>OY728132.1:746854977-756854977 GCA_963277665.1 Viscum album | reverse complement strand
CCATGGGGTACTAGGCCCGCACATGGTTCAACCATCCCATAAACCCTGATTCATTCCTAATGTCTCCTCCACTATAGAGGTACATTCATCACAATCATTAAGCCTTAATCATCCAATCCCACCAGTATCCCACTAAACTTATCATCCCTCAACTCACACATGAACATCACTAATTTAAATTTAAATTGGTCCCACATATAACAAAATGAATTAGTTCTATTTCATCTAAAATAAAATAAGTGTATTCTCCAACTCCCCCAAAATTCAGGGACCTAACCCACACTTTTTTGAGTCGCATGCCTTTAGAATTAAGATGTACATGCTCCACAACATATCGATCAGCCAATAAAAATAAATCAAGATTCTATCATCCATCAAGACTGAAATCCCTCACATGTCATGTATGATCCCATTATCACCCATCACAGAAATTATTGTCAATACCAAAAGTGTCTACCCACACTTATCTTACACATCTAAAGAACACTCAGAATAAATAGTCTAGTTAATTGATCGGTATTTCTCTCAAAATCACACCTTGATACTAAAATCACAATAAGAGATTTACAAGATTAGGGAAACCCATTACTAATCCTAATTCATTCCCAAATTCTATACCACATATACAATTATCCTTATTGAATTTACATCTGTAATCCTCAATATAATGGCACTCCTCATGCACCAATTATAACCATGAGCATATGACCATGAACCCCACCTTGAATGCACTCATAAAATAGGGCCAAACCCTATCATGGTTTTTCTATGTAGGAATACTAAACACTGACCCTCTAAGGTATAATTCAATTCTAAAGGTCTCTAGGTATCCCACTTATCCCCAAAATTCATATCTCAAAAAAGGTCAACAACACATGGGAGACCATCCACACTTCCATCTCAAAATCTCATGACATCTAACATGTCCAACCACCTACTCTAGGGTATCATATAACACATATAACACATTAATATGATGATAATAACATCGTCCCACTAATAGGGTACCCATCTACTCTGATAATCTAGACATCAAAATGCTCCCAAGGGGATCAAATCTCACAAGTTTGGTTCCATTTATATATAACAATTCCATTCAAGATGATATGTGACATAAATTCAAAATGTTGAGGTTTAATTAGATATAATTCTATTCCAATATATATGGGGAAACACCACATAGGTTATTACTAGCACTTTAAATTCCAAAAAATTAAAACAATCACCCATAAGGGGTTCATTATAAAGTCATAATGTGCTTATAAAAACCTACCATTGTCACTAAACACCCCCAAAACCAAGGGAATGGATCATCACCACCACCATTAATCATATTACCATATGATCCAAATATACTTCCATCAGAATGAAATAGATACAATGGTCATCCTAGATGAGTAGAATGCCACCAAGTACTTATATAAGAAATTAACATATGAGAAGTTTCTCACAGTTTAAAAATTAAGCCTCTCACAAGTGATAAAAATCACACATATTCAGGAACACATTTCATGTGAATCCTTCACACATAATCATGATTTATATAGATACCCCATACATTGATGGCCCAATAGCCTAATAAAATAACTATCTTCTTTCCAATGAGAGAAGAGAAAAAAATGCATCAATAAATTATCAATCTAAAACACCATGTGCATCACATGAGGTGAAATCATGAAAAAACATAACAACCTAAATCATGAACATCAATCTTGCTCCCATGGTAAGCTAGACCTCCCACCAAAATAGTTTTTCATGATGCACCATCCTATAATCTGTCACATGATCTGACACAATCATATATCTCTTATTTACTATACTAAAAATATTAAGGAAAATAAAAATTCCCTGATACCACCATTTAAATTCATTCCACCCAAGAACACTGATCAGTTTATGAATCAATGGTTTCCACTATACCCCAGGTGTGCCTCCCCCAAAACTAGATGTTTTCGACTAGCAGGAAAGATCTATGAAGGGAACAATGGGATGTTATACCCCCTAGGATAGAGTTCCTAATAATAAATAAAAAACAATCATCATACACATAAGAGTACATAGGAATAACAAATAAATCGAACATTCTATAACAAATGAAAAGTAGTTATACAAGAATACAAGTTTGATCAGCCACTAATTCAATCACATATATAGAAAAAAACTAAATAAAATATAAAATACTGGAATAAAAGTATAAGAGGCCACATAATAATCCTTTAACCTCGCCTAATACTAATATCCTAATACCCTTTGATCTACTCCAGGTTGATCATAAAATCTCATAGCTTATCCCAACCAAAACATGAAATAGGTGAGGTCTTCTAGAGTACCCTAGTGCAATGGTAGCACAAGAAGGGTGTAAAAACAAAACTCTATAGGCCACAACCACCGTGGTACCATACATACTGATAATAAAATTATATGTTACATGACATGATTGATAGAAATAAAAAAATAACTATTTGAAAAAATAAATTATTAAATCACCATCAATCCTTGGGTCCGCAACATCAATTTAACAAGCCTACTTTTTCTCATGATGGGGTGTATCTGACCACATCATGATGATTGTTCCTCCCAGTAGAATAGACCCATGACTCCCCATTATGAATATCAAGTATCACATACCTCCCATATGAATTTTTTCCCATTCATTTCAAAAGATGAAAAGAAACCCAGATCCACCCCTTTGAGAGTTTTCTCATCCATTAGTAACACAAACACCATCCTAAAGTGTTTTTTCATCCATTAGTAACAATAACCTCCCCTATGGGTGTTTTATCATAAGTAATAAATGACCTCCCCCTATGGGAGTTTTCTCATAGAAGTATCATAGACCACCCACTAGAGGTATTTTATTTGTAATGTATCATAGACAACCCCTACTTGTGTTTTCTTATCCATGTGTCACAAACCACCCCTACGGGTGTTTCCATAACCAGGTATCAAAGACAAACCATATGGGTTTTTTTCTAATCCATGTGACCAATATAACCCAAAGGATTATTTTCTACAAAACTAAAATACTTCCCCAAGGGTGTTCACCAAACATAATAAAGGAAAAGCCCCAGGGGTGTTTAACAAAATGATCCAACATAACCATTAAAGAGAAAAAAAAGGGTTTTCCAAGTTCTCAAACCCACTATCTCAATCCAAATCATTATATATCCATTAGAATCTATTATATTAAGGAGAGAACATTGGGGTCCCCTAGTTCGATTAATAGGTGGAGGCACAACTCCCCCCCCCCCCCCCGTGGGGGTCCATAGTCTGAATAATGACAATTGGTTTATGAAATGTCAGTTGAAGGAAATAATGCTTCTCGGTAGAGCCACAACACAACATGCACCCATGGTCCTCCAAGGGTTAGTCCTATGAGAAACTACCAAAAAATATGGAACATGGACTAACTCGTACCTAATTCCACAAAATGTTAGCTAACTCAAGAAGCCTGGATCAGTGATCCAAGTTACTACAAGGAATATCAAAGGCCCTCACCCAACTTACATGGGCATTCATCACTAGTCACACCAAACTTAACCTCTTAATGTTTTCCAAGGATCCTATATAAGGGCCACCTGGTCACCACAATCCTCTTACAATTTAGGAACAACTCGAAAGGGGGTCACAACATCAATGTATATATATTTGTATCATTTCTCAACCATCATCATCTGAGGATAAAAAGTTAGTACGCAAGTCCATGGTGGCCTCCACACTTGTCCAAATGTTAAGGCATGACATTTTAAATTAAACATTTAACCTATATTTAACATATTTAATTAATAACTCCCTAGAATCAATGAATTTATGGACATGGAGATACATCACACACAATATAACTATCATGAATTAAATAACTAGTTAATTACTTAGGACCACTCACCACATTTTGATATTCCAACCAATTTTTAATAGCTTCACAGTGGACTACTTGATAGCCTACACTCACCTCGATTCAATAGACACAATCCAAATCCCTAGAAACCTACCTCACACAATGTATTCAAAAATAAATAATCATAAATAATTTTAATTAATTAAACAATTAATATTTAAATTTTCATAATCTTAAAAAACTCACAAGAAAGCCTTTACAATCTGGAACCATGACCAACATACAATGGAAGGTCCACATAAAACCTCTAACATTAACTCATAAAAACTCCCTATCCAGATTATATAATTTAATAAGTAAGTAAATTAATTTTTTCGGAAAAAATTATATAAAGCTATGGTGTGATTCTCCATTATAAAATGAAACAAATATGAAACTCATACATTGTCTTAGGATGACCTCTATGAGGGAAGAGTAAATGTACAATAAACAAATTCAATCCCACCATAATCTAATATAATTTGAATCAAAGTAAAAAACTGAAAGACTAAAAATCAAATAATAATGGTGAATGAAACCAAAAAGGGTTAGTGGGGGAATATCTTACCTTATATCATAAAAAACCCATGAAATGTAAACAATTTGAAGGGGGTGAGAGAAAGGAGGGAGGGTATTAACCCTGGATTGTATGAGAAATATGAAGGGTGATTAGGGTTTTCACCCTCTTAAAAATTCAATGAGGAAATTTTCATTTTACACCTTGAAATCCTCACTGGATATCCAATTTTGTGCTACATACTAGGCTGCATTAACCACCCCGACACCTCCTAGGGGTCTCTCAGGCCTTAAGGATTCCTCTACAACCTCATTCTCTATCCAAGAACAATATTTTTACTAGTCTAAACTCTTAGATTTCTATTCTATATACCAGTTATAAAAATGAAACATCCACCGAAGTCAAAAAGTCATATTTATCTTAAAATTTCAGGATCCATATGGATACATGATATTACAGTTTCAAATCCTAATCTCAAGAATTAATAAAACCATACTCTAATACCAACTGAGAAATCCCAAAATTTTCATTCATATATATTAAATCATTTTATATAAATATTGAATACTTCATAAAATAATAAATACCATAGAACTAATGGTTTATTTTCTTTTGACACTAGATACATAATCAGCTTATTTCATGAAATATCTTTGATATCTCCCATAATGTTCTTCTCAAATAGTACCATTTTTATAAATAACCAAATTAAAACTTTTCTTTATATCCTTGGTAATTATTTATATAAGAAAGGATGATATCATATGATTAGTAATGGTAAAAAAAGGAGAAACCAATCTATGATCCTAAGTGAGCATCAGATAAGCATAAGGTTATGTTAACATGACCATAACTTACAAAATTCATACCCAATAAGTCAATGATCATTAGTTGTGAGTCATGGATTGATGATTTTTAATAAAAAATTAAATTAGTCATAAAAGTTAATAATCATCAATAATTATTTATGATCCATGAAAACATATCATAAAGAGAAATTAGAAGTTTATGTTAAACACATAAGCAATTAAAATCATTTCCTTTGTCAAGTATCACAACCAATACTATCATAGTGGATAGAATCCCATAGTATAAATGGTTCATTCCCCATTATAGTTTATATTATTTATTGAGATATGAATCCTTAACCAATGCATTAGAGGGATATATAATTTTGGTCTAACCTATCACATAATGAAAACTGTACGTAATTGTGCCACAAGATCATAAAAAAATTTATCATTTCATCATACCATAACCCATAATACAGAAATTCGTATCATCAATATTTCATCATCATATAATAATAATCCATATAGGGAAATAATATGGATTGTATTAGTAGGAAATATCTCCAATGGAGTATAATAAATATCAAAGTTTGTTGATATATATGAAGAATACCATTAAATGAGCTTTTGAGCATTTTTGTGAAATCAAGGTAAAATATAATTTTCCTTTCTTATATTTAAAAACATTAAATTTATAGAATATTGTAGAGAATATTTATTTGAGAATAATAATATAAAATTATATAGTAATATTCAAAGAAAATAGTGGCCATAATCACTATAAAATTAATTCATTCGATAAGCATTAAATCATATATTCCTTTAATAGTTTTTGTAAAAAGTCATAAATATCATGATTGGAAAAATTGTAAAAATTACTTCTTAAAACCTTTGAAAATAATATAAAATATGGTTGAAAATTACATTAAAAAAATATTTTATCATATAAAATAACATTAATTGACAACATTATAAATAACATGGACACATAGGATAATGATTCTGATCCCAAAAGAAAGAAATAAGGAAAACAATTGTTAAGAAAACATCTCAATCATTTTAAGTACTAAAAGAGTGAGAAATATAAATAGAATATTAAATCCCTATAAATAACTAGAATAAAATAACATAAATAAATTTTAAAATATTTTTATAATATATCTTCCCAATATATAAATTCAATATAGATAATATCTAGAAGAAATTTGATTTTTTACATAAATCCTTACTATTTTGGAAACTTTTAAATCATTCACCACATGAAAGTAAAAAATTGAAATAAATACATAAATATCATTAATATAAATATATTCATGATATAATATATCAATGGTGTATTATAAACATTATATATACCCAAATAGGTGTATAACATGAAACATATCTTAACGAAACAACATTAAGATGAAGAACCCTTAAAATTTTGGTATTGTTTGAATCAATACCTCATGAAAGATATAAAAATTATATGGATTAATAAATCCACATTATTCACATAAAATTAATAATAAAATATATTTTTGGAAATTATATACATCACATAAGATAAAAAAGTGGTGGATATTTCATATGTTTTACAAAATTACAAGTGCTATGAGAAACCCTTACCACAAGTCCATAATTTGTTCATAGATGACCTTAAATTCCTTCATAATAATTTTAAATTTATGAAAAATATATAAAATAATCATATTAATAATTATGTTATAAAATATTATTCTCTTATAATTCAAAATTACTCAATTATAAATAATTCATATTTAAAATCATCATTCTACCTGTTCACTGGTCTGTTTTTCATGCATGTTTTGGTTTGGGGGTTTTAGTCCTTGAACCTTAGTCATGGATTCATCATAAAAATAATCATAATAATTACATAATTATAATATAAATTCATTTTTTTTATATCTAATTATATAAGGTGGTGATGAAAAATAAAATACATTACTTCATAGAGACGACAATCTGTACGTATGCACAAGTGATGTTTTCACTTTTTGATAAATGGAAAAAAAGAATGGAAAATAATAATTAAACATTAAATACAAATTAAATCATATATATCATATATATTCATTAAATATGTCATTATTACAGGTCATTTATAATTTAAATGAAAAAAAATAATCCCAACACTCTATGGAGGTGGTGGTCCATACATATGCGTGATCGAAGCTCTCATTTTCTGAAGGATGATAGTGTAAAAAATTAAATAATATTTAACATTAAATAATTATAAATTTGTTATAAACATTATATATATCCATTAAATACATATTTATAACTATCAATTGGTGAAGGTGATGAAAAACAAAACACATTATTATGTGGAATTGGTAGTCCACCCATACGTAAGAGCAATATTTTCATTTATCATAGGGAGATGAAAAGGGTAGTAATATAAATAGAAAAACACTTTATTATATTTCATATATATATTTTATTATTTCAGTATGATTACTATAGGTTTTAAGGAGTCAGATGAAGAAATAAACATGAAAGAACTAGGTTATGAATTATACCCCTTCTTTGGAAAAACTCATTCGATGTGCACATTAAGATTTCTAGGTTGAATGGTTTGGTAGAACGAGAACTCTAGGTAATAGGGGATAGTTTGGGAGGGTATTTACTAATAATATGATCAATATAATGGGATCATGTTGTGTGGATCAGTGATAATCGGAGGTTCCCTTTACAAGTGAGGTGGGTGGCACAGTTGTAATTAATCATTACATTTAAATATTATAATGGTCTTACTCATGGTAAAATGGAACTAAAATAGTTTTAATTAAAAGATAAGTTGAAAATTTTATAAATACCCCAATCCATTAAGAATTAATATGATATTTTTTAATAGTATGAAAAATTTTTAATCTTTATTAACTCGTTATACCATTTTACCCTAGTGACATTATTTTTACGAAGGTCCCAATTCATAATGACCAACAATGATATTTTCCTCGTCAATAATTTTGAACCTTCAGAATACAAATATGAAAATATTTTTTTAACATTAAAATTTTATAACATTCTAAAATTAATAAAAAAAAGTTCTCAAAATGGAATGCAATTTTTTTTATAAAAAATTGTTTTTAATCATTAAAATAAATTATAAAAAATAATATATGAATTATTATACAATTAATTTTATTAGATTTAACTAAACTGATCTTATGCTCTTTTAAAGAAAAATAGAAAATAGAATAGGTCTCTGAAATTAATTTTTTAAATAAAATAAATTTTTCTTTTGTAAAAATCAACATTTTAACTATTCACTCAAAAATCCATTTTTTCAAAATAAAATATATAAAAATTCACACTAAGATAATTTTGAAATTAAAATATCAGAAAATATTATATTTTATAAATAAAATCTTAAATTTTCATAAATTAATTATAATATCTGTACATAAAATTTAATTAAACCCATTTAAAAAGGAAATACTTTTTCGAAGCATGAAATAACTTTATTTTCATTCCTTGAAAAATAACCAAAATTAAATGAATATTAGTAAATTTTATGGGATTTAAAATACTAGTTTAATTTAAAAAAATTATCAATATTGATTTAATTAATCTATTAATATAAAAATACATTTCTAACATAAAGACAATGTTATGGAAAATATCATTTTCACCATAAAATTTTTTTATCATTATTTCTACACAATTTATAATAAATGTATAATTGATTATTCATTTTATTAAATAAAAAATTTTGATATATATTTCAATAGTATAACATGGTTTGTTTATGCTTGATTTTGTGAGTAAAGAAATATTTTGAACAATTAAAATTTAATAAATATAAATATATATTCGAAAATATCATAGCGTTGCAAAGTGCATCCCATGGTATTTTTATATGGTTTAACACCATAATGGGGATTCCACTCCCTACATTTATGGGGGTTTTTATTCATATATTCTTCACTAATAATAAATCCCCAATCATAATTGGTTATTACAAGGATTATCAGGATCCCAACGAGAATCACTCACTTAAAAATATTCCATTTATACTTCCTATTGTCACACTCAGTTTATAATACATCCCAAAGCCTTTAGTATTTAGTAATGGCCTTTTAAAATATCCTCAATATTTTTTAATTAAAATTCTCATATATGTATTTTATTAATATATAATCCTATTTTTATTATAATACTCTCCAAATTATTCAAATTTTGATGGATCTTCAAGAACAATAGTATAAAACTTGGTATCTATAAGTATAATTGCTCTCAAATATTATTTATAATTTAATCATGGTATTCTCTTGACATGGTGTTTTATACATTAAAAATATATAGTATAACATGTCTTATTATTCTGTTCCTTCTGATTCAACTAAATAGATATAATCAATTGAATCAGTTTGTCTTCTTCTTCTAATTTTATACATCAAAATTTTTTTCTTTAATTATATGTTATGTTCTCTATTCTTCTCTTAGAAATATCTTGGGTTTTTTCCTTTGATATTCACATATGTTCTAAGAGTGGTCATTTTTTTACCTCATTATATTTTATTTTATATTATCATATCAAAGAATTATTTTTTTATATTTTTTATATTAAATATTCAATAATATCATTGTAGTGACCTTATAGATCATTTTCCTCAACTTTATTTTGTGGTTGTCTTCCCATAATCTCTCATATTCCACTTCATTCAACTACTTGTCTCTACTATATTTTTAAAAATAAAATTTTATCAATTACTTCTCATTTCATCCTAGTCTAATAAATATCTATTTATGTAAACCAAGAGACTCAAGAAGATTGTTCTCAAAATATACCTTAAATAACTCTTAGATAATCAATATCTATATTTATATGAAAACCATCTAGATTTTATATATTGCATCATGGATATTTCTTTCACGGTGTGTGCAAATTTAAAAGAGAAGAATGTGGTTTATCTTAAATTCATAATTTTATAATGCATCTCATCTTGATATTCTCCTCAATGTGAATATCACCTTCTCATTCATTCATCTTGAATCAAAAATTAATTTGTGATATGTAAAACACTTACTAATTGTTTTGGTATCATCACATTTTATTTCCCAAATAATTTATTATAGAATTACTTGATTTTATATTTATGTATTCTTTCTACCATTCGTGCTATATTGATATTCCTTTTCATAATCATGATGATCATATTCTCAATTTTTTATCTAATAAAAAATATCATTGTGATGTTTTATTCATTTATATTAAGGTTAATCATCAATAAATTTAATTCATTATAATATTTCATTCAATATTAATAAAAAATATTTATTTCCAAATATCAATATTTGACAATCCTTTATTAATGAAATAGAAATATCCTAATACTCTTATTATTTATTCTTCTTTAAATAAAATATTTAATCATAGATTAACAAAGCCTAAAGATCTTTTAATAATTGAATAACTTCTCTAGTTTCATATGATATATATTTCCATGGAACAATAATTATTTAATTCCATATTATTTTATCATTTGAAAAACTCCAAATTTTAAAACATTTTGGCCCTTATTGTATTATTTATCCTTATAGACTTCAGGGTAAACCTTTATAAGTCCTAAATTAACTTTATTGACTTATATTGACCATCATTAATATTAAGAAACTACCTTATGAATTATTTAAAAGAACCTTAATAATTTTTACTTTTCTATTTTTCTCATTTTAGTAAACTTTACTAATTATAAGGAAACCCATTCTTAGTTCTATTATTATCATAACATATTGTAATCAATACTTATCTCATGTATCTTTGATGCTTAAATATAACTTTGGATGTTGAATATTTACCTTATAAGTTTAATAATTTTCCAAAAAATAATTTTCTATTCACCATTTTAAAGTATCATATAGAGGGTCAACCTTCAAAATCTAAATAGTAAACATTATAAGAATTTAAATTATACCTTATGAGTTTTTCCCTTAAGAATTTTTTTGCATCTATTAGAACCTCACAATGTATGCAATGTTAATACAATTTTCAAATTCACAAAAAAAAAATATATTCTATAAATTATCCACCCCAAAAAATATTTTAGAGACTTATTCAAATCATAAATTTTATTTTCAATTAATTCTAAAATATATTCCAAATCCAAACATTAACTAATTTTAATATTATAAATTATGAAATTAATATGGATGGTTTCTCTTCATTTTATCTATTTTTTAAAAATTTAATCATAATATCCATGTTATCTTTTATATCCAGCTACTACACCATCATTTCAAAACTACATTTGATAGTTTTTCCTCTTCCAATAGAATGGGTCTTTATTTCCATGAAGATAACAACTAAAATAATCAAATTTATATAGTATTTAAATAGAATATGTCCACCATAACATTAAATATAAAAACTTTTATCTTCTTTACGTTTCAATGCACATGAAACCACATAATATTCTTCATTGGGGTGATTATTCTTCCACTCCAAAACACATCACAAAATAAATATTAGCATGATCATTGATACATATCATTGAAATTAAATATAACCAATAAAAACATTTGGTTACTTCAATCTCCCCCATTGGGGTTATTTTCAATACGATTAACTACTTCAAGAAGGTTGATTTTGATATATTGTTGTTTTCTTGAAGAAATATTCCTTCTCCACTTAATTAAAAGTATATAAAATTTATTTTTGTATGTAGAAAACCTCTTTATCTTTTCATCTTCCTATATTTTAAAAAAATTATTCTCTCCTTTGGTTCTTACTCTTTCTTTTTTTCTCCCCCTTAGTTTTAGAATCCATCAATTTTCTAAGATATATGGGTGGAACCAAATTTTCTTTAGGTATGTCATTACATATAATTAACTCTTAGTCCATGTGAGCCATAAATAGTGTAAAAATAGGAGTGCTAAATTTATACAACAATGTTATTTATATACATTCCACAATGTGATACCAACTCTGACTTCACTTCTTAGGGGCTATTAAAATTGATTTTCAAGATGCTTTAGATCATACAGTCCAATTTAAAAAATATGTTAAAAACATTAAGTAACATAATTTTTAATAAAATAACATCTTGAAATATTATTTATTTTATTTTGAATATGTAAATCTCAATTATATTTCATTATTAATAGAAACGGGTATTGAATTTTTATACTGGACTTTTAAAAAATTTAAATTATCATTGATATATAATTTTAATCATAATGTATATAGTTTTCAACACTAAAACTATTTTCTTGATTATATACTTAAAATATAAATTCCACATTACAAGAAGAATAATTTTGAAAACTGTATAAGTTTTAGAACTATAACTGAATAATTATCTATCATATAATAAACACAAGATAATAAAAAATATAAATGCAATCAATTATATGAAATGAAATATTTTTTATTCTAAATAAACTATATATCTATGTAATATAATATTTTATTAAAAAGATAAGCTCTTGAAAATTATAATTATAATTTTATAAAAAATAATTCATTTTTAGAAGCAACACATCAAAATTATATTAGGGTTAATTTTTTATATTTTTTAAGAAGTTTATTTTTTATTGAATAATAAAAAATATACTATGTTTATGAATACCTCTAATTTTATCGAATCATCATGATATAATTTTGATTGAATATTTATGAAACCATTTTTATAGAAAAATATATATTTAATGTGTAAAATAATGAAATTTAATTTATTAAGTTTTATTTAGAAACATATATTTGTCTTTTTGAAACCATAATTACATTTTATCATCATAAAAAATATTTTTGATTAAATATATTTTAATGGAGTTATTGGGAGAATCCATTCATTTTTTGGATTGGTTTAAATTTCAAATAACCATATTTGGAATAAAAATCCAACTAATAGAATAGGAATCAATTATTCCATTTGTTTTTTATGTATTTTTGTCAATAAGGAAGTCAATATGTGTTGGAGTTTCTGATATTACAAATGTAAAAGGAAGGAACCAGTGCTTTAAGAATATCTATAGATTGATTTTCACATATTCATAAAAGTTTATGTCATGTGAAAATGATTCATAGGTAATGCACATTGATTTGTCAATTGAATAATATTGATGGTTATAAAAATTTTTATGTCACAAGGAAGAGTATCATGCTAAATATTAAATAATTTTTTTGGGGAGGAGGATGCCTATTTTATTTTATGACAGAATTTTCCTTTTATAAATAATATTTTACTAAGTGTTTAAATATTGAGATGAAAAAAAATTTATACCTCCCTATACATGTCTATGTGACCCAAGATAGTCCACTTATTATGTGGGAACTTGTGTCAACCATAACCCACCCATGATGGTATGATAGAGATAGGATGATCATGTGCATGGGTAGGCAGTAGAGTACATGTGGAGCAAGGTGCACACATAGGTGAACAAGGGTGTCAATGGGTCGACACGGAAATTAATAACCTCTAAGGCATATGTATAGTGTTTTAGGAGTCGACCCTGGTTTCATGATCAAGGGATTTGAGAATCATGGTATATTTTTATGCATTAGGAATGAAATAAAAACTTCAATGTTGGACTATGAAGGAACATGATGTTATTTCTCCATCATTTTATTTATGGAAATAAAGAGTAGAAAAAGGAAAAAATTTCATATTGTCTCTTTCAATCTTTTGCTTGGGATGTTGTGCTTATGTGTTCCAACATATCACCATCTCTATGATAAATCTGAGCACAACATTCATTTTCAGATCACAACAAGAATGGTCAACCACATTAGGGTTGGTCATATAGTCACTAGAACAATCATTTCAAGGGATTTAAATCGGCCACAAAATAGGTGTGGACAAAAAACATAAAAAATATACACTTTAATGAATGCACATAGCTTACAAAAGTATAAAATGGACATCTAAAAACACCATTGATAATCGAATACATGTTTATCTTATGATCATTCATAAGAAGATGAAGTATGTGACTATGAATTGAGTAATGAAACCGACTGAAAAAATACTATGAAGTGACTATATAAAGAGTGAATCCACCATAGATTTACTAACCACATGATTAAATGAAGCTACCTAATTATGAGTGTTCTACCACATGAGAGAATTTAGACCTAACATGAGGGAAATAAGGTACCCCATGAGGTAATGACCTACTATAAGAATGTCGGTCTCTATATTAAGAAACTGTGATGTTTCTAATATAATGCATAGAGGAAAATCATCGACCCAAACAACATACTATAAGGTGTTATGTGAAGTTCCTAAATGTGGTTTAACCTACCACATTATTAAAATATGATTGACCATTAATGCCTCTAGGAATAGAAAATGGATCTAGCACATATATAAACCAACACTTAATGTTAGTGAAATGACCTACCATGTGTGTCTCCAAGCTACCAAAAGTATCCTCACATAAGTATAATCTACTGAATGATTAACTAAGTTATGCATGGTTGGATGATCGACTGTGAAATGAAAAATACAAGTCTAGCTACAATTATTATTTTAGAAATTTATAATTAGACACATTGCAATTTATATAGTGATCTCATGATTATGATACATGAAGAGTAGAAGTATCAGATAATGATATTGATTTGAGATTATGTGGATTGTATATAATTCCAATTTAATTCATGTGAGATAGGAATGAATTTAATGAAATAAAGTGATTGATCTAATCTCAAGACATGATATTCTCATAATATAGATCCTCGTTTGAGGCTTGTGTAAAAAATCATGTTTGATTATTGTACACCACAAGTTCACACTGTATAAATATGATTATGCATTGTTGTGTATTCATGCTAAAAATATTACAGTGAAAATACCATGATTCTATTATATGAATTATAATTATTTATGTGGTTTTTCTTATATTTAAAACACATTATATGTGGAGATGAAATTCTATGTGGTTTTTTTGTGTAATAAAAAAATCATAATGCATCAATTATGCTGCATGAATCTTGGAAATAGGAATTATAGTCAAACAATTGGAATTCATCAGAGTTTAATTATAATTAACCCAAAATCATAAATATTCATGCATGTATTTATGCATGTCATTATCATAGGCATTGAAAATAAGAAGATTCCATATTTAAAGAAAATAGAGATCAGATGATGAGTTTTGAGCTGACCATCATGGGAATAAACATCACAGTGATTTTGGTCATTTTTAAGATTTATAGAAGATCCTTCATTATATTAAGATAAAAATACCACCATGTAATGGAGGAAGTTTAGTTATTTCATTATCTAGGATACATTTAAATTCCATGATGCACAGTCACATTAATTCATGGAAGGATATGTTGATTCAATTTAAAATGTAGGTCATTATAGTTGGATCAATAGATATAATGAGGAAAAATTGATTCAAATTTCTCATGGTTGTCACATACTAAGACTTAAATAGATTTATAATACGGAGATATTATCTCAGTGTTAAATTAATTTTAATATTGTTATTACAAGGGATTTATGTATATTTAATTACCTAATATTTTTGGTAATTTAATAAATATTCATGTAATTCAAAGAATGTATAAGAGATAATAATAATAACCTTTTGGTTATAATTAATGATAAGTAGTATCCATGTGTAATTTCATGAATATATATTCATTCATGCTTCGAATATGATTTTAATGGTAATACTGAGAACCCTTTGATATTTTTTATTTTTAAGAAATAAAAACCATTAAATGAATGACTTATCTCATTACATTTAGAAGTTTCTTTGTGTTGATTATGAATAATAAGATAGAGAATGAGAAGAGAATGATGTTGTTTCTACCCATATAATTTCATTAAAACTCTTAAATATTGAGATCCACTAGGACTCTAAATCTGAGTGAGACCACTTGATGAACAAGTCCAATGTGTATAGAATTTTCTTGATCATGTCCTTGTAGATGAAGACTTGTTCGTTGATTCAAAGAGTTTTCAAGAAATTGTGGCCCTCATATAAACAACCCCATACTCAGAAAGAGATAATGATGGTGGGGTGTCATATAAGTGAAGAATATTATGTCTTTCTAACCCTTTTTTTGTTACTTATAATTGTACTTATGATCACTACAAATTAATAGTGATAATTAAATCTATGACTCGATTAGATCTGATCATGACAATGTGAAGGTACTCTAAAAGTAGACAATCCTTATAAAAAATTCTTTTTATGTGATTTTTATAAATTTTGAACTTAGGTGAAGGTCACACATTCATTAACATATATGTATCTCTTAATTGGGATAAAAAATCATGTATATGAGGGAATAATTTAAAAAATAAAACATATAGATAAAGGGAAACTGGATTCACCACGCCTCTTAGGTGTGTGTGTGGTCCTACTAGACCTTAAAAGTGGTATCAAAGCACAGTTCCACCGCTAATTATATCAATTTTCACTAGTTATTTTTACATGTTCTATTTGTAGTGGATATCATAAATTTTCATAGAAGTACCATAAGTAGAAGAATTTGTTCCGCACCGCTGGAAGAAGACATGGTGGTTTCTGCTAAAACAATACAAAATGATATAGGAGGAAAATAATTTGAGAAAAATCTAAAGAGACAATAAGAATAATTAAAAATTTAAAGATAATAAATTTGTTAATTTATTATATATAAAATGTGTTAAAAATGATATTTTTAAAGAAACATGTTCAAGATATGCAGAGTGTGAATAACATGTGACTATTAAAACAGTTGAAGACTTGTACATCTAAATCACAAAGTATTTATTGAATTTCTAAGATCATGTTCTTTTATATATAGCCTATTTTATAAAGGATATTATTTATGAGAAATCACATCATAAAGATGAAATTAATTAAATTTTTTTTTCATTATGAAGTAAATTAAAAACGTGTAATTCTCTCACATATCTCGTGAAGAAAAAGCTGAATCAGTTTCACTATGTAAAGAAAATATTTTCTCTGTTAAATAAAAAATCAAAATAATTGACTTTGAAAATGAAGTGACATAAAATTTTTTTACGAAGAGATTCATGCTTTATTTAATGTATAAAATATATCTACTAATGTAAAAGTTTCTTAGTTTCTAATTAAAGAAAAAATAATTGATGAGTTTGAAATATCTTTATAAGGGGAAACCATTAACCACAAGGATTATATAGGGACAAATTATATATATTAGGAATTTGGGATAAGATTAATGGATAATGAGAAGTTTTCCCTCAACATGAATTTCTTTGAGCTAAAATTCATGTTAATAAATTTTGAAAAAACACAAGATAAAAGTACCTATTTAATTGTAATAATGGGAGATGCTGAAAAAAACATAAAAAATGATTCATTCTTAAAATAAGACTCAAAGTGATGAAAATAAGAGATTAAAATAATTTATAAATGACTCCATCTCCAAATAAAAAAATGGTATCCCACAACATATACATGCTAAAGTGTTTTAGAATCACATGTCACTATATCAAGACTATATAAGGCCTATATTCTGGGGTAGTACATATAACAAAATGAATAATCCTGCTAAATAGAAACTAACTCCATATAAGAATATAATTATATACACTTGTAATATATTTTAATTTTTTTATTATTTATTTCAGTATTGTAACATTAATGGTCACAAATATGTGGTGTGTTAGTATACACCAGACCAATATAATTACTATACTCATGTAAAGAGAAGACAAAAACATGGACATAATTTGGATAGAAATAATGGAGATAAGGATTTCCTGAGAAAAGAATAAGTAAAAAAGGTTTTTAACAAAATAAAAAAGTTATACAAACACATTTTAAAAATTATAAGAAGATATATTACAAGGATATATTTTTAACCAAGAGAAAATGTTTCTATTAGGGTTAAAAGGGAACACTATGGAAAAGTGTAAAAATGTTATTTAATTATAATTTGATCAAATAAGGAATAATCAAAGAGATAAACTAATATAAGTGGGAGATAACATTATTGGATTAGTGGTTGAAGACATCCACGAAGATTAAGTGAGGTGGTTAATAATAGATTGGTGAAACAAAGAATGTAAATTGGCCATGTGATAAATATAGTAAATCTGAGTTTGTTATGGAGGATTTTACAAATATTTTTCCTAAAAACATGAACTGTTTATAAAAATATAGAATATGAAGTAAGTGAGAAAAATAAAGGTAAATATGTTATTTCATGGGAAAAGATACATGAATTTATTGAGAGGTTGTCAACATATGGAAACCCTAGAGTTTGAAAAATGTTTTTTACAAGGTGCAAGAATGTTGAACAGAATAGAAATAAATGAATGAATATTTTACTTACTCAAGATGATAATTATAATAATGAAAATAAATCACCAGTAGAAACATCTAAATTATTAGAAAATTTTAATATAAATAATCAACAAAAGTTGAGGATTAATGATTTTAAATGTTTTATGATACTCAAGAAATCACAGTATTTGAAGAATAATGGAGATACTAGAATGAAGAGATCTAGAAACATTTAAACTACGTAGAAAGAATCCTTTTAGTTGAGATCAAATTTCCTTGATTTTTTTCTTATTATAAAAATCATTTGAATTCCACCTCATTCCCATAATATTATTTATAACACTTGTATACATTTAATAAATGTAATTGAAGGTGAATCTAAATAGAGTAGGCTATCAAAAAATAACCATATGAGATGTAAACCATCATGAAGCATGATTTCTTTCATGATAAAGATAAAGTGATTAACATACTTTTAGGGAGAAAATAAGGACATAATGTTGTCATTAATATCAAATTCCCTCAATTTAGATAGAATTATAAATTATAGATAGTATAGTAAAAAATTAAATTTAGTGGTATTCTAATAAAAATTTCTCTCATTACAGTAATTATTTCAAAACTATTTAACAAGGGTGTTCTTAGTTGATGAGTAAGATAATAGAATGGGGGTTTTATGACTTTCACTAAACATTTTTTATTTTTGTGTTGAGATATGTTTAGGATATCTACTTCAAGATAAATATATTTCAAAAAACCCTAAAATATAAGAAAGTGGTTTGTTATTTCATAATGGATTGGTTATCGACAACCATGATGTCTAGGTTATGAACTCTTGTTTTCTAAATTGGGTTATCCCATATTGACTTAGAAAAATATACCAAAGGCTATTTGGTGATGAATTTATAATATTATCCTTCTCCCAAAATGATAAACAGGTTGAAATTTAAACTTAACAAGTGATGGGAATTAATTTGTAAAAGTGAATGATATTTATCCCCCAATTAAATTTTTAATTTACTATTAGTAAGTGGATGAATAAATGTTAAACATATTCATATAAATACACATATGAGGAGATTGAATTATCTTTGTGTTGACTATTTTTGTTTTCAATAAGGAGTTAAACACATTTTGGATTTTAAACTATTATAAATGGAAAAGTAATGAACTAATGATTGAAAATAAATTTTTTATTGGTTGTGATATAGTCTCAAAAGTCCATGTCATGTGCCAATGTTTTTAAGAGATGTATTGTTTATTTATTAGGAGAGTAAGATAAATAATTATAAAAATATTTTGTCACACGGAAAAGTGACTTGTTAAAGATTGAATAATTATATGAGTATTAGGCTACACATTTTTTTTTGGGGAATCAAAATTTTATACGTAGTGTTTTACTGGGTGTTTAATTGTTGAGTTTTTTAAAAAAATTGATAAGCATAATGTTATCCATAGTAACTATGTTCATCGATGGATTAAGTGGGAACATAGGTCTCCCACATATAACCCAATGAGGTATTAAAGTGATAAGAATATCCTACACATAGAATGTAAAGGGCATACATGGGGAGAAGGGTGCACACATAGGAGAAAAGGGGTGTCAGTGCGTCAATGCGAGGATGTGTGACCTATTAGGTATGTGTGTAGTTTGTTGGGATCGAACCCTAGTGTCATGGCCATTGGGTTTGAGAATGTTGGCCTTTTATTAAGAAAATGAATCCTACAAAAATATTGATGTACTAATCTTGATCAACACATCATTGTTGCTATTTTATTTTATTTACAATCATAATGAGCAACTAAATGAAATAAGGGCATATCGCCTCCTTCGTCCTTTTCCTCCAACTTATTTGATCGGGTGTTCATATATTTCATTATCTACATGATCAAAATGGACACTACATTTTTTCCAAGAACACGAAAAGAATATTCAACAGTATGAAGTTTGTTTATATGGTAACTGGAGAAACCATATAAAGGGTTCTAAATCGACGACATGAATTAGTGAGGATCAACTGCATGAAAAAACATGCACTGCTATGCATGCATGGAGCTGTCAATTACAAAATATGGAGATCAAATACATTCCATTGGTGAACAAACACAAGTTGATAATGAAAGTGATGATGTGAAAACTAATACAACCTACCACAAAAAAAACTATGAAGTTTCCATACAGACTGCAGAGACATGGTTCTTGTACAAACCACATTATGAAATAAAGATACCACAAGATGAGTGATTTACCTCATAAGAATATATGGACCTACCATGAGTGATGGGGGATATATCATGAGTTATTGAACTACTAGAAGAGGTTCGGTATCTACTACGAGCTACTGTGGGGTTTTCAGCATATTGTATGAAGTATTTTAATCAACTGCACCAAGCTATCATAAGGTGTGATGTGAAGAACTGTCATGTGATTGAAACCTAACATTTGAAGGAAATATGGTAAATTGAATGTGTATCTGGGAATAGTAAATGGAGAAACCACACATATAAACCTAGAGCAACCATGAGTGAAATGAACTACCATCGGTTCATTCAAGCTACTGCAAGTATCCTTATAACAGAAGAATCTACCACACGAATAACATAGTGATGCATGACTAGATGATCGACTGAGTGATGAAGAAGATACAAAACTAGAATTTTGATTAATTGTGATCGAGTACTAGCGATGGAACCCCGTCACAAAAAATCATTTGCGATGAGAGTCCGTCGCTAATACACTATGGAAAAAAACAACCTTGCAATTGAGTTTATTTGTGACATATGGATCATCCGTCATAAATATGTAGAATAAATATTTTAAATAACCAATTCTGACGATCCTTTGTAAATAACAGTTTTTTTCAAAAAAAATATCATAAAAATATTTAGAAAATAAAACTAATAAAAAATAGTTTAAAAAAATAAAATATATATATATATATATATAATTTTAATATTTAAAATTATAAATTTTTCATAAGCTTTAAAAATTAAAAATACTTAAAAATAATTAAAATAAATTAAAATATTTAAAATAATATAAAATTTTAAAAATAATTTAATAAATTAATTATACTAATAAATAATTATGATAAATAACAAAATATATTTAAAAATAATAAAAAATAATGAAAAT
Source organism: Viscum album (assembly GCA_963277665.1). NCBI lineage: Eukaryota > Viridiplantae > Streptophyta > Magnoliopsida > Santalales > Viscaceae > Viscum > Viscum album. Next base: position 756,833,429 of record OY728132.1, on the reverse strand, counting down.
GATATAAATATTTAAAAAATATAAAAATAATTAAAAATAATTAAAAAAAATAAAAAAATTAAAAACAAATAAAACTGACATAAAAGTAATACATCATTTCAAACATCATATGTTTGTCATGATAAATTAAAAAACAATCATAAAATATTAGAAATCATCAACTGTCATCAGGTGGAAAAGGATCACTCAAAGGACCGAGGGGAGGAAACTACATTCCAATGCCACGAGAATGTTGTTGAATATACTCCATCATATTCTTATCTCTTAGACACAACTACTCAAGATCCTCCATCTCACTTTTTAAATATTCTTTATCATCCCATCCTGAACACTCAACCTCTCTTCATATTGTGAAGAGAATGAAAGCATCGACCATGAATCTCCACGATCTCCCTTCACGCTCATTGATGATATCGTAGAAGTACCAATAGGTTTCAGTCAAGAAACAATAACAATCACCTAGCCTTTCTCAACACCCAATAATGTTTCTTATATCTCGGCCCCCTCATCAAAACCCAAATCACATGTGGCATCCTGGTCCTCTCGGCATGACTCTTCCATGAATGATAATTCACATCCACATATGTTTACTTTAAATAGAATTAAAAATTAGAAGAGTAAAAAAAATTAATAACGGTGAAATTTTATAAATATTACTCACCAAAGCACGGAACTTTTAGTTACCTACAACTTATCCTATATGGGGATCAGTATATATCTTCTTATACACTTAAAAAACCATAATAGATGGTTCAGTAGTGGCCTTTATAATATAAGAAACATGTTATTGTTAAAGTATATATACATTAATAAATAATATTGTTTACCATATGTCATCGATGTATGCCAAATGTACGACTTCTGGCCCTATGTGAGACCTCTTTCCTCCCCCGACTCTGACGTCCAGATGATGAACTACTCTTAAATGTATCTCATTGATAGAAGGATAATAATCCATCCAATACCTCAGTTGAGATATTGGTGGGTTGATGGTAGATGCATGATTGGACAAAAATAGTAGCACAAGATTTATCTATATATTGATTTCTGAGGTTGTTAAGAAATTGATGAAAGCACTCATATATAAAAATATCACATGCTTATCAGATAAGACCTCTATGGATATCACTAATTACAGAAAATAAAATCTACAAGACAGTTAAATTTTTTTAATAATTAGATAAACCTAAAAATTATATATAATTTATTAATCTAAATTCCAATGGTTGAACATCTTGTGGTGCAAGGAAATGGTAACAAAGTCCCATGACACCCATGGCTTGGAAATATTATTTCATAGAATTTCACCAGCCTACCAAATATTTAAATGTGAAAATCTGTGAAAATAAAAAAAATTATAAATTATTTCTAGAATTGATAGACCAAGTTAATATAAATAAATATAATAAAGAAATAAACATACCTTTGTAAACATAGATAAAAATCAACAGATGGTTGTATCATCAGAAAAGGATCTGGAATCATCAATCAAGCAAGATCAAACCCCTACCTAATTGGAGCACCAGCCTGAGGCTCTACTAAATAGGGCTCATTAGCAGGAAGTCTGAAATCAGTGAGAGAACAAAGTAGATCATCAGGATCATCTCTAACCATCTGAAACAAATATTCATACCTGTAATAAATTGTTAGTGCATATATCAAATATAAAAAAACTAATAAATACCCAAATATAAAAATCTTTCTTGTAAAAAACTATTAAAACCGATATCAAATATAAAACACTAATAAATATCATAATATAATTATTATCTATAACTAATTACCTGAATATCATACATAAACCATCATCTTCTTCATCATTTTCATTAAGATCAATGCCTTCATCCTCAAATTCAGCATCATCAAATTCCGAAATACTTTTAGTTTCATCATTCCTTATTATTTCATAAACATTATCTATATCATCACCCCTTAACTGAGGAGTTGTATCATAGATATTTATATCTGATCGGGTAAGATATATATTTTTGGATGTTTCTTGAAAATTTTAAATATGTTTCACTTCCATAGAACCATTTTCATTTTCAATAAACTAATTTTCATGTGATTACATTTTTATCACCCTCCCAATATCACATTTCTAACAAGGATATTTAATTGTTTCTTCGTAAACTAAATCATAATTTGATGACACAAATAATATAATGGTTTCCACTCCTTCAATTTATTCATGATTTATACTAGTTCTATTTGGATTCTTGTGATGTTTTATCCAATCATGATCACATAATAGAAACTGTAATCTACTTTTTTAGTCCTTCGTTATCTAAAAAAGCAATAAAAGAATAATTATTTCTGATCACATTGACAATTTTCAAACTATTATTATATTTTAACACCTTGAAAAATTTTATGGAATATGATCTGAGTAAAGTGATGCATTAGCACTGGATTATGGGGCTTGTAGTGGCTCGGAACATGTAGAATAAAAATATTCAATATATTATATAAGTCAAAAACAATTTTTTAAAATTATTGAATATCTCTTGAACAATATCTTATATGAGAATTTGGAGACCACTGTTGGGACTGGGATGTGGGGTTTACCCTAGCTGTGACATAACATTTGTGAGCATCAGATGTTTAGTTACATGGCACGCATAGGCAATTAATTTAATATTTTTATTATAATTTCTTATTTAAAATTATTGTATCGTTCTAATTATGTATCATATGAAAAATTAAAAACCACTATGGGCTTCCTGATATCGGATTTATCCAAGGCGCGATATAAAATTTGTGACCGTCAGGTGTTTAGTTACATACCACACGTGGGTAATTCATTTAATATTTATATTATAATTTCTTATTAAAATTTAATATATATCCTAAAATTTTTATCGTATAAAATATCAGAGACCACCACTAGGTTTAGTATATTGGCTTTACCCAAGGAGTGACATAACATCTGTGAGCGTCGTGTGTTTAGTTACATCGTTCGCGAGAGTATCAATTTTAATCTTTTGTTAATATGATATATATATTAAAATATTTATAAAAATTATTAATACAAATTATTATTATTAAGATAACAAGTAAAAGAGTTATTGTGAATTTTAAATGTTAATTATTTGTTTAATATTTCGGCAAGGTTTGATAAAAAATTAGTATTTATTAGATGTAATTTTTAGAATTTTTAGTAGTTTAATTTTTTTTAATTAATACTAATTATATATTTTTTATAACTTATTTTTTAAAAAATATTACTAATATTGAAATATTAATCGTATTTCATATTTTTTTTCTTTTACAAATAGTTACATATGTCCATAATTCTTGTACAATATGAAATTATTTATCATAATTTGTAACTAAAAATAATATTTACTATTTATTAACAATATTGTCTACTTAATTATGAATTATTATAAATTATGTGATGATGATTATTAATTATTTAATTAATTATTGAATCTTTAATAATTAACATATATATATATATTCCAATTTCTTAATTAATATAAATACATCAAATATATATTTCAACTCTTTTTTAAAAAAAATTACATATATCAAATTTATATAAACATATATATGTCTATATATATATAATTTAAAAGAAATTTTACTAAATGTTATTTTTCATTATAAATAAATTTTATTATATTGAAATAATAATGTATATAAATAAATTATTAATAATTGTGTGTTAATATTATTGAAATAATATTTATTTTTAATTGGTAATGTTTTTAATTAATACTTATTACCCTAGACAGACAAAAAAAATTGTTTACATATGGTGTATTTAAAATATTTATATGAATTATTAATACTTATGAAATAAATTAATACAACAATTATAAAAACAATTGTGAACATTTAGTAAATGTTAATTTTTTTTGTTTTTAGAAATTATTATCCCCATTATTTTCTAATTAAAATTAAAATTTACAATTTACTAATAATAATAACAACCCAATAATTAATAAATATTATAAATTATTTATTGGTTTTTTTAATTAGTTACATTAGTACTAAATTTATTATAATTAATATATTTTACAAATTTTTATTAAATCTATATATTTGTTATATTTTTTAATAGGTTTACAAAAAAGTATCCTACTTTTTATTAACTATGTATTTAAAAATAATACATATTTTAAAATGATACAAGAATTATAATATTAATTAATAAAATTGAAGGTGAATTTACGCTAAAATAAAATAATAAAACAATTCAAGTGTACACTTTCCCATTTATCCATGGCATCTAAGGCTAGAACCAGTGGATCAATTCTTTCATTGATCAATTTTAGAATACAAGCACAATAAATATATTCAATCCAAAGTATATATATATATATATTAATCTTAAATAAAATGAAGTCAACTATTATAAAAACAATGGAAACCAAAATAGAAACAAATTTGTTTACATTAACCCTTAATATCAAATAAATTAAAAAATAGGGTAAATAATTTAAAATAGGATTTCACCAGAACATTATTCAATAGATTGAAATGAAATATGAAAAAAATAAAATTTAATAAAACATGAGTCTATACCTAGAATATCTGAGTGGAGCTACCTAAGGCGGTGATGTGTCATGGTTTTACATGAGATGGAGCGGCGAAGCATCATGGTAGATCGACCCGTCGGTGCGGTGTCATACACAGTGTCCCATGGTGGGGGCACAACATGGAGAAGGGGGAGAAACCAGTTGTGCAAGAGAGGATGAGTAGTTATGGGGTGCACATATGTTAGATCATTTTATTATTTGTGATGTAGTATTTATGGCGTAATTAATTTCATCTCAAATAGCCTTTAGGTCAAAATAATTTTTGATGGGAATTTAATTATATTGAAAATACATTAGAGCATATATGAATATGTGACAGAATTAGTAGTATTTAACAACTACCCATAATAATTGGGTTTGGAACCGAACGGCGGGAACCCCCACCAAAACTATTTGTGAAGGAACAATTTCTTCTATCATAAATAGTCACTATTTGTGATGGAATAGTTATTCCTTCATAAATAGTCCCAATACAAGAACAATTTTTTATAGGTAAATTTTCTATTGAAAATAATTGAATTTCTAGTACTGATAAGATAAGTTCAAGTGATTATCATGGATATTTAAAAATATAGACTACACATCCTGAAGTATACAATGATATCACATGTATGATTCCTGAGAATGAGTAGAGGAAGATAAAAATTATATTGATTCAATATTATATAGCATGAATGAAGTTCAAATTTTATGCATGAGAGATAATAATGGATTTCTAGAAAGAATATAATTAAGCTCATCTCAATCCATGATGTTCTCATGATATTTATCCTCATCTAATTCTCAGTATTGAATTCATGTTTCTTTCATTTTCAACAAGACTTCATGCTATATAAATATGATGATTCACTTCCATGTTTCCATGTTTGAAATATTAAATTGGAATTAATGTTGTTACATAAGATTAATGACAAAGATTCATATAGGCATTCTCATGTTTCAAACATGTGATGGGCGGAAAATAAATACTAGGAGGTTCATTGCATAAATAGATAAATCATACAGTATCTTTCATATAGTGATATTCATGAAAGAATTAAATATTTTAAAACATGTGATATTCATGGGAGTTTAATTACGAGAAAGCCACATTCATAGATATGCTTTCATAGACTTATTCATGTGATTTTCATGGGTATAAAAAAGAAGAATAAGAAATATTCAATGAAATTAAAGATCATATGATGCGATTTGAGATGAATTTCATGGGAATTAACATCAATTTTTTTGTAATCCTTGCTAAGAATTATGGAATAACCTTCACATCATGTATATCGACATGCATTGGTGTAATGGATGAATCTGAGTTTGTCCACATTCTAGATACATTGTTATTTTTTAGTGAATGGATGCATTTATTTGTGGATTGATATATTTATTTATTTAAAAATTAATGTTGTTATAGTGTGATCAATGGATATGATGTGTACATGATGATTCTAATGTCACATGGAGTTACATACCGAGTGTTATTGAGATCTATAATAAGGATATATTATCTAAATAGAGAATGATATTGAATACTGGTATTACATGATATTTAATGTGATTGAATTGCCCAGTAAATGTTTTAATTTAATGTATAATCACCCAACATGGTGAATATTGATGAGAGAAGAAAAAAACATGTTGGAAATATTTAATGAGAAATAATAACCTTGTATTATTTTATAAATATATATCAATTTATGTATCAAAGAAGTAATTGATAGAATAATAAGAACCATTTGACACAGATGATTCTACGTAAACAAAAAACTAGTCAAAGAATGTATTCTCTTGCTGCATTCAAGAGTTATTATTTATTAAATATATATAATAAGATAGAAAAGGAGAAGTGTACAATGTTGGAACTATCTATATAATTTCATTAAAACCTATGAAAATTAATATCCACTATGATTTTGAATCCCAGTGACACTGAGTGATAAATATTCCAAATGGGAATAAAGTGTTATTGATCATATCTTTGTAGTGGAAGACATATTCATTGATTATTTTTTTTAAATATTTTTTCATTATAGTATAAAAAACGTCATATCCGGTGGGAGATAAATATGGCAGAGTGTCATATAAGTGATGCTTCTGATACCTGCCTGAACATTGTGTGAAACTTATAACTACACTTTTGATCACTACAAATTAATATTAATAATAAAATACAGAACTCAACAAGATCTTATCATAGAAAAGTGTATTTTTTGAAAGGATATGTACCCTATAAATTTTTTTGTATACTATTTAATGGATTATTTTTCGTTTTATACATAGATGATGGTTTCACGTGAATTAAAATATCCGTATATCTTAACTAGGAATGATATTAAGAATAAAAGGGAATAATTTAAAAGAAGAGTAAACATGGTGAAAAGGGGACACCTGATTCACCCCCTCCCAAATTATATGTTTATATTATTCTACTAGTATCTATATGTGGTATCGGAGAATAGGCCTTCCCCTAATTGGATAATTTTTCCCAAGTCATTTTTATATGATCTATATGAAGTACATATTAGATGTTGTCTCAGAGGTTCCTTAACTATAGGACCTACTATCCCCTCACGTTGATGAATATTTGAAGGTTTCTACTAAAACTCTAAAAAACAAAAATAAGAATAAGGGAAAAATGATAAGTATCTAAAGAGACAATAATAATAATTCTCTATTTTAAATTGATCAAGTTGATAAATTATCACCAATAAAATATATAGAAAATGATCTTTTTGAAGATAAAAATTCAACCTATAAATAATAAGAAAATGATGAGTCTATTCAAACAATTAGAGACATCTACTCTCAAACATCCATATATAAAATGAATGTCCATGATAAAGTACTTTTATATATAACTTATTTTATCAGGGATTTTTTATTACAATGCACATCTTGAAGAGGAAAATAATATAATTGAGAAGACACTAGGATGGATATTCAAATGTTTCAATGTTCTCATGGGTCTTGTAGAAGGAAATTAAGAATAAACGAGTCTTTAGAGTGAAAATATTATTTTATTAAAGAATTATTGAAATTAATTTAGTATGATAAATATTTAATAGAAATTTTTCTTGATGGAGAGATCCATTCTTTAGAAAATCTATACAAGATCCCTATAATTTTAAATCATTCCCAATTAGAGAGTAATGAAAAAAGGAATTAAATAGTTCTACATCTCATTAAAATTGATAGAAAATAATCATGAGAATTATGTAGGTATGATTAATATAGATTGCAAAGGTGGGATGAAATCATTAGAGGATTATAAGTTCAGCCTCAAAAATCTATTTTTTGAGTTGGAAGTAGAGATAAGAAATTTGGAAGCGACACCAGTTGAAAGTTCATACTTTGTTAGAGTAAAGAGAGATGATTCCACACAAACATTAGAAATTAATATTTCATTAAATATGAAACAATTTGGTGTAAATAAGAGCTTAAAATCATCTAGAGAAGCATCCATGTCCAGATCATGAAAGAGGTATCCCTCATCTTTGAAAATTCAGACTATATTATTTGTGTTTTGTGAAAAAAAATGTACGGAAAAAATACATTCTCTATAATGGCAGAAGAAATTTATTTTTGGGATCTCAATAATAAATAAATTAATGAGGTGACATTTTCTAAGAAAAACTATCCACAATGGGATATCAAAAGGTCGATGTTTTAGACTAAAATAATTAAGGTCAAAAATTTGGACAACCTACTCCTAAAATGAAAATAACATGATTTGTGGGATGTTGTTGGTGTTTTTGGAAGTTTGTGTTGGACTTAATAACCTAGAAAAAACATCTATATACTTTATGATTACTTTAATGAATTTTTTAATATTAATAAAGATATATTCAAATCATGATGGTTCTTCTACATGAAAAAATATAAAATAATTTCTTAAGAGTAAATGCCACACTTAAATGTCATAGAAGTTCCATCCTATAATGAGAACATAGAAGTTCCATGAAATTATTCTTAAATATATATTATATAGCTGGATAAAAATAGATTTATGACAAAAAAATGATATTTTCTCTTAGGGGTGTATATTGGTCGGACTTTGAGGCACTTTCTCAAGGTGTACACCCCTGGTAATTTCCAATATAGAAGATTATGAGAGCATGATGTACTAGTAAGAAATACGCATTTATATATTTATTTCAATTTTACTATATATGGATGTGTATATTGACTCTTATAAGTTATAGTAATCTGTAATGGATATCATTAGTCTCATAGTTTTATGTATTTTTTAAAACCATGATAAAATTTGTTTATGGTGAAGTAGGATATATTGGGTGTATTGTGAGTAATATTACATTGATAAATAAAGCATGAAAAGATTTTTACCTTATGTTCTTTAATGAATGTTAATCTCTTAGTCCCTTTGATGGTAATGAAATAACCTAAATAAATCCATGTCTATGGTGCTCTGTGGGTAGGTTCATTTATGAAAATTCAAATAAAGAGACATCGAGAAAATAAATTGATGGCACCAGTATACAACCTATTTTATTAGAGATATCATGATAAAGGGATTATATCATATAGTAAGAATTAATATGAGGTTATATGTCATTTCTTGGTTAATTTCTTTTCTATAGGTGACCTGACATGTTTCAATATTCTAACCTTGGACTTTGGGAGACTCTTCCTAATTACACTGAAAAGGAGGCCTATAGTTTCACACACATTGCTTATCTTGATCATCAAATAATATTAAATATTATTTATTATTTAACATGGTTGAATAAATATTATACCCATAAATTTTTTAAAAATTATTCATGTTTTCCTGATTATAAATTTTTAGTGACTAGTTATTCAAGAAAATATTTTTGAGAATAATATTTAACTTTTATTTATATGTTATTTAGGTAATAAAATATTTATTTATTAATTAAAGAATAGTGTAGTGATATTTACTATTTAAATTAATGGACATTATTCAAGGCCTAATAAATATTGTAGTGGAATGATGGACCAATTTTTGAGGTATAATGTGGAATAAAGTATATTAAATATTAATTGAATAATTTATAAACAATTTATTCAAGAAATAATATTTAATTATTTCCTTGGTTTTACATATTTCATGAAATAATATTATTATTATAATAAAAAATATGTTCTGTGGGCATTTAGGAAATAATAATTGTGAATTTTTAATTATTATTTTATAACCATAGAGCTATTTAAAACCAATTATATTATTTCCGACCCTAACATTGCACATTTTTTGTTGTTCATGACAATATCTGGAAAAATATCTCAATCCCTATAGTGATCCTCTCTAAGAACGAAATCAATAAAGGATAAGAATCCTCTTCCACCACACCCTATTTATTTTAGAGGTAACAAGGGTATTCCATTGAAGAAATTCTCATGGATATTATAGAAAAATGATGCAAGTATTAGAATTATTTGCACTGGTATTTAGATTTTCTTACGATGTTACTCAGCGGTTTGTGGTGCACATGTGAATCAATTTGGATTGAATATAAAATTTATTCTTACAATTAAAGAATGTTACGAGATATATATGCTTTCATATTCATTAATTAAGAAACAATTTATTACATGGTAATTATTAACTAGTTATATTAATTATAAATATTTATGTGATGATATTTTTCTTATTTTTGGTAATCTCATGTCAATTAATATATGATTTAATTATTTTGGTATTTCCACTCTACATCATTTACATATCAGATTATTCATCAATTAAAAAATATATATTTTGTACATGACCCTACCAACACTTTCACTATACCTACAATGTTAAAGTGGTATTAGAGCGGTCACATAGTAATTTATAATAATTTATATACTTTTCATTGATTTACAAATTTATCATTAGCTTGAAATTTCACTTTAATTGTTATTTTAATATAAATCATGATATCACCTCTTCATCCTATTAATTATCCAAAATGTAATAAAAAATATATTTCTTAATAATGAAGAACATTCAAATAACTCAATTAGATATTCCAAAGATTATGGTAGGACAACACAAGATTACACAACCTATAGCTTGTAGGTATATGTTTTGTAATCAAGTTTAATTCACCAAGATGCCTCATGAATTAATTCACAACATCATTAATTTATTTCATGTAGGTTTTAATTATTATAAAGGACATGTTGACTAATACATTGTAACGCCCCGGTTCCGGGTGCCACTCAACGGGTGCCCCAAACCCGGTTCGCCACGTGACCTCAAGCGCATTCCCCCAAACGCCAGAGGCTGCCGACTAGCAGCGAGTGCTCAGGTCTGATAGTGGTGAAACTATGCCCTCATTTGTCACAGTGTAGCGCAGCAGAAATACGAAATAAACATACAATGACAGCGGAATAAATAAACCATTCACAACTAAAATAAACAACTACCGAAGATATAACCAACTGTATGTAAATAATGATGCAACATGTCTCAAGTTATAAAAAACAGCCAGAACATTTTATACATCAACACAGTACAACAAAATGCAGGGTACAACAAAACAAAGCAAAACTACTGGCATCGGCATCGGGAGCCTAGGCTCTGTCACATGCCCTCCTACTCCTAAGCAACAGTAAAGTACCTATATAGGGACTCTTTCCCCTACCCACACCTGCAACAACGTAATCTATTTGGGCTGAAAATCCTGACCCAAACAGGGTGTGAGAAATATATCTTAGTAGGCACCCACCAAAGGCTCGTTCCCAACTGCATTTAAGCATGCAACAATAGTGTACAATAGTAATATGCAATAAACTAAGCAGTAATCAAAAGTTACTAACTTAACAGTTAAATTGCCATTTAATTATTCATTTAATCCATTTAATATAAGAAAACTCCACAGTGCATTCCGAAGTAAACTGTCAGCGTCCTCAGAAAAACAAAATCTCACCCTCAGGTAATCAGTATCCAACACCAGAATCTGCACTCAGGCATAACATAATTTTCCCTCAGGTGTATGTAGTGTCTCCATCAGGCACAAAGTCTATTACCCTCAGGCACGAAAGAAGTTTCCCTCAGGCCGAAATAAATCTCACCCTCATTATAAATAGTGTAGTGCCCACATGCTAATAAAAACAACGCCCTCAGGATAAACAGGTAACCAGGCCATTCCCAACATGTAAACAAGCAGTAAACAAGAAATTTTTCTCGAGGAAATTTTACAATTACTACTTTAAAGGCATAACCTTGGGTATCCTGGCCAAACAGATAAACAGTGGAACACACCCCCGGGGTGGTTCTGTTTCCAAGAAATGATCCCAACCAGCATTTTAATATCACATTTAAATCACCTATTCTGATCTAGGTATTAAAAATAGCTATGGCCTCAGCCACACGACACCCCAACATGGGTTCATGGCATGAAAACGCACAAAACACATGGTAGTAGGAAAAATAAACACCAAGCCACCTACCTTATACGCCAATGAGCACTATAAATGAACGTCGTTTCCAGAAACACCCAATTACGACGTAGATCTGGCGAAGAAAAAAAACCGATTAACCTCAAATAACTCCCATTAGGGGAAGAATTGGTAAGCAACACGCAAGGAGAAGAGAGGGATTACCCGCACGGTTCCAACATGATCGACATAAGCAGGATCGGATTCCCGGTGCCTGATCGGTGGATCTCCCAAGGTTCAGCCTCCCTCTTCTACTCCTCTCATCCAGTTCTAAGCCTTCCCTGTGAATAGGGGAGGCTACATCCCATTTAAGCGAAAAAAACAAAGTACACGGAGTGTACTTCCAATTAAACGACATGTAATTTCATCATTTAATTGTTCCTCTTGTGGAACCGCCAAACTGTTCATCCGTGGACATGAGTACACGACATGTACTCATGAGTACACAACATGTACCGTCGCCCAGTTGGCGGCTGCTCCACCGCCTTACTGTTTTGGCCTTATAACTAACTACACAGCATGTAAAGGGCCACTGCATGGCATGTAGTCGGATCCTACACACTTTGCCGCTGACATGACTACACACCCCATGTACCCATTCCACATGGACAAAAGTACACGGCGTTTGGAAAAGTACACAGCATGCAGTTCCAAAATTTGGGATTTTCCCCATTTTCCTTATTTTCTTAAAAACAACTAAGGAAGGGAGAAAAGTAAAAACCCATACCTCAAAGATAAGAATAGGTTTCTTACCAACATTACCCCTTAAAGCAATTCATCCCTGAATTTCCCTTACAACGGTGATAATGATATAGCTCAGAACAGCTCTATCCAATGAGCACGTACGTCGGTCTCCCACTCCTAGGATTCGTCCTGCACTCAACCATGCTGCCATAGCACCCGTACGAGATGAACTCACTAGACTTATAGAACCTTTGTGCTTTTATCAAAGATATGAATCAATTGCTCATCAAAGGAAGCATCCATCTAAAGTTCAACCTCCACGTGATGGAAGATGTGAAACAGGTCTGAATGATAGCAGTGCAACTGAGAAACATGGAAGACGTTGTGTATGGATCGGTACCGCTGCGGTAACTGCAACCGAAAGGCAACCATCCCGACTCTCTACAGAATCTCAAACGGCCCTACAAACCTCGGTGAAAGCTTACCCTGTCTCCTGATCCATCTGTGTCCCAGCCTCGGCAAGACATGCAAGAGAACCTGATCCCTGACCACGAACTCCAAAGGTCTTCTATTGTCACCAGCATAAGACTTCTGACGAGACTGCGCGGTAGCCATCCGCTTCTGAATCAACTAGACCTGCTCAGAAGTCTCCTGTACAAGACGTGGTCCCATTAAAGCTGTCTCACCTGCCTCTGACCAGCACAAAGGTGATCGGAATGGCCTTCCATATAATTCCTCGTATGGTACCATCTCAATAGTCACCTAAAAATAATTTTTATAGGTGAACTCGACTAGGGTTATATGCTTCTACCAAGATCCCCAAAAGTCCAGGACGCATGCACGCAACATTTCCTCTAGCACCTATATCGTACACTCTGACTGGCCATCGGTCTGATGGTGGTATGATGTGCTTAGAAGTACCTGTGTACCCATTGACCTCTGAAAACTCTTCCAGAAACGAGACGTAAAACGGGCATCCCTATCTGAAATGATAGAACGAGGGACCCCATGAAGGCATACTATCTCTCGGATATACAACCTTTTGATCTCGTCAACACCGAAGGACTACTTAATTGGAAAAAAATGAGCTACCTTCATGAGCCTGCCCACAACAACCCACATGGCAGTATTTCCTCTAGGCGACCTTGGAAGCCCGGTCATGAAGTCCATCACGACATCATCCAATTTCCACATCGGAATGGGTAACTGCTGTAATAGTCTGGCTGGCATCTGGTGCTCTGCCTTCACTTGCTGACAGGTCGAACTCCTCGTAAAAAAACCAGCTATATCTCTCTTCATACCCGGCCACCAGTACTGACATCTCAAGTCTCATTACATCTTGGTTACCCCGGGATGAACTGACCAAGCTGAAGCATGAAACTCACACATCAGATACTCATGTATATCCCCTGGAACCTATACTCGTCCATGAAAACGCAGAACCTCATCATCGCCTATCACCCAACCGGGAGGAGTGTCCTCACTTACCGCCGACTCCCGTAGAACTAGGCCTTCCGAATTAGATATATGTCTCATCCTAACTCTTTAAATGAGGGTAGATGTCACTGCTAATGAGGAAAGATAAGTCTGACCCTGACTGTCGTGCACCTTCAGATGCATCTCAGAGAACAAGGCCATAAGCTACCACTCACCACTAGCCTCCTACACTACCTGTGTCTGAGTCTTCCAACTCAGTGCATCGGATACTTCATTACCTTTACCAGGTGTATAGGCAAGCTCAAAATTGAAGGACTATAGGTACTCGACCCACCTCCTCTGCCTCAAATTCACGTCATGCTGAGTAATGATATACTTGAGGCTTTTGTGGTCGGTGAAAACCACAAAATGCTCTCCCAATAGATAATGTCTCCAACAGTGCAACACATGCACAACTGCAGCCAACTCGAGATCATGCGTTGGGTAATTCCTCTCACACGGCCTCAACTACAGAGACCCGTACACAACAACTCGATATCCCTGAATCAACACTACTCCCAGCCCAATACCTGATGCTTTATAATAAACTATATAGACCTTCCCCTGCTCTTGGAGTATCCGGATCGGTGATGAAGTCAATCTTCCTTTCAGGTCTTGAAAGGCTGTCTCGCAAGCTTCCGACCAAACGAACTTCACTCCCTTCTTAGTCAGACCTGTCAATGGTGCTGCTAAGTGGGAGAAGTCCTATATGAAGCATCTAGAGTAACAATCAAGACCCAAGAAACTCTGTATCTCAAAAATGTTCTTAGGATGCTCCCAGGAAACTACTGCTCTTACCTTCTCTGGGTCCACTGCAACTCCTACCTTAGATATAATGTGACCCAGGAAGTGAATCTGGTCCATCCAAAAGTGGCACTTTGAGAGCATAGCATATATCCGATGCTCTCTCAGTGTACTCAATACGATCTCAAGATTGGTGGCATGGTCGTGTCGAGTGTGAGAGTACACCAATATTTCATCCATGAATAATACCACCAAATAATCAAGATACGGATGGGACACATGATTCATCAGATCCATGAAAACTACTGGCTCATTCATGAGTCTGAACGGAATAACCAAGTACTCGTTCGGACCATGTCTGCTCCAAAAATCTTTAAGCGTTATATCAGATGGTCTCACGCGCAGATCATGATATCCGGATCTCAAGTCAATCTTTGAGAACACTCATTCTCCTCGAAGCTGATCAAAAAGATCATATTACCTCGACAAGGGATATCGGTTCTTAACCGTCAACGGGTTCAGCTTCCGATAATCCACACAGAGTCGGAGGGTACCATCTGCCATTTTCGTAAAAAGGATCGGAGAACCCCACCGAGAAGTACTGGGTCGGATAAAACCCTTTGCCTTTAACTTTTCTGACTGCCTCTTAAGCTCCTGCAACTCAGGCGTGGCCATCCTATAAGGAGAAATGGACACCGGTGCAGCTCCTAGCACTAAATCAATAGAGAAATACACCTCTCACTTCAGTGGTAGACCTAAAAAGTCTTCCAAGAAGACATCCTTGAAACGATCAACAATTGGAGGGAAATCTATCTGACAAGTCTCCTGATCATCCAGATACAAACTCGCAATCTGGGTTGTGACTCCACCTCGCCCATGATGCTCTGGTCCAGCTCGACTTGCCTGAACATCCCATTCACCCTTGTATAGAAACTCTCCACCCTCTGGTGATGTGAAATGCACCCTCGGATGATAGTAGACTACAATGGCTCAGAAGGGGACCAACCAGTCCATCCCGAGAATGATGTCATAAGCTGTCATCTCTATGAAATAAAGGTCCTATAGAAAGTGACACCCGCCAACCTCAAAGGGGCACTCCTTGCACTGACGCACACCAACCATCCTATTACCCAAAAAAGTTTCTAGCATCATGATATCAAAAGAAGTATAAACACAGAGCTCAAGGCTTTCCACAATGGCTACAGATATGGAACTATGTGTAGCACCCGTATCAAAAAGTACTGAAGATAAGACATAAGCTAGTAGAATAGTACCTATGACTATAGAAGGTCCGGGATCCTACTCCTGCTGGGTCTGTTGCACTGCATATGCTCGCCCAGTGCCGCGGCCCTGTGACACTTCCTGATACCCTGAGCTGTCCTGCCCTACTGCCTATGAGATCCTGGTGTCTGGCTACCACGGACACGGCCACCATCTCTGCCTGCATGCCCTGACGTATTCCAGTTCCCCGACTGGTAAGAATCCACTGGTCCTGCTCCCGCATGCAGAGTCTGCACATAACCCCTCTAACTAGCCACTGGTGGGAACACCCTACAAAAGCAATGCAGATGACCCATCTTTCCGCAAGCACGTCACTCCACTGAATCACGTGGACATTGTGGCCTCTTGTACCCCTCGTTACCACACTGGTAGCACATGACCTAACCACCTGAAGTGTTCGTCTAGCTGGTACATCCACCCTGAGAGAAGGCCATCTGTCTCTTCCTCTTTCTAGTAGAAATAATACCAGTAACTGGTGCTAAACCACCCTGGCCCACACCACTATATTCCCGTAGGTTCCTCTCTGTAATCAGTGCCTGGTTCACAAAATCATGTACTGAAGTCAACCTGAAAACATTCACCAGCACTCGAATGTCATAACGAAGACCATTCTCAAAACATCTTTCTCTCAACGTCTCATCACCCACCATCACGGGTGCGAATAACTGAAGCTCAGCGAAATGAGAAGAATAGTCCATCACCGACATAGCGCCTTGCTGCAGATTCATGAACTCTTGAGCTTTATCTTTCCTCTGCGTCTCTGGGAAAAATAATTCCTAGATGACTACCTCAAAATCTTCCCACACCATGTCTCTATGATTCTCTGACTGGGTGGTAACATCCCAACACCTCTTGGTGGAATCACGCAACATATAAGTTGCGAGCATGACCCTCTACCCTAGAGGCATCTCAAGATGCTAGAATATAGTATTCATCGACCCCAACCAAGACTCTGTAACCTGTGGTCCGCCATCCCCTGAAAATGTAGGCAGATGCTACTGCTGGAAGATACAAGTCAGCTCAGCCATAGATGTGGCAGCCTGCAGTGCTCCCTGAAAGGTCTCCACGAACCACATAAAGCCTTCATGGAACTACGCCTCCACGCTTGTGTCTGGTATAACAGTGGGCACCTCATCTGGATTTGTTGGAGGATCAACTAGTAGTCCATGGCCCACCACCTCTTGAGTATACTCGTTGCCGCTCTCCTGGCGAACAACGTGCGGTCCTCTAGGCATCATGACACTACAAGGTCAAAACACGCCTTAGATTCAAGATTTATCAAAAAAAGAAAGCAAAGGAACCACAAAGGGAACAAGAGGAAGGTGACATTTCAATATTTTCAAAACAAGACTACATGACATGTAAAATGACTGCATGGCATGTACATACCTTCTCTTCCCCTTCCCGGGTCCTTCCACAAGGATACTCCACATGGCTCTCATTGATCAAAAACTATACAGTGTGAATAACATCTATATGACATGTATGGTGAAATTTTCCAACTACCTGTGTTGTTTGTGGCACGGCCGACTACTCAGCTAGACACTACATGGCGTGTTACACCCGCACACGGTTGTACACCACCCCGTTTCCCAGCCACACGGCTAAACAACATGGTCTGTCCTTGAATAGGACTACCCGGCGTGCCCCAGAGGTACACGACATGTTCAAGGAGAGGTGACACTGACCTGTGTTGTTGGTTACACGGCCGAGTCCCCTGGTCACACTACACAGCATGTTCATCATTGACACGACATGTTCGGTACAAGAGTTCACTGACCCGTGTTGTTAGTTACATGACCCGACTCCAGGTCAACACTACATGGTGTGTACAAAATCTACACGGCGTGTTCACCCCATGCTCTTCGCTTCCCCATGTCTCAGCCAACACGGTTTGTGACATGGGAAAAGACTACACGACGTGTACTCTGGGTACACGGGGTGTACTTAAAAAGTATAATTTTTCTTCACAAATGGAAGGCCATACACGGCGTGTTTAAAGTACTACACGGCGTGTATACTGGGTTTCCGGACAGTATGCCTCAGAAACTTCCCCAAAACCCAAAAAATACCGAAAACAACACCTAAGTGTCAAATTACGACCCGTGGGGGCCCATACTCCCCACGAATCAAATTTTGACATCTTATCTGTGCTATAACTACTAAACAGCTAATGATCCACCAAATTCTATTCAATGGGGGGCCCATACTCCCCAAAAACCAAATTTTGGCATCCATTCTATAAAGAGGTTCACATAAGAAAATACCCTATCACAAAGCAGGTATTTATCAAGTAGCTATCACAATAGCATTCTTTTCTAGAAAAACAACTATCACAATAACATGAAATTTCTAATGCACCTAAATGGTATGCAAGGCATATGATATCTATCATTTTCCTATACGATGCATGAGATGACATGACCTCATCTAATCAGTTTGAAACTAAATAGAACCCACAGATAAATTATAAATAGCCCAATCTCAGGTGCATCATCCAACGGTGAAAACAAATCAACTATAAATTGAAAAATCAATAAAATTTCAACACGATGTAAATGTGATTTTCCCTGTACATGGGTTAGCTACGCCCAGGCACAACTTATTACCAACTACCGTTCATCCTATCCCTGACTATGGCTCCAAATAGTAAGTCAAAGAAAATAACTCCTCTGATACCACTTTGTAACTTCCCGGTTCCGGGTGCCACTCAACGGGTGCCCCGAACCCGGTTCACCATGTGACCTCAAGCGCATTTCCCCAAATGCCAGAGGTTGCCGACTAGAAGTGAGGCCCCATGTATGATAGGGGGTAAAATATTCCCTCATTTTTCAAAGTGTAGGGCAGGGGAAATACGAAATAAACATACAATGACAATAGAAGAAATAAACCATGCACAACTTAAATAAACAACTGCAGTAGATATAACCAACTGTATATAAATAATGATGAAACATGTCTCAAGTTATAAGAAAACAGCTAAAACATGTTATACATCAATATAGTAAAACAAAATACAGGGTACAACAAAACAAAGAAAAACAAATGGCAGTGGCATCGTGAGCCTAGGCTCGGTCACATGCCCTCCTACTCCTCAGCAACTGTCAAGTACCTATATAGGTACTCTTGCCCCTATCCACACCTACATCAATGTAATCCATTTGGGCCGAAAAGCATGACCCAAATAGGGTTTGAGAAATATATCTTAGTAGGCACCCACCAAAGCCTCGTGCCCAACTGTGTGTAAGAATGCAACAATAGTGTGCAATACTAATATGCAATAAACTAAGCAGTACTCAAAAGTAAATAAATTAACAGTTAAATTGCAATTTAATTATTCATTTAATCAATTTAATATAAGAAAACACCACAGTGCATTCCTATGTAAACAGTTAGCGTCCTCAAACAGACAAAATATCACCCTCATTTAATCACCATCCAACACCAGAATCTTCCCTCAAGTATAACAGAATTTTACCTCAGGCTTAGGTAGTGTCTCCTTCAGGCACAGAGTCTATTTACCTCAGGCATGTAAGAAGTTGCCCTCAGGCCGAAATAACGACTGCCCTTAAGCTGAATAGTGCAGTGCCCATAGGCTAATCACAACAACGCCCTCAGGCTAAACAGGTAATCGGGCCATGCCCAACATGTAAACAAGAATTAAACAAGAAATTACTCTCGAGTCAATTCTACAATTACTACTTTAAAGGCATACCCTCAGTTATCTTGGCCAAATGGCTAAATAGTGGAACACACCCCCGGGTTGGTTCCAGATCCAAGAATTGATCCCAACCAGCATTTTAATATCAATTTTAAATCACCTATTCAAATCTAGGTATTTAAAATAGCTATGGTATTAGCCACACGACACCCCAACAAGGGTTCTTGGCACGAAAATGCCCAAAACACACAGCAGTAGGAAAAACAAACACCAAGCCACCTACCTTATACGTCAAAGAGCACTATACACGAATGTTGGTTCCAAAAACTCCCAATTACGACGTAGATCTGACGAAGAAGAAAAATATCTTAACATCAAATAACTCCCATTAGGGGAATAAATTGTAAGCAATACGCAACGATAATAGAGGGATTACCCGCGCGGTTCCAACGTTATCGACAGAAGCGGGATCGGATTCCCGGTGCCCGATCGGTGTATTTCCCAAGGTTCGGCCTCCCTCTTCCCCTCCTCTCGTCTGGTTCTAAGCCTTACTTGTGAACATGGGAGTCTACTGCCCATTTAAGTGAAAAAAAAACAAAGTACCCAGCATGTACTTACAAGTACACAGTGTGTATTTTCATCATTTAACTGTTCCTCTGGCGGCACCTCCAAACTGTTCATCCATCGACAAGAGTACATGACATGTACTCATGAGTACATGGCGTGTACCATCGCCCAGCTGGCGGCTGGTCCACCACAATACTGTTTTGGCCTTCCGACTAACTACACAACGTGTAAAGGACCACTACAAGGTGTGTAGTCGGTTCCTACACCCTTCGTCGCCGACATGACTACACTCCCCGTGTACCCATTCCACACAGCCAAAAGTACACAGCGTATGGAAAAGTACAGGGCGTGTAGTTACAAAATTTGGGATTTTTCCCAGTTTTCCTTATTTTCATAAAAACACTTAAGGATGTGAGAAAAGAAGAAACCCGTACGTCAAAGATAAGAACCGGGTTCTTACATCCATCCTAGAATTTATTTATCCAGACTATATGACACGTAACTTATATAAATGATGTGCATTCAATTAGTCAAAGATGATTTGGGTGTTTAATACACAACACGTGTGACTTAGAGCTATATAAATCAGAGACCGCGTAGTGCGTATCCCAAGTACATGACATGCAATCCCTTAATAATTTCGGTAGAATGACACACATAGTCCCTATATTAGAACAATGGATTGTTAAAGAAGAACTATTCATGATTTTTAGAGGGATGGGGCATTCCTTGTATGTTATCTAAGTAAATAGAATATAAAATTTATTTATTATTCTACTTAAACATTATCAACATGTGTTCCATGTGTCATTTATTTTACTCATACAATCCATGTTTTAGGTTATATATATATATATATTTTTTTTTAAATATGAAATTAATTTCCTTCATAACATTTTGAACTATATTTTGTGTATAATTTATAATATAATGACTACTCTATGCACATTAATACATAAAAAGATATCTAAATAACATATGTTCATGTGTCATTTATTTGATACTCAACACTATGAAAATTTGTGATAACATTTCTATGTTATATGCCTCATGATTAAACATTATACAAATATAATACAAGCTGGGTAGTTCATATGGGTACTTGAAAAGTTCTCTCCAAGGTGTATGTTTTGTACTTAGTAAATTATAAATAATATATTTAATTTATTTAAAAATTTATGGATGAAAATATCATGAAATTTTGGATGAGAATTAAGTTAAAATGATTGATTAATTAAATAAGAAAATTAATCGATTCAAACAAGATTTATCATAAATAATAATGATTTAGAATGAATGCTAGTTTTTTAAAATGTGTTATTCGATGCATGTGTGTTGATGATCATGAGAATATACTAGAAATTTTTATGTGTTCAGTTTCTATTTAATTTCTTATTAAATAAAATTTATGACCTCTATGCCATCCCCCATCTCATTATGTAAGGCCATGCATTCCCTATGTTTCATTTTAAGGAAACCCCCTAAACTAACCATTTGGTTACCCTAACTTTTGTGTGAGTAGAAGCTTATGTAATGTATGAATCTCCTAATAGAGTAGAGGTGGTTCAAGGATAAAGTTGATGTGGAAACATTCTGAGATATATGTGTGGGGACATGTGGAAAATTACAACATAAACTATGTTTAAGTTCAAAGATTTCCCCCCTTGGTTGATGGTTAGTTTATCAACTACTCAATAAATAACCATTTGGAATATACTATGATCATACCACTCTTAATATTTTTTTTCATGTTGAATGGTTGAATTAATTATGGTGTTTTTTTCATGATAACATGAATTGATGAATTAACAAGCATGTAAGATAGAACAAAAATAAATTGAATTATGTGTAAATTTTATCTAAGACATGTTTTACCACATATGTAAATCCATTTAACATTAATAAGAATATAATAAAGATAAAATGGTAAATTTATGTATAAGGATTAAAATTGATTAATTATATTTAATAAGTTGGTACAACCATCCATTACTTATGTTAAAATTGGACCATGTTTCAAAGCGCTTGAATGACCATAGTCAGGGTGATTTCAATTATTAGGGAATTATAATTTGATTTTTAGGTAAACATAACTTAGTTAACATAATGAGTTAACTACTAAAGTAGGAATTTTTTTCACTGAGAGGAAATTTAAGAGGAAATCCCAATAAATGGTTTTAGGAAAGGGGGGTCTACTCAATAAATCAAGGAACAACAAGTTAACTTAGTTTAAAAAATAATTCCTTCCTAAAACCCTTTAAATAACTTATTATTCCAAATTAGATTTTATGGTAAGGGGAATACAAGTCCTTTACACTATAATATCCACATAATCGGATATTTGGAAACCAATTGTATTAGATTTTGGGTTTTGATAGAATATTGAGAGATTAATAAATTTAGTATTTATAATCTATTTTTTTTAAAATAGTTAAAGAACTGAAATTCTCCAATTCTTAATTATAGAAACAAAAATACACATGACTTGAAATATATCATTCTAATCCATAATTGAGAAAGATAAACATATCTTCAAAACAAATTTCCAAGAATGGAATATTTTCTTGTTAATTATTCTACAATATGAAAGGAAATTTTATGTGCTAGAAAATAACATTCATGAAGAAGCTGGCCAAGAGCCTAGTGAGAAAGAATTATCTCTATATGAAAACAATTTTTATGATTCCATATATGTACAAAGTTTCATGTTATCATCCATGTCAAATTATATTCGAATGGAACATAAGGATATAGATGTAAATATCATGATGAATCATCTTTATTATATCTATCAACATAAGGTGAGGAAAGAGATATATGATATCTTCAATACACTATTCACATTCAATCATGGAGAGTCATTTCCTTTTGGGACTTATGTAGTCAAGACGATTGACTGTATAGAGTTTTAGATATCTTGGGAATTAAATTACTTGAAGACATACAAACAGATTTCATCAATTCCTCAATGCCTAAAAAATAAATAGATTTATTGTGAATTATAATGTGATAAATAGTTAGAAGACACTTTTATACCTTCTTACTCTCATTTTCTTAGTTGAAAAGGGCATAGTGAGTGAAAAAACCACAGTTCTTCTAGTGAATATGAAAAGGAATGATAAGGAAAAGGGTCCCAAGACTCATAGAAAGTTTAAAGATCACAGTAACCATCCTTCCAAGAATAATAATATTTAAATCTAGGAGAAGGAAAATATGACGTATATTTTTCATGTGGCAAGGTATTCCACCAGAAGAAGAAATTCACCCATAAGAAATGGGAAGAAAATGTTCTGTTTGTTATTGAATATATCCTTTCTATATTTATACACTTGATATTAGATTTATCTTTTTGTTATAGCATATGTATCCAAATATAGGAACTAGGTAGATTTTGAAATATTTAAAGAGGATAGGGTCATATTTGAGCATCGAATAGAGAAAGAAACATTTCCTTGGCTATATGAGACATCCACCTTATGTTTCCAATAGGAATGATTTTGGTTTTAAAGAACAATTTTTTTCAAGTATTACTAAGATCATAATTTTTATTTATTATCTTGATATTGATGGATTTATTTTCAAATTTGGGAATAAATAGTTCTAGTTTTATAAGTAATACATTTGTTATGGTATGGAATAACTAAATAACTGTATTTCTGTATTAAATTGAGAAAACCAAGAATTAAAAAAAGGTAAATAATAATGCACACATTAGTCATATAACTCCTAGACATGGCATCACCATCTTGTCCATGAAATGATAGGTGTACGAAAAAGATCTATCCATATGGTTATTTAGATTCTTTTAAGCTAAGACTACATTAATTATGCCATTCTTGATTACATGGAAAAATTTCTATACGAACATTCAATGGATACAGTGAAAGTGACAAAGTGCTTCTAGGATTGGTATACAATTATGTTTTTGGACCTATTATAGTGCAATATAGAGGTGTAAATTCTTATATCATAAGTTTTACTAATGAATTGAGTAGATATGGCTATGTCTACTTGATGGGGTCTAATTTTGAGGCCTTTGATAAAATCAATGAGTCCCAAAATGATATAGAAAATCAACTTAGTAATAAGATAATGAATATTCTATCAGATCTTGGTAGTGAATATCTTAAAAAATGTCTATTAACTTTATATTGTAATTTTGGATCATATCTCAACTCATTCTAACTTATACACTATATTTGAATGGTGTTAGTGAAAGGATGAATCATATGTTTCTTGATATAGTAAGGTCGATAATGATTCATACAAATCTTCCATTATAATTCATGGGATATTCATTATAAATTATGGTATAAACGTGAAACTGAGTGTTGAGTCAATAAGGTTTTCCTTATGACTTTTCCATTCCTTCATACTTGGGGTATATTGTTGAGTAATTACGGGTTCCTTATGACTTTAACATTCCTTCATGTTTTTAAAATCACAAACACCTTATCTTAAAAAAATTCTCTTTTTTACGTTTGTTTTACTTCTGTAAAGAAAAATTTCCTTCCGCAAAGAAAAATTATCCTTACCATGTTTTCATTGTTTATATCATAATTTTTCTAAGTGTAATGTTCGGTTTGTAACTAAAAACAAGGAATCCTATAGTTACCTAGATATGAAGCATTCTATTTTAGGATCCGAATTCTTAGAATTCTGGTTACGAACTATTCTGAGTTTTGAGTTCGAGTTCTCTGAATTCGGACTCTGAACTCTTCTATATTCTCTCTTCAAGTTCTCTGAATTCAGATTACGAACTCTTGTGACTTCTGACTCTGAATTATTAGAATTCTGGTTACAAACTCTTCTGAGTTCTAACTCCAAATTATGAATATGAATTCTGGTTATGAAATCTTATGAGTTCTGACTCCGAATTCTGAATACAAATTCTGGTTATAAACTTATCTGAGTTCCGAATCTGAATTCTGATTACGAATTCTGGTTACAAACTCTTCTGAATTCTGACTCAAAATTTTGAATACGAATTCTGTTTACGAACTCTTCCATGTTCTGAATCTATGTTCACTGAATACAGACTCTGAGCTCTTATGAGTTCTAGTGATGAATTCTCATGAACTCTGACTCCGATATTTGTATGTTCCGATTCTGAATTCTTGTAAATCCAGATTCTGAATTTCCTTGAAATTTAGACTCCAGAATTCTATAGAGTTTAGGTTCCAAATTCATAGAAAACCGAATCTGAATATCCTTGTATTATAGACACTGAATTAATTTTTTTGTTAGACTCCGAACTTTCATTTGATTAAATTCTGAATATTAGATTTTAGTTTTGTAACCATATTTTTTTTTACACTTGTTTTTGTTATAAAACAATGGAGTGCATTCAGTTACTAACTAACTAGTGTTTGAGTGACATATATACAGGTCCCTCCAAAATTCAAGGGAAAATATGACCGTTGGAAGAGGGAGCTGGCCCTTGGTGTTGTTCCTATAAATATGATATCATTTGAAAGATCTTGGAACTTTTGGACAACTTTTGATCTGAAGTGATTACAAGAGAGAGATACTCTCATGCTTAATGAATACTAAACTTCTTGTTCAGATTTGCATTGTGTGAATCCTATTGTTGCTGTTTACAATCGAGGGATTCCAGGGATATGAAGACAGAGGTGCCGACAACCTTGAAGTTGAGGGCTTCCTTGATGAGGAAGACATAGGTGTCAACTACATGAATGTTGAGGGCTTACGGGGATAACAAGATAGACTCTGATCTTCATATCGAGGGTTTACCCTAGTGTGGGTAAGACAAACATTCTTGAAAGTATAAATCAAGGGACCTTTATCCATGCTTTTTGGATACCCTTCTATTTGGGTTAAAAGATTTACTACTTGTTACTAAGTTTGTAACAAGTTTTCTGTTGTATTTGTATTTTTGAGGAAAGTATAACTATCTTATACTTCCTTATACTTGTACTCTGATTTAGTCAGATCCTATAAACTTTAAGGTATAATCTTCATCATTGTAAACATTCATTAAGTTTCATTTTCCAGAATCATCTTTTCGGAAATCACTTTCTCAGAATCATATTTCTGGAATCAAGCAAGTGTGTATAAATAGAGGTTTTTTGAATTACCTTGTTTAACCTTGTTAAACATAACCATCGTTAAAAGTTCAAAAATAATATTTTAATGTTTACAATTCAACTTCACTATCTTGTATATTGAGAATCATTAGATACTCCATATAGTATCTCTTTTATTTTGATCCTACATTTGGTATTATAGAGTATATCATACTCACATACCATCTCAAAAATTGGTATTAGAGGATTGGTTTAGTCTAAATTAATCTCACGACTAGATTCAGAAGAGAATTCATCTCATTCTTTTCCAGAATCAGTTTTTCGAACTCATAAAGTTCGGATTAATTTTTTCTTAGAGATACTGTTGTTCGATATTTTCCTTTCTTAGTAATATTTTCCTTTTTTACAAACTTTTATTACTAATAAGTTTTTTTGGAATGATTTTTCTATAACATGGAAAGAATCAATGTTGGTTCCATAGACAATCCCAATATAACGAGACCACCTATTTTTTTTATGGAAATCATTATGAATACTGAAGATATAACATGAAGTCATTAATTATCAATACTAGTGTTTACAATTTTTTTATGCTTAGTGGAGGATATAAAGTACCTAACAAGGAAGTTAGTACCTTCACAAATAAAGAAAAACATGAATATCAACTGAATTATAAGGTACACAATATTTTGATTTTCTCCATGACTAGAAATATATATATATATATCCAAATTTCATCTTGTGAAGTAGAAAATTGTATTTGGAAGAAACATGAATTAACACACTTTGGAACTTCCAATGTTATTAAAACTAGAAGAGCCATGATCAGAACTGAATATCATGGTTTCTGCTTTCCTTATAGAGAATCCATAAGTAAGGTGCAACAATGATTGATGACAATTCTGAATATTTTACAATCCATGGGTGAGAAAAGATTAGATGATGAAGCTATTATTGATAAAATCATAGACATCATGCCTAATGAGTGGGAATACAAGAGGACTGCTATTGATGATAATAGAAAGGTAACTCAAATTTATCTTTATGAACTATTTGGAACTCCTGTTCAGCATGAGACTAGAATAAAGAGAGATACTGATAATGTAAAGAAGCAGAATGGGAAAGGCAGTGTGGCTTTTACTACAACTTCAAATCATATGAAAGCAAAGACTCATGAGAGAGTTACTAGATCTAAATCTATAAAGGTGGTTATCTAATCTGAATCTAGTAGAAGTAAATCCCCAGAGAATGAGTTAGCAAATCTTGCTCGAAGGATGAACAAGATAGTTGGACAAAAGAACTTTCAATCCAGATACAAGAAGAAGGAATGTAAAGATAAGAAAGATTCAGAAGTTACTTGTTATGAATGCAATAGAGCTGGACATATAAGACCTAATTTTCCTATGATTAAAATAAAAGAAAGAAAGGAAAGAATTTTGAGAGAAATAGTAAGAAGTGCTACAAGGAGAAAGCTAAGAAAGTCTTGAAAGCTAATGACACCTGGAGTGCCAGTGGTGGTGACTCTTCAGATGAATAATCATATTACAAATATTCTGGACAGAATAATCTTAGTCTAATAGCCAGACTAATTATTGACAATCATTTCATAATGTCTAAGGTACACAATGCTGAATCAATGACCAATGTTTTCTTAAATTCTAGTTATAGTAATGATAAATATAAGAACTCTTCTAATGAAGATTTTTATTCTGATGAAGATATTATTTTACCTACATATAAATAAGTTTCTAGGTTTTTTAAACTTCTTGAGATTTGAGAGTTCAAAACTCATGAAAAATATTGAGAAGGAAAATTCTAGGAATACAATCCTTACTAAGGAAATATCAGATCTTTCTAAAAATCTGGATAAGAAAAATGTTAATTTCGAAAGTATTTCAAAAAATCTTTAGGAAGTAAATTCTGAGAAGAATAAACTTTCTAAAGATATAGAAAACATAAATTCTAAGAAAAATATTTTTGAGCCTAAATCTAGTTCAAAATAAAATTTTTTAGAAAACAAAAACTTGGTTATCAAACTGAAATCCAAAATATTTTCCATAAGGAAGTATTTTTCATACATTACCTTAGGTAACGAAAATTTTGATAAAATGTTTTCTCAAATCCAAAATCTATGGAATAGTTCATGTTTTGGTTATACTAGTCCTGAGGTTTTTAGTAATAATTATTTTGTTTCTCAAAGTTCACCATTCTGCACTAAGTTTCAGTGTGACGGGAATTGGGCAAAAAATCATTCTGTAAACATAACTCAGTCATTAGGATTTCATAAAGCCTATTTTTCTAAAATGATGTGGGTGCCTAAAATTTTGCTTTCGGAGATTCCAAGATCCATGCAATTCTGGATTCCGAAAACCTAACTTTTTCTTATTTTGAGGAATATAGAGGTACCAATAGAAATACATGGTACATGGATAGTGGATGTTCTGGGTATATGATTGGTAACAAAAACTATTTTGAAGATATTATCAAGATGAAAGGAGGAAAAGTAACTTTCAGGGATAATGCTCGAGGAGAAATTATTGGTATAGGTAACACCGTTCTCCTTGAAAAAATAATGATTTCAAATGTTTTATTTTCTAAGGTTCTTAAGAACATCCTCATTAGCATAAGCCAATTATGTGATGAAGGTTAACTTGTAAATTTTAGGAATGAAAAGTTCTTAGTACACAATTCCAATGAAGGGTTTATTCTTTCTGCCCATAGGAAAGAGAATGTTTACACACTAAACTAAAAAGACCTTAGGAGACAAGATCTGTCATGCCTTAGTGCAATGGAATATCATTCTTGGTCATGCAAGAAGCAACACTCAGTAGCACTTTCCATAGCTGAAGCTGAATATGTAGTAGCAGGAAGTTGTTGTGATCAAGTGTTGTGGATGCAACACACACTCAAAGACTATGGTATGAGTTTTACCAAAACACCAATTTTTTGTGATAATACAAGTGCCACTGCCCTTACTAAAAACCCTTCACATTACTCTCATGAAAAGCACATAAATATTAGGCATCACTTTCTTAGGTACCACACACAAAAAGGAAATATCATTCTTCAATTTATCGGAATGCAAGACCAACTTGCTGATATTTTCACAAAATCTTTACCCAGCAATAGATTTGAATACATTAAACAGAATTTAGGAATGATAACCGTAAGTTAATCTTCCTCATTAACTTTCTGTTAAACTAATCTACTTATAGTAATAAACTCCATTTCTTAGGGGGAGTACATTTTTTCATAAGTTTTCCATATTTCTCATAATGAAGTTTTTCATATTTCTCGTAATGAAGTTTTTCATATTTCTCGAAATGAAGTGTCTCATGTTTCTCATAATGAAGTGTTTCATGTTTCTCGTAACGAAATTTTTCATATTTTTCATAATGAAGTTTTTTATGTTTTCTGTAATGAAGTTTTTTATATTTTGCATATTAGAGTTTTTCAAAATTTCCTTAATGGAGTTTTTTCAAAACTTCCATAATGTAGTTTTTCAAAATTCCTTGTAATGATGATTTGCTATTTTTTTTTTGTAGTCAAAAATTTTCATAATGAAAATTTTCATAATGAAGATCTACCTACTCAATTTTTGTTCGTACTCAAGTTTTTTTCGTAATATAAAGTCCTTCAAGAAGAATTTTCCTCAATATGAATAATTCTCATGACAATCTAAGAGGTATGATTCTTTATTGAGTTTTTGTAATCGCTTTTTACATGTTTTTAGTTTCTTATGTCTTTTAAAATTTCTAGGATTCTAGTTTTCTTAAATCTGAATGTTTTCCTTTAAAACCTCAAAATATCAGATCCTACCAAATTTTCCTTGTGGCTATCATTTCAATCATCAGATCTGATCAGAATAATTCTTAGCTATTGGATTGAGATGGGAAGATGAATTGACACATCAACGCCTATATAAAGGACCTCCGACGGGTTGTCCAACATTGGTTTTCATGATTTTTCATGTTAATGATCTATACATATTTTAAAAGATCATTCCAGATTTTCAAAGGTTTCTTTAATTCTAAATGATTAGTGAAGTTCCTTCTCAAGATATGTTTTTTGTCAAGCCGATTACAGAGTGGAAATTATACATAGAAAGGATGGTGCATCCGAATTTCTTCAACAAATATGACTCTATTATCTCAAAAAATATCATGCTTAATGGATGGGAAAGTGTCTGTATATTGAATCCAGGGGCTCAAGACTTGGTGTATCCGGATCTCCTTATTGAGATTTATGAGTCAGTTTGTTTCTTTAAGGAAGAAGGAAGAGAGAAGTTTTCATTCAAAGGATATGAAAAAACCTATGCTTTATCTTATAAAAAAGCAGCCAATTTGGTTGGAGTTCCTTTTGAAGGGGAAGCTGAATTTTGTTCCCATAAGTTACCTAATGTTCAAGGAAGTTTTGTCAAAGTAAAAGATATGGAGTGTCTTGGACTTACAGATGTCAAGACTGCAAAAATTTATCCCATCTCTACAAATAATAGGATCCTTGAATTGAGGGTTCAGGGTTATATCATTTTGAGAATAGGTGATAAGGACACCTTGAAGAAGAGAGATATGTATATCTTTTATTTCTTAGTAAACCAAAGGATGATCAACATGATGAAGCATATTCTCATTACGATAGAGAATATCAAGAATGGGAATTTGAAAGTTTAGATTTTTAATTAACTGTCCATTCTTTCTAAGATTATTGTTCAGTGCTTGGAGTGATAAAAAATCCCTTTAAGTTCCATGAATAGCAATTGAAAAGTTATTCTAATCAGTGATGATACTCTCAAAAGAATGAAATTTGGTTTTTCTAAGGAATCAGGAGAATTCTATGATCTACCTGAGGAGGATGTTGAAGCCGTTCTAAATGAAAAATAAGTGGATGAACAATCGAAGAAGGCTAGAAAGAAGAGGAAGTTGATGGAAGTGGAAGGAGAAGAGAAAACCCCTATGGCTAAAGAAACTCAATCCATACCTCCAAAATCCAAAAATAAGAAAGCCTATCTGGATGAGGTTGTTTCTAAGTGAAGAGAAGATAAAAAGAATAGGAAAGCAGGGGAGCCAAGTTTTGGTTTGGATCCTGCTAAGGCCAAGGCATTAAAAGAAAAGACCACTGATGAGCTAGAAAGGATATCCAAATAAAAGAAGCAGAAGAGAAAATGTCTGAGGCCCAATTTTTCCAATATATTTTGAAGGATACTAAATTAGCATCTGAGAATATTACTGTACGGAAAATGTTTTTGGTTGAATACTTACCTGATACTCTGGGGAAGATGTTCATGACTCTAGAAAAAGCCCAAGAGAATGTTTCTGAATAGAAAGAAACTGTGGAAGAAGTGTAAGAAGAAGAAAGAAGTAATGGTGGAACTGAATATCTGATTAATCAAGTTGAAAATTATCATGAAAAGAAAACCCCTTACGAGAAGCTATCAATCCAAACATCTGAAGTAGAGTCTTCAAAGCTCTAAACTCCTAGGAAGGATGAGGGTAGTGAAGATGAGAAGGGTGAAGAAGAAGTTAATAAATTGTCTGAGAAAGAAATCAATAATCATCACTTTATTCACCCACATGATGATAAGGCGGGAGCTGAGAAAGAGAATGTTGATGAAGATAGAATTGTTCAGCTGTATAACAATGAACAAAAGTCTCCAGATGAATAATCTATTCCGAGAACCAATAAGGGAAAATAGGTGGTTGCTGATACACCTAAAAAAGTAATTTTAAGGAAGAAGGAATCTTGTAGAGACCCGAAGACTGACGTACATGGACATTACATTACTTTTGCGGAATACTTAGTATATAACAAAAACACACACACAAGGATCGTAATAGTTTAGTGTCTTTGTAAACTCGGAATATAATCTTCTAATCCTGGTGAAAGATCTTCAACATCTCCCATAAAGATCTCTTTTTTTTACCTAAAACATTTCTGTATATCCTGGGGAAAAGAAAAAAAAGGGTGAGCTCAAATGCTCAGTAAGGGTAAACAAAAGAAATATCAATCACATCATATACATAAGCACATAACTTTTGGAAATCTTAACCTGTAAAAGGGATCATAATTTCATAAACTGGTATAACTCATGGCAGTGAAATGTAATCACAATAATCATAACTTAAAACATGAAACTTTGTGGCATACACACATAATCATAGAAAATCATTTCTTGTTAGTCAAGACTCATTGCCAAGATTATCTTAGTGGACAAAGTCCCTTTCTGAACTGAGTCACCCTCGTTTCAGTCTTGTTTCACTGAACCGGTATAACCTACCATTCCAGCCATTTCTATCTCATGAGATATAAAATCTTTACCCAATACATTGGAGGGAGATATAGGTCCCACCCATCTCATAATGATACCATTCGTATGTGTGCCACAAAATCATAAACCATACATCATTTCATAAACCATGTAATAAAAATGGGAATCTTAAACATCATGACATCATAAAACAATTCATATACGATAAAGGAATTTATAAAAATAATTCCATCACAACATAATCAAATCAATGTAATAATAGGGATAAAAATAGAACCCTTTATTATCTTAGATGGAAAATAATTTTGATAAAACACTTGAACTTCATTCTTGAGGAAAATATCCTTTCTACTTCAAAAACATTTTTCCTTTCTTAACATGTCATACGACTTTAAAATAAAAGAAGTTGATTAAAAATAAACTTGAAAACTTGTAAAGGAAGCTTATTGGAAATAATGTTTTAAAAATCCATTCATGCCGTATAAGTTAAAAAAACATTCTTCTTGTACTTTTGTCAGAAAAGTCAAAAAAGTACCTTGTACGAAAAACGACAAAAGATTCCATTCATATCTTTTACTAAAAACACATAGAAGGGTAAAATTGGATTTGAACAATTGTAGGTGGATGGAAATAATATTACATATTGAGGAAACATGGATGTGGATGATAAAATACACCCCAGTAAATGCCAAAGTATAAACAATCTCGGATAAAAATGAGATTGTGATATTTCCCTTACCTTAGGTCTGATTTGCTTCGTAAGTGTCCGAACCTCCTGTATAATGATTTAAATAATGTCATTGACTTATTACAGAATCATATTCATTGTTATTATATCATATATGGTTCACTTATGACTTTATATTACCCATTCTTTTGTAAATTCATGTTAAAGTAGCGTTTTGGGTAAAATCGTCTCATTTGTCGTTCGTGTTTTAACTTGTAATTATTGATATGATTACATAGATCATTATTAAATAATTATAGAATATAAAACATGATTTATATATAATATATATTCATAATATACATATATATAATTGATCGATAAATGGAAAGAAATACACCATTCATGGAGACGGTAGGTCGTACGTACGCATGAACGCTGTTTTCCTTTCGTTATTGAATTGAGTGGAATTAATTATATGACATACATATATATACACATAAATCCAGTAGCTTTATAATTTCATATATTTCATTATTATTGCTTATATATACTTTATAATCATTCTTAAATGGTTAACATGGAGAATGAATCTCATCGCGTCGTGGAGACGGTAGTCCATACGTACGCACGAGCGATGATATCATTTCCATAATTAATGAATTTAATTGGAGTAGATGATACAATATATCAGAATCAATATGATGTTCTAATAACTATGTATAGTTATTCTTTACACCTTTATACCCATCCATGTATGGTGGTGGTGGAAAATAGATTACACCACGGCGTGGAGACGGTATTCCGTACGTACGCACGCACGGTGATTTCTTTTTCCGTAGGATGGATAGATGGTGAAATAGGGTTGTTTCATACTTATAATAACATATCAGTATATAAGTGATACTGATGTTATTACTTCATAATGAAACAACCTAAGAAGAAGAAGTGGAAGAAGAAATAAAGATGAAAGAATCGGTAACGGACATTACCTCTTCTTTGAAGTGCTTCTTTGAGACCTCCTTTTAGGGCACTAAAATGGGTATTTGAAGAAGACCAGAAACTCTAGGATGTTTCTAGGGAAGTGGAGAAGAGAATTTTTCAGGTGTTGGCCGAGCTTGAAGGCTCAAAGTTGTGTGAGGAAGAGAGGGAGGAGGTGCCCTTTTATAAGGGAGGAGAGGGGTACCTTTGGAATAACTAAAAATATTATTTTATTATAAAGTAAAGTTCGGTTTTAAATAGATCCAAATTAATATATTTCGAAGCTAAGGTGGGGATGGGTCGAAATCCTCTCATCCAATAGAATTTAGACAAGTTTAGGTTCCTATTTTAACCTTATCATTTAGATTTAACATTAAGTTAAATAATTTTACTTTTACCGTGTCTTCTTGTGTTCTTACACTATAAGGTTATTAAACTTACTATAAGAAGCCAAACAAACCCCAAGTTGTTTATTGTTAATATATATAACCTTATATAAGTCATTTGTACGAGCCTTATATTTTTAGGAATAAAATAACAATTAATAATATAATATTTGTTTTAAAAACTATTTTATGTCAATTTTGACACTATTTAGTAATTGATTTTTGTGAAAATCATAACATAATGATAAGTTCGAACAAAGTTAATTAAATCAATACTAACATGTCATAATAACCAAAAAAATTTGTGGAATTCATAAAAAGTCTAAAATTATATTTATTTGTGTATTTATAACATCAATTATGTCAATATTTCATTAATAAGATAATTACTGCATCATCGTTGTGTCATAAATAAATTACATTATTTAATGTCTAAAAATTAGAAATAAAGTACTATTCTGTAGGAAAGATTTTTATCTTTCTAATGAATATTTATAGTAGAATTTATCTTATGTATAACCCCATATTAAAAATGTTTTAGTAAATAAACATTGATTTTAACTCTTTTAACCCTTCTTTAAATAAGTTAATAATAAATGTCCTAATCTAATCCAAGTAGGCCTAAATGGCCATATTTTATTCCTAAGTTTTTTTTTGTCGAATTACACTTTTCTAGTATAATTAGGACATGTTTTAGGGTAATAATAATATCATTTCTACCCGTAATTACCCTATTTACTTTTAATCGTGGTAAAAAAAGTAAAAAGTTACTATTCACCAAAAAATTATTTTCATCTCATTGAACCACATTTTACTTACTGACATCAATCGTGTCTCTCAGATTTTTGAAATTCTACTCACAGAAGTGGTAAAATTAAGTTTTATGAACAATTCAGTTTTTTTAACTACCACTTAGTGGTTTCACTATTCATCAAAAATTGAAAGTTTTCAGAAAAACACCAAAAATTAGGCCTAAGATATATTTGATATTATGAACTCAAAAATGATGTCTATTTTACCAAATTCAAAACATATCAGTTGAATTATCTAATTTAAAAATTAATTCCCGTTGTCAAAACAAATAGCGTGTTTTTAAGAGATATTAACTATCGAAAGATTGAAACTTGTTTATAACTGGTTTAAATGTGAAATTACATCCAATGACCATCATTGTATTAAATATATTCTAAATATACTTTAAAACCACTAAAATTAATAATTTATCACTATTAATTATTTCGATTGAAAAAGTTGTTTTTAATTAAAATTTAGTAATTTCAACTATTCATCAAAATATGAAAGTTATCCGAAAATTACCAAACTTTCACCCTAAGCTAATTTCGATATTCCTAATCCAAAAATAAAGTCCATTTTGAAAAATAAAATTTACAAAATTTCAAAAATTGTTTATTACTATTCATAACGATTACTTTTAATAATATTTTAATAGCATATCGTTGTTTAATGAAACTCGGTATTGCGTACTACACACGCTATCAAGGAAGGTCGTGATTGCGTGTAATGAAAGGCAAGTCAAGGATGTGTGTTGTGCAAGCTCTTTTTTGTGTAGCGTACAACACAAGACATTAATGAAATTAAAAGTATATTTTCCAAAAATCTCGGGGTGTTACATTCTACCCCCCTTAAAATAAATTTCACCCTCGAAATTCGTCGGGGTTATAAATAGTTTACTATTAGAAAGTTTCTTTAATCGAAACCCACATCGTAAAAAGGAATACCCAAACCAATCTTTAAAAACAAAATTATGAAACGTAACGGTTACCCAAATAAACTAATCACTGGGTTTCCACATAGGTGAAAATATGGATATGGAAGAGAAATCTAACCATCATGTTCTGATGGAGAGTGGTAGAGAACATGGCTATGGAAAAGCTAGCAATCACAAAGCCATAAATTTGTGACGATCTAAGGTACCATCTGATTCATTAGATATAAGAGCACTAAGACAACATTTTTGGTTTTCAAGATCATTTCCCTAAAGTTGATGAATTAAAAGAAATACTTACATGATTTTGGTTCAATCTCACTGTTGTTCGTGAATTGAACAATTTACACTTCATATCTTAAAGAAATGAAGTTGAATTTGTTATTCGTGATGCATTTGCAGATCATGTGATAGAATGATGGGTCATTCCATCTGTTTCAAACAAAAGGATAGAAAAGTTATCAAAAAATACATAAGTCCATCTATAGTGAGATTAATAATATATGGTTCCTAAAATGGACTTATACTTCATATATCATACCTCTTAATATAATAAAACTAGTTTCTACTAAACAGGGACTTCCTGTAGGCCATTGGTAGGTGATAAAGGTCAGTCGCACTTCGGTTGTGGGTTCGATTCCCACAGCCTTGTCCGAAGCGATGGGATGTCGCCCGTCCTGCAGGTTGTCCTTTTTTTTAAACTATATTACTATATCATCCC
Organism: Viscum album; assembly: GCA_963277665.1. NCBI lineage: Eukaryota > Viridiplantae > Streptophyta > Magnoliopsida > Santalales > Viscaceae > Viscum > Viscum album. The sequence goes on along the minus strand of OY728132.1, from coordinate 756,796,281 downwards.
ATTAATAATATTGAAAAAACTTTTATACTTAAACAATACTAACTTATGTCTGACATAATTCATTCCAATCTTTAGGCTTATCCATAATACTGCAGTCCACTCTCATAACATAGTGAAAACGATTACCAGAGATTTAATACCATCGTTGATCCCCATATATCATAAGATATGTTTTGTTGGTCACATTCCAAACATTCAAAGTCCTTAATCATGTATTCTCTTGAATACCCATTGAACCTTAGTGAAAACATGAATGCAGTTAAAAGTTAACACCTTCCACATACCAAAATCCTCAAAATTCTATATACTCAAACCATGATATCACTTAGTCCTTATATCAATCATGAGATCATGAATACTGTCAAATATTTCATTTTATCATTTTCCCTTCATTATGCGCATATCATCTACATTCCAAAAATATCTGAATAACCTTTCATGGATACTGGTACCATTAAGCATACACTTTCAAAACTCAAGGAAAGACAACAGTGTAATAATCCTTAGATGTCTCTTTATTCCATAGTACTATGAGATTACTTATACAACATTACACATGATAAACATGTAATCATTCCACTACATTCTTAAACCATTAACTGAGCTTCAACAATTCTTTCATCTCACATATCATTTGTAGTCTCTTCATCATCATCAACATAAATACTACCCATACGACCATACTGATTCTCTTCATGAGACTTTCCCTTAGGGAATTGGTTTGCATAATGCTCGTACATTCCACATTTAAAACATTTAACCATTGTGGATGTCGTAGTAATACCATTATCCTCATCCCTGGTGTTAACTGAACCTTTTCCTTTTCACTTACTAGCTTTGTGTCCTTCTTTTCCACACCCAAAGTATCTTCCAGTTCCTTTGAAACATTCTCCTTGATTCCTCTTCCCACATGATTTACATAGGGGAAATTGAACTTTCTTTCCTCTATGATCATCAGGAAACTCCATCTTTCTCTTATTAGCCGAGTCAGGAAACATACCAAATTTTACTTTATTGATCATATTATGAGATTGCTGATTCGGCAAAATAATGATGTTTGGACTTCCAAATCCCATTTCATTTGGTTTCTCATGAAGAATATCATTCCATTTGTCCATTATATCCCCCATTATCGTGAATCATCTTGTTTCCAGCCATTTTCTAAAACCCAAAAAGAATAGTGTTAGAGGAAAAAATCATAATAAAGGGGGAGTAACTTCAATATATAACATCTTAGGTTAAATTCTATGATTGTTAGCGCAATTCTAGGACTATAACCTATACGTATACTTAACCTTAGAGACATCCCTAGACATACCTTAGAAATATCTCTAGGGATCTCACTAAAGTTCTCGCATCCTAGTTTCCAAAGGTTGACTAAACCTTTCCTCTGATACCAACTATAGAGACCCGAAGACTGACGTACATGGACATTACATTACTTTTTCGGAATACTTAGTACATAACAAAAACACACACATAAAGATCATAATAGTTTAGTGTATTTGGAAACTTGGAATATAATCTTCTAATCCTGGTGAAAGATCTTCAACATCTCCCATAAAGATCGCTTTTTTACCTAAAACCTTTCTTTATATCCTGGGGAAAAGAAAACAAAAAAGGGTGAGCTCAAATGCTCAGAAAGGGTAAACAAAAGAAATACCAATCACATCATATACATAAGAACATAACTTTTGGAAATCTTAACATGTAAAAGGGATCATAATTTGATAACTTGGTATAACTCATGTCAGTGAAATGTAATCACAATAATCATAAATTAAAACATGAAACTTTGTGGCATCCACACATAATCATAGAAAATCATTTCTTGTTAGTCAGGACTCATTTCCAAGACTATCTTAGTGGACAAAGTCCCTTTCTGAACCGAGTCACCCTCGTTTCAGTCCTGTTTCACTGAACCGGTATAACCTACCATTCCAGCCATGTCTATCTCATGAGATATAAAATCTTTACCCAATGAATTGGAGGGAGATATAGGTCCCACCCATCTCATAATGATACCATTCTTATTTGTGCCACAAAATCATAAACCATACATCATTTCATAACCCATGTAATAAAAATGGGAATCTTAAACATCATGACATCATAAAACAATTCATATATGATAAAGGAATTCATAAAAATAATTCCATCACAACATAGTCAAATCAATTTAATAATAGGTATAAAAATATAACCCTTTATTATCTTAGATGGAAAATAATTTTGATAAAACACTTGAACTTCATTCTTGAGGAAAATATCCTTTCTACTTCAAAAACATTTTTCCTTTCTTAACATGTCATACGACATTAAACTAAAAGAAGTTGATTAAAAATAAACTTGAAAACTTGTAAAGGAATCTTCTTGGAAATAATTTTTTAAAAATCCATTCATGCTGTATAAGTTAAAAAAACATTCTTCTTGTACTTTTGTTAGAAAAGTCAAAAAAGTACCTCGTACGAAAAACGACAAAAGATTCCTTTCATATCTTTTACTAAAAACTCACCGAAGGGTAAAATTGGATTTGAAAAATTGTAGGTGGATGGAAATAATATTACATATTCAGGAAACATGGATGTGGATGATAAAATACACCCCGGTAAATTCCAAAGTATAAACAATCTCGGATAAAAATGAGATTGTGATATTTCCCTTACCTTAGGTCCGATTTGCTTCGTAAGTGTCTGAACCTTCTGTATAATGATTTAAATAATGTAATTGACTTATTACAGAATCATATTCATTTTTATTATATCATATATGGTTCACTTATGACTTTATATTACCCGTTCTTTTGTAAATTCATGTTAAAGTAGCGTTTTGGGTAAAATCGTCTCATTTGTCGTTTGTGTTTTAACTTGTAATTATTCATATGATTACATAGATAATTATTACTTAATTATAGAATATAAAACATGATTTATATATAATATATATTCAGAATATACATATATATAATGGATCGATAAATGGAAAGAAATACACCATTCATGGAGATGGTAGGTCGTACGTACGCATGAACGATATTTTCTTTTCGTTATTGAATTGAGTGGAATTAATTGTATGACATACATGTATATAAAAATAAATCCAGTAGCTTTATAATTTCATATATTTCATTATTATTGCTTATATATACTTTATAATCATTCTTAAATGGTTAACATGGAGAATGAATCTCATCGCGTCATGGAGATGGTAGTCCATACGTACGCACGAGCGATGATATCATTTCCATAATTATTGAATTTAATTGGAGTGGATTATACAATATATCAGAATCAATATGATGTTATAATAACTATGTATAGTTATTCTTTACACCTTTATACCCATCCATGTATGGTGGTGGTGGAAAATAGATTACACCACGGCGTGGAGACGATATTCCGTACGTACGCACGCGCGGTGATTTCTTTTTCCGTAGGATGGATAGATGGTGAAATAGGGTTGTTTCATACTTATAATAACATATCAGTATATTAGTGATACTGATGTTATTACTTCATAATGAAACAACCTAAGAAGAAGAAGTGGAAGAAGAAATAAAGATGAAGGAATCGATAACGGACATTACCTCTTCTTTGAAGTGCTTCTTTGAGACCTCCTTTTAGGGAACTAAAATGGGTCTTTGAAGAAGAACAGAACCTCTAGGATGTTTCTAGGGAAGTGGAGAAGAGAATTTTTCAGGTGTTGGCCGAGCTTGAAGGCTCAAATTTGTGTGATGAAGAGAGGGAGGAGGTGCCCTTTTATAAGGGAGGAGAGGGGTACCTTTGGAATAACAAAAAATATTATTTTATTATAAAGTCAAGTTCAGTTTTAAATAGCTCCAAATTGATATATTTAGAAGCTAAGGTGGGGATGGGTAGAAATCCTCTCATCCAATAGAATTTAGATAAGTTTAGGTTCCTATTTTAACCTTATCATTTAGATTTAACATTAAGTTAAATAATTTTACTTTTACCGTGTCTTCTTGTGTTCTAACACTATAAGGTTAATAAACTTACTATAAGAAGCCAAGCGAATCCCAAGTTGTTTAATGTTAATATATATAACCTTATCTATGTTATTTGGCCGAGCCTTAGATTTTTAGGAATAAAATAACAATTAATAATATAATATATTTTTTTAAAACTATTTTATTTCAATTTTGACACTATTTAGTAATTTATTTTTGTGAAAATCATAACAGTATGATAAGTTCGAAAAAAGTTAATTAAATAAATACTAACATGTTATATTAACCTATAGAATTAGTGGAATTTATGAAAAGTCTCAAATTATATTTATTTGGGTATTTATAAAATCAATTATGTCAATATTTCATTAATAAGATAATTACTGCATCATCGTTGTGTCATAAATAAATTAAATAATTTAATGTCTAAAAATTACAAATAAAATACTATTTTGTAGGAAATCTTTTTATATTTATAATTAATATTTATAGTAGAATTTATCTTATGTATAACCCCATATTAAAAATGTTTTAGTAAATAAACATTGATTTTAACTCTTTTAACCCTTCTTTAAATAAGTTAATAATAAATGTCCTAATCTAATCCAAGTGGGCCTAAATGGTCATATTTTATTCCTAAGTTTGTTTTTGGTCGAATTACACTTTTCCAATAGAATTAGGACATGTTTTAGGGTAATAATAATATCATTTCTACCCGTAATTACCCTATTTACTTTTAATCGTGGTAAAAAAAAGTAAAAAGTTACTATTCACCAAAAAATTATTTTCATCTCATTAAACCACATTTTATTTACTGACATCAACCGTGTCTCTCAGATTTTTGAAATTCCACTCACAAAAGCGGTAAAATTAAGTTTTATGAACAATTCAGTTTTTTTAACTAACACTTAGTGGTTTCACTATTCATCAAAAATTGAAAGTTTTCAGAAAAACACCAAAAATTAGGCCTAAGCAATATTTCATATTATGAACTCAAAAATAATGTCTATTTTACCAAATTTAAAACATATCAGTTGCATTATCTAATTTAAAAATAAATTCCCGTTGTCAAAACAAATAGTGTGTTTTTAAGAGATAATAACTATCAAAAGATTGAAACTTGTTTATAACTGTTTTAAATGTGAAATTACATCCAATGAACATCATTGTATTAAATATATTCTAAATATACTTTAAAACCACTAAAATTAATAATTTATCACTATTAATTATTTCGATTGAAAAAGTTGTTTTTAATTAAAATTTAGTAATTTCCACTATTCATCAAAATATGAAAGTTATTCGAAAATTACCAAACTTTCACCCTAAGCTAATTTCGATATTCCGAATCCAAAAATAAAGTCCATTTTGAAAAATAAAATTTACAAAATTTCAAAAAGTGGTTATTACTATTCATAACGGCTATTTTTAATAATATTTTAATAGTATATCATTGTTTAGTGAAACTCGGTATTGCGTACTACACACGCTATCAAGGAAGGTCGTGATTGCGTGTAATGAAAGGCAAGTCAAGGATGCGTGTTGTGCAAGCTCCTTTTTGTGTAGCGTACAACACAAGACATTAATGAAATTAAAAGAATATTTTTCATAAAATCTCAGGGTGTTACAAAGCTGGTGGATCTTCTAAGAGGAAGCTGGTCGATCTAGAGGAGAACCATCACCAAGAAAAGTGTCAGATTCCGAATCATCAGCTCGAGGACATGATTTTTTCATTCAATATTTTCAAAAGCTTGTTGACACCATTATGATTTTCTCAAGCATTGAATCTAGATTTTAGATGCTCTAACACAGCATGAATCATAAATTGGATTTTTTATCCACAGTAATGGATAAATGTGTAAAGATTGAGTCTGACTATGAGAACTTCCTCATCAACTATGATGCACATAGAAAATCATGTAAGAAAATGGTCAGTTGGTCAAAGAATATAGATGAAGATTTGAGATATCCTGATAAGTTTCAATATGATGTTAAAGAAGTGTTTGATACTAAAGACAGAAAAATTAAGGATCTCACAAATAGCTTTGAGGAAAAGATAAATCTTGAGAAAAATACACCGATTCAGGAAGTCAAGGATCTGAATGGGAAGTTGTACTCTATTGGTCAAAGATGGAAGCGAGAAAAGGATATTTGGATTGAGATTGAAGAGAATCTAGAAAAACAAGATGACTTGTTGAAGGTTCAGGTAGATGCTCTAAAGGCTCAGGATGATATGTTTAAATCCTTAGAGAAGCAAGTAGAGGAAGATCACAAGGAGCTAAAGAAGCTGAAAACCATTGTGAAGAAGTTGATACCCATGGAAAATGAAGGAAAATAAATCAGATATTTTGTTGTATTTTTTTCCTTGTACAAATTATTCCAATCTTAATGAAATTTTGGTTTCTTGTTTCAGATTTCAGGATTTGTACTAATATTTTAGATAACATAATTTCTTTTCCATTCCCTCAAATTATTTTTAAAAATCAAAAAGGGGGAGAATACAAAATGAATGCTAAGTAATGAAGAAATATCCCTAAGTAAGAGAGAGTTTATCTAAGGGTTATTTTTTATTACAGAGAATTTCATACTCAATATAATGAAAAATATCATTCTGGAAATGTATATTACGATCCATAGTGTTTCAAAGCCTAAGGGGGTGGGGGGGGGGGGGGTTAGTCCTATTCATCTTTTAAAATGAGAAAAGGGAGATAAGTTTTATTTGAAAAGTTTATAAAAATATTTTCCAATTCCTTGTATTCTTTTTCATAAGGATGTTTGTGCTTTCAAAAAAGGGGGAGATTGTTGAGTCAGTAAGGTTTTCCTTATGACTTTTCCATTCCTTCATACTTGGGGGAGATTGTTGAGTCATTATGGTTTCCTTATGACTTTACCTTTCCTTCTTGTTTTGAAAATCACAAACACCTTATCTGAAAGAAAATTCTTTATTTACCCTGTGTTTTACTTCTATAAGGAAAAATTTCCTTCCCCAAGGAAATTTATCCTTACCATATTTTTATTGTTCATATAATGAATTTTCTAAGTGTAAAATTTGGTTTCTAACTAAAACCTCAGAATCCTATAACTACATAGATATGAAGTATTCTGTTCTAGGATCCAAATTCTCAAAAATCTGGTTACAAACTCTTCTAAGTATAAGTCAGAGTTCTCTAATTTAGACTCCGAACTCTTATGAGTTCTGACTCTGAGTTCTCTGATTTCAGATTACAAACTCTTGGGTGTTCTGACTCTGAATTCTCAGAGTTATTGTTACAAACTCTTATGATTTCTGATTCTGAATTCTGAATACGAATTCTGGTTACGGACTCTTCTATGTTCTCACTCTGAATTCGGAATAGAATTATGGTTACAAACACTTCTGAGTTTTGACATAGAATTCTGATTACGAATTCTGCTTACGAACTCGCCTAAATTATGTCTCCGAATTCTGAATATGAATTCTAGTTATGAACTCTTCTGAGTTCATACTCTGAGTTCTTCAAATACAGACTCCAAACTCTTATTAGTTCTGACTCTGAATTCTTATGAACTCTAACTATGAACATTGTAAGTTATGGTTCAGAATTCTTGTGAATCTAGATTATGAATTTCCTTGAAATTTAGACTCCAGAATCCTATAGAGTTCTGTTTCAAAATTCCTAGAAAATAGAATAGGAATATCCTTGTATTATAGACTCCGAATTCTGTTTTGGTTAGACTCCGCACTTTAATTTTATTACATTCCGAATATTGGACATTATTTATCTAACCATATTTTTTATTACACATGTTTTTGTTATAAAACGATGTTGTGAATTCAGTCACTACCTAAACATTGTTTGAGTGACATGCGTACAGGTCCCTCTGAAATTCAAGGGAAAATATGATCGTTGGAAGAGGGAGCAGACCGTTGGTGTTGTGCCTATATATAAGAGCTCATTTGAAAGAGCTCAGAAATTTTGTAAAAATTTTGATCTAAAGTGATATATAGAGATAGATACTCTCATGATTAGTGCATACTGAACTTCTTATTCATATTTTCTTTGTGCGACTCTGATTATTTCTATGTAAAATATAGGGCTTCTGGGGATAGGAAGATAGAGGTACCGACTACCTTGAAGTTGAGGGATTCCTTTCTAAAGAAGACACTTGTTCCGACAACCTGATTGTTGATGGATTGTGGGGAAATCAAGGCATAATATGATCTTCCTATTGGGGGCTTAACCTAGTGCGGGTAAGATAGACTTTCTTGAATGTATAAATCAAGGGACCTTTATCCAAGTTTTTTGGATACCCTTCTCTTTGGGTTAAAAGATTTACTACTTGTTACTTGTTTTTTTCATGTTTTCTACTTCATTTGTATTGTTGAGGAATGTAAATCTATCTTATACTTCCTTATACTTGTACTCTAATTTTGTTAGATTCATTACGATTGAAGGTAGAATCTTCATTATTTTAAAATTTCATTTTGTTTCATTTTCCAGAATCATCTTTTCTGGAATCACTTTCTCAGAATCATATTTCCAGAATCAAGAAAGTGTGTATAACTAGAGGTTTTGTGAATTAACTTGTTTAACCATGTTAAGCATAACCATCTTTAAAAGTTGCAAAAGAATTTTTCAAATTATAAAAATCACCACCTCTATTGTATAATGAGCATCATTAGATACACCATACAGTATCTCATTTATTTCGATCCAACATTTGGTATTATAGAGTATATCATAATCACATACCATCTCAACATTGAGTACTAACTAAAGAAGAAAATATAATTCCCTCTGAGATATGCAGTGGAAAGAAATATATTTTGTTATATACATTGTTATGGGGATTTGAATAATTTTTAAGGCCATATTTCAATAAAACTGAGCACCCTTAGGCATGAAATTTATATTTCTAGGATATTCCAAGGAAAACAAGAGTTATTATCTATATAACTTGGCACATAATAAAAATATATTTACAAGAAATTTTATATTTCATGAGAGGGATAACATCCACAATATTTATAGTGAGGGAAATATTGACTTTGATGAAGTTGATGCTCATTATTTACAAGATTTCGTATAAGAATATATTCCATCGGTATTTATTGAAGAATTTTTCCCAAAAACACAGGTCCCATATAAAATTAATAGATAGATAAAATATTAAAAAATATATGATTTTCTAGTCACTGAATATGGTGACTTATTATTGATGGAAAATAATTCGCCTTTCCCATATAAAGTGGTAGTAAAGTGCTCATAAGCTATAAAATTGAATGAATCCTTAAACTTTTAGATGGATTCAATGTATCAAAACCATGTTTGGGTTTTGGAAAATCCTCTAGTTGTTGAAAATAAAATTTTGTTTAAATATTTATTCAAGAAAAAATTGGAATTGAATATAAATTATGTACATAAAAATCATGGATAATGGATAAAGGGTTTAAAAAACATCTATAAAATGACTAGGAAAAAATCTTTTCTCTGATTTTCATGTTTAAATAAAAGAGATTTTTTCTTTCTATAATTTATTATGATTACTATGAAATTTGGTTAATGGATTAAAAAAAACTTTACTTAATGGAAAACATCAATATGATGTCTAACTGAAATAACTAGAAGATTTTGTGACTCCATGAAATACTAAAATAGTTTTTCAATACATAAAGATCAATTTATGAATAAAATAAAGCATCATGTTCATTGAAATTTTAATTAAATTAAGCTATAAGAGTGTTTGGTTTCATTAAGAGTGAATGTGATTCATGTGTTTATAAGTGTTTTAGTGAGATTACAGTATTTATCCAAGTAGTATATGTCAATGATATATTAATTATTAGAAATTACATTGTAGTCCTACATTCATTTAAGGACTAGTTAAACAAGTTCATCTCTATAAAGTACTTGGGTGAATAATCCTATATTTTGGGGATCAATATCATTCATAACATATCCAAGAAGAATATTAGACTATGTCAGGGTACATACATTTACCAGATACTAAATATATTTAGTATAGAACAATACACGAAATCTTTTGTTCTAGTTCCACATGGTGTAAATATTTCTATAAAAATTCATCCTTAGACATAAGAGGAGAAATATAAAATGAGTAAGACCTCACAAAATTCTATAATAGGATAAATTATGTTTCTTGTATTTTTTAATAGTCCTATTGTTTCATATTCCATGGGCATGGTATAAAGATATCAAGATGATCCAAGTGAACAACCTTTTTTCACATGTTAAAGAAATACTTAATTATTTAAGAATATTTAAGGATATATTCTTATTATATGGAGAATATATGAAGCTAGTCATAAAGGTTTATAAAGATTATATATTTCAAATATATCATAATTATATGAATTCATATATAGGATATGTATTTAGTCTCAATGGAGGATCTGTGAGCTAGAAGAGTTCAACAAACTATATTTTCACTCATTCTATAGTGAATTATGAGTATATTGAGACTTTTAATACCGTGGAAGAAAATATTTTAATAAAAATCATTTTATAATATATTTATGTGGTACTTAGGATTAAAGACCCTATCCAAATATATTGTGATAACCCTATAGTGGTGGATCTCACAAAAGAAGAAAGGTCACACCAACAGAAAAATCAAATACTTTAGATGTATCACCTCTTTTGAAATTTTTCTCATATGTGTAATGTTTTGGTGGGAATAGTTACCAAAGAAAAAAAATGTGGTATACCCCTTGACTATAGTTGTATATCAGTAGATGCATGAGTATCATGTGATATATAGCAGACTAAATGTTGTTAGTAGTTAGATTTAGTTCATGTGGGAGTCTCATAGAGTTAGTTCCCTAGAAACAACTTCTATGTAGAAATATCATTACCTATATTCATTATTTTGAATATTAATAATCTTTTTATTACATCATTATTGTTATATTTTTGTGACATAGTATGTGATGATTTCATAGGAGTAATTATCACGTTGAATGATCATAATAGTTCCCTACTACATTGAGAACCCTTAAGTTCCATGATATTATGGTTAAATATATGTTCTATTAATGGGTGATATCATTTAAAGGGACACAAATGATATAGGCTATCAAGGATGGTGGCACATGGGACATTGAGGATCTTTCTCATGATGTATTCCTTTGGTAATTTCTAAAGTAGTTGCTTGCGAGAAGACGACCTGCCGGTAGGAAATCCACATTTATAAGTGTAATTGGATGTTCCTATATTCAGAGATGTGTATTGACCATTAGTCTTTAAGATTATTATTAAAAGATAATAGTTTTTTTAACATTAATATATTTATTAAAATTGTGAATACATATATTCACATTGATTTATGATACATTGGGTGTGTTAGGATTATTTTTTATTAATGAAAAATACCATAAATTATTATTCCATTCTATTATTTAACAAAAATGATATCTCATAACCTTTTATTGGAACGGAACAGCCTAAATAAATACATAACCACAGTGTTATGTAGGTAGGTTCATATCCATATAGTCAAAGAAAGATACATCATGAACATGGATTGAGGATACAAGCATACAACATTCTTGATTAGATATATCCTAATAAAGGGATAATATAACATAATAATTGTTTCTGGGAGGTTATATTTCATTCCGAAATTAAAATATTTGTATATGGGTGCCTCAGTATGTTTCTAGATGATAATATTGGACTCTGGAAAATTTCACCTAATGCCACTGAGAAAATGGACTATAGGGTCACACAAAAAGTGTAACGAGAGTCATGACTAAATATTAAATATTATGTTCTATTTAAAATTGTTAAATTAATATTATTTCCATATGTGGTTTACTAATTATTCATATCTTATTGATCACATATATTCAAGCACTATATATTCGAGAGAATATTTATGATTATAATATTTAGTAAATATTTATTATCCATTTAGGGAACATTATGTATATTTATTTATTATTTAATAATGCCGAAATATTTATTTTTTAAATCAATTTTCATTATTCACGATGCAATAATTATTGTAATGGGATGTTTGGCCGAGTTTAAATCTCTCATGAGAAATAATATATATTAAATATTATTTAAATGAATTTTTAACAATTCATTCTAGAAATATTATCTAATTAATTCATTAGTCTTTTTCATGACAATAAATATTATTATTATTATAATCATGGTGTTCCATGGGGATTATAGAAATAATAATGGAACATATGAAATTATTATTTTCTAAACCTAGAACTATTTAAGCCATATTATTTTATTTCCAACCCTAACACTAACCGTTTGTTTTTGTAATGAAAAATCACATTTGGATAATCCTCTCAAGCCCCGGATAGATCCTCTCTAAGAATGATCTCAATAATGAAGTTAAATCCTTCTCTAACACTAATATTGATTCTAGAGAGAACCATGAGATTACTTGGAAACAATTTTTATAGAAATCATAGATTAATGGTGAAACCATTAAGATCCTCCATGCCAACAAACATAGATTCAAATGAAATCATTCAAGCATTCATGGAGCAGATATGGATCACCACTAAAGGGAATCTATAGTTTAATCCCAAAACATAATGACGGTACAAACCAGATAAGTTGTTAGATTCATCAAGGAAGATAAAATTCATCAGAAATTAATTCTTACCTGAATAAATTAATTATAAATTATAATGAAATGATCATAAATTTGGTTATAGAATTCTCATGTCAATTATTATTTTATTCATTTCTGTTGTTCATTACATTATTAATCATATAAATATTGGATTAATCATTAATTAGGAAGGAAAATCTGATTTTGGGATGCATATACCAGTGCTTCCACTACACTTGCAACTATTAGTTTGGGAATTTGGAAAAAATTAGTCAGCACAATATGTCAATGACTGAAAACTAAAAAATGCATATATTTAGGGGGAGCAGAGATATATTAATGAAAAAAACTATTGAACATAAAATTTATCCACATAAAATGATTAGTATATACACTAAAATAATTTAATGTATTGAATATTTCATTGAGGATTGTAATATAAGTGGTCACAAAGGATAATGGTGATGGTCTGAACCAGATGGGTATAATTGTTATAATCATGTGAAGATAGGACAACATCATTGATAGAAGTTGGAAAGAAATAATGTAGAGTATGTTATCTTGGGAGAAATATATTTAAATAAATGTATCAATAGAAGAATAGACAAACACATAATAAGTTGATTAAGAAGTGGGGTAGTAAGGAATAATTTTCAACCAAGGGAAAATAATTATATTATAGAAAAACATTTCAAACCATGGATCTGTGTAAGAAAAATATTGAATTCAAAAACTAATCAACGAAAAAATAATCAAAGATATTAACCAATCTAATAGAGAGATTATAAGATTAGTTTTATGATAGAATACATCTCAGAATATGATGTGATGAAGTTACCAAAAATGGGTGAAATGAAGAATCTTAAAGATCCATGGGATAAATCCAAAAATTCTGAGTATGTTAAGAAGGAGTGATTAAATATTTTTCTTAAATAAGGTGAAATGGATAGGTAAATTCAAAAATCATTATTACGTGGAAAATTTAAAGGTAAAAAGTTTTTTTTCACTAAATAAAAATTAATAATTTCTTAATGCATTTTCAATAAATCAAAACTCAAGTGTTTCACAACGTATTTTTGGACGTTTAAATAAGATTGTAAAAAATAAAAACTATATGACTCTCATACCTACTCCGGAATATATTCCAATGAATGAAAATCATGCAAATGGAGAAATAACTACTTTATTGGAAAATTAAAAGATAAAAAAATCCCCACAAGTTAAATATTAATGAAAGTAAAGAATACATCCTACTCAAGAAATCATTGTATTTAATAAGTAATAGAGATAAAATCAGGAAGATAACATTAAAATTTAGATCTACGAGGAATGAATCATCTGGTTTAAAATAAATGTCTCTGCCCTATTGTTCTTATTAAGAAAATCATTGGAATTATACCTCATTCACATAATATTTTGTCTTGAACTTGTATACATTTAATATAGTAAATTTTTTGTGAATCCAAAGAAGTAGGTTTTCAGTACTTGAAAAAAATGATAATTCATCCATTATGGTATATGAATTCCTCCCTGATGAAGACAAAGTGAAATAATTCCTTTTAGGAGAGAAATTCATTAATGAAGAATTTCCATAATATCTATTTGAATCTATATTCATAGAATCTTGAAATCTATACGGTCTGATAAGAATTTATGGTTTAGGTATTTCAATAAAAACATTTATCCTTATATTAATTATATCAATCTGGTTAACTAATGTGGAGTGTTGATTGATGGGTAAGATAAGATAAAAGGAGAGTTTTCTGACTTGTACCAGACATTTTAGATGTGTGTGTTGAGATATGTATAGGATATATACTTCATGATACATCTGGTCCAAAATCACTAAAATATGAGGATTTGGTTGTTTTTTTGATAATGGATATCTTATTAAAATCCTTGATTTCGAGGTTATGATCACTTGCTTTATACTCTATTTTTTCCCATATAGACTTAAATTGATTAACTAATGGTCCATTTCTAATGAGTTTTTTATATAATAATTCTCTCAACATGTCAAACATGTTGAAATTCAAACTTAATAAGGGAGAATAAGTTCTTTGTGAATATGAGTGAGATTTATCACCTATATTTTCTTTTTATTTATTATCATTAAGGTAGAGACAAAAACTCTCACATATCGATAAAAATATATAAAGATATTGAAAACAAACACAAAATGGTGGAATTAATTTTTATTTGGTTGATTGGGTTTATTGTTAATTAGTAAATCAAAATGTGTTAGAGTTTTTCCCATTATAAATAGAAAAGTAATGAACTAAAAAATAAACAATATTTATCAATTGATCGTGAGATATTCTAAAAATTCTATGTCATGTACTAATAATTAATATAGAAGGCATAATGATTCATGTAGTGAAGAATTGGCATGTGTTAAATATATATAGATATATATATATATATATGTCACCTAGAATACTATTATGTTAAAGATAATATATTAATTTTAGTGGGATATCATGAACCAATCTAACAGGGTCCCACCAGTTACTACCCCAAGCCTGCCTCCAATAGGTCATGGGCTGGTGACTAGCACCGAGTAGGCATATCTTGCAAAGGGGAGGCATTATCCTAATGTTCATGTACATACACACACATCTCCAAGAAACACAATTCTGAAATTTAATATAACTAAAAGAGTTCAAACATACAACTAATATCCCACAATTAGTGTATGATAGGAATTAAATGAAAATAAACAAGGCCAAAAACAATCCCCCCCACAATGTGTCTATACACAATTCCAACAAATACATGAAATAGTAAAACCTACTCTAAGGGTGAGTAAAATGTCTGAATATGATTTCAGTAGGCACAAAAATCATTCACACTCTATCTATATTCCACCCACTCCCTTTCCTCAAAGGATATTGTCAAATGGGTCTCTATCTATATAATCCATGACATGTGCGGGAAAATCCCGTGAAGTGGTGATTATTAAACTACTCAGTAGGACACAATGAAAACAATAAAGATGATGCACAATGTAAATATAGTTCAATAAAATATATAATAATCAATTTATATAAAGGAAGGGAACCACATATATACATAGGAGAGACACCATGCCATCTGGAATTCATAACCAATTCCAAGCCATAAGATTTTACTCAAACCAAGATCATTCCCTGATAACTCACACCTCGAGCAATGATATGATTAGAGACACTGGACGCAGAGTTCATGCTTATTTGGTCCCTGCCAAAGATAATGCACTGGTCAAAGAATACTATAATACACAGAGAGGGGGTCACACCTAGAACCATTGAAGGACACCATGAACCCAATCTAGATCAACCCGCTACATATTGGATCTTATGATAATGATTCCCCAAACCTTATCAATGTTGCCTTCTTGATAGAGTACCAATATACTACTCAGGTAGGTCACTCTAATTCCACAAACTCCACTAGGGATGATAGAGGATCACACTCTAGTCTCCCAGAGGGACACCACAACTCTATCTAAAACTCGGCCTTTACAGGTGATTACAATCCATTGATTTGGATGTAATTCAACACTATACCCTCAAAGAAAAGTATCAATGGAATTCAGTCAACCTATACTGGTCCAAACTAGGAAAACAAATATCATAAATCAATCTTTATGGGTGAACATAGTGTGTACCAGGGGTACATGTTATGTAAAGATATCCCATGTCTTGCCTAGTTGGAAAAACCTTATATTGAATGTAGTCTCCATATACATGGTGTGTAGGATTAGTACATAGTGTGTAATGACACATGGTTCTCGGCCCATGTAGCGTAGATTTTTCTGTGTACCAGAGTTTTCTTTGTGTACCAGTCAGTGTACGCCATGTTGTGTACGTGTCTAAGTACACAACATGCCATATGGATGTGTACTATTGCTCGTGCCCATGCGCTCTCCAATGTACATGACAAGTATTATGGGGAGGGCCACACACCATGTGATAGGGGTTAGACTCCATTGTGATCCTTAACTTCATCCAAACTCTAGCGCCATAGCAAGGGGGACCACATGCAGTGTAATCCCAAATTACAAGTCGTGTGTTATGGGATTTTCCAGAATCTCTAGTTCTTCATCCGGATCATGTCCACATTTCCATTTCCTTCAGATATGGCTTCAATCAAGCTGGAATTTACAGATCTACTCCAAAGAAGCCTCATATTTGATGATAAACACACTCCGTCTATCAAATCTGGTCAGAAATTGAACGTTTCCATCCTTTCATCTTATACATCTGATGCGTGAAAATCATGGGTTTCCAAACCACCTCGATCCTTCTGCCACCATAATCATCTCACCTCTTTTCCATTGTATCGAGTCTGGATCTACAATCTTGGATCTTTTCCCCAATAATCACACATACAATGAACGATTTGTAGGTAGGGAGTTTATCTGTGAACCAAGGGGTCACCTACGATGAATGAGAAATGAGGGATAAAAGAACAATGAATAAACCTGAGGAATGATCCTTGAACATTGTTCATTTCAACCTTGATCAGTTTCCATAATAATGATAAATGTGTAGGATCGAATAACCATGAGTAATCTCCCACATAATCCTCTTTGAATAAAACCCTTCCCAAGATTGGATCGATCTGCAAACCAATACATTATTTTATTCATTTGAGATCATCATAGAAATTAAAAATGGGAAATTAAATAATTAAATTAAAATCCCTAGATAGTGTTTGGATCAATCATTGATGATTAACAATTTAATTGTCTCCACTGAAGAGATCCTATAAATCTGTAGGCATGATGATCCAGGATCTGATCCGGATCCATTTTTAATGGCCATGAACATTCTTTCTCCGTTGACGAGATCCTATAAATATTTCATTGAATTTATTTTATTAATTATGTGCCATTAAAAACATTTCAAAAATGAAATGTAATGACCATTGTTATTTCATGCCTACGGTTAAACCGCCATTATGAATCCAATGATTCCCTTGGATTTCTAATCTGGTCACCTATTTAGAATTTATTCAACCTTTTCAGGAAAACCATGAATTAGTTCTATTAAATATTTTAATATTTTCAAATATTTATTCTAGGAAAAAAGGCCTCATAATTACATGTCTTCTCAGTTCCTAGTCTCAAATATAATCCATATAATATATAAAAATAATAAACTAAAAATATGACATGTTACATTCTCCCCACCTTGGGGCTATATGTCTTTGAAATGCCAAAACAATGTATACTTCAAAAAATGAGAGTACCGATCATGAATCTGAGCTTGCCACTCCCATGTGATCTCCTAGATATTATTGTGTTGACACCGAACATGCATTAATGGAATCAATTATCCACAAATGACCCTCTCCTACTGATCCTTGACCTCCACTGGGTACTCATCAAAAGTCATTCCATCCTTGATATCTAGCTTACCCCAGTCGATGATGTGTGGTGGGTCATGCATGTACCTCCATAGTTGAGACACATAGAAGATATCATGTACCCAATCTAACTGTATAGGTAGGGCTGAGCAGTGTACCACCTCTCCAACTCTATTTATTATATGGAAAGGGCCAATGAACCTCAGAGATAACTTTTTACCCCAAAATATCTCTATAATCCGTGTCGAGGTAAAACCTGAAAGAAGACACGGTATCATTCATATAACTCCAAACACCATCATCTCTAATCTGCATAAGTCTTCTGAAAGCTCTGTGTAGTATTTATCAGATCTTTGATGATATTTACATTTTTGTAATAGCTCGGACCAATTATAGGCCCATGATTGCTGACTCTCCGGGGTGATTCTTGTAAAGTGGTGACCTGTAGGGTCTCCCGTACAAAGCCTAAAATGGTTCCAAAACAAATGGTTCAATGATTTATATTATTTTACTAATAATACACCAGTGGTAGTTGATCCTATAATCTAAGATCAATGTATAACATGAAAGCTCGTTGCATGTCCTCCAAATCCTGGATGGTCTTTTCTGTCTGGATGTTCGTTTGTAGGTGAAATTATATGCTTAGGTATAATTGGGTACAAAAAACCTCCTATAATCCCTTCCATAACCAGGATGTAAATATAGAATCATGATATAAAATATCATCGATGGAACTCTATGGATTCAAACTCTCTCCTACATGTAGAAGCATTGTAATCTCTCTACTGAACTCAACTCTCAGACAGCTAGGAAGTTGGATGACATGGTAAGACAATCAATGATCAACTAGATAGAATAATGTCCCCTATACATAGATGGTAAAATCTTCACAATGTCCATAGATATCCCATCCCACATCCATTTCGGATCCTCAAGGGTTTTAGCTAATCCCACTGGAAACTGGTGCTTAGACATCAATTGATGATATGTCAGGCATCAAGAAACATAAACTTGCAACTCATTTCTTCATCCCTAGCCACCAAAATTTATGTCAGAGGTCCTGGTACATCTTTTCCACACCTAGATGTACTGCCAAAGGGGATAAATGAAACTCTCGTAAATCATCCTCCCTCAACTCCATTGGTACCATCATGTGTCCTATGAAAATAATGATTTTCTCCCCACCTTTAGAAAAGCCATCAAGAGAATGTTTGGTAGATATTTGATCACATAGGGTCTCGTAGTTGGTATCCCCAAGTTGTTCCTCCATGACTCTATATAAGAGTTGATGGTTGAGAACCATAGACTTGAGTTAAGATACTCCATCTCCATCTACAAATGATAACTTTAATGAGGCCAACTTATTTTATGCCACATTCAACAATTCGGAAATAGATATTCTACTGAGAGAATCTACCCCCATATTACCCTACCCAGGATTATACAAAATCTAAAAGTCATAGTCCTGGAAGAACTATATACATCAAATCTTTCCCATGATTAGATTTTTTTGTGATAAGATGTACTTGAGACTCTTATGGTCGGAGTCGATAAAAAATCTTTCATCCATCAGGCAGTGTCTCCATATCGTCGAAGTGAAGACTACCTCTGCTAACTCAATATCGTGGGTTGTGTAGTTCTGCTCATGCGGCATCAATTAGAACGAACCATAGGAAATCACCACTTTCCTATACACTAGGAAACAACCAAATATTGTTCCTGATGCATCGTAGAATACCACATATATGGAACATTCCTCTCGTAATGTAAATATGGGAGCGCTCATCAACATTTTCCTCATCTCCTAAAAGAACTGCTGGAACTTTTCCACCCATACGAATGGATACCCCTTCTATTTCAATGATTTCATGTGTGATTCCACTCTAGAGAATCCAGGTACAAACATCTAATAGAACCCTACCAATCCAAGGAAACCCTAAACCTTAGTAACACTCTTACGTGGATGCCAGGAAAGAACTACATAAACCTTGCTGAATCCACAAAAACTCACCCCTAGAGATATCGTGTCCTAGAAAATGAACCTCTCAATTCCAGAACTGGATCTTCGAGAGCTTCCTATAAATTTGTTTCTCTCGAAGTGTGTCTAAGACCATACTCAAGTTTTTCTCTTTCTCCTCCATGGATGTCAAATACACTATGATGTCATCGATGAAAACTACCATGAACCATTATAATAAAGGTGGAAGGATCTGGTTCATGAGTCCCAGTTACACAACTGGGGTGTTTTTCATGCAAAATGGCATCACCAAGTACTCATATTGACCATAACAACACCGAAATTCCATATTGAGTATACCCTCATCCCATACTCATAGAAACTGATAGCCTTATCTAAATTCAGTCTTTGAGAACCATCATTCCCCTTCCAACTAATCAAATAGTTCATCGATACTTGGAAGTGTATATCTATTCATTAATCTTATATGGTTTAAGCAAAGATAATCTACACATAACCTAAATATTATGTTTTCCTTCTTGGAAATACAATCTACGACAACCCAAGGTAAAAAAATGTGTCTCATGAAGCCCTTAAACTATATGTACTCCCACTATACCCTCAGGTCACAATGTTTTGTAGGAGCCATCCAATATGAAGGTGTAGATACTATTATCGTCTTGGGGTGTAGATCAATAAATAATTCTATCTATCGACAGGGAGATAAACCTAGAATATCTTCAAGAAAGACATCTTCATATTCCTCCACCTCTACAGGAAACTGAGGAGTCATATCATCGATTACACCAAGGGTCAGGCAAGCCAAATGATGAGTAATAGGCTGCACCCTCTTATGCATGATCCCATTCTATGCTACCTAGATTTCCTTTTCACTAACAAAGGAAAACATGGTCAAATCATTATGGACACACCACACTCTTCCCAAAATAGTCAATCTGAGTGAGAACCATGGATATACAGTCCATACCAATAATGACATGATATGGTCTCGACTCCACTACCACGAGATCCCCATAAAAAATATCACCTACAAGAGTTGGGTCACACTACTGATACCAGTGTGTGATCATCGAGTCTCAACATATATGAGTCTCTAAGCATAAGGGTCGATTCGATGGTTCAACGTGAATATCTGAGTCTCGAATATGATTACTTTAAAGAAAATAATTATTAGTTATTTCTGTCTATCAAAATGGTATGTATGGTGGAAAACACAAATATCATACCTCACATCATCTGTAGAGCCTCATGTTCATAGTTATTTGTAGTTTGTAGCCGGTCCTGTCCCTACCCACCAACTCCTTGAGCCTGGTGTGGACCACCTATGGTGGAGGAGATAATTTTTGAGTCTATAAGGTTTCTTTATGACTTTTCCATTCCTTCATGTTTTTAAAATTAGAAATACTCTTTCTTAAGGAAAATTTCATTTTCTTATGTTTTATCTTCATAAGGAAAATTTTCCTTCCCCAAGGAAATATATCGTTACCATGTTTTCATTGTTCATATTCTAAAGTATAAAATTTGGTTTGGTATCCAAAACCTCAGAATCATATACATACATAGATATGAAGAATTCTATTTTCAGGATACTAATTTAGACTCCGAATTCTTATAAATTCAGACTCCAAACTCTTATGAGTTCTGAATCCGAATTCTTATGAATTTAGACTCATAATTGTTATGAGTATATACTCTGAATTCTTATAAATTCAGACTCTGAATTATTTTGAGTTCAGACTCCAATTTTTCTGAGTTTACACTCTGAACACTTATGAGTTCAGGTTTCAAATTATTATGAATTCATACTTTGAACTCTTTTGATTTTAGTCTCTGAATTCTTATGAACTCAAACATTGAATTTCATTGAAATCCAGACTCTGAATTTTATAGAAGTCGAACTCTGAATTCCTTGACAAACAGAATCCGAATATCCATGTATTATAGACTCCGAATGGTTTTTGGTTAGACTCCGAACATTCATTTTTCCTTAGACTCCAAAAAATGAATTTGGTTAAGCATCATATTTTTTCATACTCTTATTATGGTTATAAAACGATGTTGTGCTTTCTGTTTCTAACCAACCATTGTTTAAGTGATACGTGTATAAGTCTCTATGAAATTCAAGGAAAAATATAACCATTGGAGGAGGGAGACAACCGTTGAAGACAGTCGTATAAATAAGAGCTTATTTGAATGATCTCAACACGGTTCTACAACTCTAGAGATTATATACTATTGAAGTGATTTTTAGAGTGAGATACTCTCATTCATTGTGTGTTCTTAACTTATTGCTCAGATTTGATTTTTCCAACTCCGAATGTTGCTGAGTACATTCAAGGGCTTCCAGGGATAGGAAGACAGAGGTGACGACTACCTTAATGTTCGCGGACAGTCTTATAGAGTAAGACAGAGGTGCCTACTACCTTGAAGTTGAGGGCTTGCAGGGATATCAAGACAGACTCTGATCTTCGTATCGAAAGACTACACTAGTATGGGTATGACAGACATTATTGAAAGTATAAATCAAGGTACCTTTATCCAAGGTTGTTGGATACCCTTCTCTCTATGTTGAAAGATTTACTACTTGTTACTTGTTTTGTTTCAAGTTTTCGGCTGCATTTTGATTTTTGAGGAAACTATAACTATCTTATACTTTCTTATACTTGTACTCTGATTAGTGAAATTCTATAAGCTTTAAGGTAGAATCTTTATCTTTGTAAATTTTTGTTAAGTTTCATTTCTAGAACCATTTTTTTCCGGAATTATGCTTTTTTGTTGAAATTAGTGGTATTGTGAATTTACCCTTTTTAACTTTGTTAAACATTACCATCTTTAAAAGTTCCAAAGGAGTTTATTAATGTATAAAATTCTCCCCCTTCTTGTTTTTTCAGCATCTACATCGCTATTCCGATACTAAAATCAGTATCATTTCGATCCTACAGTTGGTATTAGAGGAGGTATTTGAAATACTAACATTCACATATATGTTTTCCTGCTCAAGTTTTTATTGTTCTATATTTTCTTTACTTAGGATATTTTTTCCTTGTTTACAAAATTTATTACTAACATGTTTTTCTAGAGATATTTTCCATTTAGATGGCAGGAATCAATGTTGGTTCCATAGAAATATTAAATCTTAATAGACCGCCTATTTTTTATGAAAATGATTATGAATATTGGAGAGATCGTATGAAGACATTTATTATCAATACTAGAGTAGAAAATTTTTTATGCTTACTGGAGGATATATAATCCCTGACAAGGAAGTCACTACTTTCACCAACTAGGAAAAGATTTAATATCAACTGAATTACAGGGTACATAATACATTTCTTTGTTCTATGAATAGAAATATATATAGCCAAATTTCATCTTGTGAAGCAGAAAATTGTATTTGGAAGAAGCATGTAGTAACTCACTTTGGAACTTCCAAAGTTATTGAAAGTAGAAGAGCCATTCTCAGAGATGAATATCATGGTTTCTTCTTTTCTTATAGAGAATCCATATGTAAGGAGAAACATTGATTTATGACTATTGTTACTAGTTTTAAGTTTATGGGTGAGAAAGGATTAGATGACGAAGTTCTTGTGGACAAAATCATAGACATCATGCCCAATGAGTGGGAATCCAAGAGAACTGCTATTGATGATAATAGAAGGGTTACTCAGATCTCTCTTGATGAAATTTTTTGAACTCTTCTTCAACATGAGACTATAATGAAGAGAAATGGTGATACTATTAAGAAGAATAATTGCAAAGGCAGGGTTACTTTTAAAACAACTTAAAATCATTTTGAAGCCAAGACTCCTGAGAGAATTATAATATCTAAATCTAAGAAGTTTGTTATTCAATAAAAATCTAGTGGAAGTAAATATTTACAAAATAAATTATCTAATCTTCCTCGAAGGATGAAAAGGATTATAGGATAGATGAACTTTCAATCTAGATATAAGAAGAAAGAATGGAAAGTTAAGAAAGATTCATAAGTCACATGTTATGAATGCAAGAAAGCTGCACATATAAGTCTAGATTGTCCTATTCTTAAGAGAAAAAAAATGGAAGGAAAATCATTAAAAAAGAAATATAAAGAAGTACTAAAAAGGTAAAGCTAAGAATGTTCTGAAATCTAATGACACCTGGACTTCCAGTGTTGGAGACTCTTTAGATGAATCATTAGATGACGAATCTTCTGGACAGAAGAATCTCAGTTTAGTATCTAGACTACCTATTGAAAATCATTCATTAATGGCTAAGGTACACAATTCTGAATCCATGGCCAATGTATATTTGAATGCTAATTATAGTAATGATAAATATTATTACTCTTCTAGTGATGAAACTTCTTTTGATGAGGATAATACTTTACCTACCTATGAAGAAGTTTCTAGTTTTTCTAAACACATTGAGAATGAGAATTCAATACTCAAGAAAAATATTGATAAAGAAAATTATAGAAATACTATTCATACTACAGAAATATTAGATATTTCTAAAGATCTTGATAAGAAAATCCTTGATTTTGAAATTATTTCAAAAAATCTTGAGGAAGTAAATTCTGGGAATGATAAACTTTTTAAGGAACTAGAAAATGTAATTTCTATGAAAATTCTTTTTGAGCCTAACTCTAGTTCTAAAATTAATGTTTTGGAAGACATGAAATTTTTTATTAGACTAAAGTCATAAATATTTTCCTTGAGGAAGTGTTTTTCAAACTTTACCTTAGGTAAGGAAAATTTTTATAACATGTATTCTCAAATCAGACCTCTTAAGAATAATTCTAGTTTTGGTTATACTAGTTCAAAACTGATTTTTAGTAGCAATTATTTTGTTCCTCAAAGTGATCAATTCTGCACTAAGTGCCAATGTTGTGGAAATTTGGCAAGAAATTTTTCACAAAACAAAACCCAGTCTTTAGGATTTCATAAATATTATTTTTCAAAGAAAATTTGGATTCCCAAGATTTTTCTTACTGATGTTTCCAGATCCAAGAATGTTTGGATTCCGAAAGTCTAACTCTGTTATTTTCAGGAAAATAATGATATTACCAACATAAATACATGGTACATTGATAGTGAATGTTCCTAACATATGACTGGTAACAAAAACTTCTTTGAAAATATTTTCGAGACGAAAGGGAGAAAAGTAACTTTAAGAGATAACGGTCATGGAGAAATTATTGGTATAGGTAACATATTTATTCTTGGAAAACATTGATTTAAAATGTTTCTTTATTAAGGGTATTAAGAACAATCTCATTAGCATGAGTCAATTTTGTGATTAAGGTTACCTTGTGAATTTAAGGAATGACAAGTGCTTAGTACACAATTCCATGGAAGAGTTTATTCTTTATACCCATAGGCAAGAGAATGTATAAACACTAAACATAGAATACCTTAGGAGACATGGCTTACCTTGACTTAGTGAAATATAATATCATTCTTGGTTGTGGCATAGAAGGTTAGTACACTGTAACTTTAGGAACCTATGAAAACTCTCTAAGAAAAGACTAGTTAAGGATCATACCAGAGCTTAGATTTTATTCTTCAAAAGTTTTTGATCCTTCTCAATATGACAAGAAACATAAATCAAGTTTTAAATCAGTTAGTGAAGTCTCAACCACTAATTCATTACAATTAGTGCATATGGATCTTTTTGGTCCAACATAAAATAGAAGCATTGTAGGAAAATATTTTTTATTTTTCTTAGTTGATGATTAGACTAGATTTACGTGGGTATATTTTCTAGCAATGAAATCTAATGCTTTATATTATTTCAAAAGTTTTAGTTCCCATGTTAAAAATGAGAAAAACCTTCTTTTGATAACTATTCATAGTGATCATGGAGGTGAATTTCAAGAATCTTATTTTGAAACCTTTTTTAGTAGAAAAGGAAATACTCATAACTTCTCAGCACCCAGAATACCCCAAAAAAATGGTGTTGTTTAAAGAAGAAACTGAATTCTTCAAGATATAAAAATAACCATGTTGAGTGAGAATTCTGTAGCCAAACATTTTTGGGCTGAAGCTGTGAGTATTGCTTGTTATACTATAAATCGAGTTTTGATTAGACCTTTTTGTTAATAAAACTCATTATGAGTTATGGAATAGTAGAAAACCTAGACTTTACTACATCCAGGTTTTTGGTTTCAAGGTATTCATTTTTAATACTAATGATAATCTACAAAAATTCCCACTATAATCTGATGAAAGAGTTTTCTTAGGCTACTCCACAACTTCTAAGTCATATAGAGTTTTTAATAAAAATACTTGTACTGTTGAAGAAATAGTACATGTCAAATTTTATGAAACTGATCCATTTGTTTTTAAAAAACCTCAATTCTACATCTTTGGATGTGTTTTAAAAAACTGATTATCAACCTTTGTTAGATGATCTTTCTAATAAGGAAAATTTCCAAGAAGTTATTTCTGAAAAATTTACCCCAAAAGATTTCCTACGCTATGTTGATGAACATGTTTTACAAAACCCAATTCAATTGTTTCATTAGAATCATCTTAGTGATAGTATCATTGGTGATGTGAATCAACCCATAAGGACTAGAAGTTCTTTATGAAATGAAGTAGAACATATATCATTCCTTTCCCAATTAGAACCCAAAATCACTGATGAAGATTTAGGTGATGATGATCGGATAAAAGCTATGCAAGATGAGCTAAATGAATTCGAAAAGAATAAAGTCTGGATATTGGTTGAAGGACCTAAGGAAACTTCTGTTAATGGAGTAAAACAACTTTTTAGAAATAAGTGTGATGAAAATGGAATCATTGTAAGAAATAAGGCTAGATTATTTGCTAAAGTCTATAATCAACAAGTTGGAATATACTATAAAAAACCTATGCTCCAGTAGCTAGACTTGAATCTATTCATATTCTACTTTCCTTTTCAGCATTATTCAATTTCAAACTTTTTCAAATGGATGATAAATGTGTTATCCTTAATGGTTATGTCCAATAGGATGTTTTTGATGAAAACCCTCTTGGTTCTGAAAATACAAAAAATCCTGAACTAGTTCTTAAAATTACCAAAGAATTGTATAGATTAAATAAAGCACCTCAATATTGGTATGATAGACTTGTAGGATTTTTGCTTCAAAATAACTATGTTAAGAGAAATGATGATCCAACCCTTTTTATAAATAATTATAAGAAAAATATTTTGATTTTTCAAATTTATGTTGATGACATTATATTTGGTTTAATTGAGGAATCTTTAACTAGTTCCTTTGCGGATCGAATGATATATGAGTTTGAAATGATTATGATGGATGAGTTAACATTTTTCCATGGTTTTAAAATTTCTCAAAAACCATAAGGATTCTATTTATCCCAACATAAGTATAGTAAATATCACCTTAAAAAGAATGGATATGACAACAATAAGAGTATTAATACTCCCATTGGTACCTCAAATTCACTTGATCTAGATAAAGCTTGGAAACGAGTAGACCAGACATCTTTTAGAGGTATAATAAGAAGTCTACTTTACTTAACAGCTAGTCATCCAGACATAATGTATTCAATATTCCTATGTGAAATATATCAATCCAATCCTAAGAAATATTATATAAAGGTATTGAAAATAACTTTTCCCAACTAAAAGGTAACCATGGATTTAGGACTCTTTTATAATTCTGGAAATGAATTTGTTTTAAAAAAAATTTTGGATGCTGACTTTGGTGGATGTATAATGGATAAGAAAATTAAATCCAGAACGTGTCATTTCTTAGGTGATTACATAGTTTCATGGTCATGCAAAAAGCAAAACTCTATAGAAATTTTCACAGCTGAAGCTGAATATGTAGCAGCTGGAAGTTGTTGTGCTCAATTGTTGTGGATGAAACATACACTCACAGACTATGGTATGAGTTTTACCAGAACACAAATTTTGTGTGATAACGCAATTTCCATTTATTTAAGAAAAAACCCTACACATCACTCTTATGCAATACACATAGATATTAGGCATCACTTTATTAGGGACACAAACAAAGAGGAGATATAATTCTTCAATTTATCAGAACTCAAGATCAACTTTCTAATATTTTAACAAAATCTTTGTCATCCGATATATTTGAATACATTAAACCGAAGTTAGGAAGGATAATCGTAAGGTAATATTCCTTGTTAACTTTTTCTTGAAACCCATCTCTTTAAAGTAATAAACTCTTTTTCATTGGGGGAGTACATTTTTTTGTTAGGTTTTAGAAATTTTTCTATTTTTTTCTATAGTCTAAAATTTTTCTTAGTCTAAAATTTTTCATAGTCATATTTTCAAAATATATTATAATGAATATTTTCGAAGTGATATTTTCTAAATCATTTGTAATGAAAATTTTCATAGTAAGATTTTATCAAACCTTCATAATGAAAATTTTCATAATCAAATTTTCTAAATCTTTTGTAATGAAAATTTTCGTAGTCAGCTTTTCTAGATTTTTTTTGTAATGGAGTTTTTCATCTTAAATTTTTTTGTAATCAAAATTTTGGGAACCTAAAGTTCTTCAAGAATAATTTCTTCCTCAATACGAATAATCTTACTAGAAATATGAAAGTTATGTTTCTTTTCTTAAATTTTCATAATCAACATTTACTTGTTGGTATTTTCAATTGTTTTTTAAAAAAATTTGGATTCCCTTTTCCTTAAATCCAATTTTTTTTCTTAAAAACCTAAAAAGATTGGATTCTACCAAGATTTATTTGTGGCAATCATATCAACCTTCAGATCTAATTAGAAGGGTTTTCATGCTTTGGATTGAGTTTGGAAGATGATCTGTCGCTTCAAAAACCTATAAAAAGGTCCCTCAATGATTTCCCCACATCGATACTCAAGCCTTCGTGTGCTGAAGCTCTTCCCTTATACATAAGACCATTCTGAACTTCTCAGATCTTGCTCAAATTTGAATGTTGGTTGAAGAATCTTCTCAAAAAGACATGTCAACTGTGAAGCCAATCTTGGAGTGGTGTGTTAATAGAGAAAGGTTGGTGCATCCAAACTTCTTTACCATGTATGATTCCATCATCTCAATGAACATAAAGATGAATAGATGGGTCAATATTTGCGTATTGAAGCCAGAAGCTCAAGATTTATTATATCCAGATTTTCTAGTTGAATGTTATGAAACAATATGTTTTTTAAGGAAGAAGGTAGTGATATGTTCTCTTTCAAGATCTATTGGAACACTTATGATCTTTCATACACCAATTCTCCATTCATGGTTGGTATTCCGTATGAAGGAGAAGTTGAGTTTTGTTCTCATAAGCTCCCTGATAATCAAGGAATTTTCAATAAGGTTAAGGCTACGGCTTATCTTGGACTTTATGAATCAAAGACTCTGAAGATTGATCATCTGTCTAAAAATTTCAGGATTCTCCAATTGTGGGTTCAAGGAATCATCATTCTGAGGAAATATGATAAGGATACATTGATGAAGAGTGACATGTATATTTTTGATTTTATGGTGAACTTGAGAATGATCAAATTAGTTAATCATATTCGGATTACGATCAAGAATATAAAGAATGGAAATATGAAGGCTTATATCATTATGTATCCAACCATTCTTTCAAAGATGATTGTTCAGTGCTTAGAGTCTTTCAAAATTCCTTGAGGTTCAAAGCCACAGAATTGAAAAGTCATGATTGTTAGTGATGATACCTTGAAAAGGATGAAAGTCAGTTTTTCTAAGGAATCCAGAGAATTTTATCACTTTCCAAGAGAAGAAGCTGAAGACATACAGAAGAAACAGTAAGTGGATGAACCATCTAAAAAGGCTTGAAGGAAGAGGAATTTGAAGGAAGTAGTTGAGGAATAAAAAACCCCAGAGCCTAAAGGAATCCAATCCTCACCTCCAAAACCTAAGAAGAAAAACATATATCTGGATGAGGTAGTAGCTAAATGGAGGGATGAAAAGAAGAAAAAGAAAGAAGGGGAGCCTAGCTTTGGTTTGGATCCTCCGGAAGCAGAGTCCTTAAAAGAAAAGACTACTGATGAGCCTGAAAAATGAGAAAAAGGAAAGAAACAAAAGAAGATTATGACTGAAGAAGAGATAGTGCAATCCCTTCAGAAGGCTGGTGAAAAAGCCTCCAAAAATATTCTGGTACCACAATCCATCTTGGTAGAAGCTTTACCATAAACATCAGGAAAAAAATATGTGACTCTGGAAAAAGTCCAAAAAAAGTAGTGGAGGAAGAAGAAGAGGAAGAAGAAGGCAGTGGTGATACTTATTATCTCATTAATCAAGTATAATATTTTCATGAGAAAGAAAGTCCATCTGAGAAGCTTTCAATTCGAACATCTGAAGTTGAGTCTTCAAGGATTTCTACCCCTAGAAAAGATGAGAACGGTGAAGATGACAAGGTTGAGGAAGAAGTGAATAATTTTTCTGAAGAAGAAATTTATAATCATGATTCTATTCATCGTGAAGATGCTGAGGCCAAATCATAGAGGGAAGATGTTGATGAAGATAGAATTGTTCAACTTTCTAATAGTGAAAATATATCCCCTAAACAAGAGTAAGCTATTCCGGAGTTTGATAAGGGAAAACAAGTGGTCGTCGATACTCCTAGCAGAGTATTACTAATGAAGAAAGAAGTGGGTGCTTCATCAAAGAGGAAGGATGTTGAAATAGATAAAGAATTGTTACCAAGTAAAGTCCCAGATTCGGCATCGTCCTCCCTTGGACATGATTTCATTGTTTAGTCTTTAAAGAATATTTTTGGGATAATTATGATATTTTCAAGCATAGATTCGAGATTTCAGATGCTTTAACAAACCATAAATCAAAAGTCAGATTTAGTATCCTTGGTGATGGATAAGTGTGTCATTATTGAGGCAAAATTCAAATAATTTTTCAAAAACTATGAATCCTACAAAATCTCATACAAGAAAATGACCATCTGGTCAAGGAAAACTATAGAAGACATGAGAATTTTTGTTGATTTCTGGGATAGTGTCAAGGATGCATTTGACACCGAAGATAGCAAGATCAAGGATCTCAAAAATAGTTTTGAGAAAAATAAAACTCTAGAACAGAATACCCAGATGCATGAAATAAAAGATCTGAATAGAAAGTTGTATTCAGTTGCCCAGAGTTGGAAGAGATAAAGAGATCTCATGACAGAGATAGAAGAGAAGCTTTCTAGTCAGGGAGAAATCTTGAAGGGTCAGGCAGAATCTCTCAAGGCTTAGAAAGATAGAATCAAAGCCTTAGAGAAGAAAAAAGAGGATTAGAATTAGCTTCTTAAGAGAGTAGAGTAAGATCATAAGGAGATAAAAAAGATGAAAACAATAGTAAAGAATATGATTTCCAAGGAAAAGTAAGGATAAATTTGTTCAAATTCGATCTTTTATTGTATTCCATTCTTTTAAATTTATTTCTAATCATAATTAATTTTTTGGTTTCTTGCCTTTTGGATATTTAGTACTAATTTTTCAGTTACCATATTTTTCTTTATTCCCTTTAATCATTTTTGAAAATCACAAAGGGGTAGAAAGGAATGTAAAAAATAATACTAAGCCCAAGTCTGGGGGAGTTCATCTAAGGGGGAGTTTTCATTATAACGATTTCAATTTTTAAGATAATGAAAAATATCATTCAGGAAATCAGAATATGATCCTTAGGGGTTTCAAACCCTAAGTGGGAGTTAGTCATATTCAACTTTTCCCATGTGTTATGGGAGATGAGTTTTATTTTCTAAGTCCTTATATTCTTTTTCGTAAGGATGTTTGTTCTTTCCAAAAAGGGGGAGACTTTTGAGTCAATTAGGATTCCTTATGCCTTTTATATTCCTTCATGTTTAGAAAATCACAAACACTCTTTCTTAAGGAAAATTTCATTTTCCTGTGTTTTATCTTCATATAGAAAATTTTCCATCCCCAAGGAAATTTATCCTTAACATGTTTTAATTGTTCATATTCTAAAGTATAAAATTCGGGTTTGTATCGAAAACCTCGAAATCATATATATACATAGATATGAAGGATTCTATTTTCGGGATACAAATTCAGACTCCGAATTCTTATGAATTCAGAATCCGAACTCTTATTAGTTCATACTCTGAATTCATATGAATTCAAACTATGAATTCTTATGAGTTTAGACTCCAAATTCATATGAATTCAAACTCCTAATTCTTATGAGTTCATACTCCGAGTTCTCTGAGTTCAAACTCACAACTCTTATGAGTTCAGGTTTCGAATTCTTATGAATTCAGACTCCGAATTCTTATGAGTTCAGACTCCGAATTCTTATGAACTCAGACTTCGAATTTCCTTGAAATTCAGAGTCTGAATTCTATAGAATTCTAACTTCGAATTCCTTGATAAACAATATCCGAATATCCATGTATTATAGACTTCGAATGGTTTTTTGTTAGACTTTGAACTTTCATTTTCCATAGACTCAGAAAAATGAATTTGGTTAAGCATCATATTTTTTCTTACTCTTATTATGGTTATAAAATGATGTTGTGCTCTCTATTTCTAACAAAACATTGTTTAAGCGATACGTGTATAGGTCCCTCTGAAATTCAAGAAAAAATATGACCATTGGAGGAGGAAGAAAAATGTTGAATATATTCCTCTAAATATGAGCTTATTTAAACGAGATCATCACGATTCTATGACTCTAGAGATTACATACTATATAAGTGAATTCTAGAGAGAGACACTCTCATGATTTGTGCATACTGAACTTCTTTTTCAGAATTTATTTGTGCGACTCTGAATGTTGATGAGTACATTCGAGGGCTTCCGGAGATAGGAAGACAAATGTTCTGATAACCTCAAAGTTTGAGGACTTTCCGGCTGAGGACGAAAGAGGTGCCAACTACCTTGATGTTGAGGGCTTGTGGGGAGAGAAAGACAGATTCTGATCTTCATATAAAGGGCTTACCCTAGTGTGGGTAAGATATAATTTCTTTAATGTATAAATCAATAGACATTTATCCAAGTTTTTTGGATACCCTACTCTTTGGGTTAAAATATTTACTACTTGTTACTTGTTTTGTTTCATGTTTTTTTACTGAATTTTGATTGTTGAAGAAAGTATAACTATATTATACATACTTATACTTGTTCTCTGATTTGTGAGATTCTATATGCTTTATGGTATAAACTTTATCATTGTAAAATTTTGTTAAGTTTCATTTTTGGAACAATTTTTAAATTCAATTAAGCATGTTTGTAGAACTTAGAGGTCTTGTGAATTTACCCAGTTTAACTATGTTAAATCATTACCTTCTTCAAATGTTCCAAAAGAATATTTTAATGTACACAATTACCCCCCCCCCCCTCTAATATTTTTTGCATCTATACCATTATTACGATACTAAAATTAGTATCATTTTATTCCTACAATAATAGGTTGAAACTCCAACCACCTCTTGATGCCTTGCTAGCCCCTATGCCACATCCTCTACCATGCGGATGACTCTGCTCCTAACTCTATCTCTATCTCGGCAGTCCCACAACCGTCTCCTGATCAGATGTATGACGGGTTGGGAAATCTCATTCATGATTTCATCAACCATCAAAATAGAACCACCATCTATCACTTGGATACTTCAAACCACGCTGAGATCCATGCACCATGGAACCTAAGTCATGGGATTTCCTCTTGAAGTGCCTAACCCACATGGATACATGTGATTAACATCAGTTACCTACTATCTAGGTCTCAAATGTCATGTTCCCACTACTAGAGCCCACTTTTGGTCTTTTTTATACCAAAAAACTATCCACTAACTATACTCGATCAAGTACCACAACATAGGTAGAAATACTAAGTGATACCACAAATGACCTGATGTCCCAACACAATCCCTACTTGATGGTCCAAGACCTAAATAATTGGTCACTTATCATATCTTACGAGTAGTTTGATAGATCAGAAAACATATATAAATAATCTTCCAATGTCATACTGCCCTGTTGTAGATGCAGAAACTCTTATATGAGTACCGATCATAGTGAGGATGGATATAACTCTTCTCTAACAAGATGTTTGATGTTTTTCCTGGAAAGAGCTCTATCTTTTTGTGACTGTTTCACCATGCTCCACCATCTCCACAAAGATCCCTGAATAAGACTAGCGGTAAGGATCTTCATATGATCAGATGGAATCCCCACATGGAGGAAAACAGAGGTTACTGCCTCTATCGAGTAGTCATCCATATAGGGGTCTGGATCACCACAAAACCAGTGAGGTTGCTGCCTCTGAAGCTCAACAAACACACTCATCCTACGTGCATCCTTAGCTAGTCATTATGGTACTGGATATTTCTCAATGTGTGGTAGTATATATAGAACCACATGGAAGTTCTATCTCTCATACCAGCCCATGTACCAAAGGGTAAATAATATGTAGATCATTATCATGATCATACCGTGGACTCCTTGTTGGCTATTAATGTGAAGGCATCTTGAAATAAAACAAAATGTGCCGATTCAATAGGGTAAATATAGAGAGCTGACATAAGAAGGAAATGGAAAACACAAGAAATGTACCACTATTTTCCCTGCAACTACTGATCTCATCTGCCAAATCAAAATGCAGGTGATCAAAGTCCTAGTGTATGAATACATCGGCCACCACACCAACACTAGAGTCCATATCCTGAAAAAAAAACTTGAAACAGTTAACAATGTTTTCCCAAACCAATATCACAGACTCTGAGTCCTAAAGTAAAACCAATACCTCTGGTAGCACTTTGTTATGACACAACCGGTCGGGGACTGACCCGTGACTATCCCATGCCCACCTCCATCAAGCCAGGGGATGGTGACTAGAACTTAGTAGGCATATACCAAAAATGAGAGGCATTAGCTTAAATTAATTGTACACACTCACACATCTCTACGACACACAATGCTGAAATGTAAAAATACTAAATGAATTCATGAATATAATTAGTATCACACAACTATTGTATGATAGGAAGTAATGGATAAGTAAATAGGGCCAGAAACAAGCCCACCACAAGGAGTCTATACAAAAGTAAAACTAAAACTACAATGAAAACATCACCCTCCAATGGTGAATACATAGTCATAATATAATCCTGGTAGACACCTCGTTCTTTCAAGATCAAACTATGCTCCACCAACTCTATGTCCTCCCATGAAACCGTCAAAAGGGTCATCGTCTACATAAGACGCGACACATGTGGGAAATTCCCATTTATGGGGTGAGTCTAACAATACTTAGTAGAACACCCCTAATATAGTAAAAATGAAACACCAAGTACAATCGACTCAATACAAGATATAAAAATCAATTTATAATAAGGAAGGGAATCCAAAATATACTCAAGAGACACAAAATGCAATCTGGCAGTCATATCAAACTGCCAGCCGTAGGATTCTACTCAAAGTATACTCATTCTAGGATAACTCACTCCTTAGGCCATGATATCATCATAAAATCATGAAAAATAGGTATATATCATTTCGAACCTGACCAAATAGAATGAACTTTTCAAAGAAGTGTATGATACACAATGATGGTGTCATTCATAGAACCACTAGGGGACACTACAAACCCAATATAGATCAACCCACTACATAGGGAATCATATTCCAATAATTTCATAAACCCTACCAATGTGTCCCACTAGATAAAGGATCAAAATCATACTTAAGGAGGTCAAATTGATTCCAAAAACTCCGTAAGGGATGATAGAGGATCACACTCTGGTCTCACATAGGGATACCACAACTCTATCTAAGACTTTCCCTCTTGAGAGGATTATATTTCTATGATGTGGATATAATTCTGTACTAAAACCTCATGGAAAAGGACCATAAGAACACACTCAACCTATAATAGTCTAAACTAGGGAAATGAAGAGCCTCAATCACTCTTGATGGGAATACACAGCATGTACCAGGGAGTACCTACTGTTTCCATATATACCAAGTCTATAATGTGTGGAAAACATCACATGGAATGTAGTCTCTAAATACATGGCATGTAGGATTAGTACACGCTTTATAGAGACACACAATTTCCAGCCCGGGTCATAGGGTCTTGTTCTTATACTAAAGTCATGTCTGTGTATGCCAATTCATGTTTGTGTCTAATTATGCAGCTTTCCATCTGGCCATGTACTCTTAAAAGTTCTCTTATACTCTCTAGAGTACATAAAGAGTCGTCCAGCGAGGGTCACAAGCCATGTTATAGGTGGTACACGTCATGTTGTCCATAACTCTGGCCAAACCCTAGAATCATAGCTAGGGGGCCCACATGCGGTGTAATCCTAGATTACACACTTTGTGTTATAGGATTTTTATGAATCCCAATTTCTTCTTCCTAATTGTGTTCACATTTTCGCCACCTTCATATCCGACTTCAATCTAGATGAAATATGTGGATCTTCTCCAACTGAGCCTGACCATCGATAAAAAACACACTCTAACCATTGAATCTGGTCAGAAATCAAAGATTTTCATCTTGTTCATCTTCCACATCCAAAGATCAAAAAGTGAGGGTTTCTAAACTGCCTCAATCCATTATTTTCTACCACCACTAAACCTCTATAGCATTTCATGGAGTTCGAATATATAATGTCAGATCATTATGCCTAGAATCACATGTGAAATGATCTATATGTCAGCAGGGAGTCGAACTACGATCCCAGGGGTCACCCACGGTAAATGATAAAAGAGGGAGAAAATTACAATTAATGACCCTAAGGAACATTCCTCATCTATTTTTCATTTCATCCTCAATCTGTTTCAATAAGAATGTTAAATGAATAGGATTGAATAACCATGAAGAATATCCCACATAAAACTAATAGAATTAAACCCTTATTGTAAGGTGATTGATCTGCAAACCAATCTGTTTGTCGATTTATTTTTGATCATCATAGAAATTTTTAAAAGGGAATTAAAAAAATTAAACACATTCCCTTCCAGGAGTTTGGATTAATTGTTTATGATTAATGGTTTCTTTGTCACCGTTGATGAGATCCTCCTACTCTGTTGGTGTGACGATCTAGGATTTGATCTAGATTTGTTGTCATCCGCTAAGAATGCTATCCTCTAACGGAGTCTGGGTCTCTTGGGTTTAGTGGAAAACTAAGAGAAAAATTCATTTGTCATGAACTTATAGGGTGAGCTGGTCATTGTGTTAAATAAAATAAAATAAATTCATTTTATTAATTTATTTTAATAATTTTGTGCCCTTGACAACATTTCGAAAACGACCTGCACTAACCAATGTAAAGTCTTTCCTAGGGTAAAACATTCATTCTGAATCCAATGGTTCCCTCATATTTTGAATCTAGGAACATATTTATGACTTATTGCACTTTTTTATGAAACTGTGAATGTGGGCTGTTAAATATTTTAATATTTTTCAAAAATTTATTCCAAGAACATTGTGCCTCAGAATTTCATGCCATCTTAGAGCCTGGAATTGAAAATAATTTGTATAATATATAAATAAAATTAGACATTAGAGAGGAGGATATATATTTTATTTAATTAGGGAATTATAATTTTATACTTATTGATTTATTTATCATTTAAATATTGGATGGCTCAAAATTTTAGACCCACAAAATGACATACATAGGACCAATGTTCTTCCATTTATTTAGTGGGAACTCAGGTCAACCACATCCTACCCAAGAGGGTATTGGAGAGACCAAAAACCCTACACATATGTTGTTAGGGATATACATGAGGTATGGGGTGCATGCTTAGGTGTTATGGGCTGTTGTTGGGTTAGTGAAGGGAGGTGAGGCCTATTAGACATGCCTGTAGTGATCTAGGAGCTGACATTAATGACATGGCCATGGGGTTTGAAAAGTTTATTCTATTATTATGCACATGGAATCCTAGTTGAGCTTTAGTGTGGGACTCTAGAGAAACACATCACTATTCACTATCATTTTATTGACAGACATAAAAAGCTGCTGAATGAAATAATGCCACATTGTCTCCTTCAACCGTACACTTGGGATATTGTAATTAGGAGTTCATAAACTCATTATATCCATTATAAGGATGAAATTTATGTTAATTTTGAGATCATGATAAGCATAGTTGAACACATGAAGGTTTTACATATGGACACTAAAGAAACCATAAAAATGGTTTTGAATCAACCCCACAAATAGGTATGGACTGAAGACATGAACAACGTGAATATCCAAGAATTCATAGAGCTGTTGTATATAATAAACAGAGATTAACAACACATCACTAGTGATTGACTACAAGCTCATAATATTATCATCCTCAAGATAATGAATCTTGTGACACTGTGATGATTAATTACACCAATATCAGAATGCTCTGAAGTGACCGCATGAAGTGTGAATCCATAACCAATGTGTTTACCAGATGATGAAATCAAGCTATCGCATGATGAGTGATCATTTTAATGAGAAATTGTAGACATACCACGAGTGAAGGAAGCTACTAAACAAGATACTAACCTACTGCAAGAAGGTCAACAACTATAATGATCTTCCTTGATCATTCATATATTCCATATGAATTACTTTAATTGACCACATAAATGTACCATAAGTCATGTTTGAAGCTACCACATACGATTCAAACCACCACATGAAAGAGGGATGGTCAACCAAAAGTGTCTCCATGTAATGTAGATGGATAAAACAAATATAAAAACTAGGAACTACCATGAGTGAAATGAATTATCATGGGTGTCTCCAAGATACCTCACGTATCATTATAGAAAATGAATCTACCACATGAAGAACTATGTTTTGCATGTTTAGATTATCAACATTACTATGAATAAGACAAGATCAGCAATAGTGATTATCCTGGCTAATTAAAGATAGATAATATGCATCCCAAAGTATATAGTGATCATATATGTTTATTTTAATGAGAAATAATTGAGGTATTCATGAATAAAATTGGTTTTATTTTATGTTTAATTCATGTATTTTAATATTCACCCATGTGAGATAGGATTGAATTTATTGAAATTATATTATTAAACTAGGCTCAAGCAATGATGTTCTCCTGAGATTTAGCATCACATAGAGCTCATGCATGAAATATTTCTACTACATGTACTCCATGAGTTCACACTATATAAATCTAATGATTCTTTTCGATGTTTTCATGTATTATAGGTAAATTACCATTACTAAATATGATGAATAAAAAAGATTCATAAAGTTATTCCCATGTTGTAAACTAGGATTTATGGAGAATAAATACTAGGATATTCTGTGGCACATAAAATTACCATAAAATATATGTTTTCTGATAAGATTCATGCAAACATGAATTATATTCAAATATATGGTTTTCATAGGATTTTAATTATAAGGAATACACGATCATAGATATTAATTTATAAATGTGACTATCATGAAAATAGAAAAGAAAATAATGATATATTGAATGAAAATAGAGATTTGATGATGAGTTTTAAGTTGAGATTCATGTGAATAAACATTATATTGATTTTTATCCTTGCAATGAATTATAGATGAACCTTGGAAGTTTATAAATAAATATCCCTCTATGCAATGGATGAATATGAGTTTCTCGACACTCTAGGATACATTTCAATTGAATATTACATCTATACATGAATTCATGTAGGAATATATTGATTCAATTTAAAATGGATTTTATTATATTGGGATCAGTGGAGATAAATAGGAAATGATGATTCAAATATCATGTGGGAGTTACATACGGATTCATAAAGAGATTTATAATAAGTTCATTTTATATTAGTGTTAAATAAAATTTAACACTAATATTAAAAAAAATAATGAGACTGTTTTACTGATGAATTATGGTAATTGAATATATATTTATGGGTTTTAGTGAATATAAAATTGAGAGAGATATAAAATACTAGATATATTTAATGAAAATTAATATCTATGTATTATTTCATGAATATAT
The DNA here is from genome assembly GCA_963277665.1 of Viscum album. Classification (NCBI taxonomy): domain Eukaryota; kingdom Viridiplantae; phylum Streptophyta; class Magnoliopsida; order Santalales; family Viscaceae; genus Viscum; species Viscum album. The sequence continues at coordinate 756,756,472 of OY728132.1, read as the reverse complement.
ATTCATGTAGGTATCAAGGATGATATACATATAATATAGAGAACACTTTAGTTTTGAAGATTCTGAAGAAATATTAAAAAAGTCAAAGAAGGTCTGATCCGAATTCACTACGTGGTTTCAATGTTATAAAGATAAATAATAAGGTAGATAGGTAGAAGGGACTGATGTCGTACTGTTTTTCTAATTTTATCAGGATATTTGAAATTGATATCCACTATGACTCCAAATCACACTAAGACTCAGTAAAGACCAATTCCAAAATTCATGAAGTGTTCCTTATCATATCCATGTAGTAGAAGACATGTTCATTGATTTGAAGGGTTTTCCAGAACTAGTGGTGCATGTATAAAAAACACCACACCCATAAGAAGATTATTATGGTTGGATTCAATATGAGGAAAGCAGATGAGACCTTACCGAACATTGTTTGCAACTAATAACTTCAATTGTGATCACTAAAAACATATAGTGATAATCAAATCCATGACTCAAAAAGATCTAAACACAAGAAGGAGTTGGTTTTTAAAAAGGATATGAACCTTATAAAAATAAATTTTTTATGTTTAATTTTTTAATTTATATTACTTATATAGGCGAGTGTCACACATAAATTAGGTGATCAATGTAACAGCCCAAGATTTTATGAAAAAATATTCTTTTTAATTTCACTAATGTCTTGTGCTGTACGCTACACCAAAAGGAGCTTGCACAACACGCATCCTTGACTTGCCTTGCATTACACGCAATCACGACCTTCCTCGATAGCGTGTGTAGTACGCAATAACGAGTTTCACTAAACAACAATATGCTATTAAAATATTATTAAAACTAACCGTTATGAATAGTAATAACCACTTTTTGAAATTTTGTAAATTTTATTTTTCAAAATGGACTTTATTTTTGGATTCGTAATATCGAAATTAGCTTAGGGTGAAATTTTGGTTCTTTTCAGATAACTTTCATTTTCTGATGAATAGTGAAAATTACTAAATTTTAATTAAAAACAACTTTTTTTAATCGAAATAATTAATAGTGATAAATTATTAATTTGAGTGGTTTTAAAGTATATTTAGAATATATTTTTACAATTCAATACAATGTTGGTCATTGGATGTAATTTCACATTTACACCGGACATAAAACAAGTGTTAATCTTTTTATAGTTATTATCTCTTAAAAACACGCTATTTATTGTGACAGCGGAAATTAATTATAAAATTAAATAATGCAACTTATATGTTGGGAATTTTTTAAAATAGAAATCATTTTTGAATTCGGAATATCAATTATAGCTTAGGGTGAAATTTTGGCATTTTTCTGAAAAACTTCAATTTTTGATGAATAGTGAAACTACTAAGTGGTAGTTAAAAAAATTAATTTTTTCATAAATCTTAATTTTACCGCTTCTGTGAATGGAATTTCAAAAATCTGAGAGACACGGTTGATGTCAGTAAGTAAAATGTGGTTCAATGAGATGAAAATAATTTTTGGTGAATAGTAACTTTTTACTTTTATTTACCACGGTTAAAAGTAAATAGGGTAATTAAGGGTAAAAATGATATTAATATTACCATAACACATGTCTTAATCCTATTGGAAAAGTGTATCTCGACCAAAAACAACCTTAAGTGTAAAATATCATCATTTAGGCCCACTTGGATTAGATTAGGACATTTATTATTATTTAATTCAAAGAAGAGTTAAAAGAGTTAAAATCAAAGTTTATTTACTAAAAAAATTTTAATATAGGGTTATGCATAATATAATTTAGACTATAAATATTCATTAGAAAGATAAAAAGTTTTCCTACATAATGGTATTTTATTTGTAATTTCTATACTTTAAATAATTTAATTTATTTATGAAACAACGATGATGTAGTAATTACCTGTTTAAGAAAATATTAACATAATTGATGTTATAAATGCCAAAATAAATGTAATTTGAGACTTTTTATGACTTAAACTAATTTTATAGGTTAATATGACATGTTATTGTTGATTTAAGTAACTTGGTTAGAACTTATCATTCTGTTAGAAATTTCATAAAAATCATGTACCAAATAGTGTCAAAATTGACATAAATTAGTTTTTAAAACAAATATTTTATTATTAATTGTTATTTAATTCCTAAAAATCCAAGGTTCGTCCAAATGACTTAGATAAGAATAGATATATTAATTATAAACAACTTGGGGTTCGTTTGGCTTGATATAGTAAGTTTATTAACCATATAGTGTAAGAAAACAAAAAGACACGGTAAGAGTTAAATTATTTAACTTAGAGTTAAATCTAATTGATAAGGTTAAAATAATGACCTAAACTTGTCTAAATCCTATTGGATGAGAGGATTTAGACCCATCACCACTTTATATTAGAAATAAGACCATTTGGAACCATTATAAACTGAATTTGACCTTAATATAAAATAATATTTTGAGATTTTCCTAAGATGCCCCTCTCCTCCCTTATAAAAGGGAACCTCCTCCCTCTCCTCCTCACACCAATTAGAGCATTCAAGTTCGTCCAACCCCTGCCGTAATCTCTTTTACACTTCCCTAGTATCATCCTAGAGGTCCTGGTCTTATTCAAAGACCATCCTTAGTTCTTTAAGTGGAGGATAAGTGAAGGCGCCTCAAAAAGAGGTAATATCCATTACCGATCTTTTTCAATTTCTTTCTTCTTCAACTTCTTCTTCTTTAGTTGTTTCATGATAAAGTAATAACATCAGTATTTCTTATATACTGATATGTTATTATAAATATGAACCAACTCTAATTAACCTTCTATCCATCCTACGGAAAAAGGAAATCACCGCGCGTGCGTACGTACAGAATACCGTCTCCATGCCGTGGTGTAATCTATTTTCCGCCACCACCTTAATTGGATGGGTATAATGGTGTAATGAGTAACTATATTTGAATATTATAGAGTGATATTGATACTGAAATAGTATACATACACTTCAACACAATTCCACGACCATGGGAATGATATCATCGCTCGTGCGTACGTACGGACTACCGTCTCCACGACGCGATGAGATTCATTCTCAATGATTAACCATTCATGAATGATTATAAAGTATATATAATAATTACTAATGAAATATACTAAATAATAATGATACTGGATTTATTTATATTTATATGTATGTCATCTACTTAATTCCATTCAATTCAATAAGGAAACGAAAACAGCGTTCATGCATACGTACGGACTACCGTCTCCATGAACGGTGTATATCATTCCATTTACTGATTTATTATATATATGTATATACTGAATATATATATATAAATCATGTCTTATGTTCTTGAATTAAGTAATCATGATCTAAGTAATCATATGAATAATTACAAGTCAAAACACGGACGACAAATGAAACAATTTTACCCAAAACGCTCCTTAACATGGAATTTACAAAAGAACGGGTAATATAAAGTCATAAGTGAACCATATATGATATCATAACAATGAATATGATTCTGTAATAAGTAACTGACATTATTTAAATCATAATACAGGAGGTTCAGACACTTACGAAGCAAATCGGACCTAAGGTAAGGGAAAATATCACAATCTCATTTTTATCCGAGATTGTTTATACTTTGGTATTTACTGGGGTGTATTTTATCATCCACATCCATGTTTCATAAATATGTGATACTATTTCAATCCACCTAAAATTGTTTAAATCCATTTTTACCCTTCGGTGAGTTTTTAGTAAAGGATAAGAAATGAATCTTTTGTCGTTTTTCGTACGAGGTACTTTTTGACTTTTCCGACAAAGGTACGAGAAGAATTTTTTTTTATACAGAATGAATGGATTTTTAAAACATTATTTCCAAGAATTATCCTTTACAAGTTTTCAAGTTTATTTATAATCAACTTCTTTTAGTTTAGAATTTTATGACCTGTTAAGAAAGGAAAAGTGTTTTTGAAGTAGAAAGGAAATTTTCCTCAAGAATGGAGTTCAAGTGTTTTATCAATGTTATTTTCCATATAAGATAATATATGGTTCTGTTTCTATCCCTATTATTACATGGATTTGATTATGTTGTGATGAAAATATTTTTATGAATTCCTTCATCTTATATGAATTGTTTTATGATGTCATTTTGTCTAAGAATACCATTTTTATTACATGGGTTATGCTATGATGTATGGTTTTCTGATTTTGTGGCACACATAAGAATGGTATCATTATGAGATGGGTGTGACCTATATCTCCCTCCAATTCATTGGGTAAAGATTTTATATATCATGAGATAGACATGGCTGGAATGGTAGGTTATACCGGTTCAGTGAAACAGGACTAAAATGAGGGTGACTCGGTTCAGAAAGGGACTTTGTCCACTAAGATAGTCCTGGAAATGAGTCTTGACTAACAAAAAATGATTCTCTATGATTATGTGTGTATGCCACAAAATTTCATGTTTTAAGTTATGATTATTGTGATTACATTTCACTGCCATGATTTATCCCATGTTATGAAATTAAGCTCTCTTTTGCAGGTTAAGATTTCCAAAAGTTATGTTCTTATGAACATGATGTGATTGATTTTTCTTTTGTTTACCCTTACTGAGCATTTGAGCTCACCCTTTTATGTTTTCTTTTCCCCAGGATATAAAGAAAGGTTTTAGGTAAAAAAAAAGTGAAGATCTTTATGAGAGATATTGAAGATCACTCACCACGATTAGAAGATTACGTTCCGAGTTTCCAAAGACACTAAACTATTACGATCCTTGTGTGTGTGTTTTTTTGTTATGTACTATGTATTCCGCAAAATTAATGTAATGTCCATGTACGTCAGGCTTCGGGTCTCTACAGTTGGTATCAGAGGAAAGGTTTAGTCAACCTTTGGAAACTAGGATGCAAAAACGTTAGTGAGATCCCTAGAGATATTTCTATGGTATGTCTAGGGATGTCTCTAAGGATAAGTATACGTATAGGATATAGTCCTAGAACTACAGTAACGATCTTAGAATTTAACCTAAGATGATATATATTAAGGGTACTCCCCCTTTACTATGTTGTTTTCCCTAGCATGATTTTTGCCTCTCACAAGATTCTTTTTGTGTTTTAGTTAATGGAGGGAACCAGAAGGAATTCGATTAACATTGATTCCAATGGACAAATTGGTGACTATGAGCAAAAAAATTGTGTAATTACTAGAGAGAAAGATCTTGTGATTATGCCAAATCAGTCATCGCGATATATGATTAACAAGGTGAAATTTAGTGGTATGCCTAATTCATCAAAGAAGAGGAAGATAAACTATTATTCATGTTCTCATGTTGAGGAGCATAAAGAAAGGAAGATTGATATTTCTAAAGAAGGGAAGAAGAACCTTGAGGAATACCTCAAATGGAGTGACTGATGTTATCTATGTGGAGAAAAGGGTCATAGAGTGACAGACTGTTATGGAGTTCAATGTCTAATTTGTGGAGAACATGGGCATTACCCAACTCAATGCCCTAACCTAAAAAGTTACTTCTAAATCAAGGAAGGACTTGTTCCAGGACAATCATTGAAGTGGATGGACTAAAGTGTTTATGTATTGGTATTCAAGAATAATGTTGTTGAGGTACTTTTATGGTCTATTGTGGTTTCCAATAATTTTAAGGTACCTGTAACCATGAAAAGTGATTAAAATATTTTGGAAAGTAGATGATATGTGCATAATGAAGGGATAAGGAGAAAATGAAATGTTTGACAGTATTCATGAGCTCATGATTGATACAAGGACTAAGTGATATCATGGTTTGAGTATACAGAATTTTGAGGATTTTGGTATGTGGAAAGTGTTAACTTTTAACTGAATTCATGTTTTCACTATGGTTCAATGGGTATTCAAGAGAATACATGATTAAGGCCTTTGAAGGTTTGGAATGTGACCAACAAGACATATCTTATTATATATGGGGATCAAAGATGGTATTAAATCTCTGGACTGCAGTATTATGGATAATCCTAAAGACTAGAATGGACTATGTTGGACATAAATTAGTATTATTTAAGGATATAAGTTCTTTTTTCGATATTATTGATGGTATGTTATAGTAATGTAGTTTTAGAAAAAGGACAACCTGCAGGACGGGCGACAGCCCATCGCGTCAGACAAGGCTGTAGGAATCAAACCCACAACCGAAGTGCGACTGGCCTTTATCGCCTACCACTGGCCTACAGGAAGTCCCTGTTTAGTAGAAACTAGTTTTATTATATTAAGCAGTATGATATATGAAGTATAAAGTCCATTTTAGGAACCATATATGATTAATCTCACTATAGAATGACTTATGTATATTTAATAACTTTTTCTAACCTTTTGTTTGAGGCAGATGGAATGACCCGTCATTCTATCACATGATTTTCTAACACTTCACAAATAACAAATTCAACTTCATTTATTTAAGAGTTGAAGTGGAAATTCTTCAAGGCATGAACAACAGTGAGATTGTACCAAAATAAAGTAAGTATTTATTCTAATTCAAATTCTTCAACTTTAGGGAAACGCTCTTGAAAACCAAAAATGTTGTCCTAGTGCTCTTATATCTGATTAATCAGATGGTACCTTAGATCGTCAAAAATTTATGGATTTGTGATTGCTGGATTTTCCATAGCCATGTTCTCTACCACTCTCCATCAGAACATGATGGTTAGATTTTTCTTCCATATCCATATTTTCACCTATGTGGAAACACAGTGATTAGTTTATTTGGGTAACCGTTATGTTTCATACTTTCATTTTTAAATATTGGTTTTGGTATTCCTTTTTACGATGTGGGTTTCTATTAAAGAAACTTTCGAATAGTAAACCATTTATAACCCCGACGAATTTCGAGGGCAAAATTCATTTTAAGGGGGGTAGAATGTAACAGCCCAAGATATTATGAAAAAATATTCTTTTTAATTTCACTAATGTCTTGTGTTGTATGCTACACCAAAAGTAGCTTGCACAACATGCATCCTTGACTTGCCTTGCATTACATGCAATTGCGACCTTCCTCGATAGCGTGTGTAGTATGCAATAACGAGTTTCACTAAACAACAATATGCTATTAAAGTATTATTAAAACTAGCCATTATGAATAGTAATAACCACTTTTTGAAATTTTGTAAATTTTATTTTTCAAAATGGACTTTATTTTTGGATTCGTAATATCGAAATTAGCTTAGGGTGAAATTTTGGTACTTTTCGGATAACTTTCATTTTCTGATGAATAGTGAAAATTACTAAATTTTAATTTAAAACAAATTTTTTTAATCGAACTAATTAATAGTGATAAATTATTAATTTGAGTGGTTTTAAAGTATATTTAGAATATATTTTTACAATTCAATACAATTTTGGTCATTGGATGTAATTTCACATTTACACTAGACATAAAACAAGTGTTAATCTTTTGATAGTTATTATCCCTTAAAAACACGCTATTTATTGTGACATCAGAAATTAATTATAAAATTAATTAATGCAAATTATATGTTGGGAATTTTGTAAAATAGAAGTCACTTTTGAATTCGGAATATCAATTATAGCTTAGGGTGAAATTTTGTCATTTTTTTGAAAAACTTCAATTTTTGATGAATAGTGAAACTACTAAGTGGTAGTTAAAAAAATTAATTTTTTAATAAATATTAATTTTACCTCTTCTGTGAATGGAATTTCAAAAATCCGAGAGACACGGTTCATGTCAGTAAGTAAAATGTGGTTCAATGAGATGAAAATAATTTTTGGTGAATAGTAACCTTTTACTTTTATTTACCATGGTTAAAAGTAAATAGGGTAATTAAGGGTAACAGTGATATTAATATTACCCTAACACAGGTCCTAATCCTATTGGACAAGTTTATCTCGACCAAAAACAACCTTAAGTGTAAAATATTATCATTTAGGCCCACATGGATTAGATTAGGACATTTATTATTATTTAATTCAAAGAAGAGTTAAAAGAGTTAAAATCAAAGTTTATTTACTAAAACATTTTTAATATAGGGATATACATAATATAATTTAGGCTATAAATATTCATTATAAAGATAAAAATATTTCCTACATAATGGTATTTTATTTGTAATTTTTATACTTTAAATAATTTAATTTATTTATGACACAACGATGATGCAGTAATTGCCTTTTTAAGAAAATATTAACATAATTGATGTTATAAATGCCCAAATAAATGTAATTTGAGACTTTTTATGACTTAAAATAATTTTCTAGGTTAATATGACATGTTATTGTTGATTTACATAACTTGGTTTGAACTTATCATTCTGTTAGAAATTTCATAAAAATCATGTACCAAATAGTGTCAAAATTGACATAAATTAGTTTTTGAAAGAAATATTATATTATTAATTGTTATTTAATTCCTAAAATTATAAGGTTCGACCAAATGACTTAGATAAAGATAGATATATTAATAATAAACAACTTTGGGTTCGTTTGTCTTGATATAGTAAGTTTATTAACCATATAGTGTAAGAAAACAAAAAGACACGGTAAGAGTTAAATCTAATTGATAAGGTTAAAATAATAACCTAAACTTATCTAAATTCTATTGTATGAGAGGATTTCTACCCATAACCACTTTATCTTCTAAATAAGACCATTTTAAACCATTATAAACCGAATTTGACCTTAATATAAAATAATATATTGAGATTTTCCTAAGATGCCCCTCTCCTCCCTTATAAAAGGGCACCTCCTCCCTCTCTTCCTCACACCAATTTGAGCATTCAAGCTCAGCCAACCCCTGCCAAAATCTCTTTTCCACTTCCCTAGTATCATCCTAGAGGTCCTGGTATTCTTCAAATACCATCCTTAGTTCTTTAATTGGAGGATAAGTGAAGGCGCGTCAAAAAGAGGTAATATCCATTACCGATATTTTTCAATTTCTTTCTTCTTCAACTTCTTCTTCTTTAGTTTTTTTATGATAAAGTAATAACATCAGTATTTATTATATACTTATATGTTATTATAAATATGAAACAACTCTAATTAACCTTCTATCCATCCTACGGAAAAAGTAAATCACCGTGCGTGCGTACGTACGTAATACCGTCTCCACGTCGTGGTGTAATCTATTTTCCGCCACCACCTTAATTGGATGGGTATAATGGTGTAATGAGTAACAATATTTTATTATTATAGAGTGATATTGATACTTAAATAGTATACATACACTTCAACACAATTCCACAACCATGGGAACGATATCATCGCTCGTGCGTACGTACGGACTACCGTCTCCACGACGCGATGAGATTCATTCTCAATGATTAACCATTCATGAATGATTATAAAGTATATATAATAAGTACTAATGAAATATATGAAATAATAATGATACTGGATTTATTTATATTTATATGTATTTCATCTACTTAATTCCATTCAATTCAATAAGGAAACGAAAATAGCGTTCATGCGTACGTACGGACTACCTTCTCCATGAACGGTGTATTTCTTTCCATTTACTGATTTATTATATATATTTATATCCTGAATATATATATATAAATCATGTTCTATGTTCTTGAATTATGTAATCATGATCTAAGTAATCATATGAATAATTACAAGTCAAAATACGGACGACAAATGAAACAATTTTACCCAAAATGCTCTTTAACATGGAATTTACAAAAGAACATGTAATATAAAGTCATAAGTGAACCATATATGATATCATAACAATGAATATGATTCTGTAATAAGTAAATTACATTATTTAAATCATTATACAGGAGGTTCGTACACTTAAGAAGCAAATCGGACCTAAGGTAAGGGCAAATATCACAATCTCATTTTTATCCGAGATTGTTTATACTTTGGTATTTACTGGGGTGTATTTTATCATCCACATCCATGTTTCATAAATATGTGATACTATTTAAATCCACCTACAATTGTTTAATTCCATTTTTACCCTTCGGTGAGTTTTTAGTAAAGGATAAGAAAGGAATCTTTTGTCATTTTTCGTACGAGGTACTTTTTGGATTTTCCGACAAAGGTACGAGAAGAATGTTTTTTTTATACGGAATGAATGGATTTTTAAAACATTATTTCCAAGAATCTTCCTTTACAAGTTTTGAAGTTTATTTTTAATCAACTTCTTTTAGTTTAGAATTTAATGACATGTTAAGAAAGGAAAAGTGTTTTTGAAGTAGAAAGGATATTTTTCTCAAGAATTGAGTTCAAGTGTTTTATCAAAGTTATTTTCCATCTAAGATAATATATGGTTCTGTTTCTATCCCTATTATTACATGGATTTGATTATGTTGTGATGAAAATATTTTTATGAATTCCTTCATCTTATATGAATTGTTTTATGATGTCATGTTGTTTAAGAATCCCATTTTTATTACATGGGTTATGCTATGATGTATGGTTTTCTGATTTTGTGGCACACATAAGAATGGTATCATTATGAGATGGGTGGGACCTATATCTCCCTCCAATGCATTGGGTAAAGATTTTATATCTCATTAGATATACATGGTTGGAATGGTAGGTAATACCGGTTCAGTGAAACAGGACTGAAACGAGGGTGACTCGGTTCAGAAAGGGACTTTGTCCACTAAGATAGTCTTGGCAATGAGTCTTGACTAACAAGAAATGATTATCTATGATTATGTGTGTATGAAACAAAGTTTCATGTTTTAAATTATGATTATTGTGATTACATTTCACTGCCATGATTTATCCCATGTTAGGAAATTATGCTCTCTTTTTCAGGATAAGATTTCCAAAAGTTATGTTCTTATGAATATGATGTGATTGATTTTTCTTTTGTTTACCCTTACTAAGAATTTGAGCTCACCCTTTCATGTTTTCTTTTCCCCAGGATATAAAGAAAGGTTTTAGGTAAAAAAAGGTAAGATCTTTATGGGAGATATTGAAGATATTTCACCACGATTAGAAGATTACGTTCCGAGTTTCCAAAGACACTAAACTATTACGATCCTTGTGTGTCTGTTTTTTTGTTATGTACTAAGTATTCCGCAAATGTAATGTAATGTTCATGTACGTTAAGCTTCGGGTCTCTACAATCAATATCTCTTAATTGGGGAAAAGGTTTAAGTATAAGAGGTGATAATTTATAAAGAGAGAAAACCTGGTGAAAAGGGACAACCTGATTCACCCTCCTCTAATGTGTTTACATGATCCTACTAGGCTCTATAGGAATCAATTGTACCCAAAATTAGTTGGATTGAATAAAAATAATAATCAACATGTTAACCCAAAAAATACACTCATATTGAAGTATAAATATCCATCCATTATCCAATTCATCTATACCCCAAATTCATTGAGAATGAATTATTTATCATTCCACCCCTCGTGAGTCTCTCAAAAGTGTTTTAAGGTTCCAATGTGTTCCTTTCATGCTTTAAGAAGCTACTTTGAATGGTAATCATTCCAAACCTCTTCCCTCATTTATTATTGTAATCCTTCCATTTTTCCCTTTTCAAGGATAAATGTTATTATACATTATCATTATTAATTATTTATTATATTATCAACTATTGAACACAATTTCTTACAATTATACTATCTTTATAAGATTTTATAATATTCAAGAACTCCTATATCCATAAAACATCATAAAATTTTGTTAGTGTAAATAGTATGTGGTTTTCAATAGTGATTTCCCTATCCAGATACAAATAAGTAGATGAAATAACTAGATCCTATGAACCTTGATATAATAAGTATGAAAAAATTGATATTAAATAGGTCATCTCTTGGTGCATGATAATGGATCATAATTGCACAACTTGTTAGACACTCTTGTAGGATGTGCATTGGATAATTCATGAGATCTTTATATACCATAATAATGGGTAATTTTCTATTGATGACACCAAAATGGATTTTCAGTGTATGTAATATAATATAAATACATTTAAATGTATTCAATGAATTTTGAAAAAATTTAAAAAATTATAAATTTACAAGTAATTGAAATACTGAAATCAAAACAATATGAGGTAATTTAAATGAAAACATGTCTTCTAAACATTATCCCTTCCACTGGAAAGTTTTTTTAAATGTTTTTGATTATTATTGATAAATAATATATAAAAGTAATATAATTCACATATTTAGTTATTTTTTAATAAATATAAATTTATTATAAATGAGGCACAAATGTGACTAAATAAAATAGGACCTATGGTAAGGGTTCTATGCCTTAAATTCTACTTCTTAAGACATATTTCGTGTTATACACATATTATTCTTTGAAATTATGTTATTGATATATTTTCTATTTGTTAATGATCAAAAATATTATTCATGAGATTTAATAGTCAATTTCTTGTGATATTGACTTATTAACTATTTTGTAAGTGGATTCCAAAATCAATTTAATTTCATTATTTTAGTTCCTTCCATAATTTATTATTTTATTCTATATTTATGATCACTATAACCACTTATTTTTTAGGAAATATGTCCACTTATTTTATGTTCATAAAAATCTATTTCCTAAAATCTATTTATTAATATATTCTTACTTAGTTTTTCACACTCTTGGTAGGGGTTTCCTTTCGAAGTATCCACTCATTTCATGTGTTGTCCTTTAATTTTATATTTTATCTTCTGTGACTTAAATTGATGTTCTAAAATGTTTTATCCTATGGGATTATATTAATTGTTATATGAATTAATGATATTATTTCATTCTTTATGGATTTACAGTACCTACATCACATTTTTAAAAAGGGTACTTTTACTCTATTATTTGGATGGGAATCATTTTATGCCATTTAAATAATAAATATTATGTTTTAGGAAAATTATTATACACACTAAATCAATTTTTTTGGAAATTTAAAACCATTTTGACTTTATTTACAATGGCTAAAAATGAAACTTTTAAACATTTCCCACATGAGAATTTTTAAAATCTTAAAAAAACTATAAAAAGAATCATTTTATAATATTTTATGCTTGAATTAATTTTCCCACTTTTAATTTTAGTTAATCATTTTCAAGATAAATTTCTATGTTTTTGGTTTTGAATTATAAATTATATTCACCCTTTTTTGTCTGTTAGTCACTATGAAATTTTTTTCTTATAAGGAATCTGCATATCCAAATTACATAATAAGTTTAATTTTATTTTTTTCGTATAAACAACTTATTGAGGCTAGAAAATGAGTTAACATGGTAAAAGTAAATCCAAAAGTTAAATTAAAAGTAAAGAGCTTAAAATATCACTAACAAAATCCATTATTTATGTTCATTGTAGGTGGATCGACCAATACTCCTCCTATAACAACAATTTTTCACTATTGGAGACACTTAACATTGAAATTGCATTACTTTAACATGAAGTTATGAAAAATTAAATAAGTTCAACCACTCTCATTTATAAAAGCTATACTGCACATCCCAAATTTTCTTGTAATTAAACTAAAACTAGTATCCCAGATTCAATTGTTACTTTATTACATTGGTACTAGATATAATATAATTCATCCCAAAGAACCTAATAGTTTATTAGACTTGGAAAACTAGATGCATACTTGAATCTTACATTATATTGGAAAAAATAAAACACAACATAGATTTTTCTTTGAGAAAACAATTATTATATTAAGAATATCTTTGTATATATATAATTTTAAACATCTTTTAATATTATTGAAAATATATATAAGAATTTAATGAGGTCAGATGCTCTGTAATGGTACGTATATAGAGAAAGATAATAATTACTAAATAACAAGGAAATAAAAAAAGATTACCAAATAATGACATATAAATAATCACATGAACTAAAAACTTATCCACAGATTTCATTAACTATTCAAAAAATTTCATGGAAAAAAATTTCTAATTTCATAATGATAAAATGTATAACGTTGGACATTAGAAATTTACCGTCGAGGTCTAGTGACAATACATCTTACATAAATGGGTAAGTCCTTAACCAAATACTCATTGTAATTTATCACATGATACCTACCGATTTAGAAAGGGGCTTTGTAATTCTACGCAATAACCATAACTTAATAAGTCTAATGAATTCATTATATGATTTAACCACACGACTTAATCAAAATACCTTAAAAATTAATAACTAACTTTATTAAAAAAACTAACATAACGAATGCCAATAATTTTCCTAGTCAAGAAAATCATAAACCATCCACAGAAATATTTTTTATGGTATTATAATATTACAACAAAAAAGAATCAAAATATTTGACAATGTATGTTGAAATTCATGAAATTATTATCAAAATATCATTAGAATATTTCTAGATGAAAATTCCCCTTCTCAAATTGAAATCACTTATTTAAAATATAAAAACTTCCAAAATATTATGTAAAAAATTTTATTTGAAAATAAACATGAAAATTTATAAAATAATATTCAAATAAACAAGTATCCATGAATGTTTTAAATTTCATTCATGTTGTACAAGTCAAAAAAACATTCCTTCCACACTTTTGTAAAAAGGGCCAATGTACCACATTCAGAAAATGAAAAGAATTTTACTTTTAAACAAATTTTTAAAAATTATTAAATATTTCATTAGATAATGTTAAAAAATAATTTTATACATTTTAATAAAAATATGTTTATAGAAGTGAGAGATTCCCAACCGAGTAGAATAACAAGGTTAGTTTTCCTTAAAAACATTATTTCGGTATCATGCGTACTTATTGGGAGGAAATTGAAATAAAAATATGTAATTTATATAAATAGATATATTATAAGAAAATTTATTTTGTTTAATATATAAATATTAAATAATTCCTCCACATTATACTTTAACAAAAACAATCCAGAATAATGATGATGTTATGAAATAAACCCTTACCTTAGGTCTGACTTCCTTTGTATGTTTCTAAATTTCCTGTATAATAAATATATATTTATTATAAACATGTTACTAATCCTTAAAAGTATATATAATACCATGTATGATTTAATTATAATATCATATCACCTAGTTACTATAAATTAATTTTTAAAATCACTCTTCCGAGTAATAACTGCTTTTTTTTCCATTTACATTTGGGATTGGTAGTTTTGATCCTTTTACATTGATCATGGTTTCATAATATCAAGAATTTTAACCATTAAATATATATCATATATATTTATTAAATATTTTTTTAAATTAATCCATAAAATAGAGATATAAAAAATGAATTACACTATTTATGGAGACGACGGTTTGTATGTACGCTTGAACTTTGTTTTCATATTTTGACAAATGGAAAAAATTAAAGGTAAATAACAAATAAACATTAAATAATTATTATTATATAATATATATATAATATATTTTTATTAATTATAACATTATTACTGTCCATGTAAATCAGAAATAAAAAATGAGTCACATCGCTTCGTGGAGGTTGTAGTTCACACGAACACAAAAATGACATTATCTTATTTCATTTGATGGAAAAGAGGGTGGATACTAGTGGATTCATAATCAAAATAAAATTAATAATATTTAGATTTATAAACATATAATTTTATGACAGATAACACATATTTATATGAAGTAAAAATGAAGTAAAATGGAAGTGATCGGTAAATTTGATTACCTCCTCTTAAAGAACTCCTATAGATCACCTCTTAAGGACCCTACAGTCAGCCTTTTGGGAATAAAAAAACTATAGAACAGGGATAAATATTTTATTAAAAGATAAATGGTTAGTTATTTGTTGATATAGTTTGCTTAAGGTTGTGTAAAGAGGATATGGAAGAATTTCTCTTTTATAATGGCGGAAAAATACACACTTGGAATCACTACAAAGATAAAAACATAACTAAGTAATTCTCCAGAAAAATGATTTCAAAAGGAAAAATAATAAAATTTAAGGTTTTATATAGTATAAAATACCAAAAAAATAATCTTTTATAGGATTACATGGTGTTTTAATTTTTATCTTTTGGTTTAACCCCTTAGTTAACCAATTTTAACGTTAATCATGGTAATGAATTTTTCAATCATAATGGGTTATATGTATACATATAATATATATAATGGTTCAGAAATGGTAAATATAAGAAATCAAAGACCATTTATTCTCCCCTTGTCCAATTTCAATATTTTAATGATATTTAATTTATTTATTATAATATTAGTTTCATAAAATATATTCACGGTCATTTTTTACTCTATTCATTTAATTTGAATTTAAATAAAAAATGAAAAGGATAAAATTTGAATAAAATCCTTTTAAAAATAAACTATATGTTAAATTGATATATAAAATTCATGTAACACTATAAATTACTCTAATATTATTAATTTTAATATTTTTAAGATTAATTATTTAATTAATCTATTAAAATACTATGTGATTATTGTGTAAACATTAAAGTTAATGATATAATCACTAAAAATTAGAAATAAATTACTAGAATGAAAATAATTTCATTATTATCAAAAGAAAAATTAATGTTCATTCACAAATTTTTTTATCCCTATGTGATCACATAATATATATTTAAAAGTAATAAAATTATATTTTGTATATTTATTTGATTTTAATATTATAGTGATTAATTCAATATATTAAGATAAAAACACATTGCTTGAATAATTTTTTTAATACATTTATAATACTTTAAAATAATTTTTAATTTCATTTCTAATCAATTAATAACCAATGAATTCGTTTTATACATGTTCAGACTGCAAATTTTTAATAAGCTGATTTGTTCTATTCATACCCTCAAATATAATGGCTAAAATATCACTATCATTTTATTTTTTATTATTTAAATAGTATATCATTGTTCATTTAAAAATAGTGTTGCGTGTAAAGAAAACTATAGAAAATTTTTAATTTATTATAAAATATTGGGGTGTTACATTCCTCCAACCTTATATCAATTTTCCCCTGAAATTCCATCACCCTAATACAAAAAAATTAAGGATACTTATTCCATATCACTTCTTAATATTCTCATATAGTGTCTTAAAATGTATGGTTTCACCAAAAAAATATTGATAAGGTTAGTGCTTTTGTTTTATAACACATTCTCCCTACTATCTAAATCTCCACCGGTTATTCCTAAAATGATCTACCTTGATCTAGTTGTATGAATTATGAATAAAATACATGAAAATGATTAGGTATGTACTTTATCAGGATAGATACATTGGACAAACCATGAAATTTAGAGAGATTTGGTGGAAGTTACAATAGATAAACTATCATCCTGATATGATCTTGAATCATGAAGGCTCCAATATTCATAATACTCAACATTCCCATATTTTATTCATCAATATAGATCATAAACACTTCTCTACACTAGGGTAATATATGAATATGCACACTGAACAACCATCTCTATAGTTATTTTAAAATCTCTACACATTCATCTATCCAAAATAACTTATCCCCTTCCATGTCATTGTGGAAAGTGGATTAGATAGTCTTGATAAATATCCCAAAATATGTTGGTAGTATCCAGCCAACTAATGAAAACTAAAAATTCTGGATATCGTGGTTGGTCTAGTCCATTTATTATTAACTTACATATTTTAAGGATCCACCGAGATACCCTCACTTGAGATTATATTACGCAATATTGGGACATTATGAAGCCAAAATTCGTAGTTAGAAAATTTAGAATAAAAATTATTCCTCATCAAGGACTTCAACATAATTCTTAAATTTTATTCTTTCTCTTCAATTCTCTTTGAATATATACGAAAATCATCTATAAATACTACCACAAATAGATCAAGCTAATATCTAAGGAATATATTAATAAAATAAATTAATATGGAAGGATAATTGGAATTTACAAATGGAATTACTATAAATTCTTAATGATTGTACCTCATACATAAGTATTTATTGGGAATTTCATCCTTCTTGATCCTTAGTAGATGATATTGCGATCAAATATCAATCTTGGAAAAATATATAGCTCCTCGTATTTGATCAAACATATCATCAATATGGGGTACAGAATAATTGTTCTTAGTGATCTTATTAGGATTCCAATAATCAATGTAAAGATACATTGACCCAGCTTTCTTCTTAACAAAAAGAATAGGTGAAACCCATGATAAATCACTAAGACAAATGAATCTTTTATATATATTCTTCTAGAGTTTCTTATGTAGTTCTTGCAACTCAATAAGGGTCATTATATATGGGGTATTTGAAATTATTTTTGCACTAGCTATGATCTCTATTGAAAACTCAACATCAATATTTTGGGGAAGGCTAGGAAAGTATTCATGAAGTACATCAAAATATTCCAAAAAAATCCGTACATTTTAAATGATTATTTTCCTCTCAACCTTTTGAGATAAATATCACTCAATTATAGTCAGAAAACCTTTATTATGGAAGTTATTTCCATTGGGTTTTTAAAATCCATGTATCACCTGTAGAATATTGAAGGATGATTCAAAATATTGAATGTAAATTCCCTTCCTCAATAATTGATATGGGATCCATATAGAGAAATCCAATCCATGCACAAAAATTACATAAAATTCAACAAGAATAATAATAAAAAGATTAATAGGAATATTATTCCTCAAAAATTCTATCAAAAATGAGTTATAAACTTGATCTTGGGTCATCCTACCACTAATTTATTTTTATTACCTTTTCAATATCTAATAATTGGGATGGTGATGTGATGCCCTTTGAAAATTTATTAGATATAAAATAATGGGTCTAAATTGAATCAAATAAACCATTTTCAACCCTAGAGTGGATTATAAGTGTTCCATTAACCATGTCACTACGAACTTCCACATAAACTATAAAAACCAAATAGATTTGCACTTCTCCCATTAGATTATTTTCATATAAGTTCCCTTATCATTTAGGGAATTGTTTTGAATAGTCACCAATCACATTATAGTTAAGGAACTGTACTCTAATAGCGTCACCATTACACTTTAATTTATGATCATGATGGAATTTTTTTAAAGTTGAATCAAATATTTTTCTTTATAATCATGTACCAAGGTGTTTCATTACCTAGTTATCACATGTTGGGAAATTTCCCCTTTCTCTTTTTTCCCTTATCTGTTTTTTTATTTCATCCTTTTCTACTATTTTTTCCTTCAAATACCTAAAACATAGAGAACTAATTATCTATCTTTGTAGCACATGATATTATATCCTCATGTGATAAGAATGTTTTGGGAACTAGTTCCCTTAGAAGGATTGGATTAGTCCCATAAAAGAAATGGTCAATATTTCTCTTTGGCTTGCAATCATAGTCTGTATCATCCCTTGTTAACCATATAAATTTATTTTTATAGTTAACAAAATTTTACTCTTCCATTTATCACAAACTCAAAAATTATTTCTCTATATCTGCTTCATGTTCATGAGGAAAATATTTTCCCTATAAATATTCCTTAAATTTGATCAATATTTTACATTTATCTTCGATAAATAGATTTGTAGTCTCATTGAATGATAATGGTTTATGACACATAAATTGGTCTAAAATTTTTACATTTTTTTATAGATTAGTTGGCTTCTCTATATAGAAATGAAAATTAGTCATAATTTGAGTAAGATTCCCTAATATAGTTATAATTTTCTTAACTCTAGCTCCATATCTATCTCCATCTTCATTATCTTTCCCAAGATGGAAATACCTACTTAGATTATATGCATTAATAATGTTTACATTCCTTATACTAGGATTTATTTCTAAACAATGGATACAATAGATTATGTCATAATATTTTGAATCATAATGTATAATTTCAAAACTACTGAAACACTTATCATAAATTGAAAAATTTATGCATGGATAATCTAATAATCAAAAAAAAAATGTTTCTTTGGGAATATTCAAAAATCATAAAAAATATATTCAAATTGTTCATAAAGTTTTATAAAGAAAATGCTAATTAACCAAAGTATATCCCTAGAGAGTGTCAAACAAGGTGTATAATAAGGGTACACTCATCGTGCACCGGAATGATGGACCGGATATACTTGAACCAACTCTTTTCAGGATTTTTACACCTATATGAATCTTTACCAAAACCATAACTACATTTATTATCTATAATGGGATATATTTCTATTAAATAAAATAATCCTCATATTACAAAATATATTTTAATGTTATATATACATAGACTCATACTCAATGTTAGTCACAAGGTTTTGTTCTCTAATACATGTTTTCCTAATTCTTATTTGAATGGTTTATACTAAATTTCCCTAATACCAACTGTAATGAACCTAACCATATAATCCTAGAGTTAGTGTTTACTTTATTACATTGGTACTAAATGTAATCTATTGCATACCCAGGTAACAAATATTTTAGTAGTCTTAGAAAACTAGTCACATACTGTAATCTCACATTATATTTGAAAAAATAAAATAAAACATAGTATTTTCTTTTAGAAAAAAATTATTACCTTAAAAATATCCCTCTATATTAATCACAATACACTTTATGGAATCTTGGTGAAAGGAAACATAAGAAAGGGGTGATATCAGATACTCATTAAGGGTATGTATATAGCAGAAGCTAATAAGGCATTAAAAATATTGCAAGGAAAAATGATTATCAAATTAAATACATAAAAATATTCACCTGATATATAAACAATCCATGGATATTATACTATTCAAATAATATTACAGAGATTGATAATTAATTTTATAATGACAGAATGTATAAATTTGGACATTTGAAACTTACTATTAAGGCATTGCACCAAGACATATTACATAAATGGTTAAGGCCTCATCCAAAAACCCACAATAGTTTCTCTCATGAGAAATACCAAGGAATCAAGGTGAAATATATTTCAAGGCCCAACCATTAAATTTATATGACTAATTCATTTATCATACGAATAAATAATAAAACATTATCAACATGCCTTAAAATCGACAATTACCCATAATAGAAGAACTAGAATACAGAATATCAATATTTTTGTAACACCGTGATATTTTAAAATAATAAAATTGTTTTTATATTTTAAGTGACATGGAACACAAATCATAAAAAACCAATTAAATATAAACTTCTTTAAATTTAATCTCTTTGATCTCTTGCGGAACACTCAACCCTAAGTTAAAATGAACCATAATATTGTATATCGTTATAACCTAACTATTAAATTGTTAGGTATGAATATTAATAACTAAAAAATGATAATTGTGATAATATATTTATTTTAAATAAAATAATAATCTTTTAAAAGAAAAATTAAATTTTTCTAAAAAAAAAATTTCTAAAATATGATTTACTCGCACTTTGCGCACATAATTTATAAATATTTTTTAACCCTTTTATAAATTTTATTTGATAAAATGTACTTAATTTTTTAAATTATGTTGAAAAATTTTTCTCTCGGTGGACTTGTTTTTTATTTTTCCAAAATGTGTCATTTTTTTAATGAATAGTGGAAAATACAGAATTTTAATTGAAAACTGCATTTTTATTTAAACTGTTTATAAAGATAAGTTTTATTTTAAATTGGATTTAATGTAAAAATAGTTAAATTTTACATAAATTAATCTAATTTATATCATTGGGATCATTTTCATATTGAATATTTATATAAAAGCCATGTAATCTTTTGATCATTTTCTATTTGAAAACATGTTGTCTCATCCCGTCTATGGGATTAATTTTAAATTAGATTTTTAAACATCTGTTAATTAAATTTGATAGTATTTATTAAATACTTGAATCATAATATTTTTTTATTATATAATAATAGTAACATCATTTTTTACCTTTACAAATAGAAAAAATAGTAAATATTATTAACTGCGGTTAAGGTAAAAGAGGGTTTTTTCAGGGATAAATTAAGAAGATAAGGGTTAGAATGACCAAAATACTTATCTAAAATATATTTTATCGTTATATTTATAATTTATAGTTTATAAGGATCTATAATAATCAATTTAAAACACTTTTTTAGATTAAAAACAAAGATACGCCTTTTTCTTTTCAAAAACTACAAGTGTTCCACTCACCTCACTTATTAAAGGAAACCCCCTCACATCTCTATTAAACACCTTCAAAACTTTTTGGTTTGAAAAATAAATACCCAAATCACTTACCACCTTCAATACCATCATCCTAGAATACTTATTTCGTTCATAAATCTGACCGTGGAAGGAATTTTCTACAATCCTAAGGAGGTTAGCCAAGAAACAGTTAAGTATATTTAACAAGGATTTTTATTTTATTTCATCCTCCACATCACTGAATTAATTTTAAAAAAATGATGAAATAATACCATAAATATATTCAAAATAATTATTTTTTTATGTTTATGACAAAAAAATATCCCCATGTCCATCAAAATTGTTACGAAATCACCATTCATGTGTACGGCGGACTACCACCTCATGAACTGATGTCATTCGTTTTTCCATTACCATTTCTCACGATTAAGTATGATGATCAGTAAAATTATTATATATAGTATTTATAACATAGTTATATATATTTATTCATTAATTCATATATACCTTGTTAATTTTTTTTCTTAGGGGATACAATAAGGTCGCTTGTGTGTGTCACAGAATACCACCTCATGAAGCGATGCGATTAGTCTTTCACTAATTCTTTAACTAGAAGGTAATATGGAAATATTTAATAAATATATGTGATATAAATGAAATAATTATGAAATTAGTTACAAATTCATTATTTCTAAAATATAATAAATCATCTTAATTCTTACATTTTCACTCACTAATAGATGATAACATCATTCATGTACATGTGGACTGCAACCTTCACGTAGTGATGTGACTCACATTTCATCACCAGACCACATGGATGATATAGATATGTATATATAAAGAATAAATATGATTTTTTTATATTATTATAATTATTTAAAGATTAAATATTACTTACCACCATTCCATTATGATCATTGAAAATGGAAACGTTACTCACGTGTATGTACGACTTACCTTCTCTATGATCATAACATAATTCATTTCTCAAAACCGTATTCACTGATTGGTCTTAAAATAATGATTTATCTATAAATATGAAAATTATTTTATAATTATTATTTTGGAGATGATTGATCTATATCATATACCCATGAACCAAAACATTCATGAAAAAACTCATTTGAGAAAACAAGGTAACTAACACCCGAAACAATGAAAATAATTAAATATCAATAAGAATGAGTAATAATATGTTATAAGAGGATAATATATGAAATTATAAATACGTATATGGTTTTAGAATAAACTAATAAAATTATTTAAAAATTATATTTAATGTTAAAGCACATTCAACCAAAAGGAATGATGAGTTGGGGAACTTTGTCTCAATTTCCGTTTATTAAAGCACATTTTATTTCCATGAACCTAATTAATTATATATTGTGTGTATAATAACCCCGATACACATTATATTATTATTCCTTAATAATTAATGTATTTTTTTCATCAATATTTATTATTTCATTGAAGTTTATTTGACTTAAAAGTTACGAATAGATAAATAATTTCATTACTAAAATTCTATTTTTTCGGTTATATTACTTCTTCATTCTATCTCATATTATATGGTTATGTGTTTATTTAATTTTTAATAAATTAGGTTTTATATCTAAAATTTTATGTGTATCTAAATTTGATACACACGATCTATTTTGTGGTAAATTATCTCTTCAGTCAGATAACATTTTTCTTCCTAAACCATGTATTTTAAAAATGTTTTTAAAAAATGTTATTAATATTTTGTAAATGATTTATCAAATTCATGTTTTACGCAATTGTACATTTTAAAAAATTATTTGAAAGTAATATTCATGTCTTTTTCAAAACAATTATTGTTTGTCTTTAACCAAAATTTTAATGGAATCCTTGTTTTAACATGTATGGCTTGAATTGAATTTACAGGCATCATGACCACTCATATTTTTTAAAAAATTCCTTAATAATTTTTTAATATCATTTGTAAAGAAAATTATTTTCAAGATATTTTAAGAATATTTAGTTTAAAATTTTTATTTTCAAAATTAAACATGTATTTTTCTCAAGAATGTTTTTTAATATTTTTTAGGTGATTTCTATTCATAAAAAAAACCCCTTTATTATTACCCCAAAGGTTATATTTTGAATTGATACTATACTTATTCTTTCTATGGATTTTTTATGACCATTTTGACCCAATAAATCATTGAAACTAAATTTTTTGATTCATTTTTATTTTCATTAACTTTCCCTTGATCTATTAACTTGCATATGGTAATTAAATTTACTCTAAATATCCATATTATTTATCATGGATATGTTTATTTCATATACCATATATAATTTATAAATATGGTTTTCTATATTGAATGTAATTTTTTTATCTGGGAAAATACTAACAAATATTTATTCATTACTCAATATGGATAATTTATGATAAGGCACATCGTTCATGAATTAAATCATTTATTTGATATATGAGGAATGATTTGGTCATGCAGTGATGGCTAGGGCTCATAATTATATATCCACTTGATGCATCAGTAGTCTTATGATATGAATTAGTAAATAAGTATTAAATGGGTTTCTACCTGTCAACTTAAGTTATCTTGTTAAAGGACATGACATTATAAATATCATGATTCCTGACATCATGTAATCTAATAATTAATGATTTCTTCATTAATAATTCATTTATTATTATCCATGATATTTTCACAGTTATAATATCTCTGGATGCATTCCATTTTAATTTTACTGATTAAATGGCATGTGTTTTCAGTAATTTACCATACCATATTGATTGTGACTTATTTTATTATTATAGTCAAGTTGTTTAAATGGAATGTGTGTTCAGTTATTTATCATTCCAGGATGATTATTCATATTGATTCATGACATATTACACTATACGTAACCCTTACTAAGTATTTCTTCTCACCCATATTTTGTTTCCTTTCACAGGAATCCATGAAGTGTACTATTATTAATAAGCAAGGATAAGATAATGGGAATATCGATATTATTGATTTTTTTAATTTCTTTTTCAAAATTTAATATCGGAACCATGTATGTATCTAGTTTAATAAGAATACTAAAATATTCAGTTCTTCATGATAAAGTTCCCTTTATCTTATGCCAATATAATAAACATGACACTGGATTTAGGCTACTTGGGTCATGGTTACTACAACTTTCCCAGTCAAGCTGATCATAAACCATCCAGAGAAATATGGATGATGATATAATAATATTATAACCTCAGTAAATAATAATATTCAATAAATTATATTTACATAGATGAAAATAGTTTCAAAATTTCATTGCAAATTACTTTAAGGAAAATACCCCTTTTCACATAAAAATCAACTATTTAAAATATAAAATTTTCAAAAATATTAAAGGGAAAATTTTCATTGAAAATAACATTGTACACTCCTAAATTAATCTTCAAATAAATAATCATTTATAGCCCGGGTAAATTTCATTCATGTCATATAAGTCAAAAACATCCCATTCACACTTTTGTAATAAGATAAAAAAGTACCTCATTTGGAAAATGAAGAAAAGGTTCCTTTTAAAACATTTTGTATAAACTAAAAAAATGGTTGAAAATTTATTTAATAAATAATTAAATAATGTTAAAACATATTTTTATACATTTTATGGAAAATATGGGCACCGAAGAGGAAGATTCCTGATCCAGTAGAAAAACAATGTCGTATTCTTTAATGAAAAATTGGTATCTTAAGTACTTAAAGAGAGAAATTAGAAAGGAAAATTTTTCATTTATTGAAATAAACAGATGTGAATAAAATATATTTTTTATTATATATAAATATCAAATAAATATATATAAAAATACTTTAACATAAATAATCCTGAATAATGATGAGATTGTGAAATAAACACTTACCTTAGGTTTGAATTCCATTGTATTTTTTTGAACCTCCTATATAATAAATATATATTTTTTATATATCTATTATATATCCATAATAATATATATTATACCATATTTTATTTACTTATGATATTTTATACCCCATTTATTAACAATTCCAATTTAAAATCATTATGCCGTGTAAAAATTATTTCATTTTTCATGTATGTTTTAGTTTAGTAGTTTCATTCATTTTAATATGATCATGGTTAAATTTTATAAATAACATTAAACATGATATAAATGTAATATATATTTATTTATGGTAATCCTTAATAGATAGAGATAGAAAAATGAATTACATCACTCATGGAGATGGTATGTCGTTCCTACGCATGAACACAATTTTTAATTTTTAATGGATGAAATAAAACAAAGGTTAATAATAATTAAACATTAAATATTTTTTATTATATAATATATTTCACATATAATTCATAAATCTACCTTTACTACCATCCTTGTCAATCATAAATGAAAAAGGAACCACATCGCTTTGTGGAGGTGGTAAACCACATGTATACATGAGCGATGTTATCAATTTTCATTAGATTGAAAAAAGAATAATAATGGTGGTTAAATAATCATTATAATATTTAATTATACTAAATATAATTAATTTGTTATTTTATAATAAATACCATATATTTAGAGGTGTTAAAATAATAAGTAAAAAAAGAATGTGATCGGTTAAGGCGATTACCTCTACTTTGAAAGAACTCCTTTATATCTCCTCCTAGGAACCCTAGGGTTGGTATTTTTAGAAAACAATAACCTCTAGAAATTTTATAATGATGTTGGGAAGATAAATTTATAGTGTTTTTTCAAGATATGTTTCTCAATGTTGTGTAAAGAATAGAGGAAAGGGGTGTGCTTTTATAAGGGAGGCAAAGGATACACATGGAATTACCAAAAAGACTAAAATATAACAAAGTCATTATCAACCCAAATGCTACAAAATGGAAAAATATTTAATTATAAAGTAGTATATGGTTTAAATATAATCAAATAATAATATTTATATAGTTTTAAGTGGTATTTTAAACCATATCTTTTGGTTTATCCTCTTAGTTAACATATTTTAACCTTAATCACAGAAAAAAGTTTCAATAATAAAGATTTATAATTTTACTAATAAGATAAAAATTAGTTCATAAATAGACAAGGGATGAAATATTACACCATATATTATTATACTTGTTCAATTTCATTAAATTTTTAATTTTTAATTATTTTAATAAAATATTTTTGTTCTAAATTATTATTATTATAATCTTAACACTATTAATTTAACTAGAAATTAATTACATCCAAAAAAAGATGGAATTAGAATATGCACCTTTAAAATATATATAATAAGTTATATTAATCTATAAAATTCTTAGAACTCAATAAATTACCCGAATTATAATACTTTTAATATTATTAATATAATTCAATTTATTTTTCTATTAATGGATGAAATATTCTGTAAGTGTTGTTTAAGAATTTTAGTAATTTATAATAAAATAAAAATTTAAATAAATTAAGATCATGAAATTAATTTCATCATTCGAAAAATAAACATTAATACCCATTCAAAAAATTATTTTCTACTTATGTGAACACATAAGATGTATCTAAAAGTGGGAGAGTGGCATTTTGTATATTTATTTTCTATAAATATTATATAATTTATTCTCATGGAAAAGTTTACCTTAAATAACTTAATTTAAATCCTAATGTGATAATGATATAATTATGTTCATAAAATATTATAAATTCAATTGTTATATAAATTTTAAATCCTTTCGCAATTGTTTTTAACATAAATTACCCTATTTACCCTTTACTGAGGTCATAAATTTTACCACTATTACTATTCATAATTACTAATAATTATAGGGTCCTATTTACTAGATTTTAAAATTATGATTCCACATATAGAATAAAATTTTCAAGATTCAATTTATATAATTTTCTAAAAATAATTTTAAAATATGTGCGTAAAACACGATAAAGCCCTTTTATAGGAAAATAAAATTTTCAAGCATAAACCAATATTTGTTAATATACCATGCCCATATGAAAAATTAAATGATTGATAAAACAATTTATTGAATATATAATATATACACATTGTTAAAATAATTCAACAATAGTGATTAATTAAATTTTTTAAGATGAAATAAAATTCCGTGTGAAAAACAATTTTTTAGGAAAACTGCTCTTTTACTTTAAAATGTTTTTTACATTCATTTTTAATAAATTGATAACCAATGAATTGATTTTATAAATGTGTTAAAAATAAATTTTTTATAATTTACTTATTTTTATTTATACCCTCTAATATAATAGCAAGGTGATAACTATCATGTTAAATAATAATATTTTAATAGTATATCGTGGTTTGTTTAAAAATATTGTTGGGATTAAAAAAAGATATTGAAGAAATTAAATTTATTATAAAATTTTGGAGTGTTATGTATCCATACACAAAAATCATTTTATCTCAACCATATTTTACCCAAATCACTTCCTAACTCCTTCAAACATGTTATAAAAGTCATGGTCTCCTAAAGACCAAACTAAGAATGCTTAATATGGAAGATAGTGGATGATATCCAAGGAATAGGTAAAGTTATAACTAAGTAATTTTATTTATCCATATTATTAGAACTACTATAAATATTCTATAAAAATTTAACAAATATAATTATTATAATTAATATAATAAAAATGTTATTATCTTTATGGAACATTCATTATATACCACCTTTCATCTAATGGAAAATAAAAAACGTCGCTTGTGTATATGTATGGACTGCATCCTATGTGCAGCGATGCACTTCATTTTTCATTGACACCACTAATGAATGGATAAAATAAGTTTTTAATGAATATATGTGATATTTAAACCATAATTATTATTTTATAAAGTGAAATATTATTTACCTTTTTTTCTTTTCATCTGTTAAAAAATCTAAATGTCTCCCCTTTGTATATGTAGATTACCATCTCCATGGATGATGTGTTTTTTTTTTCATCACCTCCATACATGGATGATTATAAAAATTTATTTGATAAATATATTAAATAATTATTAATAATATATACTCAAATATGGTTCTTAATGTATGACATAAAAATAAATGGTCGTTAAAAATAATTCATTTATGTAACTAAATTACAGTAAATAAGATTTTCATTGATTATATTTCCATGAAATGTAACTAAACCTTTCATGGAATGATATTTAATCCATATATATCATTATTTAAATTCAATTATATTACTTAGAATAATTTGGAAATGAGGATTTTTTTCAAAATAATAAGTATTGATATCGACATTATGAAACTCTTACAAAACAAAAGAAAACAATTATTTTCATTCGATGGTGAAAATAAACTATAACTAACTAATATATATGTAAAAATGATTATAAATGAATTATATTGATGTTAATATATATGAATAAGTTTCTAAAATAATTTATTAATATAATTTTATTGATTATATAGGGGGATACAAACTTTTATGGAATTTGGGGATGGAAAAGATAAGGTTTTTCCATCTCAATTTTCATTCATTGAGATATGTTCTACATTAACCCCTTTATCTATTTTGTGAGGTGTATATAATTCACTTGGATTTTTTATCATTATTATAATTAATTTCAAGGTATTTACCAATTCATGTATGAATCTCTCTTTCATGTTTTTTTTCAAATGTTATTAAAGTCGTAGGGAATTTTCATAACTCAAATTCCCTTCATTGAGTGATAAACATTCTTACTGAACTCCAATATTTTATGTTGGGTGAAATACTATGATTTTAATATGTATTTTTTCCTATTTTATTTTGGGATTTAAATTTATTTATTATAAAAAAATTTAAGGGTTATTATCCCAATTCATATTCATTGTCAGACTTCTATCTTCATAAAAATGTAACATTGTCCAGAATAATTATCATCCTTTTTATGGTTATTTCTCCTCTCTGTCCATATTATTTTTTTCAAACATTATTTACTATCATATTTTGAAAAAAAAATTGTATTATCTCATGTTATCTTCTTATTTCTCTTGAAATATTATCAAAATAATGTTTTATTATCCTTCATTTTATGTGGGTTTCAATAAAGGTACTTAAAAAATATTGAAAAAATATTTTCCTTTCCTGATTATATATTTTGACTTCCACTCCAAATTTCCTCTAAGAAACCTATATGAAATTTTTAATGATCTCTTATTTAATATTATATTCAAAAGTAAAATATTTCTAATGTTTTCAATGAACCATGTCAAAAATTAATTTTGATAGTAACCAATAAAATTTTATTTTACAAAATCAATAAAAAATATTTATACAAACTATTTTACAGTGCTAATTCCATTTTCTTCCTTATCTCAAATGTATTTATTTCTGTGGAAATTATTATTCATTAAATACCCTATAAATTCACTATTTTTTTAATATGGTTGATTAAACTTGAAATGACCCAGACATTGCATACATAAATATAAAATCATTTTTGATTAATATTTGATATATCTCATAACAATATATCCCGCAGAACTGTAACAGTTTTATTTCATTGGATATATGATACATTATAAAATTATTTCATGAATGATCTTAAAAAAATCCCACAGTTTTCTTCTCACATATCACCCTTTAAAGACATACAAAACTTAAAACATTTATTCATAACCTGGGTAAATAGAAACATAAAAAAGGGTTATATTATATGCCCAATAATGGTATACATTGGATATATTAATCAATGATCATAAGTGAGCATAAGATAAGAATAAGGGTATTATAACATGATAAAAAATTATGAAATTCATACCCAATTAGTCAAAGATCATTAATCAAGATTCATGGAATAAGTACTTATCATAAAAAAACACACATGTCATAAGATCATGGTATCATCAATAATCGATCAATCACGAGCCATGTTAATATATAATAAATAGAAGACATAAATTTATGGCCCACACATAAGTATAAAAAATCATATCCTTTGTCACGGCTTATTTGAAATACTATCATAGTGGATAAAGACCAATAGTGTATTAGGTTAACTCTCCATTCCATCATTTAGTTATTCAAGGTTCACTCCCAAGACTATCTTAGTGGACATAGTCTAACACTAAATACGGTTCACTCACCATTCCAGTCCATATTATGTCCTGGGATATCAATATTTTCACATTGAATTATAGGGAAATATAATTATATGACCACCAATCACATAATGGAAACCATATATAGGTTTTACCCAAGATCATAAAACTATTCATCAATTCATCATAGCATAATCCATGTTAATTAAATGTGTTTTATAAATATTTCATCGAAACTTAACCAACCTATGGAAAGAATTAAGTATGATAATTTTTTTTAAAACATCATTTTTATAATCCATCCAAAGTAAGTAATTGGATCATATTATAATAACATATCCCTAGTAAATCATGTCAATGGATATATATTGTTGAAATAGATGAAAAATAGCTTTAAAATTTCATTTTAAAAATTATTTAAAAACATGGAAATTATCCTTTTCTTTTAGTATATTAAAAAACTAAATATTTCAGGAATATTGGGAAAATGTTTTAAATAAAAATAAATATGAAAATATATAAAGGAATACTTAATGTAAGTAAGAGTCATAACTGTGGGAAAATCCATTTTCCCCCTATACGTTAAAAGAGAGAATTTTTTTCGAACTTTTATAAAAAGTAAAATATCAGTTATAAATAAAACATTTCAAAAGATTAGTTTTAATAATTTTCAAATAAATTAAAAGGTAGTAAAAAATCATTCTAAAGAATTTATTTTTAGATAAAATCAATCATAAAACATTTTTAAGATCATTGAATCTAGCAAAATATTTTTCCACCAAACTGGAATTAACATCAACTTGTATTAAAAAAAATTTCTTGATCTAATTAAAAAAAGAGAGGAAAATGTTTCTAATACCTAAAAATTATAAGAATAAATAAATTGGAATAAAATAGAATGTTTTTAATTGATAGGGATCATATAATTTCCATTAATGTAAATTTGACATAGAAAACCCCAAAAAAATCATATTGTAACTTAAACCCTTACGCTTTGGTAAATTCGGTTTCATAATCCGCATGAAATAAATCACATAAAAAGAAAATTTAAACACCATGAATATAAATAAATCCATAATAAAATATTTCAAAGTGGAAAATATATACACCATATAAGCACAAATAGGTTTTTAACATGAATCATGTCTCAACAAAATAATATTGAAGCAAAGAACCCTTATCCCAGGTCCCATTTTTCTTCAAACATGTTCAAATATCTTGTACAATAAATATAAATTTATTATAGATAATTTCTAGAACCATATTGATATACATACTACAATATATCATTCAATTATAATTTATAATAACTCTTTTATTAAAAATTATTTATTAAAATTATTATCAATGTAAAAACTATTACATTTTGCATGCACATTTTGGCACAACAGTTATAGTACTCATGCATTGGTTATGGTTTCATTATCTCCAAAATAATAATAATTTAATAATTCTTATATTTATTCATTATATACACTTGTTAACCTTTAATATAAAGTTGTGATGAAAAATGAATTACATATCGTTAAGAATATGGCAGTCTTTTGCATGAACAAGTATTATTTTAAATTTTTTATGAATGGAGAAAACATGTATATAATAATTAACCGTTAAATAATCATGTAAATGTCATAAATATAATATATATTCTTTAAATATATCTGTATGACTATCCATTTTATGATTAAATGAATAACAAATCACATCAATTTTTTGTAGGTAGAACTCACTATGTATAAATGAGTGACATTATCATTTTATAATGAATGGTAAATAGATATAAAATGGATCTACCACGAAAAAAACATATTTTGGTGTAGTAAATATACTAATTCCATAATATTTGATGTTTATATAACTTTTTTATGAGGTTTTATAAATAAGTAAATATGAAATGTATCGGTGAAAACATCTACTTCCTCTCTAGGAACCCCCCTCTAAAAAATCACTTTAAGGATTCATAGATAGGTATTTTATGAATACCTACACCCCATGGTCATAGATAAAGATACTGGGAGTGCATTTTGGTATACATTGGTCTAATAATTCTATAAACATAACTGTCTAAATTACGTGAAATAAAGTAAATATTTCATTTGAATATATCCCCAAGATCATTTAGGTTTTGATTTTTATATAATTAGGATAAAATATTAACTAAAAAACTCATGACCACTTAAATAATGTATATTTTTCACACAATGATAGAAAATTATTAATCCACAATGTGTCTTCAACATATAAAAAAACTTATCCACATAATAAACTCTTCTTTTTATTATGTACCTTTATTATCATTATAACCTTGGGAAATTGAAACTTAAGAGAATTGGTGATATAAAATTCTAATTTAGGGTGAAAATAAGAAATGTAAATAAGCTATAATAAGTGAGAATAAAATGATAACATGGGTATGATCAAGATACATAATAAAATCAAACACAAATATCATAGAATATAAATCATAAATTATTGAATAAGGAATGGCATAACATAAAACTTGAATCAAATGAGAGTGGAAATATTTTTCAATAAACATGAGTTATGGTAGTATAAAATAGACATAATAATATGCAGAATAGTGTGTCATAAATAGCCTCATAATAAAATATATATTTTTGAACATAACTTACTAATAATTATTTCCACACATAGTAGTTTGTAAAATAATTACCTTAAATATAAATCATGCACATCCTTGTAAAAATATCATATCCATAATAATACCCATACACAATGTTATGATCACATCTAAACCACAATCATACAAACACATTTCCTAGTGAGAAACGATAAATATCAATTATACCCATACCCAAACTTATGAGAATATCTTGACCACAAATGTAACCAAAAATCATTGAGAGCATAGCAAAACTATGATTATAACCACACCCAACCTTGAGAGCATCAATAAACCATAATTATACCCATGCACAACCATATGACCATTGATAAACCCCAATTATTCCCATATAAAACCCCATTATTTCATGAGATATAAACTATAAAAAGTGATTAGAGAGAGATATGGGACCCCACCCATCATTAATTTATACTTGGGTGTGACACTTGAAAATAATCCTTAGATAAAATTATAAAAAAGACATGGAAATAAAATGGGTTTCATAAAACATTAAAATGATATTCATTCACTTTTTATAGAATAAAAAAAATTGTGGAAATAAAATGGGTTTCATGATATACATCTTAATGAACACATGTAATGATAATAGATTTTGTATTTTTTTCAAATGTAATCACATAAATATGTCATCAATAATCATTACAAGATAATCCAATGGAAAATAAATAGGTTTCCAATGATATCATGTAAATATATTGGTAAATAACATTCAATAAAGATAAATCATATGGTATTTACACCATATATATAATGTGTATACAATTATGTCAATATTTTCCCCAATAAATTTATTTATTAAATATTGGTGAACACACTTCAATCAATGTAATTAAAAATAGGGCATTTACATGGGAATGAATTAGAAGAGAATTTTTGTTTATAAACCTTTAATGACTAAATAAAAAAAGGTAGTGAAAACCCATTTATATTATTGGAAAGAATATTTCATAAGACCTTTGGAGAAATAAGTATAATTGTTACATTTTAAGAATATCCTAAAAAACAACAATATATCTCAAATGATAGTGACTTAGATGAAAATGCCTTTTTGAGAGGGTCAGTAAAATAACATTGGAAATAAAAAATATCCTCCATCTTATGAAATAATTTTAAAATTAATATTTTATAAATATAGGATAATAATATTCACTTTTATTAAACGTGAAAATTTATATAGAAATTTTAATATAAAATGAAAAAGGGAACATAACGATATTTCTACACATAAACATTAAAAATAGAAGCTTTTTACATTTTGATAAAAATTACCCACATCGAAAATGTTAAAAAAATTATTTGAAACATCTAAAAGAAGTTCAAGTATTAGAAAAATAATAATAATAAATTATTGAATCATAAATAAATACACATTAAAAATCATACAATGTATACATATATAGAAATGGGAATTTTCAAAAAAGAATAATACATGGGGTTAATTTAACTTACAAGAAACCCCTTAGGAAAAATATGAGTCAAAGAAGAAATAAAATTTTGATGGGATATGTAAAACCCCATGAATATCCAATGATAGTGATCAATTTTTTAAAAGTAATGAAAATTCTCTATATTTATTATCTTTAAAAAACAATCTTGATTTGAAATAATATTGTAAATAAAACCCCTATGGTTTGAGTAACATTTTAATAGAAGTCCACTTCAAATTTTGTATCATTTTGAATTGAAAGATATTTAACTAAAATTAAATAATATTGATCTTAAAAAATCCATGATTAGGTGAAATACATTCATTAGTTAGTTATTAAAACATATTAAATATATTATGTCACACATTAAGAAACATCTCCTAAGATATTAAATTTAAGAAAAAGAACCCCAGACCTAAATTCCTTAATAGTCGAAATACACTTTAACAATATATATATATATATAACAAATTTAACAATATTAATTACCCATTTACGACACTTTTTAATATATTTAATCATTTATAAGAATATTTTATAATTATTGACTACATTTAAATTAGCTAGTTATTATCTATTTTTGATATTGGGTGTGAGTAATCCTGATCATTTTGAACTAGTTTTATAATGATGGGGTTTTTTGTCATTATTCTCACAAAATTAATATTTCCAAGATACTATAAGGTAAATTAATTTATTAATTATTAAATTTTATAATGTTATCATTTCATTTTATGAAATTTTTTGTTGTGGACATTGAATGATGAATTCGATGATAATCATGCGTTAATGATTCTTAGTACATGAAGGGTGTTTTATTAAATAGTGAGTTAAATTTTTATATTAGAATCACTAAATAAAAAAATTATTTGAATATTTATATCATTTAATTTTTGAAATTAAATTGTCATAGCCATAGACAATATAAATTTATAGCATTGTTCAAGTAGTTGGTTAAACACCCCCGAACAGGAACATGCCATAATTAATCGATGATCATCAAATGATTTAGATGTAATGTCATTATATTAAAGGAATAATTATCCTACTTTGTTTTTATTATTTCCATATATCATAATT
The DNA here is from genome assembly GCA_963277665.1 of Viscum album. Classification (NCBI taxonomy): domain Eukaryota; kingdom Viridiplantae; phylum Streptophyta; class Magnoliopsida; order Santalales; family Viscaceae; genus Viscum; species Viscum album. Next base: position 756,720,280 of record OY728132.1, on the reverse strand, counting down.
ATAAATTATTATAAGAGTAGGATAACCTATATGATGTTATTTCATATTATGAAATAATTTTTTCTCTAAGAATGCTCATTTGGATATTTTAATTTACCAAGTTTATTTATTTCTCATATTATAATTAGTTGTACATTTTTTCATTAAAAATATTAATAATTTGATAAATATCATATTTATAGATCAAAAAAATTCTCATTACCAACCCTATAATTTTGTGATGAAAATTAAAATGGAAATCTATAGTTCCATAGAGTAGGTAGTTCATGTGCATAATGGTGATTTTGTTTTCTATGGAATGGGTAAAGGGAGTAATGTAGTTTATAATTTAAGAATACAAAATATTTCATAAAAATTATAGTTATATATTATATTCCTAATTATAATCATCCTGGAAATGGGATGGAGTAAAATGAACATGTTACTTCTTAAAGGCACACAACACACAGATAACAGTTTTGTTTTTTCTTAACAGAAAATAGAGAAAGGTGGTTAATGCATGAACCATAATTATAATATAATTATAGTATACTAATGAATATGATGTGATTATTTTAATATGGTATAAGGTAATATGTGGATGTTGGAATTGATATAAAAAATAGAAATGGGGAAAACCTAGTTTGAAATTTATACCTCACTACATGAATTATATTCTTTACGAAGGGGGAAAAGCCACTGAGGGATGGTATTTTGAGAAGAAAATAACCTCCTGATGGTGTATAATAATTTTTATGAGATTTTTGGGTATATTTTGGGTTGAAATATATGGTTTTTTTTATTATGGATGATGGGGAGAGGAGTGACACTTTCATTATTAAAAAAGGGATGGAATTTGTATAAATACCCACAACATTCAAATAATTGGAAATCACTCTCCGGGAAAGTGGATAAAAAATTGATAAAAAATTGAATTTTTAATAGATAAGGTATATAAAAACCTCAAAAATAAATTGAAAACATTTTTATAACATGGTATTACCTTTACATCTTAGGTTACACATTATTACCATTTTGGGTTTTCCAATGGAAACAAATTTTTACCCTAGTAATTTATACTTTATACCCAAAATAAATTGGTAAATATTTTGTAATTTGGAACTAATTAATAAAACATTAAAATATAGTTTATTTAGTTAATATTTTATGTCAGATAAAAAATAATTTTTAAATACTGAATGTATAATGTATTTAATTTTTTTTAAAATAATTATATGTTAAGTTTAAAAATGTAAAATATGGGTTTGTAAATTATGAAAAATTAAAATTATAAATTAACTTATAAAATAAATATTCGGTCGTAGTAAATGGTTTCATGAATTTTCAATTCATACTTATATACTAATAATTTAATAAAAGTCGTGTTAGTTGTAAAACTATTATTTTGCAATATAGAATTTAAAATAAATGTTTTTTGATAAATAACTAAAACTAACCCTAGATAAATTTAGTTTTTCTAAATTCAAAAATAATTTTAATTTTATATAACTAAAATTTTAAAATCTATATGATTAGTTAGTTAAATAAAAATTCAAAATATAAATAAAACCTATTTTTATTGAAAAATTACTTCAAAAAACATCAAGTTTCATCAACATTATTTCAAATAAATTCATAAATAGTGGAATATGTAAATACTAGTCTAAAAATATAAATATTTTCTATTATAATAAAGAATTAAATGTGATAAATTTAATTAATTATGTTAATATAATATACCCTTATTTAAATGGTTATCTTAAAGATATCATGTTTAAAATATTAATTAATTAGAATAATAATATATATTTATTTTAATTTATTAATTTCTTTTTATCTACTAATTATTGTATTATTCATGTAATTTTAATATGTTTTGGATCATTTTAGTCATTAGTTGCATTTGTTTTTTTTTTTGAGCCACAAGCTATTGAAGATAATATTATTTTAAAGCATCCATAATCTTATGTCGTCACATTCTACCCCCTTAAATAAATTCTATCCCTGAAATATTAATTATTACTCAGTAAAGAAATTGGAATAGGGCATTATTGACATATTCATCATTCATGATATAAATGATAATATGACATCTACGTTATATTATTAGGCTACATCATGTTAATTGTATTTCCTCAAAACACTATTCAATCATACAAACATATACCCTAGTATGTGTATACCCAAATCATATATTCACTATTACATACCTTTCCAAAAACCGTTGTGAATATCCAAGACATTAAACCATATATAAGTTATATACTCTTTCAAAAATTAACTCTTATATTTGACCAAAACATTATATAGTTACACACTAGTCTATAAATATTATAATCCCAAAAACTAGGTAATATTCGGAAAAAATATCCTGGATCATTTTTAATTAAATAAATAATCAATTCAAAGGATATCAATACAATCCATCAAATTTTTATCAAAATTCATCAACCCTATATTACCTCAATGCAATGATTTTTTAAATCCTTATAGTTATACATCCCTCGATCATTTGTTCTCCAACAGTTATCCCCAAAAATATAACCTTTTCATAAAATCACTTTTATGGTTATTGATTCTATTTAATATTTTATTCAAAACCATTAAATCATAGAATCTAAAGAACAATCCTCAAATTTTTTACAAAATTCTCAATACATTTATAATTTACTAGAATATCATTATATATATCACTCACTAATAAAAATATCTAATATTATTAATACTTATTTTTATTAAAAAATAAATGTCTCAATCATAGGTAAGACTAGGAAAATTGTCTTTTCCATTATGATAAACATATATTAAAATTATAAACCATTTAATTATTAACTATTACTCTGTTATAATACATAGTGTTTTATAGATACATAACATTCATAGATTCATCTTCATGATCCTGTTTCAACTAAATATGAAAACCAAAATTGTAATGATTTTATTTGAAATATGAATATGACAATATATGTCTAAATATTTATTCCCCCATAAAACCTTCATTTTTAAAACATGATACTTTTGGTTCAACCCATGACTCTATTTATTCAATCATTAGATATCGATGGTCATTTTTCTCTTAGGTTCTCTAATATAATTAGTTAATATCATAATCAATTCATATATAATTGTTCATAAAGATAATTTCATAGACCAAAGAATATACCCAGTAGTGTAAAAACATGTGTTTTGTTAGGCCTCTTTGTCAAGAATCAGGTGATGGTTGAGTTAATACTCAATCCACCCTTTTCAGAGTTATTACCCCCAGTTATATTTATTGTATAAACTTTATCCACTTATAATATATATATAAGGATATAATTTATAGGAGAACCACACAATATCTACTTTACCAACATTCTAGATGCTATCATATACTTACTGTTTTTCTTAGACTTGTCTCCAGTTTTTCCACTAATTTTTTCTTATCCTGATCTATAAATAAAATGTGCATTATTACCGTAACATTGAATCATATACTATACAAAAGGGTAATATATAACATTGAAATTATGACCAAACTTAAATTATCATGTAATATCTAGAGATATAATAAGGAAATAATTTGTTCTGTAGTCTATAAGAAACGTAACACTAAGATAAAATGAAAAAATGTATTATTATTTAAATGTGATCATTATAACCTACCCGTTAAATTGGTGATAATTAATAGAATTTAAAAATATATATATATATATATTAATATATATATATATATATAATGGTTATACTCAAATATAATTTACTAATTAATTATTTTTAAATAAGTTCTATATTTTTATTTGAAGATCCATTTTATTTTTCAAAAAAATATATTTTCATCAAAAATGATTTATATTATGTATTGAACTAAAATTTTATCAATGTAATATATTGTATTATAATTATATCATGAAGTATAAATCACATAAAATCACATTGAGAATAAAATAAAATCTTTATAAATAAATAATTATATGAAATAAGTGGTATTTTTAGAAAATAAAGAGCACTTGCCAATGGAAAAGTAACTTGACCATTGGAATAGTAATGCGCCCATTAGGAGTAGTAAACTAGATAAAAAAATAGTAACCCCACATATAATATTATAAATAAAATTTAGGCATCTTATAAATGAAAATTTAATATATTAATATCTTGGTATAAGTAAATAAATTCTTTAAAAAGGACAAATTAAGTGTTGGTACCTTTGTAATGTGTACATGTTTATTTAAAATTTTATAATTAATATAATGTTTTAAAATAAAAAATAAATTCAAAATATAGACTCGTTAATTAATATTTTATATTGTTATTATTATTAGAAAATTTTATGAGACCTTAATTAATTTTTCAATGTGTCATAAAAACTGTTAAAATTTTAGATTTGTATTTTTTGAATAAATGATGATATTAAGTAAGAATTAAAATTAACATATTTATAAAATTATTTTCCAAAAATAGAATCTATTTTTTTATGTCACATGTTGAAAAATTATTAAGGTTAATTTTTTTGGATTTTTTAAAAATAGTTGATTTTTTGGGAATAGTAAAATACCGTAATTTACGTTATATAATAAATACATGAATTACTGAGTCATAGCTGATGTATGGCTAATGCAACCCAATAATCTCAAACAATCATTATCTATTTAACTTATTTAGTCATGGGATTCAAAACTATTCATATTAATGAGCCAAAATAATAATATAATGAATAAAATAATCAAAAAATACCTCTCTCATCCAATATAAATTTGACCTCTCACCACCCCTTCTCCTCACACCTCCAAATCCATAAATATTGATTATATTATGAAAATATATCCTCCAAAAAATCTTACCCATTTCTTGGTATTTCTGGTGTCCCAAAAATACCATTCCCATGTTCCATAATGAGGATCTCAAGGAGAAGAAGTTCAATAGGTTAAATCCAATTTTGTTTTCTTTTAATTTCTTTTAAATTTTTTCTTTTATTATCCTATATTCACCTAACTACACCAAAGTGGAATTATAACTCTATTATATTCCATATAATTCAATTTTATTATTATAATTTCAAATAAACCATCAATTCTCACCTCTTCCCCTTTTTTCTAAAAACGAAAACATCGTCTATGAGGTGTCAATTCACCACCTTCATGGACGATGATTTTTTGTTTTCTAATAACGCCTTCAAGGTTATTAATAAAACCATTATAATGTTTAGAAATATTTTAAAATTTATATTAAAACTAATTTATTGTTCTAAAACCAATATATATAATATAATTAATAAAACAAAACTAGTGTGTGATGATCAAAAAACACCAAAATAATTTAAAAGGTTATCATTAATGTTTTTCCTAATAAATAATCCTCTAATATGAAAAAATGAAATATAATACCATTTAATATTTTATAATTTCATTAATAACATAAATTTTGAATTTTGGATAACTATTTCCATTTTACATGATATTTTTTACATGTATACAAGTGAACCAATCATAATAACCAAGGAAATGAACAATCCCAAACAATGAAATTTAATCTTATAACTCATCAAAAAAATAACATAAATGAAATCAATAAAATTATAATAAATAACGACATATTCTAGAGGTTCTTAATTAAATTAATAGTTAATCTAATTTCATTATCCATGACATTAAGCCTTAGTGAAGAACACTTTGTTACATAAAGTAAGGGGTTTCTAATATCACTTTTATTTCTGTGAGATATTCCTTATTGACAAAAATTTCTTATTTTTAGAGTATGTATGACTCAAATTGATGCATAATATCATTAATATTTTTTTATTCATGGTATTTTATATTTCATTTTATGGTCATTAATTTTACGGGGCATACGGTTTGACTGCTTGCAATGTGATGAGGGTTTCTTCTTAAAACTCTATTTTTTCAGATTATGATTTCTCCCTATTTAACCCATTATAATTCATAATTATTCTTATATAATCATCCAAAATTCTATGTGTATGTTCCAAATATATGTACCAATCTCAATTCTTCTTTCTTTTATTGGTAACTAAATGGTTTATATGGTTCCTTTTTCAATTCCACCAGACAAGCAAGCTTGATTAAAGGGAACTTCACAATTACTTTCCCATTTTCAAGTACACTCTGTAATATATTTTAATCCACCATTATATTTATAAAATATCTATTTTTATCCTTAATCACTATTTCTTTAAATTTTATATTTTATAAAAACAATTATTCCATTGTACACTTTAAATTCTCATTTATACTTTTACTTAAACCGCACAAATTTGGCTCATTTCTAAAGATTCTTAAAAACTATTTTTAAAATATTTCTCTCCAGTTACCAAATATTATTATTAATGTTGTTTTATTATTAATAAAATATTATTTAATTCCATTTTTTTCTAGTATCTACATGGTTATAGTCTTATTTTTGGAAAAATATAAATGGTTTTCCAAAAGAACTCGTCTTTCCAAAGTAAAAGAGTACTTCTCTGAAGAATTTCAAAATGATTTTATTATAGTATTCTCGTCTATATAAACACCCTATATTAAATTTTAGGATTAATTCATATTGATATATTATTTTACCATCTATTATAATTTATTGAATGGTTTTTGTTTATTTCGATTAGGGAGATATTATTTGGATACCATTCTCACTTTTACTCAAGATATTTTATGATTTTGTTTACTGGTTGTGAACATTATTTAAATTTCTTTTAATAGTTTCAACATAAATTTTTATTTTCATTATGTTCCACCCCTTTTATATTAGGAATGAATTAGACTTAGATGGGGATACGTGGGTCCCACTATAGCCACACGATGCATCCTTAGGTCTCAAGAGATCAACAATACCAAGTTTTTCCCATTTATTTATGGTGTCTTGGATGACTCCTTGATGTTAAGATTATGATGTTTTGAATTATTAATTCTCTTGTTTTTATATTAGTAATTAATAATCCATGTGACTATTTGACAGTTAGAATATCCATAGTTTAGTTTTATTCTCATGTTATTATTTATATGGAATTATTTTGATCAGATTTTATTTCTGCTGTATATGTTCAGGCTTATGCTTCAATGATATGTGTGGTTATATATTCATATTGACTTATTATTAATTCATATTGATTTTGTTTTATTGTTTAACATTACTGGGAAATTGATCTCACCCCTTTATTATGTTTTATTTTCCCCCAGGATGTGGATATATATATTATAAAGGACTTGTAGGGATAATCTAGTAGTTTATGTATGTTTCCAATGGAGTTTCTCTATTTTTTTTCTTTCATGTTGTAATGTAAAAATTATGCTTCAATCTGTATTTCTAAAACTACAAAAGTAGGATGTGATCACTTGTTTATAATACTAATGTAATAAATTAATGTACTTGATCTAGGCTAATAGGGTCAGGGTATTTACAATTGGAATCTGAGTATGTTTAGTAGGAAAATTAGAAACTAGATATAGGAAAATATAGATTATGTAAATATTACCCTATAACTAACTTTGAGAATATTACTAAGATAACCAGTCGTATTATTTACAGATTAGTTAAAACTTATTTTTTATTCAAGTTAAGTGTTTAACTATTTTTATATTATATATTATGTTTCAAAATGTTACAACCCAATCAAGTTGATATAATTATTTTGAAATATGACTATAGGAAGGAATGTAAACTAAAATAATGCACATATTCAATTTAAGTATTTCCCTCATAGAAAATATAATTATATTATAGATTTAGCTACAACTAAATATGAAAAACATATAACTATATTGGGACAACTATCTCAAGTTATGTGCAATATTCTCACTCGCATAGAGTATCCCGATCCACAATATGGTGTAATAATGTTAGACCACTTAATGAGACAACAACCACCCTCAATCAATGGGACTACAAACCTATTTGTAGTTGAGTAATGAATAATTTACTATGAGAAGATATTTATTTCTTTGGGAAGTAAAAAAATGGAGAAGTTTGTCATAGCGGTCTATTATATCCTAAGAGATGTGGTTAATTGGTGTTCATTTATTCAAAATGCAATGGATGAGGAAGAAATTGAAAATATAGAGTGGATATATTTTAAGGATTTTTTTTGGATAAAAACTTTTCTCTTGAAGAGTAAGCATATTTGAAAAGTAAATTCTTCAGTCTGAGATAAAAGAGGATGAAAATATTTATAAGTATGCATCAAACTTTACAACGATATAAAGTCATGTTTCGGACTACATACTAATCCAAGGAGAAAATTTTACAATTTATTTTATGATATTAAACCAATTATACATAGAGAACTAGTCTCAAAAACATTCTCATTATATTAGGATGTAGTGTCTTGTGATATCAATACAAGGAATAAATTGTCCAGGTATTATGGTTCTAGAGGTAAACCCGGGAAGAAGAATATAGAAGATAAAAATATGGATAATTATAAGAAAAAAAGATGGATTATTTTACATGTGATAATTAGGGGAAGAAAAACCTCATTACATTCTTGATGGGAATGGGAGTTTACTACAAATGTAGAGAGAAAGACCACTCGGCTCATGATTGAAAGAAAAGTAAATAATCTTACTATGTCTAAATCTTCCACTGTAAGAAGATGGGGCAATACACAAATAAATGTCCCAAATATCATTGGAATATAGCTCAGAAGAATAAAAGGGTTCAAGGTAAATATTATGATATTACTATATTTTATGTGGAATAATTAATGTATTTGTGTTTTTGGATTCAAGAATTATGTTATGAATTTTGGATATAAGAATCCTAAGATATATAAGGATTTTATTACAGTACTTCTTATTTATGGATTTGAAAGCATGTTTTGAATGGTAAAAAAATAATCATTTAGTAGCAAGTGAAACATTTTGTAAAATACTTGGTTGAGGGAAAGATAACACTTAATTTATTCCGGATGTTCAAATAATAATGAGAATGGTATATTTATATGAAAGTATTGGTGATCAATAAATTTTTCAATGATTTGAATGTTTATATTGACTTTGAAATGATTTTTACATTTTTATATTTAAAGAATGTATTCTACAACATTATATTTATTTTTGGAAGCATTCTTCTTTTCATTAAGGATTTTAGGTGACTGAGATATTCATATATTTGGTATCTGACTATAAGATATACATTATGATGTTTTGGGAATATCTAATATTAAGATTATTTTCAAAATCTAGTGACCTTAATTAATTTTTTTTTAAAATTTGGATAGACATATTTTCGGTGTGTTTTAAAATTAACAACTTATTGAATTAATTTAGTTGAAAATTGGAAATTTTATTTGATAATAAAGTATGATTTAATATATTGGATATTGTGTGCTAACCATTATGGTTTTAGTAACCATAAAAAGGATGATGGAATGACTTCTTGATATTATGATTCATAAATGTGAATCAGGAATAAAAATTTGACTTGATTATAAATTTCCAAATTGAATAAATAAAGTGTAGATAGATCGAAGCACAACCAAAGGACGAGATTATGACATGGAATAGAATTGGGTACGTTTATTTTCTCATGTTCTTCTATCGATGCAAAGGAAACACTCAACTATATGAAAAATGATTTTAGAACAAAATTTTACCCATTTAATTTTCTCTATGAGAAATAAATGGTATTTTAACCAATCATATATTTATATTTTTTCTCAGGGATAAAATTTCTAATAACCATTTTCTCTATCACTCTCTATCAGAATATGATTTTTGGATTTCTCTTCCATGTCTAGGTTTTCACTTAAAACTAATGTTATGTTATTATAAAGCTTAGATTTGTGGTGAAATTCATGTTTCCCCTTACCTCCATTTAATATGATGTTTTATTTACTTATTTGACGATGTGGGATTTCCGCAAGGGTATTTTAAAATGACATCTATATGTTTACAAGTAACAAGTTTCAATAGGGAGGATGCAATTTATTGTATGAGTGGAGAATCCAATGACCCAAAGATTTATCAATGGAATTTGCCTTATTATAATTATTTCATTTTGTATAAATCACCTAAAATCACATAAAACACAATACAAACTTTATAAGTGAAGAATTAATGAAATAAGAAATATTTCTGGAAATAAATGAACCATTAATAATAAAATAGAAAATAGACTATTGGAATAGTTATATGTCCATTAGGAATAGTAAAATGGCCAATAAAATAGTAACATCCTCTATAAAGGTATAAATAAAATTTATGCATCTTATAAATTAAAATTTAATATATTTATATCTTCGTATATGTAAATAAATGTTTTAAATATCACAAATTACGTGTTGTTATTTTTGTAATGGTAAATGATTATTTACAATTTTATAATTAATATAAAATTTTAATAGAAAAATTAATTAAAAATAATATATTAAAAAATAAAAATAAAATCTTGTGATTATAATATAATTTTATGATACCTTGCTTAATTTTTCAATGTGTCATAAAATGAGTTATAATTTAAATTGGTATATTTCGACTAAATGGTGAATTTAAATAAAAATTAAATTCCACTTATTTTGAAAGTTATTATCATTAAATTTAATCCATTATTGAATTATAAACATTAAAAAATGGTTAGGAATTTTTTTGGTATTTTTCTAAATTAGTTGAATTTTTGCTGAATAGTGAAATATTGTGATTTACAGTATTTCACAAATACATGAATTATTGAGTCATGGATAGTTTATGGATAATGTAAGATCATAATATTAAACTATATTTATATATTTTATTTATTCATTCATTGTAATAAAAACAATTCATATTCTTGAACCGAAATAATAAACTAATGAAAAAATTAATCAAAAAACAACCCTCTCCAACACTATAAATAGCACCCCTCACCACTTTATATCCTCACACCTAAAAATCCTAGAATATTGACTATATTATTTCCCATTCCTATCCTAACCCTCTTCCAGAAATCCTAGAATTTTTTGTTCTAACCAAAATACCATTCCCAAGTTCTTAACGAGGTTCTCACAGAGAAGATGTTCAAGAGTTAAAATCATCATTCGTTCTCATTTAATTTCATTTCAATATATTTTATTTTATTATCCTATCCTCCCCAACCTATAACAAAGTGTTATGAAAAATATATTAGATTTCATAAAATTTAATTTTTTTATTACAATTTCATATAAACCATTAATTCTATTCTCTTCCAATTTTGTTTTAAAAATGAAAACATCGTCTGTGAGGTGTCGATTCACCATCTTCGTGGACGATGATTTTTCATTTTATAACTTGCCTTAAAGTTTGGTCACAAAACCATTATAATGGTTCAAATATATTTTAAATTTTAAATTATTACTTATTTATTGTTTTGGGACCAATATATATATATAATATTAATTAATAAATCAAAACTAGTGTTTGTTGATCGAAAAAATGCCAAAATAATCTAAACAGTTATCATTAACATTTTATCTAATGTATAACCCTCATATCTATAAAATATATATAAGACCATTTAAAATTTCATAAGTTAATTGATAACATATATTATCAATTATTTATAGTTGTTCCAATTTTACATGGTCTATCATACATGTATACACGTGAACCATTCATAAAAAACGAGGAAACAGACATTCCCAAACAACAAATCTGAATCTTATATCTCATAAAAAGTACAAAAATGAAGTTAGTAAAATTACACTAAACAAATTATATGTTATAAATTAACTTATTAATTAACCAAATTTCATTATCCAGTACATTAAATTCAAGTGAAGATCACTTTAGGAAACAAGGTTAGGGTTTTATCATCTAACTTTTATCTATGTGAGATATGCCTTATTCACCAATATTTTCTATGTTTGGTGTATGTATAAATACCTTTTACGTATAAAATAATTAACATAGTTATATTCATGTTATTAAATGTTTCATTTTAGGATAATTAATTTTATGGGTGATAAAGTTTGACTTTTTGCAAAGTGGTAAATGTTTCATCACAAACCTCCATTTTCCCTTCGGGTTAAGCTTTCTCTTTCTTTACCCCAATATAATTAGTAGTTATTATTATGAACTCCTCCCACATTCTGTTTGTATGTTTCAAATATATTTACCTGTCTCAATTATTCTTTATTGGATGGTTAAATACATGTTTTATAGGGTTTGGTTTTAAATTCCTCCTCTTAAGCAATCATGGTTAAAGGGAACTTCCCAATTTCTTACCCATTTTCATTTACAATCCGTAATATATTTTATGCTGCAAATATTTTTTTAATATATATATTTTTATCATGAAGAACTATATTATTTAATTTCCAATTTTATGAAAACAATTAATCTATTTTCTGTTTTACAGACTCATTTATATTTTTCTTTTAAAATGCACTGAAGTAGCTAATTTCTGAAGTTTCTTAAACGCACTTTTTACTTATTTTAAATTTATTTCCCAAATTTAAGTGTGAGTATTCTTTTAATATTCCTAAAATATAATTTTATTAACTTTTATTTTCTAGTATGTACATGTTTACAATATGATTTTATGAAAAATTCAAATGATTTTCTATAGAGATATTCTTTCCAAATTAAAAGGGTTTTTCAATCCAGAATTTCTCTATGATTTTATTAGAGTATTTTCAACTATTTTAAAAAACTCTATTGAATAATTGTATTAATTGAGATTTATATATTATATTACCATATACCATATTATATTGAATGGTTTATGTTTATTTTTATTGGGGATGTACTGTTTTGATATCATTCAACATTTTACTCTGGATAGTTTATGATTATGTTTACTAATTGGGGAAATTATTTACATTTCATATAATAGTTTCAATATTGTTGTATTTTTTGATTATGGTCCACCAATTTCATATGAGTAATGAATTAGACTTATATGTGATGGGTGGGGTCCTCTATAGTCCCTCGATGCATCTGTTGGTCTCATTGAATAAGCTAGACCAGGTTTTTACCCATTTAAATATGGTGTCTTGGCCGAAGCCGTGATGGTATATTTATAATGTCCAGTAATATAAATTACCTAATTTTGATATTATTAATTAATAATAAATGTGATTATTCGATATTTAGAATATCCATTATTATGTTTTATACTTGCTTGTTTATTTATATGGCATTATTTTGATCATCTTTTATTCCTTTCGTATTATGTTCAAGTCTCTATTTTACTACCATGCATTGTTATATTTTTAACATGCCTTATTGTTTATGATTATAGATTATGTTTTATTTTTTAACCTTACTGATCATTTGAGCTCACCCCTTTCATAAGTTTTATTTTTCCACTGGACGGGAAGAAATATATTATGAATGAATTGTAGAGAGAATCATAAAGTTTATGGTTGTTTCCAATCAAGTTGATATGTTTTTTTATTTCATGTTGTAATGTAAATCATATGTTTATATCTATTTTTCCATATATACTAACATATTCAATCATTCTGGAAGTGATCTGTTGTTTATATTATTAATGTAATAAAGTAAGCCACCGGCTCCAGACTACTCAGGTCGGGGTCTTTACATATTTTTTTTTTATGTACAAATAATATAATTATTTTTTGGATTTTTTATATAATTTTAATTGATAAAATGAACTTAATATTTGAAATCATAATATCAAAATTTTCATATGGTTATATTTTGATAATTTTCTAAAAGTTGGTTTTTTCAACAAGTTGTTAAAAATATAGTTTTTGTTAAAAAAAATATTTGTAATGTATTTACAGGGTCAATTTATATTTTTTTAGTAGAATTAAATTTTAATTAGTTCAATTTTATTAAAAATATTCTAATTATTATTTTTTGATTGTATTTTATACAGGAATTTAAAATAAAAATATATATTATTTAAAAAAGATTATTTTTCTTAAAAACTATTTTTTGTTGTGTTTTAATAATTTAATTATAAAATAAATTATAATACTTTGACTTTTTGAATTTTGAAAAATGGATTATATATTTGGAACCATAGGGTCCAAATTTATTAAACATTTCTCATTTATTTTTTGATAATATAAATAGTAACCTTGGTAAATTTTGTTGACACGGTAATGAGTAATTTAGGTTAAAAATAATATTATAAAGACTAAAAATTTCCCTACCATTGTACCAATGTTTTTTAAGGATTAAATTTCATCCATAATCATTGAAGTATAAAATATATATCCTTTGCTGTCCATTTTTATGTTATTATGACATTTATAATATTTTATTTTAAGAAATGTCGAAGATGTCACAAGCATATTTTTAATAACAATAAAATTTTTAATATGAGATTATCCAAAGGATACATTCGATAATAAATAATCATTTTAAATCTAAAATATTTTTAATCATCATGGTAATTTAATTTTATTATTCATTAAACAAATAATTACCTGAAATTCTTACAGCACACAGATACAGTAAATATTTTATTATGAGAAATATCTATTAAATGTTATTTAAAAAATAAAAAATAATATACGTTGAGATAATTAATGTAATAAAATAATTTTATATAATAATTTTAAATTTTAGGGATATTAATATATATATATATATATTCAAATTATAATAGTTATCTTCATATTATTAAACTCAAAGTAATGAAAGATCCTTGAAATTGACTTTATGAATATTTTATAGTATGTAATATTTTATTAAATGATATAAAAATTAAAAAAAAATTAAATTCATCCATCATGTTTTTATAAGTTATAATATTTCATCAATTATTCATTTATGGGTCATTTATCATTTTATTGTAACTATATTAATCCTCAAAGTGTAAAAACCCATATTGTCATGATAAGAATTAAAGGGGAAAAACCAAATGATATGGGTAGAAATATAGTAAAAAATTATATAAATTTTATTGGATGATGGTTTTTATACCCATAATAATATTTATATTCAAAATAAATTAACTTGGATCAAATTTAAATTGAATATTAATTTGTATTAGTTTAATATTTTGGGAAATTCCAAGAGTCCCCCTCCCCTCTCTTATAAAATGGAACCTATTCTTCTCATTTATACACACTTAAAACTCATTATATTTCTACCTATAACTACCTAAATATATTACTATAATATATACACATATTTTATGGTTTATATTTTTTGAATAACACTACCCTTAGTGTTCATAAGGTTTTAAAGAAGATGATTTTCTGAAGAAGATTCATTGTTTTTAATTGAGCGTTTCTATTTTGTTTATTCCTACATACCCATAAAAACTTCTTCAACCATGATAAAATAATATCCCCTATATCATAACTATAATTATATTTTATTATGTTAGTTTCATGACCAATATCCATCTCCAGTTCCATAAAATGTAAAAATAATTCATCGTTTTTGTGTGTACAATAAACTACTACCTCGCGAACTGATGTAATTATTTTTCTATCACCTTTTATAATGACTGGATATAATGATGTAATTTAAGTTTATAAATTATATTAATGAATTATTTATCATTATTAAAATATAATATATCATTTACGTTCTATGTTTTCCATGGATAGTAAAATGAAAACGTCATTTATGCGTACGTGTGGACTACCACATCCACAAAGCGATGTGATTCATTTTTCATCACCACATCACAAGGATGATATATATATATTAGAATATTTAAAGAATTAATATGATTTATATTATATTATTATTATAATGGAATTATAATATAATACTTACCTTCTATCCATAATGATATGTGAAAAATTGAAATGTTACTGATGCATATATACAACTTGTTGTCACCATGATTATAAAGTAGTTCATTTTCCCTATCCATATTTTATGGACGGACTTAAAAGTATAATTTATTTATAGAAATTATATATATTTCCTAATTAGTATTTTTACATGATTAAATAATGACCATTTTGTCTATAGATATTATACCAAAGTCGTTTCAGACTCAATTACAGAATATCACCAAAATATCCAACATGAACTAAAGTAAATAAGTAATTGCTATAACATGTTAATGAGTTGTATAAAAGGTGTAATAAACTTCAAAAAGGTTCCAAATCATGAAAATAATTAATCTGAGTTTATTATTCAGGAATATATGAATACGCGTGACAATTTGTACTTAAGTTAAAGGATTTTATATCCCAATTTTCATTAATTGCATTAAAATTCTACATCATTGATTATATCATTTTATAATAATGTCTAAAAATGTATTTTGATTATATTATGTGGTGCTTACACTTTTTTGGTGTATTTATTTTGAATACACATAATCAATTCTTTTTATTAATTTTTCCTTCATTTATTTGATGTTTGTAAGGGATGCCATTGTGATTTTCTTTCGTTGAGACATATTTTGATGTTATACACCTATATTATTTTATGAGGTATATATAGTTCCCCATTAATATGTTATATCATGAATTTATTTGTTCCTAATATATTTAAAAATTTAAAAATTTTACACTTTAATGGGGCATACGATTTGACTAATTAAAAAGTGGTAGGGGTTTATTTCACAATCTCAATATAATTCGGGATTATTTGTGATCAAGTCTAAACTATAGAATATTTATCTTCCATGAACATGTTTTATAAAAAAATTCACAATTATTTTTACTATATTCCAAAAAATATTTTATTTCATTTCGAACCATGATTTACTTTTTACAAGATAGTTTGAAATGAATTTCATTATCAATTTCCATATAAGGTACTTTGTGACATTTAAAAAAATGTAAAGGGGTGTTTTTTTAAATTAGAAAACATGAGAGGGTTCTATAGCTTTTATGACACATTATATTCTTGAAAATTCCTTCAAAATATTATATTTTTATTTTCAAAGAATTTATTTCTTTTATAATTGATCATTATTTTTTTAAAAAAATCAAAAAAGAAAGGATATTTTATACAAGAATTATTTCAAGTGGTGATTCAAAATCATTTTACATATAAGATATCATTATTTTATGTTACATATTATTTACTCGAGATAGGATCCAAGGATACCATCATTATTCTTTCAATGGATGGTTTATATTTATGATGTAATGATGATTATAATGTTCATTACTTTTTCACAGTTTATGAAATGATGAAATGTTTATAAAAACCATTTTAATCCATGGATTATGATATGATGAATGATTTATGTTCTTATAGAACACATATTGCTGGTTTTCATTATGTGATTGGTGGGACATATATCTCTCTCTAATGTAGTCGGTAAGGATCTATATCACATAAGATAGATAAGAATAGAATGGAGAGTGAACTCATTTCGGCAAGATAGGACTGGAATAGGGAGTAAAAGTAGTACAGTAATACAGGGAAGTATCAAGGAGTGAACACGGTTCAATAAGGGAATTTTTTCTCTATAATAGTCTTGGAAATGATCCTTAACTAATATGTAAATGATTTTATTTTATTATATGAATGCCATAAATCCTTTTCTTATGTCATTCTCTTATAAGATATGTTATTTTATTTTTTTATGAATAATGTCTTATGAACATATAATATTTATTCCATGACTCAAGATTATGATCATTCATATACACGGTATAATTTTAAAATGTTACGTTCATGTTATTATACCCTTATGCTCATGTTAAACTTATATAATCATTATTATCTCATATGGTAACACTTACTAAGAATCTGATCTCACCCTCTCTTATGTTTCCTTTTCCCTAGAGAATAAAGAAATGTTTTAAGTAGGATATATCTATGTAGGGTACTAGACATGAAAATATTGTGGTAGATAATATAGATTTTTATGTTCTAGTTGATTATTTTACTAAGATATGTAAGATTTTGTCCTAATTATCTAAAACTATACACTTAAAAGTTCCGTGGTGTATAAGTGATCTAATATTTTATTTTGACGTTGTATGTTTTTTTAGAAAAAATAGGGCCACATTTATCAGTATCAAATTCATAAATTTAATGTGGAGGTTTTTATAAATGGATCTAGATGTGTGGATTATGGACTATTACAATTGGTATCATAGTTAGATTTAGATTACATTTGATATTATCTTTCATTCATGAAAATTTATCTTATGAGTTATAGATACCATCATGGGTATATAAGACCATATGTTAATAGTATTAAGAACTCCTTTTAAGGTTTTATGTTATGAAATTTAAATGTGACTATGATATTTTTGGAGAAATTTATTCTTGAGATAATTATGATTTATTAAATTTAGGGATTAAAAATGATGGGCAAGAGAAAACATTTACTGTTAAAACATTTTTTATTATTGAATATATTAAGACTATTAATTTTAATGTTTCTAATGTTTTTGTAATTTTATAAAGATATTTTTAGCAATAGGAAATCATTTAATATGGGGGAAAACCCATCGCATCCAGAAAGGCCGCAAGGTTTCAACCCACAACGGAAGGTTGATAGGGCTGCATCACTTACAATTAGACTATGTGAAATTGTGTTTAGTATAATATTTTCATTTTAGTTAAAAAAATTTGTGGATGAAGAATAAGTTTATTTTGCGGAATATATTTTTTATCATACAGATAAACCTGAGTTTACATATTGATTTTTTGGTTTAGAAGAAGCACACTATATTTGTGAAAATTATATGATATTATGGGATATTATTCAATGAATAAAGGATGATTTATCTTTTTGAAGTACATATGATTTTATTGTGGATTTATGGTGGTTCAGATTATTTATGCAAATGATTATCATATCTTTGAGATTATGTTATTAAGGAAATTATATTGTTGGTTTTAGAATTTAAGCTTGATTGATGTTATTTAGAGATAAATATTATATTTACCATAGAAGACTATTTTATCAATTAGTTTCATTCTTAGTGAATAATATTTTGTGTAATTTTAAGGATAGTTATTTATTAACTGATCTAAGTTGAACTTTAGGTATTACTATTAAATTTTGTATATTAACTTCGTTTACTTTATAAGAAGGTATATTATTTTTCGGAATCAACTTATCTTGGTCTAACCATTTTTTGTTTAATGTATGATGACAATAATAATAACTTTCTATCCTTTTGTGGAATTAATGATCCACAGAAGTTGATTATAGTTTTTTAGGAATGAAAATTTCATACACATCACTTGGAGAAAAAGATGAGTTTTTTGTTGAAATTTACAAAACTATAAAACAATACTATTCAAGTTAGTGTATTTCCTTATTTTTTTATTATAGGTAATAAAATAATTCCTAAACATTAGAAAATTTATTATTTAAACAAACATATTTTTCATTTACTTTTCTTACCCATCACAGATTTACAGTTTTGTGATGGTTAACATTTTTATGATCATGTCCTCTATCACTCTATTTCATTACCTAAGAGTTAGTTTCAATTCCACTTACATGTTTTCCTATATATAAACCAAGTATATGTTACTCCAGATGACCTTAAAAATTTTCATTCATTGAAAGTGGAATTTTTATTGATCCTTTTTTCATTATGGGATTTTGAGAAAGGTATTTCTAAAAAGAAAACCCTAGTTACTAAGAAAAAGTTCAAATTTTAAGGGTGTGATTTATTAAGGTGAGTAGAATTTAATAACCTGATATTTTATAAGGGAATAATACGTTCAATAGTGTACAAGATACATGAAATTAATCTTAAACAAAGAACAAAATCTTATTTTTTAAATGTGATCATTTTAACATTGTAGTTAAATTGGTGAGAATGAATGGTATTAATTGTATTATAAAATATAAAATGGTCTTATAGAATTATAATTTTATTAATTATTATTTAAATAAGCTCTCTATTTTTAATAGAAAATTTCTTTTATTCTTCAAAAAATACATTTTCATCAAAAATGATTTTTATTTATTTATATCTACAATTAGAAAAAATTATTTCTACAGTTTTTTGAAAAATAAATTTGATAAAATAAATTTAATTTTTTAAATTCGTGTTTCCAAATTTTTTTATGGTGATATTTTGATAATTCTCTAAAAAGATTGCTTTTTCAATAAATAGTGAAAAATATAGATTTTTTAAAAAAATTATATGTTTCATTTATTTACAAGTTAAAATTATGTTTTTTATTTTATTTAAGTAATAATTAGTTAAAATATATTTCAAATATTCCTAATATGGTTTTTGAAAAGTATTTTTATCTTGAATTTAGAATAAAAGTATTTTATATTTAAGAAGGTATTTTTCAAAAAAACTGTTTTTTGTTGTGTTGTTGTTGTTTAATTCTTAATTAGTTTCTAAAAATTATATGTTTTAAAATTTAATAATAATTTTATAATATTTGTAATCATAGATTCTAAATTTATTGAATATTTTCATTTTATTTTTATAGACTATGAATATTAATCGTGGTAAATTTTTTTTTCATAGTAAAAGATAAATCGGTTATTAAAGGGTAAAAATAATATGATATGGGATATAAAATAACCCTTAAAATTGCCCCAATTTTTTGTAATGAGTAATTTTTGTTTATAATCATTCATGGATCGAATATATGGCCTTTTTCTATTTTTGAAGTGATTATAAAATTTATAATATTTTATTTAAAGAAAAGTCAAAGATATCACACTCATATTTTTAAAAACTATAACATTTTTCATATGGGTATACATAAAGGATATATTAGAAAATAAATATTAATCTTTAAGATTAAATATTTTTCTTCATCATGGAAATTAATTTTTCTTTAGTAAATAAATAATTACCTTAAATTCTTACACAACAGTGATAGAGTAATTATTTTATTAATTGATATATAAAATAAATGTTATTTGAAATATTAAAATAAATATAATAGGATATAATTAATGTAGTAAATGAATTTAATAGGTCAATTTGACATATTATGGAGATAATAAAATATTTTTTAATTATATGATTTATATTGATATTGTTAAAGTTAAATTACCAAATATTCCTTAAAATTGACATTATGGATATTTTATAGTAAATAATATTTTATTAGATGATATTAAATTTCAAAAAATATTAAATTTGGTAAAATGATTGGGGTAAGGTTTAAAATTTCATTAATTATACATTTATGTGTCTTTTATCCTTTTATAGTAACTATATTAATTCTCAATTTTTATGTATCCATGTTGTCACAGTAAGAGCCAAAGGTCTTCAATAAGGATTAAAACCATAAGATAAGGGTATAAATATTGTAATAACTTATCTCAATTTTATTAGATGAGTTTATTTAGACCCATAATTATGTTATCATAAAAATAAATAACTTTTTATCAATTTTAAATTTAAAATTAATTTATATTAATTTAATACTATGGGAAATTCCAAGAGTGCCCCTCCCCTCTCTTATAAAAGGAAACCTCTTATTTTTATTTCTTTAAACCACAAAACCTTTTTAGTTTTGAAACTAACTACCCAATTATATTTCTAGAATACATAACCACATTATATATGTCTTATTTTAGGTATAACACCACAATTAGTGGTCTTAATGTGTTAAAAAATAATATTTTACATATGAGAGATATCATTTTTAATCGAGCATTTCTATTTTTATTATTCTTCCACATTAATAAAATATTATTAATCCATGATAAAATAATATATAATTTATAATCCATATACTGATATATTATTATTTTATTTTCATGACCTATATGTTTCTCCAATTCTATAAAATAGAAAAACAATCCATCATTCATGTGTGTACAACAAACTACTAACTCGTGAACTCATGTAATTTTTTTTCCATAAACATCACTCAAGATTGTTTATAATGATTGGATTATGTTTTATATATTATATTAATGACATATTTATAATTCCTAAATGATAATATATCATTTATGTTCTTAATTTTTCATTCACATAAAAATGATAATGTCATTTGTATGTACGTGTGGACTACCAGCTCCACGAAGCGATGCGATTCATTCATCATCACCACATCCAAAAGATGATATATATAAGTATATCTAAATAATTTACATGATATATACGTGATTATTATTATTATTATTATTTAATGATAATTTTTATCATCTTTCTATAATGATCATTGGAAATGAAAATGTTACTGATGCGTACATAGGACCTACCGTCTCCATGATTGTAATGTAGTCCAATTTTCATAACCATATTTGATGGTTGGATTTTAAATTATAATTTATTCATTAAAATTATAATTATTTAATGACAATTATTTTTTATATTATGTAATAATGACCACTTTTACTCAATATATAATACCAAAATCATTTTTGACTCAAGTACAGAATATCATCAAAATGTCCGACGTGAACTTAAATAATTAAGTAATTGTTATAAAATTATAAAAATTGATATAAAAGGAATAATAAACTTGAAAGTGGTGGTCAATAATTTAAACAATTAAAATAATTTAATTATTAAATAATATAAATAATTCATGTGATGATTTTCCCTTAAGGTGAGGTATTTCTTAACTCAATTTTCATTCACTACGTTAAAATTTTATTCCATTGATTTTGTCATGCTGTGATTATGTGTTAAAATAAATTTTGATTATATAATATTGTATTTACAATTATTTTATGTGAATTTACATCAAATGCACATAATATACTCATGTTATTAATGCTTAATTCAATGATATTACATTTTTAAAGGACTTCGTCTAAATTTTCTTTCTTTGAGACGTAATTTAATTTTATAAATGTATATTATTTTATGAGGTGTATATAATGCCCCTTTTATAATTTATATCATGTATTTATTTATTATAATCATATTTAATGTTATTTTTAAATATTATTCTTTCATAGGGAATATGATTTAACTAATTACATTGTGGTATGGTTTTATTTCATAATCTCATCATAATTCAGGATTATTTGTGATTATGTATCCAATATGAAATATTTCACTCCCATGCCCATGGTTTCTAAATATGTTTTTCAAAAATATTTTTTCTTTTATCATATATTTATTTGAATTAATTTTTACCCATTATTTAATTTTTACATGTCAATTTGAAAAAAATATTTTTATCATTTTCCAAACAACATACTTTATGAATTTTTGGGAAAAAAATACAAAAGTAATGATTTTAATCTTATATGACATGATCGGGTTCTACA
Source organism: Viscum album (assembly GCA_963277665.1). Lineage (NCBI taxonomy): Eukaryota > Viridiplantae > Streptophyta > Magnoliopsida > Santalales > Viscaceae > Viscum > Viscum album. The sequence continues at coordinate 756,697,276 of OY728132.1, read as the reverse complement.
ATTTTAATAAAACCTTAATTTCATGATTATTAAATTAAAATAATGAAATTTTATATTCAGAGATAATTTTTTCTTTTATAAGTTCATGGTATTTTTAAAAGAAAACTGTTTACAAATAGAAAGGATATTGTCCCCCAGAATTTTTTCAAGTGATCTTTCATAACCATTTTTCAAATAATACAACATTATTTGATGTTAATTATTCATTACTAAGGATCTAATACAAGGATCCCATCATTACTATTTCCTTATATGGTTTGATTTTATTATGAAATGACTTTTATGAATTCCATTACTTTTCCATGGGATATAATATGATGAAATTTTTATAAAACCCATTTATTTTTATGGGTTCTGATATGATGAATGATTTAGGTTCTTCAGGAACACATATATATGGTTTTTATTAAGTGATTAGTGAGACCCATATGTCCCTATAATAAATTTTGTAATGATTTATATCTCAAGAGGTAGATAGGACTGTAACAGTGAGTGAACTCAGTTTTGAATGAAAAGACTGGAATGGGGAGTGAGCCATGTTCAATAACACCAGGATGGAACCTGAATGAACCCAGTTCTGTAATACAGGGATGGAATGAGGAGTGAAATTTTTTCAATACTGAACTTTTTCTAATATGATAGACTTGGAAATGATCCTTTACTAATATGGAAATTATTTTCAATTCTTATGTGTATGCCAAAATTCCATGTCTTGTGATTTTCTCTTATAAATTATGTTCTTTGATTATTTTATGATTCATATCTTATGAAAATTTATGATTTATTCCACGACTCAATATTATGACCTTTGGTATATATGGTATAATTTTTTAATGATAATCTTAGGTTATTATACCATTATCTATATGTTATGCTTACATAATCTATGATATCCCATATAGTTACTATTATTGAGCTTCTGAGCTCACCCTTTCTTATATTTCCATTTACCCAATTAATAAAGAATGGTATGAAGTAGGATTTGTCTAATAAGGGTGGTAGATGTGAGTAAATATTGAGAGATCATATATATTTTTATGGGAACGTTATTTATTATTATAAGATATGTAGTATTTTTTCCCTAATTCTCTAAAAATATGAACCTATATGATCTTTGTGTATGTAACTAATATGATATTTATTTTTGATGTTTTATGTTTTGTTGGTAGAAAAATTTGTTGAAATTTATAAATATAAAATTCATAAATGTAATTTTTATGTTTTTATCAACGCACCTTGCTATTTGGATTTAGGTTTGTTACATATGAACCCTTAAATAATCCTCCATTAACATCCTATCCTACAAATTTATCTATAACCTGTACTGATACCAACTATAGTAGCCCAAAAACATTAATAACTATGTTACATTACATAAAGAAAATATTTCATTATAATACATTCCAAATACATTTCATGTTTAATGTTTTGGAGAATAATTAAAAAACATTAACTAAAAAACCCATGCCCTTTTAACTAGTGGAACTTTTTATCCACTGTGAGAGAAACTACATAATTCTTAATGAGTATTCGAAATATCCTAAAAATTCCAAAACAAAAGAAATTCTTCTATATATTACATTTTTTTTCTTCATAACATGGTGAAATGGAAACATATGAAAAGGGGTTATCTGAAATGTTCAGATAAAGGTGAATATAGGTGATAAAAATCAAAGATCATAAGTGAAAATAAGGTTATCATATGGTTATAATTATGATACATTAGAAAATAATTACCCTTAATTTTGAATAACATAAACCATCACTCATGAAATGAGAATTTTCATAACACAATATGGTAATAAAAATTACTTCGAAACATTAATTAATAAACTTGATACATAATATCATAACATAAGCATATGAATATGCATAATAAGGTAGTATAAACATATGCATAAAAAATATATCATTTTAATAATATCTTAATCACAATTATTTCCACCCACAATATTGTGAGAATAAATTAACTTCAATTCTAATTATGAACAACTTTGTGACCATAGATTAACCACAATTATACCCACAAACTCCCTTGTGAGCATTGCTAAACCACAACTATATCCACACACAAACTTGTGGTCAGATCTAAACAACAATTATACCAACACAAAATCCTTTGGTCATAGCTAACCCACAATTATATCCATTTACCACCATGTGGGCAAAGATAAATACAAATTATACCCACACACAGACTTGTGAGAATTTATAGGAAAAAATTATATCTACACACAACCTTGTGATCATATAAAAACAACAAATATACCGATCCAGAAAATCATTATCTCATGAGACATCAAACCATAACCAATGAATTGGAGAGAGATATAGAGTCTCTCGCATAATTTGTAACATCGCAATTAATTATAGAATAAGATATTTTCATATTAAAAATTATAAATTAGATATTAATTTTACCATAATTGAGATGCTTTTTCTGATAGCATACTCGACAAGAAACAAAAGGTTTCTCCAAAATTTAACCTTGCACACAACATTGAGTTATACAGAAAACAGAAAAAAAATAATAATATTATTAATTTAAATGGTACTTAAATCATAGTCATTGTATTTTAGAGAATGAATAAAACTAATTAAAATATTATTAAAAAATTTTGATAATTTTTTTACATTTATCCAATATATTTTATAGGCTTAAAATGAGATGAAATCCAATTTTAAGCATAAAATACTATAATATTTTAAAAAGGTGGTTTTACTAAATTTAGATGGAGAACCTTTCAAAAATCTAGTTTTAGCCTCATTTATACGTTATATTTCAATGAAAAACTTCTTATTTGGAATAGGGACAAAAAAAATTTATTTTGGTGGAGTTTTCTGGTATTTTTCTTATAAAATTTATACTTTATTGAAAAGTTAAAAATACTGCATTTTAATTAAAAACTACCTTTTTGTATAATTTATTTATATAGTTAGATTATCATTTTAATTTGGTTTTAAATTTTAATTAGATTAATTTATTATCATTTAATAAAATTATGGTCATTTTAAGTAATTTAACATTGAAATTTGATATAAAAACATGTCAATATTTTGATGATTTTTACTTTTTAAAAACCCACTTTCTCGTTTTGAAAACATGATTTAATTTTAAATTAATTACTCCAAATCTTTTGTTTTGAATTTTTAAAAATAGATTCCATATTTGGAATTAAAAGGCCCAAATTTATTAAATAGGTTCCTTTTATTTTGGGACATTATGAATAGTAACTTCAATAAATTTTTAAATTTTCCACGGTTAAAGGAGAAATTAGGTAAATAAGGGTAAAAAATATTATAATAATATAAAACTACCTAATAATTTGTCTTAATCTTATCATAAGTCATGGTCTACCAAAAAAATCTTTAGGCTGATCTTTGGGAATTTTGGAGCCACTTGGGTGTAATAATGACATGTTATGATAATTAATTTAAAATAAGAGAAATATAACATAAACATGTATCTTCTTAATAAAAAAATTTTTATATAGGGTTATATAACTAATGCATTTGACAATAAATATTAATTAAAAGTATAAAAATATTTCCTACATCATCGTATTTTATTTATAATTTTTATATAATAAATAAATAAATATATTTACTTATGACACAATAACGATGAAGTGATTACATTATTAATGAACGATTCAAATAAAAGATATTATAATTAATAAAATAAATGTAATTTGAAACTTTTGATTCCATAAATGAATTTTTTATTTGATTATGACATGTTATCACTGAGTTAATATATTTATTTCAGATGAATCAAGTTGTTATAACTTTAACAAAAATCAATTACTAAATAGTGTCAAAATTGACATAAATGTTTTTTTAAAACAAATAGTATTTTATTAAATGATAAAATAGAAATAAAATATAAGATTCTGCAGAAGGACATATATAATGTTATAAATTCCATTAATGATTCACTTTATGTTCTCTTGGAATATTATATGAACTATATTAACCATATATTGTAAAAATACATGAATACATGGTAAGAGTTAATTTATTTAACTAAGTGTTAAAGATGAAAGATAAGGTTGAATTTGTGATATAAACTTGTCTAAAAACTATTGGTTGAGAGTATTTAGACCCATAATAAAAATATCCTCTAAATATATCAATTTTTAGCTATTATAATTTGAATATAAATTTATAATAAAATAATATTTCAAGACATTCCTAAAGTGACCCTCCTCCATCTCATAAAAGGCCACCACATCTACCCACTTACTCACACCTCTCAAGCCTCTTGAATTTACTGAATTCCAATACAATTATCTTCCAGAAATCCCTAACGTCTTTATCGATTCATTACAATGTGTATAAGTCAATTCAAGAAATCCATTTGGCTCCAATCAAAAAGAGTTACCCAATTTAGAGTTAACGTCTTTTCTCAAGCTCCTTTCCATTATTTTGATTATACACTCCCTATGCTACTCTTATTGTATGATTAAATAACAAAAACAGTATCCTAAAAATTCTAGGATGTTTTTATGCTATGTTTTCTACCTACATTTACACATACCTCCATCTAATGGATATAGAACATATTGTTTCTGTATACGGAAAACTACCGCCTCATGAAACGATGACTGTTCAATTTTCTCATACCATCTCTCATGGTTTCCATTAGTATGGAAATATAATGACATATGAAATATATTATATCTATATTTTCTATATTCTACAATAATTTCTGTTTACATCAAACATTTATTCTTTCCATAATGTGTAAATACTATAATTTCATTTGAGGAAATGTGGACTACCACCCCCTCAAAATGATATGACTCGTTCATGACATACATGGAATGTATAAAGGATGATGTTAATGAATGTATGTAACATATCTAAAATATATATTATATTGGAATTATAATATACCTATTTATCAATCAATTTTTATTCCTTTAATATGAAAAAGAAATGAAAGTAGCATTTATGCGTACGTACGCCCTACCATCTCCATGAACGGTGCATTTAATTTCGTATCTCAAAATTTTATGGACTATTACAAAGAAATATATACTGGATATATATTATATTTAAATCATGTTTAATATTCTAGATATGATAGAATTTTTACAGCATGGAAATTTTTTTATTATAACAATTTCATTTTCGACTTATGTACCGTACATCGACAAAACATCAGATACGAACCTAAATAATTAAATAATTTCTATAACCTGTTAATAAGTAATATAAAAAGAATAATAAACATGAACAATATTATAAATAAAGTATATTTTAACCTATGTTTATTATTCAAGAATATAATGAACGAACTAGACAAGTCGGACTCGAGGTAAGGAAAATTTTAACTCAATCTCCGTTCTTTGAGTTAAATATCCATGTCGTTGGATTCGTCTTTTCATGAACATGTGTGAATGAACTATGATTATTTTAAACTTAATATCCACTTATATTGTGTGTATTTTTATTTTTCCCACATATTTATGTCATTTATTTATTATTTATATAATGATACGGTCTTTTTAAGGGACTTCGTCTCAATATCCTTTCATTGAGGCATATCTTGATATTGTGAACCATTAAGATCTATTAAGGTGTATATATGACCCTTTTAACATGGTATATAATTAATTAATATATTATCATGATATTTAATGTTTTTTTATTGTTATTCTTTAATTATTTTTATTCAAGTGTTACTCAAGTGGTAATAGACTCTTTAACTACAACATATTTTTAAATGTTTTAATGATTGAATCATCTAAATACATCTCTTTAATGTCCATGTCTTTAAAATTATTTTTAGGAAATATATATATATATATATATGGAAGTTAATTATTTTAAATTTAAATAATTTCAAAAATATCAAATTTTTATGGGACACTTTGATTCAAAAATCTACTTTTAAAATGTTTTAATTGATTTTTAAAGGGGATTTATTATTTTAATAACATTGAATGTTTTTTATATATATGTCATGAATGTAATTTCTCACATTTATGAACTATTATGTATTTATGTTTACATTACAAGTTTAACTTTTTATTTTAATATAATGAGTATTTATTTATTAGTGTGCAGCTTGTAATGATGAAAATTGATTTGAAATTGGAAATGTTTTTCCTTTATGCTTGGTTTATGTGTTACAATTATGTTATGGTTTTTGGGAATTTATTAATAATATGGGTGGTTCCATGATAAATAAAGGGTAGGTGATCCCATTATATCTCCCTAAGGAATTGGGTAACATGAATGAGGTAAAAGATAATGCTTCTTCAATGATATTTAGCAAATATACTGTGATGGATATTCCAAACGTAACCATGTAGGTTACAACCTATGTAGTTGTGAAAGCTATAATGTAAGTATGTTATGGATGATGTTGTTACCTTTATGATTTAGAATCTATATGGGTTTATCATGAATCTTTTGATTTTATAAGGTATGTTAATGTTTATATGTTTTATGGGTGGAAAGTATGATTTTTTGAAAAAAAATTCACGAGTTTCAAATATTCAAGAACTAACGGTTTTATTCATTATTTTATACTCTTTAATGGTATTTTTATGCTCATATCATGTTTTTAAATGTTTTCCATAGGTTATAAGTATTTTTACGAGAAGGGAATAAGTCATGAATATTTTTATAATGAAAAATAAATCATGTTTTGTTTAAACTGTTTATTTTAGTGGTAAAAATTTGATACTGAGTGTAATTGTCCTCATGTAATGTATGGGTCTATTATGTAATATTTATGACCTAATTATCTATAACTCTAAACCTACAAAGATCCTAAATGTTAAATAAAGTAGAATTATTTACTTATATAAATATTATGTAATGTTTATGGATGGTTCCTTATAGTTGGTATCAGATGATGGTTTGGACAAATTTTGAGATTAGGGTGATTTTTTAAGTGTTATGGATATCATCATGGGTTTATAAATTTATGGATGATCCTAGGTTAAATGTCTTACAGAAACATTTTTGGTCTTCTTTTATTAAATTTCATGGTACCTAACAACATTTATTGAGACAATTATTTTTGAGGTAGTAATGGGTTAGTAGTTTTGGGGATGAAAATGAAGGGTATAGAATAACCTTTGAGGATAAAACATGTTATGGTTATTTTTGAAGATTTTATCGCATTTTTTTAACATTATAATAATTATATATATTTTTAAAATGGACAACATGCAGACCATGGGATAGCCTGTCAGGTCAAACAACGGTGTGAGAATTGAACCCCCAACTAGAGTGTAATGGGACTTTATCACCTACCACTGTCCTACATGAAATCCATGGTTAGTGTGACTTATTATTCACAGACAGATTATATTATGGATTAATAATATGTTTATTTTAGAGACATATATTTTATCAAATATATATCCTTAGTATTGTAAAATTATTTTGGGGGTTACGTGATAAATGATATTTTGGATGACGTTCACTTTTTTGGGAACATTATATGATTAAGGTAAATAGAACACTATGTGATTTTAACTGATTAATGATTGGATTATATTTTTGGAATAATAGATTATTTTAATCATGTAATTATAGGAATTAGGTTATTTATAGAAATTATTAACCTATTATAGAGAATATGTGACTAGGTTAATTACTTTTCAGTTTAAGACTTTAAAAGTTATCAATTTTATTTGGAGACACATGTTATAATTTATATTTTATGATTATGATATCAAATTCTTTTTATTTATGGGTTTAAATCATAGTTGGATTATTTTGCGGAATTTTAAGGACATTTTTTCTGAATGGTCTATATTGATGTTTGGGTATTACTGTTGAATTTTGGAGATTAAAATCAGTCCTTCTCCTTATAAAGGATTATTCTTTTGGGGATTATCTTATATTTTACTAACCATTTTGGTTATTGTTAATGATTAAGGATAGGATAAATAGATAGTTAATCTTCTTGTGGGTTAATAAGTTGATTCTTCTTGAATACTCATCATTTGGATAAAAAGAACGTTTTGTGGTGAAATTTGATTCAAGGATAAAACTCTTTTATTAAGTAAATTTCCTTAGTTTTTTATTATAATTTGTAAAATAATTAATCAACATTATTAGAATGAACTTAAAACAAAAACTCTATCAATTTACTTTTTCTACTGGGAAATCAAATATTGTTTAACTAATCACTAGTTTTTGGTTTTCATATTTTTAACTTTCTTCTAATCATGTTTTCTATCACTCTCTATCAGAATAAAATGCTTAGTATTTCTTCCATATCCATGTTTTTTTATATTTAATCCTATAATGGGTTATCTCCGGTAAACTTTGTACTTCTCTTTATTTATTTTAAATTGATGGTTCTATTGACTATTTTTCTAATGTGGGATTTTTAATGAAGTTACCGAGCCAAATTTTGAAATTGCAAGGATGCAATTTACAAAAAGGGGGGAAAGACGTAACATCCTAGTTAATTAGAAAATAAGATATTTTCATATTAAAAAATCTGAATTAGATAATAATTTTACTTTATTAGAGATGATATGTCTGATAGTGTTCTTGGCACACAATAATGGGCTTCTTCGAAATCGTTTGTTGCACAAAACAGTGAGTTATACCGAAAACAATAATAAAATATTATTATTATTATTTAAATAGTAGTTAATGCCTAGAAATTTTGTTGGAGGGAATGAATAGAACTAAATAAAATATAATTAATTTTTTTTGTTAATGTTTTTTTACATTTATCCAATAAATTTTAGAGTCTTAAAATGAGAAGAAATCCAATTTTAAGCATAAAATACTCTAATATTTTTAAAAATGTAGTTTTAATTCCTTTTGATGGAGAACAATTTTTAAATTTAGTTTTAGTATCTTTAATATTATATATATTTCAAAATAAACTTTTTCTTTTGAATCAGAACATCAAAAGTTTTTTGGTTTATGTTTTGTTATTTTTTTTATAAAATTCATATTTTAATGAATAGTGAAAAATACTACATTTTAATTCAGAATTTCATTTTTTTCTAATTTATTTATATAGTTAAATTATCATTTTAATTGTTTTTAAAAATTAAATTTATTAATTGTTTGTCATTTAAAAAAATTATGGTCATTGGAATTATTTTCACATTGAAATTTGATATAAACGAGTTTCAATCATTTGATGGTTTTTACTTTTTAAAAACACGTTTCTTGTTTTGAAAAAAAGATTTAGTTTTATATTAATTACAGAAAATTCTGTGTTTTGAATTTGGAAAAATGGATTCAAAATTTTGAATTAAAAGGTCCAAATTGATTTAATATGTACCTTTTATTTATGGGAATTATAAATAGTAACTTTAGTAATTATATTTATTTAGTACAATTAAAGGGTAAATTAGGTAAATAAAGGTAAAAATAATATTATAATATTATGGAAGTACCCTAAAATGTTTCTTAATCATATTGGATGAGTCATGGGAGGCAAAAAAATCTATATTTTGAACATTTGGAATTTAAGAACCCCTTAGGTGTGATAATGACATGTTACAATAATTAATTTAAATTGAAGAGAAATATAACATAAACATGTATCTTCTTAAAAAATAATTTTAATATGGTTTAATATAACTGATATCTTTTATGATAAATATTCTTTAGAAATTTTAAAATATTTTCTACATCATTTTATTTTATTTATAATTTTTATACATTAATGAAATAAATGTATATATCACACAATGATGGTGTGATGATTAAATTATTAATGAATGATTCAAATAAATGGTATTATAAATAGAAAATAAATATAATTTGAAAATTAGGATTCTATCTTCAAATATTTTTGATGATTATGACATGTTATATTTTAGTTAATGTAGTATTTTCGTATGAATCAATTTGTTATGACATTAAAAAAATTAATTACTATAAAATTGTATTTAATTATATAACAGTCATAAAAATATATGATTCATTTAAATGAATTATATAATGTTACAAATTTCATTAATGATCAACTTGATGTTCTCTTGTAAATTTATAGTAATTATGTTAACAATATAGTGTAAAAATACAAGAAGACATGGTAAGAGTTAATTTATTTATCTAAGGGTTAATGTCATTAGATAAGGTTTAATTTGTGTCCTAAGCTTGTATTAAACATATTTTTTGAGAGGATTTAGACCCATCATCATCTAATACTTCAAACATATCACTTTTTATCTTCTAAAATTTTAAAATCAATTAATGATAAAATAATATTTCAATACTTTCCTAATGTACCCCCTCTCTCTTATAAAAGGTCTCCACCTCTACCCACTTACTCACACCCCTAATGCCCCTTGCCTCATTAAAATTATGCTCAAATAATCTTTAAAAATCCCTCTCACCCTCACATAATCCTTACCTTGGGAATAAGGTAATTCAAAAAAGCCTTTTGCATTAAATCAAAAGGAGTTACCTAATTTAAAGGTAGCGTCTTCTCTCAAGCTCATTTCCTTTATTTTCCTTATCCGCTCCCTATGATCTTTTTATTATATGAATACATAAAAAACACATTACTAAATATTAAAGTATATTTTTATTATAATTTTTATACCTATACTTAAACAAACCACCATCTAATGAATATATAACACGCTATTTCTGTGTATGACAAACTACTGCCTCATGAAACAATGATTGTTCAATTTTCTCATATCACATCTCATAGTGGCCATTATGAGGGAAATATATTTATATATGATATATATTAATTTTATATTGTCTCTATTATTCTTTAATTTTTATTTATTACATACATTTATGTTGTCCATAATGTTTAAATATGATAATTTCATTTGAGGAAGTGTGGACTATCGCCCCCTCAAAGTGATATAACTCGTTCATGCCATGAATTGAATGTATAAAAGATGGTATTAGTGAACAAATATAACATATATAACATAGATATTATACTAGAATTATAATATAATTATGTATAATTTAGTTTATATTCCATTAATATGACAATGAAATGAAATAAGCATTCATGCGTACATACAACCTACCATCTATATGAATGGTGCATTTCATTTATTATCCCCAAATGTTTTGGAATATTATATATAAAAATATAATGGATATATATGACATTTAAATAATTAATAATATTCAATATATGATATAATTTTTACCATATGGACAATTTATAATTATAACATGTTCATTTTTGACTCATGTACCAAACGTCAACAAAACGTCCGATATGAACTCAAGTAATTAAATAATTACGATAACATGGAAATAAGTAATATAAAAAGGAAAATAAACTTTAAAAGGGTCATGAATCATTTTTAAATTAACCTTAGAATATTATTTATGAATATATAGAATGAACGATACAGGTTAGACTCGAGGTAAAATAAATCTTAACTAATCTCCATTCACTGAGTTAAATATCTAGTTCATTTGTTTTTTTCAAGAATATATATGAATGACCTATGATTATTATACAATGAATATACACTTATATTGGGTGTATATATATTTTTCAGACATACTATTTCATTGATTTATCCATAATTGAATGATACAGTCTTTTTAAGGGACTTGGTCTCAATCTCGTTTCATTGAGTCATATCTTGATATCGTGCACCATTATTATCCATTAAGGTGTATGTATGATGCTTTTGAAATTTTATATCATGAATTAATATCTTCTAATTATATATAATTTTTTTTAAATGTTATTTATTAATGATATTTATTCAAGTGTTTCTCAAGTGGTAAAAGAATATTAAACTAAAACATCATTTTAAATGTTTAAATGATATAATCTTCAATGTAATTCTCTTTCATGTCCATGTTTTCAAAATTATTTTAAGGACTTATTGATATGTACATGTATGATTTTATGTGTAAATTCCATTAATTTTTTTTATGTGCTATGGGACACTTTGATTCAAACATATTCTTTTAAAAGGTTTTAATTGTGCTTTAAAAGGTGATTGATTATGTTAATATAATTGAATGTTTTTTATATATACATCAGGAATGTAATTTCTTGCTTATATGTAACTATTATGTATTGATTTTTACTTTACATGTTTAAAATTTTATTTTAAAATTATGAGTTTTCATTTATGAGTGCAGGACTTATAAATATGAAATATGATTTCAAAGTGGAAATGTTATTTTTTCTTTATGTTAGGATTATGTATTATATATATATAATGGTTCTTGGGAATTAATTAATTATACGGGTGGTTATGTGACAAACTAAGGGTGTTTGAACCCATGATAGATCTCTATTTTATTGGGTAATGTGACAGAGGTAGGTGATAAATTTTCTCCTAATGGATTAATGGAATATGTTGTGAAGGGTGTTCAAAATATAACTATGAATGTTATCCCCTCTATAGTGGTTAAAGCTATAATGTAAGTATGACATGAATTATGAGTGATTCCTTTATGAATTATGATTTCTATGGATTTATCATGAATCTTATGATTTCATAAGGTATGTTAAATAGATTATGTTTTATAGGTGAAAAGAATTATTTTGTGAAAATGTTTTCATGAATTTTAAATATTCGTAGACTAACGGGTTTATTTATTATTTTTTATTCCAACTGAGATTTTTAAGTTCATCCCATGTTTTTGAAATGTTCTCCATAGGTTATAAGGATGGGTAAAAGAAAGGATGATGTTATTAAATTTTTTATCAAGAAAAATACATTATGTTTTGTATAATGGTTTTTCCTTGGTGGAAAAAAGTTGATACTGACTGGAATTGTCCACATATAATTTATGGGTGTATTATGTAATATTTAGGGACTAATTATATAAAACTGTAAACCTAAAAAGACGATAAATGTGAAATAAGGTCAAATTATTGACTTACCTCATGATTGTGTAATGTTTATGGCTTGGGCTTGATATAATTCATCCATACTTATATATACTACTTGAAAATCATTCACTTATCACATTAAAAAGAACCCATGGAAGTAAAATGGGTTTTATTCACCACCACATATTGAACCCTTGAAAAGGAAATGAGTTTCATATTCTTTTCCAACAGAATCACAACAAATTTTCATAAATAGTAAAAGATAAACCCATTGAAAATAAATGGGTATCTAATGAAATCATGTACCTTTAAAGGTAAATAACATTCAATAAAGATCAAAAATATCATATTTACGCTATATAGATAAAGTGTATATGTTTAATTCAATATTTATCCCAAGAAAGTGGTTTTTTGAACCAAATAATACACCCTTCAAACAAATGAATAAAAAATAGGGTATACACAGTGGGAATACATTTGGATAATATTTTTCTGTAAAACATGAATGATTAAGAAAGAAAATTTTTGAGAAAGGAAGTTTCTATAATTGAAAATAAATTTCCATGATCTACATTGGGAATGAAGGTAAATGGTTTCATTAAAACAATTTACTTAATCAAGCATAAAATATTCTAAAGGATAATGAGTTAGCTAAAAAATACTTTTTAACAGATTCAAGGAAAAAACTTTGGAAATATGAAATATCTGTGATCATTAAAAATCATATTAAAATACATATTTTATAATTATAGGTGAAAAATATTTTCTTACTGAATTAGTTAAAACATTTAGAGGAAGATTCATATATAGTGAAAATGTTGAAAAAATGATGTTTTCACACATAAATGTTAAAAATTTAATATTTTCACATTTTGATGTAAATTATCTATATGGAAAATTTTAAAATATTTATTTAAAAAATTTAATCAAAGGTAAAATATTAGAAAATTTATATAGCACCCAGATATTTTATGGTATGCATCTTCTTAAATAAATTCAATTTAATTTATAGCTTACGTTTCACATAACATCATGCTTAAACAAACTGTGATATACTATTAAATATTCATGTTAGCGTTAAGAATAGTAATGTGGTATTAGAATAATAACATAACCTATGAAGTTATAAATAAAATCTAAGTATCTCAAAAATGAAAATATGATATATTTATGTCATGGAAAATACAAAGAAATTTTTTAGAAAGGATAAATTAAGTGTTGGTATTTTTTTGAAGAAAAAATGTTTATTTAAAATTTTCTAATTAATATAATGATTTACAAGAAAATTTATTTTAAAAAAATAGATTCATAAATAAATTTTTTGTTGTTATAATTATAAGATAATTTTATGAGACCATAATTAATTTTCCAAACTGTCGTAAAATCAGTTATAATATTAAATTTGATATTTTTCGAATAAATGATGATTTAAATTAAAAATTAAGTTTCACTTATAAAAATATTATTTTCATAAAATGGTGTCCATTTAAAAAATATACACAATGAAAAATAATTATGTTAAATTTTTTGTATTTTCTGAAATAGTTGAATTGTTGGTGAATAGTGAAATATGGTTATTTATTGTATTTTACATTATAAGTTAAATATATGAATTTTTTAGTTATTTATTATTTAAGAACCCATTATTTGTTACTCACATACAGTAGTTACTATATTTAGTCACAAGAATAAACAATATTATAGTCTTGAGCCAAAATTATAAACTAATTAATAAAATAAACAAAAAAACGCCCCACTCCACCCATATAAATACCAACCCACCACCAATTCATATCACACGTTATAAGAATTTAATATTTTCTAAACTCTTTATAATTACCTTCCTGGTCCACTTTCCCACTTCCATGACCTTCTGGTATTACCAAAATAAAAAAATCCAATTTCCTTAAGGAGGTTCTCAAGGATACAATATTCAAGAGGTAAAATCCTCCTTTCTCTTTTAATTTCCTATATTTTATTGTCCTATATTCACCAAAACTATCAAAAGTGGAATGGTAACTCTAATATCATATATATACATTAATTTTAATTTTATAATTGTATATCTGCCATCAAATATCTTCTCTTCTCCTCTTATTTTATAATTAAAAACATCGTCCAGGATGGGTCAATTCACCGCCTTCGTGAATGTCGAGTTTCCATTTCCCTTTACCACATTCAAGGATGGTTATTAAAACATTATTATGGATAAATAGGATTATAATATTAATATTGTATCATTTTTTAGGTTCTGGAACTAATATATATATATAATATTAAAAAACAAAACAAAACTAGTACATGATGATCGAAAAACCACCAAAATAAACTAAACATTTATCATTAAAATTTTACCTAATGAATCATCCTCATACCATATAACAAAATGATATATGAGACCATATATAATCGTATAATTAAGTTAATATCATTTAATTCATGTTTTATAGTTTTGATTCCATTTTACAAGAACTACCATAAATATACATAAGGGAACTGAATATAAAACTATGGAACAAACGCCCCTGGAACAACAAAATTAAACATTATAACTCAACAAAAGAGCCATAAATAAACTTAATAAAATTATAATAAATAAAATATATGTTTAATATGATCTTAATTAATTAATTATTGAATCTAATTATATTATCCAGTATATTAAGTAAAAGTGTAGAACTCTTTCAGACATATGGTAATGTTTTATCATCTCACTTTTAATTATATGAGATATAAACCTTCTTCCCCGCTTATTTATTTTATGTGATGAATGCATACATACCTTTAATATGTCATATAATTAATTTAACTATCTTAATGGTATTAAATGTTTAATTTGATAATTATTACTTTTATGGGGCATACGATTCAACTGATTACAATGTGGTAAGATATTTCTTTAGTCAATCTTTATTCATTGAGGTAAATTCTATTTCATTGATTATGTCATGCTAAGGATATGTGTAAAATTACTTTTGATTATAATATGTTGTATTTCCATTTTTTTAAATTTATTTATTATGAATATATATAATCTATTTATTTGATTAATGATATGATCATTATAAGGGACTTCATTTAAATTTTATTTCATTGATGCGTATTTTTTATGTTATGCACTTATTTTCTTTTCAATGTTGTATTCAATTAACCTTTTATTTATAATCATCAATCATTTAATATTTCATTATATATCCATATTTCTTGTATCACGGATATGATTATTTTCTAATCTGTATACCATTTTTACATAGTTTTTTTTCTTTAAATGTTATTTTAACTTGGGAAATATTAATAAATATCTATTCTTTAAAGAATATAGATAGTTTTATAAGTCATATTGATAGTGAATTAAATCTATGTATGAATTATTATTTAGAATTGTAGTGATGGGTAGGAGCCATCATTATATTGCCCCTCAATTCGTCAACAGGTCTCATGAGACAAAATAGTTGGCAACAAACCCTTCACATTTGTTCCTAGGAAAAATTAGACGAGTTTCAAACCATAGACTTAAACCATCTTGTGAATGATATTTATGGTATTGTTTCATCTTCCAGATACGTGATGTCTAGTAATTAATCATTTCCTTCATTCAGTATTCAGTTATTCCTATCCAAGATATTTTCATAATGAAAAAAATATATGGATGCATTTTTATTCTTTGTTTATTAATTAAGTTGAATGTTTTTTTAGTTATTTACCATTCCATATTAATTATTCGCCACTTATCATTGATTAATTTTTCTATGGTATGTAAGCCTTAGTAATCATTTGAACTCACCCTTTGATTTGTTTTCCTTCCATAGGTTATGAAGATGAAATATTTTAATAGGTGTTAAGAAGTAGTTTATTTTACTTTTTTATATCATATATTAAATTACCAATTATATAAGAGAACCATGTATATTTCTAGTTCTTCATGACTACTAAACTAATCGATCCTGAGTTATGTGGTCTCTTGTATCTATGTCATTTTAATAAAAAAACATTGACTCTAGTCTACTGGGGATCGAGTTTTATAATTTCCATAAAAAATTATTGTGGCATAGATAAGAACAATTTGAAAAAAAATAAAATGGATATATATATTGGAATAAGGAGGTTACCGAACAAGAATAAGAGATGATATTGATTTCAATTATAAGAATCATTCATGGTAAAATGTGAGTTAAGGGGAAATGAAATTTTGAGGGGACATGTAAAACCCCATGAATATTATATGAAAATAATGATAGGTTTTAGAAATAATTAAAATTCACCCGATGTATTATATTTCAAAAATATTCTTGATTCCAAAATAAGATTGGCAACAAAACCCTTACTATTTGAGTAACATTTAAATCAAAATCCATTTCAACATTGGGGTATTTTGAGTAATATTCCATTTTACAAAATTATATGGTATGGATCCTCAAACCCCATGGGTATGTTAAAATATATTAATTATTAATTAGTCTAATGATATTAAATTTATTATGTTTTACATTATGAAATATGTCTCATGAAATTAAATATTAGACAAATTACACCTTACCATAATTCATGCTTAGTTGAAATGTGCTATAACCACCTTTATAAATAAGAAACTATATTAGTAATCCATTTTAGACACTTTTTTCATTTCTATAACCTTTTATAAAATTTATTTATAATTATTCAACATGCTAATATTTGTTATCCACTATCTCGTTTTCATATCGGGTGTGAGTAAACATGATCGTTTTGAATGGGTTTTATAATAGCGTTATTGCTCATCCTTATTATCCCATATATCATAATTACCGTAAAATATAAGGTCAAATATCTGATTACTTGTGATAGTTTGTAATTTTATAATTTTACTCAATGAGAGTTTTTGTTATGGTAATTAATAATGAATTCAGCGACGATCTTGCTTCGATTATTCTTAGATACCAAAAGTTATTTTATTACAAATTATTTAAATTTTTATATTTCTATTATGAAAGAAAAAAATAATTATTTAATAATTTATTTCATATATTACCTAAAATTAAATATTCATAGTTATGCATGATGTAAATGTATTGAATTGTTCATGTATGTGGTTTAACCATATCAAACAAGAACATGCATTAATTAATAGATTATTTTGAAGTGATTTATTTATAATATTAATATAAATGAGGTTAAATGATATGATATACTATTTATTATTGTGATATATCATTACTATAAAGGATTATAATTATAAGATAACCTATATAAGGTTGATTCATAGTATGAAGAAATAGATTTATTTACATAGATTGCTCTTTAGTATGGTTGAATTTACCAGGATTGTTTGTTACTCATATTGTCAATAAGATATACAATTTTTCTATCCAAAACATTAATAATTTCATAAACATCATGTTAATCTATAAAATTATTTCACATGACCATATATTTAATGTGATGATGAAACAAAAAATGGAAATCAATCAGTCTGGGGAGGTGGTAGTCCATACATACGCATGGACGATGTTTTCATTTTCCATTGAACATGCAAAATGATTAATAAGGTTTATAATTTTATAATCTAATTTATTTCATAAACATTCCCCTTATAAATTAAATTCAATATTATAACCCTACTTGAATGTAATTGAAGGAAAACGATCACGTTACTTTGTGAAGGTGGTAGTCAGCACAAAACATGGTTAATGGTTTCATTTTTCTTAAAAGAAAAGGGAGAGTGGTGGTTAATACATGTACCATCATTATAATAGCATACTAGTATAATAATTATACAAATTTTAGCATTTCAATTTTATGTAATAGAATATGAGTGAAAATTATTGTTTATAAATAAATACAAATGAGAAAGAAACGTTACGAAATTTAATCCATATTACATGCATTATATCCTTTACGGATGGGGTTAAGCCTTTGAGGGATTCTATTTTTACAATAAAAAACTATTTAATATGTCTAGTAACATTTAAGATAATGTTTTCAATATTTTTTTCTTAAATAATTGGGTTTTGGTTTGACGATAAGAGTTAAGAGGAGTTCCCCTTTTATAAGTGACAGGGGAAGACATTTTTTGTAAATACCCGTAACTCTTTAATAATGTGAGGTCACTCTAAAGGAAAGTGGATCAAAAATTGGTTAATAATATAAATTGAAAGATATAAGTTCAATAGAAACCAAAAATAATCAAAATATTACCTTTTTTAAACATGTTTGTTCCTTTACCTCTTAGGTTACTCATTTTTACCATTTCGGTTTTCACCATGTTAACTACTTTTTTTCCAAGATAATTTATCATTTATAGTCAAAAATTAAATAGACCATATTATATAATTTTGAACTAATCAATATAAATTTTAGATCCATATTTTTTTATAAAAAGAAAATAATTTTAGTATACTAAATTTATAATGTATTTAAAATAATTTATTAAACATATAACTTTGGTTCTATAATGTAAATTGCGGATGTGTAAATTAAAACAAACATTTCTAAAAGTATGAAGTAACTTATAAAATAAATATTTGGCCTTAAAAAATTATTCATTATTTTATATTTTATACTTATTTATTAATTATTTCTTAAAAATCACATAATTTTTGAAAATGATATTATGAATTATTCATCTGAAAATATTTTTTTTTAAATACTAAAATTTATTCATAATCTAATTTTGACATTATAAATTAAAAACTGAATTTATTTTTATAAATTTGTTTTTATAATATTTATATATTGTATTAATTAACTAAAGAAATAAAATATAAAGAAATTTTTTTTATTAAAAAATGAATTCTTAAACATCTTCTATCTTTTATCATATTTCATATAAATTTCAAAATAAAGAAATAATGAAAAAACTGTTTAAAATATAAATATTCTCTATTATAAAAAAATTTTAAATTTGAGAAATTTATTTTATTAAGGTAGTGTATTGTACCATTTTTTAAATGGTTTTTTGAATTAAATACATCTTAAAATATTAACCAACAATAATAATAATATATAATTATTTTAATATATTTTTACCCTTTTATATAATATTAAATATATTATTCATGTAATTTTAATATGTTTTGGTTCATTTTAGTTGGTTTTTATATTAGATTTATTCTATTTTTGGTGTAATCTATTGAATATCTTATTAATTTAAAGGGTCTAAAATCTCAGGATGTTACATTTGTAAAGCTAAAGGGATCAACTGGTGTGGAGAAGTGAGAAGATGAGGTACCCTTTTATAAGTGATGTGATTGGAAAACAGATAATAATATAACTATCATGGTAAATCATCGAAGATAATAAGGGAGAAGAATATATATATATATTATCAACCAATAAAATAAAATCGTATTTTTTATGATGTTTTAAACCATATCTCTTAAAAGAACCCCTCTTTTAATCCTTTTAATTCTTACTATGTTAAAAAAAATTACCATGATTACAATTCATTATGACAAGAAATTAGGTTCAAAGTATAACCCAACATGAATTATTGTGATTTCAAATGTGGAATCCATTATAAAATATTATGTTTCTAAATTTTTTAAAAAATATATAATATCCATGCACAAAACACCTAGAAACCATTTTTAAGGAAAATGAATTTTTAAGCATTAAAATGATTTTTCCCATTTATTACCTATTAAAAACTATTAGATTAATGTAAATATATTTTATTGAATTCATGAAATACACATTACATGAAAATAATTTAAAAATAGATATTAATTTAATTTACTAAAATAAAAATACACTCTTCAGATAAAAATAGTTTAGAAAAATAACTTTTTACCTTCGAATGATTTTATCTCCACATCAAATATATTGATAATCAATATCTGAATATTTAGTAATTTTTTTACATTTACTTATAATAAATTTCATGAAAATAATAGTTTCTTAGTGACTAAATATATAATATATAAGAATAATAAAATACATTGAAAATTTGATCTTCTAATATAAAATGATTTCATTTCTAACATTTAAAAATTGAGTACTTATTTCCAAGTATTTATCAAAACATTTTCATTTATGGAAAAAATTTATAAATTTTTTTTCATAATTTTATTCACCCTCTTTATACCCTCTTATCCAATGGCTATGTGATAAATTTCATACCTAATAATAAAATTTCAATAGTATATCACAGTTTATTAATGCTCAATGTTACATGTAATGAAAACTGGGAAAAACATCAAATTTATTTAAATTGTAATATAGCCTTAAATATCAGGGTTCTAAATTATACCACTTTATAGGAATTTCACCATTGAAATTATGTTACTCTGATAAAAATAAATGAGGATACTTCTACCCCATCACTTACTTATATTCCCACATAGCCTCCTCAAATTTATTGATTTTCCACTAAACATTAACCAGGTCAGTTGTCTTGTTCCTCCACACTTTATCTGTTTGATTACTAATATATGGATGGTATTCAACATAATAGAGATCATTACCTAGTGGTATTACTTCTGATATTAGTATAAGTGAAAGATTAGGTATGTACTTCTTCCTAATTGATACATAGAGCACGTCATGAACTTCAGAAAGGATTAGTGGAATATTCAAGTGATAAGATACCATCTTGATATGATCAAGAATCTAAAAGGGACTGATATATCTAATGCTCAAATATACCTTATTTAAAAATATCATAAACTTATTCCATGGATATATTCATAATAATATTTTTTTTATCAAAATAAAACACTATATCCCACTGATAGTTGTTAGCATAACATTTATATTGACACTGATCTACCCTAATGTGTAGCTGAATTGATATAAAATTCTCTATGATTTCCTCAGTATAAACAGGTCCTAATCGTTTTAATTTTATAAATCCATCCCAAGACATTGTGTTCTATACTTTTTACCATAGAGGGTTTCATAATGATCCAACATAATGCTTGAGTGAACGATATTATTTTATAAAAACTCAACTAGAGGATGTTTTTGATACCAACCACATTTGAAATCTATATAGAAAACTCGTATAATATCTTCTAGGGTATAAATGGACCACATTGACTAACCATCTATCTGAGGATGACATATCGTGAAAAATATGAACTCTACATACAGATCTAGCTAAAGACTTCTCCAGAACATCATGAAAATCCTTCAATCCCGGTCAGATATAATATAATGTGGTACCCTATGAAAACATACCAATTAATTAATATATATAATATTAATTTAAGTAAGAGATAATTATTATCTTCAAGAAATAAAATGTGCTGACTTCATAAAGAAAATTGACACCAACCCAAATAGCATTATGGAATTTATATATTTTTTGGAGTTCGATAATGAAATCCATTGTGATGTTTTCCCATTTATATTTTTATATGGGTAATGGATATAAATTCCCCAGAGAAAAATATTTCTTCAACTTAACTTTATGAAATACCATAAAATGAGATATATTCTCCATAATATCATTTTTATGTTGTCCCACCAAAAATACTCTATGTGATCTCTGTACATCTTTATACTTTTAGGATGAATAGATAATGATAAACTATGATCTTCATCCAATAGTTCCATGTCAAAATATATAATTGATGGCGCATATACATAGTACCCAAACCTTATCATTCCATCACAATGAAGGTCAACTCATTAATATTCCTCACCTTCGTCAGTAATTCCACATCTTCTTTATGGGCTTCTTTAATCCTCACATGGATGGATAGGTGAACATTCATCTGAGAAAAATATGATATTTCCATTTTTCACATTATTTAAATATCTATATACTAAAAATCCATAATTATTTCATCTATTTTAATCCTCATCTTCAACAAACTGGCACGGTCTTTCCAACTCAAAGTATCAGCTACCTTGTTCACCATCCCAAGGTAAAAATTTATCGAGATGTCGTAATATTTAACAAATATAACCATATGATTTGAAAAATATTAAAATATTTCTCAGTTAATATATAATGAATGATTTTATTATTATTATATTTATCATATCATTCACTACAATTATAGTTCCTGGATATTTTCAATGCAAAAAATACCTCAGCCAACTCCAAATCATGAGTTGTGTTTTTTTACTCCTAAGTATTCAATTTCCATAAAGCATAATCTATCAAAATATTATTATAAATGAGGATCCATACAAATAAATTCTTAAATGAATAAATATATATCAAAAACCATTCTCCACTATAGGTTTATGTGAGTATAGGGGCACTCAACAACCTTCTTTTCATCCCTTTGAAATTTTTCTCACATTCATCTGTAAAATGGAACATGGAACCCTTCCATGTCAACTTAGTTATTGAAATTGAGAGTTTTTAAAAATTTCTCAAAAATAATTGGTATTATCAACACTCCTTGATAAATCCATGTATCCTTGTCACCGTGGTCAATATGGCCCATTACTCAAAAACTTACATCTTTGATGGATCCACTGATATAATGACCTATACCTTATTCAAACCATAAATACATCATTTAACATAAATATTGTGCTTTATTAAATTTAAAATATCTTCTTGAATTATATTATAATAAACTAAACTAAATAATATATAAGAAATATTACATTTTCTCATAGTGTCTATTTTCCCCACAAATTTGATTTTTTATAAAGACACACTTGCTTCATTCATCATAACTTCTATAACTAAAACTCTAACTTTATTAACAATTATAATCAACATTAAGCCCTACGAAAAATCATTTGAATACATATGATGAGAAAAAAATATTATTAAGGGACATAAAAAAACAAAACTATTGGTTCATTTGTAAACCAAAAAAAATCCCTAAGACTATTTTCCTATAACACAATAAAAATTTGACCGAAAAATTCCGTTTACATTTTCATGAAACAACATAAATTATAAATGGTTTTAATAAAAAATTTCAGATAAAATCATCATGTAAAAAAATATAATCATTAAAAATTACGAATTACCTTCTTCAAAAAACAATAATTTCAACTTTTTTTTATAAAAAAGTCATAAAATTTCCTTAAAAACATAAACTCATATTCTATCCTTATGAAATAAAGAAAATTCATTTATAAAGCATTGTAATAATTAAATGTTGGTTAATTTAGAAATTATAATCACCTTCTCAACTAAAATAACCTTTATAATGGATTCACCTATCTTTTAAATTACCATATATATTAGGAGTGATCTATCCTTAGTGAACGTTGTTACTTTACCCAATGCAATAGAGAACATTGTCTGGATCACCCATCGTTAGAGAAATATTAAGATCACCCATTATTCATATAAAATTTAATATAATAATTGCATGAACAAAACTCATATAGATTCTACTTTTACAATTAATCTCATTTTAATTAGAATTTAATCTCATAAGCAATACAACTTTCAATTATCTATTTAATATTAGATGATGTTTTTATTTCATTAGAAATAAATTTTAAAACAAATAATACTATAATATTGATAGAAGGATTTTAGTTCAAAATAACCATGGAAAGATTTTATGTAATCTTGATAAATAATAATGGTTATGATGACGGTAAAGGGATTCCAATCCGTATAAATTTAAAAAAATTCTTTTTTTCACTTTTTAAAAAAGTTGTAAAAAACCTACATCGAAATTTTGAAAAGATTTATTTTTTATTACATTGTAAAGAAAGTAAAAAAATAATTTAAAATTACATGTATATATCTTTTTAGTATAGTTATTAAAATTCATTAAGCATTTAAAATAACCTCATCATGGAAGAGAAATTGTATCAAGAAATAAATTAAGACTTTTAAAATAAAGTCCCTTACATTAAGTCCAACATAGGTTCGAACATTCCTTAAATTATGAATAATAAAATTATATTATAATTTTAGTTTCTTAATAAAAATTTTCATTTTGATTTAATTTTTTATATTAATTTTATTCCATTTATTTTCCTAACTTATTTTGTTAATAAAATTGTTTTGTTTACATTGGACGTTTTGGGGACGTTCGGTTTATAACCACCTGAAAACATTGATGCGCAGACTATGTTAATAAGGGGATATAGTTCCATTAACTAAAAATAATAAACATTTTATAATTCTCATATTTATATATTATATACTATTCTAAAACAAACCATTTAATTTATTAATGAAAAATGAACCACATTGTTTCATAGTGATTGTAATTCACAAGTACGTAAGAAAAATGTTTTTATTTTTCTAATAGGAGGAAAAGAAAAAATGGTTGATATCAATTTGTTTTTCAATATTCATAAATACATTATAAATTTCATATTTATTCATTATTTTTAGCCTTATGACCAATATTTTATTTTATAGAGATGAAAAATGTATCACATCACTTCCTGGGGGTGGTATTCTAAACATACGCATGAGCAACATCATAAACTTCCAATAAAAAGAAATGTTAAGAAGGTAAGTAATATATTATATATAATGAATCATAATAATTTCTTAATAATATTATATATTAATTAATTAAGTCTTTATAACCATCCATTTGAGGTGGTGATTGAAAATGAAATACATCACTGTGTGGAGGTGGTAGTCCACATGTACACATACGCGATGTTTTCATTTACAATAGGATTAAAAATAGATTGAAAGGAGTTGTTAAATAAATTTAATAACATTGAAGTATAGAGATGATATTTATTTCATTATTTTATAGTGTTTATAGAATTTTATATTTGGTAAAAGAGTAAATATAATTAAAATAGGTTGGTTAAGACTTATATGTTCTGATGGAGATAATATTTCCACTTTATTCATATCAATTTTAATGATTTAAACCCCTAACATGTTTTATTTTATGTGAAATTTCACTGTCTTTAGAATTTAGGTATTTTTTGGGCTTGAAATATTAAATTTCAAAAATATAGAATGTAAACTATTTTCTTAAGTTTTTATATTTTAGGTTGTGGATAAAAGACACTTTGGGTTGCGAGCTTTTCTCGTGGAACAACATCGGATTGTGATGAAACGAATCAAAGCTATTAAATTGGAGTAACACAGTTACATTCTATGAAATTACATTACATATCATGACTTTTTGAAATATTATTTTCCATACAAGACAATTTGTGACATCATTACAAGATTTGATAGACCATTACACGTCATGTAACTACATTACACAACGTGACATTTTCTTGGATAAAATTTTAAAGAAGATTGTGCCAAGAGTTGTGATGACTGAATACCTAAGGATTACAATCCATTTATGTCTATTAGACGTCATGTATGTTTTGATGCATAAAAAAATAAATGCTACATGGCCAAGGTTTTTGGTGTATTTCCATATAAATACACACCTCGGGTGCCATTCTAATCCAATCTGGGACCAGAGCGAGCAGCGCCACACCAAAGGACGTCCTCCAAGTGACAGAGTGAATATTTGGAGACTTTCTTCTCTGTGATGGATATTGAGATCATGAGTAAGATTTTATCCATCTATGATGCAATATATATGATGGTGGTTTCCCAAGTGATGCACAACTAAGTACCATGCAGTTGTTGATGGAGACAACCGAGAGACACTATTTTCTAAGTTGCGTGCTTATTGTATAATCTCATTTTGAATTTCTCTTGAAAATATATTTTTTAATATGTGTGTTTTTTTCCTTATTAAATATATTTTCATCAAATTGGTTTGGTTGGTTTTTTCATCTATGAAATAAATTAATTGATTTCTCAACTGAAATTTCTTCAGTGTGGTCTTTCCATTTAGCAAAGAATTTTCAATCACGTTTGATTTCTTAGAGGCCATCAAGTAGTTGATTCACTTCTATAGGTGGGAAAAATCATATTAAGGTCCTGATATGATGTCTAATCAAATTTAATTTTTCACATAGAGGTCATTGGGGGTGAATTTATAAATTCTATTGAGAAATATTTTTTAATAAGGAAGAGGGGAATGCCTGAGAGGATTAACCTTGTCCGCAACCACTATTTTAATTCTGAGTTCAAACTCACATTATTTCCTATCAATTTTCTGTCTTGTTCTTAAAATTTTCATGTAATTCAGTTTAATTTTTTTTCTATATTAGAAATTTTAACCAAATCCACATATTATTTTCTTCATTCCAAAAAAAAGTGATAGTTTTACAACTCCAACTACAACCTCCTCGAGAGACTATCCAAGGACTACAATATTGAATTTCTACAGAGGATAATTTATTCATTGAGGTTTTCCTGATAAAAACCCTCAAATAAACTATCATCACTGTAGATGATTTTTCTTGAGTTGATTGATTTATAATATTTATTCATGATCTGAATTTCTAACCCAACCTTATTAGTTATGAATTCTAAAATTGATAGAACAATTAACTATAGGGTTAGAGCTAGCATAAATCCCCCTATCTCATGTTGTGAATCATCCAATAACCCAATTAGAAGGAACGTGGTTGAAAATGTGATTCCAATGGCTGAAAATAGAATCTTGAAATAATTAGCTTCATCCTATGATGAAAATACAGAAAATGTTATGGAATATCCCAATTGACCTATTAGGTTAAAATAAATTTTGGTTTGACACAAATACTTCAAAAATTCAAGAGGTTTCTTGGTGAAGATTCACAAAAACACCTTAAAAAATATAGTTACCTTTGTGTCAACATGAAACCTCAAGGATTTGATGAAAATCAAATGAAATTGAGATCATTTCCTTTTTATTTAGAAAGAGTTTCAAAATAATGGTTTTTCTATTCACATTCAACATTGATTAGATATTGGAATGAATTAATGAAAAATTTCCCCAAAAGGTTTTTCCCTAATTCATGAATGACTTCTATTCAAAATGAGATTTTTTGGATTAGGAAAACTCAATGTGAAACATTGCATGAGTACGTGGAATAATTAAAAAGACTTTATTTTTGTTTTCCCCACAATAAAATAAAAGACTGACTTTTTGATTCAATATTTTAATGAGGGATTGTGTCTTACTGATAGAAGAATCAATGAAGTTATAGCAGGAGGGGATTCAGTAGAAAAAACGCCAACTGCTGCTTGGATATTAATTGAAAACATGGCCCCAAATGCTCTACACTTTCGAAAAATAGGCCTTCTCTAAGTCAAATATACCTATGAATTCCCCACTAATAGTTATAAAAACAACCCAATTGTAAGTCAAATTTCTGATCTTATAACCATGGTGAGGTCATTGATGTTTTATAAAAACCCATAAACACCACCCAAATCTGATTAAAGATTTCAAATGATAGTTCTCAATGGATTTTTTTGTTCCAAGGAACATTTCTGCAACCAATTCCCACAAATGAAACAACCTTTTGAGAACTGCAAAGCATTTTTTTCATTTAAAAATTCTTCCAATCAAAAAAAAGTACATTTCAAACCAACAAAATTTAAATCAGGTATGTAACAACCACTATATTGAATGATTTAGATGGCCTAGAAAAACTAGAGGCTTTTTCCGAGGACAATCAAGTAATTACCAAAAAATATACTTCAATGAACAAGACAATTCTCATTCTGGAAGAAACTTTCAACCTTCCCCTACCACTCAAAAATTGAAGAGAAACCATGAAGAAGAAATAAAACAATAAAAGAACCTCTTGAATACCTTGATCACTCAAATTGTTCAACTTGCCTCTAATCTTAATTTCATGAAAAATAAAATGAATTTTAGTTTACCATCATATCCTCAAGTGAATTCAAGAGATAATGTGAAGGAAAATATGACTGCAATTTAACTTAGGAGTAAATTTTTTTTTAATAACCCTCAAGATGAGAAACCTATTGATGGAACTGTTAATGAGAATCATAGTAGTGATAGAAAAACCGGGAATTATAAAGTTGATTTTAATAGAAACACCAAGTTAGGAGAATTTTATTTTTTGAAATAACAAATAATGATTGGAAGAGGATGTCTGATCCTTATGATTCCCTAAATAGTACATAGATTTTTTACAAACTATCTAACCACCACTTCCTTACCCTATGAGTGAACCACTAGTGAAATCAAGTACTCAAAAAGAGTTGGACAATGAGTTTTTTGTAACTTATAAGAAATTTCACGTCCCAATACAATTATTAATACGGTGAAAAAAATTACAAGTAATGTTAGGTTTTTGAAAGATATGTGTACCCACGAGAGAAAATTCAAAGGATATGAAAAGGTCAACATAGGGAGGATTGTTTCATCTATGATTAAACATTCTTTTCCTATCTGGTGTCAAGACCTAAGAACTGTTACTATTCCATAAACAATTAGGAAATTTGAATTCAAATATTCCATGGTTGATTTAGTGGCATCCATCAATGTTATGACATATTCTATATACTCATCTCTTTAGGTTGTATAATTGAAACCCTCTAGAATTATCATTCAATGTTCTAACTGAATTATTACCATGCTTTCTAGAGTTATATTGGATGTTCTTATTTATGTGAAAGACATGATTTTTCTTATGTATTTCTAGGACTTGGATATAGAACATTATCAGTTTAGTAACTGTGCACCTCTCATTCTAAGAAGATCATTTTTGAAAACTGCAAAAGAAATCATCAATGTTTATAAAGGGACACATTCATTAGAATTTATAGGAGATTTTGATCATTTTAATATATTTAATAATAATAAATACCATGTTAAGGATCATTTATCCTCACAAATAAACATGATTTATTGGTTTTCCACATATATATTCCATGGTTTTTCCTATGATGGGATATATACGGCTAATTTCAGTAGAAATGATGATGAATTTCTGGAAACCCCCAAACCTTCTAGTTGTACATGTGGAGAAGTTTCTAATTTTTCACACGAAACAAGTGTTGTGAAAGTGTAAAGTGATCATCGGGATGAATTCTCTTTAAAATATGGAGATTCACTGAAAAATCACACATGTGAGCAGTGTCATTTGATCAATGAAAATACCACAAATGAGTTAGAGTTGTAACACATTATTAATAACCAAAATTATGTTTTCTTAGGTGGGAATGGACAATTAAATGTCATCATGTCAAGACATTTTTCAATGTACTATGAGAACCAACTGTTAGGAGTCCTCAATATTCACAATAATTCCATAGGATAGACTCTGTCTTATTTAACTGGAGTCAGTCCCTTAGCGTGAATGTATAGTATTTTTTTGGAGGAAAATGTAAATGTAGTGAGAAAATTTCAATGGAGATTGAACCCAACACTTTTGGAGGTTGAAAGAAGATACCAACTTGTTGGCTTCTGAAATTATTTTTACTACATATGATAGTTAATGGGTGATTCCAGTTCATTCTGTTCCCTAAAAAATTTTCTTTACAATATCAAGGAAAGAATTTTTCCAAATTTTCCCTGCGAGGCTTCCAAATATCTGGTGAATGTTCACTGATTATAGGAAAATCTATCTAGTTACAAGGAAATGCCACTTCCCGTATCCATTCCTTGATCAAGTACTTGAAATACTATCTAGGAAACCCCACTATTTTTTCTTCATCGATTTTCTAGATATTTCCAAGTTCACATTTCACTGGTGGATCAATAGAAAACAACTTTCACATTCCCCTTTGGATCCTTTTCATATATGAGGATTCCCTTTAGATTGTGTAATTCTCTTTTATCTTTTCCAAGGTGTATAATGAGAATCTTCTCTAAATATTTCGAAACCTTCATGGAAGTTTTTATGGACTTCTTCACTATTTATGGATCGTTATATGATTTTTTTTGGAAAATTTTGGCTCATCTAATTGAAACATCCATTAATATTAATCTGTTATAAATTATGAAATATTCCATTTTATGGTTGGTAGGGGGATTATACTTGTTAATTTTTTGTCCCTCGATGGAATTCAAGTTGATCAATCCAAAATTGAGGTCATTTCATCATTGACACACAAACAATGGTGAGAGACGTGAAATCATTCATTTTTCATGCTATCTTTTATAAGATATTCATAATTTATTTTAGTAAGGTTAAACATCGATTGTCTATATTTTTTCCAAAAGATGCCCCATTTTTCTTTTATGAGAATTTTAAATAGGTATTTGGGGAGTTAAAACCAAAAACTCATAACCCCTCCCATTATTCAATCACCCAAATGGGACTTTCCCTTTGAAATCATGACTAATTTATTTAATTTTTCTCTTATAGTAGTGATAAGTAAAATGTTGGAAAAGAAATATCATTTTATTTCCTATAAAACTGTACTTTAGATTATTCCCATTAAATGTACACACCAACTAAAGCAGTAACTATTGGTTGTTGTATTTTCTTAATACAAATTCAGATGCTATCTACTAGGCTCTATGGTGATTATTTTCACAGATCATTCTGCAATCAGATTATTTATGAATAAAAACGATGAAAAAACATGACTTCTGATATTTAACATGCTTTTATCGGATTTAGATTTTGAAATAAAGGATAAAAAAGGATGTTTGAACCTTATTTCTGATCATTTGAGTAGGATACCATCTGTTTTTGAATTAAAAACATCAGATTTATCCACCAATTAAATGAACATTTTTGGATGAGGAGTTGTTTTCTTTTCAAATTTAAATAAAATGGTTTGCTAATCATATGAATTATTTGTCATCCGATGATGTTCCCTTCTATTTTTCATGAAAAAAATTTCTAAACTTATCATTGATTCAAATAATTACATTTGGGATGATCCTTACCTATGGCATATTGGTAGTGATCAAATGATTAGGAGATGCATTCCAAATTCATAATTTAAATATGTCTTATATTTTTTTCATACATTGAGTATTGTAGGAAACATTAGGCTATAATGAACTATAAGAAAATTTATTGGTTATATATTGTATTGGACCACTAATTTTGGAGATGCTTTTTAATTTTTTAGAACCTATAAAAATTGTAAATTTAGAGGGATAATTTCCAAGAGGAATGAGATGCCACAAAAAATCTTTTTTTGTTATGTCTTTGACATATGGGGAATGGATTTCATAGGGAATTTTCCCAATTCTTTTGGATATCTTTATATCCTACATACTGTTGATTATGACTCCAAGTAGGTAGAGGCTATTCCCATGAGAGATGAAGATTACAAAACAATATCTAGATTTTTGAATGGAAATCTGATTTCATGATTTTGATGTCAAAATTTTTTATTTACAAGTCAAGGTACCCATTTTTTTAATAGGAAATTAGAATCACTTTTGTATATATATAGAGTTTATCATAGAGTCTATAAACCATATCATCTTCAAAAAAATGGAATGGTTAAGTTGTCAAATAGATAAATCAAACAAATTTTTGAAAAAAATAATTGAACCCAAATATAAAGGATTGAAGTTTGAGACTTCATGATGAACTCTAGCCATATATGACTACATTAAAAACCACAGTTTCGATGTCACCTTTAAATCGGTCTATGGGAAATATTTTCACATACCGTTTGAGTTAGAGAACCAATCATTTTGGGTTATCAATACATGTCACATGAATCTATTTTTTTGGAAAATAATGAAAATTTTGTTTAAAGGATATGTAAGAGATTAGAAATAACACATATGAAATCTCCATGATATAAGAAAAAAGAACTCAATCCTTTCATGGTGGGATGATTCTCAATAAAAACATAAAGTAAAGAGACAAAGTGTTGTTATTTGATTCTAGATTGAAGTTGTTCCAAGGTAAATTTTATTCCAAATAGTCTATCCCTTTCATTTTTACTCATAATTTTTTATTTAGTGCAATACAAATTAATGAACTAGACGAAGGTACACCATTCATAGTAAATTGACAATTGTTGAAGTTGTTTAGTGAAAATGTCCAAGATCCTCCAGGGGAGTAAAAGCATATTCTGAAAGCTAAGTACAATTGAAGCCAAGTTGTGTCTTTCCTTCTCGCTTATTTTTTGTTATGTATTTAATTTCATGATTTTCATTTTCAACTATTTTTTTGCACAATGAGGAAATTTCCTAGAATAAGTGTTAGGGGGGCGCAAGCTTGGTAGATTGGGATTTTGTGTGCTTTCCTTTGATTTTTTTTTCAATTTTTCTTTCCTTTTTTTGTGTGTTTTTTTTCATCTTTTTCAATATCTATGAATTTTCTTTTCCAGTACTTTGAGTTTTATTTTAAAAAAACACATGTGAGTTTTAATGACTATATTTTTCAATTTTTAAATTCATTACAATGAGTGAAAAAATTGATCCTTTGAAACTAAATATAAATGAACGATGATAATGACATTGTTTCAAGTTAAAGAAAACATAAATTTCTTGAAAATACCTCTGATTTTTGAATCTCATGCCACATATAATTGTCTTTATCATCAAAATTACCATTCTTGTAAGGCTTTTAAAACCATTTTTAAATCCTCTTCACAATCAAATATTTTCTTTATAGAAGCAATCCATGCTTGTTTGAACAAGAACGTGATTTATTTCTATAAAAAATTGAGTGTTGGGGTACTTGCGATAAAAATTATTTGAGAATTTCTTTGTATTTTGAAACCCATTTTTCTTGATTATCCTTTTGATTTTTACCTCCCTTGCACATTTAATCTTTATTGAGCCCATTTTATCCATGTAAAACCTGTTAGTTTATCCACATTACAAGACAATTTTCCTATTCTGACCTTCTCATGAAGTTTAAATGCATTATCTAGATGGACTTATGTGTATGAGGAGAGGACTTGTGTTGTGCTACCTCATTTGGTGTTGTTTTTGGTGGAGATTCAAACATTTGAGAGATAGTTTTGCTGCTATATGATATTTTATTGACCGTTGTGCCTATCTGGAGCCATCAAATAAAAGAAAGTTGTTCCATATTTGGAGAATTAAAAAAGGGAAAACATTTTAATATTTTCCGTAGTAATATTGATTTAATGGGATGGAAAAGAGATGCTCTGAGATGATTTTATTCGCAGAAAAGTAGGGAAGAGAACATAATTAAATAAAAATTAAAATCATGCATATTTATTTCAAAAAGAGAAAAACCCTCCATATTCAACCTTATAATAATTGACATTTTCAACCCACCAACCGTAAGCCACATAAAAACCTTGGTAAATTACTCACGATAATCACAATTTTTTGGATCATATTGATTAGAGATGTAGAAATTTATCAAGCTTATTGTGATCCTTTCAATAGTTTGGATGATAAAATCTTTATTGAATGTCTATATTTGTGTGTTGAGAGGGAATTAATGGGGTGTAAGTGTGTTGTGTACATGGGATGAGAAGAGAAGTTGAAATTTATTAAATCATATAAATTTTAGAATTTAAAATATTTGTTTTTAATGAGGCATGATATCTTTTAATTAATGGTTATAAATTTGTGAACCACGTTGGTATGTTTTTTTATGTTTCTATTTTTCCAGGAGTCCAAATGATAAGTGTGGTGGAACTAATAGAGATAATATTTCCAATTTTTTTCATAGGTATTTTAATGATTTAAACCCCACCAATGTGTCATTTTATGTGAAATTGGATTGTTTTTATAATTTAGGGATTTTTTTGATCTTTAAATATAAAATTTCACAATTATTGAATTCTAACAACTTTCAATACAATTTTTATTTCAAGGTGTAGAAAAAAGAAACTTGGAACCATGAGAAAAGCTCACAGCGCAACACCCGATTTTGGAGAAAAGATTCAAAGCAGGAAAAAGGAAGTAACATAGTTACACATCATGATTTTTTAAAAAATTATTTGATTCTCAAGGCAATTCCTGAAATCATTACAAGCTGTGAAGGAGAATTACACAACATGACATTTTTTGGGAAATAATTCGGAAAATATTACAGCTAGATTCGGGACAACTAATGACAGAAAGATTACACGTCCTGTAAGTGTATTACACATCGTTTAAGTGACAGTACATAAAAATAAATCAATGTGGATGATGTGTTTTATGGATTTTTCTATAAATACACCCCTTGGCTACACTTCCAAGATATTCTTTGACCATAGGGAGTAGATCCACACAAATGGATGTCCTCGAAATAATGGAGTGATGATTGGGAGACTTTATTCTCCATGGTGGTGATTGAGATCGTGAGGAAGATTTCAAACAATGATGATGAAAAAGAAAGTATGGAGGTCCCCCAATTGATGTGTAGCTAAGCACCAAGTGATTGCGGATGATGAAAACTGATATAAACTCTCTTCTAAGTAGTGTGCTTATTGTGTAATCTCTTTTTGAATTTAACTTGAACATATATTTTTTAATGAATGTGTTTTTTTCATTCTTAAGTATATTTTAATCAAATTAGTTTTGATTGTTTTTCCATCTATTATGTAAATTAATTGATTCCATTATTTAAAATTCTTTAGTGAGATCTTTTTATTGAGAAGAGCATTCCAAATTAAGTTTGATTTCTTGGTGGCCTTCAAGTAATTTAGTCACTTATATAGGTGGGATAACAATCATATTGAGGTCTTCATATGATGTCTATACGAATTTGAGTGTTCACCTGGGCATCCATGGGGGGAATTTAGAAATTCCAATGAGAAAAACTTTTAAACAAGGAAGAGAGGAGTACCCGAGGGGTTTAATCTTATTTGCAACCACTATTTTAATTTTGAATTCATACTCATTTTATTTCCTCTCAATTTTCATTATTTTTCATTAAATTTTCATTCAATTTAGTTTACATTTATTTTCTATAGTATAAATTCTAATCGAATCCCCGTATTATTTTCTTCCTAAAAAACTAACAAAACAAAAGTAATAGTTTTGAAACACAAACTGAAACTTCCTAGAGAGATAATATAGGGAATATCACATTGTATTTACCTAGTGGATAAATTATTGATTGAATTTTTCATGATATAAACAGTCACATCATGTTTAAATAGTGGGTTCCCTAGGCCCAACTATGCAGTAATTTTGATTACTATATCATTTGTATAGTTAGTTATGCATGATGTCATCATACCATTATACTTTATCCTTCTCTATGTCCACTATTATAATGGAAATGTCCAAAGTTCAATTGTCGTGTAAAGAGGTTATAAAAAATCCGAGGCTATAATGAGAACCCCGAGATACTATGACATTAATCATAAATATATGTTCTACATTCTAGATACATCTTACTGATTGGACAAAATAGATGTTTGAATATCAGGTGCTGGGGGATCATAAGCATTGAGACTTATTCTCATGATGTTCGCACTTGGTGTTCTATAGTAGTGAGATCATGTGGACAAACCCACTAATAGGAACCCCACATGTTTTTGGTATCATTGGTTGTTCCTATCTATGAACATGTGTATTTTTCTCCTGACATGAGACCATTACCAATTTATACCATTTGATTATGTACTTTGATGCAAAGAAAAAACCATGGTATTGAAATCGTGGCAATGTAGCATGTGTTGGGTGTGTCGTTGGTGGTATGGCATTGGTTGAATGGTCAAGAAAGGATTTGTCGCTTCGAAGATTAGAAAGTTATATATCTTAGGCCTAGTTGATTGGGATGTTGTTGCCTTTATAAGTAATTGTACAAAGGAGTACAATGGTAAATTCATCTGGATAGATCAAAAAATAATAAAGAAAGAAAAGGATGATTACATAAGTCTGCATCCTGCTTTATGAGATATTTAATGACAAAGAGATTATTGTACACATTCAGTGTTCGTAGGTTGGTTGTTGTTGTTATGAAAATCATTATCTCTTCAGGGGTCATGATGGGTTGCTAGACTCCGCTCTTGGTCTGTGGATTTTATTCAATACTATCGAGATAAGGGCTTAGAGGGCCACACATAATGGCATATTCAAGAATCTTCCTCATTTAGTTGAATGGGTATATGGACATAGTGGGCCCCACTATGGGGTCTGGGTATTTTCCATGGTTTCAATCACCAAAAGAATTAAATAAATTCAGTAATATTCATATTATGATTATTTGGGAATTAATTTATTTAATGTATTTACAATTTTAATAAATACGGGATA
This sequence comes from Viscum album, assembly GCA_963277665.1. NCBI lineage: Eukaryota > Viridiplantae > Streptophyta > Magnoliopsida > Santalales > Viscaceae > Viscum > Viscum album. The sequence continues at coordinate 756,660,631 of OY728132.1, read as the reverse complement.
ATATTATTCGAAAAAATATTATTTTAATATTTAAGGTACATTTAGTATTTAAAGGGACAATGAGTCAAGTTAAATGGCTTGGTTTTTATCACGTAAAATGTTTTAAATTTATTACATGTATGTGATAAAATAATAAATAATATTGATGTAGTATAGTTCATCAAAATTATTTATTTAGTGTACATTGAAATAAATGGGGGTTGGGGAACCTTACTGGGTATTTATCAAATCCACTATAAATATAATAGGATTCTCTCACACAAGTGTGGTCATTACACTATTAATTCATTCATGGAATGAAAATTGAAAGCCTATCACTTCTCCTGCTTCCTATAGAGAAAATTTTTTGATCCAAGAGTTCAGATCAAGATTTTCCTCAAGCATCCAAGGCATCTTGATACGGTGATCATCTGGATGACGAAATCGTCGTCGGTTTGTTGTGCTAGAACTTAGAGTTAGACGATTGACATTCTAGCATATTTTGAAGGGTGTGTGGATGATCTAGAGGGATCCAGCGATGGATTCTTCAAGTAGTGATCGACTGCGACATGTTGCAATTAAGCACTCCTTCATATTTGGAATGGTATGTACTCTTTTTATGTTTTGTGCTCTTTACAATTTACGAGATATCCTCATACCCTTCTGGGGATCGAATCGTCAGTGTCAAAAAATATTGTCGATCCTATGATGAAAATTATTAAAATCCTTTTCCTGTCGGCTTCTACTATGGGCTTTAGAACCTAACAATGGTATTAGATGGTTTGGATAAATTTTCTGATCCTAAAAAATGAAATTTTCATTAATATTAAGTATAGTATTCAAAAACGGTCCCAGCGGTTCGAACCACGTGCCAATACGATCTCGAACAGCTATGTTATGGCCAATTTATTTTTTCAGATTGGATCGAAATTTGAGTTTTGATCATGGATATTAAATTTTATTTCATTAAGAAGAACTAATCAAGTTTAGATCGGTTCTTCAGATATGATTAAAATTATATGAAAAAATTATAAATTTAATAATTTAATAATTTTCTTAATAATTTTATAATTATAATGATATTTATTTTATTATTATAAAAATATAATAATGATAAATTATTATTTTATTGTAATAATTTAATAATTATTAATTTTAAAGGCTATTTGAATAGCATTTAGAAATAAAAAAATTGTTTGTGGAAAAACACAAAAAAGGAAAAAATTGGCAAAGGAGGAGAATTGACTTGACTTAAATATATATTTTAAAAAACTAATGGATACTAAAAAGAATTACATCAAAATAATTCTCAAAAATTAAAAAACATCGGTTGGGTGGGCTGGAAAATAAAAAAAAAAACACAACATGAAAACGGGGTCCGTGGACCCCCTGGATTGGCCTCCACAGGACGCCAGACTAGGTGCTAGAATCACCGCGCTGCGGCACCTGGCCACCGCTGGAGCCCTGTCTGAGCTTCCCACCTCGCTCCAGGCCAGCCTTCCCCGGACGCCGCTCTTACCCATCATCCACAGCGACCCAGCATAGAATCCTCTCCATCCCCTTCCTCGGCACCGTAAGCCGAGGTCGTAGCCCAACCCGAGTTGTCCCAATTACTCGTGCCAGCCTTCTGCGCCTCCTCCCTGCGCTCTCCGGCAATGAACCAAGAAACCTGCATGCATCCAAGTAGTCCACCAGACCCCCATCCTCTCACTCCATCCAGGAAACACGCACATCAGCTTCTTCCTCCGCACAAAACAGTAGCGCCCCGCCCTGTCACTGGTGACCCGTGGCCTCTGCTACCCTGGCCGCGTAACCCACGGCTCCCAGCCTTTCCGGCCTCCTAGCTGGCACTCTGTCCGCCACATGTGACATGTCCCAACTAACCTGTCTATGTCGGACCTCCCCTCCTGGGACCGTCAGTTAGCTCGTAGCCAACATAGGCTAACATGACTATCTCCTCCTTCACAAATGGAGCAGACCGCACCGTCCGACTTGCACTAGGAGAGGCTGTCACCGTCCTTCCCATTCATCCGACACTATCCTCATCCTTTCCGCACCATTGGTATGGATCCGAGAGGTACCCATTTTTCTACCTATTAGTTTTTTTGCGGGGTAAATTGGGTCCGAAAGCAGTCCGGGCGGACCTGCCCAACCCGGAATGAGTTTGGGTAGATCGGTCTGGCACAGTTTAGCCCTAGACGGCCTCGTAGGGCCCAGTGTGGGTTGGACCAACCCGCAAAGGCCCTGGAGTCGAGTTTTTGGGACTGATATATTTAAATAAATGAAAGTGATTAATTTAATTTTAGTATTTAAATAAAATTAATTAAAATTAATTTTGGTTAAGTATTTTAATATGCGAGGATATAAATTAAATTAATTTTACAATTAAATTATACTATTTAATTATATTAATTTTGGCATAAAAATTAAATTAATTAGAAGACCAATGATTAATTAAATTATTTGAATTTATTAATTCATTTATTTTAATTAAATAAACCCTCATACTTATTTAATGCATTTTAATTTTATCGTGCATTATTTACCCGCATTCTGGTCTTGAGCATCGACTCGTGTATGTCGCATTCATTTATTTAATTATTTAACCACGTGCAATGCTTGTAATTAATTAAATAGAATATATGTGCATCATTTTTATTTTCAGTTAAAATGTATAATGACCTACGTTCCCAATTCCCCTGATGTACATTTATACCCAATTTCCCCTCGCATGCGCGTGAGTAATTTTGTACTTCGGATGAACACAGCGAACGATGTAGATGATGCAAGACATGACGTGGACTTCGTCATGATGAGGCAGTACACCAAGACGTGACATAGACCGCACCAAAACAAGGCGATAATTCAGATGTGAAGAAAACACACAAAACGGGGGATAGCTTGAATTTTGATTCAAGCTTCGACTCGGGTATGATTCACTTAGGTCGTTTCGATGCTCAAGACATGGCGGGTAGCATTTTACCTTTATGCATTTATTTATTATTTTATGCATTTTAAAATAGTAGGAAAATACATAAAATAATAGATAATAAAATGAAAAATAAGCAGCGTACTCTTTTCTATTAATGTTTAGTTGTGAGTGTGACAATATAGATGACCATCTTTAATAGAAATGGATTACATTTGTCGAGAGAAAAACAAAAAACCCTCCAAGTAAAATTATGCCTTTACGGCCTTCCTTCATTAATGTTTGAACAAAAATGGGTGTTTGGGGTGCCTAACATGCAATAAATGAGGGTTCCTCTGACTACTAGGGAGTTATTATTAGGATTATGGGCTGGCTTAACTGAAAATGCATCAAAGAAATAGCCATAGATAGGTTGTTGAAATTTTAGAGGCAAGCATTGAGAAAATCAAGAAATGATTTTGAAGATGGGACTTCACTCAAGAGATCAAGGAACCTTTAGTTAATGTGGTTGTCCAGCCAAAAGCCTACCTTGGACCCTCTGAGTAGTGGTGTAGACATTTCATGTAGACTATGAGGGAGGTTCAGGGATCCCTTCCACTAGAATACTCAATAATATTCCGATTCTAGCACAGAGGGTTCCTAGAATTCAAAAAAATAGTGGGAGATATTTAAGGATTAAAATAATTAGTAATGTCACATTTGGTAATCAACGTAAAAGGAACTAATCTTTAAAAGTTTTATTTCTAAAAATGCCAAGCAATACCAAAATAAAACTGTGATAAATATTAGACAAAGTTAATGTCCATACAAGAAAAAAATTCCAAGTGCAGTAAAGGTGCTTGCACACATTACTACAATAATGGAAATTCAAGGTGCTTGTGTCCTAACCTGTTAAGCCATCTCATGAAGAAATAGTATAAACTTTCATAATGGAGACTGATGAAAAAAATCATATGATGGTTCTATCATAATGTTATCCTCAACGTCTGATGTTAGTTACGGTCGCTACATCATGACATAGAAGATGTTACATGTAGTCTCATCTCCACAAATTTTCCAAGGATAATGCTATGAACGATTTGAATGAGAAGATTGCACTCAGTTTGTGTAAAGTGAAATAATGTTCATGATCTTTCATGGAATAACATTCTTATACACCAAATTACTCTACAAACGAATGTTATAGATTAGAGCACTTCATTACCTTTAAGGTAACATTAACCATGTTATAAGAATATTAATGAAAGAATAATCATTTGTTCTTATAGCGGATACATTGAATGAAAAGGTGAAGGGAACTATGGATTATTATGCCAAAGGAACCTTCATCATATCCTTCAAATAAATGTTGTTTGTTATTTAATAGGAGGTTATTTACATCACATATTGAAATAAAATTATGGACGTTTAAAAACACAGTGAACTGAAATACAAGAAGCAAGGACCCATTTCTCATTCAGTTGATATTTATCAAATAAAATTACTGTTTCAAACTTACATCTTGGGAATTGGATTAAATATTCCAATAACATATGTGTATTTAAAAATAGTAACTGAGTAAGCATAGGAACATTATAAGAGGTAATGTATCTTCTCTAAGTGGCTAGGAAAGGGTGATTCCTAATTCAGTGGTGAGAGACACATAACTTCTAACTACCAAGTGATTGATTCAAATTGAACAAGGTGTTGAGTATAACCAAAACATTTATCTCATTTGCCAATTTGGTCATAATGATACATTATTCTATATTTCGAATGAATGTTTTTCGTGCTAACATACTCAACAAATAGTTCACTACTACTTGAATCAAAGCCAATACATGATGAATATAAAATGTATGACCTACCAAGTTGTGAAAATTTAAACTTTTTCTAGTAAAACGAAAAGTGGACATCAAGAATATACCCAGTATGGTATTTAGGCTCAGCACAACTAAACACCTTCCGTATTATTGACATATTTAGTTTAGACAAAGAAACCTTTAGAAATAAAGGTATTCCACAAAGCTTCCAAGGTTAGTTCAACAAGAGAGTGTGAACTATTCCAATGAAAGCTAGAGGTAATGAAACTACATAAGATTCCTTTACGTTATTAAAGAATTTAATAGTGAAGTATACGAATGGTTAGAAGATATGAGTTGCTTCTTATCGGCATATCGAAGAATATCTTGACCAAATATTCATCGATCATGATAATATAGCATGGAGTAATTCATAAATTCATGTTACCTTATCTACATCACAATATTTATGTTCATAAGGAGGATCGATGATGAGTCTTACATGTCAATATTGATCAACAATGTGTAGTGTGGGGAAATTACTAAACGCGCATTTTATACAACAATGTTTTGATGTAAGTAGTATCAATGTTACAACCTGCTGTAACTTCCATCATATTTCAGGATATGATTTGGAAATAATAGCGTAAAACCATAACCAATATTCCAATTGAAATGAAAAATAAATTTCATAATAATTATAGTATGATGAAAAAATTCATTATGTCATAGGACATGTCTTATAGTTTCAAAGTGTTTATTATTATATAAAAAACATGCATCAAGTAAAACACATGGTGCATCTAAGTAAATATACTAAACAAATTCCTAGGATATTACATAAATCCCTAACATATAAATGTTTTAGTCAAGTATTAGAAAAAATTTCAATATAATGGCGCGCCTCTATTAGAGATAGTAGGAGCTGAATTGACATGGACTTAGTCAATGCTTGAGTTTCACAAATCATTGACCTAGGAACAAGTTCCACAAGTATATGTGGAATATGCACGTTCCAGTGACACATAATTCATCGTAATAATGAAACCATGGTGATATTTATATATTCACCATGACTGGTGATAAATTATTCATTTTGAATAAGACATCATACAAGTATATAGTATATGGAAGTAAGCTATGATTGAAAAAACAATTTAAAATTCAATAATGGATTCCATGTATCAAATTACAAAATGGGATTATTAATTGAATATTACAGTGGGTATTAAAATGATATGATAAATGGATGGTACTTGCCTGGTACTAATAAGGATTGATTGGTTATACTACATCAGTATGCCTAAATTGATTAGAATTTTACTTGTCAGAGCTAACTTATAAGATCATTAAATTGGTAATTGGATGTCATAATCAAATTTCGTGGATGGTGTCTATACAGCGCAACCAAAAAGGAATAATGATGCCATCAAATTCTTATAAGGGTTTCAAGTTACTAAAATCGAGTATAGGATTAAAGTAAGCAACAAGATCTTAGAGCATTCATTTTTAATGATCTTTACCTTGTGTCTATCAAAGGTTTGTGGGAGTGAAAATGTTTTCCATGTGAAATATGTTTAGAAACATATGGAAAACCGTTATTGTACATATAGTTAGATAATATGAGGTTAAAATTAATTCTCCAATGATTTTCTTAAAGTAACAACCTAAGTTCTAGGGAACAGGATCTACTGAGGTAGATCTAACCGTTTCTTGGTCCTAGTCAGTTGTATATAAAGTGAAATTATATTGAAATATAAAATATGGAACAATTCAGTTTCATAAGATTTTCCAATGTTATATGGCTTAATCACTATAGGTTTACATGTTCGAAACATGGGAAGAAATTGAAGATGTGAATTGAGTTCCATACGCTTCAGTGATTGATCAATCGCGTATGCCATAATATGTACAATAATTGATATTTCTAGAATATACTTTATTGTAGGTAGATATAAATTATATATAATAGCACTTCAAGTGATGCAGTTAGAACTATCATGATGTAATTTGGAAAGTACAAATGATATGTACCTGGTATGTAGAGAAGAAGGTGTACTAGTTATGGTGGGACACAAGCCAGTAATTCTTTGATCAATTTGATCTAGTATCGTAGTTAGTCTAAGGCGATGAGCGATTCTAGCTCATAAAATCCACTGGTAGCCATATCTATAAATACTGAGTATATTTTAGCTTTTAAGGTAGCTAATAATAAATTATGAATTGCAATGATTTGTTGAAGATCTTGGAATCGCACCGAGTGAGAAAAGTATTATCATAATGTAAATTATGATATTTTTACAAGTGAGGCTCTCAAGTTATGACAATGGAAAAATTTATATACTAGGGGTTTTCATCTCCTTTGAAGTTTTACTCAATGTGATGAGGTTTCATACAGCAGATATGCCACATGGCAATAATGTGGTTGGCTCATTAGTTAAAGTCATTACTTAGTAGAAGCATTATCTTTATCATGTGAATTTCTATCAAGATTGGTTATCAAGTTGGCTCTAGTGAATGTGATAGTGTCAAAATAGTTGGTTCCCTAGAACAAACTATGCCGTAATTTTGATTAATATATCATGTGTAAAGTTAGTTATGCATGATGTCATCTTACCATTATAGTGTAGCCTTCTCTGCATCAACTATTTTAATGGTAATGTCTAATGTTTAATTATCTTGTCGAGAGGTTATAACAGATACCATGCTATAATGAGAACTCGAGATACTATGATATTAATATAAAATATATGTTCTATAGTCTAGTTACATCTTCTTGACTAGAAATAGTAAATGTTTGACTATCAGGTTATGGGGTCTCATAAGAATTGAGACTTCTTCTCATGAAGTTTACACTTGGTGATCTCTAGTAGTGAGATCATGAGGACAGACCTGATAATGGGAAGACCACATGTTTTGGGTGTCATTGGTTTTTCTAATATATGAGCATGTGTACTGGTCTCCTGACTTGAGACCATTTCCAAGGTGTACCAATTGATTATGTACTTTGATGCATGGTGAAAACCATGGTTTTGAAATCATGGTGAGGTAGCTTGTATTGGGTGCATCGTTGATGGTATGAAATTGGTTGAATGGTCAAGAAAGAATTTATCACTTCCATGTTTTGGAATTTGTATATATCTGGCCTAGTTGATCAGGATAGTCCTTACTTCATAAGTCTTTTCCCAATGCAGTACAAAGATAAATCCATCTGGATAGATCAAAAAGTAATAATGCATGAAAAGGATGATGACACAAGTGTGGGTACTACTTTATGAGATATTTAATGACAAAGAGATTATAGTATGCAGTTAGTGTTCGTAGGTTGGTTATCGTTGATATGAGAATCCGTATCTCTTTAGGGGCCATGATGGGTTGCTAGACTCCGGTCTTGGTCTATGGATTTTATTCACTGTAATTCAGATATGGTCCTAGAGGGCCATACACAATAGAATATTCAAGAATCCATCCTATTTAGTGGAATAAGTATATAGACATTGTGGGCCATCCCATGAGGTCTGAGCATTGTCCCAGTTGTCGATCACCAGAAGAGTAAAATTAATTAATTAATATTCAATTTATGAATATTTGGTATTGAATTTATTTAATGTATTTATAATTTTAGTAACAATTTGACAATATTAATCGAATGAGTATATTTTTATTATTCAAGATTTATTTAATCTTAAGTCGGAGAATGAGTAAAGTTAAATGGATCGGTTATTATCATGTAATATGTTTTAAATATATTACATGTATGTGATAAAATAATAAATAATATTGACACAGTTTAGTATGTGAAAATTATTTATTTAGTGGTCGTTGAAATAAACAGGGGTCGGGGAAGCCAACCGATTATTTATCAATTCCACTATTAATATAAGAGGATGATCGTACACATGTGTGGCCATTCAAATATTCATTCATTCATGGAATGAAAATTGAGAGTCGCTCTCTCCTCACACTTCCTAGAGAGAGAGGCTAGTGATCCAAGAGTTCAGATCAAGATCTCCCTCAAGCATCGAAGGCATATCGATGCGGTGATCATCAAGATGTCTAAAGCATCGTTGGATTTATTTTCTCGCAGCCAGAGTTGGATGATTGATGTTATAGCAGATTATGAAGCATGTGTGGATGATCTTGAGTGATCCTGCTATGGATTCTTCAAGTAGCGATTTCCAGCGACAAGTTATAGTAGAGCGCACAATTAGATTTGGTACAATATGTATTCTGTTTATGTTCTATTCTCTTTAAAATTTATGTGAGATCCTCAGACCTTTCCAGGGCTTGGATCATCGCCGTCGACAAGTACCGTCAATCCGCTGATGAGAATTTTTGAAATCCACAACCCACCGGCTTCCTCTGCGTGCCCCAGAACCGAACACATCATCTCCTCCTCAGATATATCCTTTTGTATTTTACATTATGACATATAGGATTGGTATTTAAAGAATAAAATTAACTCTAGGACATGATAAGAGATGTTGGGGAGATATTTTTATAGTTCATAGATGAACTATAGTTCTTAAAATATTTTAGGAAGGTAGTATAGTTGGAAGTCTTTTAAAAGTAGTGGGAGTAGAACACTGATTTTTTAATGTTTTCAAATAATATGAAGTCATAATCATAAAAAAAGTTATAAAAAACTATCCAATTTTTAAGATATGGTGATAAGGGTTAGAAAAAGAATAAAATTATATTTAAGATGTTAATTTTTTGATCTTATTACAAATTATTTACCTTAATTAACCTGATTTACCCTTTACCGTAGTGACAAATTTTTACCATGGTTATAATTCATAATGACCAAATATGAATTTAATCTCACTAATAAAACTGAAACTCCAAATTCCAAATACAAAAATATCTTGATTATTTATTTTTTATAAGTGTTATAAATTGAATTTATTGTATGTTTGCAATAAACAATAAAAATAGTTTGGGAAAATTTCATTTATAAACCTAAAAATGAACTTATAACAAAATCAACTATAATATTAACTAATATAAAATTATTTAGATTATATTTAACAAAATAAATCATTTTTTACTTTAAAACCAAATCTATAACATAATAGTACTTTAAATAACATGATTTAATGGGAAAATGATGGTTTTACAAAAATCGTCATTTTTTACTATTCACTGAAAAATAAATCTTTTCAAAAATAAAAAATAAAAATTTACATTAATATATATTCCGTATGTTGATTCTAAAATTTATTTACCTTTTATAAAAAATAAAATTCGTAAATCAAGAAATTTTTCATTCAAATAAAACCATGTAATTCATTGAAAATAAATTTAGTTAAATAAGACTTCCATTTTAGACTGAAAATTCATATAATGTCATTTATAAAAGTGTGATAATTATGAATCCATAAAATTAATATTTAAAAATCATAATAATTATTTATTTATAGTATTTCCTAGGTTTTCACATTCTTTCCCCCTTTATGAAATTTCATCATCACAATTTTATTCATTACATAAATAAGTGAGGCAATTTTTATCTCATAGCCTTTTAAAATTCTCATATTAATTCTTCAATCATTTTATTCTTCCATAAAACCATAAAATGTATAGTCAACTTATTTTTTATTAACTGTGCTCTATGATCTAAAATCTAAATCGAATTTTCTTTAAAATTGTCATTCTCCTCTAACTTAACGCCTTTAGGGATCAAATCATGAGATGCATTAGGTATGTACTTCCTTAAATAAGAAACACTACCAAAAAATAGGGAAACAGAAGTGATTCCCTTTATCAGTGCTAAACAGAAAGCCCGAATAAAGGGGTGTGCCTTTATCAGCACTACCTAAAAGCATTTATAAAGGTATCCTTTATCAGCGCTAAAACATGAACTGATAAAGGTGTACCATTTATCAGCACTTTTTTAGCGCTGATAATTGTTACATTTATCATTATTATTATTTGTCCTGATAAAATTATTTCTTATTAATTTATATAAAATTATTAAATTTATATTCAAAAAAATGTTTATTTTTATACATTAAATAAAAAACAATTGTTTATATTTAATATATATATTTTAATAATTCAAATATATATATATATATATATAATGTTTTAATTGAAAAAATTCTTTCTTAGATTATAATTAAATATATATATATAATTAAACAATTTTATTAATATATATTAAGAATTATAAACCAATATTAATAAATATATAATTTTTATAGTTATATTTATTAATAAATAAATATATATTCGTCCTATATATCATTTTAAATAAATAAATATTAACATAAATAAATTATTACAATTATACCTTTATAAAATCATTATTTATTAGCACTGATAAATAACTATTTTATCGGCGCTAAAATTATAGCACTGATAAATATGTACTTTATCATCACTTTTTTAGCACTGATAATGTCATGGATTTATCAGCTATAAAAAAGCACTGATAAAGGTATGTTTTATCAAAGATTTTATTTTATTGCTGATAAAACATACCTTTATTAGCGCTTTTAATTAGCATTAATAATGGTTAAAGTGGTTTTTATAAAAGAACGCTAACACGCCCCTCCTCCCTCGCACCCGTTCAAGCCTTCGTAGAAGCTAAACACTGCGCTTGTGACCACTCCTCCACCACGACCCCGCCTCCTTCTCCTCCTCCTCCTCCTCTTCCACCGCGGCCTTTTCCTCTTCCTCCGCCATGAACGTCCTCCTTCTCCTCCTCCACCACTACTTCCCCCACCGTAATCCCTCCTTCGCATTGATCCCTCCTTCGTCAGTGCTGCCTCCACCACCACTTCCTCTACCATGATCCATACTTCGCCGCGATCCCTACTACTTGGTAACCCTTATAGATATGAATTTTTAGTTCATTATGATCAGTATAAGGTCTTTCATCACTGGTAGCACACAGATCTGTGAAAAATATGGGAATCCTAGGTAAAATAATTTTGAACTGTTGGTGCATATGGGTTATGGCTCAATTCTTTGATATATTCTTGTGTATTTTTACTGAAACCATGCTTTAATCATATGATTTCACACTATAATTTTATAGTGCCATTTTCCAATACTGAATGATGGAATTTCCTTGTGTGTAATCACTAATTGAGAAACCATGGGGGAGGATTTTCGTTAGCATTGGCTAACACCCTACTAGGATGCAACTTGGAAAACCAATTGGCTGATTTATATGATCTACCAAGAAGTTCAAAATTTTCTAGTTTTTAATAATTCCTTTTCATATAAGTATTTAGACCCCCCCTCATCCTTCCCTCTATCTTGGAAATCCATCCATGGTGTGTGGGGAGCTTCTCCTCCTTCATCTTCATCATTTTTGTGTATTTGATCCTCTTTTAAAAAGAGTTTCCCAAAGAAACCTCTTTCCCATTCCTTAAATATTTTTGACATTTCAATCCCCTTTATAGATTTCTCATGTGAACCCTACAATATATGGATCTTGAAATCATGGATATTGTCAATTTATGGGGGTTTTATTAATTAATGGTTTTTAAGGACATATTGGGGCTTAGTTTACTAGTTTTCATTGAAGGATGAATCATCCATCTTGTTTATATGTATGTGTCATATGATAGAATAATAATTATTTATAGGAGGGTTTTAAGCATTATTATGTAATAGGTTACGTACCAATTGTATAGAAAAATTCACAGGTGGCCTTCCAAGCATGAAAAGAGTTTAAAAATTCAAATTCAGTAATATATAAAGATTTTTAAATAAGATTTTTACACATATTTATTTATAAATAATGTGTTCGGGGTTTGTAATGTTCTTGAAGGGTCCTAAAATGGTTGTTAGATTTTACAATGGGGTTTCAACCCATATGAGTTATATTGTAAATATTTTCATAGACATTGAATATTAAAAATGTAATTATTTTGGATTTTTGGATCCCATGTGATTTTATAAAATTATATTCATAATATTGGTCTTAATGGTTAATTTAGAAGATATTGTAAATCATTTTATTTGTATTTTCACCCTAAAAATGTTTTTTTGTTCATTTGGGACATTATGAGAAATGAGTATTTTTTAAATCCTCATGATCAAATTATTCTGCTTTTTTGTTTTGTTCTAACTAATGGGTGGTTCTCTATACATGTGGTGTTCTTGATATAGAGATAGGTGATGTTTCTTTCTAAGGAATTTGAGATTGGGTAATCATTTATTTATAAATGTATTCAATTTTGATGATTCTTGATTTATTTAATTTATTGATTTCTAACAACATTTTTTGATGTCTCGAGACTCTTAGGAGACTAGTTATTGATCTGGATATATGTAAACCACTGTATAAAATGACTATAATATATGGAGGGTGGACCACAAAACCGAGTGAGATAATAGAATAGAGAGTGATCATTAGATTATTGAAGGTAAAGATATATAATCATATATCCCAGGGTATTTTTGTTTTTTGTAAGATATTTATCCCTTGACCATTCAATTGGGGGATTCCTTGGTGGGTTCTAGTTATGGAATAACCAGTAGGTAGGTTGTTGGGTGAGATATATCAAGGATTATTTTAAATCTTATATCATGTTGAGTATATGGTTTGTATTAATTATCCCACAGAAAATACTTCTCATGCCTATATAATATTGTGACATCTTCCTTAAAACCCTTATAGGTACAATACATCAAAGGGTGCACTAGGAAATAGACCCTTATTCTATATCATAATGTACCCTATTCTTGAAATAAAAAGTGAATTTTTAGTCTTTTTAATGGGGTTCCCCTATTCCTTATTAGCCACCCGACCCCATCACCCAAACCCCCTTCCCCATAATTTTTCCCTCTTATAATTCACTCAATAGGATCCCTAATAGTCATTTCTTAGTGGATAACCCACCCATCTGGAAATCACACATCCCCCATTCCCCACACCCATGTATCCCCCACCACCCACCCCACCTGGGAAGCCCACCCCCTCCCTAGACAGCCCACACCCCCTCCCCACACCCCTGCATCCCCTCCCCCAAGACAACCCACCCCCTTCCACTTTGAACCTTTTATGTTTTACTGTATTTCCCCCCTTTTCTCATCCAGAACCCCTCTGCGCTATGCCAACCTCCCCTTTCTCTCCTCTTGGGTGGTTTTCCCTCACCCGGTGCATGTTTCATGTTTCATCACTTCTATTGGAGAACCTAGGATAATTTTTACCTATCTTAATCATTATATATATTAGTTTCTAACCCCCCATCCTACATTTAAATGTACATGGGTCAATAACAATTGGAAATTTAATGATACGACCAAGGTTGGTATCACAACTAACAACTGAATGGAATTTCCACTAACCTAAGAGGCGTTCATGATCTCTACGGGATAGAAATTATCCCCTATGAAAAAGAGAAAATTAATGTGGAATATTTTACCCCTAAATTATAGTAAATTTAAAATGAGCTTTCTCTTGAGAAGGAGACATGTCCCATTCATAAGTTGAATATCTAAGAAAATAGTAGATAGAAAAATTAATAAACAATAGGAAGATATCACAGATGAAAATTAAATCACAATGTTGACCAATAAAATTGTTTAAATAGACATGGACCATTACTAAATATCATTGGACCTATTTTCGATAGGTATAACATACGATTTCTCATTTTATGTTTTCATTTCAGTTGGAATTCTCCTCTGCCACTGGCCTCTCCTCTACCGCGAATGCTCCTCTGCCACATGCTGAACGACACCTTAGTGGTGAGTTTTCTCCTCTAACTCATTGGTTTCCTATTGTTCTTAGGTTATTTCTGTTTGATATTTATGGTTATAATGTGAAATGTATGGGTTGAACTCCCCACTGAAAATAGTGGTCGTTGGTGGTCCTTATTTGCGCACTAAATAAATTGCATGTTGGTTGGTTCCTGTTGAAAATTTGAATATAGAAATTAGTAATTCACATATACATTTCTAGTGAATGAATTCCCCAGGATGATAAAAAATCCATGATAACCCCTAAATTAACAAATAGAATTGATTAATGGATTCTTTTTCATATCTAAAATTTTGATTGTTTGGTTTGTATGGTGTTATGATTGTGAGCACAATTGTCTTTTTTTATGGTGTTGTGGTTGTTGGCATGATTGGTATGCCATTTATTTTCCATGTTGTATTTATTCCACCATTTAATATCATCCCAAGATTTACCCATTTCAATGGAACAACTACATTGTTATTAATTCAATTCCATTGAATCTTAGAAAACCACTTCACTAGAGGACTCTATGAGACATATTATGGAACCCTAGTCAAATAACTATTAAAATACATGTAATTAACCCTTCTACTTAAAATCACTATATTTAAAATCATACCATCAATTAGTTTAGTACCATATTTCTTGACTAGAGATATTATGTTTCTAGAGAAACACTAAAAAACTAGTTTACCACATTGCATATAGATCACATGTGGGATACTAAAACATTATAGTCAAGGGATTCTCATAACTTTTTGAAAATACTTTTTGTAATTATTTTGTTAAATATTAATATTATTGTATCAAATAGGGTGAATATGAATAAGGAATGGAAAAATGCCAATCGGTTGATAAAACAGTATGAAGATGGCGTGAAAGTGTTTATCAAGTTTTCAAAAGATTATGTATGTGACCCTTCTCAAATACTTTTTCCATGTTTACTCTATTGTTATTCAAGACAAATTAGTCCAGTGGAGTGGGAATAACATCTGAGCTGTCACAGAATAGATCGAAGTTATACATGTTGGAATAAATAGGGGAAACAATGAATGTAGGTTGTGGTTGGGATAACACTGCATTTTAAAGATCATCTGATATGATTATAAGCATTAAAAATAAAGGAGATTGTATGGAGGATGTGATTATAGATTTGAATGATGAAGACGATAATATTAATTAAATGATAAGGATAGTTGAAGATGAACTTAGTGATTTCCCAAAATTGTTTGAGAAGATAAAGAGTTGTGAAAAAATGAAATTGTATGTTGGTTTCACTAAATATAATATATTGTCAGCCATACTAAAGCTATATAATTTGAATGAATGTAATGGGTGGAGTGAAACCAGTTTTACAGAACTAATTTCTCTCCTGAATGACATGCTCGCAGATGATAATGAGCTCCTGATCCAAACATAAGATTCCAAAAAATTGCTACACTCGATGGGTATGATTTTTGAAAGAATACATGATTTCTCGAATGATTTTATATTGTTTCTAAAGGACCAGAAATCACTTAAAGAATTCCTAATGTGTTATTCTTCTTCATACATGAAAGATGAAAATAGTAATACAAAAGTTTCATGGTGAATTCCAATCATTCCACGGTTTATATGCCTATATGGAAGTAAAGAGACTATAGGAAAATTGACATGACATGAAGATATAAGAATTAAAGATGGGAAACTACGTCACCTGAAAAATTCTCCTCAATGGAAGAGATTTGATCATGAGTATCCTAAATTTGGAAATGAGCCGAGAAACCATTGTCTTGAGTTATCTATAGATGGGGTGAATCATTTTGGTTTTCAATGCAGCAGTCACAGTACATGGCCATTTATGTTGGTAAATTATGACATACCACCGTTGTTATGCATGAAACGGAAATACATCTTGTTATCTATGATTATATCAGGACCAATACAACTGGGCAATGATATTGATGTTTATTTGGCTCCATTGATCGAGGATTTGACATTATTGTGGGATTCATGTGTTACATTGTATGATGCTTAAAATAATGAATATTTCAAATTTAGAGATATGTTGTATGGGATGATAAATTACTTTCCTGATTATGGAAATATTTGAGGATATAGAATTAAAGTAACTCATGGGTGTATCATTTTCAAATAAGGGACACAGTCAATTAGTTTGAAACATTTATAAAAAACTGTGTTTCTAGGACATCATAGATTTCTACCCCTGACGACATAAGTACAGATCTTGGATGACATTATTTGATGGAATTTAAGAAGAACGTACAACACTGTATCCACTAATAAGTGATCAATTGTTTGAGAAAGTAAATGATGTGGACACTATTTTTGGTAAACCATTTTTGAAACACCTTACGAAAACCGGTTCGAAAAAGAGATCAATTTTTTTGGAATTACCATACTGGAATTTTCTTTTATGTTAGAAATTTTCTTGATGTTATGCATCTTGAAAAAAATGTATGTGATAGTGGGATCTCCACGTTTCTAAATGCACTAGGAAAAACAAAGGATGGAATTAAGGCTAGATTAGACATAGTTTTGAGGGGAATATGAGAAGTGTTGGTACCGGTGAAGGGTGAGAAATGAGCATTTTTCTCCCTACTAATTACACTATTTCCATGAAAGATATATTATATTTTCATCTTCTTGATGAATTAAAGGTTCTAGAGGGGTATTCATCAAATATCAAGATCATCATGTCAATGATCAATTTAAAATTAAAGGGTTTGAAATCACATGACTGCCATGTTTTGATGAAAGATCAAATTTTTATAGCTTTACATTGCATTTTTTCAAATAATTTCTTCCATACATTAATGAAGCTCTATTTCTTCTTCAATGTTATATGCAGTAACGTTATAGACCCGACAAAATTTCCAACTATAGAAAGAGAAATTTTCATCATATTATGTGAATTGGAAATGTTCTTCCCACCGAAATTCATTAATATGTTGGTTCATTTGATGGTTCATTTGTTGAGATAGATTTGACTATGTGGTCATCTACATTATAGATGGATGTACCTGATTGAATGGTATATGACGATTTTGAAATGGTATGTCAAAAATCATATTCGGCCAGAGGGTTGTATTGCAGAGAAATATATTATTGAGGAAGACATTGAATTCTATACCAAATACCTATATGGTGTGGAAATCATTGGCCCCATGAAATCTCATCACACTGGGTGGCTTTAGGGTGAAGGAATTTCTGGAAGAGAGGTTGTCACAATCAATATTATATATTAGGAGTAGGCCCAAGTTTACGTTTTTCATAACAGTTTCGACGTTGACCCATTTGTTCAACCCCAAGAAGAAATTCATAGGCATTTGAATCCATATGGGGATGAAAAATGGATATCAGATATACATAATTGATAGTTTATAGGATGGTTTCACGACCATATTTTTATGAATTTAGATGAAAATCTGGATTCAATTTCAGAACTACTTCGACGACTAGCCAGATATGAAAGTGTGTATGTATTATCTTATAATTTTTATGTACTTAATGGTCATACAACATATACTAATGAAGATGACGAAGATAGTACCATGTAGAATAGTGGGGTTACACATGTGGCTAAATATATGCATGTTTCTAGTGCTAAGGGTAGAAATCCAATTTATATGAATATGTCATACTTTGACAACATGAAAAAAATTTGGGAGTTGGATTATATGACATTCAATGTTCCGATTTTTCAATGCAGGTTGGTTGATAACAGGGGTGCTTTAAAAAAAGATTAATTGGGATTCATGAAAGTTGATTTTAGTAAGAAAGTGGAGAAATATGAACCATTTATAATTTCATCCCAGGTAGTACAATTATTTTATGTTCCAGATCATGCAAACTGAAACTGGTCAATAGTTCTGTTATCGACCAAATAAACCGAAGTGTTAGAGGAAAGTTCAATGGAGGATGACCCTTCCATTGGGGCTTTTCAATAATTTTACAGCGTTCCTAATGTACATATAACTTTTTATGTCAGAGGATTCCATAATGAACGGATTTACATAGTTTATAGAGGGGTAAAACCTATTCTTCCATTAAAAAAATAGAGTTCAATAATCAGGTTATTTGTTTATTATAATATGAATTGTGTTACGTTATGTTATTATCTGTTCACTACTAATTTTATGTAATCTAAATTAAATCATAAACCACTTATGTTGATAATGAATTATGAACCTACAGATGCACCCAATCCTAAGGCACAATAGGTCTCTTAATCTGGTGCTGCTTGTCCTAGTGAAGAGCAATATCATGTCTCTCAACCTATTGTTGTTGGCCCTCGTGCTGAGGAAAAAAAGGTCTCTCAAACTACTGTTGTGGTCCCAATGCTAATTCTAGCACTCTAGAGGAATATAATTATGCTGATTCTGAAGAGATGGTAGGAAATGAAACCCAGACAGTGGAAAATAACCATAGCACTGTAGTTTGACACTGTTAGACAAAATCCTTAAGGAAAAACAAAAAGAAATCAAATTTGAGGTGGTATGGAATAAGCGATCCCAACATGTTAATCCCAACAAAGCCATCTCTACTAGATACATTGGAATCGTCACTCAGCAACATGTGTCAATTGATGTACAGTCGTGCCACCATGTTGTCATTAGGCTTAAGACAGTAATGTGGGAAGAGATTATGATAAAAATATCATATTATTTCATTAATTTATTAAAATAAAATAAAATACTTAAACATTGACTTACTCTTCATCATCCATTTAAAAGTGATTTTATAGTAGATGCCTCACACAATAAATATGTATTAAGAGTGGGAGGAAGGATTCATAGAGGATTCTACAAAATTTTAAGGAAATTTCATCTTAGCAATGCTGAAGGTAAAATCAAGCCACACCAAGCTTTTATTTATACACACTTGATATCCCAGGGACCATGGGATGCATTTAGCAACCATCTTGGGGAGCAGAAATTTCAGTTACATTGTGTCTTGTAATATGCTGTTTGATGTTTCTTCTATTTATCACTTTGATTGAGAGTTTTTTATTTATGAAACAAAAATTGAGTGCTAAAAATAATTTAGGGGAAACAAAACTAGCATACCCCTACTGTAAAGCAAGGATGGGGTACACTTCACTAGAGGAAAAATTTGGTACATCTTTTATATCTATTGTAATACTTTTATGTGACATAAAACAAAACCATAACAATGTTTCTCTATTTAAATGAATATTGATGAAGGGAAATCAAAAGCCATATCCATCCCACACCATGTGATATGGAAGGAGGCTCATGTAACTAAATAAGGGATAATGATATTTGAGATCCCAAAAAAAATGTGGGATCCGTGTGTAAGTATGACATAATATAAATTTTATTTTCAATAAATCGTTATTATATAACAATGACAACCTATTTTCCTATATTTTCTATCTGGTATTGTCACAAGAATCAACAACACCCTCACTAGATGGAAAAATACTTTTAGCTGCCTTGATGCAGCAAGAACTGTATGGCCACATCAGAGGTATCGGTTTTGGGGTGACACCCCAAACGTATTTTCAGAAACAAAATTATCCAGATGATCAAACTAAGTAAATGAAAAGGATGCAATAAAATTAGCTATTTTTAAGAAGAATTATAATAAAAGAAATATAAGATAGAAAGTTTGATGGGAGGAGGCAAAGAGAATATACAACTCAACAAAAACCCATGTGTGAAGATCCCGCCCCACCCCCACCAGCTTTGAGGCAAGCCATTCCCCTAAAAACCCAACTTAGCTGGGGTAATCAATGTTTTAATAAATGTTTCATGAAATGTGAATCACATTAACACTCATACATTTTTTATACTAATATTCTACATGGTAAAAATGAATGTGATTTATATATATCAACTCCCACCTATCGCTTTATAGCAAGGGCTGCGACGTTCAACATGAAAAACGACATGCTACACACACAAAAACATCCAAAAAATCATGTCTGAGTGTCAATTAATGTAGCTACTGAGCTGAGTGTCGAGCTACCTATTCCAAATTATGATGAATACCTTCATACTGTTAAACAAGCTATTGAAACATTCATTGCATGGCCGTAAATTCTAGTAAAAAACATGTCGACATGGAGAAATCCATTCCCAATTTATTTTTCAAGATGAACCTTTTAAATTTGTTGAAAAAAGTTCTAAACTGAAGAATGAAAATAAATAATGAAAAAGAGAAGGGGTGAATGAAATATTGACTCAAAACCATCTCTAGGATCAACCAACTGATTGAAATGATCTACTAAGAGAACATTCACCCCAACCATTATATATCCACATTTAATATCATTGAAGGCTATTTTGGATACAAAGTTGATAGAAAAAAAATGCTCACACAATTTATTTTTTGAATAAAACATATGTACGGAGAGGAAAAATCATATTTCATTAGTGCTAAAAATTTAAATGAAATCATCATGTATCAATGGCTTGGAACCTCAGTTGTAAATGTATACATGAGGTATGTTTTCATGATTTTATTTTACAAAATCTGATATACTATGATAATTATGACTGAATAAATTTCCTATTTTTCACAGGCATATATATGAAAAAAAAATTGAATGGATTCCCCCATGAACAAAACTTTAGACTCATTAGTCCCCACATAACCTCTTCAAAAGAAGAATTATATTCGGCTAAACATGATGGAATAATTCCATCCTTTCTCAAATCATTTGAAAAAAAATTATGGATGATAGAAAATTTTAAATACCAACGATGCAGGGGTAAAACTCTACAATTTAATCATATTAATTGTATTTTCATTTCATCAATTACATTTTCATTTTTTTATGCAGCATTGGATGCTGATTGCAGTAAATTTGAATACTCTAAAGATTTATTTTTTGGATTTAATGCATGAATATGCAACAATCTGACCACGCATGATAGCGTTTGTCAATTTGTAATAAAATTGATCCACAATTTTAGAACTAAACATCTAGTTATATAATTTATATTATCTTTTAATGAGGATTCTATTATGATAGGGTAGTGCATCAAAATCGTCTACTTTATGGAATGAATCTAGATCCTAAGGACAAGAACACCCACAAGATCTACAAACGGACAAGTTTCCTGGTATATATAATAATATTTCAGTATCCAAACACATATCAAAACAAATTACTTCATTTTCTCAATGTTTATTCAATTTCCAAAACAAATAAACGGTAAGGAGTGTGGTTATTATGTTTGTAAATTTAAGAAATAGATCGTATTTCATCAAAAAACTAGCATCCTTGAAGATGTATTTTTGAAAATAATTACGAGATCATTTAAAATATTTATTAATCCTTTGTGTATTTTTATTTTTTCAACACAACAATGGTTGTATCAAAAACTTGTAATCACAAGATGATATAGATTTTTTTAGAAAAAAATGGGCAACATACCCAATGGAAGATTGTACAAAAATAGGATGAAAGTGAATTCGTACTACTTATGTTATCCTTATATGATCATTGATATCTCCCTTTTTACACTTAACGAGTATGTATAATCACCCTTTATTTAGTTTTATATCCTAAGGTTACGAAGTGTGGTTTTAGAAATGATTTGTATTTTTAGTAAAGAATAACAAAATTAAAGACTCTTATGAACTTGTTTTTTATGTTTTTATGTTTCCAAAAATCACTAAACCTAATCTATTATGGCATGGATCTTTTTTATTCTGTATTTTTGTCATTTATGTAGCATTTTATACTAATGTAATGTGTTTTAAGAATATTGGTTGTGCAGCATAGAAAAACATAATAACAAAACTAAGGATTCTCCACTACTATTGGTTAACTACCTATAGTATACCATCTGATGTGAAAATCAGATCTGGTGTCCATGTGATGATCTCATCTGACATCAACCCTATAATATCATCATTGTCGTTTCTCTTTTCCTTATCCTCATGCACCCATTTACTAGGTAAATGGGTGTAGGAAGAGAAGTCAAAGTGAACGCTAAATGATGATAAACATAGAGATGGTTTCTGATGAGAGCATCACGGGGGCACCCGACCGGTTGTTCAGATCAGATTCTATGGTAAGCGGTAGTTAACCAACATTAGTAAAGTGAACAAAGAATCATTAGTTTTTTATTAGCTTATAACTGGACAAAATAACCCATTTTGAAAGATGTGAAGGTAATGTTATTAAATAATATTTCTATTTTAATGAAATATTATATAATTAAATGTTGATTTGATTTTTATTATTCCTTGTAGGGTTCATTTATTTTAGAATATTTCTTTCCATGTGACATGCCGTTTCAGTAAGTGCAATGATGTTATGTCTGCTCAATCACAGAGGTAATCTTGATGTTTGCATAGTAAAATCACCGTCCATAGATCTTTCATCTCAACAATTTCTCAAATAAACCTGCATCATATATACATATGCATACCCACCAAAATATGGGTTCCTACAAACCTCATATATAACTTTCTTCACTTCAATGCCTAGATTCATACACACCTCACATTCAAATTACAGAAGAAGAAAAAAGGACATTTTTATAAGGAAGTGAATACCTGACTAATTCCCTTGGGCTTTTATTTTTCTTTTATTATTCGAAGATACACTTTCTATTCTGTGTAATATACAATAGATATGAGAGTAATGGGAAATATATTCACTAAGGACTCAATATTTCATATCTCTATGAGAACTCTTAGGTTTTTTCTCTACACCACATAAGCCTCTTCATGTGATCATGTCACATAAGATTCTTTGTAAGAATGCTTCATGTTAACCAATCATGTGATCTAATCACATAATCAAATCACATAAAAAAATAACATAATTAACTAAGGTAATTAACTTAAACCATGATTCGTGTATTCTTATATTTTTTACATTATCGTATAATGCTTCAAGGGTCATGTGCATGTCGACCACTTCATAGTCATTCGGTCCACTCACGAGAATCTTAAATTCTTGATGGGAACTAATATATTTTATTTTCAATTTTCTAATTAGTTTCCCTTATATGTCGGTGGGGGTGTCCATGAGGGAGGGGTGTCTAGGATTGGGGGTTGTCTAGGAGGGTAAAAGAGTTTTTTTTGGAGGGAGGGGGTTTCTTAGAGGGAGGGGTGTCTAGGTGGTTGGGTGGGTGGGGTTCTAGGAAGAACGAGGTGTCTGGGAGGGAGGTGGGGTTTCTAGGGGGTGTCCAGGTGTGGGTGTTTCCAGGAGGGTAGGGAGGGGTGTGTTTCCAGATTGGAGGGGGTGTCTAGGTGTGAGGGTGGGTGGGGGTGTCCAGGAAGGAGGGGGTGTCCATGAGTAGGGTTGTCTAGGAGGGGAGGTGTTTGACCATTGGTGGGAAGGGGGTCGTCCAGGGGGTCTATGTACGGTGGCTGGGGGGGGGGGTTGTCTAGTGGGTGGGAGGGGGGGGGGGTTGTCTATGGAAAGGGAGGGGGGCTGTAGGGGGATTGGTGGTGGTGGCGATGTCCAAGAAAAGGGAGGGGAGCTCCAGGGGGAGGGAGGGGGTTGTCCAGGGGGAGGGAGGAGGGCTACAGGTGGAGTGTTGGGGGGGGGGGGCATTCTAGGGGTATGGAGGGGGCTGTTCAGGGGGTTTTCTCCGGGAGGGGAGGGAGGGGGTTTGGATAATCACACTAAATAAATAGGAGGGGGGTGTCCAGGTGGGAGGGTTGGTGGGGGTGTCCAGGAAGGAGGTTGTGTCTAGGAGGGAGGGGTGACCAAGAGTGGTGGTGTCCAAGAGGGGGGTGTCCAAGGGGGTGTCCTGGAGTGGGGGTTTCTTGGAGGGGAGGGGGGATATCCAGGGGGTTGGAAGGGGGCTGTCCCGGGGGGCTGTGTAAGGTGGGGGGGGGGGGGGGTTGTCCCTTGGGTGGGAGGGGAGGTTGGTTGTCCAGGGAAAGGGATGGGGCTGCATGGGGAGTGGTGTGGGGGGGGGGGTGGCTTTCTAGATAAAGGTAGGGGTTGTATGGGGGGAGGGGGGTTTTACAAGAGGAAGGAAGGAGGATGCAGGTGGAGTGGGGGGTGTCTAGGGTTAGGGATGTGGCTCCTAATATATGTAACTACAAGGTTTATAACCTATCAAGGATTGTGGTACCAAAAGGAAAATGTTATAATTTATTCTAAAATTGAATACACCTATGAAATTGAATACACCATCAAGTATTTGTAATATTTTATAACCTCTATTTACACTTGTAGATCTTCAAGGTGACGAACAATTAGTATTGATATAAGGGACTATAAATGTTACTTGAGATCATTTTTCATAGGAATATTTCATTATCACTAATCAATTCAACGTTGAGGTGATGGATGTGGATAAAAATGTGGCCGATAAAGGCATGTTCTCAATTATTATCATGAATATTGATTTTCTAATGGAATTATTTTTCTATTGACTAATAATATTTATATGATCTATTAGAGTAACTCCACCGTAGAGCTTCGATGTCCCAGACCATTCAAATTTTTGTCTATACCCACTATAATAACTAGGGCACAAGACTTTCCATTTTCAAGTACATAAAAGGATATTAATTTGAGTCCCTCACATAGAAACTTGGTCATAGAGTATATTCCTATTTTTGGACTAGTCCTGAGTTGATTTTTAGAACACGCAGCAATAAATCAATAGTTTTAGTGAAAAGTTTGGGGGGATATTTGGTATATAATCATGGAGGGAACCGTCAATAAGCAAAAATACTAGTTAGGATGCCTCCAGTGCATGTTCACAACCCTTGGTTATAGTGAGTTATATTATCAAGAACTATATGTCAGTGTAAAGGAGGTGGTCACCATGAGTGAGAAAAATAGGTTCATCGAGTTGAGAGTATTGATGTTGGAGGCATAAAATTTGGAAATTAAACAACACAATGAGGAATTGAATGAAGCACCCATGTGTACAATAGAAGTAGAAGCTGTTAAAAATATAGTCATTTGTTGGATGTATGAGATAGAAAGATTCTAACATGAACTGTATCATCTATAATAAATGCACAATGTTGTGGAGAAAAAAGTGATAGAGCATAATAATCTTATCAATGTGGAATAAAATTCCAAATTTGATGCTACTAGTAGGGATGAGGAACTAAAATAGGGGTAGATGTGGAAAATAAATCAGTTTCTCATTTGTGATAATTCATAGCCAACTTTAGAGCACAGGGTAGCAGAGCTAGAGGGGGTATTCTAACAGCATACTATTTTGAGTATTATAAATTTATCCTACCCCCATATTTGGAGAGTTATGGGAGACTATAGACTATGGAAATTCCTCCCTTTTTTATTGTCAACAAATGAAAACTTTTGGATTCCATGTTATTATTTAACGTTTTTCCTCTTCTTTTCTCATCCATGTAATCTTAAAAAACAATATTTATTAGTCAATGGATTATGTTGAGCCTCTTCTGAAATATTAATTCAATACAAGGAAATATGGACATGTAAAGGTTGTAACATGTAAAAATTGACATTTTAATGATGTATTCATTCATGTTAATGTTTAATTTATTTCATTATTGTATTACTAACATAATATATTTTTACTTATATAGGTGGAATTTTTTTCCAGAGATCAGATGGTTTTTTTAGAAACTAATACCATGGATGATAATTTTTGAGAAGGGATCACAGATGCAAAAATGATGAAACATTAATGATTATAAATTTTTATAGGATAATTGTAATTTTAACCATATAATACATTGTTTGAAATGTATATAGTAGTGTTTTTTTGTATTCATTATTTCAAGAAAATGTATATAGCATTGTTTGGGAAACTCTTGTGCGTGCTGTTTTGTTCTTCTATGCTTTGTTTGTGTGTAGGTTTTGTTTTCTGCAGTAGTTTTGTGATGTGTGTGTAAGTGTTGTCTCTGGTGTGTAGGTTCCATGAAGGTGATGGTTTTCTTGAGTAACTTGGCCTTTATCAGCACTATTTTGAGCCCTGATAATTGTTTCAAATATTAGCGCTCAAAATATCACTGATAAAGGGGTGATTTATCAGCGCATTTTTTAGTGCGGATACAGGGGACCCTTTATTAGTTCTATTTTGAGCACTAATAAAGGGGAACCCCCTTTTTCTTCACCGTGATTAACAGTGCTTTTTTAGCACTATTAATGGCTGTTTTTAGTGCAATTAAATACCCTATTTGTAGTAGTGAAACACGAAACAAGTCATGTACCTACGATAAACTTGTAGGTAAGCCAACCTGCTAAGTAATTGATCATGATTTCAAAGTAATTTCATAGTTTTATTAAATTTTGGACATATATTTTCTTTTTTACATAAATAAATCACACCATTCCAAGAGATATTTAAAAAAATAAATAATCACCTACCTCAAATTAAATTTCTTCACTTTGGTTAACAACATAACTATTTTTATTCATATATTCTTCCCGAATTTAGTGATGAATCATATTTAATTTCTCAACTACATCTTCTAAAAATTAAATTCCAAACAATTTCCTCTAACTGAATTTGTTCTAACATGCTGGAATCTGACCCCATTTTTCATTTAATATCTCAAAAGAATATATATGTATACATTAAAGAAAAATATTGTTATAAAAAATCTACTAATGATAAATGTTGGTCCCAAATTCTCTGATAATCTAATGATGAATCTCTATGTACATAATCTAATGCATGAATTGTATGCTATGATTAGTTATCATATTGATAATGAAAAGATATAGTGAAATTCAATTCTTTACCCAATGACTTTTGAAGTCCATTAAAAAATTTGAGGTAAATTGGGGATCACTATCTGATACAAAAGAGAGGGGAACTGTATCTATATTCATGATCTCTTTATGATAAATTAGATAAAGTTGATCTAAAGACATTATATCATGAATATGAATAAAGTGCATTAATTTTTTCAAATAATAAAAAATAACCCAAATCACATTTTTACCTTGAGATGTATTTGGAAATACCACTAAGATATCCATGGATATGTTCTCCTATTTTCATTTTGGCATTGAAAAAGGTTGTTGCATCCCCTTCATTAGTTTTTATTTATCTTTAACCTATTGAATGTTCAAACATTTCATGGTAAAATATGAAAAATATTTATTCATACCTTCACAACAATGATATACTCAAATGTATCTTTATATATTAGTTCTAATTGGATACACAAAAAATATAGATTTTTAAGCTACATATAGCAATTTATTATTCAACTGAGAATAACTCAAAACACGTAACTTATTTCAAAGTATGATAGTTCATCTTCTATCACCATTAAATATATTAAATAGACCATTTTTACATATTTTACTTTTTCTTGGAAACTATGATCATCCTTATAAGTTTGATTAATTATATCTTAAAATATGACAACACTGATACCGGAGTTAAAATAGGGGTTTTTTCATAAATTTTTTTGCAAGATAAAATTTATTAAATCATTAACTAAAAGATCATGTTCCAAATATAACATAGATAATTATGAATAATCCTTCATAACATATTCAATGATGAAATCTATTTTCAACTAAAAGAATCAACTACCTTGTTTGTTGTACCTAGATGATAGTGAAATGTGAAATAATAATCCTTTATCAGTTCCAACCATCTTCTCTATCTCATTTTCAGCAATTTTTTTATAAATAAAAACCTTAAAATTTTATGGTTTGTATATATTTTACATTTTACCATATATAAAATATTCCTCAAAAATTTTAAATAAAAAAACTACTGCAGTCAGCTCATGGTCATATGTAGTGTATCTCTGTTCATGGTGTTTTAATTGAAGAGAACCATATAAAATTACTGGATCATCATGCATAAAAAACAAGTCCCGTAAATGAAGTGTCACCATAAATAGTAAATTAAACATTTTTGTTGTAAAGGATAACAAAGGAGTATTAACCACTCTAATTTTTAATTATTTTAAATATTCATCACATTCATTTATCTAGATGAGTTTAACTTGGTTTCATGTCAACATAGTTATTAGGATAGATAATCGAGATAATATTTCAAAAAACTATTTCTAGTAACCCACAAATCCAAGAAAACATCAAATATCAGTGGAATCTATGGGTCTTGGATATTCTTTCACTAATTTGGTACTATCATGATCAATAATTGAGACATATTTAGAAAAAATATTCCCAAGGAATGAAATCTACTATAACAAAAATTAACATTAACTAAATTTTCAATGAAATGTACTTTATTTAAATGTATGTAGGATAATATTTATACATTTCTCAAGATCTTCATATATTTTGTTTTTTATCCTAATACTATCGATAAATGAAACAAAAAACTATCTAAACACCCATAGATCACTCTACTCGTTAGATCCAAAAATAAAGAGGATTATTTTTTTAACCCCAATGACATAACCACATACTCTTAATGGTCATACCTAGTCAAATATATCTTATTCAAAATTTAATATTCCATTAATTTAATATGTTTCTAACCAAACATAATATCAATCTTGTAAATAAAATACTACACTCACTGGAGCAGATAAAAAATTCATCGATACGAGGAAAATGATACTTCTTTTAAAAATGATGTCTTTGGGTGCTCTATAAACACCAATACATATAATGGAACCGTCATTATTTTTTTAAAAAAATATAGGATCAACCCAAAAAGAATTTATATGGTTGATTATACCCTTATCAAGTAACTCATGGATTAGAATTTTAAATTTTAGAAATTTATTTGAATCCATTTGATTATAAGTTTTTAAAAGTTTCTTAGTAATAGAAACTAAGTCAATAGTTAATTCAATATACCAATATAGAATAATGATAAGAAAATCATCCGGAAATAAATCAAGAAATTAAATTACCACTTGAACGTCACTAATTTGATCAGTACCTTTCTTTTCAACAATATTCATCAGATAAATTTCACTTCCATATTTTATCAGTTTCTAAACATTTTGATATTTTATCAAAGGTATGAACTAATTCTTATATATGGATTGAATTTTATTTGAAAATTGAATATGAATTATTTAGATCTAAAATCTATCTTATCATGATAAAATGAAATCCAATCCATACCAAGAATAACATCAAACTCTATAATGGGTAAGAGAAAAAGGTTTTTCTGGAAAAACCATTCCACGGATAATAATCAAAAAATTTCCATAAAAACTAGTTGCCTTTATACTACCCCAAATTGTTCTTACCAAGATTTCAATCATCATTTATTGAGATCATATTTTCTTTTTCATGAAAATATATCATATATTATAAAATATATGGATCCTCAATTAAAAAAATCATTGAAATAATCTTTCTAAACAATTAATGTACCTATCATTGCTTCATTTGATGGTCCCAAACCTACCGTAGTAGTAAAAGAAGAAATTTTTGAACCTGTATATTTATGATCTTGATGATTCATACCTTGAGTAACTGACTTTAAATTAATTATATTAATTACCTAAATAAATATAATAAAAAAATTTCACTTCCTATGTTTCATTATTAGTCCAACCATTACCATTTTTTGGTGAAAAAAATAATGTGTACATCATTTCCACATCAGTAACACTTCACAAATATCATAATATGTAAACCCCAAAGGAATTATAAATAAATATAATATTTAATTCATGAAACATGATGTCTCTACAAAACACCACTTTGTAATAACCTAGCTAGTAAACATAAATTTTCCACCCTATGATTCTAATTTTGAAAAACTAACATACATGGTTGTGATCAGTAAGATATTTAGAGTTTGATAAGAAAAAATTATTTTTTTGAATAGTAAAATTCCCTTCTGAGTAATTATATTACACTTATGAATAGTAAATATTATTATTATTTTATCTTCCTATGTTTATAAGATAATTAAATCTTGATTCATTTTTCAAGGTCATATTAAATGAACTATAGTTTTGAAATTTTTATTTTTCAAATAAATTATGATTTTATTTAAAAATTTAATTAATCATATATATATAATTATTTCTAAAAAATTTAGTTTATTTCTGAATTATACATCTCAAAAATTGGTTTGGGAGAATTTTGGGGATATTTCTAAATCCTCAAATTTTTTAGGAACAGTAAAATATAGTAATTTTCTGTATATATACATTATCAGTTAAATTAACTATTCCTAGAATCATGGATGATTTCAGAACACTTGGTTTGAAATGAAATACACTTATTACTATTATGTGTCATATTAATCAATACTGTTGATTTTATTTAAAGAAATAATAAAATAATGAATAAGATATTAAAAAATCACCCCTCTCATCCTCTATAAAAAAACCCCTCTCCCCCTCTTCTCTTCACTTCTCTCAAGTCTTGTGCCTTGTCTAAATTCTACTCAAATATCCTCCAAAGGTCCTACACCACTTCCATCATCCCTTGGTCTCATAAATAGACAAAAACCTCTCCCATAATAGACTCTCAATGAAGATAACATCAATATGTAAATTCCTATTTTCATTTCTTTTATTTAGTGTTCCTTTATTTAATTTTTCATTCCTAAAATCCTTTCAAAAAATGTTATAAAAACCCCAGTAACATAAATGTACTTTATTTTTGTTATGTTAATTTATTAATTCATCATTATATAAAATTTCCCCTTCTTTTATACTAGAAATAAATACCCCATCTGAGATGTGTTAATTTATCACATTCAAGTACAATGGGTTTTCAATTTCTATTACCATATACTATTATGGTCATGGAACCATTTTTATTGTTTAAATAGATCATAATATATGTAATATATCCTATTTATGTTTCTTTAATCAATTTTTTACATATGGTATTAATTTATAAATCAAAATGTGTTTATTGTGATAAAAACCCGCTAATTAACCCAAAGAATTATTATTAAAATTTTATATAATGATTCATCATCACTCCCAATAACCAAATGAATTTTATAACCATGAAATCATATGGATGATAAAAAATAAAATAAAACTTCTATTATGTACAACCCTTTTCATCTTACATGTTTATCCTTACATGAATATAAGTAAACTAGTCATGAATACCAAGGGAAAAATGCTCCCAAACAATAAAATTGAACCTCTTAAACCCATCAAGAAGGCCATGAATGAACTTAATAAGGCTATAATAAATCAATTAACTAAATAATATTTTATTAAAATATTTATTTATGAATTTAATTTGGTTATCCATGACACTAAGATCAATTTAAGATCACCATCAAACTTAAGGTATGAGTATTCTTCCTGAACATCCATTTTCATTTAGGTTACTCTTATTCTCCACTTACCTCAATTAAATAATTATTTATTAATATATAATCCTCATAAATTTAGTTTTAATGTTTTTTATATGTGTACCAACAAGAATCCAACTTTAATTTATGGGGATTTATATGTTTAAAATAATCTTTAAAATTTATTTCCTGAAATACAAGCCTGATTAAAGGGAATTTCTCAAATACTTACCTATTTTCAAGAACACAATATAATATATTTTTGAAAAAAGTTATATTTTTAAGATAAATAATTTTATTATTAAAATAATATCTTACTTCACTTCTGGTTTTATACAAAGGCATTTCTAAAAGAACTATTCTTTTTATAGTAAAAGAGTATTTATCTCAAGAATTACTAGATTATTTTATAAGAGTATATTCATCTATTTCAACACTCTTGTTGAATATTATATTATATTTTTATTAAGATTTAATGATATAATATACCATATTTTATTTATTGGTTAACTATTAGTTTTAATATGGATGTGATATATTAAAACTAGTTACTACTTTACTCTGAATAGTTAGCGTTTATGCTTAACATCCAAGGAAAGTTATTTATATTTCATATATAAGTTTAATATGAATGTATAATTTTTTATGTTTATATATTTTTATAGGAGGAATGAATTGGAATTATTAAGTGATTGGTGGGGCCCTCTATAGAACCTCGATGAATCGGTTGGTCTCATGAGACAAACTACGGTCTTGACACAGGGCCTTGACAAAACGATTATTATTGTCATGAAAAGTGGCCTTGATTGTATGGCTAAAATGTCTATAATTATTCATTACCTCATTATGGAACTTTTAATTAAATGTTCATGGGTTTATTATACCAGTATAATTCCAATTATTATACTCTTTTATGGAATTATGTATTCAAATCTTATTCCTTCCATAATGTGTTTAAGTTTATTTTTAAAGGCATGGGTTTTTAGTTATTAACCATGCCTAATGTTTATATTTATGATATCTTATATTTTATTGTTTACCCTTACTGAGAATTTTAGCTCACCCTTTTATTATGTTTCATTTTACTTGGAAATGAAGAGGTATATTATGAATGACATGTAGAGATAACTAGGATTTATGTATGTTGTCAAAGTAATTTTATATTATATATTCCCTTCCAGGTTAAAATGTTGAAATTTTGTATGTATCTAGTTTCCAAGTCTACAAAACAATTCATTCCATGGGATAAAAGTTTCTTGTAATCATACCAATATAATGAAATAAGGAACTGGACCTGGACAACTGGGTCCGAATTCTTTCCAGTTGGTATCAAAGGAAGTGTAGTAGAAAACATCGAAACTAGAATTAAGAAATGTAGATTAGATAACAAAACACTAATATAGAATTTCAGGATAACATACAAGAACATCTTAGAATTTTGGTAAGGTGTAAATTATATTGATATTTTTAGAAAATAATTCTGTATCTAGATACTATAAGTGGATGTGGTTATAGAATAGATCTTCCTCAGAGTAACAACTCTGACAAAGAGTTTCATGCTTGACCCAGGGTATCTAGGTACATGACAACGGGCCTTACTCTGCACCTGGTTTGACACTATTAGGGGATATGCTTAGGATATTCACATTTTCTTTACAAGATGTTAAGAAATATTTAAATGTAAACTTTTCCTCAAAGAAAACATGTTTATGATTATGAGATTAGCTACGTATAAGAATTCAATTTATGCTAAGTATTTTTCTATGTTTAGATTATACAATATGATTAATAAATGAATCTAGTGTATCCCATTATATATAAATGGTGCCTAATTGAAGGAATGGAAACCACATGAACATGTTTGTCCCATGTAAGTATTTACCTTTTATGTAAGATAATTATGTTGTTATTGGTGTTGTTACTGGTGCTAAGCAACTTATAACTATACTAGGAAAGTTGACTTAGGTTATGAACAATAACCTTACCTATATGGACCTTCTAGATCCACAATGTGTAGGATCTATGTTGGATCACATTATGATATAATATCCACCATCATTTAATGGAATACAAACCCAATTATAACAGAGAAGTGGATAAGTTCATTCGAGAAGATATTTCTCACTTTGGGATGTAATGAAAGAGAGAAGGTTTTCATAGCGGTTTATCGTCTATCGGGATATGCGGATCAGTGTTGGTATTTAATTCAAAAAATAAAGGACGAGTACGAAAAACAAGAAATTTAATAGAAGGATTTGAGGAAATATTATTAGAGAAATACTTCTCTTAAGAACATCAATCATATATGGAAAGGTAGTTTTTGAATTTGAGGAAAAAAGAGGATGAGAATGTTGCAAATTATGAAGCTATCTTCCCAAGGATATTAAAACATGTCGCGAACTACATAAATAATCTAAGGATAAAGATTGATGAATTATTCGATGATTTAAAACTATTCATCCGAATGGATCTAGTATCAAAATGTTTCTCATCATATGAATATATAGTCTCATGTGCTATCAAGATAGAAAAGAAATTATATAATCCTTTTGATTATAAGGGAAAGAAAGAGAAGAAGAGGGATTATGAAAACATTCGAAAAGGAAATAAGTTAATGGGTAAGAAGGGAATATTTTACTTTCCACCTTGTGATAATTGTGGGAAGAAACACTCTAATACATTCCTAAAGGGTATGGGTATTTTTTACATGTATGTAGAAAAAGCCCACCTATCAAGGGATTTTAATAGGAAGAAATAAGCTACTAATTTTCAATTCTACAATTTCAAGGAGAGAAGAAATTATTCAAATTATCTTCTTAGTTGTTAAGTAAATGATCCCCAAATAATTCTGAGGGAGCATGGCGAAGCTTATGCGATCACAATTGCTGATATTGAAGTTCCAAATGATGTGGTGACATATACTATAATTGTTTTCTGAAAATTATCCAATGATTTATTTGATTTTGGATCATCCCATTCTTTGATATCTTCCTTCTTTTCAAGAAAATTATATATTTCCCATTTTATTTAATAATGTAGTTGTTTGTGAAAACTCCTAATGTATGTATCATTGCAAAAAAGATTTGTCAGGGAGTCCCCATTATATCATATGAACATTTTTATCTTATGATTTTTTCATCATACGCATGATTGACATTGATATAATTCTAGGTATGGATTGGATTTAGAATCATGATGTGAAAATATATCATCAAAAGAATAAGGTTACAATTTTTGTGAATGATGTAGAATCCATTATCATTAGGGCCGAAACATCACCATCTTATTATCATCTAGATCCACCCCCAGTAGCTTGGTTGAATTCAATTATTGGGGAGGATGAGAAATCAATATCTATGAGTGAGTATAGGAATATTCAAATTTATGATTTACCTTTTGTGAAAGAATATATTGATGTTTTTCTAGAGGATTAACCTGGAAATCCTTCAGAGCACAAAGTTGAGATCTCTATTGATTTAATTCTGTGTTCAAGGCCTATATTAAAGACTTCTTATTTAATGGCCACTATGGAATTATTATAACTAAATAAAAACATAGAGTAATTGAGTGATAAAAGTTCTATTCATCCCATTTTCTCTCCATGGTGGTCCCTTGTTCTTTTCTTTAAGAAGAATGATTGATCTATGAGGTTGTTCATTGACTACAGGGAGATCAATTCTATAAAACTAATGAACAAGTATCCTATACCTCACATTGATGATTTATTTAATCAAATTTAGGGATCCTAATATGTTTTGAAGATTTTCCTTTGATCTGGATATCATTATTTATGAGTGAGGATGGAATATATTTAAAAGACAAAATTTTGAACCAGGTATAGGCATTACAAGTTTACAATAATGCCTTTTGGACTATCTAATGAACCCTATATATTCGTGGATCTAATGAATATGATTTTCAAGGAATATCTTGATGAATGTGTTGTGGTATTTAATCAAGATATATTTGTATACTCTAAAATATATAAAGATCATGAAAATCACTTGTGCATTATTCTGAAGACTATTTGAAGAAATTAATTTTATGGGAATTTTAGAAATTGTGAATTTTCGATTTAATAAGTATATTTTCTTGGCCATATTCTCTCTAAATATTTAATATCCATTCATCCTATGAATACAAAGTTTGTTTAGGAAGGGACTACACCAACAAACATAACTAAGGTACATAGTTTTATTGGTTTAGTAATTTGTTATTGGAATTTCATTCAGAACTTTTCTTGTTTATCCAACTCGTTAGCCAAGATTACTCATAAAGGTGTTAAGTTTGTATGGAAAAAAGAATGTGAGGAATGTTTTGAATAGTTAACGAGAAGATTAGTTAATTCTCTAATCCTAACTCTACTGTTGGGGAATGATGGATTTTTTATCTATATTAATTCATCAAAGAAATAACATGTTTCTGTCTTTATAGGGAATGTTATATTTATTGCCTATGCATAAGGTTAGTTAAAAATCCACGAACAAAACAATATTATTCATGATATTTAGTTAGTTGTTGTAATATTTTCTCTAAAAATATGGGGAAACTATCTCTATGGTGAAATATGTTTGATATATACGGATCCCAAGATTCTAAACAATATCATCTCACAAAATGAACTCAACATGAGGAAAAGGCGATGGACTGAGGTACTCATGTATTATGATTGTTCCGTACACTACCACCAAAAAACGAAAATAAGGTAGTTGATGCCCTGAGTAGGAAGGATCATGGATTTTTAAACAAAATTAGGATTGAAATGGATCATGTATTCATGGATCTAATAAGGATAGACTTGGGAATTATCAAAGAGAGTGAAACATCATTACATTTTTAATTATTTTACATACCATATTTATTGGAATGATTTAAATGTTCTCATCTTGATGATGAGAATCTTCAAAAGAAAAATAGTGTTGTGGATAATGGGATGTTGCAAGACATCGTATATGAATATGAAATTATGAAATTTGGGAAGATACTTTATGATCTAGTTATACCCGAGATAAAAATAGAGTTATTGTATGATTACCATAGATTTAATTTCCTTATACACAATGGTAGCACAAAAAATATATAGGGATTTGAAAGAACATTTCTGGTGGGACAACATGAAGCGGGAAATTGCTGATTATGTATCAAGATGTTTAGTATATCAACAGGTGAAGGTCGAATGCCCACATTCTAAAGGAGTCATACAACCTCTACCTATTCCAACATTGAAATGGGATGACATCATGATGGATTTTGTCACTGGATTACCGAAAACTCCATGAAAGAATGATGTAATATGGGTAATTGTTGATCGACTTACAAAATCATCACATTTCCTCTCTATATGTGAGGATTTACCATTAGAGTTCCTTGAATGACTCTATATCAATGAATTTGTGAGAATTCATGGAGAACCTATCTCAATTTTTTCTGATTATGATCTACGATTTACATCAAAATAATGGAAAATTCTTCAGAAAGCATTGGATACATTCCTTCATTTGAGTACTTCTAAGCACCCACAAACTAATGGGCAATTAGAAAGGATGATCCTCACTTTTTAATACATGTTGAGATCATGATAAATTTATCTTCAAGGTATGTGGGATTATTATTTACCTTTGGTGAAGTTTTACTACAATAATAGTTTCCATTCAAGGATTCAATTGGCACCATATGAAGCATTGTTTGGAAAGAGAATTCGTACACCAAAATGTAGGGATGAAGTCGGTGAAAGGAAGCTTGTGGGTCCAGAGCATGTGGAGGAAAAAACAATAAAAGTGAAGAATTCTAAAACACATATCAATGAAGCTCAATGAAGGTAAAAGATCTATGCTGATAGTTGAATGAAGGATTTGGAATTTCATGTAGGAGATCATGTTTTCTTGGGCTATCTCCATGGAGGGGTGTTATAAGATATGGTAAGAAAGGGAAACTGAGGCCTAGGTACATTGGACCTTTTGAAATTATAGAGAGAGTTGTAGCTATGGATTATCATTTGTAAATTCTAGCTATCATGTATAATGTACACATTGTGTTTCATGTCTCATTGTTGAGAAAGTACATTTGAGACCCAACGTCTGTCCTCACTTCTGAAGGTATAGAATTAGAACATGAATTATCTTATTGTGAGGAGCCTATATGGATTCTAGACACTAAAGAACATGTGTTGAGGAATCAGAAAACATGACTGGTAAATGTACTTTGGGAAAATCATATAATTGAAGAAGCAATATGGGATTTTGATGTTTTTAAAATTAAGAACTACCAAAATCTTTTTGTGAGGTAACATTCTAGTAATTTCAAGGGTGATGTTTTTTAAAGGAGAGAATGTAACACACCAAGGATTTAAAAATAAATTTAATATTGATTTCATGAAACACAATGCCATTAAAAAACACCACTTTGTTATACCCTAGCAAATAAACATAATTTTTCCACCTCTGGGATTTAAATTTTGAAAAACTAACATACACAGTTGTGTTTAGTATGATATTTAGAGTCTGATACAGCAAAAATAATTTTTGGTGACTAGTAACACACCCTAATGAATAGTAATTATAATAGTAATATGACCCTTATGAATCGTAAATCATGTTATTAATTTATTTTTTAACGGTTAAATAATAATAATATCATTATTAATTTTTCATGGTGATATAAAACATATTATAGTTTTAAAATTGTTATTTTTTTTAACTAATGATGATTTTATTTAAAAAACAAATTAATAACATTTATAAAATTATTTTCAAAAAATAATGTTCATTTTATAATTCCACACGTCAAAAAATGGTTTGGGAGAATTTTTGTGATTTTTCTAAAATACTCGAATTTTTTATGAATAGTTCAATATAGTAATTTACCATATACATACATTATCAGTTAAAATTACTATTCCTAGAATCATGGTTAATGTAAGAAGCCTTGGTTAAAACTCCAATTTACTTTTTACTATTATGGGTCCCATGAATCAACATTATTGGTTGTAATGAGGGAAATAATAAAATAATGAATAAGATATTCAAAAAACACCCCTCTTGTTCATTGAAATCCTCCCTCACTCCCTCTTCTCTTCACTCCTATAAAACCTTGTTCCCTATCTAAATTCAGTTCAAATATCCTCCCAATATCCTCTCCCACTTCCATAATCCCTTGGTCTTATAAAAATTCCAAGACCCCTCCCTAAAGAGGATCTCAAGGAAGATAACTTCAAGAGGTAAATTCCTCTTTTCATTTCTTTTATTTCGAGTTCCTTTCACTTTTTTTCTTTCCAAACCTCCCTTCATAAAAATGTTATGATAAATCCAATAACATACATGTAATAGAAGTTTTTTTATTATAATTTAATAATTCATCATCATAACTTCTTTCCCCTACTTTTAAACTAGAAATGAAAACACCGTCTATGATGTGTTAATTTGTAACATTCAAAGTCGATGGGTTTTCAATTTCTATTATAGTCTTAAATTCTAGTCATGAATCAATTTTGATAGTTGAACCAGATCATAATATATTTAATATATCTTATTTAATGTTCTGAAATCATTTTTTTACATGTTGTATTAATTTATAAATAAAAATGTGTTTTTCGTGATAAAAACCGATAATTAACCCAAACAACTATCATTAAATTTTTATATAATGATCATCTCCAATATGAAAAATGAAATTAATTTTATAACCATGTAATCTTATTTATGTTAATAAATAAAATATAACTTCTACTCTGGACAATTTTTCTTATCTTACATGTTCATCCATACTGTTTATAAGTAAACCAGTCCTCAAGACCAAGGAAACAAATGCTCTAAAATAATAAAATTGAACCACTTAAATCCATCAATAAGGCCATTAATAGACTTAATATGGAAATAATAAATAAATTAAATAAATAATAGGTTCTGTAAATTTTAATTAATAAATTTAATTTTTTTATCAAGTACACTAAGATCATGTGAAGACCACCATCGGACTTAAGGTAAGGGTTTTCTACTCAAACCACTATTTTCATTCGGGTTACTCTTATTATCTACTTACCATAATTAAGTTATTATTTAATTATATTTAATCATCATAAATTATCTTTCAATGATTTATAAATGTTTACCAACCAGAATTCTACTTTCATTTATGGGGTTATATATATTTTTAGAAGGAACTTTCAAAAATTCATCCCGAAATACATGCCCATTTCAAGGGAATTTTGCAAAATCTTACCTATTTTAAAGGGAACTATATAAAATGTTTTTATCAGACACTACCTTTCTAAAATCAATAATTTTATTTTGAAAATACCATATTACCTCACTTCTGGTTTAATACAATGACTTTTTCAAAATAACACTTCTTTTCAAAGTAAAAGAGTATTTATCTCAAAAATTGGTCGATGATATTATAAGAGTATCTTCATCTATTTAAACCCTCATTTTGATTCATATGTATTTTTTTGGATTAATAATTTATTTTATCATATCAATTATTTAATTAAATGGTTTATTATTGTTTTGACTATGGATGTTCTATCTTAAAACAATTCAACAATTAACTCCGAATGGTTACTGTTTATGCTTAACGTTTGGGGAAAGTTATTTACATTTCATATATTAGTTTCAATATGAATGTATATGTTATTTATATTTATCAACATTCATATGAGGAATGAATTGGACTTATTAAGTTATGGTTGGGGTCTTCTATATCCCTTTGATTCATCGATATGTCTCATGAGACAAACTATGGTCTTGGCATGTGGCCTTAAAAAATGGAAATTTATAGTCTTGGCACGAGGCCGATACAGTATGGTTATGATGTTCATAATTATGGATTCAACCATTATTAAACTAGTAATTGATGTTTTATGATGTTATTTGACTTTTATAATCTCCATTAGTATGATTTATTATGGCATTATTTATTGAGCTTATATTCCTGCCATAATGTGTTCAAGTTTATTTTTAAAGGCATGTGTTTTTAGTTATTCACCGTGCCTAATGTTTATTTTTAGGATATCGTCCTCCATATTTCTTACCCTTACTGAGAATTTGGGATCACCCCTTTCTTATGTTTCATTTTATGAGGACATAAAGTGATATATTATGAATGACATGCAGGGATAACCTAGGAATTATTGATGTTGTCAAAGGAATTTCAATAATTTATCTCCTTTCAAGTCATAATGTTAAACATATGTATTTATATGGTCTTCCAAATCAACTAAACTATTAGTTTCTTCAGGATAAGACATTATTTTAAACATGCCAATTTAATTAAATGAGGAACCAGATCTAGGAAACTAGTGTTGGGGTCTTTACATAATACATTCTCTAGAATTATACTTTCTAGACTTATGAGAAGAAGGTATTTGAATTTTATTACCCTCAGGGTTCTTTATTGAATTCTTACTCATTTCTTGCGACCATGATCATTTATTATCTTTATTATTGTGAAATTCTTCAAACTAAATATTGAATTTATCATCACACCACACAATTTAATCATATATTTTGAAATCATGTATATGTAGACCCCTTTATAAACTATGCATAAATCTAAAGTAAAATTGATCAATTTTACAATCATGGTTCAGAATAAAATTTGGTTCATACATGACCAATCATCTAAAATTAGCTTTATGGGTGAAAAAATTTTCCACCTTTTTTTCATCTATATTAATTTCCTTTAAATTATATGTTATATAACTTTAGTAAAATACATTTAAAGGATGATATATTTAGATATAATCCATTCCATTGAATTAATTTCTTCATTTCATTGGTTTTCTTAATCAAAGACCACCATTTAACGAATTCACCTTAAAAATGAAAAATATAAATTGTCAGATTCTAATGTTATGAATATAACATAAATTCAAATATCTTATAAAAATCATTAATCAATACATCATATTTAATTGGTTATAAGGATCCACCAAAATCCATATGGTGTTGTTTCATGAAATTAATTAGTATAGAAAAGTTTTTCTATGGAGAATTTTGTCTCTCTTTTTATGGGTGCCACCATTAATATCCTTTTACAACTATGTTAACATTATAATAAAATAATTTATTCCAACCATTATAGGATACCGTTTCATTGAGATATTATCCTTCTAATTTTTTAACCTCACTTTCCCTAACTTCTATATAAAAAACCATCATAATCAGACATGGATTAGATGAAGAAACAATAAAATAATTTAAATATATCTATTGATAATATAATCATAAATTAAAGTATCTTTAATGTTGATTTTAATATTCTCATAACCCTTAAATTTACCTAAGTTGTTACATTGATTCCAACCATAATGATTCATACCTTATTCAACTCATAAATACATGACTTATAACAAGGATTTCACTTTCTTACATTTATAGGATATTTTTTAGATATTTATAAAATTATAAAAAGGTGGATATTTCCACACAATTTCCATTTTTCCCATAATAAAATTTATTTATAAAGAAACACTTTCATTGTTTAAGGTAACTCTCATAACTGGAACATTGAATTTATTAACATTTCTACTCATCCTTGAGCCCTATGAAAAATCATTTGATAATTTGGATGAAAAAAATATCTTAGTGAGGACATAAAATAATTTTAACTTGTTAGTCCATTTATAATAATAAAAAATTTAAAATAATGTTTTTCCTTTTCATAATAAACATTTGTCCTCAAATATCTCTTTAAATTATCAGGAAAAGAATTTAATTTCCAAATAACTTTTATAAAACAATTTATATGGAATCATAAATAAAAAATCATAATCATGAAAAATCATAAAAACCATTCCTTGAAAAATACGTCCCCCTTTATTTTTTTAACTCATAAAATTCCTTAAAAACATAAGATCATTTTATTACCTTTTGAAATAAAAAGATTTCCTTTATTAACTATTTCAATAATATCATATAGATACCATAGGACATTATACTAACATTAACAATTATAAGACTCCATAGAATTAAATCACATAATGAATAATTACTATATATCTTAAGGGTAACCTATCACGAGTAAACTCCACCACATTACCCAGTGCATTATATAGCTATACCGAGCCCACCCCTCATTAGTGTTATATTGTGCAAACCCGTCATTCATATAAAATGTAAAATAAAATTTGAATTAACAAAATAAATATAGATTACACTTTCATCATAAATTATATTTGAAGCAGCATTAAATCTAATAAGCAATAACACTTTCAGTTATCTCATAAAAAAGTGAAAATGTTTTTATTTCAAATGAAAATAAATTTTAATACGAAAAAATTACAGAATATTTGGATAAATATTTTCTTTGAAATTAAACATGAAAACTTGTAATTTAATGTTTAAAAAATAATAATTAATATAATGGTGGGAAATGAAAATCAAGCCATATATGTTAAAAACAATCATTTCTTTACTTTTTTAAAATATCAAAAATAACCCACACATAAAATTTGGAAAATATTCATTTTTATTAATTTGTAAATAAAGTTAAAAATAATTGAATATTAAATTTATCAAACTTTTGAGTATAATTATGAACATTATTTAAACATTTAAAAGAACCTTTATATGCAAGAAAATGAGTTCGTAGGGAAACATTATGATTTTTAAAATAAAGTCTCTTACATTAAGTCTTATCTAGCATATTATGTTTTCTAAATCCCGAATAATAAAATTATTTTATCTTTATAATTATTTAATAATAATTTTCATAATTATTTAATTATTATAATTTTTTCTTTTCTTACATTTTTAATATAGTTTATTTAGTTACTAATGTTTTTAACATTACTTTGGATATTCTGGGGTCGTTTTGTTTATTACCTCAAAAAACATCATTTTATTGATCGTGAACAAAGGGGATTTGGTAATGTTAACTCTAGAATATTAAATAGTTTATAATTATAATATTTAGAAATTAGATACACTTCTAAAACCAAACATGTAATGTAAGTAATGAAAAAATGAACCACATTATTTTGTGGAGATGACCGTTTGTATATATGCATGAACGACATTTTCATTCTTCTAATTGTTGGAAAAGAAATAAATTAGATATAATTTTACATTTATAGAATCATTAATTTGTTCTAAATGTATCATTTATTCATTATTTCAATCCTAATGTCCTACATTGTAATGTGGAGATGAAAAATGAATCACATCGCTTCGGGGATGTGGTATTACACATGTACAAACAAACTACATTATCAATTTATAATGGATGAAAAAGGTAATTAGGTAAGTAATATATTATCTTTCTAGGATAATAATAATTTCATAAAAACCTATATTTTATGTAATTTCATCTTTATAATTATGTGTGTTATGTGGTGATGAAATGGAAACACATCACTTCATGGAGGTAGTAGTCTACACATATCCATGGGTGAGGTTTTCATTTACCATAGGATGTAAAGGAGACATAAAATATTTTTTACATAAATTTGACAACATTTAAGTATATATAATATAATTATTTCATTCTATTATAGTTTTTATAAAATATTTTATTAAGGTATGAGAATAAATATAATTG
Source organism: Viscum album (assembly GCA_963277665.1). Taxonomy (NCBI): domain Eukaryota; kingdom Viridiplantae; phylum Streptophyta; class Magnoliopsida; order Santalales; family Viscaceae; genus Viscum; species Viscum album. Next base: position 756,616,525 of record OY728132.1, on the reverse strand, counting down.
AAATTGGTTGGTTATGACTTATACCTCATCTTTATATATCTCCCTTTAGATTTCTCCTTAACACTTATTGGATTGGTATTTTGAAAAGACCATGAACTCCAAGAATTTTTGAAGGATTTTGAGGATATATTTCTTCATGGATTTTATAAAATAGTATTCTCATCCACTAATGGACCTAAGGCCTTTATTTTTTATTTATTTAGATAATCCACCTTTCAAGGGGTGAGGTGGAACCCTTACAAGGCCCGTAGAAATAAGTATTACATGTCTCATAGGCCTTAGAGGAATTTCGTGCCCGTAGGCTTCAAACATTACATACAACCCAGAATAACTACTTGGAACTTATCCTCCTCAACATCATCACAATGAAATCTGCTCTCCACCTTTTCAAGGTCGTTCAGCTCATCTTTCATATGAATGTATAGGCTTGTCCCGATGGCAGGTGTCATACCATCTCATCCTTGATATTTATTTAGCTTCTACATTAGTGAAAGCTCCTTTCTCATCCTCCTTCTGAAGCTTGTACCATGTAGGTTGTCTGGTTTTTATCTACACTTAAGGTGGCCCGAAGGCCTTGAGGTGGCCCCAAAGCCTTACTGACCCGAAGGCCTGGGTGGCCTGAAGGCCTTAAAGGACTCGGGGACCAAATCAGTGGCCTGAAGGCCCAAATGGGGGAATATTCCAGGCTGCTATAGTGCCAAACAGTGTCTACTACAGTTCTTGCTACAATATTGCTACAGTACCCCAGAAATTGTCCTCCACCAGGTTTTGATCCCAGGTCTCTTGGATGCACTTAAGGATTCCTCAACAATTGGGCTGAGGCTCATGGGCCTAGTGTTCTCAAAATGTGTGAGTATGGGAGGAGATTTGGTGTCTTTTAATATGTGAGGGGAGTGTCACAATTGTAATTTTTCACAGTTTTCAAATAATATAATGTCTTCCTCATGTGAATGTGGCTCCAAATATAGCCAATTTTAATTATAGGTTGATAAGGGTTGAAATAAAATCATACAATAATATTAAATATTATGTTTTTTTGTCCTCTACAGTGTATTTACATTAATTAACATGATTACCCTTTACCATGGTGACACATTTTAACTATAGTTACTTTTCCAGATAACCAAAAAACAAATTGACCACATTAATAAATTTCAACCACAAAATTAAAATTATATTGCCCATTTTTCAAGATTCAATTTTCAGATTTGATAGAAATTACTTTTAATACAAGTGCGCAAAACACAATGGAAAATAAATTTTAAAAAATTATGTTTTTTAACATCCAAAAGAACTTATAAAAAAAATCATGGTTAATTTTGATTCCCACCAAATAATTTATACTATGTTTAATCAAATTGATTATGTGTTTAATGAAAACTAAATCCAAATTATAATAGTACATTTTAATTTCTTGATTTAATGAAATAAATTACATATTTTAAAAAATTAGTATTTTTCACTATTCAATAAAAATTAAATATTTTCTAAAAAAATATAATAAAATTCACCTTAATATATATTCAATATGTTGATTACAAAAATTAATTCCCTTTTATAAAATTTAAATTATAAAATCCTGAAATTTATCATTTAAATAAATCCGTGTAATTCATGGAAAAAAAATTGAGTAAAATAAATATATTCTTTTTTTAACTGAAAAATTATATAAAGTCATTTATAAAACTTAAGTGAATATGAATACATAAAATTAATACATAAAATTCATAATATATATTTATTTCTAGGATTATCCATCTTTTAAAAACTGATATACTGTTGTTTAAGATTATATGAAATAATAATGATACTTTAAAAAGCCAAAATTCACACTTAGTAAATTTGGAATAGAGCACATCTTTCCTTAGGGTATTTAATAAATCCTAAAATGATCCTAATTATCTTCCTTAATATTTTAATATATTATAATTTCAACTATAAGGAATACCATAAATTATTCCACTTAATCTTCAAAAACACTACTATTTAAATCCATGACGATAACATGGGAATTGGTAAGTCCAAACGACATCATTATAAATTTATAATTACCATACATCATATAAAATATTTTCTTAGGTATATACTCCTTTTTGACTCTCAGCAGATGATATCCATATTGATGATGAATCTTGGTAAAATATTTATCTCCTCGTAATTATTCTTAATTGATATCTTTTTTTGATCACGATAATTAATGAAAATCTATATTGACCCATCTATATTCTTAACAAAAAGAATAGGTTCTACCCATGTTAATGAATTCAGGAATGTGAATCATTTTTTATGATTCACTTAGAGTTTTTATTTAATCCAAAAAATCAAATTATGTTATTTTATATAAAATATTTGAAATAGGTGCAGCACCGAGAATTAGTTCTATTAAAAAATAGACTTCATGATTTGGGGGAAGAAGAGGCAAGTCATCAGGAAATATATTTTCATATTCTCGAATAAAAGGAATATCTTCAATGTTGAGTTTTGAGGTGTTGTTTTTATGCACTTTTCCACATCAATTTTTAAGAAAGTAAAGAAATATCTAATACTAAAGTTTGCTTATATTAGAGAATTTTTTTAACATTTGATCATTATTTATTAAATTATTTATTATTGGATATCATCATGAAAATGTGTAATATGTGTTCAATTTGATAAATGCGATGTTCTTAAATTTTTCAAAACATATTTTTAATTACTTCAGATGCTTTAATTTATTTATTTTTAAATTTCATAGATTTATTCTATAGGTTATCTATTGGAATTAATTTTTTTTAAACATAATAAATTTCATTTATTTTTGTTTCATTATTTTAATTTCATTTATTTAATATTAAATTTTGTGAATTTTAGATTTTGTTAAAATTTGATCCAATTTCTACTTCTGAATTTATACTACCATTAATAATAAATAAAACATATACTTCTACTACTATTCTACCATGATTCTACTATATTTATCCTTTTCTTCAGCTACTGTTTTGTCCCTAAATGCTATCGTGAATCCTTAGCATCTTCTACCATTGAGATAAAAATTCTTATTTCATTATACTTTTGGTAAACTACTCTAAGGTAATGAATAAGAATGTTGTTGTTCTTCCTTTCTACCATTGCACTACTACCATTAAATTAAAAAAATCTTCTACTATCAACTATACATTTAACCTACTTCTGTTCGAGAAATATATTACCATTCACAATTTCATAACTAACCACGTCACTTCCACAAATCTATCTCTCACCATGGCCATCCCAATATCACTGCCTCCATCTTCCATGGTACCAAGACACTTGTATCCACCTCAAAAAACCCAACAACCACACCCAAAACCATTTAAGGTTTTTATATGATGGATGAATGGACACATATCACTTAAACCATCTTCTAGGTTGAAGATGAAAATATATAATATGAGTTTCAATGAGAAGATGAAACTAATAGATAAACATGAAGAGTACAATGAAGATCATATGGGTGAATGAAACACCAATCTTGTGGGTTTCAACAACACAATCATTAACGATTGAATCTTAAGAGTATGATATTGATCGTTTATGTGAAGACGATCATGTAGTTTGATCATAGATCATGAAAAATATCATACAGTCGAGAGAGATTAATGATCATCCAACATCATAATTTGAAACCTATTTCAATTCGAACTGAATCAAATGATAGGAGAAGCTGATAATCAATGATGGATATTCAAAATGATGAAATTTTGATTCCAATCAAAGAAACCGACTTTTAACTTGTGTGATGAGAGTATAAAATATATTGATGAATTAAATTTTGGATGCATATTTACTGAGGGAGGTAGTTGAAATCAAGGATCATTGAAATGAACATTGGATGTTTCTATCGTCAGATTTGATTTTTTTTGTAGGTTTTCTTTAATGGAGATGGGGGATGTGTGATCCCCAGTGTTTTGGATACCTTACATAGGATTCATGAATTCTAGATGTTCTTTGAAAAGACTAAATGAATTTCAAAAATACGGGGTGGTATATTGAATTAGAAGACTACACTAAGGCTCAATTAAAAATCTAACCCTATTGGGATGGTTGGATTTAGGTTAATTATTTTAGGCTCAAATATTTTGAAAAATTATGGAGATATGGGATTTGTTTTCTCATAATGTTGTAGTTGAAATTTTAAATAAGTTTGAAAACTAAAAGGGGTTTAACTAGTTCAAATTAGTGTGTCAATTTGAAGGGATCTATGAAGCCATAGTTTAAGAAGCAATCCCAATTGAATTTATCATCAGGCCTAATGAAGAATTATTAATAGTCGAAATCAATGGCGTATTAAAAAAGATAGTGAAATTCCTATCCCATTAATGAAACTAGCAACATGGGAATAGTAAAATTTTTTAAGCAGTCAAGTATTTGAGTTTCCTAGGAATATAATAATTTTTTATTGATAACATAAATGGGAATTTATATGATGAATGTTTAGGATGAGATGTTGTAGAATAAAACACATTTTTTATGAACATTAAAGCCTCGAGATACAGGGGTAGGAATTTAATGAATCATTTCATAATGGAAATTTATTTGGAACTAGAAGAATTAAAGAGGTAAAATAATGAATTTAAATCCATATGACAATCATGTTACCTTTGAAACTCTAGAAATAACTTTTTGAAAAATGATCAATGAATGAAAATATGATCCTTGAGATAGGGAATTTTGTGGGATCCTTTTCAAGACTATCAAATATGTACAAAATGAATGTTTAGAGAAAGGAATTTTAGCATGAAAGTATTGTTAATTACTGGGGAGGCAAGAACACAAATTGGGGGGCATTCTATTGGGACAATTTCACATGATTCACTTGATGAAGAACATTTACAATGACTATATATCCATGTGGTGTTCATTGAGGAAAGACCAATGATGATTTCTATGAGGATGGTTTTGATTCATGGATTTAGCAAGAAATTTAAGGTTGAATATTATAGAGACCCAAAAATGGAGGGGGAATATAGGGGACTATAGCACCATTGATTGATCATTCACCTCTATTATATTGACAGGGTCATCCCATTTTTCATGATCATCCATATTCCATCATGCAGGGGATCAGAGTGTCTTGATAAGTGGCTGGCACACACTTGTTTTAAAAGTTCAGATAATTAACATATTATATTCTATTATTTATTGTTTCTTCTTAAAATATTTTTTATTGAATATATTAAATTCATAATCTCCTATAATTCCAGACTAATTAGTTGAAGGGTCATTGAATTGGATAGATATAATTATATAATTTATTTTATTAAATTAGTTGAAATTATGGATTTATGATACCTTCTATCCATAGTGATCACATTATCTACCTCAAGATAATCCTTTCACCTTCATCAAAAAAATCTACAATTAAAGGGTGGAGTTTTTTTCCTTGGAAACCACTACTGATGTACTCTTTGGAAAAGGTTGTGGTTTTATCTTCTCCATGTGTAAGAATCATTTTCTTTAATTTTTTTTTGAAATATCACCTCCCATGAAATAACACTGGATAGGCTACACAATCTAAGGAATAATAGGTATTGTTATCCTCAACACATGTCTTCAAAACCCCTATGATTAATTCTATACAACGGTAGTGACCTTTTCTATAAATTTTATCTAATCTAATTCCCATGTTTTAATAATTGTTATGATCTTGATTTACATTTTTAATACTCTACCTATATCCTCAAACATTCCTCCATCACTCCATATTAACTTCACAACTTCAGTTACCACACATTCTATAATTATTTTTTTCTTTTTTCATGTTTTTATTTTTTTGGTCTGCACAACTTCATCTTCTTTGTGGTTCGACCCTTCTTACCACAATACTATTGTAAGTAGTTTTATAGTTAATTGAGTTAACCTTCCTCATAAAAATGATGTGATATTAAATTTTCATTTCTTTTTAGGGATGGAAAGTGTAACCAATCCAAAAAAACATTCAAAAGAAAAACAGAAAACATGAAAATCTAAAAGCACTATAAAACATAAAAATTGGTAATTTTTTGTTAAAACTCTAATTATATTAGAGAATATGGTTGTTCAATTAGTGAAAAACCAAAATCAAAATCAAAATCCACCAAATTCTCAAAATCATTTCCCTGGTATTCCTAGACATAGGGAGTTCATGTTTCCTTTGGAATCTAACAATCCTTCATATATAAGGCTCGTGAATAGTTTTATAAACTATAAATATAAATCGTCTCATATATATTTCTTTACTTACTTCATTTACCAGATCAAATATATGTCCTTATATTTCATTATATAATTTTACAGTTCATTGAAGCAATATCCTCTCTATGACATGATTTAGGAGAATCTTAGGTTGAGGGTGTTCCAATTATGTCTTAAGGGAAAGGCTTGAAATTAGTTCAATAATCAAGATGAGGAGATATTTTAAACTTGGTATAAAATGTTCAATTCATTCATTTCCAAATTTTATCCTCAAATTACCACTAAATAGTTCATATACAAGTTCATTGGATTTTTCAAAGATGAAAGAGAATAATTTCATGAGACATGTGGTACTTTTAGAGGTTTAATTTGGAAATTTCATAACCATTAATTGGATCCCCATATTCTGATGAATTTTTTTACAATATCCTAACACCATAAAATTATTATCTTTTGGATCAATTTTATGGAGGTTATTTTTTCTGATATGATAGCTCAAGTGCTCAATGAAATTTTCTATAAAATTGCACCAAATTCTTAACAATTACACTTAGAAGAGAGTGATTCATTTGTATAAAACCAACCCTTAATCTTTTAAAAACACACATAAGGAGAAGTATACTCACATTGGGATGTATATTCATACTCAAAATCGTTTCCCAATTTTCACATGCATGCCTAGCCAAGGAAGAGTGCCCAATTTTTTTTGGATTTCAAGGGTAGAAAGTATGTACATAATGACCCATTATCTAATCAACATAATAATGGGTATTAAAATCAACCAAACTAGTCTTGTAATGTCCATGGGGTCATGAAACAACCTTATTATACCCCTAGGTACCTAAACCAACAATGAAATCAAATTGAAAACATAGTCGTACCTTTAAATTAAAAATCTAATTTAGGGGAAATAGTTTGGCATCTAATCAAAAAATTGAATAATATAATTCAACCATTGAAAACATATAAATTCAAATAGGATAATGTCTTGGTAATTGTGTTTTATAGAAAATGGTAAGATTCCTAGTATGATGATTTTTAACCCCAAAGAAAATGTTATAGAAGTCACCACTAGAAGTGTCCTGAATACTCAAGAACCATTTGAGATAAGGCCTAATGAAATTGAAATTAAATATTTAACTGAGAATGAAATTCAAATTATAGAAAATGAAAAATATACCAATATGGATAGTAAGGTAAAAAAATAAAAAAATTATGTACATACACCTAAAAAGGATAAAGTACCAAGGAAATGAAGTGAACATTGATCAAGAATAGTAAGAAGAAAGTGGGGTTTAAGGAGAAAGTGAGTAGTCAGTCCATTTTGAAACATCATTCCCCTCCCATTCCATTTCCTAAATGATTCAAAGATAATTTAAAACATTAATACATGAGGTTCCTAAAAATTATTATTACTTTTAACATCGAGATGCCATTTTTTGGAAACTATTGATAAAATTCATATATATGTTAAATTCACCAAAATTTTTATTGCTAAAAAAAATTATTGGAAAAAATTGGATAGACTCAATCATAATGAGGATTTCAATTATTCTCTTTTAAATAATCTACCACCAAATATAAAAGAACCTAGATGTTTTTATGTTCAATTCTAAATATCAGGAAGTGGAAAATGCAATCATTTGTGTGATTTGAGAATGAGTATTATTTTTTTTCCTTACACCTTATTAAAAAATTTGGGTCTCATTTTTTTGAAACCAACTTTGGTGTCACTTTAACATGATGATAGATCCCCAATCATCCCTATAAAAGTAACTTGACTTATTTTTTAGTGTATGAAATATCTCACAAACTAATTTTATTATTATTTATATTTATTATGCATTGAATGTTCTAATTATTATATGTAGTTGGAAACTACGAGTGTTAAAATTGATTTGTTCAAAAAGTAAACTTTCCCTTTAGTCCATAGATAATTTAGAGGAGATTTTAATTTTTGAAAATCTAGAGCCTAAGGTAAATTGTGACCGGATTAATATTGCTATGAATGAGTTCCTATAAATTGAAGTTAGTTTTGAATATGTTTATTTTTCACTTGAGGTTAAAGTGACTAGAATTCCCTTATATATTGAATGTATTACTCAAACATTTATTCCACACCCTCATCCATTTTTGGAAGAAGAAATTTACAACCTGAACCCCAGTATAGAGATAGTAATAAAAATATTTATTCATGTGTTGTTTCAACTGTTTTATGAGATATTACCATTTAGGACTGAATGTTTACAAGTATTTGAATCTTGGGAGAGTTTTGGGTTGAAAACTTTTGATAACATGAATGATTTTAATTTAAACGGGTTTGTTTTATTTCTAATTACCCACATACTATAATGAATACTGGTCCTACCGATCTTCAACTAGATAATAAAAAATTCGATTCATCTGAGTCAATATTGGATTCTAAAAGGTACGTCATAGAAAAATTATTTTATTCATTCATGTGTGAGTCAATTAATTTATTTTAGTTTCTAGTTTTTTGAAAATAGTTAGTAGATTTCTGAAATTCACGACCCTATATCTGAACATCTGAATCCCATAAGTGTGGGGGGGGGGGGGCACACATAGAATGATGATGATAATATTGTTTAATTTTCTAAGATAACTACCTCAATATTTTTTTCCTATGAATGATATTATAGGGACCGAAACATCCATAGACAATATTATCACTTTTCAAATGTTACAGATACTTTGGTAGACATTCATGAATGTTGGCGATTTCAGATTCAAAGACAACCTGATAACATTTTCAGTTGCAAAAAATAACATAGGATAATAAATAAATCATATTCACCAAATGATCATAGTTAGATTAAAATTTAAGGGAAATTATAGTTGAAGATAGAAAATTCAGCATTGCATGGGAGGTAACCAATTTTTTTTAGTTTTTTATATTAATTTTATTTTAAAATAAATTCCTCAAACTCTATTCTATTCTAGATATGTCCCAAACATAGCTTCTATATATTTACCATAAAAATCATCGACTACTCTTTAAGACTAATGGGATCTACTTTCATGAAGCTTACTGGATGAATTCATCCCTTACTCAAACCTTGGTTCCTTTTCACATTGACCTCATTATAATTAATTCTAATGTGTATTTTTGTTACATATTATAGGAACATAATTGTAGAATCTATATACCTATTTCAATGAAAAAATGGAAGATAAAATTATCTATATACAAATTTAATTCAAGGGATTCGTTGTTTTTAATGCTATACTTTTTAAATATTTTAAAGAAAATAAGGAAACTAAATGCTCTAAGAAACTTTTATGGTACATATTTTTTTTAAAATTGATGAAATTCATTTTTAACCCTTATAAAATCAAATTGGTTGTTTCTACTTCAATTTTTTCTATATTCTGTGTAACGCCCCATGATTTTAAAATACGAACATCATATTCAAGAGCATATGTGACATAAAACAACAAGAATATAGGAGACTGTAACACCTCATGATTTTATGTTATATTTATTTTTAAATATATTCAATATCATTGATAGCTTTCATTTCATGCAACACAATATTTTAATGAAACATAATACTCTATTAAAATAGTATTATTTAAACAGGATCATTATAACCAAGAAATTAAGTTGGAAAGTAGAAATAGTACTAAACAAATCATTAAAATTATATGGTTTTTACATGTGTAAAATAAATTAAAATTTTATCCATTAATTATATATAAAAATTAATAATAATTTGAAATTAAAAATAATTTTTTCTGAAAAACTGTATTTTTCAAAGAAAACAGTTTCATCGCTTCATGCCCACTTATGTTAAAATTAATTTTGAATCATTTAGAAAGATTATTAGTTTATATTACATTATTTTTTAATATATTAATATCATAATTATCTTAGGGCGAATTTTTGGCATTTTTTGGAAATTTTTCATTTCTCACTGAATAGTGAATTTTTTTGTTTTTATTAAGAATTTTCATTTCTTTTAAATCATTTAAACTCAAGAAAATTGTTATAATATGGTTTTTGAAGTTAGATTAGTTCAATTATATATCTACTTATCTAACATAAGTCATTTTAATAAATTTCATAATGATATTTGATATAAAAACATTGTAAACTCTTGAACATTTTCTCTTTGAAAACTCATTTTCTTGTCACATCTGCATGATTAATTTTAAATTAAATTTTCCAAAATATATTAATAGAATTATAAAATTGGATTTAATATTATAAATAATAGTAATTTATATTATATAATAATTTAAACTTAATGTTTTACTATAATGAATAGTAAAATAGTAAAAATTATTTACAACGGTTGAGGTAAAAATGGGTTTATTGAGGGTAAAACTAAAAAGATAAGGGTTAAAAATGAACCAAAACTTTTACAAAATCAATTTTATTACTATATATAGGAATAATATCATACTTTTGTTTAAAATGTTCCATTTTGGAACCTTTTTCATGTGAAAAACGTGGGTATATATTTTTATTTTAAAAAATTACAAGTGTGTCACTCACTTACTTATAAAAGGAAACATCTCTCCTATACTCTTAACACTTCAAAACCCCAATGGTTAAGACAATAACTGACCAAATAACATCCTTAATTCTATAATATCATCCTATAATTCCTATTTATGTTATATGTCCATCCCAAGAACCCTTTTGGTGAAAACTAAAAGAAGTTGTCTGAAGATGAGGTAAAATCCCTAACTGAAGGTTTTATTTTATTTCCTCCTCCACCTCCATCAATTATTATTAAACCATTTTGATATTAAAACATATGTATATTAAATAAAATTAGATGTTTTTATGTTATTTTTATTACCAATAATCATCTCCTCCTTAATCAAATGGGTTTCAAAATCACCATTCATGTGTACGGTAGACTACCGCCTCGTGAACCGATGTTATTCGTTTTCCATACCCACATTTCAAGGCTTGATATAATGATTTATTTTACATATGTATTTGATATTTATTATATTATTAGACTTAATTAATTATTAAATCATATAATCATACTTACTATTAATTCCATGAGGGATATTATAACGTTTCTCATGTGTGTGGAATACTTCATCATCATGAAGCGATGTGATTCATTTTTCACTTACACGTTATATGGAAGGTTGTAAGGATAATAGATAATAAATATATGTGATATTTATGATCTAAACATAGATTTATAAATATAATATCACATTTAACTTCTTACCATCTAATATGTTGGAAAATAATAATTCCGCTCATGCGTAAGTGTGGACAACAATTTGATATATTTTTTATATTATTCATACATGGATGGTAATAAGAGTTTATTATATTAATATAAATGATATATATAAAATAATTATGATTAATTAATGATTAATTAATATTAATTTTTCTTTCATTCCATTTTTTCTGAAAAATGGAAATAACGTTTATTGTACGTACGACCTACCATATCCAGGAATGGTGTAATATATTTTCTTTCTCTAACATTTATATATTAATATAAATAAATATATAATGAATATATATAATATTTATATCATGTTTAAAATTTTCTATATGATGTATCCATGATCAAATTAAATGTACCATAATTACTGAACCATAACATACAAGAAAAATAATGGAATTGTCACTGAAACCATGATTTTAACAAAGAATAACAAATAAATGATTGATAAAAGACTATTAGTGTCCCTAATCATCCCAGGGGGGATTGTTCTGTGACTCCCAAATCCTACCTTCAATAGGCTAGGGGCTGGTGACTAGCACTGAGTAGGAATTTCACTAACATGGGAGGTATTATCTATATACATGTATACAGAGACACATCTCCAAGCCCACAAATTTTGAAATATAAAAACATCTAAGGAACAAATTGCATGAATAATACTAAACCCAATAAACATAGTACAATGGAATGTAAAGTTCAGAACATTAAATTGGTCTAGAATACAATTCCACCAAAATAAATATTCTGCCTACTATGATGTCCATCCTCTAAGAAAAAAAGATAGGTTTTAGGACTGCTGCTTGAAGTCGTAAGAACAACTCATTCAATCTAAAACATAAAATTATCTGCCCAATCTTGGTACACCCTAGAATCTGTCAAAAGGTCGCAAATCTGCAAAAGACACGACACATGTTGGAAATTCCTGTGAAAGATGAGTATAACAATACTCAATAGGACACCCCAAAAACCACAAGAAATACACAAGGTAATGGAAGAGTTAGCTCTAGACAGTATATGTATATAGTATATATAAAAAAAATTATAGTTATAATCAAAACCCAGACCTGTAGTTTAGAGGTAATTCATAATGGCTGCATACCCATGACAGGGATTCAGTCCAAATATTCCACAAAGCACTCAAATTGAATAACTCACACTTATGTCTGATAGCCCAAATGATGTCTTCCAGAGAAATATTGATCATCAGGATACATCATGAGAGAGATACACTAATATATATGAATAGAGAATACAACACACTCACTCTAGGAGAACCAACTCCTTCAGTGGGGATGATTATGATACAGGGATGAGGATGACTGTCGAGGCCATGGCATAGACCACGACTCATCTGAAATCACCTGCTATGTAGAGGATTGACATCTGGTAGGATTGGTCACAATGATAACCTGACTCTACCTAGGTGATAAGAATGGATAGGGGATCCTAATCTGGGACTCTCAAAGGTGACTCATGAACCTATCCAGAACGTCCTCCTCAAGGGGGTCATACTCCGGTGGATAAGAAATGATACCCACAAAATTTTAAGGGAATAAGAAAGGGGAACCAACCCAGACGAGAATTTTCTAAGATACGATGGACAAGGAGATCAATCCATGTTGAAAAGATTAGATGATGTGTAAAAGTATCACATGTCATGTCCCTCGACCTTAGGTACTACCTATGTACAACAACCCATGTAATAAGAACATGTCATGTAAGAAATGTTATAGATGTCATTTTGAGGGGGTTACATGTTATTTACAACTATCTAGGGTCCACTCCATGTAAAATCTCCATGTTCTTGTACATGGCTTCAACCCGTGTTTTCCTACCCGTGTACCAGTTCACGGGGTGGCCTATGTATCTGGTTATGATCTGGACATGTGGTGGAGTGCATGTTGTGTACTCCACCCCATGTCCATGTAACCTTCAAGAAATATTCGGAGTTCTGAGTAAAGTCACACACACCATGTGATAGCTTTCACATGTCATGTTCCACCTCTCTGTTTCCTAAAACCTTTTCCACCGCAGGACTGGTCCCACACATCGTGTATTTCGAGATATATTCCATGTTCATCAAGATTTTCTTGAAATGTTGTTCTTCCTCCAACACATCATTTTATCTTCCAATGATCGATCCAATGATATTTTCACCTCAAAATTGATGATCCACGGGCATCTCATCCTTGAAAAACATATTTGGTATGTTTTGGGCCTTCGATCAGCTCCAAAAATAGACCTCAATCATCCATACAAAGAACTCTTGAAGCATGATAACTCACAAAATACATCAATCCATCTGTTTTCATGTCCTTCACACCACCACTGGGTCTTCATGATTTCCGATCTATGATTTCATATCGTTGTACCATGAAACAGATGCACAACGATCCTTCATTCATAACCCCATGAAGAACGAAGAATTCATAATGATAAAGGGGGAAGAAATCATAGAGAAATATCCCAAGAAACAAAATTGACCATTGTATGTTATTAATTTTATTCAATCCTATTATAAGGATCAAGAAATTGAATAGAAATAGAAAAAACTCCCTGAATCAAACCTATAATCACTCATCCCACAAGAATAAACTATCAATGAGTCAACCTATTCGTGGGTTGATCTGGGTCAATCGTTAAATCCATGAATGGGAACGAAAGAATGAAATCACACAGATTACCAAAAGTTTGTATCAATCATTAATGAAGAAAGAATATGTTTTCATACTCGACGAGATCCCCCAACTCTATTGTCATAGTTATTCGTGATTGCTTGATTCATCGTCATTTGTCTTCGAGAGGTTTATATTAGGGGCTCCTCTCCAATGCTCTAGATAAATCCAGGGTTAGGAAGATAACCCTGCAAATTATTCTTAATAGCTAATTTAAAATCTTTGTTCATTTCGTTAGTGAAACCGAATAATAAAATAAACATTAAATTTATTTTAATTTCATAAATTTCTAAAAACTAACTTTTACAGTCGGCCCACACCGTCCAATTTTAGGCCTCGTCTATGGTAAAGTAGTTTCACTAAACGCAATGGTACCCTGATATTTTTGACCTGGGAACCCGTTTAAAAGTTATCTCATTTTTTAAGAAGACTTCCCATGCATTCTATTTAAGAGTTTAAAATATTTCAAACATTTATCCATGTCACCCTAGGCCTTGAAATCGCACGACATCTCAACACATGGTCTCAAATTAATTATATATAATTTTTAAAATAATACATAGAAAATCAAAGAAATTAAATTCCCCCCACCTTGGGGATTTACATCTATGAAAATCCAAAACTGAAGTCTACTAAAAAAGATGTGGGTATTGCACATGAATCTGAGCCTCCGAGTCCCATTTTCTCTCCTGGATATTATGATACTACCATTGAACATGCACCAAGGGAATTTATTTCCCATGAAGGATCCTCTCTTCCTGATCCTAGATCTCTACATGATAATCAGTAATTTTCCATCATTTTCAATGTTCAGCATGCCCCAGTCGTTGATGTGTGATGGTTCTTCCACATAACTCGTTAGTTATAACACGTGGAAGATATAATGTACCTGATGAAACTACGATAGTAAAACTAAGTGGTATTCTATGTCACCAACTCTACATAGTATTTGTAAAGGGTTGATGAACCTAAGAGATAACTTTCCGCCCTGGCTAAATATCCATATCCCTCATCGAGGTGAGACCCGAAAGAAGACCTGGTCTCCTTCCTCGAACTCCAAATGTCTCTATCATCTATCCGTATAAGACTTTTTCCAAATTTGTGCAGTCTTTATCTTCTTCGGGATGACTTGAAACTTTTTTTTAGTATCTCATACTAACTCCAAGCCCACGATTATTGAATCTACTGGGTAGTGTCCAGAAAATTGGGGACATGAAGGGTCACCCGTATAATGCCTTGAACGGTGTCATACCAATGGTGGAGTGGTATCTATTTTTTTTGAAAAACTCCACCAGTGGTTGGCGGTCCTCCCAGGTATATCTAAATTCTAAGATTCAATCCCACTAAATGTCCTCTAGAACCTGAATTTTCCTCTCTGTCTAGCAATCTCTCTGGGGATGAAATGTCATACTCAAATCTTACTAAT
Source organism: Viscum album (assembly GCA_963277665.1). NCBI lineage: Eukaryota > Viridiplantae > Streptophyta > Magnoliopsida > Santalales > Viscaceae > Viscum > Viscum album. Next base: position 756,601,001 of record OY728132.1, on the reverse strand, counting down.
TCCCAAACACCTCCAGATATCCCTTCCACAACAATGATGTGGAAAGAGACTGATGATCTAGAAAAATCATTGATGGGACTCTATGAAGTCACATTATCTCTTGTATGTAGAGGTGTCCCAAGCTCTCAACTGAACTCTTCTCTTGAATAGCTATGAAGTGGGCCAACTTGCTGAGATGGAAAATGATCACTCAGATGGGATCATGTCCCCTATATGTCTATTGACAAACATATAACAAAGCCCATGGATATTCTATCCCACTTCCATTCTGGATCCTACAGGGGTTGAGATAATCCTATTGGAACCTGCTGCCCAACCATCACCTTATAGCATGTAAGCCATTTAGAAACAAACTCCTCCACTTCCTTCTTTATCCCTACCAACCAAAAATTTCATCAAAGTTCTTGGTACATCTTCTCCACAACATGGTTTACCCCAAATGGGGGTGAATGAAACTCCCTCAGAACATCCTCCCACAACACCACTAGTAAAACTATTCATCCTGTAGAAAGAACGACATGCTCCCCCAACATATGAATATCCATCAGGAGCATGACCTATGGATATGTGAGCACGTAAGGTCTCATAGTCGGTATCCCCAAGATTTTCCTCCCTGACTCATTGTAACATTGGATGGGTAAAAATTATTAACCATAGGTAAACATCATCATCTCTATCCATGAAGGATAACTATAACGATGCCAACTGCTCTAACGACTCATTTACCTGCTATGTACTAGATCTTCTACTGATAGAATATTCCACCACATTCCGCTTCCCATGAGTATAGAAAATCACAATGTAAAACATTAAGAGGAACTCTATCCATCACCTTTGTCTCAATTTCATATCCTTCTATGAAAATATATACTTGAGACTCCTGTGACTAGAGTATACGATAAACCACTCACCAGTTAGGTAGTGTCTCCACATTTTCAATATGAATACTACCACTTACAGCTCATGATCATAGGTCTATTATTTCTTCTCATGTTGCATCAACTAGTGAAAACCAAAGGAAATAATTTATTTCCACTTCATTAGGACACAAAAAATTCATTCCCCTGATGAATCACAAAACCGTATGTACTTGACTCTCTCCTGTAGAACTCTTTGGATTAGAGACCTCTTCAATCTCTGACTCAACTCCCCAAAAGTCTACTAGAACTTCTCCATACACACAAAATGTTTCCCCTTTCGAGTAAAATATTTCATTGGTGATGATATACGAGAGAAATGAGGTTTGAATCTCTGGAAAAAATCCATCATCCCAAGGTAGATCCGCACTTCCGTCACGCTCCTAGGTGGCTCCCATAATGACACTACATCCAACTTGGATGGGTCCATCGCTATTTAAAATGTTGAGATAACATGTCCCATTAGGTGGACTGGCAGAATCCAGAACTAGAACTTCATGAGCTTCCCATAAATATGGTGCTCTTGGAGTACATCCAAAACCATCTGTAGGTGTCTTTCATGTTCCTCCTCGGACGTCGAGTACACAAGGATGTCGTCAATCAATACCACAACAAACTGGTCTACGTATGGATGGAAGATCCTATTCATGAGTCCCCTGAACACTTTTGGGGTGTTATTAATACTAAAAAGTCTTCACCAAGTAATAAAAATGATCATAGAGGCATCTGAAATCCATCTTCGGTATATCCCCATCATGTTCTTTCAACTGGTGATAGCCTGATCGAAGACCAACCTTCGAGAACCATCATGCACCTATCAAATAATTGAAGAGGTCATTGATCCTTATTAGTCGATACTTGTTATTTACCATCACTCAGTTCAATCTCTAATGATCCCCACAAAACCTCAATCTTCTGTATTCTTTTTCAGAAAAAAAAATGGGGCTGCCCAGGGTGAAACATTGGTTCTCACGAATCCCTTCTTATGCAAATCCTCCAAAAAAAAAACTTAGCTTGAAAAGATCTGTGGGATCCATATGATATGATGGTGCTGATATCGGTGTTGTTCCAGGTTTTAAATCAATTTAGAAGTTGATCTCCCAGTGGGGAGGTAATCCTGGAATATCTTTGAGGAAGACATCCTCATCCACCGACACTACAACTTGAAACTGGAATCTCACAACATCTGCTGCTCCAAGGGTATGATTATCCAACTCATGACTGATTGGATTAACCCTCTTGTGCATAATCAAATCCTGTGCGTTTTGGGTTTCCTTTTCACCAACAATGGAAAACCTCATCCCATTACTAAAGAAAAACTGAACTCTTTTCCTAAAATAGTCAATTAAGGAATGGAATGATGATAGAAAATCCATACCGAGAATGATGTCGTAAGGCCGTGAAGTTTACACCAAGAGGTTCCCACTGAAAATCTCAACTAGAAGGGTAAGATCACACTTTCTCAAAAGGTGTGTGATCATAGAGCCTTCTCCCGTATGTGTCTCCACAAACAAGGTTCGAGTCAATTGTTCTACAAAAATATCAAGGTCTCAAACAAGATATGCAGTGACGAAATAATGACCTGAACCTATGTTTATAAGTATAGTTGCTAAGTTATAAAATACATATATCATACCATGGATCAAACCTAGAGTCCCTGGGTTGTATGCCTCTGTTATATATAGCTCCCCCGCCCCTATCCTTCTGTTCCTCAGGCCTAGTGTGGACCTCATAGGGGTGGTGGTGGTGGTATGTCAAAACTTCTTCCACCTACTGTAGCTCTCCCTGACCCTTGACCACATCAGGTGTCTGGATGATCTATCTACTCCACTCATTGCATATGCCTCAGTGGTCCATCCACCACTTCCCTGTTAGTAGCTCAATGGGTTAAACAATCGCTATTTAGATGTCCTCTACTGTCACATGTGTAGCATCGCCTCTCCCTATGTAGGATTGATCCATCATGGGAGACCTCGACTATAGATCCCCTCTCTTAGGACCTCCTGTGACATATATTATGTCCTGATCCATGTGTCGGATTTTGGCTCCCCACTGTCAAGGACTCTACACCTATTTTCTTACTCTTGGCTGTCACTGGATATCTCTGCTTAGCTAAGAAGATCCCAACCACCAAAGATCGTTCGAGCAATCTATCATAAGTTGGAATGCATAGAGGTATGATGCCGACACATATGTCCTACCATAGAACTCACTTTAAGTTCAAAGACCTGAAGTACTAATCCTTGAGCATATCCATCGAGCACCTAGAGAGGTTGGTGAACGTCAATGAATAGTCATCCGCTATCATAATACCATGCTTGAGCTGAAAAAGCTCCTGTATATGAACTTATCTCAGTGTCACTAGAGATAACACCTCTATAAATAGACACTCAAACTCCACAAATGAATGATTTGTGAGTCTGCATAGCCAAACTCCACCATCGCACAGCCAAACCCAGAAGAAGTCTCATTGCAAGGATCACCATCTAGTTCACTGGTGTCCTCACTAGATGAAAAAATCTAGTGACTACCTCAAGCCAGTCATCAGCTTACTGAGGGTTAGTCTCACTTAAAACCCTGAGGGGTATCTGTCTTTAATACATAAGGAGTGTGCTTAGCCTGCACTCTTTGAATTCTTGTACTGTAAGTACCGCGTGCTGCTCCACTGGCGGTAGTATAAATGGTGCACTTTCTGGAGGTAACTCCTAGGGAACTGGAACCTGTATCATTGACTCATCATTGAGGTGGTCATCTTCAAGATCGATTAGCTGAATCCTTGTCGGTATGTGTCTCAGAAGCATCATGAAAGGAAACAAGATGTACCATGGTTAATGAGTGTATCTAGATAGCTGTCTCATAAAAGTCATGAAAACCATAACCCATTCCTCTAGATGTGTGTACCATTTTTTTTGTTTCTGCACAACTAGTGTTCTCATGTACTAGGTCCAAAATCAGGTTATCAAAGTCCTTGTGTATGGATACGTCGGCCGCCCACAGCAACACTGGAGTCCCTGGTGTGAAATAAAAACATGAAACACTTAAATTGGTTTCCCCAGACCAATCTCAGAGACTCTCGGTCCTAAAGAAGAACCAACCACCTCTGATACCACTATATCATGACCTGTCTAAATGGGGTCCATCCCGCATCTCCAAAATCCCACCTCCAATAGCCCAGTGGAAGGTGACTATCACAAAGTAGAAATGTCACTAACATGGGAGGAATTTCCTAATTACATGTACACACATGCACGTCTCCAAGCCCACAAATTATAAAATGTAAAATCTATTAAGGAAAAAAAATTAATGAATACCAAACGAGTATTATGAAATGTAAAATGTGAAAAATTAAACTTGGCCATAATATAACCCCACCAATAAAAAGGGTCTTCCAACAACAAATTCCATCCTATAAGAAAACAATATTAGTACTGGGATTTCTGATTAATGTTGATGAAAAACCTAGGCCCTTCTAAAACTTATAAAGCTCTATCTAATCCTATTCCACCTAGAAATATTTCAAAAGGTCGCATGTCTCAACAAGACACAAAACGTGTAGGAAAATCCCATGCAAGGATGCATATAACAATACTATGTATTACACCCCGAGAATCGAAAAAAATGCACAAGGTAAAGGTACAGTCAGCTCCACAATGTATATGCCTATAGTACATATAACAAAAATATATCTACATATACTCAAAACCCAGACCTGTAGTCTAGAGGTATGTTACTATGACCACATAACCATGGTAGGGATTTAGTCCAAAGATTCCATAAAGCACTAATCTGGGAGAACTCACTCCTGAGTCTGATAGCCTTGATGACATCTGCCTGAGAAATACAATTCATAAGGAACCATCATGAGAGAGATACCCGAATAGATATGATGATAGAATAAAATACAATCGCTTCAGGAGAACCAACTTCATGAGTGGGGAATATCATGATACATGTATGAGGATCATTGCCAGCGTCATGGAGAATACCACGACTCATCTGGATTCACCTGATTAGTAGAGGACTAATATCATTTAAGATTTTGTGTGTTCATAACCTGACTCTACCTAGGGAACAATAATAAATAGAATATCTTTATATGGGCCTCTCATAAGGGACTCCCAACTCTATCCAGAATGTCCTGCTAAATGGGGTGATGCTCCTGTGGATCTGAAATGATACCCACTAACTATTAAGGGAATGAGAAAGGGGGAACCAACCGAAATGAGACTTTTCCAAGTTACAGTGGTCAAGGAGATCAATCATTTAAGGAAATAGTACACGGCATGTAGAAGTGTCACACGCCAAGTCCCATGGCCCCATGTACTTCTTGTGTACAACGACCTATGTCATAAGAACTTGCCTTGTATGAGAAGTTATAAATAGTGTGTATACGGTCTCACACATTGTGTAAAACTATCGAAGTTCCACTCCGTGTATTCTATCCATGTTCTTCTGTACATCTTTAACCCGTCTTCACATACTCGAGTACCAGTACACAAGGTAGCCTATGTATCTAGTTGGGGTTTGGCGATGTGGTGGAGTACATGCTCTATAATCAATCCCATGTCCATTTATACACTGAGATACATGTCAAGTTTCGATTAATATCCCAAAAGTCATGTGACATATATCACACACCGTGTTCCACCTCTCTATCTTAGGAAACACTATCTTCCACTGGACTAGTCCCATAAGCCATATATTCCGAGATACACACCATATTAATTGGGAATTTCCAAAAAAAAATTTATTCTTCCACTGCTTTAGTTGATATTTCAGTGTTCAATACAATTATCTTTTTTCCTCATAATTTATGTTCTAGGGACATCTTGTCCTTGAAACACTAATTTGGTATGTTTTTGTCCTTTCATCGGTTTTAAAAACCGATTACGATCTTCTATGCAAAGAACGATCAAAGAATGATATCTCCTGGAATACATTGATCAATCCATCGCCATCACCATCTCACATATTCTAGGTCATAATGATTTTAGATATAGCATTTCATATTGTTGCGCCATGAAACATATGCTCAATGATTCTTCTTTCATAACCCCACAAAGAACAAAGAACAGATGGGGATAAAGGGGAAGAAATCATAGAGAAACAACCAAAGGAATGAACCACGGTTGTGGTTTGTTATAGACTGAGAATGATACCATTAGAAGGACTGAGAATCTAAACCAAGATATAATCAACTCCATAAATCAGCCCGTAATAACCCATCCCATAGGAATGAATGAACCGTGGGTCAACCTGTTCATGGGTTGATCCCCGTTCATTGTTAAATCCAATAATGGGAAAGAAATAATGGAATCACACACTCTAACTCATGTTTGGATCACTTTTTTGGGGAAGAAATATTGTTCTTCTATCGTCGATGAGATCCTCCTTCTCCGCTAACGTAGTGATTCACGATCGCTTGATTTTTTTCTGTTCGTCGTTGAGAGTTTTCTCCAATGGTCCTTACAAGAATAATCTAGAGAATTACAGGGTTATACGGATAAACATGAAAATTATACTTAAAATCTTATTTAAAAGCCTAGGTTATTTCATTAGGGAAAAATAAAAAAAAAATAAACATTTAATTTATTTTATTTCCTTAAAATTAAAATAATTAACTTTCACAGTCGGCCCGCACTGGTCAATGTTATGACTCACCTAAGGTAAAATAACTTCTCTGATCGCAACTGTGCCCTTAGATTTCTAATCTGTTTATCCATTTAAATGTTATCCCACTTTTTCAGTAAAACTACTCGTGTGTGCTACTTAAGAGTTTAAAATATTAAAATCATTTATCCCAGGCACCCTAGGCCTTGGAATCACACTTTGTCTCAAAAATTGGATTCGAATTAATACTATATAATATTTAAAAATAATACACTGAATATTTGGGAAATTACAGTAAATAAATAATATATGATATGAAATATATGAGTATGATTTGTTAATATATTTTTAAATACCCTATATTTATTATTTGGAGTTTCAGAAACATATAAAGAAATTTAAATCAGTGGTAAGGGTTTCTTGTCTCACTTTTACTTATGTGATACAAGCCATATTCACCAATTATTTCTTTTATGTGTAGTAAATAATTCCCCATTTAACATGTATGGAATGAAGGGAATTTTCCATCATCATGAACAATTAATGTTTTAATGCTTATTTTAAATATTTTAATGGTTATATTCAGTGAAAATTAGTTTCAAATTTTTTGTGATCTTTTTGATTCTAAAAGGAAATTTTTAAAATTAAAATACAATATTTCTCAGAAAAATATTTTTATGGATCATTTCATAGTATTTTTATTCATCAATGACATAAACCCTCGATATTACTTATGGTTAAATGAAGATATATTTTATTTAAACCATCATTATTATATTTTCAAATGGTTTATGATTAGTTTGATTAGATATTTAAAAATTTGTTATCATTCACTATTTTACTCTTGATGGTTTATGATTATGTTTATTGATTGGGGTAAGTATTAACATTTCATATGTAATATTTTAAATATGAATGTTTATGTTGACCATGTTTCACCCCTTTAATATGAGGAATTCATTGTACTTAGTAAGTGATTAGTGGGGCCCTCTATAGCCCATTGACGAATTATTAGGTCTTATATGATATACTAGATTGGGTTTTGGCTAAGGGCTTACCCATTTATTTAGATGTCGTAGCCTAATGCCTCAAAGGTATGTTTTAAATGTCTGGAATTATGAATTACATAATTTTTAATTCAGTTATTGATATTTCATGTTATTATTCAATTAGTTAGATGATACATAGTTAGGTTTTCAAGCTCATGTGATTATTTATATGGAGTTATTTTGTCATCATTTATTCCATCCATATTATACTCTTGTTATTGATTAAATGGAATGTATTTTAGTTATTTACCCTAACATGTTTATTATAGGTTATTTATTCATAGCTTTCATTATACGCTTACCTTAATAATAATCAGATATCACCCATTTATAATGTTTTATTTTACGATGGATACCTTAATGTGTTTTTTAATTGATATACAGGGATACACTATGATGAATAATGGTATTATCAGAGGAAATAATTTGTATATTTTATATTTTCAATTGTAATAATAATTTCGTTTATGTACGTAGTTTACCAAGACTATTAATCTATTAACTAATCAGGATGTGATTATTAGTATCTAATACCAATATAATAAATTAACTATTGGTTCTTGGAAATAGGGGTTAGGGTTGCTATATTCTAATGCAATTCTATTTCATGTTATTATTTTTTTATATTTTATATCATGTGGTTATTTTATGGTATGAGAATAGTAATTATTGAAAATCATAATCTCTTATAAACTTCTAATTACTGTTTATTGGGAATACTATTGAAAATTTGAATCTATTAAACATATTTTTCCTTGTGGAAGATGTTTTTGAAATTCCATGTGACCATTAAATTGTTTTTTCACTACCAAATTGATAATATGTTTTGAATCAAATTTCTCAAAATGTTCTATCACCTTAGGTTATAAGTGTAGGGGATATGGGTCTTTAATTATACCATTATTGTACTTCAATGATTCACAAATAAGAAACCCACAGGAAAAAATCAAAAAATAATTTAACCCTTTTAGGATCAATATAGGCACGTTATTTATAGATACAATTATTGTTTTATTTTGTTATTTTGTAAGGAAAATAAAAATTTATTATATATGAACATGGGGATAATTTCATACGAGATTGAGCGATTTCACTGATTATGAAATTTCTAAAAAATTTTGATTCTTTATATAATGTTGTCCACTGTCTTTATTGAAACTCTATTTTGGAACTAGAATATAGAGTGTGATGGGTAAGATTCTTTTGGAATTGAAATTATAAATTGAGGAAACATTATGTTTGAATTTGAAACTAGGGAACAGTCCCTATTTGGGAAAAAAGTTTTTAGGGATCCAACTCAAATGATAATCATATAAATATTTTGAAACTAGATTGAAATAGGAAATACAAATCCCACAACTAATCTCAAAGAAATCAGACACTAAAAAAAGTCATTTTTTCATTCAATAAGTTCTTTGCACATTCATTGAATAAAAAAAATAATGTTCCAAATTTTCAAAAAAAAAAATTAATTAAGGTGAGGGGAATATTGAATTCAAATGATGAAGGTGGAAATTGTGTTATAGAATTATCATTTTAGTGGAATCAATAAAGTGAAGAATGGATCTTCGATTTTTTAAATCTAGGGGAGAGTGATAAATGATGGTTATTGTTGTTAATATTTTAATTATATTTTTATTTGATTTGTTTCACTCTAGATGTTGGGACCTGAATTTGGATTGACAATTGTAATTTGGTTATAATCACATAAGAGTCTTGAAAACTCTTGATAATGGATACTTCAGTGATTTTCATCATATCTGGTGTGTTTTTGAACCTAGATACAGTAATATTTTTTATGAGTCTTCTTAAATAAATAAAATTTATTGAATTACCTAGGATTTAAATTAATTATGTGTGGGGGAGATTGATGTGGTTGTTTTTTAAACAGTTTTCGACATCAATTTTTAGAGAATTAATGAAATATTTAATGTTGTAGCATACTTAAATTTGATAACTTTTGATCTTTTTTTTTATTTTGAATTGAATTTTTTATTATTTTTAATTCAAAATGAAAATTTGAAAATATGGTTTTAATTTGATAAACATATTTTATTAAATTTAAATATACATATTTGAACATGTATTTCTAATTTTTTTGGATTCTTTAATTAATTTTTCCCAAAATTCCCTTGATTTATTCTATTCAAATATTTTTGGAAGTAAATTTTTATAAGTAAGAAATGTAATTTATTTTTCTATAATTATTTAAATTTTATTTTTTAAATTTTAAATTTTTTGAATATTATATTCTAATACCACTTGATCTACTTTCTACCGTTGATTGTTCAACTATTGTCAAGAAGAAATAAAAAGTATCCTTCCACTTCAATTTTCCCTTTCTTCTGTTACCGTTATCCAATACTTACACTACCATTTTTTCTTAGCTACTACTTTCAATCCCCCACATGTTCTAAAATTGTGATAAAAAAATTTCTACCATAATGTTATTGGTGTTTTACTATGAGGTGAAGAGTGAAGCTACAACTTTTCTACTTTTATACCATTACTCCACAATGGATGGAACAAAAAACATATATGATCAACCATCCATTGAACGAGCATATGTTGGGGAAATTTTCTATCATCTATAGTCCCACCACTCACCACATCACATTTAAAAATCCTTCTGTGATAAAGGTCATCCCAATAACTCCTCCTACATCTTCCACGGTACTAACATTCCCGGATCCAACTCCACAAAACGAAGACATCAAAAAATGTTTTTCCCCAAAAGAACACCTGTATTTTAGTATTTTTATATAGGTTTTTTGAAAATAAAATTATTAAATCATTCCTAAATTTAATTTTTTTTAAACTAGTATGGAAAATCATTAAGGTCTTTCACACCTTTGGATATTTTTCACACTGTTTAAAGGAATGAATTCCCTTGTTGCCTTTGACATAAAAATTATCCAAATATGTTTGTAAGAACCCATCCTTAAACATTAAATAGTAGATAAAATTTTACAAGTCTGGGTTTTGGAGACTTATATACATGATTTATGGTTTATTAGAGCTGCATTAAAATTAAACAAAAAATTCCAAACTTTTACATCCACGTGTGTAAAAACGATGGAATCCAACTTCGGAATTCTAAGTGATGTGTGAAAAATAATTTTAATCAATGGGTGAAAATTGGAAATTCCCATTAAGGGGGTTTAAAATAATACCATAAAAAATATTTTTTATACATAGAATTTCTTTAAATGCATGTTTTAAAACATGAAATTAACATCTCTAATAACATGTCATCATCATTTTCTGATAGTTACTAAAAATAATTTCTAGGGAAACACCATGCTCAATAATCTATGTTATTATTTAAAAGTTACAAATAAGATACATTATAAAACAAGCACTCACTTGAAAAAAATGCCTGAAATATCACCTATAATCTAAATAATGACCATTCTTATGTATGTATTACATTCCTGGTGTGCGGATACAATTTTTCGCATGAAATGCTGCTTCTTTGGATTTAAACAAAAAATGACATCAAAACACATATATGCAAACCATGAGATGATAATTATGTTTTGAACCTTCATTTATGTATTGGAAATGAATGATTAACCCTTCTTAATAAATGATATAAAAAGTATAAAAAATTATTCAGTGTGAACCTAAAAATGTATAACTAATTTATACATGTTCATGAGAGAATGATTCTTAACCATGGTTATTCTATTAGTTGAATTATTACATGGAATTTCATTTATGTGGTTCATAATTAAGGAATTCATAATGTAGGACATCATAAACATTGAGTAAAAGCCTCAGGCCAAGACCATACATAACCATTTTGTCAATGCCTTATGCCAATACCTAGTTGTCTCATGAGACCTAACGATGCATCGCAGGACTATAATACGACGTATTCGAAACTTACTAAGTCCAATACATCTATAAATGTAATACATTATATGGGACATCATAATCATTCCAGAAAGGCTTCATTTGAAGACTGTAATCACCATATTGTCAAGGCCTCATGCCAAGACCGTAGTTTGTCTCATGAGACCTAATGATGCACCGAGAGGCTGTAGCAGACCTCAACCAATACTTAATATGTCCAATCCATTCCTCATTTATCTAATAAAAATATGTATTTTAAATCAAAGTGCCCCCCCCACATTGATTTGTTTAAATATTAATCATATATGATAATAAATTCATTGGTAAATTATCGTGGTAAATATTATTTAAAAAATTAAAAGTGTCTCATACCACTTTGAAATGTTTAATTCTTAATCCATGTAATATCATAAAAAGATTAATCTCATATTTGAAATAAATTTCGTTATTTTCAATTCAAAAATAAAAATGATGACTAAATAAATAAACGCATGCTCTCTAAAATACATTTTCACAAAAAATTATAAATAATAAATTTCAATTCTTCATGAAATCCCTGGGCTAGATGATCTTAGAAGTAAACCATAAAATTAACTTTAAGCAATTAATTTTGTTGAAAATGATATGTGTTTGGATGATATTAATTATATATGGCCAAGTTTTTATGCAGCTATGAAATCCATATGTTTAAAATAACTCGATGACATATTATGCACATTTTTCTAAAATATGATGATATTTTTTATAACATGTCAACAAAAAATTATATACTTTGTTTATATATATATATGAAAACATACATATATATATATATATACCATGAATTTAATTTTTAAAATAAAAGAACTTAATGTTTCCTATAAATATATATCTATATATACATATATATACGAATAAATGTATACATATTTTATTCATAAAACTCATCAGCATAGAATAAATTTATGTTTTAGAAAAAAACAATGATAAATGAGAATATACTTTGGTAATGTTAATATGAAATCAAATTTAAAACATAAAATTTGATATATATATATATATCTGTGTGTGTGTGTGTGTGTGAAATAATGTCTTAGAAATCATACTTGGATTTAGTAATCCTTGAAAAATAGTTCGAGTTTGAAAAAAACCACCTATTACACCAAAATAAATTAAATAATCCCAAAATATGAATAACCCTTGGTTTGAACATAATACTTATATATATATAAACATTTCTTGGGAATCACTGGTTATTTTTGGTAACACCAAAACTCATGTCATTTAAATTTACATCAAATGTTAATAATATTAATCATCCATGTTCTCCAAATCCATTTCATTAAATAAAATAATTCATTATATTAAAAGTGAAAATTTAAAACTGTATCTTATCTAAATATATTTATCACATAATTTCTTAATTGATTATATGAATAGATCGGTGAATTGAAAATATAAATTCTTTACATAACATTAGTAAATTACATTTTTCATTATATAACATTCTCAATCAATAACTAATTATGTATCAAAGATAAAACTATAAAAGTAACATTTAAACTAAAACATTTTCATTGAAGACAGTGTACTTATTAGTTTGAGATTAAAACAGTAAAATTTAAAATTAAAACCATAAATTGTTTTTAATTCAATGGGTGTCAACGATAATCATAACGCATGGCCATGTTTATATGTAGACATGATTCCCATAATGTTGATAAAATGTGATGAAATATTATGCACATTTTTCTAGAATCATGGTGATCAAATTATAAACCTAACACAAATGATTCCATGATTTTACATATTCACATTGATATAAATAGTCATCAATATGTTATGATTAGTTATGTACATAAATAAATACAAAAATATATCCAACTAAATTATTTACCCATACATATATGTTATGTGTTTGAATGAATTATATATATATATATGTATGTACCTAAAATTAATTAAGTAACATTATACTGAATGAATTCATTCCACAAGGAACTATTTTTTGAATAAAAATCTTGCTTACTAAATTATAAATTTAAATATATAAGAGTTTTAACTTTGAAAAAAAAAATTATTTGGGAATGTTATAATTTGACATAAATAGTCAAATTAACATTTCAAAACAATGTAAAATAATTTCACCATAAAATAAATAAAGGTTCCAAATCATTAAATAAAAAAACATGAATCATGGTGTCTCATAAAATTGGAAATAGGTAAAAATATATCCCTTACGCATACTAGACAATAATTAGTTATAATTGAAATATGGACACCAAATACAAAATCTCTGTTACTTGATTTTGAAACTGAAATAAGTAATTATATTTGAGAAGTAAATTAGCATTAAAAAATAATCCAAACTAATTTTAGCCATACATGATTTTATGAAAAGAAAATATACTTATTTAGGTTGCAAACAATATAAACCTTACTTTAATTTCATTTTAGTGGGTAAAAAAATGTTGAAATTTTTGTTTCCTTGGACATAAACACATCAGACTATATATTGGTTTCCCCAAATTGTCATTGGAACAAGGGTACCATCATTTTATAACCAAAACCATCGATATAAATATATAAAATTGGTAGAGATTTGGTCCAAAGATAATCTTGTAAATCAATCTCATTGAAGAACTGGGCAACTGAAAATAATTTATATCATTGAAATAGATACATCCAAAGGAAACCAACTCATAAAAAATTAAATAACAATACAAAATTGTAGGTGAATTGGGATTTGTGGGCCATAAAGATTGGAAAAAAAAGTTAAGGAAATGAGTCAATATACAAAAAAAAATTCTATTAGACAAATTGACAACCATAGTTAGCAGCAAGCAAAAATGGTGAACAACATATTGAATTTGACAAAGGCGTTGGAAATGTGCATAAATAAATAAGACAAAACTCATACCTCACCTAAAACCAATGATAATGAACATTTCAAATTATATACCAGTAATAGAACCCTATCTGTGCTTGGATCCCATCGACATCACTAAAATTCCTCAGACTCGACTCCTACGAACCCTCCCAACCTCTGTTATCGCTAGTGAAGAGGAACATGAACCATACTGACGAAACACTACCTTTGGAAGTCCTCTATGATGCTTGGACCACACTCGGTTGGTGGAATAACTCCTCGGTCGAAGACTCTATGAAGGATCAACCCTAGAATCAATAGTTGCAACTGAACCTCACCACACCACCCTACTAAGAATGATTCCCTCACAGTGGTCCCGACTCACCCTGTATGAACTCCCCTGTATAGTGCCTCCCTTGCTCGAGGCCTACCCAAGGAAAAATACATTATAAAACCTTAAAAAGATATCCCCAACTTATTTGGTTTATTCATTATTATTATTATTATTATATCACTTTTATTATATAAATAATTTATTTAATATACTTATTATATGGGTTATCATTTATATGTATAATATTATAAGTTTAATTTTTATATTAAGAAGTTATAATTTTATAACATAATAATATATTTTCAAAATAATATTAATTTTATTAATTAATTTATTAAAAATATTATTTTGTATAATAAAACATTTTATTATGTATATTTAATATTAATTTACTAAATTAGACTATTTTAAAAATGTAATGGACTGAAAATATTAATAATACACTTTTTTGACTTACATTAGATTAAGAGAAAGCTACATAAAATATTTGACATTTTTAATATTGAAACATATAAAATATTAAAATAAAAATTTTAATGTTCATGTATAATCTCAATATCTAATAAAATTTTAATTTTATAATAGTATTAGTTTTATACTACATTTAGAATTTTATATAAGTCAAAAAAAATATACAAACATATATATATATATATATATATCATATTTTTAAAATAAAAAAAATTAATGAAAAAATTAATTTCAATAATTATTTTAGTAAAAAATAGTCTTCAAAATGTTTAAATTATAAATAAATTCATTTAATACAATATTTTCATAATAAACATTGTTTAGAATTTCTGGAATGTAACAATTTCATCATTTATGAAGCCTTTGTCTAAATATAGAAAAAATCATTTAATAAATTATATATATACAAGTATATATATTTATATATTTCTTTATATATATATATATTTGTTTAGATAAATGTATATTTTCAAATAATTTATTAATAATACCATTATTATTAATAATTAATTTTGTTATATTATTAATATAACTATGATTTATTTAAAAATTATATTGGTAACTAATTTAATAATTATACTATTTGAATCATTATTAAGATTTTTTATTTTAATAATTATTAATATTTAATATTAAAATTAATATTTATTAATAATGTAATTACTAAAATTTAATTATAATAATATAATTAATAATACTTCTTAGTAATGTAATTAATAATATAATACTTAATAATATTTGTTTCCAGTGATATATTAAAGTGTAGATGTTATGATTTTTTGATATAAAGTTTGTGACATGTAAAATAGATTTGGTTTAATATATTTAACATTTTTTTATATTCATTTTTTTATATTGAGTTAGATTTTCAAATTTCATTTAGATTGTATTTAAACTTAATAATTTATACTCTTTCAAAGTCACCTACATGAAGCATAATAAGGTATCAATAAGTTGAATTTGAAAGTCTATAAATGAAGTAGAAATATAATATAAATGAAAATGGAAACACTTAATGAAAATATAAATGAAAATTGGAAAATAAAAAACATTTATTAAACAAAATATTTAAAATCAATTTTAGTGGCATAATATTTTGTTTTTTAAAGCATTATATTTGTATTTGAATTTTTTGAAACATTCCATTTATTTTAATTTATTTTTTATATGCTTTATCAACATTCTAAATTTCAATTTGATATTAGTTATAATATAATTTTTGTGCATATATTTTTTAATGTATAAATATAATGTTTTTAATAAATAATGTTTGTGTCATGAAAATATACTTTGATTTATTATATTGATGAAATTGTTTTTATTTTTTAATAAATTTTTATATGTTTAGGCTATGTTTAAATTTTTAATTAGATTATTTTATAGTTTATATTTTATAATATTTTAAAGTTACCTACTTGAAATTTAATAAGTGTTCCTATGTTTCAACTAGTAAACTCTGTATACTTATATAATTTATATTATAAGTAAAATATAAATGATAATTAAAACAGTGGATAAACATGTAAAAATGGTTTATAGTAAAAAAAATTAATCAATTTAATAGACATAAAATAATATTGATGTTATAATTCATTATTGTTTCAAATCATTTATCTCAATAGAAAGTATATAAATGAATGATTACAATCACTATCTATAGTGATTCTCCATCCCATAATTTGGTGTGCGAATGGGATGCCTATATCAAGATAATCGACCTCTATGGAAGTGGGGAGTGTGATGAGATGGAGGTGAATCTTCTTCAGGTATTGGAAAATTTATTATATGATTATCTTCTTGTGACTCATCAGGAGGAGGTGGTATCTAGATGTCATCATGTTCACCTTATACTTCTCCCACTATGTAAGTCATAGTACATGTCATTATTTTCTGGGGGATCCATAAGTCTTATGAAGTATCAGTCACTAAATTTGTAGGCATGTTAAATGACCCTTGATATGAGTTTGGATAAGATATACATGGGGAAAACATTGGATATCATGAAAATATAAATAAATCCCACGCTTCCTTATGCACATCCATAATTACTTGAGGATGGTCTGCTAGAGGCTTGATGTCTACCTATGGAATAGGTGAGGCCTCACGTACAACATGATGTGGTCTACATTATATCCATCATGGATCCTCAAAATAAATATCTTCTAGATGAGTTTTTTAAGTAGAAACCTCCTCTCTGAGGGCAGAAACAACATATCCATAAGGTGGATGATCGAAGATACTATCATGTAGAACACGATACACTGACATCATCTCCTCCCCAACAACATAGTATGATGCATGGATAAAATTCTCACTCTCCAATAAATCAAATATGTGGATATTATGTTGTAGTCAAGTACACTGTAAATATATTCATAATGAATTCAAAAATGTACAACAAAAAAACTAATGTCATGTTGTGACTTACCAGATCTTGAATTCCACTTCCATCTGGTATAAGACAAGGTATAAACTTCTGTCTATACCATTTATCGTACTCAACCTTATGTGATAAATGGAATCACATGATACATATTACCCCGATATAAAATGACACACATCGGTCCAAGAGGTTGAGATATTATTATCATTTCATTTGTGCCAGCCAACTTTCTACCTTTCCCTCAGTTTCATGGAATGAAGCACTACTGAATATCTGTGTGGAACTTCAATAATATGAACAAATCAAAACAATCACGTGACTTTGTTTGGCCGATGACACTTAATAATATAAAATTGAATGAGTGGCACTAAAGTTGTGGAATCATGAAACCAATCAATTAAGTACGTGGAAAATTGGTCTAACAGAGACCAGTATAGTAGCCATGATATCTAAAATGACATATGACATTTTTTAAATTATTTTGATACTAATTTTAAAAAATTATAATATTATCAAATTGATTAGTCAGCAAAATAATGTATATACTTATATTAATGGTTATTAGGTTGTCCAAAATGAGAGAGTATGCACCCAAATTTTTTCATGGAGTCCTGATGAAGTGGTGTTCATGACTACACCTATAACATACAACATTGAAAGTGATAAAAAATAATAAATTGATTATAATTACTCATATTAGCCTCAAAAAACAAAAAAAATGGGTGATCATACTAGCATCCATGCAGAGCGTCCTGAAAAATATCCAAATGGATCATAGAAAAAACTAAAATAGGGGATAGGGGAGGGATGCACTCCTATTCCCACATCTAAATGAAGATAACACATACACTTATATCACTATGATCTGATCATCATGCAATGAATAATTCAATGCTCGTATATTTTAAACATGCAAAAGCCTAGCTATATGTCCCTAACTAATAAAATTCCAATAGTAGTGCCAAATAAATCATGTGGACATTCATACCATAGTAGTCATTGCACAATGTCACTCCAATGAGACACAATACATATGCATGGGCTTTACGCATTATAGTCTACTTGTCATCGGCAATGGGTAAATTTGGAAAGTGGATTAGATAATCATTGAATTAGCATTCCATAATCATTGATTAAAAATTATTTAATCATTAGTTAATCATTATTTAATATATCTCCAATCATTGGTTATTAATTAGCTAATCAATTTATAATCAGTCATTTAGAATTAGTTAATCCTATGTTAATTATGTCTTAATCATTCATTAATCACTCGTAAACCATTACTTAATCAATAGTTACTAAGTAGTTTATTGAAAGTTAATTATTATTTAATTACTATTTAAAAAATATTTAAGATGTTTTTTATAGTTAATTAATAATTAATCATGAATTAATTATTGTTTGATCATTAATTAATATTATGTTAATCACTCATTAAAAATTACTTATTTAATAGTTATTAATTACTTACCTTATAGTTAGTTGTGGGTTAATTAATATTTCATCATTATTTAATTATAAAAAAATCATTATTTAAGCTTTCATTAATCATTGGTTAATAGTTAGTTAATTAGTGTAACACCCCAATATTTTATATTAATTTTTTAAAATAAATTTAATCTCTCTAATAGCTTGTGTTCCATGTATCAATGAGTCCAAATAGACCATAATCTATTATTATGTGACTGTTATAGCCTAGCTGTTATTTTTATGGGAATAAATACAAATAATTAAAAATTAATAAAATTATGGGTTATACATTTATAGAAAAAATTTATTAGTTTTAAATTTATTACAAATATTAATAATACTAATAAATGAAGTGTGTTTTTTGAAAAAACAATATTTTTTGCACAATAGAGATATATCATGATAAATTGAATTAGTCACTACTGGTGAATGATTTTAATTAAATTTATATATTAAAATGCGAATAAATTTTTTTAAAATTCATATAATACATTTATTATGTATGAGATAATAATAAATGCAGTTTTAATTGTAAAAAAACATTTTCTAAAATACCATTTTTATCGTGTTTTGTGCACTTATTTTAAAAGTAATCTTTGAAAATTATACTTATTGAATTTGATAAAATATATTCCATAATTAGAATCATGAGGACCAAATTTTTTAAATTATTCCATTTAAAAAAAAGAATATTAACCAAAGTAATTTTTGTAACAATGCTAAAGGGTAAATCAAGTAATTATGGGTAAAAATGATTTTATATGGACTATAAATTTACATTAACACATGAAAAAATTTATTTGATGATTTGTTTACATCAATAATCATCTATGTTTCATATATATGACCATTTATTATATTAGGAAGTGATTATGACCCTTATAATATTTTATTTAATGAAAATTTAATGATATCACATTCATGATTTTAATAACTATAAAATTTTTTATATGGTTTTATACGGAAGATATATTTTACTATAAATATTATATAGAAATATAATTGAATCAAATTCATCATGCTAATTTATTTTTAATTTTTAGTGAATAAATAATTACAGTAAATGTATGGACAACTCTGATGTAGTAATAATTTAATTAATGGAAAAATCAAATAAATGATATTAAAAATAGTAAATAAGTATATTTTGATATAAAAAATTTCATTAAAAAAATTTATATATTACCATGGAATATTATAAATTTATTAACAATTTTGGTTCGAATATATCTTTCTTATTCATATTTTTTAAAATGTCTGAGTAATGAATAGTGTCAAAATTGACATTAATGATATTTTAAAATAAATAATAATGTATTAAATGATATAAAATATATATAATTATTAAATTAGGCCAAGTGATTATGATGTGGTTTAATATATCAACCATGATCCATTTATGGGTTTTTTGGAATTTTATAGTAATAATTATGACCCTTAAAGAGTAAAATCCATGTTGCAACGATAAATGTTAAAGGGGTTATATAAGGGTTAAAAATAAATGATAAGGGTATTAATGTGACCTAAAATTTTCTAAAAATTAATGGATGAGATTATTTAGACCCATAATAGTCTTATATTTTAAATAAATTACTTTTTATCCATTTTTAATTTTAAATTAATTTATATTAATTTTAAATTTGGGGAGTTTTAAAATGTGCCCCTCACTTATATTATAAAATGGAACACCTCCCTCACATTTTCACACCCGTTTGTGCCTTATATATTCACCAAATAATACAAATTTATATTATCAATATCCTTATATATGTTATTGAGGTTCTAGTCTTTCTAACAGACCACCCCAAGATCCCTGGAGAATATATCTTGAGGAAGTCTGTCGAAGAAGATGCAATCATCTTTTTGAAAACATTCAAATCCATTTCTTTTTATACTTCCTATTGATGTTTTATTTCCCTCATAAAAAAATAAAATCATCATAATATATACTCATATTTTATTAGTAATATGAAAAAATCATATTCTTCCTTTTATCCATCCTATGAAAAACAAAAGAATTGCATGTGCCTACGTACAACTTACCATCTATACGTTGCGATGTAATTCATTTTTCATCACCACATTACTTGTTTGATTATAATAATGGAAATAATGGATATATATGATAATTATTAAATTATATTTATTCTTATAAATTAATATACCATCCAATTTCTCACCCTATCATCCTTTTAGAAATGATATCATCGCCCGTTCTTACATATAGCTTACCGTCTCTACAAAGTTATGTGATTCATTTTCTATGTTCAACATTCAATAATGGTTATAAAAATTTATTTAACGATTAAATATGATATTTATTACACTAATTTTATTTGTTATATATTTTATCTATATCCTATGCAATATAAATTTGAATTTCATACATGCATGTGATAACATGAAAATTAACTGTCGAAATAGTGAAATGAATAAAATATTAGTTACAAATGAGTAGTAAAATGTTATAAAAATATCATATATGATATAATAAAAATTAATTTTAATCTATTATATGTTAATAAAACGTTTAAAACAACTATATAGGAAGTTCAGACACATATGGAGGAAATTCTTCCTAAGGTAAGGGTTTATTTTACAATCTCATCCTTGTTTGGGATTATTTCTTATTAAGTATCCAATGGGGAATATTTATCTTCCATTTCCATGTTTTCTAAAAATATTTTCAAAATGGATTTTAATATTCTCCTATTAATTTTTAAATTCAATTTTACCCATGTTTTAATTTTTATAAAATGGGTTGAAAAGAATATTTTTTAATTTTCTAAACAATGCTTTTTTTTTGGATTTTCTGAAAACAAAATATACTAAGGGAATGTTTTTTACTTATAAATTTTAAGAAACTTTTACCTCTATTTTGATGCCTAAGTTTTGTGAGGAATAATTTATAATTTTACAAGGTTATTTTAAAAGTAAAAGTATTTTTTATAATTTCATAGCATTTTTATCATAAGTGATCTTAAATTAAAAAGGGTATTTTACTCAGGAATTATTCAATGATCATTATAAATTATTTTTATATATGTCAACAACCATTTTGAATCTTATGATTCATTGAGTTTAAACTCTTATGATACCACATATGATATTTTATTTAATGGTTTATGATCATTTTTACTAGGAATATACTATTTTTATACCATTCTCTATATTACTTTGGATGGTTTATGATTATGTTTATTGATTGGGGAAAGTTATTAAAATTTAATATGCTATTTTAAATATGAATATATATGTTGATTATGTTCCATACCTTTCATATGAGGAATGCATTGGACTTAGAATGTGAAGGTTGGGCCCGTTATAGCCCCTCGATGCATCAGTAGGTCTGATGAGTAAAAATAGTTTGGGTGTTGGATGATGCCTTATCCATTATTATATGGTGTCTTCGATGAAGCCTTGATAGTGTGTTTATAATATCTAGCATTATTCATTACATCATTATGATAGTAGTTGTTGATAATCCATGATATAATTTGATTATTAGAATATATATAGTTAAGATTCATTATCAGGTTATTATTTCTAAGGAATCAATTGATTATTATTTATTCCTTCCATATTATTCTCAAGACTATGTTTAAATGGATTTTTTATCAGTTATTCACCTTTTTATATTGTTTATACTTATTTATTTATTATATATTACATTGTATTCTGATCGTTATTGGATATCTGAGATCACCCCTTTCATATATTTAATTTTTCTTGAGGATGATAAGATGTATATTATCATTGACATGCCGGAATAATCTTTTAGAATAATGGTGTTCTCAATATAATTACTAGGTTGTATTTTATATTTTTAATTATTATGTTAGAATGCTTTCTATATCTTGTTTTCTAAAAATATTAATCTATTTGGTCTTTTAGGATGAGATTTCTTATATATTATGCCAATGAAATAAAGTAACCACTAACTCTGGGCTACTAGGGTTGTGGTATTTATTGCTGTTATTGGAGGAAGGTTGGAATAAATTTAGAAACATGGATTTAGAAAAATCATAGATTAGGGAAATGTAACCCTATAACAGATTTTTAGAATATTCCCAAAGTAACCAACCATATGATTTTGATATTAGTTATACATAAATTTTTAATTTAGGTTAAGTGTTTCGTTATTTTAAAATTTTCATAATATAATCTAGTGTATGAAATTGTTTAAAAATAGAACCTAGTAAAATGAATGTAAAATGTTTCAATATACATAATCCATATAGGGATTCCCCCTTGAGATACGATAATAATGTTAGATATGGTGTTGCAACTGGATCTGAATGACTTATAACTATATTGGGATATCTGACACAAGTTATGAAAAATAACCTTACACGTATGGAGCATCACAATTCACAACAACATGTAACAATGTTAGACCGCTTCATACAAAAACAAACTTCATCATTCAATGGGACTACATATCCATTTATATCTGAGCAATGGATAAGTTCTTTAGAGAAGATAATTCTTTCTTTGGGAAGTAATGAAATGGGAATGGTTTTCATGGCATTTTATCATCTCTCTAGAGATGCCGATCAATAGTGGTCATTGATTCAAAACACTAATGAAGAGAAGGAAATAAAAAACATGTAATGTAATGATTTTATGTAACTTTTCATTGAAAAAAATCCCATCATGAACAATAAGCAGATATGGGGAGATAATAATGGAGTATGAAACCCAATGATAATGAAAACACTAATATGTTTGGAGTCAACATTAAATGGTTATAAAGGCATGTCGAGAAATACATATATAATACAAATATCAAGATTGAATATTTCATTGATGGAAATAAGCCAATTATTCTATGATAAATAGTATCACATAGATTCTCATCATATGAGATATTGTATCATGTGAAATCAAGAGAGATAAATAATTCTTTAATTCCTATATCTTTGAAGGGAAACAAGATAAGAAGAGGGATGTTGAGTACTCTAAAAAGGGAAATAAGTTAAAAGGGAAGAAGAGAAAAATGGAATGTCCAACATGTAATAAACTTGGAAAGAAACATCATGGAACATGCCTATAAGGAACATGAGTTTTTTACAAGTGTGGGGAAAAATTCCAACTGGACCATGATTATATGGGAAAAAAGAATTCAATAATGTGAAATGATTTAGCTGTAAGGATATTGGAGACTATACATATGATTGCCCAAGATGTCAAGGAAACTTACCCTAGAAAAGACCTAGGGAGTAAGGCCAATCTTATGTGATCATAACAATTTCAGTTAAAGTCTATAATGATGTGATGTAAGGTACTTTAATCATCTCCTCAAATTTATCTAATGAATAATTTTTTTAGGATCATCATATTCTTTTATATCCTTCTAGTTTTGTTAAAAATTAGACATTTTCCATTTACCTTAATAAACGAGTTTTTGGAAAAAACTCAAAGTGGAAATATCATTAGAAAATTATGTGTCAATCAGTTCCTATTATGACACATAAATGTGATATACTTTCTGATTTTATTATCATACATAAGGTTGATTTTTATATAATCCTTGGTATGGGATGGATTTCGAAATATAATAAATTTATTTATTTAAAAGAGAAGGAAATTTTGATTTGCGATGAGGATATAGAATTTATTATCTTTAGAGGAAATAATAATATCTTGATCCATCTCCTATAGCTCTTTTGTATGATATTCTTGGAGAATAAAAGAAGACAAAAACTACTGATGAAAATTTTAATCTTCAGATTTATGATGTTAATATTTTACAGGAATAAATTAATGTATTTCTTAAGGAATTACCTTCATATCTGCCTATGTGGGAAGTTGAGTTTTCAATTGATTTAATCCCTAATATAAGACCTATATCAAAGACTCCATATAGAATTTCCACAATAGAGTTAATATATTAAAAGAAACTAATTGATTATTTGAGTGGTGGGGGATTTATATGCCCTAATGTTTCACCTATGGGAGCCCCTGTTCTTTTTTTAACAAGAAATATGGGTCTATAAGGTTTTGCATTGATTATAGGTAAATCAATGATGTTACAATAAATAATAATTATCATCTGCCTCGCATTGATAACTTATTTGACCAAATTTGCGAAGCTTAATAATTTTCAAATATTAATCTTCATTCTAGATACCATCAAATTCATGTAATGTTGGAAGATATTCAAAAGACAGTAATTAAAACAATATATAGACATTACAAATTTATATTAACTCCATTTGGATTGACTAATACACCCTCAATTTTTATTGATCAAATAAATATATTATTCATGGAATATCATGATAAATTTTTGGTGGTATTTATTGATGATAACATGGTATACCCCAAGAACTATTAGGATCATGAGAACCACTTGGGAATCATTCTTAAGACTCTTAGAAGAGAATAGTTATATGGGAAATTTATAAAATGTTAATTTTGGCTTCAAAAAGATTCTTTTTTTGTCTATATTATCTCTAAGGATATAATATTAGTTGATCATACGAAAAACAAGGTAGTACATGAATGGAAAACACCAAGAAACATAACCTAGGTATATAGTTTCATTGGTTTGGTAGGTTACAATCAGTGGTTTTTTTAAAATTTCACTCGATTAGCTGTCCCATTAACCAAGTGAACTCGCAAAAGGGTTAAGATTGTTTTGAAAAATGAATATAAATAATGTTTTAATGAATTTATTTTTAAATTGGTGATTGCTTTGATATTGACTCTACCATCATTAAATAGTTTATTTTTATTTATAGTGATGGTAGAGGAAAATACTTGGTTGTGTCATT
The DNA here is from genome assembly GCA_963277665.1 of Viscum album. Lineage (NCBI taxonomy): Eukaryota > Viridiplantae > Streptophyta > Magnoliopsida > Santalales > Viscaceae > Viscum > Viscum album. The sequence goes on along the minus strand of OY728132.1, from coordinate 756,575,279 downwards.
ATGACGAATGACAGAGTCAGTACATATGCATCATGGCAGTTTAAAAACTCATGAACAGAACTATCCAACACATGATCTAGATTTAGTAGTTTTAATCTCTTCTCTGATGATATTGAGACATTATGTATATGGTGAAATATGTGAGATATATACAAATCATAATATTTTAAAATATATTTTCTCACATAAAGAACTCTAAATGTGGAAAGGGAGATAGATATAGCTAATAAACGATTAATATCATTCAATACACCAACAAAATAGGATGTAAAATAAATTAGTAGATGCATTATGTAGGAATGATTATGGAGTTTTGAACAAAATGAGGACATATAAGGATCTTATGTTCGTGGATCTTGTAAATATAGATATGGGCATTATTAATAAAGGGGAAACATCACTCCTCTATCAAATGGTTTTGAAAACATATTTATTGAAAAAAAAGATCTAAGTTAGATAATGAGAATTTTAAAATGAAAATTAATGTTGTGGCTGATGGAAAATTAGAAGAGTTTGTATATGAATATGGTGTTTTGAAATTTGGAAAGATACTTTTTATTCTATCTATAACCGATATGAATTGGGAATCATTAGATGATTTTGATAGATCAAATTTCCCTTCACACCCTAGTAGCACTAATTTGTATATATATTTGAAAAATGATTTTTGGTTGTTTAATATGAAGCAGGAATTTGCTGAGTATGTGTTAAGATGATAGGTTTTTCAATAGATGAAGAGTGGTAGATAAAATCCAAGAGGAGTCAGGAAACCTAGTCCTTCATGGAAACGAGATGAAATTACATTTGAATTTTTCATTGAATTTCAAAATAATCCAAAAAATAATGATACAATATGTGTAATTGTTGATTGACTTATTAATCAACACATTTCCTTGATATAAGGGAGGTTTTTTTCACTAAATCACCTTGCATGACTCTATATTAATAAAATTTTCAGAAATCATAGTGAACCTCTTTCAATTGTGTTTTATCATGATCTAAGATTTATATTAAAATTCAATAAAATTCATGAAATGTCTCTTTATACCTCAATGTATTTGAGCACAGTTTATCACCCTTAAAGTGGAGGGTTTTAATAAAGGACTATCCACAATTTAGAAGAAATTTTGTTGTCCTTCTCACTTGACTTTTTAGGTATGTGGGAACAATATTTACCTTTGGTAATATTTAATTATAATAATATCTTCTATTCAAGTATTCAAAGGGAATCATATGAAGTGTTATATGGAAAGATATGTCGTAATCCAACTTTTTGGGATGAATTTGGGGAAAGGAATCATTTAGGAAAAGAAATTGTATTGGAAACAATGAAAAAGGTAAAGACTATTCAAACCCATATCAAAGAATCTCAAAATAAGAGAATGAGTCATTCCAATAACTAAAAGAAATATTTTGAGTTTCAATTGGTAGGTAACATTTTATTGAAGGAATCTCTAATGTCTCAAACCATAATACCACTCAAAGGTTCCCCAAGCCTAGTGGGCCACATGGACTCAAGTGCGTCTCCCCAAATGCCAGAGCCTTTTGACTACCAGTGAGAGAATGAGTTGTGTCTGTGGGGAGACTATTCCATCATTACCAGATCGGAACAAATAAGATAAGACATAATAGATAAATAGAGAAATCTTTATAACAATAGATAAGCATATAGAATAGTTGAAACAAATATAAACAACCAAGCGATAATAATAAACCGATATCTTGATCTTATAAAAAAGGATGATTATGAATTTCATGTGTCTATAAATCTTGAAAACATAGAAACATACGTAGGAAACAACACTATATAAAAAGGTACATAAATACCAAAAATTCAATCTAGAATCTTTAGCTCTACCCCAATTATTTTCTACTAACATCATCCTATGTCATACAAGAAGTCACACATCCATAATAGGATTCTTTGCCTTATCTACACCTGCAAGCATGTAATCTATCTGGGTACCCAAAGGTAGCCCAAACAAGTTGTGAGATATAATACCTGTAGGTAACCACCCAAAGGTCTATTACTATCATGTCATTTATACAATATGGCAGTGTGAAGATACAATAAGTAAAGTAGTAATAACAACTGAAAGAGGGTTGAATCTAGCTTCTAAAGGGATCCAGACTGACACAACCTACTTTGGCCCAAGCCATAATAACTTTGAATATTGTATCAAATGTCACAATAACCTTTATCAATTTTATAAGTGATTCCATGCCCAGTATCACCATAGTATCACTAGGGATTCCATGCTCGTATGACAAGGAATTTAATTCTCGTATCACAATATTAGAACAAGGGATGCCGTGACCATATCACAATAATATCACAGTAGACCCAATGCTCGTGTCATTACAGAATCCATGCTCGTATAGCATCACAAGGGATACCTTTCCCACATTATAAGGGATGCAATTCCTATATCACAATAATATCACAAGTGATTCCATGCCTATATCAGAAGAAAATCCATGCCCATATCACAAGGAACACCATTCCCATTTATATATAATTAGTGTCTCCATGCATGTTCATAATTATAAAGAATAAGATACACCTTTCCCATTTATATATATACATCATAAGGTCATCATGCATAATTAGATTAATATGTATAAAAGATTTGACATTCCCATTCATTAGTATAGAGGAACATCATGAATGTTTAGTTAATAATCTATTAGAAGCCATAATGGATTTAGGAAGATCCTATAATTAATTACCAACTCATTACATTCAATGATAAACAAGGACATAACCATTGATTTATTTAATCAAGTGGCATGGGATCCCCACTCACTTTAATTCAACATGTTATAATAGTCAATGGCACTAGTTGTGTTATTCCTATAATCTCATTACATAGTAACATGGTGTCATCATTTCAAATAAATGATAACACAATATTATGTGTTCTGGAAAAAAATTCAAAGGGTAAGTAAGGCATATTAGTGGGACCACCCAAGGGATGGCTCTAACGAATGTATTAAATCACAAAGGGTCTGATATGGTCGGTGGGTTATAGAATAAAAAACAAATTTAAGATAATTATAATTTAGGGAAATACATAGGAAAACTGGTGTATGGTAAAACAAAATATATTATGAAACATCTAAACATTATGAATAATTCATATACCATCTAACTCATACTTATTTGACTCTCATCATCCAGTATCAACCTCTAGTTTGTCCTAGATTGGATGAGAACTGATGAACGGTCCAACACCCTAATAATAAGGCATATGAGCCTACATCTAAAAAGGATCATTGATATAAATAAGAATTAATAATATCTAAAACATAATTAATATCTTACCACCTCAGATCTAATGTAATGAACAATGATTCAATCGGACATTGGATAGAGAATATATTGAAATACCTTAGTTAAATCAAAAATGGGGGCTCAACGGGAGTAGAAGCTATCCATGGCAGAAGGAAACAAAGAATAAGATTAAGGGTTTAAAATTATTTCTTTTAATGTTATTTTATTAATTTCACACAAAAATAGCCATCGTACGGTTTTGTCGCATGGTTGTCTAAACCATGGACCAATAGTGTTCCTTATATTGTTGGGAGGGGAAATCGCATGTTTAGGCCATCTGGTTAGGGAAACCATGTGAAAATTATGCAAAAAAACTTCATAACATGTATGTAGTTTTTTTAAAAACGTGGATCACACGGTGCGTGGTTAAGGAAAACCATGTGCCTTATTCAACCCATTGTCTAGCACCTGATGATTAGATGAAACTGTGTATCCTAGCTTGCATGTTTTCTCCTAATCATGTGGATGATATATTTTTCATACTTGTTGGGGTTTTGTGCTCTGAGAAAGCCTTAAACACCCTTGTAACCTATAAAACCTCATTATAATTATATAATAGTTACATAATAAATAATTATAAAAAATCAAAAGGATTCTTACCTGAGGTAAAAAACCAGTTTTTAGTCTCCCCCTTTAGAGGAACTCGTCCACAAGTTCACCATCCACGGTAAGAGAAACACTATATTCAAACAACTCTAGCCACAAGAAACATATATTGGCCTCCCGATCCCATGTCTTGTTTTGTACCTAGCCATGTTGACATAGAACCCATACTAAAGGGATAGACTGGCCTCAGAGAGCCTTCATACTCTGGTCAATGATGAATATGTGATACTACTAAAATAAATCATCAACATCAAGCTCAACATCATCTGGATATAAATTATGATATGGGTTGACATGATATTGGATATGTTGTGAAACATGGAAGACGTCAGACATGGCATGGTACCTCTAATGTAACAACAATTGATAGGTTATCGGTCAAATTCTCTCCAGAATATCAAATGACCTGACAAAGTTCATCGATAGCTTCTGTTTCCTTTGTATCCATCTATTCCCAATTATATGTGATACCCACAAGAGTAAAAAATCCCCAACCTCAAGATACATAGGTCATCAACGGTAATCGACATATGATATCTATCTATACTGAACAGTAGAGATTCGCTTCCTGATTAGCTGAACCTACTCTGAAGTCTTTAGATTGAGATGATGCCCAATTAAGGATACCTCTCCAGTCTCTAACCAGAATAGGGGTGAAAATAATGGCCTACTATATAGGGCCTCATAAGGATCCATCTAAATCATTATCTAACAAATTTTTTTGAAGGAGAACTCATTGATAGGGATATTATTCTTCCAAGAACTATTTAAATCAAGGATGCATGCTCAGAGCATGTCCTCTAGAACATGTATAGTCCATTCTGACTGGCCATCAGTATGATGTTGAAAGGTTGTTCTTATAAGAACATGCATAACCAACCCTTCTCTAACCCCTTCCAGAACCTCAATGTCAAACGATAATCCCTATCTGAAACGATAGTAATATGGACCCCGTGTAGTTGTATAATCTCGAGGACATACAATCATTCCATATCTACAACTGATAATGTCTCCACGAAATGAAGGAATTAGGATAACTTTTTCAATCTTTCAAAGACCCCCAAAATGTGTCACTACCATTAGGGGACCTTGGAAAGCTAATGAAAAACCATTGCAACATCCTATCATTTTCATTCGGGGACTAGTAACTCCTAAGAAAGTCTGTAGGTCACTATTTCTTAGCCTTCACCTGCTGATAGGTGGAACACCCAGTGTTAAAACCTACTATATTAGGCTTAATACCTGGAAATCAATATTATCGGTGCATGTCATGATACATCTTGGAGATACTCGGTTGAACTACCCACATTGAAGAAAATGACTCTCGCATCATCTCCCCTCTCATATCGATGAGAACCTAGATATGCCCATGTATATGCAGGATGTCTTCATTATCAACAATCCAATCCAAAGGTAAATCCTCACCAACAATGATCTCTAATATGACTAATCCCTCTATATCTAAAAACTACATCATATTCACCTTCTCCATAAGTAAAAAGGTCATTGATAGCAATGAAAGTACAAACTATCCCTGAAGGTCATGAAACACTATTTTCATCAAGAAAAAAATATCCATAAGCTTTCATTCACTACCGACATCATAAAATACCTGTGTGTGATTCCTCTTACCCAGAGCATCAGCAAAAAAATTTCCTTTCTCAAGCCTACATGCTAGATCAAGGTAAAAATACAATAGATATTAAAAAAAACTCACTTCATGATATTTGTGTCACACTGTGTAAATATATACCTAGGGATCTTGTGGGTTTTAAAGACCAAAAAATATCTCCTAGTAGGTAATGATTCAAACAATGAAAGGAATGTACAACATCTACTAAATTGAGATCACGTGTTAGTTAATTCTGCTCCTGATCTCTCAACATCCATGACCCATAAACAATGTTTATATCTTCCTACATGAGAACCTCTCTTATCTTGGTAATTTATGAATCAAAATAGTCTTTATATCTCATGTATGGATCTTCCAGAATTAGGATGGGTGTTGAATTCAACCCCCCTTTCATCTCCTGAAAGGGATTATCACACACTTCTGACCATAGGACCATCATTCCCTTCTTTATAAGACCAGTAAGAGGTATATCAAGACATGATTTTTCATCTATGAAATGAATGTAGTAAACATCTATTCCCAAGAACATCATATGTCAAATATGTTCTTCTGTTTCTCCCATTTAACCACATCTCTCACCTTCAATGGGTCAAATGATACTCCTTACTATGAGATAATGTGACCCGGGAAGTGTACCATGTCAATCTAGAACTGACATTTACTGATCTTAGCATACATATTATCCTCTCTACGTGTATTCAAATTGACCTCAAGATGAGTAGCATGGTCTCTTTTAGTATGATAATAAATCATGATGTCATCTATGAATACCATGATAAATAAATATATATTGGGATAGGAAACCATATTCATGAAGACCATAAATACATAAAGTTCATTCATAAGACCAAAAAACATAACAAGATACTCATAAAATCCATATCTACTAAGGAAATCCACACATGCAATATATGAAGTTATTACTGAAACCTGATGGTATCCCAATCTCAAGTTGGTCTTTGAGAATACCCTTTATTCCACTAAGCTGGTCAAAAAGAATATTTATCTTAGGTAAAGGATATCATTTTTTCACTATAATTTTATTTAACAACTAGTAATCCATACATATTCTAATGAATCTATTTGCATTCATGGAAAAAAAGGAAAAGTGAAACCTAGGGAGAAGTACTGGGTAATATAAGCCCTTTACTTTTAAATCCTCTAGCAGACTCTTGAGCTTCTTAAACATAGTAGTAGCCATTAGTTATGTATTAATTGACATTGGTGCAGCTCCAGAAACTAGCTTGATAGTAAACTCTACCTCTCTCTGAGAAGATAGCCTTGACAATTTATCAGGGAAGATGACTTTTAATCTATTGACTTCTTGATGGAGCTCAATATAATTTATTCCCTAATAATTCATAAAAAGGATAGAAATATGGGTGGTAATTCTATATAGCCCATGATGCTATGGTCCATCTCTACCCACCTATACATCCCGATCACCTTTGTGAATATATTCACCTCCCTCGGATGAAGTATAAAAACCCTCCATCAAAAACTATCCACATATGCATGAACAGAAACCAACCAATCCATCCTAAGAATAATGTCGATACCTATCATTCCGACGATGAATAGGTTCCAAAAGAATCAATGGATGACTACCTCAATAGGATGGTCCTTGCACAAGCATAAACTCTCTAATCATATACCCAAAGGTTTATTTAGCTTCATGATTCACAAAGAGTACTCAAACTGAACTCTGAGACTGTAAAAAATAGGTAAATATATGAAAAAATATGATGCATATGTATCACATAAGATAGAAATGATAGTAGATGATATTTGAATACTACCTCAAACAAAAGATGGCCCATTGTCCTATTCCTCCAGTATAGTATGCACTGAATAGATATGGACTAATCTTTGATCATTGGCAACAACCTGAATACCTGGAGCAGTCGCACTCTATTGGAAATAAAAATACAACGTATGGATTCCATGGCTATGACCTACTCCTCTACCTATGCATACAATAGTGTTCCAACTACCTACCTAGAGAGGTTCCACTAAACCTGATTCTGAAGGTGGAGATAGCATGGATCCTCTCCCAGTCGTAACAAATGGGAAGGTCCTACTGAAATGCTGAAGATATCCCAATATACCGCGGCCTCTCCACTCAATGGGGACTCAAGCACATTCTGTCTCTTATTCATAGGCTTTTTGCACTGATTTCATACCACATAACTATCTATGGGTTTCAACTGGCTACTACATCTCATGCACGTTGTCTCAAAGCGCAACTTCTGACCACTAGAATAAGTACTACTTTGTCTGGGTTCTAAACTGCCCTAGATCACACCATCTTCTTCCCTTGGGTTCCACTCAATGATAAGGGTCTAGTTAACTATATAAAAAATGGCATTCAATTTAAAAACATTTACCTGAGAATGAGTTGATTGGTCTCAAAAATTCCTCAAATTTTCTCACTTTCACCGGCTCATCACTTTTATAGATAGGTGAAAATCACTAAATCACTATAATGAGAGCTAAATAGTCCATCACATTCATTATAATCTGCTAAAGGTTCATGAATTCCCCATTATGTTCATCCTTTTGAGTCTCATGGAAGAAATAAACAAAGAAGTATGACTATATGTCCCTCTACCTCACTTTCCAATACTAACCAGCCAAATTCAGTATATCCCACCATCATTTTTTGGATCCTCTCAGCATGTAAATAGGAAGTTTTACACTCATATAAGATGGTGTCTCTGGATGTTCAAATATAGACAAGATTCTCTCAAGCCCTGACCCTACAACATGGGGTCCTCCATCCCCCCAAAATGTAGGAGAATTCTACTACCAGAACTCCCTAGTCAACTCTCCCATAGAAGGGGCAGAGCACAGAGCTCCCTGAATCGTTCTTATAATCAATATGTAATCTCCTCAAAACTAAGAATCATCACCCACATCAGGAATAAGAAGATGTGTCACTAATAGTGGTATAAAAAGAGGTTCATGGCCCACCACCTCTGAGGCGTGGTTGTCACCACCTTCCTAGTGTATGACTAGAGGACATTGTGGTTACATTTCTCTAAAATTTCTAAACATGCTCCTCATATAGGATTTGATAATGGTATAATCCATAGTCATTAAACAAGAATATGTATAGGTCTTTTATACATAACAGACGCACCACTCTTCTTGCTCAAACATCATGTCTGGTTGATAGAAACATTCATAAAGAATAACAGATTCACTATCTATTTTACATTAGTAAGGTCAAGAATCGGTCAAGATATATGTTTTTCAATTTCAATTTAATTTTAATTAATAATTACTTTTAAATTTAATATAAATGGTTATCCAAAATGCATCACCACTTTAAATTCATAATGTCTCATACATGTTATTAAGGAGAACTATCAAAAAATGTACATAAAGACCCAAATTTTATCCAGTATCCCGAGCTCCATCCCGACCAATAAAAACCAACTCCATCCTATGTCATGAAATAAGCCTCACATTCATAACATTCCCATTACCTTTATAAATACTTTCAAGCATGTAATCTATCCAGGTACCCAATGGTAGCCCGAAGGTGTCACATAAAATCCCATTCGTTATCAACCTAAAGTTCTATAACTATATGGTCATGTATACAATATGGCAGTGTGAAAATATAATAAGTAAAGTAGTAATAAAAACAAAAACATGGTTGGATCTTGTTCTTAAATGGGATCCAGGCTGACACTACCTTCTTTGACCCATGACAAAATAACACTAAATATCATATCAAAGGTCAAAATCCATGTTATCACATTTACAAGGGATGACATTCCCAGTATCACAATAGTATCAGAAGGGACCCCATGTTCATATCAAAAATTACACAATGCCCATATCATAATAGTTTCACAAGTAACATGATTCACATATCAGAAGGGATTCCATTCCCATATAGTATCAGAAGGGATACCATGCCTGTATCACAATAACATCACAAGGGATGCTATGTTCATATTAAAAGGGATGTCATACCCATATCACAAGAAACACAATTCCTATTATTATATAATTAGGTTCTCCATGCCTGTTCATAATTGTAAATATGAAGTGACTCCATTCCCATTTACATATCTACATCATAGGGGTCATCATGCCTTATCGGTTTAATAAATACAAAAGGGTTTTCATTCCCATTAATTATTATCAACGATTTTCATGACTGTGAAGTTCATAAGCTATTTAAAAAAAGTAAAGGCTTTAGGAAGAACCTACACTTAATTAAAACCTCATTAAATTAAATGATTAATGAATAGATAACCATCATTCAATTTAAGCAACTGATATGGTCTCACCACTCACTTCAATTAAAGATGATATAATGGTCAAGGAAAATAGCCATGCTATGCCTCAACTATCATTCTATAGTAATATGGTATCATCATTTAAAATAAAGTCCAACACAACTTTATGTGTTCTATGTATAAATCTCAAAGTTCCAGTTAGGCATATAAGTGTGAACGCCCAAGGGATGACTCCATCGAAGGTATTAATTCTCAATGGTTCTGATAAGGTCGGTGGATTCTAGAACATGCAACTAATTTAATACAAATAATATTTACAGAAATGCTCAGTGAAACTGGTGTGTAACACAATGTTGCATATTATGAAACATAAAAACATGAGGAATAATTCCTAAACCACTAACCTCGTACTCGCATGGATATTCTCTTCCATTATCAGCCTATTGTTTGTCCTGGATTTGAAGAGATCTAATGAATGGTCCAATGCCATAAAAATATGGCATGTGAGACTCCATATAAAATCCATCATCGATAGAAATAATAATTATTAGTGGCTGAAAAAGAATTTATATCTTACTATCATGGATGCAATAAGACAAACTGTGCTTCGTTTGAGCTTCGGACAATGAAGATATTGAGAAGCCTAGGTTAGATCCATAATGGGAGATCAACGGGAGGATAAGTATTCCACAGTTGGAAGAAAGTATGAATATGAGGAAGGTGCTTAAAATTATGACATTTTAAGGTAATTTTAGCCATTTCACCCCAATATAGGCATCGCACGGTTTGGTCGTACGGTTTGGCCAAATGGTTGGCCAAACCCTGCACCAACTATACGCCTTAAAATATAGGGAGGGGTACCCACATAGTTTGGATGTATTGTTATGAAAACCATTCTAAAACTATGAAAAACACATCTTCGACATGTATGCAGTTTTTACCCATGGTCATGCATCCCCTGGTGCACATTTAGGGAAAACAGTGTGCCCCATTCCACCCTTTGTCGAGCTCCACGCAGTTAGAATTAACCATGTAGCATGGATCTAATAGTTTCTCATAATAGTTAATCTACTATTTTTTTATACTAGTCGGGGTTTTGAGCTTTGATAAATCCCCGTACATCCCCATAACCTCTACAACCTCATTAGTCATCCATACTAGGTCCATAATAAATAATTAGACCAAAATTATAAGGATTTTTACCTGAGGTAAAAAATAGTTTCTTAAAATATCTCAATGGAAGGGTGTTATATGATTCGTAATGAAAGGAAAACTGAACTCCTAGTACATTGGAACTTTTTAAATTATGAAGAGAATCAAAACTATGGATTATTTTTTTTCAATGACACCTAGAATTTATAAATTACATGACATCTTCTATATCTCTTTGTTAAGTATGTATATTTCAGACCCAATGCATGCTATCACTTCTGAATAAATATAATTGGAACCTGATTTATCTTACTGTGAAGATCCTATCCAGGTTTTGGACACTAGTGTACATGTATTGAGGAATCAGATGACTCATCTGGTAAAATTACATTGAAAAAATCATAAAATAGAGGAGACAATGTGGGATCTTGAGGAAATTACGATGAAAAACTACCCAAATCTATTTATGTGGTGACATTTTGGATATTTTGAGGAAGAATTTTTTTAGAGGGAATAATGTAACACCATAATATTTTATTTTATGTATTTTTTAAATAAATTTAATCTCATTAATATCACATGTTACATGCAACAACAGTTTAAATGAACCATGATATATTATTATGTGACCATTATAGCCTAGAAATTAATTTTTTTGGAATAAATAAGACTAAATATATTTAAAAAAATTATTTTTTATAATTTTATAGACTAAAATTTATTGGTTATAAATTTATTATAAATAATAATAATAATAATAATAATAATATTTTTGTTTTCTAAAAATCAATTTTTCTTCAAGATATAGTTATATCATAATAAATTGAATTAGTTACTGTGGGTGAATTATTTTAATGAAATGTATATTTTATATATATTAAATCAATTTTTTAAACATTAATATAACATTTTTACTATACATGGGATCAGAAAAAATCTAGTTTTGTTCTTTAATACATGATTTTATAAAGGTGATTTTTATCACATTTTGCGTAATTATTTTAAAATTAATTTCTTCCACTTATAGGTATTGGATTTGATAAAATAGATTCTGTATTTTTAAAAAAGTGGTCAAAATTTATTAAATATGACCCTTTTATTTTTTTCAAAATGAATAGAAACAAAAGTACTTTTTGTCCCCACGATATAGGGTATATCAGGTATTTAAGGATAAAAATAATATTATAAGGAATATAAATTGACACTGACAATTGCCCCAATTTTATTATATAATTTATTATCATCCATAAGCTTTTAATATTTGTATATATGATCATTTTTTCATTAGTATGTTACTATTACCCTTATAATATTTTATTTAATGAAAATCCAATGATGTCACATTCATGATTTTAATAAATAGAAAATTTTTCAAATGGTGTTATCTGTAATTTATATTTAACTATAAGTATTATTTATAAAAATCAAGGAATTATCTTCATCATTGTAATTTATTTTTAATATTTAGTGAATAAATATTACCTTAAATTCTTACACAACTATGATGGAGGTATTATTAAATTAATGGAAAATTAAAATAAATGATATTAAAAATATTAAAATAAAAATAATTTTATATAATAAATGTAATCCAAAAATTATATAAGTGAAATTGACATATTATGGATATATTAAAATATTTGGTTCTAATTTGTCTTTTGTATTGATAGGTTTTAAGAAGCTAATGAAATGAATCGCATCAAAATTGGCAATAATGATGTTTTAAAATAAAAATATTTTATTAAACGATCTAAAATGTCTAAAAAAACATAAATTTGGTGAAGTTATTATGATGGTTAAATATATAAACCATAATATATTTATTAGTCATTTATAATTTTATGGTAACAATATTGACCCTTAAAAAGTAAAATCTATGCTATTACGGTAAGAGTTAGGGGTTAAATGAGTGTGAAAAATAAATGATAAGTGTAAGAATATTTCCTAAAAATGTATAAAAATTATTGTTATATTGTAAATAACTCACATTAGAGCTATTTTTAATTGAAAATAAAAATTATAATAAATTATTATTTTTTGAGTTTCCAGAAGTGTTACTCACCTAAATTATAAAATCGAACCTCCTTTCTCACTAATCCACACTGCTTTGATCCTTCTAGATCAACCAATTCATACCAATTTATGTTCCAAATATTCTTAGACAATTTTTAGAGATATTTATCTTCCAAAAATACCAACCCTATATCCCTTTAGAAGAGACCGAAAGGAAGTCCGCTGAAGAAGAGGTAATCGTTTTTACCAACTCATTCAAATCAATTTTTTCCTCTACTTACTCTACATATATTGTTTCCATACTAAAATAATAACTCCAGTATAATATAAATACATCTATGTTATTATTATTATGAAACATCCATATTATACATTTTATCTATCATATGGAAAGCAAAAGCATCGCACGTGCGTACATACAGATTACTGTCTCCACGTACTGATATAATTCACTTTTCATCAACACTTTACATAGATGGTTCTAATAATACATGTAATGGATATATATGATAATTCTGACAATATATTGATTATATAAAATTAATATATCATCCAATTCCATAACCATTCACCTATTTATAAATGACATCATCGCTCATGTGTACGTACGATTTACTGTCTCCGTGAAGTGATGCAATTCATTTTCTGTGGTCAAAATTAAATAATGGTTATAAAATGTATTTAATGATTAAATATAATATTTAATACATTAATATTATTCCAAATATTTTGTTTCTATATCATATGTAAGAGAAAAGAGACATTTAAGACAACACGATCTTGGGAAAACATGACAATTGACACCCTAAACAATGAAATGAATAAAATATTATTAATAAAAGAGTTGTAAAATGTTATAAAAGGATCATATATGATATAATAAATATTTATATGGTTCTATTATAAGTTAATAAAATGTTTATAACCACTAAAATTGTGGTTTTGTGATGCATGCCTGTCACGGGGCATGGTCAAATGCAATATTATTTTCCTAGTGCAGCATAATGGCTGACCAGGGACATCTCACTAAGGGAGCATCTAACTTTGTTCACATACTTATTATAAATCACTTAATCTATTTCATTATTGTTTTTAGTGTTTAAGGAAAATAATTAAAATACTTTTTGGGTTTTTTATAAATGATATGTAATAATGGAAATTCAAATTTATAATAATATGCAAACTAGATAGAATGAGTTATGGAAAGAATGAACTTAATCTTGGGTTAATCATTGGATTCAATCATTATTCTCCATTATGTGTTTGATTTCAGTTTGATAATCCAAAAATTAAATCTCATGTTTTAGTTACTATTCATTATTTAGAAATTGTGGAATATCATTGAATGCCTAAGCACCCTTAATTTCATCTCCTCCTTTAATCAAGGTTGATGACACTAATAAGTATATGTGGTGTCATCTTCAAGGACCCATATCAATCATTATTGTTTCATCCATTTATAAAGTAAAATTCTATCATATGAATAATTAACCAATGGAGAGAGAGAAATATTATTTAAATAAAATAATAGAGATAGATTGAGTTACATGTCATTTGGGGAAGTCGCCACCTTGTGGAGATTCACCTCATCCATATAACCAACACAATTATATCTAAAAGCATGAAATTAAACTTTAATGAATATTAATTTACACATTGACCTACCCTTAGGGAAAGACATTGGGTAATCCTTTCATTTTTTGAGAGTAATATATCACAACGGTAGAGTGTATGGAAGGAGAAGTGAAAGAGGGAGAATAAAATAAAATAGAAACAATAGTATATGAATAAAATAAAAATATACGAATGGGGAATGATAGGATAGTGAGAGAGATAGATAAATAATTTTTTTTTATAATTTATCAAGTGAGTTGGAATAATAATAATATAAATCATTATTAGTATTATAATTAGGAAATGAAATTTTATTGAAGAAGAAGAAGAGAAAGATGAAAATGAGAAAAAATCCAAAATAAGAATATTAAAATAAATATAATAATAATAATAATGTTATTATTATTATTACTGATGATATTAATTATAATAATACTAATAAAATATAAAAAATAACAATAATTAGAGAATATGATGATATTAGTGGAAACAAAATTTGAAGAAATGCATGATTTTATTATAAATTTAAATTACAATTGAAAACTTAATAAAAAATAACTGAAGGCCTGGATAATAATAATAATAAATCAATTAAAATGAATTTCTGAAATTAAATGCATTATTTTTTTGGAAATTTTATTTTCATGAGTCAACTAATTCCCTTAATTTATGAGTCATGATTTTGATATCCATTATTCACATTAATCATCCAATTTTACATTTTACTGATTCAATTTCATTAACATTGAAATATAAAACATCACATCATGGGATCTCTAATCAAATCAGGTCTCCTAAGTAAGTTAGAAAAAACATGAATTCAAACATGGAAATAAATGTTTAACTTTAAAGCTCAAAATAGATTGTTGGAAAAAATATATAGAGAGTATGAAAGGAAATCATAAAAATTAAACTCCATTTTCCATGAATGGTTTGTCATATTTCATCTTCTATTGAGGGTTACCTTGTTCCATTAAGAACCTATGAAATAATATTACTTAATTAAGAATAAGTTTTATGTCATTAAAGCTCAAAAATATATAGGGGGTGAGTATGAATATTTCACTACATCCTAAAACTAAAATTGAAATCTAAATTCCTAGAAAGTATGTAGAAAGGGTTAAGTCTTTCTATGATCCCCCAAGTGGGCCCTGAATTTTTATTGCCTCTAGAGGGAAGGACTAGATGTTATCCAAAGTTAGTTGGTGGATGAAGATTCTTTGAATTTAACCATCAAATGTGGCTCTTCCCAGCTTTTGATTCATTATTCTTGGTAAGGAATGATCCATGGATACAGTATACCAAATCCTCCCCCATCAAAATTAGGTATAGCTTTCATGGTGTGGTAAGGATGAAGTATGGGGCATCCTTCTACCTGGGTGCTACTTGTACAACTTCCTTATTCTCTTCTAGTGCTGGCTTCATATTAGATGTAGTATTAAATAATATAAGGGTAAATAAACAAGTATTTTTACTTGAATAAATTTTGAATTTTTAAAAATTATTTCTCCACTTAAATAATATCTTCTTATTTTTTGATTTCCTCAACTTCAGCTACTTGGATGTACTAATGGGGCTCCTCAGATGTATGTTCCTTAAAATCACAGAGCACTATGTGTTCCCCCTCACAGGTGTGTGACTAGTTTATTCATCATCCTCTAAGGCATTGAATTTTTTTTCTAAAACTAAAAATTCAATATAATAGGGAGAAATTCAAAATTCAGATATAATAAAATCAGAATCAATAGTGTATGAAAAAATGTGAACTCACTGTCTTGGTTTAGATTCAATTATTGCCTTATTGGTATGTGCCTATTGTAGTAGATTCTCATTGGATGGAGGCTGGTAAATGGGATCCTCTGTCTTTAATTAAAATTCCACCTCTTGGGTGGTTTATTCCTTCAGTGGTGTTTTCTCTTATTCTTTATAAGGTTTAGGGAGATCAAGTAGTTCAAAAAAATTATTCCATAATTCATCCAATTCATGATGATCTCCCATATGTATCTTAGTAGATAAATCTTCTTCCTTTTCCTTCTTAGGTAAGACAATTGGATCATCTTCTAGTTCAGGTTCAGACTCTGTTTTAGGTTCTTCTGATGATGCTTGGAAGTGAGCAGTTATCCAATCCATTTTTCGTTGGAGATATTGCATCAAGCACTTTAATAACATATATGATTTTTTGTTTTACCACATGCTCCTAGAAAACTTCTAGCGATACTTATTCAAATGTTTTGGGAGGAAATGAGGAGAACTCTTCTTCTATCTTGGCCTGTTCTTTATAGAATTATGGGATGTACTCCCAGAAATCAATGAGTTCTCGGTCTAATCCTTCAACCACTGATAGCTCATGTGTCTCCATGAGATCCTAGATTAGGTCCTTTAATTCCTCCTCTTTTCAAATTTTGATTTTTACTCCACTAATCTATCTAGCCCATAATGTAAAACCATCTTCTATAGAGTCACTAATACAAATATGGTCTTTATCAGCGCTAGAAAAGTCTATTAACAACGGTAAAAAAAGCATTGTTAATTCAGTCGAGGATAAAGGGGGTTCCCTTTAATCAGTGCTCTGAAAAGCGTTGATAAAGGCCCCTTTTATCATCACTAAAAAAATTTCTGATAAAAGGAACCTTAATCATCCCTTTTTTTAGCGTTGATAAAAGGGGCATATGTCAGCGCTTTTAAAAAGCGCTTATAAAAGTCAAAAAAATTATAAAATTAAAAAACAGTTATATAATGCGGGGGGGTGGGGGTGCTTTTAACATTACTTGACCCCCCCATTAACAGTGCTAGGCGGACCCCTCCCCACCCTCACACTCTCCAGTGCACCCCTCCTCCCAACACACACACTCTTTCTCCCACTAACCTTCTTTCACATTCCCACACATGCTCACCCATTTGCATTCACCTGAACTCGAACCTGCAACCTCCCCCCTTTCGCGACTGTACCTATACAACTAATCCACTTCTTTTTTTTCTCTATTTAATGAAATTTATATTTACTTATCTATATATAGTTATATTTATTCGTATATTAATATAAATTCATAATAATATAAATATATTTATTCATATATTAGTATATATATATATTTATTTATTCGTATATTAATATATATTTATATTTTTCCATATATATATTTTTAGTAATAATATTTTATACACATATTTATTTGTTATTAATATATACTTATAAGATTAGTTTTAAATACATTTATGAAATATGTTTTTTCTGTGTGTTTCTAAATAAATAAATACAAACATACATACATATATACAACACACACATACACAGACACAAAAAAACACACAAACACAAATATATTTAAGAATAAATACATGTGTGTTTGTGTGTGTGTGTGTGTGTCTGTGTCTGTGTATTTGAAATGCCATAGAATGTTAATATGACCATGGAATATAATCCCGAAACCCGTTTCAACTCCACAACTAGAAAAATCGATGAAAATGATAAACTCTTCGATATGATTTATGGTGAAAGACTAATGAACATCCATATTAGAAGTTATACTTGTTTGAATGTTAATAAATCGTGGTATCCTGACTAAAAACTCAGTTTTGGATGCCTTCTGAGCCTTTTTTGGCCTCAAATAATGTACAAGAAGCTTTTCTTTACTTATTAGAGAATAGAGATCATCGCATGCTTCGATTTGATATATTGTAGATCTCAAACAAACACCAGGATCAAAAGTTATTTTCGTCTGAAGGTTGAGTTATGTTTTCAACTTATTTTAGATGTTTTATTAATTTTTTGATTTTTTGTGTGTTCAAATTGTTATGAAATGATTTTTAAACAATAATAATTAGAAATTTATTAATTAATAATATTTTTTAAAATATTTTAAATCCATTTTCACTAAATTTATTATATATTTAATTTAATAGTCTATTTATACTTATCTAAAACGTATTTAAAAAATATATATTATATTTATATCAATATAAATATACTAATATAACAATATTTTATTTTTCAGGATTTTTTTTATATATAAAATTTATCAGTGGTATGAAAAATAACTGATAAATTCCCTCTTTATCAGCACTACTAAAAGAAGCGCTGATAAAGGGCCCCCCTTATCAACGCTAAAAATGCGCTGATAAAGGCCCCCTTTATTAGGGATTTTTTTAGGGATGATAAAAGGGTAGCTCTTCCCTTTCCTATTTTTTTAGTAGTGAGTAGGGTTCTTCAGCTACTGGTTCTTTCACCTGATGATAATTGTTACATGAATTGAAGAAATGATCATTGGAAAATATCATTGATTTTTTTGTTTTTTCTATAAAAGCAGTTAAATCTATCAAAAATGTGAAATTTAAAAAGACAAGAAAACATATGATTTGATCCCCAAAAATGATGTTAGATTTGATTCATGCCTATCACAGGGCAAGGTCAAAAGAAATATTATTGTCTTAGTGCAACACAGGGGATGATCAAGGTCATCTCAATTGAAGAGCCTTTTAGTTTTTTTATTTACATATCTTAAATAACCTAAGCTATTTGTTTTTGTTGTTTTGAGTGTTTAATGAAAAAAAATAATTTTTTTTGGGTTTTTGAGTAATTACATATAATAATAGAAAATATACTATATACTAACATGAGAACTAGACATAATGAGTTTAGGAAAGAAAGCACTTGGTCATGGGTTTGGCCTTCGATTCAATCATTATTCCCCTTTATGTGTTCGATTTTAGTTTGATAACACAAACATGAAATCAAATGTTTTGATTACTATTCATTATTTAGCAATTGTGTAATATCATTAAATATATAATCACCCATAATTACACATCCTACCTTAATCATGGTTGATGACACTCCTTAGTCTAAGAGGTGTCAACTTGAAGGACCCAACTCAATCGATGTTGTTTCATCCATTGATTAGATCAAATCCTATAATATGAAGAATTATCCAATGGAGAGAAAGAAAAAGGATTTAAATAAAATAATAGAGATATATTTAGTTTCATGAAATTGAGGGCATTCACTGTATCAAGGATATTCACCTCATCCTTATATGATACTCAATTATATCTAAAAATATAAAATTAATCTTTAATGAAAATTAATGAACACCTTCAACTCCCACCAAGACAAGCATCAGTGTTAGCCTCTCACTTCCAAGAGTAGGAGATCACAATGGTGGAGTGGATGGAAGTAGAAGATAAAGTAAATGAATAATATAAAATATAAAGAATAGTGGATGAATAAAATAAAAATGGAAGAATGGGGGATGAGGAGAGAGAGAGTAAGAGATAAAATAAAATACTGAAAATTTATATAATTTACAAAAAAGGTTAAAATAATAATATTGTTATCAATAATAATAATTATTATTATTATTAAGAAAATTATTTTTGTTGAAGAAGAAGATAAATATGAAAATGCGAAAAAAATCAAAATAAGAATGTTAAAATAAATATATTTTTTTATTATTATTAATATTGATGATGTTATTTATGATAATACAAATAAAAATTAAAAATAAGATGAATTAGATAAGAGGATGAAATTGGTGGAAAAAAATTAAAATAAATGAAAAAATTTATTAGAATTTTAAAAATCAATTGAAATATAAATAAAATAAAACTAAAAATAACGAAGAAGAATATGAATTGGGTGAGGAAGAAGACGGTGTAACACATCTCCTTAGTAAAGATCTCCACCTTAGTGTTCGACTAATAGTATGAGATGATTTTGAAGGAAGGTGTTTCCAAATTTTATAGCCCAGAATCTTACTTCAAATATAATTGCATGTTACCCCCAATTAAATGGATAAAATGGTAAATCATGTAACACCCCAAGATTTCCTAGTACATTATTTCTTCAAAGTATTTATATAACATGAACTACACACAACACCGAGTTCAAGCGCACCACGACTTACCATATTAACCATTAAAAAGCAGTTATGAATAGTATAAACATAATTTTGGACATGATATAATCCTTATAATTTTAGAATCCATATTATGGGTTTATTAGACATAATGTAAGAACAAATTCATTTTTTCAGATAAAAGAAGTATTTTTCAAAAAAAAATTAAATTTTACCTCCTTTTAATGAAGAAAAATTTTTAAATCAAATATTTGAAACTTATATATATTCAGTTTTACTATATAAATATATTATTTATAATTGGGACGTCAAAATTTACTTTGTGTAAATTTTTTGAATTTTTCCGATAAAGTTCAATTTTTAATGAATAGTGAAAAATATTGTATTTTAATTCAAACGCGCCTTTTAATCTAATTTATATATATGGTTATAATATCTTTTTAATTTATTTTAAAGTGTAATTATAATATATTTTTACCATTTAATACAATGTTGTTTATTGGAATTAATTTCACATTGAAGTTGGACAAAAACAAGTGTTAATCTTTTGTTAGATATTGTTTCTTAAAAATATGCCTTATGGTTTTGACGACATGAATTAATTGTAAATTAATAAATGAAACTTAAATGTTTTTAATTTTTTAAAATAGACTTAATTTTTTAATTCTCAATATCGAAATTATCTTAGGGAGAATTTTCGGTATTTTTTTGAAATCTTTCAATTTTTGATGAATAGTGAAAAACACTAAGATATTGTTTAAAACCAACATTTTATTTAAATAAAAATTTATTTTATTTTATTTTATGTTAGTTTATAAGTGATACATAATACCTATATATGTTTATTGTAATTCATTGGAGTCATTTTTCAATAATATTAGACATATAAAATTTTATTTCACTATTCATCGTCATTAACCCACCTCCTAGGAGAATTTGAATATTCACATGAAACGTAATTTTACCACTTCTGTGAGTTGAATTTCAAAAATCTGAGAGACACGGTTGACATCAATGAGTAAAATGTGTTTCAATAAGATAAAAATAAATTTTGGTGAATAGTAACATTTTACTTTTATTTACTGCCATTAAAGGTAAATAGAGAAATTCAGGGTAAAAAGAATACTGTAATAATTAACATTTAACTTAACACATGTCCTAACCTTATTGGATGAGTAATGGCCGACCATGGGCATCTTTGGGTCGATTTTGGGACCCCATAGAGCCACTTATAATTGATAATGACACTTTAGATTAATTAATTTAATGTAGAGGCAAAATTGACATAAACAAAAACCTTTTCGTATTTAACTTTTATTTGGTATTATATAAGTAATATTTTTGAATAAAAATATTCATTGGTAATATAAAAATATTTCCTACATCATGGTAGTTTTTTTTAATTTATATACATCGAATAAATTAAATTATTTATGACACAATAATGACGCAGTATTTACATCATTATTAAATGATATAAATAAATTAGATTATAACTATTAAAATAATATCCATAACATTTTAAATTCATATTGTATGATTTTATTTCAACCATGAGTCATCTTATCTTAGACTCTAATGATTTTGGACCTTTATAAACCGAATATCAATATATTATAAAATAATATTTTCACACTTTTCTAAAGAGCACCTCCTCTACCTTATAAAAGGAGACCACTTCTAACCAACTCATCACACCTTTCAAGAATTTAGTCTCTTCCAAAATCTGAAAAATTAAGCTCCCTAAATCCCTCTCCTCCTCCTAGAAGCCTTACTAGAGGAAGAATCCATTTCAAGAAGTCCTTTTGGTTCAATCCAAAAGAAGTTACCCAAATTAAAGGTAACTGTTTCTCTTAACTTCTTTTCTTTTATTTTACCTCTTCAACCCCTAAAATAATTTTATTCCCTTATTTTATAACAAAAAAATTATCCTCAATATACTAGGATTTTGTTATGAGAAGGATTAGAATTACACATACACACACCTCCATCTAATGGGTGAAGAACATAATGTTTCTATGGATGGAAAACTAACACCTCACAAAATGATGATTGTTCAATTACCTTCTAACACCTCTCATGGTGGAAATTATGATGGAACTATATTCATATATGATATGTATTATGTTTATTTTTTCTTCATGCTTCTTGTATTTTGGTTTTATATCATACCTTATAGGATTCCACTATAGGTATACACGATAATTTCATTTGAGGAAGTGCGGACTACCGCCCCCTCAAAGTGATATGACTCGTTATTAACATATTTGCGATGTATAAATGATGGATTTAATGATATTATATATTATATTATTCTAGAATTATAATATACCTATGTATAATTATGTTTTATGTCCTTTAATATAAGAAATAGAAATAAAAGTACCGTTCATGCATACGTACAGCTTACCGTCTCCATAAACGGTGCATTTAATTCTTACCCAAATATTGATATTTAAAATTATAAATACATTTATATAATGGATATATATGATATATATGATATCTAAATAATAAATATCATTCTGTATATAATGATATTTTGACCATTAGAACAACTTGTAACTATAATGTGTTAATTTTTGACACAAGTGTCAAATATCGACAAAACGAATGTTATTAACTTAAATGATTACATAAAGTTTATAAAATTGTAAAAAGTGATATAAAAAGAATAATAAAATTGAAAAAGGTTCTTATGTAAGTATAAATTATATTTAGTTTATTATTCAGGATATTAAAGAATGAACGGGTCAAGTCAGACACAAGGTAAGAGGTTTTCATCTCACTCTTTATTCTCGTGAGATTGATGCCATATTTCTACTATTAACTTTGGTGTGTTGTATGTACTTCCCATAATTGTATTCTTTGTGTCATACAATTTAATTTATGTGTTTTTACATATTCATTTTATGATAATTCTTTCATAGGGTTTATGTTTCGTAAGTTACCAAATTGGTACGGGTTAATTCTTCAATCTCATTATTATCCCAGATTGTTTATGTGTAAGTATTTACTGGGACATTTTTATCATCCATATCCATTTTTCATAAAAATGATTTCAAAATAAATATTTTAAGTATTTGTGAAAGGTACTCTTTATCAAGATCAGAATATTAAATGTTTTAAATATTTATCTTTATAAATCATTTTAATTAATTTCCATGTTTTCAACATAATTTTAAGGATATTTTTATATGGACATGAATGTTTTGAAATGATAATTATTTTAAAAAGTTTAAAAGTTATCTGGGACACTTTTATTCAAAAATATATTTTAAATTAATTCCTTTATAAATGTGTAAATTTTAAATTATTTTACAAAAATGATATTTCTCTCAAAAAGTTTTACTCATCATTTTCAACTATGTCAGCATCCTTTACTGGATATTAATTTTGATTGAGGTTGAATTATTATATTACAATCTTCCATATTATATTGAATTAGTTATGATATGTTTGAATTTGGATGTTCTAGTTTTATATCATTCATGGTTTATGGTTAATATATTGACATTTCATATGCTAGTTTTAATACGAATGTTTATGTTATATTTCAACCTTTTCATATAATGATTGTATTGGAATTAGTAAGGGATGGGTGGAGCCCATTATAGCTCCTCGATGCGTCAGTAGGTCCCATGAGACAACTAGACGTGGAATTGTATGAGGCCTTTACCAATTTGAGATATGGTTTTGGTTGAGGCAGTAATCATTTCTAGACATCCTGGCCGAGGCCTTGACAAAATGTATCAGAATATCTGGAATTATACATTCCCTAATTATGAAAATAATATTGATGGTTCATGTGGTCATTCGACTAGTAGAATACCCATGATTATGTTTTATTAGGCATTATTTACTCATATCATATTACATCTATAAAGGTATTCATGTTTATTATTGGTAAAGGCATGTGGTTTCAATTATTCACCTTGTTAAATATTTATTTTATCTTGCACTTAATTGCATACCATTACTGAGGATTTTATCTCACCACTTTCAATGTTTTATTTTTTACAGGATTGAAATAAGTGTATTATGATTGATATGAAGGGTAAATCTAAGGTAATAATGCTGTTAATAAAGGATTATTTGTGTTGTGTTGTATGTTATAAAGTGTAATATAACATTCATGTATGTAATCTATTTTCCAATACTAATAAATCGATTGGTCCTTCGGGACTTGATTCCTTGTAATCAAGACAATGTTATATAATAATGCACCAAATATGGGTAATTGGGGTCGGGGCATTACAGTTGGTATGAGAGGAAGTTTAGAAATAACCATGGAAACTAGATTTAGATAAACTCTGATTATATAACATTAACCTTAGATAGACTTTGAGGATTAGTATAGGTGAACATCCAAGAATTTTGGAACTATAGAGATTTTGTATGTTTTCCAAGCAATACTCCCCTGTATGGATACAAGCAGGTTGAGGAGGCTCTGGAACAGATGTACCTAGGAGTAAAGCCCAAAAACACTACTTTGAGCTAGACTAGAACAGGAACTGGTGCACGACACTGGGCCTTGTTGCACTCTTGGTTATGACACTCATGGGGGATATGCTTAGGATAATTCTCGTTTTCTTTACAAACCACTATGAAGGGTTTATGAGTATATATCTCCTTAAAGAAAACATTTTGTTTTATTATGGATTATATCCATAAACTAGTCAATTTACGTTATGTATTTTACATGTTTCGAATTATGAATTACGATTCATAAACTGACATAGTGTTTTTCATTGTTTAAAAATGGCACCCAGTAGAAGGATTGAGAACTCCACCAATATGTATGATCCAAAGAGTAAGAAGGGTCATATAATTAATGGTATTAAGCCAAAATTTAGAAGGGAAATAGTCTCTCATGTATTCTCAACATATGAAGAAATAATATCATGTGTTAGTAAGATAAGTAAAGAATTATTTAAGTCATATGGCTTTGAAGGGAAGCAAGAGAAGAAAAGGATGATAGAGAGAAATATGGATAAAGGGAATAGGGGAATGAAGGATTTTATCATATGTGATAAATGTTGAAGTAATACCCTTGGTAAATGCTTGAATGAAATGGGAGTTTGTTATAAGTGTGGACAAAAAGGACACCGAGTACGTGATTGCAATGGTAAGAAACTGTTTTCAAATGTAAAATACATCATCTGCTAGGTGTTGAGACACTATGTGAATCAATGTCCCATTCATAAGAGTATACCACAAACGATGTTATTAGATAATAATGAAGTTATGATACTACCTTATATGAAGATGAATGACTAGGGATTTTATGTTTTTATTATATAATTATTTCATTTGAGTGTTGTATCTATAGTATATTGGTTATATGAGTTATGGAGATAAATAAGGATTGTACTGCAGTACTATTTTATTAAGGATTTGAGATTATATGGTTCTATGAAAAGTGACATAATAGTAAGCTACACTTTTTGGAAAAATAAATGGTTGAAGGAAATGTAATACTTAATATGGTCCTGATAATGAGGTAGTGATTTTGGAATAAGTGATGGTTGATTTGGATAAATTAAATTGGATATTCTTGGCTACCTTGAAACTAATTAATGATTTGTATATTCCATCATTTCTGGAGTTTAGAACATTTTTGGATAGAAAGAGTATATACAGTATTCTATAACGAATAAGGGAGCATGAATGTAATCGACAAGGATTTATGGTAATTCGGGATGTTGTAGTGTTTTAAAAGAATACATGATGATGGTGTTCACATGTTATTACGTGGAATAAAGGATCTTCATTGTGTTTATCTTCCTTATATATTTTGGACTACGAGTTTGGACAGAACTATTTTGGTTATGTCTAAAGGTTGGTATGGATTAAGGTTGAAATTTGATACTACTGTTAACATTATTTTTGCATTTTTATAAAAACGACAACCCACAGACCGCGTGACAACCCATCGCATCGGACAAAGCCGCACTAATCGAACCTACAATCATAGCGCGATTGGGATTTATCACCTACCACTAGACTACGTGGAGCCCCTAGATTGTATAATATAGTTTCTTTTTTAAGGGTCAGATAGGTGAATTTTAAATTCATTTTTTTGGAACCTTATACGAATCAGATAAATTGAATATTTTTTTGTTCTACTATCTTTTTGAGTGAAAGATGAGTTTGTGGTTGAAATTAGTTAAAGGATGGTACTCTACTTGTGAAGTATATTTTTCTATTCTATTATTATATGAAGAAATTAATTCTTAAACATTAGTTAAGGGATCTTAAAACTAAAAATGTGTTATCCTAATACATTATGTTTTTTTGTACCGATGATATTTTAAATCATCATAGATTGATGGCTTTGGGGCCCTCAATTCTACAATTGTTTGTGACTGATGACCTCAATCACCCATATAAATATTTACATTTTTTCTCAAATTATGTTTCTCTAATTTCCACCAATGTTCTCCTAATCGAGATCATAATTTGGAGGTGACTTTTTCATTCCCCTTTTCCTCTTATTAAGACTAAATCTTATTAACCCAATTTCGGATGTGGGTTTTCCCATTAACGTATTTTCTGTTTTCAACCTTTTATTTTCGAAAAACTGTTTCAAATTGCAAGGACACAATTTATTAAAGGAGGGAAGATTGTAACACCTCAAAATTTCCTAGTACGTTATTTCTTCAATGTAATTCAATAACTTTCACTACACACAACACTTTGTTCAAGCGTACGACGACTTACAAAACATGTCATTCAAAAGAGGTTATGAATAGTATTAACCACATTTATAACTTTATATAATCCTTATAATTTTACAATACATATTATGGGTTTCTTAGACATAATGTAAGAACAAATTCATTTTTCATATAAAAGAAGTATTTTAAAAAAAAATGCAATTTTACCGCCTTTTAATGGAGAACCCTTTCTAAATAAAATATTTGAAACTTATATATATTCAATTTTACTAAAAAAATTAATTATTTAGAATGGGGACAACAAAATTTACTTTGTGTAAATTTTTGGAATTTTTTCGATAAAGATCTATTTTTTAATAAATAATGAAAAATATTGTATTTTAAATCAAATATGCCTTTTAATATAATTTGTTTATATGGTTAGATTATCTTTTTAATTGGTTTTAAAGTGTAATTAGAATATATTATTACCATTTAACACATTTTTTTTTTATTGGAATTATTTTCACTTTGAAGTTGGACATAAACAAGTGTCAATATTTTGATAGATATTGTTTCTTAAAAATACGCCTTTTGGTTTCGACAACGAGAATTAATTTTAAATTAATAAATAAAACATATATGTTTTGAATTTGGTAAAATAGACTTCATTTTTGTATTCTAAATATTGAGATTATCTTCGGGTGAATTTTCGGTATTTTTCTGAAAACATTCATTTTTTGATGAATAGTGAAAAACACTGAGTTATTGTTTAAAACTGATGTTTTATTTAAATAACAATTTATTTTATTTAAATTTATTTCTGGTCAGAATAGATACATAATTACTATATATGTAAAATTTAATTCATTGGAGTCATTTTGAGAAAATATTACATATATAAAATTTTATTGAACTATTCACCGTCTTTTACCCACCAGATACGAGAATTTGCAAATTCACATAAAACGTAATTTTACCCCTTATGTGAGTTGAATTTCAAAAATCCGAGAGACATGGTTAATATCATGGAGTTAAATGTGGTTCAATAAGATAAAAATAATTTTTGGGTAATAGTAACGTTTTACTTTTATTTACCATGGTTAAGGGTAAATAGGGCCATTCAAGGTAAAAAGAATATTTTAATAATTCAAAATTACATTAACTCGTGTCTTAAACTTAGTGTATGAGTAATGACCGACCATGGGCATCTTTGGGTCGATTTTGGGACCTCATGGAGAAACTTATGAATGATAATGACACTTTAGATTAATTATTTTAATGTAAAGGAAAAATTGATAAAAACAAAAACCTTTTAGTAATTAATTTTTATATGGTGTTATATAAGTAATATTTTTTACTATAATAATTAATTGGAAAGATAAAAATATCTATAAATCGTGGTATTTTTTTATAATTTTTATCCACCGAATAAATTAAATTATTTATGACACTATAATGATGCAGTATTTACCTCATTAATAAATGATTTAAATAAATTAGATTATAAATATTAAAATAATATTCAAAACATGTCCAATTCTTATTGGATTATTTTATTTCCACCATGAGTCATCTTATCATAGACTCTAATGATTTATGGACCTTTAGAAACCGAATATCATTATATAATAAAATAATATTTTCAAACATTCTTAAAGAGCCCCTCCTCCCCCTTATTAAAGGAGAACACTTATAACCAATTCCTCACTCCTCTGAAGCCATTAGGCTTGTCCAAACTCTAACAAATTAAGCTCCCTACATCCCTTTACTCATCCTAGAATCCTTACCTTAGGCAAAAGACACTTCAAGAAGTCCTTTTGGTTCCAACCAAAGGAAGTTACCCAAATTAAAGGTAACAGTTTCTCTTAACTTATTTTCTTTTATTTTACTTATCCAACCAGTAAATTATTTTTATTCCTATCTTTTATAAGATCACCAGTATCCTCAATATACTCGGATTTTGTTATGAGAAGGATTCAAATTACACTTACACACACCTCCATCTAATTGGTGAAGATCATAATGTTTCTATGGATGGAAAACTAACACCTCACAAAATGATGATTGTTGAATTACCTCCTACCACCTCACATGGTGGCCATTATGATGGAACTATATTTATATATGATACATATTATGTTTATGTTTTCCTAATTATTCTGTATTTTTCTTTTATATAATACCTTAATGGATTCCAATATGGATAAACGCGATAATTTCATTTGAGGAAGTGCTGACTACCGCCCCCTCAATGTGATATGACTCGTTAATACCATATATGGGACGTATAAAGGATGGAGTTAATGATATTATATATGATATTATATTGTAATTATAATATACCTATGTATCATTATGTTTTATGTCCATTAAAATAATAAATATAAATGAAAGTATCGTTCATGCATACGTACGACTTACCGTCTCCATGAACGGTGCATTTCATTCATACACCAAAATGATATGTACTATTATAAATACTTGTATATAATGGATATATATGATATATATGATATCTAAATCATGAATATCAATCTGGATATAATGATCTTTTGACCATGTGAACAACTTGTAACTATAAGTTGTTCATTTTTACTCAAGTGCCATATATCGACAAAACGAACGTTATTAACTTAATTGATTACATAATGTTTATAACATGGTAATAAGTGATATAAAAGGAATACTAAACTTGATAAAGGTTCTTAAGGAAGTAGAAATTAACTTTTGTTTATTATTCAAGATATTAAATAATGAATGGTTCTAGTCGGACACGAGGTAAGGGGTTTTCATCTCACTCCTTATTCCTGTGAGATTCATGCCATATTGCCACTATTTCCTTTAGTGTGGTTTATGTATGACCCATAATTGTATTCTTTGTATAATACTCTTTAATTTATGTTCATTTACATATTCATTTTGTGATACTTTTTTCATGGGGTGTATGTTTTATATGTTACCAAATTGGTAAGGGTTAATTCCTCAATCTCATTATTATCTGAGATTGTTTATGTGTACGTATTTACTGGGACATTTTTATAATAAATGTCCATTTTTCATAAATATGATTTTAAAATGAATATTTTAAGGATTTTTTAAAGGTATTCTTTATCAAGATCATAATTTTAAATGTTTTAAAAATGTATCATTCTAAATTTTTTTAATTAATGTCCATGTTTTCAAAATGATTTTAAGGATTTATTTATATGGACATGAATGTTTTGAAATGATAATTCTTTTCAAATGTTTCAAAGTGGTATGGGACACTTTGATTTAAAAATTTCTTTTAAATTAATTCCTTTATAAATTACTTACTTTTAAATGATTTTACAAAACAAATATTTCTCTCAAAAATATTTACTCATCATTTTCAACTATTTCAGCATCCTTTACTGGATATAATTTTTGATTGAGGTTGATTTATTATAATACAATATTCAATATTGTATTGAATGAGTTATTATATGTTTGACTGTGGATGTTCTAGTTTTATACCATTCATGGTTTATGATTAATTTATTGACATTTTTTATTCTAGTTTTGATACAAATGTTTATGTCATATTTCAACCTTTTAATATGAGGAATATATTGGACTTAGTATGTAATGGGTGGAGCCCGCTATAGCTCCTCGATGCATCGGTATGTCTCAATAGAAAACTTGAAGTGGAATTGGCTGAGGCCTTTCCCAATTTGAGATATGGTTTTGGGTGAGGACTTAATCATTTTTAGACATCTTGGACGAGGCCATGAAAAAATGTATCAGAATGTCCGACATTATACATTCCATACTTATGAAAATAATATTGAAGGATCATGTGGTCATTCAACCAGTAGAATACCCATGATTATGTTTTATTATGGAATTATTTACTCAACTCATATTCTTTCCATAAAAGTATTCATGTTTATTATTGTTAAGGGAATGTGGTTTCAATTATTCATCATGCTTAATTTTTATGTTATCTTCCACTATATTTCTTACCCTTACTGAGTGTTTGAGTTCACCACTTTCTATGGATTATTTTCCCCATGATTCTAAGAAGTGTATTGTGATTGATATGTAGGGTTATGCTAAGGGAATAATGGAATTCATAAATGATTAATTAGGTTGTGTTGTATGTTATAATGTGTAATTTAGCATTCATGTATGTAATATATTTTCCAAGACTACTAAACCGATTGGTCCTTTAGGACTTGATACCTTGTAATCATTCCAACGTTATATAATAATGCACTGACTCTGGGTAACTGGGGTCAGGGCGTTACAAATCCTGTCTTTATAAATTCTTTTCTTAAATTTATTGGCATATTTCCTAAAAAATTCCTTGTATTTGGCAATGTTTAGAGAGATTTATCTCTATTTTTGATAATGAATTTATTTTTACACATTAAATTATTCATATTCCATATATATAGTTTATCATGCAGAAATGTCCTTGAAAAAAGATGAATCACACCTGAAAGTCCTCTTCAATGTTTTTCATAGAAGTTTTTCATGTCTCCCCTCCAAATTTCAGTATACTTGGTCAGTCCAATTAGTATTAATGGTCCAAACATCAAACATCACTTGATCATTGAATAGTTTTCAAGGCCCAAATTTTGATTTGGTTTTGGGCATCCAAATAGTGGATTTAGCTTTGGGTCTAGCAGAATGAAATAAAATCCATGATTTATAGAATCCTAAAAAGAAATAATTTTGTGATTCTGATAAGTATAGAAAATGTTATGGCCTAAATACATAATTAATTTAAAATATTTAAAATCTAAAATATTTCATTTTTTTCAATTAAGCTCAAAATAAAACTATAAACATAAAATGTGAAAATTTCCCTTAAAATAACAACATTTATGGTTAAAAACATTGAAATTAAATTTAAATGTATGTAAAATATTTATTTTGTCATTCATACATGTACGGGGGAAATCAGATATAAGGCATGGATTTTTTCACAATCTCATCCTTATTGGAGATCGTTTCTGTTTATGTATTCATTGAAGAGTATTTCTATTACATTACCATGATTTCTAAATATTTTATCAAAGTGGTCTGTACTATTATTCTATTAATTTTAACATCATTTTTATCCATGTTTGATTTTTTACAAAACTTTTTGAGAAGAATATTTATGTTGTTTTCTAAAGAAGGCTCTTTGTGACATTTTTGAAAACAAATCATGGAAGGAATATTTTTTTACTTATAAAGAATAATAAGGTTTTCCCAATTTCATGAAGCCCTAATGTCTTGATTAATCCTTTACATGTTCAAAATTTTATTGTCAAATAAAATGTTTTATTTTATAATTGTGCAACATTTTAAGAAAAACTTATTTCAAAGTTAAAAAGGTATTTTCCTCAAGAATTTTTCAATGATTATAATAAATTATTTTCCTCGATGTTATCATCCATTGATGAATCTTACTCTTTATTATGGTTGAACTATTATGATACCAACTACCATAATTTATTGAATAATTTATGATTAGTTTCATTGGGTATATACTATTTTGATTTCATTTTCCATATTACATTGGATGATTTAGGAATATGTTTATTAATTATAGAACGTAATTAAAATTTCATATTATTGTTTTAATATGAATATATATGTTGATTAAGTTTCACCTATTTCATATTAGTAATGCATTAGACTTAGTAAGTGACAGGAGGGGCCCGCTATAACCCCATGATGTATCGATATATCTCATGATACAATCATTTTTTTGGGTATTAGCTGATGTCTTACACATTTATGTGTGTTGTTTTGGTCTAAGCCTTGATTATATGTTTATGATATCCCACATTATTCATTACCTCATTATGATATTAGTTATTGATAATCCATGCGATTATTCGATTTGTAGAATATATATGGTTATGTGTCATTCTCATTTGATTATTTATATGGAATAATTTGACTATCATTTATTACTATCATATTATGCTCATGACTACGTTTAAATGAAATTTGGTTTTGTTAATAACTTTTCCTTATTTTTTGTGCCTATTTATTTAAGATAGATTCTGTGGTACACTTATCCTATTTGATCATCTGAGATCACCCATTCCCAATAATTTATTTTTCCCAGGGATTCTAAGATGTATATAATGATTAATATGGAGGAATAATCTTGTAGAATAATGGTGTTCTCAAATGAATTACTATGTTGTAGTTTATATTTTAAATTGTAATGTATTAATGAAGTATATATCTAGTAATCCAAAACTACTAAGATATTTGGCCCTTCAGGATGTGACCCCTTATATATTATGCCAATGAAAAAAGTAACTTCTGACTATTGGCTACCTGGGTCGGGGTCTTTATAAACAGTACATAATCATTAATTAATATTTAGTTATTCATAATTTATTTATGCTTTAATCATTCATCAATAAATCATTATCATTACATAATTAAAAGTCAATAAGTAGTTACGTTAAAGATAATTATTACTTAATTATTATTTAATCATTATTTAACTAGATATTTTAGATTTAATTAACATTGAGTCCTTAATTAATTATTGTTTAATCATTACATCACTATTAATTAATCTTATGTTAACCATTCATTAATAATTTATTAACCATTATTTAATCACTCATTAATCAATATTTTACCCTTCGTTGATCATTCATTAATCCTTAGTTAATCATTATGTAATCATTCCTTAAGCATTAGTTAATCCTACATTAATTATTCCTTAATCATTCATTAATCACTCATTAATCATTACTAAATTTATAGATATGAAATAGTAACTTTAGAGTTAATTATTAGTTAATTAATATCTAGTCATTATTTTATCATTCGTTAATAATTAGTAAATCATTAGATAACCATTAGTTAATACTAAGTTAATTATGCCTTACTCATCGTTAAAAATTACTTAATTAACAATTATTAAGTAATTATTTATAGTTAATTAATGATTAATTAATAGTTTATTTTTATTTATTGGATAATCATTAGTTAATAATTATTTGATCCTACTTTTGTTCTAAGTAAATCCTAGGTTATTCGTTGTCTAATCATTCTTTAATCCTAAATTAATCCTAATTTTTTCATTATTTAATCAATACATAATCATTACTTTAGAATTATTTAATTGTTAATTATTTAATAGTTAATTTATAGTAAATCATTATTTAACTAATATTTATTCAACATCTAGTTAATATTAATTAATAATTATGTCACTAATATTTAAATACTAATAAGTTATACAAAATAATAATATTTGTATAATAATAAATTCATTACCAAGACAAATTATAAATTATTTACTCAAAATTCATAATTAAATATTAATACATTACATACTAATATTAAATATGAGAAGGTAAAACCTACAATCTACTTGGTTGAATAAGAATAGATAAAATTCAGGTGTTGATGGGAAGATGAAACTGACTGATACACATGAAGATGATGATGTCGAGTTTATGGGTGAAGGTGAAACCAATCTTTCTAGTTTCCATAGTTTAATCAATAATTGATGAATGAATCCTAAGGAGACAATGCCAAGATTGTGGTTGGAGGAAATCAAGAAGTTTTATCTTAGTTTCTGTGGAATCACATGCGGGCTTGAGAAATTAATGAACATATGACATCTTAAGTTATGAACTAGATTAATTGAGACTAATGCTACTGATAGGTGAACCCAAGAATTAGCGATGGATGTTAAAGATAATGATATGTTAATTCTAAACTCTTGATGTGATGAGAGTTTGCGAAATCCCGATGAATTCGACTTTGGATGAGAAATTGTTGAGGGAGGTAGTTTGAATCTAAGATCATTGAAATGGATGTTGGACAATTGTGGTGTGGATTTGAATTTTTTGAAAGTTGTCATTGAATAAGATGGGGAATGCAATAACTATAGTGTTTCATCTGCCTTACCAAGGATTCATGCTTAATAGGTGTTCGTTGAAAGGCCCAAAGGAATTACCAAAATCTGAGGTGATGAGTTAATGAATGAATTCATTCTCCATCTTTGATGGTTTCTTCCTTCAGTGGTTCTAGATATTCTTTATTTCAAGGTTTTGGTAGATCAAGTAGTTCCTCACATTCGATCCATAATTCATACAATTATTACTGATCTCCCACCTTTATCTTAATAAACAAATATTCCATCATATCCTCATAATGTAAGAAAAATGCATAATCTTCTGGTTCATGTTCAGAATCAAGTTCAAGTTCATATGATGATTCATGGAATTATGTAGTTATCCAATCCATTTTTCATTTGATATCTTGAATATTTTCTTCAATCACTTGAATATCATATTTGAGTTTGTGTTTTTCTACTTGATCCTAAACATATTCTAGGGATACTTCCTCAAAAGTGTTGGGATGAAATGAGGAGAACTATTCTTCTATCTTAGCCTCTTGATAGAATTATAGGAATTACTCCCAAAATTCCATTAGCTCTCTTGCCAATCCTACAAACACTGATTTCTTAAGGGTATCTACGAGATCCTAGATGTGGTCCTTGAATTCTTCCTCTTTGAAATTTGTCTCTGTGCTCCCCTAATTTATTCATCCCATTATGTAAAATCATATTCTATAGATGAGGGTTCTTCAGCTTCTGGTTCTAGCACTTGAGATTGATTGTTTCATTAATTGAAGAAATTATCATTGTAAAACATCATGTAATTTTTATTTTATTTTTTTATAAAAGAAATTAAATCTATCTAAAATGTGAAATAGGAAAAATTAAGAAAACTAATTATTATATCCTATAAAATAGTTCAAGTTTTGATGCATTCCTAGCATTGGGCGTGCTCAAAAAGAATATTATTTTCCTAGTGCAGTACAATGTCTGACTAGTGTCATCTCACTTAAAGAACCTTTTAGTTTGTTCACATACTTATTCTAAATCATCTATGCTATTTCATTTTTTTGAGTGTTCAATGAAAACTGTTACAATATTTTTCTGTTTTTTATTAGTGACATGAAATAAGGGAAATTAAAATCTATACTAACATGAAAACTAGACATAAAAAGCTTTGTAAAGAATGTACATGTTCTTGTGTTTAGCCTCAGATTCTTCCATTATTCACCTTTATGTGTTTTATTTCAATTTGATAATCCAAACATGAAATCTCATGTTTGGATTACTATTATTTATTTGGAGAATTTTAGATTATCATTAAATGCCCAAAACCCTTAATTAAAAATCCTTGGTCAATAAAGGTTGTTGACACACCTAGGTCTAGGAGATTTCAACTTATAGGACTCAGATCAATCGACGTTGTTTCATTTATTGATGAGATCAACTATTATCCTATGAAGAATTAACCAATGTAGATCGGGAAAAAATAATTAAATGAAATAATAAATATAGATTGAGTTGTATGTCATTGGTGGAATTCACCACATTGAGGACATTCATCTCATCCACATATTCTATTCCATTCTATCTACAATCTCAAAATTAAACATCGAATAAAATTATTGAATGGATTGACCTCCCCACGGGCCAAGCCTTGGGTTCAGCCTCTCATTTCTGAGACTTAGAAATCACAATGGTGTAATATATGGTAGGAGAAGATGAAAAGGTATAATAAAATAAA
Organism: Viscum album; assembly: GCA_963277665.1. Taxonomy (NCBI): domain Eukaryota; kingdom Viridiplantae; phylum Streptophyta; class Magnoliopsida; order Santalales; family Viscaceae; genus Viscum; species Viscum album. Next base: position 756,538,576 of record OY728132.1, on the reverse strand, counting down.
CTATAAAGTATGGAGGATGAATAAAATAAGAAAGGAAGAATGGGGGATGAGAAGAGAGAGAGAGAGGAAGAGTGAAAATAAAATAATGAAAATTAATATAATTTATAAAGGGTTCTAAACAAATAATAATAATAATATTATTTTTATGAATTATTATTATTACTAAAAAATAATTTTTATTGAAGAATATGAAGAGAAAGAAAAAAAAGAGAAAAAAGTAAATTCTAAAATAAGAATTTCAAAATAAATATAATAAATATAATAATAATATTATTATTAATACTAATGATATTAATTATGATAATACTAATAAAATTAAAAATAATAAGAATTAAAGAAGATAATGTAATTGGTGGAAAAAAAATTAAAATAAATGCATGATTTTATTAGAAATTTAAATTACTATTGAAAAAAAACTTAAAAAATGAAGAAGAAGCTGAATTTGTGGAGGAATAATATGGTGTACCATCAATCCGTGGAGGATATCTCCTCCTCATTGGTCGACTGGTGGTATGGGATGGTTTTGAATGGAGGTTCTTTCCACCTTTTATAGGACATAATTTTCCTTCAATTTGTTTTCATGTTACCCCCATTAAATGGGAAAATTGGGAATTGGAGTCTTCATACAAGTTTTTCATAATTGTTTTGGCATCTATCCCCTACATTTCATAATATTATGCCATGTGTAGAGAGAATTATGTTTTTTTTACTGCAAGAAATTATTTTTTCTAGGAAGACTCTCAATATTCCATATCTCTGGCTTCACATGCATTAATGGGATTTAAAATAGCTGATTCATATAATATCCCACCCTTCCTCATTGGCTTGAGTATAAGTGTAGGTGCTCTTTGGCCTTAAGAGATGTTCTTATGGTGGAAAAGGTTGGAAATAAATGACAAGGGCTTCAATAACAAGTGGGAAACAATTTCCCTTATAATAGAAGAAACCAACCAAACGAGCCATAACCAACCACAACTACAAGTTGTATGTAAACAATGTAACCCAATACAACATATTACCAATGTCATGACCCATCCCCCGGGGCCCGTGTCGTGACTACCACAAGCTTTCCTTCCATAGGCTAGGGGCTGGCGACTATCACCGAAAAGGAATATACCTAAAACTGGGAAGGAAATGCCTTTAAACCTGCAAACTCACACAATCCATGCACACAAAATGATACAAGCACAAAGTAAACTAAATATTAAACAGAGTGATCACAGTAATTAAAGGGAAAGAATACAAACCCAACTGTAAAGTTCAAGTAAAACAAGAAAGTACATGTAAAACTAATAACAACTCCTATGAACACCCGCCAAGGATCCTACCGGAAGGGTTGGTACAAATCTTAAATGGTCATCTCTATGGTTCGCCTCGTCTAAGGTCCACCTCTAAGAAGTCTCTAGTCCTGGTACCCTCTTCTTTAGTCAGCGTTGTCTGTCATCTGCACAGAACACAAGAAGGTGCGGGCGTAGCCCGTATTGGTGTGAGTATAACAATACTCAGTTGGGACCCCAAGACCCTCAAAGGTCTCTCAAATCCACAAAGGATAAACCAAAAATCATGGAAACAATAGTCAACCCTACTTAGGTATATACCCATACATATACCTAAGTTATCAAGTATACCCATCATGTTCAGGAGGAATACAAAGCCCAACTCATTATCCAATGCACAACTATTCCACAAAGGAAAGATTACCACGAAGGTAAAATCAAAAAGGTAGGTACCACAAAGGTAATTCCACATAGAATAATAACACACGAGTATCACCACGAAGGCATGTACCACAAAGGTAATTCCATAGAGAAGAATACTACATAAGTATCACCACGAAGGTAAAGACTCATCTCACAGCAGGTATAAGTGAATTATAGAAGAACATATGATCCGTCGTGAAGCTAGATCATCTTATTTTGTCAAGAAGTACTACTGCTGATTATACGGAGTCTGACCCACATAAGATCGATAGGTACTAACCCCTGCAATGACCCACACATGATTGACCCACACATGATCAGAATGCACGGACCCACACTAGATCACTGAGTGCTGACTCACACAAGATCCAACACACACATGATCGGTATGCGCTAACCCACAAAGGGTCACTGAGCACTGACCCACACATGATCTTGCCCACGTAGGATCGGTGCTGACCCACACAGGATCATTCGGTACTAACCTCCGTATGATCTGTCTCCATCCTCCACCTCATTGCCAGCCACTGGATTCCCGCTAATAGCATGTTTGGGTGAATTTCTCACTAAACCATTGGTTGTATTTAAATAGCCAAAAAGTTCCACAAATAAGTATCCCAATGATCTGTCACATCATGAGGGACCTAGAACAACACACGACACGTCAATCAGACGCCCGATCTTTAAGTTATTAGTGTTTACATTCCGTGGTCCTGGTTGGATTCGGGGATCAATCCAACACGGACATACCCCAAATTTATCTAAAACTCAAGTGGAGTATACCAAAATGACCATCTCGATCCTAGGATTCCAGTGCTACAGATGGTTCATCAAATGAATATCTGGTTCTCAAGATTGGGCCACAAAGGCGTATCTAGGTCTAGAGGGGCCCGAGTTAGGTCCGACTCGGCCTAGGCCGACCCGAACTGGGTTCGGCCTAGTTTTCCTGGGCTGCGGCGGGTCCAGCACATAGGGACATGGTCTAGCCCGACCTGCGAAGGGGGTGGGCAAGCCTGGTGGCGGGGCCCGCTAGGGCAGCCCGCAGTCATGTGGACTGTCGTGGCGGGGTCTGCCTTAGCTGACACCCATGAGGGATGTGCCTCCCAGTTCACCTGAATGACTAAAGGGCGGTTCGGTTTTTGGAAGAGGGACCCACCGGATCGAGTCCTGCTCGGTGGGCCATGGACGGTCGGTTCTTCAGCTGGTCCTCCTCCTCCCAACGGTGCGACGACCCCACTATCCTCCGCGGTCGACCAGGTGTCGGCCACCCTTCAGCCTCACCCGTGGCCAAGCGGCCATGACCTCCTACTCCACCAGTGGTTTGGATGGCACCGCCGCTCCACCACGCAACCAGAAGGTATACCGACCGCGAACCTACTCCATAGCGGCCTATGGTCCATGACCTCCTGCTCATCTAGCAGCGTGGACATGTGTCGCCCTACCTCCACGTGGTCGGCCGGTGTGCCGACCACCCTCCTCATCCATGGTTCACCAAATCTCCGTTCTAAGCCCAAAAAATTTAACAGCCACATATTCATGATCCTCATGTGATGGGTTCTGCGACGATATGTCGTGCTCAACAAATCATTGTGTTTTCAGCACTATTAAATATTTGGTGTTGATGAATGCACAAAGAAACCGTGAAAAAAGATAAATGGGAAAGGTATATGTGTGGGACGATGACCATGTTCATTTCGTCATCGTTGTTGTGAATCTAGAATATGATGAATTATCAAATAAATTCAATCATAATTAAAAATAAATCCCCTAACATGACATTCATTGGAGGTGTCGTGAGGAAGGAGATGAAGTCTATGAAGGGGCGCCGATGTTGGTGGCTCCTGAAACTCTCTTACAAACCACACTCCAACATCAACATTCTTGATCTAAAGAGTTGTTCTTCATTGGAGAATATTTCTCCAAAGGTTCTCCCAATCTCTTGTTTTCCAATGATTCCCAACAAAGAAGTGATGATCCAAATTTAATTGAGTTAATTCAATTAAATTTGGAACATTTAAGTTGGCACAACAAATAAAATAAGTTGTCTCATTAAATTTGGGGAATTCCAGGGGTTAAAATCATATTAAAAGGGGTTTGGGTTGTCCCCAACACGAAATTCAAAAAGGGAGGTTTCAATTTCAAAAATAAAATAAAGCATGTTTATTTCCTTTTCTCCAATTTTTTTTTCAAAAACTAATTTCCACCCTTGACCTACCAGAGTCAAGGAGAAGTTCTACTTAAGTGAATATCAGTGTTGCGAGTTCAACGGTGCCCACAGATTTTATTTCCGAGTAACGATTCAAATGATACAAAATTCCGCTTGCGGGTTTACTGAAAGTACCCGAAAAAAAGTTTATAATTTCATTCCGGGAACACCAGGACTTGGAATCATTCACCGTCAGTTTTCGAGAACTTGAAATATTCCCATATAATTGAAAAAATAAATTGGAAAATTCGGGTCTTTAAATTCTCCCCACCTCATGACTTTTCTTCCTAGAAATCCCCAACACAAACAAGTGAATCAAGTGGGTGTACTGAGCACAAATCTGAGTCTGTTTCTCCCATGTGATCTCTTGGAGGTTTTCATGGTACCAACGAACGCACAGTAGAGGTATCGACCACTCATGAAGGTCTCTCTTCTATCGATCTGCAATCTCTACTTGAACCTCTACAAATTTCACCTCGTCATCGATGTCCATCTCTCCCCAGTCAATGATGTGTGAAGGTTCACGTACATATCTCCTCACTTAGGATATGTGGAAAACATCATGCACCTAGTGAAACTGAGGTGGATGTGCTCAGCGGTAAGCCACCTCGCCAACTCTACTGAGGACCCGAAGGGGTTCGATGAACCTCAGAGATAACTTGATGCCTCATCCAAATCTCCGTAATCCTCATCGAGGTGAGATCCATAAAAAGATATGGTCACCATCCTCAATCTCAAGAGGTCTCCATCTCATATCATCATAATAATTTTTTCTGCTCTGTGCAGTCTTCATCCAATCCTGGTTAATATGCACCTTCATCGTGGTATCCCATACCATCTCTGATCCCATGAGTGCTGACTCGCCTGGGTCATCCCAGCACAAAGGTGATTTGAAAAGGTCGTTCGTACAATGCCTCGATAGGTGTCATACCGATAGTGGATTGATATTTGTTGTTGTACGCTTACTCCACAAAAGGCAAGTGATCCTCCCAGCTACCGCCAAAATCAAGGATGCAAGAACGTAGCATGTCCTTGATGGTATGAATGGTCCTCTCTATTTGACCATCCATCTGAGGATGGAAGGTGGTGCTCAACCAAAACTATGTTCTGAATGCCTCCTGCAACCACTTTCATATTCGGGAAGTAAAATGTGCATCATGATCAGAGACAATAATGGATGAAACTACATGAAGTCATACAATATTTTGCTCGTAGAGGCATCCTAAGATCTCTACTGATCCCTTATCTCTGATAAGTAGGAAGTGGGCTGACTCGGTGATTCGATCAATGATCACCCAGATATAATCATCAAACATGGATGTGCGTAGAAGTCCTATCATGAATTCCATGGAAATTCCATCCCACTTCCACTCTGGTACCTTTAGTGGCTGAACCAAGCCCACTAAAACCTGATGCTCTGCCTTCACTTGCTGAAAAGTGAGGAAATGAGAGAAAAACTCTATGACAACTTTCTTCATTCCCGGACACCAGTGTTGATGCCAAAGGCACTGGAACATCTTCGCCACTTCTGGATGTACCACTAGGGGGGATGTTTGTAACTCTCTCAACACTTCCTCTTGTAGCACCACCACTACCATAGTACCCCCTCTAAATAAGATGACATGATACCCACTTTCAGAAAACCAATTAGGTGCATGCCCTGAAGATATCTGAGCACATTGAGCCTCACAGTGAGTGTCCCCATGATGCATCACCTTGACTCGCTAAAGGATTGGGTGTGTAACTGTCATAGAATGGAGGTATGATACTCCATCCTTATCCACGAAGGAAATTTGCAACGCGACTAGCTACTCTGTCTCCTCACTCATCAACTGCAGACCAGACCTCCTACTGAGTGCATATTCTACCATGTTCCCCTTCCCAAGAGTATAGAATATCTCAAAGTCATAGTCCTGGTGGAACTTTAGCCATCACCGTTGTCTCAGGTTCAAGTCCTTCTAAGAGATGATATACCTAAGACTCTTGTGATCAGAGTAGACTATAAAATGTTCTCACATCGAATAATGTCGCCACATCTTCAAGGTGAAGACCACTGCAGCTAACTCTAGGTCATGGATAGTTTAGTTCTTCTCATGCTATCTTTTCTGTCAAGAACCTTATGCGATCACTGCTCGCCCCTGCATCGGGACACATCCATGCCCAGTTCCGGATGCGTCGTAGTAGACTATGTACCCAACACCATCCTCTGGCAGCCTCAAGATAGGGGCACTCGTCAGTCTCTTCCTCATCTCATGTAAACTCCGTTGGAATCTCTCAAACCACATGAAGTGGTTCCCCTTCTTCGTCAACGCTGATAAGGATGCCACAACTCTATAAAAGGCATGAACAATCCTTCGATAGTAACCGACCAAACCCAGGAAACTCCGCACCTCCGTCATTCTTCTTGGTGGCTCCCAAGAAAGCACATCATAAATATTCCCCGCATCTACCATAACTCCATCCTCTGAGATAACGTGTTTTAGATAGTGAACCTCTCGGATCCAGAGCAGGAACTTTGAGAGATTACCATAATGCTGTTGCTCTCGGAGTGTGTCCAGAACTATCTGCAGATTACAGGCATGCTCCTCCTCCATCGCTGAGTATATTAGGATTTCATCAATGAAGACTACCACAAAGAGATCATGGTATGGATAGAATATCATGTTCATGGATCTCATTAACACTAGTAGGGTGTTGGTCACACCGAAAGTCATAACCAAGAACTCATAATGGCCATACTGACATCTGAAGTCTGTCTTGTGAACATCCTCGTCTCATACTCTAAGTTGGTGATAGCCTGATCTGAGGCCTATCTTTGATTAGAACAGTCCACCCTTCAGCTGATCCAAGAAATCGTCAGTCCTTGGGAGTGGTTACTTGTTCTTCACGGTCACTTTGTTCATGTGACAATAGTTCACAAAGAGTCTTAAACTCCAATTTGCCTTCTTGGCGAACAAAATCGAGGATGCCCAAGTAGAAACACTGGGCCTAATAAACCCCTTGCTCTGCAATTCCTCCAAGTATGCTCACATCTCTCATAGCTCTGCAGAAGCCATCCGATATGATAGAGTAGATATCAGTGACATATTAGGGTAGAAGTCGATGTAGAAGTCCAGCACTCTATGAGGAGGAAGACCTGAAACATAATCTAGGAAAACATCAGTGTACTGGTCCACCATTAGAGGAAAGCTCGAACTCTCAAAATTAACCACTATATGGTTAGGTCTAGCCAACTATTCTGTGATCAGATACACCCTCCTCTGGGTAATACCATCATGTGCTTCAAAGGTTCCCTTCTCGCTGGTGAAGGAAAACATGGTCCCATCCTTGCGGATACACCGCACATTGCACCTAATTCAGTCGATCTGAACATAGACGGTGTATAACTAGTCCATTCCCAAGATGAAATTGTAAGGCCTTGATGCCACTACTAGAAGATCCCAGTTGAAGATCTCACCTCCTAGAGTAATGTCACACTACTGGCACCAGTGTGTAATCATCGAATCTTCTCCCTTTGGAGTCTCTATCCATAAGGATCGAGCCAATGACTCCACTAGAATCTATGAGTTTCGAATGAGGGTCATGGAAATGAAAAGGTGGCTGGAACCTATGTCTATAAGTACTGATGATAGGGTGTATTAGACAAAGATCTTACCTCGTATCATCTCCAGAGCACCATGGTCATAGGCCTTAGCTGACTAGAGCTGAGATCATCCCTGTCCACCTGCTCTCTATGGTAAGGGTGGACCACTTGGAGGTGGTGGTGGTAGAACCTCGAATCAATTCCCACTGCCTGCTACACAACCAACTCCTCTACCACATCCAACTCATACCTACGGGACTCCTTGATTTAATCTTTGCCTCCACACACGTGCTCCTCAGACTGTCTACTGGTCGTCTATACGCCGGATTCGGCAGTCGCGAGCCAGGTGACCCTACCCGCCGCACGAATAACACTACTTGTTCCTCACCGGTACTGCTCTGTCTCGAGAGCCCCACACAACTGACCCTGTATCTTGTAGTCGTCCACTTGTAGGTCTGGTCCTCTTGTACCTCTTCTTCATATGTCTATTGCTAGCTACCTATGACTCTGCTACGTGTCATACGGTGGTGGGTCTCACTGTCAGTGACTTCTAGGAAAGGAATCTCTGCACTAAGAGTTCTCTCTCTATCACCCCTCCTACATCAGGATTCTAAGAGAAACCATCGAAGATATAATATCCCATCTAAGAACCTGGTCGAAGATTCGGGCCCTGTAGAAAGGGTCCCGCACCATATCAGTGGAGTATCACGAGAGTTCGGTAAACCTCGCTAAATACTAAGCTGCGGTCATGCTGCCCTTCTGTAAGTGGATAAGCCCCTGTATATGCAATGAGCGTGAGGTCACTGGGATGAATGCTTCCCTAAAAAGTCTCTCGAATTCCACCCAGATGAGAGACACCTCATCACTAACCTGGAAGATTAAGCTCCACCATCTTCCCACTACTTCCTGAAGAAGGCAGGCAGTAAGGATAACCATGTGATCATCTGGTGTCCATACTAGTCGAAATAATCTAACCACAGCCTCCCACCAGTCCTCAGCCACCTGTGGATCTATCTCTCCCTAGAACCTCAGTGGCCTTGAGTGCTAGAACTTGTTCAAGACAATAAAGTGGCATGCACCCTCTACAGTAGGTGCTGGTGGAATCAGCTACCCAATAGGTTGTGGTGCTTCTGGTACACCACCCGATGGTACAACTGCCATAAGGGGGACCTACACCGAAGCCTCATTTCTCAATGGGCTATCATCACATACTCTAATAGGAACCCCAGCTGGCTGACTACGAGCAGGATTCTTGAAAAGAAATAGGTGATCCACGTTGATTAAGTTTATACCTGGTGAGCTGACTCAAAGAGATCACCAAGAAAACTTTTCAAAAACACATATGCAATAAGTGTTTTCATTCACTATGTCGAAAATCATATGTCAGGGTCCTGGTGTATGAATATGTCGGTCGCTGCACCAACACTAGATTTCCCAAACTGAAAACCACACTCATTACACATAACACTATTTCCTCCCAGAAAATATCGGAGTCCTAGTTCATTGGTAGAACCAAACACCTTTGAAACCAATTTGTCATGAACCATCTGCTGGGGCCCGTTCTGTGACTACCCCAAGACCACCTTCCATAGGAAAGGGGCTAGCGACTTGCAATAGAATGGCATATCCCTAAAACTCGGAAGGCATTTTCTTTAAACATGTGAACTCACACAATCCAAGAACACATCAGGATACATGAAAAAAGTAAACTAAATAGTTAATATGGTGACTAATGTAAGTAAAGGGGCCGGAATACATACACAACTGGAATGTAGAAGTAAAACACGAATGTACAAGTAAAACTGATAACATCTCATGTGAACATCTGCCAAGGATCCTTCCAGAAGGGTAGGTACAACTCTCAAATGGTAGTCCCTGTGGTACGCCTCGTCTAAGGTCCAAATCTAAGTAGTCTCCATTCCTGGTACCCTCATCCTCAGTTAGCATTTTCTGTCATCTCCATAAGACACAACAACGTGCAGACATAGCCCGTGTAGGGGTGAGCATAACAATACTTAGTAGGGACCCCGAGACCCCCGAAGGTCTCTCAAACCCACATAGGATAAACCAAAAAACATGGAAACAAAAGTCAAACATACTTAGGCATATGTCCATAATAATAATTAAGCTATCAAGTATACCCGTCACATTCATGAGGAATAAAAGGCACCAATTTTGTAACACCCGAGATTTTTATGAGTAATATTTTGTTTTTATATATCATCAAAGGAATCTTTCACTACATACTAGTTTGGCTTACTTTACACGCAATCGCGACCTTCCTCGATAGCTTGCGTCGTACACAATACCGAGTTACACTAAACAACGATATGCTATTAAAATATTATTAAAACTAGCCGTTATGAATAGTAATAACCACTTTTTGAAATTTTATAAATTTTATTTTTCAAAATGGAATTCATTTTTGGATTCGGAATACCGAAATTAGCCTAGGGTGAAATTTTGGTATTTTTCTGAAAACTTTCAATTTTTGATGAATAGTGAAACCACTAAGTGGTAGGTTAAAAACTGAATTTTTGCATAAAACTTAATTTTACCGCTTCTGTGAATGGAATTTCGAAATTCCGACAGACACGGTTGATATCAGTATGTAAAATGTGGTTCAATGAGATAAGAATAATTTTTTTGGTGAATAGTAACTTTTTACTTTTTTTTACCGCGGTTAATATTAAATAGGGTAACTAAGGGTAAATATGATATTACTATTACCCTAAAACATGTAATAATTCTATTGGATAAGTTTAATTCGACCACAAACAAACTTAGGAATAAAATATGACCATTTAGGCCCACTTGGGTTAGATTAGGACATTTATTATTAATTTATTTAAAGAAGGGTTAAAATAGTTAAAATCAAAGTTTAATAAGTAAATAATTTTTAATATGAAGTTATACATAAGATAAATTAGACTATAAATATTCATTAGAAAGATAAAAAGATTTCCTAAATTATCGTAAATTATTTATAATTTTTAGACATTAAATAATTTAATTTATTTATGACACAATGATGATGCAGTAATTATCTTATTAATGAAATATTGACATAATTGATGTTATAAACACCAAAATAAATTTAATTTGAGACTTTTTATGAATTCCACTAATTTTATAGGTTACTATGATATATTAGTGTTGATTTAATCAACTTGGTTCGAACATATAATTCTGTTATGACTTTCACAAAAATCATATATCAAATAGTGTCAAAATTGACACAAAATAGTTTTTAAATCAAATATTATATTATTAATTGTTATTTTATTCCTAAAAATCTAAGGTTCTTCCAAATGACATAGATAAGGATATATATATTAATAATAAACAATTTGGGGTTCGTTTGGCATGTTATAGTAAGTGTATTAACCATATAGTGAAAGAAAAAAAAAGACATGGTAAAAGTTAAATTATTTAACTTAGAGTTAAATCTAATTGATAAGGTTAAAATAATACCCTAAACTTGTATAAATCCTATTGGTTGAAAGGATTTCTACCCATACCCACTTTAACTTCGAAATAAGACCCTTTGGAACCATTATAAACCGATTTTGACTTTAATATAAAATAATATTTTGAGATATTCCTAAGGTGCCCCTCTCCTCCCTTATAAAAGGGCACCTCCTCCCCCTCCTCCTCACACCAATTTGAGCACTCAAGCTAGGCCAACCCCTGCCATTTTCTCCTATCCACTTCCCTAGAATAATTCTAGAGGTCCTGGTCTTCTTCAAAGACCAATCTTAGTTTCCTAAGTGGAGGATTCAAAGAGGCGTTCCAAAGAAGAGGTAATATCCATTACCGATCTTTTCAATTTCTTTCTTCTTCAACTTCTTCTTCTTTAGTTGTTTCATGATAAAGTAATAACATCAGTATTACTTACATACTGATATGTTATTATAAATATGAAACAACCCTAATTCACCTTCTATCCATCCTACGGAAAAATGAAATCACCGCGCATGCGTACGTACGGAATACCGTCTCCACGCCGTGGTGTAATCTATTTTCCACCATCACCTTACAAGGATGGGTATAATGGTGTAATGAGTAACTATTTAAGATTATTATAAAGTAATATTGATACTGAAATAATATATATATACTCCAATACAATTCCACTATCATAGGAACGATATCATCACTCGTACGTACGTATGAAATACCGTCTCCACGATGTGGTGCGACTCGTTCTACATGATCATCATTACATAGTAATTATATAAATTAATTGAATTAATAAATATGATATATGTTACACTAATACCATTATGGATATAAGGTATCTATAACCTTAAAATAAGAATAAGAATTTATTCGGCAAAACACGCATAAGAACAAAAGGCAATAAAGACCCGAGTAACAAGTAACAATGAAATATTACTAACAAGAAACTAAGAATATGACCATATATGATATCATATAAATATGTATGATTCTGGAATAAGTAAATAACATTATTTAAACCATTATACATGAGCTTCGGACACGTACAAAGCAAATCGGACCTAAGGTAAGGGGAAATATCACAATCTCATTTTTATCCGAGATTGTTTATACTTTGGTATTTACTGGGGTGTATTTTATCATCCACATCCATGTTCCCTCAATATGTAATATTGTTTCCTTCCACTTACAATATTATAAATCACATTTTACCCTTAGGTGAGTTTTTAGTAAAAGATATGAAAGGAATCTTTTGTCGTTTTTTCCTACGAGGTACTTTTTGACTTTTCCGAAAAAAGTACGAAGAATGTTTTTTTTAACTTATACGGCATGAATGGATTTTTAAAAAATTATTTCCAAGAAGCTTACTTTACATGTTTTCAAGTTTATTTTTAATCAACTTCTTTTAGTTTAGAATTGTATGACATGTTAAGAAAGGAAAAGTGTTTTTGAAGTAGAAAGGATATTTTCCTCAAGAATAGAGTTCAAATGTTTTATCAAAATTATTTTCCATCTAAGATAATATAGGATTCTGTTTTTATCCTTATTATTACATTGATTTGATTATATTTTGAGGGAATTATTTTTATGAAGTCATTTAACTTATATGATTTGTTTTATGATGTCATGATGTTTCAAGAATCCCATTTTTGTTACATGTGTTATGCGATGATGTATGATTTATGATTATGTGTCACACATAAGAAAGGATTCATTATAAGATGGGTGGGACCTATATCTCCCTCCAATGCATTGGGTAAAGATTTTATATCTCATGAGATAGACATGGCTGGAACGGAAGGTTATTTCGGTTCAGTGATACATGACTGAAACGAGGAGTGAACTCGGTTCAGAAATGGACTTTGTCCGCTAAGATAGTCTTGGCAGCGAGTCATGATTAACAAGAAATGATTTTCCATGATTATGTGTGCATTCCACAAAGTTTCAAGTTTTATGTTATGATTATGGGGATATCATTATCACTTCTATGATTTATTCCATGTTAAGATATTATGATCTCTTTTGCAGGTTATGATTTTCAAAAAGATATGATATGATTTTTATTTCTTTTATTTTCCCTTTCTGAGCATTTTAGCTCACCCTTTTATGTTTTCTTTTCCCCAGGTCAGGAAGATGGATATTAAGTAGAATATGCTAAAACAGACCCTAGATATGATGAAATAAATGGGAGACACTGTAGAAGATTTATGAACCAGTTGTTTATGTTTCCCAGTTTCTAAAGACACTATACCTATACGGTCCTTTGTGGTTTTGTCATATGTTGTAATAAGTGTGATTCAATTTTGAAGTATTAACAATTTATGTAAAGTATGTGTCGTTATAGTTGGTATGAGAGGAAAGGTATAGTCAACCTTTGGAAACTAGGATGTGAAAGCCTTAGTAAGAACCCTAAGGATAAGTCTAAGCATAGAACACAATCTTAGTGTTTTAGAAATGACCATGAATAACCTAGGATAAGACCTTAAGCATGAAAATTTTATTCTTGAATTATGTGGTTTTCCTATTATAATTAGTGTTGCTCACACTATTCTTCTTGGTTTTAGTCAATGGCTGGAACCCAAAGGAACCGTGTTAATGCGGAATGTGATAGGCAATGCAATGATTGTCCCCCTGAGCAACCAAACGATATGGGAGCTGGAATGCAAAATCTTGTAGCCATGCTCACACAACTTTCTCAAGATATGAATCATGCAGGAATTCCAAACGAGCAAAGAAAGGAGCAACATTCTGTTCAATCCTTCATGAGGCAGCGTCCACCTTCTTTCAGTGGGTATACTGATCCATTAGTTTCTGAACAATGGATTAGTACTACTGAAAATATATTTTCAGTTCTTCAATGTTCTGAACATGATAATGTCATCCTAGTTGTGTATCGTTTGGAAGGAGATGCTGATCAATGGTGGAATCTTATTAAGAATACGAGGCAAAGGGATGAAATTGAGTCCATTGAATGGGATGAGTTCAAGAACTTATTTTTCAATAAGTACTTCCATCGTATTCTCCGAACAAAGATGGAGAAAGAGTTTCTTGAACTGAAGCAAAGGGATGATGAATCTGTTGGTACCTATGAAGCAAATTTTACAAGACTTGCAAGGTACGCTTCTGGTATTATTATCCAACCTGAGAGTAAGATCGATCGATTCTTTAGTGGATTAAAACCAAGTCTTTGAAGGGCGTTATCCATAATGGACTTCAATAGCTATGAGGAAATCGTTCGATGTGCTCTCAAAGTCGAGATGGAGATTGGAGTAACCCATCAGTCATATGGGTTTGATAAGAAGAGGAAAATGGAATTCAAAGGAAAATCTAAAGAGCACACTGAAAAGAAGATGAGCTTTCCCTTATGCTCAAAGTGTGGAAAGAAACATGGAGGGAGTTGTCTTAAAGGGACAAGTAAATGTTTAAAATGTGGAAAGGAAGGTCATCAGGCATTTGAATGCCGCGATAATGGGAATAAGATGTCTAGTGATGCAAACAAAGGAAGGGATACACAGAATGAACCTACTACACTTCAATGTTTCAAGTGAAATGATATGGGGCATTATGCCAATCAATGCCCAAATCCAAGGGTTGAGGATGATGGTCGACATCCACAAAATTTTAAGGCTAAAGACAAAGGAAAGTCACATGCAATTCTTATCCACGATGTGGAGTATGATAACGAAGTGGTGAAAGGTACACTTACCGTCCACTCAAAAGTAGAAAATGTTTTATTTGATTCTGGATCCACCCACTCTTTTATTTCTGAAAAATTATCTAAGGGTATCACCATATTACCTCAACAATTAGATGTTGAGTTAGCTGTGACAACACCTAATGGCACAATAGTCGCATCAAAAGTTTATAGTTCTTCTCCGATTGAAGTTTGTGGGAAAGTGCTTCCTGCAAATCTTGTGATCATTCCTATTGTGGAATTTGATGTGATTCTTGCCATGGATTGGCTTTCTCTACATGGAGCTCATATCAATTGCCAAAGAAGGGAAGCCACATTTCATATTCCAGATCAATCTACGATCTTCTATCGATGCAAGGATGAATATAACCTTCCAGTGGAAATTACTTCCATCTTATGGGTCCTGATTCCACTAAATGAAGGTTATTTATCTCAAATGGTTGGTGAGAAACTCGCGATTAAGAATATGCCCATCGTATGGGAGTTTGATGATGTCTTTTCGGAGGAATTACCGGGTCTTCCACCAAATCGGGAAGTTGAGTTTTCAACAGAACTCGTACCGGGTGATTTGCCTATTTCAAAGACACCTTATAGAATGGCCCCAATTGAGTTGCAGGAATTGAAGAAGCAACTCCAAGAGAATCTTGATAAGGGATTCATACGCCCTAGTGCGTCACCTTGGGGAGAACCAGTTCTAATTGTTAAGAAGAAATATGGATCAATGAGACTCTGCATTGATTATCGTGAACTTAACAAGATCTCTATCAAGAAAAAATATCCTCTCCCATGCATTGATGACTTATTTGACCAACTATGCGGAGCTCAATACTTTTCCAAGATTGATCTTCATTCAGGGTATCATCAATTAAGGGTAAAAAGGGAGGATATACCAAATATGGCTTTCCGTACAAGGTATGGACACTATGAATTTATAGTGATGCCATTTGGTCTTACTAATGCCCCTGCTATCTTCATGGATTTAATGAATAGAGTCTTTAGAGACTATCTTGATCAATTTTTGGTAGTCTTTATAGACGATATTCTTGTCTATTCAAAGAGAAAGGAAGATCATGAAGATCACTTGAGAATTATATTGAAGTCCCTGAGAAAGGAGAAGCTTTATGCCAAATTTACCAAGTGTGAATTTTGGATTCAAAAAGTTGCATTTTTGGGTCACATAATCTCAAAAGAGGGGATATCTGTGGATCTAGAAAAAGCAGAGGTTATCGAAAGATAGTCGAGACCAACAACAGTAACCGAGATCTGAAGTTTTTATGGTTTGGCTGGATATTATCGACGTTTTGTAAAAGATTTTTCACGATTATCTAATCCACTCACCAAGTTGACTCGGAAAGGAGTTATGTTTGTTTGGACAGAGTAATGTGAAGAGAATTTCAAGGATTTGAAAAGAAGGTTATCCAATGCACCTGTGCTCACACTACCTTGTAGTAGAGAAAGGTTTGTGATCTACAATGATGCATCGAAGAAGGGATTGGGGTGTGTTCTTATGCAAAATGATATGGTGATATGCCTCACGACAGTTGAAAATCCATGAGCAAAATTACCCAACACATGATTTGGAGTTGGCTGCGGTAATCTTTGCATTAAAGATTTGGAGGCATTATCTTTATGGTGAAAGGTGTGATACTTATACTGATCATAAAAGTTTAAAGTATATTTTCCCACAAAAGGAGCTGAATATGAGTCAAAGAAGATGGTTGGAGCTAATTAAGGATTATGACTTCTCAATCCATTACCACCCTTGGAAAGTAAACAAGGTGGCAGATGCTTTAAGTCGACAAGACCATGCTAGTTTATCCATGATGAGGATCACAAAAGATCCAATATTTATGGATTTACAAAGGATGGATCTTGGAATTATAATGGAAGGGGAAAAATCTTATCTTTCTCAAATGAATGTCCAACCATCCATACATGTGAAGATTAAAGAGGCACAGAAAGAAGATGTCGAGTTACAAAAGAAGGTGAGAAATGTTCCTGAATTCAACCTTGATTGTGATGGGATAATAAAGTTCAGGAATCGGGTTTGTGTTCCTCCCATCCCCGAATTAAAGAAGGAGCTGCTGGATGAGGCTTATAGTTCATCATTCTCTATTCATCCTAGAAGCACGAAGATGTATAGGGACCTGAAAGAATACTTCTGGTGGGATGACATGAAAAGAGATGTGGCTGAATATGTCTCTCGATGCTTGGTTTGTCAAAAAGTTAAAGCTGAGAGACAGAAGTCTAAGGGGATGTTACAACCATTACCCATACCCGAATGGAAATGGGAAAACATCACTATGGACTTTGTCACATGACTTCCTAAAACATCCAAAGGCAATAATGCTATCTGGGTCATAGTTGATCATATTACAAAGTCTGCACACTTCATTGCTATTAGAGAGGATTTCTCTCTGGATCAGCTTGCCAAGATATATGTAAAGGAAGTGGTAAGATTTCATGAAGTACCACTTTCTATTATATCTGATCGGGATCCGAGATTTACCTCGAAGTTCTGGAGAAGTCTTTAGCATACTCTGGATACAGAGTTGAGTTTCAGCACTGCTTATCATCCTCAGACAGACGGTCAGTCTGAGAAAAAAATTCAAACCCTAGAAGATATGTTGAGAGATTGCTCTATGGATTTCAAAGGAGGTTGGGATCAACACCTACCTTTGGTGGAATTTTCTTATAATAATAGCTTTCACTCCAGTATTCAGATGGCTCCTTATGAAGCTCTCTATGGAAAGAAATGCAGGACTCCAACTTGCTGGGATGAAGTTGGGGAAAGAAATCTATTAGGACCTGATCTCGTTGATGAAATGGCAGAAAAGGTCAGATCTATTCAACAACACATAAGAGCAGCTCAGAGTCGACAGAAAAGTTATGCCGACAACCGAAGAAAAGAGCTAGAGTTTGAAGTGGGTGATAAAGTGTTCTTACGAATATCTCCCTGGAAGAGGGTTATGAGATTTGGAAAGAAGGGGAAGTTGAGCCCTAGATATATCGGTCCTTTCGAAATACTGGATCGTGTTGGAAAGGTATCTTACCGATTGGCGCTTCCACCGAATCTCTCTCAAGTTCACGATGTGTTCCATGTATCTCTCCTGAGAAAGTACATACCTGATCCTTCACATGTACTCAGCTCAGAAGTTGTACCGCTGGAGCAAGATCTTTCTTATGAAGAACAACCGATAGAGATTCTGGATCGTAGCGAAAAAGTCCTACGAAACATGACCACTCGATTGGTGAAAGTTTTATGGAGGAACCACCAACTTGTAGAAGCTACATGGGAGCTTGAGGATATGATGAGGGAGAAGTATCCTCATCTGTTTGTTACAGAGTGACGAATTTCGAGGGCAAAATTCTTTTTAAGGGGGGTAGAATGTAACACCCGAGATTTTTATGAGTAATATTTTGTTTTTATATATCATCAAAGGAATCTTTCACTACATACTAGTTTGGCTTACTTTACACGCAATCACGACTTTCCTCGATAGCTTGCATCGTACGCAATACCGAGTTTCACTAAACAACGACATGCTATTAAAATATTATTAAAACTAGCCGTTATGAATATTAATAACCACTTTTTGAAATTTTATAAATTTTATTTTTCAAAATGGACTTCATTTTTGGATTCGGAATACCGAAATTTGCCTAGGGTGAAATTTTGGTATTTTTCTGAAAACTTTCAATTTTTGATGAATAGTGAAACCGCTAAGTGGTAGGTTAAAAACTGAATTTTTGCATAAAACTTAATTTTACCGCTTCTGTGAATGGAATTTCGAAATTCCGATAGACACGGTTGATATCAGTAAGTAAAATGTGGTTCAATGAGATAAAAATAATTTTTTGGTGAATAGTAATTTTTTACTTTTTTTTACCGCGGTTAATAGTAAATAGGGTAACTAAGGGTAAATATGATATTACTATTACCCTAACACATGTCCTAATTCTATTGGATAAATTTAATTCGACCAAAATCAAACTTAGGAATAAAATATGACCATTTAGGCCTACTTGGGTTAGATTAGGACATTTATTATTAATTTATTTTAAGAAGGGTTAAAATAGTTAAAATCAAAGTTTAATAAGTAAATCATTTTTAATATGGAGTTATACATAAGATAAATTAGACTATAAATATTCATTAGAAATCTAAAAAGATTTCCTAAATAATGGTATTTTATTTATAATTTTTAGACATTAAATAATTTACTTTATTTATGACACAATGATGATGCAATAATTATCTTATTAATGAACTATTGACATAATTGATGTTATAAACACCAAAATAAATGTAATTTGAGACTTTTTATGAATTCCACTAATTTTCTAAGTTAATATGATATATTAGTGTTGATTCAATCAACTTGTTTCGAACATATAATTCTGTTATGACTTTCACAAAAATCATATATCAAATAGTGTCAAAATTGACATAAAATAGTTTTTAAATCAAATATTATATTATTAATTGTTATTTTATTCCTAAAAATCTAAGGTTCGGCCAAATGACTTATATAACGATATATATATTAATAATAAACAATTTGGGGTTCGTTTGGCATGTTATAGTAAGTGTATTAACCATATAGTGAAAGAAAACAAAAAGACACGGTAAAAGTTAAATTATTTAACTTAGAGTTAAATCTAATTGATAAGGTTAAAATAATACCTTAAACTTGTCTAAATCCTATTGGTTGATTGGATTTCGACCCATCCCCACTTTAACTTCGAAATAAGACCCTTTGGAACCATTATAAACCGATTTTGACTTTAATATAAAATAATATTTTGAGATATTCCTAAGGTGCCCCTCTCCTCCCTTATAAAAGGGCACCTCCTCCCCCTCCTCCTCACACCAATTTGAGCACTCAATCTCGGCCAAACCCTGATATTTTCTCCACTACACTTCTCTAGAATAATCCTAGAGGTCCTGGTCTTCTTCAAAGACCAATCTTAGTTCCCTAAGTGGAGGATTCAAAGAGGCGTTCCAAAGAAGAGGTAATATCCATTACCGATCTTTTCAATTTTTTTCTTCTTCAACTTCTACTTCTTTAGTTGTTTCATGATAAAGTAATAAAATCAGTATTACTTACATACTGATATGTTATTATAAATATGAAACAACCCTAATTCACCTTCTATCCATCCTACGGAAAAATGAAATCACCGCGCGTGCGTACGTACGGAATACCGTCTCCACGCCGTGGTGTAATCTATTTTCCATCATCACCTTATAAGGATGGGTATAATGGTGTAATGAGTAACTATTTATGATTATTATAAAGTAATTTTTATACTGAAATAATATATATATACTCCAATACAATTCCACGATCATAGGAACGATATCATCAATCGTGCGTACGTACGAAATACCGTCTCCACGATGTGATGCGACTCGTTCTACATGATCATCATTAAATAGTAATTATATAAATGAATTGAATGAATAAATATGATATATGTTACACTAATACCATTCTGGATATAAGGTATCTATAACCTTAAAAGAAGAATAAGAATTTATTCGGCAAAACACGTATAAGAACAAAAGGCAATAAAGACCTGAGTAACAAGTAACAATGAAATATTACTAACAAGAAGCTTATAATATGACCACATATGATATCATATCAATATGTATGATTATGGAATAAGTAAATAACATTATTTAAACCATTATACAAGAGCTTAGGACATGTACAAAGAAAATCAGACCAAAGGTAAGGGGAAATATCACAATCACATTTTTATCCGAGATTGTTTATACTTTGGTATTTACTGGGGTGTATTTTATCATCCACATCCATGTTCCCTCAGTATGTAATATTGTTTCCATCCACTTACAATAGTTTAAATCAAATTTTACCCTTAGGTTAGTTTTTAGTAGAAGATATGAAAGGAATCTTTTGTCGTTTTTTCGTACGAGGTACTTTTTGACTTTTCTGACAAAAGTTTGAAGAATGCTTTTTTTAACTTATACGACATGAATGGATTTTTAAAACATTATTTCCAAGAATCTTCCTTTACATGTTTTCAAGTTTATTTTTAATCAACTTCTTTTAGTTTATAATTGTATGACATTTTAAGAAAGGAAAAGTGTTTTTGAAGTAGAAAGGATATTTTCCTCAAGAATGGAGTTCAAATGTTTTATCAAAATTATTTTCCATCTAAGATAATATAGGGTTCTGTTTTTATCCCTATTATTACATTGATTTGATTATGTTTTGAGGGAATTATTTTTATGAAGTCATTTACCTTATATGATTTGTTTTATGATGTCATGATGTTTCAAGAATCCCATTTTTGTTACATGTGTTATGCGATGATGTATGATTTATGATTATGTGGCACACATAAGAAAGGATTCATTATAAGATGGGTGGTACCTATATCTCCCTCCAATGCATTGGGTAAAGATTTTATATCTCATGAGATAGACATGGCTGGAACAGAAGGTTATTTTGGTTCAGTGATACATGACTGAAACGAGGAGTGAACTCGGTTCAGAAATGGAATTTGTCCGCTAAGATAGTCTTGGAAGCGAGTCATGACTAACAAGAAATGATTTTCCATGATTATGTGTGCATGCCACAAAGTTTCATGTTTTATGTTATGATTATGGGGATATCATTTTCACTTCTATGATTTATTCCATGTTAAGATATTATGATCTCTTTTGCAGGTTATGATTTTCAAATAGATATGATATGATTTTTATTTCTTTTATTTTCCCTTGCTGAGCATTTGAGATCACCCTTTTATGTTTTCTTTTCCCCAGCTCAGGAAGATGGATATTAAGTAGAATATGCTAAAAGATACCCTAGATATGATGAAATAAATGGGAGACACTGTAGAAGATTTATGAACCAGTTGTTTATGTTTCCCAGTTTCTAAAGACACTATACCTATACGGTGCTTTGTGGTTTTGTCATATGTTGTAATAAGTGTGCTTCAATTTTGAAGTATTAACAATGTATGTAAAGTATGGGTCATTATATATTTTTACCAATGCAATACTATTTCAAGAAAGAAAGATTACCATGAAGGTAACAACACAAAGGTAGGTACCACAATGGAATTTCCCCACAGATGAATACCATACAGGTATCACCACGAAGGTATGTACCACAAAGGTAACGCCACACAGAAGAATACGACACAACTATCACCATAATGGTAAATACTCAGCTCACACTAGGTATAAGTGAAGTATAGATGTACAAATGATCAGTTGCAAAGCTAGATCATCTTATTCTGTCAAGAGGTAATGATGCTGATTATAAGGAGTCTAACCCACATAGGATCGATAGGTACTAACCTCTGCAATGACCCACACAGGATCTGACCCACACAAGATCAGTATGTGCTGACCCACACAGGATCACTGAGCGCTGACCAACATAGGATCTGACCCACATAGGATTGGTTTTGACCAACACAAGATCGCTCAGTACTACCCTCCGTATGATCTGTCTCCAACCTCTACATAACTACCAGCCATTGGATTCCCGCTAATAGCACGTTTTGGTAAAACACTCCCCAAAACATCAATCGTACCTCAACCACCACGATGTTTAATGAAGAAGTATCCCATAGATCTGTCACGTCATAAAGGACACAATGTAACAGATGTCAGGTCAATAGGACACTCAATCTGTATGTTATTAGCATTTCTGCTTCGAAGGCTCGGTTGGATTCGGGGTTCGATCCAACCCGGACATAATCCAACATTATCCAAAACACACATAGAATATACCAAAAGAATCATCTCAATCATATGATTCTGATTCCACAGACGGTTCATCAAACGTATGTATAGTTCTCAAGATATGGCCACAAAGGCATACCTGGGTCTAGAGGGGCCCAGGTCTAGTCCGACCCGGTTTGGGACGACCCAACCCAATCCGGGTGTGACCCGATTGGCCTGGTCTACTGTGGGTCTAGCCTATTGGGCCATCATCCGGCCCAACCTGTGAAAGGGGTGGACCAACCTGGCCCACTGGGAACGGCCTGTCGGGGCGGCCCGCAGTGCGGCCCTTGGTTGGGCGGACCACCATGGCGGGGTTCACCCTAGCCGATACCTGCGAGGGAGGCGCCTCCCAGGTCTCCCAAACAGCCAAATGGACATTATGTTTTTTGAAGTGGGTCTCGCTGGGGAGGGTCTTGCTTGGTGCACCACATCCGGACGGTTCGATGGCCTATCCTCCTCCTCCCAGCGACACGACGGTGCCGATGACCTCCACATCTCTCTAGGTGTTGGCTGCCCTTCGGCCTCCACCACGGACAAGCCGCAGCAATCTCTTGCTCCTCCAGTGGCACCGACGTGCGCTATGGTCGACGGGCCGTGGCCTCCTGTTCATCATGTAGTGTAGACGTGTGCCACCCTACATCCACACTGCCCGCTGGTGTACTGGACACCCTCCTCTTCCACAGTTCACCATATCTCCATTCTTAGACATAAAAATATAACAGCCTCATATTTGCAATCCTCCGGTCACGAGATCCACATCGATATGCCCTGCTCAAAAAATCATTTTGTTTTCAGCACTGTTAAATTTTTGACGTTGATGAACGCAAGAATAACACGTGAAGAACAAAATATAAAGGGGAAAGGTATATGTGCGGGATGATGGCCATGTTAGTTTTGACATCATCATTGTGAATCCAGAATATGAAGAATTATCAAATAAATTCCATCATAATTGAAAATAAATCCCCTACCTTTACATTCATTGGAGGTTTTGTGAGGAAGGAGATGAAGTCAATGAAGGGGCGCCAGCATTCGTCGCTCCCGCAACTCGCTTCAGAACCACACTCCAACATCAATGTTCTTGATACAAAGAGTTGTTCTTCATTGGATAATATTTCTACAAGGGTTCTCCCATGCTCCCTTTTTCCAACGATTCTCAACAAAGAAGTGACGAGACAACTTTAATTTAGTTAATTCAATTAATGTTCACACATTTAAATAGGCACAATAAATAAAATAAGTTCGCTCATTAAATTGGGAAAATTCCAAGGGTTTACTTCAAATTAAGTGGTGTTTCGGTGGTCTACACCACCAAATTCGAAATGGGAGTTTTCAATTTAAAAACTAAAATAAAGCATGTTTATTTTATTTTCTCCCACAAAATGTATGAAAACTAATTTCCACCCTCGACCTACTGTGGTCGATTTGAAGGTCTCCTTAAGAGATTATCGGCACATTGAGTTCAACAGTGCCCTCAGATTCAAATTTAAAATAACAATTCAAAAGTTACCAAACACCGATCATGGGTTTACTGAACATACCAGACGAAAATGTTCATAAATTCATTCCGGGCACACAGTGCCTCAGAATCATGCGCCATCAATTTTCAAAGAATTTTAATATTCCCATATAATTAAAAAAAATTTACATAGAAAAATTCGGGTCATTAAAACCAAAGAAAAAAAACCACCAAACCACAGTAATACATAATCAGAGTAATAAGAGGAACACTAAATAACAAAAACCAAAAGAATCTACTAGATAAATCCACTTCTCCACACCAAGATCCATGCTCCATGCACCTTAGTACCTCACAAGCATCATGATGAACCACTAAATAAATTAAATTCTTTAAATTTTCCCATGTCCATAAATACAACATCTGCAAAAGAACCAAAGTGCCAATGTAGGGGGTGAGTAATAATACTCAGCATGTTTTCCCCAAATGACTTCCCTACCCACTCCACTAGGATAGATCCATTAGCATAGTTAATATATATATATATATATAAAAGGAGTTCAACAATTAATATTAATACAAACAAGTCCCTGCCCAATGAAATTCACCCAAATCATCACAATCCCATAGAAAGAACCCAATCATGTGATTAACCAAAATTCCCTTTTGCATTGTCATAAACCATTCTAGCTAGTGTGGTCGCACGCATATCCCAATAGTATAAACAAGATTCAAAAACCAACACTTGATCACGATGTAACAATTGATGGTGGAACTTCCTATTCGAACTCATCCACTTTTTGTAGTGGTCCTTCATACCAACTTTCCATTGATAGTGGTCCTTCATTCCCATTATCCATCCATTACCGACCACTCATAACCCCATAATTCAACCCCCATGGTACCAACATCAATCAATTCAGAACTATAATCCAATTCATGATTTCCATAACATAAAAAAGTCCACCAATAATTAACACATCATATAAACCAACATTTTTCAACAATCATTCGAAGACAAAAATTTACAACCAAACAACACTTTAAGCCAAAACCCTTCAATAAAGTCAAATTTTTTTAAAACACCATTATGGAACATCCATTCCCAAACATATTTCATTAAAACCATAATTTTATTGAAAACAATTTTTAAAACTTAATTTACCTAAAGTAAACCAACTCATTAATTTAAAATCACCATTTTAAAATCTTACACAGTGCACATAGCACATCAAACCCCCATTTTTCCCCAAATCCAAAAAACATCACAAAATGGGTTCCAAATAATCATAACACATCATAATCGTAACCAATTTCAAGAAAACCCAATCAATTTGAAATGAAGACTTCTAGTTCTAGAAAAATGGATTAGAGAGAGAATCCACCTAACATAGGGTTCCAACAATATCAACCAACAAACAACTACACCACAAATCTAGGATAAAACATTACAAATTCACCTTATCACTCTTTCAATAACATCAACAAGTCCAAATATCATCATTTTAGGAAACAAAAAACCCTAGATCATCATGAAGAAGATGTAGATCTAGAAAACCGAGATAAATAGAGAACTAAATCTAAAGAAAACCACGAAAACACCATGAGAGGAGACTTGACAATGAAGAATCACCTTCAAATCACCAATGAAATCCTTCAATTCACTTCCAAAGTCAGTGGAAGAGGTTCCCTAAACCCTGAAAAGAGTAAATATCGAGTGAGGATCAAGTGATAGTGGAAATGGGTGAATTAGGGTTTATATCGAGTAACCCCATTTTTTAATATCCATTTTTAAAGCTGTGCACAGTTATCTCACACAGTTAGACAAACCATGCACTAACTGTGTGACTCCTACAATCCCAAAGGGTGCCCCACATGATTACCTTGCACGGTTAGACAAAATTTGTGCTGACCGTGAAAATTCCTATTGTATCGACTTGCACAGTTTTCTGGAAAAGTTGCACTATTTTACCAAACTGTTCTCAAATCGTGCACCCGCAGAAAAGCCTTTGATCCTTTCTAAAACCCTTCCGAACTCCCCCAAATAATACCCAACCACATTACATAGATTAAAAGGAATAAAAAAAGGTTACAGAAATCAAACCAGGGGTACTAAAATTCATTCATGGATGCCTTCATGTTATTTTTTTATTTTCATTCACATTTCCTCTCCAAATTTCAATATATTTGGTCCATCCAATAAGGAGTTATGGTCCCAATATCAAACATCACAAAATCTCTGATCAGTTTTCAAGGCCAAACTATTGATCTAGTATTGGGCTTCCAAATGGTGGATTATTCTTTAGGTCTAGAAGAATGATATGAAGCCCATGATATATAGAATTCTAAAGAGAACTAATTTCATGATTTTTATAAGTATAGAAAATGTTATGGCCTAAATACATAAATAATTTAAAATACATAAAATTAAAAATAGACCATTTTTTCGATTAAGCTCAAAATACCACTAAATCATAATATGTGACAATCACCCTTAAAATAACACTTTTTGGGATTAAAAACATTGAAATTAGAATTAAAATTATGGAAAATGTTTTTTATATCATTCAGACATGTCAGGAGTAAATCATACCTAAGGAAGGGTTTTTTCACAATCTCATCCTTATTCAAGATTGTTTATATTTATGTTTCTATTGGGAATAATTTTATTCCATGTATATGTTGTCAAAAAATGTTTTGAAAATAGTTTTTACAATTTTACTAGGAATGTTTAAAGTCATTATTATCTATGTTTTAATTTTAAAAAAACTGGTTGAAAAGAATATTTCTGTCATTTTCTAAACAAGGCTCTTTGTGACTTTTCAAAAAAAAATTATAGAAGGAATGTTAGTTTTACTTTTCTACCTTAATCAGATTTTCTTATTTTCATGACACCTAAATGTCTTGGGGAATCATTTAAAAGTTTACAATGTTATTTTAAATGAAAATTTTTTGATGTATAATCGTGTATCATTTTAATCATAAGTTATTTCAATGTAAGAAAAGTGTATTTTACTCAAGAAATTTTCAATGATTATAACAAATTATTTTCATCTATGTCCGCAACTATTGTTGAATATTATGATTAATTTATGTTGAAATCATATGATACCACCTACCATTTTTTATTGAATGGTTTATGATCATTTTGACTGGAAATATACTATTTTGATATCATTCTCTATATTACGTTGGATGGTTTATGAGTATGTCTATTTATTGGGTAAAGTTATTAACATTTCATATTTTTTTATATATGAATATATATGTTGATTAGGTTTCACTCCGTTCTTATGAGGAATGAATTGGACATAATAAGTGGAAGGTGGGGCCCACTATAGCCCCTTGATGTATCGATATATCGCATGAGAAGAACTAGTTTGGGTATTGGATGATGTCCAACCAGTTTATGTATGATGTCTTGGTCGAAGACTTGACGGTATGTTTATGATGTCTTGCATTATTCATTTCCTTATTATGAGATTAGTTATTGATAATCCATGTGTTCTTCGATTAGAATAACATCCATGGTTATGTTTTATACTCAAGTGATTATGTATATAGAATCATTTTATTATCATGTATTACTGTCATATTATTCTCAATACTGTGTTTAAATGACATGTGTTTTAGTTATATACATTGACTTATTATTTATGATTATTTATTTATGATAGATCAGATTGTACGCTTATCCTTATTGAGCACATGAACTCACAAATTCCCCATATTTTATTTATCCCTAGGATGCTAAGAAGTATATAATGAATACTATACAGGAAAAACTTGGTGTATAATAGTTTTCTCAAAGGTATTACCATGTTGTATTTTATATTTTCAATTTTAATGTAATAATGATGTATGTAACATTCTTCCAAAAATACTATGATATTTTGTACATCGGGGTATGATCCCTAATATATCATGTTAATGAAATAATGTAACAACTATCTATGGGCTACTTGTGCCAGGGTCTTTGCAATTAGTACTTAATAATTCATTTAGAATTAGTTATTCCAATGTTAATTATTCCTTAATCATTCATCAGTAACTTGATAATCATTTCAAAATTAACAATTACTAAGTAGTTACTTTAAAATTAATTATTAGTTAATTACTATTTAATCATTATTTTTGAATTAAGTTTATATTCAATTATCTATAAATCGTTAATTAATTATTGGTTGATCATTACATCACTATTAATTAATCCCATGTTAATAATTAATTAATGATTTCTTAACCATTCTTAAACACTCATTAATTAATATATTACCATATGTTAATAATTCACTAATCCTTAGTTAACCGTTACATAATCATTCTTTAATTATTAGTTAATACTAAATTATTTATTCTTTATTCATTAATTATTCAGGCATTAATCATTACATAATTTATAGACATAAATTATTTAGTTTATATTTTATTATTAGTTTATTAATAATTAATCATTAAGAAGTTATTGGTTATTCATTATTTTATCATTTGTTAATCATTATTTATATATTAGTTAACAATTTCATAATCCTAAGTTAATTATGTATTACTCATTCATTAATAATTACATAATTAATCATTAATAAGTGCTTTTTTATAGTTAGTTATTGGATAATTAATAGTTCGTCATTTTTTATTTATTGGTTCATCATTAGTTAATCATTTATTAATCATTATTCGATCCAAAGTTAGTTCTACGTTAATCCTCGGCTATTCATTATCCAATCATTATTTAATATTAATATATTCCTTATTTATTCATTATTTAATCAATACAAAATCATTACATTATAATTACTTAATCACTATCTATTTAATATTTAGTTATTAGTGAATCATTATTTCACTTATATTTATTCATCTTCTAGTTAATATTAATTTCCAATTATGTCACTAATATTTAAAAACAATGAAGTTATACTAAATAATAATATTATTATAATAATAAATCAATTATTAAGACTAATTATAAAGACAATGATGGCTTAAAACAGAGGATAGAGCATACGTGAAATTGGGTAAAAATTCCAGAAGTTCCATTAAATTATGTTTTCTTACCGAAAAGTTCTAAGGAGGGAATCTTTTAAGAACATGTATATCCCCGAAATATATTTATGAAAGGGTCTTCATAGATGAATTTTTTAAAACTAAAGAAAATTTAAAATATGTACATAAATAGATAAGATATATTGACATTTATATAAAGAGAGATAAGACAACCCTAATGAACAAAAAGGGTTCAGGTAGAATTCATTACAGTTTATTGGCATGGTGTCAGGTGTACCTAAGAAAAAATAATAAGAAAGAAAAGGGGGTTCTGATCACTTATAAATTAGGAGGTCAGTGTGTGAGAGGTTCTTAATCATAACCCATCATTAGGTATTACAAATAAAATTACATAGCAAAGTGGACATCATGATAATGAGTGAAATAGAGAGGATCCCTTACATGAAATATGTTGGTGTTCTACACTTGTTATTAAAGACCTGAATAAAAAATAGGTTTATTATTTAACTATTTCAGAACCTCTTATATATTTAATTGGTTTAGTATAATCATTTTATGTTCATTTATAACTGTTCTGATTTGTTATGAGGTCCAATTTCATTGTTCGGGCTCGGTTGTTTACTTTGTTTTAAGGACTCATTCACTTATATTCTTGTCTGGATAAACATGGAAGATGAAAGTGGTTGTACATAAATGAAGTTATATTCTATTATTGAACATCCCGAATATCAAGGTTTTAAATTTAATTTGGTTACTTAGCGTGAAGTCCAATTATTATATAAAACCACAGTGACAACCATTTTTGTTAATCAGTGGCTTCGATTACAAAGAACATGTTTTTATTTAAACTTAATACCATTTGTACAACAGGATTACAGAACCAAAAATAGGATATATTATATATATAATAATCTAGTTCAACATTAACACAAATGTTTTCATGACTAGAATTAAGGATGATAATAGAACCTCATAAATTGTTGTCCTTGAATGTTTTAAATTAGCACATATCAAACTGTGTTTTCATTTCTTTCAAATAAAAGGTGAATAAATTAAATAAGATAATGAAATATCCCATTAACATAAAAAATTTTCAGTACAATTATTTTACTAGAGTTATAATACTATTTGGGTGAAGGGAGATGTGGAAAGAAACAAAAATAAAAGAACTTAAAAGAAATGAATGAATTGGAATGAGGAATTTACTTGTTGAGACTTCCCGCATTTGAGAACCTCTTAAGGGGAGAGTTTTTGGTATTTTAAATAGGTTAGGGGATTTTTAATGTGGGGGAGGATCTTGGTGAATGATTTGGGCAGAATATTGGCAAGGAACAAGGTTTGAGAGTAGTGAAATGAAGAGGGAGTGAGGGGTGTTTTTATAGTAGAGGAGTGGAGGGTTTTCGTAATATTATAACCATTAGTTTATTATTCTCCCTCAAGACCAAAAAGAGTGACGATTCCATGACAAAAAAGAGCAATAAATTCATGTTACTTTGAACCAATTGGGATTACATCAGCAGATCATCATTAATGACTCAATGAATAAATTATTTAGCTTTTATCTTAAATTATCATATTTTACAACTAATAAAAAAATTCATGTATTTCTGAAAAATTTCAAAAATTAACTCTAAGAATATTTAGACGTGTTGTATCCAAAAATGAAATCCATTTTTCGAAAATAATTTTCTAAATATGATTATTTTAATATTTAATTAAAATAATAATTTATTAGGAAAAAACAGTTTAAAAACATTAATTAACTTATACTAAAACATAGGTATATCGTACTTTCAAATTGAATATTATTTATATATTGTCATATACAAGGTTAATATTAATTAGGCTATATCACTATTCATAAGGGTATGTTACTATTCATATGGGTAGGTTTCTATTCACAATTTTTTTTCTTATTAGACTCCAGGTTACATACATATTGCAACCATGTATGTCCGATATTTATAATTCCAATCACAAAATTGGAAAACATATGTTTAAAGTTCATTTAGCACATAGTATTTCATTGTTTTGTGTTTCCATATGATTTTATGACATATTTATAAGAAATGATTTTCCATTGGAAAACATTAGGTCGTTATATTCTCCCCCCTTAAGAAATTTTCCCCTCGAAATTTTATTTTACAATCTAGGCCAAAAAAGGTGGGAGTAATATTCCATCATTGCTTCCTCCTGTTCCCATGTTGCCTTTGGGTACTAATGGTTTATCCATAGTACCTTAACCAGATGAGTAGTTTTGTTGCGTAGAACATTTTCACTATGATCCAAGATCTTCACTGGCTGCTCCTCATAGGAAAGATCTTCTTCCAAATGTACCACCTCTGAAATGAGTTCATGAGAAGGGTCATGTATGTACATCCTTAAGAGGGATACATGAAATACATCACGTACTTTTGAAATGGTAGGTGGGATTTCCAGTCGATAGGCCATAGCTCTAACTCGATCAAGGATATCGAAGGGGACAATATACCAGGGACATGGCTTTCCTTTCTTTCCAAGCCTCATGACATTCTACCATAGAGATATGTTTAAAAATACCATGTCTCTAAATTTAAACTTAAGGTCTCATCAAAGATTGTCTGCAAAACCTTTCTGTCGACTTTGGGTTACCTTGATATGTTGTTGAACTTTTTTCACCTTCTCCACCATTTCTTCAACAATTTCATGTCCTATCAGCTTACGCTCAACGAATTCATACAATCACACTAGTGTTCTACAATCTTTACCATAAAGGGATTCATATGGTGCTATTCAGATGCTTGAGTGGAAACTATTTTTGTAAAAGAATTCAAACATTTGAAGATGTTGGTCCCATCCTCCTTTTAATTCCATAGTACAATCTCTCCACAAGTCTTCCAGTGTCTGAATAGTTCACTTAGATTAGCCATTATTTTGAGGATGATATGCCGTATTGAAGTTCAGTTCAGTGCTTAGTGCATGTTGGAGTCTTTTCCAGAACATTGAGGTGAATCTCAGATCATGATCAGATACAATATATAGTGGTACTCCATGAAGCCTCAAAAAATCATTGATGTAAATCCATGCAAGATGATCCAATAAGAATTCCTCTCGAAAAGCGATAAAGTGATATGTCTTTGTAAGATGATCCAGAATGAACCATATAGCATTGTTTCCTCTAGATTCCCTTGGAAGACAAGTGAAAAATTCCATGGTAATGTTATCCCACTTCCATGCTAGTATGGGTAGTGGTTTCATCATCCCATTAGAATTTTTCTTCTCATCCATCACTTTCTGGAAAACTAGGCACTTTGATGTATATTCAGTAATATCCCTTTTCATATTGTCCCACTGAAAGGTTGCTCAGAGATCTTGATACATATGTGTGCTCTATAGGTGGATTGAGAAGGTCGAGCTATGTGCATCATTCAATTGATCCTTCTTTATCTCTAGATCGTATGGTACACATAATCGTGTCCCAAATCATACTCCTCCTTCGTCATCCATTTTGAAATCAGAGGATTTCCCATTTCTGATAGCTTCAACCATTTTCTAAATTTCCACATATTTTCATTGGGAATCCTTTATTTTATCCAACTGGGATGGTTGAGAAATCATTTGAGAAAGGATTGATGATGTTCCTACCTTAATTATTCCCATGAAAATCCTTTGCAAATCTAAGATGATCATATCCTTTTCAATTCTCATCATTGATAAAGATAGTGGATCCATTCAATTAAAATCATCCACTACATTTTTTCCGTACCAAGATGATAGTGGATTAAGAAGTCATAATCTTAGATGAGATCTATCCATATTCACTGGAACATGTTAAGCTCTTTCTGTGTGAATATATATTTGAGACTCTTATGGTCAGTATATATCTCACACTTTTCCCCATAGAGATAATCCCACCAGATGTTCAATGAAAAGATCATAGTCGCCAACTCTGTATCATGTGTGGTATAGTTTTCCTCATGGATCATTAGATTCCTTGAGGCATAGTAAATCACCTTTTCATTTTACATTATCACACAACCTAAGCACTTCTTAGAAGCATCACTATACACCACAAAGAGTTCCCCACTTGTAAGGAGTGTGAAAACTGGTGCAATGATAATCCACTTTTTAAACTCCTTAAACCAATATTTACATTCATATGTCCAGAAAATGTTTACTCACATCCATGTCAACTTGTTCATTGGGTTTAACAATCATGAAAAGTTCTTTATAAATCATCGATAATACCCAGAAAACCCAAAATGTTGTGGATCTCCATTATATAAGTTGGCATGGGCGACTCTTTAATTGCCTTCATCTTGGTAGGGTCCAAAAATATCCCATAGATGGTGATATCATCCCCTAAGAATGATAGTTCCTCCATCTAGAACTCACATTTACTTTACATTGCATTCAACTTCTCCCTTTGTAAATTCATTAACACAATATTCAAATTCTCCTCATGTTCATCCTTGCCCATGAAGTATATCAAAATATCATCAATAAAGACAACCACAAATTGTTTGAGGCAATATCTGAAGACATTATTAATTAAATCCATGAAACTTTCTAGAGAATTAGTGAGTCTGAAGGGAATCACTATGAACTCATAGAGTCCATACCTCATTCAAAAGGTAATATTGGGAATACCTTATTTCCTCACCATTAATTGGTGATATCCTGACCGAAGGTCCACATTAGAGAAATATCTAGTCCCACGAAGCCGATCAAACATGTCATCTATCTGGGGAAGGTGATAGTTGTTATTTACCACGATTTTATTGAGATCATGATAATCAAGGCAGATGTGCATTGATATGTCCATATTTTTGATGAAAAGGACTGACACAACCCACAGTAAAGCACTCAGGTGTATAAAACCCTTCTCCATATTCTCCTGTAACTACTTCTTCAGCCCTTCCATCCCAACAATGGCCATTCTGTAAGTTGTCTTTGAGATAAACAAAGATCCATGGATAAGTTCAATTGAGAACTCAACCTCTTGGTCAAGAGGAAGACCAAGAAACACTTTAGGTAATACATCATTGTAACCCCTCATGATGGACATGTCTTCAAGCATGATTCTCTCCTTTGTCTCAATCATTGGAGCTATATATGCCTTCTCAAAAGGAAGAAACATCCACACTTGAGATGCTGATTCTAAAAATGATTCATCTTCCTCCTTACACTTGTAATCAATCGGAGGATGATTTGGGATGTGAAGAGTGATCTCTCTTTCCCAGTAGTTGATGTTGGCTTTGAATACAGATTGCCAATACATTACCATGATATCATTGAAGTCCACTAAAGGAAGTATGTCAATATTTACTGGGATGTTATGTCCACAAACATTAACTAGGGAGGAGTTATAAACCGTGGACGCAATAATTTCCCTATTTTTTGTTATCACATATAACATTTCCTCCAAATTTCTATGAGGTGTTTGAATACTTCTAATAAACATTCAAGATACGAAAGAATGTTTAGAACAAGAATAATATAGTACATTTGCTATTCTTGAATTAGTAACTAGCGTACCTGTCACCACATCAATGTATGACACCACCTAAGAAATAGTGATAGCATAAGACCTTCCTTGTTTCCTCGGAAGATGTTGCTTATTACCTCAGATAACCCTCGGCATAAGGAAATTTATTGCATAATGCCCATGCTCCTTGCAGTTATAACACTGCACTACATGATGAGTATTCCTCTGTTCCTTCCTTTATTCTTCAACATTAGTGGGATTTTTCAAATATCCCTTCAGGAGTTCATGGATAGATGACCAAACTTTCCACATTTTATTCAATTCTTGTTTCCCTTCAGAAAGTTACCAGGATACTTCTCCCAAAAAAATTTACAAGGAGAAAATCCAAGCTTATTTCCATCATGGGATTTTTTCGATGAACCACCCATGTTGTTCTCCATTTTATTTTTCTTTTCACTGGGCCCAAGATACCACTAAGAGTATCTAATCTCAATTTCAACCTTGAGGGAATAATAGACAGTATCCTCATAACTGTCGAAGTCTCAAATCACCAACACTTTTTGTAGAATCGGCTTTAGTCCACTAAAGATGAGATCCACCTTGATTTGGGTTTTCATGAAAAATCCAGAGGCATACCTTGCAAGCATTGTAATGTTTCCCTCAGATGCCCTGATGGACTCATCTTCCTTCTAGTTGAGTCCGAGGAACTATCTTTCTATCTCGAGATGGTGGGTTTGAGGAAAATATTTGATGAAAAACATCTTCTTGAATTCCTCCGAATCTTTGGAATCGATTTCTTCTTGGGACTTCGTATTCACGACCAGTGTCCACCACTGATCAGCTACCCCATCCAAACAATAGACTGCCAGTATAAGCTTATCTTCTTCCGAGAACTAGATGATGGAGAATATATTTTTAATGGAGAGAATCCATTGTTCCGCAAGGAGGGGATCAAGATATCCACAAAACATGGGAGGCATTTTCCACATGAAATATTCTAAAAATACTTTCTCTTTCTTTAGAGGAGGAGGGAGTTACGCATGATACAATTTATTATTCATAACTTGAGCCTGCTGAGAAATTACATTCATGAATTTTTGATCACTCGCTCCTATCATATCAGGAATATCATTAGGGAAATCTCTATATTTCCTGTCACATTGGTTGTTGGAACGTTTTCTTCTATTTCTAGCCATTAACTAAGAAAAAGAATGTATAATTAGTGGTCTTGAATAATTAGATATTTAGCATAAAACATTGAACATAAAAGGATAAACATATAAAGAAGAAGTATATCCTAAGTTGTGATTCATTAGGTTTATATCTTGGTTATTCTCGATATATTTATTCACTTATATTCTTTTGGGATTTTTTGTCCCTTATTAATGGTTTTTACTAAGCTGTTGAATCTACCTAAGAATATCTCATGGGAATGTCGTAACCATGAATTCAACAAGGCACATTGTCGTGCACTAATCGCCATTCGAGTCTAGGTCAAAGTAGTTTTTCAGGTTCTACCGCTAGATACATATGTGCTAGATCTTCCTCTACCTGCTCGTATTGATGCATGGGTGTATTTTCTTGAAAAACAACATACTCTATACTCACCAAAATTTAGGAATGTTTTTGTATATTTAGACTCATCTTGAAGATTCTCACAAAGGTGATCTATTCCTACTCTCTTAAAATAATTAGACCATCATCTGCTACCAACTATAGAGAACCAAGCCTTTTACATAGAACATTACATGATTTCAAGCTTAATTATGCATCAGAGTAAAAGACAAGGAATGTTATGTCTAGTGTGTTGGAATAATAGTTACATAAAACATAAAACATGGGGATAAAAAACATTTTTTATTTAATCTCCATAAAGTGATCCTACCTTTCTTTGAGACCTTACATCTTCATAGGGTTCCCTGGGGGAACACATGAATAAAGGGATGAGCTAAAAATCCTAGTAAGGGAATGAACATATGGATATGTCTTAGGCACCTGAGTTAGGAGGAAGGACATAATGATATCTAAAACATGGAATATATAAAATTGTATCATATAATCATGGAATCATATAAAAATGGAATAACATAAATGTGGAAGAATCATAAAAAATGTATTTAGTACTGGTTAAGGGTAACCTCTAATCCTGTTTCCCATTTTAGTACGGGTCAAGGCTAACCACCAAACCCATTTCCCATTTTAGTATGGGTCAAGGATAACTTCCATGCCAGTTTTACATCGCATCTCATGAGACATAACTATACCCAATTCATTAGAGTTCTATCTGTGTGAACTCGTCTCAACATTTTCATGAATATTCTTTACACATAAATAATCAAACATAATTAACCATATATAAGCATAAGGATACCCATGGAATGAATTGGGTACCACAATCATGACATAAAGAAAAAACAAGGAGTGTATCATGAAAGTGTCCATGAATGAAAGGGATTAGAACATACATAAAAATTCATAAGGTAAAATAGGAATATAAAATGGTCCGTGGTGTCAAACAGAAGTGAAAACATATAAGAAATGTATATGGGAAACTTTATCATTGAAACATTTTGGTGCAGTTTTAAGGAAAATACTATAATGCTTTTAAAATAGAAAGGAGAAAAATAATTTATATAAAACAATAATTTAACCAAAGAAGGTTTTCTTAATAAAAAAACTGATATTATAAAGACACTGTTGGCTTAAAACAGAGTATAGAGTGAACTTGAATTTGGGTTAAAATTCAAGAAGTTCCCATAAAAAAGGTTTTCTTATCAGAAAGTTCTTAAGAGAGAATCTTTTAAAAACATATATATCAATGAAAGAGAGTGATGAAAGGATCTTGATAAATTAATTTTGTAAAAATAAACATCATTTAGAATATTTACATAAATATATAAGATAAACCCACTTTGATATAATGAAAAATAAGAAAACCCAAATGAACAAAAAGGGTTCAGGTAGAATTCGTTACAGTTTATTGGAATGGTGTTGGGTGTACCTAAGCGGGCTTGATGAGAGAGAAAATGCGTTTCTCATCACTTAGACATCAAGAGGAACGTTTGGGGGAGTGCATAATCATACCCCATCATTATGGATTAAACATAAAATTGCATTTCATAGAGTAAATCTTGATAAAGAGTGAAATAGAGAGGTTCCCTTTCATTGAATCTGTTGGTGTTGTCCACCTGTTATTAAAGTCCTGAATAAACAAATTAGGTTTATTAATTAATAATTAAAAACCTATAAAATTTTTAATTGGTTTAGTATAATCATTTTAAATTCATTTATAACAATTTTTATTGGTTATGTGGTTAATTTCATTGTTTGGGCTCATTTGTTTACTAGGTTTTAATGACCGGGTCACTTATATTCATGTTCTGATAAACATGTATGATAAAAGTGGTTATCCAGAATTAATGTAATATGATATTAGTGAATATCCATGAGATTGCATGTTTTTAAATTTAATTTTTTTACTTAGAGTGAAGTCGAATTATTATATAAAACCATAGTGACAACCACTTTAGTTAATCTGTGGGTTTCATTACAAAGAGCATGTTTTTCTTTATAACTTAATACCATTTGTACCAAAGGATTAAAGAAAAAAAAATAAAATATATTACATATATAATAATCTGGTTCAACCAAAACACAAATGGTTTCATGACCATAATTAAATATGATAATAGAAATTGATAAACAATTGTCCTTGAATCTGCTAAATTAGAACATCTCAAATGGTGTTTTCATTTATTTCGAATAAAAGGTTGGAAAAGAAGAGAAGATAATGAAATATCCCACTAGAATAAAAAAATTCCAGTACATGTATGTTATTGGAGTTATCATACTATTTGGTTGAAGGGGGTGAGGAAAGAAAAAAAAAGAAATGAACTTAAAATAAATAAAGGAATTGGAAAGAGGAATTTACCTCTTGAGACTTCCCCCTTTGAGAACCTCTTAAGGGGAGTTGTTTTGGTATTTTTAAGAGGCTAGGGGATTTTTGACATGGGGGAGGAGCATAGGGAGAGATTTGGGTAGAATATTGGAATGGCACAAGGCTTTATAGTTGTGAAGAGAAGAGAGAGTGAGGGGGGTTTTATAGTTGGGGATAGGAGGGTTTTCATAATATAATAATCATTAATCTATTATTCTCCCTCAAGACCAGAAATAGTGATTTTTCCATGACCAAAAATAGTTATAAATTAATTTTAATTTGAACCAATTGAGCTTACATCAGTAGATAATCATCAATGACTCAATAAACCTATTATATACATTTATCGTAAATTATCGTATTTTAATATTCATAAAAAATTCAAGTATTTCAGATAAATCTCAAAAATTCACCCGAACCAGTTTTCAATGTTTAGAATCCAAATATGTAATCAATTTTTTGAAAATAATTTTCTAAATGTGATTATTTTAATATTTAATTAAAATCATAATTTATTATCAAAAACCAGTTTTAAAATATTCATTTACTTATTCTAAAATATATCTGTATCATACTTTCAACTAGAATATTATTTATATATAATCATATGCAAGGATACTATTCATTAGGGTATATCACTATTCATTAGGGTATGTTACTATTTATAAGGGTAAGTTACTGTTGACCCAAATATTTTTTTTCTTATCGGACTCCAA
This sequence comes from Viscum album, assembly GCA_963277665.1. Taxonomy (NCBI): domain Eukaryota; kingdom Viridiplantae; phylum Streptophyta; class Magnoliopsida; order Santalales; family Viscaceae; genus Viscum; species Viscum album. The sequence goes on along the minus strand of OY728132.1, from coordinate 756,499,574 downwards.
ATAACTTACTGATTGCAACCGTTTATGTTAGATTTCCAAAATTCTAAACACATAAGTTACTAAAATATGTTTAAAGGTGACTTAGAACTTAGTAGTTCATTATCATGTATTTTCATGTGATTTTAGGAAATATTTATAAGAAGGGAATTTTCATGGAAAAAAATGGGGTCGTAATAGTTATTCCATCAATAACCCACCAGAATTTACTCTGTCTACAAGAAGCATAATAGTTTATAGGGGTTCTACAATCAATAACTCACCACAATATACTCTTTAAACAAGGAGTATTAATGTGTGGAGATTGATTGTCATCAAATAATAAATAAATTGTTGAGGCTGAATTGAATACATTAAAAACATATATAATAAATTATTTTATTTACCATAACTCACCGTATTAATATTTAGATGATATAATTTATTAGCCCACAAATTATAAATTATTAATTAATTGATGGGCCTTTTATTACATTCTTCCACTTGGTACAAACCAATTAATTTTAATGAAGTTGATCTCCATTTTTAAAAAGAAACATGATACATGGATCATAGTGGTACTTCCACAAAATTTTAAGTATTCTCTTCCATATATCATAATATTACATGTATCTTTAAATAACTATATTAATAAATTTTAACTAGATGGTTTATTCTCCATATGAACAAACCTTAATAGTATGGTTTATTCAATAGCGCCCGAAAGAATAAATATTTCTCAAGTAATGAATGTGTACACTTAAACTGAAAAGAGAAATATTTGAATATACAATGATTAAAATAAATTTCAACAAATTTATAGTATAAAACATACCCCCATATATATTAAATGATCCTTGAATTAAAATGGAGGTATGCCTTTTGTCAAAGGGTATGCAATCATCAATTTGGTGCTGATGTGCTGAATGGCCACTTTTTTATCTTTAACACATACCCTTACGTCTAAGTATTTAATTTCAATGTGTTTACATAATCTCCCACTTTTTTTTCATATCCATAAATACAACAACCTAATTGTCACTATAACAACCCTGCTCTTTATTACACACTTTAACATGACTTATAACATAATCTTGCACTTAAGACAACTCTGAGGATAGAGAGGTATATGGTATTGGGAAATTAGGGACATTAGATAAAAAAATAAGACATAAAAATAAAACATCTTTATTGAAAACATCCTTTACATGACCTCAACATTCCCTTGTACTTAGCATTGCATGGGATAACCCGAGGACATACATGTGCAAATGGTGACCTATAAAGCTTAGTAAGGGAGTAAACCAGGCATAAAATGAATAATAAAATAAATGTTAGGCAATAGGAATATAAATGGATCCTAAGAGAAACATTAACATAAAGGAATTATATAACATGATTATCATAACATGGAAATGTGGAAACAACATTTAACATGATATTAGCATGAGCCAACACTCATTGCACATGAAGCATGAGTAAACCCTCATTTTATTAGATTTAAAATGAGTAAAAAATCATTTAAAATGAATTAGAATGATTCAAAACACATTTCACAGGATGTTTCATGATACTATTCTGTACCAAATGCATTGGAACTCTATCTGGGTGCATCCTTTATAAACATTAAATATCAGGCATAAGTGTGCCACATGGATCATACAACACAGATTCATTAAACATCATAATTTATTCCATGAATAAGATATGTGGAATAAATAAATATAATTAAACAATCAATAATTACATGTTCATAATGTTGAATACCCTTGATAGAGAAATGGATATGGTATTCACTTACACGATGATTTTGGCATGGGAAATCTTGGTGTAACTGCGGCAGTATAACGATGTCAAAAACAAATCGTAAAATGGGTTGATGAGAGAGAAATGAGTCTATCATAATTTATACATGAAATGGTCAATAATTTGGTCAGTGAAAATAATATCCCAACATATGTATTGGAATATATATTCATAATAGAAAATAATTTCTTGAATGTAAATGAGAAGAGAGAAATTCCTTACAAAATTTCAGCATGGCAGCAGGTGTTCATGGGAGGAATTAATGTGAGAGAAAGAGGTATCTCATCTCTCAAAAATTAGTATGGAAGTATGGGGGAGTTGAGAAATCATAAACCAACATTTTTAATTGAAAATAAAATGTCATAAAAACATAAAGAAATTTGGACAAAATGAGAAAGGAAGAAATCTCTTACTTGGAAGTGTGATGCCAAAGGCTTGGGAGATGCTTAGGAGAGGATTATTGGGACCTTGTGGGACCTTGGGAGGATTATATAGAGATGAGGGATAGGTTTGGTAGATCTCCAAATGGTTTGAGTGATGAGTAATGAGAGGTTGAGTGGGTTTATATAGGAAAGGAGAGAGAATTCTTTATTATTTTGGTTTTGGACACTACACATTTAACTAATTAGAACAAAAAAAGTCCCATTGTTTTTTACCCTATTTTTGGATGAAGGGGAGAGAATGAAATAATTTTATAAGGCAAATGTATGAACATATTAACATTTTAGGCTCTTTTATGTGATGTTGGGTCACACTCTCAAAAAATCATTTTAAAATGCTAAAATGTTTTATAAGTCTTGGATGGTCCACTAAGGCTTTGTAAAATAAATAAAAAAATTATAAAAACAAATTATTTTAAAGTTAACACATATAATGGATGAAAATACCTTTTATAGTATTTTTTTTACATCACTATTGGGTAATTATGATGTCATAAAACACATTATATATATATATACGGTATGTAATTTTTACCCAAAAAATCATCTTTCTCTGAAAATTATGAAAAATTAACCATTGGAAAATCTAGACATCCTGATTCCAAAAATATTATTCATTTTATCTAAATAATTTTCTATATATGTAAATTGTTTCTTTTAACATAAATACCGACATTTATCTAAAATTCATGGGTTTTTGACAAAAACAGCTTTTAAACCTTAATAAAAATTACAATTGTATTCATAAAAATTATATGATCATTTATATTTAATAAAAATTAATTCAGTAATAATATTTTATTATAATATTATTATATAAAAAATACATTAATTCATCAAAAAATATATATTAATTTAATATTAACTAAAAATACTATTTGTTCTTTAAAAACCATTTACAAAGTAACAATAATAAAATCAATGCACACTATTTATTATATAAAAAACTAATGCACATAGTTATTCTTATAGGGTATTGTTAAATAATCCCTTATAACACCATCAAAATACCTAAGGATATGGTGCGCGATGGTGAAAGACTTTTGGGGAGGCTCAGATAACATCACTCGAGTGGTAATCTCTATTAATTTCTAATTCTCTTGTAGGCGGTTCCATTTAAGCTTAACATATTTAAGCTTAGCTTGGGTTGGATCAAGAGTGAAGCCCAGTGATGCTACCTCATTTCTTAGTTCTGACAAATGGGCTTTGTAGGGTGAAATTTTATTGGAAGATTCCATCACATCCTTTGTCTGAGTAAATAGGATTTGTTAAAGAACTATATTTGTATTAATCATGTGGTTACCATTAAACAAGTATTTTAGAAATGATAAAAATTATTAACAACATTTTAAAAATCCAAAAACATAAGACTAAGGAAGTGAATATGTTTTATATAACGATTTTACATAATAATACATTTAATTAGATCAAGAGTAATTTTCATTATTAAAAGTTTGGGTCGTTATTGTCACAATATATAATCAATGGATTGGAAAAATAATCCACAAATTTAAGGATAAAAAAGAATATCCTAATCCATACACTATGGGAAGTGACCTCAATACAATAAACAAACTCAACCTCTATAATAGAAGTCTCTATTTGACAATTCTCTATGACACAACTCCTACAACCATCATAAAGACATGTTGTGAAGTTGATTTGCGTGAATCAACACAACCAGCAAAGTCTATATCTGATTATCCAATGACTTCTAAATCGTTAGTGCATTTATATATAATCATGTAGCTTTAGTCCTTTTAAGGTATCTCAATACCTTCTTAATGGCATTCTAGTGGTCTATACCCAGATCACTCTGATGTCACCCCATCATTCCAAGTACAAATTAAATGTCTTATATCACCCCATCATGTGAAAACTAATTAAGAGAAAATTAATAACCTCATATAGAAAATCCATATCATTAATGGAATGTAAAATGATATCTATATATAAAACAAGAATACATATTTCACTCCCACTGACCATCTAGGATATCCATTGATCCATAATATTTTTTCAAACCAAATGAAGTAATTACATCATGAAATTGTAAATACCACTATCATGATGCTTGTTTGAAACCATTTATATACATTTTGACCTTGTTGTTGGGAAAAAATCTTTCATGGTATCATTGAAGCATTTTTGAGGTGATTGTGTTTGTTGACAAAGTGGGCCTCCATGTTGTGCTTGTTGACAAAGTACTCCACGATGTTCAATTTTTTGACAAAAGAGGGATATCATGGTGATTTATCGAGTTCAAGAGATGTTTTTGACAATCCAGGATTTATAGAAGAACCTTGACAAAGGTATGGATGATATAGAGGTGGTTCAAAAAGAGAAGATACATGGTGCTGCTGTTTTTCAGTGTTTTCCAATTTGTTGGGCCATAAAATTGACAAATGGAGCAACGTTTATTTTGGAAATGTACTTGTGTGATGATTTCATAGAGTCTTGTAATGTTTTTCACCATATGTTTTTCAAGATCAGAACATCAAAATATGGAAAAGGAAAGAGGGGCACCCAAGTCTTGGTTTGGGCGCACAAGGTGACTAGGGCACCAAAGGCTAAGGCGTTTGGACATGCACACTAGGAGGAGACATGAACGTGGTAGTCATGGCTTCCTAAATACCTATAAATAGAGGGATAACACTTTGAATTTGGAACTAAGCTCAATAATTATAGAAAATTAGAGCTCCAGTCGCGTGGGTGGTTTGGTCGCGCAAGTGGTGGTGTGGGATCACAAGTATAAGGTTATTCAGAAGTTGTGTGCAAGTTGATTATCGAACACCAATATTTGTTTGGGTGTAAAAGGGTGAAAGATTCCAATTTTTTGAGTTAAAGAAGATATTGTTGCATAAGTGGTTTGGTGACAATTGCGCACCAGGATTGTAAAAGCACACCACTTGATAGTTGCGCTCCAATATTGGTTTGGGAGTAAAAGGGTATGAGTCAACCAAGTTCCATGTTAAATAAGGGAGTATAATGAATGTGGTTAGGTGGCACTTTACCACCTATAATAGAGAAGTACATTAGGATTAGAGAATTGAGCCAGTCATTCTAGGGCTGCGTGAAAGTTGGAAGATTGCCTGGTACCTCTAGATAAATGAGAGATTCATCTACGGGTGAAAGTTGGACATCAACAGATCATCTACATACAGAGGAAGGTGAATTCATTAGTGATAATGAAGGGACCTGAAAGTCTTTAAATTTTGATTAGATCCTTTCTTGAGTAGTGAGAAAATGAAGAGAACGAAGTTGATCCTATCCACCGATAGTGAGGCAGAGAGAGAGAGAGAGAGAGATAGAGAGAAACAGAGAGTGACCATTGGGAAAGATGTGAGCTAACCCTAATCTTTGTAAATGCAGTGAGCCTGGGTATAGAAGTGATTTAGACTGATCTTTGTAAATTGGATGTGAGATTTAGTGGATTTGGTACACCGACACATCACAATTGTATGCTACTTGGACATAGCACTCTGACTGTGAACCACGTAAAAATATATGTGGCTACCTGCTTACTTCCTTGCATTGAATCCAAAGAATCATTATTATATAAATAAAGAAAAAAAATATAAACATTAAAAACATAAGAGAAAACATAGTTACTCTTATAATATAGATGTTAAGATCCAGTGGGGCAGGAATAATTTTAAAATAGAATATTCATACAATAATTCACCCCCTCTGAGGGTATCTAGGACCCTTTTGATCCTAACACTTGCATGCCAAATTTTGAAAATTACTAGAGATGGATCTTTTAAGTTTTGTACTATAACCCTCATCATCTATATTATCATTAAAAATTGTATTTTTTACATCCATTTGTTACAATTAAAATCAAAACGAGCTACTAATGAAAATATAAAGCATATGGAATCTTATTTGGATATTGGTGAAAAAAGTGTCCATATTATAAATCCCTTCCTTTTGCGTGGACCCTTAAGAAACATGTCAGGCCTTGTATCTCTTAATGTTGTTGAATGAATTTTTCGTAGTTTTTAAATCCCATTTACATAAAATATTTTTTACAAAAAATGAAAACTCAATAAGGTCCCAAACATCATTACTATTCCTAGAATTCAACTCCTCCATCATAGAATCATACCACTTATTTGACTCTTCACAACTCATGACATGTGATTATGTTTCGAGATCATTTTCTTATCTAATATTATAGTTATATTATTATAGATACACTATATAATCCTTTTAAATTGATGTCTTTCTCATAAATGTATATTTTTTTAATATTTCACCATTATTTTCTTGAGGAATTTGTGGTTCAGTTGGGTGTTCAAGAGTTTCTAATTCTTGAACTATTTGATCCAAATAATGATTATAAACCATTTTTGGAATGATATTTTTTCGATAATGGGGTTTTTTATGAAAAATTATCAATCAATCACCAGAGTTAGAGGTTTGATCTTATGAATGGTCTTTATCATAAATTTTGTTGATCAGATCACTCCCACTAATAAGGTCATTTCCAAGAAATGTTTCATTTCTTGATTTCACAATTCTTATGTTTAATGATGTACAATAAAAACTATATCCTTTTCAAATTTCTTCCTATCTAATGATTTTGTCACTAATAGTCATAGGATCCAACTTACATTCATGTGGATTATAAACAAGAACTTTTGATAGACATCCCTAAATGCGTACATGTCGTAAAATTTTCTTCGAAACCTTAAACAAGTCAAAAGGACTTTATAAAACTACCTTTGTCCGAAACCAAATAAAAATGTATAATGTTTCTTTAAGTGCATCAGTCCACAATAATTTAGGTTGATTAGAGTTACTATGAATAATTAATACCATCTCCACTAATTTTTGGTTTCTTCTTTCAACTACACCATTTTGGTCTACAATATTTCTTTCCCCTTTTATTGGATTGAAATATATGTCCCTTTTGATTATGGTTCATTGTTGGCATATTAGTTTCTCCCACTTCCACAAAAATACTTTCCTCATATTTAGCACACATAGTCATTAATTAATTCCTTTCCCATTTATCATTATGTGTGTTATAAGAGATTTTAAATGGCCCATATTGAAGTGACAGAGTGTTGAGAATATAATACACTAAAAATGACTCAGATATATCAACATCAAGATTCTTAAGTTGAGCTTAAATATCTCTAAACTTCATGATGTTATCAGGAACATATCTTATAGTGCTGAGTATCATATATGAGAACTTCATGATTAACATGATTGCTAATGCTTTATCTGAATATATGAACTAGTTATCTATAACTTTTAGCAAGTTATGAACATTATTATACTAATTGTCTAAACCATGAATGATATCACACAATTTAGTTTTTATGAACATCTTACTTAGATTGTTTGACCACCACCATTGTTCATAAAATTCTATATAATCTAGTGTGCTATCCTTATCAACTATAGTTGGTTCAACTTTCCAAATAGTATAATCAATGACCATCAATCCCAAATGAAGAATAATTATCTCCTTCAAAATTTTTATGTTGTCAACCTTTAATTCAAGAATGTCACAATGAATCTTAGAAATATTAGATGATATAACTGAAAATTCAATACATGGTTATTTTTCCAAATTACATAATTTACATATTAAATTCTATAAACATGAGTCTAAAAATTATAAAATTATTCGTGGGTGAAATTATAATTTATTAGATTCCTGAAATCTATCAAGAATTATCAAGTAATATTTTAATTCATAAATTAATTGAATAATAATTTTATAATTCAACAAACCATATGAAAAAATATTAAATTTTTAATATTCATAATACATGTGGGAAAATTATGAAAATTAAAATTAAAATTTCTTATAAAGAAAATATAATAAAAATACTTGTAGGCTAATATTTGTTATATTTTTGATATATTATTTAATGTAATTTAATAAATTTTTAATTTTTATTTAATTAGGATTGTTTTGGAAAAAACCAATTTTTAATAAAATTTAAAAAAGACCCAATATTATCAATTGATATTTAATTCATAAATTCATGAATTATAATTTTATAATTCAACAAATCATATGAGAAAATATTAAAATTTTAATATTCATAATACATGTGAGAAAATTATGAAAATTAAATTTAAAATTTTAAATAAGGAAAATATAATAAAAATTATTGGGGGATAAAATTTATTATATTTTTCATATATTATTTAATGTAATTTAATGAATAAGTAATTTTTATTTAATTAGGAATGTTGTGGAAAAACCAAATTTTTAATAAAATTAACAAAAGACCCAAAATTATTAGTCGATATTTAATTCATAAATTCATGAATTATAATTTTATAATTAAAAAAACAATATGAAAAATATTAAATTTTTAATATTCATAATACCTATGCTGAAATTATGAAAATTAAATTTAATATTTCATACAATGAAAATAAATATTTATATGTATCTTTTGATTTCTAAAATTTCAACAAGTGCATGTATTATTTAATATGATTTTACCAAATATATAAATTTAATTTAATTAAGAAATACTGTTGAGAAACCAAATTTTAACAAAATTTACAAAAAACATGAGTAATGAATTAATGATTATTAAAAATATCTTTAATAACTGAAGATGAAGAAATGAATAGGATAACGATAGGCAGGGAAATGTGTCATTTATAAAAATGAAAATATAAAAGAGTTTTTGTGAAAATAGTGCATAAGATGTCTTATTACAAGACAAAGGTATAATCTCGTTTTGATACCAAATATAAGAAATTTGATATAATTTTTAAATTCTAGGATCATAAAATTTCATTAATAATTGAACATGTCAGTTACCTCCATCCATTGTAAAATCCAAAAAATGGTGGAATCAAAACCTCAATTCCATGTACACTATTCACGAGTATTTGGATGGTGTATGTTTTCCTTATTCCACTAATTTCATGAGAATTATATTTATAAGGGGTTGTATCATCAATAACCCACCTCAATTTTCTCAATCGGTAAGGAGTATTAATGTATGTAGATTGATTTCCATAAAATAATAAATAAATTGTTCATACTGAATTTAATACATTAAAAACATTTATAATAAATTATTGTATTTACCATAACATACCATATTAATATTTAGATGATATAATTTATTGTCCCACAATTTATTATATCATTAACTAATTTATGGACAATTTATTACATATTTGAGAAAATTGTGAGAGTCTTGGCCTCTTCAATAGAGTGCTTGGGGAAGTATAGTAAAAAATTAAAATCCATGTGACAATCATATAACCTTTGAAACTCTTGATTTTTTTTCTAAATAGTCATTGAATGAAAATGAAATCCTGAAATTGGAGATGTTCAAAGGAACATTTCATAGAATAACAGAGATGTATAATGGGAATGTTTAGAGCTGGGAATTTGATCTTGAAGATATTGTTACGTATTTGGGATGCAATACCACTTGCTGTGAGGCATTCATTTGGGGTAGTTTCACTCGATTCATTTGATAAAAAAGATTTATAGTGACTTCCTAGCCACATGGTGGCCATTTAAAAAAGAATGAAGTAGATGTCTCTGAGCTGGTTATGATGCTTGGATTTGACATGAAATTTTAGGGTGAAGATTACGAAGTCCCAAAAAATGGAGGGAGAACATAAGAGAACATAGAACCATTGACCAATCATACACCTCCATTACATAGAGAGGAATATCCCATTTTTCTAGATCATCCATCACTCACCAGGAACACAAACAGTTAGGGTTGAATGAGAGGTTGGAGCACACTTGGCATAGAAAACCAGATATGTTTTTAATATATTATATTATTCTATGATTCAAATAATGGCACTTTTTTATTGAATATAATTGTTTCTCATGCTTATATTATGCCTAGAAAATTAGTTTATGTGGGAATTTAATTTGATGGATTTAATTATTTCATTCATTATTCTTATATTAGTTTAAATTGTTGAAGTTTGATGCCTTCCATCTAGAGTGCCCACAATCTCTCCCTCATGAAAATCATTTAACTCTACCCCATGAACCAATAGGTGAAGAGTATAGTTCTTTTTCCCTGAGAACCACAACTAAATAAATATATGGAAAAGGTTTTTGTATGCTCTTCTCTATGTAGAAGCATCATTTTATTAAGATCTGTTTGAAATAACACTTCTCAAGAGAAAACTCTAATGAGGTTATTTTATCCAATTAAAATTATGTATTATAGTCCTCTAAAATTGTCTTCAAAACCTATGTGATTAATTATTTTTTTGGATCAGTGATCTTTTATATCAATTTAATTGAGTCAAATTCCACTGTATCAATCATTTTTCTATACTCCATTCCATTACGATTACATTACCTATGTACTCAAACATTCCTTCATCACTCCACATTCACATCAAAACATCACCATCCACTCTATTTGTTCCCATTTCGTTCTTTTGGAATGTTTTTATCTTGTTTGGTCTATAAAAAATAACATTCTGTGTGGTTATAACATTCTTACTAGAGTACTAGTGTAAGAATGTTTATAAGTAATTAATTAGACTATCCTCATGAAAAAGACATGCCATAAAATTTATATTTAACCATTTGACCTAAATACCCATCCCAAATATATCAATAAGACCCATAAAATTTAATTAATATCCATTGGAAGTTTAAATTCATCTACAAAACAACCGATAACCATAGGTTGATTTAAAATATCAAATGTGAATTCACTTCATTGACAATTGATGTAGGATCTATATAAATATATCCAATCTATGTCCAAAATAGAATCAAATTCAACTAGTAGGATAAATGCAATTTTTTTAGGAGGAAAATTCCAAAAAAACTTCTATTAGAGGGGAGCTATAGAATTGGGATGTGATCATCACACCATTTAGATTTTTTGTACTAAATCAATATATAATTTTTTAGGACATGAATTATCATACCTAAATACATTTTATGATATAAAGGAATTCATATAACCAAGATAAAATAAGATTATTTAATATTTGAGTATACCTGTCACCACCTCATCATCATCGTTCTATCTTCAATCCCATACTAAAACCAAAAAGCACAGGGTGATCATCAAGCATCGTAAAGCAGATTGATAAATCAGCTAATCATAAAAATCCTTCCAAATATTTCTTTAACTATTACATCTTCTTATCAACATATGAAAGTTCATGTTCATCATATATCACCTTTAATCCATCAAATTATCCATAGATTCTATCCACTCATTCTTTATAATGATTCATAAGAGAATAATAATTAATTGAAGCATATCCTCAGTGAGTGTCAAACCAGTTGTGTAGTTACTCCTCATTGCCATTTACTAGGTAAAGATCTAGATGACACACAAACATACATTTCAGGGTTATTACCCTTATCTGAATCTATTCCAGAGCATGTATCCTCTTGTTTGTATCTAGACAAGGAGGTCATTGCTAAGAAACCACACAGTCTCTACTTTACTAGAACATTAAGATGTTTTCATTTACCTTTAATTATCCCTAGGTCTTTCACTAATTTTTTCTAATCCTAATTTCTTAATATAACTAAAAACTACTTTGATACTAACTGGGGTTAACCAAGAATTTCTTACATAAATATTAAATCATATTAAATGAATATTCCATACATATCAGAATAACAAATTCCCATGAATTTTAATGGTTTTGTGTCATTGTATACTAGATGCATAATCAACTTATTTCATGATTGATATTCAACATATTCCAAAAATTTAGTCTTAAATATAACCCTTCTAATACATTCCCTACTTAAAACATTTCTTAATAACCTAGGGTAGTGGAAACAAAATAAAGGGTGAGATCAAATTCTAATTAAGGGTAAAAATAAAAGAAAATGATCAATGATCAAAATTGAGAATAATAGAAGCATAATTTTATGAGAAATTTATCCTAAGATATGAAATTCTTACCCAATAAATCAAATATCATTATTCCTAAGTCATGGAATAAGGATTTTTCATAAAAACATTAGTTATAAGAGCAAAAAATCATCAATAATCAATCATGAGCCATGATAACATATCATAAGAATAAGACATAATTTTTTTGGTATAAACATAAGAATAGAAAATAATTTCATTTGTCAAGGTTAAATTTTAAGACAATTATTATAGAAAAATTCCCATAGTAAATTGGGTTAACTCTATATTCCATAATTTTTACACAAAAATGTTCACTCTCAAGACATTAAAAGTATAGAAAGTCCATTATTGAACTGTGATCACTCCCCATTCTAGTATATATTTTCTCATGAGATATAAATATTTACCCAATGCATTAGAAGAATATATAATTCTAGGATCACCCATAATATAATGTAAAACATGAATAAGAAATCCAATAGATCATAAAAACATTCATCAATTCATTATACGATAACCCGTGGGAAATAAACGAGTTTTATAAATATTTTATCATAACTAAATAAGCTGTGGATGGAAAAAAGTTTCATAAAAGAATTCTTAAAAAATCATCATCATATGCTATCCAGATAAAGTAATTATATGGAATTATAAGAACATATTTCCAATGTAACATAACAATCCTTAAAGGATGTTGACATAAATGAAAAATACCTATAAATAAAATTTTATGATATCATTGAAAACCTGGAAAATAACCTTTTCAATTTGTATTTTTTTCAAGAACTAAAAGAATACTGAGAAAAATATTTTCTTTGAAAATAAATATTTAATATTTTAAATGGTGTTTCAAATCAAAGAGAAATCATAACAGTGTGAAATGCCATTCAAGTTGTATATAGAAGTAGAGAATATTCTTTTCTCACTTGTAAAAATTCCAAATGACTCACACATAAAACATTTGAAAAGATTACATTTATTCATTTGTAAAAAATATAAACGAATTTGAAAATAAAATATCTCAAACATTTATATATAGATAAAAACTACGATAAAACATTTTAATGAATATGAAATTAGTGGAAAATATCATGGACAAAAGAGGAAATAAGGTAAGATTTTTAAAAAACATTTTATTGATAATTTTATGATCCAAAGAGAGGAAAAATATAATAATACTTGAAAATTTATAGAATAATAAAAGGATAAGAAAATATATAATTTTTAATGGAATAAAATCATAAAATTTCCCATAGTGTAAATTTTTCATAAACAATTCTGAAATGAAATGAGATTGTAACCTAAACCCTTACACCATTGATAACTTCTGAAAAATTATACTCTTAAAAGAGATAAATTCAAATTAGAATATAAATACCACGAATAAAAATATATTTATGATATAATATTTTAATGGTTCAATATATACATCATGTAAACACAAATAGGTGCATAAAATGAATCATGTCTCAATGAAACAATATTGAGACAAATAACCCTTACCTTAGGGCCTATCTTGCTTATTATGGATTCAAACCTTATGTATAATAAATATATATTTATTATAAATCCATTATATAAATATATAAATATAAATATTACTCTATACCATTTATTTATAAATCCCAATTTCCCTTACTTAATATTTCTTCATTAAAATCATTAATAGGTGAATACTTGTTTGTTTTCCAACTATGTTTTTATTTAAAGGTTCTGGTCCTTACTTCTTGGTCATGGCTTCATCTTCTATTAAATAGTAATCAAAACATAAGCATTATATTTATTCATTATTAACACTTTTATAACCATTCATAAAAAGTGATGATGAAAATTGAATTACATCACATTACATAGATGATAGTTCGTCCGTACGTACTGGTGGTGTTTTCAATTTTCTATAGATGAAATAAAATAAAGGTAAATAATAAATCACATTTATATAATAAATCTTGTAACATAAATATCATATTTAGTAATTAAGTATATACTTATAACCATATATGAAAATAAGTAACAAAAAAATTACATCGCTTTGTGGAGGTGGTAGTCCACATGTACACATGAGCGATGTTAGTGTCATCAAAAAGATTAGAAGAAGATGGAAAATAGATACACCATTAGCATAAAAATATCTCAATATAGTAACGATATATATTCCATCATTTTAATGTAAGAACCTAACCTTAAACAATACATATTCTAGAGACGTAAAATTAGAATTAACTTTCCTACATTCCCAAATATTATTTAAGTTTAGATTTTTAGAGATATAGGTCATAAATATTACATAAAAATCCCAAATATATATAAAGGGGACACTTATAATTAATATCCATTTTTCCTACAATATTAAACTTTTAAAATAGAACATGATTTATTTTCATGAAAAATATTCCTAAATTTCAACTTGACTTCTTACTCTCCTTTAACCAACCTTAAAAACCTATAAAAACATTTTAAAAAATTGGATGAGCACGAAAATCTCATTATGGTACATAAAAATAAAAATCCATTATTCCAATAAAAAACATAAAGCCCATGAAAAACATTTTCATTAAAACAAACATTTTTATCCAAAAGAGTATCATTTATCCTTTAAAAATATCATTATGTTACCTTTTTAGATCAAATTATTTCCATGAAAACTCATTAAAAAGTATATAAAGTACATTTAGGTTCCTTTGTACATCATCATAAAACACTTAAAACCCCTTATAATTAGAATAATTATACAACTAATATTCAATATAATTTTCTAGAGAACATAATTAATACCCAATACATTTAAGCACTATTTAAGAGCACCCATCATATAAGATATATCAGACTAACCAATGAGATATATGGGAATAAAACCTTATTATCTAATTTACAAGTACCATGTCCTAAATCAAACACTCAAAAATTCTGTTAAACCCGCGTGGAAAACACATTCAGACATAAAAATTCCCTTTTTTCTTAAAAACCATTTTCAATACCAAAATAACCAGAAAAAGGGAATGATTTTTTTATTTGAATAAGACGTGAAATATTTTATAAGAATATAATATTCAAATATTAGTATTCTAATCAAGTAATGTTGTGATATTGTTATAATCTAAAATAGAACATTCCTTTTGTCTTTTTTAAAGAAGGTCATAAAGTTCCATAAAAAGATTCATTTTAAAAAACATTTAAATAAAGTAAAATGTGTCATAAAATTTCCTTTATAAATATTTCATTTCCATATAAAAACTTCCATAAACCATTTTTAAAAAAATATTAACATGGGAGAAAAAGAGTTGTAAGGGAAACCGTAAAAGATCTTTTTTAAAATAATGTCTATTAACTTGACTCAAAACTGCCGCGTATGTTTTTTATCTTCCAAAATAATAAAACCATGTTTATTACATAATTTTTTGAGAATATTTTTCATTTTTATCATTCACTTTGTTTTATTTATTACATTTTCATATATAATTACTTAATCATTTTAGTTTTTTTCGGATGTTCAGATGATATATGGTTCAAAACTCCAAAATGACTTTGGTAGGTTGACTATGGTCAAAGTAGATATTATTAAATCATATTTAGAATAATAAACAATATTTAATTACAATTTTTCTTCATAAATTAAAATTTTAAAACCAATTGCGAAATATGGTTACGAAAAATGAACTACATTACATTCATGGAGATGGAAGACCGTACATATGCGTGAGTAACATTTCCATTTTTCAATGATCTTAACAAAAAGAAGGTAAATATTAGTTTATATTTAAATAATGAACACTATATAATAAATAATATATTATTTCATTAAACATACTTATATATATATTATCTATGTGATGTATTGATGAAAAATAAATCACATCACTTCAAGGTGGTAGTTGTCTACACGTACACATGGGAGACATTGTCGTTTCTTAGTGAATGAAATGGTAATAAAGTAAATGATATGTTATATATTAAGAATAATAAATATGTTATTAATATTATATATAAATATATATTTTAATTATATCATTATAACTAACTGTGAGATATGGTGATGGAAAATGAATCACATCAGATCGTGAGGTGGTAGTTCATCGTACACACGAATGATGGTTTTTCCCCATTTTATACAATAGAAGACGGAAATAATATGTTAAATTAACATAAAAATACCATAATATATGTAATATACTAGTTTTATTATATACTATTGGTTAAATAATACTTTAAGGAGGTGAAAGAAGAAATGAAACAAAAACTCTCGATTAAGAATGATACCTCTTCTTTGGAGAACTGAATTTTATTTACACCTTAATACCACCAAGGTCTGTATTTTACCATAAATAAGGAATATATAAAAAAGGTAGTATGTTATTAAAGTTTTTGATAAGATATTTTCTGATCTAAATGGGTTATTATGTGTGAGGTAAACAAAATAAGAGATTCCCTTTTATAAGAGAAAGAATGGGAACTCATGGAATTTCGCAAAATATTAAATTAAAAAAAATTAATTTTGAATTAAAAATACATAAAAATTTATTTATTAATAATATATTTTGAGTATGGATTTAAATAATAACATAAAATAATTATAAAAGTTTTATCTATTTTTACCCTTATCGTTTGGTTTTAACCCCTCGTTAACCCCTTTCACGTGTGTCGTTACAACAACGTTTATTATTCTTTGAGGGACAAGATAGATACAATAAAAATAAAAAGGACCATAAATTTATCTTGTTTTATATTATATACCATATATTAATAACATCAAAAAATCTATTGTTTTTAGTAATTTTATATCATTTAATAAAATACTACTTATTATAAATTATCATTAATTACAATCTTTAGAACTATTAATTACTTTGACATTAATAACATAAATAAAAAATTAAATATAAAAATGTTTATTACATACCCAAATATTATATTAATCTATAAAATTCACGGATCACATTAATTATCTCATATTATATTTCTTTTAATATTTTTAATATCATTAATTTAATTTTTCTATTAATTGAATAATTAATACGTCATATATTGAAAAAATAAAAAGTAATAAATTCTTCACTAAAAATTAAAATAAAATTATAAAAAAAGAAGGTAAATAATTTATATTTAAAAATAATATTTATATCCAAACATAGCCTCTAGTTATAACCATGTTAAAAATATTATAGTTATTAAAAAAAGAGTATGACATTTTTACTTTTTATAAATACAATATTATAAATATTATAATCACATAGAATATAAAAAAGACCATATAACCAAGTAATTTAGAAGTATGGATATAAATTATTCATCTATTAAAATTAATTCAAGTTTTAGGATCATTTTATTGTCCTTATCATTTTATTTTTATCCTTTAATTACTTAATTTACCTTTTATAGTGGTCGAAAAAAATAACTTTGGTTACTATTCATAATGACATTAAATAAAAGGGACCTCTTAAAAAAATTTGAACCCATAATTAAAAATAAGAAATACATTTTTAAAAATTTCAAAATGCAGAAGTGGAATAATGTAATTTATAATTTAACCAGAAAATTTGATGAAAAATTGTTTTTCAGAAAATAAAAATTTTAAGTATAAAATGTTTTTATACTAAATTCATGTATAAAATTCATTTCTAGAACCATAATTGGATTATTTTTAATAAAAAATAATTATCTTATAAAATTTATACAAAGTATAATATTACATTAAAAACACTTTAAAAGACAACATAGTTTTCAATACAAATCAGTATTTTTCAAAATTCATATAAATTCAAACTTTTTTGAAAAATATAAAAATTAAACCAAAGGATAATTTTGATATTATAATTAAAAAAATCATATTTATTTTAACAAATTAAATTTTAAAACCACTAGAAATTAATTAAATTATCCTCTAAAAAACAATCAAAAACCATTTTTGATGACGACCTAACTTGGAAGAATACAATTGTTTTACTAAATATTAAAATATTATTTCTTAATAATTAATAAATAAATTTTTGTTGAATATAATATTTATATATATTTAAAAGATTAGTTAATCTTATTCATACCCACTAATTTAATGGTTATTTTCTAATAGTCATATTTAAATAATAGTATTTCATGGTTCTTTTAAGATAGCTATTGAATGCCGTATACATTATTAAAAAATTCCCTAATTTTAAGATCTTCAGATATTAAATTCACCCCCATTTTATAAATTTCATCCTCATAATTTGAAATCGAGCTAAAAAACTAGGGGTTTTAATTTTCAAAATACATTTCTCAAAATCCAACATCATAAAAATACTATTAGAACTTGACCTTATACCATCAGTTTTAAACTATTGGTATAACCCTTAAAACCATTGGTATAGTTTATACCGATAGTTCCATAAACAGTTGGTATTCCTATTAATTCTATATCCATATACCAATATTTTTTATAGAACCGTTGGTATAGGCTATATGTAAGTACCATATTCCAGTGGATAATTGAAACTGTTGGTAACTCTCATGGGAAAAGTTGTATAACAACAATTTGGAGTAAACAATAGGTATATATGTATAGAAATGGTTTAAGACAATGGGTATTACATGTTTTTTAGTATACATGTATACCAATGGTTTACAGAAAATTTCGTATATATTCCTCTCCCCAACAACCACTATAGGCCCATCCAGAACCTCTACCAGAACTTGTAAAAAAACAAACCAATGTGCGCATTTAATGTAGTAAAAATATTTTATATTTAGAATTTAACCAATTGATGATCAATTGTTTTAAACCATTTAAAATAATAAAACATATATATACAATCCACACAATCAATCAATTTTAGTCATTAAACTTTATCAACACATTTTTCATTGTTGTCAACTCAAAAAATGGAGGGTATCAATATCACCCTTATCACCACTAGTTCCATCCTAATATTCAACAACATCCTTATCCACATTGTCAGATAGAGTATATGCATCATTGCCTTCAACGTCATAATCATCATCATCACCAGCTATATCATCACCCCAACCGCCACTGGTAACCACATTGACATCACTTGGTGCATCATATAATGAGTGTATTGTTGTTATACATGAATCAAAATCATTACCGGTATATGGTGGAATTTATGGACGTATAACTTGCAAAGATTTCAAGAATAGTTTAGTTAAAATTTTACCTCTTTAATGATCCCATATATATATATACATATTTTTTCTGAGTCAGATGATTCTTTATGAGCATTTTGTGGCTCAGTGGTGAGAGATCTTTGAGAAGAACTAGATAAGGTCCAATACCTAGTGGGGATGATGCTTTTCCCAGGACGACTTCAGAATCTCCCCAGGTGCTCCTCACCTAATAGTCTCAAATTATCATTTGGCCTAAAATTTTCATCTTCTTTCTCATTGAGGCCTTCTAGGGAACAATATTGAAAAATATAAACAAGTTATTAATTATGAATTACATATCAAAATTTGAAATATCTATAAAAGGACTTAAAATATTACATTTTTTTGTGCATTTAAATCACTTATATTCTTTTACCTCTAACTCAAGGAAAATAATTTTTCTTAAGATACACGAGATATGATGGCCAATTTCACTCACTATAAATGAAATTTATTTCTATAATAGAACATTATTTATTAATATGAGATTGATAAATAGAACCAAAACAATCCGTATTTTCATAAAATGTGAGATTAACTATCTTATCACATCAATTTAATACATTACCATATTAGATTAAATTATTGCCGTGAGTCAATATACAATATTAACATTAATTTCCAAATTAGATTAAGCAACACGGTAAAGAATCTACATGTGATTAAGTATAATTCTAGATTAAATAAAAAGGTTGGACAAAAAGGATTCTATATTAGATAAATAATATAGTAATAAACTCATTTCAAAGTACCCAATTTAAGCTACATAATAGTTAAACACAATATAGAATGAATTATAAATTAATTTGTTGAAGAAATCATTTAAATTAAGAGGCATATAACTATATCATATATATAATTCATAAATGAAAACTATATTATTTAACTACATGGTTTTTATCCATTAGTTTTTCTAATTACGAACTAACTAGATCATATGGTATAATTTATAAATGAAAAACATATTAATTAACTACATGGTCTCTTTATATCAATAGCCATAATTGTGTTCAAATGTATACTATTATATTCAAACATCATATTATTTAGTATTTATAGTCTTTTTTAGTATTTCTAATTCACTTTGTAATAGTTTTAAATATAAATTATAGACTACCATGATAGTTTGCAGTTTAATTATTTTTATATTATCTTTTATTTGATTCCACACTTTCATCTAATAAGGATTTTTTTCAATCCCATATTATGAAGATTAAGATATGTGATGCTTCATATATTTTTTTGGTCTAGTGACTGTAAAGGCTCTTTTTAGAGTCTTGATACATGGTTCATTGTAGCCTGATCTAGACTAGATGGATTTTGATGGTTGACTATTTTTTTAATTTTTGGAGAGGTAAAACTCATTTACGTTTTATATTCTGGAATGTGGTTGCATAAAGGTCCATGTGTGGATTATTTAGGGTAAATAGGACACTACAATAGCTAGGTTCATCTTTTCTGGTCTCTATGTAGCTGAGTTATCTGACATGGATCTGGAATTTTAGAAATTATATCTATGATCCATTAGTTATATATAGCGAGTTTTATATTCATCAACAATATTTAGATGGGATTTATCAATGTTTATCTGGGTAAATTTTCCTATATATTTTTTTATGGGGGATTTATCCCAATTCTGTTATTGGTGGATGATTTGTTGTAGGTTTTTTTGTATATTAGGATGATTTTTGAACTAAAACAAAAATTATCTAGAATAATGAATTTAACATATATTATTTACCTTAACAAAATCTTGTAGATGAGGATTATTATAAATATAAAATATGTATTTTTGGTGCTATATAAAGGTGACAACACCATGAATGTAATTGGAAAATTATGGATATCCAAATTTTAGCTGATTTCAACTATATCATCCAAACAAATAAAATTTTATAAAGAGGGAGTGATAAAAATATAAGGTGAATTATATTATATATTATATATTTCTATTTTTATTAGCAGTAGATTTTTCGATGTACTCCATGATAAATAAAATATTATAAATTACCTTTTTAGTTGATGTTTTGAGCTGTTTCTTGTGAAATTCAATGAATGAACACTACAAAGGAATGATGTTATTTATCTAGTATCATAATGATTTTAAATATATTACTCTTTACTTTAGGATTCCCTAATATAGAAAAATTTTACATTGATAATGAATTTATTAGAGACTTAGAAAACTTGAAGAGTACCATATGTTATTTATTCACCTATAGGGTAATGATAGTTAAATATATATTAAGTTTCTAACCAGTAGTTACACTATATATCATGAACACTGAGTATATAGATACAATTCATGGTAGAAAATAATTGGTAGGATAATTAATATTTTGGAAGATCTTAAATTGATTCAAGGGGTAGGATTAATGGTCAGTAGTCTACCAGTTATGAATATATGTTATGGTTTTTAAATATGGGTTTTTAATGGTAAAATGTTAATATCTTCTCATTATTATATTATGAATTTAATTTGTAATGTATGAGTCATTCATATAAAAGCAATAGTGACATTTAATGTTCCTCAGAAGTGAAAGGTTTTAGCTGGATATGCTACAGGTGTTAGATAGTACCCATGCTCAATGGGGAGACTTACAAGGAATTTTGGGAGTCCATGAATCTAGATGACCAACATATACTTGTTATAACTATGTGGGTCATCATTCACATATTGATTATAGAATATATTTTTTACATTTAATTAGGGATCCAATTGGTGTACATGGAGAATGTATTTGTAATTCTTATAATATTTCTATATAATGGAAGAAAAGTAGTTTTCTTGCATTGTTATAGGATATAATGTCTGCACCATATAAAATAACAACTTCATTATATTGTTGTTATTTTTATTGAATGATTTTGTTATTTTATCTAGAGTGTGTGTGAGGTTTAGATCAATAAAATTACATGAATGTAGTAAACTTCCTATATTCTAGTACACAAAACACTAAGGGGTCGACATCTAATCAAGGATTTTCTAGAGTTAATTCCTCTTTTGATGCTCATAGAAGGTATGTTATTCGATGTATTGGTGGTGTTACCACACCCCCTTATATAATTTTCTCCCAAATTTTACAAAAAACATCATTAAAATATTTTTTAGTTGATCAGTACCATGTAAAATATATTTGTTCATGAAAATACCGAGTGCCTATCATGCTCTGGAATTGTAGTGCACCCAAAAGTGTGCATATATATCATACCATCCTTGTTATTTTTATTTTTTCACAAATAATACTATAAAAAAATTCAATACAATTAATAAGATTTAAATTTTTTATAAAACCCATTAGAAATTAAGAATACAATAAACTCATTACCCTTATATTATATGACCATGTCTTAGTATTGTGATATTTGAAATTTAGTGAATATTGGTACACGATTAAATTGGAGACTACAATACTCTTCCTACCAATATATATCTCATGATTATATTATCTTCACAATTCCCCATGTTCCATCAACCATGTGAAATTAGCAGCTTAACCATCTCAAAATATAAACTAATGCTAAAACAAACTTGATAATTCATATAAATAAAACAATAATATATATATATATATATATCAATTTAAAAAAAATTCGTACACATATATCCTCACATGATTCCTCCCTGATTTCAGTATCAATATGCCTCAATGATACTGCTTCCCTCAAAATGATATCTATATACTTGGGTAATGTTTTTATAAAACCTTTATATTGTATGGAATTTTTACCAATAATTTGATTGAACTTATTGTAATATACCAATATTTGTGTTTGAAGATTCCATGATAAACTCATACGGGTGTCCTATGTATACTATTAGAATATCCCACTGAATAAGATAAAATAAAAATAGAATTAGTTCATAGTATAATAGGAAACATATTATATGTTATAATATGACACACATATAAAAAACCTGATCCATGATGATCATTAGGATCAGATCGATTAATGTGATGTCTTGGATTAGTAGCCTCGGATGTATGTTACTTTTCTAATACATACACCAGTTCATCTACATGTAATGGAGTGGAAGCCGAAGGATCACAATCATTGGATCCTGGATGGATTGTATTACATAGATGTGGCAAAGACATTATAGGATAAGGATATAAGGGGTGAGGATACATCCTGGGATATGTATATGATATTGGTGGGAACATACCCAGAGGAGGTGTAGGCATCATATGATAAGTTAATCCTAAATAAGGTGATGATGGAGGAATGGGTGGGAATATCCCTAGTGGGTCAAGTGGATGATGAATAAGTGTTGTAGATGGGATGTCCGCCGGAGGATTATAGTGTGAATCGATATGATGGGTGTTCCATGTAGATCTTGGAGAACCCCCACTTGGACACATACTAGTAGAATGAGGAGAGCTCAACTATGATTTAGATAAATGTCCCTAAAAAAATTTGACAATGAATAAGAATAATATAATAAATGTAATACAGAAGAAAAATATTACAATTATTATACTCAGTAAGGGAAACAAAGGAGTAATCCCTAGTTTGTACATTCGTTGATCATTATCAACTAGTCTCTTCCTTCAAATTTCTTCAATATATTTCGTAATCTACAAAATAATGAAATGTAAATTTTTTAGAAATAGTTTTTAAAAATTCTATATACAACCTAGAAGTCAAACAAGACATACAAAATTTAATCCATAACTACAAATTCATTATATCCAATTTTAATATGAAATTTATAAAATCATTCTAGTATCTATCCAAACAATGAAAAATAGAAATAAAATACTCTCTAAGAAATGTATACAAATAAAAAACTAATATCATATAAGACATAGAATGTGGGAAAACCAACTCACATCTATTATGGGTCATCTAATAAATTAAAGACACTCTCACAACTATTTGATTCTAATTATGTTATTAATTATTTATTAATATTTTATTATTGAAAATGTTACTCATTTAACTTTTATTTGTTAAATATCATGTATACCTAAGAATATTTCTGCATTTCTTCTTTAGTGTTTCTTTTTTAACGTCATGCTTATACTACTTAGCATTCCATATCTTGATCCATACTTGTATTTATTATAGAAATTATTATGATTTGGGTACCTTATCATTATAATTTTACTTTTTTTGTAATGTATTGAATGAATGATTTAAAAAATATTGTCCATCTCTATGTTTGTTATTATTTCCAAGACATATTTTTCCAGTATTTAATTTGTTTTATAGGGGTTATAGGGTTTTCAAAATTAAGAAACAATTACTACATAAAATATAAAATCTGGGAAATGGTATTAAAAAACCCTGTTTTCAATTGGAGATGGTTTTAAAATTCATTATTTTTTTAAAAAGGGTCTCTCATTTAATATGAAGTTAGGAAAACCATTTTCATGAAATTTAATTTTGAAACATGTTTATTCTGTTAATTATTGAGTTTTTGAAAATTGATTTGATCAATGATTTTAAAATATGAAATTTTATTTATTTATAACTATTTTGACTGGGATTATTTTTAAATAATTTGAAATTTATTCTATATAGAGAATACCATATGTCACATTTATAGTGGGTATTACTATAAGAGAATTTTTATCTTAGTACTAGTATTTGAGGATTTAAATTATTATAGAGTGTCTCTTATGTAATAGGATCCCTTGATATTAGAAAATTATTCTATTTTGAGAGTCACACATAAGAAGAATGGTGGTTATTTAGTATTAGTGATAAAATTTGAAAACAAATTTATCATTTGGATAATAAATTCATTTTGGAATGAGAATATGATTTGATAGTATTAATAGTAATGTTGTCTTTGAGGAATAAATATGAATAATATGATGAGCGGTTTGGGATGTGTATGAGTATGATACTATTTATGAGTCTCTTGGATGTGGTATTCTATGGTATGTCATATTTTTGGTTTAATGTTTCTCGTTTTATAATATTTGGCTTATCATTTTAGAGTGTCGTATTATATATTAATAGTTGGGTTGATTAATGGTACTTTCTTCCTAGGTTTTAGCTAGGTTTTGGTTCGTATTACAATTTTGTAGCTATGATTCATTGGGTACTTATTTGAGAATGTTATGGAATGTTTATTTGGATATTTTTAAGGACTAATAAAGGATATTTTGGGATGCGTAAAGGTCTCTAATGAATAAGGTAGTGGGTCTCAAATTTTTATGTGAATTTTAAGGTTGGGCCTGGAATATGTTGGCCATTTTTTTCATAAATAAATAATAAAGAGTAATATATTATTTTTAGAATTATAAATTAATGGTTTCGAGATATTGTTTTCATATATCAAATTAAGAAATTTTGGAAATTAGTTTTAGAAAAAACTAAATATTAGATGGATTGGTACTTATTTATCTTTAAAAGAAGTCATGACGCTTTAGGGAAATAAATCTTATGATGTGTTTTTTTGAAGCATTTGAACACCCAAAATCTTCCATTCCTTAAAATGAATGATTGATTTGGTTTTTATTATTTATTTTATTATTATTTTATGGAATTTTAGACTCTAGAATGTATCATTTTCTATGTATGAATTTTTATTCATGAAAAATACCCTTTATTGTTTCTGTGATCCAATTAAGCATGCTATCTTGGGGTTTACTATAGGATAATGTTAAACCCATATAATTTATGTTCAATTAGTATAAACCTAACTTATTAATCACAACTTTTCTTAAATCCTTACTATTATATACTAAGGGTGATTATTTAGTACCATGATAACCTAACTGAGACATAATCCAAATATCAACACAATGATTCAGTTTAGGGTTTCATCAGTGGTAAGGTGTTGATGGGGTTGGATAGGTGGAATTTAATGACGGATTGGGTTTGTATTTGTTCTTTATAACTATAATGGTTTCAAAATAAAACTTAGTGGTTTGAATTCTACCTTTATTTATTAATACTTAGTATAAATATGTTTTGTATAAAATTTCGGTCTCAAATTCATATCATGATTTTATAAAACTTATTATCCTTTAGGAGGATTAATTATTGTTACTCTCATATAATTTTATATTTAAAAGTAAAAGTTGATGTGGTATTTTCAGGAATAATCTATTTTAAATAGTAAAAATCCATTGTAAAATCATTTATTAACATGAAGTTTCCCTATTTTAAAAAAACATAGAAACTAAGATTTGTTGAATAGAAAATATATATCAAAAAAGAGATTAAGGAATATATATATGTGGGATATAAAGGATAAAACTCTTTAGGTAAAATAGTTTTTCATCAACCCCCATTTTATTTCAAAATTTAAAACATAATTTATTCTCTTTAAAACATCATGTTTTTCCATGGTAGTAAATAGTATAAAATACCATAATTATATGAATACATATTTATTTACAAATACCTCATAAAATATAACTTCCATTAGAAAAATAATTTAATAAGTTCAATTTCTTCACATTATAAATCAAAAGGTTACAAATTAGTTTCCTTTACTAGAAAGAACTTATAGAATCATCAAAATTGCTCACACTCGATAATGGAAGTTCTATTTTTTAATGACTAAAATGTAGTGACTACCATTCTTGGAACATCATTTAAAAAAATAAATCTATTAATAACTAAATATAAGATGATCATGTAATCTATATTAATATATTAAGATTCAAAATATTTTGGAATCTCAGTGATATATTGTTTTTTGTAATCAAGAACAATTATCAACAAAAAATTAAGAAAATCCACCTACCACCATATAATTCCTAAATTAACCATGAAAAACCACTAACACCAAAATAAACACATCATAATTCAAATTAAAAAAATAGTTACATATATCCAAATAGAACTATAATAAAATTATGGATAACCAGAACAAAAATATAGAATAAAAAATAAATTACTACAATCCATGAGTTGCATTATTATCCTTTATTCAATGAATATGGAAGAATAATTCAATAAAAATATATAAGTTAGTGTTTTATACCTAGAAAAAATAAAAATGATTCTTGGCTGAAGATATGATGGATTTGGAATTCAATAATTATTTGTTGATGGACAACTGAATGAAAAGAAAAACCAATGATAGATCAATGTGTCTGGGGAAGAAACTTGCATGAGATCATATAGGTTTGAATGGGATCTAAATAGGGGGGATTCAAATTTAATTCTGGTTTAATTTTATATAAAAGGGATTTTAAAACTATTGGTATATATAATATAAACCAATGGTTAATAGAAACCATTGTTATACCTTAAATATATGACATGATATACCAATGATTTATTAAAACCCATTTATACACCTTCACTAAATCCCAATATAAAATTGATACTATAAACCATTAGTATAGAGGGACCTATACTAATGTTTTAGTCAATCCATTGGTATGGGTCTATTGGTATAACCATCTTTTCCACTAGTGAAAGGGTTAATAAAAGATCCACTTAAAAAGAGAGAAAATGAAAGTATGAAGTTCATATAGAATAACATTGATAGAGACAATATTTTCATCATTTTTAATATGAATTTAAATGATTTAAACACTCCCAATTTATCAATTGTATTTTTTTTCATCATATTCAGGATTTTGGATGTGTTTTTGGATAAATGAGAAAATTGTTTGATTATGGAATTTTAAAATATTTTTATTAATTTGGTATTTTGATCATAACCTTTAAAATAATGATGCAATTATAGTGATTAATTTTTTGTAGGATTCATTTATTTTTTTTATTCAACATATTATATTCTCTTAAGAGATGATTCGACCATCCCTAAAACCTAAAAAATCATTCAAGTTAAAAAATAATTTGAACAACAGAGTGGAACCCACCCTATTAATTGAGTCATAACATAGAAATAAACCCCCAATTATGGATATTATAGCATGATTTAAAATATAATTTTAAGTTTCATTTGAAAATTAAACATCACGGTGAAATATAATCATTAATGTGGTTACTGGGTTCTCAATATTGGATGATGATTTTAGAAACATTCATCTAGAATAAAATTGTTGAGTAATTGGGAAATAATTTTTTCTAAAAATGGAATATGAAGTTTAAATATTGTGGCCAAATGGACAACATATTTTCTAACAACTTTAACGAATATTTTTTTATTCATTCAAAAAAAGGGAAGACACATAGACGTTTTTGAAGGAAAATTATAGAATCATAATTTAAACTACCCCATAATGTCCAGAAACACATTAATGGTCTTTTATAATTCCCTAAAGCCACTTCCATGCCAATAAATAATATTATAGGGGTTTATTTAAGATGATATATATTGTTGAGGGAATATATAAACAAGGGTCATGTTGTTCTTTTAGGATTTCCATTTTCTTATCATTTTATTTTTTGTTTTCTTTTTCAATGTAACGTGAATTCATAATTAATTAAATGGTTTATCTTTATTTTATTAAATAAAACTTTCTATTTAAAAACTAACCTCATTCTATATCTATTAAATCATTCCATATTTATCTCTTATCACTTTTTAATTTCAATTATCTAACCCGAGGCTTTGTACTGGCGAAGGATTCACAATGTTCTTTATTATTTTTCTCTAATTCAACATGTTTAAAATCTATTTCCGGTTGATGTGAGAGTATCGCACAAGTGTACCGATCATCCATTATGAAGGTATTTCTAGTTACATTCTTTCTAATTTGATTAATTATTTTCCCTACCTTCCCTTGGGAAAACCCGTCATACTATGGAGTTGGGGTTGCCTAAAGGGACGAAACGACATACGGTGAAGCCGAGTCTTTTAGGAATTGCATTCTCGATTATAGTTTTATCCGATTTGATATGGGTGAGGTGTGGTTTGGTGCATCAAATTCATTCTAAAATTACACACTCAATAAATAAAAGGAATACAATTCTTTAAATAGGTATCATTAAATAAATTATCAAATTGAATTAAAAAAATAATGAATGAACCCACGTTATCAAACCCTGACCCAAGGCCTTTATTTGTAATATATATTTAATATTAATATTCATTTATAATTAAATTGTACATTTTATTACTTTAATTAAATATTTTTATAAAACAAAACCATTATCTTCTATAAATAATAATAAAACCCCAAAAGAGTTAGATTAGGCGAATTAAAAATTAGTGATTCAGCTAACAAAGAAGCTATTCAAGTGAGATAAACTTGGTTGTCCTTTATGATACATTAGGAATATTAATTTTCTTTTTTAGTGCCCTATTATTGGAGATCATAAAAAATGGTTCCATTCTCAGGGATCTAAAAAGTGATTTCAACCACTTTTTTTAAATCCACATTTTTTAAATATTTTTCTTTGTTTTCATTATAAAAAAAATTCAAAAGAACCATATTTACATGATGTATTAAATTTCAAATTATTTTTCATGGTATGATTAATTTTAGGTGAAATAAAAAGAAAAATATGTTTATTATAGTGATTTAAATTATTAGCTGAAAAAGATTTGTGATTCTCTGGATGACTTTAGGAGAAAAATGGAAAGGGCATTTGACTATGTTCATGCATTGATGGAGCATCCTAAACTGGATCCACATATGATATATCAATATGATTTGAATGTAACCTGAAATTAGTTTGAGGAATATAATTATATTCTTAAATACGAAGAGTACCCCATACTCTACCCTGATCATTCTGAGGATATCCAAGGAATAGAGTACCTCAATACAAGCCTCCATCTACAACTACTCAACTCAAAGAGGTGTTTTCCACTAAAGAAGATATTCAAACCAAACCACATTAGAGACATGACAATTTATTAATATAAAACTCATTATATTTCATTTAAAATGAATTGAATATCATCCCTTGATAATTTAATTTTTTAGATTTCGCACACTCAAAATTTTCTTTGGATAAATATGAATAAACTAAAAATGAACTTTTTGAGGAATACATGGAGCATACTATAAATGTTGAATATTTACTAGAGGAATCCCATTAATAGAACCCAATGGCTCCACATAAAGATCCATATACACATGATTCTTATATAAAAAGGGAATAATCTAATATTGATTTTAAAATATAAGTTTTATTAAAATAAAACTGAACTTTCACTTTCCTTTTAAATGTTGTTCTAATGAAGCACATATGAAGTAACCACTAAAAGGAGGTGAGTAAGGTTAACAAGTAGCAATGAAGAAGGAGGAGGTTCCATACATAATTCTACCCATCCATAAATGTTGTACAACATTACATAGGGGGTGGATCTAGTGTACTCTATATATATTGTTATCCACAACAAGAAAAAACTTGTGGATGCTGGGAAAATACACATTTAGCGGTTCAAATACTAAAAGATATACCCACCATAATATTATGAATAATAGCTGGTACTACCCTCTTGACATAGTAAAAACATAGGTTACACATGGGGGATTATACCAAGATTCATTTTAACCCTTTCTTTATGGTAATTTAGATTTCAACATCATTTTAAATATTATTACAAAATGAAACTCCTATATATCCTATCATTTTTAATTTAAATGGAACCATCATTGTTCTTAATTTAGTAGTTATATTTTCTAGGAATATGATTTTAGAAAGAATCCTAAATCTGTGAAATAAAATTACTATGTTCCATTTCAAAAGGTTGTTTAATTTTAATTTTTATCATTCAAGCTCTTTATATTTTTTCTTCTAAAAACAATATTTGAGCATTAAATTGAAATTGCATGCCCATTCTTGAATTCATTATTTAATTGTCTTATCGTGGAAACATGAGTTTCATGAGAATCATTTAATGACTTGTTTAATATTTCAATTTTAAGAAAATTTAATGAGTAAAATGGATAATTGTATGATTAAAGTGAATCAGGTATATTAAAATGGGGACTCATGATTTAAGAGAATTAGTTGATTTATGTAAATTATATTTCTGAAACATTTTTCTTGCTTTAAATTTCAAAATTTCACGTGAATTGATTTTTTATTATTAATCATACCTTAACTGATTGTACCAAATCATATTTCCCATATATTAGTGGATTTGAATAACAAGAACTTCCTATTTTATCATGATCATATTTCTTGAGTGACCATGGGATATGCCACCTACTAAAACATTTTTTTGAACTTATTAAATCTATGAATGTACAAAAATATTAAATTGATTGAAGAATATATTACAAGGAAATATCATTAAAATAACATATTTAGATCAATGATTATTTATCCCATAGAACCCATGAATGTCTTTATTTGGGATGATCCATGTTTCAAGCCATTTTTTTCAATTCCTACCCTCATCTTAGTATTTGAATGATATTTTGATGTTGAAGCGTGGGGGTGAAGGTAATAATTGTGGATAAGAAGAAATTAACTGTATGGAAGAAGTGTGAGGGTGATTATAATGAGAATGAAGAAGGGTTATTGATTCAATAAATGTACTTAATTGTTTTCCCTTCATGTTTTTTTGAAAAACATTGAATGGGTTATGACTTTAAAGAATAAAAAATCACTATCATTGGACCGATGATTTTTATCAATTGTGGTTTGGTGGTGGATATGAGGTTTATTCTAAGAATAAAATTAAAAAATTAAAAAAGGAAAAAAATACTATGAAAAAGGGAAAAAATTTAAAAGTATAGAATAATTAAATTATTTGAACATTATTTATTATGCATTCATTATAAACGAATTTTTATTTGAAAGTTTGGGGGAAGATAGAGTATCTAATATGAAGGGGATAATTTTATTAGACTTTCATTTTTTATATCAGGATTTTTACTTAAGATACAAACATCCTCATTGAGCCTAAATTTTTAAAGCCTCAAATCCTACCAAACTTAAGACTCTGAGTCATTTGAGCCCTTATTACAATTCGTCTTCATATTATGTGCCTTTTTTCATTAATAATTGGGGAATGTAGTTACATTAAAATCCTAAGGATAAGTATCATGTATTCATGATGTGTGAATAAATATACTTAAATTGTATCATGAGTTGTGAGAGAAAAGAATCCATTGCGAGGTAGATCATCATTTGACATTTTTAATAACAATGAATTGAGGAACATGAATGTATGATAAGATAATTTCTATCATTTTTCAATAGTAAAAGGTAAAATATAGAAGTTAATTTCATCTTTGGAAATTGATAA
This sequence comes from Viscum album, assembly GCA_963277665.1. NCBI lineage: Eukaryota > Viridiplantae > Streptophyta > Magnoliopsida > Santalales > Viscaceae > Viscum > Viscum album. The sequence goes on along the minus strand of OY728132.1, from coordinate 756,467,247 downwards.
ATTTAATTGATATTTTATGTGTAATTTTAAAGTTTTATTTAACGTTGTAAAATTTTTATTTTTATTGCATTGGAATTGGAATAATTGTAACATTGGTGTTCTATGAATTCTTTGTGGAGATTTTATTCTTGTGGAAAATCATGGTTTAAGTGTGAGGGAATTGATATAGATAATATTTTCATCATTTTTAATATGTATTTCAATGATTTAAAACTTACCAATTTATCAATTTGAGTTTATATTCATCATGTTTATGTTTTTTTGGTGTGTTTTGGGAGAAATGAGGAAATTACATGATTCTTTAATTTTAACATATTTTTATTAATTTGGTATTTAAAGAATAAATTTTAATATATTTATCAAATTGGAGTGATTTTTTTTAAGATTCATTGATTTGTTGGATTTAACTTCTTCTTATGGACCCAGAGATGATTCAAATATCCACATGCACTAAAAAATCCATCATGTTGAAAAATTGTTCTAGATGAAATTGGGGACCCCACCTTAGTAACTGAGTCATAACATTGTATAAATTCCAAAATATTATGTGATTATATATAGATTTTAAGTACAATTAAATGTATAATTACACCATTAAATATCATAGAGATATTCCATCATTAATGTGGCCATTGGATGATTCAAATTGGGATAAGATTTAAGAAACACCTGACCATAAAGAGAATAACTCATTAATTGTTTCATTAACTCCTATATACGAATCTAATTACAATTAAATTTAGAGGAAAAATATAAAAATTCATTTCATGATAACTTTAAGAATAGATATTTTCCAAATTTGGTAGTTAACGGGGTCAACCATGAGTAATGATTCAATGGAAAAAATAAGAAGGAGATCATAATGGGACACTTAAAATATCTTTATTTTCAATACTGAAGGATGAAACACCCTTGTTCTATAAATGGATGATTTCACCCATTATTTTGTACATATCTTGTGCCCCAATGAGGGAACACACCAAGGAGGTGGCTGAGATGATGCATGTCCCTATTTTCATTTTTATTTATTTATTTTATTTTTGTTTTATGTATTATTTTAAATTGTAATATTAATTATTAATTTAGTTAAATAAATTAATTCATGCATGTTTTTAATTTTGTTTCCACCATCCTTATACATCATCTATTCTTCTTCTAATTTTCATTATCTTACTACTATTATTGTTATTATTATTTTTCTAAAATTATTATTTTATTTATTTATTTTATTATTATTTCACATCCCTCTTATTATTCAATTTTATTTTTATTATTATATTATATTTTATTCTCTCTATATCTTATCCCAAATTCTGTTTATTTTATTCTCTTCTTTATCTCATCACTCATTATTATTATTATTATTATTATTCTAATTTTATTTTAGTTCTCCTTCTCCTCTCTCTAATTGCACAATGTGATATATTGGTCTTATAAATGATATGTTGACCTTAAGGCTTCGACCAAGGGTAGGTCAAGGTGTTCTTGAATTTTATTTAATGTTTATTTAATGTTTTTAATAGATTTGAGTAGCATTCATTGGGGAAGAAAATGTTCCAGATATATCGATTTCCCCCAATGAAATGCAACTCAATCTATTTTATTATTTGGTGTAATCACTTTTACCTCTTTCCATTGGTCAGTTATTGATATGATAAAGATAATATAATAAATGGATGTAATAAAATCGATAGTTCCAGGTCCTAGAAGATGGAGCATCCTAGACCATGGAGTGTTATCAACATTCATTAAAAAATGAGGTGTCATTGACAGTGCATAAGAATTCAAGGATTTTCAAAATTTCTAAATAAATAATAGTAGTTCAAACATTGGATTTAATGTTTGTATAATCAAACTAAAATCTAACATATAAAGTATAATAATTATTGAACCAACAAACTAAACAAAAAACCAAGTATTTTCTTTCTTTAACTCATCCTGTTTATATTTTCATGGTAGTCTAAATTAGAATTTATATTTTTCCATGTCATTAATCAAAATCCAATTTTTTTTCATAAATTAATAAACAAAACAAAAATTTTTTTTAGGTGATATAGATTAAGTATGTGAACAAACTGAGAAGCTCCTTAAGTGAGATGACCATGGTCCACCACTATGCTGCATCAGGAAAATAATTTTATTTTTCCACACCCCACGATAGGTATGAATCAAACACATAACTAGGTATCCATGTATGAATAAATATGAGTCATGTGAAAACATAGACATGGAATAAAAAAATGACACCCAAAGAATGATAGAGAGTGATAGAGAACACGGTCATGAGAAAGTTAACCATCACAAAACATTAAATTTATGATGGGTTAAAATACTACTGATTCCTCGATAATAAAATTAAATGGTTAATGGTTTTATTTCATGACCATTTACCTAGAGTAAAGTAATTACATTATCATATATAATAAGAACATATGAAAATATACGTACAAGAAAAGTATAATTTCATCCTTTAATTAATTTCCACCACAATATCTTCTTTTTCTACAAATTATGATTATTCAAGGTGAAATTTTCATGCCTGAAGCACTAAAATATAATTATAACATATCAAATAATTCCATAAAAGGATCAAAATATATTAATCATATATTTAGATATTATCCAAAACCAAATATTTTTTTCACAAAGTAAGATAATTCCCTAAATGAATAAACTATCAAACAATATTAATCCCCAATGCCTTAACAGTAACTACCAAAGTTAAACATAGATCACTCGATAAAAAATATACTTAAAATTATATAATATATTATCAACCATTTTCATAACCAAAAAATCATACGGATTTTATCACATAAACTTTGGAGATTAAGTTATCATTTATCTTCAAATAATATCAATCATTCTTAATGTATCATACCCAAACTATATAGTCGTTAATCATATAATCTGCAAGACATGTTAATAATTTCCATAAATGACCTCAATGAAAATCATATATTCCTCTAAAAGATAATTAAACCCTTAATAATCAAATAAAATCCCATTATTTTATATTTACCTTAACCACATAAGGATCCCAAAATAGTGAACTTTATCCCAAATAACATTAATCACCAAATCAAAAAATCAATTTTAAATAACCCGATAATCTCTATGATAATGCATATGTTCCCAAAATTATAATAACCCATAATTAACTTAATATAAAAGATTATATAAAACATTAATGTTATCAATACCTGTAAACGTATATCCACAAAATTAAAAGGCATTCTTCCTCAAATTACACTTTCTCATGTTAAACTTAATGGTAACATATACATCAAACATCTATCAAAAATCCAAAAATTATAACCTTTTAACTACTCAATATGTTTTGAAAAAACCAAAACAAAATTATCCTTAAGAATTTATGGATCCTCATAAAATTTATAATATACCAAAATTTCAGTGACAAAATACCATTACATCATAATTCTGAAGACTCATTTCATAAACACGTCATTTATTCAACATCCATAACAAACGTTTAATAATGATTTTTCATCTTCTTCCTTAATAATCCCCTTCTAAAATCTGAAATATGAATCATTATCTAAGAATAAAAAATATAAATTCAATCATGATTCAAATATAAATAAATAATAATGATAATTCATACCTTTTAAATATTGATCAGTATTATTTCTAGTCCTAATTTTGAAGAATGAGGTCCCATAATTTTCCAGGTAGATTTAATATATTATCAGAATACCTAAAAACATTTCCAGGTTCATCTGATTCTATTATCCATGCATAGTCATTATATCTCAGTTGAAATTGATGTTGATAAAGTTCAAAATTTTTAAAAAATACCGGGTTTTGAACATAAAGTTGTGAGACGTTATCCCTAAATAGTTTTCCATAATTCCTCAAGATATGGTTTAATTTGAATTTTTTTTTGAAAAAGGGTTGGGACCTATGCAAATAAAATAAATTGGATAATAAAATAAAGATATAAAATACTCAATTAACACCTTATTTTATACCTAAATAGAGGTCTTACATCCCTATTTTAGAGTCATCTATTTTAAAAACATAATGAATTACACTATGAAATTTCCCTAGATGATTAAGATGGGAACGTTTACTTTTCATAAAATATTCAAATGTATCTCCTGGTACATTATGACATCCAAGAAAATAAGGGGTTTGAGATGTATTATAATATATTTTTCTTTCCTGTTGAATGTTATTAATTTTTTTAAGATACATAAACATATAAATACAATTTAAATGTTTTACTCAATGAAACCATTCCATTCAATCATTAACACATTAGGCTTAATCTAGGTTATCTATGTTCATCATTCAGTTTTATAAACTTATGTTTAAGTATTTTATATTTTTTAATAATTTTTTTTGAATTAATCCAAGAATATCCCACAAAATATTCAAACTATGTGCGCAGTAAGGGTATATTCATCATGCACTAGAATTACGACTGAGTTATACTCAACCATCATTTTTTCTAGTAATTACCCCACAATTCATCTATCCAAAAACATAATTCCCTTTTAGTGCCCAAATTGGGATTCATTTCTAGATAAAACACATAATCCACACCTTCATAAAAATTTAGGACATTATCCTATACTTAGACGTATCCTATGGGTTTTTTATAAATTTTCTTAATCCTAATCTCCAATGTTATCTATGCCTTTTCTTTAATACTAAATGTAAGAACTCAGACTTAAACATGATACATTCTACTGAATTTAAACTAGATTTCACTTTTTTATATTCCAAAATATCTTTTAGTTTTATATTTTTTGAGATTTAACTAATAAATATTACATAATAAAACTAGATATATATATAAAGTATCCAATTATAATTAGTATCCATTTTCCCACAATAAAAAACATTGAAAATATAACATAATTTATTATCATGAAAAATATTCACAACTTTTAACTTGACTTCTTCCATTCCATTAAACATAATTGAAACCTTCTTAAATACATTTTAAAACATGGCATGAGAACAAAAATCTCATTCTAAGACATACTAAAAATTATTCGGTTAATCGATTGAAAAACATAAAAACCATAAAAAATATTTCCTTAAAAACATACATTTTTATCGAAAAGAGTTATTTTTCCCTTAAAGCATAATTATCATACCATTTAAATAAAACTCTTTCAATTAGAACTCATTAGAAATAATAGAAAATTTAATTACGTCCCTTGATACATCATCATCTTAAAACCCTTACAAAACCATTATAATTGGAATAACCACACTAATAAACTCTAATATAATTATCTAGAGATCATAATCTTACCTAATTCATTAGAGTTCTATCTAGGTCAACCCATCATAAAAGATATATAGAAATCACCCATAAACTATAGTGGGGATAAACCCTTCATAATCTATGTATAAGGATCATATCACGAATAAAACCCTTGAAAAACTCTTTTAGACCTGTGTGCAAAAAAAATCTGATATCAGAATACATTTTTTTATTAAAAACCATTTTCAATTCCATAATAACCAGAGAAAGGGAAAAATGCTTTTTCTTGGAAGAAAAAATAAAATATTTTTGAGGAATCCAAATAATAAATAACATTTATAGTGAATGGAAATGCATTTTTCATTGTATATGCTAAAAGAGAACATTCCATTTGTATTTTTTAAAGAAATTAAAAACACCACTGAAAAAGATTTATTTTTTAAAAGATTTGAATGAAATTCAAAATAGATATAAAATAAACTTTATATATCTTTTATGTCCATATAAAAAATCCATATTTTTTTTAAATATGGACATGAAAGAAAAACTATTTTAAGGGAAAATTTAAAAGAGTTTTTTTGAAAGAACGTCTCCTACCATTAGTTCGACTTATCATGAATGTTCTCTATTTTCCTAAATAATATATAACTTTAAATTATTTACTTTCTTGGGAATATTTTAATTTTTATGATTGCTTTTATTTTATTTTTTACCATGTCATATATAATTACTTAATCATTTATGTTTATATTAGATGTTTTAATGACACTGGATAATAATTCCAAAATGAATTTTGTAGGTTTACTATAGAATATTTGGTTATAACACCATTTAGTGTAATTTTTTTGGTTTAATCCTATGGTGATGTTTCCCCTTGGTTTTGGATGTGTTTTGGTTTGAAATTAAGAGTTGTAGAGGATTTTCTTGGGGTTCATAGTTACAGTGCAAAATTTTCAAACCATGATGGCTCTATAAGAGAAATTGTGTGCCTTGTGCAGGTGAGGCAGTGGTGGAAGCATGTTATATGTATGGTTAATGAAATTGTGAGATAAAATCCATTCATAATCAGGATTTGAGATAGTGTGAGACTCATGATCTACCAATGGTTTGGTAAACCATGGAAGACAACCACGCAACCTGCCTAGGTTTGAGTATTTTTGTCTTTACCTCTCTTTTTAATATTTGATTTAACACTAATCCACCAACCATTAGACTCCCATGATCCAAACTCATCCCATGACGTTTCTTCCTCCATCCAAGATCCTCCTTGATGGATTATAGGTGGTTTCTCAATGGTTCTTCATCTGGATCAAGAGGTATGAGCCTATCTTCTCTCTTACTTTTATTTTCTCTCCTTTTCTTCAATACCTATAACTATAATAGTCATTCTTGGATGATTTTAATTGATATGTTTGTTAGAATTTTTTTCCTTTTTGAGTTATGTGATTTATAGTAAGATTTCCTTTTGGGAGGATTTCATCGAAAGTGACATGCTTCAATCACCTGAGGTATGTGTTTCTATTTTATTTTTATTTTATTCAAGAGTTACATTATTTTATAGGTTTTATAAGTTCATATTTTCCCTAGATAATCATGGTGTGTACTATATAGGGTTGTTTTGATAATGGTTTCATTAATTTTTATAAATTTAATGTGGGAAATGGGTGAAACTTCACTCTTTAAATGGTGTTTTGATGTGAAATAGAAATCAATATGCTCCCTATGGTTAGTAAAAAATAATTTTTTGTTTTCATAAATAAATATACCTATTTTTGGTGATTTATGAAGAATGGGGTTTTTAAGTGGGTTTCCTTTTTGTGTTAAAAAAGGAATTTCATGTTTTAAAGGGGATGTGTTGTTTTTAAGAGAAATTATGTTTCCCTAGAGTTATTTAGTTGTGAATTTTGATGTATATTATTTCTTATGGAATTTAATTTTAAGTAAAAATAGTTCTAAATGTGGATTTCAAAATGTATCTGATATAAGTGAAGGCCTGATATAAACATTGTGATGTGATATTGATCATGCCCTTGTTGAGCCCCCTTTATTTTGTTGATGTTTTTCTTATCCATGTGATGTATTCTTGGTTATGTGACTTATGTTATGCTTATATGATGGGGATAATTTTTAGGGTAGTACATGAGGTAAAAAGTACATAATTTTGTTATTAGACATATAGTCTTGTTATTATCTTGAGACCAAAATATTGTTCATGGACCACCTCCATTATTATTCCATGAGGAGACATAGGTTTCTATTTGAGAATTAGTGGGACACTACTTGGATAATTAAGGTTTTTCACTATATAAACTACCTTTATTTGTACATAACATATGCATTTGGGGTTCCTCACCAAGGATACTGCAGATGAATGTGTGACTATTACCCTACTAGTAGTTAAATCCGAATTTCTGTTTCTCATGTGTTTCTCTTTTTCCTCATTGTTTTTTCTTATTCTATGTATCTAAGTTATGCATATTTCATTTATGTGTTCGAATGTGTATAGTTTATTTCTTGGAAGGACGTTTTTAATATGTGATCCTTTATGGATTTGTCATATAGTTGATTAGTTTTAGTATATTTATTTAGTGGTATTATTTATAAAACTTTTTAGTCATGTTGATATCATTTTTTCCACTGATTCCTTATGCGATTTGAGTTGGAAATTTTTTAGCTTTCAAAGGAATAATGGGGTAAAAGTTTTTTTAAAGGCATTACAGGTTTAAAAAATATTCTTTTGAAATATTTAAATCCTCATGAATGTGTATTTTCAAATTTTTAGTGTCTTATGTAATGTTTTTTAACCTTGTAAATGGATTTATTTTTAATCAACACCAAATTTTTGAAATGGTTTAAAAAAATGATCCTTTTGGAAGTGCATGTTTTAAAATTGTTTTGCTACCATGGTTTTAAAGTAAAAATGAAATCCTTATTTTCCATACTAGTCTTCAAACTATATGAACAAGTTTCTTTAATAAAATAAATGAAATGAACTCATAGTGGTATCTTAATAGCTTTTCTCACACCCTACATAAACATATTGGTTGGTATTTAGTCTTTTACTATTGTGTGAGTTCCTTCACATCTTGGCTATAGGTTTTTTCTAATTCCATAATCTTTTGGAAGTGGATAACATTAGGATCAGGGGGGTGAATCAAGTGTCACATGGAGATGTTGACCAAACCTTCAGTTTGTATAAAATTCTATTTTGAGTTTTTTTGTCCCATTTGGTATTTCATTTTGTTTCTTTTTTCTTCAATTTTTGTTTTTTAAACATTCATTATATGGTTACATATTAAGATGTATCTTGTCATGTATCTTGTCTCTTTATTAATATGGCAGATTTTTCTCTGTTGGGTTTTGAGGGTGAAAACATCCCTAAATGTTGTGTTTTGATACCCTTGATTCTTGTCATCAGCCTAGGGAACCAGGGAAGCTACATGGGTATGTAGTGGGCTGGCTAGATAATTTTATAGATGAGTGTACCAATTTGGTTTATTAAAAAATGGTATCAAAGGAAATAGTTTCTAGAAAGAGGAATAAGTTCTTGTTTTTCACCTTTTAAATATTTGGGGGTCAGTGGTGGAAATGAGATAGGACCATTGAAGCTTGGGTGGAGGGTTCAGGAAATTTCTTGGACAAATATTTCTTGCATTGGATCTCACGTTTCCAAGTGTGGTTTGGAAAATTCTATTTTTTTGAAGTTATGGTTGCCTTTTGTTGATATGTTTTGGTGTAGAGTACTCTTGATCTAAGTTGTAGGGAGGTTTCAGGAGATTTCCCATGAAAATTTTCAATTTAGAGTGATAATTGGAAGGGTTTAAGAGGGAATAAGGGTAAGGTATATGGTCTATCAAATCCTCTATAGGCCATATTGTCCATTATGGAAAAACTTTTTGCGGCACTCACATGGTTTGTGTGTGGTCCGAAAAACTATGTAGAAAAAACCTTACACAATGGATAATGGTTGTAATTTTGGGGTTTTCCCATCCATTTTTATTTTATCATCATTTTTTTGTTTTATATGGATAATTTGTGGATGATTAAGTGTTGTTTTGTGGTTTTTTAATATTTTTTAAAATTAAATTTTTATGATTTCTTCTCTATGTTGTTTTTTGAAAACATTGTTTTGGTTACCTTGGTTGAATGGGTAAACAAATTTTGATCCCTTGAAAATGATTTTGGGTTGTGTGGGGTTTCAAAGAAATAATTTCAAAAGTTATTAGATGTTGTAATACTTGATATTTTTTGGATTATAGAGGTTTTATTACGAAAAGATGTAAAACCATTTCATAGTAAATCTTGTGGTTGTGTTAGTTTCAAAATGATTTGGGGTTGTGGCTTGAAATATATCCAATGATCTTGAAATGTGGCTTGTGACCTCAATTTTGTTAAATTCAATTTCTGGTTCCCTTATGTGGAATTTTAAGGTACTTTTTGATATTGTTCTTGATTAACTTACTTGTGATTGTTCACTTTGTGTTAAGATCATTTAAAGTTGTTTTATTGATATATTTCCTTTATTTTCTACGTTTTTTGAAGGATTACACAAGAAAGGAATCATAAAGTCTAGAAGGTAATGCCTCATGTAGTTTTCCTAGTGTTCTGATAGTTGTTTTTTCGGTCTTTGATTATACCTAGACTCATGATGGAGTGTTAGAGCCACATTCTTCCCATCTCATAGATTATGTTTGAGAGTTTATAAACTAGTACCCTCTAGTTTTCTATAGTGTTGGAGGACCCCATAAGGAAAATAAGTGGTTAAACAAGTTTGAATATATTTTTGACATGCTATAATCTCCTAAAACCTTTAAGTTGAGATGCACTATACCCTTGTTTAAAGGAATGGGTTTGGAGTGGTGGAAGCTCACGTTTCACACCCAACTGTTCATGGATATCTATTGGGGATATTTCATTGTTGCCTTTTATAGTGGTTTTATCATGAAGAAGTTAGAGTTTGGAGGAAAATGTAGTTTCTAGGCTCTCTAAGGTTGTTTGCTGAGGATGTAAATAAGGAATAGTTCATTACTGAATGCCTAAATACATAGTTGAATTTTTCACTGTTGTAATAGAGTCTAGCTATATTTGAGGAAGAAATTTTAAAGGCCATTGTTATAGAAGAAATATTAGCTGGTAAATATGAGGCTGGTGATGCTTCTGTTTTCATTATAGCTATTAAAGAAGATACAGATATCAAGAAAGGAAATGAGAAAGATGTAAAGTGAATGAATTTATCTTCTCAACCTACCATTCTTATCTCATTGATGTGGAATCTAGTTATGAGTTTTATATCGGAGAATTCAATACGGATTCAAACATCCTACCCCTCAGACCCTAAGACCTATCATTCATGTGGATTCCCTAATCACATTTTAAGGTTTAGAGAGATGGTCAAGCATTAAAAGAAGATGTATTAGACCTAGCATAAACTATGTCAGTGGTATTCAATTTTATTCATTCAATGGATTGTTGAAAGGAAGAAATTATTTTGGGAGTTTCTTATTTTTTATTTCTTATTTTGTCTTGGAGTCTTGTCCCATATTTTGTGCACCCAGATTCCTTATTGTGAAATAGATAAAAAATATTTTGATCCTACCTTCGTATATTTGGAGATGCGTGTAACTCATTTCTTAATACTTTATTCCCTTACTTTCTGTGGATAGTGTGTTATTTATTTTCCCTTGGTTTGGATATGGGAATGATCTTGGGTGCATGATTGGATCCTTGGGGTGTGTTTTTTGTTTGGGAAATAGATAACACTCTGTTGTTTGTCACTATTGAAATTACTGTGATATAGTTTAGGGGGAGATATATGTGAACAACTCTATATGTGGGTGGTGAACCTTAGGTTAGAACCCCATAATTTTTAGTTATTTATAATTTTTTTTATTTTTCATATTTTCTTTTTAGATTCCTTATGATTTGGTGATCTATATTGTACCTATTTGGGATGTTTAGAACTCATGTCCTTATCTTGGTCTAGGTTTGGTGAACCTTGATGGGTGGGATTTTCAGTTACCATTATAGATTTCAAAAATATGGTTGTTTTGTTTCACCCTCATGTTCTAAAGGAAGAGTTTTTATGTTGATGGATAATTTTAGATTAACTCTAATTTGTGGGGAGACTGATATTTGGTCTCCACTCTCTTTAGTATTCTGTTGTTTTGGGAAGATTTTCATGTTTAGTGACCTCTTGGTTTTTTTTCAATGTTTTTTTCTCTCTATATTGATTAGATCAAGTTATAATGTTTAGTAAAATTTTTTTTCTTGGGTATGCTCTTTCTATGGGGTGCATCTATCCAATGATTCACCAATGCTAGAGAAATTTTAAATAGTGGAAAGACATATTTTAGGCCTCTACGGTTTGGTTCTATTTGGTGAAGAATTTTCCTCCTACGGATCATAGTATGTTTTCTATTTAGTGAATCTTTAATCATTGGGTCCAAGATTTTCATCCATGTGTTTTGAGTTTTGGAAGGTTAATGGTAATCGATTCCACATTAGGGTGAAGTTTGTCTAGGATTTCATACTTGTCCTATGCTTTGAGGTACATTTTGGGGGAATAAAGTGGCGTGGGTGGGACTTTTGGACTCCTAATAGTGTCATTGTATTGGTTTTATTCTATAGTGGTGATTACCCTTGGGTTCAGGAGGTTCTCTAGGTTAAAATTTTGAGCTTTGGAGGCATTTCTTGGGGTGCACAGTTACAACACACAGTTTGCAAACTGTGCAATATACTTAGGGTTAAACATGCACCTTATGTAGGTAATTTGTAGTCACACGGTCTGTGCATGGTAAAGGAAATGTTGAAAGACAAATTGTGTGGCTTGGGGAATTGAGTCAATGGAAGACACACAATTTACACATAGTTTGGTAAATCGTGTGAGACAAATATATGGCCTACCCAGGTTGGGGTATTTTTATATTTTATTTATCTTTTTAATCATAGGTACCACCCCAACACACCTCATTTAACTCCCACAACCCAATATAATCCCATGTGGTTTATTCCTCTATCAAATCCCTTCCATGATGGATTCTAGGTGGTTTCTTGGTGGTTCTCCATCCGAATCTAGAGGCATGAGTCCATATTCTCTCTTCCTCATATTATTTCTATTTTTCTCTAATACTGCTAAACCTAATGGAAATTCTTCGATGATTTTGTGTGATAGGATTGTTATTATTTCAGGTATTTTTGTTTTTAATGGTTGTGATCCATAGTAGGAGTCCCTTTGAGGTGGATTTTGTTGAAGGCGATATTGTTCCATCACTTGAGGTAGGTGTTTCCATTTCATTTTATTTTATTCAAGAGTTCCATTGTTTCTTGGGTGTTTAAAATTCATATTTGGAAAATATAACCATGATGTGAACTATCTAGGGTATATATTCTAAATTTTATAATGTTTTTTATTACTTTTGATGAGGAAAATTAGTTTAATTTCTTGTTTAAAATTGTGTTTTGATTCAAAATGGTATTTTATACGATTCCCATGTTTAATAAAATTTTAAGGTTTGTTTTTTAAATAAAATCACTTATTTTTGGTTCTTCAAGAAAAAAATTAGGTTTCCAAAGTAGGTTTCCATTTTGTGTTAAAATAAGGATTTCATGTTTTAATGGGGTGGTGCTGTTTTATTAGAAAAATAATGTTTCCCTTGTGTTGTTTGGTTGTGACTATTGATTACAATGCATTCTTTTGGAATTTAGTTTTCATTCCCAATGGTTTTAAAAATGGGTTTACAAAATTATATGATATATTTGACGTCATGTTTGGAACTTTGTGATGTGATGTTGATTATTCCCTTATCAATCATCATTTATTTTGTTGATTTTGTGATTATCCATGTGATGTATTCTTAGTTATATAACTCATGTTGTTCTAATATAATGGTGCTCACTTTGAGGATAGTATAGGAGGTGGGATGGATTTGATTTTGGTGTTATCCCTATAGTCTTGTGATTATTATGAGCTGAAATTATTGTTCTCAGACTACCTCCACTATTATTCCATAAAGTTCATAAGGTTTCTGTGTTGGAATTAGTGGGACATTTCTTATCTAGGTGAGGTTTTCCACTCGCTAGAACTAACATAGATATATGTGACACCGTCATTGGTTTTCATCACCCAAGAGACTAAATAGAGAGATTTGGTGGATGGATGTGTGACCATTACCCCGCTGGTTGTCGGTTAAATGCTTATGTGTCTTTAGAAATCCCATTAGTACTCGTGGTTTTTCTTCATGATATGTATCTATGTTATACATCTCTCATTTATGTGTTAGTATTTGTACAGTTTATTTATTAGATGGAATTGTTTAATGTGTGATCAGTTGTTCCTTTTTCATGTGGTTGACTAGTTTTATTATGTATATTTAATGGTATTCTTTATAATACCTTTTGATGATCTTGATATCAATTTTTCATTGTTTCTATATGTTCATTGAGTTGGGTATTTGATAGATTTCATTGGAAAAAGGGGAAATGATTTTTAAATGGAATGTTTGGTATTATAAGTTAGGTTTTGAAATATTTGAATCCTTTGTGTGGGTTTATTTTGAAAAGTGAAGTTTTATAGATAATGTTCTGTTTTCCCTTGTAAGTGGATTCGTTTTTAAGTAAAACAAATTTTCTGAAATGGACTTACAAAATAGATTCTTGAGGATGTGATTGGTTTGAACTTTATTTTCTCCAACACATATAAATTAAAATGAAAACCTAATTTTACATGATTTTAATTCAAACTAACTTAACCAATTTCTTATATAAAATAAATGAAATCGACTCATTATGATATTCTACTGTCTTCGGATCACACCCTACATACTCACATTTGTGTCTATATAGTCTTAGTTTATTATGTATGATCCATCAAGTCTAGGTTTTAGGTTGGATACATTTATATATTATTTGGGAATTAGTCGGAATTAGGATCATTGTGCTGAATCAAGTTTGACATAGTGATGTTGATCAGACTATTGGTTTGTACAACTGGTTGTCTTGAGTTTGTTTGGAATCTTTGGTTTTTTTGTTTCTTTTAGCTTCCATTGTAGTTTTGTTTCTATGTATTATTTGGTTACTTATTAATATATATCCTGGATTATATCCTATATATTTATTAATATACCATGTTTTTATGTTTTTTTTGGTGGTTTTATGGTGAAAGTGTCCCCAATTATTGTGTTCGATAGCCTTAACACTTACAGTTTGCCTAGGGGGATCAGTGACTCTACTCATGTATGTGGATAACCGACTAGGGATAAGATGGATGGGTTTTTTGAGTTGGTTCGTTATAGTGTTTATTATTCCATCATCTCCTGAATTATAATCTTTACATAATTGTATTTTTTTACACTAACAAAAATTTTAAACCTGCTCATTAAATATGGTTAATAAAAATGTACTATATAATAATCATAGAAATCAGAGACTGTATGTACGCATGAGTAACTTTTCCATTTTTCAACGATCATTATGAAAAGAAAAAAATAATTAATTTATATTTATATAATTATTATTATATCATAAAAACCATATAATTTCTATAAAAATATTTTTATATACTATCCATGTAATTTGGTGATGAAAAATGCATCACATCGCTTCGGGGAGGTGGTAGACTGCATGTACGTACAAACAATGTTATCATTTTCAGTGAATGGATGGGTAATAAAGTAAATGATATATTATCTTATAAAAATGATAAAAATTTAATTAATGTCATATATATATATATTAATAACATCATCATAACCATTCGTGAGGGATGTTGATTGAAAAATAATTATGCCATTCTGTGAGGCAGTAGTCCACTATACACTCAAATGATGGGTAAGTTTCCCATTTTACTGAAGGGGAGAGGGATATATGATGTTACATTAATATAAAAAACAATGAGTATATGGAATATACTATTGTTATTATATAATCATGGTTAATGAATATTTAAAGAAGGTGGAAGAAGAAATAATACATAAACACCTAGTTAAGAAATATACATATTCTTCATACAACCTTAACTGTTTAACACATTAAGACAAAAAAGGATGGTATCAATCTATAAATAATGCTTCTAGAATTTGGGGAGATATTTTAGGAAGATATTTGGGTAGATATTGGATGAAAATGGTTTTTTAAGTTTTAAGTAAAAGAAATAAGAGATGCCCTTTTATAAGAGTGAGAAGTGGCACTCTTGGAATTTATCAAAATTTTAAATTAATATTTATTAATTATCAATTTAAAATACCTCCAAAAAAACTTATTTAAAATATAGGATGATAAGAGAAAAAAACTACCTTCATATATTGCAAATTATATAAATTTTTACTATGTTTTTACCATTATCCTTTTTGTTTTTACCGCTCGTTAAACCGTTTCACACTTATCATAACAACACTAATTATTTTTCATTGGGGGTCAATATATTCATTATAAATAGAAAAACGGTCCATAAATGGAATATGGTTGATATAAAAACCACATCCTAATTACTTGGATGAATAAATGATTTCTATAAATTGTATATCATTTAATAAAATATAATTTATCTTAAAATACAATTAATATCAATTTTTAATACTATTCATTACATTTACATTAATAACATGAAGAAAATAAATGAAATTTGAAGAAAATATTTTATTACATCCCTAAAAAATTATACTCATATAAAAAGTTTATAGGTCACATTAATTACCTCGTATCATATTTCTTTTTATATTTTTAATATCATCTATTAAATTTTCCAATTAATTGAATAATTACTATGTCAGCTTTAGGTCAGAATTTAAGGTAATTATTTATTAACAAAAAATTAAAAGTAAATAATCATGATGAAAATAAATCATTTAGAATTAAAAATAATATTTATAGCTAAAAATATAATTTTATTACCCCAAATGTTAAAAATATTATAGTTATTAAAATAAAGAGTGTGACATTTTTAACTTTTTATTTAAATTAAATATTATAAAGGTTAAAAAAACATAAAAAATGGAAAAAGGACCATATAATGGAATATAAGATTATTATGGTAAAAATGGATTCATCTAATAAAATTAATGTAAGTTCTAGGTCTATTTTATATTTCTTATCATTTTAGGTTTAACCCATAATTACCTAATTTACCCTTTATCGTGGTAACATAAATTACTATGGTTACTATACATAAAGGCTAAAAATAAATGGAAAATATTTACCAAAATTGGACGTAAAAATTCAAAATTTTGAATCTAATTTTCAAAAATAAAAAAAAGTTACATGATTTCATTTAAAATTAAATTGGAAAAACATGATGAAAATCAATTTTTCAGAAAAATAAAAATTTTAACTATAATTATTTTATACTAAATTAATTTATAAAATTAATTTCAAAATACATATTTGGATTATTATAAATATAAATTAACTAATTATATTTAAAAAAATATCTAAAATGGAATTTTAACTTTAAAAAAATACATTAAAAGAAAACATAGTTTTCAATAAAAATTTGTATTTTCAATATTCACTGAAAAATAAAACTCTTAAAAAATATCAAAATTAAACCATAATTTAATTTGGATATTTTGTGTTCAAATTAATTTTTATTTTATCTAATATAAAATCTAAATGTTCCAATAATAAATTATATTATTCATTCATAAAAAAGAAATCAAAAACTATTTTTGATGAAAATAAAACTATGAAGAAAAAGATGATTTTACAAAAAAAATAAGTGTTTATTTCATAATAATTAAAAAATAATTTTTTATTGATTAAAATATTTATATATATTTAAAATATTAGTTAATCCAATTCATACCTACCAATTTAACGGTTAGAATATAACTTTCATATTTAGATAATAATATTTCATGATTATTTTTGGCTTTATATTGCATGTCGTACACATTATCTAAAATAATGTACTTATTTTAAATTATTGGGATATTATAGATCAAATGGTTATAGAACACAGTGTAGAGGCATAATAATAATGAAAAATAAATAATATCTATAAGAACATATAATACTTCTTCCAGGACCCCCTTTTGAAAATCATAATAAGGATTATTGGATGAGTCTTTGGAGAAGAAAGAACCTAAGGATAACATATAAAGATTTTGATAGAGTATTTTATAAGTAATTTTCTAAGGTATGGGGATAATTTTTTGTGAAGAATTTAGAAGAGTAGGTTCTCTTTTATAAGTGTGGTGGGTGAAAAACATGAAAATATTATGTACATTAAATTATAATAATGTCACTCTCATGAGATCATGACTCCAAATTTAAAAATATTAATAGATAATAAGGGTAAGGTCAAAATATAATCATACAATAAAATTAAATTGAGATCTTTTTGATATTTTAAACCTTTTCCCTTTAGTTAATCCCCTTTTTATCCCTTTTACCCCTTACTACTGTAACATGATTTTTACTATTGTTATGTTTAATTATGACCAAATATTAAGTTAAAAATATAAACTAGTAATAATTATAATTCCAAATATATAATCAACTTAAAAATATATAATTCATATAATTATTAGAAATTATTTTTAATATTCACACGAAAATGCATAAAAACATTTTTAGAGGAAAGTATTTTTATGCATAAAAATGATTTTATTCACATTATATACCTTGTAAAAAAATAAGATGAATTTTGATATATTTTATCGAATAAATGATCAAAAAATTAAATTAAAAGAATTACTAAATTGTTATTTATTTAATTTAATTTGATACAAATACAACATATACAAAAAAATTATTTTTCAATAAAATAACTTATTTTACCTTCAAATGTTTTTTATTTATTTTTAACCAAATGATAGTGAATCATTGAATATTTATCCATTTTTGACATTAAATACGAATATATTTTCTCAAAATAATAGATTTTAGTGATAGAAATACATAATATATAGAAAAATAAAATACTTTTAAAAATTTATATATTAAGGAAAAATGATACCATTTTTTACATTTAAAAATTGAGAAAATATTTATAGGAATTAGTCAATACATTTTCATTATTGATTTTTTTTTATTTTTTAATAATTTAGTTATCCATATTCATACCTATAGAACCAATTATGATGAGTCAATAGTCATATTTAATAATAATATTTTAATAGTATATCCCTATTTATATAATCTCAATGTTGTGTGTAAAGAAAGTGATCAAACACATAAAAGTTTTTTAAATATATATATATTATAAAATATTTTGGTGTTTAAAAATCATAGTATCAAATGATCCAACTCTTTATCCCATTATTTTTGGTACCATTCAATGTTTTCTTTTTATAATGGTTATTTTTTATCTATGTCAAAATACTTTAACATTTTTTTCTTTACATAGTATATATCCTTAAGCTACTATACATATATATTTTCAGGATGGACTATGAAATGTCTTATGGTATTTTTCATGAAACCCACCTATTTTACATGGTTTCTTAAAGTGATTTTTTAAATAATATTGTCTTCATATTCTTTTAGCACACATATGTACCAGTTTATTTAAATAAATATGGTCACAGAAATATGCATCCCTTGATTGTATTGGGAGAAGATATAACATTTGAGATAAATGGTAATGGGGAGTAAACCCAAAACCATAACGGTCTATATAAATTATGTTATTGATAGACATATAATAATAATACCCTCCAGTGCATTGGGAAAAGAATTATATCCAATGATCAGTCATGTTAGGGATTAGGGAGTGAACCTAGACCCCTATGGGATTTAACCACTATATCGGGATTTTAATGGAGGCGAGCCTTAACAAAGGAAATAAATTTAAAGTTTTATTTTTGTGATATAATATCATATTTTTCATCTTTAAAATGTTATGATGACTCATATTTTTTGAAATTATATGATCCTTATGCCCATATTTATAGTTGATGATCCATGATTATTTGGGTATGATTTTATAATATTATTTTCATAGACATTTACTATGCTCGCATACCCACTTTCTTAACAAATGATCACTTATGATTATCAATTGTTATTTATTAGGGTTACCCTTACTAATAATTTGATCTCACCCATTTATTATGATTCTATTTCTATGGTTACGAAGATGAGTATAACTCATGAGAATTCTATAAGGGTATGATTATAGAGTAATGTTAACAAGTGTTATAAAATATGTTTTTATGTATCTAGTATCTAATGAAACTAAACATACAGGTTCATGGGATTGGTGATATTTTTGTGAGAAGTAATATTAATGTGAATATAAATACATTTATAGCTTGTTTTTTATCAGTTGATATCAAATACAATTTAAAAAAAATATTTTCTACCACCAAATATGGGAGTATGGTTCTGGGGCACCTCAAGTTTTATCAAACGAAGTATTATTTATTTTTAGGGATTATTTTAGTAAATTTTTTTGATTGAAAATAGAAAAAATTACTAAAAACACTAGAGATAATCCAAAAAATAGAAACACACCCTATGTTTTGGTAATGTATATATTGTGTGGTTTCCTAGAAATAGAATCCCTATTTTGATATAAATAATTAGATGTAGGCTTTGCCATAGATTCACCAAGAGGTAATAACCATGAAAAAGGATGGTTGAGTATTAACTCAGTCCTCACTTAGTGAATGATAATGTGGCATAACTAGACACCTCATTTGACACTCCTATGGGATATTATATGGTTAATATAAAATTCCAAATATGATTAATTATGAGGGATTTTCATATTTATAGGTAAAAAAACCTATAAAATCTTATGAATTTAAAAACCCATAATTACATAATTTATAACAAGGGTTACAATATCTTATGTTTTTATGAAATTTTTAGTTTAGAGTTTTATAAAATAAGAAAGAACACATACTCATCAAACCCTTATAATACAAAGTACAAAATTCCACTCAATATCTATTTATAACACAATATATATTTTTTAAAATGAAAATCCTTTTCTTTGCATAAAAAAACATGACTTTAAA
This sequence comes from Viscum album, assembly GCA_963277665.1. Taxonomy (NCBI): domain Eukaryota; kingdom Viridiplantae; phylum Streptophyta; class Magnoliopsida; order Santalales; family Viscaceae; genus Viscum; species Viscum album. The sequence continues at coordinate 756,447,045 of OY728132.1, read as the reverse complement.
CATAACTTATTCATTTTTCGTACTCATCCTTAAATCATATAACACACATTTTAAAATGGAGGAAGAGAACAAAACTATAATGGAAAAAATATAAATAAACCCATTAGTAAATTTTGAAAGTAATATAATCCCATATGAAAAATTTCTCTTTTTACATAAAAAATTTAGAAAAAAACGCAGTTTCGTTATCATGGGTTAAGATTCAAAACATATAATAGGTAACATTAAAATTAAAAAATAATGTTACGAGGGTTAAATTTCAGACATGGGAAATTATGAAAACATTTACCTAAAAACATATCTTTCACCCTCAAAAGGGGAATAAAATTTCTTTTAAACGTAAGCACATTAGCTTACCTTTTGAAATAAAAAAGATTCCATGAAAACTCCTTTGATAGTATATATAATAAATTTATTTACCTTGAGAAATCATCTTAATATCACTATTATAATCATTCTGTCAAGAAATATTACAAATAGAATAACCCCCGTTCTAAAATTCCAACATAATTCTATAGAGAATATAATCATTAGTCAATGCATAGAGAGCTATATCAGGCTCACCTGTCATCATAAACAATTTATAAGGACTATAACACAGAAAAATCACATAAAATATTTCATTTATATCATATAAACTGGTAAAATATTCTTTTAATTCCATAATGAAAACCATTTTTAGACTTTATATAAAATCATAAAACATTTGATAATATTAAAAAATAAAAAATATAGGGAAAAAATATTTATTTGAAAATGATCATGGAAAATCGTATAGAAATGTTCTAAAATGAGAAATTCCATGATTATAGGAAAATACATTCATTTAATATATGTTAGAAAAACATTTTTTCACACCTTCTATAAAAATTAATTTATTTGGAAAATGACAAGAAGATTCCCCTTTTTAACTTTTCTAAAGAAAGTAAAAGGCAATAGTAAAATAATTTTACAAAACATTTTGGTTTAAATAATATATCCCATAAATAAATTTGATAAAAATATGTATTTGTAAGATAAAGTGTCAAAATTAATACATAAAAACATTTAAAATAGTTTTTAAGGAAAATTCCTTACCTTCAGTCTGACACGACCCAAATATACTTCAACTCATGTATGAAATAATTATATATATATATATTAATTTCCTAAAAAAATTAGGTGAATTAACTTATTATTATACATTTTATTTCATTTATTACAATTCTTTATAAAGTTATTAATTTAATTTAGTTCATGTCAGATGTTTTGATGACATTTAATAAATAAAAACATAACATTGGTGGGTTTAACATGGTCCAAGGGGTCATTATAAAATCATCTCCAGAATATTCATTATGAAATAATTACCATTTTTATAAATTTAATAAAATTTTATAATCATCCTTAAAAGTCATTGGTGAAAATAGAATCACATAACTTTGTGGAGGTGGTATTTCATACTAACATACACATGAAATTATCATTTTTAAATGAATGGAAAAATATGAAAATAGATGATTTATTATATTCAAATAATGATAATCATGTCATGAATATCATATTTATACATTAAATCAACAATTATATACATCTATGGGAGTCAATTATGGAAAATGAAACAAATTTCTTTGTCGAGGTAGTAGATCGTACATACACATGAATGATTTTTCATTATCCATATGATTGAAAATGAGATAAATAAGGGGGAAAATAAAAATAATCACATTTTAGTACATTGGTGATACTTTTGTTATTATATAATTATGTTTTATGATGATTTGAAGGAGGTATATGAAGAAATAAAATGAAAATGCTTGGTTAAGAGTTAAAACTCTTTTTTGGAAAGCCTCCCTTGGCCTACACCTTAATCCTTTTATGTTGGTCATTTTAGGATAATGGAGACTATCAATCATGTGAAAAAATGTTGGGGAGTGGTTTGGCTATGGATTTATAGAAATATAGTGTCCAAAATGTGTGTGGGAGGAGAGAAGGTGACCTTATGTAATCTAATAGAGGGGTAACCTTTGAATTACTTAAAGTATAAAATTAATATATATTAATTCTCAAGATAAAGTGGAACAAAATTAAAATATTAATAATATATGATTAGTTTGAGTCAAAATAATCTCATCCAACAAAATTTTTATATGTTTAGGTGATTTTCTCACCCTTATATATTAGTTTTAACCCCTATTGAACCTTTTGATGATTACTGTGATATAAATTTTTTTATTCTATAGAAGTAAAGAAATTTAATATAAAAGAAATAGTGACCAATTAGTAAAAAATTCATGATATTTTAGAACATATCACAATAAATTGTACTAAATTTATATTTTTATTAATTTTAATACATTAAACAAAATATTATTTAACATAATATAAAATTAAAGTATTTTTTCGAGAATATTCACACAGTTTGACATTAATAAAATAAACAAACTAATGGAATTAGAATATAATATGATAACACCTCAATAATATGTCATATTTATTTAAAAAAGTCATGGAACATAATAATTCCACCAAATTGTATTAATTTTAATCTGTTTATAATCATATACATGATTTTTCTTCTTCTGGCACATTAACTCTATCGACATTGCATAACCTGTTTTGATAATTATTTCATATCTAAAAATAAATAAAAATTATTTTCCTTGAAAATAAAAATTTATTTCCAATCATGAATTTTATTATTACTCTAAAAAAGTGTTATGGATATTAAAATAAAGAGGGTGAAATTTTGTATTTATTCTTCACATAAAAATATATTATGGTCATTATCAATGAAGAATGAGAACAATTTTCCAAATAATTGATTAATAGATGGGATTGGTTGAAATAAACTCATCCATTAGTAATAATGTAGGTGTTAGATATATTTTTGAATCCTTATCAAATTATTTTTAGCTTTATTTTCTTAATTTTCCAGTATTGAGGTGACAAATATTTATCACGGTTACTATTCATAATGAAAAAAATACAAGGGGTGTATTTAAAATTTTTTAATAACCTAATTCTGAATATGTAATCCATTTAATCAAATTCAATTCCTATATGTGGAATAAATTAATTTAATATAAAAAATAATCGGAAAACAAGTATTAGTAAGATGCCTTTTAAGCCAAAAAATGAAGTTATACAAAAATAAAGTATAATATATATTCATATATAATTAATTAAATCATTTATAACTAATGGAGAATTATTTTATTTTAATATCAAATTCAAAACATAAATGGATCTTTTAAATTTTTTATTTAATGATAGTTTTATAAAAATCGGTATTTTAACTATTCACATAAAAATAAATATTAAAAAAATGCAAAAATTCAACCGAAGATAGAATTTGTATTATAATTAAAAAATGAATTATTTTATTCAAAAAAATTCTAAAAATGTTATAAATTAATTATAATTCCCACATTGAAAATGTACTAAAAACAATTTTTTTAGGAAAATATATTTTTGAAGTGTAAAATAACTCTTCTTAAAATTGAGTACTTATTTATTATACAGTAATCAATGCATTTTAATTATATAAAAACATTATAATTTTTTTATAATTTTTTATTCCAATTCATTCCACTAATTTATTGGCTATGTTTTATTGATCACATTCATATAATAATATTTTTATAGTATATCACAATTTACAATCATCTTGATGTTGTATGTTCTAAAAGCTATCAAGCATAATATTTCTTAAACTAATTTTTTGAGTGTTAAATTCTACCCACCTTAAATAAAATTTAGCTTCTACATTTTATCTCATTCATATAAAAAGTGTTTAAAACATTTTAAAAAAATCTATTCTGGGCAGTGGAATATAAAATATATGATCATTAAGGGAACTTTTTTAATATTTAAAAATATATTTTTTGAAAAAAAATGTCATAAAATGTATAATAAAACATAATTTTTTAAAAGAATAAAATAAAAAACTAAAGGTCAGTAGGGATAACACATAATAGGGATCCTAGATAAGGAGAACATTAGTGACAAGTGAAAACATGAATATAGAAGGGAAAGTTAAGGTAAAAGGAATAATAGACTATGATAGAGAACATGACCATGAGAATGTTAATGAATACAAAACCATTAATTAATAGAGGATAAAGAAGACCATGTGATCATCATAAATAATGGTATATGATACATTTTTTATTTAAAATTCTATTTTCTAGTGTTTAAGTATTATTTTACTATTATGATAGAGAACACAAGAAAATATATATATTTTATTTATATATATTTAAAAAGAAAAAATTCATCCTTTAGTTTTGGTTTAATAATTTTTTCACTTCTATTTCATCTCTTACATCCTAAAAAGAGTGTTGAAGATGATTTTTTTCATGCCTGATGCACTGAAATTAACATTTAACAGAACAAAAGATCCAAAAAAGGATAATGAGTTATTCCTCCTATCCTTAGAAATTAAAAAAAACTACAATGGGTGGCATAAGATAATATAATATCCAACATGTATAAACCATAATATGAAGAAATCTTAATAACCAATGCCTCAATAATAACACCTAATGTTCAACGTAAATCATCCCATAAATATGTAACATTAAAAATATTCAAAATATGCATGAAAACGTTTTAAACCAAAATATTAGAATGATTTGAACTTTTATTATTCCACAAAAAACATAACAATTATCTCCAAATCACTCATAAATCCATATAATAAAAATACATATACTCAGATCATATAATCTCTGAAATATGCTAATCATTTCCATAAATAATCTAAATCACTATAAAGACACAATAAAATCATATATTATTCAAAAAGATAATTAAAATTTTATTTATTACATAAATTACAATATTAATAAAAAAATATTTCCATTTAACTTAATCATAAAATTTCCAAAAATAATGAACTTTTTCAAATATAGTTTTAGTCACCAAGTCACCAAACCCCATTAAAATCTCATGGTTATCTATACAGTAAATCATATGTTCCCAAAATGTAAAACCCCTTTTATCAAATTTAAATATTATCAATTAAATATTATAGATCATCTTAGCACTAAATGTTATCAATACCTTTCAAAGTATTTCAACAAAATATAAAACAATTCTTCATCAACAAACCATTTAATTATAATGCAAGTTAAACATAAGAGTTACATATACCTAAAACATTTATGAAAAATAGATTAATATATCCCAAAGTACTCCCATCACATTAAACTTCATATTGCACTAATTCCTTTGAAATTATGATTACCCTTGAAGTTATCAACACTTAAATGAAATACCACTACATTATAACTCTTTAAAACCTATATACAGTAAATTTAAATCATTTAACATTCTTCATAATCGATTATCCAAGATTTTCCATCATAAATCATTATAATTACCCTATATAAAAAATATGATCATTTAATAAGATTCATCAATCTCAATATATTAACGTTTCTTGCTTTAAACATAAATAACTCTTACCTTTAATATATAAATCACAATTCATTTCAATCCAAATTTCAAATATGGATGCCCCATGACTAACAAGGTTGAGTCCATACATTATTTGAATACCCAAAAACCATTACAAGTCACTATTATTCTTTTATGCATGTATAATAATCACATATTTATTAAAATGTATTTTTAAAATGATTGATATTTATAAATAATCCCATGATTGAATATATAGTATTGTGACATCATCTCGAAATTATTTCCCATAATACTTTTTGACATGGTCTAACTTGAATATTTCATATAAGGGTTGGTGTTTATGAAAATAAATAAAGTCATATAACAAGATAAATACACAAGCTAATAAAATATCTCCTTCTATTGTCGCCATGTAAAGGTTTGGAAATCGTTTTTTGAGTCATCTATTGTAAAAACATGATAATGTCCATTATAGAATTTTCCACAACCATCGTGATAAGATATTTTTATTTCCAAAACATGGTAAAATGTATCCCAATGTATGTCATGATAAAAAATTATAAGAGAGGATTAGAATACATCATAAAGTTTTCTTTAGGAAATTTGAAAACTAGAGATCGCATCAAAATCGTGATATTTTTCAATTATTATTGTAAGTGAATGCTATGGAAGAGAATTGAAGTTGGTGTTTGATTTCTATCCATCGATCCTGATGAAGAGATTTTACCTTGGTGAATGATATTTGTGATTAAATAACCAATAATATCATTAATGAAATTAGAGTAAAAAACTAATCAAATTTTGAATGTCTTACTCTTTGACAACCTTCATTTCAATCTATAACACATTATGTTAAAACTTGGTTATCCATGGTCATTATTATATTGTATAAACATATGATCAAATAATATATAATTGTTTATATAAAACATGTAAATTAACATAAGAATTTTCCTTATGAGTGTCTAACCAGGTGTCTAGTCTTAGTCCAACTCATAATACACTGGGTAATGATCAAGTTAATTCCCAATCCACCCCATTTAGAGTTATCACTCTTAGGTTCACCCATTCCACAAATACATCCACATTCCAATATCAAAAAATTTATGTTACTTCTTTGAAAAAAAGAAAATATTTTCTTTAAAAAAAATATTAGGATATTATAAATATACTTATTAAATGATTATGGTATATAAATATATCAATCTATCCTCATCTAAATAATGTTAATATCCAAAGTTTCTAAACCTTTCCTATCATACAAACTATAACAGCCTATAACATAAACAACCCATATTTACATGATTAATAAAAGTGTTTAAAATGATTATAATTCAAGGAATTTTCTATTTATAGTATTGTAGATACAAGATAAACACTTACATATTAAACTATTATTATAAAATGTTGAAACTTACAAACAGTATCCATTTTTACCATAATATAAAACTTTTTAAATGAAACACATTTTCATTCCATGAAAAATATTCAATAATTTCAACTTTAATTATTTGTTGTTCTTAATCATCATTAATACCTATTAAAGACCTTTGAAAATATGTTATGGGAAGAAAATATAATTAAATGAAACAAAAAGAAATAAACTAGATAGTCAATTATGAAAATCACAAAACACCATAAGAAATGTTTCCTTTTTAACATAATAAGATTATATCACAAAAACTCATTTTATTACTCATGAAATAAAAATATAAATTACTCATAATAGATCTTAAAGGAAAAATCACAATCACAAGCGTTTATTTTAACACATGGGTACTCAAGAAAACATTTTATTGAAAAACATACTTCTCACCCTCAAAAGTGGAATAAACTTTACTTCATAAATACACTCAATAACATTATTTATGAAATAAAAATAATTCCATGAAAACTCATTTAAAAGTATATAAAATTAATATAGGTACCTTGAGAAATCATCTTTATATCACTCTTACAACCAATATTATAAGAATTTTTACAAATTGAATAACCTACTCAGTTAATTCCAACATAATTCCTAAGAGAAAATAATTATTTCTCAATGTATTTGATATATATATCCGGTTCAACCATCATTATTAACAATGTAAAAGGACCATGTCATAAATAAATCACATATAATATTTTATTTACATAATAAATCCCATGAAATTATATTTTTAACCAATATGTTAAATCATTTTCAGGTATCACATAAACTTAAAAAATATCATTTTCTTTTGATTAGATTTAATACAAATTTCTAAAAAATATAGGGAAAAATATTTTTCTTGAAAAAAAACATTGAATAATATAGTGTAATGTACTTAAATAATAACATCCATGATGATGTGAAAATACATCCATGCTATATATATTAAAAAATATTCTTTTCAAACCTATAAAAAGTAACTCATCCGTAAAAGAATAATAAGATTCATATTTTTTCAACCTTTTTAAAAAACGTAAAGGTAATAGAAAATTTTTTATAAAAATTGTATGATTAAATAATATCTTCAATAATTTATTTTATAAAAATATGGATATGGAAGAAAAATATTCCTAAATAATATATAAATATTTTTAAAATTGTTTTTAAGGAAAATATATTTCCTCGAGTCTGACTCTCACTGTATGTACATTTAATCCTATTTAGTAAAATTATATTAATTTTATAGTTACATAAGAAAAAATTTATTCTATATTAAATTATTATAAATTTCATTTCATTTATTACCATACATTATACAATCATTAAATCAATTAACTTCATGTTAGACATTTTGAGGATGTTTAGTTCGAAATTGAAAAATAACTTCGATGGGTTGAACTCGATCAAAAGGTTAATTGTTACATCATATAAACAATATTAATTGTTAAAAAATTATATTTTTATACTTTAAATATAGTTTTATAATCATAAATTAATTGAATATGTGAAAAATGAATCACATCGATTCATGGATGTGGTATTCCACACTTATGTATAGGTTACATTATCATTTTTAAACGAATAGAAAGGAATGAATATAGATGATATATTATCATTATAGAATGTTAATAAATTCATTAATATCATATATATATAAATTAATTCCATCATTATACACATCATTTAGAGTTAGTAAGGCAAAATGAAACACATTTCTCCATGGAGGTGGTAGTCCACCCATACACACAAATGATGTTTTCATTCCCCATATGATAGAAAAAGAGATTTTTCTGGAATTTAACATAAATTTTTTTATATTTCTATATAGTGGTTATACTTATGTTATTATATCATCATGTTTTTAGAATATTTTAATTGTCTATAATAAAATATTAACTAAAAATAGTCAATTAAGTGTTATATATATTCTATATAAAAAACCATTGTCTTACACCTTAAGCCTTCTAGGTTAGTCCTTGGATTAGACCAAAGAATATATGTCATGGAAAGTGAATGTGGCGAGAGTTGGGGATAATAATTTAATGAATTAGAGTGTTATAATAGTGTGGGTAATGGAGGAGAAGAGGCGTATGTATATAAGAGAGGATATAGAAACCCTTGGAATTACAATGTATTAAAATAATATTAATTAATTCTCAAGTTCATGGGGAAAAATATTGACATATTTAAAACATAGGATGAGGATGAGTATAAATCATCTAATATTATAAAATTAATAAAATTTTAGGTGATTTTTCACCCTTATCTCATAGTTTTAATCATCCGTTAACCCATGTGACAAATACCACAATATAAAATGTTTTACTCTTTAAGAGCCAAGAAAGTTATTATAAAATGTAAAGTGACCCATAATTGGAAAATGGTTTATATGATCAACAGTATCCCATCTACTTATCCAAATATAATATTTTTATGAATTTAAAATCAGTAAATAAAATATTATTTAATAAAATATACCAATAAAGTCATTTTAGGGACTATTAATATAATTTTTTAATGAAATGAAGATATTAATGGAATTAGAATATAACACCTTAACGTGTCACTAATATATTATATTTATATAAATAATGCATCTAACATAATAATTTATACAAATAGTTTTAATTTTAATATTTTTTAAATCATTTTCTTGTTTTTTCTCTTGCTTTCACAAGCATTGTTTCAGTGTACCGTAAGCAGTTATTGTACTTATTTCATATCTAAAAACAAAAATAATACCATAAAACACAAATTATTTATTTTAAAAATAAAAATATAGATCCACTCATTAATTACTATTGTCATAGTAATAAAAATCTATATATATTAAAATAAATAGCGTGACATTTTTTATTTATTCTTTACATTAAATAATATTAAAGTAATTATTAAATAAAAATGTCACCAAGTTTCTATATCTTTAATTATTGGGTGAGGATGCTGAAAATAAATAATACAATAAAAATAAGGCAGGTGATATATATATATTTTAAATCCATATCACACTATTTTTAACTTTAATTACTTGATTTATCCTTTCTGAGGTGATCAATATTTATCATAGTTATTATTCATAATGACCAAAAATAAAAGGAAATTATTTACCAAATTTAAACCTCCAAATTCCAAACTTGGAATCCATTTAATCAAAGTAAATTTATATATTAAAAACCCATGTAAATTAAATGATAAATTACACGCCTTATTAGATTTCAAGAATTAGATAACTGTATTTATTATTAGAATAATATGTATTTTCTTAATGAAAATAGTTTTATTCTCAATAAACTTCTTTTATTTTAAGTGTTTATTTAAAATATTAATTTATATATTTCATAATATTAGTTTGAAAAAATAAATAAATTTATGAAATTATCATATAAAAATTATCTTAGGGTGAAATTTTTAATTTTTCTAAAAAGGATGAGTTTTCAATGAATAGTGAAAATAACTATTTTTTAAAAACTGTAATTTATTTTCATTAAAAAATTAATATAAATTATAGTATTATATTAAATTAAAATATATATCTTTTAATTAGAATTAATCTAATTAATTACATATGAATCATCGTTATACCATATTTTGGTATAGGTACATTTTTTGGATTAAAAACAAGTTTTTCGAAAAAAAACAAGTTTTTCATTGAAATTTTAGTTTTAACATTAAATTAATTTATTCCTCTAATAGAAATTAAATATTTTAAAATATATTCTGTATCGTTAATTATTATTACCATTTTTTAAATATTTTATTTTATTTTTTGTCATTATTAATAGTAATTATAGTAAATATAGTCACCCTGATAAGGGTAAATAAGGTAAATTAGGTAAAAAATAATGCGATAAGGCCTAAAAATCTCCCTAAAACATGAATTTATTTATTGGATAAGATTTATTTCAACCATTATTATCCAATATTCTAAAAGTTTTAAATTTACATCCACTAACCCATGAATATAACATTTATATTATTTTAATTAAATATAAAGTAAAAAAGACACTCTCTTGATTTTATTATCTATAATATTTTTTGATAGGGATAAAAACAAATTATGTTAAATTAAAAATGGTAATTTAAAAATAAATGATTTTTTGGGTAAATTATTTTTAATTTTTAGGGATGACATAATTACCATAAATTCTTACTCAATTCTAACAAAGTGCTTGTGTGAGCAGTATAAAAAACATGTAAATAAATTTCAAAATTTAAAAATTATTATTGTTTGAGTGAGTTCTTGGTGCCCTAAAAAATATAGAGAGAAAAATACCTTATCATGGAATTTTTAATGTATTATATTCATATAAATCTGTTTCCATGTTGTTTTTAAAGTTAAATTAAATGAATAGTTTCAAAAATTATATCAATAATATATTATAATAAAAAATATTTTATTAAATGATTTAAAATTATTAAAAATATTATCTTAGACCAAGGGAATATAATCTGGTTTAAAATATCATCCATGTTCCATATATGATACAATTATCTTTTTATAGTATCTTTCTCTACTTTTTTATGTTAAAAGACATTAATACCATGTTAATATACAAAACTATTAATGAGGCGGGGTTAAAACCAAAAGATAAGGGTAAAAAGAACACCTAAACTTCTAGAAGTTTTATTGAATGAGAGTTTTAATAATAATAATAATAATATTTTAATTATATTAATTTGGATCCATTTTTCTATGAGATGTAATTTATATTAATTTAATACTTTCAAAAATTTCAAGAATGGACCTCCCCTCACTTATAAAAGGGCACTTAATCACCACTTTTTCTCACAACTCTTGAGAACATTATTTAAAATCAACCCCACAAAAGTCTCTCCACAACTTCACTACTTATATCATAGAGTACTTGGATTAATTTTAAAACCATCCTAGGAATTATTTTAGTGTTAACCAAAAGAGGTTGTACGAAGAAGAGGTATAGTACATAAGTAAATGTTTGTTTATTTTTTTTCTACTTCATTAAATTATTATTCAATAATTATTAAATGAAAACATCAGTATCATTATTATAATGAGATTTTATTATGTTAATGGAATAATATATTTCTATCTTGTCTTCCATCTAATAGGGAACAAAAACATTATTCATGCATACTTATAGAATACCACCCCCACAAATTGATGTTTTTCATTTTCAATCACATCCTCTCGTGGATGGTTATAATTATGGATTTAATATATATATATATATATGATATTAATGAAATATTTATAATTATTTAAATATAATATATCATCTATATTCGTACCTTTTAATACATTTAAAAATGATAACATTTTTTGTGTGTTTGTATAGATTACCATCTCCATGAAGTGATGTGATTCGTTTTTTAAAACCGAATTACATGGATACTGTATATTATATATATTTAAATAAAATATATTATATTTGATATATAATAATAATTCTAAAAATATAATATGATTCGTACCTTATATCCATCCTGATCATTGAAAAATTGAAACGTTACTCATGCGTACATATAACCTTCCATCACTAAAATTGTTACATAGTTCATTTTTCATAACCACATTTCATGAATAGTTATAAAATTATAATTAATGTATAAAAATGATAATTATGTCATGATTATTATTCTAGAGATGCTGGAATAATGAACACTTTGACCATAGTAAACGTATCAAATATATTTTGGACATCTGAGCTGAATATCATCAAAACAACCCACATGAACTTATTTTATTAATTAATTAAATATAAAATGGTTGTAAATAAAATAAAAGAAATAATAAAATTATAAAATTACATTAATAAAGTAAATAAATAGCATAATTTTATTATTAAAAAAGAGGAGGAACACTTGATGAGTCAAGCTCAAGTAAAGGGACACATTAATTTAAAATCTTGTTTAACGTGATTTAATGATTTAATTTATAAATATTTTTCTTCCATGTCCATATTAAAAAAATTATTTTATAGATATTTATATAATAAAATTAAAGAATAATAAAATATATTTTATGTCACTTTTTATTCTCATACAAAGGTTTTGAAAATGAATATTTTTACATATTTTTTATGGAATGTTTTGACTTTCTTTCTAAAAGTAAAAAAGGAATGCCCTATTTGAATGTATATACACATCTAAAAATATTACAACAAAAAATAGTCATTTATTTTTTATTAATTTAAAATATTAGATGTTTTCTTAAAATAAAAAAACCATATTCTATTTGTTAGTGGTATTTTAGTATTCAGAATGGGTTTTAAAAGGAAAGGATATTTCAATATCTGAAAGTGTTTTGCATACATGTTTAAAATAGTTTTTAAGGGTATTATGGTGAAATTGTGTAAATATAAAATAATTATTCATGATATGGTACTTTATAATTATAGATAATGTTGGGTGATCCCGATATAACATATATAAATGGGTGATCTAATATAACTTACAAGAACAAGGGTGCCTGATATTGATTATATGAGAGGTGAGCTCAATATAAATCTCATAGGTATTGCATAATTTTCCATGTTCTTGATGCTTAGAAGTAGAGAGTTTTTTAGGATGGTTTATATTATGGATTTAGCTGGGATTAAAAAATTTGTTACCTTAGTTTAACATGGGTTTTGAATATAATGCTTTATGTTTCCCAAAGGATTTCTATTTTCATGCTATAGGGTTTAACAGTTTTAATTGAAAAAAAGTATGTTTTTTCATGATATTATGATTTATTTCATATAGTTATTTAATATGTTGATAAATATAAATATTTTTATATTTTTTTATGTTTTTTACTGTACTAATGAATTTATCCCCTTTTAATACTATTATTTTTGTGCTCATACCATATTTGTAATTTTTTTCACAGGGTTTAAGGATGAGTACGAATAAATAATAAGTCAAGTTAAAATTCATGAATATTAGTCATGAAAAGAAAAAATGTATCATTTTAAAAATTTATATGTTGGATAAAATTGATTATAAGTATAAATGCCCACTCTATAATATATGGGTTTATTATGAAAGAGTTATGACATAGTTATTAAACTCTAAACCTAAAATATCTTTGGGAATGTAAGAAAAATAATTATAGTATAAAGGAACTTGATTACTTAATGTTTTAGGATGGATACATATAGTTGTCATCAAATGAATAGTTTTGAAAACATTATAGTTTATAATAGTTTTAATAGAATAACCTTGAATGATCTTAATTTATTTTTATGTTTAAATGAGATATAATTTGAATATTTCCATGTTTTTTCAAGTATTATATGTCTGTTCAGAATGGTTTTCAACAGAGTAAATAGGGAAAATGAAGTATAAAGATATCAAGAGGATAATATTCTTTTAAATCATTATCCTTTAATGGTTGGAATTGGTATTGAACAATTTTTTGATTTGATAGATATATTAAAGCATGCTATAAATGGTAGTTACATCCATGTTAGATATAAATTAGATCTACCATATAGGAACATGTCAATAGTGGATCATTTTATGAAACAACACCCATCATGTTTCTTTGGAAAATTAGATCTAGTAGAGTCTAATGGATGAATCAATTATCTGGAAAATATATTTTAATTCATGGGATGTTAAGAACATAAAAAGGTAAATATTTTCATATACCATTTCAATGGTGAAGTTGACTGATGGTGGTATTTGGTTAAGAATACATTATAGGTATTGAGCAGAGATTAATGTCATGTAATGAGACAAAATTAATAATCCTATTTTTTTAGAAATATTTCCCTAAGTTTGTTTGAATCCGAATGGAGAAACACTTTTGGAATTGAAGTAAAAATATGAAGATTAAGTAGCTATGTAAGAAGAAACTTTTTACAAGATCATTCAAGTGTATATGAAATTTTATTCGAGGCTATGATATACAAAATTAGTATGATTTAATTTGGATTGAACCAAGTTTATGAAGATAATTGGACTCAAAATAATTAAAAACCTATAAGAAATGTTTTATTGTGATGAGAATGTTGAGATGGAGTTTATAAACACATATTTAACTCTTAATGACAAGAGTAAGATATGTTCATGTGGTACGTGTTGGAGAAGTGGTCAATTAATAAATCTAGAGGTAATCCTCAAAATTTTCCAAGTTTGGTAAAAATATTTTAGGGAATGTATGATAGGATATAGAATGTGTTACCGGTGTGATAAGTTTCATCAAAAGGATTGTGATTGCAAAGAAAATAGTCATGGACCATTCAAGAATGGTGTAATAGATAGCCATCCAATGGTGATTGTTTTAATTGAAATTATTTTAGGAATTATGCTAACATGTGTCCAAAGTTAGTTACTCCGGGAGAAAATCATCATGGTCAAACATAGAAAGGTGTTGGAAACTCATTCATTATCACTATGGTTGATGTTGGGCCATCAAATGAAGAGGATATAGGTATGTTACATTTTCATTTGAATTATTTGAATTGTTTTTTTTGACTTTAGATTTTCATAATCCTAAATTTATTATAAATTTTCAATTAAAATGGGAATATCACCTCATTAAAGGAAGATAGAACTTTTGGTTAAAACATCTAGTAGATGTATTAAAGAATCAATGATTTATCAGAATCATTATATTATTATTAGTGGGAGTGTATTTCCTTCAAAACGTATTGAACTATAAACAGTTGAGATTGATTTTATTCTTAGTATGGATTAGATTTTATTTTATCAGGCTAAAATATATTACTTATATTATAAAGTTATATTAAATAATTTCATACCTTTGATAATATATAATGAATATGAGAAATTGATTAGATATGGTAGTGAATGATAACTAAATCATGTTTCTAAAAAGAAATAAATTATCCAGATTAGTAATGTTCTAGTAGTGAATGAATATATGGATTTATTTAATGATTATTTTCATGTTGTTATCCTTGACTGGGAGGTTGCGTTTACTATTAAATTAGTGTTTAATGCTAATAAAACTTCAAACCCCCAATTTTGGATGGATCAATTAAAGCTTTTGAAATTGAAAAATCAGTTACATGTGTTTCTAGATAAAGGTTTCATTCATCCTATAACTTCACAAATGGGTTCTCTTATATTACATTTTAAAAGGAATATAAGTTCCATGAAACTTTTCATTGATTATAGATCATTGAATAACATCACTATTAATAAAAATTATCCTTTACCTCATATTGATTATTTATATGATCAGATCTTGGGAGTATATTATTTATCAAATATTGATCTCATGTTTGGGTAACATTAGCTGAAGGTGGAGGAAGATATTATGATGATGAAATTTCATACACAATGTGGGAATTATAAGTATTTAGTTATTCCCTTTAGTTTTTCTAATTCACTAGTTGTATTCAAAGATCTAATGAATAAAGTTTTCAATGACTATTTAGATATGTTTGTGGTTGTATTTATTGAGGATATATTCTAAAACTCATGAGGATCGTGAATGAAATAAAATGTTTGTTTTTAAAAACCATAAAAGAAAAGATACTATATGGAACATTTTTTAAGTCTTCATTTTAGTTGTAATAACACTCTTTCCTTGGACATATTGTTTCAATATATAGCATAAATATTGACCTTTGTAAATTAATGTTATTTAATAAATCCCATGACCTAAAAATTTCATATAGATTGATAATATTCATATATTATTGGCCTAATACTTTAAGTTTTTTTAATACATTCTTTAGTTGTCTATCCAACTGAGTTAATAGAAAAATAATTTAAACTCATATGGATAAAATAGTGTGATTATTTTTTCTTTAAATTGAACAAATATTGATGAATTATATAGTATTTCCAATGCCATCTAATAATAGTAAATTTTTCATTTAAAACGATGTTTACTAAATGAAATTGGTTGTTTGATGATCTACAATAATCAGGTAATTTGCTATGCTTAATTTCAACTGAAACATCATGAGATAAATTATCCCACATGTGATCTAGAATTAACTACTATGGTTTTTTTCTTTGAAAATTTGGATACATAATCTATATGGAGTAAATTATGAAATATATAATGATCATAAGTGTTTTAAGTTTATATTAACTCTAAAGGAGTTAAAAATGAGGTAGAGAAGATGTTTTGAACATAGTAAGGACTATGATCACATGATTCATTACTATCCTAGAATATAAACCAAAGTAGATGAATATTTCAATAAAATAGATAATGAATAATTATCCACATTATATTTGGAATATTATATCTTACATAATGATTTAATGAATTATGACTAAGAAACTATGCATGTAGGATGTTATTATATTATTTAGGTTTTAGTACATCTATATCAAGAAAAATAAATTATTTAAGACTAAAATAAGGATATTTTTTAAAGGAATAGGTTGAATATATTAATAAGGCAAATTTTCTTGAGTTTAATATTGATGAAGAAGGTGTTATAGGATTTTGAAAAATATTCAACATTCCTTGTGAATCCAATTTGAAGTAGGAATTATTTAGTGAAGCTAATAGTACATATTTCCTATTAAGCATCGTAGTAATAAGATGTACAAAGACCTTAAAGAGTTTTACTAGTATAATGTAATGAAAAGAGAAATTTTTGACATTATTATTAAATTTTTGACTTATTAACAGGTTAAATCTGAATTATAATTACTAAAGGGGATGATCTATCATTTTCAATTTCCAGAGTTGAAATAGGGAAATATACCCAAGTATTTCATGGTGGGATTACCAAATATATGTTGAAGTAATAATATAAGTAGGCATATTACCGATCGACTAACTAAATATTCAAATTTACTTACCATTAAAGATACTATATATTTAGATTAAATTTATCAAAAGTACCTCAATGAGATAGTCAAGTTACATGGAATTCCAATCTCTATTGTATTTGACTGTGTTCTAATGATTACATCCAATATTCAGAAAGGCATTTAGAATTCATTGGGTAACAAATCAAATTGCAGTATAATGTTTCATACTCAATCTGAAAGAAATTACAATTGAATGATTTATAACTTGTAATATATGATTTGTTTTTATTCAATGTATTACTTTTGAATTTGGGATCAACATATTTTATTTGTTGAGTTTTCTTGTAATAACAGTTTTATTTTTAGTATTGAGATGAAATTTTTTTAATAAATATATGGAACATGGGGTGAGAATCCAAAATGTTTGGATGAATTTGGTAGAATAAATTTTTGAGAAGGTGAAGATGATTCCCCAATATTTGAGGATAAATTAGATGAGGAAAAAAATTAGAGAGATAACCAAAAGAATAATCTTTCTTTTGAGGTAGGTAATCATGTTATTAAAAGAATATCTGTAGAAAATTATTATAAATTTTGGTAAAATTGGGTAACTAATAAAGTAGTTAATTTGACCATATGAAATATTAGGTAAATTTAGACCAATTTTTTATTGAGTGGCCCTAACAATGAGTTTATCTTTGGTACATGAAATATTTCATAATTCATTTTTATGAAGATATATGTAATATGAATATCATGTTTTGAGCCCTAAAGTAGTTCTATTATAAGAAAAACATTATTAAGAGGAATAAACTGTACAAATTCTTACCTATACAGGGAAAATATGGAAAAATAATGGAATTCATCGAGTAAATTTTATGTGGAAAACTATATAGTTCAAGAAGAAAACTTAGATTATGAAAATGTTATGAGGGAAAGATATCCCTACTAATTTATGAAATTAATAAAATTATTATGATACAAATTCCAAAATAGGGTAGAATATGAAAACATATGTAAGGTTAATAATAAATTTCATCCCTTATTAGTATATGTTAAATATATAGTTATATTCATTATAAGAATATTAATTAATTTTTAAAACAAAAAAGGGAATGGTTTAATTCTTATTAATTTTTTTTCAAATATGTTGTAAATTTAAAAGCATAATTTATAAATTCTATAATGTTTATTTTGAATAATTAACTTCAGTTTTGAAATTATCATATCATTATTAACGTAGGGGGAATTTTTTTATTTTTTTTTGAAAAGTTTAATTTTTCAATAAATTGTGAAAAGTACTGAGTTTTGTAAAATGATATTTTATTTTATTTAATTAAATTAATTTAAAAGTCTCATTTTATCATAAAGTAACGTAAGTATCCTTTAATATGAAATAATATAATTAATTAATTAGTAATCATCATTATACCTTATTTTGGTATTTGTTCATTATTTGGCAGAAAACGCATTTAAAAAACTATTATTCATTGCATTTTGTGTTTTTATATTTTATTATTCTTCTGCACTTATAAATTTTGAATATTTAAAAATAGATTCCATATTTGGAATTAGTATCTCAAATTTTTTAAAATAGACACATTTATTTTTACTCATTATGAATAGTAATCATAGTAAATGTTTTTCACATCATTTAGGGTAAATCAGGTAACTAAGGATAATAATAATTTGATAGGGCCTATAACTCTCCAAAAAATATGTCCTTATTTTATTCGATAAGTTTGTTTTGATCTTGAATAGAAAATATTTGAAAATGTGGTAATTTCTAGAATATTTTCTTATATTATAACATTTATATTATTTTATGTAAATATAAAGTCAAAAATGTCACTCTCTTGCTTTCAATATTTATATAATTTTGTGACATGGAAAACCCAAATTATTTTTTGTTCAAAATTTTCATATAAAATATAAATTATTATTTTATCATGGTATTTTATTTTTAATTTTTAGTGATTAAATAATTACCTTAAATTCTTACATAACACCGAAATAGTTCTTGTTTAAGTAGTAGAGAAATCTTGTAAATAATTTTAAAAATTCTAAAAGTAATATTTTATGAGTGGGTTTTAGTTTCTCAAAAATATTAAAAATAAACATATATTATTAGTTGAATGTTATTGTTTATATTGTAATTAATTTTCTATCATTTTGTTTTTAATGTCAGATTATATGAATATTTCCAAAAAATGATATTAATAATATTTTAGAGTAGACAATATTTTATTAAATGAAATAAAATCCCCAAAAAAATTATTAAAAAAATTTAATTGTAGATGGTTTAAAATATTAAATATTTTCCAGTTTATACACTTTTCTTTTTATATTTACTTTCTTGACTCCATTATAAGAAAAAAACAATGATACCATTATAATAGACAAATGGGTTATGGGGGTTAAACCAAAAAAAATGGTGAAAACATCACATAAAATTATACAAGATTAATTTGATGAGAATATTTAAACTCATCCTCATAATATCATTGAATTATATTTATTTTTATCAATTTTTTCAATATAATTAATTCATATTAATTTAATACTTAAAAAAAATCCAAGAATACCTCTCCCCTCACTTATAAAAGGGAACCTCATATCCTCTTTTTTTAATACATTTAGAGAAATAGAGTTCATAAAATCCCTAACAATTTATCTCAACTACTTCATATTCCTCATCCTAGAGGCCTTGGTCTTATTATAAAACTATCCTAGGTAGTATTTCAGTGTAAACATAATGTTGTTGTCTGAAGAAGAGGTATAATTCTAAACCAATCATTTTCGATTTATTTCATCTTCAACCACCATAATATAATCTTCAACCATGATAAAATAATAACATCAGTTTCTTCGATATAGTATGATGTTAGTGCCTTTATGAAATAATATATATCAATCTCATATATCATCAAATGGGGAATGAAAACATTATTTATGCATATGTGTGGGATACCACCTCCATGAAGCAATGTGTTTTGTTTTCCATAAAAACCTCTCAAGAAAGGTTATAATGTTATATATAATATATATATATTATATTATTTAAATATTTATCATTATTTAATGATAATATATCATATAATTTTGAACCATTATATCTATTGAAAAATGATAAAAATGTTCATGTGTAGCTTTGGATTACTACCTCCATGAAGGGATGTGATTCTTTTTTCATGACTACATCACATGGATAAGATATATAAGTCTATTTAATGAAATAATATTTTTATTATAGTATTATAACTATTCTATAAATATAAAATGATACTTATCCTTCTTCCATCATGAATTTTAAAAAATGGAAACATTACTCATGCATACGTACAACTGATGTGAACTTAATTAATTGTGTCATTAAATAGAGCATGGTATTAAATAAAAAAATTGGAATAAAAAAAATGAAAATAATTCTTAACAAATTAAATAATTGACAATATTTTATTGTTTACGAAGATAAATAACTTATGTGACGATTCAAACTCTAGGTAAGGTACACTTTAATATAAAACATCATTTTAAATGGGGTAAAGATTTATTTTATAAATATTTTTCTTCAATGTACATATTTTTAAAATTATTTTATCGATATATTTATATAGAGATAAATTAATTATAAAGGAAAATTTATTTTTCTATTTAATTTTTTATAATTTTTTTTAAAAGTAATATTTTTACATATTTTATACAGAATACTTTGGCTCTCTTTAAAAAAGGCTGAAGGGATTTTCTATTTTAACATATATGGTGTCAATATATTTTCATCCCACAAAAACCATTATTTAAGTTTATATTCCTTTAAAATATTCCATGTTTTATTTAATGAATAACTCTTATTCCACTAATTCTAGATAATTTAGTATTGAAATTGGGTTTTAAAAGGAAAGGGTATTTCAATATCATAATGTGTTTTTTATAGGAGTTTAGAAGATTTTTAAGGGTTTGAGGATGAAAAGGTGAAATAATAAATTATTTTATTCTTTATATGGTATGTTATCATTAAATATAATGATAGGTGATCCTGATAGAGCTTATATTAATGGGTGAGGATGATACAACTTATACGATAAGTGAGATCGATGGAGCTCTCCAATGCATTGGGTAATTTTCATTATTTTAAATTGAAATAATGTGGGATTTAACCATGAAGGTTTATAATATGGATTTAACAAGGATATAGTTATTTCTAAATTGGGTTTCATATGGGTAATAAATACAATGCTCTAGGTTTCCTAAAATATATTATATTATATTGTTATGAGTTTTAATGGTTTTTTATGAGAAAAAATGAATATTTTTATGATACTATGATTCATTTAACATTCTAAATGAATACTGTGATAACAGAAAATATTTTATAGTTTTTCATGTTTTTTACTATACTTATAGATTTTTTCTGTTTTATACCTCCTCAATGTGATTTCTGCGCTCATCCTACATTCTTAAAAGTATTTCACAAAGTTTTTGGATAAAAAAAATGAAGTAGTCAAGTGAAATTTCATTAGGATTATTTATAAAAAGAAAACATGTTTCATTTTAAATTTTTTATATTGTTTAAAAAATGGATACTGATTAGAAGTGCCCCCTTTGTAATATATTGGTTTTTTATGTAAGAGTTATGACCAAATTGTCTAAACTATAATCCTAAAATTATTTGGGAAAAAAATAAAGGGAATTATAGTATAAAGGCTCTATATTATATAATGATTAATTGCATATTCATATATATATATATATATATATATGTGGAATAAATTATTCTATTATTAAAATAAAAAACGTAAGAAATTTTTTTATAATAAAATTAAATCCCAAAATATAAACTTATAAAAAATAAATTATAATGATAATTAATATATAATTAATTTAATTATTTATAATTGAAGGAGGTTTATGTTATATTAATATCAAATTCAATAAAAAATGATAATTTTTAATTACTTTATTTAATGCCACATTTACAAAAATCGGTATTTGTCAACATTTTAATAAAAATATATTTTTTTCAGAAAAATCAAAAAATTCACCCTAAGATAATATTGAAAATATCATTTAAAAAATGATATTAATTATCTCAATGAATATTACTAAAAATGACATCAATTAATTATAATTTCCATAAAAAATATGATAAAAACCATTTTTAAAGAAAACATATTTCTAAAGCATGTAATTCCTTTATTGAAATTTTAGTACTTATTTATATGTGTTAATCGTTACATTTAAATTATATAAAAACATTAAATCTATTTTTATAATGTTATTATTCCTATTTATATTGAAAATATAACTTCTAATTTATATCATTTATATTTCAATAATATTATTTTTATTGTATATCATAGTTTTTTTAGTGCTTGGTGTTTCATGTCAAAAATCTATTTAGTATAGTATTATTTTAAAAAAAATTCTAGGTTTTATAACACCTAATAAGAATATTACAACAAATAACCAATTATGAAACAAATAGATTCATAATTTATGGTATACACATCATTTATGATTGACTTTATATACGTTTATAGTTTTCCTTATATATTTATTGATTTTAGAATTCCCATAACTCAAATTTCCATTATTTAATGTAAATTATAGAGCCTTGAGGATATATGTTAAGAGTGACTGTAATGGAAAATGTTTTATTTTCACAATGAATAATATAATGAGATATTAGATGGAGTACGAAATCTTATAGCTATGATCTATTTATAGTCTCATGAAATGAACAATAACATAAACCCTGTTGATCTCCTAAACAAACAATGGAAAGAGATACATATTCTCATGTCAATCATTTAGAAATGTAAATCCTATATAAATTGGTCCTACAAACCACAAACTATTTAGAAATGTAGAAATGTAGAATTTATTTTCCATTCTATAGTTCCCAAACCATGATAATATCATCTTGGTGGTCTATACTTTTGATGGTGAGGTAGACCAATGGTGGATTCTCATCATGAATATAAATATGAAGAATCATGTATAATCTAAGGAATGAGAAAAGTATATGAAACTTTTAATTAATAAATATTTTCTATAAAATATTTTCCCAAATATGGAGAGATAATTCCTAGAGTTCAATTAAAAAACAATAAATCCATTTGAACATATGAGTAAAATGTTAAGAGACTCTTGAGATTGACCTATGGTTTTATTACTAACACTCCAAGTAATATTGAATGATTATTTATTGTATATAAACAAATTCCATGAAAGGTACTATCAATATTAGTATTTATTAGATAAAAATAAATTATTTTATGTGCACATAATGTAGAAATGAAATCAGGGGACACTCATTTTTCTGGAGATAAGAAAAATAATATAGAGTTTCATGGAAACTCAGAACAAAATTCTCAGGTAGGAAAGAGTATTCAACACTATACATGCCAAAAATGTGGGAAGAAACACCTAAGTAATTTCCTTAATATATTATGAAAATGTTTTATAAGTGATAAAAAAACCACAAAAAATAAAAATATCAGATAAATTCAAATAATACAATGGAATAAAATAATGATTCATCTAAGGATCCAACCACAATTAAATTCTTCCAGTGAAATAAGTTGGGAAATTTTACAAAAAAATCCCCAATACAATGGATAACAAGGATAATATTCATTAAAAATATCAAAAAACAAGCAAATAAGGAAGATCCAATGTAATCACTACTGCTAAAGTAGGTCCTGAAAATGAATGTTGAAATGTACCCCCATTAATCAGTCAAATACATCAATTATCTTATTTGATTCATTTTATATCCCATCCCTTGTACGAATAATGATTTCCGAGAACATAAATAATTATATGATGAATTATAAATGAAAACTCATAGTAATATGATGGTTTTAAACCAACATTATAATTTTTTTGATAGATGTTTATATGTTCATCCATAAAATCTTATTATTCTCCCATTTAGTGGAATTTGTTGTTATTTTGGAAGTTGATTTTCTTATCTATATAAATATACCATATAAATTTATAGAATTGGCATGTCACATGCATATCATAAATCAACCTATAACCTTACATTATTGTAAGGAAAACTATAAACTCTTAATTTAGACTACTTCCATTATATGGGTCTTAATACTCAATAATTATATGAGTTCCCTATTCTTAACTATGTTTGTGAGGTTAATATTCGATTAAAAAAAATATATTGTGATTAATATATTAAAAATACCATCTTCTGTTTTCATCAGTGAGAGAAATAAAAAATTTGAGGAAAAATTTTATTTAATGAGGTAGAATGTAATACCCTATGATTTCAGTATATATTTTCCTTTAATTAAATACTATATTTAATAGTATATTGCACACACATCACTCAACTAGAATGAAAAAAATATAAATTTAATTAAGGTAAAATTTCATGTATTAAAATATGACAATTATAGATATAGCTGGTGAATTAATAAGTATAAATAGTAGTAATAACATCCTAAATGTTATGTTTACACGAAAATAAATGCCATTTTTTAATATCAAATCTTTGATAAAATATAATTAGTATAGATAAGTACTGAAGAATATCTTTTTATTCTTAAAAATATATTTTCATAAAAAAAATCTTTTTTAGGTGAAATTAATATTTTATTTTAATAAGAAATTATACAATGTCTCTAGCTCGTGGCTACTTATCAGTTCCAAAATCGGAGGGTTATTGGGACCTTAGGCATTCCTCCTAGTATTCCAGAGGCTTTAAATTAGCAATGGGAGTATAAAGTATTATCATACAAATAAAATAACCCTATATCTAAGCACAAAATAATAGATAAAAATAACCAAACATCATCTATAATAACAAATCACCAATTATAATATGTAGAATCAATAACTAGAGTCAATAATAATAAATAACTATAGAATAAAGTGGTTATGTATACTCCCTAGACGACCTCATAAATTAAATGAATTAATGAATAAACAAATTTATAAGATCCTCTAAAAGATCCATGAGCCTCACCTCACCATAGTATCCAATCCTTTATGACCTATCCCACTCGATCTAGCTACTTCAAGCTTCTATTTAACCAAAACTTTTAAACAGTGAGGGTTTTATTAGGTTCCCAAGTGCCATTGAGTCTCAAGTAGGGTGTTAGTATAAGACATTTGGTAACCAACAATATTTTCTCATACATAACTATAAAAATAAATATACAGTAGTTATATTCTCAAAAAAATAAAATAAAATAAAATTATAGAATCATAAATAAACAAGATCATTCCTTAGGTTTTGACATGACACTCAGGATTGACTATTACTGGATCGGTCTGTGCATGAGTGTTTTTGACCATGTTACAAAACCTTTCCAACCAATACATAGACCAACGAACATATCATAACACATTATAATCTAAGGAGTGTGTCCAAGGAATTCTAATATGTATCACATATGAATATAAGGAGAATATCCAACGAATTCCAAACTATATCACTTATAAATCCATGGACTACACTAAAGGCATTCCAAATCACATCACATTAATCCGAGGGTCGCATCCCCTACCTCAATTCCAAAGAATTATTTTATTGAAACCCAAATTGATAATATAAATAATCTATGGTGCATTTCTAAGTCATTCCAAACTTTATCACATCCATATGAGGGGTTGCATCCCAAAACTCAATTCTAAGGAACTAATCCAAGGCAACATGGAAAGATAATGAAAATAAGGAATATGTATAAGGGATTCCGAAACATATCATGCATGAAGGAATGATAAAATTAAAACACCCAATGAATTCCCATGTATCATAATACATCTTGGTGCAAATTTAATCCCACCCAAATAATCTCATAGAAAAAATATCAACGGGGTCGGCCATTTATCCAAAATAATCCAGAAACCTGAGGTTAGCCTCTCAGGTGTAGGACATATAAATTTAAAATGGTCATATAAGGATCAAATCATAGATATGGGTAGTATAGTGATATGAATAATCATTATAACACATTCTTGAAGGCACTCGATTAGGGATCATTATTTCACTTGGGTATAGTAGGGTCCCCTTGGTAGCATCACATCATAGAAATCCTATATAGGATTCTCTATCCCATTTCCATCACATGAGTTTAAGCCTATCACTCAAAGGGAATATAATCCCATGATTCCATCATAATAATATCATTACCTCACAAACCATATATGTATGGTCACATAAGGGAGATAGCCTTGAGCCAATACCTATCCCAGGTAACCCTAGGTCAATCCCCAAAACCAACCTATCCATTCATCTCTACAGGTTCTAGCCACCTAGATGATCACATATCTGGGGTATTGAAAACTCACCCCATGCTCATAAAAATTAGAATTTAGGATCTAAAGAATATCAAGGTTCCCACACATCTAATCATTGAGCTATCCATATCAACTAAACACTCTCATATACATGGATATATCTACCCCTTTTATATAAAGAAAACTATATTATATTTTTCCATTTAAACCCCTATAGAGTATAGGTGTCTCATTGTATATAATAACGATCCATGCCCTGTTCATTAGTGGTTAAGGGATAATGACAGTGCACGTGGTCTATCATAACCCTTGTCACTTTGTTCAGCACATTCAAAATTATTTCATTTTAATTAAAAAATTATATTAAATTAATGTTGTAAATTTCCGTCAGTTTTGAGACCACATATCTCCTTCCATGAATATATAAATAAAGAAAAATAAAATGGGGATATGATCAAGGGACTACATACCTCATTAAAAAACACTTCCCATTTTTAACTCACAATCTGATCATTCTTCTCGAGCACGTCTAAGTCTGTCTGACCATCTTTTAACTAGACGAGGTCATAAATAAATCCAAACAGACCAATTAAATATATTTTCATCACTTATAACAATAAAAAATTTAGAATAAATTATAAAATGTAATTTAAAGAGTTATAATCACTGAACAACTCACTGAGAGACCTCATAACACTAAAACAAAAACCAACAGTATGCTATTGTCCTATGGAATTATGCAATAAAATAAATGCTCAAAATCACTAACTAACAACACAAATTCAATTGTAAATTTCATTTAATTTAAGATAAAAACTTTAAAAAATACAAATAATAATATACCTCTAGAAAAACTATGTATGGTGGTCTGTAGATAATGTATCAAGAAGTCCTCTAGCTTGAAAATGTGAAAACCCCAAAAGAGTTGGTTGATTCCACAATGTTCTAGTTGAATCATATTTCAAATCATAAATTGGGTGACACCAAATCATAGATAACCCAATCAAATGAATTAAATAAGGAATATGAGGTTTAATATCACTTTAAATTTCCATGAAATGCTTCAAAATCCATCCCAAACAAGGGGGAATCAAAGAGTAAAGAGTGGGATGATGGGAAGTCGGTCCATGCAAACAAGGCGAAGGAAAAATTGGAAAAGAGATATAATATTTTGGAAGAAAAAAGCTACAATTTTCTAAAATTTTAAAGATAAAATTTTTTTGGCCGTATGGTTTTTCATATCATGTTTCAACCATTCAGTTAGTGCAATTTCCATATACCTCATTCCACACAGTTTCGCTACATATTTTTCCAAATAATTATCTGACTATGAAAAACACCCCAATAGAAATTGATAAATTTTCTCATGGTTTTTATATAACCATGTGATAACCATGAACCATTCCCTTCACAATTACATGTTTCATGGTTTACCTACATTTTTTCCCTAACCATGTGGTTACCATGAATAGGGAAAGATCCATTAAACATGTCAAAATTACAAGTCTAAATCTCATAAAACATATCCGAATGCTTGAGGAAAATTCCAATACACACACAACATACAAATAATAAATTTATGATAATCTAACTATTTGAATTAAAATTCAAATCTAATTTATAAAAATAAACCAAACAATAGATTTCAAAAAATTTAAATTCAATCAAAAATTATAAAATCACAAATAGGCTTGATTTTACAAAATATCCACCAAAAAAAATTCATCCTCGATATGTTTCATTAAAATTTTAGTAAAAAATCCTAAAATTCTATATTTTTAAATTTATGTTCAATTATATATGTTTTTATTCTGAAATACTGAATTATATTCTACTATGTAACTCTAAAAATTATGAACATTAATCCTCGAAACATGATCCACCACTCTCTAATATAATAAAAACTGCAAGAAGGAACATACCCATACTAATATATATTGGTAAAAAAGTTTCATCAACAAATTCATCCAAATTTGGATTTTTATCCCCACCATAAGACTCATCTCATAATGATCAAATTTGAGCGATGGTGCCCCCTCTTAGAATTCCCTATCGAAATACATTTCTACAAGTCCATCAACCTAGTTGAGGTGGTTTCCATCCCACTTCACCCAATTACTTATAAAAAACAAATGGGTTATCATATATCTATCTATTATTAAATATTCTTGGTATCATCCAATGAGACACTATGACAATTACCTGATTACTCTAACACGCCCAGATTTTATGATAAATATATTCATTAAATAAATTTAATTTATCTAATAGATTATAATACACACAACTGAAATTATAAATGAAATATAATATATTATATTTTTATAACCTTTTTATCAAATTTATGGAAATAATATTAATTAGTTAATTTTAAAAACAAAAATAAAATATATTTTTAGTAAAGTCTTTAAATTCCTTAAAAATACTTTTTCCTCAATATTCTTTTTATTACTTCTTCTGGGGAAATAATATAATTACATTTTTTATACTTTAATAAAATTTATTAGAACAAATGAAATTCATTTTTGAAATAATTATTTCAAAATTATATTAGAGTGACCTTTCGATAATTTTTTGAAAATATTAATTTTTTAATGAATTGTGAAAAATACTGATTATTATTTAACATTGTATTATCATTTAAAAAATTTTAAAGTTTTTATTTTATTTAATAATTTTTTTAAATGTAAAATTAGTTACATTATGTTATTAATAATTCAATTTTTTTCATTGATATAAATTTATGTGGATTTTACTATAAAACATTGTAAACATAAGAAAATAATTTTTTCTTGAAAATTGTTTTCACTGCCTTTTGAAAGTTAATTTTAAAAGTAATTTTTAATAATATTAGAGATTGAATTTAATAACACTGATTAAATATTTTTAATAATAATCTCCAATTTTTATAAATAATAAAATTTAATTTTTTTTATAATGAATTGTAAAAATAGTAAAAATTTGTCACAACAAATATGGTTAAAACGGGCTTACTGGGGGGGGGGGGTTAATCCAAGAAATTAGGTTAAAATTCCAATTAAAATTTTATAAATAATATTTATGACCATATTTAGACATAATAATATCCAAAATTAAAATCAATATCCATTTGGAAGCATGAAGCTTGAGAATAAATTTATTATATATCAATCTTTTAATAATTTCCAAGTGTATCCTCTACTCCACTTTTAAAAGGACACTCATAATTTCTATTATTTATTGAACATTTAGCCTTATATATTTATAAAGTAATATAAAAATATCTTATAAAATTACAAATCCATGAATTAGAGGTTATAGTATTCTTAAAATTCCATTCCAAGGGTCCATAAGAAAGGATTTAAGGGTGTCCTACCCAATGAGAGGTAATCACCTTACCCAACCTCTTTCAATTTCATTAATCTTATACCACATATAAATATATTTTATTCATAAAAATAATAATAAATTAAGTATCATAAATATAATAAAATGTTATAATGATAATGGAACCACCAATATCCACCCTCTATTATATGTAATTGGAAGTGGAAGTATCGCTCATGCGTATGTGTGGTTTACCACCTTTCGGTTGCAATACCATTCATTTTCCATTACCATATTTCTTGGATGATTATTATTATGATATTAAATATTATATATGATATTTGTTAAATAATTAATATTATGGAATTATAATATCATATCTACCTTCTTACTTTCCAATCCATTGGAAAATGATAACCTCAACTCTCCAATGGCCCGAAGGCCTTCATTTTTTATTGATTTTTGATAATCCACCTTTCAAGGGGTGAGGTGGGACCCTAACAAGGCCCGTAGGAATAATCATTACATGGACCATAGGCCTTAGAAGAATTAATTGCACGTAGGATTCAAACATTACATACAACTGAGACTAACTACTTGGAACTGCTCCTCCCCAGCATCATCATCATGAAATCAGCTCTCCACCATCGCATGGCTGTTCGGCTAGGCTTTCCTTTGCATGCACAGGCTTGTCCTGATGTCAGGTTCCATAACCTCTCATTCTTTCAATCCATTTTTCTTCTTCTATGATGATTTATCCTTACTCCTCCTCTTTCTGAAGCTTGTACCTTGTAGGTTGTCTGGTTTGCATCTGCATTTTTAAGGTGTCCCGAAGGCCTTGAGGTGGCCCGAAGGCCTTACTGACCCGAAGGC
The DNA here is from genome assembly GCA_963277665.1 of Viscum album. Classification (NCBI taxonomy): domain Eukaryota; kingdom Viridiplantae; phylum Streptophyta; class Magnoliopsida; order Santalales; family Viscaceae; genus Viscum; species Viscum album. Next base: position 756,416,066 of record OY728132.1, on the reverse strand, counting down.
CTGGGTGGCCCGAAGGCCTTAAATAACTTGAAGACCAAATCGGTGGCCCCAATACAAAAATGGCGGCATATTTGCGGCTGCTACAATGCCAAACAGTGCCTGCTATAGTACCTGCTATAGTTCTACACAGTCCCTGCTATAGTACCTGCTACAGTACCTGCTATAATACCTGCTACAATACCTACATAGTACCATCTCTATGATGCAATGTGATTCCTATTTTGTATCCAATTTACATGGATTTAAATAATAATATATTTATAAAACATATAATATATAATAAATATTCTATAAAGGTGTGTTAATATTTACCTTTCTTTCATTCCGTCCATCGAAAAGTGAAAATTGTGTTCATGTGTACGTATGATTGATTGTATCCATTAACAATATAATTCATTTTTATATCACTATCTTTTATGGATGAATATAAATATAAATATATTTAGTGAAAATATTTGATATTTATGTCATGATTAAAATTTTATAGATGATGGGACCATGATCATATTACAAGTACAAGAGCTACCAAACCAATATTCTTTTGAAATACGAAATAGTTAACACCGAAAAACCATGATTTTAATATGAACTTATGAGTAAATGGAAATTAAAGAATTAAAAATGGAGAATATAAGATAATATAATTATTTAAATTAAACTATAATAGAAGTATAATATATTTAAATTTATTATATAAGAGGTTAAAGTAATTAAAATCAAGTCAAACTCGAGGTAATGTATTTTTGTATCACTTTTATTTCTATGATACACATGCTATATTCACCACTTGTTTATTTTATGTGGTGTATGTAATTTCCAATTATTTATTTTATGACTATTATCATGAATATTTTGAGTATATAAATATCTATATAATGTTTATCTATCATGAATGTTTGATTTTAAAGTTACCAAAATGGTAAGGTATTAACTTTACAATCTCATTTTTATCAGGATTGTTTATGATTAAGTTTCCAATGATGAAATTTCATGGTCCATCTCTCTAAATCTCATTTAGTTTTTTATTATATAGTTATTTACTAAGGATAGGAGTTTTTAATTTCATTTTCATCTCTTTATGCACTCAAAAGATATAAAAGACCATTTTCAAGGAAAATTAAATCTATTTCTCTCTCCGGTTAAAAAATCTTTTTCTTCCATGTTCTTGTTTTCTCTAAATGTTTTTCAATAATTTTTTAATATTATTATATTATTGTTTAATTTAATTTTTACCCATGTATTATTTTTTATTAAAATTGTTCAAATGATTCTTCATGTCACTTTTCAAACAAGGTACTTTTTAATTTTTACCAAAAATGTAAAAGAAATCTTGGTTTTAATATACTCAGCATGAATAAAATTTCCTACAATAATAAACACTCAATATTTGAAGATTTATTTAGAAAAAATATAGGGATATTTTAAAATAAATTTCTTTGCTTAATATTTCATAATTTTTTAGAATTTTATATTCGATTTAAAGTTGAAAAGTGTATTTTCGTTATAAAATATTATCGTGATCATTTAAAGACATTTTTATATCTATGATGGCATCTTTTTATGGTATATTAGCTTTACTGGGATATTATCCAAGGATTACATCCTTATTATTTTTCTATATGGTTTATTTTTATGAGGAATATATGTTTATTAAACATGTTTATTTTATATGGGTTATGTTATTAGGTCCTGAGCTAGTAGAGGAAGTTGTAGTGGAAGTTAGAGCCATTAGACAAAACATTAATACACTCCAGAGTTGACAGAAAATGTATGTTGAAAATCATTAGTGAAATATGGGATTACTATTTTGTGATAAGTAATTCCTATTAATTTTTTCATGTAATAATTTTATGAGATTCTTAAGTAAGGGAAATCTAATCCTTAGGTATATTTTCATCTTCGATATTCTTGATCGTGTAGGGAAAATAACTTATTGTTTATGCTTTTAGAAAACCTATCTCATGTTTAGGATGTGTTCCATGTATCTCTTTTGAGGAAGTGCATTAATAATCCTTCAAATTTACTGAACTCAGAGATTGTAACACTATATCATGATTTTTATGATGAATAACAACCAGTAGGGATCTCAGATCATAGAGATAAAGGGCTATAGAAAAAGACTAATCACTTGGTTAAAGATCTCTAAAGGAATCATAAATTCAAAGAATCTACATGAGAACATGTGGATATTATGAAAAAAATATATAAACAATTGTTAATATAAAAATTACAGGAATTTTTACGGTGAAATTTATTTTATTTAGAATGTAACACCCTTATATTTTATGATATTTATATATTTAAAATAAATTCCATTTTTTATAGCAGGTGGTACATGTAACCCCAATTATAAATTTACCATAATATAATATACCATTATAAAATAACCATTAAATTTGTGGTATGAATAGTAACAACCAAAATTTAAAAATATAATACAAATATTTTTTTGTAATGTCTTTATATACCTTAAAAAATTAAATTTTCCTCACAATGGTTTTTATTACATTTTGTGATAAAATTAAAAAATTATTTTTTCGACATTTTTTAAACATTATTTGTAAAAATTAAATTATTTTTTTAAATAAACTTGTCAAAATTACCTTAAATGAAATTTTTGATAATTTTATAAAAAGAATAAATTTTCAATGAATAGTGAAAACCCTGATTTTTAATAAATACCGTGTTTTATTATATTGAATTTATGATGTTCCATTTTGTTTATACACAGGATTAGAAGAAAATTTGTTGAATTAAATTATTAATAATTCAATTATGGTCATTGGAATTTATTTTATGCGTGTTTTGGTATAAAATATTTGTATACTTAAGACAACGTTTTTTCTTGAAAACCATTTTCCTTGCAATTTGTGAGTTTATTTTAAAAGTAATTTATGACACATTTAGAGTTTTAATATTGAAAAATATAATAATTATTTATAATAATAATTCCAAATTTGTTTTATGTGGCCACTTTCATTTTTTCTTTTAATGAACAGTAAAAATTGTAAAAATTGTCACCGAAGTTATGGTTAAAATGGGTTTAAAGGTTGGGGGGTAACCAAGATATAATATATAATTTTCCAATTATTAATGTATAAATATTATTTTAAGGAAATATTTTGACCTCATAATATCAAATTTTTTTATATATTTCAATTTAAAATCATTTGGATAGAGAATTACTTTATAATATTTTAATTTTTTATTAAATTCCAAGTGCGTCCTCTCTCCCACGTATAAAATAGCACTACTCCATTCTCTTATTCACTCCAAATTGAGAATTATATCTTAAGAAACCTAAAATACTATATTATAAACATCCCTATATAAGAATTAGTTGTCCTATAGAAAATTATAAGGTTTCATAAGAAAGGATCTAAAGGAGGCCAACTAAAGGAGAGGTAACCTTCTTAGCCAACCTATTTCAATCTATTTCAAATTATAAATCCTATAAATATATTATATTAATCATAAAATAAAAAATTAAGTATCTTAATTTTAATTCATTTATGATTTTTTAACCACTAATATCCACTCTTTATTCTATTAAATGGGATGTGAAAGTATCGCATGTGTATACGTATCGATTATCACCTCCACTTAATGATACAATTAATTTTCGATAAACAAATTTAATGGATGATTATTATTATTTTATTAATATTTATATATTATTTCTATGACATAAAAATTTATATGGAATTATAATATCATATGTACCTTCTTACCTTCAAATCCATTGGAAAACAAAAATATCACTCGTGTGTACGTGTGAACTATTGCCCTCATGAAGCGATGTGATCAGTAATTCATTTATATTTTAAATAGATTGTAAAATGATATATTTTATGAATATAAATATTATATAATAATTATTATTTAAATTTTAATTAATATTTTCTTTTCTTTCTTTCCATCTTATGAAAAGTGAAAACAACATTCATGTATACATTCAACATTCCTTCTCTATAAATGGTGTAATTTATTTCTATATATATATATATACATTATAGATGTATTTAAATATATATATATATATATTACCAACATATATTACATTTACACCTTTATTAACATTATATATATTATTTAACCATGATAAAATTTTATGGACTAGAACTACTAAATCAAAATTCTCACGAAAAAGAATATAATTAACACCAAAAAACAATGTTTTAAATAAGAAATTATTAAATAATAGGTGTTGTAATATTATAAGTTTATAATATATTATATTATAATTATATAAATTAATCTATTATATAATGATAATAAATGTAAATTTTTCATAATTGAGGTCAATGTTATTTCAAAGATGGTCAAACTAGAGGTAAGTGATTTTCATATCATGTTTATTTCTATGAGACTCATGCCATATTTACCACTTATTTCTTTTATATTGTGTATATACATAACATAATTTTATTTTATGATGTTTATAATTAAATTTATAGGAATATAAATATCCTTAAAAGGAATTATCATTCATGAGTTTTTTATTTTAAGGATACCAAAGTAGAAAGGGATTTACGTTATAATCTCATTGTTTATCGAGATTGTTTTTGATTATGTTTTCATGACCCATTAGTTAATAATCTCATGAATTTCATTATAATATATTTATTTCATGATAATTCATGATTTCCATTTATTTTTCTCACTTAAGTAACTCAATAGACAGAAAGATCATTTTAAAGGAAAATTGATTTTATTTGCCTCTTCGATTGAAAATCATTTTTTATCCATATAAAAGTTTTCTATAAAATGTTTCCAAGTATGTATATTGTTATTATGTTATTATTTAATTTAATTTTTACCCATTTAAAATTTTTATAATTTTTTTCAAAAGAATCTTATTATCATTTTCTGAAAAAGGAACTTTGGACTTTTTACTGAAAATGTGAATGGAATCTATATTTTAACCTACTCAACATGAAAACAATTCCCAATATCATGAACACTAAATAATTTAATGGATTATTTCAATGTTTAAAAAGATATTTTAAATGAAAACATTTTCATTAATATTTGGGAACAATGTGGATTTCAAAACATTATTTAAAAATTAAAAGTCATTTTCCTCTAGAAATATTCCAGTGATGACTTAAAGGAATTTTTCATCTGTGATGGAATATTTTAATATTATTATACATTAGTGGGATATGATACAATGATAAAATAATAATTATTTCTTTGGAAGGTTTATTATTATGATGAAAATAATTTTTTTAATCCACATTATTTCCAAAGAGTTATGCTATGATGAAATATTTAAATATTAATAAAACCCATTTCAGTTTCATGATTTATGATATGATTAATGTTTTATGATATTATGTCACACATATGAATTATTTTCATTATGTTATGAGTGGGACTAAAAATATATATCCCTCCATATAATTTAGTATATATTGATATATCATGAGATAATAAAGACTATAATAGGGTGTGAATCTTGATAAGTAAGAGATATTTTCCACTATGATAGTGTTGGGAGAGAACCATCAATAAGGATATGATAAATTGTGGAGCAAAACCAATACACTATCATAGTATTGTAAGTTAATCATACCTAAATAAATGATTTTTTATATTTATTTATAAAAAAAATACTTGTGTCTTATGCTAATGTTATGCTTATATGGCCCTTGTTCTTTATTTCCATTACAATTCATGTTTTATGAACTGCAAAGAATGATGACAAGACCTAATATTATGATCTATGATATATAGGTAATGGTTTTCAATTGTTATTATCATGTTATGAAACCCTTATTCTCGTGTTATGTTTATGTTATCATTTATATATCCCTTTATTACCCTTACTAAGCATCGGAGCCCACCATTTATTGTGTTTCCTTTCCCTAGGTTATGAAGATATGTTTTAATTAAGATTTGTATAAAATGGTGAAATTTATAAAGAAATTAGTGGGAGATGATGTAGATATCTTATGAATAAGTTGTTTATGTATCCAATATTGCAAATAAATTGGACCTATATAATACACGAATGGATTCATAATTTTATTTATTGAGTATTCATTTAATAAGATGTGGTATTTATGTATTAAAAGTATGTGTCTCTAAAATCGCGATGATTGAGTCCTTGGAGACATCATGAGATTTTACAAGAACTAATAATACATTCTAAACCCAAATCTCCATGAAATATATTAGTTGGATCACCGACTACTCACATCAACCATCATCCTCTCACAATGAGGACTAGGGAACCTCTAAACTAACTCCCACTCTGATCATATCAATAAGATCTCTAGATCCATGACAATGCATATACTCCATCTAATATCATATTCAAACATCATATGTAGTTTTCTTTATTTATTAAGATAATGATGGGTTCATCTACATTCCTATATCAAAATAAAACTTTGATCATATGAAAAATAGTCAAATCACACCCTTAAACTTTTAACACAATGGTCATACCTCCATAGCTCTTTTTCCATCTGACATTACATGTAATAAATGTGAATTACTACCCCATTAATACCCATGTGCCAACACATAAAATCTATTTCTACCCATTTCAAGATTAAGGGAACATCATCATCAAAATATCCAAAAATCACATCAATAATGTGGGAGAAAACATCTAAATAACAATGATACACTCCCCAATATATGTATTTTTGATACTTATCCTCATGTGCAACCTCAATAGGTTCCTTTATTAAACACATGTTCATAATAACGATCCAAAATCATCACTCAAAAATTCCAACACCAAACCACCCATAATGTCATTATCATTAAAAAGGAAACACTCATCACCCTAATACAACATCTCAGGCCATCATTCATATATTCATTTCACATGATCCATTGGTCCTTAGCTCACACATTCCTACTCATCAATTTCAACTCCAACCATACCATGTGTAAAGAATCCATTCCACATTTATATCATCTAAATCCAAAGGTAATATGTTCCTATACATCTTAATTTTACTACTTGACCAATGATCCTTTGAGTTACACATCATTAATCCAAGTATCGCTACAATACTCCAAACAAAAACATCACATGCATGTTAAAATCCTCAAACTAGATGCACCATCAGTACTCTGTCAAATTCAGGTATCTTACCCAGTCCATTATATACCACATAATCTCATGCCAAGTAATTTCATCACTAACTATCAGCGTTTACCTAGTCCCTCATTATTCTCTCATAAGTGAATATAGGATCAATAGGGCCAGTAATTAAAATAATACTTCCCTTAAAAACATTATCTAGATACCTAAATACCATAACTATAGGTTATCATCATAATATAGAAACATGTCATCCCCATACATATATTACAAACCCCGTAACACCTCAGATTCTACATTCTCAGACCCAAATAATATTTCAATGCCCAATATTTTTAAAGGGAAATATCTATACTTAGATAACCCTTTTCTGTTGGGTTACCCTCACCCAACTCATATCCACCATAATACCCAACCCACAAATATTCTAAGCCAAATCTCAAGGAACCAGGTATGACCACATATCCAATAGTTAATATCACAAATAGGTCACACCTTATAGGAAACACCTATCTATTATTATCTTGAGTAGCATAATGTAGCTTACTAACTAAACTACTAACTCTATGGTATTATGTTTCTGAAATCATATTCCAAATCAATCTCTCCATCCAGGACATTGATCCTCATTTTGAATCCATATAAAGAACATCCCCTCAAGAATAAAAATCAAAGGTAGATCATCATCAGGACCCTATATACAGGATCCACCACTTTGAGGATCACATTTTTGTATGTTATTATATAGTGGCATCAACCAATAACGATCCATGTTTAGGACCACATAAATAGTATGTTCAGTTTTGTAGAATTCCACTACCATGTTATATGGGAAAAACATAGATGTTATAAACGACACATTAAATAATCAAAACTATTTCTTATCTAGAACAAGTAAAATATGAAACCACATGTTTTTAATCACTATTTAATAAAATGCATGTACAATAATACTAGGATCACTACACACCCCTTACTCTAAGGGAATACATAGTATTCAGGGAGAATCTCATCCTAGATCCATATGACCTATCATCAGAATAAAATATAGTATGGCCTATATGAGTAGAATGGAACCATAGTGTTATATGGGAGAATTCAATATATTTTTTTATAAAACATTAAATAGATGAACAATATATTGATAGTGATACTAATCACACACAAGCATACATATTCTATGTGAATCCAATGTTCCAGTATAATTCACAAACACTGGTCTCTTAGAATCGTGCCAAGAGGAAAAAACCTATAATCCATAAATCCAATAATACATACAAATAATGATGTGTGAAATTTTACAACTATAAAACCAATATACCCAATACCATGCCACTAGTAACCTAGAATTCCTAGAATTATGTTAATTCATGAAAAATTAGCCTGATATCTATCACAATATCTAACACATTCCTATATCACGTGTCTACCATCTCCCCAAACAGTATGAAAAAAACTCAAATATAATTTGTGATATCAGTAAAATAGTATCTAATACCACATTATACTGTTATTAACCTATGACCACTAATCATTTCCTAGAATAAAGTGATATTGGGACCTCAATGGTTGCCACTCTCTATATTCTAGAGGATGTCAGCTAACAATTGGCATCTAATGTGGAAACATGGGGAGAATATAACCCCATATTAATGTGTATAATAATATATAAAAATAACCAAATACCATATATAAAATAATAATATCCATTGGATTGTGTAGAATCAATAACAAGAATCAATTATAATAAATGAATGTTGAATAAAGCAGTTATATAGATTCACAGGACACTCAGTAGGATGAACACATATACAAAATGAATAAAAAAATAGAATAAATGTATTATAGGATTTATGTCATCCCAGAGCCTCAAATCACCATAATCCCTAATCCAATGTGATCTATCCTACTTGATACAACTACTGTAGGACTCATTCAAATATGAACTTGCAAACAATGAGGGTATTCTTAATTACAAAAGTGTCATAGCCACTTGAGTAGGGTGTGAGTAAAACATAGCAGGGAACCAAAAAATTGGTCCTGTATATAATAACTAAATTTTGTGAGCACATGTGATATTATCATCAGAATAAATAGAAATATTATGGAAACATATAAAAATAACATTGATCATCAGGTTCTAACACCCCCCCAAGATTGACTATACATACTTCAGATAGTGTTATAGTGCCTCTGAAAATTCCATAGAACCATGAAAAAAATTCATGTTTTAAAAACCATAACATAACACATTATAATCCACAAATCATTTCCATGGCATTTTAAAAATTATGATATTTGAATCCAAGGAGCATATCCATGGAATTCCAAACCATACCACTTCTGAATCCAAGGATCATGTCCAAGGCATTGCAAACCATATCCCATTTATATAGTGGTCACATACCCTAACCCGATTAAAAGGGACTAGTCCATGATATTAAAACTCAATTTTATAATTAATTCAAAGAGAATTTCAATGTCAATTCAAATCATATCATACCTATTTGGTGGTTCTCAGACCCTTCCATTATTCCAAGGAACTATTCTATGATAACCCATCATGATAATATAACTAATCTAATGAGCATGTCCAAAGAAATAAAAACTATATCAGGAATGAAGGATAGATATACGGATAATATTAAAGGGATCCCATTTATCTAAATAAAAATCAATGAGTAGGTTATCCCCCTCAAATCATATCATAGAACACATCTCAACAAGATTGGCATTCTACCCAAACTTGAGGTCGACACCTCAAGTGAATGATATTTAAATATAAAACAACCATATAAAGTCACATAATTGATATGGTTTCTAAGGTGACAGTCATGATCATAGCCAACCATTCCCAAATTCAACCTCTTAGGGGTATATCTATCACCAGTATACTCATCAGGGCCTCCTAGTCCAAATAACAGTACATACACCTTTCATGTGGTTCCCTATCTTGTTCCCATCTTTTGGGTCCAGGTCACATAAGGGTAATAGTGTCCCTTGACTCCCTCATAATCATATCACAACCTCACTAGCCTTATATGTGTATTAACACAAGGGACATTTCCTCGAGCCAATCCCCTTACAAAGTCACCATTGGTTAGTTATTACACCCTACCAATCATTCAGTCTATATTGTGTCTACCCTCCCAGGTAATCATATATGTGGGGGAAGGTAAAAACTCTATATTATCATCTCAAATATCCCTAAGGATCTAAGGAATTTCAATATTTACACATGGAAAACCCATAGGCTATCCATCTCAACAAATACTCTCCTCTAGAAGAGGTGCATATGGATCTTATGCTCCGGACATGACATTATCTTAGTCCATTCACAACACTATAGGGTTTTACTATCACAAGGAATGAAATAACGATCAATTACTTCACTATTAGTTATCAAGACATAAATATAGCGCATAAGGTCCATCAGGGCACTTGTCACTTTTCTAGCACATTCACATGGATTTTATTTTAATAATACATTTTACTTTAAATTAAAGGGCTCAATCACCCATAGTAGAGAGACCACCTACAACATTCCAAGAATATATAAATTAATTCATATAAAAAGGGGTATTTTAATGGTACTACCTAAATAATTATAGGAAATTTCAATTTTTAACTCACCGTCTGATAGCTCTACCAAAGCTTGACCATGTCTTTCTGACAATCATCAATCTATACATGGCCCAAAAATAAATCAAAAGTGACCAATTTATTTATTTATAATGATCTATAATTAATTATAAATCATAAAAATAATTATACAATTTAATTTTTAGTAAATTCATAATAACCTAATAACTCACCGAGCGTCCTCATCGCATAGAAACGATAACTAACGACATGCCAACATCTCATTACATTCACCTGATACTCCCCCGATGAAAATAAATACAAACCAAAATAAATTCAATCATTAATTTCATTTATTTATTCCAAATACCTTGAAAAAATCCATAGGCTGATATAACTCTATTGGAATTATGTGTGATGGTGTGTAGATATCATATCAGGACATCATCTAGAAAATTCATACAGAATACCTATCACAGTGAGATGATTCCACCATAATATAGCCGAATAATATCTCAAATGCCAATTCAGGTTTCAAAAAATCATATGGAACCAATGGAAGTGGATAAAATAGGATGTAAGCTAAGAAATATCACCTTAAATCATAATTAAATGATCCAAAAATTCACCACAAACATGGGGGAATCAAAGAGAATGGTGATGGAGGAGGGTTGGTCGGCCTGCAAGTGTTAGGGGAAGGAAAAATGGGAATTTGGTTTAAAATATAAGAAACTTAAAACTGATTTTTTTTATTTTAAGTAGCTACATGATTTAGATACCTGATTTACTATCCAATTCACCAACCATGTTGTCATCACTCTCTAAGATACCTCATTCTGTAAGGGTTAGCCACATAGTTTGCAAAACCTTATACTGACAATAGAAAACACCATTGAACCTAGTTGAAACATTATAGAAGTTTTGTATACAACTATTTCCCAATAATTGACTAACTCTCCTCACAATTCCAAGACACATAATTTACTTTCATGGTTTCCTCTAATAGTGTGGTAACTCTGCACAAGAAAAAAAATCCATCAATTATTTATATACTCTAGACCTTAAACTTATGAAACCCACCTGAGCACCCATGTAGCCTCTCAATCCTCAATACATATTAAAATAAACACTTTAAGATATTAGAACCCTTGGAATTTAAATTTTAATAACAATTTTAAAAACAACCATTGCTCTAGAAGTTAAATTATTCAACTTCACTCTAAAATTTAACTCAAAAGGGTCGGGGTTTTACAATATATATTATGGTTAAATTGTGAAAAAATATATTTTAGATATATATAATATATTAAAACTCATTTAATTAGTAAAATATAATTAATAAAAATAATAATAATTAATATTAAAGAAGTAGTTTCCTAAAAAAATATTTCCATTATATTTTAAATTCCCATTAAAAAATTGAATTCATAAATTTTAGAATTTTATTTTTAAAAAATAATGATTATTTTAAAAATCATCATGATAATATTATCTTATTATGTTTTATTTATTTATTTATTTATTTATAAAGATATATTTTTAGCTGAATAGTATAAAATAAAATTTTTATAAATACTGTGAATTTTATGAAATCATTAAAAAATAAGAATGAGTTAAAAATTTATAAAAAAATTTTAATAAAAAAATATGAATTTAATATGTAGGATAATACATTTAAAACCCTAGATTTAATTTATAAACCCATAATTAACATTTTCATGCCTAATTAATATTTTTATAAAAACTTCTATTTAAAAGTTATACATTCATTATATTAACATTAATTTTTATCAAATTCAAAAAAATATATATAATAAACTTTTTATCATATTTTTATTAAGAATATAAAAATAATAAAATAAGTTTTATTTATGTTTTCATAAAAATAAATTATCAATGTTAAAAAATAAATTACATTGGTAAAAGTAAATTATAGTAAAATGTTAAATTAAGGGGAAATAGAAAGAAAGTTCTCAAACAATATACGTTAACTAGGACGATGAAAGGAAGATTGAACAATAATCATTCTATATCCATTATTTTCAACTATTTATTATATATTCCATAGAAAGTTTTAATGCCCAAACCCCAGTTACCCAGATTTGGTGCATTATTACATAATATTGGAATGACCACAAAAGATCATGTCTCGAAATACCGATTAGTTTTGTAGCCTTGGAAACACTAGATATATTCATAAGTATTACATTAAATCATAAAGTGAAAAAAACTACAAAAAATTATTGTCTTTATATACCCTCATACTATCCCTATAGGTCATTCATAAAATACTTCTTCACATCCTGGGAAAAATATAGCATTGAAAGGGGTGAGCTCAGATGCTCTATAAGGATAAAAATATAGCAGAAACTTTCATAAATAAACATAGACATTTAAGACAATGTATAACTAAAACCAAATCCTTTTAAACATGAACTTGAGAATAATATGTCAAAGATAAAATAAAATAATTCCATTTACTTATTCACATGGATATACTACTAGACGAATAATCAGATGTAATATCAATAAAAACATTCATAATAATGGAATGTGTAATGCCAGACTATCATAACCACATAGTCAATGCCATTTGACAAGGATACAAAGAAGTTTTTGTCAAGGCCTTGTTCCAAGACACTAGTTTGTCTCATGAGACCTACCGATGCATCTAGAAGCTATAGTGGGCTCCACCTGTCACTTTCTAAGTCCAATGCATTCCTCATATGAAAAGGTTTAAACATAAAATAAACATTCATATTGAAACTAGCATACGAAATCTCAAAAATTTATCCATAAACCATGAATGGTATAAAAATAACATATCCACAGTCGAACATATCACAAAACCTTCAATAAAATATGTATGTTTTTTTATCATAATAAATCAACTTCAAATAAACTTAAAATACATCAAAGGATGTCAACATAGTATAAATCAAAACTATTTGAGAAAAATATCTCTTTTTTTGAAATCATTTAAAAGTAAAATAATTATAAAAGGACACATTTACTTTGAAAATATTATTATAAGCTTTTAAGGGAATCTTCAACGATTTTATAATGGCACAAAATAGCCACACTCGCCGTATAAGTTAAAAAAGACCTTCTAACGTTAATTTATTCAGAAAGGTTAAAAGGACCTTGTTTGGAAAAAGATCGAAAGATTCCTTTATAAATAACTTATAAAATTCAAAAAAGGTTATAAATGACTTTAACCCATAGTCTATAAAATAGTAATTTTTTTTTGAAATACATTTTTAAGAAACAAGGATGTGGATGATAAAGGGGTCCCAATAGATAATTAAATATAAACAACCTCGGATAATGTAGAGATTGTGAAATAAACCCTTACCTTATAATTTTACTTGGTCGAGGGTAGGTTAACCTCTTATATAATAGTTAAATCATTTTTATTGAATTATAAAAGAATCATATACATAAATATGATATCATATATGATCTTTTAATATTTCTTTGTTAATAATATTTTAGTATTATCATCATTTCAGGTGTTCACTTACTCGTTTTCTTTTATATGTTTTGTTACATAAGCCATGTTTTTTATACATAGGTTGTATCTTATTTATATACATAATTATATAAAGTCATTATACATTATTTTTAATCCTCAAATGAAAATTAGTCTTGAATGGATATGATGTAGAATGAATCTCATCGCGTTCGTGGAAACGGTAGTCCGTACGTACGTACGAGCGACAATATCATTCTTCTGATATAAAAATAATATATAAATGGATGGTGTATTATATATAAATAATAATTATCATGTTATATTTATTATTTACATGAATTACCCAACATTATTATACCCATCCAAATAATGTATTGAATAACAATTACACCACGACGTGGAGACAGTAAGCCGTACGTACGTACGTATGATGACATGTCATCCAAGGGATGGATATAATACTGAATATGGTTGTAAAATATTTATAATAAAATCAAGTTATATAAAATATAATAAAGTAATTATTTTATAAGGTAAATAACAATGATAGAAGAAGTGGAAGAAGAATGGAACTTGAAAGAGGGAGGTGAAACCATTACCACTTCTTCAGGCTCTTCCTTTTAATTTGATCAAAAGGGATCTATATAATGACTTTCTGATCAAAAAAATGCCTCTAGGTTGAATTGAGGTAAGTTGAGAGGATATTTGGGGAGGGTTGTACTGAGAAAAAAGGCTTTGAAGGTGTTAAATTTAGATAAGGGGGAGTGCCCTTTTATTAGAGGGCTGAAAGGCACCTCAGAAAAAGTAAGAAATATTATTTTATAATAAATTCATATTCAGTTTCTAATGGCTAAAAACTGACTTATTTAGAGGCAAAGGAGGGGATGGGTCGAAATCCACCCAACCAATAGGTTTTATACAGGTTTGGTCACTATATTAACCTTATCATTAAGTTTTAACTCTTAGTTAATTTGTTTCACATTTACCATGACTATTTTAATTTTTATATTATATTGTAAATAAACATGATATAAACATCCAATACAACCCCAAGTGTTTCATAAATAATAAAAAAATCATTATATAAGTATCTTGTCTGAACATTAGATTTTTATGAATTGATTATCAATTAATAATATAATATATTTTTTCAAACGCTTTTTTGTCAATTTTGACACTATTTGGTATTTTTTGGTAAATTCATAACAGAATTATTAATTTGAAAATAATTCATTGAATCAACCATAAAATTTCATATTAACCTATAAAATTTGTGTAATTCATTAAAAGTCTCAAATTATATTTATTTCGGTATTTATAATATCAATTATTTTAATATTTCACTAATATGGTAACTAATGTATCATCATTGTGTCATAAATAAATTAAATAATTTAATGTCTAAAAATTATTAATAAAATACAATTATGTAGGAAATTTTTTTATCTTTCTAATGAATATTTATACTCAAATTTATCTTATGTATATCCAGTATTAAAAATGTTTTAGTTATTAAACTTTGATTTTAACTCTTTTAACTCTTCTTTGAATGAAATAATAATAAATGTCCTAATCTAATCTAGGTGGACCAAAGAGGTTCTTATTTTATTCTTAAGGTTGTTTTTTGTTGAATTATACATATCTTATAGAATTAGGACATGTTTTATGGAAATAATAATATCAATTTTACCTTTTATTACCCTATTAAAATTTAACCGTTATAAATAAAAGTAAAAAGTTACTATTCAACAAAAATTATTTTTGTCATATTTAACCACATTTTACTTCGTGATATTAACTATGTCTCTTGGATTCTAGAAATTCCACTCACATTAGCGGTAAAATTAAGTTTTATTTGAAATTTCAATTTCTCCTAGGAGATGGGTAAAAGACGGTGAAAAGATCAATAAAATTATTATATATCTAAAATTATAATAAGCTGACTCCAATGAATTAAATTGAACATATATTGGTATTATGTATCTATTTTGACCTAAAATAAATTTATTTTAAATAAATAATTATTTAAATAAAAATTCTGTTTTAAACTATAACTTAGTGTTTTTTACTATTCATCAAATATTAAATGTTTTTAGAAAAACACCAAAAAATCACCCTATGCTAATTTCGATATTCTGAATCCAAAAATGAAGTCCATTTTGAAATATAAAATTTATAAAATTTCAAAAAGTGGGTATTACTATTCATAACGGCTTGTTTGATTGATTGTGGTGTGTGTTAGAACTCGAAGTTGTGTACAACACACGCTACTGTATTATTCAAAGAGAAGATTACCGTAGAATCCTGGGGTCTTACATTCTCCCCTCCTTAAAATAATATCGTCCTTGAAATTTCAAGGATATTACTGCATAAAAAGACTCTGGTGGTTCTTCATCATATGTTCCTCAGGTTCCCACATTCCCTCTTCCATCATATGGTTTCTCCATACATCTTTTTTCCAGAAGAGTTGTCCGGTTTCTCAACACTTTCTCTCTGGTATCAAGAATCAAAATGAGCTCTTCGCAATAAGACAGATCAGGTTCCATTTCTAATTCCTCAAAGGTGAGTACATGTGTTGGTTCGGGCATGCATTTTCTCAACAGTGATACGTGGAACACATCATGAACTTTGGAGAGACTTGGGGGCATTTCCAAACGGTAAGCTACAACCCCAATTCGTTCTAGAATTGCAAAAGGTCCGATGTACCTGGGACTCAATTTACCTTTCTTACCGAAACATATAACACACTTCCATGGAGATAACTTCAAGAAAACATGATCTCTTATATGAAATTCCAAATCCTTCTTTATGTTATCTGCATAACTCTTCTTCCTACATTGAGCTGCTTTAATGTGGTTTTGGATTACCTTCACCTTTTCCTTAGTTTCCTCCACCAGCTCTGGGACTATGAGTTTTCTTTTCCCAACATCATCACAACATGTTGGTGTGCGACATCTATTTCCATATAACGCTTCATATGGGGCCATCCAAATACTTGAATGGAAGCTATTGTTATAAGAAAAATTCCAACAGAGGTAAATATTGATCCCACATACCCTGAAAGTCAAGTGAGCAATATCTCAACATGTCTTCTGTGGTTTTAATAGTCCATCTGTTTGGGGGTCGTAAGAAGTGCTTAAAAAAGATCAGTATCCAAGCCTTTCTGAATAATTTTCTAGAATCATGATATAAACGTGGATCACGATCAGAAACAATCGATAGGGGTACTTCATAGAGTCATTCAACTTCATTAATATACAGTCTTTCTAGACTTTCAAGTGGTAAATCTTCTCTTATAGGATGAAAATGTGCTGGCTTGGTAAGACCATCAACAATTACCCATATTTTATCATTCTTTATAGGAGTCTATAATAGTCTCATAACAAAGTCCATCGTAGTTTTATCCATTTTACACTCAGGTATGGGAAGAGGTATCATGACTCCTCTAGGATGTCACCTTCTAGCATTCACTTGTTGACAAACCATATATCTTGACACAAAATTATCAATCTCCCTCTTCATGTTGTCTAACAAAAAATTTTCTTTCAAATCTCTAAACATTTTGGTGCTCCTATTGTGTATAGAGAAATTGGAACTATGATCATCATCCAATAATTCTCTTTTTAGATCAGGTATATTGGGAACACAAAGTCTCTTCCCAAATTTCAAAATTCCTTCTTCATATACAAAGTCACTCAATCTCCTATCATTCATAGCTTTAATCTTTTTTTGAAATTCTTCATCATCTGTCTAAGAACTCTTAATCCTTTATAGTAAATATGGTTTGGCAACCATTTGAAAAAGTATCGATGTTTTACCTTCCATGGTTATTACCATATCCAACTTTACTAGTTCCATTAAAATTGGATCCATTTCAACTCATATTTTGTTCAAAACTCTATGATCTTTTCTACTCAAAGAATATTCCACCTTATTTTCCTTTCTCGGGTTGTAGTGTATCATGAAATCATAATCCTTGAGTAGTTCAAGCCATCTCCTTTGCCTTATGTTGAGTTCTTTCTGTGAGAAAATAAAATTCAAACTCTTGTGATCAGTATATATCTCACATTTTTCACCATAGAGATAATGTTTCCATATCTTCAAAGAAAATATTATAGCAGTAACTCAAGATCATGAGCAGGATAGTATTTCTCATGAATTTTCAGCAGTCGTGATGCATATGCAATAACCCTATCATTTGGCATAAGGACACAACCAAGTCCTTTCTTCGATACATCACTATAAATGACAAACCCATTGTTCCCTAATTGTAGATTCAATATAGGAGCATTGAATAATATTTTCTTCAGTTCTTCGAATCATTCTTCACACTCTTTTGTCTAAAAAAATTTAACCCCTTTATGTGTGATCTTTGTTAATGGGTTATCCAACCATAAAAAATTCTGGATGAAACGTCGATAATAACCTATTAAAAAAATAAAATTGCGTACCTTAATTATAATTGTCGGTGCTAGCCATTCATGGATTGCTCTTGTCTTAGAAGGATCAATATAGATTCCATCCTTAGAGACAATATAGACAATAAAAAAAACTTTTGATGCTATAATTAACAATTTCTAAACTTCCAATATAATTCATTTCTTCCCAAAGTCTTCAATATAATGTCCATTGATTTTCATGATCTTTGTAGCTTTTAAAGTATACCAAGTTATCATCAATAAATACCCCAACAAATTCATCATGATATTCCTTGAAAAATCTGTTCATTAGATCCAAGAAAATAGAGGGTGCATTAGTCAAACCATAAGGCATTACTGTAAATTCGTAATGCCCATACCTAGTTCGAAATGCTATCTTTGAAATGTATTCCTTCTTCACACACAAATGATGATATCCAGATCGAAGTTCAATCATTGAAAAGTATTTATCTCCATGCAGTTGGTCAAATAAACCATCAATGTGAGGTAGGGGATACTTGTTCTTTATTGTTATTGCGTTGATCTCAATGTAGTTGATACATAACCTCATAGATCCATCTTTATTCTTAAAAAAAGGACAGGGGCTACCCATAGAGAAACACTATGGAGAATAAATCCATCATTACTCAATTCCTATAGTTTTTTCTTTAGTTACACTAATTCCAAAATGTACAGTCTATAAGGGGTCTTCGATATGGGCCTTATTTCAGGAATTAAATCAATGGAAAACTCAATTTCTCGTTCTGGAGGATGTCCAGGTAAATCGTCTGGAAACACATCAACATATTCACTCACAATAGGTACGTCCTATATTTGAACATTCCTTTCCTCACCCACAGTCATTTAATTCTCTTCCTCCCCAATAATTGAATTTTGATGAACTATTGTGGGAGGATCTAGAAAAGAATTAGGCGGTGACCATTCTGCTCTAATGATAAGGTGTTCGTTATCATCATTATAAAAAATCATAACCTCCTTCAGCAAACAATAAATCGTTGCATGAGGGTCTGAAATCCAGTCCATACCGAGGATTATATCAAACTCAATCATAGATATGACGACGAGATCAGCTGATAAAGAACATTTATATGCTTTAATGGGAACAGATTCACAAAACGTTTTTGCGATCGTACTTCACTTAAGAGTATTATCTGGAAACACCCTTTTTAAATAAAATTGGAAATATCTAATTTGAATAGAAAATTGGGAAGATATGAAATAATGTGATGATACAGAATCAAATAAAGCATTGGCTAAACCTGAGGAAAAAATTATATTTCCTTCCACCAAGTCTTTAGGAGCTTCTACCTCCACAGTAGTGATAGCATAAGCTTGGCCTGTATCCCTTGGAATTTTCTAAGGTATGTTTCCCTGACGCTTAGGTAATTCATTTTCATAATGTCCCATCTCCATGAAATTGTAGCATTGAACATCATTAACTTCTTTCTTCCACTTGTAATCACGATTTTAATGGATTTTTTGACCACACATGTAACAGTCTCTCATTCCTTTTTAGCAATTACTGGGGTGTTTCTTCCCTCATTTTATAAAGGATTGATATTCATATTTTCCCTTATTTCCCTTATTTCCATTTCTAGAGTGATCAGTAGATCTCTTCTTCTCTTTCTTTTCTATAAAGTCATAAGACTTAGAGAATTATTTTTCCATCTTGATTGCACATGATACAATGTCCTCATATGATGACAAGGATTGTGATACTTATGCTCAATAGAGAAATGGTTTTAACCCGTCAATGAAAGGATCAATATTACATCTTGGGTTACGTATATAATCTATAGCTTTTCATGCTAACCTTTTAAAGTTAGACTCATACTTTGCAACATTCTTGTCCTCCTTTTCCCTCATACTCAGAAATTGTATTTCCATATCCGCTCGATGGTCATGAGGAAAGTATTTTTCTAAGAAAATATCTTTAAACTCCCTCCATTCCATATTATATACTTCATCATATTCTTTCGTGTTATGAGTCCATGACCACCACTGATCAACATCTCTATTGAGGCGGTAAACTGCCATGAAAACTTTTTCCCTTTCCCTACTCGCCAAGGTGTGGAATATTTTCCATAAGGAATTTATCCATAACAAAACTACTAGGGGATTTTTACCCCCATTTAATGTTGGTGGTTTTTGCCTTATTAAGTGATCTATCATTGATCCTACATGTTGCGGATCAGGGTGCTCCATATGGGTAAGGTTATTATTCATAACCTGAGTGAGTTGTCCTAGTATGGTGATTAGCTGATCAGCAACAGCTGCATCACCAGCTCCACTATAATTATCTTGATCATGAGGGAAATCCCTACATAGAGTGCATGCATTGATACAGTTTCCATTCCTTCCACTAGGCGCCATTTCTAATCAATGGAATACACTAGATTAGTTTATGAATCACAATACATAAATCCAAACATGTAAAACACTTAACAAAAATTAAACAGTTTAAGAATATTATCCATAATAATAAAAAAAATTCCTTTAGGATGTATATACGCATAAAAACTTCCTAATGGTTTGTAAAGAAAATGAGAATTATCCTAATCATATCCCCCGGGAGTGTCGTAACCAAGAGTGCAGCAAGGCCCATTGTCATGCACCAGTTACTGTTGAAGTCTAGCTCAAAACAATGTTTTTGGGTATTACCCCTAGGTACATTTATGCCAAATTTTCCTCTACCAGCTTGTATATAGACATGGCTGTATTGCTTGGAAAACTCACAAAATCTCTACAATAACAATATTCTAGAAATTTCTTCTATACTAATCCGCAAATCTATCTTAGGTCTATGTGATCTAATCAGAGTTTATCTAAATCTAGCATCCAAGGATTATTCTAATCTTCCTCTGATACCAACTATAATGCCCCGACCCCAGTTACCCAGAGTCGGTGCATTATTACATAATATTGGCATGATCACAAAAGATCAAGTCTTGAAAGACCGATTATTTTAGTAGCCTTGGAAACACTAGATATATTTATTAGTATAACATTACATCTAATGTGAAAAAACTACATCAACTTATTTTCTTCATATACTATCATAGTATCCCTGTAGTTCATTCATAAAATACTTCTTCAGATCATAGAAAAAAATAAATCATTGAAAGGGGTGAGCTCAGATGCTCAGTAAGGATAACAATATAGTAGAAACTTTCATAAATAAACATAAAATTTAAGTGAATGTATAACTAAAACAAAATCCTTTTAAATGTTAACTTTAACATAATATGGAAAAGATAAAATGAAATAATTCTATTTAATTATTCATATGGATATTCTACTATTTAAATAATCACATGCAATATCAATAACCAGTTTCATAATAATAATATTCATAATGCCAGACTATCATAACCACATAGTCACGGACTTTTTCCAAGACTACAAATATGTTTTTGTCAAGGTCATGTGCCGAGACACTATTTTGTCTCATAGACCAACCGATGCATCATGGAGCTATTATGGGTTCCACCCTTCACTTACTAAGTCCAATACATTACTCATATGAAAAGGTTTAAACATAACATAAACATTAATAATGAAACTAGCATATGAAATTTCAACAATTTAACCATAAACTATGAATGGTATAAAAATAACACATCCACAGATAAGCATATTACAAAACCTTCAATACTATATGAAAGTTTTGTAGCATAATAAATAAACTTCAAATAAACTTAAAATCCATCGAAGGATGTTGACATAGATGAAATGAAAACTATTTGAGAGAAATATCTCTTTATTTAAAATAATTTAAAGGTCACATAATTATAAATGGAAAAATTTACTTTTAAAATATTCTTATAATCTTGTAATGGAAGCTTAGATGATTTTATAATGGCGTAAAATTACCGCACCCGTTGTATAAGTTAAAAAATACATTCTTACGTTAATTTTGTCGAAAAGGTTAAAATGACCTTGTTTGGAAAACAACGGTTATATTCCTTTATAAATACCTTATAAAAGTCAAATAAGGGTATAAATATATTTAATCCATAGTCTATAAAATAGTAATAATGTTTTGAAATACATTTTTAAGAAACATTGATGTGGATGATAAAGGGGTCCGAGTATATAATTACATATAATCAACCTCGGATAATGTAGAGATTGTGAAATAAACCCTTACCTTGTAATCTTCCTTGGAAGAGGGTATGCTAACCTCCTGTATTATAGTGAAATAATTGTTATTTAATTAAAAAAGAATCATATACATAAATATGATATAATATATGATCTTTTAATATCACTTTTCTAATAATATTTTAGTATTATCGTCGTTTCGGGTGTTCATTTACTCGTTTTCTTTTATATGGTTTGTTACATAAGCCATGTTTGTTATCCATAAGTTGTATCTTATTCATATCCATATTTATATAAAGTCCTTAAACATTATTTTTAATAATCAAATGAAAATTAGTCTTGAATAGATACGATGGGGAATGAATCTCATCGCGTTCGTGGAGACTGTAGTCCGTACATACGCACGAGCGACAATATCATTATTTTGATATTAAAATAATATATAATTGGATGGTGAATCATATATAAAGAATAATTATCATGTTATATTTATTATTTACATGAATTACACATCATTATTATATCCATCCAAATAATGTATTGAATAACAATTACACCACGACATGGAGACGATAAGCCGTACGTACGTATATATGGTGACATGTCATCCAAGGGATGGATATAATACTGAATATGGTTGTACCAAATTTATAATAACATCACAGTATATAGAGGATACTGGATTTATTATTTTAGAATGTAAATAACAAAGACAGAATAACTGGAAGAAGAAAGGAACTTGAAAATGGTGGTTGAAACATTACATCTTTCTTCAGGTTCTTCCTTTTGATTGGATCAAAAGGGATCATTAGGATTGCTTTCTGATAAAACTAAGGCCTCTAGGTCGAATTGAGGGAAGTTGAGATGATATTTGGGAAAGGTTTGGACGAGTCAAAATGCTTTGAATGTGTTAAATTGAGAGAAGTGGGAGTGCCCTTTTATAATAGGGGTGAGCGGCACCTTAGGAAATGCTAGAAATTTATTTTATAAAAATTAATATTCGGTTTCTAAGGGCACAAAAGTGACTTATTTAGAGACTAAGGTGAGTATGGTTCGAAAACCACTCTACCTATAGGTTTTATATAGGTTTGGATTTCTATATTAACCTTATATTTTAGTTTTAACTCTTAGTTAATTTGTTTCACATTTACCATGTCTCTTTCTATTTTTATATTATATGGTTAATTAACATACTATAAACTTCCAAGAGAACCCCAAGTGGTACATTAATGATACACCTATCATTATATAAATCTCTTTGGAGAATATTAGATTTTTATGAATTTAATATCATTTAATAATATAATATTTGTTTTAACATAACTATTATGTCAATTATGACACTATTTTGTATTTTGTTTTTTTCTATATTCATAACAACATTCTTACTTCGAAAATAAATCATTTAATCAACCCTAAAATGTCATATTAACCTATAAATTAGTGGAATTCATTTAAAGTTTCAAATGATATTTATTTGGTTATTTATAGTATAAACTATTTTAATATTTCACCTATAAGGCAATTTTTGCATCATCATTGTGCTATAAATAAATTGAACAATTTAATATCTAAAAATTATAAATAAAATAAAAATATTTAGGAAATATTTTTAGATTTATAATGAATATTTATAATCGAATCTATATTATGTATTACCTTATATTAAAAATGTTTGGTTATTAAACTTTTATTTTAACGCTTTTAACACTTCTTTGAATTAAATAATAATAAATGTCCTAATCTAATCCATGTGGACCATAGAGGCGCATATTTCATTCCAAATGTTTTTTTGGTAGAATTATACTTTTCCAATAGAATTAGGACATGTGTTAGGGTAATAATAATATCAGTTTTAACGTTCATTTCCCTATTAACATTTAACCGTGGTAAATAAAAGTAAAAAGTTACAATTCACCAAAAATTATTTTTATATTATTGAACCACATTTTACTACATGATATTAATCTTGACTCTTGTATTTTTGAAATTCCACTCATAGAAGTGGTAAAATTATGTTTTATGTAAATTTCCAAATTTCATAGGAGATGGGTAAAAGACGGTGAGAAGTTTAATAAAATATTTATATATCTAATATTATTATAAGCTGACTCCAATGAATTACATTGAACTTCTATAGGTATTATGTATCTATTTTGACAAAAAATAAATTTAAATTAAATAAATAATTATTTAAAAAAATCGGTTTTAATTTATAACTCAATGTTTTCACTATTCATCAAAAATTGAATGATTTCAGAAAAATACCCAAAAATCACCCTAAGCTAATTTCGATATTCCAAATCCAAAAATGAAGTCCATTTTGAAAGATAAAGTTTATAAAATTTCAAAAAGTGGGTATTACTATTCATAATGGCTTGTTTTATTGGTTGTGGAGTGTGTTAGAACTCGGAGTTACGTACAACACATGCTAATGTATTATTCAATGAGAATCGTTACATAGAAGATTGGGGTTTTACAAAAGTGACATGACTTAAAAATAAATATATGAATATTTTAAAGAGTTGAACTCCTCTAACTTATAAAATGATCCCTTCACCAACCCACTTATTCTCACACAAAAATAATTTTTTCTTAAGTAAATTAAACCCTAATATATTTAAAACACTATATACCAAGTTATATAATTCATGGTCACACTGAAAGAGTGAAATAAGATGGATTAGTGTGTAAGAAAAAGGAGGAAATCCAATGAATAGGTAAAGGTATTAACCATGTTCTTTAAATTTTCGTTCTTCTTACACCACTAAAAAATCTATAAACATGTGAAAATAATGGAATAATTATCATTATTATTCAAAAATTTCATAAATATCATAGAATACTCATTATTTAGATCCTTTTTTATCTAATGGAAAATGTAAACATCGCTCAAGTATACACGCGGACTGTCGCCTCCATGAAGTGATGCACTTAATTTTTATTAATGCATATTATGTATAGTTATAATGATATATTTAATAGATAAATATGATAATTATTACATATTTATTAATTTTTAAAAAGAAATTATTTTATACCATAATTTTTTTCAATCTTTTTCAAAATGAAAATGTCATTTGTGCGTACGTGCAAACTACCGACTCTATGGATGACATGTTTTGCTTTTCAACATTGCTTTACATGAATGGTTATAATGATGTGTTTGATGGATATATATGATATCAAGGATTAATACATGTCATGATTATGGTTATAAATATATAATAGAAAATATAATTATCATTATAATGTAATATATTGATATTAACAAATTTCCCAAAATATTCTCATCACTGATTCCATATTCATTAATCGTAAGTAAAAATATAATAGAGTGATATTAGAACAATATAAATCATTAGGGAAATTATATTCTATTACCTTAAATAATTTTTCAATGATGAAATTTTTACCATTGAATGGGGATTAATATTTTCATTTCGAGTCCCATATGATATGAATAAAATTATTAACATCTGATGATTGAAATAAATATAAGTATCTAATATATATTGGAATTAATGTAAATAAAGTATATACAAGGTATTATATTTTAATAAGTTTATGAAATAATTTAATAATATGTTTATTTTTATTATATAGGAATTTAATCATATCTCAAAATATTTAGGAGTGAAAAGGTAATGGTTTTTCCATCTCAATTTTGGTTAATTGAGATATATTTCATATCCACCACATTATTTATTTTATGTGGGGGAATATAATACAAATGTATTTATTTTTTTCATACATATCATGATTTATAAAGGATTTACAAAAATATTTATTGATATCTCTTTAAATTGGACTTCCAAAGGATATTAAAGCCATCAGGGTTTCTTTTAACTCAATTTCCTTTTGTCAAGTTATAATGTTTATTATTGTAATACATTATCTTATTTTTGGTTAATCATACAATATCGTTGAATTAAATTTTATTTTATATTTTTTTAATTTGATTTACATTTATTTATTGTAAAATCCATTTCATAGTGTGTTTACCCCAATTCTTATTAATTGACAAACTTATTTTTTTTAAATATCCAATGTTGTTACGAATAAATTTCATCATATTGATGAATGTTTCCCCTTCATTCCTATAGTCTATTTTTAAAAATGGTTTACTCTATTATTATTTAAACCCTTATTTTATTATATCATTTAAAATTATTATTTATCTTTATATATTTTCAAAATAATGTTTTATTATCAATTTTATGATATGGGTTTTAATAATGGTATTTTAAAAATATTGAATAATGATATTCCTTTTATGTTTTTTATATTTTATCTTTCACTCCAAACTTTCTTTAAAAACCACTAGGAATTTTTCAAGGCTCCATTATTTAATATAATTTATAACATTAATAGTTTTCTAATTTTTTTACATCACATTTTCAAAAATGAATTTTCATGGTGACCATGTACTTAATATATGATTACAATGCTAAAACTATTTTCTAAAAAATCTTTTACAGTTTCACTCCCATTATTCCTTTTCTCTAAACATGATTTTTTTACTTG
Organism: Viscum album; assembly: GCA_963277665.1. Lineage (NCBI taxonomy): Eukaryota > Viridiplantae > Streptophyta > Magnoliopsida > Santalales > Viscaceae > Viscum > Viscum album. The sequence goes on along the minus strand of OY728132.1, from coordinate 756,388,873 downwards.
TAAATTAATTTTCATGCAAATACATTGAAAATTCCTTCATTATATTTTTATGTTTGGGGATTAAACAAGCAATATCAATTTATCAAATTATTAATCCATTATTTTGTGGTTCTATTTAATGTGTTGTCTTTATAGGGGTGCTTATCATTTATGTAGAAAAATTAAATTATTTTAAGATTAACTAGGTCTATGTCATTATTTTAACATAAATACTCTTTATTGGGATTTATTATGAAATATTATAAGGTTTTTTTCATGAAACCCACCAATTTTCATGGGTTAATTAAGCGATCTTTGAAATATGAATGTTTTCATGTTCACTTGGAACACATATGAATGACTTTAATTATATGATGGGTGGGAATAAAAATTTAAATCCCTTAAATGTATTGGATAATGTTATATATCCTGATAGAAATTGGAATGAGAAGTAAACCCAAACCCCAAAGGGACTATGTCCATTACGTGATTACTCAGACCCGAATTATAAATCCTTACAATGAATTGTTTAAAAACATATATCCCATGATTTGACATGTTAGGGATTGAGGAGTGAACCCAACTCATTATAAGACTTTATCCACTATATGATTATGGAATTTGAAGTGATCATTGACAATGTAAATGATTTTTGATGCTTATACTTATTCCATAATTTTAAAATTTTCAAGATCTCATGTTTTGATTACATATTTCATATACTATGCTCATTTAAGTATTAATTTATTTATTATGGATTACCCATATTTATTTGGGTGTCATTTTTTAATAGAATATTCATAACCCTTGACTATTCTATTATACCCATATGATAATATTATGCTCAATTTTTATCATCAATTTCTGTTTCTTATGTTTTTGTTTCTGAGCATATGAGCTCACCGCTTTCTTATTCTTCCATTCTGTATGTAATTAAGATAATTAAAAAATATGAGAAGTATAGAAGAGAATGAATATATAAGAATTTTCAAATTTATTTTAAAATAATTTTTTTATATATCTAGTCTAAAAAATCCACTAAACATAAAGGTTCTCATAATTATGTGAGATTATAATGAGATTTAATATTATTGTGAAATATATGAAATTTTACCTTGACAAAACTCTCTTGGTATCAAATATAGTGTTTAATGAATGTTTTTAGCTCTTGATCCGGGTGTTTCGGTCAATGTTTCTATAATGTTAGAGAAATTTAGAATGGAGAGGAAAAGATCAACAAGATATAGAAAATATTCGTGGTGCATTATACAATCAACTATAAACTCTTGAAGATAATTTATTTTATGCATTTGAGGCTAGTTTTCTGATGAGTGGATGTTATAGTTAATATTAATAGGAATAAGGACCTGAAATTGTAGGACTTATAAACATTATTCTTCAAGGAGTTACTTATGATGTCTCTAGATCTAGACATGGAATATAATTCTTTATAGATCCACTATGGGGTGATCTTCGTGACTGATTTTGCTATCTGATTATCTGATATTATCATTTTTTCACTTTTATTAGTTTGGAATGAGCCCTAAAAGGACCCTAGGTTTTATATGGGATTGTTTTTAGATCTATTTTATATAGTGATGATATTTTATTTTATGTTATATCATGAGGTTTATCTTAAGTTCCTCATTTTTTAAAAGGGTCATATGGATAATGGAGTAGAGGGAATAATTACTACCATAATTGGTGTAGGTAATATATCATCCATATGTAAAAAAGGATATAATATGTGATGTTCTGGGGTTGTAAAATTTATGTTATTTAGGGAAGGGTTCAATGAAAATATATTCCAGGGTTCCGGTATTTTATACATTCATTGTAGTAGAGTTTTTCATGTTTCATTGGGGTATTGAAACACTCATAGAGACTACCATGCATGAGAAATGATGGAGAATTTGTAATGATATTATGAAATGTTATAGTGACATGATGCTGGGAAATTTCTAGGCCCAACTTAGTCTTCTGAGATGTGGTTAGGGGGATCTCAATAGACTAATTCCATCCAGTCCATTAGTTGGTTAGGGAGATGCGGGGGACAAGGATCTTAGTGTTTATAGTAGCCGATAATACAAGGGACTATTTAACATCTATGTTATCGATCATGAGTGATAATACATGGGTTAAATGTTGGATAAATTTTTTTATTGGATCATGTCATAATACATGGTGTTGAAGGACCCTATATAGTAATAAAACCTAGATATTTTTAATTTTATTTCCCTTTAAAACCTAATGTGTTCAATATCTTTATTCACACACAACACTAAACCACACGACCATTAAAATGTATCCATTGAATTGGAAAGTAAAAATATAGGTAACCTCATTATGAAATATATATTGAAATAAAATAAAAGTTATTTTTAGTACTATGGAATTTATAAAATTAATTTACATAAATAACTAATAAGTTCATTTTAATCTAGAAAATTTATTTTTCTAAATTTATATTTTTATGTGATTTATTTTAATAATGGTATATATTATATATAAAATATTTTTTTAATATGAATTATAGATCAACACTAATTAAATTATCGATTTATTGGAATTAAAAATAAGAAAAGTTAATATAATAAAACCCATTTTCCTATCAAATATTATTTTCTTTACATTTATAATTAGAAGCTAAATTAGTAAATTAAATATTTTTTATTTTAAAAAATGAACTTAATTTTTGATTTATAATTTCATCATTATCTTATGATTATTTTGGTTATTTTCATGAAATATATTTTTTTAGTTTAATAGTGAAAAATATTATTTTTGTTAAAAACATCACTTTTATGAAATTTTCATTATAAAAGAATAGATTAAATGTTTTCTAAATACTTTATATATAAAATATATATATATTTAATATAAATAAACAATTTAAAAGTAAAATTTTTTATTTATAAAACGCATGATTATCATTTGGAAAACATATTTTATATTTTACTTTAAAAATTGTTTTATTCGCTTATCTCAAAATTTAGATTTCATAAATTATAGAAATTAAATATAAAACATGGATTTAATATTTAATATAAATATATTCATATTATTTAATAATTTTATGTTAAATTTTATAAATAAAGTTATTATTACTAAAATTAAAGTTAATGCCTATGATAATAGTGAAAAAGTTATATTCAAAGAATTATATTATTAATGTTGCATAATTTTTATATAATAAATAAAATTTTTGGATTTTATATAAATAATTTGATATATTTTTTTCTCATATATAAAAATATATTATCAGTAAATTAATTAGTGATTAATTTCATATAACATTATGAAAACATAATGGTTAAAACACAGTTTTTTATGAAACAAATAGTTTCTCTATAAATCATATGTTTTAATTTAAAAGATAAATTTCACATTTTTAGAAATTCAATTTGATTAAATAGAGGATAAATTTATTTTTAACACACCCAAATTTGGAATTATGAGTTTTTTATTTTTTTAATAAAACATAAATAACTTTGATAAAAAATAGTTACCAATGTAAAAACCCAGAATCATAAAGTGTAAAAATATAATTGTAAAAGACTCAAAATATTGTTAAAATAGGTGTGAAAATACATGGGGTAGGATTTATCAAATAACCCTATACATTTAACTATGTACCACTTATCATCCATTAAACCGTGAATAGTTTCATAGTATCATTGATATGTTATGAGTACTTACAAAATTTCCATATTCCCCCACTTAAAAATGTGGCCTCTTACCACCCCTTCCTAACTATTATAATTTTATGTTTCTTATTGAAACTCTTCAAAATTTTACTATCCTAGATATATATATCTCAAAAACATAATACCTTTGTCTCTAGATGTTATCCTAAGAATTTCATTGTGAATAATACTTTGAAGAGAATGTTAAATCTCTCCACTTGAGTTATTCTTACTAATTAATCTTTCCTTCCTAATATTCCTATAAACCCTAAAATATTATATATACATGAATTTATAATAAAATAAGTACTATTATTATTATTAATGTGATTATATGAATCTAATTTCACTCTTCTATATCCTTACGAAATGATTTGAAAAATGGAGATGCCATTATGCTTTTGTATAGATTACCATCTCCATGAATGATGAGTGCTATTTATCATAAACTGTTTCCAAAGATGATAAATAGATTTATTTAATGACATAATATAATATTTTAAATGTAAATAGTATTTCTTAAAATTAAATTATTTTATCTTTACATCCCTCTCATTATTTGGATAACGAATGTGTCATTCATGTACATGGAGACTACCACATACACAGAAATAAATATTTAATTCTACCATTACCCCATACTATTGATGACATTAAAAATATATTTATTATATAAAAATGAAATTTATTAAACTATTAATATTTTTAGGAAAATATTTTACAATATATAACAAATATTTATAATACAATGTTATAGTAAATTTAACCGCATTAAATGAGAATATCAAAGAACATTTCTTAATTTGAGTCCTTTTTAGAAAACGACTAAAAATTATATATTTTTTACTAATGGAATAATAAAAAAAATAAAAATATAAAAAAATTTACATTATGAAACTGTTTTACAACACATTTTATCATGGTCACTATAATGATGATGTTTCAGAAATATGGACTAAACTACCGCAATTAACCAACATGAATGAAACCTATATAGTAAATTAATAACATATAGTAATAGTTAGACTTTAGAATTTTTAAAAAATATAAATTAGGATATTATTAATATTATATTAATAAATTTAATTTCATTATATAGGATGTTTAGTGCACATGCAGAATGAATCTAGACCTAAGTAAATGGTTTTATTGGACCTCAATTTTGTTTCATTGAGAAACGAATCATATTCATTACATGTTAATTTTTTTAGAGTATATATTGGGAATGGATTTATTTTGTTCATAAATTTAGTTAAATATAAGGTATTTACAAGTCCATTTAATGATATACTATTATTGTTTTTTTATTCAAAATATAACAGCATTGTAAGGGTATTTGTTAACTCTACCCCCTCCATTGAGTTAAAATGCTTCTTATTTACCTTATTTCAAACAAGATTGTTTGCTTCAACAATAATATAATATATCATGTTTTTTGTATTCATATCTGCGTAGAATGTTTTTTTAATTCAATGATTTTACCTTGAATAATTTCATACTAAAAAATTATATCATTATTGAGTGTAATTCTTAAACTCTTTAAAAACATTTTCCTCTACATGTCCTTATTTTTTCTATTATTACCAATGTTATCTTCTATATTTTGAAACCTATTTATGTTTAATCAAATTTTTTCTTTATATATGTCTTCTTATCTTTCTAAAATTTGGTTTTATTGAACTTTTTATGTGATATTTTAATAATAGAATTTTAAAATATAAAAAGGGATCTTCCAAACCACCCTCTTTACTTCTCGGTTACATGATCTATTTATTTACCTCCATTTTCCTATATATTTTTCTCCTGTAATTCGAAAACATTATATATATATATATATATATATTATTATATATATATACCTATTTTATTATAAAATTATTTTTTCAGGGAAAATACAAATTTCTTGTTCTCTTTGAAATTAATTCCATTATTTAAACTTGATTTTAGAGAACATCCATATTTTTATTTATTTTCAAGTGAAAAACCTATAAAATGTTTTTAACACTGAACGATATATGAAATAAGTCATTATTTTATCAAAACCAATTTGTTAAATTATAGTCTAGAGGTAAATAATAAATTTCTTCCTTCCATTAAAATATCTTTCTCTCCTTTCAAAAAGAATCACATTTTCAGTTCCTTTTTATTCGCACTCCTCCTTAAAATTTATCATTAATTTGACTATATTAGATATCAATGTCAAAAACCTATATTTTTTTTCAAATTTGGGAATCCAAAATTAATTTTGTTCCTTCTTCACTTTTGAATCATTGGTATATAGCCTTTTTCATGCTTTGAGACAAGATTATAAAACCCACTTACTTCAATGGGGTTTTATCATAACTTTAAATCATTTGGAGAACATAAGAATGTAAATTTAATGAATATAAAGGGTGTTACCTAAAAAAGGTCCAATACATTTGGTATTTTTTTATTTCATGATATACTATGTATGGTTCACAAGCTATTAGTCTAATCACACTATGTTATGTTGTTATGATGTTGATACTTAAGTTATTATTATATTGCATGATTGGGTAGACTAAGAACACTATGATATATTTTCTTAGTGGTTACCCTTGTCTTTGATTATTGATAATGTGAAATTAGCCTAAGCACACTATGTAATGTTTTCTTGATAGTGATATTTGAATTATTCTTATGATGAGATTATTGGAGTTGTTTTCATATATTTATGATTCCCTGATCTTATGATCTTATTTTATTTTTTCATATTTCCATTCTTATATCACAATTATATGACATGCTTCATATTTTTTAATTTGATAATACATATTTTTCTATAATGAATTGTGGAAAAATGTTATTGTTTTATGTTCTTTTTAATAATAAATTTATCCCCTGCCCAAGTTTTCTCATATTCTTATGATTTAACCCTCATTGACATGTTGATAATTTTCACATTAATGAGCATTTGATCTTAACTTTTTTTTATCCCATTTATAAGTTATGGAGATAATTTTATATTATAAGAAGTCTATAAGTGGGTATAGAATAGTTTGATTATGGAGAAATGCACAAATATTTTTTAATATAATTTTCTTATGTAATTCTTCCTCAAATTGATTATACCAATATGTTCTCTAAGTTTTTTATATTATTATGAGATTTAATGTCTAAATTTTAGTAATTATGTAAATTAATGATATGTTTATCTTGGTTTTTTATATTTGTTATAAAATTAAGGGATTAGTATTTTTAAGGATTACTCTTATTATTATTAGGAATTCTAATTAGATAATTTCATTGAAAACCCATGGCATATGTTTATGGGATAATTTTATGTGAATTATAACAACCTAATTTTTTATGAGGTTTGGAGTATGTAGTTTTTCAATAAATTTAATATCTATGTGGATAATGGAAATTGGATATGGTTGTGGCACATATTCTCCTATGGGTAATCACTCAAAAATGATTGTTAAGTATTAACTCAATCAAACCATGGTGAATGATGAGTGGTTTTGAGAATAAACACCAAGATAGGCCCTTTAGAGAGATATTATTTGAATAATAAAATTATATTTATAAGAAATCATGAATGATTTATTAGTTTTTGGAGTTAGGCCATGGAGTTTGAGAAAACCTAACCTAAATAAACAAAGATTGAACTAAGAGTGACTTACGTTGAAATAAAAGATAATGTGATGGTTTTAACGTGTAATAAATTTCAAGTTCTAGTTTTTATGATGTAATTTATGATAATTATTTTATGATGTTAATTGAACATCACCTACATTAACTCTTTTTTGTTTTAGTAATGGCTAAATTATGAAGGAATCATGTTAAAAATGAATGTTGTGGATAACGTAGTTATTTTATTAACAAGAAACCTAATGGGAAAAGATATGGAGTGAAAAACTATGTTTTTTTTGAAAAAACTATCATGAATTATGATTAATAATGTTGGTGTCGTTTAATTCCTAAACACACCAAATAATAGAAGGATGACGTCTCATTGAAGTTCAATTGATGAATATGATGAATGAAAGAAGCATCAATCTGCTTCATGTAAAAAATGTGTAAAGATTCACATAGGGGAATGTATTAATAGAACTGGAAGTTGATTTATATATGATATATGATTCCATTATGAAAAAATATTCCTATACAAATAGAAGATTGTAGTTAAAATGCTGGGGACAAATAATGTTATTCATATGTATCCTCTAGAAATTCAATGTTTTAGATGTGAGGAATTTGGGAAATATGAAAAATAGTTCACTAATAAAAAATATTAAGATCAAAGTAAAGCTAAAAAACTTCATTGATCATCTAAATAAGAAAAATAATATGCAATTACTTCTATTAAATAGGATGTATAAAATTATATGGTGTTATTTTTTCTTATTCATAACCCTATATTTGCAGATGTCTTATGACATGTATGTTTTCACCGACTATTATCTGTTGAAATAAAAACACATTATGGTATAATTTTTGTATAAAATATTCATTAAGGTTTTTGGGATTATGATTCCAGAATGTTTTATTATTCTTACTTTAGATAAATTTATTGTTATTTTTGAGATGGATTGGTTCTCTCCAATAAGAGGAAAGATTATTTGGATTAAGGAGACCATATTTTATATAAATCTATGATTGTCTATAAATGTAAGGATGATTATGAAAACCTTTCAGAATGAAATTATATAATATCGGTCTTGATAGATAGTAAATATACACTTTTTAATTGAATTTTTAGAGAAAAAGTTAATAGTAGGGATAAGACTATTTTGAGGAAAAGATATGTTCCCTAAGTCATTAAGGTTTATATTTTTTAAAAAATTATATCTCATGTCATGAATAATGATTAAATACCTAAAAATATTTTCATTAGTTTGTGATAATTAAAATTGTGAAGATATAATTTATCTAAGGTTGGGAGAATATAAAACCTAGAGATTTTATGTCAATTTTCCCTTTAAAACCTAACGGGTTCAGTAATATGCTTAACATGTAACACCGAACCAAAACAAGATGTGTAACATTCTATAAATTTTAAAATGAAGCTCCTAAATTGTTTTGTAAAAATATAGGTAACATCATTATTAAATACTCGTATAAATAAAATAAGGTTCATTTTTAACACTAATGCATTTACAAAATTAATATAGCTAAAAAACTAGTAATATCATTTTTCGATATAAATAAATTTTATTCTCAAATTAGATATTTATGTGCTCTATTTTATGAAACTAAATATATAATATATAAAATATATTATTTATATGAATAATATATTAATATTAATTTAATTAGTAAATGATAGGAATTAAGAATATAAATAATTAATATATTAAAATCCATTTTTCTAATAAAAATAAAATTTCATTATATATAAATATAAAATATAAATTCTGAAATACTATAATTCAAATTTTAAAAAAATTATTTCATTTTATAATTTAAAATTTTATTATTAGCTTAAGGATATTTTTTAGGGATTTTTTTGAAATAATTGATTTCTATGTGACTTGTGAAAAAATATAAATGTTTTAAAACCACCAATTTTATTAAATCATAATAATAAAAGAATGAATTAAATGTTTTTGAAATAATTTTTATATAAAATATATATTTTTATCAATTAAAATAAATAATTTTAAAAAATAATGTTTCATTTATAAAACCCAAGTTTATTTTTTGGAAACAAAAGTAATATTTTACTCTTAAAACTATTATATTCGCCAATGACTAGTTTTCATCACATGTTGAAATTAAATTTAAAAGAATGTATTTGATATTTTATATCAACATTTTCATTGTATTTAATAATATTATTTTATTTTTTATTCACAATAATATGATTTCTATGGTTAATGTGAATGACCATGGAAATTATGAATGAGATATTTTCAAATAATTGTTATATAATTGTTATGTAATTTTGATATAATAAATTGAATTTACATATTTAATATAATTTAAATGATATAATGTTTAAATATATATTAAAATATATTAAAAATAATTTAATTAGTGATAAATATTATATAATATTAAGAAAAAATTATGATTAAATCATTGTTTTTCTAGAAAAATATTTTTTCTATATTATATGATTTAATTTAAATGTTAATTTTATAAAATCTTGAAACTGAATTAGATTATATATAGGATTTATTTTTGTTCAAAACACTCAAATTTGAATGTAAGGGTTAAGTTATATTTTTATTAAATCATAAATTACATAGTTAAAATTAGTTATAATTGTAAAATCCCAAAATGAAAAAGTATAAAAATATAATGGTAAGAGACTCAATTTTTTTTAAACCTATCTGAAAAATAAAATTAAAGGATTTACATATTTAAACCATATCCTATCAATTATGTACCACTTCCTAAGCCACAAAAACTAGAATATTGTTATGGAATCATTGAGATGTAATGAGTATTTACAGAAATGTTGTTTTCAACCATTTACAAAAGGGTCCTCTCTCCAACCCCTTAAAAACAGTATATATTTGGGTTTTAATTTAAAATATGATCAATTTAACTCTAATATAAGTCTAAGAAACATCCATAGTACCATGTTCTATAAAATATTACCAAATACATTTATTCTCAAGAATATTTTCAAGAGAAGGTTTATGTTGTCCCTATAAGTAATTCCTACTCATTATTTTTATGTTTTTATTAATCCAAACCTTAAAAATATTTTATACCAATGAATTAATGATAAAATAAATTCAATTAATATTATTAATTTTATTATACCAATTTAATACCCATCTCTTACATTCCTATAAAAATAATTTAAAAAATGAACACACTATCATGCATTTGTGTGATCTACCCCCTCCATGAAAGAAGAGTTTTATTTTTCATAGAATATTTACATGGATCATTAAAATTATCTATTTAATGAGGGAATATAATATTTTAATTTTAAAATATTCTTAAATGATAAATTATTTTATCTTTAAACGCCCACCCATTATATGGAAATGAATGTGTCTTCCATGTATGTGCAGATCATCACCTCCATTAGAGGATGTGTTCTATTTTCCCATTCTCAAGTAACATGGGTGACATTAAAATGTATCTAATTTATTTAAATAAAATTTATGACAATTTTAATATTCAATAATTTAAATATTTTACAATCTATAAGTAATGTTAATATTAAACACCTATAGTAAATTAAATCACATTAAATGAACATCCCAATCAACATTTCAGAATTTAAGTCTATTTTTTAAAATAATTATATATTATTAATTTTGTTCTAATTGAATTATATTGTAAATTTAAAATTTAAATAATAGTTTTTTAAAGCTGTAATATATTAATTTTTACCACGGTCAATATATCAAGGAAGTTTGAGAAAAATTGTATGAACCATCTCATGTAACCTACTTGAATGAAATCAATATTTTAAATTAATAACATATGGTATTAGATATACCTTATATTATTAAATATATATGGATAAGGATCTCAAGATTTTTTTTTAAAAAATTATTTGATTATACATGATGTTAGATGCACGAACAGAATGAATTAGGACATAAGGTATGAGTATTATTATATCTCAATTTTGCTTCATTGAGATATGAATCACACTCAACACTTGTTTCTTTTTGTGGTGTATGTATTGATCATGGATTTATATTTTCATAAATTTATTTAAATCTAATTAATTTATAAATCCATCACATCTTCCACCTTTATGGGTTTTCTATTCGAAGGGTAACGATGATTTAAGAGTCTTTGTTAATTTTTCTCCCTACATTGAGTTAAAATGCTTCTTACTAAACTTATTTTTTCAAATATATGTTGATTCCACTATAAAATTATAATTTTTTTTATAATCATATATTATGATAATAAATTTTTAATTCAATTATTTAAAATTGATTAATTTCCATCTGAAAAAAGTATATCATTGTAGTGATTAATTTCTAATTTCTTTGACGACCGTTTCCCCTACTTGTAAATATTTTTATATTTTCACCAATGTTTTTATTTAAATTTGGAATCCAAATTATTTGTTAAGTCATTTATAATTAATATTTCACTTATCCTTTTTCAAAAGGATGTTTTATTATTATTTTTATTACATGGGATTTTAACAATGTTATTTTACAATATAAAAAACAGATCTTGAAAACCACCCTATTTACTTTTAGGATATACATTCCATTTTCCCTATATTTACTCTATATTATTTTAATTTAATTCGTTGAAATTATTTATATATATTCCTTACATATATAACAATTTTATTATAGCTTTATTTTTTAAGGATGATACATTTTTTCTGTTCCCATTATAATGATCTTATTTAAGTAATCCTGATTTAAGGGAACTTCACTATTTACAATTTCATTTCAAGTACCACCCCTATGATTTTTTAATACTTAATAGATTATGAAATTTTTTTTTAAAACACTCCTAGTTAAATTCTAATAAAATATAAATAATATTATATTTTCCATCCTTCAAATATCTTTTGATCATTTTGAACTCATCACCTATATAGTTCATTTTTTTTCTCAATTCTCTTTAAACAGACACATGAATTTTTAATCATTGGAAGTAAATGTCCAAGGCCTATGATTCTTTTTGAAATATGAATATAAAAAAATTATTCCTTCTTCTCTTGGTAATCCTTATGATATATCCTTTGGTTATTTTATGAGATATGACTATGAAACCCACTTCTTTTTCATGGGTTTTATCATTACTATGATTTGTTTATGTTTAATTTTCGTCATCGATCAAACATATTCTTGGAAATGTAATTAATCTGAAGGTTTCACCTTGATAATGATAAAATAAATTGGGTAATGTTCTCATATAATGAGATGCCCTTTATAGTGCACTGTCGATTAACCAAAGCACACTATGATATGATATCATAGTGGTGAACCTCAACATATGAATATAGGGCATGAGTGGTCAGCCTAACCACACTATGTTAGGTTGAATTTGTTGTGATATTGGACGTATTCTTATTATATCATATTTTATTCTATGGATAATTATATATGAATACATGATCTTATGATTTCTTTTCCTTATTTAATATTTCTATTCTTATATCACACTTGTATACCATAGAACACATTTTTTCATTTGATATTACATGTTCTAATATCATGAATTTTGGATAAATATTATTATTCTATATTATTTTTAACAATAAAATTCTCTCCTAATCATTATTTCTCATATTCATATGACTTAATCCTTAGGAACATGTTGATACTTTTTTCCTTACTAAGAATTTGAGCACACCAATTTCTTAACTGTCCATATCCTAGATTATAGAGATATATATAACTTATGGAAAGTCTATAAGTTGGTTAAGAAGAGTTCAAATATGGAAAAATTTTCACAAGTTTTGTAAAATAATTTTCGTATGTAACTATTCCTAAAATTCACTAACCAAAATTTTTCTTCAATCAATTTTATATGATCTTGATACATAATGATTAACTTTTGGTAATGATGTAAAGTAATTATATTCTTATATTAGGTTTTTATAATAGTGATAGGTATGGTTCTCATATTCCCAACCTTATTCAAGATTTTCTTAAACGGACTATGTTCCATTTATTTAATTATACATGAAATGTGGTAGGATTAGGGAAAAAGAATATTAAACTTGGTTTTATTCTTCCATAAAACCTTTTAGAGAAGTTAAGAACATGTAATAAGATACCCCATGTAAGTTATGGTGGGTTTTAGTTAGAGATATATATACGATTTCATTATATTATGTATATCTAGTTTTGATTATTTTTCTATATGTTATGGGTTAATCAATTATTGGAATGACATCAATTTATATGTTAGTTTAGTTTTATATAAATTCCTTTAATGGGATGAGTCTATATTGATAAGAGTGTGATATTTCTAGATAATTCTATCTAGATCTAGAAATAGATTATTAGCTAAAATCACTACCTATATTTATAGTTTTATATTAGAAGATGATTAAAAAATATATGCACCAAAATTTTCTCCCAAAATGGAAAATTATAAATAAATATTCAATAAATATTTCTCAATATATCATCTTATGTTGATGAATGAGTTTATCACTAACATATTTCTTAAAGCTTAGTCCAAATCAATACCCTCCTAGAATACTACACACTTCGTGTAATGTGAATTAAATATTTAGACAAAGTACCTCAATACTTTGTATTTTTAAATATGTTTTCATCTCTATTGGGTAATCATGTGTTATTCACCATGAAAGGAGAGAATGTGACACCCCACATGTCACGGTTTCGTATATTTTGTACGATTTTAAATTTACATGATAGATTTTAATTTTTGGTTGGATTCAGGATTAAAATATAGTTCTTGGAGGAATCTTTAGGAGGAATATGGTCATACCACATAATTAGGAGTAACCATACAGTTCCCATGGGGGTGGATTAATAATTTTTTATATATATGTTTTTATATATTCTACATGGTTTTTAACCATGTGGATCTCCATAGAAGCTGTGTTGGGATTGGGGTATGTCTAGGGTGAGGAAAATGGTTTTTAAAAACCATGAGAGACCTATGACTAACCTTTTGGGTGGGTTCTTAGCCGAGATAGTGGCTAGAACAATAATTGTGCACGATTTTGAAAACTATATAGACAAACCATGAAACTTTTCCAAGTGTTTAAAATTTTGATCAATTCTGATTTTACCCAATTCTAATTTAATGGGTTTCCCCCCATTTCTTCCCCTATGTGTCAGCTAGCCATTTGGGGGATATTAGAGGAATTCCAACATCCTCCACCTAGGATTATATTTCTTTTAGGATTTCCCAGAGATTTTGAGGAATTCTTATCTTTTTTTATACATTCTTTAATTCTCCATATTTTCTCTCTCAACATTGGGTCCCCCATGATCCCTATATCACTTCTAATTGATTTTAGGTATTTGAGTGGATATAATGATTGGGTTGTGGTGTTTAGGGTTTTTAGGCATCGTTTCACTTCTTGTGAGTGTGGTCTCTATTAAAGGCAATGAGTTCCAAAGAGAATTAGTTTGGATCTCTTCTATTTGTGGTAGGTGTTTCTATGAAATTATTTAATTTTGGAATTAAAATTGTACTTCTATGTCCTAATTTAACTATATTTGAATGTATAACAATATGTTATAGCCTTGTGGTGATTTGAAACTATTTCATGGTGTTATGAGTTAGCCTAAATGGGGTTTCATGCGAATTAAATATTTTCATGATTTAAATGAAATGTTTAAAGGTGATAATATTTTGTGAAATACCTACATGGATTTATAAATGGTTTTAATACTGAAAAAGTTGATTTTATATGATTTCGGTTTTCAATGAGTGAAAAATATTTTTAAAGGGAATTTAGTTTTAAAGTGATCTATTTTCCTCAAAAAAAATTTTAAAATGGGTTCTTGGGTTAATTTCAAATAGATATTTGAAATATGTGTTTGATTTCCACACTTTTGAAAAGTCCATATTAGCCATTGACATCGATTGATAGAAAATGAAGGGACTTTGTTCCTTGAATTGGATTTCTAAGAAGGTACCCCATGTGTAAGGTTGAATTTAAAATGATATTGATTGGTGTGTGATTTTTAATGTTTTCCAAATTCTATTTGGAAGGTAATTTTATTAAATTTTAAATGTATAGGAATCTCAAGATATGTTTTTGTGTCAATGTCCCAGTAGTTAGTTTTTTTTTTAAATTATAGATGTGAGACACCCCTTGACTACCCATTATTTGTATACCCCTTATGTGGGTTCTTGATCAGTATGTGATGTTATATCATTGCTTAAGTGGGATTGTTTTTGTTATGTCATGGGTGCATTTTGTATGAATGGGGTTTTTCATTATTTGGTGTCAAGGGTGAGGGAAGTTTTGGTTATGCCTTGTGTGTTAGAATTGGCTTGTTGTTCTAATTCCTCACATAGATTTATTGGTCATGGGAAACTGGGTACTAAGAAGAATATCTAGATTGTTCCTCTAGTTGGTATATAAACTACTAATTTCCCACTAGTTGTGCTAGGTAAAAGGAATATTTGGGGGTTGGTCACCCCAAAGATGTTTGTGTGAGATAATTTGATGACTGGTTAGTGGACATCGACTCATGCCTATAGATTGTTTTCGGTGGTTATACCCTTATACAGTTAGATGATTAGTATATTAAGAATCCTAAAATAGAGCCTATGACACATTCAATTACATGGTTGGTTAGTGATTTATGAGAGTTTGATCTAGTTTTTTTACCATTTTCTCTTATTTCATTATTGAACAACCTTTTCTTACTTATGTTGATATATTCATTATGATATATAGTGCTTTCTTGTTGTGCTTGACCTTTTTGTGTATGTTGGGTTGTTTCTATGTAAAATAAGTTTTCAAATGTGTCGGAAACCCTATTTTAAATATAAGGACTCTTGTGTGGGTGATTTAAAATGGATTTCAAATTTTCTATTGCATTTTAAATATAAATTTGGAAAGATAAATTTTTTAAAGAGACAATTTTATATCAATATTGTCTTATTTAAAAAAATGTGAATAGTTATATGGTTTAGAAATGGATTAGGATGGTGGTTTCATTTTCAAAAAATGTGTTTTTTATTTTTGAAAATAAAGGGAAATTTTTTGAATAATGAATATGGCTTGTTTTATTTTTCACAAGGTGTATTATAAATCATATTTTATATATAATTTTTAAACATGCATTTATTAATTTCATTATGAAACATCTTTCATAAATTCAGAAGGTTTTGGCGGCTTACTAGGATTGTTAGGTCATGCCTATATATTTCACGTTTAGGTTATTATTTAGACCCATTTTTATTTATCTTGCCTAATGTGGGATGAGTAGGGTGTTGGTGACCAATTGGAGGTTGGAATGATTTTGTTTGGGCTTAGATCGATTGCTTTTTAGTTTTTTAATCTTCAATTAGTGCTGTATGTGATCTTCTTACTGATATATTTTGGTTTATGGATTATGTTTTGTACAAGAAAATGGGATGGATCATCATAGTTTCTTATGAAATTTTTGGTCATTTTCTTAATTTTGGGATGTCGTATTTATTTGTTCCATGGTTCTTATCTTTAATATGGGGGGAATCATTCCCAAATGGGTTCTTAAGATTCATATATACTAGTTTCCAGCCCATGGGTATCAGGAATTCCCTTTGTGCGTTGTTAAGAATTGGTTTATGTTTCGATATGGATATCAACCCCGTCCAGTTCATTACAAATAGTATCTTGAGGATATGTGTGTATTACATGATGTTAAATCATGTTATCATAAATAACAAGAATACACACCCACATATAGAAATTATTTTCAAATCAATTGAGGGGTTTCTATTGGTTCCCTAATAATTATCTATATATCCACAATCATTATATTAAAATAAGTGCCAATGATATATTTTTGTTAGTGTTTTGGAGTAAGTAACTATTATATTAGTTTCTATTTAAATAATGCCTCAAAAATAATTTTTTGGATATATTCATGGGTCTCATAAATTAAATATTCTTTATATACTAGGAATTATTTTTTTGGGTTTAGAGAATCTAATTTAGAGTACTCCCAATATTATGAGTTTTATGGGGAACCTTTGTATATTTCACTGAAACACACCAATAACATTGAATTTATACCAAGCTATTAGAGTTTATCTTTTGTTTTTCTATGGTTTTATTTATAGGATATGTCACATCCAAAGTTATGATTTCTTTTGATAATAGAAAGCATAGGTAGTGGTATCTTTGGAATGAACATTAAATATTTCTGAGATAATAGTTTCCTTTCAATGTAATGTTTCTATTGATGATTCATACAATCTTTCATCTACATTACAACACCTATTATGGGATTAAAATTTGAGAAAAATTGATAGCGTAAATTTAAATTTTAGGAGTTGAAGGGGAGGGTCAAATCTATTTGTATCTTTTTTTTTCATTACTTATGTTTTAGGAATACTTATTATTTTTATCATTTTGGTGTTTTTTGTGTAGAATTATTGATTTTATAGGATAACTCAAAAACGTATTGAACTCTCCAATTAATGATCCTTGAGTGAATCTACCATACTCATCATTTTGTGTTCGGTATTTTGGTGCATGATCAATATTATTTATTATAAAATTACATTGGAGATATATTTTTAGTCTACATAGGACCAAATATTAATGTACATATTTTTGTAATAGGATTTGAATTAGTGATAGATTTTTGAGATTGATTACCTCTTTACATTCTATTGTATAATGGTATATAACATAGTGAAATTAAATATCAAGGATGATTCCCTTTTTTAGAATTTCTAAGAGAATTTAGTGTGAGAATCGATCAAAAAATGGTGTTTTTAATCAATTTATAATAACTAATACCATTATATGATTCAGAAGTGCGTGATGTGCATTTTTTGACAAATTTTTATCACATAATCATTACTATATTTTATTAAATGCTATATGAGAATCTAATTTTTACATTTTCATGATATATGATAGGTTATTCATTATTGAGTTATTTCCATGGTAGAATTGAGATGAATAAAATGGACTCTATTTACATGGAATAGTGGTATTACTAATGTCTATAAGAGAACTGCGGTTAATATATTACTACACATCTTAATGGATAATACTTTTTTGACTGATTAAGAGGCACTATGTTATTTGACACCATTTTTGGGGGATGATCCGAGGAGAGATACTATCAAGTCATTTTCTAGATGTATCAATTTTTAGTTTGTGAAGGCAATGCAGTTGATATTAGAATTTTTTTCCATTTTTTTATTCAAATTTGGAATACATATTGAGGTTATACGCATTTATATGCTTGAAATTTAGTGATAAATGTAGATGAAGGTTCTAGACAAATAGTTTTAAATAATTAGAATTCAAATTGTTATTATTATGATATCTTAGAAAGAACACATATAAGTTTTCATTTTGTGGTTAAAAGTACCCTATAAATGTGATAATCCTTATTTGAAATTACATGCCACTAAAGGATCACATAGTCAATATTAAATGTATTTTTTAGTGTTTAATTTAATTTTAAAGGAATTGTTGATCCATGTTCTGGAATAAAATCTTTTATGTGTTCTCTTATGGTATATTTCAAAATTATTAAATTATTCTTGGTTTCAATGTTATTTAATAGACATAAATATAATTTTTATTGTGAATTATTTTTTTAAATAATGGTTCTATTCAGAATACATAAGATTTCATAATCTTGTAAAGAGTATATTAAAAAAATTTAATGTGATTTTTAGGGAAATTAAATTTATAAAATGATTTTATTTTTTATGTTTTCTATAATGAAAGGAATATGGTTTTTCCCAAATTACTAATGTTAACTAAAAAATTGAGTTTTTGTATTAAAAATGATGGCCCTTTTTTCTTATGATTAATAACAAAATTTTTGGTTTATGGTGGGATTTGTTTATAAAAATTATCTTCATTCAAAAAATATTTAGGGAAAATATTGAATTGTTTAGTTTTCAGTTTTCCATGTTAAAATAAAATATGAATAAGATTTATTTTTTTCATAGATTATAATTTTTTTATTTAATAGTTGGATTTTAGTATAGGTGTTTCATGATTATTAATGTGTTTATTTGTAAAATAAAAATTTCATATGGTTTGGTGATTCTTTGTGAAATATTTTGTTATGTGTTTTTATGGTATCAATGATTGGATTTCTGAGTCCCACATTCAAGATTTATTATGTTCTGGTTTGTGTAGGATGATTGGAGCCTCTTAGGGAGTTAAAGAATTTTATTTTATTGTCCATGTGGTGATAGGTCATGTGATTATATAGAAACATCATGTGTTATTCTTTAGTATATTATTAACATTTGGTAAACAATTTGGTTAATGAATATAATATGATGTTTGATATTAGGAATGGAATTTACCATGGTTTGAAATACAATTAATTGAATGATAAATCTCAAATGTATTGTGGCTTTTATTTTCATGATAAATATTATATTTATATTAAAAAAATAAGGTATTCTTGATTTACTAGAGATTTTCATTTAAGGAGTACAAGTGAAAGTAAAGCCTCATGAGTACGATATACTAAATGTGTTGTTCATGATTGAGGTAGCCTAATGAATTAGGTATTTTTAAGTGTTTAAATATACTCTACAAAGTGGGAACTCAAAAAATAAATAGTAGAGTACATGATGAAATTTTATTTTTTAAGGGTCAATATATCAATAACTTGGGGATACATTATTGATTTATTATAATTATGTGTGAAATAATCCTATCATGGTATGATCATTTTTATTTATGATGAATTATAAAATAATATAGGTTTAGATTCGAGTATCTAATGAATACATTTGAATGGGTTTTAAATGGACATGAACCATTCTCATCAGCTAAACTCGTGTTCAATTGACTTAAAATGTATACTTTTCTTAGAACATGAGTTATAATATTGAATTTGAGTGGCTTTTATTTTAGGATATATGATGATTTACAAATCAAATTTATTATTTAAAAATTGGTAAATTGGGTAATCTATGATTTCATTATATTTATTAAATTAGTTATACTATAAGTTCACATGCTCAACTATAGTTTACAACCATAAATATGTGACAAAAAATGTTACATCAAGGGTCTATGATAAACAAGGTATGGATATGTTCGGCCATGGGTCCAACTTTGTTGTGTTATTAAATCATTTTAAACATGGTGTATATTTTTTATGGAATAGATTTAGAATTATTACATCATTAATCCATGATAAATTAAGATGAGTACATCATATTGTAGGGCTAAATATGTCACCTAGTGGATCCTCAAATGACTAGGTATAGTGATGTCTAGAAATGATGCTGTAATGATTAAATAAAAAATTTAATCTAGATTGGGTTTGTTGATAATAGTCTATGGTGATGGTTATGTGATATTTTTTATATCCATTTTTTAGGTATTGATAAATCAATCAATGAAGTCAATTATATTTTTCCTCAAATACCTTATTGAAAATGTATGACTGAATTATACTATGGTTTTGTTTTATTATTCTGTAAAAAATATTTAGGAAAAAGACCAGCTATATTATGTTAAAACCCCTTTATGGGATTCAAAATGATGTTTTATCTAAATAATTATATAATTTATTACATTATATATAGTCTCATTAGAATTAAATAGGAATGGTTGAGTGTCATGGAGGCTCAGTAATCTTATGTTACATTTCATTCGTGTTAAATATTCAATGTTGTTTAATTTATTGGATAATTAGTTGTAGGAATTGAATTATTAAGTATAATATAAATGATATATATGTTTTTTAGTTTGAGTGTCACTTTCTACTTACATTTCCATGTATTCATAATGATAAGTATCACTTAGGGAGTTGTGTGAATTGAGTAACCTACTATGTTAGTGGACATAGTGAAAAACTCTGTTACTTAATAACTATATTTAGATATATTTATTTAGTTTTTACTACATAAATATAAAATAATTGAGCCCCATTCAGTAAAATTAAAATTCATAATAAAAGAAAATATAAAAATATGAATTTCTTTATTATAATGTCAAACTCCACAAACTATAATTTTCAAATAAACATTAAACAATATAATGTATCTAGTGAAAAAAGAAAAATAATAAAATAAATTGAATGGAAAATATGTGTAATTATGATATGTGAATGTTATCATACATTCAATTGATTGGTATGAAATAAAATTATATCAAGTAAATGGGTAAATTTATATTATATAACTAATATGAATTATGACCCTTGATAAATAAAACTATTATAATATAGTAATTAAAAAGTAATCATTTAAATTATAATATATTAATGATAATAATAACATGGTTTTAAATATATATAAGGGATAAACCATGTATTTTAATTATAGTTATATCCTCTATGAATTACATTTTTCAAATAGTTGGATTAAATTTTCAACACAAGGTCTATAAAACCCCTCCATTTTAGAGAGGTACAAATAATATTATCTCATGAAAAATACCATATTTGTGTCCTTAATGGGAGTGAAAAATGTAGTATAGGTGGTTTGAGGAGAATTTGTGAAGGTTTGGGATCCAAGAATCAGTTTTTGGGAAGGCATATATTGGTGAATTATCAACATTTGGTTTGGAAAAACCGTGCACCATAGCCATGTGGTGTAAATGGGGGAGAAGAATTTTTTTTAAACCATGATATAGGGGACTAGAAACCATGATAGGGTATGAATTTTATTACAAAGATGTCACACCCATGTTTGCACATGGTTTTTCAAACTGTTCTCCTAACCATATAGGTCTTGGGATTCTAGATAGTGATGTTTTACAGTTGGAATAGAGTATGGATAAATGTCCATCCAAATTATGCACCATGTAATAATTGGGGTAAGATAACCTTTTTCCATTTCTACGTTTTAAGTTTAATTCTCCCATAATCCCCTTTTTCTATACAATAGATTCTTTATAGGTCCCCTATCATCCTCTCTTCCATGCATAACAGATCTCACTCATCCAACATCTAATTCTTCTTTTGAATGTCTCATTGGAACACACTTAGTAAGGATATAACAATGTTACCTTATTTTATCATCATTTTATATTTTATAAATATCTCCCACCTTTTTTACATAAATACCATATTTTTAGGGTTTTTTTGGTTTCTCAATTTTTAATATTCTAAGTCGAATAAAAAGGCTAATATTGGACGTGAGAATCCTTCAAGGCCTAAGGTGGGTGGTCTATATGTTTCTCTGGTAGATTATCTTTTATTTACTTTGGTTCTTATATTGTGTGTCATGTGGGTATTCTGTGCATTAACCATAAATTAAAAATTATGTTTAAATTTTTTCCCTTGAAAATTTACCTTTTAAAAATTAGTAAAGGCTACGAGTGAGGTGATTCGAATTGAACACCATTACCAATTTAATATTTATGAAATTGTTTTGAAATTTTAGATTGAATGTGTTATGTTTTTCATAAATTATGAAACATGGAGTACACTAGATATGTGGTCGTTTTTGATAAGTAATAATACACATATTATATGGTAGTTTGTGATACCTAGAATACACCTGATATGTGGTGCTTTGTGATGACTTATGATACACCCAATATTTTTGGTATGGAATGCTCAAGAAAATAGAAGATATGTTATGGTTTGTGATAAATAATAATACACCTTATATGTGATGGATTTTGATACCAAGAATACTCTCAATATGTGGTGGTTTTTGATATGGTTGGGGTAATTGGGTTGGAAAAGTCATCAATGCATAATCAAATACATCCAACACTACATGAAGAAGGAAGGTCTATCCTTGGATGCCAATATAAAGGCTAGGTTCAGACGTTTATTTAATAATTATCTCGCTTTATATTATGTAAATTATATTATTTACTAAAATTTACATTGAATTACTATAATCTATGTTTATTTGTGGATGCTATTGGTGGCGGCCTACTAAGTCATTATCACACCCTAACTAGGCTTTCATGTTTTACCTGAGTAGTCTTCATCATTTTAGGAATGGATATATGAAATAACCCAATGAAATATGACTGATTATCTATGGGATGATGCTAAGAGATGTGAGTAAGGATAAGGCTCAAGGACATTGGATCCTTTTAGACCTTATTTTTGTTTTTGGGTTAGTATCATACTCTTTTACTTGCTGTATGTGATGCACATGATTTATGACTCATAATTTTTACTTTTCATCATCACAGTTATTTCATGGGTTTATATTTAGGTTTTAGATCATTCCTTATTTTTTTCTTTTTCCATTATGTGGTGTATGTTATGTAGTTTATTTGAACTATTATACACTCTGATACATAGGGTATAGTCTACCAAAGGCATTACCTAGACCCTTTCCACTGGTTAAAAATATCTGGAATACCTAGAGGCATGCTTGAGGTTTCTATAAATAACTGATCCAATAATTATATAGTGGTCCATGGTGGTGGTATGTTGCAAAGTGGTATCCTAGCATTTTTTATATTACTTTTTATGCTGGTAGATAGGTGACAAAGAATGTATCTGGGATTGGTAATGGGATCATTCTTTGGAGTAGCTATCCCATGTATAGAGAAGTAACCTAGTTACTAGGGATGGGTTGTGGCTTTTGATTTTTCTTCTACAATTGGATTTACACCGTTCAGTGAAACACTTATTTTCTTTAAAATCATAAGGGTATTATATCTAGTTCAAGTATGGAAAGAGATTATGGGTGTGTGTTCATTAATTGTTTTATTCATGTATTATTTTTCTACCCTTACATGATGATTGGGGACTGATATGTATATATAGATATGAACCATGAAATTGACAATTATAGGGGTTGGTCATTTAAGGTGTCATTAGAAATTTATATGGTATTTTATCGTATAATTTTATAGTGGAATCTTACTTGAAAAAATAAATAGGAAGATCCTTAATAATTACGTATAGAAAAATATTTTTTACTTAGTGAAATTGGTTACATATGTTACTAGTAAGAAACCTATATGGTGATTTCCCTCGTAGCTTGTGAATGAAACTCTATCTAACCATGACTTGGAAATTTAAAAATTTAAACATGGGAAAATATATGACAAAGTTTAATTGAAATTTTAAGTAAGAATCAATAAATGTTAGACTAAAATTCCATGTTTAATGGAAATTTAGGAAATGTGACCCTATTTAGTAGATAGGTATCGATGGAGCACCAAGATCTATGGGGTTTATACATTTAGTACGTAAGGATTTTGGATATTTTACCTCCCTCATTTGATTTATGAATTGATAGTTTCTATAATATATTGTTCTAATTTTATGTTGAATTATAGTGATATTCCACCTTGGATGGATAGGGCTCCCAACTAGGAGGGTGAGGGTGAGAATGACCCACAAATATGTGGACTATCGCCTCCTTCTATTCCGAGTCAATCAATGGAGGACCTATTTTGCGAGGGTAATATCCACATAGTTCAGTTGACTAGGAGGGAAACTACTTGGGATAAACATTTAATGTATAATCATTTTCATGTGTTTTAGTGGGAGAACCAACCACTTTTTATCAGTGAGGGTGGTCCATAGGTACCGAAGTTATAGATAAGATCTATACAGACTATCCTTGATCATTTAGATAACCCTTACGAAAATAGGGTGAAGTTGGTAGTGTATATAGTTCGTGGGGCAACTTTTTTCTGGTCATAGGTCTTTGTTTATGGAGATAATCACGTGGGGTTGACCTAGTTATATTTATAGACCTAGTTTTTATTCTATTTCTTTCCAAATACCTTGCAACCTGAGAGGTATTGATTGTTTTTGTATTTGACATTGGAGATATTCCAATCATGGATGATGTCTCTATATTTATGGAATTATAGTGATTCTCTCTTTATTTATCTGATTATGATTTCTTAATTATCATTCAAATTCAATAGGGTCTTCTCTATGAGATCAAGGTTCATGTGAATCAATTTTTAATGAAGTATTTTCTTTTTAAGATAGTGACTCTTGCCTTAATTTACAAGAGGGATATCAATGAGGGTTAGACTACGGGGTCATTTTTGAAATTGTAGGTGGTAGTGGAAGTGGATCATATAATAGTAGTAAACATCATCCAGACGACTCATTAAAGGTGTGATGTTTTTGATAAAGGAAGAGTAGTGGTTCTTCCTTTCTAGAATGGGTAAGTGGTGAGGTTGTGTGTTTTTAGTGTGAATTTGTGTAACATAAGAGACCAACATGTAAATAACCACATAGGGAGTTTCATACGTGTTGATATATGGGATACATTCATCATTTTTATATGGAGTGATAACAAGTTCCAAGTGGTAGGGGTTCTGGATTGATTCTTGGGTCTAGGATTATGACCAGTAAACCATAGTAGAGTGGAAGTTGGATTTACTAGGTCCGTAAAAGTAATGGTGGTGACTAGGGAGCCTAGGGTTAGGGACAAAAGAGTCCATAGGGGAACATGACACACACTACATATAGAGGATCATAGGGATGTGGTATAGGGTAGCTACGTGCTCTAGAGAGCACCCTAACAGAGTAGGATGTTGGGCCATCTACTGTTCGATGTATCACTTTAGTATCCTCAACTCATTCCACTGATTAATTTGATATTGACAATTCACATTATTTAATCTCTAATTTTTTGTAGGTTTGGGTTTTCTAATGGTGTAACTTTATGTCATTCTAACAATTGACTCACATTTAGGAATGTAATGTGTGGGAATCCACAATTTTCAGGCCTTACCATAGTGATTTCAACTTATCTATTCCATTTGGATTTCTCTATGATGGATATGGGTGGTTTTTACATTATTATAGGGATATATTAGATTATTAAATATCAAGTGTATGTTTATTTTTATCTTCAATGAGCATTGTTCACCTCTCTTGAGGGTTGTGGTTTCAAATATATCAGTGAGTGGGATATTTGAGAAATCCACCAATAGCCATACATTTAGTGGATATATGGTATTACTGCTCCCGTGGCTATTTTCTTATTGGATGAGGGAAATACTCATTTGTCTTCATTTCTTCTAGTGGATGACTTATTCTAGGATTTCATCCCTACAGACTTCTTTGGATTACCACTCAATTTAGGTATCTAGTTCATGATTGGGATTTTGTTAAGTATAGGGATAGTTTCTATCCAAACCTATCACATGGATTCTATTAAGCCTCATGAGCTTAAGACGTAGCTTAGATTACTTAGAGGTGAAAGGGTTTATTAGTTCAAGGGTCGTACCCTTGGGGTGATCTAGTCCTTTTCACTAAAAGAGAAGATGTTTCTATGAGGTTATGTGTTGAATATTATAGACTTAACCAGGTGAAGATTAAAAATCATTACCCATATCCCTATATCGATGAATTATTTGATCAACAAAAGGAGGACAATTTCTTATCAAAGAATGATATCTATTTTATGTACCATCATTTGAGATTAAAACCTTCTTATGTCCCTATTAAGAGATTCATGAGTAGATATAACCTTTATGAATACCCGGAGATGCAATTTTCATTGAAAAACATGACAACCGTGTTTATGGATATGATGAATGGGATCTTCTACCCGTACATAGATTATTTTTTTTCACGTTCATCGATGAAATCTCGGTATACAATAGATATTGATAGAAGCATTATTTTCATCTATATATAGTACTATGTACTTTTAGAGGGGATAAAATTTATTAAATATTCTTGATGTTTTAGTTTTAGCATAAATTAGTTCACTTCTAAGGTTGTATGATATCATAGGTTGGGGTATTAGTATATCTAAAAATGGTAGAGGCCATATTTTCTTGGGAGAGACCAAATAATATATTTTATATTCACATATTTTTAGTGTTTTATGGTTGTTATAATAGATTATCCTTTATTTATATCATATTAATGTGATATTTGAAGATCCAAAGGATTTAATAACAAATGAGAGTGGGGTGAATTAGTTGTTCACTTTTATATGTTTTAATTATTTTCAAACCGTACCTCCTACAGCCTATTAATATTTATAATCTTATAAACATTTATTAAATACCCATGCATGAAATAGTATTAAATTATGTAAATGACACAATATTTAGTTGGTTCGACTTTAGTGTGAGAACATACATCGTTTCCAAAGCCACACCCATGTGTCTATGGAAATCCATTATTATGAAAAAGTTAATACAACTTGTGTTAACCCCAATTAGACACCTTCTATCTCAGGATATGAATAATTATAATGAATCCCATTATTTTATAATGTTATATTATAAAGAATTTATCCAAAAAAATAATAATGTATTTTTTGAATATACTACAAAATTACATAAAGTGATTCCTCAGTGCGATTTAGCTAGATCTGATTTTTTCTCAATACAATGATGCTGGATTATGGTTCCGATTTTCTATGTATGATGATTCTGGATCATATTCCCTTAATATGATAAAATTGGATTCTGTGTATGATTTTTACAAAGGATAATTATGGATTGGATTCTCTGAATATTATAATGATGGATCCAATTTTCTCAGTATGATGTACTCATTCACAGTCATAAAAAAACAGTAACAGAATGAACAATATAATTCTACTTCAATCAGATGTTATCTTTCACATAAAATTCTACATAACTCCACCTTTTTCATGTGTGTGAAGGTTATGAATGAAAAAATGATCTGAGGAAGTATTTATAGGAGTCTCAGAAAACAATAGAGGGAAACTCGAAAACATTCCCACTTCCACAAATCCCAAAATCTATAAAAATATGTCGCATTTAAGACTTCAACTTCGACTTCTTCAAACCACCTTAGATTTCTATGATATTTACACAAAATTGACATTCAGGTTTGACAACATCAAATCATCATACCTTTATCATATCATTATAATCTATTTCTTTCTCAGCTTCATTACAATCGTTTTCTTTCTTATCTCATTAAAATATTTTTTCTTTCTCAACTCATTATAATCCATTACTTTCTCAGCTCATTATAGCCTATTTCTTTATCAAATCATTGGAATATACTTCTTTCACAATCCATTAAAATATTTTGATTGGCCTAGATATAATTTTTATTATCACTTCCTCTTTACATCTAGATTCAACCAATTTGGGTATGATCATTCAAGATATGAATGTTTAATAATTGGTATGATGGAGATCAGTTTCTACAGTCCATGATGTCGATCGACCTCAATATGATGTAAAACCAATTACAATGGAATTATAATTATAGTAAAGATACAATAACAATGATGTTACTATTATGGTAGAATTCTAATTATGATGAAATTACCATTGTATTGGAATTATTATAATAATATAATTTCCATTATGATGGAATTATCATTATAATGAAATAACCTTTATGATGGAATTATTCACTCTAAATTTTTTAATTTCTTCAAACCTCTCCACAATTTATTTAAAAGATATTCTCTTGAATATTTTAATGATTTCTTAGAAATTCTTGATCCGTATAGCATCGTCTAATTTTGTTTACAATGTATGAATCCTTTATAACTACTGAATTCACATTCTTTTTTCATAACACTTCAACAACTTCATTCTTTATCTGATAATAGAAAAAATAGAAAAATATAAAACAATAAATTCATCCTCTAATTATTATGAATTTTTTGATTTCAATGTCATGTTGATGGACATGAATACGATAAAATGTATGAACAACAACTTCATCTTCCTGACTTCTTTTGTGTCCTTTGCAGCTCAATATGAAAACATGGGTCTAGAAACATGTGTCTATAACATAACCTTCTTATGGTGGACTGGGTCTGATTCATGAATAAAATAGACATTATTTTACAGAGAGAGTTAGTTTCTAATCAATAAATAACATTTTAAAAAAAACACCACAAAGGTTCATCACTATTGATCGACATGACCATTAATGTAGTGAAATTTGTTTTTTTAATGCATGTGAGGTAAACATCTGGTATTTGAAGGAGTGATTGAATTATATATGAATAATGAACACACCTGATCTAGGTTAGGACTAAAATTTATATTGATATACCTCAGGTATCGTCTTGGGTGCGGTACTAATGCAGGATGGGTGGGTAGTCACTTATGGTTATATCCGCTATAGTGTATTCCTTGAGATTTCGGTGGAACTATCGTATGGGGGACAATCTTATGGTGTATACAATTCATAAAAATCATGAAATAAATTTTCTACATATCTTATCAAAATCATTGGAATATAATGTTGGTTTAGTACTTTCAATCATTTTATTTCATGTTAACATAAACTCCAAGAATGCAAAATGAAATTGCAGATATGTTGTGCAGGAAAGATCAGATCCAGGTTTTACAACAATTTGTTAGTAATTGGAAGATGATTGCCTTTTTTCCAAGTAACATTTGGATATCTAGGATGACTAGGGATGTATGAAAATTAATGCAATATCTATCAATTATTTACATATAAGAAGGGTGAATGAGTGTCAGTTGGTAGATTCTGACTGCCTAGTGATGCGGGATACTATATATGGTGGGGAGTCCCCTCTTAACTAGACTTTGGATGATGATGAGATCAATTAAATCAAAGGTAGCATGTTGGTCCCCATGAGCACTTATGATAACTTGATTATGGATATACACTCCTCAATGTGGTATGTACATCCTAGCCGGATGAAAATTTATCATGATGCCATCAAGAAATATTGGCAGACTAGAATAAATAAGGATATACTAATCTTTGTTTCTTGATGCTCCAACAATCATTAGTTGAATGCATAGAATCAGAATCCTATCTATTTACTCCAACCATTAACCATTCAAGAGTGGATGTGGGACAGTTATATGATGAATTTTATAATGGGCCTCTAGAGGAGTCCTCATGGACATGATGTATTTTGGTTTATCAAAAACCTTTGGATAAAGGTATCCCACTTCATACCCATTGAGGAGAATACTATGGTAGATGTACTTGTAAGTATTTATATATCAAAGGTAGAATGAATACATAAGGTTCCATAGAAAATCAAATTAGATATAGATATTAATTTCAAATTGAGATTTTTTCAAGGCATTAAGAAATAGTTGGGAACAAAGGTCAATATGAGCACAACGTACAATTATAAAATAGATGGGTAGTCATAGTATACCATTATATTGCTTGAGGATGTTCTTTGAGCTTGTTTCCTTGACTTTGGTGGTTCTTGGGATATCCATCATACCATAAAATAGTTTTTCTAGAATAATAGATACCATGAATCTATATATATGTTTATGTTTGAGGGATTCTTCGGAAGGACATTCCAATCACAATTGTGCTTGTTATGGGTAGGTGGTTTAGTAATGATTTGGTGGAGAATATTACAAGAGACCTATGAGTATATCTAGTTGACCAAGAAGTTGATTAAAACCACATTGTGATGGTAGACGACTTATTATGACCAATTATGACATCCCCTAGAGATTCATGCTAGTGTCCAAGTCTTCTTACACATGTCAGTAATGTTATTTAAGTGTCAGTTTTAATGGTATTTTATGTTGGTGCCAAGGTTCATTGGGACATTCATGATTGTAAATAGAGTTATCCCCATGGCTTCTCTACTAGTAGTTTTACAAAGGTATACAGTGATTCATGATGTGTTTTACGTATCTAATCGTTAACAGTATCACCTAGATGCTACTCATGTTATCATCATTGATAAAATTGATCTAAAGGATGCCACTTATTTTGAGGAACTCCCCATGCGTATCATGGACCGTAGTGAAAAGAAATTTTTGGGGAAGACTTTTCTACTTTTATGAGTTCTATAGAAACATGGATGGAACCATCTGAAAAATATTTAATTGGTGATGAGAGTTCCAACCTAATGTATATACCTTTTTTTCAATGATGTAAAAGGGTATCAGGTGGTTTTCTCAGGGATGAGATAGAATATATTATAGAGGTTATATAAACCCATCCTTTTCAAAGAGATAATAATCCTTTTCTGTTATGTCAAATAACTTATTTTTTCCTTAATGGGAGTAACCAATAGAATAGGGGATGTTTTTTGAGTGTTTGGGAAGGTTAAGGCTTAGGGTTTTGGTTTTTGGGAAGGTTGAGTAGGGTGAATACTTAGCACACATTTTTTAATAACCATGCACCTTAGCCCTACAACTCGAAAAGGGTAGGAACATGGTTTTTTAAAGTGTGAAATGGGGGATTGGAAATCATGTGAGTGATATTATTTTATTATAGAACCATAATGAATGTTTTGAAAATGGTTTGAAAAACCATGCACCTAATCATGCGGGTTGTGAGATTTTTGACAGTATGGTTTTCACAGTTGGCACACCTTTTGACCAACCTTATAGAAAAACTATGACCACAGTAAAAAATATTGGAAAATTACCCTATTCTATTTCTATAGTTTATGTTTATTTAACACTTTCTCTCCTATTTTTTTCATATTTTCTCCACTATAGGTGTCATCATATTACCTGTATGTTTGGTGGGTGTCCCTCATCCGACATATGATATTTCTTCTGTCTGTCACATTGGAACACCCTTTTTAAGGAAATTAATATATTACATTATTTTATTATCATTTATTTTGGTTTAAATACATTCTTATATGTTTGAAATAAATATCATATTTTAGGGAATTTTTTAATTTTTTTCTCCTAATCTAGGTTAAATAAAAGGCAAATATCAGATGTGTGGCTCTTTCTAGGACTAAAGATGGTGTTCTTTAAGTTTATCACATCAACACACACATTTTACTTTGGCGGTTGAGTTGTACATTATGCTTTTTTTTCACACATGTCTCTTATATAAAAAACTATGTTTATAATTTGGTTTTTACTTTCTAAATTACCTTTTTAATATTTTGAATAACAACGGATGAGGTGATTTTAATAGAACACATTTAAATTTTCACAATTATGAAATTGTTTTAAAATTTTAATTTGAATGGTATATGTTGTGCATTAGTTTTGATACCCAAAATACACCTGGTATATTTATGTTTATGATACCTTGAATACAAATAATATGTTGTGGTTTGTGATTAAAAATACTACACCTTATATGTTGCGGTTTGTGATAAATAAGAAAACACTTGATATGTTGAGGTTTGTGATAAATGAAAAAAACATATGATATGTGGTGGTTTTTAATACATATGATAAACCCACTATGTTGTATTTTGTTATATTATTAATGTAATTGGGTTGGAATGTTCTTTGAGTTATTCTTATAGACATCTGACACTAGCCGAAGTAGGTAGGCCTATCCTTGGGTGACACTACAGAGCCTAAGTTCAAATTTTTATTTATTCACTATATTTCTTTTTTGTATGTAATCTTTTTTTACTAAAATTATCTATAACTTTCTATCATATATATTTATTTATTGATTCTATTGGTGTTGTCCTAATGAGTCGTACTCACACCCAACTCAGTGTTCATTTTGGTACATGAGTAGTCTTTATGATTATAGGACCAGATAAGGGAAATAAACCTATGAACGATGTTTGATGACCAGTGAGATGGAGTTTTGATATGAAATAAATCTACGGAATGGAGGATTTGGATTATTTCCATCCATATTCTAGGTTTTGGGTTTTTAATTACTCTTTTTTTTTGATTTGTATGATGTACTTAATGTATGGATTTGGACTTTTATTTTATATCACCATGGTTATTTCTTTTGTTTATATGAAGTGTTTAGATCATGCATTATTATTTTCTTATTCCATCATGTGATGAATGTTATTTTTATTATTTTCACTATTATGTAATCTAACATTGAGGGTATAGTCTCTCCATGAAATTTTGTTTACCCTCAATGTTGGTTGGTAGCCTCTATCATAAGACGAGGCATGCTCGAGTTATATAGTGACCACCTGTTTAAGAACTGTATAGTGGTCCATGAAAACAAGATGGTAAAAGGGTCTTCCATAAACATATCTTAATTTAAAAAACAATTATTAGGTTTTTAGAAGAATCATATATTGATAATTTTATGATTTTCGAAATCTATACATAAATAATGATGGTCAAAATAGCATAAAAATATTTCAAAATTTCTTATGTTGATATAATAAATAGTGTTGTTTCTAGAAGTTAAGTTGATATTTATATATAAAATCTTATAACTATAAAATAATATTTTCTCTGATAAAAATTTATTGATGAAATATATTACAGTTTATGAATAGATAATTTTTTTTCATAATTTGAGTATGAGATGAATAAAATGTATTACGTATTTGAAAACAAAATGAAAAAATTAGGTATAGAGTGAAATTGTGAAATTCTTGTTAATGAAAAATAAAATAAGGTAATAATAGGTAAAATAAAATTTATTATGTTATAGTATACATTATAAATATATAATGTCATGCCCAAACATAATGGGACTTTACCTGATCCAATGGTAAGGTAAGTGTACCATTCTAATCCCACCTTTAATAGGCCACAGGCAAGAAACTGTCATCATGAAGGAATAACCATTCACAATTGGCCAAAGTCTATAAAAACACATAATATGAATACAACACTAATATACAATAAAAACCAACTGGATAAGTCGATAGATATAAAACTATCGAACAATATGGAATATGAGAAAGGGACGCTAATTTGAGGCACCAAGCTATAGAGGAAAAATCTTGAAATCGAAATACATATATAAAAGAAAATAGCCACAAGGTATAATACACTATTGGTAATTGATAACACATTATATTTTATGGACTCTTAGACCAGAATCCATATACAATAATCTCTGACATGAACCACCATTAGTTACTATGAAATAACTCTTCATTGTCAACTGGCCTCACATCGGCCAATGTGAACTCTAAATTATGGAACATATAAAAAAACACAATATATTTGAGAATGAATCCCATATAATGGTAAATATAAAAATACCTTAAAAATATATCTAAATACAAAAAGTAATGATAATCTAATATTTTTTATTAAAACCATGAACAGGGAATAACAAAAGGTATCCCTAATCAACTAATTTTCTCTAATTTCATGTAAACCATGGGAAAGGAATGAAACCAAATCTTTATAGAACATCTCTATAAGGATCATATCACCCCATGAAAACAATTATACATAGGGTAGAATATGTACATCAATACTCAATGCCAATAGTCTGATAGCAAGTTGTAACTCAATCGTGGTAGAAAGGATAAAAATGAAATTAGTATTTAAATTCTATAAAATTGATGATATATTGTATTTCCCACAAATAATAATCTATAAAACATCTATAACATCTAAGAAACCAATATAGTAATAAGTTGTGGACTACACCTTTTCGAGGTATGTGTGTATCCACTGAGGGATTACTAAACCCCTATAGAGAAACATGAATTAATACACAAGGGTTTATCAACTCCATGTACAAACCATCATTATATAGACTCAGTTTTTTTCTTTTAATAATTTGAAATATTTCTATATATATTTCTTTATCATGGTTCTATGATGGTGTGTGATTCTAAGTCCTGGTGTGACAAGAATTAATTTTATAAAAATATTAAATATATTTTATATTATGTGTGTGACGATTATTAAAGAGAATAGGTTAACACACAAATGGTATCTTAGAGAAGAGATATAAGACCATGGTTGAGTCTGAAATGTGGTTTTTACCCTAGTCGTGCCCTAAAATGAGATTGCAAGGGGCGTTCATAACCCTCTCTCATTTGAAATATGTTCAATGGATTAAATCAATTAATTTATTTAATTACATTTTTTTTACCTAAACTGAAACATAATAAATTTATCACCATGGAAAACTTCACAAGGATAGCCTCATTATCTAGGGAATTTTCTAAGATCACTCTCCTTAATTATTTTGGAATACCTCATCGAATGATGATGAAAATCCAGATCAGACCATACCAAGATGCTGTGAGATTCATACAAATCAATGGCAGACATGTTCTTCATCACATATTGATATGTAATTGAGTTAGGACTTAAACATTGGTGTTTTTATTACCTTTTGATTAAATTATTGAGAAAATCCATCCTCTTCGATGGATCTATGCAAATTATAGGCATTTCATGAACCCTGGTATTGAAATATAAATTAATTTGACTTGTTCATATAACCCTAGTCTCTACGTTGTTGATTGATTGGACAATAACTATTGGAATAAATCTTTAGAATGTTGCCTTTTTTCTCTTATCAATAATTGATTCATGTTATTCATCTACTAGACGTCTTGGTCCTAGTGCGATAATTATTAGGATCTACTGAGCTTTATTGGACCCCCAGATTCACGGCGGATCAATGAAATAATAATGGATCGACAAATAATGAATATATTCCTGATTTTTTCAAGGTGAGGATGATAGTTTTGTTGATTAAATATCAAAAATTCAAAAATAGAACCATTGGTAGTGTGCTGGACGAATGGTGGAACCCCTGATAGAGAGTGATGGTCATTTTCTGGCAAACAATAACCAAGATCCATGATTCTAACCTATGTCCACTCACCCCGAATGGATTCAAGGTGAGATATATGGAGGTGACAGTATATTCAAGCATGGAAGATGGATCTGGGATTTCTATTTAAATCCTAACTACACACCTTGTTCAATGATGAACACATGGCATGTATCCCCCTCAGTAGTGGTGCTATTGATTCATAAAAGTTAAGGATGACACGAAATGTTGTCCTCATTTACACACAGTGTAACCTATCGTGGCTGGACAACCTGTGTGATGTATCAAATGGGTGGAACTTTGCGTTAAAATATATAAACACAATAAGAGCACTTAGGTAGAATCCTGTGTGAAGCCACATGCCGCTTACTAAATTACACAAACATGAGATGAAAGTACAAAGACACGGGGTCCGAATATATACACAGCCAGTATCACACCATCTGATCCCTAGGTTTCATGGACTTTCTATATAGTCTACCTACATGGAATGTTCACATACACGGTTGGGATACTTGTGCCAACTAGGGACACATAAAGGCAGTGGGGCAGACAACATGTTATGTGGGTCCCTTCCCACACCATGTACCCCTAGTTCTTTTTTGGTAAACATCAATTGTCCGTATCTCCTTCATTAAAACTCAGATTTTGGCCCGCAAGTAGCCTATCATGAGTTTTTTTCACATAGAATGCGGTGGATCCATTTGTTTTGTATTTTGAGATATGATGTGAAATTTTATATGCACGATACCTTCTTAGGTGACACTCGATTATGGAAGTGATTAGACTGAATCACAAATGACCTTCATAGTGGTACCATCTAGATGACTTGGGTAGTGGGTCCTTGACTTATTTTTAGTTATACAATCTAGTAGATCCGATCAGTTTTTCTTCAATGTCTACTAAGTGGTACCCTCTAGTATATTTGGGATGTGGTTCCTCGATATCTTCTGAGTGGTACCCTTCAATAGAGCTTGACAGCGATTCCTTGACTTCTTCTGAGTGGTACACTATAGTAGAGCTCATCAGTGGGTCCTCGATGTTTTCTGAGTAGTACTCTATAGTAGATATGGGTAGTGGATCATCGACATCATCCAAGTGTTACCCTCTATTAGTGTTGGGTAATGGGTCCTCGAAGTCTTCTATGTGGTACCCTCTCATAGAGATAGGCAATGGGTCTTCGATATCTTCTGTGTGGTACCCTCTAGTAGAGATGGGTTTTGGGTCCTCGACATATTCCAAGTGGTACCCTCCAATATATTTGGGCATTGGGTCCTTGATGACATCAATGCGGAACCCCCTATTGTATAAGGGGACAGGTCCTCAACATAGAGTTTGTGCCCACTTGGATGTGGAAAATTGTGAAGAGGCATGGATATAATCATACAGTTACAATTGGGAAGATGCATGAGATGAAGGGAAACATTGATGAATTTTTTGAAAAGTTGGATACTCTTTTTTACTTGGGTGATATATGAGATGGAGATCCCCTTACTCTCACATTTTGGATTCTTTGATTGAGAATATATGTTCATACATTTCTTATGTATCCACACCATGTATTTGGATACTCTCCTTAAAGGATAAGAAAATTTACATAGGGTATTCAATGTGTTTACATCTTTAGCTCCTTGTGTTTAGATAAGTCTACTCTCCTAATATAGGTGGAAAAAACTCGATGATTAGTTCATCTACTCACAATGTCAAGCCCCATGTGTTTGGGTGAGGTTACCTTTACTCTCTTGTTGGGTTGAGTTATACTATTTCCCTATACCTTTTGTTTTATACTATATATATCTTTCTTTTTAATCTCTTACCACTCCACTTTATCATTTGGAGTGTCCTACTAGGTATATATATACTCACCCCTGCATGGAATTTTCCCGCACATGTTGTGCCTTATGGAGACGATAGAGAGGTCAACCATAACTTCAGAGGAGCTTATGGATATCGTGTCCACGGACCACATATGGTGGTCATACTTTTGGATTTTGTAGCTTGGGTATCCTAGTTATTTACTTTCTAGTTCTAATAGGTTGGGACATATTTTTGGTTGGGAGTGTATTTTTTGTCTTTACTTTTCAGTTTACACTATCGTACTCTTATACGATCTAGAGGTCCATACATGCTTGGTTTACTTTATATTAGTTTTGTATCATTCATTTTTTTTCATTTTTATAATTTTTATTGATTTCTATATGTGTGTCTATATAAGTTTTTAGGAAGAGGCCTCGTCGATTTACATATTTCTTAGGCGCTTGTTGCCTCCCCTGACCCATGAACAGGGGATTGGGGTAGTTGCAGCTCGAGCTCCAGGTTGGGTCAGTTCATGAAATATTTGTATTAGAGAAAGTTCATTCATTGGGATATTTTTCAGATATATCACCATAAGAGGATTTGGTTTCATTTAGGGAAATACTATCAAAGTGTATCGAGTGTGGTTCTCCGGCTGGGGAATCTAGTGATGGTACAGCGACCAATTTATCTATTCCCCAAGACCATTACTACCTACTTATCAACTCAGAATGATGAGAAATTTATTACAAGGATTAATGGTACATGAATCATATAGGATTGGGTCATTGACAGTCTTTCTTGTGTCAATCCCCCATTTTTGTTTTAATATATATATATATATATATATATATATATATGATAATCTGACTGAGGTATTCCTTAATAAATTTTAGAATGCCTCCATGATGATATGAATCCAGGATACATTCTCTTGTTCATGACAAATAACCTATGAGTGATGTGGCCTCAGTTTAGGTTACATCCTATAACCCCATTCTTCTTGGTGGGCAGGTAGGAGTACCACCCGCTATTAAGCTGTAGATCATCCCAATAGAACAACATGAAGATGCACATGGGATTTTCACAGTCAATGAGTTTCTGTGCTATATTATGTTATGATTCAATGGAAATCTAGATCCTCAGGTAGTATAGGATTGTATAGAGTTGATTCTCTATATATTCAGGATCATCTGGACACCGACAGATCAGGTGGTTTGACCAATATCTGGCCTTTACTTTTGAATACCTGGGCACTGGTGGATCATTGTTACATAGATTCAAAATGAGTCTACACTCTCATGGACCGACTTCTAGTAGTGGTTTCACGAGGATTATTACCCACACATATTGCAGTTATTCATGATTTAGGAGATTCTTGAGCTTAAGTAGGGAGGGATGATAGTGGATGAGTATACAACGAGTATCAAACACCTTATGTGGTACTCCCATGACATGATTAGGGAGGGATACTTACAAGAAATAATGTTTGAGTTGGGACTCTATATAGATATCCATGCCAGTGTTGTAATAGGGTGCTAGATTAGCCACTAGAAATAGAGAGATTTCTGTCAGATGGGTGCCGAACAACAAGATCTGGTAGTGGGCATCGTATAGCCAAGTCTTCTATAGTAGCAAGAAGATTCCATGTTCTAGGATATAATCATAGGAGAGCTTTCTATGATCAAACTCAAACATGTGGTCATAGGTAGCACAGAGGACTGAAGTTTCCTAGATAGGGGTGGTTCTATACTTGTTATGGGAGAGGTCACATGGCATGTGGATACTCAACTAGACATGCTGAGCAGCACCGATAGATAGCTATTGGACCACCATGATAGAGGCAGTGATCTAATTAGGAATCTACTAGGCCTGGATAGGGTGGTATCCAAGGAGGCATAGTTGGAAGAGGACTTGGTGGAGTTGTAGGTTGAGGATGATTCTCTTATTTTCTTCCACCACCACCACTAGGTGGCCCATGTTAGGCTCATGGAGCTGGTGATCGCAGCTGCTGATAGCTACAGGCTTTGGAGGTTTAGGACCTCACAACACACAAGATGATCAGAGGTATGATCAATGATTATTATACTATTTCTTTTGTATTAGATGACATGGGTTCTAGTCATTCCTTTAACTATATACTCTTGGTGTGAGATCTATAGTTCCCAGTTGAGGCGCTAGCCCATCAGCTTCATCTTGACATTCCAATAGAGAATTCTTCTTCTGTATCATTCATCTTCTAGTAGTGCAGGCTATCCCTTTGTGGATAGAGGTTCACATGGGATCAGTTGGTCATCTTGATGGAACCCTATGATGTCATATTTGTTATGGATTGGCTATCTATGGTATGATCCCAGATACAATTTCACTGTAGACATGTTAGATGCCTACACACTAATTAGATGGGGTTTTATTTTTTCAGTTGGAGAGATATCATGGTCGAAAAAGTGGATTCCACTAAGAAGATGATTTATCCAATCAACCATTAGTTAGAAAGTATTTCCCTTGGTGAAGTCGGATCTTTAGGAATCTAGGTTCCTTCAGTTGTGGGGGATTATATGGATGTCTTCCCGAGGAAATTTTGGGAGTACCTCTAGGGTGAGAGATGAAGTTTTAAATTGACTTGAATCCAAGGGATACTCTAATGTATTATAGGGCATATGATATGGATCCTACTGATATGAAAGATATATGGTTTTAGTTATTGGAGCTTTATGGGAAAACAATCATTAGACCCATTGTGTCCCCCTGGGGAACCCCAATACTGTTCGAGAAATTGGAATATGAGACATTACATCTTTATTTGGATTTTCATCGCCGGAACTAGGAAACAATAAAGAAAAACTACCCCTTACCAAGGATAGAAAATATCTTTGACTAGTTGTGAGGGATGAGATAGTTCTTGAAGATCCATCTCAAGTCCAACTACCACCAATTGAGGGTTTGTGGGACAAATATTCCAAAGTTGGCATTCTAATGTCTCTATATAAACTATATTATACTAGTGATTCTTTTTGGTGTGATGAATGTAATTGTCATGATTATTTATTTGATGAACCCGGTTTTCTAGAATACATGGAACACTTTGTTGTTTTCTTAATCAATAGATTACTCTTCTACTTTTCATTATAGAAGGAGAAGGCAGAATACATGTGGGAGGTTTTAATATTTTTTGAGAGCACTATATTTATGGAAAACACTTGATGTTACAATTCTAGATACATGAGGCTCACTTTTTGGGGAACATCATTTCTGATCATTGATTATCCATGTACCCAACAAAGATCTATGTAATTATTTCTTAGGATCCACCCAAGAACATGTCAGGGGTGTATATCTTTCTTGTTTTGGTAGCGAACTAAAGGAGGTGTGTGGATGACTTCTCTATAATTGTAGCCCCTTTGACCACCCAAATGTTGAAAGGGAAGCCGTTTACCTAGTTTGACTGGTTCCAAAGGTAGTTTTATGAGTTGAGAAAGAGTTTGAATAATTCGGTAGTTTTTATAATACCAAAGGAAGACATAGAGTTCTTACTCTATGACGATGTTGTAGAAGCTGGGATTAGATACATGTTGATGCAACAACATGTTGTTATCACATAAGGGTCAATGTAGTTGAGGACTCACAAGGGGAACTACATAAATCATGACATAGAGATGGTTGTAAAATCCGTCAACTTGAGGATATGGAGACACTACCTTCTAAGATAGCACATTATAGTTTACTCAGACCACCAATGTCTCAGGTACATCTTCACACAAAGAGACATGAACATGAGATAGCAATCCAGGTTGGAGTTCTTATAGAACTATGAATTTGAGATTATCTATACTCCAGGGAAGGAAAATGATGTATCCAAATCCCACAGTGATAATTAGTAGTCTATCTTAGTGAATGAATCTTTAAAGTTGTTAGATTCCCTACTGAGGTCCTTGGTAGAGCAAGAGGGTAAATTGTTTTTACAACCGATGGTGCTGAATCCTTCTCTCCTTGAGTGGGTAAGAGAGTCCCACCTTGTAGACATAAACTGAAAGGTCTTACATGAAAAAATATCCAGAAGAGACACACCAGATAGATATTCTTATGGAGAGAATCATGTTATCTAGTTCTAGGGGCGGGTAGTGATTCTAGTTACATTACGGGAAGATGTGATGTGAGATTTCCACACTTATCCACTAGCTGTACACCTTGGTGTGGGGAAGATGTATAGAAATCTTTAGTGGAATTTTTATTGGTCCAACATGAGATGAATAATAGTTGAGTTCATCTCCCAGGGCCTCACCTATCACTAGGTTATGAATGAGCACTGAGTTTTAGTAGGTATGCTACGCCACTTGATATCCTGAAGTGGAAATGGGATGACATATCCATGGAATTCATAATAGGTATTTCCTTCACATTGAAGGGGCATTATGCAATATGGGTGATAGTTGAACGAATCATGAATTTGATGCACTTCCATGCTATTAGGGAGAAATTTTTATAAGAGATTTTGTGGTTGTTTCTTATATGGGATATTGATTTCCTTCAGGGGGTACCCTCGATGATTTTCTCGGATCATGATGCATAGTTTACGTCGCAATTGTTGAGAGTCCTTCAGGATGAATTCAGGTACCATTATAGATGAGTAAAACCTTTCACCTATAGAATAATGGGAAAACCGAGGGCACTATACTGGTGCTAGAGGATATGTTGAGGGATTGTGTGTTGGACGTCAGCTAGAGCTGAGAAGATCACATTTCCTTGATAGATTTTTCATACAATAATAGCTATCACACTACCATTGGAATATAAAAATTTCAAGGCCGGTATAGGATACCTTTCAGGTCACCATTATACTAAAAGTAGATTGGGGAGACTTATATAGTCGGCCTAGAGTCTATGCAGGTGACAAAAGAGAAATTTCAGGTCATCTTTGAAATGATAAATACAACCATAATAAGATAGAAATCATATATAGATCACAATCATAGGTCTTTGGAGTTTGAGAAGGGAGACCAAGTTTTCTAGAGAGTCTCCCTGTGATTAGCACTGCGAAGGTTAGGTTGGGGTGGAAATATATCCCGGAGGTTCATCGAGGAGTTTGAGATTATGATGAGGGTTGGAGAGGTTTCCTACCACCTCACTCTACCCCCAAAACTAGAATGGGTGAACAATTTCTTCCTCATGTCAAATTTAAGGAGATATGTGAATGACCCCATGAACATTATTGACAAGAGTGGGATGGAAATTGAGTATTGATCCACATTTGTTGATCACTTGGTGGAGTTCGAGGATCGACATGAGTGGACCCTTTATGGAGGGACCATACCCTTGTTCTGCATGATGTGACATCATGTTAACATGCAGAAGAGTTCCTAGGAGTGAAATAGCCAAGTTCAGGATTAATATCCTGAGTTATTTATATAGTTTTGAATTTTGGGATAAAAATCATGAAAAAGGGAATCATTTAGAGACCTGATTTTTTAATTTTAATAATTTTAAATATATCTATATTATTTTTGAGATAGGTACTGAAACGATGTGATATTAAAATACATGATGTACCCAAAATTAATATTATAAAATATTAAATATATTTTATATTATGAAAGTGTAACTTATTAAAGAAAATTTTGTAACTCTTAAATAGTAGATCTAATCATAGATCCAAGACCATGGTTGAGCCTTAAACACATTTTTACACTATGTGAGACCTAAAATGTTTTGGTTTGGGGAATTTGAATCCATTGATCATTGGTGGTACATTTAGTAGATTAAAATTAAATTAATTAATTGTTTTGTTTAACCTAAACCAAAATTTTACAAAAATAACTCAATCGAAAATTAAACAGGAAAAAACCTTATAATAATGGTAATTTTTCACGATCTATCTCCTTCTTTTGTATGGAATAACTCATTGAATGACATTGAATCTTCAGATCGGAGTGGATCATGCTGTTTTGAATGCACAAACTCATCTAAAATTGTTGGCAGATGAATTATTCATCAAAGACGGATCAATAATTGAGATATGAATTGTAAATTGATTTTATTACACCTTTTTAATTAAATGATAGAGTAGATCTATCCTCATTATTGGATCTGTGAAAATTTCGGACCATTCTTGCACCTAGGTATTGAAATCTAAATTAATTTGAATTTTTTATCTAACCCCAGTTTCCTCGTTATTGATCAATTCGACAAGAACTCTAGGAATTGAAACATAAACATTTGGTTTGGGGATTTTCATCATATTTTCATCTCATTATTCACCAATTGGACCCTATGGCCCTAGATTGAAAATTACAAGTAGATACCAAGATTGATTGGACCCCCGGGATTCATGGTGGATCGACAAAACAATAATAGACCAATGAGAAAAGCATAGATCTCATATTTTTGAGAGGTGAGGATAGCCTTATTTTATTAAAGATAAATAAATAAAATGTATAATCGTTGGTGGCATGAATAATGAACAACAGAACCCACAACGATGAGAGATTTCCATTTGACATTGAATGAAAAACAAGATCTGCGATTCACGGATAGATCTACTCATCCTATATGGATTTGAGG
The DNA here is from genome assembly GCA_963277665.1 of Viscum album. NCBI lineage: Eukaryota > Viridiplantae > Streptophyta > Magnoliopsida > Santalales > Viscaceae > Viscum > Viscum album. Next base: position 756,344,931 of record OY728132.1, on the reverse strand, counting down.
TGCGATCAATATTATAAAAAGAATATTTAACCATGGAAGTTGGAATTGGTATTTTTTTCGAAATCTCGACTACACCCTGTGTTCAAGGATAAACACATGGCATGTATCCCTGTCATCAATGGTGCTAGTGTTATAGAAAAGTTTAGGATGAAACAGTGTGTATTCCTCACTTAGACGTCATGTACCCTATCCCAATTGGTCAACCTGTGAGACAGATGACATGGGAGGGAATCTGTTTAAGAGTACACTGACATAGATTGAGTACATGGGAGGAATCCTATGTGAAGCCACACACTGTGTACCGAAGTACACATACAAAATATAAAAGTAAATGAACATGAAGTCTGGTACATAGACAAGACTAGCATCACATGGACCAGTCTACAGTTAGATTGGTCACCCCATGTAGTCCACCCACACGACATGTTATCCAACATGGTTGGGATATGTGTTCCGGCCAGAGAAACGACTAGGCGGTGCATTGGGACTACACACCATGTGGGTCCTCTCACATGCCATGTACCCTTAGTTCTTTTTTCAATAAACTTCAATCATCTGTATATCCTTTATTTGAACTCATATTTTTTCCCACAAGTAACCTATCTTGAGTGTTTTTCCACGTAGAATGTGATGGTTCTAACAATTTTCAGTTTTGAGATATGATTTTAATCTTTATGCGCACAAAACATTTTTAGGTGATGCTCGATGATGGTAGTGACGAGGAAGAATCATGAGTGACCATATGAGTGGTAAACTATAGTAGAGATAGGTAGTGGTCCTCAATATCTTCTGAGTGGTACCCTACAGAAGATCTTGGAATTGGGTCCTCTACATCTTCTGAGTGTATCCTTTAGTATATATAGGAAGTGGGTCCTCGGTGTCTTATGATGGGTAAACTATAATAGATTTTGGGAGTGGGTCATCGACATCTTCTATGTGGTACCCTTCAATAAAGATAGGCAGTGGGTCCTAGATGACTTTTAAGTGGTAACCTATAGTAGATCTGGGTAGTGGGTCCTTAATGTCTTCTGAGTGGTAAACAACAGTAAAGCTGGGCAGTGGGTCCTAGACATCTTCTAAGTGGTACCTTCCAGTAGATATGGGTAGTGGTTCTTCAATTCCTTTAGAGTGGAACCCCCCTATTGTTCTGAGGCATGGGTCCTCAGCTTCATGTTTGTGCCCAATAGGCTATGAGAAATAATGAAGAGGCATCGTTGGACTTGTAGGATTACTTCTAGATAGATGTGTTGGATGAAGGAAATCATTGATGGACTTTTATAACTGTTTCATAATCTTCTTACTAGGATGAGCTATATGATTGAAAAACCCTTACTCTCTAATTTGGGCTTCAATTACTGACCAAATATGTATATATATTTCTTATGTGTCTCCTCCTTGGTTTTGGATACAATACTCATATGAGAGGAAAAGATTCATGAGGTATGCCACTTTCTTTTTATGTTTAAATTCATAAAGTTGGATGAATCTACTCTCCAACTATAGGTAGTGAAGTCTCATTGAGTAGTTCATCTACTCATCACATCGAGCCCCTTGTGTTTGGATGATGTAATCTTTCCTCTTTTTTGGGTTGAACTATAGTTTTTAAATATGCCTTATGTTATTTACTATACTTCTCTTCCTTTTGTAACTCTTAATTATCCCCCTTAAAATTTCATGGATCCCTACTGGGTATGTATATACTCACCCCTACATGGGTTTTTGCCACACATTTTGTGTCTTATATAGCTGAAAAACATGTCAACCGGGACATCATAGAAGCTTAGGGATACTAGGTGATTGGACTGTTTATGGTGTTCGAAGCTTGGGATTTTAGATTTGGGTTCTCTCAACTATTTCTTTTCTAGTTCTGTTAGGTTTGGGAACATTTATGGTTAGGCATGTATTTTTCCTATTTACATTTCAGTTTACACTACCACAATCTTATACTATATAGAGGTTTATGAATTCTTGTTTTACTTTATAGATGTGTTTCATATTTTATTCTTCCCCTTCAAACTTTTTCATTGAGTTGGATATGTACCTGTGTACGGGTTTTTAGGAAAAGGCCACACTGAGTTAGTTATGCCTTTTCTGCTTATCGCCACCCCTGGCTTATCCAGCTTTGGGTCTGGTCGTGAAAATCCTTAAGAGAACACCAAAAATAAATTTGGTAGCGCCTTACCCTATAATATGGGAGAGTACTGATACTGGCTAAATTACAGTTAGTGTACCTCACGGGGACTAAGAGAGTACAAACCCCATGATTGAGTGTGGAGGATCTGTAACACCCGGATGTTTTTATGAAATATATTATTTAAAAACTTTTTATTATTTAGTAACATTCTTTTCATACAATCATGAGTTTTAAAAATCCACCAGATGCCCTTTATATTATATTACCATTATAGCTTATCCATAAGCTTAGTAAGAATAATTATAACTATCTTATGAAAATGAATTGTGAATTCATTGGCTATCAGTTATTTATGAAAAATATAAATGAGTTAGATATTTTTATTTTTAAGTGAATTTCTTTTGGAAGTGAAATTAATGTGATATATATGTGTTACATACTTAATGAAATATTTTTTATATTTATCCAATGGATATTTTAGTGCTAGGGTATAAATAAAACACTATTTTATTTACAAAACAAATTTTTTAAAAATTTACTTTTAAAACTTTGAATGGTGAACCCCCTTTAAATTATGGTTTTGAAAAATTAATAATTTTTTTATAAAAACATAAAAATTAAATTTTGAAGCTGGATTTAAAAATTTACATTGCATTAATTTCTGATATTTCTTAGATAACTTTAATGTTTTGATGAATAGTAAAAATACACTAAATTTCAATTGAAAATAATTATTCCCCAATGAAATAATTTATATGTTTAAATTATATTATTGAATGGTTTCAAAGTATGAATAGAATATATTTTTACCATTTTAAAAAATTTAGGTCATTTTAATTAATTTTACATTAAATCCAGATGTAAAAACATTTCATTCTTTGGAAATATTTTAACTTTTAGAACCTATTTTCTCATTTAAACAATGGGATAAATTTTAATTTAATTATTTCTACTTCTGGGTTTTGAATTTTTAAAAATGGGTTCCATATTTTCAATTAGTTGGTCCAAATTATGTTAATAGGCTACGTTTATTTTTAGGCATTATGAATAGTCACTTGGGTAATTATTTTTATTACCATGGTTAAAGGTAAATTGGGTGATAAAAGGTAAAAATAATATTGTTAAATTATCTTAACACCTGTAAAAATATTATTGGAATACTAAATTTTACCCTTATCATTTATGGTTTGAAATGGAATGACTTAATTTCCACTTACATATGAATATGGCCGGAATATAATAAAAACTAATGAATGTGACAAAATATTACAATCTCATTTTATATAAGTATAATAATTTTAATATATATATATAACTAGGAGATAATATAGACTATAAATAGTATCTAGAAATATAAAAGAATTACCAACATAATAGAAATTTGTTTTTAATTTTTAGAGATTAATTAATTATCATTTCCGATGACAGAATAGTGGTTCATAAATTATCTTATTAATAGAATTATCTTAAAATGGTTTTAAAAATATTAAAAAAAATATATTATATGAACTAATTAATGTGATTGAAAAAGATTACGGGATACAATTACATTTTAGGAGTGTATTAATTTTTATTTGAATTTATATTCTTTGTGGATTTTTATTAAAATCAAATAAATTAATAGTTTCAAAATTGACATGATTGATATTTTATAAAAATATAATTTTATTAAATAATTAAAAATCATAAATATATTTAAAAATTACAAAGTGATAATTATAAGGTCTAAAAATTCATAAAATATCCATTTATGGTAAATTAACACCATATAAGTAAATATTAATTACCATTAAATATTTACAATTTTATTACCACAATTAAAATTTAAAATAAAATCTAAGGGTCAGTTAAATGATATGGGTTAAATTGAAAAAGTAACTTCTCCAAAATTTATTGGTTGATTATATTGCAACCCTATATTTTCTCATCTTTGATGTTGAGATATTTTTGATATTTTTGGTTATGGTTTGATTTTATTATAAATTATTATTTATGAAGTTTCCAAAAGTTCCCCTCACATCGATTATAAAAGGGAACATCCTCCCTCACATCATCAATTCATTTTAATCCATCAAGATATGCCATCCCTAGCTGTTTTTCCTTCTAAAATTCCATATTTTCATTCTATGGGTTATGTTCATCTTCAAAGACCAACTCTAATGCTCTAGGAAGATATTTAGAGGAATCACGTTGAGGAGGAGGTAATCACCTATACCAATTATTTCAAACTTTTTTCTTCTCCTACATTGTCTTAATTAGTTATTTTATTGTAAAATAATAATATAAGTATCACTCATATACTGATATGTTATTATATATATGAAAGAACCACATTTCACATTCTATCCATGCAATGAAAAACAAAATCACCGCATGTGCGTACGTTTAAATTATCGTCTCTAATTTGTGGTGTAATATGTTTTTCACAAACACCTTACTTGGATGGGTATAATGATGAAAATAATAATTTTATATTAATTTTATAACATGTTACTAATCGTTAAATATTATACACCTTCTAATTCAATACCATTCATCAATTTTGGGAATGATATCATCGCTCGTGTGTACGTACGACCTATCATCTCCAAGATGCAATGTGATTCATTATTCATGATGTTCATTCAACCATGATTATATACATGAATTGAAAAAATAAATTTGATAAATATTATACTAATACTATTCTGTAAATTATTTAACTATAACATAAGAATTGGACCATGAACTTATTCGACAAATCGTGCATAAGAAGATAAAGCAGTTAATATCCGAATAACGAGTGAAAATGAAATTTTACTAACAAAATGATGATAATAAAATCATATATTTTATCAAAAAAAATATTATAATTCTAGAATAAGTCAATAAAATTATTTAAATCATTATATATGAGGTTCATATACATATGAAGGATATTGAAACTATGGTAATGGATAATTTTTCAATCTCTTTTTTATTCGATATTGTTTACATTTATGTATTTACTGGGGAAAATTTATCATCCAAAAACACATTTCCTATTTATGTAATATTATTTCTATTCTTCTAAATAATTTTATATTTAATTTTACCCTGTGGTTAATTTTTATTAAATGTTATATAAGGAATCTTTTTACATTATTTGATATGTGGTACTTTTTGACTTTTTCAAAAAAAAGTACGAGGAGAATGTTTTTAACTTTTATAACAGAATCGATTTTTACAGTTTTATAAAACCTTATTTATATGAAGTTTCTTCTACAATATTTAGATATTATTTTAAATAAATTATTTTCTTTTAAAATTGTGTGTAATTTTGATAAAAGAAAACATTTTTGAAAAAGAAATGATATTTTCCCTAGGTATTATATTCAAGTGTTTTATCAAAATTATTTTCAATCTATGATGACATAGGGTTATGTTTCCTTCCCTTTTATTACATTTTTGGATTCTTTTTATGAAGGAATTTATTTTGTGAATTTATTTTTTATTTTAAATGGATTATGAATGAATAATTTTTATGAAACCCATTTTATTTCCTGGTTTATGCTATGATAAATGATTTGTGTTTTTGTGGGACACGTAAGAATGGATTAATTATTTGACAAGTGAAACATATATCTCCCTCAAATAAATTGGGTAAAGATTTATATCTCATGAGATTGACATGAGTGTAATGGAATGTAAATCTGGTTCAGTAATTCAGGGCTGGAATAAGGACTGAACTCGATTCAGTATTGAACTTTTTCCGCTATGATGGTCTGAGAAATGTTCCATGACTAATATGAAAAGATTTTCTATGATTATGTGTGTATGAAATGAAATCTCATGTATTATGTTATGACTATTGGGATTACATTTCACTTTTATGATTTATCCCATGACATGATATTTGGATCTTTTATATGCAGGATAATATTTTCAAATATTATATTCTTATGATTTTGATATGATTTATATTTTCTTTGTATAACCTTACTGATTATTTTTTATCACCCTTTCAAATGTTTCTTTTCCACAGGTCATGAAGAAGGGTATGAAATAAGATATATAAAAAAGGATACTATTTTTCAAGAATAAGCCAGACACAATTTATATGTTTTATGAACCAGTTTTTTCTTTTTCATAGTTTCTAAAGACACTAATCCTAAACATTCCTATCGTGGTTTTTTATATTATGTAATAAATATTCTTCAATTCTGAAGTAATATCTACATGTAATGTATGTGCCATTATAGCTGGTATCAAAGAAATGGTATAGTAAACCTTTGGATGTTAGGAAGATAGAACCACAGTAAGAAAACTAAGGATATGTCTATGTATAGGTTACAATCCTATCCTAGTGTTTGAAATATGATCGTGAATAAAATAGGATAAAACCTAAAGTGTCCTAAATTTTAAATTTTATTCTTGAATTATGTTATTTTCCAATTATGATTAGTGTTTCTCACATTATGCTTCTTGGTCTTAGTTAACAGCTAGAACCCAAAGGAACCATGATAATGATGAATGCAATGAGAAATGAAATGATTGTACCCATGAGAAATAAAATGTTATGGGAGAAGGAATGAATATTATTGTATCCAAGCTCACACACCTTTATGAGGCTATGAATAATGTCAGACTTCCAAAAAATGGAGGGAGAAACATTCTGTTGAATCTTTCATGAGGCATTTTCCACCTTTATTCTGTGAGACTTCTGATCCATTAGTGGATGAACAATTGATCAGTACCACTGAAAATATATTTTTAGTTCTACAATATTTTGAACATGATAAAGTTATCTTATCAGTATATTGTTTTGAAGGTGAAGTTGATCAATGATGGAATCATATCAAGAATACAAGGAAAAGAGATGAAATTGATTCCATGGAATGTGAAGAGTTCAAAAATATATTTTTCAATATGTTTTTTCACCATATTCTTTGAACAAATATGGAGAAGGAGTTTCTTTATCTTAAGAAAAAGGATGATGAATTTTTTGGTACCTACAATGAAAATTTTACAAGACTTTCGATGTACACTTCTGGAATTAATATCCAACCTGAGAGTAAAATTGATCTATTCTTTAATGGATTAAAACCAAGTCTCTAAATTTCATTATCAATAAGGGAATTCAATAGCTATTAGAAAATTTTTCGATTTTATCTCAAGTTTTAGATAGAGATTAATGTAACCCATCAGTCATATGTGATTGATAAGAAGTGAAAATGGAAGTCAAAAATAAAATATGAAGTCCACAAAGAAAAGAATAAGAGTTTTTTGTTATGCTCAAAGTGTGGAAAGAAAAATGGATGGAATTTTCTTAAAGGGACTAGTGAATGTTTTAAGTGTGGAAAAGAATGTCACTGTGCAGTCGAATGTCAATGTGATTTGAAAAATATGCCTACTGATGTGAACAATGAAAATCCTACCTAGAACGCAACTCCTACACATTAATTCAACAAGTGCAATGAAATAGGGATTTATACCATTAAATTACTTTATCCCAAGGTTATTTATGATGATCCAAACTAACAAAATCTTAAGACAAATACAAAGGAAAGTTACATGCAATCACTATCAGCTATGTGGAGTATGATAATGTTGACATAAAAGGTACATTTATAATCCTCCCTAATGTACAAAATGTTTTATTTGATTTTGGATCCACCCACTGTTTTATTATGAATAATTTTCTAAAGGTGTCACCATATTACCTCAACAATTAGATGTTGAGTTAGCCGTGACATCTCCTAATGGCACAACAGTTGAATCAAATGTTTATAATTATTCTCTGGTTGATGTTTGTGGGAATGTGCTTCCTGAAAATATAGTTATCCTTCAATTCGTGGGATTTTATGTGTTTCGTGGCATGGATTGGATTTCCCTATATGTATCACATATCAATTTCCAAGGATGGGAAGTCAAATTTCATATTCTAGATCAATCTATGATCATATATCGATGAAAAGAAGAATATAACCTTCCAGTAGAAATTTCTTCCATCATATGGGTCTTGATCCTTATAAATGATGGTTATTTATCGATGAAAAGAAGAATATACACCCATTGTACGGATGTTTGATGATGTCTTTCTGAAGGAATTTCTAGGTCTTCCACCAAATAGTGAAGTTGAGTTTTCAATAGAACACATACCGGGTGATATAAATATTTCAAATACACCTTATTGAATGGAACCGATTGAGTTGTAGGAATTAAATAAGAAACACCAAGATAATCTTGATAATGGATTCATATGCCCTAGTGCATCACCTTGGGGAGCACTAGTTCTTTTTTTAAGAAGAAAGATGGATCATTTAGACTCTGTATTGATTATCAAGAACATAACAAGATCACTATCAAGAACAAATATCATCTTCCCTTTATTGATGACTCATTTTTACAACTACACAGAGTTGAATACTTTTTGAAGATTGATCTTCATTAATGATACCATAAATTAAGGGTCAAAAGGTAGGATACACTGAAGACGACATTCCATACATGTTATGGAAACTATGAATTTATAGGGATGCTTTCTGGTATTACTAATTCCCCCTCTATATTAATGTATATAATGAATAGAGTATTTTGAAAATATCATTATCATTATGTGGTATTATTTATAGAAGATATTCTTGTTTATTCAAAGAGAAAGGATGAATATAAAGATCACATGAGAATTGTACTGAAGACCCAAAGAATGGATAAATTTAATGCCTATTTTACCATGTGAGAATTTTGGAATCAGAAAGTTTCATTTTAGGGCTGAATAATCTCAAGAGAGGGGATATATCTGGATCCAACAAAAATAGAAGTAATTAAAAGATGTATGAGACCAACAACGGTAACTGAGATGTGAGGTTTTCTTATTTTGTCAATATATTATCGAAGTTTTGTGAAATATTTTTTATTATTGTCTGATCCACTCACCCTGTTAAATCTGAAAGGGGTTATGTTTGTTTGGATGGAGGGATGTGTTAAAATTTAAAATAACTAAAAAGAAGTTTTTCCAATGCACCAGTGCTCACACTGCCATGTAGAGGAAGAAGGTTTGTGACTTATAGTGATACATCGAAGAAGGGGATGGTATGTTTTCTCATGAAAAATGATATGGTGATAGCTTATGCCTCAAAAAAGTTTAAAATACATGAAAAAAATTACCCAAATCATAATTTGGAGTTAGCTTCGGTAATATTTGAAATAAAGATATAGAGACGTTATGTTTTTGGTGAAAGGTGTGATATTTATATTAATCCTAAAAGGTTAAATTATATTTTCAAACAAATGGAGCTGAATATGCACCAATGAAGATGGTTGGAGTTGATTAAATATTACAACTGCTCAATATATTACCACCCTGGAAAATCAAACATGATGGTTGATGCATTATGTTAACAATACCATGCTACCCTATCCATGATGAGGATCCCAAAACATCAAATTTTTATGTATTTCCTTATGATAGATCTTGAAATTTTAAAGGAAGGGGGGAAATATTATTTATCTCAAATGAATGTTCCCCATAAATATATGTGAAGATTAAGGAGGAATATAAGAACAATGTAGAGATACAACAAAAGGTGAGAAATGTTCTTGAATTCAACCATGATTGTGATGAAATAAAACGTTCATGAACTGGGTTTGTAATCCTCTAAAAATATAATTAAATGAGCTATTGGATGAGGCTCATAGTTCTTCATTATATATTTAACCTAGAAGCGTGAATATGTACAAGGATCTGAAAGAGTACTTGTGGTGAGATGGCATGAAAAGATATGTTGTCGAATATGTCTCTCAATTCTTGGTTTGTTAGCAGGTTATAACTGATAGAAAAAAGTATAAGGGGGTGTCAAAACCATTACCCATACCATAATGGAAATGTGAAAATATCACTATGGAAATTTTCAATGGACTTCCCAAAAAATCCAAATGAAATAATGCTATATGGGTTATACTTTAAAACTTTATGATGTTAGAACACTTCATTTATTTTAGATAGGATTTCTCTGTTGATCATCATTCTAGGATATATGTAATGTAAGTTGTAAGATTGTATGGTGTACCACTTCCCATTATATCTTATTGGGATCAGAGGATTACCTTGAAGTTCTAGAAAAGTATTCATCGTGCTCTGGATAAAGTGTTAAGTTTCAACACTGTGTATCATCCTCAGAAAGATAGTCAGTATAAGAGGATAATTTGAACTCTAGAAGACATGTTGAGAGATTTATCTATTTATTTCAAAGGTGGTTGGGAACAACACATAACATTGGTGGAATATTCTTACAATAATTACATTCTCTCCAGTATTCACATGACTCCTTATAAATCCCTTTATGTAAAATGTGAAAAACTCCAACATTATGGGATGATGTAGGGGAACGAAAGCTATTAGGACTTGATCTTGTTGATAAAATGATAGATAAGGTCAAATCTATTCAACAACACAAAAGAGCATCTCAGATTCGACAAAAACACTATGTTGAAAACCAAAGAAAAGACCAAGAGTTTGAAGTGGGTGATAAGGTGTTTTTTTGAATAACTCTCTAAAATAGAGTAATGATATTTTGAATGAATGGAAAGCTGATCCATAGGTATATCATTCCTTTTGAAATTATTGAACATGTTGGAAAGGTAGCATTCCGATTGGAAATTTCAATAAATACCTTTCAAGTACATTATGTGTTCCATGTATATTTCCTGAGAAAGTACATACCTGATTTTTAACATTTAATAAGCACAGAAATCATACCACTATAGCAAGATCTTTCTTATGAAGAACAACTAATAGGGATTCAAGATTATAGAAAAAAAGTTCTACAAAATAAGACTAATCATTTGGTTACTATTTAATGGAGAAACCACCAATTTGAATAAGATACATAGAAACTTGAGGATATGGTGAGGGAGAGCTATCCTCATATTTTTTTCTATGTCACAAATTTCCAGGGTGAAAATCAGTTTAATATGGGTAGAATGTCACACCTAGATGTTTTTATGAACTATTATCTCTAAATAATTTTTATTTATCAGTATATTTCATTGCATTAAATCGTGAGTTTCAATGAACCACGAGACACCCTTATTGTAAAATTAATGTTATAACCTAGCCATTAGGTTAGAGGTAATAATTATAACTAACATATGGAAATGCATTGTGAATTCATTGGCTATTAGTGTTTTATAAAAAATATAAATCAATTAGTTATTGGAATTTTTGAGTGAATTAGTTTTGGTAATGATATTAATATGATATATATTTGTTATATACTTTAATAATTATTTTTATATTCTTCCAATGGATATTATAGCCATTGGGAATGAATAAAACCCTATTTCATGTATAAAACATATATTTTTTTAAAGTTCAATTTTACACCTTTGAATGTAGAACCAATATTAAATTAGGATTTTGACACAATAATAATTTTTATATGACAATATGAACATGTAATTTTTAAGAGGGATATAAATATTTACTTTGGATGAATTTCTGATATTTTTCTTGATAACATTCATGTTTTGGTAAATAGTAAAAATACGAAAACTTTTAGTTGAAAATATCTTTTTTCCATTGAAATAATTTATATTTTTAAATTATATTATTGAATGGTTTCAAGGTATAAATAGAATATATTTTTACCATTTAATATAATTTATGTCATTTTAAGTAATTTTACATTAAATTCAAATGTAAAAACATATCAATCTTTTGCAATATTTTAACATTTAGAACATGCTTTCTCATTTCAACAACAGAAATAATTTTAAATTAATTACTGCAAATTATATGTTTTGAATTTTAAAAAATGGATTCCATATTTAAAAACATTATCTACAAATTATGTTAATATGCTACTTTTATTTTTGGGAGTTATGAATTGTATCTTTGGTAATTATTTTTATTTCCTTGGTTAAAGGTAAATCAGGTAATTAAAGTTAAAAATAATGTTATAAAATTACCTTAACACCAGTTAAAATCTTATTGGATAACTAAATGCGACCCTTATCATTTATTTTTCTAAATGGAATAACTTAATGGCCAATAAAAAATGAATATGACTCGAATATAATAAAAACTACTAAATGTGACAAAATGTCACAATCAAATTTTATATAGGTAAATTAATTTTTATATGTGGATAAATAAGAGAAAATGTAACACCCCGAGCTTCCATGATACGCTTCTCATTCAATAATGCAATGGCTTGCATTGTACGCAACTTCGAGTTCTAAAACACCACGACTAATAAAAGTAGCCGTTATGAATAGTAATAACCACTTTTTAAAATTATAGAAATTTTATATTTCAAAATGGACTTCATTTTTGGATTCGGAATATCGAAATTAGCCTATGTTGAATTTTTGGTATTTTTCTAAGAACTTCTAATTTTTTATGAATAGTGAAAAATACTTAAAAACAACTTTTTTAATCAAAATAATCTATAGTGGTAAATTATACTATTTAGTGGTTTTAAAGTATAATTAGAATATATTTTTACCATTTTATCCAATGGTGGTCATTAGAATTAATTTAACATTGAAATTGGACATAAACAATTGCCGATCTTTTGATATAAATTGTTTCTTAAAAACACGCTATTTGTTGTGACAGCGGGAATTATTATAAAATTAATTAATGCAAATTATATGTTTGAAATTTTGTAATATAGACATCATTTTTGAATTCAGAATATCAATTATAGCTTAGGGTGAAATTTTGGCATTGTTCTGAAAAACTTCAATTTTTGATGAATAGTGAAACCACTAAGTGGTAGTTAAATAACTGATTTTTCGTTTAAATGAAATATTACCACTTCTGTGATTTGATTTTCAAAAATGCGACATAAATGGTTGTCATTAAGAAGTAAAATGTGGTTTAATGAGATTAAAATAATTTTTTGGTGAATAGTAACTTTTATGTTCTTAATCGCGATTAGAGGTAATTAGTGTAGTTTAAGGTACAAATAATGTTTTAATAATATGAGATAAGCATGACACTTGTCCTACTCCTATTGGATGAGTCATGGCCAACCCAGAAAACCCATGGGTCAACTTGGGGACCCCATGGAGCCACTTTAGTTGGAAAATGACATAAATATATATTTATTTAATGTTAATATTAAATTGACACAAACATGAGTTATTTTTCTAAAACAGTTTTTAAGTGGGGTTACACAGATCCAAATTTTGACTATAAATATTCATTAGAAAGCTAAAAATATTTCTTACATCATAGTATTTTTTTATAATTTTTAGAAATTTAATAAATTAAATTATTTATGACATCATTATGATGCAGCGATGACCTCATTATTTAACGATTTTAATAAAATGGGAAGATAATGCAAAATCCAAGGCTTACACTTGTCCAAATCCAATAGTATGAGGATATTTCTAACCCTTATCACCTTATCCTTTAATTATATAAGTGTGGGACCTTTAGAATCCGAAAATCATTGTGTAATAATGTAACATTTCAATCTTTCCAAAAGAGCCCCTCCTCTCCTCTTATAAAAGGCCCCCACCTCTCCCACCTCATTTACACTTTCAAGACATTTGGCTCGGCCAACCTCTTCCCAAATACTCTCCCAACATCCCCCTCTCACTCCTAGAAGCCTAACTTTGGGCAGAACTCTTCCCAAGGAAGCCTTTGGCTCAAATCAAAAAGAGTTAACCGATTTTGAGGTAATGTCTTCTCTAATGTTGTTTTGTTTTATTTTTCTTCTCCAACCCCCTAAACTATTTTTATTCATTACTTTTGTAACAAAACCAGTATCCTAAATATACTAGGATGTTTTTATAAGAAGGATTCGAGCTACACTTACACACACCTACATCTAATGGTTAAAGAACATACGGTTTCTCTGGATGGCGAATTTCTGCCTCACGAAACGATGATTGTTCAACACTCATATAACACCTTCAAAGGTGGCCATTAAGATGTCACTATTTTTATATATGATATATAATATGTTTATGTTTTACTTATTCTTCTGTATTTCTCATTTATGGCATACTTTATGATTTCCATTATGGGTAAAATGCGATAATTTCATTTTAGGAAGTGCGGACTACCGCCCCCTCAAAGTGATTTGAATCGTTAATGCCATATGTGGGATGTATAAAGGATGGAGTAAATGGTATTATACACTATATTATACTGGAATTATATTATACATTTTTATCATTATGATTTCGTTCCATTAAATATGAAATTGAAATGAAAGTATCGTTCATGCGTACGTACGGCTTACCGTCTCCATGAACGGTGCATTTCATTTCTTACCTCAAAATGTTACGTAATATTATAAATGAATGTATATAATGGATATATATGATATATATGACATATAAATCATGAATATAATTCTGGAGATAATGGATATTCTACCACATAAACAACTTGTAATTATAAGAAGTTTATTGTTGACTAAAGTACCAAAGATCGACAAAACGACCGTTATTAACTTTAATAATTACATAATGTTCATAACATGGTAATAAGTGATATAAAAGGAATAATGAACATGAAAAATGTTCTTAAGTAAATAGAAATTAACTCTAGTTTATTATTCAGGAGGTTAAAGAACGCTCGAGTCAGGACAAGACGCAAGGTAAGGGAATTTCATAACCCAACTTCCATTCTTTGGGTTAATCTCCTACTTTCAAATTATGTCATGATATTATTATGTCGTATATTGTATTTATAATTTCTTTATGTGTACATATAATGAATACACATAACAGATATATTTTATTTAAAAATGATCTTTTTAAGGGACTTCATCTCAATCTCCATTCATTGAGGCATATTTTGTTTTATACACAAATTTATTTTATATAGTGTATAAACCCCTTTGACATTTACATTTATTCAAAAGGAATCTTTTTTATACGAAGCGTTTTGCTAAATGAAAAAAGGGAATGTTTTTCTTTCCGTACTTATGCGGCGACAACGACTTCTCCGCCGCCGTGACCATTATTTGAGTTTCGGCTTCCTATACAAGCCATCATTTTTTTTAATGAAAAATAAATACAAAGTTTTAACTTTATTTTATTTTGGTATTGAAAATGGTTTTGAAAGCGTTTTTATTATATCAATGTGTTTTATTGATATCTTGTAATTGAAATGTGGAAATGTTATGTTTCATTTATGCATGTTTTATGTGATACGATTATGTTATGGTTTATGATATGTTTAAACCTATTCATATGAGGAATGTATTGGACTTAATAAGTGACGGGTGGAGCCGGCTATAGCTCCTCGATGCATCGGTAGGTCTCATGAGAAAAATAGAAGTGGAATTGGCCAAGGCCCTTTCCCAATTTGATTTATGGTTTTGGCCGAGGCCTTAATCATTTTAGACGTCTTGGCCAAGGCCTTGACAGAGTGTTTCGGAATGTCTGGAATTATACATTCCCTCATTATGAAAGTGGTTATTGATATTGCATGGGATTATTCGACCAGTAGAATATCCATGTGAAGAAGTGAATGGCATTATCTCATTTTACTTTTGCCATATTATGTTGATGTTCAAGTTTAAAAGGCTTTTGTTTTAGTTATACATTGCCTTAAATTTTTATGTTTATTTATGAAAGCTTCCGCAATATTGTTATCCTTACTGAGCATCTGAGCTCACCCCTTTCAATGTTTTAATATTTTCCAGGATGTGAAGAAGTGTATTATGACTGACTTGCAAGAATAGTCAGTGAGGATATGAGTGTGGATTAAGAAGACCATTTTATTGTAGTTTGTTTACTTTTTGATGTAATGAAAGACTTATGAATGTATCTAGTGTTTCCAAGGCTACTAAACTAATCGGTCTTTCGAGACTTGATCTTTTGTGATCATGCCAATGTTACGAAGTAATGCACCGACTCTGGGTAGCTGGGGTCGGGGCGTTACAGTTGGTATCAAAGGCAGTTTAGTACTAACCTTGGAAGCTAGATTTAGATAAACTCTGATTAGAGCACATAGCCCGAAGATAGACTTTAAGGATTAGTATAGAAGAACTTCCTAGAATTTTGGTATTATAGAGATTTTGTGAGTTTTCCGAGAAATACATCCCTGTCTGGATACGAGCAGGTAGAGGAGGATCTGGCACAGATGTACCTAGGGGTAAAACCCGAAAACACCGCTTTGAGCTAGACTCGAACGGGAACTGGTGCACGACAACGGGTCTTGCTGCACTCTTGGTTACGACACTCCCGGGGGATATGCTTAGGATAATTCTCATTTTCTTTACAAACCACTATGAAGGGTTATGAGTATATACTTTATCAAAGAAAACATTTCTTTTTATGATTATGGATTATATCCATAAATAGTTCAATTTATGTTAATTATTTTACAAGTATGGAATTATGTATTTTGATTCATAAACTAATATAGTTTATGCCATTGTTTAGAAATGGCGCCTAGTGGAAGGAATGGAAACTGTATCATTGCACGCACTCCGTGTAGGGATTTCCCTCCTGCTAAAGATAATTATTGTGGATCTGGAGATACAACTGGTACTGATCAACTTATTACCATACTGGGACAACTCACGCAGGTTATGAATAATAACCTTACTCATATGGAGCACCCTGATCCGCAACGTGGAGGATCAATGTTAGACCGCTTCATGAGGCAACAACCACCAACCTTCAATGGGAGTATAAATACTATAGTAGCTGAGCAATGGATAAATTCCTTAGAGAAAATATTCCATGCCTTGGGGAGTAGTGAAAGGGAGAAGGTTGTCATGGCATTTTACCGCCTCACTGGAGATGCCGATCAGTGGTGGTCGCTGATTCAAAACACAAAGGAAGATGATGAATTAACAAACATGGAATGGTAGGAGTTCAAAGAGATGTTCTTAGAAAAATACTTTTCTCGAGACCATCGAGCATATATGGAAAGGCAATTTCTGAGTTTGAGGCAGAAGGAGGATGAGAATGTCGCAAAGTATGAGGATAACTTTACAAGGTTAGCAAGACATGCTGCCGATTATATACGTAACCCAAGGAGTAAGATTGATCGTTTCTTTGATGGGTTAAAACCATTTCTCCGTCGAGCTTTAGTATCACAATCCTTCTCATCATACGAAGATATCGTCTCGTGTGCTATCAAGACAGAAAAGGAATTCTCTAAGTCTTATGACAACAAAGTAAAGCAAGAGAAGAAGAGAACGGTGGAACAAGAGATAGATAAAGGGAAAAAGGGAAAGAAGGATTTTCCATTATGTGATAATTGTGGGAAGAATCACCCTGGTACTTGCCTAAAAGGAATGGGAGTTTGTTATAAATGTGGAGAAAAGGGTCACCAGGCTCGTGATTGCAAGGGAAAGAATGAGGTTGTCAAAGTTGAATGCTACAATTGTAGAGAAATGGGTCATTATGAAAATGAATGTCCTAAGCGTCAAGGAAACTTACCTCAGAAAAGGCCAAGGGATCAAGGCCAATATTATGTTGTGACTATAGTTGAAGAGGAATAATTAATGTATTGGTGCTTTTGGACTCAAGGATTATATTCTGGTTATAAGAATAATGTGATATATATAAATATTGTACTGCAGTTCTTTTTGATTAAGGTAATATGATTAAGGTAATCATATTTTTAGTATGTGACAATAAGAGAAACTTTTCTTTGTTTGGGGAATCTGATGTTACAATTGATTTTGGAATTTAGAGACCTTTTAGAGAAAGTCTGGACGGAGGTATTTTGGATAACTATAAAGGTTGGAGTGGATTTAGTTGATATTTGGATGGTATTTTTTAAGGATAAAAATTTATGAAGATTATTTAAGGAATATTATGATACTATAGTTTTAGGAAAAGGAAAACCTGCAGGGTGGGGCATAACCCGTCGCGTCGGACAAAGCTGCAGGAATCGAACCCACAATCAAAGTGCGACAGGCCTTTATTTCCTACCACTAGCCTACAGGAAGTCCCTGGTTATTACAAAATAATTTTACTAATCTAAATGGTATGTGTTAACATTTGGAACCTTATACAATTAGGATAAGTATAATATTTTTGAGTTCTATTATCTTTTTGAGTGAAAGATGAGTTGAAGGTTGAATCTATAATTGTCAAGCATAAAAATATATATACCTATCTCTTATTCAATGAATAAATTAATTCTTAAACTTTAGTAAAGGGATATTAAAACAAAAAAATGTGTTATCCTAATACCTTATGTCTTGTTGAACTGATGATATTTTAAATCAACATAGATTGAAGGCTTTGAGGCCCTCAATTTGACAGTTGATTGTGATTGATGACCTCAATCACTCCCTACAAATATTTACGTTTTTCCTCCAATTATATGTCTCTAATTTCCACCAATGTTCTCCTTATCGAGATCATAATTTGGTGGTGACTTTCTTATTTCCATTTCCCTCTTATTAAGGCTAAATTTTATTAATCTTATTTCCGATGTGGGTTTTCTACAAAGGTATTTTCTCTTTTCAACCTTTTATTTTCAAAGAAAAAAATTTCAAATTGTGAGGACACAATTTATTGAAGGAGGGGAGAATGTAACACCCCGAGCTTCCATGATACGCTTCTCATTCAATAATGCAATGGCTTGCATTGTACACAACTTCGAGTTCTAAAACACCGCGACTAATAAAAGTAGCCGTTATGAATAGTAATAACCACTTTTTAAAATTATATAAATTTTATATTTCAAAATGGACTTCATTTTTGGATTCGGAATATCGAAATTAGCCTATGTTGAATTTTTGGTATTTTTCTAAGAACTTCTAATTTTTTATGAATAGTGAAAAATACTTAAAAACAACTTTTTTAATAAAAATAATCTATAGTGGTAAATTATACTATTTAGTGGTTTTAAAGTATAATTAGAATATATTTTTACCATTTTATCCAATGGTGGTCATTAGAATTAATTTAACATTGAAATTGGACATAAACAATTGCAAATCTTTTGATATAAATTGTTTCTTAAAAACACGCTATTTGTTGTGACAACGGGAATTAATTATAAAATTAATTAATGCAACTTATATGTTTGGAATTTTGTAAAATAGACATCATTTTTTAATTCAGAATTTCAATTATATCTTAGGGTGAAATTTTGGCATTGTTCTGAAAAACTTCAATTTTTGATGAATAGTGAAACCACTAAGTGGTAGTTAAATAATTGATTTTTCTTTTAAATGAAATATTACCACTTCTGTGATTTGATTTTCAAAAATCCGACATACATGGTTGTCATTAAGAAGTAAAATGTGGTTCAATGAGATTAAAATAATTTTTTCGTGAATAGTAACTTTTAAGTTCTTAATCGCGATTAGAGGTAATTAGTGTAGTTTAAGGTACAAATAATGTTTTAATAATATGAGATGAGCATGAAACTTGTACTACTCCTATTGGATGAGTCATGTCCGACCAAGACAACCCATGGGTCAACTTGGGGACCCCATGGAGCCACTTTAGTTGGAAAATGAAATAAATATATATTTATTTAATGTTAAAATTAAATTGACACAAACATGAGTTATTTTACCAAAACAGTTTTTAAGTGGGGTTACACAAGTCCAAATTTTGACTATAAATATTCATTAGAAAGATAAAAAGATTTATTACATCATAGTAATTTTTTATAATTTTTAGACATTAAATAAATTAAATTATTTATGACATCATTATGATGCAGCGATGACCTCATTATTTAACGATTTTAATAAAATGGGAAGATAATGAAAAATCCAAGGTTTACACTTGTCCAAAGCCAATTGGATGAGGAGATTTCAAACCCTTATCACCTTAGTCTCTAATTATATAAGTGTGGGACCTTTAGAATCCAAAAAGAATTGTGTAATAATGTAACATTTCAATCTTTCCAAAAGAGCCCCTCCTCTCCTCTTATAAAAGGCCCACACCTCTCCCACCTCATTTACACTTTCAAGCCATTTGGCTCGGCCAAACTCTGCCCAAATACTCTCCCAACTTCCCCCTATCACTCCTAGAAGCCTCACTTTGGGCAGAACTCTTCCCAAGGAAGCCTTTGGATCAAATCAAAAAGAGTTACCCGATTTTGAGGTAATGTCTTCTCTAATGTTGTTTTGTTTTATTTTTCTTCTCCAACCCCCTAAACTCTTTTTATTCATTACTTTTGTAACAAAACCAGTATCCTCAATAAACTAGGATGTTTTTATAAGAAGGATTCTAGCTACACTTACACACACCTACATCTAATGGTTAAATAACATACGGTTTCTGTGGATGGCGAATTTCTGCCTCACGAAACGATGATTGTTCAACACTCATATAACACCTTCAAAGGTGGCCATTAAGATGTAACTATTTTTATATATGATATATAATATGTTTATGTTTTACTTATGCTTCTGTATTTCTCATTTATGGCATACTTTATGATTTCCATTATGGGTAAAACGCGATAATTTCATTTTAGGAAGTGCGGACTACCGCCCCCTCAAAGTGATTTGAATCGTTAATGCCATATGTGGGATGTATAAAGGATGGAGTAAATGGTATTATACACTATATTATACTGGAATTATATTATACTTTTTTATCATTATGATTTCATTCCATTAAATATGAAATTGAAATGAAAGTACCGTTCATGCGTACGTACGACTTACCGTCTACATGAACGGTGTATTTCATTTCTTACCTCTAAATGTTACGTAATATTATAAATGAATGTATATACTGGATATATATGATATATATGACATCTAAATCATGAATATAATTCTGGAGATAATGGATATTCTACCACATAAACAACTTGTAATTATAAGAAGTTTATTGTTGACTCAAGTACCAAAGATCGACAAAACGACCGTTATTAACTTAAATAATTACATAATGTTCATAACATGGTAATAAGTGATATAAAAGGAATAATGAACATGAAAAAGGTTCTTAAGTAAATAGAAATTAACTCTAGTTTATTATTCAGGAGGTTAAAGAACATTCGAGTCAGGACAAGACGCAAGGTAAGGGAATTTTATAACCCAACTTCCATTCTTTGGGTTAATCTCCTACTTTCAAATTATGTCATGATATTATTATGTTGTATATTGTATTTATACTTTCTTTATGTGTAAATATAATGAATACACATAATAGATATATTTTATTTAAAAATGATCTTTTTAAGGGACTTCATCTCAATCTCCATTCATTGAGGCATATTTTGTTTTATACACAAATTTCTTTTATACAGTGTATAAACCCCTTTGACTTTTACGTTTATTCAAAAGGAATCTTTTTTATATGAAGAGTTTTGCTAAATGAAAAAAGGGAATGTTTTTCTTTCCGTACTTATGCGGCGACAACGACTTCTCCGCCGCCATGACCATTATTTGAGTTTCGGCTTCCTATACAAGCCATCATTTTATTTAATGAAAAATAAATACAAAGTTTTAACTTTCTTTTATTTTGGTATTGAAAATGGTTTTGAAAGCGTTTTTATTATATCAATGTGTTGTATTGATATCTTGTGATTGAAATGTGGAAATGTTATGTTTCCTTTATGCATGTTTTATGTGATACGATTATGTTATGGTTTATGATATGTTTAAACCTATTCAGATGAGGAATGTATTGGACTTAATAAGTGACGGGTGGAACCCGCTATAGCTCCTCGATGCATCGATAGGTCTCATGAGACAACTAGAAGTGGAATTGGCCGAGACCTTTTCCCAATTTGATTTATGGTTTTGGCCGAGGCCTTAATCATTTTAGACGTCTTGGCCGAGGCCTTGACAAAGTGTTTCAGAATGTCTGGCATTATACATTCCCTCATTATGAAAGTGGTTATTGATATTGCATGTGATTATTCGACCAGTAGAATATCCATGTGAAGAAGTGAATCGCATTATCTCATTTTACTTTTGCCATATTATATTGATGTTCAAGTTTAAAAGGCTTTTGTTTTAGTTATACATTGCCTTAAATTTTTATGTTTATTTATGAAAGCTTCCGCAATATTGTTATCCTTACTGAGCATCTGAGCTCACCCCTTTCAATGTTTTAATATTTTCCAGGATGTGAAGAAGTGTATTATGACTGACTTGCAAGAATAGTCAGTGAGGATATGAGTGTGGACTATGAAGACCATGTTATTGTAGTTTGTTTAATTTTTGATGTAATGAAAGACTTATGAATGTATCTAGTGTTTCCAGGGCTACTAAACTAATCGGTCTTTCGAGACTTGATCTTTTGTGATCATGCCAATGTTACGAAGTAATGCACCGACTCTGGGTAGCTGGGGTCGGGGCGTTATAGATAATATTGACTATAGAGAGTATTTGGAAATATAATATATTTACATACATCATAGATATCTATTTATAATTTTTAGATATTAATTAATTACCATTAATTATGACCCAATACTGATGTAGAAATTACTTTATTAATATAAATACCAAAAAAATGGTTTTAAAAATATTAAAATAAATATCATATTAACTAATTAATGTTCTCCACTAATTTTATTGGTTCATGTGAAATTTTAGGATTTTATTAAATATTTTTTTATAATTTATTTCATATGTGGATTTTATTTATATTCATATAAATAAATAGTGTCCAAATTGAAACTGTTGATATTTTATAAATATAGCATTTTATTAAATTATTTAAAAATGATAAAAATATGTAAAATTTACAAAGTGATATTTATAAGGTCTAAAATTTCATAAAACATCTATTTATGGTCAATTAAAACTATATAAGTATGTATTTATAACCATAAAATATTTAGAATGTTATTACCACAATTAAAATTATAAAGAATTAATAAGAGTCCATTAAAATGATATGGTTGAAAGCAACAAACTAAATTGTAAAAATTTTATTTTTTATGATATTAAATCCCTATATCATCTAATATTATAATTTGGAACATTTTTTATGGTTTTTGGGTAGGGTTTTATTTTATTATAAATTATTATTTATGGAGTTTCTAGAAGTCCCCCTCACATCAATTATAAAAAAGAACCTTCTCTCTCACCCATTAACATAATTTTGAACCTCCAATTTCAGAAATACCGTACCCTTTTTCCTACTAAATTACCCTATTTTAATTATAGTGGTTTTGGTTATCTTCAAAATCCAACTCTAGTTCTTTAAGAAGAGATTTAGAGGATGCACGTCGAGAAGGAGGTAATCTCTTCTACCGATTCTTTGAAACTTATTTTTTCTTACACTTACTCTTTATTTGGTGTTTTATTATAAAGTAAGAACATCATTATCACTCATATAAAGATATTTTATTATAAATATTAGATAACCATATTTCACCTCTTATCCGTCCTTTGAAAAATGAAATCACTACACGTGCGTACATACGACTTACCGTGTCCACGCTGTGGTGTAATTTGTTTTTCACCACCACCTTACATGGATGAATATAATGATGGAAATAATAACTATATATGATTATTATAATATACTAATAATCCTGAAATATTATACACCATCCACTTTAATACCATTCTTGAATATTGTGAATTATATATTCGCCTGTGCGTACGTACGACATACCGTCTTCACAATGCGATGTGATTCATTCTACACAATATTCATTAAAAAATGATTTTATTCGTGAATTGAATGAATAAAGATTATATTTATTATACTAATATTGATCTTTAAATGATTTAAATATTACCAAAGAAGGGGAACATGAACTTATCAGTCAAATCTGGCATAAAAACACAAAGTAGTAAATATGTGAATAACGAGTGGCAGTAAAATGTAACTTAAAAAAAGATAATAATATAATAATATATGATATCATAAAAATGATTAATTTTCTAGAATAATTAAATAAAATTATTTAAATAGTTATATTGGTTTTTTGGATACATATGAATGATATCAAACAAATGGTAGGGGATAATTTTGAAATATCATTTTTTTCGAGATTGTTTATATGTAAGTATTTAACGGTGTATATTTGTCATCAACATCCATGTTTCCTAATTATTTAATATTATTTCCATTATTATTCAATTTTTTAATCATAATTTTACACTTTGGTTAATGTGTATTAAATGGTATGAATGGAATATTTTGTCGTTATTCGATTTGAGGGACTTTTTGACTTTTTCGGCAAAAGTACAAGGAGAATTGTTTTTTAAATTATAAGCAATGAATGGATTTTTATGTTTTCATGAAACATTATTTCTATGAAGAATAATCTAGGAAATTTCAAGATTATTTTCAAATAATTTCTTTTTTTTAAAATTTGTGCGGCATTTTGAGAAAAGAAAATGTTTTTTAAAAAGAAAGGATATTTTCTTTAGTAATTAAGTTCAAGATTTTTATCAAAATTATTTTTCATATAAGATGACATATGGTAATGATTATATCCCTATTATTAATTTTATTTTATTGATTTTATGATTGAATTATTTTTATTATATCCATTTATTTTAAATGGATTATGATGGAATGATTTTTATGAATCCCATTTTATTTCATGGGTCATACATTGATAAATGATTTTTGTTTTTTTGGAACACGTAAGAATGGTTTTATTTTGAGATCTATGGGAACTAAATATCCCTCCAATTCATTTGGTAAATATTTATATCTCATGAGACAGACATGAAAGGAAAAGAAATTAATTTCTGTTTAGTAATAAAGGACTGGAATGAGGAGTGAACTCGTTTTAGTAATGGACGTTATCCACAGTGATGGTCTTTGCAATGAGCCATGAATAATATGAAATGATTTTCTATGATTATGTGTGCATGCTAAGAAATTTCTTGTCTTATGTTATGGCTATTGGGACTCAATTTCAGTTTTATGAACTATCACATGACATGATATTCAGATATTTTATATACAGGATAATATTTTCAAATGTTATTTTATTTTGATAATGATATGATTGATATTTCCCCTTTTTACCCTTACACATAATTTCAGGCCAAAAGTTCATATGTTTATTTTCCCTAAGTCATGAATAAGGTTATAAAATAAGATATTTCAAAAAGGAGTCTATTTTTGAAGAATAAGTGGGAGACAATGTAGTTGTTTTAGGAAGGAGTTGTTTATTTTTCCCTGTTTTTAAAGACATGAATCTCATACGATCCTGGTGTAGTATTTATTATGTTACGTAATAAATATTATTCAGTGTTGGTGTAATATATTCATGTAAAGTATGGTCTATTATTGGATCTTTGCCATTGACACATGGTGGTTTACTAAAATTCCATCTTTTATAGAGGAGAGGCACCTTGTCCAGGGTATATGACTAGGGGTGTAATTGAACAAAATTAAAGGAGGACCATGTCCCATAAATCAGAGGAGTATCTGACACTATTTATACTCAAAAAAATCCATAACCCCATCATCATGTATATTGATAAAAAATCATTGAACATCCCAAATCATCTCATAGTTTTCTTACTTGGGAAAATGGTTCAAGAAATAATTCTTTATATAAATAAACTATTAGAATAGAAAATTCATATATCAAATACTAAATCATCAGCATGAAATCAAAAATAATATTAAAAATAACCCTATGAGAAATCTGTCTAGTTAGGTACACAATATAGACGGTTCTCATAAAGCCTACTCATATACTTCCAAAACTCCAAACATGTGAAGTTAATATACATAGTTTTCCACAATGGTTACAAAACATATATGGATAATATTTATATGAATTAATATTATATACAAATAAATAATTCTATGTTATTCTTACACATACTACATAAAATCATTGGATGTTTCACAACATGTAAATATAAAAAAAATTCCCTAGAATACTCTTCATGGAGGCTTACACAAGAACTCAGTATGTAAATTATGTACACACTAATCCAGTTGACCATTACATATTAAGTGGATAATAAAGGTATACACCATTTGGGATTGAGATCTCTATCTCATCATGCACATGGTTAAATGTCAAACCATATGGATTCAAGACACATAGTGTGCAACCTAGAGTAGTAACATATCTAATATTTATAATACATAAACACTCTATAAGTCATGGAATTTTACATACCCTTCATATGTTCTAAATACTACACAATGTGTAGTGAAGAAATATTTAATGATACATCCTGTATTTTACTAGAAACATCTCCATTTCGATTCCCATGATTCTTACCACAAATTAGTCCAGATATATAATCAACATGTCCTAAAATTACCACCATCCAGGTCAATGTTTTATAAATAGTGTAGTGCCCAGATCAGTGTGAATCACTGAGAGGGGGAGGGGTGAATCAGTGATCCTTTAAAACTTTTTACTAATTGATTCTTAATCAATTAAACCTCTATGGCTGGTTAAAGCCTCGATCCACTCTTCTTGTATCTCTCAACCTTTCCCGGATAATGCAGTAATGAAAAGGCACAGGACACAAGGATTTACAAGGTTCGGCACCAAAGGCCTACATCCTTGCCATGCTCTCCCAGCATGGATTCTCCCTTTATAACTTGTTAGAATTACAATGGTCGATACAGAGTCCCACTGTATCTCTCCTGAGTCCCACAGGAGGGTCTTTATACTGCGTCCCACAGTGTTACCAGAGTCCCACTGGCCTGCTCCAGAATCCCACTGAAGACTTCTTCTCCCTGAGTCCCACATGGACTTCTCCTGGCTCCTCGAGTCACACGAGTAGCTCTTCTTCTCTTTAAGCTTCTTCAAGTATCCTCAGCAGCCTGGGATAAAAGCTGCTGGCCTTGCTCTGTACCTCTGATCACTTGTGATGATCAGGTCTTCTCGTCTTGCTCAGGCTTTATCACCTTCTTCTAAGGATGACCTGGCTTCTCTCCAACTACTGAATACTCAGACAACTGATATCCTTAAACTTCAGTCTGGTCCAGTCTCACTTCAAAAAAACTTCATGCACTGAATGCATGGAAACTCTGCTTCCTCATGCACTGACTGCATGGTCTTCTCAATACTTCAAGATCCTCTGGTCTTGGTTAACTCAAATGCACACAACCAGATTTGGCTTTGTTTACGTGTGCACGTGCATGCATGCATGCATGCACTTCTCCTTTCCTATTCTTGGTGCAGTAGACCCACAAAGGGTGTAATCAATTATAGCACACACCTTCTCCACAATCTTCACACACCATATTCAAATTGTTCACACACTAAAAGTGTGTTATACTTTAGTGTGGGTCAACTTCTTCCTTATTCAATGTGTGTTCACTCCACTTAGAGCATACACATAGGTTCGGCCACTTCTTTAATTTGCACACACAAATTCTTCACTTAGCATACACTTGTAGTGACCTTCCTCTTCTTGCACACAATAAATGCCCGTAGGGTGTATTTGCACTTTGCACACACAATCTTGGCTATGGCCTCTTCTTTCTTTGACACACACTAACTTAGGTTTAGTTGTGGTCTTCTTGTTCACTTAGCACACACACAAGGCCTTGGTGCAAGGGGCAGCCACACAAGGTGTCACGGGCCTCAAGGACCGCGTAAGCCTTGGGTGCAAGGCACCAAGCCACAGGGCGTGCAAGCCCCTCCTGCCGCGGGGCGTGCAAGTGCAACACCCGCGGGGTCTACCTCCTGCCGCGCAAGAGTGCGGGCAGAGAGGGCTCCTTCTGCCGCGCGAGTACGCGGGCAGGGACCTCCTTCAGAGCCTCAGGTGGCTCTGGAACTTCAGCCGCGCAAGTGTGCGCGGGGCTTCAACTTCGCGAGGCACAAAGGCTTCTCACGGGACTTCGGATTTTCAACAAAGGATCAGCAAGCAGCACAGAGGGCTCGGCCTCATTTTTATAGGCAGAGGCGGTGCCAGTCATCCGCGTTATCCAACTCAAAATCCCGAGATCTTCGGATCTTAAAAAATCGTTCAAATCTGGTTTCTATCCTCGGTTCACGCGGGCTCCCTTTTTCTTCGGTTTCCTCCACGTGCATGCGACTTAGAACACATGCACGACCTTCGTTTAGGCTTATGCATGCAAAGCATACTCTCCACGTGGCCTCGGCACCTTCGGTTGCTTCGGCCGAACTTCAAATTCCCCATCCAACGTTTGCATGCATATTTTATTGCATGTATATGTTCAGTATGGCCAGACGATCACAATGGAGGTCTTACTTTGATCGGAGGTGTCCGGAATCTCGAATGCCGTCGTCGGGTGGCCTCTGGTTCAGCGGGAGACGTCGGGTGGCTTCGGGGTGGCTCGACGAAGGAGATGAGCCGGGAGCCGTTGGATCGGGCGATCGAAATACATCGGACGGCCTGGATCAGATCGCCTCGCCGCAGATCAGATGTGCGGCCGAGATCTGGCGCGTGATCGATCGTGCGGCCAGGATCGCTCCCGCGGAAAAATTCCGCGTCCCACATCGAAACGGCGTCCGGTTTATCCGCGGATTATTACCCTGGCGCTGCCCGCTACTCACCAGTTGAACTTCTCCCCTCCCGGTGCCGCCCCGCACCGGGTTCTCTCTGCGGGCACGCTCTGCGCCCACTCTCGCCTCTACGGGCGCGCACCTAGCGCCCACTATGCACACTCGGGTGCGCGGGCTTCACCACCGCGTGTCCTCTGGGGCTTACACACGGCCCCCCTGCCGCCTTGTGCTTGCACCATGGGATCCCCCATGGGCGTGGCGCCTTCGGCCCACAAGTGCCTTGGGGTTGAACCCGTGGGCTGGCCTTGGCTGGCCTAATTTTTGGCAAAGGACAGAATAAACACTTTGTTGAAAACAAAGTTTTCAATGAGTTCAAGCCATATCAAATACCAAATGCCAAGCCACTCCAACCCTTCTTCCTTTCTTCTTCTTCTTAAGAATTCCATCATTTCTCCTCTCATATGATCTCTACTTAGAATATGGAATTCCCAAGGTTTCTTCTTAATCTTCTTCATCTCCTCTTCCATATGTGTTCAATACTTAGGAGGGACTTCTTCAACTGAATCTCATAAATCACACATGTTCTTCAACATTCTTCATTGATCTAATCAGAGATCAATTGGATCTTCTTCTGATTCACATGCACTAAGAGTTAGTATATGGACTTCTTTAATCCACTTCATCCACTTAGAAGTTGTGGATGGATCCCATTCAACTCCTCATGCATTGTCAATACAATGCATGGTCTTCAAACATTGTTGTGACATTGTATCCAGTTGATACAAGTTCTTGGAACTTTAAGAACAGCTCTACAATCGTCTGATTTCCATGGAGAATGTTTCAACCACATCTCCTATGCCACTTAGTGAATCTCCTAAGTGACATGCATCTTAGTACCATGGCCATTCTCAATTCATCACCATCACCATCACAACCTTTGTCATTCACATCTTGACATTCCTTGACTACCATTCATTCCAAGACAACCTCATGAATCATTGACAACAAATGCAACACAGTGCACTTCAATCTCCCCCTTTGTATTTGTTGTCAATACACTCCTTCAGCACATATGAATGGGTCAATATGTGTGCCAATATTCTCTCCCCCTTATTGGAAATCAAATTCAAAGGTGTGGTGTGGTTCTTTTTTTTTTAAAAAAATCTCTTCCTCCCTTCGAATAGCATCTTCTTTAAAAATCACTAAGAGAGGGATGATGCCACATGTTATCTTTAGCAAAGAACCTTTAGTAAATCAGCTCTAAGTCTACTTGGGCTAACCCGGTGTAGAAAACAAGAGTGATATGACCAAGGAATTCAAAGCTATCCACATTCACTATAACATGTGAGATCATGCTTTAGGGGTTTGAAATTTTTCAGATATAACAATGAATTGCTAAATCCTGCACATACTTCACAAAACTCATTAGAAAGTTCAGGTGCAAAGATAAAGCTCCCCCTTTCATCCATTTGTCTTCAATCCATACTCCCCCTTAATTGACAATATAAACTCAATTAAGAAACTAGGGATGAAAGTATGATTGGTATACCTTCACTTTTCTCAAGATGGTATTAATCTCAGAATCCCATCTTCTTCAGATTGGCTCCCCCTCAAGGGGTGCACTCCATTCTGTCCAAACCATCCTCCAGTTGAGAATGATCATCATCTTCAATTCCCTGCAATGTTAGCACATGTATATACCAATAGTATAAGGGAATAAGATGGAACCTCCTTGGTTCATCAATGTGAACAACAAGGTTGAGAAGATTCTCTCAACCGAGATGTCCCATTTTCACCATTCTTCACACTTGCACATCTGATCTTCTTTGATGTTTGTGCTGGTGTGGATCTCAACACATCTTCATGTGAAATCTTATTCTTCCCTTTTGCCTTAGCAATTGCCAGAACTTTATCTTCAGCTTTTTGAAGATATTTGGCAAGTTGCAACTGATTTGGCCATATGACAAGTAAATCATTTGGAAGAGTGGCCCCAGTTCTGGAAGTTCCACATGGTTCCTTAGATGCTGTCAAGCTACCTTTCTTAGGCAACTTGTTTTCAATCAATCCCTTCTTCTTCTTCTGGATTGATTGTCTTTTTGAGTCCAGTCTGCTTCTATTTAATTTCATGGCTTCTTTACAGAGATCCATGATATGTCCTTTCTTCCCACAGTAGAAGCATTTCTTCTTGGTGGTCCTTCTGGATGACTCACCCTTCTTGGATTTCAATTCCAAGGACTTCTCTTCATTCTTCAAACTCTTCTTGGGAGATTTTTCTACTTTCTTCTTGCTTCCCAAGGAATCTTTTTGAGCCAGGTTCTGTGATCTTTTCTTCTTTTGAGCTCTGGATACAGTTGGAGACTGACATGTATCTTTTTGACCACTTTTGCAATCATCCCAGATGTTGTCAAGTAATCCAAATCTATTTGCAGTAAACAGATGTCTCTGGACCTGTGGATGTTTCTTCTTTTCCTCTAGCTTGCTCCCCCTAGGAATGGGCTTCCTCTGTTCTTTGGCATTCAGTGGATTGTACCAACAATCCTTTGCACAATGACCATACTTATTACAACACCAACATTGACCCACAAATCTTGACCTTTTGATTCCTTCAGATTGTAGGGTACTTGTCTTGAATTGCTGTGTTGTTTCAGGAGAGATCTGCTTCTTCATTTTCTTCATCCATACTTGTTTGGAATTATTTTTCCATCCTGCACTTTTTGTGGAAACACATTTAGAAGCATCAGTACAAGATGGGATGGATGGTACCTTCTTTCTAGAAGATGTTGCCCTTTCATTTGAGGATGTCTTTCTTTTAGAATCATCCTTCTCAAAGAATACTTGAGTAGCAACATTTCTCCTTTCAGCTGACTGGGAGGATTCAGCTTCGGGTGATTGCTGATTTTTCAATATCACCTCCAGTTCAAAGCATTTCATGTTGAGGGAGTTCTTCTCATCCTCAACCAATTTTATCCTACCTTCCCAATTCTGTTTCAGCTGTTCCATTTGGTCATCATGCACCTTCTTTATTTCATGCAATGAGTTGTCAAGCTCCTTCACCATTTTGACTTTGTCTTCAAGTTGAGCATCTCTGACATTCATTGAAACTCTATGCCTCTTCTCCAGTGCATGGTAAACATCTTTGATTATTACTTTAAAAAATTCTTTCTCAGAAAGGATTCTTTGCAATTCTTCAGTAGTGTCTTCATATCTTTCATTTCAAAGAGATACTGTTTCATCTTTAGCCTTCACCAGCTTTCTGAGAGTGTTGGTTATGCCAACCCTTTTAGCCAATTGATCTTCCATTGCATTGGCTTCTTCTTCTAACTATGATTTTTCTTCATGAAGATCATGGATGCCTGTAGCTATACACTTTTCCACTTCCATGGGAACAGTCTTATGAAGATATTTGAGTGCATTTAGAAGATCATTGTTTCTTCCATCATCATCACAGCTAGAGCAGGCTTCATCAGAAGAATGATAAAAGGAATTGTCATCTGATGTGACTTTCACATTTCTTTCCATAGAAGGAGTTTCTCTGATTGAAACAACCTTCTTCCTCATCTTCTTTGCCTGTTTCTTCATTCTGTTTTTCAGAGTCTTGGCAGATATCTCCATTTGAGGCTGTTCTTTCATTTCCTCAAATCTGCACTTCATATAGACTCTCTTGGATCTTTTAGAGGCAACCTCGCTCTGATACCAATTGTAGTGCCCAGATCAGTGTGAATCACTGAGAGGGGGAGGGGGTGAATCAATGATCCTTTAAAACTTTTTACTAATTGATTCTTAATCAATTAAACCCCTATGGCTGGTTAAAGCCTCGATCCACTCCTCTTATATCTCTCAACCTTTCCCGGATAATGCAGTAATGAAAAGGCACAGGACACAAGGATTTACAAGGTTTGGCACCAAAGGCCTACATCCTTGCCATGCTCTCCGAGCATGGATTCTCCCATTATAACTTGTTAGAATTACAATGGTCGATACAGAGTCCCACTGTATCTCTCCTGAGTCCCACAGGAGGGTCTTTATACTGCGTCCCATAGTGTTACCAGAGTCCCACTGGCCTGCTCCAGAATCCCACTGAAGACTTCTTCTCCCTGAGTCCCACAGGGTCTTCTCCTGGCTCCTCGAGTCACACGAGTAGCTCTTCTTCTCTTTAAGCTTCTTCAAGTATCCTCAGCAGCCTGGGATAAAAGCTGCTGGCCTTGCTCTGTACCTCTGATCACTTGTGATGATCAGGTCTTCCCATCTTGCTCAGGATTTATCACCTTCTTCTAAGGATGACCTGGCTTCTCTCCAACTACTGAATACTCAGACAACTGATATCTTTAAACTTCAGTCTGGTCCAGTCTCACTTCAAAACAACTTCATGCACTGAATGCATGGCAACTCTGCTTCCTCATGCACTGACTGCATGGTCTTCTCAATACTTCAAGATCCTCTGGTCTTGGTTAACTCAAATGCACACAACCAGATTTGGCTTTGTTTACGTGTGCACGTGCATGCATGCATGCATGCACTTCTCCTTTCCTCTTCATGGTGCAGTAGACCCACAAAGGGTGTAATCAATTATAGCACACACCTTCTCCACAATCTTCACACACCATATTCAAATTGTTCACACACTAAAAGTGTGTTATACTTTAGTGTGGGTCAACTTCTTCCTTCTTCAATGTGTGTTCACTCCACTTAGAGCATACACATAGGTTCGGCCACTTCTTTAATTTGCACACACAAATTCTTCACTTAGCATACACTTGTAGTGACCTTCCTCTTCTTGCACACAATAAATGCCCGTAGGGTGTATTTGCACTTTGCACACACAATCTTGGCTATGACCTCTTCTTTCTTTGACACACACTAACTTAGGTTTAGTTGTGGTCTTCTTGTTCACTTAGCACACACACAAGGCCTTGGTGAAAGGGGTAGCCGCACAAGGTGTCACGGGCCTCAAGGACCGCGTAAGCCTTGGGTGCAAGGCACCAAGCCGCAGGGCGCACAAGCCCCTCCTGCCGCGGGGTGTGCAAGTGCAACACCCGCGGGGTCTACCTCCTGCCGCGCAAGAGTGCGGGCAGAGAGGGCTCCTTCTTCTGCGCGAGTACGCGGGCAGGGACCTCCTTCAGAGCCTCGGGTGGCTCTGGAACTTCAGCCGCGCAAGTGTGCGCGGGGCTTCAACTTCGCGAGGCACAAAGGCTTCTCACGGGACTTCAGATTTTCAACAAAGGATCAGCAAGCAGCACAGAGGGCTCGGCCTCATTTTTATAGGCAGAGGCGGTGCCAGTCATCCGCGTGATCCAACTCAAAATCCCGAGATCTTCGGATCTTCAAAAATCGTTCAAATCTGGTTTCTATCCTCAGTTCACGCGGGCTCCCTTTTTCTTCGGTTTCCTCCACGTGCATGCGACTTAGAACGCATGCACGACCTTCGTTTAGGCTTATGCATGCAAAGCATACTCTCCACGTGGCCTCGGCACCTTCGATTGCTTCGGCCGAACTTCAAATTCCCCATCCAATGTTTACATGCATATTTTATTGCATGTATATGTTCAGTAGGGCCAGACGATCACAATGGAGGTCTTACTTTGATCGGAGGTGGCCGGAATCTCGAATGCCGTCGTCGGGTGGCCTCTGGTTCAGCGGGAGACGTCGGGTGGCTTCGGGGTGGCTCGACGAAGGAGATGAGCCGGGAGCCGTTGGATCGGGCAATCGAAATACATCGGACGGCCTGGATCAGATCGCCTCGCCGCGGATCAGATGTGCGGCCGAGATCTGGCGCGCGATCGATCGTGCGGCCAAGATCGCTCCCGCGGAAAAATTCCGCGTCCCACATCGAAACGGCGTCCGGTTTATCCGCGGCTTATTTCCCTAGCGCTGCCCGCTACTCGCCAGTTGAACTACTCCCCTCCCGGTGCCGCCCCGCACCGGGTTCTCTCTGCGGGCGCGCTCTGCGCCCACTCTCGCCTCTGCGGGTGCGCACCTAGCGCCCACTATGCACACTCGGGTGCGCGGGCTTCACCACCGCGTGTCCTCGGGGGCTTACACACGGCCCCCCTGCCGCCTTGTGCTTGCACCATGGGATCCCCCATGGGCGTGGCGCCTTCGGACCACAAGTGCCTTGGGGTTGAACCCATGGGCTGGCCTTGGCTGGCCTAATTTTTGGCAAAGGACAGAATAAACACTTTGTTGAAAACAATGTTTTCAATGAGTTCAAGCCATATCAAATACCAAATGCCAAGCCACTCCAAGCCTTCTTCCTTTCTTATTCTTCTTAATAATTCCATCATTTCTCCTCTCATATGATCTCTACTTAGAATATGGAATTCCCAAGGTTTCTTCTTAATCTTCTTCATCTCCTCTTCTATATGTGTTCAATACTTAGGAGGGACTTCTTCAACTGAATCTCATAAATCACACATGTTCTTCAACATTCTTCATTGATCTAATCAGAGATCAATTGGATCTTCTTCTGATTCACATGCACTAAGAGTTAGTACATGGACTTCTTTAATCCACTTCATCCACTTAGAAGTTGTGGATGGATCCCATTCAACTCCTCATGCATTGTCAATACAATGCATGGTCTTCAAACATTGTTGTGACATTGTATCCAGTTGATACAAGTTCTTGGAACTTTAAGAACAGCTCTACAATCGTCTGATTTCCATGGAGAATGTTTCAACCACATCTCCTATGCCACTTAGTGAATCTCCTAAGTGACATGCATCTTAGTACCATGGCCATTCTCCATTCATCACCATCACCATCACAACCTTTGTCATTCACATCTTGACATTCCTTGACTACCATTCATTCCAAGACAACCTCATGCCTCATTGACAACAAATGCAACACAGTGCACTTCAAATAGTCAATCAATTATCAACATGTTTTCCTCTCAATATTTATCCTATAATAATTCATTCACTAACTAGATTTGTTATTAATGATTTTTAGTCACTCAAATAGTAAATAAACAGTTATTACATTCCTTTCATTGAACTTCCAATAAATCTTAATGCATTGTCTCCTATCTTCACCCTCAAAAAACTGAAACAAAAATGGGAATTTCTTGTTGAACTAACTTGGTTGGGGAAATAAAATATATGGTAATGAAAAATGGTGAATGATATATGATGAAAAATATAACCATCTAAAATTGATCCCAATGGAATATGTATGGTGTGAAATAATACATAGAGGTCATGTATCTAGGGGTTAAGTTGTTTTATAATGAAAATTATATATTAAATTTAAGGAACATTTACTCTTATACTTTATTTTTAATAAATTTATCAACCTAACATAAAAGGTAACATTTAGGTAAATAGAGAACTAATTTGATAAAATAGAAATCATATATGGAATTATGATGTCGAAATTTGTCAATGGGTGATTTGTTTTTACTGAAATAGTAAAATATTGTAAAATTATTTGAATATGGTAAAAAATGATAATATATGGTATATATGGAATTATATTTATATTAATGGAAGTAACATTTCAATATTTTTGGTACTAAACACTATTGTGGGTCGTTAAGGGTGGAAGATGAGCACAATGGTTATAGTGGAGCAATACCGTAAAGTGGAATAATAAAATTATTAATAAATTTTCCATGAAATTCCACTCACCACACTTATAAATACCCACACCATCCTCTAATTATTACGAAAAATTGAAATTACATATTCATTTATCTCTCAATTAATCTTTACCCTGGATCTATCTTTATTAATGAAGATTTTTGTTGGATTTAAGGTGAGGTTCCAATCAAAGACGATCAAGAGTTTTAAGGTTTTATACGTATCACACATCATTTCCTATTTGAAATTCCTTATTTAAAATCACTTTTAATTGTTGATTTTTTTATTATTATATGATATTTTCAAGGTTATTATCTCTACATTAAAATTTCTTCATGGAAACATTACCAAAACCCCTTACTTTATACCTCTTTGGTAAGTCGTTACTATACTGATGTAAGGGTTGGTTTTAAATCTCTTTATAATTAACATTTACATCAATATTTTCATATTCTTTTTAATCCAAAAGTTATTATACCATTATTATGTTGATGTTACTTTAGGTTCCATTATTATGAAATCTATTCCATGTTATAATTCCTTTCACTCACATTAACCCAATTCTCAAGTGGTTATTATGCCTAAATATCCTCTTTGACATAGAAATACTAT
The DNA here is from genome assembly GCA_963277665.1 of Viscum album. Taxonomy (NCBI): domain Eukaryota; kingdom Viridiplantae; phylum Streptophyta; class Magnoliopsida; order Santalales; family Viscaceae; genus Viscum; species Viscum album. Next base: position 756,308,297 of record OY728132.1, on the reverse strand, counting down.
GCTTTGTGTTATTTTCAATGAAAATAAATTCCTATATAGCCACTAAAATTGGACATGGTCTTAGATAAGATGCATCTAGGGTTAAAAAACCTAGAAATAGTTGGTTGATTATATCACGATCATCATCATGGTGCCTGGTGAGAAGACCCTTAATACCCTCCTGGATTGACTCATGTTGGATATGTTATGGATAATTATCACACTATTTTTAAACAAAAACATAGAATTTTTATTACGATTTATAATGTATGTGTTTCTTTGGAATCCAAAAGTTTCAAATATAATTTCCTAAACACATTGATATTTATTACTCTTGATAAGTACACATTAGCTACAACTTTTTATTAATCACTTGTTATGGGTATTTTTTAAAAAATATAAATCCCTAATTTTTCATTATATATTTTGAGGGAATTCAATTAAAAATTATTTTAAATTCATTTAATGGGGAAATCTATTAATGAACCATATAATTTATTTTTATATATAATAATATCACCTATGATAAGTTCTATTGGTAAAATGAGCCATGTATTTCTAAGTTATTGATACTTTAACATTATTCCACGTATAGCCTATAATAATTTGGATTGTGATGAAATACATAAATATTTTATGAGATGGGTGGCCTCAAGATTATATATCCCTTCAGTGTATAGGTAGGTATCATGTAAAAATGAAGACAAGGTAATGGGAGAATCGTTATCCTTTATATATAATGTATTGGCACATGGAATTTGAGATATTTTCATTATGTTTGACATTATTAAATTCCATATTTCATATTATTTTGAGATCCATGTGATTATTTATTTCTCTTTATTCCATGGATTTCTCTTTTTTAGTAACCTTTATGGCTTCAATTGAGGTCATGATGTTTCTTAATCCACATTTACCATTGAATATCTTCCTCTATAAATTTTTACCTTACTGAGCATTTAAGAACCACACCTATACTATGTTTCCAAATTTCCATAGGAAATGAAGTGGATTACTATGATTTCATAGGTATATAATTATCAACTAATGGTTTTTACTATTATGTTTTTAAATCGTATTGTGTTGTTCATAGTCTATTGAGGACTATAAAAATGTGATCACTGGGATTATATATCTTGTATTTTATTTTCCATGTAATAAATAATCCACAAGACCTTGTAAACTGGATTTGGGGAATTATTGTGGTTGTTAGAGGAAGGTTTTTTGAAACAATAGGAATTACAATTTGGAAAACATAGGTAGAGGATATTGATTTTACAATGATTAAAATTCGAGATATTATTATATAATTGTTTTTATAGTATCCTACATAATTAATGTTATATGTTTATTAATTAATAGATAAAATTTGTTTTAGATAATGGATCCTTCTAGAATAATCAGATACCAAACCAATAACCATGAACAATGTCATAACTATATGACTAATTAGGATAATGTACATAATATTTATATTGATAAAATTATGAATATTAAAGAACAATTGACATAGGATATGTAAAATAACATTTCCCACATTGAGAAACCAGTTTCCCTTCTATAGAGATCAAGCACATTCAATCATTTCATGAGGAATCTACCTCTACCTTTTAGTGGAACCACTAATCCTACAGATGAAAAACAATGGATTAAGTCCTTAGAGAAGATATTTTTGGCATTATGATGATTTAAGTGGGGGAAATTTATCATTGCTATGTTTCAGATGATATTGACCAATAGTGGTCCTTAATTAAATTTATTAAAAAAGGGTAAAATATTAATAACATGCAATGGAAGGAATTCAAATATTATATTATGAAAAATATTTTCCCCTAGAGAAATATACATTGATGGAAGGTAAATTCTTTAACCTAATATAAAAAGAATACGAGACAGTGGTTGAGTATGAGGCTAATTTTAAAAGGGCATCAAGGTATGATATAGATTATCAACACAAACATAAAAATAATATTGATGAATTATATTATGGTTTAAATCCTAGTCTGAAATGATCCTTGGTATCTCAAAATTTTTCAACATATGAGGAGATGTTAATAAGTTCTATCAATACTATGAATGAGTTCTCTAAATCCATTAATTACAAAGGGGAGTAGGAGAAGCAGAGGATGGAAAAGAACCGGAGTGAAAGGAATTGAACAATGGAAAATAAGGGAAGTGAATATTTTAAAACATGCAATATATATGGGAATAAATACCTTAGGGATTACATAAAATGAATGGAAGTTTTCTAAAAGTGTGGAGATAAAAGACATTAATATCATGAGTAGAATAGAAAGAGGGAAGCAACCGATATTTAATTTTTAAACTACAAGGATATGGGGAATGAATCTAATAAATTTATCAATAACTAAGGTAATAAAATTCAAGTTTAATATTATGATATTATCACAAAATAAATACTATGTTCGACAACATACAAGAAATGTAACACTGAGCTTAAACAAACAACAAAATATTATTACTTAAATATAAATATTATAAAATAACCATTAAATTTGTTTGAATTAATATTTTTAACTAAATTATGAAATATATAATTTTCATTCTCATTAATAATGTATTAAATTATTTTTTGGAAATACATAATCAATTTTTGGTAGAGACTTTTTATTCTTTAAAAATATGTTTCCTTCAAAAATGATGATTATTATTTTTGTGAGTGAATATTATAATTAATTTTTTAAAATTTTATAAATGGTATTTTATAACAAGGTTATAATTTTTTAATTCATCATGTTAATATTATCTTAAGAATAATTTTTTATAATTTTTTGGAAAGATTAAATTTCCAATAAATAGTGGAAAATAAAATTATATTTTACTTTAAAGTATTTAAAAATGCAGTTTATATTTTGGATCATTTTAGAAATTTATTTAGATTAATTTTTTTAAAATAATATAATTATGTATTTTTAAATTATGTTTTACTTGAATTTCCTATTTTTTTGTATTTAAAAAGGCATTTTTAGGAAAAACCATTTGTTGTGGTGTTTTTTCAAGTATGATTTTAAATTAATTTTTTCAACTTATGTAGTTTTAAGATTAAAAAATGGAATATATATTTTGTATCAAAAATTAAAAATTTATTAATTAAGAGCCTTTTATTTTTGAACATTAGGAATTGTAATTTTAGCAGTTTTTTATTACCAGAGCAAATGGTAAATCGAGTAATTAAAGCTATAAATAATATGACAATGACTAGAAAAAAACCTAAAACATGTATTAATTTTATTTTATAAATTAATTTCATTCATACTCATCCAATATTTGTGTATATTTTCTTCTTTTCTCATTTTTATGTGATTATGAATTTTATAATAATATTTTTGAAATAAATTATAAAAAATCTCACTCTCTTCTTTTTAGTACCTATAATATTTTTATCAAGGGGATACAAATAAGATATATTTAGTTATTAATAGTTTCTAAAATAAAAAAAATTATATTCAATATGGAATTTTATTTTTAAATATTATTGAATGAATTATTACCTTAAATGCTCATGCAACATTGACATAGTAATTATTCGACAAATAAAAAATAAACTAAATGACAGTTAATATAATAATCTTAATATAATTTGAAATAATTATTATTTCTAATGAAGTTTTTAGATAATTATTTATTGAGATGGATATGTAAACTAATTATATTCGAATTACATATTTTTCATTGTGTTATTAAATTCAATGTAAGTGAATATTTCAGAAATAGACATTATCGATATTTTATGAACAAAATAAATTTATTAAATGATTTAAAATACCAAAAAATCTTATATTTAGACATGTTAATGGTATATGGATTATGAAATCATAAATGGTATATTTATGGGAATTTTTTTCATTTATAGTAACTGTTTTAACCCCTTAAGAGTAAAAATCATCGATATCGCCGGAATTTTCCGAAGGGTAATTGTGGTTTAAAACCAAAAGATAAGGGAAAAAATACTAAAACATGCCCAAATTTAATATTATGAGATTTTATTGATTTGTAATCATATTATTTTTTAATATTAAATGTTTGGATCCATTTATAATCGAAAATTAATTTATATTAATTTATATATCAAGAAATTCTATGAATGCCCCTCCCCTCTCATATAAAAGGGCATATCCTCTCCTCTTTAATTAAATAATAAAGAACCATTTTGTGTGTACATGATATGATGAGATACTATAATTTAATTCTTCTTTATATTCTATATTATTTTTTTCATTAGAAAAAAAACCTAGAATAGATTATTGTTTAAACCTTAGGAGGTTGTTTGAAGAAGAGGTATCATTCTTAAGCAAGTGTTTGTGTTTTATTTCCTATTACAACCAATTGAAATATAATTTAAACAAGGTGAGATAATAAAATATTTGCCTCAAATATAATTTTATATTATTATTTTAATTTCAAAACCTATATCCATCTCTATTCTTTATCAAATTGGTTAGGAATTCATCATTTATGTGTACGCTAGACTGCCACCATGTAAACCGATGTAATTTGTTTTCCATCACCACCTCTTCTAGAATGTTATAATTATGTATTGAAAATTTATATATTATATTCATGAAAAATGCATCATTATTTAAAGATAATATATCACCTATCTTCTTACATTTCCATTCCCTGAAAACTGATAACGTTGATCGAGTGTACATGTGGACTACCACCTCCATGAAGCGATGTGATTCATTTTTCATCACCACATAACCTGGATGATATAAATGCATATATAAAGAAATTAATTTGTTTTCATGATATATTTTTCATTATAGTATGATAAAATAATACTTAACTTCTTTCAATAATGATAATTGAAAAATGGAAACGTTGTATGACCTACAATATCTATTATCGTAACATAATTCACAATTCATAATAATATTTCATGATTAATTTTAAAATAATAATTGACGTATTAATTTGATTATTTTTTCATGATTATTATTCAATATATTCTTGAATAATGAAATCTTTCACCACAGTCAACATGCTGATGTCATTTTGAAAATTATGAACCGAACATCCTCAAAACACCCAACACATATTTAAATGATTAAGTAATTAAACATTTCACTGTAATAAATGAAAAAATGGTCTCTGGATAGGGTATTAATCTGGTAAAAGGTTCATAAAATAAATAATTGACATAAGTTTGTTATATAGGTGTTAAACAGAAAAGATAGCACCTTTGGACTCGGGGTATGGGATTTCATCTCAATTTACCTTCATTGAAGAATATTTTAATGTTATGATCCTAATTTATTTTATATGGGTTATATAATGACCTGTTTAAATTTTATATCACAATTTATTCATAATTCATGGTATTTTAATTTTTAGTTTTATTTATTTATCTAAGGGGATTCAACTTGAAAGATACCAAGTGGTAAAACAAGTCTTATCTCAATTTCCTTTTATTGGGTTATAACTCTAATTCATTTACTTTTTCATGCTATGATTACGTATGAAATTATCTATAAATTGTTTTATTTTTTATTTATAATTATGTTTTTTGGATTCAAATTTTTTACACATAATCTCTTTATTGATTAATTCTGAATTCAATGATATGGTCTTTGTAAGGGTTCTTCATCTAAAATTTCATTTCCTTAGGACATATTTTTATGATATATACCTATAATATTTTATGAGGTATATATAATTATCATTTTACAAAATATATCATGAATATACTTATTTTTCTGATTTTTAATGTTTCATTTGATGTTATTCATTCATGGGGCTTACAATTTAAGAGTTACCAAAGTAGAAAAGGGATTGTGTTACAATCTCTTTTCTTTTCTAGATTTTCTATATTAATGGTTCCTCAGGGAGAAATCATGTGATATTATTATATTTAACCACATATATTTTATTATTATATAGTTATGAAATGTTTTTTAAATTTTTATTTTCCATTTCATCTATTATTTATTAAAAAACACTAAGAAATTCATTTGTAAGTGATATAAATCTTTTTTCTTCTTTTAGATCGAGAATATTTCTCTTCTCTATCGATTTTTTTAAAATGTTTTCATAAATTTTTTTTATAATTTTTTTTCATAAATCTATTTCACATAGTATTTTACCTTATTTTAAAAGGTTTTTAAAGGTAATTTCTTATAATTTTCCAAATGTGTCACTTTTGACTCCATTCTCAAAATGTTTGAAAAGAAAAGTTTAATTTTACCATTTATGATATGAATTGATTTTACATCCATCATGAAAATAATTTTATTTGAATATTAATTAATATTTTTCCATGATTATTTTACTATTAATTAATGTTCACAATTCATTGTAATTTTTTGTTTTTTTCAAAGTGAAAAGGATATTTTCATCAAAAATGTTTTTAATAATATTTTCATAGTATTTCTAATCATCAATGTAAATAACCATTGAAGTTACTTACAATAAACTATGGATTTGTTATGATGGTACCATCATTATATTTTCTATGGATTTATTTTGTGATTTACATGAATCTTGTTTCTTTTATACATGTGAATCTTGAAATAAAAAAACAATAATTAATATTATGTTGAAAAGTAAAAGATTCTTAATGTTATATTCATGATCTATAATTTGAAATTTTTTTTATGGATGGGTGATCCCAATACAACATATATTAAGGATTGATCCCCATTATATATCATGAAAATATGGGTGATCATAATATATCATATATGATTTGTACAACCAGATAGAGCTCAAATGCATTGGAAAAATTTTCATAATATTTAGAGAAAAGAATAGGAGAGTTAACGGAAAGTTTCTCCTATGAATTTAAATTGGATCAAGTTATTTCTAGGAAAATTTTAAAATAGGTTATGGCGATAATGTTACAATATAAGAACATGTATTATTTATGCTTCTTTAGGATATAAATGTTACATTTGATCAAGATTGACATCACATGGCTCGTGATTATTGACTATAATGACTCTTACATTTGTTAAAAATTTATTCCACATTTCATGATTTAGGTTACAAGTATTTATGGGTAGTAATTCCATTATTTTTTTATCATTAGCCATGATTATGTTATCATAACCATATTTTCATCTTATTCTCATTAATGAAATTAAATTGTTAACGATTTATTTTACATTTATCAAGAATTTGAGCTCACTGAATTTATGTATTATTTCTTTATAGGTTGGGAATAAAGGATGTAATTTTGTTGTGAGTAAAATGGATACTAAATTTGAATAACATACTGGGATATGATGTTGATCTTTATGAGCTAGTTGGTTGTTAATCCAGTTTGTTAAATGTCTTTCCTAATTCTCTAAATCTCTAAACCAAATTTTTTTGGGTATTTACGTGATCTGGTATTTCATATTTATTTTGAAATGTTTGGAAGGATAAAATGGGTCAAATTTATCAGTATAAAATCCATAAATGTAAAGTTTATGTTATTTACATTGGATATAGAAGTCTGGGTTTGAGGATATTATAGTTGGTATCAGAGATAGGTCTTGATAAAATTTATTATTAGAATGATATCATGTGAGGTTATCTAAAGAGTTATGGATACCTTCATGGGTATATTAGTTTAATATTGATAAGAAATTAAAATTCATAGAAACAACTTTTTATGTATTATTTTATGGATGTTTAAGATGATTAAGAATATTCTGGGAGACATTTATGGTTATATTAACCTTTGGTTTAATATGGGATTTAGTGAAAAATTTATTTTAGGAATAATTCTTTAACATTATGTGTACATAATTTGGAAGGTATTGGTGACCTTGAGGGTTTATCATATCCTTTATTTTTATGTAATTATGGGTTTTTGAAAATCGGTAACATATGATATAGCTGAACATGGGATTTAAAAAAAATTGTTTCTTTGTGACTAACAAAGAAGTTCATTATTTTGAGGAACATTATGTGATTAAGCTAAATAGAATATAATGGTATTTTATTTGTGTAGTCATGGTGGAATTATATTTTAGAATAATATATGATTTTTATATGGATTTATAGTTATTCCAATTATTTGTTTAAATTATTATCATATCTTAGAGAATATATGACTACATCATATACATTTGTCTGTATTTGACTTTATGAGTGACTAATATAATTTGGAGATAAATTTTAAATTTACCTCATAAGAATTTTTGATTAAATTATTTTGAATTTTGGATTTCAAGCTTAATCTAGAATGTTTTGAATAATTTTATGGATAGTTATTTATGGGATTATTTAGTTTGAACATTGTGTATTACAGTTGAATTTTTAAGATTAATATATTATTTCTTCAAATGAAGGTTTATTCATTATGGAATTATATTACCTTGTGGAAACCATTTTAGTTTTTGTTAAAATATAAATATAGGTGGAATAATTTTTTTTAATTTTATGGAAATATGTTATCCATTATAAGTAGATTATATTGCTTCAATCATGAGGAATTTATCTTGAATAGTAATCACATGAATAAAATTATGATATTATGGTTTGAATTTATAAAAGTGTGAAATTATACATGTCAAGTATGTATATTTAATTATTCTTTTGGTGTATAAGGTAAATTAATTTTTCAACATTATGAGAATTATTTGAAATACAAATCTTATCCAATTCCAATTTTTTCGGATGAGTGGATTCTCTTTTTCACACCTATTTGGTTTATGGTTTTCTAGTTGTCGGATTTCTCATAATAATTCAATTTCTTATGATCAATGAACTATATCATGCACCCTCATCATTTATTAATTTTTCTTGTATTCTATATATGTATCTCTAATTCCAACTAATTTTATCTTATTTTGAAACCTAATATGTTTTAACCTACAATACCTTCATACTTCCATTTCTTTATTTTTAAGAGGAAGTATTATTAAGCCTTTTTGTGATGTGGGATATCAATAAAGGTATTTCAAAATTTAAAAAATTTATTGCTATGATAGAGTTAAAATATTGATGTTTTCAATTCTTAAAGGGGTATAATATAAAAAGCTTAGTTTTTTTAAAAACAATGACTATGTTCTATAGCATATAAAATATGAAACACCGATCATAAACGAATAATGAAAAATTATTATTTAAATTTGACCATTATATCATAGCTGATTAATAAGCAGTAATAAATATTTTTAAAAACATTATATATTATATAATTTCCTTACTCATAAATAATTTATTAATTAATTATTATGAAATAAGAAGTAAATTTTTAGTTGGGACCTTTTATTCTTCCAAAATTTGAATTCTTCAAAAATATATTTTAATTCTATTTAGGAGAAAAAATTATAAATATTTTTTTGAAATTTAATAAATATTATTTTATAAAATTGATATAATTTTTGAAATCAATAATTGAAAATTATATTTGGATAAATTTTGAGACTTTTATGAGAGGATTAAATTTTCAAGGAATATTGAAAAATAGATTTTTTTTATTGAAAACTGTATTTAATTTTAATTTTTTTTCAAATGTGAAATTATATTTTGGATTAGTTTTAAAAATTTAAATGGTTATTCATTATTTAAAATTAATAATTTTTTTTAAATTAGTTTTTGATTTTAATTTAGTAGATTTTGTTTTGTATTTTAAAAGGTATTTTTTAGGAAAAACCATTTGTCACCGCGGTTTTACAATTTGATTTTAAATTTAATTATGAAATATATGTGGTTTGGATATTGAAAAATGTATTATATAATTGGAATAATAAGATCCAAATTTAGTAAATATGTCCCTTTTATCTTTATGATATTTTGAATAGTAACGTTAATAATTTTTTATTTCAACGGTAAAGGGTAAATCATGAAATTAAGGTTAAAAATAAAATGATAAGGATGAGAAATAGATCTAAAACATGGATTAAATTTTTTTCATGAGACTATTTTATCCACACACATCCAATATTTGGTATATGTCCTTTTTTATCCATTTTATGTGATTATAAACTATACAATATTTTATGTAATGAAATGTAAAAAATATCACACTATTGTTTTTGAAAACTATTATATTTTTAACATAGTTATAACAAGAGTATATTTTAAGTTATAATTATTATGTATAAATATAAATTAATAAGATTACTTAAGGTAGTGTTTTTTTATATTTTAGTTAAGAAATAACAACCATAAATGCTTATGCAACGCTGAAGTTGTAATTATTCAATTAATGGGAAAATAAAATAAATGATATTGAAAATATTTAAAGAAATATAATTTGAAATAATTAGTGCAAACTGAACCTTTTTAGAAAAATATTACCTATTATGGATATTTTAATTAATTATATTCAAATTCCATCTTCGTCTTGGTGTTTTAAAATTCAATGTAAATTAATAGTTCTAAAATTGATATTATTTATTTTTTATGAAAATAATATTTTATTAAATGATTTAAAATTACCAAAAATAATATATTCATGATAAGTTATAGGATATGGTTTATTAAATCAGCAATTTTCCATTTATGATCCATTTTTCTATTTATAATTACAATATTAACCCCTTAATAATAAAATATATTTGTATCATCGTATTTTTCAAAAGGGTTAATGACGAGCTAAACCAAAATATAAGTGTTAAAAATAGTCCAAACATGTCTACATTTTATTTTATGATATGATTTAGACTCATAGTAATTTTATATTCAAATATTATTAGTTTTTAGTCATTGGTAATTTAAAATTAATATGAATTACTGTAATACATTAAGATATTCCAAGAATGCCCCTCTCCTCCCTTATAAAAGAGAACCTCATATCCCCGCTCAAATTTAAAAAAACATTTGGTTCATACGAGCTCCAAAAAATACCATAATTACAATAGTCATCACAACGTTGAGTTTTTTTATAATAAAACCATCCTATCAATTTTTTTGGTGTAAGCCTTATGAGATATTTTGAAGAAGGGTTATCGTTCTTAACCAAGTGTTTTTTTAATGTCTTCTTCCACCAACTTAAAATATTATTTAAGCATTATGAAATAATAAAAAAAACTATATGAAAATTAATTAATTGTTATCTTGTAAATGGAATAACTTATATATATCTCGAACCTTTATGAAATGGGAAGGTAATTCATCATTAGTGTATATGGTGGACTACTGCCTCACATTACGATGTAATTCATTTTCCATCCCCACATTAAATGGATGGTTATAATTATGAATTTAATATTTATAAATTATATTATTGACATATTTATAACTCTTAAAATATAATACTTATCTTGTTTTCATACATTTTCATATACTAAAAATTATAGAATCTTCTATTCGTATGTGTGTACTACCACCTCCACAAACTAATATGTTTCATTTTTCTTCACCACATCACATAGATAATATATATATGTGTAATAAAAGAAAGAATATTTTTCATGATTTAATTATATTTATATAATTATGATATAATACTTGACTTATTTCTATAATTACCGTTGAAAAATGGAAGCATCACTCATTCATACATATGACCTACCATCTCCATGTTTTACAACATATTTTATTTTTCATAACCAAATTTTATGAATTATTTTAAAATTATAATGTAAATGTAAAAATTATATATATTTAATTATGAATTTTTTGATTATGGAATAATGAACTCTTGGATCATGGTCAATAAATCGAAGCTGCATTGAAAATTACGAACCAAACATCCTCAAAACATTCAATGTGGGATTAACTAATTAAGTAATTACACATGTGAGTCTAAAATAAGTTTCTTAATTATAATTTATTAATCCTAAAAAAGGTTATAAAAAATATCAAATAAATTATATAAGTTTATTATACATGTGTTAAAAGGATTACATAACACGTTTGGACTCGTTGTAAGAGATTTCATCTCAATTTATCTTCATTAAGGCATATTTTAATGTTATGCACCTAATTTATTTTATATGGTGTATATAATTCCAATTTATATTGGAATACAATAGATCACTCATAATTATTTGTATTTTATTTTTAAATTATAATTACTTCTTACAAGGGTATTTTACATGAATGTTACCATATGGTAAAAGGATTCTTAACTCAATTTTAATTCTTTTAGTTATTACTCTTCTTCATAGATATATTTATTCCATCATTAGGTATATATTAAAATATAAATTATTTTATTATTTATTTCCATTTTTGGGTATTTATGTTTATTTCACCTAATCAACTTCAATTATTAATTCTCAATTCCATGATATGATCTTTATAAGGGGTATTCATCTCAAATTCCATTTCATTGGGACATATGTTTATGATATGCACCTACCTTATTTTACGAGGTGTATATACAACCATTTTAAAATAATATATCCTAAATATCAATATTTTATTTTTATTTAATGTTTATTTTGATTTCATTATTTCATGGGGCTTTTGACTGAAGAGATACCAAAGTGGAAAAGGCTTTATGTTAAAATCTATTTTCTTTTCGGGATTGTTTATATTCAAGGTTTCTTAGGGGGAAATCATATTCTCATGTTTTACTGAACCAAATATCATTTATTATTATATGTTTATGAAATGTTTTTAATGATTTAATTTTTATTTACCCTATTATTGATTAAAGAAACTTCAGTAAATTCATTTATAAGTGGTACTGGTCTTGTATATTCTTTTTGATCGGAAATCATTCCCTTCCATATCCATGTTTTCAAAAATATTTTTTAATTGATCTTTTGTTCACATAATTTTTTTTCCTAAATCTATTTTACATAATCTTTGACATTTTTTTAAATGGTTTTTCAAGAAAATTTCTTAAATTTTTCCAAATGGGTCACATTTTTCTCCCTTTTCACAATATTTGAAAGTAGTAGTTTATTTTGAACATTAATGTAATGAAAATGATTTACAACCATTATGACCATTATTTTCATTGAATGTTAATTTATAATTTCCAATGTTTATTTTAAAATAAAATTATTTTTAAAATATATTTTTAATTTTTAATTTTTAATTTTTATTTTCAAAGTAAAAGGGTATTCTTCTCAAAAATGTTTTTGATGATATTTTATTGGTATTTACATTAATTAACATAAAAACCCATTAATTTTACTTAAACTACACTAGGGATATATTTTAATGGTACTGTCCTTATTTTTTCTATTGATGTATTATGATATCAATATAGAAATTTTTTTCCATGGTTATATCAACAAAAGAATGAAAAATGACTATTGCTATGTTGAAAAGTGAATGATTCAAAATGTTTTATTCATGAATAGTACTTGTAAATTATTGATGATGAATGAGTGATTCTGATAAATATTTTATGAATGTTTTGTCCTCATTATAGCTCAGGAAATATGGATGAGATTTATAAAGATTATACGATGGGTGAGCATATATAGTGCTCCAATGTATTGGTTATTGTTCCTTGTATTTAGAGGAAAGAAAGAGGGGGTTACTAGAGGGTTTTTCCTATTGATTTAGCTGAGATCTAGTTATTTATAATAGAGATTTAAAATTGGTTATAATGATATGTTTTCAAGTTACCAAAAAATATTCTTTATGAGTTTATGGGTTATTGATTTCATATATATTTACTATTAATTTCCAATATAATACCACAATGTTAAACAGATTTTGTATTATAAATTTAAAATATAATAAAAAATAACTTATTTTTAAATTAAATTATATAATTCTTATCACTGTTAAAAATCTAAATTTCACTTTCTTGATGTTTTCATTGTAGGTGGAGGTAATTTGGAGGGACCAGGATGAATTAAATGAAAAATGGTCCAAATTCTATGGATTCTCATGGAAATATGTCCACTGTTTTATATATTATGAGAAATAAGTGCATACAAATGGGATAAATTTATTTAGATGTCCCAAAAATCCTTTTCGTAAAACTATTATGAATAAACTAAATCACAATTCATACAACTATTGTACCTACCAAACTAATTACATCCTACGAATCGAATCTGCTCGAAGTCAATGTTTTGGTTCTTTATTATGAAACTTTCTACAATTTTATATGTCCAATTCCCACCAAATTATACATGTTGAAATTCAGGTGGCTGTAGAAAAAAAATTATACTATTTATAACTCAATATACTGCTATTTACCAGTATAAAACTAATATAAAAGTGGTTTCTAAAAGTCTAGATTCCCAAAACCACCCACATTTTGGATATAAAAGGGAGCCTTGGGCACCTCATTTGATATCTGGACCAAGAAATGATGTGATGAAATCATGGAGTTCCAAAGGAGTCTCTTAATAACCTTGGATGTTTTGGACCTCCCTATACTCATAAGGATAGATGAAATGAAGATGGAGATCCACCCATACCTCCTCCCCCTTTAGATGGAAGGATAAACATTAAGTGATCGTTGGAAGGGAGATACACACCTTTTCAAAAGTGTTCTATCACTTTTTTTATGTTGTTTTTATGTATTTTAGTTTTAAAAACATTTCATTATGATGAGTATTACTTTGATTCTAATTTGAGTTCTTTTTTAGATTCAATAAAATGGAAGAATCATTACTTTTAACTGACCAATGATATATTTTGGGTGTTTGCCTGTGTTGTACTGATTGGAAAACAAAAGAATATTTTTTTCTAAAAATTTGAGATTTCAATTTAAATTTTATATTATTATACAAAACATTTGATCTGAATCTTGTACATATGATTTTTATGTCAAGAATTCAGTTTTAATTTCATTGATTAAAATCTCAAAGATTAATTAGGATTATGACTAATATCAACCAAAGACATACTACAAACATAAATGTAAATATATGAAGAGTGAAAATAATATGTGGCTTAGTAAAAATTAAATAATACCCTTCAATTTCATTACAAAAACCATTCTTTTTTAAACTATTCAAATCCTTAAATTAAGTCATTTTATTTTTAAACTGTTTAAAAAACACCCTATACCAAATTTTCCTTTGAAAAAACTGTTATAAATACAGACTCTAAACTCACCAATTATCCTTGAGAGATGTCTGGGGTCTTCCCATGAATATAAATCAACTATGAAAACATAATCAATTTGATGTTTCATGATAATGTAGAAAATCAGGGATACTGTTTCTAGGGAGATATTTTGTTTTTTGTGTGATTTTTTATAAAATAATATGTATTTTGTAAATATATTAGTTCTTATTTTCTTCATTATGTTTTTAAGTTGTTTTCTAATATATTTATTTTTAGGCCTTGTTCATAATATGATTTAATCAGGTGATCTAATTCCTTTGAAGCATGAACTAGTGGGGATCTTGCATCATCGACACCAAGAAGCACTGAATGATCCTTTGAAGCAGGATGCTAAAAACCTAAAAAAATTTATCGATCCATATTCTTATTTTAAAACTACCATCAAGACTGAAATAATCATTCCTAATATGAATAAAATAACCAGACAATAAAAGAACAAACCTCACCTGATATAGATATCCAACCTATGTACATTAAAATACAAGGTGAAACACCTAATTATGAACTCAAATCTAGACTCATTCACTTATTTCCAAAATTTCAAGGTTTAGCTAGAGAATAAAAACATAAAAATTTGATGGAATTCTATAAAATATTTTCAGTTTTAAAGCCTTCTAATTTGGATGTACAATTGGTAAATATTTGTGTATTACCATTCTTCTAATTAGAAACTAAAAAATAATGGTTATAATATGTTAAATCCCCAATTTTAGTATAGGTTAAAATGAAATTATATTTTCTCAGAAAATAATTATCAGACTCTCTATGTGAACTAATCAGGAAGGAATTTTTTTGAATAATACAATCTAATAGGGAAACACTTCATGAATATTGGAATCATTTTAAAAGAGTTTTTTCAAGTTTCCCACACTATCAATGTAACATCCTAGGTAAATAAAGAATATTACTTTTTCATATTTATTAATATTTGAGAATAATATATTAATATTACTTTAATGGGAATGCTATGCTCGATGGAGTACCCAATATGATACAACGAGTTTCTTTGAAATCTTAAGTTGCACTCTAATAATAAAATAATATTATTATAAATGGTAGTTAATGACTAGTCGTTGTAATGGAAGGAATTAACAGAACTAACTAAAAAATGATTCTATATTTTTTTCAAATGTTTTCACTTTTATCCAATAAATGTTATAGGCTAAAAATGCGAATGAATCCAATTTTAAGCGTAAATATTCGAATATTCTTTAAAAGGTCGATTAAACACATTTTGATGGAGAACCCTCATTAAATCCACATTTTGACAATTTTATATGTTATATTGGACCAAATAAAATCCTTCTTTAGAATTGGGACATCAAAATTTACTTTGTGTGAATTTTTGTTATTTTTCTGATAAATATCATTTTTAGTGAAAATGTTGAATTTTAATTAAAAACCTCCATTTAATCTGATTTATTTATATGGATTGATTATATTTTTAGTTGGTATTAAAGTTTATTAAGATTATATTTTTACCATTCAATCCAATGGTGGTCATTTGAGTTAATTTCACTTTGAAATTGAAATTAATTTCACTTTGAAATTGGAGTTAAAATAGTGTCAATCTTTTAATAGATATTATTTCTTAAAAACACGCTATTTGTTTTGACAGTGAGATTTAATTATTAAATTAATTAATGAAACTTATATGTTTTTAATTTTGTAAATTAGAAATCATTTTTGAATTCAGAATATCAAATATAGCTTAGGTTTAATATTTGGTATTTTTTAGAAAAACATAAATTTTTTATGAATAGGGAAACCACTAAGTGGTATTTAAAAAACTGATTTTTCGTTTAAATGAAACTTTACCACTTTTGTGATTTTATTTTCAAAAATCCGACATACATGGTTTTCATTAGGATTTAAAATCTGGTTCAATGAGATTAAAATAATTTGTTGGTAATTGTAACTTTTAAGTTTTATTAATCGCTATTAAAGGTATTTAGTGTAATTTAAGGTAAAAATAATGTTATAATAATATGAAATTACATTGAAACATGTCCTACCCTTATTTTATGTGTCATGTCCGACCACAAAAATCCATGGGTCAACTTGGGGACCCCATGGAGCCACTTGGGTAAGAAAATTACATTAATAACTTTTTTATTTAATGTTAAAATAAAAATGTCACAAACCTGTTTTGTTTTACTAAAACAATTTTTACATGGGGATATATCAAGCCATATTTTTTAATATAAATACTAATTATAAATATGAAAAAATTTCTTACATCATGATATATTTTTATAATTTTTAGGAATTTAATAAATTAAATTATTTATGACACTATGATGATGCAGCGATTACCTCATTAATTAACGATTTAAATAAAATGAGAAGAAAGGAACAATATTAGACTTACACTTGTCAAAAAACTATTGTATGGGTAGATTTAAAACCCTTATCACCCTATCCTTGAAATATATAATTGTGGGACCTTTGATATCATAAAGTAATTTTATAATAAAGTATCTTTTCATGACATTCCAAGAGTGCTCCTCCTCCCTCTTATAAAAGTCCCCCACCTCTACCTCCTTACCCACACCTCTCAAGCCCCTGGATCGCCCAACCTCTGCTCATTTTTTCTCTCCAGATCCCTCTCTTACTCTTAGAAGCCTCACATTGGGCAGAAGTCTTTCCAAGGATTCCTTTGAGCTCAAATTAAAAAGAGTTGTCTGATTTAAAGGTAATGTCTTCTCTTATGTTATTTTGTTTCATTTTGCTTCTCCAACCCCCTAAACTCTTTTTATTACATTATTTTGTAGCCAAACCAGTATCTTAAATATACTAGGATGTTTTTATGGTATGTATTCGAGCTAAAATTACACACACCTCTATCTAATGGTTAAATAACATACTGTTTCTATGGATGGAGAATTACTTTCTCACGAAACGATGATTATTCTATCTTCTACTACCACCTATCATGGTGGCCATTATGATGGCACTATATTTATATATGATATATATTATGTTTATGTTTTCCATATTCTTCTGTATTATTCATTTATGGAATACCTTTATGGTTTCTATTATGGGTAAACACGATATCTTCATTTTAGGAAGTGCAGACTACATTCCCCTCAAAGTGATTTGATTCATTAATTCCATACGTGGGATGTATAAGGGATGGGGTTAATGATATTATATATATGATATTATTCTTTAATTATAATATACCTTTATATCATTATGATTTCATTCCATTAAATATGAAATAGAAATGAGAGTAGCGTTCATGCGCACGTACGACTTACTGTCTCCATGAACGGTGCATTTCATTTTTATCTCTAAATGTTATGTAATATTATAAATGAATTTATATACTAGATATATATGATATATATGATATATAAATCATGAATATAATTATGGATATAATTTATATTTTACCACATGAACAACTTGTCATTATAAGAACTTTATTTTTGACTCAAGTACCAATGATCGACAAAACGACCGTTATTAACTTAAATAATTACATAATGTTCATAAAATGGTAATAAGTGATATAAAATGAATAATTAACTTAAAAAAACGTTCTTATGAATGTATAAATTAACTATATTTTATTATTCATGAGATTAAAGAACAAACAAGACAAGTCGAACTTTAGGTAAGGGATCCTACCTCTCTCTTTCTTTTTAAGTACTCTCTTTTATGTCATTTCTTTTACGATCATATTTATTATGTTTGGGGATGTTATTATAAATTCCCACTGATTTAAATTTTATTTTAATATGATTAGATACAATATTTTATCTCATCAATCCATTTTTGGATGTTTTGTGTGGCGCTGTTAGGCTACCGAATGTTCATAAGGGGATTTTCATCTCACTTTTTATTCCCATGAGATTCATGCTACATTGGCCACTATTTCCTTTTTTGTGGTGTATGTACTGCCCATTATTCTACTCTTTGTGTAATATAAATTTTTTTATGGGTATTTAAATCAATTCTTTATTGTCCTTCTTTCATGGGATGTACGTTTCGAATGTTACCCAAGTCGGTAAGGGAATCCTTCACCCTCCTCTAATTTAAAAGACTTATTTTTGTTATGTCTTTTAATTTAAAGATTTCTATGTTGGGATATGTTCATATATATCTTTATTGCTATAAATATTATTTTCAAGTGATGAGATACCCTTTTCTCTCTCATCAACTCATTTTCAGAGTTTTAAAGTGATGTCGTTAGGCTATCGAATTTCTGTAATGGAAGTTCTTAACCAAATTTCAATTCTTTGGGTTAAACCTATTTTTCTTGATTATTTCATAATATGAATATGTGTGAATAACCTAAGATTGTTTTACACTTAATATCTTCTTATATTGGGTGTATTTATATTTTTCACACACAATCTTGTAATTGATTTATCCTTAATCTAAGGATTCCGACTTTGTAAGGGACTATGTCTCTCTCTCTTTTCGTTCAGACATATTTTTTATACCCAAATTTCTTTTATACAGTGTATAAACCCCTTTGACTATTACTTTTATTCAAATGTAATCTTTTCTATACGAAGTGTTTTACTAAATGACAAAAAATATTTTCTTTTTAACGTGCGTGGCGACAACGACCTTTCCACCACCGCGAGTATTATTTGATCTTTGTCTTCCTCAACAAGCCGTAATGTTTTTAAAAGTAAATAAATACCATATAATCTTTTATGTATTTTGGTATTGAAAATGGTTTTGATAATGGATTTGTTATGTCAATATATTTAAGTGATATATTGTGATTGAAATATGGAAATTTTTTCATTCCTTTATAATTGTTTTATGTGTTATCATTTTATAATGGTACTTGGACATTTGACAGGTGGTTACGTGATAAACCATATGACGGGTGGTTTCATGGATACCAGGATGGGTGGTTATGTTATAACCTCCAATGCATTGGGTATGGAAGTCGGACGTATGGCTATTCCATGTAGTGATATGTGTGGAAGTCGACCGTTTGGTTATTCCATTTAAGTATGTTTTTGTCCCTAGTTACCTTTATATGTTATGTGTTATTTATTTGGGTTTTATGGTAATCTTTTGGTTACAAAGGTTATGTAGTGATCTTTTATTCAGTTAAGAGTATTTACAACTTCATAAAGGTGAAAAGTATTACTTTGACTAAGTTTTCATGGTTTACATAGTATTTTTGAAAAACTAATAGTTTTCCTTCATTGTGTATCCTTTACTAGGCTTTTTATGCCCATCCCATGTTTTTTTGAAATGTTTTTCACATGACATAATGTGTAATTGGGTCAAGGATGGGATCAAGTAAATGTCATGCTATCATAAACATGTAACTAGACCTAACTCCTTTTTTCAAGAGTTCATGTTTTGTAAATAAAAGGAAACTATGTAGAATTTTCGACATTATAAACCATTGAGATGTAATAGTTATGTCATAATTCTCTAAAACTCTAAACCTGAAAAGATCCTCAATTTGAATTATTCATTTAATTCAATATTAAGTAATGTTTATGGACGGGTCCTTATAGTTGGTATCAATGGCCGGTTTAGATAACATTAGAGGATAGGGTATTATTTAAGCATAAGTGACATTACCATAATAGTTAGGATTTTAGAAAGAGTAATAGTTTTAGATAAAGTGAATGAGAATGCATATCTTAGTGTTTATCTTCCTCATTAGTACATGATAATTTTTTTTATATACTCACACTGTCATTTTTGGTTTTAGTAAATGGATGGATCTAGTAGGCGCCAAAGTGACAATGGGTTTCAAGGAAACTGTGATGGTTCTCTGATTAAGAGATTGGATGAAATGGGGGATTCAATGAGGAATCTCATGGTTATTATAAACCAACTATCAAGGAGTCATGATTAAACACTTCAACCTTTGTGAGTTCTCTAATGCATCATGTATGAGAGTACCAACTCTATGTGGAAGTTCAGGTAATAATTATAATGGTAACCATTAGGGTTTATGTGATCCTTACTTTTGAGTTAATTATGGGTTACTATAAGATGGAAAATTAAAGGCATGAGGTAAAATTGAGCTTTAATTATGTTATGGTTATTTTTTAAGATTTAATATCTTTTTGGGGAATGTTTTAAGGATTATATAGTTTTGGAAAAAGGACAACATGCAAACCGTGTGATAACTCGTCGCGTCAGAAAAAGTTGTTGGAATCGAACCCACAACTAAAGTGCGACTGGTATTTATCACCTACCACTGGACTACGTGAAGTCCCTTGTTATTATAAAAAATTATTTTTAGTTATATAATTTTATGAATCATGAATAATTTTATTTTGGGTTATCTAGTAAAATATTGACCTATCATAGAGGATATATGATTAGGTTAATTACTTTTCAATATGAGACATTATGAGCAACTGATGTTACTTAGAGATAAATGTTAATTTTTACCTTGGAAGACTATGTGATTAAATCCTTCAAATATTTGGGTTTTAATCATAGTTTGGTTTACATTGCATAATTTTATGGAAAATGTTTCTATCGAATGGTCTTCATTGAACATTGGTTTTTGTTGGACAAATTTTGGAGATTATGAATAGATTTTCTTTTTATAAAGGATTATCCTTTTGTTGTTATCTGATATTGTTCTTACTATTTTGGTTTTGGTTAAGGTCTAAAGACATGGAAAATATATAGTTCTCTTTTTAGTATTGGGTGATTCTTTAAAAGATTATTAAAGTGCTCTTAATGTTAACAAGTCATCCTAAATACTCGTCTTTTGGAGAAAATATGAGTTTGTGTAAGAAATATAGTATAAGTTGAAAGTCAACATAACAAGTAAGTATGTTTCCTTATGTTTTAGTTAAGCACATAAATAAATTTCTCAATGAAAAGTGACTTAAAACAAAAAAAAATTTGTTAATTTTTCCTAATGGGGAATCAAATACCGTTTAACCCATCACAATTTTGTGATTTTCTTATTGTTAACTTTTTCCTAAGAATGTTTTCTATCACTCTCCATCAGAACATGACCCTTTTTTTCTCCTCCATGTCCATGTATTCATACATGGAATCCTAGTATGGGCTAACTCAGGTGACCTTTTTTACTTCTCTTTCCTTATTTTAAAGTTATAGTTTTACTAACTCTTGTTCCGATGTGAGATATTCAATGAAGATTCCGAGCCCAATTTTAAAATTACGAGGAAACAGTTCCCAAAAGGGGGAAAGGATGTAACATCCCGGGTAAATAAAGAATATTACCTTTTCATATTTATTAATATTTGTTAATAAAATATTAATATTACTTTAAAGGGAATGATATGCTCGATGGTGTACCCAATACGCAACAATGAGTTTCTTTGAAATCTTACGTTGCAATCTAATAATAAAATAATAATATTATAAATTGTATTTAATTCCTATCCATTGTAATTGCGGGAATGAATAGAACTAACTAAAAAATTATTATATATGTTTGTCAAAGATTTTCTCTTTTATCTAATAATTTCTAGAGGCTTAAAATGCGAATGAATCAAATTTTAAGCATAAATATTTTAATATTCTTTAAAAGGCTGATTAACTGCCTTTTGATGGAGAACCCTTTTTAAATCCACCTTTTGATAATTTTATATGTTATATTGGACAAATAAAATCATTCTTTAGAATTGGGACATCAAAATTTACTTTGTGTATTTTTTTTTATTTTTCTGATAAAGATCATTTTTAGTGAAAATGTTGTAGTTTAATTCAAAACCTCCTATTAATCAGATTTATTTATATGGATAGATTATATTTTTAATTTTTATTAAAGTGTATTTAGAATATATTTTTACCATTTAATCCAATTTTGGTCATTTTAGTTAATTTCACATTGAAATTGGACTAAAACTATTGTCAATCTTTTAATAGAGATTGTTTCTTAAAAACACACTATTTGTTTTGACAACAAGAATTAATTATTAAATTAATTAATGAAACTTATATGTTTTTAATTTTTTAAAATATAAATCATTTTTTAATTCAGAATATCAAATATATCTTAGGGTTAATTTTTGGTATTTTTCTTGAAAACATCAATTTCTGATGAGTAGTGAGACCACAAAGTTTTATTTAAAAAACTGATTTTTTGTTTAAATTAAACATTACCACCTTTGTGATTAGATTTTAAAAAATCCATCATACATTTTTTTTCATTAGGATGTAAAATGTGGTTCAATGGGATTAAAATAATTTGTTGGTTAATAGTAACTTTTATGTTGTATTAATCGCTATTATAGGTAATTAGTGTAATTTAATGAAAAAATAATGTTATAATAATAAGAAATTACCTTGAAACAATTCATACCATTATTGTATGTGTCATGTCCGACTAAAAAAATCCATGGGAAAATGTGGGGACCCCATGGAGCCACTTGGTTAAGAAAATGGCATTAATAACCTTTTATTTAAAGTTAAAATAAAAATGTCACAAACCTGTATTGTTTTACTAAAAAAATTTCAAATGGGTTTATACAAGTCATATTTTTTACTATAAATATTCATTATAAATCTAGAAATATTTCCTACATCATGATATTTTTATTATAATTTTAAGACATTAAATAAATTAAATTATTAATGAGACCATGATGATGTAGGGATTACCTCATTAATTAACGATTTAAATAAAATGAGAAGATAAGGTATAATATAAGAATTAAATTTGTCAAAAACCTATTGGATGGGTGTATTTAAAACCCTTATCACCTTATCCTATAAATATATAATTTTGGGAACATTGATATCCAAAAAGCATTTTATAATAAAGTATCTTTTCAAGACTTTTCAAGAGTGCCCATCCTCCCTCTTATAAAAGGCCCCCACCTCTACCTCCTTACCCACACCTATAAATCCCTTGTATCATCCAAAAAATTCTCATTTTGTCTCTCCAAATCCCAATCTTACTCCGAGAAGCCTCACTTTGGGATGAATTATTTCCAAGGAAGCCTTTGATCTGAAATCAAAAAGAGTTATCTGATTTAAAGGTAATGTCTTCTCTTATGTTATTTTGTTTTATTTTGCTTCTCCAACCCCCTAAAATATTTTTATTAGTTTATTTTGTAACAAAACCAGTATATTAAATATACTAGGATTTTCTTATGAGAAGGATTCTAGCTAAACTTAAACACATATCCGTCTAATGGTTGAAGAACATATTGTTTCTGTGGATGGCGAATTACTGCCTCACGAAATGATGATTGTTCTATCTTCTCCTACCACCTCTCATGGTAGAAATTATGATGGAACTATATTTATATATGATATATATTATGTATATGTTTTCCATATGATTCTGTATTTTTCATTTAGGTCATACCTTTATGGTTTCCATTATGGGTAAACGTGATATCTTCATTTTAGGAAGTGCGGACTACCGCCCCCTCAAAGTGATTTGATTCGTGAATTCCATATGTGGGATGTATAAAGGATGGGGTTAATGATATTGTATATATTTTATTATACTGGAATTATAATATTCCTTTATATAATTATGACTCAATTCCATTAAATACAAAATAGAAATTAAAGTAGCGTTCGTGCGTACGTACAGCTTACTGTCTCCATGAATGGTGCATTTCATTTCATACCTCTAAATGTAATGTAATATTATATATGAATTTATATACTAGATATATATTATATATATGATATCTACATCATTAATATAATTCTAGATATAATTTATATTTTACCACATGAATAAATTGTAATTATAAGATGTTTATTTCTGACTCAAGTACCAATGATCGACAAAACGTCCATTATTAACATAAATAATTACATAATGTTCATAAAATGGTAATAAGTGATATAAAAGGAATAATGAACTTAAAAAAGGTACTTAACAAAGTATAAATTAACTCTAGGTTATTATTCTGGAGATTAAATAACGAACAAGACAACTCAGACTTTAGGTAAGGGATCCTACCTCTCTCTTTCTTTTTAAGTACTCTCTTTTATGTCATTTCTTTTAAGATCATATTTATTATGTTTTGTGATTTTATTATATATTCCTCCTGATTTAAATTTTATTTTAATATGATGAGAGACAATATTTGATCTCATCAGTCCATTTTTTGGATGTTTTGTGTGGCGCCGTTAGGCTGCAGAATGTTCATAAGGGGATTATCATCTCACTTTTTATTCCCGTGAGATTCATGCTACATTGGACACTATTTCCTTTTGTGTGGTGTATATACTAACCATTATTCTACTCTTTTTGTAATATACTTTAGTTTATGGGTATTTACATCAATTGTTTATAGTCCTTCTTTCATGGGATGTACGTTTCGAAAGTTACCCAAGTTGGTAAGGGAATCCTTCACCCTCTTATTTTTTAAAACACTTATTTTTGTTGTGTCTTTTAATTTACATGTTGTTATGTTGGGATATGTTATTATATATCCTTATTGATATAAATATTATGTCCAATTTATGAGATACCATTTTTTCTCTCATAAACTCATTTTCTAGGTTTTAATGTGACGTCGTTAGGCTGTCGAATTTATGTAAGGGAACTTCTTAAACAAATTTCAATTCTATGGGATAAACCTCTATTTCTTCATTATGTCGTAATATGAATATGTGTGGATGACATGTTATTATTTTACACTTAATATCCTCTTATATTTTGTGTTTTTATATTTTTCACACATAATCATGTAATTGATTTATCCTTATTCTAAGGATACCAACATTGTAAAGGACTTCCTCTCAATATCTTTTTGTGGAGGCATTTTTTTTATACACAACATTATTTTATAAAGTTTATATACCCCTTTGACTTTTACTTTTATTCAAATGGAATATTTTCTATACGAATTGTTTTACTAAACAACAAAAATTATGTTTCTTTTTAACGTACGCGGTGACAAAGACCTTTATGCCGCTGCGAGTATTATTTTATCTATATCTTCCTCAACAAGCTGCAATGTTTTTAAAAGAAAATAAATACCATATACTCTTTTATGTATTTTGGTACTAAAAATGGTTTTGATAATGGATTTGTTATGTCAATACATTTAAGTGATATATTTTGATTGAAATGTGGAAATGTTTTCTTTCCTTTATAATTGTTTTATGTGTTATGATTTTATAATGGTACATAGACATTTGACGGGTGGTTACGTGATAAACCATATGACAGGTGGTGTCGTGAATACTAGGATAGGTGGTTACGTTATAACCTCTAATTCATTGGGTATGGAAGTCAGCCGTATGGATATTCCATGTAGTGATATGTGTGGAAGTCACACGTTCGGTTATTCCATTTAAGTATGTTTATGTCCTAAGTTACATTTATATGTTATGTTTCTTTATTTGGGTTTTATGGTAATATTTTGGTTACAAAGGGTAAGTAGTGATCTTTTATTCATTCAGGAGTATTTACTACTTCATAAAGGTGAAAAGTATTACTTTGATTAAGTATTCATTGTTTACTTCGTATTTTTGAAAAACTAATAGTTTTACTTCTTTATGTATCCTTTACTGGGCTTTTTATGATCATCCCAAGATTTTTTTGAAATGTTTTTCACAGGACATAATGTGAAATAGGGTTAAAGATGGGATCAAGTAAAATTCATTCTATCTTAAACATGGAAGTAGACTTGACTCTTTTTTTCAAAAGTTCATGTTTTGTAAAAAAAGGAAACTATGTAGAAGTGTCTACTTTGTAAACCTTTCTGATATAATAGTTATGTCCCAATTATCTAAAACTATAAACTTGAAAAAATCCTCAATGTGAATTATTCATTTAATTCAATATTAAGTAATTTTTAAAGATAAGTCCTTACTATCAAATTACAGAGAAAAGTTTAATACAATAATTTTATGATGTATTAATTCCAATCGATCAGAACATGAATGACTCTCTTATAAGTAGTAACCTAGTGAAAATGACCCCAATATCTATGAATAATATCATAAAGATTATGGAACAAATCACTCAACTATTTGGTACAAGGTTCATTTTACACATTATAGGTGTCCATGAAGTAAAAATTACTAAATTCAAGAATATGGGGGACATAAAGTTTGAAGAGGTAAGTACCCTACTCTGAGGATTTTATCTTTCCTATGGGAAATCCAAACATCCTCCTCCACCTCCAATTCATTGTATTATTTTTGCTACTAACACCCATTATTCATTCAAATATCCTCAATTGAGATAAAATTATGAGATATTTGGGGAAATCGTGAAAGGTTTCCCCTATAAACAACCCATTTGGAAAGAAATCTACAATACATTAAACTATAGGTGGAAATAAAACCAGGAATATATGAAAGGGGGTATTCAAACCAACCTTAACAATCCTAGAACCACTAAGAGTAAAGTAGTCATCCTCCACCACCACCCAAAAATAATAAATTACCACAATACCCTTTCTAAAAACCCATCCGAAACCTGATCCTATCATTAAGGACAAAATGATTTTTTTAGAAAATAATATCCAATTTAAAAAAACACCAATGAATCCCTAAAATTCCTAAAAACTAAATCATGACAGCTGGCCAACATTGTAGGTAAAATCCAATGTTAAGGGTCTAGAAGACTAGCATCCCAACCTCTTTCTAATCCCAAGGGAAAAGGTAATTTATGTGTTATCACACTAAAAATGGTAACGAAATTTATCCTTATAGTTATTCAACTCATCAGGTATGTATACCCATTGAAAAATATATTTCCCTACCATCAAAAGATCTAACGGAATAAAAAAAATAGGGTAAAATAGTTATCAATGATAATTCCCATGAACAATCCATTCTTATTCCCTTTCCCCAAGTACTCCCTAAATCCATGAAATTTTTTAATAAGGAAAATGAAAAATATATCATTGATACATTTAGAAAGGTACAAGATAAAAATATACTCTTGTATATAGTTAATAAAATTCTCTCTATGTCAAATTTCATAAAGAACATTATACTCACATATGGTGACTGAAGGTAAATGAGAGATTAAACCAAAAAAGGAATGTCTTATCCATGAAAAAACCAGTGATTCCAACCATGTGCATAGATCTAGACACTTTTATGATACATTTCACCATATGGGAGACTTTATATTCTGATTAAATTATTGATTAAGGTGATTTCATTAATGTGATGCCTCACTCTGTTTATACTTCTCTATAGATTAGATAGCTTCAACTAACGGGAACCGTCAAGCAACTGGATAACTAGATCACAATACACCAATCCCGAGTGATCGAGGATGTCATCATGCATGTAAAGAACCTCATATTCTCTATAGACATCTACATTCTTTATATAGAATATAACTAAACCTAGGGTCATTCTTCCCTCACACATGGAAGGATTTTTCTTAAAATAGTATATATAATCATTAATAGCCACAATTGTATGTTGTACATGTATTTTGGGGGAAAAACTTTTAGTTTATAACATCCTTGATTCCATGAAACACCATATTTAAGGGACTCTACTCTTCCTATCTACTATATTGATGTTCTCTCCAATGACACAAACAACAAACATTCTATCCTCGACTCATACTCTAATATTCCATCCTCTTATTCATAGTTTGATTATTAGGGACGTAATTCATCTTTAAAATTTATTGAGGGTTTATAATTGTGTAAATTTATTATTTTAAATGATGTGTGTGTTTATTATAAGGTACCCATGACTATTTATGATTATGTAAATCTGATTTCCATTGATTCTCTTTCTATAGAGAATAAAAATGTGTAGATAAATAGTTTCAAGGACCTCATTCTACCTAAATCCCTTCCCTAAATCCAAAAACCAAAAGCATTAGAATGAAAACCAGATAAATGTAATTTAAAATATTCCTATCGGGATGGTATTGACATATTTCCCGTCATTATTTCAAACTATTTCTCTTTAAGAAATTAATAAAAACTATTATAACATCTAAGTGAGTGTAAATAGGTGATGGGATGGACATTTGATAATATTACTAGAATTTTCCCACCTATTTTCATGCACTGTATAATTTTAATCGATGAGGATAAAACCACAATGAAATCATAATTCTAGTTAAATACCACCCTCCTAAAAGTTGTAAAATTAGAAGTCAATAAATTACTGGATTTTGGGATGATCTATACCAAATATGATAGTAAAGGGTGCATCCCAATGCAAATTGTGCCTATAAGAACTCAAATAATGGTAGTGTTAAATGAAATGAATATTTGGTTCCAACATGTGTGAAAAAGAATTAGCGATTCTATACTTACTATCATAGACTAAATCAATCCATGTGAAAGGACCACATTCCTCTATCATTCATTGAATAAATGTTATAAATATTGGTATGTAATTATCATTATTTTTTTCCTTAATATCTTTTTTGGTTACATTCAAATACATAAATCCACTGAGGGTCATGAAAATACATCATTTAGATATCCATTTGTCAAATTTCCATATAGGAGGATGACATTTGGTATATATAATGATCCTAATTGTTTTCAGAATTTTTTATGGATTATATTTTCAAAGTAACATGAAAATTGTATAATGTTTTTTATGGATGATTTCACAGTTTATCGGTCTTCCATTGATGATTTTTTGGAGCACCTATGTTCTGTTCTATGATGTTGCATTGAAAAAGTTCTCATATTAAATTATGATAAATTTCATTTCCTGGTAGAGTAGGGGATAGTTCTCATGAATCTTATTTCAATTAGAGGACTTCAATTTGATAAATCAAATATTGAAATATTTTCCTCAGTTAAACCTACAAAATGTGTTTTTAAAGTTGAATATTTCATTGTTCTTGCTGGTTTTTACTCTAGATTCAATAAAGAATTTAGTAATGTTGTTAGTCCCATGTATTGATTGTTATAAAAAAATTTCTATGTTTTTTTTATAATAATTTTAAGGATTCATTTAATTCCCTTAAAAGGAGTCTCACATCCCCTCCCATCATCTGACCACCAAGGTGAGATCTCCCCTTTAATCTTATATGTGATTCCTCTAACTCTGTAGTTGGGGATGTTTTATGAGAAAGGCCTGAGAGAGATCCTCATGTCATTTCATATGACTCACATTCCCTTTGACCTACTTAAGAAAACTACATGACCATTAAAAAATAACTTATTATTATAATTATTATGTTTTCCTTGGAATAATTTGATTTTTATCATTTTGGTTCAAAATTCATTTTGTTTTTTGATCATGCTACCCTTTCATTTCTCCTTAAGAACCCCAAAGCTAAGATCTACCTCATACGGAGGATTCTCTTACCCCATGTGTTTTACCTAGAGATTCGATATAATAGAAAAGTGTAAAATGTGGTACTTAACAACATTAAAAGGATTTCACCACTATTAGAAATCCATTTTGACTCATCCATCCCCATTGGTGAATTATTCAATGATGAGCACAGTTGTGATGTAATGGACCACACCCCCTTGTATATAAAAATTGTGATTTTTTTGGTTTCATCTAGGGTCCTCATAGATTTTAGAACATCACAATCCCATATATATATAATCATGATAAAAATGGAACATTTGGGATTACACATACTTTTGTAGAATTTTTAGTGACCATATTTTTCATCAGTGAGTCCTTGACCACGAGTTTGACACTTTTTTAAATTTTCTTCCACACTTTGGAATTTGGAGAAAAATTTGGATCTCAACATACTACTCGAAAGGTCCATGAATATAAAATTTATTATTCAACATTTCATACTGATGCCCATCGATATTTTTAGTCATGAACATGATGTCAATTCATATGTAATATCTTTAAGAAGTATGAAGTGACCCAAAACCCATTTTTATTTTGTGATGTAACGCCCCGACCCCAGTTACCCAGAGTCGGTGCATTATTACATAACATTGGCATGATCACAAGAAAGATCAAATCTCGAAAGACCGATTGGTTTAGTAGCCTTGGAAACACTAGATATATTCATAAGTTTTACATTACATCATAAAATGAAAAACTACTACAACAACATAATGTTTCCACAATCCACACTATTAACCCCTCATAAAATCCCTGCAGGTCATTCATAACTTACTTCTTCACATCCTGGGAAAAATAAAACATAGAAAATGGGTGAGCTCAAATGCCCAGTAAAGATAACAATATAGCGGAAACTTTCATAAATAAGAATAAACATTTAAGGCAATGCATTACTAAAACAAAAGCCTTTTAAACTTTAACTTCAACATATTATGGCAAAAGTAAAATGAAATAATGCCATTTACTTATTCACATGGATATTCTACCAATCGAATAATCACATGCAAAAATCAATAACCACTTTCATAATGTTGGAATGCATAATGCCAGACTATCATAACCACATAGTCAAGGCCTCGTGCCAAGACTACAAATAATATTTTGTCAAGGCCTTGTGCCAAGACACTAGTTTGTCTCATTAGACCTACTGATGCATCGAGGAGCTATAGCGGGCTCCACCCGTCACATATTAAGTCCAATGCATTCCCATATGAAAAGGTTTAAACATAACATAAACATTCATATTAAAACTAGCATATGAAATGTCAATACTTTCACCATAAACTATGAATGGTATAAAAATAGCACATCCACAGTCAAACATATCACAAAACCTTCAATACAATATAGAAGTTTTGTATCATAATAAATCAACTTCAAACAATCTTAAAATCCATCAAAGGATGTTGACATAGATGAAATCAAAATTCTTTTTAAAGAAATATCTCCTTTTATTTTGAAATAATTTAATATCCATATAAAATAAAACATTTTATTTGAAAATATTATTATAAGCTTGTAAGGGAAGCTTTGAAGATTTTATAACGGCGAAAAATAGCCGCACCCGCCGTAAAAGTTAAAAAAACATTCTTACCTCAATTCTGTCGAAAAGGTTAAAAAGGACCTTGTTTTAAAAACGACGGAAAGATTCCTTTATAAACCTCTTATAAAAAGTCAAACAAGGGTATAAATGACTTTAACCCATATTCTTGTAAATAGTAAAAATGTTTTGAAATACATTTTTAAGAAACATGGATGTGGATGATAAAGATATCCCAGTAGATTGTTACGTATAAACAACCTCGGATAATGAAGAGATTGTGAAATAACCCTTACCTTGTACTTTTCCTTTGTTGGGGTCGGTTAACCTCCTGTATAATGGTGAAATAATTGTTATTAAATTATACAAGAATCATATACAATAATATGATATCATATATGATCTTTTAACATTGCTTTATTAATAATATCTTAGTATTATCGTCGTTTCAGGTGATAATCGATTCGTTCTTCTTAAATGTTTGGTTACGTAAGACATGTTTGTAATGGATAGATAAAATATTATTCATAATCAGAATGATATTAACATTATTTTTAACCCTAAAATGAGAATAAGACTTGAATGGATACGATGGAGGATGGATCTCACCGCGTTCGTGGAGACGGTAGTCCGTACGTACGCACGAACGCTACTTCCATTTAATTTTTATTTTAAAAGAATTGAATCGAAATGATACATAGGTATATTACTATTACAGTATAATATAATATTTTATATATTTTACTTAAGTTCATTAACACCATCCTTTATACGTTCCATGTGTGGTATGAACGAGTCATATCATTTTAAGGGGGCGGTAGTCCACACTTCCTCAAATGAAATTATCGTATGTATATACAACATGAAACGAATAATGGTATGAAATAAAATGGAATTACAGAAGCTTATATATGAAATATATATCATTAATATCATATTTAATTACAGTGCCATCATAATGGCCACCATGAGAGGCGGTAAGATGTATTTGAACAATCATCGTTTCGTGAGGCGTTAGTTTGCCATCCACAGAAACATTATGTTCATCATCCATTAGATAGAGTTGTGTGTATGTGTAGTTTGAATCCTTCTTATAACAACATACTAGTATATTGAGGATACTGGTGTTGTTACAAAAGAAAGGAAATAAAAAGAGTTTGGGGGTTGGAGAAGCAAAATAAAGGAAAATAATTTAAGAGAAATCGTTACCTTTAATTTAGGTAACTCATTTTGGTTGGAACCAAAGGACTTCTTGAAATGATTTCTGCCTAAGGGGAAGCTTCAAGGATGAGGAGAGGGATGTGGGGAGCTTAGTTGGGCAGAGTTTGGACGAGCCAAGTGGCTTGATAGGCGTGAGGAATGAGTAGAAGTGGTCCTCTTTTATAAGGGAGAAGAGGGGCTCTTTAGGAAAGAGTGAAAGTATTACTTTATAATATAATTATATTCGGTTTATAATGGTCCAAAAATCATTGAGGTCGAAGATACGATGACTAATATTCTAAATAACATCAACCAATAAGAATTGGACTGGTTTTAGATAATATTTTAATCATTATAATCTTATTTATTTAAATGATTTATTAATGAGGTAAACATTGCATCATTATTGTGTCATTAATAATTTAAATTATTTGATGTATAAAAATTATAAATAAAATATCATTATGCATTAAATTTTTTTATCTTTCTAATGAATATTTATAATCGAAAATCCAACATGTATAACCCTATGTAAAAATTTTTCTTCTAAAAGATGTAAGCTTATGCAATTTTTATTTTTATTTTAACTTTATTAATATAAAGTGTCCCTACCACATACAAGTGGCTCCAAGGGGTCCCCAAATTGACCCAAGGATTCTCATGGTCGGGTATGTGTCCACCAATAAGGTTAGGACACTTTTTAAGGTAATTTTGTATTATTATAATATTATTTTTTTAACCCTTATTTACCGGATTTACCCTTAACCATGGTAAATAAAATATTTACCACAGTAATTATTCAAAATGTCTAAAAATAAAAGTTACCTATTTACACAATTTGGACATCCTGATTCCAAATATGGAATCCATTTTTCTATATTCAAAACACAGAAGTGGCAGAAATTAATTTAAAATTAATTCCCGCTGTCAAAACAAAAAGCGTGTTTTTAAGAGGTAATAACTATCAAAAGATTGACACTTGTTTATGTTCGGTTTAATTGTAAAATTATGTCCAATGACCAAAATTATATTAAATGGTAAAAATATATTCTAAATATAATTTAAAACCACTCAAATTCATAATTTATCACTATTAATTATTTTGATTAAAAAAGTTGTTTTTAATTAAAATTTAGTAATTTTCACTATTCATCAAAATATGAAAGTTATCCGAAAAGTACCAAAATTTCACCTTAGGCTAAATTAGATATTCCAAATCCAAAAATGAAGTCTATTTTGAAATATAAAATATATATGATTTCAAAAAGTAGGTATTACTATTCATAACGGCTAGTTTAATTAGTTGTGGTGTGTGTTAGAACTCGAGGTTGCGTATAACACACGCTATCGCATTATTCGAAGGGAAACGTACCATGGAAGCTTGGGGTGTTACATTCTCCCATGCTTCAAATAATTGCGTCCTCGCAATTTCTTGGGTATTACTGCATAAAAAGACTCGGGTGGTTCTTCATCATAAGTTCCTCAGGTTCCCACGTTGCCTCTTCCATCTTATGGTTTCTGCACAAAACTTTTACCAGACGCTTCGTCCGGTTTCTCAGCACTTGTTCTCTCGTATCAAGAATCTTGACGGGCTCTTCGCAATAAGACAGATCGGGTTCCAGTTCTAATTCCTCATAGGTGAGTACATGCGTCGGATCAGGCATGTATTTCCTCAATAGAGATACGTGGAACACATCGTGAACTTTGGAGAGACTTGGCGGCATTGCCAATCGGTAAGCTACAACCCCAATTCGTTCTAGAATTTCGAAAGGTCCGATGTACCTGGGACTCAATTTACCTTTCTTACCAAAACGTATGACTCCCTTCCATGGAGATACCTTCAGAAAAACATGATCACCGACTTGAAATTCCAAATCCTTCCTTCGATTATCGGCATAGCTCTTCTGCCTACTTTGAGCTGCTTTGATGTGATTTTGGATTACTTTCACCTTTTCCACCGTTTCCTCCACCAGTTCTGGGCCTACAAGTTTTCTTTCACCAACGTCATCCCAACAGGTTGGTGTACGACATCTCTTTCCGTATAACGCTTCATATGGTGCCATCTGAATACCCGAATGGAAGCTATTGTTATAGGAAAATTCTACCAAAGGTAAATATTGATCCCACATACCCTGAAAGTCAAGTGAGCAAGATCTCAACATGTCTTCTAAGGTTTGAATAGTCCGTTCTGATTGTCCGTCTGTCTGAGGGTGGTAAGCAGTGCTCAAAAGAAGTTCAGTATCCAGGGATTTCTGAAGACTTTTCCAAAATCTTGAAGTAAAACGGGGATCACGATCAGAAACAATCGATAGAGGTACTCCATGAAGTCTCACAACTTCATTAATGTATAGTCTTGCTAGACGTTCCAGGGGTAGATCTTCTCTTATAGCAAGAAAATGTGCTGACTTGGTAAGACGATCAACAATAACCCATATTGCATCGTTCCTTCTAGGAGTCTTCGGTAGCCCCATGACAAAGTCCATCGTAACATTGTCCCATTTCCACTCCGGTATGGGAAGAGGTTGCATGACTCCTCCAGGCTGTTGCCTTCCAGCTTTCACTTGTTGACAAACCATACATCTTGACACAAAATCAGCAATCTCCCTCTTCATGTTGTCCCACCAAAAATGTTCCTTCAAATCTCTATACATTTTGGTGCTCCCAGGGTGTATAGAGAAATTGGAACTATGAGCATCATCCAGCAATTCCCTTTTTAGATCAGGTATATTGGGAACAAAAAGTCTCTTCCCGAATTTCAAAATTTCATCTTCATACACAAAGTCTCTCAATCTCCCATCATTCACAGCTTTAATCTTCTTTTGGAATTCTTCATCATCGGTCTGAGAAATCTTAATCCTTTCTAGTAAAGATGGTTTGGCAACCATTTGAAAAAGCATTGATGTTTCACCTTCCCTGGTTATTCCCATGTCCATCTTCACTAGATCCATGAAAATTGGATCCCTTTCAATTCTCATATTGTTCAAAACTCCATGGTCTTTTCTACTCAAAGCATCTGCCACCTTGTTTTCCTTCCCTGGGTGGTAGTGTATCATACAATCATAATCCTTGTGTAATTCAAGCCATCTCCTTTGCCTCATGTTGAGTTCTTTTTGTGAGAAAATATACTTCAAACTCTTGTGATCAGTATAAATCTCACATTTTTCACCATAGAGGTAGTGCCTCCATATCTTCAAAGCAAAGATCACTGCTGCTAACTCGAGATCATGAGTAGTATAGTTTTGTTCATGAATTTTCAACTGTCGTAATGCATAGGCAATAACTCTATCATTCTGCATAAGGACACAGCCAAGTCCTTTCTTCGATGCATCACTATAAATAACAAACCCATCATTCCCCGATGGTAGAGTCAATATAGGAGCATTGACTAATCTTCTCTTCAGTTCTTCGAAACATTCTTCACACTCTTTTGTCCAAACAAATTTAACCCCTTTACGTGTGATCTTCGTTAATGGGTTAGCCAATCGGGCAAAATTCTGGACGAAACGTCGATAATAACCTGCCAAACCAATAAAACTACGTACCTCAGTTATACTCGTAGGTGCTGGCCATTCTTGGATTGCCTTGGTCTTAGAAGGATCAACAGAGATTCCATCTTTAGAGAAAATATGGCCAAGAAAAGAAATCTCCTGAAGCCAGAATTCACACTTGCTAAACTTCCCATATAATTCATGCCTCCTCAGAGTCTTCAAGATAATGCGCAAGTGATTTTCATGATCTTCGTAGGTTTTGGAGTATACCAAGGTATCATCAATAAATACCACCACAAATTCATCGAGATACTCCTTGAATACTCTATTCATTAGATCCATGAATACAGAGGGTGCATTAGTCAATCCAAACGGCATTACAGTAAACTCGTAATGCCCGTACCTGGTTCGAAATGCTGTTTTCGGAATGTCTTCCTTCTTCACACACAACTGATGGTATCCAGATCGAAGGTCAATCTTTGAAAAGTATTGAGCTCCATGCAGTTGGTCAAATAAATCATCAATACGAGGTAGGGGATACTTGTTCTTTATCGTTATAGCATTGATCTCCCTGTAGTCGATACATAACCTCATAGATCCATCTTTCTTTTTAACAAAAAGAACAGGGGCTCCCCATGGAGAAACACTAGGGCGAATAAATCCCTTATTACTCAATTCCTCTAGTTGTTTCTTTAGTTCGACTAACTCTACAGTGGCCATTATATAAGGGGTCTTCGATATAGGCCTTGATCCAGGAATCAAATCAATAGAAAACTCAACTTCTCGTTCTGGAGGATGTCCAGGTAAATCTTCCGGAAATACATCTACAAATTCTTTCACAACAGGTACATCCTCTATTTGAACATTACTTTCCTCACCGACAGTTATTTCATTCTCTTCCTCCCCAATAATTGAATTAAGTTGAGCTACTGGGGGTGGATCTAAATAAGAATTAGGTGGTGACGATTCTGCTCTAAAAATAAGGTGCTCCTTATCATTATCATCAAGAATCGTAACCTCTTTCTTCTTACAATAAATCTTCACATCATAGTCCGAAAGCCAGTCCATACCGAGGATTATATCAAACTCAATCATAGGTATGACGATGAAATCAGCAGATAAAGAAAATTTATGTGCTCTAATGGGGACTGATTCACAAAACTTTGTTGCAACGATACTTCCCTTAGGAGTTTTAACTGACAACTCCCTTATTAAATCAAATTGGAAATATCTAATTTTCTTAGCAAACTGGGAAGATATGAAACAATGTGATGATCCAGAATCAAATAATGCATTTGCTAAACTTGAGGAAACCATTAAATTACCTTCCACCACGTCTTTCGGAGCTTCTACCTCAGCAGTAGTGATAGCATAAGCCTGGCCTTGATCCCTTGGCCTTTTCTGAGGTATGTTCTCCTGACGCTTAGGACATGAATTTGCATAATGCCCATCTCCCTGCAATTATAGCACTGAACGTTGGTAGCTTCCTTCTTCCCCTTGCAATCATGAGCTTGGTGGCCTTTTTCACCACACTTGTAACAGACTTCCATTCCCTTCAAGCAAGTACCAGGATGTTTCTTCCCGCATTTACCACAAGATGGATATTCAACCTTTACCTTCTTCCCCTTATTTCCATTCCCAGATTGATCAGCAGGTCTCTTCTTCTCTTGCTTTGCTTTAAAGTCATAAGACTTAGAGAATTCCTTTTCGGTCTTGATAGCACATGAGACAATGTCTTCGTACGATGAAAAGGATTGTGAGACTAACGCTCGACGGAGAAATGGTTTTAACCCATCAAAGAAACGATCAATCTTACTTCTTGGGTTACGAATATAATCACCAGCGTACCTCGCTAACCTTGTAAAGTTAGCCTCATACTTTGTGACATTCTCATCCTCCTTTTGTATCAGACTCAGAAATTGCCTTTCCATATCTGCTCGATGGTCGCGAGGGAAGTATTTTTCTAAAAACAGATCTTTGAACTCCCTCCATTCCATATTTGATACTTCATCATCTTCCTTCGTATTTTGAATCAATGACCACCATTGATCAGCATCTCCAGTGAGGCGGTAAACTGCCATGATAACTTTTTCCCTTTCACTGCTCCCCAAAGCCTGAAATATTTTCTCTAGGGAAAATATCCATTGCTCAGCTACTAAGGGATTTGTATTCCCATTGAACGTTGGTGGTTGTTGCCTCATGAATCGATCTAACATTGATCCTCCACGTTGCGGATCAGGGTGCTCCATACGGGTAAGGTTATTATTCATAACCTGAGTAAGTTGTCCCAGTATGGTGATTAGCTGATCAGCACCAGTTGCATCACCAGCCCCACTATAATTATCTTGAGTAGGAGGGCAATCCCTACATGGAGTGCGTGCATTGATACGGTTTCCATTTCTTCCACTATGCGCCATTTCTAAACAATGGCATAAACTAGATCAATTTATGAATCAAAATACATAATCCCATACTTATAAAACACTTAACATAAATTGAACTATTTATGGATATAATCCATAATCATAAGAATGTTTTCTTTGAGGAAGTATATACTCATAATCCCTTCAAAATGATTTGTAAAGAAAATGAGAGTTATCCTAAGCATATCCCCCGGGAGTGTCGTAACCAAGAGTGCAGCAAGGCCCGTTGTCGTGCACCAGTTCCCGTTCGAGTCTAGCTCAAAGCGGTGTTTTCGGGTTTTACCCCTAGGTACATCTGTGCCAGAGCCGCCTCTACCTGCTCGTATCCAGACAGGGATGTATTGCTTGGAAAACTCACAAAATCTCTACAATACCAAAATTCTAGGAAGTTCTTCTATACTAATCCTCAAAGTTCATCTTAGGTCTACGTGCTCTAATCAGAGTTTATCTAAATCTAGCTTCCAAGGTTTGTACTAAACTTCCTATGATACCAACTGTAATGCCCCGACCCCAGTTACCCAGAGTTGGTGCATTATTACATAACATTGGCATGATCACAAGAAAGATCAAATCTCGAAAGACCGATTGGTTTAGTAGCCTTGGAAACACTAGATATATTCATAAGTTTTACATTACATCATAAAATGAAAAACTACTACAACAACATAATGTTTCCACAATCCACACTATTAAACCCTTATAAAATCCCTGCAGGTCATTCATAACTTACTTCTTCACATCCTGGGAAAAATAAAACATAGAAAAGGGGTGAGCTCAAATGCCCAGTAAGGATAACAATATAGCGGAAACTTTCATAAATAAGAATAAACATTTAAGGCAATGCATTACTAAAACAAAAGCCTTTTAAACTTTAACTTCAACATAGTATTTCAAAAGTAAAATGAAATAATGCCATTTACTTATTCACATGGATATTCTACCAATCAAATAATCACATGCAAAAATCAATAACCACTTTCATAATGTTGGAATGCATAATGCCAGACTATCATAACCACATAGTCAAGGCCTCGTGCCAAGACTACAAATAAGATTTTGTCAAGGCCTTGTGCCAAGACAATAGTTTGTCTCATGAGACCTACCGATGCATCGAGGAGCTATAGCGGGCTCCACCCATCACATATTAAGTCCAATGCATTCCCATATGAAAAGGATTAAACATAACATAAACATTCATATTAAAACTAGCATATGAAATGTCAATACTTTCACCATAAACTATGAATGGTATAAAAATAGCACATACACAGTCAAACATATCACAAAACCTTAAATACTATATAGAAGTTTTGTATCATAATAAATCAACTTCAAATAATCTTAAAATCCATCAAAGGATGTTGACATAGATGAAATCAAAATTCTTTTTAAAGAAATATCTTCTTTTATTTTGAAATAATTTAAGATCCATATAAAATAAAACATTTTATTTGAAAATATTCTTATAAGCTTGTAAGGGAAGCTTTGAAGATTTTATAACGGCGGAAAATAGCCGCACCCGCCGTATAAGTTAAAAAAAACATTCTTACCTCAATTCTGTCGAATAGGTTAAAAAGGACCTTGTTTTGAAAACGACGGAAAGATTCCTTTATAAACCTCTTATAAAAAGTCAAACAAGGGTATAAATGACTTTAACCCATATTCTTGTAAATAGTAAAAATGTTTTGAAATACATTTTTAAGAAACATGGATGTGGATGATAAAGATATCCCAGTAGATTATTACGTATAAACAACCTCGGATAATGAAGAGATTGTGAAATAACCCTTACCTTGTACTTTTCCTTTGTTGGGGTCAGTTAACCTCCTGTATAATGGTGAAATAATTTTTATTAAATTATACAAGAATCATATACATTAATATGATATCATATATGATCTTTTAACATTGCTTTATTAATAATATCTTAGTATTATCGTCGTTTCAGGTGATAATCGATTCGTTCTTCTTAAATGTTTGGTTACGTAAGACATGTTTGTAATGGATAGATTAAATCTTATTCATAATCAGAATGATATTAACATTATTTTTAACCCTAAAATGAGAATAATACTTGAATGGATACGATGGAGGATGGATCTCACCGCGTTCGTGGAGACGGTAGTCCGTACGTACGCACGAACGCTACTTCCTTTTAATTTTTATTTTAAAAGAATTGAATCCAAATGATACATAGGTATATTACTATTCCAGTATAATATAATATTTTATATATGTTACTTAAGTTCATTAACACCATCCTTTATACGTTCCATGTGTGGTATGAACGAGTCATATCATTATAAGGGGGCGGTAGTCCGCACTTCCTCAAATGAAATTATCGTATGTATATACAACATGAAACGAATAATGGTATGAAATAAAATGGATTACAGAAGCTTATATATAAAATATATATCATTAATATCATATTTAATTACAGTTCCATCATAATGGACACCATGAGAGGCGGTAAGATGTATTTGAACAATCATCGTTTCGTGAGGCGTTAGTTTGACATCCACAGAAACATTATGTTCATCATCCATTAGATGGAGTTGTGTGTATGTGTAGTTTGAATCCTTCTTATAACAACATCCTAGTATATTGAGGATACTGGTGTTGTTACAAAAGAAAGGAAATAAAAAGAGTTTGGGGGTTGGAGAAGCAAAATAAAGGAAAATAATTTAAGAGAAATCGTTACCTTTAATTTAGGTAACTCACTTTGGTTGGAACCAAAGGACTTCTTGAAATGATTTCTGCCTAAGGGGAAGCTTCAAGGAGGAGGAGAGGGATGTGGGGAGCTTAGTTGGGCAGATTTTGGACGAGCCAAGTGGCTTGAGAGGTGTGGGGAATGAGTATAAGTGGTCTCCTTTTATAAGGGAGAAGAGGGGCTCTTTAGGAAAGAGTGAAAGTATTACTTTATAATATAATTATATTCGGTTTATAATAGTCCAAAAATCATTGAGTTCGAAGATAAGATGACTAATATTCTAAATAACATCAACCAATAAGAATTGGACAGGTTTTAGATAATATTTTAATCATTATAATCTTATTTATTTAAATGATTTATTAATGAGGTAAACATTGCATCATTATTGTGTCATTAATAATTTAAATTATTTGATGTCTAAAAATTATAAATAAAATATCATTATGTAGGAAATATTTTTATCTTTCTAATGAATATTTATAATCGAAAATCCAACATGTATAACCCTATGTAAAAATTGTTCTTCTAAAAGATGTAACCTTATGCCATTTTTATTTTTATTTTAACTTTATTAATATAAAGTGTTCCTACCACATACAAGTGGCTCCAAGGGGTCCCCAAATTGACCCAAGGATGCTCATGGTCGGGTATGTGTCCACCAATAAGGTTAGGACACGTTTTAGGGTAATTTTGTATTATTATAATATTATTTTTTTAACCCTTATTTACCGGATTTACCCTTAACCATGGTAAATAAAATATTTACCACAGTAATTATTCAAAATGTCTAAAAATAAAAGTTACCTATTTACAAAATTTGGACATACTGATTCCAAATATGGAATCCATTTTTCTAAATTCAAAACACAGAAGTGGCAGAAATTAATTTAAAATTAATTCCCGCTGTCAAAACAAAAAGCGTGTTTTTAAGAGGTAATAACTATCAAAAGATTGACACTTGTTTATGTTCGGTTTAATTGTAAAATTATGTCCAATGACCAACATTATATTAAATGGTAAAAATATATTCTAAATATAATTTAAAACCACTCAAATTCATAATTTATCACTATTAATTATTTTGATTAAAAAAGTTGTTTTTAATTAAAATTTAGTAATTTTCACTATTCATCAAAATATGAAAGTTATCCGAAAAGTACCAAAATTTCACCTTAGGCTAAATTAGATATTCCGAATCCAAAAATGAAGTCTATTTTGAAATATAAAATATATATGATTTCAAAAAGTAGGTATTACTATTCATAACGGCTAGTTTAATTAGTTGTGGTGTGTGTTAGAACTCGAGGTTGCGTATAACACACGCTATCGCATTATTCGAAGGGAAACGTACCATGGAAGCTTGGGGTGTTACATGTGAGATATTCAAGGAATTGGGTATTGAAGTATTGGGGACTTTTCCAAATTAGTTTGGATCTGTAATGTTCTTATTAAATATCAAATATATCTCTAAATGTGGGGAAGAAAATTATACAAGGTTTGATGAATCTGGAGTGGTTGTCAACTTTGAGAGATCTCAAATTTATAGAAGGTTTGGTTTTCCATGATTTATCATTACTGAGTAGGGGTTATATAATTGTAATCAAAACTTGAAAACCATGATCCGTATGTATGAAGATTAACA
Organism: Viscum album; assembly: GCA_963277665.1. Taxonomy (NCBI): domain Eukaryota; kingdom Viridiplantae; phylum Streptophyta; class Magnoliopsida; order Santalales; family Viscaceae; genus Viscum; species Viscum album. The sequence goes on along the minus strand of OY728132.1, from coordinate 756,265,126 downwards.
TAAAGTGTATACTTTATAACACCCCTAACTAACAGAGAAGTAAAAATTTAAAATCGGGAAGTTGTGAAAATATTGGAAAAAATAGTACAACCCAGTAGGAAATACTATAGCATTCACTTGGGTTATGCAATTTGGGAATACCAAATAGCTTTTAAATCCCAAATCAGAATGTCACCGTATTATATTGGGTTTGGAAAGGTTCCTCAACTTATTATGGAGGTAGAGAAACATTCATATTGGGATGTTAAACAATATAATATGAACCTCTTAGATTCTATTGTGAATATGAAGTTACAAATTTAGGATTTGGAGGAAATATGAAGAGACTCATTTGATACTTCCAAGATCTATAAGGAAATAACCAAGGCTTCCCATGACCTCCTCATCCTTCATCATCAATTCCACATTAGGCATAAGGTCCTCCTGCTAAATGCAAGGATGAAGTTTCACCCATGTAAGTTTGATTTTATCTAGTTAAAACCATAAAATATTAGTAACATGTATGTATTTGGTATTTTATAGATTCTAAATGGAAAAAATAAACATGCATCATTAATTGAAAGTGACTGAAGCACTTTTATGAAATCATTCTAACGTCCCCTATAGAGGAAATCCACCTTCAAAAATCAACATACTAGTGAAACCTATATGTTTTATATTTCCTTCCCACATTATCATTTATTAATGTGGGGAAGCTACACAATCTAGGTGTTTTTAGGGTGTGGGTTTAATAAATTCCAAACATAGTTAGGATTTTTTATTATCTTTCTTCCTTTTTCTCTTTTTCTCTTGTTTAATAGTATTTTTACTTTCCCGAAATTTCCTGAGTTCATAAGGATTTTAATCATCTTTCTTCATTTTATCTTTTTGACTTGTTGCATCATATTTCCACTCCCCCCCCCATTTTTTCACTTTTGTGATGGAATACTAATTTATGAGGCTCATATATTCATGAAAACTATTGAAAATTTTGGATGAATTTCCCTTTTTAATGTAGTTTTAACATTTAAATAAAGCGTCATTAACAGATGGAATGTGATTTTTAGAATTAATTTTACATTTATGTGTGATTTTTTTATTAAATTAGTTGTTTTTAGATTTCATAAATATTAGTGTACTTATGAACCCTTTGAGATGATTAATACCCTCCATGTACGTATTTTATGGGAAAATTGTGTCACTAACGGTCTCCACTCAACACCCAACCAAGAAGTCTAGATATTTATTTCTTAATAAAAGTTAAATATAAGTTATGTTAATATTTATCAGTATTAAAAAATAATAATTTTTTCATACATTAATTTCTTATCATATCTATTTAATTATTTTACCGGATTGACATAAATGTGTGTACCTTTTTTGAGGAAACATGTGTGTACCTGTTATCTGATAGTCGTACAGTCAAAAAAAACCAAAAAACCAAAATAAAAATTACATAATTAGGGGGTGATGAAATGTTCAATAGATGGAGATATCTTTCTCATAATGATAAAGTTAGACTTATGCAAATGCTTAAGTCAATGGGTCTTGAAAATTTATTACAAAGTCTGTAGGAATGGTTTTGTGAAATAAATTAGGAAAGAAATATATGTTTTAATTTAACCTATAATTACAATATAGAAAGTTTAATGAATAGAATTAAATGGTTTTCAAAGACACACATTTAGAGTTACTAACATGGTTGAATTTCTAATATATTTCTTAGACTGGTACCATATGTCTCATTGAATTTCATTCTGATACAATTTTGAGACATCATTTTCCACGATCAATGATAATAACTCCTTGGTGTGGATTTTTAATTGGTCACATCCTTATCAATAAATATATTTTCTTTAAATGATAAATCATCATGAGGTTTGTAATAACCACATCCATCATTTTTGGAAATGTCACTTTGCTCTGGAGTGAAATTTTTTAGGTGTGGGGGTGTGATCGCATAACCATTCACTATTCATTTCAACCCTTATACAGCAATATTAAACTGATTTTTTATTGTAAATTAAAAAAACAATATCAAATTACACTTAATTTTTTATTTAATTATTTAATTATTATCAATATAAAATAGGAAAATTTCTCTTGTTTTAATGTTTTCATTGTTGGTGGAGGTTATTTGGATGGGCCCAAGATAATGTAAAAGAAAAATGGGAAAAATTGCCCGGAAGCCAAAGGAAACATGTACACTATTTTATATATTCTGAGAAATACGTGCATACAATTGGGATTTATGTTTTTGAGATGATCCAAAAATACATGGGATACAACTCTTATAATAAAAAAAATCCCAATATGTCCATCTAGTGGCCTAATTCATATATATGGTAGCTTAACCAAATAGATCTGTCCAGGGAACCAAATCTTCTCAAAGTCAAAATTTTATTTATTTATTTTGAAAATATTTTTTAAGAAATATTGTTGCTATGATACTTTTATTCATAGAAATAAAATTGAAGAAAAACAAGAGAGTGAAGTTATATAAAGCATAGTGCTAAAGGAGACTCCTAAAAACATTTGTGGTTTGGGATCTACCTATCCTTATAGGGATAGCTGAAATAATCATTGAGATCCAGCCCCACCTCCGAATCCACTCGATGGAAATATAAATAGTGTATGATCATTTCAATAGATATATATACCATTTTAAAGGGACTTATATAATTAATAATCTATAGGTTTTATTTATTTTGGTTTTTATAACATTTTGTATAGAATTATCTTGTTTGGATAATAATTTTAGTGCTTTGTTTTAATTAAGAAAATAGAATTCCCTTTACTTGTAACTAATTATAGTGATGTTTTGAGTGTGTTACTTGTGTTCTACTGATTGGATAACACAATAATACTTTTCTTTACAAAAATTATGAGATTTGAATTTTCATTGAAAATTTATATATGATTTATAATAGCAGAAACCTAACTATAAAATTACTATACCAAGGATTCAGTTTTACATGAACTGATATAAAAGTAGTGGGATTAATCATAATTTTGATAAATATCCGCTAAATAATTACTAAAAAACTAAATAATCCTCTAATAATAATGAACATGATATGTGTTTTATTAAAATATCAACTAACTCATTCTCTTTCCTTTCACGACCCTACTTATTTTCTCAACTTTTAAACTCTTTATATTAATTCATATTATTTTTTAACTATTTTAAAAACCCCCATATTTCCATTTTCTTTTGAGACATTTATTATAAATACACAACTTTATTTGATAAAATCTTATTGAGAGGCATCCTAGGGTCTTACATAGACCAGAAATCAACTTTTAAATCCTAATAAATTTAACGTATCATGATAACACAATCATATATAAATGTTACCTTTGATAAATATTGACACAATATGGTTCAATATTATTGATTATAATGACTCATGCCTTTGTTAATGCTTTATAGTATGTTTCGTGATTTTTGATCAATGTATTTATGGGTATAAATTCTATAATTTTTTGTTCATACACCATGATTATGTCATCATAGCCTTATTATTATCTTATTCCCATTATTGAAATTCAATTTTTAATGCTTCTGTTCACCCTTTCTATGAATCTGAGCTCACCCTTTTTATGTTTTCATTTTCCACATGCTATGAAGAAAGGATGTATGTATTTTCTATCTAATGAAGGGTACTATATATGAATTACATATTGGGAGATTATGTTGATCATTATGAACCAATTTATTATTGATCCAAGTTGTTAAGATTTTTTCATAACTCTCGAAAACTCTAAACCTAAATTATAGTTGGGTTTTTATGTGATCCCATGTTTTCTATTGATGTTGTATGGTTTGGATGGAAAAAAATTGGGTCACTTTTATCAGTATAAAATAGATAAATGTAAATTTTATGTTTTTAGCATTAGATTCAGGGGTGAAGGTTTGGGGATTTTACCCCAGAAGTGGCCAAGGGTGAAATTCCAAGCTTATGTGGACACTAAATCTAAAGTTGAAGTTCCTAAGGATATTGTGGGAGGTAATTTAATCATAGCCTCAAATTTATCTAATGCATTATTTGATTTTTGATCCTCTCACTTTTTTATATCAACCATGTTTTCCCTGAGAATTTGATATTTCCCTAGCATAATAATAAGGTTTTTTTCAATCAAGACTGAAATTGGAAATCTTACAGCAACAAGGATGTGTCAGTCAGACCCCATAATGACACTTATACTTACCCTACCTTTTATACATGATTATTATACAGATAGTTGACTTTGATATAATATTGGGTATGGATTGTCCCATGATCTATAATGAAATAATTTATTTTAGGGATAAAGAATCTAGAATCGGTGAGGCAAGTAAAGAATTTCTTTTTTTCAAGGAGAAATATAATTACCTGAATCATTTCTTGAACTTCTCCTAGTATACCAACATAATGAAATTATCAAGGATTATATGGATATAATTCAATCTAAGATGGGTATGAAATTTTAGACAATTTAGAAGGTATAAGTTTTTAAACAATATATTGATGTATTTCCTAATGAATTACATAGATTACCCCATGATCAAGAAGTTCAATTCTCTATTGATCTCATCCACAATGTATATCCATTTTCTATGAAAATATATAGGGTGACTCAAGTGGATTTAGTTGAGTTGGAGATGAAAATAAAAGATTTATGCGATAAAGGGTTCACTTGTCCAAGCATTTCACCATGGGGAGAAAATATGCTATTTGTGAAGAAGGTCATGATAATGAGATTAAGAATTAATTATAGGTAAATAAATGGAATTACTATAAATAAATGGCGTCAATTCCCTTGTATTGATGAACTGTTTGATAATTTTCAAGGGGATCAATTATTTACAAAGATTTATCTCTATTTAAGCTATCATCAATTAATATTTATAAAGGAGTATATTTCAAACACTACTTTGTTTACTAGTTATGGTCATTATGAGTTCAGACTAATACTATTTGGATTTGAAAATGATCCATCAGTGTTTATGGACATGATGAATAGAGAATTCAATGATTAACTTGATAATCTGTGGTGGTATTTATCTATTACATTCTTATGTACTCAAAGAGTTATGAAGAGTGTGATACTCATTTTCACATTGTTTTTGAGGGGATTAAGAAAAAATAGACATCTGATAAATTTAGTAAATTTGAATTTTGGATTCAAAAATATTCTTTCCATGTTAATATTATGTCCAAAGATGATATATATTATAAAAAACCAATCTTAATGTAAATATAAATTACATAATTTTTGTGGGATGCCTAAAACATTTCACAAAATGACAGCTAAAGACCATATTAGTTTAGTTCCTTTAGAAATATGGGAACGTAAACAATGGTACATGAGTGAGACACATTATATCCCACTAGGTTCTTCATGACTAGAACCCTTCTTAGAGACCTCAAATTTAATACATATCTTCATATCCTATGGAAGGAATCATAAAAATGGGAGATCCCAGAAGATTAGTAAGGGTTAAAAAGGGAGATATGTATGAATAAACATGATTATAAGGGTATTATAATGTGATCAAAACATTATAAAATCATACCATGACATTAAATTATCAGAATCTAAATCATGGAATAGATATTTCTAGTTCATAATACATGAATCATAAGGTACATAAGATATTAATCCATGAAATCAAAATATAGGAATAAGATAAGGAATTGTAGAATACAAATAAACATATAATATCATTCGATATAAGTTATGATATATTCCTAGAACTTATCAGGTAACTTAATTGGGTCTATAAATATTGTGCAGGACATATTCCTATCCCTAGTCATGGTCTTTTCCATTTGGGGGTTCAGTTTTCCCCATATTCTCATTATGGATCAAGATTCCCCATCTTCCCATAGTGGATCAGGTTTCCCCATCTTCCCTCTTTACGGTGTCTGCACCTACTATGATGGACACACCACCATCCCTAGTCATAATACATTCCAAACAAGGGATTAGGTTTCCCATATTCACATAGTGAATCAATCCTAGTTACTTGATTCCCATAATTCTCTCATGAGATATAAATCATTAACGATTTCATTAGAGAGAGGTATAGGTTCCACTGATATCATAATAAAATCATTCATAATTGTGTCACAAGTAAAAAAACTTTCATCATACAATGCCCCATAAAAACCTGGAGGATTCCTCTGCTGATGTCGCATCGGCTGGCGGTGCGAAGGTCTCCTCCAGTGAGACTGTTCTGCTGAGATCAGAGGATGGTGCGGCGAGGGTGGACCGGTTGAATCGCGTCGCTGCGAAACCTCCGCCCTGCCAATCCCTTAACCAGTGTGCTTGGGATTCTTCGAGGCCGATGGTAAAGGATGTTTTGAAGATTTCCTCTTCCGATGTCAATATTGGCCATTTTCAGGAATCTGTGAGGGTTTCTACTGGTGCCGCCTCATGTGGTCAGCGTTCCTTTGTTGATGTGATGAAGGATTCTTTATCGGATCAGAAAAAGATTGAGGATTCCTGCTTTAGATGGATTCTCCGAAAGGGATCTTTGGCTCACGTCAAGTCGAACCCCGGTGTGATTGCTGAAAGGTTGGCATTGGGTGAGAACTCATTGATTGCTCACATTGTTCTTCCTAAAGGTGCGCAACCCTGGAAATGTGAAGATTTATTCCGTAGAATTTCGATGTTGTGGGGCTTTGCTAGCTGGAAATGTGTCTCCCTTGGGCGGGGATTCTTTCACTGTTTGTTTCCATCGGCGGATCTCAAGATTAGGGCATGGAGTTCTGGTTCCATGTTTCTAAAACCGGGATGGATTCATCTGCACTAATGGTCACTTTAATTTAATGTCTTGAATGCAAAAAATGTCTTCGCTCAGGTATGGGTGCGTCTTCATGGTCTTAATTGGGTTATTTGGCATCCAGAGATCCTGCATGATATTGGAACGGCAATTGGAACTCCCATCCACCTTGATAAGGAAACAACTGATGTCAGATTTGGGCATTTCGCTAGAATGCTGGTGGATGTTGATCTCAGATCCACTCTCATTGATACGGTAACACTTTCTATTCTGTCTGATCAAATTCTGATTGATGTTGAATATGAAAAGAAACATCTTTTATTCACTAAATGCATGACTGTGGGGAAATCTTTGGAGTTGTGTTGTAAAAACATAACTTGTAAGGAGTGTGGGATGCGAGGACACCCCTCCAATCTCTGTCGAAAAAAGGATAATTTGAAGGAATCGTCCTCACCAAAGCATGTCATCAAGGACAGCGACCCTCCTATGAAGGAATCCCCTGATGTGCTGACTCCTTCAAAGGGGAAAGAGTTAATTGTTGATTCTACTCTGACAAGATCTTATAGCGGCCCTTCTAGAGATCATGAGGTTATCACATCTGATAATTTGAGTCCTGCGTCAGCATTGGTGGTGAATGATTCTTCACAACTGCATATTCAGAAGCAATCTTCTGAGGAATGGAGGAACAAATCTGATGATGGGAAGTAAGGGGCTGAGATCTCCACTCTAGGAAATGGAGTTCCCATCCCCTGCAAGTGGGGGGACACACATGAGGATGATGAGGAAAGTGATAGGAATATGATTAAAACCTCATACAGTGATATTGTTCGAGGAGAAAAGACCATAATCTCTGACAGTGAGGGTGTATTGCCTACCCCAGTTAAAAGGAAACCAAGGAAAGATTACTCTGTGGTTCCGAGGATGGTGACCACCAGGTCATCCTCCATGAAGTCTAAGGAGAAGCTATCTATGGAGCAATTGGAGCGAAGAAAAGAGTATATCAAGTTGCTCATACAATATGAGCCCCAATCAGAATGTGAATCAGCCGATGCGGATGATATGGCCAGGTATGAATGTGATGCTTATGACTATTCAGACATGTAATCTCGTCCTCTTTCTCTTTTTTGCCTCTGCACTTTTCTTTTTATTAATAAATTTGTGGTCCAAGCGTGCTTGGATCTGACATCTGGGGTATAACTCATGAATGAGAAATGGGTTTTATAAACATATAACCTGTGAAAGAGATATGGGTTTAATAAACATCATTCCATCAAAACATATACCATTCAAATAATTAATATGAATGTGACCTTTAGATAATTTTCTCAAAAGGCATGAGTAACACTAATGGATGTCATCATAAGTGGAAAATAATTTGGGAATATCCAAAAGAAATTCCTTGAGGAAAATATCCATTATTATTATAAAAAATTATTTTAATTCATATATACTATTAGAAACATATTCATGGAAAATACATTGTATTTTTCTAAAAATGTATTAAAATAATTTTGAAAACTTATTCCCTTAAAAAATTATAAAATAAACTTGAAAAACCTTTGAAACCCTTTTTTTGTTAAAAAAACTTTGAAAACATATAAATACGATTTTATACCATTGAAAATGTTTTTTTAAACATTTAATACATTTAAACGATGTTTTTAAAATCATTTAAAAAACATTTTAATAAAAAAAAGTTTTTGAAAACATTTTTTATTAAACATTTGTTTGAATAAACATAGGTTTCAGACTAAAAGGATAAATAAATTTATATTTTCAGGAAAACATTTTGTTAATAATACAAAGCACCAAAGAGTGGATAAATGGGATCTTTAATTAGTTATGACATGAATAAACATAGGTTATGGAAATTAATGACATTTCTTAAGAGATGGTTTATAATATATCATCAATGGATGCATAATTATAAACATTATTGATAAATGATGAGATTGTTTCAATAATATCTTACCACTTTGTGTCATTAAATTATACTCCCCACGTATGAAATTTAAATTACATGGAATATAAAATATAATTAAAATAAGTATTTTTATGATATAACATGTAAAATGGTAGTTTATAAACATCATAAATGAATATAGGTGCATAGCGTGGCTAGTGTCTCAATGACGGAAAATTGAGACAAAACTATCTTACAGATACAGAAACATTTGAACACTTAAATCCCATGAAATAGAGATAAAACATTGGACATGTAAATAACCATAAACATATATATATTAATAATAAAATTCATTCATGGTAATTATATACACTATAAAAAAGAAATCCAGTGGTCAGTATGGCGTGTATCTCATGGAAATAAAAAGTGAGAGGAAATTCACACACCTTATGTCATGGATCTACTCATACTCATACCAAACTACTATAAAATAAATATAATTTTATTATAAATATTTTAAATAACCATATTATTAGATATAATACCATATATTGTTTGATTGTGAATTTAAATTTCCCTCTTATTAACAATTCTTATAATGGTTTTGCTTCGTGTAATTAATTGTTCGTTTTTTGCATGTGTCTTAATTTGTTGAATTTTTGCTCCTAAATCTTGTATCATTCAATTTATAATTTAAAAAATGATATAAATATAATGTATATTAATTATATACATATTTATAAAAAATCTATATTATATAGAAATATGAAATGGAATACAACGTTCAGGGAGAGGGTAGGTTGTACGTTTGTAAGAATGTTTTTCTATTTTTATTTGTAATATTGAAATAATGAAATTAAATGAAATATATATATATGTATTATAATTAAATTATAATAATTATTTCATATATATCATATATTTTTACTGAACCCATCCTTAAAACATTCCATGTTATGTGTGAATGAATCACATCGCTTGGAGGAGGTCGTAGTCCACACTTCCCCCAAATGAAATTATCGTATTTACACAAAATGGATAGAATGAATATACGTGTTATATAGTAATTAATGAAACATAAAAAAATTATATATATAATATATACATATTAAAAAATTATATTTTCCATCATAATTATCGACCATGATTGGTGGTAATGGAAAAAATAACAACATCGTTTTGTGAGGTGGTAGTTAACCGTACCCAAGAATGGTATGTATGTAACCCATTTGATGGAAGTGAAGGTCAAACCATTATCATAATATCTTATGAGTAAAATTAGGATAATTACGATAATTTTTATGCATTGTATAAGAATAATTGAGGTATTTGATAAATAAAATAATGTAAAGATTTTGTATAAGGATATTACCTCTTCTTTGAGTAACTCCTTTTGGTTTGTACCAAATGGTTTTCTTTGATTGGATTTCGTCCAAAGGTAAGATTAAAGGAGAAATTAAGGTATTTTTGTAAGTAAATTGGGAATATATTGGAAGAAATGAAGTTGTTTTAGAGGTGTTAATAAGTATAATTGATTTTTTCCTTTTATAGGGGATGGAGGGACAGACTTGGAATTTTTTAAAACAAGTTAGGTATACCCACGTTTTTACCTTAATAAGGTCATAAAAAATAAAAAAATCATGAATGGAAGGTTTATTGACATAATATTTCCAAAACATTGTTTTTTTAATTTTTATATGAATTTGGGCCCTTAAATTTATTGTTTATTCCTTTGTTAAGATTAATTTTTACCATAATGTTTTTGATTAATATTAATCACATTAAATAATATTTTTGGTAAAAAGTTATGTTGATCATAATATACTAACAACATTATAATTATTAAAACATATATGTTTTTATAATATTGAATTAATATATGGGAAAAAATCAAGATTAATACTACTCTCATAGATGTGTCGAGAAAGTAGAATCTTAAGGTGAGAATGTTCAAAAATTTTATTAAGCTTTTCTAACTAAATTCTACAAAAAATTGATTCCAATTAACAAAATTGGAATAATAGATATAAAATTGATCTATTGTGACTTTAAAACAAACTTAAAATATAATTTAACTATATGAAAAATAAATTTTGAATAAAAAATCAGTACTTTTCATTATTCACCTAAGAAAGAAGTTTCTCAAAAAAATATCAAAAATTAACCCTACGATATTTTTGATATTTTTAATTAAAAATAATGTTTATTTTATCAAAATAAATTTATAAAATTGTTTATGTTTTATAAAAATTCATAGAAGGACATACAAATATGTTCTTTGGAGAAAATAGTATGTCCAAACAAAGAAAGACTTTTAAAATTTTTTATGTTATATATATAAATCCATTATAAATTATATTTAAATAATCATTAATTATCATTAATATTAATATTTTTAAAGAATATTTTATAACTATATCGTTTAATTAATTTTAATAAAAAGATGATGTTTTGTAGAAACATAGTGTTGCGTGTAACTTCATACAACTCAGTGTTATGTACAACACAATCCAAGTCGGTGTTGTGTATATTACAAAATTATATTAGGGTATCATATTACAAAATATTAAAATGTTGTAGTGTACAAAGCCACAATAACTTAGTGCTTTCATATTACGCAATCTATATTTAGTGTTGCATGAAATGAAAAATATTAAAAAGAGGAAATTAATTTGAAAAAAAATATTTCACAAAAACTCGGGGTGTTGCATTATACACCCTTAAAAATAATTTTTCCCTTGAAATTCTTATTATATATAAATGTTTTCATTAATTAATTATCCTTTATTAAAAACTCACATCATAAAAATGGAAGATAAAACATTAAAATGGGAAATATGGAACTATAACAGTTACCCAAAGTAACTCTATGCTGGGTTTTCAGAAAGGAGAACATTGGTGGAATGTGAAAATATAGAAATGGAAGACAAAATATTACTATCATGTTATGGAAAAGAGCGATAGAGAACATGTTTAGTATAAAGATAATGATAAAAAATCTATAAATATGAGATGATCTAAGGGACCATTTGATTCACCAAAATAGAATGTAGTAGGATAATGTTTTTAATTTCATGATCCTTTTCCTAGAGTTAAACAATTTTCTTGAAAAGTAATATTTACTTGATTTAATTCCCATTAATAAGTAAAATCTCAACCTACTATCATGTAAAAAAAGACGTATGATTCCTTATTCCAAATATTACTAGATATATCCCTTAAATCCAAAAATGCTGTAAACTTAATCAGTTATAACTTAAACCACCTATCAAAAAGACATTAATTTGTTCCAAGGGTAGCATTACTATCCAACTTACTTATTATTATCCAAAATATCATTATCCAAACAACATTATTTTTACACAAGAAACATATTAAGGGTTATATTACCATTGTCAATTTTTTTTATTAAATCACATCTCCGATCCATCTAAACCATTCATATAATCTTGTTCATCTTTAGAAAAAAATACAAATAGGATAGTCCTTGTATATTTTTCCATTCATATAACATAATTATTGAATCTAAATACATTAAAACATCTATTATTTCACTTTATCAATAATCCATAAGAAGGATACCTAAAACTCTAACTTAATACCAATTTCATTTCAGATTTAATCTGTAGTCTCATCATCATCAGAAATATAACTTTTACTCAAAGCACTTTGCTGTTTTTATTTGGGAGAATTAAACTTAGGATATTGATTTTCATCATGAACATTCATTCCACACATAAATAATTTAATATTTGATGATGTTTTAGTGAGTCCAATATTCTCATCCAATTCATTAACCAACCCATTCATCTTTCCATTACAGTTTCATACTTGGTGTTTTTCTTTTCCATAGTAAAAACATATTCATGTTCATCTAAGACATTCACATGGGTGATTTTTTCCACATTGTTAACACAAAGGGAAATTAATATTTTTTCCTAGATGATCTCTATTACATGAAATCGCAGAGAACTCATTCTTTCTCTTCCTTTGTGAGTCCAAGAGTTAGTTACGGTACACGTTGTTAATCATGTTCTATGAAATATCAATAAGAATGATCACAATATCCTTCAATCTTGTGACCATCCCATTAGAATTATCATAAAAAATTCCATCACATTAAATGTTATCCCAATTATTCCATGTTCCCTCAATTGAAAAAACCCATAAATCATTGACTAAAAAACAATTTTCTTAGTGAGGAAACACATTATCATGAAAAACCACTTCTAGGATGTCTAAATTGTGAAACAATCCCAATATTTGACACAAAAGGTGAAAACTAGGTTACTCATATAATATTTTTTTAATTCTTCATGTTTTTTCATGAATATTTTTTGATTTCAAATAGCATATTCCCTAGGAGTGTCAAATCAGGTGTGCAATAAGGCACATTGCCGTGTACTAGGTTATGTTCATGTTAGGCCTGACCTAGTATATTGGACTTATTACTCTTTGCTACATATAGTCTAGAACCACATCCACTTGTAGTATCAAGTGAAGGATGTATTTCTAGGAAACCATTCACTCTATACTTTAGAAAAAATCTAGGAAATATTTCTAAAAATTAACTCATCCTTAAACTTATCCATAGAGGCATACTCAGGAATATCTATAGAAATATCCCTAGGGATCTCACTACAGTTTTCTAATCATATTTTCTAAATTTTAACTAAAACATTATTTTAATACCAACTATAACAACCTAGTCTTAATGTACATGGACATTAAATCATTTTTTCATAATACTTAAAACATTACACAAAAAGACACCGAAAGACCATATTAGTTTAACACCTTTAGAAACATGGTAATACAAACATAGTTATATGAGTAAGTTACAATATCATACACTAGGTTATTCTTGACTAGAACCCTTCTGTGACACATCTTAATTAATATATATCTTTATATCCTAGGGATGTGAACCTAAAAAAAGGTGAGCATAGATGCTTTGTAAGGGTAAAGAGGGGATATATGTGAGAATAAACATGACTGTAAGCATACGAGAATGTGATCACAACATAATAGGGTCATACAATTTATATCAAAGATCATATCGTAAATTATAGTATAAATATTAGAATTTCATAATACAAGAATCATATGGGAAATAAGAGAGTATTCCATGGATTCATAACATATAAATAACACATAGAATAGTGACATACACATAAAAACGTAATATCATTCCCTACAAGTAACGACTCATTCCTAGATCTTATCAAAGAACATCATGGGGAATACACCTACTGGTAGGGACACACCACTATCCAAGGGAATAGTCCTTATAAGGGATTGGGTTTTCCCAGATTCCCATATTGGATTAGGTTTCTCTATCTTCTTATAGCGGATCGGGTTTACCTATCTTTTATCTTCATGGTTACTACACCTACATGGTCGGAAACACCACTATCCCAATCACAATCATTTCTTTATATCAGATCAGGTTTCCCCATTTTCCCATAGTGGATAAAGCCCATCGACTTGATTTCTATCATTACATCATGAGATATAAATCATTACCGAATAAATTGGCAGGAGATATAGGTATCACCAATCTCATACTAAAATAACTCATATATATTCCACATGTTAATAAAACATTCATCATATCAGGACCTATAAAAATATAAGGGTTTAATAAACAACCTATAATAACCCATGAAGTGAAATGAGTGTTATAATCATGTAATCATATATTAAACAATAGAAAACTCCAGGTATAATAATCATTTTATGAAATCATTACCCTTTAAAAGAAGGGGGTTATATAACTATATAACCCATGAAAAGAACAGGGTGTCATAAGCATATAACTCATGAAAGAGAAATGGATTTCTTAAACATATAACATGTTAATGAGAAATGTGTTTCTTAAACATAATTCCATCACAACAAAAAACAATTCAAATAAATAATATGAATGGATAATTTATATAATTTCCTAAAAAGGCATGAGAAACACAAATGGATGTCATATTAGCAGGAAAATAATTTAGAAATATCCTTAAAAATTTTCTTTAGGAAAATATACTTTCTTATTTATTTAAAAATATAAAAATATATTCTAGTGAAAACCATTTTCATTGAAAATAATTTGAATACATAAAAATATGGATTTAAATATTTTTGGAAACCATTTCCCTTGAAAACATATAAATGATGTTTGAAAACATTTTGAAATCTATTTTCTTTTTAAATAATTGAAAACATAGAAATAAGATTCAAAATAATTAATATAATTTTATAAAAAAAAATTTCACACTAATAAAATAATTTTTTTAAATAATTTATAAAAAATTTTAAACATAATATTTTTAAAACATTTTTACAAAACATGATTTTGAACGAACACAGATTTTTGACTGAAAGGAGAAATAATGTCGGATTTTCATAAAAATTTTTTTTTAATAATATTATATACAAAATTGTAGAAATTGGTAGAATTACTTGAAAATAAAATTAATAACCATAGGATGAGAAAATTAATTATATTTCATGGGAGATGGATCATAGGATTTCATTAATGGAAGCATAATCATAATCAATCTTGACAAATGATGAGATTTTTTCATTAAAATATTACCACTTGGTTACATTGAATTATACTCCCTTATATGAAAATTAAATTATATAATGTTTAAAATATCATTAAAATAAGTAGGTTCATGATATAAAATTCCAAATGGTATTATATAACCCTTATAAATGAATATAGGTGTATAAAATGGAATGTGTCTCAAAGAAATAAAATTGCGACAAAATTATCCTACTGATATGGATAATTTTGAATTGTAAAATCCCATGAAATATATATCATAAATTATATATGTAAATAACGATAAATTTAAGTATAAAAATATTAAAATAATTTCATGGGAATTATATGCACTACACAGAAGAAATCGAGTGGTGAATGTGGCATATATCTCACGGAAAAAAAAACTGAACTGAAATTACCTTACCTTATGTCGTGACTCTCTATGTAATCATAAAATCCTCATATATAATAAGTATAAGTTTATTATATATAATTTACAGAACATTTTGACGTATATAATAATATATATGGTTTTATTATGACTTTATATTACCCACATATTAACAATTCCATGGTACGGTTCTCTTCCGGTAATATCCGTTTTGTTAGTCGCATGTGTCTTAATTTGTTATATTTTTTATTCTAATACTTATATCATGATTTAAAGAATTTAAAAATTGATTTATATAAAATATAAAAAAAAAATTTTTTGTATTTAAAAAAACATATAGATATTTGAAATTTTAAATGGAATACACTGTTGATGGAGAAAGTAGTCCCTACGTTTGCATGATCATTGTTTCTGTTTTTCTTTGTAATATTAAAGGAATGAATGTAAATGACATATATATATATAGTATCATTAAATTTGAATTATTATGTAATATATATCATATATTTTCACTAAAAACGCCATTAATACATTCCATGTAGTGTGTGAACGAATCACATCACTTTGAGGAGGTGGAAGACCACACTTTCCAAAACAAAATTATCATATTTACACAAAATGGAAAATCATGAAGGTATGTATTATATAATAATTAAAGAAAAATAAATACATAATATATTTCATATATATCATATCAAAATATATTTTATATCATAATACCCATCCATGAGTGGTGGTAATGGAAAAAATGAACAACATCGTTTCGTGAGGTGGTAGTTTACTGTGCACAAGAACGGTATGTTCGTTACCCATTAGATGGAAGTGTGTGTAAGTGTAGGTAAAAACATTATCAAAATAATATTTCAGTATATTTTGGATAATTTTTTATTATTTATTCAGGTAATAAAAATAATTTGTTTAGAGGAGAATAAAAATAATGGAAATGAGTTTGAGGAAAGATGTAACCTCTTCTTTGGGTAACACATTTTAGTTTGCACTAAAGGGCTTCCTTGTTTGGAGTTATGACCAAATAGAGTAGCCCAGGAGGAATTATGGAATTTTGGGAAGTTATCTGGGAATATATTGGCCAAACAGAAGTTTTTTTATAGTTTTTAATAAGGGGAATAGTTGGTGGCCTTTTATTTGAAGGTGAGGAGACATAGTTGGCATTTTATAAAACAGGATATGTGTAACATTGTTGTTAGATAAAAAATTATTCAAAACAAAACAATAATTTATTTTGTAAGGACTAAATATTTCATAAATATTATTTTTTCAAATGTTTATTGTTAATTTTTTCCCTTATGTTTTAATGATATTCTCTAATTAAGATAAATTTTCCTTAATCATTGTAGCTAATTTTAATCGCTTTCACAAATTTTTTTTATCAAAAATTAAGTTGATATTATTAGAATATGAATATAATAATGATTAAAATAGCTTATTATTATTTTTAAAATTTAATTCATATAAGAAGAAAAATTATGTTTAATGATAATCTCACAGACGTGGCGAGGAAGTGAATTTTTAATTGGAAAATGTTCAAAAGTTTATTTATATTTAATACCTAAATTCAACATAAACTTTATTCCAATTACCTAAATTAGTTTAATATATGTATAATTGATATATTTTTACATTAACCCAAACTTAAAATATAATTTAACTATGTAAATAAATTATATGAAAAAAAAAATTTAATTAAAATTCAATATTATCTAATATTCACCCAAAAAATAATGTTTCTCAAAAAATCACAAAAAGCCACCATAAGATAATTTCAAAAATATAAATAAAAATATGATTTTTATTTTATCATATTATACATCAAAAAGTTTTTATTTATTATTATTATTCAGAGAAGGACATAAAAGGCAGTTCTTTTGAAAAAATAGTATCTCTGAACACATAAAGACATTACCAAAAATTATATGTCTTATTATGTTTTATTATTATAAAACCGTTAAATATAATATTAAAAAAATGGTTATTATTATTAATATAATTATGTTTAACTGATATGTTATAACTCCATTATATAATTCATTATAATAAAAAAATAATGTTTCATAGAAACATTTTACATTGTGTAACGCAAACCAAGTCGGCGTTGCATATTACAGAAGCCATGTAAGTTTTTCATGTAGAAAAAACATATCTTGGGGAAAAATATATCTAAATATTAACATAGTATAGTATAAAATAAGAATAAATATGTGATTTTATATAACACAATCTACATTCAATGTTATGTGAACAAAAATATTAAATTAAGTCGAAAAACATATTTCAAAAAATACTAAATGTTTTATATATATGTTAACCCTTAAAATATGAAGGTTATCAAGGAATAAAAAATATCCACCAACATAAGAAAAATAGAATGTTTTTTTGTTCCAATGGTATATTATTAGAATTTTTTGAAAACTTTTCCCAAATGGATAATCTGTTAACCAAGAGAACATTAAAGGGAGTATAGATCACATGGAAAAATAAAATGAAAATATATTTTTGATGAATAAATGTGGGGAATTGTGATTATGAAAACCCTTTTCTTTATTTCACATTAATAAATGATTTATTAAAAAGTATTATGCTAAAAAAATCCAATAATATAAATAAATCTAGTGTCTTTTGGAATTATGTATGTAGCATAACAATTTAAAACTTGAAATAAATCATCTTTATTGAAAACTTCTTTAACATGCTCATACTTAAAACTACATGGGATAACCTAGGGACATATATAAGAAAAGGATGAGATATAAATACCAGTAAGGGAATAAACACAACATAAAATAAAGAAGATAAAACATGTTAGTAACTAAGAACATCAATAGTGAATAAAAGGAACACGAATAACAAGGAATGTTATAACATGATATTCATAACATGGGAAATGAGAAAACATCATAAAAAACATCATCATAAACACAGGTCAAGTATAAATACCCATAAATCATGAAAGATAAAGTGTCATAAAAGAGTCATGTTCACTCCCTGTCCCAACATGACACATAATGATACTAAACATTAATCAATGGATTATAGTGCTATATAAATCTGGGGAACACATTAATTTCATTTCATTATCATTCTTAAGTGTGCCACATAGATCATGTAACATTAATTCTTTCATCATTATAAAATATCTAATGACCAAGAAGTGTGGTTAATATATATAATTCCCTAAAAAAAATTTATGTTCATTAATGTGAAAAATCATGATAATAAATGGGTTTTGTATTCACTACATAATTGTTTTGGCATGAGAAATGATGGTGAAATTTCTGTAGCATAATGACATCACTTAAAGGATCATAAAATGGGTTGAAAAGAGAGAAAACAGGGTCTATCATAACATATAAATTAAATTGGAATTAACACGGACATGGAAATATATATCCCAACATTAGAAATAAGAAATAAAATTCATAAGGTAATGAAGAATGTTGAATAAAGAAGAAAATCCTAACTATATTTCAGCATGGTAACGGGTGTACATAATGGATCATGGGAGGGTTTATGAGAGTAAAGTGGTGATATCATAATTTATAATTTAAATTTATAGAAAGTGGGATATGTAAGATCAAATCCCAATATATGAAAATGGAATTTAGAATATAGAATATAAAATAATTTCTTGAATAGAAATGAGAAGAGATAAATCCCTTAAACATTTTCGGCATAGTCACTAGTTTACATAATGTATGAATGAAGGTATAATGAGAGTAATAGGAAAGTATAATTATTTATACATAAAATTGAATGTAATAGGAATATCAAATAACATGTCCCAATATAAGATTAATTAAATTTATAGATATAATAAAATGATGTGCTTGATAAAAAGAGGGGAGTTGAAGATACCTTACTTGTGTGTGTGACTCCAAAGGTTTGGGTGGGGATTATTAAGATATTGGGGTCACCTTGGGAGGACTCTAGAGAGTTTAGGGAAGAGTATGGATATGTTCCAATGAGTTTGAGTGAAGAAAAATTAGATCTTGTATGGGTTTATATAGGAAAATAAGAGTATTTCTTTATTATTTAGGTTTTTAAATCAACAAAATAAAATAACAAAAAACATAAACCTTCCCACGATTTTCAAATTAATTAAAAAGAATGGGACTGGTTTAATTATTTTATAAGGCAAAGGAATGAACTTAATAAAACAATTTCCTTTCTTATGTGAAGGTGAGTTACACTCATAATGAAATATTATTAAAACTATAAAATATATTAATGGTTTTGGAGGATTGATAATAGATTTATAAAATAAAAAAAAATTACATTATTTTAAAGGTAAAACATTGAGTAAGGTGCATGATTGTGGGAATTTCATGGAGTGGTTCCACAAAAGTGGTTTGGGTATGATCTCGATGGGATAGAACTTATTATGTAAGCAGTTTCTCTCAAACATTAGTTATTAGATCTCAACATGGACTTAATTACGGGAAAATCCCAAAGATTATATCCCCATTAGAAGCTCTAATAAATGGGATTCATATGGTATGATCTTAATATTTGAGGCCATCAAATCCTTTGTCTATGTCAATTGTATTTGTTAAAATGATATATCTATAATAATCATGTGATCACTATTCAAATACTATATTATTCGTTGTAATAATTCTTAATAGTAAATTAAAGCTGATAAGATGTAATAAAACTATATAAGTGCATGTGTTTTCTATAACCATATTTTATTATATTACATTTAAATAAATTTCAAGGGAAATTTTATTTATAATTACATGATTCATTACAATATTCCCTCAACAAGAAATTTCATCCTCAAAATTTTCATTTCCGACACTAAAATAAATAATGATGACTCTGTTTCATCCCTTTCTCTAGATCCCATATTACTTTTTTAAACTTGTGGTTTCTACACAACACTTTGAAATGGTTCATTTCCTTTTTTCATAGAAAGATGTCTCTAGGATCTATAATCTCCACCATATTATCCTCATAGGAAAGGACATTATACAATGGTACCACCTCTAGATTGAGTACACGTGAGGATGTACTTCCACTATAGGAATATATGGAATATATAATGTACTTGATATAGGTTAAATGAGAGTGAATGTTGGTTGGCCACAACTTCGTTGCGATCAAGAATCTCAAAATGGATGACCTACCTCGTGATAATATTTCCCTTCTTCCCAAACATCATCACATTCTTCCATGGGAATATGTGGAGGAATAACATATATCCAACATAAATATCTTGGTTTCATCGATGATTCTAAGTATATCTATTTTTTCGAAACATGGAAGCCTTGGAGTGCTATTGAATGGTCATAACATTTTCCACCATTTCTTCAACTGTTTAAGGACATAGTAGTTTTAATTTCCCAAATTTAACCCAACACGTGGGTGTTCGAAACCTCTTCCCATAACTGTCTTCATATGGAGCCATTTGGATGCTCAACTTGAAGCTAGTGTTGTATGAAACATTACTAGAGGAAGAAATTAGTGTCATCCAACTTTGAAGACCCTATAATATTCTTGTAACATGTCTTCTAGTGTTTGAATATTCTTCTCCTATTTCCCATTTGTTTGAAGATGATATGTCGTAATGATGTTCAAATTAGTTTTTAGAGCATGTTGGAGACTCTTCTATAACTAAGAGGAAAATATTAGATCTTGATCAGATACAATCAATAGTGGTACTCCATGCAAACATACTACTTATTTGATGTATATCTATGCAAGTTGATTTAGTGAAATGTCCTCTCAAATTGAAATAAATTAAGCCCCCTTTTTAAGAAGGTAAAAAACAACCCATATAGCATTTTTCCATTGTATGTATTTAGAAGTCCGATGGAAAAGTCCATAGTGATGTTCTCTAATTTCCATGTTGGTATATGTAATGGTTTCATTTTCATATTAGAATTATTTATTTCATCCTTCACTTTCTGGAATACATGGCACTTTGATGTATATTTATCATTTTACTTATTCATATTGTCCCACCAATAGTTCTAATGAAGATCTTGATACTTCTTTTTTTTATGCAAGGAGAAATTCAAACTATGTGCATCATCAAACAGTTCATTCATTATCTCAGTATTTTATAGAACATATATTCTTGACCCAATCTCAAAATTCCTTCTTCATTAACATTAAAATTTTAGTATTTCCCCTTCTTTAAATATTACAATTCCATTTGAATTCACACATCATTAATTTCATCATCCATTAACATCTCCAGATGAGATTGATTAACAATCATTTGTGAAAGGATTAATGATGTAACTTCTTTTCTAATTCCTATGTACATCCTCTCCAAATCTATGAAATCAAATCCCTGTCAATTCTGATTTATGATAGAATTTTTGATCCTTTTTTACATAGGGAAT
The DNA here is from genome assembly GCA_963277665.1 of Viscum album. Classification (NCBI taxonomy): domain Eukaryota; kingdom Viridiplantae; phylum Streptophyta; class Magnoliopsida; order Santalales; family Viscaceae; genus Viscum; species Viscum album. Next base: position 756,243,166 of record OY728132.1, on the reverse strand, counting down.
CATCCACTTTATTCTATTTCCCATGATGGTAATGAATTGAGCATTTATTGTCCTTGATTATCTCTTACCATCTTTTTTAGTGCATATTTAGCTATTTATATTTGATTATATACTTGAGAATTTTGTGATCCGTGTATATTTCACACTCCCCCTCGCCAAAGAGATAATGCCACCCTATTTCTAATGTGAAGGTCACTATAACCACATCCAAAGAATGTATTGGGTACTTATATTAGTGAAAATTAAACTTCCTTGAAGATTATTCTATTACTTTTTCATTCTGCATTAACACACAACCCAATACCATTTTCATAGCATCAATGAATACTATGAATATTTCTCTACTTGTGGGTAGGGTAAGCATAGATGCATTGATGAGCCAACATTTCATCTCCATGAATCTCTCTCCACATTATTCAATCTAATAAAACTTGCCTCCCTTATAGGTTTTATTAGTTTGAGGGTATGAAAATAGTGATAAACGTTTCAAAAATTTTCCATAATAACATGATAGTTCAAGGATACTGGTGATATTTATCACAGATATAGACCACTTCCATCATTCAATTGTTCCTTTATTTGAATGGTCTAAAAATATCCCATTTCATGTGATAATATTGACCAATAACAAGACATGCTTCAACCAAAACTCACATTTTTAATAATTTTCATAAAGATACTCCTTTTTTCAAGGACTTTAGAAGAGTACTCAGATTCTCTTCTTGATCCTAATTTCTTTTGATGTGTATTAGAATATCATTTATAAATACTATGATAAATTTGTAATTATAATATCTAAAGTCTCTAATAATCATGTATATAAATATTTATGGAACATTATTGAGTTTAAAAGTCATTAATATGTACTCATAGTGCCCATACCTTGTACAAAAACCAGTCATGGGGATATCCTCCTTCTTCACTTAAACATGGTAATATCCCGACCGAAGATCCACCATGTAGAAGTGTTGTGCTCCATGTAACAAATTTAAAAAGAAATAAATCCTTGGATGATGATACTTTTTCATTATGATGGTCTTGTTTATATCAAGATAATCAATGAAAAGGTTCATCAACCCATACTTCTTCATGACAAAGAAAAAAGGTGCACCCCATGGAGCATCACTTGGGAATATGAAACCTTTTTCCAGATTCTCCTGTAGTTGTTTCTTTTTCTCCTAAGGTTCCATAAAGGAAATTATATAATGATTCTTGGATATTGTAAATTACCCATGAAAAATTTGACAGAAAATTAAACCTCTTTTCCTGGAGGAAGACTAGAAAATTCCTTGAGAAACACATCAGTGCAATCCCTCATAATAGGCATGTTTTAGAAGATTGTTCAATCCATAGACTCAATAATTTGAGCTAGATACACTTTCTCATAGGGAAATTATATCCATGCACGATATGATGTTGTTAAAGATGATTCAGAATCCTCTTTTCATTTGTTTAGATTCGGGGGACAATTTACTATACAGAGATTGATTTCCTTCTCGTGATAGTTTATGTTGGACCTACAGAGGAAAAGCCAATCCATGCCCTGAATTGCATAAAATTTCACCAAAAATAGTATGATAATGTTGACTGGGAAGTTCAGAACAAAAATTATGACATGGGAGGAGTTATATACTTGTGATGGATGGATTTCTTCATTTTGTATTTTCATTGATGACTCTATTTCCCTTCATTGTGGTGTTTTTTGTATATTTATTGAAAAATTTCTTGAAAAGGAGTTCCTAGAACTATGAACAATAACCCTAACAATCACTATTTGATTATGTATCTTCTAATTTACTTAATCCAATGAGATATATGGAATATATTTTTTAAACTTTTAAACATAAAAATGGGAATCCAATGAAATTAAAGTGATAACATATAAATTGCATGTATTTCTTTAAATAATAAATTTCTAGGAATTAATTTCTGTTATACATGATCTCTTTCGTAACCCATATTCTTATGAGTATTTTTTTGTTCCCTTAATAACGATTCATAATGATCTTATAAATTTACCAAATCATATCCTCCTGGAGTGTGAATCCAGGTGTGTAATAAGGCCCATTTTTATGTACTAGGTTACCCTAAGACAATCCTAAGGCACATTATTAGTGTTATTACCCCTAGTTACATCTATTCCACAACTACATCCACTTTTAGTATCCATACATGGATGTATTTTCTTGATAAACCATATACTTTATATTAACCAAAATTCAGGGAAATTTTCTTATACCTTGTCCTATCCCTAAGGATTTCTCTATTGTTTTTTAATTCTAATCCCAAAAATAACTAAAATTTTCCTTTGATAATAACTATGAAAACCTTGATATTTATTTCACATAAATACATGATTTATTACATATTATTAAAATTAATACAACACAAAATATTGATAAGTATAGTTTATTTTTGAATTAGGTACATAGAATAAAATAATAAAACATGAAATAAATCATTTTTGTTGAATACTTATTGAACATGATCATACTTAAACTATATGGGATTACATGGGGACATACAAAATAAAGGGGTGAGCTATAAAGCCCAGTAAGGGAATAAATATGGAATAAAAAAAGATGTTAATATATGTTAGTCTATAAAAATATCATTGGGGAATAAAAGAAACATGAATAACACGGAAGGATATATCATGGTTATCATAACCATGGAAATGTGGGAACAAATTAATGCACTATATCATAAACATAGGTCAAGACTAACTACTAAGACATAAGTAAAAACAATGTTCCATAAAGGAATCATGTTCAATCCCTATCCCAATATAACATATCATGATACTAAACATTACTTAACACATTAGAGCACTATATATTTCTTGGCACACCCATAACTTTCGTTTCATTCTCATGGTTAATTGTGCAAAATAGATCACAATACATTGATTACTTCATCATCATAATTTACCTAATGAGAAAGGATTGAGGAATACATATAAGTAGTATCCTAATCAAAAAGTATATGTACATTAATTTGAAAACCCTTGATAGGGAATGGTAATGTTAATCACTAAACAATTGTTTTGGTATGAAAAATCATAGTGAAATTTTGGCATTATAACGATGTCACTTAAAGGATCATAAAATGGGATGACCAAAGAGATAAATGGGAATCTAATAACTTATACATTAAATGGTCGGAAATAGTGAAATTAAAAAATATATCCGTAAAATAATATTCATTTTCTTTAAATAATTTTCTAAATATGTGAATTTTTACTTTTAAAATAATAACTAACATTTATTAGAAGTGCTTTTTTTACAACAGTAGTTTACAAACCCATATAAAAAATAATTTTTAAATATGAAAAAATATATGATCATCAATATTTAAGAAAATATATTTTATAATAATATTTTATTAAAATATTATTTATTCAAAATATCCATTAATTCGTCAAAATAAAATCCTTAATTGAATTTGAATATTACCCAATAAATACCATTATTGTTTTATTATATCAAAATCATTTGTAAAGTAATAATATTAAGATGAAAATATCTTCATTAAAAAATAATGTACAAACTCATATGTCTAGGTTCTTAATACATTTCTATTTACTACACCAAAAAACACCATAAGAGTAACGAGCATGATTGTGGGCCTTTCATGGGGTGGTTTGGGGAACATGGTTTGGGCCGGGATGTCGATGACTTTGACCTTCTCATGTAAATGGTTTAAACAAATCTTATGTTATTGGATCTCATCTTATAATTGGCTAAGGTAAAATACCCTAGATACTACATCCCTTATAAGCTATGATTAATGGGATTAATAGAGTATGATCCAACTGGTTGAGGTTATCACCTCCTTTTTCTATGTCAATTGGATTGGTTAAAACCAAATATTTATAAAAAATAATGTCATCAATTAAACGAATATATTATCAATGGTAATGATAGTTAATGGTCAATTAAATCCGATAGGATATGATAAATTCAATTTAATTCATGTTTTTTCGACAACTATATTACATAATAATAAGTTTAAATAAACTTCAAGGGTAATTTTATTTTCAAATAGTATTTGTCATTACAGTGGATGTTCATGCAATGAATCCTCCATCTAGTAAAGAAGGATTTGTTCTTTATAGTGATGAAATGAGGAAATTTTTTGTACAAGTTGTAATTAAAAATTCTAGAGTTGTGGCCTACATATCAAGATAGTTGAAACCCCATTATATTAACTATATTACTCTATAATTAGTATTGGTAATATAAATATTTCAATTAAATATAGAGATAAATTACATATATGGAGAGAAATTTTATATATACATAGACCAACTGAGTTTAAAATTTTTATTTACTATGATATATATTAATATGTTGAAAAAAATGGTTAGAACTATTCAAGGATTCTGATTGTGCAATCCATTATCATCCATGAAAAAAATTAGTTGGTGGATTCATTGAGTAAAAATGACCATGGTATCATTGGTATGTTGTGGGTAAATAATAATTCAATTCTCAAAGACTTTTAATGACGGACATGGGAATTATAATATAAGGGAAACTAACACTATAATTCTATATAAATACCCATCTATATTTGTTATATTTTATTAATAAAGCTCAATGAATTAATAAATCCATACAAAAAAATATGGAATATATGATATATTAGGAATTATTAGAGTTAAAAATTTGTGATGACAGAGTTTAGTGATTTGGAAAGATGTTTTGTCAGAATTCAATACAAGGGTTGAATAAGGATTTTTTGGATGAATCTCATGCCTCGAAATAATATATACATCATAGAAGAACCAAGATTTATAAGGATGTCTCAGATTACATCGAGTGTGAAAATATATCAAGGGAAAATTTGTATTAAACTAAATTTTTTTTAATGTTTTAGTAGGTGAAGGCTAAAATAAAACTTTGTAAAGGAGTAATGTAGCCTATACCAATACTATAATATAAGTGGGATAATATTAATATAGATTTATTCATTATGATTACTATGAATTTTAAGGGGAATATTTATATATGGGTCCTTGTTGATCGTCTCAAAAAGTCAACATATTTCCTCACAATTTAACAATATTTTTCTATGGATTATCTAAAAATATTAAATATATATATTAATTTATGAGACTTCATGGGAAATCCCTATCAATAGTGTCTGATTGAGACTAAATATTGACATCAAAATATTGTAGGAGCCTCAAGAAGGATTTAAATATATAGCTTAATCATAGCATGCCCTATCTCTCTTAGACACATGGGATGTTTGAATGGGATATCCAAACTTTGGAAGACATGCCAAGGTCATGATATTTTAATTTATAAGGAAGTTTAAAAAACTATTTTTTTATTATAGAGTTTACCAATAATAATAGTTACCAATATAACATTAATATAGAACTATATGAATCATTATATAGAAAGACATGTCTGACTCTAACATGTTAGGATGAAGTCAGAGAAAGGAAGATTTTGGTACCATAACTTTTGGAAGATAAAATAAAGAAGTTAATATCCATATAGAATCATATCAAAGAAGCTAAAAGTAGTAATAAAATTTTTGCTACCAATAAAATGATGCATCATTAATTTTAAGTGGGATACTATGTATTCTTGATGATATCTCTATGAAAAGGAGTTATGAGATTTGGAGTGAAAGGGAAACTATTTCTATAGAATATTGTCCCATTTGAAATATTTGAGCTACATGAGTATAGAATATCATTTTTCCATGCCGTAAAACCTACATATATTTCATGATGTTATCCATATATCACTTCTAAATATGTATATATCAAACAATACTAATGTTATAAATGTCAACCATGTTCATTTGGAGAAACGGTTATCCTGTGAAGATGTTTTAATTTTAAGTTCATAATACAAGAGAATAAGTACTATAAAATTTAATTAATCACCTATTGAATGTTCTTTGGTAGAATAGTTTCTTAGAGAAGGAAACATGGGAACTATTGGATTCTATGAGAATGGCTTATCCACTTTTGTTTGTAGATTGAAATACAATTTTTAGGATTAATTGTTTTTACGGGGGGGCGGGGGGGATGTTATACTAGAGACTATAAAATATTAAATAAAACATTCATCATATTTTTTTTTGGATAATTAAAACCTGATTATATTATCAAAATAGTACAATGAATATTGATAAAATAAAACATTAAGTAATTGAATTTATACTAAAAGATAAACTAGTTCCATAAAGAATGTAATAATGCCCATCAAAAAACTATTCTTGTACTCTGATGGATCATAATCAAAAAGGAATATCAAGTATATAAAAAAAATTCAGTAAGAATAAAACAATAAATAGAATAATTGTTATGGGTCTGAAATATAGAGAATTTTATTAAGGTCTATAGATATTGGTGTACAAATAAGGTTAAATATGACCATTGGGAATTATAACCATTGGGAATTATGACTATTAGTTCATATGAAAATTGTTTAATATGACACTTGGTCAAAATAACCATTGGTAATTATAACCTATCTCAATATGACCATTGGAAACTATGACTATTGGTGGTATAACAATTATGAAAATACCCTTTGTATTAGTCTATATTATGAATAATGATAAATGATAATTATCAGATAGGGGAGGAAATATGGATTTTACTATTAGGAACATCCCTTATGAAGTTCACTTATGAGAGCTTGGGAAGGAGGTAAAATCTCTGGGGCTCACCCTTGACCAATCCCAAGTAGAACTCTTATAAGTGAAGCTGGAGGGGAACCATCCGCAAGAGAAGTTCAATATAGTGAAGATCACCACCCATTAAATATTGGCCAAAATACCCATTTAAAGAACCACCATTTCAGAAATTACCCTTAAGGAAAATGTTAGTGTGATTAGAGGTTATTTATAAAGGGATTGAGTTGTGTTATGTTGTAAATTATTTATGAAAATTAAAGTATATTTACACTAATAAATTAATTTTGATGAATGTATCAACCTAATAAAAAAGAAATAATGTAGGTATATAATGAATGAATTTTATAAAAAGTATTTCATATTTTTAATTGGGATGTCAAGGTTATCCAATGGGTTAAATTTGGTAATTTTTGATTAAAATTGTAAAATACTATGAAAATGGTTGAGTATGATAAAATATGGTATATATGACATAGTATTTATACAATCATGTCTCATTTCATCAAAAAAATTCATTTTACTATTTTTTTCACTAAAACAATAGTGGATCATTAAGAGTTGTAGTGGTGCATTATGGTTATGGTAGAGCACTAATAGAAAGTGGAATAATAAAATAAATAATTTTTTCCTAGAAATTTCACGCTCTAAAACTATAAATACTCACACTCTCCTCTCATTATTACGAACAAAATTCAAATTTACCTCTCCATTTATCTCTGAATGAGTCTTTTCCCTAGATCTATCTTCATTATTGAAGAGTTTGTTTGAATATATGTTTGATTTACAAAAAAAGAAGACCAAGATAGTTAAGGGTTAGTACTTAGATTTATTCATTTCCAATTTGAATTTAATTATTTTCAATTTCATTTTAATTTTAATTTTATATTATTTAATTATAATTTTCTACATTATCATCTCCCAATTGAAATATTATAATCGAAACATTACCCAAACCCCTTAACATATACACTTTTTTGTATGTAGTTACTCTATGGATGTAAGGGCTGTTTTTATCTATATTTATAATTCTTATTTACCCTATCATTTTTGTTTCCTTTTTCGTTCAAATTTATTATCCCATTATTTTATTTATTCCACTTTATGTTCGATTCTTAGTAACTCTTACCCATGTGATCATTCATTTCACTCACATTATTCCAAATTCATAAGCAGTTACTATTACTAAATCTCATTTTAGCCATATAAATCATATACATTTGTTAAATATAATGATTATGATTTTACAAGAAAATACATCCCTATCTAGGTACAATAAATGTAGGGTAATAACCCCAAAAATATTTGGTCATTTATATCCCGATTATCTTTTGATTACATGGTGAGTGATCCCATACTGTGCACCTGATTTGACACTCTCGGGGGATATGCTAGGAATTATTATCGTACACTTTATAAACCAAACCATAGAATTTATATGGTGGTTTGTATTATATGTGATTATTCTATATCATTATATTGAAAATAAAATTTTCTATAAACATTGAAAATATTTAATCTTGATAAGTACCTATTATCACCAAAATTAGATAAATAACATATCGTTTGTACTTTTTAGAAATAGTGAATCACTGATTAATCCATATATGTGTTAATGGAATTTAGTTATCCATTATAATTAATACAATAACTGGAGTAATCAATTATTGACAAATATAATTTTTTTCCAAACAATAATATCATGTCTGATAAGATCCATTTGGAAAATCTTCCATATATTTTAAGTTTTTTCATCGTTAAAAAATATTCCATGTATAGCCTATAATCATTTTCTATGTGATGAAATGAAATATACTTTTATGTGATTAGTGGGACCCACAATTATATATCCCCTTAGTACTCTTCTATGTCTAATGGGATAACTAAGAGAGGGTAATGGGATCTTTTTTATTCTTTATCTATAATTTCTTCAAACAAGGCCTCGATTATACATTTATGATGTCTGAAATTATAGAATTCCATATTTAAAATTATTTTGTTATCCATGTGAATATGAATTTTTATTTATTCCATGGATTACACTTATTATTATTGGATAAGCTTAACATTATAGAACAAATAATTATACTTTTATTTTGCAAAACTATATTATAATGTATCTAGTCTCTTGAGGACTAATAAACCTTTATTCGTGAAATGTAATATAATGTACTTTATTTTCCATGTAATAAATAAACCAACGGAGATTGGAAATAGTTGTTGGGAATCAAAAAATAGGTGTCATCCAACTCAATTCTATCATCAAAATTACTTAATAAAGCGAACAAGGTTGTCTCTCACAACTACTATTATGTTTCTTGAGGTATTCAAGTCCAAACCACTAGTCATCTGTTCACAAAGAATGTAGTGAGCTGCAAACAAAAAACCTTATCCCTATAAAGCCTCAAGATTAAATGAACTATTTTGGATAGATTTATTCTCCCAACTACTAATGATCAATGAAATAAACTAAAAACATGCAACCACTACTGATGGTTCCCTATGAGGTTTTTATTTCTCTATTAAAAAGAGATCAATAGGAATACCATAAAATTACATCAACACCCTTATACTTCCATATGAAAATAACTAAAATCATAGATGAAAAGATCATATAAAATTCATGTTGGATGATCCAAACAATTCAGATAACCCTGTTATGTTAATAACAGACCCCGTGAAAATTCATACTAAAATATAATGAAAATAAACACATATGATAAAGTGAAATCATTTATAGAATAGATGAAATCACAAAAAACAATAATTATTCAAATAAATAAATCAATAATATTTAAAATACATTGGGGAAATTTTGTACAAAACTACTCATCACCTCACTCAAGTTGATTCATTGAATCATATCACCATTCAATCAAGATGTAGGTTCTAATACACCCTTAGTTTAAAAGAATATGTTAAAAGAATTATATGTAAATACCTGAATCCACATTATATGAAACTCAAACATATCATAGATGGTCACAAAAATTAATTACTATGTGATGAGAATATAAATCTGTGAAGATCATATCCCCTCTTTTACATAATATTACCAAACTGTGGAAAAATAAACGAATATCATCAAAAACAACTGATCTCAAATACTCTTACTGGGGGAATTAAGTACTAATACAACATTATGAAACATAAGACTCCCAAGAAGCTACAACCATGATATTAACACATAACAATCACTATATCATTATCTCAAATATCATGGATGGAAAGATGGGTTTCTCAAGCACAAAAAGATTCATGATGACGGTATGCCTCACCATTAGTGATCTTAAAATGGGATAAAAACCAACTGCTTGAGATGTTATGCCAAAACATTATTACCTACATGGGTCACATCATTGAAGTCCACTAAGTGAAAAACTTTAGTTATTATAATAAAAAATAGTTCAATACTTCTGATAACATACTTAGGATTACTAACATGGCCTAAAAATTCCATGAACTATTTCACAAGTGAGCCATTATTATTAAATCAAAGATACTCATAATTATACATAAAATTAATCTCTAATAAACACTAGTTGGGATGTTCATATAGATCCTAATGAATAATTTCGGCTAAAATTTCACCAAACTACCAATTAGTTCCCTTAGATAATATAGGTTATATTATAACCAATACAGAGTGATATAAACCCACATATATCATCCATGATACCATTATTATGTTCAAAACCCACTCTGAGTAACCAATCCACCTTAGATTACAATTATATACATGCCTATCTCCCTAAATGATGGACAATTAACAGCAGTATTACAAATTTAATTAATTAGACTGAAAATTTCACATTTTTAGATACCATGAAAATAATATTTAATGTATAAGTATGAGTCTCCCATCATAGTGATAAAATCAAAAAACCATTAATAAATAAATATGAAGTAAAAATAACTCAAACTTAATTTTATGGGAATAATTATATATAAAGGATACATGAATCATACCGTTAACTTTTCTTGTTACCCCTTTCTCTAATTCATCAACAATATAAAACCATATAGAATATAACTATTACTATATTAAGTTTGATAGGGATTACGTAACAGTGGATGATAAGGATGAAATAAATTTTAATCCATCTCATCATGTTTCCACATCACCAATGTAACGCCATGCCATTTTAGAATGAATTTACCTTTAATTTAATAAAGTGAGGATTGGCTTGTTTCACTTGAAAAAACAAACTTAAAAAATCATTGATACATTTTACTGAGATAAAATATTATAATTAAAGATAAAATAAATATGTGATTATAATTAAATATGAAATAATATTAAGAAAATTAAATATAGAATAAAATGAAAATTAAATAAAAGACTATGAATATATAATCATTATCATCATGGTTTTCCATGAAGATCATCACCTCAGTTGTAAGCATGGTAAGAAGGATAATAATTAATCATATAATAGAGATTCTGATAGATAATTAAATAGGATTAATGGTTATTATTGTTTGTATGTATATATATTGAAATTAAATACATCCATTATATATATTGTTATTGGAAACATGGTCGTTGGAATTATTTTCTTTGCAAATATGGTCATTAGATATACATAAATTCAATATATATATATCATATGTGTGTAGTGTTTAGTAAATAAATTTACATAATATAATTTATAACTGAAAATAATGAAACAAAAATATATTATTAAATTTAAAATTTTATGGTAAAAAGATATTTTTATTTGTTAAATAATAATAATGATGACAATAATAGTATTATTAAACAATTTATTAATAAATTGGATTGAAAAAAATGAATTATTTCCAAAGTAATGAAATATAATTGATGAAGTAATTAATTAATTATAATAAATACTAATGTAATTAATTATGGACATCTAAATATGTACATTTTTCACTATAAGTTTGTATTTAAAATTTAAAATTTTATTATTTTAAGAAATTTTAAGAAATGATATTCCAATATAAATAAACACTGATTTATCATTCAAAAATTTATTTTCAATTGGCTATAAATATGAATAATTATTTTAAAATTTAAAAGATATATTTTTCAATGGATTTTTTTAAATGTTTGGTGTATTTTCCTTATAAAAAATTAAATTGATCACATTGAAAAGAAAAATCTATTATAATGATTCAATTTATAAAATTATTTCAAATTCATTTCAATTAGTAATTTATTTGAAATAATATTATGATCACTTAATGTTTTAAAATGTAACATTTCTATAAAAACACTTTTTTAAATATAAATTATGTTTTTATTTTAAAATTAAATTTCTCATATTTAAAAACTTATTTTCACAAAATGGTTGTAAAATATTGAATAACCACATAAAATTTAGGTAATTTGGTAAATTTCATTTTTAGTTATAAAAATAATTTACCGTAGAAAAAATGAATATATAGGGAAAAGGTAAAACATAGTAAAAATGGTTAAAAATATGTGTTAAAACTAAAAAATAAATAAAAGATATCCTCAAATGTTTTTTTGGGGATTCATGGACGAACCATATCCAATATCAATTTTTTCAATTTTGGATCCATTTCTATTGAATAATGCATCTCATATTAAACAAATTTCACCCCTCTCACGTATATAAGGACTCCTTCAATACCTGACTTCTCAAGACACCATAAGACTTATATATAACCAAATATATACGAAAATAGATTCCAAAAACTAAAAAATGTATCCTATTGTTTTTGGAATCATAAAAATTCCACTCTTTGAAGGAATAATCTATTTAGTAATATAAATGTCCCAAGGATTATGGTAATAAATCCCAAATCACACCATTTTTATTTCCGTTCATTTTATTCTTCTTCCAAAAAATAAATATAATTTCAACTCAAAAAAATAATTAAATAATTATTATTAATATACTAAAATGATATTTTTGTGATGAAATAACAATTATTTTACTTCCCCGCATTCATTATAAAATAAAAACATCCCCCCATGTTACGTTAGAACTACATCTTCTATAGACATCATATCCCATTTTTCTTCACTGTCTTTCACGGTAGTTATAAAAATTTATCTAATAAAAAATTTACGTTTTTTATGTTTCATTTATTGGACTCACTTTCAAGAGGTTTTGACTCAAATTTTATAAAAACATTAATGGTTTCGCTGATATAATTCCCCACTCCATTGGTTCACAAACATTCTCTATGACTATTCACTTCAATGATCATTATAGTCATAAATTCATTTTATTATTATGGTATTTTTTTATATTTCTCTATGTAATTTATATTTTCACATTTAATTTTGGTTTTTTAATGTGTTTCATTCTTCATAGAAATAGATCATTCTTATAAATAATTTCATTCAATTCTATTTGCTCATTCTTTTCAATGTTAATATTATTTATTTCCATAAATATTTGAATTTATTATTTTAAAACCCAAATATGAATTATCTCAGGGTTTCTTTATTTTTATCCTTACAATTTTATAATTGAAATATTTATTAATCTTTAAAAATTATGGGTTTTGGTAATGGGATTTTAAAATATAAAAAATGAATTTCATTTCTTATTTATATCTTTTATCTTCCCGTAAAAAAACTCGTTTACTTTTATTTCATTTAATTGTTTTATAATTATGATTCAAATTTAATTTTTTGAAAATTTATTCATGTTAACATCAGAAAACTAACTTTCACAAGTGACTTACAACATCTTCTTTTTACGTCAATGATAAAAATTATTTAAAAAATATAGTTTTACGACTTCATTTAAATTTTAATCTATAATTAAAACAGTGATAAATATCATGGAGTAATTTTTATGATCACTCTCTAATTGATTTCATTATATAATTTTCTCAGTGATATCATTTTTTGTATTGACTAATCTACTATTAATTCCATTTTATGTGACAATATTTATAACCCATTTTCTTTCTATTTTTTTTTAATGATATAATGTTTATTTATTTCATGAGGAAAACTTGTATCATATAACATTTTATGATGAGTGGGGTGCCATAAATCTCTCAATGCATCAGTTAATGTTTATATATCACGAGATAATTTTGGGAAACGGGTTACGATGCTCAATCAACTCTAAAAATGAGTTATGATGTTTGATATACTACAGGAAATATCGTGTGATACATGATCCATTATGGGAAGGAATTAATGATGTCTTGTCATATATGTTATTATAATCAAGTGCTGATTTTAGCACCACTATGTTATGTGAAATAAGTAGTGATGCCTTCTCTATTAGGTATTGATTTCCCATTCATATTATTATGTCACATTTGTATGTTTTGTTCCAATGTTCTGATAATTTTCTCAATATTAGTGTCTCATGATTATAAATTATGTAGTTTGATCATTTGAGGATCTATACCCTTCTATAATGCCTTATAGAAAAACAATATTTTTTCATGTTCCTTTTAACCATATTTTTCTCCCTTGCACATGTTTTTTCACACATAACCACATTACAATAGTTATGAATCCTTCATAAGTTCCTTTACTTAACTATTATCTTTCCCCTTATTATGTTTCCATTGCCCAGAAAATTAATAATATTTTTTTGTATAAAAATTCTATAAGGATACTATTTTGCCTAAATCTTATGGGAAATTTTGATGACTTGTTATTAAAAAAAGGTATTCCACTAATCTCAAAAGACACTAATCCTTTTGGTTTTGGAAATTTTAGATCACATAAAAAATGTAATGTTTAAAATATTATATTAACGGATAATATTTGAATGGTTATCTGTTTTCATCTCACATGGTATCTAATACATCATGTAAACAATTTATTTTTATTGTCATTCCTATGACTGTATGTTTTGAGTGTCTCATTTGGTATAAAAGTGGGGGTAGTTATTTTTTTATTTGGATTAAAACAAAATATGTAAAAACCCAAGGTATAGGTATAAATATAGTAAATCATAATTTTTTTTAAATTAGAGAGTCTGCGGTTTAATAAAAATGAAATATATATGTAGATATAAATAAGTGGATGAAATCACTAGCTCAGACACACCTATGTGTAATAACCGTAAAAAGGATGGTAGAGTATTAACTGAATCATCACTCGGTCAAAAAATTGGCCTACCTAAACACATGGTTGGAAACTCTTGAGTGATATGGTTTTTTTGATTCACATTATCCTTACAAACCATTATGAATAATTCAAATGTATTTTTATAGTTAGGCTAGAAAACCTAATAAGTAATCAACCCTTGATAACCTAGATTGAAACATAAAAAATTCTTAAGTTGTGGTATATTTTTCATTCCATCAATATTAATCATTTCTATCCTGACCTATGATTACCATACATGAATATTACATAATTTTTTATTAATATTTAGCACATTAAAAATGTATATTCCCAAGGACGGTAATAGTTTAATGTCTTTGGAAATTGGGAACACATTCATATAATTTGTTGAAATATATTCAAAATATCACATAAAGATATTTCCCATTTAGTAATACTACTTAAAAAATTAATTCATAACATGGGGAAAAAACATAATAAAGGGTGATCTCATATGTTTAGTATGTTTAAATAAGAGAGATACAAAAGAATAATCCAGAATATAAGGGTATGATAACATGATCATAGCATTATAATATCATACCCGACATATGAAAGATAAAATTAATGATTCTTGGCATAAAAACTAGTAGTTCATAAGATATTAATCATAAAGGAATCATAATCATAATCCATTAAAGCATAACAAGGGAATAAGACATGAAAATTTGGAAGAAACATAAGCATATAAAATTATTTCCTTAGTATTCAAGCCTTATTTCCAAGGACATATTAGTGGAATGGGTGCAATCCCCAAATCATATTAGAAGTAAACATTTAATCACAATACAATCATAGTGGATAAATTCCTTTACTAAACAAGCTTCAATCCCCGTTCTGGCCCTGTAATACTAAACTAGGTTCAATTTTGGTTTAATCCCTATATTACTAAACCAGGTTCACATTCCATTATAGCCCTGTGTTACTAAAATGTGTTCAATTCCCATTCTATCCCTATAATACTAAACCTGTTTCTGCTCCCTTTCTAGCCATTTATTTCTAAACTTGGTTCAATTACTATTCTAGATTTGTATTACTCAATGAATTCAACTCCACATTCCAACCATGTCATATTGAATCGATTTCACTCCTCATCCAGGACCTATCTATCTCATGAGATTTAAATTATTACACCTTGTATTGGTGGGAGAAAAATGTACCACCCTTCACACAATGACATCACACACACATAGATATATATATATATATATTCATTCATTCCACAAGATAATAAATATTTAGTCTTATCATGACCCATAAAAAAGGAGGGATTTATAAAATCATATCATAACCCTTGAAAGGAAATGGGTATCATAAAACGTTCATCTGATACCTTTGAGAAAGAGAAAAGTTTGATAATAAATTCACCAACGAATAACTCATTAAAAGAAGCAGGTTTCATAATCATTTTATCACGGTATAAACCATGGAAGAGAAATGGGTTTTATAGACAATGTTTTATCTTAAACATAAAGTATTAAAAGATAAGGAAAAAAAATATTACAAGGATATTATCCCAAATAATCTATAAACAAAATGAAATGATTTAATATAATGAAAAATAAATTTTAAATGATAATTTAAAAAAATTATTAAAGAAAATATCCTTTCCTCTTTGAAATACATTTTTTAAAACATAAAAATCTTGGATACAATTTTATTTGAATGTAACCTTTGAAACATATAAGGGATGATTTGAAAACCATTATAAACAATTTTTAAAACATAAAACATATTTTGAATCCTTTTCCATAAAAATGATCTTAAAATATTATTTGGATAAAAAATTTAAAACATTTTTACAAAAAATGGTTTTTAATAAAATAGTTTTATGTATAAATAATGAAATAAAGGCACACTTTCTAAAAAATATTCTCATAATTATATTAAGTACAAAATATTCAAAAAATTGTACCAAAAATTGAATAGGTCATCTATAAATAAGGGAAATAAAAAACAAGACAAAACATGAGTGATGTATGTGATATTATCAAGGGAATCATAATCGTAAACAATCTCGATAAATGATGGTATTATAACAATAAACCCTTACCACATTGGTAACTTTGAAAAAAATTAACATGAAATAATAACATTACATGAAGCATAAAATATCATTAAAAG
This sequence comes from Viscum album, assembly GCA_963277665.1. Classification (NCBI taxonomy): domain Eukaryota; kingdom Viridiplantae; phylum Streptophyta; class Magnoliopsida; order Santalales; family Viscaceae; genus Viscum; species Viscum album. The sequence goes on along the minus strand of OY728132.1, from coordinate 756,226,299 downwards.
AAGTATATTCCAGATATAACATGACAAATTGTAGTATTTACACCATCTAAATGAATATAGTTTCATAACAAAATATGTGTCCCATGAAGGAAAATTGGGACAAAAATACCTTATAGATTTTGTGTCTTTTGGACCATAAAACCCCATGAAATAATGATCATAACATGATTATGTAAATAACAAAAAAATTTAAGGATAATAATCATATAATACATTCATGTAAATTAAATACACCACACAATATAAATTAGTAGTGAATAAGGCATAAGTCTCGCATAAGTAAAAGTGATACAAATAATTGTCTCACTACTTGAGTAACTTTTGAATTGTAATATACATGAAAGAATAAATTAATTTAAAATATATAATAATATAAAATAAAATAAATTAATGATATAAAATGTCATCAGTCAATAAATACACCACAAAACAAGAATTAATGGTTAATATAGAACGTATCATACAGAAATCAAAGTGAGTCAAAAAACACATAACTTAGTCTTGACTCTCTTTATACATGTTAAAACATACCTTATAATAAATATTAGTTTATTATAAATCTAAAAAATAACCATTTATTTTATATCATACCATATATGAACTTATGATTACTTTATATTACCTATTTATTAACAATTTCTTGTTAAATTTATATTTCATGTAATAAAAGCTTTGTTTTTCATATATATTTTGACTTTTTATTCTTGATCCACTTACTTAAATTATGATTTACATATTTATAGAATTTAGAACATGATATAAATATATTATATATTAATTATATATATTTTTATAATAATTAATGATATATAGAAAATTAAAATCAAATGCACTATTTTTTGATATGGTAGGTCATACGTATGCATGATCGTTGTTTCTATTTTCATATTGTATTGAAAGAAAGAAAGTAAATGAAATATCTGTGTATATAAATATATATTATAATGAAAGTATATTTATTATTTCATATATATAATATATTTTTTTCAAAAACATCCTTTATAAATTCAATGTAAAGCATGAATGAATCACATTGCTTTGAGGAGGTAGTAGTCCACACATCCAAAAATGAAGTCATCATATTCCCACAAAATGGAAATCATGAACATATGTATTATATAATATTTTAAAAAGAATTTGTAAAACAGAAATATCATATATAAAATATAAAAATTGTAATTCTATAATTATTACCAACCTTATGATATATTAATGCATGAACTAAATACATCGGTTCGTGAGGTGGTATTCTGTTGTACACACGAATGATGATTGTGTATCCCATTTGATGGAAGTGTGTGAATGCATAGGTAATAACCTTATCATAATATCATATAAGTATATTTTATATACCTAGGTTATTATTAAATAATGTAATAATAATAATTTAATGTTTTAGAATGTAATAAAACAAAAGTTCTTATTGAATAATGTTACCTCTTCTTCAGGTAAATATTTTTGGTTTCCACCAAAGGGCTTCCATGGGTTTCTTTCATCAAAATTTGATGATTATAGGTTTAGAGGAGGAATGTTTTGAGATTATTTAGGTAGGTATTTGCTGAGTAAAATGTAGTTATATGTGGGACTTAGTGTAGGGGTGAGTTCCATTTTACTGTGAAGGAGGAGTGGCATTCTTGAAAATATTAAAAGGCAAACAACAATGGGATGTCTCCCTCACATCATGTACCTAAAATAATATAACATTTTTGATAACATAGAGGATATGTTCTATATATATAGATAAAATGGATTTTTGAAATCCTTCTAGGTTATTTCACACCTTAAGTTAATGTTTAACCATTAGTAAACTCGTTTTATCTAAACCGTTGTAATTATTTTTAATTTCCTTCACTAATATTTTTTCTCAAAAAATAATATACAAATAATATAAAATGAAATTATTCTAATTAAAAGTATTTAATCCATTTTTAAATTAAAAGCAGATAATTGACTGAAATTAATTTAAAATTAATCTCAGAGACGGGATGAGACAACACATTTAAAAGTGAAAATGTTCAAAAATTTGAAATGTGTTTGTATCCAATTTAAAATTAAAATGAAAAAAATTTCCTAAATTTTATTAAAATATGTATAATTTATATACATATAATTTAAACCCAATTTAAAATATAATTTAACTATATATATAAATTAGATGAAAATGCAGTTTTCAATTAAAATTCAGTATTATTCACCATTCATCCAAAAATGAAACTTCTTGGAAAAAGTAGAAATACAATATAATATAATTTTGATATTAGAATTTCAAAAAATGACGTTTATTTTATCCATAAGATTTATAAAAGTTTTAAAAATTAAATTTAATATAGCTACACCATTAAAATATGTTAAAATTAACTTTTCGAAAAATATGAATCTTTATGTGTCAAATTGGTTTTATTACTATTTACTGTCTAGAAAAAACATAAGATGAATGTTAAATAGTTGATTAAATATAATATATATATTTAAATAAAATAATTTATAAAAAATTTTTTAATTAATTTATTTAGGATAAACTTGTTTGATTGCATAAATATAGTTTTCCAGAAAAAGATATTCTATATTTTAAAAAGGGTTTTATTTTAATTTATAGTTTATTGTTAAACAAATAATAATTATTATATTATTGTGTAAACCATATTTTCATAATTCTATTTATATATTTATAACCACTATTCCAAATTCTAGGTGAAAAATATAATAATATTTAAATAATATATATTAATAGTACATTTTAGTTTAGTTAAAGTAAGTATTGTGTCCAACAAAAGATATCGAAGGAACTCAACATTGTGACTAAAACAAGAAAACAATGAGTGTTTCATGTACCACAATAGAATATAAGTGTTACTTTTATTGGGAGACTAGTTAGAGAAAATAATTCCAGAATAACTTGGTGTAGCGCATAGTGCAAGCCATCAATGAAATTTAATTTATATGAAAAAAAAGTAATTCATAAAAACTCAGGTTGCTATATTATCCCCCCCTTAAAATGAATTTCACCCTTGGAATTCTTCTGGGTCATTTAAAGATTAATACTTGAAGTTACATTCATAGAAACTCACATCCTGAAAATTAATTCTAAAACTATTTTAAAAATAAATTCAACAACATAAAATTTAACCAAAAAATCATATAACTAGGTTTTCACATTGGATAACACATATGAAAAGTAAAAACCTGGAGCTTGGAGGGAAATATAAAAGCTTTATTCTGATAGAGAGTGATTGAGAACATGGTTTTGATAATGTCTACTATTGAAAATCCATAAAGAAAAGAGGATTAAAAATGATAATTGATATAATAAAAAATGACAATAAGAGGACACAATTTTATTTGAAGACACTTTTCTTAAATTTGAATAATTTTCACAATGAGATATAATTGCATGGTTTCATTCCATTTCATATGCAAAGTCTTTCTATTTGGTTATTTTGTTACCAATTACCACATCATCTATTTATCCAATGATTAAGGTGAATTTTTTATTCTCAAATAACTAACAGAAAATGATCCATAAGTAGAATGATATGTCATTATGTATATCTTTAGTTATCATCAAAAAACAATTCTTATCATAAGTTATCCACAATGCATAAATCATCATATGTAGAGATACTACATTAATCTATATAAACTCATCTGACATTTAATACAATCCATTCTAAAAATAGTCAACCTTATAACCCATCTAAAACAAATTTCACCCTTTATTCATTAAATAAGCTCTTATCTTATACCAAAACATTTTCATTGGAATCTTAGGTCCATCATTGTCCCAATAGAAAATCAAATGTGATTTTATTTTTCCAAAATCCATTTAAAGGGAGGTAATCACATTAAACATCACTAATTGATGGACAATAATATTTTCATAGGGCATATTAATATAAAATAAAACAATAAATCCCAAAATAAAAGGGTAGGATAAGTGTTCCCAGATTATCATTATTCACTTCATCAATTGTGATTTCATAAGATTTACTGTTTTAATTTTTCCTAAGAGTTTGATGTGAATTATAATATATATTAAACCTTGGATAATGAAATTGATTCACATACTGCCCAAACTCACTGCTATTAGAACATTGGAGTGTGGGAGGAGTATTCTACGCAACTTTATCTCTATTCATATTGTTAGCAAACTTATTCCCATCACATTGTTTGTATGTTTTATGATTACCTCATATTCTATATATTAAAATTTTAATATCCCCCATATGAAAAAATCCTCTATGATTCTTTCCACACTTTGATCATAAAAGAAAACCCCACATTTTATACCTTTAGTCTGTTGATTTTTTCTTTGAACTCCACATTCATTTTCTTAAAAAAACCAAGAGATTTCTACATAAATCCAATATCCAATTCCACCTTGGTAGCACATCAGACCATTTTTTCATAGCTAATGAATTATCTTACAGATAATTACCTTTGGAGACTTTGTTTTAATCCACCTACTAATCTATCAAACTTACTTTTAATTTGGGAGATAATACTGAAAGAGTACCTCAAAACCCTTTTAATATTTTTTAATAGGCACTAATAGATTCATCACCATTATGTTTACGCTTTCAAAATTCATTATATATATTCATATTAATAATAAGAGTAAATTAGATATTCAAATATAATTTCACGAACTCATCCCAATCAATGGAGTCAATTTTATCCTTTTGCCTCATATTAATGGAAATCTTCCACCAATGATATGACTCGCCAACTAGATAGTAGGACACCAAAGTTTCATGGTATGATTTGAACACTAAATAATAAAAAAGTAATTTTCAATGGTAATGATCCATTACTTAGAAACTAATGGATCAATGGAACCATTGAAAGAAGGTGTGAATTGCCTCTTGAAGGAATCAACAAAGCATTTTTTTCCTATGCTTATTTGGATGTTCGCCATGATTTATAGCTTGAGAAAGTCATGTGAGCATAACAATGAGGTTTTTAATTTTAGATACTATAACATTTGGTTTTTCTGGAGAAGAATTATTGGATTTTATGTTGAATTCCCCATTAACATGGTTTATTTGTGTTTCATCCCTTGATTAAAATAAAAAAATTCAATGAAACACTAATAATTGTGGAAAAACATATTATTATGAAAATTTACTTATAGGATGTATAAATCATGACACCTAATTTTTAATCTATGATACCATGGTTTAATCCTAGATCATTCAATGAAATTATATATTTAATTATTTCTGGATGGTTTATAAAGAGTTTTTGAATTACCAAAGCATATACCCCCGGAGTTTCAAACTAGGTGTGCAGCAAGGACCATTTTCGGGCACCAGTTATCGACCAAGTCATGAATAATATTGGTTTTTAGGGTTGGTACCCCCATGTACATCTATTCTACAGACAAATCCCCTTATATTATCTTGACATGGATTTATCACTAGGAAACCACTCACTCTATCCTTTACAAAAATTCTTGGTCATTTTTCTATACTTTAACTCAATATTAGACTTATCCTTCAAGACATACCAATTAATATCCTTATAAATAACCCTACGAATGTCACTATTGTTTTCTCATACTAGTTTCCAAATGTTGACTAAAACTTTCCTTTGAAACCAAATACAGTGGCCTAGTCTTACCATATATGGAAATGAAAACACATTTGAGGAATATTGAACACATTACAAAATTACATGCTTGGGGACCATAACAGTTTAGTGTATTTAGAAACTAGGAACACATTTTTCTAATTTGGAGAAATATATTCAACATCTCCCAAAAATATATTTCCATTCTATTCATCCTACTTAAAAAATTTCTTCATATCATGGGGAAATGAAACATAAGAAAGGGTGATCTCAGATGATCAGTAAGGGTAAAAGGAGAGATATGTAAGAATAATTATGAGCAAAAGAGTATTAGAACATGATCATAGAATTTTAAGATCATACCCTACATATCAAAAATATTAATCAAGAGTCATGGAATAAAATTGGTAGTTTATAAAACATGAATCATAATGGAATAAATATCATAATCAATGTAAGATTAACATAGGAATAAGACATAGAATTGTGGCACACACATAAACATATAAAATTATTTCCATATTAGTCAAGGTTGACTACCAAGGCCTTATTAGTGGAATGGGTTGACTCCCCAAACCATATTAATAGAAACTGTTCACTCCCAAGACCAAATTAGTGGACAAATCCCTTTACCAAACTGGGTTCACTCCCTGTTCTAACCCTATATTAATTAACCAGGTTCACTTCCAATTCCATATCTGTATTACTGAACCAAATTCACATACTATTCCAACCCTATATTAGTAAACAAGGTTTACTTTCTATTCAATAATTGTATTACTTAACCAGGTTCACATCAAATCCCAGCCCAATATTACTAAACTAGGTTCACTTCTATTTCTAGCCTTATGTTATAGAACCGAGTTCACTCCCTATTTCATCCCTGTCATAGAGAACCAAGTTTACTACTTATTATGTAACTATATATCTCTAGAGATATAAATATATAACAAATGCATTGAATGTATATATTGGTTTGACCCATCACATAATGAAATCATATATATTTCATCAATAAGATAATAAAACATTCAACATTTCATGACTCATAAAAAAGAGATGGGCTTCATGAACTTAATATATTATCCCATGAAATTAAATGGGTATCATAAACCATTAATCCTATCATAACCTATAGAAAATATATATGTTAAATAATCATTTTGTCATGAAACAAATCATGAAATGATGTGGGTTTCATAAGAATTTTCTCATGGTATAATCCTTATAATAGAAACAAATATTGTAGAAAATGTTTCATCTTAAACATTAACCATTAAAAGAAAGGGTATGAATAGTGTCCTTGGAGAATATCCCCAATAAAGAGAAAACTATATCAACGGATTTAATATTATATTAAAAATAATATTTTAAATATAATATAAAACATTTTTTGAGGAAAATATCATTTCCTCTTTGAAAAGATTCTTTTAAAAAATTATCCATTTGGAAAACAATTTTCTTTGAAATTAACTTTTTAATCTTATAAAATAATATTTTAAAAACATTTTAAACAAAACCTAAAAATATTTGAAATCAGTTTCCTTGAAAATGATCTTAATATATAATTTGAAGACAGTCTTTAAAACATTTTTAGAAAAAAAAGGATTTTGAATAGAACAGATTTTCGACTGAAGAGAGAAATAAATTTGGAATATCTAATTTGTTTTTTTAATTATATTAAGTAAAATATAGTAAGAAAAAGGTAAAAATACATTAAGATATCATTAGTAACTAAATTATAATAATTAAAATTATATCTCTTGAGATATAGATCATAATATTTATCAATGGAGTCATAATCCTATACAATCTTGATAAATAATGAGATTGTGGCAAGAAACCCTTAATACATTGGTAACAATGAATAAAAATACCCATGAATGAATAAAATTACATTAATCTTAAATTATAATTTAAATAATGATATTCCTGATATAACATGTAAAATGGAAGTATATACACCTTGTAAAATAATATAGGTGTATAACAAAACATGTGTCTCAATGAAGGAAAATTATTACAACATTATCTTACCAATTTGATAACATTTGAATTGTAAAACACCTTGAAATATAGATTATAACATGGATATGTAAATACCCGTAAATTTAAGGATAATAATCATATAATATATTCATTTACATTTTTTTCACCAGAAAAAATAAATGATTGGTTAATAACCCAGAAGTCTTGCAGAAATAAATGTGAGACTAAAAATCCACTTACTAGTGGAGTAACTATTGAATCATGAGGTCGATGAATGAATAAAATAAATATAATAATTTAATATCATTAATTAAATAATATTAATAATATATTATTTTACATTTCAGTATATACCCTACAAAACAAAAATAAGTGGTGAATATAACATATATCTCATAGAAATAAAAGAGAGACAAGAAAAATATTATTTTATGTTTATACATTATTCATAGACCTTAAAACACCCTCTATAATATATATAAGTTTATTATACATCTACAAAAGATATCATTTCTATAGGATACCATATATGATTTTATTATGACTTTATATTACTCATTTATTAATAATTTCATGATAAGGTTACATTTCAATCAATGACAGCTTTGTTTTCTTATATGTTTTGACTTGTTATTATTAATCCTCTTACATAGATCATGATTTAATTATTTATATAATGTAAAAAATGATAAAAATATCATATATATTTACTATATATGTATTTATAATAATCTACGAAATATAGATATATAAAATGAAATACACCGTTCATGGACATGATGGGCTGTTAATACGCATTAACGTTGTTTCCATTTTATTATCATATTGAAAGAAAAAATGTAAATAATATATATATATATATATATATTATCATTAAATTAGTATTATTATCTTATATATTTCAAATATTCTTATTAAACCCATCCTTATTACATTCCATGTAATGTGTGAATGAATCACATGGCTTTGAAGATGCAGTAGTCCACATACCTACAAACGATGTTATCGTATTCCCAAAAAATGGAAAGGAAAAAGGTATGTGTTATATAATAATTATAGAAACATAAATTCATAATAAATATAATATATATCATATAAAAATAGTAACTCCATTATTATTCCCAACCTTGATGGTTGGTATTGGAAGAACAGATGACATCAGTTCACGAGGCGGTAGTCCGCCATACTCACAAATGATGAATGTGTATCCCATTCGATGGATGTGTGTGTATGTGTAGGTGGAACCATTAAAATAAAATTACACCAAAATATTTTCAGATACTGAGTTCTATATAATAATTGAATAAGAATAATTTAATGGGTGTGTAATGAAATAAAACAAAATTATTCCTTGAATAATGTTAACTTATCTTCAAGTAACTCTTTTTAGTCACCACCGAAGGACTCCCTTAGGTGGATTTATGTACAAAGTGAGGATTTTTTTGAGATGAGGGATGTTAGAAACATATTTAGGTACACTTAGGCTGATACAAACTGCATAATAGGTGTGAAAAAGTGAGGGGGGGGGGGTTGAGTTCCCTTTTATAGCGGAGGAGGAGTAAAATTCTTGTAAATAAAAAAAAGAAAAACAATATTAGGCGGTCTACACCACATCATGTGCATAAAATCATGGTAAATTTTTTATTTAAGGGAGTAATGAAGTCAAAATATTTCAACAAAAATTCTTTCGGAAATTTATTTAAGTTATTCATACCCTTATGATACCACTATGTAAACTCTTTTTTAACATAATCATTGTAATTAATTTTAATTACTTTCACTAATATATTTTTTCAAAAAATAAGTTGATCTTACTAATTGTAACATCCTGACACAGCTTAATATAAAACTGATAGATATATTGGTCTCCACATGGCCTTGAGTGTGTCTCCCCGTAGTCCATAGGTTGTCAACTAGAAGCGAGGGTCTTCGAAGTTGATAGTGGGGATACTATACCCTCATATTAGTGTTTTCTCATTAGTATAATAATATATAAATTGATTACAATAGTAGAATTAGTAAACATATAATAGTGTAGTAAAATAATAGTATGATTAATTTAATAAAAATGGTCAATGCCATTTTATAAAATAGGGGAATACTTGAAATGGAGATGATACATAATTGAAAGCAGTAAACAATTCAACATGCTTCACAAAACAATAAAAAATAGGAAAAAGATATCAAATCCACATGATCTATCTCATTGAGAATATTGAGATCCATCTCAGTCCTTTTCTCTTAATTATATGTAAAAGAAACACAATAATCAATCTATGACCTAAAAATATAATTTCTACTCAGTTACCAATGGTACTCGAGCAGGGTGTGAGATAAAATCATAGTAGGCAGGCACCCACCGGTGTCTATCCCAAACTAGGTAGTGAATAATAATTGAATAGTGTATAGTTATAGAGAAATAATAATAGAATTGAATAAATAAACAACAACCCATCCAACTTCATAAGGGAGACCTGATGGCTATACCAGTATCAGCTCATTGCCCGAATAAGAGTCTGATCATTTCAATTATGATTATATATATTGTAATAGTGTATGTAGTTTTATAAATAATAAAAAATAGGTAATAAATTATAAAGTTTTACATTTATTCATTTAACAATTATCTAACCGCATATACCCCTGGGTTTCCATGGACACCCGTATATCAATACCTAAACCAACCCATGCTAGAGTCTGAACAAATTAAAATAATCAATTCAAAATCATTATATTACGTCGGCATTTATTATCCTTGTAGTTAAATTTATATATGAAAAATTAGGCCCATAGTCCAATGTTAATTAATGGGTGTAGAATATCATGTATAGAACCCTATGAGTATTTGGAGCATCAGTAAATGTATCACAACCCGTTTATCAATCATATATATATATATCACGGGTGTAGAACATCATATCTAGAACCATGTGAGTATTTGGAGCATCAGTCTCTGTATCACAACCCATTTATCAATAATTCATATATATATATATATATATGTATATATATAACATTGGTTTTAAACATCATGTCTAGCACCCCATGAGCATTTGGAGCATCAGTGCCTGTCTCACAACCCATTTATCAATCACACACACACACACACACACACACACACATATATATATATATATATATCATGGGTGTAGGACATCATGTCTAGCATCCCATGAGTATTTGGAGCATCAGTACATGTCTCACAACAAATTTATGAATCAGATATATATATATATATATATATATCAAAAATATAACAATATTAACATTAGGAAACATCTTTTGAATTCCCAATTCACATTACATCGACATTGTCACATATTTGGTTCCAAGCATGAGGTAAGGCATCTCATGAATATCACATTCCATTTCCAAATTCAATTAAACATTTCAATTGACATAAGTTGATTTATGATCATAAAGCATAGGTATGGACTAAACCATCCTAGATGTGTCAAGTTCACTAAATACATTTTAACTATCATAAGCCGCACTTATTACATTAACCCAAGGAGTAGTCATATTATTCTAATATGTTCCCTCTCATGCTTAACCATTTCATCAAAACCATTTAGAAAAACAATACATAAGAATATACCCAATAATATAAACCATTCCATTCCATATGATTATACTATCTCATATAAACTTTTCATATTTTAATAAATCCCACAAGTTTACCTACTCATTTACCCATTTTCCATTAAATGGACATAATGAGTATACCCACTCATTATCCATCTCTGGCATCAAAATGCATTTACCTCTTATAATGAATTTACACATTCATTAATCCCCATTCACAACCCATGAAAAAAAAGAGTATACCCACTCTTTGTTACAATTCACAGTCATTCCTATCACATGGGAATACCTTCCCATTTATTACCACTAAATCTAATTCATTTCATATAGGTTAACCCTCCCACTAATCCAATTCTAGTTCATCAGAACCATTTAGTTCACCTATCTCAACATGAAAAGGAGGAAGTATGTCTCCTAGCTAACCAAAACATATTCCATTAATTAATCTGACTTCTTATAACTAGGAAATAATAGGAAAACCACACATCATCAACCTAAGATAACATAAATAGTGTACTCACTATGTTTTTTTATTGAAGGAACCACACCTCTGATGAATGGGTTTTGTCCCAGAATAATTATTTTGTACTATAAAAAATAATATTTTACTAGGTAGTTCATTCCAAAATTGAAGTTCAATATATCAAATGCAATAAATAAAAAACTACTAAATTTTTAAATTCAAGGTAAGGTTGGGGACCCTACCTCAAAAATGGGAAAGAGAATTATTTCAAACTCAAATAGTCATCTGCTCACACACACACAAACATAAATATATATCCTTAAAATGATGAGTTTTCTCCTCACACTATAATGGAACACACACATAGAAGATATATATATCCCTACCTTGGAATATGTGTGCACACATTAAAAAATGATCAAAACTCCCTACAACAATTTATCTGGGTCTCATAAACATCAATAAATCCTAAATAGAATGTGCCATGAAAATTGAGATACAAATCCTTATCTCAAACTTACAGTGTTTGAATGAATCAACTGAAACCACCTTATCTTCTGTAATAGTTTCTGGAACACAGACCAAAGGGTCCTAACACACCCTCCATAAAACTCTAAACCACAAGAAAAATAAAATTGTTTCAAGCATTCCAAACATATGTATGGACAAATCAATAATGGGTGAAAGGGAAACCAAATAATATTTATAAATAGAAGGAGAATAGGGAAGATAGACCTACCTCTCTGAATCGAAGAATACGAATGAAGAAATCCAAGAAGAAGATTGATTGGAGAGGGAGCCACGGAGAGGGGGTTGCGCACCCAAGGGTTTTTGTCAGGGGGGCCTTGCACCTCTAAGAGATCGCGTCTAGGAGGGACAAACCGCATGGAGGTCAGATGCAAGAGGTGGCTCACATTTCATGAGGGGGTGAGGGGGGCTCGACCGTGGAGGTTCGTCCATGGAGAGGGAGAGGGAGCTCATGCTCGTAGGAGGCTCTAAGTGGGGTGGGGGCTATGCTATAGGTAATAATAGAAACCCTTTTTGGGTACTCTTTACAATAAATCTATAATAATACTAATAATAATAAGAATAATAATTACAAAATTATTGTTGTTATTATTATATAAAAAAATTATTTATTATTATTTTATTTCATTTATACTTTATTTAATTTATTTACATTTAAATTTAAATTAATTTTTTTTAGTTCATTAAGTAAAAAAAATAGTGTCAACTCTAAAAAAATGTTTTGATGGTCAGTTTTAAAACTTAATCTTATCGAGTATATGTAAAAAAATTCCCAAAACTTATTAAAAATCACCTGATCCAAAACACAGGATTATACAGTAGTCAATATAAATTATTCTTATTCCAAATATTTAATCCATTTTACTAAATTATAAATAAATAATTATAAAAAATTAATTTAAAATTAACCCCCCAAACAACATGAGACAATGAGTTTTTAAAGTGAAAATATTCAAATGTTTGAAATGTTTGTATATCCAATTTCATCTTGAAATTGATTCAAATGAACTAAATTTTATTAATAGTTTTATAATTTTTATAAATATACTCTAAAAAATTAATTAATAATTTAACTATGTAAATAAATTAGATGAAAATGTAGTTTTCAATTAAAATTTTATCATTTTCCACTATTCGTCTAAAAATGAAACTTCTCTGAAAAATACCAAAAAATAACCCTAAGATAACTATGACATTATTATTTCAAAAAATAAGTATATTTTATAATATATAATATATAAAGGTTTTAAAGATATATTTAAAATAGATATTCAATTAAAAGAAGTTAAAATTAACTTTTAGAATAGTATACATCATTATGCGAAAAATTGTGTTTATTCTTATCTCTTTCCTAAAAAACACATAAGATTAAAGTCAAATATTTTATTGAAAATAATATATATATTCAAATAAAATAATTTAATAAAATGGTTTTAATTATTTTTTTGAGGTAAAATGTGTTTGATTATGTGTACATAGTTTTCCAGAAAAATATTTCCTATAATTTCTAAAGGGTTTTATTTTCATTTCAAGTTAATTAGAACCAAATAATTCTTCTAATATATATGTGAAAAACATATTTTGATAATTTTATTAATATCATTCATAACCACCATTCTAATTTCTAGGTGAAAACTATAATAATATTTTAACAATATTATTAATATTGCATTGTAGTTTGGTAAAACTAGGACTTGTGTGAAGCACAATGTATCGAAGGAACTCAATATTGTGTGTAGAAAAATAAAAACTTTGTTTTTTATGTGATAAAAGATAATATATGTGTTTTTAGATCAAGATTTATTTTCGGGTATAGGGAAAGTAAAACTTGGTATTACGCACAATGTAATCTATCAATGAATTTTAATTTATGTGAAAAAAATAAATTCATAAAAACTCAAGTTGCTACAGTTTCTCTTTTTTATTATTATTTAATAAATTATTAATGTAAAAAAATTTCATTTATTTTATTAAATTCATAGAAATTTGATTAATTGTGTTAATAATGGACTCAATGTTTAATGAGGTGATTTTCCTAAGGAGAAACTGAATGGGATGATATACAGTACTGAAACTATTATGGTTATGCATACCGAGAAATCATGATTTAGGATTAAAACAATTAACCTTTATAAATTTCTAAAAACACAAAATTATTTAAAAATGAAATTTTATGAATTTCAATGTGATAAATATCATATAGAAAATACTATTAAACTTCCTATGTGTCAAAAATGTAGGAAGAAGCTCCAAAGGGAATATATCAAAGGAACAAGAAAATGATTCAAGTATATAAGTGTTTTCTATTTAGATTGGGATTTCATAGAAGGGATTAAGATTAAAGTTAACATAATTGAGGGTAATAATGTACCATATAATACATAACCCATAATACAATGCTTAAAATACATAGAATTTGTGTTTTATGAATATTGATGTCCAAAACTAAGGACTAATGAGGATAATAGAAATCAAGAAACTCCAAAACCATGAGGAAATGAAATACACTATGATATGATGGTCTTTGATGTGAATTATTTAAATTAAGAAGTGAAAGGTTAACTTTTACTCCACAAATAAACATTGTATGTATTATATTTAGAACATTTAATTTTCCATTTAATACTGATTCTTCACCTCAAATATTCGATTTGGAATTTTAATAAATACCCTACTGATTGTGAACTGGGCATAAAAATACTCATCCAGTATTATTGTATATGACATATTATATATCTATAAACTCATTCGATAATATAAATCTATGTGAATTTATACATGGATTGGCCCCCTTTACAAAGATAACATATCAATTTTTAGGATAAGGAAATCTTATTTATAATCTAAATCATCCCATGATCATATATTAATTAATGAATAATGATATGCTTACTTTGGAAAAAATTAATTAATTCAATTATTAGTATCCAATAATTTTATGATACCTCACTCAAATAATTATAAAATAATTCAACATTAAAAACATGATTAATATTTGATTGGTTATAAAACCGTAGGGTTGGTTTCCATATTCGTATGGTGTTTTACTTAGATTTTAATTACTCTAGAAATTTTTTTATAATTTAGGTCTATAATTAAGCGAAATAAAATTATCATTTAATTATTCATATATAAATGAACACTATAATTTAGTAATATTGTGAAAAAAATAATTGTTTAAAATTGATCAAAATGAAATAAAATATATAGTTTTCATCCTGAAAGATTGAAAGACACTTCATAACCATCTAAAATTTAGAAATTAATGTGGATAATGGTGTAAATATATCTATCATAAGACATTTAAAGTATGCATCTAGAAAAATCATTCAAAATTTCATGTCTTCAAGTATGCTAATGAAGAATATGTGGTTTAAATTCTTGTGACAAATGAAAATTTCAATATATACATATTAATAATGAAGAGGTGAATTTACTAGTAATGCCTATGATAGAGAGATTAATATATAATTTATAATTATATCTTGATACTTTTCATTCTTATTAATACCATTAACTATTTTAATTTTTGAGAGATAAATAATAGTTTGGATGTAAAATTTATTTAAGGAGGGTAGGATATAACACCATAATATTTTAGTGTTAATATTATTCTAAATAAAAAATGTGATGTATAACTTATTTCACATGAAACAATGAGCTAAAAAACAGTGATACATTTTATTAAGGTAATTTATTACAATTAAAAATAATACATAACACATTTTGAGAATGCAATATGAAACATAATTATTTTAATTATAGGGGTAATAAATCAACAAGTAAATAAAAATACCAGAAACATGAAAACTTTATCATCACATTTTTTCATGAAGATCATCACCCTAATTATAAATTTGGAAAAATGGTAATAAATTATAAATATATTATAAATTGTATGATAGATTTAAATAATATAAATAATATAAGTGATGTTTGTAAGGATATATATTGGAATGAAAAATTACCGTTATATATATGGTCATTGGAAATAATGTCAAAATAAATTTCGTTTTTTGATATTCATGTAACTAATACATATATCAATGATGTGAAATTTTAGGTAACAAATTGAAAATAATATAATTCACAAAAGGTAAATAAAGAAAATAGAAGATTTTTAAAATAATATTTTTTTATAAAAATATATTTTTATACATTAAATAATAGTAATATTATTATTTGAAAATTCATTTCAATAAAATATATTGTTAAAAATGAATTATTTTTAATTTAAATAAATACCTTCCATGAAATAATTAAGGAACTATAAATATTACTATTTTAATTATTCATGTACATTTAAATATGATTTCATTTTATATTATATGTTTTTATTTTAAATTTATATTTATAATATGTTATGAAATATACAAAAATGAATTATATATGTTTTTATAAATGGTTTAACATTCAATAGATGTTTTTCCATTAGGTAGAAATAAAAATAAAATATTTTATTTTGAAGAAAGAGATATTTATCCAAGGATTTTTTTTAACGCGAGTTTTATTTTTTATATTGATAAAATAAATTTATGAGTTTAAAATGTTGAAAACAATGTAGTTATTCATGTATAAATAATATAATAAAAAATATTGAATTAGTAAAACATATGAAATAATATTAATAATAATTAATTTTTCTACAGGTAATTTTTCTATAAAAACTTTTTCTTCAATATAAATTGTGTTTTTTTTGTTAAAAAGTGAAATTTTTAATGTTTAGAAAATAAATTTTATTAGTTTTATTCAATTATTGTATTTATCATTTATAATTGTGTGATGTTAGTTAATTTCATTTATATGCATAAAAATAACTTATCAATGTAAAAAAAATTAATTGTCATGATAATGGTAAAATAATGTAAAATTGGTTAAACATAAGTGATAAAAATTTCATATAATAAGATATTTACATGTAAGGATGATGAATGTCTCATATAACCCGTTCACAACTTCCATTATATTTAATTTTGGATCCAGTTTTTCTTGAATAATGCATTCATTGTTATAAAAATGACAATGCACTAACCTATAAAAGAACCCTTTCACTACCCACTTATTCTAGAACTGTAAGGATTATAGTTTGAGAAACTCTACCCCTATCCAACACCAACACTCCTAACCACATTGTAGTGGTTTTGGTATTATTAAAGTTCCACCCATTAAATGCATAATCCACTTCTAAAACTAGTTTTCCCAATGAGTAAGGTCATAATTCCGGAATAAATCTATTTCATTTCTATTCATTTAAATATTGTTATAAAATTTAAAAATATATTCTACCCATAATTACATAATAAAATTAGTATCATTATTATACGAAAAATTTATAATGTTTATAAAAAAAATTTATACCTTTCCCTTATTCATTGTAAATTGAAAACATCAGTGGTGATACGTGCAGATTACCACCTCCATGAAAAACATATCTCATTTTTCAACACCACCTTAGATATATGTTTATCAAAATGAATTTATTGAATATATAGATACTAATTAAATGATTAATATTTTCTAAAAAATTCATTTTATTCAAAAAAAATTAATAATAAATTATTTTTAAAACATTATTCACCTAAAATAAGAATACTATGAGGGGAAATGATTTATTCTTTATAAGTAATAACCTATTATTTAATTTTTAGCCACCTATTCACAATTATGATTTACTATTAAAAAAATATAAAAATATAATTATTTTTATGGAATAATTTTTTTAGTTATGGAATGGTAGTATTAATGTTCAACTCTCTATTGAGATACAATCATTTATTCACTAAAATTTTAACCCAAAAACCCTGTATAGGTTTCTTGTTTAAGAACCATACCTGAATCTCTAATGAAATGAACCTAGAACATCATAAGTCATTATTAAACTTATATTATAAGACATTAAATATATTTTAATATTCTGAAACTATTTTATAACATGTTTTTCCTATGATCCACATATATAAAAATCATTAGTGAAATTGGCCAAAAAACCCCAAGTAACCGACGAGAGAATAAATTATACAATGAATTAATGGTTCATGATAATAATTGGATGATAAAAATGAATTATACATAATTTTTTTAAATAATTTATATAATAATCTTAATTTGGTTATTTAATAGGTTATATGCCTGTAACAATCGAGTTGGTACTTGAGGTAACAGTTCCTCATCTCAAGTTCCCCTCTATATTTTTTTATGTTATGAACCTATTTTATTTTTATGGTGTATATACTATATCATTGAATAATAATATATTGATTAAATATTGAATTCATTATATTTATTGTTCTATTTCATGTTATCAATTTCAATATGTTTTGAATCAAATTTTAGTAATGTCATTACAATTTTGAAAAATCAATTTCTTTTTCAATTGTCTCACAAAAGTTTTATATGACTATTTAATTTTATGTTCAATTTATTAAAATATTTAATTAGTTATTAATGTATTTTCATTTTATCATTTTTGAATTTACATTTTTATATAAAATACTCTTTTTTATGTATTCCATTCATTATAAAAAAATTTATTGTTAAGTATCACTCTATAACATTATAATGGTTCTTTCTCCACCATATCAATATTAAATATTTCCCAAAATAATTTAATTTACAATTTTGAAACAAAAATATGTATTATCTCATGTGATATTCATAAGTCACTCTATATATTTTCAAAATTAATCTTTATTTCATTTTTAATGATGTGGGTATCGGTAATGGTATTTTAAAATATATAAAGGCATTTATTTTCACATTGACTTCATTTATCTTCAAATCCAAATTTTTTTGAATTAGAAATTATTTTTTTTAAATGTAACCTTATGGATAGTTTCTAATATACAATATTCCAAAAGTTATTCATGCTAATGGATTAAAATTATCTTTTGAAAGAGACTCATAACCTCATCTTTTTATATCAATGATAAAACATTATTACAAAATCTATTTTGATGTCTTCTATTTAATTGTAATCTCTACCTATAAATGTTATATATATCATGGAACAATATTCATGATGATTATTTATATTATTTTATTATGTGATTCATTATGAGATTTCAATTTTGGTATTGATCAAAATATTGTTGTTCTGATTTTATATAGAACCATTTGAAATCAATCTACTTTCCTTCTTTTTTTCTCATGATATGATGAAGATTGATTTCATGTGAAACATATATATGGTATATTTTTATCTCATGGGTGAGGTGATATATATCCATAAAATTTATTGATTATATGTTTCTATCTCATCAGATAATTACAATAAGTGAGTTGTGATTCCTGATCCATTAAGAGAATTGAGTTGTGATTCTCGATACACTATGTGAAATGAGCTGTGATGCTCGAACCACTATGGGAATCTGGTAGTGATGTATGCTCAATTATACTATGAAAATTATGTAGTATTTTATTCAACCCTATATTATGGAAAATTAATAGATATTTTTACCCAATTAGGATATGATTTTCAATGTTTATGCATATGCCAAATTTTTAATTTATATTCCAATGATATACTCCATAAAAAATGATTATTGTCCCATATTTCCTCATTCTTATAAAATAGATTATATTTGATCATTTGAGTTTATATTCCATTTTGTATTGTCTTTTGGATAACTATTATTATTCCATGTTAATTTTAATTTTTTTTCTTCCCATGGTAATATTTTTATAACATGGTTATGTCCTAACCTTTGTGACACTTTAATAAGTTTCCATTATGTAAAATTTGAACCGAACCATTATTATGTTTCATTTTCTACATAAATGAAGAAGAGTGTTATAAGTTAAATATTTATAATGATAGAATTCATATATAATATTATGGAAAATGTTGAATACTTATTATGAAATAGTAACATCCTGTAGTTAATCTCCAAAGACACAAATACGTTAGGTTATGGGAATGTGATATTTCATTTTAGGTATAATGTTTAAATAATTTTAATGATATATAACATATATTTTTATCATGGTTTTAATTAAATGGTTTCAAATCCAGTTTGTAAAGAATGCGTTTTTAGAACTAGACCAAGGAGTGTGGGATCAAGGTGTCTCACAAAACACCCTATTAACATTATATACTAGAAATATTTGAGATAATTATAAAATGAAGTGATTAATCTCATAGAATACCTCCCCATTGAGATCAATCAATGATACCACTCTTGTTGTGCATAGAAAAGCACTGAATAGTTCTAAAATATGGGGGTATTTACACTATGAAAATTTCAATCCTAAAAATTAAGTGTTGTATCCACTAACGTGAGTAAAATCATGATCCAAAATAATTAATGGTTAGTTCAATTATTGGTTTAATAAACAAGATCCAGTGATTTAATGCACCAGTGGTGATTAATAGAACATTATAATCATTATATGGTCAACCTATATTCAAATTATATAGGTAGAGTAAATCATAGTAACCAAACCATCCTATTACTATAAAGAGTTAGGATCTCCTAGAAATATCATGAAACATATATCATTGGGGTCTATATAAAACATATAATTCCTCACTTCTATATATAAATATGGAGGTTTGGGGAATTGGAATTTCTCAAATGGTGGATGTGACAGAATATGAGATATACCTCAGAATTAAATTAAAAGTGTTTGATAACATCATGATATGTGATTTAGGCATGGGTCAGGGATAAAGGGTATCCAGAATCTCAAGGGTGTGACATGGAGTTTCTCGGGTGGCTACTAAAAATTGTTTTATCCCACTGACCAACAAGGGGTTTCATTTATTGATATTTTTAATGGAATAAATTACAAAAATACCCCCACCATATTTTTGAGGAGGCATCCCCCATATTCCCCCTTTGTTTGGAGCGAATAACCTCCAATAACCATCTCTCTTCTTCTCTATAAAAACCGTTGGTTTGGGGTGTGTTTTATGATTTTTATTCATTGATTTGAGGTTATTATCAGCCTCCATCATACTATTTTTATAATCTCCCTTGTTTATTATAATTTGTATTTTTCTGGTTGTTATTTTCATTAGATATTCCACCTGTAAATCATGGAATG
This sequence comes from Viscum album, assembly GCA_963277665.1. Lineage (NCBI taxonomy): Eukaryota > Viridiplantae > Streptophyta > Magnoliopsida > Santalales > Viscaceae > Viscum > Viscum album. Next base: position 756,205,121 of record OY728132.1, on the reverse strand, counting down.
ATATGATTACATTGGGGATTCTCTATGGATTTTTTATATGACATCACCAGACAATGTCAACATTTCATCACAAATAATTTTAGTAGAGGTATGTTTAACAATCAATTTTATTAGGGTTTACTTATTTTTGGTATTTATTTGGGTGTCAATGTATAGGGATTTGGGAAATACTGTAGTTGGCGACATACTGTGTGTCTTGGGTGAGAAGATAGTCATGGTTTTTATCAGTGAGATATTTTGGTAGGATATTTGGGGGATTTTTCCTAGTGAGTTCTTGTTTTCTAATAATTATAATTGATTATATTTTTTTGAGATGTCATGGCTAGATTTAGGTTATTGGTAGGTGACGGGAGACTTAGTTTCCCTTGGAAAACATATCGTACATTATAAAAAAACTATAAAAGAATTATATGAGTTAGTATGTACATAAATATTTATCATATTCGTGAATATTATTCTTAGTGTATTTTATAGTGGTCACACGAGTTTTTTCGTGATGTCCCTACAAATTTATTAAATGTTTTTAGTTTATTTGTTTATCTATTAACCCCCCCTCATCATGTCTTGATCTTTATTAGAAGTTTGAACCTAGAGGAAATTTTTTTCAATGATTATACCCTAGATTTGGACAATTAAATAGTGATTGACCTGGATTTTTTAGGACAAATGGTATTTGAATTAGAAATTGGGAATGGTACTTTTAAAATTGTATATTGTTTGGTTTTGAAATAGAAACGTGTAATTTCATTTATTAATTTTACATGGATTGTTTATGAAAGTGATTCTCGTAAATGTTTTATAGAAAAATTAATTGAAAATTTTATTTTGGAAAATGGGGTTGGAAATGGTAATTTGGAATCGAGTTGATCAATGCTTGTACAAAATGATTTGGGAAAATTAAATTGGATTTTCTAGAATAAAAATGTTAATAATTTCATTAGAGTATATTTTGATTATTTTGTTTCTATAGAAATGATATATGTTTGAGTTATATTTTAAAAGTATATGAATGGTTTTATTTGTGGTTAAAGTAGGGGGGAACATGACCCACTAGTGGACACTAAGAATTTTGATTAAACCTATATTGAATATGATCCTCTTGTGGATGCGAAGACATATAGTTAAACATGAGTTGAACATGGACCCTAGGGGAATATTGTGACATATAGTTAAACCCAAGATGATCATGTACCACCTAGTGGATAATGATATTGATGGCTAAACATAGGGTTAACATGGACCATAGGTGGATGTTAGGTCTATATGGATGAGTATTTTACCCACAAATGATAGTTGTTTATTGTGGATAGGTATATTATTCCTAATAAGAGATAGTTCGACATAGTTATTGTGATATTCTCAGAGACACCATAACATTGGATGATGAGTGTAGGTAACATTCCCTCTGTGAACCTGATCTCTATGTTCGACATTATTTCATTCATTGATTTTAAATGTATTAACAATTGTACAAGTAATTGTTTACTTTGAGCACATCTGCATGCACTACATCCTAAATGATTATATCTATGGATGACATTTGTGGTGTCCTATGGAGTAAAACTGAAACCCTAATTGGTTCTTGAGGACACTTTTTTTCAATCATACACCATTATTGATGACAGGTATAGGTTGAGGTCACGACCTAATGTTGATGCATTTTTTTAGCATCCTAGGTCATAATTAGATGATGGGACCTGAAAATACTAATGACCAAATAGTGATGGCATATTATCCATAGTTTTATTTTATTTCTTATCATATTACATGTGCATGATCTTCCATGAAATATCCAATTGAGAATGTATAGAACATTCATTTATCATTATATCCAGTATTGTATTTATTTATCGACACCTTCCATGGTATTGATTTTAATATTTGGATGTTTTCTATAAATTTGTATTTTTGATGTTATTATAATATGATATTATGGAATACTCTAACCATTATGTATTTATAGGACCACACTATGAGTTAAAAACCTCTAGAGTGTGGGGAGTCACGCCTAAGGTTATGTGGTGAGCACCAATTCAGTAACCAGTTAGTGGTACAGGGTAGTGAGACATTATAATGTTCTATCAGAGTATGTTTCTACAAAAATCACTATTTTTATGGTATATGAGAGAATAGTATATATCAAATATTGTTAATAAGCTCATTGTTGGGTGATATAGACCCACTTATACGAAAAAATATGATTTTCTATTGGTGTAAAGTATTGAAATTTCATTACATTTTTCCAGATGACTGATTCCTACCTTGAGTAGTGTGATTAGATGTGATGTTATTGATTTATGGTATTGTAACTCTCGTCTAGTATGAAAATATGGTGTGTGAATTCATGAATCATTACAGGAATATATGATTTGGGTGTCATCCATATGTTTCTTGTGATTGATGGAATCTTGATATTCACATATGCTGGTGTTTTATTTGAAACCTATGAATATAACTACATGTAAATTATATCATCCTATGATTTTAATTAATTAATTGTGGTTTGTTTATAAATATTCTATATCCATTTATATAATTTACATGTGTAATTATGCTTTACTGACTCCTTAGGAGAATAATGGTTAATAAACATGTATAACTGAATTATAAAAATATGGTTTTGGTTAAATAAATTTCAAGTAGCTTATAAAGTGGTTTACCTCATAATTTTTGAATTTAATTATATCTATCCTATCCATGGTATATACATTCTAATAATCTATGTTAAATCTTAAATTTTCAGTAATGAAAAAGGTTTTGAAATGTGATTTATTCAGTTTTAAATTGTGGTGTCTAAAATCAAGTAAATATCAAATAATGAGACCTTTAGGTATATTGGTGATTAATATCTTTTATGTTTATGTCTAAGCACTATGTATGAGTAGTTTAGTGATAGAGATAGAGCCTGAATGGTATGACCGTGACTGGTTTGGGTGTACCAGATTGTGGGATGATACCTATTGTGGCTCCAATTGGGTCGTGACCCTGAGGTTGTATGTTTTTACCCTGTATTATATTTTTTGTAAATCCTTGTGAGTTGTAAACTAGTGGGGTGGTTTATAATTTTATAATTTGGGATGTGACCTCGATTTTTTTAGTGTATCATGGGTTCTTATGACCCTTTTTGGTTGGTGACCCTTGTGGTTGTGTTAGAATCTTGTCCACATATCTTAGTTCATAATGTTGATGTAGTGTGTGTGTATCTATGGGAGGGGGAACTAGAGTAATAGGTTTGTTTTGTTGTGTTTCATGTCATCTAATGTGTAATGGGGGTACAATTTCCACCCATGAGCAGTCGGTTATGTGAGGTTGTACCTATTGGCTAGGTGTGAGAGCCCAGTGATCTTGGGAATGAGACATGATATTATATTGTCGAGTCATTATGGGCGGTGATTGAGGGTAACAATGAGAGGGGTTAGCCCTATGTTGTATATGTTTTAGTTATATGAAGAATTTAGATACTTTTACCCATAGAATTAATTCCATGTAGGAACTATATTTTTGTAGTAATTTCATGGTTCAACCATGGATCTTTTTTAAGGGAAGCCCCTAGGAGCATATGTTTTGGGTAATGGATAGACTTAAATAATCTAGGATCATTAAGATTCATGAACCTATTATTTTGATGTTATTTTCACATGGTAATTTGTGTTGACATTTTATGGATGGGTATATAATTGATGGAATATGGGTAAATGAATTTTATCCTTAATGATGCCTAGAAAGATTAGTTCATGTGTCGTGAGACCTGACTCATGAGGATTGTCGGTTTGTTAGATGAAAGCACTTGGGGATTCCTATAATTTGATTTCTATGATGATCTAGGTTACATGGTATGATTCTTGAGTGGATGTGTGAGCCTAGAAATTGTAATTCATGACTCCTGGTATCTTGAGTCTGGTGTTAGTGAATGGATATAGGGGGTATGTGCCCTTGATGTTTTGATAAGATTGAGGTGGTAAGAGAGTTCCTAAGATGTGTGTTCTATTAGGATTATGTGATCAGGTGGCTCAAGAATATAGACCAAATTATTTTCGATGAGAATAAAGTGATACATTATTACTACATGTAGGGATTATTTGTATTTGTATCAGTAAAATGTTCTATATGAAATCAATGGAGAATTTTTCATTTCTAGAAATGTACGAGTGATAAGTAAGAAATATTTCTACAAGGAATGGTATTTCCTTACTACTTTGTTGAGAGTCATGTGGATAAGGAAGGTCTTGGTTAAAATGTAAAGTGAGTAAGATTTTATGAGATTCATGAGGGTAGGGATTCATGAGGGAGTTGTTTACATTTTTTGAGATATATTTATAGTGAGAGGTGACATCATTGAGGTATTAGAGAATAGTGTAACATATACTATAGTTTTACCTAGATGGAGTTTTAAAGGGATGAAAATGTGTTCTGAATGAATCGTAAGAGAGACATGAAAAATTTTCATATATAACCTTGATGATGATGGTCTAGGAGTTGTATGGGTAATGTTGTATAGAGGGGAGTGCACAGTTTTCCATTGAAGTGTGAGGTCCTAATTATAGATAAGATATCTATAAATTATGTGGGTGATGTTCTCATCAACCGAGGATGGGTAGTAGTTAATGTTTTGTTTTTTCTCATGTGAGAGAGGGACCACCACAACCAATTATTGAGTTTTCAGATAAATAGAACATAGGACATGAATGATTGGAGTTTATTAAGTGAAGTGTTGTTAATATCCCAAATATTCAGGGGAGCGATCTACCAATAATTGGCATATAAACCTTATGATATAAGGGTAGTGAGCAGGTGGTTTTGACCATGGAATAGTTTTTTTGTCATTATCATACATGTGAATAAAAATCATATGTGTACCTGGATTACTCGTGGAATGTATAATATAAATTAGATGTGGTTGTGGATCGAGTCCAAGCATTGGATTTAAGAAAAAATATAAATTAATGTTATCAAAGGATGCTTGGATTGGATACGAGTCAGTGTGTGCAGTAGGAAAAAACAGTGATTTTTGGTAATTGAGTATCTAATAATTAGACCTCACTAATGGTTAGTCATGGACTCTGAAGAGCCTGTTCAGGTGATTGTAGTATTCCACCATACGTGAAAAGATGATTTTGTAAAGAATCAATAGGTAGAGTTTCACATTTTGATATTAATATTATGAGGGTGTTTCAACGTAATTTTTCTTTTAAAAAATGAATTTTGAATTATTTTGATCACATATGGTGTGTTGTTTATTTATGGAGGGTGCATTTTGGGAATCCAATCATGCTTTTAATGTAAAATTCGGTAGATTTCATGATTATTTATTTAAAAGGAATATGAATCCATCCACAATTTTTTCCATGATTAGGATGGGTATTGATGATTAACTAGCGAAATCACATTTGTTTGGGTATGATGAATTGGGGATTAATCTTGTGACATCATTGGTTTATTCTATCAATGTATTAATAATATTTTATGGTGGTAGATGTAAGAACCCAGATCTTCGTTTCAGATACGCTTTTCCTTTTTCTAGAGTTTTCGAGAAAAATGACATTTCTGGAAATTTTTAAGGTACACACTGTGTACTTTCTGAGTACATGCCTTGTACTATTTTCCCACCAAAGTCGTGTGCTGGCCGTGTCTAGGACACACACACGGTGTGTAAGGGTGACATGGATGCCGATTTTTGAAGAGTATGGAAAAGACCTAGTACACGCCGTGTACTCTAAAAGTACACACCATGTACTTTCTTTTTTTTCATTTAACGGACTGGGGTCACGTCTGACGCACATAATCATCTTCTTCTCCAGGTTTCATTCCTCCGAGAGTGATCGTACGACCATTTCTTCCCCGAGCCTCCATGCCACCATCCGACCTCCATTCCAGCCGTCGTTGATTGTGCTGGAAGTGCAGCGGTGAGCTCTCCGTTCTGCTTTAGCCTTGTTTCCCGATTCATCCTCATTTTCAAGTCATCGAAAGTTGTGCGTTTTTTCTGTTTTCTCAGTTCTACATCGTTCTAAGGGGAATCTCTCATCATAGTTCACATACATCGATCTACTGGGATCGAGGTATGTGGTTTGTTTCCCTATGTTTAATGTCCTTGTTTTTTTGGTGCAAAAGTGTCAGATACCCATGGATCGGGTATCCTAGGTTAGGGTTTTGATCATGTTTTGTTATCTTCCTTAGATTGATTGTATGCTAGAGGTTATTGGATGATTAATAATTACTTTTTATCATGGTTGAGGGTCACCCCATGGGTGTTTCCCTTTGTTTTGGCTGTTTATTGCTGTTTGGTGTGGTTTTGCCTACGAGGCAACCCTTTTTCACATTGCTAGTATGCCTGTTCAATTGATTTCATGTATTGTCTGCTGTTTATATGCTTGTGGATTCTTGTAGCTATTGGCCAATTAGTTTCTGAACATACTTAGGCTGCTAACAGTCGTTCACGCACAACTAAACTGCTCAGGGCTGACTGAACCAGGTGTGGTAGACTAAAGGGAGAATTGATGATTAGGGCTTCCCTAGAGAGTCTGTTATAATTATTATCGATCACAGGACATATGGGAATGGGACTTTGTACTTCCTCAGAGTTTCCTTAGTTACGTAGTGAGACTATAGGGGTAATTAGATGTAAATCATTCCTCAGAGAGTCTATATCTTTCATTGAAAGACCACAGGGGAATTGACGGTGAGAGCTTCCCAGAGTGTCTATGCCTTTGTACGTTTATATGACTAGAGGGGTTTTCTTGTAGGATCCACCCAGAGAGTCAGTTCTTTATTTTATGGTTGGTTGTGATGAGTCCAGGCAGCTAATGAACAAGCTTGGGTTTGTATTTCTTGCTGTTTGTGTAGACTTCTAAGTTACCTGTTGTTCTTACTTTCTTACCATGTGAGTATAGAGTTGTTGCTAGGTTCCTGGGTTGATAGGTAAATGATTGTACCGAACTTCTAAATAAATGTGAAAGGAGATTTGTAGGATTGATTACTTTAGTGTATTTCTGTTTCTCTACTGAATTTATTTCCTTCAATTTTGCTATATTAATCACTGACACTAGGGCACAGATCTCGTGGTGATTGCCTACTAGGATTAGTCTCACACCCTTTTTGGGTCCTTGTTTTTAGCCCAAACAGGTTATATGGTTGCAGGTGTGGATAGGGATTGTGTCCCTTCTACTTCGGGAACATGATTTTTGGTCGGAGCTAGAGAGCATAGGACCTAGCTTAGGCTTGAGATGCTGTTGGAGTTGCTGTTTACTTTCATACCTTGTTTTTCAGTTGTATTTCAGCACGTTGTTGTGTTTGATGATTTCCTTAGATACTTGTACCTGCTGCATCATTATCATTATGTGTTCATTGCTTCTGTTGTTTAGTTTCAGTGTTTGTATATTGTTTACTGCTTCCGCTATTGACTGTTGTTTTTCTTTCCTTGTATACCTTACCAAATGAGGGAATAGTTTCCCCAATAACATACCAAGGCCCTCGCTTCTATTCGGCAGCCTCTGGTGTTTGGGGAAATGCGAATGAATTCATGTGGTGAACCGGGTATGGGGCACTAGTGGAAGGGCTCCAGATTCGGGTCATCACAAAGTGGTATCAAAGGAGTTCTTTCCTTTTCTACTGACTTTATATTTAGTGACATTAGACAGGGATAGGATATAATAAGTGAATGGTAAAAAGCTGTGCTTGGGTGTTCTAGAACCTGTGTATTGGGAAAAATTTAAATTACCTCAAATATTGCCAGTTTTGAGTTTTATAAATGTTACAATTTAATTGACTTCACCATTGGGTGATGCACTTGTTTTGTGCTGTTACTGTTTTTATGATTACAGTTCTATTTTGATGCAACCTGATTAGATGAGGGTATGCCATCTCATGCATCATACATGCATATGTTAGAAGATCACATGCCATGCATTTTTCCCTTCTATCTAGGTTGCATTAGAGATTGCATGCAGATTTGATAGGATTTGTGATAGACAATGCATACTATTGTGATAGCTGCTGTTATAGAATACCTGCTATGTTGATATGGTATCGTTGTTTAGAGCCTTCTTATAAAGGACACCAAACATTGATCATAGAGGTTTTATGGGCCCTTGAGGATCAGAATTTGGTGGTTCGTGAGTTATTATAGTATTCATATGTTGCATGAATTGTTAGGATGCCAAGCATTGATTCGTGGGGAGTATGCCCCCCCCCCCCCGGATAAGAATTTGGCACCTTAACCACTTTTTTTCTGTGTTTTCGGGGCTCCGGTGCAGTTCTGAGGCTACTGTCCGGAAAAACCCAGAATACATGGTGTGTACTTTATAGATACACGCCGTGTAGTTTTTTGCCATGTCACTGACCGTGTGGACATGGACACGAAGCTACAAATTGATTTCAAGAACACGCTGTGTACTCTAGGTACACACCGTGTATGGGTTAACTTAGAGCCCGACCGTGTAACTAACAACACGGGCCAGTTAATGCATGTTTAGTACATGCCGTGTTTGATGTGCACACGCCGTGTATCCTTTCCCAGGTACCCAGCCGTGTCTTGAAAAACTCATCTCGGTGTTATCTTCTCTTATACACGCCATGTTTGTTCGGAACATGCCATGTAAGAATCAGTCGATTACCCATCCATTTCATGAAACACACGGGCCATGGTATCTCTTCAATTTCACTCCATGTCCCTAGGGAACACGCTGTGTGTTGTCGACCTTGCGTCAGGCCATGTCGCTAACAACAGGGACCAGGTAAGGCATGTCTAGTACACATCGTGTCTGCCTCAAACACATCGTGTAGTCTTTGGCTGGGATAGTCTGTGTGACTTATTCATGTAGGAGTAAGTAGGTGGGGAGAAGAGGGTCAGTACACGCCATGTAGTTTAAGACCATGCCGTGTAGTCAGGTTGTTTACACAGCCATGTATGGCCAAGGTACACGCCTGGGGTAAGATTTCTGGAAAAACGCCGTGTATCGGTATTACATGCCGTGTAGTTATGTTTTTTCTGATTTAATGGTTTTTCCCTCCTGTTATATTTTACCGTCCATTGTTGCAACTATGTTCGTCTTTAATGAATGTGTGTTTTGGTCTTATAGAGCTATGGCACCGAGATGTCCTCCTATTGCATGCCAGGAACCAGGCAGCGATCGTACACCTGATATGACTGACCAGGAATTGCCAGTAGTTCCTCCCATCGTTCCGGACATGGCACCTGCAGTGATTCCAGACACTGGTGTCGACATTCAGTTCAAATATTATTTCATTAGATTCATGTATACCTTCCAGGGAGTTCAGCATCTAGCCACGACTATTGCAGAGCTGGCGTGGGTCTTCCAGCAGTAGCATCCTCCCACTTTCACAGGGGATGGAGGACCTCAGGCTGCAGAGTCGTGGCTGGAAGCCATGCTATCCATCTTCGAGCAACTGGAGATTCCTCCCAAGAGGAGGGTGAAGCTCGCGATGTATATGCTGCGAGACACCGCCAAGAGATGGTGGGATGTAGTCTCTCAGACGGGGCACCAGCAGGCTATGGCTTGGGATGAGTTTCAGCGTACATTTCACGACTACTTCTACCCAGCGATGCTAAGGGCTGACAGAGCCAGGGAGTTCATGAGCCTACAGCAGGGTACTCTCTCAGTTATGGAGTATTCCTCCCACTTCACTGAGTTACAATAATTCACTCCTGTTCTGGGAAATAACGAGCTGTTTCTTGCAAGGAAGTTTGAGGAAGGCCTCAGACTAGAGATCAGATCGCAAGTGAATGTCTTTTAGTTGACTTCTATTACTCTGGTAGTCAACCCGGCACTCATCACGGGGAGGAACATGAGGGAGACTGGAGCTGTGGACCAGGGCGGTGCAGCATCCAAGGATGATTCCCTCCAGATAGACATCAGGAAGTGCCACCGAGAGTCTACCCAAGGCGAGCCGAGGAAGAGAGGTATTCCTTATGGTAGATGAGATCCCTCTTCTGGAACCCAAGTGGTGTGTTATTAGTGTGGGAGGAGCGGGCATAAGAAGCCGCAGTGCCCGAGGGACCCAGTAGAGTGCCGATCCTGTGGCAAGATGGGTCATCTGCAGCGTTTCTGCAAGGTTCCCCTTCAAGCGGCTAGTGACGGAGAATCAGTTTCGACCCCACGTCCAGGAGAAGGATTAAGAGGCCGTGGACGCAGTGGTCAGGCTCAAGGAGGAGCAGCTCAGGGTTTTCAGGCTACACAGAGCTGCGGTACCGACCAGACTTTTTCTATAGAGTAGATTCATCAGTAGTAGGATCTCGGACCCTCTACAGTTCGAGGCACGATCTTAGTAGCCCAATTTTATCTTCATCTCTTTTAGAAACTAGTTCCTCAAATAGCTTTATCTCTGTTTCTGTTGTGGAAATCCCCGAGCTCTGTTTCTGTTTGTCTGCTAACATGTTGACTCTCGACAGGACTTTGGGAATGAGGACATGTAGCACACGTCAATGCAAGGAGTGCCCTCTCGAGGTTGTAGTGTATCATTTCTTATGGAACCTCTATGTACTGGAGATGATGGGCTATTACGTCATTCTCGGTATGAACTGGTTGGTTCCCTTCTAGGTAGTCTTCGATTGCTATCACCGTAGGGTGAGTTTCGTATCACCAGAGGTTGAATCTTTCCTTCATAAGGGCGAGTGGGATGTTCAGGCGAGTCGATCCAGACTCGAGCATTATGGGCTAAGAGGAGTTACGACCCATATTTCTAGTTTTTATCTTGATGACTAGGGGGCTTCACAGTTAGATTTTCCTCCAGCGGTTGATTGCTTTCCAGATGTCTTCCTAGAAGACTTTTCAGGTTTTCCTCCGGAGTGTGAGGTAGACTTATCGATTGAGCTCGTTCCAGGAGCAGCACCCATGTCCATTCCACCCTATAAGATGGATACCTTGAGTTGAATGAGCTCAAGAAGCAGTTGGAGGAGTGGAAAGAAAAGGGTTTCATCAGACCCAGTACTTCTACTTGGGGTTCTCTTATTCTGTTCATGAAGAAAGCAGACGATACCCTTATGCTTTGCGTGGATTATCGAAAGTTGAAATAGTTGACGGTCATGAACCGATATCCCTTGACAAATATTGATGATATCTTTGATCAGCTTCGAGGAGCTTGGGTGTTCTCGATGATTGATTTTAGGTCCGGTTATCATCAGCTACGCGTTAGACGGTCATATACACCTCTGAAAGCCTTCAGGAGAAGGTATGGTCTCTACGAGTATACGTCTATGCCGTTCGGTCTTACGAACATGCCAGTAGTTTTCATGGTGCTGATGAATCGAGTGTTCCATCCTTACTTGAATTCCTTCATCGTGGTCTTCGTGGATGATATCTTGGTGTACTCTCACACTCGACACGACCATGAAACCCATCTTGAGATCGTTTGGAGTACACTGAGGGAGCATCAACATTATTCTAATCTCTTGAAGTGCCTCTTTTGGATGGACGAGATTCACTTTCCTGAGTCATGTCATCTCAGATACAGGATTATCAGTAGACCCAGATAAGGTGAGAGCAGTAGTTACCTGGGAGAAACCGAAGAATGTCTTTGAGGTACAGAGCTTCTTGGGGCTGGATGGTTACTACAGGCGGTTTATACAGGACTTCTCACACCTAGAAGCACCATTGATGGGCTTGAAAAATAAGGGGGTGAACATTGTTTGGTTAGAATCATGTGACTCAGCCTTCCAGGAGAAGAAGGGGATATTGACTTCAACACCGATCGTAGTTTTTCCAGAGCCGGGCAAGAGATGTACAGTTTTCTGTGATGCATCCGGCATCAGACATGGAGCACTGCTTATGCAGGAGGATCGAGTGGTTGCATATGGATCTCGGCAGTTGAGGCCACATGAGAAGAACTATCCTACACACGAACTGGAGTTGGATGTGGTTGTTCATGCTTTACGTTGCTGGAGACATTACCTTCTAGGAGAGCATTTTGTGGTATACACTGACCACAAAAGTCTCAAGTACATCTTCACACAGCGTGACCTGAATCTGAGACAGCGGAGGTGGGTTGAGTTTCTCTAGTCCTTTGATTTCGAGCTTGCCTATACGCCTAGGAAAGGAAACGCAGTGGCTGATGTACTGAGCAGGAGAACTCAGATACAGACAACTCAGGAGGCTAGCAATGAGTGGAAACAAAGGGCTCTGTTCTTGGAGATGCATTTGGAGGTGCACGATAGGCCGAGGAAGACTTTCCTATCTTCTATGGATGTTACCTCTGCACTTCTGGACCAAGTTCAAATGAGGCAGCTAGTAGATTCAAAATGGATAGTCCTATGGGAAAGCATGTCAATAGAGGACCCTCTTCCCGGGTGGACCATTGGCAAGGATGAGATCTTGCATTTTTGGGGATGCGTATGGGTGCCAACAGATAAACACGACGAGCTGATGTGGGACTTCCATTCCTCAGTTTGGGCAGTTCATCTGGGTGTCACAAAGATGTACCGTGATTTACACCGCCAGTACTGGTGGCCAAGTATGAAGAGAGATGTGGCTGGTTTTGTCATGAGATGTTCCACCTGTCAGCAGGTGAAGGCAGATCACCAGCGACCAGTAGGGCTTTTAAAGCAGCTACCCATTCCATAATTGAAGTGGAACGACGTCGGGATGGACTTTGTGACTGGTGTTCTGTGATCGTCGAGAGGAAACGAAGCCATGTGGGTCTTCGTCGACAGGCTTACAAAGGTTTCTCACTTCTTGCCAATCAAGGTGACTTTTAGTGTCGATGATCTGGGATGACTTTACATCCAAGATATCGTTCTTCTACATGGAGTTCCACACTCCATTGTTTCATACAGGGATGCACACTTTACCTCTCGATTCTGGAAGGGACTTTAGAAGCCCTTGGGTACATAGGTACTTTTGAGTACAGCGTACAACCCCCAGACTAATGGACAGTCCGAGAGCATGATCTAGGGGCTTGAGGATATGCTTGGAGCTTGCATCTTAGACTTTGGTGGTTATTGGGAGATGCATATACCTCAGGTGGAGTTCTCCTACAACAACAGTTTTCAAGAGACCATTCAAATGGCGCGATATGAGGCTTTGTATGGTAGGCAATGATGATCACCATTATGCTGGCTGGAGGCAGGAGAGGAATCATTATTGGGACCTCGTCTTGATCAGGAGACTTCAGAGCAGATAGAGATGATTCAGAAGAGGATGGCTACAACGCAGTCTCAACAGATGTCTTATGCTAATCAGCGAAGACGACCTCTGGAGTTCGAGGTTGGTGATCAGGTTTTCCTGCATGTCGCAACGAGGTTGTGACATAAGAGGATTCAGAGATAGGGTAGGCTTTCACCGCAGTACATCGGGCCGGTTTAGGTCTTGGAGAGTGTTGGGCTGGTTGCCTATCGGTTGCAGCTACCTCAGAGGTATCAGGCCATGCATGACATCTTCCACGTCTCTCAGCTCCGACGTTACTTTTCATCCCCGTCTCAAATCATTCAGCCCGAGGAAGTCGAGATTGAAGCAGATGCATCATTTGAGTAGCATCCTATCTTGGATTGTCAATCGAAGTATGAAGGTTCTCCGCGGGCGGTCGGTTCCTCTGGTACGGGTGCTATTGCAGCACAGGCGAGTACATGAAGAGACCTGGAAGAGGGAGGACGATGTAAGATCGCAGTGGCCGGAGCTGTTCGAAGTTTCTTCTTATGCACCTTGATAAAGAAATTCATGGATGAATTTCATTATGTGGGAAGTTTTTAAGAACCCGAATCTTCATTTCAGTTATGCTTTTCCTTTTTCTCGAGTATTTGAGAAAAAAGAACATTTTGGAAATTTTTGAAGTACACGCCGTGCACTTTCTTAGTACACGTCGTGTACTCTTTTCCCACAAATGTCGTGTGCTGGATGTGTCCAAGCCACACACACGGTGTGTAAGGGTGACGTGGAGGCCGATTTGGGAAGAATACAGAAAGGACCTAGTACACGCCTTGTACTTTCTTCTTTTTCATTAAACCGACTGGGGTCCCTCCTGACGCACAGAATCATCTTCTTCACCAGGTTTCGTTCATCTGAGAGCTACTGTACGATTGTTTCCTCTCCAAGCCACCATGCCTCCGTCCGACCTCTGTTTCAGCCGCCATCGATTGTGTTGGAAGTGCAGCAGTGAGTTCTCCGTTCTGCTTTAGCCTTTTTTCTCGATTCCTACTCATTTTCAAGTTATCGTAGGTTTACAATTTCATGCGTTTTCTCAGATCTACGTCATTATAATTGGAATCTGTTGTCTCGGTTCACATACATCGATCTACTGGGATCGAGGTAGGTGGTTTGTTTCCCAACGTTGAATGTATTTGAGTTTTTGGTGCAAAAGTGATGAATACCAATGCATCGGGTATCTCGGGTTAGGGTTTTGATCCTGTTTTGTTATCTGCCATAGATTTCTTGTATTCTTGAAGTTATTGGATGATTAATAATTTATTGTTAGAATGGTTGAGGATCACCCCATGGGTGTTTCCCCTTTTTTGGTTGTTTAGTGTCGTTTGTCATGGTTTTGCCTATGAGGCAACCCTTTTTCACATTGCTCGTATTCCAGTTGAATTGATTACATGTATTGCCTACTATTTATATGCTTGTGGATGCTTGTAGCTATTATCCAAGTAGTTTCTGAACTTACTTAGGCTGCTAACAGTCATTCACGCACAACTAAATTGCTCAGGGCTGAGTGAACCTGGTGTTGTAGACTAAAGGGGGAATTGACAATTAGGGCTTCCCTAGAGAGTCTGTTATAATTAGTATCGATCGTAGGACCTATGGAAATGGGACTTTGTGCTTCCTCAGAGTGTCCTTAGTTACTTAGTGAGACTATATGGGGAATTAGACGTATGTTCTTCTTCAGAGAGTCTATCTCTTTCATTGCAAGACCACAGGGGAATTGACGGTGAGAGATTCCTAGAGTGTCTGTGCCTTTGTACATTTACTTGACTATAGGGGTTTGCTAGTAGGATCCACCCAGAGAGCCATTTATTTATTTTATGGTTGGTTCTGACGAGACCACCCAGCGAAAGAACAAGCTTGGGTTTTTACTACTTGCTGTTTAGGTAGACTGATGTGTTACATGTTGTGCTTACTTTCTTGCCTTGGGAGTATATAGCTATTTCTAGGTTCCTTGGTTGATAGCTCAATGATTGTACCGAACTGCTAAATAAATGTTAATGGAGATTTGTAGGATTTTTTACTTTAGTGTATTTCTGTTTCTCTACTACATTTATTTACTTCACATTTTCTATATTAGTCACTGATAGTAGGGCACAGATCACGTGGGGATTTCCTACTGGGATTAGTCTCACACACACTGTTTGGGTCCTACTTTTCAGCCCAAATAGGTTATATGGATGCAGGTGTGGATAGAGATAGTTGCCCTTCTACTTCGGGTACATGGTTGCTGGTTGGAGATGGAGAGCATAGGACTGAGCTTAGGCTTTTGATACTACTGGAGTTTCTATTTACTTTCATACCTTGTTTTTCAGTTGTATTTCAGCACATTGTTGTGTTTTCTACTTTCTATAGATACTTGTACCTACTGCATCATTATCATTATCATTATGTGTTCATTGCTTCCACCATTTAGTTTCAGTGTTTTTATGCTTTTTACTGCTTCCGCAATTGACTGTTGTTTTTCTTTCCTTATATACCTTACCAAATGAGGGTATAGTTTTCCCAATGACTTACCGAGGCCCTCACTTCTAGTTGTTAGCCTCTAGCGTTTGGGGAAATGTGCTTGAGGTCATGTGGATAATCGGGTACGGGGCACCAGTGGATGGGATCCGGATTCGGGTGATTACAGTAGAGGCACCAAAACATTAGAATTTGGTGGTTATAAAATGAATCTTATAGTGGGGAGAATGATAGGCTTTTCGAGTGTTTATAAAATGAACCGAGTAGTGTTTCAAGATGGATGGTCTCGGGTAAGATCCTTCTTTGTTATGATATTGGGAATTTTATTGAGTTCAGTGGTCATAGTGCATTGAATTAGAGGTTATTACTTGGATTTGTTTGAGTATTTGAGAGTGGAACAAAGTAATATAACATTTTTTTAATGATCAACTTTGATTGGTGATATAGTTGGATTACTATAGAGACTTTTCAAGGGTTATTAGTGTTATGATGGGGAGTTTATAATTTTTATCATCCATATATATGTTTAGAGGTGTGAGGGAATCTGAATTTTTTTAAATTGTGGGTTGGTTAGAGTTTTTATGGACCAAAAAAATTAAATTATATGTTTTTGAGAACATATAGAAAAGTGTTTTGGACATGGTTTAGGAATCGTTAGGTTGCTGGAATCTTGTGAGAATGGTGATGAGTGTCTTGGTTGGTTTCTAAAAATTTCAATAGACTACTGACCGGCTAGTGGAAACCAATTTATAGTCGATGGTATGTGAAATTGTCATAAGGAACAACCGGTATCCACCGAAATACATGGGATTTCCGGTGGGATTTTTACATGGATAAATTAAAAAAATATCCCCTCAGGTATTCTGAGGAGGTATTCCCCCTCTTCCACCCTTTGATTGGTGTGCATAACCTCTAAAAAACCTCCCCCTTTATCCATTCAACGCCCCTTGGTTGGGGTGAGTTTTGGGGTGATTATTTAGTTATTTGGGGTTAATATCACCCTCCGCTAAACTCTGTTCATCTCATCCATGTTCTCTATAATATTTGTTTCTTTGGATTATATTTTTGTTGGAAATTCTACTAGACCATGGTTGAATCACTTGATTCCATTTATGTTTCCATTTTTTCTTTTATAAAGGATATCATGGGTCAAGATCCATATGTCATCTCAAATTATTATAATGGAGGTATGTTTCATTATCAATTTTTATGATTTTTAATTAAAATTATGTTCTATTTGGTAATTTTTTGGATGTGGTTGATTAGGGATGTGGATCAGTTTGTAGTCATGAGTCTGTCGGGTCTTCGGTGAGTAGTTGGTCATAGTTTTGATATAGAGAGATCTTTTGATAGGTTATTTTCCACTTTTTCCATATTCTATTTTTTCAATTAATTATTATTGATTTGAATTAATTCTTTGAGACGTCGTGGATTGAGTTAGGTTCTTGGTGGGTTATGTGTGCGTTAAAGGGCCTTGGAAAATTTTCTAAACATCATAATTAGAGCGTTAAATAATTATATAAATTAATAAATCCATATATATTTCATAGATTCTTATTTACTCTTTTAGCTGCATGTAATGGTGGTCACAATATTTTTTGAGTGATGAACATATAAATTAATTACATTTTTAGTTGTTTTTTCCTTAGTGTACACCCCTTGTCATATACTGATCCTTAGAGGAAGGTGATTCTAAGTAGAAAACTATAGAAAAATTGAATCTTTTTTTTATAAATAAAAAGGGATTTATATTAAAATTTTATTTTTGAAAAAAATGGAATCAGAAATAAAAATTTGGAATGGATCTTCAGAAATGGTATTTGGTTTGGTTTTAAAAAAAATGTGTAATTTTAATGATGAATTTTATTTTGATTCATTTTTAAATTGATGTTTAGAAATGGTATTTTGAAATGTTATTCAAAATGGTATTTTTGAAAATTTAGTTAGAAATAGAAGTTTTTACTTTATTTTGGGTAACGGTTATTAGATGGTTTTGGTTAAATGGAATTTGATTTATTCTGGAATGGACGTGGTTACTGTTCCATTATGACATTAATTTAGTATGATGTGAATGATGTACATTTAAATTATTTTTTTAAAGTATATAATTTTTTTGTGATGGTTAAGCCTAGGGTGAACAGGAACCTCAAGTGGATGTAGAGACTTATAGTTAATCATGGGGTGAACACAACACTCGAGTGAATTTTAAGACTTATGGTTAAACCCTAGGGGATCAATCAAACTTGCTTGATGCTGATACTTATGGTTCATCCTCAGGTAAACATGGACCTCCTTGGTGGATGTTGAGACAAATGGTTGAACCTTGGGAGAACATAGCTTATGGGTGGTTGATAGGGCTCTAAAAAGGGGTATTTCACCCACAAATTCCGGATTTTCATCAAGGATTTGTATATTACACCTGCTGGGAGATATGATGGTACATTCATCATTAAATTCTCTGAGACACCCCAACACTGGTTGAAGTAGGTATGTATTACACCTAAGGTGAATTTGACCCCCCGGGTTTGGCATTTTTATGTGTTTATTTTAAATGTAATAATGATTGTACTTGTAATTGTTTGCATTGATGACATATGCATGTATTTATATATAAATGGTTATATTTTGAGATGTATTTGGTGGTGGGACAATTAGTAATACTCATACCCTTATTGGGATTCCATGACAATTAGGTACCTTAAAATATACTGTTATAATTTAGAGGTATATGTTTAGAGAAATGTGTGTTGTTTATGCATGTTGTTTGGAATCTTCGGTCTATATTGGGAAAAGGGACTTGGAATGACTAGATAATAGATTAAGATAGGCTATTGGTGCTAGTATTATTTTATATATTTTAATATTTCATCTTCATAATCCACTACGGTGTATATGGTTGGGTCTGTGTTGCATATTAATTTATCAATGCATTTGTTATTACGTTTATTTATTGACACTTTCCCTCATATTGATGTTAGCATCTATATTTAATATATTTAGTATTATTTACATTATTATCATACATTTATATGAGGTAATAGTCACCCTATAGTGTCCTTATAGGACCTATTTCCAAGTTAGAGGCCTCTGGAATATTAAGAGGTGTGCCTGAGATCATTTGGAAATCACTAATTTGGGCACTAATTAGTTATCAAGGGAAGTGGACTATTATAAAAACTTTAGAATTCATGTATTCCTTTTCATCACAATAGGAATCAACTTATACTCTATAAGGATGATCCATAATAAAAATAATATGCATAGGATCTTCCCTCTACCTGTGGGAAAAATAAAACATAATTAGTATTTTAATTTATTCCTTCCCACCGAATATTGAGAGACTCAAGAACTAGTAAAAAACATTACAAACCTTTCAATGAATAACACATGAATATCTATTGGTAGAATCATCTTCTTGAATATTGGGAACAACTATTTAACATTACAATATTTGGATGAGATAATAGTGGAAGGGAATTGAAATCATGGCTGGCCACTGAATGATGCATGTAATGAATTACATATACTCAAAAAATGATACCTTAGTGTTTTAAGGTGAAATCAAGTTATACAAGTCATAGAGAAATGATAAATAGGCAAATACACCAACACTAGTATATCAGGTGTTATAATTGAACTCAAAACCCCACTTATAATTTCTACCCTAATTCCCAAACCAATCATTATATGATAACTATCATCAAACTCCATACCTTAGACTCAAACATATCTAATACCATTATGACAAAAACAAAACAACTGTGAACCCACACAGAATGAAATTAAGTTGAGTGAACAACCCAAAATTTATAACAAACAAACCAAGGGATATAAATAATTAGTATGAAGTAATTTCCATAAAATGTATGTTATAGCCCATAACTAACTACAATATGAATTCATCACCATTATAAAATGAAATCCAAATACATCGGTAGATAGATATAAAACAATTTAACATTATTGAATGTAATAATGAGTCATCTATTCTATTTAAAACACCCTAATGACAAAATCATAAAAGGAAACAATATATCCAAAATAAAATAACTACCTTACACAAATAACTCCAGATATGGGATTATACCTCTTCTATATAAGGTCACATAAAGGATCCTCCATTAATAATTTTCTTCACCATGAACCATCAGACACAATTGTTTAATATCCCCATTGTATAAAATACCTCTACATTTACCAATATAATATCCAAACGGTGAAATATATATATATATAGATAATACATGTGGGGAAAAAATTCACGTTGTTTTGAGAATAAATACACTCAGTAGGATTCATAGAAAACACAAAGTAAAGATAATTAAATATTTTAGTTAAAACCCAAAACTATAAAATAATAAAAGGTATTCTCAAAGAATCCATTATTCGTTAATATCAAAAAAACCATGTAAATTTTTTGAAAACAAATATTTACAAAAAAAACTACAGAAATCATTGAATCACACTATAGACCAGTGATACATAAGATACAGTAGCTTTTTCAATATTTTATGTTGATAGTATGCCTATATGACATAATATGAAGGTAGCCATATTAGCTCAAAAGGATTATATAATCCCAAATCCAACTAAATTATTATATAATATATTTATAATGACTTTAGATATAGTAATCTCTCATAACATCCATGTTACCTCTCTTGGACTATAGTGGAAAATGACACCTATCAAGGTATATGTGTATCAATCGAGGGTATACTCAAACCCTATAGAGGATCATTCCCTAACACCTAAGGGAGTAATAAATATATGTAAAACCCATATATATGAATATATAAACCTCAATTAACAGAGGATCTAACCTTATAATATGGTATATTATAAACCCCACCTATAGTATGGCGTACCCTCACCTAATAGGGTTCAATTTTGAAGTTTTAAAACCATAACATACATGCATATTAAATAATATTATAGTATTATTTGATAAATATAAAAATAAATTAAACATAAGAACATATAGATTTAGTGTCCATTGAAATTTCATACAGAACCAACTTTTTTATAAATAGTTTTCAACATATCCAATAAATAATATTTACACAAGATACCATCCTAGAATTATCATTCATAATAACCTTATTCATTAAAACGGGAATGGAAACATAATAAAATTTGATCTTAGAGACTCAGTAATTGGTGAACATAAGATATACCATTCAGAGATCATAAGAGATCCTTAGATTAACATTTGTGTTTGAGAACATAATCAAGCTATATTCACACAAACTAAGGAATTCATATCCAATAGAAACATATATAATTAACCATGAAAAATTACATCATGATTTTGACATAAAATGTGTAATTATGTATACAAATATAAAATCATGAGTTAGAAAAAATAATACATAGAAATATAACAAAGGAATTTGGTATAACATTGAAATGCGACATAAAAAATTGGAATGTATATAAGTACAGAAAATCATTTATTATATCAAAAATCACATCTAAGATTAATATCACATATTGTACGGAGTCCCATAGTTAATTGGGTACACTAATCATTAATATATATATATACATATATATCATAAATTTATTTTACACTCTAGTACCTTATATGTCATATCACGAGATATAATTCTTTACCCAATTAATTAAAGTGCGATATAACTCAATTAACACCTATAAAATATTGAAAAACTATACATATGAGTTCCACAATGATATGAAAACTTTTATAATTCCACTATATAACAATTATCCCATGAGAAATAAATAGATTTCAGATAAAATTACATAGGAAAATATCATAATATATCCATAGAAAGAAGGTAAATGGTATCATTAGAGATTATCCCTAGTAAATAATAAGAAATTTTAAATGATATTGATAAAGATAAAAAATAAATTAGACGAACACTATAAAACTATTTGGAAAAAAGAATAAATATCTTTATATTATTAATAAAATAAGCGTTTTATGTAAATAACATAAAAATCAATGGTTTTTAAAAAACAATGAAAAAATAATGAAAAAATAATGAAAAAATAATGAAAAAAACATTCTATAACACTTAAAGATAGGAAAAGAAGATTCATAGAGAAAATAATAGAAGAAATAATATGAAAGATGATGCGGTGAAACTAGACTCTGAACTCTTATGAGTTCTAGCTCCAAATTCTCATGAACTCTGACTCTGAACTCTGTAAGTTCAGGTTCCAAATTCTGGTGAAACCAGACTCCAAATATCATTGAAATTCAGACTCTAAAATTCTATAGAATTCAAGTTCCAAATTCATAAAAAAACAGAATTTTTATATACTTGTATTATAAACTCCAAATTCATTTTTGGTTGACTCCGAACATTCATATTTTCTTACATTCCGAATATCGTATTTTGTTCATGTTTACAATTGTTTAGTAATAAAATGATGTTGTTCTTTCAGTTACTCAATCACCATTGTTTGAGTGACATGTGTACAGGTCCCACCGAAATTCAAGAAAGAATATGACCGTTGGAGGAGGGAGCCAACTGTCGGAGTTGTGCCTATAAATAGGAGCTCATTTGAAAGAGCTCGACACACACTTGAAAACATCATTGAAAAATGTGCTTACATGCTGATGAAGTGATTTCTAGAGAGGGAGGCTCGTATAAACTCTCATGATTTGTGAAGAAAGTTTGAATGACTTGTTCAAACATTTATTCATGCAAACTTTCTTTGTGCGACTCCGATTGTTGCTGTGTACAATCGAGGGCTTTCGAGGATAGGAAGACAGAGGTGCCGACTACATGAGAGTTGAGGGAATGTGGGGATAGTAAGCCAGACTTTGATCTTTGTATCAAGGGCTTACCTTGGTGTGGGTAAGAAAGACTTTCTTGAAAGTATCAATCAAGGGACCTTTTATCCAAGGTTGTTGGATACCCTCCACTGTGTATTTTAGTTTCTACTTTGTACGATAGACATACAATATTTTTTCTTGAAAATAAATATGTTAAGGGAAATTCGGATCCAACCTTTTTTATAAATAAAGATAAGAAAAATGTTTTTATTGTTCAATTTTATGTTGATGACATTATATTTGGTTCAACTCAGCAATCCTTAACTGATTCTTTTGCAGATTTAATGAAATCTGAGTTTGAAATGAGTATGATGGGTGAGTTGATCTTTTTTCTTGGTTTTCAAATTTCTCAAAAACTAGAAAGAATATATATATCCCAATATAATTATATTAAATATCTTCTTAAATAGTATGAATATGACAACACTAAAAGTATACGTACTCCCATTGGTACCTCAAACAAACTTGATCTTGATGAAGTTGGGAAACCAGTAGATCAAACTTCCTTTAGAGGTATAACAGGAAGTCTACTTTACATGACAGCTAGTCGTTCAGAATTAATGTTTTCTGTATGATTATTTGCAAGATATCAATCCAATGCTAAGGAATCTCATTTAAAGAAATTGGAGATAATTTTTCGATACTTAAAGGAAACTATGTATTTAGGACTATTTTATACTTCTGCAAATTATTTTTGTTTTAAAATGGTTTTTGAATGCTGACTTTGGTGGATGTAGAATGGATAGAAAGAGTACATTCAGAAATTTTCATTTCTTAGGAGATTCATTAGTTTCTTGGTTTTGCAAGAAGCAATACTCTGTAGCACTTTCCACTGCTGAAGCTGAATATGTAGCAGTTGCAAGTTGTTTTGCTTTAGTGTTGTGGATGCAACACACACTAAAAGACTATGGCTTGAGTTTTACTAAGACTCAAATTTTTTGTGATAACACAAGTGCCATTGACCTTAGTAAAATCCATGAACATCACTCTCGTGTTAAGAACATAGATATTAGGCATCACTTTCTTAGGGATCACACTAAGAAGAGATATCATTCTTCAATTTATCGGAATGTATGATCAACATGCTGATATTTTTTCTCAAAATCATTACCCTCTGATAGACTTTAATACATTAAACAGAAGTTGAGAATGATAACCATAATGTAGTACTCCTAAATTAACATCCTGTGGAACAAATCTCCTTAAAATAATGAACTCTTTTTCATTGGGGGAGTACATCTGTTTTTGATGATTTTTAAAAAATTTCGTAATGAAAATTTTCGTTGCTGGTCTTTCAAAAATATTCATAATGAAAATTTTCATAGATAGTTTTTCAAATTTTTCCTAATGAAAATTTTCATAGTTGGTTTTTTAAAATTCATCGTTATGAAAATTTTCTTATTGTAGTTTTTTTTCAAAAAACATTTTGTAATGAAAATTCTCGGACATGATGTTTTCATAATGAAAATCTTCAGACCTAAAATTTTCTTAATGAAAATCTTCAGACCTGAAATTTTATTAATGAAAATCTTCGAACCTGAAATTTTGGTAATGAAAAAATTCGAACCTGAAATTTTTGTAATGGAAATTTTTGGATTTGAAATTTTCAGAGTGTAATTTCTTTTTCGTTTTTATGTTTTTTTGGAATCCAAAGTGCTTCAAGAAGAATATTCCTCAATAAGAATAATAATCCTAGAAATCTGAAAGGTATGATTCTTTCTTAATATTTTCGTAATCATTTTTCTTGCTGTTAGTATCTTTTGTTTTTAGAATTTCGAAAATTCTAGTTTCCTTAAATCCGAATGTTTTCCTCTTAAAACCTCAAAATATCGGATTCAACCAAATTTTTCCTTGTTGCTATTATTTCAACCATTAGATCAGATCTGAAGAATTCCCAAAATTGGATTCGAATGATAAGTTCAACCATCCCTTCAATGCCTATATAAATTGGACCCCCGGTAGTTTTCCCACATCGGTTCTTAAGCTCTTACATGCTGACACTCTGTCTCTCTACAAAAGCTTGTTCCATATTCTTCAGAATTTCTCAAAGTCCAAATGTCTGCAGAAGCTCCTTCTCTAGAGATGTCTACTGTCACGCCAATTGAGGAGTTGAAAATATAAATGGAGAGGTTGGTGCTTATTTACTTCTTCAATAAATTTGATTCTATTCTTTCAAAGAATATCAAGATCAATGGTTGGGAGAGTGTAGCCATTTCAAATCCATGGGCTCAAGATCTTGTATATCTGGATCTCTTCATAGAGTTTTATGAGTCGGCTTGTTTCTTTAAGGAAGAAGGTAGAGAAAATTCTCTTTTAAGAGTTATGGAAAGACATAAAAACTCTCTTACATGAAGGATGCTATCTTTGTGGGGATCTCATTTAAAGGAGAAGATGAATTTTTCTCTCACAAGCTGTCGGATGTTCAAGGAAGTTTCATCATGGTGAAGGCTATGGAATGCCTTGGACTTGCTGATGAAAAGACAACAAATATTTCCCATCTATCTACCAACAATATGATTCTACAGTTATGGGTTCAAGGTTTTATCATATTGAGGAAGGGTGATAAGGATACCCTTAAGAAAAGTGACATGTATATCTTATATTTTTTTGGTAAATCTATGGAAAACCAATATAATGAGGCACATTATCATTACGATATAGAACATCAAGAATGGTAACCTCAAAGATCATATTATCATGTATCCTTCTTTACATTTAAAGTTGATAGTTCCATGTCAGGAATGATTCAAGATCCCATACGGTTCCATGCCTAGGAATTGCAATGTTATGTTGATCAGTCACAATATCCTCAAAAGGATGAAGGTTGGTTTCTCCAAAGAGACTGGAGAATTTTCATATCTACCTGAGGATGAGGAAGAATCAATTCCAGAAAATATTGAAAAAGATGAACCATCATTGAAGACTGGCATGAAAAGAAAGGTGAAGGAAGTGGAAGCAGAAGACAAAACACCTAATGCTAAAGGACCTCAATCCGAACCTCCTAAACCAATGAAACAGAAGGCCTACACAGATGAAGTCGTAGAAAAATGGAGGGAGGATAAAAAAATAGAAAAGTAGGGTAGTCACAGTTCGGTTTGGATCATGTTGTGGCTAAGTCACTGAAAGAAAAGGTTACTAAAGAGATAGAAAACCAAGCTAAAGAGAAGAAGCTCAAGAAAAAGATGCCAGAGGTAGATATTGTGCAATCTATTTTAAAGGATATTGATGTGGCATCCGAACAAATCCCTGTAATGAAATCCTATCTAGTGGAACCATTACTTAAGACTCTGGGTAAAAGGTTTATGACTCCAAAAAAACCACAACAGATGATTGTGGATGAGAGGAATGATTCAGAATAAGTACAAGAATTTGAGACCAGTGGTGGCTCTGATGATGAGATTAATCATGTTGAAGAGTATCATGAAAATGAATTTGATTCAGAAAAATTTTCACTCCGTACTTCTCAAGCCAGATCTTCAAAACTTTCTAAACC
Organism: Viscum album; assembly: GCA_963277665.1. Taxonomy (NCBI): domain Eukaryota; kingdom Viridiplantae; phylum Streptophyta; class Magnoliopsida; order Santalales; family Viscaceae; genus Viscum; species Viscum album. Next base: position 756,179,209 of record OY728132.1, on the reverse strand, counting down.
TGGAGATAATGAGAAGGGCGATGAAGAGGAAGTAAACAAGTTGTATGAAGAAGATATTGTTAATCATCATGATTTCATTAATCCTGAAGACATTGAGGCTAGAGCTAAGAAAGATAAATTTGATGAATATAAGACTGTACAGTTTTCTAGAAGTGAGCACGAATCTCTTAATGAAGAGGCTAATCTGAAAATCAACAAAGGGAAACAAGTGGTTGTTGACACCCCAAAAAAAGATATTTTGTGGAAGAAAGAAGTGGGAGTATCTTTTAAGAGGAAGATGGTAGAGTTATAGGAAGAACCCTATCCATGAAAAATGTCTGATTCAGAGTCATCATCTTTAGGGCATGATTTTTTTGTTTAGTCTCTGAAGAAGCTGGTGGATACCATTCCAATATTTCCAACAATTGATTCTAGATTCCAGATGTTGAGCACACCCTGAATTAGAAATCAAACTTTGTATCTATGTTAATGGATTGATTTGTGATGATAGAAGCAGAACAAAAAAATTTCCTTATCAATTATGAGGCCCATATAAAATCTTGCAGGAAAATGACTCTCTGGTCGAATAAAATCAATGAAGATCTGAGTGAGCATGATCAGTTTAAAGAAGATGTCAAATAATATTTTGATACTGAAGATTCGAAGATCAAGGATCTTATGAATATCTTTCAAGAAAAGATAAATCTTGAACAAAATTCTCGGATTCAAGATGTCAAAGATCTGAATGGAAATTTGAGTTATTTTTTCCAATGTTGGAAAATAGCGAAGGATCTCCGGACCGAGATGGAATAAAGGCTTGTGAAGCAAGACGAATTGCTGAAGGCTCAGGAAGAGGCCCTGATGGCTCAAGAGGATAGAATCATAGCCCTAAAAAAGAAAATAGAGGAGGATCAAAAAAATCTAAAAAAGCTAAGGTTGATTGTGAAGAAGATGATTCCCATGGAAAATGAAACAAAATAGACCAAGTCCAATCATTTGTTGTATTTTTTCCTTATACTAATTCTTCTAATCATAATGAAATTTGGATGCCTGTTTTTCTTGAATGTCTATACTAATATTTCATTTACCATATTTTTTTCCATTCCCTCAAACTGTTTTTGAAAATCACAATGGGGGAGAAGGAAAAAGAATTCAAAATGGGAGAAGGAAAACTATTTCGATTTATAAGAAGATATATCAAAATTCAAGGTGGAGTTTATCTAAGGATGTGTTTCCCTTTAAGAAGATTTCCACACCCAAGATAATGAAAATCACATTCTGTTAATCAAAAAAATGATCCTTAGAGTTCCAAATCCTATGGCAGAGTCAGTCGTATTAATCTTTTCCAATGTGAAAAAAGAGATATGTTTTATTTTCTATGTCAAGAAAAGTTTTTCTATGTCCTAATATTCTTTTACGTAAGGATGTATGTGCTTTCCAAAAAGGTGTAGATTGTTGAGTCAATAAGGTTTTCCTTATGAATTTTTCATTCCTTCTTTCAAAGGGGAGATTGTGGAGTCATTAAGGATTCCTTATGACTTTATGATTCCTCTTATTTTGAAAATCACAGACACCTTATTTCATGGGAAAACTCATTTTACTCCTTGTTTTTACTTCTATAAGGAAAAATCATCTTTACCAAGGAAATTTATCCTTACCATGTTTTAACTCATTTCTTATCCTGTGTATGTATAAAATTTTGTGTCATGTCTAAAACCTCAGAATCGAATAATACATAGATATGAAGAATTCTGTTTTAGGATCTGAATTCCTGTTACGAACTTTTATGATGTTCTACTCTGAATTCCGGTTAAGAACTTCAATGAAGTTATACTCCAAATTCCTGTTACAAACTCTCATGAAGTTCTACTCCGAATACTGGATACGAACTCTCATGAAGTTAAACTCTAAATTCTGGATATAAACTCCCATGAAGTTCAACTCCGAATTCTAGATACAATCTCTCATGATGATTGACTCCGAATTCTGATAACAAACTTATGTATGGTTCGACTATGAAGTATGATTATGAATTCTGGTTACAAACTTCTCTGATTTCTGACTCCGAGTTCTCTAAATATAGACTCCAAACTCTTATGAGTTCTGGCTATAAATTCACATGAACTCTAACTCCAAACTCTACAAGTTCAGGTTCTGAATTCCAGTGATACTAGACTCTGAATTTCCTTGAGATTCAGTCTCCATAATTCTATAGAATTCGGGTTCTGAATTCCTAAAAATAGAATTTGAATATCCTTGTATTATAGACTCCGAATTCATTTTTGGTTGACTCTGAAATTTCATATTTTCTCACATTCTGAATATCAGATTTTGGTCATGTTTACACTTGTTTAATAATAAAACAATTTCGTGACTTTAGTTACTCATTAACCGTTGTTTGAGTGACATGTGTACAGGTCCCTCCAAAATTCAAGGATGAATATGACCGTTGGAGGAGGGAACCGACCATTGGAGTTGTGCCTATAAAAATGAGCTCATTTGAAATAGATCGACAGACACTTGAAAACATATTTGACAACTATGCTTACATGTTGTTGAATTGATTTCTAGAAAGATAAGCTATAATAAACTCTCAAACTTTGTGCAGAAAGATTGAACAACTTGTTCAAACTTTTCTATGTGCAAAATTGTTTTGTGCACCTTCGATTGTTGCTATGTACAATCGAGGGCTTCCGGGGATAGGAAGACAGAGGTGCCGACTACCTTATAGTCGAGGGCTTGCGGGGATAGTAAGACAGACTCCCATATTTATATCGATGGCTTACCCTGGTGTGGGTAAGATATACTTTCTTGAAAGTATAAATCAAGGGAACTTTTATCCAGTGTTGTTAGATACCCTCATATTTGTGTAAAAATAGTTTCTACTTGTTATGTGTAGTGTTACTACTTTTTTTTCCGCTGTGTATTATAGTTGTTGAGGAAAGAATAATTTTCAAGTAATTCCTTAGACTTGTACTCTGAGTATATAGTATTCTACACGATTTAAGGTAGAATCTTAGTTATTGTAAACTTTTGTTAAGTTTCATTTCTGGAATCACTTTTCCAGAATCAAGAAAGTTGTTAGAACTTAGAGGTCTTGTGAATTACTTTGATTAACCTTGTTAAACATAACTATCTTTGAAACATCCAAAGGAATTTCTAAAAGTAAAATTCACCCCCTCCTGTATTTGAGAATCTCATGTTTACATATTTGATCCTACATTTGGTATTATAGAGTGTATCATACTCACATATCATCTCACACCATCACTAGTCGACATGCAGCAGAGTCTTCTGCAGCTAGTAGTAGACATATGTCACAGAGGTCCAAGTGGACTAGGCCATCCGAGGGACGACCTTCGGATATAGGTTCAGTTGTATGGGGAACACGAGACAGATCTAGTCATGCTAGGAGTGGTAAATGTTACTCTTGCGGCGGGTAGGGTCACATGGCTCGTGACTATCTAAACTGTCATACTAATGATCAGTAAATAGTTGAGGGACCTCATAGGCTGAGGTTTGATCGAGGAAGACTGTAGGGAGCAGACAAACAAGGAATGAGAGCTGGCCGTGAAACTGGTGGTGGATGACGATTCGAGGTGTTATCGTCACCAGCACCAGGAGGTCCACCCCGACCACAGAGAGTAGGAGGACAGGGTCGAGCTCAGCTCTAAGCAGCGGAGGCATAAATCATGGCACTCCGGAGATGATTCGAGGTACAATATATGTCTACTCTATCATAGCTACAGTTATTATAGACACATGTTCTAGTCACACTTTCATTTCCACTTCCCTCATTAAGAGATCAGAGATTCTGACAGAGCTGTTGGCTCAATCCTTACAGCTAGATACTCCTACAGGAATATACTTGACAATTATGCGCTGGTACCGGCAGTGTGAGATTACTCTAGGAGGAAATAGATTCGGCTCGGATCCCCTCGTAGCAGGGTCGAGGCCTTACGACATCATCTCTTGTATGGACTGGTTATCTATAGTCCATGCTAAGATTGACTTTATTAGGTGCAATGTGCAGTTTGTTCGCACAGATAGGACCAGGTTCACCTTCACCAGTGATAAGGAAGCTTTTGCAGCGCATGACAGACTTACTCGGAGGAGGGTGAAGGCGATCACTTATCAGTTGGCCTGCCTTACCCTCATAGCAGTAGATGTGGAATGTCCGAGCTATCCTATAGTGGTGGATTAGTACGCGGATGTTTTCCTTGATGATGTTCCAGGAATACCTCCTCCTAGAGAGATGTACATCTAAATTGACATGTACCCCCAGACGACACAAATATCTACTCCAACATATTGGATGCCCCCCGCTGAGCTTCGTGAGCTGCGGTTACAAATGGTGGACTTTCTGGGGAAGAGATTCATCCAAACCAGAGTTTCTCCCTGGGCAGCCTCCATTCTGTTTTCCAAGAAGGCATATGGGAGTTTGAGGCTTTGTGTCGACTACAGTCTCCTGAACCAGGTGATTGTGAAGAACAAGTACCCACTTTTGAGAATTAACGACATCTTTAATCAGATTAAGGGAGCGCGATGGTTCATGAATATAGATCATATATCAAGCTATCACCAGCTCAGAGTTTAAGATGAGGACGTGTATAATACGACTTTATGATTTTGGTTTGGCCACTACGAGTTCTTGGTTATGCCTTTCGGCCTAACCAAAGCTCCAGTAGTGTTCATGGGACTCATGAACATGATATTTCAGCCACACCTCGATCGCTTTGTTGTAGTTTTCATCGACAACATTCTGATCTACTCGACTACTGAGGTGGATCATGCCTACCATTTTTAGGTAGTACTGGACACACTCTGAGATCACCAATTTTATGGTATGCTTTCAAAGTGCTAGTTTTGGATACGAGAGGTTCAATTCTTGGGACACATCATCTCGAAGGATGGAGTTGCAGTGGATCCAGCAAATATTGAAGCATTACTTTATTTTGAGACACCCAAAAGTGTGAAAGTGGTGGGGAGTTTCCTGGGATTGGCTGGATACTACCGAAGGTTCGTACCATACTTCTCCAATGTTGCAGCACCACTATCAGCCTTAACTAATAATGGGAAACCCTTTTTGTGTAACTCCCCGACCCTAGTTACCCAAAGCTGATGCATTATTACATAATATTGGCATGATAACAAAAGATCAAGTCTCGAATGACCGATTAGTTTAGTATCCTTAGAAACAATAGATATATTCATAAGTCTTGCATTAGATCACAAAGGAAAAAAAAACTAAAACAACATCTTTTCTTCATATCCCCTAATACTATCCCTCCAGATCATTCATACAATATTTCATCACATCCAGGGAAAAATAAAACATTGAAAGGGGTGAGCTCAGATGCTCAGTAAAGATAACAATATAGCGGAAACATTCAAAAATAAAATAAAAAATATTAAAGCAATGTATAACTAAAACAAAAGCCTCTTAAACTTGAACTACAGCATAATATGGAAAAGATAAAATGAAATAGTGCCATTTAATTATTGACATGGATATTCTACCAGTCGAATAATCACATGCAATATAAATAACCACTTTTATAATTATGGAATGCATAATTCCAGACTATCATAACCACGTAGCCAAGGCCCCGTGCCAAGACATCAAATAATATTTTGTCAAGGCCTCATGCCAAGACACTAGTTTGTCTCATGAGACCTACCGATGCATCGAGGAGCTTTAGCGGGCTCCACCCATAACTTATTAAGTCCAATTCATTCATTATATTAAAAGGTGTAATCATATCATAAACAATTCCCAAGAACCATAACATAATCGTATCACATAAAACATGCATAAAAAACATAACATTTCCACATTTAAATCACAAGATATCAATAAAAAGCATTTATATAATCAAAAAATTTTAAAAACCATTTTCAATACCAAAATAAAATAAATGTAAAGCATGGTATTTAGTTTACATTTAAAAAAATTTATGGCTTGTAGAGGAAGCCGGAACTCAAATAATGGTCACGACAGCGGAGAAGTCGTTGTCGCCGCATACGTAAGACAAAACATTACTTTTGACGTTTAGTAAAAACACTTCATATAAAAAGATTTCGTTTGAATAAAACTTAATGTCAAAGGTGTTTATACACCTTATAAAATAAAGTTGTGTATAAAACAAAATATGCCTCAATGAAAGGAGATTGAGATGAAGTCCCTTACCTCATGTACGAATTGACTTGATCATTCTTTAATCACATTAATAATAAACTAGAGTTAATATATACTTTCTTAAGAACCTTTTTCAAGTTAATTATTCCTTTTTATCACTTATTTCCATGTTATGAACATTATTTAGTCATTTAAGTTAATAACGGTCATTTTGTCGATCTTTGGTACTTGAGTCAACAATAAACTTCTTATAATTACAAGTTGTTGATGTGGTAAAATATCTTTATCTCCAGAATTATATTAATTATCTAGATATCACATATATCATATATATATAGTATATACATGCATTTATAATATTACATTACATTTAGAGGTAAGAAATGAAACGCACTGTTCATGGAGACAGTAATCTGTACGTACGCATGAATGCTACTTTCATTTCTATTTAATATTTAATATAATGAAATAATAATGATAAAAGGGTATTTTATAATTCAAATATGATATATAATATCATTTAACTCTTTCTTTTATACGTCCCACATGTGGAATTAACATTTCAAATCACATTAAGGGGGCGGTAGTCCACACTTCCTAAAATGAAATTACCGTGTTTACCCATAATGGAAACCATAAAGGTATTCAATAAAAGAAAAATACAGAAGAATTAGGAAAACATAAACATAATATATATCATATATAAATATAGTGACATCTTAATGGCCATCATGAAATGTGTTAAAAGAATATTGAACAATCATCGTTTCGTGAGGCAGTAATTCGCCACCCACAGAAACAGTATGTTCTTTAACCATTAGAAGGAGGTGTGTGTAAGTTTAAATCAAATATTTCTCATAAAAATAGACTAGTGTATTAGATATACTGGTTTTATTACAATTGAGTCGAATAAAAAAGGTTTAAGGGGTTGTAAAAGAAAAATAAAACAAAATAATAGAAGATATAACATTACCTTAAAATCGGGTAACACTTTTTTATTTGAGCCAAAGGATTTCCTGGGAATAATTCTGCCCAAAGTGAGGCTTCTATGAGTAATAGAAGGAATTTTAGAGAGTATTTTTGTAGAGGTTGGCTGAGAAAAATGTCTTTGAAGGTGTGAACAAGGTGGTAGTGGTGGGGACATTTTATAAGAGGAGAGGAGGTCTCTTTTTGAAATATTAAAATGTTACTTTATTATGAAATGACTTTCATATTTTAAAGGTCCCAAAATGATACATTTATAGGATAAGGTGATAAGGGTTCGAAATACACCCATAATATAGGTTTTAGACCAGTGTAAGTCTTATATTTTACCTTATCTTTTCATTTTATTTAAATCGTTCATTTATGAGGTAATCACTGCATCATCATGGTGTTATAAATAAATAAATTTATTTAATTTATAAAAATTATAAAAAAATACCTTGACGTAAGAAATCTTATTAGATTTCCAATTACTATTTATAATCTAAAATATCATTTATGTATAAGAAATTAAATTTATTTGACTTATGTGTTACATACTTTTGTTATATTTTATTTTTAAAAAATTAAATGATTAAATGTCACTGTCACACAAATGTGATTCCATGGGGTCCCTAAGTTGGAACAAGGAATCTCCTGGTCGGCCATGACACAACCAATAGCATTAGGACACATTTTTTGGTCATTTTGTATTATTATTATATTATTTCATTACCCTTAACTACCCGATTACTAATTAATCATGATAATTAATGATAATTGTCGTCGTTACTATTCATAATGTCTAAAAACAAAAGAGTTTTAATTACATAATTTGGACCTTTTGATTCCAAATATGGAATCCATTTTACCAAATTCTAAACACATAAATTTAAGTAATTAATTTAAATTTATTCCCATTTTCAAAATAAATAGCGTGTTTTTATGAAACAATATCTATCAAAAGATTGACAATTGTTTATGTCCAATTTCAATGGGAAATTAATTCTAATGACCATCATTGGAATAAATGGTAAAAATATATTCTAATTTCACTTTAAAACCACTAAATAGTATAATTTATCTCTATAAAATATTTTGATAAAAAAAGTTGTTTTTAAGTATTTTTTTACTATTCATCGAAAATTGGATGTTCCCAGAAAAATACCAATAAATTCAACATAGGCTAATTTTGATATTCCGAAACCAAAAATGAAGTCTATTTTGAAATATAAAATTTATATAAATACAAAATGTGGGTATTACTATTCATAACGGGTACTTTGATTGGTCGCGTTGTGTTAGAATCTCGAACATGCGTACAATACATGCTATTGCATTATTGAAAGGGAGGCGTACCGTAGCAGCATGGGGTGTTACATTCTGCCCTCATTCAATAAATTGTGTCCTCACAATTTGAACTTGTTCTTCAAAAATAAAAGGTTGAAAACAAAAAATACCTTTCTAGAAAACACACATCGGAAATACGGTTAATAAAATTTAGCCTTAATAAGAGGGATAAGGAAATGAAAAAGTCACCACCAAATTATGATCTCAATTAAGAGAACATTGGTGGAAATTAGAGACAACTAATTGGTGAAAAAATGTAAATATTTTTAGGGAGTTATTGAGGTCATCAATCACAAACAAGATTAAAATTGAGGGCCTCAAAGTTGTCAATCTATGGTGATTTAAAATATCATCAGTTCAAAAAAACATAAGGTATTAGGATAACACATTTTTTGTTTTAATATCCCTTTCCTAAAGTTTAAGAATTAATTTATTCATACAATAAGAGATAGTTATGTATATATATACGTGACATGTAGAGTTTCAACCTTCAACTAATTTCTTCCACAAACTCATCTTTCACTCAAAAATGTATTAGAACTCAAAAATATTAAATTTATCCTAATTGTACAAGGTTCCAAATTTTAAAACATACAATTTAGATTAGGAAAACTATTTTTAAGGGTGAAGGACTTAATATAGGCTAGTGGTAGGTAATAAATTCCTTTCACACTATGGTTGTGGGTTCGATTCCTGCAGCTTTGTCTGGCGCGGCGGGTTATCCGCCGACCTGCAGGTTGTCCTTTTCCTAAAACTATAATATTATAATATTACAAACATAATCTTCAGAAATTTTTTTACCTTAAAAATACTATAAATAGTTCATATTAATCTATTCAAACATTTATAGTTATCCAAAATACCGCTTTCTAGACTCTCTTTAAAAGGTCTCTAAATTCCAAAATCAGTTGTAACATCAGATTCCAGAAACAAAGTAATGTTTCTCTTATTTTCACATACTAAAAATATGATTACCTTCATCATATTAAAACCTTAATTAAAACATCAAGTACTACAGTAAAATCTTTATATATATAACATTATTCTTATAACCATAATATAGTTCTTGAGTCCAAAAACACAAATTTAATAATTATTCAACTTCATCTGTAGTAATACCATAAGCTTGGCCTTGATCCTTTGGCATTTTCTGAGGTAATTTTGCTTGGAAATTAGAGAATTCCTTTTCATAATTCCTAATTTCTCTACAATTGTAGCATTCATCATTGACAGCCTCTTTCTTTCCCGTGCAATCACGAGTCTGGTGACTTTTTCTCCAAATTTGTAACAAACTCCCATTCATTTTAGTCAAGTACCGGGGTGTTTCTTACCACAATTATCACATAATGGAAAATCCTAATTTCCCTTTTTCCTTTTATATGAATCCTTCTCCACCGTTATCTTCTTCTCTTGCTTTACTTAGTTGTCAAAGGACTTAGAGAATTACTTTTCTGTCTTGATAGAACACGAGACAATATCTTCGTATGATGAGAAGGATTGTTATACTGAATCTTGACATAGAAATGGTTTTAACCCATCAAAGAAATGATCGATCATACTTCATGGGTTACGTATATAATCTTCATCATGCCTCACTATCCTTGTAAAGTTAGACTCATACTTTGCAACATTCCTGTCCTCCTTTTTCCTCAGACTCAGAAATTGTCTTTCCATATCCGCTCGATGGTCATGAGGAAATTATTTTTCTAATAAAATCTATTTAAAAAATCTCCATTATGTACTTGATACTATTTCATCTTCCTTTGTATTTTGAATCAATGACCACCGTTGATCAACATCTCCACTGAGGCAGTAAACTGCCATGACAAATATTTCTCTTTCACTACTCTCTAAATCCTGAAATATTTTCTCTATGGAATTTATTTATTGATCACCTACTAATGGATTTGTACCCCCATTAAATGTTGGTGGTTGTTTCCTCATGAAGCGATCTAACATTGAACCGCCACGTTTTAGATCAGGGTGCTCCATACGAGTAAGGTTATTATTCATAACCTGAGTGAGTTTTCCGAGTATGGTGATAAGGTGATCATCACTAGTTGTATCACCAGATCCATAATAATTATCTTGAGCATGAGGTAAATCCCTACATGGAGTGCATGTATTGAAATGGTTTCCATTCCTTCCACTATGATCCATTTCGAAACAATGTCATAAATTAGATCAGTTCTTGAATCAAAATACATAATTCCATACTTGTAAAAAACTTTACATAAATCGAATTGTTTAAGGATATAATCCATAATCATAAAAAAATGTTTTCTTTGAGGAAGTATATACTCATAAACCCTTCATAATAGTTTGTAATGAAAATGATAATTATCCTCAGTATATCCCCCGGGAGTGTCATAACCAAGAGTGCAGCAAGGCCTGTTGTCGTGCACCAGTTCCCATTCGAGTCAAGCTCAAAGCGGTGTTTTCGGGTTTTACCCCTAGGTACATCTATTCCAGAGCTGCCTCTAACTACTCGTATCTAGACAACGATTTATTCCTCGTAAAACTCAAAAAATCTCTACAACACTAAAATTATACAACGTTATTCTATACTAATCTTCAATGTCTATCTTAGGGCTATGTGCTCTAATCAGAGTTTATCTAAATCTAGCTTCCAAGGTTAGTACTAAATTGTATCTGATACCAACTATAACACCCCAACCCCAGTTACCCAGAGTCAGTGCATTATTACATAATATTTTCATGATCACAAAAGATCAAGTCTCGAAATACCGATTAGTTTAGTATCCTTGGAAAACCTAGATATATTCATAAGTCTTACATTACATGATAAAGTGAAAAAAATTACTACAACATCTTTTCTTCATATCCCATCATACTATACCTGAAGATCATTCATAAAATACTTCTTCACATCCTGGGAAAAATAAAACATTGAAAGGGGTGAGCTCAAATTCTCAGTAAGAATAACAATATAGAAGAAACTTTCATAAATAAACATAAACATTTAAGGCAATGTATAACTATAAAAAAAGGATTTTAAACATGAACTCCATCATAATATGAAAAGATAAAATGAAATAATTCCATTTACATATTCACATGGTTATTCTACAAGTTGAATAATCACATGCAATATCAATAACCACTTTCATAAAGATGGAATACATAATGCTAGACTATCATAACCACATAGCCAAGGCCTCGTGCCAAGACTACAAATAAGATTTTGTCAAGGCCTTGTTCCAAGACACTAGTTTGTCTCATGAGACCTACCGATGCATCGAGGAGCTGTAGTGGGCTCCACCCATCAGTTATTAAGTCCAATGCATTCCTTATATGAAAATGTGTAAACTTATAATAAACAATGCCCAAGAACCATAACATAATTGTATCACTTAAAACATGCATAAAGGAAACATAAAATTTCCACATTTCAATCACAAGATATAAATACAACACATTGATATAATTAAAACATTATTAAATCCATTTTCAATACCAAAATAAAAGAAAATTAAAACATGGTATTTATTTTTCATTTTAAAAAAATTATGGATTGTAGAGGAAGATGAAACTCAAATAATAGTCACGGCGGCGGAGAAGTCGTTGTCACCGCATACATAAGACAAAACATTCCTTTTATAATTTAGTAAAAACAATTCATATTAAAAGATTCATTTTGAATAAAATTAAATGTCAAATGTGTTTATACACCGTATAAAAGAAAGTTGTGTATAAATCAAAATATGCCTCAATGAAAGGAGATTGAGACGAAGTCCCTTACCTCGTGTCTAACTTGACCCGATCGTTCTTTAATCTCCAAAATAATAAACGAGAGTTAATCTATACTTGCTTAAGAACCTTTTTTAAGTTAATTTTTCCTTTTATATCACTTATTTCCATGTTATGAACATTATGTATTCATTTATGTTAATAATGGTTATTTTGTCGATCTTTGGTACTTGAGACAACAATAAACTTCTTATAATTACATGTTGTTCATGTGGTAAAATATCCAATATCTGCAGAATTATATTAACGATCTAGATATCATATATATCATATATATCCAGTTTATACATTCATTTATAATATTACATGACATTTAGAGGTAAGAAACGAAATGCACAGTTCATGGAGACGGTAAGTCGTACGTACGCATGAACGCTACTTTAATTTCTATTTCATATTTAATGGAATGAAATAAAAATGATATAAAGGTATATTATAATTCCAATATGATATATAATATCATTTTACTCCTTCCTTTATACGTCCCACGTATGGCATTAACGATTCAAATCACCTTGAGGTGGCGGTAGTCCACACTTCCTAAAATGAAATTATCATGTTTACCAATAATGGAAAGAATAATGGTATGACATAAATGAAAAATAATGAAGCATAAGGAAAAAATAAAAATAATATATATCATATATAAATATAGTTAAATCTTAATGGACACCATGAGAGGTGTTAAAAGAAGATTGAACAATCATCGTTTCGTGAGGCAGTAATTCACCACCCATAGAAATAGTATGTTCTATAACCATTAGATTGATGTGTTTATAAGTTTAAATCAAATACATATCATAAAAACATCCTATTATATTGAATATACTAGTATTGGTACAAAATAATGTAATAAAAATGGTTTAATATGTTGGATAAGCAAAATAAAACAAAATTACATAAGAGAAGACATTACCATAAAATCGGGTAATGCTTTTGGATTTGTGCCAAAGGCTTCCTTGGGAAGACTTCTTCCCACTATGAGTCTTATAGGAGTAATATAGGGAATTTTAGAGAGTATTTGGGTAGAGTTTGGCCGAGCCAAATGGCTTTTATAGTGTGAATAAGGTGGTAGTGTTGGGGGCCTTTTATAAGAGGAGAGGAGGGGCTCTTTTGGAAAGATTGAAATGTTACTTTAGTAGGAAATGATTTTAGGATTTTAAAGGTCCCACAATGATAAATTTAGAGGATAAGGTGATAAGGGTTCTAAATCCACCCATACAATAGGCTTTAGATAAGTGTAAGTCTTAGAATTTATCTTATCTTTTCATTTTATTTAAATCATTCATTTATGAGATAATCACTGCATCATCATGGTGTCATAAATAAATTTATTTAATTAATATCTAAAAATTATAAAATAAATACAATGATGTAGGAAATATTTTTATATTTCCAATTACTATTTATAGTCTAATAGATAATTTATGTTGACAAAATTAAAATTGTTTTACTTAGGTGTTACATACTTTTGTTATATTTTCCTCTAAAAAAATAAAATGATAAAATGTCACTATCACACAATAGTGATTCCATGGGGTCCCTAAGTTGGAAAAAGGAATCCCATGGTCAGACATGACACAACCAATAGCATTAAGACACATGTTGTGGTCATTTTATATTATTATCATATTATTTCATTACCCTTAACTACCCGATTACTAATTAATAATAATAATTAAAGATAATTGTCGTTGCTACTATTCATAATGTCCCAAAACAAAAGAGTCGTAATTACATAATTTGGACGTTCTAATTCAAAATATGGAATCCATTTTACCAAATTCTAGACAAAGAAATTGTAGTAATTAATTTAAAATTTTTTCCCGATGTCAAAACAAATAACGTGTTTTTAAGGAACAATATCAATCAAAAGATTGACAATTGTTTTGTTAAATTTCAAAGTGAAATTAATTATAACAACCATCACCGAAATAAATGGTAATAATATATTCGAATTATACTTTAAACCCACTAAACATATAATTTATCACTATAAATTATTTTGATCAAAAAAGTTGTTTTTAAGTATTTTTTATACTATTCATCGAAAATTGGATGTTCTCAGAAAAATACCAAAAAATTCAATATAGGATAATTTCGATATTTAGAATACAAAAATGAAGTCCATTTTGAAATATAAAAGTTATATAATTTCAAAATGTGGGTATTACTATTCATAACAGCTACATTGATTGGTCACGGTGTGTTGGAATCTCTAACTTGCGTTCAATGCATGCTATTGAATTACAAAAAGTGAAGCATACCATGGAAGCTTGGGGTGTTACATTTTGTGGTTGGAGAGATTCCAACAGAGCTTCCAAGAGATGAGGCATAGGATGACTAGTGCTCCCATCTTTATGCTTCCACATGAAGGTGTAGGGTACATAGTTTACTACGACACATCAGGGACCGGACTCGGGTGTGTCCTAATGCAGGAGCGATTAGTCATCACATATGGTTCTCAGTAGCGGAGATAACATGAACTAAACAATGCTACCCATGACTTGGAGTTAGCAGTAGTGGTCTTCACCTTGATGATCTAGTGACACTATCTGATGGGAGAATGTTTTACCGTGTACAATGATCACAAGAGTCTCAGGTATATCTTTTCTCAGAAAGACATAAATCTAAGACAGTGATGATGGATTGAGTTCCTCCAGGATTATGACTTCAAGATAGTCTATAATCCTGGGAAGGGGAATGTTTTTGCAGATGCACTCAGCTGGAGATCCGGTATACAGCTGCTAGGCGAGGTGGCAGACTAGCTGGCTGCCTTAAATATATCCTTTTTGGATAATGATGGATCAACCATTCTAATGTATATTACCGTCACTCCCCCACTTCTTAAGCAAGTCAGGGAGGCACAACATAGGGATGCTGACTGCGAGAAACAATGTGCTCAGATATCCATAGGGCAGTAACCTGATGGATTTTATAAAGGTGGGGAGCACGCCATCATCTTTAGAGAATGTACTATGGTACCAGTGTCACATAAAGAGGAAGTGTTGAGGGAGTTCCACATGTCTCCTTTAGAGGTACATCAAGGAGTGGCGATGATATATCAAGACCTCAGGCGACAACACTGGTGGCCAGGTATGAAGAAGGAGGTAGCGGAGTCTGTCTCTAGATGCCTCACTTGCCAACATGTGAAGGCGGAGGATCAGGTACCAGTAGGCTTGGTTTACCCTTTAGAGGTCCGAGATTGAATGTGGGATGGGATATAAATGGACTTAGTGATGGGTCTTCCACGTAAATCCAGGGGTCATGACTTGATTTCTGTGAATGTTGACCAACTCACCATGTCATCCCACTTCCTACTAATCCGAGAGAAGGGTTCAGTAGAGATCTTGGGATGCCTCTACGTGCAGGATATTGTGCGGCTACATGGAGTACCTTCTTCTATTATCACTGATCGGGACACCCGGTTTACTTACCGACTGTGTAAGTGGTTGTAGGAGGCTTTCGGGATGCAGTTTCATCTGAGCACTGCCGTCCATCCTCAGATAGATGGTAAGACTGAGCGGACCATCCTGACCATCGGGGACATTCTCTGTGCATGTGTCCTCAACTTCGGTCGTCGCTAGGAGGATCACTAAACATTGGTGGAGTTTTCATACAACAACACCTATCACTCCACCATAGGGATGAAACTTTATGAGGCCTTGTATGGTCGACCTTGCTGATCGCCACTGTGCTGGACAGACCTAGGAGAGTCAGCTCTAGTGGGACCAGAGATGGTACAAGTTACCACAAAGAAGGTGCAGATCAAACAGGAGTGGGTGAATAATGAAGAGAGTTGGCATAAGTTGTATGCTGATAGGATATGAAGACCTCTGGAGTTTGAGGATGGTGACCATGTCTTTCTACGGGTCTCACCCCGATGATGTCTATGGAGATTTGGCCGAGGCGGAAAGTTATCTCTGAGATTCACCGGACCTTTCCAGGTCCTCATAAGAGTAGACGAGGTGGAATAATGCATTTCTCTTCCACCTCAGTTGCACCAGGTGCACGATCTCTTCCACGTAACCCAGCTGAGGAGATACGTTCATGACACTTCCCACATCATCGACCATGGAGAGTTAGATGTCGACGACGGGGAAAAATTTACGGAGGTTCCAGTTGAGATTGAGGATCAACAGGAGTGGGTCCTACATGGATGGCAGATAACTTTGGTGTGCGTTCACTGGTAGCATGACAACCTCTAGGAGAGAACACGGGAGCGGGAGGCTCATATGCATACTCAATACCCACATTTGTTGCCTTAGTTCAAGTTATAGCTTATGGGAACGTAAATCCATTAGGTGGGTAGAATGTAAAGTCCCCGAAATCCCATGATTTTTTTAATACATGGGATTTTTACGAGTCTACAAAAATATTAGGCACTTGATTTTGAGGCCCGGTTTTACTGGAATCATTTTCATGAAGTTTTGATCGGGTACGTTCAATAAGAATACGAGATGGATTTTATATCTTTTCAACCGGTGCTCAGAATTGAAATCTTAGGGCACCATTGAACTCGTAGCACCTATATTCATTTAATAAAACTTTCACCTCGACGGTAGTGGGTCGAGTTGGAAAGTTAGTTTTTTGGCTTCATAAAAAAATAATAAAAATAAAGTGAGCTTCAAATTATTTTTGTTGAGCCGCCATGAGTGTGACTGGTGTTTAAAAACCTCCTCTTGGAAGTTAGATTTGGGGCCACCACACCTTAACCTCCCACAAAAGGTTATTGAGGTGGGTCCCACCCGAGCATAACCTCCTACAAGAGGATATGACATGGGGACCACACGAGACTAAAACCCCCCAATTAATGGGTTGGTGGAAAATCTCTCCACTCCACTCTTTAATGAAGGGGGAGTCCCTTGACCTCATCTTCCATTTATGGTGCCACCACCACCCATTTAATTAATTTGTTAACACATAATTTATTATGCCAATCCTCAACATTTATTAGATGGAGAAAATTAATTTATTCTACCTTTTTGAATTCTATGCCAAGGGAATAATAGATAACCAATCTATTATTTTCGTTGGAATTATTCATTTTGGCGGAATGGAGGAAGAGGAAAGCTAGGGAGAAGAGTTGCCAACAAAGAACGAGGAACTTCATCTTCCAACGAAGAACGAAGAACTTCAACAAAATTCTTCGCCTTCCTCTCTCGGACCCTACCAACGTGAAGTGTCATCCACGGCCGACACAACCTGAGATTGGGAGTGCATGATGAATGCGACGAATGAAAATATTCATCATCTTCATTACACAACTCTGTCAATGAATGATTAATGTCGACGGACGAATCAATGGTAGGGGTTTAAATTTTATCTAAGTATGATCTTTTCCCTATGTTCTTCCTTTCCCTCAAATCGAAGAACAAGGGTTTTTTTGCTTCATATTTGCAAGCCTTTTGATACTAGCCTAAATGAGGAGGGTGTGGGACCACCCAACCTGGCACCACCCTTTGTCGAGCTTGTTTATGTTGAACCATCGGCATGACGAGGAACAACGAGGCATCGAAGGCGGAAACGACATAGGGTCGCACTACATGTGGCCTCCATGATTCACGCCGCCCCTACGGTGATCCGGTGCTCCGGACCGAACACTATTGGCCACACCGGCCCGGCCTTCCAGCCTTCCGGTGGGCTGGCCCCCACGCGTGCCCTGCTGACCACCTCGAACTGTCCGCCTAGCCCCCTACCTGGCCGCCCCCCAGGCTGGCCGCCGACCGCCGGCCTTGAGGCCCTCTTGGCCTTCACCCAGACCGCCCGCCCGCTGCCCGCCTATCCACCCCTTGGCTGCCCGTTCTTGTGGCACCCTACCGAACTAGCCGCTCTCTCTCGGCTTGCCTGGCTAAGCCGCTACTCAGCCGCCCTTCCAGCCTCCGCACACACCGCCTTTCTGGCCTCCGCACGACCTGCGCCACCCTGAGCCGGCCTCCACCCGACCTTCGTGCTCCTGTACGAGCCTGTGTCTCGGCTGCCTCACGGACACCCGGCAGAGCCAGTGTCCCAGCCCCCTTTTTTCCTCCCATCCAAGCTGGCAAACTTTCCCTGACCTTAAGGCTCAGCCACCTCCATGGCGGATACTGGGCCGAACCGCCCCCGCTCTCTGCCGAGCCGGGCCAAGCGGACCGGGCCAAACCTAGTGGGTGGACCCGACCAACGAGCTGGGTCAAACCCAATGGGTCTATCAGGGTCGACCCAGGCTAGGTCGGCCCAGACTGGGTTGGGCCGAGTCGGTCCGACCGGGTTGGACGAGACCCGGGCCCACTAATGACCACTTTACTGACATTGGTAATATCATTGGCACCAGATGTCCGTTTGACGAACCGTCAGTGGGGCTGGTATTCTCAATGAGAGATGGTCACTTTGAGTATACCCCACTGGAGTTTGGGGTATAGTTGAGTTACGGTTAGGTTGGATCGTACACAAATTCAATCGGGCCCCTTGGATAAAAATGCTAATAACTAACAGACCATGCATCCGATTAATGTTCCGTCTGTTGTGTTGATGTAACACCCCGAGATTTTATGAGAAATATTTTTTTTAATTTCATTAATGTCTTGTGTTTTACGATACAGCAAAAGGCGCTTGCACAACATGGATCCTTGACTTGCCTTGCATTACACGTAATCACGACCTTCCTCGATAGCGTGTGTAGTACGCAATACCGAGTTTCACTAAACAACAATATGCTATTAAAATATTGTTAAAACTAGCCATTATGAATAGTAATAACCAATTTTTGAAATTTATTAAATGGAATTCATTTCTGGATTCGGATTATCGAATTTAGCTTACGGTGAAATTTTGGTACTTTTCGGATAACTTTAATTTTCTAATGAATAGTGAAAATTACTAAATTTTAATTAAAAACAACCTTTTTAATAGAAATAATTATTAGTGATAAATTATTAATTTGAGTGGTTTTAAAGTATATTTAGAATATATTTTTACAATTTAATACAATGTTGGTTATTGGATGTAATTTCACATTTAAACCAGACATAAACAAGAGTCACTCTTTTGATAGTTATTATCTCTTAAGAACACGCTATTTGTTTTGACGACGGAAATTAATTTTTATATTAAGTAATGCAACTTATATGTTTTGAATTTGGTAAAATAGAAATCATTTTTCAGTTCATAATATCAAATATATCTTAGGCCTAATTTTTGGTATTTTTCTGGAAACTTTCATTTTTTGATGAATAGTGAAACCACTAAGTGGTAGTTAAGAAAAATGAATTTTTCATAAAACTTAATTTTACCGCTTCTGTGAGTGAAATTTAAAAAATAAGAGAGACACGGTTGATGTCAGTAAGTAAAATGTGATTCAATGAGATGAAAATAATTTTTGGCGAATAGTAACTTTTTAATTTTTTTTACCACGGTTAAAAGTACATAGGGTAATTAAGGGTACAAATGTTATTATTATTACCCTAAAACATGTCCAAATTCAATTTGATAAGTGTAATTCGACCAAAAACAACCTTAGGAATAAAATATGACCATTTAGGCCCACTTGGATTAGATTAGGACATTTATTATTAATTTATTTAAAGAAGGGTTAAAATAGTTAAAATCAATGTTTAATAACTAAATCATTTTTAATATAGGGTTATACAAAAGTTAAATTCTACTATAAATATTTAATAGAAATAGAAAAAGATATCCTATATAATTATATTTTATTTGTAATTTTTAGACAATAAAAAAATTAATTTTTTTATGACACAAAGATGATGCAGTAATTATCTTATTAATGAAATATTGACATTATTGATGTTATAAATAACCAAATAAATGTAATTTAAGAATTTTTATGAAATCATAAAATTTTCTAGGTTAATATGACATGTTAATATTTATTTAATTAAATTTTTCCAAACTAATCATTCTGTTATGATTTTCACATAAATCAATTACTCAATAGTGTCAAAATTGACATAAAATAGTTTTTAAAACAAATATTATACTATTAATTGTTATTTTATTCATAAAAATCTAATATTCGGCCCAATAACTTTTAAAGGTTATATATATTAATAATAAACAACTTGGGGTTCGTTTGGCTTCTTATAGTACGTTTATTAACCTTATAGTATAAGAACACAAGAAGACACGGTAAAAGTAAAATTATTTAACTTAATGTTAAATCTAAATGATAAGGTTAAAATAGGAACCTAAACTTGTATAAATTCTATTGGATGAGAGGATTTAGACCCATACCCACCCTATCTTCAAAATAAATCAATTTGGAGCTATTAAAACCGAATTTGGATTTATAATAAAATAATATTTTTAAGAAATTCCAAAGGTGACCCTCTCCTCCCTTATAAAAGGGCACCTCCTACCTCTCCTCCTAACACCAATTTGAGCCTTCAGGATCGACCAAACCCTGCCAAATTCTCTTTTCCTCTTCCCTAGAAACAACCTAGATGTATTGGTTTTTTCAAAGAACACTTTTAGTGCCCTAAGTGGAGGACTCAAAGAGGCACTTCAAAGAAGAGGTAATGTCAGTTACCGATTCTTTCAACTTTATTTCTTCTTCCACTTATTCTTCTTAGGTTGTTTAATTATGAAGTAATATCATCAGTATCACTCATATATTGATATGTTATTATAAGTATGAAACAACCCTATTTCACTATCTATCCATCCTACGGAAAACAAAATCACCGTGCGTGCGTACATATGGAATACCGTCTCCACGCCGTGGTGTAATCTATTTTCCACCACCACCTTACATGGATGGGTATAATGGTGTACATAATAACTATATATGATTATTATTATGTGATATTGATTCTGAAAAAGTATACATATTCTCCAATACAATTCCACGATCATGAGAACGATATCATCGCTCGTGCGTACGTACGGACTACCGTCTCCACGACGCGATGAGATTCATTCTCCACATTAACCATTCATGAATGATTATGAAGTATATAAAATAAATAATCATGAAATATATGACATAATAATGATACTGGATTTATGTGTATATATATTTATGTCTTCTACTTAATTCCATTCAACTCAATAAGGAAATGAAAATAGCGTTCATGCGTACGTACGACCTACCGTCTCCATGAATGGTGTATTTCTTTCCATTTACTGATCTATTATATATATGTATATTCTGAATATATATTATATATAAATCATGTTATATATTATGTAATTATGTAATCATCATCTAAGTAATCATATTAATAATTACAAGTTAAAACACGAACGACAAATGAGACGATTTTAACCAAAACGCTACTTTAACATGAATTTACAAAAGAACGGGCAATATAAAGTCATAAGTAAACCACATATGCTATAATAACAGTTAATATGATTCTATAATAAGTCAATGACATTATTTAAATCATTATACAGGAGTTTCGGACACTTACGAAGCAAATCAGACCTAAGGTAAGGGAAATATCACAATCTCATTTTTATCCGAGATTGTTTATACTTTGGTATTTACTGCGGTGTATTTTACCATCCACATCCATGTTTCCTCAATATGTAATATTATTTCCATCCACCTATAATTTTTTAAATCCAATTTTACCCTTCGGTGAGTTTTTAGTAATGGATATGAAAGGAATCATTTGTCGTTTTTCGTACGAGGTACTTTTTGACTTTTCCGACAAAAGTACGAGAAGAATGTTTTTTTAACTTATATGACATGAATGGATTTTTAAAAAATTATTTACAAGAGGCATACTTTACAAGTTTTCAAGTTTAATTTTAATCAACTTTTTTTAGTTTAGAATTGTACGACATGTTAAGAAAGGAAAAGTGTTTTTGAAGCAGAAAGGATATTTTTCTCAAGAATGGAGTTCAAGTGTTTTATAAAAATTATTTTCCATCTAAGATAATATAGGAATCTATATCTATCCCTATTATTACATTGATTTGATTATGTTATGATTGAAATATTTTTATGAAATCCTTTATCTTATATGAATTGTTTTATGATGTCATGATGTTTAAGATTCCCATTTTTATTACAAGGGTTATGCTATGATATATGGTTTCTGATTTTGTGGAACGCATAATAATGGTATCATTATGATATGGGTGGGACCAATATCTCACTCCAATGCATTGGGTAAATATTTTATATCTCATGAGATAGACATGGTTGTAACGGTAGGGTATACCTGTTCAGTGAAACAGGACTGAACGAGGAGTGAACTCGGTTCAGAAAGGAACTTTGTCCACTAAGATAGTCTTGGAAATGGGTCTTGACTAATAAGAAATTATTCTCTATGATCATGTGTGTATGCCAAAAAGTTTCATTTTTTAATTTATGATTATTGGGATTACATTTCACTACTATGATTTATCCCATTTATGAAATTATGATCTCTTTTGCAGGTTAAGATTTCCAAAAGATATGTTCTTATGAACATGACGTGATTGATATTTCTTTTGATTACCCTTACTGAGCATTTGAGCTCACACTTTTATGTTTTCTTTTCCCCAGGACATAAATAAACGATTTAGATTTAAAAAAAAGATCTTTATGGGAGATGTTGAAGATCTTTCACCACGATTAGAAGATTATATTTCGAGTTTCCAAAGACACTAAACTATCACGGTCCTTGTGTGTGTGTTTTTGTTATGTACTAAGTATTCCGCAAAAGTAATGTAATGTCCATGTACGTCAAGCTTCGGGTCTCTACATTTTGTATTAGAGGAAAATTTTAGTCAACCTTTGGAAACTAGGATGTGAAAACTTTAGTGAGATCCCTAGAGATATTTCTAAGGTATGTCTAGGGATGTCCCTAAGAATAAGTATACGTATAGGATATAGTCCTAGAACTATGGTAACGATATTAGATTAAACCAAAGATGTTAGATATTGATGTTACTCCCCCTTTATTATGATTTTTTCCTCTCACACTATTCTTTTTGGGTTTTAGAAAATGGCTGGAAACAATATGATTCACGATAATAGAGGATATGATGGACAATGGAATTATATTATTCCTGAGAAACCAAATGAAATGGGATTTGGAAGTCCAAACATCATTATTATGCCGAATCAGCAATCTCATAATATGATCAATAATGTAAAATTTGGTAGGCTTCCTGACTCGGCTAATAAGAGAAAGATGGTGTTTCATGATGATCATATAGGAAAGAAAGTTCAATTTCCCCTATATAAATCATGTGGGAAGAGGCATCAAGGAGAATGTTTCAAAGGAACTAGAAGATGATTTGGGTGTGGAAAAGAAGGACACAAATCCAGTAAGTGCAAAGGAAAAGGTTCAATTAACACCAGGGATGAGGATAATGGTATTCCTACAACATCAATAATGGTTAAATGTTTTAAGTGTGGAATGTACGGGCATTATGAAAACCAATTCCCTAAGGGAAAGTCTCATGAAGAGAATCAGTATGGTCGTATGGGTAGTATTTATGTTGATGATGATGAAGAGACTACAAATCATATGTGAGATGAAAGAATTATTGAAGCTCGGTCAATGTTTTAAGAATGTAGTGGAATGATTACATGTTTATCATGTGTAATGTTGTATAAGTATTCTCATGGTACTATGGAATAAAGAGACATCTAAGGATTGTTACACTGTTGTCTTTCCTTGAGTTTTGAAAGTGTATGATTAATGTTACCAGTATCCATGAAAGGTTATTCAGATATTTTTGGAACGTAGATGATATGTGCATAATGAAGGGATAAGGAGAAAATTAAATATTTTATAGTATTTAGGAGCTCATGACTGATATAAGGAGAAGGTTATATCATGGTTTGAGTATATAGAGTTTTTGGATTTTGGTATGTGGAAAGAGTTAACTTTTGACAGCATTCATGTTTTCACTAAGGTTTAATGGGTATTTATTTTTCAAGAGAATACATCATTAAGGTATTCACATGATTGGAATGTGTCCAACAAGATATATGGGGGATAAATGATGGTATTCACATTCTTGGTTGACGACATTTCAAGTAATCGTAATCTTTATACTATCAACTTGGACCGAAGTATTTTAGATAATCCTAAAGATTGGAATGGATTATATTAACCATAAGTTAGTATTGTTTAAGGATAAAACATTTTTGATATTGTTGATGTGATGTTATAGTAATATAGCTTTAGAAAAAGGACAACATGCCGGACGGGCGACAGCCCATCGCGTCGGACAAGGCTGTGGGAATCGAATCCACAACCGAAGTGTGACTGGCCTTTATCGCCTACCACTGTCCTACATAAAGTCCCTATTTAGTTGAAACTAGTTTTATTATATTAATAAGTATTATATATGAAGTATAAGTCCATTTTAGGAACCATATATGATTAATCTCACTATAGATGGACTTATGTATTTTTTGAAAACTTTTCTAACCTTTTGTTTGAGAGAGATGGAATGACCCATCATTCTATCACATGATCCGCTAACACATCATGAATGACAAATTCAACTTCATTTATTTAAGAGATGAAGTGGAAATTGTCCAAATAACAACAAACGGTGAGACTATACCAAAATCAAGAAATTATTTCTTCTAATTCCAATTTCATCAACTTTAGGGAAATGATCTTGAAATCCAAAAATGTTGTCCTAGTGCTCTTATATCTGATGAATCAGATGGTACCTTAGATCATCACAAATTTATGGCTTTGTGATTGCTGGATTTTCCATAGCCATGTTCTCTACCACTCTCCATCAGAACATGATGGTTAGATTTCTCTTCCATATCCATATTTTCACATATGTGGAAACCCTGTGATTAGTTTATTTGGGTAACCGTTAAGTTTCATAATTTTGTTTTTAAATATTGGTTTTGGTATTCCTTTTTACGATGTGGTTTTCTATTAATGAAACTTTTGAATAGTAAACCATTTATAGCCCCGGCGAATTTCGATGGTGAAATTCATTTTAAGGGGGGTAGAATGTTACACCCCGAGATTTTATGAAAAATATTATTTTTAATTTCATTAATGTCTTGTGTTGTACGCTACACCAAAAGGAGCTTGCACAACACACATCCTTTTCTTGCCTTGAAATACATGCAATCACAACCTTCCTCGATAGAGTGTGTAGTATGCAATACCGAGTTTCACTAAACAATGATATGCTATTAAAATATTATTAAAACTAGCTGTTATGAATAGTAATAAACACTTTTTGAAATTTTATAAATGGAATTCATTTCTGGATTTGGAATATCTAAATTAGCTTAGGGTGAAATTTTGGTACTTTTCAGATAACTTTCATTTTCTGAGAAATAGTGAAAATTACTAAATTTTAATTAAAAACAACATTTTTAATAGAAATAATTAATAGTGATAAATTATTAATTTTAGTGGTTTTAAAGTATATTTAGAATATATTTCTACAATTTAATACAATGTTGGTTATTGGATGTAATTTCACATTTAAACCACACATAAACAAGTGTCACTCTTTTGATAGTTATTATCTCTTAAGAACACACTATTAGTTTTGACGACGGGAATTAATTTTTAAATTAAGTATTGCAACTGATATGTTTTGAATTTGGTAAAATAGACATCATTTTTCAGTTCATAATATCAAATATATCTTAGGCGTAATTTTTGGTATTTTTCTGGAAACTTTCGTTTTTTAATGAATAGTGAAACCACTAAGTGGTAGTTAAGAAAAATGAATTTTTCATAAAACATAATTTTACTACTTCTGTGAGTGGAATTTCAAAAATCTGAGAGACACAGTTGATGTCAATATGTAAATTGTGATTCAATGAGATGAAAATAATTTTTGGTGAATAGTAACTTTTTACTTCTTTTTACCACAGTTAAAAGTAAATAGGGTAATTATGGGTAAAAATGTTATTATTATTACCCTAAAACATGTCCTAATAATATTGGATAAGTGTAATTCTACCAAAAACATCCTTAGGAATAAAATATGGCCATTTAGGCCCACTTGGATTAGATTAGGACATTTATTATTAATTTATTTAAAGAAATGATAAAATAGTTAAAATCAAAGATTAATAACTAAATCATTATTAATATAGGGTTATACATAATTTAAATTAGACTATAAATATTTATTAGAAAGATAAAAAGCTTTATTACATAATGATATTTTAATTGTAAATTTTAGATATTAAAAAAGTTAATTTATTTATGACACAAAGATGATGCAGTAATTATCTTATTAATGAAATATTGACATAATTGATGATATAAATACCCAAATAAATGTAATTTAAGACTTTTTATGAAATCAAAAAAAATTATAGGTTAATATGACATGTTATTATTTATTTAATTAACTTTTTTTGAACTAATCATTCTGTTATGAGTTTCACAAAAATCAATTACTAAATAGTGTCAAAATTGACATAAAATAGTTTTTAAAAAAAATATTATATTATTAATTGTTATTTTATTCCTAAAAATCTAATAATCATCCAAAGGACTTTTATAAGGTTATATATATTAATAATAAACAACTTGGGGTTCGTTTGGCTTCTTATAGTAAGTTTATTAAACTTATAGTATAAGAACACAAGAAGACACGGAAAAAGTAAAATTATTTAACTTAATGTTAAATCTAAATGATAATGTTCAAATAGGAACCTAAACTTTTATAAATTCTATTGGATGAGAGGATTTCGATCCATCCCCACCTTAGCTTAGAAATAAATCAATTTGGAGCTATTTAAAACCGAATTTGGCTTTATAATAAAATAATATTTTTAAGAATTCCAAAGGTGACCCTCTCCTCCCTTATAAAAGGGCACCTCCTCCCTCTCCTCCTAACACCAATTTGAGCCTTAAAGCTCGCGAAAACCCTGCAAAATTCTCTTCTCCACTTCCCTAGAAACATCCTAGAGGTCCTGCGCTTCTTCAAAGAACAATTTTAGTGCCTTAAGAGGAGGACTCAAAGAGGCGCTTCAAAGAAGAGGTAATGTCCGTTACCGATTCTTTCAACTTTATTTATTCTTCCACTTCTTCTTCTCAGGTTGTTTCATTATGAAGTAATAACATCAGTATCACTAATATACTGATATTTTATTATAAGTATGAAACAACTCTATTTCACCAACTATCCATCTTGCGGAAAACGAAATCACCGCGTGTGCGTACGTACGGAATACCGTCTCCACGCCATGGTGTAATCTATTTTCCACCACCACCTTACTTGGATGGGTATAATGGTGTACATAATAACTATATATGATTATTATAAAGTGATATTGATTCTGGAAAAGTATTCATAAACTCCAATACAATTCCACGATCATGAGAACGATATCATTGCTCGTGCGTACGTACGGACTACCGTCTCCACGACGCGATGAGATTCATTCTCCACATTAACCATTCCTAAATTATTATAAAGTATATATAATAAGTAATCATGAAATATATGACATAATAATTATAATTTATTTATGTTTATATATATGTATGTCTTCTACTTAATTCTATTCAACTCAATAAGGAAACGAAAACAGCGTTCATTCGTACGTACGGCGTACCGTCTCCATGAACGGTGTTTTTCATTCCATTTACTGATCTATTATATATATGTATATTATGAATATATATTATATATAAATCATGTTTTATATTCTGGAATTAAGTAATCATGATCTAAGTAATCATATGAGTAATTACAAGTTAAAACACGAACGACAAATGAGACGAATTTACCCAAAACGCTACTTTAACATGAATTTATAAATGAATGAGTAATATAAAGCCATAAGTGAAACATATATGATATAATAACACTGAATATGATTCTGTAATAAGTCAATGACATTAGTTAAATCATTATACAGGAGGTTCGGACACTTACGAAGCAAATCAGACCTATGGTAAGGGAAATATCACATTCTCATTTTTATCCGAGATTGTTTATACTTTGGTATTTACTAGGGTGTATTTTATCATCCACATCCATGTTTCCTCAATATGTAATATTATTTACATCCACCTAAAATTGTTTAAATCCAATTTTACCCTTCAGTGAGTTTTTAGTAAAGGATATGAAAGGAATCTTTTGTCGTTTTTCATACGAGGTAATTTTTGACTTTTCCGACAAAAGTACGAGAAGAATGTTTTTTTAACTTATACGACATTAATGTATTTTTAAAACATTATTTCCAAGAATCTTCCTTTACAGGTTTTAATGATTATTTTTAAGCAAATTCTTTTAGTTTTAAAGTGTTCGACATGTTAAGAAAGGAAAAGTGTTTTTGAAGCAGAATTGATATTTTCTTCAAGAATGGATTTCAAGTGTTTTAAAAAAATTATTTTCCATCTAAGATAATATAGGAATATGTGTCTATCCCTATTATTACATTTATTTGATTATGTTGTGATTGAAATATTTTTATGAAATCCTTTATCTTATATGAATTGTTTTATGATGTCATGATGTTTAAGATTCCCATTTTTATTACATGGGTTATGCTATGATGTATGGTTTCTGATTTTGTGGCCCACATAAGAATGGTATAATTATGAAATGGGTGGGACCTATATCTCCCTCCAATGCATTGGGTAAAGATTTTATATCTCATGAGATAGACATGGCTGGAACGGTAAGTTATACCGGTTCAGTGAAACAGGACTGAAATGAGGAGTGAACTCGGTTCAGAAAGGGACTTTGTCCACTAAGATAGTCTTGGGAATGAGTCATGACTAATAAGAAATGATTCTATATGACCATGTGTGTATTCCACAAAGTTTCATGTTTTATGTTATGATTATTGGGATTACATTTCACTACTATGATATATCCCATGTTATGAAATTATGATCTCTTTTGCAGGTTAAGATTTCCAAAAGATATGTTCTTATGAATATGACGTGATTGATATTTCTTTTGTTTACCCTTACTGAGCATTTGAGATCACCCTTTTATGTTTTCATATCCCCAGGAAATAAAGAAAGTATTTATATTTTAAAAAAGATCTTTATGGGAGATGTTGAAGATCTTTCACCACGATTAGAAGATTATATTCTGAGTTTCCAAAGACACCAAACTATCACGGTCCTAGTGTGTGTGTTTTTTATGTACTAAGTATTCCACAAAAGTAATGTAATGCCCATGTACGTCAAGCTTCGTGTCTCTACAGTTGATACACCTATGATGTGGTGGACCTTTGAGATACTTCTTCTTGGGACTTGGTGGCAGTTGACTTGCCGAAACCTGGCATGAGAAGAAGACCGTCCCAAAATCAAGCTTGCTTTGTGGAAACCATGTGATTGTCTGTGCAGTGATGACTGTTCCTAGATCATGTGTTGGTCCGAGAGTAATCACTTCTATTCTTGGATCATGTGTTGGTATGATTGAATAGCTAGTCCTATATCATGTTTTGGAACGAATGCTCTGATGACTATTCTTGGATCATGAGTTGGTCCGAGAGTTCTGACTTATATTCCTGGATCAATTGTTGGTCCGACAGAATTGCTGGTCCTGGATCATGTGTTGGTCCAAAATCTCCGATGATTCTGTGGCTATATCAGATCATATCTATCTCTTTAAATATGTTTTATACCCGTGTGATCTGAGTTAGTAACTATTGAGTTTCCTCATGATTGGGATGGATTACTTGATAAATTAGGTATATGTATGGGCATATACCTTACTATAGATATCTGTTGATTTCATACATTATAGTATATCCTGGTTAGATTTTGTGAAACCTTGAGGGTCTCAGGGTCCCTATTGAGTATCGTTATACTAATCCCTTCACAGGATATGCATGTTCCTCATTGTGTTGGTTGCAGAAGATGGACATCACTGACTGAGGATCAGAGTAGCAGGAATGAATGGTACACAGAGATGGACCTTATGATGAGTCAGTACATGGAGGATACTGACGGATGTGGAGTGTTGAGGAGGCTATCTGTACAAACCCTTTAGGTAGGAACCCTAGTGGACGACCCAGAAGTTTTTTTACTTTTCTTCAGTTGTACTAGCTTTCTAGTTGTTCTGGTACTTTATAGTTGGGCTTGTATTTCCGAACCTTTTAATTTTCATCACTCCTTTTTTTATATAGTTTTACTTAGTGTTTTTCCTGTAGATTACTCTATTGTGTGTGTATATAGTTTCTAAAAAAAATGTCTTCCCAGTTTTAGGGATTTAACCTTTGGTGCTAGTCGTCAGCCCCTGGCCTAGGCGAGGTGGGCATGGGGTAGTCGTGGAACAGGCCCTAGGGGATGTGTTATGAAAAATTGGTATCAGAGGAGTTAGTTATACCGCAAGAACTTTGGACTTTGATCTTTTATTTTCTGTTAAGCAACAATGTTAAGAGTACTAAGTGTGAATTTTAGTTCAGGGAGTCGAGTATTGGTGCAGCGGCTGACATATCCATACACCAAGACCCGAACTTCTGATTTCCAACTCAGTGCATAAAAACACTAATTGTGTGTATGTTTCAAGATTTTTCTTTGTGATCACTTTGATTCAGCTCACTAGGTATAACATATTAACCGTGGTACTCCTATTTCATTTCAGGATGCCTCTATGTAGATTGCCATCGAGGGTTTTGAGAGTTGGACAAGATGATAGTCCACCGAGCGATGAGGCCTCGGTGTAGGGCCCTATTATAGACAAGGCACCAGTGGTACCAGTACCTGTTGGGCCACCGATACCACCAGCCCAAGAAGTAGAGAGTGCACACTTCATGAGTGCATTGCATGAGTTCCAGAACCAAAGTCCACCCAGGTTTAGGGGAGATATGGACTTGTAGGCAACTGAGGATTACCTGGAGGCTATGGTGAGAGTCTCCAGAATAATAAGGACACCAGAAAACCTTATGTTGATCCTTACCACGAGTCTTGTTCTGGAATCACTAGGAAGATGGTGGAGCCTGAGGCTCCAGGTGCACGACAAGGTGACAATACTTTGGGCTGACTTTGAGAGCCTATTTTGGGCGGAGTTGTCCCAGCCACCCTATTTACGGTGCGGATATAGGAGCTACTGCATCTATAGTAGGGTAGCATGACAATGGCACAATACTCAGTGAGGTTCACCAACCTCTCGCGTTACTACACAAATATGGTGTGGGACCCATTCTTTAGGGCCCAGACCTTTGAGTAGGGGCTCAGGTGAGAGATCAGAGCTTCGATGATCTCCCTCAGCATCCCGATGAAGGTAGGGGTGTAAGAGAGTGCCCTCATTGTGGAGAGTTTCCTTACTGAGCAGTCACCAGCAACGAGACCCATCACTAGTCAAAATACAGTGGAGTCTTCTACAGCTGGCAGTAGACAAACTTTGTAGAGGTCCAAGTGGTCCAGGCCATCTGGTAGATGACATCAGGATATGGGTTCAGTTGTGTAGAGCACATGAGACAGAGCCAGTCATGCCAGGAGCGGTAAATTTTACACTTGTGGAGGGCATGGTCACATATATCGTGACAGTCCGACCCACTGTAATGATGATCTGTAGACTGATGAGGGATATCCCAATAAGAGGTTCGATCGAGGTGGAATGAAGGGAGCAGGCAGACGTGGCAGAGGAGTTGGCCATGTAGCTGGTGGTGGATGATGATTCATGGTGTTACCACCACCACCACCAGGAGATCCACCCTGGCCATAGAGAGTAGGAGGGAAGGGGCGAGCTCAGCTCTAGTTATAAGAGGCATACGATCATGGCACTCCAGATATGATTCGAGGTATGATATGTGTCTACTCCACCATAGATGTAGTTCATATAGACATAGATTCTAGTCACTCTTTCATTTCCACTTCCCAGGTTCGGAGTTCGGAGATTCCGACGGAGCTGTGGGCTCGATCCTTACTGGTAGGGACTTCTACTGAAGTAGACTCTATGATTACACACTGGTGCCAGTAGTGTGACCTTACTCTAGGAGGTGAGATATTCGATTGAGATCTCCTCCTAGAGGCGTTGAGGCCTTACGACGTCATCTTGTGTATGGAATGGTTATCTACAATATATACGCAGATTGACTATATTAGGCGCAAAGTGTGATGTGTCCGCATGGATGGGACCAGGTTTACCTTCACCGGCGAGAAGGGATCCTTTGCAATTCCGTACGGACTTACTCAAGGGAGGTTGAAGCTGATCACTTATCAGTTATCTTTCCTTATAGTAGGATCAGTTGATGTAGAAAGTCGGAGCTATCCTATAGTGGTGGATTAGTACGCGGATTCTTTCCTTGATGATGTTTCAGGAATACCTCTTCATAGAGAGGTGGACTTCTACATTGACATGTACTCCGACATGACACTTATATCTACTCCGGTATATCGGATGGCCCCCACTGAGCTTCGTGAGCTACGGGTACAGCTGGTGGACTTTTAGTGGAAGGGATTCATCCGATCCAGTGTTTCTCCCTAGGCAGCCTTGATTTTGTTCGCCGAGAAGGTGGATGGGACCTTGAGGCTTTGTTTCGTCTACCGTCGCCTAAACCAGGTGACCATGAATAATAAGTACCCACTTCCTAGAATTGATGACTTCTTTGATCAGCTAAAGGGAGCACGATGATTCTCATAGATAGACCTCAGATCAGGCTATCACCATCTCAGATTTTGAGACAAGGATGTGAAGAATACGACATTCAGATGCCGGTATGACCACTACGAGTTCTTGGTTATGCCTTTCATCATACCCAACTCTCCAGTAGGGTTCATGGGACTCATGAAAAGGATCTTTCAGCCATACCTCTATAGTTTTGTAGTATTCTTCATCAACGACATTCTGATCTACTCCACTACTTAGGAGGAGCGTGCCTACCATTTGCAGGTAGAACTGGACACACTCTAAGAGCACCAACTTTATGGAGTTCTATCGAAGTGCTAGTTTTGGATCCAAGTGGTTCTCTTCTTGGGACACATCATCTCGGAGGCTGGAGTTGTAGTGGATACAATGATGATTGAAGTGGTACTTGCTTGGGAGCCACCCAGGAGTGTTATGGAGGTGCAGAGTTTTCTGGGTATTGCTGGATACTACTAAAGGTTCGTACCAATCTTCTCCAGAGTTGTAGAACCACTATCAGCCTTAAAGTAGAAGGGGAAACCCTTTGTGTGGTCTGAGAGATTCCAGCAGAGCTTTCAAGAGTTGAGGAAGAGGCCGACTAGTGCCCCCATCTTGAGGATTCCAGAGGAAGGCTTAGGGTACGTAGTTTACTACGACGCATCAGGGACCAGACTCAAGAGTGTTCGGATGCAAGAGAGATCAGTGATCGCATATGGTTCTCGGTATATGAGACAACATGAACTGAACTACGCTACCCATGACCTGTATATAGAAGCAGTGGTCTTCGCCTTGATGATCTAGTGACACGATCTGATGGGTGGACATTTTACCATCTACTCCGATCAAATGATTCTCAGGTATATCTTCTCTAAGAAAGACTTGAATCTGAGACAACAGAGATGGCTTGTGTTCCTCCAAGATTATGAATTCGAGATAGTCTATACTATGGGAAGGGGAACGTTGTTTCACATGCACTCAGAAGGAGATCTGGTATACAGCTAATTGGCAAGGCGACAGATTAGCTGACTACATTATAGATATCCTTTGTGGGTATAGATGGAGTTGCTTTTCTACAGTCTCATACAGTCACTCCCCCAATTCTTCAGCGGGTCCGGGAGGCACAACATGGGGATGCTGACTGCAAGACACGATGTGCTCAGATATTCAAAGCGCATACACCAGATGGATTTTCTGAAGGTGGGGAGCATGTCATCCTCTTCAGAGGACATACTATGGTACCAGTGTCACTTTAGGAGGAAGTGTTGAGGGAATTCCACATGTCCACATTAGTGGCACATCCAGGATTAGTGAAGATGTATCAGAACCTCAGACAACAACACTGGTGGCCAGGTATGAAGAAGTCTGTAGCGGAGTTTGTCTCTCGATGACTCACTTGCCAGCAAATGATGGCGGAACATCAGGTACCAGCAGACTTGGTTCAGCCTTTAGAGGTCCCAAAGTGGAAATGGTTTGTGATATTCAAGGACATCTTGATGGGTCTTCCACGTACATCCAGGGGTCATGAATCGATTTGGGTGATCGTCGACTGACTCACCAAGTCGGCCCACTTATTACCGATCAGAGAGCAGGGTTCAGTAGAGAGTGTGGGACGCCTCTACATGCAAGATATTGTGAGGCTACATGGAGTGCCTTCTTCTAATGTATCTTGTCAGGATGCACAATTTACTTCCCAACTATGGATGGGGTTGCAGGAGGCTTTAGGGACACATCTTCACCTGAGCATCGCCTTCCATCCTTAGACAGATAGTCAGACTGAATGGACCATTTAGATTCTCAAGGACATTATTCATGCATGTTTCTTCGACTTCGGTCGTAGAAGGGAGGATCACATACCTTTGGTGGAGTTTTCATACAACAACAGCTATCACTTCACCATAGGGATGACACCTTTTGAGGCCTTGTATGGTCAAACCGGCAGATTGGTACTACACTGGACAGACCAAGGAGAGTCCGCACTAGAGGGACCAGAGATGGTACGGGCTACCACAGAGAAGGTGTAGATCATCTAGAAGCAGATGAATACTACAGAGATCAGACAAAAGTTGTATACTGACAGGAGATAAGGACCTATGAATTTCAATGATGGAAACCATGTCATTCTATGGGTCTCACCCTGATGAGGTCTATAGAGATTTGGAAGAGGTAAAAAGTTATCTCCCAGATTCATCATACCTTTCTAGGTCCTCAGAAGAGTAGGCGAGGTGGATTACCGTTAAGCTCTTCCACCTCAGTTGCACTAGGTGCACAACATCTTCCACGTATCCCAGCTGAGGAGAAATGTGCATGACACTTCCCACCTCATCGACCATGGAGAGCTGGACATTGATGATGGGGAATCATATATGGATGTTCCACTAGATATTGAGGATCGACAGGAGCGGGTCCTATGGGGATGGTCGATACCTTTGGTGCACATTCACTGGCAGCATGTGAACCTCCAAGAGAGCATATCGGAGCGGGAGGCTCTGATGCGTGCTCAGTATCCCCATTTGTTCCCTTAGTTCGAGTTGTAGATTTCAAGGACGTATGTCCTTGAGGTGGGTAGAATTTAAAGACTCGGAAATCCCATGGAATTGTTTTTAATACATGGAATTTTTATGATTCCATGGAAATTTACGACAGTTGATTCGGAGGCCTGGTGTTCCTGGAATCAATTTATGATGTTTTTTTTCGGGTACGTTTAGTAATCGTATGAGCATGATTTTATAACACATGAACTGGTGCTCAGAATTGAAATCTGAGGCCACAATTGAACTCGCAGCACCAGTATTCTCTTAATAAGACTTTCCCAAGACGATAGTGGGTTGAGTTGGAAATTTAGTTTCTAGGATTCATAAAAAAATAATAAAAACAAATTGAACCTCAATTTATTTTTTTTGATCCTCCATGAGTGTGGATGGTGGTGAAAAAACCTCCTCTTGGGAGTTAGAGGTGGGGACACCAAACCTTAACCTCCCATGAGTGGTTATGGATGTGGGTCCCACCCGAACATAACCTCCCGTGAAAGGATATGACATGGGGACCACGTGAGACTAAAACCCGCCAATTAGTGGGTGGGTGGAAAATCACTCAACTCCCCTCATTAATGATGGTGGATTCTCTTGACCTCCTCTACCATTTATGGTGCCACCACCACCCATTTAATTAATTGGACAATGCATAATTTATTATGCCAATCCTCCACATTTATTAGATGGAGTCAATTAATTTATTCTCTCTTTTTGAATTATATGCCAACCAAATAATAGATAACCAATCTATTATTTTTGTTGGAATTATTCATTTTGGTATAATGGAGGAAGAGGAGAGCTTGGGAGGAATGATCCCAACAAAGAAAGAGGAACATGATCTTCCAACAAAGAACGAAGAACGCCAACAACCTTCTCCGACTTCCTCCCTCCGATCCTACCAACGTGGATATTCTTCCACAGACGACACAGCCCGGGAGTAGGAGTGCATAATGAACGTGAAGAATGATGATATTCATTGTCTTCATTCCGTAACTCCGTCAAAGAACGACGAATGTCAAACAATGAATCAAACGTAGGTGTTTAAAATTTATCTAAGTATGATATTTTACCCGTGTTCTTCCTTTCTCTCAAAATGAAGAACGAGGGTTGTTGTGCTTCATACATGCAAGCCATTTGATATCACCCTAAATGAAGAGGGTGCGGTCCAAAAAAGAATGGCCCGACCCCTCTTCCGAACTTGTTTATGTTGAACCATCGGCATGGCGATGAACAACAAGGCGACGAAGGCGACAACGATGTAGGGCTGCACTACACATGGCCTCCGTGATTCGCGCCGCCACCTTGGCGCTCTGGTGCCCCCAGCAGAACACTGCCGGCCATGCCGTCTGGGCCTTCTAGCCATCTGGCTGCCTAGCCCTCGCGCGCTCCCAGTTGACTACCCAAACACTCTGACCGCCCAGCCGAGATGCTACTCGGCCGCCCTGCCGGCTTCCGTGCATGACGCCCCGAACCAGCCTCCCTCCCGGCCTCCTCACAACTCGCACCACCCCGAACCAGCCTCCACGCAACCCACATTCTCCCGGCCGAGTCAGAGTCCCGGATCACTCATGGACTCCGGGAAGATCTAGAGTCTCGGCCCCCTTGTGTCCTACCGGCCAAGCCGGCGAACCTTCCCTGACCTTTGGGCTGATACACCTCCACGGAGGCCCCCAGGCCTAACCGCACCTGTTGTCCGTAGGGCCGGGCCCAGCGGACCAGGCCAAATCTAGCAGGCTGACCCACCCAACGGGCCGGGTCAAACCCAACGAGTCTGTCAGGGTCGACCGAGACTAAGTCGACCTAGACAGGGTTGGACCTATTCGGTCCGACTGGGTCAGACCGGACCCGGGTCCACTACTGACCCCATTAATTTCTGTGGCCATATCTTTGGCACCAGACGTCCGTTTGATGAACCGTCAGCATCGCGAGTAATCTTGATGAGAGATGGTTCCTTTTAATATACCCCACTAGAGTTTAGGGTATAGTTGGGTTATGTTCAGGTTGGATCGTACAAGAATCCAACCGAGCCCCCTGGACAAAAAAGGATAATAACTATCAGACCGGGTGTCCGATTGACGCGCCATATGTTGCGTTGAGACCCCTATGACGTGGCGTAGCATTGAGATACTTCTTCATGGGACTTGGTGGTAGTTGACATGTTGAAACTTTTCTTGAGGAGCAAACCCTCTCAGAATCAATCTTGATTTGTGGAAACCCTGTTGTTGGCTGTGCACTGACGACTGTTCCTATATCATGTGTTCGTCCGACAGTTCTGACTTCTGTTCTTGGATCATGTGTTGGTTTGACAGAATAGCTAGTCCTAGATCATGTGTTGGAAGGAGATCTCTAAAGTCTAATTCTGGATCATGAGTTGGTCTGAGACTTCTGTCTTCTGTTCCTAGATAATTGGTTGGTCCGACAGAATAGCTTGTCCTGGTGATGTGTTGGTCTGACAGCTCTGCTGATTCAGTGGATTTATCTAATCATCTCTATCTCTCTACATAAGTTATATAACTGTGTGATCTGAGTTATTAACTCTTGTGTTTCCTCTTCATTGTGATGGATTACATGATAACTTAGGTATATGTATGGGAATAAACCTGAGTGTGGATATCGGTTGATTTCATACATTTTGGTTTATCCTTGTAGAATATTGTGATACCTTTAGGGTCTCTGGGTCCATACTGAGTATCATTATACTCACTCCTTCATGGGATATTCCCGCACCTCGTTGTGTGGGTTGCAGACGACAGACAGCGCTGACAGAGGATCAGAGTAGCAGGATTGGACGGTAACCAGAGGTGGACCTTACGACTAGTCGGTACACGAAGGAGACTGACGGACGTGGAGTGCTGAGGAGGCTATCTGTACCTACCCTTATTGTAGGAACCTCGATGGAAGACCCAGTATATGATTTAATTTTCTTCAGTTTTACTTGCTTACTAGTTATACTTGTACTTTATAGATGGGCTTGTATTTCCGGCCCCTTTACTTTTTAGCACATCCTTTTTTATACATTTTTACTTAGTTTTTTTCTTATAGCTTACTATGTTGTGTGTTTTTATAGTTTATAAATGCAATGACTTCCTAGTTTTAGCGATTTACGCCTTTGGTGATAGTCTCCATCCCCTGGCCTATGGAAGGCGGGTGTGGGATAGTCATGGCATGAGCCCCGGGGGACAGGTCATGAAAAATTGGTATCATAGGAGTTGGTTCTATCTTAGAACTCAAGACTCCGATCTTTTGTTTCTGAGAATCAATTGGGTTAAAGGGACCATGTGTGGTTTTTTGTTCATTTAGTCAAGTGTTGGTGCGGCGACTGACGTATCCATACACTAGGACCATGACTTCTGATTTCTGAATCAGTGCAAGAAAACACTGATTGCGTGTATGTTTCATTAGTATTCATTGTGATATATTTGATTCAACTCATCGGGCATAACTTTTTTATAGTGGCACATCTGTTTCTCTTCAGTATGCCTACATGCAGATAGCCATACAGGGTTCCGAGAGTTGTACGAGATGACATCCCACCGAACGATGAGGCATCAGTGTAGGGCCCTATTACAGTAGAGGCACCAGTGGTACCACTACACGTTGGGCCACCGGTACCACCAGCCCCAACAGTAGAGAGTGCATGCTGCGTGCGCAAGTTGCACGAGTGCTAGTGCCAGCGGCCGCCCAGGTTAAGGGGAGAGATGGACCTGCAGACAGCTGAGGATTGTCTGGAGGTTTTGGTGAGAGTCTTCAGACTAGCAGGGACACCAAAAAACCTTATGGTGATCCTTGCCACAAGTATTCTTCAGGAAGTAGCAGGAAGATGGTGGAGCCTGATGCAACAGGTGAATGATGTGGCAAAACTTCTCTGGTTTGACTTTGAGAGCCTATTTTGGGTAGAGTTTCTCCCAGTCACCCTATGTGATGTGCGAATACAGGAGCTACTACATCTATAGTAGGCTAGCGTAATGGTGGAACAGTACTCAGCGAGGTTCACTGACCTCTCACGTTACTCCAAAAATATGGTGCGGGACCCATTCTTCAGGGTTCAGACCTTCGAGCACAGGCTCAGGTGAGATATCAAAGCTTCGATGATCTCCCTCAGCATATTGACGGAGGAAGCGGTGTTAGAGAGAGCCCTCCTAGTAGAGAGTTTCCTTCTTGAGTAGTCACTATTAGTGAGACCCATCACTAATTGAAATATAGTGGAGTCTACTGTATCTATAAGTAGACAGATGTCACAGAGGTCCAAGAGGACCCGGCCATCCAGTGGATGACCTGAGGATACAGGTTTAGTTGTGCAGGGCACACGAGATAGAGCCGGTAATGCTAGGAGCGAGGAATGTTACTCTTGTGGTGGACATGGTCACATGGCTCATGACTATCCAACCCACCGTACTGATGATCGGCATATAGTTGAGGGACCTATAAGGAATATGATCGATCGTGGTGGGCTGCAGAGAGTAGGCGGACATGGTAGAGGAGATGGCCGTGCAGATGGTGGTGGGTGATGATTCGAGGTGTTACTACCACCACCACTAGGAGGTCCACCTTGGCCAAAGAAAACTTGAGGATAGGGGTGAGATCCGCTCCAAGAAGTAGAGGCATAAAATTATGGTGCTCCAAAGATGATTTGAGGTATGATATGTGTCTACTCCACCATAGCTACAGTTCTTATAGACACAGGTGCCAGTAACTCTTTCATTACCACTACCCTCGTTCGGAGCTCGGAGATTCTGGCGGAGTCGTTGGCTTCATCCTTACAGCTATAGACTCATACGGGAGCAGAATCGACGATTATGCATAGGTATCGGTAGTGTGAGAAAACTCTAAGAAGCGAGATCTTCGGCTGGGATCTCCTCATAGTGGCGTCGAGGCCTTACGAAATTATCTTGTGTATGGACTGGTTGTCAATAGTCTGTGCTCAGATTGAGTATATTAGGTGTAAAGTGCGGTGTGTCTACATGGATGGGACCATGTTCACCTTCATCTGAGAAAAGAGAGCTTTTTCAGTGCAGAACGGACTTACTCGGAGGAGGGTGAAGCCAATCAGTTATCATTTGGCCTGCCTTACCCTTAGAGCAGTTTATGTGGAAAGTCTGAGCTATCTTGTAGAGGTAAATTAGAACGTGTATATTTTTTCGGAAGATGTTACAGTACTACCTCCTCGTAGAGAGGTGGACTTCTACATTGACCTATACCCTGGGACGACACCAATATCTACTCCGACATATCGGATGGCCCCCGATGAGTTTCGTGAGCTGCGAGTATAGATAGAGGACTTGCAGGGGAATGGATTCATCTGGACTAGTGTTTCTCCCGGGAAGCCTTGATTATATTCGCCAAGAAGGTGGAGGTGGGATTGAGTGTTTATGTCAACTACCATTTCCTGAACCAGGTGAAAATGAAGAACACGTACCAACTCTCGAGGATTGACGACCTCTTTGATCAGATGAAGGGAGCACGATGGTTCTCGAATATAGACCTCTGATCCAGCTATCACTAGCTCAATGTTCGAAATGAGGATGTGCAGAAGAAGACCTTCAGATGTCGGTACAACCACTATGAGTTCTTGGTTATGACTTAGTGTGTAACAAACACTCCAAAAGTGTTCATGGGACTCATGATTAGGATCTTTCAGCCACACCTCGATCTATTTTTCGTAGTCTTCATCGACAACATTCTAATCTACTCGACTACTAAGGAGTGGAATCTCTTCCATTTGCGGATAGTACTGGACACACTCCGAGCACACCAGCTTTATGGTAAGCTCTCAAAGATCTATTTTTGGACCCAAGAGGTTCACTTCTTGGGAAAAATCATCTCAGAGGCTGGAGTTACAGTGGATCCAGCAATGATTGAAGCATTACTTGCGTGGGAGCCACCCAGGAGTGTGACAGAGGTACGAAGTTTCCTGGGTTTGGCTGGATACTATCTATGGTTCTTACCAGACTTCTCCAGAGTTGCAGCACCACTATTATCCTTGATGAAGAATGGGAAACCCTTCGTGTGGTTAGATAGATGAAAAAAGAGCTTCCAGAAGCTGAGGTAGAGGCTGACTAGTGCCGCCATCTTGAGGCTTCCATAGGAAGGCATAGGGTACGTTGTTTACTACGACACATCAGGGACTGGACTCGG
Organism: Viscum album; assembly: GCA_963277665.1. Taxonomy (NCBI): domain Eukaryota; kingdom Viridiplantae; phylum Streptophyta; class Magnoliopsida; order Santalales; family Viscaceae; genus Viscum; species Viscum album. The sequence continues at coordinate 756,137,854 of OY728132.1, read as the reverse complement.
GTGTGTCCAGATGTTGGAGCGATCAGTGAGCACATATGGTTCTCAGTAGCTGAGACAACATGAACTGAACTACACTACCCATGACTTGGAGTTAGCAGTAGTGGTCTTCCCCTTGAAGATATGAGGACACTATCTGATGGGAGAATGTTTTACTGTGTACTCTGATCACAAGGTTCTCAGTTATATATTTTATCATAACGACCTAAATATGAAATAGCATCAATGGCTTGAGTTCTTCCAGGATTATGAATTCAATATAGTCTATACTCTTGGCAAGGGGAATGTTGTTACAGATACACTCAGTAGGATATGTGGTATACAACTTCTAGGCGAGGCGACATAGTAGATGGCTACCTTATAGATATCCTTTGTGGATAGAGATGGAGAAGACTTTATATAGTCTCTTACAGTCTCCCCCAATTCTTCAGCGAGTCAGGGAGATACAACAAGGGGATGCTGACTGCGAGACACGACATGCTCAGCTATCCACAGGGTAGACACCTGATGGATTTTATAAAGGTGGGGAGTATGTCATCCTCTTTAGAGAATGTACTATGGTACCCATGTCACTTCAATAAGAAGTATTGAGGGAGTTCCACATGTCTCCTTTAGTGGTACATCCCAGAGTGGTGAAGATGTATCATGACCTCAGACGACAACACTGGTGGCCAGGTATAAATTAGGCGGTAGTGGATTTTGTCTCTCGATGACTCACTTTCTAGAAATTGAAGGTGGAACATCAGGTACCAGTAGGCTTGGTTTAGCCATTAGATGTCCCATAGTGAAATTAGGATGGGATAACCATGGACTTCGTGATGGGTCTTCCACGTATATCCAGAGGTCATTACTCAATTTGGGTGATCGTTGACTGACTCACCACGTCGGCTCACATCCTACCGATCAGAGAGTAGGGTTCAATAGAGAAAATGGGACGCCTCTACAAGCATTAAATTGTGCGGCTATATGGAGTACCTTCTTCTATTGTCTCTGATCCTGATTCATGGTTTACTTCCCGTCTGTGGAAGGGGTTGTAAAAGGCATTCAGGATGCACCTTCATCTGAGCACCGCCATCAATCCTCAAGTGAATGGTCAGACTGAGCGGACCATTCATACCCTCAAGGAAATTCTCCATGCATGTCTCCTCGACTTTGGTCACAGTTGGGAGGATCACAGACCTTTGGTGGAGTTTTCATACAACAGTAGATATCACTACAACAAAAGGATGAAACCTTTTGGGGCCTTGTATGACGACTTTGCATATTGCCACTACGCTGGACAGAACCAGGAGAGTCTGAACTAGTGAGACTAGAGATGGTACGGGCTACCATAGAAAAAGTGCAGATTATCCCAGAGCAGATGAAAACTGCACAGAGTAGGAAAAAGTTGTTTGCTGACAGGAGACAGATACCTCTAGAATTCGAGGATGGCGACCACGTCTTTCTATGAGTCTCACCACGATGATGCCTATAGAAATTTGGACAAGGAGGCTAGTTATCTCCGAGATTCATCGGACCTTTCTAGGTCCTCATCAGAGTAGGAGAGGTGGCTTACCGCTTAGCTATTCCACCTCAGTACCACCAGATGCAAGACGTCTTCAACATATCCTAGCAGAGGAGATACATGCACGACTCTTCCCACATCATCGACTATAAAGAGATAGACGTTGACGATGGGGAAACATTTATGGAGGTTCGAGTGGAGATTGAGGATCGATAGGAGAGGGTGCTACATGGATGGATGATACCTTTGGTGCGCGTTCACTGGCAGCACGGGAACCTCTAGGAGAGCATATGGGAGCGGAAGGCTCAGATGCGTGCTCAGTACCCCCATTTGTTCCCATAGTTTGAGTTGTATCTTACGGTGACGTAAACCCCAAAGGTGGCGAGAATGTAAAGACCTAGAAATACCGTGGAGTTTTTTTAAAAAATGGGATTTTTACAAGTCCGCGAAAATTTATGACGCTTGATTCCGAGGCCCGGTGTACCCGTAATCAATTTCTGATGTTTATTTCAAGTATGTTCAGCAAACATACGAGTGCGACTTTATAACTTTTGAACAGGTACCCAGAATTGAAATCTAAGGGCACTGTTGAACAAGAAGCGCCGACATTTGCTTATGAATAATTTCACATCGACGTCTATGGGTCGAGTTGGAAAGTTATTTTTTGGGCTTCATAAAAAAAATAATAAAAATTAAGCAAGCTTTGCTTTATTTTTATTGTGCTTCCATGTGTGTGACTGGTGGTTAAAAACCTCCTCTTGGAAGTTAGAGGTGGGGCCACCACACCTTAACCTCCCATGAGAGGTTATGAAGGTGGGGCCAACATGAGCATCATCTCTCTCGAGAGGTTATGACGTGGGGACTACATGAGACTAAAACCCCCCAATTAATTGGTGGGTGTAAAATCACTCAACTCCCCTCATTAATGAAGGGGGAAGTACCTTGACCTTCTCTACCATTTATGGTGCCACCACCTCAATTTTAATTAATTGGACAACGCATAATTTATTATTCCAATCCTCCAAATTTATTTGATGGAGCCAATTAATTTATTCTCCCTTATTGAATTATATGACAACAGGATAATAGATTACCAATCTATTGTTAGTGTTGACATTATTCATTTTGGTGGAACATAGGATGAGGAGAGGAAGGGAGAACATCTCCCAATGAAGAACGAGGAACCTCATCTTCCAACGGAGAACGATGAATGCCAACTACCTTCTTCGACTTCCTCCCTCAGATCCTATCAAGGTGGAGTGTATTCTACGGCCGATGCAACCCGAGATTGGGAGTGCGTGACGAATGCGATGAACGACGATCATCATCATCTTCTTTCCGCAACTCTATCAACTAATGACTAACGCAGAATGATAAATCAAATGTAGGGGTTTTAATTTTATCTAATTATGATATTTTTCCCGTGTGTTCCTTTCTCTCAAAACGAAGAACGAGGGTTGTTGTGATTTATAATTGCGAGCATTTTGATTCCACACTAAACACGGATGGTGCGGGACAAAACAACAAGGCCCAAACCCTCTGCAAAACTTTATTATGTTGAACCATTGGCATGGCGATGAACTGTGAGGCGAAGAAGAAAACAATGAAAAAGGTTTCACTACCAGTGACCTCCGTGATTTGTGCAGCCCCTACATCGCTCTGGTGGTCCCGACCAAACAATGTCGGCCGCACCGGCTAGAACATCTGGCCGTCTGGATGCCCGGCCCCCGTGCACACCCCGATAACCACCCAAAACCGGCCGCCCGCTTGGCCGCCCGCGCTGGCCGCTCCATGCCAAATCGACCACCCGCCCTCGGTCCGCCTAGCTGAACTAATACCCGGCTTCCCTACCGGCCTCCGCATGCGCCGCTCTGAACATGACGCCCTACTGGCCTCTGCGCGACCCGCGCCACCCTGAGACGGCCTCCGCATGACCCAAGCGCTCCTAGCTGAGCCGGCGTCCCTTCTCCCTCACGGCCACCCAGCAAAGCTGGAGTACCAGCCCCCTTGCAGGCTCCCGGAAGAGCCGTCGAACCGGCCCAGACCCTCAGGACGAGATGCCTATGCAGTGAACACCGGGCTGAACTGCCCCCGTAGTCAGCTGGGCCGGGCCCAGTGGTCCTGGCCAAACCTAGAAGGCTGACCCAATCAACGGGCTGGGTCAGACCCAACATGTTTTTCAGTGTTGACCCAGACCACGTTGGCCTAGACAGGGTTGGGCCGAGTCGGTCCGACCAGGATGGATGAGACCTGGGCCCACTAGTGACCCCTTTAATTACATTGGCTACATCATTGGCACCAGATGTCTGTTTGACGAACCATCAACGGAGCTGTTAATCTCAATGAGAGATGGTCTCATTGAGTATACCCCACTAATGTTTAGGGAATAGTTTCTTTACGGTTAGGTTGTATCGTACACGAATCCAACCGGGCCAACGAGACTAAAAGGCTAATAACTAACAGACTGGGTGTCCGATTGACGCACCGTCCATTGCGTTGAGCCCCTATGATGTGGCGGAACTTTGAGATACTTCTTCGTGATACATGGTGGAAGTTGATGTGTCAATACTTGGATTGAGGATAGGACCCTACCAGAATCATGCGTGCTTTGTGGAAACCCTGTGGCTGGCTGTGCATGGACGACTGTTCCTGAATCATGTGTTCGTCCGACTGTTTTGACTTTTGTTCCTGGATCATGTGTTGGTCCGATAGAATAGCTGGTCATGGATGATGTGTTGGTTCGACAGCTCTGACGATTGTTCCAAGATCATGAGTTGGTCCTACAGTTATGATTTCTATTCCTAGATCATGTGTTTGTCCTACAGAATAGCTGGTCTTGGGACAGGTGATGGTCTGATAGCTCTGATAATTCAGTGGTAATATCTGGACAATTATATCTCTCTACACAAGTTGTATACCTGTGTGAGCTGAGTTAGTAACTTTTTTGTTTCCTCATTATTGGGATGGATTACATGATAACTTAGGTATATGTATGGCCATATACCTATGTGTGGATATCTATTGATTTCATACATTGTGGTTTATCCTTGTCAACTTTTGTGGGACCTTGAGGGTCTCGATGTCCCTACTAAGTATCCTTATACTCACCCATGCACGGGCTATGCCTGTACCTTGTTGTATAGGTTGTAGATGACGAACAGTGCTGACTGAGGATCAGAGTAGCAGGACTGGACGGTACCCAGAGGTGGACCTTAAGACGAGTCAGTACAGGGAGGAGACTAATAGATGTGGAGTGTTGAGGAGGCTATTTGTACCAACCTTTTCAGTAGGAACACTGGTGGATGACTCAGTAGCTGTTTTACTTTTCTTCAGTTGTACTTACTTTCCAGTTTTACTTGTACTTTACAGTTGGGATTGTATTTCCGTCCCCATTACTTTTCAGCACTCCTTTTTGTATACAATTTTACTAAGTGTTTTGCTTATAGCTTACTCTGTTGTGTGTGTTTATGGTTTATAAAGGCAATGTCATCCCAGTATTAGGTAATTACGCCTTTGGTGCTAGTCGCCAGCCCCTGGCCTATGGAAGGTGGGCTTGGGGCTGTCACAGCATGGGCCCAGGGGGACAGTTCATGAAAGATATAAATTGTTTTTTATAAAAAATATGTTTTTACGATTTCATGGATGGAAAAAAATCTCACCTTGAGAATCCTTCGTTTAAAGAAAATATTGGAACATTTTTCTATTAATGTAATATATTAATTTAGTTCATAAAAAGTTAGACATGCAATTTATGATCTCAAATAATATATTAAAATGGATTATTTCATTCCATCAAAAAATATTTTATTACATATAAGGTTTTTTAAACCTCTAGGATACAATTAAATAATGATAAATTAATACAAAATTGAATTTTCAAGAAAATCTTATTTTTTTTACTATATATCAATAATTTTGGGAAATAACCAAACATTTCATCTTAATAAAATTCTTTTTTCTAAATCAAAAACCAATTTCCATATTTTTAAATTCAAATTATAAAATTTATAAATTCATTTTTTAATAATATCATATCATATAATGAATAACAATTTTTTTTGAAAAAATCCATTTTTAAATATTAAAAGTTATTAATATTATTTCATAAAATTTTATAGCTAAATTAGTGGTAATTTGTTTTTAATATTACACATATTTTACCTTCAATAATCATATGTCTCTTGTAATTTAAATTCACATAGAAAAAAGGAATTTTCTACAAATAATTCTTTTCTAAATATTTAATGATTAAAATCGTCATTTTAGGTAAACTAATATAATTTAATTTATATTATGATTTTCTTTATTTTATTAATATATATATTTTATAAATTTATTAATTCAATTAATTCCCACTAATTCAATGGATTGGTTATAATGTTCATACATAAATATTTATATTTTATCTAATTATATTACGGTTTCGTTTATGTTTGGTGTTGTGTGGGGATAAAGATATCAAAAACATTTATTTCCTTCAACGAATGTCCTATATTTAATTAATAGGTTGTTATAAAAATCACAGGGTTTCACATTCTCCCCCATTAAAATAATTTCACCCATTAAATCTATTTACACTACTGAAAAAAATGTGGGTACTTCTGTTTCATTAAATCTTTGGCTTCCCTAGATGCTTCCTCATACTTACTATTCCTCTAAAGAAGTAAATCTAGGGAAGACGTATTTATTTCATGAAAATTTATCTATATGATCCATCATATTAATTGGATGTCCCATATATGAGTGATCATGTACCAATTTTACTACCTTAGAGCTTAATGCACGTGATGGGTCAATTACGTTATTCCACAAAGGTTTTCAGGACCATGTTGATGATGAAAGTGATGGTTTTTCATGGGTTGTATATTTTTTCGTAATAATTATATTTATTAAATGAAGAAAGGAATGAAATTAACTTTCATTATGGTAAAAATCATATTGTTGTTTATTTTTTGAAAATAATCAGACTCATGTTTTGTAAAGAATCAGACTCCCTGTGAAATTCTATCGTAATAAGAAGAAACTGCTTAGAAGGAATGGTTTTGATTGAAATGAACTCATATCTAGAATAAAAGTGAATATATCAGTCTAAAAGTAAATTCTTGTCGACAACACTCTTGATTTTGTGAGGAAGATGTAGTTGATTTGGTAAAAAAGGAGTCTCTATGACTATGATGAATGAATTATGATGATGATTTTCCAATTTGTATTTTATTTAAATCATATATTAATTTGAGAAATTTTGATGAAATCCTGATTAATCAATGTTGGATTTAATGATATGCATTCAATTTTATTTTAGATTGATTGGTCTTGGAAATAAATATTGAAAATGTGGTGCTGATTGAAAATGTTGTGCATATTGAAAAGGTGGTGTCGATTAAAAAGGTGGTGTCGATTAAAAAGGTGGTGTCGATTAAAAAGGTGGTGATAATTGAATAGGTGGTGCTAATTTAATATAGAATCTTTTATTGATCGTAAGATATATAAAATGACCTTATATAGAATGATCATGCCCAGGATGATCGTATCGAGACCAATCATATTTAGAAAGGATCGTAATTGGGTTGAGAAGAAAAGAAAGTAGCTGGAAGGAATGTAAAGTTAATAGACATTCTAATTTAATTATGACGATGCTAAATCTATTCACAAATTAAGTTAATGCAATGAATTAATTCGTAATATAAGAACAAGGTTGTGAATGAATTTTTATTTAATTAGGTCAAGAAAAGAGAAGAAGAGAATGAGATAAAAAATGTAGTCACCCATTTTAGAAGAGTTGAATTGTTTTTTTGATTCGAAATGGGTCAAGAGAAGAGAAGAAGATGATGGTTTTAATCTCAAGTGGGTAACAAAAATAAAATAGATAGATATTTCTGAATGAATTTTTAAGTGGGAGCTATACATTCAAATAAATTATTTTGATTCGAATCGGTTCTGGGAATTGTTTTTATAAAATGAGAGTGGTATCCATTTTTTCATACATTTTTTTTAATTGATATAGAGATTTGTATTGAGGAAATAATATTGAGAAAAACTAGACTCATTTTATGAATTCATACTACCATTTCATATGAAATAATGAAGATGGATATAAATTTTCAAGAAGAATATAGATGCTTTGATACGAGTTGATGATGTCAAAATGCATCACGATATTTTCAGGGAAATTCAAATTTGGGTGAATTTGTGTGAGTGGGAATGAATTTTCGGATTCTCACCAAAGGACCAAAACATCACCTATATAAGAGAAAAAGTACATTTTACTTTTATGATGACGAAGTATTGTTCACCATAGTAGAGAGAGAATCTCATAGTTTTAGAGAGAAAATTAAGTCTTCATACTGATCTTTTGTTAAAGGGGTTTTAATAGAGAAGTAAAATTTGTATTCATATGATCATCATAACATACTAGATTAATCAGCTTTTGGATTTCATTATTTATGTTATCGAACATAAGAAGTATCGTACATAGTTAATCATACATGGTAATTGAAGTGGTGATGATTAGTTTCTATTTTATTTTTAAATAAAATTATACTGGAAGAATTGTATTGGGGAGAATCGGACCCAGTAAAATCTGACTGAGTTTGTCATAACAAAGTATAGGATGTTCTTACCTTTCTTTTGGGTAAGTAATTAAATATTTTTATTTCAATTGGAAATTTTTTTTGAATTTAAATTAAGCATAAGTAACATTATTTGTTGCATAAATATTTTATTACCCTATTTTTTATTAGTGTTTGGACGCGAAAGTTTTGAAATTTCTATATAGTGTTACATGAATGAAATTGTATATCCAACTCATTTTAATACAAGGATCCTTTCTTGTGGATTTTATCATATTGGATCATTTCCAAACCATACCATGTATGTAACTATTCTTAATGAATAGTGAACCTTGTAAATCATTTTGATCCTATGTATGCGTGTCGGATTGGTATTTAGAATGGAATTGAAATCAATAATTGGAGATAAAGGTTAGTTCAATGGGAATGAATCATAAAATAAAAATAGTATCACTATTTCACCCCTCCCCCTCTTAGTGATAAAATCACATTGACTGGGCTCTTTCAAAAGTGATACATGGAGAACATTATAAAATTGTTAAATGTTTACTTTAATTTCAAGTTGATAAGATACTATCCATATATTTTCAATGATTTCAATGGGACCAATGTATATGGGGATCAATAATACCTTATTCAAAAATATCATAACACTCATAAATGGTGAGATTTAATGGAATATCTTGTCTGTTACATCATACTAAAAATTTCAATGATCATTATCATCATAAATATTCTATTTAATTTGGGTATTTTTAATGTGTCATTGAATTGTTTTAACATTATCATGTATTTACAAAGCATGAAATGATCATATAATCATATTACCTATGATAATATACCAATATTTTTTATTTATTACATTATTTAATATAGAGACTCGTATGGTTATTTTCTAATTCATGGATATAATCTATTATCATATAAGAAATATACAAGTGGGTGGTTTAGATGCCAAAATCCATTGGAATTCATTAAGTTATATAATATCATAACATCCAGTGATTAAATTCTACATTTAGACTTACAAAAATTATAATGATGATAAGCTATACTAATGTTAAACTATGTATCCAATTTTTTTAAACACTTTTATAGATATTTGAGATAATACTCAAAGATTTAATTGATAAAATTTTGAGTTATACGCTGTGAATCCTTACAACATACTTAATAGTTATTATCACCAATTTACCCACTAAGCACCATTACTAGCCTGTTACATACCTCATAAGAACTATTTAAACCTTTTGAATGGTGATAAGTGGTAATGAATCAAGAATACAACCCAAGGAATGATTTCTCACAAAGATTAAATAAAATGAAGATGACATCCACAAAAATTTATTATGAGAACCCTATATATCATAGTTCCATTCCATATAAATATATAGGATGAAAAATTTAAACCAAACATGGAATAAGAAAGTAAACTAAAGGAAAAATGTTAAACTAGACCAATGAGTAAAAAAATCCATCCAATATCAACAAATTTCTAATACAAAATAACTAAATTTAGAACATGTTACAAAGTGAAAAGAGGATATTCGAATAGATATACAAAACAATGATAAAAAATATATAATGAAAATAAACTAAACCACATTATACCAATCCATGTGAAAGTGGAGAATCTATACTTTCCACCACCATCAACCCAAATCAAGAAATTGATTACGAATAACTGCATCCATATAGAACCAATAAAACCTATAATGTTGATAAGAAAGTGTTATACAATACAGTAGGAAACCACCCACCATTCCATGTATGCCCTTTTAATCTTAAGATATTTCATGATATCTTGGAAAATAGTTATAAGTATTAAGTTTTTCACATGTCAAAGAATACACATAATGAATACGGTTATTAAAACCAAGATCCCGAGTGAGGGGGAGAATTATGGAAAATACATTTTCTTTTCTATAAAAAGTAACCAACACCATGTAATTTTTTAAAACTGTAATTTTCATTCATATATAAAAAAATTAGAGTTTATGAAATGATATTTACTAAACCCTTTTAAATAAATTCAATCTGCGATATGGTGAAAAAAAATTAAGAATATGAGATCATGCAACTAAAATATATATAAAAATAATGTTACATAAAAATGGGATATACAATTCAAACAAAACACTTTTCATGGGAACCATGTAGGTTTAGGTAAAATTTAGTAAAAAACAATAAAAACTACTAAATATGACCGACACTGGATAACAATGACTTTCTATAACACTCATTGTTTCACTATATGGTCCATTTTAGGGGAAAGTCACATAAGAAGAGTAATATCTATATCAGAGACACATATTAGAGTATGATTCTAAAATAGTGTAACATGTGTTCCTAAAAATCATACCTAGACACCCTAGGTTAAGCATGAGTAAAAAATGGAGGTTATTTAAAAAATAATTTCATAACAATGTTCATATATAAAGAATAATATGTCATATTCTCACATGTTCCACCCCTCACGAGAAAAAACCAAAAATTTATTTTAAGAGTAAAAGTAAAAAATTATAACCTTCACTAGGCAACATCATTTTTATATCATAAATATATATTTTATTTCTTGAAAAACAAGTGGCAAATTTTAGGGGGTTTTTATTTTTCTAAATAGTTCAATTGGAAATTTCTCACCATGCCTCCTGAGACTTTCTTATATGACTATGTCTGAAAACATGCATCCAAAACTAAAACACCATGTATAAAACCAATGTGAAATTCAATGATACAAAAAAGAATTTCTATAAAAACATAAAATTTATGAATTCTAAAATAATAATTACACATTGAAAAATAATTAAATCCCCAAAAAATATTAGGAAACTAAATTAGAAGAAAATTATCTCCCCAAATTTTATTATTTATAGTTGATATAATTTATAAAAAATAAAAAAATGTATTTAAAAGAACAATAAATAATAGTTCTAAAATCATTGATATATTCAATGGAAAAACTGCATTTAATATCAATACATTTAAAACCAGTGGTGTGAAATTATCTCTAAAAAACCCTATAATTTCTAGTGTACCATTGAGAAACTTTAAGAACCCTTGAATATTTTGCCTCAAATATTTAAGAACACCAAGCATCCACCAATAGAGAGTATAAAAAAGAGAAGAAGAATCATTATGGACAATGAAAGACAAATGGGGGTGAGAGGAAGGGATTTTGGTTTAAAATCAAATAAGTAAAAATTATAAATGTTTGATTTTTATGACATGGGAACTGCACATGATTTATAAGTACGGTTGTCAAAACTGTGTGCCAACCATAAACCTTATACTGGGAACCTTGAGCATTAATATTAAGAAGGACACAAAATTAGGATATCATTGTGTCAATTTTGTGATTTATCTCTATTAAAACTCAAATTCATGTCTCACAATTTCTATAAGGTTAGTAATAACTATGCTATTAACTATGACAAATATACTCCATGCTCAATTTTTTAATATTTTAATGAAATTTCAGAAATAAGAGATAGAATAAATGTGGATTAAATATTGATATATAATAGAGAAAAGAGAGGTTAGAGTGTGAAAAGTTTCCTCACCATAACACTTTATACCCCCAGAAAACAATATAAGGATAAGTTTATCACGATGAGGAATTTATGATTACCTTCTATAACAAAGAAAAGATTCAAGTGATAAATTACTTCAAAATTAAAGTGATTATACTCAATAAAAAAGTTTATTTATCAATAAAACATTTATTATACAATGCATAACCAATTTCTAACATTGAATACACATAAAATGAATGATGACTGAAGACTAAAATACCTAAGATCTCTTAAGTAAAAAAGTAATGAATTATAATGGGTAAAGGTTAACTTTTTAACAAGATATCCTAAAACAATAGCACATTGAAATGATAAAAAATATTATGAAAGGGACCTATTATGTTATGCACAAATTTTAGGGTAATACATAACATGAACCAAGATCAAAACATACCTTAAACGTTGAATATAGGGTTGGGTCAAATGGGGATGAATGATTAACCTAATGACTAGAAACCAAAAATAGAAAATAATGATAAGGATAAATTCTCTTATGGATCATAAATAGGGTAATCCATTATTCATTTCCCACAATATTAGTACTATTATCGAATCCTGGCATTTAAAACACAAATTGGTCGAAAAATCCCAAAAAATCCAAGAAATAAAACTAGATGATTCATGATAAAAGGTTTAACACACATCACCACCATATTTTGAAACAACAAAAAATTGTTTCATATAAGAATAGATTCCCATAAATCTAAAAACATAATCAACCAAAAATATTCACCCGTATAAAGGAAACAAGCAACAAAATATCATTAGAAAAAGACTTTAGAAAAATAAAAAATTCTATAAGGGAAATCCTTAAACAAACATTACTTAAAAACTAGGTTCTATGGGTTGAATAAAAGGATATTTTGAAGGGGAATATCTAGACCATCATATTTTATGAAAAAAAACCTATATAGAATCTTTATAGAAAACCTTGTTGGACATATGTATGATAGGTCTTAAGAGATTCTTGACAATAAAAATTATTATTCCCTTCCTTCTTACATTGATGGAACATTTGATATTAGCTTCATGAAGAATACATAATTAAGTGATATGATGAATGCTTCATATCACTACCATATTTCATAGACATGGATCAACTTTCTTCCCCTTTACTGGATCTTTCCCCAAAATTCCCTGATATGAGTGAAACAACAATTTCTTCTGGTATCCCTTCCAAGAAAAACTAAATTCTAATGTTCTACTTCACATTAAATTCATAATTACTAAGGATAAGAAGAGAAAACGATGATAAAATATATAGTAATATAACCCTTTCTATGTAACAAGTATTCAAGGATTAATACAAAAAAAGGCCTAGACGAGATGTCACCAGTTTAACAAATTGAAAAGTATATTACAAAAAATATATCCTTTTTGGAGGAAATATAGATCTATTCTCATTGGAATTTTCATAGAATCAAGGATAAACATCTGGATGAAAAAACCTTAATGATTTTCCAAGAGTGGTCCTTTTGTGTTCTGATCCAAATAGTAAACTTCCTATAATTTTAACCTTAGACCTATAGGTTGAAGGTTGAAAACATAATATTAATAGGATTGGGGAGATTATGATTAATGCATATCTCCCCAAGATTCTTAAACCATTCCACTACTTTCTACGACTCTGATTAAAAAAGGAAATGTGGATGATTCCAATCATGGAACACTAGAGGCTAGGCTAGAAGAAGGAGGCCACTACACACAATAGAATTAGATGTTGGAGAAAATTAATCAGAAGGAACCTGATCAATAAGAGGGTGTCTAGAAGTGAACCACCGACAACATTCTCATGTAATCCAGTTACGACTTCATGGGAATTTACTCAAGTAGTAAGAATACAATAACAAATTAACACACATCATACATTTACACTTAACAAGCCATTATACAATATAATAAATAAATCGCAAAATTGCATTTAAAATGTCTCTAAACTCTCATAATATCTCAAAACCAATCACAAAAATGTATATATCACAAAATTTCAAAAAAAATGTTAATAATACCCTCATAAAAAATAAATGAAAATTTATTAGCATTCATATAAAATCACATTGAATATTAATTGAAAATATTTTTTCAATTTAAGAAAAAAAATTCCCTTGAAACCTTTTTAATAAACCCTCACACTCATTAATAAAAATATATTTAATTTCAATTAATTCATATTTCAAAAGTATAAAAAAAAATTCTTAATGATTTACACCAAATAAATTAAAATTATATTAACAAATTTCAGAAAAATGTTTCATTATCAAATTAAACCATTTGTAAACTCCCACTTTATTTTTTAAAATACTCATTTTATATAAATCTAGAAATCTTTTATAAATTTCAAATAATTTTAAAAAAAACCATGGTTTTTATTTTTGAAATAAAATTCATATGAATCAATATGTTTTTTATAATATATATTGAAAATATAAAATCACCTTATACCAATATAAATAATAAATAAGATAAACTAAAACCAAAAATATTTATGAACATAGAAATAGTGTAGAATTAATAAATATACACAGTTTGGCCACACAGTTTGGTAAATCATTCACAAACCATGTGAAGCTCACTAGAACACATCCCAAGATATTTTCATGGTTGTTCAAAACATGAGCCCCAAATATCCTTTTAAATTACACTATAATACATGAATATTATATAAAAACTCATGAATTCTCAATAATAAAAATAAATTCTCAAATAAAGACAAAAAATATAAAAAACATATGATAATAGAGGTCAAATTAATGACCTACTCATGTTGGACTACCATGATAACTCAATTGTAATTTTGAGAATCTATTATTGGGAAGTTTATTCCTCAAATACTCTTGAATTTTGGCATTCCAAACACCAATATACCATATATCCATTATTTTAATGGAGTTTGAAGAACCTAGTCCCTCATAAGAACCCATTATTTGATAATTTGTTTTCATGAATGTAATTGATCCACCCCTTAGACTAGGCACCCTAACCAGGTCATGAATTACATGAGGGGTGTTCTTGAATCACCTAGGTTAGCGATAAGGACCCCGATATTTGGAATACAATCATGGGAATTATTTCACTAGGACAATCAATAAAAATCCACGGACATACACCTAGAAGTCCAACATGAAAATTTTGTACAATAGAGTTCCACACCAGAAATATAAGATGGACGTAATAAAAACTGAAAATAACCTGGAATAAGAATGTAAACAAAAGGAAAAAATTAAAAATACTACAGAGTAAAAAAAATCCATCCAACATCAAATGAGGACCAATTTAAAATGAATAAAATTAAAACATGGTACATAGAGATAAAAAAGGTGAACAAGTTGATACAACATCGATACCAAAGTAAATAATGAAAATAATGTGGAACATACCATCCAACTCTATGTGTAATCAAAATATATCCACTCTCCACTACTATCATCCCAAACCAAGAACTTGATAACCAAAAACCACATCCATACTGAAATATCTCACCCTATAATGACGATAGGTGTGAGCTATATATCAAAGAATACAACCACATGTCAGTCTATACATACCCTTTATAAGTAAAACTTTTTAGTGATTGTTTAGAAAACAGTTATAAAGAGTATGTTTTTTACAATTCAATGAAAAAAATATTGAGTAAACTTCTTATACCATCTTTTTTGAGAAGGGGGGGGGGATAAAATAAAATACAGTTAATTTTATATATAAAGTAATAAATCTAATGTATGCATTTTGATAGATTTCTTCCTTTCTGACAAGAAATGATCACTTTTTATGAAAAAATTGTTATATAATCTTTTAAAATAAAATCGATGACTAATGAAATGAAATGATTTTAATGATAGATAGAACATAATACTATGATCCATATGAAATTAATGTTATATGGAAGTATGAAATATAGAAAAAAATGTTTTAATCATGGAAACCTAGGATATGTGGTGGAAATATAAGAAATTTATATAGTAAATATTAAATAGGACCAATGTAATATAATAATAAACTAGACTCACCCTTTGTATTAACTTCACTAGGGTCATTGAGGGGGATAATAATATAAGAAAAATATAATATATCACAGGGAAACTAGTTAGAGTGTGATTCTAAATTAGTTCTTTATCAATACATAAACTTCCCACTAACTCACTTGAAGATCCAAAGAATCAAAAATAGAGGTGAATGAAAATATATTTTCATAGAAATATTGATATGTAAAACAAAATAATTGAAAGAAACACCTCTCATTCCCTCAAATGAAATAACCCTTCATTCATTTTAATGACATGATTAAAATTCATAAGACCCTATATTGTGAATCATACAATGCATATTACAAATAAAAATTTACTTTCTAGAAAATACATGGATCTTGTTTCAAGTGGTTATCAGTATTCTAAATTGATTATTTAGAATGTGCCAACTAAGTCTCAAGAGACTTTATTATAAAACTAAGTCAGAAATCATGTATCTAAATCCAAAAAAACCTTTATAATTCAACAACAAATTTCTTAGGGCCAACTGAGAATTTATACCAAAACATAATAAAAATGGATTTCTAAATTATGATATACAATTCAAAAAAATGGAAATTACATACTATTTTCAGGAAAATCAAAGACAACAATGTTATTTTCAAAAATTCTACTATTTATACTAAATATAATTTCCAAAAAAAATAAACATCTATTTAAAAAAACAATCAATCGTATTATAAAAATTAATGATCATTGAAAGGGACCACCTCCCTAGAATATGCATGTTTTTAAAAACCAGTAGTGATAAATCATCTGAATAAGATCGAGGAATGTTAAATGACCAAGATGAACCTATATAAACCCTTGAATATTTGTCCTGAAATCTTGATGAACAAAATTAAACCAATATGGGAGAGGAGGAAAACAAGTGGGGGAATACCTAGGGATAGAGTGAGCTAAATTGGGGATGAGAGGATGTGATATATGTTGAGAATTATAGTGTAAAAATTATAAATTTACACATTATAATGATCTGGGAACTTCTCATGGTTAGGTAGGATTATTGGCCAAACCATATTCCAAAAATACACATATAAAATTTCCCTAAATGGGAATTTAGACTTGTAAAATTGCAGTTTTGATGTATGATTGAAAAATAAACTCTTATCTATAATCCCATTACCCATAAATGGACTTTAAAATTACATATAATAAATATAAAAATATTAAATAAACATTTTATAGAATTATAAAAAAAATTAATAACCATTATACTTTTTAATTATTATAATTTATTACTAATACTAGGCTACTATTGTTTATTTTCATTATCAAATGTTTGTAATTTTGGATTATTTCATGTAGGCATTGTTAGAATGATATCAATTTATCTTAATTCATTAGTAGTTCATTATTTTTAAATTTTTCGGTGTTGTGGAGACAAATTGATTAAATGATTTATATAGACCCTTATTATTTAATGGAAGGTATGGGTATTATTACTGAAAATGGAATCCATGATGAGTTTATTTCATGTAATATATTGATAATAACATGTCACATTACAATTACCACTCATTTTTATTTAACCCATAATGATATATATTTATAACATTGTTTGATTCCTAATATAAAATTTAATTTGATTAATGTTTGGATAATTATCCATGATGAACGCAAAGGTGTTGGTATTTTATCATTTATCTAGGTAGTTGAACAAACCTAAAAATAACATGTTATGCTAATCGATGAGTAATAATATAATGTTTTTTATGGGTAATATTATATTTATAGTATAATAATGATGTTAACCTAAGATCTTTATACTAGATAATTATATTTATAAATTCTTATAGGAGATGGTAATTACCAAATTTTTTAATAACTATATAAATTGATGAATTCATTACTTCTCAAAATGAGTTCCTTCAAAATAAAATAACTGAAAAACATTTCATTTATATAGTGTCTAAATTTTTTTACGGCTTTAGGTTAGGTAATTTCAGATGGTTTTATGATATAACTAATGGAAAAGAGTTGACTGGTAGTGGTAGAAAAGAGGTCTTTTTATAGTTGAGTTTTTAGTGGTACTTTCCCTAAGGTTCAATTTGTTATTTTATGTGGAGATTTGATTTAATGTTGAAAAATAATGTATATGGTTCCTGATTTATATTGTATTCAAAATTTAGGGATAGCCTTGGACATATTTTGTTCTTTTTCCCGTTAATTTATCCCTTTTAGCTCATTTTTCATTTAACACAGCAAATCAATTTTAAAAAAGTAACTTATTTTTTTTCTAAATTAAATTTGATGCACTTAGCTAATATAATTATCCTAATTTAAATTTTAAAATCCTTGTAGTCTAATTCAATTTATAAATTATTAAAATTTAAAATTTAAATAAAAATATAGAAATATTTTAAAAATTATTATTATATGAAAATGGATTTTCTAAACATTAAGTGTTCATAATCATATTTCATATAAATTACTAATTAAATGTGTGTTGATATTTTTTTATAAAATTAATTATTAATATCATTTTGAGTCATCATTAAAAGGTTTTTATTAAAGATACATATCACTTAGAAAATCTTATTTATTGAAAAATATTAAACTTTAATAAAAAATGATTTACATCCAATAAATATAAATTATTTAAATATTATCCATTCAATCTTATCAATCCATTGGTATTATAATATTTCATTTCATTAATATAAACTCATAAATAATTCTTTAATAATGATAATATTATTAACTAATTAATAATAACAATACATATTTTTAAAATAAATCATTTTAATAAATCATTTAATTACATTCGACAATTATTTACTATATTTGAATAATTTAATTTTAATACATTACAAATAATTAAACTACCTTAAAGAACCCATTTGATAGATGTATATCCAAAAACCATATATTCAATAACCATATGCCTAATAACTGTATAACCAACAACTATTTATATATCAGTCATATTTCATCCCTATATATAGTCTTACTAATCACTATAACATTTTTCATCATATTCTAAAATTTCATCATCTATTTTTTTATCATATTTCAAATGTGTTTCATTTTTTCTATAGTTATCTTTCATCTTAGGATCATCATGGTAGATGGTTATTATTTCAATTTAAACTTTGAATTAGTTTTTTTAGTTTTTATGTCATTCCATTAGTAATCATACTAACTATGATAGGTTTAGTTATCTTGTAATGTATATCATTTCGTATTGTAATATTCTATCATAATTAAATAAGGCACTGATTGTATTATTGTTTGTAACATAAATAAAAATATAGTGAAAAAATAAGTCATTTAAAGTGAAATTCATATTAAAATTATGGTCTATTACATAGGGAGTACCAAAAACATGGTCAATTATGTTTGACACACACAACAGACTCAAGGGTGAGTGACAAATATCC
Source organism: Viscum album (assembly GCA_963277665.1). Classification (NCBI taxonomy): domain Eukaryota; kingdom Viridiplantae; phylum Streptophyta; class Magnoliopsida; order Santalales; family Viscaceae; genus Viscum; species Viscum album. Next base: position 756,118,801 of record OY728132.1, on the reverse strand, counting down.
CTTTCCTATATGGGGACTATACCTTGTTGTGGGTATGTCACTATAGGGATACCTATACCCCTTGCATAGTGGACTATTCCCAGACATGTAAAGGATTTTCTAAATCTATAGCTTCTCTAAATAGCTCTCCAAAACCATATTTTCATCTATTACGAGTTAACAACCTCAATTAAAAAAACATCTCATAAATGGACTCTTATTTTCAGTTTTTGTACCATCATTATATACATGAATAAACATTATTAATAGACTATTTATACATCCAATATTGACACAAATGTGATAAATCATGATGAATACTAAAAATATCCTTACACATTTCATTTCTAGTGTATTAAATAGTATGTGTGGATCTCAGAAAGCTAGTTTTTGTACTTTACTAGCTCAATCATTGAAAAGTAATTATACATAGCCTATCCAAGATGGGTACATGGCATGTAGAGACCCGAAGCTTATCGTACATGGACATTACATTACATTTGCGGAATACTTAGTACATAACAAAAACACACACACAAGGACCGTAATAGTTTAGTGTCTTTGGAAACTCGGAATATAATCTTCTAATCGTGGTGAAAGATCTTCAAAATCTCCCATAAAGATCTTCCTTTTATTTACCTAAAACCTTTCTTTATATCCTGGGGTAAATAAAACATAAAAGGGTGAGCTCAAATGCTCAGTAAGGGTATACAAAAGAAATAAAAATCATATCATATCTTTTTGAAAATCATAACCTGCAAAAGAGATCATAATATCTTAACATGGAACAAATCATAGAAGTGAAAATGAGATCACCATAATCATAACATGAAACTTGAAACTTTGTGGCATGCACACATAATCATGGAAAATCATTTCTTGTTAGTCATGACTCATTGCCAAGACTATCTTAGTGGACAAAGTCCCTTTCTGAATTGAGTAACCCTCGTTTCAGTCCTGTTTCACTGAACTGGTATAACCTACCGTTCCATCCCTGTCTATCTCATGAGATATAAAATCATTACCCAATGCATTGTAGGGAGATATAGGTCCCACCCATCTCATAATGATACCATTCTTATGTGTGCCATAAAATCATAAATCATACATCATTTCATAACACATGTAATAAAATGGGATTCTTAAACATCATGCCATCATAATCCATAAACAATTGATATCGTTTCAACATAAGAAAACTGAAACCATTTAAATCATAGAGACATTTTACATGAAACATACATATCAAATAACGTCATCTTAGATGGAAAAATAGTTTAAAAAAAACACTTGAAATGAATTCTTGAGGAAAATATCCTATCTTCTTTAAAAATATTTTTCCTTTCTTAACATGTCATAAAACTTTAAACTAAAAGAAGTTGATTAAAAATAAACTTGAAAACTTGTAAAGTAAGATTCTTGGAAATAATGTTTTAAAAATCCATTCATGCCGTATACGTTAAAAAAACATTCTTCGTACTTTTGTCGGAAAAGTCAAAAAATCACCTCGTACGAAAAAGCGACAAAAGATTCCTTTCATATTCTTTACTAAAAACTCACCGAAGGGTAAAAATGGATTTAAACAATTGTAGGTGGATGGAAATAATATTACATATTGATGAAACATGGATGTGGATGATAAAATACACCCCAGTAAATACTTACGAATAAACAATCTCGGATAAAAATGAGATTGTGATATTTCCCTTACCTTAGGTCCGATTTGCTTCGTATGTGTCCGAACCTCCTGTATAATGATTTAAATAATGTCATTGACTTATTATAGAATCATATTAATTGTTATTATATCATATATGGTTCACTTATGACATTATATTACCCGTTCTTTTGTAAATTCCATGTTAAAGAAGCGTTTTGGGTAAAATCGTTTCATTTATCGTAGGTGTTTTGACTTGTTGTTATTGACATTATTATTACTTATATCATGATTTACTTACTTCCAGAATATAGAATATGATTTATATATCATATATATTCAGTATATATATATATATAATAGATAGATAAATAAAATGAAAAACACCGTTCATGGAGACGGTAGTCCGTACGTACGCATGAACGCTGTTTTTCTTTCCTTATTGTCTTGAAATGGAAGTAAGTAGATGACATACATATATATATATATACATAATCCAGTAGCTTTATAATGTCATATATTTCATTATTATTTCTTATATATACTTTATAATCATTCTTAAATGGTTAACATGGAGAATGAATCTCATCGCGTCGTGGAGACGGTAGTCCGTACTTACGCACGAGCGATGATATCATTTTCATAAATATTGAATTGAATCGGAGTGGATTATACAATATATCAGAATCAATATGATGTTGTAATAACTATGTATAGTTATTCTTTACACCATTATACCCATCCATGTAAGGTGGTAGTGGAAAATAGATTACACCACGGTGTGGAGACGGTATTCCGTACGTACGCACGCGCGGTGATTTCTTTTTCCGTAGGATGGATAGATGGTGAAATAGGGTTGTTTCATAATTATAATAACATATCAGTATATGAGTGATACTGATGTTATTACTTCATAATGAAAAAACCTAAGAAGAAGAAGTGGAAGAAGAAATAAAGATGAAAGAATTGGTAACGGTAATTACCTTTTCTTTGAAGCGCCTCTTTGAGACCTCCTCTTAGGGCACTAAAATTGGTCTTTGAGGAAGACCAGAACCTCTAGGATGTTTCTAGGGAAGTGGAGAAGAGATTTTGGCAGGGGTTGGCCCAGCTCGAGTGCTCAAATTGGTGTGAGGAGGAGGGGGATGAGGTGTCCTTTTATAAGGGAGGAGAGGGGCACTTTAGGAATATCTCAAAATATTATTTTATATTAAAGTCAAAATCGGTTTATAATGGTTCCAAAGGGTCTTATTTCGAAGATAAAGTGGGGATGGGTCGAAATCCTATCAACCAATAGGATTTAGACAAGTTTAGGTTATTATTTTAACCTTATCAATTAGATTTAACTCTAAGTTAAATAATTTAACTTTTACCGTGTCTTTTTGTTTTCTTTCACTATATGGTTAATACACTTACTATAACATGCCAAACGAAACCCAAATTGTATATTATTAATAAATATATCCTTATCTAAGTCATTTGGCCGAACCTTAGATTTTTATGAATAAAATAACAATTAATAATATAATATGTGATTTAAAAACTATTTTGTGTCAATTTTGACACTATTTGATATATGATTTTTGTGAAAGTCATAACAGAATTATATGTTCGAACCAAGTTGATTAAATCAACACTAATATATCATAGTAACCTAGAAAATTAGTTTAAGTCATAAAAAGTCTCAAATTACATTCATTTGAGCATTTATAACATCAATTATGTTAATATTTCCTTAAAAGGTTAATTACTGCATCATCGTTGTGTCATAAATAAATTAATTTATTTAAAGTCTAAAAATTATAAATAAAATATAATTATGTAGGAAATCTTTTTCGCTTTCTAATGAATATTTATAGTCTAATTTATCTTATGTATAACCCCATATTAAAAATGTTTTAGTTATTAAACTTTGATTTTAACTATTTTAACTATTCATTAAATAATATAATATTAAATGTCATAATCTAATCCAAGTGGACCTAAATGGTCATATTATATTCATAAGGTTGTTTTTGGTCGAATTAAACTTATCCAATAGAATTAGGAAATGTGTTAGGGTAATAGTAATATCATATTTACCCTTAGTTACCCTATTTACTATTAACCGTGGTAAAAAAAGTAAAAAGTTACTATTCACCAAAAATTATTTTCATCTCATTGAACCACATTTTACTTACTGACATCAACCGTGTCTCTCGGATTTTTGAAATTCCATTCACAGAAGCGGTAAAATTAAGATTTATAAAGAAATTAATTTTTTTAACTACCACTTAGTAGTTTCACTATTCATCAAAAATTGATGTTTTTCAGAACAATGCCAAAATTTCATCCTAAGCTATATTTCATATTCCGAATTCAAAAATGAAGTATATTTTACCAAATTCATATCATAGAATTTTCATTAATTAATTTTATAATTAAATCCCGCTGTTGAAACAAATAGTGTGTTTTTAAGAAACAATATCTATCCAAAGATTGACACTTGATTATGTCTGGTTTAAATGTGAAATTACATCCAATGACTAACATTGTATTAAATTGTAAAAATATATTCTAAATATACTTTAAAACTAATCCAATTAATAATTTATCACTATTAATTATTTCGATTAAAAAAGTTGTTTTTTTAGTAATTTTCACTATTCATCAGAATATGAAAGTTATCCGAAATGTACCAAAATTTCACCTTAGGCTAAATTCGATACTCCGAATCCAAAAATGAAGTTCATTTTGAAAAATAAGATTTACAGAATTTTAAAAAGTGGTTATTACTATTCATACCGGCTAGTTTTAATAATATTTTAATAGCATATCGTTGTTTAGTGAAACTCGGTATTGCGTATTACACACGCTATCGAGGAAGGTCACGATTGCGTGTAATGCAAGGCAAGTCAAGGATGCGTGTTTTGTAAGCTCCTTTTGGTGTAGCGTACAAGGCAAGACTTTAATAAAATTAAAAAGAATATTTTTTTATAAAATCTTGGGCTGTTACATGGCATGCATGGATATGGATAATAGACTTAATCACACATACATATAAAAAACTCTTATTTATCTCATCATTGGTTATATAATCCCACTCGAATGTACACAATGTGTCACTATAAATAGAGTCTCTTGACTACTCGATGTATAAGATTGTTTGGGATACTGGTCTGTATAACCTATACTCTCAAATAATCTCAACCATTATACCTGGTGTTCACACTGATCGTGCATACAATCAGTTTTCTATCTCGTTGTATTATTGTATACATGGTTAGAAGATAAAGCATTTGTTTTCCAGATACATGGCGTGTAAACTGGAATAACATTAAAAGTGATTTTTATAAAATGTGGAATCCCTATCTATCTCAAACTACAACATAGAAATCATATGTCCATAATACCACATGACATGAAGTAAAATAAATCTTAAATGCCATTATCAATAGTAATTTATAGCTAAATTAACATGATTCCAACAGAAAATCAAGCTTATTACTATTCCATGTCATGTTAATGTGATTTTAGGAAATTATGGAAAACATAAAATAATTTTTTTATTATCATAAAATTATTAATTTCCTCCCCAACCTATACTACTGCCTCTTCCTTCTTGAGTCACACCAAAATCTAATGAGTTATTAAAATATTCACCATTCATCTAGAATACTATTAAAATTTCACCTCCATTCCAATGTAGATATTATTTTTCCACACATAAAAGATGAAAAAATAAACCAGGTAATTATTTATGAAAAAAAACATGACAGAAAAGATAATATATAGGGAAAAAGAAATAAGGGTGGTTATCAGTGGAAAATTAGGCACCCCAATATAGGTTTAGATCCATTAATGTTAGATTAAATAACCATGGAAGTAGGAGGGGTTCAATGGAATATAGTAAAAAATTCATTGAAGGGATCAATGATCATAGATGAAAAGAATATCACATAGAACAAAATTCATTAAAGAAACAATACAAGGATAATTTCATAAACAATCTCTCAAGAACCATGAAATATTTATCCCAACATTAACTTTAATATTTTAATAAAAAACTTAATTAACATGGTTTCATTATTGGATAAGAATATAATAATTTCAAAGTTAAAAAATATTTTCTTCATATGTTATCAAAATAATTTAATTTAAGTATTTATTTAATATCATAGTTCCTTTACCCTTTATATTATTAGAATTACCCAAATAATCAATGTAACATAACTAAAAGGTTAGATAAATGATTTTAGTATTCATTGAACAAATCATTAGTTAAAAAATAATTTAATTAAGTATTAGTAATCTTCTTATATTCCTGCAATTCTTTCTTTAAACACATATAAATACATTTGTTGTTAAAAATTATCTTTTATAAGTATAGAGTTTTAGGATTATATGGAAATAGGGGAATAAATAATTAATTAAATCCCTATATCTATAGAGAATTATTTTCACATGAAAATCACTTCATGTCCCATGATCATTGTTGTCTCTACCACCAAGAATAACATTAAGAACATTAAATAATATCCCCATTGTAAAAAGGAAGAGAGTTGGATTCTCTCTAATAGGTAGAAAATGGTTGAATCGAGTTTTAAATATAGGTTTGGGGTGAATTGAATATAGAATTTAATTAAAATTATTATTATCAAAAAGGGAACTAAATTCCCATTATAAAAATAATGAATTAATTCTCCAAAAAAATCTAGTCAAGAACACCAAAATAGATTTCTTAAAAACAATATATATAATTTCTATATACCCATGATGTGGCATGAATTTATATTTTCACCAATGACATGCCGTAACCATGATTCTACCAATTTCAAAGAAAAAAATAATTTACATTTTTTAATTTAATAATCCAAAATACTGATTCAAAGGGGTGAAATAATTATAAAAAAATTATATATTCGAAGGAAAAAATAGTACCCTAGACACAACTCTAATGTTGGAATTATGCTTTCTTAATTTTTTTGAATGTTATGAAATTTTAATACATCATGGATTAATATATATATATTAATTAAATATTTATTATCTTAAATAATTCAAATAAATCATAATTTCAGAAAAATTCATCCAAATGGAAAAAACAACATCTTATTTTCAATAATACCATCATAATTTTTTAAGTTTACCCACTAGGGTAAACATACCATTATAACAAAATTATGAGATTAAACCTATGAAACTCAAATATAAATTAAGTCATGCATTTTAAAAATCTTGGTTTTTATATTTAATCAATAATATAATCCAGTTTTATTTGTTCTTGTCGCACCGCAAATTCAATTTTCAGTGTGTATACTAATACAATAATGAATTCCCATGATTTTAAAGATTTTTGGGGCTCAAAATTTTGATTTTTTGGGAACCTTTTCCTTGTAGTGTGGTTATCATATGGTTTAATATATCATGAAGGATAAGTGTGTGGGTATGGATGAATTTTGGTCTAATAGTGTCCAAGTAGTTTCTACATGGTTTTGTAAACCATGCAGGTAAACCATGTGACATTATCAGTAAGGGGTATTTGAATCTTTTTGGTGATATTAATTACATGAAAACCCAATTTCGTTCCATTCATTGATCAAAAAGATTGAGTGAATCTTTGGATGAGGTCCACAACATCATTCATGGCTCCATGGTGTACATTACCTTGGATCATCAAGGTAACCATCCATTTTAATCATCTTCTTTCATTTTTTTATTCCTTCTAACATTTATTCTTTTTATTCTTATTCTCCCTTAACCATATGCCCATGTTTCCTGAAAAATATACTTAGGGGTGGTCATAATAGTTGGATTTTGATTTTAAGGGAATATGAATATTTTCCCTCATTCCTGTCCATGCAATGTTCAATGTAAGATACATGATAACATCATGTTATGGTAGTTTTTATATAATATTGTTTATTATCCAGGCCATGAGTGCTCAATTTTTCTAATTTTATTTCCAAAGGAAATTATACCTATAAATTCTAGTTTTGATGACATTATCTTGGGAGTCATTTAATTGTACCTTACATATGTTCCATTTTTTTAAATGAATCCAATGTTAAATTCACCTAGATTTAATTTTAATTCACTCTATGTGTTTTTAAAAATTACTAATAGGATACATAAAAAAACAATTGATTATTAAATTGTGGTTTTATATTAAAATGATTTCTAAATGATTTTACATGTGATATTTTTTGTTTCAGGTATTTTTTAAATGGTTTATGAGTTTTTTTGTTGAAATATAATATTTATTGAGTTTATAGATTTTATTTTGTTTATACTCACATGTTTCATACATGTTGACTTATATTTATTCATGTTATATATCAATTATTTTATGATTTATATAGATTGAGTAATAATTTTTTAGTATTATTCAATATTAATTATACTCTTTGAGTTAATTAATATTTTTAATCAAAACATGGTTTCAAATTGGTTAGATAATTTTGTTTCAAAATCTTATAGTTTTTTTCGAAACAATGGCCCATTTCTCACATTGTTATAATGTTTTTATAATACACTATACAGGATGTATTATATTACCCATTCATTATTCATCTAATGGTTATTTTGTACATATTTAGATTATTTTAATTATTCTTGAATGAATATATTCTAATAAGGGGATTTATACTAAACAATGGTCGGAGGAGAGATGTGGAATCAATATTTTGATAATTATATTTTTCAATGTTAATGATGTGTACGATCGATGGGGGTTAAAAATTATTCCTCGCCTTAATTAGTAAGATTAATGAGAGCTTTATGTGAAACTTCACTTCCCTAATGTGGAAGTCCTCTCTTTAAATTTTATAGAACCACTTTTAATTCTATAACTGAGCATCACTCTCAGTATAAATTATTAAATAAAGGTGTTTTATGGGGTGGAATATTGAAGGATTGTAACACAAAGTAGTGGAGGAGATGTGGTAATGCCACCGACTTACCAGTGTATAGGTTAGTATCCCATTAAGGATACATGATTTACTCTACTAGCTATGGGTTCCTATGAGGGACTTTAAGTGGGGGAAACCCATTAAGATCATCCCCATGTTTTTTAATTTATTTTTCCACTCCCATTTGACCCTAATTTCATATTGATGAACTGAAAGGGTTATCCCAGGCTTCCTCGACTTCTCCAACATCAGTTTTAGATCCATTTATCTATTGTTCAATCGAAAGATCTAGTTTCATAAATTTTTGTATGAAATTGATAAATTCCACTGATTTTATTCATACTTTTTCTTCTACTAGACATAATAGAAGAGAATATCGCTATTTATAATGAATTTTATTGTTCTGAATGATCTAGATGCTTGATTCATGGGATTATTATTATCTACTCTGATAAGGTGCTCTATTGAATCATTATATGGTATACTTATAGTTTCTAGTACCTATTACATGTGTGATCACACTGGGACACTATGTACATCACCTATTTCAATTGGTATTCACTTTTGTGTTTTGAATCCTTTACCAATTCCATTCAAAAATTCTATTAGGTCTATATTCAATTGTGAACCTCTACTTTTGTACACCTTTAAGGTGTTCCTATAATTAACTATAGGTTATAAATATGGGAAATATGAATCTAGTGTTCTTGAAAAAAAATGAGGATTCATAGGTTTCTCATTGGATAAAACATTGTGAAACATATCACCAAATGTGTCAAATTTGGAATTTTGGTCTTGTTTTGATATGTGAATTGATATTTGAGTATAATTGACATGTTAATTTGTAATTTGGATAGTTATCGGAGAATTTAGTATGATTATCATGGTAACGGATAACATAGAATAAATATGGTATTCATGAATTGTAATTTTAAAATTTTAATGTTCTGTAATATTTGGCCTGAAATTGTATATTTTTATCATATTTTGTTAAATTTTTACATAATTTGGATGTTGTGTGACATGGAATATTAGTGTTAAATTAGAAATTTGATATATGTTAAGATCATGGAATGGTAATTCAAATTTTGTTTATATTGATATCCGAACATGTAATTATCTCCTAGAATTGTTATTCACCAAGTCTTAATTGAGAAAAAAATATGTAATTATATTAGGGCTTGGGAATTAACCTTTGTATGTGGTGAATCTTATATTAGTATAATTTTTATATGGTCCCCTTTTTAATGAAACATGACTCATTTTTGGGTACAGATAATGATTTCTACCATTTTACTAAAGAAGGTATGGCTGAACCTAGGTGTATACCTGGAGTCTAAGGATCAACAAGATTAATTAGATGTTATGCATTTAATTTATAAATAATTACCTTATTTATAATATTTTTTCATCAACTATTACAGAGTCTAGAATATTTTGGACATTATTGGTGGTGGACTACTATGTTTTTTTCACACACTTTTTGTCCACCTTTAGGTACTTGAGTTTGATTCATGGATTTAGGATTATACAAGGTAAAAGAGCCATGTGGTCGATTGGTTGAATTTCTAGATGGAACTAGAGCTAAGATATGGGAATGAAAATTGGAATTCATACCAATTTAGGGAGAATTTATTTTGAGTCTTACTTTCATTTTGTTTATTTTATAAATTTTGTATGACACTCAATGTGAAATATCGTGTATTGTGGATATTAGGTTGCTTTGAAAATTCCATGTTTATCAGCTATATCTGATTCTATTGACTTTTTTACTATGTTTTTAGTGAAATTTTTATTTTTTATTAAAATGAATTGTCTCCCAACTATAATTATTAGACACTTGTTACTAGTTAGTTGAATTTGGTTCATATGGAGGCATTCATGTGGTGTCATGGAGACCCATTTTGGTCTGACAAGGGAGAATAGGGATGTGGATGTTAAATAGTATTATCAAAAGAGGATATTTTTCTATTAACTATTGATTTACTATTTGGGAAATGTAAAAATGATAATAGTTATTTGGGGATTGGTAACGATCTAGTGCACATGAGTAGATAACCATTGTGAAGGGTAAAACCAATTCTTATACGGATGTGATATCTATTATTTGGGCCCTCTTGTTATTGTTGTGATGTAATTTATCCATGGGTGATTAAATTGTGTTGGGATGTTAGGGATATATGAAATTTTATTCATGGGGTGGTAAAGAATGAGATGCATATTCATGCATCATCAGAAGCATGTAAGAAAGATGATTACATGTATTTCTCATTCTTGGTATTTATTAATAGAATTTGAAATATCTATATATCTTAAAATATAAATTAATTCCATGAAATTTGTGATGAAAGGAATAAAATAACTCTATTATAAAAAGTCAATTAACTTGTTAATCTAAGAGTTTAAGTAACATTTTATCTATATTTATCTATTCCCTTTATTTCCCTTTTGAGTTTGAATATGTTATGGGCCCATTGATCTGATTAGTGTGTTTATCCTTGAAGTGAAATTCCTCTATTTCATCTTATTGTTTAAAAATAATATATTAGTAATGAGTTCAAAGCTCGGAAAATGGATCCAGAAACTCTTATAGATCTAATGAATCTGATGGATGATTGTCTCCACAATAGTTTCTAGTAGGTCATGTAATCCACATATAGGGAGACTAATAACACCATACCTTTTATATATTATATGAAAATAGAGTTATAGATATTGTAACCACCAATATTTCTTTGGGTGGTTGGACCTAATGCATCAGTGATCTAGATCAAGTATTTCTAAAAAAATATTGGGTCACCTGGAGACACCTATAGAGAGGAGGTTTATGTTTTGTACCTATATGCTATGGGGAGTAGATAAGAGTTTGTAAAACATAATGGTGTAGCCAGGATAACATGTGAATGACCCAAAAATAATTTTAGGATAACTTCTGAAGTCACATCTACATAGAGACACTAATTGAAGAACTTTCTCAAGAGTTTATGCACCTTTCACAACAGAGTATGATTGTGATGGACTATTGTAGTCATTTTTTCAATATGATTTTTTAACAATTACATGTGATGATAAATCAAGGGTGATGCACATTCATTATGGGTTTCAGTTTTAAATCATGACTTAGGTGAAAACTTTCTTATTGAAAAACTTTTCAATTGTGCTGAATTAGGCTCTCATCACTGAAAGAAACCATAATAAAGAATTGAGTGGTGGGAAGAATGTTCTAGTGGGATGATTAGGGAGTTCCTCTTCAGGAATAAGGAAGTTATTTTTTTGATAATTTCCACCAAGGTAGTGGTAGGAAGATTATTAAGTGTCCTTGACATCCCTCTTTGGAACATAACCTGGTGTAACACTATTTGTGTGGAATGGAAGTCCATAAGAAATGGTTGTTGATTTTTCCTCTTATGGAGTGATGATAATATAGAAAAATGGGTTACATACATGAATTATGAAAGGATAATAAAAAACTAGTGGTGGAAGAATGTAGTATAGGACAATATATTCTTTGAGGGACTTAGCTACCCCATTTTAGATAGATATCTGGAAATCCACTGGTTGAATGGGGTGGGGTAGGGGGCATGGTACCCCAGTGAAAGAGAAACAATATTAGTAGGAAGAAGAATCTTTATGGAATCAGGGTGGATCCCTAGATAGATATTTTAGTCAGTTTCACAAAATAAAATCTACTCTTACAAGTCTAGATTTAGGTTGTTATACAATCAGATGTACAATTATTTAGATATATACAATTTCTTACATTTTATGTGATACAAAAGCATCACGTTGATTAATATCAGCTAAAATTATAAATTATGTTGGTTTTATCGTTTAAATATTACTTAGGGTTATTATCATTGAAACACCGTTAGAGGTATGATTTGAGCTTATCTGACACCTTAAGGAGTGTTATCTTGATATTTCTAAGTACCATTTTCTCTAATAGTTGTTTATGATAGAATATGATGGATTCATTTGTAATCTAGGTATGGATAGGAAATTATAATCGATTACGATATATATGATAGGAAAGGAGAGTGAACTTTGTATATATTGATGGGTATAACTATGTTTATCATGGTGAATGGGATATTCAGGATAGTCATGAAATACCAATTTAGTGAAAAATGGATTTGTTCACAACCCAAGAAGCAAGGATTGTTATTGATTCTAAAGATATTCAAGATAATACCTTTTCCAATACGGTGGAACACATTATGGACATATTTAGAGAATAGTTCTCCAAATTTTCACCAGATGGAGTGATTGAGTTTATCATCGAGTTGGTGCTCGGAACTGAACCTTTTTACATACAGCTAGACCTGATGGCACCAACAGATCATAGTGAGTTGAAAGTGAAGTTGAAGGATATAGAATATAAGGGATTTGTAAGTCCTAATTTTTCAAAGTGGGGTTCTCTTATGTTATTATCCATGAAATAATATGGGACACTATGTTTATGTGTAGATTACTAGAGGTTTAACCAGATGATAATAAAGAGATAATATCACTATATGCACATTTATGATCTATTTTATTAGCTGATAAGTTCCAAGATATTATTCAATATTTACATGATGTTAGAGTACCATCATTAGATTATGAGACCATATGATATACCTTGGACTTCTTTTCGGAGCAGGTATGGATTGTGTGATTTCAGGGTAATTAATTTTTTCTTGATGAATGTAGTAGCAGCATTTATAGCCTCAATAAATCAAATCTTTCATTAATATCTGGATTAGGTTTTATTGTATTCATAAATTTCATTTGAGTGTACTCCCAATATAGAGATGGTAATACCCAATGTACTTAAATATTCTTAAGAACACTAAGAGAACATCAATTATATATAAAGTTTTATAAATTCCATTTCTGATTAATCATGTGCACTACATGGGCTGTGCTATTTAAGAGGATGGAGTTTAGTAGACCTAGAAAATGTGGAAACTATGGTGTATTGGGAGAAACCAAATAATATCTTTACTATTTAGAGATTTTTAGGTTTGGTAGAATATTACTGGTGATTTATATTGAAATTATCTCTTATGAAAGAACAAATTTATGATCTATCTATGAAAGGTGTGTGGTTTAATTGGTCTGGTGCATTCAAGGAGGATCTCTATAAATTGAATTAAAAATCAATTTTAGCACTGATCTCAACTTTAACAAAGATTATCAAATACTGTAATGTGTTTTTTGATACATTAGGAGTTGGGCTGAAAGATGTTTTGATTTAGGAGGATCATGTTGTTGCTTATTCCTCTAGGATGTTGTGACCACATGAGATTAATTATCTTACCCCTGAAAAAAGTTGGCTATGGTGGTGCATTCATTGAGATACTTGTGACATTATCTACTAGAGAATATATTTTTTTCTACACATATAACATGAGATTGAAGTACATATTTTTAATGAAGTAATTGATCCTTTGGAAGATGAGGAGGGATGAGTGTGTGTATTATTTTGAATTTAAGTTACCGTAATATTCTAGAATGGGAAAAATTGTTGGCGGAAAATTGAACAGGAAGACCCAAAATCAGGATGTGCGGGTTTCTTGTGATGAGTGGAGGCCGATGAGAAAATATGATATCAATATGTACTGTTCCAATACTTTTTAATCACATAATGATTAGAAAATTATATTATCTTGAGGTTTTATACGTGAGGGAAAACATATATGGTGGGGTCCACTAGTTTTTTGTGTTATGTAAAATAGTGAAATTATTCATATCCACGGTTGTATATGGTTTCTTGTGAGAATTCATGAGGAGGTGATGAGGGAATCGCCTGCTTCAAAAGTTTTGGTACATCCAAGATTCACAAAGATATATTATGAACATTATAGTATGTATTGGTGTGTAAAGATGATGAATAAGATATATAGCAGTGTGGAGTGATGTTATACCTACAACAAGCGAAGGAAAAACTTTAGTTCCCTTCTAGGTTATTAATGTATTTATGAATTCCAAATTAGAAGTGGGATGATATCACCATATAATTTGTGATTGGTTCACCAAGAAATCCTAAAAATACAGATACAATGTGGGTGATCATGGGTTGACTAATGAAGGTTTCCCATTTCATTCCAGTTAGGGAGACCATCACCATTATTGATTGATCACACCGTAATTCACTCTCTTATTTATCCCTAACACCATTGAATTAAACTGATTTATAAAATTTCACTTCATTATATTTATCAATGTTAAAAGTGGAAATTATACTTTTTTCGATATTTTCATTGAAGGTGGAGGTGATTTTGAGACCTTAGAAATGATCTAGAAGGAAATTGGGCCAAATTTTATGGCAGCCCATAGACATCTGTCCGCTATTTTGAACATTATGAGAATTATGCTCTATAAAATGGGATGAATATTTATTCTCCACTCCAAAATAGCATGGTATACAACACTTAATAGGGAACCCAAGCCCCATTAGTTCACTAAGTGTCCCATATGAAACATTCCCTCCAGGAGAAAAAATCAACAGAATGTCATGAGTTTGGTTCAGTATTTTGACAATATATAACAATAAAGATGTTCAATGGCCTATAAATTTTACATGGAGAAATTCAAGAGGCCTTCCAACAAATCATCTCTTTTTTCCAACTCATGATATATCTTTTTACTTGTCCAAAATAGAGGCTCAATTGGTATCACCAAAATTGGGTTCTGAAAGCCACATACCATTTTGACTATAAAAGGGGACCAAGGGAACCTCATTTGAAAGTTAGAACCAAGAGCCAAAATATTCCATTTTTATGTATAATAGGATTATCCTCATCATACTATAAGTTATAGAGGCCCCTATCAACATAGGGATATCACTTATGAAGAATGATTTCAACCATACTTTCCTCCTCCTCTTGATGTTGGGCTAATCGGTGGGTGATAGTTGTGAGGGAGCTAATAATCTTGTAAAGGGAGTTATGACACTTTTAATATTATTGGTATGATTTATTTTGGGATTGAAAAAATTTCATTCATAGGTATATTATAGTGATTTATCATTTTTTATTAAAATTAATGAAATGATATTTACTTTTAAAATATCATTGTGAGGTTTTTAGTGTGTGACTTGTGCCATTCCAATGGGATAGAACAAGAATCCTTTTCTCACTACTTATTTGAGAATTAAATTTTATTTGGATGTCATTGGACCAGGAAAGATATTTGGACCTTGTCTATACGATTGTTATGTCAAGGGTTGGCTCAACGTTCTTTGATATAAAAGCTTTGAAAGTAATCAGGATGCCAATTCATTTCAGCCAATTAATTACATCAAACCCTAATTAATATCCACGAAAGATGAAATTTAAATGTCTTTAGTGAACATAAAATTAACCCTTTTATCTCTTATTTCTCAAAATCCACTTGGTTAATCAACTATTAAACTTTTTAAATTAATTTATTTTCATAAAACTCTTTTCTACACCACACCTCGTTAGTACTTTTTATCAAAAGTTGCATACTATAAACCTATCAAAACTCCTTGAGATATGACCGAGGGTATTCAATAAAATATAAAAAAATAGAATATAATAATAAATATTTTGTTTTATGACAACACGTTCATATTTTGGCACCTTTTCGAGGGATATCTTTGGTTTTAGTGTGTTTTTTTCATAAATTTTTTTGTAAATTTTGTAAATATATTTTTTATTATGCCTTTAGATTTATTTTTTTGTTCTGATTTATTTATTCTCTAAGTTTGGTGCATGAAGCATTCTACTTCAGGAGACTTACCATCTTATGAACCTGAATCTGAGAGGATCCTACATAATTGACATAGAGACACATAAGAGAACCCTTTGATGGAGGACACACAAAATATAGACACTCTTATTGATCCTTATACTTATTCCACTGAAACTCAAATTATAAATATAATAAACTTTCATAACTTGGCTAAAAACAAATGGTCATTAAGATAAATAATATCACTTGATTTTGATATCCAACCCACCTATATTCAAATACTAGGAAAGGAACCTAATTTTGAACGAAAAAATGATCTAATTCACTTATTTCCATGATTTCATGGACTCACTGGAGAAGATACACATAAACACATAAAAGAATTTAATACTGTGTGTTCTATATTAAAACCTGAAAATGTGGAAAAATAACAAGTAATGCTAAGGGAATCCCATTTTTAATTAGAAGATACTGAAAAAATGATTGGATTTACTATGTTAATTCACCAAATAGAGGTTGGGAGAACATGAAATTCCTTTTACATGAAAAATATTTACCAACCTCTCGAAATGAAACTATAAAAAATTAAATATGTGGTATAAGTTAATCACAAGTGGAAACATTACATGAACATTGGGAATTCTTTAAATTATTATGTTCAAGTTTCCAACAACACCAAATAAGTGATCAATTTCTAATTAAGATTTTTTTATGAAAGTTTAATCTCTATTGATCAAAATATGATCAATGTCACTGCAGGTGCTGAACTAGTTGATAAGACCCCAATTACTATAGAAACCCTGATATAGAACATGGCACATAATACTCAATAATTTGGTACAAGATCTATTATACCTATCTAAGGGGTCCATGAGGTGAAAAGAACCAAATTCGAGAAGAAGGCGGGCACAAAGTTTGATGAGGCAAGTAAACTTCTTCGACAATTTGTCTTTCCCAAGGGAAATTCTAATACCCTCCGCCCATCCATTATGGTATATGTTCTTCTCACACCCACTACTCTGACCAATGTCCTCAACTGAAAGAAACATCTATGAATTGTGATACAGTATTTCTAAGACGCCCATCTAACAAACTATTTAGGCAAGAACCTTACTATCCATATAACTCTGGGAGGAAATAAAACCAATCCTATAGGTAAGGGGGAAGTCAAACAAACCTTGGAAATAATAGAACTAACTCGGGATGAAAGTCATCCACCACCACCCAGAAATCCTTATCCAAAACAAATACCATTGCAATAAACCCCTCCCAAACCCGATCATAGCCTAGAAGACATGATGAAACAAATGGATTCCAACAATCTCCAATGACAAAAAAATACGAAAGTTTCGATAAATGACCTAAAAACCAAATTAGGGTAACTTTACAACTCCGTGGGGTAAATCCAAATCCATGGGTCGGGTAAAATTCCTTCAAAATTAGTAGTAAACCCAATGGATAAGAAAAATGTTAGTGACATCACCCTTTACAGTGGAACAGAACTTAAAATCCAAATAAACCCTCCACTAGAGTCATCTTCTCCTAATGAAACCACCATCGCAACCACTATAAATACTCCAAATGAGGTAGAACATTGTCCTGAGGGAACCCCTTCCAAAGGAATGACTATTTCTTATGACGAGTCACCTAGCCCATCCATTCCTATTTTATTTCCCCAACGGGCCACCCAACCAAATAAAAAAACAAATCATTATAATAAAATCTTGGAAATTTTAAAAAAAGTGTAGGTCAACATCCCCTTGGTTGATGCTACGGAGAAAATTATAGAATACACCATGTTTATAAAGGATATGTGTACACACCGAAGGCGACTTTGTGGAGATGAAAAGGTGAGCTTTTGGAGGAATGTATCATCATTGATAGATACATCACTTCCAACCAAGTTCAATGATCTTGGGAGATTATCGATTCCATGCACCATAGAATAGTATTAGTTTTCCAATTCCTTGCTTGATTTAGGTGATTCGATAAATGCGAGTCCTCACTCTGTTTAATATAAATTGTAGTTAATGGAACTATAGCCTAGTAGAATTTTTGATCAACTGGGCAACCATAGTACTGCACACTTCTCTGGTGTGTAAGAGGATATTCCTGTGAGGGTGGAAATTTTGATTTTTCTACTAATTTTTATGTGCATAAAATGGAGGATAATAGGATGAATGGACATTCCCCGATTATATTGGGGAGAACCTTCTTGAAAATTTCCAAAACCATAATTAATTTCCACAATGGTAAATTATATATGGAGTTTAGTGGTGACATTGTCTACTTCAACATCCTTGATTCCATGAATAAACCCTTTTTAGAACATTACTCTCTCTCTATTAATTCAATTCATGTACTCCCTTCCCCTAAAAAAATCTTTACATTCCCCAATCCCATTTCTGTATTTTCATCATTGATTGAAATTCTAGGAAATGAATCATGAATTAATTTTTATAGTGTTCTAGAAAAATTTCATTCATGTTTATTAATTGACGATTTATATAACACTGAGGATCCACTAACCATCGATGATACATCTATGCTTGTGAAATATCATTCCCTATATGAGGAGGTTACTATTGATTAGTTATATGAGATCAGTGACCTCTCAAATTCACACACACTCCCATCAATCCAAAATCCGTTGAATTAAAATTAAAACAACTGCCTTAAGATTTAAAATATTCATATCTTGAGAATGGAAACATGTTTCCTATCATCATTACTAGTTCACTCATTCTTGATCATGAATTGTGATAGATTGAACTTTTAAGGGATTATAAAAAATCTTTGGGTTAGACACATTATGAAATTTTGGGTATTATCCCAACAATTTGAACACATCATATATTGTGAAATGATGAGGCTAAACCAGTGAGGCAGTGAAAACGCTGACAGAATAAAAACCTCATATATGTTGTTAAAAAGGAGGTTATATAATTATTGGTTGTTAGAAACATTTACAACATCTCTGACAACCAATGAGTTTTTACAGTACAATTGGTTCCTAAAAAAACTAGTATTATGGTTATTTTAAATGAAAATGATGAATTTGTTCCAACTTGTGTGCAGAATAGTTGGCATGTCTATATATACTATCGTTGATTAAACCAACACACTAGGAAGGAAAATTTCCCATTACCATTCATTGACCAAATGTTAGAGAGGCTTGTTGATAATTCCCATTATTTTATTCATTATGGGTATTCTAGATACATTCAGATCCATATTTCCCCCAAGGATTAGGAAAAGACAAACTTCCCTTTCCCCTTTTGTACATTTTCATATAAAACGATGCCATTTAGTCTGAACAATGATTTGGGTACCTACCAGAGATGCATGGATAATATTTTTTTGGATTACCTGGAGAGTTGAGTGGAAGTATTCATAAATGATTTCACTATTTATAGCTCCTCTTTTTATGAATGATTTAGTAGTATTGGTTTAGTCTTACGTAGCTGTATTGAAAATAATCTTTTATTAAATTATCAGAAATTATATTTCATGGTTTGAAAATTTATAGTTTTGGGACATGTAATTTCTGGGGATGGTATCCAGGTAGATAAGTAAAAATTGGATGTCATTTACTCCCTACCATTCCTAAAAAATGTGTTGGATGTGGAGTCATTCCTAATTCATGCAAGATTTTACCGCCATTTCATTCATGAAATTAGAAAAATTGCACTTCCCCTCTCTTGATTGATCCAAATAGAAAAGGAATTTTTTTGATAAGGAATGTGAGGAAGCTTCTAATAAGTTAAAGTGGATTCTTACGTCATCCCAGGTAATCCAAACACCTTAGTGGTATTTACCATTTGGGCTCATATGTGATGCCTTTAACTATAGAGTTGGGGAATTTTTATCACAATGTGTCAATTGATCTCTATATTTCATTTCCTATACCCAATGAACATTGGATTCTAAACAAGAAAAATACAAAACAACTGAAATAAAATTATTTCTACATGTTTTTCCTTTCATAAATTTAGGTTGTAACTTTTAGGGTCAAAATTCATTGTTTTCTTAGACCATGTAGCCCTCTGGTATTGCCTTAAGAAACAGGAAGCCAAACCATGCCTCATTCGTTGGATGCTCCTCCTTTTGGAATTCAATTTAGAAATTAGAGATAAAAAAGGAGCAGATAATGTGGTGTCTTACATTATTAGTAGGATCCACCCATCCTCAGACATTGACTCATGCACCTATATTCTCGTAAATTACATGATTCTATAAGAATAATTTTATGGAGTTCAATATGTTATTCCTTGGTATGCCACAATATTAAATTATTTGGAAGCATCTTGGATTCCTGATGATTTCAACCAAAAAAATCCATTCATATAAAATATTAGTCCCATTGGTACATTTGGGATGACCGCTAGCTTGGGAACACATTTAGTGGTGATGTCCATAGGATTTTTGTTCCTAACATCAAGTTTTAGTCTATCCCTAGGTTCTGGAACACTCTTTCTTGTGGGGGCCATTTTAGTCCCCAACAGACTACTCAATATGTCCTTGATTTTGGTCCCTTTTTTCCAAAACATTTTTCAGGATTCTCATGATTTTTATAAATCATGTACTCACACCATAGAATGGGAAATGTATCTAAAATAAATAAAATTCCACAACAACCCTTTCTCTTCTATGAAATTTTCGATGTTTGGGGCATTGACTTTGTGAGACTATTCCAAAATTCATTTGGTAACCTTTACATTATATTGGGAGTGGATTATGTTTCGACGAGTAGAATCATCCGCCATAAGGACAGATTATCCCATCCCTATTGTGGAATTTTTGATAACCCAAAATTGTTGTAGTATTGGATTAACTAGTTTCATCATTAGTGACCAGGGTTCTCATTTCTGCAACCAATCAATGAAATATCTTTTGTGTTAGTATGGTGTCTGGAATCAAGTGTCAACGGATTATCACCCATAGATCAATGATCAAGACGTGGTGTCGAATAGATAAGAAAAATATAATCTTGAAAAAAAAGGTTCAACCCAACAGAAAAGATTGGAGTCTTAGACTCGATGATTCATTATGGGTTTACCATACTTCCTTTAAAACATCCATTAGATTGTCACCATATCAGATTATGTATGGAAAGAGCTGTTACCTCCTGGTTGAGATTGACCACAAAGACAACTGAGCCATTAAATAATTCAATTCTAATCTTTCAATTGTAGGTTCTTAAAGGATGTTTCAGATTTCGGAGCTGGAGTAAATGAGAAGAGATGCATATGAGAACTCTAGGATTTATAAGGAGAAAACCAAGAATTCCCATGACTATCTCATTCTTCAACATAAATTCCACATTGGACAAAAGTTCATCCTCTACAATCAAAGGATGAAGATAAATCTAGGTTTAAAATTAAAAAACTAATAAAACCTTCACAATCAATGGGTAGTGGATGAAGCACTTTCATGAAGCCCTTCCAGAGTCCTTGATGGATGAGATCTATATTCAAGAAGTAATAAATGAATGACACCCACCACGTTTTATCCTTCCTTCCCATACACAATTTTATTATATTGAGGATACTGCCGCTTTTAGGTGTGGGGGGATGGGTAAATTATGGGGTTAGTTAGGAATTATCACCATCTTTTTTTTATCTTTTTAGCTTACTGAATAGTATAGTTACTTTCCCCCCTTTCCCTCCCCCTCAAATATTTAGCAGAATATTACCATTTTATGCCCACTTTATCATGGAAAAATTTCCCATTTAAGCATGGAAGTTATTGAAAATGCATGTGAATTACAAAATTTCATGGGGTTTTTACCATTCAAAGAAATCTGTTAAAATGTGAATTTTAGTAAGAATTAAATACCGTGGTGTGACTTTCTCTTGAAATATAGTAATTTTTCAATGATATAAATGGTTTTATCATTTCAAAAACTTTGAGAATAATGGTACATTTTTTGTGAACAGTATATAGAAAAATTGTTTCCCATAATCTCTCCACACATCATTGCACCCAACCATGAAATATGAAAATTTCATACTTAATGGAAGGTAAATATAAGTTAGGTTGATTTTTATCCACATTAAAAATTAATTTTTCCATATATTTGTTCCTTATCCAATCTATTTCATTATTGTACTAGATTGACATATGCATGTGTACCTGTTATACAACTTTTGTACACGCTAAAGAAACAAAAAAAAAGGGTTGCATATTGGAAGGTCAAAAACCACCCTTCCTCATCTATGATACCGTTATAACTATTAAAATTAATTTCATGAGGAGATAAAACATGTGTTGAAGAGAGAGTGTTAGATTTGTTCCAAGTGAATTTTAAAAAAAAAATAATAAATGAGAGGAGGGATGAAATGTGAAACATATGGGGATATCAGGTTTGGTAAATTATGGTTTGACAATTTGGAATACTTAATTGAGTGTGTCTTGAAATTTTATTGCAAAGCTTGTAGGGCAGTTTTGGTGGAAAGGATCATGTAAGTAGATAATTTTTAAAATAACTTATATTTACTCGATAGAAAGTGGAAAGAATAACATGAAATAGTTTTCATACACACACATGGAGAAGTAGTTAAAGGATTATGTTTTAAATTATTTTGTTTGATTGGTATCATTTATCTCTTTGAATTTCATTCTGATATAGTTTTTGAGACATCTTATTTGTTTTTCCGAGAGAATAACTCCTCATTGAGATTTCTTCATTGATCACATTTCTATTATGAATCAAATTTTAACTGAATGTTAAATCTTTATGAAGTTGGAAATATCTAAATTAATTTTTTTTCAGATGTATGACTTTGCCCAGGAGTGAAAATGTTTTGGTTTGGGGGTGTGATCGCACCGCAAATCATAGATTTATTTCACCCTAACACCATTGTATTAAACTGATTTTTCCCCATAAATTCCAATCATAATATAAAATTGGAAATCATGTTTAATTTCATTATTTAATATTTATGACTTTTATTTTTGTAAATTATACTTGTTTTGATATTTTCATTGAAGGTGGAGGTTATTTGGAGGCCCCATAGATGATATAGATGGAAAATGAGCCAAACTGCATGGAAACCCATGGACATATGTCCACTATTCAGAAAATTAAAAGAATTTCATGACTCCAAATGGGCTGAAAATTTATTTCCTCTTCAAAATTTCGTGGGAAACAAATCTTCTCAATGAACCCAAGACCCATTCTTCCATTAAGGGGCCGATACAATCAATTATCTCCAGAATATAGAATCATCACAAAGTCAGAAGTTTAGTACGGTATTTTGATAATATATCCCAATAAATATGTCCAATGGAAGCCAAATATGATAGGGAGATAGTCAAAAGGACTTCCCAAAACTCTCCTTTTTTCCAAGTCTTTATATTTCTGTTTACTTGTCTAAAACTGAGACTCAAATGTTATCAATAAAACTGGGTGCTCAAAACAACTTACCATTTTGGCTATAAAAGGGCACCAAGGGAACCTCAGTTTCCTACTCAAACCAAGATCTATTATATTTATTTTTTATGTCCTATAATATTATCTTAATCATCTTATAAGTTTTAGTGTCCCTTGTCCTCAGAGGAGGATCAAGGACGAAGAAGGATTTCAACCCGACTTTCCCCCTCTTGATGTAGGGCTAATTGGTGGGTGTTCATTTTGAGGGAGTTACACATCATGTAAACAGAGTTATGAAACATGTAATATTACTATTTTTATGTATTTTTGGGTTTGAAAACATTTAATTCAAAATTATCTTACATTTATTTATCTTTTTTTGATTTAAATGAAGAAAATTACGTTTACTTCTAACCGATTGGTGTTTGGTGTTGAGCGCATGAATTGTGTCATTCCGATTGGACAACACATGAATCGTTTTCTTCCACAATTATTTTAGATTTAAATTTTAATTGGGAGTTATTATACCAAGCATAATATGTTGACTTTGGCTATATGATTGTTATGTCAAGGAATGGCTAAAAATTATTTGATATAAAATCGTGGAATGTAATTGGGATGCCGATTAATTTCTAACAAAGACTTACATTAAACCTTAATTAATATCCATGAAAGATGAACATGAAATTTCGTTACTGATCTCACAACAAACCATTTTATCTCATATTTTTCAAAATCTACTTTGTTAATAAACTATTAAAGTTTTTAAATTAAGTTATTTTTGTGTGAATTTTTTCTAAACAACCCCCCTCTTTAGTACTTTTTTTATAAAAAAAATCATACTATAAATGTAGAAATTCTCCTTGAGAGATGACCAAGGGTCTTCCCTATACTATAAATAGACCATAAAGTCATAATTAATTTGACGTGTCACAATATCACATTCAATGATCTTGGTTACTTCTATGTGTGGGAAATATTTTGGTTAAATAATGTTCCATATATAATTACTTATGATTAATATACCCATTTTACATTGCATTTTGTGAAGGGACTTCAAAAGGAATTGACAATACTGGTTCTCTTGATCATATTCAATCATCCCTAGACTAATGACTAATATAAATTCTCTATTTAAATTCTAGTGGAATATTATAATCCCATGTTTTGTAATTTGGGCGTTCTTTGGGGAAATATATATCATTCAGGGAGTTATCCTATTATAATATATTATATAAATCAATCTAAATATATCCTATTGAGGATTAATTTTCAATTCCATCCACTTTGAGTTTATTTTAGTTAGAGGTAGGTGAGTAAACTCTTGTTCGACCAAGTTTAATAAAGGATACATTTGAATAAGTTCATTTGATTGAGAAGAGTTTGATAAATTTATAGAGAAGGTATAACTCATAATATCAAAATCAATGATAACATCTAGAATTCAAGTTTTTTCACTAGGTCATCCATTAGGTGTTTCTTAAATAAGAAGAAATACTGTATTTCGAGGAAGGGTAATCTATTGTTCAATTTTGTTGGGAAATTTGAGATTGTGGAGGGGATACTTCCAGTGGTATACAAATTCTATCTCCCACAACACAATATGTCCACGCATAATGTCTTTAATTTATCACAACATCAGGGATATCTCATTCTAAATTTATTAATGTTAAAAATATCAAGCGTGAAACTGAATTATCTTTTAATGAGTATCAGTTATGTATCCTACAACAAATTGGGAATATTCTATTAGGAATGTCCATTTCTAATGTTCATGTACTGTGGAATCATGTGAATGTTCATGGGGAGACCTATGGTGGAGATTCTGAAATAAAGATAGAATGGCCTATGCTATTTTTCAATATCTCTAAATGATTCATGAGATAAATCATTGGGGATGATCTATAATATAGTTGGGAGGTTTGAAACCATTATCCCCTCTTGAGGTACTTATCTTTTTCAGTTATTTGTTACTTATTTAAATTATATAACCAAACATCATTCTTGGTCTAAAAGGTGCCTCTGATGTGCTCAGCATGCTCATTAGGGTGGAATTTTTTATATCTAGTATTGGAAAGAAGCACAAGAGATATTGTAGTTCCACTAGCTAGATATTGTGATCAAAGAGGCTATCTAGTTTTCCCATTCAAAGATTTTTAGTGGGGGAAACGTCATAATTTCCTCCTCCAACTTTTCTAATGTCTTATAACCCTTTAATTCAACCCTAATTCATGAATAATTAACATTAAGGGTTATCTTGGAATTCATTGAATTATCCAATACTTGTTTTAGATCATTTAATCAATTTTTTGGTCTAGATATACATTATTGGTATTTCTTGTAAAAAATTGATTAATTGACCACATTTTATTTCTTTTTTGAGAAGGTGATTCCTTGGAAAAAAATTACCAAAGAAAAATTATTATTAAACTAAAGTTTACATGAGTCTAAAATATGGGATTATATTACAATTTATTTCATGAAAGAAAATAAGAGAAGCATGGAGTTCATTCAACCAGGTAATTTCTTGATTTAATCCAATGCACACGAACTATTTCAATTATTAATCACTTATATACCATTAATAATTTACCTACACCTTATACATACCCCATAAGATCCCTTAGTAATTGGGACCCTAGAATTTATACCACCCATATGGTGTCCCTATACTTGACCCATGGTGGGAAATATGGGCTATATGACTCTACTGTTCTTGTAACTGAATTATGAAATCATGGGTTGGTCTTTTCATGAATCAATGTGAACCTTGTCACCCCATGATTTAAATTTGTAAATGGGGACATATATTAACATTTTAATTTATAATTCGGTATAATTAACATGTGGATTGGTAATCCAGAATGATAGAAAATAAATTGGTATGATATTCATAGTAGTGGATAACTTGTAATAAATTTTTAATACTTGAATTATAATTGGAAAATGAGAATATTATGAAATATTTGGAATTATTGTGAATAATTTTCTTATATTTGGTCAATTTTTTACATTATTAGGCTATTTTGTGTATTTAAATGTTGGTATTGAATTATCATTTTGGCATACGTTTGGTTCATGGATTGGTAATTCTTCTTGTGAATGTTGATATCTGGTTATATAATTAGCCACTAGCAATGGAATTTTCCTAGGTTTTATTGAGAATTGAAAATGAAACATTCCCACAGATAGATAATTCACCTTTGGATTGTGGTGAATTGAAGATTTATACTATATATACATGGATCACTATTATATTAATAATAGACTCATTTGTGTGTATGGATAGAGACATATGGCTTCATGCCAATGTAGGTTTGACTAACCCCATGTGTCAACAAGGAGCTCGAGGGTCAGTGAGTTTGTCTAAATGTAATCTACTTAATTTATAAAAATTTACACTGCATATCAAAAAAATTCACACACTATTAACCATATTAGACTAATTTAGACATTATTTATGGTATCCTATTCAGTTTTCTTCAAACCATATTCAGGACACCATTTGGTAATTGATTATACTTCTTGGATATAGGTTATGACATGTGAAATGGGACTTTTTTATTAGTGGTTGAGTGGATACTTGGGACTAGATTTTGGTTATGGGGCTGATCTTGATGTTTAAGACTAGTTTTAGGAGACTTTATTTTTAATCATTAATTTAGTTGGTTGTTTATATGAATTTTGTGCGACAATCAATTTAAAATTGCATGGATTAAGGATATTTTGTTATTTTGTAACATTCCTATTAATATTTTCGAGTTGATTGTATATATATATTTACAATGTTTTCTATAATTTTCAATATTTACAAGAGAGTGTTGTATCCCAAATATAATTATTAGGTCCTCACTATTATTTGGAAGCCTCAATCATACAATGAGGTTCACCTAAGGTCTCATGGAGATCGGTTCCTGTCACGTGAGAGATTATAGAGTTGGGAAAATTAAACCATAGGTTATTATGTGGGAATTATCAGATATGTACGACTAGGAAATAACACCCTCTATATCCCTTGGATTATGTCACATCAACAACTAATGAATTGATTATATGGATGTGATCACATCAAATATATTAGAGTAGTCCTCCCTAGAGGATAATTCATGAGAATGATTGGGGATGGTTTGATCACTGAGTGTGTCTTGGTCATAAGGTTCTATTTAACTTATATTCCTTAGGGTATCCCCATTAATATTGATTTATATTTTTATTTTAATATATTTTCATTCATTTTTAAACCATTAAAACGTATTATATATATTACTTGACTTGGATACATAAATTAATAAATCATTACTGTATTCTTTGTTTTAGAGATACTTTGTGTTAATTATTATTTCATTATCCAATAATGACATCCATTTTCAAATCATCATTAAGGTTATTTATTTAATTTCTTTAACCATATAGGTACTATGTATATGTATAAAATTAAAATTCAAGTAGTTGTTTATTATTTTTTTGTCGGGTTTTGATATTCTTCTTGATCATGTTATTCCACACTAATTCCTATTCCATGTTTTTAGTTCTTTTATTTACATTTCATGTGTTTTTTTAAGAAAATATGAAATATATTTTTGGTAAACTTATATGGTAAAAATTTATTTTTAAAAATAAAATATCTATTTACCATGAAATAAAGACATATTCATTATTTCATTGGTAAATGTATTCTAAAATGGACTTCCAAGAGATAAAATATAGATTTAAAAGTGTAATATAGTTTTTATAGAGAGGGCATGATGTGTATAAGTTGATTCATTTAATAAATGGATAAGATATTATATTCTTTAAATTTTACTTGAATATATCTTGTTGTGAGTATATTTTAGAAGGATTTCAAAAATTATTTGAGGAAATATTACTGAACATGTATAGATCAAACCCTATATACACACCTTGGTGTGTATTTATCTCTTATTTATTTACATAGATTTTCTTGTTAGTATCAACAGATAATAGCTGATGTATGTTTTGGGTATTGGAGGTAACTAGTGGTCACACAGAGTTGATCAATTTGAGGATTGGGATTGTGGTTTGATTTGGAAATTTCATTTATCCGACACTTTAGTTATTATTTCACTTCTAGTTTATATTTTCTTATTCCCATTGTATATTCTATCTTGTTTTATTATTAGTTGTGGGTTTGGATTTCTATATTAGATTTTTACTTTTTTGGATTTTTTGATAGTGATTTTTTTAATCCACATACATGTAATTTTAATCTATGGGCTCACCTTTCCATATTTTTGGTAGATATATTATTATTTATTATTAATATCTCAAGTGTGAACTCACCCACACTTGGTAATAATTAGGACACTTAGAGCATGTTTGCAGCTTATGGTGACCAAAAACCTACTTTAATCCTTTTACCAGGCTAACCCAGGTTGTGTGTTAGGTTAAACCAAGTTTATTAATGAAATAATGATTTAAAATACCTATTATGGTTTTTAAATTCCTATTTACAAATTTTACAACAAAAAAAATTCAATAGGTTGATATGGGTAAGCTCTTGATTACCACTTTTCATGATAAAACATTTGTTTCCATGGGTAGTCAGGATATTGTTATGAAAATTAACATATTTTTCACATATTTATTATATATATTTTTTAATTATTGTTTTTTTCATCTATATTGATGTTATATGGGTTACTATGAGAATTTACTATTCTTGGTTTGAAAATTCAGGAACAAATTAGGATGTAGAACTTTGTCACAAGATCTAGATAATTGTGTGGAGCCCTTGGACATAGGGCCTAAAATCATTATAGATCCTATCACATGGTTTGTAAAAAAATATACTGAACCATGTCTCTAAAATACTTATTTTCCCATATCCATAATAATTATTTTACCTTATTTAGCTTCAGAGTTATGATTAATGCGTTTCAAATTCCTTTAATTGGGATTAGAAGTTGTTTTTATGGTATCTTTAGTGATTTTTGATTAACAATTGTGATTGAGGTATGTGATATATTATTTAGTTTTCTATTAGAGACGTTTTTTCATGTGGTATGTGTGATTTAATTAAATTATTTCTAAAATGAATGTGGGAAATGTGTTTTTAGATAGCTTTCATTGGAAAATGAGAAGTAATTATTTAAACACTGTTTAATATGATGGAGTTTTATATTAAGATATTTAGTATAAAATGTAATCTATAAACATGAAAATATTTTCAAAATGTGTGTTTTTCTTGTATGATAGGTTTACACTCTTTTTATGTAGATTTAGTTTTAAAATTGTACGATTTTTATTCGATAGTGTGGTTTAAATATTTTCTTGTATATGATTGTGTTCTAAAATTTTGTCATAATGTGTTTCCCTAAGAAAAGAGTTAGTATAGTGTGAAAACC
Organism: Viscum album; assembly: GCA_963277665.1. Taxonomy (NCBI): domain Eukaryota; kingdom Viridiplantae; phylum Streptophyta; class Magnoliopsida; order Santalales; family Viscaceae; genus Viscum; species Viscum album. The sequence continues at coordinate 756,088,837 of OY728132.1, read as the reverse complement.
CCATATAAAGAGGTTCCTTTTAGTGTTTTTCAGCTTATAGAATTATATTGATGTTCTTAATCATCAAATCAACATAAAAATGTAATAAAATGGTTATGATAGATTACATTCTATCCTATTATATTTCTCTTTATCTTTACATTATGTACACATTGATGAAATCAAACAATTGAAAGCAGACTTTACCCAAACCTTGATTCTAAAGTGACCATTCTCTTCCAAAATTGTGAGTGTATTTAGTTCAAGTATGTAACATAATTTTATTCACTATTCATTAATTGGGAATTGAATCCTCACATATTGTTAGTGTGATAAATTTTGTACTAAATCCCATTTTATTCATCTTCAAGAGAATTTATACCTATATGATTTAATAGAGTTTATTCAAGGAAGCTTATATGATTGATCACATGTTTTCTCATAAATATAAGGTTTTTAGCTGACTTTAGGTAATCCAGATATCATGATATCACCATTTCAAAGAATAGTTCCATATATCATATTTTTAAGAATCATTAATCTCTTACTTTTTGTGGTTGAGGTTGTGGCCTTGTTAGATTTTTTCCATCCTATAGTGTTCCTTCAATGATAGTATAATTTATATGTTTTATCATATTAATGTGGAATCCTAAAGTGTGGGGACACTGGTAGCTGGTATCACCCTTCTGGTATGAACTCTGGTCTTTAAATGTATCCCTAGAAGACTTTTTATTTTCAAACAAGTATACCAAATCGTAATAATGAGTATTTCCATAGGTGGAATATCATATGCGTGAGTTTTTATTATCATGGTTATCTACCTCTATCCAATGTTGGGAAGTCATATCTCATTGATCATGGAATGAGTCATAACTAAAGGTGTCTCGGGATATAATCAAAAATTGTTGTGGCTTTTGTAAACATTTAATGATCTAGTACCTTATATTCACTATGTATTTTTTTATCATTAACAGGAAAAATATTCATTCCTCTAATTACACTTTTGAATTTTTATTGGGAGGTAATGTGGAATAGTGGGGAGAATTGTGATACACTAAAGTAAATTTTCAATATTATAATTAAACTATAATGAGTTCCATTGAACATAAAAGGTTTGGTGTTGAAAATATTATGATTTTAGGTACATTTTATAAGCCTCAAGAATAATTAAAAAAATTTAAATCATATAAAAAAGATATGTTAGTAGGGATAGATTTGTTTCTAGTGGTGTTCACATGGTTTCTACAATGTTTGGTAAACCATGACGATAAAGCATATAACCAAATTAGAAAAGGATATTTGGGTGTTTTAGTATCATTTAATTTTGGAAAAATCATTTCCTTATCCACTATAAATAAGACATACATGGGACTCATTTTGTGAGCTTCACCCTTCTTCTCTGGCTTTGTGGTTGATTTCAACATTGATAATCACGGTAAACCTCTATTTTCATCCTATTCATTCCCTAATCTTCCTCCTCAATCCATTTCGTCACCTTGTTCTTATTATTTATTACTTTAATGATTATATTATCCAAAATAAATTTCTATATGTGGTCTAGACATGGATATTTTGATTTCTATAGCATGTGAATATTATCCATAGATCTAATCTAGAATTATGCATCGAATGTTAAATTATTACATCTTATTAAGGTAGGTGTCTATATTTGATCCTATTTATTTTCCACAACATGTGTGCTTGAGTTTCAAAATTATTTTCTAAAATATAATATAAATATAAATTCTTGTTTTGATGAAGTTTTATTGGATTTCTAGATTTGATGCATTCCAAAGGTGCAACAAAAGGGATTTATAATTTTTTCTATTTATTAAAAACATATATTTAATTTTACTACACTCATTGTTTTTTTAAAAATTCCTAAGTGAATCATTTTATAATAATTTATGATGAAAGTGTTGTTTTAGATTTTAATTTTTTCCCATGTGATATTTCAAGGGCTTAATTCTTTCATAAATTTATTAAGTGGTTATTTGGATGAATGTATATTCTTTATTTATTTTATGTAATTTCATTATTATTTTACCTTGTTTCAAAAAATTTATCTTATGTTTATATTAGTCACGTCTCACTTATTTTAGGTTTAATACTATTTGAGTCATTTTGTTCTTGTTTATTCATTGTTTTTTCCTCATTGAGTTAATTGATTTTTTCCAAAAAAACATTGTTTTGGATTTGTTTTCAAAGAGTGATTTTAAGTCCTTTATGGTTTTATTAAGATCAATATCTAGTTTAGAACCTCGAATTAATGGATTGATTAACAATTTTTACAATATATTTTTAAAGAACTTTTCATTATTTTTTTATATGAGTTTGTGTACATATTGATATAATGTTAATTACAGATTAATGAGTATGTAATTAATAATTATATTTATACAAAAAAGTTGTGGGATAGGTGATATGATGAATTGATATTGTGATAATTATATTTTGTGATGATATTAGTGTGTTTCATTGATGGGTGTAAAAATTGATTTCCCACCTGCCTTAGTAATCTTCAAGGGAACCTTGGGAAACTATTTTGGAAAGCCTAGAAAAGTGCCATATATAAGAACATTCCCTACCTATAACATGGATTATGTCACAATACTAACTGAATAAATGAGTATATGGATATGGATACTATTAAGAAATTGATATAGTCTTCCTTAGTGCCTCATGCATCAGAACTATTATGGATGTTTTAATCACATAGTGTAATATAATATACTATGGTACCCATAATTTGGCTACAATTGGGTCTCCCCAGGATGATTGATTGAGACCTATAATTACATACATTTTATTTCATGTCTGAACCACAACAAAATGTAATATATTATTCCTAAAATGGATTACCATATTAATAAATTTCTATTCTATTACATATTTAATAAATACATTTCTTTAATTATTATGATATGAAATATTTATTTCATCCATTTTCAATTAATCCTAAATTTTTGTTTTTTTATTTCTCTTACTTCACATGTATGATGGATATTACTTTAATTCATGTTCATATAGTATCTTATCTTTTATTTGGGTGGTTCTGTTATTTTTTCTAATTGTGTTATTATATAATAAAACCCCATTATATGTATTTAGTTCCTCTATTGATCATTAATATGGGTTTAACAAAAAATGTTTGATGATATTTTGGAAAAGTAAATACATTAAAAAAGTTTTAAGGACTCAAATGTCCAATATAAATGGAATAAAGGTTTCCTCTTTATTTATTTAGAAAAAGTATTCTCAAATGGATTTCCAAGACATGTTTTTTTATTTAATGTTTTTTCTTGTTTGTATTGATGGATGTAATTTTTAGTTGTTGTTTCACTTTAAAAAATTTAATGAGTTTATTTTCATCACATTATATTTTAAATTATAATTTTTTGAATTAATTATAAATGGATTGTGTAAATTATTTTTGGATATCCACTAGGACTGTGTACCTCACACCCAACAAACACAAATTGCTATAAATCACGATCTTATGTCTCTATATATGTGATCGTTTTGGGATATATTACTTTTAGATTTTTTATGTTTTTAGTATTAGATGTTTTTAATGGTTACATGGAGTTGATTAAGATATTGATCAAGATTATGGTTTTCATGGGACTTTTCATGTATAGATCATTTAAATATTCCTTCTAATTTTTTTATCTTATGTGATATTACTGATTTCATATTCTATATACAAATTTTAGCATATTTGGATTTTATTTTCTATATCATATTTCCCATTTTTCAATTTGTTTGATTTTTAAAAATATCATATTTCATATGCATGGAAGTCCAATTTTGGGAAACACCATTCCTAATTTCCTGTAGGGATTTTTTTCATGATTATTTATATCTTTAGGGTGATAATTTTCCCACATTTTTATAACTGGCTTCCCTAGATCTTGTTCAGTTGAGTGGAAATTGGGAGTGCACTTCAAGACTTGTCACAAACCACCACTGGTGACATATCAGCTTGACCCAAGTTTGTTTACGAAAGTTATCTAGGTATAAATTTATTACTATCCATAATTATAGAGAATTATTTATGGTAATAGATCAATATACATTGTACCGAATCACTTATGATAACTATAATGATAACATAATATAACTGATTTCCTATTAATCCTCTCATAATAGGTATAAATATATATATATATACTCTTATTTATTCATAAAACTGTATTTATTTATATATTTTTATCCTTCTAAAGGAGACTCTCTCAAAGATCTCTCTTTAATTAGTGTTCCTTTTAGAGGTTATATGGATCATTCCTAACCATGAATCTTATATGAGTTAAGGGATCCAAATCCTTATTTTTGATTTCCTATCATGAATCTTTTAAAATAGATTATTTAGATTTTCCATTTCAATTGAAAATTTTATTTTATATCCCTTTCATTGACATTAAATTTTTATAACATGAATGATATATCACCAATTCTTTATACTTGTGCAAATTATGTGTGGTATTATTATGTTTAAACATTCTTGTGATTAGGGAAACATTCGATGTTTTTTTTACAATAAATGTGTTTTCATATACAAATTCTAGTATTATCCACTTATGATATCATTCTTATTTGTTTCCTATAATATTTATATATATCCTATTAATATGAAAATAATTTTACCAAAATATTCATTTTTTCTTCTAATTGATATAAGTTATATTGTGGGTGTAAAATTATAATTATGGGTAAGTAGAAATCCACTCATCCTCTATGAAATACTAAGTGATGTTAATTTTCTAGTTTATTCTATATAAGGAACATGTTTTTTAAGATTCTTAATATTTTATTATATGCTTTTATATTCATGTGATAATTTTTTCATGCTTTCATACTATCATTCACAACAACATTGGGTAATTGAGAAAAAATTATAAAATAATCCACACCATGAATACTAAATTATTCAATATTCATAATTAAAGTTATTTACCAAGTTAATATAATTCCCTCCTAATTAGATATTTTACATCTTGAACAAAAAATCCTTATATGTGGGTTAACCTTTTATAAACAAATATTGTGAATTATTTATATTATGTTATCATGTATGCAATAAATTAATTAGTGGATATGTTATGAGATATATGGGTTGCAAATTTTATATCCTCCAATTTATTTAGTAAGTATTCATCATTTAAGATATAGTTTTTTTGGAATTATTATAATACGATGACATTAATAGGTAGTCTTGTCATAATAGTCATAATAATAATGAGATATTGGTAAGTAATATTTTAATAAGTGGACTTTTGAATTTTTTTTTATGTTTCAATTATCATAAATTATATATATATATTTTATTCCATATATATTAACGTTATTCTGTGATTTATGATTATTTATGTCTTTTTATAATGTTATATGTTTGTATTATCAACAATATTCTACTACTCTTGTAATTACCTAAACGAGGATATTTATATCACCCCTTTAATTTGATGGAAAATTACTAGGAAAATGAGTATATAATAGATAATAGAGAGTTTATGGGTTTATAGTTATATAGAGAATATTTTTTAAACAATTATTGATGTATTAATTTATGTGTATTAAATCACGCTTTTTAATAAAAGTAAAAATAATGATTCTAAGATTCATTTATATGAAATATTTTTTTCTAATGTAATAAATGCTTTAAAATTTTAGGCAAAAGATATTGGATTGTGGGTTTAGGGTTCTATAGTTGACATTAGAGAAGAGAATGGGGTTTTTTGGGAATATAGATGGATAATAACTTAGGTTAACATATATTTAATATAAATAATTATAAATATGTGGGTTTTAAAATTTCCTACTCAAATCTATTTAGAATGAGTATTATTATATAAGATAATGATATTATCTAAATTATTTTTTATTCAATTTCGATGATGGATAGTGGAAGGTGATAAATAAATTATAACTACCAATTTTAAATCAATGGTCAATATTAATATTTATCAAATATGAAGTGAATATTAAGGGTGTTAATATTGAAAACATGACACCTATATTATTAAAATTGAGTCAGGTTGTGGATAATAAACATAACTAGATAGAGATGTTGAATTCACTATGATAAGGACTATTTAAGATTTATAAATTCTTATAGCTATTAACTTCATCAATAAGTGGGACCAAAAAACTACTTATAGGTGAACGTTGGATATACTCATTACAAAATATAATGTTGTTGAATAAAAATTTAATTAAAATAATTTTTTAATAGTTTCTTATATTATTTGATGAGAAATTAATCTGTGAACGTCGTTAATAATTAAAAAAATAAATGAACAATACATTAAGTCTATGATATATGGTGATATCAAAATGTTTTTCCTTGAGAAATATTTTATAAGAATTTTTATGAATCAATATAAAGCATTAGTTCTTTATGTTAGACCAAAAGTATGATACATTCATTATGGTGTATAGAACTACCATTAAAAAGTTACGGTGTTATGGTTATTAATTTTTCATTGATTCAAAATTTAATATTGACTTATTTTATAATATAATACAACTAAGACTTTAGAAAATATTACATATATAGGAATTTTTTGGTAATAAATAATAATTTCATAATTTTATGATTATGTAAATGGTGTAAAAAAATTCCTCCTCATCTCATTGAGTCATTAATAAGAAATAAAAATTAGAGAGACATACTAGAATCTCATCTAATAAAGAAAAATAATGATAGTGTTTCAATATTCTATGTTCTAGATATATGGAAGGAGACACTTAATAAATGTTGAAAAAAATATTCTAATTTATAAAACATGGGAATAAAACACATGAATTCCATTAAAGGTTCCTTTGACAATAATAGGGGTGGAAGATTCTAAAAATATTTTCAAATATTCTATACACTTATATAAATGGTTCAATTATAATGAGGTTAGAAAATGCATTTATAATTTCTATAGGATGAGGTTGTGTCATGGGAATCATCATCATAATCTACCAAATCCTTGATGTAAAGAACATGAATATCATTCCAAGATGATGCATTTGGATAAAACTAACAATGTTTTCAAATGTAATATATCTATTTTCTCAATAATTTGTTACATAGTATTTTATTCTAGATAAAAACTTCCATTTATATTATAAATTTTCATAGAATATACTAAATTAAATCATTAAAGGATAGTTTTTTATAAAATAGTAATAGAAAGGAATGGTTCCTTGATTGCTACCAATGTGTTTTTTCATTTTCTAATATTAATATTTTGATAATTATTTAAAAAAAATTTGTACTTATTCCCATTTTTAAACTATATATTATTTTAGGTAGAACATGTTGTTATCATATATGACCAATATAAACAAGAGGGATAAATTAATTATATTTATCCCTTAAAGTAACCAATGTATGTATTTAGTGGTAATTATTATATTAAAATCCTTCATTAAAACCCAGTTGTGACATAGATATATTTATAACAAAGGATTTGTATAGATACACCACTAAAATAATGTAAAACATCAAGGAAATAAAAATTTAAGATATATCTTATTTTAAAAAAAATTTATATGTGTTCTTACAATATTTTCTTAGAGCTCAACTGTATCAAATATTAATTTTAATTATTTGATCTAGTCCACATATATTAAACCATACCAAGTCCGCCATTAAAAATAACTCTTGAAATGAAAGAGGAGTTGATAAGGTATATACAAGATCTAATTGAAAAATATATTTAACCAGCCCATTATATTGCACTATAGAGTTACTATTTTATTTATAAAAATGAAATATTAATCAAAGAGATTATATATTTAGTATAGAAAACTCAATACTGCCCTAGTTAGGGAAACATTTCCCTTTTAAGGAGTTTAAAATCTATTTGAACAATTTTATGGTACACTATAATTTACTATGAATGAGAAATTATATTTATGTAATAAAAATAAAATAAAAATAGAATATATCATATGTAATTCATTTTTAACATGGTATGGGATCTATTAAATTATCAATATACCCAACGTTTTAACAAATATACAAGTTGTGTTTTTTGGATTTAATAAATATAGGCTTTAAAAATTACATAGAAATTTTGGTATTGGTTTTATTAATTATATTATTATTTATAAAAAACTTTTAGAGGGGAAAGAATAAAATATAATGATTTCATTAAAAATCATAATTTTGATGGATTTGTGTTCAATTTTTTATAATTGTGAAATTTCCAATATCAAGATTAAATTTAAGGGAATGTAGTAATCAAAAAAATAATTTTAATTTATTTATCGATTACTATAATAATACTTAAATATTAAATAAAATTTAATTTTAATTTGACCCATATATTTCTATATCTATAGGGGTACCATTAGTGATTTTTGAATAATTTTTTATTAGCTGACCAACAAATAAAGCTTATATAAAAGTGAGCTTAGACTTTATAAATCACAGAGAAATAATAAATCATCTATGAATTGAAGAGAAGGTATAATAAAACATACATACCAACCATACCATTTAGTGTTAAAGGGTTATTAATCTATATTGACCATTAAAAAAGTAGATTTGTTTTTCTTTTTCATAAACATAGATGACTATAATATATGAGTTTCAATAGTTTATGTTTCTTGAGAAGAATTATATAAATCATGTTTCATAAATATAAATAATTATATTCCTTAACATTATAAGGAATCATTATCTCTATAACGAATTAATTGATATATATATATATTTGAAAAAATTCAAAAAAATATTTTCACACTAACGGAATTAAGAATGAGGTAGATTTGATGGATAGATCTATTATGGTTTTATGACTTCACCAATCACTATAATCCTATAAAACTCAAATGGTGGATGATTCCTTGAGTTATAAGGATAATATAACTCTATATTTTACATGGATAAAACCAAATCCATTGGTCATTGAATATATATGGTTGGATATGGGAGACTTAACACTGGTAAGGTTAAATATCCTTCCAAAATATTTTTTCAATTATTATTACTAGTAATGATCATGAGAAGATTATAAGAGGATACTTGGATTTTAAAGAGTAGTGAATTAGTTTAAAATGGATAGTTTTTTATGTTAAAGGTTTGTATATAGAGAATTTAACAATTTTTATAAATTTATGTGATTCATAAATAAAATATTTTATGAAGGAATTAACATATGTTTTTTATATTTCAATTTTATTATATGTCCAATGTGTAAAATGATGTATACAGATATTTGGAATTATAATTTTTGTATAACATCATTAATGAAAATTTTGGAAATATTACAAGGAGGAATTATTTTAAAGATAAACATGAATGTATGTTTCCTAAAGAGATAATTTAAATATTTCTAATACTAGTATGAAAGAGGTATAATATGAAAATGTATTTAGTCACTATCCATTTAAGGACATTAAAAGAGGATAATTTTTTTATGGTTGAACATTTAAAAAATGTTTCAAAGATGAAAATAATAAAATAAGATAGTTCCCTTATCTATAGTGATATGGAATATATACTGGAAGTGGTGAGAGATTATGGTACACCTCTCAATATTTCCATTGGTTAGGATCTAAAGACTAAATTCAACATTATGAAAGTAATTTGACCTGATCATAGTATAGAGTCTTATATTATTACTCTTGTTGGGACCAGTGTTGCATTTGTTTTAAATTATGTTAAAATATATGTTTGGTGATTTTTTATAAAGTGGTTATTCTTGGAAAGTTGTTATGGATTGACATTATGTAATTGGATTTAATGCTCAAGAAATTTTCCATGTTAAATGTAATGATTGATTTAACTAGTATTATTATCAAATACAATTGTTAATAAAGTAAGATTTTTACTATAATGTTTTGGGAAGAATAATTATAAATGAATTGGAAGTATTCCATGAAAATTATTCATTAAATTATTTTATGCGATATTGGATCAGGAGTGTTTATTGGAGTATTTTTTGTTGGACTTATATAAAAAATATGACAAACCATGTGAGCCACATAGTCGAAAAAACCCCACACATGTGGGAGGAGGATTTTTACCATGTGGGGGAATCAATCCATGCACCCCACATGGATAAATAGGTGTGTGTGGTTTTATATAGATGGTCTATGGAGCATGTTCCCGGATTATACAATGGGCCAGATGGTGATGGTGGGCCCGAATAGGTGCGAAGCGGTCTATGTGGCATGATGTTGAAATGTAACTGGTTATGAACCCCATAGTCAAAATGACAGAATAGTGGAAAAAATTTAATTAATAAATAAATACTTTACTGATATCACAGTAAATGTGTAAAAAATGTGAAGCGTGTACTATTATTCCATCATTTGAAAGTCATACAGAATGAGGACTGTTTGATCATGCAAATCTCCACCGTCTGATCCCCCATGCCCTGCTAGTTTAAACCAGCATAATCGTCTCCTTAATCTTGATGAGGATTCTATCCATATGAGTTTGATACAACTGGATATCTCTACTTAACGTAAATATGGATTGATTTTGGTCGATCAAACTAAATCCATGAATGGAATCAATGTATTTCATGCATGAAATTATTTGAAGAATAAAATCTCTCAGATAAACCTGTCATAATACTGAGCTGTAGTACATGAGTTTAAGAAATGATTATAAATGTATCACATGATAACATGCTGACTATTATCCAACCATCACCATAAAAAATCACATGAATAATATATGATCACTCTAACATCACATGAACAAAAATTTCATCTCATAATGAAGATTAAATCCTTGATCACATGATCCCTCAATTATTATGGCTATTTCAATGTGAATTATTTGTAATTTTTGTGATATTATTGAATAAAATGTCCCCAAGGGAGTTGCATGATCAATAAAGTGATTATTAGAAACTATCATTTGAATCAAATTGTCTCATTGGTATTTTACGAGGCTCTAAGAGGATAAGATATTTATTATTAATGATATCCCAAAATCTTTGTGAATTTGAATATGTCTTTAGCATGACACTTCTATAAGAGGATAGGCCTGGAATACATACATATATAAAGAGTGCAATGGATGATGAAATGTTTTTTTATTATCCTTTAATATTTTGATAGAAATATTAAAATAGATTACTTGTGTGAACTATTCCCACAAAGTACTAATGAAGTATATGTGATCTGAATACATGAAAAATATTTCACAAACCTCTTTGGTAATTTGAATGATACTGCTGAACAATATTATACAGTGAAAAATAAAACTACAAGCCATCTAGGTCCCATGAAGGTGTTTGAGGTAGACACACATACAGACCATGTATTTAAAAATAAAACCTATAAAACATCTCCTATCATGATAAAAAGAAAACCTATAAAACATCTCCTATCATGAAAATGACCTCCCATGTATCACCACATTCTTATTGGATGATGTTTGAGAATATCCCAAGGACAAACATCTTGGTCCCACAAAGGACCACAAGAATAATTTTAATATCATTGGAATAACCATTATTATTTGAGGAAACATGTGGAGAAACACATGATCACATATATTTGGATCAGTCATGTGATTTAAATAACCATGAACAGGTCACGTGCTTCGCATAATCTTGTACAGGTCATGCGCTTCACATGAAAGAGTTATGTTGTATAGTGGAAGTTATAGCTTCTATTTATTGAATGGTACTGGGAAAACATTATTATAATATTTTTTATACAGTATAAATTGAATATCATAGTTGAAGAATATGTATTTACTTGATAAAAATACTTGCAGTGCAGTAGAGAGAACCTGTTTAGAGTGCTTATTGAACACCTTTGATGAACTGGTGAGGCCAATATAAACAAAAAAATTAATGATTGGTAGTATTAGTATAAATAAAACTACTAATTAGAAATATTGTTTTCCTACCTAATAATTTTACATCAATTATAAGAATTTTTAATCCCTAAAATATTATAGTAATATTTATTTTTATGAAATATCCATAGATTGATCATGGAAAAGAGTAGGCTTTTCCTAAACAGTGTAAAATCTAATTGTTTTATTTGCATTGATTTTTTCTTTACGAGAGAAGTGATAATTTATAGAATGATATATTGAGTATTTAAATATCTATATGTGATGAATGAATCTGAATCATTCATAAAAGGTACCACTGATTCACCACCTCTTTGTGGATCCGGATTGGGGATCTATAAGAAAATTCATAGAAAACAAGGTTTCCCTATGGTTTTTCTCTATTTAATAAGACTATGTTGATTTAGATTTCTATGAATAAAAGAGGATTTCAATATTTTAATGGAAATATTTTTTTTGGGTGTAAGAATTGAATAATTCCTTATCTGCTTTCACATGGGGTATAAGTAAGATATGTTGTCACTATTATCTGTCCACAAATTTCAATAATTATGTAATGAATTTTGAAGAAAAAGAAATAATGAGGTTAATGGTAAAGACAAAAATGATATACTATACTCTTTATGAGAAAAAGTGTATAATAAGGTGATGGTTTTATAGATAGCCAATGAAATGTGGGACAGACTAGAAAATATGTTTGAAGGAAGTATCAAAATCATTGAAGAAAAATTACAGAACTGGACGGAAAAAGTTGACTATATAAGAATGGATGAAGATGAAAATGTTGATAAATATTTCAAAATGGTAAATGTGAATGTAATCCATATCATAGGTTTTGGTGACAAATCAAATGACTCAGCTATTCTAAAAAAAATTATTATAAACATTCATGATATATTTTACCCAAAAATTACATCCTTGGAAGAAATCTAAGACATCTCCCGTGATAAATTTCACTATACTCGAATGAATTATAAAATAATAAAAAATACAGTTTTTATGAAAAATTGAAAATATAAAATGAATTTAAAATATATTTAAAAGATAAAGATTAAGGAATATGAACTTATTGAACCCTAAAGTGAATTAAATGCAGAAAATGGGATTGATGAGATTCAAAATAAAATTTAAGATCTTATGTACAAGAAATCATAAAAGGGGAAAGGAATTTTAAAAGGAAAGCTCCCAATTAAATGGTTTAGTTATAGTGGAATTGGACATTTTTCTATTGTTATTCCAAAGAGGAAGAATGATATATAAATAGATTATGAAGAATAAGAAATAAAATCACAGAGGAAGTCAAAATGAAACTATGGTAAAAGCTAAAATAAATTTAATGAAAGAAAAAAAGAATTATTTTTAGAAGAAAAAGAGAATCTTGCTGATAAAATAGTTTGAATAAAATTCATTCGCAAATGAAGATTCAAGGAATGATTGTTCTGTAAATGACATTAAATTTATGTCATATATTGAAAGAAAAGATGATAGTTTCAGAAGTGAACAAAAACAAGAAGAAATAAATAGGTCTTATATGATTTACATGCTAAAAAAACTGGAAGTCTATTTGGAAACAAAAACTAGGCGTAATAAATTAGCTAAATAATATAATAATGAAGATTATTGAAGGAAGAAGTTTGAATATGAGTTCCAAAACAAGAATCACGAGTACACCGAAGATATTAAACTTCATGAGGTTAAAATGGGTAAGAAATAAAAAGTAAGAAATTAGTTAGAGAAGAAGATTGATACTCTGGAGGAATATGTTAATTAGTTTGAGTTACGATTCTTCAAGGATGATAAAACTCATTGAAATTTTAATATTAATTAGGAAAAAAAATTATGGAAAGGATGAATCATATCCTAATCCTTAGAATAGTTTTATTAATTATCAAGTATACTTTAGACGTATTAAATTTTAAAATATTAAATATATATGGGCTAATAGTATTTGTTTCATTAGAATTTATGGGAAATCATGGTTTGATAAAAATTCTCAAAGGCAGTTTTACATAGTTGGGGGGTTGGTTAATGACCATAAGATGAAAGCTTCCTTAAAACCTATGAAAAAGAAGGTAGTTACTATTTCAAAATCACAACAGGACTTTCAATGACATACTAATTATTTTTACATCAGATCAAAATTCAAGGGCTAATGCTAGTGCTATGGAACCAATATACACAAATAACGTGTATGCTGGTATAACATGTCTCTACCCATGAATAAAAAAAGGATGTTACTTAGGGGGAGTCTCCCAGATTATTTTATCATCATACATAGTATATGAAAAAAAATAATGAAATATCTTATATTGTTAAGGACCAAAAAAATTTAACTAGACTTGAGGAAATGTGTGGAAGATGTGACAAGAAAGTTCACCATTCTAAAGCATGTCTGAATTATTTTTGTAATCATCAAATAAAAATTCCTATATATGAGAAGATTTTTCATAATAGTAATACCTAAAATCATTGGTTGTGGTTGTTTATTTAAATTATAGAAAAATGGGTAGAACCAGGATTTTTTATAGTGGTTTTTCTTCACATATGATAGGTGAAACCTATATTCTAAAAAATATTGAGAAGCATAATGGTGGTGTTGTGACCTTTTGAAATAAGAGCGCATTACTTATTAATAGAGTGTTTTTAGCTTAAATTGAACCATCCAGACTAAATTCACAATATGTTTTATTTATTGATGGGATCATGAAAAAATATTGAGTTGCATTGAATTATGAAATGAAGTCAATGAGGTCATATTAAATATAAATATATTTTTTATCAAGATACTTATTGATGAAAAAAATTTATAAGAGGAGAAATAACCAATTAGAATTCATTTAAAAATGGAGACCACAATAATTCTTATTAAATCAGTAGAAAAGAAGAAAACATTTTGGGTCATAGAAAACTTTTAAAATTGGATAAAATAGATAGAGTAAGGTATATAAAGAAACTATGGTTAGGATTTTCCATAGTTAATGAAATATAATTATTTGTTTTGTATAACCATACAGAAAGAGAAAATGGTTCAATGAAAATACAAGAGAATGGGCACACAATCAATAAGGCCTCTTGAGTTAATTCATTCATATATTTTAGAACTATGAGACATGAATCTATAAAAGGATAATTGTATTTTATCACATTCAGTGATGATTTTATAATAATTAAAAAGGGGTTATTTTTAAATCACAAGTCACATGAAGTTGATATGTTCAAAATCTACAAGAGAAAATTTAAAAGAGATCGTGTTATTAACATCAAGAAATTGAGATATGATATTAGAAAAGAATAAAATAGAAGTGACTATAAATATTAAATTAAAAAAATATAGAATAATAAATCAATATAGTACCCCCTATACAGAATATCAGAATGGTGTTGTGGAAAGAATAAATAGAATCATTAGACAAATGGGGTGAAATATTCTTGCTGATTTTGGTAGATCAGAAATATTTTAGAGGGAAGTAGTGTGTACTAATGTAAATATTAAAAACTAATGTTTTCATAGAATAAAATTATACCAGAATTATTGTGAAATGTAATAAAATAATAATCATGTACTTATATATCTTCTAGTATGTGAGTGTCTTTGCATTCTCAAAATTATTGACACAATTCTGGGGAATTTTTATGAGAAAACTATGTAAGGAGTCAATCTTCAATATCAATTTTATAGGAATTTATATATATAGTGGAAGAAAAAACTTCACAAAATGGTTTATTGTTATGATATAAAAATCATTTAAAATGAATAATTAAATCTTGATTCATATATTACAAATTTTGAAGAAGATTATGCTAAAAAGGGTAAGTTCATGAATATGTTTGTGAAAAAACCTCATGTTGAATCTAGTGATGGAGCTGTTGATTTAGATTAGGCTGATTATGAATTGGATATTACTAAAACTAAAAACCAAAAGTAATGATGATTAAATAATCATACTAAAAGAGAAAATATCATTAGAGAACATTCAATACCTTTTCATACTATACGAAAACTATGATTCAATGAGAACATAATAGATCAAACTACAAGAGTATTGATGTTCAAAATGAAAACCACACTTATCCCTAAAATTTATCCTAAACCAATAAGATATTTCTTTCAACATGTATTATTGAGGTTATGATTTGTCAAATGATCCAAAATAGAAATAATTCCACATGGGATCTTGTTTCAAGCAGTAATAATAAAAATATTATTATAATAATTTGGGTCCATATAAATTATCTAAATGACCAGGTAAAAGTTATCAAGAATAAATATAGACATGAAATCAAGGGTTAATCATAAGTAGAAGGTGATGATTTTGAAGGGACCATTTTTCTAGTTGATTGGATGGACGTTATTACCATGTTTATTAATGTTTCATTATACATGAAATATAACATTTATCACATGGATGTAAAATATACCTTTTTAAGTGGATAGAATTAATAAGAAATTTATATTGAGCAAACTGATGGTTTTGTCCTTGAAAATAGTGACACTTTACTATGAAAACTCATAAAGACTATGGTTTAAAATTGGCATCAAGGTCCTGGTACTCAATGATTGACAACTACTTGAAAGAGATAAAATATGTCTAATAAAAAGTGTATAAAAACTTATATATAAAATTAATGAAGACATGTACACTTATTTTATTTGTATATGTTGATGATATCACTTTTTCAGTTATCATCAAAATACTTGTCAAGATTTTGAAAACCAAATGGATTACAAGTTTGTGATGTCCATGTTTGGTGAGATGAGATACTTCTTTGGATTACAAATCTTAAAAAATGAATGTTTTACTTATTTATCCTAAGAAGATTATTTCAGAGAATTTTTTAAGAAATTTGAAATGGAATAATAAAAACCAATGTCTAAACCCATTCATGTGGGTCTGTAGATGTTTAAATATTCAAATGGAGGTAGTGTTAATCAATGAAATTCTGAAGACATATTATTATTATACATTATCTCAAAGCTTCAATATTTGATTTTGTATATGTTGTGAGTCTTTGTGCTAGATATCAGAGTGATATAAAGATTTTTTTCTTATGGATTCTAAGAGTGTTCCTTGATATATCAAAGGGACTATAAATTATATGGTTCATTATAAGAAAGAAAGAATCATAAATATGTTGGGGTTTACAAATATTGATTTGGTAGGTGACATTGATGACAGAAGGTCCACCTCATGTGGAATATTTTTATTGGGGGATAATTTTGTGAGTAAAAAATAAAAGAAATAGAACATATTAATTGTGACTGCTAAAGAAGATTAGTTTTTTGTGCTTCAACTAGTTCTTTCACACAACTTGTTTCATTGAAGGAAAAATTAGACGAATTATGTGTTAAAATTGAAAAAATCATCAAAATTACATATTACAATAAAAGTGAAATAGATATTTCTAAAAAATCCATGAAACATTCATGATACATTAATATTAATAACCGTTTTAATTTTAACAAAGAGAAGTTTTCAAATGGATACAATTGGTTAGAGTTTATTCTAAATCGAGATCAATTGGAAGATATATTCACTAAGGCTATTTCTAATGATTTATTTGAGACACTAATGATAAAAATGGGTGTTAAATACTTCCAATACATTTGAAACCCTTTGTTGAGACCCCTAATATATTTTGGTATCTTTTTTAGAAAGGGGGTTCAATGGGACGAGACAAAGGGGGAGTTATTTTAGAAATATCTTAAATGAGATTTGAGAATATTTTAACTTGGTTTAACATTAATGGTTGTTTATTGACAAACAATGAAAACCTTTTTTTTCATATCCCTTGTTTTCGACATTGGTTTAGTGCACATAGACAGAGTTTATTAACTAAAGTATCTTTGATATGAAACTCATTTTATATCATCCCTTGATTATATGTGAACTAATTTTTTTTTATAACGGAGAAGAACATGTTTTGAGAAGTAAAATGAAATGGGATGACACTCACATATCCATTTATTTTGGTTTCCTTTATGGGGGAGAAATTTTGATCACACATATTTAATTTTAAATATGTGAATATATATTGTAAAAAAATATAATTGGGTAGATTGTGGAGACCCTTGTTACATTTTTCAACAATGATGTGTCAATATGTGTTTGTTGAGTTTTGATGAAGCAATGATTCTCATAAAATTATTATGGATTCACATGTTGGAATTGAATTTCATGCTAGGGAAATTTATGATGTCAAATTTGATGATTTATTGAATCGTTCTTATTGTCAAATACATGTGTTAAAAAAGACACATTATTTACTATAATTTTTTATTTGAATTATTGAAATATATTTGGAAGTAATCCTTGAAAATTATATTAAAATTTATTATATAGATAATAGGGTTTATTGGAATGTTTTTTGGTTTTATATAAACAATTTGGTCAACTATGCGAGCCACATGGCCGAAATCAACCTTGAACATTTTTTAGGAGGACCTTGAACACTTGGAGGAATCGATCCATGAAACCTAAATTAAGGAAGAGGTGTGGGTAGGCCCATTTATAAGGTTCATAGATTGTGCACCCCGAGGGGATGATGGGAAATTTTTTGGCCCAAAGGTGTCAGTGGTCCTGCACAGGTGTGATATGGACCTTGTGTTGTGATGTGATATTATAAGGGATTCCAAACCATGTAGCTGGATCACAAAAAATCATGAAAATTATTTTATTATTAAATCACTAATCTATCGATCTCACAATATAAATGGGATAGGGAGAAAATATTATTCCTCTATCAATTAAAAGTCAGATAGAACAAGTTCCATCGAATCTTTTAGATCTCCAATATCCAATCACTTTCACCCAAATAGTTTAAACCAATACTATCATCTCATTCCTCTCGATGGGGCTTCTTTCCAAATGGGTTTGATAAAACTATCTATCTCTAATCAAAATATAGAATGATTGACTCCAGTAGATAGAACCAAATCTATTAATAAATTCAAAGCCTTTCAGCAAAATGATAATATGAAGAACATACAATTTTTTATTGACATGTTTTATGAATGAGTGGAAGAACAATAGTTCATCAAATTATAATCAACTGATCATGAGACCACATGTTGATAGTTTTCTTAAGAACAAGAAATTCCATTGTGTAAAAAATGGAAATTCCATTGACATTGAATGAACACATATTCTATCACATAAAGAAGAATGAATCCTCTGTCATATGAAACCTTTTTCTTTATTGTTATTTAAACATGGATTGTTTTAGATTATCATGAGGTTATCAAAGAGACAGTCCATAGTGGATTCATATTATCAATGACGTGATCATGTAGAGCTATCAGATGAATCAATTGATCACTTTGGGAATCCATAACGCTCAATGAAGCTGAATGTTTCAACATTAATGAGATCCTGATATCTTGAAGAGTTTGAATAAGTCTTTTTCTTGATATTTTTTTTCAGTTGATAGGCTATGAATAATTTATTATATAAATAGTTCAAGGGATGTTGGAATACTTTTTTTATAACCTTCAATATTCTGTGAGAACTCTCAAAACAGAGGACTCAAATGGACAATTCATATAAAGGATAGAGGGAGTTTGTGTGAAAAAATTACATAAAGAAGATATTGAAACATATTTGGTTATGAAAAAAGATGCCACAAACAACCATTGTGTAGTGTATGAGAAAAATGCGAGGCATCTAGGTCTAATGAAGGTGTTTGAGAAGGAAGAACAAAAAAATTATGTCTTTTGAAATAAATATGCCAGACACATATCCTATCACATGAAGGACCTCTTATGTAACACCTATTTCTTATGTGAAGGTGTTTGAGAAGAACCCGTTGATATGAATCATGGTCATGTAAAGGAACCAATGTAATTTCTTGACATTTTAGAGGGGTATAAATCATTTTATTAATGTTTTAAACCCCTCATTTTATGCAAGTAAGTAGGTCTAACGGCTATGGAATGGATTAGGAGTGTCTGAGGCTCGTTCATAGGATGTATTTCCAGAAAATCAGAAGGTATATTGAGATGAACATTCCGTTGACAGTTGGCGATAACCATGTGAATCAACCATGCGGGTTACCCATTACATAGGGGGAAGTCGAACAGTTTTTCCAAAAACCTGAAAGTAGGGATGAATTCTTATGCAAGGTAGAATAAACCTTGACATTCTCTTTTCACCTAGATTGTGCATGGTTAGTTAAATGTTGATGCTAACCTGTGTGAGGGGTTCCCATGGAGAGTGTGGTGTGCACAATTTGCACAGAGTTTGGCTAACCATGTGGACAAACCATTTATACCCATAAATTAAGGGAAATGACCCTTTTTACCTTATGTTTTTTATAACCCTTTATTTCTTTCTCTTACCTTGTTTTCTACTACATTTTTTGCATGAGCCTCCTCCTCCTGAAATCCTAGGATTTTTTATATCTCCTAGATATGTCATCAAAATCCTTCACCATATGATGTGTTGGAAATCTTAAGGTGTGCCATAAACTCCTCTTCCTTCCATTTCAATTTTCTCTTCTCCTATTTTGTGTTATTTATGTGTGACCTCATCTTCCCCATTTTCATGGATTTTGATAATTATTTTGATATATTTCATTCTATCTGGAATCAAAGGCTGAAAACAGATGAGTCGAACTCTATAATCCTAAGATAGATGGTATAGATTCTTTCCCAATGTTTCATCACATCATATATCATGTGCCATTATTCCACACGGGGTACCCTTTTTGTGATGGCTCGAATTTTCTAAATAATCTAATTGAATGCTCTATGATGCCTTTTATGAATGTAGTGAGAGATGAGTCAATGTATTTGTTGATTTAAATTACCTAAGACACCCCAATGGGTGAGATAGTACTTTATAGGATCAGTTCCCATTATATAAAATTGTTTAAATGCCTCTTGAGGTCTGTTTCACTTATGATTAATGCATTAAATTAATGGGTCGAGTTAAGTAAATGGTAGGATATGGGTTAGGCCATTGAGACTTATGACTTATTCCTTATTGAATTATGATTTATGCTTATGCACCAGACTATGTGATTTATGCTTATTAATTTATTCCTTATTCCATAGTGTTTTGGGTTGGATAAATTTATTTTTCTAAATCATATATCATGTGGTATTGTAATGCCATGTTGATTACATGTGATCATGTTTTCTATTAATTAACTACTGATGATTCAGGAGATAATGAAGGTCTCGAATTAAGGGCGCCTTGGACATGATCAATGTGCGTGTATTTGTATATGTTGGATGTATCAGGAGTGACCCTTAGCATTCGTCAGATATACTCTCCAAGCATTTTATTTATACCCATGAGTGAAACATGTTTTCTATTGGTGGCATCATGTATGGGATCGTTAAGAATTTGGTTATACCATTACATGAGTGATACTATGTCCCCTATCTGAGGTACTTGAGAAGTGCTCATAGGATATGCTTACACCATGCCATGAGTGGTAAAAGGGGCACCATTTATTGAATTACATGTGATGCCTCTTAATAAAATGATGGTATTTTCTTAACTAATGTTTTTGGGGCATGTCCTCCAAGACAAATCAAAAGGCTAGGATCATTATAATCATGGTAAATTAATTATGATGACTCATGTACACACATTATCACTTTTATACAGTTTCCCTTAGTTCAGAAATTTGGCATACGCTGATGATGGTAAGAAAGGTTCGGTATACATGAGGAACCCAGGTCGAGGTATTTATTTTAGTTATTTCTTTATATCGATTATTGGCACACCACTCAGTTTATATTTCATAAACTAGATTGATCTAGAAATGGTTGGTGGTGGCCTACAGATTATATCCCACACCCTTCTTGGGATAGCCTTGGTACCCAAGATTACCTCATGATTGCATGTATCGATAAATGGAATCATCCAGCATATGATGCATGATTATCAACATAATGATTAAGTATGAGAGAAGAGTATCAATACAATGATTATGTTTATAGTTGTAGTTAATTTTTAATATTATTTTGTATTTTTGATAGCATGTGGTATATGACTATATCCCATGTTTCTCATGTGTACTAATTTTGTATAGCTACATCATCATCATCATCACATTGTATCTATTTACTATTCATCATCCACTTGTTTCATGTTATTTTTTGATGATTTATTATTTATATTCTATTACTAACTATCTTTTATTATTTCTTATGTGGTTTCCTTATATCATATACTATTGTGATTTACTCTGATCTATGAGGTCACACTCTCCCCATGGATGTAGCCTAGTCCCTCACTACTAGTTGGTAGCATTTGGTGTATCGGAAGGTGTACTTGAGGTCATGTATCCCACTATATTTGGGAAACATTAAGTATATTTCCAAGCATGATGCTAAAATAAGATAACATTGGATCGTTTTCTGTTTTTGTTACTTTTTGGGTTTTAGATATGAGACTATGAATTTTCACAATTTGAGTAATGATTATATGCCCGTGAGTATGTAATCCATATACTAGGGAATCCCAAATTACCTGGGATGGGTAATGCTGTTCGGGGTTGTGTTTGTTAATGTTTTATCAATTTCACCATTGGGTGGTTCACTAGTTTTGCACCATTATTATTGTTGGAATTATTATGATGGAATTTTTTACCATTTACATGAGGATATGTGTGCGTATTAAATCGTACATCATACTAGGAACCATATGACATAAATTTAATGAATTATTTATTGACATATCCACTTTTCTACATTTATTTCCTATATTTCATATGATTTTTTAGAGTGCCTTGTTTTTTATATATTAAAGTGTGCTAGTTATCTTAAATGAATGTCATAATTTCACAATTATAGATCCTACATCAATATAAATGTTTTTTTACTTCATATATTTACGATGAAACCTTAATGAAAAAATTATACCATATTTAAGCTATAAACCACAAGTTTTACAAGATGAATATTAGTTAGTTTGATTGAGTGATTACTTCTATAAATTGGGAATGATATTTCACTCAATCAAATAACTATGCATGATTTGTTACATCATGATACTAGATACAATTTCTATATCACTCTTACATGACACGCCATTTTCAATTTATAAAAATTATGGAACTTTAATAATATGGGATTATTGATGAAATTAATTAGATTAGGATATCAATATTTAAATAAGTAATTATTAACATAAAAAATCAATTCATTAAAATAAAATGGTTAACACTTATTGAAATTCCAATTGAAAAGTAAAGTATATTTTCCTCAGTACATTTCTATTGACATTCTATATACCAAAACCTCTATAGTGTTGTTTGATACCTTAACCTTGACCCGACCTTAGTAGTAGGAAAAAGGTTGTGTCTCCTATGATCATTATGTGACAATATCTTACCACAGAGACCTAAATTTATGAGTAAGAAGAGTGGTGTGACTCATTATTGAAATACGATGTGCATATCCCTTCTGGTTATCAATTTCCTAATAAAACATTAATTTTTATCTATGGTTTTCTCTAGGAAACTATAATTTTATTCCACTTTAACTTCTTCATGTCACACACCATGAATGTGGAAATGAACATGGTCCATAGGTGGTGGGCCCCGATCCATGCATTATACCTCTTCTAGTGACACATGAAGAACTTTTTTTTGATCTTCATAGCAGAGTAGATGCTTTTTTTCTATGATAGCTTATTCTGTTTCATGAATTCTATAAAGTGTGATCTCAATCCTTTCCCTATTATTATAGAAATTACTTGGGAGTTCCAACAGCAATATCCTCATACATTCTCTAGGGATGGAAGACCTTAGGATGGTGAGTCTTGGCTAGAGGCCATTATGTCTATCTTCAACCATCTTGATATTCCTCTAGATAGGAGGGTCAATATTAGTAAAAAACATCCTACATGACTCTACCAAGAATTGGGGGGGGGATAATATCTCAGTATGATCATCATGGAAAAATGGTCTGGGTAGACTTCTATACATCATTCTAAGATCACATCGTTCCATAGACATTAAGAGAAAACCACATCAGGGAGTTTTTACATATTCAACAGGTTTCTATGACTATGTTAGAGTATTTTTTCACTTCATCAAGCTTTATCATTTTTCTTCAACTCTGACCGGTCATGATTTAAGGACTGTGAGATGATTTAAGGACATGCTTGTGTACTCTATCTCATCACAGATAAATGTCTTCAAGTTGACTATGGTTTCAGATATAGTGAACCAAACCCATTTTATAGAATATAATATTTGAGAATATGGATATGTTATAGAAGGATGTTTAGTTTTTAAATAGGGAAATGTTTTATCTGGAAGTAGGAAGCATCATTTCGTGGTTTTACATGGGGAATGTACCAGCCAGGTGGAACACACCAACAACTATGTGGCGAGTCACTAGTGTGGAAGTTCAGGATATAAAAATCCCCAATTAATTAAGAAACTGATCAATTCTCAAGATTGAGGTAGGATGACTCAAAATTAGAGATTATAATGCTTTAGCTTATATTGTGGGAGGATATATGTTGATGCTGATTTTAGGTATAGGATTAGTGACTCCATGTCCGGTAGAGAGTTGGTATTCTATCAGTCTATCAGAAAAAGGAAGTGGTTGTGGTTGAGGTAGTTAGGCCTCAGAGGTTCAACACCGGTAGAGAAGACATACCTAGGTTAGTTTGGTTGCATCTCAGGGTGGCAGTTTGGGCAATCTCTATGAAGTGAAGCTTACGCCTGAGGAGCAGAGTTCAGAGCCTTCTACCATCTTAGGTAATATCTTATAAGCCTCTTCAATAAATTTCATCCATTTGTGATATAGGTGTGTCATAATATTTTATATCTTATAGGGTTGTGGGAACTCTGAGCCTTGTAACAGAGTACTTATTTGGCATCAGGCTCCTAAATACACCATCAAAGGTCTAATTAGAGGGAATACTCTTGTGATAGTGCCCCTTGAGATAGGTGGGTGACATTTCATGTGTAATTTCATTTTCCTCCAGATGACAATATTTTACATCATTCTTATTATGGATTGAATAGTTACTTATCACACCATTGTTGATTTTTATCACTAGTCGGTGTCATTTATATCACCCGAGGGAAACACATATATTTCTAAGGGTGAATGTGATATCCAGGATAGTCAATATGGACATAAGTGTACTAGGATAGGTATGGAAACAACTCATAAGGATAGTCTCTTTATGAGCCATCATGGAATGTAGATATTTGAATTATCTCATACTGTGGATTATTTACAAGACATCTTCCTTGAAGATTTTTCTAGATTACGTCATATGAGAGAGTGGCAGATTTCACCATCACATTAGTTCTAGGTGAGGCATCAATTTTCATTCCTACTTATAGGATGGAATATTATGAGCTCTAAGAACTTTTGAAGAAGTTATATTATCTTAAGACAAAGTGGTTTATTTGACCTTGAACTTCACCTTTGGGTTCACCCACCCATTTCTCTATGAAAGAGAATGATAACATCTGTTTGTGTGTAGATTATAGGATCTTAAACCACTAACTTGTATAGATGACCTATTTGACCAACTTCCTGGATAGAAATTTTTCTTCAGGTTTGATTTGTTTTCAAGATACCATTAGGTTCACATGAGTTCATCATACATACCTTGTACTATGTTCCAAAGTATGTATGACTAGTACGAGTAACTGGTTAGGCCGTTCGGCCTTATGATCACACCGGAAATCTTTATGAAATTTATGATTTGAGGTTTTCACCTATATATTGATTCATTTTGGTAGTATTCATAGAAGGAATCTTAGGGTATTCTCACACCATACATGAGCATGAAAACTATCTTGAAATCATTTTAAATAAACTCAGAGAGGACCATATTTATGCGAAGTTCATTAAATTAAAGTTTTGGATTAACAAGGTTCACCTATTAGGTGTTTTGATTATAGATGCTGGTATATCTATTGACCCATAGAAGGTGAGCACAATGATTTCCGGGGAATGACCCAAAAAACATATTGTATATATGTAGTTTTCTAGGGGTGGGATGCTATTACATGTGGTTCATTCATGATTTCTGATGACCGGCAGTGACTCTCATGGGACTGACTAATACTGGGGTAAAATTTACCTGGTTTGATATTTTTGAGCTATATTTTCAAGGGTTTAAATGTAGATTGAATTCAGTGACAGTAATAATTATTCTAGAGCTAAGAAGAGGTTATAATTTTTACTGTGATGCTTTAGGAATCTGGATAGGTGATGTCCTGATGTAGGGTGATTGAGTTGTAGCACATGGGTCCCACCAGCTAAGGCATCATGAGTGAATTTACGCTATTCATGTCTTCAAGAAAGCAGTATATTTTAATTCATTATGATGTTTGAGGAACTACTTATTGGGTTAGTGGTTTGTTGTTTACATATATAAAAAAATTCTCAAATACATATACATGCAACGAGACTTGAATTTGAAGTAGCACTGGTTGGTGGAATACATACCATCATTTAAATTTACAATTTCTTATACACCCATTAAGGGTAATGAAGTAGCTAAAAACATGATATAGAATAATATGACACTGGTTTTCCAGGAGGTCATCAGTGAATGGATGTAGAAGCCCTTATTTTTGTAGAATAAACTGGTGGTTTATGAGTACCATAGACAACCTGTTTTAGTTTCTTAGGTTGTTAAATCCTCTCTTCAATAGAAGGTGCATATGAGAATGATTTATAATCCCATAGTATTAGTCTGATGGGAAATTTTCTTAGAAGTGAACCCACTTATTTTTTTTTGGGTTTTTATGAGAATGATATCCTACTCTACCAAGGGTGTGTTTGGGAGCCTCCTGATAGGCTGGAAGAGTTGATGTGGGAATCTCTTGCCTCTGTTTTTGTAAATCATACTAGGATTAACAAAATGTACCGATATGTACATCATCAGTATTGATGGATGGGTATGAAAATGAATATTGTAGGTTTTATCACGAGGTGTTCCACCTATCAGTAGGTAAAGGCAGGGCACCATTGGACTACTGGGCTTATACAAACATTATCCATTCATATGTGGAAATGGAATGAATTCACTATGGATTTCATGATTTCCTTGATGGGATCCCCTCAAGGTTGAAATGTATTATGGGTGATCATCAATAGGATATCCAAGGGTGAACACTTTATTCTGATCTTGGATACATTCTCAATCAAAAAACATAGGTGGATTTATATCTTCAAGATCATGCATCATCAGGGTGTTCCTATTTCTATTGTATCAAACAAAGATACATGTTTTAAATCACAATTATGGAAGGGGGTGCATAAGGCACTAGGTTCCTAGGTACTCTTGAGAAAAACATATCACCCTATGACCAATATTTAGTCCATTAAGATGATATAGGTTCTAAAGGAGATTCTCTAGAATTGTATCTTTGATTTTGGAGGTTCTTGTAAAAAACACATACCTATTTTTGAGTTTTCAAGAAAAATAATTTTTCCATAAATGATCCAAATGGCTCCATATTAATCCTTTTATGGTAGTTCAATCTGTTCTCTTCTATATTGGATAGAGGTAGGTGAGGAAGCACTACTGGGTCCTCAAATCATTCGAAAGACTCTAGAACAAGTTTAGATGATTTAGAAGAATTTGGATAAAACTCAGTCAAAATAGATGTCTTTTACAAATCATTTCCTTTAACCTCTAGAGTTTGAGGTGGGATATCAGGCCCTTCTGTGTGTATCACCTAGGTTGGATTATATAAAAAATAAGAGATAGAGAAAGATATTGCTTATGCATTTTGGGCCTTTTGAGATAGTAGAGGGAGTCAGGTTGGAAGACTATCAGTTGTTGTTACCCTAAAGGTTCCATTCCATGAAAAACATATTGAATGTATCATAGCTTTAGCAGTACCAAGATGAACCATATCATTTATTTGACCCTAATGATATTATACTCGAGGAGGACACATCCTTTGAAGATCATCTAATATGTATTGTTCATTTAATCATGAAGGATCTCTAAGGTGGGTCTATTCCTCCACTCTGAGTGCTATGACAATTAAAATGTGTTCGAGATGAGTCATTTGAGTAGGAGGCTGACGTACCTGTGAAGTGGAAAGAATATTTCTATGATGGCATTTTACCACCGTCAGATACGAAACTTAGGGATGAGTTGTCTTAAGGAGGGGAGGTTGTAACATCCTATCATTTTGGATAGGTAAAAATCCATTTATAACTATTAAATACATATCATTTTATGAAAATAATGGGATATAATGGGAAAGGAATGGTTCATGAGAGTCTTTGGATCATTTGGGGCCTAGAGTTATAGAAAATGTGAATGGAGAATAAGCCACATGTTTAGTACATGTTTAGTCCTAACTGTATGAATCGACCGTGTGGGGTACCCAGTGCACTGGGGGAATCCAAATAGTTCATCTGAAACAATGAATGGAGGGACACACACACATCCAATCCACAAACATATTTTATAGTTTCATTTCACATGGTTTTTTCATTTTTATTCAAACCATGCACCTTTCCCTTAAAAGGTGTGCCCTTAGACAGTTTGGGTTTCACAATTAGTGCATAGTTCGGACAACCATATGGCCAAACTGTACAACCTAGTAAATGAATTGGAAATGAATCTTTTCCCCATAAATGTTTTAAGACACCTAGTATTCTCAACCTCCATTGTTCTCTTATCTAGTAATTGAGTGATCTCGCTCTTCAAGACATCCTAGAATTTTGATATCTCCCTTATCTGTCATCCAAATCCTTCACCCCTAGATTCACTGAAAAGATTAAGGTAAATTATAAACTCTGCTTTTTTCTATTTTAGGTTTATGTTATCCTCTATTTATCTATTTATGTATGACCTCATTTCCCTAATATTCAATGTATTTGATTATTCTTATGATATACTTCATTATAGCTCAAATCAAAGGCCGAAAATGGATAAATTACCTTCAATGAACCTATTGTTGGTTGTATAAATAATATCTCAATGTTCAGTCACTCCCTATATCATGCGACATTATACTGCATGTTGGATACTTCTGCAGATGCCTCTAAATTTATAAGTAAATCAAATTGAATGAATCATCATGCCTGTTCTGACTCTAGTGAGTAGTGAATCGCCCCTTTGGTTGATTATATTTACCTAAGACACCCCAATGGGTGATATTTTCTCTTATAGGCTTAGTGAATATTATAATAAATTGTTTAAGTGCCTCTTGATGTGTATTACATTTATGATAAATGCTTTAAAATAATGATTTCTCTTAATATGAATTGTAGTCCATGGGTTAGAAACTTGATCCTTATGCATTATTACTTATTACATTATTCTTTATGCTTGTTTCATATACCATGTGTTTTAGGATCACTACATATTTCTTTTTTCTGTAGTGGTTTTTATATGATAAATTTATTTGGAAATCATGTATTATATGTGGTATTGCTATGAATTGTTGATAACATGTGATTTTGTTTTGTATTCATTACTTAATTAAGATCCAGGAGTGAACATGGGTCCCAAATGAGGGACACCATCGATGATATTTCATGCTTGTATTTGGATACATTGGATACACTAAGAAGGACCCCTGGCTTGCCTTCTATGGGCTCTCCAGATTGTTTATTTATACCAAAGAGTGACACTAGTTCCCTATAAGAGGAACCATGGATGAGATCATTGGAAAGATGGTTACACCATCACTCAAGTGATACTTTGTACCCTATGTGAGATAACCAAGATGGGATTAGAGGTTATGTTTACACCATGTTGAGAGTTATATAAGGGACCCATTTTATGGGTCTCCCTAGATGGTATATGTGGTATGGGGTATTTTAAATATCCTATAGTGAAACTTGGGACTCTTGTATGGATATACTTATATAGGAACATGATTCCACACTGGATTCGATGGTTGTATTTATTAAATTACATGTGTAACATCCCTAAATCTTGCAGTCTCTAACGTGGCCGATAATGGTTAGTTATGAGACCTTAATCGCACCACCCCATATTTCAAAAGCTAGAAACAAGCAGAGGGGGTCTAATGTGTATAGTGGGGAGACAATAACCCCTAGTATGAAGTTTCAGAGTAGTAGAAAAAATCATAATAAAATATAAATAATAATCAATTTAAATACATCTTAGAAGACCACAATAAATTCCAAAGGAATTATCCAACACTAATAAAGGAATAATGTAATGATGTGATGGAATGTAACTAAATGTCATGATTGATAAATATAAGAAAAATACTAGAACGCTCAAATAAAATTCTCAATGTCCCAGGTCCTGAACTCCACATCAATCCCATGTCCAATCTCCATCCCAATAGAAAACAATAAATCAACATCAATGTCATTTTCCATTGTCCAATCCTAGAACCACATATTTTGATCGGTTTCCAAACAATAGCCCGAATAGTGTGTGCGTATAACTCAGTAGGTTGATACCACAATATCTAAAAAAAATTAGTCTAATAAGAAGTGTATAAAATAATGAGATAAACATGTGTATAAATTAAATAAACAATTAATAAAATACAACAACAACCAACATCGACTCCATGCTGGAATATCTATGAGCACGTATTCTGACCATTTAAACCACAACCATATAACCAAGGTAAAAAACCTAATTTGGAACCATGTTAGAATATCTATGAGCACTTCATACAACTATACCAACCACAAATATATAAACACGATATAGTCACAATAATAATCTAGATCAACTCCCTATAATAATTAAAACATTTATAGGTCAATGACCTATAAGAATTATAACATGGGACTGTGAGAAGTCTGCTCTCTCTTAGAATTATAGCATGGAATGGGACAATATTGCTCACTATTATCATTACATCATATTCATGTGCAAGTGCCTATGCCAAGCTGGTTATATAAGATTCTCAACATAGAGCACATTACCAATCATAAATCATTCTTATCACATTATCACATCATATATCACAATGGAAAATTATACGAATTTCCATTTTTCTTTGATATTCAACTTTACAATTCAATTAACAATTGATTAAAATTTTTACTAATAATAAATAACCCACAATTAAGGGATTATGTAATAATAAATCACACTAGGTCCCATGTCATTCCAAACATAATTTAATCCATTAGCTAAATCGTTTATATTCAATTAATTTTGGCACACACTACATTAGTGATTTTACAATATTTCATAGCCTTGATAATTATCAATCCATGGGGATTAATACTTAGATAACCCGCCCTTACCTGAAGAGAGAAAAATGCTTCCAATGGAAAAAATCCATAAGGATGAAGGTGTAGATGATTTAAAAGAGGTTCCTATAAAAAAGTTGATCTTGATCAAAACAAACTATGAAATTGGGAAATGGGTTTCACAGCAATAGATTAGAGAAGAAGGAAGATAAGGAAGAAACCTAACCAAAAGGACTTATCAAGGATTTCTCACACAAATTAGAATATCCATGAGGGAGTTTGGCACTCTAAATTTTTTTATAGGGTCACCCTAGATTGAGAAGAGAAGACCTACAACTGAAACATATCATAATTTAGATGCAGAACATGTTTAAACAGTAGGTTTGGAATTTACTAGTCGTATAACATGATTAAACATCATGTAAATGTTTTTAATGGTATTATATAAAAAACAAGTGTTCTTGGTTTTATTTAAGTGAAACCCACAGACAATTACATGATGTGGAATTCCATTACATGACATGTAAATGTTCTGTAAATGAGTTTTTAGACCAATTTCTCTTTAACTCTTAAAACCTCTTTTAAAGATTCTAAACTTACCAATAACCCATTTTAAGACATAGTCCCATTTATAATCGGACACCATTTATAAGGCCCAGCCTTAAACCTTACTTAATATTGAATTAAATGAATAATTCACATTGAGGACCTTTTCATGGTTTAGAGTTTTATAGAATTAGGACATAACTATTACATATCAAAAGTTTACAAAGTAGACACTTCTACCATGTTTCCATAAAATAAAAACTCTTAAAAATAAACATGTTTAGTTCCATGTTTTAGATAGCATGACTTTCCCATGATCCCATCCTTGACCCTATTCCACATTAAGTCCTGTGAAAAACATTTCAAAAAAACATGGGGTGGGCATAAAATCCTCATTAAGGGATACACAAAGAATGAAAATTGTTAGTTTTTCAAAACAACAAGTAAACCATCTATACTTTATCAACGTAATACTTTAAACGTTTATGAAGTAGTAAAAAAACTCTTCAATGAATAAAAGATCATTACTTACCCTTTTGTAACCAAAAGATTACAATAAAACCCATATAAAGAACACATAAAGTATGAAGGTAACTTGGGACATAAACATACTTAAATGGAATAACCAAATGGTCAAATTCCACACATATCACTTAATGGAATAGCCATACGGACAACTTCCATACCCAATGCATTGGAGGTTATAACGTAACCACCCGTTTTGGTGTTCACGGCACCACCTGTCATATGGTTTATCACGTAACCACCCGTAAAATGTACAAATACCATTATAAAATCATAACACATAAAAAATATAATGGAAAGAAAACATTTCCAATCTTTGATCAAAATATATCACTTAAATATATTGACATAACAAATCCATTATAAAAACCATTTTCAATACCAAAATACATAAAAGATTATATGATATTTATTTCATTTTAAAAAAATTACGGCTTATAGAGGAAGCCAAAGACCAAATAATACTCGCGGTGGCGGAAAAGGTCATTGTCACCGCATACGTTAAAAGAAACATTCCTTTTTTTCTTTTAGTAAAACGCTTCATATAAAAAGATTCATTTTGAATTAAATTATAAGTCAAAGGGGTTTATACATGGTACAAAAGAAAGTTGTGTATAAAACAAAATATGCCTCAATGAAAGGAGATTGAGACGAAGTCCCTTACAAATACGATATCCTTGGATTAAGGATAAATCAATGACATAATAATGTGTGACAAACGAATTCACAAAAAATAAGTGGATATTAAATATAAAATAATCAAAGTTCATTAACACATATTCATATAATTACATATTCAAGGAGTAAAAGTTTATCCCATTGAATCAAAATTGGGTTAAGAAGTTCCCCTGCAAAAATTCGACAGTCTAACGGCATCACTTCAATATTCAGAGAAAGAGTTGATGAGAGAAAAAATGGTATCTGATCACTTAGACCTAAAATTTAATTCAATAAGGATATATGAGAACATATACCAACATAATAGTATGTGAATTAAATAACATAAAAAAATACTTTAAAAAAAATAGGGTGAAAGGTTCTCTTACGGACATGGGTAACTTTCGAAACGTACAGCCCATTGAAGAAGTTTCATACAATTATTATGTAAATACCCATAAAAGAAATTATATTACAGAAAGCGTATAATAATATGAATTACAAACACCACTCAATGGAAATGTTAGAAAATGTAGCATAAATCTCACGGGACTAAAATTGAGATGAAAAATCCCTTACAAAAATTCGGCAGCCTAACGGCGCCACTTAAAACTTCAAAAAATGGATTGATGAGATCAAATAGGGTCTCTCATAATATTACAATAAAATGTACATAAATAGGAATATAAAATAACATCCCCCATCATAACAAATAGGATCTTAAAAAAGATACATAAAGGAGAGTACTTAAAAAGAAAGAGAGAGGTTAGATCTCTTACGAAAATTTGGCAGCCTAACGGCGCCACTCAAAACATCCAAAATGGATTGGTGAGAGAAAATAGGGTCATTCATCATATGAACATAAAAAATTACAGTAGTAGTAATATAAAGGAACATCCCAATCATAAGAGAGATGATATTAAAAGGAATGACATAAAAGAGTGTACTTAAAAAGAAAGAGAGGGGTAGGATCCCTTACCTCAAGTCCGACTTGTCTTGTTCATTTTTTATATTCCTGAATAATAAACGTCGGTCAATTTATAATTGCATAAGGAACTCATTTAAAGATTATTATTCATTTCATATAACATGTTATAATGTTATAATAATTGGTTAATAATGTGAGTTCATATCAGACATTTTTGTCGATGTTTGTTTCATGAGTCAAAAATGAACTTGTTTGAAAATGATTGTCCATCTAGTTATAAGTAAATCATCTCCAGAATAGTATTAATGATTTAATTATCATATATATCCAGTAAATATTCATTTTATACTACTTCATAACATTTGGATATAAAAAGAAATGAAATACACCGTTTATGGAGATGGTAGGCCGTATGTATGCGTGAACGCTACTTTCATTTCTTTGTCATATTAATGTAATTAAAAATAATTAGGAGATATATATATATTTTTTATAATTACAGTATAATATATATGTTATATAGGTCACATATGTTCATTAATTTAATTCTTTATACATTCCATGTATTGCCTGAACGAGTCACATCACTTGAGGGGGTTGTAGTCCACACTTCCTCGTTTCAAATTTTCGCATTTGCACAACATGAAAAGCATAAAGGAATGTTTTAAATATAAAATTAAGAATCATATAGAAACCATAAATACCATATATATCATATATAAAATATAGTGACATCATAATGGCCACCATGAAAGGTGTTATGAGAAGATTGAACAATCATCGTTTCATGAGGCAGAAATTCAGCATCCACAGAAACAGTATGTTTTTTAAGCATTAGACGAATGTGTGTGTAAGTGTAGCTTGAACACTTAAAATAACAATATCCTAGTATATTGAAGATACTGGTTTTGTTACTAAATAAAGGAATAAAAAGAGTTTATAGGGTTGCAGAAGCAAAATTAAACTTAAGAACACAAGAGAGAAAACTACCTTTAAATTGGGTAACTCTCTTTGATTTGAGCTCAAATTCTTCCTTGGAAAGGATTCTGCCCAAAGTGAGGCTTCAATGATGAAGAGAGGGATGTGAAGAGATGAAATGGGCAGGGGCTGGTCGAGAAAAAGGATTTAGAGGTGTGCGTATGGTGGTAGAGGTGGGGGTCTTTTATAAGAGAAAAGGAGGGGCACTCTTGGAATGTTAAGAAAAGATACATTATTATAAAATGATTATCGGATAAAAAAGGTCCCACAATTATAAATATAGAGGATATGGTGATAAGGGTTCTAAATCCACCAATCCTATAGGTTTTTGACAAGTGTAGGTCTTAGATTTTACATTATTGTTTCATTTTATTTAAATCGTTAAATAATGAGGTAATCGTTGCATCATCATGGTGTCATAAATAATTTAATTTATTTAATGTCTAAAAATTATAAAACAAATATCTTGATTTATGATATCTTTATATCTTTCCAGTGAATATTAATAGTCTAAATTATGAATTGTATAACCACATTTAAAAATTGTTTTAGTAAAACATCTCATGTTTGTGACATTTTTATTTTAACATTAAATAAAAAGTTATTAATGTCAATTTCCTACCAAGTGGCTCCATGGGGTCCCCAAGTTGACCCATGGATTTTATCGGTCGGCCATTACACATCCAATAAGGTTAGGAAATGTTTCTAGGTAATTTCATATCATTAAATCATTCTTTTTACCTCAAACTACACTAATTACCTCTAATCGCGATTAATAAACATAAAAGTTAGTATTCACCAAAAAAATATTTTAATCCCATTGAACCACATTGTAATTCTTAATGACAACCATGTATGTCAGATTTTTGAAATTCAAATCACAGAAGTGGTAAAGTTTCATTTTAAAGAAAAATCAGTTTCTTTAACTACCACTTAGTGGTTTCACTATTCATCAAAAATTGATGTTTTTCAGAAAATTACCAAAAAATAACCTTAAGATATATTTGATATTAAAAATTCAAAAATGATATCCATTTAATGAAATTAAAAACATATAAGGTAAATTAATTAATTTAACAATCAATTCCCGCTGTCAAAACAAATAGCGTGTTTTTAAGAAATAATATCTATTAAAAGATTGACACTCGTTTAAGTCCAATTTCAAAGTGAAATTAATTCCAAGGACAACTATTGGATTAAATGGTAAAATTATATTCTAATTTAACTTTAAAACCATTTCAAAATATAATCTAATCATTGAAATAAATTTGATTAAAAAGAGGTTTTGAATTAAAATACAAGATTTTTCACTATTCATTAAAAAATGAACTTTATCGGAAAAATACCAAAAATTTACCCAAAGTAAATTTTTATGTCCTGATTCTAAAGAAGAATTTTATTTTTTCAAATATAACACATAAAATTTTCAATTGTGGATTTAAAAGAGATTTGCCATCAAAAGGCGGTTAATCGACCTTTTAAAGAATATTAGAAACTATACGCTTAAAATTGGATTCATTCGCATTTTTAATCCTCCAACATTTATTGTAAAAAGTAAATATATTTGACAAACATACATAATCATTTTTTAGTTACTTCCGTTCTTTCCCGCCATTACAATGGCTAGGCGTTAACTACCATTTAAAATAATATTATTTTATTATTAGAGTGCAACAGAAGATTTCAAAGGAACTCGTTGTCGCATATTGGGTACGCCATCAAGCATAGCATCCCTTTAAATTAATATTAATATTTTATTAAAAAATATGGATAAATATGAAAATTTCATATTCTTTATTTATCTGGGGTATTACATCCTTCCCCCCTTTTGGAAATTGCGTCCTCACAATTTTAAAATTGGGCTCAGAAACTTCATTGAAATCCCCACATCGAAAAAGGTGTAAATTAAACTATAACTTTAAAAGAACGAAAGGGAAGTACAAAGGTCACCCGAGTTAACCCATACTATGAATTCTTGTATGAAAACATGGATATGGATGAAAAAACAAAGGGTCATGTTCTGAAGGAGTGTGATAGAAAACATGTTTAGGAGAATGTTAACCACCAGAAAATCACAAACTTTTGATGGGTTAAACGGTATTGGATTCCCCAGTAAGAAACGTTAATGGAAATAATTTTTTTAGCTACTTTTCATTGAAAAATTTATTTTTGAGTTTAACTAAAATATAAAGAAACATACTTACTTGTCATGTTGACTTTCAACTTTTACTAGATTTCTTACATGAACTCATATTTTCTCCAAAAGATGAGTATTTAGGATGACTTGTTCACATTAAGAGAGCTATAATCAACTTCTAGGGAATCACCTAATCCACAAAAGAGAACTATATACTTCCCATGTCTTGAGTCTTTAACCAAAAACAAAAACAAAAAGTTTAGTACAAGATCAGATAATCCAGAAAAGGATAACCCTTTCTAAAAAGAAAATCTATTCTTAATCTCCAAAATTTGTACAACAAAACCCAAAGTTAAACAAGGACCATTCTATAAACAAATTGTCCATAAAATTCTTCAAAGTAAACCAAACTAATATTGAAACCCAAATATTTGAAGTATTTAGTCACATAGTCTTCCAAGGTATAAAATAACACTTATCTTTAAATAACATCAGTTTCTCTTAAAGTCTCATATTGAAAAGTAATTAACCTAATCACATATCCTCCAGGAATGGTTAATAATTTCCATACATAACCGAAAAAAACTTACTCTTAATTCATAAAATCATCTATCTAAAAAGAATTAGTCAAACTAACATGGACTTCACATAGTCAAGTGGTAGGCGATAAATACCAGTCACACTATGGTTGTGGGTTCGATTCCTGCAGCTTTGTCTGACGCGACAGGTTGTCACACGGTCTCCGTGTTTTCCTTTTTATAAAACTCCAAAAATAACCCTAACATGTTTTAACCTCAATAGTTTTCATATACATCTCATTTTCATCCAAATTCATTACGATCTCAACATCTTAATTCTATAAGTCTTATTCCACCACCATAAGATAAAATAAAACGATTCCCAAAATTAATAACAGCATACCATGATCATGGAGTCCACTCGGTTTCATTGTCATCTTGTTCACGTAGGTAGACGTCCCATGCATTACAACAATTATTTAGAGATACTTCTAAATCATTTGATTCCTCCATCCAAATACACCTTGTACAACATGGGTCATATGGGTGTTCACAAAAAAACAGTTATGGAAAATAATCATGTTTGGCATATAATTCCAGAACATCTGATAAAACATGATTTCTATAAAATAGTCGGACATAATTTGAGTTGAAACTTTATATTATTGGTCCTTTTAAAATACCATAACTATGTGCTGAGACACTATATTTTAAAATCAAATATAAGTAGGTTGTGCAAGGGTCTCCTTCCCCAGTACCATTTCTAAAATCATAATATGCTTCAAATTCTTGTGATAATGTAAATTATTTGAAAACACCTTGATAATATTTTCCATTCGTGAAAATATGAGAATATTTTGAAAATAGTATTTGTCTAAATACAACCCATGATCCACGATGATAACGAGGTATAGTGGAGGTGTTTGATATCTCAAACAACTGCCTGCAAGTGAGTTGTATACTAGAAAAAGTTTCACAATCATCCGAACATGACTTTGCAATATTTATTGGAAGCATGTCATCAGGAAGAGATATTAATGTCATTTGAGATCCTTCTCCTTCCATTCGTAACTGACTTTACATTCCCTGAAAAAAGTTAGAAAACAAGGATTTAACTGAAATAATAGATATAGGGAATAACCATGTTTCTAACAAAAACTCATAACCCCTAAAGTTGTCTAAACCGACCTATGATACCAACAATAAGGCCCAACATTAAACCTTACTTAATATTGAATTAAATGAATAACTCACTTTGGGGATCTTTTCATGGTTTAGAGTTTTAGAGAATTAGGACATAACTATTACATCTCAAAAGATTACAAAGTAGACACTTCTACTAAGTTTCCATAAAATAAAAACTCGTAAAAAGAAACATGTTTACTTCCATGTTTTAGATAGCATGACTTTCCCTTGATCCCATCCTTGAACCTATTCCACATTTAGTACTGTGAAAAACGTTTCAAAAAAAAACTTGTGGTGAGCATAAAAATCTCAGTAAGGGATACACAAAGAATGAAAACTGTTAGTTTTTCAAAACAACAAGTAAACCATGTATACTTTATCAAAGTAATACTTTTAACCTATTTCAAATAGTAAAAAACTCTTCACTGAATAAAAGATCATTACATACCCTTTTATAACCAAAAGATTACCATAAAACCCATATAAAGATCACATAACATATGAAGGTAACTTGGGACATAAACATACTTAAATGGAATAACCATACAGTCTACTTCCACACATATCACTTAATGGAATAGCCATACGGCCGACTTCCATACCCAATGCATTGGAGGTTATCACATAACCACCCATCCTAGTATTCACGGCACCACCCGTCATATGGTTTATCATGTAACCACCCGTAAAAAGTCCATGTACCATTATAAAATCATAAGACATAAAAAATATATAAAGGAAAGAAAAAATTTACACACTTTGATCACAATATATCACTTAAATATATTGACATAACAAATCCCTTATAAAAACAATTTTCAATAACAAAAAACATAAAAGATTATATGGTATTTATGTCATTTTTTAAAAAAATTACGGCTTGTAGAGGAAGCCAAAGACCAAATAATACTCAAGGTGGTAGAAAAAGTCATTGTCACTGCGTATGTTAAAAGAAATATTCCTTTTTTTCGTTTAGTAAAATGATTTGTATAAAAAGATTCCTTTTGAATAAAATTATAAGTCAAAGTGGTTTATACACCGTATAAAAGAAAGTTGTGTATAAAACAAAATATGCTTCAATGGAAGGAGATTGAGACGAAGTCCCTTAGAAATATGATATCCTTGGATTAAGGATAAATCAATGACATAATTTTGTGTGACAAACTAATTCACAAAATATAAGTGGATATTAAGTGTAAAACAATCAGATTTCATTCACGCATATTCATAGAATGACATATTCAAGGAGTACATGTTTATCCCAAAGAATAAAAATTGGGTTAAGAAGTTCCCTTGCAAAAATTCGACAGTCTAACGACGTCACTTCAAAATTCAGATAAAGAGTTGATAAGAGAGACAATAGTATCTGATTACTTGGACATAAAATTTACATAAATAAGGATATAGGTGAACATATCCCAACATAATAGTATTTGAATTAAAAGACATAACAAAATAAGTCTTTACAAAAATAGGGTGAAAGGTTCCCTTACCGACTTGGGTAAATTTCAAAACGTACACCCCATTGAAGAAGGGTCATACAATGAATATGAAAATACCCATTAATTAAATTATATTTCACAAAGAGTATAATAATGGGAATTACATACACCAATCAAAGTAAATGGTGGAAAATTTAGCATAAATCACATGGGACTAAAAGTGAGATGAAAATCCCTTACCAAAACTCGGCAGCCTAACGGAGCCACTTAAAAGTTTAAAAAATGGATTTATGAGATCAAATAGGGTCTCTCATAATATTAAAATAAAATGTA
The DNA here is from genome assembly GCA_963277665.1 of Viscum album. NCBI lineage: Eukaryota > Viridiplantae > Streptophyta > Magnoliopsida > Santalales > Viscaceae > Viscum > Viscum album. The sequence goes on along the minus strand of OY728132.1, from coordinate 756,048,635 downwards.
CAGAAATATTAATATAAAAGACAATCCCCAATAATAAAAAATAGGACCTTAAAAGAAGTGACATAAATGAGAGTACTTAAAAATAATGAGAGATGTTAGATCTCTTACGAACATTCGGTAGCATAACGATGCCACTCAAAACTTACATAATGGATTGGTGAGAGAAAATAGGGTCTCTCATCATATGAACATAAAAATTACAGTAAGAGTAATATAAAAGAACATCCAAATCATAAGAAAGATGAGCTTAAAATGAATTACATAAAAGTGTGTCCCTAAAAAGAAAGAGAGGGGTAGGATCCCATACCTCAAGTCCGACTTGTCTTGTTCGTTTCTTTATATTCATGAAAAATAAACTTTGGTAAATTTATAATTTCATAATTAACTCTTTCAAAGATGATTATTCAGGTCATATCACATGTTATAATGTTATAATAATTGGTTAATAATATGAGTTCATATCAGACGTTTTTGTCGATGTTTCGTACATGAGTCAAAAATGAACTTGTTTGAAAATGATTATCCATGTAGTTATAAGTAAATCATCTCCAGAATAGTATTAATGATTTAAATATCATATATATCCAGTACATATTCATTTTATACCACTCCATAACATTTATAGATAAAAAGAAATGAAATGCACCATTCATGGAGACGGTAGACCATACGTAGGCGTGAACACTACTTTCATTTCTTTTTCATATTAATTTAATTAAAAATAATTTATAGATATATATATTATAATTACAGTATAATATATATGTTATATAGGTCACATATGTTCATTAATTTCATTCTTTATACATTCCATGTATTTCATGAATGAGTCACATCACTTGAGGGGGCGGTAGTCCACGCTTCCTCTATATGAAATTATCGCATTTGCACAACATGAAAAGTATAAATTAATGATTTAAATATAAAATTCAGAAGCATATAGAAAACATAAATACCATATATATCATATATAAAATACAGTGGCATCATAATGGCCACCATGAAAGGTGTGAAAAGAATATTGAACAATCATCGTTTCGTGAGGCAGAAATTCGCCATCCACGGAAACAGTTTGTTCTTTAACCATTAGACGAAGGTGTGTGTAATTGTAGCTCTAATACTTCACATAAAAACATCCTAGTATATTTAAGATACAGTTGTTGTTACAAAATAAATTAATAAAAATATTTTATAGGGTTGGAGAAGCAAAATAAAACATAAGAACACAAGAGAGGACACTACCTTTAAATCGGGTAATTCTCTTTGATTTGAGCTCAAAGGCTTCCTTGGAAAGGATTATGCCTAAAGTGAGGATTCAATGATGAAGAGAGGGATGTGGAGAGATGAAATAGGAAGGGTTTGGCCGAGCCAAAGGCATGAGAGGTGTGGGTAAGGTGGTAGAGGTGGGGGCCTTTTATAAGAGAAAAGGAGGGTCACTCTTGGAAAGTTAAGAAAAGATGCATTATTATAAAACGATTTTCAGATACAAAAGGTCCCACAATTACAAATATAGAGGATAAGTTGATAAGGGTTAGAAATAAACCCATACAATAGGTTTTTTACAAGTTTAGGTATTATATTTTACATTATTGTTTCATTTTATTTAAATTGTTAAATAATGAGGTAATCGTTGCATCATCATGGTGTCATAAATAATTTAATTTATATAATGTCTAAAAAATATAAAAAAAATATCATGATGTATGAAATATTTTTATCATTCCAATGAATTTTGATAGTTATAATTATGACTTGTATAACTCCATTTAAAATTTTTTTTTGTAAAAAATTTCATGTTTGTGACATTTTTATTTTAACATTAAATAAAAAGTTATTAATGTAATTTTCCTACCAAAGTGGCTCGATGAGGTCCCCAATTTGACCCATGGATTTTATTCGTCATCCATGACACATCCAATAAGGTTAAGACATGTTTCTAGGTCATTTCATATCATTAAAACATTATTTCTACATTAAACTACACTAATTATCTCTAATCGTGATTAATAAACATAAAAGTTACTATTGACCAAAAAATTATTTTAATCCCATTGAACCAAATTGTACTTCCTAATGACAACCATATATGTCGGATTTTTGAAATTCAAATAACATAAGTGATAATGTTTCATTTAAACGAAAAATCAGTTTCTTTAACTACCACTTATTGGTTTCACTATTCATCAAAAATTGATGTTTTTCAGAAAATTCCCAAAAATTCACCCTAATTTATATTTGATATTCTGAATTCAAAAATGATGTCCATTTTAAAAAATTCAAAACATATAAGTTGCGTTAATTAATTTAATAATCAATTCCCGCTTTTAAAACAATTAGCGTGTTTTTAAGAAACAATATCTATTAAAAGATTGACACTAATTTGCGTCCAATTTCAAAGTGAAATTAATTCCAATGTCCACTATTGGATTGAATGGAAAAAATATATTCTAATTGATCTTTAAAACCAATTCAAAATATAATCTAATTATATAAATAAATTATATTAAAAAGAGGTTTTGAATTAAAATACAACATTTTTCACTATTCTTTAAAAAATGAACTTTATCGGAAAATACCAAATATTTACACAAAGTAAATTTTGATGTCCCGATTCTAAAGAAGAATTTTATTTTTTCAAATATAACACATAAAATTGTCATAAAGTGTATTTAAAAGAGGTTCTCTATCAAAAGGCGGTTAATCGACCATTTAAAAAATATATGATTTTTTACGCTTAAAATTGGATTCAGTCACATTTTTAATCCTCTAACATTTATAGTAAAAAGTAAAAATATTAGACAAAAATACATAATCATTTTTTAGTTAGTTCCGTTAATTCCCACCATTATAATGTCTAGGCGTTAACTACCATTTAAAATAATATTATTTTATTATTTGAGTGCAACGTAAGATTTCAAAGGAACTCGTTGTCACGTATTGGGTACGCCATCAAGCATAACGTCCCCTTTAAATTAATATTAATTTTTTATTCACAAATATGGATAAATATGAAAATGTCATATTCTTTATGTACCTGGGGTGTTAAAACATTAACTCAACAATCATACATCCCCAAACATTATTTCAATTTCTCTAATAAAGGATCAATTAAAAAACATTGAGAAAGACAAACACGGGAAAAAAAGATATCTTAAAGCCCACCCACCTTATAAAATCTCACCCTCGAGCTTCCCTAAGAATAAATATGATGTCTCAGTGAACAAGCTTAGCCACACTATTAACATATCATACTCCCTATCCTTGGTCTCCATTTAAATCCTCACATGATGCCACTGCACCCGAACTAACAATATTTTCTGACATTGAATATATTTCTCAATGCGATCCCCAACATGTTTCAAATTATCCTCAAAGGACGCATCAACAAAAAGCTCGACATATGATACATTTATCACATGGGATGGGTCTAGATGATAGCTATGACATGTGGAACACATTGTTCTAAGAATTATAACACTATGGAAGGGATAGATGGTTTTCCACTGGACATACCCTTTACACTATTTTTTATGGAACCAAAAACATGGGCGCTAGATTTCCCTGTCCCTTGATATGGTGTTTACCCAACCTAAGAGACAACTGATGGAAGAGATGATGATAACCCTCAAAATATAGTGGTCATATCCAATGGACAACATATGAATTCTTTCTTACTCTACACAACCCCCAACCACAATCTAATCACCTAAACCTGTTTAGATGTCTACAACATGAGGCAAGGCACGACAAGTGATGAATCACCAGCCTCCATCAAAAAAAGAGTTGAACGACATGGCCTTCCATAAAAATCCTCAAAATGTTCCATTTGGATAAATTCCAAAAAAACTATTATGATTTTTAAACTCTAAAATATCCATATATTTCTTCCACGAAAAAAGGATCACTGTATTGAACGATACTCCTCAGAACACCAAGCAACTGAATAGCCTTGCACATGTAAAAATTTACCAGATCATCAACTATAAAGGATTCACAAATTGGTAATAAGTGGGAAACCTTAGTCAGTAGATCCAAAAAGCCTATAAAACATAATTCTTATGGATTTTCTTATGCAGTCCTATCACAAAATCCCTTGTGACATTACCCATTTCCACTTAGTGATGGTTAAAGGATACAAAATTCCAGTTGGCTTCTGATTCTTAGCTTTCACCAGATTATAAGAAAAGCATCTAGCCATGATGTTTTCCAATTCCTTATTTATTCCTAACCATATATACTACCTATGGAGTGCCTGATACGTCATTATTAAACCATGATTTACCACCCATTTAGATGAATGGAACTCCCTCATCAGCTTCTCGTGCAATCCCATAAGATCCCATACTCGATAATAGAATAGAGTAAAATTGAAACTACTGAGAGACCATCATGAAGGCGTGTCCCCACCATATAAATTTTATCTCAGAAATGAGCCCTCCGGATCATAAAACTGCTTTGTCTAAATCTGGGCCAAAATCACTAATATAACAGATATCGAAGTCAGAGCTACCATTCCTAAAGATAAGTGAACATCCAGATGCATGTCTACAAAAGGGATGTTATCCTCCAGTCATCATATGAATCCCTTACATCTTTTATCTATTTATGTTGTCTCAAAGTAACAGTAATGATTTTGAACTTGTGAGATGTATAAGACAATTCAAATTTGAAATAATGTAGATACTTGACCACTTCCTCTTATGAATGTTCAATTATCACTGATAAAAGATGTACCTAATGATTTTGTTATCCATGTATACCACAATACTCCCACCCATGATGTAGTGTCTCAAAAATCATAGGGAATTTATCACTGATGCTAACTATAGTTCTTGAGTAGTGAAATTCCACTCATGCAGTCTTAGGTGCCTGGAGGGATAAGAAACCACTCAATACTCCTGCATCAAAATTGTTTCAAGTCCATCTATGGATGTGTCATAGTACAGGGTATAATATTTACCCAGTACAGGTAAAGCAAGGATTTTTTACAAGGTCAGGATACCCATTAGTTCTTGAAAATTTATTTCAAAAGCATCAGGCCAAACAAACTTCACACATTTCATGGTCAGCATAGAAATTAGTGCTTCAAAAAAGGGGAAATCAATGAGAAAAAAACCATTAACAATTTAATAATCAAATAAAGATAAAAACATCGAATACATTTTGGGGGGGGGGGGTTCCCATGATATCATGACTGTTAATTTTTCTAGGTCCACTATCACTCATGCCTCTAAAATGAAATGGCCAAATAAGTGCACTTTATTTATCCTAAAACAACATTTAGTTAGCTTGGAATAAATCCAATTCTCACTCAATTCACTCTAGATGATGTTAAGATGTTTCAAATGATCATATGATGAAAGAGAGTACACTAAGATATCATAGATAAAATATACCACAAAATTGTCTAGGAAAGGATGAATGATCCTATTCATTGAGTCCATTAATTCCACAGGTTCGTTAGTCGACCCAAACAACATCATTGTGAAATCATACATGCTATAATTTCATTTAAATTTAGTTTATGGTATGTTTGATAGTATCACCCATAACTAATAATATCTTTATATCAAGTCAATCTTGGAGATGTTTTTATCACCTATCAACTGATGGAAAATATCATCAATGTGTGTAAGAGGATTCCGGTTCTTGACCATCATCTGGTTCGACCTCTAATAATCAAAACATAAATTCAAATAACCATCACCCTTGTTGGTGAAGAGAAATAGAGAACCACAATGAGAAGTACTCTTCTTTATGTTGAATTTAAATTATTGATCATCAAAACAAACATTCAACTATCAAAGCTCTTCTGGTAAAATCTGCTAAGGTGGGATAGAAAATGGTTCTGCTCCTAGAACTAACTTGATCATGAACTCGATCACTCACTCGAGTGGTAATCCATAGAACATTTTGGGGAGAACATCCCAAAGATTATCTACCACTCATGGAGTATAATCCAATATCATTAAAAAATTATCTATAGAAAGATAAGTGATTTGAGTTGTGAGATAATACCAACGGAACTGAATTAGTCCCACACGACAAGCCTATGTATCCAACTCACCATGGTGAGAATAGTTATTTTTATATAGATATAAGAAATTATCTCTCCTCCTATAAAAGTGGTTAGGATCTTGGTATAGAACTAACTAATACATACCAAGAATCTTGTCTAAGCATATCATTTCTAGCATGAATGGTTCCCAAAAGAAATGGTAATGACTAATATCTAGAGAACACACCTTGAATTGTTTGATATTTTCAACCTAAACTCTCAATGGTGTGTCAATTTTTAAAACACCATATAAGCTTTCAAAATCCATGCATAACCCATTTTCAAAAATAGATGATAGAAAAGAATGTGATGCTCCTGTATCAAAAATAAAACAAGCTAGTGTAGATGATATAAGAATCATACATCTGACGGTAGGTAATCCTGTATCCAGGTTATCTAAAGTAGTTTTCATAATATGGAACATACTTTAACCTCTTCCCTAGGATCTAATATGACTACCCTATGCTATTTCCATTACTTGGATCGGCTCCTCAAGCACCGGGGTACCTCATCCCTTTCCTCTGACTGAATGACCACTGAAACTCTAGTTAACATCCTTTTGAGTGGTTGTTGAGCCCCTTCCTAACTCCGGTCGTTTTCCTAATCCTCTACCTCTTGTATGCCTTGGAATGTTCACAAAAATACACTAATGATGACCCAGTCTTCCATAGATACAATACTCGACTATAGGGAAAAGAACACAGTAGGTGCTTGTGACAAACATTCCACAACTATAACACTGGAATAGAACAAGATCGTGATATGCTAGTCAACCACCCTGACTAATTTTCCCACCACTAATTTGGTGTAAACTATTATTAAGTTTCTTCTTACACTTGAAGAAGAATTCCCATATTTCCGAACTGAAATATCTTAGACCCTGCACTAATCCTCTTTCAAATTTCATTATGTAATGGGATCATAATTCATGAAATCTTCAAATATATTTTTAATGAAAAATGTTTACATATGACCATATATAATAACACAGACCATCCTAGAAACATCATTACTTGGAGATCACATCAGCTACCAAATATTGTGCAAAGAACTAATGGTCGGTAAAACATCTTGCATAGTCTAGAACTGAATAACCCTGCAGCATAAGATGAGTGAACTCATGAGATATTTCATCCCTCGATGATTTGTGATAGAAATGACTCAGGAACATTGTCTTTAATTCATTTCATGATATCTTATACTACTTCTTAGCTTCCTCCAAAATATCCCTCCAATGATTGGTTGGTCCAAAAATCATATAAGTATCAAGATTCACCCTCATATTTATGGGTGTCTCGAGATGCTTAAATATTTTCACTTTTTAACTCAATCCAAAAAACATAGTCTCTTGTGCCCCCCTTCCCTTGTAAAAATAGGTGGATGAAGAATCTAGAACTCAATTTTCAGCTTAGTCATCAAAGTAAGAGTATGAGCATTATATCATTCTGTGGATCACATGACCCTTAAAATTATATCAAGATGATGAAGATCTATATACTATTTAAGAATTGTAAGAAGAACTATTTCAGCTACATTAGGAGCATGTAAATTTCCACTCTTCTAAAACTCATGTCGAATACGATGAGAATTCCTTTGATCTATAAGATAAACACACTCCTTAGAGAACCGGCATGCAACAATGTTTACTTAACATGTGAATAAAATAGAGAACCCCTATCTCTTGGTCTCTATAGGCATGGATTACATATAATATATCATGACATGAAAACTCATATCATTTATCCAGTGAAACAAATATATATTACTAGAGTTCAACAGACAAGTATATATCAAATTCAGAAAACAAAAATGTCCCTATCATGAACAATGCATGTCAATATATCCCTATATTCCTATTATAATGCATGTATTCTTCGCTAAAACCATATTGGGCCATGATGACCAATCTAAAGAACTAATAACGTCATAAATCTATAACCTCACACAACATGTGAATTACCAAAGTTGAAATAATATAAAGGATACTATATTCCCAACAAAAAGAGATATCCCATCCATAAGAACGTAGATTTTCCCTCCTAAATGGGTTAAATACTCCCACACAAAAGGTCATTAACATTTCCTGACACATCATAATATCCTATCTACCTTTCCAAAACTGTAATGAAAAATAAGAGAAAACATTTTACACCGATACCATTTGGTAACATCCCCCAATTAGGCACTCTCTCACATGGTCAGAAAGGATTGGTTACGAGACCTCAAGTGCACATCCATATACACCAGAGGCTTCCAACTAGCAACATGGATGTAAAGTGTGTTGTGGTAATACTAATAAAAAGGTGTATTAATTAATTCACAAAATTAATAAAATACAACAACATATTTAGGCTCCATTTTGACATATCTCTGAGCATGTATTTTGAACATGAATACCACAACCATATATCTAAGGAAATCAACCTTCTTCAACACCATACAAAAATATCTCTAAAAATTTCTTATGACCTTTCCAACCACAACTATATTACCCTGGTATAGTTCCAAAAAAAATATAGGTCAATGATTTATATGAATTACAAAATTTATGGGAAAAAGTCCTTTAAGCATTACATCATGGGACTGGGAATAGCCCTTTCTCTATAAGAATTATATCATTGACTGGGATGATCCCACTCACTATCAGCATTACAACATATTCATGTGAATGTTCTTTGGCCTAAAATGTTATATATGAATATCCAAATAGAACACATGTCCTTTCATACACCATGGATATCACAATATCACATCATATATCTCAATTGTTAATTATGAGAATAACCAATAATCATTCTTATTCCACTTTTTAATTCAAGTCAAAATTGATTCACACTTATATCAATAAGAAATAAGCAAAAATTTAGAGATTCTATAATATGAAATCACCCTATATCACATGTCTTTATAAACATACATTAAGACATTATCCAAATCATTTATATTCAATTAATTAATGTTAACACTACATTGGTGGTATCACAAGGTTTCATAACCTTGATAATTATCAAACCACAGGGTTTATGATTTATCCCCTACCTTTAACTGATGATCCATCAACTATTCAAATGACCAATTCCCATAAAGAAGGAGGTTCAGATGAATGAAAAGTGCTTCCAAGTGCAAAACTGATCATGATCAAAACAATCATCACATTTGGGAAAAATATTTCACTGCAATAGATTAGAGATATAATAGAAAAAAAAATAACCAAAATGACTTTCCAGGTATTTTTTTTCCACAAATAGAATGTCTAGAAGGGGGTTTGGCACTACGAAATCGCATGGAGGGTCTCCATCCATTGATAAAAGAAGAGTTGTAGCTGGAAAATATTAAAATTCATCCACACAACATGTTTAAAATAGATTTTCAGAAATTAACACATTGTGTAATGGGATTACACATCACGTAATTGGTTTTACTGGTATTCTCCAAAAAATTTGTTACCACAGAATTATATAATTAAAATATGTGAAAAATTAAATGTTGTGTAATCCATTTACATGATGTGTAAATTATTTATAGTTGATTTTTAAGCACATTTTATCATTAACTATCTAAACCTCCTTTAATGTTTATCAACATATTAAGAAGCCATATTAAAACATAGTAAAATATATACCAATAATCCATTAGCTCAACTAGTATACATTCCTCATATTGATGTAATTATCTCTAAAAAAGGTTCATGAAACATAGAGAAATATGAACCTAAAAGATGCGATCTTATAATATGTGATGCCTCTTTATTGAATCATGAAATTTGGTTAACTATTGTTTTAGGGGCATTCCCTCTAATAAAAATCACAATATTGGTGTCTGTCTGTATTTTGTTATTTAATTATGATGATCCATGTACACACCTTATCTCTTTTGTACAGGTTACCTTGGTTCATACATCTAACATATGCTTAAGTAGGTTAAAATGATTGGGTATTCATGATAAACCTATGTTGAGATGTTTATTTTACTTATTTCTATTTATCTATTATTATCAAATTGTTCATTTTATATTGCATAGACTTGACTGATATAAACAATATTTTTGGTGGCCTACTGAGTATATATCTCACACCATGCTTGGGCCAGCCTTGGGGCACAAGACTACTTCATGATTTCAGGTATGGAAAAAGGGAAGCATATTATTTTTTTATGCATGATTAACAGTAATATGAGAGATTTTGGGAGAAGAGGGCTGAGCCAATGCTTGTAATTATAGTAGTAGTATTTTTTATCCTTTTTTTAATATTTTATAACATGTGGAATATTCCAGTATCTGATATTTTCTCTATGTACCCAAATTTTATTGCTACATGATCTCATCATCACATTGTATCTATTTTCTATTCATATTTTTAACTATTTATCATTATTATTAGATAATTTATTATTACTATTCCATTATATTCTTTCTGTTATTACAACTTTGACTACTTCTTATTATCATATAGCATTGTGAGAAAATATGAACTATGAGGGAATAGTCTTCCATGGAAACACCCCAGTCCATCGCTACAAGTCAGTATCCCATAGTGTATGGGGTGGTGACCTTGAGGGTTTTTGGCCCACCATCTCGAGACACCTCTAAGTGGATTTTGGGGAGGGATGATACACCCACAAATAATATTCTATGATATTGTGATGAACCATTATTATGCAATGAAACTTGAGGAGACACACATAATCTCATGTCTTTGGATAGTTAATGTGATTCTCATCACATTGAACAGGTCATGCGCTTCACATAACCTTGGATAGGTTATGCTCTTCACATCAGATAGCAATGTTATGGAGTGGAAGTTCTAACTTCCATTTATTGAAGGGTATTTGGTTGGGATGATTATATTTTGATGATATAGTAGTAGTTTAAGACCTAATTTATAGAAAAAGTTGCTTAGTTGATGAACATACATACTATGTAGTAGAGAGATCATGTTCATATTGTTTATTGAATTTATTTTATGTTCAAGTGGTGGCAGTTTAAAAAATTCCATATAAGATTTTTGTTACTAGTATAAACAACACCACTAGACTTAGGAAGGTTGTTTGTTTACTACATGAATATTTTACATCAATTCTAGGAATTTTTAATCTCTAAAAAACTAAAATTATATGAGAATGAGTGAAATAACTAGAGGTTGATCATGGTAAGGAGTAGTATTTTACGGAACCACATAAAAACACCTTACATGATTTTCATTACATTATTTTTATTACATGTTGGATAATTGATAATTTACAAAATGAGATATCGAGGATTTAACAATCAATTAAGGTTGAATAAAAAAAAATAATTCCTAAAAAGTCACCACTATTCACCCCCATCTTAGTTGATCAGGGATGGGGATCTAATTTATTTAAGACCCATACATTAATGGATTATCGAAAAGGACTTTTTATAAATTGGATTATATGATATGATAATTCAAAATATATTTTCCTTGAAACTATGAAGATCATATTCACAAATATAATTGTAAAATAATAATAAATTTTGGGCTTCCAAATAGAGTCTTATAGAGCTTCATACAGAAGGGATAGTCAAAAATTTTCCTTTTCGGATGATTTTTATGATAAGACATTATTAGTACTAAAAATCATTTTAGGGACCAAAAAGATGCTGAAGGTTATCCACTTATAAATTAATGTATACCAATTTATATATTATTTTATTTATAAAAAATTATTTAACAATTTATTGTTTTAATATATTTATTTCCATTATCCAAAGATATATTCTTAAAAATATATTTTTATATTTTAAAGGATGAGAATAAAAAGTATTTAGAAAACTATCTCCATTGAAATATTGAAGTGAATATATTATTTTTTTTATTTATAAAAAAATAGAAGTACATATTGTATTTCATGTATCTATACTATGGATGCAACACCCAAAATTACTTATTTAAAATATGTTCTATTATTCAATTATATTAATTTTCAATATAGTAAAAAATTATAATATTTAATATTTATAGGTAAAAAAGGTTCGGTACATGGTCTCAAGAATATGAATTCTTCATATGCATGGTATATTAGTGGGTAGTGTAAGAATTATTTTTTTTCATGGTGTGATGATCAATCATAGAGAGAATAATTTCTTTAAAAGAATAGAAACAACAATTGTCTCACTTAAATATATGAAAAATTATTGTAACTGATTAAAATGATTACCTAATGAAATTATTTTCTATTTAAAATAAATTTTTCGATAAATTTTGGTTTATATATTTTTATATATGCTATATTAAAATATATATATTATGTTTCTATATTATTGATATTTTTATTATAATATTATTTTTGTTATCATGTTATTCAAATTTTTAATGGTAGTTAAATGATAATTTCTTATTTTTTGTTTTTATAATGAAATATAAATTTTATTAATATTATTAATTCACAACAATTTATATTTATATATTAATTATTTTAATCAATTTATAGATATGTTAGAAAAAAGGAATGGTTCCCTACTCTCCATCATATTTCTCTAATCTATGAGAAATGTGAATCACCTTCCTCCTCTTCCTCTCTTTTAATTCATATAATAATAATCAGGGTTGAAAAACATACCTTTAACAATTTTTACTCTCATTTATAATCATTTTTTACTTTCCTCTCCATATGTTTTTTACATATCCTTATAGGTTTCTTTTATTAGGGATTCAGGGGAATTATTAGCTTCATTGTATCACTAATAAATCCCTTATATGGAGATGGATTTCAATTTTTGAGGCTTGTAGATTCAATTAAGATTAATTCTTATACTATTTTTATTTTCATCAATATATTATTGACACCAATGATTATTATTTCATTCCAGAATTTAGTTGATTTTATTATTTTAATTTTTTAATTTATAAAATTTATTTTATAATATTCTATATAACTTATGGAATGTTATTGTTATAATCATAACTTATTAATGTATTTGAAAAATGTTAAGTTAAGTGAATCAATAAGATATCGATTTTTTTGATACAGATCATTGTGCTTTACTTTACTTTAAATACAAATTTTAAAATATTTTCCCTTTAAATCAATGTGGGATTTTCATTTGATGTTGAAAAAAAAATTTATTTGGTTTCTTCTAATTTATAAATTGAATAATTATTTTTAAATTTATTCCATGACAATTTGATAAATATTCATTATATATGTATTTATTTTGTTTTGAAGGAAAAATGTAAATATAATTATTTTTATTACAATAACCTCTTTTAAATCATATTATATATTATATATAGTTACTTTCAAACATAAAATACGTGTTTACATTATAAATTTATCATATAAAATCATTATAGACATCACTCAAAGTTATTATAACCCCATATATATAAAACAGAATTATAATGGTAGATTTTATTAGTGTCCCCTATATTGGTATATGAATAAAATTTCAATTTATATGAGTGAGACTCTTGGATAATTCTTCGAGCTATGGGGGTTATGGAATATGAATATTTCTATGCATGATAATGAGATATTTTTCGATCATTTTTTATTTATATTAGGATAATTCAATTGTCCACATTGACTTTTTCATTTTATTTTTTAGATATGTATTATATCAATTAATGATCAAGTATTGTTTACATAATTAGTTTGAGGTTTATTCCATTGTGTATGATATTATTTCTATAATTTTTTAAAAAATTACATGTAATGTTTAACCCAATATATGGGTGAATTATATTGGATTTCTAAAATAAATTATAAGATTAATATTATTGTTTTAAAAGATCATAAATCATTCCAATCACTTACAAATGATACCCCTTCCACTTATATTGGAATATGTGTATTCATAATGAACTAGAGGTATGCCTCTTACAGTTTTTTCTATTAAATAATATTACATGGATCACTACTTTTTAATTGAAGTATCTTACAAATGAATCACTATAATATAAATTAAAAATGTATGTCAAGAAGCAGATATATCATACAAGAACTAACAATTTTTATTCTTGACCTAATAGTTAGTGTATTATGAAATCGGGAAACTGGAATTGAATATGTATTCTAGAGAAACTGTATGATGGAAGAATCAACGTGAGAACTCAAGGAAGAAATAAAAAACAAATATTTGGGATATTTATTAAAATTAAAATTGATATTTTGGGGTGGATTTTCAATGCATGTCTTCAGTGGGAGAGTAATAATTTAGAAATTCATATGATAAATATTTTTGTTCTATAAAATGATAAAATGAAATTAAAATATTTTAGTTTCTTAAAAGAAATTAAATTAACAATTATTAATCAATAGTGATTTAAAACAAAAATAGAGTGTAAAAAAACCAACCAAAAACACTCAAATTAATATGATGTCTAAAATAATTTATCACATAATAAAAATAATTGAATCAACATAATGGTTACTAGATGATAAATAAAAGAAAAATGTAATGTATTATTTGAATGTTTAACATGGAACTAATTTATATGATGTAATTGGGTAAATATTCATTATATGATTTATGGAAACCATGATCTATATAAAGTATGACCAATATTAATATAATGAATACAAAGTTAATATTTATATTAATATATAAATATATATATATATATATATATATCATGATAGTGAAGATGTTTTCATTTTGAAAATAGGAGAAACAATAGACTCTAAAAGTAAGATAATACTGAATGTTGTATATTTATCCAATATAATAAATGAGAATACTTCCCTTGGGAATTGTCAAATCCAACCAGAGGCTCAATATTAATAATTTATGTTTGATAAAGATTAGTTATAGTAGAATTTTAATATATAGGAAATTACTTCTTGATTGATTATAGTTATAAAATCATGACATGGGATATACTAGAATGGTTCCATGAGCCAATTGGTTAGTGGCCACAAAAACACCTCGCCATATGATAGAGTATTCCAACTAGAAGTGAGGGTTAAAAGGTTATACATATTAGGTAGGAATTATTAAGACATATGCACAAGAGGGAGGGGTTAATTGTGATCATTTCAAGAAAAATCAAAAAAAAAATTGAAAGCATCTCTCTTGATAAGAAGGGATTATTTTCTTCTATCTTTATGAAAAGTATGATTTGGAAATAAATTAAAGTATATAGATATGTATAGTGTTTATGGGAAAAAGTATTCCCCATTCCACTCCTCCAACTCTCTCTCTACGAGCATGGGGATTTTCAATAGTATTTCCATTTAATGGGGAGTTATACTACCGAGTATAGGAAGTTGATACATTTACAATAAGACCTTTACAAGGCCTTTAGGTTCTATTAATGGAAGCTGAATTATACATAGCTTAGTCTGAGAATCTGATACTCATTCACCACCACTAATGAGTTTAAGAAACCAAAACTAGAATAAATTAATATATATTGATTTGATTGAGAAAACATATTATGATTACAGTTAGAATAGAAATTGGTATATTTGTTTGATCTTCAATAAAGAGTAATAATTGAAAATAAATATTCAATGTTATATCAGATTACATTAAAAATGATATAGAAAACACTAGATAGATTAAAAAACATGTATGTATCCAAAGTGTAACTCTTATAAAATAATTGGAAAACTTTTAGAAGACGATTTTTCAAGATGATACAATAGTAGTGATTCAATCAACTAGATCAAAAACTTTATGTCTCCAAAGGGGATATTCGAAAGCAATGAGACATTATTATTTACAAGAACATGTCTCCATGAAAATCATTGTGTTTAGAAAGATGAATATATAAGAATTAATTCTATCTGTCAAATATATTTCGGTCAAAATAAATGAAAAATACCACATACAAAATGAATATTTAAATTCAAATAAATCAATGTGATTCAATAATTTCATTAGAAATAAGAAAGATTTAAATCATTGTGTACAATCCTTTGAATCAGTTATAATGAATCATTAAAAAGATATTTACATCTAGTGAGGCATTTTTAAAAAACACGGGAAATATGTTTAATTTAAACATATAACATTAAAAAAGTAAATCATAGGGTTTCCTCGTTTAATGATAAAAGAAAATTGTATCATTGAAAATATATAGTTGATTACAAAAGAAGTGTTGATAAACTATATGTTTGTTCCTCAAATGTAAGGTTTATTATAAATGTAAGGTTGTTGATATATAATTTTCCAACAATGTAGGGTTCATGATCCATACTTTTTATTCCAAATAGAGGGGTCCTAAAACATATGTTCTTCTTATTTACATAATGTATGAAAAGTGATTCCATATTACTTTCAAACACGTCAACAAAACATAATAAAATATCTTATTATTGATTAATCACTTGTGAGTTATTCCATAATTTAAATAATTATTATAATGAATATCATTCACAAATTCACTTAAATGAAAATTTGATAGTAATATAAATTCAAGTGTTTGTGAGGATTACAAAATAATGACTGAATTATTGAACCAAAAAATTGTCAATAATATCCCCCTTTTTCATGTACACAAAACCTATAAAATAAATTAAAAAATTAAACCAATTTTATAAGATTAAATGTTTACTAATATAAATAAGAATAAATTCTATGATAACATCTTCCCTTTATCAAATACAAATTTTAGACAGATTTCTCCCATTTAAAAAAATATATCCCCCAAAAAATAATAATCTACTAAAAATTTATCATTAATTTCTAATATATTTCTCATAAATTTCTCCTCCTTTGTGGTGTCATAAAAAACAAATCATGGAAGAATTTATAATATTTAAACATGTAGAGAAAAAATATTTAAATTAAAATATATACTATAATATTTAATTTGAGTAAACTACAAATATGATGAAAAGTTGGGGTATTAGGTAGGGTTAAAAAATTCATATGAACATTCCAAAATTCCAAAATTTATAGTTATATCTATTAAAATTCTTGAATAATATTCTATTCAGCATTGAATATATATAGATCTACGATACAATGACGAAGATGAACTTTGTTTTTCCAAAAATTCCTTAACTCATCTCGATCCAACTTATTAACAACTTATCTTCGATGTAACTCCATTTGAATTATCATTGAGAATTAAGATTCTCCAATGTAATCTATATAAATTTAACTTTTATTTCACATTTTGATACTCCTTTTTAATTGTATCGAAAACTCTTTTCAAAATAGACACATTTTACAGTTCCTAATATAACCTCTTAGGAACATTCAAGTCAGCACATAACTTCACTATTTCTTCCTCTAAAATATTAAACGTAAATAGAATCTCATTAGAAATTATTCCAACTTTAATCTTTTGAGATGATGAAACTTTTAGTTGTTTAAAAAAATGACCATCCAAATGTTTTCTAGAATATTTTTCAAAAGAAACCATAATATAGGAAAAAAGGATGTTCTCTTAATAAGGATAAAGAAAGATTATCTGAAGTTCTCATTTGATAAATACATTTCACAGAAATTAAATTTCCTAATTGCATAATTTTGGTTAGACATGTTTCCACAAATGATTTTGAAAACAAAATTTTGAATAAGAATGATAAACTATTTTAGAGGGTTTGAGAAAAATATTATTGGATTCCAAAAAAAGACAACACATTCCATTTAGAAAATTTTCAAATGACACTTCACATTCTTCAGTAGAAAATACAGATGAATCATATAATATTTTATATTTTGAAAATACATTTTTCATAAAAATACAATTCTGAAAGAACATATTATGAAAAATGAATACCATTTCTATGAAGTTCAAATATGAAGAAAATAACAGGTTGAAATATTACACAAATAATATTATTTTTTATAAACATATTTTTATAATTAAAACAAGGACAATATTTTATAAAGATCATTTTTTCTAGGAAACATATAATAAACAATGTTCATAAAAATTTTAATATTTTCGCAATTTTCGTTATACACTTCAACATTAAATTTTTAAATATGTTTTTATATACTGATTCAAAGAGTGAGAATGGATTTATGAATTAAGCATAAAATAAATCTCTACCTATATATAAAATAATTAATTCAATTAAAACATATATATTTAGACAGTAATGAAATAATTAATGGATTATTAGCATTAGTTATAATGATTTTACATTAACAAACTAATTTAGAGTTTATCACTCCTATGGTAAAAATTGTTATTATTAATATATATATATATATATATATCTATATATATTTCACGTGAACACATAATGAATTAATGATACAGTTTAGTGTATTATTTTGACAAAAAATGAAATACAAG
Organism: Viscum album; assembly: GCA_963277665.1. Taxonomy (NCBI): domain Eukaryota; kingdom Viridiplantae; phylum Streptophyta; class Magnoliopsida; order Santalales; family Viscaceae; genus Viscum; species Viscum album. Next base: position 756,030,356 of record OY728132.1, on the reverse strand, counting down.
TATCTTTTGGTAGCAATATGAATTTTTGATCTGACGGTGTAATAAATTAATGATTTAGGTAATAAAATATGGTTATTTTGTGCAGAGATTCTACTATTAAAGTTAGATAATCATTTTGACCAATAAACAAGTTTAAAACAAAATATTTGAGGTTTTTTTAAAGTAATAATCATTTTCATAATGTCCATTATTACCACAATAAAAACATTTAATAGTGTACATTCTTTTACTATTTGAACTAGGAAAAATTCATATATAATTTATGGTTTTCACCACTTCTACCAATTCAAGGTTTTCTTTTCTGAATTTTATTTTTACCTAGAATTTAATTTAAATAATTTTCTACTTTGATAAGAACACTATAGGTTTATTTTAAAGTATCCACTTAATCTAATAATTCATTAACATTAGTTTTGTGAACATCATAAAAAATTTATAAATAATTATATTTTAAATCTGCATATTTTTTTAAAACATTCTTTATCAAATAGAATAAAATCATAGGTACTTAAAGTGTTTTCTAATATTTATTTAATGACTTAAATTTATCTTTAAGCATAAAGAAAAAATAATTTAGTTCTTCATAATAATGTTATTCATAATTAGAGTTTTGAGAGTACAAATATTTTACCTCATCATCATGATTCATTAGACATACGACTATATTTCAATGCTCAGCCTCACGGTTAGCAGTAAAATCATCTTTTATACTAGAATAATCACTCTATATATCATTCATAATTTTGATGACTTTTATTTTATAATTGGATTTCAATTGATCTTTGAGAAAATTCCAGTTATACTTTTTTTGGACATTTTTCTTTCCATCTATGACATCAATATTCTTTAATACATTTTTTGTACAATTTTGAAAACATTTAACAACATATGATTAATCATTAATAGAATCCCAATAACTTATATTAAATTATTCATTCATAGTAGTTTTAAGGTAAGCTTATTCATATATGATATGAATTTTTTCTTCATCCAATATCTCATCTTTGTACAACATTAAATTTACAGAAATTTATTTCATTGGTAATTCATTAACTAGTATAGATTTTCATAAAGTATAATATTGGAATAACACTTATAAGGTAAATCACTATGAAATTTCCACACATTATCTATTTGTGGAATTGGAATTCCCAAGGTTATAATACAATTGATTATTTATTTCAGTATTCCATTCATTTGAATGATGATTTCATTATCATTCATTCAAAAAGTATCAAATTTCAAATTATTAGTTTTTTATATCAGATGTTTGATATTATTGGTTCCTTCAAAGGAAACAAAAATAGTCAGCCCCATCTCATATGTAGTATCACCTTGAGAAACATTATTAATCTCATAAGTCACTAATTTAAAGAAAATGTCATTCATTTTTTAGAATTAATATCATATTATTTCTCTTATTCGTAATTCTATTTTTCAATATCTTCCATTGGGATTTCATAATCCTCAAAAACCTTTAAATATACTAACATTCCATTATTTTACAAATAAATAATTATGCGATATTTCCATCATCCATAATTATCACTATTAAAGCAAGGAACGAAAATTATCAAAATACTTTTTTTAAGATAATTCATTTAGAGATTTTACTTCGTCAGAATATTTAACTCGGGATTTTTAGAGCCAACATATAGGTTTGATATTTCATAAGATCCCCAAATATTGATTCACTTGGTAGATTCAAACATAAAAATTACGGGTTTCCAAAAAGTAATATAGCAATAGAACGCAACATTTGATATTACATATTAGTATCCGATAGAAATATAGATTTTTCCAAGGATTTGCAAAAAGAGAATTATAAATATTGAATATCAACCATTGTTACCACGTCTTTTTTCACAATGATTATGGTGAAGACAAAAGAGTGGTATGGGGGGGGGGGTGAATTATGACCATTTTAAAAAACATAGACAGATTTGAAACATCCCTCTTGATATGAAAAAATATATTTCCTTCTCCCTTAAAGAATAGTAAGATGTACAAATAATCAAAAGAAAATAATAATTTAGAGTTGTTTAAAGAACAAATATCTCCTATTCCACTCTACCAACACTCTCTATATGAGTTTCTTGATTTTTACTAGTAATTCTTTTTACTGAGGACCTATACAACTGAGTACAAGCTATTGATATCTTTAGAATAATTATTTTACCAAGATTTTTAGTTATTTTACCAGTATCCTAATTATCCATATCTTAGTCCAAGAAGCTAATAATCCTTCACCACCACATCTAAGTATAAGAATTTAAAATTCAAATAAATCAATAAATATTGATTTAATTGAGAAAATAGAATTTTTTTATAGTTGCAGTAGCAACTGAATGATGTTTTGAATCTTCCATAAATCACCAAAATCAAAAATTAGTATTATATTTTTCATAGTGTTACGTTAGATAATGATTGATAAAATACTATACAAATGAATACAAATGAATGTCTCCAAAATGAAACTATGAAAACAATGCATTGTTAAACATGAAAAATAATATTTATTAAGAAGATACAACAATAGTGAAAACAACAGTAGAAAGTTGATCATCTAGATTCAAACATGCATGTATTCAATGTGTAGCTCGAAAGGTAATAAAAAATTGTTATTTACAAGAACACAACTCTTTCATTTCTACACATATCAATGTGTTCAGAATATGAATATACCATTATTTTTCCATTTAGTTAGATAGATTTTGGTTAAAATAAACCCCAAAATACCACAGAATAAATCATTAATATTTGAATTTTAATCAATCAAAGAAGTTCATAACATCACTTAGAAATTGTAATGATTTAAACCATTGAGTATGAGACATTGAAATAATCATAAAACATCATTAATGTGATATTTACTTCAAGTAAGACCATTTTATAAAATATGGATAATATGTAGAATTTAAGACTCAATAACTAAACAAGTCAAGCACATGGTTTCGTTTCATATGTCAAACTCGAAAAGTATGGTTGATAATGTCTGGTTTATTACAAAAAGATGTTTGATGAAGCATACATTTTTTCATTTAATGTAGGGTTTCTTACAAACATAGGGTTATTGATCCATTATTTTCCAATAGAAAATAGTTCATGATCTAAATTTTTTATTCCAAACATACAGTTCCCATACCATATATTCTTCATAAAACTATAGGGTTTGAACAATGTTTCCATATTACATTCAATCACTTATAGAAAACTTAATAAAATATCTTCCCATGAATTAATCACTTGTAAATGAATACACAAAAAAACATTCCAATGAATATCACCCTAATGTTCACATGAAATCATATTTAATATTAATATAAATGTCAGGATTTTTAGGAATCAAAATAAAAAATAAATTATATAAAAGTTTTGATTAGCACTTTCTCAATTGTAAAATGGGAAGACTATACCATCTAAATTAGATTAAATATACTGTAAGTATAATTTAATTACATGAAAAAATATAAAAACTAAAAATAAATAATAATTTAATAAATAACAATTAATGAAAATTCTATTTTGTGAATACAATGAGATCATACATAAAAAAGATACATTCAATCAACACGCATAATAAAGGAAAAATCACATTGTGTAATCACCATGAGTATCATGAGAATCGTCTTAGTCCTGTGATCCTAAGATCCCATTTAAAAACACAAAAACACATAACACAATCCATGGTCCTGAACATGAATCCATAAGATATCTATTTAGGTACCAATAGGGACCTAAAAACGTTGTCAGATATTCTCTGTAGGCCACCACCAATGATGTATTTTGAATTCTATTCCACGAGTATTAAGAAATTAGTGTCCAGGTATATCAAGATGAATGATGTTTAGTAAATAATAGATATAATAATGTTGAGAGAACATTCCTTGGAAACACCTGACTGACCATACCTTCTTCATCCTAAGCAATAATTTCTATAAACATGTTCTATCATGTATATATATTCATACAAGTAAACAAGTACATATTCACATGTATACATGCAATGGAGAGGAATCATCAATTAGCTCCCCGGAATCCACATGAAGATATCATACAGATTTCATGCATTAATTAAGTGATTTTGTGATTATGTTAATAATGATATAGGACCCAAAGTGCGACTAAGGAATCCTTCACTATAGAGGGTCGATAAAACTCACTGTAATAACTCATGTAGTGTGTTTAATGAGATCTAAGTGTAATGAAAAGGATAAATCCTTAGCACTCAATCATAAAATATTGTAATTGAGTCTATGATTCATGTCCTAAGTAATCATAGGATAAACCTAATTTAGATCCCAATGAGGTTATCCTTGGAATCCCATATATATAGAACTCAAGATGAATCCATCGATATAATCAATGGCATTATAACATCAAGATATATGGTGGGTGAGTTATCGGTACTGCGATGAGGAACTCACATATAGATAATACATTGACTAGTCTCTAGTGTAATATCTCACATAGCTACCATATTAATGAATCTGGGTGGTGTCATCTATGTGCTGAAGGAATTCCCTTAGTAATCTACGGTTGGACCAAGTTTGACCACCCCTTTAATAGGGAAATCATCTACAATTACAAGGCATGTTGCATTTAATGTGTAATAATTATCCGTGAGAAATACTCATGCTAATTCATGGTTCAACTTGATTAATTCCATTTAACATATCATTAATTAAATAACCTAATTTCTAGTGGTGGTATTCACCCACTTAAAAATTCATTTATAGATTAAGGAAGGATGCCAAGTGACATGTTCATTCCATTCATGTATAATATAACCCATTGTACATTTCAGTAAATTCATTGAATTATTTGAATTTTAATAAACAAATCAGCACCCCTCAATGGAGGTTTTATTATAATGTAGAATCATAATGGACATACCATCAATTTAATTTAAATTAGCTATCTCTTTTATATAGTTTAATTCAATAATCCTAAAATAATTAATTAATTAATAATTAGAGCATTAAAATCATATGCATATTCATAAACACACCTCAAGGGATGGTATTCATTAGGGTAAACAGTCCCCAATGATGGAAAGGGTCTCACTAGAAACTAATGTATTGTGTAAAACATTCATTTAAATTAATTTAAAATTTATGAGGTGAAGAAAATATAATCTATTGAACAACAAAACTGTACATTTTATAAATAGTTAAATGTTACTAGAATGCAAATTAAAGACCAAAATCATGCTTAAAAATCTCATGTCATCCATTATTAGGATTTGATTCGATCTAGAATGAGTGAAATAGAAGAAATGGATAAAAAACCTTATAATACAATAAATTAGATCACATGTAAAAAACATCCATCATGGAATGATAAAAAGAGAAAATAAGGAATATGATTCAAGAACATACTTTTGGATATCCAAAACAACTGATGAAACATGAATCTGATGTCGAATGAGAGATTAGTCTCAATTCCTAGGAAAAGAGTGAGAGAGAGAGGAGGATTTCATGCGGACTACTACTGTTTTTGGGAGGAATAATAGAGGAAGAAGGGGTGATAATATTATTAGAGGTATGGTAAAATAAGAATTATTTCCATTTTCGAGACCCATAGGGTTGGTCCACATGGTTTGGATGTAATGTTTGAAAAAACCATACACCAATTATGTTGACCCATTGCCCATGTGGGACTTTCCATGAGTGGTAGGTGCATGATTTTTCTAACCATGTATAACCCATGCGTTTTGGATTTTAAATTTTCTGTAGAGGCCTCACACGTCCATGATCCTTGAGAGCATGGTTCAATAAAACATATAACCCCCTTGATAAATAAAATGGATGGGGATCATGGTATGTACTAACCATATTCTAACAGTGATACAACCTTTGTATTTATAAAAAAGTAAACTTTCAAATCCCAATGCTCCCAAAACATGATAGAACACCCAAGAAACATCTCTGGAATTAAACTCCTTCTAAATACAAAACAATTATGTGTTTCAATCCCAAGATTTATATTTTTAATCAAATTATATAATTCAACATGTCCTAAAAACAAATATTTATCATTCCATAATAATTTTCATATGGGACAAAACACGAGACCTTACAATAGCCCCACCTTAGAACTTATCATCTAAAAGAAGCCTTTGGGAACAAAGAAAACATCAAATGACCTACTTGGGATGTGAAGTGTTTTTTAAACGGACTTTTTTCATTTCCAAGTGCCCCAAAAAAATCCAATTACCATATTAAACATATTTTTCTAAATACTATATACATCTATAAATAAATAATAACAACCAACAAAATTCTAAGATGATTCTTACACTTGACATTCTAAATTAAGACATGGTCACGTCATCACCTCTTTTATCATCGGCCTATGGAATTACCCGTCATAGGTTCTATCAATAAAGGGATTAGTAGAATTAATTTTACTACCACCGTCATGATTTTTTTATTGAATCACATAAAAATTTGAAAAGAAACACTCTTAGTCCATTTATGAAATTAAAAGATAGGTTGAATCCCAATCGAGCCAACATCAACTTGCTGCACAAAATTTTCATTGAAAATATTGAATCAACCATTTAATATAATCACATCTCATCTTGATGGAATGTATAATAAAATTACTCACTAAACAGATCCATATATTTTAGGGAAATCATATTTAACCACCTCTTACTAACTATCTTAAAAAATATCATCTTTTGTAGTTAATGAAACTCTAATACTGATTCTAATCCTTTATCCTAAGGAATTCCATGATCATTCGAAGTTTGTTACATAAATTCTATACCCGAAATATAGTGATGTCACCTAGTCAAACCATATCTTGACCAAAAATATCTTCATGGTATAAGTTATGAATCAAAACATTTCCAATCTGGCATTCTTGGACCGTTGTAAGCTACTTCGGGCTTAATTCATACCCTCATACTTCATCAATCTACACAATCGAACATGTGACATACATTTACCCAGAAAACTAGACATAAATAGATCCAATCATTTAAATAATACATGTTCCAAAATAACCATTCCACAATGGGTATCATGGTTCCGCAAATCTTCTCCCATGAGGCTCTCCATCCAGCAACCAACATTCCACTCCCTACCTTTGGAGCATCCTTATCATTGCTTATATTAAACAATTTAGGATTGTAACTACACATTCCCCTAACATAACATCATGATGTCTAGAAACCCTCCCATTATGAGTTAAAACATAAGCATCACAAATATTATGTTTTTATTTCATAAGAACAGTTCATTTGACATTCTTCATGTTTTAAAACATAACAAGATTCACCACCCTTAAACCAAAAATGGTGTACTCTACACCCTTTGGATATTTTTAACACATATCCCTAAATGAAACTACTAAGGATTACCTTCAAAAAGAACGAATAGGATAGATAGATAGTTTGAATGATAACCAACACTCCATCAGTGCACTCTGTATGATGTCAAGATATTGGGCATGGTCATCTCTATGTCATGAGTACACTAAGATGTTATTGATTTATTTTTACATCCCTTCCAAGCCAAGATCACTCCAAATAGGCTACATTTTCCTTAATTAACCCATGTAACCATGTCTCTGAACCATGAATTATATTGTTCTATCATTGGACAACAATCTCATGTCACTCAGCCCATTCCAAATTAGCCATCGTCTTGGGTACTTCCTTAAATATTTTCCACTATACAAGTCACCTTTCATGAAATCATATTCTCTATAAAACCACTAGTCCTTGGATTGCAGTCGACCACACACTAATGATCAATTTTAAATAGTTTTCTCATGATACTAGTCCCAACTAACTTATCATTAATTATGGATATATAGTCCCATACCACCAGATTTGAGACCCGACTAATGCTCCCATGTGTAATCCATAAATAAGGTCAATTTTGATGTGCTACATGAAATGTCAGTTACTAAAACTCCAAGAGACCCCTTAGAACTCTTATTCCATATAGGAAAATGTCACGACCCGTCCTCGGGGCCCGTGTCGTGACTACCCCAAGCCCGTCTTCCATAGGCCAGGGGCTGGCGACTAGCAGCAAGGCGTAAATCCCAACAAAAAGGGAAGGCATTGCCTTTGAAAAGTAAACAAGCACCACAGAGTAATCAAGCGAAAAAGTAAACACTAAGTAAAAACTGTACAATCTGTGATGGAAGTAAAAGGGGCCAGAAATACAATCCCAACTGTAAAGTACAACTGAAAGGAAAAACAGCAACTGAAAAGGAAAAACTGCAGCGTCGAGCCATCCTCTGGAAGTCCATCCTATGCTGCTAAGGCTCCCTTCTCGTCGGTGAAGGTGAACTTGCTCCCGTCGGTGCGCACACATCGCACCTTGCGCCTAAAGCAGTCAATCTGAGCATGGACTGTAGATAACCAATCCATGCCCAAGATGACATCTTAAGGCCTCGACGCCGCTACATGAAGATCCCAGCTGAAGCTCTCTCCTCCTAGAGTTAGCTCACACTGCCGGCACCAGTGCGTAATCATCGAGTTTGCTCCCGTAGGAGTCTCTAGCCGTAAGGATTGAGCCAACGGCTCTGTCGGAATCTCCGAGCTCCGAACAAGGGCAGTGGCTATGAAGGAGTGACTCGCTCCCGTGTCTATCAGAACTACAGCAAGGGTGGAATAGACACAGATCGTACCTCGAATCATCTCTGGCGCACCGTGGTCGTAGGCCTCCGCTGCCTGGAGCTGAGCCTGTCTCTTCCCGCCAGCTCCCTGTGGTCGGGGCGGGCCTCCTGGTGGTGGTGGTGGCAGAGCCTCAAAGCGCCGCCCACCACCTGATGCTCGACCAGCTCCTCTGCCTCGTCCGCCTCCTCCCTGCGGACCACCACGGTCGACCCTCTGCCTCTGCCTGGGTGGTCTCTCCACCGTATGATGTCCCTCGGTACGACGGGTCGGGAATTCACGAGCCATGTGGCCCTGCCCGCCGCACTCATAGCACTGTCTGCCTCTCGGAAGGCTGGGTCCGCGCTGTGTGCCCCGTGCCGCTGAGCCAGTGTCCCGAGGTCATCTGCCGGAAGGCCTGGTCTGCCTGGAACCCTGAGTCATCCGTCGGCTACCTGCTACCGAAGACTCCGCTATCTACCGCCCTACGGTACGTCTCGCTGGGGACTCAGCCAGGAATCTATCGATCGGAAGGGCTCACTCCAGCACTCCTGCCTGGGTCGGGATGCTGAGGGAGATCAGCGATGCCCTGATCTCGTGTCTCAATCCCTGCTCGAAGGTCCGGGCCCGGAAGAAGGGGTCCCGTACCATGTCTGTCAAGTACCGAGAAAGGTCGGTGAACCTCGCCGCATACTGAGCGACCGTCAAGATGCCCTTCCACAGCTGAAGAAGCTCCTGAATGCGCACCACACGGAGGGTGGCCGGGATGAACTCTGAGCGGAAGAGACCCTCAAAGTCCATCCAGATGAGGGTGGCCTCATCGTGTACCTGGAGCATCAGGCTCCACCATTGTCCTGCTGCTGCGTGCAGTAGGCTCGCCTCGAGGATCACCATGAGGTCTGCTGGTGTCCTCACTAGCCTGAAAACTCGGACGACCGCCTCCAGCCAGTCCTCGGCTGCCTGGGGGTCCGCCTCCCCACGGAACCTGGGTGGTCGCTGGGGCTGGAACTCGTGCAGAGCTCCGAGGCGTCGTGCGTCGTCAGCTGCCAGTGCTGGAAGCATCGAGGGCTCGGCGGGTAAAGGTACCGCCGGTGACTCTGCCGTCAACGGGCCCTGTACCGAGGCCTCGTCGCTCGGCGGGCTGTCGTCGCGCACTACTCTAGGAACCCTAGCTGGATGCTATCGTCGTGCCATCCTGAAAAGGAAACAAGTGCACCATGGTCAGAACAGTATACCTAGTGAGATGACACAAGTAATCACAAAGAAAACTTGAAACACACATGCAATCAATGTTTTCGTGCATTAAGTCAGAAATCAGAAGTTAGGGTCCTGGTGTATGGATATGTCAGCCACCGCACCAACACTGGACTCCCTGGACTGATAACCACACTCAATACGCTAAACACTATTTCTTCACATAGAAGAAAGATCAGAGTCTACGGTAGAACCGACCACCTCTGATACCAATTTGTCACGACCCGTCTTCGGGGCCCGTGTCGTGACTACCCCAATCCCGCCTTCTATAGGCCAGGGGATGGCGACTAGCACCAAGGCGTAAATCCCAACAAAAAGGGATGGCATTACCTTTGAAAAGTAAACAAGCACCACAGATTAAGCAAGCAGAAAAGTAAACACTAAGTAAAAACTGTACAAGCTGTGCTGGAAGTAAAAGGGGCCGGAAATACAAGCCCAACTGTAAAGTACAACTGAAAAGAAAAATAGCAACTGAAAAGGAAAAACTGCAGCATCGAGCCGTCCTCTGGAAGTCCCACATGAAGGGTGGGTACAGATAGCCTCCACTGCTCCTCGGGGCCACCTGACCGCTCCGAGTATGTCCCGCCCAGTGGTCCACCTCCAGGTACTGTCCTGCTCCGAACGCCTCCACCACGGTCAGCACTGTCCGTCTTCTGCAACCAACACAACGTAGTGCGGGCATAGCTCGTGCAGGGGTGAGTATAAGATACTTAGTAGGGACCCCGAGACCCCCGAAGGTCTCCCGAAATCCACAAACGATAATACAAAAAGGAAAGGTACAATCACGAAGTAACATCTGACACAGCTTAGGTATATGCCCATACATATACCTAAGTCATCAATTCCCCATTCGGCTCCAACGTCCGAGCCCAAGCACAACCCAGTCCACACAGGAAAGCAAAACGTATACCCACATAGGATAGCACAACACAGTCCACATAGGAGAGTAAACAGTAAATCCACACAGGATAGCTCAACACAATCCACAAAGGAGAGTAAATAGTAAATCCACATAGGATAGCTCAACACAATCCACAAAGGAGAGTAAACAGAAGATTCATCTCATACAGGTATACTTCTTCGGATGACGATAAAGATGATCACTGATCCATCTAAGTCGTCGGACCCACGAAGGATCGATAGGTACTAACCCCCGCAGTGACCCACACAGGATCGGACCCACACAGGATCGGGCCCACTCAGGACCGGGCCCACGCAGGACCTATAGGCGCTGGCTCATACAGAACCGCTGAGCGCTGACCCACACAGGATCGGACCCACAAAGGATCGGGCACACACAGGACCGGGCCCACACAGGACCTGTAGCACTGATCCACGTAGGATCGCTGAGTGCAGTAGTCGTCGCAGTTCACTGAGGATCTCTGCACAGTCATCGCCGCAGTCCACTGAGGATCTCTGCATGGTCGTCGTCGGAGTCCACGGAGGATCTCTGCACAGTCGTCGCCGTAGTCCACTGAGGATCTCTGCACGGTCGTCGTCGGAGTCCACGGAGGATCTTTGCACAGTCGTCGCTGTCGAAGTAGCAGTCGCAACCAGCACTAGGGTTCCCGCACACAGCAAGCTCGTTCGGGAGGGTCCGCTCCACGAGCCGAGAGGCTGATACATCAACTGACAGAAAGTCCGAAGTTGATGTATCCAAAAGTTCCGTATCGTCAACAGGAACTCAACGTCGCAGACGGCGCGTCAATCGGACGCCCGGTCTGAGAGTTATTGGCCTTTTCGTCCCAGGGGCCCGGTTGGTTTTTAAGGAAAAACCAACCCGACCGTACTCCACCTACGTCCAAACCTCGGGCGGAGTGTTCCAAAATATCCTTCTCACAAAGAGGAATTCAGCAAAGATGACGGTACGTCAATCGGACGTCCATAGCTCAAGATATGAGTGTTTCCGCTCCGAAGGCCCGGTTGGTTTCGTGTACGAACCAACCCGGCCGAACTCAAATTATTCCGAAACATTGAGTGCGATATACTGAAACGACCGTCTCGATCCAATGATCGCATTTCCACTGACGGCGGGACGTTTGGAGGCCCATAGCTCAAGATACGACCATTTGAACAAAGACAGTCCGAAGACGGGGGGTATGGGCCTGGGCGGACCCGGCCCGACCCCCCCCCCCCCGGGAGTCGGCCGAATCGGGTCGACCCAAACCGGGTCAACCTGACCTGGTCCGGTCCTGCCAGGGCACGGCCCGGCCGGTCGGACCGGCCTGTCCCGATTCGGCCGAGCGGCCGAACGGGCGAGGCGCGCGGGGCGCCGCCCCCGCGGCCTAGTGGTGCCGCGGCCCCCCGCGTGGGGCCACGCTGAGTTATGGACGCGGCTTCAGCCGCGTCCGAGGGCACCGGACCCGCGCGGCCACGAGTCCACAGGAGCCGCGGCGGCCTGTCCGGCGGTGCACTGGGGCACCGCCACTCCCGGCTCCCGGCGCCGCCGGTGAGTTCCGCGGGCCACCGGGATCGCTCCGGTGGTCCGATTCTCTTCCCGTCCGCGCCATTGCTCCTCCCGGGACTCGTTCTTCACTGTGGGATCGTCAAACATCCGTTGCGGCACGTTCTGTCATCGCCCGTCAAATCCGCACAAAATGAAGAACGGCGGAGGGTCGTCGGGCCGTGTTCGTTTGGCCCGCACCCTCCGCGTTAGAGATAAACAACGGGAGAATTTTGTTCAACACATGAACCGAAAATTTTAATAAAATAAAATTGTTCATTTGAAACCCGTTCTTTAACTTTTTAAAGAAACACTTACGGGAATAATTAAAAGGGGGTAAATCCCAAAATAAATCCATACCTCGCTGATCGTCGCGCGCGAGCGTTCTTCGCGGGAAAGCTCGTCGTGGAATAGAGGGATCGTCGCATCATCATGGGGAGGCGTCGCGTCGCCGCCAAATCCGGCATTGAGTCGGCGAGCTCAACATGCCAAGAACAACAGATTTAAATTATAAATAATTAAATCTTTGTTTCTTTTAAAACCAAAAGAAAAGAACCTTGAGAGGAAATCCGAAATCACTCACCTCAAATGGTTGGTGATCGAAGATCGGAGCGGGGAAGAACGTCTCGGACGGAAGCGTCGTCGATTTCCGGGTTCGGCGTTCTTCACGTTCTTTGCGTTCTTCGTGTTCTTCACGTTCTTCGCGTTCTTCGCGTTCTTCGCGTTCTTCGCAAGGGAGAAGAAGATACAGGTGTCCTCTAAAATCTTCTCAATTCGCAAGTAACCAGAGGTCGAGCGTTGGCCTTATTTTATTATTACGCCAACAAATTTGAAAACTGGTTAACAAATGATCCATCAATTCATTGAACTAATTCAACGAAAGAAACAGCCCATTTAATTCACGAAATAAACCGCCCAATTAAATGGTCTGTTAAGATTTTAAGAAACGCGTCAGTTTACTTTCATTAAGACGGGTTTTCACGGGTGCGTTTCTTAGCGGAAAGAAATGGCGGGGCTCGTGCGGGCCCCACCTCACAAATATCCTACCAAGGGGGTAGGATATTTCTAGATAGCATCCAATCCGGTTCAACTCAGTTCAAGCTGCCTTTAAGTGGCTTCAAGTGGCTTCCAAGCGGCTTAAGTGAAATAAAATAAAGTTGTCACAAAATTATTTTATTTCTTAACTTTAAGCCTGAAAATTAAAAACCACACCCGAGCAAATGCAACTCCGGAAGAGGCGTTTCTAAACAAATACCGGCGCTGCGATTTCATCGGTGCCCTCAGAATTCGATTCCGGGCACCGGTTGAAAAGTTAGAAAAACCCGCTCGTCCGTTCAATGAACGTACCCGAGCCAAACATCGGAAAATGATTCTGGGCACACCGGGCCTCGTAATCAGGTGCCGTCAGAAACTGCGCTCTTGTAAAATTCCAAAGAAAATTAAGAAAAAAAAATTTCCTTGAAATTTACGAGTCTTTACAAAAAACAACATATTCAATAATTTATCAAATGAACAACCTCTTAATGTTGTTTATTTATAGATTTAAGCAACAACTACAAAAAACACTATAAAATTGGGATATGCACCTGAATGGTCCTACCCATTAGAGATTTTTTTTCTATTCATTAAACATATGTGCTTCTATAAAAACATAGGCATTATAATTAATATAATGAAAACCCCAAAACCTATTGGGTATATGTATTAAAATAATTCTAAAAAAAAGATAATTTTTTTTGGAAAATCTCTCATTAGGCCAGCCAATCATGCATCTTTCCTTTGAAAAAATAGATCCCTGACCCAGAAGGGTCTAATTCGAAAGAACGGAATTATACATCTTTCACATAGACCTACGTAAAATATCATCGTAACCACATCTCATGGATGTGCCTCTATTATACGATATCTAATGCACATACAAACATTATCAAAAGAGAGGAAACTAAATGTGGGTAAAATATCATTGACCTATGAAGGTTAAAATATATAAAAAAGCATAGAGTCAAAAAAATCATTTTTTATCCACATATAGTAATATCCCCTTGAGGTTAACCTAATAGAACACCACCCATTTACCAGGGGGAGTCATTTAACTTCATATAAGTCTTACCTAAAACAACCATATCAAATAATAAACTCTCACCATTATTAGAAAATCAGCTCAAAGGTCTTCCAGTTTACTATTTACAAGGGAACAACTACAAAATTTCCACACATATATAAATCCTAATGAATCAAATTTAAATATAGGGTCACATATAAAAATTTAATATGCTTATGACACCATGTTTCTTTATTATAGTATATTTAATGATTTAATATATAATATTATGCATAATACAACCTGGAAGATCGAGAATTCTAGTGTCTTTGGGAATTAGTACATTACATAAAAACCTATAACATAGGATACCAAAATAATTTTTAAAACATCCTTGTCATTCTAATATTATTCAATAATACTTAAAACCTAATGGGATAACCTGCAGACATATAAAATAAATGGGTGAGTTATGAAGACTAGTAAGGGAGTAAACATAGAATAACATGAATAAATATTACATGTTATAAAATAGGTATATCAATGAGACTTAAAAGGGTTGAAAATCATAAACATAAACAATGCGTCTTGATGTAGCACAATAACAAAATGTCACTTGGGAAATGTGGAAACAACTTAAATCATGGCATAAAAAACTAGGTCACATATGCCTAAAAAGACATCTTGATGGAGAAATTGCCAAGATGGATTAGGTTTACTACCTAATCCCTTACATAACATATCATGAGACTAAATCATTACCCAATTAATTGGAGTGCTATATAATTATAGACAATCCCGTCACCTTCATTTCATTCACATGTATAAGTGTGCTACATAGATCATAAAAAATGGAATCATTTATCATCATATTTTATTTCATGATCAAGGAAAGTAGATTATTATATGTTTTCCCCAAATAATGTATGTAAAAGGGAATAAAAGTAAATAAAATTAACAGAAAATGGGTATGGGTATTCACTAATCCTTTGCTTGGCAAGGAAAATCATGAAAAAAAATTTGGTAGTGAAATGACGTTACTAAATGATTCATAAAATAGGTTGATGGGAGTTAAAGGGTTCTCCCCTTATATAGACATAAAATGGAAAACATTATGGAAATTAATAGAAATATTTGAACATTAGAGATTGGAAACAAAATCCATAAAATAATTAATAATATCTAATAATGGGGAGAAGGAAATGATCCCTTACCATGAGAGGGTGATTCCAAATGTTTTGGAGGAGCATATTGAGAGCTAAAGGGAACCTAAGGAGGAGTATAGAGAGAGATGAAAAGAGTAAGGACGTGCTCCAAAATGTATTAGTGAATATTAATGGGATATTTGGTGGGTTTATTATAACATACCTATATTTTCAAAGGAAAGACTCTTTTCGATAACAAACATACTACCCCACATCCAGCTTAAACGGACAACTAAATATTACCATTAAAACCTCGCCATTAAAAGTTTAGGTATGAACTAGATTATCTAAATTTTAAAAATATGTTTTACAAATGTATATAAAATGAAATACTTGCTGACAAATTAATTAGAAATGAAAATGGAAACCAATTGATTGTATGAAAGACTCTTTTTATGCACAGAAATTAATATTATAAATTTAATTAATAGATATTATTGAGATAAAAAATAATATTTATATATTTTATAGTCAAAAAAATGTTTTCCATTCATAAAATTTTTTATAGGATGAAAATATGAATAAATCCTATTTTACCCATAAAATTCTATATTTTCAAAAAAGTAGTTTTACTGCATTTTATAGAAGATATATTTTAAAACCAAAATTTGAAAGTATTATTAATTAAATTTGAAAAAATTTAAATTCTTATTTTTAATATTAATATAAAAATTTATTTGGTTGGTGTTTTGGTATATCATTGAAAAGATTCATTTTTATGAATAGTGAAATATGCATCATTTTAATTAAAAACCGAATCATTATCTAAATATGTAATAATTTTAAATTATATTTTCAATTTGTTTTATTATAAAATTATATCATTAATACCTCTATTTATCTCCTTAATCTTATTGTAAATTTTTTCCTATTTATTTTGGATATAGAAACATTTCAAAGTTCTAATCATTTTAACATTGAAAAACTATTTTATCACACCATCTCCATGACTAATTTTGTTTTAATTTTATCCACTACCATGTTTTAAATTTTTTAAAATGTATTCCTTATTTTTAAATAGAGGGTATAAATATATTAAATTTATTCTCGTTTATTTTTTTTCAATATTAAAATTAACTTCAGTAATTTTTGTTACCACAATTAATGGTAAATTTGGTAATTAAGGGTAAAAATAATATTATAAATATTAGAATACGACCCAAACACTTGAACCATTTTTCTGGATGTATATGTTTCCTAAATAATAATTAAGGAATTGGTTATATTACCATTTTTTCCTTTTTATTATATTGTAACCTTTATAATATTTTACTCAAAGAAGAGTGAAACTTGTCCTACACTTATTTTTAATAAGTGAAATGTTTTTATATTGATTTATATAGGGGTTATGTTCATATATAAAGTAATATTGAAATTTAAAATATTTATTATAATCATGGATTTTTTTTAAAAATTTTAGGGAATAAATAATTAACTTAACGAATTATACAATGATGACATAATAGTTGATTAACTAATGAAAATATCAAATAAATGATATTAAAATTATTAAAATACATATAATTTGAGATAATTAAATTCATACGCAAAATTTATAGATTACATTGAAATGATAGTGATGTGTTAAAATATTTTTTAAAAGATATCTTATTATTATGTTATTTTTAAAAAGTCAACAAATGAATAGTTTCAAAATTAACATTAATGATATTTTATAATAAATAATATCTCATTAAATGATATAAATTTCATTAAAATATAAAATTTATAAAAATGTTTTCTATAAGGTTAATGGTGTCATAAATGACTCATTTATAATTTTTTGAAATTTTATGTGAACTATATTATCCCACATTGAGTAAAAATACATGTTGTCATGGTAAGAGTTAAAATGGTTGAATAAGGGTTAAGGACAAATGATATGGATTTAAAATAGTAAAAATTTTATAATTTTAATTTAATTAATTTATATATACCCATAATAATAAAATGTATGAAATAAATTAATTTATATCCATTTAAAATTAAAATATAATTTATATTTTTTAATATTTTTTTAAATTTGAAAAGTGATCCCCCCATTTCATATAATTGGGAACCACATATTATCTTTTATTAAAACATTAAAACCAATTTTCTTCAAAAAAGATCTACATAGAAAAATTAATATAATCCATATCTACATTCAAGTTTTCTTACTTTAGGCATACAACTATACTTATTAGTATTAAGGTGTTAAGAAGAGAATGATTTTTAAAGAATATGTATTTTTTTAATTAAGTGTTTATATTTTGTTTCTTATTCCACCTAAGTAAAATCTTATTTCACAATTATTAAAGAATAAATCCACTATCGTAAAAATAAATATTTCATTATGATAATATAATAACCTAAATCCATCTCCCCATCCATCATATGTGGAAATAAGTTATCATTCATGTGTACGGTGAAATACCAACTCACGAACCGATGAATTTTTTTCCATCACCACATATAATGACTAGTTATAATGATGTAATTAATTTTTATATATTATATTAATGAAATATTTATTTATATAAAAAAATAACATATAATTTTTACTTTTTACCTTTCTATGTATAGAAAAATGATATCGTCATTTCTGCGTACTTGTGAACTATAACATCTACAAAGCGATGTGATTCGTTTTTCATCACTATATCACCCAGATGATATATATAAGTATATTTAAATTATTAACATGATATTAATGATATAATGATCATTATGGAAAGATAAAAACTAGTTAACTTATTTTATTAATGATCGTTGAAAAAATGGAAACGTTAATCACACGTACATACAACTTACTATCTCCATGATTGCAAGTTATTAGATTTTTCATATCCAATATTAATTTATGTATTTTGTATTATATTTGATTTATAATAATTATTATTTCATGAATATTATTTGGAGGTTATGGAATAATGAACACTTTGACACTAGTCAACCGACCAAATTCATTCTGAACATAAGAAACAAATTGTATAAAAATGTGAGAAGTGAAGTAAAATAATGAAGTAATTTATATACCATGCTTATTAGTGATATAAAAGGAAAAATAAACATTAAAAATGTTCTAAATAAGTTAAATAATTAATATCAATTTACTTTTATTGAATATAATTATTGTACACGATGATTCAAACTCAATATAAGAAACTTTTAATCTATAAACATCAATTTAAATGTTTTAAAAATTTATTTTTTGAATATTTATCTTTTTTTCATGTTTTCAAAAATGATTTTTATGAACTTATTGATACTCAAATGAATGTTTTAAAATGTAAATTAATTAATATCTTTTAATTTTATTAAAGTTGTATAGATAGATTTAATTTAAAAATATATTTTTAAATGTTTAAAATGGGTTTTGAAAATGGAATGATTATATCTATAATTTGGAAATTTTTTCTTATTAATGAAAATTAGATTTTAAATAGTAACATGTTGAAAATTAAAAAAATTTATGTGTTCTAATTATATAATTTATCTTTGAAATTTGATGGGTTTCTACATGATACTTAAATGATGGGTGGTTCCGTGATAAACTAATAATGGGTGGGTCCATGATATCCTTCCAATGAATTGGGTATAGAAGTTTAATATATTGTTATTCCAATTTTCAATAGTGACATATATAGAATTCAAATTCAAGTTTATTACACCAAAGAATAATTATGTACCAAGTTGCCATCTTATATCTTATATTACTACAAATGAGTTTCCATTAGAATCAATTGAACTTAGAAAGGTAGGTTAATGATCATATTGAAAAGATGATTCATTTTTTATGGTAATAAGATAATTTTTTTAAAAAAAATTTATGCATTTTTGATAGACTAATGGTGTACTTTATTTTATTCCCATTACTGGGATTTTTTTATCGTAAGAGGTTTTAAAATATGCTTCATAGGGCTTATGAAAGAATAGGTAAAAAGATGAATTTAAGAGAATTTTTTTGAATTTTTATCATCCTAAGAAATCATGTTATATTTTTTAGATTTTTGTTTTATTAAAAATGGATACTATCTATAAGTGTCCATATGTAATATATGGGGTTATTTTTTTATTATATTTCATAATTATCTAAATCTATTAACTAAAAATATACTCAAATTTTAGTTCTTGTTCATAAACACTAGTATATGTTAATTTTAAGGTCAGGAACTTTTAGTTGGTATTTGAAGAATCGATTAAAAAGTATAGAGGTTAAGATAGTGTTGATATCACACCCATATAGTATTTTAAATTATGGTTAATTTGTAATGATATAATGTTTAATGATTTCCAGGTTTCTCCATTTTAACATTATCGGTTCAGAATAGTTTCCCCCTATGGAAATTCGAAAGTTATAATGATTAGGCACCAAGAGTAAAATGTCATTCTAAATCATCATCCTAAGATGGTTGGGATTTTAAAAACATATATTGTTGGTCAGATTAGAGTACTCAAGATGGGGGGGGGGGTGAATTTGGTATCTATTTAAAATCTCTGTCAAAAAGTTTTCTTAAAATGGTTCCATAGTAAAAATTAATATGGACTAGTTAATCAAGGTAATACAGTTATAAAAGTTTCAATGTTCAAATAGCCTCCCAAAATAATCATTAATTCCCAGTAATATCAATAAGAGTTATTGATACTACTTTGGAAGCACTTCTAATAAGACAGAACAATTATAACATCTTATCCAAGACTAACTTATCAAAGTAAAGTCTAGTGATTTCTAAAATAGATAGTAATGCAGGGAAAAAATAAATTAAATAATATAGAGGATGAAACAAGTGGTTCGGTCTCAAGTAGAGACCTAATCCACTACACTTGGTGATCACCAACCACTAAGCAATTTATATTAGTAAACATGATCCACATCCGAGATTGGAGTAAACAATAGTGTATAGGACTGTCTGGGCCACATGACCTCTTCTACTATTCTTCATGGGTATAAACTACTAGGTCATACAAGGTCCTCTTCTAGACATATATGTGGGAGTAAACAGATGTACAAAGATGTGTGAACAAGGATATCTGGTATCCTTCAATTATGTTCAAGAGACAATGTGTATTTAATTCAGACATATACACACTACTCGAAAGATAAAAACAATAAAAAAAAGATCATAGATGATTAGAAAAAGTTATAAGTGCTCTGAATATTATTATTTATAGATTTGGACTTTTATGATGAAGCAGATGAAAGTATAGAGTTTTCTTGTGAAAAAAATAGAGTATCCTAAGTCTATCGATTTGAATGTGCAAGCTATCTAGATATTTTTCTTCTTAAAAGAGGTATTAAAAATATTTTTCTGGTTATGATCTATGGATTTACAGCCTTTGGATCAAGAGTGATTTATGTTTTCTTTATTTGTTTCTTATTTCATGTATAAGTTCTCTTTTAAAAAATGCTCACACGTCAGCTGGTCTACTTCTCATCTACTATTCCAGTGCCAAACTTTCCTTTTTTTGTGGTGATATTCTTGTAGCCATCCGGATGCATGTATTGTGAACCTCATACCTTCTAATATCAGGTGACATGTCTAAAATGAAATATTAATTCTATGAGTTCATTTAAATGAAAAAAATACGACCATAAGAAATTAAATTGAAACAAATAAGACATATTAGAGAATAGTGTCAGAATCTATCAAGAAACGATTTCACAGAGAAACTATGTCATCATGAAATGGATTCTTTTTCTATGCCTTTTGTGAGTGAGATAGTCATGTTGGCATAGTTGTATTGAAATCAGGAACCGGTAGCACTGATGCACTGTTAGGATCAGGGCGTTTGGTCTATTTCCAAACATCAAATGGTGTCTTGGTGATGGTACCAAGGAACCAGTGTCATAGACTTCATGCGATCAGAAACATGTCACTGTGTCTGGGTCATGGGGTCTAGGTCACTATGTTTGAGTTACTGTGTCTGTGTTATGGTGTCAAAGATACGGTGTCTCAGTTACACTATCTGGGTTACATTGTCTGGGTTAAGGTGTCTGGGTCCTTTTCCAGGAAACCAGAACCGGTGGCAGATTCACGGTATCACTGACTTAGACAAATATATGTATACAAACATAAGTATCAATATTTAAAGAATGAATTAGAATTAATCATTAGGAAAAGAAATAATTAAGAAAAAATTAAATATTGTTTAAAATAATTAAACATGATTTTGGATGATTTTGGATTTAGTGTAGGTTTATTTAAATCATAATGAAAACAACCATATCTACACTTGATTTGGGATAGATTAAATAGGATTAACAAGATTTACTGAATTTACATGATTTTTGATCATTATAACATGATTAAAATATGACGAGTCCAACAATCTCTCCCTTTTGATGATCAAAAATCATATTAATTAGATTTCTGTTATGAGTGTGTTTTTTGATGCCTGAGTGTTATGTTCTCCCCCTTTTGGGGTTATCAAAAAGATCAGAAGACATTAATATAATAAATGAAATTAAATAAGAGAATAGACATCAATAGTAAACATTGCATTAGATGTAGAGATATGTTTTATTACAATCATTAAAAAAAGTACAAAATATCCCTATCAAAATACAATTTTAACATTTCAACATCACTAGTCTTCACTTTTCACATGGAAGCAATATCAGAAAGAGACACAGAAGTAGAATTAGAAGTCAAATAAGGGAGTGAGACAACTGTCAAAGAAGGGATAGGGATTCTTTCAAGAAAGAAGGTGCCAAATTTGGTTTGGTGGAAGACTGAGGTAGGCTTTGGTCATGGATAACAGGTCTGGTCTGACTCTGATCCTAACATACAATCATTTAGGTAGAGGAAAAGGCAGTGGATGGGGAAGGATGTAAACTATTCTGCAAGGGTGTAGCTGTAGGATTCATAATAGCAGTGCTCTGCACATGAAAATAAGTCATCAACAACTGAAAGAAGTTCTTTTTAACACCCCAATATTTCATAATACGTTATTTCTTCAAAGTAATTCTATAATTTGCATAACACACAACACTGAGTTCAAGTGGACCACAACTTACCAAACTAGCCATTCAAAATCAGTTATGAATAGTATTAACTGAATTTTGAACTATATATAATACTTATAATTTTAGAATCCGTATTATGTGTTTTTTAGATATAATTTAATAAATGATTCATTTTTTCAGATAAAAGAAATATTTTTAAAAAATGCACTTTTACAACCTTTTAACGGTAAACCCTTTTTAAATCCAATATTTGAAATTTTTATATACTAAAGATGACAAAATAAACTTCTTCTTTAAAATAAGGACATGAGAATTTAGTTTCAAGAAATTTTTGGTGTTTTCTGATAACTTTCATATTTTGGTGAATAGTGAAAACACTATATTTTAACTGAAAACAACTTTTTTAATCAAAACATTTTATAGTGTTAAATTATAAATATTATTGGTTTTTAAGTATAAATATATTATATTTTTATGATTTAATCCAATACTGGTCATTTTAAGTTATTTAACTTTCAGATTGGACATAAACAAGTCTTAATCTTTTGATAGATATT
This sequence comes from Viscum album, assembly GCA_963277665.1. Classification (NCBI taxonomy): domain Eukaryota; kingdom Viridiplantae; phylum Streptophyta; class Magnoliopsida; order Santalales; family Viscaceae; genus Viscum; species Viscum album. Next base: position 756,007,290 of record OY728132.1, on the reverse strand, counting down.
GTTTCTTAAAAACACACTTCTTGTTTTAACAGCGGGAATTAATTTTAAATTAATTTGTGCCACTTCAATGTTTTTAATTTAGAAAAATGGATTCCATATTTAGAATCAGGAGGTCCAAATTGTGTAAATATGTGTCTTTAATACTTAGACATTTTGAATAATTACTTCAGTAAAAATTTTATTTACCATGGTAAAAGTGTAAATTCGGTAAATAAAGGGAAAAATAATATTATAATAATAATAAATAACCCTAAAACGTGTCATACCCCAATTGGTTGATACATTACCGACCATGGGCATATTTGGGTCGATTTTGGGACCCCATGGATCCACTTGTAAGTGATAATGACATTTTATATTAATTAAGTTAAAGTAAATAAAAAAATGACATAAGCATATATCTTTTAGAAAAACAATTTTCAAATAGGGTTATATATGTTATATTTTAGACTATAAATATTCATTTGAAAGATAAAATGATTTCCTACATAATGGTATTTTATTTATAATTTTTAGATATTGAATAACTAAATTTATTTATTACACAATAATGATGAAGTATTTTCCTTATTAATGAAAGAATCAAATAATTATTATTATAAATGTTGAAATAAATATAATTTGAAAATTTTGATGCCATCAACGAATTTTATTGGTTAATATGACATATAAGGATTTATTAAATTAATTTTATTCGAATTAATAAAGTTGTTAAGACTTTAAAAAAATCAATTATTAAATATTGTCAAAATTGACATAAATGAGTTTTTAAAACAAATATTATTTTATTAATTGATATTATATTCATAAAAATCTACAGTTCAGAAATAGGACTTATATCATGATATTTGTATTATTAGTGAAACACCTGGGGGTCTCTTGGATCTATATAGTATGTTTAGTAACTATATAATATAAAAATACAAAGTGACATGGTAAATGTCAAACTAATTAACTAAGAGTTAAAACTAAAAAATGAGGTTAATATAATAACCCAAACCTATATAAAATCTATTGGTTGAAAGGATATAGACTCATCCCCACCTTTTAATTTGATATATCCACTTTGGAGCCATTATAATCCAAATATAATTTTTTTATAAATTAATACTTTAGGTTTTTTCTAAAGACACCCACCTCCCACTAATAAAAGGACACCACTTCTATCGAATTATTGATACCTTCAAAGCCATTTGGTTCGTCAAAAACCTACCCAAAAACCCTCTAAACTATCCTCCCATCAACCTAGAGGCCTTACATTAGTCATAAATCCATCCTATGGAGCCCTTTTTAGAAAATCAAATGCAAGAACCTGAAGAAGAAGTAATGATTTCACCACCCTCTTTCAAGTTCCTTTCTTCTTCCACATCCTTTTTATTTGTTGTTACCATTATAAAAAAATAACTCCAGTATATTCTATATACATTGATGTTATTGTAATTATGGTACAACCAAATGAATTATTCTATCCACCCTTTTAATTACATGTCACCATACGTGCGTACGTACGACATACCGTCTCCACGTCGTTGTGTAATTTTTTTTAATGGTTGGGGCTGAAGCCTCATTTTTATTATTAAATCAACGAAAAGTCCAATTTTAACTTGGTAGAGGGAAACCCATTACATATCTCGATGGCCCAGTGGGATTTTATCCCATTACATAGATCGTAGGCCCAAATTTTTGTCCCAATTTACATTATGTTAATAGTAACACGCTTGCTACATTACTTGCACAGTACCGCCGCCGCTACAGTGCCCTGCCGCCATTACAGTACCCGCTAATAAACAGTTCCACCGCTGCTATAGTACTGCTACAGTACTTCTATAGTACCTGTTCCCAATGGGTTTTGAACCCCCATTTTTTATGTAGGATTACGAGGTGCTTAACACTAAGCCAAACCCCAACTACACCACGTCATGGTGTACTTGTTATTCAATACATTATTATTTGTATGGATATAATAATGATGTATATTTGATGTAAATAATACATATAACATGATAAGTATTCTTTATATATGATATACCATCCAATTATAAAATATTTTTATATCAAAAGAATTATATTTTCGCTCGTGCGTACGTACCGATTACCGTCTCCACGATGAGATGAGATTCATTTCCAAGTTCACCATTCATCGACGATTATAAAAATATATATTACTAATAAGTATGTAATATATGAAATAATAATGTTACTAGATATATATATATATAAGTTTATATATATAAGTATTTATGTACTTACTTATATCTTATTCACTTACTTCCGTTCAATACTATATGAAAAAGGAAACAACGTTTATGCGTATGAACAGACTACTATCTACATAAACATGTTTTCCATTTGATATATACGTCTAGTATATATATTTATATTTGGAATATATATGATATATAAATCATTTTTTATATTTTGGAAGTATTTAAATCATTATCTAAGTGATACAATCAAGAGTAAAAAGTTAAAACACATACGATAAAGAAAATGATTATTAACCGAAATATTAATATAACATGGAAATTATTTTTAAATGGGTAGTATAAAGTTATAAATGAATAATGTATGATATCATAAATATTTATATGGTTATGCTATAATTTATTAACATAATATATTATTCATATAGGAGGTTAAACGTATCCTCGACTAAAGGAAAGTGCACGGTAAGTGGTTTTCATCTCACTCCTTATTCTCGTGAGATTCATATCATAATGCCACTATTACCTTTTGTGTGGTTTATGTACTTCCCATAGTTATTTTTTATGTAATACACTTTAATTTATGTTTATTTACATATTAATTGTATGGTACCTCTTTCATGGGGTGTATGATTCCTAAGTAACCAAATTGGTAAGGGTTAATTTCACAATCTCTTTATTATCCAAGGTTGTTTTTACATAAGTATCTACTGGGACATATTTATTATCCATGTCCATGTTTTATGAAAGAGTTTTAAAAGGGATTATTTTAAGGGACGTTTTACTAAAATATAATTTCAAATGTTTTAAATATTTATTCTTGTAAATATTTCTCATTAATGTTCATGTCTTCTAAAAAGGGTTTTAAAGATTTATTTAAACGGGCATGAATATTTTTAAAATATTAATTCATTTCAAAAGTTTCAAAGTGTTATTGGAAACATTGATTCAAAAAAATGCCTTTAAATGTTTTTTTTTCTAAATTGTGTGACTTTTAAATGTTTTCAGGAAAAATCGATATTTCTCTCAAAGTGGTTTACAAATCTCTTTCATCTATGTCAACATCCATTAATGAATTTTAAACTTGTCTGAAGTTGATTTATTATGATACAAATCTTCCATATTGTATTAAGGGTTTTGTGATATGTTTGACTGTGCATGTGTTATTTTTATACCATTCATGGTTTATAGAGAATGTATTGACATTTCATAGGATAGTTTTAATACGAATGTTTATGTTATAACCTTTTCGTATGAAGAATTCATTGGACTTAGTAAGTGACGGGTGGAACCTGTTATAGCTTCTCCATGCATCGGTAGGTCTCATGAGACCAACTAGTGTCTTGGAATAGGGCCTTGACAAAATCTTATTTGTAGTCTTGGCACAAGGTCTTGACTATGTGGTTATGATAGTCTGGAATTGTGCATTCCATCATTATGAAAGTGGTTAGTGATATTGAATGTGATTATTTGACTAGTAGAATATCCATGTGAACAAGTAAATTTAAATATTTCATTTTATTTTTTTCCATATAATGGTAAAGTTCAAGTGTAAAAGGCTTTTGTTTTAGTTATAAATTTCCTTAAATGTTTATGCTTATTTATAATGGTTTTCGTTGTATTGTTATCCGTACTGAGCATCTGAGCTCAACCCTTTCTATGTTTTATTTTTCCCAATCTTTCAAGAAGTGTATTGGGATAGATATGTAGTGTTATGAAAAGGAAGTAATGAAGTTCATGAAGGATTATTTATATGTTTTTGTATGTTATGATGTGTAATGTAACATTCATGTATGTAATCTATTTTCCAAGACCGCTAAACTAATCGGTCCTTTGGGACTTGATTCCTTGTAATCATGACAATGTTTTAAAATAATTCACTCACTCTGGGTAACTGGGGTCGGGGCATTATAGTTGGTATTAGCGGAAGTTTAGTACAATAATTGGAAGCTAGATTTAGATAAACTCTAATTATATCACAAATCCCTAAGATAGACTATAAGGATTAGTATAGAAGAACTTCCTAGAATTTTGTTATTGTAGAAATTGTGTGAGTTTTCTAAAAAATACATCCCTATCTGGATACGAGAAGGTAGAGGCGGCTCTGGAATAGTTGTACCTAGGGGTAAAAACCAAAAATACCGCTTTGATCTAGGCTCAAACGGGAACTGGTGCATGAAAATTGGCCTTGCTACACTCTTGGTTACGACACTCCTGGGGGATATTCTTAGGACAATTCTAATTTTAATTACAAACCTTTATGAAGGGTTTATGAGTATATACTTTTTGAAAGAAGATATTTTTATGATTATAGATTATATCCATAAACTGATTAATTTAGGTTAAGTGTTTTACAAGTTTTGGATTAGGTATTTTTATTCATAAACTAATCTAGTGTATGCCATTGATTAGAAACAGTGCCCCGTAGAATGAATGAGAACTCCAGCAATACACATGATCCAAAGAGTAACCAAGATCATATCATTCATGGTATTAAGCCAGAATTTAGAAAGGAAATAGTCTCCCGTGTATTATCATCATATGAAGAAATAGTATCATGTGTTGATAAGATAAGTAAATAGTTCTCAAATTCCTATGGATTTGAAGGTAATCCAGAGAAGAAAAGGATGGTAGAGAGAAAGACAGATAAAGGGAATAAGGTAAAGAAGGATTTTCCCATATGTGATAACTATGGAAAGAATCACCTTGGAAAATGCATTAAGAGAATGGGAGTATGTTTTATGTGTAGAGAAAAAGGACACCACGTTCATGATTATGAGGGTAAGAAAAAGGTTTCAAATGTACAATGCTTTATCTGCAAGGAGTGGGGACACTATGAAAATCAATGTTCAAATCATCAGAGTATGCCCCAAATGTTACTATTGGATAATAATAATGTAATGATACTACCATAAATGAATAGGAATGACTAGTGTTCTTATGTTGATATTAAAGAATTATTTCATTTGTGTGTTGTATCAACGATGTACTGGTTATATGATTTATAAAGATAAATAAGGATTTTACTGCAGTACTATTTAATGGAGGATTTGAGATTATATGGTACTATGAAAAGTTAATCAACAACAATTTAAACATTTTTTTTGAAAGTACATGGTTGAAGGAAAGGTAATCCTTAATATGGTATTGATTCTGAGGTAGTAATTTTGTAATAAGAGATTTTTTATTTGGATAAATAATATTGGATATTCTTGACTACCTTGGCACTGATTAATGGTTTGTTTATTTTATCATTGTTGGAATATTCAATGTTTGTGGAATATATCTAGTATTATATAAGGAATATGGGATCATGAATGTAATCAATAAGGTTTTATGGTAATTCAGGTTGTTACTATGTTTTAAAAGAATACATGATGAAGGTATTCACATGTTATTACGTGAAAAAAAAAATCTTCATTATACTTACCTTCCTTATAAATTTTGGACTGTGAGTTTGGACAGAATTAGTTTGGATAAGTCTGAAGGTTGGAATGGATTATATTTTACATTTGATACAATTGTTATGGTTAAAGAATTTCTAAAGATTATTTTTGGATTGTTATAAAAAGTCTAACCCGGAGGTCGGGCGACAACTCGTTGCGTCCGACAAGGCCGTGAGACTTGAACCTACAACCGAAGGGCGAAAATGGTGTATCACCTACCAATGACCCACGTGATATCCTATATTGAATAATTTTGTTTTTTAAAGGGTAGGTACATGAGTTAAAAATTCATTTTTTGGATCCCTATACGAATATGATAAATAGAATATTTGTTATTTCTATTAGCTTTTAGAGTGAAAGATGAGTTTGTGGTAGAAATTTGTTAAAGGATAGAACTCTACATGAAAATTAAACTTTTTTCTTATCTTATTATATTAAGAAATAAATTCTTAAACATTAGTTAAGGCATCTTAAATCCAATTTTTTTTATCCTAATACCTTACTTTTTTTTGAACTAATTGTATTTTAAATCATCATAGATTGGTGGCTTTGAGGCCCACAATTCTATAATTGTTTGTGATTGATGACCTCAATAACTCCCTATAAATATTAACATTTTCCCTCCAATTATGTGTCTCTAATTTCCACCAATGTTCTCTTAATAGAGATCATAATTTTGTAGTAACCTTTTCATTCCACTTTTCCTATTATTAAGACTAAGTTTTATTAACCCAATTACCTATGTGGGGTTTCCCATAAAGGTATTTTCTATTTTCAACATTTTATTTTCAAAGAAGAATTTCAAATTGATAGGAATCAATTTAGTGAAGGGGGAATAATGTAACACCCCAAGATTTCATAGTACGTTATTTCTTCAAAGTAATTCAATAACTTTCATTACACGCAACACCCAGTTCAAGTGCACCACAACTTACCAAAGTAGCCGTTCAAAAGAGGTTATAAATAGTATTAAATGCATTTTTAACTATATATAATACTTATGAATTTAGAATCCATATTATGAGTTTCTTAGAAATAATTTAAGAACTAATTCATTTATTCAAATAAAAGAAGTATTTTAAAAAAAAATGCACTTTTACCACCTTTTAATGGTAAACACTTTTTAAATACAATATTTGAAAATTTTATATATTCAGTTTTACAAAATAAACTTCTTCTATAGAATCAGGAAATATGAATTTAGTTTCAATAAATTTTTTCTGTTTTTCTGATAACTTTCATATTTGGGTGAATAATGAAAAATACTATATTTTAACTGAAAACAACTTATTGAATAAAAAATATTTATAGTGTTAAATTATACATTTTAATGGTTTAGAAGTATATATTTATTATATTTTGAAAATTTAATTAAATTCAGGTCATTTTAAGTAATTTCATGTTCATATGGGACATAAAAAAGTGTTAATCTTTTGATAGATATTGTTTCTTTAAAACACGTTTTTTTGTTTTGACATCGGGAATTAATTTAAAATTAATTTATGCCACTTGTGTGATTTTAATTTAGAAAAATGGATTCCATAATTATAATTAGGATGTAAAAACTGTGTAAATAGGTAACTTTTATTTCTAGACATTTTGAATAATTACTTCAGCAAGTATTTTATTTACTACGGTTAAAGGGTAAATCCGATGAAAAAGGGTAAACAAATAATATTATAATAATAATAATAAATTACAGTAAAACATGTCATAATCCTTTTGGTTGATACAATTCCGACCATGTGCATCTTTGGGTCTATTTTGAGACCCCATGGATCCACTTGTAAGTGATAATGACACTTTATATTATTTAAGTTAAAGTAAATACAAAAATGACATAAGTATATATCTTTTAGGAAAATAATTTTTACATAAGTTTATATATGTTATATTTTCAACAATAAATATTCATTATAAAGAAAAAAAGATTTCCTACATAATGGTATTTTATTTATTTGTTTTAGACATTAAATTGTTAAATTTATTTATGACACAATAATGATGCAGTATTTTCCTTATTAATGAAAAATCAAATAATTAGTATTATAAATGTTAAAATGAATATAATTTGAAAGTTTTGATGCCATACACAAATTTTGTTATTTAATATGACATTTTAATATTGCTTAAATTAATTTGTTTAGAATTAATAATGTTTTTATGAATTTAACAAAAAACAATTATTAAATATTATCAAAATTGACATAAATGAGTTTTTTAAAAAAATATATTATATTATTAATTGATATTATATTCTTAAATATATAAGGATCGGCCAAATGACTTCTATCATGATCGGTATATAATTAATAGACCACTTTGGAATCTCTTGGAATTATATAGTATTTTTATTAACTATATAATATAAAAAGACAAAGTGACATGGTAAATGTGAAACTAATTAACTAATAGTTAAAACTAAAATATAAGGTGAATATAATTATGAAAACCTGTCTAAACTCTATAATTTGAAAGGATTTAGACCCATACCCACCATATACTTTTAATTATCCCATTTGGAGTAATTAGAAGCCAAATATTAATTTATTATAAATTAATACTTTAAGTTTATCTTAAAGAGCCCCTCCTCCCCTTATAAAATGACACCACTTATAACCAATTATTTATACCATCAACACCTTTTGTATCAGCCAACACCTACCCAAAAAACCTCTCCACTATCCTAACTTCAACCTAGAGGCCTTACTTTAGTCAGAATTCCATCCTATGGATCCCTTTTGATCAAATAAAAAGGAAGAACCCGAAGAAGTGGTAATGATTTCACCACCCTCTTTCAAGTTCCTTTCTTCTTCCACTTCCTTTTTCTATGTTTTTTCCATTCTAAAATAATAAATACATTATATTCTATATAATTTGATTTTATTATAATTATGGTACAACCAAATTCATTATTCTATCCACCCTTTTAATGACATTTCACCATATGTGCGTACGTACTACATACCGTCTCCACATCGTGGTGTAATTGTTATTCAATACATTATTATTAGGATAGGTATAATAATAATATGTATTTGATATAAATAATAAATATAACATGATAAGGATTCTTTATATAGGATAGAACATCCAATTATATATTATTTTAACATCAAGATAATGATATTTTTTCTCGTACGTTCGTACGGATTACCGTCCCCACGACGCGATGAGATTCACTTCCAAGTTCACCATTCATCAACGATTATAAAAATATATATTACTAATAAGTATTTCATATATGACATAATAATAATAATACTGGAGATATATATATATATATATATATATATAAGTATTTATGTACTTAGATATATCCTATTAACTTACTTCCGTTCAATACTATATGAAAACAGAAATAGCGTTTATGCGTACGTACGGACTACCGTCTCCATAAACGGTGTTTTCCATTTAATATATATGTCTATTATACATATTTATATTCTAAATATATATGATTTATAAATCATGTTTTATATTATATAAGTTTCTGAATCATGATCTAAGTGATACAATTAAGAGTAACAAGTGAAAACACGTACGATAAAGAAAGCGATTATTATCCGAAATATTAATATAAAAAGGAAATTATTATTAAATGGGTATTATAAATTCATAAATGAATAATGTATGATATCATAAATACTAATATGGTTCTGGTATAATTTAATAACATACTTTAGTCTTTATACAGGAGGTTAAACGCACCCTCGACTAACGGGAAGTGTAGGGTAATGGGTTTTCATCTCACTCCTTATTCCCGTGACATTCCTACCATATTGCCACTATTACCTTTTGTGTAGTGTATATACTGCCCATAATTGTATTCTTTGTGTAATAATCTTTAATTTATGTGTATTTACATATTCACTGTATAATACCTCTTTCATGGGGTGTATGTTTTGTAAGTTACCAAATTGGTAAGGGTTAATTTCACAATCTCTTTATTATCCGAGGTTGTTTTTATGTAAGTATCTACTGGGAAATATTTATTATCCATGTCCATGTTTTATAAAAGAGTTTTCAATGGGATTATTTTAAGGGACTTTTTACTAAAATATCATTTCAAATGTTTTAAATATTTATTCATCTAAGTCTTTCTCATTAAATTCCATGTCATAAAAATAGTTTTTAAGGATTTATTTATATGGACATGAATGTTTTTAAAATGTTAATTACTTTTAAAAGATTCAAAGTGGTATGGGACACTTTGATTCAGAAAAATATCTTTAAATGTATTCTTTTCTTAATTGTGGGACTTTTAAATTTTTCCAAGAAAAATGGATATTTATCTCAAAGAGTTTTAGAAATAATTTTCATCTATGTCCACATACATTGATAGATTTTAAACTTGTTTGAATATATTTATTATGATACTAATCATCTATATTGTATTGATGGTTTTGTGATATGTTTGACTGTGGATGTGTTATTTTTAAACCATTCATGGTTTATGGAGAAAGTTTTGACATTTAGTATGCTATTTTTTAAAAAAATACTTATGTTATATCCTTTTCATATGAAGAATGAATTGGACTTAGTAAGTGATGGGTAGAGCCCGCTAAAGCTCTTCGATGCATCAGTAGGTCTCATTAGACAAACTAGTGTCTTGGCACAAGGCCTTGACAAAATCTGATTTGTAGTCTTGGCCCAAGGCCTTGACTATGAGGTTATGATAGTGTGTCATTATGAATTCCATCATTATGAAAATGGTTAGTGATATTTCATGTGATTGTTCGACTAGTAGAATATCCATGTGAACAAGTAGGTGGTATTATTTCATTTTATTTATTCCATATTATTCTGAAGTTCAAGTTTAAATGGATTTTTTTAGATATACATTGCCTTAAATGTTTATGCTTATTTATGAAGGTTTACGCTATATTGTTATCCTTACTGAGCAGCTGAACTCACCCTTTTCTATGTTATATTTTTCCCAGGATTCCAAGAAGTGTATTGTGATTGATATGCTGGTTCAATCCAAGGAAATAATGAGGTTCGTGAAGGATTTTTTATGTTGTTTTGTATGTTATGAATTTTAATGTAACATTCATTTATGTAATCTATTTTCCAAGACTGCTAAATTGATCGGTCCTTCGGGACATGATTCCTTGTAATCATTCCAATTTATTGAAATAATGCACCGAATCTAGGTAACTGGGGTCGGGGTGTTACATTCGTAATAATCTCACCACCATACTGCATTTCTTTTTCATAATCATATTTGTTCTCCATGAATTTTTCCAATAGTTGGGTGAAGTCCTTTATCTTTTTAACATGTGTTTTTAATTCTTGACTGACATGAGGGATATTCAAATGATCCACAAGATACATGAAGTGATTGTTCATTCAATGTTTTGAGAAAATCCTTTTTAAAATAGAAATCCATTTTCTTAGTAATTTCTTCATGAGCATAATTTATAATCATTAAATGAATGTACACCAAATAAAGTACTCTATCACTAATCTTGAGAATAATAGATAGATATTCCTTATCAAAGCCACTTAACACAGAATGAATTTCCTCTTTAGTAATAGATCTGAGTAGATCATTGTCAAAGGGTTGAGATGAATTTAAAGAGGCATTAGAGGTTGTAAAATATAAAGTGAGTGACATGAGATGATTCATAAAATTCTGTAGATATCCCTTGTACTCATAAATTAGATTTTTGTGACCAATAATAAGCTCATGTATCTGTTTTAATCTCTTCTGGTTTCTCTTAGAAACGATGTCAACTAAATAAGATAAGTTTGGTTGAATAATAGAGGAAAATTTTTATAGATTATGACCATTAACATCCTCAACAAGATGAGAAACAAGAGATTTTCTTTATTTCATCACATTCTGAATATCTTTAACCATTTCTATGATAGAATTAGATTCATCACTTAACTGTTTGATATCAATTCTAACCTCTTGACTTTCATGAATCATTTTTTGGTGAATCTTCTATATGATCTTTTCTATGAGCAATGAATCATCCCTTTCACTTAGGTTTGTTATAGGAGCAGGTTGGGTGTTGATGAACATTTCAACTCAAGCCAATAAAGTAGCTCCACATTCTTTCAAATCACTCTGACTCATGAAAGAAGGACTTTTTTATGAAGGTTCAAAAAACAAGGGATAAGATAGGCTATGGTTCGTTTGTAGAGATGACTTCTAGAGGAGAGACCGATTTCAATTGAAACAAAGTAGAAATGTCTATGCCTTTAACTGAGACTTCATGGGTATCATCCACATCAATATAGCTAGAGAACATATACCAGGTACCCACAGTGATTTGATATATAGGATTAGTAACTTCATCACATTCTATAAAAGGGTGTTTCTACCCATCAACAAGTACATCTATCACGGTACTATGAGATTCAGTTACTTGAACTGGTTCTAAAATATAATCTCCAATACTCTCACCCATTTATTGTCTAGCCAACTAGAAGGCTTGTTCCATTTTCTCCTCAACAGAAAGGATAACATCAATATTATCTTGTTTATCTAAAAGTTATTCAACTGTAGATTCTTTATTAAGAGAAAGTTCTTCTTCTAGATGCTCTTCTAGGACAACCATTTCCATTTAACTAACAACAAATTCTCTTCTAGATGTAGGTTTTTATTCCAAATTAATATTTCTTTCAGTGACAATTGATTCCTTCTAAACAATGGATTGTAGTGGAGTTATATTAGTATCTTCCTTTTACAATATATTTTATTCTACAGGTTCAACAACTGAATATTATACCTCTTCAACAAGATAGTCAATAATTTCACCTGGTTCCATACCATGATCAAATAAGTGCTTTGGTATTTAAGGATGATCAAATAGATTAAACATTTCATATAACCATTCATTATCCTCCACTCGAGACTTTTTCCATGGATTCCAACTAATTTTAATTCTTTTGAATTTAACCCTTGAGATACCAAATTCACAGTCTGTGACGACTTCTTCATTCAGTCCGACTATTCCGTTAGCATACAACATAGTAGAGATTAACCTTTAGTAGAAAAAAGGACGTAGACTTGGAGGTTGTCTTAATCAACACACACATATATAGTATTACATACCTACATAGGTTAATCTTGTGTCCATTCTTCATAAGATGTATCAAAAATTCATCTGATATTTGAGGGTAGAAAAATCTCATTTTCATGGACTAATCACATTAAGGATAAACTAAAACAGCAATATGGTTTTACCATCCAATTTAGCAGAAATAGATATTATCATCTTTTTGTCTCCAATAAAACTTACCAAGTCCACTTCTAAAACAAAAATATCACTAGGTGGAGGAGGACCTCTCGGGTCGTCCACAAAAAATCCTTGATGGGGTATCCCTTGGCAAGTAGCCCATAACCCTGAGGAAAATGTGCATATTTTTTCATTTATCTAGGTCTTAACAACAAAACCATCATAAGAATTAAAATAAAATTGAAAAAACTGATAGAACTAAGAAATAAGCTTCGTGTAAATCGACTGTTTCTTTTTTGTGAACCAATCCATCTATCCCTGTAATTTCAGTACTTTTAGAAATAAATACGTACTTGACATCAACCACTTAGGGAATATTTCTTTTTCTAGTACCACGATTCTATCAACAAGATTAAGGATTAATGGTCCTTCGGGTACTACATTCAGTGCTCTAATTAAATTATTCTTATATATCTACTTCTCAATAGTTGATAAAGATGGGAGCTTCATCCTAGACATTCAACAAGGGGTTTGATAGAGATAGAGATATGAAGGAGGCCTTAAAGTTTGAGTGATAAGGGATTCAATTTTGATAAAATAGAGGTTCAGTGAAGAAAAGAGATAAACACATTTCATTTTTATCATTTAGGGATTTCACGAATCTAAAATTCAAAAGAAATGGATTAATATAATTAAATAATCAACATAGAGATATGGGTAATAAAATACAATAAAAACAAAAAAGTGTCATTATGGTGAGACTAGAATAGGTTGATACAGTGTTATCTTTTTGGTGTGTCTTCGTATGGTGTGACCTTATTATTTGAGATAGTATGTTCAAGACCGTTACTGAGAGATAGTAATTGTGAGATCGTAAACAAGAAACATAAACATCAAGACAGTAAACTATAGAACTGTGAGAGTGTGGCAGTAATCTTAAGACAATCACTTGTGAATCTGAAAACTATGAAACAAAAATTTCTGAAAAAGTACACTTTCTACTTAAGATTTATCATTACTAATTCATGTAAGATGTAATATATCCTTTCAAAACATAATGGTTTGGTGAATAGATCATCATGATGATATTTAGATCCAATGAATTTCAACGTGAGATCGCCTTTTTTAAAATGTCCTCTCAAAAATTGATGTCTTACAACAATAAGTTTTGTCCTAGAGTGTGAAACCATATATTTTGAGAAGTTAATAGCACTTGTGTTGAAATAATTAATGGTTACATGCCTGAATTGATATCCATAATCTAGTAATGTGTATTTAATCCACAAAATTTGTGAACAAATACTACCAATATTAGTGTATTTAGCCTCAGTAGTAGATAATGAAACATAGTTTTTCTTCTTACTACACCATGATACTAGAAAGCTTCCTAAAATGTGACATGTTATAGATGTGATATATCTATCTAACTTAAAACCACTGAAATAAACAATAGAATAGCTGACTAACTCAAATTATTGTCATCTTGGATAGAACAACCCTAGATTGGGTGTACGATTGAGGAATTTTAAAATACTTTTGAAAACATTTATATGAAATTTCATAAGATTTTATTGAAAATGAGAACACATAAATACAATGAACATAGTGTAATGTTGGAAAGTAGTTATGTAGAATAAGCTTACAATCATTCCTCTTTATGTGGTTTGATCAACATATTTCCCATTTCTTCATGATGTAACTATCAAGTAGTACTCATTGGAGTATCACTACTTTTAGTGCTATACAGGAAAAATGGACTTGATCATGTTTATTATATTTGTTTTTATTTGCACAAGAGCCTCATCCCAGTTGGTGAGGAATCAGAAAGTGCATCCAAGAGACCCGAGTTCAAAACCGAGTGTAGACATATTTATGGTACTATATCAGTACTACAGAAGGAACTATATCAGACACTATTAGGGAATGTAGCACCCGAATCTATTCATATGTTTGGGATTTTGGGCCATCAGGATGGGACTAAGGCCCTTTATGGCCTTCGGGCCACCCAAGGACTTCAATACAGTAAGGTTTATGGGCCACCATAAGGCCTTCAAGATACCTCAAGGCCTTCGAGCCACCGCAAGCCCTTCAGCCCACCTCAAGTTGAGCTTAAATGATCAGACATACTCTATAAGGAGAAGACTCTAGATGGGGATTCAGAACAGGCACATTAACTAGAGCAGAGGATAAGAGGATTTTTCAGGAAGAGAGTGTATGGAATTTCCATCAGAATCAGCCTGTGCTTGCATGTGAAGCCTATCCGAACTACCATGCAAAGGTGGAGAGCTGATTTCATGATGAAGAAGCTGGGAGGAGTTCCAAGTATAGTCTGTATATTTCTTATGACCTATAGTTTTTGTAATCCTTGAGCCTACGAGCCTTGTAAGGGCTTACTGTCACCCAATGAAAGGGGGGTTATCAAAAATAAATAAAAAGTAAGGCCTCCAGGACATTCATAGAATATTTGTCTTGATTTAAAATATTGCCATATTTTTTTGAAATACTTGAAATCCAAGAATGAATTTTAGTTCACCCATTAAACTCCATTCAAATTCATTTTTCATCATTTAAAAAAATTCAATACATAAATAATTGTATTTAAAGAACCAAAAATAATATCAACTACATAAATTAGATCTACTAAATCATCATTGGAAATTCATTCTATAAAAAGGGTAGGATCAACTATAACTTTTTTTAAAACCATTGTATTTAATAAAAGTACATAATTGATCATTCCATGCTCTTGGAGCTTGTTTTAAACCAAACAAAATGATAATTTGAAGACATGATTTGGAAAGTGAGGATTTTTGAAACCAATAGATTGTTCAAAAAAGACATCCTCACATATATACCCATTTATAAATGAAATCTTGACATCCATTTTATATAATTTTAAATTTAGATGTGCAACTTAAGCAAGCATGATTATGAAGGCTTTAAGTCTAACAACTGGTTCAAGGGTCTCCTCATTGTAAATTCCTTCCACTTGACTATAGCCTTGTGCAATCAATCTTGCCTTGTTTCTAAATATATTACAATATTTATCTACCTTATTTCTAAACACCCACTTAGTTCCTAACATAAATATGTCTTTGTGTTTGTAAACTTGTTTCGAGACATTGTTCCTTTCAAAATGATTAAGTTTTTCAGGCATAACAATCACCCAAAACTCATCATTGATAGTGTCATTAATGTTTTTAGGTTCAAGTTGTTATAAGAAAATATTATGTTAAACCTTATTTATAAGAGAATCTATTGTTTGAGTTTCTTTATCTAAATCTCTTATACCAGCATCTATAATGATAGATATTAATGGTTTTAACAGCTCTAGAAAAAGTGGTGATAGTTATTTCAGGTTATTCAATAGGTTCAGATTCATTATGACTTGAATCTGAAGAATTTCCATAACTGGGAGTTTTCAAAGATTACTTTATAGGATGGTAAGAAGATTTATCATTGATGTCTTGATTTAACATATCATTCTCAAGATCCTCAAGAGAGGTATTATGATCATGTGGATCTATTCCATCAAACTTCACATGGACATGTTATTCCACACATTTAGTTCTTTTGTTAAACACTCTATAGTCTTTACTAGATATTGAATAACCTTGAAACATTTCATTGTCACTCTTGGATGATAACATATCAGGATTTTCCTTAGTATTAATTATATAGACTATACAACCAAAAACCTTGAAGTAGATTACTTTGGGGTTTCTGTTATTCCATAACTCATATAGTGTTCTTTTAAGAATAGGTCTTATCAAAACCCTATTAATAATATAGAATTATTTATTTATATCTTCAACCCAAAAATAAATAGTTAAGTCATATTCACTAATCAAGGTTCTAGAAATATATTTAAGGTCATATTTCATCATTCTACAACACCATTTTGTTGAGGTGTTTTGGGGGAAGATAAATTAATATTATATCCATTTTCTTTGAAAAAGGATTCAAAATCATTATTTTCAAGCTCATGGCCATGATCAGTTCTTAATGATTAAATTCTCATTCCGCTATTATTTTCTACATTTTCAGCATATTTTGTAAAATAAGATCCTGATTCACTTCAATAATCCAATAAAATTGAACTTGTATATTTAGAAAAGTAGTCTATAAGAACCTAAAAATATTTCTTACCATTTCAACTAGAAGCTCTATATGGAATAAAAAAATCCATGTAAACAAACACAAGAGGTTGATAAGTTGACACGTCTTTCCTTGGTTTGAAGAAAATTTTATGTTTCTTTCCCTATCGACAAGTATTACACACTTTATCATTTAGAAACACAAGTGTGGGTGTGTCTCTAACTAAAATTTTTATAGTTAGCTTTCTGAGGGATTTAATATTGTAGTGTCCCGATATTTTATGCCAAATCCATGATTCATTGTGTAATGCACTTAAACATGAATCATTTTATGAAACCAAAGAATCTTTGTTACCAGAGTATAAATTTTCATTTCACTATTATTGAAAATACTAATTCATTTTTAGAATTAAAAACATTACAATAATCATTTTCAAATTTAAAATGAAATCCATCATCACATAGTCGTGAAATACTAAGAAGATTATATTTCAATCCGTCAAAAAAATGTATATTGGAAATTAAAACTAAGTTAGAGTTACCGATTTGGCCAAGGTTAATGATTTTTTCTTTATCATTGTCACCAAATATGGAATTTACACCATCAATTTTAATTATGTTCTTGAAGTATGAATAGTATACTATCATTTGACTTGAACACACACTGTCCAAGTAGCATAAAATTTAATAGGAACTATTTAAAAAAATAACCTATAAAATTATCCAATAAAAACAGACTCTGGTGACCATATTTTTTTGGGTCCAGTAATATTAGTAACTAGTGTTTTAGGAATCCGCATCTACCTAATAGGGTTCCTATAAGCATTATGTAAAGTAATAGAAAAATAAATGATATTTTTTCTAGAGAAGATTGATACAGTAGAGGATGTATTATAATTTGAACTAGCATAATTTTTTTTGAACATGGAGTAAAGCTGTAGGTTCTAGATTTAGAATCAAAATTGGTTTTTCCAAAATTTCTTTTACCAATATGATAGCCAATACCCATAGTGTATTTAGGGGAAATTTATTTACATAGAATTTTTCTGAGGTATATTTTCCATATTTAAAGGTCCTTTTTTAGTTTCTCATTAGAGTTATTTAGTTCATTGTTTACTTTGAGTAATTGATTCTTTTCCTCTTTTTATAGTAAGTTCAAATTTAACAGTTGAGGTAAGAGAAAACTATTTTTTTAAAGACTTGTATTTATTCTTTATTTCATTAAATGTCTCATCAAGAATATTGCGATACTCAAACATCTCTTAATTACACATATTTTAAAAATCACTTTCATCTCTAGAATAATAAGAATTTTGTACAAGAGATTCCAGGGTTCCCTCAGATGTGTCTGTCATAACACACATATTGGCTTCGTTATCCCATTTATTATGTGAAGATTCTGAGTCACTTGAGATTTCCCCAGAATCACTACACATTTATTTCCTTTCTTTTTTATGCTTTCTATCTTTGTCCTCATATTTCATTTTTTATTTGATCTTGGAAAAAATATCCTTTACATGTCCCTTTCTCTTACATTAATAACATACTATCTCATCAGACTTGACATTTCTTTTCCAATCATTCTTCCAGCTTCCCTGTTGATTATATCTTCCTTTGAAGTAAGGATTTTTGAAAAATTTCATTATTTTTTAAAATTTCTTCAACCCTCTGGCTAATTGAGCCATCTTCTCATCACTATCAGGTGTTGATAGTTCACTGTTAAAACTTTCAATAGAGACTTGTAGATTCTCCTTTAATTTTTTTTAGAGGTGGTGGTCTTGAATTCCATAGAATTTATTTTTGGTTCATCCTCATCTTACTTGTAGACTTTCTGCTCCTCTTCATACATCATTAGTTTCCCAATGAGTTATTTGATAAAAAATTTGCTGATGTTACATGACTCTCTAACAGAGACAGAGGTTCCTATCCATCTACCATGTAGGTATATGAGAATCCTTATGATTTTATATTTGGAAGAAACTTCTCTTCCAAGAGAAATCACTATGTTGATAATTTCGTTGATCCTAAGATACAATTCAGAAATAGGCTCATAAGGTTTTATTTTAAAGTTATCATATTTAATAGTATAAGTATTGAGTGCCATTTCGTTCACACTAGAAGTTACTTCATGTGAAACAGACAAGGTATCCCAAATTTCATGGCCAGTTTTACATGTAGATATTCATTTAAATTCATTATCTATTAAAGAGAAATATAAAGCATTAATGGAGTTGAAATTGTTATTGTAATCAGTCGTGGTTGGGCTATCCCAAGTAATTCTATCTGTAGTAGGAATTTTACACTCATCTATAATTGAAGACCAAATGTCAAAGCCCATACATTTGAAATTAATTTTCATTATAATTTTCTATTGTGTGCAATTAGTTCCATTAAATAATGGTGGTATGTTTGTTGCTTCACCTACTAGTCTTTTTTCCATAATAAATAAATACGTTTAAAGAAATATAAATTTAGAAATAAAAGAAATTTTCAGATCTTTATAGTACAACTAAAATCATAGTTGAATAGATTTCAAAAACATAGTATTAATAGGAAGAAGAAATCATTTGATACCAAATGTTGGATGGAGTAGAGTACTCAAAAGGGGGGGGGGGGGGGTTGAATTGAGTATCTATAAAAAAAATTTGTTAAAAAGTTTTCATAAAAATGATCCCCAGTAAAATTGAATACGGCCCAGTTAATCAAGGTTATTCTGTTATAAAAGTTTGACTATTCATATGACCACTCAAAATATTTATGAATTATTAGTAATATCAATTAGATTTATTGATACTATTTTGGTATCTATTCTTATAAGAGAGAAAAATTATTACTTTTTCCAAGACTAACCTATCAAAGAAAAATATAGTGTTTTCGAAAAGACACCATAATGCAGAGAAAAACTAAATTAAATGACATATCGATTGAAACAAGTTGTTCAGTCTTAAGACGAGACCTAATCCACTCCACTTGGTGATAACCTACCACCACGCAGTTTATATAAATAAACATGATCCACACCCTAGATCATGGAAAACAACAGTGCATGGGACTGTCTAGGTCACACGACCTATTCCACTGTTCTTCATGGGTATAATATACCAGGTCACACAAGCTCCTCTTACACACTTATCTAGGGGTGTAAATATATTTACCAAGATGTGAGAGGAAGGATATCTTGTATCCTTCAATTTAGTGCAGGAGACAGTGTGTGTTTTAATATAGAAATACACACACTACATGATAGTTAAAAAAATATACAATAGGGAAAAGATGATAAGAAAAGGTTAGAAGTGATATGATTGATTTTCTATGTATCTTTGGACATGTATGATGAAGAATAGGGAAATATCCAGTATGCTTGTGAAAAAAAGAGTATCTCTAGTCTTCTAGTTCGAAGGTCTAAGCTGTCTAGGTTGTATTCTTCATGAAGGTGGTACTTCAAATATTTTGTTGGCTCTGATCTATGGATGTACAGACCTTGGATCTATAGTTTTTTGTGTGTTATTTAGTTCATTATTGTTGCATGTATTGGTTATCTTTTAAAAAATTCTCACACATCTACTTCTATACTTCTCTTCTATTGTTCGAGTGCCAAGATTTCAGTTTTATTTTTGGAGTGCATCTATTTTAGTTGACAAGATGCATGTATTATTCACCTCATATCTCATACTATCATTTGAAGTATCTACATTGAAATATTAATTCTATCGGTGTATTTTAAATGACTCAAATATGACCGTTAGAAATTGAATTGAAAACGACAAGACAAATTAAATAACAGTGTTACAGTCTGTCGAGAAACAATATCACTTGGAAACAGTGTCACAAAAAAATGGTGTCATCTTCTTTTCCTTTGAGCGGGGAGATAGTCATGATGGAATATTTGAATTTATATCAAGAACTGGTAGCATAGATTTGATGTTAATATCATGGTTTCAATAGCTTTTCCAAACATCAAACTATGTCCTGATGATGGTATCCTAGAACAGGTGTCACAAACTTCATGAGATCTGAAACATGTCATGGTTTCTTTGTCAGGGTGTCTGGGTTATGGTTTCTAGGTTACAATGTCTATGTTAAGTTTTCTGGGTTATGGTGTCTAGGTTATGGTGTTTGGGATATGGTGTCTGGGTCCTTTCCATGAAAACTAGTACCGGTGGCTGACTCGTGGTTTCTCAAACTTATCCAAATATCCATATACATACATATACAGTAATATTCATAGAATTAATTAGACTTAATCATTAATAAAATAAATTATTATAGAACAAATTAAATATGGTTTAAAATAATCAACCACGATTGAAGATGATTTAGGTTTTAGTGGATATTTATTTAAAGAATAAAGAAACCAACCATCTCTACACATGTTTTCAGATAGATTAAAAATGATTAAGAAGATTTATTGGATTTACTGAATTTGTGATCATTAAAACATGATTAAAACATGGGGAGTGAAACATAGTCTCTCTCAGTGATGTATCATTTGAAACAATCTATAAACGGTGTTTTTATCCATAAGAAAGGGGTGAGCTCAGATGCTCTGTAAAGGTAAATTAAGGAAATTTGTATGAATAACACAAAAAAGTAGGGTATAGAACTTTATTATAACATTTGAATATTATAACTAGTTTATTAGAGATCATAATAAATATTAGAAGTTTATAAGATATAGATTGTAAGATAATTAAGGGCGTAAGTCATGAAAGAATAACATAGGAATAAGAAATGGAATTTGTGGCATGAATATTGGTTTATAACATTGTGAACATGTAAAAGTATAAATGGGGTCACTCATTCAGTTAAGGATGAAATCATGCCCCAACATCAACTTGTGGCATGAAACCTAGTCCATACATAACATTGTGAACATGTAATCAGGTACACTAATGACATTTTGAACATATGATCAGGTTCACACATAAACTTCTTGACATGAAACCAGGTGCATGCGTAAAATTGTGATCATCTAATCAATTTCATTCATACCTTTTGGATGTGAAACCATGTCCATGCATAACATTGAGAATATGTAATCATGTTCACTAATAACATTGTGATGATGTAATCTTGTTAACGCATAAACTTATAGACATGTAACCATATCCATACATAACATTGTAAAAATGTAATAAGATTCACGCATAAACTATTGAACATGAAACCGAGTCCATGTATAGCATTTTGACAATGTAATCAGGTTCACTCATAACATTATAAACATGTAATCAGGATCACACATAAACTTATGGACATGGAACCAAGACCATAAATAAAATTATGACCTTGTAATCAGGTACACACATAACATTAATACTCATGAGTCATCCATTGTTACCCAATAATTAGAGGTACATATAAGTCTTCCCCATATCATAATGAAATCATACATGCAAGTGCCTAAAAATATTCATCATATTAAGAGCCATAAAAATATAATGTTTTTATAAACCTAAACTAATAACCCATGAAATGAAATGGGTATAAATATCATTTCATCACATCATGTCCTATGAAAATATATAGGTTTATAATCACTTTATGAAATCATAACTCGTGAAAGAGAAATAGATTTCATAAACATATAACCCATGAAGGGAAACATGTTTCATAAAGACCATGATAGTAAGTACAAAGCATTAATAGAAAGAATATGAATGGAACCATTAGATAATTTCCTATAAGAGATTGATTAAAATAAGTATATTTCTTATTATATGGAAAATAATTTTGAAATGTCTCTTGAGACAAATATCCTTTCTTATTCTAAAAAAGACTTTCACTACATTAATCCTTTTATAAATAATTTCCATAAAAATAACATGAAAAATTATGAAAAATACTTGAAATCGTTTTGAAAAACTTTTTCATTTAGATTACTTTTAAAATAATGTTGCTAAAGATTAATGTTTAAAAAATGGAATGGAATATTCAATGGAATTACAGCGGGTGAATCCATACATGTCATACATGGTAAAAAACATTCCTTTTGCATGGTTAAAAGGTTAGAGAAATAATTTTTTTCAGAAATACACAAGAAGTTTTATTTGAAGATAATGGAAAAAAACAAAAAATATATAAAAATCTATATTAAATATTATAGGAGGATGATACAATATTCTGGGCAACACTTTTTAGAAAACAATGATTTCCAACCAAGGATGGTGTAAAGATAGGTATCTTTAAAAACACATTCTTAACTATCTTATGTTCTAAAGAGTAAATACATGGTACCAATAAATGATTATATAATTAATAACCATAGGATAGAAAATTTCATTAATGTTCTTGAGATATGGATCATAATATTTCATCAAAAGAATCATAAACATAAACAATCTCAAGAAGCGATGTGATTGTCTCAATAAACTCATATAAATTGGTAACATGGGATCATACTTTCCATTTAATAAAATGAAATCACATAAAGTATAAGATATTAGGAAAATTATATTCATGATATAACGTGTAAAATGAAAATATGTACACCTCAAAAAATCTTTTTGGTGCATAACAACACACGAGTCTCAAAGAAGGCATAGTGAGACAAAACGGTTTTATCGATTTGGTAACTTTTGGAACATAAAACCCTTGGAAGGTGCATCAAAAAATGGATATATTAATAAAAATAAATTTATATACAATATATAGACAATGAAATCATTGTAATTACATACACCGAACAATATGAAAGATTGATTAGCATATCATGTATCTCCTAGAAATAAAAAAGTGAGATGAAATCCCTTTACCTCGTGTCTTGACTCTCGTCGTACTCATTAAAACTACCTCTATAATATATAAAAATAATTTACATATTTTACAGAAACATAATATAATATCTAATACCATATTTTTTTTATTACAACCCTATATTACCTTCTTGTTAATGATCATATGTTAGGGTTTAACATCGAATACTATTCACTTTGTTCTTCGCATATGTATTAATTTGTTGTATCATTGGTTATAATAATTATATCAAGATAAAAGAATGTAAATAATTATATTAATACCATTTATATCCAGTATATTAATATTATAATAATCTATATAATATATATTTAAAAAATAGAATACACTATTCGTTGAGACGTTAAGTTGTACGTATAAATGAATGATGATTATGTTTTTATTATCATATTAAAATAAAGTATGTAAATGACATATGAATATATATATATATATATTAAAGTATAATGATTTTATAATATATCATATTATTTTATTAATCCCATCCTTAATACATTCCATGTGGTGTGTTAACGAATCACATCTTTTTTAGGGGTCGGTAGTCCACACTTCCTCAAACGATATTATCGTATTAACACCAAATAGAACGTAAATAGATGAGAATTGTAAAATTAATAAATAGGATTTAATGAATAATTAATAAAATATATGACAAATATAAATATATTTTCTATCCTAATGTCCTCCATGATTGGTGGAAAATTAAAAATGAACGATCATCATATTGTGAGGTAGTAATTCACCATACACAAAAACATTATATTTGAAATCCATTAGATGGAGGTGTGTGAATGTTTAGTTAGAAACAATAGAATAAAAATATCTTAGTATTTTCAGTATACTGGTTTTTTCACACAATAATGGAATAAAGATAGTGGAGGGGTGAAGAGGGAAAATAAATGGAAGGAGCTTGACAAATGGCATTACCTCTTCGTTAGGTAACTCTTTTTGGGTTGTGCCAGAATTCATCCTTGAGAGGCATTATTCTAAAAAGGCGGATTAAAGGTAGAAGGTAGGATTTTTATTAAAGTTTAATGATCAGGGATTGTCTGTATATGAGATGTTTGTGAGGTGTGAGGAATGGGTAGAGGTGGTGACCTTTAATTGTAGAGGCGGAGTGGAACTCTTTTAAATATTAGAAGAGAGAATTCCACCCACATTTTTCAAGTTTCAAGTGGATCCAATAATAGAAAGATTTCAATAAAAGTGATTATATGGTCTATATACGGCCAAAACATGGGGTTTTGACAGGTATCTACGTCATTTGGGGTCTTAAATTTAAGGTTTAGTACATTATTAACCAATTTTTTCTCTTAATAAGTGTAATTAATTTAAATCACGTTAACTAATTTTTTTGGTCAAAAACAATGCTTACATTATTATAAATTATAATTATTCATTTTACAAATATTTAATCCATTTTTCCAAATTCTATTCATAAAAGTGACCAAAATTAATTTAAAATTAATCTTACTGATGGGAAAACCCTACAGGTTTATAATGTAAAAATGATGAAAGGTTTGGTACGTTTTTACATCCAATTTCAATGTGAAATTGGTTAAAATGAGTTACATTGGATTAATTGGTAAAAATATTATATAAATAAACTATTTAACCAATTAATATTATACTTTTACCTTATAAAAAAAAATATGAAAATGATGTTTGAAATAAAATCCTATATTTTTAACTATTCACTAAAAGATGAAACCTTACATAAAAAACCAAAAAAAATTCTATACAAATTTTGATGTATCGATTAAAAAATTGGAGAATATTTTTACATATTAATTCTATAAAATTTCAAAAAATGGTATTCTAAAAAGGCTCTCCATTAAAAGGCGGTAAAACAACCTTTATAAAGAATAGGTTTTAATGCATAAAATTGGGTTGGTTCTTATCTTATATATATATATATATCCTATTAGATGAATATCAAAAAATCATAATTGAATATATAAATTATGTGTTACATTAATATAACATTCCAATTTTAATTAATTTTATTTACTTGTTTAAAATGGCTTTGTGACTATAATAATAGTTTCCTTTATATTCAATCAGTTTTCATATTCATTATTTGGAAACTAATGAATTAATATTATATTTGTGTACAAAATATATTTTTATAATTCAGTAAATACTATTAATATCCTTAAATTTAACATCAAGGTTATATCTCATTGTAATTCTTTTAATCATATATTATATTCAGATAAAACTCGTTCATGCATGTTTTGCAGGAAATCGAGGAAGGTCAATATTGCATGTAATGAATGTTAACTTTATTGTTCTGTGTAAAATATGCCATGTTGGGTATACATGTAACATTTTCCAATCTACTTACATGTGAAACGAATGTTTGAATTTGTGAGAATCTATTTTTAGTGTTGCGTGATGTGAAAAATATCAAAAGATCAAATAAATTACAAAACCAAATTTACCAAAATATCAGGGTGTTACATTATACCCCCAATAATATGAAATTTTACCTTGAAATTCATCATGATTATAAATGGTCTAACACTTTAATGTTTCATTCAAAGAATCCCACAACATAAAAATGGGTACTAAAACATCCCTTAAAAAGGGAAATTTTGAACCATAATGGTTACACATATAACTTGGTTTCCACATAGGAGAACATTGGTTGGGAGGGAAGAATGGACATAGAGGAAAAGAATAAATATTTATAGGGATTGATTGAGGTAATCAATCCAAAAAATTTAAATGATCAAAGGAAATATGAGGGCGTCAAATTTATAAATCTATGATGATTCCAGAAGCCATTGGTTCAACATAATTTATGGCATTAGGATAACATTTTTTATACCTTTCTGATTGTAGACTAATTCATGATAAATTTACATAAAAATCTATTTGGGTTGTACGTTGAACACCTTATAATACATCCATTACCTCAGTTAATTAAAATAAAAAAATTAACATTTATGCATAATGAACAGAAATACTATTTAACCAAATCGTAAGGCCAATAAAAGAATGAAAACATTAACTATTTGTCTCTTAAAATAAACATGTATTAATCTATAAACATAAAAACTAACAATACTGGTTCATCATAAATATATATTCATTAAAAATAAATATACATTAATCAGGACATCATGTATTCTAGTGGTTGTTGTCAAACCCTTATCATTCTTTGGTTGTGGGTTCAAGACCCCTTCCCTTGCCGGACATGATTGGTTGTCACCCGATGTACATGATGTCCTTTTCTAAAAAAATGGTAATATAATTTTCAAAATATATATTATATACATCCTTAAAATAAGTTTAATCACTAAATTTCATTCTAACTGAGGGTTTCAATACAAAATCAATGTACCCGTACTTCCTCTAAAGATTAACATAATGTATTCGTGGATGGTTAACATTATAACCCTTATCAAAGGTGAAAATCCAAGACACTAGAAAAATACTAACAAAATATGATTATAATTGATTACCATTTATATCATAATATAGCTATGGGTTTTCGCATTCCAAAAATGTGAATACCCTCATAAGATATTCTATTAAAACATGGTTACAACCTGAATTAATATAAATCCTATAGAAAATATGTGTGCTTCATCAATCCTATGTAAATGAGATTTACTCCTTAAATAAAAAAATGTTGAAAACTTCATTAGTGATAGTATGAAACACCTATATAAAATTCTTTACATAGTTATAAGGTAATCAATACTGTCCAATTTAAGTATTCATATCCCAAGTATCATTATCGATACAATATTATCTTATCATAAAGAACATATTAAGGGTTACCTTCCCTTAGATAAAATATCATCTTGTTATTAAATCACTTTACTAGTCCAACATAAACATGTCAATACTGAGAAATAAAACATAAGTTGAATAACGCTTTTATATATAATCATTCATAAATTTGGATCCAAATACATAAATACTTCAATTACATCACGCGTAATCCATTAACAATAATACCTCTTTCCTTTCACTTTTTATTTGTAGTATCATCATCACCATCCACAATGTAACCATTACATGCACCACCATGCTGACTCTCGGTTGCATAATGACCTTTTTCCCCACACTAAAAACACTTAACGTTCAATGAAGGCATAAATATTCCAAAATTCCAGTCAATTTCGTGAACCAAACTCATCATTTTTACCTTTCATTCAGTTGATTTATGTTCTTATTTCCCAAAGTCAAAATGCCTTCATATTCCTCTAATACATTCACTTAGGCTATTCCTTCCACATTCTTGATATAGAGGAATCAAAATCCTCTTTCCTACATGGTCTATATTAACCAAAATCTCAGTGAACTCTTTCTTTATCTTCTTTGTGGATTTTGAGAGTTGTTTAAGATAAACATTAGTAATCATGCTCAATGAAAACTGATTATACATGATAATGACATATTTCACAATAGTGATCATCCCACTTGACTTCCCATTAGAAAATCTACCATCAAATTTAATATTAATCCAGCTCCTTCTAGTTCCCACCATTGATTAAAACTAGAAACATAGAGTGAGAATTCCCTATTTTAGAAGAAAATCACATAGTCATGAAAATAATTACGTATATTATGTCTAAATCAGGACACCTTCCAAAATTTATGACACCTTAGGTTTATCCTAGGTTATTCATAGCTAACATATATCTAAATCCTTAATGATGGTTCATGATGAGTTTGTAAATTTTCAAAGCATATACTCCGGGAGTGTCAAACCAGGTGTGCAAAAAGCTCTGTTGTCATGTACTATATTACCCAAAGACAAACCCAAAAAAAAATTTAGGAGTTTTTACCACTAGGTAAAACAGTTCCAGATACACATTCCCTTATAGTATCCAATCATGGATGTATTTATAGAAAACCACTCACTCTATCCTTCTCTAAAATTCAAGGAAATATTCCTAAAAATCAAATCATTAGTATACATATCATAAGATATATCCCTAGAGATATCTTTAGAAATATACCAATGGATATAACTAGATTTTTCTGATCATAGCTTCCAATGGATGACTAAACCTTTCTTTTGATAGCAACTATAGAAACCCCGACTTGACATATATGGACATTACACCATTTTATATGAATATTTAGTACATTGAAAAAATACATTCATACGAACCATAATTGTTTAGTTTCTTGCTAACATGGGAAACAAATATTCTATCCTAGTGAATGATATTCAATATATCCCATAAATATTTACAACTTTAGTACATCTACCTAAAAACATTCTTCATTACCTAGAGAAAGGAATAGTAAACAAGTAGTGATATTATATCCTCAGTAAGGGTATATAAAAGAAATGGGTACGATTAACATGAAAAAATCATGTATGGAACTTGAGCAGAACATTTGAAGATCATTCCTTACATATTAGAGATAATAATAAATATTATTAGTTTTAAGATATAGATAATAGGATAATTAAGAGCATAAGTCATGAAAGCATATATAAAAATAATAAATGGAATTTGTGGCATTCACATTTTTTATATTTTTCTGAATGTGTATCAGTAGAAATAGGTTCACTCAGTAAGAAATGATCATTAAATCAGGCCCCAACATCAACTTGCGGACATGAAACCAGGTCCATACATAACATTGGTAACATATAAATAGGTTCATGCAAAAAGTTTTGTAAGAAAAAAAAAGTCCATACATGACATTGTGAGTATGTAATCAGGTTCACAAATAACATTGTGGACATATAATCATGTTCATTCATAAAGTTATTTACATGAAACCAGGTCCATCCATAACATTTTGAACATGTAATAAGGTTCACACATAACCTTTTGGACATGAAACCAAGTCATTGAATAACATTGTGATCCTGTAATCAAGTTTACTCATAACATTGTCAACATGTAATCAGGTTTATTTATAAACTTATGGACATGAAACCAGGTCCATGCATAAAATTGTGAACATGTGATTAGGTTCACGCATAACCTTTTGGACGTGAAACCATGTCCATGCATAAAATTGTTAAAATGTAATCAGGTTCACTCATATTATTGTGAACATGTAGTCAGGTTCATGCATAAACTTATGGACATGAAGTTGGGTCATTTCATAACATTTTGAACATGTAATCAGGTTCACGAATAAAATTTATACTCTCAATTCATCCATCATTACCCAATGAATTGGAGGGATATAAAGGTACAAAATATCTCAAAATGAAATCATACATGCATATTCCATTACAAATTCATCATATTATGACCCATAAAAAGATATAGGATTCATAAACATAAAATAATAACCAACGATATGAAATGGTTATCATTATCATTTCACCAAATCATATCCTATGAAAAGAGATAGGTTTCATAATTACTTTATGGATGCATAACCCATGAAAGTGGAATGGATATTACAAATACATAAGAGAAATGAGTTCTATAAATACAATGACATTAAGAATAACCCATTCATAAAGAAGATATGGATGGAACATTTAAATAATTTCCTATAAGGGCATTAGTAACATCAACAGATGTCAAATAATATTGAAAATAAATTTAAATAATTTCTTCAGGAAAATATATTTTCATCTTCTAAAAAAGGATTTTAATACCTAAAACTATTTGGAACTAATTTTCTTATAAAATTCCTTAAAAATTTATAAACAAGGGAGGAAATATTTTTTAAGAAATTTTCCCCTGAAAATTACTTTTAAAACATTTTCTTAATTGCTAAACTTTCAAAAAATCAAATGATGCTTCAAATGAATGATAGCAGGTGAATCCATTTCTGTCGTACAAGGTAAAAAAATCATTTTTCATGGTAAAAAGGTCAGAAAAATGCCTTGTTCCGAAAGAGATAAGAATATTTAATTGAAGAAATTGTTAAAAGAAAAAAAAGGTAAAAAATTATTTTAATTATTATAGGATTACAGTACAATATTCGTGGGATCCCTTTTTAGAAATCATATATTTTCGACCAAAGATCAGGAAAGACGAGCTTCCTTAGAAATAGATTCATAATTATATTCTGTACCAAAGTGTAGAGATATCGTACCAATACATGAATATATAATTAATTACCAAAGGAGAAGGAAATTCATAAATTTTATTGAGATATAGATCATAATATTTCATCAATAGAAGCATAAACATAAATAATCTTGAAAGGTGATGAGATTGTCTCAATAAACTCTTATAATTTCATTACATGGGATCATAATATCCATTTATGAAAATGAAAGAAATGAATAATATAATATAATGGGGAGTATATTCATGATATAATATATAAAATAAAATATATATACACATCTAAAAATAGATTATGTGTATAATAAAACTAGAGTCTCAAAGAAGGAAAATTGAGACAAAGCTGTTTTATCGATTTGGTAACTTATGGAACAGAATCCCCATGAAAAAAAATGATCATAAAAAGATATGTGAATAACCAAAAATTTATGTATTAGATACATAAAATAAAATAATGGGAATTACATACAACACAAAAAAGGAAAGACTGTCGAACATGTCCTTTATCTCATATAAATTAAAAGTGATATGAAATCCCCTCACCATGTGTCTTGAATCTATTCATACTTGTTCAATCCACCTGTATAATAAAGATAAATTTATTATAAATATAAATTTATTATAAAAATATTAAATACCAATATTATTATATCTAATAACATATATGGTTTCATTATGACTATATATTACCCGCTTGTTAATGATCCAATGTTAATGTTTAACTTCGAGTAATATTCACTTTGTTCTTGACATGTGTCTTAATTTGTTATATTATAGGTTCTTATTCTAAAATCATGATTAAATAATATTAAAAATGATATAAATACCATTTATATCATGTATTTTTTTATTATAATAATATATATAAAAAATAAGTACAAAATGAATGACATTATTCATGGAGACGGTAAGTCGTACATACACAATAACAATGTTTCTGTTTATATTATCGTATTGAAAGAAAGTATGTAAATGAAATATATATAGATATATATATATTAATGTATCATAATTATTTCATATATATCATATAATTTCATTAAACCCATCCCGAATGCATTCCATGTGGTGTGTGAACAAATCGGATTGCTTTGAGGAGGTGGTGCTTCCTCAAACTAGATTATCATATTAACACAAAATCTAAAGTAAATAGATGTGTTTTGTAAATGGTATAAATAATATTAATGAAATAATAAATACAATATATGACATACATTAACATATATTCCATCATTATGTCCACCATGATTGGTTGTAAATGAAAAATGAACAATCATCATTTTGTAATGGTGTAATTTTCCACACATAGAAACAATATATTTGATATCTATTAGATGGAGGTGTTAGTAAGTGTTGATTGAAATATTAGGTTGAAAAATAATATTATATATAGGATAATGGGTTTTTAGAAAAGAGTGTAATTATGATAGTGGATGGGGTGAAGAGGTAAAATAGAGGGAAAATATTAACAGAAAACGTTTCATGTTAATAGGGAAACTCAATTTTGTTTGTTGCAAAATGACTACTTGAGAGAATTTCTAGCCAAAGGTATGACTCATGGTATAAGGAATGATTTTTGGTATGTTTATTTTTATGTTCTTGGACTAAAAAAATAGGTTTGATATGTGTGAGGAATGAGTAGATGTCATGACATTTTATAGTGGAGGTGGAGTGTAACTCTTGTAAATATTAGAAGGGAGAATTCCACCAACATTTTTCATGTCTCAAGTGGATCCAATAATGGAAAAAGGTCGATATAAATTTATATAATGTAGAAATTTGGACATTTTATGGTTGTTGGAAATGTTTCTATGTCATTTAGGGTCGCAAATTTAAGGTTTAGTACTTTATTAAACTAATTTTTCTCTGAAGCAATGTAATTAATTTTAATCACTTTCTGTAAACTTTTTGGCCAAAATAAAATTTATATCATGAGAAATTATAATTATTATGATTCAAAATATGAAATTAATTTTTCAAAATTATATTCATATAAGTGATGAAATTAATTTAAAAAAATCCCTCTGATGGGACGACACTATCGGTTTTGACGTAAAAAAGATCAAATGTTTGATAAGTTTGTACATGCAATTTCAATGTGAAATTGGTTTTAATAACATAAATTATATTAGTTAGTAAAAATATTATCTATATAAACTATTAAACCATTTAACAATATAATTTATCCTTATAAATAAATTTTATGAAAAATATGTTTTGAAATAAAATCTAGTGTTTTTAAATATTCATTAAAAATTGAAACATTATATAAAAATACCAAAAATTTATCCAAACCTAGTTTTTGTGTCTCTTTTAAAAATATGATGTTTATTTTGACATATTAAATCTATAAAATTTCCAAAATAATGTATTCAATTAGGTCTCTCCATTAAAAGGCGGTAAAACTACCTTTATAAATAATAGGTTTTTTATGCATAAAATTTGATTTGTTCTTATATTATATCTATTGAATATTTTAGATGAATATAAAAGATATATTATTTAATATAAAAATTTTTATTAACTTAATATTTCTTACCAATTGTAATTAATTTAATTTACTTGGTTAAAATAGCTTTTTCACTATAATAATATTTCCATTATATTTAATCGGTTTTCAAATTCATTAAATTCTAACCTATGAATTCATCTTATATTTTCGTACACCATATATTTTCATAATTTATTTAGTAATATTCATATCCATTTACTAAAAAACTAGTTTATATATTATTATAAATTTTTTTTAATAAATATATTATAATTACATATCACTCAGCCTTACGTGTTATGCCAGAAATCAAGGAAGATAAATCATGCATATAATGTATGTTAACCTTGTTGTTCCGTTTAAATTACCCCATGTTAGGATTGTGTGTAATATAATCAAAGCTCGTTCTATGTGAAATGAATGTTTCACTTATTGAAAATCAATTTTTACTGTTTCATGAAGAGAAAAATATCAAAAGATTATGTTTTTTCAAAAAACATTCCACAAAATATCTACGTTTTACATTGTTTGTGATAGAAAAAAAGTTGATAAAGAAAAAAAGACAATAGGAAAATATTTTAGTTTCAATGAGTTAAGACATTATGCTAATGTGAGTTTTAAGTTACTTACATTGAGTGAAAATCATCACGATCATAAATGAACATGTGTGGGGAAATCTTTTTCTACTACATTAATTAATGATGAAACATTTTGTGACATGATAGTAGTGCGAGAGAGTTCAATATTTTTCAATGGATATCCCCATGTTCAAGGTTTTAAATACTTCATTTGAGGTTTCAAGTGATTTTATCAATAAGTGATTAAGGTATTTTTGGGAGATTTTTAGTTGGGTTTATGTTTTTGTAAGGCTTTATTTTAATGATAAGTATTCATTTAAATTTGGGAATGAATTTTAAGGTATTAATAACCTTTATGGGTTATATGATCATTGATGATTAATGTTATTTTTATAAATTCATATCAAAATTCTGCGAATTTTATGATGGTTAAATTGTACTTATGAAATATAAATATATCAGTTGACTATATTTAATCATATTCTTATATATTTAGGGAATTACTCAAATTTAGGAAAATTATTTTGAGTGAAAAACATTATTCATTTAATTTTATTACTAAGAAATCAGTGTACTTTTAACCCATCATAGATTTACAGTTTTTTAATGGTTCACTTTATCGTGACCATGTCTTTTATCAATCTCCA
Organism: Viscum album; assembly: GCA_963277665.1. Taxonomy (NCBI): domain Eukaryota; kingdom Viridiplantae; phylum Streptophyta; class Magnoliopsida; order Santalales; family Viscaceae; genus Viscum; species Viscum album. The sequence goes on along the minus strand of OY728132.1, from coordinate 755,972,862 downwards.
TCAGAAATTGATAGTTAGTTTAATCTTCTATGTCCATATTTTTCTATATTGAATCATAGTATTTTTATTCTAGGTGACCATCATATTTCCCTTTATTTTAAAGTGGATGTATCATTAATCTGTTAATGATGGGAGATTTTAACAAATGTTTTTTTTGTAAATTTAAACCCCTCTTTTTCAATCCCATGTTCAAATTTCATAGAACACATGTTTTAAATGGAAGAGTATGTAACATCTTGAACATTAAAAAGAAAATTCTCTGTTCGATAGCGTATATAATACCCCACATCGAGATTAAATTGACAACAAAATTTTATTATTTTAATGACACCATTATAACCTATCAATTAGATTTGTGGTTATGAACAAAATTTACTAAATTATAAAAATATGTTTTACACATTTATATATGATGAATTATTTGGTGACAAATTAATTATAAATGAAAATGAAAACAAATTTAATGCAATGGATACGTTTTATGGAAAACTATTAATATACCCATAAAGACATTTGATAAATTAAATTAATCACTTTTAGTGAGATAAAAAAAATGATATTTATATATTATATATCCAAACCAATTTATTTACATTGATTTATTATGTTTGACATGTGTATGATAAAAACAAATACAATTTTACACATAAAAAAGAATATTTTTCTAAAATAAGTTTTAGAGCCTTTTAATGATAGATATGTTTTCAAACCAAATTATAGAAATTTAATAAATTATAATTTAAAAAAAAATTAATTTGAAATTTTAATATAAAAATTTATATTGGTTGTTTTTTTGTATTTTTATGATAAGTTTTATTTTTTGACGAATAACGAAAAATATTGCATTTTGATTGAAAACTAGATTTTCATATAAATAATTGATAATGTTAAATTGTATTTTCAATTGGTTTTAATTTAAAATTTTATCATTAATACATTTATTAATACAATTAATTAAATTTTAATTATTTTTATGTTGAATTTTAATATAAAAACATTTCATAGTTTTCCACATTTTCACCTTAAAACCCATTTTAACACACCAATTAATAGATTATTTTTTAATTAATTATCCACTACTGTGTGTTGAATTTTTTAAAAATGGATTCCACATTTGAAATAAAAATTAAAAAAATTATTAAATATGTACTTTTTATTTTGGGCCAACCCAAATACTAACTTTAGTAAATTTTATTACAATGGTTAAGAGTTAATCATGCAATTAAGGGTAAGAATAATATTATAAATATTTTCAAATGACCCAAATAGATTCTCCATTTTATTTTATGAGTATAATTCATCCATAAGAATTAAATTTTTGGTTTTCTGACCATTTAGGGATTTTTTATGATATTATAACATTGATATTATTTTATTCAATGAAGAATCAAACTTGTCATACTCTTGTTTTGAACAAGTGGAATATTTTTAATATGGGGAAAAATAGGGGAATTGTTTGACTATATATATATTTTGGAAAGATAAAATTTTTATATTCATCATGGTAATTTTTTTAATTTTTTTGAAATAAATGATTACCTTAAAGGCATGTTCAATGACGATGTATTAATTATATTATTAAAAGAAATTTTAATTAAAGTATATTTATAATACCAAATTAAATATAATTTGAGATAATTCATGTCATAACATAATTTTATATATTAATTTCACATGTTATTGATGTTTTAAATGTTTTATTAGAATAAATATTTTTATTGTGATATTTATAAAAGAATAGTAATGAATAACTAACTAACTCAAATGATTGTACTCTAGGATAAAACATCCGTAGATTGGGTGTATGATTGAAGAATTTGAAAATCCTCTAAACATCATTTATATGAGTTTTTATAAGATTTTCATGAAAACTAGAACACATAAATAAAATAATCATAGTGTATGGTCAGCTAGCAGTTAAGTAGAATAAGCTTCCAATCATTCCACTATAAGTGTTTTGATCAACACCTTTTATATCTTCATCAAGATCTAACATTCAAGTTGTACTAATTGGAGTATCACAACTTTTGGTGCTATCCAAGACAAAAAAGGATAATAACATCATTAATATATTTTTTTTAATTTTCACAAGAGCCTCAGCCCAATTATCGAGGAATCTGAAAGTGCGTCCAAAAGACTCGTATTCAAAACCTGGTGTAGACATATTTCTGTTCATGTAGCAGTAATGCAGCATGTACTGTAGAACAAAATGTTCGGTACTATAGAAGCTGAAAAAATTCATTTGTTTGGGCTTTTGGGCCCCTGGGTTGGGCCTCAGGTCATTTGTGGCCTTCGAGCCACCCAAGGCCTTCGGGCAAGTAAGGCTATCATGCCACCTTAAGGCATTCGGGTTACCTCAAGTCCTTCGGTCCACCTCAAGGACTTCAGGACACCTTGAATTGTGCTTAAATTATTAGACAGACTTTAAAAGGAGCAGAATCCTGATGGGGATTCAGAGAAGGTGCATTCAAAAGAGTAGAAGCTAAGTGGATTTTTCAGAAATTGAGGGTATGGAATTTCCCTCAGGAGTAGCCTTTGCTTGCAAGAGAATCTTATCCGAACAACCATGCGAAGGTGGAGAGATGATATAATGATGGAGAAGCTGGGAGGAGGTGTTCCAAGTATAGTCTAATATATTTCTTAAGACCTAAAGTTCATGTAATCCTTGATCTTATAGGCCATTTAAGGGATGCCCCTCATCCCATGAGTTGGTGGTTATCGAAAATGAATAAAAAATAAGTCCTTCAGGACATTCAGAGTATATTTTTTTTGATTTAAAATAATACCATCATTATTATTGAAAGATTTTAAATCCAAGAATGAATTTTTGTTTACCCATTAAACTCATTTCAAGTTCATTTTGCATCATTTTAGAAAATTCAATACATAAAGAATTGTTTTTTAAGATCCGAAAATAACATCATCTACATAAATTATATCTACGAAAACACCATTAGAAATTAGTTTTATAAAAAGTGTAGGATTAGCTATACCATTTGTAAAACCATTGGAAATAATAAAAATATATATTCTATCATTCCAAGATCTTGGAGATTGTTTTAAAACATACACAGCTTTTGATAATTTGAAAACATGATTTGGAAAGTGAGGACTTGTGAAACAAAGGGATTGTTAAACAAAGACATCATCAGATATATACCCATTTAGGATGCACTATTGACATCCATTTGAAATAATTTGAAATTCAGTTGTGCAACATAAGAAAGAACGATTATGAAGGCTTTATGTCTAACTACTGGTGCAAAGGTATCCTCATAGTCAATTCTGTCATCTTGACTATAGACTTGTGAAATCAATATAACCTTGTTTCTAAATATATTAGCATCTTTATCTACCTAATTTCTAAATATCCACTTAGTTCTTAGGGTAAATATGTATTTGGGTTTATCAACAAGTTTACAGACTTTTTTCTTTTCAAACTGATTAAGTTATTCATGCATATCCATCACCCAAAACTCATCATTGATAGCATCATTAATGTTTTTGTGTTCAATTTGTTAAAAGAAATCTTGATATTCAACCTGATTTCTAAGAAATGATCTAGTTTGAGTTCCTTTATCTAAATATCTTTCACCAGCATCTCAAAGGATGTTTATTAAGGGTTCTAAATGCTCTCGAAAAAGAGGTGATAGTTAATTCTGGTTATTTAATTGGTTCAGGTTCATAATGATTTGAATCTGGAGAATTTCCAGAACATGGCATCTTCAAAGATTCCGTTAGAGGATGGTTAGAGTGTTTAGCATTATGTCAAGATTTTACTTATCATCCTCTAGATCCTCAAGAAAGTTCTTAGGATCATGTGGATCTATTTCATCAAACATGACATTGTAATATTATTCCACACATTTAGTTCATTTTTTAAAAACTCTCTAGTCTTTACTAGATATTGAATATCCTTGAAAAACTCCTTTATCACTCTTGGATGAAAATATGTCAAGATTTTTCTTAGTATTAATGATATAGACTATGAAACCCAAAACCTTGAAGTAGATTACTTTGGGTATTCTATTGTTCCATAACACATATAGTGTTATTTTAAGTATTGTTCTTATCGATACTCTATTAGTTATATATCATGATGTATTTACAGCTTCAGCCCAAAAATAAATAGGTAAGTCATATTCACTAAGCATGGTTATGACAATCTCTTTATGGTCTTATTTCTTCCTTCTACAACTCCATTTTTTGAGGTGTTATATGGGAAGAGAAATCATGATTATATTTATTTTCTGAGAAAAAGGATTAAAAATCATTATTTTAAAACTCAAGTCCATGATCACTTTTTAATGATTTAATTCTCAGTCCACTAGGATTTTCTATAGTTTTAGCATATTTGGAAAATGAGAGCAGGATTTAATTTTGTGAACAAAAAAGAAATTCCACGTAAATCTAAAAAAATAATCTACATGAACATAAACATAGTTCTTACCATTTCAAATAGAAACTCTATATGGTCTAAAAAACCATGTGAAAAAACTAGAGAGGTTGAGAAGTTGAAAATTCTTTCTTTGGTTTGAAAAAAAATTTGTGTTTCTTTCCCTTTTATCAAGGATTATGAACATTATCATTTGGAAACTCAAGTGTGGGTAGGCCTCTGACTAAAATTTTTCTAGTTAAATTTATAAGGGAGTGAATATTGAATTTTCCTAGTCTTTTATTCCAGATAAATGAATATTTGTGAAATACACTTAAACATGAAGCATTTTGAGAAACTAACGAATCTATGTTAACAGAGTATAAATCTTAACTTCTGTATTTTTGAATATACTAATTCATATTTTAGAAAAAAACATTGCAATAATCATTTTCAAATTTAACATGAAATCCATCCTAACCTTGTTGTGAAATAATAAGTAGATTATATTTAATTCAATCAACAAAAATTACTTTGGAAATTAAAACAATGTTACAGTTACCAATAAGGCTATGTATAATGATTTTTCCTTTGTAATTTTCACCAAAAGCTACATGTCCACCATGAGGTTTTATTATGTTCTTGAAGAATGAATTGTCTCCCATCATGTGTCTTGAACACCATCTATCCAAGTAGCATTAGATTTTATAAGAACTCTTTAAAAATTTTACTTACAAAATAGTTAAATAAAAATAGAAATTTTTGCCCATATTTTTAAGGGTTCAATAATATTATTAAGGAGTAATTTAGGTTCCCACATCTACCTCATTGGGTTCCTATAAGAATTATGTAATGTAATTGAAAAATAAACTCTATTTGGTCTTGAAAAGTGTGCAATAGTAGAGATTGTATGATAATTTGAAAGAGCAGAATTTTTTCCTCAACTAGGAATAAATTTGAAGGTTCTAGATTTAGAATCAAAATTGGGTTTTCCAAAATTTCTTTTACCAGTTTGATAGACAATACCAGTAGTGTATTTAGGGGAAATGTGTTAACCTTAAATTTGTACCAAGGTATCTTTACCATTAGTAAACCTTTCAAGTTACTTTTTTAGTTTCTCATTAGAGAGATTTAGTTCATTGTTAACATTGAGTACTTGATCATTTTTTCCTTTTTCCATAGAAAGTTAAGATTTAACAGTTGAGGTAAGAGAACACTATTTCTTTAAATACTTGTATTTATCCTTTAGTTCATTACATTTCTCCTCAAGAATATTGAAATACTCAAACATATCTTCATTAGAATTATTTTCAAAATAACTTTCATCTCTAGAATAATAGGAATTTTGTATAGGAGATTCTAGTGATACCACAGATGTGTTTTCATAAAAACATGTTGGATTTTTTATAATGTTCATCATGTGATGATTCTGAGTCACATGAAGTATACTCAGAAGCACTACACACTTCTTTCATTTCCTTTTTATACATTATATCATTGTCCTCTATTTATTTTCAAATTTGAGCCTGGGAAAATTAGCCTTTGCATGTCCCTTTCGCTTACATTAATAACAGACTATCTCATCAGACTTGTCTTTTCTTTTCAAATCATTCATCCAGCTTCCCTTTTGATCATATATTACTTTGAAGTTAGGATTTAAAAATAAAATTTTACTTTTCTATAATTTCTTTATCCTCTTGGATAATTGAGACATCTCCTCATCACTATTAGGTGATGATTGTTCATGGATGGAACATTATATAGAGACATTATGATTCTCCTTTTCTTTGTGTTTAGAGGTGGTGGTCTTGAATGACAACAATTTTATTTTTGGTTCATCCTCATATTCCTTGTTGACATTAATCTCCTCTTTATATATCATTAGTCTTCCAATGAGTTCTTTGATAGGAAATTTGATGATTTCACATGACTCTCTAATAGAGATGGAGGTTTCTCTCCATCTACCAGGTAGTCATCTGAGAATACTCATGATTTTTTATTTGTCAGCAACATCTCTTCCATGAGAAAACATTGTGTTGAAAATTTCGTTGAAACTGATATTCAAGTCAAAAATAGGCTCACATGGATTTATTTTAAAGTTATCATATTTAATAGTATTAGTATTGAGTCTCATTTTATCCACAATAGAAGTTCTTCCATGTGAAACAGACAAGGTATCCCAAATTTAATGGACAGTTTTACATGAAAATATTCTGTTAATGTCTTAATCTCTTAAAGAGCAATATAAATCATTCATGGATTTGCAATTTCTATTGTAATTAGTCTTGGTTGGGACATCCCATGTAATTCTATCATCACTAGTAATTTTATACTCATCTATAATTGAAGACCAAATTTCAAAGCCCATACATTCTTAATTCATTTTCATTTTATTTTTCCATTGGTCGTAATTAGTTCCATTATATAATGGTGTTCTGTTTGTTGTATCACCTTTGAGTCTATTTTCCATAATCAAGAAATTAGTTTAAATAGATATAAATTTATAATTAATAGAAATATTCAGATCTTTAAAGTATAACTAAAATCACATATGAATATATTTTCAAAATATTGATATTAATTTTTTTTCAGTTGAGTACTCAGGGGGGGGGGGTTAATTGAGTATGTATTAAAAATTTCTGTTAAAAAGTATTCTGAAATATGTTCCCCAGTAGAAATGTATACGGCCCAGTTAATCAATGTAAAATGGTTAAAAATGATTGACTATTCAAATAACATCTCAAAAGATTTATTAACTATCAGTAATATCAATAAGATTTATTGATACAACTTCAGAAGATATTATAATAAGAGAGAACATTTATAATTTATATCCAAGACTAACTTATCAAAGTAAAATCTAGTGTTTTTTTAAATACAAAGTAATGTAGAGAAAAAATAAATTAAATACTACAGTGGATGAAATAAGTGGTTCAGTCTCAAGATGAGACCTAATCCACTCCACATAGTGATCACCTACCACCAAGAAGTTTATATTAGTAAATAGGATCCACACCCTAAATCATGGTAAAAAACAGTGCATAAGACTATCTATTTCACATGACCTCTTCCACTGTTCTTCGTGGGTATAAACTAACAGGTCACACAAGCTCCTCTTCCACACTTATCTGTGGGAGTATATATATTTACCAAGATTTGAGAGGAATGATATCTTGTATCCTTAAATTTAGTACATGAGATAGTATGTTTTTAAATACAGAAATATACACAATGATCAATACTTAAAAACAATACAGAATAGATAAAATATGATGAGAAAAGGTTAGAAGTGATCTGAGTATTATTCCATGCAACCATGGACTTGTAAGATGAAGCAGATGAAACTATCGAGGACGACTTGTGAAAAAAAGAGTATTGTAAGTTTGCCTGTTCGATGTTGTAATCTTTCTAGGTTGTGTTTCTCTTGAAGGTGGTACTATAAATATGTTTTCAGCTCTGATCTATTAAAGTCCAGTGATTGGATATGGAGTTCTTTGTGTGTACATCGGTTTCTTCTTGGTGCATGTATCAGTTATCTTTTCAAAAATACTCGCACATAAAATTCTATAATTCTTTTCTATTGTTCCTGTTCCATTCTTTCCTTTTTATTTTTGGAGTGAATGTGTTGTAGTTGACATGATGCTTGTATTATTCACCTCATATCTCATACTATCATGTGAATTGTACATAATGAAATATTAATTCTATCAGTGCATTTAGATTACACAAATATGACCATTAGAAAGTAAAATAAAAATGACAAGATAGATTAAAGAATTGTGTTACAGTCGGTCCAAAAACAATAACACTTGGATACAGTTTCACCACAAAATGGTGTCTTGTTATTTTCCTTTAGCAGTGATATAGTCATGATGGCATAGTTGAAATGAGATCATGAACTGGTAGCACATATTCAATGTTAAGGTCATGGTGTTTAGTCATTTTCCAAACTTTGAAAAATGTCATGACCATTGTAGCATAGAACCGTTGTCACAGACTAATGATACTTTAAACTGGTCATGGTGTCTGGGTCACGATGTTTGGGTTATGTGGTCAGGGTTATGGTGTCTGGGTTATGTTGTCTGGGTTACGGTGCCTAGGATATAGTGTCAAGGATTTGGTGTCTTGATCCTTTTCTTGAAAACTAAAACTAGTGGAAGACTCATAGTTTCTCAAACATAGACAAATATCTATATACAGACATAAGTCGTAATATTTACATAATTAATTAGAATTAATCATTCATAAAAAAATCAATATAGGACAAATTAAATATAGTTTAAAAGAATCAAATAAGATTTAAGATGATTTATGATTTAGTGGATTTTTATTTAAAGCATAAATAAAACAACCATCACTACACATGGATTGAGATAAATTAAAAAGGATTAAGATGATTTATTGGATGTATTGGATTTTTGATAATTAAAACATGATTAAAACATGAGGTGTGAAACATAGTTTCTTTTAGTGATGTATCATTTAAAACAATCTATAAACGATGGTTGTATCTATTCTCTAGTGGAACTTGATGTACCATAAGGGAACATGTCTATAGTAGAAAATTTCACGAGTCATCATCCCCCATCATTCAGAGGATCATTTGACCCCATGCTTATTAAATTATTGATTAATGCACTAGAAATTATATTTAATGTCATGGTTTATTGGGATAACCAAATTTTAACTATAGAAATTTATCATTTTGAAGCTGAAACCGGCCAATGGTGGTCAATGATTAAAAATATAAGTGAATGATAATAAATTGGTTCTTTTCAATGGGATTAATTTAAGAATATTTATGTTGAGAAATATTTTCATATGGATATTCAATATAGAATGAAAATAATTCATATAATTAGGATAAAATGTGGAATATTTGGTAGTTTTATACAAATAATATTTCACCCATTTTGAAAGGTACACCCAAAATTTTATATAGGACCCTTATTGTAAGATAAATTCATTTTACTCAGGATTGAATCCATGATATCAATGGGAATTGTCATCTCCTAAGTAAAAAATATATGATAAGTTTTTTTTATATTTGTTGAGAAGGTAGAAATAGAGTTTTATTATGATCATGTACCCTATGAAAATAAGAAAAATAATATCTATAGTTGGAAAGAAATGGGAAAACATTCATTTAATAGGATTGAAGGAAATAAAACCAAATTACCATATTGTGAGAAGTGTGGTAAAAAGAACCCCATAGAATTTTTTTCAAATTCAATGAAATGATTTTGATGTGGTAAGTTTTTTCATATGGATTATACAAGACCAAGAATTACATACATGGATAATACAACATTTTAGATGAACATTTATTCATTGAAAAAATATGTGCCCAATGACTATAAAAGATGAGTTTATCTAGAAACATGGAAACAAAATCCTCTATCCCAGTGAAAGATATTAAACATATACTATAATGATATAAACCATTAGTACTTCTACCTAAACCTTTATTCATAACATAGAGAAAGGAAACATAAGAAAGGGGTGATCTCAGATGCTATATAAAGGTAAATAAAGGAAATGTGTAAGAATAACAAAAACAAGTAGGGTATAGAACTTGATTATAACATTATAATATTATACCTTTTATATTAGAGATCATAATAAATATTATAAGTTTATAAGACCTAGATCATAATTTAATTAAGAGAATAAGTCATGAAATCATAACATTAGAATAAGACATTGAATTTTTGGCAGGAACATTGGTTTATAACATTCTGAAAATGTATAGGTAGAAATGGGTTCACTCATTATGTTAAGGATAAAATCAGTCCCCAACATCAACTTGTAGACATGCAACAAGGACCATACATAACATTGTAAACATGCAATCAGGTTCACTTGCGACATTGTGAACATGTGATCAGGTTCACAAATAAAATTTTTGACATTAAACCTGGTCCAAGAATAACATTGTGAACTTGTAAAAATTTTCATTCATAACCATTTGGATGTGAAACCAAGTCCATGCACAACATTGAGAACATGTAATCAGGTTCACTCATGACATTGTGAATATGTAATCTGGTTCACACATAAACTTATAGACACGTAACCACATCCATATATAACATTGTGAAAATGTAATTAGGTTCATACATAAAATATAGTACAAGAAACTTAATCCATGAACAACATTTTGACTATGTAATCAGGTTCACTTATAATATCTTAAACATGTAATCAGGATCACACATAAACTTATGGACATGCAACCAAGTCCATGAATTAATTTATGAACATGAAATATGGTTCACACATAACATTTATACTCATGAGTCATCCATTGTTACCCAAGAATTAAAGGTACATATAAGTCCCACCCATATCATAATGAAATTATACATGCATGTTCCTTAAAATATTCATCATATTATGAACCATAAAAAAGGGAAATGTTTTATAAACCTCAAAAAATAACCCATGAAATTAAATGGGTATCATTATCATTTCATCACATCATATCCTATGAAAATATATAGGTTTATAATCAGTTTAGGAAATCATAACCCATGAAAGAGAAATAGATTTTATAAAAATATAACCTATTTTGGGAAAAGAGTTTCATAAAGACCATGAAAGTAATAATAAATAATTTATAGAATGAATATGAATGGAAGCATTAGATAATTTCATATAAGGTAATGTGTAACTTCAGTAGATTTCATCATAGATGGAAAATAATTTTTAAATGTTTCTTGAGGAAAATATCCTTTCATTTTCTAAAAAGGTTTTTTACTACATAAAACCATTTAATAATAAGATTCTTAGAATGTTCCTTGAAAACTTATAGAGAATACTTGAAATCATATTCAAAAATGTTTTTCTTCGATAATTAATTTTAAAATCATATTCGTAAAGATTATAATTTTTAAAAATGGAATGGAATCTTCAAAGGAATGATGATAGGTGAATCCATACATACCGTACATGGTAAAAACGACATTACTTTTGCATGGTTAAATGGTTATAAAAATTTATTTTTCATAAAGACACAAGAATATAAACTTGAAGTGATTTGTAAAAAAATTAAATGGTAAAAAAATTCTAATATTATAGGAGGATGATAAAATATTCTTGGGAACCCTCTTTAGAAAAGAATGATTTCCAACCGAAGAGGGGGTAAAGTTGGGCTTCGTTAAAAACAAATTCTAAACAATATTATGTTCCAAAGAGTATAGATATGGTACAATTAAATGAGTATATAATGAATAACCACTGGATAGGAAAATTCATTAATGTTCTTGAGATATGGATCATAATATTTAATCAAAAGAATCATAAACACAAACAATCTCGAACAGCGATTATACTATCTCAATAAACGCTTATAAATTGGTAACTTGGGATCATAATCTCCCTCTAATAAAATGAAATAACACGAAGAAAAAAATATTAGGAAAATAATATTCATTATATAACATGTAAATATGTAAATATTTACTGCTCAAAAAAGTGTTTTGGTGCATAACAAAACACGAGTCTCAATGAAGGAAAATTGAGACAAAACTCTTTTACCGATTTAGAAACTATTGAAACATAAAACCCTTGGAATGAGGATAAAAAATTGATATGTTAATAAAAATAAATTTATGTATAGTATATATTCAATACAATCATTGTAATTACATACACCACACAATAGAAACGAGTGGAGAGTATATCATGTATCTCCCAGAAATTAAATGTGAGATGAAATCCCTTTACATTGTGTCGTGACTTTCATCGAAATCATTCAAACCACCTATATAATATATATAAAAAATTACTTATTTTAAAGAAACATATTATAATATCTCATAAAATATTTTTTTATTACAACCCTATATTACCTTATTGTTAATGATCTTATGTTAAGGTTTAACTTCGGGTATTATTCACTTAGTTCTTTTCAAGTGTATCAATTTGTAATATCATTAGTTATTATAATTATATCATGATTAAATAGTGTAAATTATGATATAAATATAATTTATATATTGTATATTTATATAATAATAATATATACAATAAATATGTACAAAATGGAATACACCATTCATTGAGACGGTAAGTTGTACGTAAAAATGAAAGCTGATTCTGTTTTTATTATTGTATTGAAATAAAGTATGTAAATGTTATATATATTACAATATTATTATTATATAACATATATCATATAATTTTACAAAACCCATCCTTAATACATTCCTTGTGGTGCATTAATGAATCACATCGCTTTGAGGGGGTGGTAGTTAACACTTCCTCAAATGAGATTATCGTATAAACACCAAATTGAATTTAATGATATGCATATTGTAAAATGAATAAAAAGGATTAAATACATAATTAATACAATATATTATATATACAAATATATTTTCCCTTATAATGGAAAACATGATTGGTGGTAAATTAAAAATGAACAATCGTGGTTTCGTGAGGCAGTAATTAGCCATACACAGAAACAATATGTTCGATATCCATTAGATGGAGGTCTGTGAAAGTTTAGGTAGAAATAATAGTATAAAAATATCCTAGTATTTTTTGTATTCTATTTTTTCCCACAGTAATAGAATAAATAGAGTGGAGGCGGTGAAGAGGGATAATAAATGGAAGGATGTTGAGAGATGACATTAACTCCACTTTAGGTAACTCCTTTTGGGTTGAGCCAAAATGCATCATTGAGAGGCTTTATGCCAAAATAAATGACTAAAGGTAGAAGTTATGATTTTTTTGAAGTGTTTTTATCAGGTATTGTCTGAATGTAAGATGTTTGTGAGGTGTGAGGAATGAGTAGAGGTGGTGATGTTTTATTGTGGAGGTGGAGTGGCACTGTTGTAAATAATAGAAGAGAGAATTCCAACAACATTTTTCATGTTTCAAGTGAAACCAATAAGGGAATGAGGTCTATAAAAGTGATTATAATGTTGATATATGGAAACAAAAAGAGTTTTGGACTTGTATCTATGTTGTTTTGGGTATCAAATTTATGGTTTAGTACCTTATTAACCTAATTTTTCTCTTAATCAGTGTAATAAATTTTAATCCCTTTCACTAATTTTTTGTCAATTTTTTTTACCTTATTAGATATTATAATTATTCATATTCTTAATATGTAATCCATTTTTCCAAATTCTAATCATAGAAGTGGAAAAAATTAATTTAAAATTATTCCTACTGATGGGATAACCCTATGAGTTTTTAATGTAAAAATGATCAAAAGTTTGGTATATTTTTACATCCAATTTCTAGGTGAAATTGGTTACAATGACATACATTGGATTAATTGGTAAAAATATTAAATAAATAAACTATTTAATCATTTAAAAATATAATTAAATGTTTTAAATAAAATATAGGAAAACGATGTTTTCAAATAAAATATAATATTTCTAACTATTCTTTAAAAGAAAAAACCTTACGTAAAAATACAGAAATGATATTCTATCCTAATTTTGATGTATTGATTCAAAATTTAAATTTTATTTTGACATATTAAATCTATAAAAGTTCAAAAAATTGTATTTTAAAAGGGTTCTCCATTAAGTGGTGGTAAAATTACCTTCACAAAAATAGGGTTTTTATGCAAAAAAATTTGGTTTGTTCTTATCCTATATCTATAGAACTTATTAGATGAATATAAAACAATTATTGACTATATAACATATCTGTTACATTAATATAACATTACAATTTTAATAAATTTTATTTACTTGGTTAAAATAGCATTGTGACTATAATTATAGTTTCCTTTACATTCAATCAGTTTTCATATTCATTAATTAGATACTGATAAAATAATATTATATTTGTGTACAACATATATTTTCATAATTTAGTAAATACTATTCATATCCATAAAATTATCGATTAGGTTATATCTCATGGTAATTTTTTTAATAATATATTATATATAGATAACACTCATTCATGCATGTTATGCAGGCAACCAAGGAAGGTCAATCTTGCATGTAATGAATGATAACCCGATAGTTCATTGTAACATAGGAAAATGTGGGATTACATGTAACATATTCCAATCTAGTTCCTTGTAAAAGGTATATTTTAATTAGTGAAAATCTATTTTAAATGTTGTGTGAAGTAAAAAATATCTAAATATTAAATAAATTCAAAAACCAAATTTACCAAAATCTCAGGGTGTTACATTCTACCGCCATTAATATAATTTTTCCCTTGAAATTAATGTTGATTATAAAAGGTTTAACACTTGAATTATTCATTCAAAGAAATACACATCATGAAAATGGGTACTAAAACACCCTTTAAAAGGGAAATTTCGACCCATATTGGTTACCCATATAACTTGGTTTCAACATTTGATAAAATAGGCTAGGAGTGAAGATTGGATATGAAGGAAAATAATAAATCTTTACTGGGACCGATTGAGGTCATCAACCAAAAAAGTAAATGATCAAAGGAAATATGAGGGCCTCTAATACATAAATCTATGATGATTCCATAATCCATTGTTTCATCAAAATTTATGGCATTAGGAAAAAAAAAATTTATCACTTTCATATCATCGAGTAATCATTTGTAAATTTCTATAAAAAATTATTTTTGGGTTGTGAATTGAACAATTTCTATTACATCCATTACCTCATTGAATAAATATCCAAAAAATAACTTTGATGCATAAAGAACTGAAATACTATTTTACCAAATCTGAAGTCCAATAAAACAAAGAAAAGTATAACTATTTGTCTCTTTAGATCCACATATATTAATCTATAAACATAAAATGTAACACTGTTGGTTCATCATAAAAATTTATTCATTAAAAATAAATATACATGATTCATGACATCACGTAGGCCAGTGGTCGGTGTGAAACCCTTATCATCCTTGGGTTCTGGGATCAAGACCCCTAGCCTTTTCGAACATGATTGGTTGTCACCCGATGTACATGATGTCCTTTTCCAAAATAATACTAAAATAATTTCCAAAATATATATGATGGACATCCTTAAAATAATTTTAATCACTAAATTTCATTTTAACTAAGGGTTTCAATATGAACTCAATGTACAAGTTCTTCCTCAAAATATTTACTTAATGTTTTCATGGGTGGTTAACCTTATAAGACTTATCAAATGTGAAATTCCAAAACATTAGAAAAAGACTCACAATATCAGATTATAATTGATACCCATGTAAATAACAATATAGCTATTGGCTATCACATTCCCAAAATGTGAATACCCTATTAATATATTTTCCTGAAACATGGTAAAAACCTGATTACCGTAAATCCTTTAGAAAACAAGTGAGCTTCATTAATCAAAAGTACATAGGATTCAATCCTTATAAGAAAAAATGTTTAAAACTTCATTAGTGATAGTATGAAACACCTATAAATATGTTCTTAAATAGTTATAAGGTAATTAATACTATTCAATTTAATTATTCATATCCCACGTATCTTTAGCCATACAACATTATCTTATCATAAAGAATATATTAAGGGTTTCTTTCCCTCAGTTAAAATATCATCTTGTCATTAAATCACTTTACCAGTCCAATATAAAGATGTCAATAATGAGAAAAAAACATAAGTAGAATAACACTTTTATATATCATCATTCATAAATTTGGATCCAAATATATAAATAATTTAATTACTTCATCCTTAATCCATTTACAATAATACCTCCTTCCATTCAAATTTTATTTTTAGTCTCATCATCATCATCCACAATGTAACCATTACTCTAACTACATGTCTGACTATCATAAGGAACTTTATGCTTAGGAAATTGGGTTTCATAATGACCGTTTTCTCCACACTAAAAACACTTAACATTCAATGATGGAATATGAATGCCCAAATTACCATCCATTTCAATAACCAAGTTCATCAATTTTACATGGCATTCAATTAATTTATGTTCTTATATCCCACAGTCAAAACGCCTTCTTGTTCCTCTAAGACATTCACATAGGTGATTCTTTACACACTCCAGACACAAATAAAACCATATCCTCTTTCCTCCATGGTTATTATTACCCAAAATCTCAGTGAACACTTTCTTTATCTTCTTTAGTGAGTTTGAGAGTATTTTAAGATAAAAATTATTAATCATGCTCCATGAAAACCGATTAGGCATGATCAAGACAAATTTCACTACAGTTACCATCCCACTTGACGTCCCATTAGAAAATATTCCATAAAATTCAAAATGAATCCAGTTCTTTCTGGTTCCCTCCATTTACTAAAACTAGAAACATATTGTGAGATTTCCCTATCATATAATAAAACCACATATTCATGGAAATAATTACATATAGTATGTATAAATCATGCCACCTTAAAAAATTTATGACACCTTATGTTTATCCTAGGTTATTCAGAGATTACTTATATCTAAATTTTTGATGATGGTTAATGAAGAGTTTGAAAATTTTCAAATAATATACTCTCGAAGTGTCAAACGAGGTGTGAAGAAAGGCCTGTTGTCATGTACTATATTACCAAAAGTCAAGGACAAATCATCTTTTCGGAGTTCTTACTTTGTACAACTATTCCAGAGACACATCCACTTGTAATATCCAAACATGGATGTATTTATAAAAAACCAATCACTCTATACATCTGCAATATTCTGGGAAATATTCTTAAACATCAAATCATCAGTATACTTATCCTAAGAGATATCCAAGAGACATATTGAGAAATATACCTAGGGATCTCACTAAAGTTCCCTCATCATAGATTCCAAAGGTTAACTAAACATTTCCTTTGATACCAACTATAGAAAACCAGGCTTGACATATATGGATATTATATCATATTAGATTAATATTTAGTACATTGAAAAAATACATGCATATGAACCATAATAGTTTAGTTTCTTGCAAACATGGAAAAGAAATATTAAATCCTGGTGAAATATGTTCAACATATCCCATACATATTTACCCCTTTTTTATATCTACCTTAAATCATTCTTCATAACCTGGAGAAAGGAATAGTTAAAAAAGGGTGATTTTATATGCTTAGTAATGGTAAATAAAGGAAATGTTCAAGAATAACATGAAAAAGTCGAGTATGGAACTTGATCAAAACATTTGAAGATCAATCCCTATATATTAGATATAATAATAAATATTGTTAATTTTAAGACATAGATCATAATAGAATTAAGGGCAAAAGTCATGGAAGCATAACATAAAAATAATACATAGAATTTGTGGCATGTACATTGTGTATAAGTAGAATAATGTTCATTAAATATGTTAATATCATTAAATTAGGACCCAACATCAACTTGTGGAGACGCAACCAGGTCCATATATAACATTGTTAATATCTAAATATGTTCACGCATAACCTTTTGTAAGTGAAAAAAAGTCCATGAATGACATTTTAAACATGTAATCAGGTTCACTCATATCATTGGGTATATATAATTTGGTTCCTTCATAAACTTATTTACATGAAACCAGGTCCATCAACATCATTGTGAACATGTAATTTGGTCGACGCATAACCTTTTGGACGTGAAAGCAAGTCATTGTATAACACTGTGAACATGTAATCAGGTTCACTCATAAGATTGTTAGTATGTAATCAAGTTTATGTATAATATTATTGACATAAAACTAGGTACATTATTTTCATTGTGAAAATGAAATTAGTTTCACACATAACCTTTTGGATGTGAAACTATGTCCATCCATAACGTTGTGGAAATGTTACCAGGTTCACTCATAACAATTTTAACATGTAATTAGGTTCACGAATAAACTAATGTATGTGAAACTGGGTCAATTCATAACAGTTTGAACATGTAATCCGGTTCACAGATAACATTTATACTCCTGCTTCATCAATCATTACACAATTAATTGGAAGGATATATAGGTATAACCCACATAATAAGGAAATCATACTTGCATGTTCCATAAAAAACAAACATATTATGACCTATAAAAGGATATAGGTTTTATAAACATCAAATAATAACCGATGAAATGAAATGGGTAGCATTATCATTTCATTAAATCATATCCCATGAAAATAGAGAGGTTTCTTAACCACTTTATGAAGTCATAACATGTGAAAGTGGAATGGATTTCACAAACACAGAAGAGAAATGAGTTTTATAAATACCATGAAATTAAGGATAACCCATTCATAGAAAGGATATGAATGTAACCTTTAAATAATTTCCAATAAGGGAAAGATTAACATCAATAGATGACAAATTAGATGGAAAATAAATTTGAAACATTTGTTGAAGAAAATATATTTTCTTCTTTTAAAAAATTATTTTTAATACATAAAACCTTTTAAAAATCATTTTCTTGTATAGTGCATTGAAATTTATAAATAATACATCAAATATTGTTGAAAACCATTTCCCTTTAAAATTAATTTTAATAAAATTTTATTAAAGATTATCCATTTAAAAAAATCAAAGGGAGCATCAGTTGGATAATGGTGGGTGAATCCGTATATGTCGTACAAGGTAAAAAAGAACAGTCCTTTTTCACTGTAAAAAAGAAATAAAATGAATTTTTTAGAAATAAATAAGAATATTTCTTTGAAGAAATTGATAAAATAAAAAAAGGGTAAAAATTTATTCTAATTATCATAGGATTATAGTAAAATATTCTTAGTATCCCATTTTATAAAACATATATTTTTGTTTGAAGATGTGGAAAGTCGTGCTTCCTTAGAAATAGATTCATAACTATATTATGTACCAAATTGTTGATATATCATAACAATACATGAGTATATCATGAATTACTAGAGGAAAATAAAATTCATGGATGATCATGAGATATTGACTATAATATTTCATCAATAGAAGCACAAACACAAATAATCTTGAAAATCGATGAGATTGTCTCAATAAACTCTTATAATTTCGTTACTTAGGATCATACTCTACATTTAAGATAATGATATTAAATGAAGAATAAAATATAATGAAAAGTATATTCATGATATAAAATGTAAAATAAAAATATATACACCTCTAAAAATAGTTTAGGTGTATAATAAATCAAGAGACTCAAAGAATCAAAATTTGAGACAATACTGTTTTATTGATTTGGTAACTTCTGGATCATAAACCCCATGAAAAAAGATCATAAATATGATATGTGAATAACCATAAATTTTATTATTATATACATATAATACAATCATTGGTAGTAAATACACCACACAAAATGATAGAGTGGAGAACAAGTCATAAATCTCACATAAATTAAAAGTGAGAAGAAATCCCCTTACCATGTGTCTTAAATATCTTCATACTGGTTCAAAACACCTGTATACAAAATATAAATGTATTATAAAATTTTTTTAGTACCATATTATTATATCAAATAACATAAATGGTTTTATTATGACCATATATTACCCACTTGTTAATGATCCAATGATAAGGTTTAACTTCGGGTAATATTCACTTTGTTTTTCGCATGTGTATTTATTTTTTATATCCTTGGTTATTATTCTTATTTCATGATTAAATATTGTTAATAATGATATAAATATAATTTATATCCATTATATTTATATTAAAATAATATATAGAAAAAATAAGTACAAAATGGAAGACAATGTTCATGGAGACGGTAAGTCGTACATACACAAGAACGATGTTTCTGTTTTTATTGTCGTACTCAATGAATGTATGTAAATGAAGTACATACATATATACATACATACATATATATATACATATATATTAAATTATCATTATTATTTAATATATATCACATAATTTCATTTAACCCAATTCGAATACATTCCATGTTGTGTGCGAATGAGTCACATTGCTTTGAGGGGGTGGTGCTTCCTCAAACTAGAATATCATATTAACACAAAATGTAATGTAAATATATGTTTTTTGTAAAAGGAATAAATAATTATAATTAAATAATAAATATAATTTATGACATAAATTAACATATTTTCTATCATTATAGACCTCATAATTGGTGGTAAATAAAAAATGAACAATTGTTGTTTTGTAAGTGTGTAATTCACCATACATAGAAACAATATATTTGATATATATTTTATGGAGGTATGTGTATGTGTAAGTTGAAACCATAGAATAAAAAATAATATTATATTTAGGATAAAGGGTTTTTTAAAAAATAATGTACATTAGAGAGTGGATGGGGTGAAGAGGGAAAATAGAGGGAAAAAGTTTAAGAGAAGACATTACCTGTTTATTGGGTAACTCATTTTGGTTTGTGATAAAATGCCTACATGGGAGGATTTTTACCCAAAGGAATTATTAACGGTCTAAGGGAGTATTTTTTGTATTTTTATTATTATTTTCATGGCCTAACTAAATAGGTTTGAGGGGTGTTAGGAATGTGTAGATGTGGAGGCCTTTTATAGTAGAGGTGGAGTGTAACTCTTGTAAATATTTGAAGGGAGAATTCCACCAAAATTTTACATGTTTCAAGTGGATCCTATAATGGAATATGGCCAATACATATTTTTATATGGTATAAATATGTCTATTAATTGGTTTTTGGAAATTTTTCTTTTCCATTTTGGGTCTCAAATTTAAGGATTAGTACTTTTTTAACCTGATTTTTCTCTTAACCGATGTAATTAATTTTAATCACATTCAATTTGGTAAAAAACAAATTTTACCTTATGAGATATTATAATTAAGATGATTACAAATAATGAAGTAATTTTTCCAAATTATAATCATAGAAGTTCATAAATTAATTTAAAAATAATCATACTGACGGTGCAACACATCGGGTTTTAATGTAAAAAAGATCAAAAGTATGATAATTTTGAATATTCAATTTCAATGGGAAATTGCTTCCAATAACCTAAATAGTGTTAATTGGTAAAAATTTTATCTATATAAACTATTAAACCTTTTAACCATATAATTTTACCATATAAATAAAATTTATGAAAAAAGGTTTTGAAATAAAATCTTGTATTTTAAACTATTCATTGAAAAATGAAACCTTACATAAAAGTAACAATAATTTTTCCAAACATAGTTTCTATGTCTCACATCAAAATATGAAGTTTATTTTGTCATATTAATACTATAACATCTCCAAAAATTGTATTTAATTATGGTTCTCCATTAAAAGACGGTAAAATTACCTTTACAAAAAATAGGTTTTTTATGCATAAAATTAGATTTGTACTTATATTATATCTAGAGAATATATTATATGAATATAAAAAATATTTTATTAAATATATAATATTTTATTAGCTTAATATAACTTACCAATTGTAATTAATTTAATTTAGTTTGTTAAAATAGATTTTTACTATAATAATATTTTTTATTATATTTAATCTCATTTTTGTATTCATTAAATTGTAACCTATGAATTAATATTTTATTTATGTACACCAAATAGTTTAATAATTTAGTTAAAACTATTCATATTCATCAACTAATAAACAAGGTTATATATCATTATAATAATTTTTAAAAAATATATTTTAGATATATAAAACACGGTCATACGTGTTATGCATGAAATCAAGGAAGGTTAATATTGCATATAATGTTCGTTAACCTTTTTTTCATTTATCTTACTCCGTGTTAGGATCGCGTGTAAAAGAATCTAATCCAGTTTTGTGTGAAAGGAATGTATTGCTAATTGAAAATCAATTTCTAGGTTTTCATGAAGTGAAAAATATCAAAAGATAAAATTATCTCGAAAAAAATTCAAAAAATATCGAGGTTTTACATAGATTGTGATACCAACAATGATGATCAAGAAAAAAAATAAGACAATAGTAATATTATTTAGTTGTAATGAGTTAAGAAATTATGTTAATGTGTCTCCGTTGTTACTTACTCCGAGTGAAAATCATCATGACCATAAATAAAAATGTGTGGGAAAATATTTTTCTACTAATTTAATTAACATTGAAACATTTTGTGACATAATGTAATTACTAAGGAGTTCAATATTTTTCAATGTTTTTCCCTATGTTCAAGGTTTTAGACACTCCTTATGAGGATTTAAGTGATTTGATCATAAAGTGATTAATGCATTTTTGGGAGATTTTTAGTTTGGTTTATGTTTATGTAAGGCTTTATTTTAATGATAAGTAGTCATTTAAATTTGGGAATTAGTTTTAAGGTATCAATAACCTTTATGGGTTATATGATCATTGATGATTAATGATATTTTTAGCGATGCACATCATAATTCTGAGAATTTTATAATGATTAAATTGTACTAATAAAATATAAAAATTAAAATTAATTATATTTCCTCATATTATTATTATATATTAAATTAATTACTCAAATTTAGTAAAATTATTTTTAGGGAATGAATTATTAATTTACTTTTCCTACTGGGATATGAATGGACTTTTAACCCATCATAGATTTATAGCTTTTTCATGTTTCAATTTCTAATGAAAATGTCTTTTATCAATCTCCAACATAATTTTATAGTTTTTTTAATCTTCTATATCCATATTTTTCTACATTGAATCTTAGTATATGTTATTCACGGTGACCTTTGTACTTCTCTTTATTTTGAAGTTGATGTTTCATTAATCCTTTTAAGATGGGAGATTTCAAAAAATGTTTATTGTAAATTCAAAACCCTATTTTTCAATCCCAAGTTCAAATTTCAGGGAATAAATTTTTTTGATGGAAGAGAATGTAACATCTTGATATTTATAAATGAAAAACTTTGTTCGATAGCATACATGATAGCCAGATAGAGATTAAATGAATGAAAGAATGTTATTATTTAAATGTTACCATTACGGCATAGCCATTAGAATGGTGGTTATGGACTAGATTAACTAAATTATTAAAATATTTTTTATGCATATATATATATGAGGAATTATTTGGTGAAATTTTATATATAAATGAAAATGAAAAGTAATTGAATATAAAAGATATTTCTTTATGCTAAACTATTTATATACCCATAAAGGTATTTTATAAATTTAATTAATCACTTTTTGTGAGATAAAATAATGATATTTATATATTATATATTCAAAAAAATAATTTACATTCATTTATTATGTTTGATAGGCATAAGATAAAAACAAATACAATTTTACACATAAAAACTATATTTTTCTAAAAGTAGTTTTACATCATTTTAATGAAATAAATGTTTTAAAACCAAATTGGGGAAAGTAAATAAATTAAAAATATTAAAAATAAAATTCTAATTTTAAATTTATATTTAAAAATTTACTTTGGTTGTAATTTTGTTATTTTTCTGATAAGATTCATTTTTTGATGAATAATGAAAAATACCACATTTTAATTGAAAACTGACTTTTAATATAAATAATTTATAATGTTAAATTATATTTTAAATTGGTTTGAATTTAAAATTTTATCTATACTAAATATTTTAATACAATTAATTAAATTTAAATCATTTTCATATTGAATTTGGATAAAAAAACATTGCAATCTTTTACACATTTTCACTTTAAAACCCATTTTCTCTACCCAACTAAAAGGGTAATTTTAAATTAATTGTGTCCACTATTGTGCGTTGAATTTTTTAAAAATGGATTAAATATTTGAAATAATAAATAAAAAAATTATTAAAGTGTTACCTTATATTTTTGTCTATTCTAAATACTAACATTAGTAATTTTTATTACCACAGTTAAGAGTAAATTTGGTAATTAAATATAAAAATAATATTATAAATATTCTCAAATAACCCAAATACATTCTCCATTTTTATTTTATGAGTATAATTCGCCCATAAGAATTAAATTATCATTTATCTGACCATTTAAGGATTTTTTATGATATTATGACACTGATATTATATTATTCAAAGAGGAGTCAAACATGTCATTCTCATGTTTTGAACTAGTGGAATATTTTAAATATTTGGGAATATAGGGGAATCATTTGAATAAATATATATTTTTGAAAGATAAAATTTTTATATTCATCGTGGTAATTTTTTTAATCATTTTGAAATAAGTAAATACCTTAAAGGCATGTGCAATGACGTTGCAATAATTATTTAATTAATAGAAATTTGGAATAAATTATATTTAAAAACTAAATTAAATATAATTCGAGATTATTCATTTCACAAAATAATTTTATATACTAATATCATATGTTATTGATGTTCTAAAAGTTTTTTTAGAAGATATATTGTTATTGTGATATTTTTAAAAACAAAAGAAATGGATAGTTTCAAAATTTACAT
This sequence comes from Viscum album, assembly GCA_963277665.1. NCBI lineage: Eukaryota > Viridiplantae > Streptophyta > Magnoliopsida > Santalales > Viscaceae > Viscum > Viscum album. Next base: position 755,948,267 of record OY728132.1, on the reverse strand, counting down.
TAATGATATTTTAAAATAAATAATATTTTATTAAATTCTATAAAAGTCATAAAAATATAAAATTGGAAACAATAATTGGGATAATGTTTAAAATGTCATGAATTATTTATTTATGGGTTCTTTTTAACTTTATAGTAACTATAATAACCTTGATAGTGTAAAAACACACGTTGTCACAATAAGAGTTAAAGTGGTTAAATAACGATTAAATCAAACTGATAAGGATTGAAAAATAGAAAAAACAAGCACAATTTCTATTTTATTAACGAATTTAAACCCATAAACATCATATAGTTTAAATAAATTTGTTTTCATCCATTTAAAATTTAAAATTAAATTATATTAATTTAATATATTGATAAATTCTAAGGGTTACCCTTTTCTATCTTATAAAAGGGATCCCCTTATTTTATTCAACTCACACATAAAAATTAACTTTTTTATACAATATATTCCAAAATACTTTCCTTGAGTCCATCCGCACATTATACAACTCTTAGTTTCGGTCGAACACCATCTTTAGTGGTCTTAAGGTGTTAAACAACAAGAGGATTTCTAAAGAAGAGGTATTGTTTTTAATTAACTATTTATGTTTTGTTTGTTCTTACACATAAAAAAAATACTATTCAAACATTATTAAATAACAACTCAAGTGTCATCAGTATACTGATATGTTATTATGTTAATATAATCACCTAAATCTATCACCACTTCAATCAAAATGTAAAATAAGTTATGGTTTGTTTGTATGGCGAACTATCACCTAAGGAACCAATCAAATTTATTTTCTATCACCATATGTGAAGACTATTTATACATATGGAATTTATTTTTATATATTATATTATATAAATATTTATCCTTATTATAAAATAATTTATTTTTTTATTTCTTTCCTTTTCAACAACATAAAAATGATATCGTCATTCATGTGTATGTGTGAATTATCACCTCCCTGAAGTGATGTTATTCATTTTTAATAACAATATAACTTGGATTCTATATATAAGTATATTATAATTATAAATTTTATATTAATAATCTTATGATAGTTTTGGAATGATAAAATGATACTCATCTCAGTTCTATAATGATCATTGGAAAATGGAAATGTTACTCATGCATATGTCCGACCTACCATCTCCATGATTGTAACATAGTTCATTTTTCAGAACCATAATTAAGGGATGGATTTAAAAGTATAATTAATGGAAAATAATGATTATTATTTCATGAATATTATTCTATAGGTTATTTAATAGTGTAAAATTTAACCATAGTCAACTGACCAAAGTAATTTTGGACTTATGAACAAAATATATTAATATTGTCGGACATGTACTTTAATAATGAATTTATTTTTATAATATATTAATAAGTGATATAGATGGAATAATAAACATTAAAAGGTTTCTCAAGATAGTAAATAATTAATATGAGTTTATTATTACAGATTATAAATATTGTACGTGATGATTCAAACTTATTGTAATGGAATTTTTAACTAATAACATCATTTTAAATGTTTAAAATATTTATTTTATAAATACTTCTAGTTCATGTTCATTTTTTTTATAAAATATTTCTATTAATATATCTATATTTAAATGAATGTTTAAAATTTTAATTGTCTAATTTATTTAAAAAATTTAATGTGGTATGTGACACATTGATTTAAAAATATATTTTTGAATATTTAAAATGTGTCCTGAAAATGGATTTATTATTTTAATAACTTGGAAATGATCACTTATGATTGAAAATGAAATTTTAATAAAGAGGCATTAAAAATTGAAACATTTTATGTGTTGTGATTATATAATGGAACATGGGAATTCGATGGGTGGTTACGTGATAATCCAATGATGAGTGGTTCCATGATAAACTAACAATGGGTGGGTCCATGATACCCCACCAATGCATTGGGTATGGAAGTTGTCCCTATGATTATTCCATTTGTAAAAGTTACATGTATAGAAGTCAACCACATGCTTATACCATTTGAGTATAATTAGGTCCCACGTTGTAAACTTATATTTCATATTCATGCTTATGAGTTTTCATGAAATAGTTCAATTTTGAAATGTTAATTTAATGATCTTTTTGAAAAGATGATTCTTTTTTTAGTATGATCGGCCACCCACAGGCCTGGTTAATTCTTTGGGACATGAGTCAAATTAGAAATTCATATGTGTCCCAAAATTTACATATCTACTAGGGCTTAGTATGGTAGATGTCTAGGGTTGATCCCACAGGGAGGATGATATTCTCTAGGCGAATGAGATATGTTCTTAAGTACTATTCACGAGTAAACACAAGATCACTGAACCTTGGCAGTTTCTAAGTAATTTTTGATTTGAATTAAAGTTATTAAAGAGGGTTCTGTATCAAGTCTATGTATCTAGATAAAGGTGATCTTAGTTCTAATCTTGGAAATTTCTTATGTTCATAGTCTTTAAATTAAGAGGTAGTCTCTAGTCAACCTTGCTCCAGTCTTCTAGTTCTACCTAGATTCTAGATATTCCATAGTTAGTAGGATATCTACTATATTAGATTCATTACATTTAGCTACTATTGTAGAATGTTCCCTAAGCTAACGGTCATAGTTATAGTTTACTTATATTAGGATAGGGTCGTTTTCTTGATTTCCCGATGGTCATGGTACAGTCCCACAAATGGGGGTTGGCCATTGTTTTATATCCTGATTACTAATCCATTTAGGTTTTCCAAGTATAGAACTAGATATTTCATTAGGCATCTAGATACATCGAATGTTGATCCCCACCCTAATGTGTTTATCTACTCATGTTGGTAATTAAAGAAATAAAAGGAATAGAAGAAATAATGATAAAAATGATAATGGAATTGAACATGTACTAATATGAAATGAACATGCACGAAATATTTAAATAAAATTTGACATGAAAGGATTGAAATGAAATTCAAGCAACATGGGAATTGAAGGCATTGAAGAAAAGTGAATCCAAGAAACTTTGATTGAAAATGTGATAAAATTAAAAAAACTAAAGTGTTTAGAGATGGAAAAGTGATGAGGATTCCGAAGGGAGTCTAAAGAGAGAGAGAGAGTGAGTAAGAGAGCTGATACCTAGGTGTCGAAAGTGCTACTAGCTGCTCCTTATATAGGCGGAAATGGTCACGACATGTACTTTCTCATCTCATCATGAACCCTTAATCTGCATTATTTAAATGAGGATGTCTATCGTGGCATGTGGATCTTCCACAGATTACTGATGTCTAATAATGGTCATGTCATTTATAGGTGGTTCAAGATGTGTAACCCATAGCCCGCTAGCTTTTCACATTGAATACTCACAGCTTTCTTGGCATTATGTATGACTAGTGTCATGATGTACATTAAAGAGTCACGATGTGAACTGGAAATTGCACTAGTCATCATTGTTGTTCATGACATAAGCTTCACAGCTTCATGCAGGTTGTGATCATCAAGTACACGATTTGTACTTGTCCCTCATGATGTGTACTTGGCCATTTTTGTATCATTTCTACCTTTCAACATTGGAATCATGGGAAGAATTGTTTCCTGAAAAATTAGACATCCACTACATTCATTATCTAGTAAATGAATGAAAAATAATGGAAAAGTGACAGTAAAATATATATAACGTTTAGGCTTATCACAATACAATAGGTATGGTTTAAAAAAAACCAGTTTATTTGGGTTTTCACCGGACAAATGGTTTCTATTTTTAGTAAAACTCAGTAAGATTTTGTGATCCTATGAAGTTTTAAAATGTTATTCATATGTTTTATGGAATATTAGGGACAAGTATGATATCAATTGGAAACATTTTATGATTTATCATCATAATAAGTCATGTTTTTTTAAGATTTTAATTTTATGATAAAATGGATAATGAATAAATGTATCCCCTTTTAATGTATGGGTATACATTGTAATATTATGTCCACATTCACTTAAACTATAAACTGAATTGATCAAAGAATGTCAATTCTAGTTCAAGAACTCTATAATATATAATTTTTAAGGCAATATCCATACATTTATATAGTAAATTAGTGAAGAATTCTTCACTATTTCTAAAACTTTTGTTTTGGACTCTATATAATTAAATAACCTAAAAAATAAACAATTCCATGGTTTTGCCAATGGTTTCTACCAAAGAGAGGTTATATTCATTTTTTATGAGGACATGGTCTATAATTATTAAAATAATATAATTTATGATGTGGAAGTGAGTCATGTTTATAAAGAAATGATTTAAAAACCAAAAATGTTTTTATATGTTGTGGAGGATTCATAATAGATTTATAAAATTTGTCAAATAAACTTAACATTGAATTATTTTAAAGGGTAAAAATATATTTTTCAATGGATATAATTAGTAGTATTTATTTAATCACTTTTGGGCCATTATTATTTCATAATAAAAAATGTATATTTAGACAGTATATAATTTTTATCTTAAAATTCCACTTCCATAGAAAATTATGAAAAGCTCCAAATTTGATAATTTAAATATTATTATTACTGAAATAATATTTATTTTGTCTAAATAATTTTATAAATTTGTAAATTTTCAATTTTAATATAATAATTGACATTTGTTGAGAAATAATGGGGTTTTTTGACAATAACAATTTTGGAACCCTTATAAAAATTAAATTTGACATCATAAAAAGTATATTATAAATTAATTTAATCAATAAAGATTTATTTGAATTATTTTATTATTTTATCTATAAAATTCATTAAATAATTAAAATGAATGTCTTAATTATAATTTAATATTGTTTAATTATATAATTTGTGTTTTATTGTATCAAAATATTTTTTTTCAAAATGATTACTTACTCATTTATAAATAAAAAACAATAGAGAATTAATATAATCATAATTTTAATTAAAATTTTATATAAATATTCATAATATTACTGTTACATTTTATCTAGTATTTGTAAAATTAGGAGTACCAATAATTAACCTATTTTTCTTTTACCATGGTAATAAATATTTTCTTTAGACAATATTCATATTTTTCAAAAATTATGTTGATATTTTTAAATAATTTTAATTATGATGATTAAAAAAGGAATCTATTTTATCAGAATCAATTCATATTGGTGAAATATTTTAATTTAATCTAAAACCTCCGAGCATGATACAGATCGGTTTTCCAAAAAAATACATTTTTTTAACAAAAAGATGGTTTTACATTAACTTTGTAACTAGTTTAATTTATTATAAGAATCTCAATTAAGAAATATTGATATATAGTCTTAAATCTTACTTTATATAATTTTTCATTAGGGGTTATTTTAATTAATTATAAAGGATAAATATTAAGCATTTTAAAATAGTTTTCCAAATATTGTGTCTTTAATCCTCAAAATAAACTTACACTAAAATCTGATATAAATATTATTTAAATGTAATAAATTGGATTATAAATAACTAAATAATATATATGACTCCTTTAAATAAAACTAATATAATAATAATACTTAAAATTAGCTAATTTTCAAAATAAAGGGGACATTTTACATAAAAACGTTATTTTCACTATTAACTGAAAAATCTATCTCTTCTGAGAAATCCCAAAAATTTCAAACTTTGTTAATATTGATATGATGATATAAAAAATAAAAAAAGTTTTATCAAATAAATTTTTTAAATATTCTAGGAAATAATAATAATATTTCATTCAAAAAAATTATTAAAAATCATTTTTTTGAAAAAATTGAATTTTAAATAACAAAAAGACATTACCAAAAATTGAGTGATTATTTGTTAATAATGTATCTACAAATTTATATTTAGTAGGACATATATACATTTCATAATGTATTTAATCATATTATAATCATTGAATTTAGTTTCTAGGTCAAAACTCTCATATTTAAATAATCCTTATTTGTTTGAGTTTAGTGTTCTGTATTGCATATACTATCAACAGAATTTTATATTTTAAAAACATGGTGCACAACATTATTCCAACCATTAACATATTTTTTCCTCCCAATTTAAACTTTTTCTCAGTTATTCCAATTTCAATCCATTTTCTAGAAAAAAAAGAGAAATGAAGGATGAGTATTTTTAAACTATTAAACACATAAATGGGAATACAAAAAAATTAAAGGGATAACTTTTAAATGACATGTATTTCATTAACTTTTGAATTTATGGGATTGAATATAAGTTTTCCATGATATGTTTCCTATTATTGAATGTTATTATAATTATATTTTCCTTAATAATGGTTCATAATGAGGTTTTGAATTACTAAATAATATCCTATAGGAGTGTCAAACTAGGTGGGTAGCAAGACCCATTGTCGTGCACTAGTTCCCAGTCGATTCCAGCTAAATGCGGTGTTCTTGAGTTTTAAACCTATGTACATATTTTCTAGAGCCAAATACATTTATAGTATCTAGATAGGGATGTATTTTCTATGATACCACTTACTATATACTTTATCAAAATTTATGGATGTCTTCTTATGTTTAGTCTTATCCCTAAGGCTTTATCTTTTGTTTTGTAAACATAATCCCACAAATAACTAAAATTTTCCTTTGATACCAACTATGACAGCAAATGTCTTTGTTACACATTGTTGCATGATTTAATAAATAATATTACACATAATAAAACCAATAATATAGGTAATTAAAATTTCTTCGAGAATTATGTACATTAAATAACAAATTATAACAAGGGATACAACACCATTATTGAAAAATTCCTTGACAAGCTCGTTATATTTCATCATACATAAAAATAAATGTGATAAACTAGGTAAATACATAATAAAAGTGTGAGATATAAATCCTAGTAAGGTATTATACATGTAATATCATGAATAAAGTATTATATGTTAGAAAATAGGCATACCAATGAGACAATAGTGGTGTGAAAAGCATACCCATGAACAAAGAGGTATGATATAGCATTATAAAATAAAGGGAACTTGGGAAATGGGGGAAAAACATAAAAAATGGCATAATAAACACATGTGAATGATAAATTACAAAAAATCATGATGAAATTTTTTTCATGGTGGATTATATTCCCCCTTTAATCCCTTTTATGAAAAATCATGCAACTAAAAAATTACTGAATGCATTAGAGTGCAATATAATTCTGGGCGCACATGTCACTGTCATTTCATTCACATCATAAGTTTTCCACGTAATGGTACTAAATAAATACATGTATGTCCCAAATCAAATATGTTCAAATGCATAATGCTGAACAACCTTGAACGGAAATGTGTATGAGTAATGACTGCACATATTTTTGGTATAGAAAATCACGTTGAAATTTTGAATGAATAACAATGTTACATAATGATTCATAAAATGGGTTTATGAGAGTGAATTTTTTTCTAATAATTAGAACATAAAACGTACATAATATCGGAACATGAAAAAATATCTGAATATGATTAATTAAAAATAGAAAGCATAAGATAATGAAGATTCTTGAGTGAAGAGAAGAAGGAAAGGATCATTTACCTTAAAAGGGATATTCCCAATGATTGGGATGAGATTAATGAGAGTTTCGGGGAACCTTGGGTGGAATATAGAGATGTATGGTCAGAGTAAGTACATTATCCAAGGATTTTTAGTGAACACATATGGGTCTCGGGTCAGTTTATTTAGTAAATGAGTGCGGAATTCCTTATTATTTCTCAAACATAGGTTTTAGACTAGAAAATAAAATAACCAAAATCGTAAACCTTGTCATGGGTTTTCCCATGGTTTCTATTAAAGAGGTTTTTTACATTATATTATATGTAAGAGGATATAAGAGTTTAAAATAACACCCTTTCCAATGCGTAAGTGAGTCATGATTTAAAAGAAATCTTTTTAAAACCGTGAAATATGTTAAAAGTTTTAAAGTATTAATAAATTCATTATAAAATAATATAATAAACTTAATATTATTTAATTTTAAATTTGAAAACATATATTTGGTCATTATACCAATAATATTATTTATTACAAATTTTTTTGGGTTATTATGATGTCATAACTCACACCATATATTTATACCATATTTAATTTTCACATAAAAAATTGATTGTGTCAAAAAATTAAGAAAAATTATACGTTGAATATTTTATAAGTAATAATTGTAAATATAAAATTTTATATGAAAATAATTTTCAAAATATGTCCATTTTCACTTTTAATATAGTATTCAAAATTTATTAAAAAATTATTGTTTTTTAAAAAATAACACTTTTCGAACCCTTATAAAAAATTACCTTTGACTTTATAAAAAATTCATTTTTAACTAAATATATCAATAATAATTTCATAATATTTTTTTTAAAGTATAATTTATTTAAAAAATATAATAATTCATTGAAAGTAATTTCTTAATTGAAATTTCATATCACGTAAAAATTCAATTTAGTTTTATCGTATCAAAATAAAATTATTATCAAAGTGATTAACTAATAATTTATACTGTAAAAAAAAGGAATAAACATAATAATGATTATAATGAAATTAAAATAATAATATTCATATTGTAAGGGTTACTTGGTATCTAGTCTTGTTATTTTTTTACTCTTAATTAAACAATTTTTCTTTTATCATGGTAATTAATATTTACTAGAGTTAAAATTCATATTATTAGAAATTTAAAATGAAAGTAGTACCTAATATTAATTATTATGATTCAAAATATGAAATATATTTTATCAATTTAAATTCACATATGTGAAGAATTTAATTTAATATTAAACTCTCAATCTTTTTGGAAAGCGGTTTTCTGAAAAATATATATTTTTAAAGAAAAATGATTTTAAATTAACCTTTAACTTGTAATATTTATTACATGAATTAAAATTAATAAATATTGATATATTATATAAAAATTTTATTTAGATCATTTCTCTTTAGTGTTTATTTTAATTAATTTTAATAGAGAAGCATTATGAATTTAAAAATAGTTTTGAGAAAAGTGTGTTTTTAATCCTAAAAATAAACATATAATAAATTTCAGAATAAAGATTATTAAAATTTAATTAATTGAATTAAATAGAACTAAATTATACTTATATTATCATGAAATAAAAGTATAAGAAATTAGTAAAATAATAAGTGATTATGTACTAATAATTTATCAATATTTTTATATTTAGTAGGAAACACACAAAAACACACACACACACACACATCATAACATAGTTGATCCTATTAATATCAGTAAATTTAATGTCTATGTAAAAATATTTATATTGAAATAATTATTGTTTGTTTGGGTTCAATGTTGTGTATTGAACGAAGTGGAATTTCAATGGAGGCTTATTCTCCCAGCCATAACCTCTCCATCTCATCCTTCCCTTCTAGGGGTTGGAGGCCTTCCTGATGAAGAAGGGTCACTTCCTCCCCTAGAATTTCCCGTGATTTCCTCTTATCAAGTATTCCTTTACTTTTCTTACTCTTCTTCTCAGTTGTTCTTACCTTCTAGGGTTTCTCCTTAACTCTCATATCACAGTTGCGGGTCATCATCCTTCACTATTTTGGGATTTCATACCAATCTTAACTCCACCCTTGGTTTAACACACTGGTGGGAAACACCAATTGTGATGTGTAGGTGGTAGCTCGTAGTGGTAGATCTATCAAGCAATTTTCTGCGCTTCTTTCCTCTTTTTGGTTAGTTTTGTCGAGGATTCCTCGAGTGGTCCTGATTCCTCCTCTTTCACCACTTCTCTTCAGGCCTGGTCCAATACAACTGATGCCATCTTAGTTGGGTGTATTGGTTTTTCAGGATGGTTTGGGATTGTGGTGGTGTGAATGATGGAAATTTGCTTGCTTCTTATCATGGTTTACACCACTCTATTTCTTCATTTTTACCTATTTTGGTTTTTCTTTCCTTTTTTCTTCCTGGTTGCTTTTTTCATTACTATATCCCATTTCTCTATTTTCTTTTGATGGGTTTTCAATGTGTTTTGGTTCATTTGGTTGAAGTTCTTATTTATCTAAATAATTTTTTCTTTTTAGCGTTCTCACATGATGACGATGATAGTTCTTATTTTTATTATCCTAGAGGTATCTTTGAAGGCATGGATTGGTTTTCATGAGCTGAGAACATCTCACTTTTGAGCCCTCTTTTTCTCTTTACTCTACTTTGGCTCCTGGAATCTACCAATCATATCACAGTAGGATTATCATGGTGGTTCTCCAGGATCATTGGGAATTGAAGTTTGAGCAGTTAAGGGTGTTTCCGAGGGAATTATTTCTGGTGGATTCATAACTTTCATTGAGATCCCAGATGGCTAGTTCATCATGTTTGTTTGTGTGGTGACTTTATCTTCTTGGTTTTAATTGTTTTTGGTGATCTTTTTTGGTTTTCTATAATGGTGATAATATATTATGGTTAATGGTCTCACCAGGGAACTCTGGATAGATTTTACTGGAATACTGGTGTGGAAGATGTTTTGGTTCAGGTCAGATTGTGTGACGTGAGGCAGCTCGTCAACTGGGCCAGTGATGGTTTCAGTTTGAAATTTGAATTCAGAAAATTGAAATCTTTACTTTCAATGCCTGTTGATGTGGATATCGATGACACATTGGGTGGATGATTGAGATGAGGAGAAGATAATGGAATTATGATAATAGAGATGAAGACAAAGATGAAGATTTGATATTTGGTGTTTGATTTTGGGATTTAATTTTTTTAATCTGTTTTATTTAGTTTAATGTTTGAAGTTGATGCGAGGGTTCCCACTACCCCAAAATGTGGTGTTTTTGAAAATCTAATAAAAAATTATTTAGTGTGTGTTGTGTATCACATAAGATATAGAAAATATTTTTCTTTTCTTAAAAACATATAGAATTACAAAGATCTACTTCTTATCCTTTAGATTCATATAACAATATGAACAATCTAACTGATACCTATGGGAAATAATCATGTTCTAGCTCAATAAAATTCAAAATAAAATTATGGATTATTATTCTACAAGGGTTATTTCATTATCAGCCTAAACAAAAGGTTTTAACTCATCAATTAAAATTAATTTTAATTTATTATAATTATTTAAATAGAATCAAACATGAGCGATCAAGTTCCATTTATAAGGCAGACATTTGAAAAAGTGCACAAATGACTTTTTCTAACTAACTCCATGCAACATTTAGAAATTTATATTATAATCCCATTTAAATAATTTCAGTTTTCAAGGATCTCATAACTCTGATGTGTTAAAAAATATTCAATTCTAAGATATACATGACTACTCTCTTTATGTTTTAATTTTAATTTTAATTAAGTGATTCCTCATAATAAGAACATTCAAAAGAAAACAGGAGAAATTTTTTAGATTAAAGGGGGGGGGTCAAGTAATATGGTACCATACATTTATATATAAAAATGTATAAGTGGATACTAAAAAATTAAATGACCACCCCATTTAGCATAATTATACCCCATTTGGGTGAAATACTAAGTCATATTATGAATAAGGATATCTAATTGGGCTCTATCATTTTAATCAATATTTTAAAGCACCCATATTGGGTTTATCTCATAAGAAACATGCACCAAATGACCTACGTGGGACTAGTTATGAATTTATAAATGTATTCATATGGGTTTTCATTCCATTGTGATATAATTAATAGCCTCTATAAGTCGAACCACGTTCTATAATAATTTCAATTTTGCACAAACATAAAAACATCATGGTTCAATTAGATAAATAACCACTACAAAATTATAAATATACTTTTTATTATATTTTACAAATAATAATCCATGTAATTAAAACTATTTTTTTGTTTAGATTCAGTATATAAAAATTTCATTTATGATGGTTTGATTATATGGGTTACCCTTACCATTTTATAAATGCCCCTACACATTATAAATTGTTATTGGAACCCATTTTATCACAAATATTAGTGTTTATGCCCATGAAACCAATTCTTGATTCCTTAAATATGTCTTAATTTGATAATTGTGGTCCCACCATCAATATATGTGAGAAAATACAATTTGCGTTGATGCATACTGTTTAATAACCTATGATATGTATCATGATTATAGGAAAGCAATTTATCCCTGAGTAAGGAATACAATAATGAGCCTTGAAATAAATAGTAATACAAGAATGCACCAAGAATCCACCTAAGAAAATTATAAAGACAAGAACGATGAAAAATCTCATAATCATGGTATATAGATAAACAATGTAATAAATCAAATATCATGTAGTCAAGAAATATAATATATATGTCCTGGAACATACATGACATTTTAATCCCTAAGTGTTCATAATTATGCAATTAATAATTCTTTCTTTCCATACAGGGATAAGGGTAATAATACAAAAATCAATCACTAGTGGAATTATATCAATCACCCAAGATGAAATAATAAAAAATAATAATAACACTTCATTATGAACAACAATACCATCCCTGGAAAATTAGTTTTCCCCCCAAGATTGGGTTGGATAGTCAGAGATACATGCTATTTAACATGTGATGATATGTTCAAACACTATATCATAATATCCAAAATTTTCAATAAAAATGTAAAATAACTCTATGATATCACATTGTAACTTCCTAAGATGGGAATCCCCTAGAATGGTGACCCGATATGGTTGGTTAAAAGGCCTCAAGAATGCATCCCCATAGTCTAGAGGATACAAACTAGTCGCGAGGATCTAAATTTTTCACAATGGGGAGACTATACCCTCTAAATTGAAATATAAATAGTGAAATAATAATAAAATCAAAAGAAACAGATTATAATAACAAATATAAATCAATAGTAAATTAATTAATAACCCAACATGAACATTGTATACCATAAATAAAAATAAATTAGACATACAATAAATACAAACAATAAAAAAGTGTAAATTAAGGAAACAAACCCCCAATGGATATCTATATGAGAATATGGAGAATTATCTCAGTCCTATAATGCTATGATCCCATATACATTTGTAACAACACATAGCATGATCCATGGTCTTGAACCTACAACCAGATGATATATATTCTAGTGGAAAAAAGAGACCCAAACATGGAGTGAGATATACTCATAAATCCACCACCAATAATGTCTAATTAATTATATTATTTGAATATAAAATAAGTTATGTATAGGTATATCAATATTGAATATGTGAATTAAATAATAGATGTAATGAAATCAAGATCAGGTTCCTCAAATACACATTATTGACCATATCTACTAAGGATTAAGCTGGAATTTATATGAACATGTGACATCATGTATATATATTCATATGAGTAAATATATATATATGAATAGATATAAATACACTAGAAATAACACATGGATTAGTTCCGAAGCATCCACATAATGATATCACAAGATTCATACATTAATTAAATAATGAAATGATAATGTTCTTAATAATATAGGACCAAGGTGTAACCATGGAACCCGTGACCTTATAGGGTCAAGATAACTCATTTTAATTACTCATGTAGTTTAGATAATGAGGTATTAGTGTAATCCAAATGATAAATCCCTGAAATTTCACTTTAAAAGTTTATAAAGGAGTCAACATATCATGTCCAATGTAATCATAGGCTAAATAAGATTTGAAGCACAAATAGGTATTCTTTTCCATCCCATTTCCAAGGTCATGAAGCTAAATCCATAAAGATAATCCAACGAATTCAAATTTCTAGATATAAGGCAGGTGAATATTCGATACTACACTATGGAATTAACATAGTGATAAGATATTGAATTACCCATAGTGTGGTATCTCAATCAACATCCATAACAACGAATAAGGGTGTCTTTCTATGTGTGCTCAAGGAATTCCCTTGATATTCCTAGGATAAATCATGTTTCAACACTCCTCTAATTTTGAAATTGTCCAAAACCAAAAGGCACCATGCATTAAATGAGTAACAAGGGGATATGGGAAATAAAAATTCAAATTCATTTTTCATCTTAATTAATTTTAATTATAATATCATTTAATAAATGGGGATATTTTGTAGTAGTGGTATTCAAACATTTAATAATTCATATAATGAATAAGGAAGGGGTTTAAGTTATTTGTTCATGCCATTCATGTATAAAATAACCCATTTTACATTTCAATTCATTTATTAAATTATTCTCTTTTAAATAAATAAATCCTAACACCTTAAAGGATGATTTATTATAAAACATAAAGATATTGGTCATACCATTTACATAATTAAAATTAATTATCTTCATCATGAGGGATAATTAAATACACTAAAAAATGTGATTTTAATCATAACCATAGAAATAAAATCAAATGCATTTTAATAAAACACCCCAAGGGGTGGTTCACATTGGTTTGATAATCCCAAATGATATAATGGGCCTCAATAGAAACCAATTTATGTTGATAATTATTTATTTAAATAAATTTAACATTTAGGAGGTGACACATGAAGAATATGATTCATGTCACGATGTCACATTTTTTAAATGATCTAACTTTAAGTGAAAATAGATTGACCACCTACCCCCTTCTTAGGATGCTCCACTAATTCCTTACCAAGAATGTATTTGATAGAGAATGAGAGAAAAAAAATAAATAGCCAAACACTCTGAAAAATGGGTAAATGTGCCTGAGAATACATAACATTTGATATAGAAAGTTATAAAGAGAAAAGAAGGAATATGATTAAATCATTTACTTATGATTATCCAACACAGCCAATGACACCCAATTCCATCACTGAACAAGGGAGGACGCTCAAACATGAGGATGAGGTAGAGGAGGAGATCATTTGGATGGCTTCGCTGCATGGGAGTAATAAGGGTGTATTATGGGATAAAAATAATTAAATAATGTAGTGGAAAAACATCATTTTCCAATTTTAATGATCTCCATGATTTTACCACATGTTATGGAAAAACTAAGGGCCAATTATGTGTACCCACTACCTACGTGGAACTAACCATGAGGTATAGACGCACAATTTTCCTAACCATGTGTAACCTATTAATTTTGGATATAAATTTTTTTATAGATGCCTCACATAGCCATGCGACCTTAGGTGAATGGTTCTAAAAACCATGTGATCCCATACAAAACCAACATAGTTGAGGGGAACGATTAACACTAATCATATGTTATCCATGTACCTCCCGTTTCATTTCTTAAAAACAAGGATTTAAATATCGATGCACTTGAAGATCAATGGAACAGGAGATTCACTTTTTAGGTCTTAAATTCCATCTAAGAAAAACACATTTATGTTTCCTAGTGCTTGGATTTAAATTTTGTATCTCAGTTTAATATTAATTATGTCATCCAAATGAAAATTCCTAATTCCGTATGAATTTCTAACATGTTAAAAGTTTGGAACATTAAAATAATTAATCCACTAAATGATTGCACATCCACTTCTCAATATACCTTAGTATTATGATTGTATAATAAAAAGATATGTATATTAGAGTTAATGTTGTATTTATTTGTATTTTTATTTAGTATTGAAATGAAATTTACTCAAAAATTATATTTTTTAAGAAATTTATTATCCTTAGATAGATTATGAAATCCTTAAATTTATAGGAATCATTTAATAAAATAAATTATAGGTTTATAATATGTAATTCAAAATTTTGTACGGAGTGTAATTTTGGAATTTTTTTGTTACTAATTTGAAAAGGTAAAAAATGTGAAATAAGGTTGAATTTAGTAAAATATGACATCATCAATGGGTCAACATTAACAATATATATTTATTTTAGTTTTAATAGAATAATATAAAACAAAACATTATTTATGAGTATTAAGGTAAGTATTAGATCATTATATGGTGTAGTGGATAACATGAGATAATGAAGAAATTAGGCTATAAATTCTTTTACAAATAAACAATACTTACCAAAACAATATATTCCCACCCTTATAAACTTACTAATAAAAATTGATTGGGTTTATACTCAATACATCCTCCATGGTGACATTAAAATAACTATATCATTCATATGAGATGGTTTTGGATGTTCAATGGGTTGGTTTTAACCTTATAAGCTTATATTCAGTAATTGATCCCATTCGCTTCAATTTATTTATGTTAATAATAATTTTATTATAATATCATTTAAAATGATAAAATATTTTTAATTGTGATTACATATCAATATATTATAATTATATTTTTAAATTACGATAGAGATATTACCCACTCCCTATCATTTTTTTAAAGATACCATCCTTGACAAAAGATACATCCCTGATTTAATTTTTTTTAAGGAATGTTTCCCAGGATTAGTATAGTTATAGTTGGTGTTATGAGGGTTTGGGGAATATTAAAGGAGTAATAGAATCCAATTTTTTATGAGAACATATATGGGAAATACTTAGTAGTAATATCACATCATAACCATGAAACATGTAGAAGAGGTGCATGGTTAGGGGAAGCGTGAAGGGTGGTCCAGGTGACCGTGCATCTTGAGCCTCCCCTTTGATAGTGGTAAGAGCATTAAAACCACTCAGGTAGTCAATCTATGAAGGTGTATAGCCATATTATGCCTCATTGTCCCCTATTGGATAGAGGGAGTCAAAAGGTTGGTGCATAGTTTAGCCAACCAAGTGGCCAATCCGTGCTCCACATAAAATTGGTAAAATATCTATTTTTTCTCATGGGTTTAGATGTTTCTTCCTTAAATTAATCCTCCATTCAACCCTCTATATATAGGGTGAGAAACTAGCATCGTTCTATTCCTCATTGGGAATTTCCCCTTAATTGTTTAGGCATTTGGAGTGAGTTTTTGTATGAATCAAATCTACAGGTAATCCTTCAACTCTACTTCATTCCTTATTCTAGTAGAGTATTTTTAGGTTATTATCTCTCATTCTAAATCCCTAAACCCTCTTTTTAAATCAGATTCAATTTTTGTATGTTTAATTGTTTTTGGGGTAAGAACAATGGTCATGGTTGGACGAGCAGTTTTCTATGTTCATGAGGTATCTGGTCATTAATCTTATTCCTATAGTCTTGATGTTTTATAAGTGTATGTAGTTGTTCACATTTTCTGACTTGATACATTTTTATTCCTTATCTATGTAATGAAATTTGGGCCTTAAATTGAGGTCTGAAACTCTTCACGGACCCCTTTGGATTCATTGATGATGTGATACTAAACATTGGGATACTCTTGGGGTATGCCAATCTCTTGAAAATAGTGAAATGAATTGTTAAACACTGAGTTTGGGTAAGTGGGATATTTAATGGAAATGAGTTCCTACATAGTTTATATGAATGGGTTAAGGGACGATTGAAATGTTCATATTCTAGATTTCATGAATTTCTGATGAGGTTTTAATGAAAGGGATAAAGATACATTTCAATTTTGGTCCAGATATAGTGTTCAATGAATTAAAATGATGTTTTGAATGAGTGTAATGTTTTAATCTGATGTGTTAACCTAAATATGATATAAAAAATGATTTTTCATGATAGATTTCAAAATATGGATTAAAATAAGGGTGTGATAACCATTTTGTAAAAACAAGTTTATGGATATTTTAAATGGATGGAAATGAAATTATTACCTTGGGGAATGGTTTAGTTTTTCAAAAAGGAAGATCATTGACTTCTTCATACACAATTTTTAGAATAGTTATTGATATAGATACCATTTATGGTGGAATACTAAGTTTTAATCACACATTTTTCAAGCCTCCATGATGGTAGGGTAACCAAGAAGATGATAATTATTTTTTAGTACATATTTTGGATAGGTATGTTGTGGCTGGTTGTGCATGTGGAGATGGGTTGTAGGTTGTGATGTTAGGATCGGGCTTGGACTCAAGACTGTGTTGGGTGATTTTCTTTGTTTTGGTATTTCATGTCTTTATTATATGACTGCCTTACATGTAGGGTAACCAACATATTGGTATATAACTTGTTACATGGTTATATGTTTGAACCTATTGTATACTTTTCATTTATTGTTATGGATAGTTATTATATCTATTGATATTGCTTATGGTGTTTCTTAACTCTGATAAGTGGGAATATTCTCCCCATGTTTTTATTTTAACATGTGATGTTAGTCGGTAGCCTTTATAATATAGGGAGGCATGCCTCAAGCTATGTGGCACAACAAATCTAAGAACTATTTATAGTGGAACCCTGGTTGGGGATTTAGAAAGTTATATGATATCCATGTTGTCTTATTTACTTAATATTTAAGTCACCTTAGACATGTGACTATAATCTTGTTGGGGCTTGGTAATGGGCTCATTCTTAGGTTCCTACAACACCCTGTATAATCTAAAACACAAGTTTTTAGGGGTGGGAATTGGTGTTTTATTTTATTATTCTATCATTTATTGAAGTATCATCCTTAAGTTTAACACTTGATGGTGATGTTATTTATTTATGAGGTTTTTTCTCTTATATGGTATGAATATAGAGGGTGCGTCAGTTCATGAATTATGTGTGGAACATTGAATTGATAGGGAATCCGTATATTGTTTATGATCGATAGTTCCTTGGGATTCATTTGATGGTGGAGAAATATATTTCTATGTTTTATTTTGATTGATCTCTATTTGAAATGTTAGTTAATGAAAACTATGTGAAATATGAATTTGAATTAAAGATATAATTGTATTGAAATTTTGGGTAATAAAATGTGTTTGATATGTGAATTCCCTAGTTTTAAAATTTAATGTTAGTTAATAATGATGGGAAATGATGGGACCTTTTGGGTACAATAGAAATTTGTATCCATAGTGTTGTGAACGGATCATGTAAATGGGTGGTTTGGGCAATGATGGTTCCCTAGTTTTGAGACCATGGGTTATGGGATGTGAGACATTAAAGGGTATGGCTATGTTAGGAGGTGGAATTTTTATTGGTTTGCCTTTAGTTGGGTTGTGATATGAAGGTTGTTAGTTGTTGTATGGTGACATGAAAGTTGTAACACATATATGCAGTAACATGATGGGGCTTTCATTAGACTCTAAAATTGATGTATTGGTTTTTGTGATGTTAGTGATGGTTATGATATTATGGGTTTGTAACCAAGAGTAAATGTTAGCTAAGGTGTGTTTGGTATTGTATTTTCAGAATGAGGATAAGAATTCCACTGATGAGGGATGATTTGTTATAAGTTGACATGTATGGCCTAAGGGATATCTAGTATCCTTGTAAGATGTTAATTGAGTTCACATGTTTGATATTATTTGATTTTCAGGGAAGCCATATGAGAGAGGATATATAAGTTGTCAGTGATCTGGGTGTGTGTGGAACATGGTGAGGTTTTGAACCTTTGTTAGTGACAAAATAGATTGTGGTTTAGTGTGAGTCTTTCTTAGGGGTATGAGTGGGGAATTTAATGGTTCTAGTGATTAAACATGAGTTTTGTTCATGTACTAGTGGATCCTTGAAAATAAAGGGTAACCTCATGATAGGTTAACCCATTGTGCATGTTCCTTGGAATGTGAATAATCTGTCGGTGATTATGAGGTAGAATCAATGCATGGTTGGTTTCATAAAATTTTGTTAAAGTGCATGGTTTTTACATTGTTTATTTCGAAGGGAATAACCTAAGTACCTATAGTAGTTCATAAGGATGGTTTTGAAATATGCATAATTGTTTGGGTGTTTAAACTATCTGCTTTTATTATCTTCAATAAACTAATTTGTGTTGAATTTGGGTGGACCAGACAAGGGTAACCGAAGCATCGATTGATTGTTTTTTATGGACGTTACACCTAGGGTGATGGGTGGTTATGTGGGTGATCTTATTTGTGATAAGTGTTGATTTTTTAGAAATAAATTTTAGAATGCATTGAGTCTGATGACACTGACATACCCGGAGGCATAACTAGTTGTGTGAATAAGAGTTTTTCCTAGATCTAATGATGTCTGTTTCATGGGATCTTGAGTTTAATTCAGTGAATGACCAAATGAAAGTACCTGACCTTGAGGGTTCAATTGCGGTATCGATGTTGGGGAACATAACGGGGAGGAATGCTGCTATTTAGAATGTGCAAACAAGTGGCTCGAGATAAACGACTGTAGTTTTTCATGAAAATCAAAGTGGGACGAACAATTTATGTAAGATAACATTGGTTATAAACCTTTTTAGTGGATCATTTTGATTATATTGTGAATATTCAAAGTTGTGATAAAATAACTCAAGTGGTGTAGTGGTAGTAATGTGAAAGGGAATGAAGTGTCACAGCTGCATGGAATGGGGGAATGAATTAGTGGTGAGTTTTGGTTGAAAATTCAACTTGAGTGGTGGTGGGTGATCACTAATTAGTTGTTTATGGGAAGGTAATATGTGGCTTTAGATAGGGTATGGTTCCCTCATAGTGGGAGGTGACATTAGTGACAAATCCGGAATGGTTCTATTTTTAAAGAACATTTTTTGTACTTACAAACTCAAGATGATTACACTATATAGATTGAAATCATCCTCGGTACACCAAGAGATAATTGGATATATTCCAAGATACTTAATATTTTCATCGGGGGGTCTGAAGGGTCTTCTTGATGGTTCCCCTAACAACCTGAGATTATGTGAATTATTTATATTCAAATTAATATAATAATTTGTATATTTTTCATTTCCCAAAACACTAAAAATTGTTTATTTTATAATAAATCACAATGAAAATTATTCATTATATGAAACATAAATTAAATTTTTCACCACACACAACATAAACTCTAGATTTCTCTACATGGAACATCGAGGTTAGCTTACGTTACAAGCCATACATAGTTTTTATAGCCTTTTAATAGTTAACCTATTTTAAAATTAAATTTCAAAATATTTATATATTATATTTGTCAAAATAAATTTCAATTTTGAAATAATATAATCAAAATTATCTTAGGGTTAATTTTTGGGATTTTTCCAAGAAATATCATTTTTATGAATAGTGACACATATTATATTTTAGTTAAAAGATGACGCTTCATTTAAATAATTAGTTTTGTCAAATTATATTTTAAATTGGTATATAAAGTAAAAATTAATAAATTATATATATATTAATCCAATTTAGGTCATTTGTATCATTTTAATTTTTAAATTAGATATAAACACATATTGAACTTTTCGATGTTTTACTTTAAAAACCCGATTTCTCGCCACATCAACGGGATTAGCCTTAAACATAATTTTCCCAATTCCATGATTTGAATTTAGAAATAAAGAAAAAAATGGTTGTAATTAGAATAATATTTGTGTTATAATAGGGTCACTAAATGTTTTAGCAAATTGTTTAGTTAAAATGATTATAATTAATCATAATAATTAAGGTTTGACTGACCTTAATTAAGGAAAAATCTATAACCATAAAGACCAAAATGAATTCGAAAATTGCCCAAAGAACATTTTTTATAAATAATTTTTCCACATACCATATTTGATTGATTTTTATGGGTTATTGTGATATTATTAAATTGAAGTTCTCTATGAAAAGTTAAGTTTTGGAAAAACACAAAAAGGGAACTATCATTACCTTTAAAATTTATAAAACATTGAAATAAGTAAAAAAATAATAATTTTGGTTATAAAAATCCTATTGAAATCTAAATGGGTTATTTTTATCATAATAATTTATCAATAAATTTTAGAGATGATTTAGTTACTTCAAATTCTTATAAAATGCCAATATAGTGATTATTTAGTTACTAATTAACTAAAATAAATGATACTATAAATATTAAAACTGTATTAAAATGATTTAATTATAGTTTAAATAATATTTTAGATTAATATATAATGTTATACAGTGATAAAATAAATATATTTTATTTAAATATTTTTTTGATATTATAAAATTAAAATAAAATAAATAATGTCGTAAGTGACATTAATGTTTTTTTACAATTAATGATAATTTATTAAACCATTTTAAATTTATATAAATACTATATTATTAAGAGTTAATTTTCATTGTTTTTAAATATTAAATATGGTCTATTAATGTACGAATTTGTCTTTTATAATTAATACATTGACCCATATATTGTAAAAATATTTTTACCACGATCCGACATTAAGCTGTGTTTCCGTGCGTCACATGAATTTGATTTAAAATTAATTTCAGAAAAAGATGATATTTTTTAAATTATAAATAGTATTAATAATTTAGTGGCTCCATATTTTCTAATAAATACCACTTTAGTTTTTTCTTAAGGGTAAAATAACATAGGTTATTAAATTAGATTCTTTAATAAAACCCCAAATGATTATGTTGGGGAATCATAGAAGTTGGGGAACCAAATTATTATAATGCACATATTTTTTATGGTGGAGGTTTTTATTGAAAATTATTTCTCTTTAATAAATTATTTTTCCATTTTCAAGGCACATTTGGTAATTTTTACATCCCATTAATGAATACCTTTTGGTATTTACAAGAGTGACACTCCCCTCCACTAGTAAAAGGAAAGTACTCGCCCTCTTCCTCACACAACTCATATAAAATAGGATCTAAAAATAACTACCCGATAAACCTAAAAACATCCCTCCCTTAATCTTATAATCCTATAATTGGGTATAAATAAATCCCTGAATTCATTTTTTTACAAATCAAAAGGAGTTACCCAATTAAGATGTAACAACTTCTCTCAAGCCGCTTTATTTTATTTTCTTTCTCCACACATCCACTATCTTTATTCCATTGTTGTATAAAAAAACAATGTCAAAAATATTCTAGTATTTTTTTATTATAATTTTTCCACCTAAAATTACACAAAACTCCATCTAATGGGTAACAAACATACTGTTTATGTGTATGGTGAACTACCGCCTCACTAAATAGAGATTGTTTATTTTTTATTTTACCATCTTTCATGGTGGACATAATTATATAAGATATGTTTATATATTTAATATATTATATTTATTATTTACATAAAATTTATTATTACTTATAGAACATACATCTCTTTACATTACATTTGTTTTAAATACGATGATTTCATTTGAGGAAGTGTGGACTACCGCCCCCGCAAAGTGATTTGATTCGTTCACACACTACATGTAATGTATTAAGAATGGATTTAGTGAACTTAAATGATATAGAAGACAAAATAATGATAATTTAAAAATTATTTATATACATATATTGTTACTTATATGTCATTTTAGTTCATTCTTTCAATACAACAACAACATTCATGCGTACTTATGGCTTACCATCTCCATGAATAGTGTATTCTATTTCATACTTATATATTCATTAGATTAATATAATAAAGATATAATATATATAAA
The DNA here is from genome assembly GCA_963277665.1 of Viscum album. Lineage (NCBI taxonomy): Eukaryota > Viridiplantae > Streptophyta > Magnoliopsida > Santalales > Viscaceae > Viscum > Viscum album. The sequence continues at coordinate 755,925,007 of OY728132.1, read as the reverse complement.
TAATATTTATATCATGGTTTACATTTTTTAAATAATGATATATGTATAAGAACCAAAGATATAACAAATTAAGACACATGCAAAGAACAAAGCTAATATTACCCCAAATAAGACCTTAATATAGCATTGGTAACAAGAGGGTAATATAAAATATTAATAAAAACATATGTTTGATTAGATATTAGAATATGAATCTGTAAAATATTTATAATAAACTCAAATTTATTATACAGTAATCTTTTATGAGTACAAAGAGAGTCAATAAAAAAGGTAAGGGAATTTCATCTCACATTTTATTTTAATGATATACATGATTTATTCATCATACATTTATTTTTTGTTGTGTTTATACAACCCATGGATTTATTATATAATTAATATACATTAATATATGGTTATTAAATTATCAATTTGATTAAATTTATTTCCTGTGGACTATGGTTCAATAGTTACCAAATCGGTAAAATAATTTGGCCTTAGTTTTCATTCATTGAGACACATGTCGTGTTATAAACGAATATTTTTTCATGGGGTGTATATACAATAATTGAAATTTTAAATCATAAATATATTTTTATTAATGATATTTCAATATTCATGTAATTTTATTATTCTAAATGTGGAATAAATTTTATGGTTACCATTTGGTAAGTGTTTATTGAAACAATCTCATCGCTTTTCAATATTGTTTATGATTATTTTTATTTTTAGGAAATATTAAAATAAATCCCTAAATAACACTCATGAGTTTCATTATCCTATATTTATTGATGATATATCCATGTATTAGTACCACTCTTTATTTCATAATATAATTATGAAAACGTTTTTATGAAAAACTCATTGTATTTGTCTCTTCGGTCGGAAATCTATTTTACATAAAAATAATAATTTTTTAAAAAATCTTTTAAAAATGTTTTGAAATGATCCTTAATTATTATTTTCAAGGAAAATTTAGATTATAATTTATTCATTGTTTTCAAGATTTATTTATTTTTTTTCATTGAATTTTTTAAAATATTGTTTTTAAAATGTTTTCAAAATTCAATCATCAATTTTCAAGAAATTTTTTTTCAATAAATTTTCTATATATATTTATATGTCTTCATAGAAATTTCAAATATATTGTTTTTAAAATAATTTCAATATTTCTGTAAATATTTTCAATATATTTTAAATGAAATTGTTTTTAAAACATTTCAATATTTTTTTATATGTTTTCAGGGAAAATGGGTTCCAAAAAGTTTTATGTGTTTTAAATAACTATTTCATGAAGAATAGATATTTTACTCAAGAAATATGTTTAAATTATTTTTCCAAATTATTAACCATATAAGATAATTTCTATTGGTGTTACTCAAGCCTTTATGAGAAAATTATTCAATACATATATTCATATTATTTCTATGAATGGTTAATGTTTTAATACGAGTTCCCTTTCATGGGTTATATATTTCTGAAACCCATTTCACTTTCAAAAGTTATAGTTTAAGAAAACCCATTTATCTTTCATGGATTCTATATTTTCAAAACCCATTTCTCTTTCATAGGTTATATACATATAAAACCCATTTCATTTCATGAGATATTATATGATTAAATGATTATAAAACCCATATATTTTCCATAGGATAAGATTTGATTAAATGATTATATTACTCATTTCATTACATTGTTTATAATACGACATTTAGGAAACCCATTTATTTTTATGGGTTATGGTATGATTCATGTTTTATTATCTTGTGGAACATTAATGTATTATTTTATCATGTGAAGGGTGGGACCTATATATCTCTCTAATTCATTGGGTAATGATATTTGTCTTATAAGCTCAAAGGGTACATGGGAGGGAATCCAAATAAAAAAACAAAAGGTTACATGGGAGGAAATACCATTCCTGAAGCAAGAGAGTACATGGGAAGACATCCCACACCCAAAATAGGTGGCTATGTGGGAGGAAATCCTAATCTAGAAATGGGAGGGTCAACTGGAGGACATCAGAAGAGTAAAAAATGAGGGTAGATGAGAGGACATACCATGCCCGAAATAAGAGGGTATACGGGAGGGAATCCCTAGATCGAAGATGGTAATTAAGGGACTAAAAAATTATAACATGTTACAAAGGAATTTGTTGGACACCTTTACATAGGGTTTTTAATTTTCTTATGTGTTTTCCATAATTCGATATTTTATTCCAATGTTATGATATCTTGGCTTAAGTTCATTATTTCCATATGATTCATGTCTTATGAACTGCTCATATTTTTTATGATCTCTAATATATATGGTATGATAATAAAATGTTAGGATCAGGTTCTATACACTTTATTTTCATGTTATTCTTACACATTTCCATTATTTACACTTATTGAGCATCTAAGCTCACCAATTTATTATATTTCCTTGACCTAGGTTAGGAAGAATGGTTTTTGGTAGAAGTAATAAAGGTGGATATCATTATGCAAGATGTTTATGATATTTCACATGGATAGAATATTTTTTCTCTAAGTTTCTAAGGATGATAAACTATTATATTCCTCAAACATGTAATTCTGTAATTTAAAAAATATTAATCTTAAATGATTTAATATCTATATATGTTAATCATAGGTCAATATAGTTTTTATGAGAGGAATTTTTGAGTAAAACATTGGAAAATAGGATGAGAAAACGTTAGTGAGGTCACTAGGTATATTTATAAGGATATTTTTAGGGATGTCTCTTAGGATATGTATAAGGAGGAGTCAAATTTTAGGAAAATGTCTTGGAATTTTGTTAAAGGATAAAGTGAGTGGTTTCCTAGAAATATATCCTTATTTTGATACTATAAGTGGTTGTGTCTCTAGAATAGATGTACATAGGTGTATGAAATCTGACCATATGTCCTGAGAATGTCTCAGGTTAATATGTTTCATGAAAATGTGCCTTGCTACAAAACATGGTTTGACACTCTGATGGGATATTCTTTGGAAATTAAAAAACACTTCATGAACCATCATGAAATATTTAAATAGATGGTGACTATGAATAACCCAGGATAAACCTAAATGAAATAGATTAATGGAAGATATATGATTTACGAACCCTATAAGTTATTTTTATTGATTATATGGTATCCCAATATGATAAATGTTTCTCATACTATGCCTTATAGTTTTAGTTGGCGGAGAGAAATCTATAGAACATGGTTCAAATTAAATGTTTCAGATATAGAAATTATGGGAATTTTGAGAATCAATTTCCCAAATGGAAATCTCACAAATAGAATCTGGAAGGTGATATGAGTATTGGTTATACATTAGAAGATAATGATACCTCAAATGACTTGTCAAAGGTATTTGATGTTCTTCCAGTATTGTTTACCTTAAACATAATTAGTATAATTATATTGAGGTTTAGGAAACTTAATACATGATTAATATTTCATATTTTTAGTAAATATGTATTAAGGAATATGTTGATGTGGCCTATGTAATTTTCTAAGAATAATATTGGTGGAATGGAGTATTTATGTTATGGAATTCAATGATTATGTCATATAAATCCAAGAATATTTGATTAATTTATTGATTCAAAATGACATGTTTGATGGTGAAGAAGACATAGGAAAATACAATGAGGTTATTCAAATTTTTCTAATGTGACAACAAATTGGTAAATTGTGATATATTGGGTATCGATGTTAAGCTAATTTCATGAATTTTTTTTCTAAAGCCTTGTTTTTTATTCTTTCGAAAGAGTTATGAGGCTAAAAGTTTATAGAAATATTATGTTAAACATTTGATGATGTTTGGGAGAATAAATTATTATCCTATCACATGAGGATTTATGTATATTCGATAACCTGTTATAACAAATGTGGTGTTAAAGATAAGTGATGATAGATGGGATCACATATCATGGATCTCATGATCTATTAATGCTCTGAGAATGAAAAATTCACCTTACTTTTTTGAGAAAGAAGTGAATTGTCTCATGGAACAATAAAGGGTGAGGTTTTCCTAAAGTCATTCAAGTATATCTTCTTATGAAAATGTATTAAATTTAAGAAAATGAATCTTAAAAGTGAAAATTTTATCCTATTACCTCAATTTCTGATGTAATAGATTGTCCCATAGTTCATCACAGATTTGTAGATTTATGATTGTTAACATTCTTATGAACTTTTTCTCTATCACTCTCCATTGAAAGTCTATAGTAAAATTTTTCTTCCATATCCTTGTTTTCACTTCAGACCGGTGTTCCCCTATAAGGAAAGCTAGTTATATGTTACATAAATAACCATTATTGTTCCAAATTTCTCTTTTTAAGGGATGATTGAATATTCATTTTTATGATATTATTTTTTATGAATGAATCATTAAAGTATTAAACCATTGATAACCCCGATGAATTTCAAGGGTGAAATTCATTTTAAGGGGGGTATAAGGTTACCCCCTAAGATATTGTGAATAATTTTTTTCAAAATTGATTTACTCTTTTTGATATTTTTAATTTCATTATAGACTAAAAATGGTTTATTTTATATTAAATTACAATTTTTTTCATTATTTATAACAAAAAGTTAATAATACACTACACACAACATAAATTTTAGATTTCTCTACATGTAACACCGAAATTATCTAACGTTACATGAAAGATCAAGTATTGTCAACCTTTTATTGGAAATAATATTTTAAAAATAAAATTTTAATATTGGATATATTTTATTTTTCAAAATAAACTTATTTTTTGAATTTGTAATATCAAAATTAGCTTTGGGTGATTTTTTTGGGATTTTTTTGGGAAACATCCATTTTGATGAAGAGTGAAAAAAACTATATTTTACTATTAAACCACCTCTTCATTTAAATAATTATTAATTTTAAACTATTTTTAAATTGATTTATAACAACAAAATAGATAAATTATACAAATATTAATCCAATTTAGTTCATTGGAATCATATTTATATTTAAATTTGAAATAAACACCAATGGATCTTTTGAAATTTGTACTTTAAATATTCACTTTCTCTCTATATTTGTTAGATTAACGTTAAACATAATTTTTTCACTTTTGGGAAATGAATTATGAAAAACTCACCAAAAATGTTTTAATTAGTATAATATTTGTGGACTACTAAGATTAAAATAATTTTTGACCAAAAAATTAGTGAATGTGATTAAAATTAATCACAATTATTAGGTAATATTAAATATAATTAAATATTGAACCTTAACAATGAGGACCAAAATGAACTGGAAACATGTACAAATAACATTGTCTTCCAATAATTCATTCAGATCCCCCTTTTTTTCTAATTTAATAGGTTATTGTGATATTTTTAAAAGGAAGTGCCATATATAAAATGTTATGAAAGGAAAAAATAGAAAAGGGAACTTTCTTTACCTTTAAAATATATAAAACAGTGAGATATGTAAAAAAATCATATTTTAGGTTATAAATATCCTTTTTAAATTTAAATGGATTATTTTTATCATAAAAATTTATCAATAATTTTTAGACATGATTTAGTTACTTAAAATTCTTTCGAAACACCAACATATTGATTATTTAGTAAATAATTAACTAAAATAAATGATACAAAAAATTATAGAAGTGATGTAATATGGTTCAATTATCATATATAGAAAATTTTTAAAAGAATATATCATTTTACACATATATAAACTTCTAAATAATTGGATTCCAATATTTTTTATCATATTTTAAATTTAAAATTAAATAAACAATGTCAAATGTGACATTAATGATTACAAATAATGAAATTTTATTAAATGAATTAAAACTCATAAAAATACTATTATTTGAAAAGTGAATTATATGTTTTATTAAATATTATATATGGTATATTAATTAAAAAATAACTGTTTTATAATTAACATATTGACCCATAGATTGTAAAAATATTTTAAGCATGGTCTGGGTTTAACCAATGTTTATACGCATCACTTGAATTTGTTTTAAAATTGAATTCCAAGGACAATGAGATTTTTTAAATTATTCGTCGTATTAATAAATACTTGTCTCTATATTTTCTAATAAATATCACTATTTTTATTATTAATGTATAATTTATTTTGGTTATAAAAATAGATACTTTAATAAATTCTAAAATGATTAAATTGGGGATTCTTAGAAGTTAAGGGACCAAATTATTAATGAGAACATATTTTTTTGTTGTGGAGGTTTTTATAAAATAATTATTAAAATTTAATCCAGTTTTTCTATTTTGGTGGCACATTATGTAAGGTATTTCTCCCATTAATCAATATATTTTTGTATTTACAAGAGTGCCACTCCCCTCCCACTTTAAAATGGAAAGTACACTCCCAATTCTTCACACATCTCAAACTACATATGTTTGGAAAATATATACCAAAAAAACATCTGAACATCCCACCCATACTATTATAAGAATTTCTTTGAGTAGAAATAAATCCAAGGAATCATTTTTTTTCACACACCAAAAGGAGTTACCTGATTAAGAGGTAATGACTTCTCTCAAGATCCTTTCTTTTATATTTTTTTCTACCCCCTCCACTGTAATTATTCTATGATTGTATAAAAACATGTATATTAAATATATTAGGATATTATTATTCTAATTCTTCCACTTAAACTTACGTACACATACATCTAATGTGTAATAGACATACTATTTTTGTTTACAGTGAACTACCGCCTTAAAAAATAAGGATTGTCCACTTTGACATTACCACCTCTCATGGTAGACATAATGATGGATAATATGTTTATATATGTATTATATTATATTTTACTTTTTATTTGATTTATTTTTTCCTATTACAACACATACCTTTTTTACTTTCAATTTTGTGTAAATATGATTATTTTGTTTGAGGAAGTGTGGAGTACCGCCCCTCAAAGAAATGACATTCATTCACACACTATATGGAATGTATTAATGACAGTTTTAGATAACCTATATGATATATATGATATAATAATTCTACTGGAATAATGATATATAAATATATATATATACTTATATGTAATTTTATTTATTTCTTTCAATACGACAATAAAAATGGAAACAACATTCACGTGTACATATAACTTAATATCTCCATAAATGATGTATTTAATGTCACACTAATATATTATATAGATTATTATAATAAAAATATTTTGTATACAAATAATATTTATATTATGGTTTAAATTATTTAAATCATCACATTATTATAACAAAAAAATATATAACAAATTAAGATACACATGAACAACAAAGCGAATACTACCCAATGAAAAACCTTAACATAGGATCATTAAAATGAGTGTAATACAAGGTCTTAATAAAAAAATATATGGTATTAGATATATGAAAATTATTCTATAAAATATTTATAATAATCTCACATTTATTATACATGAATATTGTATGTTTATGAAGAGATTTAATGCACAATGTAAGGGAATTTCATCTTTCTTTTTATTTCTATGAGATACATGATTTATTCACCAACCATTACTTTTGTGAGGTGTGTATACTATAAATGGATTTATTTTGTAATTTTTATACATAAATATATGGGTACTTAAATAACCATTTTATTATATTTATTTTATGGAGATTATGTTTCAATATTTACCAAATTGTAAAAATGAGTTTTCCTCAATTTTCATTATTTGAGAAACATGCCATGTTATGAACCTATAGTTTTCCATCAGGTGTATATAATGCATTTAAAATTTAATATTAGGAATCCATTTCTATTAATGTTGTTTAAATATTTATTTTATTTTATTTTATTTAATGGGGAGTATTTTTCAAGGTTAATAAGTGTAAATAATTTATTAATACAATCTCATCACTTTTTGATATTTTTTTATGATTATGTTTCCTATGATGGAATATTATGATACGTCTCTCAATAATATTATTTATTATCATAATTTTTTGTTTAAAAAATATATATCCATTTATTATTTCTATTTTCAATATTTGTTACTTAATATAGTTAATATATTTTTTATGAAAATATGACTATATTTCTCTCTTTGGTCAGAAATCTATTTTGTTTCAAAAATGATGTTTTAAAAAATGTTTTCAAATAAAATTTTAAATGATTCTTGATGATAATTTTCAAGGAAAAATTATTTTAAAACCATTTCATTGTTTTGATTATTTATTTATATTTTTTCAAATTGTTTCCAAAGAAAATGGTTTGTAAAAATATTTTGAAGATTCATTCACAAGTTTTGAAGGAAAAAGTTTTCAAAAAACTTTCAAACATTCCTTATATTTTTTAAAAGTATTTAGAAAGAAATATTTTTTAATATATTTCCAGGATTTCTTTATCTGCTTTCAATATATATTTAATTAAATAGTTTCAAAAACTATTTGAATATTTTATTAATTTTTTTAAGGAAAGTGGTTTTCAAAAGGTTTTGTGTTTTTAAAAAAATCATGAATGAAGGATATTTTCCACAAGAAATGTTTTTAAATTATCTTTTTAAATTATTCCACATCTATGATAATATCTATTAGTGTTACTCGTTCCTTTCTAGGGAAATAATTAAGTTCTTCCATTTCTATTTTTCTATAAATTCTTAATGTTTTGAAACCCATTCTCTTTCATAGTTTATATGTATTGATACACTTTTCTCTTTCATAGTTTATATATTTATGAATCCTATTTGTATTTATGTTTTTATATGCTTATTAAACCCATTTAACTTTTAGGGGATAAATATATATATAACCTATTTCCATTTTTGGGTTATTATAGGATGAAATGATTATTAAACCTATATATTCTATAAACATTATGATATGATTAACAATTTATGATACAAATTTAATTCTATTAGTTATGATATTATGTTTAGATAACACATCTTGTATTATTGGTGAGGGTATGATTCATGTTTTGTTATCATGAGGTAAATGTTTGTATGATTTTATCATGTGATAGTTGAGACCTATACCTCCCTCCAATGCAATGGGTAATGATAAATACATTATGAGCTCAAAGGGAACAGAAGAGGGAATACCATTCCCAAAAAAGAGTGTACATAATAGGAAATACCAAGAATGAATTAAGAGGGTGCATTGGAGGAAATCCTATTATAAAAACAATAGTGTATATGGGAGGACATCACAAGCTCGTAACAAGAGGGAAAGTGGGAGGAAATCCCAAGCCCAAAATAAGAGATACAAGAAAGGACATCCCAATCCTGAATAAATAGGGTACATAGACAGGAATCCCATGTCTGAATCTCGTACATGGGTGATTAACCTAAGCCTAACATTTTTCAATTCCCTTGGTAGTCCTCCTTAACATAATGACATTAAATTATTATGTGTTTTACAAAATTTAATTTTAATTACTATGTAATGATTTCATGGATTATGTTCATTATTTAATTATGTTTCATGTCTTATGAAATGAAAATCTTATTTATGATCTCAAATATGCATTGTATGATCCAAAAATTTTATACTCAACTTCCATATCATCATGTTATGATTATGTATTTTTTTATTTTCCCTTTATGATCATCTGATCTAATTCCTTTATTTTGATTCGTTTCCCCATGCTTTGAAGAAATATATAATGTTTAATTAATAAGGTTGGATATTTTTATGGGAGATTTTGATAATCTTTCACCATGATAGAATATTTTGTTTCCAAGATTCCAATGAAACTAAACTATTACGGTCCATGGGTGCGTATTTTGGTAATATACTGAATAATCCTATAAAATGATTTAATATCAGTGTATATGTAGAATGGGTCACTATATTTCAACCATTAGATAATGTTAAAAATGATGATGTGTGATTGGTGGTGCACTACTTCCCATCCTCAATTACGGTTCAAGGGGTGGTTGCGCGATTGGGAATGCTGAAGGTGACATCATGGATGTTAGTAACATTATATGGTCAATGCTATTTTTTTCACTCAAGTGTGGGAGAGATGGCTAGGACCACTATATGGGATCTTCAGTGATAGGTTCATGATTCATAGTGGTTGGAATTGGTTGGGTGAAGAGGCAAAAATGAAACTCCTAAATTGGGGAGCAGTATGTTAGTTTTATATGTGTATAGTTAACCATTGGTTTGATGTGGTGGCATGAGTATTCCAATGAGAAATTGGTGAGGTCCATGTTTGGATTCCCCAGGAAGGATAGATTGTAATTGTATATGGTGGTTGACTGGGTTGAGCATTGTAGTAGAACATGGGGTGGTTCTAAAAGGAATCGAGGGTGTTTGTGTCAGAGATGTCTAAGTGGTTGTTGTAGATCAAAGGGATGGCTTGGGTAGAATTGGATTCTCTGATGGTGGATCATTACCAAGTTTCAAGATAGACATATATAGGAGTGTTAGATAACTTTGGAATTATTTAAGTTAGTAGAATCAATGGCTAGGATAAGTGGTAGCATACTGAAAGTTGGAGTTGGGAATTATCTAGATCGGTTGTTCAGGGTGGTTTTACATGAAATGGTAAACATAATGAATGATTAAAGTTTTATACCACCATAGATTGGTATTTAGAAACGATAGGTCTATTTCAGGAATGGAAGTGAGTCTTGAAGAAGAACCTACTTTTTCTTAGTTGGTGTATGGATGGGCAGGGTGTGTCCATTCTGAGCAGTTTTGATGGAAAGGACAGACACATTTTTGGAAGGTGTACTCATGGTTGTTTGAGAATAGTGAGTTAGGAAGCACATCAGGTATGTTATAGAAAATAATTTTAGGTTCTGGTAGTATTTTTTAATGGTTTAGGTTCCAAATAATGGAATATGGTTGTGTTGAACTAAATCATATAATTGGGAGAACCATGGAGGGAAAGTGGTTGGTTGATGATGTGATCAATGATACAGGTTGGATGAGATCAAGAATGTTTCATTCTGGTTTATCTATTTTGGAAATAATAATGGGCTCAACTCTTCACTAGTTGAGTGTGCTAGAATCAAATTTGTGATTTGGTCATTTTTTGGTATGTAATAAGGATATTGGGCCTTATGCTGAGGATCAACATAGGTACAAATATTTTGTTTGTTAGGTATTTTAGCTTCCATTGAAACTAGGTATTTTTATCCATAAGATGTGGAGAGGATTAGACTGGTAGATTTCTAATTATAACATCCAATATTGTAGAGTGTTACATGGAATTTTTTCATTATATCATGACTTTGGAGGGGTTACTTTGGATTACATATGGTGTTCCTATAGTTGATGATGTGATTGAGGTTAATGCATGTTTTTAAGAGAATAAGACTTTTGTTATCCTATTATTTTGATAGGCTTATGAGTTAATATTATTATTCTGATCAACATGTTGTGGCTACATGGTCGTGTTTGAGAGGTATCTTGGGAAATGGAAGTTTGTATTTGGGGATAGTGGCCCGACATGTTTTCCCTTGGGGGTCTAGTGGAGTTTGAAGGTGTATCTATAAGACATAATGTTTTAAGGTGGGGAGATTTTAATATACCGACCATTATATAAGGAATGTTATGGATTTAATTTACGGTTTATTGAATTTTTCATGGGAGTATGATAGGCCTCAGAGATTTTATGGGGGTTCAAGTCATGGTAAAGTGGAAAAAGAGGTCAACCTATGTCGATAGAAATATTAGTGCATGGGTACTAATAACCATGTTCCATAATCATGCAGCTAGTAGAAGGGGGTGAATAGTTAAGGAATTTGTGTAGGGTGGCCAAGGAATCCATGAGGCTTGAGTTTCCCCTTGGACATGGTGTGAAATTGACCACAACATGGTTTTTCAAAATATGTGGTTCTCCAGTCAGAACGTCTAGCCTTGTTCCCTCCCAGATTGAGGGAAATTCCCGGTAGGCACACAATTTGGAGAACCATGCAGCCAAACCCTATGATATATAAAAATGGCATAGTTCACATTTTCCCTCTTGGGAATAAGTGTTTTTCTTGAATTTCTACCCCATTCAACCCCCTACACCATGGGTGAGGAACCAGCTACCTCCTCCTCCTCTATGAGTTTTTGTACATTGATTCATAAGCATTTGGCATTCTATTTGGTTTGAATCAAACCTTTTGGAAAACCATTCTATATGTTTCCTTTATTTATCAAGAATATGATTTTTTTGATTTTTTTTTTCTATCCTTCCATATACTTAAAACCCCTATTTTTTCCAAAAAAATCTTTTTTTTAATGTTAAATGTTTTTAGGTTAGGATCAAGGTCCAAGGGTGGAAGAGCAGGGGTCTATGATTATGAGGTTTTTCAGTCTTTAGGATTTTTCCCACAGTCTTGATGTTTTATAGGTTTATTAAGTTGATTCTATTTAATATAATTTTATGTTTTTTTAGAATTCACAATGGAATATAATTTGATCCCTAAATTAATATAAAAACTTTTTATATACCCTATTGGGTTCATTTATGATGTGATAATGAACCTATGGCTTCCATTTTTGTCTTCCAAACCCTTGAAAATGGTTAAAGGAATTGGTAACTTTTGAGTTAGGGAATTAATATAGTTAATGTGTTTGAGTTGGAATTTTGTAAATGGGCATGGGTAAAGTGATGATTGAAATGTTCATATTCAATATTTCAAAAATTCCCTAGGATGATTTTGAAATGTTTTTAATGATTTGTTTGTATTTAGATCCATACATAGTTTTCAATGAAAGGAAATGATGTTTTGGAAGAGTGTAATGCATTAAAATCAGGTGTTAACCAAAAAATTATTAAAAAATTAGGCTTTCTTAATAGATATCAAATAATGGGTTGAAATGATTATGTGATTACATTTTTTTGAAAATAAATTAATCTATATTTTAAATGGTTAGAAATTAAATGAAAGCCTTGGGGATCATTCGGTCTTTAATATAGGAAGACCCATATTTTTGAGGGTGGATTGAATATGATTTTAGATGAGTATTTGGTTATGGTATTTTATTCTATGGTTTGGTTTTAATGGTATTTGGGGATTCAGTATATGAAATTATTATGTGTGTAATGATTATAGCTGTTAATAAGGAATGTCCATGTGGTAAATGTTATGAGTGGGGTATTGGAATGAGGATCTACTCCCATAGGTCAGCCAAGAATAATGCTCTAGGACCCACCTATGTATTGTATAGATAAAATATTTTATTGAGGATCCTCATGTTTGGGTTGGGAGTGATATAATTTATAGGCCCCTTTAATGTTTTCCCTTTTTTAGGTTGTCAGACTGATGATCTATTCTCTTAAATATCACATGGTTTGAGATGTTTGACTGATGCTCTATGATCCCAAACTAAGGACATGATATTGTTACCTGGACCGATTCACAAAGGTTAATTTATAAATTGAATTGACTAGTGACGTCCCGTTATGAATAAAATTGTGTGATACTGTTATTCTATGGATTAGGCCCTTTGTGTTTCCAAATATAGTTTGGTTGGTTGGTTGACAGCATGAAACATAAAAGGTAAAGTGGCTAATTAACTAGTGTTAAATGTAATGAATTGCCCCTTTGTTCCCTTGTTTATTATTTTCACCTTTATTTGTGAAGACAAAATTGGAATGAGTGGTTATTGATTTAGACAATACATGTGGTGGATTAATGAATTTTAATCACATCTTTCCCCACCCTCTATGGATCATGGGTACTGATCATATCCTAATTATTTTCTGTTATATGTTTAGGCCACAGAACCGGTGTTTGGTTTTGTAAGGGATGAAGGGTAAGAGCATGGTATTTTAGGACCGAGCCTGGACTAAATACTATATATGGGTATATTCATAGATTTTTGTAGTGTTTTGTCTTTATTTTATGTCTTCTTAACAAATATTGTAACCATAATATTGTTATAGTTGGTGTTACATGGTTACTTCTTGGCTCATTCCATATATTTTTTATTTATTTCACATGCTGGTTATTATATATGTTGATATTACTTTTGATGTGTCTTTACATTGATTAGGGGGTATATTATCACCATGTTTTTCTTTAGACACACACTCCTCGTCATAATCCTCTGGTTTATGGGGAGGTCCACCTGATGTCATGTGGTGCACCAGATCATGGCTGTAGTTATAGTGGCACCCGATCTGGTGTGTAACAATTTGTACTCATTTTTTTAATGGCTATCAAAAAGTGTTCAACGTGTTAATACAAAGTATATGGAAAAAGTTAAATAATTTCATGTTTATGGAGACACACATTCTATGGTCATAGATCTGAATGTCTTCCATAACATGCACACAAGTTATACCTTGATGAATGGAACTTATCAAGAACTGATATTTTTTATTGAATCACTTGCCATTGGCTATAAATGATATTCTAATTTCTTTTGTAAATAAAAAAAGAATAAACTAAAGAATCTCAATAGTAACAAGAACCATAGGCATTGGGAATCATCATTTAGTTTTTAACTACACATGAATTTGATATTTTTATATAATTTAATTTTTTTCAATGTAATTGATGTTAGGGATTGTGAGTCTCCTTAATGTTCCAACACATGGAAATTTATGTGATAAAACTTCTCCAATGTCAAAAAACAAGAACCTTGGTAAAGGATTATAAAAATATATAATTTTAAATTAATCATAGATTAATGAATCCTCACCTTGAAACATTTCATCAGAATTCACTTCACAATGGTCCTATCTACCTTCTCTACACAGAAAACATTAAATATGGTCACATTCCTTAGAGGAACCAACCCTTTTATTCCAAGAGGCTTTCTTAAACCTTGAAATATTTTATAGTTAAATTTTTTCAAAACATGTATTCACCATTGAAAATAATAGAACCTTAGATATCTGCCTTTTTATGATTTGAAATTCCTCTCAACCTCAATTTCCTCTGGTCACCAATGTTATGGTGCACCATATCCAACATTGTGTAGCTTAACAAAATCCCCAAAGTTATTCACATATAACAAAACTATGGGTTTCTTTGTGGAATGTACCAAATCATGAAAAAACAATCCTACCTATATCCAGATTATATAAATGATGTTATGGTCTATGATACACATTGATAAGTCTCACTAATGACCTATCTAATATGATCATAAACAATACAGAGATATCCATATCATATGACTAAAATTGTTATATCATTGGTCCTTATCACACAACTAAAAATAGGATGGTTTCAAAAATGTTTCACTTCATATAAAATTACATGGTAAGCATTATTTCAGGGATTTAAATAAAAAGGATGTTTTATAAATAATTTGTGTTATACCATGGAATCAGGGAATTAAATTATATAGATCCAATTTCGTTGAGTTAATGATTTGTTAAACAATATAACACACCTATTTATTTGTCAAAAAAATTCCAGAATACTTTATCATGAATAGTATCAATCCCAAATCAGATCTATCAATACTAAATGTTATGCCATCTTAAAATTCATAAAATTATATGATTTATTTTTCATGTAAATGTGTCACACACTCATCATAGTCATTTGGATAATTGAATAACAATTCATTTTTTGGGTTTTGATTACCTAAATTGATATATATATATATATATATCCACGTTGAAGAAAAATTATAAGATCAACATAATCCCATATGAAACAATATATATGAAGTTGTATTGTATTGTTAAATGTTTTTGTAAAAAAAGTATAATATAATGTATTTTGTACATTGGAAGAGTTAGTAGAGTCTATGGACTTTTATTTTGAGGTTTTATAAATAGTGTATTTTACCATTACATGATAATAAGTGGAATGTAATAACTGTTAGTAGGCTACTGGGTATCCAATGGATTAGGTACAAGGGGGAGGCCCTGGAGGGCCACTAGAGAAATTGTAGATGTAGTAGTGTTGCTTAATGTGTATAGTGATTTTTTTGTAAGGGGACTGGGTACACTCTAGACCATTTATAGTTTATTTAAATTTAAATTTATGTATTTAAATTTTATAAAAGTATAATAAATATGTAATCCTTCATTTAATCAAATGAGTCCACATGAACCTTTACCCTTTATCACTTCCACTCTCCCATTCCATGTGATATCTAATTTATATAAGATCAATCAACACATATTTCACCACAAAGTATACCAATGTGTAATAAAAATGATTAAATTCACTATATTATTATAGTTTCTAAATATATTTTTGTTATTAAATATAAATTCATAAAATAGGAATTTTGGTAATGATTACCAATTTATTTAGTTTTATTCCACTTCGTATGAAGATATTTGGTGGGAGGATTCATGTGACTATTACATTGATGTTCTCTAATACTTCCCATAATGATATATATGTTTTTATATGTGTTTTAATTTTCACAGCAAACCAATCGTGTGAAAATGTTTTGGAATGAAACCACATAATGTTTCATATTATCTAATGAAGATGGTAATAATTATTTGGACACTATGAATTCATCGTAGTATTTTTCATGAAATTATGGTCATTGATGACCATATTATTGACTGAATAATTATGGAAATGGAAAATGAAAACCAATGAGGGGCATCCATTATTGTGTTATGAAATAATGTCCCATAATAGGTTACCTGCAATAAAAGTTGATTTTGGAAAGAATATAAAATTTCGGCTGCTTTTAGAGTATCCTAAAATTAGTTTAAAAAGTTGTAATAGGGTGGTGTATGAGTAAATCGACCTTATGTAATGTTTGAAATGGGGTAATATTTGATTCCAACCCTTGTTGATCCTTGTGGGAGATTTTTATTTACATGGCTTGTCTTATTATCAATAAAAAATTACAATAAGTTCTTTTTATAATATAATTACTTATCATTGGATTATGATATAATTATGTTTTTAATATTAGTTTTATTTAATTCAAATATAAAACATTATATACATTTTGGTTAGGAGAAATTCAAAACTAGACACTCTACTTGTGATAGTTGAATATAAAATAAACTGTATTATTCTCATCATGATCACTAGGTGTAATGATAACCTTTTTTATTCTTATTATGTCAATTTTTTATAATACTAATCTTGAAACTCTAATTATGAATTTTGGGAGAACATCCAATTATCATGATGATTTATGGTAATGTAAACCATGCATATTTTTGTTATTTTTTGGGTTTCCTAATGAACATGGATGGTTTCTTCATATTGGTTTTTTGTATTTCCATCAATATATTTTCATTACTTTTGTTTTGGGTAATGTAAACCCTAATTCTTAATTTTATATAGGTTATATGTTATGTTATATTGGGTTAAAATAGTGATATATATTGGGGGTATGGCCAAACACGATCCTATTATTACTATTGTAGGGTATAATTCCAAACCATTCATATAATCATAATTGGATTGGGTGTACACCATCCATGGTAATTTATGTTATAAATGTTTAGTGCAATGAAAACGAGATTATTTAGGAAAGATGTAGAGTATACTGGTAAGTATCTAATTTTGATTATATGATCTATTTGTATTTTCAAAACGGGTTTAATTAGACTTAAGTGTTGTGTATGATTTTAGCTATTATTATTGTAGGTGCACATTGGGTGTAATTTCAACAATGAAATGTTGTTCTATGATATTTTTCATGTTTTAAATCAATCTATTATTCGTTCTTATGTTTGGTGTGTTTAAAATGGGTTTCCCTAAGATTTTTAATGTGGTATTATTGGAAAAAACCATTCAATCCATTAGTATTTTTTTATGTCATGTTCAAAAAAGATTCTAAAACCAATGAAAGTATGTTCAATATAGGGCGATATGTCATTAAATCAAAGAAATGATAGGTATTTATTTTTATTGTTGTAATTACCCTGTCATGTAACACATTAAAGTATATTTTTTCTATTTTTTGGGAACATCATTATTATTCACCTACTTACCGTGCACACAATCATTACTGAAATATCAGTGAACATGAAAATTTCATTACTATGGATGTCGATAATGTAAAAGGCCATACATTAAATAGAGAAGCATGATAGATAGATTGAGGGTGAGATTTCACCAATCATGGACATGAACTTTGTTTGAAGTGGAATTCATACTTATTATTCATTTGGGAATCATTGTCTATAGTCTGTGTTGTGAAGGTATTATACACATAAATCTAAATCATGTAACATTACATTTATTATAATTTAAAAAAGTGATATGTTTCTTTCTAGATGGGATTTATATGAAATGTCCACATTTATGATGATATATCTTGGAATGATTAATAATTATTTCATCCAATGTTATTTATGGTTATCATATCAAGAGGTTATATTCTCTCCATGTTTTTTATACTCCCTTAATTATAGTGGATGACATTAAGAGAACATGGAGGGGAACTTGAGGCCATCTTTGTTCATCAGTTAAACCATCGTTTAGGTGAATTAGGTGTTTAAATTACACCCAATCACTCCAAATAACAATTTCATAAAAAAAAATTTACCTTCACAGATTATCCTCAATGCTAACATTATCATTTTACCATATTGGATGACACTAACCTCTAATAGAAAACTTTTACCAAGCTAGAGTGTAAAAATCTGTAGAGTAAATGATTCAAATAATTTGGTGACTCGTAAATCCAATTTAACACTTTTTATTTATTATTTTAAAAAGAAATATAACATTATATATTTATTTATTATGGTGAAACTTAGTAATATTATGAAAATTAAATGTTTTAGGGTGTCTCTAAACTCTAGTTTAACATCTTCTCCAACCCTAAAGACATTAAAATACCCAAAATCATTTTATATTCAAATATAGTAAAAACATTAATATATATTTTTTCTATCAAAGATATATTTAATATTTATTATAACACATTATTTTTTCTATTGAGTACCAAACATCAATATATCCATTATGCCAAACTACCACGATTTTAACTGTAACATAACTATATTACCATCCAACCTATATTTTAACTATGGTGTAAGCATCTATGCATTCTATTTTTCTTTAAACTAGGGTTTTACCATCTATCCTTCCAACCTAGCAAGTATTGATCTCCAATAGAGAGATAATACTGATTTTTAACATCAAACCACATTGTTGAAATCACACATTCTAATATTGTTATTTGTATAACTACATAATATATAGGGAACATATTCTTTTGTTCCATAACATAGTTCCATTCACAGTATATGGTGAATGTATTGGTTACTGAATATTCCATTCAACTCATAATAGGGGTATGCTTGGAACCCACATATAAATCAATTAATTAAAATAATGTCGATTAATGTAGAATATATGACAAAATGAGGGGGATGTAGACACTTTAACAAAATTATTATTTTCATAGAATTTTTATCTTTCATTAGATAATATTTCTATCAATATCTATTAAATGTTTTAAAAATTTATAACATTCAATCTATACAATAGGAGTTACCTAGGATGAATCCTAGAGAATCATGTCATTTCTACCACTTCAACACAATGAATATTCTACATCCCACTCAATAAACTGTAGTCCAATAAACATAAATTTAATCAGTAAGAATGAATAAATATCATGGATAATTCATCACATAAATCTCTATGGATATAGAATATCCCTCTTTTACTGAGACCTGTAATATCCATCACTATTTTAAGACAGTGGTGGGGGAGATTGTTTGGTTATACTATGTCAGAGGACCAAAAGATCCTTTGAATTTTCTTTTCTATCCCCACAATCTTACTCATCCCATTTAAGGGATATGAAACACTTTGTAGGAACACTAAATGATAACATAACAAACTAATATTAAGGTCCTCCCTATATCAACAATGTTAAAAAAAATTATTTCCTACCAATGGTATTAATAGAGAAAACCACTATCTAGGTCCTCTATGTGTCCAAGAAACCATATGTCATAGAGGTTCACCATGTATTG
Source organism: Viscum album (assembly GCA_963277665.1). Lineage (NCBI taxonomy): Eukaryota > Viridiplantae > Streptophyta > Magnoliopsida > Santalales > Viscaceae > Viscum > Viscum album. The sequence goes on along the minus strand of OY728132.1, from coordinate 755,905,187 downwards.
ACTAGGATCTTTTAAAATGGATAAATAAACACAAACATTGTTCAAAATGAAGCATGTCCCAAAAGATAATCACTCAAGACACCCTGATATCCCATATAAAAAGGATTCAAGGGAAAACCATGGAAATTCCAATATGCATTATCATATAAAAACCCATAGTTCATTAATATGATCATATCATTGAATTAAACACACACTAACCCTAATATCCTTACATTATAAATATTTATGGGAAATTTGATGACATCTTTAACACCATGATTTCATAATAACCAAGGTGTAAGGACATGAGATAGAATTATTGAATAACCATAAAAAATGGATAGTGAAAATGTCCTCGATTATAGAAATGGAATCAATTTAACTCCTAGAGTATACTGGAATATATGATTATGCATATATACCCTCCAATTTAAGACACTTTTAAAGAAATATCATGTTTTATCAAACACTGATCATTTTATTAGTGAAGGTTCATAACTCTAGTTGAATAAAAAACAATGATCATCATTTATCCCACAATTGGATCCATTAAACATGTAAAAATATGGGAATTTATAGAGAAAAAATGCATGGTTTGAAAATAATACTATAATGTAACTCATCTTCAAAAAATAGCTTTAATTTTATTTTATAATGGATGAGGCTAACTATAAGATATTATTTAAAGAGACAACGATGGATGAAATATTATAAATGGTTTATATATATAGTTGTAACTGGAGACCATTACTATATTTCTCATTATAGAATATGTGTTATACCTTTGGTAAAAACTATAAGTTTTTTGACCATATATACTACAAATCCATGGCATATATATTTCAATATAATCATATAAAGAATCATAATGATCAATACTAGAAAGTTATCCTAATTTCAGTTCTATTATATACGAATTTTGTATCAATATATAACATGAACACCTCAAACTTATATGGGTGGTGAACATTAGGATGATTCTTAAAATAAAAATGCTCTCTATCACATGAATAATTTAGGTATGTGAGATATTTTTAATTGTACCCCTATACAATTTTATAAATCCTAGGGGACTCCAATAGCTCATATTTAGATCCTAATTCAGAGTGTTAATCCAATGATACATGAAATATCACACCCATTGACAACATCATAAATGTTAGGCACATTAAATCTAGTCAAGAATCTCAGGAAGATATCAATATTACTATTTCCAAAGAGATATTTTATAATATATATTGATAAAATACTAAAATAGGTTGTGTATATTACTAATAAAAAATATTGAGAAATTGTTATAGTTATATAATGAAATTAGGTTTGGAACATTCCCCATTATAGTTTATTCACCCTAAATATCACTAATTACAAGGATATAATCCATTTAACATCCACCCTCTCTGTTTTTTTAAATATGAGTACTATATTCCAATATGGATACCACTACATCAACCTAAGGAAACCCCCCTCCATAAGAAATAAGGTGGAATTTGTATTCCACCCACCATCTCTATTGCCATTGAATAGAACAAAAATATTGTTGATTGTAGTTGTAATACCTCTGAGGTGATAAATTTTTTATAAAGTTGAGGGTATCCCCACTACTGAATCATTAGTGGGAACATATTTTTTGACCATGACCGGAAGCTTCACATGAAAATTATCATTAAATCACCCCCAAGAGGATCTTGATCCACGACCTATCTTATCAGGTCCACATGACGTGGAACAGTCCTTTAAAGTATGTATATCCATTATCCCCATTGAAAGTTCATCCATGAGGATACTTCATGAAAACAAATTCTTTTACAATTACATAAATTTTTCAGTTGATTATTTAACCAACATATATGATTAGATAATTCCGATATAATTCACAAGAATGGATGTGCTTCATCTCTCACACTATAAACCTACATGAAGGATGTTTTACCAATGTGAATTGTTTATCAGACCTTCAGAACAATGAAATTAAATATTGGTTGAAGTCTCCACATATTTCACATGGTTTATTAATTCAAGGATGTTGGTGGTATGATGCATTATATTTCCCCTATGTCAATTTTATTTCTACCTCCCCCAATTCCTTTTGGTGTAAGAACATTACACAACATTTATGTATTGTAACATTGATTTTATTTAATAAATTCCTTAGGGGAAAGAATTGGGTGAACGATTCATGTACCATTTTGTTTAAAAAAATCATTATTCATGTAGAATTCATATTGATAGAAATTATCACAAAAGATAATTCTGATTTCACAAAACATGGTATTGAAAATTATAAAAACACTGATAATCCACATCTATACAATCCTAAAAAGTTGATGATACTTGATAAAATGGTGCACACCTGGTGACAATGACTATGACATGGACTATATTCCCTATATGAACATTAGTTACCCTTATCCTAATAAATTATTTACAAGGGTAAGGATACTACCATGTATTCGGACAGTTATACAATTAATAAAAATAAACCCATTCTTATTGATTATCACATTACATGGATAACTCAAGAAATTGAAATCCTTTGGTTGATTAAAATAGAGTTACTTAAATTAAGGGTTCCATAAAATTTATTTTGATGAGGTCTTATATCCCATAGATAATAAACATTTGATTAATTAGATTACTCAATCCTTTCAAAATGAACCAACATACATGGATTTTTAAACATAACATTATCTTGTTAGGATAACTACCTTTATACTTTTTTATTAAAAATTTCCTCCCCTAATTCATAGTGAAACATTGGTATATGTTTTCCACCATTAAAATATTACAGTATATGTATTTTTATCACAAGATAAAATAAACTCATCCATAATATTTAGTAAGATTATCTTAACTTTTTACTTTTTATGATACAATATATGTATAAGTTATTCAAAAAATTGATAGAGTTTAATTATTTTATAGAATGTAGTTATAATCCCAATATCTCAGTATTTAATCTAATAGGTTAGAAAGATCAACATGTCACCCACTTTTCCCAAATTATAGGAGATTATGATTGGTCTCTTTATAGAATAAAATACCCTAATATGTTTCTTCATTGAAATCGCGTAGGACCCTAATTATATCTTCTATTGTCATTTTATATACATGAATATATATAGATGGATGGATATCTATTATAAATTTCTATAGAGGTTGGGATCAATATTAAAATGAACAGTAAATGTGGGATCTCTATCTATAATAATTTTGTGAACATCAACTAATATAAAGGGACTACCCTATTTGATAGAGTTAAAACACATGAAATATAATCCAACATTATTTTATATGGAAAAATGCTGATATAAATTTTCTTGCATGATGATTCAAATATGTATACTGGTATACATTGGAAGAATATAGAAATAGAAAAAGACATAAAGAAACACCATGGTTAAGAGGGAAAAATAATATATAATACTACAAATAAATATGAGATTATTTTGATATATAGAGATGTAAATTTTAAAATTCAAACAAGTGTGGTTCTTGTAAATAATTCCTAAACTAATAAAGATTTATAACACCAAAAAATATAAATATAGATGATATAATAAAAAAAATAAAAGTAATGAGTAAATAGAAGAGGAAAAATTATTTTGAAAACCTATTGATTAATATTTTCTGTTTTATCAAAAAAAATATGTTACTTCATTTTGTACATAGAGAAAAATATGTTCAAACTACTGGATATAAAAAAAACTTAAAGGTTGGTTTATGTTTCTTTACAAGAAATTTAATCTACCATCAAATATAAGACCATACAATACATTGATTATTTTTATTCAAGGATTTTTTTCAGTGGATGGTACACATGGTTTGATAATATCTAGAAAATTTTCATTCTCTTGTTACCTATGTGTTGGATACCATCCAAAATGAATACTATTATTGGAAACAACTGACATTCAAAATTAAAATGATTACTGTTTGTACAAATAATAATTTCATTAATTGTATAATTATAAAAATTAAGGCATGGATGATCTTGATATTAATGAACTTAATATCCCTAAGAAAACATAAAACATCATTATCCACATTTTAGCATTCCAAGAGACCATGAATTTAATGTCTATGTAGTAAATTGTTGGTAAATGAAATCTTGTTAGATATTAAGATTATATAGATCTTTTTTTGACATTATTCCCTAAATAATATGTTATTGGATGGAATACCTGAAATTAAAATAGTCTTTTGACTAGGGACCCATATTAACCTCAGTCTAGTCTATTATTCTATTAGTTAAACGTGCTAAATTTGAGTTGGTTTGTGAATTGAAATCCCCCACTAAATCTGATAAAAAAGTTTATGGTATAGTAAAAAACTCATTGATTGGATCGATATAGAGGAGGAATAAAAAAACACATAATATATGAAACAACAATAAGATAAAAATATATTAACTAATAATAATAAGAGTGAATGTTTGATCTTAGAGACTTTAATATCGCCACACTAATCTAATTTGATAATTGATAGGATAAACATTATCCATTATGTGAGTCAAAAAATTTTATAAGTCTTATTACATTTAGAAAAAGGGGGCACTATCATATGAAAAATTTGAGGAATAATATATATATGTTTCTTGTCTCAAAAACCTCCCATGTTAATGTGAAACACAACAATAGTAGATTCATAGTGTAGATAAATCATATAATGAATGGATTTACATTTCATTTATACTAGATGTTCCATCATTGTTAAATTATATCTAGTATATATAAAAAAATTCGGAGGCCCTTACAAATTGTTATTCTAATGACCTTAAATTCGTTATTGACATATCCTCAGCTGTTTCGTTTCATGTTGAATATTAATTCAGAGAAATTGATAAAGTTTTTTCATTTTAAACATAATAATAAAGACAATCCCTGAGAAAATATATCAAAATCCTTAATATAATATGAAATAAAAATGATGTTGTAATCTATTTATCATTAGTTGATTTTTGGTATGAATGTTATCATAGATCAAATAATTTCCCACAACATATATAATGAATATACCCTATATTGATCTTATCAAATGATCATTATGTGGGTCTAAATTTAATTGAATTCCGTTAGAAATAATATATTTAAAACGTTATTTGATGAATCAAAATATAATATTAATTTCATTATAGTAATCATTGAAAATTAGTTCAAATCCTTTTTAGGAATTCCAAAGAATCATATATATTTCATCATAGCCTCTTCTTATAAGTTGTTCATAAGGTACTCCACTAGTAGTGAAGTGATGTTATTTTATAATTTTGGATTGTTTTCAATTTAAAATAAAGAATGATACATTGAAAATGAGTTCTAAATATAGGATAGAATACCAACTCAATTAAATGTAACATCCAAGGTGGAAGGATCAAATGTTATATAATCCTTCAAAGATAATTCCCACTATGATGTATAGGTGGTATTTTATCTGTATATTTATCATATCAAGGAAATAATCCATGTTTCGGTATGATTCCTCAATCTAGAAAAAATGGGTAATGAAAATTTACCAAATAAATATCCTATGATTGATATACATGCCTTTTTAAAAAATTTATTATATCTATGAACGAAATAAGGGGTCACACATTTCACCATATAAGTATTGAAACTTGCATAGAGAAAGTCATTTAGAGCATAGCCTTTAAAAAATCACATTTGATACATCTGAGGAACCTTGATAAAGTACGATAGAATCATGGGTTAATTATAATGAACTTTGGGCACTAAATTTTTTTTCAATAATTATAAAATTATTATGAGATAATCCATTCATCTGATATATTCATAAATTTTTTAGGAAACATAAAAAAAATTTATCTAACAATCGAGTATGGTGAAATATTTAACCACTTAGAATAATTGTTTTTATGAATAGAAGTATTGTTATTGCACTCCAATCACTAAAGGAGGTGTATTTTCTATTTAAGAATATCAAAAGATATCAAATCTAAGAACTATATAATACCTAAACTCTATGATTATCATTTATGACATGATTACTAGTGATTATGAGTAATAAATAAAATTCCTTTAGAAATACATTGATCCCATTAGATAGAATCACATTGATTTTTTGAATTTCATCCACCAGTGGTTTCCCACTAACCCATCCTACCAACCAATGACCATGGTTTCAAATAGGAATATAGTGGAACAAAACCATGTCATACCACAATGGTAGAAAATATTTCTATCAAGATAATCACAAACCATTTTATCTGAAAAATCAAATAACTCGATTTATTGGACGACATATTCTTTATTAAGAAGAAGAAAATATATGTCAGATTCATATTTGACATAAAATACATTAATTATAACTAACATAAGGATGACTTTATAATCATATTCATAGACATTATGAGTGATTCCATAACTAAATTTTGAATTTTCCCTTGTATAAACATGTATTCTAGGTATAATAAAAACTAGATGGACATCAAATATGAGTATTTCACATTCTTTCTAGAATGATATGAAAAAATACTACAAAAAAATTCTATTTAATTAAAATAATATTGAAAACAATAATCAAAATGTAATGAAAACCATTATTAATCTCGTCATATAAAATATAATGGCGGTGTTGTTTAGATGAATTGATAGTCTACATTATCTAATTTAGTGAAATATTCATTGAGAAAAAGGGTTTATTTGATGAAAAAAGGCTATATAATAAATACAAACCATACATGTATGAATTGTTATTTACATCAAGAAAATTTGTTGGATTTTTTGTCTAGTATAAGGGAATAATGGTCAATACTATGATTCTAAATAAAATCAACTGAATTATACCTATATAAAATAATCAACTATTGTGATGAATATTGATAAAATTTTCATATATCTATAATTTAACTCAAAAATTATTTAAAATGAAATTTTATTTTAAAGGTAATGAAAAATGGAACAACCATGAAGGTTAATTATAATTTTCAGAGAACATTAGACAAACTCATGCAATAACATATGTATTTTCTAGTAATTATTCCTCCCATAGAAGGGAAATCGCTTATAATATAAATTACATATAAGAAAAAATGTCTCAATGATATCATTACCCAAATGAATGATATTTTTAAAGATAAAAACAATTTTATCTTGGTTGAATGATTTAGAAGGCTGAGGTCAAATACATGATGTTTGTAAAAAATATTCTCACCCTGATATTGCTATTTTTAAAGTTAAGTCACTATAAATAGTTTATTATGGACCATTTTTTATCCTTTTTGAAACTTAAAAATACATACTCAGTCATTAGATAATGATTATGGGGTTATGAAGAAGGTATATTATCTTATAGTATCTTAACAATCAGATTTCTCTCAAAATATATCCAAATTACATGTGTTGGGGGACATCAATGAATCAAAAACAAGTCTATATATACAAACCCTTCATATATAGATTATTGTGGAATAATTACTTAAAATGAATGAGGCAAACCAAAATTAAGAAAATTTCTTCAATGATGCATCTTGAGGTTTTACCATGATAAGGGTAGAGAACATTATGATCACAAAAATAAAGCATAAAGTCATATTAATCACTCTAATAGGTTACTATTAATTGTTTTTCCTATTATAGGGTCTCATTATAGTTATTTTTTAATATGAAGCACTGACCATTTTTTATAAGATGTCCTTACATGTATCGATAACCTAACTAAATCTATAAGTTAAATAACAGTTGTTTATGAAATATATTTATTATAATATTTCTTTATGATAAAGTAATTATTTGACTCCTCGTGTTTTAATCATGTTTTAAGATCAGAATTCTTTTTAATCCCATTTAAACTATCTCAAATAATATGTAGAGATGCTGGGTTTCCATATTCTTTAAATAAACATTTACAATACCCTGATTCTTGTAAATCATGATTGATTATTGTAAACTATATTTAATTTTATTCTCTATTGCATTCTTCTAAGAATTATTAAGTCTAATTAATTTTATGAATATTTAGTACTTCTGTATGAGAAACAGTGAATCTAACACCCATTTTGGTTTTTTGGAAATTGATCAGACACCGTGACTCAGATACTATGACCCAGACACCATGACTTAGAAAGTGTTACCCAGACACCGTGACTCAAACACCATGACCCAAACACAATGACGCGGATTTCGTGGCACATACACTGTGACCCAGACTGCATGACCCAGACATTGTGACTCAGACACTGTGACCCAAATAACATAACCAGTTTCAAGTCTAATGAAGTTCATGACAACGATTCCTTGCTACCATCACCAAGACATTGTTCATTGTTTTGAAAAGGATCAGACACCATGATCGTAACAACACATCTTGGCTACCAATTTCTGATCTCAATGCAACTGTGTATTCATGAAAATCTCACCAGTCAAAGGAAAAGAAGAATAAATCATTTCATGGGGTCACCATTTCCAGGTGAAACTGTTTCAAGACGAACTGTGACACTATTCTTTAATCTATTTTTCATTTTCCATTTAATTACCGATGGTAATATTTGATTCATTTAAAGTCATTGACATGTTTAATGTTTCATTATTTACATGTCACCAAAGAGTTATATGTACGAGTTTCCGAATACATGCATCTTATCAGTACCATCATGTAAACCTACAATTAAAATGGAATATTATTCTGGCATCAAATATATACAGAAGTAGAAGAGAAATAATTTTGAAAAGTGAACTGATACATGAAACAATATACAACTAAAAAACACATGAATAACTATCGATTCCAAAAGGATAGACTATGGTAGATAAGATCAAAAAACATCTTTGCAGTACCAACTCTAAGAATAGCACGATATAGATCTTTGAACTAGAAACGAAATCACCTGACTTGTGATACTCTATTTTTCACTAGAGGACTCAATACTAGAATCTTCTTTATCTGAAATGTCAAAGGTTTTATAGAATAACACTCAGAGCACTACTAACCCTTTCACATCATCTTTTCTCTATTGTGTACTATTTTTTACTTTTGAGCAGTGTGTGTGTCTGTATTAAAAACGCAAAATATCTCCTATACTAAACTGAATGATACAATATTTCCTTCCTCTCACCAGTTATTATATGTAGTTACTCCCATGAATTAGTGTTGAATAGGTCCTTGTGTGACATGGTAGTTTTTTACCCAAAAAGTATAGTGGAAGATGTCATGTGACCTAGATAGAATTGTGAACTATTGTTTACCCCAATCCAGGATATGGGTCAAGTTTATTAATATAAACTACATGGTTGAAGGTGATCACCATTTTTGGTGTATTAGGTCTCATCTTGAGACTTAACCACTTGTTTTATCCATAGTGTCTTCTTAATTTCGTTTTTCTCTTGTATATTGTATATTTTAGAAAACAGTAGATTTTACATTGATAGTTAGACATGGATATAAGTTACAACTTTTTTTTCATTTTTATAATATCTTCAAAATTTTTATCAACATCTCACATTAATATTACTATGAATTAATAAATCTTCTAAGAATTTATTTGAACATTAAAACTATTATAACCGTAATACATTCATTAACTTGGTTGTATTAATTTTTTTGGGAAGAATTTTAAGTAAAATTCTTAATAGAAATTTGTATTGTTACTAAATTAATCCCCCCTCTTGAGTAATCTACTCTGACCAATATTTGGTATCTGAGGGTATAATTTTTATGAAGACTCTGTTTTTAATGCTTTTCAACTGTGATTTTAGTTGTACTTTAAAGATCTGTATATTTCTATTAATTATAGATTTCTAGCTATTTAAACGTATTTCTTTCTTATGGATAATATACTTGAAGGTGATGAAATAGAAATACCACCATTCATTAATGGAACTAATTATGCACAATGTAAAATTTAAATAAAAATCCATATAGAAAGTATGTGTCTTGAAATTTGGTCTTCAATTATAGATGAGTATAGGATACGTTCTACTAATTGAATAACATGGGATGACCCAACCAAGATTGCTTACAATAAAAATTGAAAATCCCTGAATGCCTTATATTTTTCCTTAGGAGATGAGGAATTTAATAGAATATTTTCATGTCAAACTACCCATTAAATTTTGGGATACTTTTTCTGTTTCCCATAAATGGAATTATAGTGTGAAATAAACGAGTCTTAAAACTTATACTATTAAATATGATAACAATAAAATGAAACATGATGACCCTATTTCTGAAATTTAACTCAGGTTCAACAGAATTGTCAACACAACGATCTCTCTAGGTAGAGAAGTTACTGCCAAAGAAAAAATCATGGGGATTCTAGAATACCTACCTAATAGATGGATAAAAACCACTATCTCTATTAGAGCGTCATGAAACATCATCAAATTATCTATAAAATAACTCGTTGGGAGACTAATGATGTATAAAGAAGAGCTGAAAGTTAACAAGGAAGAGGAGAATGAACCCAAAAGAAAATCTGTGGCATTCAAGACCAACAACTCTAAACTCACGGAAAATAAAAAACGGCAAGTCTCTATAGGGTGTTATATTAGTGACAAATCATCACCTGGATGTTATGAGGAGATAGCTCAATTATCCATAAGGTTTAATAAATTTTACAAAAGGACTAAATTTTTCAAAAATACAATCTTCAAAGGAATATATGATCAAAATGGATGTTGGAAGAAACATTGGAAAAGAAATGACAAGTCTGATGAGATAGTGTGTAATGAATGTAAGTGAAAGTGACATGTAATGGCCTACAATCCCAAGATCATTTATAAAAATAATGTGAGGACCAGGATAGAAATTACAAAAAGGAAATGAAAGAAACATGGAGTGATTTTGAGGATATTTTATGTGACTTAGAGTCCTTACCTAATGAAGAGGCTAATAAAGACAATATGTATTTAATGACAAACAGATCAGAGGTAACCCCAGAATCTGATGTAGAAAATTAATATTATTCTAAAAATGAAAGTCATTCTGAAAATATTTCTAAAAATGTTTTATTATTGCAATATGGTTGAAGAAACATGTAATGAAATAACAGATAAATACATGTCTTTATTGAAACAATATTCTCTTAACTCAACTGTTAAATTTGAACTGGTTTTAGAAAGGGATAAATATGTTCAATTACTCAAAGAAAACAATGAATTAATTCTATGTAATGAAAAATAGAAAAATGATATTGAACGGTTTACTAATTGTAATGATACCTTGGTAAAAATGACAGTTAAACATTTTCCCCTAAACACACTACTGGTATTGGCTATCGACCAGGAAAATGATATTTTGGAAAAACCAATTTTTTTTAAATCTAGAACAAACTATTTTACTCCTAGTTCATGAAAACATTTTTCTAGTTCAAATTATGATACTCTATTTACAATTTCATGTTTTTCTGAACCAAATTGATTTTATTTATCAATTAATTTACATAATTATTTTATAAATCCTAGGAGACAGTTGTGGGTTTCTAAAGGACTAGTTAGTAATATTACTAGACCCAAATATATATGGGTACCAAATTCTATTTTTATTTGACTACTCTGTAGGAAAATTGTTATAATATCTCCTATAAAATCTTATTGTACATGGAGAGTGGGTGTTCAATACACATGATAGGAGACTATTTATGTTTCATGAACTGAATAAAAATTGATGGTGTACATGTCACTTTTGGTGACAATGCCAAAGGTATAATCATTGTCCTTTTCCAAATCGGTAACTGTATCATACTTTTTATATCTAATGTACATTTTTTTGATGGACTGAAATATTATATGCTTAGTATTTCTCAACTATGTGATGATGGATTTTATTTAAAATTTAATAATTATGTTTGTAATGTTTTTAACGATAAAAATGAAATAGTATTTTCTGCATTAAGAAATGTAAATTTACATTTTGCTAACTTAGATTCTTTAGTTTCTCCATATTCTTCATATTTATGTGTATTTCAAAAATACTCATGAATTTGGAATAGAAGACTAGGACACTACAATATTCACTCTCTTATAAATATAACTAGAAAGAGTATAGTCAAAGATCCACCAGAACTAGATTCTTCAAATGATAAAGTGTGTAATCTTTGTCAATAAGGAAAGTAACAAAAAATTTCCTTCAAACCAAAGAAAGAATTTTCAACTTCTCAACCTCTCAAGTTGGTTCACATTAATTTGTTTAGACAATCTAGAGTTTCTAGTTTAAATTGGAATAACTATGTTTATGTTCTTGTAGATGACTTTTCTAGCTACACATGGACCTTCTTTTTGGCTCAAAAAAGTGAAGTCAACTGTCACTTCACCAAATATGATACAACTGTATAGAAAAATAGTGGAATTTTAATTCAATATCTATGATGTGATCATGTCAGTGATTTTGAAAATCAATAATTTGAATCCTTTTACTCACAGAATGTCAATAATCTTAATTTATCTTCTCTAAGAACACCTCAACAAAATAGAGTTTTATGAAGGAAAAATAGGACATTGTAAGAAATTTCTGGAACCATGATTAGTGAATTTGACTTACCTATTTATTTTTGGGATGTAGATGTAAATACAACGTTCTATATTATTAATTGGGTATTGATTAATGCTATTATTAAAAGAACTCAATATGATTTTTGGAACAATAGAAAACCCAAAGTAATCTACATCAATGTATTTGGGTGTGATATTTATATCCTTAATACTAAGAACAATATTGACAAGTTTTCATCCAAGAGTGATGAATGAATCTTTCTAGGATATTCACTCTCTAGTAAAGATTTTAGAGTAACTAACAACAGAACTAAATTTGTGGAGGAATCATTCCTTTCCATGTTAATTGAGACAGATCCAAATGATCCTAAGACCTCTCTACTAAATCTTGAGAATGATATGTAAAATCTAGACAGAAATTCTAAATACTCCAACTATCCTATAATGGAATCTCTAAAAACTCCCAATTCTGGAAATTCATTATATTCAAGTCATAATGAACCCGAACCTGTTGATGATCCTTAAATCTCTAGCCCTTCTTTTTCTAGAGCTTTTAGAATACTTAAGAACAATTATTTAGATGTTGTTGTGGTAAATTTATATAAAGGAAATCGATCTAGATCTTCTAGTAGAAATTAGGTTGAACATCAAGTTTTCTTGTCACAACTTGAACATGAAAACATTAATGATTCTATCAATGAGGAATTTTGGTTAATGGGTATGCAAAAAGAACATAATCATTGTGAAAGGAACAATGTTTGGAAACTTATTGACAGACCCAATGACATATTTACCATAGGAACTAAGTGGGTTTTTAGAAATAACGTAGATGAAACTAGTAACATAGTTAGAAAAAAGGCTAGATTGGTTGCACAGGTCTGTAGTCAGGAAAAATGAATTGACTATGAGGAGAGATTTTCACCAGTAGCTAGACATGAAGCCATCAAAATCCTGCATGATTATTCTTTCCATCTAAACTTTAAACTATATCAAATAGAATTAAAGAGTGCATTCTTAAATGGGTATATTGATGAGGATTTTTTTGTTGAATAACCCCTAGTTTCACAAATCCTCACTCTCCAAATCAGGGTTTTAAATTATCAATAGCTCTATATTGTTTAAAGATGGATCCAAAATCATGGTATGATAGAATAAGTAATTTTATTATTTCCAAAGTTTTTACAAAAGATATATCTCATCATACCCTTTTTTATAAAACTAATTTTCAATGATTCATTGTTTGTTCAAATATATGTTGATGATATTGTTTTTCGATATTAAAAAAATTCAATATGTATTGAGTTTTCTTAAATGATGACAAATGAATTTGAAATTATTTTAATGGGTGAACTAAAATTATTTCTTGGATTTCAAATCATTCAAAAATAATGATGGTATTATTTTTAATGAATGAAACTACACTAAAGGTCTTCTAAAAAGTATTGGATTGGATAACACTAAAAGCAGTGATACTCCAATGAGTATTAAATTTTAATTAGATCTTGATGAAGATGGAAAATTTGTTGATCAAACCATTTATAGGGGAATGTTTAGAAGCTTACTCTACTTAACTGTTATCCGACCTAATATTATGTTCAGGGTATGTATGTGTGCTCGTTTTCAAGGAAATACTAATAAATCTCATTTAAATGCAGTAAAAAGGATTTTAAAATAACTCAAACATATACCCGATCTAGGACTGTTCTATCCTAAAGGACAATCATTTGAGTTTATTAGCTATTCTGAAGCTGACTTTGGTGGTTGTATGTTAGATAGAAAAATAACTTTGGGAACATGTCACCTTTTAGACAAGTCACTAGTATCCTAGTGTAGTTAGAAAAAAACATTGCTGCATTATCTACTGCCGAAGCTGAATACATATTGGCTGGTAGTTCTTGTGCACATATTTTGTTGGTGAAACACACATTACTAGATTATGTATATTAATTCAGACATGTACTTATAAATTGTGACACGACAAGTATAATTAACATCTCAAAAAATACGGTTTCACACTACATGAAAAACATATTGATGTAAGACATCACCTTTTGAGAGACCATTATCAAAAAGGTGACATAACTTTGGAATTCATTATAACCGAATGTCAGATTTCTGATATGTTCACCAAAACATTAAATTATTAGAGGATAGATTACAGCACACATGAATTAGGAGTGATAAATCTCATGTAGAAAGTGTACATTTTCAAAATTTATTGTCTCAAAGATTACTGTTTCATAGTTTATGGTTTCATGATTTGCGGTTTCATGAGTCACTATCAAAATATTATTTCCTCACTCTCAAAGTCGTATAGGTTACTGTCTTGATGATACTGTTTCATGATTATGGTCTCAAATATACAGTCTCCAGATTACTGTCTTGTACATACTGTCTGACGTGATACAATCATACTTTTTGGAGTCACACTGTAAAGATAACACTGTGACAATATATTCCAGTCTCACTACGACAATATGTTTCAGTCTCACCATAATGACACTTTTGGTTTTATTTTTGTTTTTTATGAACATTGCTTTGTTGATTATTTTGTTTTTTTATCTTGTTATTTTGAATTTACGATGCGTGAAATCCATAAATGATAAAAAATTATCTTTCACTCTTTACTCATCTCGATCTCTCTTATATCGAAACCAAAACCCATCTATTTCAAAATGTAATTCCTCTTTTACCCCTTAATCTCCCTCTCTCAAACACTTGTTGAATGCCCAAAATTTAGCTTCCATCTCCATCATCTCCAAAGAAGCGTAGATCTACAAGGAAAGTAAAAAGAGAACTGATTGTCATTCCCGAAGGACCATTAAACCTGAATCTTGTTGATTGGATAATATTACCACAAAATAAAATCTATCCTAACTGGTTGCTGAAATGTATGTCTTTGTATTTGAAAGTACTCAAAGAGTTGGGATGGATGAACTGGTTAATGAAAGAGACAAGGACGATTTATCCAAAACATGTTTCTCACTTTTATCAGTTTTTCTAGTTTTAATTCAAAACTAGAGATGGTTTTGTTGTAAGAAGCTATATTAATGTCCAAAGATGAACCTTTTCATTATTTTTATGGGATTCAGGCCTTGCAATATTCCATGAACTAATTTTTGAGGACTGCCAGAGAGATCCACCGCCTCATAGTGATGTATTTGTCCTAGAAGAGGCTTTATGTGGTTTGATTGACAATAAGAAAAAGAGATGATCAATTTATGGTGAGTTGGATGCTGAAATGAGGATGTTGTTTAAGTTTATCCACAATTCAATTAGTACATGGAAAGTATATTTTTCTACCATCAAGTATCAAGATATATTCTTGATACATCTTATGAATTATGGGAACAATATTAATCTGTATATGTAATATTATACTCCACATGTGTGATTTGATTAAGACAGCCTCAAAGTCTACCTCTTTGTTCTATTTAAGGTTAATCCCTGATATGATGTGTGCTATAGGAATGGTTGGACTGAATAAGGAATTCATAAAATACTATGAGTTCTATATCTCAATAGTTACAGTCAAATGGATGAATATAAGTTGGTATCCATGGAAAAAGTCATGGTTGGAGGATAATGAACAGTTATAATAAAATTTTAATCCAGTTGACCGTCCTTCAAGGACTAAGAACATATTTGATCATTTTTTGCAACCAGATGAAGTTGTTTATTACTCTGATGAAGAAGAAGAGGCATTTATTGAACCTATGGAAGGAACTGTCTTCGATAAGGAAGGAAGTGGTCTACCTGTTCCAAAAAATATTTTTGATAAGGGAGAACCTGTTACTAAAAGAAGTGTTGATCTATAAAAAGAACAAACATATAGAAAATAATCTACTATTAGTGTAAATGAAAATGTTTTTCTTTAGGAGCATCTAAAAGAAGATATTATTGTTGAGGAAGTGGCTACTATTGAGGAACACTCATAGAAACAAGATAACACTTAAATTATCCTATCTGTTGAGGAAATAATGGACCAAGCCTTGCAGATATCTAGAAAATAAATGGATGAGGCAATTAGAGATGAAATTTTAGAAACAAATCCAGGAAGAGAATCTATTTATCCTATAAGAGATGCATCTATTGAGGGGGAGCATCACCCCAATATAGAAAATATTGAAGTTCATAAGCCTAATGATAAATTCATTGTGGATACCTTGTACAAGTTCCCTTGATACATTGATCTTGAAAATTATCAATAGGCACCAGTTAAAGGAATCGACCATACTACGGTGTTTCAAATGAAAATAGTCTCTGTTTTAGAAGTAATCTCTACCAAGGAATATAAACATGGCTCACCTTCTGCTTTTGAACCATCACAAGAACCTTCTACTTTTTTATGTCAAATTTATGTGAAATAATTTGGAGTTAATTTATTAGATGGATTTGAAAAGACCATGAACACACAACCTTCTCCTTTGAAAAATCTTAATAAAAGAAATGATTCTGTTCTGTTAGAAAAAATCATATGGAATATTCAATAAAAAATAATTCATAAAATACAAGAGGTTAGAATTGAGAACAAGTAATTGAGTGATAAGGTTATGTATCTCCGAGATATAGTTGGAAATATAAAAAAGTGATTAAATCAGGACATTATCTTATTGATCATCCTATTGAGGATATTAGTGGTCAGATTCCACAGAATGTTTCATCTTTGATACAACCGATCTTGACTTCAATATTTTCCAATGTGGCTGAGATAAATATATAGATATTAAATGAGATGTGTGAGCTTGTTGTTGGTCTCAACAAACTAACTGATGAGTATAAGGGATGTCTACAAAATGTTCTCAATTAGCTCGAATCCCTCACCTTAGATGCTACAACCTGTAATGCCTCTATAGACTGTCATCTAAACCCATTCATAGTGATCTGCCCAGAACTGTTGTTAATGAGAAACTTCAATCAGTGTTAAGTGGATTTGAAAAGGGGATTTTATCTACATTTTTTAAGAATAGTGAAAAAGTACTTTATTTAGTGTGGATTCATCAAAAGATTTAAAATTATGAACAATATGAAATTACAATGAAAGTATATTTCTACTTTAGTATGATTTTCTCTAAGCACGACATGACCAGGCATTTCACATATCTTATAGAGAATTTGAAAATTCCTCCTATCAATCAAGAAATCAAGGCACAAGTCCAAAAGTTGAAATATTTCACTCTTCTATCGGATATGTTAATAGAGAACACTGATGATTTAGTGAATTCAATACAGTATGGTGGTGAGATCATTTGCTGATTTCATTCAGTTGTTGAAGCCTTATCTTCATGTGAAAAGAACTATCATTGTGGCTCCTATAGCTGCAGCATTGTGACCTAGTTTAACTCCTTCAACATCCACTAAGGTTTCCTCTACCTCGATGTCTATATCCCAGGCTCTTTGATTGATCATACATGTTTTCCTTTTCTAAACCATGCCTCGGTCTTAAACCAAACCAACTTTGGAGCCATCTATTTTTGAAGGTCTCTCTCTTCCTTCTCTGACTATTGGATCACTCCATTCTTCCACCTCCATTTATTCTAATATGGATCCTTTTGATACTGATTTTAAGGGAAAAGAGAAGACAAATAGTGCTGAAGAAAAGTGAAAACTGTAACTTGGAAGGGATATTTTATACATTTTCCTACTTTTTGTAATGAAACCTATTTCCATCTTATGAACCATGCACTGTTTTTGGTTTATTCCCTTATTTAAATTAAATTTTTTTTTTCAGTTTTAATCTATCATTTTTGGTAATTTCAAAAGGGGGAGAAAGTAAACTATGAATAGACATCTAAATCACACAATTTTTTATCATCAAAAGGGGGGATATTGTTGGACTCCTCATGTTTTAGTCATGTTTTAATGATGACAATTCATGTTAATCCTATTTAATCTATCTCAAATAATATTTAGAGATGGTTTGTTACCCTATGATTTAAATAAACATTCCCAGAATCTTGATTCCTTTAAATAATTTTTTATTATTATAAAATATTATTAATTATATTCTATAAATATTTCTTCTCTGAATGATCAAGTCTAATTCATTATATGAATATTTACTACGTAAGTCTGAGAAACTGTGACTCTTCCAGCAATTCTATTTTTCTGGAAAAGGAACAGACACCATGAACCAGACACCATGACTCAGACACCGTGACCCAGACACCGTGACGAGTTTCAGATCTCATGAATGCAGTGAAATCAGTTCCTTGCTATCATCACGAAGACACCGTTCAAGGTTTTGGAAAAAGACCAGACACCGTGATCCAAACACCGAATCTATGCTATCAGTTCTTAATCTCAATGCAACTACGGCATCATGACTCTCTAACCGCATAATGGAAAAGAAGAAGACATTATTTCATGGTGATACCATTTCGAAGTGATACAGTTTCAAGACGAACTGTGACACCATTCTTTAATCTATTTTGTTGTTTTCAATTTAGTTTCCAATAGTCATATTTGAGCCTTTTAAAGGAACTGACACAATTAAGGTTTCATTATAGACATGTCACCCCACAGTATGAGGTAGAAGGTGTAGAATTCATGCATCCTATTGGTTCCAACACGTGCACCTGCAATTAAAAAGAAAGATAGGTAGGGATGCAAATATATACAAAAGTAGAAGGGTGACCATTTTGAAAACTGAATTGATAAATGCAACAAGATACAACTAAAGAACTCACAAAGCACTTTCAATCCCAATAGGCTGGACTACCATAGATTGGGGTAAAAAAAACTTTTTAGTACCAACTATGAGAAGAACATGAGCGAGATCTTCAAACGAGAAACCAGAGCACCAAACCTGTGATACTCTATTTTTCACAAGAGGAATTGATACATGCATCTGCTTCGTCCTACAAGCCCAAAGCAGCATTGAATAACACTCAGGTAACTTCTTACCCTTTCACATCATCTTTGCAATGTTGTGTACTTTTTTTAGCTTTCAAGAAGTGTGTGTGTGTGTGTGTATTAAAAACACACATTTTCTCAAGTAATAAACTAAAAGTTACAAGATATCCTTCCTCTCATCACTTATTATATATTTTTACTCCCACAGATATGTGTGGAAGAGGCCCTTGTGTGAACTGGTAGTTTTTACCCACAAAGAATAGTGGATGAGTTCGTGTGACCTAGATAGTCTTATGCACTGTTTTTGACCCCGATCCAGGGTGTGAATCGTGTTTATTAATATAAACTTCTCGATGGTAGGTGATCATTATATGGAGTGGATTATGTCTCATCTTGAGACTGAAAAACTTGTTTTATCCACTATGTATTTTAATTTATTTTTTCTGTAATTTATTTTATATTTCATAAACCACTAGATTCTATTTGATAGTTAGTCTTGGATAGAAGTTATAATTATTTCGACTCGTTACAATATCATTAAAAGTTGTATCAATAACTCAAATTGATATTAATGAGAAGAAATCGATCTTCTGATAAGTTATTTGAATAGTAAATCTATTATAACTATATTACCATGATTAACTATGTTGTATTCATTTTTATTTGGGGATTCTTTTTAACCAAGTTTTTTCAATGATATTTGAATAGAAACTCAATTCGACCCCCCCATGAGTAATCTACTATATCCAACAATAATTAACACCCAATTAAACTTTAAATTGTAGTAAATAACATGATGTACCACTAATATAATAGTTTCCTTGGTCATATAGCTTTGATGAACTTGTGGATATTTCATGATCCTCATTAATAGATTTTATAATGGAGGATGTAAGATTGAAAACTATCATTAGGATTTGTCATTATAGTAATGATCATTGCATTGAGAATTATAGAACTGTCAAAAAAATAATTTGATCTTGTAATTAATATTTCTAGATGACAATCACAATGAGATTGTATTATCCCTCTTTTCTTGAGATTATTCAGTGATGTGTTATTGAAGGTTTCATTTTTTATTTATTTTCATCATTATCATGGATGAATATAATGCTAATAATAGTTGATTTGGATGAACAAAATGAATATTTCTTAATTATGGGGAAATAATGGTGTGATGTGATTCCATTACACCCAAATGACATATTATGGGGGGGGTATTAACTTAATAATGTGGATACAATCATAGACAACATGGATTTCATCATGATTAATTTATAAGGTATATAGATTTATATTTAATGATTTTTATCTATAATATTTTCTATCACCACATAATATCTAGTATATTGAGATATAAGGTTGTTTATAGAATTTGTGGCTCTCACTAAAGTAACTATTTTTAAATCAAAAATTACTTGGATGAGGTTTTCTAGAGTGGTTTTCAAAAAAGTGTGATGGAATTTAGATATTCATGAATATATGTTCTATATATAATTCTATAGAGTATTTGGTCTTGTTTGTGGGGAATAATTAGGATAAATATATGATACAACATTGGTGGAATATATGAGGGGAATAAAATTATTGAATGAATTTTTCAAAAATATATTAGATAATATTGTACATGTATTTTTGGTCTTTATCCCAAATCCATTACTGGATGAAGTTGAATTTAAGATATGAATGTGTATAATGTGATCACCACCCTTAGACACCATGATTTATCTACATGATAAAAATAGAGAGAGCCTTATAAAAATTATTATTTCGTGTCGGTTATATCTATACCCCTATAAATCAATATTTCATTTTTTGAACATTTAGTTATTTCTCTAATATATATTGGAATAATTATTTTTATAGTAATTTTTTTGGTATGAATAGATTCACCATCCCTATAAAAGGGTTCACATCTCTCAAATTGCCTATATTTTAGTAAAAGTGAATTTATTTTCTTGAGGGTCATGTTATTTTTTTATTAGTTGGTATTCAAGACTATTTTAAATCATAAGTATAACTTCTAATTATTTATATTATTTTGTTTGTCTTGTTACTATTTTAATTTTTTGATATAATATATTTATAGATATAATGTGTTCCATTAACAATAAGTTTCTAACAATGTGTGTTGGATATGGGTTACATATATTGAAAGGGATAAGTATTATATATATCCAATATTATGGTATTGATGTTCTTGAAATAAATGTGAATGGTGTTAACATAGTATCATATATTTTCATTGATTACTAAAATAACATTGTTAAAATTTTATCAAGTGATTCACAGATAGATTAATAATATTATGGTCCACCAAGTACTCATTTTTTACCAGTATCTATCCACATCTATGTGATTAAAACATAAGAACTTGATTGTGTCTTGTTTAAAAGATAATTTATACCAAATTTGGGAAAGAAATTAGTTTGTTGGTGCTTTCGAATGTAGATTTATAGGGAAGTTGTAATCATCAATGAGATGTGTGGGGATATCAACTTTTTGTGGGGTAAAATAATTTTGGTCAAGATGGAATACAGTCCCAAAATTTAGGTGGGGTCCTATTAATGATGGAGGAAGATATGTTGCCAATAACTATAGGTTGAAGGTATAATGGGTGTCATGATGATTAGCAGTAGTCTATGTAACCACCTAAATATATATTGTGGGGGTAGATTGTAAGGCCCCAGCCTTAAACCTTACAGAATCTTGAGTTATCACTAGATTACACGTTTATGATCTTTTTAGGTTTAGAGTTTTAGAGAATTAGATCTTGAAACTTGCATTACATTCCACCTTTAAACAAATTGGTTACATAAAAGACATGATTCATTCTTCCCAACAATGGAAACATATTTAAAATAAAACTTGGATTCTTTCTTGACTCATCCTTGACTCTATCATCTTATCATGTACCTTTCCCTTGACCTGTGAAAAACATTTCAAAAACATGGGATGAGCATAAAAAGCTCAGTAAGGGTTATAAAAATATGGAAAGGAAACATGAGTTCATATATACATAAGAATGAAATCATACTTTACCATAAACATAGGCACTTTAACATACCTCATAAAATAATGAATAAATCATAGAAATCATAAGTCATAAAGGTAACTTGAGGCATTCATAACATTCTTACGTAGGGATTAACCCTATTGGTTACATTTGGAATACCCATCACAGTATATTCCATAAATATCATCAGAGAAACCTTAATGTTTCACTCCTTCACGTTACCCAATGCATTGGAGAGCTATATCGGGCTCACCCGCCCTTAGTTTATCAGGGAACCACCCGTCTTCATAATAATTCCCAAGAACCATAACATAATCGTATCGCATAGAACATACATAAAGGAAACTTAACATTTCCACATTTCAATCACAAGATATCAATAAAACACATTGATATAATAAAAACATTATGAAAACCATTTTCAATACCAAAATAAAAGAAAAGTAAAACATAGTATTTCTTTTTCTTTTAAAAAGAATGTATGGCTTGGAGGGGAAGCCGAAACTCAAATAATGGTCACGACGGCGGAGAAGTCATTGTCGCCTCATATGTACGACAAAACCATTCCCTTTTGTCATTTAGTAAAACACTTCATATAAAAAAGATTCCTTTTGGATAAACGTAAAAGTCAAAGGGGTTTATACAGCGTATAAAAGAAAGTTGTGTATAAAATAAAATATACCTCAATGAAAGGAGATTGAGACGAAGTACCATACCACCTTGAAGCTTTTAACATTTTAAACCATTAATATCCATAAAAATAAATCCTTAAAACCATTTTGAAAACATGGATATTAATAAGAACAAGTCATCAAAACATTTAAAGCGATATTTTGGTCAAAGGGTTTTTACCAAAATTAGAGACACTTGAATACAATAATTGAGGAATAACATTTAATCAGAAATTTATAATATCATGACAATAAATGGATTCATGATATAATATTCCAAAGGACAATATATACACCATATAAGAGTGAATTGGTGCATAACAACAATGAAGTCTCAATAGGGATGTAAAATGTGATGAAATCCCTTATAAGGAAGGTATCCCTAAATTAAGGATAAATCAATATCAAAATTATGTGTGACAAATATAAATACACCCAATATAATTCGATATTAAGTGTAAAACAATAAAAGGTCATTCACACATATTCAAAGGATGACATATTCAATAACTACATGTTGAACCCAAAGAAATTGAAATTGGGTTAAGAAGTTCCCTTGACAGCCTTACGGCGTCACATCAAAATGAGTTGATGAGAGATAAAAACTGTATCTCATCACTTGGAAATAAAATTTACATCAATAAGGATATATGAGAACATATCCCTACATAACAATATGTAAATTAAAAGACCCAACGAAAGAAGTCTTTTAAAAAAGAGGAGGGTGAAAGGTTCCCTTACCGAATTGAGTATCTTTGAAAACATACTCCCCATGAAAGAAGGACAATAAAAAAAATTGATTTAAATACTCATAAAAGAAATTATATTACACAATGAGTAAAATAATGGGCATTACATACACCACTCAAAGGAAATTGTGGCAAATGTAGCATAAATCTCATGGGAATAAAAGTGAGATGAAAAATCCCTTACGAAAACTCGGCAGCCTAACGACGCCACATAAAACTTCCAAAATGGATTGATGAGAGGAAATAGGGTCTCTCATAATATGAAAATTATAAGTACAGTAGGAGTAATATAAAATAACATTCCAATCATAAGAAAGATGAGCTTAAAAGGAATGACATAAGAGAGTGTACTTAAAAAGAAAGAGAGGTGTAGGATCCCTTACCTCGTATCCGACTTGACCTGACCGTTCTTTAATCTCCTGAATAATAAACTTGAGTTAATCTCTACTTGCTTAAGAACCTTTTTCATGTTCATTATCCCTTTTATACCATGTTATGAACATCATTTAATCATTTAAGTTAATAATGTTCATTTTGTCGGTATTTGGTTCTGAAGTCAAAAATAGACTTCTTACACTTACATGATTAATTTGGTCAAAGGTTCATTATATCCAGAATGATATTAATGATTTGGATAACATATATATCATATATATTCAGCATATACCTGTATTTATAAAATTACATCACATTTATAGGTAAGAAATGAAATGCACCGTTCATGGAGACGGTAAGCCGTACGTACGCATGAACGCTACTTCCATTTCTATTTCGTATTTTCTGGAATGGAATCATAATTATATAAGAGTATATTATAATTCCAGTATAATAACATATATAATATCATTAACTTTATCCTTTACACATCCCACATATGGTATTAACGAATCAAATCACTTTCAGGGGGCGGTAGTCCGCACTTCCTAAAATGAAGATATCGTGTTTACCCATAACGGAAACAATAATGGTATGCAATAAATGAAAAATACAGAAGCTTAAGGAAATAATAAACATATTATATATCATATATAAAAATAGTGACATCATAATGGCCACCTTTGAAGGTGTTAAATGAGTATTGAACATTCATCATTTCGAGAGACAGATTTTCACCATCCACGGAAACCGTATGTTCTTTTACCATTTGATGTAGTTGTGTGAGAGTGTAGCTCGAATAAATATTATAACAACATCTTAGTATATTTAATATACTGGTGTTGTTACAAAATAAGTAAATAAAAAGAGTTTATGGGGTTGGAGAAGCAATATAAAACAAATGAACATGAGAGAATGAATTACCTTTAAGAGTATTACTCCTTTTGATTTGAGACTAAAGGCTTCCTTTGAAAGGATTATCCCCAAAGGGAATCCTCTAGGATGAGGATAGGGACGTGGAGAGAGTAAATGGGCAGGGTATGGCCAAGCCAAAGGCTTGAGGAGTGTGTGAAATGAGGTAGTGGTGGGGGCCTTTTATAAGAGGAGAGGAGGGGCACTTTTGGAAATCATGAAACTATTATTTTATTTTCAAAAGTGTTCCAAATTTATAAGGTCCCACATTGATATATTTCGAAGCTAAGATCATAAGGCATCGAAATATTCCCATACAATAGTTTTTGGACAAGTGTAGGTCTTAGATATTACATTATCTTTCTATTTTATTTAAATCGTTAAATAATGAGGTCACCGTCGCATCATCATGATGTCATAATTAAATTACTTTATTTAATATCTAAAAATTATAAAAAACTACTATGATGTAGGAAATCTTTTTATCTTTATAATGAATATTTATCGTCAAAATTTGGACTCGTTTAACCCCACTTAAAAACTGTTTTAGTAAAAGAAACTCATGTTTGTGTCAATTTAATTTTAACATTAAATAAAAATATATTATTGTCATTTTCCCACTAATGTGGCCCCATGGGGTCCCCAAGTTGACCCATGGCCTGTCTTGGTCGGCCATGACTCACCCAATAGGTGTAGGTCAAGTGTCATGGTGTTTTAACATTCTTATAATATCATTTTTACCTTAAATTACACTAATTACCTCTAATCGCGATTAATGAAAAAAAGTTACTATTCACCAAAAAATTATTTTCATCCCATTGAACCACATTTTACATACTAATGACAACCATGTATGTCGGATTTTCAAAATTCAATACACATTAGTGGTAAACTTTCATTTAACTGAAAAATCAGTTTGCTTGATTACCACTTAGTGGTTTCACTATTCATAAAAAGTTGGAGTTTTTCAGAAAATTACCAAAAAAATCAACCTAAGCTATATTTGATATTCCGAATTCAAAAATGATGTATATTTTAAAAAATTCATAACATATAAGTCACATTAATTAATTTAATAATTAATTACCAATGTCAGATCAAATAGCGTGTTTTTATGAAACAATAAGTATCAAAAGATTGACACTGGTTTAAGTCTGATTTCAAAGTGAAATTAATTCCAACAACCACTATTGGATTTAACGGTAAAAATATATTCTAATTTAACTTTAAAACCAATTCAAAATATAATCTAATCATATAAATAAATTATATTAAAAAGAGGTTTTGAATTAAAATACAACATTTTACACTATTCATTTAAAAAAATGAACTTTATCAGAAAGTTACCAAAAATTTACACAAAGTAAATTTTGATGTCCCAATTCTTAAGAAGAGTTTTACATGGTCAAATTGAATGTATAAGAGTGAACAAAACTATATCTAATGACAGTTCTCCATCAAAAGGCGATAAGTGACCCTTTAGTGAAAACCAGGGCATATACGCCTAAAATTGAATTCTTTCCATATTTTTAGCCTTTATCTTTTATTGGATAAATGTAAAAACATTTAAAAACATTTATAATCATATTTTAGTTATTTCTATCAATTCCCGCCAATACAACGACTACATGTTAACTACCATTTAAAATAATATTATTTTATTATTAGAGTGCAACGTAAGATTCCCAAGAAACTCGTTGTTGTGTGTTGGGTACGCCATCGAGCATAGAGTCCCCTTTAAAGTCCTATTAATATTTTATTCACAAATATGGATAAATATGAAAATGTCATATTCTTTATTTAACTGGGGTGTTACATCCTTCCCCCCTTTTGGAAATTGTGTCCTCTCAATTTTAAAATCGGGCATGGAAACATCCTTGAAAGTCCCACATCGGAACAAGCGTCGGTAGAACAATCACATTAAAAATAAAGAAAGATAAGTACAAAGGTCACCCGAGTTAACCCATACTAGGATTCCAAGTATGAAAATATGGACATGGAGGAAAAAACAAAGGGTCATGTTCTGATGGAGAGTTATAGAAAACATATTTAGGAGAAAGTTAACCATGATAAAATCACAAAATTGTGATGGGTTAAACAGTATTCGATTCCCCAATAGGAAAAGTTAATAGACAACATTTTTGTTTTAAGTTAATTTTTATTGAGTAATTTATTCATAAGGAAACATAATCACTTATCATGTTGACTTTCAGCTTTTATTAGGTTCCTTACACAAACTCATATTTTCTTCAAAAGGCGAGTACTTAGGAAGACTTGTTCACATTAAGAGTACTATAATCAACTTCTAGAGAATCACCTAATCCATAAAAGAGAACTATATACTTCTCATATCTTTAGACCTTAACCAAAACCAAAAAGGCTAGTACAAGATCAGATAATCCAGAAAAGCATAACCCTTTATAAATAGAAAATCTATTCTTAATATCCAAAATTTGTCAAACAAAACCCAAAGTTCTACAAGGACCATTCGATAAACAATTTGTCAATAAAATTCCTCAAATTAAACCAATATATGATTGAAACCCAAATATTTGAAGTATTTAGTCACATAGACTTCCATGTTAAATCATAACATTTATCTCCAAACAACATTAGTTGCTCCTGAAGTCTCATATTGAAAAGTAATTAACCTAATCACATATCCTCCATGATAGGTTAATCATTTTAACAAATAACACAAAATCAACTTACTCTTATTTCATAAAATCATATAACTAAAATGAATTAGTCAAACTAACCAGGGACTTCACGTAGTCCAGTGGTAGGCGATAAATACCAGTCGCACTTTGGTTGTGGGTTCGATTCCCGCAACTTTGTCCGACACGACGGGTAGTCACACGGTCTACGTGTTGTCCTTTTTCCAAAACTATATAATTCTCAAATCATTCCCCAAAAAGGGATAAAATCATCAAAAATAACCATAAATTAACCTCAATTTTATCTCATGCCTTTCACTTCCATCATAACATATAGTAACCCACAAATACCTCAAAAGTAAGGATCATATAAACTCTAATTGTTACCTTTATAATTATTACCTGAACTTCCACATTGATTGGTCATCTCGTACATGATGCATTACAGAACATATCAAGGTTCAAGTTTTTGATAATGACTCCTGGATAGTTGGTTTATAATAACCATGAGTTTCTTCATTGAATCCCCCATTTTATCTAGTATCTTAATCATAGAACCACCACAGTTTCCTTCAAACCTGTTGTCTCTTTGGTGCCTGCTATATCCATCAATTCACTAAAAATAGAAATGTCAGTGTGAGTATATCAACAAAACCATCATGTACTAATGAGGAAGGTAAACACTAAGATATACTTACTCATTCACTTTATCTAAAACTTGGACTCTTTATGAAATCCTATCCATTATGGTACTATCACTTATGCTTAGAGAATACCCTATCCTCTAAAGTTATTTAAACCAACCTTTGATACCAACTATAAGGCCCCAGCCTTAAACCTTACATAATCTTGAGTTATCACAAGATTACACGTTGAGGATCTTTTCAGGTTTAGAGTTTTAGAGAAATAGATCTTGAAACTTGCATTACATTCCACCATTAAACAAAGTGGTTACATAAAAGACAAGATTCATTCTTCCCAACAACGGAAACATATTTAAAAGAAAACTTGGATTCTTTCTTGACTCATCCTTGACTCTATCATCTTATCATGTACCTTTCCCTTGACCTGTGAAAAACATTTCAAAAACTTTGGATGAGCATAAAATGATCAGTAAGGGTTATAAAAATATGGAAAGGAAACATGAGTTCGTATATACATAAGAATGAAATCATAATTTACCCATAAACATGGGCACTTTAACATACCTCATAAAATCATGAAAAAATCATAGAAATCATAAGTCATAAAGGTAACTTGAGGAATTCATAACATTATTATGTAGGGAGTAACCCTCTTGGTTACATTTGGAATACCCATCACAGTATATTCCCTAAATCTCTTCGGAGAAACCTTAATGTTTCACTTATTCGTTTTACCCAATGCATTGGAGAGCTATATTGGGCTCACCTGCCCTTAGTTTATCACGGAACCACCCGTCTTCATAATAATGCCCAAGAACCATAACATAATAGTATCGCATAGAACATACATAAAGGAAACTTAACATTTCCACATTTCAATCACAAGATATCAATAATACACATTGATATAATAAAAACATTATGAAAACCATTTTCAATACCAAAATAAAAGAAAAGTAAAACATGGTATTTCTTTTTCTTTTAAAAAGAAGGTATGGCTTATAGAGGAAGAAGAAACTCAAATAATGGTCATGACGGCGGAGAAGTCATTGTCGCCGAATACGTATGAAAAAAACATTCCCTTTTGTCATTTACTAAAACGCTTCGTATAAAAATGATTCCTTTTGGATAAACGTAAAAGTCAAAAGGGTTTACACAGCGTATAAAAGAAAGTTGTGTATAAAATAAAATATTCCTCAATGAAAGGAGATTGAGACGAAGTCCCATACCACCTTGAAGCTTTTAACATTTTAAACCATTAATATCCATATAAATAAATCCTTAAACCCATTTTGAAAACATGGATATTAATAATAACAAGTCATTAAAACATTTAAAGCGATATTTTGGTCAAAGCGTTTTTACCAAAATTAGAGACAATTGAATACAATAATTGAGGAATAACATTTAATCAGAACTTTATAATATTATGAGAATAAATGGATTCATGATATAATATTCCAAAGGACAGTATATACACCATATAAGAGTGAATTGGTGCATAACAACAATGAAGTCTCAATAGGGATGTAAAATGTGATGAAATCCCTTATAAGGAAGGTATCCTTAAATTAAGGATAAATCAATATCAAAATTATGTGTGCCAAATATAAATACACCCAATATAATTGGATATTAAGTTTAAAACAATAAAAGGTCATTCACACATATTCAGAGGATGACATATTCAATAAGTACATGTTGAACCCAAAGAAATCGAAATTGGGTTAAGAAGTTCCCTTGACAGCCTAACGGCGTCACATCAAAATGAGTTGATGAGAGATAAAAAGTGTATCTCATCACTTGGAAATTAAATTTACATCAATAAGGATATATGAGAACATATCCCAACATAACAATATGTAGATTAAAAGACCCAATGAAAGAAGTCTTTTAAAAAAGAGGAGGGTGAAAGGTTCCCTTACCGACTTGGGTATCTTTCAAAACTTACTCCCCATGAAAGAAGGACAATAAACTAAATTGATGTAAATACTCATGAAAGAATCTATTTTACACAATGAGTAAAATAATGGGTAGTACATACACCACTCAAAGGAAATTGTGGCAAATGTATCATAAATCCCACGGGAATAAAAGTGAGATGAAAAATCCCTTACGAAAACTCGGCAGCCTAACAGTGCCACATAAAACTTACAAAATGGATTGATGAGAGGAAATAGGGTCTCTCATCATATTAAAATAATAAGTACAGTAGGAGTAATATAAAAGTACATCCCAATCATTAGAAAGATGAGCTTAAAAGGAATGACATAAAAGAGTGTACTTAAAAAGAAAGAGAGTTGTAGGATCCCTTACCTCGTATCCGACTTGACCCGACCGATCTTTAATCTCGTGAATAATAAACATGAGTTAATCTCTACTTGCTTAAGAACCTTTTTCAAGTTCATTATCCCTTTTATACCATGTTATGAACATCATGTAATCATTTATGTTAATAATGTTCATTTTGTCGGTATTTGGTTCTTAAGTCAAAAATAGACTTCTTAAACTTAAATGATTAATTTGGTCAAAGGTTCATTATATCCAGAATGATATTAATGATTTGGATAACATATATATCATATATATTCAGAATATACCTGTATTTATAAAATTACATCACATTTAGAGGTAAGAAATGAAATGCACCGTTCATGGAGACAGTAAGCCGTACGTACGCATGAACGCTACTTCCATTTCTATTTCGTATTTTCTGGAATGGAATCATAATTATATAAGAGTATATTATAATTCCAGTATAATAACATATATAATATCATTAACTTTATCCTTTACACATCCCACATATGGTATTAACGAATCAAATCACTTTCAGGGGGCGGTAGTCCGCACTTCCTAAAATGAAGATATCGTGTTTACCCATAATGGAAACAATAATGATATGCCATAAATGAAAAATACAGAAGCTTAAGGAAATAATAAACATATTATATATCATATATAAAAATAGTGACATCATAATGGCCACCTTTGAAGGTGTTAAATGAGTATTGAACAATCATCGTTTCGGGAGGCATATTTTTTCCATCCACGGAAACCGTATGTTATTTAACCATTTGATGTAGTTGTGTGAGAGTGTAGCTCAAATAAATCTTATAAAAAAATCCTATTATATTGAAGATACTGGTTTTGTTACAAAAGAAGTAAATAAAAAGAGTTTATGGGGTTGGAGAAGCAATATAAAACAAATGAACATGAGAGAATGAATTGCCTTTAAAAGTGTAACTCCTTTTGATTTGAGCCTAAAGGCTTCCTTTGAAAGGATTCATCCCAAAGGGAATCGTCTAGGATGAGGAGAGGGATGTGGAGAGAGTAAATGGGCAGGGTATGGCCGAGCCAAAGGCTTGAGGAGTATGTGAAATGAGGTAGGGGTGTGGGCCTTTTATAAGAGGAGAGGAGGGGCACTTTTGGAAATCATGAAACTATTATATTATTTTCAAAAGTGTTTCGAATTTAAAAGGTCCCACATTGATATTTTTCTAAGATAAGATCATAAGGCATCGAAATATTCCCATCCAATAGTTTTTGGACAAGTTTAGGTCTTAGATATTACATTATATTTCCATTTTATTTAAATCGTTAAATAATGAGGTCATCGCCGCATCATCATGATGTCGTAATTAAATTAATTTATTTAATATCTAAAAATTATAAAAAAACTACTATGATGTAGGAAATCTTTTTACCTATATAATTAATATTTATAGTCAAAATTTGGACTTGTTTAACCCCACTTAAAAACTGTTTTAGTAAAAAAACTCATGTTTGTGTCAATTTAATTTTAACATTAAATAAAAATATATTAATGTCATTTTCCAACTAAAGTGGCCCCATGGGGACCCCAAGTTGACCCATGGCCTGTCATGGTCGGACATTACTCACCCAATAGGTGTAGGACAAGTGTCAGGCTGTTTTCACATTCTTATAATATCATTTTTACTTTAAATTACACTAATTACCTCTAATCGCGATTAATGAAAAAAAGTTACTATTCACCAAAAAATTATTTTCATCCCATTGAACCAAAAATTTTCATACTAATGACAACCATGTATGTAGGATTTTCAAAATTCAATACACATTAGTTGTAAACTTTCATTTAACTGAAAAATCAGTTTGCTTGATTACCACTTAGTGGTTTCACTATTCATCAAAAATCAGAGTTTTTCAGAAAATTACCAAAAATTCAACCTAAGCTATATTTGATATTCCGAATTCAAAAATGATGTATATTTTATAAAATTCATAACATATAAGTAACATTAATTAATTTAATAATTAATTTTTGCTTTCAGATCAAATAGCGTGTTTTTATGAAACAATAAGTATCAAAAGATTGACACTGGTTTAAGTCTGATTTCAATGTGAAATTAATTCCAATGACCACTATTGGATTTAATGGTAAAAATATATTCTAATTTCACTTTAAAACCAATTCAAAAGATAATATAATAATATAACTAAATTAGATTAAAAAGAGGTTTTGAATTAAAATACAACATTTTACACTATTCATTTAAAAAAATGAACTTTATCGGAAGGATACCAAAAATTTATACAAAGTAAATTTTGATGTCCCAATTCTTAAGAAGAGTTTTACTTGGTCCAATTGAATGTATAAGAGAGAAAAAAACTATATTTAATGACAGTTCGTCATCAAAAGGCGATAAGTGACCCTTTAGTGAAAACCAGGGTATATACGCCTAAAATTGAATTCTTTCCATATTTTTAGCCTTTATATTTTATTGGATAAATGTAAAAACAATTAAAAACATTTATAATCATATTTTAGTTATTTATATCCATACCCGCCAATACAACGGCTACATGTTAACTACCATTTAAAATAATATTATTTTGTTATTAGAGTGAAACGTAAGATTCCCATGAAACTCTTTGTTGCGTGTTGGGTACGCCATCGAGCATAGAGTCCCCTTTAAAGTCATATTAATATTTTATTCACAAATATGGATAAATATGAAAATGTCATATTCTTTATTTAACTGGGGTGTTACATAGATACGTAAACTTTATGAATAAATTTGGGGTTACACATTAGGTGTTCAATGATAGGAAGAATAAAAATCAACCCATGTGTTGAGATTTAACCATATAATAATAATAAATATGTATATATACAATAAATACCCAATGGTATTATCTTATAATGATTCTGTATAAATAATAAATTTATAATAAGATTATTTATGATTTAAAAAAA
Source organism: Viscum album (assembly GCA_963277665.1). NCBI lineage: Eukaryota > Viridiplantae > Streptophyta > Magnoliopsida > Santalales > Viscaceae > Viscum > Viscum album. The sequence continues at coordinate 755,871,641 of OY728132.1, read as the reverse complement.
ATATATAATTCTTTAAAATATAATATTTTTATCCCACACATGCATGAATAATATAAATAATGAATATATCAACATGGAGTCCTGGATGTAAAATCAATCACCATAGTTTGAATTGTGATGAAAGGTATAATTTTTTATTTGTGTGTTTAATGTTCTCATTTTTTCCCAGAGTATCATCTTATTTCATTTCATTGAGGAAAAAATCATTGAAAACAACTCAATCTAAATAGGACTAATATTCACATATATTAATATTAATTCATATTAGATGAATATTTAATAGAAAATATTACGATATAAAACATAAACATACATGTTTAATGTCTTTGGAATCTATAATAAATAAAAAATTGGTAAATAAACTATTTATATCATCTCCCAATACGTTATACACATAAATAACTGATTTTTTAAAACACCATACTTAAAAAAGATCATTATACCTTGGAGAAAATGAAACATAATAAAGTGCGAGATCAGATGTTCCGTTAGGTAAAATATAAAAGATAGCAATCAATTATTATTCTATATCATAATATAATCATAAAGCAATAATAATATGATAAAAAAGTAAAACATCATCCATAATCATTCAATGATATTTTATTATGAATCATGGAATGTGGTTTTTTTAAATCAAAATACAAAAGTCATAAGATTATAGAATCATTAATAATAAATCATAAGCCATGGAAACATATTTTATGCATAAGGCATGGGATTTTTACAACACATAAACATATATAATAATTTTCTTACTCATGTATCACATCCAAGGACATCATAGTGTATTAGGTTGACTCTCCATTTTATAATTTACTTAGTCAAGGTTCACTCCCAACTCTATCATATTGGAGAAAGACCGTTACTAAACCGACTTAAGTCCCCATTATAGTCCTTATTATCCCATGAGATATCCATCATTACACTATTTCTTTTATCGATATATAATTCAGATCCCACCCATTATATAATGAAAACCGAACACATGTGTTCCATAAGACCAAAAAACATTCATCATATCCTCATATCGTAAGCTGCGGAAAAGAGAAATGTTTTATAAACATTTAGTCATTTATTAATTTCCTAACCTATAGTAAATAAATTGCTATCATACACATATCATGATCATAATCATAAAACATCCATAGAAATAATAAGGACTATTCAAATTGATCATATCCACAGTAAAGCATAAGTAACAACAAAATATGTTATAAAAAAATATAAAAGGACTTTAAAAGATCACTTGATGTTTTTTCTAGGAAATATACATTTTAATTTGAAATCACATATTTAAAATATAATATTTCAAAATTATTTACGAAATAATTTTATTTTAAAATAACAGTAGAAACTAAATATGAAATCTTCTCATCATTGAATGGTCATGATGATGGGAAATCCCATTCAAGTAGTGTGTGATAAAATAAAAACTCCTTTAATATATTATGTATAAAGAAAAAATTAACTCATTTAGAAAATAAAAAATAATTTTCATATAAAAAATTTATATCAAATGTAAAAAATGGGTAAAAATGAATTTTAATAATTAATATAGAATATTAAAATCTTATTGAAATATTTTTAATGAAAATATTGATAAGTAAGAAAAGTATTTGGAATTGAGTAATAAAATAAATTTGGTTTTTCCTAAAACATTATTTATGGATTTAGAGTAGTTAAAGAGAAGAAAATAAGAGGGAAAATGTAATCTAACAGAATAATAAGAGTATTATAAAATAAATTATATTTTCTATGAAAATATCATATACCTTTTTCATTTGAAATTTAATCATAAACACTCTTAGTAAAACTGAGATTGTAACATAAAATCATTACCTCTTGGGGACCATTTTAATTATAAATGCCATTAAAGAAATAAATTTAAAAGAAGTATTATATAATATGAAAATTAATAGACTCATGAAATTGCATTTATATGGGGAAGTATATACATGACTCAAAATAACCAACTGTTGAATATGACACATATCTTACAAATATAAAAGTGTGATGAGAAACTCATATCTTAATATTCACTTACGTCATATATTCTCTAACATAAATTGTAATAATTTTAAATATATTATAATTATATACCTATAAAATTAGATAAATTATAAAATAAAATTTCACCCACTTTTTACATTTAGACACCCATTTATTAATAATTCATTATAAAAAGTTTAATTTTTTGTCTTAATTTTTTTTAGGAATGTTTATGGTCGGTAGTTCTGCTCCTTTTACATTGATAATTTTAATATCATATAAATAATGTTAGTAATGATATAAATATAATATATATTCGTTATATACATATTTTTAGTCATCCTTAGTAGGGATAAATTGAAAAATAAATTAAACCATTTATAGATATGGTAGTCCTTACATATGTATGAACACTATTTTAATTTTTGAAATATATATATATATATATATATATAATTTTATCATTAAAGAAACATAATAATATTATAAATATCATTTATAGTTATTAAATTAATTATAATAACCATCCATCAATTATGGTGACATAATTTTAATTATATTTCTATGTGGAGGCAATAGTCTATATGTACGCTTCAGAAATACATTCATTTACTATTTGTTAGAAAAGAGGGTGGATAATAAGGGATCCATGAAAATAAAACATTAAACATATTAATGATAGTTAATTTGTAATTTTTCTTTGAATAAAATATATTTAAGTAAATTTTAATAATAAATAAATTTATTGAGGCTGAGTAAGATGATTTCCTCTTATTCAGTATACCTCCTTCAGATCACTTATTAACCACAATCAGAAAGGTATATTAAGAATGAAAGTAACTATAATTAGTGTATAGGTATCTTTAAAATATCATTTTATAGTTTTTAGTTGATATAGGTGGCTCAATAAGGTGTAATTAAAAGTAGATATGGGGTTCCCTTTAATAAATTTCATAGGAAAATTCAATGAATATTTTCAATGATTAAAATACTAATAAGAACTTTTTAGAGAACGTTTTCCCATAAAAAGTAACATTTTCAGTTTATAGTGATATATTTTAAAATAAATTCATCCAATATAAAGTAATAAGAAAATTTATGTCCTCATCAATTAATTTTATCCTAAGGTAACAAGATTTAACCTTTTACTATGGTGATAATTTTTTTCTTTTTTACTATTCAATATGACAAAATAATATGTTGACATTATTATTTAATATTAATTATTATAATTACTAAAATGTAAAATATTTTATTAGATTATATTTATATTGTTGGTATAAATAAATTAATAAATAAATCCACAAAATTCGATTAAAAAAATTTTCCTGAAAAATGGGATTTTATGTAAAAAATTGTTCTTCTACCACAATTAACCAGAATATATATTACCATCAAATTAATGGAATTATTTTTAATCAAAATAATCTAATGAAATTTAGATATAAAATTTAAAAAAAATGTGAACTTTTTAAGTCTTTAATATAATATATAGTTTTATGGAAAACTCGAATTTTTCATTATTTAATGAAATATAAAACTTTTAAAAAAAAATTCCCAACATTTAAGTTAATATAATTTTCCTATGAAGATTTAAAAAATGAAAAAAAAATTACTAAAAAAAAATTTCTGAAACGGGAATAAATTATTTATAATATCCGCGGATAAAACTTAATAAAATCTATTTTGAAGGAAACGTATTTTTTAAGAATAAGAAAACTATTGAAAATTGAGTACTTATTTATTATAGAATAACCAATACATTTGGATTATGAAAAAATGTTATAAAAACAGATTATAATTTTTTTATTCTTATTCATACCAAAAATTTAGTAGTTTTCTTATAATTATAAAATAATTAAATATTATATCCCGATTAATTTAAATTTAGTGTTTCATCTAAATAAACCTATCAAATATTTGATGTTTATTTCAATGAAAATACATATTAAATATTTGGGTATAACATTATAACCCAATTAAAACTAATTTCTCCCATAAAATTGTTTCACTATGATATAAAAATAGAGGATATCCATGTGTCATCACATCCTCAGGTTCCCATATTGTATCATTGAATTGCTGATTCATCTAAAGAACATTATGAATGTGAGTAACCTTGTTTCATAAAAATTTATTTTCATGATCCATTATTTATCCTAGTTGTTCTTCAGAGATAAGATCGTTATCTATATATATAACCTATAATTTCAGTACTTGTCAATTGTTATGAATGTACTTCCTCAATAGAGATACATATAACACATTGTGAAATATAGAGAGGTTCATTGGAAGCACCATGAGATAATATATCGTCCTTGATTGATCAAAAATACTAAATTACATAATACAAATTTTTCTCAAATTTTTCTTATTTATTATTCTCATAACCTTAGTCTATAGTCAAATTCACATGAATTAATCTTCACCATTTTATAATTCCATATATCACCAATTATTTTAATCATAAATTTTCTATCAACATTGATATGCCTTGATGTACTACTGAATAACATTAATTTATATGTAATTTATTCATCCACCTTGTGTCCCAATATCTTTCATTCTCAATATTAATCCTAGAAAATTATATTTATCCACTACTATCCGTAAATGTCATTATAAGGATCCATCTAAATTCCCAAGTGAGAGATATTATTAGATGATAACTAAATATGAGAAAGGTTTTGATCCAAACCACCTTTGAAATACAGAGAACCTGGTCTCCAAATATCCTCTATGGTTTGAATGGCCCATATAAATTGAACATATAGTAGAGGATGATAAGATGTAATAAAACATATATCTATATAGATCATGATAAATATTTAATAATAATATCATGGTAAAACTAGTATATCAATAATATACAATTGAATTTGGTACTCTATTAATCTTTATATATTTCTTAATATATATTTTTCATAGATGATCTTGTGAGAAATATTCTCTAATAGAAGAATTTATGTTTACTTCATAACAAGATCAACTACAACCCAAATAACATTATATCCTTTAGAAATTTTGTGGATCCTGATATGAAAATTCATGGTTTTGATTTCTCATATCCATTCTGGTATGGGAAATGGTTATTAAATCCCCTTATAATTATTTCTCTCTAACATAATTTGTAGACATACCAAGCACCTAGATACATACTTTTCATTATCTATTTTCAGTTTTTTTCAATAGAAATACTCATTTAGATCTCTATAAAACTTTATAATTCTTATATGACTATAGAATTTTGAGCTAAGTGCTTCTTCTGATAGCTTCTTTTTAATGTTTATTATTTAAAAGTCAAATACTCTATACTTGAACATTATTATTCCCCCATAATCATGTTTGAAATCAATAAAATTTTCCGTATTATTTTTATTCTCTACATATCCCTTCTTTGACTCATTAATCTTCAATGTTATCAAATTTTGAACACAGATATGATCAAGATATTAGGTCATCCGTTTATTTAATATTTATATATCCTTTGATCATAAATATATAAATATTGAAACTTCTTATACCCTCATCATATATAATATGGCTTGATCTTTTTGACATAGATCATCAAGAACCTTATTCCCCTTCATAGGGTTTTAATGTAATGAGTAGTCAGAGTATTTAATCCAATACAACCATATTTTATGGAACATATTTAATAATTAATGGATGAATAAATATTTTAAACATTTATGATTAGTATCTATCTCACACATTTCTCTATAACGATAATTTCTCCATATCATTAACAAAAAATTATCACAATAAACAATAAATCATGATCCTACTAATTTTTCATAGGAACATTAAATTAATGTGAGGAATAATCTTTCACTATATAATTATAAATGAGGATTAATCCTAGTCCCTTTATTCTATTAATCATTATATTTCCAAAACCCTTCTCCAACATAAGGCAGTGTGAGTATAGGTTCACTAATAAATATTCTTTTCAACTCCTGGAAATATTCCTCACATTCATCTACCCAATTGAACATGACCCACTTCTACATTAACATGGTGATTGGAATAGATATTTAGGTTAAATTATCAACAAAGCATCTATAATATCAATAAAATCCAATAAAACTATATTCTTAGTAAACATGTTCTGTTTAGAACAATGTTCAATAACATCCATAATTTATGGATCCATTGATATACCATCTCTTTAGATTACATAACTAAAAAATGAAAATTTATATTCCCAAAATTAAACATGGTAATATTTTCATATAAATTATTCTTTTAGAATTTTGTACATTCCTCAAGGGATATTCATTCAACCAATTTCTCTTAGAATATACAATAATATCATCTTTAAAGACTACCACAAAAATATTATGGTATTATCAATAGCCTATATTTATTAAATCTACAAATATAACATGGGAATTATTATGGCCATGTAAAATCACTCTATATTCATAGATTATATAACTTGTAAGGAATTACACATTATGCATATCTTAACTATTGATCACTGATTGATAATATATGTATTTAAGATTAATATATGGAAAATGTTGAGCTCCATGAAATTTGATGAATAAATCATCAAAAAAGGGAACTTGATATTTATTCTTAATTATGATATTTTTATGTTCCTGATAATCGATTTAGAGTTGCATTGAATAATATTTCCTCTTAACTAAAATAGTTGGTCTCCCATAATGAAAAACCTGGTTTAATGTTTTTATTTTCAATATTTTCCAAGATTTTTTTCTTTTATTCCTAAAAAATAAGGGAATTTATATACATCGTATTTTAAATATGTGTAGAAGCATGTATGAATTCTATTTAGAACTCAAATTCACAAATTAGATGAGGCTGGGAAACAATTCTAGAAAGTCATCAACAAACTCCCATATAAGAGGTGTATTTTTGACATTGAGTTTCACTCCAACTATATGAGACAAAAACGATTTTTGAATGGGAATAAAGAGCTAAAAAATAAATTAAACATTAATTGGAAGTTCATATTTATCATCACACAAATACGAAATCATATGTTGGTCCAAAATATTAAATGTGAATTCCCATCATTTGTAATTGATATGTTATTTATATAAAAAATGCTAAACCATTCACAAAATAATAGTATATTCAACTAGAGGGAGAATAATGAGATTTATATGAGGAACATTCCCACCAAATTCAATCCATGATGAATAATACAATTAAGATGTGATCATTATACCATGAGGAGTTTTCAATGTTTTGTTAATATAAAATAATTGACGATGCGTCTTTATATTCTTAAATAATTTTCTAGATATAAAGGAATACATATGAATTTTCTCAAACAGGATACTGTAATATTTATGTACACCTATAACCACTCAAATATTTTCATTATATATTCAATCCGTTACTAAAACAGAAACTTTTAGCACGACTGGTGTCTATTTTTATATGGAGTGATAAATCATATAATCTTGATAATCATTTATAGGATGTCCAAATTTTTACAGATTACATTCAATATTTTACAACGTTAGTTTAACCTAGGTCATCCATGGTCTTTATCTATTAAAATACCTTATATTGGTTTACAAATAATATATAAATTGACCCAAGAAAATCTGTTTGGGATGTCTTTCAAGAGGGTGTTGTCTTAGGACCACTCAACATGCATCAATGATGATCGAGTTGATACCCAATCCACTCCTTTAAATTTTAATACCCCTAGGTTTATATATTCCATACTCATATGTAATTTGTAGTTTCTAGAAAGTGATTTATTTTATAATAAAACCGCACTAATGTTATTCCTTAATTTATGATGTTGTATTATACATTGGCTTATTATATGGGTTATCACTAAATTTCAATCATCCGAGTTTCCAAAATTAGTTGAACCTTTATTAAATACCATCTATACTGACTCAAATTTTACTTACATAAATACTATATCTTATCATATTAATATTTAATTCAAAATATAATGATAGTTTCCAAAACCATAAATGTTTAGTGTCATTTTAAATGTGGATACATAAAAAATATGTACATAAAATATTTTCAGCATCACCCAATAATTTTTTCATATCCTTCACCAGTATTTGATGCCACACACATAAAACATATCTTTATATCCAAGGAAAAATTAAGCATAATAAAGGGAGAGATCAAATAATCAAGAATGTTAAATATAGATGATATCAATCAATGATCATATTTAAGTATATGATTAGAATAAGGGTATGTGAACATTTTCATAACTTGCAATTGTCATATCCAATCAGTCAAATAATTTTAATCATGAATCATGGGATATTCTTTTTTCAAAAAAAATAAATCTGACATAATAGTTTGGAATAATCAAAGATAAATCATGAGCCTAGGGAATATATCATAAGGAAAATACACAGGTTTGTGGCATATGAATGGGAAAAAATATAATTTCCCTAGTAAAGACTAACTGATAAGGTAATCATAGTGTGTTGGGTTCACTCCCTATTCTATTATTTTCTTATTCATGGTTCACTCTCATGATTTTCATAGTTGAAACAGTCCCTTTTTGAACATATTTTACACTCTATTCTAGTTCTTATTATGTCAAAAGATATCCTACATTATCTAATAAATTATAGGGATATATAATTTTAATCTCACCCATCACATAATAAAAACTATTCATACGTGTTCCAAAATATCACAAGACAGTTATCAAAATATCATACAATATCCAATGGAATGGAAACAAGTTTTGTAAACATATTATTATTACACTAAAATATCACTAGATTATATAATGGGGGGGAATAACCTTTACATAATGTAATTAATTTTTAAATTTTAAAAATTTACAAAACAATAATGGAAAAACTTTATTTCAAAAGAAATATGGATATTTGAAAAGGGATCATTGAATCATAGAGTGGTCGTCATGTTAGGAAATTCATTTCATGCCAAATACGTAAAAACAAATATCTGTTTAACATTTTTAATGAAAAGGAAAATGTATCACATTCACAAAATAACAATAACATTCTTTTCAAATTTGTTTTAGAATTTAAAATATTCTGAAAAGTAAATTTAAATAATCAATATAGAATATTAAAAAAGCTACAAACTTTTTATGGAAAATAACATCATTAAAGAGAAATATTATCGAAAAAATAATAAAAATAATATTTTCCATAAACCATTATTTAAATATATTGAGTATTTAAAGAGAGGAAAATTAATGGAACCATTTAATCTGATAAAATAACTATATAATAATAAAATTAGTATTATTTAGATAAATATCATATAATTTAATCATCATAAATTTATGCATAAACAATCTCAGTTAAAATGTGATTGTAAGGTAGAACCCTTATCAGTTTGATAACATATAAATTATAAACCCCATGAAAGAAAAATAATTCATATGAAACATTAAATACTATATATATATATATATTTATGAAAAAAAATCAAATGGGGATGTATATACACAATATAAAATAAACAAGTGGTGAATATGACATAAGAATTATATAAAGAAAAGTGAGATGAGAAACCATTACCACAACTTCCAATGGATTTGAAATTATATTAAACACCTTCATAATAAACTTAAATTTATTACACATTTCTAACTTTACCATTTATATACTTATAAAATCATAAATTATAAACTTATAAAATCTCAACACAGATTTATTAAAAATAATTTATTGAAATCATTTTTTCTTAGTGATAATGGTTTTGTTTTTCCTGATAGTTTTGTTTCATAAGTTCAAGTACTTTTATAACTATCATGGATCCATTATCTCTAAAATTGAAATAATTAAATAAATAAAATATATAATTATTATAAAAAATTTATATTCATCCATTAATGGTAGAGATATAAAAATAAAATACCATGTTTCAGGAGATGGTATTCCATACGTACATGTGAAGGATAGTTTAACCATATAACAATAACATTTTCCCATTTAGGTACACTAATTATATCATAAATTTCATATATAAAAATTAAATTTATTTTAATAATCTAACATTATTGTTGGATATTGAAAATGAATTATATTTTTAATGGAGGATGTAGTCCAAATGTACATACATGAGATACTTTCATTTTCCAATTTGATAGAAAATAGGGTGGATAATACTGATTATATATCCATAATAATGTTTTAATTTATGATACATAATTTATTATTTTATTTTCAAAAATATTTATTTTAAATAGTTTTAAGAATATATAAATTGAATGAGGCCGATTAAGAAAATTTCATTTTCTTTAGTAAACCACCTTTATATCACTTCTTAAAGACACTCGGAACTGAGTTTTAAGATGTATTGAAACTATAATCATGGATAGGTAAGCTGAAAAAGATAATTTGGTAGGTTTGGGTTGATATAGGTGGCTCAAGAAGGTATAAATAAGATAACATATGTGGTTTCTCATAATAGATCTGTGGAGGGACACAGGTTGAATATTTTGAACGATTAAAATATTATTAAGTCATTTTCTTGAAGAATTATCCATTAATTTTTTAATATATTAATGTGATAATTATATAAATACGTTGATCTATTGATATTTAAGATTATAAGTTTTTCCCTATCACTTATATTTAATAAAGGCTATCCCGATTTACCCTTTTACCATGGTGATAAATTTTTACTTTTTTACTATAAATTATAAAGATATATTAATTTTAAATTATTACACAACATTACTAATTTTAATTCCAAATATAGAATCTATTTTTCTTGATTAAAATTCTATAAGTGAAATTAATAATATTTAGAATATATACACAAAACATGATGAAATATTTTTCCCTAATAATGAATTTTTATGTATATAAATGTTTTTATACCAAAATTAAGAAAAATTTCAATTCTATTGATATTAATTGAATTATGTTTTATAAAATAATAATAATTATATTTAAATTCTAATTTTTAAAAATGGGGATTTGTAAATTATTTAATAGAATGATAGTTTTCTGTAATTCTTATATTTTCTAGAATTCATTATAAAATAAAAAATTTTAGAAAAATTATCAAATTTTACCTTGGGATAATTTCGATATACATATTTTAAAAATTAAATCATTGATATAAAATTAAATTTTTATAAGAGGAAAAAAAATAATGATAATATCACTGTACAAAATTAAGTAAAGACCATTTTTTAAGAAAATATATTTTTGATACATAAAATGAATTTATTGAGAACTACGAACTTATTCACTATAAATTAATTAATATGTTTACATTATATAAAATAAATATACATATTTTTTCTGTTCTATTTTTTCTTATTAATACATTTTATTTAACTAGTAGGATACAATGGTCACAAAATTCTATAGTATATCACAGTTCGTTAAAATATAGTGTTGCATGTAAAATAATATTTCAAACACATTATGTTTATTTCGAAGTAAATACATATAAAATCATGGGGTGTCACATTAATAATATGAATAATCCATTAATATCTTTAATTTTGGTTAGTCACCATTGGCTTTAAGACCCTTGATAGATTTGGGTTCTCAAATTCTTTTGGTGGGAGCCACCAAATCATATACACATATAATGATTATTAGAGTAGGAATGTATCATATGGAAATGAAATAATATATATGAGACATGACCTTATTATTATTCCATTCTTCATGTTATATGAAATTGTTGGTAGAATTTTTACAACAATAATCATGGAAATTGATATTTTCTTATCTCTATTTTTAATATTGGTATTTTTAGGATGTGTATCAAAAAGTGAAATCTTTGAGGATGATGTCTAGGTGGTCATATGATCATGAATGTCCAACCCTATCCACCATCATATCCTATATTGTATGGATAAATATTTAGATGATAATTTATTGGGATGCATATATCTCATTAGTGACCAATCTTATTATTCAACTCATATTTAATTCTATGGAACTTTCTCCCTCTTAGTTACATGGGGTATTGAGTCCACAATAAACCTTATGATTTTTTGATCAAATAATAAAAAGGCTGTTTGGTGTTCTCGAGTAATGGAATGGATTTAGGAGAATAACAATGCAAACAACATAATGAGATAAGTTGAGTGTAATTGGGTGATTCGTGATGGATGATTCTAGGAGGTAGAATCAAGTGTGGATTAGTGGAGGGTATTTATATTTAAAATATGGGAGTGAAGAATAGTGTTTGAGTTAAGTGACATAGTACCGAGATATAAAGAGGATTATTGATAAAGTTGATTAATGATGGAAGAATGTCACAATTCTATGTAGTTGATATAGGTATTCTATTGATGAATAAAAATATTGGTTTCTATAAAAAATATATGGGTCTAATAATCATAGACCATTATTCCAGTAATGAAATTACATGAATTTGTGAAGTATTGAAAATGTTTCCTTTAAATCATATAATTTTTGTGATAAAAATCACATACCATGTTTGATTAACCAAGACTATCTATCTCATATATATTATTGTCTATATGATAAGAGTGTTCCATGATTGAGATATAACATGGCATATAAAAAGATATACACACCCAAACAACCATATTGTGTCATACTATGTTTTAGTAATAGTAATATTCATTTTATGGTCAACAAGATGACGTGGAAGTATTGGTACATTCCTAGATGAAATTCAAGACTCTCAATTCATGTCAACTATAGTACATTAGCGGAACTATTCAATTTTTGAGTGTTTTCACATCCTATCACTTATTACTTTATATAAAAACATATAGTACTTTTTCTACATTTTATACATTTAATGTAATGGTTGGGTTTTCTTTGCAATAAAAGTACATTTTATGTCATTCTTGATAATGAAAGAATTTAGATTTATAAAGAAAATGATATGTTTTATTAATGAAATTCAATGTGGGAATGTAATTTTGTAGACCTTTGAAGAATTATAAATAAAATAGAATAGTATCCTATACACAATACAGTTTGATAATCCCCTACATACCCTATGTATATGTCATATTTAATATGAATTGGGATAAGTACTCATTTTATTAATACTTATATGGCAAGGTGAGTCCTCCCTATATAAACAATTGGATAATGAACTCCACCTCAAATTGAGATTGGATTATATATATATAAAGGATACACTCCCTTAATCAGTGTTTATTCCTTGATATATAATTAGTCCTTCACAAGGGTTCTACAACACCATGACTAATGTTCTTACATCAAAGTGTCTAGGATTTTCCACTATAGATTTTTTATTTTTTTAGTAGATTTTAAATATGGATATTGAGTGTCCAACAATTCATTGAGTGCCTCCTATTACTAGTGATATAAAAGCCTTATTTTTTGAGATTAATTTTTGAGATTTATTTAATATGTTTATAATATCAAACCATAATCTATATATAGTTCTTCATTCCATTAATATGTATTTTTTTCATGCATTCATTTCTAACTGTTATCCCATATGTTTTTAGGGTTTTTTACTCAGTATATTCATATTCAACCTGACATGTGAATTCAATGTAAAATTCATGTGTCTTCTATAAATTATGGATAACATGGGTGTGAATAAAAAAACATATAACTGACTGAGTGGGTTATTAATGGTTCACAACATTGAAAACAGTAGATATTGTTTATTTCACAAGATAGTGGGATGGAATGTTACTATATTCTGTATCTCTAGGATGGAACTGACTTTGTATTACGAGGATTGTATATATGATTTTATATTTGGAGTTTTCAATAGTCATACTATTTTACATATTTATGTTATTCTCGTGTATTTTATTCCATAACAGTTCATTATTTCCAAAATGAAACAGTTATGTTTTTTTATGGAGATATGCATATCTGTGTAGGTTCATTAGGATATGGCCACATATGTGATTGATATATGATATTGGTTCTAGACACCAACCCATGTCCTATTAGAGGAAGGCTTAGGAAGGCCCATGTTTTCCAACTTCCAACACATGATTTTCCACATTAGTTTGGGACTTTTTTAATGGTATCATATAGGTTTTTATCATAGTATTGAAGTTTGGTAATATTATTTTTATGAGATTTTTTTTTAATTATGGAAAAGGTATGAAGGGATATTGACCATTATTTTTAGACTATGTAACCTAGTGTTGTTTTAAGAAACCAATATATCATTTTTATATAATTTTTATAATAGTATTGTTGACTAAGAACTATATGGAAATATTTATTGGGTAACAACTATATAGTAAATGCATTAGCTAGTGTCCAATAAATAATTTATATGTTATTATTAAATTTAAACACATAGAGATTATTAAATAAAAATGTTTCTATCTTATTGAATATGGGATGGAATACCATATATATCTAAAATGTATCCCAAGGTAAAATCACAATGATATAAAACTATTTCCTGATTTTTCAACCTGTAATCAATTTAGTAATAAAGGTTTTGTTCAATGACTAATTGATATTTAACATTACCAATTAAGAAGAGTGTAGACTCTGTTCGTATTCTATATAGAGTGGATCCTCTACCAAATTATAACATGTAATATTATTTAGTATTTTTCTGTGATAGTTTTTTTTATTTTTTTTTTAGTATGAGAAAACTTATTGGATGGACATAATGAAAAATTTAGTGATGTAGAACTCCCATGTTATGAGGTTATCTTGATTTATAGGCCAAAATGGAAATACTAGACGTGGTTACTCAGTTTTTATTCTTCCATCATACACCAACTAAATAGATGTGGGTTATTTCATTTAGTGTTATTCATGGATTGGAGATTCTTTGTAAGAAATTTACTATGAAAACAAAAAAAGGATATACCACCGTTGATATTGTTTGGGTTCCCATTTAAAGTGGAGTGAAACTGACTAAATGTGAGTATGGTTTATGTGTATTAGTTTTTATTTATTTATTTTCAAAGTATAAAAATTTTGGAATATAGGTCAAGGTTCACATACCATAAGAGGTACTCCCTCTACATGGTATATGATATGTTTCTCTTGGAACGAAATTTATGTATGGAATTTTGAGAGATATTTTACCCAGGGTTCTAAATTTTTGTATCCCCACCTATGATGAAAATATTGAGAGAGACCTCTAGATATATATCTTCTTATAAGAGAAGAAACATTGAATAAGGGATGGTTTAATATTCCTAGGGGTGTAATATTAAATAACGTCTAGTGGATATCAAATATAAAGATCCTATTAGAAGTTACACACAAATATGTAATCCCCATCTCAAATATCTATGAAATTATAATTCTATAGATGATATAACTTATAGGGATAATGTAATTTAAAATTATCTTAAGTTAAACATGAAAATTATTAAAACAAATCACCATACATATAATAGAGATCATACATGGAAAAAATTGTACATACCACTATGACTGAAGAAGGAGTGAGAATAGTGGCATCTCTATAGTGGTTTGGGAATCCCAATAAGGGGAGTTATTTATAGGGTAACTAGATCATAAATTGAAGGAAATATAGGTGGATAAATCTTTGACCCACTAGAAAACCCACCACCTATAGGATATCTTTCTATCCACATGGTACTGTTTCTAATCCATAAAAAATATAGTCACAATAGATGGATTTTACTAGGTTTCATTAGACATGCTTTCTGGTATAAGATTTATTTATTGCCTATAAATGAACCCATAATTATTCAGAATGTTTTCAGGTATTTATGTTTTATTACCTAATTAGTCAAAGAGTAATATATTATAGGGAATCACTTAGCCACACCTTGGAAACTAGAGACTCTAACTATATACAACTTCATTATCTCCTAAATATGATAACGGTTTGAGATTACCATTTAAATCATAGGGGTTTCTGGTGGGTGTCATTATTGTGTGGTTGAATCCATAATATTTTATCATGGTAATGAATTGGATATCATTAGTTTATCATAAATATACCATTTTTATAAATGTAATCTTTCTATATTTTTATGTGATGGATGTTCTAGTTCATAAAATTCTTAACATGTTAAAATTTTAAAGTTTTTTATATGATTTAAGCCAATATAGAGATTTATTACTATAATAAATCATACCTCGAGACTACATTGACATTATTAATGATGTATTGGATGTACACAATCAAGAACATGGACAAATATTAATTTATAGATAACCTTTTGAAGATAGTTTCTATTTGTCATAGTGTCTCACCTTGGGATTCATTGAATTTGTTCTCTATGAGGGAATATGGGATCTTGAGGGATAATATTTACAATCATAAAAACATGGTTATATTTGAGAACGAATAACATTTACTAATGATAAATGAATAATTTCACTACCAAATGGTGTGAAGTTTTACTCATAGATCAATTTAGATTAAGGGTTTTAATAGATTTTGTTTTATATGAAGGAATTCCTAAATATGAAATTTAAGAGTCTTTATAGACATCATGATTTCTTGATGATGTTTTTATTTTTTACAAACACCTCATATATAAAAATGAGACACATTCACTATATTTTACATTCACTCTTTTTTATGTTTAAAGTGGGAGTAACTAATGAAATTATTATATATAATTGGTTAAAGGAGAAGTGTAGTGTTTAGCTATGAATTTTTAAGGACCTAATTAGAAGGAAACAATTTTATCTATAAATGATTATGAGAAACTTATATAATCATGAAGTCTATTTCCTATACAAATTCATCTCAAATATTGAATATTCAATTAATGCAATAAAATATAAGTTTTTATTTCTTGGGATTCAACTAATAAATTTTTGAGATATGTTTTCTTCCTAATCTTAAAGGATATTAATTGATATTTATGGATTAAAGCTTCATGATTCTATTTTACATGATTTTGTTAACACCCAAAGGGGAATCGTTTCATATTGTCTATTTAGTTCAATGATTTTTTTTAGGAGATAATGAAGAGGTTGAGTAGTGCACTTATATTTATATCTTTAAATAAATATTTATTACATTGTGTTCTTTCATTCCACTAGGACTAAAATTGGTTATTACCAAAGGTTGTGGTATAAAATTATTTCCAATGGTTCCAATTAGTAGATTTGACATTTTTAGAACCATGAAAACATATATTAATGTTTTTTATTGAATGGTTTTTGATATATAATCAGGAGGATTATCTTGTTGGTGATTGATTCATAGTATTGAAAAGAACAAGAGTATTGAGTATGTTTTTTCATATAGAAATATCATCCTGAGGTAGAATTTGATAGTTTTTGTTTTGATGGGATTATGAAATTGAGATACTCTTTAATATAAATAAGGAAAATATATTTGATTATTCCATTAGTATGAGTCCTATTTCTCATCTACAAAAGGTGGTGTCTGGGCTATTTGGATTTTAGAATTCTATTTTTGCAGAATAAAAGAGTGTTTCTTATCTTTAATCCATGGTAGTGTGCCCCAAACTCCTTTAGACAGTGAGAAAGGATCAATTTGTAAACATTGATTTTTCGATCATATATGATAACATATTCTCATTTTATGACCCTAAGATAATATTTATTCATGAAATGTGAACCTCCCTCTTCTGGGGGAAGGTAGTGTTTGAGTTGGTGCCATAGAAAAAAATTCGTTGTACTTTATGATAAACCTGTAATCCTTGGAATAGTATTAACAAACTAATTATCACATTATGATTGTTCTTCTATGGGAAATTAAATATGACAATGTCATAATAATTTTTCTCACATTATAATGTCTTATAAGATCAATACTATGATAAAACCCAAAATTTCCATGAAACTATTATTGAATATATGTTTTATGGTCGGATGATATCATTATATGGGACACAAATGATACATGAAATCAGGGGTCGGGGAAAGTGAATCATTGAGACACCTTCTCATTGTTTTCACCCTTGGTAATATCCAGGAGAGTATTATGAGAACAAGACCACCATATAAGAAATCCAAATTCATAAGTTTCATTGGATGTTCTTATCTGCAGATGTGTGTATTGGTCCTTATACATTAATATTATTATTAATGGGTTTCATGTCCCACACACTTATATGTATTGATGAAATCCATGAAGAAATATGTTCTTGGTGATGTAGGATATGATGGCTATGTAATGAGTAAAAACGAATTAATAAATAATGCGAGAATGGATTTTTCACATCTATGGAAGTAGATATCTCAGTCCTTTTGATGGAAATGATATGGCCTAACTAAATCCACATCCATTGTGTTCTCTAGGAATGATCAATTCCGAGATGCCAGAAAATAATGAATTGAGCACATGGGTTGATGCCACATTCATGGAACCCAAATGATTGGATATATTAGGAAAAATGGATTATATTACATGGTAAGTGATCATATGAGGTGACATGTCATTGCGACATCAACATAATTCTCTTCGGTGCCATGACCCATTGCTAGATAGTAATCTTGGAATTTAGGCAAGACCATATAATGCCAATGTGAAAGAGGCCTAGAGGGTCACACACTATGTGTATCTAGTATCAATGTTAAATAATTTATTTATTTAACAATATGAATAAATATTATTCCCAATTTTGGATAAATATTTAGTCAAGTATTCCTGATCACATTTATTTCATCTCTAATTATTCGAGAGAATATATAGCAGACATAACATTTATTTATAGGTGAATAATTATGTTATATTTATTTAATAAATTAATATTCATTATTCAATGAAAAATAAATATTGAGGAGGATTTAAAGACCAAGTCATGGGACCCATGATAAATAATATTAAATTTTATTTGGTTAAATAATATTTAAATATACCGTGCAAGTTAAGAATATTTCCGGGATATAATAGAATTTATTTTATTATTTTACATGTGGTTTCACATGGAAAATTAAATTAAGTACCGACACTTGTTCTAATTATTTATTAGTACCAAGTGAATAAAATTCCCTGCTATGTTATTATCTATTTAAGCCAAGGGTTCATTTGACCAGCTAAAGAATTATTGTGTGCACAACATCATTGGATAAAATATCTCAAGTATAGAGAACTCTTCCCTCTCTAAGAACTCTCTGAATAAAAAGAGAGATCCTCCTCCACCAGATGAAGGAGAATGCTTTGGAAGCAATTATAAAGGTAAATGAAGGATGACATCACAAGAACAAGGATCTTCCATTCTAGAACCTAGATACTCCTTCAACAATGTTTGTAGATACGTAAATCTTGTGTAGAACACTACTAGAGATTCATGTCCTTGGATTCTACATCGCAACGATGCCCACATCGGACCCGTGTTCGGAAACATAAATGAAGAAAGAATCACCTTGGAGGTAATTATATTATTTAAATAAATTAATTATAATAAAAATATTTTTATTCTATCTTCTGGGTTCCAGGTTATCTCATTTGTCTTTTACCTTTGATTGAATTCTATGGATATTAGAATTCATCATCTTATTGATCCCAGATTAATCATCGATTATGAAAAATTGTAAATTTGGGCACACACCTATCATGTGCTTCCTTTGTGCTCGGAACCTATAGGTAGTGGTTCCAGTTGGGAAATACAATGAGGTTCTAAGGAAGTTCCAAACAATTCACATGGTGGTTTATTTTGGCATGATGATTATATGTCATGATCACAAGAGTGTGTATTGATAGTCCTGCAATACACTGAGTGTTGCATATTAGTTTTCGCATATCCTTAATAGCTAATAAGTTATTGAAAAGAATAATTTTTCATGTTTATTGATAATACATCACAATGTTACACGAATGAATTGGAATGATACGTCAATGGTCATTGTGAAAAAAAATCCATTTTTTTGGAGAATCACATAGCTTTTCTTATGATTTTAAAATGAATAAAAATGTTATCCAATATCATTCATATTGAAGAGTATAGTTGTTTGGTGGTATTAGGATGTCTGTATGGTGATAAAATAATAATTTTTTTTATTAAAATGACATCTTTTATAATTTTAATACAAAATGTTCCAATAATTCATGGGGTTTAGAGAGGATTATAGGAATATTTTTTCCATATATAGTTTAATACAATATTATATCCTCTAAAAAATTGACATATAAGAGAACTATTTAGGTTATCAAGAAAATGATGATTGATTTTTTCCTCTATTTCATCAGATCTGGGAGGACCACATACCATTACTGGTGTTTATATATAATAAAAACATACACTAGATTATTCGCATGAAATATTTTTAGGTCATATATGGGAGATCCTACAGCTCTAAGATTTACTATAATGAAATTAGTGAGTCATCACTTATGGGGATAGATATGGAATAGTTGTTAAAGATGAAGGATCGAGTTATCTATTATTTAATAATTAAAGTTGAGAGTCATTAGATGTTTTATATAGGATAAAGATCATAACCAGAGGGTTTTGAGGAAGGAGACCATTTTTATAAAATTTATCACCCTGATAATTATTTATATTTTCTATTAATTGGAGAAATATTATCCCAAGAATCATCGCTTTCCATGTCACATAGAATGTTATTAAGGTTTCAAATCCCTTCATGTTACACCCTACAGTTAGAATTGGTGCATAATTTGCTACAAATAACACAACTGGGAGGATATTTACATAAAATATCATACGTTATTTTTCATGGTGATATAGATATCATTGATTAATCTAACCTTATAAAGTAGATTATAGGGATTTTGGGATGATAAGAGAAGACCCATTGTGGGTGGGTGACATCAATGCTGATAATATTTTTATATAATTGGATTATTTAATATTTATCATGATATCTTACGAATCATATAAGTGATTAATATTTTATCCACATTAAGAGAGTAATTCTTTTAATAATAATTAACATTTAAGGAAGTGAGGATTTAGAGGCTTTTATTTTAAATGGAATCTTTAAAATAATAATTTTAATATTTAATTGAGAAGTTGTGTTGACTAATTAATTTGACATTGTCATAATATCTAGAGAAAATACTTAATATTTGAAAATATAATATTTTTTTCTTATTCACATCCATATGAAATTTATCCTTAATATATCCAAAGTAATGGTATGGAAAGTAAATAGAACTCAATATATTTACTCAAGATGAAGGGGTTTATCTAGGAGTTTTTTATTTGGCATTTGAGTTTTTATCCCTTTAATTTCAACACATAAGGTTATTAAGAAAAATACTCATTAAAAACCACCATAACATTATAAATATTACCATCATTCATATAATTTGACATTGTAACCATTGTAAGAAAAACCCTAGAGAGATTTATTATTACTATTTTATCAAGGGGGACCACAAGATATAAGAGGAAAACATAAGATCTTGGAGAAATAAGGGATCATGAGGTAATGAAAAACCTATAAAAAAGTAGGACATGTTATTGATTCATCATTTTTCACTATAACACCCCATAATTTTATTATGTATTTACCTTTCAATAAATATTATGTGTTCGATAGTTTGTAAAAAATGAAAAACTTGACTAAAATGGAACATTATATATCTAATGGAGATAAAATATTACAATGAAAAAAAAACATTATTATATTATGAGAATAAAACATGAAAATCATTTAGAATTATACAAGGTGAATAAAACTAAATTGAAATGAAAAAAAAACAAAAAAATTGAAATCTTTATCCTCATTGATTTTTTTGATGATTATGGTTTCAATTATTACTATAGAAGGAAGGAAAGATAATTCAATTATAATTGAGAATGATTTAAATAAATTGGATAAAATATTTTTTATATCTTTGTAATGTTATATACAGGA
The DNA here is from genome assembly GCA_963277665.1 of Viscum album. Lineage (NCBI taxonomy): Eukaryota > Viridiplantae > Streptophyta > Magnoliopsida > Santalales > Viscaceae > Viscum > Viscum album. Next base: position 755,849,952 of record OY728132.1, on the reverse strand, counting down.
ATATTATATGATCCTTATAAATTTGGAATTTTTACATATGACCATTAGACATAATTCCATTTGACGTATGACCAAAGGACATCTGTCTATTGGATATATGGTGAATTAATATATAGTTATTAGATATAATTTTATCCTATATGTTCTTCAATTTTATTATAATTATAAGTATAAAATTAAATCTACAATAATTTAAATATAATAAATAATCCTATAATGAAATAAATTAACAATAATTAATTAGAATTATTTATTGTAGAAATAAATATTTTAAATCATTAATAATAACAATTATTATTTCTAAATAACGATTTTATCAATTTATTGAATTTATAAAGATATTATTATTCCAATTGATTTAGAAAAAGGAATGGTTATAAGATCAATAATCAATGGAATGTGATTAAAATCATTTAATATTTTTAAAAAAATTAATTTCAAATGTTTTAACACCGTATGCATTTTAACAAACAAAACTATATTTAAAATAGTTTAATAATGATTATAATAAATTAATTATTATCTTTATAATCATTGTTATTAATACATGTACAATTAATAAATATTAACATAAAATAATAATATAAAAACATTAGGATTAAATGTTCTTTTCTACAAAATCAATTTCCCTTTATATAGTATATTTTCATTTATATGATATAATCCACATATTCATTATTAGGATATGAATAATGGAGTCCAAATTTTCATTCAACATGTCAATTTTTTTTTGGATTATTCATCTTATATTTTTAGTGAAACATTAATTAAATTGGTAAATATTTTAACAAGATAATATGTAAGAAAATGAGGTTAATTAAAATGGCTCAAATTTTGTGTAATTAACTTAAAATTTAGACATTTTAATGTTTTTTTGAGTCAATCATACTTGTATTATAATCATTATTTAAGGACCATGGGATCCCATAATTTCCATCATCATTTCTTTACACTTCCACATATGAACCAGAAGTGGTGGAATAAAACGGCAAGGACACTGATACATGACCATTATCTTCTTGATGGTGATGCATCATGAGATAAAACGGGATATACATATCATTATACAAGAAAAATAAAACTGATTTGGGATATCATGGTACATATTTTTTGGATCTAGATGCACTATCAATTTTAAAGAATTTGTGTTATTTATTTTCTCCTTCCTCATGGAAGTTGGAATGACTACCCACCCAGGGATGTGGATAACATTATTATCATCTAAGAAGTAAAATTTAATTGAATCCTCTATTTACAAGAATTCTTGAATAAACACACACTTGGGATCTCACTCTGGGATTTCTTTCACTTGATCAACCAAAGATGGTATGAAAACAAGAGTGAAAAACATCCTCATACCATTATCCCATTATGCACCCACCATCCACTATTAATTCTTACTTGTTAGATTCCATTCCTCCCATGGAGGCTTCTCTATAAGATCATTCATTGAAAACATCTTCCTGCTAAGATAAAGTACAGTATAATTCCATATCACTAGTTTATATGTAAAATTAATGTCAAATGTCTTCATTGATTTAACCCAACACCTCAACATCATATTGGGGTCGTAGTTGGAGAATAAGTATTGTTGGATATTATAGTCCATGTAAACAAAAAATACCTCACCAAATATATAATGTCTACCACACTTCAACTCATGGACCAAAACTAAATACAATATTTAATGAATTTGGTAGCTTAACTCATGAAGTCAAACATGACATGACCCACTAAAAACATGACAATCACTCAGAATCAGTACCATTCGTAAAAGAAATCATGAGTAATCAAAATAAATTACATATCCAATCCCTAGATCTATAAGAATCAAAACATGAGTTATCAACAATATCCACTTCATCTTAGGGTAAAACTCATCACAATACTAGTGTATTCAAATTTTATCCCTTTTTTGATTATCCCTTTCAGTATTGCTTCCATGTGGGAGAAGACTTAAATGAACTAATGATATTATCTAGCCAACATGAGGAAACTCTTAATCTCAAAATGACTGAGGGTGAACCAATATATCACTTCATCCACCTTCTTGAGGTCTACTATAATTTTGACTCATAAATCATTATAATGAAAAAACACACCTCTTATATCAAGAAGTTACACCTAAAAATCATGGAATAATGTTGATGCACTTGGAGTGTACTCAATAACATCCCAATGTGTCCTGAATGTAACTCCAAATTACATGAATATATAGGGATATCATAAATAAATACAATTATGAAAGATATAGCATGTGGGAGGAAGATATTGTTTATAGGAATCAAAAAAAGTACCATAAAATTAATCAAACCAATTGTATTGACATGGTACTCATACAATCTGTATCTAATATTGAATGACATTATATAAATTTATCCTCTATAACCCAAAATTGATAATATCCAAAACAGATATCAATCTTGTGGAATCACATATATTATCGCAACTAGTCATGGAGATCATAAATCACATTTATTATTTACCTATTCCTTAATTTCAACTAATTATTCGTCCTATATTTCACAATGTTCCATAAACTTCCATTTGTAAACAAAGAAAACAATATGAGATCACCCCATAGAAATTTATTTCAGCTGATGAAACCATTCATCTAAAGGTCCTTGAGATGAATATTAATATCTCTCAACGTGGATAGTGGCACATTATATGTGATCATCAAAATGATTTTTTATCTCATCATGAGTTCCACATCCAAAATTACTTGTTGAATACGAAGAATAAGAAATAAAATTAAAAGACATCCTGAAAATTTGGCTTAAGTCTTCTCCCACTCCCCTAACATCAATATCCTACTCATAGATCATCAACAATGTCTCTCCATTGTGTGAAAATTTGACACTGTCCTTTGATAAAACTATATGTGACTGTCAATGTAATTTTATATTCAATGCCATGGTCACATAAAACAAACTCATTTAACTGATTAATGAATCCCACATATTTATATAGTTAGAAACAAAAATAGGACATACATAATTTATCTGAAGATGATCAACATTCTTCCCCAAGGTTATGTTGAGAGAAATAGACTTAGAAGAAAAACATAAATACTTTGAGACTAATAACAACATGATAAGATTTAAACAAATGGGAAACCCCAATATCCAATTTATCCATATAGATATAGTATTTGTTCAAGACGATAATTTGAATGATTGATTGTTACTCCCCATAGTCTACTCAAACCTAGTCCATTGCATACAATCGGCCTACATCATCTCTTGGACCTTGATCTTGTGGTGTATAAAACACCTATGTTAATTTCACCTGAAGAGGTTGAACCTACTATTGAGAAACCCATCCAAATCGATAGGTATTCACTAATTCTTGACCTACACCCTTGTAAAATCCTATCCTCAAACCTCTGGAGAATAAATATAGGATGTGTCTTATGTTTCTAAACCATTGACACATTCTCTGTGGTTGAGGGTAGAATATGGGTAAATTTATATCATTTACATAGTTGAATTACTAAGGAAATTTTCATGTGGCAGTTGAACTAGCTATACTCAATTTGACCTTCTTACTTGTACCTTGTCGTACATTCTTGGTATTCCAATTCTAGATACTAGAAGATACACTCACTATAGTAGTAAAAGGTCCACCCACCTGAGTGATGAATGATGGAAGAAAACTAGCTAATCGATCCTCCTACCATCCCATATAAATATTAAAGTCCCAATAGAGAACCTACAAGTTTCTTATTAGGTTGAAACTCTTAACTTTATATCTGATATCATGATGAAGACTTATCTCCAGCAACATGGATTCCATTGCCTCATTTTCATCTAGTAATAGATTGAAACAAATCATTTAAGTTAAACGTGTAGAAAATGAAGATACCATCATGGATCCCTACTATTTCTCCATGAATTCCTGGTAATGACCCATATTCATCATGTGAAGATAGAACTATCTAATGAATAGGTTCTGGAATGAAATCCATGAAATACCTTCCCATTTTTTTATTTTCCCATGACACCAAAGCATATTCTGGAAGGCACATGAAATATAGATGATGCAACCTCAATATTATATTTCCATGAGACTCTATTAGGTAAAAGATTCCCTGAATAATATCAATACAGTTATTAACATCCTGATGACCACAAATGCCCTAGAATAATGGTTGATACTAGATTTTGAAATCCCAAGAATAGTTGAATCTCATCCTCTATGCTCCCATGCCCTAAGCATGTGCAATAAATAAGACTGGAGACATACAATGATTCACATACTAATCCTCCAAAGTGGTATGGGTGAAAACATAGGAGAGTCCTCAACATATCTTAGGGTATAATGGTTCTTCCATTTCTAGGAAGAAAATTCTAGAAACTATGATGTGTAATTTTTTTAAATTCCATTTCAATAATTATAATTATTAATTACCAATAGCTTATGAGAACAAACTAACCAGATTTAAGGCACACATAGGAGACTCTTATGAGATGACCAGTCCTAGGAGTTACTCATATTCAATGCATAACCCTCCTACATCTACTAAGGATTAAGAATTATCCTCCATGCATGTGGGTTATAATCACACACACACACAGATATATATATATATATATATATATATAAGAAACCCAACAACATTATCAAGTTGAAGTAATCTAATTCCATAATGTATATATCCTAAAAATAGAGAACATAAATATATTATATAATAGATATAAATAATCAAGGATTATTATTTAAGATCTATCCAATGATAATGAATATATATATATATATATATATATTTCATGTGATACTATGTTCTTATTGATGATTCATGAACACACCCAAATCTCATAGACTATATTAAGGTTTGACATAAAAATATAATAGGAAAAATAGAAAACAAAAATACCATCATAGGTAACATAAAGGTTTGTTAAAGATGAGTTGGCTAGGAAAACTGAAACTCCACTACCCATGTTCCACACTACCTATTTACTATCTAGAGTAATACCAAAAGAAGTGAAATGAATCTTTAAAAGTTTGATACCATTTTTTAATGTCACAAAAATATGTCCTTGATTTTCTCTTGAGTGGAGATTCTACAAGACCTCATGAATGCCTCCCCATATGCAAGAGGCAGTAGAAAGGTGGAAAGGGTCATTGAATGTAGTGGATAGATTATAACCTAGTAATCAATTCCCCCATTAACTATTTTTTACTACTCCCTTTAACTATCTCATAACCAACTTAACCTATCATGTTATTTGAACAAATATTTATTTTATTTTTCCATAAAAACCCAATTACAATTTGTTAAATATCATAAAACCTTTAATTTCCCACTCAGAATCATCATTTCCATAAAAAGTGGAGTGACGCATCCCATGGGTGGCCTTTGGCTCAATATATTCATCATCAATAGATCCAACAAGATCCGAATGAGATTAAACAAATCATTCATTCACCCTATTTTGTAAAGACCCGTAAAATTCAAGGGAAATTTTTTCTTAATTTTCTTTAGAATTTTACAAGAGCGCGGTTTCAGACGGCACCTGATTCCGAGGCCCGGAGTGCCCGGAATTAATTTCCGAAGTTTGGCTCGGGTACGTTCAGTGAACGAACGAGCGGGAATTCCTAACTTTTGATCCGGTGCTCGGAATTGAAATCCGAGGGCACCGATGAACTCGCAGTGCCGATATTCGCTTAAAGAGACCCTTTCGGGAGTTGCGTATGTTGCGGGTTGAAAGTTAGTTTTGGGGATTAAAAGATAAGTAAAATAAAATTGTGTGTGAATTTTATTTTATTCTAGGTGGTTAGACTCTCTCATGAGAAGTTGTTGGTGGGGCCCGCAACCACCCAACTTCCCATGTGTGGTTATGAGGGAGGTGGGGCCCACACGAACCCCCCACCTTTTCAAATTCCCTAACCCCTCTAAACCCCCTCTTTAATTTGTGACTCTCCCCTACATTAAAACTTGCCAACTTATCTTTCCATTTAATTTCTTGACAACTCAAGATTTTAATTAATGTAATAAATTCAACTTTTGAATTTTTGAAAGGTGGGCAAAGTGAAAATAAAATAAGGGTAGCTTATTTTATTTTGGGGGTTGCTGTGTTGTGTGGAGATTTGAGGGAGGAAGAGTTCTACACTTTGAAGAACTTCTTTTTCCTCCTTGAAGAACGCGAAGAACCTTCGAACATCGACGAAGAACGCCACGTACTCGGGAATCATTTTTCGCGACGCCATACCCGCGACACCAACGACGTCTTCTTCCGCGTCATCTTTTCCCGCGACGAAATCGTCGTCAAAGAACTTCGAATCCTCGCTTCACGACATCGACGTCCTTCTTCCGTGACGCCGACCACCGCGACGCGTCTTCCGCGGGTCGTTGACGATCTTCGTTCTTGAAACCAGAGGTAGGGGATAATCTTTATTGATTATTTTTATTCCTTTCTTGAATCGTGGATTTTAGCGTGACTTAACGTGTGTCTTATTTTATTTAAGTTCCGTTTTTATTTCTTTAACGTGAGGGGGACCGGACCGCACGAACACGGCCGAATCCCCCACCATCGTTCATGTTGTTCATGCTGGAGGAAACAAGTAACGTGGTGCCGTCGCACCACGCGGATGAACGTTCAGATATTTTCCGCAACGCCGTCGCGCTTCGCCGAGGAGAGATTTCAAGAACGCGACGCCGTCGCGCCGCGTTGGGAGGATTCTTGGCACGGAGAAAGGGGCGCGGTGCCGTCGCACCGCGCCGGACGACGAACACCGCGGCCGGTTCCGGGCCGCGGTGAGACGAGGAGACCGCGGCCGGTTCCGGGCCGCGGCGGAAGGAAAGACCGGCGGCCTTGCCGCCGGCGTCGGAAATCAAGGGCGGGACCGGAATTTCCCGGTCCCGTTAGTAAAAACCGGCCGGCCAGCGGGCCGGCCGGATTTCATAAAAACCGGGGGTTTAAACCCCCGGCCGGCTCTTCAAACCCCCCTCTTAAAGAGGGGGGCGGTTCTTTTAAGGAGGGGGGGCAAAGCCCCCCGGTTTTATTCAACCGGCCCCCATTTGCGGGGGCCGTTTCTTGGCAAGGCACGGCTTAAAGCCGTGCCGTTTGTGAAACGCGGGGCTTAGCCCCGCGTGCCAGCCGCCGCCGCCACGCGGCCCGCCAGCCGCCGCCGCCACGCGGCCCGCCAGCCGCCGCCGCCACGCGGCCCGCCAGCCGCCGCCGCCACGCGGCCCGCCGCCGCCACGCGGCCCGCCAGCCGCCGCCGCCACGCGGCCCGCCGCCGCCACGCGGCCCGCCAGCCGCCGCCGCCACGCGGCCCGCCGCCGCCGCCACGCGGCCAGCCGCCGCCGCCGTCCGCCGCCGTCCGCCGCCGCCGTCCGCCGCCGCCGGCCGCCGCGCCGTCCAGAGGGGGGGGGTCGGGCCGGGTCGGCCCGGACCCGGACCCCCCGTTTCGGACCAGATTCGGTTCTTGGCTCATAACTTGAGCCTCGGACCTCCGAATGACGAACCGTCTGCGGCAACGCGATCCTTGGATCGAGACGGTCGTTTCGGTATATCGCACTCAAGGTTTCGGTTTACTTTGAGTTCGGCCGGGTTGGTTCGTTCACGAAACCAACCGGGCCTTCGGAGCGGAAACGCTCATATCTTGAGCTACGGACGTCCGATTGACGTGCCGTCAGTCACGTAGTGTTCCTCTTAGAGAGACGGATCTTTTGGCATACTCCGCCCGAGGTTTGGACGCAGGTGGAGTACGGTCGGGTTGGTTTTGCCTTAAAAACCAACCGGGCCCCGGAGACAAAAATGCCAATAACTCTCAGACCGGGCGTCCGATCGACGCGCCGTCTGTTGCGTTGAGTTCCTGTTGACGATACGGAACTTTTGGATACATCAACTTCGGTCTTCGTGACAGTTGATGTATCAGCCTCTCGGCTCGTGGAGCGGACCCTCCGTACGAGCTTGCTGTGTGCGGGAACCCTAGTGCTGGCTGCGACTGTTCTACTGCTACGACTGCTACTGTGACTGCGACGACGACAGTACAGAGATCCTGTGTGGATTCGACGACGACAGTACAGAGATCCTGTGTGGATTCGACGACGACGACTACAGCACTCAGCGATCCTACGTGGATCAGTGCTTCAGGTTCTGTGTGAGCCCGATCCTGTGTGGGTCCTTGCGCTCAGCGGTTCTGTGTGAGCCAGCGCCTACAGGTTCTGTGTGAGCCCGATCCTGTGTGGGTCTTCTGCGGGGGTTAGTTACCTATCGATCCTTCGTGGGTCCGACGACTTAGATGGATCAGTGATCATCTTTATCGTCCCTGAAGAAGTATACCTGTGTGAGCTGAATCCTGTTACTTTCCTTTGTGGAATACGTATACTTTCCTGCGTGGACTGAGTTATACTTGGGCTCGGAGGTTGGAGCGTATCTGAATTGATGACTTAGGTATATGTATGGGCATATACCTAAGCAGTGTTGGTTGTTACTTCGTGATTGTACTTTGTTTCGTGGTTTATCCTTTGTGGATTTTGAGAGACCTTCAGGGGTCTCGGGGTCCCTACTGAGTAGCTTATACTCACCCCTGCACGGGCTTCGCCCGCACTACGTTGTGTTGGTTGCAGACGACGGACAGCGTTGACCTTAGCTGAGGTTTGCAGAGCGGGACGGTACCCGGAGGTGGACCACTGGGAGAGACGTGCACGGAGCAGACGGCGGGACCCGTGAAGCAGAGGAGCTATCTGTACCCACCCTTCAGGTGGGATTTCCAGTGGACAGCTCGGAGTAGCGGCTTTACTTTTCAGTTGCTGTTTTTCCCTTTCGAGTTGTACTTTACTTTCAGTTTGGGTTTGTATTCTGGCCCATTTACTTTTCCGCACTTTCAGTTGTACTCTGTTTTTGTTTAGTGTTTACTTTCCGCTTGTTTACTCTGTGGTGTTTGTTTACCTTACAAAGGCAATGCCTTCCCTTTTTACCGGGATTTACGCCTTGGTGCTAGTCGCCAGCCCCTGGCCTATGGAAGGCGGGCTTGGGGTAGTCACGGCACGGACCCCGAGGGCGGGTCGTGACAAATTGGTATCAGAGGAGTTCGGTTCTACCGCGAACTCTGATCTTTTCTATGTGAAGCAATAATGTTTAGCGTATTGAGTGTGGTTATCAGTCCAGGGAGTCCAGTGTTGGTGCGGCGGCCGACGTATCCATACACCAGGACCCTGACTTCTGATTTCCGACTTAATGCACGGAAACATTGATTGCGTGTGTGTTTCAAAGTTTTCTTTGTGATTACTTGTGTCAGCTCACCGGGTATACTGATCTGCTTAATGAAAGTCTCAAGTTTTCTTTATGATTACTTAATTCAGCTCACCAGGTATACTGTTCTGACTATGGCACTCTTGATCTCCTTTTCAGGATGGCCCCACGACGACAGCCAGCTAGGGTTCCGATGGTCGAGCGAGACGACAGCCCACCGAGCGACGAGGCTTCGGTGCAGGGCCCTTTTCCAGTAGTGGCACCGGCGGTAGCTTTACCCGCCGAGCCCCCGATGCTTCCAGCAGCAGCCGCTGACGATGCACGTCGCCTCAGCGCACTGCATGAGTTTCAGCGACAGCGACCGCCCAGGTTTCGCGGGGAGACGGATCCCCAGGCAGCAGAGGACTGGCTGGAGGCAGTGGTTCGAGTGTTTAGGCTAGTGAGGACACCAGCAGACCTCATGGTGATCCTCGCTGCGAGCCTACTACACGCAGCAGCAGGACGATGGTGGAGCTTGATGCTCCAGGTGCACGATGAGGCATCTCTACTCTGGACGGACTTCGAGAGCCTCTTCCGCTCTGAGTTCGTCCCGGCCACCCTTCGAGCGGTGCGTATTCAGGAGCTTCTACAGCTGCGGCAGGGCAGCATGACGGTCGCCCAGTACTCGGCGAGGTTTACCGATCTCTCGCGCTACTCGACCGACATGGTACGGGATCCATTCTTCCGGGCCCGGACCTTCGAGCAGGGTTTGAGACACGAGATCAGGGCATCGCTGATCTCCCTCAGCATACCGACTCAGACAGGAGTACTGGAGCGGGCTCTTCTGATCGAGAGCTTCCTTGCTGAGTCTACACCAGCACAGCGACCCACCGCAGGGCGGCACGTGGCAGAGTCATCTGCAGCAGGCAGTCGACGGATGACTCAGGGGTCCAGGCAGACCAGACCTTCAGGCCGACGATCTCAGGGCACTGGCTCAGCAGTGCGGGGCACACAGCGCGGAGCCAGTCTTCCGAGAGGCAGGCAGTGCTACTCGTGCGGCGGGCAGGGCCACATGGCTCGCGACTGCCCGACCCGCCGTGCCGAGGAGCAGCAGTCAGTAGATGGACCACCGAGGCAGAGGCAGAGGGTCGACCGTGGCGGTCCGCAGGGAGGAGGCGGACGAGGCAGAGGAGCTGGACGAGCAGCTGGTGGTGGCCGACGCTTTGAGGCTTTACCACCACCACCACCAGGAGGTCCACCCCGACCACAGGGAGCTGGCGGGCAGCGACAGGCACAGCTCCAGGCAGCAGAGGCCTACGACCACGGCGCACCCGAGATGATTCGAGGTACTATCTGTGTCTATTCCACCCTTGCTGCAGTTCTTATAGACACAGGAGCGAGTCACTCTTTCATAGCCGCTGCCCTTGTTCGGAGCTCGGAGATTCCGACAGAGCCGTTGGCTCGATCCTTACGGCTAGAGACTCCTACGGGAGCAGACTCGACGATTACGCACTGGTGCCGGCAGTGTGAGCTTACTCTAGGAGGCGAGAGCTTCGGCTGGGATCTTCTTGTAGCAGCGTCGAGGCCTTACGACGTCATCTTGGGCATGGATTGGCTGTCCACGGTCCATGCACAGATTGACTGTTTTAGGCGCAAGGTGCGATGTGTACGCACCGACGGGAGCAGGTTCACCTTCACCGGCGAGAAGGGAGCCTTAGCAGCACAGGATGGACTTCCGCGGAGGAGAGGACAGCCCATCACTCATCAGTTGGCTAGCCTTATCCTTGGAGCAGTTGACGTGCGGAGTCCTGGTTTTCCTGCAGTGGTGGATCAGTATGCGGACGTTTTTCCCGACGATGTTCCAGGGCTACCTCCTCGCAGAGAGGTAGACTTTTATATTGACTTGTACCCCGGGACAGCCCCGATATCCACTCCAGCATATCGGATGGCCCCCGCCGAGCTTCGAGAGCTACGGGTACAGTTGGAAGACTTGCAGGGCAAGGGGTTCATCCGACCCAGTGTTTCACCCTGGGCTTCTCCGATATTGTTCGCCAAGAAGGCGGATGGGAGCTTGCGACTTTGTGTTGACTATCGTCGCCTGAACCAGGTGACAGTGAGGAACAAGTATCCGCTACCGAGGATTGATGACCTCTTTGATCAGCTCAAGGGAGCACGGTGGTTCTCGAAGATAGACCTCAGGTCAGGCTATCATCAGCTCAGAGTCAGAGACGAGGATGTGCAGAAGACGGCCTTCAGATGTCGGTATGGCCACTATGAGTTCTTGGTTATGCCTTTCGGTGTAACCAATGCTCCAGCAGTGTTCATGGCTCTCATGAACAGGATCTTTCAGCCATACCTCGATCGGTTTGTCGTGGTCTTCATCGACGACATTCTGATTTACTCTACGACAGAGGAGGAGCACGCCTATCACTTGCGAGTTGTCCTTGACACACTCCGAGAGCACCAGCTTTATGGTAAGCTCTCGAAGTGCCAGTTCTGGATACGTGAGGTCCACTTTTTGGGACACGTAATCTCTGAGGCGGGAGTTGCAGTGGATCCCGCGAAGATTGAGGCTGTGTTAGCATGGGAGCCACCCAGGAGCGTGACTGAGGTTCGGAGTTTCTTGGGACTAGCTGGATACTATCGGAGATTTGTGCCGAACTTCTCCAGAGTTGCGGCATCACTCACAGCGTTGACGAAGAAGGGGAAACCCTTCGTGTGGTCAGACAGTTGTCAGCAGAGCTTCGAGGAGCTGAGGCAGAGATTGACTAGCGCACCTATCTTGAGGTTGCCTGAGGAGGGAGTAGGGTACGTGGTCTACTGCGATGCATCAGGGACCGGACTCGGATGTGTTCTGATGCAGGAGCGGGCAGTGATCGCCTATGGATCACGACAGTTGAGACCGCATGAGCAGAACTACGCTACCCATGACCTGGAGTTAGCAGCAGTGGTCTTCGCTCTGAAGACATGGCGACATTATCTGATGGGCGAGCGCTTTACAGTCTTTTCCGATCATCAGAGTCTCAGGTATATCTTCTCGCAGAAGGATCTGAACCTGAGACAGCGACGATGGCTCGAGTTCCTCCAGGACTATGACTTTGAGATAGTCTATACTCCTGGGAAGGGGAACATAGTAGCCGATGCCCTCAGCAGGAGGACGGGCATTCAGCTACTCGAGGAGGCGACGGAGCAGCTAGCCTCTTTGCAGATATCCTTCGTGGATAGAGATGGAGCAGCCTTTCTTCAGTCTCTCACAGTCACTCCTCCACTACTGCAGCGAGTCAGGGAGGCACAGCGCGGGGACACTGACTGCGAGACACGGCGTGCACAGATATCCTCGGGACAGGCACCTGATGGTTTCTCCCTTGGAGCAGAGCACGACATCCTTTTCAGAGGACGTGCCATGGTACCAGTCACATTGCGAGAGGAAGTGCTGGGGGAGTTTCACACTTCTCCTTTAGCGGTACATCCTGGAGTGGCGAAGATGTACCAGGACCTCAGACGACAGCACTGGTGGCCGGGCATGAAGAAAGCTGTAGCAGAGTTCGTTTCTCGATGCCTTACCTGTCAGCAGGTGAAGGCAGAGCATCAGGTACCAGCAGGCTTGGTACAGCCCTTGGAGGTTCCGGAGTGGAAGTGGGACAGCATATCTATGGACTTCGTGACTGGACTTCCACGTACTTCCAGAGGTCACGACTCCATCTGGGTGATTGTTGACCGACTCACAAAGTCGGCACACTTCTTACCCATCAGAGAGCAGGGCTCAGTAGAGAGCTTGGGACGTCTCTACGTTCAGGAGATTGTGCGGCTCCACGGCGTGCCATCATCTATCGTTTCCGATCGTGATGCCCGCTTTACTTCCCGGCTTTGGAAGGGGTTGCAGGAGGCGTTCGGGACGCAGCTACGTCTTAGCACAGCTTTTCACCCTCAGACGGATGGTCAGACGGAGAGGACCATTCAGACACTCGAGGACATGCTCCGCGCATGTGTCCTCGACTTTGGTCGTAGCTGGGAGGACCACCTACCCTTGGTAGAGTTTGCGTACAACAACAGCTACCACTCCACTATCGGGATGGCACCGTACGAGGCATTGTACGGCCGACCATGTAGATCTCCTTTGTGCTGGACAGACCCCGGGGAGTCAGCACTGGTGGGACCAGAGATGGTCCAGGCCACGACAGAGAAGGTCCAGGTCATCCAGGAGCGGATGAGGGCAGCTCAGAGCCGGCAGAAGTCATACGCTGACAGGAGGCGGAGGCCACTGGAGTTCGAGGATGGCGACCACGTCTTCTTGCGGGTCTCACCTCGACGTGGTATTCGGAGATTTGGCCGAGGCGGCAAGTTATCTCCGCGCTTCATCGGACCTTTCCAGATTCTCAGCAGGATTGGCGAGGTGGCTTATCGCCTGGCTCTACCACCTCAGTTGCACCGGGTGCACGACGTCTTTCACGTATCCCAGCTGAGGAGATACGTGCACGACCCGACGCACATCATTGACCATGGGGAGCTTGACGTTGACGATGGGGCGACTTTTACGGAGGTCCCGGTGGAGATAGAGGATCGACAGGAGCGGGTCCTACGTGGGCGATCGATTCCTCTTGTGCGCATCAGATGGCAACACGGGAATCTCCAGGAGAGCACATGGGAGCGGGAGGCTCAGATGCGTGCTCAGTACCCTCATTTGTTTCCCTAGTTTTGTTGTATCTTTACGGGGACGTAAAGCCCTGAGGTGGGAGTAATGTAAAGACCCGTAAAATTCAAGGGAAATTTTTTCTTAATTTTCTTTAGAATTTTACAAGAGCGCGGTTTCAGACGGCACCTGATTCCGAGGCCCGGAGTGCCCGGAATTAATTTCCGAAGTTTGGCTCGGGTACGTTCAGTGAACGAACGAGCGGGAATTCCTAACTTTTGATCCGGTGCTCGGAATTGAAATCCGAGGGCACCGATGAACTCGCAGTGCCGATATTCGCTTAAAGAGACCCTTTCGGGAGTTGCGTATGTTGCGGGTTGAAAGTTAGTTTTGGGGATTAAAAGATAAGTAAAATAAAATTGTGTGTGAATTTTATTTTATTCTAGGTGGTTAGACTCTCTCATGAGAAGTTGTTGGTGGGGCCCGCAACCACCCAACTTCCCATGTGTGGTTATGAGGGAGGTGGGGCCCACACGAACCCCCCACCTTTTCAAATTCCCTAACCCCTCTAAACCCCCTCTTTAATTTGTGACTCTCCCCTACATTAAAACTTGCCAACTTATCTTTCCATTTAATTTCTTGACAACTCAAGATTTTAATTAATGTAATAAATTCAACTTTTGAATTTTTGAAAGGTGGGCAAAGTGAAAATAAAATAAGGGTAGCTTATTTTATTTTGGGGGTTGCTGTGTTGTGTGGAGATTTGAGGGAGGAAGAGTTCTACACTTTGAAGAACTTCTTTTTCCTCCTTGAAGAACGCGAAGAACCTTCGAACATCGACGAAGAACGCCACGTACTCGGGAATCATTTTTCGCGACGCCATACCCGCGACACCAACGACGTCTTCTTCCGCGTCATCTTTTCCCGCGACGAAATCGTCGTCAAAGAACTTCGAATCCTCGCTTCACGACATCGACGTCCTTCTTCCGTGACGCCGACCACCGCGACGCGTCTTCCGCGGGTCGTTGACGATCTTCGTTCTTGAAACCAGAGGTAGGGGATAATCTTTATTGATTATTTTTATTCCTTTCTTGAATCGTGGATTTTAGCGTGACTTAACGTGTGTCTTATTTTATTTAAGTTCCGTTTTTATTTCTTTAACGTGAGGGGGACCGGACCGCACGAACACGGCCGAATCCCCCACCATCGTTCATGTTGTTCATGCTGGAGGAAACAAGTAACGTGGTGCCGTCGCACCACGCGGATGAACGTTCAGATATTTTCCGCAACGCCGTCGCGCTTCGCCG
The DNA here is from genome assembly GCA_963277665.1 of Viscum album. Taxonomy (NCBI): domain Eukaryota; kingdom Viridiplantae; phylum Streptophyta; class Magnoliopsida; order Santalales; family Viscaceae; genus Viscum; species Viscum album. Next base: position 755,834,827 of record OY728132.1, on the reverse strand, counting down.
AGGAGAGATTTCAAGAACGCGACGCCGTCGCGCCGCGTTGGGAGGATTCTTGGCACGGAGAAAGGGGCGCGGTGCCGTCGCACCGCGCCGGACGACGAACACCGCGGCCGGTTCCGGGCCGCGGTGAGACGAGGAGACCGCGGCCGGTTCCGGGCCGCGGCGGAAGGAAAGACCGGCGGCCCTGCCGCCGGCGTCGGAAATCAAGGGCGGGACCGGAATTTCCCGGTCCCGTTAGTAAAAACCGGCCGGCCAGCGGGCCGGCCGGATTTCATAAAAACCGGGGGTTTAAACCCCCGGCCGGCTCTTCAAACCCCCCTCTTAAAGAGGGGGGCGGTTCTTTTAAGGAGGGGGGGGGCAAAGCCCCCCGGTTTTATTCAACCGGCCCCCATTTGCGGGGGCCGTTTCTTGGCAAGGCACGGCTTAAAGCCGTGCCGTTTGTGAAACGCGGGGCTTAGCCCCGTGTGCCAGCCGCCGCCGCCACGCGGCCCGCCAGCCGCCGCCGCCACGCGGCCCGCCAGCCGCCGCCGCCACGCGGCCCGCCAGCCGCCGCCGCCACGCGGCCCGCCGCCGCCACGCGGCCCGCCAGCCGCCGCCGCCACGCGGCCCGCCGCCGCCACGCGGCCCGCCAGCCGCCGCCGCCACGCGGCCCGCCGCCGCCGCCACGCGGCCAGCCGCCGCCGCCGTCCGCCGCCGTCCGCCGCCGCCGTCCGCCGCCGCCGGCCGCCGCGCCGTCCAGAGGGGGGGGGTCGGGCCGGGTCGGCCCGGACCCGGACCCCCCGTTTCGGACCAGATTCGGTTCTTGGCTCATAACTTGAGCCTCGGACCTCCGAATGACGAACCGTCTGCGGCAACGCGATCCTTGGATCGAGACGGTCGTTTCGGTATATCGCACTCAAGGTTTCGGTTTACTTTGAGTTCGGCCGGGTTGGTTCGTTCACGAAACCAACCGGGCCTTCGGAGCGGAAACGCTCATATCTTGAGCTACGGACGTCCGATTGACGTGCCGTCAGTCACGTAGTGTTCCTCTTAGAGAGACGGATCTTTTGGCATACTCCGCCCGAGGTTTGGACGCAGGTGGAGTACGGTCGGGTTGGTTTTGCCTTAAAAACCAACCGGGCCCCGGAGACAAAAATGCCAATAACTCTCAGACCGGGCGTCCGATCGACGCGCCGTCTGTTGCGTTGAGTTCCTGTTGACGATACGGAACTTTTGGATACATCAACTTCGGTCTTCGTGACAGTTGATGTATCAGCCTCTCGGCTCGTGGAGCGGACCCTCCGTACGAGCTTGCTGTGTGCGGGAACCCTAGTGCTGGCTGCGACTGTTCTACTGCTACGACTGCTACTGTGACTGCGACGACGACAGTACAGAGATCCTGTGTGGATTCGACGACGACAGTACAGAGATCCTGTGTGGATTCGACGACGACGACTACAGCACTCAGCGATCCTACGTGGATCAGTGCTTCAGGTTCTGTGTGAGCCCGATCCTGTGTGGGTCCTTGCGCTCAGCGGTTCTGTGTGAGCCAGCGCCTACAGGTTCTGTGTGAGCCCGATCCTGTGTGGGTCTTCTGCGGGGGTTAGTTACCTATCGATCCTTCGTGGGTCCGACGACTTAGATGGATCAGTGATCATCTTTATCGTCCCTGAAGAAGTATACCTGTGTGAGCTGAATCCTGTTACTTTCCTTTGTGGAATACGTATACTTTCCTGCGTGGACTGAGTTATACTTGGGCTCGGAGGTTGGAGCGTATCTGAATTGATGACTTAGGTATATGTATGGGCATATACCTAAGCAGTGTTGGTTGTTACTTCGTGATTGTACTTTGTTTCGTGGTTTATCCTTTGTGGATTTTGAGAGACCTTCAGGGGTCTCGGGGTCCCTACTGAGTAGCTTATACTCACCCCTGCACGGGCTTCGCCCGCACTACGTTGTGTTGGTTGCAGACGACGGACAGCGTTGACCTTAGCTGAGGTTTGCAGAGCGGGACGGTACCCGGAGGTGGACCACTGGGAGAGACGTGCACGGAGCAGACGGCGGGACCCGTGAAGCAGAGGAGCTATCTGTACCCACCCTTCAGGTGGGATTTCCAGTGGACAGCTCGGAGTAGCGGCTTTACTTTTCAGTTGCTGTTTTTCCCTTTCGAGTTGTACTTTACTTTCAGTTTGGGTTTGTATTCTGGCCCATTTACTTTTCCGCACTTTCAGTTGTACTCTGTTTTTGTTTAGTGTTTACTTTCCGCTTCTTTACTCTGTGGTGTTTGTTTACCTTACAAAGGCAATGCCTTCCCTTTTTACCGGGATTTACGCCTTGGTGCTAGTCGCCAGCCCCTGGCCTATGGAAGGCGGGCTTGGGGTAGTCACGGCACGGACCCCGAGGGCGGGTCGTGACATATTTATCATTCTATAATGAAGAATAAATTTTATAGTGAAATGAAATAAATGAACAGAACAAATACATAGAGATAAACATTAGGACTATGGTAAATATTTTATATTCCACCTACCCCAATCATATAGAAAATATTTCAATCAATTTTTTATGATTATTCAGGCTAAAAAAATGATAAATCCAAATCCAATAATTTTATATAAAAGGAATGGTTAGTGAGATTTAGAAGATTATAAAAACTCCAATCATGGGTTCTTTAAAAAAAATATAATAAATATGACTCATAGATCATTCATAGCATTGATTCGAAACCTATGAAAATTAAAATTCCTATTAATTGATGGAGAACCACCCTTTTGGTGCTTGGTGGGACTATTTTTGAAACCCTTACTACAAGAGGTTCAAAAGAGAAGAAATTTATGTAAGAAAAATTTAATCAAGAGAGGGAAAATTTTCATTTCCCCTAAATATTAAAAGGATAATGGTTTGGATATATATTTAGGAAAACTGTGCAAGAACTTTATGATACCCTGTTTGCAAGAATGGGCATCAATTTTGTAGTTTTATAAGGATCCTATATGTGTTTCCAAAACATGAATAGGCCATGCAGTTGGCTAATTAAAGGGGAACATAATTTACAACCTCCACTTATATGGTTTAAATACTACGCTCCTCACTTCTCTAGGGAACAATGTTATATCACATAGTTAAAACTAATCCTATTCCAACCATTTTTCATAAACTAGATGCCCCCATATCCCCCTTTTTTGTCTTAAACACCTGGGATACCCTCAATTCCTTTCATACTATTGGTTGGCATCCTATTAACCAATTCAATGTGAGTTAAAAAAATATTCAATAAAAAACAGATCTCATTTGATGTTTAGGATCTTAAAACTTGTCCACCTCACAATAGATCTTTTTTAATCTACTCTACTATGCCTCACCAATCCTTAAAGGTAAATAGATTGGGGCACTATTCCTACATATCATCTTCAATATCCTAATATTATTCCCAAAATAGACCATATTTCACAACATTCAAACCAAATGAACAATCATACCCCAAATTGCCTTTTAAATGTGATGTATAATATGAATTAGATACTCCTCAATGGATAAATCAACATCATGTTTCACATCATGATCATAAACCTCATGATAATGGTGATGGTGAGACTTATGAAAAAATGAAATATGGTAAAAAATTCTGAATAGAACTATAGTATTATGGAAGAACTGATGAGTATGCCATCAGTCTAATCGTCTCCTCATTCTCAAATGGCCCATTATACGTTAGTGTCAATGTGCACTAGTTCTAAATCTAATGGTGTACCAATCATGGTTACACCCAAAAAAATGCATGGTCACCCACTATAAACTCAGGAGGTCAACAATGTTGATCTCTTTATTACTTCTGTCTAGTCTATGTCCCAGCCATAAATTTCTAGATCAACTCAACATGTACCAATGTCTCCTATAGAAGACTAATACCAACAACCTTGATTCTCCAATTTATATAAAGAAATAGGGATCTTCATTGCCAACTAGAGAGTTACGCATATAGTTCGATATGAATATTTTAATTATAACTATTATTTTATAAGAAATCCAAAATTTATAAGTGATTCTACCATGTCCAAATAGAATTTAGAACACATTCCCTCACCATTTCCTCCAATACCTACATAGTACATTTTGGGTACTCGTCTATTTCTGGGTGGAAAGAACTAGTCAAATACGCCTGAGTACCTATCACCTTATACAATTGTAACCATAAATGAGAAGAAAAATTGGGTCTCTATAAGAAAATAACTCTTAGGAACTCCATTAAAACACACCATATATTGAACATAATATTTCCCCATAGATATATGGTATAAGTATCCCAAATGGGAAATAAATGGGATATTTTTTTCAATAAATCCAAAATTTCAAATATCACATCATTTTCAAGGAGTCAATAGTAAGATGATAAACAATTCTACGATGACATCATCCCACATCCATTCTAGAATGGGAAATGGCCATATTTGACCAGATGGTCACTAATTCTCAGAATTCACTTCCAGAAACATGCAACATCATGTCACAATACTTGTACACTTATTTTTCATACCGGGCCACCAATACAATCAATGAAGGTCATGGTACATTTTGGTCAAACCATGATGTAATTCCTATTTCATGGTAAAAAAATCATGCATCAACTCATCCTACAAAGAAGTAGGCATAATAACATAACAATAATCATGAATAATGTCATCATCATCGATGGTCCAGTAGGGTAGTAACTCACCACCGTCAAATATAACCCTTAAAGTTGAACATTCCAAGCCCTAAAAGTACATTTTTTAAACCCAACAAAGGAGCTAGGTATCTATGGGTAAAAAATAATAATAATATTTCCCTCATCCTTCGAAACCACGATGTGAATCATAGTAAATAAGGTCATCATCTTCTACTCAGAACACGACTCATGAACTATCTGAGTCTCCATCTTCTAACTCAATCATCCAAACAATAATACCACGTCCCAAAACATAATCCACCTAAAAATAAAACGACTATACGTAGTCAATCCAAATCACTTTTTTAATATTTAAATCATATTGTAAAAATACGTACATGATGCTCTTAGTGTAGGTATAGATGGTAAACCTTTCACATGGAAGATAATTTCACAAATATTTTACAACATATACCACTGTAGAGAACTCATGATTTTCTTTGGGATAGTTATGTTCATGTTGTTTCAGATATTTTGATCTATATTACACAACACGGTCTCTATACATCAATACTGATAGAATTTCTTTCAGGGATGCAACACATAACATAGTATACTCTTCACTCGGTTTCTATATAATAAGAATTAGTTCAACAATTAATCACACTTTAACTCTAGGAAAAAAATCCTCACATTCCATATACCACTAAAACATTAGAGTCTTATTGGGAAATCCCATTAGAGATAATAACATGTGGGAAAATTATTTGACAAATATATAGTAATAACTAACCAAACCTATAACGTTTTAGAAATCAAAATAATTCTTGGGCTGCCCCAAAGAAAACACTACTTAATCATTTTCCTTGTCCACTAACAAAACATTATGTAAGATTGTGTGGCCCAATAAACTTGATTTTTAATTAAATAATTGAATCATTGATTTAATTAAATATAAATATTTCTCTATCAGTGTATCTAGGATGATTTCAAGATTTTCAAAAGATCATCATCTGTCTGGGAGTACACTAAAATTTCATCGATGAAAACAACCACAAAGAGTTCCAAAAAATAGGCAAAGTATTCAGTTCATCATGTCTATAAAATGAGTAAGATTATTGTAACGACCGAAAGTTTTTCAATGGAAAATTCCCTTCTTATATCCATGTCATAAAAACACAAAATAATGAACTACTAAGTGATAAGTGACCTTTAAACATAGTTTTGTCACCCCTATGTTTGGAATTTTAAAAATCCAACATTCATGGTTGTGTTCAAGATAGTTTTTGGAGTCCAATGAAACAAAAATAATTTTTACTTAACAGTAACCTACCCTTATGAATATTAACCTACCCTTATGAATAGTAATATGACCCTTATTAATAGTAAATAAGAGTAACATTACCTATGAATAATAAAATAAAATTTAGACATCTTAGAAAGTGACAATTTTACATTAGTAAACATTTTTGGTATTTTATAAGTCATAAATAATTAATTATAATTAATTAATTAATTTAAAAGAATATTTATTTTCCTGAAATATATTAAAAAATAATTTAATCAATGCCTAATATTTTTTAGATAATTTTATAAGACCCTAAGTAATTTTTGAATGAACTGCAAAATCAGTTTTAATTTTAAAAACTGTTTTCTTAAGTAAATTATGATTTTAATTAAATATTAAATTAATAATATTTATAAAATTATTTTTTAAAAATGGACATTATTTTTGGATTCTACACGTCGAAAAATGGTTGGGGTAAAATTTTGGGATTTTTCTGAGATACTTGAATTTTTGATGAATAGTAGAATACATTAATTTATCATATAAATACATTTTATTTGAAACCCACTATTCATGACATCACAAGTGATGTAAGCACCCAAATCCCGACTTCACAGGTCTTATTTATTATTCTTAGTCATCCAAGACTCACTATTCCTTGTCTTAGGTGAAATTAATAAACTGATCAATTTTATATTAAGGAAACCCCTCTCCCCTCCACTATAAAAGCCACCCTTCACTCCGTCTTTCCCTCACACCTCTCAAGCTCCAAGCCTTCACTAAACTCTTCCCAAAAACCTTCCCTAGCCCCTCCACCACGTCCAAGAGATTCTGGTCTCATTAAAAGACCATGCTTAGGCCCTTAAGGAGGTTCTTAAGAGAAGGATTCTAAAGGTAATTTCTCTCCCTCTTCTCCTTTAATTTCCTTTCAAGTTCAAGTTCCTTTCTTGACCTCTCCCTACCGATCTTCATCCAATTTTTTTTGTAACTCCAGTATTTAACATATAATGTAATCTTATGATTCTAATGGTATATTATATCACCCCACACCCTTTCCCTCTTCCATTTATTTTATTAAAGAGAACGTTGTTCATGTGGTGATATTTTATCACCTTCAAAAACAACATGCTCTCTTCTTCCATTTTTACCTTCAATCTGGTCATGAAACCATTTTTATGGTTGAACAAGAACGTTTTATATGTATTATGTTCTATTTTCAGTTCTGGAAATAACCTATGGCCATACTACTATGGGAAAAGTTAAAATGAGTTGGGTCTGATCCAAAAACCGCTCAAATTAGCCCAAATAATCCTCATTTATTTGTTATCTAATGATTTGGCCACATGGATCTAATATAACTCATTATAAAATCATTCAAGCTTCTATAATATCATTAATTACGTGTAATATCAATTTTTTATGTTTACCCATGATCTACCCAAACATCAAATTAAGAATACAAGTGGACCGCTCAAGAAAACCATGAAAATGAACATCCCCGATCAATGTTTTTAAACTCTATAAGTCATCCAAAGGAACATAATATGAAATAATGAAACCAGAATGAACCCTATTAATGTATAAAAGGTTATGGAATTTCTAATTAATTAATATAATGTCATTATACAGGACATTAAAGAGATGGTGGCATTCAAGTACAATGTAAGGGGAAATCTCAAACCCAATTTTCTTCCTTCGGGTTCTCCCTCTTTCACTCCATTTTTGATCTGGTTACTCCTCAAAGATCGTTTTTCATCTTTTCCTTTACTTTTCTGGGATATAAATGTTTTTCACTGGTTTTTATGTCCATCAAAATGTTTTCCAAAAAGAACTCTTCTTTCAAGATCTCACCTTTTACATCTCATTCAAGGATGATGGTTCTTGTATCAAGTATGTTGTTCCCTCTTTATTTTGGGAACCCAAAGCTTATGAATGTGTTATTATGAGATTAAACCCATTCCTTTCCATGGGTTACTTATGTACATGTTTGATATGAGTTCTATGTGGCAATAATGATAATGATAATGTTATGATGTGACGGGTGCGTCCGGTATTATATAGCGCAATATGAATGTTTAAATGTGACGGGTGCGCCCCGAATTATATAGCGCTCCAATGCATTGGGTAAAGTGATGAATCTCATGAGTAAATTTGAAATGATGGGTTAAAATGATGCTAGATTTGTTCACATGTATGTGTGGTAGTTAACCACTAAGACATGATGTTTCATTTTTATGCTTTGCCACATTTCAAGTTTATTGTTTATGCTCCTCTCATGTTCAATACCTTCTTCATGATTATGTTCACCCCATGATATATTATTTTTATATATCCTCTTACTAGGCTTTTATCTCACCCCTGTTGATATATATCCTCAGGTGGCTACATTTACTAAGGGGAGGACAAGTTCTACTAAGAATCTATAGAAGAAGAGATTAAATGTATTTTTATTCTTGATGTTGTACTTGTTATGTGTAGTCCTAGTTTTCCTAAGACACTAAACCTCTGGATCCTCCATGTGTAATAATATTATGTTGTTTATCTTTAAAATGATGTAATAGTAATGTAAGAAAAGGCTGGGTCACTATAGTTGGTATCAGAGGATAGGTTTAGTTAATTTGGGAATTAGGATTAGTGAACCCTAAAGAAAACCTCTAGCATGAGACTAAGTAAAAATATGCACACAAGGATATTTACCTAGGGATCCCATATGTTATGTTTTTGGTATAATTGTTTAAATGAATAATTTATTCATGACTTGTTTACTTATGTTTTGTTCTAACCTTTTCTATTTTAGAAAATGGTGGGAACCAGGAGGAATCAGGCCAACAACTCTTGCGAAGGCCAATGCAGCGATTGCCCGAATGACATCCCCAATGATTTTGGAGGTGGAGTTCAAAACATCATGGAAATGCTTACCCAATTATCTCGGGTTATGAATAATAACCATAATAATGGGGAACGTCTTCCTTCACCAAAGATAGAGCAGTTAGCTATCGAATGTTTTATGCGGCAACGACCACCGACGTTTTGTGGATCTTCTGATCCAGTAGTTGCGGAATAGCGGGTCAACTCCATGGAGAAGATCTTTTCTGTTATTCACTGTTCCGATATAGAGAAGGTGAATCTATCCATTTATCATCTAGATGGAGAAGCTGATCAATGGTGGTCTTTGATTAAGAACACCAAGCCAAGGGAGGAAATTTATGAGATGGAATTGGAAGACTTTAAGATAATGTTTCATAATAAGTACTTCCCAAGAACTCTTCGCACGAAGATGGAGAGAGAATTCATAGAGCTCAAACAAAAAGAAGGAGAATCTGTCACAACTTATGAAGCAAATTTCACAAGGCTCTCAAGGTATGCTTTGGGTTTTGTTATCATCAGTGATAGAAAAATTGATAGATTCTTTAGTGGATTAAAACCACATCTTCGAAAAGCTCTTGCAATTCGAGACTTTGTGAGTTATGAAGAAGATGTTCGGTGTGCTCTCAAAGTGGAGATGGGGTTTGGAGAATGGTCCCATGGCTATGGTGATAACAAAAGAAAGATGGAATTTCAAGCTGGTGGATCTAGTGATAAAGATGGGAAGAAAACACAACGACCCACTTGCCAAAAATGTGGGAAGTTGCACAATGGGAACTGCCTCAAACGGACGGGGAAATGCTTCAAGTGTGGGAAAGAAGGACACCTAGCTCACGAGTGATGAAGAGACATGAAAAGGAAGGATAATGTAGCCGATGAAAGGATATAACCACTCGTGGTTCAATGAAACAACTGTAAAGAGCTAGGGCACTATTCAAACCAATGCACTAAACCTCGAGCTCTTGAGGGTAACCAGCGCCAACAACCACCAAAGACAAAGGAACAAGGGAAGGCTTATGCCATCACTACTATAGAGGTGGAACATTTTAATTAAATCTTACAAGGTACACTTCTTATTCACTCAAGAATGGCAAATGTTTTTTTTGATTCTAGTTCTACGCATTCCTTTATATCTTGCATGTTTTCTAGAACTATAGAATCGAAGCCTCGAAACCTTGAAGTAGAGATATCTGTAAAAACACCAAGTGGTGTTATCATTGCAACCCAAGTGTTTGATTCTTCTCCTGTTGACGTATGTGGGAAGATTCTTCCAGCAAATCTCATAATACATACCTTGGTGGAATTCGACGCTATAATGGGAATGGATTGGCTCTCATTATATAGAGCACATATCAACTATCGTGAAAAGGAAATATATTTTCACATTCCGAACCATCCCATGCTCCTCTACAAATGCAAGGAAGATCATGAATATCCTTTGAAAAATCCTTCAAACATGTGGGTGATGATTCCCTATGAAGAAGCATACGTCACCCAAATTTTTGAGTCAAAGGAAAGTTCCAACCTTGAGGAAATTCCCATCGTAAGGGAATACGGCGATGTATTTCCCGAAGAGTTACCCGGAATTCCCCCGGATCGTGAGGTAGAGTTCTCAATTGAACTCATACCTGGAGCTACTCCTATCTCGAAGTTCCCCTATAGGATGGATCCTATCGAAATGGAGGAGTTAAAGAAGCAGCTGCAAGAGCATCTGGGCAAAGGGTTCATATGCCCTAGTGCATCACCTTGGGGTGCGCCAGTGCACTTTTTGATTAAGAAGGATGGTACCATGCGGCTGTGTATCGATTATCGGGAACTCAACAAGATCACCATAAAGAACAAGTATCCTCTCCCAAGGATTGATGACTTGTTCGACCAGTTAAGAGGAGATCAATACTTCTAAAAGGTGGATCTTTGTTCTGGATGTCATAAATTAAAGGTGAAGAAGGAAGATATACAGAAGACTGCCTTCCGTACAAGGTATGGGCACTATGAGTTTTTGGTGATGCCCTCTTAACTTACTAATGCCCCTGCAATCTTCACGGATTTGATGAATAGAGTCTTTAGGCAATACCTCGACAAATTTGTGGTAGTGTTTATTGATGATATTCTCATCTACTCCAAGATCAAGGAGGAACATGACGAACATATAAGACTTGTGTTGGCGACATTGAGAAAGGAGAAGTTGTACGCCAAGTTCAGCAAGTGTGACTTTTGGAAGAATCAAGTCACGTTCATGGGACATGTGATCACAAGTGAGGGAATTTCTGTGGACCCTTCAAAGACAAAGGTGATTGGGGAATGGACCAGGCCCTCTAGTGTCACAGAAATCCGTAGTTTTCTTGGATTAGCTGGGTACTATCGACGTTTTGTGAGAAACTTCTCACGATTTTCAAGCCCGCTAACTATGTTAACAAGGAAAGGGGTAAAGTATGTCCAGACCGAAGAATGTGAGGGAAGCTTCAAGGAGCTAAAGAGAAGGCTGATCACTGCACCTGTACTCACACTACCGAAAAGTGGAGAAAGTTTTGTGATATATAGTGATGCTTCAAAGAAAGGCTTGGGTTGTGTACTCATACAAAATGATAATGTGATAGCCAACACCTCACGACAGTTGAAGATCCATGAGCAGAACTACCCGACACATGATCTAGAGCTGGCAGCCGTGATTTTTTCCTTGAATATCTGGCATCACTTCCTTTATGGCGAGAAGTGTGACATATACACCGACCACAAGATCCTAAAGTATATATTCACACAAAAGGAGATCAAAATGCGTCAAAGGAGATGGTTAGAGCTAATCAAGGATTACGATTACTCTATTCACTATCATCCAGGAAAGGCGAACAAGGTAGCTGATGCTCTAAGCAGGAAAGAACCTGCTACTCTATCCATTTTGAGGATTGAGAAAGAGCCTATCTTCTTGGATATGCAAATGATGGATTTGGGAATCGTAAGGGCAGGGGATACATCCTAGCTTGCCCAAATGATTGTGCAACCATCCATCCAACAGATGATTAAGGAAGCCCAAAGGGATGATGTGGAGATACCAAAGTTGGTGGATGTAGTAAAAGAAGGGAAGCTGCAAGAGTTCCATATCGACGATGATGGTGTGATTCAGTTTGGAAGACAGATTTGTGTGCCTTCATCACCCGGGATAAAGAAGGAGCTATTGGATAATGCACATAGCTCAACTTTCTCTATTCATCCTGGAAGTACCAAGATATATCGTGATCTCCGAGAACACTTCTGGTGGGATAAGATGAAGAAGGAGATTGCGGAATATATATCAAGGTTCTTGGTATGTCATCACGTTAAAGTTGAGCGGAAAAAGTCCAAAGGTATGATGCATCCATCGCCTATACCCATGTAGAAATGGGAAAATGTTACTATGGACTTTGTCATGGGTCTCCCGAAAATGTCAAGAGAAAATAATGTGATATGGGTTGTGGTTGACCGACTCACCAAGACTACCCATTTTATCACTATTCGGTAAGACCTCTCACTTGAACAACGTGCAAGGATATATGTGAAGGAAGTAGTGAGATTGCACGGTGTTCCACTCTCGATTGTCGCTGACCGTGATATGAGGTTCACTTCTAAATTCTGGAGGAGACTTCAACATGCTTTGAGTATTGAATTAAATTTCAGCACGACCTATCACCCCCAAACTAATGGACAGTCTGAAAGGACTACTCAGACACTTGAAGATACGCTAAGATTCTACTCTCTTGAATTCAAAGGTGGGTGGGATCAGAATCTCCCATTGGTTGAGTTCTCATACAGCAATAGCTTCCACTAGAGTATTCAGATGGCTCCGTGTGAAGCTCTTTATGGGAAGTGATGTAGAACTCCAACCTGATGGGATGAAGTTGGAGAACGAAAGCGACATGGTCCTAATCTTGTTCAAGGGATGACAGAGAAGGTTCAGGACATCCAGAAACATATCAAAGCTGCTCAAAGTCGGCAAAAGAGCTATGTTGATAATCGTCGAATGGACTTGGAGTTCAACGTTGGAGATAAAGTCTTCCTTCGAATATCTCCATGGAAAAGAGTCATGAGATTTGGGAAGAAAGGGAAGCTATGCCCAAGGTACATTGGCCCTTTTGAGATCCTTGATCGTATAGGATCTGTGGCCTATCGTCTAGCACTTCCACCAAATATGGCTCAATTTCATTATGTGATTCCTGTATCACTACTGAGGAAGTACATACCAAACCCCTCACATGTACTAAACTCAGAGGTGGTACAGCTGGATGATGATCTCTCCTATGAGTAGAATCCGGTAAAAAGTTTTGGACCGAAGTGATAAGGTTCTACGCAACAAGACAACCTTCCTTGTCAAAGTGTTGTGGAGGAACCAAAAGTTTGAGGAAGCAACTTGGGAACCCGAAGAGCCAATGAAGGAGAAGTACCCTCACCTGATTGTGTAAAGTGAAATTTCGGGGGTGAAATTTCTTAAGGGGGGAAGAATGTAACGACCCAAAGTTTTTCAATGGAAAATTCCCTTCTTATATCTATGTCATAAAAACACAAAATAATGAACTACTAAGTGATAAGTGACCTTTAAACATAGTTTTGTCACCCCTATGTTTGGAATTTTAAAAATCCAACATTCACGGTTGTGTTCAAGATAGTTTTTGGAGTCCAGTGAAACAAAAATAATTTTTGGTGAATATTAACCTACCCTAAGGAATAGTAACCTACCCTTATGAATAGTAATATGAACATTATGAATAGTAAATAAGAGTAACATTACCTATGAACAATAAAATAAAATTTAGACATCTTAGAAAGTGACAATTTGACCTTAGTAACCATTTTTGGTATTTTATAAGTAATAAATAATTAATTATAAATAATTAATTAATTTAAAAAAATATTTATTTTCTTGAAATATATTCATAAATTTTTGAATCAATGCCTAATAGTTTTTAGATAATTTTAGAAGACCCTAAGTAATTTTTGAAAGAACTGCAAAATCAGTTTTAATTTTAAAAACTCTTTTTTAATGTAAATTATGATTTTAATTAAATATTAAATTAAAAATATTTAGAAAATTATTTTTGAAAAATGGACTTCATTTTTGGATTCTACACGTCGAAAAATGGTTCAGGTAAAATTTTGGGATTTCTCTGAGATACTTGAATTTTTGATGAATAGTAGAATACATTAATTTATCATATAAATACATTTTAATTAAAACCCAGTATTCCTGACATCACAAGTGATGTAAGCACCCAAATCCAGAATTAGAAAGTTTTATTTACTATTCTTAGTCATCCAAGACTCACTATTCCTTGTCTTAGGTGAAATTAATATACTAATCAATTTTATATTAAGGAAACCCCTCTCCCCTCCACTATAAATGCCACCCTTCAGTCCCTCTTTTCCTCACACCTCTCAAGCTCCAAGACTTCTCTAAACTCTGACCAAACACCTTCCCTAGCCCCTTCCCCACGTCCAAGAGCTTCTGGTCTCATCATAAGACCAATCTTAGGCCCTTAAGGAGGTTCTTAAGAGGAGGATTCTAAAGGTAATTTCTCTCACTCTTCTCCTTTAATTTCCTTTCAAGTTCAAGTTCCTTTCTTGATCTCTCCCTACCTATCTTCATCCAAATTGTTTTGTAACTCCATTAGTATACATATAATGTAATATTATGATTATAATGGTATATTATATCCCCCCACACCCTTTCCCTCTTCCTTTTATTTTATTAAAGAGAACGTTGTTCATGTGGTGATAATTTATCACCTTCAAAAACAACATGCTCTCTTCTTCCATTTTTACCTTCAATATGGCCATGAAACCATTTTTATGGTTGAACCAGAATGTTTTATATGTATTATGTTCTATTTTAAGTTATTTAAATAACCTATGCCCATACTACTAAGTGAAAAGTTAAAATGAGTTGGTTGTGATCCAAAAACGGCTCAAATTAGCCCAAATAATCTTCATTTATTTCTTATCTAATGATTCAGCCACATGGATCTGATATAACTCATTATAAAATCATTAAAGCTTCTGTAATATCATTAATTAGATGTAATATCAGTTCTGAATGTTTACCCATGATCTATCCAAACATCAAATTAAGAATACAAGTGGACAGCTCAAGAAAACCATGAAAATGAACATCCCTGATCAATGTTTTTAAACTCTATAAGTCATCCAAAGGAACATAATATGAAATAATGAAACCATAATGAACCATATTAATGTATAAAAGGTTCTGGAATTTCTAATTAATGAATATAATGTCATTATAAAGGACATTAAAGAGAAGGAGGCATTCAAGTACAAGGTAGGGGGAAATCTCGAACCCAAATTTCTTCCTTCGGGTTCTCCCTCTTTCACTCCATTTTTGATATGGTTACTCCTCAAATATCATTTGATCATATTTTCCTCTACTTTTCTGGGATTTACATGTTTGTCACTAGTTTTTATGTCCATAAAAATGTTTTCCAAAAAGAACTCTTCTTTCAAGATCTCACCTTTTACCTCTCATTCAAGGATGATGGTTCTTGTATCAAGTATGTTGTTCCCTCTTTGTTTTGGGAACCCAAAGCATATGAATGTGTTATTATGAGATGAAAACCATTCCATTCCATGGGTTATTTATTTACATTTTTTATATGTGTTCTATGTGGAAATCATGATAATGATAATGTTATGATGTGACGGGTGCGCTCGGAATTATATAGCGCAATATGAATGTTTAAATGTGACGGGTGCGCCCGAAATTATATAGCGCTCCAATTCATTGGGTAAAGTGATTAATATCATGAGTAAATGTGAAATTATTGGTGAACATGATACTAGATTTTTTCACAAGTATGTGTGGTAGTTAACCACTAAGACATGATGTTTCATTTTTATGCTTTTCCACATTTCAAGTTTATCGTTTATGCTCCTCTCAAGTTCAATATCTTCTTCATGATTATGCTCACCCCATGCTATATTGTTCTTATCATCCTCTTACTGGGCTTTTAGC
Source organism: Viscum album (assembly GCA_963277665.1). NCBI lineage: Eukaryota > Viridiplantae > Streptophyta > Magnoliopsida > Santalales > Viscaceae > Viscum > Viscum album. The sequence continues at coordinate 755,819,059 of OY728132.1, read as the reverse complement.
TCACCCCTTTTGATGTATATCCTCAGGTGGCTACATGTACTATGGGGAGGACAAGTTCTACTAAGAATCTATAGAAGAAGAGATTAAATGAATTTTTATGCTTGATGTTGTACTTGTTATGTGTAGTCCTAGTTTTCCCAAGACACTAAACCTATGTATCCTCAATGTGTAATACTATTATGTTGTTTATCATTGAAATTATGTAATAGTAATGTAAGAAATGTCCGGGTTGCTATAGTTGGTATCAGAGGAAAGGTTTAGTTAATTTGGGAATTAGTATTAGTGAACCCTAAAGAAAACCTCTAGCATGAGACTAAGTACAAATATGCACACAAGGATATTTACCTAGGGATCCCATATGTTATGTTTTTGGTATAATTGTTTAAATGAATAAGTTATTCATGACTTGTTTACTTATGTTTTGTTCTAACCTTTTCTATTTTAGAAAATGGTGGGAACCAGGAGGGATCAGGCCAACAACTCTTGTGAAGGCCAATGCAGTGATTGCCCGAACGACATCCCCAATGATTTTGGAGGTGGAGTTCAAAACATCATGGTGATGCTTACCCAATTATCTCAGGTAATGAATAATAACCATAATAATGGGGAACGTCCTCCTTCATCAAAGAGGGAGAATCTAGCTATCGAATGTTTTATGCGGCAACGACCACCGACATTTTGTGGATCTTCTGATCCACTAGTTTCGGAATAGTGGGTCAACTCCATGTAGAGGATCTTTTCCGTTCTTCACTATTCTGAGATAGAGAAGGTGACTCTAGCCATTTATCATCTAGATGGAGAAGCTGATCAATGGTCGTCTTTGATTAAGAACACCAAGCGAAGGGAGGAAATTGATGAGATGGAATGGGAAGACTTTAAGATAATGTTTCTTAATAAGTACTTCCCAAGAACTCTTCGCACGAAGATGGAGAGAAAATTCATAGAGCTCATGAAAAAATAAGGAGAATCTGTCACAACCTATGAAGAAAATTTCACAAGGCTCGCAAGGTATGCTTCGGGTTTTGTTATCAACAATGATAGCAAAATTGATAGATTCTTTAGTGGATTAAAACCAAAACTTCGAAAAGCTCTTGCAATTCGAGACTTTGGGAGTTATGAAGAAGTTGTTCGGTGTTCTCTCAAAGTGGATATGGAGTTTGGAGAATGGTTCCATGGCTATAGTGATAAGAAAAGAAAGATGGAGTTTCAAGCTGGTTGATCTAGTGATAAAGATGGGGAGAAAACAAAATGACCCACTTGCCAATAATGTGGGAAGTTGCACAATGGGATCTGCCTCAAACGGACGGGGAAATGCTTCAAGTGTGGGAAAGAAGGACACAAAACTCACGAGTGACGAAGAGACATGAAAAAGAAGGATAATGTAGCGGATGAAAGGAGAGACCACTCATGGTTCAATGCTAAAACTGTAAGGAGCTGGGGCACTATTCAAACCAGTGCACTAAACCTCGAGATCTCGAGGGTAATCAGCACCAACAACCACCAAATACAAAGGAACAAAGGAAGGCTTATGCCATCACTACTACAGAGGTGGAACATGATAATGAAGTCTTACAAGGTACGCTTCCTATTCACTCAAGAATGGAAAAAGTCTTATTTGATTCTGGTTCTACGCATTCCTTTATATCTTGCACGTATTCTATAACTATAGAATTGAATCCCTGAAACCTTGAAGTAGAGATATCTATAAAAACACCAAGTGGTGCAATCATTGCAACCCAAGTGTTTGATTCTTCTCCTGTTGACGTATTTGGGAAGATTCTTCCGTCAAATCTCGTAATATATCCCTTTGTGGAATTCGACGCTATAATGGGAATGGATTGGCTCTCGTTATATAGAGCACATATAAACTATCAGGAAAAGTAAATATATTTTCATATTCCAAACCATCCCATTCCCCTCTAAAAGTGCAAGGAAGATCATGAATATCCTTTGAAAAATCATTCAAAGGTGTGGGTGATGATTCCCTATGAAGAAGCATACCTCGCCCAAATGTTTGAGTAAAAGGAGAGTTCCAAACTTGAGGAAATGCCCATCGTAAGGGAATACGATGGCGTATTTCCCAAAGATTTACCTAAAATTCCCCCGGATCGTGATGTAGAGTTCTCAACTGAACTCATACCCGGAGCTAATCCTATCTCGAAGTGCCCCTATAGGATGGCTCCTATAGAACTGGAGGAGTTAAAGAAGCAGCTGCAAGAGCATCTGGACAAAGGGTTCATACGCCCTAGTGCATCACCTTGGGGTGCGCCAGTGCTCATTGTGAAGAAGAAGGATGGTACCATGCGGCTGTGTATTGATTATTGGGGACTCAACAAGATCACCATAAAGAACAAGTATCCTGTCCCAAGGATTGATGACTTGTTCGACCAGTTAAGAGGAGATCAACACTTCTCAAAGGTGGATCTTTGTTCTGGATGTCATCAAGTAAAGGTGAAGAAGGAAGATATTCAGAAGACTGCCTTCCGTACAAGGTATGGGCACTATGAGTTTTTGTCGATTCCCTTCGGACTTACTAATTCCCCTGCAATCTTCATGGATTTGATGAATAGAGTGTTTAGACATTACCTCGACAAATTTGTGGTAGTGTTTATTGATGATATTCTCATCTACTCCAAGAGCAAGGAGGAACATAATGAAAATCTAGGACTTGTGTTGGCGACATTGAGAATGGAGAAGTTGTACGCCAAGTTCAGCAAGTGTGACTTTTGGATGTATCAAGTCATGTTAATGGGACATGTGATCAAAAGTGAGGGAAATTCTGTGGACCCTTCAAAGACAAAGGTGATTGAGGAATGGACCAGGCCCTCCAGTGTCACAGAAATCCATAGTTTTCGTGGATTAGCTGGGTATTATCGACATTTTGTGAGAAACTTCTCATGATTGTCAAGCCCGCTAACTAAGTTAACAAGGAAAGGGGTAAAGTATGTCTGGACGGAAGAATGTGGGGGAAGCTTCAAGGAGCTAAAGAGAAGGCTGATCACTAAACCTGTACTCACACTACCGAAAAGTGGAGAAAGTTTTGTGATATACAGCGATGCTTCAAAGAAAGGCTTGGGTTGTGTACTCATGAAAAATGATAATGTGATAGCCAGCGCCTCACGATAGTTAAAGATCCAAGAGCAGAACTACCCGACACATGATCTAGAGCTGGCAGTCATGATTTTTGCATTGAAAATCTTGCAGCACTTCCTTTATGGCGAGAAGTGTGACATATACACCGACCACAAGAGCCTAAAGTATATATTCACACAAAAGGAGATCAACATGAGTCAAAGGAGATGGTTAGAGATAATAAAGGATTACGATTCCTCTATTCACTATCATCCAGGAAAGGCGAACAAGGTAGCTGATTCTCTAAGAAAGAAAGAACCTGCTACTCTATCCATGTTGAGGATTGAGAAAGACCCTATCTTCTTGGATATGCAAAGGATGGATTTGGGAATCGTAAGGGTAGGGGATACATCCTACCTTTCCCAAATGAATGCACAACCATCCATCCAACAGAAGATTAAGGAAGCACAAAGGGATGATGTGGAGATACAAAAGTGGGTGAATGCAGTAATGGATGGGAAGTTGCAAGCGTTCCATATTGACGATGATGGTGTGATTAGGTTTGGAATGCGGATTTGTGTGCCTTCATCACCCGGGATAAAGAAGGAGCTATTGGATAATGCACATAGCTCAACTTTCTCTATTCATCCTGGAAGTACCAAGATATATCGTGATCTCCGAGAACACTTTTGTTGGGATAACATGAAGAAGGAGATTTTGTAATATATATCAAGGTGCTTGGTATGTCAGCAAGTTAAAGCTGAGCGGAAAATGTACAAAGGTATGATGCAGCCATTGCCTATACCCAGGTGGAAATGGGAAAATGTTACTATGGACTTTGTCATGGGTCTCCCGAAAACGTCAAGAGGAAATAATGAGATATTGGTTGTGGTTGACTGACTCACCAAGACTGCCCATTTTATCACTATTCGGGAAGACCTCTCACTTGAACAACATGCAAGGATATATGTGAAGGAAGTAGAGAGATTGCACGGTGTTCCGCTCTCGATTGTCTCTGACCGTGATCCAAGGTTCACTTCTAAATTCTGGAGGAGCCTTCAACATGCTTTGAGTACTGAATTAAATTTCAGCACGTCCTATCACCCCCAAACTGATGGCCAATCTGAAAGGACTATTCAGACACTTGATGATATACTATGATTCTGCTCTCTTGAATTCAATGGTGGTTGGGATCAGCATCTCCCATTGGTTGAGTTCTCATAAAACAATATCTTCCACTCGAGTATTCAGATGGCTCCGTATGAAGCTCTTTATGGGAAGCGATGTAGAACTCCAACCTATTGGGATGAAGTTGGAGAACGAAAGCTACATGGTCCTGATCTTGTTCAAGAGATGACAGACAAGGTTCAAGACATCCAGAAACATATCAAAGCTGCTCAAATTCGGAAAAAGAGCTATGCTGACAATCGTCGAAGGGACTTGGAGTTCGACGTTGGAGATAACGTCTTCCTTCAAATATCTCCATAGAAGAGAGTCATGATATTTGGGAAGAAAGGGAAGATATTCCCAAGGTACATTGGCCCCTTTGAGTTCCTTGATCGTATAGGAGCCGTAGACTATCGTCTGGCACTTCCACTGAATATGGATCAAGGTCATGATGTGATTCATGTATCACTACTGAGGAAGTACATACCAAACCCCTCACATGTACTAAAATCAGAGATGGTACAGATGGATGATGATCTCTCCTATGAGGAGCATCCGGTAAAAATTTTGGACCGAAGTGATAAGGTTCAACGCAACAAGACAACCCGCCTTGTCAAAGTGTTGTGAAGGAACCAAAAGTTTGAGGAAGCAACTTGGGAACCCGAAGACGCAATGAAGGAGAAGTACCCTCACCTGTTTGTGTAAAGTGAAATTTCGGGGGTGAAATTTCATAAGGGGGGAAGAATGTAACGACCCAAAGTTTTTCAATGGAAAATTCCCTTCTTATATCTATGTCATATAAACACAAAATAATGAACTACTAAGTGATAAGTGACCTTTAAACATAGTTTTTCACCCCTATGTTTGGAATTTTAAAAATCCAACATTCACCGTTGTGTTCAAGATAGTTTTTGGAGTCCATTGAAACAAAAATATTTTTTGGTGAATAGTAACCTACCCTTATGAATAGTAACCTACCCTTATGAATATTAATATGACCCTTATGAATAGTAAATAAGAGTAACATTACCTATGAATATTAAAATAAAATTTAGACATCTTAGAAAGTGTCAATTTGACCTTAGTAACCATTTTTGGTATATTATAATTCATAAATAATTAATTATAATTAATTAATTAATTTAAAAGAATATTTATTTTCATGAAATATATTAATAAATTATTTAATCAATTCCTAATAGTTTTTAGATAATTTTAGAAGACCCTAAGTAATTTTTGAAAGAACTGCAAAATCAATTTTAATTTTAAAAACTCTTTTTTTAATTAAATTATGATTTTAATTAAATATTAAATTAATAATATTTATAAAATTATTTTTGAAAAATGGACTTCATTTTTGGATTCTACACGTCGAAAAATGGTTGGGGTAAAATTTTGGGATTTTTCTGAGATACTTGAATTTTTTGATGAATAGTAGAATACATTAATTTATCATATAAATACATTTTAATTAAAACCCACTATTCCTGACATCACAATTGATGTAAGAACCAAAATACCGAATTCAAAAGAATTATTTTATATTATTAGTCATCCAAGACTCACTATTCCTTGTCTTAGGTGAAATTAATAAACTAATCAATTTTATAATAAGGAAACCCCTCTCCCCTCCACTATAAAAGCCACCCTTCACTTCCTCTTTTCCTCACACCTCTCAAGCTCCAAGACTTCTCTAAAATCTGACCAAAAACCTTACCTAGCCCCTCCCCCACGTCCAAGATCTTCTGGTCTCATCATAATACCAAGCTGAGGCCCTTAAGGAGGTTCTTAAGAGGAGGATTCTAAAGGAAATTTCTCTCCCTCTTCTCCTTTAACTTCCTTTCAAGTTCAAGTTCCTTTCTTGATCTCTCCCTACCTATCTTCATCAAAATTGTTTTTTAACTCCATTATTATACATATAATGTAATCTTATAATTATAATGGTATATTATATCACCCCAAACCCTTTCCCTCTTCCTTTTATTTTATTAAAGAGAACGTTGTTCATGTGGTGATAATTTATCACCTTCAAAAACAACATGCTCTATTCTTCCAGTTTTTCCTTCAATCTGGTCATGAAACCATTTTTATGGTTGAACCAGAATGTTTTATATTTATTATGTTCTGTTTTATGTTCTGGAAATAACTTATGGCCATACTACTAAGTGAAATATTAAAATGAGTTGGTTGTGATCCAAAAACCGCTCAAATTAGCCCAAATAATCTTCATTTATTTCTTATCTAATGATTTTCTCACATGGATCTAATATAACTCATTATAAAATCATTCAAGATTCTTTAATATCATTAATTAAATGTAATATCAGTTCTAGATGTTTACCCATGATCTACCCAAACACCAAATTAAGAATACAAGTGGACCGCTCAAGAAAACCATGAAAACGAACATCCCCGATCAATGTTTTTAAACTCTATAAGTCATCCAAAGGAACCAAATATGAAATAATGAAACAAGAATGAAACCTATTAATGTATAAATGGTTCTGAAATTTATAATTAATGAATATAATGTCATTATATAGGACATTAAAGAGAAGGAGGCATTCAAGTACAAGGTAAGGGGAAATCTCGAACCCAATTTTCTTCCTTCGGGTTCTCCCTCTTTCACTCCATTTTTGATATGGTTACTCCTCAAAGATCATTTTTTCATCTTTTACTTTACTTTTCTGGGATATACATGTTTGTCACTGGTTTTTATGTCCATAAAAATGTTTTCCAAAAAGAACTCTTCTTTCAAGATCTCACCTTTTACCTCTCATTCAAGCATGATGGTTCTTGTATCAAGTATGTTGTTCCCTCTTTATTTTGGGAACCCAAAGCTTATGAATGAGTTATTATGATATGAAACCCATTCATTTCCATGGGTTATTTATGTACATGTTTTATATGTGTTCTATGTGGCAAGAATGATAATGATAATGTTATGATGTGACGGGTGCGCCCGGAATTATATAGCGCTCCAATGCATTGGGTAAAGTGATGAATCTCATGAGTAAATGTGATATGATGGGTGACCATGATGCTAGCTTTGTTCACATGTATGTGTGGTAGTTAACCACTAAGACATGATGTTTCATTTTTATGCTTTTCCACATTTCACGTTTATTGTTTATGCTCCTCTCATGTTCAATATCTTCTTCATGATTATGCTCACCCCATGATATATTGTTCTTATATATCCTCTTACTGGGATTTTAGCTCACCCCATTTGATGTATATCCTCAGTTGGCTACATGTACTAAGGGGAGGAAAAGTGGTAATAAGAAGCTATAGAAGAAGAGATTAAATGAATTTTTATGCTTGATGTTGTACTTGTTATGTGTAGTCCTAGTTTGTCCAAGACACTAAACCTCTGGATCCTCCATGTGTAATACTATTATATTGTTTATCTTTGAAATGATATAATAGTAATGTAGGAAAAGGCTGGGTCGCTATAATTATTTGATAGACCAAATGGAAATAGAAAAATACATTACACTAAAAACATGTCTATGGTATATGGTCACACCCCTAGCTTGTAACACCCTATGATTTTGTGAAATACTTTTTTTTAAAATTAATTTAATCATTTCGATATTATTTATTTTATGAAACACTGAATATAACTTATGTTATATAAAGGATTTAGGTTTGTATTGAATTACCCTAAAAAGTATATATTGAACTACATGAAACACTGATATTATATTGTGATAAATACAACACTGTATATTAATTATGTTAGACACAATTCTGAATTCCTTTGATAACTTACTTTACACACAAGACGATGACTTACCAAACTATAGTATACTGTTAATATTACAATTAAAATATTTTTATCACATAGATATTGGATTAGTTTAAGTGAATAAGATTAAATAAATTATGAAACTATCAATTAAATATTTTTTTAAAATTAATAATTTGGACATCAATTAATTATAAATTGAAATAAAAACCAATCGAATATAAAAAAAATTGTTCTGATGAAAAAACTATTTTTATTCCAAAAGGAATTTTATCTGGATAAATTAAATTAATCACTATTAGTAAGAGATAATAATGAAATGAATATATTCAACCAATGTTTTATGCTCATCCAATATATTTTATAGATAACATATAAAAATAAATCAAATTTTATTAATTAAAAGATGTATTTTTCTAAAAGTAAATTTTTGCCACATTTTTAAGGAACACCTTGATTTAATATAAATTTTTACATGTTTATAAAATTTATTTTAAAATATAAACATCATTTTTTGGATTGGAATATGAAAATTTATATTTGGTGAACTTTAAATATTTTTTTTAAGAAGTTTCAATTTTTTATGAATAATATGAACATTAAATTTTAATTGAAAATTCCAATTTTGTCTAATTTTTTATGTAGTTAAATTAAATTTTAAATATGTTTGAAAGTATATTTGGATCAATAATACATAAATTAATCCAACTTATAAGATTTAAACTAATTTTAAATTTAAATTGAATATAAAAACATTTCTGTCTTTTGAGCTTTTTCACTTTGAAAACTCGTTGTCTCGTTACGTTTGTGGGATTAATCTTAACTACATTTTTTTCCACTTTGGAGTTTAGAATTTAGAAAATGGATTAATTATTTTTAGTTATAATATTTTATAATTTCTACTATGTTCGACTTTTTTTTATAAAACATATTTGTGAATGTAATTAAAAATGTGAATAGTGATTAAGGTAAAAAAGAGTTTAGTTAGTAGTTTAACATTAATTTATGGGACCAGATAACCAAAAAACATGTAAAATATCAATTTTAATGACATATTTCCAACATATATTCAATTTCATATAAAATTGAAAACTATTTTAGGCACATGATGTATGGGAGGTGTAACACCCGTGATTTTTATGAGTAATATTTTGTTTTTATATATCATCAACGGAATCTTTCACTACATACTAGTTTGGCTTACTTTACACGCAATCGTGACCTTCCTCGATAGCTTGCGTCGTACGCAATATCGAGTTTCACTAAACAACGATATGGTATTAAAATATTATTTAAACTAGCCGTTATGAATAGTAATAACCACTTTTTGAAATTTTATAAATTTCATTTTTCAAAATGGACTTCATTTTTGGATTCGGAATACCGAAATTAGCCTAGGGTGAAATTTTGGTATTTTTCTGAAAACTTTCAATTTTGATGAATAGTGAAACCACTAAGTGGTAGGTTAAGAACTGAATTTTTGCATAAAACTTAATTTTACCGCTTCTATGAATGGAATTTTGAAATTACGACAGACACGGTTGATATCAGTAAGTAAAATGTGGTTCAATGAGATAAAAATAATTTTTTGGTGAATAGTAACTTTTTACTTTTTTTAACCGCGGTTAATAGTAAATAGGGTAACTAAGGGTAAATATGATATTACTATTACCCTAAGACATGTCCTAATTCTATTGGATAAGTTTAATTCGACCAAAAACAAACTTAGGAATAAAATATGACCATTTAGGCCCACTTGGGTCCGATTAGGACATTTATTATTAATTTATTTAAAGAAGGGTTAAAATAGTTAAAATCAAAGTTTAATAAGTAAATAATTTTTAATATGGAGTTATACATAAGATAAATTCGACTATAAATATTCATTAGAAAGATGAAATGATTTCATAAATAATGGTATTTTATTTATAATTTTTAGACATTAAATAATTTAATTTATTTATTACACAATGATGATGCAGTAATTATCTTATTAATGAAATATTGACATAATTGATGTTATAAACACCAAAATAAATGTAATTTGAGACTTTTTATGAATTACACTAATTTTCTAGTTTACTATGATATATTAGTGTTGATTTAATCAACTTGGTTCGAACATATAATTCTGTTATGACTTTCACAAAAATCATATATCAAATAGTGTCAAAATTGACACAAAATAGTTTATAAATCAAATATTATATTATTAATTGTTATTTTAATCCTAAAAATCTATGGATCGGCCAAATGACTTAGATAAGGATATATATATTAATAATAAAAAATTTGGGGTTCTTTTGGTATGTTATAGTAAGTGTATTAACCATATAGTGAAAGAAAACAAAAATACATGGTAAAAGTTAAATTATTTAACTTAGAGTTAAATATAATTGATAAGGTTAAAATAATACCCTAAACTTGTCCAAATCCTATTGGTTGATAGGATTTCGACCCATCCCCACTTTACCTTCGAAATAAGACCCTTTGGAACTATTATAAACCGATTTTGACTTTAATATAAAATAATATTTTGAGATATTCCTAAGGTGACCCTCTCCTCCCTTATAAAAGGGCACCTCCTCCCCCTCCTCCTCACACCAATTTGAGCACTCAAGCTCAGCCAACCCCTGCCATTTTCTCCTCTCCACTTCCCTAGAATAATCCTAGAGGTCTTGGTCTTCTTCAAATACCAATCTTAGTTCCCTAAGTGGAGGATTCAAAGAGGCGTTCCAAAGAAGAGGAGCTTCGGACACGTACAATGAAAATCAGACCTAAGGTAAGGGGAAATATCACAATCTCATTTTTATCCGAGATTGTTTATACATTGGTATTTATTGGGGTGTATTTTATCATCCACATCCATGTTCCCTCAATATTTAATATTGTTTCCATCCACTTACAATAGTTTAAATCCAATTTTACCCTTTGGTGAGTTTTTAGTAAAGAATATGAAAGGAATCTTTTGTCGTTTTTTCGTACGAGGTACTTTTTTGACTTTTCTGAAAAAAGTACGAAGAATGTTTTTTTAACTTATACAGCATGAATGGATTTTTAAAACATTATTTCCAAGAAGATTCCTTTACAAGTTTTCAATTTTATTTTTAATCAACTTCTTTTAGTTTAAAGTCGTATGACATGTTAAGAAAGGAAAAATGTTTTTGAAGAAGAAAGGATATTTTCCTCAAGAATGGAGTTCAAGTGTTTTATCAAAATTATTTTCCATCTAAGATAATAAATGGTTCTGTTTTTATCCCTATTATTACATTGATTTGATCATGTTGTGAGGGAATTGTTTTTATGAAGTCATTTACCTTATATGATTTGTTTTATGATGTCATGATGTTTCAAGAATCCGATTTTTGTTACATGTGTTATGCGATGATGTATGATTTATGATTATGTGTCACACATAAGAAAGGATTCATTATAATATGTGTGGGAACTATATCTCCCTCCAATGAATTGGGTAAAGATTTTATATCTCATGAGATAGACATGGCTGGAACGGAAGGTTATTCCGGTTTAGTGATACATGACTGAAACGAGGAGTGAACTCTGTTCAAAAAATGGACTTTGTCCGCTAAGATAGTCTTGGCAGCGAGTCATGACTAACAAGAAATGATTTTCCATGATTATGTGTGCATGCCACAAAGTTTCAAGTTTTATTTTATTATTATGGGGATATCATTTTCACTTCTATGATTTATTCCATGTTAAGATATTATGATCTCTTTTGCAGGTTATGACTTTCAAAAAAATATGATATGATTTTTATTTATTTTATTTGCCCTTTCTGAGCATTTGAGCTCACCCTTTTATGTTTTCTTTTCCCCAGGTCAGGAATATGGATATTAAGTAGAATATGCTAAAAGGGACCCTAGATATGATGAAATAAATGGGAGACACTATAGAAGATTTATGAACCAGTTTTTTATGTTTCCCAGTTTCTAAAGACACTATACCTATACGGTCCTTTGAGGTTTTGTCATATGTTGTAATAAGTGTGCTTCAATTTTGAAGTATTAACAATGTATGTAGAGTATGTGTCATTATAGTTGGTATCAGAGGAAAGGTATAGTCAACCATTGGAAACTAGGATGTGAAAGCCTTAGTAATAACCCTAAGGATAAGTATAAGCATAGAACACAATCTTAGTGTTTTAGAAATGGCCATAAATAACCTATGATAAGACCTTAAGCATGAAAATTTTATTCTTGAATTATGTGGTTTTCCAATTATAATTAGTGTTGCTCACACTATTCTTCTTGGTTTTAGTCAATGGATGGAACCCGAAGGAACCGTGTTAATGCGGAATGTGATAGGAAATGCAATGATTGTCCCCCTGAGAAACCAAACGATATGGGAGATGGAATGCAAAATCTTGTAGCCATGCTCACACAACTTTCTCAAACTATGAATCATGCAGGACTTCCAAATGAGCAAAGGAAGGAGCAACATTTTGTTCAATCCTTCATGAGGCAGCGTCCACCTTCTTTCAGCGGGTATACTGATCCATTAGTTGCTGAACAATGGATTAGTACTACTGAAAAGATATTTTCAGTTCTTCAATGTTCTCAACATGATAAAGTCATCCTAGAAGTGTATCGTTTGGAAGGAGATTCTGATCAATGGTGGAATCTTATTAAGAATACGAGGCAAAGGGATGAAATTGAGTCCATGGAATGGGACGAGTTCAAGAACTTATTTTTCAATAAGTACTTCCCTTGTATTCTCCGAAAAAGATGGAGAAAGAGTTTCTTGAACTGAAGCAAAGGGATGATGAATCTGTTGGTACCTAGGAAGAAAATTTTACAAGACTTGCAAGGTACGCTTCTGGTATTATTATCCAACCTGAGAGTAAGATCGATCGATTCTTTAGTGGCTTAAAACCAAGTCTTCGAAGGGCGTTAGCCATAAGGGACTTCAATAGCTATGAGGAAATCGTTCAATGTTCTCTCAAAGTCGAGATGGAGATTGGAGTAACCCATCAGTCATATGGGTTTGATAAGAAGAGGAAAATGTAATTCAAAGGAAAATCTAAAGATCACACTGAAAAGAAGATGAGCTTTCCCTTATGCTCAAAGTGTGGAAAGAAACATGGAGGGAGTTGTCTTAAAGGGACAAGTAAATGTTTCAAATGTGGAAAGGAAGGTCATCGGGCATTTGAATGCCGCGATAATGGGAAGAAGATGTCTAATGATGCAAACAAATGAAGGGATACACAGAATGAACCTACTACACTTCAATGTTTCAAGTGCAAGGAGATGGGGCATTATGCCAATCAATGCCCAAATCCAAGGGTTGATGATGATGGTCGACGTCAAAAAAATCTTAAGGCTAAAGACAAAGGAAAGTCACATTCAATTTCTATCAGCGATGTAGAGTACGATAACGAAGTTGTGAAAGGTACACTTACCATCCACTCTAAAGTAGCAAATGTCTTATTTGATTCTGGATCCACCCACTCTTTTATTTCTGAAAATTTTTCTAAGGGTATCACCATATTACCTCAACAATTAGATGTTGAGTTATCTGTGACAACACCTAATGGCACAACAGTCGCATCAAAAGTTTATAGTTCTTCTCCGATTGATGTTTGTGGGAAAGTGCTTCCTGTAAATATTGTGATCCTTCTTATTGTGGAATTTTATGTGATTCTTGGCATGGATTGGATTTCTCTACATGGAGCTCATATCAATTTCCAAAGAAGGGAAGCCACATTTCATATTCCAGATAAATCTACGATCGTCTATCTATGCAAGGATGAATATAACCTTCCAGTGGAAATTCCTTCCATCTTATGGGTCCTGATTCCACTAAATGAAGGTTATTTATCTCAAATGGTTGGTGAGAAACTCGCGATTAAGAATATGCCCATCGTACGGGAGTTTTATGATGTCTTTCCGGAGGAATTACCGGGTCTTCCACCAAATCGGGAAGTTGAGTTTTCAATAGAACTCGTACCGGGTGCTTTGCCTATTTCAAAGACACCTTATAGAATGGCCCCAATTGAGTTGCAGGAATTGAAGAAGCAACTCCAAGTGAATCTTGATAAGGGATTCATATGCCCTAGTGCGTCACCTTGTGGAGCACCTGTTCTATTTGTTAAGAAGAAAGATGGATCAATGAGACTCTTCATTGATTATCGAGAACTTAACAAGATCACTATCAAGAAAAAATATCCTCTCCCACGCATTGATGACTTATTTGACCAACTACGCGGAGTTCAATAATTTTCCAAGATTGATCTTCATTCAGGGTATCATCAATTAAGGGTCAAAAGGGAGGATATACCAAAGACGGCTTTCCGTACAGGGTATGGACACTACGAATTTATAGTGATGCCATTTGGTCTTACTAATGCCCTGCTATCTTCATGGATTTAATGAATAGAGTCTTTAGAGACTATCTTGATCAATTTGTGGTAGTCTTTATAGACGATATTCTTGTCTATTCAAAGAGCAAGGAAGAGCATTGAGATCACTTGAGAATTATATTGAAGACCCTGAGAAAGGAGAAGCTTTATGCAAAATTTACCAAGTGTGAATTTTGGCTTCAAAAAGTTTCATTTTTGGGTCACATAATCTCAAAAGAGGGGATATCTGTGGATCCAGCAAAAAAAGAGGTTATCGAAAGATGGTCGAGACCAACAACAGTAACCGAGATCCGATGTTTTCTTGGTTTGGCTAGATATTATCGACGTTTTGTAAAATCTTTTTCACAATTATCTAATCCACTCACCAATTTGACTCGGAAATGAGTTATGTTTGTTTGGACAGAGGAATGTGAAGAGAATTTAAAGGAGTTGAAAAGAAGGTTATCCAGTGCACCTGTGCTCACACTGCCTTGTAGTGGAGAAAGGTTTGTGATCTACAGTGATGCATCCAAGAAGGGATTGGGGTGTGTTCTTATCCAAAATGATATGGTGATAGCTTATTCCTCACGACAGTTGAAAATCCATGAGAAAAATTACCCAACACATGATTTGGAGTTGTCTGCGGTAATCTTTGCATTAACGATTTGGAGGCATTATCTTTATGGTGAATGGTTTGATATTTATACTGATCATAAAATTATAAAGTATATTTTCACAAAAAAGGAGCTGAATATGCATCAAAGAAGATGGTTGGAGCTGATTAAGGATTATGACTGCTCAATCCATTACCACTCTGGGAAAGCAAACAAGGTGACAGATGCATCAAGTTGACAAGACCATGATAGTTTATCCATGATGAGGATCAAAAACGATCCAATATTTATGGATTTACAAAGGATGGATCTTGGAATTATAATGGTAGGGGAAAAATCTTATCTTTCTCAAATGAATGTTCAACCATCTATACATGTGAAGATTAAAGAGGCACAGAAAGAAGATGTCGAGTTACAAAAGAAGGTGAGAAATGTTCTTGAATTCAACCTTGATTAGGATGGGATAATAAAGTTCAGGAATCGTGTTTGTGTTCCTCCCATCCCCGAATTAAAGAAGGGGCTACTGGATGAGGCTCATAGTTCTTCATTCTCTATTCATCCTGGAAGCACGAAGATGTATAGGGACCTAAAAGAGTACTTCTGGTGGGATGGAATGAAAAGAGATGTTGCTGAATATGTCTCTCGATGCTTGGTTTGTCAACAAGTTAAAGCTGAGAGACAGAAGTCTAAGGGGATGTTACAACCATTACCCATACACGAATGGAAATGGGAAAACATCACTATGGACTTTGTCACAGGACTTCCTAAAAAATCCAAAGGAAATAATTCTATCTGGGTCATAGTTGATCGTCTTACAAAGTCTGCACACTTCATTACTATTATAGAGGATTTCTCTATGGATCAGCTTGCCAGGATATATGTAAAGGAAGTGGTAATATTTCATGGAGTACCACTTTCTATTATATCTGATCGGGATCCGAGATTTACCTTGAAGTTCTGGCGAAGTCTTCAGTATACTCTGGATACAGAGTTGAGTTTCACAACTGCTTATCATCCTCAGAAAGATGGGCAGTCTGAGAGAACAATTCAAACCCTATAAGATATGTTGAGAGCTTGCTCTATGGATTTCAAAGGAGGTTGGGATCAACACCTACCTTTGGTGGAATTTTCTTATAATAATAGATTTCACTCCAGTATTCAGATGGATCCTTAATAAGCTCTCTATGGAAAGAAATGCAGGACTCCAACTTGCTGGGATGAAGTTGGGGAAAGAAAGTTATTAGGACCTGATCTCATTGATGAAATGGCAGAAAAGGTCAGATCTATTCAACAACACATAAGAGCAGCTCAGAGTCGACAAAAAAGTTATGCCGACAATCGAAGAAAAGACCTAGAGTTTGAAGTGGGTGATAAAGTGTTCTTACGAATATCTCCCTGGAAGAGGGTTATGAGATTTGGAAAGAAGGGGAAGTTGAGCCCTAGATATATCGGTCCTTTCGAAATACTAGATCGTGTTGTAAAGGTAGCTTACCGATTGGCGCTTCCACAAAATCTCTCTCAAGTTCACGATGTGTTCCATGTATCTCTCCTGAGAAAGTACATACCTGATCCTTCACATGTACTCAGCTCAGAAGTTGTACCACTGGAGCAAGATCTTTCTTATGAAGAACAAACGATAGAGATTCTGGATCATAGCGAAAAAGTCCTACGAAACAAGACCACTCCATTGGTGAAAGTTTTATGGAGGAACCACCAACTTGAAGAAGCTACATGGGAGCTTGAGGATATGTTGAGGTAGAAGTATCCTCATCTGTTTGTTACAAAGTGACGAATTTCGAGGGAGAAATTCTTTTTCAGGGGGGTAGAATGTAACACCCGAGATTTTTATGAGTAATATTTTTCTTATATATCATCAAAGGAATCTTTCACTACATACTAGTTTGGTTTACTTTACACGCAATCGCGACCTTCCTCGATAACTTGCGTCGTACGCAATACCAAGTTTCACTAAACAACGATATGCTATTAAATTATTATTAAAACTAGCAATTATGAATAGTAATAACCACTTTTTGGAATTTTATAAATTTTATTTTTAAAAATGGACTTCATTTTTGGATTCGGAATACCGAAATTATCCTAGGGTGAAATTTTGGTATTTTTCTGAAAACTATCAATTTTTGATAATAGTGAAACCACTAAGTGGTAGGTTAAAAACTGAATTTTTGCATAAAACTCAATTTTACCACTTCTGTGAATGGAATTTCGAAATTCCAATAGACATGGTTGATATCAGTATGTAAAATGTTGTTCAATGAGATAAAAATAATTTTTTGGCGAATAGTAACTTTTTACTTTTTTTTACCGCGGTTAATAGTAAATAGGGTAACTAAGGGTAAATATGATATTACTATTACCCTAACACATGTATTAATTCTAATGGATAAGTTTAATTCGACCAAAAACAAACTTAGGAATAAAATATGACCATTTAGGCCCACTTGGGTTAGATTAGGACATTTATTCTTAATTTATTTAAAGAACGGTTAAAATAGTTAAAATAGTTAAAATCAATGTTTAATAAGTAAATCATTTTTAATATTGAGTTATACATAAGATAAATTCGACTATAAATATTCATTAGAAATCTAAAAAGATTTCCTAAATAATGGTATTTTATTTATAATTTGTAGACATTAAATAAGTTAATTTATTTATGACACAATGATGATGTAGTAATTATCTTATTAATGAAATATTGACATAATTGATGTTATAAACACAAAAATAAATGTAATTTGAGACTTTATATGAATTCCAATAATTTTATAGGTTACTATGATATATTATAGTTGATTTAATCAACTTTGTTCGAACATATAATTCTGTTATGACTTTCACAAAAATCATATATCAAATAGTGTCAAAATTGACACAAAATAGTTTTTAAATCAAATATTATATTATTAATTGTTATTTTATTCCTAAAAATCTAAGGTTCGGCCAAATGACTTAGATAAGGATATATATATATATTAATAATAAACAATTTGGGGTTCTTTTGGCATGTTATAGTAAGTGTATTAACCATATAGTGAAAGAAAACAAAAATACATGGTAAAAGTTAAATTATTTAACTTAGAGTTAAATCTAATTGATAAGGTTAAAATAATACCCTAAACTTGTCTAAATCCTATTGGTTGATAGTATTTCGACCCATCCCCACTTTACCTTCGAAATAAGAACCTTTGGAACCATTATAAACCGATTTTGACTTTAATATAAAATAATATTTTGAGATATTCCTAAGGTGCCCCTCTCCTCCCTTATAAAAGGGCACCTCCTCCCCCTCCTCCTCACACCAATTTGAGCGCTCAAGCTCGGCCAAACCCTGCCATTTTCTCTTCTCCACTTCCCTAGAATAATCCTAGAGGTCCTGGTCTTCTTCAAAGACCAATCTTAGCTCCCTAAGTGGAGGATTCAAAGAGGCGTTCCAAAGAAGAAGAGCTTCGGACACGTACAAAGCAAATCGAACCTAAGGTAAGGGGAAATATCACAATCTCATTTTTATCCGAGATTGTTTATACTTTGGTATTTACTGGGGTGTATTTTATCATCCACATCCATGTTCCCTCAATATGTAATATCGTTTCAATCCACATACAATAGTTTAAATCCAATTTTACCCTTCGGTGAGTTTTTAGTAAAGAATATGAAAGGAATCATTTGTCGTTTTTTCGTACGAGGTAATTTTTTGACTTTTCCGACAAAAGTACGAAGAATGTTTTTTTTAACTTATACGGAATTAATGGATTTTTAAAACATTATTTACAAGAAGCTTCCTTTACAAGTTTTCAAGTTTATTTTTAATCAACTTCTTTTAGTTTAAAGTCGTATGACATGTTAAGAAAGGAAACATGTTTTTGAAGAAGAAAGGATATTTTCCTCAAGAATGGAGTTCAAGTGTTTTATCAAAATTATTTTCCATCTAAGATAATAAAGGGTTATGTTTTTATCCCTATTATTACATTGATTTTATCATGTTGTGAGGGAATTATTTTTATGAAGTCATTTACCTTATATGATTTGTTTTATGATGTCATGATGTTTCAAGAATCCCATTTTTGTTACATGTGTTATGCGATGATGTATGATTTATGATTATGTGGCACACATAAGAAAGGATTCATTATAATATGGGTGGGACCTATATATCCTTCCAATTCATTGGGTAATGATTTTATATCTCATGAGATAGACATGGCTGGAACGGAAGGTTATTTCGGTTCAGTGATACATGACTGAAACGAGGAGTGAACTCGGTTCAGAAATGGACTTTGTCCGCTAAGATAGTATTGGCATCTAGTCATGAATAACAAGAAATGATTTTCCATGATTATGTGTGCATGCCACAAAGTTTCAAGTTTTATGTTATGATTATGGGGATATCATTTTCACTTCTATGATTTATTCCATGTTAAGATATTATGATCTCTTTCGCAGGTTATGATTTTCAAAAAGATATGATATGATTTTTATTTCTTTTATTTTCCCTTGCTGAGAATTTTATCTCACCCTTTTATGTTTTCTTTTCTCCAGGTCAGGAAGATGTATATTAAGTAGAATATGCTAAAAGGGACCCTAGATATGATGAAATAAATGGGAGACACTGTAGAAGATTTATGAACCAGTTTTTTATGTTTCCCAGTTTCTAAAGACACTATTCCTATACATTCCTTTGTGGTTTTGTCATATGTTGTAATAAGTGTGCTTCAATTTTGAAGTATTAACAATGTATGTAAAGTATGGGTCGTTATAGGAGGTCTCCTAATAGGGTTTAGATTTTTATATATATAAGAATGCCACTCATCCTACATTATAAAAGGGAAAATACCCCCACACTTATTTACACCTATCATGGTATTTGGATCATCCGAAAACTAAATAAACAATGACAAAACATCACTCACCTTATAATAGAAGCCTAGATTTGGTAAAATAAATGAAACCATGTTAGTTCATTGGTGCGAACCAAAGGGAATTTCCCAATGAAGAGGTAACATCCTTCAATAAGAACTTTTGTTTTATTTATTTCTCCAACCATGTAATTATTCATATTAAGTTATTATATAATAACCTCATTATCCAGAATATATTGATAAATGTATGTTAAGTTTTATAACTACAACTACACAAAATTAAATTATTTTGGATACACAATTATTGTTCGTGTGTATAGCAAACTACTGCCTCACGGACAGATGTTGTCTATTCTTATATTAACACCATTCATGGTAGGTAATAATAATGAATTAATATTTTAATAAGACAATTATTGTATTTATGATTTATTTCTTCTTATTTAATTATTATATAACCAAAACCTTCCTGATATTTTTGTTATGGGAATACAACGACTTCATTCGTGGATGTGTGGATTACTGCCTTCTCAAAGAGATATGGTTAATTCAAACATTACATGGAATGCATTAATGATTATTTAAGTAAACATATATGTTTTATGATACATAATAATTATACTATAATGGTAATATATATATATTTTTTTTCATAGATTTATTTTACTTATCTTATTTCAATATGACAAGAAAAATGGATACAACATTCATGCGTATGTACATCATACCATCTCCATGATGAGATTATTGAATTTCTCATTTATATAATTTAGATATTATTATAAATTCTTATATAATGATTATATATGATACTTATATCATTTTTCACAATATTTAAATAATTAAACTATTTTTTAATTAAGAGGACAATGAATGACATTTCAAAACTTATACGAATAATAAAGAGGTTATTACCCAAAGCATAACAGTAAAATGAAATTGTTAATAAATGGGGAATATGAAGCCCTATTAAAATAATATATGGTATAATTTATAATAATTTTATTCTACGATATATGTATAATAAGCTTATATTTATTATACTGTAGGTTTGAACATGTATGATGAAAGTCAAGACACAAGGTAAGGGTTTTCTCATCTCACTTTTATTTCAGTGAGATATATACAATATTAAAAACTTACAGATTTTATATGGTGTATATACTAACCTATGAAATTGTATATCATGAATTTAATATATTTATTGATATGATAAATTTCAATTGATTTTATTCTTCCACGTATCTCTTGATTCAAAAGTTACTCATATAGTAAGGGGATTTCTAATCCCACAATTATTTTTGTGAGACTTATGCCTAATTCACAACCAATTTCTATTGTGTGATGTATATATTTTCCTTGAATTTATTTTAGGATAAATATCATTAAATATATGTTTATTTACAAATACAATTTATGATCTCTATTTCAGGGAGTTTTATGGTACAAATGTTACAAAATCAGTATGGTAATTTTGTTCCAACTTGGATTCTTTGAGAAACATGTTTTATTCGGGACATATATTCATTATGATATATATATATATACAGAAATTTTACATGTAATATCATGAATATACTTCAATTAAGGATATTTTATTTATAATTAAATTTTATTCTTTATTAGGTATCAAGATTCAGAGTTCTCAAAGATGTAAATGTTAATTGCTACAATATCATTATTTATAGGGATTGTTTATGATTATTATTACATTGATGAAGTATTATGATACATCAATGAAGAATAACAATTAATTCTGTAATCCTCTTAAAATCCATGATATCATAAATTAATTATAAAATTTTTCCACTCTTTGGTACTTATAATAATTAAAAAATATTCTTAAGGGAATCTGACTTTACATCTCTTCCATCATAAATCAATGTTCATTCAAAAAAATTTCCACTAAATAAGTTTGAAAAATGATTTTAAATGATATTTTAATCCCATTATAATGGAAAATTAATTTAATTGTTTTTATTTTTTATGTTTTTTATTTTTTTTTCAAATATTCATTTAGATATTTTCAAGGTTTTTCTCAAGAAAATGGTTTTTAAAATGTTTTATGTTTTAAAAAGAATTTTTAAAGGAAGGAACCATATTTTCATCAAGAAATATTTTAAATGATATTTAAAGATTAATTTAAATGTTTTTAAATTGTTTTTCAAAGGAAACTAATTTGCATTTTTCTAAAGAAAAATTAATTATCAAAGAAAGGTAATTTTCCAAAATTAATTCACTAAGTTATCATTCAAAATGAAACTCCATGTAATATGACATCATTTGATATATTTTATGATTTATTGGGGATATTATCCAAGGAAATCATTATTGTTCTTTATTTGAATGGTTTATGTCTATGCGTAAATGTTTATTATGAAACCTGTTTTTTTTCTATGGGTCATACCATGATAAAATGCTTATGAAAGTCACATCATCTCATAGATTATTCCATGATTAAATAATTATGAAACCAATAAATGTTCCATATACTTTCATATGGTGAAGTTTTTATAATATCCATTTCATTTAATGGGTTATGATATTATGAATTCTTATGATTATATGGAATACATAAGTATTATTTCATTATGTGATGGGTTGGACCTACATCTACCAAAAATTCATTGGGTAAAATTTTATATTTCATGGGATATACATGGATGGAATGGAAAGTAAACTCTATTCAGAAATATAAGGATAGAAGGAGGAGTGAACTTGGTTCAGTATGATAGTGATGGCATGATGAGTGATCATGGTTTAGGATGACGTGGCTTGAATAAAGTGTGAACTTAATTCATAATGATAGGGGGAATGAGGATTAAAATAAGTTCATTATGACAGGGATGGAATAAGGAGTGAACATGGTTCATTAATACAGGGCTATAACGAGAAGTAAACCTGATTCAGTAATATAGGGTTGGAATGGGAAGTGAACATTGTTTAGTAATACAGGACTAGAATAGGGAGTGAACCATATTTAGTAATGGAATTTTTCCTCTAAGATGGTCATTGGAGTGAACATGGGATTCAATGAAAATTTGTGGAGTGAAACCATTCCAATAATATGGTATTCTAATTAATTCGTTACTACTATATAAATCATCTTTTATGTTTATGTTTCTTCCAAAACTCAATTTCTTATTTCAATATTATGACATCATGGATTATTCTTTGGATTCACTTATGATTGATGTCTTATGAACTGAAAATGATTATTCCATGATTCATGTTTATGTTTTTTGATACACAAGGTATGATTTACAATGTTATTTACATGTTATCATAAAATAATACTTATGTTATTCTGGATTATATCCTTTATTTACACTTACTGAGCATCTGATTTCACTCGTTCTTACATTTAATTACCCCATATTATGAAGAAAATTTCTAATTATATGTAATAAAGGTGAATATATTTATGCTATTAATTGAAGATATTTTACCAATTTAGAATATATTATATCCCATATTTCCAAATACATTAAACTATTATGGTTTTGAGGCATTTTCTTTTGTAATCTACAAAATATTATTCTAAAATGATGTAATATCCATGTATATTAATCCTGGGAGAGTATAGTTTTTATCAAAGGAAAGGATTAGTCGCCCTTTGGAAACTAGGATAAGAAAACTTTAATAAGGTCCCTATTGATATTTATAAGGATATGTCAAGGTATTTATCTAAGTACAAGTCTACGAATGAGTTAAAGTATATGAAAATTTCATAAATTTTTGGTAAAGGATAGAGCAGGTGGATTCTAAGAATTTACATCCCTCTCATGATACTATAAGTGGATGTGGATCTATCACAGATGTACATATTTTCAATAACTCTCAAAACAAAATATTAATGTAGAATTTATTTATAACTAGTGCACCGCAATGGGACTTTCTGCACACCTAGTTTGACACTCCCGGGGAACATTCTTTAAGAATTAAAAAAAATATTTATAAGAAATCATGAAGGATTTAAATAGAATATGACATTTAATGACAATGGATGAACCTACGTTGTCATACATTAGAGAAGGTTTCATAATTTAGGCACCCTATAAGTTATTTTCATGATTATATGGTTATCTATTATGATAAGTGTTTTTCAAAATATGCTTTCTTATTTTAGTCAATGGTAGAAACTAAAAGGAAAATGGGAAATATTAATTGTTTATGATGTGAAATGTATTGGAATTATACAATGAAATGTAAAAATTTGAAATATCAGGAAGAGAACCAAGAAGGTGGTATGATTATTGGTTATACTACTGAAGATATTGATACCAAAAGTGAAATGTGAAAGGTATAAGATGTTAGATCAGTATTTTTTACATTAAAAGTAAGAAGAATAGTTAGATAGAAATTTAGGAATGTTAAGACATGTTCTATATTTCATATTTATAGAATTAGAGATTTATGGAATAAGATGATGAAGCCTGATTAATTGTTTAAGAATATTGTTGTATGTTTTAAGTGTATATGTTTTAAACTTCAATGATAATGTTATATAAATAGAGAAATATATTATTATTTTCAATATATATTTTTCATTGTGGATTTAAAATAATATGTTTAATGGTTTTGATGATATAGAAAATTAATATGATTGAAATGTGGGGTTTTTATTAAGGGATGATAAAAATTAATGTGTCTATTATTTCAGTAAAATTGTGTTTAAAAAGGATAATGAGTTGATTAATATGGATAAATAAATTAAGACTATATTTATTGCCAGGGAACTGATTATTTATCTATTTAAAATGTGTTATAAGTTATTGGTGTATGAAGTTTAAATTTTTTTTGAATTTAATGTATATATCAAATAATCATTAGAATAATAAAGCATGCATGTTTCCAATATGGTTTTGTAGTGATTCATGTTATTACCATGTTTCAAGAGAAATCATGATAAAGGTATTCACATGTTTTGAATTTTAAAACCAACAACTAACTTATAATAAATGGGGGATCAATGTTAAGATAATTTAGGGTCTTAATTTCTAATGTTTGGGATTTTTATCTTTTAAAAGGGATACAAGGTTGACCATTTATGGAATGAATTATGTTAATATTTTAATGATGTTCTAGAGATTGAAGTATTATCTCATCATATGAGGATTTATTAACATTGAATAACCTGTGATAATCTTTTTACATTGATGATTACTAAATATAGAAGGAATTAATTATTTTTCTATATGTGGATCTTATGATCTTTTAGTAAATTATGGATAAAAAATTCACCTTTTTTGTAGTAAGATATGATGTGGAAATTGGTAAAGACATAACAAAAGGGTGAAATTGTTTATATGAAATGGAATAAAATGAAATAAGAATATATTATAGTATTTTTTCCTCAACTATTGGAAATGTATCTTTGACCGAAAATGTTATGCTAGTAATATCATTTCCAATGAATGATATAATCACTTAGATAATCTTATATTTATATTATTCTGATCATTAACATTCTTGGGATCACCCACTTATTCTAATCAATGTTCTCTATCACTCCCATCCGAAAATTATAGTTATATTTATCTTCCATGTCTTTTTTTCACATACCACATATGTTCACCTATCTGGAATTTTTTTAATATTTTTTTTGAGAAACCATATTGTCTAGAACATTATTTTTTAGAGGAAGTACCAGTACTCATTTGTACAATGTGGGTTTCTATGATTGTAAATTTAAATAATTAAAAATAAAATAACCAAGAATAATCTCCATGGGAAAATTAATTTTAATGGGGTGTATAATTTAACACCTTGAGTTTTTGTGAAATATATATTTTTTAAATTAACAAAATCTTTTTGATATTATAATATTAATACAACACTAAATATAACTTATGCTACATGAAAGCACTAGTTTTTTCTTGAATTACATATAATACAAAGATAATATTTCATGATATTAAACACAATGTATGGCTTATTTTATACACAATGTCATGTTCATTTGATATATTCCTTTACATACAAGACTAAGTCTTACCAAACTACATTATACAGTTAATATTAGTATTAAAATACTGTTATCACCTTGATGTTGAAATTAATTACAATAATAAGTTTAACTAAATTATGAAGCTATGGTTTAAAAATGTTTATAAAATGAATTCTTTGGATATCAACTAATTATAAATAAAAAATAAAAACCAATTGAAAATAATGGAAATGTTTTTAGGAAATTTTTTTTATGCCCATGATGTCATGTTATAGTAATAAATTTATGTTCCCTCTAATTGTGATTTATATTAATAAAATTTATAGATTCAATCAATTTTTTTCCTAATCCAATAGATTTGATAAAGATATAGAAAAAAATAATTCCAATTTTAGGAAAAAAATTTGTGCTTTTTCTAAAATGAAATTTTTCCACCTTTTGTAAAGAATCTATATTGAATAAATTTTTTAACAATTTAATAAATTTTATTTGAAAAAATAAACTTAATTTTTTGAAATAATAATATCAAAATTTAATTTTGGATAATTTTTTGGTAATTTTATGAGAATTTTCATGTTTTGATTAATAGTAAAAAACATTGAATTTTAATTAATAACATTATTTTCATCTAATTTATTTATATTCATAAATATTTATATAAATTTGGTTTTAAGTATATTTTGATTAAATTTACATTAAATAAATCCAGTTTATTTCTTATAAAATAATTTCAGGTTGAAATTGGATATAAAATCATTTCAAACATTTTGATATTTTTCACTTTAAAAATGTGTTGTCTCGTCCTATCAGTGAGATTAATTTTAAATAATTTTATACCACAAAAATGTGTAGAATTTGAAAATTTTAATTAAATATTTTATTTAGAATAAATTAAATTTTCTAGTATTTTGACCAAAAATATTATTAAAAGTAATAAAAATTAATTTCAGTTGTTTTAAAAGGTTGGGGTCGAAGGCTCAATTTATTATTAAAGCAAAGACCTCTATACACTCAGTAGAGGGTGACCCATTACATATCTCGAAGGCCCATGGCCAAGTGGCCTGCATACAGGGCTAGAAAGCCCAGTATTTGTCCCAAAGGACCCCTTAGTGAACAGTACTACTATAATACCCATGCTGCAACAGTATCGCTGCCGCTACAGTACCGGCAACAGTCCCTCTGTTGCTCCAATGCTACCGCTACTACACTTCGCCGCTCCTACAGTACTACTACAGTGACCTGCTACAGTACTGCTACAGTACACTGCTATAGTACTTGGGAATTCTCCCCTGCCCAGATTTGATCCTGGGTCTTTTGGATGCCAATCAAGAGCCTAGAAAAAATTAAAAACCCAGTACTATTTACTATTTTATATTTACATGAATGTCACTCCCCCTCCATTATAAAAGGGAAGTCACTCCATTACTTCATCACTAGTATCAATACATTTTTATTTTACAATCCCATACAAAATAATATATCTAATTCCATCCTATCATCCCAGAAGACTCAATTTGGATATCAAGGAATCCAAGTAAGTCCTTTGGTGAAAACCAAAAGAAATTACCCAGGGAATATATATCATCACTCAACAAGAACTTTTATTTTGTTTATTTCTATACCCCATCAATTCTTATTATTCCATGTTTTTATAATATAATAATTATCCTGAATATACTGATAGGTTTTTATGTTATGTTTTCTACATACACCTACTCACACTTCCATCAAACGGGATACGAAATCATCATTCTTGTGTATGGAAGAGTACAGTCTCATGAGCTGATGTCGTTTGTTCTTCCATTACCACCTTTCAAGGTTGGGAATAATTATTGAATTAAAATATTTATATGATATCTCTGATATTTATTATATATTTATTCTTATGCAAACATTATATAACACATTACTTCATGTGTTCAGATTTTTCTAAATAGGATAACTTTGTTTGTGGACTTGTGGACTACCACCTTCACAAAGCGATGTGTTTCATTCAAACATTACATTGAATGTATTTAAGATGATTTTAGTTAAAATATATGATATATATGAAATTTTATTTATTATGTGATGATAATATATGAATATTTTGGTATATATGTAATTTAATTTCATTCTATCAATACGAAAATTAAACAAAAAGAGTCATCATGCATATGTTTGGCATGTCGTCAATCAATAAAAAATTACCCATAAGACTTCATTTTTCTTATTATTCCATAGTAATAATACCAAAAAGTCCATACTCATATCATTAAACTTACATTACATAATGGTAAACAACCAAATTAGATTAGAAGGTCACTAATGCTCAAAATTCACCTACTGAAAGGAGTAACATCTTGCAACAAAACATACAATATGCTTTTGCATACCCAGCCACAAATAAATTCTATGAAGGTCATAGTACATTTTGGAAAAACCACAATGTACATACCACTTCAGGGCCCGAAAATCATGCATCAAATCATACTGAAAAATAGGCACAATAAACTAATTACGAACATGGATAAGGTAAACATCAAAAATGGTCCAATATGGTAGTAAATCACAACCATTGATGATATCCTTTAATGTTTAACATTACATGTCATCATATTATATTTTATAAACCCATATTAGTAGGTATTTATCAATGGATAATGATAAATGAATAATATTTCCCTTATCCTCATGACAATGATATTTATCACAACAAACAAGGTCATCATCTTCCACTCACCAATCAACTCTTGAACTGTATATGTCTGCCTCTTCTAACTCATATCATCCAAAAAATAATCCCATTTACCAAAACGTAATCTTCTTAAAAAATAAAGGAATTCATGTATTCATTCCATCTCACATTTTAAATATTTAATTCATGTTGGGAAATGAAATACTTGGGGATATTAGGGATATTATATGGGACAAAACTGTCACCAAGAAGATAATTCTACAAATAGATTATAGAATATACATCTAAATCTAACTGAATAATTTACATGGTATAGTTATGTTCATGTTGGTTTAGCAATTGTTAACCATATTACAATACGTGATCTCCCTATGTCAATACTGACCCATGTCCTATCCCAAATGCAACAAAAAACAAAGTGTCCTCTTCTCTTGGGTTGGGAATATCTGAATAAGTGGTGTAACATCCTGGTTCCGAAAGCCACCCTGAGGCACCCAGTACCCAGTTGGTCACATGGCCTCAAGCGCATTTCCCCAAACACCTGAGGCTACTGAATAGAAGAGAGGGACTTAGGTGTGATAGTGGGGAAACTATTCCTTCATTGGTAGAGCACACAATAGAAGTAAACAAATACATACAATAGAGGAATCATTAATAATGACATACTATAATAACAACATATAACTGAAAATATTAACTGGAGAACATATATAAAATGATGTATGATACATATTTCTAGAAAAAATCCAAACAAGTCACAGTACTGGAATACAACAGTGGAAAACCAAATTGCAAAAGGAAGAAGATAAACTACTCAGCATCGCATTCCATATCTTGGCCTCAGGATCTCCAGCTCCATAGAAAATTAAGTACATGAAGTAGAAGGGCACTTTCCTTTATTTATAACTATAACAATAAAATCTATTTGGGCCCAAATGCATGACCGAAACATGGTGAGAGACTAAATCCCATTAGGAAACCACCACAAGATCTGTGCCTAATAGTTAGAGAATAAATGGCCGAGAAATGAATAGGAAGCACTAACTAAAGAAGTACTCAGCAGTAAACAATATACAATTTCAACTATCAAGCAACAACTAAACAAAATAGATAAACAAATATAGGTAACCCTCTGGGAGGTTCTTTTATATTATCCCCTCCAGTCCTACCTAATAAGTACAAGAAACCCTCTGGGTAGCACATGTAGTCTCACCCCTCTGGTTCAGCAAATGTATAGACTATATGAGGAAGCAATCACCGCCAATTCCCCCTGTAGTCTCGTATCGGTAATAAAGGCGCTCTAGGGAAGAACATACATCACATTACATCTATGGAACATGTCGAGGAACTACAGAATCTATGAGGAAGCACTCAACATCAAAATCCTCATGTAGCCTCGCATCGTAATAAAAACAGACACTCTAGAGAAGCCCTCAACGTCCATTCTTCCTATGGTCTATAAACCAGGTTCTCACGACCCTATGTAAGTCAAGAACGTATAAAAGAGCTTATCATCCAATGCAAACCTCAAGAACTACTTGGATACCATTCTAAAACATAACATCATAATATCATAAAAGAACAACAGTCACATCTTCTTACAATACTAGGCATAGGAAAGTAAATAGTAGCCTAACAGGAAAACTAGACCCAACGGTCAAAAAAGGAAAAGCATGCATGGGAAATACATTTAAAGCCCAAAAATTCACCCTATTCA
Organism: Viscum album; assembly: GCA_963277665.1. Classification (NCBI taxonomy): domain Eukaryota; kingdom Viridiplantae; phylum Streptophyta; class Magnoliopsida; order Santalales; family Viscaceae; genus Viscum; species Viscum album. Next base: position 755,788,870 of record OY728132.1, on the reverse strand, counting down.
CAATCAATATCATCTACTCAATAATACAAGCATAATAGACAAACAATATGGCTAAAATGGTAAATGCACAATTCTCCGTTCATGAGTATTGGGAAAATTTGCATGTAAAACTCAATGAGTTCATACAGAAAGGCACAAACCACCTACCATGGCATTGGGAGAACAATATACTTGAACCTCGAGGCATGAATCACCTTATAACACCGTAGATCTAACAAAATTCATAAAACCGTAAACACACGATAACTCTTGAAAGAGGAGAAAGAATAATGTGATGCTCTATTAAAAGAGATATCTCACAGATGTGATTCCAACGCAACTGATGATGTTCGATTCGGAAGAAGGACTCTTGCTTGGTGGTTTGTTGATGATTTGTATCCATACGGAACTCTTGGTCAAACGAGACATATAAGGAGATGATTCTAGGGATTAGACGCGACCCCGATACATTTAATTAAGATAAACAAAGTACAATGTGTCTACTTTTGTAGCACAAAATGTGTATTCTCCTTTTCCATACTCCTCTTTAGCCAGATTCCAGGTCACCCCAAATGGTCGTGTGTAGGGCCGCTACATGGCTAGCACCCGGATACCAGTGGTAACAGGTATATAGAATGTACTCCGAAAGTACATGGAGTGTACTTTAAAAATTTCTAGAAAAACCTCATGTCCTCAAAAATGACCAGAAAAGGAAAAACATACTTGAAAGGAAGGTCTGGGTTCTTAGAAACTTCCCCCCTAATGAAATTTTTCCCTGAGTTTCCCTAACATGACATAGAAGAAGAATCCCCAAACAAGTCCGGCCACTACGCTCGTACATCAGCCTCCCTCTCCTAGGTCACGTCATATACTTGCCCGTGCTGCCATAGCACCCATACCCAAGGAAAAGACCGGCCATTAAGAACCTTTGTACAATGATGGACAATCCGGATAGTATGCTCCTCAAACGACACATCCACTTTGAGCTCACCCTACTCGGGTTGAAAGACATGAGATGGGTCTGAAAAGTAAGGTCGGAGTATAAAAACATGAAAAAAGTCATGAATATCCTGATACCTATGAGGTAACTACAACCGATTGGAAACAGGCCCTACGTACCTTGGTGAAAGATTACCATGTCTCATAATCCTTCTATGCCCCAACCTCAGTGTGACACGTAGAAAAACCTGACCCCCGACCTCAAACTCTAGAGTTTTTCTCTACTGATCAGCATAAGACTTCTAACGAGACTGTGGGGTATCCATTCTCTTCTGAATGTACTCTACCTACTCTGTGATCTCCTGAACAGGATGAGGTCCTAGAAAAGCTACCTCTCCTGCCACCATCCAACATAAGGGTGATCGGCATGGTCTACCGTACAAATCCTTATAAGGTGACATCTATATAGTTTCATGTAAACTATTGTTGTAGGAAAACTCCACAAGAGGTATTTGATTCTCCCAAGAACCTCAAAAATCTAGGATTCATGCTTAGAGCATATCCTCAAGCACCTTAATCGTACACTCAGATTGTCCATCTATCTAAGGGTGGTAGGCTGTACTCAAAAGTACTTATGTACCGAATGCCTTATGAAGCCCCTGCAAGACCTGAGAAGTAAAACATGCATCTCTATCTAAAACAATGGAGTGTGAACTCCATTTAGACGTATAATCTATCGGATGTAAAAAAATATTAGTTCATCGACATTGAAGGTCTCCTTGATCGACAAGAAGTGAGAAACCTTCGTGAGTCTGGAAATGGAAACCCAAACTGCATCATTCCCTCGAGGCGACCTCCGAAAACATGTTACTAAATCCATTGTGACGTTGTTCCACTTCCACTCGGGAATGGGTAACTTCTGGAAAAGACCTACTGGTCACTGATGCTCCACCTTCACATGTTGAGAGGTGGAACACTTCATGATGAAACCTGAAATATCCATCTTTATACCTAACCACGAATACTAATGGTTTAGATCATAAAACATTTTGGTGACTCCAGGATGATGTTCCCAAAATGAGGAATGAATTTCCCATATTAGCTCCTCGTGTATGTATACTGGGACCCATACGTCTCCCTGGAAAAACAAAATCTCATCCTTGCCTATAGTCCATCTAGGAAAATGGTCTTCTCCTCACACACTCTCTCTTAGGACTAGGCCATCTAGATCTGATAGCTATCTAATTCACACTCGATCAAGAAGAGCAGAGGAAACAGCTACAGAAAAAAGAAATGTTTTCCCCTATCTGTCATGCACCTCCAAATGCATCATAGAGAAAAAATCCATAAGCTTCCACTCACTACTGGACTCATGACTGCAGGTATCTGAGTCATTCTTCTCAATGCATTGTCCACTATATTTCCTTTCCCAGGAGTGTAGGCAAGCTCAAAGTCAAAAGACTGAAGGTACTCAACCCACCTTTGCTGTCCCAAATTCAAGTTACAATGTGTGAAGATGTACTTTAGATTTTTATGGTCGGTGAATAGCACACAACGCTCTCCCAGAAGATAATGTCTCCAACAATGTAAAGAATGAACAACTGCTTCCAACTCCTGATTTTGTGTCATGGTAATTCCTCTTGTCTGGCCTCAACAACCGATACTCGTACGCAATGACTTCATCTCCTTACATAAGTAAAAATCCCAGCCCAATATCGGATGCATCATAGTAAATAGTATAACTCTTTCCTGGCTCTGGCAAGACTCGTATCATTGCTGAATTCAATCTCCCTTTCAGCTCCTGAAAGACTGAATCACAATAATCATACCATAAGAACTTCACACCCTTCTTAGTCAAACCCATGAGTGCTTTTGATATGCATGAAAAGTCTTGTATGAAACTTCTGTAGTAACTAGACAACCGTAGAAAACTCTGTACCTCAAAGATGTTCTTCGACTGCTCCTAGGAAACTACTGCTCTCACTTTATCTATGTCGACACACACTCTTGTCTTTGAGAAAACATGACCCAGGAAGTGAATTTGGATCATCCAAAAGTGGCATATTGAGAGGTTAGAATATAACTGATGCTCTCTCAGTGTACTCAAAATGATCTAACGATGTGTGGCAAGGTCGTGTCGACTGTGAGAGTACACCAAGATATTATCCACGAAGACCACCATGAAAGAATCCAAGTATGGATGGAACACTTGGTTCATTTGTGCCTTGAAAATAGCAAGTGAATTCATGAGACCGAATAGAATAACCATATACTCGTATAGACCATACCTGCTCTAGAAGGCTGTGAGAGGTATATCCGATGGTCTAACGTGAAACTGATGATAACCAGACATCATGTAATAAATTTAGAACACCCGGGATCCTTGAATTTGATCGAAGAGATCACCAGTACTTAGCAAGGGATATCGATTCTTGACATTCAACTGGTTCAACATCTGATAATCCTCACAAAGTCTGAAGTTACCAACTTCCTTCTCTACAGAAAAGACAGGCGAACTCCATGGAGAAGTACCGGGTCGGATGAATCTCTTTTCCTACAACTCCTCTAACTGTTTCTTGAGATCCTGCAACTCTAGTGTAGCAATCCTAAAAAGAGCAATGGAAACTGGTGCTGCTCGTGGCACAAGCTAAATTGAAAAGTCTACCTCGCACTCCAGAGGAAAACCTGTAAATTTATATAAAAAGATATCTCTGAACTGATCAACCAATGGAGGAAAGTTGAACTTTTTATTCCCCTGGTAATCTAGATATAGACTAGAAATATGGGATGTAACTCCTCCTAACACATGCTTCTGTGGACCTATACTATTCCCCTGGACATCCCACTCACACTTATGAAGAAAAGATTCAACCTATAGTGATATGAAATTCACCCTGCTGCGATAGAAATCAACAACTTCTTGGATGGGAACTAACCATTCCATTCTGAGAATGAAATCATAGCCTATCATCTATAGGACATAGAGATACCATAATAAGTGACACCCATCAACCTCAAGAGGGAACTATTTCCACTGACATTCACTAGCCGTTCTAGTCCCCAACAGAGTGTCTAGTGTCAAAATATCGGTAGAAGAAAAGAAGCAGAGCCCAAGGCTCTCCACAACAGCGACAGATATAAAGATATGGGAATACCCAATATCAAAATGAGCTGAATATAAAACTAAGGAAACTATGATTGTACATAGAACTATAGAGTGGTCAGGATCCTACTCCTGCTGGATCTGCTCCATTGCAAAAGTCTGGGAAGCTCTGTGACCCTGTGACCCTGCCTGGCCACTTTGAGTTGATCCGCCCTCTTGTTGCTGGTAGCCTTGTGATTGACTACTAAAGATGCGACCTCCACCTTGGCTTGAATGGTTGGAAGAACTCCACTTCCTAGACTGGTGAAATACTGGTGGTGCTACTTCGGAACGATGAGCCATAAAAGAACCCATGACACTAGATAATGGTGAGAATATCTGATAGAAGCACTGAAGATGACCCATATTTCCTCAAGATCGGCACTCCACTGGGTCTCTTAGGCATTGAGGCCTCGTATTCCCATTCTTTTTGGACTTTTAGCACACCACCTGGATACTAGAAGATTTGTCTTGACTCCTTGGATCACTATGGGAAGACTCCCCACGGTGCTTCCTAATATCAGTAGGAGGGATACCAACTCTTGATGTTGTGGCGCCCTGGCTCACAACTCCAGAATCGCTCAGATTGCACTCTGTGGCCAGCTCCTGGTTGACAATAGAAGTAATGGAAGTCAACCAAAAGTTTTTTACCTGGGAACGGATGTCGTGCCTGAGACCATCCTCAAACATCCTTGCTAGGAACAACCCATCTCCCCCTAGGAAGGGTGTAATGTGCTGAAGCTTAGTGAAGCGATAGGAATACTCCATAATAGAAAGAGTACTCTACTTCATACTCATGAAATATTGGGATCGATTGAGCCTCAAGGTATCTAGATAGAAGTAGTCATAAAAGATGAGCTGGAACTCCTCTGAAGCCATAACCTGCTGGTGACCCGCCTCTGAGATCACATCCAACAATATCTTGATGGAATCTCATAGCATGTATGTACCAGGCTTGACCCGCCTCTGAGGAGGTGTCTCCAGATGCTCAACGATCATTATCGTGGATTATAGTCATGACTCTATAGCCTGAGGTTCTAATTCCCCTAAAAAGGTGGGAGGATTCTGCTGCTGGTAAACCAGAGTCAAGTCTTCCATAAATGGGGAAAGAGGTAGTGCTCCCTGGAAGGTCTGTATCATCCTCATGAAGTCATCCCTAAACTATGCAGGAACACCTTGGTCTGGTATAAAATCTCGTTCCATGGCTATAAAAACAATAGGATTTTCTGGAAGTCCCTGATCAACCATATCCATCATCTGATCACCGCCTGGAAACTGGCATACAACCGTAGGACGTCTCAATGGCATGACTCTGCAAGGTCAAGTGCTCACCTTAAAACAAAGTTTTCAAGGACTGAAAAGTAGAAGTGTAAGAAGGGAAAATGAGAAAGAAATCACTCATGTTTTACCATACATGACTACACAACGTGTACAATTACTACACGGCACATTCCCTTTCATCATTTACATGGACGTGTACTCCTGCCACAATAGCTCGTGTAACACCCCATACACACAGTGTGTTTTCCTCACACATAGAGTGTACTTGAATAATCTTCCCCTACCCATGTCCTTCTACATGGCTATGCCACACAGCTCCACAAAGATTAGACTGCATGGTGTGTTTAAGGGAATGATGGCGTGTACTAGATGAGCTTCACCTGGACCATGTTGTTAGAGACAGTGTCGAATACACGGCTCACACTACACGCAGTATTCTATGGTGGATATGGTGTGTACGTGAAAGGATAACACTGACCCATGTTGTTAGAGACACGGCCGGGTACCTGGGTCAGACTACACATCGTGTTTAATCCTAACAAGGCGTGTGTAGGTTAAGGTTTATCCGTATATGTTGTTAGTTACACGGGTGGACACATGGTCAATGCTACACGATGTGTTCAACTGGTACACAATGTGTTCCCAAAAAAAATTACATATCCCGTGTCTCTTCCCACATGTCATATGACACAGTTTGAAACTACACATTTTGTGCATAAATTAAATGTCATGTACTTGGGAAAAACTGTTTCTTCCTGAATAGAAGAACACATGGTGTGTAGTCAAAACAACATGGCATATTTTTTTGGGTTTTCTGGACAATAAGCCTCAAAAACTACTACGGTGCCCATAAAAATGCTAAAAAGAACATTGAAAGTGTGAAATTATGATCCCTGAGGGCCCATAATCCCCACAAATCAAATATTGACATCTATAAATGTTATTCACAAGGTAAACCAGGAAATGATACACCAATTTCTGGTCCATGAGGGCCCATAACACCTCAAGAACCAATGAATGGAATTCATTCAAAAAAAACCAAACACAGTCCATTCTCTAAAAAGAAACATGTATTTTATCAAGGAATCTATCACAACAACATGAATATTCTACACAACATCTATCATAACAACATGCAATCACTAATGCATCATAAATGGCATGGAAAGAATGCATGACATGTTATTTCAAACAAGTGCCAATATGATGTATGAGATGACATACCCTCATCTCATTGGGTTGAAACAAAAATAGAACCTCAATAACACCAACGATAACAACACAATAAATGTGAATCACCCAATAGTGAAATCAAATCAAATGTAAAATTACAAAACCAGAAAAATTGAAAATAACGAGGTAGATTAGATTTTCCTTGTACACGGGTTAGCTACTCTCGGGCACACCTTATTACCAAGTACATATTCCATCCTATCCCTGGGTATAGGTTCCAAAAAGTATTTCAATAAGAAAAGAATCCTTTAATACCACATTTTAATATCTCTATTCTAGAAGCCACCCTGAGGTGCCCCGTACCTGGTTGGTCACATGTCCTCAAGCGCGTATTCCCAAAAGCCTGAGGCTTCCAAAAAACAGCGAGGGCCGTGGGTGTGATAGTGGGGAAACTATTCCCACATTGGTAGAGTACACAGTGGAAGTAAACAATTATATAGAATATGGGAAGCATTAATACTGACATATAGCTGTAATTGTAGAAAAATGAACGTATAAACTAGAGAACATATATAAAATTATGCATGATTCCTATATCTACGAAAACAGCCTAACATTTCACAATGATGAAATACAATAGTGCTAATCCAAAGTGCAAAATGAATCAGATAAACTCCTCAGCATTAGAAGTCATAGTTTGGTCCCATGCTCTCTAGCTCTACAACAAATCATGTACCTGAAGTAGAAGTGCACTTTCCCTTATCTAAACTAGTAACAATATAATCGGTTTGAGCACAAATGCTTGACCCAAACTGGGTGTGAGACTAAATCCCAATAGGCAACCACCACAAGATCTGTACCTAACAATTAGTGAATATATGGTAGGGAAAAGTATAGGAAGTAGTAAACAAGGAAGTAATCTAGAGTAAACAATCTACAGTTTCAAATATCAAGAACCAGCTATTCAAAATAGATAAACACAAATAGGTAACCCTCTAGGAAGTACTCATAGCATATTCCTTCAGTTCATACCTAATAGGTACAAGCAACCCTCTTTGAATCACACACAGTATCACCCATCTAGTTCCACTAATGTATAGACTCTATGAGGAAGAACTCACCATCAATTCCCCTCATAGTCTCATATTGGTACTAAAGGCGGTCTAGGGAAGCACTTACTTAAAATTCCCACTATGGCCTATGTTGAGGAACTATAGGCTCTCCGAGGAATCACTCAATGTCAATTCCCCATGTGGTCTTGCATCGTAAGAAAAATAGACACTCTGGAGAATCACGTAATGTTTATTCTCCCTATGGTCAATACACTAGGTTTTCATAGCCCTGTATAAGTCAATCAAGAGTAGCATCACATATCGGCCAAAGGAGACCTCAAGAACTACTTGTCTAGAATTCTAAATCATAATATCATAACATCATAATAGAACAACAATCACATCATCCTACAATACTTGGCATAGGAAAATAAAAAGTAGCCTAATATAAAAACTAGACCTGACAGTCAAAACAGTCAAAACCTGAATGGGAAACACATCCAAAGCACGGAAATTCACCCTATTCACAATCAATATCATATAATCAAGAATACAAGAATAGAAGACAAAAAATATGGATAAACTGTAAATTCACAATACCCCATTCATGGGTATTGGGAAAATTTGGATATAAAACTCAAAGACATCCTACAGAAAGGCACAAACCACCTAACTCGGTATTGGGAGATCAATATACATTAACCTCGAGGCATGAATCATCCAAGAACAACGTAGATCTAAGAAAATGAATAAAAATTTCAACCCACAATAACTCACCAAAGAGGAGAAAATAGATGATGAAGCTCTTGTAGAAGATAGAACTCACAGATGCGATTCCAAGGAAACCGACGACGTTCGATTAGAGGATGGATTCTCGCTCAGGGGTTCATCTAAGATATGCGGTTGTACGATGCTCTCGGTCAAACAAGACCTAGGAGGAGAGTGTTTTGTCTATTAAACATGACCCTGGTGCGTTTATTGAAAAAACGAATGTACACGATGTGTAATTTTGAGGTACATGAATGTATTCTCCTTTTCCATACTCCACTTTAGGTGGCTTTGAGGTCACCCCACACAGTCGTGTGTATTTCTGCTACACGACCAGTACCCGGCTACCAGTGGTAACCAATTACATGGTGTGTACTCATAAAGTACAAGACCTATACTTCTGTAATGTCCAGAAAACACCTTTTCCTAAAAAATGACCAGAAAAGGAAAAGAATACCTGAAAGGAAGTTCTAGGATCTTCCAAGTGGAATAGTTGTACTCCATTTAACTCATATAAATAATACTCACATTCTTTACAACATTGAAAAATTACATTATTCAAGGAATAGCCTCTGATAGATAATTCAATGTCGGAAAAGTCTTTCATGAACCTTTGGTAATAACATTTCTAAACTATAATGTTTTGAAAATCAAAAACATTCTTCCGTGATTCTTAGGAAACCTCAACATAAGCCTTCTCCGGGTCCACTGACACAACATCATTCAAGATTATGTGGTCCAATAAATGAACCTTTTCATTGTAGAATTGAAACATTGATTTCATGGTATATAACGAATTGTCTCTCAGTGTATCCAAGATGCTTTCAAGATGTTTGAGAGTACACTAAAATTCCACCTGTGAAAAAAACAACAAAATGGTCTGAAAAAAAAGAAGGTGATTTAATCCATTAGTTATATAAATATAGTAAGATGATTTCATTTACCAAAGGTAATAAAAAAACATACCTTCCAAAAAAAATATATCAAGGTTATATCATGTGGTCACTCCACCACCATGTAACACCCTAATATTTGATGATATATTTATTTCAAAATTAATTTTGTCTTTTTGATATTATAAATTTCACGGAACAGTAAATATAGCTTGTTTTATATGAATGAAATATGTTTGGATTGTGTTACATGACACAAAAAGTTAATATTTCACTACATGAAACAAATATATTATATTTCAATAAACATAACACTATATATGGATTGTGTTATAAACAATTTCAATTTCATTTGATAGCTTACTTTACACACAAGACTATGTCCTACCGAACTACATTATACAGTTTATATTACAATTAAATTTTTTTATCACCTAGCTATTTTAATTGAATAAATGTAAAAGATTGACTAAATTATTAAACTATAATTTAAACATGTTTATAAAATTAATTATTCAGATATAAATTAATTAAAATGAAAATAAAAACCAATTGAATATAAAGGAACTATTTTTAAAGAAAAACCAATTTTTATGCCCATAAAATAATTTTATATTAATAAATTAAATAAATCACTATTACTGAGTGATATTAATGAAATTTATATATTCAACCATATGTTTTTATTCTCATCCAATAGATTTAATAGATATAATAAAAAATAAATCAAATTTTGGGAATAAAAAGATGTATTTTTTTAAAAGAGAATTTTTCCACATTTTTATGGAACACCTAAATTAAATATAAGATCATACAAATTTATAAACATTATATACTAAAACTAACATCATTTTAAAAACTTGAATATCGAAATTTATGTTTTTTTAATTTTTTGATATTTTTTTGAGACGTTTTTTATGAACAGTGAAAACACTGAATCTTAATTGAAAACTGTATTTTCATCTAATTTTTTTATATACATAAGTTATAATTTCATTTTTTTAAAATTATATTGAGAAAAATAATACATATATAATTCTAATTAAGGTTATTATAAGTAATTTCACATTGAAATTGGATATCACAACATTTCAATCTTTTGAGTCTTTTCATTTTAAAAACTTTTTGTCTCATCACATTTGTGGGATTAATTTTAAATTACGTTCTAACACTTCAGTGTTAAGAATTTAGAAAAATGGGTTAATTATATCTAATTATACTAGTTTATAATTTATAGTGTGTTAAAATTGTATTTTGACAAAAAATATTAGTGAATGAAATTAAAATTAATTTCAGTGATTAAGGTAAAAATGAGTTCAGATAGTGATTTATCTTTAACCCAAGGGGCCAAATAAACTAGAATCATGTAAAAAATAAAATGGATTGAAATATCTTGAAAATAAATTCCATTTTATCTAAAATTAACCATTATTATAGGAACATGATGTATGAGAGACCTTTCAATAGTCTTTAGCTTTTTATATTTACATGAATGCCACTCCTCCTCCACTATAAAATTGAACACACCACAACACTTCTTCACACGTCTAAAAATCTCTAAATCATCCCGAAAATTACAATATAATCTAAAAAATTATTTCATCTTATACTAGATTTTTCAATTTTCGAAATAATAAATCCATTTTTTTCATTTTGTAAAAACCAAATGGAATTACCCAAAAAAGAGGTAACACCATTCAACATGTACTTTTGTTTTAATTCATTATCCACCCCCAAAATTATTCATATTACATTATTATATTATAACTTTAGTATCCAAAATATAATTATATGTTTTTATGTTATGGGTTAGACTTACACCTACACAGAATTCTATTAGATGGGATATATAATCATCATTTGTGTGTACGACGGACTACTGCCTTACAAATGAATGTCATCAGTTCATCTATAAACACCATTGAAGGTTAGTAATAATGATGGGATTAATATTTTTATATGATATGTATTATATTTATGATTTATTTATGAATATTTAATTATTATATACTACATACCTTCATTCATTCCATCTAATGGGAATACAATAACTTTATTTGTGCACATATAGATTACCACCTCCTAAAACTGATGTGGTTCATTCGTACTTTACATGGTGTCTATTAAAAATGTTTTTATTAAAATTATATGACATATATAACATTATAATGGCACTATAAGGATAATATATATATTCATATAATTTACGTACTTAGTTTTTTCAATATGACATGAAAAAAATGAATCAATGTCCACACATATGTACAACCTATTATCTCCACAATCAATATTTTCTATTTTATATTTTTATATTTAATATATTATTATAAATAATTATATAATTAATATATTTCATATTTATATCATGTTTTACATTCTTCAAATAATTAAATAGTTCTCAATGTATGTTGATCAAGAATAACCTGTCAAAAACATATATGAAAAATAAAGTGTTCATTACCTGAAACACAACATTAAAATGAAATTGATAATAAAAGTTTAATATAATGTCATAATAAAATAATATATGGTATCATATATAATAATATTATTATATGATATATTTATAATAATCTTATATTTATTATATAAGAACATTGAACATGTACAATGAAAGTCAATACATGAGGTCAGGGTTTTCTCATTTAACTTTTATATTTGTGAGAAATATGATATAATCACCACTTATTATTATTTTATGGTTTATATACTAACCTATGACATGTTATATCATGTATTTTATTTATTTCATGATATTAACATTTTTAATTGATTTTATTATTTCACAACTTTCTTGATTCCAATGACACTCATGTAGTAATAAAATTTCTAATCTCAAAATTATTTCTATGGGACATATGACTAATTCATAACTCATTTATATTGTGTGTTTTATATACTAAATAGGAATTTAGTATATGATAATTATAATTAATTTTATGGTTATTTACAAATCAATGTTATAATATCTATTTGATAGTGTTTTATGGAATAAAAGTTACTAAATCGGTAAGGTAATTTTGTCTCAATTTTTATTCTTTGAGAATCATGTTTTACTAGGAACTTATATTCAATACATGGTGTATATAATAAATTTTTTAATGTAATATCATGAATCTACTTACATTAATTACATTTCAGATTTATTTTAGTGTTATTATTTCATTGGAATTAAGATTCAAAGCTTCCATGGATATAAAAGGTTATTTCTATAATGTCATTATTTATTTGGATTATTTATGATTGTGCTTGAATTGATCAATTATTATGATAAATCTATTAATAATAATAATTAAGTTTCTTATCCTTCGGTTATTTATGATATCTTCAAGTAATGATACAATTTTACACTCTTTAAGACTTAGTGTAATTAATAAAATGTTTTTAAGGTGATCTGAATTTACATCTCTTTTGTCAGAAATCTATGTTCGTTCAATAAATGTTTCTGCGAAAACGTTTTAAAATTGTTTTTAAATGATATTTTAATATAATTTTCAAGGAATTTAATTTTAATTTTCTTTTATTTTTAGTTTTTGGAAAATATTTTTCACAGATTCATTTTATGCTTTGAAGGTTGTTTTTAAAGAAAATTGTTGTCAAAATGATTTATTTTTTAAAATGAAAATTTCAAAGAAAAAAATGATATTCTTTTCAATAAATATTTTAAATAAATATTAGAGATTATTTTATATGTTTTATTTTTTTCTCAAAGGAAATTATTTTGAAAATGTTTTGAATTTTAAAAAATGATTATAAATGAAAGTTTATTTCCCTTAAGATATTCTATATGTAATCTTTAAAATTCCCCCTCAATCAAAGATGAAATCCTTTGATAATGTTTATGATTTATTGAGGATAAAATCCAAGGTCACAATTATTATTATTTATATGATCGGTTTATGTTTATGATGATATGTTTCTTATGAAACATGTTTTCTAACATGAATTATACAACGATAAAAAAATTATAAAACTCACTTCTTTGTATAGATTATTCTATAATTAAACGATTATTAAACATACCACATATCCATATATTAATATAGGATAATGTGATTATAATACCTATTTCATTTCTTGTGTTATCTTATTTTGTTTTTTTGGATCTTATTGTAGACATATGTATGATTTCATTAATAACAGTTTAACCTATATCTCTTACCAATTCATTGCGTAAAGATTTATATCTCAGTAGATAGAATGGGATGCAATGATGAGTAAACTCTGTTTAGTGAGAAAAGGATAAAACAAGTATTGAACATGGTTCAATATGACAGTGTCAGAAAAAGGAGTGAACATGGATCTGTATGACAGTGCGAAAACAAGGAGTAAACTTGGTTAATAATGATATGGTTGGAATGGCGATTAAACCTAGTTAAATATTATAGGTCTAGAATGAGGAGTTAACTCGGTTCAGTAATATTGGGCTCGAATGGTATGTGAACCAAGATCAATAATATAAGTATGGATTGGGATGTGATCCTAGTTTAGTAATATAAGAATGGAATGGGGAGTGAATCTGGTTTAGTAAAGGAAATTGTAAACTAATATAGTCTTGGGAGTGATACATGATTACTAAGATGGTTTGGTGAGTAATCTCATTCCAATAATATGTCCATGGAAGTATGTCTTGACTATTATGGAAATCATATTATATGTTTATGTGTCTTCCACTGTTCTATTTCTTATTCCTATGTTATGATTTTATGGATTAATCTTTTTATTACAGTATGATTGATATCTTAAGAACTATAAATTTTTATTCCATGATTCATGTTTATGTTTTTTGATATGTAGTGTTTGATTTTATAATGTTAAGATCATGCTATCATAACCTAATAATTATATTATTCTTGAGTATATCAATTATTTACCCTTACTGAACATCTGATTTTACCCGTCCTTATATTTCATTTCCCCAGGTTATGAAGAAATTTTTTAATTAAGATTATTAATGTTGAATACATTCAAGGAAATGTTTGTAGATACTTACCCAAGATATAATATATTATGTTCCATTTTTTGAAAGACACTAAACTATTATATTCCTCATTAATGTAATTTTTTAATGTACTAAATATTCATTTAAAAATATGTAATATCTATTAGTGTTAATCCTTATTCAATATAGTTATTATAAAAAAAGGATTTTTCATCATTTGGAAACATGGATAAGAAATTATTAAGTTCCCTTGAGATATTTATAAGGATATGTCTATGGATTCATGATATTATTAGTCTAATAATGAGTTGAAGAATAGGATAATGTCCTAGAATTTTGATAAAGGATAGAGTGAGTGGTTTCTATGAAATTACATCCCTCTCTGGATACTATAAGTGTATTTGGATATAGAATTTATTAACATTTGGTTAATAACTATGAGAACACATTATTGATCTAGACTTGATTGGTAAATAGTGAACAATAATTGTACATGTTTCACAATTAGTTTGACACACCTAGGGTATATGATTTACGAATTCACAAACTCTTTTTGAATGATCATGAAAGAATTTAAATTAATATGACTATGAATAACCACAGATGAACCTAATGTGTCCTAAATTAAATATGTTTTCATAATTTAGTCATCATATAAGTAATATTCATGTATATATTATTTTCAATTATGATAAGTGTTTTTCGCACTATGCTTTTTGATTTCAGTCAATGGAAGGAATTAAAAGGAACTTGGTTAACATCGAATGTTTTAGATTTGGAATGTATGTACATTATAAAAATTGATGTCCAATGTGGATGTATTGTGAATAGAAGTAATAAGGTGGTATTATTATTGGTTATATATCTAAATATTATGCAATCATAAATGAAATGGCATTGGAATGATATGTTCTAACAATATTTTTTAAATTAAACATAAAAATAAATATTTGATTGATGAAGAGGATCCGTAGGAAATGATTCATATTTCATATTAAATGAAAGGGCTATTAAATAATAATATGATAAACCCAGAGTAATGGTTTCAGAATAATGTTTTATGATTCAAGTGTATATGTTTTCAAATTAAAAGATAATGTTATACAAATCATGAAATACATAAATATTTTTAGTATAAATATTTCTTTTATGATTTAAAAGGATACGATGAATAGTCTTGATGACTAAGAAAATTGATTTAAGGTAAATGTGATATTTTTTTAATTGAAGGTAACCCCTAATGTGTTCTAAATGTTTTTAAAAAATTAGCATGGATAAATTAATTATTAATATGTATAATGAAAATAGTACAATACTGATTACCATTGAACTAATTGTTGATTTGTTTGAAATGTGGTCTATGTTATCAAGGATAGAGTTTAATAATTTTTTGGATTGATGTAATATATCCATTAATCATTGGAATAATAAATCAAGCTTGTTTTCAAAATGTTTTTATGGTGATTCATGTTATTACCAAGTTTCTATAGAAAACACGATCAAGGTATTCACATGTTTGTAATTTTATAACCAAGAGCTTCTTATTGATAAGTGGTCGATCAGTGTTAAGATGATTTAGTGACCTTCTTCATAATGTTTTGTAGTTTCATATTTTAGAAGGGTTATATGGTTGACTATTTATGGAATTTATTAAGTCAACATTATGATGAGGTTTTAGAGATTAATGTATCACCTCATTTTATAAGGATTTATGTATATTGGATATCTAATGCCCTGAACCCAAAAGCCCAGATTCGGTGCATTATTTTAATACATTGGCATGATTACAAGGAATCAATTCCCGAAAGACCGATCAATTTAGAAGTCTTAAAAAAATATTACATACATGAGTGTTATATTTCACATAAGAAAATAATACACAACATAAACTGTCCTTTGATAATTCAATTAATATCCTAGATTAACCCTTCTTATCAATCATAATACATTTCTTGGAATCCTAGTAAAATAAAACATAAGAAAGGGGTGAGAATAAATGCTCAGCAAGGATAAAAAAATAGCTAAAACATTCACAAATAAGAATAAACATTTAAGGAAATGTATATAACTAAAACAAATGACTTTTTAACATAAATTTGAGTATAATATAGCAATAATAAATCATGTAATGACATTTACATATTCAAATGGATATTCTACAGGTCGAATAATCACATGTTATATCAATAACTAAATTCATAATGAAGGAATGTATAATGCCCGTCCTCATAACCACATAGTCAATGCCTTGTGCTATGACTACAAATAATATTTTTTCAAGGCCTTTCTCCAAGACACTAGTTTGTCTCACGAGACCTGCAGATGCATCGAAGAGCTATAAAATGCTCCACCATTCACTTACTAAGTCAAATTCATTACTCATATGAAAATGTTTAAACATAACATAAGCATTCATATTAAAACTAGAATAAGAAATTCTAATACATTGACCATAATCCATGAATGGTATAAAAATATCACATAAACAGTAAAAAATATCATAACTCATTCAATACTATATGGAATATTGTATTATAATAAATCAACCTTAAACAAGTATAATATCTAGTAAAGGGTATTGACATAGTTTAAAATGATCTGTAATACTTTTTGATAGAAATATCGCTTTTTTTCTAAAATCTTTTAAAAGTCACAAATTTATAAATGAAGTAATTTTAAAGTGCTTTTTGAATCACTGTTTCCCATACCAATTCGAAACATTTGAAAGGAATTAACATTTTAAAATAATCATGTCCTTATAAATAAATCCTTAAAATCATTTTGAAAACATGGTCATTAATGATAATGGTATAAAAGAATAAATCTTTAAAAAATTAAAATGATTTTTTAGTTAAAGAGTACCTTAAAAAGAATTTTTTGAAAACTATTTTATGAAACATGTACCTGGATAATAAATGTTCCCTAGTAAAAACATACACATAAACAATCTCTAATAATAATGAGATTCAGGAATTAATCTTTACCTTGTGATTTTAATTGGTCGAGGGTAGGTTAACCTCCTGTATAATGGTGAAATCATTGTTATTAAATTATACAAGAACCAAATACATTAATTTTATATCATATTTGATCTTCTAATATTGCATTTTTTATGATATTTCAGTAGTATCATCATTTCGTGAGTTAACTGATTTAATTTCCTTTATACGCTTGGTTATGTAAGCCGTGTTTGTTATGGATAGGATTTATTTGATTCATATACAGAATGATATTTTTTTTTAAAAAATTATTTTTTATCATAAAATTAAAATTATTCTTGAATGTTTATGATGGTGAATTAATCTCATCACGTTCATGGAGACGGTAATCCGTACGTACACATGAGCGACAATATCATTATATTGATGGTGAAATAGTTTGTAATTTGATGGTATATCATATATAAAGAAACATTAATATGTTATATTTATTATTTAAATCATTAATACCCATCATTATACCCATCCAAATAATGATGTTTTTGAATAACAAACTACACCATGACGTGGAGATGGTAAGCCATACGTACACACATATGTTGACTTTGTCATTTATTGGATGGATAAATTAATGAATAAGATTGTACCATATTTATAATAACATTACAATATGTAGATAGTAATGGAGTTATTATTTTGTAATGGAGAAAACAAAGAAAGATGAGTTGGAAGAAGAAAAGACCTTAAAAGAGGGTGGTGAAATTATTACCACTTTTTCAGGTGTTTCCTTTTGAGTTGATCAAAAGCGCTCCATAGGTCATCTTTATGACCAAATTAAGGACTCTAGGTCAAAGTGAGGGTAGTTGGGAGGATATTTGGGTAGGTTTTGGCTAATCCGAATGGCTTTGGAGGTGTGATTTTGAGGTAATGGGATGTTCCCTTTTATAAGAGGGGTGATGGTCACATCAGGAAAAGATTATAATATAAATTTATTATACAATCATATTCGGTTTCTAATGTCTCCAAAAGAATTTATTCCATGCCTTAGGTGGTTATGGGTCGAAATACTCTCAACTAATTGGTTTTAGAAATCTTTAGGTTACCATGATAACCTTATCCTTTATATTTAACTATTAGTTATGTAGTTTGACTTTTACTGTGTCTTCTTGTATTTTTACACTATATGGTTAATAAAAATACTATAAACATAAAAGAGAACCTCAAGTGGTTAATTAATGAAATATATAATATTATTTAATCCCTTTTTCCAAATATTATATTTTTAGTAATATATTATAATTTAATAATATAATATTTATTTGAAAAACTCATTTTTGTTAATTTTGACACTATTTAGTATTTCATTTTTTTGAAAGTCATCAAAACATGATTACTTTGATAACTATACATTGAATCAACTCTAACATGTCATATTACCTAATGAAATATGTGGATGTTATAAAAACTTTGAAATTATATTTATTTTAATATTTATAATACCATTTAGTTGATTCTTTCATTAATAAGGTAATTACTATATCATCATTGTGTCATAAATAAATTAAATTATTTATATCTAAAAATTATAAATAAAATAATATTATGTATAAAATATTTTTATACTTATAATGAATATTTATAGTATAATTTTTCTAATGTGTGACCCTATATTAAAAATGGTTTAGATATTTAACATTGAATTTTACACTTTTTACTCTTCTTTAAATAAAACAATAATAAATTTACTAATCCAATCCAAGTGGATCCAAAGGATAATATTTTATTTATATGGTTTATTTTGGTTGAAATTCACTTACCCAATAAAATTAGGACATGTTTTAGGGTAATTATAATATCATTTTAACCTTTAATTACCATATTTACTATTAATCGTGGTAAATAAAAGTGAAATGTTACTATTCATAAAATAATATTTTTTTCTTATTGATCCAAATTTAACTTAATGAAGTCAACCATGACTATTTTATTTTTTAAATTAAACTCACAAAAGCAGTAAAATTATGTTTTATGAAAATTTTCAAATGCTCCTAGAAGGTGGGTAAAAAACGTTAAAAAGTTCAATAAAATTTTATACATATTATTTTTTTATAAAATGACTCCAATGAAATAAATTGATCTAATATATTTATTATATATCTATATTTTATTAATATAAAATAAAAAAATTGTTAAAATAAAATGTGAGTTTTAAATAATAACACATTGTTTTTCACTATTCATCAAAAAATAAAAGTTTTCAGAAAAATACCAAAAATTCATCCTAATCTATTTTTGAAATTATGAATTCAAAAATGAATTCCATTTTACAAAATTTAAAACATATATTAATCATTAATTAATTTGAAATTATTTCCCGTTGTCAAAACCAAACAGCGGGTTTTTAAAAAGTAGAAATAATCAAAAGATTGACATGTGTTTATGTCAAATTAAATTGTGAAATTACCTATAATGACCTAAATTGTATTAAATGATAAAAATATAATCTAATTATACATAAAAACCATTCAAATTCATAATTTAACACTATAAATTATTTCAATAAGAAATGTTTATTTCATTTAAAACATAAAATTTTTCACTATTTATCAAAATATGAAAGTTATCAGAAAAGTACCAAAAGATTATCCCAAATAAATTTTTATGTCACAACTTTAAAACATAATTTAATTATATAATATTGAAAACAAAAAATTGTCAAATATTATTTGGAAAAAAGATTCTCCATTAAATAGGTGGTAAAATTGCATTAATTGAGAAAATACTTCTTTTATCTTAAAATATGAATTTGTCCTTATATTATGTCTAAGAAACACAAAATATGAAGAAAAAAATTATATAGAGTATATAATAATCAAAATGTAGTTAATACTATTCATATTTTCTTTTTGAACAGCTAGTTTAGAATGTTGTGGTGCTCTCGAACTTGGTGTTGTGCATAGTGCAAGCTGTTGAATTACTTTAATGAAATAACGTACTATAAAATATGGGGGTGTTTCTTTCTCTCCCCATTCAATAAATTGCGTCCTAATAATTAGAATATTTTTCAAAAATAAATGGTTTAAAATAGAAATATACCTTTTTGGAAAACCCACGTTAGAGATTAGTTTAATAAAATTTAGTCTTAATATGTGGGAAATTGAAATGAAAAAGTCACCACCATATTATGATATCGATTATGAGAACATTTGTGAAAATTAAAGACACAAAATTGGGCCAAAAAAAGTAAATATTTATTAGGAGTGATTGAGGTCATCAATCACAAATAAATGTATAATTGAGAGCCTCAAATCCATCAATATATGTTGATTTAAAAAATCATAAGTTCAACAAAACATAAGGTATAAGGATAACACATTTTTGGTTTGAAGATCCCTTCCCTAAAGTTTAATAATTAATTTATTCATTAAATAGGAGGAAAAAATATACTTGACAGGTAGAGTTTCATCCATTAACTAATTCATTCCACAAACTCATCATTCACTCCAAAAGGTAATATAATTGAAAAATATTCTATTTATCCTAATCTATAGGGTAAAAAATATAATTAATTTATAATTCATTTTTTAAAAATTTTAATTAAAACTGAATTTTAGAAACCATAAAATCAAGTAGGCCAGTGGTACGTGATGCACCCTTGTCGCCCTTCGGTTGTGGGTTCAAGTCTCACGGCCTTGTCGGACGCGATGGGTTGTTGCCTGACCATCGGGTTTCCTTTTTTATAACAATCCAAAAATAGTCTGAAGAATTTTTTTAAAAGTAATCAATAGTATCAATTGTTTAACTTTATACATTCCATCCTTTAGACTTATCCAAAATACTTATGTCCAAACTCATAGTCCAAAATTAATAATGAATGTCACATAACATACATGTGAATACCTTCATCATGTATTCTCATAATACGTGGTAATAAAATGAATTACTAGAAAACCATATTTGAATATGTATATACTTCCTTAATTCTTATAGATTACTGGATATTCTCTTTATATCCAAAAATGTTGTAAACTCCAACAAAAATGGAATAAACAAACAATTTTTTAATTTCACAGTAGCCAAGAATATTGAAAATCCAAATCAATAATATCTTTTTCCAAAATAACTACCTCATTATCAGAACCATATTAACGTTTATCATTCCTTTAACAAAATATTTTCCAAAAATATTTACTTTCTGTTGAGTCACTTTTCTTAGAACCATATAATCTCAAATCCTTAATGAAATAGTACTGTAGTAAAATCCTTATATACTCTATAATTCATATAACATCTACATCATTAATATAGTACCATAAGGACACAATAAATTAATGACAACATAAGAACTCTAATCATTAATCTTTATCTTCCGTAGTATCATAACTTTATTATTATCCAATGGTAGCATTTGGGGTATACTATAATAATTTGGATATTGATTTGCGTTGTGTCCCAACTCCTTGCAGATTAAGCATTGTACATTTGAAACCATTTTCTTACCATTGCAATCACGTGCATGGTGACATTTTTCTCCACACTTATAACAAACTCACATTCCCTAAAATCATTGACAGGGTGATTCTTTCCACAGTTATCTCATATGGAAAAATCCTTCTTTCCCCTCTTCCCTTTATCCAACCATCTCTCTTCCCACCTTTTCTTCTCTAGCTTCCATTAAAATCCACAAGACTCATAGATTTCTTTACTTCTCTTATTTATACATGATACTATTTATTCATATGATGAGAATAAATGAGAGACTATTTCCCTTTTAAATGTTTTCTTAATACTACGATATGATCCGTCTAAATCATTTGATTATGCGTATTGTTGGAATTCCCATTCCTTAAACTAGGCACCATTTCTAAACAATGTCATACACTATGTTAGTTTTTGATTCTCAATTCACAAATCCAAACTTTTAAAAAACCTAAGAAAAATTGAAAATATTATGCATATAATAAATAATCATAAAATATTTTCTTTGAAGAAATATTTAATCCTAAATCCTTAATAATTCCTTGTAATGAAAATATGAATTTTCGTAAGCAAAAACCTCTGGAGTGTCTTAACCAAGAGTGCAGCAAGGCCCGTTGTCATGTACTAGGATACCCCAGGGCAAGCTCAAAACTCCTTTTGGGAGTTTTAACTCCTAGGTACATCTTTTCCAGAAAAGCCTCTACCTGCTCATATCAAGACAGGGATGTATTTTTTGGAAAATATAAAAAATATCTACATTACCAAAATTCTAGAAAATTCTTCTATACTAATCCTAAAAGTCTATCTTAGGGAAATGTTCTCTAATCTGAGTTTTTCTAAATATATTTTCATGGTTGGTGATAAAGTTACACTAATACCAACAGTAATGCCCCAACCCCAGAAGCCTAAAGTTGGAACAATATTTTAATACATTAGCATGATTATAAAGAATCAATTCCTGAAAGACCAATCAGTTTAGTTGTCTTGGAAAAAACATTACATGAATTAATGTTATATTACACATTAAAAAATAAAACACAACAAAAATGATTCTTTTGAAATTGACATTTATCCCCTAGCTTGACCCATCTTATCAATCATAATATACTTCACTGAATCCTTGGAAAATAAAACATAAGAAAGGGGTGAGCTTAAACGTTCAGTAAGAATAACAATATAGAAGAAACTTTCATAAATAATTATAAAAATTTAAAGAAATTTATAAAACTAAAACAAAATCTTTTCAAACATAAATTTCGTCATAATATGGAAAATATAAATACAAAAAATATATTTACTGATTCACATGGATGATCTACTAGTTGAATAATCACATATAATATCAATATGTAATTTCATAATGATGGAATGAATACTGCCTGAATTCATAACCACATAGTCAAGGCCTTGTGTAAAGACTACAAATAAGATTTTATCAAGGCCTTGTTCCAAGACGCTAGTTTGTCTCATGAGATCTACTGATGCATCGAGTAGCTATAGCAGGCTCCACTAATCACTTACTAAATCCAATGAATTCTTCATATGAAATGGATTAAACATACCATTATCATTCGTTTTAAAAGTAGAATAAGAAATGTTAATTCATTAACCATAAACCATGAATGGTATAAAAATGGAACATCCACAGTATAACATATCATAACTCATTCAATACAATATGGATGATTGTATTATAATAAATCAACCATAAACAAGAATAATATTTGGTAAAGGATGTTGACATAATTTAAAATTATCCGTAAAACATTTTGAGACAAATATCCCTTTTTTGTGAAATCATTTTAAAGTCACAAATTTATAATGTAAGTAATTTAGAAGATATTTTAGAATCAAAGTGTCCAATACCACTTTGAATCATTTGAAATAATTAATATTTTAAAACAACCACGTCATTATAAATAAATTGTTAAAATCATTTTGAAAAAATGGAAATTAATGAGAACAGTTTTGAAGAAAAAATCATTAATCATTGAAAATGACGTTTTAGATATATAGTCTCTTAAAAATAATTATTTTCTAATATATTTTATGAAACATGTACATGGAAAATAAATATGTTCCAGTAAAAACTTACCCATAAACAATCTCGGATAATAATGAGATTGAGGAATTAACCCTTACCTTGTACTTTTCCTTAGTCAAGGATAGGTTAACCTATTGTATAATGGTGAAATAATTGTTATTAAATCATTCAAGAACCATATACATTAATATGATATCATATATTATCTTCTAATATTGATTTGATAATGATATTTCAACAGTCTCTTCTTTTCTGGTGTTAACTGATTCATTTTCCTTTTTATTCTTTGTTACATAAGCCATGATTTTTATGGATAACATGTATTTTATTCATATATGGAGTAATATTTAGTTCTTAAACATTATTTTTAATCATAAAATGATAATTATTCTAGAATTATTATGACGGGAAATGAATCTCATCGCGTTCGTGGAGGCGGTAATCCGTACGTACGCACGAGCGACAATATCATTATATTGATGGTGAAATCCTATATAATTGGATGGTATATCATATATAAAAAATCATTATAAAGTTATATTTATTATTTACATCAGTTATACTAATTATTATACCCATCGAAATGATGACGTGTTTGAATAAAAAACTATACAACGATGTGGAGAACTTAAGTCGTACGTACACATGTATGGTGACTTTGTCATTTATTGGATGTATAGAATTAAGAATATAGTTGTACTATATATATAATAGCATCAATGTATGTATAATGTAATGGTGTTATTATTTTTGAATGGAGTCAACAACGAAAGGGGAAGTTGAAGAAGAAAAGACCTTGAAAAAAGGTGGTGAAATTATTACATTTGCTTCGAGTGTTTTCTTTTGAGTTGATCAAAAGGGCTCTATAGGTTGGATTTCTGAAAATATTATGGAATCTAGGTCGATTATATAATCTTTCGGGGGATATTTGGACAGGTTTTGGCTAATCCAAATGGCTTTGGAGGTGTTATTTTGAGAGAAGGGGGAGTTCCCTTTTATACGAGGTGTGAGGGTCACCTAAGGAAAAGATAAAAATACTATTTTATAATTCCATAATATTCAGAATATAATTTCCCCAAATTCACTTATTTTGAGCCATAGGTGTTTATGGGTCGAAATACAGTCAACTAATAGGTTTCAGAGATGTTTTGGTTACCATTTTAACCATATATTTTAGATTTAACTATTAGTTAAATAGTTTAACTTTTACCGTGTCTTCTTGTATTCTAACACAATATGGTTAATAAACATACTCTAAACATCAAAGAGAACCTCAAGTGGTTAATTAATAAAATATATGAATATTAATTAATATATTTTTCCAAATATTATATTTTTTGGGAATATTTTATAACTTAATAATATAATAAGTGTTTTAAAAACTCATTTTTGTCAATTCTGACACTATTTAGTATTTATTTTTTGTGAAAGTCATCATAGCATGATACTTAGAAAAAGATACATTGAATCAAAAAAAACATGTCATATTCACCAATAAAATTCGTAGATATCCTAGAAACATTGAAATATTATTTATTTTAATATTTATAATACCATTTATTTGATTATTTAATTATAATGGTAATTACTACATCATCATTGTGTCAAAAATAAATTAAATTATTTAAAGTCTAATAATTATAAATAAAATACCATTATATAGGAAATACTTTTATATTTCTAATATAAATTCATAGTATAATTTTTCTTATGTGTGAACTTATATTAATAATGGCAAATTATTTGACATTGAATTTATCACTTTTTACTCTTCTTTTAATAAAATAATAATAAATTTCCTAATCTAATCCAAGTGGACCTAAAGGATAATATTTTATTTATACGGTTATTATTGGTCTAAATAAACTTATCCAATATAATTAGGACATGTTTTATGGTAATTATAATATCATTTTTACCTTTAATTACCATATTTAATTTTAACTGTGGTAAATAAAAGTCAAAAGTTATTAATCACCAAAAAATAGTTTTTTACTTATTGTTCCAAATTCTACTTACATATGTCAACCATGTCTCTCAATGTTTTGAAATTAAACTCACAGAATTAGTAAAATTATGTTTTGTGCAAATTTTCAAATGCTTCAATAAGGTGGGTAATAATTGTTAAAAAGATCAATAAAATTTTATTCATATAATTTTATTATAAAATGAATTCAATAAATGAAATTTAACTTATATACGTATTATATATCTATTTTTAAGTAAAATAAAATAAATAATTACTTAAATAAAAAGCCAGTTTTAAATAATAACGTAGTGTTTTTCACTATTCATCAAAAAATTGAATGTTTTAAAAAAAATACCAAAAAATCACCCTTAGATAATTTTTAAATATTGAATTCAAAAATGAATTTTATTTTACCAAATTTAAAACATATATGTTGCATTATTTAATTAAAAATTATTTCCGTTTGTCAAAACCAAAAAGCAGGTTTTTAAATAGTAAAAACTATCAAAAGATTCACATGTGTTTATGTCAAATTTAAATGTGAAATTACTTACAATGCCCTGCATTGTATTAAATGAAAAAAAATATAATCCAATTATACTTCAAAACCATTCAAATTCATAATTTAACACTATAAATTATTTTGGTTAAAAAATAATTTTTCAATTAAAAATTTTAATTTATCACTATTCATCTAAATATGAAAGTTATCAGAAGAAAACCAAAAGATTATCCTAACTTAATTTTTATATCCTGATTTTAAAATAGAATTAAATTTCATAAATTTAAATATATAAAAGCTTCAAATATTTTTTTTAAAAAGGATTATCCATTAAATAGGTGGTAAAATTGCATGTTTTGAAAAATTCTTATTTTATCTGATAATTTGAATTTGTCCTTATATTATGTCTAAGAAATACAAAATTTTAATGATAAAATTATATAGAGTAAATAAGATTAAAAATTCATTTAATACAATTCATAACTTCTTTTTTAACGGCATGTTTGCTAAGTTTTAGTGTGCTCGAACTCGGTGTTGTGTGTAGCACAAGAAATTGAATTACATTAATGAGATAACGTACAATGAAATCATGGGGTGTTACAGGATAACCTATGATAACCTTTTTTTAGCGATGATAACTAAAGATATATAGAATTAATTATCATTCTACATATGGATCTTATGATCTATTAATGTTTCAGGAACAACAAATTCACCTTCATTTTTCGAGTAAGAGATAAAGTGGAAATTGGTCAAGACACAATCAAGGGGTGAGATTGTGAATATGAAATATAATTAAATGAAGTAAATATATCTTCTTATAAAAAAATAATCCACTTTAGAAAATTTATCTTTGAAAAAAATGTTACCATAGTTTCTTCATTTCCAATGAATAAAATGGTCCCTTAGATCATCACAAATTTACGGTTTTGTGATCATTATCTTTATTTGGATCACCCACTTCTTATGACTAATGTTATCTATCACCCTCCATCAGAACATGATATTTTTATTTCTCTTCCATTTCCATGTTTTCACTTTCCACCAACGTTCTCCTATATGGAAACCCTGGGAAGAGTAACATTGGTTAACTATTATGTTTAAAACAATCCATTTTTAATGGAATTTATAATAATAATTTTTATGATGTGGGTTTCTTTAAAAGGAAACTTCAAGAATAAAACCATTGATAACAAAGATGAATATCAAGGGGGAAATTAATTTTATGGGTGTAGAAGGAGATGCCCTGAGATTTTGTGAAATATTTTCCTAAAATTATTTTAATCTTTTTGATATTATGAATTTTATGAAACACTAAATATAACTTGTGTTATATGAAAGAACTAGGTTTTTATTTAATTTCATACATTCCCAAGTAAATATTTCATTATATGCAGTACTATGTATGGCTTGTGATACACAAAATGTTGAGATCCATTGATAGATTTTTTTAGACACAAGACATCATCTTATCAAACTGTATTATAAGGATAATATTATTATTAAAATATTTTTTTCACTAAGCTGTTGGAATATAATAAATTAATAAGTTTAATAAAATTTTGAAACTATGGTTTACACATGTTTATAAAATGAATTATTTGGTTATAAATTAACCATAAATGAGAAAAAACCAATTGAATATAAAGGAAATGGTTTTAAGAGTTTCAAATTTTATTCCCACAAATTCATGTTATCTTAATAAATTAAATTAATCACTATTTTTGATTTACATAAATGAAAATAAAACCTAATGGAATTTAAAGGAAATTTTTTTAAGAAAAACTAATTTTATACCCAAAGGGAATGTTATCTTAATAAACTCAATTAATAACATTTATGATTTATATTAACAAAATTTATATAATCAAAAAAATATTATGCTCATCCAATATATTTTATAAATAAAGGATAAAAACAAATCCAATTTTAAGAATAAATATATGTATTTTTATAAAAAGTAATTTTACCACCTTTTAGGGAGAACCTATTTTAAATATAAATTTTGGAACACTAATAAATTTTATTCGAAAAAATAAAAATAATTTTAGAAATCTGAATTTTAAAATTTAATTTTGCCTAATTTTTGGAATTTTATGTGAAGTTTCATTTTATAATGAATAGTTGAAAACACTGAATTTTAATTGAAAACAACATTTTCATCTAACTTATTTATATTGTAAAATTTTACTATATTTTATTTTCTATGTATATTTGGATAAATTTTACATCAATAAATCTTATTTATGTTGTCAGAATCAATTTCAAATTGAAATTAAATATAAATACATTTCAAACTTTTGATATTTTTACTTTAAAAACCCATTATCTCAACCCATATGCATGATTAATTTTAAATTATTTTCTAATTTTTTTTTAGAATTTGAAAAAATTGATTCCATATTTGGAATAATTATAATTTATATATTCTAGTAAGTTGTACATTTTTTTCCAAAAATATTAGTGGAAGTATTAAAATTTAATTATATTCAATAAAGTAAAATCAAGTTCATGAAGTGGTTAATCAATAACATATGGGGAAAACTAACATAAAAACATGTTCAAAGTAAATTTTATTTATATTTTTAGACCATATAATCCCTTTAATTGACAATATAACATTATTTAGGCACATTATGTAAGGTAGAACTCCCAATAGTGTTTAAATTTTTATATTTACCTGAATTCCACTCCTCCTCCACTATAAATGGGAATCCACTCTCTCACTTCATCACACCTCTAAATCCCTTTAGATATCCCAAAACCTTCCTAAATAATCTATAAAATTACATCTTAACATCATAGAATTATCAATTTAGGTATAAAGGAATCCATGTAAGTCATTTGGTGGAAACCAAAACAAATTACCCAAAGATGAGATATCATCCATCAATAAGCACTTTTTCTTTCTTTCTTTCTCTAGCCCCTAAATTATTCTAATTTCAGGATTATATAATACCCTAAGTATCCTAAATATACTAATATGTTTTTATGTTAAGGGTTATACATACACTTACACATACTTTAATCAAATGGGATACAAAATCATCGTTCATGTGTACAACTTACTACAACCTCATGAACAGATGTCTTTTAGTCTTTTGTTACGACCTTTCAAGGTTTGGAATAATGAATGAATTACAATTTTTTTGATACTTGTGATATTTATTATTTACTTATGCTTATGGATTTATTATATAACATATACCTTTGTGCATTCCTTTTTTTGGATTATAATAACCTTGTTTGTGGATGTGTGACTACCTCCTCCTCAAAGTGATGTGATTCATTCAAAATTTACATGGAATGAATTAAAGACGAGTTTTGTAAAAATATATGATATATATGAAATAATGTTTATTCTAAGATAATAATAAATTAATATATATGAATATTTTTCATTTAATTTCATTCTTTTAATACGCCAAGAAAATGAAAACAACCTGTATGCATATGTATGGGCTACCGTCTCCATGAACGGTATAATTTTAAAATGTAATGATATGCAGGGTATGATTTTAAAATGTTATTATCATGTTATCATACCTTTATGCTTATGTATTGATTACATATATCCATTATTTACCCTTAATGAGATTCTGAGCACAATATTTCTTAAGTTTCATTTCCATTGGAATGAATAAATATTTAATTATGAATTCTAAAGGGGGAAATATTTATGGAATAAATTGGATATCCATCATCGAGTTATAAGATATTGTGTTCCCGGTTTCCAAGGACAATAGCTTATGATAATCCTCAGGAATATACTTTTTGAATGTGGTGAATATTTATATAATGCAATATAATATCCATGTATGTTAAGCATGGGTTTCTATAAGACTAATGATACACCAATAAAAAATCAATATTAGAGAAGCCACATAAACCCTTCAGCTAGAAAAAAGTCCATAAATGCATAGAATATGATACAATTTATCAATAATCATATGGTTTAACTACTGGTAATAGAAAAAAAAATGAAATATCCAATCAGAGTTCTAGAAAAAAAAACTAGAGATCCAAAATGATACATGCTTGAATTTATGAATCCATTATCCTAAGAATCCTAATAAATAATATCAATAACATAATTTTATATTATATCAATTGTATATGGTTTAATATAAAATAGCTCAGTCCATGACCCCAGCTGAATAGAGAACTCAACCACACTCTTGGGTGGAAACCTAGAAGAATCATTTGGAAAAACCTTATGAAACTGATCCACTATTAGAGGGAAGACATCATGCTCCACTCCCCACCCAAACCATGTTATCACAAAATTTCATAAGAATTTTCAGCCTCAGCTTCATGGATATTAAATTCCCCCGATAGAAATAATTTTCTCCTTTAGAAGATGTGAAACTCACTCTCTTATGGTAATAGTCAATATGATCCTTCTACTTAACCAACCAGTCCATTAGTTATATCAATTCAAAAATTGATGTCATAATTAGGAACAATTATCATGGAATGTTATTATCAAAATCCTAATATGGACACTCATTACATCATTAGATACCCTCTGACCACACCCATAACAATATATTGATTGATAATAGCCCAAACATATGCTACACCATTAAACACAAACCATTCAAAAACATAGATGACATAAAATATTGAGAATTATATATATCATATTAAGCAGTTGAATGTGTGAAATCTATAAGAATCATATTGTAAATAATTGATGGTCCATCTTGTCCACAAACCGCAATAGGCATGATAACATCATATTGTCCTACTCCTTGATCATAGGCTCTTGTATGAGTCCTCAGAGATAGAATAATATATTGATATGGATGTTCTTTTCCAGAAGTATGAAACTCAATTCCCAGACTTGTATGGATAGTGGAACTAAAACTTCCCGACAGATATGGGATAAAAGACCCCATTTAAGATCTCTACATCATTTGAGGTGCTCCATAACAACCTGTATACAAAGGGTTCCTGCAGAATGTATGTATATTCAACATCAAGCTATAGTCTTAACAATCAATTATTGGTTGACGTCACTAACCAGGCATGGGAAAAAAGTCTACAACACAAATAGAATACGGCTAAACTAGCTCCCTAAAAGGGAGATTCTATCCCATGGCTATTTTTTCTACCACTACCTTGGTGAAATTTCACATAACAATGATTCCAACTATAAAAAATTATTCCACTAGATATCCTAACTGACCTCACTTATGCACTAATAGAATCATATTTCTTGTTCCCAATAAAAATGAGATCATGATCCACCATCTCAAAAATCATAATAAAATAGAATTTATTTACTTATGACTTATTCTGTGACCTAATACCGTACAAGGAATTATTTCACTATAGATGCCACATCTCCTACTAACAAAAGAATAAGGCACTACAAGTCGATGAAGAATCCAACATATTCTATCACTTTTATTTTTCCATAGGTCTACCAAATTGACTCATAATATCTGTCTTATATTAGGGTTTTGGAATAGAAATGATCCATGAACATCCCTTTGAAGTACTTCCAAGACACGACCATTATCTTCTCATTCTTGGCCCAATTATTCCACCAACACATTGTTTGTTGCAATAATATATACATTTCCACCATGATCCCTTTCATTAGAGTAGTCTCAATGTTCATTAAAATAATCTAGATCGACTCAATCCACGACTCTACTACATGAGGCCCACCCTATACAGTAAATGTGGGAGGGTTCTGTAATTGAAAATTTCTCTTCAAATCAAACATACATAGTTCCACCCCACATTCGGTCTCTATCCATAAATATTATATAATAAGTGATGTTTTCATGAAAAATATCATCCACCTATTACCCATTACCAATGGGGGATATCTTACCAATATTGGAGGTGTTTTATCATCGATTTCATAATTCCACCATACTAGAAAATGTCATCATCGTGTAATATATCTACAATTATAGATTCACATCTCGAAACAAATAACATATTGATTACATAGTTTACATAATTAAGGGATCACCAAATTCCATTAATTAGTCACTCTGTGTAAACTATCTATACGTCCATAACCATAAAACTATAAATAACCTTAACCTTCCTAATTTAGGGACATGGTTAAATCAAGGTTAACTAAAAAATCATTATCTAATCCTCCCATTTCACACCATTCTCAAATATTTTAATAGCCATGGAAATTATGAAAATACTTACTAAGAACTACGTTAACCCTTTAATTTGACCAATTTCAAATTAAACCATTTGAACATATTTAATATGAACATTTCATGAAAAATATAAATGAATAATAAACCATTTTCATTTTCCACATCCCAATTATAACGAGAATTACTTGGGTGTATAACATGAGGCATTTCCCATAAATCCCTAAGTCACTAAAATTTTGAACCCATAAATATCCTCATGCAATACTGAACCATGGTTAAAATTACAAAAAATAATAACTTCAAACCACATGTGCATCCCTCAAGTTGAAATAACATCCAACTATAACAAGAAAACATCCAAAACAAAAATCTCACATTTGGTACATGGGTTTATCCTACACATGGGTTAGTTACTCAAATGAACGAACTCATTTCCAATTACTAACACATCCAATCATCATTTTTAACTTTCCCAAATAGAAATATATTATAAAATAATATGACTACGATACCACATTGTAACACCCATGCTTAGGTTATACTAAATAGGTTCCTTGATCTAGTTCATCATGTGACCTAAGGTGAACCTCCATATCTACTAGTGGTTCTTAATTAAATGTTATTGTCTAATACGGTATGTGGGGGAAACTATACCCTCTCTACGAGAGTATACCAATTTGGATTCAAGAAAAAAATAACCAATGTAGTAATAATCTCTAACCATTTATTATATAATCAATTTCCAAAACTGATTAAATGACCAAAAACATGATACAATAAACATTTAATGTTATGATTGTCAAAATATAAAAAGGAGAGCCCAAAATTAAACTCTAAGGGAAACCCCAAAACAAGTTATGTCATCAGTTGAGTTCCATCATCTATGCTCAATCCCAAAATCCCAACATAGACATCTATCATCGGGCCTTTCCCTTGTCAAAACATGGAACCATAAATTATTTTTTGGTATCATAGATGGCTTGATAAGGGTGTGAGTAAAACTTATTAGGCCACCTCTAATTGTTTTTGAACTAATATTCATTCTATAACAATGTATATAGATCTAATAATTAATAATATAGAAGAAATAAGTAAAAAAAGATTCATAATTTAATTGTTATCTATTGACATCATTTTTCAACTTGTTCAGAAGGATATTTGAACACATCTAAACTACCTCGGACACTGTAATTTTTTTGGACCATATATCAATTGGGTAAAAAACTATATATTAAGTATTAGTCCAATTATATATTATGTGGTTTCGAATTCCATTACCAAAACTCATTCTTCATTGTGGAACATCATGACCAAAATCATTATCACGGTGCAAACAACCATGACCAACACTCATTCCTCATTTTGGACCTCTACAAACAACATCATTACCATTATCTATACTTCCAAGGACAACAACTGTAACCTTTTCATTAATAATCATTTCCATTGTCCAACACTTGAGCATTTTATCACACAAATACCATGGTAAGCCATTTCATTTAACAACATTCCCATCTTTCATTACTCCTAATACATGTAATCAAATCTATAACTAACCCATTTACCCATTACTCAAAACCAAAATCATTAAACATACATTCAAACCCTCTTTTAAAAAAAAATTACACTATATACATTTATACCTTCCACATTAATTATCATATAACCAATTTTACCATCCATGTTCAGCGAAAAACCCCTTTATGTCATGTTCACATACTAAATACAATTATAATTTGTTAATCTTAAAACCCATTAATTTATCACACAAAAAATTAATTCCCATGATGGAGGGAGTGGAACACCCAATGGATGTAATTTTCTTTGTTGTACTCATCATCAATGGATCCAATATGATCTATGAGAGATTCAATACATCATTTAGGCACCCAATTTATCATTCTATAATGAAAAAACAACATCACAGTGTAATTTAATGAAATCAAAAACCACATATTCATGGATAAAAATCAATACTATGATAAATAACGTGTATACAACCAACCTAAATCTCGTAGAAAAGAGATCTATTAACCTTGGTCATTGATTCAAGAGAAAATAACTCATAACACCAAAGAAAATATTTTTTTGGGAAAATTATTTTATATGTGATTAAAAACAAAATAAAACCTCAAAATAATGTTATTCTATAAAATATATGAATAGGAATCATAGACTCACCTAGAGCATCAATTAAAAACAATGACACTTCAAAATCATAAGAATCAATAGAGAACCACCCTTTGAGAGTTTGGGATAATTTCATTCATAAACATTTCTACTGGTGGTAGAAAGTTGAAGGAAATCAGGTAAGAACCCTTTAAAAATATGAGAAAAATATGGTCATTTCCCCCACATTTTTAGAGAAGTATAGTTTGTGTGCAATGTTTTCCAAAATGTGTGCCAACCGTGCGATACCATTTATCAAAGAGGGGTGGCTATTCACATGGATTTCTTGGTAGACATCATGGTTTTCTAAATTATTAAGATTCTATGTAGTTTTCTTTGTGGATTTCTACACAGTTGGTACCCTCCCATTGAATGATCTAATATACATTCAACTCCCTTCTCTAAGGAACATAGTGTTGGTTCACAGTTAGTAACAACCTTGCATCAATTGTGCACTATGAACTAAATGTCCCCCATTCCCTTGTTTTTATGTAAAGAACCCCACAAGAAACCCATATGGCATCCCACTAGTCTTATAAATTCCATTAATCAATTAAATGTGAAATAAAAAAAATTAATAACAACATAACTCATTCATTTTTTATGATCTTAGAGTACCTATGAAAATTGATATTTTTTTATCATAAACCTTAATTCCAAATCACCAATACACTTTCTTACACTAGAATATAGCTTGATATGGAATGAATTACTGGGGGAATAATGTAGATTCACATGGTTGGATATGGAATAATTAAGAATTATAATGGATCAAATTGGAAGATTTATGTCATTAATATTGATTCTTAGATCATTAATTCGTGAACACAGGTTTTGGTCACACACTATACTAAACAGTTCAAAAAAATTGTCAGGATTCTTATTCTACCTAGAAAATCAACTATTTGGATAGATTTATTGTAAAATGTGTATGAACCATGCTTTTATTATTTACAATTGCACATGTTTTAATATAAGAGGCACACAGTTTTCCCTAACCATGTGCCAGCTGTACACCCATTTAAGGAACTTAATTCTCTCCAAAACCAACCAGAAAACATTGGATATCATTCAAAGCAATAATAGTCCAAAGAAACTAGACTAAAGGTAGAAATTTATTCCCAATTAACAAAAAAATCCTTGACTATTATAGTTAAACATCCATAAAAATGATATTATCATAATAAAATACAATGTTCTTACTTAATCACTAGTTATAACACATTCCTATTTCAATTGGCTTCACTAACTACTTGAATGATGTAGCCAATTTTACAATAAAAACGACTTTGGTAAAATAATTCTTAGTAATATTATGTAATAATTATGAATTAAATAAGTTTAAAAAAAAATATATTAGTAATATATATAAGTATACTCCTTAATAAAATGAATTATTTTTGTTTCATTCAAAATCATGAAAAATAAGAATTTTATATCTCTTTGCAAAACATCACTATATCATAGATATAATGGGAAATATACTCTAAAAATATATCATACACATACACTAAATCATAATTAAAATCATGTAGGTGATGAATATGGGAATAAAGATTAAGGACTAAAATTGGAACATCAAGGATATCACAGATCATATCAAACAATTACAACCAGAATAATAATGAATGATTAATTTATGGGTAATAATGAATTATAATGTAATGGTATTAATAAAATAAATAAAAATATTACTCTTATTTTGAATTATAATAAACAATAATTTATTATACATGGTGCTAGATCACATCTAGCCTAGATGAGTTCTATGGAATGGATTTCTCACCTCTATCTACCTTCATTGATATATTATTATTATTCACCAATTTATTTCCATTAATGTAGTGTATAAACTACATATAAATGAGTTTTATAATACATACCATGAAATTTATTGTATTTTAAAATCAACATTGTACACCCACTTTAAATGGGGTTTGATTCAAAAGTTACCAAATTCATAAGTGTTCATTCCAAGTATCACATTAAATTAGAGATTATATATTACTAAATATACAATTATGTAATGTTATTTATTTTTGTCCCTAAAATCCCATTAATTTTCTTCTATTATGGCTATTTACAGTTTCTATATATCCTCATATAGTTTCACATATAATTGGCTCACAATGCTGTAGAAACATTTCTTAAATGTATAGTTGACCTTATCACATATTTTTGTTCAATAGTCTTCCTCCTCCATGTTTATAGAAATTACATTGTTTTATAATTATATATATTCATGCATATATTATATAATAATGGTTTTTTATTTTTTTTGTAAATATTTAAAAAATATTTTTTTAATGTCTTCTTCATGGTCAATTTTATACTATCTTTAACTTTATTTAGAAAAGTTTGAATCAAACTCTTTTTAACATTTTCTAGATGTTCTCATTTCACCATTATATTTTTCAGTTTTCATTAGGATTTATACTTTCCAATATTTAATTTTATTATATTGTAATTTCATTTCTCATTGTTTTAAAAATTAGTTCCTTTTAAAAATAGAGGGTTTTCAAATTTAATGTACATTTTATTATATTTGTCAAAGAAGATTTATAATTATCTTATTTTTTCTTCAATTTAAATCATCCATTAATATTTATAATTCTTCACTAGATTTATTCTATAATGATACAATGTACATTCATTCACTAGATTGATAATGATTATGTCATTGAATGATTTTTTGAATCATGTTTCTCTATGGTGGGTGAAATAAACAATGATTAAATTATGAATATTTGCACATTTCCATAGAATACATATGAATGGTTTTTAATAATCTGATTAGTGGACCCCAAATTACATATTCCTCCTTGAATTTGGTAAATTCATATATCATAAGTTATGAATGATATTATAGAGTAAACCCAGTCATCTTCGGGACTTTTTCCACTACGTGATTGGTGGTTGAAAACAACGCAGCCCCCCAGTGAAGTGGGTAAGAACATAGAATGAAAAGATATGGCATGTTAGAGATTTGGGACAAAGGAAAATAATATATGGGACACATTAAACTAAGTTATTATGGTATTGGGAATAGTCCTTGACATAAGGAATTATTTTATATGCCTATGTTTATGCCAAATTATTTTAACAAATTAAAATGTTACAAAAATGTACTATGCTAGATATTCATTTATCATGATTATTGACTAAATGTGAACAATTTGAAGTCTCATGTACTATGATATTTAAAATATTTATTCTGTAAGGACTCATATTTTTCTGGACTGATATTTTCATCATAAATTAGAATTTTGTTTCCTGTAGATACTCATAAGGGGTAAAATGGTCTTTCCCCCTACAAGTTAAATTTTTGACAAACCTATTTGTCTCAGAATAGTGTGTTTAAATTAGTATATTAGTTTGGTAGAATTCTGATCCATTCTAATTTTAGTGGAATAATACATAATTAATTTTTAATAAAAAAATTAATTTATCTTGGCATGTTCGTTAGGTGATATCTTTTGAACAGAGCATCATATGTTCATTATATATCATCTATTGATTCTAAAATGGGGAGTTTTTCTTATATGAGGCATAAACTCAACTAAAGCACCTCAGCTAGTCGGGGGACCCTTTTTCTTTTCTTTTCTTTTTGTTTCTTTTCATTCAATTTTTTTCATTCTCCCTTTTGATTTAGCATCATGCGCATACCTGTGACTCCTCCACTCACGTGACCTATGTGAAAAAATGGGGGGGGGGTGATATAGGTACATTCGTGAATATATCGACTTGTTGGATTGACATGCGACTATCATGGACCAAGAAATTAGATAAAGCATTGGCAGTTTCCTCCTAATGGTATGCAGTTTTTTTAATTTTTATCACAATAACCATTTACATTTATCATTTTATAAATATAAACCCCTGTTATTTTTTCTAATGGTCCTGAAGGACTTGATCTATTGATTTTGGGCTAAAACTTTGGGTTTCATGGTGATCTGAGGGTATGTTTCTTGGGAAAATCCGATAACCTAACATGTAGTCTAGGGTGTCACAATTTGTGTTCTTCCATTTCGAAGAAGATAAAGTATATGGAGTACAAACCATGTACAAGGGTGTACAAAATGTGTACTTGTACTCGATTGTGTAGTTGAGTAATTTTCCATACGTACTTGTGTACTGGTACATGGATATGTGAAGTACACTTCTAGACCCTATGTACATCACATGCCTTGTGCGAGTACAAAATATGACCATGTATCTAGCCAGGATGGTTGAAAGGAACGAGATGGTAACCCATTTTTGTTACACAACATGTTCCCTATTTACAAGATGTTTACCTGGGTAGTTTACATGACCCGACTAGCGTGTGTACCCAACCATGTCAGGATTTCGGGGTACATGACATGTACCGAAGGTTAAACACTATGTACTGCCTTTATCAAAGGGTCTTTTATGTCTACATTCCCTGGAGTCAGAATTGGACCTAAGGGTAGTTCATTGTGAGTATATTTACACATAGATCGCATTGGTGAAACCCATGGAGTAATTTGAGGACTTTTATGGGGTTTTTTGGATTCAACGTAAATAGAGAGGTTCTTCCTCCAGTAATCAAATTCAGTTTTTTGTTGGAAGATAAAATTGAATTTAATTGATAGGATGGGTGTTCAGAGTGACCTAGATGAGATCCAAATATTTGATGAACCATGAGATATATCCTATTATTGGTGCCTTCCTGGATATCCTTTGATGCCATCCCCTTGTGAGATGTACCATTCCAGCCTAAGAGCCTATGATACTACTTGTTACTACGGATACCATGAAGGATGCATTTGCATATGGTCTAATCTAGGAAGTCCCTTATAGGATCCCTTACATGTATCCCACTCCAATGATCCCATGTAGGATGCCTCGGATTTTTTTGCTATCTTGAGGGTCCCGTGTATGTTTCCCCTTATTATGTATCACAAGATGATATTGACTAGGATGCCTCTATTTCTTACCATTAAAGGATCATACATAGGATTCTTCTTTTACCATATAGATAAAGATCCTATATATGATGATTTATCTTCTGTATATACCTCATGGATCCCATGTTGGAGCCTCTTTAATGTTTCAATTGGGGGACCCTGTGAGTGACATTTTGTTTTACTGACCTATGTTGTAATTTAGGTTTGGGTAGAGATAGTTGTGGGCTTCACCATAGAACCCATGCCAAACTTGTAAGCCCATGGGGCTGTGGAAGTATTTTTGGGTTCAGGAGTTCAACAATCCACACTATTTTTTATATCTTTCACATAGTTATTGCTGATGAAAGGATGTTTACCAGAGGTGCTTCTTGGTTGGTGGATACTAATAATGACAGGAGGTCTCTTTATATCTTTTGGGATTCCCAAACGTATTTCCTGAGATTCTTCATTCTTGTTGTGATTCTTGAACATGATTTCCTTGGATTCATCTTCTTTTCCATGTTAGTTTATATGTTTATTGGTACACACATAAGTAATACTTGAGACTTTGTTGTTGAGAGGGGATATTAATATATATTTGATAAGTATATTTTTGGGATGTCTAGATGCCTTCCCTATAATTTTTATTTTTATCCATACTTGATGTATATTGATTATCTTGTATGAGCTCCTTAGATCTTGATGACATGTATTCCCTAAGTGATACATGGATTCCTGTTGTAGTAATGCCTTGGAATGAATCATAGGCTTGTTGATATTTGGTGGGGATGATTACGCTCTCCATGGATTATAATATATGGTTACAGAACCCAAGACTCATGGATTATTACACATTCCAGATTGGTGGGGATGATTATGATCTCCTCGGCCTATAATCGGATTGATTACACTCTCTTGGATCTGTTATGAGACTCAAGGGGTGTTTCATGGAATCTCACCAGTGATTTCTCTTTATATCGGAATGGTACCCAAGACTCATGTATTATTATGCTATCCTCAGTGGTGTGGATGATTATTATATTCTTGGTCTATTATCAGGATAATTATGCTCTCTTAGATCAGTTATGGGACTCGAAGGTTGTTTCATGGAATCTCACCCATGAATTCCCTTTATAAGTACATGGAGACCCAAGATTCATGGATGATTACACACTTCCGAGTGGTGTGGATTTTTATGATCTCACCAGACTATTATCATGATGATTATGATATCCCTAATCAGTTATGTGACTCGTGGGGTGTTTCATGGAATCTCACCAATGATTTCTATTTATAGAACACCTAAGGGTAATACTCTTAGGGACTATCTGAGTTCTAAATGTCATGACGTCCTATAGAACATTACCTAGGGATATACATTGTACTAGATTTACAAGCCAAGGAAGCATGGCGATTGACTCAGTGACCTTATATAGAATATCTAAATGATGTCCCTAGAATCCTTATTTACAGTATTGGCTGTTAGTATACGATATCATTCATTATAGGATTGATTGTCAGTTTACAATATCCTTGTTAGTGATTGAAGGTGAGTTTGGGTGAACCTAGGTATAGGATGAGTATCCCCCAATGGTGACATAGATTTCTCAGATACATTTCTAGCATTGGATAAATCATGTACACCTCGATTGGGATTAATGACCTGGTGATTGACATAATTTTATAAAAATTGAGTTGTACGACATGTTGCTAAATGCCCTTGCATGGGAGTCTATGAGATCGGGATTATGGACCCAAGGATCAAATGATTTTTTTTCTTCATGTTATTTGTATTAACATACCTAT
Organism: Viscum album; assembly: GCA_963277665.1. NCBI lineage: Eukaryota > Viridiplantae > Streptophyta > Magnoliopsida > Santalales > Viscaceae > Viscum > Viscum album. The sequence continues at coordinate 755,747,749 of OY728132.1, read as the reverse complement.
GAATATATATATTTATGTAAATATGTATAGGGATGAGACCATACTATTATAACTATATAGATATGGATGGCCATGGTGGCACCTACCTAGTTGGCTGAGATTATAGACCTGAGGATTCTTGTTTTTTTCGTCTTTTTTTTTGTGTCAGCTAAGCTGGGTTGTTTAACTTTGCATACATTTATAGGAACATACATAAAAGGTTTCATATCAAGGTTCCCTGCAAATATTATTTCTCACTCATACACTTGAACCTCGATGTACATGTTGGAAATATGTATTATTTAAGGTTGAGAATAATATCATGGTGGATAAGGATGAGGCCAATTTTTTCATGACCATACAGAGCTTCTCGAGTGGGTTTTTCTCATTGGGTTGGTGCAGTTAGATATTGTCTTGATATTGGGTATATAATCTGGAATGGAGTTTTTATTAGATCCCTTTACTTCTGTTTTAGTTTCATTTGTACTTATGTATCTATATTATCGACCTAGTTGGTGACTAGTGTTCTATTGTATTGGAAAACTATTTGTGATTTTGTATCCTTTTCATTTATTATTATATTTTGTTATGTTTTATACTTTTCACTACTTCCAAACACTGTTTAATTCTACTGTGTTTGATACACTTATGTTTCTTCTATTTTCTTAAATTTATCTGAGGGTATAGTCTACCCACTATCACACCCTTGGTCCTTGACACTAGTCAAAAGCCATTTGTGAATGGAGAAGGTGTGCTTTAGGCCTCATAACCCATTGGCATAGAGTACTGGTTTAGTGGAACCCAGGTATGGATGTTACAAAGTGGTATTTGAGGTGTTCTTTTCTTAATAATTACTATTTTGGATATAGTCTATTGGAGTATTTTGAATGCGTCTAAATCAATTATGGATATTAGACTGGTGTGTCAAGAACAGTGGTTCTAATAGGAAATAATGGTTTCTAGGGTATGGGATAGATGTTATGATTTGTGTTTCTACACCTGTATATGTTTTTTTTCATGAGATATTGCACATGTTGAGTGGATTTTATGACTTATTATGGATCGTTGGATCTTGGCCTATTGGAAAGAGTTCAGAGATAGATTTTGACTCATGGAATTTAAAGGTAAGTGTCATCTCATGCATCATATTAAGCATATAATATTCAAATCATATAGGTTTGATTGTTTGTGGATTTAATGAAGAATATATCATATTTTAATTGGGCATACTGGAATGTATATATTTCATTCTGAAGGATGGTTCTGTGGATTTATATTAAGGTATTTGTGTTGAGGATAATGACAAGGTACTCATGCATGGTATGTGTAGTGACCCTAGATGGTCGATAATGAATGTAATGCCTTTCTATTTTACTCCAAGTATGGATTTGTTTCTTTGGTCATGGTTATCTAGTCGGATTTCAGAGTACGATACCGATGGATTCCAGGAAATTTTTATGAACTGGACCTCCCAGGGTTATTGTCATATGTGGATTCTCGGTGAGTTCTTGTTTAGTTTTTCTTATGAGTTGGTATCATAACCTCTAGGGACCAGTTTTTTTGAGGATGATCATTAAGGATCAAGACCTTGTAGTCCATGTTTGCAGTTTTGACTCTCATAGGTCATTGTGATCTTTACCTTATTTAGAGTCGTTCAATATTTTGGGCTAAGTGGTTAGACCTTGTTACAAATTTTGGAGACTTGTTCTGTAGGGATATGTGGGAAACCTAGAGGCCCTTAGTTTAACATATACACTTACAGTTTGACATCCAGTTTGATAACGGGTATCCTACATGATTGGTTGTCCAATGGTTCTACATGCCATTTTCGACATTGAACCAGTTTATTCTTTTTTTGAGATCAAGGCATGGTATGTTCTAGAGTTTATCATTATAGAAATATTGATGCCTTTAGCTTTGATAAGAAACATGGGTAATTGGGTTTCAAGATTATATTTGATAGGAAGGATTGTTTGGGTGACAGGCCTGGTCGACCAGTGTTTCTGTTATTTCGAATGTAGAAACCCAACCCCATATATCCTAGATCTAGAATCTTAAATCAATTGCATTGTCCTAATTACAAGGAATAAAATCCCAAAGGACTGATTAGTTTAGTATTATTAGTAAACCAGATACATAAATCAGTATTTTATTACATATGTTTACATTAATTACAACATAATATTTTTTCTTCCTTCTCAATAAATAACTTTGATGATAATATCTAATATACATATATTACATCGCAGTATATATTTCATCGTACACATATAGGTTTCCTCGGGAAATAAACATAATAAGGGTGATCTCAAATTCTTCGTAAGGGAAAAATATGGTGGAAAAATAATGAATCCATAAGAGTAATAATCATGGAATGGTAAAAAACTGAACACACATACTGCGTAATAAAAAAATTTAGAAGGAATTTAATAAAAATATGTAAATGTAATAACTAGAAATACATGAAATTTAAAAAATTATATAAGGAAGAATAAATATATTAATGTATGAAACTAAAACACATTCAATTTAATAACTAAAAATTAAATGTTTCCATAGATATGCAAACGAAATATATCATGGATGAATAATAACTAAAACTCATAAGAAGGATGTTCTTTATTAACATAAATCATGTCTACGGCACTGAAAAACATATTAATATCAATAAATTTCACTAGATTATTAAAACTATGGTTGGAAACCCATTTAAAATAGAGCTTTGTTTTCATTAATCAAATAAAATAATAATAGTTAGAAATATTCTCGAGGAAAATATCATTTAATTTGGAAAAATATTTTGAAAATATTTTTCCTTGAAAATAAATTATAAAAACATTTCATTAAAAATAATAATTTTAAAAATGAAATGGAGTAATCAATGAAATGATGGTGGATAAATCCGCACATATGGTATAAGGTAAAATGAATATTACTTTTGCATTGTAAAAAGGTTTGAAAAGTTGACTTCTCAAAAAATAAAAATGAATTTTCCTTTATGGAAATGGGTAAAAGAAAAAATTGTTAAAATACATTTACTAAATCATTTTTAAAAGGTGAAAAAATGGAATAAATTTAAATAAGACATGGTTGTTATAAGAAAGTCGGTTCTTCGACTAACGAATGAAATACAGTTGAGTTTTCATATGAACATTTTCTAAAATAATTGAATACCAAAGAGTGGAAAAATAGTAATAATAAATTTAAATGATAATGAATCACTATAGAATAATAATAGTATTTATTAAAAAAAATTAATTTTCTAAAAGGGAAATACCATTATAAGATCAATAGTATTAGTTTTGAGGAAAATTATCTTTAAACATTCCAAAGTGTCTCATTCCACTTTAAAACATTTTATATTATATACCTCATGAAATAATTATATTAAATGTAACGTTTAATATCATGAGAATAAATTTATTCCTGATGTAACATGTAAATTGCAACATATAAACCATATAAAAGAAACTAGGGTCATAAAAACAATTATGTCTCAAATGTTTTTAAATGGAGATAGAAATTCCTTAATAATGTGGTAACAAATGAATTAGAAAATATAAAGGTAATGATCATTAAAAAAATTAAATACAGTTAATAAAGTAAATTTTATGATATGATATGTCAATATGGTAATATGTACCCCATATAAATTAAATTAGGTGCACAATAGTTATGTATGCCTCACAGAATGAAAATGAGATAAGAACCCCTTACCAATGTAGTGACAAATGAATTTGAAACCCAAAAGGTAATTATAATTAAATAAAAAATTTAACTACCATGAATCTAATATAATTAATGATACTAGATGTGTATGTGTAATTATTTATATCATATATAATAAATTAGGTGTACAACAATTAAGTATGCCTTACAGAATGAAAATCAGATAAGAATCTCTTACTTTTACTGATATTCAGTTGTGTGGTATTTATCCTCTTGTATAGTGGTATAAAATTTGTTATTATCCAATACCATAACCATAAACATATTTATATAACCATATATTAATTTCTTATAATTTATCTTTTCTCGTTTTTTAACAAACATTCATTAAATTAACAATTTTGGGTGTAAAATGCCAAATTCAGCGAGTATGTTTTTACTTGTAATTTGTTTTTCATATCAAATTTATCATATTTTTAACATATAAAGAATTTAAACCAATATTTTAATATCATATATATCCATTATATATGTGTATATAATAATATATAAATATTTGGAGATTAAAAATTTCATGCACTATACATAGAGAAGGTAATCCGTATATACGTACGAACTCTACTATAATTTCTTGTCCGTATTAAAAGATTGAAGAGTTAGTGATAAATATGTATATAATAATTCAATTATCATTTTTATTTCATATTTTTTACATCGGTTAATAAAATTGTTTCTTAATATGTTCCATATATGACATGAACAAATCACATCGCTTGAGGGGGCGGTAGTCTACACGTCCACAAACGATGTTATCATTTTTATAAGAAATGAAAGGTATAAGGATATGTGTTAGAAAGTAATTAAATAATATTAAAAAATAATAAATGTGATATATAAAATATATAAATATAGTTTCCATCATAATGGCCACCATGATATGTAGTAAAGGAAATTTGAACAATCATCGTTTAACGAGGTGGTTGTCCGCCTACACGTAAACATTATGTTTTTAACCCATTAGATGGAAGTGTTTGTAAGTGTATGTAAAAATATTATCATAAAATAATAAAATTATATTTAGGATACTATTTTTTAATATAAGTATATATTAATAATATTTCAAGAAGTGCATAATACAATTAATAGGGAGGATTTTGAGGGAGGGTGTTACCTCTTAATCAAGTAACTCATGTTGGTTTTCTCCAAAATTATTATATGGATTGACATATGAATAAAGTGGATTCATGGAGTAAGGGAGGGATTTTGGGTAGTGAATTTTATAGTTGTTTTTTGAACCTATGGGGTTTTAGAGGTATGAGTAAGTGGAATTGAAGGAGGCCTTTTATAATGGAAGAGGGGTTGAATCTCTTGTAATATTTTTAAAAAATGGAACCCCACACACATTTTTTTTCATGTGGATAAATAATGGTAAAATGTTGAGATAAGATATTATAGGGTCATTGTATGGCCATAAAATGGATTCAAAAAATGTTTATAGGTTTTTTGTCTGTAGGTTTAGTTTTTAGTTACTTATTAACCTTAATTTTACCTTATTCATTGTAATTAATTTTAATTAATATCACCAATAACTTTGTTAAAAACAATTATGAACATATTAGAAAATATAAATTATGATTATTACAAATATTTAATCCATTTTTCAATCTTCGAATCACATAAGTGGATGAAATTAAATTAAAATTAATCTCGTAGGTCGGACGACAAAGCATGTTTTTCATGTAAAAATGTCCCATAAATTTCTATATTTATATAGTAAATTTCAATGTGAAATTGATTCCAATAACCTATATTGGATTAATTTATATAAATATCATATAATTAAATTAAAAAAAATTAAATGTATAATTTATCCTTATAAATAAATTAGATGAAAAATCCATTTTGACTTAAATTTTAGTATTTTTCAGTATTCAATGAAAAATATAACTTCATAGAAAAATACCATAAATTCACCATAACCTAATTAATATTTACCAATTCAAAAAAATTATGATTATTTTTAAATATAATATTTATTAAATGGTCAAAAAAAATGTATTTAAAATTGGACATTCATTAAGAGGTGGTAACTGTGCCTTAATAAAAATATTTGTTTTTTGGGAAATATTGAGTTTCTGATTATCTTATGTCTATTGAATCAATTGAATTTTTATAAAAATTATTTTATTAAATATATTACCTATATATTTAAGTAATATCATTCACTAATTGTAATTTATTAAGACAAAATTCTTTTGTGATCATAAAATTAATAATATTTCATTTATATTCAAATGGTTTGTATTTTCATTTATAACTAATTGGTAACATATTAATTCATTTTATATGCGTCAAAACTATATATTTTCAAAATTTAGTTTACAATATTCACAACCTATTTTTAATGACCAGGTTTAGTATTATTATATTAAATAATAAAATTAAACAATATATTTTTTTGGTAAAACATGACCTTGTGAATAATGCAAGCCATTGAAGATACTTATTGTTGTGTTTGTCATATGCTAACTCAAGAATCATGTTAATTTGTAAAAAATTGAATATAATTAATTTATTTAATATTTTAAATATATTATAAAATCTTGTAATATTATATTCCCTTGCACGATTGGTGTTGCGTGTTATACCCACTATTTTATGCAAGGTTCTTACTTTATAATTTCAGGGTGTTAAATTCTTCCCACTTTAAAAAAATATCAACCACACAATTTAAAATCGATATGGATAATATTTTTTTGATATTTTCTATGTTTTGAATCCAACATCATGAGAAGGGTTCGTAAGGTATCCTCCACAAAAGATAGTATGTGATGGTCAAAGGTCACATGGACTACCATTTAACTAGGACTCTATGTAGGAGAACATTAGTGGTAAGTAATGATACATATTTGGAGGAGAATCATAAATATTTATAGGGTTGATTTTGGTCATCAATATCAAAAAAGTAAATGATCAATGGTATTTTAAGGTCCTTAAAGATATAAAGCTACGATGATTTAGAAGACAATCAGTTCAACAAATATTAATGTATTCAGAAAAAATATTTTTTTTATCATTTTATTATTGTTGAGAAATTATTTTTCCACAAAAAAATAAAAAGAAATATAATTTATTAATTTTTTTTTATTTTCATAAGAAAAATTTCAACATTGAGTTTTTACTCAATAAAATTCTAATTTATCATTACATTAAGAAATGGGTATCGAAAAATTAACTTTTTTCCATGAAGCACTAAAAACATTAATGTTTCATAATTACCATAAAATATTGAAAAGTCTATCTATATGTCGTTCACTATTTTCAAAACCAATATGGTTATTAGATAAATCTATAATCTAAAAAAGTTATTCTATTGGTTCGTCATTGACATATATTTGTCAAAATTTTTTACTTGAAAACAATAAAAAATTAACCAAGACAATTCGTAGGTCAGTGGTTGTGTAAAAACCCAATCGTACTTAGGTCATTGGTTAATGACCTGTGGAATTGATGGATTTGATTGGTTCTCACATATCATTAAGGTTGACCTTTTCTAAAATCAAATTTATATAATTTCCAAAATAAATCTAACAGAAATCCTTGAAATTTAATGATTAAATATCCTCTCTACTAAGGTTTTAAATACAAATATTTGTTATAATGTATCACAATATTATTGTATATTAGTTTGATTTAATTACAAATCATATGAACCTAAAATATTAGAAATATATTTAATCTTATGTCTATAAAATGTAAATGCATTATTCCTTAGATAACATTTTTCCACTAAACACATGATTATAAAAGCATGTATTTTCTATTGATATTTCATGATTCTTATAGAAAAAAGAACACTGGTAAAATAATTCTACAATTTAATTATTAGATCCCAAAAATAATTTATATAATTTTTACTTCATTAGTATATGGATAAACCATAATATCATTTGTTGGATTTTTAAAACATGAAACCTTATCTTAAATCTAAAAAACATTATGTTTAACCTATGTTATTTACTACCATTATATATTCAAATTCTTCATAATTATTTTTAAAGAAAATTTGCATTATCCTATGAAAATCCACATGGAGTGTCAATCCAAGAGGATAGAAAGAACAGTTATCATGCACCAGGTTACCTCGAGTAAGTCCTAGAACAACAAGTTGGAGTCTTTACTCCTAGGTACATCTATTCTAGAACATCATCCACATGTAGTATCCAGATAAGGATTTATTTCATTAAATACCCACATAATATACACATTACCAAAATTATAGGGTTTTCATCTATACTTATTCAAAAATTCCACCTTATGGTTATGTTATCTAATCTATGCTTTCATAAATCTAATTCCCATGGATTCTTCCAAACTTCATCTGATACTACCTGTAGTGACCAGGCCCCATGTAGGCTAGAGAGGGTGTGCGTTATCATTTAAATTGGCTTGATTACAAGGAATAAAATTCTAAAGGACTTATGTATATATTCATCTTGTAAAAAAGATTCATAAATTGGTATTGTATTTCAATTGAACAGATCAATTTCCATATAATTTTATTCCTTCTTTCTAAAAAAATATCTTTGAGGATAATCACCAACCCTTCTAGAAAATCCTTCATGGTATTTTTATTGGATTTCAATGGAATGAAATATAATAAGGGTGATCTCAAATTCTTAGTAAGGGGAATCTATGGTGGAATAAATAATGAATAAATCGGAGTAATAATTATGGAATGGTAAATAACTAAAAAATTATAGCATGTAATAAAAAACTAAGAAGGAAATGAATAAAAAATATGTAATGCTAACAACTTGAAATACAATCCGTTCAAATAACTAGGTAAAGAAAAATAAATATAGAATTTCAAGAAACTGAAACACCTTCCATTTAAATAACTAAAAATGAAATGTACACATTGATATGTCGAAACATAATCTCAGGGATGAATAATAAATTAAACTAATATGAATGAATTTTTTTCTTAACGGACATCAAGTCTTAGGAACATGAAATCCTATTACTATAAATACCTATAAAAATTTGGTATAAAATTAATAGTATAAACCCATTTTTGCATCTTATTTATCTCATGAGAATCTATCTATGCATTGAGGAGCTATATAATGAATAGGATCCTCCCATAATTTCATGTATAGATAATTACTCATATTGAATAGTCGAAATTAATAGTATACCTTATCAAATATATGTATTGAAAAAATAATATAGAACTATCAATATTTACCCATATAAAAAAATAACTTCCAAATTAGACACCATATGTAAAAAATTTATACAGTTCTGGAAATTAAAATATACATGAAAAATAAAATGGATAATTAGTGAAGTTTAATGTTCAATGAAAATTCAAAATTAAATACTTCAAGCGGTCTAAAAAATAAACCAATGAAGTAAAAATGAATAAAATACTTCGAGAAATCATAAATATACCATCCTTTTTAAAAATAAGGATTGTATTAATTCAACAAATCTTAAGTGGAGTCAAATAGTTGGTTGTTGTCATTGATGAAATAAAATAATAAATTTTAAAAAAATTCATGATGAAAACATCATTTTTTGGAAAAGAATTTTGACAATATTTTTCATTGAATATATATTTAAATTTTTTTAAAAAACCCATTTTATACATGAGAAGTACTCTTCAATGAAATGATTATGGATATATATTTACATGTCGTATGAGGTAAAAAGAAAATTCCTTTTGTATTGTAAAAAGATTTGAAAAATGGCGTTGTCAGGAAAATTACAAGAAGATTCCTTTGCAAACATGTGTAAAAGAAAAAATGGGAAAATATTTATTTAATAATTTTTTTTGAAATGGATAATGCATTTCTGAAATCAATTTAATAAAATATATTCTTCAGAATAACATATGTTCTCTGACAAAAGGGATAAATGATGTCGGGTTTTCATAAAAACATATTCTAAAACAAATTGAGTATTAATGAGTGGAAAAATGGTATTAATAAAGAATGGTCATTAATAAAAAATGATTAATTTAATAATTTATTTAAATTTCTTATTTAATTTCCTAAAATGGAAAATCAATTGAAAGGTCATTAGTATTATTTTTTAAGAAAATAATCTTTAAACATTTCAAAGTGTCCCATACCGATTTGAATCATTTTAAATTATAACCCTCATGATGGAATAATATTAAATGAAACTTATAATTTCAAGAGAATAAATTTATTCATGATATAACATGTAAATGTCAATATATACACTGTATAAAAGAAACTAGGTAAATAATAACAATTATGTCTCAATAGAATGTAAATTGAGATGGAAATCCCTTACCAATGTGGTAACAAATGAATTGGAAAACCCGAAGGTAATGATAATTAAAGAAAAAATTTAAATACCATGAAGATACTATAATTGATGATATGGAAATGTGGTAGTATGTACACTGTATTTAATAAATTAGGAGCACAATAATTAATTATGCCTTAGGGAATGAAAATGAGACAAGAATCCCTTACCTTAACAATCTTTTTTTGTTTAGTATTTGTCTTACATTATAGTGGTTTAAAATGTGTCACTAACTAACAATATAACCATAATAACTTTTATAATCCCATATATTAACTTTATATAATTTCTCATCACCTGTTTGTTAACAAATTTTCATTATTTTGACTATTTCAGGTGTTAATTTCCTAGTTGGTGGATCATGTTTTCACATGTTATTTGTTGTTATTATCAAATTTATCATTGATTCATCATCGAAATAATTTGATCCATGATTTTAATATCATATATGTCTATTATATATGTACCTATAATAATATATATTTTTATTATAAGAAATGAATAGAACTGTTCATGGAGACTGTAGTCCTCACGTACGCATGAAGACTACTTTCATTTCATGGTCGTATTAAAAGAATAATGAGTATATGATAAATATTTATATTATAATTAAATAAAAATAAATAATTCATATTTTTTAATTAGGTTTATTAAAATTATCCTTAATATGTTCCATGTATAACATCAACAAATCACATTGCCTAAGGGGGCCGTAGTCCGCACTTCAAAAACTGATGTTATCATATTTACAAAAATTAAAGTACAAGGATATGTGTTGTAAAATAAATAAATAATATTAAATATAATATTTTTTTTATATATAAAATATTTAATCATAGTTTCCTTCCTAATTTTCACCATGATAGGTGGTAAATAAAATTTAGCAATCATCGTTTAGCTAAGAGGTAGTCCGATTACACATAAACATTATGTTTGTTATCCATTAGATAAAAGTGTGTGTATGTGTATGTATAAATATTTGAAATCTAAATTGCTATTATATTTTTGATACTTTAGTTTTTATTTAAATATGGAATAATAATATTTTATGTGAGGATAATGAAATAAAAGAGAGGATTTTGAGGGAGGGTGTTACCTCTTATTCAGGTAACTCCTTTTTGGTTTTCACCAAAAGGATTCCTTGGAATTATTTTTGTTGAACGGTGTTTCAAGTATGAATGGAGGGATATTGGAAAGTGAATTAAGAATAGTTTTTTTGAACCTAAGGGGATTTATAGTTGTGATAATGTAGATGTGAATGAGGCCTTTTATAATAGAGGAGGGGTGGAATCTCTTATAATATTTTAATTCAATGGAACCCCACCAACATATTTTTATTGAATGTGGATCAATAATGGTCTAAAGTTGATCCAATGGATTATAGGGTATAAATAGTTCCATCTAATGGACTCTGGACGACTCTATATGTCTTTTTAGTACTTATGTTAAGGGTTATGTTCCTTATTAATATTAATTTAACATTAATAATTGTAATTAATTTTAATAACATTCAATAATATTTTTCATAAAAAAATAATTTGACCTTATTATAAATTATAAATTAGGAAAATTATAAACATGGAATCCATTTTGAAAAATTAAAATAATAGAAGTGGAAAAAAAATTAAAATTAATCCCGTAGGTGGGACAAAAATGTTGCGTTTTAAAGTAAATATGCAAAAATGTTTTCTTTGTTCTTATAGTCATTTTCAAAGTGAAATTTATTACAATTACCTATATTGGATTAATTGATAAAAATATAATCTAATTAGTGTATTCAAAAAATTAAATGTATAATTTATCCTTATAAATAAATTATATGAGAAATCTATTTCGAATAAAATTTTAGTATTTTTTACTCTTCCTTAAAAAATTGAAACTTCGCAAAAAAATACAAAAAAGGGACCCTAAACTAATTTTTATGTTCCTAATTAAAATATTAAGTTTATTTGTACATAAATTATTTATAAAAGGTTTAAAATATTTATTTAAAATCGGTTCTCCGTTAAAAGGCAGTAAAAGTGACTTAATGAAATAAAGGTTTTTTATGTGCAATATTGATTATATTCTAATATTTTGTCTCTCAAATAATATGGATGTTTATAATAAATATTTCATTAAATATATTAGATATATTTTTCATTAATATGATTCAATATTTTTAATTTATTAAGACAAAATTCAATTGTGAACATAATAATAATAATATTTCCATTATATTCAATTGGTTTAAATTTCTATTTCTAATGAATTAGTAACCTATTAATTAATTGTTCATTTTTGTAAACCATATATTTTCATAATTAATTAATTTTATTCATAACTAATTATTTAATGGATCATTTAAATATTTTTATATTAAGTAATAAATATTTTAAAAATATATTGTTTTTGTTTAAACTCGGCCATTAGTGTTACACAAGACATTGAATAAAGTTCTTGTTCCATATGTCATATGCTAACTCTATAAAATTTAATTACATGTAATAAAATCTATTGATTTTATTTAGTATAGTATATATATTATATATTCTAGGGATATTATATTCTATTACGTGATTAGTGTTGTGCGTCATACAAACAACATGATACAGGGTTCTTACATTATATTATAGGGGTGTCTCAACTAAGGTTGTTAGAGTGTAGGTAGACACTCATGACTGAATCATATCCATGTAACAAGTGGTTGTGGAATTAATCATGTATCATGTGCATTTCCCAGTTTGGAAGAGGAGTTACATAGGATGTCTTAGCCAGTTAAAACTAACATGGCATGTATCACAGTTAGATTAGACTTATAATTGATGGATCACTAGAGTTTGAGTTTGGTGATATAGAGTACACACGGGTGGCACGATGAATCATTTGAATCTTAATCAGTAAGTGGATGAGTGCAGGTTGGGTACCATTGTTTTCAAGACTCGATGTGGCATTGGTTTCATATGAGTTATGTTTAAATTAAGAATTTACCTCTATGGTAGAGGTGGAATTAGAAATAAATAGGGTGTCGTAAGATGGTTTACCCATGGCTGAATTCAGATCATGTTTTTATAGGATATTAAGCATGGCTCAGATGGAGCCATACATGACATTTTTTAAAATTGTAGTTTATTCCTATTAGAGACGGTCAGGCTCTATATTAATTCATCTTGAGTTTGCTGAGAGAGAGGTGAGCCTAAAATAAAAACAATTCTCTTCTGAATTTTCATCCTTTTGGAAGAAGAAACTTATTGAGGTTACACTTGAGAAGTGTTGTAAGATAATCCTTATAGTGGGGAGTTCATCGTTGACTGTTTGTGGGTGGTGACACATGTTTTTTGTTAAAAATCAATGATTTACATGGTCTGTTGAGCCTGGAGTTGGTTTTAAGATGATGATATGAGTATTCCAATGGCGAGGAGTACAAGATTGGTCATTGTTGTATTTTATGTAGAAGAATTTTTTTTATGATACGATACTGGTGATTTTAAATTTTAAATAGTTTTTCTTCTGTAGATTATTAGGTTGAGAGCATGGTTGATATTATTTTAACCCAGATTCTTAGGGATGAGAAGGGTTATGATGGGGAGTTATTAAGGACATGAGTTTTTTTCAGATAGATTTTTTAGATAGAAATTTGAATTTTTTTCTATCAGAATCTTGTAAGGGGTAAATGGTCTTTTTCCATTATAATTAAAATTTACAAACCACTCCATTAGTAAAAAAATTGGTAGTTTAATATAGGACAATAGTTTAGTGGTATGTAATCCATTCAAATTTTATCAGAATAATTAATATTTCATATTTAATAAAAAACATATTAATTTACTCAGGGAGGTTTTTTGTGTTACTTTTTAATGGAGTATCAAATTGACATTGAATCTCCATCTTTTATTCCATAATGGGGAGTTATTCATAGTGGAGGCATACAGTTGTGTCGACCATCAGAGTCAGCTGGGCCCACTTTTTCTTTTCATTTCCTTCTGTCCCTTTTCATTATTTTCTTTTTTCATTTCTTTCTTCCTTACCCTATGGATTCTCATTCTCACCCTATTTCTCCCCTACATATCATGACCTAAGAGTGAAAATAAGAGGAAGAGTGAGAGAGATGTAGGTGGAAAGAGTTACCTTCACAAAGCTATCAATGTATTAGATCGACGTGCGGTAGCTGTGGACCACAAAATCGGACAATGCTTTGGAGGTTTCCACCCAATGGTAAGAAATTTTACAATTTACTACAAATACAATTTAAATTTTCCTTTTCCGAAATATAATCCCCTATTACAATGGATAAAGGCCTATAGGGACCTTATTTGTTGATTTGGGGTAAAATGGGGGTTTTAGGGTGATCTGAGTGTATTTTGTTCGGGAAAACCTGATAACACGACTTGTAGTGCAGGGGTGAGATATCATGTTTTATTACCATTCATGGAAGATTAATTTTAAGGATAAAATACCATTTTATGGCATGTATTCACCATATACTGGTACTTGGCCATGTATCCAAGTACCTGCCCAAGTGATACCATGTTGGGTTATATGGTCGTGTGGTGTACACATCCAGACACCATGTGGGTCACATTCCATGAATGAGTACACAACATGGATGAATATTTAGCACATTTGGTTGAGGGACACAAGCTGATTACCATTGTATGGTACACACCATGTTCCCTCCTTATATGATGTGTAGCTAGGGCGTTTGATCACCCATCCCAACAAGAGTACACACTCATCAAGGGATTTTGGATTACACACCAAGTATCGAGGGTGGAACATTGTGTACTACAATTTATACACTTTTTGAGGGGTTTTCATGTCTTCTTTTCCCGAAGTTAAAATTAGAAATGAGGGTAGTCTACTGTGAGTGGTTTTCCACATAGAACATGTTGGTGAAACCTATGGAGTGATCGGAGGACCTCTAGTTGGTGTTTTGAGGATTCTACCGAAATTATGAGGTTATTCCTACAATTATTGAAATAAGTCATCTCCTATGGGTGATACATGAACTTAAATTATAGAATGGGAATTCATAACAACCTTGCTGACATCCTGATCTGAGATGTGCCACGAGCTATCTCTTGTTACTAGTGCCTTCATGGCTATCCTTTGAGAAAAAGTATATTATGAGATGTTCCCTATTGGCCTTGTAGGGCATGAGACTAGATGTTACCAAGGATCCCATGAGGGATTCCATTTTTTACGAGCTCACCAAGGCAGTAAGTTATAGGATCCATTACCTGTATACAATTTTGAGGATCCCTTGTAGGATTCCTCTTCTTATTATTCAAAATTTAGGGTCCCATGAAGGATGTCCATTCTTATGTACCATGAGATGATTCCGAGTAGGATTTATCCATTTCATAGAATTCCAGGATCACATGTAGGATTCATTATTTACCTCATAGCTAAGGATCCCCAGTAGGATTAATTTTATTATGTTTATACCTCAAGGATCCCAAGTATAATCCCTCATTAGTGTTTGATATGAGGGACTTAATGGGTGCCCTATTGCTTGACTGACCCTGATTTGTACATCGTGTTTTGGTAGAGTTGGTTCTGGGTGTATCCTTATAACCTTGGTTGAACTTTTAATCCCATGGGACTATGGAAGTAATGCTGCGTTTAGCCGTTTGACCACCCCAACTCCTTATTTATATATTTACCATGGTTATTGTAGATCCGTATATATTTACTAAAGGTGTTTCCTGGTTAGTGGCTATTGATAATGAAAGGAGGAATCTTTCTTTCTTTTTGGATTCCCATACATTCTTCCTAGGATACTTCATGATTGTTGGGATTCCTAGAGATTCTTTCCTAGGATTTTTTTGTTGAGCCATGTTATGTTATAAGTTTATTGTTATAACCAAAGGTATTTACTAGGATATGAATGTTGAACCTAGATATATATATATATATATGATTATTATATTATTGGGATGACTAATGATGTTTCCCAGAATCCGGTTATTGATCCATACATAATGTATAAATTATGGCTTGGATGAGATCATTAGATCCTGATAACTTATAATCCTTGAGTGATACTTGGATTACCGTTGTAGGAATTCCTTGGATAGACACATATGCTAGTTTATATGTGGTTGGTATGATTATGCTTTCCTCGTCCTTTGATATACATGTATGGAACCAATGAAAAATGGATGATTATGCTCCCTTGAGTGGTGGGGATGATTAAAATATCCTCGTTTTATGATCAGATGATTACGCTCTCTTGGATCAGTTATGTGACTCAAGGGGTGCTACACGGAATATCATCAGTGAGTTCTCTTTATAAGGGAATGACACCAATTACTCTTGTATTATTATTTTCTACTGAGTGATGGGGATGATTTCGACCATCTATGCTTATGATCAGGATGATTACACTCGCCCAAATTAGTTACGAGACTCAAGGGGTGTTTCACAGAATCTCACTGGTTAGATCTCTTTTTAACAGCATGGTGTCTTAAGACCCATTGACCATGATTCTCTCCTAAGTGTTTGGGATGAATACAATCTTCTAATACAATGATCATGATGATTATGATCTCCCTAATTAGTTTTGGGAATTGAGGGGTGTTACATGGAATCTCATTGGTTAGTTATTTTTATAGATTTATGTTGGGTAGTACTATAAGGGACTATACATGTTCAGAATGACAAGATCTCCTATGGACTGCGAGCTAAGGCCTAGACATTGGATTGATTTTAAATGCCTAGGAAACACAGTGACTAAATCAGTGACCTTTTACAGGATATCCAGTTGTACTCCTTATAATCCTTCTTTATAGGATTGAAATTAGGAATAATATATCCTTATTTATAGGATTGACTATCTGTGTATGGTATCCCTGATAGTGATTGTAGGTGAGTGTGGGTGAACTCAGTTGTAGCATGAGTATCCCCCTGTGGAGAAATCGGTTTCCTAGAGACATATCTGGCATTTTCCAAAGAATGTACATGCTGATTGGGATTATGAACCCACAGATTGACTTAATGTTACATGGCTTGAGTGTCAGGACTTCCAACTCAACTCCCATACACATGATTTCTAGGGGATCATGATTACGAACACAATGATCGACTATAGTTTTGGGATTCATGTTATTCGTTTTCACAAACCAGTTAATATTCATATATATGTATATATGAATATGTATAGGACTATACATGTATAAGTATATAGATTTGGTTATCCATGGTAGACTTTCTCAGTTGGGTGGGATTACAGACTCAGGTATCAATTGGGTTTTTATATTTGGTTGACTTCAAGTTTAGCTATATCTAAGCTTGGAATGATACTTTACTTTTCTATAAACATATAAAAGTAAACTTTTTTGGTTTCTTGTTGGGTTTCCCAACTGATATAATTTCTCAACCCTTCACATGAACCTCGATGTGTGTGGACATTATTTATTCTTTTTAGGATGAGCATAGTTACATGGTGGATAGGTTTGAGGCCCAAATCTTTTTGATCGAGTAGAGATGAACAAGTGGGTTCTTCTAATAGGGCTGGTGTAGTTTAGTATTTTCTAGAGTCTCGGTATGCGGTCTAGATCAGAGTTATTATAAGACCTTTATACTTTCATTTTAGTGTATTTTTTAATTCTGTATCTTAATGGTCGACCTAGTGGGTAACCAGTGTTGTATTGTATTGGCCAGTTTTTTGGATTTCATATGCATTTGATTTGTTGTTATAATATATTCTATTTTAGTTCATTTACATCTTCCACAATCTATTTTATTATATTATGTATGATATGCAGTTATACCCACTATTTTATTACTATTATATAAGGTTATAGTATCCCAACTATCACACCATTGTCCCTCACTTCTATTCTGCAACCTCTAACATATGCAGAGGTGTTATTGGGGCCTCATAACCCATCATCATGAAGTAGTAGTTTAGTGCCATCCGATTCAAGAAATTACATATTCCATGACTCATGATTTGCGATTCATTGTTGTAGTTGTAAGATTTCTATATTTTATAACTATACATGATGATCACGTTCTATTACAAGTATGCACATCATATGACCACTTATGATATTTTATTGTTTTCTCTTATGTTCAGTCCATACTATGCTTTCAGGACCCCCTTCATAATGTTTCATATTCTTTAGTTATGAAGAACCGTATTATATATGATATGTATAAAGGTGTGTTATATGTGAATAATATTTTTTGGAAACAATGAAGAATATATTTGAAATAAGTCTGTCATATGTCTAATACCCAATGATAGCAAAAACCAAGATTCCTAGTGTTATTTATTTTGGGATTTAATGATTATTAAGTTAAAATGATTAAATATTTTTTTATGTTACAATTGGTTTTTCATGGGTTTAATTTTATTATGGTTTTTTTATATATGGGGATATGTAATTAATAATAAGTGAAGATAATATATAAAAACATATGATGAACCAAAATTGATGTATTTTGAATCTAAAATTACATTGATTGAAAGGAATTCATAAAATTATTTATAAGTATTTCGATTGGTTTCCATTATAAAAAGAATATTAACTGCAATTTTTATTATTGGACACTCACAAAAACCATTTTTGTTTCAGAAAATGAATTAAACATAGAAAAATCATTCTAACATTATGTGAAATGTAGAATGAAATTATTTCATCAATAACAAACCAAATATTATTGGGGATGGAGTGAAAATTATCATGGAAATTATATATAATCTTTCTAAACCTTATAATAATAACATAAATCATGTTCAAATCCAAAATGATCCATGGAAGGAATAACTCTCAATTGAGTAATTAATAATGGATTTCCAACAATAATATAGTGGCAATTCTAATAAACCAAATTCAAAGAAAAAATTTATTAATAATTTTATTTTCTATTCCTAAAACATTTGATAATGAAATATTTATTTTTTCCACATACAATTTGGAAGTAAGGTAGATCAATGGTGGATGATAGTTAAGAACATTGAGTAAGTCAATGAAATCAACTCCACACAATGGGAGGAGATGAGAAGATATTTTTCAATATATTTCTTTCTTTAACTCATCTCAATAAAATAAATAGGGAATTCCATGATAAGGATAAAAGGATGATGAATCAATTACTCTATACTTAGAAATATTCATAAGATATAAAAAGGTCTTCTTTTGGTTTTATTATTATGAAATATTAAAAAATCAATATTTTCATTAATTCTATAAAACCATGTCTCCATAAATGTTTATCTATAAGTTATTTTTTATACATGTTGATAATTTTCACAATTCTCTTATGGTGGAAATAGAAATTAGAGACTGAAACAATTTCCGTTAATTTTTTTGTAGAGGATTAGGTATATAATGTTTCATGGAAACTGTATTGATAAAAAATGACGGGGAGAAAATTTATATTCCTAAATGATAGAAATTTATAAATAATAAAGAATATGATTTTCATAAATGTTCATAAAAATGATTCAAATATAAAAGAAAATGACATCTAGAATATAAATGCTAAAAATAGTATGTGAAAATTAGTAATAAAATGGATTAATGGAATTCTCACCCTAATTCACCACTCATAATACAATTATTCAAATATACACTCTAAAATATTATACCAATAAATGACCTAATAAAAGTTTTATTCAACAAAATCAATATTAAAAACATACCAATCCATTAGAAAATGCTAAATCCCTTATAATAAAAATGACTGAAGTGGGTTACAAAAAATAATTTCTAAAAGGTATACTCATTACCCTTTCATGAAATGAAAATTAATTTTTTATTATAGTTCAACCCACTCCATCATATCTGGAAATTTTGATAAAAACATCATATCACCACCACAATAACTAGATATTTAATTATCATAAGTAGAAAAAGTTTTATGATAATTTCAAGGCTAGTCTATAACTCAACTTTGATTGATGACTTTGGGAATGTGTTTTTGGGAAATTGTTTTATTCACATTTAGTTAAATTTTTTTGATTATGGGAATGAATTTTATATCTTTACATAGATCCAATATTAAATTTTGCGATAAGGGAGACATAGTTCACATCTTAGATCAAACTATGTCTATATATTAGTTATGGATGAACAATGAAATCTATATGGTAATTAATTTTATGATATGGATAAAAATACAAAATAATGTGTGTGTGTGGGGGAGGGGGGGTTACATAAAATGATTTGGAATAAAATAAATATTTAATATATTATTATTTCATTGTAATTGGTATATATATTTATTAAATAGTTTTCTAGACATACCCAATATCCTAAGGTTGAGTTTCAAATAAATCTCATACCTAGTGGGCTACATATATCAAAGTCTCATTTTTTATTGAACTCGCTTGAATTGAATCAATAAATGATTCCAAACAAATAAAATTTGGATTAGGATTTTAAACACCCTCATGATTCACCATGTTAAGAACAAGTTATTTGGTTAAGGTTAAATATAGATCAAACTATCTCAATATTAATTTTAATAAAATTAAATTTATTACAATAAAGAAAAAATTTCCTCTATCTCATATCGATAACATGATAGATAAATTGAAAGATGATTTTTACTTTTCAATAGTAGACCTTCATTCCAAGTATATTTAATTATGGGCGAAAAGGGAGGATATCCCAATACATCCTTTAATAATTGATATTGACACTATGAATTTGTAATGATTCTATTAAAAACTACTAATTACCTTATAATCTTTAATGGTCAATTTAATAGATTCATTAAAGATTGCCTTGATCCATTTTTGGTATCTTGATAGGTGTATTTTGAGATTATCAACTTATTTATTTGGTTCCTATTTAAAACTACTATAGTTAGAGATTAGTGTTGATTATTTATGGATTTATTTTATATGGTGTGACCATGTAATGAATAAAAAAGTCTCATGAAATAGTTTCATTTGAATGAAATAATAATGATAAAGAGTTTATAATGCAGTTTTTAAGAAGGAAAAAATTTTGAGTGAGGAAACATTATATCATAGACAACTAATAATAAAATATTAAGGATTAAGGGAACTAAACTGGATAGCTTAAAATATATTTTCTTCATTTATCCAGTAATAAAATATCTTTTGAACAAAAATTAAATTGGACATCCAACTCTATTTATATGCTATTGTGGGAGTCAATAATTCTTACCTCATTTCAACCACAACACTCAGTCATTCAGGAAAATAATTAAATTAGTTATCTCCATAAAAAATTATATTTTTATCCTTTTTAACTAATGTTATAATTTATATATATAATGAATATAAAATTTGGAATTAATTCTTCGAATGCTAATTTTCATTGACTCTATGTTTTGGACAAGTAACTGGCTATATAATTAAAAGAAAATAACATTAAATAATAGATACATGAATGATGTAAAATAGTTAACCAAATCAATGAAATTAGCCAAATATGTTTAAAAAATATAGATTCATTAGTGGAAAATATAAGATTATTCCAATATATATAGATAAAAATAATAAATAAAAGATAACAAATTCTTATCGATTTAGGAGTCCTTCTTCTATCTTGAGTAAATACATCATTTACTAGTTCTTTACTAATCATCTCAAATTGTCGAGGTTCAATTTCTAAAAAATCCAATATCTTCCAAATCATAATCAAGAAATGTGTAATTATTTTATCGTAGAAGTATAGGTTTACAACGTAAAATAAATATACTCTTATCTGCCAACTCAAGCTCATAACCAAAAGCAGTAGACTGATCTCCCAAATAAGACATTATAGGTTCCTACCAACATTCATTTTCCCCATCATATAAATTGAGAAAATATCCACATAAAATTCCTCAAATCCCA
The DNA here is from genome assembly GCA_963277665.1 of Viscum album. Classification (NCBI taxonomy): domain Eukaryota; kingdom Viridiplantae; phylum Streptophyta; class Magnoliopsida; order Santalales; family Viscaceae; genus Viscum; species Viscum album. The sequence continues at coordinate 755,725,956 of OY728132.1, read as the reverse complement.
CTTGTGTCTGTTATAGCTCCAAGTGTGATGGTCTTATAAACATACCCAATATTTAATGATAAGTCATATTTATTTGAGGATATACAGAATATTCTACAAATTCCACATAATTTATTGAAGCCCTAATTCATTGGCACAACCCATAATTGCGGTCAACACCTCGTGATAAATAATTTTATGTTTAGATATTATATCATCATGATTAATTCACCTAAACAAAAAATTCATGAATTTAATGGAATTCTATCATACGAGACAAAAATAGAATAAAATTATATTCAGTAAGAGTTAAATTCAATATCAATGATCATTTAAACACTAATTTCCATTTAATCACCATAATTAAAAAAATATAACATTTTCTATATATAATATAGAAATTAAATTAGAGGATATTTAATCAATTAATTCCCAAAACACCCATTCCGATTAAAATTTTACAAATAATAAAAATTTCCACTTAGAAAACACATTATCCCGAGTTAAACCAACTAAGACTCACATTTTCATTTAAATACAATTTAATAATCAATTAATATGTAAAACAATTAATTCCAAATAGGACATGTCAAATTATCCAAAAATTATGATATTTATTTTCCTCAGGTATCCAATTCAACAAATACAATTAAAGAAATTGAATCTCAGAAACGAATGACTAAGGTTCTATTAAGAATAGTTTTTCAAATATATATTCTCCCTATAGACATTATCAATAACAAAACATGATTTATCTTTCCAAATTATTTTATTTTGACTAATGTTGGTTTTAATTTTACATAAAATATTGAGATTGAAAATTTTAAATAGGTTTAAATAAGCATCACCATGCATTTAACCAAATCCTCAAAATTTTTACTTTTTCCCAAATAAACTAGATCACACAATTAATGTTGTGTTAATTGACTCAATATGTGTAAAAGTGAGTTTAATAACAAAAAATAATGAATGATTATGTTAATAAATTGTTTAAAGAATAATTAAATCATTGGATTATGAGTTCATTCTGTAAGAAAATAAACTACATAGCTTAAATGTTTAAAATAGTTTCAAATACCTCCAAACCAATGTTGTTTTTAAATAATAAACCAAATGTTTAACCAGAAGGGAAAAAATTCAACAGAAGAACTTAAATGATTCCCCTAAATAAATACATATGAAATTGATATGGGTATCCTCCTCAAAATATAAGAAAATAATAGTTTGGAATACTTTTAAACCATAACGTAAGAAATGTTTTGCTCATTGATAATACAGATGAAAATATTTGAAGTTTTTTTTAAAAAAATATTAATATAATAATGAAAATTTAAGAACCCTCCCATAACATAAAACCCATCATGGTATAAAAATTGAATCATATGTGGGAGAAACACTGTACATATTTTGGTTCAATTTTTTTTAAATTCATAATATCAAAAAATGTTACAAGGGTTCCAGGATGGTTAAAAGGAAATTGTTTATAAATGAAAAGAAATCAAACAATTCAAAACATACATAAAAATTAATAACCATAATCAACCTTAGATTTTAAAAATAGAAGCATGTTATTCATGTATTTTTCTTGTGAATACAAATAGTAAATATGGATTTAATCAAAGGAACAAAAATAAATCATGAAATGTAACTTATGTAACTCAAATAAACAAACAAAAATTATATTAGTAACTACAGAGACTGATCAACATTTATAAGAATAAAAAATTACTTCTAGATAAAAATATTTAAACATGTATATATATTTTCTAAAATAATTTATTAACAATGCCTAAAAATATTGAGAAAAAATTAAGTAATTAATTCTAAAAATAAATCCATTTAATTTTTAAGATTTTATAATTTAATGATCATCCAAAATAACTATCCATTTTTTAGAATTAATTATCTGCAAGCCTAATTTTAGCACCAATAATATAGAGTGTTCAACATGATATTAAAAAATTTAAAGTTAAAATGTAAGTTAAACAAAGATGAATTAATGGATGATGTTTTAGAATGCTCCAGATTCTAGCATCAAACACTTTAAAATTTATTGGAATTATTCTTCTTGTTATCAAATGAGTAGTACAAAACTCAAAATTGTTAATTTTTTTGACTGATGATGGATTTCAACCATGGATCAGAACCAACCATAATAGTGTCTAACAAAAAATTGATCCCATTAACTATGATAAAAGATGTCTCCATGCCTACAATAAAACATTCCATGCAACTGACTCCACGAAGTGAAAATCGTCAATGAGTTTCATGTGGAAGGTCAATAAATGATGTTTTTTGTTATATGTAAATCAATAAAAAGAATAAAATTGGGTTGATCATAATAAGAAAACATTTTAAGATAATTTTTTATTCACTATATGAGGTCATCGAACTCACATTGAAATCTCCAATGACACATGAATATTCTACATTTCTTGGGTAGATAGTAGTAAGAAATTGATCACGAGGACCTTATAGTGGGCCAATCAATAATATAGTTTAATAAAATTTCCACATGAAGAGGAAAAATCAAATGTGAAAGGATTTGTGATTATTAAATAAAGTTATTGATTAACCTCAAGAAATAAATTGACTGAAAGAAGAAAACAGACTTGAAAATTTGAAATGTTTGGGATCGACTGTTCCAACTAGTCATAGGAAGACATATGACTTCTAAAAGTGTAAAATTTCACCATAGTAAAAATTGATAAATGAAATATGTAATATATTAAACACATGATAAAGTAATATGTAAAATAATATAGAAGGGTCATAGTCATGAACAATAAGTAAAATACCAAAAAGAAGGAAATCAAAAACCTGTTAATTATTTCACCAATTCCTTTATCGACCATATGTTAAGCAATATCTATAAGGTATATTTTTTTATTTTTAATAATGGGTTCACAATTTATTATTTTTCTATATTAATTAAATCCATTAGTTTTAGAGGAATATATTTTTATTTCATTATTCTTAGTCAACTCTGACATCCTTCTTTCACTAGATGACCACAAATAAAAATTCAATTATTTATTATCCAAAATTATTTATTGAAAAAATAATCAAAAAAACAAAAATGTTTTTCCCAAAGTGAATCATATAGGGAGACACCCATGTGGGAGTATTATAATAAATATCATATTCACACTAAATTTGATTCAATTTAATAGATAAAACTTTTATAGAGATAGACAATGTTTCTCCCAATTTTTCTTAAGATAGCTATTATAAATGTAATCTAGTTTACCATACTATGGATGATAAGTTATAATAGTTTTTTTTTAAGAAAGAAACATTTTACATTAAATATTTTAATGTTAAATTCTAGAAAAGAGTACCATTATCAAGGATAAATGGTATAAGAACTCCATTACTAGAAAAGATATTCAGTTTGATGATATTGAAACCAATAATGGTTAGGTTTTTAGTAAGTAACAATAAATTTAACCACATAGACACATAGTATATAGCCATAAAAATTTACTCATTCATATTATAATATGAAATTGATCCCATAATTTCTGTCCCCTGATATAAATAATCTAATCGTCTAAAATTATTTTTTGAGGTAACTCTTACCTCTTAAAAATTTTCTAATTATTTAAAATTTTGGAAAACCTAAATAATGCTCCTTACATAATTGAACAATGAATGAAATTAAAAACATTATTATAAAAAAATTTGACTTCCATATAACCCTAATTGTTTTCAACCCAAGGTAATGAGTGAAAACACTCAAGAATGGGTAACATGTCCTCATTAGGAAAACATATACTAAACATACCATCAATACACCTTCTAAAAAATAAGGGGTCACCCTTGAAAAAGTACACTAACTAAGAAATTAATTTATATAAATGGTTTTATAATGGGTTAATGCTAAATACTCTTATAAAAAATATGTAAAATATAAATACCAAGTATATTTTTTTAAATAGAAAATGGTATATCATTTGAAAATAATGAATTTATATCTCATACATCATCAGTTAGGGTGTTGGGTAACCATGAATGGTGTTTCGAAACCACATTTTAATCACCTTTATTATCCTTTATTTATAAATAAATTTCTTGTAATATATGTTTACATACCATGAGTATATTTTTAATACTTTCTACATATAATATACTACCTAAAATTTTTATATAGAAACATAAAATTCCAAATCTCATTTTATAAGGTATTTTAACTCATTTTAGAATCATTAAAGTGTATTCCTAATTATTAAATCATATATATTCATCTATAATTATTTTTAATATAACTGATCCCCCAACCACAATACTAGTATTTCAAATGAATTTAAAAAAGTTTCCAATCATAAAATGTTTTAATCGGTGGTATTTTAAGTTTATCCTTAATAACATTGACTCTTTATATATATATATTTTATCACACTATAATGGTGTATCCTTGAATACCATAGAGAAAATGGGACTAGTTATATTTATGAAATTTTTTGTAAACACTAGAAAGAAATTGTCTTTCTTTAGAAATATCCAAAACCTTTCAAATTATTAAAGGTTACATATTTTGATCGCTTCAATATTAGACTTTTATACATCTACCACATTTTTAAGGTATTATGAAAAATCAATTCCATCTATATGAAAAAATTATCATTATTTCTAATTTATAAAAATGTTTTTATCTTCAAATAAAAGTAAAAACATCCTAATTCTAAATGTAGATTTAACTTTTTCAACTAATGAAAAAAAAATCCATATAAACCATAATTATCAATTCTATTATATCTGATAAAATGGCCATAAAACACATTTGAAAGCTATAAGGAGCACCAAAAAAGATAAAATTAAACTATTAATAGTAAAATCTTTCAAATAAGTATTTGAGTGTTATTTTTATATTGTATTCTGTGGATATGTGAATCTAGATATTGCTAGAAAATGCATCAGGAAAAATGAAAAACTCATTTCCAACCAACCCCAAGTAATATAATACAAAAAATTACTTTAAAAATGGTCATTCCTAGTATAAGGGATATGTTTTCAGTACTCAATAAAAAACTCTCCAGTTATTCACTATCTCCAGTTGATTTTTTTTACTTTTTGGTTTTTAAAAATTACCACTCCACTCATTTTAGTGACCCCCTATATTGGGATAATCTAAAGGAGGTCTAAAATAGTAAATATAATTACAATACAAAGTAGTACTATTAAATCCTCCTTAACTACATATTTTATATTATAATTTAATCTTATTTATCCCTCAAAATTATGTATATTCCTTGGCTTCATAGGAATTCCACGCATAATCTATGAAGGGATAATTCCCATAATATCATCTTTGTTTTGACCAATAATAGATTTTAACAACCTTAATATATTTAACAAATAACCTCTTAAAATAATTTAATATTTTATGTGAAATCAATATGTAATAAAGAGAAACATCATTGAAAGAGTTTTTTTGGTGACGTAGAAGGGGTTTCAGCTCCAATATGGGTTCTTTTTTACTCAAATAAAGAAATTTAGGATTAATAATACCATATTTCTCAAGATATATCTTTAATAAAGAATTTTATAAATTATCTTCTTCATCAAAACTAATCATTTGGGAATATTCATAGCTGAAAACTTGGATAAAATGTTTTTAGTAAGACTCATTATAGTGTTTTAATAGAACTCCATGATATTAATATAAATGTTCTCCCTTTAACATATGATGATTATAATAAAAGATTTTTACTAATTTCATCAATCATCCATATCAATTAAACATATTCTTCATAAATAAGATCCTATAATTCTAGAGGCTCATATCCTAATATTATATTACTATTTTTAGGAAATTGAGTCATTTTAAAACATTGAATTGTTTTTTTCCTTATGTGGAAATCAATTTTCACTTAGACACATCTATAAGATAACCTCATATGGATTGGAATATCATACTAGCGATGATAATAGATTATTTTTCACAGTTTATATGTATAAAAGGAAAATTTTTATGCATTTTTATATTCCCTACTCTAAATATAAATATCCCCACCCTCTAAATTAAGTATGTAATGGATTATTCTTCTAAATGTATTAAAACTGTTTTTTTCTATAGTATTCCTAATTTTAATTGATAAAAAATAAAAATGGGATCAAATAGAGAATCACTATATAGTAATAGAAATTTTTATATATATAAGTATCTATTAATATCCATGAGATGGTAAAGATTCATAGATATTGATGTTTTGGAGGGATCCTATTTTGAAAGGGGTCACATAGATCCTCTATTAGATTTTAGGTATAAAATTATTCCATGTTTTTTTATTTTAGAAAAAAATCTTCACTTATTTTAATTATTATGTAATGTGATCCAATGAATAAATAATATTAATGATGAGATTATGTTACTTGTAAATATCATAGACATTGAGTAATTTAGGTTCTTGATACCTTGTCATTATTACATGAGGAAAGGGTATAGTTGGGGTAAATGTTTATAGGATATTTGACTTCCTAGAAATCTATAATTCCATCATTTTATTCCCCTTATTTACATTTTCATTTTATTTTTCCTTTTCTTATTATCCACTCAAATAATGTGGTTTAATGTTGTTTATGTACATATGTCTAATATTCTTGATTAAGAGTTTATTGATTTTTATTATAAATTAAATTCATAAATATTTTGCTTTTTGTCCATTTTTAAATTACCATTGAGTTTGTAGACCAATAACCAAATGATTATCCCTATGATTAACTATAATAGTTCTTGATTATTTATATTTTCCTATTTCACCTAATTCTTTAATGATTTTACTAATTGCGTTTGTGAGTTTTTCATTTCATTTTTGACATAATCACTTTTTTATTCCATATCATCTTTATGTTTTTCCTCATAGGAGTCTATTTTACTTATTATATGATTCATTGGACTTATAAATTTCAATATAAAATAGAGATATCATCCTATTTTTGATTTCTAAGTGGTTTCTTATGCCTTTTTTAAAAACTACGGGGAGTATAAAATAATACTTGTTCGTTCCATTATAGTAATGTATAGTTCCTATATCAATAGTTATGACTATTAAATATTAGAACATTCCTAGGATACATCCTAGTTCTATAAACTACAAAATTTGTTTTTTAGGGGGATATGTAGGGATATAAATTTTGGAGAAACGTGAATATGAATGAAAAATCCAAATACAGTGGTCGTGTTTCTCCCTATGTAAGTTTTCATGAATATCAATGTGAAAAATAGAAACTTGAACATCGGTTTGATGAACCAATTTATTTTCCATTTTATTTATAATTTTTTTCTTGAACATCCATGTTATCAGTTTTATTCTAGAGCATTGAAAATTTTTTTACCTTCATAAATAGTATTATACGAAAATTCTCCTCCTAATGACTGATCAAAATGAACTTAGGGGTATTAGGTGATACTATTGGAATAAATTTATCTAGGTAATATTTGAGTATATTTACAATTAGAAAACGACATTAGTAACCCTCTAAATCTATTTAAATTTTCATGGAATAACCCTCCCTCGTCATGAATAATCTAATTGATTTTATACCAAATATCAATTATAATTATACTATCGTAATAAATCATTACAAATGAGTTGAACTCCAAATACCACATATCAAATGTATCCTTATATAATTATTGAAACCATGTTCTAGAATTACCCTTCATGTAAAATGGAAAACCCTAAATTTTAGACCCTCATCACTCATACCACAAAATTACCAAAAATATCACAATATATAATTATTGAATAGTTTCAATGTAAGTCTTATAATGTAATCCACTATACGATGGAATAATAAATAAATTGGACTATCTGATCACATAATTCTAATACTTTTAGTTATAACTAATGCATGATTGTCTTCTTGAAACCATAGAAACATGGAAATCTATAAGACTCACTATTTCTATGAAATTATTTCATGGTGGATATGGATTTATATTTTCTTTAATATTATTCACAAACACTCTATTTTCATATAATTTTATGTTTTTTATATTATATTGAAATTATATACTTGTTCAAGCTAGGTATGAAGGGATAAAAATTCTTACATAAAGATCCTGTTTTCATAAACTAAAAATTTTACAAATTTTTTTTACAGGGAAGAACACAAAACATATTTTCTTTGTTTTCTGAGGATATTTTTTGAGGGTTTTTATGTAGATATAATGTCACATTTTTGTGATAAAAATTCTGATAAATTTTTAGTCATTTTTGGATATAAATGCCTTATCCAGCAATATTGGGATGTTTTAATGAGATATTATTCAATCACATAGAATTATTTATTTATTTCATACATAAAACTTGCATATTTTGAATTTTTGGTTGATTCATAATGAAATTTTTTGGGTGTTTAGTAACCATGTAAACCAAAAAAATACTCTAGAAACAATATCACATGAATGAAATAACTATAGTAAATAGTTAATAATTTATTTTTGATGAAGATAATTAGTGGGAGAGAGAAAAAACATCACATTATTGTAAATAAAAACTATTAATGAGGTATTTGATCTTGAATTTATGGATTAAAAGAGGTTTTACTTCCATCATACATTAATTAATGAACTATGGAATTGAAATTAAAGTGGTAAATAAATGTTTTTACTTGTATAAATATTTAGGGAATGAATACTATGTTTTTTCAATCACAACACTCACTCATTCATAAAATAGAGAAAGTCAATTTTTTATATATTAAAATTTCCATTTTTTCTTTGAGTGGTTATAATTTTTTTTTAAATAATTATTAAATATTATTGGTTTAATTATACCATAGTCAGTTTAAATAGACTCTAGATGTTTCGAAAAAATAACTGCCTAAATAATTAGAATAATGTAACATCAAGAGGAGATTCATGAATTAAGTAATAGATTTACCCAAATAAATATAATGATAAAAATTCATTTAGAATATTTTTATTATAGAATTAATATTATCAAATAATTAAATTATTAGTATACATGATATTAGAAGAAATTAAAATGAATGTTTTTTATAGATCAGTTATTCTTTGAGGTCAAGTATCTTCACTATACAATGAATCATTCTTAATGTCCTAAATATATATAGGTCCATATTCTCTCTAATCCATCATTTTAAACATATTGATCATATAATATGTGTTTATTTTCTCACCAAATTATAGTTTTACCATTTAAAATAAATCCACTCACAACGCCACATTCGAGCTCATGGTTATTCATAGGAGACTCATCTATCCAATATTCCACTTTATACACCTTTCAATGGTGATTATCTCCCTTTAATGAAGGATGTAATGATCCCACATAGACTCTATGACCCAAATGTGTGGTTGTTATAGCTCTAGGTTCAATGGTCCTTGACCCATTCCCAGGATTGATTCATCCTCCATATTACTTTATCAATATAAAAAATCTTATACTAATACCCCATCCTAGAAGTCATCTTCAATTCCATGGAATACCTCATAATCATGATTAAATCCCCAAATATTCATTTTTTAATATATAGATTATGGATCTAATAGATGATTCCCAAAACAAAAAATTCAAAAACTCAATGAAATTAAAAATGATAATATTTAAAGATCATTGAATTACCAATGATTTAAATTCTAGATAAAAGGTAACATAAAAATAAAATATCAATTCAATCACTTATGATAGATAAAGAAAAGATGTGATTATAAAATATGGAATTTAAACCAGAGAACATATAATAAATTCAAGCTTAAAATCACCCATTCACATTCAAAATATTCACAAAATAACTATTATGGATAAAAAAACCATTAGTTTGAGATAAACCAATTAAATAACACTATTTAATTCAATATAATATTTAATAATATTCTATTATGTGTAATAATGTATTGAAAATAATCCACATCATTTGTTTTAGATACTATATTCACATATATTCCATAGGAAAGGTAAAGAACGAATATCATTTTTGGATAATTCTGTCACCTGTGAAAAGGATAAATTATTTCCCAATTTAGATGGTGTGAAATTTTTATTCAAAAAGTAACATTCATTGGCTTTTTAATAATAAGAAAAGGTATATATATGGATCATTCAATGACATAGGTGATTGAACAATGCCATAGAAAAATTACCCTAATAGAGATTCATAGAATTAATACATTAGATAGAAAATATCTATAATTTTTGAAAAGGATATCTCAATAGTCAAAGACACTCAAAATTTTATTGGAGAAGGGATTTATGTTATTTTAGATACATGAATGTGGATAAAATATCAATAATGTTAGATGGAGGTTGGTTAACACACTATTACTCACAATACCATATAGTGGATAAGGGTTTGTGATATTCATTTATTATTCAATTAATGGATTGAGATGTTCCCTCATGAAAAATGATATGGTGGTATCCTATGCCTCACGTTAACTAAAGTTTCATGATAAAAGTAACTCGATACTCTATTGGTATCAAGAATAGTTAATATTTTATTCACACATATAGAGGAATTATATTTATTGTGAAACATGTTTTATGTATACCATTCATAGGTGCCTAAAATATATATTCCAAAATTAGTTGAACATGTTATAAAAGAAATTTTTTGGAATTTATCAAAGAATATGTATGCTCAAATAATTTCTATCATATGAAGGTGAACAAGGTGGATGATGGTCTCATTAGGGAGGATAATATTTTGTTATCCGTGATAAGGATTGAAATTGAACCAAAAATCATTAATTTTCATCATATATACATTAATTTCATAATTTTAGTGGAGAAATATTATTAGTTTGAAATGATTTCTTAACCATAAAACTCATTGATGACTAAATAGGGTAAGAGGGTAGTTTTACAGCTACTGTAGATGGAAAAGAATATTTTATATTTCAAACAAAACAATGATGGAATTATAGGATTTGATAAATAAGTGTGTGTCCCGCCAATATTATAATTTTAAAAGTAGTTTTCTAATGATTCAAATATCAAATCATTACCAATAAATCATAAAATCACATAAATATATTGAGATATTAGATAGATTTTCTAGTGGGGAGAGATGAATATTGTGATTGAATAGTATATATCTTCCTATTTGGTATAATAGTAAATTATTGATAAAAATCATAATTATAAGTGTTTCATGAATCCATGACATATACCTACATGGAATTGGGAGAATGTGAAAATGGATTTCATTATGGGATTACTTAATGTTTCTGAACAAAATAATTCTATCTTGATTATTGATGATCACCAAATAAAGTATGAATAATTCATTCTTATATAAGAATATTTATCATTTGAAAAATTTGAAAGATATATATATATATATATAATTCTTCATGTTGTACCACTCTCAAATATATCTGGTCAATATGATATGTTTAAGTCAATGTTCTAAAGAATTCTTCAATAAAAATTTAAAACAGAGTTGTGATTTGGAACCTCTTATATTTATTATTCTAGTGTATAATCCTAAAAGACTACTAAAACATTATAGGATATGTTTATAACCTATTTTATAGACTACCAAGGCGTCTGGGATCAACATCATTCTCTCTTAGAGTTCTAAAATAACAATACTTTCAATTTTAGCATGGAAATGAACTAATAATTGACTATGTTTTGGAAGTGGTGTAGAACATGATCATATATTTATGATATTAGAGATAATAAGTTGATAGTATCAGATCATGATCTATAGATATCAGATAATATTAGAAAAATTTATTTTTACATTTTAACGACATAAATATCAACGAATGTATTTTCATATAATCATCAATGATATTTCGAAATTAAATATCATCATTAATAAGGGTTAATATATTGAATAATATAGAAATATTCAGATGTAAATATATTTTCTCTTTTGAAATCTACAAATATATGGGGATGATATAATATCATTATATAATTCCATTAAAATATATCAAGTGAAATTTATATTCCATGTCTCACTTTTAAAGAACTATAAACCTGGTATATTACAAGTATTAAACTTATAGTTTTTACATATGTAACATAATTTATCTTACAAGAAAAAATTATTATAAATCCATGTACTATATATATAGAGTACATAAAACAAGGCCACTAACTTTATAAAAGATCCTATAAGAAATGTTATATTTGAGGAACCAATGTGGGAAGCTAAAAATTTATTTACAGAAACAGACCCTCATTTTTTTATTATATTAATAAACCTTCATGGGTTTAATTATTTCATGTTCATAAATTGTAACACATTTTTTTATTACTTAGATCCCTTTATATAAATACTTGATGTTCAATAGCTTGTAATACAAAGAACATAGAACTAATATAAACAATAATATATTTTGTTATGATTAAATATAAAAATTAAAGAATAATAATAAACATTATAAGAGTGAAATATGAAATATCCTTGAGAAAACTATTATTGAAAAAAATAGAAGTAAATAAACGATCCATGAACATGAAATCTATATCATTATAGTTTTCTTTGCAGACCTTAAAACCTATTATAAAAATTGAAAAAAGGAAATATATTATTAATATCAAAGTTATGTAATAAAATTTATAGGAAGAATGATTTAAGCGATGTATAAAAGGATATATATAGTAATTTAATATGACCATCATAAAAATGGATATGGTAGAAATGGCCATTGAATACAGGTGCCTATAATATATAGTCACTGGATATATGGAAATTTCATATATGGTCAGTAGATATAATATATCCAATAGTTACATTGAATCTGTATATAGTTAGTAAAAAAACTAATATGTTTTTTTCACAAATAATAAATAATCTTGGGATGAAATAAAAAGTTAATCATTATCTAAAATAATTTATTTTAAAAATATATAGTTTCATTAATTATGTATTATTATTATTATTAAATAATTAAGTGATGTGTTTATATAATTTATTGTAATATTTTAAAACAATTTTATTTGTGAAATTTAATGGTTCGATGATAATTAATTAATAGAATGTGATTAAATAATTTAATTTTTTAAAAATATAATTTTCTAAAACATTATTTTTAATATATTATACATTTTTATTTTGAAACATTACACACATAATAATTAAATGATAATTTAGTTAAAAACGTAATATATATATATATGAAACAATATAATTTCAATCACGTAAAAATATTTCTTTGTTACATAATGAGAAAAAAACATAGTGTTTAAAATATGATTATAAAAAAGAAAATTTTCCATTATATTTTATATTTTATATTAAAAGTAAAATTTAAAAAAAAATTAACTATAAATTTCTTTAATGGATTCTATATTTTTAATCATCATTTCAATATTAGGTAAGAGGGGGTCTCAAATTTTTAGTAAAGAAATAATATCTATGGTAAATATTTATGAGTAGAAACGAGGTAAAATGAGGTAAATTAAAATGGATCAAATATTATGTAATTAAGATTATATTTATAAATTGTAGAATTCTATTATTAGGTTTCTGATTCAATATTTGAAATAAATAAAAATTTATTACCTAACCCACTTAATTTCTTGGTGATTTATTATTTACTCTATACATAACTTATGTTTTTCGTTCAATATCCCTCATTTTCAACTATATAAGGAGATATTTTAATCCCAAAATATACAAATTAAATAATTTTATTATCCCTTAAATAAGATACACTTTTTTCATAAAAGGTTAATCACCAATGATACCTTAACTTTTGTCTAATGAAAGGGGTTAGATTATTTATTTTCAAGGGAAGACATTGTGAGAATGATTGACTATATTTATGTTAGTAATGTGTTTTTATTCATTTATAACATTTAAATAATAATATAAATATTAAAAAATAAAACATTAATCTATAATTTTATATAATAAAAAAATTATTCTTCTATAAAAAATATATTATTTTAATATAAACCATTGTTATTACTCATTCATTAGTTACAATGCAATCTTATTGGGATCAGTTTTATCATCCACGTGAATGATGTTATAATGTTTACTATATAAATGAATAAGATAAAAATAATAATGATAGTAAGATTTAATTATTAGGAATTTATGATGTTTTTGTAATTCTTTAATAGTAATATTTATAAGTATACACTTTAATAAAATAAAATCATGTTGTTGAATCAAAATTAAAAAAAATGATATTTTAACTTATCTTTGTAAACTATAAATATATATTCCTAAAATGACCAATGTATTCCAATTAAATATCAAGAATATATATTAAAACAATTATTATGGTGGTTATGAATCCATGATAAGGTTCATGAATTGGAACCACCATATGGATGCTTTTATAGAAAAATGACACAATTAACACAAGGATATTAATTTAAAAAAAAGAATGATTAAAGAATGGGTAACAAGAATTTATGAAATATTTTTATCAGGTAAAATATATATAAATATGGTTGATATTTTAAAAAATAATAAAGAAAAATATATTATATAGGGTGTTAGAATACATTCAACTAAACAGAAGTCCAAGGTAATAGTTTTTTCTTCTAAATTTACCATTATTATAATATACTTCATATTCAAATCCTGTTTTTCTTATGTGTTTTATACACTTCATCAAAATTTATTTTATAATAATTCACATGAAGTTAAAGGTATTTTAAATTATACTAATTTTTCTCTCTCTAGGTGGTTTTATTCAATGGTTACCAATCCTAAAATGTTTTTATTTCCATATCAATTTGAAATTGAGATAGTCTATGAAAAAATTTCCATTAAAGGAAAATTGTTTTTTCTCACTAAAACTAAATTTTGTATTGGATGTTTTGGTTATTTATACATTTTACATGTTTTCATACCATTTCACCACTCGTCCACACTTAATAAAATCAAAACATTTCATGCAATTAAAGATGAGCATATCTTGACATTTCGATCAAGAATTTTTATCCAATGTGTTAATATTATTTATTTAGATTCATATATTTAATTATATAAACTCATTTGACTTCTTATGATCATTTTATAGTGGAATTTAATATATTTATAAATAAATGAAAAGAATTTCTTTTTAACTCTTTGTTCTTGGGTCATTTTCTATTATCTTCAATATTCATTACAAATGTGTAAAGGGAACTCATTTTATTACAATATTTACACTATTGAATTATCTAACTATATTATTTAGTTTTTTTAAATAATACTTTCCATGGTTTCACTATATTATAGTGTAATTTTTATTCATATTTTTTAAAAAATATTTCTTAATAATTTTCCACATAAGTATAGGATTTATCATCATATTTTCATATTGTTTTTCAAATGCTCTTAATATTTTATTCTAATGTATATCAATTTCGTTTAATTTTTCTTAGGAGTTTTTGGGATTATGATATAATGATATTATCAATCATGTTTCTTTGTATGGATATTGATCGTTTCTTATTCATGTTATCATGAAACCAATTTCTTTCCCATTACATAATTTAGCTGTCATAGAATTATGAATATTTTCATGTTTATGTGGAATATATATGCACGATTGTTTATTATGATAAAATTGGGACCATAATTATAAATACCTTTAATGCATTGGGAAAATTATAATATCTCATGAGATGAAAGGGAATGATATGTAATCTCAATCCACTATTGTATTATGTCCACTATGTGATGGGTGGATGTAGAATTATATATCCCATCAATGTATTGTGTAAAGCCTTATATTGTATACTCTTTTATGTTAGGTACTAGGGATTAAAACCAAAAACCGATAGGAATATTTTTACTAATTTATTATTATATTAGTAGTGAGTGTCAATATAAGGAATGAATTTATATGCTTTTGTATATGCGACGTTTTTATTCCATATTTCTATATTTTGTAATAATCCTATGTTATGTTTTCATGGATCATGATTATTTACTAATGTTCCCAAAATCCTATGACTCATATTAAATATTAATCTTAAATAATTATTCTAGGACTCATGAACTATGACATATTATTTATTAGGTGTGATTCTATTAGGTTCTATCTATACAAATCAATAGTTTCCTCAAACCCATATGTTCATATTGTGCTTACTGATGATCTTTGATTGTTATATCTTATGAATAATTTAAAATAACAAATAATTTTAATATAAAAAATTTTCATATATTCATTAGTTATATTTTTTATGTTATATTATTTATAAAAATATTAAACATTTTTTAGTTAAAAAGGATAAAATCATTATTTCTAACAGATTTGGATTTTTATTTGGTTTTGTTTAAAATAAATATTTCCAAATTATATAATGTAATATTGGAAAATGAAATATTTTCTTAATTCATAATATTAAAAATCACTTAAGATGATATTTTGAGTTTTTTTGAACACATTGACTTTTCAATGAATAGTAACAAAATAATGATTTTATTGAAAATAGTATATTCTTTTAATGTATTTATAAATTAAAAATCTATTTTTTATTAGTTATAAATTTTAAATACCTCAATTTTATTTAAAATAATAAAATTATTGGATATAATATCAATTTAATACAATAATATAGAAAAAACAATTTTATATGTAAGAAGGATATTTTTATGAAAAACAATTTTTCATTGCCTTTTTTAGTGTAATTTTAAATTAAATTATACCAATTCAGTGTTTTGGAATTTTAAAATTGTAATAAATAATAAAAATAGGTTTATTAAAATTTTAAAAATATACCTATTTTATTTTTGGTCATTATGAACATAAACCATAGTAATTTTAATTACCACGCTAAAGGGTAAATTTAGTAATTAAAGTAAAAAATAGAATGATAAGTACAATAAATTACCCTAAAATGTAAAAAATTTTATTTTTATATTCCAATTGCTTCAATAACCATCCATGTCTCTATTATATGGTGTTTTAGTTCAATTTGGATGTGATTTTAAGGTCTATTATATTTTCTTTAATGAAAATAAAAAAATATCACACTGTTATTTTCAATATCTATAATATTTTTAACATAAGAATAACAAGAATTTATGTTTGAATATGATTATTATTTTTTAATATAAACGATTAATCTTCATCACGATGATTTATTTTTATATTTTAGTGAATATATAATCACCATAAAATCTTACACAACACTGACACAATAATTATTCAATTAATTGAAAAAAATAAAAAATGATATTAAAGATATTAAAAATAATATAATTTGGGATAATTAATTTTGTATACATTTTTATTAGAAAACCATATCATTTTAGGGATATTTTAAATTATTATATTTTAATTCCTTTTTTATGTTATAAAAAATAAATTTAAATGAATAGTCCTAAAATTGACATTATTGATATTCTATGAGAATACTATTTTATTAAATGATATAAAATTCATATAACATTATATTGAGTCGAAAAAATGGTATTTTTCAAAAAATTATCCATCATACATTTATGGTTATTTTATATTTTTATAGTAACATTATTAACTCATAATGTGTAGAAGAATTTAATATTGCAGTGATTATCAAAAGAGTTAACAAAGGGTTTAAAAAAAGATATGGGTAAAAATTAGTCAAAAATATTTAATTTTACTAAATAAATGTATTTAAATCAATAGTAATACTATATATAATTTAAATCATATTTTATTCATTTTTAAATTAGAATTTCTTTATATGATTTTAATATTTTGAGAAATTTTAAGAGTTCCCCTCCCCTCTAATATAAAAGGCAACCTCTTATTCCACATTCTTAACACTTAAAACCTTATTTGGTTATGAAAATATCTTCCCAAAAAACATTTTATCTTACCTTATCACGTTATAAAGGAATTATTTTGTGAATAATTCTATTTTTAGTGGTCTTACGGTGTTGGGAAATAGTGGTTATCCAAGGAAAAGGTATCATTCCAAACCGAGCATTTCTGTTTTATTTATTTTTTCACCTCCTTCAGATATCATGTAACCATGATTATATAACAACATTATAATATTACATATATTTATTTTTCATGTCAATTTAAGAACTTATAACTATATTCTTTTCTATCAAAAGGGAAATTAAACCACCATTCATGTGTTTGATTAACTACCGCCTCACGAACCGATGAAATTCATTTTCTATTATCGTATGTCATGGATGGTTATAATGATAAAAGTATATAAATATATATATTACATTAATTAAATATTTATAATTTTTACAATATAATAGAACATTTAATTTATTTCCTTTTTATTTATAGTAACATGGCAGCATTGTTTGTGTGTACCTGTGGACTACCACTTTTATAAATTGATGTGATTTTTTTAACACCACATCACAAGGTTGATATATATAAGTATAATTAAAGAAATAATATTATACTTTTGATATGATTATCATTTTGTAAAAATAAACTGTTACTTACATTATTTACATAAGTATCATTGTAAAATGGAAATGTTACTAATGCGTACATATGACCTACACCATACACGATTGCAATGTAGCTCATTTTTCATAAACACATTTCATGATTGGTTTAAATAATTCAATTAATTTATAGTAATAATAATTATTTCACTATTATTAATATGGAGGTGATGGAATAATGACCACTTTTACCATAGTCAACATCATGAATCCATTATGGAATTATGGAAAAAATATTTTCAAAACATCCTTTGTGAATTTAATTAATTAAACAATTAAATATATCATGATAATGGATAAAATAAAATGAATAATAAACATTAAAAAATATTTAAAAGGGTATATAATTAACTTAATTTTATTATTATGGATGATAAATACTTTAGTGACAATTTGGACTCAAGGTAAGATACTTTCATTTAAAAAACCATCTTTTAATGTTTCAATTAAAACTCTGTTTTTTTTTTCAAATTGATATTTGTTAAATTATATAATTTAATTATTTGTATTGAAATAATAGAATTATAATCACAAATTATATTTCATTTTTACATTTTGTTAATTATTTTAAAATGGAATCATTTATGGAATATTTTAACATCATTTATAATAAATGAAAAAAGAATGTTTTATTTTAACATATATGGTGACAATGACCTTTCCTGCCAAAATTATTTTTATTTTATTTTTGGTTTACATTAAAATATTTCATGTTTTATTAACAAAAAATATCTCTTTATATATTTTCTTTTTATTTTCATAATTTATTTTAAAATGGAATGGATAAATGTGTTCTTTTGGGGTGAAAATATTATTTTGAAAATTGCATACTTTTATATGTTATGATTATGTTATGGTTCATGGAAATTATATATTATTATGGGTGGTTATTTTATAAACTGAGGGTGGGTGAGCCCATTGTAGATCTTCAATTAATTAGGTAAATAGATGGAGTTAACCGAATTGGTTTCCTTTAAGTGATTATGGAAAAATAATGTGATGGTTATTACAAGTATAAAAATGATAGTTATTTCAATAGTAACTATGATGGTTTCTCCATGTATAGACATGATGTTTTTTCTATGTATAAGTAATAATTATAGGAAAAAATTTCCTCTTGTTTACAATATAATTTATCTATCATTTCACTATGTGTTTTTATAGAAAATTTTTGATTTTACAGGGTAATGAAATATATATGAATCTTTATATGATTGAAAATTATATCTTCGAAAAAACCTAATTATGAGTTATATATGATTTTAAATAAACAATTATGAGTTTTTATTTTTCCTTAATTATTTATTATTAAATTTTTAATGAAAATATTTAGACATAGAATTTCATTTCATTAGTAAGAAAATGTTTATTTTGAATTTAATGAATATTTTGAAAAAGAAACTTTTTATAAGTATTCATAGACTAATCATTTATTTATTTTTTTATATGCCTTAATATGAAATTTTTTCTCACTGAAAATTTGATTTTTTTTCATAGGCTGTATAGAATGGAAAAAAAGTAAAAGAGTCAAGTTAATTGTCATGAATATTTTCCATTAAACACATAATGTTTTATTTTAAAAGTTTTACATTGTTAAAAATGGATACCGATGAGAAGTATCCACATTGTAAAATATGGTTTTCATATCTATGAGTCCTGAAATTATTATTTAAAACACTAATACTAAATTATCATCGGATGGGAAAGAAAATTAAATCTTATATAAAGACTCTAGATTAATTAATGTTTAAGGATGAGTACTTATAGTTTCTATCAAAGCAATGTTTAGATACCTCTAGAGGTTAGGATAATGTTAATATAATTCGATTAAAATATTTTTATTTATAGTTAATATGAAATGATATATAATTTTAATATACTAATATTTATTTATCTAAATTATATCTATTCTGAATGGTTTTCCATATAGTAACCATTGAAGCTAAAGTAAAAAAGGCACAAAGGGGTAGACACCCTTTCGAATAAATAACCTATAATAATGGGAAATGTAATAGATATGTTTTTTGTGATTATGGCTTAGTTGAAATGGGATATAAATTGTGGTGGAATTCTTGAATGATGTCATCCCGTTTTACCATAGAGGAACATGTCAATAGTGAAACATTTCATGATGAAATTCTCTTCTAAATTAACAATATCTTTTGTACCAATAGTATCTAGAGGTTGAATTAAATTCCTAGAAATGATGTTAAATTTCATTGGATTTTTGTATTATAAAAATATTTGTCTTTATATATATCATTTAAAGGTGAAGAAGATAAATGGAAGAGGTGGTTAATAATTCTAAAGAAAGTGACGATATTGGTATCACATAATGAGAGGATTTTAAGAATTTATTCCTTGAGAAATATTTTCCTAACGATATTAGAAATTAGATAGAAAAATAATTATTGGAACTGAGGAAAAAGGAGAAAGATTCAGTTTCCACAAACGAAGAAAACATCAACTCATTGGAAATGTACACACCAACTTTTAATTGTGAGCATGATATTAAAATTAATTAGTTTTTCTCAATCATTAATTTCATATATCAAAATTTATTACTACAGTATTAATTAAAAAGATATTGTAAACTTGTGAGATGTTCCAAGAATGTGGAAATGGAGTTTTTCAATGATCATGTGTACTTATAAACCAAGAAGAAATTTTTTTCAAGGTATATGAGTAAATGAATGAATGGGTTAATAAAACATAATGGTTAGAAAATTTAGTTTTCTTTTTTATGAGATATTCTAAAAAGAACAATGGGGAATCCATAAATAAGAATGGTAAGTGATTTTGATCTGGTAAGATGGGGAATATGGATCACAATTTCAATAAAAAAATTAATGGTAGTGGGAAAGAAAATATGCTAAAAAATATTTAATTATTTAAATGTAATGATATGTGTTATTGTGCACATGATTTTCCAATGAAAAAAATAAAATGATGGGATGTAGATTCACTATAATTAAAAAATTATGGTGAAATATTTTTAACCACTTCAGTATATTTTAGGACATCGAATGAAGTAGAGTCCTTTAAATTTCTTTTTTAATGAGTTTGTGCTAATGTATTGTTTAAATTAGGTTCTATATATTCATTCATTTTTTGAGATAGTTTATAGTAAATTGGGAATTATATATCAACAAATGAGTCTATAAAATGTAGTTAAAAAAAGATAATAAGTATAAAGAAATAAATTTAAGAGTCTACTTATAGTTTTTTGTGGAAATGAATTACATATGAACCACATTGTCTTTCCCCTAGAAGAGTTTGAAATCATTCATAGTATGGATTGGAATTCCATTTACCACGCTAAGATAGATTTTAGGGCTAAAAAATTGGAATAATTTTATTTTGTATATAAGAACTATCTAAAATAATTGAAAATATATCATGAAACAAAGAAACTACTAAAATATTAAAAATAACGTTATCTATCACATATTCTCAAGAAAAAATGAACTATATATATTAAGGATGTGTCAATAGTAAAAGAATACCTTAATGTTTTTTCATCATGAGTTTCAAGCTACGATACCATATTATGATGTTTAATCTTCTATTGAATTAATTCATAATGCCAAGGCAATATAAAAACCACATATCGAATGGATCATGTTGAACTCAAGGAACTGAAAGACTAGTAGTTATAGTATCTTTATAATGGTATAATTCATAATAGAACATCATCACATGGTTCCTTTTTTTGTTTTGTATAAATAAAATAGCATCGTGAGGCTTTGAAATAATTATATATCTTTGTATGACATTGTTATTACTAATATCTATTTGTTTCCTCATATCAATGATATGTTTGATCATCTCCTAGGAGATCAGTATTTTTGAAAGGTTTCCATAAAGACTGAATAATATTAGTTGATGGTGAAGGATGATGAGATTATAAAAACAAGAATTTAGACTAGATATAGGCATTATGAAATTATGTTTATGCCCTATGGGTTAACAAATTCTATAGTTATATTTATGGATCTTATGAATAGGGTCTCCCATTAATATTTTCATTTTTTTTTGTTATATTATTTATGATATCATGATTTATTCAAAAATATATGAGGAATATTAAAAATATCTAAGTATTAATTATAAAACCATGAAATAAAAGAATTCATATATAAAGTTTAGAAAATTTGATTTTTGGAAAAAAGAAATTTCAATGCGTGGAAACATCAAAAATAAATATCGAATAATAGTTGATCATATTAAAATTGATGTTTCTGATGAAGGAATAAAACCAAAATTTTACTTTGATTTATAGTTTTCTAGGGTTATCATGAAATTTCTAGAGGTTTGTTTTAAACACTACATGATCATCTAGACTACTGAATAATTTACCTCCAAAATTAGTTAAATCCATTTGGATCCATATATTATAAAAATATTTTATTTCTTCCACTACATTGAAGTTTCCCTAAGAGATCTTGGTTGTTTCTAGTTTCAGAATGATTCAGTAATTACTTAAGCTTCCGGAAAAGTAAAACCTCATGAGTTAAATTATCATACATAAGATGTGGAGTTAGCTTCTATAGTTTATGATTTAAAATTTTGGATAAATCATTTATATGGATCGATTTGGAAGATATAAAAATAGTAAATGTTTGATGAATATATTCACTCATAAAAATTTAAAAATGATATAGAGGCTATGAATAAAATTGATAATGGATTATAACTATATAGTTTAATCCCAACATATAAAATAAATCAATGTTACTTATTCTTTGAGTTGGAAAACTAATGCCTCATTAACCATGTTATTCTAATAATATAACCCTTTGGCCAATAATTTGATGAATTTTGGTTTAGAAGTTATAGATGTAGTAACTTAATCTATTTTGTTTCAAGTTTCATTACAATAATCATTATATTAAATAATTATCCATGTTCATAGGGATGACCATATGTTACACGAAAAAGGAGACTTAGTTAAAAAGGGTAAGTTTCAATATTTTTACATCGATACATAAAATTTATTGAGATTTGGAATGAGATTGTATGTGTATTTTTATTTTTATTTTACGAGTGAATTTTTTAGTAATGCTTATAGTTCCTTGTTTTCCATTCATAATGGAAGTAATAAGATATACATAGGCCTTCAAGAGTACTAATGGTTGGATGGAATGAAAAGATATATTACTAACATTACTATTACAGGTTTCACTTTTACATAGGTTAATCTAGAGTGATAATTAATAAAGGGGATGAATTATCCTTTTTTCTAATTCAATAATGAAAAAGGGAATATATATCTATTGATTTCGTGGTGGGATTATGAAAAACTACCTGAGGTATAATTGTTATTTGGGTTATTATTGATCTATTATCTAAATATTTTCATTTTATTCCCATTCAAGATACTCTATATTTAGATCAGAATTATGAACTATATCATAAGGAGATATTCAGGTTATATGGTGTTCCTCTTGCCACTATATTTTATCGTGATCCCAGGTTCACTTCAATTTTTGGGAATGTACTTCAAATGTCATTGAGTAAAGAATTAAATTTAATTATGACTCTTAATCCAGTATTTGGTTGATAATACTAGTGAAAAATTCAGAACATTGAAGAAATGTTTCTTACTTGTTAAATGGATTTATTTGGATGTTGGGAACAATAACATTCTTTAGTTGAGTTCTCTTACAATAAAAACTTTTATTCCGGTTTACATATGGAATACTATGAGTCCTTATATGAAAATTGATGTTAATATCAATATTTTTAGGATGATGTTGGAGAAAGAAAATTGATGGTACTAGAATTGGAAAATGATATTTTTGATAAGGTAAAGGTAAATAAGTAACTTTTTGGGACAACTTTGTGCATATAGAAAAGTTATGTGGGTAATCAGAGGATTGATCTCCCATTAGAGTTAGGTGATTATTTACTTCTTAAAGTTTCTACACAGAAAAATGTGATGTGTTCTGGTAAAAATAGAAGAAAATAACATGATTAATTAGAACATTTTAAATCTTATAGAATGATGTATTAGTTTCTTACTAAGTGGAATTTCCACTGATATTATCTAATGTTTATAATAATTTTCATGTTTTGATGTTAATAAAGTGTGTTCTGATTCATATCATGTTTTAATCCTTACGGTTGTTCAGTTATAAGAGTACTATTCCTACTAGGAAAAACCTATTCAGATTCTTGAAATAAGAGGTCATGTATTGTGGAGTGATTTAATTTTTGAGGTTGTGGTTTTTTTGGATAAAACATATTGTTTATAAAGCAACATGTGAGTCTAAAAAATCTACAAGGGAAATGTATCCCTACTAGTGTAATAAGTTAATAAAATTTAAAAACCCAATTTGAAGGAGGGGGAAAATCTAATAGACCATGTCATTTTTAAATAAAAAAATTCATATATTCATTTGTTATATTTTATAGAGTTAAACTCATAATAAAAACTTTTGATATTTTTTCAATCAATTGGAAAATTCTTTATTTCTAACCATGACGGTATTTTATATGAATTTATTTTAAATATCGATTTAAAAATTTTAGCATTATAATTTTTAAAAATCAAATTCATTTTTTTAATTAGTTATTTCAATTTTATATTATGATGGATTTTTGAGAATTTTATGAAATGGATGATTGTTCAATTAATAGTGAAACATGATATTTTTTTAATGAAAACATTATTTTTTTGATAAAGCATTTATAATGTAAAATTATTTATTAAATTATTTTTTATATAAAATTTATTTAATTTTTAAAAAAATAATCCAATTATTTTTTTTTGAATTGATTTTTTTTACTAGAATTTAGTATAAAATCACGTTATATTTAAAATGGACATTTTTATATAAAATTTCTTGTCATTCTCCTTTTCCAATTTAATTATAAATTAAATTATACGAATTAGGTGTTTTCAATTGTAAAAAATTGAATCCATTTTTTTTAATTTTTTTTGTCCTAATTGGGTAAATAGGTTGTTTTTATTTTTTGACTATTTGAATAGTGATTTTTGTAATCTTTATTACCACGTTAAAGGGTAAATTTTGTAGATAATGTTAAAAATAAAATAATAAGAACTATATGATAATCCCAAACCTGGAATTAATTTCATTAGATGATTCTATTTCATCCAAAATCATAAAAACAATTAGTTATATGGGCTTTTTTGCCATTCAAATGTGATTATAACCTTTATAATATATTATTTAAAGAAAATTAAAAGATTTCACACTCTTGTTTTTAATATCTATAATATTTTTAACATATATATAATCCAAGTCTATCTATCATAAAAAATAATTTTTATAAATATAAATTAATTACCTCTATCTTGATAATTTATTTTTAATTTTTAGTTAATAAATAATTTTCTTATATGCTTAAACAACTGTGAAATTATAATTATTCAATTAATAGAAAAAATAAATGAGACTAAAAATATTAAAAGTAATTCAATTTGAAATATTTAATATAATACATTATTTTTTTGATAAATATAAAATTTTAGGGATTTTTTATTTTTTAGATTTAAATTTCTTAGATTTTTCGATGTTATATAAAAGTGAATATAAATTAATTGTTCTAAAAATGACATTATTGATATTTTATGAAATTAATATTTTATAAATGATATCAATTTCCCAAAAAAATATTAAATCCATCAAATTTTATGTGATGAGATTAATTAAAGTAAACATGGTCCATATATGGATCAATTTTCAATTTATCGTAAAATCATTTACCTTTAATGTGTAGAAGTTTTAATATTGTTGTAATTTTTCAAATGGGATAACGATGGATTAGAACAAACAGTGAAGGTTAAAAACATAGATAAAAAATTTAAATATTATTTTATGAGATTATTTAGATAATAAATTATACTATATTTGAAATAAATTAGTTTTTATCCATTTTAATTGATTATTAATCTATACTAATTTAATATTTTTTAATCCCAAGAGTGCCCCTCCTCTCCCTTATAAAAGGGTATATATTTATCACGTTCATTTTCAATTAAAGACCAATTGTTTTATCCAATATATACCATAATAACTTCTTATAATCCCTAGCCACATTATAGTTGCCTTGGTTAGGGAATAATACCAACCTTAGTTGTCTTAAGGAGTTATGAAATAAAGGTTGTTAGAAGAAGAGGAATAATTTTCGGTTTTATTTATTCTTCTACCTAATTTGGATATTACATAACCAGTTTTACATAATAAAATTATTATCATCTAAATAATTATTTTTTTATGTTAATGGAATGACATATATCCATATTATCTGCCACAAAATAAGAAACAAAAGTATCATTCTTATGTACGGAGGACTACCACCATGCGAACCGTTGCAATTCGTTTTACATCACCATCTCTCATGAATGGTTATAATAATGGAATTAGTGTATACATATGATATTAATTTAAATTATACAATTATTAAATGATAATATATCACTAAATCTGTTACCCTTCCATTCAATAAAGTATGATAACATCATTCATGTGTACGTGTAGACTATAACCTATATAAAGTGATGTGATTTGTTTATAATAAACACTTCACATGGATGATATATATATGTATGAGTAAAAATTAATATGTTATTTATGCTATTATGATAATTTTTTAATGATAAAATGATACTTACCCTCTTTTCAAAATTATCATTGATAAATGGAAATGTTACTCACGAATACATAGGACCTACCATCTCCATGATTATAGAATAGTTCATTTTTCATAGCCATCATTAATGATTATTTTTAAAAATAGTTTAGGTATAAAAATAATTACTTTTTCTTTATTATTATTTTGGATATGATAGAATCATTACCACTTTGACCATAATCAACATTCCTAATCCATTTTAGAATTATGAAATGTATATCATCAAAAAATATGACATCAATTGAATTAAATAAATATTGAAAGATGGCATGGAAGGTGATAAAATAAATAGAATAATAAACTATAATAAGGTTCTTGAGAAATTAAGTAAATAACCTATATTTTTAGGATGATAAATAACGAATGTGACAGGTCAAACTCAAATTAAGTGAAATTATTTTAATTATTTTAATGTTTCCCTTAAATATATTTTTTTTCTTATATATCTATATTTTATAAATTATATTATGAACTTATTTATATAGAAATAATTGTATCATAAGGACACTTTATTATTTTTTTGAATTTATTTAAATTTTTTCTAGATTTAATTTTTAAAGAATGTTTTGTCGGCTTTTACAAAATGATCAAGAAATGTTTTCCATTAACGTATAAAGTAATAATGAACCTTCATACCACTATATATATTATTTTAATTTTGGATTCCATATAAATATTTAATGATTTATTAAAATATAAAATCTCATTCACTATGTTTTAGTTTTTTAAAAAAGTATTTCAAAATGGAATGGATATATCAGTATGTGAATATTTTTTTCTTATGGGTTCGTGAATTATTTTAAAAATTGAATTATTTTATGTGTTATGATTATTTTATGGTTATTGTTACTTGGTTATGATGATGGTGGTTACATTATAAATTTTGGTAAGGTGAACCTATTATTGATATCCAATGAATTGGGTGAATGGATGGAGTGAACAGATTTGGTTTCTCCTTGAATATTATAAAAATATACCATGTTTATTACTATATGTATAACTAGGATAGTTAATTAAATCGTAAATATAATATTTACTCCATGTTTAACCATGATTTTTATTCCATGCATAAGTAATATTTATAGTAAAATTACTCCCCATGTTACCTACATGATTTATCTATGCTCCCTATAGGTTTTTATTTAAATCTTATAATTTCACAATGTAATGTAAAGAATATGATACATTGTATGGGTGAGAATTATTCCATTGAGAAAGAATTAGTATTATTTTTTCGTGATTTCTGAGATATATTTAGGGGTTTTTAATTTTTTCTTTAATATTTCTTATGAAATTCTTAATTAAATTATTTGATCATAGAAGGGTATTTTGTGGGCAAGATAATTTTTATTTTAGGCCATCTGTTTATTTTCAAAATGGAATATTTTTATATGTATTCCTGGAAAAATAGTTTCTTTATTTATTTTCAAGTACCGTATTGATATTTTTGGTCCTATCCGTTGAATTAACGAATTAATTAGGCTATAAGGATGGGTAATAGAATGTTATAATCCAATTTGAATTCTATAAATATTTCTCATGAAAATAAATGTTGTTTTATTTGAAAATATTTACATAGTGAAAAATTGATATTGATCGGAGTTTTCAACATAGTAAAATAAATTTTTTTTATTTAAGGTTAATTTCCTATTTATCTAAATTTATACACATAATATATGTGTCACTATTAATAAAAATTAAATCGAGTTTAAAGACACTATATTAAGTAATGTTTTAGGTTAGGTCCTGATACTCAACCCTTAATAAGAATCTAAGATCAACATTTTTTTTAATTTCCCATGTTATGAATTATTGTATTTTTTTATATGTCTATAACGGTATACATTGTGAGGAATATTTTTTGGAGTAGTTGATGAATGTTTTTGAAAAATGATGTTTATGAATAAAATATTTGAATACATACATGTTATAGGTTTTGGGTGTGAGTTATTGTTAAATGTAATTAATATTCATGTAAAATGATATAATATATATTTATGTTATGGTAGATTTATATTTTTTGGTATCAAGGGAGGATTATTTATTTTTGGGTATTATGTTGTGAGGAATAAGTTTATAGAACCTAAAATAACCTACTATGAACCAAAAGTGTTGTTGGATAATCCTAGTAGGATACTGGTCAAAATAATTTTTTCATAATTTATAATATCATAGGATTTATTTTTCTTTTCATATGATTAATTAGTATGATTATTATTTATAGATGCTCACACTAACATTTGTTTTTGAATAAATCATTATACCTAAGATTTTTAAATTTAAAAATGTTTGATGTGGAAAATGAGTTTCTTTTCCATGTAAAAAAAATAACATTGGGTGGTTGAAGGATTATAAAATATAATTGAAATGCTCGCACAAATTTCATTAGACATGAACAATATCATGAATCATTCTGACTACCTAAAAGAACCTATGAAGGATCAAAAATATATTGATTCCATCACACAGAAATATTCAACCACTATAAGTGGGTCATCACATAAATAAAATTTATATGGAATGGGATAATAAGTTTTAAATGATATTATCTAGTAGAAATTTATTTGTTCTTAAAAAGGTTATTATTTTTAAGGGATGAAGCAGATTGATGGTGGACTCTCATTAAGAATACATGGTAGGTATATTAAATTGAGACCATTTAATTTTGTAAGTTTATGAATATTATTTTCAACATATATTTTACTCTCTACGAACCAACCTAGTTCAACCAAACCAATAATCTTAGCTGTCCTGAAATGAGGCTCATAGTTCGTTTTTAATCTTGATGGGTTAGGAAAAATCACATGGCAGAACCAAATATATATTTTGAATGGTTTTTCCTTGGGTAAACAATAATGAACCATCCATGAAAAGGGATGGACCCACCTATATCACGAGAGTTATTAATATAAAATGAAACATGTAGAGAATAAGGATATACCATAATGGGAAATGTAAATCTTTTACAAAAAATTTCATAAGAGGACATATATATTGTATCTCATGTAATATTACCAAAACTAAATATAATAGGTACACGACCAAAAAACGATTGTACAAACATCCTAGATGATACAAAATCACAAAAACAACTCCACATGAGCCTACTCCGTGAGACCACTTCTCCTCCACAAGACACCAAATTATTGTAATAAAGAAGATCCACCCAAAAAAATAGTTCCCATGACTTTAAGAATTTCATACAAAACAAAGTCTACATTGGACTAATGGAATAACTAGGGTATAAAGAACAAATCCCAATAGGATACCACTATGAATCTATCTAAGGTATTTACCCATGAAAAACTACAATGTATTTTGAATTGTTTTTAAAAAATAAACATTGAAGACATCCCATTTTCAAATAAACCATTGACATACGTTTTTTTCCATTTAAAATGAATTATTTTTTTCAAAAAATACTAAACATGACTAAAATAAAGAATCAAGGCCAATGTAAAAAAAATCTAAATATATCCAACAAGGCATTATAAGGGTGATAATATACATAATCAAAAAGTAATCAATATTAAAAAATTGGAACAACATATACCTATATATCAAATATAAAAAATAAAATGAACAAATATTATTAACCAAATATGCACGAGTAATGTTCACCTTATGCTCAAACCAATAGGCGTAACATGTGTGAGACTAAGCATGTCTTCCATCTGGCAAAATAGAAATAAAATTTCTCACGATCATTCGTAGGATTAACTCTAATAAGTCTTATGGTCTCTCAACAAACAATCATGTAATCTGTCATTATCTTCTTACTCCATGTCTCTAATATTCCCTTGTAAAACAATACATAATCCTTTAAAAACATCCCTATGATGGACTTCATGGTCCATCCAACAACCTCTCATTCACACCTTAGTTAACACTTGTGCTAATCCATGCCATAATTACCAAAAATATGACCCATATAAAATAATCCATTTTCACTAAAAACATTCTAATTTTTTAAAAAACGTTTAAAAAAGGGGAAAAAAAATTTTAAAACCATTTTTTAAATCCCTTTAAAACCCATATAACCTTCTTGGGCCATTTTTGAAACACTTTGTTTAACCATAAGACATACCCATTTGGAAAATTTGCTTCAAACTGTAAATTTAAAAAAAATCCATTAATCAAAAAACATTTAATTAATATCAATCATAATAAATTTAAAAGGAAATAAAGACAATATAAACCAAATATGATTATATATTTGAAGTTAAGTCATAGAAACCACCCATAAATTGAGACACATTCATCATATTCTCCACTAACAGCATTTCCTTCAATGATGACCAACCAAAATATTAATATCAAGACCTCTCACAAATAAGACAAAAGAAAAAAAATTATCCCTAGTACATACCATATATTAAGACAAAACCACTTATAGTGTTATATATTTCTATGACAAATGAGGAACATACTTGATGATTTGGGTAAAAATAAAAAATAAAAATATATTTTTGCTAAACCCAATCCAAATTTCCACGAATCCAAGGGGAATCCACAACTAATGGAGAAGGAAATATTTAAGGCCCAAAAGAAGGGTTTGTATAAAACAGTGGATTTAAAAGAAGGGAAAATGGCATTAAAAATTGACATATGAAAAGGGTACAATAGTAAATTTCAGGTGACCTAAACTGGCTACACAGTTTGATAGCAAATTTTGAAAAAATATACACTAACCATTTGGGATACTATCACCCCAAAAATTGGGTGACACAATTAATAATGTGCATCACATGGCTTGAAAAACAATTCAAAACCCCACTGTCTATATCTAAAACCCCTTGCATGATTGTCCACATGGTTAGAACAATCTTTAGCTAACCTTGTGACTTGGACAGTGACAAAAAATCACTCATTTCTAATCCCCCAAAACCAATAACTCAATGAAAAAACCAAAAAGGTAAATAAATATCCAAATTACACATACAATAATCCAATAGGTGCCATGATCTACACACCATGCCACTTTCATTATCCAAAAATTCCTTTGGAATCCTCATAAGAAAATGCGGCCAATAATCCCTCACCAATGTTTCATACTCATATGTATCATGGTAATTTCCTCCTTGCTTTCCAATAAAACATAAAAGAGGGATCGATATATATTGGAAAACCTTATTATGATAATTCGTGATATTAACTAGATACTCCAAAATAGTAGTATCCGGATAATGATCCAAATCATATCATTCTATCAAATGATATGGGTGAGAATGGTATCTCTTTAATTGAGAGAAATGAAGTATTCTAGGGATCAATGACAACCATTTTGGAAACTCTAAATTATTTCCTATGTTTCCATGAATCTCTATAACATTAACATGTAAACATAATACGGAACCAAGATTCCCATATTTCCCAGCTGAAGATTTCCTAGTTGAATTTAGAAGTGTAGAAAAATCTAATCACCAATCAGAAACTCCCAAGGTTGATGAAGGTGGTTAACATATGGATTATAAAAACTATGGGTTTTTATAAAAAAATATTAATCATCCACACTATATGATTCATCTAATAGATGAGGCTCAGTCCTACCCATGATTTCTTTCCAACCACAACCTTAGACAATTTGGATTTGAAAAACTACTTGTATAACTCCTGGAAAGGGGAAATCTAGATCAAGGTCTATAAACTATAATTTTAATTAGACTAGGATAATTGAAGGTACATTGTCCATCTAGACCTAAAATTAATCCCAATGTCTTGCAACATATCTTTCAGAGTTAGGATGATCTTCTTAGACTAAACATCAATCTTAAGGTGATAACTTGTGCTCAATCCTAGCTAAGTTCCTAAAAACTCCTACAATACCTTCTAGAAAAATGATGTAAAATATACATCCTAGTATAACACTATCACTGAGGGAACTCCGCAAATATGAACAACTTCTTAAACATAAATGTTTTGAAGGACCTATTCCTTCATTAACTCCCTAATGAGAATAAAATTTGATTTTTTAGTTATAAAATAAATAATTATCCATTATGAATATTTCAAAATTGGTGTATAAGGTAGTCCAATAATGAAATCCATAGAGATCCCATCATTTTTCCAAACTTGAATAGGATGTGGTTGTAATACCCTAGGGGGCCTATAATTTCCATATTTGATTCCCTAGAAGGTCAAGAACATGAAATTTTTTCTAACACTACATATCTCATATTAACCACCACCAACATCCTTTAAAGTATAAACCATCTTGTTCATCCTATGGTGGAAGACTGAACAAGGATGATGTTTCTCATGCATCACCTCCAGACATAGGATCAATGGAGCAATCATCCACTCTCTAATATTACATAACCCCCAGGGGTAATTCAAATCACCTAAGGCATCCATACCAATTAAACCACAGATAAACAACTAGAACATGGGATCAGATACAAACTCACTCTTAATACAATCAATAAAGGAGTTTTTAGCATTCACACTGGATATGAACACCTGCTATCTATCCTATTGTATCTCTTGATTCATATCAATAAAAAACTCATCAGTCCTCACTCATCGAGTTATTATTGAATGACCTATACTATAATATTCCTAATAAATGAACCATAGACCATGTTCCCCTTCCTAGGTGTATACATAATATCAAAATAAAATGACAGAAGATATCACACCTTGAATCACTTTATGATATTCAGGTTTCCCGAGGTTAATATTTAATTTTGTATTTTATGATCTCAATAGACCATAAAATAATATTAGAGGAGGTAATTTCACAACATTTTCAAAAAAATACATCAAAACTACAACTTCCAAGTCATGGGTGGGATAAATCAACTTATACGGGAAGAGATTTCGAGATCCATATGCCACCACATGGTAATTATACATCATACAGACCATATTTCCATACCATAATAATTAAAATACATTAAATAAAATATCTTGGGATCAGGGGAAATCAAAACTGGCACATATTTTAAATGATTCTACAAATTCTATAAACCACTCTTACACTTCAAATCCAACTAAAACATCACCCCTTTCCTGGTAAAGGTTGTCATATGAGAATCTAGGATTGAGAATTCGTGAATTAATTGTATATAATTCCATGTTAAGACTAAAATTATATGAATATACAACACATTTTTAGGATTAATGAATGTCATTATTGATGAAATATTATCAGGATACACGAGAACACATTCAGTTGAAATCGCATGGCCCAATAACATCACTTCCAGAATCAAAATATGTCATTTGGATATCATAGAATATATATAGTGCTCCCTCAAATTACCTAAAAACCTCTATATGGTTATAATGATCTTCCTTCATCTTGGTGTACATGAATATATCATCCACAAACTTGCCCACAATGTATTCTAGAAAAAATATAAGATTTGGTTCATTAATTACATGAAAAAATATGAAGAATTGATGAGGCAAAATGGAATAAAAAAACTAAAAATGTATATTTTATCTTAAAAAAGATGTATTTTTAACATCCTCATCCTAAAACCTCATCTATTGGTTCATTTTTTTGATTTATTTTTGAAAACTTATGTACTCCCCTGAGAAGATAAGAAATGTTATCATCTATGAGAATTTGTATTTATTCATCACAGTCACTTGGTTAAGATTATGATAGTCAATTCAAAATAATAGGCTCTAATATTCATTCTTTCATGTAGAAATAAAAAATCCCACAATGACATTATTAGATATAAAAATCCCTTTCCCTCATGATCCTCAAGATAAAAAATTTAACTCTCTCTGTTCATCTGTATCCATTCTATAAGATGGAAAAGAACTGAGGTTCATCCCTAGGGAGAATATTGATTAAAGGTGATCTCATGAAGGGGTGTAAACCCTAGGAAATCCTCTATAAATTTTTTTTGGTACCTAACAGTGACCATTATATGTTCTCCCCCTAAACTCATTTTGGAATTACCGAGAATGAACCATGAAAACTAGCATGAAACCAACCCCAACTCCACGGAATGTGGTCCTTAACTCCCCAATCATGGAACCAAAAAACCTTAAATAACACATGTTCTACCACAAAGAGAATAAAATTGGATCCTATCATGATAGTAGTCAACTATAACATTGTATTTGATAAATAAATCTATTCTGATTATATGGTCAATAATATATAAGTCCAAAATAAGGATGTCCTATATGACTTCCACACCAGCTACCAAAAAATGAAACTCATGTTTTTTAAATCCTTAATTCTTCAACCAACTTGACGAGGTTAATAAATCCATAAATTATGGAATAAAATTATCTCACACACCTAAAAAATCTATCTATTTCATTAAAATGAATGAATTGTATGCACTGGTGTGAAATAAAAATAATTACATCAAAGAAGCAAAAAACAATGTACCTCTCATAGTGGATGGAAAGTAATATGATCCCTCTAAAATAACCAATGCTATATGGTTTCCCCCTTTCTTATTCCTTCACTACATCTTCTTCCCCTGGTGAGAATCTCCCTTAAAATGAGGGTGAGATCCTCTACCCTTGAAAGCCTCTAGCTACACCTAATATCCATATGAAAAATTATATCCCACATTATTCCCTTATAATGGAAACTAATAGAATCTCCAGAGAAACCCTAGAAATCCACACTTGTGGAACACCCTTAGAGTATCTATGAAATTAGGACCGGTGTGTTAAGCCTTCCCACCATATTAATAGTAAATAATATTATTCCATGATTTATCCAAAGAAACTAAACCAAATGTCTTCTTGAAATTCTTACCACTGCCCCACTGAGACTCATCCTTCTTCTTTTTCTGACCTGTTGAAGAACTCTGGATTCCACCTATAGAAATGATTCCATTGAAACCAATAATATCATTAAAATATTATGTTTCCATAGACAACTTATGACCCAATATGTAATATGTTTTTTAAAAAAGGATAATAATTATAGATACGATCTCTCGACTCATGCAAATTCCAAAGCACCAAGACCTGAGGAAATAGTTTGTGAAAAGATGTATTAAATTGCACAAAAACATTGTTTAATAGGCATTATAATCCATCATGACGTTATCTCCTTGATCTAACTTCGTGATTTCAAAGAAATTCTTTGCCCTCCGTGTCTCAAGGTAGAACTACTGATTAAAAGAAAACCTAAAGGTTGTCCATGTGATATCCTCATACAACTTTGAAAACACTATATACTCCCACCACACTGTATATATTCCTTCTAAAACATATGTGGAAAATCCATTAGAGGTATTTGGAGACTTTTATAACCAAAATATTCAATAAATATGATTTAACCACTACTTTGGATCTTTGGGTCCCCTATCATAATGGAACACCGATGAATATTTCCTCATATACTCTTGATCATGGTTCACTATCAATGTATACCAATGAACACATATTTTTCACTAGTATTAATTAATAAAAATTACTAGATCTACCAACTCCAAATCGAGAGGAGGATTCCCCTGTAGGGTATTCTCCGCAGCACCCTCTCTATACTTGGATGAGGTATTTCTGGGAGGCATTATATAAAATACACAAAACATAAGGTTCATAAATAATGATTTAAACTCAAAATACATGAAGAGAGCCAAAAAAACCCATACAAGGTACAAACAAGTAGAATATGAATCAAAAGAAACTCAAACCTAAAATGGATTAAAAATAAATAAAAAATTCTAATCATTTCTCACTATGCACTATTTTGTTGTACTGCTTGGAAAACAATGTTCCAAACATGTAAGAGTTACTGAAATTGGTAGGTAAGGATGCATGGTATGTAAATGGTTACCACTACACATGTTCTATAGCATTAAAACTCCTCCATACTTCCTCGTTTTAGAAAATAACTAATATTAACCCATGGTATTTCCCCATGAATCAACACTAACTAGGAAATATAACAAAATATATTAAAACCACCCATAACAAGGCTAAAAATATAACTATAATATCGAACCACCCATGTAAACTCTAGGTCCATCAAGAAGAAGAGCTAGTTGTGTACTCCCTTATTCCAATAACTGAAATGCAGACAGTCCTATCTCTAGTCTTCTACTGACTACTATATATGAACTTTTTTTGAAATCATTTTTAAATAATACCACCAATGTCAACCCAACCCATCACTTGGGTAATCCAACCAGATGGCCAACAATGTTTTCCTAATTACCATAGTCTTATGATGAGAACCAGGAATAACCAAGAACATATGGTAATTGATTTCAACCATGGAAACCGGTATGACCCATCCATGAAATGGAATGACCACACCCTATCATTTAAGTAAGAAACATAAAATGAAACATCTAGACACCAAAAAAATACCATAACTAGAAAGTATATATCTCATAAAAAACATTATATAACATGATTTATATGTCCTATCTCATGTTGATAAACCAAAATACAAAATAATGGTTACATGAAAAAACAATTCCAATAAATATACGCAATAAGATACAAATCACAAAAAACGACTCAACATGACCGAACACTATGAGACCACATCTCCTCTAAAAGAAATTATAAGATGTTAATCAAGAATATATAGTCATTTATATGGTTCCATTTCAATTGACAATGTCTTATAAAAAACTATACAGAATCCAAAACGCATATGAAGGGTTTAAGGAAAAAATCCTAGTAGGATACCACCATGAATATATTTAATGCTTCAACCCATGAAAACAAGTAAAAAAAATTTAAAACACCTTTTAGGACAAAAAAATGGAATATAACCCATTTTTAAATAAACATTTGAAATCCCTTTGTTTTTTCATTTCAAATGAAACATGTTTTAAAAAAAGTAGTCAATATGGATCAAATAAAGAAGTATTTCCCAAGTTATAACAAACTCATCATAGACAAAAAATCAAAATAATGGTGAGAATATACATCACTAATATATAATAAATAATAAAAAATTGTCAAAACATATCTCATTACTCAAAACATGGCACTTTCCCTTACATGGGAAAGTTATATAGTTCTT
Organism: Viscum album; assembly: GCA_963277665.1. Lineage (NCBI taxonomy): Eukaryota > Viridiplantae > Streptophyta > Magnoliopsida > Santalales > Viscaceae > Viscum > Viscum album. The sequence continues at coordinate 755,687,996 of OY728132.1, read as the reverse complement.
TTCTAGTATAATGTTTCCATATTTTTTGTTTTACTATTTATTTTCTGTTTAACAACTAATTCCATGAAAATAATGAGGAAAAATTATATATAAAATGTTTAGGGTCAAATTATTTTTTAAACATGCCATTTATGATGACAATAATTGGATATCATATAAATAATACCAACATTATAATGAATGTCTGATTCAATGTTAACCATAATAGGAAAATTAAATACGTTGATCATAAAGGATTATCTTTATGATGGACTGAGCACTAATAATGACCTATATAATTATAGATCTGATGTGGTAATTTTTATAAGAATTATCCTTTATGAAATCCTCAATGACATAAATTTAGTCTAAGTATACACAGGTTTGGACCATAAAAGGAAGACTAATACCTCCCAAAAAATTAAGATACATTAGCACTTTTTACCATTATGGATAATTTTATGAAATTTAAAAATATGTACAGTATTTTATAGGATCATTCTATCTTAATTCTCAAACAAAAAATATTTTTGTACACTATAAATGACTCTTTTCCAATTTAAATATATGAAATATTTGTTATTCACCCATATAGACTAAAAATAATTTATAAATTCATGTTTAAGATCATTTCCAAGGAATTTTTCTTAATTTGGGATGATACTATGAAATAAAATGGCGTGGGAATGAAATTAATGAGTATATTATTTATTTCTAACATTATTATTGGATTTGGAGTTTCTTATAGCATACTTATATTTAATTCTCTAATATTTTTTTAAAAATTAGTTGATGATGTTTTATTCAAAATACAGCAACTAGTTTAATCATTCCTTCATAAATCACGAGAATGGTAATAGAAAAATATATATTCTTTTAATAAAAAAATTTCAAATATTTATAAAATATTGTAATAAAGTGTATGAAGTCATTCCTAAACAACAATTCGAGGATTTAATAGATAATTTCACATGTTTATGTTTTATTTCCAAAAAACTCAATATTCATTATATATGGTACCAAAGTAGTTTATTATATTATTATTCTACTATCCTCAGTCTAAATGATTTTTTGTATTAGAATACTTATTATGATTAGTTATTGGTTTAACAATATGTCTTAGAAACACTTGGAATGAAAAGTGACAAACATTGAATAATATCATGTCTTATTAAAGTTACATGATTTAATATTTTAATATAAATGTTTTACTAAAGATTTTTTTCAACGATAAATGGTGATAAATATATATAAAACACATATACCATGAATTATACCTCTATATGATTGATTAGTATGGGTGAAATATTGAGTATTTTTTTCATTTTGTGAAGGTGTGTGGAAAAATCACACTAAAAAGAACATGTATTGGCCTGTGGGAAAATTCATTAGTTTAAGGACCCATTAAATTATAAGGGTTGGCCCTAGAAAGGGGGAACACGTGTTTATACGGAAACTAGGGTGCTTGTGGGACTGATTTTTTACATTGGTATCAATGAAGGATCCAAGTTGGATGTGTAGTGGCACTACTTGGGTTGATAAATAAGGTCTAGTATATGAACATTATTCTTTAAGTGGGGGAGGGGTGAATGTAATGCATTAAAATGTTGAAGGGTTAAAGGATAAATAATACTACCCATATTAACACGTTGAATATTTATTTCTTGGATCCTTCTTGATTAGAAATTCATAGTTAATGATAATTTTCCTAGAGTAGTAATCAGGATGGCTGACCTCCTCAGATTATTTTGTAGTGTGTATGAGTGAGGCAAAAGTAAACTCCAATAGAAATATTCTACCCAATGGGGAAATTCAGTATTTTGATGAATTTTTTTGTATTTTGGTTGTCCCCTAGGGATGTGACAACACATCTATTTGGGACAAATTGGGTCCCTCGGTGCTCGGTTACTGTAGGTTTGGAATGTGATTATTCCCTCATTTGTATCAAGTATCTCATATCATATTATTTAAATAAAATTTTTAATACTACAAGATGATTGATTATAATTATTTTATGATATATAGTATCACCCATCATCCATATCCCAACCAAAGTCCCTTATTTCATAACAATTGTATTCATTGTGAAACATTAGTGTTGAAACTATTCGCCATTTTCAATGAGACATCCACTTGTTATTCACCCTAGATTCTCTATATCTCAGAGACAATTTACATCATTTTAATCCCCATTCAACAGAAAATTATAAAAATTATGTGTATCAGACATCTTCTTTTTTCACAATATATATTTATTCTCAAAAAAATTTCATGTTCCAAGATGTATAAATATTCCACAATGCAACTTTTTTCTCCTCTCCCTTAGTGTTTGACTCTAAATAAATTCATTATAAGTTCAATCCATCAAAATTAATCCATGGTTTCTTTTACTGATAACCCTTGTTGGATTGGTCCTTTTTGGGAAATTCTTACCTGGATAAAAATATTGTTTGATTTTTATCATCATTGTATATGAAGTTACCCCGAACATCTAAATTTATGTACATATATACAATTTATTCCATCCATTCCCCCATTAATCACGATTCATCACATTTCACCAATTCATATACGATGTCTTTTTTAATTTTATAAAAGTGTTATAGTCATCCTACCACATTATTATTGTACCATTCTGTGGGTGAAAAAATGTTCTATAATTTTGTATGTCAGGTTTTATTCAATTGATAATATCCATTCTGAATATTTGATCTAAAAAATTGAGACCACCCATAGATATTTTACCACTTATTCATTTATTTCACTATGGAATTCATCTTTCTTAGCCATTTATATAAATATTATCTTCATTTCCCTACTATATAGATCATTATTTCAAAAATTACAAGTTATTTATATGTAGGTTCACCTAGATCCTTTTATATATGTTTTAAAATTTATATTAATATCTTATTCTCTAGACTTATTCATTATAGTTTCTTTTTTATTTCCATGTACGTGACCCCATATCAAGAATTCGACCAAGAAATTAGATAAAAACTACAAAAATTTTATTCAAATCATTGTTACCCAAATTGATAATGTGTTGTACAATCCTGAACATATGATCATAGATAATGTATTATTAATTTATATTTATCAGAAACATAATTGTCAAATATATATTAAAGAGGATAACAAATTAAATGGATGGAAATAATATATAACCTAATTAATCACCAAGACATCAATGTTTAATTTATAAATTTTGTGACCATTATACGATTCATTATAACAATACAAGGGTTATAGAGTATAATCGACATCAGAAACCATCAATGGTAGGTAAAAATGGGAATCCAATGTAATCAAACCAATAAAAGTGGGTCGAAAAAATGATGTGGTGAATGTACACTCATTATCCATTAATGAAAGATAAATTAATTATTTGATTCTAGTTCTACCCAATATTATATAATAATAAAATTTTAAATGTTCATAATATCCCTACCCCAACAATTTGACAATTGATTTCTAATCAAAAATCCTAATAGTAAGATGATTTTACCCCAAGTATATAACTTCTATTCAATAAAAAAATTTAAGAATATTCCACATAAAAATCATATTTTTATGCCTCTTTTCACATTTTATATGATTTTAGGAATGGTGTTGGACTCCTCGTGTATTAATCATGTTTTAAAGATCACAAATCATAATAATTACAAATCTTATTAATGATCAAAAATATTATTAATCACGTGTATTTATGATTCAAGTCATCTCATATCTTATAATGGCCAAGATCAATTCATTTAATGCATATTACTATTCATGTATGAATACAGTTATTTGCCTATGTACAAGACACCGTGAAGCTGGACACTGTAAGTCAGACACTGTGAGCAAGACAAAGACACTGTGACCAATGAAACACCATGACCATGAGTCATCGTGACACGGTATTACTGGCACCATGAAGTAAGAAACTAAGAACAGACACCGTAAGCCAGACACCTGGTTTTCCTATGTACCAGACACAATTATCAAAACACAGTCATCAAGGCATTGGAACCCATAAACCGTAAGGAGACACCGTGAAGGAGACACCATGATGGAGACACCGTGATAGAGACACCATGATAGAGACACTATGAATGAGACACCATGAATGAGACACTGTGAAAGAGACATCGTGAAGGAGACAATGTGAAAAAAAGATACCGTGAAGAAGAAAATGTTTGCATAACTTTCTGTGACACCGTTTCATAAAATATTTTTTCGTCATTCAATTTAATGTTTAATGGTCATATTTGATGCCATTAATGCACTGAAAATAATAAATGTGTCCTCTTAGACATAGTATGAGGTATGAGGTACAAATCACATGGAAAATTTCAGCCAAAACCCATGCATTCAAAGATAAAGAGAAGTGTGCCCAAGAGAAAGAGGAAAAATAGACGACACATGACAACTCGAAAAAACGCGAGTGCGCTATACTGAACAGAACACCAATCTTGAGCATGACCATGAAAAAGAGATTCCAAGATCTTTAAAGATATAATTACCTCATGCATGCAATCCAACTTTACTGAATAACACACCAAGTACTGGGATCAAGGGAACATCTTCACTCGTGAAGAACACAAGCTTAACCACGACACTCTGTTTTTAAACACAAAACCCAAAGAATGACTCAGAATAATTTTTATCTTATCCAAGGATTCCAGAGTAGCACTTATAGTCACTAGAGCATTCTAAACTCATATTTACTCTATATCTCAGTGATTCATTTATTTACTTTCGAGCAGTGTGTATACACTGTATATTTTATAGACACACTGACTCCTGCGCTAAACTAGAGGATTTCAAAATCCTCACATGAAATTCATTACTCTTTTTTACCCATGAATACTATGGAAGAAGTCCCTGTGTGGCCTGGTCATTATTTTTTTACCCATGAAAATTGTGGAAGAGGTCCCTATATGGCCTGGATAGTCCATGTACTCTATTTAATCCCGATCCAGGGTCTGGATCAGATTTTATTTATATAAACTGCTTGGTGGCAGGTGATCACCAAGTGGAGTTGATTAGGCCACAGCTTTAGACTGAACCACTTGTGTTATATCTGCTGTGCTATTTAAATTTAGTCTACTCTGTTTTGCTGCTTGAATGCATAATCAAGAAAAAAACTAAATTCACATTGATAGTTAGTATTTGAAACAAGTTATATCTAATTTTTCTTAGTAGGATAACTTAAAAAGTAATTTGAATAATACCAATTATGATTAATGAGAATTAATCAATATTCTATGAAGTTGTTTAAACACTAAAAATCGTAAAAAAATATAACCTTGAATAACTGGGCTGTATTTATTTTTGGGGAAATAATTACTTAGAAAACTAATATCTTTTAAAAAGAAATTTTTATAGTTACTCAATTCACCCCTCCCCTCTTTAGTTAACTACTCTGACCAACATTTGGTATTATAGGATTATTTATTAGGAATTTGGGTAATCTTATTCAACTGTGATTGTAGTTGTATTTTAAAGATCTGTAAATTTATTTCAATTCTAAATTTCTATAACTTTTAATGTAATTTGTTATTATGGACAATAGAATGGAAGGTGATTCAACCAACATAGCACCATTCTTTAATGGAACAAACTATGGTCAATGAAAAATTAAAATGAAAATGCATCTAGAGAGTATGATCTATGAAATCTGGTCATCCATTATAGATGAATACAAAATTCCTATGATTGATAGAATTTCATGGAATGAACCTACCAATCTTGCTTACAATAAAAATTTAAATGCTATAAATTCCTTGTATTGTTCCTTAAGAGATGGAGAATTTAATGGGATTTCTACTTGTAAAACTGCCCATAAAATTTGGGATACCTTGTCTCTCTCACATGAAGGTACTTCTAGTGTAATGGAAAGGAGAATTAATACTTATACTATAAAATATGATAATTTTAAGATAAAACATGTTGAGCCTATTTCTATCATGTATCTTAGGTTCAATGATATTTTCAACACAATTATTTCTCTAGGAAGATAAGTCACTGCCAATGAACTGATCATGGGAATCCTTATGTTTTTACCTAATAGATGGAGGGGAAACTCTGTCTCAATTTGATAGTCATGAAATATCAGCAATATACCTATAAAGGAACTTATTTGGAAGCTGATGATGTATGAGGAAGAGCTGAAAGTCAACAAAGAAGAGGAGGATGAACCCAAGGGAAAATCTGTTACATTCAAGACCTCCCTCTCGAAGCACAAAGACAAAGGAAAACTGGAAGCTTCTATAGACAGTTCCAATACTGAACAATAATAACTAGACACTGATGAGGAGATGGTTCAACTGTCAAAAAGATTCAAACCATTTTACATGAAGAAAAACGTTTTCAGAAAACCTAAAATCAAGGGAAATTTTGATCAAAAAGAAAGCTAGAAAAAGGACTAGAGAAGAAGTGAAAAATCTGATGAGATTTTATGCTATGAATGTCAGCACAAAGGACATATAAAGGATTATTGTCCAAAGCTCAAATATAAGAAGAAATATTAGGACAAGGAAAAGAAGTAAAAAAGGAAATGAATGAAACCTGGAGTGCCTCTGAGGATAGTTCAAGTGGCTCAGACACATCACAAGATGAACAGCCTAACAAATCCAATATGCGATTCATGAAAAACACATATGAGGTAGCATTGTACTCTTCTATGCATAATTCATACTATTATGTAGAGGAAAGTGACTCTGAAAATATGACCAAAGAAGAAATTTTTTAATATTAAAACATGCTTGAAGTGACATGCAATGAATTAAAGGACAAATATAAATCATTGAAGAAACAACAAGCTCTCACTGTAACTGTTAAATCTAAACATAGTAATGAAAAGGAGAAAAATTCTCAACTTCTTAAAGAAAACAACTAACTAAAAATGTCTAATGAGCAATTAAAAAGTGACTTGGAAAAGTTTAATAATGGTAAAAATACCCTTACCCAAATTCTAGGAAAAAAATTTCTCTTAAATATAATACTGGAATTGGTTATCAACATGGTAAAAGAAACCTTGCTAGAAGAAATTTTGTTTCAAAGTCTAGCACATATAATTTTGTTCCCAGTTCTGGACATAGATCAACTAGCTCGAGTCATGATACTTACTATACTGATTCATGCTTTTGTGGACCAAATAGATTTTATTATTCAAATACTTTACACAATGCTTATAGGAAACATATGGGACAAATATGGGTTCCTAAAGCAATTATTACTAATTTTACTGGACCCAAACAAGTATGGGTACGAAAATCTGTCTTTTCTTGATCATGTTATAGGAAAGTAGTTTGAAGAGCTCTAGCAAGAATCTATGGTATTTGGACAGTGGGTGTTCAAGTCACATGACAAGAGACTATTCATGCTTCCAGAATTTGATAAAAGTAGATGGAGGACATGTCACATTTGGTGACAATGCCAACTGAAAGATCATTGGATTAGGCCAGATTGGTAACTCTGATTCAATATTAATTTCTAAATTTATATTTCTTAATGGATTAAAATATAATTTTCTTAGTATCTCACAATTATGTGATGATGGATATAATGTTATATTTGAAAATGTTGTTAGTAATGTCTTTAATTATAAGGATGAATTAGTATTTTCTACATCAAGTAATTAAAATGTTTATTCTGTTAATTTAGATTCCTTAAATTCTCAACATCATTCATTCTTAAGTGTATTTCATAACAAATCTTCCCTCTGGAATAGGAGACTAGAACACTGTAATGTTTATTCCGTTCAAAAGTTAACTAGAAAAGGCCTAGTTAACGACATACCCAAACATGAGTTTCCAAATGAAAAAGTGTGTAATCCCTGTCAAAAGGGAAAAAACAAAAAATCTCTTTCAAATGAACGAAACAAGTCTCTACTTATCCACCTCTTTAATTAGTTCAAATGGATTTGTTTGGACCATCTAGAGTGTCTAGTTTAAATGGGAAGCACAATGTTATGTTCTAGTAGATTATTTTTCTAGATATACCTGGACCTTCTTCATGGCTCAAAAAAGTGAAGTCTGCTCTTATTTTACTGAGTATGCCACGTCTATATAAAATCTTAGTGCACTTAAAATTAAATCTTTAAGAAGTGATCATGGGCAATAGTTTGAAAATCAAGAGTTTGAATCATTTTCTCAGAAAATAGTTATAATAACAATTTATCAACCCCTATAACACCTCAGAAAAATGGTGTAGTAGAAAGAAGAAATAGAACCCTGCAAGAAATTTCTAGAACAATGCTTAGTGAATATAACCAACCTATTTAATTTTGGGCTGACACTGTTAATACAACATGATACATAATTAATAGTGTCTTGATTAGACCAATTCTCAAGAAGAACCCATATGAACTCTGGAACAATAGAAAGCCTAAAGTTAATTACTTTAGAGTTTTTGGTTGCAAAGTATTTATTCTCAACACTAATCATAATCTTGAAAAGAATTAATCCAAAAGTGATGAAGGAATTTTCCTAGGTTATTAAATTTCAAGTAAAGATTTTAGAGTATTCAATAAGAGAACAAAATGCGTGGAAGAATCTGTTCATATCATGTTTGATGAAAAAGATCCACATGAGCCTAGAACCATCCTAGAAAATCAGGAGGATGATGTATCAAATCTGAAAATCTACTAAAAATCCTCAAATACTTCTATGAAATAATCGGTGATAACTTCCAATTCTATAAATTCTACGAAATCAACTCATAATCAAACTGAATCTGTTGATGAACCTGAATTCACTAGTCCCTATTTTTCTAGAAAGGTTAGAACTCTTAAAAACCATCACATAGATGTTGTTGTAGGAGATATAGATAAAGGAACACTAACTAGATCTTCACATAGAAATTAGGTTGAAGATCAAGTCTTCCTATCACAACTTGAACCTAAAATCATTGATAATGCTATCAATGATGAATTATTGGTAATTTCTAAGCCAGAAGAACCCAATCAGTTTGAAAGAAATAATGTTAGAAAACTTTTTGAAAAACCCAAGGACACTTGTCATAGGAACTAATTGGGTGTTTAGAAATAAGGTTGATGTAGATGTAAATATAGTTAGGAATAATGCTAGATTATTTTCACAAGCCTATAGTTAAGAAGAAGGAATTGACTATGAGGATACTTTTTCTCCTATTTCCAGACATAAAGCCATTAGAATTCTACTTATGTTGCACATCTGAATTTCAAACTATGTCAAATGGATGTTAAAAGTGAATTCTGAAGTGGGTATATAGGTGAGGATGTTTTTTTTGAACAACCCCTTGTATTTACAAAGCCTCATTTTATCAATCATATTTTTAATCTATCAAAAGCTTTATATGGTTTAATGCAAGCTCCAAGAGCTTGGTACGATAGATTAAGTACTTTTTTTATTTCCAAAGGTTTTATAAAAGGAATAGATGATCCTACCCTATTTATAATGATAATATCTAAGGATGTTATAGTTCTTCAAATCTAGGTAGATAATATTATTTTTGATCTTCAAAAAATTCATTATGTATTGATTATTATAAAATGATGCAAAACGAATTTAAAATGAGATTAATGGATGAACTAAAATTATTTCATGGATTTCAAATCGTTCAAAATAATGATGGAATTTTTTTGACTCAAAGTAAGTACACTAGAGATCTTATAAAACATTTTGTATTGGATAGAACTAAAATTAGTGACACTCCCATGAGTACCATCTTTATATTGGATCTTGAAGAAGATGGAAAATATGTTGATCAAACCACTTATAGAGGAATGATTGGAAGTTTACCCTACTTAACTGGTATCCGTCCTGATATTATGTTTAGTGTCTGTATGTGTGCTCGTTTTCAAGAAAATCCTAAAGAATCTCATTTAAATGCTGTAAAAAGAATTTTCAAATACCTCAAGCATAAAAAAAAATTAGACTGTTCTATCCTAAAGGAAAATCATTTAAACTATTTAGTTATTTTGATGCTGACTTTGGTGGCTGTATGTTAGATATAATGAGCACCTCTAGAACATGTTACCTTTTAGGCAAGTCACTAGTATCATGGTGAAGTAAGAAACAAAACTCTGTTGCATTATCTACTGCAGAAGCTGAATATATAGGTGTTGGCAGTTGTTGTGCACATATTTTGTGGATGAAACACACTTTACTAGACTATGGATATCAATTCATACATCTACTAATAAATTTGGATAACACAAGTGCTATTAACATCTCAAAAAATGTTGTTTCACATTCTGTGATAAAACATATTGATGTAAGACCTCACTTTTTGAGGGATAATTATCAAAAAGGTGATATCACCTTGGAATTCATTGGCACTGAATATAAAATTTCTGATATATTCACTAAACTATTAAATTATGAGAGAATAGATTACAACATACATGATCTTGGCATGATCAATAAAAAATAGATATCTTACTTGTCTTACTATTTAATATTTTACTATATTTTACATTACTATTTTATGTACATTGTTTCTTGGTTACTATCTCATGTTTACGGTCTCACCATTAGCACTTTCTATTCATGGTCTTTCATTTACTATCTCACCATGAACGGACAGTTTACTTACTGTCTCACCGTGATAGAACAGACAATTCACTGTCTCACCGTGACGACCACTGACTGTCTCAATATGATGACCATTTATCATCACACCGTAATGACTATTCATGGTCGCACTGTGAAAATTATTAATTCTTTTCTTTTAACCCGTATCATGGTAATTTTTATTTCACCTCTTTTTACTTTCCCATGATTTTTTTCTTTTGTGACGTTTGACATTCCAAAATGATAAAACAAAAGGGTTTCACTCGGTTCATCACCCGGAACTTGTCCTACTCACTCTTTCCGAACCGTTTCAACCTTTCAACCTTCAATCTTTCTCGAAACATTAGTTGATTCCTAGGATGAGGAGACCATTATTATCCACACCTGAGAAGCATAGCTCGATGAAAAAGAAGAGATCACCGAAGCTAGCGCCTGAAGGTCACTTGAATCCAAACATGGTAAATCGTGTTGTCATTTTTGAAAAAGAAATTTTCCCTGAGTGGCTGTTGTCTAGAAAATCTCTGGTTTTAAAGGTCTTAAGAAAACAAAGCTGGCTCAATTGGTTCTCAAGGAAGGATAGACCTATTTATCCAAGGTTGGTAGCTCAGTTCAATCAGTATGTACTGTTTTCCTTTGATGATGGTGAAAGCTATGTTGTGAGGAGTAGTGTCAATAGAAAAAGATGATCTTTCTCATTGAGGTTATGGGATTCATACCTTAGGATTCATCATAAAGGGATCTGTGAAGATTGTCAGAGATATCCACCACCTAAAACAGGTTTCTTTGACCTGTAAAATGCCCCAGAATCCCTAACTAGAAATGGCACCAAGATAATGGTCATAGCTGCTGAACGTGATGGGGAGACAAGGTTGTTGTTCAAATTTGTTCAAAATATTATTAGCCCAGGGAAAGGTTACTTTTCTATCTTAAAGTTTCATGATGTATTTATGATTCATATTTTGAAGAATGGTCACAATATAAATTTGTGAAAATATATCATTCACCATATGTGTGAATTGATCAAGGTCACATCCAAATCCATATATATATTCTACTCTAGGATGATTTCAACAATGAATGTTTCCAAAGGAGTAGTTATACCCTATGAAGAAGTACATGTGGACTATGAATACTGTTTATCCAAACCTACCATCAAGAGGATGAAAATAAACTGGAACCCCTGGAAGAATGAGTGGGTTCAAGATAATGATAAGCTATATGAGAAGTTCAATCCTATAGATTATCCAACAAGGACAAAGGACATCTCTGATCCTGGTTTGGAACCATATGATGTTGCTATGTATCTAGAAGCTAAAGAAGAAGATGAAGAGGTAGTTGAAGTACCTAAAAGGGAAGTAGTTTTTTTTTTGAGGAAGAAAGGAATATTTCCCCCCCTGTTGTTCCTGAAGAATAACCTCATGTCCCTAGAAATGATATAAATCTGAAACCCAACCTGAGGCTGCAAGAGAATTAATTGTCCCAAAATCTGAGCAGAAAGCCATGTAAGAGGCTTTAGAAGGAGAAATCTGTACTGTGGAAGAAGCAACTCAAAAAGAACTCCCTACTATCCAAGAAGCTGATCTGGAAGACCTTCCTATGGAACAACCTGTTCCTGAGATAATACCCTCTACTGAAGAGAGGATGGAGATATCCTTTTGGTTGGCTAGGAATGAAATGGCTGAGGAAATTTGAGATGAACTAGTGGATTTAAATCAAGTACCTGAGCATCAAGGTCCTAAAATGGAAGCACTTATTGCGAGGGAGAAACCTCAAAATCATGAGGCTGGTGAAGCTGAGTCTGATGAAGTATCTCAACATACTGAGTAATATTCGTTGGACACTAAGTATAAATTCTATAGATTTTATGATGTGAGTTAATCTCAATAGGTTACTGCCACTAGGATAGATCTTTATTATTTGTTTCAAATAAAATCTGTCACACTCATTTCACCTGAACCTCAACCTGAACCTGAACCTGAACCTCAACCTGAGTCTACACCTGTACAACATCTTGCACCTTTACCTTTACCTGAACAACAATATTTTGTCAGTAAAGTTGATTTGAAAGTCTTTGGAGACACTATCTTAGCTGGAGATGAGAAACTCTTGTCCTCTCAACCTCGTCTTGTGACGCACCTGGGTCAGGAAGATGCCTCCCTACTTTTATAAAAGATTATCTGGAATATTCAACCCATGATGATTCATGAAATTCAAGAAGTAAGGGTTGAAAACATGTTTCTCAGTAATGATGTTGCAACTGTAAAAAGTATGGTTGAAGAAGTACCGAGAGAACTGCATTCAAGATCATAAACTAGTCATGATCCCGCTTCTCTTGAACCTTCTTTTTCAAACATCTCTTGTGATATTGTGTACCAGATTCACCCATACCTATTATCCTTTGAAGAGAATATTGAAGATGGTCACAAGTAGATGTTTAACTGCACGAGAGAGATAGTGGAGAACCAGATTAAGCTCACAGATAAATATACTGGTTGTCTTCAAAAGGTCCTGAAACAGCTCAAGTCTCTAACCACAGCTGTAATATCTTCTACTTCCTATGGTCAAACCTCTACTCCTTATTTGGATAGTTATCTACTCAGATCTATAGTCAAGGAAGAAGTTCATAATGCCTTACATGGATTTGATATGGATCCTTTATCTGAATTTGTTAAGAACTGTGACAGAGTTCTTGACCTGGTTCAAATTCATTCAATGATTTCCAATGATGCTTAGTAAGATATCTCTAAGAAAGTGGACTTCTATTTGAACCGAATTTTCTCCAAGAATGATATGAACAACCACTTCAAATATCTTGTATAGAATATGAAAATAACTCTTGTGACACAAGCCTTCAAAGCTCAAGTCCAAAATCTCACTAAGTTTACTAGATTTTTGGAAAAGTTCATGGAGAATAAAGATTATTTTTAAAAGGAAATGCAGTATGGAAGAGAGATTATTGCATAATTCATTAAACTTATGAGGTCGTATCTTCATGTTCAAAGCACAGAAATTTTTGCTCCATCAGCTGCTCCTCTCAGACCTGGATTACCTAATTTCATATCTGCCTTATCTTCTACTACCATGTCTGTTGGCAAGGATCTTAGTCAGATCAGGCATGTCATTCTTGACCTACAACTGCCAAGATCATCTACATCTCCAACATTGGCTCCCTCAGTCTTCAAAGGTCCCCCTTTACCTTCTCTATCTACAACTTCTATGACTTCTTCTACATCAGCCACTGCAGCAATGGCTTCCTCTTCTTCTACTGATAATGGAAAAGAGAAGGTCAATCCCTGAAGAAGACTAGTGACTACTACTGTTTGATGGGGATGTCATTGATTTTTTTTATTTATACTGAATGTTGTCTTCTGAACACTCTTAATGCCATATGCACTATTTTTTCTATATTCATTCTAATTTTTTCTAATCCCAAAAGGGGGAGAAAAAGTGAGAGGATATTGTTATATTTTATTCTATTTGTTATTTTCTATGAAGCTCCATTAAATTTACACATTAACTGTACTTGATTTGTGGTCATCAAAAGGGGGAGATTGTTGGACTCATCAAGTATTAATAATGTTTTAATGATCACAAATATCAATAATAATTACAAATCTTATTAATGATCACAAATATAATTAATCAAGTGAATTTATGTTTCAAGTTATCTTATACCTTATAATGGCTATGCTCAATTAATTTTATGCATATTATTGTTTAAGTATGAATACACTTATTTCCCTAAGTACAAGACATCGTGAAGCTTGACAGAATATGTCTGACACTGTGAGCAAGACACAGACACCGTGACAAATGAGACATCATGTCCACAAGACTCCATGACCATGAGACAACATGACACAGTAAGACTGACACTGTGAAGAAAGGCACTATGAACAGACACCGTAAGCTAGACACTTTGTTTGCCTAAGTGCCAGACAGAGTTAGCAAGACACAGTCATCAAGGAACTAGATTCCAGAAATCATAACGAGACACCGTGAAGGAGAAATCATGAAGGATACACCTTGAAGGATACACCATAAAGGAGACACCGTGACAAGGAGATACCGTGAAGAAGACACCATTTTCATAAATTAATGTGACACCATTTCTTAAACTATTTTGTTGTATTTAAATTTAATGTTTAATGGTCAAATTTGATGCCTTTAATGCACTGAAAATAATTAATGTGTCTTTGTAGACATATTATGTGGTATGAGGTACAAAGAACATGGAACCTATCAGCCAAAACCCATGTATTCGAAGATAAAGAGAAGTGTGCCCAAGAGAAAGAGGAAATATACACGACACGTGACAACTCAAAAAAACGTGAGTGCACTATACTAAACAAAACACCAATCTTGAGCACGACCATGAAAAGATGATTGGAAGATCTTAAAAAAATAATTTTCTCATGCATGCTATCAAAATTTACTGAAGAACACATGAAGTACTAGGATCGAGAGAAAATCTTCACTGGTGAAGAACACAATATGAACCACAACACTCTGTTTTTCAACACAAAAACCAGAGAATGACTCAGAAGAATTTCTATCTTATCCAAGGTGTCCAAAGCTTCACTACTAATCACTAGAGCATTCTAAACTCATATTTACTCTCTCTCTCTTTCAGCAATTCTTTTTTTTACTTTTGAGCAGTGTGTGTACTCTGTATATTTTACACACACACTGACTCCTGCGCTGAACTAGAGGATTTCAAAATCCTCACACCAAATTCTTTACTCTTGTATACCCACGACAACTCTGGAAGAGGTCCCTCTGTGGCCTGGTAATTATTATTTTTACCCATGAAAACTGTGGAAGAGGTCCCTGCGTGGCCTTGACAGTCCATGTACTGTTGTTAACCCCGATCAAGGGTGTGGATAAGAGTTTATTTATATTATCTTCTTGGTGGAATGTGATCACCAAGTGGAGTGGATTAGGTTTCGGCTTGAGACTAAACCACTTGTTTTATATCCACTGTGCTATTTAAATTTAGTCTATTTTGTTTTTCTACTTCACTGTATAATCCAGAAAAACACTAAATTTAGTTTGATAGCTAATCTTGGAAAGAAGTTATGTCTGATTTGTCTTAGTAGGATAACTTAAAAATTAATTTTAATAATACCAATTAAGATTACTGATAATTAATCAATCCTATATGAAGTTGTTTAAATAGTCAAACACTTATAACAGTATAACCTTGATTAACTGGGCTGTATTTATTTTTGGGGAAATCATTATATGGAAAAATAATATCTTTTCAACATAAATTTTTATAGTTACTCAATTCACCCCTCCCCTATTGAGTTAACTACTCCGACCAACACATGGATTGTCTCTATATACATATATATAATAATAAATTGTGGGATATAGAAGTCACAGATCATATCCTAGATTAGTTTTGGATCAACTATCAGTGCTTGACTTATTATGAACTATGTATTAGAATTAATTTCATTATATGTGTTATAATACCCAATAATAAGGGGTATTTAACTCAAAATATTGGTGAGAAACTATTTATTATTGGATTATTTTCATAGAATATATAAATTTATTTATAAATTAATTTTTATTGCCTCCCTCATGTCATAAATTGGAGTTTTATGTATGACTCATATAATGTGTTATGAATATAACAAATACTCTTTATAGAATGAACGTGATTAAATTTCTGAAAATAAAGAAGAAACTACAAGGGAACATATTCCAAAATGTTTACCATGGTTTACATTAAAATATCTTTTTGTGAATAAATATGGATCAATGTGTCTTTGTATGAATTATCTTCAAAATCAAATAATAATTATCAAGTATTAGTATCTACTATGCAGTATTAATGACATTTTTAACCAAATAATAGGGGATAAATAATTCTAAAAACTTACCTCCAATCTAGATATCATTAATTGTGGATAAAAATATAGTATGATCCTAAGATAGTAATTTTTCTAATATTTGTAATGTTCCGTAGAAGTTGGAGTTGACACCTAAGAGGAGGTGGAGGATTAAAAGTGAAGAAAGTTTTCCAAATTAATTTTTTATAGAAGATATCATCCATTTCTAAACACAAATATTATTTTATTTTATAGTAGAGGAAGACTTTAGGTTTATTAAATATTCAATTCCCTAGTCTATTTAAATATTTTCTCATAGGGATATCTATACTGCTTCTAAATGTTTTTACAAAACAAATTCTATAAGAGCCACCAGTATTTAACTACCCTCATTTTCAACCCTTTTAAAGATGATAAAAAACCTGTTATGAGATTAAATTTTATCAAAATATCTAATCATATTCCTCTTATAGGTTCATAAAATATTAATTTATCTTATATTATAGTATAATGAACATTAATTTTTATAATTAAACAAAAAAATCATGACCAATTTTATAATCTGGATAAATTTTATTACTCAATACTTATTCCAAATATTGTATTAAGAAACATTATCACCACTTAATCAGAATGGTTTGACATAGTAGACAACCAATAATAGTGTTAGTTGATATTTATCTCATCTACTGATTATTCATCCTTCAAATAGTTTGGATTCACTTGATATAAAATAAAAAATATCATCGAATTATATGTATTACAAAATACATAGAAGGTTCTTTATCTATATCTCTGTATCGAGTTCTCTCAATTTTCTTCCTACATAGATGTTTCACATATCCTATCTTGTCACTCCTATTAATTTTTTTTAATTTATCTAATAACATAATATATTCACTATATATATAATAGTTAAAATCAATCTCAATAAATTATTGTTATGTCCAAAATAATTCATTATATTGAATATTTAAAAAAATAATGGAAAAACTTATCCTAGAATGTTCCCTTAGTCTCAGTATCATGTTATAGATCTCATTTTCTCAAAGACATCACATGGGATTGTTCTCAGGATCATACTACATTACTTTTTTTTTCAATCACTCTCCATCACTACTTTTTTAGGACTACCCATTTTTCATTGGTTCTAAACTTATCCACATAGATTAAATTATTGTTTTAATTAAACCAAATAGATTGAGATATTTCATCACTAATATAACTATACAAAATAAAAACACATCCATTATCATGACTATATAAAAATTTAAGAAATCATAATAAAGTGTCTAAATCCTTGGGGGCACTACTGATATGGGGGTGAAATAGTGGTACTAGTTAAAAAATTTAAATTTCAATATGTAATATTTCTTGATTATTATAGTAATCTCCCACAAGTTATAATATTGTATCCCCATAGTATACAATAAAATCAAACGTTTCACAATTCATGATATAATTTAACGAGGTTTGATACCAATGTGTGGGTAATTATCATCCACTTACAAGGGAAGGTTTCGTTGAATTCTTGGATATCATGTGGCATTGTTTATACCATAATTTAAAATCTTTAAGATTCCAACCTTTATCCCAAATTTGAAAAATATCTCATGTATACTTCTAGATGTATTAGCATTAAATATTAGATATTATTCCAACATATCAGAAATATAATTTATAATCAATATATATATATAAATATTCATGTTATCATCTCTTTTAAAGCATTCATGTAACAACCTGAGATTTCTAATTACAGTTCTCATTAAGTCTTGATGTGTTAAATAATTTTTTCAACATGAAAAACTAAACCAACCAAAAATTTTATCATTATATGATTATTGTAATAAGGAAATATAATTGATAGGTAAAAATATAGATATTTAAATTATAAAATATATATAGATATCAAAACATAATATTCAATATTAATACCACCTCATTGATAAATTTATTTAGATTAGACAAATAACTTATAATTCTATAATATTTTTTAAAATGTTACCTATCTAAAATGTTTATTATTATGTGCTTTATTTTACAAAAATAAATATATAATGGATAACATTTATTCTTGATATGTACAATATATTAAAAAGTCATTAATAAGTAATTGATTGGAAATAAGAATAAGAATAGTTAATATAACGACCCATACTATACATACATTGTTAATACATCAAAATTTAAGCACACTTATTACAACATATGACAAAACCACAAAGGACCGTATAGGTATAGTGTATTTAGAAACTGGGAAACATAAACAACTGGTTCATAAATCTTCTACAGTGTCTCCCATTTGTTTCATCATATCTAGGGTCCCTTTGAGAATATTCTACTTAATATCCATCTTCCTGACCTGGGGAAAAGAAAACATAAAAGGGTGAGATCAAATGCTCAGCAAGGGAAAATAAAAGAAATAAAAATCAAATCATATCTTTTCGAAAATCATAACCTGCAAAAGAGATCATAATATCTTAACATGGAATAAATCATAGAAGTGAAAATGATATCCCCATAATCATAACATAAAACTTGAAACTTTGTGGCATGCACACATAATCATGGAAAATCATTTCTTGTTAGTCATGACTCGTTGCCAAGACTATCTAAGCGGACAAAGTCCATTTTTGAACCGAGTTCACTCCTCGTTTCAGTCATGTATCACTGAACCGAAATAACCTTCCGTTCCAGCCATGTCTATCTCATGAGATATAAAATCTTTACCCAATTCATTGGAGGGAGATATAGGTCCCACCCATCTTATAATGAATCCTTTCTTATGTGTGCCACATAATCATAAATCATATATCATCACATAACACATGTAACAAAAATGGGATTCTTGAAACATCATGACATCATAAAACAGATCATATAAGGTAAATGATTTCATAAAAATAATTCCCTCACAACATGATCAAATCAATGTAATAATAGGGATAAAAACAAAACCCTTTATTATCTTATATGGAAAATAATTTTGATAAAACACTTGAACTCCATTCTTGAGGAAAATATCCTTTCTTCTTCAAAAACATTTTTCCTTTCTTAACATGTCATACGAGTTTAAAGTAAAAGAAGTTGATTAAAAATAAACTTGAAAACATGTAAAGGGAGCTTCTTGGAAATAATGTTTTAAAAATCCATTCATGCTGTATAAGTTAAAAAACATTCTTCGTACTTTTGTCGGAAAAGTCAAAAAAGTACCTCGTACGAAAAAACGACAAAAGATTCCTTTCATATTCTTTACTAAAAACTCACCAAAGGGTAAAATTGGATTTAAACTATTGTAAGTTGATGGAAAGAATATTACATATTGAGGGAACATGGATGTGGATGATAAAATACACCCCAGTAAATACCAAAGTATAAACAATCTCGGATAAAAATGAGATTGTGATATTTCCCCTTACCTTAGGTCCGAGTTTCTTTGTTCATGTCTGAAGCTCCTGTATAATGGTTTAAATAATGTTATTGACTTATTCCAGAATCATAAATATTGATATGATATCATATATGGTCATATTCTTAGCTTCTTGTTAGTAATATTTCATTGTTACTTGTTACTCGGGTCTTTATTGACTTTTGTTCTTATGTGTGTTTTGCCGAATAAATTCTTATTATTATTTTAAGGTTATAGATACCTTCTATCCAGAATGGTATTAGTGTAACATATATCATATTTATTCGTTCAATTCATTTATATAATTACAATGTAATGATGATCATGTAGAACGAGTCGCATCACATCGTGGAGATGGTATTTCGTACGTACACACGAGTGATGATATCATTCCTCTGATCGTGGAATTGTATTGGAGTATATATATATTATTTCAGTATCAGTATTAATTTATAATAATCATAAATAGTTACTCATTACACCATTATACCCATCCTTGTAAGGTGATGGTGGAAAATAGATTACACCACGGCGTGGAGACGGTATTCTGTACGTACGCACGCGCAGTGATTTCATTTTTCCGTAGGATGGATAGAAGGTGAATAAGGGTTGTTTCATATTTATAATAACATATCAGTATGTAAGTAATACTGATGTTATTACTTTATCATGAAACAACTAAAGAAAAAGAAGTTTAAGAAGAAAGAAATTGAAAAGATCGGTAATGGATATTACCGCTTCTTTGGAACTCCTCTTTGAATCCTCCACTTAGGGAACTAAGATTGGTCTTTGAAGAAGACCAGGACCTGTAGGATCATTCTAGGGAAGTGGAGAGGAGAAAATGGAAGGGGTTTTCCGAGATTGAGTTCTCAAATTGGTGTGAGGAGGAGGGGGAGGAGGTGCCCTTTTATAAGGGAGGAGAGGGGCACCTTAGGAATATCTCAAAATATTATTTTATATTAAAGTCAAAATCAGTTTATAATGGTTCCAAAGGGTCTTATTTCGAAGTTAAAGTGGGGATGGGTCGAAATCCTATCAACCAATAGGATTTAGAAAAGTTTAGGGTATTATTTTAACCTTATCAATTAGATTTAACTCTAAGTTAAATAATTTAACTTTTACCATGTCTTTTTGTTTTCTTTTACTATATGGTCAATAAACTTACTATAACATTCCAAACGAACCCCAAATTGTTTATTATTAATATATATCCTTATCTAAGTCATTTGGACGAACCTTAGATTTTTAGGAATAAAATAGCAATTAATAATATAATATTTTATTTAAATACTATTTTGTGTCAATTTTGACACTATTTGATATATGATTTTTGTGAAAGTCATAACAGAATTATATGTTCGAACCAAGTTGATTAAATCAACACTAATATATCATAGTAACCTAGAAAATTAGTTTAATTCATAAAAAGTCTCAAATTACATTTATTTTGGTGTTTATAACATCAATTATGTCAATATTTCATTAATAAGATAATTACTGCATCATCATTGTGTCATAAATAAATTAAATTATATAATGTATAAAAATTATAAATAAAATACCATTATTTAGGAAATAATTTTAGCTTTCTAATGAATATTTATAGTCTAATTTATATTATTTTTAACTCTATATTAAAAATGATTTACTTATTAAACTTTGATTTTAACTATTTTAACCCTTCTTTAAATAAATTAATAATAAATGTCCTAATCTAACCCAAGTGGGCCTAAATGGTCATATTTTATTCCTAATTTTGTTTTTGGTCGAATTAAACTTTCCAATAGAATTAGGACATGTGTTAGGGTAATAGTAATATCATATTTACCCTTAGTTACCCTATTTACTATTAACCGCGGTTAAAAAAGTAAAAAGTTACTATTCACCAAAAAATTATTTTTATCTCATTGAACCACATTTTACTTACTGATATCAACCGTGTCTGTAGGAATTTCGAAATTCCATTCACAGAAGCGGTAAAATTAAGTTTTATGCAAAAATTCAGTTTTTAACCAACCACTTAGTGGATTCACTATTCATCAAAAATTGAATGTTTTCAGAAAAATACCAAAATTTTACCCTAGGCTAATTTCGGTATTCCAAATCCAAAAATGGAGTCCATTTTGAAAAATAAAATTTATAAAATTTCAAAAAGTGGTTATTACTATTCATAACGGCTAGTTTTAATAATATTTTAATAGCATATCGTTGTTTAGTGAAACTCGGTATTGCGTACGACGCAAGTTATCGAGGAAGGTCGCGATTGCGTGTAAAGTAAGCCAAACTAGTATGTAGTGAAAGATTCTTTTGATGATATAAAAAAACAAAATATTACTCATAAAAATCTTGGGTGTTACATTCTACCCCCCTTAAAAATAATTTCTTCCTCGAAATTCGTCACTTTGTAACAAACAGATGAGGATACTTCTCCCTCATCATATACTCAAGCTCCCATGTAGCTTCTTCGAGTTGGTGGTTCCTCCATAAAACATTCACCAATCGAGTGGTCTTGTTTCGTAGGACTTTTTCGCTACGATCCAGAATCTCTATCGGTTGTTCTTCATAAGAAAGATCTTGCTCCAGCGGTACAACTTCTGAGCTGAGTACATGTGAAGGATCAGGTATGTACTTTCTCAGGAGAGATACATGGAACACATCGTGAACTTGAGAGAGATTCGGTGGAAGCGCCAATCGGTAAGCTACCTTTCCAACATGATCCAGTATTTCGAAAGGACTGATATATCTAGGGCTCAACTTCCCCTTCTTTCCAAATCTCCTAACCCTCTTTCAGGGAGATATTCGTAAGAACACTTTATCACCCACTTCAAACTCTAGGTCTTTTCATCGGTTGTCGGCATAACTTTTCTGTCGACTCTGAGATGCTCTTATGTGTTGTTTAATAGATCTGACCTTTTCTTCTATTTCATCAACGAGATCATGTCCTAATAGCTTTCTTTCCCCAACTTCATCCCAGCAAGTTGGAGTCTTGCTTTTCTTTCCATAGAGAGCTTCATAAGGAGCCATCTGAATACTGGAGTGAAAGATATTATTATAAGAAAATTCCACCAAAGGTAGGTGTTGATCCCAACCTCCTTTGAAATACATAGAGCAAGCTCTCAACATATCTTCTAGGGTTTGAATTGTTCTCTCAGACTGACCGTCTGTCTGAGGATGATAAGAAGTGCTGAAACTCAACTCTGTATCCAGAGTATGCTGAAGACTTCGCCAGAACTTCGAGGTAAATCTCGGATCCAGATCAGATATAATAGAAAGTGGTACTCCGTTCAATCTTACCACTTCCTTTACATATATCATGGCAAGCTTATCCAGAGAGAAATCCACTCTAATAGCAATGAAGTGTGCAGACTTTGTAAGATGATCAACTATGACCCAGATAGCATTATTGCCTTTGGATGTTTTAGGAAGTCCTGTGACAAAGTCCATAGTGATGTTTTCCCATTTCCATTCGGGTATGGGTAATGGTTGTAACATCTCCTTAGACTTATGTCTCTCAGCTTTAACTTGTTGACAAACCAAGCATCGAGAGACATATTCAGCAACATCTCTTTTCATGCCATCCCACCAGAAGTACTCTTTCAGGTCCCTATACATCTTCGTGCTTCCAGGATGAATAGATAATGAAGAACTATGAGCCTCATCTAGTAGCTCCTTCTTTAATTCGGGGATGAGATATAACGACCCATACTTTACATACATTGTTAATACTTCAAAATTGAAGCACACTTATTACAGCATATGACAAAACCACAAAGGACCGTATAGGTATAGTGTCTTTAGAAACTGGGAAACATAAACAACTGGTTCATAAATCTTCTACAGTGTCTCCCATTTATTTCATCATATCTAGGGTCCCTTTTAGCATAATCTACTTAATATCCATCTTCCTGACCTGGGGAAAAGAAAACATAAAAGGGTGAGCTCAAATGCTCAGCAAGGGCAAATAAAGGAAATAAAAATCATATCATATCTTTTTGAAAATCATAACCTACAAAAGAGATCATAAAATCTTAACATGGAATAAATCGTAGAAGTGAAAATGAGATCCCCATAATCATAACATGAAACTTGAAACTTTGTGGCATGCACACATAATCTTGGAAAATCATTTCTTGTTAGTCATGACTCATTGCCAAGACTATCTTAGTGGACAAAGTCCCTTTCTGAATCGAGTAACCCTCGTTTCAGTCCTGTTTCACTGAACCGGTATAACCTACCATTCCAGCCCTGTCTATCTCATGAGATGTAAAATCTTTACCCAATGCATTGGAGGGAGATATAGGTCCCACCCATCTTATAATGAATCCTTTCTTATGTGTGCCACATAATCATAAATCATACATCATCGCGTAACACATGTAACAAAAATGGGATTCTTGAAACATCATGACATAATAAAACAAATCATATAAGGTAAATTACTTCATAAAAATAATTCCCTCACAACATAATCAAATCAATGTAATAATAGGGATAAAAACAGAACCCTTTATTATCTTAGATGGAAAATAATTTTGATAAAACACTTGAACTCCATTCTTGAGGAAAATATCCTTTCTTCTTCAAAAACACTTTTCTTTTCTTAACATGTCATGCAATTATAAACTAAAAGAAGTTGATTAAAAATAAACTTGAAAACTTTTAAAGAAATCTTCTTGGAAATAATGTTTTAAGAATCCATTCATGCCGTATAAGTTAAAAAAACATTCTTCGTACTTTTGTCAGAAAAGTCAAAAAGTACCTCGTACGAAAAATGACAAAAGATTCCTTTCATTTTTTTTACTAAAAACTCACCGAAGGGTAAAAATGGATTTAAACAATTTTAGTTGGATGGAAATAATATTACATATTTATTAAACATGGATGTGGATGATAAAATACACCCTAGTAAATACTTACGAATAAACAATCTCGGATAAAAATGAGATTGTGATATTTCCCTTACCATAGGTCCGATTTGCTTTGTACGTGTCCGAAGCTCCTGTATAATGGTTTAAATAATGTTATTGACTTATTCCAGAATCATACATATTGATATGATATCATATATGGTCATATTATTAGCTTCTTGTTAGTAATATTTCATTGTTACTTGTTACTCGGGTCTTTATTGCCTTTTGTTCTTATGCGTGTTTTGCCAAATAAATTCTTATTCTTCTTTTAAGGTTATTGATACCTTATATCCAGAATGGTATTAGTGTAACATATATCATATTTATTCATTCAATTCATTTATATAATTAATATGTAATGATGATCATGTAGAACGAGTCGCATCACATCGTGGAGACGGTATTCCGTACGTACGCACGAGTGATGATATCATTCCTATGATCGTGGAACTATATTGGAGTATATATATATTATTTCAGTATCAATATTACTTTATAATAATCATAAATAGTTACTCATTACACCATTATACCCATCCTTGTAATGTGATGGTGGAAAAATAGATTACACCACGGCGTGGAGACGGTATTCCGTACGTACGCACGCGCGGTAATTTCATTTTTCTGTGGGATGGATAGAAGGTGAATTAGGGTTGTTTCATATTTATAATAACATATCAGTATGTAATTAATACTGATGTTATTACTTTATCATGAAACAACTAAAGAAGAAGAAGTTGAAGAAGAAAGAAATTGAAAAGATCGGTAATGGATATTACCTCTTCTTTGGAACGCTTCTTTGAATCCTCCACCTAGGGAACTAAGATTGGTCATTGAAGAAGAACAGGACCTCTAGGATTATTCTAGGGAAGTGGAGAGGAGAAAATGGCAGGGGTTGGCCGAGATTTAGTGCTCAAATTGGTGTGAGGAGGAGGGGGAGGAGGTGCCCTTTTATAAGGGAGGAGAGGGGCACCTTAGGAATATCTCAAAATATTATTTTATATTAAAGTCAAAATCAGTTTATAATGGTTCCAAAGGGTATTATTTAGAAGATAATGTGGGGATGTGTCGAAATCCTATCAACCAATAGGATTTAGACAAGTTTAGGGTATTATTTTAAACTTATCAATTAGATTTAACTCTAAGTTAAATAATTTAACTTTTACCGTGTCTTTTTGTTTTCTTTCACTATATGGTTAATACACTTACTATAACATGCCAAACGAACCCCAAATTGTTTATTATTAATATATACATCCTTATCTATGTCAATTTTCCGAACCTTAGATTTTTAGGAATACAATAACAATTAATAATATAATATTTCATTTAAAAACTATTTTGTGTCAATTTTGACACTATTTGATATATGATTTTTGTGAAAGTCATAACAGAATTATATGTTCGAACCAAGTTGATTAAATCAACATTAATATATCATAGTAACCTATAAAATTAGTGTAATTCATAAAAAGTCTCAAATGACATTTATTTTGGTGTTTATAACACCAATTATGTCAATATTTCATTAATAAGATAATTACCGCATCATCATTGTGTCATAAATAAATTAAATTATTTAATGTCTAAAATTATAAAAAAAATACCATTATGTAGGAAATCTGTTTAGCTTTCTAATGAATATTTATAGTTGAATTTATCTTATGTATAACCCCATATTAAAAATGATTTACTTATTAAATTTTGATTTTAACTATTTTAACCCTTCTTTAAATAAATTAGTAATAAATGTCCTAATCTAATCCAAGTGGGCCTAAATGGTCATATTTTTATTCCTAAGTTTGTTTTTGGTCGAATTACACTTATCCAATAGAATTAGGACATGTGTTATGGTAATATTAATATCATATTTACCCTTAGTTACCCTATTTACTATTAACTGCGGTAAAAAAAAGAAAAAAGTTACTATTCACCAAAAAATTATTTTTATCTCATTGAACCACATTTTACTTAATGATATCAATCGTGTCTGTCGGATTTTTGAAATTCCATTCACAGAAGCGGTAAAATTATGTTTTATACAAAATTCAGTTATTAACCTACCACTTAGTGGTTTCACTATTAATCAAAAATTGAATGTTTTCAGAAAAATACCAAAATTTCACCCTAGGTTAATTTCGATATTCTGAGTCCAAAAATGAAGTCCATTTTGAAAAATAAAATTTATAAAATTTCAAAAAGTGGTTATTACTATTCATAACGGCTAGTTTTAATAGCATATTGTTGTTTAGTGAAACTCGGTATTGCGTACGACGCAAGCTATCGAGGAAGGTCGCGATTGCGTGTAAAGCAAGCCAAGAAAGTGTTGTGTAGAAAAAGATTCCTTTGATGATTTATATAACATAAAAGTCTCGGGTGTTACATTCTACCCCCCTTAAAAAGAATTTCTCCCTTGAAATTCGTCACTTTGTAACAAACAGATGAGGATACTTCTCCCTCATCATATCCTCAAGCTCCCATGTAGCTTCTTCAAGTTGGTGGTTCCTCCATAAAACTTTCAACAATCGAGTGGTATTGTTTCGTAGGACTTTTTCGCTACGATCCAGAATCTCTATCGGTTGTTCTTCATAAGAAAGATCTTGCTCTAGCGTAACAACTTCTGAGCTGAGTACATGTTAAGGATCTGGTATGTACTTTCTCAAGAGAGATACATGGAACACATCGTGAACTTGAGAGAGATTCGGTGGAAGCGCCAATCGGTAAGCTACCTTTCCAACACGATCCAGTATTTCGAAAGGACCGATATATCTAGGGCTCAACTTCCCCTTCTTTCCAAATCTCATAACCCTCTTCCAGGGAGATATTCGTAAGAACAGTTTATCACCCACTTCAAACTCTAGGTCTTTTCTTCGGTTGTCGGCATAACTTTTCTTTCGACTCTGAGCTGCTCTTATGTGTTGTTGAATAGATCTGACCTTTTCTGCCATTTCATCAACGAGATCAGGTCCTAATAGATTTCTTTCCCCAACTTCATCCCAGCAAGTTGGAGTCCTGCATTTCTTTCCATAGAGAGCTTCATAAGGAGGCATCTGAATACTGGAGTGGAAGCTATTATTATAAGAAAATTCCACCAAAGGTAGGTGTTGATCCCAACCTCCATTGAAATCCATAAAGCAAGCTCTCAACATATCTTCTAGGGTTTGAATTGTTCTCTCAGACTGACTGTCTGTCTGGGGATGATAAGCAGTGCTGAAACTCAACTCTGTATCCAGAGTATGCTGAAGAGTTCACCAGAACTTCGAGGTAAATCTCGGATCTCGATCAGATATAATAGAAAGTGGTACTCCATGCAATCTTACCACTTCCTTTACATATATCCTGGCTAGCTGATATAGAGAGAATCCTCTCTAATAGCAATGAAGTGTGCAGACTTTGTAAGATGATCAACTATGACCCAGATAGCATTATTTCTTGTGGATGTTTTAGGAAGTCCTGTGACAAAGTCCGTAGTGATGTTTTCCCATTTCCATTAGGGTATGGGTAATGGTTGTAACATCCCCTTAGACTTCTGTCTCTCATCTTTAACTTGTTGAAAAACCAAGCATCGAGAGACCTATTCAGCAACATCTCTTTTCATGCCATCCCACCAGAAGTACTCTTTCAGGTCTCTATACATCTTCGTGCTTCCAGGATGAATAGAGAATGATGAACTATGAGCCTCATCCAGCAGCTCCTTCTTTAATTCGGGGATGGAAGGAACACAAACCCAATTCCTGATCTTTATTATCCCATCACAATCAAGGTTGAATTCAAGAACATTTCTCACCTTCTTTTGTAACTCGACATCTTCTTTCTGTGCCTCTTTAATCTTCACATGTATAGATGGTTGAACATTCATTTGAGAAAGATAAGATTTTTCCCCTTCCATTATAATTCCAAGATCCATCCTTTGTAAATCCATATATATTGGATCTTTTGTGATCCTCATCATGGATAAACTAGCATGGTCTTGTCGACTTAATGCATCTGCCACCTTGTTTGCTTTCCCAGGGTGGTAATGGATTGAGCAGTCATAATCCTTAATCAGCTCCAACCATCTTCTTTGGCGCATATTCGTCTCCTTTTGTGTGAAAATATACTTTAAACTTTTATGATCAGTATAAATATCACACCTTTCACCATAAAGGTAATGCCTCCAAATCTTTAATGCAAAGATTACCGCAGCCAACTCCAAATCATGTGTTGGGTAATTTTTCTCATTGATTTTCAACTATCATGAGGCATAAGCTATCACCATATCATTTTGCATAAGAACACACCCCAATCCCTTCTTGGATGCATCACTGTAGATCACAAACCTTTCTCCACTACAAGGCAGTGTGAGCACAGGTGCACTGGATAACCTTCTTTTCAACTCCTTGAAATTCTCTTCACATTCCTCTGTCCAGACAAAGTTAACTCCTTTTCGAGTCAACTTGGTGAGTGGATTAGATAATCGTGAAAAATCTTTTACAAAACGTCGATAATATCCAGCCAAACCAAGAAAACTTCGAATCTCAGTTACTGTTGTTGGTCTCGACCATCTTTCGATAACCTCTGTTTTTGCTGGATCCACAGATATCCCCTCTTTTGAGATTATGTGACCCAAAAATGCAACTTTTTGAAGCCAAAATTCACACTTGGTAAATTTGGCATAAAGCTTCTCCTTTCTTAGGGTCTTCAATATAATTCTCAAGTGATCTTCATGCTCTTCCTTGCTCTTTGAATAGACAAGAATATCGTCTATAAAGACTACCACAAATTGATCAAGATAGTCTCTAAAGACTCTATTCATTAGATCCATGAAGATAACATGGGCATTAGTAAGACCAAATGGCATCACTATAAATTCATAGTGTCCATACCTTGTACGGAAAGACGTCTTTGGTATATCCTCCCTTTTGACCCTTAATTGATGATACCCTGAACAAAGATCAATATTGGAAAAGTATTGAGTTCCGCGTAGTTGGTCAAATAAGTCATCAATGCGTGGGAGAGGATATTTGATCTTGATAGTGATCTTGTTAAGTTATCGATAATCAATGCAGAGTCTCATTGATCCATCTTTCTTCTTAACAAATAGAACAGGTGCTCCCCAAGGTGATGCACTAGGGCGTATGAATCCTTTATCAAGATTTTCTTGGAGTTGATTCTTCAATTCTTGGAACTCAATTGGGGCCATTCTATAAGGTGTCTTTGAAATAGGCAAAGCACCCGGTACGAGTTCTATTGAAAACTCAACTTCACGATTTGGTGGAAGACCTGGTAATTCCTCCGGAAAGACATCATCAAACTCCCGTACAATGGGAATATTCTTAATCGTGAGTTTCTCACCAACCATTTGAGATAAATAACCTTCATTTAGTGGAATCAAGACCCATAAGATGGAAGGAATTTCCACTAGAAGGTTATGTTCATCCTTGCATTGATAGACGATCTTAGATTGATCTGGAATATGAAATGTGACTTCCCTTCTTTGGAAATTGATATGAGATCCATGTAGAGAAAGCCAATCCATGCCAAGAATCACATCAAATTCCACTAAAGGAAGGATCACCAGATTTGCAGGAAGCACTTTCCCACAAACTTCGATCAGAGAAGAATTATAAACTTTTGATGCGACTGTTGTGCCATTAGGTGTTGTCACAGCTAACTCAACATCTAATTGTTGAGGTAATACGGTGATACCCTTAGAAAATTCTTTAGAAATAAAAGAGTGGGTGGATCCAGAATCAAATAAAACATTTGCTACTTTACAGTGGATGGTAAGTGTACCTTTCACCACTTCGTTATCGTACTCCACATCGCTGATAGAAATTGAATGTGACTTTCCTTTGTCTTTAGCATTAAGATTTTGTTGACGTTGACCATCATCATCAACCCTTGGATTTGGGCATTGATTGGCATAATGCCCCATCTCCTTGCACTTGAAACATTGAAGTGTAGTAGGTTCATTCTGTGTATCCCTTCCTTTGTTTGCGTCATTAGACATCTTCTTCCCATTATCACGGCATTCAAATGCCCGATGACCTTCCTTTCCACATTTAAAACACTTACTTGTCCCTTTAAGACAACTCCCTCCATGTTTCTTTCCACACATTGAGCATAGGGGAAAGCTCATCTTCTTTTCAGTGTGCTCTTTAGATTTTCCTTTGAATTCCATCTTCCTCTTCTTACCAAACCCATGTGACTGATGGGTTACTTAAATCTCCATCTCGACTTTGAGAGCACATCGAACGATTTCCTCGTAGCTATTGAAGTCCCTTATGGCTAACGCCCTTCGAAGACTTGGTTTTAAGCCACGAAAGAATCGATCGATCTTACTCTCAGGTTGGATAATAATACCAGAAGCGTACCTTGCAAGTCTTGTAAAATTTGCTTCATGGGTACCAACAGATTCATCATCCCTTTGCTTCAGTTCAAGGAACTCTTTCTCCATCTTTGTTCGGAGAATACGAGGGAAGTACTTATTGAAAAATATGTTCTTGAACTCATCCCATTCCATAGACTCAATTTCATCCCTTTGCCTCATATTCTTAATAAGATTCCACCGTTGATCATCATCTCCTTCCAAACGATACACTACTAGGATGACTTTATCATGCTCAGAATATTGAAGAACTGAAAATATCTTTTCAGTAGTACTAATCCATTGTTCAGCAACTAATGGATCTGTAGACCCGCTGAAAGGAGGTGGACGCTGCCTCATGAAGGATTCAACAGAATGTTGCTCCTTCCTTTGCTCATTTGGAAGTCCTGCATGATTCATAGCTTGAGAAAGATGTGTGAGCATGGCTACAAGATTTTGCATTCCATCTCCCATATCGTTTGGTTGCTCAGGGGGACAATCATTGCATTGGCCATCGCATTCCGCATTAACACGGTTCCTTCGGGTTCCAGCCATTGACTAAAACCAAGAAGAATAGTGTGAGCAACACTAATTATAATAGGAAAACCACATAATTCATGAATAAAATTTTCATCCATAAGGTCTTATCCTAGGTTATTCAAGGCCATTTCTAAAACACTAAGATTGTGTTCTATGCTTAGACTTATCCTTAGGGTTCTTACTAAGGCTTTCACATCCTAGTTTCCAAAGGTTGACTATACCTTTCCTCTGATACCAACTATAACGACCCATACTTTACATACATTGTTAATACTTCAAAATTGAAGCACACTTATTACAACATATGACAAAACCACAAAGGACCATATAGGTATAGTGTCTTTAGAAACTGGGAAACATAAACAACTGGTTCATAAATCTTCTACAGTGTCTCCCATTTATTTCATCATATCTAGGGTCCCTTTTAGAATATTCTACTTAATATCCATCTTCCTGACCTGGGGAAAAGAAAACATAAAAGGGTGAGCTCAAATGCTCAGAAAGGGCAAATAAAGGAAATAAAAATCATATCATATCTTTTTGAAAATCATAACCTGCAAAAGAGATCATAAAATCTTAACATGGAATAAATCATAGAAGTGAAAATGAGATCCCCGTAATCATAACATGAAACTTGAAACTTTGTGGCATGCACACATAATCTTGGAAAATCATTTCTTGTTAGTCATGACTCATTTCCAAGACTATCTTAGTGGACAAAGTCCCTTTCTGAATCGAGTAACCCTCGTTTCAGTCCTGTTTCACTGAACCGCTATAACCTACCGTTGCAGCCCTGTCTATCTCATGAGATATAAAATCATTACCCAATGCATTGGAGGGAGATATAGGTCTCATCCATCTTATAATGAATCCTTTCTTATGTGTGCCACATAATCATAAATCATACATCATCGCATAACACATGTAACAAAAATGGGATTCTTGAAACATCATGACATCATAAAACAAATCATATAAGGTAAATGACTTCATAAAAATAATTCCCTCACAACATAATCAAATCAATGTAATAATAGGGATAAAAACAGAACCCTTTATTATCTTAGATGGAAAATAATTTTGATAAAACACTTGAACTCCATTCTTGAGGAAAATATCCTTTCTTCTTCAAAAACACTTTTCTTTTCTTAACATGTCATAAAATTTTAAACTAACAGAATTTGATTAAAAATAAACTTGAAAACTTTTAAAGTAAGCTTCTTGGAAATAATGTTTTAAGAATCCATTCATGCCGTATAAGTTAAAAAAACATTCTTCGTACTTTTGTCAGAAAAGTCAAAAAGTACCTCGTACGAAAAATGACAAAAGATTCTTTTCATTTCTTTTACTAAAAACTCAATGAAGGGTAAAAATGGATTTAAACAATTGTAGTTGGATGGAAATAATATTACATATTTATGAAACATGGATGTGGATGATAAAATACACCCCATTAAATACTTACGAATAAACAATCTCCGATAAAAATGAGATTGTGATATTTCCTTTACCTTAGGTCTGATTTGCTTTGTACGTGTCCGAAGCTCCTGTATAATGGTTTAAATAATGTTATTGACTTATTCCAGAATCATACATATTGATATGATATCATATATGGTAATATTCTTAGTTTCTTGTTAGTAATATTTCATTGTTACTTGTTACTCGGGTCTTTATTGCCTTTTGTTCTTATGCGTGTTTTGCCGAATAAATTCTTATTCAAATTTGAAGGTTATAGATACCTTATATACAGAATGGTATTAGTGTAACATATATCATATTTATTCATTCAATTCATTTATATTATTACTATGTAATGATGATCATGTAGAACGAGTCGCATCACATCGTGGAGACGGTATTCCGTACGTACGCACGAGTGATGATATCGTTCCTATGATAGTGGAACTGTATTGGAGTATATATATATTATTTCAGTGTCAATATTACTTTATAATAATCATAAATAGTTACTCATTACACCATTATACCCATCCTTGTAAAGTGATGGTGGAAAAATAGATTACACCACGGCGTGGAGACGGTATTCCGTACGTATGCACGCGCGGTGATTTCATTTTTCTGTGGGATGGATAGAAGGTGAATTAGGGTTGTTTCATATTTATAATAACATATCAGTATGTAATTAATACTGATGTTATTACTTTATCATGAAACAACTAAAGAAGAAGAAGTTGAAGAAGAAAGAAATTGAAAAGATCGGTAATGGATATTACCTCTTCTTTGGAACGCTTCTTTGAATCCTCCACTTAGGAAACTAAGATTGGTCTTTGAAGAATACCAGGACCTCTAGGATCATTCTAGGGAAGTGGAGAGGAGAACATGGCAGGGGTTGGCCGAGATTTAGTGCTCAAATTGGTGTGAGGAGGAGGGGGAGGAGGTGCCCTTTTATAAGGGAGGAGAGGGGTACATTAGGAATAACTCAAAATATTATTTTATATTAAAGTCAAAATCGGTTTATAATGGTTCCAAAGGGTCTTATTTCGAAGCTAAGGTGGGGATGGGTGGAAATACTATCAACAAATAGGATTTAGACAAGTTTAGGGTATTATTTTAACCTTATCAATTAGATTTAACTCTAAGTTAAATAATTTATCTTTTACAGTGTCTTTTTGTTTTCTTTCACTATATGGTTAATACACTTACTATAACATGCCAAACGAACCCCAAATTTTTTATTATTAATATATATATCATTATCTAAGTCATTTGGCCGAACCTTAGATTTTTAGTAATACAATAACAATTAATAATATAATATTTCATTTAAATACTATTTTGTGTCAATTTTGACACTATTTGATATATGATTTTTGTAAAAGTCATAACAGAATTATATGTTCGAACCAAGTTTATTAAATCAACATTAATATATCATAGTAACCTAGAAAATTAGTGTAATTCATAAAAAGTCTCAAATGACATTTATTTTGGTGTTTATAACACCAATTATGTCAATATTTCATTAATAAGATAATTACTGCATCATCATTGTGTCATAAATAAATTACATTATTTAATGTCTAAAAATTAAAAAAAAACTACCATTATGTAGGAAATCTTTTTAGCTTTCTAATGAATATTTATAGTATAATTTATCTTATGTATAACCCCATATAAAAAATGATTTACTTATTAAATTTTTATTTCAACTATTTTAACCCTTCTTTAAATAAATTAGTAATAAATGTCCTAATCTAATCCAAGTGGGCCTAAATGGTCATATTTTTATTCCTAAGTTTGTTTTTGGTCGAATTACACTTGTCCAATAGAATTAGGACATGTGTTAGGGTAATATTAATATCATATTTACCCTTAGTTACCCTATTTACTATTAACCGCGGTAAAAAAAAGTAAAAAGTTACTATTCACCAAAAAATTATTTTTATCTCATTGAACCACATTTTACATACTGATATCAACCATGTCTGTCGGATTTTTGAAATTCCATTCAAAGAAGCCGTAAAATTAAGTTTTATGCAAAATTCAGTTTTTAACCTACCACTTAGTGGTTTCACTATTCATCAAAAATTGAATGTTTTCAGAAAAATACCAAAATTTCACCCTAGTTTAATTTCGATATTCTGAGTCCAAAAATGAAGTCCATTTTGAAAAATAAAATTTATAAAATTTCAAAAAGTGGTTATTACTATTCATAACGGCTAGTTTTAATAGCATATTGTTGTTTAGTGAAACTCGGTATTGCGTACGACGCAAGCTATCGAGGAAGGCCGCGATTGCGTGTAAAGCAAGCCAAGCAAGTGTTGTGTAGAAAAAGATTCCTTTGATGATTTATATAACATAAAAGTCTCGGGTGTTACATGAGAGGAACACAAACCCGATTCTTGAACTTTATTATCCCATCACAATCAAGGTTGAATTCAGGAACATTTCTCACCTTCTTTTGTAACTCAACATCTTCTTTCTGTGCCTCTTTAATCTTCACATGTATAGATGGTTGAACATTCATTTGAGAAAGATAAGATTTTTCCCCTTACATTATAATTCCAAGATCCATCGTTTGTAAATCCATAAATATTGGATCTTTTTTGATCCTCATCATGGATAAACTAGCATGGTCTTATCGACTTAATGCATCTGCCACCTTGTTTACTTTCCCAGGGTGGTAATGGATTGAGCATTCATAATCCTTAATCAGCTCCAACCATCTTCTTTGACGCATATTCAGCTCCTTTTGTGTGAAAATATACTTTAATCTTTTATGATCAGTATAAATATCACACCTTTCACCATAAAGATAATTCCTCCAAATCTTTAATGCAAATAATACCGCAGCCAACTCCAAATCATGTGTTGGGTAATTTTGCTCATGGATTTTCAACTGTCGTGAGGCATAAGCTATCACCATATCATTTTGCATAAGAACACACCCCAATACCTTCTTGGATGCATCACTGTAGATCACAAACCTTTCTCCACTACAAGGCAGTGTGAGCACAGGTGCACTGGATAACCTTCTTTTCAACTCCTTGAAATTCACTTCACATTACTCCGTCCAAACAAACATAACTCCTTTCCGAGTCAACATGGTGAGTGGATTAGATAATCGTGAAAAATCTTTTACAAAACGTCGATAATATCCAGCCAAACCAAGAAAACTTCGGATCTCGGTTACTATTGTTGGTCTCGACCATCTTTCGATAACCTCTGTTTTTGATGGATCCACAGTGTCACGAACCAAATCTGGTCGCCGCCCAAACTGGAACCAAACCCAGCCCGTGACATGACCCGAAGGGCGTTCCCGATCCCCATGGGCTGGTACAAGTGCCCGAGTTTCATTTATTTAGGTTTGGGAACAATTTACCCAAATATGAAGTCATAAACCATTAAAAACAATCAATAAACTGAATCTGAAAATTTATACCAAATGATGTTTAAACAAAAACCAGAACGGAATACATAGGTTTAGATTCAATACAAAAGGTCCAAATACACAATGGAAAAGAAACAAAACAGCCCCATGGACTCCACATGACAAGGGGTCATCACCCCCAAGTCGTCTCCACTACTCCGCCCCAAGGATGAGGACTAACACCCTGAACCGCCATCACCCTTAGCCTTTCCTTTACGTGGGTCAAAAAAAAGTTCTACTTACACCCAAGGGGTGTAAGTAGTGTGTGAGCCTAAGCCCAATAGGATACCACCCTATCATTCCAAGGTGCATGCAATACAAGGTGAAAAAGCAAGCAGTTTTAATATGCAATTAAAATCGGTGAAAAATTCCACAAAATGAAACGTTAAATTGAAAACATTTTTCAAGATAAAACTTTCAGAATGTTAACACATTTAAATAGGAATATTAGATACTGCATTATAATTCCAAAGACACCCAAAAACAAGGGCAAATACCACAAATCCACTGAGCAACAAAACCGGGAACACCCCTAGGCACTAGATAGTCTCAGGCCCCATGTACCTCGTACCTCAGTGTAATGTAACCATAGTAAAATCATTTCTCGTGCACGAGACACTAGTAGGGAACATACCCATAACCTAGTGGTCCCCAATCATAATCCAAAAAGTTTAGTTAGAGTTGTCGTTATCCAAATGCTAAGTGAAACCGGGACAAAACCCATCCGGTCCACTAGCCGTACTAGTACAAATCCGCCCCACCTAGGTACCCGGGCTTCCCCCATTGTTCTCAAACAATTTCAGGATTTAACACACATCCATTTTAATGTAAAACACCACTACTGGTCACATACACCAAATAAAGTAGCTATCTCATTTTATACCACTTAAAACACACAACAACTCTTTGAATTTGAATAAATCAATTTCACAAAATCTCGTGTAGTTTTGCACACAAAACCCCTTAAGAAACCCACTTGTACATGATGTTCACAATTGTAAGTTACCAAAACAGTAAAGGCAGCCCAATAAATATCAATTAAAACAACAAATCAATTTTTGTGCATCCTTATGTTAAACAAGAAGTGTTATCTTTGTAAAACCTTCATTTTCACACAAAAGTGGAACCAAAACATCACTTTCTTTACAAACACAGTTAAAACCCATTTTTTTGCAGCAATTACAAAAGGGGATAAACATTATAAACAGTATTTTATTCCTTATTACAGATCAATAAAAACAACTATGTATTTATAGGGCATCCCCAAATAAACAAACAAAACACTTCTTTGGAAAACCCCCAATTTCACACCAAATTGGCATTTTAAATTCAATTGCAATGGAAACATCATTAGAACCAATTTTTGTAGCAATAATAAAATTATATAAATCTGAAAATATGATAAATACAGCATGATAATACACAAAGATTGCATCAACATTGGAATCACCTACCAAATCAAATGAAACCATTGTATCCTTTGTGCGAAAACACAAACGCACCACCGCCGCACCTCAAGAAGGGTAGATCAAACCTAAAAATAGAAAATTGGACCATGAAAACCCAAGGTTAAACCTTAGGTTCGAACCCCTACCCACTGGTCATTGTTCACTTCAATAAAAAGGGAGGAAACCCTAAAAAATAGAATGAAACCCTAATCAATTTGAAAGGGGAAAAGAAATGGACAAACTTACTTGAGAAATCTAGAATGAATCTCCCCAAAACACTAGTATCTGAAATTTAAAACGGCCAAAACTAAAGGGATGGTCTCACAAGAATTATTAGGTCATTTAGGAATTGGAACGGAGGTAAAAGATTAATAATAGAAGGAATTATGAAAAGAACAATTTACCTCTCCAAAATCTGGACGATTTCTGAAATCCAGAAAGTTTCGACTATTTTCGTGACTCTATCGAGCTCCAAATTGTGGGCGGAGGGCATGGGGTCGTGCCTGGGCTTCTTAGGGTCGATAGGGAGGTGGAATCACCGAAAATTACATTTTAATGAATAAGATATTAATAAATTAATGAAACAATTTAAAACTGGAAAATGGGCCTTCGGTTTGGCCCAACTCTCAAATAAAAACAAAAATCCCCCATGCTTATGGATTTATAAAGGCCCCAAATTTAAATTTGGGGTTAATATATCAGGGGAGAACAATTAGGAGTTGGAATGAGTCAAAAATATTAAAAATTGAAAAATTTATAAATGAAACAAAATTTATTTTTAAATCTGGAATTGGGCTCGCAGTTTGGCCCAATTCATGAAAACTCACCTATTCTCAATAAAACCTTTGGAAACCACCAAAACAAATCATGAGTGGAAAATAAATTTAAAATAACCCTATAATAGGTTACGTACGTGACAATTATGTTGGGTCGGAACAAAAAGAGGAAAAGATGGCAAGAGGGGGGGTGAATTGCCTTTTAAAAAATTGATTAACAAATTAAAAATCAAAGTATAAATGCAGCGGAAATAAAGAAGGCAAGACACACAAAATTGATAACGGAGTTCGGCCAAAACCCGGCCTACGTCTCCGCTCCCAACTCAACCGTTGAGAGATTCCTACCGCTTTCTTTTCAATGGTTTTAGCAAGAAACTCACTAGGCTTTGAGGTAGCACTAGGACCTATTACAGCTTGCTTTTGTGGTTAAGCAAGAACCCACTTGCTTTTGATGGTTGAGCAAGAACCCACTAGCCTTTTTAACGGGTGAAGGCTAGCTCACCGTGACACAAGCCTTTTAAAAGGGAAGGCTTGAAGAAACCTCTTCACACCTTAATGGTGGTGTGAGAACCCAAAGAAAGGGAGATGAGAAAAGAGTTTGGGGTTTGTAGGCACAAACCCAATTTTAAAGATCAAAATGAATAAAACACTAAAAACCGTAATTGGAGAAGTCTTGGGCGCCTTTGATTGATTGGAGATGTTGAAGGCCGCTTCCAAGCTTCTTTGGAGGAGCTCCTTGGGTGTGGAAGTTGTTGGAGCTAGGTGGGTTCCTTTGAGGAAGTCCGCCGGAGGTACGCCAAATGATCCAAAATATGTCCGTTGGCTTCGTATATGTTCCGGTAGGTGTCCGGGGCTTCCTTGGCCTTTATTTATAGGCATGGAACCCTTGGGGAGGCTTCGGAGCCGTTGGAGAGGCTTAAAGAGCCGTTGGGAGCCAAGTGGGCCAGCCTGGTCAAACTGCAACGGCTAGTTTGACTGGCTCCACCGGCTGGCCGGTACAGTCCCACCGGCTGGCCGGTGTGTGCAAAAAGGCATAGGATTCTTGTCTAGGGGCCACCGGCTGACCGGTACAGCTCCACCGGCTGGCCGGTGCCTTGGTAGAGAAGAAGAGTCTTGATCCAGGCTCTACCCGTCGACCGGTGGAGGAGCCACCGGCTGGCCGGTGGCAAGACAGTAGCAAACACTATTTGGGCTGGATGCCACAGGTCGACCGGTGACAGAGCCACCGGTCGACCGGTGGAACCTGGCAGTGGGCAATCCCTCTGCCAGTTCCACCGGCTGGCCGGTGCTATCACACCGGTTGGCCGGTGGACTGAATTTCAGTCCATTTCTTGTCCATTCTTGGGCCAATCCTTTGGAAATATTTTGCCTATCATTCACAACACTTAAAAACAAAGTTAAACATATATGAAAGTGATTGTGATCATGAAAATCAAAGAGTGTGGGGTACAACAATCTCCCCCTATTTTGATGATCACAATCACTTATCTAAGCAATGTAAAAACTTAAATGAAAGGCATGCTTAAATGATAAATTGAAAATAAATACTAAGCATGAGAGAAAAGATTCTCCCCCAATCAATCAAGAGATTTCTCCCCCTTTGTGATTATCAAAATAGCGTGGGGCATAAAACTTGATTGAGGTAAACGATGAAAAACGAGATTTTAAATCAATTGAAAATGATATCAATTGTTGAAAATTTTGAAATGAAAATTGAATAACAGTTTGAATTGAAAGTTTTGAATCAAAAACCAATTGAAATTTGAAATTTGAAACCAAATGAAATTTTTGAAATTGAGAGTTTTGAATCAAAAATGAATTGAAAGATTCGAATTGAATATTTTGAAATGAAAATTTGATACCAAGTGTTGAAATTGAAAGTTGGAATCGAAAATTTTGAAAATGAAATCAAAAGTTTGAATCTAAGACAAGGTTTTGAAAAATCTCCCCCTAAATGAAAACAATAAGTCACCGGGGATAAGAAATAAATTTTGGCCCGGAGAGACTCGCAAGAAGGGATTTTTCAATCCAAACTTGTCTCATAGCGGGTCTTCTCCTATAAAATTCGTCCGAATAAAAAATGGATTTGGGTTGGCCATAACGGGCATTTTTACAATTACATTCATAAATAAGGTGCCCAGTTTTCTTACAATAATTGCAAAATTTAAAATCGGAGCTCCCCCTTACAAAAACAGTGGGTGCATGGGAGGAGGAGGCTTGGTTGGTATAGCCAAGTCCATTGGTGGTTCTAGATACCCTTTGAGAACCTAAGAGTTTGGACAAATTTTGTTCACCTTGGGTGAACTTGGCTAAGGATTCCCTTAGGTCTTTGATGGTTGATTCCAAAGAATCAACATTGGGAAAATTTTGGATTTTTAGGGAGAGTTCCTCCTTCTCTTTAAGAAGTTGTTCTTTTTCGGAGGAGAGTTTTTTGAAATTCTTTTTCAAAGCGACAAATTTTGATGAAAGCTCATGAAAACCATTTTCTAGTTGGTCTCTAGCGTGTGAGAGTTCTTCATAAGATAGATGATTAAAAGAATTTGAAGAACTAGAACAAGAGGACGATGAGTCGGAAGATGATACCTCATGATTTGCCATTAGGCATTTTTTACCTTGGTCGCTTGAGGAGAAGGAGGAGAAGGAGGAGCTATCACTCCAAGTTTTCTTTAAAGCCTTCTTCTTCTTCTTCTTGGCCCTTTTCTTGAGAGGTGGGAAAACGGGTACGGATTTTGCATCGGGTTCTAGCTTTCGAGCGGGTTCTTGCTTTTGAGCCATGCTAGTACCTTCATGGGTTAGCTCTAAACATTTCCAAATATCATGTGAAGTAGAGCAAGAAGAAATACAATCAAAAACATTTCTATCTAACCCGCAATGAAGAGCATTCATGGCTTTGCCATCAAGCTCGAAATTTGCAATGTCAGCGGGGGTCCATTTAGACTCATCGGGAGAGGAGAGGGTAAAACCATGCATAACAATTCTAAAAATTGGATAACCAATACTTTTTAAAAAAGTGGTCATGCGGGTTTTCCAAAAAGAATAATCGGTTCCATAAAAGAATGGAGCACGATCCAAAGAAAATCCTTCGGGGGCGTAAGAGGTTGAAGCGGTAGAAGCCATCAAAAAAAAAGGATCTTTAATTTGAAACCGGTTAGGGAATTATTCAAATACGTCCTCTGATACCAAATGTTGGGTCGGAAGAACACCCCAAGGAAAAGATGGCAAGAGGGGGGGTGAATTGCCTTTTAAAAAATTGATTAACAAATTAAAAAATCAAAGTATAAATGCAGCGGAAATAAAGAAGGCAAGACACACAAAATTGATAACGGAGTTCGGCCAAAACCCGGCCTACGTCTCCGCTCCCAACTCAACCGTTGAGAGATTCCTACCGCTTTCTTTTCAATGGTTTTAGCAAGAAACCCACTAGGCTTTGAGGTAGCACTAGGACCTATTACAGCTTGCTTTTGTGGTTAAGCAAGAACCCACTTGCTTTTGATGGTTGAGAAAGAACCCACTATCCTTTTTAACGGGTGAAGGCTAGCTCACCGTGACACAAGCCTTTTAAAAGGGAAGGCTTGAAGAAACCTCTTCACACCTTAATGGTGGTGTGAGAACCCAAAGAAAGGGAGATGAGAAAAGAGTTTGGGGTTTGTAGGCACAAACCCAATTTTAAAGATCAAAATGAATAAAACACTAAAAACCGTAATTGGAGAAGTCTTGGGCGCCTTTGATTGATTGGAGATGTTGAAGGCCGCTTCCAAGCTTCTTTGGAGGAGCTCCTTGGGTGTGGAAGTTGTTGGAGCTAGGTGGGTTCCTTTGAGGAAGTCCGCCGGAGGTACGCCAAATGATCCAAAATATGTCCGTTGGCTTCGTATATGTTCCGATAGGTGTCCAGGGCTTCCTTGGCCTTTATTTATAGGCATGGAACCCTTGGGGAGGCTTCGGAGCCGTTGGAGAGGCTTAAAGAGCCGTTGGGAGCCAAGTGGGCCAGCCTGGTCAAACTGCAACGACTAGTTTGACTGGCTCCACCGGCTGGCCGGTACAGTCCCACCGGCTGGCCGGTGTGTGCAAAAAGGCATAGGATTCTTGTCTAGGGGCCACCGGCTGACCGGTACAGCTCCACCGGCTGGCCGGTGCCTTGGTAGAGAAGAAGAGTCTTGATCCAGGCTCTACCGGTCGACCGGTGGAGGAGCCACCGGCTGGCCGGTGGCAAGACAGTAGCAAACACTATTTGGGCTGGATGCCACAGGTCGACCGGTGACAGAGCCACCGGTCGACCGGTGGAACCTGGCAGTGGGCAATCCCTCTGCCAGTTCCACCGGCTGGCCGGTGCTATCACACCGGTTGGCCGGTGGACTGAATTTCAGTCCATTTCTTGTCCATTCTTGGGCCAATCCTTTGGCAATATTTTGCCTATCATTCACAACACTTAAAAACAAAGTTAAACATATATGAAAGTGATTGTGATCATGAAAATCAAAGAGTGTGGGGTACAACAAATTATACCCACCTTGAATACTTTCCACCCCGGAAAGTCACAGCAAGGTCAAAGCAACAACCAAACCCAACTGAGAAACCAATAGGTACACCCTTGCCAGGTTTCACCCCAAAGGTCAAAACACCTCCAGTGATCAATGATGGAAGGAATACTGTCACAAACCAAACATACACCACTTTCCTGAAACAATAAAGTACATTCAGGATTTATCCCAAATGAATACTCCTCAAATACAATCGGAACAATACTCAATCAATTTACCCAAAAAAAACAACAACATTGAACAAGGTTACACTTCCCTACTATAACTAAACCATTGGAAACTCTCCAATATCAATGTTTACCCAATGAATATGTAGGTAGTTAGATATCTTCGAATGATAATACCTACTTCCCAGACAAGTCCAAAGAAAAAAAAATGAGTTACTCGTATGAAGAGACACAAATGGGCTCCCCACCATTAGAGACAACTTAAATTGTTTTCCCGAGACAGAATCAAGACACTAATAGTGGGAGGCCCAAACATACTCTCTAGAAAAAGGGATATACTTCCATTAAATGTTTATAAAGGAATATTCATGAGAATCATAGTGGGTCTCCCCACCATAAGAACTGACCATCTTAACCGACCAGCATGGGCCGACACAGAAAGACCCAAAAAGAAATCAAAGATTTTGGAAGGGCACAAGATTAGTCTACATGGTTTGGGAAACTGTGCACTAACTATGAATATATTTTTTTCTACATGGCTTCCTAGAACACGGCCACTACTAAACGTGCACAAACTATGTGCTCAACCATGATGAAACCATAGGTTTTAACTATTACCATCTTTCATACTAAGGATAGGACTTTGTACAAGGGTTTAAATGGCCCTGGGATTTTCTCTGACTACGAGCCAGCTTCTCTCCGAGACCTATGGCTGGAGCTCAAATGATTGAAGCATCTTCGGCCTCGTAGTTAATATTTGGAAACCCACTGAATGAGAATTCTTCTTTTCAGTGCCACCAAAAACTACACCGCAGTCCCAAATAAGTTTTCTAGACATAACACATTCCAAACTCACTTTACCTTATCCCGATATTTCACTGAAACAAGGGCTGAGAAGATACACACACATCACAACTTGTTTCTTCAGGTGAGAAACAATATAAGTAAAGAACACCTACACTCACATTCCTCTAAAATAGATGATTTTGAAGTTTTTCCAAGGGAGACATTTTCCCAACATAACAGGGACTCTCAGAGGATTTCACTACTTTCACCTATACAGTCAATCGAGTACATGACATCATAAGGCATCACCAAACAAGACCATTTCAACTGATATAAACAATTCATGGAGAGGGACCTTATACAACATCCCCAAACAACACACAATTCTAGAAAGTGTCCACAATATCCTATCGTGACCATATTTCCCACACCGGTGGTTTAACATGAATTAATGCATCAAAGAAACTTTGAATAACCCAAAGGTCCTCTAAGACACCATCGAGACACTCATCCACACTTACAACCAAAGAACACTTCCACCTTCGATGAATCATGAAACATTAGAAACTAAGGTTTCTTTCAACCTTCCACAATAACTTTACCACTACAAGAGGATCCAAAAATCAACGAAATGAATGGGTGTAGACTCAATCAACAATGATCGATAAAATATTCCTTATATTGATCAACTGGAGGATTTTCCAATGGCAAAACAATATGGTTTTCACTTCAGCTGTG
Organism: Viscum album; assembly: GCA_963277665.1. NCBI lineage: Eukaryota > Viridiplantae > Streptophyta > Magnoliopsida > Santalales > Viscaceae > Viscum > Viscum album. Next base: position 755,643,072 of record OY728132.1, on the reverse strand, counting down.
CATTAACCCTTAATGGGGGCATACCTTATCCAGTGAGAGAACCCAAGGACCCAACCAATCTGGTCCATTAGTCAAAACATGCCTCAAACCAGATCCAAACACATGAAGGGAACCACCGTAAAGGCATCCCAAAACATTTTTCAAAAGAGACCACTAATCGTCCCTACAACACAACTTACTGACCAAACCCAAACCCAAAACACAGTTCAAACAGGAGGGGTTCTTTGACTCAAAACATCCCACAACATCAACATTTTCCGAAAACACATAATATACACCATCCCAAAAAAAAATCATCAAGAAATCATGTTTTTTTTATTTAAAAACATTTCTTTGAAAACAAATGGTTCAGCGGTAAGCGCATCCACCAATGGTACCCCATGGGCCTTACACATGCATGTTTCTATGCCACACCAGGCACCCTCCTCATTTCCATCCCAACACTCATCTAGTCATGTCATCAACCATCCCTCTTCCCATATAACCCAATGCATGTGGTTTCTCATGAAAATACCAAAGGTTAAAACAAAAGTTCTTTCCACTTTTCAAAACCAAAATGGTCAACCAACCCAACCTTTTTCTCAAAACTGCTAAGAATGAGATCAAAATCCCAATTCACATCTTACAAAACATTTCATAAAGACACAACAATTTGGAAAAGAACCCACATTCAAGATATTCATATCAATATCAAAACATCTCATCCCATTAAAACACTGTTTTATTATTTAGAAAACTCTATTGGAAACACTTTTCAAAACAAACTTTAATATAGTTCCTTCTTTCAAAAGAGGTGTAAGCACACCATTTTACATTTCAAAACAATTCTGAAAATTCAATTCCTTAATTTCATAAACCGAACCATTCCTTCTTTATTTGAAAATCATTTCATAAAAACTTTACGCTTATTAAAACCAAGTCACCAGAAAACCAAAGTGCCAGGATTTCAAAACTAAAGCACAAAACAATCCGAGAGGAAACTAGTTTCAATGGGTGACTTGGAAATATGGTTGGCAGCCATATTCCAATCACTTCACTGTCACAGAGAGTGTTTTAGGGAATATCCCCAGCTTCACATGGCTTGCCAGGCCCTGCGAGCTCACTGAGACCATTAACCCAACTCTCTTTTCATTTCCCCTAATCATCATCAAACCAAGAAAACCAAAGGAATTAGATAATTCCCAACTTCCCATGGTGACTCGAATCCTGTCATGAGGTGTGGTGATTAGGCACACTACCCATAACCGAACTACCAAGTCCCAACAATCTTAACTTTATACTATCCTGACTGTTCCCCAAATAACGTGACCCAAAGAGTTAACCAGAACCTCCTCTGATACCATTTTGTCACGAACCAAATCTGGTCGCCGCCCAAACTGGCACCAAACCCAGCCCGTGACATGACCCGAAGGGAGTTCCCGATCCCCACGGGCTGGCACAAGTGCCCGGGTATCATTTATTTAGGTTTGGGAACGATTTACCCGAATATGAAGTCATAAACCATTAAAAACAATCAATAAACTGAATCTGAAAATTTATACCAAATGATGTTTAAAAAAAACCAGAACGGAATACATAGGTTTAGATTCAATACAAAAGGTCCAAAGACACAATGGAACAGAAACAAAACAGCCCCATGGACTCCACATGACAAGGGGTCATCACCCCCAAGTCGTCTCCACTACTCCGCCCCAAGGATGAGGACTAACACCCTGAACCGCCATCACCCTTAGCCTTTCCTTTACCTGGGTCAAAAAAAAGGTCTACTTACACCCAAGGGGTGTAAGTAGGGTGTGAGCCTAAGCCCAATAGGATACCACCCTATGATTCCAAGGTGCATGCAATACAAGGTGAAAAAGCAATCAGTTTTAATATGCAATTAAAAGCGGTGAAAATTTTCACAAAATGAAACGTTAAATTGAAAACATTTTTCAAGATAAAACATTCAGAATGTTAACACATTTAAATAGGAATATTAGATACTGCATTATAATTCCAATGACACCCAAAAACAAGGGCAAATACCACAAATCCACTGAGCAACAAAACCGGGAACACCCCTAGGCACTAGATAGTCTCAGGCCCCATGTACCTCGTACCTCAGTGTAATGTAACCATAGTAAAATCATTTCTCGTGCACGAGCCAGTAGTAGGGAACATACCCATAACCTAGTGGTCCCCAATCATCATCCACAAAGTTTAGTTAGTGTTGTCGTTATCCAAATGCTAAGTGAAACAGGGACAAAACCCATCCGGTCCACTTGCCGTACTAGTACAAATCCGCCCCACCTAGGTACTCGGGCTTCCCCCTTTGTGCTCAAACAATTTCAGGATTTAACACACATCCATTTTAATGTAAAACACCACCACTGGTAACATACACCAAATACAGTAGCTATCTCATTTTATACCACTTAAAACACACAACAACTCTTTGAATTTGAATAAATCAATTTCACAAAATCTCGTGTAGTTTTGCACACAAAACCCCTTAAGAAACCCACTTGTACATGATGTTCACAATTGTAAGTTACCAAAACAGTAAAGGCAGCCCAATAAATATCAATTAAAACAACAAATCAATTTTTGGGCATCCTTATGTTAAACAAGAAGTGTTATCTTTGTAAAACCTTCATTTTCACATAAAAGTGGAACCAAAACATCACTTTCTTTACAAACACAATTAAAACCCATTTTTTTGCAGCAATTACTAAAGGGGACAAACATTATAAACAGTATTTTATGCCTTATTACAGATCAATAAAAACAACTAAGTATTTATAGGGCATCCCCAAATAAAAAAACAAAACACTTCTTTGGAAAACCCCCAATTTCACACCAAATTGGCATTTTAAATTCAATTGCAATGGAAACATCATTAGAACCAATTTTTGTAGCAATAATAAAATTATATTAATCTGAAAATATGATAAATACAGCATGCTAATACACAAATATTGCATCAACATTGGAATCACCTACCAAATCAAATGAAACCATTGTATCCTTTATGCGAAAACACAAACGCACCACCGCCGCACCTCAAAAAGGGTAGATCAAACCTAAAAATAGAAAATTGGACCAAGAAAACCCAAGGTTAAACCTTAGGTTCGAACCCCTACCCACTGGTCATTGTTCACTTCAATAAAAAGAGAGGAAACCCTAAAAAAATAGAATGAAACCCTAATCAATTTGAAAGGGGAAAAGAAATGGACAAACTTACTTGAGAAATCTAGAATGAATCTCCCCAAAACACTAGTATCTGAAATTTAAAACGGCCAAACCCAGGGGATGGTCTCACAAGAATTATTAGGTCATTTAGGAATTGGAATGGAGGGAAAATATTTAGAATAGAAGGAGTTATGAAAGGATCAATTTACCTCTCCAAAATCTAGACGATTTCTGAAATCCAGAACGTTTCTACTATTTTCGCGACTCTATCGAGCTCCCAATTGTGGGAGGAGGGCATGGGGTCGCGCCTGGGCTTCTTAGAGTCGATAGGGAGGTGGAATCACCGAAAACTCCATTTTAATGAATAAGATATTAATAAATTAATGAAACAATTTAAAACTGGAAAATGGGCCTTCGGGTTGGCCCAACTCTCAAATAAAAACAAAAATCCCCCATGCTTATGGATTTATAAAGGCCCCAAATTTAAATTTGGGGTTAATATTTCAGGGGAGAACAATTAGGAGTTGGAATGAGTCAAAAATATTAAAAATTGAAAAAGTTATAAATGAAACAAAATTTATTTTTAAATCTGGAATTTGGGTCGCAGTTTGGCTCAATTCATGAAAACTCACCTATTCTCAATAAAACCTTTGGAAACCACCAAAACAAATCATGAGTGGAAAATAAATTTAAAATAACCCTAGAATAGGTTACGTACATGACACACAGATATCCCTTCTTTTTAGATTATGTGTCCCAAAAATGAAACTTTTTGAAGCAAAAATTCACACTTGGTAAATTTGGCATAAAGCTTCTGCTTTCTCAGGGTCATCAATATAATTCTTAAGTGATCTTCATGCTCTTCCTTGCTCTTTGAATAGACAAGAATATCGTCTATAAAGACTACCACAAATTGATCATGATAGTCTCTAAAGACTCTATTCATTAAATCCATGAAGATAGCAGGGGCATTAGTAAGACCAAATGGCATCACTATAAATTCATAGTGTCCATACCTTGTACGGAAAGCCGTCTTTGGTATATCCTCCATTTTGACCCTTAATTGATGATACCCTGAACGAAGATCAATCTTGGAAAAGTATTGAGCTCCGCGTATTTGGTCAAATAAGTCATCAATGCGTGGGAGAGGATATTTGTTCTTGATAGTGATCTTGTTAAGTTCTCGATAATCAATGTAGAGTCTCATTGATCCATCTTCCATCTTAACAAATAGAATAGGTGCTCCCCAGGGTGACGCACTAGGGCGTATGAATCCCTTATCAAGATTATCTTGGAGTTGCTTCTTCAATTCCTGCAACTCAATTGGGGCCATTCTATAAGGTGTCTTTGAAATAGGAAAAGCACCCGGTACGAGTTCTATTGAAAAATCAACTTCACGATTTGGTGGAAGACCCGGTAATTCCTCCGGAAAGACATCATCAAACTCTCGTACGATGGGAATATTCTTAATCGCGAGTTTCTCACCAAACATTTGAGATAAATAACCTTCATTTAGAAGAATCAGGACCCATAAGATGGATGGAATTTCCACTGGAAGGTTATATTCATCCTTGCATCGATAGACGATCGTAGATTGATCTGGAATATGAAATGTGACTTCCCTTCTTTGGAAATTGATATGAGCTCCATGTAGAGAAAGCCAATCCATGCCAAGAATCACATCAAATTCCACAATAGGAAGGATCACAAGATTTGCAGGAAGCACTTTCCCACAAACTTCAATCAGAGAAGAACTGTAAACTTTTGATGTGACTGTTGTGCCATTAGGTGTTTTCACAGCTAACTCAACATCTAATTGTTGAGGTAATACGGTGATACCCTTAGAAAATTTTTCATAAATAAAAGATTGGGTGGATCCAGAATCAAATAAAACATTTTCTACTTTAGAGTGGATGGTAAGTGTACCTTTCACCACTTCGTTATCATACTCCACATCGCTGATAGAAATTGCATGTGACTTTCCTTTGTCTTTAGCCTTATGATTTTGTTGACGTCGACCATCATCATCAACCCCTGGATTTGGGCATTGATTGGCATAATGCCCCATCTCCTTGCACTTGAAACACTGAAGTGTAGTAGGTTCATTCTGTGTATCCCTTCCTTTGTTTGCATCATTAGACATCTACTTCCCATTATCGCGGCATTCAAATTCCCGATGACCTTCCTTTCCACATTTGAAACATTTACTTGTCCCTTTAAGACAACTCCCTCCATGTCTCTTTCGACACTTTGATCATAAGGGAAAGCTCATCTTCTTTTCAGTGTGCTCTTTAGATTTTCCTTTGAATTCCATCTTCCTCTTCTTATCAAACCCATTTGACTGATGGGTTACTCCAATCTCCATCTCGACTTTGAGAGCACATCGAACGATTTCATCGTAGCTATTGAAGTACCTTATGGATAACGCCCTTCAAAGACTTGGTTTTAAGCCACTAAAGAATCGATCGATCTTACTCTTAGGTTGGATTTTAATACCAGAAGCGTACCTTGAAAGTCTTGTAAAATTTGCTTCATAGGTACCAACAGATTCATCATCCCTTTGCTTCAGTTCAAGAAACTCTTTCTTCATCTTTTTTCGGAGAATACGAGGGAAGTACTTATTGAAAAATAAGTTCTTGAACTCGTCCCATTACATGGACTCAATTTCATCCCGTTGCCTCGTATTCTTAATAAGATTCCACCATTGATCAGCATCTCCTTCCAAACGATACACTGCTAGGATGACTTTATCATGTTCAGAACATTGAAGAACTGAAAATATATTTTCAGTAGTACTAATCCATTGTTCCGCAACTAATGGATCAGTAGTCCCGCTGAAAGAAGGTGGACACTACCTCATGAAGGATTCAACAGAATGTTGCTCTTTTGCTCGTTTCGAAGTCCTGCATGATTCATAGCTTGAGAAAGTTGTGTGAGCATGGCTACAATATTCTGCATTCCAGCTCCCATATCATTTGGTTGCTCAGGGGGACAATCATTGCATTGCCTATCACATTCCGCATTAACACGGTTCCTTCGGGTTCCAGCCATTGACTAAAACCAAGAAGAATAGTGTGAGCAACACTAATTATAATAGGAAAACCACATAATTAAAAAATAAAATTTTCATGCTTAAGGTCTTATCCTAGGTTATTCATGGCCATTTCTAAAACACTAAGATTGTGTTCTATGCATAGACTTATCCTTAGGGTTCTTACTAAGGCTTTCACATCCCAGTTTCCAAAGGTTGACTATACCTTTCCTCTGATACCAACTATAACGACCCATACTTTACATACATTTTTAATACTTCAAAATTGAAGCACACTTATTACAACATATGACAAAACCACAAAGGACCGTATAGGTATAGTGTCTTTAGAAACTAGGAAACATAAACAACTGGTTCATAAATCTTCTACAGTGTCTCCCATTTATTTCATCATATCTAGGGCCCCTTTTAGCATATTCTACTTAATATCCATCTTCCTGAACTGGGGAAAAGAAAACATAAAAGGGTGAGCTCAAATGCTCAGCAAGGGAAAATAAAAGAAATAAAAATCATATCATATCTTTTTGAAAAACATAACCTGCAAAAGAGATCATAATAACTTAACATGGAATAAATCATAGAAGTGATAATGATATCCCCATAATCATAACATAAAACTTGAAACTTTGTGGCATGCACACATAATCATGGAAAATCATTTCTTTTTAGTCATGACTCGTTGCCAAGACTATCTTAGCGGACAAAGTCCATTTCTGAACCGAGTTCACTCCTCGTTTTAGTCATGTATCACTGAACCGAAATAACATTCCGTTCCAGCCATGTCTATCTCATGAGATATAAAATATTTACCCAATGCATTGGAGGGAGATATAGGTCCCACCCATCTTATAATGAATCCTTTCTTATGTGTTCCACATAATCATAAATCATACATCATCGCATAACACATGTAACAAAATTGGGATTCTTGAAACATCATGACATCATAAAACAAATCATATAAGGTAAATGACTTCATAAAAACAATTCCCTCACAACATGATCAAATCAATGTAATAATAGGGATAAAAACAGAACCCTTTATTATCTTAGATGGAAAATAATTTTGATAAAACACTTGAACTCCATTCTTGAGGAAAATATCCTTTCTTCTTCAAAAACATTTTTCCTTTCTTAACATGTCATACGACTTTAAACTAAACGAAGTTGATTAAAAATAAACTTGAAAACTTGTAAAGGGAGATTCTTGGAAATAATGTTTTAAAAATCCATTCATGCCGTATAAGTTAAAAAAAACATTCTTCATACTTTTGTCGGAAAAGTCAAAAAAGTACCTCGTATGAAAAAATGACAAAAGATTCCTTTCATATTGTTTACTAAAAACTCACCGAAGGGTAAAATTGGATTAAAACTATTGTAAGTGGAGTGAAACAATATTACATATTTAGGGAACATGGATGTGGATGATAAAATACACCCCAGTAAATACCAAAGTATAAACAATCTCGGATAAAAATGAGATTGTGATATTTCCCCTTACCTTATGTCTGATTTGCGTTGTACGTGTCCGAAGCTCCTGTATAATGGTTTAAATAATGTTATTGACTTATTCCATAATCATACATATTGATATGATATCATATATGGTCATATTTTTAGCTTCTTGTTAGTAATATTTCATTGTTACTTGTTACTCGGGTCTTTATTGCCTTTTGTTCTTATGCGTGTTTTGCTGAATAAATTCTTATTATTATTTTATGGTTATAGATACCTTATATCCAGAATGGTATTAGTGTAACATATATCATATTTATTCATTCAATTCATTTATATAATTACTATGTAATGATGATCATGTACAACGAGTCGCATCACATCGTGGAGACGGTATTTCGTACGTACGCACGAGTGATGATATCATTCCTATGATCATGGAATTGTATTGGAGTATATATATATTATTTCAGTATCAATATTACTTTATAATAAGCATAAATAGTTACTCATTACACCATTATACCCATCCTTTTATGGTGATGGTGGAAAATAGATTACACCACGGCGTGAAGACGGTATTCCGTACGTACGCACGTGCGCTGATTTCATTTTTCCGTAGGATGGATAGAAGGTGAATTAGGGTTGTTTCATATTTATAATAACATATCAGTATGTAATTAATACTGATGTTATTACTTTATCACGAAACAACTAAAGAAAAAGTAGTTGAAGAAGAAAGAAATTGAAAAGATCGGTAATGGATATTACCTCTTCTTTGGAACGCCTCTTTGAATCCTCCACTTAGGGAACTAAGATTGGTCTTTGAAGAAGACCAGGACCTCTAGGATTATTCTAGGGAAGTGGAGAGGAGAAAATGGAAGGGGTTGGCCGATCTTGAGTGCTCAAATTGGTGTGAGGAGGAGGGGGAGGAGGTGCCCTTTTATAAGGGAGGAGAGGGGCACATTAGAAATATCTCAAAATATTATTTTATATTAAAGTCAAAATCGGTTTATAATGGTTCCAAAGGGTCTTATTTCGAAGGTAAAGTGGGGATGGGTCGAAATCCTATCAACCAATAGTATTTAGACAAGTTTAGTGTATTATTTTAACCTTATCAATTAGATTTAACTCTAAGTTAAATAATTTAACTTTTACCATGTCTTTTTGTTTTCTTTCACTATATGGTTAATACACTTACTATAACATGCCAAACGAAACCCAAATTGTTTATTATTAATATATATATCCTTATCTAAGTCATTTGGCCGAACCTTAGATTTTTAGGAATAAAATAACAATTAATAATATAATATTTGATTTAAAAACTATTTTGTGTCCATTTTGACACTATTTGATATATGATTTTTGTGAAAGTCATAATAGAATTATATGTTCGAACCAAGTTGATTGAATCAACACTAATATATCATAGTAACCAAGAAAATTAGTGGAATTCATAAAAAGTCTAAAATTACATTTATTTTGGTGTTTATAACATCAATTATGTCAATATTTCATTAATAAGATAATTACGGCATCATCATTGTGTCATAAATAAATTAAATTATTTAATGTCTAAAAATTATAAATAAAATACCATTATTTAGGAAATCTTTTTATATTTCTAATGAATATTTATAGTCGAATTTATCTTATGTAAAACGCCATATTAAAAATGATTTACTTATTAAACTTTGATTTTAACTATTTTAACCCTTCTTTAAATAAATTAATAATAAATGTCCTAATCTAACCCAAGTGGGCCTAAATGGTCATATTTTATTTCTAAGTTTGTTTTTGGTCGAATTAAACATATCCAATATAATTAGGACATGTGTTAGGGTAATAGTAATATCATATTTACCCTTAGTTACCCTATTTGCTATTAACCGCGGTAAAAAAAAGTAAAAAGTTACTATTCACCAAAAAATAATTTTTATCTCATTGAACCACATTTTACTTACTGATATCAACCATTTCTGTTGGAATTTCGAAATTTCATTCACAGAAGAGGTAAAATTAAGTTTTATGCGAAAATTCAGTTTTTAACCTACCACTTAGAGGTTTCACTATTCATCAAAAATTGAAAGTTTTTAGAAAAATACCAAAATTTCACCCTAGGCTAATTTCGGTATTCCGAATCCAAAAATGAACTCCATTTTGAAAAATAAAATTTATAAAATTTCAAAAAGTGGTTATTACTATTCATAACGGCTAGTTTTAATAATATTTTAATAGTATATCGTTGTTTAGTGAAACTCGGTATTGCGTACGACGCAAGCTATCGAGGAAGGTCGCGATTGAGTGTAAAGTAAGAAAAACTAGTATGTAGTGAAAGATTCCTTTGATGATATATAAAAACAAAATATTACTCATAAAAATCTCGGGTGTTACAGTTAATATTTCAAAAAGTTATTTTTCTATAAAAATAATTTTTCATTATGTTTAATGATTCTATTCAAATGTTAAATAACTAAATATTATTTTTTTTACTTGATAAAATATAATTCATTTTTACAATAAAAAATAATATTATCTTATGTTTTATTTTTTAATTATTCAAAAATATTTGTTTTTAGGTGTAAACTAAAAAAATATAGTATTACAGAAACTATAAATCATATTAACTTATATTGATATATGAAATAACATTAATTTTATAAGAAACTTATTTAATATAATAATTATTCATGAAGAAATAATAAACATTTGAAAAATACTATGATGAATGTAGAAATTATTTGGTTCACATTTTAAATAAAAACAAAATGTTATCAAATAAAAAACTATTTTCTCCCATTTTTTAAATTAAATATTATTTTGTTAAAATTAAATTTTTATCCTCCTTTCCATACTAGATATTTTTTTGTTTTACAATTGACAAATTTATTTCAATAAAAAATGAAAATTTTCTAATATATAAATTAAAATCATTAAAAGCAGTGAGCTTACAAGTAAAAATGTTAGAAAAAGAAGTGATCTTACAAGTAAAAATGAATCAATCGGTTAAGTTAATGTATGAATTTTTTTTTAAAAATCATACATAGGATGCTAGGATAGAAACCTATTATGAAAATGTTCTCTGAGTTATAATTAACTTTAAAAACTCATTACCTAATTTTATTTATTGATTATAATTAAAATTTTGTTGATATGAATTATTTAAAATGTGGGGGATGTAACACTAAAATATTTTTATCTATTATTTTCATTAAACCCTTATGTGTTCAACTATTTTATTAACATTAAATACCAAAACAAAATGAACTGAGTAATATTTTATGATAGTTTAAAAATATCCACCCAATTTATGACAAATTATTGTGGTAAAAGAATATTATAATATATTTTTAGGAACTAAATGTCACTATTAAAACTAATCTATTTGTAAATTTCAATTAGTATAGCTAAATTACTAAAAATTTAGATTTATGATTTATCTTATAATGATTATAAAAATTGTATTTTTATGTGATTTATTATAATATAAAAATATATATTACAGATTTAACTTATTTTAGACTTAAATAATATATTTAAAAAAATTTGGTTAGTAATTTATATAAAATATGTATAAGAATATTCAAAATGTTAATATCATTTTCCTATAATAATGTTTTATCAATATGCTCTATGATTTAATTTAGTAGTCAAATACCTATATTATAGAATTTTAATAAGGTACTATTATGTTTTTTTTAGATTCATCGTGTGGATATTATATTAAGATTATCTTTTAGACTTTTTGTGGAAAAGTTGTTTTTAGTTGAACAATGAATAATAAATTTTTTATCAAAACTGTAAATTTTGTAACATTGTATTTATATAAGAAAAACCTATATTTTTATAAAACCATTTATTTTATCGAATATTTATTTGATAATTTAAAATATATATTTTAGAAAAACTATGTTTAATTTAGAAAAATAATATTATTTTCATTTTGAGGACAGAAGTAATATATTATAATAATAATTGTTTTAATCTATTATTTTAATTAAATATATTTTAGAAAAATGGATTGGGATTGATTTTAAAGTCAACTAAATTTTTCTTATTTTATAGAAACAAAATTATATCATGAAAATAAAAAACATTTATAAATTCAATCTATATAAAAAAATAATGTTTTAAAAACAAAATTTCTCTAAATTGGTTTTTAGAAAATTATGTGCATAAATTATTAAATTTTACTCTATCACATATAGAAAATTAATTTTATAAAATTATTTTCACAAATAATATAATCATTTCCATATTTATATATATGTTGACTCTTAATTTTGATGATTAAAAATAATTACCCATGCTAAAAAAGTTACCGAGGTAAAAGTTAATTTGGTAAGAAAGTTAAATGAAAAAGGAAAAGCCAAAAATCAGTGAATAATTTTTTAAAAACGAATGGATGAGAGTAATATTGAACATAAATATTCTATAAATACACATATCTCAACTCATGGAGTCTCTTACCTTTGAATGTTGTCATGCCATTATTGGAAAGTAATGAGTATTTGAAAAATTTTCATTTTCTTCAATTGTAAATCGTACCCACTTCCACCCATCAATTGCACATTTAAAACATGGTATTTTATTAAAAATATGAAAATTTAAATACTCTTATAATTCATGATCAATTCTATTATCACATTCTGATTATAATTTATGCTAATCCCTTACATTCAAAGGAGATGTTCAAAATAAATTTTAATCTCTTTATGTTGTAATTACTAACTAGTTATAATTTATTATTTATATACATTTTCAAAATAAATTCTTACTATATATATAATCACATTATTATAAATAATATAATTAAATTTTATTATATATATTGTTTATCCAAAATCTATTCCTCTACTATTCCTTCGAAAAAATGAAAACATTACTTATGCACACATGTGAACTACTGCCTCTATGAATGATATAATTGATTGTTCATGACCTCCGTAAATAATTGGTTATAAAATTATAAAAATTTATTTATATAATACATAAATCAATATTATTATTTTAAATTATAAACTATTACCTATCTGAATCCCTCTCTCAGGAAAATGAATCTTTCCCTCGTGTATATGGGCAAACTACCTCCAGCACAAATAGGACACATTTTTTTCATCTTGTATATTAATTATTTCGAAAATATCTTAAAATATTTTTAAAAACATTATGCACATATAAATAATAACATTATTCTTCTTTAGTATTGATATTATACCATGAAAATAAGATTCTTAACCCCAATCACCCATAGATTATAGCATGATCTGGTTTGGTTTTATTTAACCATCTATCAGAACAATGCTATAAATTTATATCAAGGATGAAAGTAGTAACATAAATAATATATTTAATATATATTTAAGAAATTTTTTCAACCCTATAGAGTTTATATTAATATTTAACTTATTATCCTAGAATGACCATTTTATCCGTTAAAAAATACAGAATGAAGCTCACAGCCAACTCCTTCATCAGATTTTATAAATAAAATAATAATAAAATAAAGTTATAACATTATAAATTTTTTTAATCTATAAATATAAATAGATATAATTATTTAAGTATTATTATAGTTAAATATATGAACCATAATTGACACTTTCATTACAAACCTAGATATAATAATCAATCAAATCAAATAACATCTATTAAAGAAAAATAAATATAGCAAATGATTATATTTATAATTAATTATTATATAATATGTTAATAAATGTTTATCAGTAAGAATAAGGTTCATAAAATGGTGATTAATATAGTAATTTTTCTATATAGTAATTTAGAGCATGTCATACTAAACATTATTTAAATTAAGAGTATTAAGGATTCAATTCCAACTATTAGAGAAATATTACATTTGATATAATTTTTTTCATAAATATGGTGTAATATTTATTTAATTCAAATGAAATAAATACACTATACATTTAATATAATTAATTTGATATATAAACCGTAATTTAGTTACTTTCTTTATTCATTTTTTGATACAAGTGTTTCCAAATCCCTTTGCTTTATTATTCACTCAATTTTCATTTATCGAGTTATGATTGTTATTTTAGAAAAAAATTCATATAGCTCACACATGTTCTTCCCTATGGTTTTCTTATAAGTAATTTCATATTTTGTTTTGGATATTTAAATTTCATTCTTACAAAATCACATTAAAATTTTTCTTCATTAAAATTTCAATATTTATATGTGTTTTTCATAATTCAATATCATTTATTTAATTAATGCTCCTTATTTTTTAAACCCATTTTTCTATTTTTAATTAAACTGCCCTATTATTATATAAAATATTATTTCCACTTCTATTAATGTGTTTTAAATTTTCTTCCCATTAAATCCTTTTTGGACAGATAATTTCTGAATAATATCGTTATCACCTAAATATAATCTCCAATATTACCCTGTCATCATTCCATTAATAAGGGTACATTCCATTTTATTTTGAATATTTCTATTTTTGGATATTCATATAGTTATCCATATTATTCCATTTAATGGTTATATATGAATAATCTATATATCAACTATTTCTATATGGATAACTATTTACCACTTATCTATGATTATATCTAATGTTACATAAAGAATATTATGGGATGTGTTATTTAACAATCCAACTTCTTCCTTTCTATGGATTATGGTTATATAATTCCATTTTTGGTTAGTAAAATTATTCAATTAAACACATACCCCCATACTCAAAATGGTGTTAGTTTGGCGATTCTTATGTAGAAATATATTCAATTTATTGATTGCAGAAATATTGATAATTTGTACACTTCTTATATCAATATTTATTTTTATAGATTTCAAAGGAATGTTGGTTCTATATTATACTGTTTATTTATTATTTTACATTATGAATATGATAAACATAATTATTGACAATTGGGTCTCATAATATCCCCTCGATGCAAGTGTAGTTTTCATAATATAAACATTCCTAGACATTATGCGTATATAGGCATAATTATTTATTATTTATAAGCATGGGGATTTTTTTTATGGAACAAGGCCTTATCTGTCTGATTATGAGGTCTAAAATTTTTATTCTATCAGTATGCATGTAATTATTATTATTCATGTGATTATTTAGATTGTTATGTAATCTAATAACTTTTTTCAATCACAAGTGATCAGTTACATGGAATTATTTTATTATCATTTACTTCCTACTATATTCTTCATTTTTTCCCATAAGAATCTTAATTTATTCTCCATAGAAACTATTAGTATTATTTGATGGAATCATTTTTTTATAGCTGTATAGTGACCCATAATTTTTTTACATATATATTAATTTCATGACATAGAAATCGAAATCATAATCATAAAGGTTTAGTGTCTTTTTTAAAATTTGATCAAATACAACATGTAAATATGAGACCTACCTTATATCTAACTCTTTTATTCCTAACAAGAATAATTATTAGGAATATCATTCGTAAAAATATTATTCATAACTTGGGGATCAAAAATATAAAAAAAGGAGATCTCAAATTCCAAATAAGTGTAAATAATGGAGATAACAATTACCACTTAAGAATGTCATGGGAATAATTGTATGAGAAAATAATATTAACATTTGAAAACCATGTAAAAAATATCATAGATCACAATCAAGAGTGATGACGTAAATCATGGTTATTCATATTACCTGAAACATAAAGTAATCCAAAACCCTGATCCCTGAGATCATAACATTAAAATAATACCTATTTTTCTAGAATAAAAAAAAGGATAGAAAATCATTCCTTGGTCAAGGAACACTGAAAAGAAAATCACGGTGGATTGGGTTTACTCCCCACTCCATTATATCAATATTCAAGGTCCACTCCCATGTCCTTCATTGTGGATAAAGTCTGTTACTGAACTGGGATCACTCACCATTCTACTCCTCATTATCTCACTATATATCTATATTTACCAAATTAATCAGAGGGATATATAATTCAAAGCCCACAAATCATATAATGAAAATAATAAAAATGCATTCCGAAGACCAGAAAACATTCATCATAGAAAAACCTATAGAAAGGAAGATATACTTATATACTTTTCATCATTTCATCATAGCATAAAAAATGGAAGAGAATTGGGTTTCATAAATTCTTTCCTTGTTGCATAATTATCCTATGGGAAAGAAATGAGTTTCATAAAATCATCATCATAATAAGAAATCTAGAGATTGAAAGTGGATTCTATCATTAGTTAGTATTCCCAATGACTCATAAGTAACATCAAAGTATGTTATAATATGTAGTTAATGCTTTGAAAACGTCACTATAACATTCCTTGAAGAGAATACCCTTTTCACTTTGAAAAAACATATTGAAAATAAAATGAAATCTAACATTTTTAGAAAATAATTTTTCTTGAAAATATCCTTTTACAATTTTATAGGAATCATGAAATCATTTATCGTTAATGAAGATGGTAAATTATACTCCTACCATATCTATTAAAATAGATATTCCATTTACATATTTAGTAAAAATTTAAATGTAACTCATTCATAAATAAAAAAAATTCATTTAATTTTTATTAAAAGGTAGAATTTATTTAAAAATAAATTTAAATTTTAAATGGGGAATATACACAAATATAATCTAAATTAAATTATAAAAACTATCAATATTTTTTAAGAAATATTCTTGACCGATTAGAATAACATTGTATCTTTTCCTTAAAAACATTAACTCATTATATTGAATACATAAATTGATGAAAATGGAAGAAAAAACTATAATATTTCTAAATAACCAATGGATAATAAAGGAAATTATATTATTTATATAAAGTTTATAAGATTTCATCATAAAAAACATAATAATATATAACCCTAACAAACATTGAGATTTTAATTAAAAAACTCAACAATTTAGAAACCATCAAATAAATACTTTATTTTAGGGAAAACCATATATAGATTTTTAAATCTCAATAATTATCATTATATTAATTATAACATACATTCATGGTAAATATAGTGACTCCATAAAATATTCAAATGGTGAATATGACATGGATATCGTAGAAATAGAAGTATGTTGAATTTTTTTTACCTCATGTTTGAAATGATTTGAAATCATCATGAACTATTATTCAATAAAATAAAATTAATTAAAATTATATTAAAGACTCGTATATATACATATAAAATCATATTTGATCCATTTATATCATTTAAATACCGATTTATTAATAATTTCTGATTAAAATCATATTTTCTTGATGTTAACCAGTTCATTTTTCATAAGAGTTTCATTTCAGTAGTTCCAGTAATTGTATGTTGATCATGGTTCAATCAGATCATAAATGAAACCCATTATATAAATATCATATAGATATATATATATATTCAAATTAAATATATATATATTTTTTGTCATTGTAACACAATGATATTTTATGATATATATATCTTCAAATAAATCTATTTTTTGATAGCCTTCTATATATGAAATGCCATGTCTGATTAAATATTAATATAGAATTCCATTATGAAAAATCCATTTAATAGGTGTTATAAATAAGAATAAATGATTTTTTTAATATTAATAAAGGTTTTAGATAAAGAAAATATATTTTCAGTAATGTCTTTATATAATTTTTTAAAATATTTATTTCTTAAAATATTATTATTACTTTTTTGGGAACAAATAAAATTAATTTTTTTCAATTATAGAATAAATATTTAAAAAACTAAATTCATTTTTGAATTAAAAATTTCAATAATTTTCATATATTTAGTTTCTGATTATCTTTCATGAAGATTAATTTTTTTTGAAGAATACTGAAAAATATTGATTTTTTAAAACTATTACTTCTGTTTAAAGAATTTACAAAGTTTAATTTTATTTTTAAAATTGTATTAAAATTAAAATTAGTTAAATTATGTTATTATTATTAAAACTAATTTAATTGAAATCAGTTTTTTGATAAATTTTGATATGAAATTTTTTTGCACTTATGAATAATTTTTCCTTGGAGCACCACTTTTTATCGTGTTTATCAGTATAATATTAAATTTTTATTTTGAAAATTATAAGAATTGAATATGGAAAAATGGTTTCTTATATGTAGATTAAAATTATTCAAGGATATTTATTAATTTATACTGAATTTTTGGTAATATTGGATATTGAAAATAATAAAAAAATATTAAAATGGTATAGTTTGAAACATGTTAAATAGGGGTTAAACTAAAGAGATTAGGTTTAAAATGAACCAAAAATATTTTTAAAAAATAATATTTTACGAAACTATATAGACTATATATCATATATTATTTTTCATTGGATCATTTTTATCCATTTCTCATAAAAAAGAAATTAATATATTTTATTCCATTGAAAAATTCTATATGTGTCCTCTCCCCAATTAAAAAAGGACAACTCTCTCATATGCTCTTGAAACATAAAGAGAATTTTTTTTTCATCCAAGACCTACAAAAATATTTTAATCGAATCCCAAAAATTATACCTAGAATCCTTTGTTTGATCATAAAACCATCCTTATAAGTATGTAGTTATAAACCAAAAGATCTTGTCTGAAGAAGAGATATTGTTCTTAACAAAGCGTTTTCATATTATTTATTCATCTATATCCATAAAATATTATAAAACCATGACAAAATAATAAAACAAATATCATAAATATAATGATATGTTATTACATTAATTTAATAATGTATATTCACACCCTCTTCCATTAAATATGAAACAAAATCTTCGATCGTGTCTACGCTTAAGTACTACCCTGCGAGATAATGTAATTAATTTTCCATATCAACCACTAAATGATAAATATAATGATTTATTTAATGTATATATATGTATATATATACATATTATTTAAGATGCAATTTTAATTATGTAATTTTAATATCATATATAACTTCTTACCTTCATATCTGATAGAAAATGATAACACCACTCATGAGTGAATTTGGACTGTCCCCTCTACGAAGTGATGCGATTAATTTTTAATTTTTTATTTACATGGATTTTAATAAGGATGATTTTTCAATATATTTTTTATATATGATATAATAATTATTATTATAATGTAAATTACTATTTACCTATCCTTTTTTCCATCCTCCAGAAAATGAAGAGAATGTCCATGCATACGTATAGTATACCATATCCATGAATAGTGTAATTAATTTTCACATCCAACCATTTTATTGATAAATATATATATCTGTAAATATAATTAAATTATATGATATTTATATAATGACTTTAATTTTTCAGACTATGGAACCTTGTCCATTTTTTGATGAACATAACCACCGAACCTATTCATAAATGAAAAATTAAATACATATCAACATGAATAATGAATATAATAAATAATTGTTAAAAAATAGATGATTAAAGGTAATAAGTATTTCATATATGGTAAGATATATATGATTATCTTTCAATAAAATATGTATAATAAATCTATATTTATTATTAAGTATGACCAAACTTGTATAAAGGAATTCAGAACGAAGGTAAGGGTTTTTTGTTACAATCTCATTGTTTATAAATATTGTTTGTGATTATGTTTCTAATTAATAGATTCCATGATATAACTCTAAATAATTTTTTTTCTCCTAAATATATATATTTATAATAAATTTTAACATTCATTATCATCTCATTATGTGTTAATGATAAAAAAACTTTAGTGAAACTTGACATTATTTATCTTTTTGATTGAAATTCATTTTTCTTCCTTGACCATATTTTATATAAAATTTTATCATGAATGTTGTAATATTATTATATGACTTTAACTAATCATTAACAATTCTTTAATTTTCTAAATAAAATGGAATAAAGTATTCATTTTCCAAATGAGTTTTTTTGACATTTTACTCAAAATGTGAAAGTAATATTCGTTTTATGGGACACAACTTGCATGAATTTGTTTATAAAATTAACCTTTAATACATTTAATAAATATTTATGAGTTTAAAGTATTATTTTTAAATAATTTTTTTCCTCAATAATTTTGAAATTTTTAGATTTTATATAAGTGATTTCAAAATAAAAATTTTTTTTCCTTAAGAAATATTATATATATATTTTAATGGTATTTCTATATCATAAGATATAGATTTTTTTTTGATAATATACAATTTTACCATCTATTTTCAATATTTTGATGGATTATGATGATGATTTAAGGAGGATTCTATGAAACACATTTATTTTCAATAAGAATAATAATGTTAAGAAACCCATTTCTTTTCATATGTTTTTTCTAAAATGATCTAAATAAAAATTTTAAAATACAATTTTTATTTTCATTGATTATGATATTATTAATGATTTATGATCTTATGTATCACATTTTAATGACGTTCATTGTGTGATGCGTGGGACCGAAAATATATATACCTCAATTTCATTGGGTAAATATGTATATACCATGAAATAAACAGGATTGGAATGGGATGTGAAACCAATTTAGAGAGGAGTGAAGTCAATTCACATTGAGCCATTATGACTATGATAGTTTAGGGTGTGAAATCAATTCACTATGATAGTCATGGAAACAATCTGTGAAGACTACAGAAATGATTTTCTATACATATATGCATGCCATAAAAATTTGTATTATTATAATTTTATACTTTCATAGATCATGTTATTTGGTTAATTTATTTTTACTGTCTTCAGAATATCCATTCATTATTCCATTACTCGGAATTAAGATCTATAATATGCAGGGTATGATTTTAAAATGTTAGTCTCATGTTCTCAAACACGTATTCTCATATTATGTTTATGTAACCATTTATATCTATATATTTTACCCTTACTAATAATATGAGATAATAATTTCTTATGTTTCATATTACCTTGGTTATGAATATTATTATTAATCATGGTTTGCCTAATAAAAATTCTAGTTACTAAGAACATAGTGGGACACGATGTAGTTCACTTATGAACATGTTGTTTATCGAACTGGGATTAAAATGACTATAGAACTATACAATTTTGGCATTGATTACAATGTTAAGTAATGAATATTCATACAATAATATATAATATATATGTATGAAAATATTAGTTTCAATTGCTTCAATCCTTTAAAGCTTTATTTCATTTGAAAACATGTATGAGAAACTTTTTTGTGAACCCTCAGGATAATCATATATATTAGAGAACCACCTATTTTATGTTGAAGAATGTAGTGTAGTTTCCCTAGAAGATAATATCCCTATCTAAATACATAATTTTGACAAGAATTTAGTACAGATTCATCAATGTGTTATATCCCTAAAAATAGTAGGTTGAGTATATCTATTACAACAATCATGTTCATGGTGTGTGTTCACTTTCTATGCAACTCATTTGATATAAACATGTGTACATTCATGGGTTAATTGAAATTTTATTTTTGAACCATCGTGATTTATTTTAATATATGATATTTGTGAATTACATAGGTTAATAATAAGGTTTCATATATTGAAGATAAGTTTTCATGGTGGAGAAGTCCTATATAATATTGTTATGATTATATGATTTCTCATTATGATTAATGTTTCTTGATAGTTATGATAAAATTTTTTTGTTTTAGAAATGGATTTAAGAATCAAAAATTAAGTGGAGGTGGTGATTAGTTCACTAAAATATGTAAGTATATTATTCGAGATTAGTATTAAAAATTTATATATTTCAAGAGATGTATCATTTAATGTTAATTCATAACCTCAATGATTTAATATTAAATTAGTAGTGAAACCCCAAATGATATGATGATAACATATCAAGTCTATTATACTTCCATAATTGGTGTTTTTATGAATAATATTCCTTTAAATCATGTTATTATACATATTGTTTAATTTTGGGAAATCATAGGTATATTTTTTTCCTCAACATAATTATAACATGAATTTCCTTGGACAGGAAGTCAAATTTGATACTTCAAATCAATATATGATCACATGCTGATGTGATTATAACAATTAACCTACCTTGAAAATTAGATCCATTATATGGGTCCTAATTCTTATTCATAAGGGGTTTTTAGAGGGTTGTAGAGAAACTCATCATCAGTGATATTCATGTTTCATGGATTTTTTTGATGTCTTCATTGAATATATTCATAGTCAAAAATAAAATCATGATGTTGAGGTATCAATAGAACTCATACATGGTGAAATAAATATATCAATGACTCAATATAGAATATAAGTAATGATGTTTTACTAATTGAAGAAGAAAATATCAGAGAATCTTGAAAATCTATCCATTAACCAAGTGAGTTACCTTAGCGTTCACCAATTGTTTTTTCTAAGAATTAAGATAATTTAATGCGACTATACATTGATTATCAGAATATAAAAATATCAAAATCATGTATTAATATAACTTTGCTTGTATTTATTTCAGGTTTCATCAAATGTTAAGATCTAAATACATTTCAAATATTTTTATTCTCTCTATATATCATCAATATATTGTTACGAAGGAGGATATACTCGAGGAAACATTCTGTAAAAGGTACAGAAAATATGAATATATTCTGATTCCATTAGGACATACTAATACCCTCACTTAATATTTGGATTTAATGAATATAATCTTTAGAGATTAAGTTGATAATTATGTAGTAGTCTTTATAGAATATATTCTAATAGATTAAAAGAGAAATGATGAGAATGGAGATCGCTTAAGGTTTATTCAAAAGACCCTAATGATGAAAATTTTTTATGAAAACATTTAAATTGATAATTTTTTCTAAAAGTATTTTCCTTTTTTGAGTCGTGTAATCTAAAGTTATGGTATATATATAGAAAAATGAGAGATATATGTTATTAAACATTGTCCTAGACCAACCACAACCATTAATATAAATATTTCCCTTTGATTCACTGGATATTATTCATGCTTTGTAGAAAATTTCTCTTACCTCTCTAATCTAGTCACCACATTAACAATAATGTGGAGCCAATTTACTTTGGATAGATAGATGTGATTAAATGTTCAAGGGAGTAAAGATAATGTTAATTAGTTAACCTATGAGTACACTACTCTATATTGTAGAATTATTTGTAATCTATAATGATGCAGTGATTATGGTACTAGGATGTGTTCTCATGAAGAATGATATGGATATATCATATGCAACATGAAAATTGAAGGTTCAAGTTACAAAATACACAATTCATGATTTTGAGATAGTTTTAGGAATCAAATAATTAATAATATTGAGGAAATATATTTACAGTGAATGGTGTAATATATATACTAATCATAAAGTCATAACGTACATATTCACACAAAAAGTGTTGAATATTCATGAGAGAATATATTAGGGGATGATTAAATATTATTAATGCATAATAAATTACCTTTATGAGAAGGCTAAAAATGAGGTAAATTATATGTGTTGAATGTATCATACTAATTTATCAATGATAATGATTCCAAAGATCAAATATTTATGGATTTTTAATGGTTAAATATTGAAATCTGGGAAGAAGGGGAGGAATATCATATTTATCAAATGAGTGTTAATAAATCTATCCAGGTATTGAATAAAGGAAAGAATAATTAATATGTATAGTTGTAAAAGAAGAAGAAGAAAATTCCTATGTTTATCCTTTATTGTGATGGAATGATATGTTTCAGTAACTTACTTTGTGTCACCATCATACAATATTCGAAAAAGTTGTTGGATGATGCTCATAGAGTGTCATTATCTATACATCTAGAAATTTGGATGATGTAAAGAGATACTAATGTTTAATTTTTTTGTATCTTTATGAAGATATATATTTCTGAGTATTTATCTTGGTGTTTATTATGTCATCATGTTTAGGATAAGAGAAAAAATGTAACATCTAATCATTGTCAAAGAAATAGACCATTTGTTCTTATTTTAACATCTTTTAATTTCACCTAATAATTTTTACTAAGGGTTTCAAGGAGGTATTTGGGGTGTTTGGGGCCCATTTGGAGCCCACATCACTAATTTTGAAAGTGGATGACTGGGAAACAATGTTAGTAGAAACCGTGTAACCCAACCTGCAATGTTTTACTATTCATGTGGTTTATGACAGTGGGGTGTTGGGAGATGAAAACATTTTTTCTCCAATGAGACCCCATGTGCACAAAAATCCACAAAATTCAACCATGAGGTAGTGTGGTTTTGGATGGGATGTGCACAGTTAGGAAACCCGTGCACTTAGCCAGGGTGTAAGCCTTTGAAGCAGAACCGAGTGCACGGTTTGGCCAACCATACTGCCAAACATTGTACATGTTTCTATTTTAGTCAAATTAATAATTATCTCTTAATTATTGTTTTAACAATCCTTATTATTTCTCCCATTCTTTCTTGAGGCTTTCTTTTACTCCCTAATGCATGATCATCCTTTTTCACTCTACATAGGGTTTTTTATTACTCTCTCAATCAGACTCCAAATATCTCACAATCATGTACATCTGAAATATCATGGTAAGTTCTATGTTCCGGTCACTTATATTTCATGGTGTTCTCTTAATCTATTGCTCAATTTATATTTCACGGTATTTTCCATAATTTCATGGCAGTAAATTTTTTCTTTCAATTTAATTGGTTCTATCAATTTTCAAGCATAAAAAAAGAGGAGTACAACCATATTACATCATGGTAGGTGGTCTAAGTCATTCCCACTCTTTTCTTCACTTTATAAATTACATGCCATTGTGTCATGTGTTGGACCCTTCTATTGAAACCTCTATTATTCATATTAAATTTATATAATTGGTTCTTTATGTCTTTTGTGATCTTACCTAAGTAAAAAAACCATCCCTTGGTTATTCATCACATTATTGGCCACCTTTTGTGTGTTCACACCATTAATGTCCTATTATTCCATTCATAGGATGATAACCATAAGGAATCATCCTTAAACATCACAAAATCTTGTAAATTATTTTAGAAATCACTTTCCTAAATTCCCCAAGACCTTTTCAGTTTATAGCATTAGAAAATGAGGACATAATTCATATATATCTACCCAAAAGCAAAACAAATTGGGTACTACTAAAACCATATTCATTTCTTCCATAAAAAAATCTTTAAATCAAGAATTTTCATGTGAAGTGTTCACGACATTCCACTTAGCTTCATATTTTATCTTACCCATCCAGAAACCCTACAAAGAACTTTTTAAAACATGGGATGAGCACTAAAAACCAGTAATGAACATCAAAAAAATGTAAAAAAACCATTATTTCATGAATACATATAAAAATAGGAGATCATTTTCACAAATACATACTTCTCATTCATAAAGTATAACATACTTTTTGAAAACAGGATATTTCCATAAAACATAGACTACATAAATAAAACCATAAAGGTAAGTTGTGAAATTCCATACCTATGATTTTTAACCATAATGGATACCAAATTATTTGTATTCCTTAGGTATACCTTACAATGTAACCCTCATTGATACATTATTATATATCCCTCACAGCTACATTATGGTATAACCATTGTAGTCCCATTTGGTGTAACCATACTATTAACATACAACATAAAAACCCCAATGAATGTGAGGGAGATATAAGGACCACCCTTAATCATAAAAAATTATTAAGTACCATAATATAATCATAAAACATTAATAATATCATCATAAATACATTCCTTTTAATTTGGTAAAAATGGATCTTTTAAAAGAGTATTTTTAAAGAAAATGAATCTTACCTCGGTTTTTCCTTACATAAAACATGTTCAAACCTATAGTATAATGGATTAAATATTGTTATTAACATATTAATGCATTATATTTAAATATATAACACCTTATATAATAATTTTATAACAACTTTCCACAAATTTATGAACAATATTTTGTTATTTCTATTATTTCGGGTGTACTTATCTCATGGTTTCCATGGTTAGTTTGTTATGGATTATTTTGTCAAAAGTAATAAAATGTCTAGAATTGTGATGATATTTAGATTAAAGGAATAATTAGTTATTATTGGAATTTAATTGTGGCTTAAGACATATTATCCAGTGCACTTTAAAATTAGTAATAAATTGGGATGTTCCCTTTAATCGGGCTTGCTTACTTGGAGAAATGAAAAAGGAAAACATATAAAACGTGTATTTCCCAAAAAAAAAAGAATAAATGATCTAGATAAATTATTTATTAACATATAAATGAAACATAGAATAATTTTAAGAAAATAAATAATAATTACATTGGGTTAAAGAGAAAGCATAGCACAGATGAAAAAAATGGATGTTCGCGGAGAAACCCTTAACTTATCTATGAAATTGTCATTCACGTGAACATAATATCCTAGATAATAAAGTAAAATACATTAATTATTAATGTAATAACCTTTAGTTTATTTAATTTATTAGTTATAAATTTTTATGTTCAGTTATGGAATTTTTGATGAGTTATAAGATACAATTATATTGTTCAAGAGTGTTTGTTTCCTCAGTTTTCATGATCGATTTACCTTAATACATGTATGAAAAATAATTTAAATTTATATAACATGTCTAGAAATGAAATTATATGTTATTAATGAATATAAACATTATTAAATTTTCTTATATATCATTTTAATATGTATTTAGGATTAATCATTAGATAAATATTTATTGATCATTGTTTGGGTTAATTTTAATTATATTCGATCACATCAAACACGATTTGATTTATTATTTAATATTATTTAAATATTTTAGTTCTAAAACATTAAATGGATTATAAAATAAATTTTATATTATTTAAAAACCATGAATTTTTTGTTTACATCATTGAAGGAATAAATGGAAAATGACAACACATCATCCACGATGTCGGTAAATTGACACATCACAGGCGATTTTTTTATTTTTTTAGAATGAAAGAGAAAGATAAAAGAGTTTAATGCTGTATATTACAATAAAATTTTATAATTATATTACATAAAAAATACTATAGTTATCATTTATATATGGATAGATGAAGTGAGGATAGAATATAAAAATAAAAATAAATAAAAAAGATATTAAAAGGAAAATAAAGAGGATTTTACCTCTTGAATTATCCTTTTTTACAAACACCTTAAGAAAAAGAGGTTTCTAATTTTTATGAGACCACAAAATACTATACATGTGGAAGGGTATTGGGAAGATATTTTATCATATTTTGGATGTAACTTAATGCTTGGATGGTGTGAAGAGAAGAGGTTGTGAGGGGTGGTATTTATAAGGGAAGAGATGGATGGCTTCCCATTATTTTATTCATTGGTTCTTTATTTTGGATCAGTATTTTAAATATATTGAGCATTATAACTAAATATATTAAGATAATGAAGAATTGTTTCAGTATATTTTGGCTTACATCATCCATACATCATACATAACTCAATAATTCATGTATTTATCATATATCGTAAATTACAGAATTTCAATATTCATAAAAAATTCAACAATTTCAGAAAAATACAAAATAATCACCCTATTTTTTTAAATTTTTTTAGAATTCAAAAATGGACTCCATTGTTTTTAAAATAATTTTCTAATCATGATAAATTTAATTTCTAATTACTTGAATCATTTACTAGAAAAATTCCAATTTTAAAATTATAAGTCATTTTAAAAAACATTAGAAGAATAAATTAGGGCCTCATAAAAATATTGTATAATCATAAGAGAACAAAATATTAAATTATGAATCAATTTTAAGGAAACAAATTTTATTTTAAATGAATAAATTATTTATAAAATTGCAAATAAACATTTACGGTTCACAAAAATACCAAAACTTAATTTTTCACTTTAAAATAATTTATTTACTAATTCCGTGATATAAATATATATTATTTTCAATTATAAGATACGATATTTTTTTTTAATTTCATAGATGAGTTTAAAATTATATTATTATAGATCCCTTAATTTCTAAATATACAAATTATTTCCTTATCCATTTATAATGATTTTTATTATTTAATTTCAATTAAAAGAATTATTTTATAAGTACCTTGTTGATCACATTCCACCCACCTTTTGGAAATTGAATCCTAATATTTTTTATTTTTTATTAAATAATTGAGGATTTCTTTCCTTTATATCATTTTCATATTCCCATTGTAACACCCCGAGCTTCCACGATACACTTCTCTTTCAATAATGCAATAGCTTGCATTGTACGCAAGTTCGAGATTCTAACACACCGCGACCAATAAAAGTAGTAGTAATGAATAGTAATACACACTTTTTGAAATTATATAAATTTTATATTTCAAAATGGACTTCATTTTTGTATTGAGAGTATTGAAATTATCCTAATTTGAATTCTTGGTACTTTTCTGAGAACTTCCAATTTTTTATGAATAGTGAAAAATACTTAAAAACAACTTTTTTTATAAATATAATTTATAGTGATAAATTATACTATTGAGTGGTTTTAATGTATAATTAGAATATATTTTTACCATTTTATCCAATGGTGTTCATTATAATTAACTTCACTTTGAAATTGGACATAAACAATTTTCAATCTTTTGATTGATATTATTTCTTAAACCATGCTATTTTTTGACAGTGGAAATTAATTATAAAATTAATTAATTCAACTTATATGTTCAGAATTTTTTAAAATAGATAACATTTTTGAATTCAGAATATCAATTATAGCTTAGGGTGTAATTTTTGTATTGTTCTGAAAAACATCAATTTTTTAAGAATAGTGAAACCACTAAGTAATAGTTAAAAAAACCGATTTTTCATTTAAATGAAACATTACTGCTTCTATGAATTGAATATAAAAAATTTGACATACATGGTTGTCATTATGATGTATAATGTGGTTCAATGGGATTAAAATAATTTTTTGGTGAATAGTAACTTTTATGTTTTATTAATCGCGATTAAAGGTAATTAGTGTAATTTATGGTAAAGATAATGTCATAATAATATGAAATGACCTTGAAACATGTCCTACCTCTATTGGATGAGTCATTGCCAAAAATGAAAATCCATGGTTCAATTTGGGGACCCCATGGAGCCACTTTGGTAGGAAAATGACATTAAAAACTTTTTATTTAATGTTAAAATAAAAATGTCACAAACATGAGTTGTTTTACTATAACAATTTAAAAATGGAGTTATAAAAGTAATATTTTTTACTATAAATATTCATTATAAAGATAAAAATATTTCAGACATCATTATATTTGTTTTATAATTTTTAGACATTAAATAAATTAAATTAGTTATGACACCATGATGATGCAACGATTACCTCATTATTTAACGATTTAAATAAAAAGAAAAGATAATGTAAAATCTAAGACCTACAAATGTCTAAAACCTATTGGATGGGTTGATTTAGAAGTCTTATCACCCTATCCTCAAAATATATAATTTTTCAACCTTTTAAATCTGAATATCATTTTATAATAAAGTATCCTTTTATAACATTCCATGAGTACCCCTCCTCTACTCTTATAAAAGGCCCCCATCTCTACCCCCTTATTCACATCATCAAAGCCATTTGTCTCAGAAAAACTCTGCCAAAATACTATCTAAACATCCCTATTTTACTCCTAGAAGCCTCACTTTGGAAATAATTCTTTCCAAGGAAGCCTTTTGCTCAAATCAAGAAGAGTTACCCGATTTTAAGGTAATGTCTTCTCTAATTTCCTTTTGTTTTATTTTGCTTCTCCAACCACCTAAACACATTTTTTTTATTTACTTTGTAACAAAACTATTATATTAAATATTCTAGGATTTTGTTATGAGAAGTATTTGATTTACACTTACAGACACCATTGTCTAATGGTTAATGAACATATTGTTTCTGTGGGTGGCGAAATACTACTTCACGAAACGATGATTGTTCAATCATTTTTAACACCTCCCATGGTGGCCATTATGATGACACTATTTTCATATAAGATATATATATTATGTTTATGTTTTCCTTAAGCTTCTATATTTCTCATTTATGGCATTCTTTTATGATTTCTATTATGGGTAAATGCGATAATTTCATTTTAGGAAGTGCGAACTACCGCCCCCTCAAAGTGATTTGAATCGTTAATGCCATATGTGGGATGTATAAAGGATATAGTAAATGATATTATATATGATATTATGCTGGAAGTATAATATACCTTTATATATTTATGATTTCATTCCATTAAATATGAAATAGAAATGAAAGTAGCGTTCATGCGTACCTACGACTTACCGTCTCCATGAACGGTGCATTTCATTTCTTACCTCTAAATGTTACGTAATATTGTGAATAAATGTATATGATGGATATATATGATATATATTATATCTACATCAGGAATATTATTATGGAGATAATGGATATTCTACCACATAAAAAACTTGTAATTATAAGAATTTTATTTTTTATTCAAGTACCAAAGATCGTCAAAACGACCGTTATTAACATAAATGACTACATAATTTTCATAACATTGTAATAAGTGATATAAAAGGGATAATGAACATGAAAAAGGTTCCTAATCAAGTAGATATTAAGTTTAGTTTTTTATTCAAGATATTAAAGAACGTTCGAGTGAAGTCGGACACGAGGGAAGGGAACTTCTTAACCCAATTTCCATTCATTGGGTTAATCACCGACATTCAAATTATGTCATAATATTATTATGTCCTATCTTTTATTTGTACTTTCTTTATGTGTACATATAGTGAATACAAATAATAGATCTACTTTATTTGAAAAATTATCTTTGTATGGGACTTCGTCTCAATCTCTTTTTATTGAGGCATATTTGGTTTTATACACAACTATTCTTTATACGGTGTATAAACCCCATTGACTTTTACTTTTATTCAGAAGGAATATTTTTATACGAAGCATTTTTACTAGAAAAAAAATAGGAATGTTTTTTCTTACGTATACAGTGATAATGAATTCTCCATCGCCGTGACTATTATTTGAGTTTCGGCTTCCTCTATAAGCCATAACATTTTTAAAATGAAAAATAAATACCAAGATTTAATTTTCATTTATTTTGGTATTGAAAATGGTTTTGGTAATGTTTTATTATATCAATGTGTTGTATTGATATCTTTTGATTGAAATGTAGAAATTTTATGTCTCCTTTATTCATGTTTTATGTGATACGATTATGTTACGATTTATGATATGTTTAAACCTGTTCGTATGAGGAATTCATTGGACATAATAAGTGACGGGTGGAGCCCACTATAGCTCTTCGATGCATCAGTAGGTCTCATGAGACAAACTAGTGTCTTGGCACGAGGCCTTGAAAAAATCTTATTTGTAGTCTAGGAACGAGGCCTTGGCTACGTGGTTATGATAGTCTGTCCTTATGTATTCCATCATTATGAAAGTGTTTATTGATATTTCATGTGGTTATTCAACAAGTAGAATATCCATGTGAATAAGTAAATGGAATTATATCATTTTACATTTGCCATATTATGTTGAAGTTAAAGTTTAAAAGGCTTTTGTTTTAGTTATACATTATCTTAAATGTTTATGTTTATTTATGAAAGCTTCCACTATATTGTTATCCTTACTGAGAATCTGATCTCACCCCTTTCAATATTTTAATTTTTCCAGGATGTGAGGAAGTATTTTAGGAATGACCAGCAGGGATAGTCTAAAGGGGATATGAGTGTGGAAAATGGAGACTATGTTATTTTAGTTTTTCACTTTATGATGTAATGTAACATTTATTAATGTATGTAGTGTTTATAAGGCTACTAAACTAATCGGTCTTTCGAGACTTGATCTTTTGTGATAATGCCAATGTTACACAATAATGCACTGACTCTCGGTAACTGGGGTTGGGGTGTTACAGTTGGTATCAGAGGTAGTTTAGTACTATCCTTGGAAGCTAGATTTAGATAAACTCTGATTAGGGCACATAGCCCTAAGATAGACTTTGAGGATTAGTATAGAAGAACTTCCTAGAATTTTTGTATTATATATATTTTGTGAGTCTTCCGAGCAATACATCCATGTCTGGATACGAGAAGGTAGAGGAGTCTCTAGAACAGATGTACATAGTGGTAAAACCCGAAAACACCACTTTGAGCTAGACTCAAACGGGAAATAGTGCACGACAACTGGCCTTGCTTCACTCTTGGTTACGACAATCCCGGGGGATATGCTTAGGATAATTATCATTTTCCTTAGAAACCATTATGAAGGGTTTTTGAGTATACACTTCCTCAAAGAAAACATTTTTATGATTATAGTTCAATTTATGTTAAGTGTTTTACAAGTATGGAATTATGTATTTTGATTCATAAAATAATCTAGTTTATGCCATTTTTTAGAAATGGCGCCTAGTTGGAGGAATGGAAACCTTATGAATGCACACACTCCATGTAGAGATTTCCCTCCTGATCAAGATAATTATTGTGGAGCTAGAGATACAACTGTTGCTGATCAACTTATTACCATACTGGGACAGCTCACTCAGGTTGTAAATAATAACCTTACTTATATGGAGCACCGTGATCCGCAATGTGGAGGATCAATGTTAGACCGCTTCATGAGGTAACAACCACCAACATTTAGAGGGGGTAAAAATCCATTAGTAGCTGAGAAGTGGATAAACTCCGTAAATAGAATATTCCACACCATGGGGAGTAGCCAAAGGGAGAAGGTTTTCATGACAGTTTACCGGCTAACTAGAGATGTCGATCAATGGTGGTCGCTGATTCAAAACACGAAAGAAGATGAATAAGTATCTAATTGGAATGGAGGGAGTGCAAAGAGATTTTCTTAGAAAAATACTTCTCTCGTGACCATATAGAAGATATGGAAAAGAAATTTCTGAGTCTAAGGCAGAAGGAGGATAAGAATGTCGCAAACTAGGAGGCTAACTTTACAAGGTTAGAAAGACATGCTGCTGATTATAAACGTAACCCAAGAAGTAAGATTGATCATTTCTTTCATGGGTTAAAACCATTTCTCCATCGAGCATTAGTCTCACAAACCTTCTCATCATATGAAGATATTATCGCATGTACTATCAAGACCGAAAAGAAATTATCTAAATCTTATGACAATAAAGTAAAGCAAGAGAAGAAGAGAATGGTGGAACAAGAGATAGATAAAGGGAAAAAGGGAGATAAGGATTTTCCATTATGCGATAATTGTGGAATGAATCACCCTTGTACATGCCTAAAAGGAATGGGATTTTCTTATAAATGTGGAGAAAAATGTCACCAGGCTCGTGATTGCAAGGGAAAGAAAGAGGCTGTCAATGTGGAGGGCTATAATTGTAGGGAAATGGGGCATTATGCAAATTAATGTCATAAGAATCATGGAAACATACCTTAGAAAAGGACAAGGGATCAA
This sequence comes from Viscum album, assembly GCA_963277665.1. NCBI lineage: Eukaryota > Viridiplantae > Streptophyta > Magnoliopsida > Santalales > Viscaceae > Viscum > Viscum album. The sequence goes on along the minus strand of OY728132.1, from coordinate 755,610,031 downwards.
GGAAAATCTTATATTGTTACTACAGTTGAAGTGGAATAATTAATGAATTGGTGCTTTTGGATTCAAGGATTATATTCTGGTTATAAGAATTTAGTGATATATATAAGGATTGTACTGCAGTACTTGTTGTTTTCATTAAGGTTATAATATGATGAAGGTAATCATATTTTTGTATGTGACAATAAGAGAAACTTTACTTTTTTTGGGGAATCTCATGTTACAATTGAGTTTGGAATTTAGAGACCTTTTAAAGAAAGTCTGAACAGAGGTATTTTGGGTAACTATAAAGGTTGGAATGGATTACGTTTAACTTTGGATAGTACTGTTTATGGTTAAAACATTTATGAAGATTATTTTTGGAATATTATAATTCTATAGTTTTTGGAAGAGGACAACTTGTAGGTTGGGGGATAACCCATCGCGTCGGACAAAGCTGTAGGAATCGAACCCACAACCATAGTGCGACATGCCTTTATTACCTACCACTAGCCTACAGGAACTCCCTAGTTATTACAAATATTTTTGCTAATCTAAATGGTATGTCTTAATATTTGGAACCTTATACAATAAGGATAAATAGAATATTTTTGAGTTCTTATACCATTTGGAGTGAAATATGTGTTTGTGGTAAAAATTTATTAAAGAATGAAAGTCTATATGACAAGTAAGTATATTTCCTTACGTTCTTAGTAATTCTTCTAAATAAATTACTCAACATTAAGTAAGGTAACTTAAAACAAAAACGTTATTGGTTAACTTTTCCAACTGCGGAATCACTAATCATTTAACCAATCAGAAGTCTGTGATTTTCTTATTGTTAACTTTCTCCTAATCTTGTTTTATACAACTCTACATCAGACCTTGATGGTTTTTTTTCCTCCATATCCATATTTTCATAGAATTCTACTATGGGCTATCTCAGGTGACCTTTGTACTTCTCTTTCTTTTTTTAAAGTTATATTTTTATAAACCTTTTTTCGATGTGGGTTTTCCACAAAGGTATTTTCTATTTTCAACCTTTTATTTTCCAAGAAAAATTTCAAATTGCGAGGAAACAATTTATTGAATGATGCAATAATGTAACACCCTAATCTTCCACGATATGCTTCTCTTTCAATAATGCAATAGCTTTCATTTTACGCAAGTTCAAGATTCTAACACACCACGACCAATCAAAGTAGCAGTTATGAATCTTAATACCCATTTTTTGAAATCATATAAATTTTATATTTCAAAATGGACATCAATTTTTTATTCGGAATATTGAAATTATCCTAAGTTGAATTTTTGGTATTTTTCTGAGAACTTTCATTTTTTTATGAATAGTGAAAAATACTTTAAAACAACTTTTTTAATAAAAATAATTTATAGCGATAAATTATACTAATGAGTGGTTTTAATGTATAATCAGAATATATTTTTACCATTTTATCCAATGGTATTCATTATAAATAACATTACTTTGAAATTTAAGATAAACAATTGTCAATCTTTGGATTGATATTGTTTCTTAAAAACATGCTATTTGTTTCGATAGCGGGAATTAAATATAAAATCAATTAATGCAACTTATATTTTTGGAATTTTATAAAATAGTTATCATTTTTGAATTCGGAATATAAATTATAGCTTAGGGTGAAATTTTGTCATTGTTCTGAAAAACATCAATTTTTGATGAATAGTGAAACCACTAAGTGGTAGTTAAAAATACTGATTTTTCGTTTAAATGAAACTTTACCACTTTTATGAATTTAATTTCAAAAATCCAACATACATGGTTATCATTAGGATGTAAAATGTGGTTCAATGGGATTAAAATAATTTTTTTGGTGAATAGTAACTTTTAAGTTTTATTAATCGCGATTAAAGGTAATTAGTGTAATTTAATGTAATGATAATGTTATAATAATATGAAATGACCTTGACACATGTCCTACCCCTATTGGAAGAGTCATGGCCGACAATGAAAATCCATGGGTCAAATTGGGACCCCATGGAGCCACTTTGGTAGGAAAATGACATTAAAAACGTTTTATTTAATGTTAACATAAAAATGTCACACACATAAGTTGTTTTACTAAAACAATTTTTAAATGGGGTTATGAAAGTCTTATTTTTTACTATAAATATTCATTAGAAAGATAAAACGATTTACTACATCATGATAATTTTTTATAATTTTTAGACATTAAATAAATTAAATTATTTATGACACCATGATGATGCAGCGATTATCTCATTATTTAATGATTTAAATAAAATGAAAAGATAATGTAAAATATATGACCTACACATGTCAAAATCCAATTGGATTTGTGTATTTAAAAATCTTATCACATTATCCTCAAAATATATAATTTTGGGACCTTTTAAATCATAAAAACATTTTAAAATAAAGTATCCTTTTATAACATTCCATGAGTGCCCCTCCTCTCCTCTTATAAAAGGCTCCCATCTCTACCACCTTATTCACACCATCAAAGAAATTTTTCTCAGCCAACCACTACAAAAATACTCTCTCAACTTCCCTCTCTTACTCCTAGAAGCCTCACTTTGGGCAGAATTCTTCCCAAGGAAGCCTTTGGCTCAAATAAAAAAGAGTTACCCGATTTTAAGTTAATGTCTTCTTTAATGTCCTTTTGTTTTATTTTTCTTCTCCAACCCCATAAACTCTTTTATTTTATTTTTTTTGTAACAACACCAGTATATTAAATATTTTAGGATGTTGTTATGAGAATTATTTTATTTACACAAACACACACCTTCTTCTAATTGTTAATGAACATACTGTTTCTGTGGGTGGCGAAATACTGCCTCATGAAACGATGATTGTTCAATCTTCTTCTATCACCTATCATAACGACCATTATGATGACACTATTTTCATATATGATATATATATTATGTTTATGTTTTCCTTATTCTTCTTTATTTATCATTTGTGGCATACCTTTATGATTTCCATTTTGGGTAAACGCGATAATTTCAATTTAGGAAGTGCGGACAACCGCCCCCTCAAAGTGATTTGAATCGTAAATGCCATATGTGGGATGTATAAAGGATGGGGAAAATTATATTATATATGATATTATACTGTAATTACAATATACCATTATATAATTATGATTTCATTCCATTAAATATGAAATATAAATGAAAGTATCGTTCATGCGTACGTACGGCTTACCGTCTCCATGAACGGTGCATTTCATTTCTTATCTCTAAATGTTATGTAATATTATGAATGAATGTATATAGTGGATATATATGATATATATTACATCTACATCATGAATATAATTCTGGATATAATGGATATTCTACTACATAAACAACTTGTAATTATAAGAAGTTTATTGTTGACTCAAGTACCAAAGATCGACAAAACAACCGTTATTATCTTAAATGGCTACTTAATTTTCATAACATTGTAATAAGTGACATAAAAGGGATAATAAAATTGAAAAAGTATCTTAATAAGGTAGATATTAACTCTATTTTATTATTAAGAGGATTAATTAACGGTCAAGTGAAGTCAGACACGAGGTAAGGGAGCTTTTTAACCCAATTTTCATTCATTGGGTTAATCTCCTAATTTCAAATTATGTTATGATATTATTATGTCCTATCTTGTATTTTTTACTTTCATTATGTGTACTTATAGTGAATACACATAATAGATCTAATTTATTTAAAAAATTATCTTTATAAGGGACTTCGTCTCAATCTACTTTCATTGAGGAATATTTAGTTTTATGGACAACTTTCCTTTATATGGTGTATAAACCCCTTTGACTTTTACTTTTATTCAAAAGGAATGTTTTTATACGAAGTGTTTTTACTAAATGAAAAAAGGAATGTTTTTTCTTACGTATGTGGCGACAACGACTTCTCCGCCGCCATGACTATTATTTGAGTTTCAGCTTCCTCTATAAGCCATAACTTTTTTTAAATGAAAAATAAATACCAAGATTTAATTTCAATTTATTTTGGTATTGAAAATGGTTTTGATAATGTTTTATTATATCAAGGTGTTGTATTGATATCTTTTGATTGAAATGTGGAAATGTTATGTTTCCTTTATGCATTTTTTATGTCATACAATTATGTTATGGTTTATGATATGTTTAAACCTATTCATATGAGGAATGAATTGAACATAATAAGTGAGGGGTGGAGCCCGCTATATCACCTAGATGCATCGGTAGGTCTCATGAGACAAACTAGTGTCTTGGTACAGGGCCTTGACAAAATCTTATTTGTAGTCTTGGCACGAGGCCTTGGCTACATGGTTATGATAGTATGGCATTATGCATTCCATCATTATGAAAGTGGTTATTGATATTTCATGTGGTTATTTGACCAGTAGAATATCCATGTGAAAAAGTAAATGGAATTATCTCATTTTACATTTTCCATATTATGTTGAAGTTCTTGTTTAAAAGACTTTTGTTTTAGTTATACATTATATTAAATGTTTATATTTAGTTATAAAAGCTTCCGCTATATTGTTATCCTTACGGAGAATCTGAGCTCACCCCATTCAATGTTTTAATTTTTCCAGGATGTGAAGAAGTATTTTAGGAATGACCTGCAGGGATAGTCTGAAGGGGATATGAGTGTGGAAAATGGAGACTATATTATTTTATTTTTTTACTTTATGATGTAATGTAACATTTATGAATGTATCTGGTGTTTCCAAGGCCACTAAAATAATCGGTCGTTCGAGACATGATCATTAGTGATCATGCCAATGTTACGCAATAATGCACCGACTCTAGGTAACTCAGGTTGGGGCGTTACACCCATATTTCTTCTTTGACCAAGTGGTTTCTCTACAACAACATAACATATTGAATTACCAAATTCTACAAAACATTATATTTATAATCAAGAATCTAAATCGGTTTATCTTTATATGAATGGTTCTCATCTAGATGAACTAATTGGAGCCTCAAAACATGATATGAATTTGTCATATAATTTCTCAACATTGAAACATGAACAACAATGTGTACCTAAGATAAACTTAGAGTAAATTCTACTTGGTAGGAAACCGACCGAACATTCTCAAGATTTCAAAAGGTCCAATGAACCAAGGATATAACATTCCTTTTTTGAAATAATTCGTAGAACATTTTTGAGGACATATTTTATGTAAAACATGATCGTCTAAATCAAATGAAAGGTCTTTTTTCCTTTTATCTACATACCCTTTATACCAGCATTGATATACCCTCATGTGTTGATTGATCATATTCACTTTCTCTGCCACCTCCTTTACTAATTTTTATCCCATCAACATCCTTTCCCTGATTTTATACCAGAATAATGATGTTTGACACCACATCCTATATAATTCCACCGAAGGCTCTATATATATAATTGAATGTAATATATTATTATAACAAAACACTACTAATGAAATTTGATGATCCCACCATCCATGGTAATCCATTGAATAAGCTCAATAAAAATCCTCCTATGTCTAAACTGATTATTCTGATTTTCTATCTAATTACGGATAAAAGGTTGTACTGAAATTTAATTCAGTTCTAAATGACTTATGAATTGCTCTCTAAAAGTTACAGGTGATCCTCTAGAAGTCTATTATAGCCCCACAATGAAGTCCATGGAACTATATTCAAATTTTCACTCTGTTAAGGAAAACACTTAATCGACCCCTTTGAAATTTGTCTCTCTACACTAGTGGAGAAAAAGTTTTTTACGTCGGTTATTTTTAATTTTTTACATCGGTTTCTAGCCGACGTTAATACGTGCGATGTTATAAATAAGGTTTTTCACGTCTGTTATTTAAAAACCGACGTCAAAAACATAAAATCGCGATGTTTATCACGTCGGTTATTTTAGAACCGATGTGATAAAGGGCCTGGAGAATGGTTTATCATGTCGGTTATTTTAGAACCGATGTGATAAGGGGCCTGGAGAATGGTTTATCATGTCGGTTATCGAAGAACCGACATGATAAACGGCTTGGACAATGGTTTATCACGTCCGTTATTAAACAACCGACGTGATAAACAGGGTCGAGGGGGTTTATCACGTCGGTTCATATAGAACCGACGTGATAAACTGGGGTGAGGGTGGTTTATCACGTCCGTTCTATAAGAACCGACGTGATAAACCGGGCTGAGCGTGGTTTATCACGTCGGTTCATATAAAACCGATGTGAAAAACCGGGGGAGGGGGGTTTATCACGTCGGTTAATGTATAACCGCCGTGATAAACCGGAGGGAGGGGGTTTATCAAATCGGTTAGTCAATAATTGACGTGATAAAACATTGTCCAGGCCGTTTAGCTAGTTGGTTATTCAATAACCGACGTGCTAAACCATTCTCCAAGCCCTCTATCACGTTGGTTATTAAATAACCGACGTGATAAACCATTCTCCAGGGCTTTTATCACGTCGGTTATTAAATAACCGACGTGATAAACCATTTTCCAGGCCTTTAATCATGTCGGTTATTAAATAACCGACGTGATAAACTATTTTCCAGGAATTTTATCACGTCGGTTATTTAATAACCGACGTGATAAACCCAATTTTTTTTAAACAGATTGCAGTGATCTTCTCTCCACCAGAATCAACCAGAAAATAAATCAAGAAATCGTACCACAAAAATAGAAGTACATCAAAATTAAGCATGTACATAGATAACATATAAAACATACCCACTGGACAGCACCCACCCTCATGTATACCCCATGGACAGCCCTCCCCCACCCCGTTGGAGCCCTCACCCTCATGTATACCCCCTGGACAGCCCTCCCCCACCCCATTGGAGCTCCCACCCTCATGAATACCCCTTGGACAACCCTCCCCCACCCCATTGGAGCCCCCAACACACTCCTGGACTGCCCCCTGACCCCCGGACACCCCCAAACACCCCTGGAAACCCCCCCCCCCCCACACCCTGGACAGCACTCCCGCACCCCTGGACCGGCTTCTCACACCCCTGGACATCCCTGCCACCCCCCAGGACTGCCCCACCCCACCGGACAGCCCTCCCAGACCACTGGACACCCCCAACCCCACTGAACACACCCCCACACCCTTGGAACCCCTCCCCCATAGACCCAAATCCATACCAGAAGAACCATAAAAAGTAGACCAAAACAAGAAGTAAAGCAAAATTAAAACTTCACTTATATAACATTCAAAACTTACACTGTCAACTACAAAAAAAACTAAATAAAACCTAAACAACTACCAAATACACAATTAAAACGACAATATTCAAAATTACATTTTACATTACAAACAACTAAAATTCAATCAAACCTGTAAAATAATTTGACCACTCCACTTGTACGTGTTTGATGTCTTCAGTAGTATAGGGTTGAGGGTCATCAAAAAGCTACAAATGAAAAAGAAGATAGTTAACGTGTATAATGAATAAATCAAATTGAAATATGATGGCAAAGTTTAAGAGGAAATTGTACCAGGTCAAAATGCACAACTGTCGCAGTTGTTATTATTTCATACATAAATCTTAACATCTAATATCATCATTCGATGAGGCCTTTTTGTTCATGACATTTCTGTTTTGAATGAGTGTAAAGTCAATATATTATTTTTATGTAATAAATCAAAAAGTACAAATTATAAATGGAAATTCACCTTCGCATTTACATATTTGATCTTTGCATTTCTTTTCTTTGTGTTTTTTCGAAAGTAGACCCATGAACTGTTAGAAAATAATACGAATGGGGTAAATTCAAAATTCATTATAATATATAACACTATTGAGAAATTGAAACTTACTTTTCCAATATATTATTAAAACTTGCCTGCACATCACCATGAACAGAGCATATCCAATAAAGAGCATTCTACCTTGGGCAAAAAATCCCTAACATCCAATGATTACTGATAAAAGGAAATTTAATGTTAGTGGTTTTTTATGTTAAAAGATAATTAACTCTCTGAGAGAAATGTGTTTCATACCTCTCACAAAAAGGCATCATCCAACATTGTTGGATTATATTCTTTTCAAATCTTTCAGCAATATAAACCATTATTTGTTCCTCAGTCAATGCACATGCTTCAGGGTGAATCAATTACGGGTCCATGAATCCATATACTTCTGTCAGTTCGTTCCGCTCACAAATTTTATAAAGATACCTAATACAAAACATATATAAGTATACATTTTTAATAAATATAACGCTGGGAAAAGGTGTTAAGACTTATATGGAAAAAATTTGCACCAAGTTGATGCCCAACTTATCTCCAGTAACAAGCTCCATGATATCACATTTTGTAATCCCCACACTTATTTCACATCCACAAACATGAGATTCCATTGGAAACTCATAAAAACCCAACAACAAATGTGAATATCTTGACAATCTATCAAGACCACTGGAATCTGTATCTGATGTCATAGCCTGTTTTCTTTGTTGTTGTCTATACAGTATTTCTTTACCTTTGAAGTATTCCTGTGAAAAAATTTGAGAATTATAGTAGTTTTCAAATGATAAAACAACTTTAATAAAAAAATAAAATAAAAGATATAACATTCATACCTCTATGGTAATGAGTCGAAGAAGTTTGGATTGCCAAACTAAAAAATGGCTGATACTCTGTCCAACTGTCGCCACCTCATCTGTAGGTATTGGTACCATAGCTGATCTATCTATAATATCTTGTACAGTGACCCTCTGATTCTCTACCTCTAATTGTTGATGATGAACTGTATCTCCTATACAATATACCAACCCGTATGCTACTATATGATTTTGAGAATCATCAACATAAAACTCGCAATATGTAGGAAGCTGCAGTGGAGGCGTAGGATAAAAAATGGGGTCCGCAGGCTGAGGTGGGGGAGTGGGAGCTACTGGCAGAGGTGGAGGATAAATAATGGGGTCTGTAGGGGGAGGTGGAGGAGTGGGAGCTGCAGTCTGAAATTTTCTTTGCATTTCTGCAAACATAGACTGCACCGAATCTCTAATCTTGTCTTCCATCTTCGCATTAATATTTTGAACTTCAGCCTCCAAGGATTCTATTTTTTTTATAAACCCCTTCAATGATAGAAGTTGAAGAACGTGGAAACACTTTTCTTACCGATACACCTGCCGGATATCCTCTTACATGACCAGGATGTTCGGGCCTTCCCAATGCTGCAAATAAAATATCTTCCCTCCCAGTAGCTGTAAATTTCCCCTCCGAACTCTGCTCCTCAAGAGAGTCATGTATTAATTAATTGAACATTTCTGTAAAGATTGAAACTTATATGAAGAAAAAAGATAACTTAAATAAATTAAATAGATATCTTACAATCCTCTCAGCTATGATTCTCGATTCTTCCGAATGATATTGCCCTTTTTTCCCTTCCGAGCTCTCTTCTATTTTTCATGTCTAGATGGAGGGGATGGAGGGGCCACCTCTCCAGAGCTTGAAGACTCAGCTCTTAGTTGTTGAAATTTTTCCGCTATCATTTTTTCATCCAATAATGTATACCCTCCCCGAGATAAACTATGAGGGTATACATTTTTAGATTGGATCTCCTGATGAGCTTTCCTTGTTTGCTATAATTTAAGAATAAAAAATAATTAACAAAACATTAATAAAATCATTTATATAAGAAAGTTTATAAAAGTTTACATTTCCCTTACAAGAAATGAATCTTTTTTTCTACTTTCAAAAAACTCTCTCCATGTGTCTTCATCTATAAAAGGATATATACGACATGGATTGTCATGGCTCCTATGACCATAAATGAAATCAGATGTGAGGGTTGATTTGAAATCCCTCCATCTCCTGGCAGCCAACGATAAACATTTCTTCCTGACTCCTCCAGTGTCAGGAATATCAAATGTCATCTGATAAAGAAGAGGTTAAACATATTATATATACTAGAAACATTAAAATAATGGTCAAACAATGACAAATGATCTTACCAAAATCGTCTCCCACAACTGAGAGATAATATCTTTATCCACACCTCTCCAATCATCATTCAGAATGCATACTTTGGTCTTAGCCTGAGTTGCAACAAAACTCTTAAAATCTTTGGCATTCGGACCTCTAGGAATATCATCATCATCAAACTCAACTACTATCCTCTGATCCTGCGTACGGGCAAGTGATAATTTCGGTAAACGTGTGCACCCACGTTTACCAACCTTTAAACTATTTGTCGTAATAGGAGCATGTGAATGTTCATCCCTAGAGGTATGACCAACAATATGCTCCTCTCCAGAATCATGTGGTTGATCATCTGAATGATCTGTCATTATCCTTCAAATCAAAAAAACAAACGTCAGTTCACAAATATACAAATTCAAATATTTTAATACTACTGTAATCAGAAAATAGAAAAGTGTACTAGGTTACATAATAGTAAACGTTGGTAATATTGTAAACATGTTAAACAATGGTAAAGATGGCAAAGATGGTCAAGATGGTTAAGATGGTCAAGATGGTAAAAAATGGAAAAAATGGTAAACCTGGTAAACATTGTAAACATGGTAAAGTAATTGTTAGTGAACAAATATACATATTAAAATATTTTAATACTACTGTAATCAGAAAATAGAAAAGTGTACTAAGTTATATAATAGTAAACATTGGTAATATGGTAAGCATGTTAAACAATGGTAAAGATGGAAAAGATGGTCAAGATGGTCAAGATGGTAAAAATGGTAAAAATGGCAAACCTGGTAAACATTGTAAACATGTTAAAGTAATTTTCAGTGAAAAAAATAAGCATTTTAAAATTCATGTAATGGTTATAAACATGAAAAAGTAAACTAATGAAACCTAAAACAAACAAAAACATATACTTATTTTGTTTTAAAACATGTTTTAATAAATAAAAAACTTACAATATCTAACATTTATGGAAAAAATAAATGTAAACAAGAAATAAACATATGTTACCTGTAATTTTAGGAATGTACAGATGGATTGTTTTCCCAAATTCCTTCGTCGTGATCGTTCTTTATGGCACAAACTATGTCTTCAACATGATCTTCATTATGTTCTGTTAATATTTCCATTGAAGTAGGGATCTCACATAAATCAGCATATTCATCAAGTTCATCCTCACCAACATATTGTTTTTTCCCTTGTAAAACAACAGCCCACTGCATATCTGATTGATCTAATACATAAAAAATTTGTTTTCCATGTGTTGCCATTATAAAATAATCAGCTGTGTCTTCCAATCTATTCAGATTAACAAGTGCCATTCCAAATTCATCGTGTCTGACATTGTTGTTACCTTTAAACCATTTACAGTTAAAAACGGGAACTTTAATTTTAAAGTAATCAACCTCCCATATGTCTTCAATCACTCCATAATATGCATTTGATGCAGAAATTGGGTTTTTGTCCTTAGCACTCGAAAAATGCATTGCTTCTACAAACACCAATACACCACTATTCTGAACTGCACTTCTGTTGTCCTGAGCTTTTGTATGAAATGTATAACCATTAATGTCATAACCAGACCATGTTATCACATTTAAACATGGACCACCCAATATCCATTTTAATGTCTCTGATACATCTGATCTACCAAGCAAAGTCTTTTTAATCCATGACAAAAAAGTTTTGTTGTGCTCATTCAAAATCCACATTTCTTTCTTCTTTGGATGACATTGTTTCAACTCATTAATATGTAATTTGATATATGGTTGAGCATTAGCTATGTTATTCAAGATGTATCATTCTAACTTCTTCATCTATTCATCTGACAATGATAGGACTTTCAAGCCGCGAATCCCCTTTCCATCATTATTAACTTGTTCATGGCGAGATGGAGGCAAACCTATGTGTTGCGCCGCAGCCAAGTAGCTCGTACAAAACTCTGCTACCTCCTCAGAAATATACTTTTAAATAATGGAGGCTCCAGGTCGATATAGATTTTTAACATACCCCTTTAATATTTTCATATACCTTTCAAAATGATACATCCAACGAAGATATACAGGTCCAAAAAGCATTATTTCTCGAACCAGATGAATCATTAAATGCACCATTATATCAAAAAAAGTTGGAGGAAAATACATTTCCAATTGAAAAAGTATAAAAATTGCATCCTTTTCCAAAATGTTCAAAGCATTTAGATCAATCGCCTTGTAACAAATTGAATTGAAAAAATAACACAACTTCATTATAGTCTTTCTGACACGAATGGGCAATATTCCACGCAATGCAACTGGTAGAATTTGTTGCATCATGACGTGACAATCATGTGATTTCATACCTATCAACTTCAAGTCATTCAATGAGACAAAATTTTTTAAATTAGAAGAATAACCTTGAGGCACTTTGGTATCATGAAGATACTGACAGAAGCTAATTTTTTCCCTCTTCGATAATGTATGACAAGCCGGGGGAAGAAATGTTCATCTTCCTTTAGGAGTGGGAGCTAACTCCAAACGTATTCCCATTGATAGTAAGTCTAATCTTGCATTCAAACCATCTTTAGTCTTTCCTTTAATATCTAACAATGTTCCAATCAAATAATCACAGATATTCTTCTCCACGTCCATGACATCAATATTATGTTTAACTTCATCATTCCTCCAATATGGTAGCTCAAAAAATTGACCTTTTCATCCAAATATGTCTATCATTACCAAATTTCTGTGTCTTTCCCAATGTCACATTAAGGTTTTTCACCCTCTCAAAATACACATCGGGGGATAAAGGTTTTGGAGTAGTATCAAATTCTTGTGAGCCATTAAATTCTTTTTTTAGTCTTCTATAAGGGTGTTCCATAGGCAAAAACATTCGACGACCCATGTACACTGTTTTCCTCCCATGATGCAATTGACAATAGGACGTCTGTTGTTCGCAAATTGGACATGCTTTATGCCCTTTAACACTGTATCTAGACAAATTTCCATACGCTGGGAAGTCATTTATAGTGAACAGAAGCACTTCATGAAATTGAAAATATTCCATTTTGTAAGAATCATACACCCTAATACCATCAGCCCATAACAGTTTGAAATCATCAATCAACGGTGACAAGTAAACATCAATATCATTACCGGGTTTCTTTGGACTAGAGATCATTGTACTCAACATGACATATTTGCACTTCATACAAACTTCAGGAGAGAGGTTGTAAATTACTAATAAAACAGGCCGTGAACTATGTGTGCTACTGAGTGTTCGGTATGGATTCATTCCATATGTGCAGAACCCTAGTCTGAGATTTCTTATTTCATTTCCAAATGTAGAATACTGCGCATCAATTTTCTTCCATTGTGGACAATCAGCTGGATGATGTATTTTTCCATCACATACCCGCTCTTCAGCATGCCATATTAACCTTTTTGCATCATGTGAATTAGAAAATAAACATTTGAAACGATTAATTATAGGAAGATACCAAAATACCTTTGAACGGAGCTTTGTAATCTCTACATCACCCTGTGATTTTTCTTTCACCTTATACCGTGATGTCCCACATTTTAGACACTCTGACATAAATTCATATTCCTTACTATATATAATGCAGTCATTCGGACAGGAATGTATTTTCTTGTATCCCAATCCCATCGGGCATAATATTTTCTTGGCTTTGTAACGTGAATCTGGAAGATCGTTATCTTTTGGAAGAATGTCTTTCATCAATTGTAGCAGCTCTGTAAAACTTCTGTCACTCCATACATGCTTCGCCTTCAGGTTAATCAATCTTAACACCGCCGACAGAACCGTAAAATTTGTACAACCGGTATATAATGGTTTTTCAGCATCACCATATAGACGTGAAACTGTCGGTTCTATCTCAATTTGTTCTGCTACAATATCGCGAATCATTTCTTCAATTCCATCGGAGTTACCATCTTGCGAATCATCATCATCAGTGACATTCTGTCCAGTTTCACCATGCCAAATCCAAGGGCTGTAACTCGGATTAAAACCATGACATATCAGATAATCTTTTATCTCTCTACTTTTCTACTACTTCATATTCAAACATTTCAGGCATGGACAGAAAAAAATGTCACTACTTGGAACATTTCGTTTTGCAAATTCCAAAAAGGAATCAACACCTTCCTCAAATTCATTGCTCATTCGATGTGCCGTAATCCAACTTCGACTCATTGTTACCTATAACAAATATCAAAAAATATATATATATTTTTAAGATAAGAGAAATACATGTTTATATGAAAAAAATCATAATTTGAATGTAAAACAATTTAAAATATAAAACAAATCTATAGGTATTTAAAAAAATATGCTTGAATATTATTTTTAAAACAAAATATAGTTATATGAAACAGTTTAAAATTTCATTGAATCAAAGAAAACCATGACGCCTAATGATTCTCTAAATAAAATATAGTTCAATAAAACATAAACAAAATGATTTTTATCTGGAATAAGTGAATATGATCAGATGATACACATTTATAATAATCTCATGCCAATATACTAATAAACATGTTAAAATATAGGAATACCTAATGGAGCATATAACATGTGTTATTCATGCTTGATGTTCAATCATTATGATCTAAAGTACTCAACACTTTCAAGTGCCAAAATCTTGAAAGTAGTAGTAGTTTTCATAAGTACCCAACAACAAATAGCTATACATCGTAAGTGTCATGTTAGAAATATGAATATAGACCATTTGTTTTATGTTTAATAATATTGTCATATTATCTGATCATTCTGATTATATATTAGAATTACTATATCATTTTGATCCGATATATAATCTAAGGACATTAATTTTTCTTTAGAAAAAGTAATGTTAATATCATGGTAATGTAAAAAATTGTATATGTCGAACTATATATATTTAATACAAATAAAAAAATACATATGTGTTTGGCCTGGGTTTCACACATAAAATAACTCATCTCACAGATTAAATTTTTGAATCATCCTACAAAATACTTATTTTTATAACTTAGGGAATGAAAATAATAAAAGTTTTGATTTATGATACTCATTATGGGTAAAAATGATATATATAAATATAATATATAATCTCATAAAAAGATATCCATGGGGGTATAAGAGCATACACAAAGCACATGATCAAAAAGATAAGTGAAACAGTTCTATATAATCATAGATCATAAAACCTGAGTCCAAGTATAACAATTTTAGCATAACATAAGACATGATTTATATGATAGTGGGAACATGATTTAAAAAACCTTATTCACAAGATCACAACATTGGTATGTGGAATAACATAAGAGTGTGGCACAAACATAATCATATAAGTCATAAAATATGTCAAGGGAAAACATAGTTTCATTCACCACATATTGGGATATGTTAATCACCTTTCCTATAATTTTTTATAATATTTCTTACGAGACACATCACATAACACATTGGAAATGGTATAACCATCTGTATCCCATATTGATCTATGATATATAATGCATTGTCGAATGCATTAGAAGGATATTATTGACCCAAATGTCACATAATGACTATCCATGTATATGGGTGAATCGTGATCCTCAATTCATTTATAACACTTTCGTAGATCAATTAACTAACAAAAATGAAATGGGGGTCATAATTGTTTTTACAAAACATAATAATTATTAATACATAAAAATGTGTTTGCATGGTAAGATAAGATAATATAGATAATTCAATCTAATTATCGTTAAATTATTTCTACCTAGATAGAAAAGACCTTTATAAAAAATATAATTTAACTTGAGAATGAAAAGAAAGTACCCTTTACCTTTTTTATAATGAAAAATCTGAAAAGGATGATAATAATATTTAGGTATTATATTTTTTTTGTGAATTATTAATAATAAAAGAGATCACCTCACTTGGTTTTGTTGAAAATCGGATATACCATCGTATTCAAGAAATCAGATACACATTGCATGAAAAGGTCCATCATTTTTAGGAGATGACTGAAAGAAGAAATGTATTATCAGACTCACCATGAGTCCAGAATGAAATATTTGATTGTAATATGTATGAATTGATATTTTTATGAATGCAGATGAAAACAGATGATGGTTTTCTGATCTAAGAGTTCTAAAAATCATAATTTTTTGAAAAAATATTATGATGTAAGATTGTTGAATGAAATTTTAAGGATAGGTATTATTGATGGTACCAGGTCCAATTTCATTCATGAAAATCATTTTCTGGACAATCATATTGAAAATATGATTTTAAGAAAATAAGTACTACCAATCATCATCCAGAAATACACATTCCAACTAAGTAGGAAATAATAATGTTGCTGGAAGAATGGAACGTTACAGTACCACCCATTATTTTTCAGATTTTGCTGAAGCTAATCCTCAATGTTTTAAAATTAATTATTCTTTCTAAATGATTGAAAAATTTGAATGGTTGTGAAGTCAAATATCTATGTTCTCATGGTCATAGTAATATTTTTATCAGATATTGATTTATTTAGATACATAAGAGGTTTCACGTAATGAAGTTGCTGGTATTCAGATAGATCAATATAGCTATCATATTGGAGTTGTTACTGATTCGTATTTCAGAAGAAAAGATGATGTATAAGTGGTTTAAGAAGCTTTAATGAATCTACTTTTTCATTGTACTATAGAATCGTAAAGCGTATATCATAAAGAAAATCTAGAATAAGAGTTAAAAATAGTCTTATTCAAAATACAGCTGCTTGAATGTTGCGAGTTGAATGTTGCGAGTTGAATGGACATAATAACCATTTGCAATGACAAAAAATTCCACGAGATTCAAAAACGAATGAAAAGCACATCAAGAATCGAAACAAAAATGAACGAAATAAATTCATGGAAGGCTTACTTGAATGTCGAGAGTTGAGATGATAGATCCAAGAGGAGTGAAGAAGATAAACAATGAAGCCAAAATGAGTTTAATGCAGGAGATCGACGAGCCGATTAGGGTTTACCGTGTGAGAGAGAGACGAGACGGCGACTGTCAATCGAAAAATCGTAAATAACAGAACACGGGATTTAATTTTTTTAAATGTTTTATAACTTCGGTTATTATATAACCGACGTTATGAACTATTTTTTAGCTTTTTTACGTCGGTTATCTTAAAACCGACGTAAAAAAGATCCCGTGCTTTTGTTTTTTACGTCGGTTATTTGGTAACCGACGTAAAAAACCCGATATCGACGCGTTTTTTACGTCGGTTATCAAATAACCAACGTAAAAAACCAAAGCCCTGGGGGGTTTTTTAAGTCGGTTATTTGATAACCGACGTAAAAAACGCGTCGATATCGGGTTTTTTACGTCAGTTACCAAATAACCGACGTAAAAAACCCCCCGCACATTGGTTTTTTACGTCCGTTATAAGATAACCGATGTAAAAACCCAACAGGCGCGATTTGTAACGTCGGTTATTAAAATAACCGACGTGAAAAATCTACTCGCCACATTTTTACGTCGGTTATATATAACCGACGTAAAAAATGGTGACGTAAAAAACGATTTCTGCACTAGTGCTAGTTTAAGTCGTTGACATGCCAAAAAATTCATTTTAAATTAAAAAATATCTATTTTCATTCCATCATACTAGTAATAATACTGATGGACTGTAAACATTTTGGTTTTTCCAAGTTGAACTAAAAATAGAGAACTATGCGCTTCACAGAAAAATTATATTTTCATTTGTAAATCAGAAGGCACAGATAATATCATCCACAATCTCAAGAAAAATCTTCCTAGAAATTAAATTTAGGAAATTTACCTTTCTTAACCAATTATACCTTTTTTTATAACACATGGAAATTTTTTTGTTCATTCTTAATTCTGTCTGATATAGATGACTACACTGAAATGTAAAACAAAATAGAGTAATTTCATAGATTAAAAACTTAAATGAAAAAATTCATCAAATCAATAACCAATGGGCCATGTTACAAACATAACATGGTAAATGTAGAACAATATTTTCTACTTAAATTATCCACAACCTTTTCCACTTTTCTTGAATGGTAATTGATTGTGAAATCATAATCCTTTTTCACTACCAACAACATTATTTACCTCATTTTCAATTCCTTCTATGTAAATATATATATAAAACATTTTTGGTAAGTATATATTTTAAAATTTTCTCCATATAAATTATTCATCAAAATATTTAAAGATAAAACCTCAATGTATAAGTACAAATAATGTGTGATAAATTAACTCATGAAGGATTAATTTCCTTGATGAATAAGAAATTACCTAATCATTTTTCATTAGAACTCATTATTGTTTAATCAATTAAGCATCACTCTGTATGAAAAACTCTCCACTTATAGAAGGATGGGTAAAACTGGTGGATTTACCAGTATCCACTTCAGTAAGTCATACATATGATGTTAGGGTAGAAACCTCCTATAAAAATATTCTATGAGTTATAATAAACTTTTAGAAAGAATTACCTAAATTTATTTATTGATTATATTTAATATTGTGTTGTTATGAGTTATTTAAAATTTGGGGAATGTAACACTAAAGTATTTTAAAATATATTTTTCATTCACCCATAATTTCTACAATAGTTTTATTTACATTAATCACCAAACCAAAATGAACTGAGTAATATTTTATGATAGTTTAAACATATCCAAATAATTTATGGAAAAATATAGAGGTAATATAATATTAAAATATATTTTTATGAACTAAATTTCACTACTATTACTAATCCATTTTTAAAATTCAAATAGTATAGCTAAATAACAAATAATTTAGATTTATGATTTAAATGCAATGTTTAAAAAATTGGATTTTTTGTGATTTATTTTAAGATAAACAATAAATTACAGGTTAAACAAGTTTTTGATATTAATAGTATGTAAACAACAATTGGGTTAGTAATTTATATAAAATATGTATAAGAATATTTAAAGTTTTAAAATTATTTCCTATAATTTTGTTTTATCAATATGCTCTATGATTCAATTTAGAATTTAAATACATAAATTATAGAATTTTAATTTTGTACAATTATGTTCTTTTTTAGATTCATCATGTGGATATTATATTAAGATTGTCTATTAGTCTTTTTTGGAATATATTTTTTAGTTTAATAATGAATAATAATTTTGTTTTTCAAAAATGTAAATTTTGTTACATTATATTTATATAATATACACCAGTATTTATATAAAACTAGTGATTTTATCAAATATCTATTTTACAAGTAAAAATATAAATTTATGAAATACCATTTTGAATTTATAAAATCAATTATTATCATTTTAAGGATAAAAGTAATATATAAAAATAAAAATTGTTTTTGTATATTATTTTAATTAAATATAATTTTTAAAAAAAAATTGTATTTTGATTGATTTTAAAGTCAAATGAATTGGGATTTTATTATAACAAAAAAAATTATTGTGAAGATAAAAAATATTTATAATTTTAATCTATATAAAAAAATATGTTTAAAAAACATATTTTCCCTAAAATGGTTTTTAAAACATTATCTGCATAAATTTTTAAATTATACTCTATCACACAAAGAAAATTAATTTTATAAAATTAATTTCATAAATAATATCATCATTTCCATATATCGAAATAGGTTGAATATTAATTTTGGTGATTAAAATTAATTACCAATTCTATAAAAGTTAAAGTGGTAAAAGTAAATTTGGTAAGAAATTTAAATAAAAAGGTAAAAGACAAAAATCAGTGAAACATGTTTTAAAAATGAATGGTTGAGAGTAATATTGAACATAAATTTTCCATAAATACACTTATTTCAACTCAGGGGGTCTCTTATATTTGAATAGTGTCATGCCATTATTGGAAATTGATGATTATTTGAAAAAAATTTATTTTCACACTTATAAATGGTCCACAATTCCACCCTTTCAATTCCACATTTAGAACATTATATTCTATTAAAAATAAAAAAATTTAAATACTCCAATAACACATTTTCACTTCTATTATCCCATTCTCATTATATGTTATGGCAATCCCTTACTTTGAAAAGAGACTTTCATGATAAATTTTAAGCTCTCTATGTTGTAATTAATTACTAGTTGCAATTTTTTTCTTAATATTCAATTTCAAAATAAATTAAAAATATATATATAATCACATTATTATAAATAATATAATTAAATTTTATTATATATATTGTGTAAAAAATATCTATTCCCCTACTATTCCTTTGAAAAAATAAAAACATTGCTCATGCACACATGTGAACTACTTCCTCAATGAATGATATGACTGACTGTTCATGAACTCCATAAAAAATTGGTTATAAATTATAAAAACTTTATTTATATGATACATAAAAAAAAATATTATTATTATTTATAAACCATTACTAATCTTCATCTCTGTCTCTGGATAAAAAAATTTTCACACGTGTATATGAGAAAACTACCTCAAACATGAATATAGAACATTTTTTTCATCTAGTTTATTAATTATTACACAAATATCATAAAATATTTTTACAAACATTATGATCATATAAATAATATCAATATTATTTTTAGTATTGATATTTTCCCAGGAAAATAACATTATTAACCACACTCACCCATAGATTATAGCATGTTCTGGTTGGGTTTTAATTAACTAGCTATCAGAACAATGCTATAAATTAATATCATAGATTAAATTAGAAACATAAATAATAGTTTTATATAATGTAATGAAATAGAAAAATTTCCCTATAGAGTTATATTAATAATTAACTTATTATCATGAAACGACCATATTGTTCGTTAAAAAATACATAATTAAGCTCACTACTAATCCTTTATTAGAAATCCTAAATAAAATAATAATAAAATAAAATTATTACAATATAAATTCTTCTAAAACATAAATTAAAATATCCATCATTATTTCTCTATGATTAAAATTGAATATATGAACAAGAATTGACAATTCCATTACAAAACTAGATATAATATTCTGTCAACACTAATAACATCCGATGATGAAAAATAAATTTAACTAACCTTTATAAGTATAATTAATTTTTATAAAATATTTTTATATAAGTTTAACAGTGTGAATAATGTAACACCCCATGATTTCTTAGTACGATATTTATTAAAGTAATTCAATAACTTGCACTACACGCAACACCAGGTTCGAGCGTACTACAGGATTACCAAACTATCCGCTCAAAAGCGGTTATGAATAATATTAACTGAATATTGAACTATATATAATCCTTATAATTTTAGAATACATATTATGAGTTTTTTCGTCATAATGTAAGAACAAATTCATTTTTTCAGATAAAAGAAAAATTTATTTCAAAAAATGCTCTTTTACCGCCTTTTAATGATAGACCCTTTAAATAAAATATTTGAAACTTTTATATATTCAATTTTAAAAAAAAACTTTATATTTAGAATCAGGAATAAATAATTTAGTTTCAATAAATTTTTGGTGTTTTTCTGATAACATTCATATTTGGGTGAATAGTGAAAATACTATTTTTTAACTAAAACAACTTTTTTAATCCAAATAATTTATAGTGTTAAATCATAAATTTTAGTAGTTTGGAAGAATAAATAGATTATATATTTACCATTTAAACCAATGAAGTTCATTTTAAGTAATTTCTCTTTGAGATTGGACATAAGCACCTGTCAATCATTTGATATATATTGTTTCCTAAAAACACGCTTTTTGTTTTAACAACGAGAATTAATTTTAAATTAATAAATGCAACTTATATGTTTTTAATTTGGTAAAATAGACTTCATTTTTTAATTCAAAATATCAAAATTAGCCTAGGGTGAATTTTTGGTATTTTTCTGAAAACATTCAGTTTTTTATGAATAGTGAAATTTACTAAATTTTAATTAAAACCAAATTTTTTAATGAAAATAATTAATATCGAAAACTTTTTCATTTTAATGGTTTAGAAGTATAATTTGATTATATTTTTATCATTTAATACAATTTATGTCATTTTAAGTAATTTCACATTTAGATTTGACATAAATAATTGTCAATCTTTTGATATTTATTATTTTATAAAAACACGCTTTTTGTTTTGGCAATGGAAATTAATTTTAAATTAATTTATACCACTTCTGAGTTTTGAATTTAGAAAAATGTATTCCATATTTGTAATCAGGAGGTCCAAATTGTGTAAATAGGTAGCTTTTATTTTTATACATTTTGAATAATAACTTCGGTAAATTTTTAATTTACCATGGTTAAATGGTAAATCTGGTAAATATGGATAAAATAATATTATAATAACACTAAATTACTCTAACACGTGTCCAAACCCTATTTAATGATACATGTACTACCATGGGAATATTTGGGTCGATTTTGGGACCTGATGGAGCCACTTGTATGTGATAATGACACTTTATATTAATTAAGTTAAATTAAAGACAGAAATGACAGAAGCATATATCTTTTAATAAAATAATTTTTACATAATGTTATACATGTTATATATTCGACTATAAATATTAATTATATGGATAAAAATATTTTCTACATCATGGTATTTTGTTTATAATTTTTAGACATCTAATAAACTAAATTATTAATGACACAATAATGATGTAGTGTTTACCTCATTAAGAAATGATTTAAATAAATAAGATTATAAATACTAAAATAAATTCCAAAACTAATCCAATTATTATTTGATGATTTTCTTTAGATCAAGAGTCATCTTATCTTCAAATTTAATTAGTTTTGTGCTTTTAGAAACCCAATATAATTATATAATAAAATAATATTTTCAATCTTTTCTAAAGAGACCCTCCTCCCCCTTATAAAAATCCCTCACCTCTAACCAAATCCACAAACCTCTCAAGCCCATTGTCTCGTCCAATCTCTGAATACTTTAGCTCCCTAAATCTCTATCCTCATCCTAGAAGCCTTACCATAAGAATAAGTCATTTCAAGAGGTCCTTTTGGTTCTAACCAAACGAAGTTTCCTGATTTAAAGGTAACATCTTCTCTTAAGTTCTTTTCTTTTATTTTGCCTCTCCAACCCCATAAAATATTTTTTTCATTTATTTTATAAAAAAACCAGTATCCTCAATATAATAGGTTGTTTTTATGTTATTTATTCGAACTACACTTACACACACCTCTATCTAATGTGTATAGAACATAATGATTCTGTGGACGGCAAACTAATACCTCACGAAACGATAATTGTTCAATCTTCTACTACCACCTCTAATAGTGGCCATTATGATGGAAATATAATTAAATATAATATTTATGATATTTATTTTATATATAATCTTCTGAAATTCCTTTTTATAGCATAGCATTATTTGTTTCATGTTGTATATATATATATGATAATTTCATTTGAAGAAGTGCGGACTACCGCCCCCTCAAAGTGATATGACTCATTCATACCATACATGGAATGTATAAAAGATGGTGTTTATTAAAGTAGTTATCAATATATGACATTATATTATACAATAATAATAATATACTTATGTGTCATTTGGTTTTGATTCCTTTTAAAATTAAAAATGAAATGGAAGTAGTGGTCGTGCGTACGTACGGATTACCGTCTCCACGAACTCGATGAGATTCATTCCACATCATATCCATTCAAGATAAATTTTCATTTTATGGTTAAAATTAACGTTTAGTTACATAATATCATTATGTATATATATCAAATATATCCTATTCATAACAAACATGCCTTACGTAACCAAGCATATAAAGTAGAATGAATCATTTAAAACCGAAATGACGCTAATACGAATAACAATATTAGAAGATCATATATTATTTCATATTAATGTTTATGATTATTGTATAATTTATTAACAATTATTTCACCATTTTACATGAGGTTAACCTACACTCGACCAAGTAAAAGTACAAGGTAAGGGTTAATTCCTCAATCTCATAATTATTTGAGATTGTTTATGTGTAAGTAGTTACTGGGACATTTTTATCATCCACGTTGATTTTTCATAAAAATGATTTCAAATTGAATATTTTAAGGATTTGTGAAAGATACTCTTTATTAAGATCATAATTTTAAATTTTTTAAAATTTATCTTTCTAAATATTTTCAATTAATGTCCATGTTTTCAAATTGATTTCAAGGATTTATTTATATGGACATGAATTTTTTGAAATGATAATTATTTTCAAAAATTTCAATGTGGTATCTGACACTTTGATTCAAAAATCTATTATAAATTAATTCCATTATAAATTTGTGACTTTTCAATAATTTTAAAAAAGAGATATTTCTCTCAAATAGTTTTGATTTCATCTATGTCAACATCCTTTGATGGATTTTAAGATTATTTGAAGTTGATTTATTATGATACAATTCTAATTTATTGTATCGAAGGTTTTGAGATATGTTTGACTGTGGATGTGTAATTCTTATACCATTCATAGTTTATAGAGAAATTATTGACATTTCATATTCTAGTTTTAATACGAATGTTTATGTTATGTTTAATCCTTTTCATATGAGGAAAGAATTGGACTTAGTAAGTGATAGGTGGAGCCCACTATAACTCCTCAATGCATCTGTAGGTCTCATTAGACAAACTAGTGTCTTCGCACAAGGCCATGACAAAATATTATTTGTAGTCATGGCACAAGGCCTTGACTATTTGGTTATGATAGTCTGGAATTATGCATTCCATATATATGAAAGTGGTTATTGATATTGCATGTGATTATTCGACTAGTATAATATCCATGTGAATAAGTAAATGGCATTATTGAATTTTATTTTTTCCATTTATGATGATTTTCATGTTTAAAAGGATTTATTTAGTTATACATTGCCTTAAATTTTTTTGCTTACTTATGAAATTTTCTGCTATATTGTTATCCTTTCTGAGCATCTGAGCTCACCCCTTTCTATGTTTTATTTTTTTCCCAGGATGTGAAAAAGTATTTTATGACCGACCTGTAGGCACAGTCTGAGGGGATATGAGTTTGGATTACGGACACTATGTTATTTTATTTTATCATTTAATAATGTAATGTAAGACTTATGAATGTATCTTGTGTTTCCAAGGATAATAAACTAATCAGTCTTTCGATACATGATCTTTTTTTATCATACCAATGTTATGTAATAATGCACTAAATTTGGGTAACTGGGGTAGGGGTGTTGCAATTAGTATCATAGAAAGTTTAATATAAACCTTGGAATCTAGATTTAGATAAACTCGGATTAGATCACATTACGCTAAGATTGACTTCGAAGATTAGTATAGAAGAATTCCCTAGAATTTTAGTAATCTTGAGATTTTATGAGTTTTCCGAGAAATTCATCCCTGTCTGGATACAAGCAGGTAGAGGTGGCTATGGCACAAATGTACCTTGGGGTAAAACCCTAAAACGTCACATTAAGCTAGACTCAAATGGGAACTGGTGCATGAAAATGGGCCTTGTTGCAATCTTGGTTACGACACTCCTAGGGGATATATTTAGGATAATTCTAAATTTCTTTACAGACCATTATGAAGGGTTTATGAGTATTTACTTCCTCAAAGAAATCATTTTTAGGATTATGGATTATATACATAAACTATTCAATCTATGTTAGGTATTTTTCATGTTTGGAATTATTCATTTCAATTTATAAACTGACCTAGTGTATTCCATTGTATATAAATGGCGCCCAGTAGAAGGAATGTGAACTCCTACAATACGTATGATCCAAAGAGTAAGAAGGATTACATATTTCACATTATTAATCCAATATTTAGATGTGAAATTGTCTCCCATGTATTCTTAACATATAAAGAAATAGTTTCATGAATTTAAAAGATAAGTAAATAATTCTCTGTGTTATATGGATTTGAAAGGAATCAAGTGAAGAAAATGATGGAAGATAGAAAGATGGATAAATGGAAGCGAAAAAAAATTAATTTTCCCATATGTGATAACTTTGGGAAGAAACGCTCTGGAACTTGCCTGAAGGTAATGGGATTTTTTTATAAGTTTGGAGAAAAAGGACACCATGTACGTGACTGAAAGGGTCTGAAAATGGATTGAAATGTACAATGATTCATTTTCAAGGAGTTGGGACACTACGCGAACCAATGTCCCAATCATCAGAGTCTGGCCCAAATGATGCTATTGGATAATAATCAAGTTATGATACAACCACATATGATGATGAATTATTAGAGTTATTATGTTTTTATTAAATAATTATGTCATTTTAGTGTTTTATAAACGATGTACTACTTATAATAATGATAGAGTATATAAGGATTGTACTGCAGTACTATTTCATTAAGGACATGAGATTATGTGGAACCAAGAAAAGTGACTCAATAGAAGGTTATATTTTCTGGAAATATACAGTTGAGAGAAAGATAAACCATAATATGGTTCTGATACTAAGGTTGTGATTTTGGAATAATACAAGTTTGATTTGGATAAATTATTTTGGATATTCTTGACTACCTTGAAACAAATTAATGATTTGTATATTCCATCATTGTTTGAGTTTACAAAATTTTTGGATAGAAGGAGTATATCCATTATTCTATAATGAATAAGGGATCATGAATGTAATCAATAAAGTTTTATGGTAATTCAAGATGTTGCAGTGTTTTAAAAGAACACATGATGAAGGTGTTCAAATGTTATTACGTGGAAAAAACAATCTTCGTTGTGTTTAACTTCCCTATAAATATTGGACTATGAGTTTGTATAGAATAATTTTGGATAAGTCTAGTTTGAGATTATTTTTGAATTTCCATAAAAAGGGAAACCCATAGTTCGGGCGGCAACCTGTCGCATCTGGCAAGACCGCAAGACTTCAACCCGCGACCGAAGGGCAGCAAGGGTGTATCACCTACCATTATCCCATGTGATGTCATGGATTGAATAATATAGTTTTTATTGGGTATGGTATATGAAATATAAAATTATTTTTTTAGAACCCTATACGGGTAGGATAAATAGAATATTTTCTTTAGATCTATTATCTTTTAGAGTGAATGATGAGTTTGGGGTAGAAATTAGTTAAAGGATGGAACACTACATGTTAAGTATATTTTTTTCTTCTCTTATTCTATGAAGAAATTAATTCTTAAACTTTAGGTAAGGTATCTTAAAACTAAACATGTGTTATTCTAATACCTTATGTTTTGTGGAACTAATGATATTTTAAATCATCATAGATTGATGACTTTGAGGCCCTCAATTCTAGAATTGTTTTTGACTGATGACCTCAATCACTCATCATAAATATTTACATTTTCCATCCAATTATGTGTCTTTAATTTCCACTAATGTTCTCCTAATTGAGATTATAATTTGGTGGTTACATTTTCATTCCCAATTTCCTCTTATTAAGACTAAATTTTATTAACCCTATTTCGGATGTAGGTTTTCCCACAAAGGTATTTTCTATTTTCAACCTGTTATTTTAGAAGAACAGTTTCAAATTGTGAGGACCCAATTTATTAAAGGAGGTATGAATGTAACACCCCACGACTTCTTAGTACATTATTTTTCAAAGTACTTCAATAACTTGCACTACATGCAACACCGGGTTCGAGCGTACCATATGATTACCAAACTAGCCATTCAAAAGCGGTTATAAATAATATTAAATGAATATTGAACTATATATAATCCTTATTTTTTTAGAATCCATATTATGAGTTTCTTGGACATAATGTATGAACAAATTCATTTTTTTCAGATAAAAGAACTATTTATTTCAAAAAAATGCACTTTTACTCCCTTTTATGGATGAACCCCATTAAATTCAATATTTGAAACATATCTATATTCTATTTCAAAAAATAAAATTCTTATTTAGAATCAAGTCATAAGAATTTTGTTTCAATAAATTTTTGGTATTTTTCTGTTAACTTTCATATTTGGGTGAATAGTGAAAAATACTATATTTTAACTGAAAACAACTTTTTTAATCCCAATAATTTATAGTGTTAACTTATAAATTTTAATGATTTGGAAGTACAAATAGATTACATTTTTAACATTTAATCCAATTCTAGTCATTTTATGTAATTTCACTTTGATCAAGGACATAAACAACTGTCCATCTTTTGATAGATATTGTTTCTTAAAAACACGCTTTTTGTTTTAACAACAGGAATTAATTTTACATTATTAAATGCAACTTATATTTTCTGATTTGGTAAAGTAGAATTCATTTTTTAATTATAAATATCCAAATTATCTTAGGGTGAAATTTTGGTATTTTCTGAAAACATTCAGTTTTTGATGAAGAGTTAAAATTACTATGTTTTAATTAAAAACATATTTTTTAATCGAAATAATTAATAGTGATAAATTGTGAATTTGAATGTTTTGAAAGTATAATTAGATTATATTTTTATCATTTAATATAATGTACTTCAATATAAGAAATTTCACATTCAAATTTGACATAAACAACTGTCAATCATTTGGTATTTATTATTTCATAAAAACACGCTTTTTGTTTTGACAACGTGAATTAATTTTAAATTAATTTCTGTAACTTCTGTGTTTTGAATTTAGAAAAATGGATTATTTATTTTGAATTAAGAGGTCCAAATTTTTTAAATAGTTATGTTTTATTTTTTGACATTTTGAATAATTACTTCGGTAAATATTTTATTTACCATTGTTAAAGGGTAAATCCTGTAAATAAGGGTAAAAAATAATATTATAATATTATTAAATTACCCTAACACATGTCCTAACCATATTGTATGATACATGTCCAACCATGGTAATCATTGGGTCGATTTTTGGATTCCATGTATCCACTTGTAAGTGATAATGACACTTTATATTAATTATGTTAAAGTAATGAAAAAATGACATAAGCATATATCTTTTAGTAAACAAAAATTTTCATAGAGTTATACTTTTTATCTCTTCGACTATAAATATTAATTATAAGGAAAAACATATTTCCTACATCATTTTATTTATTATAATTTTTAGACATCTAATAAACTAAATTATTTATGACACAATAATGATGTAGTGTTTACCTCATTAATAAATGAGTTAAATAAATATTATTATAAATTCTAAAATAATATCCAAAACCTGTCCAATTCATATTGGATAATTTCATTTCGATCATTAGTTATCTTATATTAAACATTAATGAGTTTTGGACCTTTATAAACTGAATGTCATTATATAATAAAATAATATTTTCAATCTTTCTTAAACGGCCCCTCCTCCAACTTATAAAAATCCATCACTTCTAAACAATTACACACACCTCTCAAGGACCTTGGCTCATTAAACCTTGATATATTAAGCTCCCTACATCCATATCCTCCTCCTAGAAGCCTTACCTTAGGCACAAGGCACTTCAAGAGGACCTTTTGGTTCAAACCAAAAGGAGTGACCCGATTTAATGGTAACATCTTCTCTTAAGTTCTATTCTTTTATTTTGCTTCTCCAACCCCATAAAATCTTGTTTTTCATTTCTTTTATAACAAAACCAGTATCCTAAATATACTAGGTTTTTGTTATGTTATGTATTCTAAATACACATATGCACACCTTCATCTAATGGGTATAGACCATAATGTTTCTGTGGACGGTGAACTACTGCCTCACGAAATGATGATTGGTCAATCTTCTACTACAACCTCTCATTGTGGCCATTATGATGGAATTGTAATTAAATATTATATTTATGATATTTATTTTTTATATAATCTTCAGTAATTCTATTTTATATCATACCATTATTCATTTCATTTTGTATATATATACGATAATTTCATTTGAGGAAGTGCGGACTACCGCCCCCTCAAAGTGATATGACTTGTTCAAAGCATACATGGAATGTATAAAGAATGTTGTTAATGAAATTAATTAACTTATAGAAGATATTATATTATACTAGAATAATAATATAATTAAGTATAATTTGTTTTTTATTCCGTTTAAAATGAAAAATGAAATCGAAGTAGCATTTGTGCGTACGTACGGATTATCGTCTCCACGAACGTGATGAGATTCATTCACCATCATATCCGTTCAAGACTAATTTAAATTTTATGGTTAAAAATAATTTTCAATAACATAATATAATTATGTATATTAATCAAATATATACTATTTATAACAAACATGCCCTACGTAACCAAGCATATAAAAGAGAACGAATCAGTTAACACCGAAACGAAGATAATACTAAAACCAATATTAGAAGATCATATATGATATCATATTAATGTATAAGATTCTTTTATTATTTAATAATAATTATTTAACCATTATACAGGAGGTTAACCTACCCTTGAACAAGTAAAATTACAAGTTAAGGGTTAATTCCTCAATCTCATTATTATCTGAGATTGTTTATGTGTAAGTAGTTACTGGGAAATTTGTATCATCCATGTCTATTTTTCATAAAAATGATTTAAAATTTAATATTTTAAGGATTTGTGTAAGGTACTCGTTATGAATATCATAATTTTAAATGATTTAAAGATTTATCTTTCTAAATATTTTTAATTAATTTCCATGTTTTCAAAATGATTTTAAGGATTTATTTATATGGACATGAATGTTTTGAAATGATAATTCTTTTAAAAAATTTCAAAGTTATATGGGAAAATTTGATTCAAAAATATCTCTTAAATTACTATCTTTATAAATGTGTGACAATTCATTGATTTCAAAAAAAGTGATATTTCTCTCAAATAGTTTTGATTTCATCAATGTCAACATCCTTTGATGGATTTTAAGATTATTTGAAGTTGATTTTTTATGATACAAAACTTATATATTGTATTGATGGTTTTTGTGATATGTTTGAATGTGGATGCGTTATTTTTATACCATTCACGGTTTATGGATAAATTATTTACATTTCATATGGTAGTTTTAAAATAAATTTTTATGTTATGTTTAAACCTATTCATATGAGGAATGAATTGGACTTAGTAAGTGATGGGTGGAGCCCGCTATAGCTCCTCGATGAATTGGTAGGTCTCATGAGACAATATATTGTCTCTGAACAAGGCCTTGACCACATTTTATTTGTATTCTTCACACAAGACCTTGACTATGTGGTTATGATAGTTTGACATTATGCATTCTATCATTATGAAAGTGGTTATTGATACTGCATGTGATTATTCAACTAGTAGAATATCCATGTGAATAAGTGAAGGGAATTATTTCATTTTTTGTTTTCCATGTTATGCTGAAGTTCATGTTTAAAAGTCTTTTGTTTTAGTCATACATTGCCTTAAATGTTTATGCTTACTTAGGAAATTTTCAGCTATATTTTTATCCTTAATAAGAATCTGATATCACCTCTTTATATGTTTTATTTTTTTCTCTAGATGTGAAGAAGTATTTTATGACTGACCTGTAGGGATAGTCTGAGGGGATATGAGTGTCGACTATGGGGACTATGTTGTTGTAGTATTCCATTTTATCATGTAATGTAATACTTATGAATGTATCTAGTGTTTCCAAGGCTACTAAACTAATTGGTCTTTCGAGACTTGATCTTTTGTGATCAAACCAATGTTATGTAATAAAGAACCGACTTTGGGTAACTAGGGTAGAGGAGTTACAAATAAGGATCATAAACTAGTGATAAATATAGAAATTTTTCTATATAGAAATTTATAGCATGTCATTGTAAATTGAATTGATGTTTAGTGTTTCAAGGTTTCAATTTTGACTATTCGAGAAATGTTACATTTAATATAATATTTTTACTTATATATGGTGTTATTTTTATTTAATTCACATGATATCAGTATAATATACTTTTAATATAATTAATTATATATATAAATCCAAATTATGTTCTTTTATTCATTCACTTTTCGATACAAGAGTTACCAAATCCATTTGTGTTTTTGTTGACATAATTTCTATTTATCTAGTTATGATTGTTATTTTTAAAAATTATTCATATAGGTCACACATGTTCATCCCTATGGTTATATTATAATAAATTTCATATTTTTTTTGGTTATATTCATTTCATTCTTATAAAACCACATTATAATTATTCTTCAATCAAATTTCAATGATTATATTGGTTTTTCATAATTAAATATCATTTATTTTATTTTTGTTTATTATTTTTGAAAACCATTGTTGTTTTATTTAATAAATATCCCAATTATTATATAACATTTTATATCCACTTCCATTTATGTGGGATTACATTTTATTCTCATGAAATGTTTTTCTCCAGATAATTTCTTACTAATATCCTTATCTCCTAAATATACCTACTACCTTGTTATCAATCATTTATTAAGGTTATATTCCATTTTATTGTCAATATTTATTTTTTTGGATATTAATCTAGTTATCCATATTATTACATTTAATGGGTAAATATTAAAAATCTATAGATCATGTATTTTAATATGGATAACTATTGACCACTTAGCTATGATTATATTTGAGGATACATAGGGAATATTATGAGATGTGTTATTTAACCATCCCACTTCTTCTTTTGTATAGATTATAAATATATACCTCCATTTTTGTTTAGTAAAATTATTCAATTAACCACATACCCCTATACTCTAAAAGGACTTAGATTGAGGGAT
This sequence comes from Viscum album, assembly GCA_963277665.1. Classification (NCBI taxonomy): domain Eukaryota; kingdom Viridiplantae; phylum Streptophyta; class Magnoliopsida; order Santalales; family Viscaceae; genus Viscum; species Viscum album. The sequence goes on along the minus strand of OY728132.1, from coordinate 755,577,520 downwards.
GCTTTTGTAGAAATATATTTCATTTATTGATTGTGGAAATAATGATAATTTGTACAAATGTTATTTCAATATTTATTTATATATATTTCAAAAAAAGTTGGTTATATATTGTATAGTTTATTTATTATTTTATATTATGAATGTAATGGACATTATTATTAATAATTAGGGATCATAATATCCCTTCAATGAAAGTGTATTTCTCATGCCATAAACATTCCTAGACATTCTGGGTATATATGCATAATTATTTATTATTTATTTCTATGGGGACTTGTTTTTTTGTTTATTTTGTCTTGGTAATGGGCCTTATTTGTCTGATTATGAGGTCTGAACTTTTTATTATATCAATATGAATGTAATTATTATTATCTATGTGATTATTAAAATTATTAAGTAATCTAATGACTTGTTTCAAGATCAAGTTATCAGTTACATGGCATTATTTTATTATCATTTAATTTCTACCATATTATTCATTCCTTTTTTATTATATGATATATTATGGTATATTATTTCCCTTAATAAGCATTTTATATCACCCTTCTTATGTATCCATTTTCATAGGATATTAACAAAATTATTACACTTTATAGGTCTATAAGAATATAACATATACAGAGAATGTTTTTGATATGTTGAAGTATTTTTATGGATTAACTTGTTACCAATATGGTGGAGAAAATGTTCATTAGTTGAAAACAACATGGGATTTATTGGGTAACATTTGTTTTAATAATCTAATGATATAGACATAAACTTTTATGTGAATATATATAACGAATTATTTTTAGTACATTATGTAATTATTGGATGGTTATGTATGAGGAGTCACATATTAGAATAATCGAGTTATGTATGACGTATTTTAAGGACAATATGGTATTATTCATCTTCAAAATATAGATAGTAGATGAAAGTTATGAATATTTATTACCTATCGACATATAATGAATAAATCTACATAGCTTATCTATCTATTTGTATTTTACTCTCTTCAATATTGTGGTTCTGCAATTCAACACTGTATCAACTCCCAATTCCTCATTCTTAAACGCGCATAATTTAATATTTTCTACTACAATATTCATATAAATATATTAATAATATTTTTGTAATAAAATAATGAAATTTCCTTTTTTTCATGAATATAGAAAACATTTCATGTCACTATATTTATAAAAAACTGAATGTTTAATTTTTTATCATAAATTTAAATATTATAATTCAAAATTCCAACGAATATCACCCCATAAAATTCATAATTTACAATATATACAAAATTTTAATATTATTGGATGGAATCATGAATTTTTCTTTCTATATTGTGACCAATTATTTTCTTACATAAATATTAAATTCATGACATAATGATCCACTACAGCATCATAAAGTTTTAGTAACTTTTTTAAGATATGTTTATATTTAACATGTTAATATGAGATATACCTTATATCTAACTTTTTTATTCATAAATCCAATAATTATTTGGAATTTCATGCCTGAAAACATTATTCATAACTTGGTGAAAGAAAATATTAAAAAATGGGATCTCAAATTCCCAATAAGTGTAATCAAGGGATACATAGATTATCACATAAAAATGTCATCATAATAATTGAATGAGAAAATGATATTAAAATATGAAAATCATGTATGAAATATGATAGATTAAAATAAAGAGTGCTGACGTAAATCTTGGTTGTTTATAAGACCTGAATCATAAAGTAATCCAAAACACTGATCTCTGAGATCATAAAATTAGCATAAGACCTATGTTTCTAGAATAAAAAAAAGCATATAAAATCATTCCTTGGTCAGGTAACATTGAAAATAAAATCCTCGTGGAATGTGTTCACTCCCAATTCCATTATACCATTAGTCAAGGTTCACTCCCATGCATTTCAAAGTGGATAATGTATCTTATTGAACTGGGCTCATTCCCAATTATAGTCTTTATTATCTCACTATATATCCTTCTTTACCAAATTAACTATAGGGATATATAATTCCAAGATCACTAATCATATAATGAAAATAATAAAAATGCTTTTGAAAGATTAGAAAACATTCATCCTAGAAAACATATAGATAGAATAAAGTATTTACATACATTTCATCATTTCATCATAGCATAAACAATATAATAGAAATGATTTTTAGAGAAATTTTCCTTATAGCAAAATTATTCAATGTGAATGAAAGGAGTTTCATAAACTCAGGATCATAATAATAAATTTAGAGATTGAAAGTGGATGCTATCATTATATCATATCCCCAATGAATCATATGTAACATCAATGGATGTTATAAGATATAGGTAATGCTTGTAAACCTTTACTAGAACATTCTTTGATGAGAATACCCTTTTCACTTTGAAATCAAATATTAAAAATAAAATAAAACCATATATTTTTGGAAAATATTTTTCTTTAAATATCCTTTAAAAATTTTAAAAAAAATATTCAAATCATTTATTGATCATTACAATGGTAAATTCTACACTTTCTATATATATTAATATAGATATTCCATTTAGATTTTTAGTAATAATTTAAAGGTAACACATTCAGAAAAAGAAAAGAATATTCATTTAATTTGTATTAAAATGTATAATTTTTTTTAGAAAAAAATTAAAATGTAATAGGGGAATATCTAAAAATATAATATAAATAAAATTTTAAAAACAATCAATAAGTTTTAAAAAATATTCTTGACTAAATTGAAAAACATCCACGGTTTTTCTTAGAAACATTTACACATAACATTAAATACATAAAGAGATTAAAATGGCAGGAAAACCTATAATATTTAGAAATAACCATTGGATAATAAAGTAAATTTTATTATTTATATTTAGTTCATAAAATTTCATCACAAAAAATATAATTATAAACAACCCCAACACACATTGACATTTTAAAATAAAAACCTCACCAATTTGGTAACCATCATATAAATACTTTACGAATGGTCAAATGAAATATGGATTTTTAAATCTTGATAATTATCATTATATTAATTATAAAATACATTCATGGTAATTATAGTGTCCCCATAAAATAATCAAGTGGTGAATATGACATGGAGATCATAGAAATAAAAGTTATATGAATTTTTTTAACTTGTGATTGAAATGATTCAAAATCACTATAAACTATTATTTAATAAATTAAAATTTATTAAAATTATATTAAATAATTGTGTATATACAAATTACATCATGTGTGATCTATTTATAATATTTAAACACTAATTTATTAATAGTTTCTTATTAAATTCATCTTTTCTTAAAGCTAGCTATTTCATTTTTCATAGGAGCTTCAGTTCAGTAGTTCCTGTAATTGTATGTTGATCATGGTTCCATCATATAAAAAATGGTACCCATGATATAAATTTCTTATATATATATATTCACATTAAATATATATAGATTTATCCATTGTAACACCATAATATTTTATGATACTTCTCTCTTCAATTAAAATTATTTTTTTGATGGTATGCGATACATGAAACCTCAAGTATGATTAAATATTAATATATTATACTATTATAAGAAATACATTAAATAAGTGTTATAAATAAGAATAAAAAATTTATTATATGAATGAAGGTTTTATAAAAATCAATTTTATTTTTAGTAATACTTTATATGATTTTTTTAAATATTTATTCCTTAATATATTTTTATTGTTTTTTTAAAAGCAATAATATTATAATTTTTTCCAATTATATAATAATTAATTGGAAAATTTAAATTCATTTTTTAAATAAAAAGTTAACAATTATCATATATTTAGTGTGTGATTTTATTTTCGAGAAGATTAATTTTTTTGATGAATAGTGAATGATATTGAATTTTTTTTAAACTATTTCTTCCGTTTAAATAATTTAAAAATTATAATTTTATTTAAAATGGTTATAAACATAATTTTAGTTAAATAATGTTATTATTAGAAAAATTAATTTACTTTCAATCGGTTCTTTGTCAAATTTTGACATGAAAATATTTTACACTTAAGAAAACTTTTTCTTTGGAGAAAAATTTATTATCGTGTTTATCAGTTTAATATTAAATTTTTATTTTGAAAATTATATGAATTGGATATGAAAAAATGGGTTTTTATATATCAAATAAAAATATTAAATGTTATTTAATAATTAAAATTGAATTTTTGGTGAAATTCAATCCTGAAAACATTAAAAAAAATATTAAAATGGTTAAGGTTAAAACATGTTTAATTGGGGTTAAACTAAGGAGAATAAGTTTAAAACAATATAAATATATTTTTAAATTCTATTATTAGAAAATATTTAGACCCTATATCATATATATTTTTTTAATGGTCCAGTTTGGTTCAATTTTTCATGAAAAAGACATTAATATATTTTATTCCTTTGAAAAATTCATTATGTGTCCTCTCCCCCAATTATAAAAGGACACCCCTCTAATATCCTCTAGACACTGAAAAATGATTTTTTCATCCAAGACCTAAAATTTAGTTTAATTGAATCCCAAAAAATTTCCTAGATTTGTTGGTTATATTATAAAACCATCCTTATAAGGATGTGGTTTTAAACATAATGATCTTGTTTGAAGAAGAGATATTATTCTTAACAAGGCGTTTTCATATTATTTATTCATCTATACCCAAAAAATATTCCTAAACCATGATGAAATAATAAATCCAATATCATAAATATAATTATATGTTATTACATTAATTGAATAACTGATATCCATACCCTCTTCCATTAAATAGGAAACACATTGTATATCGTGTCTACGGTTGAGTACTACCTTGAGAAATAATTTAATTAATTTTCCATATCAACCTCTAAAGGATTGATATAATGATATATTTAATGTATATATATATATATATATTATTTATGATGTAATTATAATTATGTAAATTTAATATCATATATACATTCTTACCTTCATATCTGATAGAAAATGATAACACCACTCATATGTGCATGTGGACTAACACCTCCACGAAGTAATGCGATTCATTTTTAATTTATTATACACATGGATGGTAATAAGGATGATTTTTTTAATATTATATAATATATATATGTGATATAATACTTATTATTATAATCTGAATTATTATTTTCCTATCCTTCTTTCAATCAATTATAAAATGTAAACAACGTTCATACAGACGTACCACATATCGTCTCCATGAATAGTGTTATTCGTTTTTCTATACAAAAATTTCATTAGTTGATATATATATATATATATCCATAAATATAATGAACTGAATAATTGGATTGTGTAACCATTCCCACTTTTCAATGAACATAACTACCGAACTAAGCCATAAATGAAATATGAAGCAGTTATCAACATGAATAGTGATTATACTAAATAATTGTTTACAAATAGTTTATCAACGGTAAATATGTATTGGGTAAATATGTATATACCAGGAGATAAACTAGACTGGAATGGGATGTGAACCCAGTTTAGAAAAGAGTGAACTCAATTCAATGTGAACCATGATGACTATTATATTCGAGGGCGTGAATTCAATTCACTGTGATTGTCATGGAAATAAACCTTTAAAAATAAAGAAATTAATTTCTATACATATATACATGCAATAATCATATGTGTTATGTCCATTTCATACTTTTATATATCATGTTTTTTGAATAATTTATGCCTAATGTCTTATGAATATCCAATAATTATTCCATGACTCCGAATAAAGATATATAATATGCAAGGTATGATTTTCGAATGATAGTCTAATGTTCTCATAACTGTATTCTCATGTTATGTTTAAGTGACCACTAATATCTTCATATTTTACCATTAATAATAATCTGAGATAACCCATTATTATGTATACTATTACATAGGTTATGAATAATGTTAGTAATCATGATATGTTTAAGAAGGATTCTATTTATGAAGAACATAGTGAGAGAAGACGTAGTTCATCTGTGAACATGTTGTTTATGTAACTAGGATTCAAATGACTGTAGAACTATAAAATTTTTGCACGGATTAAAATTTTATATAATGAATATTCATAAAATAATATGTAATATATATGTACAAAAATATTAGTTTCTATAGATTTAATCCTTGAAAGCATTATTTTACCTTTGAAAACATGGATGAGAAAATTTTAGTGTGAATGCTCAGGATAATCTGACTTATTTGAGAACCCCCTTTTTTATGTTAAAGAAAGTAGTAAGGTTTTCCTATAAAATAAAATCCCTATGTAAATACATAATTTTAACAAAGTATTTAGTACAGATTCATCTAAGTGTCATATCCCAGAAATGAGTTTGTCGAGTATATCTATTACAACATTCTAATTCATGGTGTGTGTTCCCTTACTATGCAACTCATTTGATAGACCCATGGGTATATTCTTAGGTTAATGGAAATTTTATTTATGAACCATCACGATTTATTTTAATATATGATGTATGTGAATTATATAGGTTAATCCAAAGGTTTCATAGATTGAAAATAAGTTTTCATAGTTGAGAAATACAATGAAATATTTGTATGAATATAAGAATAATCATTATGATTATTTTTTCATGATAGTTATGCTAAACATTTTTTATTTTTAAAGCTAATTAAGAAAAAAACAATTAAGTTGACGTGTTGATTAGTACACTTAAATATAGAAGTATATTATTCGAAATTAGTTATATAAATTTATTTATTTCAAGAAATATATCATGTAATGTTAATTCATAACCTCAATGATTAAATATTGAATTAGTAGTGAAACCCCTATTAATATGATGATAACATATCAATTCTATGATACTTATCTAATTGAAGTTTTATGAATGTGATTCCTTTGAATCTTGTTATTCTACCTATGGTTTATTGTTGGGCAATCGTAGACATGTATTAGTTTTCTCGTCATAATTCCAACATCAATTTCCAAGGAAGGGAAGTCACATTTGATACTTCAAACCAAACTACGATCATCAGCTGATGTGATGATAAGAATGAACCTCCTTTGAAAATTGGATCCATTATATGGGTCATAATTCCTATTCATAAGGTGGTTTTTAGGTCGTTGTGGAGAAACTCATCATCAGTGATATTCATACTTCATGGAGTTTTTTGATGACTTTATTGAATACATTCATAGTAAAAAAATAAATCATTAACTTTAGTTATCAATATAACTCATACATGCAGAAAAATATATATTAATGACTAAATATATAATATAAATAATTGACTGTTAATAAATAATTAAAAAATCCCATAGAATCTTTAAAATCTATTCATTCATCCTAGTGAGTTACCTTAGGGTTCACCAATTATTTTTTCTAAGAAGAAAGATAATTCAATGTGACTCTAAATTAATTATCAAAATATAAAAATATAAAATTCAAGAATTAAAATCATTTTAATTTTATTTATTTCATTTTTTATCGACTATTAAGATCTAAAATCATTTTTAATAGTTTTTTAATATAGATATCATCAATTGAGTGTTAATAAAGAGGATATACCTAAGGAAACATTCGGTAAAATGTATGGACACTATGAATATATTGCGATTCCATTTGGACATACTAATACCCTCACAAACGTTTTTTATTTTATAAATATACTCTTTAAAGATTATTTTGATACTTAATTAGTTGTCTTTATAGCGTATATTCCAATAGATTCAAAGAGAAATATTGAGCATGGAGGTCACTTATGGATTTGAAAAAAGAACCTAATGATGAAAATGAAATATGAAAACTTCAAAAATGTTACTTTTCCCTAAAAAGTTTATCTTTTTGAGTCATGTAATCTAATTTTATGGTATATCTATAGATCAATCAATGATAGAGGTTATTAAAAATTGTCCTATGACAACCACAATAACTAATATCTGTAGTTTTATTGGATTCACAGGATATTGATGATGCTTTGTAGATAATTTCTCTTTCCTCTCTAATCTAGTCACCACGTTAACAAAAAAACTGATCCAATTTACATTGGATAGATAGATGTGTGTAAAATTTCAGGGATGTGAGGAGAAGGTTTATTAGTGAACCTGTGATTACACTACTCCATATTAGAGTATGATTTTTAATCGATAATGATTTAGTTATTATGGTACTAAAATATGTTCTCATTTAGAGTGATATGGATATATCCTATGCCACATGAAAATTGAAGGTTCAAGTGAAAAAATACAAAATTCAATATTTGGAGTTAGTTTGGGGGATTCATTCATTAATGATATTGAAAAATTATTTTTACTGTGAAAGGTGTAATATATATAATAATCAAAATGTTAAAAAGTACATATTCACACAAAAAGTGTTGAATATTACAGAGATAAGATAGTAGGTGATGATTAATGATTTTGAATTCTTAATAAATTACATCTATGATAAGACTAAAAATATGGTAAATTATATGTGTCGAATATATCATGATAACATATCAATGATAAAGATTCCGAAGATCAAATATTTAAGTATTTTTAAATGTGAGATCTTGAAATCTGGAATGAAGGGGAGGAATATTATATTTATATAACGAGTGTTCATAAATATATCAAGGTAATGAATAAATACATGAAGAAGGAATATGTATAGATGTAAAAGAAGTTAAAAAAATTTCTATGTTAATCCTTTATTGTGATGGAATGATAAGGTTTGGTAATTAGGTATGTGTCACCTCCATACAAGATTTGAAGGAGTTGTTGGATGAGGCTCATAGAGTGTCATTATATATTCATCAAAGAATTTGGATGGTTTAATGAGATATTAATGAGTATTTATCTTTTACATTATAATGATAGATATTTCAGAGTTTGTATCTTGGTGTTTATTATGTCATCATGTTAAGGAGAATAGATATAATATAGCATCAAAGAATTTCTCAAAGAAATAGATCAATTGTTTTCATTTTAAATTATTTTATTTTCACCAAATAATTTTTACTAAGGTATTTAAGGAGGTATTGGGTGTTTTCGGGGCTCATTTGTTGCATGCATCCCTAATTATGAAAGTGGATGACTTGGCCACAATGTTAGTAGAAATCATGTCACCCCACTAGCAAAGATTCAAAATTTATGCAGTTAATCAATGTGGGGTGATGAGGGCTGAGTACTTGTTTTCAACCATGAGAACCCATGTGAAAAGAAATGAGCAATTTTAGTCCCTGGGGCAGTGTGGTTTTGGATGGGCTATGCACATTTAGGCAACCCATGAACCTAGCCAAGGGGTAAACCTTTGAATTAGACCCTGGCGCAAGGTTTGGCCAACCATGCAGCCAAACTGTGTGCTTGTTTCTATGTTGGTTAAATTATTAATTATCTCTTAATTAATGTTTTGACCAACCATATTCTTTCTTCCATTCTCTCTAGCAGCTTTCTTCTCCTCCCTCATGTGTGATCATTCTTCTCTACGCTTCATTGGTGTTTCGATAACTCTCTTAATCAGACTCCAAATATCTCACCATCGAGTCCATCTAAAATAACATGGTATGTTATATATTCCACTCCATTATATTTCATGGTTTTTCATTACTATGATTTTCTATTTTGGATTCATTACATTTTCCATAATTTCACGATGTCAAATTATTTCATCAATTTCATCAGTTTTAGCTTTTTTCATGCATCAAAAACAGATGAGTGGAATGATACTACATCATGGTAGGTGGTCTAGATCATTTTCAATATTTTCTTCACATTATAAATTAAATTTAACTATTTCTTGTGCCGGACCATTTTGGTAACACCTCAAATATACTTCATAATTTAATATAATTGGTTCTTGTATTTTTTGATCTTACATATTATAGAATACCATCCATAGGTTATTCACCTCATTATTGGCCACCCCTTTGGTTTTTCCCACCATTAATGTCCTATTATTCCATTCGTGGGATGATAAGTAAAAAGAATCATCCGTAATCATCACAAAATATTATAAATTCTATTATAAATCACATTCCTAAATTCCCCAAGTCCTTTTTAGTTTATAGTTAATGAGAATGAGGAAATAATTCTTATATATTTTCCAAAAAGAAAAAAAAGTGGGTACTATAAAAACTATATCCATTTTTTCCATAATAAAAAGTATTTTAATGAAGAATTTTCATGAGAAATCTTCAAAACATTCCTCTTGGATTCATCTTTTCTCTTACACATCCATAATCCCTACAAAAAACGTTTTAAAACATGGTATGAGCACATAAAATTAGTAAGGAACATAAAAAGAAGTAAAGAAACCATTATTTCATGAATACATATAGACATATGATATCATTTTCACAAATTCATACTTATCATTCATAAAGTATCACATACTTTTTGAAAAAATAGACTTCCATTAAACAAAGATAACATACATAAAATCATAAAGGTAAATTTGGAAATTTCATTACCTATGATTTGTAACCATCACAGATACCAAATTATTTTTAATCCCCATATATAACATAAAATGTAACCCTCATTTCATCCTTACTATGTAACCCTCACAGCTACCTAATGGTGTAACCATTGTAGTCCCATTTGGAGAAACCATTCTGTTGACCTACAACATAAAAAATAATGAATTATAGAGAGATATAGGGACCACACTAAATCATAAAAAAATTATAAATTACTAGAATATTATAATAAATAAGGAATAATTTCATCCTAAAAACATTCCTTATAATTTTGTAAAAATAGAAATTTTAAAAGAGTAATTTTAATGGAAAAGTATCTTACCTCGAGTTTACCTTATTTATAACATGTTCATACCTTTTATAAAATAGATTAGAGAGTTTTATTAACAAATTAATTAATTATATTAAAATATATAATACATTATATGATCATTTTATAACAACTTTCCTCAGATTTATTAACAATATTTTTTTTATTTCATTTATTTCAGGTGCGACCATCTCATGGTTTCCCTGGTCTGTTTGTAATGGATTCTCTTGTTCAACAGAATAAAATGTCTATTATTGAACCGATATTTATTTTAAAGGTATAATTATTTATTCTAGACATTTAATTGTGTATGAAAATAGATTATGTAGTGCACTTAAAAATTGGAAGAAATTGGGATGTTCATTTTAATTGGACTTACTAACAAGGAAAAATAAAAACGGGATACATATAGAACTTTTATTTCTCCATAAAATAAAGATTAAATGATCTTGATACATGAGTTTTGAACATATAAATGAACATATAATAATTATAAATAAATAAATATGAATATCCTTTGGGTAATGAGAAAGCGTTGCACAGATGAAAAAATGGATGTTCGGGAAGAGACCCTTAACTTATCTATGAAAGTGTTCTTTACATGAAACTAATATCCTAGATAATCAAGTAAATTTAAATAATTAAATAATTAATAACCTTCTATTCATATATTTTATTCTTTATAATTTAATTAAGTTCAGTTATGGAATTTTTGATGAGTTATAAGATAAAATTTTATTATTCTGGAGTGTTTGTCTCCTCGTTTTTCATGATCAATTTTCTTGTATACATGTACCGAAAATAATTTAAAATGATAAAACATGTATAAAATTAAATTTATATGTTATTAATGAACTAAATGAGTATTAAATGGTCATATATATCATTTGAATATGTAATTATAATGATTCATTATATAAATAGTTTGTGACAGTCATTTGGGTTTATTTTCGTTATTTTCGATCATATCGAACTCGATTTGTTGTATTATTTAATATTATTTAAATATTTTAGTTCTAGAAAATTAAATGTGTTATAAAATATATTTTATATTATTTAAAAACTATGAAGTGGTTTTTTGTACTTTCTTGAAGGTGTTAAAGGAAAATAACAACACATCATCCACAATGTCGGTAAATTAACATGTCACAGGTGAGGGTTTTATTATTTTAGAATGTAATAGAAATATAAAGGAGTTTGATGATGAAAATTCAAATAAAATTATATAATTATAGTAGATAAATGTTACTAGAGATATCATTTACCTTTTGGTAGATTTCGTGAGAATATTACATGAAAATAAAAATAAATTAAAAAGAAATTAAAATAAAAAGAAATAGGATTTTACCTCTTGAATTAACCTATTTTATAAACTCTTTAAGAAAAATAATTTTCTAATTTTGATGAGACCAAAAACTAATATACATGAGGTAGGGGCTTGGGATGATATTTGAGCATAATTTGGAGATGACTCAATGCTTGGATGGTGTGAAGAGATGAGGTGGTGAGGTGTGCTATTTATAAGGGTGGAGATGGATGTTTTCCCATTAATATATTCATTAGTTTCTTATTTTGTATCAATATCATGAATATAATGGGAATTATCAATAAATATGATAAGATAATGAAGATTTTTTTGAGATTTTGTTCGCTTTCTTCGTCCATACATTATCCATGACTGAATAGTTCATGTATTTAGATTATATTGTAAATTACTGAATTTAAATATTCACAAAAAAATCAACAATTTAAGAAAAATACCAAATATTCAACCTAACAATTTTTTATTTGTATAATTAAAAAATTAACTTTATTTTTTGGAAAATAATTTTCTAATCCTTTGAAATTTAATTTTTAATTAAATTATTCATTTACGAGAAAAATACCAATTTTAAAATTATAACTCATTTTAAAGAACATTTGAAAAATAAATTAGGGTCTCATTAAAATATCGTATAATCATAAGAAAAGAAATTAATAAATTATGAATATATTTTATAATAATTCATTTTATTTTAAATGATTAAATTAATTATAAAATTATAAATAAACATTTACATTTCACAAATACACCAATACTTAATTTTTCACTTTCAAATCATTTATTTACTTATTCCATGATATAAATATATCATACATTAACTTATAAGATACATATTTTTTGTACTTTTATAAACGTTGTTATATTTTATTATTATAGATCCCTAAATTTCAATAAATAAAAATTATTTCCTTATCCATTTATAATTAATTTTGGAATTTAATTTCAATTAAACGAATTATTTTATATGTACCTGGGTGATCACATTCTCCCCACCTTTTAGAAACTGCATCCATATATTATTTATTTAATTTTTAAATAATTGAGTATTCTTTTCATTCATATCATTTTTAAATTCCCATATTTCATCTTTGACCATGTGGATTCTCTACAAAAAAGATAACATAGTGAATGACCTTATTCTGTTATACGTTATCTTTATGATCAATAATATGAAACGATTTATCTTTATAAGAATGGTTCTCTTATAGATGAACTACATCTAGGCTCAAAACCTGATATGAATCTGGAAAAATCTTTCTCAACATTGAAACATGGATAATATTGTTTACTTGAGATAAACTTAGTGAAAATTCTACTTGGTAGGAAACCGACCAAACATTATCCATGATTTCAAAAGTTCCAATGAACTGAGGACATAATATAACATTCTTTAAAAAAGGAATAAAACATTTCCAATGATAGATTTTAAGTAAAACATAATTATCTACCACAAATTAATGGTCTTTCCACTATTATCTACATACCCTTTCTACCAGCATTGATCTACCCTCATGTATAGATGGATCATATTAACTATCTCTGCCACCTCCTTTACTAATTAATATCCCACCAACTTCCTACCCCTGAATTCATCCAAAAATGATGGAGTTTTCTACCGCATCCCATATAATTCTTTAAAAGGCTTCATATGTATACGTGAATGCAAACTGTTATTTTAAGAGATCACAACTAATGAAATTTGCAGATCCCATCTTCCCAAGTAATCCATTGAATAAGCTTGAAGAAAATTCTCCAATATCTAAATTGTTTATTCCTATTTTCCATCTAATTGAGAATTAATGTTTGTGATTAAATTTAATCCTGTTGTAAATGACAACTGAATCCCTTTACAAAAGTTAGAGGTGATCCTCAAAAGGTATATGGTAGCCCAATGATGAAGTCCATTTAACTATTTTCCAATTTCTACTCTGGAACTAGAAAACAATTAACTGACCCCTTTGGTAGTTGTCTCTCTACATTAAATTGTTGACAAGGAAAAAATTTAATTTTATATTAAAAATCATCTCTTTTCATTCAATCCCACTAGTAATAATACTGATGGTCAATGTACATTTTGGTGTTACCAGGATGAACTGAAAATATAGAACAATGAGCTCTACATAATAATTATATTTGCATAAGTAAATTAGAAGGCACATATAATATCTTCCCAAATCTCAAGAAGAAATCTTCATAAAATTTAAATATAAAAAATTTACCTATCATAAACAATTATACCTTTTTGATAACTCATAGAAATCCTTATGTTTTTTAATTCTGTTTAATAGAGATGAATGCACTGAACCGTAAAACAAAATAGAGGAAATTATTAGACTATCAACATCCAAGAAAAAATACATCAAATCAATAACCAATGAGTCATGTTACAAATATAACATGGTTAATGTATAACAATGTTTTCGACTAAAATTATCCACTACCTTTTTGAATTTTCTTAAATGGTAATTTATTATCAAAATAATAATTTTTTTCCACTACCAACTACCTTATTTTCCTTATTTTAAATTTCTTCTGTGTAAATATAAACTTAAAAAATATATGGTTACAATATATTTTACATTTGGCTCCATATAAGTTATTAATCCAAATTTTTATATTTAAAACCTCAATGTCTAATTACAAACGATGTGTGGGATAATTTAACTCATGAGGGTTTAATTGTTTTGAAGAATAAGAAATTTCCTAATCATTCAGCATTAGAAATCGACAAAGTCCATTCAATTAAGCATCACTATAGACGAAAAAATATCCATTTATTGAATTCGGGGTCAAAACTGGGGGATTCACTAACATCCGCTTCTATTTTCGAAAAAAAACATCTCATTACTCTATCCAAATAAATTTATCCCCTTTTCATATTAACAGAGTTACTAGGATAGATAAATGTGGAATTTTTATAACAAACCATCATTAAAATCTTGCGAATCCAAGAAAACGATAAATCTCAATAACATTTTTAGTTATTTTCAATTCATCACCCACTTTTTTTTTTGAGGGATCAGCTATTATACAATCCTTATTTTTAATTCACCCATGAAAATACATATATTGTATCAAAAAATAACAATTTCAAAATTTCCTATATAATTTATTTTCATTGGGGCTTTTCAAGACAATCATTAACAATTTTCATAATCTTTATTTTTTTTTAAAAAAAATTATCATATCATAAATAAAAAAATCAATAATCTTATCAATTTAATCGTGGAAGATTTTATTCATAAGATCCATGAATAGTGTTGGTGCATTTTTTAAACCAATTGGAATAAAAACAAACCCATAATCCTCATATCTAGTTCGGAATGTTGTTTTTGGAATTTCATCCTCCTTCAACTTTAGCTAATAGAACTCATATCTCAAATAAATCATTAGAAAAAATTTATCTCCCTATAGATGATCAAAAAATTTATCTATTTGAGGAAATAGATACTTATTCTTAATATTAATGATATTCATAGCTCTATAATCAATTTTAAGCCTCATATAACATTATTATTTATAATAAAAAAATATCAGCACCCCATAATTTCGTGGTAGTATTAATGAAACCATTGTCAAGAAACTCATGAAAATATTTTTTCAATTTAAGGGGTTCCACTTGATCCATTCAATAAGGGATTTTTGAAATTGGCATTGCATTAAGATGTAATTAAATAGTAAATTAAACATCTCGATAAAGTATAACCCTAGGGTACCCATTAGTAAGATCATCCATGTATTCACTTACCACTAGAATATAATTATTTTAAATAATTCTATTATTTTCATCAATATGTGCAAGATAAATTTTATTTCCATCTTTTAGTTGTTTCTCAACACCATGATAAGTAATAAATGACATGGGTTCAATCAAGTATACAAATTAAAGTATTTCTTAGAAAAAAACATCTTTTTCTATACAACCAATCTTATCATGAAAAATAAAAATACATTCTATACCTAAAATGACAAAATACTCTATTGTGGGAAAAACAACAAGGTTCGCTAGAAATGTATTTCCACAAACAAAAACCTGATGATTCTTATAAATATTTTATTATTTAAAATTTCAACTTGTTTTTTACCATATGTTTTTATTTCATTTCTTGATGTGAGATTTCTAATTTACTATAAAATTCATAAGAAATAAAGGAATGTGTATACCTCATATCAAGCAAGACATTAAAAGAATATGAGTAAAAATGAAGTACCCAATACCAATTTATTGGTTAGACCAATATTTTTTGACATGGTAAAATTTGATTTTAATTCACTTTTCTTGTAATTATTATATTTCTTTTCACCAGTCAGATCATTCTCTAGGTGTGTATTTGAATAATCCTCCATATCACCACATTTAATACACTTTATTGTTTTAATAAAAAAACTAAAATTAAGATAATTTTCATTTCAATATTGGTCAATATTTCCAAACATACCACATCAAAAAAACTTACCATATTTTTTAATCCATTACCAAGGTTGTTTTTTCCCATACATTCCACAAATTGGGAACCTAATTTTCTTACCTTCAAATTTATTTGAGTAATTCATAAATATTTCATTCCATATGGACCTTTTTTTTTCAACAATTCAATGTAAATATGTTCAATAGAAATAACCCTTTACAAGGTTTCATCACATTAGACCAGTTTCTCATAATATTTGAAATTAATAGAGGCCAATTCACTTTAGTATATTATCCTCAATCCTGACTAGAAACAGTTGATTTTACTATCAAGATACCGAATAATATTTGGAGCATACCCTCAAAATTGGGTGATGTTTTCTTTATACACAAGCACTGAATATACCACTTTTCTTTCAAATCAAGGAATAACTTTTTCATCCTAATTTGAACCATTTTAATAAAATACCTTTTTAAAAAATTCTTTTTAAATTCCACCCATTACACATAATCAGTATCCTCATTATATTTGATATTCTTTACCATTTACATCCAATGGCCGGCTTCTCCTTCAAAATAGAAAATAAAAAGACTAGACTTTTGATTATATGAAAACCCCATGACATCAAATATATTTTTAAGGAATTTAATCCACCCTTTATCCACCTCTAGGTATGATGATTCACTGAAAGTAGAAGGGTGTTGCCTCATAAAATGGTCAACTATCATCATGGTTCTTTGTGGTACCCATAATTGTTCTCTATCATGGATTCCAACTCTATTTATATCCTACTTAAACTAAGAAATCATTATAAAAAACTTCTCAGTTTTAATTGCCACTATTCTATGTTGTAGATTCAGAAATATATCAGCCTCTCTGTGCCTTTCTATATCATCTTTTGTGTTTCGTCGGTGGAAAACCATTATCAACAGACATATCAGAGCAGAAGAAATAGAATAATAAATAAATTCTATATATTTTCAACCTAACCACAAGGAAATAATTATTTATGGAATTATATTAAAATCATCTGAACCCTAATGTTATCTAAATAATTATTTGATTCTAACTATAAGGACATGACTTTAAACATCACATAATCTATAATTTTCTTTTACAATTCACCTTCAGACATTCCCATAGAACATTATGGATTTGTGTTTTAGATAATTAGTATAGAATTTATAAATATCTACCCTTAAGAATATAATTTTGGTTCAATGAAATTAGTTCCCATTTTTTCCATAATAGAAATGTTTTTAATGAAGAATTTTCATGAAAAATCATTAAATCATTTAGCTTGGATTATTCTTTTCTCTTACCCATCCTTAAAAACTATGAATAAATTTAAAACATTTTATTAACATATAATATTATGAAGGAAAAAAATTAAATAAATCATCATTTCATGAATAGTTATAAATATATGAAATCATTTTCACAAAGACATACTTTTCATCTATAAATTATCATATAAATACATTGTAAAAAATTGATATTTCCATAAAACAAAAATACAAAAATGTAACCATAAAGGTAAATTGGGGGACTAAATATTTATGATTTGTGGCCCTCATAATTACTATATAATTTTTAACCCTCCCTACAACCTTTTAATGTAACCCTCACAACTACCTTAAGATGCAACCCTCACAGTTGCCTCTTGGGTAACCATCACAGTGACACTTGGAGTAACCACATAGTTGACCTCTAACATATACATACACAATTAATTGGATAGATATATAGATCCCAAAAATCATCATAAAATATTACCAAGGATTAGATTATAATCATAAAACATGAATAATTGCATCATAAAAACATAAATTTTTAAATTGGTAAAAATATAAATTCTAAAAGATGATTTTAAAGAAAAAATGCTATACTTCATGTTCTTCTTACATCAAACTTTTTCACATATAATGTATAATGGTTTAAAGTGTTTTATTAATATATTATATAACTATATTCACATATATAATACCTTATATGTTCTTTTTATAAAAAAAATTCCACCCCATTATTAATAATATTTTGTTATTTCCATTGTTTTGGGTGTGTTATTCTCATGGTTTCCATGGTCTGTTCATTATGGATTTTCTTTTACAAATGAAGAAAAACAAAAGAATTGAACAAAGATTTTTCTTATTGATAAAATGAGGTATTTAAAAAAAATGGTGAATTAAAACTGATTATAGAGTGAAAATGATAATTGTTATAAATTGGGATGTTCCCTTTAGTCGGGCTTGATTATCAATAGTAATTAAAAAGGGAAACTTAGAAAACTTATATTTATCCATAACATAATAATGAAATGATCTATATAAATTATTTTGGAACATATAAATTTAAATTATAATACATATGTTAAAAATAAAAATTAATTACATTTGGGTGAACAGAGATAAAGTGTAACAGGAATGAAAAATATTGAGGTTCAGGAAGAAATTATAAACTTATGTCTGATAGTGCTTTTCATTAAAACATAATATCCATGATAATTATCATAAACACATTAATTATTATTTTAATACGTTTTATACCTTTATTTTATTATTATAAATTTATTATAATAATTTATAATCTTTTTGATGAATTATAAGATACAATTTAATCACATGGGAGTTTTCAATTTCTTGGTATTCAATATCATATTACTTGTATAAATGTATTGAAAATCATGTAAAATGAGAATAGTTGTCCATAATTAAAATTATATATAATTAATGAACTACTATATTATTAATTTTTTATATAAATCAATTGGTTATATGTTATGGGGATGAATCATTAGAGAAATAGTTAACTATAGTTATTTGAAATAATTTTGGTGGTTTTCGATCATAATGATCTCGATATGTTTCATAATATAGAATAATGTATTTATTTTAATTCTATAACTTAAAAAGAGTTATACAATAAATTTTACAGTATGTACTATCCTTTATAAAAGTTTTATGAACATCCTGGAATGCATTATAGGTAAATGAAAATTCATCATCCATGTTGTCGATAAATTGACACAGCACAGACGATGATTTAATTTTTTATAAAGACAGGAAGAGAGAAATAGTTATGATGATGGATCTTCCATTAACATGATATAATTCCTGAATCTGAAAGATACTAGAGTTATTAGACATATTTAGATAGATGTGGTGAGTGGAGAATAAGAAAAAATGAATTAAAAGAAATTGAAAGAAAAAGAAATAGGATTTTACCTCTTTAATTATCGTCTTTGAGAACCTTTTAATGTCCCCTAGGTATAGTCTTTTGATGAGACCATAACCTTCTTGACATGGGGAATCAGCTTGAGAATACATTTGAGCCCAATATGGACAATACATAATGATTGGAAGGTGTGAGGAGAATAAGTGGTGAGGGTGGTATTTATAGGGGATGAGAGGGGTGTTTTCCCATTATTTTATTCATTAGTTTATTATTTTGGATCAAAACAATAAATAGTTTTATAACTGTAACTAAATATTTTAAGATAATAAAGGATAGTTTGATATTTTGGGCTTAAATCGCCCATACATTGTCTATGTCTCAATAATTAATGTATTTAGCCAATACATTAAATTATAATATTTTACTATTCATCAAAAAAATCAATAATTTAACAAAAAATACCAACTATTCACCGAAACCATTTTTTGATTAGTAGATTTTAAACGTGAACTCCATGTTTTAAAAATTTATCCTATAAATATGAGAAACTTAATTGTTTATTAATTTCATCATTTACTTAAAAAATATCCATTTTAGAATTATTACTAATTTTATAACACTTTAAAAATTAGTTAACGTCTCATTAAATTATATTATAATCATAAGGAAGAAAATATTAATTTAGGATTCTGTTATATGAAAATAAATTTTCTTTTATATCGTTAAATTAATTATAAAAATATAAATAAACATTTATGTTTCAAAAAAATACCATCACTTAATTTATCACATTCAAAATTTTTATTTTTTTATTCCACGATAGAAATATATCTTATTTTCACTTATATGTTAAATTAATTTTATTTATACATTCATAGGTGATGTTATTATTATATTATTATGGATTCTATAATTTCATTAAATACCACTTATTTCATTATACATTTTTAATGAATTTTACTAATTCATTTCAAAAAGAAAAATAATTATTTTATAAGTAACTAGGTCAATATAATAAATCACCATGTGTTTGTGTTTTGTGAACTCATGATTAATCCCATAATAATTTAATTGAATCAATATTTTTTTTTCTATGAGGTAATACCTTGATATTGATGCCTCATAATTTATAATTGAATTTTTCTCCATGATGCTTCTCCTTAGTTTCCACATGTTTTATATTTCGTTCAATATTAATGAGGCTGATTCCATTGCATTGTACATAAGAATTATTAATAACTACTTTCCTAACATTCTTATGTTTGGTTCCTTATAAAAAATGCTTATTCCATTATTGATGGATTTAACTATATGACATGGCTAGATTGTTATCTTGTGATATCAAAACTCTTCTTGAATAAATGTGACTATTGATTCTACACCTTGTGAAATGTTCTTTGGTTTCTTTTCTCACCTGATACGAGCCATGAGAGAACATAGGTCCAGAATTAATTATGATGTGGATAGACTCTCCATGTTAAATTTGGAACTGACTGACATTCCAAGAGAGATAAATTTTTTTTCCTTGTACATTCTCTCTAGGATGGCTACATATACTCACGAGTAAACCTGTTTCAATAGTGGAGAAACTATGGAGTGACTCATTGGAACAATTGCTAAACCATGAATAAGGAGATACTCTATCCCTTTTGTGGGATATAAGGTAAACAGAAAGAGTTAGCCATTCCATGAGTGATATAAGGGATGCCTTTATAGACATCCTTAGATGATATCAGTGGTATTGGTTTAATCAAGTACCCACAATTGAAAATTTATCCTATACCCATGGTTTAAAATCATGGGTATAGGTTATACACATGGTTTCATGGAACCTTGGGAAACAAAGGTGTCAGAATAGCCTTGAGCAATACCGACGATTGGAAAAACCTATTCCAAGGTTGGAAAACCATGGTGTCAAGAATGTGTGTGTATAGAAATCAGATATACCCACGGTTCAAGAATATTATACCCACAGTTTCAATACGTGGGTACCGTATTAAATAAAATAGAAGAATGGGTTTTGAACCCAAACCTGTTCTCTACAGTATAAGCACCCTACCACAACATCATTTGAAATTTTATCTATATATGTGTACATTATCTTATATATAAATATTTATATTAAAAACTGCATGTATAAATAAAATGTCTCACATGTGATTCGAACCATAACTTCTCCTTCAGACAAAATGTCTCGAACCAATACAACATTTTCACTTACGTGTACTTATAAATATATTATCTTATATATATATATATATATATATATATTAAAAACCACAGTTATATAAATGTCGTCTCGTGAGGGATTAGAACCCTCACCACCCTTCCACGGATGAAGTCATTTACCACTACACCATTTTCACTTACATGTATTTACATATATATTATCTTATATATATATATATATATATATATATATTAATAAACCACAGGTATAAATAAAATTTCACGGTTGGGATTCGATACCTCACCAATGTTATGCATATGATGTCCCTTACCACTAACCCATTTAAACATACATGTAATTACATATACATATATATATATATATACAATGGGTATATGTAAAAAACTGTGGAAATAGGTTTCCATGCCCGAATATTTTCACACACAAACATAAGGAAACCAATACCCATGGTTCAATAAAACCACGGGTATATATTTCTACTATACATGTGGTTTTCATGAACAATGGTTTAACCATTCGTATTAAATCCTATACACATGGTTTTTAGAGAACTATGGGTATAAGCCTATATACCAAGTCTAAACCCATGGTTCATGAAAACCGTTGGTATATACCAACCTATACCCACAGTTCAGTGTAAACTGTGGCTATTGGTTTTCCTGCAGCATTTCCACACAATTTTTTACTTCATGTGCTTACATTGGTACCCTATATCCATGGTTTGGAAATAATAGTGGGTGTAGGATAGAATATATCACTTATACCCATGGTTCATAAAAAGCATTGGTAAAGACCCATTTTCCAATAGTGACCCTTGGGATTCTTTTAGATCACCATAGATGATATCAAGACTCCACCATTGGGTTTGATGTATTTCATTTCACGTTTCATATTCAATATTTCTTATTTATATTGTTTGTTTGATTGAATTATTCCATTGAAATGTGACCACAAATCCAAACCACAATCTTGTTGCATACCTGACCTTGATTCTTCAGTTATGATGACCCATAAGCATACCTTATTAGATTAACATGTACCTTTGTCCGACATCTGGATTAGTCTAAAGCATATGGTATCGTTCTATGTCCATTTAAGAACCAGGACCAATGTGTTTATTTATTTCATTATATTTTTTATTATGTCACACTATTCATTTATTTACTGCAAGAAATGGATTTTCCTAGACACCATGGGTGGTGGACTACTTAAATTTGTATCTCACACAATAATTGGTCTACCGTTAGTACCCAATAAGAATTCATGATTTTAGTTATGGATAAAGTTATTTAGTTTTCTTATGATTCATGATTGACATTATAGGTCGGAGTGTGGGGTAGAGGAAATAGCATATACTCAAGATGCTAGTTGTAGTAATTTTTGGCCTTTATGGTATTTTTCTATGGAATGTGGTATATGCCATTATCTTATGATCACAATTTAATATTATATTTTAATAAATCATGATCATCATCATCATTTATATTAATAATTTTTTCATCTTTATCTAGTTACGTATTTCCCTTTATTGGATTATTTCCATTATTTATGGTTCCATTTGTTTCTACTTCCCCTTTCTTATATTTGCCATCAATTATATATGGTTGTTCCCACTATGATATATAAGGGAATAGTCTCCCCATAGACACTCCATAGTCCCTCACTTCTAGATGGAAGCCTATGGCATTAATGTCTTGTGGTCAACATCTCAGGGAACTATTGAGTGGACACATGGGCGAGATACCACAAAGTTGTAACATAGAATATTTCCTTATTGTATTAATATTTATGTCCGTCAGGATACTAGGAATATTGAAATTTTTTAATAACATTGTTCCTAGGATTAGCATAGAGGAAATAAAAAACTTTCATCTTGGGTAACTGCTGTTATTTCTTGCACTGTTCCAGTTTTTTGGATTTCCAGATTGGGTGGTATAATTTTTTTGGGTTGTTATTAACATTGACGTTATTACTACGGTATGATTTACCCTATCCCAATTATATGAGGATGCATAAAATATTTCATAATACTTGGAACAATAAGATTAAAATTCTATGAATCATGTTATTCCATAAATAATTTATGCGTACACTACATGTGATGCATGTGCTTGCTGTAGTGATTTTATTATATATATATGGGATTTTTTTGACACCCCTTATATGAATAAATAAAATATAACTGACAATAAAAGATACTAATTTTCCCTAATAATGTTTTCCTATAAATATTAAAAGAAACACCTTATGTAGTAAGTTATGGAATGTTTATCCTTGGACCATTTGTCGCATGAGATGGAATGTTTTATGGTAAGAATTAAGTGGAAACCACATTTCAAATATAATATGTCTGGGACAGTAAAAGTTTAAAAAGGTTATCCATATATTTGAACCATTTAAATCCATGTAAATGTATAAATTAGTTAAAATGAACACCACAATTAAAATGTAATGTCAATTTATATGAGAAATATGAGACATTGACCATAAACGAACTAAGTTTTGGGAAGTAGGATGTATATTTTATATTTCCAATGTAAAATAATATCATCATAGAGACATAAATATTGGAGAAGGTTGAGGGGTGTGTTTCTTTAGTAGGATTTCTTTATTCTTTCACTTCCTTTACCGCTTTCCTTTTCTTCTTTTTCTTTCTGTTATAAATTCTATCTGAGTAGTGAACTAGGAAATTTTAGAGCTATGCCACCATGATTTACTCATGATGTATGCCAATATAGTGGTGATGAGAACAAATTGGAGGGGGTGGGCCTTAAAATATACACGGAACCACCTTTAATTCCACGTGAGGCACCTCCTGCAGATATTCCACTGAACACCAAAGCTTAGTTCTGTTGTAGTTCTTTTCAGTTCATGTAGTTTGTTCAGGGTGATCCTTGTCATTCCCCTACTATGGGAGAGGTGAATTGATATTTTTATCAGAATAATCCTCCAACATTCTATGGGGATAGTATACCACGTGTTACTAATTCATTCATATAGTTCATGGTATCAATCTTTAACCATTTTAAGATTCCTTTAAAGTGGAGGGTCAAGCATGCTACCTATATGTTACGTGATTCCAGCAACCACTTGTCTAAAATCATATCCCAGGATGAGCATAATCATGGTTTCAAAATAGTATAGTTCCATAAATTCTTCTTTGATCACTTATTTCCACATGCTTTTAGAGTATACCATGCCTAAAGTATAATTTATATTCATTGGGGAACTATTTCTATGTTATAGAATTTTTCTGGCATCACATAGCTTTAGTGTATGCCTCCCTTTCTAATGAGTGATGAGTTGATGGATTTGAGGAATTTTGAGGATGGGCTTGGGTACACTATCAAATTGTTGGTGGAAATATATTTTTTAATACCATAATATAAATAGAAAACAATGCCCTTATTATTGAATGATATTTTTGAGAAGTTTGTAGGGTGATCTAGGGAGGTTCAATTCTGAGGTAGGGCAACAGTTCATCAAGAAGTAGGAAGAGAAATTTCAATGGTCATGTGGGGGAAGTTCTAGCTAGGTTATATGCATAGATAGATCTATAGTGTGTCACCAGTGTGGTTGGTCGGGATAAAATAATCCCAAGTTCATGAAGGACCTTCTCGAGTGTTGAGTATAGTTTAGGATGGGTCAACTTTATTTCTTTTTTTTTTGTCTTTCCCTCTATCATTAATGTGAGGTTATCCATAACAATACCTATATCATTTATATTATCCATGACCCCACATCGGGCTAGGAGTTGGTCTTCTATTTGCCGATCGGGATGATGTACTAGTGGTTATTGTTGAGGCAGTCATGCCATAGAGCATTAGTGTTACTGTAGTGGATCTTCTATGGGTAGTTAGGAAGCATCATAATATTGCAGTTTGGGCCATATATTTGCAGTGAAGACCACTCCAATGGTGTTTGTTATATGGATATCTATAATTAGTGTAACGATTGTTGTAGCATCTACTATAGTTTCTTCCCCTCTAGATATAGGTGAATCACACTCTTTTACATCTACTATGTTTTTGGAATGATTGGGCCTGTAAATATTGTAATTTTGTGGTTTTATGTATATTGGCATGCTATTAGGTGTCATATTAGAGGAAATATGCCAGTGTTAGGAGTGCCCCTTGAAATTGGTTTGTGTCATTTCTAGTTTCATCTTCCTTGAGATGTATGTATTTGATGTTATTCTCATTATGGACTAGTTTATGACTTACAAATACCAAGTGGATTGAAATTGTAACACCCCAGGTAAATATAGAATATGTCATTTTTATATTTATCCATATTTGTGAATAAAATATTAATATTACTTTAAAGGGGATTCTATGCTCAATGGCGTACCCAATATGCAACAACGAGTTTCTTGGAAAGCTTACGTTGCACTCTAATAATAAAATAATATTATTTTAAATAGTAGTTAACGCCTAGCCGTTGTAATGGCGGGAATGAACATAACTACCTACAAAATTACTATATGTGTTTGTCAAATATATTTACTCTTTACAATAAATGTTAGAGGATTAAAAATGCGAATGAATCCAATTTTAAGCATAGACATTATAATATTCTTTAAAAGGTCGATTAACTGCCTTTTGAAGGCAAACCTCTTTTAAATCCACTTTTTGAAAATTTTATTTGTTATATTGGACAAAATAAAATTCTTATTTAGAATCTGGACATCAAAATTTAATTTGTTTAAATTTTTGGTATCTTTCTGATAAAGTTCATTTTTAATGAATAGTGAAAAATGTTGTATTTTAATTCAAATCCTCTTTTTAATCTAGTTAATTTATATGATTAGATTATCTTTTGGATATTTTTTTAGTAAAATTAGAATATATTTTTACCATTTAATCTAATAGTGGTCAGTTGAATTAATTTCACTTTGAAATTGGACTTAAACTAGTGTCAATCTTTTGATACTTATTGTTTCATAAAAACACGCTATTTTTTCTGACTACGAGAATTAATTATAAAATTAATTAATGCAACTTCTATGTTATGAATTTGGTAAAATAGAACTCATTTTTGAATTCAGAATATCAAATATATCTTAGGGTGAATTTTTGGTATTTTTCTGAAAATCTCTAATTTTAGATGAATAGTTAAACCACAAAGTGGTGGTTACAAAATTTGATTTTTTGTTTAAATGGGACTTTACCACATCTTTGATTTGAATTTTAAAAAATCCAATTTAAATGATTTTAATTGTTACGTAAAATGTGGTTCAATGGGATGAAAATAATTTTTGATGAAAAGTAACTTTTAAGTTTTATTAATCGCGATTGAAGGTAATTTGTGTGATTTAAGGTAAAAATGATATTATAATAAAATGAAAATATATTTAAACTTGTCCTAACCCTATTGGATGAGTTATGGACGACTAATACAACCCATGGGTCTATTATTGGTACCACATGGAGCCACTTGGGTTTGATAATGACATTTATGCCTTTTATTTAAAGTTAAAATAAAAATGTCACAAACATGATTTGTTTTACTAAAACAATTCTTACATGTGGTTATACAAGTCATAATTTTGACTATAAATAGTCATTGGAAAGATAATAATATTTGCTACATCTTAGTATTTTTTTTAATAATTTTCAGACATTAAATAAATTAAATTCTTTATGACATCATGATGATGCAGCGATGACCACATTATTTAACGATTTAAATAAAATGGAAAGATAATGCAAACTCTAGGACCCAAAAATCTCCAAAACCTATTGGTTGGGTGGATTTATAACCCTTATCACCTTATCCTTGAAACAAATTGATGTAGGACCATTAAAATCCGAAAACCATTTGAAAATAAAGTAACATTTTATACTTTTCCAAGAGTGCCCCTCCTCTCCTCTTATAAATCCCCCCACCTCTACCACCTTACCCACACCTCCCAAACCTTTGGTTCGTCTATTCTCTGATCATTTTGTCTCTCCACATCCCTCTCCTCATCCTAGAAGCCTTAACGTAGGCAGGAAGCTCTTCAAGAAACCCTTTTGGTTCAAACCAAAGGGATTTACCCAATTTTAAGGTAAAGACTTCACTTGTGCTCTTTTGTATTATTTTGCTCCTCCAACCCCCTAAACACTTTTTATTCATTTATTTTGTAACAAATACCGTATCTTCAATATACTAGGATGTTTTTATAATAATTATTCGAGCTACACTTACACACACCTTCATCTAATGGTTAAAAAACATATAGTTTCTGTGGATGGCGAATTTCTACCTCACAAAATGATGATTGTTCAACACTCATATAACACCTTCATAGGTGGCCATTAAGATGTCACTATGTTTATATATGATATATAATATTGTTTTGTTTTACTTAAGCCTCCTTATTTTTCTTTTGTCGCATAACTTTATGGCTTCCATTATGGGTATACGAGATATCTTCATTTTAGGAACTGCAGACTACCGCCCCCTCAAAGTGATTTGATTCGTTAATGCCATATGTGGGATGTATAAATAATGGATTTAAAGTTATTATATATGATGTTATAATGGAATTATAATATACCTTTATATCATTATTGTTTTCTTTCCATTAAAGTATGATATAGAAATGAAAGTTGCGTTCATGCATACGTACGGCTTACCGTCTCCATGGACAGTGCATTTGATTTCTTATCCTCAAATGTAATGTACTATTAAAAGTACATATAATGGATATATATGATGTATGATACATCTAAAGGATTAATATTATTCTGTAACAAAAAATATACACATCTCTCATTTAGTTTTAATTCCATTAATATGACATAGAAAATAAAGTAGCGTTCATGCGTACGTACGGCTTACCGTCTCCCTGAACGGTGCATTTCATTTTGTACCTCTAAATGATTATGTAATATTATAAATACATGTATATTATGGATATACATGATATATATGATATCCAAATCAGGAATTTCATTCTGGATATAATGAACCTTTGACCACACGAACAACATGTAATTGTAAGTAGTCCACTTTTGACTTAAGAACCAAAAATCGACAAAACAAACATTATTAACTGAAATGATTATATAATGTTTATAACATGTCAATAATTGATATAAAAGGAATAATGAACTTGAAAAATGTTCTTAAGAAAGTATAAATTAACTCATGTTTATTATTCAGGATGTTAAAGAATGATCGAGTCAAGTCGGACCCAAGGTAAGGGATCCTAATCCTCTCTTTCTTTTTAAGTATGCTCTTTTATGTCATTACTTTTAAAGAGAATATTTCTTGTTATTGGGATGTTATTTTATATTACTCTTACTGTAATATTTATGTTCATTTTATGAGAGACCCTATTCTCTCTCATCAATCCATTTTGGATGTTTTGAGTGGCGCCGTTATGTTGCGGAATTTTCGTAAGAGATCTAACCTCTCTCTTTCTTTTTAAGTACTCTCCTTTATGTCACTTCTTTTATGCTCCTATTTGTTATGTTGGGGGAAGTTATTTTATATTAATCTTTCTATAAACTTGATGTTAATATGATGAGATACCCTATTTTATCTCATCGATCCATTTTTGTATGTTTTAAGTGGTGTCGTTAGGCTGCCGAGTTTTTGTAAGGGATTTTTCATCTCACTTTTATTCCCGTGAGATTTATGCTACATTTGCCACAATTTAAATTGAGTGGTGTATGTACTGCCCATTATTTTACTCATTGTGTAATATAATTTCATTTATGAGTATTTACATCAATGTTTTATTGTCCTTCTTTCACGGGGTGTATGTTTCTAAAGATACCGATGTCGGTAAGGGAACCTTTCACCCTCCTCTTTTTAAAAGACTTCTTTTGTTATGTCTTTTAATTCACATAATATTTTGTTGGGATATGTTCTTATATATCCTTATTGATTTAAATTTTATTTCCATGTGATGAGATACCCTTCTTATCTCTCATCAACTCATTTTCCGAATTTTGTAGTGACGCCATAAGGCTATCAAATTTTTGCAAGGGAACTTCTTAAACCAAATTTGATTCTTTGGGATAAACTTATACTCCTTGAATATTTCGTTCTATGAATATGTGTGAATATCCTCTGAATGTTTAAAACATAATATCCCCTTCTATTTCGTGTATTCGTTTGTCACACATAATTATGTAATTGATTTATCCTTAAACCAAGGATACCGTCTTTGTAAGGGACTTCGTCTCAATCTCCTTTTATTGAGGCATATTTCGTTTTATACACAACTTTCTTTTATATGGTGTATAAAACTCTTTGACTTTTACTTTTATACAAAAGGAATATTTTTCTACGAAGCATTTTACAAAACAGCAAAAAGGAATGTTTCTTTTAACGTACGCGGTGACAACGACCTTTTCCGCCGCCACGAGTATTATTTGATCTTTGGCTTCCTCAACAAGCCATAATGATTTAAAAAAAATAAATACCATATACTCTATTATGTATTTTGGTATTGAAAATGGTTTTGATAAAGTATTCTATTTTGTCAATATATTTAAATGATATATTGTGATTTAAATGCGGAAATGTTATCATTCCTTTATATTGGTTTTATGTGTTATAATTTTATAATGGTACTTGGACATTTTACGGGTGGTTATGTGATAAACCATATGATGGGTGGTGTCGTGAATACCATGACGGGTGGTTACATTATAACCTCCATTGACTTGGGTATGGAAGTCGGTCGTATGGCTATTCCATTAAGTATGTATGGAAGTTGGCCGAATGGCTATTCCATTAAGTGATATGTGTGGAAGTCGACCTTATGGTTATTCCACTTAAGTATGTTTATGTCCCAAGTTACCTTTATATGTTATGTGATCTTTATATGGGTTTTATGGTAATATTTTGGTTACAGAATGGTAAATAATAAACTTTTATCCTGTGAAGAGTTTTTACTACTTCGAAAAGGTGAACTGTATTACTTTGATAAAGTATACATGGATTACTTGTTGTTTTGAAAAACTAATAGTTTTCATTCTTTTTGTATCCATTTGTGAGCTTTTTGTGCTCATCCCATGTTTTTGAAATGTTTTTCGTAGTACTTAATGTGGAATAGGGTCAAGGATGGGATCAAGGGAAAGTCATACAACATAAAAAATGGAACGGGACATGTTTCTTTTTAAGAGTTTTTATTTTATGGAAACATAGTAAAAGTTTCTACTTTGTAATATTTTGAGATGTAATAGTTATGTCCTAATTCTCTAAAACACTAAACCTGAAAATATCCTCAATGTGAATTATTAATTTAATTCAATATTAAGTAAGCTTTAAGGCTGGGGCCTTATAGTTGGTATCAGAGGTCGGTTTATATAACTTTAGAGGTTAGGGTATTCTTTAAGCATAAGTGACATGACCATAATGGTTAGGATTTCATAAACAATACTAGTTTTAGATAAGGTGAATGAGTAAGTATATATTAGTGTTTATCTTCCTCTTTAGTACATGATGGTTTTGTTGATATACTCACACTAACATTTTTGGTTTTAGTAAATGGTTGGATCTAGCAGGAACCAAAGTAACGGTGGATGTGAAGGAATCTGTGACAGTTTTATGAGTGAGAAACTGAATGATATGGGAGCTGCAATGAGAACTCTTGTGTTTTCCTCAACCAACTATCTGGAGTCATGATTGACCACCTAAACCATGGTGATTTCTATAAGGCATTATATATGCGATAACCAAATCCCTACAGAACTACAGGTAAAAATCATAAAGTTAAGTGTGTTCAAAAATTTATGTGTCATAGATGGTGAAAGAAACACCTAGGAAAATGTTTCAAAGGTACAGAAATATGCTATAGATGTGGAAATGAAGGTCATAAAGCAAGAACCTGCCATGGAAAAAGGAAGCATCCGGTTGAATCGAGGAAAGGGAAAGAAGTTCTTTCTGAGGGATAAATTGAATGTTTTAAATGTGTTGTGCATGGTCATTATGAAAACACATTTCCTATGAATAATTTTAGTGAATGGGATCACCAAGATCATACAAATACTCGTTTACCAATACATAATGCCATTCCGATTAAGTATGAAGAAACTCACAATGACCAATCAAAGGTATGGATTATTTCTTAACATTTGTTTTCTATTTTGGAATCTTAGGATATGATTTATGATTTTGTTTGTAGGAAAGAAGTATTTCAGAATAAGTTGGAAAGGAATGGTTAATGGATCATGAAGAATATTGAATGAGTAAGAGGTCAACATATAAGGGCTTCAAGAGTTATGGTGAAATTTTTAAGAGTATTAAGTGTCTTTTGATGATGGGGTATATTAGAAGACTTTTTATAGTTTTTTTAACACTAATGTTTGATATATGAAAAGTTTATTCAGAGAATAGTAATATGTTCATCTGTGGACATAGTTATAAAGAACCATTTGGGTTTATCTGATCCATACTTTCGAGGTAATTATGGGTTACTATATGTAATGATGGAAAGTGAATGTCATGAGATAAAATTGAGGTTAAATTGCATTATGGTTATTTTTGAAGATTTTATCTCATTATTGGGGAATGTTTTAAGAATTATGTAGTTTTGGAAAAAGGACAACACGCTGACTGTGTGACAACCCATCGCGTCGGACAAGGCTGTGGGAATCAAACCCACATCGAAAGTGCAATGGGTATTTATCGCCGACCACTGGACTACATGAAGTCCCTGGTTAGTTTGAATAATTCTTTTTAGTTAAATGATCTTATGAATTAAGAGTATGTTGATTTTGGGATATCTATGGAAATTAATTAACCTATCATGGAGGATATGTGATTAGGTTAATTACTTTTCAATCTGAGACTTTATGAGCAACTGATGTTTTTTAGAGCTAAATGTTACGATTTAACTTGGAAGACTATGTGACATAATCCTTCAAATATTTGGGTTTCAATATTAGTTTGGTTTACTTTGAGAAATTTTATGGAAAAATTGTTTATCGATGGTCCTTTTTGAACATTGGGTTTTGTTGGAAAAAATTTAGAGATTAAGAATATAATTTCTTTTTATAAAGGGTTATCCTTTTCTGGATTATCTGATCTTGTACTAACCTTTTTGGTTTTGGTTTTGGTTAGAGTCTAAATACATGGGAAGTGTATAGTTATCTTTTGTGGATTAGGTGATTCTCTAGAAATTGATTATAGTACTCTTAATGCAAACAAGTCTTCCTAAATAGCCATCTTTTGGAGAAAATATGAGTTTGATTAAGGAATCTAGTAAAAGTTGAATGTCTACATGACAAGTAAGTATGTTTCATTATGATTTAGTTAATCTCAAAAATAAATTCCTCCATGAAAAGTTATTTAAAGAAAAAATGTTTTTTGTTAACTTTTCCTACTGGGGAATTGAATACCGTTTAACCCATCACAAGTTTGTGATTTTCTTATGGTTAACTTTCTCCTAGACATGTTTACTATCACTCTCCATCAGAACATGACCCTATGTTTTCTCCTCCATGAAAATGTTTTCCTACATGGAATCCTAGTATGGGTTAACTCGTGTGACCTCTGTACTAATATTTCTTTATTTTAAAGCGATTGTTTTACCGACTCTTGTTCCAATGTGGGACTTTCAAGGATATTTCCAAGCCCAATTTTAAAATTGCGAGGACGCAATTCCCAAAAGGGGGGAAGGATGTGACACCCTAGGTAAATAAACAATATGAAATTTTTATATTTATCCATATTTTTGAATAAAATATTAATATTAATTTAAAGGGGATTCTATGCTCAATGGCGTACCCAATACGCAACAACGAGTTTCTTGGAAAGCTTACGTTGAACTGTAATAATAAAATAATATTATTTTAAATAGTAGTTAACGCCTAGCCGTTGTAATGGAGGGAATGAACAGAACTACCTACAAAATGACTATATATGTTTGTCAAATATTTTTACTCTTTACCATAAATGTTAGAGGATTAAAAATGCGAATGAATCCAATTTTAAGCGTAGACATTCTAATATTCTTTAAAAGGTCGATTAACCACCTTTTGAAGGAGAACCTCTTTTAAATCCACTTTTTGACAATTTTATGTGTTATATTTGACAAAATAAAATTATTATTTAGAATCGGGACATCAAAATTTACTTTGTTTAAATTTTTGGTATCTTTCTGATAAAGTTCATTTTTGAATAAATAGTGAAAAATGTTGTATTTTAATTCAAAACCTCTTTTTAATCTAGTTTATTTATATGACTAGATTATCTTTTGGATTGTTTTTTTAGTAAAATTAGAATATATTTTTACAATTTAATCTAGTAGTGGTCATTGTAATTAATTTCACTTTGAAATTGGACTTAAACTAGTGTCAATCTTTTGATACTTATTTTTTCATAAAAACACGCTATTTGCTCTGATTGCAGGAATTAATTATAAAATTAATTAATTCAACTACTATTTTATGAATTTGGTAAAATAGAAATCATTTTTGAATTAGGAATATCAAATATAGCTTAGGGTGAATTTTTGGTATTTTTCTGAAAATCTCCAATTTTTGATTAATAGTGAAACCACAAAGTGGTCGTTACAAAATTTGATTTTTCGTTTAAATGGGACTTTACCACTTCTGTCATTTGAATTTCAAAAAATCCAATTTAAATGATTTTAATTGTTAAGTAAAATGTGGTTCAATTTGATGAAAATAATTTTCGATGAAAAGTAACTTTTAAATTTTATTAATTGCGATTAATGGTAATTAGTGTCATTTAAGATAAAATTGATATTATAGTAAAATGAAAATATATTTAAACTTGTACTAACCCAATTGGATGAGTTATGTCCAACCAAGAAAACCGATGGGTCGATTTTGGGTACCCCATGGAGCCACTTGGGTTTGATAATGACATTTATACCTTTTATTTAAAGTTAAAATAAAAATGTCACAAACATGATTTGTTTTACTAAAACAATTTTTACATGTGGTTATAAAAGTCATAATTTTGACTATAAATAGTCATCGAAAATCTAAATAGATTTCCTACATCATAGTATTTTTTTTAATAATTTTTAGACATTAATTAAATTAAATTCTCTATGACATCAGGATGATGCAGCGATGACCTCATTATTTAACGATTTAAATAAAATGGAAAGATAATGCAAAATCTAGGACCCACACATGTCAAAAAACTATTTTATGGGTGTATTTAGAACCCTTAGCACCTTATCCTAGAAACACATCAATTTGGGACCATTAAAATCCGAAAACCATTTGAAAATAAAGTAACATTTTATACTTTTCCAAAAGTGCCCCTCCTCCCCTCTTATAAAAGGCCCCCACCTCTACCACATTTCCCACACCTCTCAAACCTTTGGTTCGGCCAAAAACTGATCATTTTGTCTCTACACATCCCTTTACTCATCTTAGAAGCCTTAAATTAGGAAGGAAGCTCTTCAAGAAACACTTGTGGTTCAATCCAAATAGAGTTACCCAATTTTAAGGTAACGACTTCACTTGTGCTTATTTGTTTTATTTTGCTTCTCCAACCCCCTAAACTCTATTTATTCATTTATTTTGTAATAACTACAGTATCGTCAATATACTAGGATGTTGTTATAATAATTATTGGAGCTACACTTACACACACCTTCATCTAATGTTTAAAGAACATACAGTTTCTGTGGATGGTGAATTTCTGTCTCACGAAACGATGATTGTTCAACACTCATATAACACCTTCAAAGGTGGCCATTAAGATGTAAATATGTTTTTATATGATATATAATATTTTTATGTTTTACTTAAGATTCTTTATTTTTCATTTGTGGAATACCTTTATGGCTTCCATTATGGGTATACGCGATATCTTCATTTTACGAAGTGCGGACTACCGCACCCTCAAAGTGATTTGATTCGTTAATTCCATATGTGGGATATAAAGGATGGATTTAAAGTTATTATATATGATGTTATACAGGAATTATAATATAACTTTGTATCATTATTTTTTTCTTTCCATTAAAGTATGAGATAGAAATGAAAGTAGCGTTCATGCGTACGTACGGCTTACCGTCTCCATGAACGGTGCATTTCATTTCTTATCCTCAAATGTAATGTACTATTATAAGTACATATAATGGATATATATGATTTATGATACATCTAAAGGATTAATATAATTCTGGAATTAAAAATATACAAATCTCTCATTCAGTTTTAATTCCATTTATATGACATAGAAATGAAAGTAGCGTTCATGCGTACGTACGGCTTACCGTCTCCATGAACGGTGCATTTCATTTCTTACCTCTAAATGATAATGTAATATTATAAATACATTTATATGCTGGATATATATGATATATATGATATACAAATCAGGAATTTCATTCTGGATATAAAGAACCTTTGACTACACGAACAACATGTAATTGTAAGAAGTCCACTTTTGACTTAAGAACCAAATATCAAAAAAAAAAAATTATTAACATATATGATTAAATAATGTTTATAACATGTCAATAATTGATATAAAAGGAATAATGAACTTGAAAAAGGTTCTTATGCAAGTAGAAATTAACTCAAGTTTATTATTCAGGACGTTAAAGAACGATCGAGTCAAGTCGGACCTGTGGTAAGGGATCCTACTCCTTTCTTTCTTTTTATGTACGTTATTTTATGTCATTCCTTTTAAAGATCATCTTTATTATTATCAGGATGTTATTTTATATTACTATTAATGTAATTTTTTTGTTCATATGATGAGAGACCCTATTCTCTCTCATCAATCCATTTTGGAAGTTTTCAGTGGCGCCGTTAGGCTGTCGAATTTTCGTAAGAGATCTAACCTCTCTCTTTCATTTTAAGTGCTCTCCTTTATGTCACTTCATTTAAGATCCTCTTTGTTATGTTTGGGGATGTTATTTTATATTCCTATTTTTATAAAAATTATGTTAATATGATGAGATACCCTATTTGATCTCATCGATCCATTTTTGTAAGTTTTACGTGGCGCCGTTAGGCTGCTGAGTTTTTGTAAGGGATTTTTCATCTCACTTTTATTCCCGTGAGATTTATGCTACATTTTCCACAATTTACATTGAGAGGTGTATGTACTACCCTTTATTTTACTCATTGTGTAATATAATTTCATTTATGATTATTTACATCAATGTTGTATTGTCCTTCTTTCACGGGGTGTATGTTTCTAAAGATACCCATGTCGGTAAGGGAACCTTTCACCCTCCTCTTTTTAAAAGACTTATTTTGTTATGTCTTTTAATTCACATACTATTATGTTGGGATTTGTTCCTCTATATCCTTATTGATTTAAATTTTATTTCCATGTGATGAGATACCCTTTTTATCTCTCATCAACTCATTTTCTGAATTTTGTAGTGACGCCATTAGGCCGTCATATTTTTGCAAGGGAACATCTTAACCCATGTTTGATTCTTTGGGATAAAATTATACTCCTTGAATATGTCGTTCTATGAATATGTGTGAATAACCACTAATTGTTTTTCACATAATATCCCCTTATATTTGGTGTATTCATTTGTCACACATAATTATGTAATTGATTTATCCTTAAACCAAGGATACCGTCTTTGTAAGGGACATCGTCTCAATCTCCTTTCATTGAGGAATATTTCGTTTTATACACAACTTTCTTTTATACGGTGTATAATCCTCTTTGACTTTTACTTGTATCCAAAAGGAATCTTTTTCTACGAAGCGTTTTACTAAATGAAAAAAGGAATGTTTTTTTTAACGTACGCGGTGACAATGACCATTTCCGCCGCTGTGAGCATTATTTGATCTTTGGCTTCCTCAAGCCGCTATAATGTTTTTAAAATAAAATAAATACCATATACTCTTTTATGTATTTTGGTATTGGAAATGGTTTTGATAAAGGATTCTATTTTGTCAATATATTTAAATGAAATATTGTGATTGGAATGTGGAAATGTTATCATTCCTTTATATTGGTTTTATGTGTTATAATTTTATAATGGTACATGGACATTTTACGGGTGGTTACATGATAAACCATATGACGGGTGGTTCCGTGAATACCAGGACCAGTGGTTATGTTATAACCTCCAATGCATTGGGTATGGAAGTCGGCCGTATTTCTATTCCATTAAGTATGTATGGAAGATGGACGAATGGCTATTCCATTAAGTGATATGTGTGGAAGTCGACCTTATGGTTATTCCACTTATGTATGTTTATGTCCCAAGTTACCTTTATATCTTATGTGATC
Organism: Viscum album; assembly: GCA_963277665.1. Classification (NCBI taxonomy): domain Eukaryota; kingdom Viridiplantae; phylum Streptophyta; class Magnoliopsida; order Santalales; family Viscaceae; genus Viscum; species Viscum album. The sequence goes on along the minus strand of OY728132.1, from coordinate 755,539,501 downwards.
TTTATATGGATTTTATGGTAATCCTTTGGTTACAGAAGGGCAAATAATGAACGTTTATTCAGTGAAGAGTTTTTACTACTTCGAAAAGGTGAAAAGTATTACTTTGATAAAGTATACAAGGTTTACTTTTTGTTTTGAAAAACTAACAGTTTTCATTCTTTTTGTATCCCTTACTGAGCTTTTTATGCTCATCCCAAGTTTTTGAAATGTTATTCACAGGACTTAACGTGGAATAGGGTCAAGGATGGGATCAAGGGAAAGTCATGCAACCTAAAACATGGAACTGGACATGTTTCTTTTTAAGAGTTTTTATTTTATGGAAACATAGTAAAAGTTTCTACTTTGTAATCTTTTGAGATGTAATAGTTATGTCCTAATTCTATAAAACTCTATACCTGAAAAGATCCTCAATGTGAATTATTCATTTAATTCAATATTAATTAAGGTTTAAGGTCGGGGCCTTATAGAAATAAACTCCATGTTTAATTCATGTAACATGAGGAAAGCACGTATATCCATAAGGGTAAATGTGATATCCAGGATAGTCCACCTAGGCCCATGAGTTCTTGGAAAGTCATAGTGAAAACCTTGATGGCCAGTCTATTTGTGTGAAACCAGTGAATTGGGATAGTATAATTCCTTCCTATAGTGGATTATATCAAGGGATTCTTCCTATATTATTTATACATATTAACTCCAAAGAGATAGGTTGAGTTCACCATCGAGATGATTCCTGGTGCGACACCAGTGTCCATTCCACTATATAGGATGACATCTACAGAGCTCCATGAAGTCAAAAAGAAGTTTGAAGATCATGAAAAAAAGGTTTTATCCAACCCAGCACATCACTGTGGGGTTCACACATTATTGTTTCCAAGAAGGTGGAAAATACGATCCAATTGTGTATGGATAATTGAAATTTGACCATATTCTATGGAACAACCCATATTCACTATCTAATATTGATGACTTCTTTGAATGTCTATATGTGGAAACTATTTTTCCATGTTAAATTTGAGGTAAGGATACCATCAAGTTGATGCGAGACCGTCTAAAATACCACATAAAACATTAAATACAAGGTATAGCTTGTATGAGTATTTGGTTATGTCGTTCATTCTAACGAACATGTTAGACTTTTTATTTCTCTATTGAATAGAATTTTCTATCCATATCCCGATTGTACTATGGTTCTATTTGTATACTATATGTTATTGTATTTGTCCACCATACCTCACCATGAATCCCATCTTAAGATCGTGATGAGTACACTAAGAGAGAAACAATTTTATGTGAATCTCATTAAATTCCACATTTAGATGAGTAATTATCAGTTCCTAGGTCATATCACATTAAAGGATGGAATATATATTGAACCAATGTAATTAAGAACAGTGGTTTCCTAGGTGAAATCCAAAAAATTCAATTTACACAGCTTCTTAGGGATAGATGATTATTAAGGGGACTCATACCAGTCTTCAATGGCCCTATAGTGCCACCTACGGCTGTGGCTGAGAAGGTTGTGAAATTCTACTAGATAGAATATTATGATACAAATTATCACATGTTATAGGGAATCCTTAACTCATCAATGGTCATAATTCAACCTGATATGGTGAGAGTCTAAACGATTTATTATGATTCTTCTAGAATAGGGTTGGGTGAAATTTTTATTAATGGTGATTGGGTGGTTGTGTACAGGTCCCACTAGCTATGTCCTCTTGAGAGGAACTATCCCATGAAAAACTTTAATCTAGCAGTCATGGCTCATACTATAAAGTATTGGAGACAATACCTATTGGGTGATATATTTATTGTTAACAAGGATCATAAATTTCTCAAATATATCTCCACAAAACAAGAATTGAATCTGAGGTAGTGCAGGTGGGTGGAATACCTATGGTATTTCAAATTCCAGTTTTCTCACACACCTATTAAGAGTAATGTAGTGGTTGAATCCTTATGTCATAAAACTCAGACCCAAGCCACCTTGTAGGTTAGAAGTGATTGTAGTTTGAATGATTTATTTTCTAAGATGTACCTGGAGGTTCAATAACCTCATATGTGTTCAATTGTACAATATTTGTTAGTGAAGTATTCCCTTCTAGTGAAGGTTAATATGAGGAATATTTCTAATTCTAAGATCCACGTTTTGAAGAAAGTGTCACATGAGAGAAACTGCCTCCTGGTTGGGTTGTTGATGGAAGTAAAACTCTACACTTTTATGGTTTTAAAGGGTTCCAATAGATATATAATAAGAGTTGATGGGGGAATAACATGCCCATATATGGTTTGTTCATCCTGGTACTTCCATGATGTAAAAAAATATGAAATCAATATTGGTGGACAAGTATGGTGTGGAAGATAGTAGGTTTCATCACTCTGTGTGCCACCAGTAAGTAGGTGAAGGGAGATAACCAGTGGCCAGATAGACTTCTAAAGCCATTATCCATCCCTAAGTGTAAATGGAATGTAATTATAATGGATTTCAGGATGGGACTTCTGATATCTCGTAGAGGTAGTTATGTGGTCTGGGTGATCTTCGACATGCTGGAAAAGGCTATATACTTCCTACCAAACCGGGAGACCTTTTATATTGAGGATCTAGGAATGATTTATATCAATGAGGTAGTGTGAAGTTATGGTGTTCTTCATGCCATCATTTTGGATCAAGAAACCCAATTTCCATCAGGGATCTAGAATGGGTTGAAAACGTCACCAAGTTCATAGAAGCTGTTGTGTACAACATATCACTCTCAGATTAACGGGCAGCCTGAGTAGATGTTACAGGTGTTAAAGGATATGCTTATGAAATGTATTCTTAACTTTAGGAGGTTCAAGGGAAAAGAATATTCCTTTAATTTAGTTTTCCTATAACAAAAGTTTTTTATCATTGATTTAGATGGATTAATATGAGGACCTTTATGAATTTACATGTTGTTTACATCTGTGTTGGTTGGAGGTTGGTGAGGCAGCTCAACTGGGTCCTCGTCACATTCAAGAGACTTCAGATAAATTTTATCTCATTCAAAATGGTATTCCAACATTTGAGTCTAGGTATAAGTTATATAACAATAATTGATTTTGAACTCTATATTTTGAGGTGGGAAATAGATTCTTTTTATGTCGATCACCTAGGTTAGGTCGTAGACCAATTCGAAGATAGGGAATGTTATTGCCTCGATATATCGGGCCCTTCAAGATAGATGATAGAGTTTTAATTGTATCATATTGATTTATATTTTCATAAAGGTGGCATTATATTCCTGAATTCTTCTACATATTATAGATTTTTCATTATCAAGATAACCCTCTCATTCATTTAACCCTGAGGATATATAGCTGGTGGTAGATGTGTCCTTTAAGGAGAATTTGATACATATCATTGATTGGATCATGTACACTCTCTGATGTAGGATAGTTCTTCTGGTTTTGGTTCTACGGAAGCACAAATATGTTTAGGATTAGACCTATGAGATGTAAGACGATTTACTTGTGTATTTTCCATAACTATTCTCAGAAGACATGTTTACACCCTCAGAAAGAATATTTAGGGATAAATTGTCTTGAGGATGGGATGTTGTAACAACTCAGGCTTTCAAAACGGTGTAGACCCTTTATATTTTGTTTAAATTATTTTTTTTGACCTAATGAGGTTTCCTAACAGAATCAATGGGGTATTAGGGATGTCCTAGGATCATTCGGAGCCCAGATCCCCGATTTTTAATGTGACAGACTAACCCACAAGGTTTGTAGAAACCACACCACCCAACTCGCACAGTTTCTCAAACCATGTGGTTCTAGATAGTGGGGTGTTGGGGTACACATTGTTTGTCTGGAACTATTAGACCCAAGTGCATGATAGTGCATGATTAGAGACCCCCAAGGTTACTACAAGATTTCATGGGCTGTGCAGGGTTCAAAAATTCATGTTTATAGCTATGTGGGGCTCTTAATAAGAGAAAAACCTAGTCCATTATGTGTTCATGGGTTTATAAAACAAGTATCCAAATGAGGTACCCATTCTAGTCAGCGTGACATTATTAATTTCTCTTATTGGATATTTTAACCCTCTTTCTTCTTTATCACTTTCCCTCTAATGACATTATTCTCCTCCCACACCTATGTGCTTTCTCTTCCCCTCTTCATATGGTTTTTTGATAGCTCTCTCTACCAGACTCCAAATATATAACTATTAGATCCATCATAATTATCTTTATACGATCAATGATCCTCTTCCTCCTATTTCATGGGTATTACTTCCACTGTTTTTCCATTACTGTGTGACATCTTTTTCTATATTTTTAATTCATTGGATGATTACATCAATTCCATTAAATATTTCTTGTTTCAAGCATTTAATATGGACGATTGGAGTGCTACTATAAAAATTTAGGTTTTATAGTTCTATAACTTGCGTTTCGTCTCTTTATAAATGATGTGTCATTGTTATATGTGCCCGACCCTACAGATGATGACTCTAATATCCTTAATAAATTAATTTAATTGGTTCCACTTGGTTTTTTGTTCTTATGTTATGGATGAAAACATTCATGGATTGTTCTCATCGTCATTGGACACCCCATTCTGTGCTCCCACCTTCAATAAGTTATTTTCCCTTATGTGGGATGATAAGAACTATGTGTTTGTGTGTTGTGTACTCATGAATAATTCTAAAATTAGTGAATTAGGTCAAGATAAATCTTTATCTGTGAGATAGACCCATACAAATGATGCCTCATACTTTTAAATTGAATACTTATTCTTGATGCTTCTCCTTAGATGCAACATATATAAAATTTTATTTCTCATTCTAGAACCCCATTCTATTTCATTGTGCGTATTAATTACAACTCATTTCTTAGAAAATATGATTCTACATAGTGCCTTATTCTAAATGTATTATTCCATATTTTATTGATTGAACTAAAATATTTGACTATAATTCTTTCTTCTGATAATAGAATTCATATTTATTACATTTGACTATAGATTCCATGACTTCTGATATGTGCCTTGGTAAATATGATCACATGAAGATAAGAGAGAACATGGTTCATGGAATAAGGATATTTTGGATATAGTTTTTTTGATCATTTGAAATATACATGATGTGTCAAGAGCGATACTTTATCTTGACTTGTACGGGCTCTCTAGGTGGACTACTTAAACTCATGAGTGACATTGGTTCCCTAATGGAGAAACCATGGATGGACTCATTGGAATGATGGTTATGCCATGCCTCAAGGGATACCAAGTCCACCATGTGATATTGATGTTATTAATATTTTTATAACTGTTTATATACTCAATTTACTAATTTTATATGAAATGTGCATAATTTGTGTGAAATATGAATGTTTAAATACTAAATATAATTTTTGATCACTATTTGAATTCATCCAGATTCAAGATAGTTTACTATTTTAATTATAACTCTCACTATATTTATCCAAATTTCATGGTATTTGTTTCTTAGGATTTCTAATTCCATATTAATCATTTCATTATAAGGTATCTGGGACCAATTCTTCCATTTGGAGGGTCATATGGTCCTCACAAAGAGAAAAAAATAATCTGTGAAGAAACTGGACAATCCATGAAGATAAGATTAATGGGATCACTCCGTAAGTCCAAATCATTTAATTATCCTCCAGATGTTGTGGGACAAATCAGGTCATCTTGGATAGAAATTTCATATCCCAAATCCAAAAAACAAGGGCCCCAACTGATGCATTTAAACCCATACCACCATTCTATCCTAGAAATAGAATTATCACAATATTATTGATTGTTCTCTTGATTGAGACATCCATTAAAGATAAAATTTTGTAGTGTAAAACCAGAGATATAGAAATCCTACTTTGTTGAATAAAGTGTTCATATTTGATGACAGATTACTATTCTAAAACCCATTCACAATATAACTTTTAAAAATTTTGGATTGAAATGCACAGATTAAAATTGTTTAATTATATCTCTAAAAACATGGCTACTTAAGTCCAATGGCTTCAAAATATTCAGATTATACATAAGAGATATATATATACAACTTTTTAGAATATAATATCTTGATATGTAGCTACCTAATTTATCAAAGTGGCGATGCAAGTGGAGGGAAGGTTTTGGAATTCAAACAGCCCACAACATTGGGCTACAAATACATCCCCATCCTCTCCATGATAGAGGTTGGAATTTCAGAGAAAAATAAGGATAGGTTGGCACGATAAAGGCTCTTCAAAATTCTTGGTGGATCTCCCATACTCATGTTTTTACTTTAGAAACCATTCGTTCTTGATTCCATTAATTTACATTTGTGTTGTTCTTAATTTGTAATCATGTAATTGTTTGTTTTTGTAACTCTATTTTAATGCAAGATTCTTCTTCTTCATCTATTATTATCCTCCACCTTATGTTAAATATTATTAATTTTATTAAAATTGTTTAAATACAATTGAATCCCCTTACCTTATTTTTCTTTCTCATTCAATCTAAAGTTAGTATTTAATTTCCTTCACTTCTTGTGTGTGTGTGTTCGGTGGAAACCTCTTTTGTTATCACTTTATTTTTATTATCTTATTAATTCATCATCATAAACCTAATAAACTATATTACTAATAATTTAAGTTGAAAAAAAATATTTCATTGGGGTGAGTCAATATTTATAGATGTTAAGCGATTGATAGCTTTTTCTTGATGAGTATTATTTAATTTAACATTGTGTATGTCAGAATTAACATTTCATGGATTAATGAAATATTTTGTTTAACGTATAGAAACCATAGATTATTAGAACCATAAATACAGTACCATAATCATGTATTGATAAATATTGGAACCTTATTTATGTTATGTTTTGGATTAAATCCTTAACACTTTGGAATTATGATCAGCCTCATCATGTGATGTTGGTGTCAATTTAATGCAATATAAAGAAAAGTTCAAGGATATCACCAGAATAATGGAATAATAAAGTACTCACCCCAATATTTATTAAAATGATAAATAAATCAATCATTTCAATTAATATCTAAAAACAAATTACCCCAATCAAAATACAATCAACTAAAAACAATTGACTATTATAAATTATCACCACTGAGGATTTGTCCCGAGTGATTCCATACACATTAGCAGAGCACTAGAAACTTAAACGGTCAATAGGAGACAATAGGCCACACTTTCAAATGGATATCTTTTCAAGGATAGTGAAATTAAGTAGTTGTTAGTTTATGGTTACTGTAAAAAAATTAAAAAAAATTAAAAGTCACACATAGAAAAACACACCTTCTCATAAAAATCATACACAGAAACAATATGAAAAAACATTATTCCTCTTTCTTCCAAAATAACTCTAAATTTTTCATAGACTCCTGAATAATCCATCAGATGTTTTTGACTCGGAAATTGAGTGAACACTTCGCCAACATAGGAAGAACATTAGGGATACTAAAATAATCCAAGAACCAGTCCTTGTCCAACTAGTTCAATTAGAAATGGACAATAATTAGGAACAAACCCTTAAAGAACTCGTTTCCCCTGATATGAATTACCAAACCCTTGGTATTAAATATTCATACATAGATGTTGACTTCAAAATCAAATCTGGTTCAATTCATCTTCTTCCTCATTTCCTCTGGCAGGCCGACAAGGATCCACATCTCCAACTTAATGAGTTCTATGTTGTGTCCTCTACCATGAAGTATCAAGGGTTTTATGAGAAACAAATGAAACTTTGAGCAATCCCATTTTCCATAGTTCACTCCATCATGTCATGCCTTTACTACCTCCCTCCTATATCCTTAACCTCATGGATTGACATTAAGTGACTTTTCTTAGATAAATTCATTCATGCTTCTTGTACTACTTCCATCCAAAAATAAATATGTGGTATTCGTCAATTACTAAATGAATAACTCCATTAGTACTGGGAGAGGTTCAAAAATAATTTAGAAACATGCCCACACCACAAAATTCCTAACCAACACTTGATCCAATATTTCTTTGAGTTGTTATTATCTATGGAGAGAACTCTCATTAATGACACAAGTGGCAGTTCTCATGTTGATAAAACTCCCTCAGTTGTAAGAGATGTCATAATCATCATGACTCCAATGACCCAACAATTCCATACTCAGACGCATTCTCAAGTCAAGAAAGACAATGATAATCAATCCATAGAGCCAAAAAAATGACAGAGTGGATTAGTGAACTTACATGTCACACATGTGACTTTTTTTATATATTAATATTTCATTTAATTTCCATTCCTGATTTTTTTTGGGGGTTTACCACTCATTTTGGTCAAAATGGTGGGTTTTGAAAATTTGGGCCAAACCGCGAGCCCAATTCCAGATTTAAACACTAATTTTGTTTCTTCTATAACTCCTTCAATTTTTACTATTTTAAACCCATTCCACTTCCCAATTGGAATAACCTGATATATTAAAACCACCATATCCCTTTGGACCACATATAAATCCAAAATCATGATGGATTTGGGTTTTTGATTTAGGTAATGGGCCTGCCCGTAGGCCCATTTCCTGCTTTAATTTTTTTTTAAAAAAATTTTTATATCTCATTCATTGTTTACTGTTTTCCCGTGATTCCACCTCCCTCTCAAAGCCAATACCCCGAGGATTGCCCCCATTATCGGTTTTGCAATTTTGGAGCTCAGGAGAGCCGCGAAGTAGGGCAATATCCCATACTCTTTCTCAAATCGACCAGATTTGACGAGGTAAAATGAATCTTTCATAACTCCTTCAATTTTCATCATTTTTTCCCCATTTCTGTTCCCACATGACCTAATATTTCTCCTTCGAACCTCCATACCAGTTTTGGGTACTTGGAGATTCATATTTGTGTGGATTGGGGCCGATTTCTTCAAGATATTTCAAGTAAGGGAACTCCTTCTTGGTTCCCTCCATCCTCTTTTTGTTTTATTTCCTATTTCATGAAGTTCCTCATGTCCAGAAGTTAGGGTTATATCCTAAGGTCTGATTTGGTATCTTTTGGGTCAATATTTGGTGGTCTAGGTCTGGATTTATATTCCTTGTGGTGCGGCGGTGGTGCGCTTAAGGTTTCGCACCAAATTTTGAGGGTTTCGACTCAAAAGGTAGGTGATTCCATGTGTAACCATTTTATGATGAGTTATCTTGCTTGTTTTATTAATTTAGTATGTTTATAATCTGTATTGTGTGGTTTGAAAACTGTTTTTGATGAATTTGGTTAAACATTTAATTTTTAGTTGTATTTTAGCTTGAAATTGGGTACTTTTCATGTGTGACTTTTGGGTTAATGTTTGGATTTAGTTTATAACATATGAAAGTGATTTATTAGTCTTGAAAGGGGATACCAATTCTATTTTGTTAATTCCTTATTATCATGTGGGCCTTGAAAACAGGTTTTTTGAATGAGTTTAAGTTGTAAAACTGTGTTGTACTTTTTGAAGGAGATTTATGAAAACGTGTGTTTTTCATGTGTATCTTTGTGGTATTATTTGATGTATTTTTATAACATTTGGGGGTGCTTTAATAATTGTTTTAGGGCTGAAAATTCTGTTTTGGATTGTTATTGTTATGATTTTGGTTTTGAATGAGGGGTTTGAAATGGGTTTAGAGTGAAAACAATGGTTATACCTCTTGGGTTTTTTTTATAAAAATTGCAAATGTTTTATTTTGTTAAACAAAGTTGGGAAAGGGTTTATATGTACTGTTTGGGTGAGTGTGTTCACCTAATGTGGGTTTTTTAATGGCAAAGTGGTGATTTGAGATGTCAAACATTTTTAGAATGTTTTATAAATTGCCGAAATGTTTTACTAAATTGTGTTTTGTGTGAGAAACACGGGTGCGGGATGTTTCGTGTGAGTTTATTGATAAAATGAATTGTGAAGGTGAGAAGGGTATTATGTGACATGTGTGTGGGCTGTTTTTTGGAGTTGAATATCTTGTAATGGTTTTATAAAATCATTTAAAGGATTTGTGTAAGTGTTAAAGAAATGTGAAAATTGTTGTAGGGAATTTTGGTGTGAGTTTGATTTCAAAATGCATTTGAATGAATAGTGGAATTTGTGACTTGTGTGATGTACATGGGGCTGTTTGGTTAATGTGTGATGTGGAATTGATATTTGCATGTGAAAACTATACTTCTTGGATTGTTGAACTTGTTTGAGCACAAAGGGAAAACCCGGGTATCTAGGTGGGTGGACGTGTACTAGTATGCTAGTGAATCCGTGGGGTTTGGCCTCAGTTTCACTTAGCAAGATTGACGCTTACAACTCTAACTAAACAATGATGATGATGATTGGGGACCACTAGGTTATGGGTATGATCCCTACTAGTGGCTCGTGCACGAGAATGGATATTTTTTTGTGGTTACTCTCACCGAGATACGAGGTACCTGGGACCCACAGCTAGCTAGTGCCTAGGGGTTATTTCCTATTACTTGTGCTCATTAGATCCTTTTTACTTACCGTCGGTATACGGTATTGTTGGCTGGAAAATTCAGTAGCTTTGTCATTTATTTTAAAATTGTTTTTCCTTTAAAATTTTCTCACATGAAAACTGTTTTCATTTATTATTTCATCCTTTAGAAAATTGTAACTAGCATTTATTATTTACAAAACATGCAATGATTTTTGTCATGAAATGTTTATCACATGGAATCTCATAGAGGTGGTATCCTACTGGGCTTTCTCTCACACCCTTCTTACACCTTTGGGTGTAAGTAGACTTGCTTATTTTATGTCACAGGTTTGGGTACAGGTTTTATGCCTTTGGTTCGGGTTTTTAGCGGTCCATCGTGATGGAGTGTCGTGGAGGTGGCTTGAGGGAGTTTCCCCATGCCATGAGGGTTCTTGGGCTATTACATTTTTGTTTTGTACCTTTGGTATAGTCTTTTTGAATTATTTTAAGCTATGTAATTCAGTTCTGAATTTATGTAAAAGATTGTTTGGTTTGAAAAATCCAGATTCGTTTTATTGGATTCTTTTGTTGTTTTAAGTTTATAAACTCAGGTAAATCGTTCCCAATTCTCATTTTATGATACCCGGGCACTTGTGCCAGCCCGTGGGGATCGGGAACGCCTTTCGGGCCTTGTTACGGTCCAGGTTTGGCACTGGTTTCGGTGGTGACCATATTTGGTTCGTGACATTACAAGTCTTCTGCAACAACCAGCTGTGATATCAAAAAACCCAACCTCATCTTCTCCATTATCTTTCTTCCCTAGAACAATCAAGAACTATGTAATTTGTAGCTTCCCATCCCATCCAACTGACACATGTACACAACTTCATGAGAATACATCTGATTCATCTAGACCAATGGAGCTTAATGCCTCATATTCTTAGCGGAACACAAACATTCAAAAATCAGGTTAGTTTGTTAGAAACATCAACCAACCCCATTATGAGCCCTTCTCTTCAACATATAACCCTTACATGAGATATCAGAATCCCATTTCTCATCCCCATCAGTTCCATCATAAAAATACAAACCAATTCAAATATTTTCAAAGTGGCGGTAACTTCAATCAACCTTATACTTTTGTTCCTCATCCTTAAAGGAACAATCCTCCTCTATGATTCAACTATCACAGTGAGCATTCCCAATTCCCAATCCAAAACAATCTCTTTCCCATGAACCAAAATCAAGGTAATCCCAATCCGGGACAAGCCCCTTCTTCCATGAAATCATGGGAAAGTGCAGTGGTAGATCATTCATTCTTCTCCAATTATAGATTCAAAAAAATTGAATCCCAAATTGGTCAACTTTCATCTAACCTAAGCCAGCAACAACAATCAAATTATTCCATACACCCAACTCAATCGTTACCCAACCCCATGGGTAATGTAAGAGAAATTTTACATAGATCAAGAAAGAAAATTTATATGCCTCATGATGATTCCTCCAACTCCCCTTTTAGTGTTGACATAGAAAATTAATAGTAAAAAAATTAGAAAAAGAACATAAATCCATTCCATCACCTATTTTTATTCCACTTAGGAACCCAATTCCTTTTCCTCGATCCATTTCTAATCCAAATAAGTCCTTTGAAACCAATCTTGAAATTCCCAACATGTTTAGAATTGTTGAATTAAACATTTACATCTTATATTTCCTAAAAAATCCCTACTTATGTGAAGTTTTTTAAATAATTATGCACCCATAAAAGGAATCTTAGGACCTTAAAATTTTTTTCCACCCTACAATCTATTCCCATAAAGTGAAACGATACAGGTACTTTTATCATTCCATGCCAAATTATAAGTTTCAACATCAATGATGCACTCATAGGCATAGGATCCTCAATTAATGTCAAGCATAAATCCATCTCCCCCCATCATTGGTCTTGTTCCCTTACATCAAATTGGTGTTGTCTTTCAATTGGCCAATCGAAGCACTGCTAGTCTTGAGGGTATAATTGAGGATGTCATTGTTCGTGCGAATGATTTTATCATCCCCACTAATTTATATATCCTTGACATGGAAGGTGAGTTGAACTCTACTCAATCTCCATTAATTCTAGGAAGACCATTCAAATTGATAGCGAGAACAAAAATTGATGTCCATTCTGGCATCTTATCCATTGAATTTGGTGACTAACTGGTCAAGTACAAAATTATTCAAACAATGTGATACCCATATAAGGATCACACTAAATTCTCAATCCATGCTTTCAAAGACACTTCTAAGAGTCAATTGAACCACATCCATTATGTAAATCATGTTCTAACAGGAGAGGATCTTGTGAAATCAACACCATGATTAACCAAGTCATAAATGTTAAAGTTGATGTGGACCTTTCATTCATAGACTCTATCAATCTAGAAAAACATGAAAACGCTCTCAAATCCCATGCCAAATATGATTTATACTGCTCTACCTTGGATAGTATTAGAGAAAAGTAATCTAAATCTAATAAAGTCCCTTCATCTATTACTGAGTTCTCTAACCCATAAATGAAAGATTAGACTGATCTGAAACCTCTTTCTGCACATATGAAATATGAATTCCTTCCATGATCACTCTTACCATGTCATTGTCTCTTCTAGACTTTCTAAAAACGAGGAGTCCAAATTTTTTCAGGTGTTAGAGGAAAAAAGATCATAGCATGGACAATAGATGAAATACCATGAATGAAACCTGCCCTTTGCATGCATCACATCAATTTTGAGGAATCATCCAAACCTATTAGACAACCACCCAGAAGACTCAATCCACTCATACGTGAGGTAGTTAGGGAAGAGATCACCATGATTCTTCAAGATGGTATTATCTACCTAATTTCTAATAGTGAATAGGTTAGTCCAATTCAAGTTATACCTATGAATGATGGGATAACCTTTTTCATAAATGAACAAGTGGAGATAATCACATCTCGAGTGAAGAAAAAATGGTGTGTGTGCATTGTCTATATGAAATTGAATGCTGAAACATGAAAATTTTACTACATCTTTCATTCCATGATCAAATTATAGAATTATTAGCTGATATTTCACATTATTGATTTATTAATGGATACTACACCTACTTCCAAATACCAATCACATCTCAAGACCAGGAAAAGACTTCATTCACATTCCAATTTGGAACATATGTATATAGAAGAATTCCTTTTGTCCTTTGAAATGCATCAACAACATTCTATATATGTATGATGAGTATATTTTCTAAATTCATTGAACACTGCATGGATGTCTTCATGGATGACTTCACCATTTATATTGATTCATTTTAATAATTCTTGCATTCACTCTCTCTAGTCCTCAAAAAGTGTGTCATGTCTAACCTTATGTTTAATTTTTAAAAATGTCACTTCATGGGTTCAAATGGCATTTTTCTAAGGCCCACAGTTTCAAAAGTGGTTATTAAATTTGATCCTGCCAAAATTAAGGTGTTCCATTCACTTCCTGGACCCACCTCTATTTGATACATCCATTCCTTCCTAGGTCATGTTGTTTTCAATAATCGATTCATCCATTACTTTAGTATGATTTCTCTTCCACTCATGGAATTTCTACAAAATGATTTCACTTTCCATTTCGATGAGTTTTGTAATAGTGCCTTTATTGAACTCATAACTGCTCATACATCATCCCTAGAAATACAATCCCCATAATGGTCTTCACCATTTGACATAATGTGTGAGGCTTTTGATAGACATGTTGTGGCTGTTCTAGATTAAAAAGAAAGAAAAAATACATCATATCACCTATTATACCTCAAAAAATTTGGATGAAACTAAATATCACTATACTGTGACTGAAAAGTAACTTCTAGTAGTGGTTTTTTCCTTAGATAAATTCTGGCCATATATCTTAGTTTCCAAAATCATCATCTTCACTGACCATTCTTCTATAATGATCATATTCAAAAAAAATTATTCCAAACAAAGGCTACAAAGATGAATCCTAATTCTCCAAGAGTTTGAACATGAAATAAAAGATAGGCATGGAAATTAAAACCATGTGGCTGATCACTTGAGTAGAATTTTTTATTCTTCTTATTCATAAATCAATGATTCTAAATTCCCCACATAACACATTTCATCTCTCACTCCAAAAATAGCATGGTTTTTCCCTATTGTAAATTAATTGGTTTTTGGTCTTTTCCCAGGAAATGATTCAAATGAACAAAAAAGGAAGTTGAAATGTTACTAAAAATACTGTTTTTTTGGAAGCAAAATAATCTTTGGAAAAAATGGGTAGACATGGTAATTATGGGATGTGTTGATGAAGATGAATTTTTTTCCATCTTATAATTCTGTCACTCACTACATACAAGTGGCCACTTTGGACAACAAAGGACCTGCCGAAAGGTCCTAGACATTGGATTTTTCTGGACTTTACTCTTCAAGGTCCCACATAAATTCTGTCAATCGTGCCCTACTTGCCAAAAGTTTGCCACAATTTCAAATGGAAATGAAATACCCCAAAGTATTTAATTTTATATGAGATCTTTGATGTTTTCAGCATCAATTTCATGGGACCATTTTTCCCTTCCAGTTGATTCTCATACATTCTCTTGGCGGCTGGTTATGTTTTTAGGTGGGTTGAGGCCAAACTGACTAGAAACGATGATTCACATAATGTTAGTTAGTTCTTAAAGACACATATACTCTACCAATTTGGAACACCACATGCCTTGATAAGTGACTTAAGAACAATTTTTTTAATATATCCACGGTATATCATTTGAAAAATAATGTGGTTGTTCATAAAACTTCAACTACATATCACCCCCACACAAATGGCATGGATGAACATACTAATAGAGAAGAAAAAAGACTGATTGAGAGAATTGTTAAGCCTACCAGAAAACAATGGCCTAAAGGACTTGCTAAAGCACTTTGGGATTATCGAACGTCCTATAAGACATCCATTGGGATGTCTCTTTTTAGGATTGTTATTGGTAAAGCATGTAATTTTCTAGATGAAATCCAACATCTGTCATTTTGGTCTGTGAAAACATATAATTTTGATTTTGAAAAATCTGGTGACAGAATATTGTTTCAATTTGATGAAAAAGAGGATATTTGACAAGATTCCATTTAGAATTCCATTCTCTATAATGATAATTCATAGTTACTCAAAGAAAAACACATCCCATGAAAGGTGTTCCTTGAAGGTGAAAAGGTATTTCTCTTTAACTCTCAATTTCGGCTTCACCTAGGAAAGCATAATTCTTGATAGAAATGTCCCCTTATTGTTTCCTATATTTAATCATTTAGTGCAGTGCAAGTCCAAGACCCCACTTCAAAAAAGACATTCACGGTTAACAAACATGAGTTAAAAAATCACCGTGATAGGAAACACATCCTGAGGACCACATCGACTTCCATTGAATCCCCAACTCCTTCTGTTGACTCAATACTAGATGGAAATGTCGACCCACCAAATCCAAACCGAGGTGTACCACTTTCCCTTTAACTTTCCCTCTCTCTTCTACAATCTACCTCTTTATTCTCCTCCATATCACTTTCATTTTTTACCACCTTCTTCATCATACCCTTTCTTTTTCTCTTTATCTTTTGCATTTGGTCTGTATGTTAAAAACACTAAAAAATTAAAAAGAATAAAACAATAATACAATAAAAGAGTAATACATACTCACCATCCAGCTGAAAAATTTCGTCCAATCATTTTTGTGAGTAAAAATAAATGGTTTCACCTCAAGAATATTGTGTTTTCGTCATATATTTAGATAATGAATATTGTGTAAAAACCAAAAGAAAATTATTTATAAATTGTTTTATATGGAAAATTATATTTCCTAACCATGAGGAACAAAATTAGAATTCATGCAAATACCACCAATGACCATATTTTAAAAATGTGTGTTTTTACCCCCATTTATGTGTCTAGAGTTTTCAGACATTTGTGCTGAATTTCCTAATTTTGTGTGCATTAATATGGTAGAGGAATTTTATTATCCACATGATGATAACAATATCCAAATAGCCTCTAGTTTCCCAAACATTATTCCTCCTTTTGAATTCCCCTTTAAGACTTTGAAATCATTTTCCTTAATAGCCACATTTTAATCCCAATACCTTGTCCCACCCAACATCTATATGTATTTACATTGCATATTTTATTGATATTTAACTGTTTGGGGAATGGATTTCATTTTTGGGTTCCCTTTTCTTTATTTTCAACGTGTTATCATATGCTTGAGGGAAAGAATCCATTTTACTGTGGGGGATAGGTTGTCATTCAATGTGTTTTGGAAATGTATATTCTTATGAAATATTGTTCAAATTTTATTGAAATGTGTTAAGTATTAAAATTACTATCATGATGAGATCAATCATGGTTTAGGATATGAGTGTGAGATTGTTTCCTAGATCACCTTTCTAAAAAATTGAAATAAATGAAAAAAAAGAACACTTGAATTATATATTATTATGTCGTTCAGATAAATTTTGGGTTTTTTAAATTTTATATCTTCTCATTCCCTTTAAAGTTTTTTCCACTTTTTTGTCATGATTCACTCAATTGTTCTTTTATAAATATTTGTTTCCATTCCTTTCCATGTTTAATTTCAAAAATATTGTGCATTTCTTTTTCCATGTTGGTGTTTTACCCCTCTTTCTACTCTTTTGAATACTAAAATCCTACTAGCCCAAAGGCATGAAAAAACCCCTTCATAAGACCTCTTGATTCTTTTTCACTTTGGGATAGGTAATGAAAGCTAAGATCTCTTTCAAACTCTATGATTTTCACTTTTCGTTGGTGAAAGAGTGAACCTCCAATAATTAATTTTATCATCTTGAGAGGTGTGAGTTTTGAGTGTCAACAATTTCCATTTCTAAATTTGATCATGA
Source organism: Viscum album (assembly GCA_963277665.1). NCBI lineage: Eukaryota > Viridiplantae > Streptophyta > Magnoliopsida > Santalales > Viscaceae > Viscum > Viscum album. Next base: position 755,522,176 of record OY728132.1, on the reverse strand, counting down.
AAAATGAATATTTTTATACATTATATTTGTAATAGTTTGTAGTGGAATTAAACATTGAATAGAGAAATCATCTTAAACTCCTCTAATTGGGAAAAATAAAATTTTAACATTTGTTGTCTAGTGAGAATGATTTTGTTGTGTTTGTATATTTTTTGAACATGTGGACATGCACAATACTATGTGTGTGGGATTTGATGTTATTAATATTTTTATAACTGTTTATATACTCAATTTACTAATTTTATATGAAATGTGCATAATGTTTTTGAAATGTGAATGTTTAAATATAAAATATAATTTTTGAGCACTATTTAAATTCATCCGGATTCAAGACAGTTTACTATTTTAAATTTAACTCTCATCCTAATTATCTAAATGGAATGGTTTTTGTTTTTTAGGATTCCTAATTCAATATAAAACATTTCATTACAAGGGATCTATGACCAATTCTACCATTTGGAGGGACATATGGTCCCAAAAAAGTCCTAAATAATATGTGACGAAACTAGACAATCCATGAAGATATAATTAATGGAATCACTCTAGAATTCCAAATCATTTAACCCTCCTAAAAAGGTCAGGGTACAATTCAATTATTCTTGGATAAAACATTCAATGAACCACTCTTAAGACAAAGAGCCCAACTGATGAATTTAAACCCAAGTCACCATTCTGTTCAAGAACTGAAATTTTCATAACATTATTTATTTATCTTATTATAGAAACATTAATTGGAGACAATATTTTTTATTGTAAAATAGTATATGTAGATGGATGAATTTTTTGAAGAATGTTTTTAGATTTGAGGGCATTTTCATATTCAAAAACACATTCACATTTGGTCTTTAAAAAAAGGATGTATTGAAATTGACAGATTGACATTTTTTAATCAAACCAACATAACATTTTTCCTTAAGTCCAATGGCTTCCAACATTTTAGTGTAGACAAAGGAGATAAATATATAGAACTTTATAGAAGATAATATCTCTATATTTGGCTGTATAATTTACCAATGTGGCAATGCAAGTGGAGGGGAAGGTTTGGAATGAAAATAGCCCACAACATTGAGCTATAAATACATCCCCATCAAATCCATGCATGAGTTTGACATTTAAGAGAAAAGGAGGGTGGGTTAATAAGACAAGGCTTATAAAAAGTATAGGGAGGATCTTCCATAACAAATATTTTACTTGAGAAACCATTCATCCTTTCTTCCTTTATTTTACTTTGGTGTTGTTCTTCATTTGTAATTGTGTATGTGTTTGTTTTTGTAATTATATTTTAATGAATGTTTCTTATTCATTATATGTTATTATCATCCAACTTCTATTAAATAATATTAATGGTCTTAAAATTGTTTAAATATAGTTTAATCCCATTCCCTAATTTTTTTCACATTCAATTTAAAATCAATATTTAATTCCCTTCACTGTTTGTGTGTGTGTGTTCGATGCATAACTCTTTTCTTATCCCATTCCTTTTCTTCTCATATTAATTCATCATCATACACTTAATAAAATATATTACTAATAATTAAAATTGATGTGTAAATATTTCATTGGTTTGAGTCAAAATTTAGCGATTTTAAGTTATTTAGAGATTTTGCTTGATGAATATTCTATAATTTAACATTGTATATATTAGACATAACATGTCATTGATTAATGAAATTTTTTTAACTTATAGATTCCATGGATTATTATAACTATAAATACACTTCCAAAATCATGTAATGATTGAGATTAGAACCCTAGTTATGTTAATGCATGGATTAAATCTTTAACACTTGGGAATTCTGGTCAACGTCATCTAGTGATGTGTGTGTTATTTTAAGGCAATATAAAGAAAAGTTTAAGGATATCACAAGCATAACTCCCTAATAATGAAATAACCTCAATATTTAATAAATTTTCAAAAAAATCAATCATTTCTATTAATATATGAAAACAACCCCCCCCCCATATCAAAATACAATCAACTATAAACTATCGACTATTAAAATGTATCATCATTGATGATTCGACATGAGTGTTACTATACGCATTTGTAGAGAAAGGGATCCTTCAACGGTCGATAGGTGACAAGAATCCGCACAATTAAGTATCTATGGAATGAACTTAGACTTCACCAATCTTGGAGATATTCATGGGATGCCTTTATGGGTTTCATGGGATAGAATCTATGGAATTGGTTTAATTGGGTACTCTTATAATGACCCATGGGATTATTTTAGATTATATGGTCTTGGGAAACCACATTTTGATTTGACGGATTTTATTTCATATATCACATTTTATGTTTCTATTTCATATTTTGTGAATTCTTGTATGATTCTATAAAAATGTGACCCCCAACCCAAATCAAAAGCTTGGGGCATGCCTACCATGAATGGTTTATTTATGATGACCCATACACAGACCTTATTATTTTTACATGTACCTTAGTATAGAGATCATTATTAGGCCAAAGAAGGTGGTATTGGTCAGTCTCTATTTAGGAACCCGAACCAAACTGAATATTTACTTGTTTTGTTTATTTCCATTAATTTATTATTATGAAACATTTTCCCATTATTTATTTCATGAAATGGATTAGCATTGTCATGGTGGGTTAGAAAAAATGTTATTTTTATCTCACACACTACATGCTGCACATTTTGTACCGAATTAAAATTCTTGATTATCAGTATGAATAACGTTAGTAAGCCATCATTTGATTCTTGATCAACATTCTAGGTTGGAGTATCGGGCAGTGGACCGAGACAATGATCAAGATGCAAATTATATTAGTTTTTTATATTTTTTGTAGTTTTTGTATAGTATGTGTTATATTCTCGAACCCCATGATCCTTGTGTACTAATATTTTGTTTAGAATCATGGTCATAATAACCATTGATAACTATTATTTATTCATCTTCCTCAGTTTATTTATTACTCAAACTTGATCTATTTCCAAAATTTATATTTTCCTCTATTTCTAATTGCAGTTTCGATTGTTTAACATCTATAATCTCTTATTGTGCTAACTCTAATCTATGAGGGAATTGTATCACCATATACCCAACCAAGTCCCTTGCTTCTATATGGAAGCCTCTAGAGTTTGAGGAATTTCATTTTAGGTCTTTTTTCCACCATCTTTGTGAAAAGTTGAGAAGAAATCATGGTGGGATGCGATAATGATATTTTAGGGAATGTTACATCCATTACCCATATGATAATGGAAATGGGAAAAAATCACCACAAGTTTTTACATCATACTCCAAAAAATTAATAATTATAATAATTTTATTTTTACTATATTCAATCAGCATATTATTTTTAAAAAATTCATATTTATCAGAAAATATTTCTCTCTTAGTTTTCCATAATTTATATGGAATAAATGATAATGATCTTGGGGTAGCACATTCTATTGTATCTAATTGGGATATGAGGTTTACCGACATTTTTTTGAAATGTCTTCAGTAGGATCTTGATAAAAAAGATTATTTTTAGTACAACTTTTCATCATTAGATATATTTTTAGTATGATAAAACAATTGAAACCATGGAAAATATGTTGAGATCATATTCTCTAGAATTCAATGGTGTATGGGATCAACAACATCCAATAGAAATGTTTTCTTACAATAATTGCTTCACTCAAGCATTTAATTTGATCTTATGAATCCACATATGGAAATAAGTTTATAACTTTAACAAAATGGGATTAAGTTAGATAAAGGAAGCTATTTGGACATGATTTATTTAAGGAAGATGTAGAGAAATTCCGATCCATTCAACACCACATCAAGGTCACTAAGAGTTAACAGAAAAATTTATGCTGATATCCACGAAAAATATATCAACAATGAAGTTGGTGATAAGGGGTATATGTGAATTCCAAAATTGAAGAATGTTATGAGATGTTAAATGAAATGAATGTTGGGACATATTTATATTGTCCACATTGAGATTCTTGATATAGTAGGGATGATATCATCATCATGCATGTATATTTATTCAAAGAAGAAAGACAAGTACAAAGAAACAAGGTTTAGGGGGGTCTAAAATAGTGGAGACCAAGAGAATCTCCACGAATTATGTTGACCACTTCCGGATTGAAGGAGGTGACATTGGGAAGAACGGTGGCATTTTTTCTAGGTGCTAGGAGGGAGGAGAGATGATCAATGATTTTGTTCCCCTAAATCCATTTTTGGTGACCTGAATAATTCTATTGAGAAGCAGTTTACATTTTCTGATGAATTAGGTAACTAAGCATGGAATGGAGACTATTTCCTTCAGAGATTCACAAATGATCTTTGAGCCAGTTTCCACTTGGGATAAAATGATGTTCTCTTGATTACAAAGGGTGAGACCCATGAGTTCTACGTTGGAATCCGCTTGAAAAGAAGTGCCACTCCCAAATTGAGCTGTGAAAGCCAAGAACACACTCTCATCTGTGATGCAGACAACACCACCACCACGCATGTCACCCACTAAACAGGAGCCCTCGGTATTTAACGTGAAGACAAAGGTTGGGGGAATCCACCACACCCATGAGCCCCACCTTCTGTCCAGTTGAGCAGCATCCACAGGTGAAAAAACTTGTAGGAAACGTAGGGACGGTTCCTCACGTAAATTATCAAAAAGTGAGACCCAGTCAATCAGAAAGCATTCTGTTCGCATGTGATGGATCGTCCTGTGGAGGATATTCCATCATACCATGCCTTGTTGTGTTCCTAGTAGAGGAACCAGCATCCTGCACTGAGGATGATGGACCTCTCCAGCCTTTCATAACCCTTCCCTGGTGTCCCTTGGAACCACCTATCAAGAGAAATCGAATTCCCGGGGATGAAGGTGGATATGTCCATGAACTCTCGGAAGAACTTCCAAACATCACGGTCCCACTCCCCCTCAAAGAAAATACGATCGACAGTTTCTTCCGGATTATTTTTTCCGAACATGAACCAAGAGGCCAGACTAAAACACATTCTATTGATTCACTCATTAGAAGGAATCGTAGAATTTTGAATTCTCTAGTCAAGGAAGTTGTTTTTGTCAAGGATGTGGTTGCACCACATAATGTCTCTCTAGACTACATGATGCCCTTGGGGAGAATATATCCTACAAATGTGTCATGTAGTTATCTTCCCAGAGTGGGAGGGGGTGAAGATGCATTTCTCCAGTTCGAGGGTAATGAGGATTGAGTCAATTGTTTCATGTCCAGTACTGACTTGGTGAACATTGTGTACTGGCTAGCCTCTTTGAAGGTGGTCATTGGGGTTGGATAGCCCTGGAAATCGACCATAGAACCCATCTAGTTGTGTTTCCAAGAAAAGAACATTTATTTATTTTATAATCCAATGGAAGTGTTGAAGGAGGCCCAGAATGAGGGAGAAAACCGATTGCCACAGCGGTGATCCTTGCACATGCTCTGCATCCACATTGGCAGCATAAGTGTGGGACATAGTTCTCCCCCAAAGAGTATTGTTCTACAGTATTTCCTAAGCATGTTTGGTGTGCATGCACTGCAACATGCCACCTAAGCTCCTCACATTGATTCCCCCATTGTGAATAGGAGGGGCCATCATGTCCCATGACACCCAGTGTCTCTTCCCCTCCGAGAGCGCGCCCCATATAAAATAGGCCAGAACATTGTCAATCGCTTTGATAACCCCGTTTGGAATGTTAGTAGGTGCCAAATCATGCACCAGTATAGCATACATGATGTTGTTAATCAAAGCAATGTGTCCCCCAAATGATAGGAAGTGATTCTTCCAGTTGAGGACACGACTAGTGATCCTTCTAACCACTTGATCGAAGTCCATAATATACATTCCTCCTGAAGATATTGGGGTGTCAAGATAGGACATTGGGAGATGACCAGGAAGCATGTTCATTCCGCTATAAATCGGAGTAGCTCGTCCTTCCATGCATTTATTAGAAAGGAAAATGTTACTTTTGGAGTGGTTGATCACCTGACCACTCCAGATACAATACTCTTCCAAATCCCTCTTGATTCCAAGCATGGATCTCTTCCCCGCATTCAAGAAAATAATTGTGTCGTCTACAAACATCAAGTGAGAAATAGAGGGGAGGTTACTTTTCCTACTATAAGTGATGATACAACCATTCAAGATCCATATTTCCAGGAGTCTCCATAATGTGTCCTCCATTAAGATGAAAATAGATGGGGAGATCGGGTCACATTGACATAAGACTTGGGTGGCCTTGAAGAAGCCATCATAATTCCCCATGAAACAGACAACCAACCACAATGAGCTAATACATCTGAAGAGGATACCTAATACTTTTATAAAGAGGCCCATACTTGTGAGGACCCTCTTGATGAACCCCCATTCCATGTGGTCATACTCTTTGTTCATGTCCGGTTTGATGGCCATGTTAGAATTGTGAGTCTTGCAATTCAAGTCCCTTAGTATTTCTTGTTCCAATTAAATTTCCCCCTGAATTGAACAACCCCTCAAAAAACCATGTTTCTCTATGGAAGTCCACTTCGGAAGTCTTATGGCCATTCTCGAGTTGATGATTCTTGCTAAGATTTTGTAGGGAAATTTTCACATGCTCACGGGGCGATACTGAAAGAGGGGGTAGGGATCCTTCACCTTAGGAATTAGCACTAAAGTTGTGGTACTTGCAACATGGGGAAGGGGTCCTCCACAAAAAAGTCTAGGACCGCATCCACAATGTCCGCCTTAAACAGCTCCCATGCGGCTCTGTAAAACGAGCCAGGAAAGAAGTCAAGCCCTGGCACACTATCAGGATCAAGATTCATCATGTCAGTGAGAATCTTGGGTTACTCTGGAACCTATTCTAGGAGAGGATTTTCCTCCTAGTAAAATATAATGGGGATGGACTATAAGATATCGTCCCTCCAACCCGGGCAACCATTGGCCATCATTGTGCTTGGACCTGGAAGAAGGTCGCTAAAGAATGAGTAGCTCATCTTACCCACAACCTCTCTATCATCCGTTTATGAGCCATCATCAAGCATAAAATATCAGATAAATTTTCAATATGAATTAGAATAATGTAAAAAAATATGCATGAAAATTTATATAATGAAAATATATTTTTATTAAAGTCATTATATGGTTAAAAAAATATGTTTTTACTTTTAGTTTTTTTTATTTCTTATTGTGATAAAATAATATAACTAATTTTTAAAATGATTAGAATATGTTTTCAAAAAAATAACCTCATTTATTACATCACAAATATAAAATTATCTTTGAATAAATTTTTTAGAATTTGATGAATGTTTAATTTTTTGTTGAATAGTAAAAAATAAATATTATTATAAAAAATTTTATTTAGTTTAATGAATTTACGATTGGACATTTTATTTGAAAATGTTTTTAAAAGATAAATTCTTTCAATTATATTATTATTAATACAATTTATCTCATTGGAATCAATTTAATGTTTTATTTTGATATGAAAATATTTTGTACACAATAAAAGTTTTTCTATGGAAACTCGGTTTTCATCAAAATTGCGGGATTAATTTTAAATTAAATTCTTCCCATTTGGATAATTGAATTTATTAAAATTGATTCATATATTTAATCATCATAATTAATACCATTTAACAAGGAAAACATAATTTTTGGTCATAATGGATAATTATAACAATAAATAAATGTAAATCATCTTTAAAGATCTAATAGTATTTACGGGGGTTAAACTAAATATATAAGGGTTAAAATGATGTAAAATATTTTCAGAATTATATTTTATAGAAATATTTAGATACTAACTCAAATAATAATAATTAAAATTCCATTTTGGGTCCTTTTTTTTTGAAATAAGACATTAATATATTTTATTCATTTCAAAAACTCCACGGGTGTCCTCTCCCCCACATATAAAAAAACCTCATCTCCTCTCATAATTACACATCAGGAGAATTTTATTAGATAATAACTACAAAAATACCTTCCTAACATCCCCCCTAGTTTTAGAGTCTTGATCTTGATCAAAAATGATTCCAATAAAGTTTTTAAATGTTATCCTATAGAGGTTCTCTGAAGAAGAGGTGTAGTTCTTAACCATGTGTTTGTGTCTTATTTTTTATACTATGTAACACCCTGAGATGTTGTGAAATTTTTATGATTTTAAATTAATTTAATATTTTTGATTTTTTTTATATGAAATATTATATTTATCTTTTATTACATGAAACACTATACATATCTTGCGTTACATGCAACACTATGTTTAACCAAAATCTGTCATATTATTTAAATAGTATCATTTAAAATGATAGTTATCACCATATCAATGGAATTGAGGGTATGAATATGATTAAATAAAATATGAAAGTATATGGTTTAAAATTTTTTATATAATTATTTCATTGGTGAACAATTACTAAGAAATGAAAATTAGAACCTTTTGAAAATTTAGGGAATCATTTTTTAAAAAACTATGTTTATGCACGTAAATATGTTTTAACACTGTAAATTAAAATAATCAGTTTTCCTGAATTATTGAAAGAAATTTATATAATATTTATTCCCTAAAAATTTTAACATTCATTTTCCTTTTTTTTCAAGAAAATATATAATAATAAATCCAATTTTACGCTTAAAACTATATTTTAAAAAATGTTTTTTCTCCTTTGGAATTATTATATTAAAATAAATTTTAAAAAAATTTATAAATTTTATTTCAAAAAATAAAATTAATTGTCAAATTATAATATAGAAATTATCATTTGTTAAATATTTGGGGGTCTTTTCGTAAATTTACAAATTTTTGATGAATAGTGATAAATACTAAATTTTAATAGGAAATTGAAAATTTTTTACAAAGATGAATTATATATTTAGTTTATTTTAAAGATAAATTAAAACAATTATAACTCCATTAATCCAATTTATCTCATTTTAATTAATTTCAAATTGATTTTTGATATAATAGCTTTATAAACCTTTGAACATTTTTTCTTTAAAAACCTATATTCCCATCCCATATGCAAGATTAATATGAAATAAAAATTTTCCACATCATTAAATTGAATTTAAAAAATATATTAATTATTTAAAACATTAATTATTTATATTATTTAAAAATGTAAACTAAATTTTTGACTAAAATGAATACTGAATGCAATAATAATTAATTACCACGTTTTAGGTAAAAATATGTTTACAAGGGGTTAAAATAAGATGATAAGGGTTAAAATAACCTATAAAATTCTATAAAAAGTATTAAATGGGAATATTTATACCATAAAACCTCTATGTTTTTATATTGGTCCATTTTGGATCCTTTTTAAATATTAAAAATGTGAGATCGGTCAATTTTGTTTTTCGAAAATACCATGAGTGTCATCTCCCACACATATAAAAGGCCACCCCTATCTTCTCTTCTTCACACAATAAAATCCTTTTTGTTCTATATTTTCCTACCAAATTAACTTATTATAATTCCTCTCATTATTATATTATCCTTATTCTGGTAATTAATCTGACATAGAAAGTCTTTTTGTGCATACCGTAGGAGGATCCCCGATGAAGAGGTAACGTTCATAAATTGGATTTTTTTTTGTTTAATTTATTCATCCACCCCATTAATTATTAATATTAATTTATTATATAATAACCATAGTTATAAAAATATAATTAGTTGTTTTTATGTTATGTTAATGACCCAAGACTATCTTCACTTCAATCTAGTGAGTTACTGAATCATTATTCTTATGTATGACACACAACCACCTTGAGAACCGATGTCGTCTATTTTTTCCATTAACACTTCTCACAGTTGGAATTAATGATGGATTTTTGTTTATATATTATAAATTTTATTTTATTAATATTATTGAATTTTTATTTGACACATACTTTCATTATTTACATTTTTTGGAATACGATAACATCAGTCGTGTGTACGGTGGACTACAGCCTCGTGAAGAAATGTGATTCTCTCAATCTATACATGGAATGTGTTAGGTATTTTTTAATATATATTAGTGATATATTTGAACAAAACATAATTTTATATTGATAATATATATTATTTTACTTTATTTAATTCAACTAAATATGAAAATAGAAACAACGTTCATGCGTAAGTATGACCAATCATCTCCAGAAACACTGTATTTTATTCTCTACCAATAAATTTTATGGATTAATATATATATAAATATATGATTAATATATACAATATTTATATCATAGTTATAATTATAGATATTTTTTATGCATTATAAAATTATTGAGGAAAAAAATTTAACTAACCAAAACATATATGAAAAACATAGCGGTTGTTACCTAAAACATACTTAAAAATGGAATTGATATTAAACGAGTAATAAAAGCCCAAAAGAAAATATAATATGGTATGTTATATATGAATATATTTATTCAATATATGTATAGTAAAATTATATTTATTACTAATTATGGTTAAATAATTACGGTGAAAGTGACGAGTTTTGTTAAGGGATTTTTGTTTGACATTTTTACTTCTATGATACAGATACCATATTTACTAGTTCTTTCTTTTATATGATATATTTAATAATCATGAGTTTATATTATCATAATCCTCTTGAAAATTATTTGTATTTAAATATCAATTTTATCATCTCTATTACATGGGGTTTAGGGTTTAAAAGATACCAAATTAGTAAAAAAATTATCTCAATTTTCTTTATTTGGGATGTACACTATGTTATACACCTATAATTTTAAATGTGACGTATATACAAAACAATTGAAAATTAATATCATTAATTTATTTATATTAATGATATTATATGTGAAATTTTATATTATCGTTTCCTGGGGATTATGATTTATTCTTACCAAAGTGGTAATGACTTTTTTTACAATCTCATCATTTAGAAGAATTGTTTATGATTATTTTTCTGATGTAAAAATATTATAAAACACCACTCAAGAAAATCAATAATTTTATTCTCCTATATTTATTCAATATTTTTATTAAATATTATCATTTCTGACTAATTGTTATTTAATATAATTGATAATTTTTTAATGAAAACCAAGCATTATTTATCCCTTCGATATGAAATCTCTTTTCTATAAAAACCATGTTTTCTAAAAATATTTTGAATTTGTTTTATTATTATAATATGAATTTTGAAATAAATTATTACCTATGTTTGATTTTTTCAAAAAAAATTTAAAAAGGATATTCATGTAACTTTTCAAAAAATGTCCATTTGTCTTTTTCCAACAATTAGAAAGAAATCATTATATTAACATGTATGAAATGAACATAAATTCCCATTATCATGAAAATTATTTTAATTAATGTCTAATTTTTTTTGTTTTCAATTTTATTTTCAGTGAATAATTTTTTCTATATGTTTTATGCAGTAAAAAGATTCTTTCGAAGAGGAAAGTATATTTTCCTTAATTAATTTTTTAAATGATCGATCAAAATCATTATTCATCTTATATTACATCTATTGATGTAACCCATGATTTAATGAGGACATGATTGAAGGATACCAATATTATTCAATCTATTATTGATTTATTTTATTAATGTAATGATTTTTATGAAAACTATTTCCCTTATATGGGTTATACAATGAGGAAATACTTTTGGAACCCACTTGTTTTCATAGGTTATGCTATGATGAAGTGATTATAAAACCTATATCTTTTCCACAGTTTATGATATGATGAAAAGTTCATGAAATAAATTTTATCCATGTGTTAAGATACGATGAATTTTTTATGATATTGTGGAACAAAAAAATATTGTTTTCATTATGAGATGAGTGGGACCTAAATCGCCCTCCAATGTATTAGTTATTATTTATATATCATGAGATAAACATGGAAAAATAGTCCATGGGATTGATCAACTAGGGGAAACAGGTTCACCCTGATCCACAATGTGAAACATGTGTGTTAGGACCACCAGGATAGATACCCTAAGGGGGTGAATCCGGGTACGACAGATTAAAACAACTTCCCCTTTTGATCTTGTTTTTATATTAGAAAAAACCCTCTTTTCTCTCTCCTTCCCCTTGTAGAGTATTAATAAACCTTAAACCACACACAGGACACAACAATTTTTACTTGGTTCACCCTCACTGGTCTACGTCCAAGGAGCATACACCAGTAATGTGACGTTGTACCAATTCCACTATAATTGCACTGTTGTTTACATGTTCGAAGCGAACTCATTGTCCCTCTTGGTTTACAACCACCCAAAATTTGAGGACTCACTAATCTATCAACTAAAGTGATCTCACTACTTCTTCAGAAGATCCAATCACAGTTTATAGATATGTAGGTTTCTTCATTATCACTAATTAATGCAACCTCCACTGTATTTAGATTCTCTATTAAAGTCAAAATTTCATCCACTGATGAATACCCCTTTCCTACTAAATACAAGGCATCTCACTTTAGAAACACCTTCCCAAAGCACCCTACTTCACGAGGCTCCCAATTTCATGAAGCTAAATCAAACCTTCATGAAGATCCTACCTTTTCTCGAAGATCATGCCTTTAAAAAGATTAGGATGTTGAAGAATTCAAGTCTTCATAGAGAGACTTCCCTCGAAAAGCTCACAGAGCCAACACGGAGCTCTCAACATTCGTGGAGGTAGATTAGCCATCGCGAAGCCCTTCTTTCACGAATCAGACAGCCTTCGCAAACCACCATCACGATCTAAGAGAAAAATATTTTCTTCAAAAAATCTCTCTTATTTTCTAGAGGGGGTCGAGACCTATTTAGAGTTGATTTCACAGAACCAATAACCTTCCGCATGTAGTCAGTGCAACATCATCTCAAATCACAAAGCTCTGAAATTTCCTCCAAAATTCTATCAAAATCGCGAGGCACCACAGAAATTTTCCAATCGTGGAGCTCATCATAATCACGAATCATTCTGTCAATTACTTTGTGTCTTCGCCACAAAGATCCAATTTTAATTCCCATCATCGCTGCAATTCTATTCATCACTTCTGTTGGTGAAGATTGTTGTAATCACGAAGAATCACCGTCAACATTTTACATGACTTCGCAAAATCCAATCCATGAACCCTATCTCTGCCAAACTCATGCCTTTTCCATATTTAAATTACGTCATCAAGGAAATCCATATTTCCCAATGCTCACCAAACTCCAGATTTTGGAACCCAAATTTTTTTTCCAACACTGGGAAACGACGCCACCTTGTATTTGTTCATTTGTACCGCCTCCAGATTGTTCCTTCCTTTGTCATTGTTCATTGTCAACATGGATTGTCAAAAACATCTCTGGAACTTGACAATTCACCATAGAAACATGCATTTTCATAAAAAAAGAAACCCAGAAATACTACAATGATACTTTAGGGATTTTTTCCCAACAACCTCCCCTTTTTGGTTTGTTGATATCTCTTTTCATAATAATTCCTTGTACATAGATACATCTCTGAAGAACTTTCTAGCCGCTACAACCATTTGCATCATGCAATTTTGATAGCTTTCAAGGATTCACTTAACACGTGATCTAACCCCACATGAGCAATGCTCAGCATGAGAAACAAGATTAAATGAATAGTTCAACAATGAAACACTTCATTTCTGACACCAACTATTGATGCCAAACTAATACCAATTGCTAAACTGATAACAATTTTGGATCCCTGGAAACTTTATATCACTATTCCAACATCACTCTTCTGTTATTATCATGACCCTTAGCAATCGTGATGTCTACTCGTTGATCGAGCACTTCTGGCATCATCATATTTAAAACGATCCCCCTATTTCATTTCTCTCCCCCTATCCCGCTCCTCCACCTGTCAGCTTATCCCCGTGTCTTTGACTAAGACATTTTCCCCCTTAATTATCCACAGTTTATACCCCTTGAGGAGTCACTATTTTTATATCATCCCGTCTTTTTATAACATAACATTCATTCCATTACACGGAACTGAGGATCTTTAAGGTTTAGTGTCTTGGAAACAAGGAACATAAAACATGAAACAAAAAAACATTCTTCTTAAACACTTGAAATTCTTCTCCTCATGTTCACCCTAGGCTCATTACTGCATCTCATAACCTGGAGACATACATCAAAAGAAAGGATGAGCAAAAGTCCCAGCAGGGAAACAAGTGAAACATTTTACATATGAACTTGAGATACATTAATAAAGTCATGAAAAGAACTTGAAGAAATGAAAATGAAATCATGAGGCATATCATAATAAAAATAAAACTTTTTCATAACTTGAATATGTGGCTGCAACATTTAATATTGACAATCGTTTTGTTTCACCAAGGTCCATCCCCAAGGTGTCATTAAAAATTTCCAAGGTTATTCACCAAGGCGTCGTTAAAATGGTCATCTCTAGAGATTAAGTCTTTACCCAATGCATTGGAGCGCTATCAGGGTGCACCCTTAAATTTGCATTTATTATCATGTGAGACACATATATCATCATCAATAATTTCATAAAAAAACCCATATAGCATAAAATAAATGGGTTTCATTTCATAATCATAATGTTAAAAAAAACTGCTTTAAAGACATGATCCTTACGTCACTTTAAAACCCACAGAAAAAGAAGGTGGGTCTCATGTATGTAAATCCCAGAATTTAAAATAGAACATTTTGGTATATATGTAAATAACCCTTTATAAGAAATATCTTTGAGTATTAACTTAATAATATAAAATAACTTTAGAAAAAAAAGAGAGACATTTTGAGACGGAAATTCTGCAGCATAATGGCTATGTTACGAGGTTTTAGAAGACATTAAAAAGAGAGGGAAAATGGGTCAAACATTCATAAATGACCCATAATACAGTATATGGACAGAATGAGAAGGATACAAGATCATGGTAATGAAATTTCAAGGACATACCATTTGAAATAAAAAACAAGGAAGGAAGACAAAAATTAGATTTCTCTTATGAATGTTCGGCAGCCTAACGGCGTTACTTAAACTTCAACAAAAATGATTTGAAAAGATAAAATAGGGTCTCTCATCATGTGAACATAAGAGTTCAGTATTATAGATATAGAGATAATTCCCCAACATAATTTAAAATGAACTTGAAAGACTTGACATGAAAGTAGAACTTTGAAAGGAATGAGAAGGGTGAAAGAATCCCCTAAAAATTCGGGAGTCTAACGGCACCACTTAAAACTTCAAAATACTGAATTGAAGAGATAAAATGGGGTCTCTCATCATATGAACATAAGAGTTCAGTATGATATATATAGAGATCATACCCCAACATAGCAAAAGGAACTTGAAGGAATTGACATGAAAGTAGAACTTCAAAACGAGAAGGGAAAAGAACCACTTAAAAATTCGGCAGCCTAACGACGCCACTTAAAACTTCAAATTACTGAATTGAAGAGATTAAATGGGGTATCTCATCATATGAACATAAGAGTCTAGTATGATAGATATATAGATCATACCCCAACATAGCAAAAAGGAACTTGAAGGAATTGACATGAAAGTAGAACTTCAAAACGAGAAGGGTGAAGAACCACTTAAAAATTTGGCAGCCTAACAGCGCCACTTAAAATGTCAAAATACTGAATTGAAGAGATCAAATGAGGTATCTCATCATATGATCATAAAATATCAGTATGATAAATTTAGAGATAATACCCCAACATAATAAAACGGAACTTGAAATACATTACATGAAAATAGATCTTGAAAACGAGAAGGGAGAAAGAATCTGTTACAAAAATTTCGGTAGCCTAACGACGCCATTTAAAACTTCATAAAACGAAATAATTAGAGTAAGAGGGGATCTATCATTATATGAACATAAAAAGGGCAGTAAGAGTAGTATAAAAGAACATCCTCCAACATAAGAACATGTAGCATAAAATTAATGACATACTAGAGATTACTTGAAATGAAAGAGAGAGGTCAGATCCCTTACCTTAAAACGTAACTCTTAAAACTCAAAGGTTTGGACCTTGAGGGCTTGGGGGCACCTTGGGAGGACTCCTTGGGAGGTAAGGAGACCAGAACATCGTCGGGGGAGAGTGGGGAGTCGAATGGATGAGAAGATGGCTTGGTATTTATAGGGAAAGTGAGGGGACAAGGCATTAATGGCCAAGGGACACCTCATTAGTGGTTTTGGAAAAACCATGGGCTTGCCCATGGTATTTTCCCATGGTATTGGCCACTTGGGACACCTCATACCTCATCTTACTATTCATAAGTCGACCATATTGATTACATACTTAATACATCATTTAATGATATCATTAAACACCCGTAACTTAAAAACTGTATTTTCACTATTCATCAAAAATTCAACTTTCTCAGAATAATCCAAAAATTTCACCATAACCAAATATCAATGCTCTGATTTCAAAAATGAAATCCATTTTATAAAAATAATTTTCTAAATTTTTTAATTAAAATTTTAATTAAAAACACTATTCATCTGAAAAAACTAATACATGAATAATAATTTATGAAACCGTTATTTAACTATTTTATTGAATCACATTACTTAATCAAAGTGCCTAGCTTATTTTAGAACTTTCTTTAAGTTATATTACTAATCCATTTGGACACATTATTAATCCTAATCATAAAATCACTATTCATAATTTACTATTCATCAAAAATCAAGTTGATCTCATTAGACTCTAAATTTCGTACTGAACATAATTATAGGAGACCATTTTTTGAAAATCATTACACATTTTTAATTATTTAAGGTTTACATAAACATATTTAAAATATCCTTTTTCGAAAATTCATCAAAAATATGCATACTATATTTATCCGGTCATTTGAAAATTCATAAAAGAAATCGATATTTTTATTTAAAAAAAGGATTACACAAGACAGTTACGGTCTCCTTACATAGCCCTTAATCACACCAGCATAGGACCTAAGTGTAAGGTGTGATAAGGTGAGAGAATCCGAGGGAGGCTTGGCCAAAATCACACGAGTAGTAATTCATATCAGTATGAACTTCTCGCGAAGGCGATCCCGTTCTAGCTTTATACGATGAAGTTCAGCTTGGTTTTGGTCCAGAGCAAAGCCCAGTGGTGCTACCTCCTTCCCAAGTTCTGTTAGATGGGCTTCGATCGGTCCAAGACTACTGGGTGAGGCCATCGAATCTTCTTTCTATATTAATTAACCAAGATTGCTTGTATTTAGAGACAATAGTGAAAACATTTAGTTTCCAGCGGTCATATTGACCAATGGTCAAATAACAGTCAAAACCCAACAGTCTCATTTTAATTATACTCATGTTATCAAATGAAAAATTTTTGTTGAGTATAAAAATAAAATAAAATAACACATAAAATTAAGAAAAAATATTTATTTAAAATTTCGGGTCGTTACAATATTCCCCCCTTAAGAAATTGCGTCCTCACAATGTTTAAAATTGGGTTTTGAAATTTCATTGAAAGTCCCACATCAGAAAAGTAGTCAGTAAAACTATTACTTTAAAAGAAAGAAAGGGAAGTACAATGGTCACCCGAGTTAACCCACACTAGGATACCATGTAGGAAAACATGGATATGGAGGAGAAAATAAAGGGTCAAGTTCTGAGGGAGAGTGATAGAGAACATGATTAGGAGAAAGTCAACCATAAGCAAATCCCAAACTTATGATGTGTGTAAACGGTATTTGATTACCTAGTAGGAAACATAAACCAACAACATTTTTGTTTTACGTTTCTTTTCATAATTTTGAGGAATTCATTTACTACATAGAACAAAAACATAAGAAAATATTCCTACCTTCAAGTAGAGTTTCATCCTTTAATAAGTCCCTACCAACACTAATCTTTTCTCCAAATGATGAGGATTCAAAAACACTTGGTCTCATAAAAGAACAAGAATCATCTTCTAGAGAATCACATAATCTACAAAAGATTAACTATCTATTTCTTCTATCTTTAAACATTATCCCAAAAACAGAAAGCTTAAGGTAAAACAACTCTTGAAAAAGAAATAATCCCATAGGAATGGAAACTACTTTTAAATCTTCAAAGTTCCATGGTACTACCCAAAGTTCATCATAGACCATTCCATAAATAATGGTCCTTAAAATTCCTCAAAATAAACCAAACTAAGAATGAAACCCAAATACATGAAGGATTTGATAACATAGTCTTCCAAAACAACTTCATTGTTCATCTCCAGACAACATCAACCACTCCTAACATCTTATAACAAAAGTAGCTAACCTAAACATATTTTACCCAAGATAGGTTAATCATTCCCATAAGTAACCTAAATTACTATAAGTCCACCATAAATTCATAAATTCTTCAAAATATAAGTCAACCTTACTCCTCAATGAAAATACTATAGTAATATATTTACCTCGATCATATAGGGTCCCCAAAATAGTGAACGTCTTCCAAAATAATAATCATCTTTTAATCCCCTAATCATCTCTTTCATATTAATACGGAAATCGTCACATTTCCTATCACATTGGTTGTTGGGACACATTATTCCATTTCCCACCAGTAACTAAGAATAGAAAGTATAATTAGAGGCTTAAATACTTAACCAATAATCATGAAAAGGAACTTAAAGCATATAAGGATAACTTGTAGAAGAAAAGTATACCCTAACTTGTGATCCCCTAGGTTCCCATATAGGTTATCCATGATCATATATTCTTATGTGAATCTTTATTTTATTTTATCTTTGTTCCTTTAACAATGTTGCATACCATGCTTATGAATTTACCAAAGCATATCCCCCGGGAGTGTCGTAACCAAGAGTGCAGCAAGGCCCGTTGTCGTGTACCAGTTCCCATTTGAGTCTAGCTCAAAGCGGTGTTTTCGGGTTTTAACCCTATGTACATCTGTGCCAGAGCCACCTCTACCAGCTCGTATCCAGACAGGGATGTATTTGCTTGGCAACCCCTTACTCAATACTCACCAAAATACTAGGAAGATTTCCTATATTTAAACTTATCTATAGGGTTCTTCCTAGAGTTTTCATATCCTAATTTCCACAAATAACTAAACCATCCTTTGATACCAACTATATCATCCCGTCTTTTTATAACATAACTTTCATTCCATTACACGGAACTGAGGATCTTTAAGGTTTAGTGTCTTGGAAACAAGGAACATAAAACATGAAACAAAAAAAATCATCTTAAACACTTGAAAGGATTCTTCTCATGTTCACCCTAGGCTCATTACTGCATCTCATAACCTGGGGACATAAATCAAAAGAAAGGATGAGCAGAAGGCCCAGCATGGAAACAAGTGAAACATTTTACATATGAACTTGAGATACATCAATAAAGTCATGAAAAGAACTTTAAGGCATGAAAATAAAATCATTAGGCATATCATAATAAAAATAAAACTTTTTCATAACCTGAAGATGTGGCTGAAACATTTAATATTGACAATCGTTCATTTCACCAAGGTCCATCCCCAAGGTGTCGTTAAAAATTACCAAGGTTATTCACCAAGGCGTCGTTAAAATGGTCATCTCTAGAGATTAAGTCTTTACCCAATGCATTGGAGCGCTATCAGGGCACACCCTTAAATTTTCATTTATTATCATGTGAGCCACATATATCATCATAAATCATTTCATAAACAACCCATATAGCATAAAATAAATGGGTTTCATTTCAGAATCATATCGTTAAAAAAACTGCTTTAAAGACATGATCCTTACGTCACTTTAAAACCCACAGAAAAGGAAGGTGGGTCTAATGTATGTAAACCCCAGAATTTAAAATGGATCATTTTGGTATATATGTAAATACCCCTTTATAAGAAAGAGCTTTGAGTATTCACTTAATAATATAAAAGAACTTTAGAAAAAAAGAGAGACATTTTGAGACGGAAATTCTCCAGCATAACGGCTATGTTACGAGGTTTTAGAAGACATTAAAAAGAGAGGGAAAATGGGTCAAACATTCATAAATGACCCATAAAACAGTATATGGACAGAATAAGAAAGATACATGATCATGGTAATGAAATTTCAAGGACATACCATTTGAAATGAAAAACATGGAAGGAAGACAAAAATTAGATTTCTCTTATGAAAGTTCGGCAGCCTAACGGCGTTACTTAAACTTCAAAAAAATGATTTGAAAAGATTAAATAGGGTCTCTCATCAAGTGAACACAAGAGTTAATTATGGTAGATATACAGATAATTCCCCAACATAATTAAAAATGAACTTGAAATACTTGAAATGAAAGTAGAACTTTGAAAAGAATGAGAAGGGTGAAAGAATCCCCTAAAAATTCGGCAGCCTAACGACGCCACTTAAAACTTCAAAATACTGAATTGAAGAGATAAAATGGGGTCTCTCATCATATGAACATAAGAGTACAGTATGATAGATATAGAGATCATACCCCAACATAGAAAAAGGAACTTGAAGGAATTGACATGAAAGTAGAACTTCAAAACGAGAAGGGTGAAGAACCACTTAAAAATTCGACAGCCTAACAGCGCCACTTAAAACTTAAAAATAATTAATTGAAGAGATTAAATGGGTTCTCTCATCATATGAACATAAGAGTCCAGTATGATAGATATAGAGATCATACCCCAATATAGAAAAAAGAAACTTGAAGGAATTGACATGAAAGTATAACTTCAAAACGAGAAGGGTGAAGAACCACTTAAAAATTCGGCAGCCTAACAGCGCCACTTAAAACTTAAAAATACTGAATTGAAGAGATAAAATGGGGTCTCTCTTCATATGATCATAAAATATCAGTATTCTAAATTTAGATATCATACCCCAACATAATAAAAATTAACTTGAAATACTTTACATGAAAATAGATCTTGAAAAATCAGAAGGGAGAAAGAATTCGTTACAAAAATTTCGGCAGCCTAACGGCGCCACATAAAACGTCATAAAACGAAATAATGAGAGTAAGAGGGGATCTCACATTATATGAACATAAAAAGGGAAGTAAGAGGAGTATAAAAGAACATCCTCCAACATAAGAACATGTAGCATAAAAGGAATGACATAAAAGAGATTACTTGAAATGAAAGAGAGAGGTCGGATCCCTTACCTTAAAACGTAACTGTTAAAACTCAAATGTTTGGACCTTGAGGGCTTGGGGGCACCTTGGGAGGACTCCTTGGGAGGTAAGGAGACCATAAAATCGTTGGGGGAGAGTGGGGAGTCGAATGGATGAGAGGATGGCTTGGTATTTATAGGGAAAGTGAGGGGACAAGGCATTAATGGCCAAGGGACACCTCATTAGTGGTTTTGGAAAAACCATGGGCTTGACCATGGTATTTGCCCATGGTATTGTCCACTTGGGACACCTAATACCTCATCTTACTATTCATAAGTCGACCATATTGATTAAATACTTAATACATCATTTAATGATGTCATTAAACACTCGTAACATAAAAACTGTATTTTCACTATTCATCGAAAAGTCAACTTTTTCCGAATAATCCCAAAATTTCACCTTAACCAAATATCAATGCTCTGATTTCAAAAATGAAATCCATTTTATAAAAATTATTTTCTAAATATTTATAATTAAATTTTTAATTAAAAACAATATTCATTCGAAAAAAACTAATACTTGAATAATAATTTATGAAACCGTTATTTAACTATTTTATTGAATCACATTACTTAATCAAAGTGCCTAGATTATTTTAGTACTTTCTTTAAGTGATATTACTAATCCATTTGGACACATTATTAATCCTAATCATAAAATCACTATTCATAATTTACTATTCATCAAAAATCAAGTTGATCTCATTAGACTCTAAATTTCGTACTGAACATAATTGTAGAAGACCATTTTTTGAAAATCATTACACATTTTTAATTATTTAAGGTTTACATAAACATATTTAAAATATCCTTTTTCGAAAATTCATCAAAAATATGCATACTATATTTATCCGGTTATTTGAAAATTCATAAAATAAATCAAAATTTTTATTTAAAACAAAGGATTACACAAGACAGTTACGGTCTCCTTACATAGCCCCTTATCACACCAGCATAGGACCTAAGTGGAAGGTGTGCTAAGGTTAGAGAATCCGAGGGAGGCTCGGCCAACATCGCACGAGTAGTAATTTCTATCAGTTTGAACTTCTCGCGAAGGAGATCCCGTTCTAGCTTTATACGATGAAGTTCAGCTTGGTTTTGGTCCAGAGAAAAGCCCAGTGGTGCTACCTCCTTCCCAAGTTC
Organism: Viscum album; assembly: GCA_963277665.1. Classification (NCBI taxonomy): domain Eukaryota; kingdom Viridiplantae; phylum Streptophyta; class Magnoliopsida; order Santalales; family Viscaceae; genus Viscum; species Viscum album. Next base: position 755,500,002 of record OY728132.1, on the reverse strand, counting down.
TGTTAGATGGGCTTTGATCGGTTCAAGGCTACTGGGTGAGGTCATCGAATCTTCTTTCTATATTAATTAACCAAGATTGCTTGTATTTAGAGACAATAGTCAAAACATTTAGTTTCCAGCGGTCATATTGACCAATGGTCAAATAACAGTCAAAACCCAACAGTCTCATTTTAATTATACTCATGTTATCAAATGAAATATTTTTGTTGAGTATAAAAATAAAATAAAATAACACATAAAATTAGGAAACAATATTTATTTAAAATTTTGGGTCGTTACAATTTTTTCCATTGTCAATGAACCCAAAGGTCACTCCTCTGTGGTCTGAGACATTAGAAAGAACACATATGAGAACAGTAAAGAACAACACACAATAACTCGAGGAGAGGGAGAAGGGGGTCCCACAACCACATGTTTTGAAGTATGGGATGTCGACTGAACTCCTAGGGCCAGTCAATGCCCCTCAAAAGCTTCCTTAGGTAATGAATTTTTCAGGATCTCTACAACCAGTATCTCTGTTGGTATATACTCCAACGTTGGGATTCCATACTCAACCTTCTCCTTCATAAATTGATACATCATCTCAATGTGTTTTTTCTGGGAGTGATGGATGAGATTATATCTAAGATTTATAGTACTAGAGTTATCGCAGTGGATTTAGATCAGAGGCATCACTTCAACCCCCATATCATTAAGTTGCTGCTTTATCCACAGTAAATGTGTGCTTGCTTGAGTGGCCACAATATACTCATCTTCTGTGGTGCTCAATGAAATGCAGTCTTGATTCTTTCTTAGAAAAGAAATACACAAACCACCAGGATAGAAAGCACCTCCTGTTGTGATTTCCGATCATCCACTGAACCATCCCAATCTGTATCAGTATATCCTAGTAATTCTGACTGATATTGGTCACTATATATCAAGCTGAAATCCACCGTGCCCGTGATATACCAAAGTATTCTTTTCAATGCAATCCTATAGGTTTCTTAGTGATTACTATGATATCTCATTGATTTTCATGTGGAAAATATAGTGTCATGCCTTTTCATAGTCATGTATAGAATACTTCCAATGATTTTCCTTTATTCTGTGATATTAAGTACCTTATTATGCTCATATTTGGACAGTTTTATGTAGGTAGAAACTGAAGTCTTCATATCCGTATAATTTTCAATCCCAAATCATTTAAAAACATATTTGGCATATTTGTATTAAGAAATTAATGTTCCATTCCTTCCTTGTGTCACCTATAGACAATGGAAAAATGCCAGCTCGGCAATCATTGACATTTTGAAGTCACTTTTCATGAATTTTGAGAACTATCTGCACTGAGCGTCATCTGATCCACCAAATATTATGGCATAGACATAAAACAACACCATCATCCATTTATTACTATTATTGTTGAAATAGATATTGTAATCAACTCCCCCACACTGGAAGCCATGATTTTTCATGTACTAATCGAGCCATGAGTACCATGATCATGGTGAATATTTCATCCCATACAACAATTTCTTACGTTTGAAAACCTTGTTCTCATCCTCATGAATGAGAAAACTATCTGGCTACTTGATATAAACCACTTCCTCCAAAACCCCATTAAAAATGTAGATTTTTCGTCCATTTGGAAAACATTAAACTTTTGTTGCATTGCAATGGCTATGAATAATCTAATTGTCTCTATTATCTCAACTGTTGAAAATGTCCCATCAACATCTATTCCCCCTATCTGGGAGTATCCATTGCATACAAGTCATACATTGTTCGGAATCACTGTGCCATCTTCATTCATCTGGTTGTGATAGACCCATTTAGTCCCAATGACATTCTATTTTTCTAGCCTCAGAAAAATCACACACATCTGATTTTTCTCAATCTGATCAAGCTCTTCAATCATTGCCTGAAGCTGGTTTTCGTCTTCAGATGCATCAGTGAAGCACTTCGGCTTAGCCTGAGATAAGAATGTTCTGTACGGTAGAGATTTCATTCTCCGTGACTGAACAGGAACTGACGCATCACCTATTATATTCTACACGTAAATTTTAGCTTTCCTTTTTGGCTTTTATGAAGGTATAGATTCTACTTCCTCATGCTCATCATCAATATCCTCTTCTGAATCAACATCATCCACTTCTGCTCCCCCTACGTTTATTTCATCCTCATCTCATTCATCAATAAATTGGTCACTACGTTGTTGAATGATATCCTCATTCTCCACTACAGTGGCATCATTTCTCTTAACTACTTTTCCAAGCCTTATGATAAATCATTTGTATGATTTTTTTCCTAAGTAGCCGAGGAATATCCCCTCATCTCCACACGACTCAAATTTCCTATGTTTGTCCTTGTTGAGGATAAAGCCCTTAAATCAGAATATTCAAAACTATTTATCTGTGGTATTATTTCCATACCATGTCACATATAGATTATTTCCTTCCTTCGGACACAACATAGCCCTGTTAGGAATGTAGACTGATGTCAGTACTTCCTCCTTCCAAAATTTCTCTGGCAGGTATTTTTCTATAAGCATAGTTCTGTCCATGTTATTGATGATCATATTTCTCTATTAAACCACTCCTTTTGGTTGGGGTGTTCTCCCCCTGGAAACTTGATGCCTTGTCCTGTGTTTCTTGAGATAGTCTTCCACCTGACTATTTGTGAATTTCGTACCATTATCAAGATGAAACATCATAATTTTCTATGTAAGCAACCTTTCACACTCTCTTCGGTAATGTTTTAAGCAGCTGAAACACATTGTACTTATGGGAAATAAAAAATACCCATGCCATTCTGCTATAGTCATCAATGAAAAGAACATAGTACCTCTTTCCGTCAATTTTTCTGGGTTTGATAGGCCCACAAACATTAGCATGCACCAATTTGAGAACTCTGGTTGACTTTTTTCCTTTTACTTATACATATTTCTAATGAGCTTCCCTTGTTGGAATGAATCGCACATGTGAGTACGATCACATGATTTCTTAGGGAGGTCCCTTGCTACATTACACATTACTAGATATTTGAGGGATGGTCGGCATAGATGACCATGTTATTTAGGCCACAAATTATTTTTTTCTTCTATAGTTAGAAAGAACATATCTTCTCCTCCACTTACCAGGTAGATAATCCCATTTTTTTCATTTTCCCTATAGGACTACTACCCCATCTCATCCTTTGATGATAAACATCTTCATAGTAATCCTTATATAATTTCTTGAGTCACATATTTGTCTGGAACTAAGAAAATTGTGACTGAGGCCTTCTACTACTGACACATCAGCACGTCTCATCTCTTTGTGCCCAAAAATGGCTTTTCATGAGCCAATAATATTCATGACTTTATCATTTCCAAACATGAAAACTCTTTCTTTGTGAAATTTTACTCCTGTAACAAGATCCTTATTACCTGTCATGTTAGATGTGCAACCACTATCAAGGATCCACCAACAAGAGTGATCTGATGCTTTAAGGGAAATTTCGGCCACCACTTCTTTCTCATCCTTTTTCTTCATTGACCATATGTTTACATTCACACATGAAAAGGATTAAGACATCTGATCATTCTTAGAGTATGAAGGACTAGATTTATCTTGCCAAGATGAAATTATATTTTTCATTTTCAACTCACCTATTGGTTCATTGATCTGCTGCTTGCGAACATTTTGATTCTCCTTTGGCACATTCCTCTGTATGGTCGAAGTACAATACCTAGCCATGTGCCCAAATCCTCCGCACCAAAAACTATATCGTTCGAAATATTCTCTAAAAATCCATTGTTTTTTAGAAGCCACCTATTTTCTTGTGCCCTTAGACATCTCTTGGATATGAAACACACATACTGTGAATATCCCATCACTCCACAATAATAACACGGGATATAAGGGACATTCCATCGTATTATTTATGAACTGCTAGATTCCCCTTGGGATCTCTGAATTTTATGAGTCTTCTTTATACCCTAATCATCATTCAAACATGGAATGGGTTCGTGCGTTATGACTAAAATTTTTACAGCATTTTATTTTCAATCAAGCCCCCCATCAGCCTAAGAATCTGAAAATAATTGATGATTTTTTCTTCTGAACCACTATTCTCCACTTTCAGCTTCTCGGTTTTATGAGTGATTTTCATTCCTGATGTCCTAGAAAGAGTGAAGTGATTTTTATGATACTTAACATGTTTTCTCCAACCAAAAACTTCTCCTTAAATGATATAAATACGCTTGTTTTAATATTTCCTTGTGGTATATATGCTATTGATCTCCCTTTTCTGTTCTTCAATTTTTTATACTTACTAACTGATTCTATGTCCTCTGGTGTTGATGACATGAGTTTCTCAATTTCATTCATCAACTCAGACTTCTATTATTCCTTCTAATTCATATAGATTTTGGCGTCATGATCAACTTTTTTGCCTTTCTTTGTTTTGGGTCTCCAAACATCCAGGTCCTCCAGATAAGCCTCTAACTCAGCTTTCATATCTACTCTTCCCTCAACATATTCTTCTCCATCACCAGCTTCGGTTTAATTCTTATTCTGAGAACTACCAATAAAGGCCACCATATCATTTTTTCCATGATCTATACAATTCTCTCTCTCTCTTCAACCTCCTCAACCTCAGACTCGTCTAAACAATAATATTATTTTGAAAGATTGTTCTTCTTCTTAATGAAATTTCTCTTGAACTATTTCTTGCCTTTCCCATAGGCTGAATACTTCTTCTTGGAAATTTCTATTTTATCGACATCATCATCCTCTTGGAACCTTTTTTTGCACCTTTTCGCACGATGACCAACATTTCTACATCGAAAGCATGCATGTGGAAGCTTCCCATTAAACATTCCTTTTCTTCTTTGAAGGTTTGAGAAGAGGATTGACATCACCTCATCTATCTCTTCTTCTTCTTGAGAATATTCAATGGTGAACTTCTTGATGGCCTTGAATTCCACCTCTTGGGATTTCCCCATTTCCACAACATCGTTATCATCATTTATCATTTCATATAAAATAAGGGTGTTTTGCGGGATATCCAATATGAGCTCTTTTGGGTCTTTATATTCCAAAACCGAAACTTTTTGATTGAACTGAGGTGGAAGTTTCTTCAATATGCACTTCACAATATTTATGTATTCAATAACATCTCTAATACATAGAATTTATTCCGCTACAAAATTTACCATGTCAAAGAATGCATCAATAGACTCATTCAGGTTCATTCTCATATCTTCATACTTGTTCCACAACACTTGCTACTTTGCCTCTGTGACAATTGTATCTCTTTTATATAAATTCAATATATTTTCTTACATGGAATGTGATGTTTTTAGAGACATAACATTTGTATATATAGAATTGGATAGGACTCCCCTTAAATCATTGATTCCCTTTGCGTCTGAATCCAATTCTCTTCACATAGCTTTTGATAAAGAACAACAATTAATATCAGATGTCATATCGTGAATTGCTACTATAAACACATCCATTCCCATAGATCGGAAGTACTATTGCATCTAATTCTTCTATATCTGATTATTTCTTCTATCTACAATCAGAATCCCTTAATGATTGATGACCTCCATTTGAGAGAGAAACTGATATCAACCTTTCCCTCTGATACAATTGTTAGGTCCACTAGATTAGATACCCTAAGGGCGAGGGGTAAATCAGGGTATGAAAGATTAAAACAACTTATCCTATTGATCTTCTTTTGCTGTTAGAAAAAACCATCTTCTGTCTCTTCTTCCTGTTGTAGAGTATAAATAAACCTTAAAGCATGAATAGGACACAACAATTTATACATGGTTCAACCTCACTGGGCTATGTCCAAGGAGCATACACTGGTAGTCTACCAATGTACCAATTCCACTATAATCACACTACTGTTTACAAGTTCAATGTGGAATAAATGTCCCTCCTAGTTTACAACCACTCACAATTTGAGAACTCATTACTTTCTCAACTTAAGTGAGCTCACCACTTCTTCAGAGGATCCACTCAGAGTTTATAGACCTATAGGACTCTTCATTATCACTGATGAATGAATCCTCCATGGTATGTAAATGCTCCATTTAAGTTCAAATTTCATCCACTAATGAATACCTGTTTCCCAATAAATACTATGCAAATCACTTTGGAAACACCTTCACAAAGAACCTTACTTCACGAGGCTCCTAATTTTGCGAAGCTCAAACAATCCTTCGCGAAGCTCTTAGCTTTTCTCAATGCTCTTGAAATTACAATTCTCAGGCCATTTCATAGCTCAAGTCATTTCAGAATGACATCCCTCACAAAGCTCACTAATCCAATTCGGAGCTCGCAACTTTCACGGAGCAAGATTAGTTTCCATGTAGCTCTTCTTTCGCGAATCACACTACCTTAACAAACCACCTTCGCGATGTGAGAAAATAAATTTCATTGAAAACTCCCTTTTTTCTCAAGGGGGTCAATTCCTATTTATAGGCGATTCCAAAAAACCTCGAAGCTTCTACGCGAAGTCATCTCTTTCTCATATCAAATCCCAATGCTCCGAAATTTCTGATGAAATTATGTCAAAATAGCAGAGCACCACATCAATTTTCCGATCGCAGAGCTCGTCATAATCATAGAGCATTCCATAAATTACTTCTTTTATTCGCAGTGAAGATCCACTCGTATTTCCATTCACCGCCACATTTCCCTTCAACACGTATATTCCCGAAGCTTGTCATAATCGCGATGAATCACCATCAACATTTTACATGTCTTCAAAAAATCCAATCCTTGATGCCTATGAAGTGCACTGTGTTGCATTTGTTGTCAATGAGGCATGAAGTTGTCTTGGAATGAATGGATGTCAAGGAGTTTCAATATGTGAATGACAAAGGATGTGATGGTGATGGTGATGAAGAGAGAATGGCCATAGTACTAAGATGCATGTCACTTTGGAGATTCACTAAGTGACATAGGAGATGATGGTTGAAACATTCTCTAAGAAAATCAGACGATTGATGAGCTGATCTTTAAGTTCATAGAACTTGTATCATGATGATACAATGTCACAACATTGTTTTAAGACCATGCATTGTCACTACAATGCATGAGGAGTTGAAGAAGCAAGATGATCCATCCACAACCACTGAGTGGATGAAGTAGATTGAAAGAAGTCCATGTACTAACTCTTAGTGAATGTGAATCAGAAGATGTTCCAATTGATCTCTGATTAGATCAATGAAGAATGTTGAAGACCATGTGTGATTCATGAGATTCAGTTGAAGAAGTCCCTCCTAAGTATTGAACACATATGGAAGAGGAGATGAAGAAGATTAAGAAGAAACCTTTTGAATTCCATATACTAAGTGAAGATTATATGTTGAGGAGGATTAAGGAATTCTTAAGAAGTAGAGAAGGGAAGAAATGGAGAAGAAGAATGAAAGGGCTTGATATGGCATTTTATATGGAGGAAAATTTGTTTTTATACAAAGTCTAGGTTCTGTCCTTTGCCAAAAAATTGGCCAGCCAAGGCCAGCCTTAAGGGTTCAACCCCCAAGGCACATGTGGGCCTAAGGCGCCACGCCCAAGGGGGGATCCCATGGGGCCAGCCCGGGCGGCAGAGGCAGAGGGGGCCGTGTGTAAGCCCCCGAGGGCACGCGGTTGTGAAACCCGCGCACCCGGAGAGCATAGTGGGCGCCAGAAGCGCGCCCGCAGGGAGCAAGGTGGGCGCAGAGCGCGCCCGCAGAGAGAACCCGGTGCGGGGCGGCACCAAGAGGGAGGAAGTTCAATTGGGGTGTTGCAGCAGCGGCATGTTAATAAGCCGCGAGAAAACCAGGCGAGGATTCGATGTGGGACGCGGATTTTTCCCACGGAAGAGATCCTGGCCGTCCGTCTCATCGCGCGCCAGATCCGAGCCGCTCATCTAATCGCGCCACTAGTGATCAAATCCAGGCCGTCCGATGTATTTCAAACGCCCGATCCAACGGCCGGCGAGTCGTCCTCTTCCCCGAGCTCGGCTGAGGCCTCCCCGTGCATTCCCGCGACGCCGCTGAACCAGAGGCCTTCCCGAACGACTATTTCGAGCTCCCGACCACCTTTGAAGGAGCCGAAGGCACCCTCGTGCTCGTCTGGACAAACCGAACCCATCCATGCACAAAAAGAGACTTGCATGCAACAAATAAGGAATTTCGGTCGAGGCCGAGGCAAGCAAAGCTGCCAAAGGCCATGGGGTGTTTATGCGTGCATGTTTTGGATCAGAATAAGGCCGTGCATGCGTTCTAAGTCGAATGCACGTAGAGGAAATTAAAAAATGAGAACCCGCGTGAAACAGTGAAGGAAAATGAGATTTGGAAAGATTTTTAAAGATCCAAAAATCTCGGGGATTTGAGATTTATCCCACGCGGAAGTTTAGAAGCGTTTCTCTGCCTATAAAAGGAGCACCCGTGGCATGAAGAGGTTTGCTGAAACCTTTTTGAAGATTTGTGTCCCGCGTGTGCCTCTGCCTCGCGAAGAAGAAGCCGCCGCGCAAAGCACTTGCGCGGCTGTTGTTCTCGGTGCCACCCGAGGCCCGAAGGAGTTCCTTTCGCGCACCCCTTGTGCGAAAGAGGTGAAGGGAAGGAGTCCCCTGCGCGCTATCCCTTTGCGCGGCAGGAAGAACCCGGGGCAGTAGCTCTTGCGCGCCCCGTGGTTGAGGTGCCTTGCACCCAAGGTGCTCTTGCACTCTTGAGGCTTGCACACCCGAGGACTTGTGCGCTGCCTTGTGCACCCAAGTGCCTGCGCGATAGAAGAGAGTTTGGTCGCACCCCTTGCGCGACTTCTTTAGTGTTCGGGTGGAATAGTGGAGGAAGGCCGAGCCCTTGCACCCTTTGAGTGCCAAGTGAAGAAGAAGACACCCTACGGGCAGTGTGTGTGCAAAAAGAAGTAGGAGGCCAAGGCTTGAACAATAGTGTGTGAAACGTGAAGAACACTTAGTGTGTGCAAAGAAGCAAGGAAGGCCGTGGCTTTTTGTGTGCATAAGGAGTATACCACACTTTGTGTGTGTGAGAGGTGAAGAAGGAAGGCCGAGGCCTTTGTGCCTTTGTGTGCAAAAAGAATTAGAAGAAGGCCGTAGCCTTTGGCTTGGGTATGTTCAAAGAAGAATAAAAGAACAAGTCTTGTGTGAAAAGGAAGTGAAAGGCCGTAGCCTTGTGTGGGTGAAGTGAAGACCACACCTTAGTGTGTGTGTGCAAAATTGAAGAACCACCTATGGGTTAAGTGTGTGCAAGAACAAGTGAAGACCACACTTTGTGTGTGTGCCAAAGAAGGCCGAGGCCTTGCCTCGTGTGTGTGCCAAGTGGAGAAGAAGAACCCGAGGCCTTTGAGCCATGTGTGCAAAAAGAACAAGAGGAGGCCGTAGCCCTTGGAGGTTGAGCACACTTGAAGTTTAAAAGAGAAAAACAAAGTGTGTGTGCAAAGTGGAAGAGTACAAGAAGTGTGGAGGCCAAGTTTCAAGTGTGTGAAAAATGAAACAAGTGTGTGCAAAGAGAGAAGTTGGCCGAACCTAGTGTGTGCACTAAAAGTGTAAACACCTAGAAGTAGAAGGAGGAGGATACTCACACAAAGTATAACACACATTTATGTGTGTGTAATCAAAAGGAATTAAAGTGTGTGAAGTTCAGTGAAGGTGTGTGCTTAAAGTGACTACACCCTTTGTGGGTCTACTTCACCAAGAGGAAGAAAAGGAGAGTGCATGCATGCATGCATGCACGTGCACACGTGAACAAGTCTGAATCAGCTTGTGTGCATTTGAGAAGTCCAAGACCAGGAGATCTTGAAGATATTGTGATGCCATGCATTCAGTGCATGAAGTTGAAGTGAATTTGAGACTGGACCAGACTGAAGTTAAAGACATCATTTGTCTGAGTATTCAGTAATTAGAGAGAAGGCCAGGTCATCCTTAGAAGAAGGTGATAAAGCCTGAGCAAGACGAGAAGACCTGATCAACTCAAGTGATCAGAGGTATAGAGCAAGGCCAGCAGTCTTTATCCCAGACTGCTGAGGATACTTGAAGAAGCTTAAAGAGAAGAAGAGCTACTCGCGTGACTCGAGGAGCCAAGAGAAGACCCTGTGGGACTCAGGGAGAAGAAGTCTTCAGTGGGATTCTGGAGCAGGCCAGTGGGACTCTGGTAACACTGTGGGACGCAGTATAAAGACCCTCCTGTGGGACTCAGGAGAGATACAGTGGGACTCTGTATCGACCATTGTAATTTTAACAGGTTATAATGGAGAATCCATGCTGGGAGAGCATGGCAAGGATGTAGGCCTTTGGTGCCGAACCTTGTAAATCCTTGTGTCCTGTGCCTTTTCATTACTGCATTATCCGGGAAAGGTTGAGAGATACAAGAAGAGTGGATCGAGGATTTAACCAGCCATAGAGGTTTAATTGATTAAGATTCCATTAGTAAAAATGTTTTAAAGGATCACTGATTCACACCCTCCCCCTCTCAGTGATTCACACTGATCTGGGCACTTCAATTGGTATCAGAGGGAGGTTACCTCTAAAAGATCCAAGAGAGTCTTTATGGAGTGCAGATTTGAGGAAATGAGTGACCAGCCTCAAATGGAGATATCTGCCAAGACTCAGAAAAATAGAAAGAAGAAACAGGCAAAGAAGATGAGGAAGAAGGTTGTTGCAATCAGAGAAACTCCTTCTATGGAAAGAAATGTGAATGTCACATCAGATGACAATTCCTTTTACCATTCTTCTGATGAAGCCTGCTCTAGCTGTGATGAAGATGGAAGAAACAATGATCTTATAAATGCAATCAAATATCTTCAGAAGATAGTCCCCAAGGAAGTTGCAATGTGTATAGCTACAGGCCTCCTTGATCTTCAAGAAGAAAAATTACAGCTAGAAGATGAAGCCAATTCTCTGGAAGTCCAATTGGCAAAAAGGGTTGGCATAACCAACACTCTCAGAAAGCTGTTAAATGCCAAAGATGAAACAGTATCTCTTTGCAATGAAAGATATGAAGACACTGCTGAAGAATTGCAAAGAAGCCTTTCTGAGAAAGAATTCTTTATGATAATAGTCAAAGATGTTGTCCATGCACTGGAAAAGAGGCACAAAGTGTCAATGGTTGTCAGAGATGCTCAACTTGAAGACAAAGCAAAAAGGGTGAAGGAGCTTGACAATTCATTGCTTGAATTGAAGACAATGCATGATGACCAGATGAATCAGCTGAAAGAAAGTTGGGAAGAAATGCTAAGAACTGTTGAGGATGAGAAGAACTCCCTTAACATGAAGTGCTTAGAACTAGAGGTGATATTGACAAATCAGCAATCACCCAAAGCCAAAGCCTCCCAGACAGCTGGAAGAAGAAATGTTGCCACTCATGTGAGCTTTGAGAAGGATGATTCTATAAGAATAGACATCCTCAAATGAAAGGGAAACATCTTCTAGAAAGAAGGTACCATCCATACCATCTTGTACTAATGCTTCTAATTGTGTCTCCACAAAAAGTGCAGGATGGAAGAATAATTCCAAACAAATATGGATGAAGACAGTAAAGAAGCAGAGCTCTCCTGAAGCAGCACAACAATTCAAGAAAAGTACCCTAAAATCAGAAGGACTGAAGAAGTCAAGATTTGTGGGTCAGTGTTGGTGTTGTAACAAGTATGGGAACTGTGCAAAGGATTGTTGGTGCAATCCACTGAATGCCAAAGCACAGAGGAAGCCCATGCCTAGGGGGAGCAAGCCAGAAGGAAGGAAGCAACATCCACAGGTCCAGAGACATCTGTTTACTGCTAACAGATTTGGATTACTTGACAACATCTGGGATGGTTGCAAAAGTGGTCAAAGAATTGATACATATCAATCTCCGAATGTATCCGAAGCTGGCATGAAGAGAAGATCACTGAACCTGGCTAAGATAGATTCCTTGGGAAGCAAGCATAAGAAATTGGAAGATGCTCCCAAGAAGACTATGAAAAAGAATGAAGAGAAGTCCTTGGAATCTAAATCCAAGAAGGGTGATGCATCCAGAAGGACCACCAAGAAGAAATGCTTCTACTGTGGAAAGAAAGGGCATATCATGGATCTTTGTAAAGAAGCCATGAAATTCAATAGAGGCAGACTGGACTCCAAAAGACAATCAATCCAGAAGAAGAAGGGATTGGTTGAAAATAAGTTGCCTAAGAGAGGTAGCTTAGCAGCATCCAAAGAACCATGTGGAACTTCCAAAACTGAGGCCACTCTTCCAAATGATTTACTAGTCATATGGCCAAATCAGTTGCAACTTGCCAAAGATCTACAAAGAGCTGAAGAGGAAGTACTGGCAATTGCTAAAGCAAAAGAGAAGAAGAAGATTTCACATGAAGATGTATTGAGATCCACACCAGCACAAACATCATTGAAGATCAAATGTGCAAGTGTGAAGAATGGTGAAAATGGGACATCTCGGTTGAGAGAATCTTCTCAACCTTGTTGTTCACATTGATGAACCAAGGAGGTTCCATCTTATTCCCTTATACATTGGTATATACATGTGCTAACATTGCAGGGAATTGAAGATGATGATCATTCTCAACTGGAGGATGGTTTGGAAAGAATGGAGTGCACCCCTTGAGGGGGAGCAAATCTGAAGAAGATGATGTTCTGAGATTAATATCATCTTAAGAAAATGGATGAAAGGGGGAGCTTTATCTTTGCACCTGAACTTTCTAATGAGTTTTTTGAAGTTGTGCAGGATTTAGCAAATTCATTGTTATATCTGAAAAATTTCAAACCCCTAAGCATGATCTCACATGTGTAGAGAATTATGGACAACTTTGAATTCCTTGGTCATATCACTCTTGTTTTCTACACCGGGTTTGCCCAAGTAGACTTAGAGCTGATTTACTAAAGGTTCATTGCTCAAGTGAACATGTGACATCATCCCTCTCTTAGTGATTTTGAAGAAAATGCTTTTATAAGGGAGGAAGAGATTTGTGAAAGTGAACCACACCACACCTTTGCATTTGATTGCCAATAAGGGGGAGAAAATATTGGCACACATATTGACCCATTCATATGTGCTAAAGGATTGTATTGACAACAAATACAAAGGGGGAGATTGAAGTGCACTGTGTTGCATTTGTTGTCAATGAGGCATGAAGTTGTCTTGGAATGAATGGATGTCAAGGAGTTTCAATATGTGAATGACAAAGGATGTGATGGTGATGGTGATGAAGAGAGAATGGCCATAGTACTAAGATTCATGTCACTTTGGAGATTCACTAAGTGACATAGGAGATGATGGTTGAAACATTCTCTAAGAAAATCAGACGATTGATGAGCTGATCTTTAAGTTCATAGAACTTGTATCATGATGATACAATGTCACAACATTGTATGAAGACCATGCATTGTCACTACAATGCATGAGGAGTTGAAGAAGCAAGATGATCCATCCACAACCACTGAGTGGATGAAGTAGATTGAAAGAAGTCCATGTACTAACTCTTAGTGAATGTGAATCAGAAGATGTTCCAATTGATCTCTGATTAGATCAATGAAGAATGTTGAAGACCATGTGTGATTCATGAGATTCAGTTGAAGAAGTCCCTCCTAAGTATTGAACACATATGGAAGAGGAGATGAAGAAGATTAAGAATAAACCTTTTGAATTCCATATACTAAGTGAAGATTATATGTTGAGGAGGATTAAGGAATTCTTAAGAAGTAGAGAAGGGAAGAAATGGAGAAGAAGAATGAAAGGGCTTGATATGGCATTTTATATGGAGGAAAACTTGTTTTTATACAAAGTCTAGGTTCTGTCCTTTGCCAAACAATTGGCCAGCCAAGGCCAGCCTTAAGGGTTCAACCCCCAAGGCACATGTGGGCCTAAGGCGCCACGCCCAAGGGGGGATCCCATGTGGCCAGACCGGGCGGCAGAGGCAGAGGGGGCCGTGTGTAAGCCCCCGAGGGCACGCGGTGGTGAAACCCGCACACCCGGAGAGCATAGTGGGCGCCAGAAGCGCGCCCGTAGGGAGAAAGGTGGGCGCAGAGCGCGCCCGCAGAGAGAACCCGGTGCGGGGCGGCACCGGGAGGGAGGAAGTTCAATTGGGGTGTTGCGGCAGCGGCATGTTAATAAGCCGCGAGAAAACCGGGCGAGGATTCGATGTGGGACGCGGATTTTTCCCGCGGAAGAGATCCTGGCCGTCCGTCTCATCGCGCGCCAGAACCGAGCCGCTCATCTAATCGCGCCACTAGCGATCAAATCCAGGCCATCCGATGTATTTCAAACGCCCGATCCAACGGTCGGCGAGTCGTCCTCTTCCCCGAGCTCGGCTGAGGCCTCCCCGTGCATTCCCGCGACGCCGCTGAACCAGAGGCCTTCCCGAACGACTATTTCGAGCTCCCGACCACCTTTGAAGGAGCCGAAGGCACCCTCGTGCTCGTCTGGACAAACCGAACCCATCCATGCACAAAAAGAGACTTGCATGCAACACATAAGGAATTTCGGTCGAGGCCGAGGCAAGCAAAGCTGCCGAAGGCCGTGGGGTGTTTATGCGTGCATGTTTTGGATCAGAAGAAGGCCGTGCATGCGTTCTATGTCGCATGCACGTAGAGGAAATTAAAAAATGAGAACCCGCGTGAAAAGTGAAGGAAAACGATATTTGGAAAGATTTTTAAAGATCCAAAAATCTCGGGGATTTGAGATTAATCCCACGCGGAAGTTTAGAAGCGTTTCTCTGCCTATAAAAGGAGCACCCGAGGCATGAAGAGGTTTGGTGAAACCTTGTTGAAGATTTGTGTCCCGCGTGTGCCTCTGCCTCGCGAAGAAGAAGTCGCCGCGCAAAGCACTTGCGCGGCTGTTGTTCTCGGTTCCACCCGAGGCCCGAAGGAGTTCCTTTCGCGCACCCCTTGCGCGAAAGAGGTGAAGGGAAGGAGCCCCCTGCGCGCTATCCCTTTGCGCGGCAGGAAGAACCCGGGGCAGTAGCTCTTGCGCGCCCCGTGGTTGAGGTGCCTTGCACCCAAGGTGCTCTTGCACTCTTGAGGCTTGCACACCGGAGGACTTGTGCGCTGCCTTGTGCACCCAAGTGCCTGCGCGATAGAAGAGTGGTTGGTCGCACCCCTTGCGTGACTTCTTTAGTGTTCGGGTGGAATAGTGGAGGAAGGCCGAGCCCTTGCACCCTTTGAGTGCCAAGTGAAGAAGAAGACACCCTACGGGCAGTGTGTGTGCAAAAAGAAGTAGGAGGCCAAGGCTTGAACACTAGTGTGTGAAACGTGAAGAACACTTAGTGTGTGCAAAGAAGCAAGGAAGGCCGTGGCTGTTTGTGTGCATAAGGAGTATACCACACTTTGTGTGTGTGAGAGGTGAAGAAGGAAGGTCGGGGCCTTTGTGCCTTTGTGTGCAAAAAGAACTAGAAGAAGGCCGTAGCCTTTGGCTTGGGTATGTGCAAAGAAGAATAAAAGAACTAGTCTTGTGTGCAAAGGAAGTGAAAGGCCGTAGCCTTGTGTGGGTGAAGTGAAGACCACACCTTAGTGGGTGTGTGCAAAATTGAAGAACCACCTATGGGTTAAGTGTGTGCAAGAACAAGTGAAGACCACACTTTGTGTGTGTGCCAAAGAAGGCCGAGGCCTTGCCTCGTGTGTGTGCCAAGTGGAGAAGAAGAACCCGAGGCCTTTGAGCCCTGTGTGCAAAAAGAACAAGAGGAGACCGTAGCCCTTGGAGGTTGAGCACACTTGAAGTTTAAAAGAGAAAAACAAAGTTTGTGTGCAAAGTGGAAGAGTACAAGAAGTGTGAAGGCCAAGTTTCAAGTGTGTGCAAAATGAAACAAGTGTGTGCAAAGAGAGAAGTTGGTCGAACCTAGTGTGTGCACTAAAAGTGTAAACACCTAGAAGTAGAAGGAGGAGGATACTCACACAAAGTATAACACACATTTATGTGTGTGTAATCAAAAGGAATTAAAGTGTGTGAAGTTCAGTGAAGGTGTGTGCTTAAAGTGACTACACCCTTTGTGGGTATACTACACCAAGAGGAAGAAAAGGAGAGTGCATGCATGCATGCATGCACGTGCACACGTGAACAAGTCTGAATCAGCTTGTGTGCATTTGAGAAGTCCAAGACCAGGAGATCTTGAAGATATTGTGATGCCATGAATTCAGTGCATGAAGTTGAAGTGAAGTTGAGACTGGACCAGACTGAAGTTAAAGACATCATTTGTCTGAGTATTCAGTAATTAGAGAGAAGGCCAGGTCATCCTTAGAAGAAGGTGATAAAGCCTGAGCAAAACGAGAAGACCTGATCAACTCAAGTGATCAGAGGTACAGAGCAAGGCCAGCAGTCTTTATCCCAGACTGCTGAGGATACTTGAAGAAGCTTAAAGAGAAGAAGAGCTACTCGTGTGACTCGAGGAGCCAAGAGAAGACCCTGTGGGACTCAGGGAGAAGAAGTCTTCAGTGGGATTCTGGAGCAGGCCAGTGGGACTCTGGTAACACTGTGGGACGCAGTATAAAGACCCTCCTGTGGGACTCAGGAGAGATACAGTGGGACTCTGTATCGACCATTGTAATTTTAACAGGTTATAATGGAGAATCCATGCTGGGAGAGCATGGCAAGGATGTAGGCCTTTGGTGCCGAACCTTGTAAATCCTTGTGTCCTGTGCCTTTTCATTACTGCATTATCCGGGAAAGGTTGAGAGATACAAGAAGAGTGGATCGAGGCTTTAACCAGCCATAGAGGTTTAATTGATTAAGAATCAATTAGTAAAAAAGTTTTAAAGGATCACTGATTCAGCCCCTCCCCCTCTAAGTGATTCACACTGATCTGGGCACTTCAGCCTATCTCCACAAAACTCATGCCTTTTCTATATTGAAATTATGTCTTAAAGGAAATCCATCTTTTTCAATGTTCAATAATCTTCAGATATTGAACCCCAAAAAATATAGAAAAAACTGGGAAACAGCACCACCTTGTATGTGTTCTTTTGTACCACCTCCAGATCTTTTGTTCCTTTTTCATATTTCATCATCCACATGGATTTTCAAAAACATCTCTGGAACATTACAATTCACAATGGAAACCTGCATTTTCAAAAAACACATGCACCCCAAAAATAATGCAATGATACCTTGAGAGACTTTTTCCCAACAATGAGCATCGTGGTATATAATGGGAAACAAGTGAATACTAATTCAAAAGGGGAAACATGTGCATCCTGATCCATAAAGGTAAACAGGTGTGTCTATATCTATAATGGGAAATAAGTGACATGTTTTGATCCACTACACTGACGTTCATGGTAGAAATCCTTAATGTACAGAATGATTATCTATATTTATAATGGTGAGACACTTTTATGATATGATCTTACAGTTCATGAATTAGTTATGATGATTTATAACCACTGTGGGATATTTTTTTAGAAATGACAATGTTTTATGCCATTACTCATGTTTATGGTATATGAATAGTTGGGTATGAAAATTCCTATTACAGGTTCCTCATTACATAAACACATTGTTGACAAATGTTTTATTATAATAATAGATTGATATATTTTTTTCACCCATACTAAGAATCCAAGCTCACCCATTCTTACGTTACCTTCCCCATGTAATGAAGAATGGTACAAGTAGGGTATGCCTAAGATGAGTACTATGTGAGAAGACATTTCTAGTATATTTTGATATTATTTCACCAAATTTTTATATTTTTTACATATAATTTAAATACAATAAAATATTATGGTCCTCATGATTTTCTTCATTTAAATAAATGAACATACATCTATTAATACGTAATATAAATGTTTTTAAAGCCTGTGTCACTGTAATCTACCCCCTTAATATTATATAAAAACCATGATGAAATAATAAAAATAGTATCTTCCATATACTAAAATGTTGTGAAGTTATTTAAATAACCTATATCTATATACTATTAAATAAAATGGGAAATGAAACTATCAATTATGTGTATGAAGGACTACTGCCTCACAAACCAATGTAATTCCTTTTTCACCATCGCATCTCACAACTGGATGTAATGATGGATTTAATATATATATATATATGATATTTATAAAATAAATATACATCTATAATTAAAATATCACATCTATATTCTTACCTTCTGATCCATTGGATTCTTTAGTGCCGCATGCACATACAAGTAAAATACTACCTCCATTAAGCGATGTGATTTTTTTTCTTCGATTTATGTGGATGGTAATAATAAAAGATTTTTTGAATATAAATTCTATATATGATATAATAATGATTATAAAATGGTGAATTATTATTTTCCGTTCATTTATTCCATCTTCTGAATAATGGAAATGATGTTCTTGCATATGTATGACCTACCATCTCAATAAATGATGAAATTAATTTTTCTGGCTATAATTTTATGGATAAATTTAAATATTCATATAATTAATGTATATAGTATTTATATCACCATTAATATTTTTGAAATTATGGAACCACGAAAAAATTAAAAATACCTAAACTATAAAACCAAGACTTACATGAAAAATGAAGTTCTTATCACAAAGAACAATGATTTTAAAAAAGAATTATTAATAATTAGGTGAAAAATGTTAAAATTATGTCATATATGGTATTATAAATATGATTATGGTTTTGGATAATATATATAACAAATATATATGTATTATAAAATATTTTTTAAAATATATGATGTTAGTGAGACATGAGGTAAGGGTTTTATGTTACAAGTTCATTATTTATCAATATTGGTTATGATTATATTTCCAATGATAAAATATCATGATCTACATCTCACTAAAATTTATAATTCATATTATCATTTGGTTATTTCTTGAGAATACATGTTCTCCATTCATTTTATTCTATTTAAGTAATCAGGTGACCAAAATAATATTTTTAGGGAAAATCTATTTTATTTCTCTCTTAGAATAATTTTTTAATTCCATGCCCACATTTTGAAAAAAAATTATTTCAATAATATTTTTATATTAATATATTATTTTTTAAAGTCATATTTACCCATGTATGACTTTTTATAAAAAATATAAAATAAATCTTTTTGTCATTTTCTAAAAGTGTTTTTTTTACATTTTACTTAAAATGTGAATGGAAACACTGTTTAAATATACACAACGTGAATTAAATTTCCATCCACATAAACATTAAATTAGTTTAATATTTTATTTTTGTTCCAATAGTTCTATTTAATGAAAAATATTCCCTTAATATTTTGGAAATTGCTTATATTTATAAATGTTGATTTCAAAAATAAATGTTTATTTTAATCAAGAAATATTATAGATAAGTTTTAAAGGTAATTTTATCGAACATGAAATATTTTGATGTTACATATGATTTAATAGAGATATTATTCTATGATAATATCATATTTTATTCTTTTTATGGCTATTGATGATTATTATTTAAGTATGAATTTAGGGAACTCATTTTTTCCCTAGGTTGATTAAGTATCAGAAACCATTTCTTTTCTTTGATATTTTCTATGATAAAATAATGAAATATTTATGAAACCCATTTCCTTTTCACGTTTTATGATATGATGAATTATTTATGATCTTTTGTCACATATATGTAAGCTTTTCATTATGTGATGGATTGGCCCAGAACAATATAGTCCTATAATGAGTTTGGTAAATATGGATATATAATTAGATAAATAGGACAATACTGAAGAGTGGACCCAGTTTTTTAAGGGTAACTATCTATTATGATAATATTGGGGGAGGAACATCAAAAATTGTGATGGTTTGGGAAGAGAACTATGTCCAATATCATAATATTTGAAATGAGCCACAACTAAAAAGGAAATGATTTTATATACTTATATTTATACCATAAACATATTCATTATGAAAATGTTATTGAATCATTGCTTATGAACATTGGATTATTTTTTATTCATTTTTGAAATAATTCCAAGATTTATTATAAGACGCAATATTCACATCTGTGATATACTATGTATGGTTTTCAAATGTTATGATCATGTTTTCATACCCATATAACTATGTTATGATTAAGTATTCATTGATACCTCCATTGTTTACCCTTTCTGGGCATAACAAATCACCCATTCATATGATTATTTTCAACAAGTTATGAAAAAAGATATTATTTATGATATTTTAAAGAGGATTCATGTTGTGAAGAACATAGTGAGAGATTTTCTAGTTCACTTATGAATGAGTAGTTTTGGTATATCAGTTTCCAAAGGTACAATACATATATGACGATGTCATGGATCACTATTTTATGTAATAAATATCCATCTAATAATATTTTATATCTATATATGAAATATATGGGTCATAATATCTATAAAAATTATATATAGAATAATTAATTACATTGTTCATGGTGACGGTAAACCTTACATACACATGAACGTTATTTTCACTTTTCAACAGATGGAATAAAAGAAAGCTAAATATTATTTCACATTTTTTAGACATTATTATATCATACATATAATATATATTAAATAAATATTTCATTTATACATTCATGTAAAGGGAAAATTAAAAATGAATTACATTGCTTTGTTGATGTGGTAGTCCACACATACAAACGAGTGATGATATCTTTTTTCCAATGCAATGTAAAGTATGAAGGTATATATAATATTGTATTAAAAAATAAATAATCATGGAATAAATATTATATATTCATTCATTTAAATCATAATAATCATCCATTAAGGATGGGGATGGAAAATGATGTTTAATTCATTGTGGAGGCGGTAGTCCTCATATACACATGAGAAATACTTTCTCTCCCCATTTGATGGAAAAGAGGAAGAATAATGGTGGATAAATAATCATAATAAAGTTTTAGTATATTGAGGATAATTATGTTTTTATTATATCATGAATATTATAAATTTAGATGTGGTATCAGAAGAATAAAATTGAAATAGGTTGTGTAGGATAATTACAACTTATTCGATATGGCTACACGATATCCTTTATCATGGATCCTTAGATTTGTATTTTTAGATGACCAAAACCTATAAATCATGGATAAGTATTCTAAAAAGATAGTTTTTAGGCGTTCTCAAGCTATTTAGCACAATTAGGATTAAATAAGAGAAATTTGGGGTGCCCATTTATAAGTGTGGGAGAGAGCAGAAATAGAGATTCTTAAAAGATTAAAATATAATATTTTCATACCAAAGAAAAATGACTCAAAATTTGAAAATATTAAAAAACATTATTGAATATGGCCAACATATATCCATAAAATTTTATTTTTAATGTTTTAATAGGAATATGTTCCCTTATCTCTATGTTTAACCCACATTAATTTTTTTTAATAACTACCACTATGAAAAAATTATTAATTTTTTTCTATTTATTTTGATAATAAATGAATTTGGCATAATTATAATAATAGGAAATGTTAAATCTCAAAATGGAATTTATTTTTTAAATTCAATTTATAAAAGTGGAAGAATTTAAGTTATAATTAGACTAATAAAATGTGAGGAAATTGGTTTTTGAGAAAAAATATATTCCTAATTATAAGAAGTATTTATATAAAAATCCATCCTAAAATTGATTTAGATTAAATTATAGAATTATTAATAATATGAACAAACTGATATTAATTCAAAATAAATTTGTGATGAAAAATTATCGTTTTATATTTGTTAAATAAAAAGATAGTTTTCAATAAATTTTTTTATTTTTGACTACTTATCAAAAAATCAATATTTTCACACAATTATAAAAAATTTACTTCCCAAATAATTTTTAAAACTAATTCCAAACATGATTTTCGTTTTATCAGTACATTTTATAAATGTTTTATAAATTAGTTATATTATTTTCTCATAAAAACAAAAAGCCATTTTTGAGTGAAATGTATTTTTGAACAATATAGTGACCTCACTAAAAATGAGTACTTGTTTATCAATATATTTTATTTATCTAAAACCATTAGAATTTTTATTTTAGAATATGGTTATTCATATTCACTTCACCAATTTAATTTATAGGTTATTATATTATACAATATTATGGCTAATTTAGAATTGGTGTTGTGTATATCACAGGCTATCAAGGAAATTAAATTTCTTTATAGAGAGTTATATCATATAATCTCATGGCTTAAAATTTAATAAAATATAAAATTAATATCACCCTTTATATTCCATTAATCCAACAAAAAAATAATTTTTTTTAATTTAATCACATCTTGATTTTCCTAAGTGAATTCTTTAAATTTATGAATCCAATAAAGAACATTATCTTTATATGTGCTCTTTTTCTGAAGCAATTTAGCTCTATAATAAAAGATTAATAATTTTTATTCATTATAAGAATGATGTTTTACCTTTTTTAAACCCTATTATTTTAGTAAAATCAATGGGCCTAGTATATACTTATTTATGAGTGATACATAGAAAATATCTTGAATATAAGGGAGGTTTGGTGAAAGTGAGAAATGATAAGCTACCGTCCCTAGTTGGTCATGAATATCTATGGGTTCCAATATAACTAGGTATCAAATTTACATTGATTCAAAATATCATGACTTGATTATATGGATAGTGTCAAATAATTACCTTCTCACTCATGTTTTTATCCAAAATTCCTCGACAATTTTCAGTAAATCATTTATATTGACTCAGAGACGCCTTAATGTACTGTTGAGTAGTTCTTAGCATATCATCTATTTCCTTAGTTAACTCATGTACCAATATCATTATTTCTAAAACTTCATCCCAGAATATTTTATTTTAACAATTTTTTCCATAGAAAGATTCATATAGAGAAATCTGAATTCTAGGGTAAAAGATTTTGTTGTTAGAAAACTCAACTAGAGAAAGAAGATGATTCCAACCACCTTTCAAATTAATAGAACCATAAAATAGAATATCATATAGGTATTTAATAGCTCCATTGGAATTACCATATAACTAAACATTATTAGTATCAATAAATCACTTCTATAAATCCATATCATACTAAAGTCTTCACTATAACATCTTGGTAAGCCTTTGATATACGCCAGATACTATTAAATGTGGTAATCCATTCAACCATACAAGTTACTTAATGTATATTCTTGATAATTGATCAATATATAAATAATATATGATATTAATAAAGTTTATTTAATTAATATGTTGATTTAATGTAACCCAAATAGAATTATTTCATTTAGAGTTTTTGGAGAGTCTGACAAGAAAATCATTGGTGATGTTTTCAGATTTCCATTCTGGAAAAGAAAAATGTTATAACATACCCTAAGAATATTTTCTGTGAGTATTGACTTGAATATATACTAAGAACAATGATATATAATTTGAAACATCATTTTTTAGGTATTCCCAAAATAAATTGCCTTACATATACCTATACATCTTCATATATTTAGGACGAATAAAACATGAAGAACTTTAAACATCATCAAATATTTACTTCTTTATGTCTAGTATTAAAGGGACACATACATAGCTCATTAAACATAAATTTAAATTATAACAAAGGATGAACTCATGAAGATTTCTCACATTATTTTTCATCTCCACATATTTATATTTCACCTCTCAATCTTTCAACACACTTTTGAGAAATATATTATTTATCCCCTTCCTTTGATATCTCATGTTACGTCTATTAAAAATCCCTAAATATTGGGTATTTTGTTTTTCACCATAATTTATTATCTAGTGTGATCCATAAACTCATAGTATTTTCTATTTTGTTTACTTTTCTAGGGTGGTAATGTATTGAGCAGTCATAGATTTTAATCACCCCATTCAATCTTCTGTAGTACATATTCAACTATTTCTGAGTGAATATATAATTTAAAATTTTATGTTTAGTATATATGTCAAAAATTTCTCTATAAATATAATTAATATATATATTTTATGAAAAAAATAAAAACTGCTAATTGGAAGTCATTAGTTGGTTTATTTTTCTCCTGAACTATCAATTGTCCTGAGGCATAAGATATCACCTTATAATTCATTATATGGACACATCCTGGTCTTTTATTTAATGAATCCATATAGATCAGAAACCCTTCTCCACCGTAGAGTAGTGTAAGATAAAGTTCTCCTAATAAAATTCTCTTTATTTACATGAAGTATTACTCAAATTTATCTTCGAAAAAGAACTTGGTTCCATCCGATTTAAAATAGTAAGTGGATTAGATAACTATAAGAAATTTTCCACTATGAAATAACAATATCCATACAAACAAAAGAAAATACAAATCCCAATAATAGTGATTGGTATGGTCCAATTTTAAATAACTTATTTCTATAATGGATCCTAATAAATACGGTCTCATGAGATTATATTGACCGAAAAAGTTTCATTTTATATCCAAACTAAAAAATATGTAAATTAATGATGTTTTTTTCATTATATATTTTTGAAAATGTTGCTAATTAATTTACCAATGTTTTGTAAAAACATTAATAAATGTGGTGTCACTAATTTAATTACATTTATAGGAATCAATAATTAGGGACATAATGTTTACTAATGTTTTAAAGAAACATCAACAAATCACACCTCATTTACCTATGTTACTCATAAATGTCAGTATTTCTTTTTAAAACATTGTTAAGTTAGCAACGTTAATAAAAATATATAATTAGAAACACCTCATTTACCAACATTTAATAAAAAATTTGGTAAATTACCAAAATTTTAAGATGTTTCTAAAATGTGTTGGTGTTTTTTTAAATTCATAATTTTTTACCACTCTTTTTTAATAATAAAAAATAAATTTCTGTTCACCAAAACCTACCTACGCACCTCTCCTCACCCAAATCAATCTCAAATAAAACACCCCATCCTTCTCTCCGACACTGGTTCCCCCACTCAACAGCTTTCACATACGTGACCCCCAGCCCTTCACACTATGTTATCTCCACCCAATGCCTCGAAACAGTATCTGAAATAACGCCTTTGAATGAATTCTAATAGAGCACCTCACCCTTCATACCCAATGATGAAACTAACACACCTCTTCCAATTTTCTATATATATATATATTTGTATTATATTATATTTTTATACATAAATAGACTGTAGTGTTGAAAATATTAATAATAATATATATAGTGATGTATTAATATATATATATATATGTTTATATTTCATATTTCATATTTTATGATTATATATATATATATTATACGTATATATTTTTATATTATATATATATATATGTTTATGTTATATATATACATGATTACATTTAATATTATATACAAATATGTTTAAATTTTTTATTTATTTATATGTCTATATTATTTGTATATGTGTTTATTATATATATTTGTATATATTATATGTTTATATTAATATATATATATATATATAATTATATATATATATTTAAATAAATATACATGATGACATATATATGTCTGTGTGTGTGTGTTTTTTTATACATATGTTTTTATATATATTTGATTATATATATACATACATCTCTATATATGTGTGCTTGTATAAATACATACATGTATGTATATATATAATTATATATTTATATAATAATCCATGTTTTAAAACACTGGTATAATTGTCCCTAAAATAGCCATGTTTTCTAAAAAATTTGACTAAATTTATAATATATATTTTTTATATGTAAATATAAAAATATATATATATGCATGTGTGTGTATGAGTTTATATATATATTTATATATTTATATATATTTATATATGTGTTCATGTGTTTATATATATATTAATATATTTATATATATATATACATCGATGTGGGGGAATGGGTTATATAATATATTTTTAGCGATATCTCAATAAACTTGTGGCTACATCAGCAGTGATTTCAAAAAGCTGTCTATAATTTAGAAATGTTTCTTAAAAACATATCGAATTTAGAATGTTTTTTATGAAACAACTCTTAATTAGCGTTGTTTTGAGTAAAAGATACTAAATTATTGACGCCTTTGTGAAATCATATATAAATTTGTGATATTTTTATAGAAACATTGATAAAAAAGCATTGTTTTTCGGAAACATTGCTAAATCAAGGATGTTTTTAAGAAATAATTTCTATTTTAGTGATGTTTTAAAGAATATTCAGCTAAATTAGCATCATTTTGAATGAATCGTTTCTAAATTATATATTTTTTAAAAAACAATTGCTAAATTAGAGATGTTTTAAGGAAGGGTCTCTAAATTAGTGACGTTTTTATGAAACATCGATAATTTTTAGGGGATTCATCAAAAACATCATAATTTTAAAATTACCAACCTTTTTTTAAAGTTCATTAAAGAAATGTCCCTAAATATTATATCTCTTTTTATTAAATTCACATTTTGTAAATATATTTTAAAACATATCCTTCCTCAAGATCTTTAGTTCAATCCTCATGTAATGATTATGATCTTCCAAACTTATAGAATATATACGAATGTATTCAAAAATGACTACCCAAAAATTTTGAAGGTATGATATAAAGTCTAAATTCATTAAATACATAAGAAAAGTTGGGGCCTTATCAAGGAAAATTTTAATCACTATAAATTCATAGTGTCCACACCTCGTTTGAATGACTGGCTCGGGTATGTCTTCACTTTTAACCCTCAATAAACAATATATATATTTAAGGAAAATCTTGTAAAAATATTGAACACTTCATAATTTATCAAACAAATAATAATTATGGGGAAGATGATACTTATTCATGATTGTGAACACATTACATTCCTGATAATAACTGTAGAGTCACATTGAACTGTTTATCTTCTTAAAAAAATTATTGGTGCACCCAATGGTGATTTTTTTACTGAGCGAATACCTTATAAATATTATCATATAATTGATTTATCAATTCCCACAACTCAATAGGGGTCATTATATATGGATTTTGTTAAATAAGTGTATCACCTTGTATGATTTTTAACGAATTAGTTCAGACTACCATTGATCCAATAACTAACCTAATTTTCTGCATGTGAATTCCTGATCCCCAAAAGCTAAAAATCTATGTATGGGTAGTAGAGGAATCCCTTTATGAATGATTTCTAAAAAAATAGAGATAAATTATATAGTATTAAATAAATACTTGGTACATGACAATAAAAATTAAAAACAAGCTATGAAATATACAAAACTAACTATAATGGATCAACTACAAATATAATATAAGAAAAACTAACCGAATCTAAACCCAAAAAATCTCAATGAAACCTTAGGTTTCTCACCACCACACAACTCATCCCACATTGAAAATGAAAAACAAAAAAACTGAACAAATATAAATGAATATAAAATGATATTTTCTTGATCTAAAAACCCATTATATCAATAAAACATCCCCAAACTGACCAGTATGTTCCAATATGTCAATTCATAAATTCTAGTCTGAAAAGAAACTAGAAATTATGTTTTGGGAAAATATATCTTTATGTAAATCAAAAAATTCTATAAAACAATTTCAAAACATTCCTCTTTTGTGTCTTAAAACAAATGTCACACATTTTGAAAACAAATATAAGAACCAAAACTATTTCAAAAACCACATATAATCCGTTCAAATTTCCAAAAACAACACAATTGTTTTATCAAAATGAAAACTGTCACCTTAAAAAAATTTACCGGTCAAAGAAAACATTAAAATGAAACACCCATTTTGAAATCAAATTTACAGAATCAATGGAATATTCTATAATTTCAATATTTTTTTCCACCATAATTGAGAACTCATTTTTTCAATAAAATGACCCAAAACACTGACATGGGTAAAGCACCGTAAGGTTGGCTCGAATAATCACAAGGTATATATCTAATTTTTCAAAACAATGCATCATAACTATAAAATGAGAGGGAAGGATATAAATATGACTAGATAAAACTCCCTAAATCTATTAAAGATCAATATATTTAATGAGTCATGTTATATAACCTTGCTATTATTGTGAGATGTTCTAGACTAACTCAACATATCACACTATTTGTGTACATTGTGTCCAATCACCACCACCCAACTGGCTTGCCACATTCTTATCAGAATAAAACACCCTATCTAGCCCTATCACCAACTAAAGGGGATAAACTAGTAGTGTACAACTACATAGTGAAAAAAATATAGAATCTAATTTAGATATTGGGTTTCCATAAAAATGGGAGTGAAGAATCGTGAAAGCAAACCAAATATAACACCTAATGCATAACCATAGCTACACATACCACAAACGCCCATTGATAAATAAACACAAAATACATAAAATTAACTCATGAAATATACAAGAACATTTCCTTTTATTGAATGTATGTAAGAATAATATATTGTTCTCAACCCACACAAGGGTTATACAAGAAAGGAGAAATCAAGGGGTTTTTTCCATAACAACAATCTAAAAACCAATGCTCAAATTGAACCTTTAACACTAAAACATGGATTGGGATTTCATGCACTTTTTATTTTTGTTAAAACACTTTCCAAACACCATTTAGATAAATTAAGGTAATCATCCATGAATTCAATGTCATTTAAAATCCACCAAACACACATGTGTCTCACCGTCTGAAACACCAAAAAAAAATACACAAGGCCATTCATTTCCATCAAAACATTTTTAAAAAATCCACTATGGAATTTTCACATGGTCTAAACTACACACATAATTAATTTCAACAATTTAATTGAAATCCTTACTCATTTATAACCCATTTTTTTGTTAACACCTCACCTTATCACTAAATTAAATTTAATGCATAGTTTTCACACCATTATAACTAAAGTAGGTTCAAAATACAACAATTTTTCTCTTATTCCATTCTAATTACAAATAATCATTTCACGTAAATCTTGGAACAACTAAACATAACATTTAACACATGAAAACATGTAATATCAATAATAACCCATTTACTCCAAGATGAAAAACAAAAGGAAATTATTTTTGAAATACAAAAAATCTATTAGATATATTCAAACATTCATAAAAAACAATTTAACAAGTACAAGAATAGTTTTAATTCTAAAATGAATCAATTACAGAGTAAGACCCACCTCAAAAATTGACTCCTTTGATTACAACCACTCATATCCAAGCTTTCATGATTACACAAATATTCAACTGCATATACATATAAGCACACCTAACCCTAATATAAATATTCATACAACTATCCTAGAAAATGGTGTGGAATGATTTTTATTCTATGGTGGATTGCAAAACATCCAAAAATCTGACCGGATAGACTCCCCTCACACCACAAAAATAGAAAATATTACCAAAATTCAGTACAAACATCATCCTAGGGATCATCTAGGAAAAGACGTTTGATGGGAGAGAAAAAATTATCAATGAAATGAAGGGGTAGAGAAGCGAAGATATTATGTTTGGTGATATGAAAAAAAATCCCAAAGAAATCTAGGAGAAAATGCAAGGATAATGGATCTCAAGAGAGGGGTGGCATGAACATTGAATGGAGAGGAGAGGGGAATATGGAATTATGAAATTCAATGGGGAAGGGAGAGGGTTTAAAACCCATTAAGGAAAAAAAGGGTAAATAAAAAAAATTTATATTACATGGTAGGCTATACAGATTAGCTTCACAGTCCTCTAAACCATTCACCAACTATGCATTGTCCACGACCTTGGTCAGGTACCCCTAGAATGGTTTCACCTAGGAGGCTTCGTGGTATAAATAATCCATTTGATTCACCATTGACACATCTAATACCCTTTATAGATTGTCAAACTATGTGGAATAATGCTAAATGGGATATTAGAAATGAAAAACCCACACACATGGGAAACACATAGTTCTTATAAACATAAAGTATAACCATGCCCCATCCATAAAAGGCATTAAAAACATTAATTTTCATCCCACAATAATAAAAAATTAAAAAACGCTCATTAATAGATAAAAACACTAAATTTAAAATTTTATGATATGGGGGGTGTCTTTAAATCCCAACTATGTAAATTTTCCCCACTATAAAGTGGCAGATGGATAGAATGGAAAGATAAAACAAAAGATACAAAATGATAATAATAAATAGAAATCATCACATTTATAATAATGTGCGACCACAACTGAGATCCTAAAAATAATTGAATTGATCAACCAGAAGTTACTAAAAGTCTCCATGTAAAACCAAAACGTAACATTGAGTTGAAATATTTATGAATCACGAGAGGCCTTACATGATTTCCCCATATTCTAAATTTCCTATATAAGTTTCTCCCAAATATTTTGATTTACTATAACATGATATCCAAACCATTTACAGTTCCTCTGACATAGTGGCATAAATAAGGACTAAAAAAGGATCCTCAAGCAGTAGATAAACTATTAGAGAAAAACTACTCCCAACCATAAGAACTCCCAAACCAAAGTGAGGAGGAACAAGGAAAAACAACCTCAAAATAGCAACATGATCTATAATCTAAATTCATGACAGACAAAGACAATATAGTGTCAAAACCCCATATCACCCTCACATGGTTCATCCCAAAAATATACATAGGAAAACAATATATAGTATATTGAACTCAGCTGGTAAACAAAACACCCTAGTTACCTAATATTACTCTGAAGGACCTTATATTGTCAACACAATAAGCACAATATAAGATAATAACAAGTATGATTGTGGACATAAATCACCATAAATGTTCACGCCAACAATGAGGCTCAACAGAACAGAACTCTCAACCAAACACAAGGATGGTCCACTAAAGCAACATCCTTAAAAGACACACTGGAATAGGACATGTGAAAAGAACATCAAAAGGGGGGAAACAAAAAAAATATCCCCAAATCCATAAAATTAACCAACACATGGTTCCAAAACCATATCTAAATCTTCAAAATTGGGATCAAAACCACAAAAAATAAATCCCCCCCAAAGAAACAGGACCCGTACACCAAGGATCACACCCAATGATTCATTTAAAATCATAACTTACATAGATTCTATATATGAACCACAATCTCAGTCTCGTTATACACACTTATAATCTTATGGAAGAAACAAAAAAAAATTACATCCAAATTAGTTCGAAAGAAAAACCCCCATGAAAAAGAGAACAAACCACTGATTCCAACATAACTCTACTAAATTTGGTAAGCAAACACTCAACTAATCACACTTATTATATTTAGGTGTCCTATGATAATCATGTATCTCCTAAATATATTTCAAATATATCAATTATTTTTCTAATTTCAGACCTTTAAAAGAAAATATGGTTCCACATACAACAATCCACTTAGAGTCTAGGTAAGCACCAGAACTGAAGAAACCCATTAGATCCAATGATTTCTCCACAAGATGAGAATCAACCCCTAACAAAAATACCAATATGGAGTAAAATTAAAATACACAAAAAAATTCTTTTGAAACTATTATTTTATCCAAGTAATTTTAAAATCATCTTTCATATAGGTGTACTCTTTGAATCAAATTTAACACATGATATAAAAATAAAACATGCTGTATTGAAAACTCACATTTCCTCAATAATTCAATCAACTAAAAATAACTTCCAAAATCATTCTGATTTTAAATTACAATAACTCTATAAATTATCTTCCAAAACAATTTCCATTTTTCAAAACAAATAAAAACTCAGTTTAAAATTAAAATATCCTTTCAAATCCTGAAATACTTCCAAAAAACAATTTTGAAATAAATTACATTCTAGAAAGCTTATGTAAACATGGTTAAAGATTCCCATTCTACAAAAACAAAATGGGAAACTATAATTTATTGATATTTTTTTATAAAAAAAGTCAAATCTCCATAGAATTTTTCCTTCAATAAAAATACATTTTGAAATTATTTATTTTCCAAAAATCCGTTATTTTCAAAAAATAAGGATATTGAAATCCAGGAAAAATCATGTAACTATAAAAACAGTAAAATAAGAAACCCAACAAAAACACCCACTAATTCATTTAAACACTAATCAATACACCTACAACCAATAGAATTCAAATTTTGAGAATCCAGATTTTTGTGGAGTTCAAAAACTATCTACAAAGGGAAGGAAAAATGTAATCAATACACTGGGCACATGTTTGGGGTACTGCAGGAAAATCATGGAATAAACACTTTTAAAGGGGAATAGTTAACCACATGAGGACTTCATGGTTACTCATGTTGTTCTATTAAACCATATAGCTTAGTTTCTCCTCCTATTATACCCTAAAACTAAATAGTGACCCGCAATACCACATATACGCTCAAAGGGGATCAAACCATCAATCACATCAAAATCTTTCAGAAACAACCAAAACTATAGTTCCTTAAAATTATCATACCTTAATATTAAATATTATTTTGATAAATATTCATTAAATTATAGAAAAAAATTATAATTACAATAATATTTATGTTCATTTGGAATCATGGAATATAATCGCCTTAATTCATGAATGATCATTAATGTGTACCGTAATGATATTACCATATAGTACTCCTATATGAAACCTTCCTTCATAACCTAGGGGAAAGGATAAATAAGAAAGGGTGATATAAGATGCTCGGAAATGGTAACCACTGGAGATATCAATATATGATCATTTAAAAGCATTAGATAAGAATAGGGTTACGTGATAATTATCCTAACTTATGAAGTCCATACCCAACCTATCATAGATTATAAATAAAATAATTGTAATTACGATTGGAAGTTGATAAGATATGAATAATAAGGTTAAAAAATTTATATATTAGAGTATAAAAAATATCAAAATACAAATATTTGTGGATTATATATAATAATAGTACATATTCTGTCAAAGATACCCAAAAAGAAATTCATAACATGTTAGTCTTTGGCTAACCACTAGTTTACCTTCATTAGGATTTGGATGACCTCTTATGTGCCATCTTTTGGGATTGGGATATCCACCGGTGTATTATTATTTTTGGCATCCCCACCACTTGGGCTAGACACACCACCATCCCCACTAGAAGTCCATTCCTCATAGTGTAATGGGTTTACTCCCCAAACCAACATAGTAGAAAAATTCCCTCACTAAACCAAGTTCACTCACCATTATATTATTATATATCTAATGAGATTTAAATATTTACCCAATTAATCGGCAAGAGATATAGGTCCCTCCCTATTTAGTTACAATTTATCTTGCATCAAATAATAAAAAAAATACATAAATGATGTATATGATCAAGAAATATTCATCATATCATAATTCATGAATTGATATTGGTTTCATAAAACTTTTATTATATCACAACCTGTGGAGAAGAGAAAATTTACATAATCATTTCATCATTTTATGACAATTGGAAAAATTACGTGTTTCAAAATAATTTTATCATGGTATAACTAGCAGAAATGAAATGGGTTTAATAAATATTTTATAAATGTAATACCCATGGAAAAAAAGATGGTTTTATTAACATTTTTTCATCAAAAATTTAAACCCTTATGTGAATAAATAAGAATGATATACTTGGATCATAACCCCAAAAATACATAGGTAACATAGAAATATGTCATCTTAGATTAAAAAAACATTTATCTATCAATTAAAACATATCTTGTGGAAAATAACATTTCATGGAAAATAATTTTTTAAAATTAATTCTATTTTTAAAATTCATTTCATTGAAACTAACATTGAAATAATATTAAAGGATGTTTTAAAAAAAATTAAAACAATTTTGATGGAAATATCATTTCCACCTGGAAAATACATTTTTAAAACATAAATCACATGAAAATTATTTTTTGTTGAAAATAACATTGAATACTTATAAATTAAGAATCGAATAAAATAATTTTTATAATGTTGTTATGTTTCTTTCACGCCTTATACAATAAAAAAATACACCTTTATCATTTCTGACAAAATAAAAACATTAATTATTTGTTGAAAAATTCATTAATTTTACTTTTAAAACAATTTGGAAAAAAAAATATTTCATTGCTCAGAATTTCTATTAAAATTTGTAGGATAATTATAAAATACGTTTGAATTTTATTTATGAAAATATGGTTTTTGAGGAAAAAGTGTTTTCGACATAAAATGTGGCCTTTGTTAAAACTTTTATTTGTGAATTATGGAGTAAATAAATTGAATAAAATGAAGTGGAAACATATATTCTAATTAAATAAATATAGAAAAATAAAATTCATTAGTTTCTTGAGAGTTTGATCTGAATATTATATCATCGAAAATATAATTATAAACAATCTCGATAAAAGATTTTATTGATGTAAAATCATTATCACTTTGGTATATTTGTATCATAATCTCCTTGAAGGAAAAAAAATAAAATGATATTCAAAT
Source organism: Viscum album (assembly GCA_963277665.1). Classification (NCBI taxonomy): domain Eukaryota; kingdom Viridiplantae; phylum Streptophyta; class Magnoliopsida; order Santalales; family Viscaceae; genus Viscum; species Viscum album. Next base: position 755,465,744 of record OY728132.1, on the reverse strand, counting down.
TTAATTATTATTTATAAATTCTTGATATTAAAATTAAAATGTTCTTTATATAAACCTTTTTAAAGAATATAGGTTCTTAAAATTATGTATGTCTCATTTAAGGAAGCATCAGACAAAATTACCTTACTACTTGAGTAACTTTCGAATTGTAATTCATATGAATGTATAACATCAATATAAAACTTAATTATAATTAAATGTGGTAAATTCAGGATATATAATGTCATAGATAGGTATATACACCAGAAAAAATAAAATATTAAAGAATATGGCATATTTGTATTAGAAAAAAAAGTGAGACTTGAAATCTCTTTATATTAAGTCTTTTCATCCATTATACTCATTTAAAAATATTGTATAATTAATATAAATATATTATAGAATTATAATTCTATATATAATAAAAAAATTTATATTCTTATGACCTTTTATTACCTATTTATTAACAATTCCATGTTAAAGTTACGTTTCAGGTAATAACAACTCTATTTTTAGAGTATGTTTTTTACTGTTATTTATTGACCTCTTAATTTGAAAATGATTTAATAATATCTAAAATTTAAAACATGATATAAATATATTTTATATTCTGTATAAATCTATTTATAGTAGTCAATAAAATTTAGTTATGTCAAACAAAATTCATTGTTCCTGAAGATTGTAGGTCATGAGTACACAAGAACACTATTTCCATTTTCTTGTCAGATTGAAAGAAATAAAATTAAATAATATATTATCATTCTAGAATAATTATTATATCAGATAAATTAAATATTATAATTTAACTCTTGTTTAATACATTCCTTGTGAATCATGAGTGAATCACATCGCATCACGTGGTGGTAGTCTGCCGTACTCATGAGAGATGTTATCACATTTCTGAAAAATAGAAAGCATGAAGTTATGTTTCATATAATATTTTGAGAAGCATAATAATATATTAAGTATCATAAATATCACATATAAAGAGTTTTTCCATCATTATTATCAACCATAAAAGGTGGTAACAGAAAAATAAATGACATCGGTTTGCAAGTTAGTTGTCTGTTGTACACCCGAATGATGATTTTGTAATGCATTTAATGGAAGTGTATGTTGTTGTAATTATTAAACATAAAATAAAAAATCTCATTATATTTATTATAGTCTGTTTATTATGTAATCGTTATTTAATACTAATTGAAGGGTTTGGTGATGAAATTAAACGAAAATTCTCATTGATGAGCGTTACCTCTTCTTCGAGTATCCTCCTTATGTATTGATTAATGAATTGATTCGTTGGATTTATTTAAAAAATATATATTATTGAATAATTGGAGGGATTTTTTAATGTTATTTTATTATATTTTTTTTTTAATAAAGCTTGATTTATATGTGTGAATTAGTGGGGAGACTGGGTTCCCTATTATAGTTGAGGAGTGACGTTCTCATAAATACTCAAAATAAAAACTATTGGGAGGACAATATTACCTCAAGTAGATCCAAATATTATAATTAATGGTTTTTAGTGATTATATGGTCGATCAAAACCTCCAACATATAATAAAAAAAGGTTTTAAGAATATAATTCCTCAACATCTAAGAATCCATGTTTTTACCATTTTGGGTTTTCACTACTATAACTAGTTTTCTAACCACAATAATTTATACATTAAGAATAAATTAGAGTGATAAATAAAAGATAATTAGTATCCAATGATTATAAATATGACATATAATTTATAAAATATAAATCCTATGAGCTTCGGAAATTTATCATTTCATAATCGTAGGAAATGTGCAAAAACAAAAAATTAACCATAACCGCGTTAACATGATTTTTACGATTTAAATGTCACTATATTCAATATAAAATAAAAATATCTAAATTAACTGAACATAGTTGATATTTAATTTCCTTAAAAAATATATAGTTATAATATATGTTTATTAGTAATTTTAAATCATTTATTAAAATATTATTACTCAAAAAATAACAGTAATTTCAATTTAGACATTATTCATTTAAATTAAATTTTAAAATATCAAGATAGTGATAGAATTAAAATATATCAATTTAAAACATGTGTAACATTATATATTAATTTAAAAATAAAGTGGAACAAAATAATTCAGTCAATATATATTACTTTTAATAATTTTATTATCATTTATTTTTTTAATTATTAACTAAATAATTACTTTGTTGGTGTTTCGTAATAATTTAACTAATTACATCATTTATAAAAATACAAATAAATTATCATTATAAAAAACTAATTTATATTTCAAAATAATACATACCAAGGAACCTATTTTTCCTTTTTCCTTATCCAAATGTTTTATAAAAATTATATATAAGAAAAGTATGATTTTTCTTTTTCTTTACTTAACTAATTATATGCATCATATTCAATGGATAGTGGCTTGAAAATTCCACATATTATATTAATTTATGTGCATGATAAAAATAATCTTATTAAATAAAATTAATAAAACATTTTAAGTCATTGTAATCTTATATTTCTAGTATAAACCTCGATAAACCCATTTTTACCATAACAATAGTAATTAATTTTTCACTTCATTCACAATTAATTTTGGTCAAAAATTGAGTTGAAAATATTATAAATTACAAATTATGTCGATTCCAATTTTTTTTCAATTCTTTCAAATTCAATTAACATATATTGGGAAAATAATTTAAAATTAACCCTAGAGATGCAATGAGAAATTAGGTTTCTCAAGAGAAGAATTTCAAAAGATCAAAATGTTTTATATATCCAAATTCGACATTAAATTAATTCAAATGAATTATATTTTATTAAAATATTTAAAATTAAAGTAATTATACTTTACATCCATTAAAAATATGATATATATCTAAAAATTTAAAAATCAAAAATGTAGTTTCTAATAAAAAATCAATATTTTTTATTATTCATCAAAAAATGAAACTTCTCAAAAAAATAACAACAATTTACCCTAAGAAAATATTTATATTTAATTTTAAAAAATGAAGATCATTTTATAAAATTTATTTTTTACCAGTAAAAAATTTTAGATTTAAAATAAGTATACAACAAGGAGACACAACTATTTTTATGAAATCAAATGTTTTAATAATAAAATTTTATGTATTATTACATATTTTCTAGAAAACATATAAAATGAATGATTGAAATTTTATTTAATAAATAATATCTAGATATCAATAATATTATTATCCAATATTTATTTGTTTAATTTTTTTGATATAAAGCACATTTATTCCATAAAAATATTTTTTCAAAAAAATTCTTTTTTAGTTAAAAATGGCTTTTATTTTCAGCTCTAATGAACTGGTCACAATTGAATTATATAAATATGTGTGAGAATGTTTTCATAATTTATTTAATCCTATTAATAACCTCCATTGCAATGGATTGTTGGTAACTATCATATTATATAACGATGTTTAAATTGTATGTCATGTTTGGTTTAAAATCATTGTTGTGTGTAACACAAGCTAAAATCAAAATTTTGTATAACATAGGATAATAATTTTACTACATGTAACACTAGATAAAATAATTTTTTCTTGTATTTTATTATATAATAATGATTAAACATATTTGAAATAAAAAATCACAAAATTTTAAGGAGTTATAATCTACCACCTTAAAATGAATTTCACCTTCAAAATTTGTATCGATCATCATAGGTTTAACAATTCATAATTACTTAATTTAAACCCACATCATACAAATGAATTATATAACCAACCTTAGAAAATTAATTTTTTAAATATAATAGTTACCTAATGTAACTCATAACTGGGTTTTTATAGAGGAGATCATAGGTGGCATGTAAAAACATGAACACAGAAGATGATCTAACACCCAAATGCTGATGAGAAGTGATATGGAACATCGGTCACAAGAAAGTTAGTGAAAAAGAAATGTTTAACTAACAAAAACTAATAATCCAAATAGTTTTTAAAATAGTAATTTATATCATAAATAATTGATAATATAAGGCCCCGACCTTAAACATTACTTAATATAGAATTAAATGAATAATTCACATAGAGGACCATTTCAGGTTTAGAGTTTTAGAGAATTAGGACATAACTATTACATCTCAAAAGATTACAAAGTATACACTTCTACTAAGTTTCCATAAAATAAAAACTCTTAAATAAAACATGGCTAGTTCCGTGTTTTAGATAGAATGACTTTTCCTTAATCACATTGTTGACCCTATTCCACATTAAGTCCCGTGAAAAACATTTCAAAAAATCTTGGGGTGAGTATAAAAAGTTTAGTAAGGGATAAAAAAAGAAGGAAAACAGTTAGTTTTTCAAAACAACAAGTAAACCATGAATACTTAATCAATGTAATACTTTTCACCTTTATGAAGTTGTAAAAACTCTTTACTAAATAAAAGAGCATTACTTACCCTTTTGTACCAAAAATATTACCATAAAACCCATATAGAGAACACATAACATATAAAGGTAACTTGGGACATAAACATACTTAAATGGAATAACCATACATTCGAACTCCACACATATCATTTAATGGAATAGTCATACGGCCAACTTCCATACCCAATGCATTGTAGGTTATAACATAACCACCCATCCTGGTATTCACAATACCACCCGTCATATGGTTTATCATGTAACCACCCGTAAAATGTTCAAGTACCATTATGAAATCATATAACATAAAACAAATATAATGGAAAGAAAACATTTCCACATTTCGATCACAATATATCACTTAAATATATTGACATAACAAATCCATTATAAAAAACCATTTTAAATAGAAAAATACATAACAGAGTATATGATATTTATTTCATTTTAAAAACATTACGGCTTGTTGAGGAAGCCAAAGATCAAATAATTCTCACGGCGGCGGAAAGGTCATTGTCACTGCATACGTTAAAAAGAAACATATCTTTTGTCATTTAGTAAAATTCTTCGTATATAAAATATTCCTTTTGAATTAACATAGAATTCAATGGGGTTTATACACCATATAAGAGAAAGTCTTGTATTTGAACAAAATATTCCTCAATGAAAGGAGATTGAGACGAAGTCCCATACAAAGACAGTATCCTTATATTAAGGATAAATCAATGACATAATTATGTATGAAAAATATAAATACAGCCAATATAAGTGAATATTACGTGTAAAACAATCAGATTAATTCACACATATTCATAGAATGACATATTCAAGGATTACAATTGTAACCCAAAGAATTGAAATTGAGTTAAGAAGTTCCCTCGCAAAAATTCGACATCTTAAAAGCATCACATTAAAAATCATAAAATGAGTTTAAGAGAGAGAAAATGGTATCTCATATCTTGTACATAAAATTTACAGTAATAAGGATATATAAAAACATATCCCAACATAAGAAGATGTAAATTAAAAGACATAAAAAAAGAAGTGTTTTAACAAGAGGATGGTGAAAGGATCCCTTACCGATTTGGGTAACTTTCGAAACGTACACCCCATGAAAGAAGGGTCATACAATGAAAATTTTAATACCCATAAATTAAATTATATTACACAACCAATAAAATCATGGGCATTACATAAACCACACAAAAGGAAATAGTGGAAAATTGAGCATGAATCTCACAGGAAAAAAAGTGAGATAAAAACCCCTTACCCCGCTTTGATCAATCGAGTCGTAAACACAAAATGAATCAAATAATAACATGAATATAAATATAATCAGGATAATTTATATTAAAGGGAAGTAAAAAATACACCACATTTAATAAATAAGTGGCCAACAATGGAGATCTCAAATAATTAAAAGTTAGATAAGAAATCCCTTACGAAAATTCGGCAGCCTAACCGCGCCACTTAAAACTTCCAAAAATGGATTAATGAGATAAAATGGGGTCTCTCATAATATTAACATAAAAACTTATGTATTAGTAATATAAATAACATCCCCAAACATAAGAAAGATGAGCTTAAAATAAATGACATAAAAGAGAGTACTTAAAAAGAAAGAGAGAGGTAGGATCCCTTACCTCAAGTCCGACTGGTCTTGTTCATTTCTTTATATTCCTGAATAATAAACATTGGTCAATTTATAATTTCATAAGAAACTCCTATAAATTTTATTATTAATTTTATATCACATATTATTATGTTATAATAATTGGTTAATAATGTGAGTTCATATCAGACGTTTTTGTCGATGTTCGGTACATGAGTCAAAATTGAACTTGTTGGAAAATAATTTTCCATGTTGTTATACGTAAATCATCTCCAGAATATTATTAGTGATTTAATTATCATATATATCCAGTTTATATTAATTTTATACTATTCCATAACATTTTGAGATAAAAAATGAAAAGCATCGTTCATGGAGATGGTAGGTCGTACGTACGCAAGAACACTACTTTTATTTTTTTATCATATTAATGGAATTAAAGCTAAAAGAGAGATATATATATTATAATTCTAGAATTATATACATCATATAAATTTAATATATGAAATATATATCCATTATATATATGTACTTATAATAGTACATAACATTTGGTGATAAGAAATGAAATGTACCGTTCATTGAGATGGTAAGCCATACGTACGCATGGACGCTACTTTTATTTATATTTTGTATTTAACGGAATTAAATCATAATTATATAAAGGTAAGTTATAATTCCTGTATAATATCATATATAATATCATTAACTCCATCCTTTATACATCTCACACATGGAATTGACGAATCAAATCACTTTGAGGGGGCAGTAGTCTACACTTCCAAAAAATGAAATTATCGCGTTTATCCATAATGGAAACCATAAAGGTATGCCATAAATGAAAAATAAATAATCATAAATAAAACATAAATATAATATATATCATATATAAATATTGTGACATCATAATGGCCACCATTAAAGGTCTTAAAAATAGATTGAACAATCATCGTTTCGTGAGGCAGAAATTTGCCAACCACAGAAATAGTATGTTCTTTAACCATTATACGGAGGTGTGTGTAAGTGTAAATAAAATATATATCATAAAAACATAATAGTATACATTATTTACTGGTATTTTTACAAAATAAAAGAATTAAAAGAGTTTAGGGGGTTAGAGAAGCAAAATAAAACAAAATAACACAAGTGAATACATTACTTTAAATTGGGTAAATCCTCTTGGTTTGAGCTCAAAGGCTTCCTTGGAAAGACTTCTGCCCAAAGTAATGTTTCTAGGAGTAATAGACGGATGTGGAGAGACAAAATGAGAAGAGGTTGGACGATCCAAGGGCTTGAGAGGTGTGGGTAAGGAGGTAGAGGTGGGGTCCTTTTATAAGAGGAGAGGAGGGGACTCTTGGAAAGTTATAAAATGTTACTTTATTATAAAATGCTTATCGGATTTTAAAGGTCCCAAAAATATATAATTCTTGGATAATGTGATAATAGTTCTAAATCCACCCATCCAATATCTTTTTGACAAGTGAATTCCTTAGATTCTACATTATCTTTTCATTTTATTTAAATCATTAAATAATGACGTAATCGCTACATCATCATGGTGTCATAAGTAATTTGATTTATTTAATGTCTAAAAATTATAAAAAAAATCATGATGTAGGAAATATTTTGATATTTCTAATGAATATTTATAGTAATGAATATGGCTTGTATAACCCCCTGTAAAAATTATTTTAGTAAAACAATACATGTTTGTGACATTTATATTTTAACTTTAAATAAAAAGTTATTAATGTCATTTTCTTACCCAAGTGGCTCAATTGAGTCCCCTGGTTAACCCATGGATTGTTTTGGTCGTCCATGACTCATCCAATAAGGGTAGTACATGTGTGAAGGTCATTTCACATTATTATAACATTATCATTTCCTTAAATACCACTAATTTCCTTTAATTGTGATTAATATAACATAACAGTTACTATTCACCAAAAAAACATTTTCATCCCATTGAACCACATTTTACATCCTAATGACAACAATGTATGTCATATTTTTGAAATTCAAATAACAGAGGTTGTAAAATTTCATTTAAATGAGAAATCTGTTTTTTAACTAACACTTAGTGGTTTCACTATTCATCAAAATTGAAGTTTTTCAAAAAATACCAAAACTTCACCCTAAGCTATATTTGATATTCCAAATTCCAAAATGATGTCTATTTTAAAAAATTCATAACATATATGTTGCATTAGTCAATTTAATAATTAATTCCCATTGTCAAAAAATAGCATGTTTTTAAGAAACAAAATATATCAAAAGATTGACACTAGTTTTAGTCCAATTTCTTAGTGAAATTAATTCCAATGACCACCATTGTATTAAATGGTAAAAAAATATTCTAACTTAACATTAACCCCAATTAAAATGATAATCAATCAATATAAGTAAATTATATTAAAAAGAGGTTTTGAATTAAAATACAACATTTTTCAATATTGATTAAAAAATAAACATTATCGGAAAAATACCAAAACTTTACACAAATTAAATTTTGATGTCCGGATTCAAAAGAAGAATTGTATTTGGTCCAATAGAACATATGAAATTTTCAAAGGTGGATTTAAAAAAGGTTCGCCATCAAAAGGCGGTTAATCGACCTTTTATAGAATATTAGAGTATTTACGCTTAAAATTGGATTCATTCGCATTTTAAGCCTCTAACATTTTTTGTATAAAAATAAAAATATTTGACAAACACATATAATCATTTTGTAGTAAGTTCTGTTTATTCCCGCCATTACAAAGGCTAGGCGTTAACTACCATTTGAAATAATATTATTTTATTATTAGAGAGAAACCTAAGATTTCCAAAAAGACTCGTTGTTGTGTATTGGGCACGCCATTGAGCATAGTGTTCCATTTAAATTAATATTAACATTTTATTCAAAAATACGGATAAATATGCAAAATTCCATATTCTTTATTTACCTGGGGTGTTACAGATAAAATTGGAGAACATTTTATTTTGGAAAATTTTATGAGAAGATATACTTTATTTCACAAGAACAATCTATCCCTTTGGTTGTGCCTTGATAAATTTATAATTCCTCTCTTAATCAAAGAAATTAAATTGAATTATTTATACCAAAAATAGTAATCAAATCATAATATATATAATTATAATTAAATTTCATTTTTTCAATCAAAATATGTTTAATATGTTATCAAATATAGATAAATATTGATATGGTGATCTAATCTCTAAAACCACATACAAAGATCAACATAAAACATTCTATAAATGTTTGACCTTATAACCCTTCCAAAATAATAAAATAAAAAACAATATAATGAAATTCAAATAAATAAACTCAACTATAATCCCATGTATATCATAAATTGGATCATAGTTGTCACATATGAATCATGTGAATATATTAATCATTTATTCTCTTTAATCAGGGTAATAACAAAAATTATAATAAAACCTCAATGTAAAAAAATCAGTCTTCCATATTTCATGAATAAAAAAAATTGATAATTTTATATATTCCATGAATTAAATTAATGTTATAAACTCCATCAATGATATAATAAACCACTTTTCATCCAATCCTTAATCAGATCTCAGTAAATTAGTACTCTCCAATTTAATTTATCAATATAAATATTATCTTTATCTCAAAATCATTATCTCATCATATCGAACATATCTAGGGTTATCATACCCTTAATCATGTGATATCCAAGAATATCCTTTTACCATTAAATCTCATTTCCTGGACATCAACATCTTTAAACATGTTATTTATAATTATTAATAGAGAACCAATATTCAATAATAATTATATATTTGAAATTTCCTTTATCCAGATATTTAAATTCATAAGTCCTTGTACTTAAATGATTACAATGGAAAAGATCTTTCCTTGTTATTGAAGTTAATTCTTCTCTTAGGGAATTATGTTGGATTATTCCCACGTTCCTTATATATATGATATTGAACTCCTCAATATTCTGTCTCTCTATGTCCTTATTTTACACATAGATAACATCTTCCCATCCATTTTAGATTTTATTCAATGTTATTCTTTCCACCTTCATGAATTAAAGGAAGAAATATATTATAGACTATTGTGATCATTACCATACAATATTTCAAAAAAAAATTGTCTTCCTCATACTATAATCTTTATTAACCTCACCAAACTTCATATTGTTAGTCATATATATTGATATATGGTTAGGAATGATCATAATATCTATCTTTGATTTTATCATCCAACTTGGAAGCTCATTGTCACTACATCTGTTATCATATTCAACGTTAACATGATTAATTTTTCCCCACCATTGAATAAAACCAAAAACATAGTGTGAGAAACAGTAATCATATTTGGAAACTAAATAATAAAAAAACACTTATTTGATATATAAATTATGAAACCTTGTTGTTAATATATAAAACCTTAGGTTTATCTAATGTTATTTATAGTCATCATCTATTTAAACCCTTCATGATGGTTTGTAATGAGTTTATGAATTTCTGTGGAATATCCCCTCAGAGTGTCAAACAAGGTGTGTAGTGGGACCATTGTCATGCACTGGTTCCCCATCGAGTCTATCTCAAAATGGTGTTTTAAATATTATTCCACATAGGTAAATCTATTCCAAATCGGCATCCTGTTATAGTATCCTGGTAGGGATGTAATATAATGGAAACCTATAACTCTATCCTTTAACAATATTCCAAGACATTTTCCTATACATTAACTCATTCCCAGGATTATATGTGGAGACAACACTAGAAATATCATTATAAATATACCCAGATATCCCAATATTATTTTCTTATTCCAATATCAAATGTTCACCTAAAAAATTCCAATAATACAAACTATTGATACATATGGTTCTCATACGTGTATATTACATCTTTAAAAATTAATATTAATTACATTTTAAAAAAAACATGACTTAGGACCACAATAGTTTAGTGGCTTTAGATAACAAACTCTTATTTATTCATCGGAGATATTAAATGACTCTAATAAATACATTCCCCTTTATTCCTCATATATAAAACCTTCTTTTATAACCCGCGGGAATGAATCATAAGAAATGGTGAGATGAGATGAATAGTTAGGGTAAACACAAGAGATATCAACATATAATCACATGAAATAATAGGATAAAAAGAAGAGTAAATAATAAAGATCATAACATATGACGTTTATAACTGACCTATTGTTATTTAAGAATGGATCCATGGAATAAATATTGGTAGTTCACAAGAAATTAATAAATATGGAAATAATAACACTATCCATGAAAGTGTATCATTGGAATAAGATATGGATTTTTTGTATACAAAAAATCATATTACAACCCATTTCAAGTCTACCCACAAAGACATTCAAAACATATTTGGATTGGGCTAACCACCTATGCACCTAATTCAAGATTGGGGGGACCACTCGTGTACCCTCCTTTGGGCTTAGGCTGACCCCCCATGTACACTTATTTTTAATATCCAAACCTCCTAGTCGAGATACACCACAATCCCTATGGGAAAGCATTTCCACATAGTAGAATTATTTTACTCTTCAATCCATCATAGTGGAAAAAGTTTCTTATTTATTTTAGTTCAATCCGTTCTCCTGTTCTATCTACCTCATGAGATTTAAATCTATACCAAATAAATTGGAGGGAGATATAGTTACTACTATTATTTTATCATAACATAACCATAAACACTATATAAAAATAACACATATTAATTATTTATGATCATAAAACATTCATTAAATCATAACCCCTTAAATTAAATGGGTTTCATATACATTTCATCATATCATAACTTGTGGAAAAGATAGAGGTTACAAATTCATTTTATCATCTCATCATTTCATAACCCATGGAAAAAAAATTGGATTATTAAATATTTTATCACTATAAAAAAACAGGGAAGAGAAATAGGTTTCATATTAATTTTATTATTATGCAACCCATAGATGATAAATGGTTTTCATAAATATTATTTGATCATAAACATAAAATATTTAGAAAATAAATAATAATGGTATACATATATCATAATCCTAGTATGTCATATGTAACATCAACATATGTTAACATAGATAGAAAATAATTTTTATCGATCATTTAAAACATTTTTTAAAGAAAATAATGTTTCATGGAAAACAATTTTAAAACCTAAATTAATTTTTAAAATCCATTTGTTTGAAAATAACTTTGAAATCATATAAAGGAAGATATACGATACCATTTAAAAAATTAATTCAGGAAAATATCATTTCCACTATGAAACAAAATTTTAAAACGTGAAATATTTAAAAATAACTATGAAAACATATAAATGTTGTTCAATGAAAATAATGGTCATGATGATTTGAAGTTTTTTTTCATGCCGTACATGTTTCGAAAAATATCGGTTTCACATTTTTTGAAAAATACAAATAAGATTTCTTTTTAAAAATGAAATGAAGATTACTATTAATTTATATTTATAAAAGTAAAACATGTGTAAAATTTTTAATTAAAATCAACAGATAAAAAAATGTTGAAATTTTTATAAAAAATGTATTTGGAAGGAAAAGGGTTTTGAACTAATAATACACTTCTTCATAAAAAGTTTCGTTTTGAATTATTTAGTAAATAAATATATTAATATTAAGGGAAAACATTTATCATCATGATATAACTAGATTATATGAAAATAAATTATTTTCTTGAAATATGTATAATAATATTATATCTCAAGAAATATAATCATAAAAAAACTCGACAAAATATGAGACTGTAACATAAAAGCATAACCACAATGATATCTTTCAATAATAATACATAGGAAGGATTAAAATAAAAGTAAAAATAAATTTTTTTGAGGATAAATAAATTCAGGATATTACATTTCAATGGTCATATATATACCCCTTGTGAAAGATAATGGTGCATAACAGAAAATATGTCTCAAAAAAAGGAAAATTGTGACAAAAATATTGTACTCCATTAATAAATTTTGAATCATAAGTCCCATCAAAGGATAAGATCAATAGAAAAATTAATTATCTTGAAATGAGGTAGATTAAGTAAATATATTTTCATAGGGATGTATAAACACAAAACCAAATAAATAAGTGGTTAATATGAAATATGTCTCACAAAAATAAATCCAAGGGTAAAAATACCCTTAATTTAAGTCTTGAATTTCATCAGAATTGTCAAACCTCCTGAATAATTAATATAATTTTTTTATAAATATATTTTATAATAACATAAATATATATATTTCATAACATATGATATTTTCTTATGATTTTTAATTACCCATTTGTTAACAATTCATTGTTAAAGTTACATTTCAGGTTATAACTGCTTTGTATTTTGAGTAAGTTTTCACTTATTATTTTTTATAATAATACTTTTAAAATTATTTAATTATCGAAAAAAATTAAAAAAATGAAATAAATATCATATATACTCTTGTTATTATTATTTAGTGTAATACATTAAATATATTGATAGGAAAAGAAATACAATGTTCATATAGCTGGTAGGTTGTACATATGAATGCACGTTGTTTCCATTTTCTTTTATGATTGAAAGAAATAAAATTAGATTATATATTAATTTTATAGAATAATTATTATATCGAATATATAACCTATCATCCATAAACTCAAATTTATTATATTTCATGTAAAGCGTGAACAAATCACATCACGTTTTGATGTGGTAGTTTTTCATTCACACGAGCGACATTATCATATTCTTACAAAAGGGAAATAATGAAGGTATATGTCATATAATATATCTATAATAAAAATTACATAATTAATGTCCTAAATTTAATATATAAATATTATTTTCATCATTATTCCCAACCCTTGAAAGGTGGTAATGGGAAAACAAACGATATCATTTTACGAGGTGGTAGTCTCACATAAACATGAATGCTGAATAACCTCTTTGAATTAAGTGTGTGTGGTTTTAATTCATAAAAACAACATAAAAAATTATCATTATATTTTATATATGTTTTTTATTACATAATCTTGTTATAATAATAATTTAATGCTTTTGAGGAAGAAATAAAATGAAAAGTCTTGTTGATGAATATTTCATCATCTTTGGGTATCATCCTTAGATTCACACTAAATCCTTTATTAGTTCTCTTAATTTTAATACTAAGGCCATTAAGATGAGCGGAGGGAATTTTGGAAGTTATTTGGAATGATATTAGTAACTAAAAATATCCTTAGTGGTGTGAATAAGTGGAGAGAGTGAGTTCCCATTTATAGCTGAGGATGAGTGACATTCCTATAAATACAAAAAATATTCACTATTGGGAAGACAATATTATCAAATGAGGCATAGAATTAGATAATTATAGGTTTGGTGGTAGGATATGGTCAATACACACCTCCAACACATAATGAGACGAATGTTTTATATATTTCATTACTTAACTTCTAAGTATCCATCTTTTTACCAATTAGGTTTTCACTAATGTAACTAGTTTTCTAACATTTGTAATTAATCATATAAGGATAAATTATATTGAAAAATAATAGATAATTTTGAATCAATGAATCTAAATATGATATATATTTTAGAAAATATAAATCCAATAGTTTCTAGAAATTAATTTTAGCATTCATGCAAGTGATGTTCAAAAAATCCGCTTCAAGCCTAAATGTGCTAACATAGTTTTTATTAATTATGGGTCACTATATCTATTATAAATGAAAAATATTCCAATTATTGGAAATTAGTTTATATTTATTTTCATTTGAAAATATAATTGTATAATATTAAATTTTAATTAATTTTAAATCATTTAATAAATATAATTTATCCTAAAATAACATTAATGTCAATTCTATCATTAACCATTTAAATTCAATTTTAAAATTTCGAGATAATGATGAAATTAGAATATTTATGGTTTAGACATATTTAACTATATATATTCATCAACAAAAAAATGTAACACACTAATTGAATCAATTTTTTTATTTTTAATATTTTTATTTTTATTTATTTTATTTCATTTGAAAATAAATAAATATATTTTTGTCATTTCTAAAGAATTTAAGTAATTATTTAATCTCTAAAAAATTCAATTAAATTTTAAGGATAAAAAACCAAATTATCCATTAAAAAATTAATTATAACTATTTTTTTCTTTTTACCCATCCAAAATCATTATAGATAATAAATAAAAGAAAAATATCAATCTTTTCTTTTTGTTTACTTTAAATATATGTGTCATATTAAATGGAAAGTGAAAATTAATAACCTTGTTTCAGATAAATTTATTATAATGTTTTAGATATAATAATTCAACTAAATTAACAAAATATGTTATTTTATTTTCACAACTATTATTTTTTAACCCCGGTAATCCCATTATTACCATAACTGGGGCAATTAATTTTTTATTATATTTGTTATTAATTTTAGAAAATTTTATTATTAACTTATTAAAATTTTTAATATTTATTATCCAAAATATGTTTTTATTTTTAAAAAAATTATTTCCAAAAATTATTAAAATTTAATTACAATTAATTTTGAAGACGTGACGAGAAAGCGGGGTTCTAAAGGGTAGAAAGCTAAAGTGTTTGAATTATTTTGTATATCAAATTTCTTTATTAAATTTATTCCAATAAATAAAATTGGATTAAATTATATAAAATTGAACTAATTTTACTTTAAAACAAATTTTAAATATAATTCTACTTTATAAATAAATAATATGAAATGAGAATTTTCAATTAAAATTCACAATTTTTCATTAATCTTTAAAAATCGATGTTCTCATAAAAAATCCCCAAAATACTCCCTTAGAAAGAAAATTATATCCTGATTTAAAATTTAATATTTATTTTATCATATTAATTTTCCAATAGTATCAATATTTAATTTAAAATATGTTCATCATAAAAAATAGACAAAATTATTTCTTAGAAAAGAACACTTCTAAGCGTAAAAATTGATATATTCCTATATCTTATCTCTAAAAATATAAGATTAAATATAAATTTTTCATGAATATATAACATCATAATTTCGGGAAAATAATTAAAAAAATTATTTTGTTAATTTGATGATGTTAAACAGACTTGTGTGCATAAAAATAGTTTTTAGAAAAATGATTTCCCATTCCTTTCAAGCACATTTTTTAAAATAAGGTTTTATTTTCAACTATAATTAATTAGTCAAAAAATAATTATATAAATTTTTGAAAAACATATTTTTTTAATTATTTAATCCTATACATAACATACATTCCACCATCTTGTAAGTAACTATTTTGTTAACTAGTAATATTTAAATAGTATGTCATGTATGATTTAAAATCAGTGTTGCGTGTAATGAAAGCTCAACTCAGAATTGTGTGTAACACCAAAAATATTGTATTTCATTAATTTATGATAAAATAAAAATTTAATGTAATTATAATATTAATAAAACCAAATATATTTATTAACAATATTCACTAAATATGATGGTGTCATAAAAACAATCTAAAATTTATAATTTGAGACCAAACTTCCCATGTTAGCTTGAGGATTGGGATGAAAAAATCAAGGTAAAATCTTAAAAACCATACCTATCAAGCCCAAAATACTCAACCTTAATCTAACATTACTTCCATAAATAAAAATGTCATGTTTTATATCCCAAAAAACCCTCCACTTTAACTTGGGTGCACCAGAACCTAGATTTTATTGAGATACTAAGCTTTGATATAGTTCTATAATTTAATATATCGGGTTTCCATTCAAGTTGAATACTAACCCAATTTTCCACAAGTATCAAAGGGTTTTCCCAATACTAATGGCTTGAAACCAGTGTATATGCATAACATGAATCCCATTGGGAATGATTTGACCCAAAATAGAGATAAAAACTACATAGTTAATAAAAACAAGATAAAAAATAAATAAACATGAAAAATATGTTATACCGTATAAAAAATTAATAATTTATGAATATTTGAAAATATATTTAAACAATATTCTACCTATGTCAATCCCAAAAAATCTTTATACATCCTATGGATTTTCACCACTACCCAACTCAACCCACAATGACCACGATGAATAGAAATGATCCAATAGAGATATAAGAACCCCAAATGGTACAGACGTAAGTTAAAAAGAATATTAAGTCACCAAAACCCACCAAACTATGTATTATATATCATAAAAAAAAATTTCAATGATATTTTGAAAATATAATATAATGTAAGATTTTCTATAATAACCCAACCCAAGTTACCCAGAGTAGGTGCATTATTACATAACATTGCCATGATCAAAATAAAGATCAAACCTCGAAGGACCGATTAGTTTAGTAGCCTTTGATACACTAGATATATTCAAAAGTATTACATTACATCATAAAAATGAAATCTAAAACAACATAGTCTTTATAGTCCACAATTATATCCCCACATACTATCCCTACAGGTCATTCATAAATTACTTCTTCACATCCTAGGAAAAATAAAACATTGAAATGGGTGTGCTCATATGCTCAGTAAGGATAACAATATAGCAGAAACTTTCATAAGTAAACATAAAAATTTAAGGAAATGTATAACTAAAACAAAAGACTTTAAAACATTAACTTCAGCATAATATAAAAAAGATAAAATGAAATAATTCCATTTACTTATTCACATGAATATTCTACTAGTTGAATAATCACTTGCAATATCAATAACTACTTTCATAATGATGGAATGCATAATGCTAGACTATCATAACCATAAAGCCAAGGCCTCGTGCCAAAAATACAAATAAGATTTTGTCACGGCCTTGTACCAAGACACTAGTTTGTCTCATGAGACCTACCGATGCATCGGCGAGCAATAGAGGGCTCCACCCATCACTTATTAAGTCCAATGCATTCCTTATATGAACAGGTTTAAACATAACATGAACATTAGAATTAAAACTAAAATATGAATTGTCAATACTTTATCCATAAACCATGAATGGTATAAAAATAACACATCCATAGTCAAACATATCACAAGAACTTCAATACAATATGGAATTTTGGTTTCATAATAAATAAACTTCAAATAAGATTAAAATTCATCAAAGGATGTTGACATAGATGAAATCAAAACCATTTGAGAGAAATATGTCTTTTTTTTGAAATCATTTAAAAGTCACATAATTATACAAGAAGACATTTATTTCTAAAATATTCTTATAATCTTGTAAGGGAAGCTTCAATCATTTTATAACCGCGGAAAATATCCACACCTACCGTATAAGTAAAAAAGGACATTCTTACCTTAATTCTGTCAAAAATGTTAAAAAGGACCTTGTTTGGAAAACCACAGAAAGATTCCTTTTTAAAAATATTATAAAAAGTCATAAAGGGTATAAAATACTTTATCCCATAGTATTTAAAATAGTAAGAATGATTTTAAATATATATTTAAGAAACATGGATGTGGATGATAAAGAGGTCCCAGTAGATAATCACGTATAAACAACATCAGATAATGAAGAGATTATGAAATAAACTCTTACCTTGTACTTTTCCTTAGTATATGGTATGTTAACCTCCTGTATAATAGTTAAAACATTGTTATTAAATTATACATGAACCATATAAATAATTATGATATCATATATGATCTTTTAACATTGATTTGTTAATAATGTCTTAGTATTATCATTGTTTCGGGTGTTAACTTACTGGTTTTTTATATGTTTTGGAACATAAGTCGTGTTTGTTATGGATAGGTTGTAAGATATTCATATCCAGAATTATATATAGTTATTAAACATTACTTTTATCATAAAATGTGAATTAGTCTTGAATTGATACGATGGGGAATGAATCTCATCGCGTTCGTGGAGACGGTAGTATGTACGTACGTACGAGCGAAAATATCATTCTTTTGATATTAAAATAATATATAATTGGATGGTATATCATATATAAATAATAATTATCATATTATATTTATTATTTACATGAATTACATATCATTATTATACCCATCCAAATAATAATATATTGAATAACAATTACACCACGATGTGGAGACGGTAAGGCGTACGTACGCACGTATGGTGACATGTCATTCAAAGGATGGATTGAATACTGAATATGGTTGTACCATATTTATAATAATATCACAGTATATTGGAGATACTGGATTTATTATTTTAGAATTGTAATAACAAATAATGATTAAGTTGAAGAAGAAATGAATTTGGAAAAGGGTGGTGAAAACTTTACCTCTTCTTTGGGTTGTTCCTTTTGATTTGATCAAAAGGGAACCTTAAGTTGGATTTATGATCAAACTAAAGCCTCTAGGTTGTAGTGAGGGAAGTTGAGAGAGTATTTGGGTCGGGGTTGGCTGTGCCAAGATGCTTTGAATGTGTGAATTAGTGAGAAGGGAGAGTTCCCTTTTATAAGAGGGGTGAGGGGCACCTTTGGAAAAGCTAGAAATATTATTTTATAATAAATTCATATTCGGTTTCTAATGGATCCAAAGTGGATTATTTAATGTTAAATATAGGGATTGTTAGAAAACCAATCAACCAATAGAATTTAGATAGTTTTGGGTCATTATATTAACCTTATGTTTTAGATTTAACACTTAGTTAATTAGTTTGACACTTACCATGTCACATAGTATTTTTATATTCTATAGTTAATAAACTTACTATATACCTAAAAGTGACCCTCGAGTGGTCCATTAATGATACAAATATCATTATATAAGCCTCTTGTACTCACCTTAGATTCTTAAGAATTTAATATCAATTAATAATATAATATTCGTTTTAAAAACTCTTTTATGTCAATTTTGAAACTATTGGGTATTTTGTTTTTGATAATTTCATAACAGCATTATTACAACGAAATAAATTTATATAACTAATCCTAATATGTCATATTAACCTAAAAAATTAGTGTAATTCATAAAAATTCTCAAATTACATTTAATTTAATATTTATAATATCAATTATTTAAATAATTCATTAATTAGGTAATTACTGCATCACCATTGTGTCATAAATAAATTAAATTATTCAAAGCCAAAAAATTAAAAAAAATATAATTATGTAGTAAATAGTTTTATAATTCTAATTAATATTTAAAATCGAATTTATCTTATGTATAACCCTATATTAAAATTGCTTTAGTAAATAAAATTTGATTTTAACTCTTTTAACTCTTCTTTGATTTAAATAATAAATAATGTCCTTATCTAATCCAAGTGGACCTAAATGATAATATTTTATTCCTAAGGTTTTTTTGTTGTGATACACTTGTACAATTGAATTAGAACATGTGTTAGGGTAATATTAACATCATTGCTACCCTTAATTACCCTATTTACTTTTAACTGTGGTAAATAAAAGTAAAAAGTTACTATTTACCAAACATTATTTTCATCTCATTGAACAACATTTTACTCTTTGATATTAACCATGTCTCTCATATTTTTGAAATTACACCCACAGAAGCAGTAAAATTATGTTTTATGTGAATTTCCAAATTCTCCTAGGAGGTGGGTAAAAGACGGTGAAAAGTTCAATAAAATTTATATATATCTAAAATTATTCTAAACTAAATTCAATGAATTACATTGAACATATATAAGATTTATGTATCCATTTTTACCTTTATTAAATATAAATAAAATAAATAATTATTTAAATAAATATTCGGTTTTAAACTATATCTCATTGTTTTTTTACTATTCTTCAAAAATTGAATTTTTTCAGAAAAAATACCAAAATTTCACCCAAGTATAATTTCAATATTACAAATCCAAAAATGAAGTCCATTTTGAAAGATTAAAATTATAAAAATTCAACAAGTGGGTATTACTATTCATAACGGCTAGTTTGATTGGTTGTGGTGTGTGTGTGTTAGAACTCAAAGCTGCGTACAACACACGCTACTGTATTATAGAAAGGGAAGTATACCGTTGATGCTTGGGGTGTTACATTCTCCCCTCATTAAAATAATTTTTGTCCTCAAAATTTATAAAAAATTACTGTTTAAAAAGACTCAGGTTATTCTTCATCATAAGTTCGTCGGGTTCCCACATTGCCTCTTCCATCTTATGGTTTCTCTATAGAACTTTTACCAGACGAGTCGTCCGGTTTCTCAGCACTTGTTTTCTGGTATCAAGAATCCTAATGAGCTCTTCATAATAATACAGATTGGGTTCCAGTTCTAGTTCCTCGTAAGTGAGTACATGTGCTGGGTGAGGCATGTATTTCCTCAACAGTGATACATGGAACACATCGTGAACTTGGGGGAGACTTGGCGGCATTTCCAAACGGTAAGCTACAACCCCAATTCATTCTAGAATTTCCAAAGGTCCGATGTACCTAGGACTCAATTTACCCTTCTTACCAAAACGTATAATTCCCTTCCATGGAGATACCTTCAAGAAGACCTAATCTCCAACTTGAAATTCCAAATCCTTCCTTCGGTTATCGACATACCTCTTCTGCCTACTTTGAGCTACTTTGATGTGATTTTGGAGTACCTTCACCTTTTCCATCGTTTCCTCCACCAGTTCTGGACCTATAAGTTTTCTTTCCCCAACATCATCCCAATAGGTCGATGTGCGACATCTCTTTCCATATAACGCTTCATATGGAGCCATCTGAATACTCGAATGAAAGCTATTTTTATAGGAAAATACTGCAAGAGGTAAATATTAATCCCACATACGCTGAAAGTCAAGTGAGAAGGATCTCAATATGTCTTCTAAGGTTTCAATAGTCCGTTCTAATTGTCCATCTGTTTGAGTGTGGCAGTGTCACGACCCGTCCTCGGGGCCCGTGACGTAACCACCCCAAGCCCGCCTTCCATAGGCTAGGGGCTGGCGACTAGCACCAAGGCGTAAATCCCGGTAAAGGGAAGGCATTGCCTTTTGTAAAGTAAATAAGCACCATAGGGTAAGAAAGCGAAAAAAGTAAACACTAAGTAAAAACTGGTAGAAAAGTAAGTGATTAAAGTAAGTGAGCCAGAATACAAACCCAAACTGAAAATCAAGTACACCTCGAAAACGAAAAACAGCAAATGAAAGGAAAAGCCGCAGTGTCGAGCCGTCCTCTAGAAGTTCCACCTGAAGGGTGGGTATAGAAAGCCTCCATTGGTCCTCGGGTCTAGCCGACCGCTCTGAGTATGTCCCACCTAGTGGTCCACCTCCAAGTACCGTCCTCCTCCGCAAGCCTCCACCACGATCAACGATGTCCGTCTTCTACAACCAACAAAACGAAGTGCGGGCATAGCCCGTGCAGGGGTGAGTATAAGCTACTCAGTAGGGACCCCGAGACCCCCAAAGGTCTCCCAGAATCCACAAAGGAAAACCAAAAAGGAAAGATACAATCACGAAGTAACATCCAACACTGCTTAGGTATATGCCCATATATACACCTAAGTCATCAATTCTCGATCGGCTCCAACATCCGAGCCCAAGCACAACCCAGTCCACACAGGAAAGAAAAACGTAAATCCACACAGGATAGCACAACACAATCCACATAGGAGAGTAAATAGGATTCAGATCACAAAGGATATACCTCTTCGTAAGACGATATAGATGATCAGATGTAGCCACTGATTCATCTAAGCCGTCGGACCCACAAAGGATCGGTAGGTACTAACCCCGGCAATGACCCACACAGGATCGATCATGAAGTTGAACCCAAAGCTGTTGGGAAACTCCTTCTCCATCAAGTACAGTGGTTATGCCGCTACAACCAAGTGCTTACCTCTTACCATGGACTACTGTAGTACTCCACATATCGGGTACTTTGGGAATGCTGCTACAACCAAGCGCTCCCCCGTGCCGCTACAACTAAATGCTCCTCCATCGTGGGTCTGCCGCTACAACCAAGCGCTCCCCTGTGCCGCTACGACCAAACGCACCTCTGTCATGGGTCTGCCGCTACAACCAAGCATTCCCCTGTGCCTCTACAACCAGGTGCACCTCTGTCGTGGGTCTGCCGCTACAACCAAGCGCTCCCCTGTGTCGCTAGAACCAAGCGCACATCTGTCGTGGGTCTGCCGCTACAACCATGCACTCCCCTGTGCTGCTACAACCAAGCCCACCTCTGACGTGGGTCTGCCGCTACAACCAACCGCTCCCCTATACCGCTACAACCAAGCGCACCTCTGTCGTGGTTTTGCCGCTACAACCAAGCGCTCCCCCTCATAGCCTCCAGAGGTACTCCTTCTGCTGAGTACCTCGGGTCTGCCACTACAACCAAGCGCTCCTCCACCGTGGGTCTGCCGCTACAACCAAGCGCTGCCCACTGGGTTATCCATAACACATCGAGTCGTTCGATCAGCAGTCATCAAGTCTCAACCGGCTCTAGGGTTTCCGCACAAAGCATGCTCGTTCAGGGAGGGTCCACTCCATGATCAAAGAGGTCGATGCATCAACTGACATGTAGTCTGGAGTTGATGTATCCCAAGATGTACCGTAGTGGTCACTGCCGAATACACAAGGGATTTCTGTACTGTTTTCATCATCGTCGCAGTCGAATCCACCGAGGATCTCTGTACAGTCGTCGTCATCACAGCAGAAGTTGCAGCCAACTTTAAGGTTCCCGCACACAGCAAGCTCGTTCAGGAGGTTCCGCTCCACGAGCTGAGAGGCTGATACATCAACTGACACATAGTCCAGATTTGATGTATCCAAAAGTTCCGTATCGCCAACAGGAACTCAACGTCAATGAAGGCGCGTCAATCAGACGCCCGGTCTGAGAGTATTGGCATTTTCGTCCCAGGGGCCTGTTTGGTTTTTAAGTCAAAACCAAACCGACCGTACTCCACGTGCGTCCAAACCTCGGGTGGAGTATTCCAAAACATCCATCTCACTTAGAGGAATTCAATAAATTTGACGGCACATCAATCGGACATCTGAAGCTCATGATATGAGTGTTTCCGCTCCGAGGGCCCAGTTGGTTTTGTGTACGAACCAACCCGGCCGAACCCAAAGTATTCGGAAACCTTGAGTGTGATATATATCGAAACGACCGTCTCGATCCAAGGATCACATCACCACTGACGGCGGGTCGTTCGGAGGCCCGTAACTCAAGATACTGGAAAAAGACCGAAAACAGTCCGAGATGGGGGGGGGGTCTGGGCCCGGCCCGACCCCCCCTGGGTCGGCCCGAATCGGGTCGACCCGACCTGGCCTGGGCGCGACCCGGACCGGCGAGTCGGCCCGGATCGTCTCAGCCGTGCGGCCGAGCGAGGGGAAGCCGCGGGGCGCTGCCCCCGCGGAATGAAACGTCACGGCCCCGGGTGGGGCCGCCTCGCTAGCAGACGCGGTGGCCGGGCCAGGTCCCTCCTCCCAGTTCCGCGCGGCCGTGGAACCGGCCCGCCGCCGGGGCTTCATCCGCAGCGGGTTTTGCCGGCGCCGCGCCGGGCGCCGCCCCTTCTTGGCGGCCGGCTGCTGCAGGCCGCCGCGGGCCACCGGACGCGGTCCTGTGGTCCGTTTTGCGTGCGGTCTTTGCCAGTGGTCCTCCCGGGGCACGATCTTCACTGTCAGGCCCTCAAAACGCCACTACGGCCCCGTTTGTCATCGTCCGCCAATCCGCGCATCAACGGAAAACTTCGGAGGGTTTTCGGGCCGTGTTTGTTTGGCCCGCACCCCTGCGTTAGGTGATAACAATTGGAAATAAAATAATCCACACATGGAAAACAAAATAATATACAATTTTAATAAATTAAAATATCACTTGATTCAGGTTCTTTATTTTTAGGAGGAAACAACCACAGAAATAAAATTCATTTCACAAACAAAACCCTAACTCGTCAAGTCGTTGCATGCACGTTCTTCGCGGAATTGATCGTCGCGGAAGGAGGGGACCGTCGCATTGTGGAAGGGCGTCACGTCGTCGAACTCTGAGGTTCAAGAACATGCAGATTTAATTATATTAATTAAATCCATGATGTTGTTATAAACCACAAAGAAGATTTAAAATAAGAATCCTAAAATCTCCTACCTCAAGCAGTTGGTGATCAGAGATCGTTACGGGGATGAACGTCTCAGAAGAAGCATCGTCAATCTCCGAGGGTTACGACGTTCTTCGCTTTCTTCGTGTTCTTCTTGTTTTTCGCGTTCTTCACGAAGATGGCTGAATGCACCAAATTTGTCAAAAACCTCTCAACGAGCAATCCTCAAGAATTTGTGCGTTGGTCTTATTTTATTATTACGCCAACGGATTGTAAATAGGTTAAGAAACGATTAAATTAATTCATAGAATTAATTTAACGAAGTTAACCGCCCAATTAATTGGTGTGTTAAGAATTCAAAACACACGCCAGTTGACTTTCATAATGACGGGTTTTCGCGGGTGCGTTACATAGCAGAAAAGAAACAGTGGGGATTGTGCGGGCCCCACCTCACAAATATCATACCAAGAGGGTAGGATATTTGGATTTCACCCTATCTGCTTCCACATAGTTTAAGTGGCATTAAGTGAAATAAAAATAAAGTTGTCGTACCACATTATTTTATTTCTTAACTTAAAGACAAAAATTAAAAACCACATCCGAGCAAACACAACTCCAGAAGAGGCGTTTCTAAGAAAATACCGGCATTGCAATTCAATCGGTGCCCTCGGAATTCGATTCCGAGCAATGGTTCAAAAGTTAGAAAAACCCGCTCGTTTGTTCACTGAACGTACCCAAGCCAAACTTCAAAAAATGATTCCGGGCACACCGGGCCTCGGATTCACGTGCCGTCAGAAACTGAGTTCTTGTAAAATTCCAAAGAAAATTATGAAAATTTCCTTGAAATTTATGGGACTTTACATCACTCACACCATAGGGCTTTACGTCCTCGTAAATCATTAACACAAACTAGGGTTACAAAAGCAGTACTGAGCACTCATCTGAGCCTTCCACTCTCATGTGCTCACCTGGAGGTTCCCGTGCTACCATAGATAGTGCACAAGAGGAATCGAACTTCCTCCTAGGATCTGTTCCTGTCGATCCTCGATCTCCACCGGGACAACCGCAAAAGTCACCCCATCGCCATCGTCCAGCTCCTCATGGTCAATGTTGTGTGAAGGATAGTGCACGTATCTTCTCAGCTGAGATACGTGGAAGACGTCGTGAACCCGGTGAAACTGGGGTGGTAGAGACAAACAATAAACCACCATTCCAACCCTGCTGAGGACCTATAAGGTTCCGATGAAGCATGGAGACAACTTTCCCCCTCGGCCAAATCTCCGTAACTCGCGTCGAGCTGAGACCCGTAAGAAGACGTGGTCGCCATCCGCGAACTTCAGTGGCCTCCGACTCTTGTCAGCATAAGACTTCTGCCAGCTCTGAGATGTCCTTATCTGCTCCTAGATGACCTGGACCTTCTCTGTCGTGGCATGGACCATCTCCGGTCCCACAAGAGATGCTAAGATTTCTTCTTTGCCAATAATAAAAATCTGGTCACATCCCATGGATGAACCACTTTCTTTGCCTAATACAATCAGTCCTGACATGGATGATACTAACCCATACCAAGGATGACGTCGTAAGGCCTCGAAGCAACTACCAAGAGATCCAACTGTTACTCTCGCCTCTAAGGGTTGAGTAACACTGTCGGCATCAGTGTGTGGTAACTGGGTCTCCTCCAGTAGGTATTTCTCAAGTGAGGGTCAAGTCAACAGGCTAAACTGGAACCTCTTAGTAACAACACAAGAGAGGGCAGGAATGTAGATGCCACAAAAAAAGGTGTCTTTTATTACTGCAGCTCATGTACAATTACACAAAACTTCTTCAAACATACATCAACAAAACTAGAAGAAACATGAACAAAAGTCTCCAGGTCTGGAGCTTGTCCCACTCCGGTCCATCTCTCCAGGAGCTCCGTGATCGTAGGCCTCAGCTGCCTGAATCTGAGCTCTCCTAAGTCCTCCTGTCCCCTGCGGTCGGGGTGGACCTCCTGGTGGTGGTGGTGGCAACACCCCGAAGCGTTGTCCACCTCCAGCTGCACGACCAGCTCCCCTGCCATGGCCACCTACTCCTTGCGGCCCACCCTGATCGAACCTCTGCCTCTGCCTGGGGGGTACTTTGTTCATCTGCTGGTCATCCGTATGGCGGGTCGGATAGTCACGAGCCATGTGACCAACCCAGCCACAGGAGTAACACTGTCCGCTCATAGTAAGTCGTTGTCCACCCCGAGTGCCTCGCACAAACGATCCTATGTCACGCGGTCGACCACTGGTAGGTCTAGTCCTCTTGGACGCCTGGATCATCTGTCTTCTGCCCGCTGCAGAAGACTCTGCCGCATGCCGGCTAGTGGTGGGTCCTGCTACTGGAGACTGCTTAGCAAGGAAACTCTCCACTAAGAGGGCTCGCTCCAACACCCCTGTCTATGTCGGAATGCTGTGAGAAACAACTGAAGCTATGATCTCTCTCCTGAGCCCCTGCTCGAAGGTTCGGGCCCTGAAGAATGGGTCTTGTACCATGTCTGTGGAATACCATGAGATATCCGTAATCCTCTCCACGTACTGGGCTACTGTCATGCTGCCCTGCCGCAGCTGTAGTAGCTCCTGGATGCGCACCGCTCGGAGGGTGGATGGGACGAACTCTGAGCGAAAAATGCTCTTAAAGTCCTTCCAAAGGAGTGATGCCTCGTTGTGCACCTGGAGCATCAAGCTCCACCATCTTCCTGTTTCCGTATATAGGAGGCTCACTGTGAGGATCACCATGAGGTCTACTGGTGTCCTCACTAGCCTGAAAACTCAAAAAACTGCCTCCAGCTAGTCCTCGGCTGCCTGGGGGTCCGTCTCCCGGCGGAACCTGGGCGGTCGCTGGCGCTGGAACTCATGCAGTGCACTAAGGCGATGTGCATCGTCAGCGGCTGGGGCTGGAAGCATCGGTGGCTCGACGGGTAGAGGTATCGCCGGTGCCTAAGCTGTCAAAGGGGCCTGTACCGAGGCCTCGTCGCTCGGCGGGCTGTCGTCACATACAACTCTCGGAACCCTAGCTGGGTACCGTCATGGGGCCATCATAAAAGGAAACAAGTGTGCCACGATCAGAACAGTATACCTGGTGAGCTGATACAAAGTAATCATAAAGAAACTTGAAACACACATGCAATCAATGTTTTCGTGCATTAAGTCAGAAATTAAAAGTCAGGGTCCTGGTGTATGGATACGTCGGCCGCCACACCAACACTGGGCTCCCTGGATTGATAACCACACCCAATACACGAAACACTATTGCTTCACATAGAAGAAAGATCAGAGTCTATGGTAGAACTGAACACCTTTGATACCAATTGTCACGACCCGTCCTAGGGACCTGTGTCGTGACTACCCCAAGCCCGCCTTCCATTGGCCAGGGGCTGGCGACTAGCGTTAAGGCGTAAATCCTGGTAAAAGGAAGGCATTGCCTTTTGTAAAGTAAACAAGCACCACAAGGAAAACAAGCGGAAAAAGTAAACACTATGTAAAAACTGGTACAACAGTAAGTGCGGAATGTAAGTGGGCCTGAATACAAACCCAAACTGAAAGTAAAGTATAACTCAAAAAGGAAAAACAACAACTGAAAGAAAAAGCCGCAGCGTCGAGCCGTCCTCTAGAAGTCCCAATTGAAGGGTGGGTACAGAAATCCTCCACTACTCCTTGGGTCTAGCCGACACCTCCGAGTACGTCCCGCCCAGTGGTCCACCTCCAGGTACCGTCCTGCTCTGCAAGCCTCCACCACGATCAATGTTGTCCGTCATCTACAACCAACACAACAAAGTGTGGGCATATCCTGTGCAGGGGTGAGTATAAGCTACTCAGTAGGGATCCCGAGACCCCCAAAGGTCTCCCAGAATCCACAAAGGATAACCATAAAGGAAAGATAAAATCACGAAGTAACATCCGACACTGCTTAGGTATATGCCCATACATATACCTAAGTCATCAATTCTCGATCGTCTCCAACATCCAAGCCCAATCACAACCTAGTCCACACAGGAACGCAAAATGTAAATCCATATAGGATAGCACAACACAGTCCACAAAGGAGAGTGAATAGGATTCAACTCACACAAGATATACTTCTTCGTAAGACGATAGAGATGATCAGATGTAGCCATTATTTCATCTAAGCCATCAGACCCACAAAGGATCGGTAAGTACTAACCCCCGCAATGACCCACACAGGATCGATCATGAAGTTAAACCCAAAGCTATTGGGAAACTCCTTCTCCATCAAGTACAGTGGTTATGCCGCTACAACTAAGCGCTTCCCTCTTACCTTGGACTACTGTAGTACTCCACCTATTGGGTACTGTGGGCCTGCTGCTACAACCAAGCGCTCCCCCATGCCGCTACAACCAAACGCTCCTCTGTCGTGGGTCTGCCGCTACAACCAAGCGCTCCGCTGTGCCACTACAACCAAGCGCACCTCTGTCGTGGGTCTTCTGCTACAACCAAGCGCTCCCATGTGCCGCTACAACCAAGCGCACCTCTGTCGTGGGTCTGACGCTACAACCAAGCGCTCCCCTGTGCCGCTACAACCAAGCGTACCTCTGTCGTGGGTCTCCCGCAACAACCAAGCGCTCCCCTGTGCCGCTACAACCAAGCGCACATCTGTCGTGGGTCTGCCGCTACAACCAAGTGCTCCCCTGTGCCGATACAACCAAGCGCACCTCTGTCGTGGTTCTACCGCTACAACCAAGCGCTCCCCCTCATAGCCTCCAGAGGTACTCCTTCTGTTGAGTACCGCTGGTCTGCCGCTACAACCAAGTGCTACTCCGCCGTGGGTCTGCCGCTACAACCAAGCACTCCCCACTGGGCTATCTGTAACACACCAAGTCATTCGATCAGCAGTCGTCAAGTCTCAACACTCTCTTGGGTTTCCGCACAAAGCATGCTCGTTCCGGGAGGGTCCACTCCACGAGCTAAGAGGTCGATGCATCAACTGGCATGTAGTTCGGAGTTGATGTATCCCAAAATGTACCATAGTGGTCACCGCCAAAAACACGGAGGATTCCTGTACTGTTTTCATCATCATCTTAGTCGATTCCACCCAGGATCTATGTACAGTCGTCGTCATCACAGCAGCAGTTGCAGCCAGCTCTAGGGTTCCTGCACACAACAAGCTCGTTCGGGAGGGTCCGCTCCACGAGCCGAGAGGCTGATACATCAACTGACACATAGTCCAGAGTTGATGTATCTAAAAGATCCATATCGCAAATAGGAACTCAACGTCGCAGACGGCGCGTCAATCGGATGCCCGGTCTAATAGTTATTGTCCTTTTCGTCCTAGGGGCCTGGTTGGTTTTTAAGACAAAACCAACCCGACCGTACTCCACCTGCGTCCAATCCTCAGGCGGAGTATTACAAAATATCCATCTCACTTAGAGGAATTATACAAAGTTGACGGCACGTAAATCGGACGTCCGAAGCTCAAGATATGAGCGTTTCCACTCTGAGGGCCCGGTTGGTGTCGTGTACGAACCAACTCGGCTGAATCCAAAGTATTCTGAAACCATGAGTGTGATATACCGAAATGACCGCCTCGATCCCAGGATCGCATCACCACTGGCGGCGCATCGTTCAGAGGCTCGTAGCTCACGATATGGACAAAAGCTGAGAACGGTTCGAGACGGGGGGCTAGGCCCGGACCGACCCTGCCCGACCCCCCTTGGGTTGGCCTGAATCGGGTCGACCCAACTTGGGTCCACCTGGCCCGGCCTAGGCGTGACCCGGCCCGGCGGGTCGTCCCGGCTCGGCTTGGCCGAGCGGCCGAGCGAGGGGATGCCGCAGGGCGCTGCCCCCGCAGAATGAAACGCCGCTGCCTCGAGTGGGGCCGCCTCGCAAGCGGATGCGGCGGCCGGGCCGCGGAACCGGCTCGCCGCCGCGGCTAAAGCGGCGGCGGGTTTTTCCAGCAGTGCACCGGCGGGGTGCACCGGCGGTAGCTTTCACGGGCCACCGGACGCGCTCCGGTGGTCTGTTTTGCGTGCGGTCTTCACTAGTGGTCCTCCCAGGGATCGATAATCATTGCTAGGACCTCGAAACGCCACTACGGCCCCGTTTGTCATCGTCCGCCAATATGCATATCAATGGAAAACTGTGGAGGTTTTTCGGGCTGTGTTTGTTTGGCCTGCACCCTCCGCATTAGGTGATAACAATCGTGAATAAAATAATCCACACATGGAAAATAAAACAATACACAATTTTAATAAATTAAAATTTCACATGATTCAGGTTCTTTGTGTTTAGGAGGAAACAACCACGGAAATAAAATTAATTTCACAAACAAACCCCTACCTCGTCAGGTCGTTGCACGCGAGTTCTTCGTGGAATTGATCGCCGCGGAAGGAGGGGACCATCACGTCGCAGAAGGGCATCGCGTCGTCGAACTCCGAGGTTCATGAACATGAATATTTAATTATATTAATTAAATCCATGATGTTGTTATAAACCAAAAAAGAAGATTTAAAAGAAGAAACCCTAAATCTCCTACCTCAAGCAGTTGGTGATCGGAGATCATTGCGGGGAAGAACGTCTCAGAAGAAGCGTCATCAATCTCCGAGGGTGACGGCGTTCTTCGCGTTTTTCGCGTTCTTCGCGTTCTTCGCATTCTTCACAAAGAAGGATGAAGGCACAAAATTTGTCAAAAACCTCTCAACGAGCAATCCTCAGGAAGTCATGCGTTGGTGTTATTTTATTATTATGCCAGCGGATTGTAAACAGGTTAAGAAAGAATTAAATTAATTCACATAATTAAATTAACGAAGTTAACCTCCCAATTAATTGGTGCATTAAGAATTTAAAAGACGGGTCAGTTGACTTTCATAATGACGGGTTTTCGCGGGTGCGTTACATAGCGTAAAAGAAACGGTGGGGCTTGTGTGGGCCCCACCTCACAAATATCCTACCAAGAGGGTAGGATATTTGGATTGCACCTTATCCGCTTCCACTTAGTTTAAGTGGCTTTAAGTGAAATAAAAATAATGTTTTCGCACCACTTTATTTTATTTCTTAACATAAAGACCAAAAATTAAAAACCACACCCGAGAAAATGCAACTCTGGAAGAGGCGTTTCTAAAAAAATACTGGCGCTGCGATTCCATCGGTTCCCTCAGAATTCGATTCTGAGCACCGGTTCAAAAGTTAGAAAAACTCTCCCGTTCATTCACTAAATGTACCTGAGCCAAACTTTGAAAAATGATTCCGGGCACACCGGGCCTCAGAATCACGTGCCATCAGAAACTGCGTTCTTGTAAAATTAGAAAGAAAATTAAGAAAAAAATTTCCTTGAAATTTACGTGTCTTTACAGGCAGTCAGTGCTCAAATGAATTTCAGTATCCAGAGCTTTCTAAAGACTATTCTAGAATCTTGAAGTAAAATGGGGATCATGATCAGAAACAATCTATAGGGGTACTCCATGAAGTCTCACAAATTCATTAATATATAGTCTTACAAGCCGTTCAAGTGGTAAATGTTCCCTTATAGAATGAAAATGTGCTGAATTGGTAAAATGATAAACAATGACCCATATTGCGTCATTCCTTCTAAGAGTCTTTGGTAGCCCCATGATGATGTCCATTGTAATATTATACAATTTCCACACATCTATGGAAAGTGGTTTCAATATTCCACCTGGTTTTTGCCTTCCAGCTTTCACTTGTTGACAAACCATACATCTTGACACAAAATCAGCAATCTCTCTCTTCATGTCATCCAAACAAAAATGTTCCTTCAAGACTCTATACATTTTGGTGCTCCTATGGTGTATAGAAAAATTGTAACTATGATCATCGTCTAGTAATTACCTTTTTAGATCAGGTATATTAGGAACACAATGTCTCTTCCCAAATTTCAAAATTCCATCTTCATACCCAATGTCATTCAATCTCCCATCATTCACAGCTTTAATCTTCTTTTAAAACTCTTCATCACCAGCCTGAGAACTCTTTATCCTTTCTTGTAAAGATGGATTGGAAACCATTTGAAAAATAACTGATGTTTCACCTTCCATGGTAATTCCCATATCCATCTTTACTAGATCCATGAAAATAGGATCACTTTCAATTCTCATCATGTTCAAAACTCCATGATCTTTGCTGCTCAAAGCATCTTCCACCTTATTTTCCTTCCTCGGGTGGTAGTGTATTGTGCAATCATAATCCTTGATTAGTTCAAGCCATCTCTTTTTCCTCATATTGAGTTCTTTTTTGTGAGAAAATATACTTAAAACACTTGTGATCAGTATAAATCTCGCATTTTTTACCATAGAGGTAGTGCCTCCATATATTCAAAGAAAAGATTATAGCTGTTAATCGAGATCATGATTAGGATAGTTTTACTCATGAATTTTCAACTATCATGATGCATAGGCAATAACCCTATCATTTTTCATAAGGACACAACCAAGTACTTTCTTCAATCCATCACTATAAATAAATGCACCATCATTCCCCGATGGTAGAGTCAATATAAGATCATTGACTAATCTTCTCTTATGTTCTTCAAAACATTATTCACACTCTTTTGTCCAAACAAATTTATCCCATTTACGTGTGATATTTGTTAATGGATTAGCTAATTGGGAAAAATTCTGGATGAAACGTCAATAATAACCTGCTAAACCAATATAACTGCGTACCTCAGTTATACTCATAGGTGATGGCCATTATTGGATTTCCTTAGTCTTAGAAGGATCAACATAGATTCCATATTTGGAGACAATATGGCCAAGAAAATAAATCTACTGAAGCCAGAACTCACAATTGCTAAACTTCCCATATAATTTATGTCTTCTCAGAGTCTTCAGGATAATGCGCAAGTGATTTTCATGATCTTTATAGCTTTTGCAGTATACCAAGATATCATCAATAAATTCCACCACAAATTCATCTAGATATTCCTGGAAAACTCTATTCATTATATCCATTAATATAGATGGAGCATTAGTCAGCCCAAAAGGCATTACTATAAACTCGTAATGTCTGTACCTGGTTTGAAATGCTGTCTTCGGAATGTCTTCCCTCTTCACACCCAAATGATGGTATCCAGACCGAAGGTTAATCTTTCATAATTATTGAGCTCCATTCAGTTGGTCAAATAAATAATCAAGGCGAGGTAGGGGATACTTGTTCTTTATTATTATAGCATTAATTTCCCTTTAGTCAATTCATAACCTCATAGATCCATTTTTCTTTTTAACAAAAAGGATAGGGGTTCCCATGGAGAAACACTAGGTCAAATAAATCCCTTATTAATCAATTCCTCTAGTTGTTTATTTAGTTCGACTAATTCCACAGTGGCCATATTATAAGAGGTATTCGATATAGGCCTTGATCCAGGAATTAAATCAATGGAAAACTCAACTTCTCGTTCTAGAGGATGTCCAGGTAAATCTTTCAGAAACACATCTACATATTCATTCACAATATGTACATACTCTATTTGAACATTCCTTTCCTCACTCATAGTCATTTCATTCTATTCCTCCACAATAATTGAATTTAATTGAGCTACTGGGGGTGGATATACATAAGAATTAGGTGGTGATGATTTTGCTCTAAAAATAATGCGTTCTTTATCATCATCATCATAAATAGTAACCTCCTTCTTCTTAAAATAAATTTTTGCACCCTGGTCTGAAAGCCAATCCATAGCATGGATTCTATCAATCTCAACCATAGGTATGACAATGAGATCAGCGGATAAATAACATTTATGTGATCTAATGGGGACTGATTCACAAAAGTTTATTGCAATGATACTTCCCTTAGGAGATTTAACTGACAAATCCTTTGTTAAATCAAATTTGAAATATCTAATTTTCTTAGAAAACTAGAAAGATATGAAATAATGTGATGATCCGGAATCAAATAATGCATTTTCTAAACTTGAGGAAACCATAAAATTACCTGCCACCATGTCTTTCGAAGCTTATACCTAAACAGTAGTGATATCATAAGCTTGGCCTTGATCCCTTGGACTTTTATGAGGTATGTTCCCCTGAAGCTTAGGAAATTCATTTGTATAATGTCCCATCTCCCTGCGATTGTAGCATTGGACATTGGTAGCTTCCTTCTTCCCCTTGCAATCACGAGCTTGGTGGCCTTTTTCACCACACTTGTAACAGACTCCCATTCCTTTTAAGAAAGTACCGTAGTGTTTCTTCCCACATTTAACATAGTAAGGATATTCAACCATTCACTTATTCCCATTATTTCTATTCCCAGTGTGGTCCGAAGATCTCTTCTTCTCTTGGTTTGATTAAAAGTCATATGACATAGAGAATTACTTTTCAATCTTGATAGCACATGAGAAAATGTATTCGTATGATGAGAAGGATTGTGAGACTAATGCTCGAGAGAGAAACAATTTTAACCCATCAAAGAAACTATCAATCTTACTTCTTGGGTTACGTATATAATCTCTAGAATACCTTTCTAAATTTTTAATGTTAGCCTCATACATTGTGACATTCTCATCCTCTTTTTGTCCCAGACTCAGAAATTGACTTTCCATATCTGCTCGATGGTCGCGAGGAAAGTATTTTTCTAAATATAAATCTTTGAACTCCCTCCATTACATATTTTATACTTCATCGTCTTCCTTCGTGTTTTGAATCAATGACCACCATTGATCAGCATCTCCAGTGTGGCGATAAACTGCCATGACATCTTTTTCCCTTTCACTACTCCCCAAAGCCTGAAATATTTTTTCTAGGGAACTTATCCATTGGTCAGCTAGTAATGGATTTGTACTCCCTTTTATTGTTAGTGGTTACTGCCTCATGAAGCGATCTAAAATTGATCCTCCACGCTGTGTATCAGGGTGCTACATACGTGTAAGTTTATTATTCATAACCTGAGAGAGTTGTCCCAGTATGGTGATAGGCTGATTAGAACGAGTTGTATCACCAGCTCCACTATAATTATCTTGATCAGGCGGGAAATCCCTACATGGAGTGAGTGCATTGATACAGTTTCCATTTATTCCACTGAGCTCCATTTCTAAACAATGGCATAAACTATATCAGTTTATGAATCAAAATACATAATTCCGTACTTATAAAACACTTAACATAAATTTAACTATTTATGGATATAATCCATAATCTTAAAAATGTTTCCCTTGAGGATGTATATACTCATAAACCCTTCATAATGATTTGAAATTAAAATGAGAGTTATCCTAAGAATATCCCCCGGGAGTGTCGTAACCAAGAGTGCAGCAAGACCTGTTTTCATGCACCAGTTCCCGCTCATGTCTAGCTCAAAGCGGTGTTTTTGGGTTTCACCCCTTGGTACATATGTGCCAGAGCCGCCACTACCTGCTCGTATCCAGACAAGGATGTATTGCTTATAAAACTCACAAAATCTCTACAATACCCAAATTCATGGATGTTCTTCTATACTAATCCTCAATGTCCATCTTAGGTCTATGTGATCTAATCAGAGTTTATCTAAATATAGATTCCAAGGATTGTCTTAAACCTCCTCTGATACAAACTATAACGCCCTGAACCCAGTTAACGAGAGTTGGTGCATTATTACAGAACATTGGCATGATCACAATAAAGATCAAATCTCGAAAGACCGATTATTTTAGTAGCCTTGGAAACACTAGATATATTCATAAGTCTTACAGTACATCATAAAAATGAAAACTACAACAACATAGTCTTTATAGTCTACAATAATATCCCCACATTGTATCCCTGCAGTTCATTCATAAATTACTTATTCACATCATGGGAAAAATAAAACATTGAAAGGGGTGAGCTCAGATTCTCAGTAAGTATAATAATATAGTGGAAACTTTCATAAATAAACATAAACCTTTAAGGCAATGTATAACTAAATAAAGCCTTTTAAACTTTAACATCAGCATAATATGACAAAGATAAAATGAAATAATTCCATTTACCTATTCACATAGATATTCTACAAGTTGAATAATAACATGGAATATCAATAACAACTTTAATAATGATGGAATGCATAATTCAAGACTATCATAACCACATAGCCAAGGCCTCGTGCCAAGACTACAAATATGATTTTGTCAAGGACTTGTTCCAAGACACTAGTTTGTCTCATGAGACCTACCGATGCATCGAGAAGCTATAGCGGGCTCCACCCGTCACTTATTAAGTCCAATGCATTCCTCATATGAACAGGTTTAAACATAACATAAACATTCGTATTAAAACTAGCATACTAATTGTCAATACATTCTCCATAAACCATTAATGGTATAAAAATAACACATCCACATTCAAAAATATCACAATAACTTCAATACAATATTGATGTTTTGTTTCATAATAAATCAACTTCAAATAAGCTTAAAATCCATCAATGGATGTTGACATAGATGAAATCAAAACCATTTGAGAGAAATATCTCTTTTTTTAAGTCATTTATAAGTCACATAATTATAAAAGAAGAAATTTAATTTGAAAATATTATTATAATTTTGTAAGGGAAGCTTCAATGATTTTATAATGGTGGAAAATATCCGCACCCATTGTATAAGTAAAAAAGTACATTCTTACTTTAATTCTATCGAAAAGGTTAAAAAGGAACTTGTTTGGAAAATTATAGAACGATTCCTTTATACACATCTTATAAAAAGTCAACAAGGGTATAAATGAATTTATCCCATTGTCTATAAAATAGTAAGAATGATTTGAAATACATTTTTAAGAAACATGGATGTGGATGATAAAGAGGTCCTAGTAGATAATCACGTATAAACAAACTCGGATAATAAAGAGATTGTGAAATAAACCATTACCTTGTACTTATCCTTAGTCTATGTTATGTTAACATCATGTATAATAGTTAAAACATTGTTATTAAATTATACAAGTAACATATACATAATTATGATATCATATATGATATTTTAACATTGAATTGTTAATAATATCTTAGTATTATCATTATTTCGGGTGTTAACTTAATCGTTTTCTTTTATATGTTTTGGTACATAAGTCATGTTTATTATGGTTAGGCTGTACATTATTCATATCCAGAATAATATAAAGGTCTAAAAAATTACTTTTAATCATAAAATGAGAATTAGTCTTGAATGGATACGATGGGGAATTAATCTCATCGCGTTCGTGGAGACGGTAGTCCGTACGTATGTACGAGCGAGAATATCATTCTTTTGATATTAAAATAATATATAATTGGATGGTATATTATATATAAAAAATCATTATCATGTTATATTTATTATTAACATGAATTAAAAATCATTATTATACCCATCCAAATACGAATATATTGAATAACAATTACACCATGATGTGGAGATGGTAAGCCGTACGTACACATGTATGGTGACATGTCATTCAAAGGATGGATAAAATACTGAATATGGTTGTACAATATTTATAATAATATCACAGTATATAGGAGACACTAGATTTATTATTTTATAATGGGAATAACAAGGAATGAAGAAGTTGAAGAAGAAATGAATTTGAAAAAGGGTGGTGAAAACATTACCTCTTCTTCAGGATTTACATTTTGATTTGATCAAAAGGGATCCTTATGTTGGATTTCTGATCAAACTAATGCCTCTATGTTGTATTTAGGTAAGTTTAGAGAGTATTTGGACAGGTTTTGACAAAGACAAGAGGCTTTGAATGTGTGAATTAGTGAGAAGGGGGTGTGACCTTTTATAAGAGGGGTGAGGGGCACCTTTGGAAAAGCTAGAAATATTATTTTAAAATAAATTCATATTCAGTTCCTAATGGCTCCAAAGTAAATTTTTTAAATATTAAGGTGGGGATGGGTAGAAAACCACTCAACCAAATGAATTTAGACAGGTTTGGGTCATTATAGTAACCTTATGTTTTATATTTAACTCTTAGTTAATTAGTTTGACACTTACCATGTCACTTTGTATTTTTATATTATATAGTTAATAAACTTAATAAATACCACCAAGAGACCCCCAAGTTGTCCTTTAATGATACAAAAATCATTATATACGTCTCTTGGCCTAGCCTTAGATTCTTTGGAAATTAATATTAATTAATAATATAATATTTCTTTTCAAAACTCTTTTTTGTCAATTCTGACACTATTGGGTATTTTGTTTTTGATAATTTCATAACAACAGTATTACTTTGAAAAAAATTTATATAACCAATCCTAATATGTCATATTAAACTAGAAAATTAGTTTAAATCCTAAAAAGTCTCAAATTACATTTACTTTGTTATTTATAATATCAAATATTTTAATATTTCTTTAATTAGGTAATTACTGCATCACCATTGTGTCATAAATAAATTAATTTATTTAATCTCATAAAATTATAAATGAAACACAATTATGTATAAAATCGTTTTAGATTTCTAATGAATATTTACAATCGAATTTATCTTATGTATAACCCAATATTAAAAATATTTTAGTAAATACATTTTGTTTTTAACTCTTTTAAATCTTCTACAATTAAATAATAATAATTGTCCTAATCTAATCCAAGTGGGCCTATATTATAATATTTAATTCCTATGGTTGTTTTTGGTCCTGATAAACTTGTCCAATAGAATTAGGACATGTGTTCGGGTAATATTAATATCATTTTTACCCTTAATTACCCTATATAATTTTAACCGTGGTAAATAGAAGTGAAAAGTTACTATTCACCAAAGATTATTTTCATCTCATTGAACCACATTTTAATCCTTGATATTAACCTTTTATTTCATATTTTCAAACTTCCACCCATAGAAGCGATAAAATTATGTTTTATGTGAATTTCCAAAATCTCCTAGGAGGTGGGTAAAAGATGGTGAAAAGATCAATAAAATTTTTATATATCTAAAATTATTCTAAACTAACTCCAATGAATTCCATTGAAATTGTATAGGTATTATGTATCTATTTTGACCTTAATTAAATTTAAATAAAATAAATAATTATTTAAATAAATATTCGGGTTAAAACTATAACTCGGTGTTTTTTTACTATTAATCAAAAATTGAATGTTTTTAGAAAAATACCAAAAATTCACCCGAGGCAAATTTTGATATTCGGAATAAAAAAATGAAGT
Organism: Viscum album; assembly: GCA_963277665.1. NCBI lineage: Eukaryota > Viridiplantae > Streptophyta > Magnoliopsida > Santalales > Viscaceae > Viscum > Viscum album. The sequence continues at coordinate 755,425,686 of OY728132.1, read as the reverse complement.
CCATTGTGAATGATAAAATCTCAGAAAGTGGGTTTTACTATTCATAACGGCTAGTTTGATTGGTTGTGGTGTGTGCGTTAGAACTCGAAGTTGCGTACAACACACGCTACTATATTATTGAAAGGGAAGAGTACCGTGGAATCTTGGGGTGTTACATTTTCATAAAAATATCTTTATTGAAATCAAGCATTTACATAAACCACTTTTCGAAAATTCTACCTTTATTTCCAAAAAACAAAATTCACACATTTAAAATAAATATTCTATGGCCTTATAAATTTCCACAACTAAACATACACAATTCAAATTTAAAAAAAAAATAAAAACCAAATTATGTTATATAAATGAATATATTATCATTAAAAAAATTAACTAGAAAAAGACAACATTAATATATAACATCCATTATTAAATACACATTAATGAAAATGCATTATAGTGTTTAATTTTAGAACAGTTTCCTAATATCTATGAAAACTCACTTTCCCAAATAAAATGGACCAACACACTCACATGGGTCATGCACAAAAAATCATGCACCAAGAATCACAAAGAATATATCAAATTCATCCAAATATAGTTTCATAATAAAGAAAGTAGGGGAAATGTAACCAAAACAACCAGATCAGAATACCCTCAATCTATAAAAAAAATGTGTCAGGGTCTCTAAATTTATTCCTAATGTGAGACATATTAGACTCTCTTAATAGGAAAAACATCTGGCGTACATTGCACCTTATCCCTACCTCCCTATAAGCCAACACGAAGCCCTGCTGGAAGGGAACACCCCTTAAATATCTATCCCTATCTATAGGGGAACACTAGTAGTGTAAAACTACCTAGTGTAGCAGAAATCTAGAATCCCACATAGCTATCAGGTTCCCATGACCAGAAAGGATATGGAGCATAGTGGAAATGAGTCATGTATAACACAAAAGTCATTACCATAGATACCCTCACCCCTAAAAACAAATGATAAATATATCCAAAATACAAAACATAAACTCAAAACAAAATGAGAAAATTACTCCCCATGGGGAGAAAGAAATCATCAGATACTAATCTCATTTAAGATAAGGGGTATACAAGAACAGGAAAATGAAGGTCTATCTTCCAAAACTACTATCCAAAAACAAAATTTAAAAATAATACTTTAACACTAAAACATATATTTGGATGGTAAGAAAATTTAATTTTATGAAAACCACTTTAGAAACACAATTATTAGAAATGAAATAAAATCACCCATTCATTAAAAATAATTTAAATTCCATCCATCACAAATGGGTCTACCACATCAAAAAACCAAAAGAAGGCCCACAACCATTCATTTTCATCAATTTTTTTAATTTTATTCCATGGAATTTATAAAAGGGATAAACCATCCAAACATTTTAAATAACCATTATAAATTAAATAAAAATCCATTATAAACCATTTGGAGGATAACACCACACTTTAAAACTAAAATACGTTCGAAACATAATTTTTACTCATTGAAAACTAAAACCGCAAAAAAATAAAACAATTTCTCAAAAAAATTCACAATAATATTATCAAAATTACAAATTACATTTCACCAATGAAAATAAGGAATTTCTATGATAAAACATTTCTATGAAGATCCAAAACACAACAAAAAAGTTTGAAAATATCCAAATGTTGTCAAATATAATCACAAATTTAGGTAAGTAGATTTATGAAGGCACAACCATTGTATTAATTCCAAAATTAAATAACTAAATAGTATCAACTACCTCAATACATGCCACCCTTGACATTAACCTCTCAGATCCACACTTTTACACTTACATTCATGAGAAACCTCATATATATATAATCACATGTTGCCCCAAAATACAGTTTCACATTAGTATAATTGAATATATATATAGGGGCCTTATATATATTCCTTTATTTTCATATATAGTTAAACCAAATTCAATAATCCACAAGAAACCCTAAGAAAAAATTGGAACTAAAAAACATGAATCCCCAAATTGAAATCATTCCGAAAGAAAAGGATATAAGAAAAACCACACCAAACAATGGTGTATGGGAAGGAATTTTTTTTAATTCTCTATCTTTGATTTTGGATACTGAAACGTATGTGATGAAATCCTAAGAGACTCATCACATTCCCTAAAAATTAAAGAGTTTGGAAAATTTTGGTTTAAATCATAACATAGTGTTTAATTGGGAAATGAGGGGTTATAGGAGATAGGAAAACATTATAAGAAGGAAGGAAGATGGGAGCAAAGTTCTTACATTGGGAGATTGACCAAAAATCCACACGAAATATGCAGGAAAAAATGAGTATAAGGGAGTTTGGGAGAGGGGCTTATACACAAGCGATACAGGGAGGAGATGTGGATGGTATATCATGTGAATAAAAGGGTAATAAAGTGGGATTATAACACATTAAGGGTAAAATGGGAGAATAAAAATAATTAAATTCATGGGTAAGCTACCTAAATTGATCACACTGTCTTCCAAACCATGTTCGAACCACATGATGACTATATAATAGGAAAAAAACCCCTCACATTGTTTCCCCTATAAGGATACACAATAATGAAAATCCATTTTTCTCATCCTTGACACACCTAAGAACCAACATGGTCTCTGGGGAGCTCTGCATGGTTAGAGAAATCATGAAAAAATTGTGAAAAATCAATCTATCAAAATGATATTCTTGCATGCACAGGAACCACACGGTTTATCAAATTGTGTAGGATAACCCAAATCCATTCAATAAGGAAAAAACATTAATTTTCATCCTACAATAAGATGAATCTAAAAAATGATCATGAAATGATAAAAATACACAAAATTTATAACATTGTGACATGCATGGTGTCACATGAGTTCATTTAAAAACTCTATTTCACTATTTAGTATAAGAGTATGAATCTATTTTGTAAATAAATCTATAAAATCTCACACAATAGGCATATTTTAAATATTGACTTTGTCCTCGATCGTAAGTGGTAAATACATTTTATTAATAGAAATCAAGATATATACAATGGATGTAATGTCTATTATAATTTCATATTTATCATCAACCAGATATATTATTATAGGTTGGTTCGAGATATAAAATGTGACATACATTCATTTGAAATTTATATGGAATTTAAATAAATAAATCAAATATATTATTTTGATAATATCAAATTAAAATAGAGTTATAAAAACAATATTTTCAAGAAGCACATTCCAACAAATATCAATCAGATAATAATCATATTCATGAGATGTGATCATCAAACCCATAAGAGTTTTTACTACCAATTCAACATCTTATCATTGAGGATATATATTTATATTAACATAGACATTCCACGATACAAATTAATTAACATGAAAAAATTAAAATAAGATACATAAAATTTAGAGTGTACTTGTCACCACCTTAAATTTTTCCCCATATTCAACCCCTTATGAAAACCAAAATTCTTTACATGACCATCACGTATCTATAATTTTTTTGATCAATCATGAAAAATAATTCATAGGATATGTAAATAATGAAAAATTCTTTTTTATATGTGAAACAATATGTTTAACCTCAGTAATTCATGATTATCATCTATTCATATCCTTCAAAATAGTTCATAAAAAGTTGTGAATTAACAAAAAAAATTACCCTAGGAGTGTCAAACTATTTGTGTTGTAATAAAACTCTAAAACAATAGCAGAATAATTGTCAAGATATGTATGGCCTAATATTTTTGGGGTTATTACCTCTAGATGTATTTTTGACGAAACCACATCCAACATTTGTATCTGTACATGTATGTATTTCTAGTAAGACCACACATATATCATTAACATAAAATTTTAATTTATCCAACACATAGAATTATCCAATGGATACTCACTAATTTTTTATCATCATAATTTCTAGAGGTAACTAAACCATGCCCTGATACCAACTATAGAAACCCATACTTTTCAAAAAATAATATTATGACTTTTTGTATGAATATTCAATACATAACGTAATGATCCATGATAGAATCATACAGGTGTACTGTGTGTGGAAATGTTGGATAAATAAATAAATTATTCATAATAGATATAAATTATCTCCCACTATATTATGAATAACAAAAATATTTCTTATGCATTTCATATTAAAAACTGTTCTCCATAACATATAAAAAGGAAACATAAGGAAGGAAGATATTAGATTCTCAATATGGGTAAACAAGATATATATCAATGATCACTAAAGAATATCATGAGAATAAGGGTTTTTATCATTATATTAAAAAAATGTTTTTTAAATGCACAAAATAATAAAAAAATAATTTACATAGTTTAGGATTAATTACGAGACTATAATAGTGGATTAGTTTCACTCTTTATTCCATAATATCATTATTTAAGGTTCACTATGTAGTATATCTCAGTAGAGAGAGTCCCTTTCTGAATATGGTTTTCTCCTCCTTTCAGTCATCAAATTCTCATGAGATGTCAATATTTACTCAATGAATTTGTGGGATATATAATTTTGAGACCATACATACAATAATTAAAATTATAAATATGTTTTCCAAAATATCATAAAATATTTATTATACCATAATCTATGTAAAATGATAATATTTCATAAACATTTTATCATTTCATCATAGAATAACCCATAGAAAAGAAATGAGTTTTATATAAGTTTCTTCAAAACTTAATTAACCCATGAGAATGAAATGAGTTTAATTGATTGATATTTCCCTAATAATAATAATAATATATCTAATGAATGAAAGTATATTTTATCATTGTATTTTATTTCTATTAAATTATAAGTAACAAAAAATGAATTGATAATAAATGAAAAATTATTTTAAAATATCTTTGGAATATTTTTCTGCAAAAATATCATTTTCACTTTGAAGTCACTTATTTAAAAAGTAAAAATTTCATAAATATTATGGAAAATATTTTCTTTTAAATAACTATATAAACAATTAATGTAATATTTAAATAATTTATTAGTAATGATGATGGAAAATTTCTTTTATGTAGAGTACGTTAAAACAATGATTACTTTTTTATTTTCGGAATAAAGTAAAATGTTCCTCTTTTGAAAAATGAAAAAAAATTCCATGATAATAATTTTTAAAAAATTAAATAATTTTTAAAATTAAATTTATAAATCATAAATAAATTTATAAGATAATCTATAAAATATTTTTAGAAAAACATGATATGGAAGATAGTGATTCTCATCTAAAAAGTAAAACAGTGATGTATATCCTTAAAACAATTATTCAATTTTCTGATGTACATAATGAGTGGAAAGTTGTGTGAAAACATATAATATCTAGATATAACTAGAGGAGAATAAATTTCATGGGATTATTGAGATATAGGCCATAAAATTTCATCATTATATACAAAATCTTGAATAATCTTGGAAAACAGTGAGATTTTGATATAAAAAAATAATAGTTTAATAAAATTGAAATAAAAACATAATGAAAGGGACTAAATTATTTAGATATGTAAATAAAAATAATTTTCAGGATATGAATTATAATAGTAATTAATGGGTTGTATATTAACCACCAATAATTAACAATTGGAAAATATAGAATGGGTCCCATAGAAAGAAATATGAGATAAATATTTCTTACCCAAAGTTGCTTGGAAAGAAGTCTATCCTATTGTATAATAAATTTAAATTTTTTATATTTAAATAAAATAGTAATTTAAATAAATAAAAAATCATGTTTTATCCACTTTCAAAATTTACACACCCATTTATTATTAATTACTTATTGATGTTGTCATTTTTATGTGTTAATTGTATCATTTTTCATAATAATTTCAGTTCGGTAGTTTCAATATTTATAATTTGATCATGTTTTCATAATCTATAGAATATATTCCACTAAAAAATTATAATATATATATATATATATATTCATCCAAAAAAATCATAGATATAAAAATGAATTTCACCGTTCATGGAGATGGTAGGTTGTACGTACAAATGAATGATATTTTAACTTTTCAACAAATGGAAATGAATAAAGGTCAATTACAATTAACCTATTTTGGAATCATTATTATATCATATATATCATATATATTCATTAAATATATAATTTTATCTATCCATTTAAATCAAAAATGAAAATAGAATCATATCACTTCGAGTATGTGATTCTCCACATGAACACATGAGTGGCCATATTGTTCTCAAATAGATTGGAATTTGAGAAGGTAAATATGAATTAATAGTTAAATAAGATTCATTATATTATAAATATAAAAATAAACTTTAATCCCATCCTAATTACTATTCCTGAAATATGGGGAGGGAAAATTAATTATACTACTACATGGAGTTGGTTGTCCACATGTACACACTTGAGATAATTTCACATCCCATTTGATTAAAATTATTGTTAATAGTGGTGTTTATATAAGCATAATAAAATTTATGTATATTAATTATAGTGAATTTTTTATTATGTGATGAATAACACATATTTAAAAGAGGTATAAGATGAAATAATTTGAAATAAGTTGAGAAGGATGATAACTTCTTCTTCATTAAGACTCTTTTAGATCCTTTGTAAAGGACCATTGGAATGATATTTTAAAAATACAATAACCTATTATTCATGGAAAGGGTTTTTTGGAAAATAAATGGGCATGTTTTGGTCAAGCCTGATGGCTCAATATGGGGTAAATAACAGTAATTAGGAGTGTCATGTTTCATGTGGGAGAGAGGAAAGACATGGAATTTCATAAATGATTAGAATATAATAATTTAATACAAATGAGAAATGATTCCAAATGTCCAGATATTCAAATTTTGGAGACTATTATTCCTTTATATGGCTATCTATTTGGATTTACAAAACATTAATTTGAAAATTTACTCTTATCTCTTAGTTTAACTCCTCAATAAACCAGATTGTACGTTAATCATGTTGATTTTTTGGGGTTTTACTGTTAATTATGAAAAAATATGAAAATGGAATCATTAATTATTTCTTGGAAATGATGATTCTAACAACATAATGCAAATTATAAATTTTTTTATAAATAAAAGGATTTAATTTAAAATTTAACATACTAGACATTATGAAAATCTATCTCCTAAAAAATATTTTCTTAAGTATAATTTTATTACCAAAATCTAATATAAAAATGTTCTCGAGGAAATTAATTATATTAATCATAATATAAATTAAAAAATTCAATTTAAAAAACATTTAAAACAAAATATAAAATTATAGATTCTGTAATAGAAAATAATGTTTAAAAAAAATTATAATTTTTCCTTAATTATAAAAAAATAAATATTTTAAAAAAATACCAAAAATTAAATGAAATTGACTTTAGATATGAACTTTTAAAAAATTATATTAATTTAATCAAAAAAAATTTACAATATTTTATGAAATTATTTATATTATTTTCACACAAAAAAATCAAGAAAACATTTTTTTAGGAAAATTTATTTTTTAGGAATATTATAACATTACTAAAAATTGAGTAATTATTTATCAATATATTTTATTTATCTGAAACCATAAAAAAATATGTTTTTATAAGGTGATAATTCTTATTCACTCCTTTAATTTAGTGGTGAGGTTATAATGGTATATTATCCTATGTTTCATTTAGACATGAGGTAATTTTCATCACAAGATATTGTAGAAATAAATTTTATTTGAAGAGGAATATATCATAAAATCTAATGGAGTTATAATAAACCTACAATGTATTAACATCTGAAGAATAACTATGAAACGTTTTATTTAATGTCAAATCCAATATTTTCATATATTTCATAAAGAATATGAAAATTATGGTGTCTAAAATGAATATTATAAATTCATAATGGGACATTAAAATGTCTCCACTAAACCTTATAAACCCTTAGACAAACATTACTTGGTTAATGAATTTATTTTTTCTTATAATTTTGAAAATAATGAATCTTATAATGTTGTGTATCATCATTATTAAGGTAAACATCAACCTTATTAATTCATTTATCAAGCATAAAATTTCAAGGAATTATCAGTAGAAATAATAATGTGAACAATGTAATGTTTGGAAGAAATCATACATACTCTATACTCAACCTTATGAAATGATATGAAAACCATTAAATGTCTAATATTTTCCAATAATTCAAATTAGAGTAAAATTTATAAATTATACATAAAAATTATTAATTTTATAAATGTTTATTATGAATATTTTTGTACATATCCCTTTTTTAGTCCCAATAATGAATTTAAAAAAATCTCAAAATGGTAATATATCCTTAATAACACATGACTGAAAAGATTCAATCAAAACAAAAACACATTACACTTATTCAATAATAATATTAATGTCCACAGACAAATATTTGACAATACATAAAATATTATTCAATAATTTATTGGGTTCTTCAAAATGAAACATTAAATTTGTTGTAAACCCCACTAAAATATTTCCAAAAACACAATGTCTCATAAAATAAACAACAAATCACATACATTATTATTTGAAAAATTCATGAAACCACACGAATAGGAAAACATGTTTTTTGAGAGAGTCTTATCCCTTTGTAACAATAAAATCCTAGCTAGGTGATATGAACTCTCTCCCCCTCAGTTAATGAGCTAACCATGACTATGTTTACTCCTCCCTTTATTTGAAAATAATGGGTTCAAGATCCATAACATATAAAATTTATATATATTCCATTTTACCCACATGAAAATTGAACCAAAAGTGAATAAGGGGGTGTCCAAAAGATCCTCAAGATAGAGGGAAGGGATGAAAATTCTTGTTTACCAGCATTGTCTCTTATATATATTTGGGGTTTTCCTAATTGAATATTCTAGAATGTTAATATTTGGTGTGATAGAACTATAGTTTTAAATCACTATTTTTAACATTTTTGATGATAAAGTGATACATTATATCAATGTTTTTGGATATTTATTATGCCCCAGTATTTTAGAAATATAATTATCAATTTAATTATGAAATAAAATATAGAGAGGTATTTCAATAATAAACTGGATTTTTTCATGTTTTCCACTCATCTAGATCGTTTGTGATGCAGTATAGGTAGTAGATGCATATTAATATTCTATGTTTCTTAGAGTAACATAGTTGTTCTTCCTAAAATTCCTTATCATACAAAATTACCCTAATAAGAAAATTTCCCATGATTTTGTTATTTTAGCATCTCAATCGCTAACATTGAATACATTAGTTAAAGAAAACAGATTTATATACCTTCCACTCTTGTTCCTAAACATATGACTATAGATTCCTTTGATATATTTCCTTAACCTCTTATAATATATCAAAATTTATTCCTAGAGATCACATATAATCCTTTCACATAATCTCACATCATAGGATATATTAGCAATATATATTTTGTGGTACATCCATCTCCAAATAGTATCCTTACTTCATGTTTCAACATAATCATATTAAATCCTTTCCATGATTGGAGCCAACGTGTATATGTTTTGATACTAGTTTCTAGTCCTCAATTCTAGTCATATTAAATTATTATTTTTCGATTCTATCATTTTGAAATACAAATGATATATGTAATTTCAAACACTTATAAACCAAGAATACTTATCAAATATCCTAGTATCGGAATCTCCAATTAGTTCTAAAATATTCTATAATATTTAATACCATCAGTCTATTAAAATCCAATAATAAAAATATAATCAATATATATAATCAAAATAAATATAGATGTTTTCATCTCTATAATAAAAACGTTTCTTCCAAATTTTCTAGATAGAATGTCATTTTATTTAGGATTATTTACCACTTTGAGTACCATGATATTAGACCATTCTTTATTCCTCATAAATCCTTCTCCATTTTCACACTATAGATCCATAATTTTTATACATGAATCACAAGTCTATTAAATCTTGGATTATTCTTTCAAATAACCATTCATTATTGGGGAATTAAAAAAAATTTAAAATATTTTATACTACTTAGGAGCTAAAACTACATAAAAAAATAGGAATTTTAGTCTTGAATCAATAAAAAAAGGTTTCTTAAAAATATACACTATAAACATATAAATAAACCTAGATGAAAATTAAAACATCATCACATATTACTTCTCCCAAATCATTCAACATATTTCTAAATATCCATGTGGCCCTATTACATATATATAATTATGTGTTGCATAAAATCCCTAGTTTAATTATTCTCTATTTGATTAATGTAAGGGCCTAGATCCATGTGGTATAATCCTTCGTGCGATTCCAAGGCTAAGGGAGCTTGGAGGAGGCTTTGAATATGTTAATAGGTGTAGAAATTATTGAAACATGGAGATTACATGCCTTGTAAGTGTGTTTTACAACATTTTTTGGGAAGGTTAACATCCTATAAAATTCAAGGATAAATAATAATAAAAATATGTGTTTTAAGTGAATCAAAATCCCTGGGGATTACATGAATTGGCAGGGAATTACACATCATTGAAATCATTGATGTTGTATTTATGGAAATTATTCCACCAATCAGCGGTTTCTCTAAACCCAATGTCTTATGAATCTCTCTCCATCATTCTTGGAGATCCAGTATCCCTCCCTTTAGCACTGTGATATTACTTTTAAGGGAATAAATACATATAATTACTTCTTAAATCCATGTAAATCCATGTTGATCCTATTTAATGCGGGAGAGGTGATCATAGATTCACATCAAGTTCCATTATCGTGTGAAGAACATTGGTAGATTTTGAGGTAGGAGATTCATTGATTCCCTTTTTTATACATGAAATCATAAATTGATAATTTTTATCCCTTTATATGTTAATTTAATTTACCTAATTAATATTTAACTAGATTTATTAAATTTGATATTAATTACATATTGTTGATGTTGTTTATTTAAAACATTTAAGTGGTTGGCCTCCTTTTTTCAAGATAATGTGATTTAAATATTGTTTTATTTTTATAAAATTGTTATTCTTGGAGTATAATGTTTAAAATCTCAAATAATATAAATATATAATTATTTAAAAATTAATTATCATGAATAATTAAAGAAGTTTTATTTGTCTAATATTGTTTTTGTTGTAATTTGATGATAATAAAATTGATATATTGCGCATGTTTAATTGAAAATGTGATCTACCATGTAATTAATGTAATTTACACATTATTTGAAGCATGATTATGATTTTTATTGTTAATAAAAACTAAAATTCATGCTAATTGAGAATGGTACTTCTCTAGGTTTTTGTAATCCAAAATAAATGACAAGAGATTATTTTTCCTTTGATAGATTGTTATATCATGATGCTTTACGTTTCCCATGGTTGGAACCAATTAATAAATGACTTAGATATTTAAATATAAAATAAGAATCAGTTGGTTGATAAAGATAATTTACTAGGGCCCGAGTTCAATGTTTTTTGGAGAAGGCTGATAGCCATAATTTGAAGCTATTAGATATAATTTTCATGAGACAAATGTATGACTTGTTTTGAGAGATCATCATCCCTATTGATTTCTTATTTGTTTCAATTTTTAATGTGATGTGAGCATATAATGGTATATCCTAGAGGGATGATGTGCGATATGGGGTGGGGAGCCCTTTATGTGATGTGAAACTGGTATAGCTAATCCTAGGTTGGTTGTGTGATATGTGGGAAGAGAGTCACGAATGATGTGCCAGCTAATGAAACTTATGTTTGAGATATTTATTAGTATTGGATTTTGGGTCTCAGGGATGAAATTGGAGGCAATGAATGAAGATAAATTTTGGGTTCCTAATTGATGAGAAATTGAGTGCCGGTAATCTCGTCTGGATCTGTTTAATGTCCAAGTTATGTCTTTTATTTTCATTCTCTTCCCCACTTCATGAGGAAGTTAGAGGTTCTTGACTTCATTTTCATCTTGATGGGAGCTTATAATTATTTTCCTAGAGTACAAGGATATGTAAATATGTAACTTAATTAAAAAATGTTTATCCCATGGGGTTGGTTGATTATGGAATAAAAAATTCTTAAAAGAAGTTATTCATGATAAACCATGAACATGGATTGCAGTTTCCCAAGATGGAATTGAATTGAATCTGATGATTAATGTAAAGAAAATCAATGTAATGAATAATAATTTTAATCATTAATTAATGGGTTATTAATTTATTAATTTAAGTCACTGATAATGTAAAAACTAAATTTAATGTATCGATTTAAAATACTTTTGTGGTTATAGGACATCTAGGGTCAGTAGTCCCATCCAAGATCCCAGAAAACATTAACTGAAGTTGATTCAAACACTATGTTATTCCCATAGTGTGGTTATGAGAAATATTATATCATACATATTCTATGATTTCATACATTTCTCCACGCATATCGGTTAGGGGAAATGAAAACCAGTGGACTCTTTGTGGGTGTTTTCCCCAACATCTCAGTGAGATGATGGATGTATGACTACCCCCTATATCCCCACTCTCTTCCCTTAGTAGTTACTTGTGATGGTATCAAAAGAGGTTAGTTTTCCAATATATGTGTGTATATGGATGTTACGGATTGTGTTTATTTCATGGATATTTTTTATCAGAGATATTATCCAAGGTATTATTATTGGTATGACGTGTATAGGCTTTTATAAATTGAGGTATTTACATCTGGTATGGGTTATAATGGATTGATTTATAATACCTGATGATTGATATACACCATAGGGATATGGTTGAAACTAGAAATTCCATGGTTATAAATTGGTTATGATATGGTATAGTGTGTTTATGTGATGCATGAGGTGCATGTGGTGGTGCCTTACAGAGGGTTTTTAGGCAAACTTACTTCTGGAGAGAGATGCTCTGGACAGGCGATGTTGGTACAAAGTGGAAAACTATTATAGAATCATTATAGTGGAACCCTTGAGGTCTAATTATTATATTATACGATCTCTTTTATGTGATACATGGTGACAGATATCCATGGTGAACCCATGAACTTAGTATTTTTGTTTATGTGATTAGTTAGTTTCACTATTGTTCACTGTGCTTTAGCATTATTTCTTTGTATTTTTCATGGGGTGTCTAGGAAAGATCATACTGAGAATACTATTATGCTCTCCCTATGTATATATAATTTTTTGGATAGTCGTAGATGGTTGGTTATAGAGGTAGATACTAATAGCTAGGGTTTGACATGACTTCTTCGGGCTTCATGGTCACTTTCATATTTATATTTTTGGTACTTATACATTAGCTTTTAGTTGTTAAGTAATGTATTAAATTTCCTATTGGAACTTTGGATTTATTTTATATGATTTTTTGACCAGGTTTTTATTATTCTATACTTATTATTTATCTCTTTTTTATGATTCACTTAGAGGGTAATCGACCCATATGCATGTTTATTATACCCTCAATGGTAGTCGCCAAATTGGGTCCTACTATAGGTGGGACATGTGAAGTTACCATCTCTCTCTCCTTATTTCATTATCATTATGGGTAGGGGGTCATGACTTCGGGGTAGAAAATATTCAGGTCTAATGGATATCATATAGTTTGGTGATATTAATAGGTGATATTCCATGGGTGGGTGGGGAAATGGTTCCATCTTGTGTAGTATGAAAATTAGACATATGAGATCTACTAAGACACATGTATTTTAGGCCCCCTATGATATGATGTTATGATTTTTATGTTTACTGAGCCTACTAAATGAATATATACTTATTTTAGGGTAAATAAATAGGATAGGATAATGCATTATTATTATTTTTTCCAATGTTTGAAATGGGTAGTCCTTGGGATATGTTAAATTGATATAAAGATAATTTAATTAATTAATTAATTTTATGTATTCCATATTCCATGTTTAGGAGAACTAATATTTTCTTCTTTTCATGGAATGGATCATGGTAAAAGTCCTCATCCAGTTCGTGCTAAATATTTCTATCCACATGTGCCTGCATATAACCAAATAGAGGAGGTCAACAAGGAAGACACATGGAGGATATAACAGTAAGTGTTTCTATGACAGAGTCTGCAAAAGTTTTATAGATCTATATCAGATGCACTAATCAAATACTAATTGAATGTGGTTGAGATAACATTCATTTCAATACTGTCTAAGTATGATCATTGAGTTTTTATAGCTGTGATGATGTTGTGTGGAGCAGCGATGTAGTGGTGTTTCATGTTCCCTAGGGATGGTGAGGAGTCAGTAGTCTCATGAGAGAAGTTATGAGACTACTTTAGAGTAGAGTTTCTTTATTTTATTGTGAAGGTGACCGGTCACCAGTAGGTTTTTACCCTTTATGAGTGTAGATCTAGTTTGCAATAGTTCATGATCCGTTTCAAGACCCCTATGCTATATTAATCATACCTCTTTATAGATTTGGAGGTCGAGGAATGAAATTTTGAGGATACTTTTCATCCAAATATCCAGTGTTAGGTCGCCATATTTATGATAAAGATGTATCTCGAGGTGATGGTGATATTAGAGGTTATTGATCGGATTATCGCTAGAACCAGATCATTATGAGAGGGGACTCATCAGAATTACTCATAATGTAGAGATGTGGTATAGGTTTCCCAATTATCATGATAGAATAATTTTCAGTCATCCAGGGGTAGGTACCAAACATCATCATCATGTTTCTCTGATTAAGTGACTATAAAACTAATGCCAATGAATCATATGGTTGTTTTTCATGTGGAGGCCGAGGTCATCAAGTCAAAGAGAACTAAATTTTTTTTAGAAATCAGTGTTTCATAGTTATTCAACTTTAGGTTCCTCGGTTAAGGTAGTTTTAGCCAAGGAAATAGGATCAGGGTGGTCCAGTTTTGGAATAGTAGAGATGGTATAGGGTAGGTAAAGGAAAACCTTGAGACACTTCTCATCCTCAAAGAGAAGAGTGCAACACCAGATGTAATTTTAGGTACCATTTTTATGTTTTCTACTTGGGTTAATTCTTTTTTTGATTCATCAGTAACAAACTCCTCTATATTACATAACCTTGTCCATGATTTTTGACCTGTTGTAGATTGGCTTATAGATCCCTTAGCGATGACTATGCAATTTTGAGGTCGATCTAACTTGTATGATGTATGTAGAGACTATAATATAGTTTTAGGGTACAATCATTCTTGGGGAGATTTATATTATTTATGAAGTCAGCAATATAAAATCATAAATGGCATGTATTTGTTGTATTTTGTGTAGACTATCTTAGATTGATTCAAGAGGAAGATTTTGTTCTATGATGATGATGGAGAGCCATTGGTGATTTTTGGTGGTTGAGTCCCTCTTATGAGTTAGAGTGGAGATTTTTATTTTTCATCTTTGATGGCTGAGATGATGCTGATATCACCAGAGGATCAACAGTCAGTGTTTCCCAGGGTTGTGGAGGAGTAACCTGATGTTTTTCCAATGTGGTTGTTTCATTACCTATAACACCCCGAGCTTCCACGATACGCTTCTCATTCAATAATGCAATAGCTTGCATTGTACACAACTTCGAGTTCTAAAACACCGTGACTAATCAATGTAGCCGTTATGAATAGTAATAACCACTTTTTAAAATTATAGAAATTTTATATTTCAAAATGGACTTCATTTTTGTATTCGTAATATCGAAATTATCCAAAGTTGAATTTTTTGTATTTTTCTGAGAACTTCTAATTTTTTATGAATATTGAAAAATACTTAAAAACAAATTTTTAAATCAAAATAATTTATAGTGAAAAAATATACTATTTAGTGGTTTTAAAGTATAATTAGAATATATTTTTACCATTTTATCCAATGGTGGTCATTAGAATTAATTTAACATTGAAATTGGACATAAACAATTGCCAATCTTTTGATATAAATTGTTTCTTAGAAACACGCCATTTTTTGTACTAGAGGGAATTAATTATAAAATTAATTAATGCAACTCTTATGTTTGGAATTTTTTAAAATAGACATCATTTTTGAATTCGGAATATCAATTATAGCTTAGGGTGAAATTTTGTCTTTGTTATGAAAAACTTCAATTTCTGATGAATAGTGAAACCACTAAGTGGTAGTTAAATAACTGATTTTTCGTTTAAATGAAATATTACCACTTCTGTGATTTGAATTTCAAAAATCCGACATACATGGTTGCCATTAAGAAGTAAAATGTGGTTCAATGAGATTAAAATAAATTTTTGGTGAATAGTAACTTTTCAGTTCTTAATCGCGATTAGAGATAATTAGTGTAGTTTAAGGTAAAAATAATGCTTTAATAATATGAGATGAGCTTGAAACTTGTCCTAATCCTATTGTATGAGTAATTGCCGACAAAGAAAACCCATGGGTCAACTTGGGGACCCCATGGAGCCACTTTAGTTGGAAAATGACATTAATATATATTTATTTAATGTTAAAATTAAATTGACACAAACATGAGTAGTTTTACTAAAACAGATTTTTAGTGGGGTTACACAAGTCCAACTTTTGACTATAAATATTAATTAGAAACCACAAAAGATTTCCTACATCATAGTATTTGTTTTATAATTTTTAGAAATTAAATAAATTAAATTATTTATGACATCATTATGATGCAGCGATGACCTCATTATTTAACGATTTAAATAAAATGAGATGATAATGAAAAATACAAGGCATACACTTGTCCAAAGCCTATTGGATGAGGATATTTCTAACCCTTATCACCTTAGTCACGAATTATACAAGTGTGGGACCTTTAGAATCCTAAAATCATTGTATAATAGAATAACATTTCATTACTTTCCAAAAGTGCCCCTCCTCTCCACTTATAAAAGGCCCCCACCTCTCCCACCTTATTCACACCTTCAAGACATTTGGCTCGGCCAAACTATGCCCAAATACTCTCCCAAATTCCCCCTATTACTCCTAGAAGCCTCACTTTGGACATAACGCTTCCCATGGAAGCCTTTGGCTCAAATCAAAAAGAGTTACCCGATTTTGAGGTAATGTCTTCTCTAATGTTGTTTTGTTTTATTTTTCTTCTCCAACCCCCTAAACTCTTTTTATTCATTTCCTTTGTAAGAAAACCAGTATCCTAAATATACTAGTATGTTTTTATAAGATTTATTAGAGCTACACTTACACACACATACATCTAATGGTTAAAGAACATACGGTTTCTGTGGATGGAGAATTTCTGCCTCACGAAATGATGATTGTTCAACACTCATATAACACCTTCAAAGGTGGCCATTAATATGTCACTATATTTATATATGATATAAAATATGTTTATGTTTTACTTATGCTTCTGTATTTCTCATTTATGGCATACTTTATGATTTCCATTATGGGTAAAACGCGATAATTTCATTTTAGGAAGTGCGGACTACCGCCCCCTCAAAGTGATTTGAATCGTTAATTCCATATGTGGGATGTATAAAGGATTGAGTAAATGGTATTATAAACTATATTATACTGGAATTATATTATAAATTTATATCATTATGATTTAATTCCATTAAATACAAATAGAAATTAAAGTAGCGTTCATGCGTACGTACGGCTTACCGTCTCCATGAATGGTGCATTTCATTTTTTACCTCTAAATGTTACGTGACATTATGAATGAATGTATATACTGTATATATATGATATATATGACATCTAAATCATGAATATAATTCTGGAGATAATTGATATTCTACCAGATAAACAACTTGTAGTTATAAGAATTTTATTGTTGACTCAAGAACCAAAGATCGACAAAACGACCGTTATTAACTTAAATAATTACATAACGTTTATAACATTGTAATAAGTGATATAAAAAGGATAATGAAATTGAAAATGGTTTTTAATAAGGTATATATTAACTCTAGTTTATTATTCAGGAGGTTAAATAATGGTTGAGTCAAGTCGAACACGAGGTAAGGGAACTTCTTAACCCAACTTCCATTCTTTGGGTTAATCTACTACTTTCAAATTATGTCATGATATTATTATGTCCCATTTTGTATTTTTACTTTATTTATGTGTTCCTATAGTGAATAAACATAATATATCTATTTTATTATAAAAAATGATCTTTTTAAGGACTTTGTCTCAATCCCCTTTCATTGAGGCATATTTGGTTTTATACACAACTTTTTTTTATACGGTGTATAAACCCCTTTGACTTTTACGTTTACTAAAAAAGAATTTTTTTAAGAAGAATTTTACTAAACGAAAAAAAGGGAATGTTTTTCTTTCTGTACTTATGTGGCGACAACAACTTCTCCGCCGCCGTGACCTTTATTTGAGTTTTGGCTTCTTCTACAAGCCATCACTTTTTTTAATGAAAAATAAACAAAAAGTTTTAAATTTATTTTATTTTGGTATTGAAAATGGTTTTGAAAGTGTTTTTATTATATCAATGTGTTGTATTGATATCTTATTGAATTTTAGAAATTTTATGTTTCCTTTGGAAATTTTATATGTGATATGATTATGTTATGGTTTATGATATGTTTAAACCTATTCATATGAGGAATGCATTGGACTTAATAAGTGACGGGTGGAGCCCGCTATAGCTCCTCGATGCATTGATAGGTCTAATGAGACAACTAGACGTGGAATTGGCTGAGGCCCTTTCCCAATTTGATTTATGGTTTTGGCCGAGGCCTTAATCATTTTAGACGTCTTGGCTGAGGCCTTGACAAAATGTTTCAGAATGTCTGGCATTATGCATTCCATCATTTTGAAAGTGGTTAATGATATTTCATGTGATTATTCGACCAGTATAATATCCATGTGAAGAAGTAAATGGAATTATCTCATTTTACTTTTTCCATATTATGTTGATGTTCAAGTTTAAAAGGCTTTTGTTTTAGTTATACATTGCCTTAAATGTTTATGTTTATTTATGAAAGCTTCCGCAATATTGTTATCCTTACTGAGCATCTGAGCTCACCCCTTTCAATGTTTTAATATTTTCCAGGATGTGAAGAAGTATTTTAGGAATGACCTGATGGGATAGTCAGAAGAGGATATGAGTGTGGACTATAAAGACTTTGTTATTGTAGTTTTTCACTTTATGATGTAATGTAACGTTTACGAATGTATCTAGTGTTTCCAAGGCTACTAAACTAATCGGTCTTTCGAGACTTGATCTTTTGTGATCATGCCAATGTTACGAAGTAATGCACCGACTCCGGGTAGATGGGGTCGGGGCATTATAGTTGGTATCAGAGGGAGTTTAGTACAAACCTTGGAAACTAGATTTAGATAAACTCTGATTAGAGCACATAGACCAAAGATGAACTTTGAGGATTAGTATAGAAGAACTTCCTAGAATTTTGGTATTGTAGAGATTTTTGAGTTTTCTGAGAAATACATACCTGTCTGGATACGAGCAGGTAGAGGCGGCTCTGGCACAGATGTTCCTAGGGGTAATACCCGAAAACACCGCTTTGAGCTAGACTCGAACGGGAACTGGTGCACGACAACGGGCCTTGCTTCACTCCTGGTAATGACACTCCCGGG
Organism: Viscum album; assembly: GCA_963277665.1. Lineage (NCBI taxonomy): Eukaryota > Viridiplantae > Streptophyta > Magnoliopsida > Santalales > Viscaceae > Viscum > Viscum album. The sequence goes on along the minus strand of OY728132.1, from coordinate 755,406,185 downwards.
GGATATGCTTAAGATAACTCTCATTTTCTTTACAAATCATTATGAAGGGTTTATGAGTATATACTTCCTCAAAGAAAACATTTTTATGATTATGGATTATATCCATAAATAGTTCAATTTATGTTAAGTGTTTTATAAGTATGGGATTATGTATTTTGATTCATAAACTGATCTAGTTTATGAAATTGTTTAGAAATGGCGCCTAGTGAAAGAAATGGAAACCGTATCAATGCACGCACTCCATGTAGGGATTTCCCTCCTGCTCAAGATAATTATAGTGGGGATGGTGATGCAACTGGTGTCGATCAGCTAATCACCATACTAGGACAACTTTCTCAGGTTATGAATAATAACCTTACTCGTATGGAGCACCCTGATCCGCAACGTGGAGGATCAATGCTAGACCGTTTCATGAGGCAACAACCACCAACCTTCAATGGGGGTACAAATCCATTAGTAGCTGAGCAATGGATAAACTCCTTAGAGAAAATATTCCATGCCTTGGGGAGTAGCGAAATGGAGAAGGTTGTCATGGAAGTTTACCGCCTCACTGGAGATGCCGATTAGTGGTGGTCGCTGATTCAAAACACAAAGGAAGATGATGACGTATTGAATATGGAATGGAGGGAGTTCAAAGAGCTTTTCTTAGAAAAATACTTTCCTCGTGACCATCGAGAAGATATGGAAAGGCAATTTCTGAGTTTGAGGCAGAAGGAGGATGAGAATATCGCAATGTATGAGGCTAACTTTACAAGTTTAGCGAGGCATGCTGCAGATTATATACGTAACCCAAGGAGTAAGATTGGTCGTTTGTTTGATGGGCTAAAACCATTTCTCCGTCGAGCTTTAGTATCACAATCCTTCCGATCATACGAAGATATTGTCTCGTGTGCTATCAAGACAGAAAAGGAATTCTCTATGTCTTATGATAACAAAGTAAAGTAAGACAAGAAGAGAACGGGGGAACAAGAGACAGATAAAGGGAAAAAGGGAAATAAGGATTTTACATTATGTGATAATTTTGGGAAGAATCACCCTGGTACGTGCCTAAAAGGAATGGGAGTTTGTTATAAATGTGGAGAAAAGGCTCACCAGGCTCGTGATTTCAAGGGAAAGAAAGAGGCTATCAAAGTTGAATGCTACAATTGTAGGGAAATTGGGCATTATGCAAATGAATGTCATAATCGTCAAGGAAACTTACCTCAGAAAAGGCCAAGGGATCAAGGCCAATCTTATGTTGTGACTACAGTTGAAGCGGAATAATTAATGTATTGGTGCTTTTGGACTCAAGGATTATATTCTGGTTATAAGAATAATGTGATATATATAAAGATTGTACTGCAGTACTTTTTGATTAAGGTAATATGATTAAGGTAATCATATTTTTAGTATGTGACAATAAGAGAAACTTTTCTTTGTTTGGGGAATCTGATGTTACAATTGATTTTGGAATTTAGAGACCTTTTAGAGAAAGTCTGGACAGAGGTATTTTGGATAACTATTAAGGTTGGAATGGATTAAGTTGAACCATGGATAGTATTGTTTAAGGTTAAAGCATTTATGAAGAATATTTTTGGAATATTATGATACTATAGTTTTAGGAAAAAGACAAACTGCAGGGTGGGGCATAACCCGTCGCGTCGGACAAAGCTGCAGAAATCGAACCCACAATCATAGTGCGACAGGCCTTTATTTCCTACCACTAGCCTACATGAAGTCCCTGGTTATTACAAAATAATTTTACTAATCTAAATGGTATGTGTAAACATTTGGAACCTTATACAATTAGGATAAGTATAATATTTTTGAGTTCTATTACCTTTTTGAGTGAAAGATGAGTTGAAGGATGAAACTCTAATTGTCAAGAATAAATATATATATACCTATCCCTTATTCAATGAATAAATTAATTCTTAATCTTTAGTAAAGGGATATTAAAACAAAAAAATGTGTTATCCTAATACATTATGTCTTGTTGAACTGATGATATTTTAAATCATCATAGATTGAAGGCTTTGAGGCCCTCAATTTGACAGTTGATTGTGATTGATGAGCTCAATCACTCCCTAAAAATATTTACGTTTTCCCTCCAATTATATGTCTCTAATTGCCACCAATGTTCTCCTAATCGAGATCATAATTGGGGGGTGACTTTTTCATTTCCATTTCCCTCTTATTAAGGCTAAATTTTATTAATCTTATTTCCGATGTGGGTTTTCCTCAAAGGTATTTTCTCTTTTAAACCTTTTACTTTCAAAGAAAAATTTCAAATTGCGAGGATGCAATTTATTGAAGGAGGGGAGAATGTAACACCCCGAGCTTCCACGATACGCTTCTCATTCAATAATGCAATAGCTTGCATTGTACGCAACTTCGAGTTCTAAAACACCGTGACTAATCAAAGTAGCCGTTATGAATAGTAATAACCACTTTTTAAAATTATAGAAATTTTATATTTCAAAATGGACTTCATTTTTGTATTCGTAATATCGAAATTATCCAAAGTTGAATTTGTTGTATTTTTATGAGAACTTCTAATTTTTTATGAATATTGAAAAATACTTAAAAACAACTTTTTAAATCAAAATAATTTGTAGTGAAAAATTATACTATTTAGTTGTTTTAAATTATAAATAGAATATATTTTTACCATTTTATCCAACGGTGGTCATTAGAATTAATTTAACATTGAAATTGGACATAAACAATTGCCAATCTTTTGATATAAATTGTTTCTTAGAAACACGTCATTTTTTGTAACAGAAGGGAATTAATTATAAAATTAATTAGTGCAACTCATATGTTTGGAATTTTGTAAAATAGAAATCATTTTTGAATTCGGAATATCAATTATAGCTTAGGGTGAAATTTTGGCTTTGTTCTGAAAAACTTCAATTTCTGATGAATAGTGAAACCACTAAGTGGTAGTTAAATAACTGATTTTTCGTTTAAATGAGATATTACCACTTCTGTGATTTGATTTTCAAAAATCCGACATACATGGTTGTCATTAAGAAGTAAAATGTGGTTCAATGAGATTAAAATAAATTTTTGGTGAATAGTAACTTTTAAGTTCTTAATCGCGATTAGAGATAATTAGTGTAGTTTAAGGTAAAAATAATGTTTTAATAATATGAGATGAGCATGAAACTTGTTCTACTCCTATTGGATGAGTAATGGCCGACCAAGACAACCAATGGGTCAACTTGGGGACCCCATGGAGCCACTTTAGTTGGAAAATGATATTAATATATATTTATTTAATGTTAAAATTAAATTGACACAAACATTAGTTGTTTTCCTAAAACAGTTTTTAAGTGGGGTTACACAAGTCCAAATTTTGACTATAAATATTCATTAGAAATCTAAAAAGATTTTCTACATCATAGTATTTTTTTTATAATTTTTAGACATTAAATAAATTAAATTATTTATGACATTATTATGATGCAGCGATGACCTCATTATTTAACGATTTAAATAAAATGAGAAGATAATGAACAATACAAGGCTTAAACTTGTCCAAAGTCTATTGGATGAAGAGATTTCTAACCCTTATCACCTTATACACGTATTATACAAGTTTTTGACCTTTAGAATCCGAAAATCATTGTATAATAGAATAACATTTCATTACTTTCCAAAAGTGCCCCTCCTCTCCACTTATAAAAGGCCCCCACCTCTCCCACCTTATTCACACCTTCAAGCCATTTGGATCGGAAAAACTCTGCCCAAATACTCTCCCAACTTCCCCCTCTTACTCATAGAAGCCTAACTTTGGTCAGAACTCTTCCCAAGGAAGCCTTTGGCTCAAATCAAAAAGAGTTACCCGATTTTGAGGTAATGTCTTCTCTAATGTTGTTTTGTTTTATTTTTCTTCTCCAACCCCCTAAACTCTCTTTATTCATTTATTTTGTAACAACAACAGTATCCTCAATATACAAGGATGTTTTTATAAGACGGATTCGAGCTACACTTACACACACCTACATCTAATGGTTAAATAACATACGGTTTCTGTGGATGGCGAATTTCTGCCTCACGAAACGATGATTGTTCAACACTCATATAACAACTTCAAAGGTGGCCATTAAGATGTCACTATATTTATATATGATATAAAATATGTTTATGTTTTCCTTATGCTTCTTTATTTCTCATTTATGGAATACTTTATGATTTCCATTATGGGTAAAACGCGATAATTTCATTTTAGGAAGTGCGGACTACCGCCCCTCAAAGTGATTTGAATCGTTAATGCCATACGTGGGATGTATAAAGGATGGAGTAAATGGTATTATACACTATATTATACTGGAATTATATTATAAATTTATATCATTATGATTTCATTCCATTAAATACAAATAGAAATGAAAGTAGAGTTCATGCGTACGTACGGCTTACCGTCTCCATGAACGGTGCCTTTCATTTCTTACCTCTAAATTTTACGTGACATTATGAATGAATGTATATACTGTATATATATGATATATATGACATCTAAATCATTAATATAATTCTGGAGATAATGGATATTCTACCACATAAACAACTTGTAATTATAAGAATTTTATTGTTGACTCAAGTACCAATGATCGACAAAACGACCGTTATTAACTTAAATAATTACATAACGTTTATAACATTGTAATAAGTGATATAAAAGGATAATGAAATTGAAAATGGTTCTTAATAAGGTATATATTAACTATAGTTTATTATTCAGGAGGTTAAAGAACGGTTGAGTCACGTCGAACATGAGGTAAGGGAACTTCTTAACCCAACTTCCATTCTTTGGGTTAATCTCCTACATTCAAATTATGTCCTGATATTATTATGTCCCATTTTGTATTTTTTACTTTATTTATGTGTGCCTATAGTGAATACACATAATATATCTATTTTATTATAAAAATGATCTTTTTAAGGACTTTGTCTCAATCCCCTTTCATTGAGGCATATTTGGTTTTATACACAACTTTCTTTTATACGGTGTATAAACCCCTTTGACTTTTATGTTTATTCAAATGGAATATTTTTTATACGAATAATTTTACTAAACGAAAAAAAGGGAATGTTTTTCTTTCCGTACTTATGCAGCGACAACAACTTCTCCGCCGCCGTGACCATTATTTGTGTTTCGGCTTCCTCTACAATCCATCACTTTTTTTAATGAAAAATAAACACAAAGTTTTAAATTTATTTTATTTTGGTATTGAAAATGGTTTTGAAAGTGTTTTTATTATATCAATGTGTTGTATTGATATCTTGTTGAATTGTGGAAATTTTATGTTTCCTTTGGAAATTTTATATGTGATATGATTATTTTATGGTTTATGATATGTTTAAACCTATTCATATGAGGAATGCATTGGACTTAATAAGTGACGGGTGGAGCCCGCTATATCTCCTCGATGCATCGGTAGGTCTCATGAGACAGGTAGACCTGGAATTGGCCGAGGCCCTTTCCGAATTTGATTTATGGTTTTGGCCGAGGCCTTAATCATTTTAGACGTCTTGGCTGAGGCCTTGAAAAAAGGTTTCAGAATGTCTGGCATTATGAATTCCATCATTATAAAAGTGGTTAATGATATTTCATGTGACTATTCGACCAGTAGAATATCCATGTGAAGAAGTAAATGGCATTATCTCATTTTACTTCTGCCATATTATGTTGATGTTCAAGTTTAAAAGGCTTTTGATTTAGTTATACATTGCCTTAAATGTTTATGTTTATTTATGAAAGCTTCCGCAATATTGTTATCCTTACTGAGCATCTGAGCTCACCCCTTTCAATGTTTTAATATTTTCCAGGATGTGAAGAAGTATTTTAGGAATGACCTGCTGGGATAGTCAGAAGAGGATATGAGTGTGGACTATGATGACTTTGTTATTGTAGTTTTTCACTTTATGATGTAATGTAACGTTTACGAATGTATCTAGTGTTTCCAAGGCTACTAAACTAATCGGTCTTTCGAGACTTGATCTTTTGTGATCATGCCAATGTTACGAAGTAATGCACCGACTCCGGGTAGCTGGGGTCGGGGAATTACATTACCCCCATTACAGGAGATCAATTTTGGGATCAAGTTACAATCAGGCATGTGTCCCATCTCGATGTCTCCATATTGGATGGAGACTTTTATGTTATTAAAGCTCTATGTATATCATGATGATCTATTTTATCACGTTTTTTTGGATGGGTGTGTCACCTTGGGGTGCATTGGTTTTTTATGTGATGAAGTTTAATGGTAGATTGTAGATTTGTATATATTATCATATCTTTAACCAAGTTATAGTGAAGAAGATATATCCTCTTCCATGGATTAATGATTTATTTGACCATTTTATGGGAGAAAGAATGTTCTCAATGATCAATTTATAGTTTGTATATCATCAGAAAAATGTAAAGGTTGTGGATATTCAGAAGACTAAATTCCAGTGTCTTTATGGACATTATGAGTTCATTGTGATGTCATTCAGTGTAAAAATGATCTTGATGTGTTATTGGGGTTGGTGGACTTCGTTTTTAGATAGTTCCTATATATGTTTGTAGTGGTTTTCATAAAAAAATCCTAACTTAATTTATGTATGAAGAGAATCATGTTGTGAATATATTTTCTATTTTGAATGTTCTTCATCATGAGTATCTATTTGGGATGTTTTTGTAGTGTGAGTTCTAGGATTATGAAGTCTGGTTCATGGGCCATGAGGTATCTTATTAGAGAGTAGCTATAAATCCTTCAATTATATAGGTAATTTTTTATTGGGAACCCCTAGGACAATGGTGTGGGTATAGAGTATCCTTATTATTTTATGCTATTATAGGATGTTCATAGCTGATTTTTCTTAGTCTACGAATCCTATAACATCCTTGACCTAGATGGATCTGGAGTTATTGTGGGAAAAATAGTTTCAAAAATATATCGAGTACTTAAAGGTGAAGTTGGTCAGTGACATAGTTCATTTTTTTCCAACAAAGGGAGTTTAGTTTGATGTTTTCATTGACACTTTTCATCTTGTCTTGGAATTTGATTTGATATAGTGAAGATCAGTTGTATTTTATTGGTTTGGATACTTACATCCCCATGATATTAAATATTACACACATGATCTCGATTTGGCTATATTTGTGTTTTTGTTGAAGTTGTGGAAATATCACCTCATCAGTGAGTGTTTTTTGGGTTTTACTAATCATAAGATCCTAAAATATCTATTCTCCAACAGTGAGTCGATCCTATATCAATTTTAGTGTATGAAATTGTTATAGGATTGTGAATTTGTGATTTTTTTTATTACTAGAATGGGAAATGTTGTTGCATCTGCGTAAAGTAGGAAGTCATGTAGTTATGTCATGCATAAATCTCGGGATTCTTGCAGAGTGATAGAAGAACTATCAGCGATAAATCTTGATATGTGGGAGGTTGTGGATAAGAATTGGTGTTTCCATATTATATTGTAGTAATATTTTGTGAATCATGTTTAAGAGTCCCAGATTGGGGATTTTAAGTTAGTGGTCATTAGAGACGTAATGGAATTTGGTGATAGCCCTAACTGCTAGTCTGGGGAAGGAAATCACCTGGTGTTGTTTCATTGAAGGATTTTATTTCCTTTGAAGATGCATAAGATGGTTTCCTAGGAGTTCCATTATTCTCATTTAGTGGTACATCTTTACTTAAATAATATGTACTATACTCTAAGAGGATATTTTTGGTGTCCTGGGTTGAAGCATGCAGGTGCAGAGTTAGTTTCACAATACTTGGTCTTCCTGAAGGTGAAGGTTATTCACTGTATACCTTTTGGGTTTCTACCACCATTAGATGTCCCCTGGTGGGAATTGAAGGAAATATTGATGGAATTCATTATTGGTTTACCTCATGATTAAAAACGGAATGATGATCTATAGGTGAAAATGGATAATTTGATGAAATCAACCCACTTTGAAGTGATCAAGGAGTCGATCTCAGGGGAGGTTTTGTTGTGGAAATATCTAAAATAGGTGGTATGACTCCACAATGTCGTGAGGATAGTTATCTCTGATTCAGATCCTTATTTTACCTTCAGGGTATGGGGAGGTGTATAGTATGATTTTGGATTTCAGTTATTCTTGAGATATAATTTTTGTTCATTGACTGATGATCATGAAAAAGAACCATCCTGACTCTTCAATAGATGGTTTAATATTGTGTCTTAGAATTTGGAGGTTATTGGATGATGAACATGTTCTTGGTTGTGTTTTCATCGATAATAGTTTCCAATCCACCATTGTTATAGTTCCGTTTACAGATTTTTATAGATGACCTTTCCATTGTCTATTACATGGGACTGGGGTTTGAGAGGTAGCGATTCATATACCAGAAATGGTACAGAATATGATAGAGAGGGTTGAAGTGTTTTGTGAGTAGAAAAATATTACACAATATCATCTGAAGTCATGTTTGGATCATCGGAGGAAACCTATGGAGTTTGATGTGGGAGATCATGTATTCCTAAAGGTGACTCCCTCTTGTGGGTATTGATGGATTGACTGTGGGAGTAATATCTCCCCCATTTTTTGGCCTTTTTAGACGATTGTTCATATTGAATCTAAAATGTCAAAAATAGTAATTTTCACAATTATTGGTTAGATAAAAAATGATTTTCATGTGTCTAAGCTCCATCATTATCTTTATGGAAACTCTCATTTCATTAAATGGGTAATGATTGATGTCGATGATGATGTGACCTTCGAGTGGATTCCTATATAGATCTATGACCACCAAGAGAACAATGTTTCACATGAATAAGATAATACTGGTTTGTGTCTCTTAGAGATAGAGAAGTTTGGAGGAGATTACCCAGGAATATGATTCATACAATCACACGTAGTACCATGACTTGTTTATTTCCAAGATCCTCGTATAATGCTTTTATTTTGGGGATGTTTATCTATCTATTTTATGAGATGGTTTTCAATTTTTTTTGGTTTTTCATTCCTCATTGATGGTGGTATCTCCCTTATGAGAGTGTTTATGAGATCTTTATTGTTACTGAATATATTTTAACTTATTTGTTCCTAGTGAGGTCACTATGCTCCTGTCGTGCTGAGATATTTGTTATGTATTTCATGTGGTGGCTATTCCAATGACCCATTCTATTTTTTTTTCTATTATTAGTATTTAATTCTAGATGATGATAATTTATTTATATGTATATAATGTAAGGTAATGGATTTGTTTATTTCAGCATTTTGTGAATCTACAATTCTAATGGAGATCGAACGATTCTTGGAATAAGTTTTAAGGTATTGGTTATTAAAAAGATGGAAATATGGAGATTGCACACCGTGTAAGACTTAGGTGCCATATAATTATGGTTCAAGAATAATGTAGGGTAGTTTAAAGAATTTTTAAAATTTGGGTTTAAATAAAAATAAATAGAAACATTTTTTAGAGAAAAATTTTCCATGATGAATACGAAACATTACAGGGGATTAAACATTGTGTAAATCCTCGATGTGGGATATCATTAAATGTTTTATCCTCATGGGGTTTTCTTGAAAAACAATGTCTAACAGCTCTATCTTCCTCATTGTAGGTGGTATAGAATCACTCTATTAATAATTATGTGATTTTTTAAAAGGAATTGATCCCTGGGATTCCATATTCAATTCTTGGTTATCCATGTTTGTGCGGGAGAGGTGATTAGAGATCTACACCGTGTTCCATTGTCGTGCGAGTAACATTGAAGGATTTTGATGTATGGGATTTTTTCTCCTTTTTTATTTACATAAAATCATAAATTGATCAGAATTTGAACTTTTTTCTGGTAATGGGATTTACCTAATCAATATTGAAAAAGATTATAGAAATATGATAGTGATTGTATTATGGTGATGTTATTTCTTTATACCGTGATTGTGGGTTTCATATTGTTTTTATAGATAGTGTGATATCTATGTTGTTTTATTTCATAGGATGTTTTTAGGATTTTATTAGCATGTTGAAATTAGTAAATAACATAAATTAAAAATTAGTTGTCAATTAATTGGCTTGAATAATTAATGAAGAGGCATGTTTTTAATCGAGTGTTTGTTGTATTTTGATTATAAAAAAATTGATGCAATGCACATACTTAATTGAAAATGTGATCATATATGTGATTAATGGAATTGATTAATAATGTGAATCATGTTTACAATTTTTTTTGATAATAATAAATAAAAGTCATGTTAATTAAGAAATTTTATCCTTTTTTCGGAATTTGGAATAAAAGCTAAGAGCATGTTTTTTTGTGATAGCTTGTTATAGAATGATTATTTTGGTTACCCATGGTTGTAACCTATTAATAAATTAATTATTTAATTAAATATAGAATAGAAACTGGTTTTTTGATAAATATAATTTCATAGGTCCCTAGTTTACCATTTCCTTAAAAAGGATGTGTGCCTTGTTTTTGGAGCTGTGAGAACTAATATGCATCAGAAGGCCAAATTATATGTCTTAAGGGACTCATTTCCCTACTTAGTTCTAATTTTTCTTTTTCTTAAAAGTTATTTTATCCTTTTATGGACGATCCAGGAGGGATAATGACGGATATATGAAGGGGGCCTAGATGTGATGTTTGCCTGGTATGGATGGGCATGTGATGACTGCGTGATATGTGGTTATTGAGGCGTAGATAATGTGGCCAAAGATGACACCTATGTTAAAAATAAGTATCATTTTATGCATGTGGTCATTGCGGATGGAACCATATTTCATTGAACATGTTAGATCTTGGTTTAACCATTACTGAGATACAGAGAGCTGGTTTGCTTGCTTGAATCAGTTAAATGTATGATATCTGGGTTTCTTGTTTTATCCACATTACCATCCCGACTAAATGAGGATGCTCAAGGTTCTTGGTTGCATATTCAATATGGGGGTATCATATGATGGTTTTCCTATAGTACCTAGATATGGAATGATGTAAATTAATAAATGAATGTTTAACCTATGGGGTTGGTTGATGATGGAATGCTGATGCATAAAAGTTGTTAGTCTTGATAAATGTGGACATGATTTGGAATATTCCTGGAGGGAATAGAATTTGCTCTGATGATTAATGTAATTAAATTTTATATATAGTTGAATAGTTTTAATGGTTAATTAATATATAAATAATTATTTATTGGAAAGAAATCATAATGTAAAGAATGGATTTAATGAAAGTATTTTAAATTCTTATGTACTTATATGATATTTTGTCACAGTAGGGGTAACATGGAGTTCAACTGGTGTTAGTTGTAGTTGAGTTTAATACTAGGTTATGGTAATAGTGTGGTTGATAGATATGTTATATCATGTATATTTTGTGATATCATATACTTCCCCACTATTTTGGTTAGGGAAATTAACAACTAGTAGATTGTAAGAGGGTGTTTTCCACAACATATCGATGGGATGATTAATGACTGTCTACACCTCTGGCCCTGCTCTATTCTATTTTGAAGTTACTTGTGATGGTATGCAAGGATTTTAGTTTTCATATATATTTTTGTAGGGGATATTATGGATTTTTGTTACTTCACAAACATGTATTACCAGAAATGGTATCCAAAGTATTATTATAGGTATGACGTGTATAGGCTGTGATTTCAAGACGTACTTAGTCTGTGTATGGGTTGTAATGGAATGAGTTATAATACATGATGTTTTACATACATCATACAATCTATGGTTGATCCCAAAAACAAATTGGTTACTATTTCATTGTTATAAGTGATGGTGTCATTATGTAATGCATGAGGTGTAGGTGGGGGTTTCTTTACCAAGTGTTTTCATCCCAACTAGCTTTTGGAGCGTGATTCTTAAGACGTGTGACGTCGGGGTAGAGTGGATAACAAATAGGGAAGCTGTACTAGGGTATCCTTGATGTTTTATTATAATATTATATGATCTCTTAAATGATATATTTAGTGAGAGATAATTTTTGTGATTCTGAGAACTTAGTATTCATGTTTGGGTGATGAGTTAGGCTCACTATTGTTCATAGTGATTTTGCATGATTTCATTATCTTTTTCAGGATGGATCTAGGAATCATATTACTGAGTGTTCTATTATTATCACCCTACATATATATAAACTATTTTAGGTTAGTTTGAGAAGTATAGTGATCGGGATGGATATTAGTAGCTTGTGTTTTATTAGGAGCTATTTTGGCTTGTTGGTCGTTGCCATCTTTACCTTTGTGGAAATTTTATTTTCTCTTTATGTTGATTAGTATATTATTACATTTCATGATCAAACATGGGTTTTATTTTATATATATGTCTAAGAATTTTTTGGTTTTTGTATCTTTTATATCTCTATCTCAATCATGTTTGTCATAGAGGTTCATTCCTCCCATATTCATGTTTATTGTACTGTCAGTGCTAGTCACTGACCCAGAGCCTATATGAGGATGGACTTCTGTTGTCACCATCTCATTCCCCACAATGTGGTATCATTATAGGGAGTGATTTTTTAAAATATAATTCCTCATTCATATGTCCAACCCATTCAATGGGCTTAATGAATTCATCCATAGAATGTGCATCTATTTGTCAAATCCGAGTTATTTGATTGCCACTTCTCGAAATCATTATTTTTTGAACTAATTAACATTGATCTATAATTATATTGTTCATAAACACATGTTTCTTTTTCATTTGATAATTTTTTTTAAAATATTCCTGTTCATTACTATTCTAATCGAAATTATCATTAGTAACACGTGGTTAATTTTAAATTTATTCCTCACCTAATTTTTCAGAAAACCACTCACTATTTATACAAGTTTCATTGAAATATTTTAATACTATTACATCATTATAAGACTAATTTTCAATAAATTCAATGTAATTATATACAATAATTTTTATAGCCATTTTTTCAAGAACATGTAAAATTTTCTATTAAAAATTTATCTTTTACCACCCTCGACCTACTCATAAAATTTAACCGAGCCTAATCTCTGAATATTAATCATAAAATGGCTTCCAAATACTATAAAGTAATTAATTGTTGGATTAAAAACATTACATATTTTATTAGAAGCCATATTAGAGTTCGGTATTAGAAAATTCCAATTCATGATGTGAATAGCCATGGAAAAAAATATCTCCAAAAAAAGTGATGAACTATTAAAAACAATAATCATTATTCCTCCAAATTCCACAAGACTTCTATTCATTATTTTTTTAACAAAATTTTGTTATGGAGCTCACAGATTATTTTATTTGTTATAAATCCCATATATATCGAAATAAGATATAAATTAATTCAATGTAAACATCCATCTAATATCTATAATGCTCGTTTGATGTGAACAGATAATTCTCTTTTAGATTATTTTTGGAAAATAATGAACATCGAAAATACTTGTGACTTGTGACTCATAAATAACACCATTATTATTATTATTGAAAAATACATAATAAATATGAAAAATATATGTTCTGTTTAGTCAAATTATTCTTCCTAGGTTGACACAAATTTGAGTATATTATTTAAATAGGTCTGGTTTATTATATTCCCACTCTCTAATGCATTGCATGCTCTATGTCTCCCTTTTAAAAATACATACAATAAATTCATTATTTCCAATTAGTTGGGGTAGACATTCTATACAATTTTATATTGAGATTATGACCAATTTGTTTTTTACTGTTATGATCATGTCTCCATGGCATTTAAATGGAACCAGGTTCCATTGTATACTAACCAAGGAATCCACTACAATTTCAATTCACATCATATTCCTTTAATCAATTCATCAGAATTTATGTTCTATGAGTATACCCACTACCATAAAAATCCATATAAACCACTGAATCAATTCAATCAAGGCATAACATTTCAACACATAGAAAATGAGACATCATAATATCCTAATATAAAATATCATTTCATTTCATTTATAAAATGTCTTCCTATAACTAGTAAAGAACAAGACTCACCCCATGGGTGGTATAAAAAAGGGAAATCTCAATGGAACACCCCATGGGTTTCTTCTGTTAGAGAAATAACCTATAAAAACTCTCAAGGAACTAGTGGTCATCTTTAATAGGTTCCATTACATTAAATTTATACATTCAATTCATTTTTGAGGAAATTATGGAATATCTAATTGGAAGACAAATGAAAACTAGCTCTATAAATCATCAAACCAATCAGGAAAAGTATATTCCAGCTATTATAGGTCCATAGAATAGTGCATGTCTAGTATCATCTCCTAATTTGAATCGAACATAGAGATAAAATGAAGAACATACAAAGAACCTTGAAATTTATCATATTATATTACAACTAAACAGCATATCCAATGTGAATTGAAATGAATAATTTCTCAAGAGGTATGGATTACTCTCCAATAAGAATCCAATAAGATCGAAGGAAATCGAATCTAGTATTACATAGATAAACCACACTAAAGCATATGATTTGGATTTCAAGAGGAGCATCCAGGTGTGAAGTTCTTCCAATTGAGGGAGAAGGAACATCAGTTCCTTTACCGAGATTACATCGAGAATTTCATGGGACTCAACAAGGATGTGTTTGTGTTTTATACCTTTGACTCAGCCTTGTAGGGCTTGACATATCTGATTATGTGGACCAGTCATGGTAAATGTAACGTATCTGATTATATGGCTTAACCGTGGTTGATGTGACATATCTGATTATATGTCTCAACCGTGTTTGATTTTATATTATGGATTTACGAAATAGTCATGGTTTATATGATATATTGTGTTTATGAAATGGTTGTGATGTTTACTTCCTATTTTCTACAGGAGCCCTCTGACTGGAGCATGCCACTAGTTTTGAAGGGATCCTTATATGGAAGTATATGATCACATATTTGTTAAATTTTTTCCTTTGGAACATTCATTTTAATACTTTTATTCTGAACATATAATGCACTATGATTTAGATTTTATTACACAACTAGTATAGGTTATATGAATATACTGTGGTAACTTATTGGGATTGTATCCCACACACTCAATGAGCCATCATTGGGTACCACAATAGACTATATGAAAGCAGGTAGGGACCCAAGAAAGCACCTACAGTTTTATGTGTGACTTAGTGCCATGCATGAGAGAAGGGGGCATGGGATCCTGATGAGGCTCTTGATGCTTACTGGGATAATGTTTTTTTTATCTTTTTCTTATATTGATACATGTGTTGTACTAATGAATGAATAAAAATTTTGGCAATTTTTAAGGCACATGACATGATAATAATTATATATGAGACTACAACTAGAATTATAGTAATATAAAATTGTCTTTATTGTGTCTTTATACTTCTTCGACCATTTATGTTTTATTATTATTCCACTTTGTTAGACTCTATTAAGGAGATACATAGTAGACCCTCGTTTCTAGTGGATAGCATCTGGTGTATGGGGAGATGTGCTTGAGGTCATGTCGCCAACTGGGCTCAGGGCACCATTTAGGGGAATCTGGGTCTGGGTTGTTACAATGTGGCATCAGAGCCCTTCCTTTTCTGGTTTTACTGTTTACAGACAACATATAGGTTAATAATAATAAATTTGAATTTGGTAATGAGTTCTTCCTGGGAGTAGCTAACCCATGTACATGAAATATAAAAAATGGATGGAATAGAAATTAATGTTTTATATACATTTACTATTACAGATGATTTGATTCCACCATTTGGTGATGCACTTGAATTGTGATGTTATCACTGATATGACTGTGGGATCTATCTTATTGAAACCTAATGAGATTAGAAAATTCCATCTCATGTTTTATTTTATGCACTCTTCCAAAATAACATGCCCTATATTATTCCATGTCATACTGGATGAATTTTTTTTATGATGTTGAGATTTGTGCTCTGATAGATATACCTGATGTTTTGGTAGTTATTTTTTTTGTAGGTAATTAAAAAAGAAGGTTATTAGTGAGAGTTACGACCATATTTGAAGAAGTATTTTCCTTATTAGGACACAACAGACACTTTAAGTAGAAAATAAAATAATATTGAGTCATAGACCATGAGTTTCATTGGCTGGAACATGTTATGGTGTGGATCAAGTGGTTGAAATATTTCAGATCATAAGGACTATGGAACATTGTGAATTAGTTGTGGTGAACCATTTGGTTGAACCATTTAAAATGGGATATGAAATGAAAATGAACTAAAATGAATGAAAGATAAAATGTTAAATACTGAACTTGACCTAGACCCCTACTTTTAGGTGGGAATTAAGCAGTGTCTCTAGTGATGTCTATGAATGTTATCTTTATACAGTCCTAGAATTAGGAGAAGGATTTGTTGTATGACATGATATAGGAAGGTTCTGACTTGTCATATTCTCTTATATAGGGAATTTAATATAGTTATTTTCTAAGGAGTGTGTTTGAAATTTTAGTAACATGTCACCATGCAGACCTCCATTTGTCTGTCAAGAGGGTGGTGATGACCACGCTCATGAGGAGGTGGGCCATGGGATATTAGAGGATCATCCTATAGACAAAAAAATGACACCAATAGTTTTTCTATAACTAGTTGATGTGGCATATTTCAGTGAGGGGTATCTCTTCATCATGCATACCATTCAAGGAGCATCACAACTTGTCTCTTCTTTAGAAAATCTGAATCATGTATTCCTGCAGTAGCATCCTTCAACATATTTTGGGGGGATGATGGTGCACAAGATGATTGGATATGTCTAAAGACTACTCTATCAATCATAGTGAATTTGGAGACACTTCATAATAGGAGTCTGAAGCTCACAGTAAATATTCTTAGAGGAGTGTAATAACACTGGTGTGATGGTTTGAACCAAGATAATGAACTACATTATATGGTTGGGTGAGATTTCTAAACCAGGTTTTATGACTACTTTTTCCACATGTCTCATGAAGAAAAATGAGATAGTGATTTCATATATCGAGAAAATTTCACAATAATTGTTATGGAGTTTTTATTATGCTTTACAGACCTTCAGTAATTTTCACTGATATATCTTACTGATGAGGCAACAAAGGAGGGATGCATTAATGAATGGTAACTGACATACTAGTTGATCTAAATTTAACATTTTCAGGGTGAATATTTTTACTTAAATGGTAAATAAAGTACTAATTATAGACTATGTCTTGAAGAAAGATGGGGATGATGAGATGATTAGTGCAACCTCTTGACCTAGTGGATCGATATATTTAGTCATGAAGCTCAATTTTGAGGCTTCCATAGAAATGACTACCAGCCACATTATGAGTATTGGTAGGAAAGTTTTCTATCATTAATGTGGTAGACTAGTATGCATGAGAAATCAGTGAGATTGGAACCTAATCATGTTTTTATCTTACGAGAGGATGGGGCTTGTGCAGTGTTTGTGTATTACAATGCATCTAGTAGTGAGTGGCAGGGGAAAGCTCAGACACCTAGTTTAGGACCAAGTTTCACAGCTCCACATCAGGTAGGGTGGAGAAAAAGTATCAGTTGTTCATGCTAAGGTGTTGGTGGTCATGGAAAAGCTTTATAGACACCAATTTCAATGATACAAAATAGTGGGCCTATTATACATATTGAGGTTGTGTAACAAGGCCATGGTTCTGTTTAGATATATTCTGTATATGCTACCATGGGGAGAAGGGAGCAGGACCATCTATAGTGAGAGGTTTGATCTTAATAGAACATACACTTGTATATTATCTATTTTACATAGGTTCATTGCATAGTTTCATATATATAAATATTTTGGGGAGTGTTTAGCTCATGATATTATTTTCTGATTGAGTAATGAGGCTTGGAACTCAGTTTGGGATCATAATGGTGGTTTTATGTCGGTGAAAAGAGATCCCCTTGAGGTTGTAAGAGTCACCTAGTCTATAAATTTTTTTCCTCGAGATTATCTACTTTGATTTCATACTCGGTTTGGAATCTCCAGTGTCTTATCCAGCCTTCATTTGTTTCTATATCTAGATGGTGAGTTTCACATCACTAGAGGGATTAGTGTTTACTCATAATGGGGAATGTGGTGTACTGGAATGATGAGATGGACCAAATAATCACAGGATGAGTGGTTTGACATCCCATATTTCTAGTTTATATCTACATGATTAGGGAGTGCATCAAGATGATTTCACTCTAGCAGGTAATAATTTCTGCTATTTTTTTTCCAGAATAATTTTTGGGTTTACCTCATAATAGATAGGTTTATTTCTCAATCGATCTACTTCCATGATCTGCACTGGTATCCATTTCCCCTTACAGGATTGAAACTTTAGAGTTAAAGGAGCTAGCAATGATGCTTGATGACTTAGATGGAAATATTTTTATATGACCCAAGAGGTATCTATGTGGTATGATGGTCCTTTTTAAAAAAAATGTTAATGTTAACTTTAATCTATATATGGATTTCTAGAAACTGAACCATTTGATTGTTATGAACTGGTATCCGTTTCAATGAATATATTACCAATTTGATTAGCATCGAATATATTGGATGTTCTTGAAATTTTATTAGATATATGGATATCACGAGGTGCATGTTTGACATGCAGTCATACATTGAACACAATTTCATAACAGGTATAGTCTATATGAGTATATGGTTATGATTCTTAGCCTCATGAAGACACCTCCAATTTTCATGACACGAATCACTACTGGAAAAATACCATATAACAAAGGTTTGGAACCGTTGGTATAGGCCTCAAAACCATGGGTATAACCTATACCAACGGTTTGGAGAACCGTGGGTAAGTAAGCGGTTGGGATCGGTCTATACAAATGGATTTGGTAAAACCATTGGTATAGACCTATACCAACAATTTGGAAAACCCTTGGTATATGTAATATGAAAATCTATACCAACGGTTCCATAAAACCTTTGGTATATGTATTTAAAAAAAAAATTGGTGGGATTTGATCCTAGGACCTGTAGTTTATCATTCAAAGACCTAACCACTAATCTAACATGAATTTTGTGAATATAATTTCATAAATATATATGTATATATATATATATTATCATAATTATTTTAGAATTTTATTTATATAATTTTCTCGGTAAGAAGATTCAACAAAAAATCCAAGGACCTATACCAACGGTTTTGACAACAGTTGGTATAGGTCCTTTGATTTTGGGGGAGATGTTGGTGTATGGGGAACTTTTCCCATTATTTTGGCCAAACCGTTGGGAAATGTGTCCTCAAATTACCCTTTCCAAATGGTTTGGCCAAACCATTGGGAAAGCCATAACCTTTCCCAACGATTTGGCCAAACCGTTGAGAAAAGTGACCTCAAAGTGGGCTTTCCCAACGGTTTGGCCAAAACATTGGGAAATGGGACCTATACCAACAGTTTTTACAAACCATTGGTATAGAAGAATTGAGAAAGGTGATATTTCCAGTAGTTAATAAACCCAGTTTTCGATCCTTAGCTAGATTCTTTTGTGTTGTTTTTTGAGGGTGATATCTTGTTGTATTCTCATAATCAACATGGCCATGAAAAACATCATGCTATTGTTTTGGATACATATATAGAGTATCATATATATTCTATGATGACAATGATACATTAATGGATCGATAAGATTTACATCTTGGCCCATATATTCTTAGATATAGGAGTATAAGTTAACTGTAAGAAGGTGAGAGTTCTAGTTTCTTGGGACCGTCCCATGAATGAATTTCATATTCAGAGTTTCTTAGGGATATCTTGAAATTACATGAATTTTATATTGGAATCATCATGATTATCAACACCATAGCTAGGATTGACTAAGAGGGGAATGGATTTTTTATGGATAGATACCAAAAAAAGCCTTTTAAGAGCTGAAATGGAGATTGACTTTTACACCAGTCCTAATTCTTCCATAGTAAGGTAGAAGCTACACAGTGTAATTTGATACATCCAGAATCAGGATTGGAGAAGTGATTATTTTTGGGGATTCAGTCATGAAAAAAGGGTCTCAACAATGGAGTCTACATGAAGGGAATTAACCTATGCATGACTGTGGTTTTTCTATAGTTGTTCATGATTTATTCTATAGGAGAATCTATTAGTTGAGAGAATGATTTGTGGTGCACATAAAATAAAAAATTCACAAGTATATATTTTCACAGCATGATGCGAATTTGATGAATAAAAAGATGGTTATGTGCCTACAGTCCTTTTACATCGATATTTCCAATACGCTTAAAAAAGTCAATTTAGTAACTGATGCCCTAAGCATGAGGAAAAATATATAAGAAGTTCTTGAGATGATTAGTGATTGGAAGATTCTGCATTTGTTATCATAGATGGTAATGTAGGTGAAGGAAAGTTAGGGATAAGCTTTTATTTTATCCTTATATGTGTCCTCGACCCTTCGGGATATAGTTATGATGAGGCATCTATCTAATTCACAGGGCCTAGTCCAATGGTAGAGTGTAGATGATGAGGACACAACTCCTGGTTGGACTAAGGGTGAGGATGATATCCTCCATACACTTGGATGTGTATGGGTTCTAGTGGTATTAAACAGGGATCATATGTGGTAGTTTCATTCCTCAGTTTGGGAAATGAACCACAACATCAACAAGATGTATCATGAAGTACACTGTCAACATTGGTTGTCATGTATGAAAAGAGAGGTAACTATTTTTTCTAATGTATTCCACTTATCAGTGGGTGAAGGAGGGGTATCAGTGATCATCCTAACTTTTACAGAAGATACTAATTCCTAATTAGAAATGGGATGATTTCATTAGGGATTTCATGACTTGTTATAAAATGTCTCCTCATGGTAGTTATGTTGTTTGGGTTGTTGTGGACATGATCACAAAGGTTGCACATTTTCTACCGATCAAATAGACTTACTATGTGGATGAGAATTCTAGGTTGTGAATATGTGAGATAGTACGACTTCATGGAGTCCCCTATATAATAATTTCAATAGGAATCCATTATTAAATCTCATTTTGACAAAGTTTACCGAGGGTGATGGGTATATAGGTTCTCTAAGAACATCATTACACCCTTAGATTGATATCAAATTACAGTGTATGATATAAGTTCTTGAGGACTTGATGTGAGCATGAATACATGATTTATGGGGCTCTTATGATAGGAAAATACCCATTGTTGGGGTTTCCATCAACAATAGTTGTTACGTGATGATATAGGTGGAACCCTCTAAGGATTTCTATGGTGTTCCATGCCAATAAACCATATGATATTTAAAGGTAACTGAGGTAGCTTTACTGCAAAAATGCCTCATGCAAGAGAATATTGGGAAGGTCTTCTTGATCCAGAAGTAGATGACTACTACATTGTCATTATAGAAATATTACACTAATATATTTGGTCAACCACTAGATTTTGAGTTTGGGGATCAGATCTTATACGTATCTCACCATGGTTAGGACAAAAACGGATTATGATAAATGGTAATATTTCAACAAAATATGTTGGAACATTCATGATTCGAGAGTGAGTTGGTCCAGTATCCTATTATTTGAAAATATATAAGATGAATTAGGCTATGAATGAAGTCTTCCACATTTCTTAGTTGTTCCATTATCATTAAAACCCATCTCAAGTTTTGAAGCTGAATGATTTTATAGATACATGTTGATGCCTCCTTTGAAGATATTCCAATGTGTCTAATTGATCGGAGAAGAAATGTTCTATAATGATGGAAATTTATTCTAGTAGGGGTTCTATGGAAGCATGACAGATTAGAGAAAGAGAATTTGAAGAGGGAGGCTGTCACATGTGATTAGTGACTGAAGTTTTTCTATGATGAATCTTGATAACACCTGATAGGTAAATTTGGTGGAAAATTTCATTAAGTGGGGGGGAGGGATATTGTATGATCATTGGTTTTCATACAAGGTAAAAATAATTTTTTTGGTTTAAATGATTAATTATTGCACTATGTGAAAACCCTATGATGTCAATGGGGGTGGTATCGAGAGTATATGGGGCATGGTTGAAGCCCGGATCCTAGATTTTTGGGAAAATTTGGATTGGATTCATGGTTAAAAGTATATATGTGGGGAAGGATTCATGGTTACTACTAACCAAGTGAGGATTGGAAGTGGGGTGGTAGAGGACACACTGATTGAGGAAATCATGATGATGGAGGTACACCCCCCCTGTGAGGCACCTATAATTTTTAGCAAATTCAAATCAAGCTATTTTAAAATGGTTTTTCTAACATTGTGTAGTGACCATGATGGTCCCCCCCCCCCCAGAAAAAAGGACACATGGTTTGAAAATGGTTTCGAAATCCATGTAGTCAGACCACACGTCCATGTTTTGTGAAAAAGAATTACCATTTTCCAATAAACCTTTTTAACCTAAATCTAATTTTACAAACTAAATTATTTAGAAGAACCACATGAATGTTAGATCTTCTTGAAATAATAATTATAAGCATTGGGGTGGTTTATCCATATGATCTCATAATCGAGTGTCATCAGTCTCATTGGATTTTCACCGATGAGTACCCCATTCCTCTTGAGTCATTATTTATTTGAAATTTTATAATATCTATTGTTTAGGTGAAATATAAAATATAAAATATCTTGTTCCTTCATCTATTCCTCATTTTCCTCCCATTTTAAGTCAAATCAGGATCTGGTACTAGACAATCACTCTATTACGGGCCTAGGGTTGGTTGTCTATAAGTTTATTGAGTGGTTTGATACTTTACAGAGTTATTTTTCATTATGCATACAATATAAAACTCTATTGTCGCCCCAAAAATTAATTATATATAATTTAACCTCTTAGGAATTCCCACTAATTCTTTGAGACTTGTTGTTGGTTGTTCCCAACCAAAGTCACACATGGGGTGTGCCTTTGAGATTTCCTTTTTTATACAAACCATGGGGTTAGTATTCTGCTTTCATAGTAAGAGGTACATAGTTTATAAATTATTTTAATTTATTTAAGTTATTAGGATATGATGATCTATCATTTTATATATGATGGCATGCTATTACTTTCATGAATTTATTGACTGGTTTATATAGATTTTTGTATCAGTGGGAATTCTCATAGAACTTGAATGCTTTTTGAATTGATTAATGGAATGAGGTGTGAATGGAAATTATATTGGATTCCTTGGATGGTATACCATGGATCCAAATCCATTTATATTTCATGTGTGTTTTATGTGTGGGTCTTGTTTTACTCTAAAATACACCTTTGAATTGTATTCTCAGTTTCTCTTAATTCTGTACGATGCTAAGGGAATTTCTCCCCCTTGGATCCATCTAGAAAGACTAAAATTGGACATGCTCTATTAACATGAACCTTGGAATCCATTAGTTCCATATTCAAGTTTCCATCAAGATTCTCCAAAGACTCGAGGAGTTTTCCTTGATCTTCTATACAATAGACCCATCCATGCGTATTCTGATATATCTGATTATATTACTCAACTATGGAAAATGTAAAATATATAATTTTATGGATCATATTTGGTAAATGTTACATATATTATTATATAGATAGGCCATAGAAAATATGAAATATCTAATTATATGGCTTGGCCAAGGATTATTTTATTTATAGGTTACACTGTGTGTCTATGGGTGATATGATATATTATGTAACGATTTATGTTTTGAACCGAACATAAAACCCAAGGAATTTGAACTTTTTCATTTATTGAACATGAGATTTTTAAAAATGATCATTCAAATTTAATATTGATAGTTTGAACCTTTCAATTTATTGTTTCTAGACTTGGGGAATGTCCTGAGAAATTTACTATGTGTCATGAGGAGTTTCAGGGGTGTTTGACAAAAAAACGGGTTTTAAAATACCTTGAAAAGGCACACATTTCTGTGTGGCCCATTGAAGGAAAATATTATTCTAGTCCAAAGGGGGAAGTGTATGTGTGAATAGGCTACACATGGTCTTCCCAACCATGTGATTAACCTGTATGGTCTACCTTTAAAGGCAGTGCCTTTACACTATTTTCTGCATGGTTTTTTTACATTTTGGAAAAATGTGCTGGATAAACTGTGTCGTGCACCATATTTTAAGAAAATAAAATAAAAAAAATTATTATAAAATTAAAACCAAAAAAATAGGTCTCACACCTTTTATAACCACATAGAATGACCTCTCCTAAATCTATCCCTAGCTGTATAATGAAATCCCCATCCTCCCTCCTCTGAAATCAAATTTCTATCTGATTTATCCATGTTTCATTTCTGATCCTTTAAGGTGATCCTCATCATCAATTATCCTTCCTATGTTAGGAAGTTTTTTGATCTAACAGTTTCCTGGTATGGTGCATCCAAACCCTAGGTTTTAGTTATAACCCATATTTTTGGTTCCTTCTATGTTTAGAGTGTGTGGTGCCTCTCTTGTGTCTTGTTCATGCATATTCCGATGATGGATGTTGAATGGGAAGTAGTTAAATTCAATATGGTTTTCCACCAATATAGGATGTAAGGGTTCTCAACTTCTTGTGTTTTTCACCTTATTTAATAGATTCTTCACTTTTTTAAAGGTTTTTAGTAATTATTTTGTATTGTGTTGGACCTTGTGGTGTGGTTTTGAGTTACTTGGTCTAACGTGGCAAGCCTTTGTATAGATTGGTATGTATGTATATATATATTTGTAGGATCCCCTATTAGGTGTAAATTAAACCATGGTAGTGAATGTTTATGTATGGGTATAGGTTTACTAATGTATATATACAGAAAATGTAAACGTTGGTAAGTTTATATGGGTGTATGAAAATAAGAATATATTGAATGATCCACTTAAACATATTCATGTTCCATAGAAATATGTGCATAGGGGCTTCATGTCTTTATATGTATGAAATGTTGAATATTCTCAGTGAGGGTTGCATCATCCACTAATAATGAAGTGTCAAGAGATGAAGTGTTCATCTCGGATCCCCTTGAGGTAGGATCCCTTTCCATGCCCTTTTAATGTTAGGCAATGCATTAATTAATTACTTATCGAACTTCTCTTGGATTTATTTATTTGAGTATGGTTTTTTGGCTTAAATTATTCCTTTGGTAAATTATATGATTTTATTAAAAGATATAAATTATTTATATATTTAACAAATTCATGGTTTTATAATAAAACACCACAAATGGTGGTTCACTGACTTCAAGATAAAAATGTAGTGAGTATAATTTTACATTTTCTTATTTGAATGTATGGATTTTTTATTTATTCTTGAATCAATGATTGATTTATAAAATTTTTAGGTGCCTAGTACCATTTTTTTTTCAATTTCTCAAGTGGGAATATACTTTGTTTTGATGAACCTTATACCTTAAATAGATTTCCCATGATTAGGAAAATTTAGTGTGAATACCTTGAGAAGGATGGTTTATAAAAAAGTTTAGGTTTTTAATGTATATTTAATAAATTGATAAAGCATGATGGTAGTTTCCTCTATAACAAAATGTACCATAGGAGTTTCAAATGAATTTAAAATAATAGATGGTGAGACCATGCCTCTTTATTCATGTCTTTTGAAATGTCTCTTTTAAAATATAATGGTCTAGATATAATTGGACATAATTAAAGGAACATGTGAGGGGTCTTTTCTCACATGTCATGCTATATAATTGGTCGTGCACTTAGACATTGTGATATGATTGCTGACGTGACATAAGATATATTACGCTGTGAACAACTTATAAATTGTGGACATCCTTATATTTTTGATAAAAATAAATAAACGTTTATGGGTTAGAGATAGCTTTACCACCTTCAAGTTATATATGTCTATGGTTGGAAATATGTATTACCACATTCTAGTTATGTATACATATGGATGGGAGGAAATTTTACTGCATTCTAGTTGTATTTGTTTATGGGTGGTAGGTAGTTTTACCACATTCCAGTTATATCTACATTATAGGTGGGATTAATTCTTACCACATGACACTAATGATTTTGAGGTATCAATATTCTTACATACCAAGAGAGTAAGGACTCTTGATCCTGGGTTTGGGGAAGATCACGAGAGCTCCCCAGGATTGGGATGGTGGTGGAATGTACCAATCCACCTCAATATAAATAAAATGCTTTCATTATAGAAGACTAATAGATTTTAGACAAAGTAAAGTGTAATATATTGAGATATCCCCTAGATTTTGGATGGTGTTGGTATGTCCTGTTCTAAATCAATATAAATATAATAGATAGAGGCTAACTGAATAAGGGCTCTTGGACCTAAGTTAGGGGAAGACTGTGAGAGCCCCCTAGAATTGGATGGTTGAGTTATGTACCAATCAACCACAACATATCATCAATCTATTTACATAAATATATACACACATAGATATTATATATATATATATATAATTGACATGATCATAAATATTAGCCCTGGGTGGAAGAAGGTATCACTTTTAGGTGTCCTTTAAAAACATAGACATGTGTTTATTTATCTTTCTATTTTGTTATTATACTTCTATACCTACACAGTAAATAATTGAAATTACACCAGATTGGGATTGAAACCATGGGTGTTAGACTATTGATATTTTATCTCACAGCCTACACAGGTACCATTAGTACCTGAGTAGACATTCTTGATCATAGTTACATGGTCCATGGTTTTTTTAATAATTGAACACAAGAGTTAGGTGGAATAGACTAAAATAGGGATTAGGATGCTAATGGAGGTCATATTTGGTATTTTTAATTCTTTTCCTTTGGTGAGCCTTATATTTTTATGTATGTAAAATCATGTAGATTTGATTACAATATTCTATTTTGTACCATTACCATGTCATGCATTATTTTGTTTTAAAAACTATAATTGGACACTTTAATAAAATTGTTATTATTTTCCATCCCTTTCTACATTAATTTTCATTAATTCTTGTAATGTTATCTACTATTGATAGTTTTTCATACTCTACTTATGTTTATGTGCATCTATGATAAGAGGGTATAATCTTCCCAATATCACATCCTAAGAACCTCGCAACTAGTTAACAAACACTAGTGTATGAGGATATGCACTTGAGGCCATGTGATCCATCAGACCGGCTACCAGTTTGATGGTAAGATGGGATAAGATGTTACAAAGTGGTATTAGAGCATAAATCATTACTTTTTCATTCTATTTTGGGTAGGTAGAAAAGATACTAGGAATGTGTCAGTGCTTGGTTAATAGTTATGCTTTGGACTGATCACCCTGCATACAAGAAATAAAAATGTGACCAGGGATGGGATTTATGTTCATGTTGTTTTCTATTGTAGTTGGTATGATATAACCTGTAGTGATATCTATACTTTTCACTTCATAACGGTTTATATAGTTAACATTATTTTTACCCTTAGCCTTATATGAAATGGAACCTATATTGCATGCAACATTTAGGAAAATAGAAAATTCACATGTCATGAATATACCATTCCATGTGGTTTTATTTGTAGGATTATTATTTATTTTATTGATTTCTATGTCATTAACTTGTTTTTATGAGCATGGATGTACATATAACATGCTTTAGTTATTATATTCCATGATACTTGACTATTTGGCCTACTATGATGATATTCTATGCAGACTTGTTATATCGTTATTCTCGTGTTATTTCTTATGAAAACATACTAGATATGATTAATGTTAAATTGGTTTCCTAGGATAAATTTTTAATGGTTTAAATTAAGACGTAAGAGAGTTTTTAGGTGGATGGTGTATTTGAACCTTACAACTTGGAATGAGTAATCTATTTATTGAACCATCCTTGATATTTTTTCATGTTTATAGTCTCTTGATTAAAAATATAAAAGGATAATTAATTCGAGGGAGAAATTATTTTGATTAATTAAGATCCTAATGTTGAACTAAAACGTTTTTGACCGCTTTATAAATTTGTATATGTCAACCTCGAAGACTGGACCAATATATTTGAGCATGTTAAATTTCAGAATGTAATTTGTTTAATAAATTGTTTATAAGTGGAAATCTATTATATTTTAGATGTAAATGTTTTTGATTTTAAATCTAAAATGAATTTATTAAATGCCAAAATAAAACTAATACCAAGTGGGTTCGTTGGGAAATTTTTCAATGAGATGACTCATTTGGATGATTTAATATTAATCATTTAAAATATCTTATTGGGATTCATTTTGATGAACAAAGGTTGGTTAAAATCATGTACCTTGTGTTTCTATTTTAAAAATGATATCTTATTCTTGAAATTAAATCTATTATATGTTAAAATATTTAATGGTTAATAAATATAAATGTCTTAGAAATGTAACATGTGGTCGTTCCATCAATTTTTAAACCCTAGGGAAAAGGATGTTTATATTCCCCATTAGTTTCCTTGGTATAGAATTCTTAACAATGGATTGAAGATTGGTTTTGAGCCTAGTGACTTGTGTTAGTGTGACATGGTAATAAGGTCGGTTCCTATGTCTTCTTAAGGGGGTATCCTATGGTAGGTAGTGCCCTTAAAACTAGAATGTATTTCTAGTGATGTGTTTTTTCTTCAATTTGGTGATGTTCGGGTGCCATTGGAACATGTTGGACTTTTAGTATCCATTGAAACCCTTATTCAAATGGGTGATCGTTGTGTTTTTGGGATTTGTTGTGGGTTTACCATCAAGAAATTAAAGGATTCAGTATGTTATACTTGACTCTAATAGGGTTGGTTTCTTATTTTTTTCATTTGACCCTTTTATTTTACTCGGTCTATATGATTTGATGTCTGCGGTAATGTTGAGTGTTAACTGTGATAACAAACCACATGAGATCAGTTGAATATTTGATCACTGAATTGTTTAGTGAAGTCTCATGTCATCTCCCAGTAAAGTGACATAAGCATTAAATAATAAGGATCAACCCAATGATTGGTAGAACTATCTCAATACTCGAGTGTTTCAACACACTGGTATGTCTCGATATAGTTTCCTTATCAAATTATTTGACACTTTGATCATGTCTTGAAGGATCATCAAACATTTTTTGTGTGGTGTTTTCAATCTAGCACTCCTGTAAGATTCTAGTGTATCTCTTCTTTTGGTGGCTAGGACACTCTTAATCAGGGTAGCATCACGTTGGTTCTGGAAAATGTTTCCTCCCAATTCGAAGGAACACAAATGGGGATGGCGATGTCGAAATGGTAGGTGTGCCTAAAAGATGTCAGGGCTATTGTGTTTTGTAAATGTTATTCATTTATTAGTTTTATGGATTTTATCTAGTTGGTAGTGTATGAAACTCTATTGAAACACCATTTTTCTCTAGTGGACATTGGGTTTCAGCATTAACGATCACGTAGGGCCTCAGTGGAAAAGGCACTATGGTCGGTTTTAAGTGGTGATGCGTCAGATGGTGTGGTCGAGTTTCCATCAATGACAATTGGCTATTAATGTATTGAAATTTCTTCTTTCTAGTAATCAGTAATCATTGGATGAAAGCCATTAAAATCCTCTTAGTGAATTCTTCTTAGTGACAAATATTTACCCTAACTTAACGTCATCCTAGATACACTAAGAGAGTGTCGGTCTTACACCGCAATTATGTTTTAAAATTTTATGGGATTGTTTGGGTGGAATCTTTTGGTGTTTCATCTAGATGTGTGGGTTCCTTAATGGTTTTTTTCGGAACGTTACCGAAATCTAGTTATGTACTTCGGTGGGTGTGTTCGTGGAAAATACGAGATGCCTTGGGAGGGTGAATCCCAGTTATGCTTATAAAAACATACCATCTATAATGAGAATATTCATTAATGGTCAGAATTAGTGGCTCAACATGCCTTAATTTTTACCTATATAATAGTCAGTGAAGGACCATACTTCAGAATGTTGTCAAGTGGAGGTGAGTGTGGATTGTGTTAGTCGAGGCCTGTCATAAAAGCTAACTCATGTGGTTACCCGACACCAGATAGCCCGAAGCTGCTGACTGCTATAAATTACATCACCATGATTACAAGGAATAAAATATTGAAGTACTGATCAATATTTTAGTCTTGGTAAATGAAATACATAAATGATTATTTTATTAAAAATGAATATATTAATTACATCAATTTTTCATCTTTCTAAAGAAATAAATTTTAGGATCATAAGTAATCCATCTAGTAAATCATTAAATATCATTCATGGTTAAATTATTTGATTCATATAGAAATAAAAACAATAATGGTGAACATAAATCTTCAAAAATGGGAAATATGGGGAAATAAATAATGAATCAATGATGGTAATAACTATAGCATGGTAAAAAACTAATCACACATTCCTTGAAATGAAAAAAGTGAGAAGGAATTGATTAAAAAATATAGAAAAGTAATAATTGGAGATAAATTCCATTCAAATAACTAGATAATGAAAAATAAATATAGAAATGTATGAAACTAAAACACATTCTATCTAAATAACTAAAAATTAAATTTATCCATCGATATATCAGTGGAAAATATCATGGATGAATAATAACTGAAACTAATATTAATGAACTTTTTTCTTAACATACATTATATATAAGGAACATGAAAACCCATTTCTATCAATACCTTTCACAAGATTGATTAAAACTAAGGGTCTAAACTGATTTGCTCAACTTATTTGTCTAACGAGAACCTATCGATGCATCAAGGAGATATATAATGTTTGCGGTCCTCCAATCAATTCCCTTCTAAAGCTATCATAATATTGAATAATTCAATTGAATAATATGCCTTATAAAATGACCATATTGAATGAGAAATATAGATTTATCAATAATTCTTGAATTAATTAAATAACTATCAATGTTGGTACTATATAAAAAATGGTATATCATTTAGGTAATAGTAATATCCATGAAAAATGATATGGATAATTAGGGGATATTCAATGCTGAATGATCATATGTAGTTTAATATTTCAAGGGGACTTTAAGAATGATCCAAATAAGTGAATGTGAATTATATCATTGGCCAATTAAATATATATACCATTTAGTGAAATAATAAGGAGGATATCAACACAAAAAATCCCATGTTGGATAAAATAGATGGTTTTCCACATTGATGAATTAAAAGTATATATTTTAAAAATATTATTGAGGAAATCATCCTTTACTTTTGAAAAATATTTTGATAGTATTTTTCATTGAAAATAATATTTTAAAAAAATTATTTTAAAAAAATCATTTTGATATTGAAAATAGGGCTTCAAATAAATTATGGAAGATAAATCCATACATGTCGTACGAGGTAAAAAATTATTCCTTTTATATTGTAAAAAGGTTTTAGAAATGTCTTGTTGAGAAAGGGATAAGAAGATTCCTTTGAAAACATTGGTAAAAACAAAAAGGGTAAAACTTCCTTTACCAAATCTATTTTTAAATTATAAATACTTTTTAAAAACATTTTAATAAAACATGGGTTTTTAAAGAAAATAGGTTCCTTGACTAAAGAGAGAAATGATGTCTTGTTTTATTAAAATCATTTTCTAAAACACTTTGATTACCGAAGAGTATATAAATGGTACCAATAATTCAAAATGGATAGAAATAAACAAATTAGAAAGAAATAGTATATTTAATAGTGTTTATATAGTTTCCTCGAGTTTAAATACCATTTAATTATTAGTAATGATCTTGTTGAGTAAAACAATATTTACAAATGACAAAGTGTACCATACAACTTTGAAACATTTTAAATCATAAGAATCATGATGAAATAATATTAAAAAAATTAATAATATCATGAGAATAAATCAATTAATGATATAACAAGTAAATTTCAGTATATACAACTTATAAAATAAACTAGGAGCTTAACAACAATTAAGTCTCAATGGAATTCAAATTAAGATGAAAATACCTTACTAATGCGGCAAAAAATGAATTGGAAAACAAAAAAGTCATGATCATGAGATAAAAATTTAATTAACATGATGACAACAAAATTCATGATATTATATTTCAATTTTTTAGTATTTAATCCATATATAAGAAATTAGGTGCACAACAATTATGTATGCCTCACGGAATGAAAAAGGAGACAAGAATCTCTTATCTTAACCTTTATTTTGTTGTGTGATATTTAAAAAAAATTATTGTGGATTAAAATGTGTTAATATCTAATAATGGAACCATAATAATTATTATAATAACATATATCAACTTCTTATAATGTCTCATTACCCATTTGTTAACAACCATTCATTAATTTTACTATTTCGGGTATTAATTTCCAAGTTCATCGAGTATGTTTTAAATTGTTATTTTCTGTTCTTATAAAACATATCATGGATTAATCATATAAATAATTTAAACCATGATTTTAATATCATATATTTCCATTATATATGTATCTATAATAATATATAAATGGTTGTAGATAAGAAATTAAATGCACTTTTCATGGAGACTGTAGTCTGTACGTACATATGAACACTGTATTCATTTATTGGTCGTATTTAAAGAACAAGTAGTAAATGATATATATTTATATAATAATTCCAATATACTATATATTTAAATTTTTTTACATTGGTTTATTATAATTATCTATAATACCTTCTATGTATAACAAGAACAAATCACATCTCTTGAGGGGGCGGTAGTCCGCACTTCCACCGAAAATGATATCATTTCAAAAAAATTGGAATATATAAGGATATGTGTTTTAAAATAATTAAAAAAGATTAAAGTAATAATAAATTTGATATAAAATATATATAAACATATTGTTCATCATAATGGCCACCATAAGATGTGGTAAATGAAATTTGAACAATCATCGTTTAGCGATGCAGTTTTCTGCTTACATATAAACATTATGTTTGTTACCCATTAGATGTAAATGTGTGTAAGTTTTGTTCTAATTGATAGAATAAAAAATAAATTTTTATTTAGGATACTGTATTATTTATATTAATATCTAACATTAATATTTTAAGTTGTGGATAAAGGAAATAATAGAGAGGAGTTTGAGGGAGGGTCTTGCCTCTTAATAGGATAACTCCTTTTGGTTTTCCACAAAATCCTTCCTTATATATCCATATTCCAAGAGGGGATTTGAGGAGGAAGGTAGGGATTTTGGGGAGTGAATTGGGATGTGTTCTTCTAAACATAAGGGGCTTTACAAGTGTGAGGATGTGGAAGTGAAGGAGGCTTTTTATAATAATGGTGTATAATCTCTTGTAATATTTTAAAAGAAATGAACTTCACCAATGTGTTTACTGAAAGTGGATCAATAATAGTCCAATGTAGAAAAAATTTAATGTAGGGTCTAAATATTTATTTCCAATAGACATTGGTAAATTGTATAGGTCTATTGGGTC
This sequence comes from Viscum album, assembly GCA_963277665.1. Classification (NCBI taxonomy): domain Eukaryota; kingdom Viridiplantae; phylum Streptophyta; class Magnoliopsida; order Santalales; family Viscaceae; genus Viscum; species Viscum album. Next base: position 755,372,915 of record OY728132.1, on the reverse strand, counting down.
TTTATGGTTACGGTTTAGTCCCTTATTAAGCTTAATTTGACCATATTTGTGGAAATTAATTTTATTTACACTCTCAATTATTTTTGGAAAAAAGTAATTTTAAATTATTATAAATTATAAATTATGATTATTCCAAATATGGAATCCATTTTTCAAACTTTGATCACATAAGTGGCAGAGATTAAATTAAAATCCATCTCGCAAGTGGGGCGACGATGCATGGTTATAATATTAAAACATCCAAATGTTTTCTTGGTTTTTATAATAAATTTAAAAGAGAAATTGATTCTAATGACCTAAATTGAATTAATTGATAAAATCAGTATCTAATTAAATATTAAAAAAAATTAAAAGTATAATTTTACTTTAAAATTTAATTAGATGAAAAATTACTTTTGAATTAAATCATTGAATTTTTCACTATTCATTATAAACAAAACATAACATAAAAACACCAAAAATTCACCATAACCTATTTTTTATCTTTATTTTTCAAAGATTAATTTATTTTTACATATAATATTTATAAAATGATCCAAAAGTGGATTTAAAATGGGTTCTCCTTTAAAAGAAGAAAAAAGTGCCGTAATAAAAATATAGGTTTTTATATGTGATATTGAGTTTATTCTTATATTATGAAAATCATATCTATTGGATGATTATCAAAAAAATAAAAAAATTTATAAAATTTATAATCAATTAATATCTTTCACTAATTTAAATTAATATATATTATTCATTTATGATCATAAAATAATAATAATTCCCCTATATTTAATTGGTTTGTATCTTTATTTCTAATTAATTAGAAACCTATTAATTAATATATTTTCATAAGTTAGTTAATAATATTAATAACTACTAATTTATTAACAAGGTTATATATTATTATTTCAAAAAATAATATTTTAATAATTCATTATTATTTTGTGATACTAATTCTTGTGTGTAAAACATGTTATTGAAGAAGGTCTCTCTTGCGTGTTGTGCAATCTAACTCAGTGTTTCGTTCATTACAAGATATATGATGTATTTAATTTATTGAAAATCTTAAATATATAGTAGATTCTCAAGATATTATATCCCCTTATTTTCTTGGGTATGCATGTCATACACTATATCGAATACAAATTTGTAGTTTCAAATTTTGGGGTGTTACATTCTTCTCATCATATTTAAATTATGTCGCAATTTAAACTTTATATTGGTTATATATTGTTCAATATTTATTATTTTTAAATCCCACATCATGAGAGGGTTTTTAATAAATCCACTATAAAAGATGGAATGGTAAGTACAAAGGTCACATGTCCAAATATATGACTCAGTCAATAAGTAGTATAATTTTAGTGGAATGTAGGGATACATATATGGGGGAAAAGAATAAATATTTATAAGTAGAGATTGATGTCATAAATCAAAAAAAAAAGTGAATGATGAATGGAATTATGAGGGCCTAAAATCAATAAATTTGTGATTATTTAGTAGACTATTGGTTTAAAAAAAATTAATGTATTAGGTCAACAAATTTTTTTCATTTTCCTAATGCTGAGTAAATATTTCACTGCCTAAGAATGCTATGAAATAGAATTTCTTGATACATTTAAATATCATTAGATAAATTTTAATTTAGGTTGTGCTTCAATAAAATTATAATTCGTCCCTTACCTCCGGAAATGGGTATATGAAAATTAAAATTATTCTATGAAGAATAGAAATACATTTATAAAGGATCTTAAGGCCAGTAAAAGAGTAAAAACTTCTAACTATTTGTCATCCATTATTCAAAAAATTTAATATAGTTAACATATTAATATCTAAACTTAAAGAGAAAAACTTTTGGTTCATCATTAATTTTAATTCGACTATTTTTTTAAAGAATTACACATTAACCATGACATCACATAGGCTAGTAGTTGGAACAAAACCATTATCGTTCTTTAGTCATGGGTTCAATCCCTACATTATTTCTGAACATGATTGGTTGTCACATGGAATATAGGTTGTATTTTTATAAATACATTTTAATATATTTTTGAAAATAAATCTAATGGAAATCTTCAAAATTTAAACATTAAATGGACACATAACTAAGGTTTAAAATAAAAACATTTTTTTAAAAAATTATCCTAATATTATTTAAATATTTTTACAATTTCATTACTTATTATCTTAACACTAATGGTTATCAATACCTTTAAAATTATCTATATGGAAATGAAAAGGATTTTTTCCTCAAATAACCATTCACATTGAAAAATATTCTTCTAAAATAAAGAATATTCCTAGAAGATTCATGATTCTTATTACAAAACTTCCACAGGTAAAATAATTCTACAATTTAGTTATTGATCCCCAAAAATAATTCCTAAAATGTGGTCCTTTTATTGTCTAATTTTTTACCACAATATCATTTATATGATTTATAAGTCCTTACTCTTTGTATTTAGTCAAAAACATCTTAGGTTTAACCAAGTTCATTGATTTTCATTATCTATTCAAATAATTAATAATGGTTTGTAAAGAAAAAATGTATTATCCTAATCAAATCCCTCAAGAGTGTCAAAATTGGTGCAGAGTAATGCCCATTTTCGTTAACTGGATTACCCCATGTTAGGCATGGAACACCTTGTAAGTGTTGTTACACCTAGGTACATCTTTTCCAAAACCACATTCACATGTATTATCTAGACATGGATTTATTTCTTATAAAGTCCACATAATATATAATTTTAATAGAATTATAGGGTTTTAATCTACACTAATCCTCTAATCCAACATTATAGTTATGTTATTTTTCCTATTTTGTTTCTTAATCTAGTTCCCAAGGTTTTTACTAAACTTATCTGATACCAACAATAGAGACCAAACCCTAGATATCTAGGAGCTAGTGTTGACTATCAATTACATTGGCCTGATTAAAATGAATAAAATCCCAAAGGACAGATAAGATTAAGAGTCTTAGTACATCAGATACATAAATTACTATTTTATAACAAATTAATATAGTAATTACAACATATTTGTTTTTTTTTCTTAATAAATAACTTAATGGATAATAAATAATCTATCTAGTAAATCCTATCATATCATTTATGGTATAATTTTTAGATTCATAGGAAATGAAACCTAATAAGGGTGTGCTCAAATGCTTAGTAATTGAAAAATATGGTGGACACAATAATTAGTAAATGAGAGTAATAATTCTTTAATGATAAATAACTGAACCCACATACCATGTAATCAACAAACTGAGAAGGAACTAAATAGAAAATATGGAAAGGTTATAACTGTATATAAATTCTATTTAAATAACTAGATAAGTAAAAATAAATATTGTAAGGTAACAAATATAAACACATGAAACCTAAATAACTAAAAGTTAAATGCATCCATAGATATGTCAACTCAAAATCTCATGGATGAATAATAACTAAAAATAATTTGAAGTTAATGATTTATTACAATACATCATTTATAAGGAACATCAAAACCTATTACCATCAAGGCCTTTCATAATACAGTTTAAAACTATTGGTAAAAACGCAGTTTCACAACTTCTTTGTCTCATGAGAACACATCAAGGCATTATGGAGCTATATAAAGTCTGAGCTCCTCCCATTATTACCTATCCAAATCTTTCCCTATATTGAATAATCTAAAAAATATTATGCCCTATCAAATAACCATATAGAATTATAAATACTTATTTATCACAAATTCCCTAATTAATCAAATAACATTCAATGTAGGCACCATATATAGAATTTTATATGCTGTACAAAATAGTAATATCCATGAAAAAATGAAATGGATAATTATGGTAAATTCATTACTCAATGATCAAATGAAATTAAAATTTTCAAGGGTATATAAATAATGATTCAAGTATATGAATGAGAATTCAATCCATGGACAATACAATATCAAACCCTCTAGAGTAACAATAAGGATGATATCAATACATCAAATCCCATCCGAGGTAAAATAAAGGGTTATTTTTACTCATAAAATAATATAAATTTTTCTAAAAACATTCTTGAGTAAATATCAACTTTTTTCAAAAACCATTTGAAAATATTTCCCATTGATAATACCTTTAAAAAATTTCTTCAAAAAAATTGAAAATTGAAAATAATTCTTCAATGAAATGATGGAAGATAAATATGTTCATGTTGTACAATGTAAAAGAATATTCCTTTTGTAATGTAAAAAGGATTGAAAAATACTTCGTCGTGAAAGATATCAAAAATTTCCTTTGAAAAATATATTATAATACAAAGATGGTAAAAATGACATTACAAAACAATTTTGAAAAAGTTAAAAAATGTTGAAAATATTTTAATAAAACTTGATTTTTAGAAGAAAATAGTTTTTTTGACTAAAGAATGATATAAAGGATGTTTAAAAAAACATTTTATAAAACTCTTTGAGTTCCAAAGAGTGAAAAAATGGTAATAAAAATTAAAAATTTTAATGAATAACCATAATATAATGATTTTTTTATTTAATAGATTTATTATAATTTCCCCAATTGGAAATACCATTGAATGTTCATTAAATATTTTGTTGAGGAAAATAGTATTTAAACATCCCAAAGTGTCCCATACTAAATTGAAAATTTTAAAATCATAATCCTCATGATGGAATAATATTAAAAAACATACAATAAAATTTTGAATAATTTAATTCATTATATAACATGTGAATGTCAATATAAACACCATATGAATGAAACTAAGTGCATAACAACAATTAAGTCTCAACAGAATGCAAATTGAGTTGAAAATCTCTTACTAATGTGGTTATAAATGAATTGGAAAACCAAAAGGTAATGATCTATAAATATAAAATTTAAATTCCATAAAGATTATATAATTCCAGATATTATATTTCAATGAGGATATATGTACACAATATATAAGAAATTATGTACACGACAATTTTGTATGGCTCACAGAATGAAAATGAGACAAGATTCCATTACCATGACATTCCTTTTGTTATGTGGGCTTTAAACTTAAATATAGTGGTTTAAAATGTTATGCTAACTAATAAAAAACCATAATAATATTTATAATTCAAAATATTAACTTCTTATAATGACTCATTACTTGTTTATTGACAAACATTCATTAATTTATCTATTTTGGGTGTTAATTTCCTCGATCGTCGAGTTTGTTTTAACTTGTTAATTTATATTCATAAAACATTTATCATGGATTCATTATCTAAATAATTTAAACCAAGAATTTTAATATCATATATATCCATTATATTTGTGTCTTGAAGAATATATAATTTGTTTTCAGAAAATAAATGAAATGCATCATTCATGGAGACAGTGGTTCGTACGTACCCATGAACTTTACTTTTGATTCTTGGTCGTATTAAATGATTTGAGAGTAAATGATAAAAATTATTATCATAATTTAATAATAATATCCATTTAATATTTTTTTTATATAGGTTTATTTAAACAATCCTTAATATGTTCCATGTATAACATGAATGAATCACATCTCTTGAGGGGGAGGTAGTACAGATTTCAAAAAATGATGTTATCATTTTTACAGAAAGTGGAAAGTATAAGGATACGTGTTGTCAAATAATTAAAAAATATTAAAGGCATAATAAATGTGATATCTAAAATATATGAGTAGTGTTTCCAACATAATGGCCACCATGATATCTGGTAAAGTAGAAAATTGAACAAACGTCATTTAGCGAGGCAGTAGTCCGCCGACATGTAAAAATTATGCTCATTACCAATTAGAAGGATGTGCGCGTGTGTGTGTGTAGGAAGAAATATTATCATCAAAAAATTATAGTATAATTAGGATAATTTATTTTTTATATAAACATGTAATAATCTGACTTATGGAGTATATAATGGATATAATATAGAGGAGATTGAGGTAAGGTGTTACCTCTTAGTCAGGAAACTCGTTTTGTTTTCACAAAAAGGATCCTTCAATTACATTATTCCAAAATGGGTATCAAGGATAATGGTAGGGATGTAGGGTAGTGACATTGGTAAAGATTGACTGGACCTATGGTGCTTGAGTGGTCTGAGTAAGTGGAATTAAAGGAGGAATTTTATAATGGATGTGTAGAGGAATCTCTTGTAATATTTTAAAATAATGGAACCACACAAATGTTTTTATTAAAAGTTGATCAATAATGGGGGTCTTTAATATAAAGACCGCTGAATGTTTGCGATGTTTTTATAATCAATTTCATAGTGAAATTAATTCCAATGACCTAATTGTTATTAATTGATAAATATAGTATATAAATAAAAATTAAAAGAAATTATAATGATAATTTACCCTTATAAATAAATTAGATGAAAAATAAGTTTTGAAACAAATTTAAGTAATTATCACTATTCACTAAAAAATGAACCTTCACAGAAAAATCCAAAATATTCACCATAACCTAATTTTTATGTTCTATTTTTAAATATTATACTTTTTACAAATAATATTTATAAAAGGGTCAAAAATTTGATTTAAAAGAGATTCTCCATTAAAAGGCGGTAAAAGTGCCATAATAAAAATATAGGTTTTTATGTTTAATGTTGAGTTTATTCTAATCTTATTTCTATAATATAAATTGGATTATTATGATAAATATTTGATCTAATATATAAAATATATAAATATTTAATATAATTCACTAATTTTAATTAATTTAAAATTTTAAGACAAAACACTATTGTGAGAGTAAAAATAAGAATAATTCTATTATATTCAATAGGTTTGTATTTTCATTTATAAAAAATTGGTAACTTAGTAATTCATAAATATACATAAATTAGTCAATAATATTCATAAACTCTAATTTAACTACTAGGATACGTATTCTTATTTTAAATAATCATATTTTAATAATACATTGTTATTTGGTGATACTCATTCTTTTTTTTAACCCAAGCTATCGAGGATGGTCACTCTTTCGTGTTGCAAAATTTAATTAATAGTTTTGTTAATTAAAATAAATATCATGCATTGAATTTATTTAGAATACTAAATATATTGTAGAGTCTCAGGATATTATATTACCATACATGCTTGCTGATTCATATCATACATGCTATTGAATAGAAATTTGTACTTTATAATTTTTATGTCTTACAACTCATCATGGGATTAGAATTCAATAGGGATTCAACCATTTTAATATTTCAAAATCACTATGAGATCATCATTAAAATGATAATGGTCACTACTGGTTAGAAAATTCCATCGATGGGGATGTCGTGACTTAGAATTGGACTTATTAAATGTTAATGCCTATGGTGGGAAGTACCATTATCCATGTGCTTAATGAGATGATAATGTGATCATGTCTTTAGTTGAATGGGCTCTAGTAACTACTGTCATGGTGTTTTAGTTTGAAAAACAATCATTGGATGGAGTTTTGATAGCTTAAAGGTCGTATTGTTATGAAAGGATTCGAGGTGCGTTGGGCATTTGAAAATGAAACACAATCATGGGAGAGAAGTTTCACGACCGTTGTATGTTAAGTGTTGGTTGTTTTGTTCTTGAAGGCTTCTCAGGGATGAAAAGTTCTATTTTGGGAAGGTTGTAACGATCCATGTTTTGAACTGAACAAAAAACCAATAGAATTTGAAATTTTTCAGTTACTGAATAGGCTGTTTTTAAAACTATGCCTCATAAAATAATTTAAGAGCTAGATCCATTCAATGTAATGATTTGGATGGGAGAATATTCTTAAGATGTTTAATGGGTGTCCTGATGAGTTTCTATGGCATGAGACTTATAAAATTCAAGTTTTAATGAACATGTACAGGGCATGTGGGTTGTCTGAAACTGTGCGGTCAATAACATGAAATAGTTTGGCCTTCTCCAAAGGTGGTAGTGGTGGTGCACAGGAGCTGTGCATAGTATTCCAAACTATGAACCTATCCCGCATGGTATGCCTTTTGAGGTAGTGCCTTTTCACTATTCACGTATGGTTTCCCTATTTTTTGGTAAACAATGTAGGGAAAATCATGATGTATACCCTATTCTATGAAATTAATAAAAAAATTAAATTAAAATTAAAATTAAATAAAAAAAGGAATATTCACTCTTATACCCTCATGTCATACCCCACCAAGGATCTCCCTGACTACATGATGACACCACCTTCTGGCCTACTCTGAACCATGATTGCAACCATATTTCTCCAAGATTGTTATCTTATCCTACATGGTTTATCTCCTCCTCCTATACACTTCATGTTTCTATCTGTTTTTCTATCTCACCATTTTCCACTAAGGTGAAAAAGAACCCTAGTGTTAATTTCTATCTCAGATTTAGGTTTTATTTTGAATTCAAGTTGTGCGGTGACTATGTTGGGTCTTGTTCATTCATATTCCCAAGACAGTTTCTGAAGGTGAAGTGGATCATTTTGATTTGGCTCACCTATAATGTTTAATGTAAGGGATTACTCTTTATACATTATTTAAACCCTGTTTTATTAGATTATTTAATTATATTAGGGTTTATATTAATTTTATTATGGTGAATTGGACCCTTTCATGTTGTTTCGAGTCACCGAGTCTAAATCAGCTTTCCAGAATATGTGTAGATTAGTATGTACATATATATAGGTTCACCGATTATGTATATATTCCCTAATGTAATTGAACATATATATATATATGGGGATATGCATGTCTATGAATATATAAGAAAAATGAAGATGTAGGTAAGTGTATATGGGTGTATTTATATGAACATATATGTAAGGATCCCCTTGCACATATTCACAGGCCAAGTGAATATATGAATTAGGGATAAGTGTCCTTATATATATTGAATATGTTTATTTTTAGTGGGGATATCAACATCTTCTTGTTAGAAATCATCAAGATAAAAAATTTCTACTCGATTCCTCCCAAATGTAGGATCCCTTTCCACTCCCTTTTAATTTTATATAATGTATTTAATAATTTTGTATCACAGTATTCTTAGATTTAATTAATTAATTATGGTTTCTTGGATTAAATTCTCCCTTTGATATCATTTATGAAATCATTGAAGGTGATAAATGATTTATTTATGGATCAGTGTCATGATTTTGTAATAAAAACCCTCCAACTAAGGTGCACTGCCTTCAAGCTAAAATTGTAGTGAGTATAATTTTATGTTTTCTTGGGTATATACTTTGATAGTTTCTCTATTCTTAAATCCATTATTGATATATGACATGTTGTGATTGGTCCCTTTTTTTATTCCCTAGTGGGTATATGTTTTTTTCCATGACACACGTTCGTTCAATCAATATTCCATGATTAGGAAAATTAAATATGTTTTTTTATGGGTGGGAGGCTGTTGTACCCTATGCGAATTATATGTATGTTATAGATGAGAGGAATACTTACCCCACACAACTTATGATTTCAAGATATCAATATTCTTTAATGCTACGAGACTAAAGGCTCTTGGACATAGGTTAGTGGTAGACCAGGAGTGCTCTCCTGGAATTTGGATGGTGGTGGTATGTCCTAATCAACCTAAATATAAATCTAATGATTTCATACAGAGAGAATATGGTATCTTATACCTGGAATAGGGGAGTATTGTGAGGGTTCCCTTATAATTTGGATGGTAGTGTTATATCTCGATCTACCCTAATATAATGTAATGCATGGGGGAAAAGAGACTACGAGATCATGGTCCTAGGATAGGGGAAGACTGTGAAATCTCCCCTAGAATTAGATGACAAAGGTATATCTCAATCCACACAAAAATATCATCTATATATTTACATATATATATATATATATATATTACTGTTATATATATATAACTAACATGATCGGACATATCAGCCCCATGATGAAGCATGCATCATCGTCAGGTGTCCCTTAAGAACCTGTATGGGTATTTATTTATTATTTAATTTTTGTTGTTATTATAGTATACCTACACACTACATATATTATTTTACACTAGATTGGACTTCACACCATGGGTACTGAAATATGAATATTTTATCTCATTCCCTGATCGGGTGCCCTTGGTACCTGAGTATACCTTCATGTTTGTAGGACCTTGGAACTTTCATGTTGTTGTATGATTATACCTGTGATTAATAGAAAATGACAACGATGGATATCAGGATACTCATGGAGACCATCTTAGGTTTTTTTTAATTATTTTACTTCTCTACGTCCTATATTTTTTTTTATTAAAAATCATGTTGTGTTTTTTACCGCTTTTAGTTTTGTGTCACTACCATGTCATGCATTCTTCAGTTTTGTAAATTTGTATTAGAATGTTTTATAATATTGTAATTATTTTTCTTACACTACTGTGTTTCTTTTCTTTATTTCTTTCATTGTTATCTTCCATTGTCTGTTGTTCGAACTCTTCTAATATCATTGTACATCTTTGAAAAGATGGTATAATCTACACATTATCACCTCCCAGGATCCTTTATACTAGTCGACCACCTATAGCATACGGGGAGACGCACATGAGGCCATGTGGCCCACTTGACCAGCTACATGTTTTATAGTATGTCAGGTCAGGATGTTACATGCTGTGTATACAACATGGTAGTGGTTTTTAATTTTTTTCTATAACTACCATGTGATTGGAGCTGAACAATTTCTTCTGTAGGGGTACTTTTATGGATGTACATGGCCACATGTTTGTTTACCTTTTTATGGGACATTACATTTAATACTATGATGATTAATATATTTTGAAATATACTTTATCTTGTATTTCATTTCTAGGATATTTAATAGGCAACTTGGGTGGAAACCTATTGGGATTGTATCTCACACCCTATTCGAAAAACCAATGGGTTCTCAGATAGACTATATGGATGCAGGTAGGGATTGTGGTAAGTGATTTGATGTCTGATTCTTGACTTTATGCCATTATTAAAATTAGGGGAGAACATGACTGAGCTAATTCTTGTCATACTATATAGGATAGTTCTTTATGGCATTTCTGGTATTTGTATACATGTATTTTACTGATTCATGTATACTTATTTTGGTATCTTTATAGATAGATGACATTATCCTCATTGTATATGAGATAACATTGGGCATAATTATTACATAAACCTATCATGATTATATTATTTTGTCGAATAATTTAATGATTTCTCTATTTGACTATTATTAAAAGTATGTAATGTTACACTCTTATCAGAGGGAATAGTCTCCTCATATACACACCTCCTGCCATTGCTATTAATCAGATACCAATCACTTTTGGGGAGATGTGCTTCAAGATATGTGGCCGACTAGTATCAGGGCTCCATTCAGTGGAATTTAGGTTTGAGATGTTACAATATAAGGTTTTACGGATTTGGTAGTATAAAAAATGGAAAATATTAATAAAATATAATACCTCATCTTCGGACAATGTACTTTTCTTAACACATTTGGACCACTAAGGTTAGTTTTCATACAAAAATAGAATCAGGGGATGGATTGTATAATTGGATTTTAAATGTTCTGGTATTAACCAAAATGGTTTTTAAGTATCAAGTAAAGAGAGTTATGGGTGTCCTTTTATAAGAGTTGGTAGGGGCACTCTTGGAATTTCATAAAATATTAAATAAATATAATTTTATTTATAATTTTAAATGGATCTAAAATGAATTACTTTAAATATAAGATGAGTATGGGTGGAATTTAATTCATCCAATAAAAATTAAATATTTTTTACTATATTTATATCCTTATTTTTTGGTTTTACCTCTTTTACTCTCACCATACCAACATGGATTTTTATATATTGATGGTCAATATAGTTACTATAATATAACAATGTCCATTAATCCACACTTTTTGATATTTTAAACCTCATACCACTTAGCCAAATTTTATATTTTTTGAAATTTTATTTCACTAAATAAAGTAATATTTATAAAAAAAATATCTATAATGTCGATGTAGAAGTATTTAATACAATAGCATTAATAATATCCTATCAAAACTTTTAATTTAATGAAAATATTTTATTACATTAATAAAATGTCAAGATCATTTATAAATTTTTTAGATCACATTAATTATTTTTAATTATATTTATTTTAAAAAATTTAATATCATTTATGTGATTTTTTCAATAATTAAATAATTACAGCATTTGTGTCCTGAAAGAATTTATGGTAATTATATCTTCAATAAAAGTTACAAATAAATCATGATGTTGAAGATAAATTTTTTATATTTTAAAATAATCTTTATTGTTAATAATATCCTCTAGATAAACCCATATTAAAAATATGACACTTATTTAAAAAAATGGCATGACATGTCTGACATTTATTTTAATAAAATACTATAAAGATCATAATCTTTTACGATTTCCGCATTAATTCATAAATTAATTGATATCATTAAAGTAAGTTTATTATAATAACTTTAACAATTTATATCACATACAAAGTAATTATAACTCACATCTATATCCTAAAAACACATTTAATGTGTTATTTCTACTTTGATGTCCTTAAACAAGAATTTCATAAGAATTTGGACCATAAAATAGTTATATAAACCTAAAATTAATTAAAAAAATAAAAAAATACATTATATTTAATATCCAAATTGATGAAATACTCAAATCATCCCAATTTTTATTTTTAGGATACCAAATTTGACTTTTCGTATATCGAACATACTATCAATTAACAATATTTTTTTTCAATATTTAGTATCGAATAAATTATGATCTATATTTTAGTAGTTATTTTAGAATTATATTTTTAAAATTTACCAAACCTGATTCATCCCATTAGTTTCATAAATTTTTATAATATTTTTTTGTTTGGGAGATATCATAAAAGATACCGTATTTCAATTAAAAAATATTTTAATATTCAATATGTATTTAACTCCCACAGAAAAATATAAAAAAACTTATAAAAGGATATAAATGGGTCGATGAATAGAAAAATAAATCTCATTTTTCGAAATTATATTCATATAATTGATATAAATTAATTTTAATATATGTTCTTGAAACCTGAGAGAAACCTTTTTTTAGAAAATATAATCTTTTTTTAAAAATTCCTATTTATGTGTCAAAATGATTTTATACAAAATGAAATTATAAAAATGCATATAATATAATTATTCATAGTATAATAGAACTAGTTTTTATTTTAAACTATTGTATAATATAATTTCAGTTGACAAATTTTGAAAAAATATAGTTTTTGATAAAAATTATTATTTTTCACTATCCCATTAAAAATCAATAATGCTAGAATATTCTTAAAAAAATATCTGGAGAAAATATTGGTATTATGATTAAATATTGTCATTCAGACTTAATTATAGATATTTTCTAAAAAAATAATTATTTATAAAACATCCAAAAATTGATTATACTATTTACTCATAAAAATAAAAAAACCCTTTTTTTAATGAAAAAATATTTATAAAGCATACACTAACTAAAAAAGAGTATATATTTCATTGGAATTAATTAATTAATTTTTATTGAGAAGTTCCACTATATATATATATATATATCATATTTTGGTTAATACAATTCATACCCAAAAATTTAATGGATTGTTTATAACAATCATATTTAAATTATAATATTTATTTTTGTTATTTAATCTCGATTTAGATTATCTCGTATGATATCTAACATATTATTTAGAAAAATTCTAAGGATTTTATGTGATCACCCTTTTATATGTTTCAACCTCACATTTTTGAACTGTAGCTTGGTAACAATGGTATGAATTTTCCAAATACCTTGGTAAAATGACTCATCATAAAAAGAAATAATAAACATCAACTTGATAAGAGGGAAAAATATGTATAAAGGGCATCTGTAGTAATGCATAGCAGGCTTATAAGTAGGAAGAAATTAGTGGGTAGTGAAAATAAGGTCATGGAAGGGAATAATAATTCCAAAGTACTGAAGAAGAGTGATAAAGAACATTGTCATGAGAATGTAGACCATCACAAAACTGTAAATTTGTGATATGTAAAAAGGAATTTGATTTATCGATAGGGTAAGTAAATATACATTTTTTGTTTTAAAATACATTTAATAATTTTAATTAATTCCATGTCATCTATAATTAGATCATATCAGAATATACTTACTTGAAATTACAATTTCATCTTTTAATAAATTCTTAATAGAAATTCATCCTTTTCTCCAAATGATATATATGAATTTTCTATTCCTGAAGAACAATAATACACACAAATGGATTAAAATCAATTAAAAAAAATATATATTATTATTGAATTTATGAATTAACCAAAATGAAAGTAGTTAGTTAAAGGTATGATAATTCCCAAAAAGAATATGCCATCATGTGAGGAATACTACATTAATATTTAAAATTGAATAGTATTTCACGAAATTTAACTTATATAATTGTTTAAAAATTTGTTCAGTTATTTATTCCTCAAATAACATCACATAGTTTTCTATATAGATTTTTCATATAAGGATCCCAAAATATTGAATGTATTCTTAAATAACATTGATCACTTAATCACCAAATTAATTTTCAATCACATGGTTATCAATATGATAGGACATATATTACCAAAATGATCATAAAAATTATAAATAAAATATTTTAAGTAAATAAAAATAATTTTATAATAATAATTACATCATGTAGTCTATTGGTATGCGTTGATCCCTTTCCACCCTTTGGTTTTGGGTTCAATCCCCATGGCCTTATCGGATGAGATGGGTTGTCACCCATCCTACGAGTTTTCCTTTTTTTAAATCTATTAATATAGTATGTATAATATTTTAGAAATGAGAGAAAAATAAAAAAATTAACATTAATATATTCAACAATAAATAAAATTTTTCACCAAAAAATTTATCACATACCTTTCATTATGCATCCCAAAATATAATAACCCATAATTACTTGGAAAATAAATTAATTCAAATATATCATTACTCACATTAAAATATCTTATCATAAGGCCTCAAAATAAAATTATAATGTAGTCAAATTATTATAAACCATAATATTATAAACCTACGACGGTATACATCACTATTAATATTACCTCTCATGAAAAAAATATAATCTACTATGTTTTCATAACCCAATCTTGATAACAACTGTAAGGAACCATCCTTATGAATTACATATCCAATTGTTTTAGAACTAGAATTACCATTCTTAGAATCATAAAGATATTTTAGTTTTAGTGTTTTCAAGACTTTTGACAAAGAATTACATAGTTAACCCATACACTATAATGAATACTTAAACACATTAACTATTCTCTAGACCATTTTTTTTAAATAAAACACGGTTTCTTTTCAGGATAAATATTAAAAAATTTCATCTAAAATAATTCTTTTTTAACTACCATACATAAACCCCATGAAATTTTAAAAATATGTGATAAAAAAATATCACTAAGGGACCTAAAAAGAAAAAAATCATTTGTCCAGTAAATACATGAAAATCCAAAATATACTTACCTTTCTCAGATTAATTTTAAATATTATATAACTAATTATTTTTATATAATAAACGTACACATTTATCTCAATGAATAATTTTAATGAACATTGTAAACATAAAAAAATAGGTTAGAATGATGGGATATTATTGGATAGAACACCACAATTACTCATGAAAGGCCATCAAGGTTATCTTCTAATCATTACCATAGATTAACCATCACATGTAGTCATGATTTACCATCACATATAATCATGGAATAACCATCATAGTATTTTCTAATTATCTATTATGATAAACCTAATCATTTAACTTTCTCTCAAATTTGGAATCACCATATGTCTCACATCCATCTCTAGAGTTCCCAATGGTTTGGAGGTTATAATGTAACCACTCGTCCATAGTTGATCACAGAACCAAATTCCATTAGCTATTATCATAACCACACATCCCTACATTTTCATTGAACTACCCATAATTATATACAATTACCAACAACCATAAACATAAATCATTAAATATTTCATCATAAAAACATTATTAAATAAAAAATCATTTCAATTTTAAATATCGTATTTTTCTATAAATACTATGCACATAAAATGAATTTTTTTTGAAAATAACCATGAAAAAATGTAAAGGAATATTAAAATCATTATGGTTAAATGATTTTGGGAAATTATGATTATTTATTATTTGTATAAAACATTCCTTTCTAATTTTCTAAAAAGATTAGAAAGAGAAACTAAAAAATAAGGCTTTTATAAGAAAGTCCCTTACCTCGAGTATGACATGTAACATATGTTTTTTAGTCATGACTAATAAAATTACTTTATTATTATAATTTATTTAGAAACTTTTTATGTTAATTATTAATCTTATATCAATTAATATTATAATTTATACAATTACTTAAACAATTATGTTCACATTGGACGTTTTGATGACATTCGGTTTTTGATTCCAAAATGAATTCTTTTATGATGAATATGGTTATGATGGTTATAATTACATAATAACTAGAATAATAATCATGAAATAGTTATAATTTTTATAAAAAATTATAATTTCAAATCCTTTCCTTAAATATGGCTTTGAAAAATGAACTATGTTACAATTACAGAGACAATAGTCCATACATACACATGAGTAATGTTTCCATTTTTGATGATCATTATTGATTTAAATTATATTAAAATAATAAAAATAGAATTTTAAATATCATATTACTTATTTAAATATTCTTAAATATATTATCTATGTGATGTGCTGATTAAAAATGAATCTAATCACTTCATGGAGGATGTGATCCACACGTTTGCACAAATGATGCTATCATTTTTTCAAGCATGGTAAAGTAAAAAATTTTGTTGATATATTATATTTTCAGACTCATAATCAGGAAAAAATATAATATATAAACATTAATTTAATCAATATATCTAGTCTTGATAGAGGCTGATTGAAATCAAATTAACTTGGTTCGTGAGGAATTAATCCACCGTACACACGAACGTTGAATTATTTTTCCATTTGATGAATTTGGAGATGGATATAAGTCATGAAAATTCTATATTAAAATATAATTATTTTAAGTATACTATATTTATTATTTTATAAATATTTTATTAATTATTTAGTGATTTGGATGAAAAAAACAAAAAACATTCGATTAAAAATGACCAATCTTCTTTTAGAAATGTCTATTTCTTAACACCATAGGACCACTAAGGTTGGTTTTATAAAAATATTAAGACTTATATAATGTGATTAGGGATTATAGTAAGATATTTAGGAATATATTCGTTGACGAAAAATGTTTTTTATGTGTTAGGAAATGAGAAGAAGGGTTGCCCTTTTATAGGAGAGGCATGAGGCACCATCTTAATTTATCAAAATATTAAATTAATATGATTTAATTTTCAACTAAAAATTGATAAAAATTGAGTTATTTAGAATATAATATGATTATATTTCAAAATAACCTCATAAAATAAAAATTAAATATGTTTTTACTATATTTATGACCTTATCGTTTGGTTTTAACCCATATTCTACTGCTTCATCTCTTGTTGTGTCAATATGGGTTTTTTCTCATTGAGGGTCAATGCAGATACTATACAATGAGAAAGATATATAAATGGAACTTTTTTTGTATTTTAAAACTTATACTAATCCCTTGGACAAATTATAGTTTTTTATAAATATTATGTTACTAAATAAAAAAAATTTAATTTAAAATATCAATAATATCAATTTTTAGAACTATACATTACCTTGACATCAATAATATTAAGATAACACTAATAATATATAAATAAAATTTTATTATATCCCTAAAGTTTCATTTTCAAGTAAAAACCACATTTATCACATTAAATATATGAAATTATATTTATTTTATATTTTTAAAATAGTTCATTTAATTTTTTTCATTACTTCAGTAATTATCACATCAGCATTGTGAAAACATTTACGAAAACTATATCTTCAATAATATTTAAAAATAATTTACAATGATGAATATAAATCTATATTATTTAAAAAAGTATTTTATTTTTGAACATATCCTCACAATATCAACATATTAAAAACAAAACAATTAATAAAAACTAGTGTAACATATTTGAAATTTCATAAAATAAAATACCATTAATATTAAAATCATATCCAAGTGGCTCAAAAGTTCATAAATAAATATATATAATGAAAATAAGTTCAATATAATCAAATAATCTATTAATATTAATTTAATATTTTTTACTAATTTATATATCATTAATACACATTTAATGTGTTATTCTGACTTGATGGCCTTACACAAGTATTTCAAAAGTATTTGGATAATCCACACGTTATATAACCGTAATTGTTTAATAAAAATAATAATAATTATGAGATAATATTTAATATATATTTCTATAAATGACTTATATCATTACAATTATTATTTTTAATATACACTATTTGAATTTTCTAGGGTTGTGTGGGGTTTGCTTCAGCAATGAAAATGACATTCATATTTATTATCGAATAAATTATAATATATATTTTCCATATTATTTTATAATTATATTTATATTATTTTATCAAAATTGATTCATTAAATAAAATACATTAATTCTTATACTATCATCCAGTATTGGGGATATCATAAAAGTTACTGAACGTTATAAAAATAGTATTTTTAATGATTCACTAAAACATTAAATTCTTCTAAAAAATGTTAAAAACATTTTATAGAATTAAGATGGATTAATAAATTAAAAAATAATTTCCATTTTATGAAATCAAATTCTCATATTTGATAGTAATTTATTTTAAAATAAGTCCACAATATTTGAAGAAACGACTTTCTTTATAAAAAATACAACTTTTCTTAAAAATAACTATTTCTGTATAGAAAACATTTTCTACCAAATGGAATTATAAAAATTAACATAAATTAATTAATCAAAATAAAATAACAATATATTTTCTTTTAATACATTTATAATTAAATTTATCTTTATAGATGGTTGAAATAAAAATATAGTTTTCAACAAAATCTATAATTTTTACTATTACATGATTAATAAATATTTTTCAAAATATTATTATAAATTCGTCCTATACTAATTTTTTTTATTATTTCAAAGATGATATTATTTTTTAATCAAAAAATTCAGTTAGTTAAAAATATTAATAATAATATTCCCACAAAAATATACATAACACTCATTTCAGAAAAAGCCCTTTTTCTGAAGCATAAAAAACTAAATATTGATTATATATTTTAAAATATGTAGTCAATACATTTTTTTTATTTAAAAGGTATAATATATATATATAATATAAATCGATTAACACTATTCATTCTGAGAAATATAATGAAATAGTTGTAATGGTTATATTTAAATAAAAAATTTCTTCATTCCTTTAATCTCGGGGTGGATTATCATGTATGATTTCGAATATAGTGTTTCCTTTACAAAAAATAACAGGATGTTATAGTTAACAAAGATATAATTTTAAACATTATTTGTATCATAAATGATTTTCTTCTTATATTATCTTGATAGTCTCCCTTAAGTATATCCTTATATAGTTACATGGGATAAAAATATTATACAAAAAAAATATGTTATATGTTTTCAAGATTTCAATATTAGTAAATGTATACCTTAAACACAATTCATACATAAATTTTTTTAGTATTTATATTAGCTACAACTCAATATTTCTTCACCAAATGATTCTTTCTTTGTTAAGTTTCATGAGAGTGTTTTCAATTTAAAAAATTTTAAAATTCTTTGATATATATATCTTCCTAAAATAAATTCACAACCCTCTTTTTCACAAACTAGATTCTAGAACCAACACTTTTATCAGATTGTTTTGGAATTTTCATGTATCATAGGTGTAGATTTTATCTGATCTTTTATATAATATTTTCATCATTTAATAATAACTCATACATTTCCTTTATAGAATTAGAATATTAATTTATCATTTCTAATGGATTCTTCGAAGCCTTTAGACAACTTGACCTATCCATTTTATGTTCATCATTTCAGTAGGAACATTCTTTTAAAGCTCTTTTAAAATTGTCACCACCCGAGAAACATTCACATTAAAAATTACTATCTTCTTAATTTGGACATTTAATTTTTTATGAAACTAATTTTTATCTTTCTTTAAATTATTGAATTACTTATAATATATTTGACTTAGTTATTATGTTTAATTATTATTAAATGATAAAATTAATTCACAACATTTAGAACATGACCCATATAGTATTATTCTAATCCTCTTTCATCATTTAAGATTTCATGTTTTCATTATATATTTTCTATGAAGTTTCATTACTTTTTAGTGAAGTATTACAATGATTAACATATATAAAAATATATTTCATCATTTTTTTTGCTCGATATGCTTTACTTATTTCTTTTTTGAATATTCATATTATCCCCCACAAAATATTTTATATTCATTATAAATTATTCTGATCACCATTATTTTAGGCTATTCTTCATCTTCAACTTATTCCTACTCTACAAACATATTTTTTAAAAACCCTACCATGATGTGTCCAATTATCCAAATCATAATTCCATTAATTCAGTGTTTTCCATTATAAAATCCCATTATAATTTTTATATTCTTATAAATATTGACCATTGTTTCCTATTAGTATCCATCTCTTTTATCATCTTCCTATGAATCATTAATAGGTTCATATTTATCATCCGTGATTATTAAATTTTTTATGGCCTTGAAAAAATAAATTATATAGCCTTATCTATGATTCCATGATACTTTTTCATATAACATGTAAGCTAAGTGTTGTGAAACTCATCAACAGATAGATTCTTTTTTCATCACACTAACAAATAATTACGTAAAATATTTATAGAACGTTTCCTATTAATTTCATGAGAATATTAGAATCTTCCATATTATTTTTAATGAAATTCATGTGAAGTAATATCTCATTAACCTTGTTAATGTATTTATCAACTGCCACATCTGAATTCATTCACATCCCTTAAAATTTTTCTATCCGGATATATATTTGTCTCAATAATTTCAATATTTCCATCATTCCAATTAACAATCTGAGGATATACTTAAATTATTTTCTTAATACCTATAAATTTAATTTAAAATTTACTATAACTATTTTAAAGAATAATATATCTATATTTTCCATCAACATCATGGTTCCACGTCCCATTGAATTTTATGTATTCATTTATATCAAGTGTAAAAAAACCACTATAATGATATCTATAACATATAGGTTTTATGTTAATTGATAGAGAAGAATTTATTTATTCCAACAATGTTCCTTCCATCATTTATTTTTACACATATTATTTATAAATAATTCGTATATTCTATAATTTACCTTTGATAAAGTGGGATCTTATTGTGAATTTAATTTAAATTATTACAACTTGATATTCCTAGATTTGTTTGGGTGCCACTATGATATGGGTGGGGATGATTTTGTTTATCAATTTTATGAATATATGCTCAAAATAAAACTCATGATATTAATTAGTGTTTTTATCCACTCTTTATTTACCTCCCTCTCACCCATATAAAACAATAATAAATGATTCACAACACATAACATATTTTAACATGGTTTAGCCTTAATGCGTGTGCCGACTCCTTATTATTTTTAGTTTCTTACCCAGACATAGATTATTTAACATTGCTAAATATTTATTGGTCCATGTTCTCAGTATCCTCAAATGATGTTTTGAAAGGTATAATATACATCCCTAGTATTGTATCATCCACATCTCAGAAATGTAATTGAATTGTTTATACTTTAGTAACTAGTATTAAAAAATTTATCCTTTATCCATAATATTATTATGATTTCATGTGTAATTCTAGATGTCTCAAAATCAAAGAGGTGATCTCCTTCCTCCGTTATGAAATATTTTACCAAATGAATATCAATAATGGAACAAGAACATTTGATTCCATTTTTTTCTATTAAATACTATAAAAGTGTGGGAGAGACTATGCGATCATTGGGGCATTTGCCCTTATTAAAACAATTCTATAAAATTTTTAAAAGTAAGATTATTTACTTCGTCATTTATTTTTAATTCAATAAAATCACATATGGATATGTTTTTCTTAAACATTTTATATAATCATTTAACTATCATGAAAAGAATCAAGTATCAATTCTTCATTATACACCACTTTTATTTTTTTTTCTACATTTATATTTAAAAAAATATATGAATAACAATTCTATAATAATATATGAAGGATTCTAATTTTTCTTGGATAAATTGTAATAATCTGGTGATTATCTTCCTGAAAAATAGTCACATTTATCATGAATAAAAAATTAAATTATTTTTATCTGAAATTATAATTAATATTTCCCCATAATATTATAAATAAATCTATAATCAAACATCCAAAAAACCGAGCTTCAATCATGCATTTGAAAAGTATCCTATGATATTTTAAGAACTAAAATCTAGTTAACCATCATCCAATATACTTTCTAGTATAATATTCTAATATATTTTATAATGCTTATGAACCATAAGATATCATAAATGAACATTAATAATTAAAAACATTAACATTATTTCATACCAATTATACCTTATTAAGCCTTACATAAACCTTACGAGGTTTATGCCATTGGAATTATCTCGAACTTCTAAACTGAAATAACATTTAAATTTTTTTCATCAAACATAGTATGTGGTATATCATCCTTAAAATTTATTATTATTCCCTATTAAGTGTATAAATTAACCATAAGAACTTCTGTTTGAAAAATTCAATATCTAGAAACGTCCTTATAAACTCAATACACAACCAAAAAAATACCAGGAAAACCATATAAAGCACATGAATTTTCTAATTTCACATCTGATCAAACCATAAAATCACTGAATAAACATTATGAAAATGAAAATGTTGATTATTAAGATTTTATATATTATCCATTTTCACGTACAAACAAGTAATTTATTGAATCCTCCAAATTCTTAATGATCCTTCACAACACATCACTATATTTAATTAAAAATGCCATAACATCTCAAAAATATTTTAAAAATTATTGTATAGAATTATATAAATATGTGAAAAATAAAACATTTTAAATATTGTTATTGTACGTTTCACATAGGTGATTTTTAAGATCATCACTTTATGACACAACAGACTCTATAAATATTTATCTATAAGATTCATTTTATATTTTAATTTCTAGTGTACTGAACTATTTGTTCATCTCATTTAAAAAACGAAGACAATCTTCCTCAACCTTATGCATGAATAAAAATTATTTTTATAATGTTTAAATCAATAATTTTCAACTCAAGAATCATAAATATTTTCTTCCACAAATTACATTATCCTTAATAAACAATTTTTATTTTCGAATTTCATTTTTTAAAATCCTTTATTAATGGAATACTGATCTCCACAACCCCTTCTCATTTAATATTATGCAAATCAATGCGTGAATGTTGGATTGAGAAGGAATCATGATATTTTGATTAAGAAAAATTGATTCATAATTATAAAAATATTATTTTCATATATATTTCTTATGGAAATATGTTTCATCAGAAATAACATAATTTTTTCAACAATTACATATTATGTATGAAAAAAATTTCATATATCAATAGTATGATAATAATATTCCAATGTATCAGAATGAATTAAAATAAATTAATTAATATGATTATATAATTTTATTTATATCCTCTTATTCTAGAAAAAATTTGATGTATTCACAATACATCATCTTATGTTTTTGTATAAGAATATTTACCTCTCACAAATTAACCATTATTAAATAAAACAACATAAATATTCACTAAAACATATCTTTCATTTTTACATAATATGATAGATATAGTTCCAATACATTTTCTTTGAGAAAACCATTTATATATTCTTCTCGTTAATTTAGAATCACATAAATTCAACTCAGGCCCATAATAATCACTCCAAATCATATTATGAAAAGGAATATAACATCAGTAGTTGATAAATTATACTCAAACCTCTTAATATAAAATACAAATATATTTTTCATTATATAAACACTCATTTTTAGTTCTTCGAATGTAACATTATGTCCTTTTGATTTAAACCTCATATAAATTTTTTAAAAGTACTAAACCATGAGATATTGATTACAAAACAGAACAACCGTTTTCCTTAAAAAATCATTTGAATATTTCTCTATAATTTTATTATCTTTTTATTTTCTTTTAATTATTATTTACAAATTTTATAATATACCATTATACACATCAAAAGATACAATTGTATAATTTTTATCATTTATCATTGATGAAATTTTTATGATTGAATAAATAAATCTTCTAAAATATAAATATATAAATATTATAGTAGGAAACTATCCATATAGGTATTACAGGAATATATATTCACTCTTCTATACCCATCAATGTATGGGAATCTAATCACAAAAATTTATTGTTATATTCCATAATAGCCTAATATCAGGTCACATAGAAATTCCTTTAAATGACTATATTGAATGAAAATACCACAATATATCATTTATTCCATTTTGGTTACTCATATCTTTCTTTGGATTTTTTTAAAATTCCAAACACACTCCTGAAATAAATTCCATTTTTATGGAATTTATTGACAATACTGGTAAATATAAATGTAATGGAATTTTTTTCACAATTCATAATCATATAATATTTGAAAGGTTTATGTATCCTATTTATTTTGAATCATTCTTTGTTCTCCGTTATTTTTAAATAATTATAATGTTAAAATTGAGAAATGGGATGCACACCATTTTTCTTAGTAATGTGAAATAAATTCAACATCTCTATATCTACATGTTCCTATTCTGTGTAGAAAACAAGATTGATCAACCTATAGAACAAATCACTCCATATATTTTTGATTATTTGATACCAAATATGATTTCACTTTTTATGGGCCACACAAATAATTGTTAAAGAAATTCTATATAACATGACTCGACATTAATAAATATATTAACAGATTCAATTGAAATGTGTGTTACTCCCTTTTTAAGATTATTAATCAATCCCCCATAGTAATTGTATTGATCATAAATGAAAATATTAATGGGAAATTGATAAATATAACTATAACATTAGTCATTGTAAAGTCTATATATAATTCTATATTTAAGACTGATAAATGAAAAAATTAAATGTATCACATTTTTAGAACTCGCATTTGGGATTCTCATTAATATTATATATCATGGATGATCTTCTTCAATAACAATATCTTGACATCTATAATACCAATTGAGTTTTCATACCAATTAATGTTTGTTCTATGTTATGATTCAAGGAGAAAACTATTAACATTATCAATTATGAAATAACCTTTAATTATGTATATACACCAAAAAATTAAATCAGTTACCCCATTAGATTTAGTAACTTTAATTCTCTAAATTTAATGGTAAAAGATGTATAAATAGTAATAAGTTGGTTCTTCATCAACTACTTAATAAGAGTTATAGGGTTGAGAAATGGATCTTAACCCAAAACCACCTCCACTAATGATATAAAATATCTAAAACTCTTAATGAATATTTATTCCTTTTATTTATAAAGTTTCCTTTCATTTTCATGAAATATTTATTTTCGTATTCATATTTTTCCATTAGAACAACCTTTTATAGTTTAGAATATAATGAACACTAATTTTTTAGCTTTTTTCATGTTAATATCAAATTCCAATTTGTAATCTAAAATTATTAAACATTTTAATGGAATATGTTCAACCTTATTTTTATTCTTATAGATCATTTTATTAAAAATCGCCTTTATAATGTTTTGATAGAAGTCATCATGTGACTAAAATATGTCCATACTTCATAGATTTACACTTTTATAAGAAATATTCTTCTATGTAATAGATTATATATTGATTTAACATAAAATCCACTTAATTTAACGACTTCTATACTCAAAATAAATTTTAATATTCTTACAAAATTTTACATATTTATTCTTTATCAGACTCGGATTTCTACTGTGAAATTTTTTTCTAGTTTATCTTTTGTCCATGGGGTTTACTCTCGAGTTTCAGGTGTGACATATTTAAATTTGGAGTTTTTAAATGTTTTCCTATAGTTTCATTGTTATATCATGGTCATAATAAAATGCGCAATATTCCCCAATGAACCTTGAATCATGAGGTTTGGTGGTAGTGGTTTGGAACAGAGCTTGAGCACAACTTATGAAACTATGAGACGAGCGTGATGGGAGTCTCTGTATTGGTACATGCCAATTTTACATGGCTGGAGCATAGTTTTCAAATCCTATGGAAAATCTATGTAGGTTCCCATGTGTGTCCAGTAAGGGGTGGACAATTGGCTTATAGTTTTGTAAATCATGCGGGAAAACCTTGTAAGCTACCAAGATCTTAAATATTATGAAATTACTATTCTAACTCTTATGTATTTTTAAACAAAAACACTATATTCAAAAACCCATAGTGTGTGTATCTTTAAGGAATATTTCCCTTATTTATAAATCCTCTTAATCCCTCCCTCAGTGTGGGTCTAATAGTTATTCATTGTTTTGGGTGAGATATTTAATTTATTTTCCTCTGCACTTATCCCCCTTCCATCCTCCTTCTATTTTCACTTCAAATAAACTTCTCCTATGGTCATGTTGATATATGGTTTCAGATTACATTGATTTATTTTTGGGGGATTTATATTTTTAGAGTTCATTTTGGTTTTTCTTGGCCCTTGGAACCTTGCAGAGGTTGTTTCAGGTGTGCATTGTTGAAGAACATGTGATTTGAGGCAGATTTCAGTTAGCAAATGCCTTCAAATTTAATAATAATTTCTTTAATGCATTTAACACCTTCATTATATGTTAAATAATCATGTAATATATTTATAATGTTTTATTTGGAGTGTAAAGTGGTGATTTATTCCTTATTATGTGACTAATTTAATTACTTTTCCTTCTGTTCCATACTAAGTGATTGATAAAATCTCTGATTTTCACTAGCATGTGATTTGTGTTTTTTAAATCATTGTTATTCTTGGAAAATTATTTTTTGACACCATAAATGTTGGATTATATTTATAAAATGAGTTTTATAAATGTTTTTCATTTGAAAATAATGGGTTTTCATGGCTTTGAAATTATTTAGGTATGTGATGATGGTGTGTGGCCCATATTGAACATTGATGAAAATGGTTTCTTTTTGAACAAGCGGTGTGGTAACATGAATGAGATTTGTAAAATAATTTCTAAATGGAAAATGGTTTTTTTAACTTTTTTGTATTGGTATTTTTTGATTCTTTTGGAAAATGATGTTTGATGCCCATTTGAGATTTTGGTTAAAGTGGAGAAAATGATTATTATGAAATATTTCCTTGGAAAATATGTTTGAATTATTTTCATTTCATGGATGGTATTTCCCCGCCATGGAATCATCATGATCCCTTATGGGAATGGTTGGTACATCCTCATTATGGAATCCTCATGACCCATTTACATTGAGCAGAACGGTAGATCCACGGTATGGACTCCTTTGAGATCTATTTGTTTATGGAATGAAATTGATCTTTGTGGTTTCTCTGGGTGGTATCTATTACACAATTTAAATATGTATAATATATATTAGTGTGATTTGATGCTCAGTTTCCTTCAGTTGGATCACCCCATTTCATGAATGTTAAATAGAGACCTGGAATAGAGAGTGAGTTTTCAGAGAATGATTGTTGCAGAAGTTATGATTATGTTATGAATAGTGGACTATATTGGGTGATATATTTTTTAATTGTTTATATTGGATAGTTCCCATAATTCATAAAATTTATGGTGTGATCAAGTGTATGTTGGAAAAATATTTATGTCATCAAGTGAGACATGATTTTTTGGATGAGGTATAATTTGTTCTTGATTAGTTCCCAACTATTAGGATATCCCAAGTCTATTGGAACTAAGTTGATATCACATTTTGAATGAGGTACTTTTCAGTTGGTTACTCGTGTGTGATTATATCTTATTCCCTTGTTATGTAATCGTTGGTAAAATTTACTAATGTGGTGTACTTTTTTCATAAATGTTGGGTGATGGGTTCCAGAGGGTTATGAAAAATGTATTGAAAAATGTTCTTTCACATTTTTTTTATTTTTGAAATAAAAACAAATTATTTTCTTATTGAAATGATAATAGTTCCATCATGTTGAAGAGCGTAGTTTTTAAATGAAAAGGGAGAAATATCATATTATGTTTTTAAAATGGAAAATGTTTGGAAATTTTTACTATAATATATTGTATTTAAAACATCAATTTAATGATTCATTTTGTAAGGAATCTCAATAGTAATATACATGTTCAGGAATGAGTAATATGTATTAATACTCATGCCTATAATTATTTCTTGTTTTTAGATTAGGGTGCATATTTTTACTCAGGTTTCCTCATCATGGTAGATGGTTGGTTTTGGTATCAGAGAGTGACCCTTAGGGTAACATGGTGACTTTGTGGTTATCAGAATTCATTTTGTTTTGTTGTTCAGTTTATTGTAATTTCAAGTCATAAAAATATGATTTGTATTGTTTGATTTATATATATTTAGGCTACATGGTTATCCATTTCACTATTTTTTATATTTATTTATATTTTGAAAAAAACCTCTTGGTTAGTATAATGATTCCCGACACTAGTTGACTACTGGGTGGATCAGGAATGCTCTTCAGGCCTTGTTGCAGATCGGATCAGGTAACCATTTTGGGGTCGAAACGGGCTAGTTCAGGAAAAAAGTTTATCAGAGGAACTCCCTGGGTGGAAATATATTTTGGAGATCCTTTTTTTACATGGGGATGTTATGGTATAAGCAGTATGATTTTTGATAATTGGGGTGATATTCTGGGTGTGTTTCTAAAAACACGTTCTGAACCGAGCCTTGAGTTACCAATAGAAGTTGTGTTTTATTTGGTTTCATTGGATATATTGGTGTGTTTTGTGCCTCAGATATGAAATAGAAGTTTGGATAAAAGAATAAGTGATCTTTTAGGGCCCAGAAAGACATGTGGATATAGATACATAGCATTAGAAAACTATATGTAATTTTGTCTTGTTTAGTATATGGACACCAAAAAATATGATCAAGTCACATGTCGACACTATTTTCCACTTGTGAGTTATTTTGGGTCATCTGTGATTCAGATTTTTTTAAAACTCTTGTTTATAATTTTTAAAATTGGGTTTCTAGTGGTAAAGGTAAGTTTAATGGAAAATCTAAAATGGATTATCCTAATTAAAGTTTTGGAAGGTTTAAGAATTTTTTTTTTGTAAAATGAACCTTTGGGGTAAAACATGATTCATTTAATGAGAGTGGATTTCTCTAATCAAAGCCTAAGCCTTATTGATATTTTTTTTAAAAATGGAAGAATGTTTTGGGATTTTTTTAAAATGATAAAGAATTATTTTTTAATCAAATGATTATTGATGGAATAGGATTCTTATTTTTGATGGAACTGTAATTTAAAGTAGATTGATATCGTAAAAAGGATGGGTGGGGTGTTTGTTTTTAAAAAACGGAAATGTTTTATTTAAAACAATGGTATTCCTTGGGTAATCACAAGAATATATATGTTTGGAAAGGGGATATATAGTTATGTGGGAGGATGAGTGCCCTATTTAGCATGAGTCAATGAGTGCCTGGAGTGGCATGGGAATACACATGTGCGAGGATCCATGGAATACAATTGTTGAGTGTAAATATCCACGAAATTATTTATTTCAAATGTTTTTTCAAGATAAAACTACTATTTATTGATATTTGGTGGTTGTTCAGATTGTTTTTTGGATGTTTTTCGATGTTTTCCTTGTACGTTATTTTGAGTTTGTGAACACTTGTTGATGAGTTGGTTTTGAATGAGATATAGATTTTTTTTTGTATTTTGGTGTTCTCCCACATAATTATTTGATGGTTATTCAATGTGTGGCCATGAGTGGTAAACCATTGGAAGATCCTCTAGTTGATCATCTTTAGGACATCCTTCATCAGTTTCAGAAATTAAATTCCCCCAATTTTTTGGTCAAGATGATCCTCTTGAAGTGGAAGAGTGGATCTTGAAAATCGAAAGAAACATAATTATACATTGGCTACCTATGTTGTTAATGGTATTGTTTGATACCTTTTTTCTTGAAGGAATGAACTTAATGTAGAGGATGTTAGTCTATCAAAACAAGACTTGGGAAATCATACATGGTACCACATTAAGGCTTTGTTCATCGGAAAGTATTACTCTGGGTTTTTAAAGGTGAGAGAAGGAATGGAGATGTATAATTTGTAGTAAGGTGATGTAATGGTGTAGGATTTGTTTATTATTTCGAGGATCTAGATTCATTTCATCTAGTGTTTTCTATATATTTTTAATTTTAGGATTAAAATGTTAATTTTGGGGTTCTTCCGGATGAGTTATCCATGGTGTCATAGTTTGTGTTATTATCTTCTGCTGATGTGGTAAGGAAAGTTGTTCAAGATGATGTTTTGTTATCAAGAGTGCATGAGA
Organism: Viscum album; assembly: GCA_963277665.1. Lineage (NCBI taxonomy): Eukaryota > Viridiplantae > Streptophyta > Magnoliopsida > Santalales > Viscaceae > Viscum > Viscum album. The sequence goes on along the minus strand of OY728132.1, from coordinate 755,342,380 downwards.
AATCCACTCGTCCTCTCATATCGAGAAACTATGGAGGTAATTATACTAAAGATACGGGGAAGCGACATAATGTTGTTTATTCTGGTTGTGTAATTAAAAGGCCTTTTAATATTTCTTCATCTTCTCCCGAGTAAAGGATAATTGTTTGTAATTAGTAAAGAAATATGAATAATAATAAGTATTCATGTACGAATGCTCTGAAGACCTATTTTGATTTTGGAAGCCTAGGCCACTAGAATAGATTTTCCTGATGTGTTGTCTGGATGTGACATGGATCTAGTTATTTAGAGTAGTTTTTTATTCTATGATCAGTTCGAAGTCCCTTTATATGTGTACCTGTTTTGTTTTAATGGTCTTGTTTGGTGGTGTTTTGAAGTGTTTAATTATCATTAAATTGAAGAAGTTGGTGTTATTATCCTGTTAACTTTTGTTTCAATGTATGGGTTTTTATCTTTTGGAAGATCTAAATTATTCCACACATGAGTGGAAGGGAATTCTTTTGTGTGTCTTGTATCTATTTTTTCCCTCTAACATGGAAATGGTTGAGTTTTTATGCAATGAAATCACTATTTTAATGGAAATAATGAGTTCAAATTAGGTATTTTTGGCTCGTGAATATGTGGTGGTAGATGCTTCAAACATCAGGGCTCTAGTCATAAGCCCCAGAGTGAATATGGCATGTATTCATAAATCTCATGTGTGTGGGGGACCTCATTCTAGATTTTTTCATCAGTGCAAGAATAGATATTGTTTTAGGTTCTCTATTGCTACTCATCTTTTTCACCCTAAGGTTGGGTTTTTTTTATCATTGTTGGAAAATGATTCTTTGTTGGATCATGTGAAGTTTCTCATTTTTGCTGGATCGTAAATGGTTTGGAGACCCACCATGAGTCTAATTGTATTTCCTTCTAGTATTTATTGGTGTTAGTTGATTTCCTATATTAGGGAGACTTTTCGGACATCCCATGTTGATAATACAGTGTACTTTTTTTATATTTTCGTGAAAATGTGTGTCTTTATTTGAAGTCAAATAATTTTGAACTCCTCTCTGTTCAGGGGTAACTTTAAGCACTTATAGAAATTTTTTCATTCATTCCGTTATGTTTCGTGAAGTGGTCTTGGATTTTTGGATCATTTTGATTAAGAAGAATGAATTTGGATAGGTGGATTTTGAGGTTTTTTTATTTGATATGTTGAATCAGGTGGTTGTAATAATCGATATTCTTGATCGATCAATGGGAAGATGTTGAGGCATTGTAGGGGAAGAATGTGTAATTGGGAGGATAATTATAACACAAACATTTTTATTTTGAAACTTTGGTCCAGTTTATCTTCTGGACTTGGGGGTTTCTTTTGAGTTTCAGGTGTGATATGATTAAATTTTGAGTATTGAAGTACATTTCTCCAGTTTCATGGTTCGTTCGTGATTATATGAAATTTATTAGCATCCTCTTGGAAACCATGCAACTTGACATTTAGTGGAAGTGGCTTAGAACATGGCTTGATAATGCTTTTCCAAACCATGTTATAAGGGTGATGAGAGGCTTTATATTAGGACATAACATTTTCATAAGGTTGGTGCACTATTTGGAAAACCACACAGCCAAACTGTATAGGATCCCAGGTGTGTGTACTAAGGGTATCATGGATGGCACACTATTTGGTAAATATTGTGACCAAACCATGCAATCTACCCAGATCTGAAAAATTATAAAATATCTGTTCTAATAGTCATTATTTTTAAACAAAAATTACAGATTATTTATCCTCCATGTTCAGGCCACCCTAGTGCTGGTTCCCCTTGTTCTCTAAGCCTCCTCCTACCTCTAATGATTGGTATCTATAATTTCATCATGGTTTTGGGATATATTTTCATTGTAATATATTCTATTCATCTTCCTCTTCATTTATCATTCCATTTTATATAGATATAGAATTCTCCCATAGTCATGTGGATCTAGGGTTTGTTTTTCACTTGATTTATGTTGGGGGGTTTCTGTGTTTAGGTTTACTATTGGTTGTTCAGGGCTTTTGAAACCATGGAGATGATGTTTCTAGTGTAACATCCCAAGTAAGAAATGAATAATATATATTCTTATCTATGTCTATTTATGAATTAGATAGTATTTTAGAGGTTTAAATGAGAATAAATCCAATCTTAAGCATGGAATACACTAATATTTTTAAAAGATTTTTTTACTGCCTTTTGATGGAAAACCATTTTAATATCTATATTTTGACACTTTTATAATACCTATTTGTAAAAATAAACTTATTATTTATGATTGGAACATTGAAATTTACATTGGATAATTTTTTAGTATTTTTCTGACGACAATTGTTTTTTAATGAATACTGAAAAATACAGCATTTTACATCAAAACTGCTTTTTCAAATAATTTAATATTATGGATAGGTTATATTTTTCATTTGTTTTAAAGTTTAAATAGAATATTTTTTTTTCATTTAATCCAATATTGGTCATTATAATTAATTTTACTTTGAAATTGGGTATAAACTAATGAAAAACTTTTCATAGATATTGTTATAAAAAAAATAAGGTATTTGTTTTGACAACGGGAATTATTTTTAAATTAATTATTGCAATTTCTGTGTTTGGAATTTGGTAAAATGGATTAAATATTTGGAATCAGAAGGTCCAAATTATGTAATCAAGACTCTTTTGTTTTAGGACATTGTGAATAGTAATGACGGTAATTATCATTAATTATCTTGATTAATTAGTAATCGGGTAGTTCAGGATAATAAAATAATATCATAATAATAAAAAATGACACAAACATGTGTTCTAATACTATTGGTTGTGTCATGGCCGACCATAGGATGCACTGTTCCAAACTTGGGGACACCATGGAATCACGTTTGTCTGATAATGACTTTTTATCTTATTATTTTTTAAAGAAAGTAAATATAACAATGAATGTATCACCTAAGTAAAAAAATTTAATTTTGTCTACATTAATTATCTATTGAACTATTAATATTCATTGGAAATCTTAAAATATTTCCTACATCATAGTTTTTTTTTAATTTTTAGACATCAAATAAATTAAATTATATATGACACCATGGTGATGGAGTGAATACCTCATTAATAATGGATTTAAATAAAATTAAAATATAATTTTAAAACTAAGACTTACCCTTTTCAAAGTACTATTTGATGAGTATATTTCGAACTCTTATCACCTTATCCTCGAAACACCTCAATTGAAGACCTTTAAAATCTTAAACTCATTAGAAAATAAATTACATTTTATACCTTTCCAAGAGTGACCCTCATCTCCTCTTATAAAAGGCCCCCACCTCTACCTCTTTACCCACACCTCTCATGCCTTTGGCTCAGCCATGCTCTGCTCATTTTGTCTCTCCACATCCCTCTCCTCAACCTATAAGCCTTACCTTAGGTAGGAATCTCTTCAAAAAAACCCATTTGTTTCAATCCAAAGGGACTTACCCGATTTAAAAAACGTTAAAGAACGATCGAGTCAAGTCAGACCCGAGGTATGGGACTTCATCACAATCTCCTTTCATTGAGTCATATTATGTTTTATACACAACTTTATTTTATACGGTGTATAAACCCCTTTGACTTTTACATTTACTCAAATGGAATCTTTTTATACGAAGCGTTTACTAAACGCCAAAAGGAAATGTTTTTTTGTCGTACGTATGCGGCGACATTGACTTCTCCGCCGCCGTGACCATTATTTGAGCGTTGGGTTCCTCTACAAGCCATAACATTTTGTTAAAAAATGAAAAAAATACCATGTTTTACGTTTCTTTTATTTTGGTGTTGAAGATGGTTTTCATAATGTTTCTTTATCAATGTGTTGTATTGATATCGTGTGATTGAAAAGTAGAAATGTTATGTTTCCTTTATGCATGTTTTATGTGATATGATTATTTTATGGTTCTTAGGAATTTTTATGAAGACGGGTGGTTACGTGATAAACTAAGGGCAGGTGAGCCTGATATATCTCTCCAATGCATTGGGTAACACGAAGGAGTTAAACGTTAAGGTTTCTCCGAAGAGATTTAGGGAATATACTGTGATAGGTATTCCAGACGTAACCATGAGGGTTACTCCCTATGTAAGAATGTTATGAATACCTAAAGATACCTTAATGTCCTATGATTTCTATGATTTATTCATGATTTGATGAGGTGTGTTAAAATGCTTATGTTTTACGAGTAAAGTTTGATTTTATACATGGACTAATATTTTAATTTCGTACTTTTATATCCCTTACGGAGCTTTTAATACTCATCCCATGTTTTTGAAATGTTTTTCATAGGTCAACAGAAAGGTACATGATGTGATGATAGGGTCATGGATGTGTCATGAAAGAATCCATGTTTTGTTTTAAATATATATCCATTGATGGGAAAGAAATGAATACTATCTTTTATGTATCCACTTTGTTCAAATGTGGAATGTAATGAATGATTTATGATCTCATTTTATAAAACTCTAAACATGAAAATATCCTTAATGTGTAATCTTGTAATAACTCAAGATTATGTAATGATTATGTGTGGGGCCTTATTGTTGGTATCAATTTTTGGTTTGGATAACTTTAGTAGTTATAATTCTATTAAATGATTATCCAAAAAAAAATTTTATGGTCAAATTGAAATGATATAGCATTTTAAGATTACCATGTTACTTCATCTAAGACATGTTTTTTCATAATGGTTTTCTATAGAGGAAATAGGGAAGCACTGCTAGGAAGGAAAACATAAGTAAATAACCTTCCGAATCAGCATCATGAGATTGTCAGAATTAGAAAAGAACAGTTTGTTGCAGTGATGGTGCAGTTGACTGAAGAGATAAATGGTGGTGGTATCTATGGATGAGATCAGCCAGATCAACCGCAGAGGAATATGTCAGTGGTGGAACATTTCATGATTCAACATCCCCCATCATTCAGAGGATCATCTAACCCTGTGCTAGATGAAGGGTGGATTAAATCACCGGAGTTGATTTTCTATGTCATGGGGTGTTCAGACAATCAAAAGGTTAGTTTTGCAATTTAACGTTTGCAGGGTGAAGCAGATCTGTGGTGGTTGATGGTTAAAAATATCAGGGATGCTGATGAGATTGATGCTCTCGACTGGGATGAATTCAAAGGTATGTTTCTTGTAATGTATTTTCCTAATGTTGTTTGACTTAGGATGGAAAAATAATTCTTGGAATTGAGGCAATAGTACGACTCAGTGGCTGCTTATTAAGAGCAGTTCACTCGATTGGCAAGGTATGCTGCAAATTTTATCCGAGAACTTGATAGTAAAGTCAATCGTTTTTACTCAGGATTAAAGCCAAAATATCGAAGGGAATTGGATTCTCATGAGTTCAAAAGTTATGATAAGCATGTTTGATGTGTTGAGAATGTGGAAATAGAGTTTGTCGATGATCAAGTGTTCTATAACAACCAACAGAAGAAGAGACCGAGGTGGCAGGAGAAAGGCAAGAATTCTTCAAAAAGGTCTAATGGTAAGAAAAGTAGGTTTCTAGTTTGTGATAAATATGGTAAATGGCATGCTGGGGAATGTCTTTTGAATTCTTGAATGTGCTACAGATGCGGTAATATGGGACATAAGGCTCGTGATTCCACTGAAAAAGATCAGGGTGATGGTAAGACCAAATTTGATTTACAGTTAGTGAAATGTTTTAATTGCAATGAGATGGGACACTACGCAAACCAGTGTCCGACAAAGAGATTGAGTGATGGGAAGTAGTTAGACTACATGCATAAAGGGGTGGTGACATCCTTTGCAACTACTTCAACAGATGTCGGGCCATCAATTAAAGATGTATCAGGTACTTTGTTTGTTTTTTCAGATTATGCCAGTGTGTTTTTTGATTCATGGTCTACACATTCGTTCATCTCTGAAAACTTTTCTAGTAAAATGGGAATACCATCTAATGGAATGACTCCTGAACTTGTGGTAAAAACACCTGGGGGAAATGCTGAGGAAAAAATAATTTATAAGAATCTTCCTATCCTTATCCGTGGAAAGAACCTACTTGCAAACCTTATTGTTTTACCTCTAGTAGAGTTTGATGTTATCTTGGGTATGTATTGGCTCTCTATTTATCATGCTAAGATTGACAGTAGATCTAAAGAAGTTTCTTTTTAGAAATACTTTCAGTTTGTGTACAAGAATGAACCCTTACAGTTGATAACATATTCAAAGGCGGAGAAACTTTTAAAATATGGAAATTAATGTTACCTTACACATATTTTTGAAAACCATGGATCTATCCATATTAATGATATGCTAGTGGAAAATGAGTATCTTTATGTTTTTCCTGATGAGTTGCCTGGAATAATAACAGATTGGGAAGTTGAGTTTACTGTTGACTTAGTTCTTGATGCTAAGCCAATTTCAAAACCCCCTAATCGAATGGATCAAATTGAACTTTTAGAGTTGAAGTATCAATTGAAAGATTTATTAGTGAAAGGTTTCATTCAACCTAGAACATCACCATGGGGTGCTTCTGTTTTATTTGTTAAAAAGAAAGATGGTTCTATGAGACTTTTCATTGATTATAGATCCTTGAATAACATCATAGTTATGAACAAATATCTTTTTCCTCATATCGATAATTTGTTTGATCAGCACCGGGGAGCTCAGTATTTTTCAAATATTTACCTGAGATCTAGGTACCATCAGTTTAAGGTAAAGGAAGAAGATGTTCAGAAGACCACGTTTCGTACAAGATATAGCCATTACGAATTTGTAGTTATGCCTTTTGGGCTAACCAATTCACCTGATGTATTAATGGATCTTATGAATAGAATTTTCCATGATTTATTGGATAAATTTTTGGTGGTTTTCATTATTGATATTTTGGTGTTATCTAAATGTAAAGAAGAGCATGAAAGTCATTTAAGCGTTATTTTGAAATCCTTAAAAAAATGAAATAGTATGGGAAATTCAGAAAATGTGAGTTTTGGTTGCAACAAATTTCTTTCCTTGGTCACATTGTTTCTAAAGATGGGATAACTATTAATCCTGCAAAAAAAAGGTTGTTGAAGAATGGTCAAGAACCACAAATGTAACTGAGATTCGTAGCTTCCTTGGTTTGGAAGGCTATTACGGAAGGTTTGTTAGAAATTTTTCACAGTTATGTAGTCCAATGACTAAGCTAACTCGGAAGGGTGTTAAGTTTATCTGGACAAAAGAATGTGATGATTGTTTTCAGGAATTGAAAAGAAGATTGGTGAATGTTCCAGTTTTGGCACTACCTTCCAGGAATGGGGAGTTTGTTATCTACAGTGATGCTTCATTTAAAGGACATTTTTTTGTCCTAATGAAGAATGATTAGGTAATTTCTTATGCTTCATGTCAGTATAAAAATCATGAGGTAAATTACCCTACACATGATTTGGAATTAGCTGCTGTTTTTTTTGCTTTAAAAATATGGTGGCATCATTTTTATGGAATAAAGTGTGAAATATAAACCAATCACAAATGTTTAATGTATATATTCACTAAGAAATAATTGAACATGAGACAGAGTAGATGGCTCGAATTAATCAAGGATTATGATTATACAATTCATTATCATCCGGGAAAATCAAATAAAGTGGCTGATGCTTTGAGTCGAAAAAGTAATGATTCATTAACAATGTTTTGTTTGCAACATCATCCTTTGGTAAAGGATTTGATGATATTTGGTATAGAAGTGGTTGGTGTAGGATTTCCTTCTGTTTTGTTTCAGGTATCAGTGAAATATTCTCTATCAGATAGAATTAAGCAAGCACAGAAGCAAGACAGTGAGTTGCAGAAAAAGTTACAGCTGGTTCAGAAGGGTAAGTTTCTTGAATTCAACATTGATAATGATTGTGTTTTTGAGATTTGGGAAGAGATTGTGTGTGCCTAGTGATTCAATATTGACGAGAGAGTTGTTATGTGAATCTCATAGTTCTCCGTTTTTAGTTCATCCAGGCAGTCCTAAGTTGTATAGAGATCATCGGGAGTATTACTGATGGGACTGAATGAAAAGATATATTTCTGATTTTACTGTGAAGTGATTGACTTGTCAACAGGTTAAAGTAGAGCAGCAGTTACCGAAAGGGATGCCTCAGCCTTTACCAGTGCCATAGTGGAAATGGGAGAATATATCCATGGACTTCATTGTGGGATTGCCGAAGACACCTCTTGGTAATAATGCAATCTGGGTTATTTTTGATCGCTTGACTAAATCTGCTCATTTCCTTGCTATACGAGATACTTTTTCCCTAGATCAACTTTCCCATTTGTATCTTTTAGAGATAGTCAGGTTACATGGAGTTCCTCTCTCCATAGTATCTAAACGTGATCCCAGGTTAACTTCTAACTTTTGGAAAGGCCTTCATAAGTCATTGGGTACTAAATTAAATTTTAGTACAGCTTTTTATCCTCAATCAGATGGGCAGTCAAAACGAACGATTCAGAAATTGGAGGATATTATACGTGCTTTCTCGATGGATTATCAGGGATGTTGGGACCAACATCTTTCTTTGGTTGATTTTTGTTATAATAACAATTTTCATTCCAGTATACAGATGGCACCATTTGAGGCATTATATTGGAAGCAGTGTCGAACTCCAGCTTTCTGGGATGAAGTGGGTGAAAGGAAGATGATGGGATAAGAATTGGTATAACAGTTGGCAGGAAACGTTCAGCTGATACAGAGACACATGAGAACAGCTCAGAGCAGGCCGAAGAGTTATGTAGACAATAAGAGGAAGGATCTAACTTTTGAGGTAGGTGATCATGTTTTTCTCAAAGTGTCACCATGGAAAAGTGTGATGTGGTTTGGTAATAAAGGAAAGTTGTGTCCAAGTATCATTGGACCATATAAAATTCTACAGAGAGTTGGATCAGTTCCATACCGAGGGGCTGGTTGAGGTAGGAATGAGAAAGGATCTTTCTCTCTCTACGGAGGCCGTTGGGGTGTGCGTGGAAGAATGCAGAGAGGATATTCATAGCCCCCCGGCTGGTGAAGTTTCAATTCCGAGAATCAGTAAGGGTAATAGGCGGAGGAAGGGAAGTAAGGATTACTCTTATTTAACTCCACTTTTGAAGACCCAATCGGCTAGAAAGGGAAAATCAAAAAAGAAAGCTCATCAATATGTGGACTCTCAGAGGTCAGGGGTTCAGGGGGATCAATGCTCAGAGCTCTTGTTATGATCTGTAGTGGATGTGGTTGAAAAGATCGTAATTCTTAATGGGTCTTAAGATGAGGCAGCTAAAATGATGGCGAGACCTTTAAGGACATCCCTTAATAAGGATCAATATACCTGGGTTGATAAGCAAGATAGTATTCTGGTTGGGGGATTCAACAGAGGGGTGATTAGCATTGAGGAGTACATACAATCTTGGGATCAACTGGCCTCAGATATTAATAATATGACGACGGTGTCTCCAGGAAAAGTAACTTCTATCTCATGGAAGTTGTTCAGGGAGACAGGTACATGTAATATCAGTTTACCTTTTAATGCCCATTGCTAACTTTGAGTGTTGTGGTCCTGGGTTGGATTATATTGGGTTCGTTTGAAGTTGCTTTTGGTTTCAAATTTGTGTGGCTTGAGGTATTGTTTTGGTACCCAACATTACTTGGATCTAAGTCAGATGGGGTTCAGGGCATGTGGTCGTCACTTGTTCTTGACAGTTGAATGGACGTATGAGAGGGAATGGCTAAGACCATCAGTTCCGTGCCCGTGTATTTCGCACGGGACTGCTTGTCGTCTGGCTGGGCATTGGTGATGGTCTTTGACATGATGCATTTTCTGGGGTGAGATAGAGACCAGTTATGCTGGGGTTTTTCTTGTTTTGTTAGTTTTGGTTGTCATTGGGGTTTCTTACTTTGTCCTTAAAAGTGTTTTTATTATAATAAAAAAATGAATTTCCGGACAGTCTAGAGGTAGTTCACCTGGAACAGAATCTATCTTATAAGTAAAAACCGGTCCATATTCATGACCACATGGATCAAGTTTTGCGGAATAAGTTGATTAATCAAGTAATGGTTTTGTGGAAAAACCACATGAGTGAACATGCATCATGGGAATCTGAAAATGAAATGAGGGATAAATACCCCAACTTATTTGATATGTAAAAAAATTGCGGGGAAGTAATTTTCTAAAGGGGGGAAGGATGTAAAATCCCAAGTAAGTAATGAATAATATATATTCTTATCTATGTATATTTATAAATTATATAGTGTTTTAGAGGATTAAAATGAGAATAAATCCAATCTTATGCATGGAATACACTAATATTTTTAAAAGATTGTTTTACTACCTTTTGATGGCAAACCAATTCTAAATATATATTTTGACATTTTTATAATATCTATTTGTCAAAATAATCTCATTATTTATGATTGGGACATTGAAATTTATATTGGATTATTTTTTGGTATTTTTCTAACAATGTTCGTTTTTTAATGAATAGTGAAAAATACTTCATTTTACATCAAAACTGCTATTTGAAATAATTTAATTATATGGTTAGATTAATATTTTATTTGGTTTTAAATTTTAAATAGAATATATTTTTACCATTTAATCTAATAGTGGTCATTAGAAATAATTTCACTTTGGAATTGGGCATAAAATAATGCCAAACTTTTCATAGATATTATTTCAAAAAAACCCGCTATTTGTTTTGACAATGGGAATTATTTTTAAATTAATTATTGCAATTTCTATGATTGGAATTTAGTAAAATGGATTAAATATTTGGAATCATAAGGTCCAAATTATGTAATCAAGACTCTTTTGTTTTTGGACTTTGTGAATAGTAACGGGGTTAATTATCGTTAATTATCTTGATTAATTAGTAATCGGGTAGTTAAGGATAATAAAATAATATCATAATAATAATAAATGAAACCAACATGTGTCCTAATACTACTGGTTGTGTCATTGACGACAATGGTATGCCTTGTTCCATACTTGGGGACCCCATGGAATCACTTTTGTGTGATAATGACTTTTTATCTTTTTATTTTTTAAAGAAAGTAAATATAACAAAGAATGTATCACTTGAGTAAAACATTTTTAATTTTTTCTAAATAAATGATCTCTTAGACTATAAATATTCATTGGAAAGATAAAAATATTTCCTACATCATAGTATTTGTTTTATAATTTTTAGACATTATATAAATTAAATTATATATGACACCATGGTGATGCAGTGATTACCTCATTAATAAAGGATTTAAATAAAATGAAACGATAATGTTAAATCTAAGACATACACTTGTCAAAGACCTATTGTATGAGTATATTTAGAACTCTTATCACCTTATCCTAGAAATACATCAATGTGGGACCTTTAAAATCCGAAACTCATTTGAAAATAAAGTAACATTTTATACCTTTCCAAAAGTGCCCCTCCTCTCCTCTTATAAAAGGCCCCCACATCTACCTCCATAACCACACCTCTCAAGCCTTTGGATCGTCCAAGCTCTGCTCATTTTGTCTCTCCAAACCCCCCTCCTCATCCTAGAATCCTTACATTGGGAAGGAAGCTCTTCAAGAAACCCTTTTGGTTCAAACTAATGGGAGTTACCCGATTTAAAGGACGTTAAAGAACGATCGAGTCAAGTCGGACCCGAGGTATGGGACTTCATCTCAATCTTCTTTCATTGATAAATATTATGTTTTATACACAACATACTTTTATACGGTGAATAAATCCCTTTTAATTTAATGTTTACTCAAAGGGAATTTTTTTATTCGAAATGTTTACTAACGACAAAAGGGAATGTTTTTTTGTCATACGTATGCGGTGAAAACGACTTCTCCTCCACCATGACAATTATTTGAGCTTTGGATTCCTCTACTAGCCATAACCATTTGTTAAAAAAATGAAAAAAAATAAATAACATGTTTTACTTTTCTTTTATTTTGGTGTTGAAGATGGTTTTCATAATGTTTTATTATCATTGTGTTGTATTGATATCTTGTGATTGAAAAGTGGAAATGTTATGTTTCCTTTATGCATGTTTTATGTGATACGATTATTTTATGGTTCTTGGGAATTGTTATGATGACAGGTGGTTCCATGATAATCTAAGTGCAGGTGAGCCTGATATAGATCTCCAATGCATTGGGTAACGCGAATGTGTTAAATGTTAAGATGTCTCCGAAGAGATTTAGGGAATATACTATGATAGGTATTCCAAACGTAACCATGAGGGTTACTTCGTGTGTAAGAACGTTATGATTACATCAAGTTACCTTTATGTCCTATGATTTCTACAATTTATTCATGATTTGACGAGGTGTGTTAAAATGCAAATGTTTAATGAGTAAAGTATGATATTATACATGGACTAATGTTTTCGTTTCGTACTTTTATATCCCTTACTGAGATTTTTATGCTCATCCCATGTTTTTTAAATGTTTTTCATAGGTTAAGGGAATGGAACATGATGTGATGATATGGTCAAGGAAGTGTCATGAAGGAATCCATGTTTTGTTTTAAATATTTTTCCGTTGATGGGAAAAAATGAATACTATCTTTTATGTAACCACTTTGTTTAAATGTGGAATGTAATTCATGATTTATGATATAATTCCCTAAAACTCTAACCCCGAAAAGATCCTCAATGTGTAATCTTGTAATAACTCAAGATTAAGTAATGTTTAAGGCTGTGGCCTTATATCAAGTGTGTGCTATTAATGAACCAAAAATTTGAGGTAGGTTTCCATTTACACATGCCTTTATATTAAAGAATAAATAATTTCATTCCTTTCACACGTTCCATATATGTTAAATATTTATCCATCAAATTTGGAATGTTATTTTTGTGTGAAAAGTGATGAATTCTTCATTTTTATGTGATACATGGCATTGGTTTTTAATTGACTCACACCATGTGACAAACAAAATGACTGGTTAGATCTTCAATTTGATTTGTGGTTTTTAAATAATAGTTTCCCTTGGAAAATAATTTTGTGGCACCATAAGTTTTTTCTTTGATTTATCAATTGATTTTTATAAATGGTTTATATTTGAAAAAAATGGTTCTGCATAGTTTGTTAATTGGTTTGGTATGTGAAATGGTGTGTGGACTATTTGTAATTTTTATGAAAATGGTTTTAGATTGATCATGTGGTGAATTTAATTGAATGAGATTTTTATAATGATTATGAACTGGAATTTTTTGTACCTAATCTTTTTTGTAATGGTAGTTTTGAATTCCTTTGAAAAAGGATTCTTGAAGCTCGTTCAGCTTTTTTACAAAGTGGTTAAAATAGAAATTATAAAAACTATCATTGGATAATATTATTTCTTTATTTATATTTACATGATGGGTTGTACTTGCTATGGAATCATCATTATCCATTATCAAAATGGGTTTTATATACTTACAATGGATTCCTAATGACCCATTTACATTTAAAAGAATCGAAGATTCTCGGTGTCGAATCCTCAGAGATCTATTTTTTGCTGGAAAGAGATTGACCATTGGGGTGGCTCAGGGTGGTGTCGTGGTTGTGCCCAAATTTACCCTACAGGTCTCAGCGATCGCTATAGTACATGTAGGGGTCGAATCCACATGGACCGAATAAGTAACCTTTAGAAACACATGTTCTATGGAGGTGATTTGATGATGTTAATTTGGTTTTGATGTGGCCAACCTGGGTTTGTATTGATTGGATTATTTGATATTTTAAAGACGTAATTGAATTCAATTTACAATCATGAGTTTATACTTAGTTATCGCATGGGGTGGATTGGATGAATATATTTTTAAATTATTTCAATGTCCTAAATTCGATTGATTCATTTAACGAAATACAACCATCCCAAATAACTCACCAATTGTGAGTTTTCACTATCCTAAGGCTAATAAACTATACAATTGGAGGATCATATAGATGATAACTCCAAGGTAGAGGATAATTTAAGCACTCGGAATGTGTGTCCTTAAAATTGGTGAATTTTAATGGATAAATTACATCATTAAATTAAAATCTCAAAAATAGAATTTATTATGAATTATTAAATTAATAAGTAACATCTAATTAACCCCTTGATACTCCCTTAGATCAACCCATTATAGGATTATACCTCCATTGATTCTATTCTATCAATTAAAGTAGGTAGTAGACTTATGATGGTAGAATTGGAGAAGAAGAAAAAAATAAATAACAATTACTCCACCATTGTGTGAAGAGTTTCACAAAAGATAATTTGAATAACCTCACTCCCTAAAGAAAAGGTATGAACATTATATGGTAAAAGAAATAATAAATTAAGAAGAAGAATATAAGGATTATATTTAATTAAATTAAGGTGAATGAAAAACTTACATGCTATAAATTAACAATGCAATTACAAAACAAATGAATGAAAATAAAATTGAAAGAAAATAAAAACATCCATTCCAAACAAAAATATTCGATGATTATTCACTTCACTATCATCTCCTTTTGTAAGAATATTTGGAGACTTAGATACACCCCTCAGCAATAAATTACATCTCCATTAATTGGGTGAGTTAAAAGGAGGGTGAGAAAATCAAGGGAATTTGACATTTCGAAGTTGACCTAGAAATTAATCCAAATTCGTCTACCGTTTTGACGTGCGAATTTTTAAATAAAGAAATCCGATTACAGAGGGGTTGTAGAAGTTAAATATTCTCATCCATATGTCCTCTATGATATGAAAACATTTCATGAACTTTGGCACATCCTATTGGATGTTATGGTCGAAATGGTGGGATGACATTATGGGAATTCATATCGGGCCCACCATTTAAATATCAACATGAGATCCATTTATAATCATGAAAATATAAGAATTAGCTCTGTCTACAGTTGAATAAAATTATCCTCATATTTTTTTCATTCTAGTGTAAAAATTTGAGCTTCCTTGGGCTTGGTTTATGGGACCCACATTTGGTTGATGGGCCTTAGGCCCATTATGAATTCTCCAGAAAAGATCTGTATTCATCCACAATGATCTCCACCTTCCATTGGGATTCATCCATCGATCCTAAAATAAAAATTTTTCTGAACAAAGTGATCATTATTATACAAAAATATGAAATATAGAAAATGAAATAATACTGTCCACAAACAAATAAATGATTGGGCCAAAATTTTCATTTTAAACATTAATTGCATTTATGATGAGAAATGATGTTCTATTTATGTAATACACTAAAAACAATGTTTATGGACTTTTGAACAATGAACATAATGATATTAACAATGAATATTAGCCACATTTAGTGACTAATCACACCCCCCAACATGAGGTTTTATAGTCCTGAGCAAAATATATTACAAATATGATATTCAAATCCCCTTTTCCAAAAGCAATTTAATACACATTTCTCACCCAAAGACCTCATACCAATTTTTTTTTTGAAACCCATCAAAATCATTCAAAACGAGCTAGGTCCGTATGAATATCCCAAGCCCAAGACCATTCCTTTATTCAAATTCATCACTACATTCCATCCAATTTCAATTAAACAAGTCAAAGTGTTGTGAATCACAAAATATATTAGGCCCATTTTATTGTTCAAGAGAAAAAATAGAAGCTCTAGGTGGGAATCACATTAATCTTTAAGATGAGTATCCAATTTTTAATTGTTTATTTTTTTAACATAAATATATATAAAAAAACTAACTCTGGGAAAGAAACCTATGGAGTCACGATCTCCAAGTATCGGATGCCACAGATATTGTCAATTCCATGCTCTACAATAGAGATATAAAGCCTAACTCTGGGAAAGACAACTATGGAGTCGTGATCCCAAAGTGTCGGACGCCACACATTTTGAAAAAACATTTCTCTATGTGGTTATTATTTTTCTTCAATTTATTTTTTTTATTTTTGGATACTCAAATTAATCTTAAATTGACCCCAGAAACCAATCCTATAATAAAAGGGACCCATGAACTCAAATTTACACCCATGAGCCATTAGATGTGAATTGTAGAATTTTTATTAAGAGGATGTAAATGTAAACTTCGAAAAATCACAATGGACAACCACAATTTCCAAAAACAATGCTCATGAACTTAATATGGCATTAAAATCAAAATCAAGGAATGAAATATTATTCGATATCCTATTTCATAGTTTGAAATGTGTGTTATCATGTCCATGGTTAATAAATTTTTTCATTCCATGAATGTTCTTATTCCCAAAAAATAATTTTTTATTTAATATCCCAACAACATAGAATAACACTGTCCCTAGTGTTTAAAGATTACTTAAAATGGGGTATGGGAGAGGTGTTCAAAGAGGAAATTGAAAATGAGAATAATGGAATGGATTCACCTGGTGGTTGATGATGAAAAAACGTGCTACAGTCTCCCTTCAATGCTGGGTTCGAGTCTCACTGGCTTGGACGTTGTTGAATGAATTTTCTCAACAACCCAAGAAGTTTCCTTTTAATTTTTTATTATATATATATATATATATTATTTTTTTAAACTACAAATAAAATGAACTGATGATACATTATATTCTTTTTTAAATTTCTGGGTAAGGTATTACTCAAAGATCACTCCATGTGACACAGATAAATATGGAGCACCGCGTTCATACCCATCCTTACTCATAAAATAATAACATGTCAATAGTATATGGTAATTTATTGTATGAAAAATCAAAAAATAAATATGATTCACAATGATTGGAAACATGAAAACCATGGGTTGCATCCCATGTAGTGCTTTTTTAACGTCGTTGGCTCGACTTGGACCCCCAAAATTATCCAATTCCAACATTCAACATTTTTAGGATCCCATTTTTCTCCACTTCAATATGATTTAGATTAATAATTTTTTTATAATTTGTTTCATGTGTAGTCCTTTATTCTAAATTGGGTGGGAAAATCTATATAATATCAGAAATGGTTGATTCAGTTGAATTTATATTCTTTCCTAAGACATAAATGACCATTCCAAAATTATTGGTTTCTTTAGATGAATGAACTTAAACTGAAAGATCATTCTTATCACCTATGACGAGATTCTTGAGTTGGGAAGGATGTAAAATTATTTTGAGCTCGAGTTCATTGAAATTTCTTAAATTCGATTGATAAATTAAATCAAAATCTGTTTCTTCTCTAAAAAATTAGAAATAATTTGTTCATTTTGAAAATATGATTCATCTCAAAAATTGTCTAGTTGAATATCATGAACAAGTATGGACTCACTGTTTGTGATATCTCTTAATGGTTCAATTAATGGTACTTCAGAAAATTTTCAATTGAGTTTTATTCCGTAAATTCAATCCTGGATGTCATGTTTTCCTCTTTTGAGTCCAAAAAATCAATTTTGTCTTGATTTAAAGACCCTTAAACATTTCATTGATCTTCTTAAGTTATCCCATATCAAAAGGATAGTTCTTTTTAAAATACATGAGTGGTTATTGGGAAAAATTATTCCTCTATCAGTGATGAGGAAAGGACATCCCAAGTGGAAATGGGTTCTTCATAAGTCTCAATGCTTTGTATTTTTAATCTCAATGATAAATCTTCTGAATAAAATTTAACCATTTTTTAACATAAATGTTCAAGAATTATTTCATAATTAGGATTGATAGATTTTTTTACATCATGAAAAAAATTATGTTTTATCTCTTCAATCATTCTCGAGAGGTATGGAAATTGATCCTATAAAAAATCAGCGTCCCATTGATTGTACTTCTCATCTAGTGGGGTGTATTTAATCAAGGTTTGTTCAATGAAATTAAATATGTCAAGATATTCCAAATATTTATTTTCTATTTGATTATTGACTTGGTCTATCAATGGGTATTATTGAAGATAATCTTTGGAGTTGATTGAAAATTTGTTTTACGATTTTTTGGACACACAAAAACAGATTGGGGAATAAATAAGAGAAATAAGTGTGAGAGTAAAGAATTTAGGGTGAGAATAGAAAGATTTTCCGAGGTGACTTACTTGGGTCCCCAACAATGGCACCAAAATTTGGTTGTTCCCAAATTTACCCTACAGGAATAAGAGGCCTTTGTAGAACATGTAGGGGTCGAATCCAAAGGGACCGAAGAAGTAACCTTTGGAAACACATGTTTTATAGAGGTAATTTGATTATGTTAATTTGGCTTTTAAGTGGCCAACATGGGTTTGAATTGATTCAATTATTTGATATTTTAAAGACGTAAGTTAATTCAATTTAAAATCATGAGTTGATCCTTAGTTATCCATGGGGTGGATTGGATGAATTTCTTTTTAAATTATTTCAATGTCTTAAATTCGAGTGTTTCCTTTAACAAAATACAACCATCCCAAATAACTCACCAATTTTGATTTTTCACTATACTAAGGAAAATAAAATATATAACTAGATGATCATATAGATGAGATCTCCAAGGTAGAGGATTGTTTTAGCACTCGGGATATGTATCCATAAAATTGGTGAGTTTAAAGGATAAAGTACATCATTAAAATAAAATCTCCAAATTATTATTGATTAATAATTATTAAATTAAGAAATAACATATAATTCCTCCATGATAATCCCTTGGATCAACCCATTAGAGTATTATCCCTAAATTGATTCTATTCTGTCAATAAAAGTGGGTAGTATAATTATGATGGTAGAATTGGAGAAGAAGAAAAAAAATAACAATCACACCACCGTTGTGTAAGGATTTTCACAAAAGATAATGTGAATAACCTCACTCCCTAAGGTAACGGTATGAAAATGGTATGGAAAATGAAATAATAAATTAATAATAATAAGATAATGAGGATATTTAATTAAATTAAGGTGAACGAAAAACATACTTGGGAGAAATTGACAAAGCGATTACAAAATGAAAGCAAACCAATACAATTGAAAGAAAATAAAAACATCCATTCCAAAAAAAAATTCGATGATTATTCCCATAACCATCAGCTCCTTATATAGTTATATTTGGAGACTTATATACACGTACTATAATAAATTACATCTCCATTAATTGGGTGAGTCAAAAGGAGGGTTAGAAAATCAAGGGAATTTGACTTTTCAATGTTGACCTAGAAATTCATCCAGATTTGTCCAACGTATTGACCTGTGAATTTATAATTGAATAAGTAAGAACACAGAGGGGTCATATAAGTGAAAAAATCTATTCCATCTATCCTCTATGAGCTATAAAAATTTTAGTAACTTTGGCTATGCCGTTTTGATGTTATGGTCAAAATGATGGGACGACGTTATGTGCATTCATATCGGGCCCAAAATTTAAATGTCAAAGTCATATCCCTTTATAAACATGAAAACATTAAAAATTAGCTCCATCCACAGTTGGATAAAATGATCCTAATATTTTTATATTTCTATTGTGAAAATTTGAGCTTCATTGGGATTGGTTTATGGGCCCCATATTTGATTGATGGGCCTTAGGCCCATTATGCATTCTCCAGAAAAGATCTACATTCATCTCCAAAAATCTCCATCTTCCATTGGGATTCATCCATCGATAATAAAAGAAAAAATGTTCCAAAAAAAGTTATCAATAATATAAAAAAATATCAAATTCAGAAAAGGAATATAATGTTGTTCATAAACAAATGAATGATTGGGCCAAAATTTTCATTTTAAACATTAATTGCATTTACGATGTGAAATGAAGTTCTATTTTTGTAATGAACTAAAAACAATGTTTATGGACTTTGGAACAATGAATATAAAGATATTAACAATGAATATTAGCCACATTTAGTGACTAATCATGTTTATTATCTAAATTTATTATATATGATATATGTTCTTGTTATTGGAAATTTGATCATCATTATTTGGCTCACCACATTTTATACTCTTGAGATAGAGACATGACATAACATGTGAATTTCATGAGGAAAAATGATTAACTATTTAAGATTACACTCATATTAGTGGCTATATAAGGGGGATATTTTTTTATTGTTGTAATGGGATACTGCCCTTCGGTTAGGCCATTTATGGTGTGATCAAGCTTGTGTGGTAAAAATTGGATGTCATCCAATGAGGTAAGATTTATAGGATGTGTCATGATGTATAGTATGTTTTTTGTTAGTTTACAAGCCATTGGGATCTCTTATATCTATTGGATATTAGATGACTACAACCATCGATTGATGTACTTAAAAATTGGTTACTTGTGTGTTCTTATTTCAGTTACTGTTGTTTTGTAATCATTGATATTGTCTACATTCATGGAGTACATTTAGCATGAAAGTTTTGTGATGGATTCCAAATGTTTAATCAAAATTATTTGGAATTTTATTTCTACAACTTCATTTCCTTTTGGTAATTAAAACATCTTCATTTCTCTTGGAAATGATAATGGTCCCCTATTGTGGAAGAGTGAGGGTTTTAAATGAAAATTTCAATGGACCATAGATTTTTTGAAATAGAAAATAAGCGGAAAGAATAATATTATTTATTTTATTTATAACATGAATTTGATGTTTCAATATTTTAAAGTAACAGCATTAGGAATGGAATTGTGGGGGAATGACTACCATGTTTTATTACACATGACTATAATTCTTTTTTGTTTTTTTATTGTGGTGTGCAGTTTATATTTTTTTAATCACTATGGGAGATAGATGGTTTTTGTATTATAGTGTGACCCTTTGGGTCTCATCGAGAGATTTTGGTCATCATGATCATTTTGGTTATGATGTTCAGTTTATTTTATTTGCATCTTGTATAAAATATGTTCAGTTTTATTTCATTTTTATATATTTGGGATGATATTTTTTTCTTTTTGTAGTTTTATTTATTTATTTATTTTTGGTAATATCATTCCATTGGTTAGATTGATGATTCATGGTAGTATCTTCTAGCCCATGGGGATTTCGAACACCACCTATGAATTATTAATGATTATCTTTGGTGACCAGTTTTCGGTTGACCGAGGTTGGTTTGTGAGATTCCAAAACGTAAAGAAACACAATTAGTGACAAAAAATATCTTACATATTATTATAGATGTTGTCTTCCTAGATAGGTACCTTTTATATTTTTTGGTTTGTACACCAATTATTTTTGTAACATTTAAAAATATACTATTATAGAATATGATAACATACACTCTTTATTAAGTGGTGGGGTTTTAGAGTCACGCAATACCCAAATCTCTCCATATGGTAAATTTATTCAAGAACTAACAGATGAAAATGAAAAAGTAAAAACAAATTTACTGATGCTATATGATACGTTTATCCATTATCTTTTAATAGATGTATTATAAGTGGATCTCAATATCATCCATCCACTAGTGTGAATTTGTTGATAAAATAATTAAAAAAAACTTGTGGAATTAATTATTTTTTCAATAGTTTGTGATGATTCAACATGGTTGTTTTCCATATTTCACAGCTTCAGATCCAAATAAATAAATATCTAGTCAAGTAATCACTATTAGACATGATGTTATTTCACCTAATATTCAAATAAATTCTCTATCATTTCATTCTGATCAACATGAACGTGATTTACCTTGAGTACTGTATAATCAATCATCCTTATTATATTTGGTAAAACATATAAAAGATAATGTCTCACAGTCATAGAGCTATTGATTTTTTTTCTAATTTAGGGATCTATTATACAACAAAGTCATTAAAAATTTATTTATCATAAATATCCCATTTTAATTCATCATCAACTGGATAAAATATTCCATTACCATTTATTGAGGATTTTCCATTAGATTTCATATATATAATGATAGTTTTACATGTTCATCACCTTTTGACCAATGAATATTCAATTTCATTATATTACATCTCAATCTATGATGGTTGTCCATGTGGTCCCTTGGTAGATGAAGTTGTTATTTTTTTCAACCACTATAAGAACAATATTCAAATTATTTACCACTTTAGATTTAAAAACAATTACTAATAAATTGATGACATCTTCATAGCATCCTGATAATAATTTATTAGTGGAATCATTTTTTGAAGAATTTATAAAACACCTACATCACTAAAATTTTTCATGTAGTGGTGATTCCTATTTTGATTTTTAATTCTTAATTATATTATTTTCCTATCGTTTACTCGATTTTATTGTAATAGAATAATAATAATCATTAATAAAAACTTGAGTACCAAAAAATCCTTCAATCTATTTAAATTTTGTAATATATTCAAATATTCACATCATATCAATCTAAAACAATAAATTTGACATAAAAATAGATCAAATTAGAGGAAAATTTGTGTTTCATTAATAATTAGCATTCCCTAGAATTTCTCCATCCACCCTGGGGTAAATTAGTTGTGACTAACTTTTATATAATTCTAATTACTTGAATAAATATTTACACATTTGTTATTTAAACCTATATTACATGTTAAGATATAAATTTTTTTTCTATTACATAATACACAATAACCACATGCAATAAACCAATTTAATGCGAAGTGAAGAAAATAGTTTTTAAATATTTTTCTAACCCATCAAGAGATAACTATTCCATGATATGTTTGGATTTATATCCTAGGACATAGAATTTATCACTTGTGCCTAAATTTCATTATAATTTAAGTTAAAAATGTATCATCATTCAATGCACAATAAAACTATTTGATTTTACCCTATATATATAATTAGTTATTTTCTCAACTTCAATATCCATAGTATAATCAACTATCTTCTCAATAGGATATTTATAATACTCTCTATAGTAATCACATTGTTTTTTATTTTTGAACAACTAGTCTTAAATAGCCTTCCGTATTATTTTTTTAATGATAATAAAAATATATATTTTTGAATGATGACGCATCAAATGATATGATATTATTCCTCATAAAAAGTTTCCCACTTTCATCATGGATTCTAGAATAAAAGATTTCACATATACCCATAATAGTAAAGTAGAAACCATCTCTTTTTTATAATTGAGTTAACATGACTCTATAAATAATTGATTTATCCTTGCTAATAAAAAACTATTATCCCCTTAATCTAAATGGATTAGTATAGTTAATTTTTTGAAGTATTTTGTGTTATTCATATTATCATCCTCTTCCTTTTTTCCATTCAAATATCATTGAAATAATTAATGTGAACTCACTCATCGACTTCTTCTTTCTCCTGGAAATTTAGGATTTCCTTATTTTATAACTTTCTGTTGGGTTCTCAAATTTCTCATCTTAAAAATATTTCTCACAATTTTTTTCTAAAGTTTTTATAACCAAACTATTTATATCAGTGAATTATATAATATTATTTATATATTTCTAATATATAAATTCATCATTAATTTATAGTGATTTACTAAATAATTCAACATTGTGGAATTTCAAAAAAAATCACAATTAAATATACAATATTCCCTTTGTACTTAAATCGTGATTATGATATTATTTTCTCAATAAAATCATGTAGTCTCATTCCCAGATAATAGAATAATAATTTTCCTTAATCATTAATCACCACTGTATATCTTAGAATTTTTTTTATAATTTATTATCCATTTATCCTTATTGATGAAATATCCATTTCAATTAATCCAAATTCTCATGTTATTTTATCTTATTTATAAATCCAAAATAAAATCAATATATTAATCTTTATAAATTTATAAAATTATAAAGAAGTCCTTTGTTCTGGTATGCGACAGCACATCCTAGTTCTACTCACATGGTGAATATTTCAATATAAGATTCTAAATTTATTTTAGTTATTAGATTACTCCAATATGTGACCTATTAATTCATAGATTTAATATAATCTTTGTAAAAGTAATTATTGAAACATAATTTATTTTTTCATGTATAAATTAATAAAGGTAAACTCAAGAATTCGAATAAATTAGTTCAGTGATTTACATTAGCTTTTAACATTAATATTGACATTCAAACTCATTAATTTTATATAAAAGATTAAAATAACAACATTCTACCCATTATATTCTCGATAATCTTCTACAATTAAATTCATGAATATCATATTATAAAAGCATCTTGATAATTGGTCACCAAAAAGCGTGAACATCATGTAATATATTTTTATTATATTTTTTTATTGATTCCTCAGTTTTAAATGATATATTAATTCTTTTTTGGTGTAACATATTACATATATTCAATATTAATGGGTGTTAACAATGTGAAAAGAATATTTTGTACTTTCAAAAATGAATCATCATAAAATTGTTTATATAATGATAAAATTATAATAATTTACCTATCTTCGAGAAAAAATATTAAGTATTCACAACGAAACAACCAATTTTTTTACGTAAGATGATATACATAATAATATTATATTTTAATTAGGAAACATATTATGTATTAACTTCAAAAAAACCATACATTTTCACATAATATAGAAGGATTGGCCGTATTTCCTTCTCATCGAGAAGAAATATTACTTATTTATTCCATAATATCTTAAATATTATGCAATATGATAGGTTATATAAGATACTCATTCATATAAAAAACTTTTTATATACTATCAAATCATATAAATTACCAACTGATCTATGTATATATAAACCAATATTCTTATGTATTCTATACCATTGGAAAAATATTATATTATAAATTAGATAACATATTATGAATGTAATAATATTATTAATCAAGGAATATATATTTCAAAATTATATAATAAAATCATGAAAATAATATGTTTTATCTAAAAATCATATATATTATATTACTTTATGAATGTATAGGACATTTTTAAAAGAAATCATAAATATGAAATCATAAAATTATAGAATAACTCTCATCCACTAAGGAAAATATCAAATAAATTACTTAAATTATAAATCAGAATAAATTAGATTTAAAGAACTAAACTAACATTGGGAATTAGTCAAGTTTACTTAATCCTCATTATCTTAAAACATAAGTACATTGTGTAGAATATAAATACTTTTCTTGGGTATTTCAAATGCAACATCAGTAAAATATAATTTTAACCTCTAATATATTTTCAAAATTCATTACTCATGATTTTTTAATCAACGAACACATCAATCATCATTCTTAACAAATCCTTGGTTCAATTATCCATACTTATTCTATATATTCCTCATTATTTTGTATTATACCTTAAAAGTATATACAGAAATAAACATATCATCTTAAATAGACACTACTGTAGACATTTTATCCATCATACATGATGCATTCATAGTGATTCCATAGAAATCAGTTCTCAAATCATCATATATATACTGATGCTACTTTGAATCTATTCATTTACGTATTCTAGGATAACTAACATACTCATATTTATCCAATAATGTATGGGAAACTTTTCACTCAGCTACATTTGACTCTATATTTTTCTCCCAAGTAGAGCACACATTAACATCAATTAAAGAACTTATATTGAATAATATAAAACTTCTACTCTAGTAATCTATATGGTTAAATCAATATATGAACTATAATTTCAAATATATTCTATTCAAACAAAAAAAATTCTCCATTAACGTTATAGATTTTATTAATAATGTATTTACTTATTCCCCTGACAATTATTTTTATTATATATTGATCATATCCCTATAAAATAAAAGACTAATAATAAACATAAAGATCATTTCAGGATTCTATGATAGATCATGAAAATGGATAAATTGCATTCTAAATTTACCATGTGTGAATTCAAGCTATTGAAAGAATCATTGTTGGATTATGTAATCAAATGGTGAGGTAATCCTTAATCCATGAAAGATAGGTCTTATATGAAAATAGCTTTGAAAACCCACTATATTGATGACCAATCTATTTTGGGGTTTTTTTATTAATATCAAAAACTTTTGGGAAATTTATAATTATTATGAAATACATTAATGATTTTAACCATTAAATGAAGTGTAGTCACATTGGATTTATGGATGAGTTGAAAATTTCAAAGGGATTTTGAAAAGATTAGTTATTTCACCTACACTCAAACTAACCTATAGCAGAGACTTTTTTTGATATACATTGATGCATCAATGAGTGTATAGGGATGTTTCCTCATTAAATATTACATTTTGGTGGTATAATACTTATGTTATCAAATAAATCATGATGAAAATTATCTTATATGTGATTTGAAGAAATTAGTGTTAATATATATATTAATGATATAGAAGATTTATATTTATGGTAAATAGTGTGGTATAAATTATAATCAAAATAGAAAAAGTATATATTAATATAAAAGGATTTGAACTTGCACTAATGTATATAATAGACTAATAAATCACAAGGGGAAATGAAAAATATCATAATACCAATGTACTATCAACCATTAATTCTTTGGAAGGCCAAAGATTTAAAAAAGTGGAATTTTTGGGGATATATAAGATGTAAAAGAATATTTATGAATTTAACAAAAAAAATTATAATTATAAGATCCAAGAAACAAATAGGTGTCCATTATAAACTGAAAAAAATATTTGTTATAAGAATATTTATAGAGATCATCATCTTATATCCATCATAGAAGCATAAGGGAATATATTAAAATCAAAGAAGTTTTCTATGGGTACAACATGAAGAGGGTTATTGTAGGGAATATATCTCAATAATAGGTACAAAAACAAGATAAAATTAATGGTCTTATTCTTAAGGATATTTTGAAACCATTACATATACCTATATAGAAATTGGGAAAGATCATGAAGAATCTTTTTTATTGGAATCCACAAGAGTTAAAAGTCATTTAATGACATTTTAGTTGTAGTTGATTTTGATATAGAGTTGGAACATTTAATTATTGTATAAAAAAATTTATCTATAGATCAACATGTTGTGGTATCTATAAAAAAAGTTGTAAGACTACATAGAGTACCACAGTCATTTATACCCGAACGATATCTGAGGACTACCATAATGGTCTTGATAATTCATAAACAATCATTGAATATTGATTTGGGATTTAACGAAAAATACCATTGAAAAACTGAGGGAAAAAATAAATGTACCATTAAAACAATAAAGAGTTTTATAAGATATTATATAATTAACAAAAAATGTGTTTAGGATCGAAACCATTCCCAATTGGGTTTCACATGTTACAAATATTTTCATTTTAGCATTAATACTATACCATATGGGGATGTGTATGGGATGTGGTCTAAAACTGTATTATGTTGAGATAAATATGAAGTGTTTTATAGTATTGAACTTAATCATGATGAAGATCTGTTAGAGAAGATTCAAAATATTTAATGATATATTAAAATAAAAAAACACAAAAAATATGACCAAATAAAAATCATTAGAGTGATTTGGAATTTGATTTTGTAGACATGGTTTTTCATTGAATATCACTATCATGTCGGTTTATAATATTTTTAAATAAGGGATTATTGAACCATAAATATATTAAACCATTATTTTTTTTTCTATTTTTTGAGGATGTTAACCTATTGTCTTTCACTTTCATTGAGAAGCTCTAATTTGAAGGATGTTTCCCATGTATCAGTTTTGTTTATGTACAAACTTATCAATTAAAAAGTACTAAACATGGAGCTAGTACCACTAAAACATGATTTTTCTTACAATTAAAAACATGTAAAAATATTTTTTCATAGATATATCATTCTCTATATTAATAACAACATACATTGAAGAATTAATATGTAATGAGACTAGCATACTTTCATTTTTTAATCTAATTAATGA
This sequence comes from Viscum album, assembly GCA_963277665.1. Classification (NCBI taxonomy): domain Eukaryota; kingdom Viridiplantae; phylum Streptophyta; class Magnoliopsida; order Santalales; family Viscaceae; genus Viscum; species Viscum album. Next base: position 755,314,726 of record OY728132.1, on the reverse strand, counting down.
AATTACAATGGTTAAATTCATTGATTATTTATATAATGTATTATCATGTTTTTTTCATTTTTAATTGCTTGTTTATCATAATAGAATAAACTATAATTAACCATGATATATTTTTATTTGATAAATTATTATAATCCATGATAAAAATTAACACATTTTGTTAATGAAATGTGATGAATTATTTATAAAAACAATTGTATAAAAAATGAAAAATACTATGAACATTAAGTCTACATCCCTACGGGTTTATTTAAAGATAATATATATGATTATAAATATCAAAACACTTCTCATGTTCTTTCTATTATTTTACTTATTTCATGATATTTAATATTTTAATTGAATTTCTAGTCAACATGATTTAATTTTTTTAAAATTCGAAATTTGAGAACATGCACATCATTGAATCATGGTTAATATAAATTGTATGAAATACATTTAAATGATTTGGTAATTTAATAGAGAAAAGCCATTAATTTGGGGGATGTTTTTTTCAACTACATCATGCTTTTTTGGATTAATACTTGAATTTAAGTATGGGAAATGTTTTTTGCATATGGACTGGCCGACCAGGAATCCATATACTAGGAATGGTCGAAAATATTGAAAAATATAATTTTACCAAAATTCCCTCCTATTTTTCCTAACTCAATCCCCTCCAAATATCTCATTTGAATAATTCCCATTCATATCTAGGGGATATATTCAATATTAACTTCATGTCATTTAATAAGGAATATATTCATTCTCTCACTCTGATTTCAAGATGAATAATATTTTTTTTGTCCTCTTTCTACTCATTCTTCATCTTCTTTTTTTATTCTTCTTCTCACTTTGATGCTACTGGTTGAAAAACCTGGGGTCTGTTATTGTGTGTGTGGGGGGTGGGTGGATTTAAATTTATGTTTTTTTTATTTATATAGTTTTTATGGGTTCTTTGGGGTTTTCTTATTCCATATTCCAAGGTTGTTCACATATTCAATGTCTCTTTGAGGTAGCATGCTCCTTACATTTGTACTTAAAATCAATCTGACTAATGAATTTTTCTTAACATTATTTTTTAATGTAAATAATTAGATTAATAAATATATCATAGGATTATTATAAAGGAAAATCATGTTTCAATTGATTTTCATTTGAATATTGATAATTCTATAATGTAGAAATATCATTCAAATAAAATTTTACTCAATTAAACAATCCATGTTTTTTATTGAATGCATAAATGCACTTTGTTAACATCGTTTATGATTTTAATAGGATCTCAATATTGAAATTTAATTAAATGGTTTATCACTAAATTTTTAGAGATGTAGTTGGTTTTAATGAGTTGTGTGTAAAATTTCAAAATTGCGTGAGACACTTCGTAAAGATCTAAATTGGGTTTCAAACTATGTTTGTAAATTAATATTCTAAATAATTATTTTAATCATGGTTGGTTTACTAAATATTGTTGTTTTTATAATACACCATTATTTGATAAATTAAATAGTTTTTCTCTATCTTCAAAAGGTTATATGAAATTTTGATGATTTATGGAATTGTTTATTGGATGTTTTGTTTGATTGGTTCAAAATATAATCAATTTGTTTCCATGTGACTTTTAAAAATAATAATAAGGAAATAACACCTGGGATTTTCCGATTCCTATGTGGGATGACTATGATTAATATAATTTAAAAATGTCTACCCTCCATATCCTTTGGACTATGTTACAACAATAACTAAGCCATATGATCACATTGATTTGTTATCATTTGGATTTTTGTTTCATCCTCCCTAGTGGCTCATGCTTGAGAAAGGTTATGTGTTATAAAATAAATGAGTGTACGAGGATCCTATAATGAGGCCAAACATTTGTATCAAAGGGATATTAAAGGTGTTTTATTTTTTTATCTGTAATTCTTCCCTTTATTTTTCTAAAAGTACACAAATTTTTTATCTTATTTAAATTGGACTATTATTTTAACCATAAATTTAATGCTATTTTATTTTATAAAAAATATTTTTTAAAAGAAGTTCATATCCTTTCATGTTTTAATGAAATGGTATTATATAGTAATGATGGATTATAATTGTATTTTAAACAAAAATTGATAAAACTAATTTTTATTTGAGAATAAAATTTGCACGGAACATGTATTTAATTTAAATATTATTCTTAGGGAGTATTTCCAATGGGAATTGATATTGAGATTCTATTCTCCAAATTTCAAAAATTTTATGTATCAGTTAAACTCAGGATTTCTCTTAGAGCATGTTCATCATGAGGTCAAATGGTAACTTATAATTTCATAAATAGGTATGTTATTTGTTTTTTATTTATATTACCACTTATCATCATACATTTATGCCTTTATTTAATTCAAATTCTTTAATCTGAGGTGTGTAATATTTTCCAATACTGAGTGATGAATCTCAGAGGCTATTTTAATGGATAGAGTTTGAGGTGATATGAGGTATTTCATATTTTAGCTGTTTTTATTTTGAACTTTCAAAATTATTTATATCATTTATTTATTATTAGTGTTTATACCTATGATGTAAGTAGTTGTTATACTCATTTCCCTCTAAATTTATTCAAATTATATTATGGGTGATTTTATTCCCTTTATATAACTCTTAGTTAACAAAGAGGTTTTGACTAGTTTAGGGTGGTTAGGAACATTCCTTGGTGGTGTCATAGGCTATAATGGTATTCTAGTGAAGGTATGACTAACATTTTCCTATCAAAAAAATGGTATTAGTTCCTCTATTCATATGTGTAAAAGGGATTTAAATAACCATATGTTATTTGTGATTTATTGATGGTTATGGTAAGACTGTCAGGAATATGGAGGTAAGAGTGATAAAATTTTCATGAGCTATGACATGTTATGAACCATGAATTTCAATTTTATGTTAGGATTTAAGTTCATTTTTTATTTCTATTATGTTTGTGCTTTTCTTATGGGTTTTCCAAACTTTATTAATGATGTATAATTTTTTTAAAATTATCTATGTTTTTCTTGGATGAAAATGGTAGTGAGAAGGAGATTTATGATATTTATACATGGCCTAGATATCAATGTGGATCCCACATACATCCATTAACATGACTCATAATATTTCTATTATGATTGTAACATGGTATTCTTGGCCATTTGAACAAGTCATGAACAACTACTATTACTTATTTGGGTATATATTCATTTGGTTAATTATATTAATATTTGTATTGGTAGGGTATTTTATTGTTTTAAATGATAAAAACGTGTCTTTATAACAAAAAATTTGATTTTAACATGAAAAATTGATTTTAAAAGTCATACATTCATATTTCAGAATGATATTAATGATGGAATTATTAAAATTTCAAATTCCTTTATATTTTATTTTAAATTCATATATGAAATTCCTAAGCTAGATTGAAATGAATTTGGGACTCATATTTTGAACATAACATTAACAATGGACTTTTGGGAATACAAGATATTGTTATTTTAATGGTTTAATATTTTTAAAAATAATATGTTTTATATTAAATTTAAAATGGAAAAAATATTTTAAATCCAGAATAGGTGGAATTGTTGTTTTAAAATGAAAATTATATTTTATAATGTGGGTTAGTGTTTACAATTTTAAATGAACATTCTTTTTCTTTTAAAAATGGGTACTTCATGGTTTGAGAAGGAATTTGAAATTGTCCTTGAAAATCATATTAAGTCGTTTTAAATGAGGAAATAATAATGGGTTAGAATTATTTATTTAAAGTATTAGTGTTTTTGGATTTTATATTTATGTATGTTCTGCTTGGTTTGGGTTGAGTTCATATTCTCATGGATCTTGATTTATGATTCATGATACCTTATTAATTGGCGTGCACAATGAAATTTAATGGTTGATTTCAGGATGTTCAGGTTTTGGTATTTCATTGAGTTCTATCTTCGGTGGTTATGGAGTCTGATACATTATTTTATGGTCTTTTTTGACTGTTACAATTTTTTTATGGTTGTAATTTGTTAAGGGGGATTCTATCTCTCGATTCAATTAATGTGAATTTTTGGATGTTTATTTTTTTAGAGGTCATGTTGTTTGAACTCTATTTTGGAGGAGTTGTCATATAAAATTGAACTAATTTAGTATGTGATTATTGGGGCCATGGAAGTGAGATTTATTTTGAGGGACCAACCTAAGATGGATAGTGACCTTGGTAGTTTTATCCTTGTTGAAGGTCCTATATATTGGGGGTAGCATCTACCTTATACTCTATAATGTGTTGGCCATGGTTAGTTTGAGTCCATTTCATTTGATTTTATATATGTTATTCACTTTGAGGATGCTTATGTTGATTTCAATATTTTTTTATAATTTAATGTCGAAAGGGAGGTAATATTCTTAATAAACTGGTCTGGGTGGTTTTCCTTGTCTGTTTCTATAAATGTTTTACTTTAATCATCATAGACTTGTTGATTTGGATATATAGAAACATGTGTTTTAAGATATTAATGATTTAATAAATTTAAATTATGAAGGTTTATTTGATTTAATATTTCAATTTTATTCTCTTATCCAGAATTATTTTTTTCATGGAAATTTCCCATGGGGAGTTATTTAGTTATTTTAACTTTATGTGTTAGTGTAAGCATCATGGTGGGGAAACTGGGTGTCAAACTCAGTTCTCCTTCTGATTAACCCATAATATTTTTTATTCATATTTAGGTTCATAACATGATATGATATTTTTATATATTCATGGTTTGGGAAATTTATTCCAATCATGGTTGGAATCTAATGTTTGGTGTAGTTGATGATTAGTGTTTTTAGAGGAGTTATAAAATGGTTGGTAGAAAACAATATATTGTATGATCTGAAAAACTTTTTTGATATTTCTTAGAGTCATATTGAGATTATTACATTGGTTAGAGTTATTAGTTGATAGATATTGATTTAGATTCCATTTGAGAGGTGAATTGAGTTTGGGAGTTTAGTCTGGTGTTTTTCAGCTGATGTCATTTGTCTTGTTTTGGTGGTGATCATGTGGTTATATGGTTTTAGAGAATCAATTTGTGTTAGTGTGATTTAATTTCTTATCTTTCGATTGATGAAATGAATCAATTAAAGAAATTTACGGGTATAATGTATTATATTTATGATAATTATCATTCCCTTTCACCCATTTCACATATTATATTTTTATTTAATTTTTTTATCTTTTCCTATAATTTCAGGTTAAACTAATTTAGATTCATAAAATTTTAGAATTTCAATGATTACACATGGTTGGTGAATAGCAAGTATATATAATGTTATAACCATGAAATTTAATTTATAATTTAATTAAACCAAACCACATGGTTGGTGCATTGTTTTTTATAGTGCATATTTCTCTTGTTGAAAGCAATAGGTCCATTAATAGGGGGAGCATGGTTAGATTCTGGTTTTTCCAACTGTGTGTCCAAACAGTTTCTAACTTCTATAATATTAAAGAAAATTCTCATTCTAGAATATGGTATGCATTTTTAAATCAGGTCAGGACACCCCCACCTCACATTTTATTCACACCCCATGTAGCTAAGGGATACCCCTCACATGATCATCCCTTTCTCCTTCACAGTCTCTATTACTCCTCTCCCTCCGATTTCAAGATAGATCATCCTAGGTGTTGTTTTATTATATTATCCTTATTTTATACTCTTATTTTTTATTTTTTACTTATTAAACTTATCATTATTTCACTCTTAACTAAATCCTTTGTTGGTGGTATGAGTAAATATTTTTGTTATTCCGATTTCATGGGTGTTGGACAGATTCATCATATCTTCTTATTCTTTCTTGGAAGGGGATTACCTTATATCAGAAACATTTGATGTTAGTTTCTCCTTGTATTTATCAATAAATTTAATATCTCTAAGTTAAATTTTTATTATAATTTTTAGGTACCAAATTATATAATTAATTATGTATGTGGAATATTTAAAAGAAAAATCATGTTTATATGATTTTAATTTCAATAAATAATTTTCCTGATTTTGAAATATGGTTCCAATTGGATTTTTATAATTTTACCACATAAAATTCCAAGTTTAATTCACTAATATAATTTATAAATATATTTTTATTATTTTTAAATATTTATGACAATATATTTGATTTCAAAGTGTTTTGAAAAATGTTAAAATATGTTGTTTTTTAAAATTGATGTGTTTAAAAACTAAAAAAATTGAGAAACATTGTAAAGAATTTAATTTTTTAGAAATCTATATCAATAAATTACCATTATAAATAATTATTTGGCGTTCAATACTGTACTATAAATGTTGATAGATTTATAAACCATCATTGTTGGATAAATTAATTTTTTTGTCATGTTTCTGATTGTTCCTTCAAATTGTATTCATGTATTGAATATTTTTGAAGAAATTGTTTTCAAGTGGTTAAAAAATTATTTTTTCTGCCCTAGTGGAAGTTAATATTGATTTCAATGGAATAACACATGGGTTACATGGGTGCCTAAGTGGGATAAATAGTAGAGTATGTTAGGAAACGTTATTCCCTCCCTAGACTTTTGAAAATGTAAAAAATATAACTAAACTCTATAATTCTATGGATGGGTTATAATTGGTTCTTTAGCATTGTTCTATACAATGACTTGTGGATGATAATTTTTATGTGTGTGTTGATAATTGAGAAAATAAGTGTACTTTAATTAGAACATACCATAGTATCCTTATGCTTCCCATGGTTCGTGATTTTTTATATACCATTAATTCATTATTATTTTTTGTAAATAGATTAGGTTGATTCCTTAAATTAGAATACATCTTAAAATAAAATATTGTTTCATATTTATATCATTGAATGGATTGTAAAACTGGAAATTAATAACATTTCATATTTTAATTGATTTTGTAAAGAAAGGAGGACTTAAGGTTCACTTTTAAATAAATATAAGGAAAATTAATTTCTATTTTTAATTCAAACTAGAATGGAATAAATTTTTAATTTAAAGATACCTATTTGGGTGTGACTTCTCTTTGAATTCATTCCAGTCTTCTTTGTTTATTCCTACTAACATTTTGGGTTCTACTTCATCTCATGGATGTTATGAGACATGTTTTTATTAAGGTCAGATGGTGATTTGTGTTGTCATAGGGAGGTATGTTAGTTATTTTATTTTATCTAATTTACTTATCTTTCATCCAAGTATGCCTTTTTTATTTTATTATTATTTAATTTGAGTTTATTTTTTTTATTTATAATGGTTGATGAGTATCAAATGTTGTTTTGGTAGTAGGATGTGGAGTTGAACTGTGCGAATAATTTTTTTTCATTTTTTTATTTTTAATATCAATGTTGTTTCTTTACTATAGAGAAGCGTTCCATATATTTTTTAATAGTTTTCTAAAATTATATTCAATGTAAAATTGTTCTTGTTGGTTACTCATACTTTTTTCTCTTCTCTGTGGTATGAGGAAATTGGGAACACGCATTTTCTAGGCGATGGATTAGCTCATGTGTCTCATTGAGGGCTGGCCCAAATAGGTTCATGATAATAACTATTTAATGATGGAAAGAAATATAAATATAAAAAAACTTCTAAAATTAATTTATAAATAGGGTGAAATATTGAGTATATGTTTGAAGGGATATATATATAGGAAGGTAATATATTTGTAATATATATGGTTGTTAGAAACAAGGATTTTGGAAATACAGATATTGTAAATAATTTCATCAAATATATAGACATTGGATATACATTTATTCAATATAACAATAAAATTATTTTAATTTTTGTTAAATAAAATATAAATATAATTAATTATTTGGGAATGTACTAAATTGATTATAAGTTTTTAGAACTCTTTAATATATATTTATATTTATATATACATTACACATTATTTTAATTATTTAAATGATTTTGTGTATTTATATAATAAAATGAATAATTATAATAAAAATGAATTGGTTACATTAAAATTTTTTAAATAATTTATTAATTTAATTTTGTTAATATTTTTTTAATATGTAAAAATATTTTTTTGGAATTCTAGTTATTGATTTATGCATATTTTTTTAAAAAATAATTTATTATGGTCAAATGAAGTTATTAATGATATATAAATATTATATGTTTCATTAAGTACATTAATACTTTATAGGGACTGGTAAATTCTATTAGATAAGAATATTAAAACATCATTTTCAAAATAATATATTTCTACAAAAAATTATTCTCCCTTAAAATATATTTTTTCAATAAAAAGTAAACGTTAACACAAATAGAGTTAGAATTTAACTAAAGATAGTGACGTTTTAGAATAATGTCATGTATATTATGTAATTGGGCCTATATTATATTTTTAGTAATGACATAATTTCCATAGTAAATAATTTTAATAAAAAAAATGAAGAAAAGTGGTAAATTAAAATGGCCAATTTTTTTTGGAAACTAGCATGATAATTTGACATTCAATAATAATTATATAGGTGTGTGTGTCAATACACAATTTATTAAATTTATCTACATAACTCTTTAAAAGTTAATATTATTCCATCCTTAAGTTTCACCTAACATATGATTGAAAATAATTTTCCCTAATTTTCACCCACAAAAGGAACACTATTCCATCCACTCTAATCTACATCAATATATTGGTTTTTATTTAAATATAGAATAAATAGATTTTATTAATGTCATATCCAATGTTTGGTAGCCTTGGGTCACATAAATGTGGCATACTATCATTATTCTAAAGGAAGACATTTCAATGTGACATTGAACCCATTGTGTAAAGAGAAATTCTTAATTCCATTCAATTTATTTATTATATAATATACTAAATACATCATTATCTACTATAATAATGTTTGAAAATAAATTTACTATGTTTATTTAAAAAATAAATGAACATAACAAAACATGTTCAATTGATATAACCCTTGGTAAAATCCATTTATTATATATCATTTTATAATTTAAACATTACATCATTCATATAATCTCATAATACATCTGATGAAAAGTTTTGTGAATTTTTTGATTAAGTGCAGAAAAAAAATATTTTTCAACCACATAAAAATTTCTCAGATGAAATATTCACATAAGACACCCATTTTATAAATATTAAACACAATATGTATCCTAATATCATAGGGTATAAACTCATCAAATAAGGATAGGCTCAAATTCAGAACAAAGGTAAACATGCTAAATATCAATTAAATATCATATGTTAGATAATTTGACCATGTGTGTCTAGGAACATGTTTATTTTTAAATGATATAACAGAGTGGAATCATTCCCAGTAATAGATGAATAAAAAATAATCAATTTCAGGTATAATGCTTTTGCAAGAAACATTCCAAATTAAATAATCTTGAGAAATGATAACATAATAATTTTGGATATGGAATTAAAATTATAACATGAATGATAAAATAATAAAATTATAACTAACAATAAATTAATTAGAATTTTTGGTGGGATAAATTTCTTCCCAAAGTATAGTAGACTTGTGTAACAACTCCTCCCCTTTTGAGATCCTTATATATAAAAATTTATTAATTAATTTGTGTGAAATAGCTCACCCACACATCACTAAATGATAAAACATACATATATGTGCTACATAAACATAAAGGTAATCAAAAATCATTTATACCCCATGAATATAAATTTATTTCATGATAATTTATTTAAAAATATCATATTAAGACATCTATAGAAATAAAGAGGAAGGTATAATAAAACAACATATGTAGTGAATTGAAATTAAATCCACTAAAGTATGATAAGATGAATGAAAAATAATATTATAAAGGAAATAAAATTTTTTATTTAAAAATAAGAATAAATGTTCTTTTCTTTTCAGAACATAAAAAATAAAAATTTTGAAGAACTACGGAAATAATATTTTCCTTCAAAAACCATGGAAACATGGAAAATTATGAAAATAATTATTAACTATCATGATGTAAGTAAAATTTGTTCCTCTTGTAAGAATTAAAAAAAATTTCACGCATTTTTATAAAAATTTAAATATGAAAGACACAAAAACATTAACAACATTATTTTCAATTTTTTTTGTCAAAATTAAATGTTTTTTGAAAATTAAAATGAATTTTCATCAAAACATAGAGAATATTATTCTAGAATGAATATAATTGATATGGATATAGAAGGTAATGGATTCTTTAAAAGGATTTAAAAATTTTAAACAAATTATTTTAGATAAAACCCATTGGGTTATTTAAAATCAAAACACTCTTGAAAAAAATAACATTATATAGAACATAAATTTCAACTAGTGTAAATATAGTTAGAATACAATACCTCAAAGTGATATTATAAACAAAAAATAAATTTAAATAGGTTGATAATATGAAATACATCTCAACGAAGTGAAATTGAGAAAAACCTATATCAAATATCATGTCAGTCATACATACACTATATTTCCTGTAAAAAAAATTATTTTTTATCATTGAAATTATTGATAACCATATTCGTATATATTTTACTTTATACCATTCATTAATAATTCTTTATAACTCATATTTTAATTTTTTTAAAATTAAAATTCGAGGGTTAACCCTTCATTTTTCATTATATACGTCAGTTTGGTTCTTCTGGTCCTTGATTATTGTGCACGGGTTCTTTGGTGACCCAAAAAATGTTTAAATTTATATTGAATTAATTTTTATTATTACTCAACAATTATCCCAAAAAATCACACTCGACAACTATAAATGTGTAGTTTATTCAAATACTAGATACATTATCAACCTATATCAAGAAGTATATCTAACTTCACCACTATGTTCACCTAATATTGTTCCCTAATATGAATGATTCTATATAAAACCACTCTTCATAACATGTGGAAATATAAATAATTGAATGTGTGAGATCAAATGATCAATAAGGGTAAACATGGGAGGTATGATATCATGATCATAATTGGGCAACAGATAAGCACAATTATATGAGAACATGACACTATATTATGAAAACATTCATAAGAAGTAATATATCAAAAATAACGAGAAATTGAATTAGTCTCTTCCATTAAAAAGTTACGAGTCATAAGAATTTGGAATCATCAATAATCAATCATGAGACAAGAGAGTATTTCATAATCAGTAGAAATATTGTTTTAGCATAAGAATGTATATAGAAAATTATTTCCTTATTAAAGGATCACATCTAAGAGAAACATAATGAAAAAATTCACATATTGGATTTGGTTCACTCCCCATTAACATAATCATATGGGATAGATTTACATAGTGTACTTGGTTCACCCCAATTCCCTTTTCATATCACCTCCTAAGATATAAATCTTTACCCAATTAAATATATCATAATTAAATTATAACACTACCCACAATATAATGGAAACCATACATATATATTCCATAAGTTCATAAAAAATTAATCATTTAATCATAGAATAAATAACTCATGGCATATAAACATGTTTAATGAACAAATTCCTAAAACATTTGCATTATAATACATCTAGGAAAAAATGGATGGTAACATAACATAATATCTATTGTAAATAAATAAAATTATTTAGGGTATTCTAACAATAATGAAAAATAATTTCATAAAATAATTTGAAATATGAATTGAAATATATGAGAAAGAATCATTTTATTTTGGTAAATTTTATAAAAGTAATATTCCTAGAAGAAAACGTATTAAATTTTATATCAATAACTATGTAAATGATAAGAAATATAAAATAAAAAGATATAATAGTGTTGGTGGAAAAATCATTCATTCTATAAAAAATAAAAAATTATAATTTTAACGCATATTTAGTGAAATTAAAAAATGGCATTTTTGAGAAAATCAAAGAAGATTCCTATAAAAAATTTGCATATAAAGTAAAATATTGTAGAAAAATAATATTATCAATAATATTAAAGTAAATAATAACTTCCAAAAAATAATATATAATATTATGGATATGGAAGAGTAATATTCCCAACCAAAAATTATAAATACGATTTCTTTTAATAAAAACATTCCTCTGGTCTATTTATTAAAAAGAGTGGGGAATGAAAGGTCGTCATTTCCTATTCTTGGTTGATTCTTTCATTTTTTATTAGATATACGAGACTTATATAAAGGTTAACACATAAACATAATGAAATTTTAATATATATATATATATATATATATATTAATATTCAAAATTTAATATTGAAATAGTATATTAAGAGGTTTTGGATGAAGAAATAAACACGAACGGAAAAAATTAATTCAATTTCCTCTTAATCAATTATCATCTTTTGGATACAACATTAATAATCATTAGTTTATTTATTTAGCTATAAAATTATAGCTAGGAAATGGGTAGAAGAGTAGGACAATCATTTGGGAAGAGTGTGGTATGGGTATGGTGAGAAATGTTTGTGAATATCCGAGGTGGTTAGGTTTCTTTTTATATGTGTGGGAAGTGACTCCCTTGTAAATATAATTAACATTAAAGTAATATAAAGACATTTTCACGGGAAAGTTTCTCCAAATTAGTCTAATTTTTAAGGTAACGTTTCAGGAGGTCTAAATAAAGTCATGGAATCAAATAAGGATAAGGTTGTTGTGTATTTAAAAGCCTTGTCTATTAGTTTAACCACATTTAGCTCATTTAACCTTTATCATATAAACTATACATTTTTACTATGGTAAAAAAATTATGATAAGGAATAAAATTGTTCTTACGAAAAAAATAAATGATTATTATATATATGGAATAAATTTTATATGATTCAATGTAATGGACCGGACCCCTCCGGTCCATTCCTTTGTTGAAATCGATCTGGTCAACACAACACACGTTATAATGATATTTTTTTTAATAATAATTGGTGACGATTTAATAAATTTTAATTGGGGTTTTGTTATAAGTGTTATACTAAATAATAATAATAATAATGTTGGCTTAATTTTTTGAATGATCCGTTAATAAAGATTTAATGAAATTTAAATTTTGAATTAAATTCAATAAATGAGAGATGTTATGATAATTGTGTAAAAATAATTAAATAAATGTATAAAATGAATTTTGGGCGTGCCACATGGAGAATGAGGAGGAGCCTTTTTGTTGTGGGTGTGATGAATATTTTGGAAGTAATAAGATTGGAGAGAGAATTAGATTGGAGAGAGAAAAGGTTTAAATGAAATAAATATTTAATATTTAAACCAATAAAATAAATAATTTAAAGAGGAGTCAATCATGGGACGTGTTGAACTTGGAGAAAAAGAAAGTGGGAGGCGCCACTTGTGGAGTGAGTTAAAGATTTGAAATAAATTGGAGAGAGAGTGTGAGAATTAAAAGAGAAGTAATAAAAGAAAAGAAAAAGAAATCAATTAAGGAGAAAAGGAGAAAGGCACACCAAATTGGAGAGAGAGGGTTGGGTGGATTTAGGTTTTTGAAATAAATCAATTAAAAATAATAATATAATAATCATGTTAATGTTTTTGTAGGTAAAACACTTTTTCGATCGTAACTTATTCATGCGTCCTCGGTTTCATGAACCGTCTGCGGCAGTGTGACCCTGACTACGAGACGAAAATTATGAGTCCAATATTGGATATCTTTTTCAGGTTTTCGGATCGGGTACCCGAAAGGCTTTTGAATTAATAGATTTAATATTATTATTAAATCTTTGACCCGTCATAACTCCCGCGTGCGACGTCCGATTGGCTTCTCGTCAGTGGCGATGTGATCCTATAATTAATATGATTGATTAAAGTCTAATTTTGGATATTAAATTATGGTTCGTGGCTCGGGTCCAAAAAACACCACATATTAATAGAATTATCTTTATTATAAAAACGCGTGGAAACCACGTGGCGTGTCGTGTGTTGACCAGTCAAAACATGTAACGGGTGTATAGTCACACCGTGTATTCATCAATACATGCTGCATACTATTTTACCTATTCGTAGGCTATATAAGAAAGGGTCGCGGATTATTTCCAGACCAATCGCTTCTTCTTCGCACGACGACACTCTTGGTTGATCAAGAAGTCTTCCTCCTCTAACTTCTTTGTCCGAGCTCCGAATTACGATCGGTCAGCGGCCACAAGATCATAGCAACGAGACGAAGCTTCTAAGCCCGGACTTGTCACCTTTCCTTCCGGTCTTCCTTCTCCAGCTTCCATCCTAGGAGGCGTTTGTCGGGTTTTGCGAAGGCGGAGGACACCGAAGGACGTCGTTGGAAGCGACGTGATCGTGACCTTTTGAAGTAGGGGTATACCTTCGTCTCTCTATTTGGTGAAACATGCGGGGTGGGATATTTTTATTTTGTTCCATGGGATGCATTTTAACTTTAAATAAAGATAATAACCGGATAAAGAAGGGTTTGGGGTTTTGTGCTGTTTCTTTGCCTTCCAGTTTCTTTATCTTCTGATTGTGATTTTGGATTGAAAGGCCTTTGCCTACTGAAAATCAAGGCCGTTGGTGGCCTTTGCGTGCGCAATTGATATCTGAATTGTTTTTGGTTGGTTTTGTTAAAACATGGAAAATGGATAAGCACGTAAAGACTGGATGATTAAATGAGAATGAAAACCTCGTGTGATCACCCCGGTTGAACAAAATTGGAATAATGAACATGTTGGTGGTTTGGTTGTTTTGTGGGAAATGTTTTTGTAAAAGATGTGGTTGAAATGGGAAGTGGTTGGTTGTGGAAAATGCCTTTATTTATGAAAAGTGTTTGATTATGAAAAGTGTTTTGGAAGTAAAAGGTGTTTTCATATGCGGAAATGTTTTGTGTGTAGGAAGGGTTTTATGTGTGGAACTTTGAAATAAATGAATGATGGAATGTTGTATTGTTGTGAGAATCTTTTGTAAATGAAATGGCATGTGGTTGCTTGCGTTTTACCTAACATTGGTTGTGGATGGCAGTGATATGTTTGTGAAAGGTTTTGTCTGGATGATAGTTGCCCAATAGTAATAATTTGTTAAACCATTGCATGAAACATGAAAACCTAAATGGGGTTGGGGGATGATTGTTTGGTTGTTGATGCATGCTTCGTGGTAGCAGTGCCGAGGCACATGCTCAGTTCCTCTTTTTAAGAAGCCATAGGTTGGGCTGTGTGTTTGGTATATGTATATATATAATTGTATCTTTGTGTTTTGTCGCACCACACCCATGTCAAGCACCTAGTGCCGAACACTCCCATTTTATGGGAGTGGGTGTTCCCCATTAGTTACTAGCTCCTTCCTGCTCCTTCTTCCATAGGCTATGATGGCTTGAGGTGACCTTACACCCAAGACTCTTCGGGTAGGTCTCGGAGGCTGTGATGGCTTGGGGAGACCTTTAGACCAAGACTCTTCAGGCAGGCTTACCGTTCCCAAGAACCATCGGGATGAGGCCCAGGTGTCTGCGGACGGGTTAGTGGTTGTGGCCCAGGTGTCTGCGGGCGGGTTAGTGGTTGTGGCCCAGGTGTGTGCGGGCGAGATGCGTGGTTTGGCCCAGGTGTGTGCGGGCGGGAAGAGTGTGGTAGAGTCAGTACGTTTGCCGTTAGGAAGAGAAGCATCTAATTAAGTGGGAAATGGTGCGGGGTACCCAATACTTTTGTTATATATATATACTAAACATGTTTGTGTTACTTGGTGAGTGTGACCAGTGAGGCTGGGTGGATAGTTTTTCCTTGTTAGTTTCTGGTTCTTCTGTTTTCTCACGGGACCTTAGGGTGTCTCCCCACTTGTGCACGAGAGCTTTAGGTTTCCCTACTGAGTATACTTGTATGCTCACCCTACGTTTACTTTCAGGTTTCCAGGAGGACTACCAGGGCCGTGCGGGACCCTACTAGTCGGGCTGTTGGAGTTGTTGCAGTTGTTGTTCTCTTTTTTCTTTGGCATTGTACTTTTGAGCTTCCTTGTACTTGTACCTTGTTATAAAAATTGTTTAAACATGCATGTGGGCTTGGTTTGGGTTTATTTATATACACTTGTTCTTTTCCCTTTTTGGTGGTTGACTTTTTCTATTTCCCGATCCAAAATAATAAAAAGGGTAATGCCTCCCATATTTGTGAAAACTCATACCCATGGTGCTAGTCGCCAACCCGGGGCCTACTGGAGGCGGGACTCGGGTGTCATTATCTTCCTTTCACCATTGCCAGCTCAGGAGGGGCATCTTTGATGGAAGGGGGTCGTGACAGAATGGTATCAGAGCTGATGGTTGAGAGATAGTATGGAGTCTGGAGTTAGGCACAGTGAGGATTGCATGGGATGGTAGGGAAAAAGTGTTCGTTAATCTTGGTGCGTGACATAGGCCAGGGAAGACCGGCTAGGACACGGGATTTTAGGGCCCCCCGTGATCCGATGCAAGGACTTTGAGCCTACCGAACGACCAAGTGATACTATATTGATTGCAGGGTAGAGACCCTAGAGAAGGTACATGCATCATCATGTTTGTGTTTTACTTGATTTGGGTGTTCTGGGAAAGAAATTGAAATAAAATTATAAATTAAAACTTTGAGTTTTTCATTACTACTTGGGCTTAGGCGTTCCCTATTTACCGAACAACTATGGCACCTGGACGTCAACAGAACGGCAGAGGAGTGGGACACAGACGGTTTCATGCAATAGAAGTGGCAACCCTAGCAAGGACAGAGATCAAGAGAGATGTTTCCGGTTTTACTTAAATGCTCTCATTTATGTTTTGTTTAAATTCAAGATCATCACACTCCTTTGTTGAAACTCATTCTCGCCCATGCTTTGGGACTGGAACTTTTTTTTCATGAATTTATAATGCTAAGTCGTTTCCCTCTTTCCTTTAAATGTGCGTGAAGAGCCCTATCATGTGGGGAGGGGAAGACCTAATCCCTATTCGAGACGCATTAATGTGGATGCGATTTAACCCATGCAGGCGAGTCAGTGCCGCCTAAAGCGGATAATATCTCGACATGGGAGAAGGAATTCCTCAAGCCATGTGTCCGGGCAGCGTGTGGGTTGTACGTTGTTGGGTGGAGTGTAAGATGGAAAAAAACCTAATATATAAGAGTGGGAAGGCCCAGTCCTTAATCGAGACGCATTAATGCAGATGAGATTAAACCCGTGCAGGCGAGTCAGTGCCGCCTAAAGCGGATAATATCTCGACATAGGAGAGGGAATTCCTAACTCACGTAATTAGGGTTGTCGGTTGTTTCTTGTTATGACAAGAGCCCTAAGAGGTATCTTGCGGAGTGGTTGTTTGGATCCATTCTTTTTCTTGGTTGGTTTTTAATTCTCGAGGACGAGAATGTTTTAAGAGGTATCTGATGTAATGGACCGGACCCCTCCGGTCCATTCCTTTGTTGAAATCGATCTGGTCAACACAACACACGTTATAATGATTTTTTTTAATAATAAATGGTGACGATTTAATAAATTTTAATTGGGGTTTTGTTATAAGTGTTATACTAAATAATAATAATAATAATGTTGGCTTAATTTTTTGAATGATACGTTAATAAAGATTTAATGAAATTTAAATTTTGAATTAAATTCAATAAATGAGAGATGTTATGATAATTGTGTAAAAATAATTAAATAAATGTATAAAATGAATTTTGGGCATGCCACATGGAGAATGAGGAGGAGCCTTTTTGTTGTGGGCGTGATGAATATTTTGGTAGGAATAAGATTGGAGAGAGAATTAGATTGGAGAGAGAAAATGTTTAAATGAAATAAAGATTTAATATTTAAACCAATAAAATAAATAATTTAAAGAGGAGTCAATCATGGGACGTGTTGAACTTGGAGAAAAAGAAAGTGGGAGGCGCCACTTGTGGAGTGAGTTAAAGATTTGAAATAAATTGGAGAGAGAGTGTGAGAATTAAAAGAGAAGTAATAAAAGAAAAGAAAAAGAAATCAATTAAGGAGAAAAGGAGAAAGGTGCACCAAATTAGAGATAGAGGGTTGGGTGGATTTAGGTTTTTGAAATAAATCAATTAAAAATAATAATATAATAATAATGTTAATGTTTTTGTAGGTAAAACACTTTTTCGATCGTAACTTATTCATGCGACCTCGGTTTCATGAACCGTCTGCGGCAGTGTGACCCTGACTACGAGACGGAAATTATGATTCCAATATTGGATATCTTTTTCGGGTTTTCGGATCGGGTACCCGAAACGCTTTTGAATTAACAGATTTAATATTATTATTAAATCTTTGACCCGTCATAACTCCCGCGAGCGACGTCCGATTGGCTTCTCGTCAGTGGCGATGTGATCCTATAATTAATATGATTGATTCAAGTCTAATTTTGGATATTAAATTATGGTTCGTGGCTCGGGTCCACAAAACACCACATATTAATAGAATTATCTTTATTATTAAAACGCGTGGAAACCGCGTGACGTGTCGTGTGTTGACCAGTCAAAACACGTAACGGGTGTACAGTCACACCGTGTATTCATCAATACACGATGCATACTGTTTTACCTATTCGTAGGCTATATAAGAAAGGGTCGCAGATTATTTCCTGACCAATCGCTTCTTCTTCGCACGACGACACTCTTGGTTGATCAAGAAGTCTTCCTCCTCTAACTTCTTTGTCCGAGCTCCGAATTACGATCCGTCAGTGGCCACAGGATCGTAGCGACGAGATGAAGCTTATAAGCCCGGACTTGTCACCTTTCCTTCCGGACTTCCCTCTCCAGCTTCTATCCTAGGAGGCGTTTTTCGGGTTTGGCAAAGGCGGAGGACACCGAAGGACGTCGTCAGAAGCGACGTGATCGGGACCTTTTGAAGTAGGGGTTTACCTTCGTCTCTCTATTTGGTGCAACATGCGGGGTGGGATATTTTTATTTTGTTCCATGGGATGCTGTTGAACTTTAAATAAATATAATAACCGGATAAAGAAGGGTTTGGGGTTTTGTGCTGTTTCTTTGCCTTCCAGTTTCTTTATCTTCTGATTGTGATTTTGGATTGAAAGGCCTTTGCCTACTGAAAATCAAGGCCGTTGGTGGCCTTTGCGTGCGAAATTGATATCTGAATTGTTTGTGGTTGGTTTTGATAAAACATTGAAAATGGATAAGCACGTAAAGACTGGCTGATTAAATGAGAATGAAAACCTTGTGTGATCACCCCGGTTGAACAAAATTGGAATAATGAACATGTTGGTCGTTTGGTTGTTTTGTGGGAAATGTTTTTGTAAGAGATGGGGTTGAAATGGGAAGTGGTTGGTTGTGGAAAATGCCTTTATTTATGAAAATTGTTTGATTATGAAAAGTGTTTTGAAAGTAAAATGTGTTTTCAAATGCGGAAATGTTTTGTGTGTGGAAAGGGTATTATGTGTGGAAATTTGAAATAAATGAATGCTGGAATGTTGTATGGTTGTGATAATCTTTTGTAAATCAAATGGCATGTCGTTGCTTGCGTTTTACCTAACCTTAGTTGTGGATGGCAGGGATATGTTTGTGAAAGGTTTTGTCTGGATGATAGTTGCCCAGTAGTAATAATTTGTTAAACCATTGCATGAAACAAGAAAACCTAAATGGGGTTGGGGGATGATTGTTTGGTTGTTGATGCATGCTTCGTGGTAGCAGTGCCGAGGCACATGATTAGTTCCTCTTTTTAAGAAGCCATAGGTTGGGCTGTGTGTTTGGTATATGTATATATATATTTATATCTTTATGTTTGGTCGCACCACACCCATGTCAAGCACCTAGTGCCGAACACTCCCATTTTATGGGAGAGAGTGTTCCCCCTTTGTTACTAGCTCCTTCCTGCTCCTTCTTCCATAGGCTATGATGGCTTGAGGTGACCGTACACCCAAGACTCTTCGGGTAGGTCTCGGAGGCTGTGATGGCTTGAGGCGACCTTTAGCCCAAGACTCTTCGGGCAGGCTTACCATTCCAAAGAACCTTCGGGATAAGGCCCAGGTGTCTGCGGGCGGGTTAGTGGTTGTGGCCCAGGTGTCTGCGGGCGGGTTAGTGGTTGTGGCCCAGGTGTGTGCGGGCGAGATGCATGGTTTGGCCCAGTTGTGTTCGGGCGGGAAGAGTGTGGTAGCGTCAGGACGTTTGCCGTTAGGAAGAGCAGCATCTAATTAAGTGGGAAATGGTGCGGGGTACCCAATACTTTTGTTATATATATATACTAAACTTGTTTGTGTTACTTGGTGAGTGTGACCAGTGAGGCTGGGTGGATAGTTTTTCCTTATTAGTTTCTGGTTCTTCTGTTTTCTCACGGGACCTTAGGGTGTCTCCCCACTTGTGCACGAGAGCTTTAGGTTTCCCTACTGAGTATACTTGTATGCTCACCCTACGTTTACTTTCAGGATTCCAGGGGGACTACCAGGGCCGTACGGGACCCTACTAGTCGGGCAGTTGGAGTTGTTGCAGTTGTTGTTCTCTTGTTTTCTTTGGCATTGTACTTTTGAGCTTCCTTGTACTTGTACCTTGTTATAAAAATTGTTTAAACATGCATGCGGGCTTGGTTTGGGTTTATTTATATACACTTGTTCTTTTCACTTTTTGGTGGTTGACTTGTCCTATTTCCCGATCCAAAATAATAAAAAGGGTAATGCCTCCCATATTTGTGAAAACTCATACCCTTGGTGCTAGTCGCCAACCCGGGGCCTACTGGAGGTGGGACTCGGGGGTCATTATCTTCCTTTCACCATTTCCAGCTCAGGAGGGGCATCTTTGATGGAAGCGGGTCGTGACATTCAATTTCCAAATATTGAAAAAAATTATTTTAATACATTTATAAAAAGACATAATTTAAAACATTTTTTAGAGATATGCTTTTTTAATACTATAAATGAATTTATACATAAATAATGAATTAAATTGAAATAAATTACATTTATTTAATTATATGTTGGAAATTAATAGTTTTATTACATATAATGACATCTAAAATCATGTAAATAATTAAGAATAAATAATTAATTGAAAAGGTAAAGATATATTTTTATTAGAATATATAATAACTAATATTTTCAAAATTCTTGAATGAGTATAAAAATATAATAAATTATTTTTATATACATTTTTTATAACAACCATATTTTTATATATTTATTTTCTTGTAAGAATATATAGATTATTTATATATCTAGATGCTGAGATGTTGTGAGATTATGAGGCCCTGGGTGCCAAGAATTTATTTTTGAAAAAATATTAATTATATTAAATTCATATGAGTGCATTTTTCCAAAAAAATGGAATAAACTTTTAATATAGTCTTATATAAGAGATCTAAGGCTGCCCGTGAGTTAAGATCTTGGGTTTTACCCTAGGTAAAATATAACTTTGGAATGCATCATACATTCGAGTTGAGAACATCGGTGGGAAAACATTTAAATAAATCTGTTGAATAAATAAATTTTCTGAAATAATTGTCTTAAAATAATAAAATCTCTATATGAATTCTCATATTGTTAATTTTTAGGGTTAGCTGCATGACCCTGAAAATCAAGAGGATTCATTGGCGAGCATTGGATGAGATTCTATTGGTGAGACAAGATCAGATCTTGTATCATAGATCGGTGTGCAATGAAACTTTGGGATCTCACCAATGAATGTGAAATAGAACCATTCATTACCTTTGAATGATTAAAATAGAGGTTGAGTGTTTTTTATTTTGATTCTTTCCACATTTTTTAATAAATAAACATCAATAAATCATTTTCTATTTTTTATGGTTCCTCATTTGTTAATATAATGAAAATCGATTGAGTCTATCTATACAGGATAGAGTTGTGTTCCCCCTTAGTGTGTTTTTTATTTCTCCTATGATTCATTGTTCATCACAAACATTTCCATTAGCTCGCAGTTCACTGAATACATGTAAATCAATCATTTCACACCCAATTCATCATATAAAAGAATGACACCACATACCTGAGTTTGGATTGATCATACATCATGGTTTGATAACGAAATGACAGATCATATTTGAATCAAAGGCATTAAAGCATAGGGTTTTGGATTGTGATAAATGTATGGATTTGGGTAACATTTTTCTATGAATCGAGATCTAGAATATGGACTACAGGCTATGATAGTGGACAAACGAACCTAGGTCTACGATTCCTAGTGACACTTGTAAAAAAACATCTACAATGGTGGTGTGGTATACATATAAGTATACCCACTGGTTCTTTTAAATCACAAAGAACACAACTTGTAATACCGGAATACGCAATGTTTGGGGCCCTAGCTGCATTGCATGGGTTTCCGTAATAAATTTAAATATAATAAGGAATGTGACACTATCACATGATATTTTACCATTACCTAGTGTATCAGAATTTTCATCGGTTGGTACATAGTCATAGGCACACGAATAGCTATCTGTACATAGACATGACCAGCCATCACAAACACAACCACGAGTACACAGGATCAGACACGATGTGTTCTCATAAACAGACATGTGCATGGTCTTTGATACACATGGAGGACCCAATATCAAAGTGACACATCATGTAATACTAGTACACTCTATTTAATCCTTCAAACATGGAATATAGACCTTTCCATTTTCATTTTTGGGATGTTTCATTAGGTATAATTCCTTTAATCCCTTACCTTAATGTTAGAATATAATCACGTCCTATACATATGATGGTGATCCAATTAGTGGGAATTCATGGAAATAGTTATTTAAATCCTTTCATGAGTCCTATAAAGAGATCATCTATCATCTTCATTTTCTTTTGGTTGATTTCATTATATTTTCATGACCAAAATTATGCATGCATCGATCTTATACATAGAAGGTTATTCATTATTGAGTTGTTGGTATACCTCAAGGCCTTGGTTGTGATCCTCATCTATGTATCATTATCATTATAATTAAATTTTATTATTATTATGGTGAGTCCTGATGAGCAGTGCATATTGGAAAGACACCATCAGTGTTATCTGTCTCAGGCAGCGTGTTCTCCTAGATGAGTGCTATGTGGATACTTCAAGCAAGATTCCTAGACCATCATTACGATTCATAATTAATATTGAGATGCTATTTTGTTTTTGATTATTTATAGATGTTTTGTTATATTTTTTTTATCCATATGTATGTCATGATCTAGCTGATATTATTGATTTTATATGCATAGTGATTTTTTGGTGTCCGACTGGGTATTATAATACCTACCCCTACACAAGCTTTCCCCTCACATGTAATGAAATATATATATTGTCGAAAATTTAATGAAATCCTAGAGGAACCATCACTAGATAGAAATTATTGAGTCTGATAGACTGAGGTACGTTCTCACTTTTTCATTCATACTATTCCCCTTATATGCTTTCAAGATGGACTGGTATTCATATTCTTTATGGTGGGATTTTCTTTGACCCTTTTTTATTTCTAGTACTCTTTTGATGCTCTAATGGTGGGATTTTTATCTATTCATGTATAGTTTATCAACTCATTACATTTCAGCACTGTATGGGATTATAGATGTGTGTGTACAAGTAAATTAAGCAATGGCACCCCATGTGAGTGATATAACTACTCAGCTTTATTCACCAATCCATAGATGATTGGAGGCCGAATAGAGGAAGTCACAACATGGGACCAATTGGGATGGGGTCCTGATTGTCTGTCATCAGAGGAACACTATTCTATCATAACATATAATTCTATGAGACTGCTTTAAGATAGAAATGGTAAGAGTTTAGAGTTCCTTTTTGAATCCATCGAGTCTTTTTTTATTATAAATGAGGATGTCTCTTCAACAGGACTCTGAGTACCTATGTTTTGACTTGGTACATGTGTACAATGGATGTAGGTAAATCATTTGTACATTAATTTTATAAAAATGGAATTTGGTCTCCAAGTCATTCTTGAGTCAAATTTCTGGACATAATCATTGACTATGGTACATCTTGTCTATTTTATAATGAATATTCCTCATATTCCATCTGGGATTTAGCATCAATATCTTGAGGATGATCCCCTTTGTGATGATTCTTTAATACAAGGACTTGTTATGGATATGTTTCCTCCAGGCGGTGCACTTGTTGTGCCACCCCCTATTGACCAATAGATGGTATGAGTAGTGCCAATGGATTACATGCATAGGTTGAGAAAGATTCACGAGCTTCATTGATAGAGAACCATTAGGTTCTAACGGTATCCCAACACATAGGTAGTTAATTACTCAGTTGTGGTGGGGATGTGAGGATTCCATCATATCATGACATAAGAAAACCAGATGGGTGTTCTGGTTGTGAAACATCCATATGGATCTACATAACAATTGTGTGTTTTAGTGACCAATTCATATGATGAGTCGACTCTTCCTTGTTTGAGTTTCAGCTCTATTTCATAGATTATTTAACTCTAGCTACATTGATGGAAGTACACTTATAAGAGATTCTACAACATTTAAAAGGTTGTCTGAGGATGATTAAGTATTCATTGATGTTCACCACCCTCTTTAGGTACTAAATGGATATGGTTCAGGATGGGTTATTTAGATATCTGACCTTTGATATAGGATTTATTAGATACATATGAGTTATTTCTATTCCTATGTGCATTCCTAAATATGTCGTGGTGATAAAGAGTCCCTTTTTGGTTAAGAGTTTCTGGAATAAGAAGATGCAGATTGTTGTTTCTAACAGTGGAAATACATGAGTAGAGACTTCAAAACAATGGTTTTGACATAATAAATAAGGGACTGTAAGCATAAAAAATTTCATTATGTGATCCTTGGATATCAGTTTTATGGTTGATTTATCATTGGACATGTCTAGTCAGACCAAGGGGAGGCAATGCTACTCTTGGGGTGGTTGTGGACATCATACATGAAATTGTATGACCTTCCATAAGGTTGATATAGAGAGAGTAGATGATACACCTAATTAGAGGTAGTGACACGAGAATAAAGGTTCATGGGGTGGAAGATATGGATGAGTAGATTGGAGAGTAGCTAGAGGTGGTATACATTTTGAATTGCTTCCACGTGTACCCCCAAGTGGTCCACGACATGCTTAGGGAGATGGTCTTCATGGTTGAGGGCTACTGTATGTGGTTGATGCTTATGAACCAAAGGCTCCAGTGATGATAAAAGGTATGATATATTTATTTTCTACCTTAGATTTAGTACTGATAGACATATTTGTGTGTCATTTCATTGTCTACACTTAACTATTTCAAGACATAGAGCTTCTAGATGAGCCTTTAGCTCAACCCCTATGCTTGGATACATATAATGTAGATGACCTAGTGAGAAAAAACATGTTTCAATGGTCTCAATTGACTCTTGGGGGTTATAGTTTCAATTGTAATATCATTGTGTATGTGAAGAATCCTAATAATGTCATCATAGGTATAGCATATTTATTTACATTTCATGGCCAGATAGACTATTTCCGGAGGAGGATGCAGTGCATCAGTAGTGATGGGACGTGGTTTTCCTCTATGAGTGAAAAGTATACACATGTATTTTATGATACAATCATGAATATTACTGTTTATCTAATTACTCATTAGTTGGCTAGAATGACCTTTAGTTTAGTTAATTCTATGTGTTTTTCATTCCCTTCTGTGTTGGAAGAGTATGAGGAAATCTTTTCTAAAAAGGTTTCTGGCTTACCTCTCCCTTGAGAGAAATACTTATACAATTATCTACACCCTGAGATGATCCTGATATCCACTCCATTATATCAAAAGGGCCACAATGATATTTTTGATATGAGGGTTTAATTGGATGACTTATAGATGATGGGATTTGTTAGACACAGTGTTTCACACTTCTTTACCCTGGTGTTCTTCAACATGAAGAGTTATGGGAGTTCAAGGTTATGTGTTGAGTACCTTCACTAAAACTAGATGACCATAATGAAAATGTAGCAACTACTTAGAATATATAAACACAATGATTACCTGAGAGGGGATCATTGGTCCTCGAAGATTGGACTTAGATAATTCTCACTCTAGCTGAGTGTATGAGATAAGGATATTACAAAGGCAGTATTTTTATTTCACTATGGTCTGTATGACTACTTGGTAATGCCTATTGGTGTAATGAATTACGAAAAAGTGTTCATGGGACTTATGAAATGGAGCATTCATCCTTTCTTAGACCAGTTCATGGTAGTCTTCATCAATGATATCAAACTGTACTCAACATCCAAGGAGGATCATGTGAGACACTTTAGGATGGTTGTGTAAGTACTCTAAGAGACACAAATTTTTTTAAAACATTTTATGTGCTAGTTATGGATTCATGGAGTCCATTTTAGGGACATTTTATCTTAATAGATAATGTGGTATTGGGCCTGTAAAATGTCCACGAAATGCTTTCATAGGAGCCAACCAAGAGCATGATGGAGATATAGAGAATCCTTGGGTTCATAAGATATTACCATAGATTCATACCTAACATATCTAGGATATCTTATTCCTTTAAATATTTAACTCTAATGGGGAATCCTCTCATATTGACATGGAACTTAAAACATGATTCCCAGGATTTGAGGTAGGGAGTGACGAGTGATCCCATCTTGGGATTTCTTGATCAGGGTGTAAAGTATGTAATGTTTCGCAATTCATCATGTAATGGTAATGGTTTCAACATTTAATGCGTGTGTTTTCATTTTGAACTATGTTACCCATGATCATCACTTAGTAGTGGTAGTATTCTCCCTGATGATTGGAGAGTCTATAATATTGGTGATTATATTACCATCTATTCTGACCACAAGAGCCTCAAGTATATATTCTCTTCAAAAGATCATTACTCGATACACAAGAAATAGCTGGATATCCTTCAGGATTATCACATAAATATTTTCTATACTCATGAGTATGGGAACATTGTATAATATTCCCTAAGTAGGAGATTTTGTTTTTAGTAGCTGAGTGTTGTTTCAGAGTAGTTTTCCTCAATATAAATAACCTTTGTAGATGGTATGGATAATCCAATGTGTAGTCGATGTCTATTACCCCATTACATGTACCTCAAGTCAGGGAGGCACAATTGGGGATAAAGAATGTGAGACCCCAGGTACTAATATACACCCCAAACATGCTCTTAGTGGAATTTATGAAGGTGGGATCTTGAAATTATATTTAGGTTATGCAAGATGGAACAAATGATGTTACAGGAGAAGTATATGAGAGACATCAATACATCTACATTGGTGGTACACCAAGGTGTGTAAAAGATATACCAATATCATTGAAGTTGTCTTTGGTGGACAGGGGTGAAGAAAATAGTTGTAATGTTGTTTATATTGAATCTTTATTGTCAACAAGTAATGGCTATGCACCAGGTTCGAGTTGGTTTAGCTTAACCCCTTGAGGTTCCATAGTGGAAGTGGGATGACATATTTGTGGAATTTGTGATAGGTTAACCATGTATGTCTAGGTTAAATGAATCCATCTGGGTGATCATTGACTGTCTCACCATGTATGCCCACTTCCTAGATATTTTGGAGCAAATTTTGGAAGAGTGATTGGGATGTATATACAAAAAAATAGTCTGAATCCATAGAGTTCCCTCTAGGATCATTTATTACCATGATTTTTAACTCACATCATGGTTATTTAAGGTGATGAAAATTTATTTTGTGGATAAGTTATGATTGAGAGTGAATTTTAACCCCTAGACTAATATTTAGACTCAAATTAACATTCTTTTCTTTGAGTACATGCTATTGGATTACATGATAGACATCAGATATAGTTTGTGGGATCACTTTCCTTTAGTGGAGTTTTCTTACATAAAAATTTCACAATAAATATGGAACCAGTCATTAACTTTTTCATCTAACCCTACAGTTTAATAAAATATTGGATTGGCCAAGAGAGTAAATACTTATGGGACTAGAGTTCATGAAAGAATCTATATAGAAGGTGTTGATCATATTGGAGGAGCCAAGGATTGCACAGAGACATCACAAGTCTTACATGGACTGACGATGGAGGCCTTTGGAGATCTAGGGGAGAACATGTGTTTCTACATGTTTCACCTCAATGGGGATTATAGATATTTGGATTGGGTGGAAATCCATCTCCAAGATTCATTGACACTTTCTAGATACTTTATAAAGTTGGGTAGGTGGTGTACCTCTTAGATATACTACTGAATTTTGACCATTCACACATCTTCTTAAACATGTCATAGTTGGGGAGAAACATGAATGATCCATCAAATATTATCTATTGGGTGAGATGGACATAAATGATGAAGCTCCCTTTGCTGAGTACAGGGTAGAGATTGAGTATTTATAGGAGAGGATCCATTATCGGTGAGAATTCCCTTAGTCTATGTCTTTTGGAAGCAAACGAATCTTCAAGAGAGAATTTGGGAGTGAGATAATATAACGAATCATATTTTACAAATTATTGTTTTAGAATATTGTATAAATTATTTATGGATCTAAATGCTGAGATTAGGTATGATTCTGAGGCATGGTATGACAAAAATTATTTTTGGAAAATGTATTATATATATTAAATTCAAATGTTCATAGTTTTCCTAAAAAAGAGTAATTAAATAAAAATGGATGATAATATGATAAACAATAGGTCTTTGTTGAGTTTAAATCGTGGGTTTTACTCTCGGCATGATACAACCTTGCAGCGTGTCAGATATTCTGGTTGGTTGCAATTGTTAGAAGTCATTTAAATAAATTAACATATTAAATTATTCACCAAGTCCTAATAAAATATCTATAAAAAAAATTTGGAGAATTTTTAGGGTTCTCTGCACAACCCTACAAATTGAGTGGAGAAATTAGATAAAATTGGAGGATCTCCAAATAGCATGAAATGACCGGATCATGGATCATCGATTGGTGTGTGATATAACTCCATGATCTAATCAATTAGAATGGAACAAAACCTATCTTCACTAGGGATTGATCAAAATAATAGAGGGATGTTGTTTTATTTGGATTTATTACTTGTTTTTTATTTCTATTATGAACATAAATCTGTCCAACCTTGGATCAATTCACATAATAATCATGTTTTAGATATAGGATTATCTACAAGGATTACAGAGAGAATTGTTTTTCTTTTACGGTTATTCATTTGTTTTTCTAATGATAACTGATTGAGTACAACCAAAAACAACAGTACTATGTTATGCCTTTGATTGATTCCAGGATTTTTCCCAGCATTCTTAGTTCATTATAGATAATTACGTTGGCCCGTTGTGTGATAAATACACAGGTATAAATCATTATGTGCTCATTTCTTTGTGCAATAGATTTATAAAGTAGATCCAATCATATATTGATGATACAATGTGATTTGAAAATGGAAATGATGAATTGGCTTCAAATTGTAGGTTTTTGTGTGTGGGATTTTGGTGTGCAATGATGGTGTAGATTTGTGTAACATTTCTCGATGAATCAGAAAACATAATCCAACCAACAAGTGATGATAGTGGGATGCAAAAACTGGTCATTAAATACAATATTACACTAGATAAATCAGTGGTAGAAACTGAAAAATTTATTACATGGAAGAAGAACCTTGGGTTTTGTGATATTCCATAGAACATGGAATGTGATCCAAGATTACACAGCATATGGGTAATTAGCTGCCTCACATGGGATTGTATTATAATGTTAAATTCCACAGTGAATGTGACCCCATCACATGGAATGTGACACGTTACTAGCATCTCAGTATGTATCGGGGGTGGTTCACATGCATGGGAATGACCGTCCATACATGAAAATGACCATCTGGACATATACAAGACCAAAAGTACATGGTAATGGACACCTCATGTACTCAAAAATGGGCACGAGAATGAGCTATGATACATATAAATCACCTAATAATGAAGGAAAATTTCATGCACTACCATTACAGTTCTTTTACTCCATAAAACATGGATTTGATCTATTTTCATCTTTATCTATCACATGTTTCATTAGGGAAAGTACCCTTTATCCATTCCCTAGGGGTTAGTATATAATCTCATCTTAAACATAAGATGGTGATCACTTAAAATTTATTTCATAGGTTGATTTTTTATAATCCTTCAATGTGTCCCAAGATGATATCATTTATCCTCATTATATACCCTTTGGGGAGTTCTTGGTATCATCATGACCAGCACTATGTGGGCCTAAATCCTTTACATAATGGGTTATTCAAGATTGAGTTTTTGGTTTACCCATGGCCTTGGGGGTGATCCTCTTATGTGTATCATTTTATTTATACTTTCTATGTAATATTATAATAGAGAGACCTGATGAGAGGTACATCTCAGATGGACACAATCAGTGTTATCTAACTCAGGGAGCTTGTTATCCTGGATGATCTCTTTCTGGAAACATCGATCAGGATTCCTAGAATGGTATTAAAGATGTGAATTTATATTGAAATGGTGTGTAATTGTTGATTATATCTAGATATTTTTGTTATATGTGATGTATAGATATATGTATGATGACTTGAATATTATCATTGATGTTATATTCATAGTGATTTCTGGGTTCCCTATAGAGTTTTGTTATATAGACCACCACATGGGTTTTCCACATATTTAATGTCTTATGTAGATGATCAATCTATTAATAGATTCCTTAAGGGACCAGTACCATAAATATCATAGTTACCTAGAAAAATCAATGTGCTTTTCCTGTAGTGTAATTGACAATAGTTCCCTTCTATAATTTATGGTTGGACTTTTTTTTAGATACATTATGGTGGGCTTGTATTTGACACTTTTTTACTTCTAGTAATTATTGTCATAATATGATGGTGGGATCTATATGTATTAATCCATGGTTTAAACAGGGTTCCATGTAAGAATATATATGAAAGATAATGATAATAATTTATCACTTACAATGTTTCAATCATTGCTTTTTTCAAAAATTAGGTTTTATAATCAAAATTCATGGTAAATTAGTTTAATGAAGGTAAATATTATATTTTTTGAACCATAACTTTTTATATTTATTCATTAAATCAATTTTTTACTATCTATTTATTTCAGTAATTAAAATAAAAATGTATTATTCATGGAGAACGTAGTCTGCAAGTAACACATGTGATAATTTTCATTTTATAATAGATAAAAGGAAGGTAGTTAATTGTTTTTACAGTGACATAATTAAATTTACATATAATAAATATATTCATTTATTTATATTATTATGGTTATTATATATTTGTATGACATGAAAAAAGAAGGAATCTTGAAACATCTCAATTAATATTTTTACATCGTCCTTGGGTGTTATCCTTTAGCCCACTCCATAAACGTTATTATATTTTTTATTTTCTGAAATTAATAACTCAAATACATTTTAAATAATGTTTTTATTATATTTTGATAGATAAAGGTTATTATTAGAGTATTCTCATGTATGTAGAAATGGGTTGGTGAAATAGTCTTTTTATATGTGAATAAGGATTCATTTTTTTAATATAAAATTCAGATATAATAAATGGAATTAATTATCATGTAATATTGAAAATTTTGGATGAATATTGTCTATATATAAAATGGTTTTTGATAAATACTATATCCAATCATTTATAGACACCACTCTCTATCATTTTGTGATTTTACCTTTTTATTTAATCCATTTTAACCATTTTATACTTTGATAAGGTGATTAACATTAACCATGTTAACTAATTTTATAACAAAATATAAAATAAAGGATTTTACCAAATTTTTATTTTGGGAATGAAAACATGACAACTATTTTTCTTGATTGAGTTTCGACACATCTTAAAAATTAATTTTATTATGATCACACATAACCCAATAAAAACATTTTTTAGAAAAATTCATTATTTATACTAAATATGAATTTATACACTTTTAATATAATATAATAATCATTGAAAAATTGATAATTTTTTTGAATATATATTTAAATGAATAATTTAGTTAAAATAATAACTAAAATATGATAAATGATACTTATAAATGTAAACATATATATTTTATAAGAAAAATTAATGTTTTTAAAGTATTTTTTTAGATTGGAATAATTAAATTAAAACTCTTTATAATATGTTAATTATTTATTGCACATTAATAATTAGTGATTATAATATTTTCAAAAACATAATAAAAAGTTTTTTTGTATTATTATTCAAAAGAGATTAATTTATCCAATATCTATAATTCATAAAAAATTTATTAAATATAAATGATAGTTTATTTTTTGGGAATTAAAAATATGTACTTGTATAATTTAATTCCATTCTAAAATATTTCAGTTTTTACCAATACATTACTACATTTTGTATGATGTTTCTTATATCATAAGTTATCAACCACACATAAATTATTTAAAGGGATATTCATTGTAAAATCATGGGATGTTGTATTCTACCCCCTTAAAATAATTTAGTTTTCCAAATTCAATTAAATAGGTCAAAACTTGTGAGTGTAATTGTTTCTCATTATAACTTCATATTCACAAAATGATTCTAAATCTTTTAATTATTCCAATAATATTTGACCATATTTGTAGTCTTGTTTGACAATACATTGTATTTGTGATCAAATTTATCCATCATAAAACCATTACAAAAAATATCACCATCAAATTATATACATATTCCATGTTTAGTAAATGTGATGAATATTGTATGTAATTCCAAAAATGGGATATGTTTAACACATCAAGGAGCTGAGAGAGGTATTGTAGAAGCAATATATGACAATTAATAGTCCGTACTTGAATATGTATCTCAAATAGACTAATGTATCTTTTGATTATAATCCACTTCCTTTTAAAACTCATAATCAAATTCAAATTATACATCCAATAGAAAATATTGTCACGCATTTAAAAATCTTAATCTCATAGAATATTATCTACATAACTCTTTTGTCATCATTTTTAATCCTTCTTATGTCATTGAATGGTTTTAAATATTTCTGAAATTTCTTATCAAAGACCAGGTCTTTATTGTTTTACCTCTTTGATTTTATCCCAACATTTTAGATTTATACATCTCATATAATATAGATACATATATAGAACCATTTTTAAACAAGAGAATAAATTGTTATTTTATTTTAACTTTAGTAGAAGGAAATATTGAACCTATGAACATTTTAAATGCATATAGTATGATATTAGTATATCTTCCAAAATATCTTAATGGTATAATTTGATTGACTATTATTTTTAGGGATATAATATTCGAAAAAAGATAATTATGTATCAAATTCTTGTTGAGATATTCTCCAATTTTTTTAATTAAAAATTTGATATTAATTATATAAAATTTGGAATGGTGCTCAATGAAACATTATTATCTATTTTAGGCATAACCTGGAATATTTTTTGAGTGAGAAATTATATCATTTGAAAATTTGGTGTGATGAAATTGTATGTCGTTCAAACCCTATCCAGATGGAATTGTTTACTTTAGGGGTATTGGGATGACCAATGACGCATTTTATGGTGATTTGTACCATTTCTATACGACTATAGATAATTGTTTCATCATCCTCTATGATTTCTAAAATTTTGCAATTACTTACGTAAATACCAAGGATTGATATATATTCTCATCAATATCCCTTTTCATGTTGTCCCAACATAAGTTTTCCTTGATCTCTATATGAATATTTTTAAATATTAGCTTCATATTGAATGATGATCTATGTGAATTATCTAGAAAAAACCTTTTCAATTCTTATTTTGAAGGAACACTAATTTGATTCCCATATCTTAAAAGTCAAGATTTTTTAAATTGTCATTTCGAAATACATCTAATATTATTCTATTGCTAAATTTCATCTTTTAGTGACTACTTGATCTTTACATTAATGGACTATTGACCAATAATTTGGGAAATGTTGTAGATCATACCTAACATTATGATTTTCATTTCCATATTCTTAATATCTTTGAAAATTAGGTGCCATTGAATAATCTTCATTGAGAGGGTGGAATGAATCTTTTTTCTTAGAGAATCCTTCAGCATATTTTCCTTACAAATATTGTAATCTATTGAGAAAACATTATCTATAATTAATTATAACCATCTCCTTTAGTGCATGTTTAACTCCATAAATTTTAATTTTTACATTATGATCTTGTGGTTAGTATATATATATATTTATTATTTTTTACATATATATAATGAAACGAAATCTTAAGTTGAATAAAAACAAAACTAGTAACTTAGAAATAACATCCCTACAATTATATCATTTTTAAAAAATATTTTATTACAGTAATTTGGATTATGTATTATTTTTTGAGTTTTAGAAAATTATAACTTATCATTAACTAATATATAATATTTATGTCCCATAAAATTGAAAATTTTACAACATCATTATGAACTACTTAATCTATTATAGATCTCTAAAATTTCCCATAAATTTTCTCCACATTCCGTTATTCAACGCATATTAGGTGTAATAATTTTATTCATAACTTAGAGAAATAAAAAAATATGAATAAAAATATCAAACACTTTGTATGGGAATGTTTTTTCCCAAATCTATCATAGAATAAAAATGGCCTAAATAAAAATTAATCATGTGAATGATATTCAAATAATTCCACATAACTAATCACATCAAATTAAAATAAATATATAGATTGTATACCAACATACATAAACACATAGATAATAATAAATGGTTATATTTTAGTGAAATTAATATATTTGGACATGACATGTCCTTGTGCTATGATATTACATATAACTATTTCATTGTTCGAATAAATTAACTTTTTATGAGGACTACAACAAAGAAATATGAATAAATGAGCACACATGCACCAAATACCAAAAATAAGTTTTTCATTAGAGACCTTTCGATTTATCAAGGGGAAATATAGTTTTGCGCCCCAACCATCACTTGTTATTTACAAAGAATTCATTATATGATGGGATTTATTATACATAAAATACATAAAAAAATTCTCTAATGATTTATAAACATCTTAATTGAAATGTCATGAGTAAATATTTTCAATACTCCCCGACTCAATAAATGGAAAATCATTATTTGTATTTATCCATCAATCAAACACCAAAGAGAATAATGGAATACATTTATGTTAATTATTTCCACAAATCAATAAATTTCTGTGTATCTATATAAAAGCCCGTACATTAAATGTAGATATACTTAAAAATTTAAGAATATTTATTATATGACATAACAAAAACCATTTCATGATGTTATAAGTTTTTTGTCATTAAAAATTGGGAAGCATAATCAACAGGTTCATAAAACATCTACATTGTCTCCTGATTATTCTTCAAAAATAGTCCCATTTTTTGACTAGTCTCATATAATACCCTTATTCATTAACTTGTGTAAGGAAAATTATTAAATGGTGATATCAAATTCTAAATAAGGGTAAATAAGGGAAATGCAAATCATATCATAATCATAAGAACATAACATTTGAAAATCGTATCATGCATATAAAATATCCAAATATCATATATGGGGATAAATAAAAAAAGTGGAATGTAATCCAATTATTAATATTATAAGACATGAAATTTCAAGTCATAAACATATAATCACATAAAACTATTTCATACTAGTTAATAATAATTGCCAAGACCATCATAGTGGACAAAGTCTATTTCGAAAATGAGTTCACTCCTCATTCCTACCATATATTACTGAACCAAATTTACATTCTATTATAGTAATTTATATCTCATGATATATAAATCTAAATATTTAACCAATTAATTTTAGAAAGATATATGTCTTATCCTTCTCAAAATTAATCCATTCTTACCTCTTCCAGAAAACATAAACCATTTGACACAGTATAACCAATGAGATAAAATGGTTTTCTTAAACATCGTTCCATCATAATCCATTTAAAATAAATGGATTTCATAAAAACAATTCCATTTTTAACACAATAAAATCAATCTAATAATATTTATGTAAACATAACTTTATTTCATTCTAGATGGAAAATAATTTTGATAAAACACTTGAACTTAATTTTTGAGGAAAATATCATTTCTTTTTCAAAAACCTTTTTTTTAAATTATATTCAATTTAAAAATAAAATAGTTTAGTTGAAAATAATCTTGAAATTTTGTATAGGAATATTCATGGAGATAAGGTTTCATGAATCTGTAAAAATAAATCCATGCAAAATAAGTTAAAAAATAATATCCTTGTACTTTTGTCGGACAATTAAAAAAGTACCACAAATCGAATAATAAAAAAAATAGTCCATTCATAAAATATAAGAACTACAAACCAAAGTGTAACATTAAATTTAAAAATATTTAGAACTATTTAAATAATATTTTATAATTAGGAAACATGGATGTGGATGATTAATATATACCGCTAAATACTTATTTACAAAAGATCTCAGATAAAAATGATAATGTAAAATTATCCCTTACCTTAGGTCTGATATCCTTCATATATATCCGAACCTCCTGCATAATGATTAAAATTATCTTATTTACTTATTAAATAATAATAATAATTTTCATGATATCATATATAATTAAATTATCATCCGTTTGATAGTAAAATTTCAATGTCACTCATTATTAAGATATTATCTGCTTTATGTTCTTATGCAAGATTTTTCAGCAAAGTACTTGTTCCACTTATTAGGATACAGTTTATTCATTTACATAATTATATTAGTATAATGTATTTTTTATTTGATCATTTAATTAATATATATAATCATTTTTTATAGAAGATCATGTAGAGTGAATCACATCGCATCGTAGTGACTATTTGTTGTATGTACGCACGAGCAATGATATCATTCCCAAAATTGTTCAATGGTATTTTAAGTGGATTGTGTATAATATTTCAGGATTAGTAACATGTCATAATAATAATATATAGTTATTATTTCCATCTTTATACCCATCCAAGTACTGTGGTGGTGAAAAAAAAATTACACCACAGTGCGGAGACAATAAGTCAAACATACGCACGCAGGGTGATTTAATTTCTAAAATGATATATAAAAGGTGAAATATGGTTGTTTAATATTTATAATAACATATAAGTATATGAGTGATAATTATGTAATTAATTTATAAAATACCACAAATGAAGATTAAGTAGAAAAAGAATAATGTTTGAAAGAATCAGTAGAAGAGATTACCTCATCATTGGCGTACTTTCTCTAAATCTCTTCATTTAGAACTGGAGATGGTATTTAAAGATAACCAAAACCTATTGAATGAAAATATGGATGTTTAAATGGAAAACGTTTAGGGAATTTCTGAGGTTGATGTATAAAAAATAAGTGAAGTGGCGAGGGTGGAGGTTCCGGTTCATAATTGAGGCGAGGGGCACTTTTGGAAACTCCATAAGTAATAATTTATAATAAAATTAAAACCCACAAAAAACCATCCAAAATGTCCCAATGTCAAAGATGAGGTGATAAAGGGTAGTAATATAATTAGATTATAGATTTTGGATAAGTTATTTTTTCAATTTAAACCATGTCTTTTTAATTGACACTTAGTTATTATTTTTAATTTTAATTGTGGTAATTAAATTATAAATATTTAATGGTTATGAATATTAACAAATATGGTGTTAATTTACCATAAATAGATTTTTAATGAAATTTTAGACCTTATTATTATCACTTTTAAATTATTTAATAACATTATTATTTTTTAATAATTTAATAAAATGTTATTTTTATAAAATATCAATCGTGTTAGTTATGACACTATTCAATTATTTGACTTTAAATAAAAATAATTAAATTAAAAAAATATTTAATACATTAATTATATGTTATAGCCAACTATAAAAATATTGGATCACATTAATTAGTTCATATGATATTTATTTTAATATTTTCAACACCATTTGTTTGATATTTCTATTAATAAAATAATTTCTAAATCACTATTGCGTCTTCATATATGGTAATTATTTAGTCTATAAAAATTATAAATAAATTTCTATGATGTAGGTAATTATTTTTTTATTCACATAAACTATCAATAATAGATATTATCACTGAGTTATCCATATATTAAAATTAATATACTTATATAAAATGAGATTGTGACATTTTGTCACATTATTTATTTTTTATTATATTCATGTCATATTCAAAGGTATGTGGCCATTAAGTTACTCCATTTCAAAAATTAAATGATAAGTGTTGTATTTATTCATTCAATCGTATTTTTATAGTTGTTAAGGTAATTTTATAATATTATTATTGCCATTAATTTCTAGATTTACCTTTAATCACAGAAATATAAATAATTTCCAAAGTTACTATTAATAATTACCAAAATTTAAAGTATACTATTAACATAATTTATAAATAATGATTCCAAATATAGAATTAATTTTTCAAAATTCAAAACATAGATATTGTTGTATTGAATTTAAATTTATTCACGTGGTTGAAATGAGAAAACATGTTCTTAAAGTTAATATGTTGCAAAAGATGGAAATTTTTTTACATCTGAATTTAACGTAAAATTAATTCGAATGACATGAATTATATTAAACTGTAAAAATAAATTCTCTTTATAATATTAAACCATTAAATAATATAACTTTACCATATAAATTATTTTAAAGAAAAATGTTATTTTAAATTTAAATTTAGAGTATTTTTAAAATTCATCAAAACATTAATGTCCTATGAAAATATGGGAAATTCATCCCAAGTAAATTTTTTATATCCCACTTCAAAATATAATTTTTATGTTGTTAGATAAATTTTTTTAATGTGTCAAAATCGTAATTTTAAAGGGGTTATCCTCTCAATGGTGTAAAATTAAACTTATTAAAAAATAGGTTTGTATACATTAAATGGAGATTTATTATTATACTATGTATAAAATATCTATCGGTTGAATATAAAAAATATTTTTTTGAGTATAAAACACACATATATAATATTAAGTTAATTACTAAAAGTAATTCACTAAAAAATACAAATATTTAATTAATTGATATTTTCGATAAATAACTGATAGCTAATGAATTAAAAATGCATTTTCATAAGTTAGATATAATTATTACCTCAAACGTAATGGCCAGGCTATAACTGAAATTTTATAATAATTTAATCTAACGGTTCTTTTAATCTCATGATTACATACAAAGAAATCGACTGAAGAATAAAAATTATTTAAAGAAAATATTTAATAAAAAAATCTATGTGTTATCTTCTACACCCCTTTAACTGAATTTCTCCCTCAAAATTTGTCAGAAGGGAACAAATAGATGAGGATACATATCCCTCATCATAACCTCAAGTGCCCATGTAGCTTCTTCAAATCAGTGGTTCCTTCTTAAAACTTTAACCATGTGTGTGGTCTTATTTTGTAGAACTATTTCACTACGATCTAGAATCTGTTCCGTTGTTCTTTATAAGAAATATATTTCTACTACGATACAAAATTTATGATTAGAACATGTGAAGGATTGGTTATTTACTTTCAAAGGAGAGATACATAGACCACACCATGAACTTGGGGGAGATTCGGGGGAAGCGCCAATAGATAAGCCTCCTTCCCAACATGATCCAAAATTTCAAAAGGATTGGTATACCAAGGGTGTAACTTTCCCTTATTTCCAAATCTAATTACTCTCTTCTAGGAAGGTAATTGTAAGAACACCTTATAACTTACTTTAAAATATAGGTATTTTCTTCAGTTGTCAGCATAAATTTTTCATCGACTCCGAGCTGCTATTATATGTTGTTGAATAGATCTAACCATTTATGCAATTTTCTCAAGAAGATTAGGTCCTAATATCTTTTTTCTCCCAACTTCATCCTAGAAAGATGGAGTTTTTCACTATTTTCCATATAGGTATTTGTAAGGATCCATTTTAATAATGGATTGAATGATATTATTGTATGAAAATTCCACCAATGGTAAGTGTTGATCCCAACCACCTCTAAAATCCATAGAGAAAGCTCTCAACAAGTCTTCCAGATTTTGAATTTTTCTCTCAGGATGACGGTTTGTCTAAGGATGATAAGTAGTCCTGAAACATATCTCAGTATCTAGAGCATGATAAAGACGTCACCATAACGTTGAGGTAAACCTTTGATCTTGATTGGATATAATGTAATGTGGTACTCCATGAAATCTTATCACTTCCATTACATATATCTTGTCAAGATGATCAAGAGAGAAATCCTCTATAATAGTAAGGAATTATTCTAACTTCATAAGGAGATCAACTATAACCCAAATATCATTAATTTCATTGGATGTTTTGGGATGTCTGATGAAAAATTCCATAGTTATGTTTTCCCATTTCCATTTCGGTATCGGTAATGGTTGTAACACCCCCTTAGACTTTTTTCTCTAAGACATACCTTTCTGAAAAACCAAGAATC
Source organism: Viscum album (assembly GCA_963277665.1). Lineage (NCBI taxonomy): Eukaryota > Viridiplantae > Streptophyta > Magnoliopsida > Santalales > Viscaceae > Viscum > Viscum album. The sequence continues at coordinate 755,274,450 of OY728132.1, read as the reverse complement.
ACGAGACATATTCGGAAACATCTCTTTTCATTCCATCCCACTAGATGTAATATTTTATATCCATGTACATATTTTTGCTTCTAGTGTGAATAGATAATGAAGAACTATGAGCCTCACCCAATATATCCTTATTTAATTTGGGTGTGGGAGGAATACAAACTCGGTTCATAAATATTATTATTTCATCAAAATTGATATGGAATTCAAGAAATATTTTCACCTTATTTTCTAGATCTACGTCTTTCTTCTATGCCTCCTTAATAATCACATGTATTGATGGTTGAACATTCATTTGAGAAAGAAAATATTTCCCCCCATCGTTTTAAATTTCAAGATCCATCCATTGAAAATCCATAAATGTCAGATCTTTTAAGATCCTCATCAGGGATTAGCTTTCATGGTCTTGTTGAATTAATTTATCTAATACCTTTTTTTCTTTTCCAGGGTGGTAATGTATTGAGAAGTCGTAATCATTAATCATTCCCAACCATCCCGTTTGGTGTATATTCAACCTCTATTGGTTGAAAATATACTTTATAAATTTATGATAAGAATAAATGTCACACCTTTCACCATAATAGTAATGCTTCCATATATTTATTGAAAATATTAATGCAGTTAACTCCAAATCATGAGTTTGGGTAATGTTGCTCATGTATTTTCAACTATCATGAGGCATAACCTATCACTATATCATTTTTCATGCGAACTCATCCCAACCCCTTCTTGTATGAATCACTGTATGTTAAAAACCTTCCCCTACTACAAGGTAGTGTGATCATAGGTGCACTGGCTAACCTTATATTCAGTTATTAGAAATTCTATTCACATTCACCCAACAAAACGAACTTAACTCCTTTCTGAGTCAACATGGTGAGTGGATTAGAAAATCCAGAAAAGTATTTCACAAATCGTCGTTAATATCTTTCCAAACCAATAAAACATAAGATCTCAATTACCATTTTTGGTCTTGACCATCACTCAACAACCTCTATTTTTGATGGATCTATAGACAAGAATATCGTCTATAATGACTAACAAAAACTGATCAAGATAGTATCTAAAGACTCTATTCATTAGATCAACGATGATAACAGGGGAATTAGTAACACCATAAGGCATCACTGTAAATTAATAGTGTCCATACCTTCTATGAAATGCTTTCTTGGGTATGTCCACATTTTTAAACTTCATTGATGGATTCCTGACCAAATATCAATCTTGGAAAAGTTTGAGCTACACATAGTTGGTCAAATAAGTCATCAATGCGGGGAAGATGATATTTGTTCTTGATAGTGACTTCCTTTATCCCCAATAATCAATGAAGAGTCTCATTGATCCATATTTTGTTTATAAAAAACAGAATACGTACTCTCCATGGTGATGCAGTAGTGAATATGAATCCCTTATCACGATTCCCTTTAAGATGACTCTTAAATTACTACAACTCAATTGGGGACATTCTATAAGGTATCTTTAAAAAAGGCATAACAAATGGTATTAGTTTTATTAAAAATGATCTAAACAATTTGGTGGAAGACCGGTAAATTCCTTTATAAATACATCATAAAACTCTCATACAATGAGTGTATTATTAATCTTGAGTTTCTCCCCAACCATTTGAGATAAATAACAATAATTTATTAGAATCAAGACCCGTAATATGGGAAAAGAACTTATTGAAAAATAAGTTCATTAACTCATCCAATTTCATAGACTCAATATCATCTATTTTTCTCATATTATTGATAATATTCCACCATTGATATGCTTTAACTTCCAAAGGATATTCTACTATGATGACTTTATAATGTTCAAAACATTATATATCGGAACATATATTTTCAGTGTTATTGACCAATTTTTCATCCACTAATGAATCAGAAGACCCACTGAATGAAGGTGAAAATTGCCTAATGAAAGATTCAACAGAATGTGGCTCCTTATTTTTATTATTTGGATGTATGGTAAGATTCATAGATTGATAAATTTGTCAGAATGGAAACAAGATTTTTCATTATATCTCCCATACCATTTTTTTCCTTAGGGGTACAATCATTTCATTTCCCATCCCATTCAGCATTAATTTGGTTCCTTCAGGTTCCAACCATTAACTAAGACCAAGAAGAATAATTTGATCAACACTAATCATAATTGGAAAATGACATAATTCATGAATAAAATTTCAATTTATGACACTTTAGGTATTATCCTAGGTTATTCATGAACATATTTAAAATACAAGGATAATATTGTATAGTATACATAAACAAATCATTAAGGTTCTTAATAAGGTTATCTCATCCTAGTTTTGAAATTATAACCATACATTTTATCTGATACAAACTATAACAGCCCATACCTTAAATATATATATTACTACAACATTGATGAATATTTATTACATAACATAACAAAAAACACTCCACATCCATATAGGTTTTTTGTCTTTAGAAACAAGGAAGCATAAACTACTGTTTGATAAAATATCTAAATTGTGTCCCACTTATTCCCTAAAAATAAACTTCTTTTTCAAATATATTATTTAATACCCTTCTTCATGGACTAGGGAAAAGAAAAATATGAAACTTGGAGATAAAATTATCAGTAAGGGTAAACAAGGAAAATATCAACCATATTCTAATTATAAGATTATAACATTTGAAAATATTATCCAGCATATAACAGATCTGAATATCAATTCATGGGGAAAATCATAAAAGATAAATGTAATACAAATATTCATAACATAAGACATGTAATTTCATTCCATATATAAAAAATAATATAAAATCATTTCATATAAGTCAAATCTTATTTCTAAAACCATCATAGTAGTCAAATTCCATTTCTAAACCGAGTCCACTCCTCGTTCTTGCAATGTATTACTAAAATGTAATTAGTTTTCATTCCATTCATGTCTATATCATGAGATATAAATCTGTACCCAATTAATTTGTTGGAGATATAGGTACAACTCATCTCATAATTGAACCATTCTTGGGTTTTCCACAAATACATAAATCATTTATCCATGCATAACGGATGAAATTAAATGGGATTCTTAAACATCGTTCAATAAAAATCCATTTAAAATAAATGGGTTTCATAAAAATAATTCCATCGTAAAAATAATCAAATAAAATTAATAACAAGGATAAAAACATTACCCTATTTTATCTATGAGGGAATAATATTTTGAAAAAACACTTGATCATAATTCTTGAGGAAAATATACTTTCTTTTTCAAAAACAGTTTCTTTTTTTAAAATTCCACACAATTTTAAATGAAAATAATGTAGTTGAAAATAACCTTGAAATCATGTTGAGGATGCTCCATGGATGTATGGTTTCATGAAACCATAAAAATACATTCATTCTATATAAGATAAAAAAACATTCTCCTTGTACAGTTTCCATAAAACTCAAAAAGTACCTCAAATTGAATAACGAAAAAAGATTAATTTCATATGATTAATAAAAATTAAACAAAGAGTATAATTAAATTTAAAAAATTTATATTAATAGAAATAATATTACATAATTATGAATCAGGGATGTGTATGATTAATATACCCCAGTAAATACTTATGTATAAACAATCTCATATAAAAATGAGAATGCAAAATTATCCCTTACATTAGGTCCAATATCCTTCGTATGTATCTGAAAGTCCAGTATAATGATTTAAATAATTATATTGAATTATTCAAAATTACTAATAGTTTTTATAATATCATATAATATTTTATTATCATTAGTTTATCAATAACATTTCATTGTCACTCATTATTCGAATATTAACTGCTTTATGTTCTTATGAATGATTTTTCAGATAAGTTCATGTTACACTTCATGGGTTATAGTTAAATAATTTTGAAAATGATATTAGTATAATATATATCATATATATTTATTGAATTTATTTATATAATCATTATTTAAGCAATATCAGGTATAATGAATCGCATCACATCGTGGAGACGGTAGGTTGTACGTATGCACGAGTGATGATATCATTCCCAAAATTGTTGAAATGTATTAAAGTGGATATAGTATAATATTTTAGGATTATTAAAATGTTATAATAATAATATATTGTTATTATTTCCATCATTATACTCATCCATGAAAGGTGGTGGTTAAAAATAGATTACACCACATTGTGCAGACTGTAAGTCGTACGTATGCACGAGCGGTGATTCCGTTTTTCATAGGATGGATAGAAAGTGAAATATGGTTGTTTCGTATTTATAATAAAAAATCAGTGTATCAGTGATAATTTTGTTATTAAATTATAATAAAAAAATTAATTAATAGGAAGTAGAAGAAGAATGAGGTTTGAAAGAATCAGTAGAAGAGATTACCTCCTCCTCGACATACTACCTCTAAATCTCTTCTTAGAGCACTAGAGTTGATCTTTAAAGATGAAAAGAACCTCTAGAATGATACTAGAGAAGTTGAAAAAGAAAAACTTTAGGGTATGGATGAGAATTAAGGCTCAAATAAAGTAAATAGGTAGGGGAGGTTGTTCCCCTTTATAATTGTGGGGAGAGGCACTTTTGGAAACTCCATAAATAATAAATTATAATAAAATCAAACCATACCAAAAAACAAACCAATATGTCCCAAAATGAAGATGATTTGAGATATGGTTAAAATATATTACAACCAATAAATTTTGGAGAACTTATTTTTTCAATTAAAACCATATCATTTTAATTGTCACATAGTTGTTCTTTTTAATTTTAATTGTGGTAATAACATTAAAAATAACTAATGGTAATAAATATTTTTTTATATGGTGTTAATTTACCATAAATGGATATATAATGAAATATTATACCTTATAAATATTAAATTTTAGTTATTAAATATTTTATTGATTTTTATCTAATTTAATAAAATGTTACTGTTATAAAATATCAATAGTGTCAATTCTGATAGTATTAATTTATTTGAATATAAATAAAAACAAAACATAAGATAAATTGAATAAAAAAATTAATACAATACTAAAATGTCATATTCAACTATAAAATTCATGTATCAGATTAATTAATTTATATTATATTTATTTTATTATTTCTAAAAAAACTGTTTTTATATTTTTATTATTAAAATAATTTATACATCACTATGGTGTCATCATTAATGGTAATTATTTAATCTCTAAAAATAAGAAATAAATTTATATGATGAATTTAATGCTTTTATATTTCTAGTTATAATATATAGTCTATATTACCTCCTAGTTATCAATATATTAAAATTAATATACTGATATAAAATGAGATTGTGGCATTTTGTCACATTAATAATTTTTTATTATATTCATGTCATATTCATAGCTAAGTGGCCATCAAGTTATTAAATTTACAAAAAAATTATATTGGAATAATTTATCCATATGTTAGGTTTTTTATGTGAGTTAAGTTTATTTTATAATATTATTTTTACCATTTATTACCCTATTTACCCATAACCATGGTAATAAAAACATTTACGAACGTTACTATTCATAATGCATAAAAATAAAAGTAGTCTACAAACCTAATTTGAACACATTTATTCCAAATATGGAATCCATTTTTCAAATTTTAAAATGAATTAGTTTCATTAATTAATTTAAAATTAATCTATTTGTTGAAATGAGAAAACTTATTCCAAAATATAAAATATTGGAAAATATTGAAATATTTTTACTTCTAAATTTAATGTAAAATCATTTACAATGACCTAAATTATATTAAATGGTAAAAATATATTCTATATATACATTCAAATAATTAAATAATATAATTTAACCATTTAATTTGTTTCAATGAAAAAATTAATTTCCAGTTAAAACTAAGCGTAATTTTACTATTCATCAAAACATGCTAGTTATTAGAAAAATATAAAAAATGAATCCAAAGTAAATTTTTATATCCTGATTCAAAAAAACATGTTTATGTAATCATATAAAAATTATTAATGTGTCAAAATCTTAATTTAAAAGCATTTCACCATTCTAAGGTGTAAAAATTATCTTTTAAAAAAATAGGTTTTTACATCAAATAGCTTTGTATTCATACCCTATAACTAAAATATCCATTGTATGAATATAAAATATATTTTATTAAATATATGACACAAAAATATTACATTAATTTTATTACCAAAAGTAATTCACTCAAAAATACAAATATCTAATTGATTTATATTTTTTTACAAATAACAGATAGCCAATGAATTCAAAATAAATTTTATTAAGTTAGATGTAACTATTACCGCTAACCTAACATCTACGCTATAACAGTAATTTTATAATAAGGGTGTCTTATGGATTATTTGAACTCTTGATTGTCTTGAATGTAAGCTAATAGAAGAATAAAAACAATTTAACGAAAATATTTCATAAAAACATATTAGTGTAACAATATAGGTGAATTCACATAAAAAGAAATGAATAATTGTTTATTCATAGAGAAAATGGAAAAGGAAGAAATTTCATCCCCATAAGAATTGGATAATTATAGAAGGAAAAAATTAATAATGGATTTTTAAAAGGTTAATACCCCAAAACTAAATATAAAGAGATTAATTAGAAATAATTTATGAATCATAAATCATAAGGAGGAAATTTTCATTTAACATGAAGAAGAAAATTGATGCATAATTATAAATTTTATTATTGAATATTTTTAAAAAAGTTGAAAAAAGTGGAGGCTTAGAGCCACATTAAAAAGTAAATTTTAAATAGGTAATATGAAACACCTATTTTTTAGAAATATTTAAATTAAACTCCAATAATAGAGGATGAAATATTCAATAAAGTGATTCTGAAAGAAACGTTGAGATAAATAAAAAACATACATTCCTTGAAGGAAAACTGTTTAATTATTTCCAAATACCATTGTTAAAATACAACATCATAAAAAGATTTAATATGAAATAAATTTGAAATGTGGAGATGTTAAATGTGGATCATAGCTGATATTAAAAATGAATTTTCCAAAAATAAAAGTAAGAATTGACAGGAATGAAAAATACAGACTTTAATGATGAATTGTCATTATATAGAATGAAAATTATTCTTGAAACTATCATGTATTTATGGGGAATAATTTCATCAATAAGAAATATTTGAATGAAAAAATCATTTTACAAAATTATAATGAGAAATTAAAAATGTAAAATATTTTATTAGAATAAACTCTGAATATAAATAATAAGTTAATGATGAACCATTATTAATCAAATAAAGGATGTTGAGTAATGGAAAACCAAAAACATTAATTTTAAGGAAGAATGATTATAAATTTTTTTATGTGAGATAAATCTAAGTACCATGAAGGGAATTAAATATATCATAATTAAATCTTATGGAATAACATACCCAACTTATAAGAATAATGGTTTAAATAAACAATAAGAACATAATGAAAGATAATTGAGTTAACAAAAACCCATACATTTAATCCCTCTAAGTCGAATGTTATCTAACATAATGAATATTAAATATAAATATCATAATAACTTATTATAAATAGTTATTCATACTAATAACAGTTTATAAAATTCATTTATAATCATTTTTTACAAATATAGTAGTTACTTATATCTTATTTCCATATTTTGATGTTATTAGATTTGATTGTATGTTTAGTACCAGTTTTACAATGGAAATGTCAATTCTTATTTATATGCCCTAATTTCATCAGTATGGGATCTTTATAAGAAATTTAATATATTTTTTTTAATTTTTTATCATTTTATTTTTTTCAAATCATATGTGTTTTATTTATTATTTATGATGATAATGTTAGCAATGAAATTATTTCAGTAATTATCAATGAAAAAAAGTGAGTGATAATAAAAATTAGATAGAACATAATATTTGCATTATAAGATCATTATAAAACATTATATTATAGTTTTTTTTAATAATATCAGTATTTTTTCTTCCATATTCATCCTTGAAGGAAATTTATTACATTATACATGAATTTTGTTAAACAGACCCAAACAAGAACTGTCTATAATCAATGGGCTAGTATGGTTAAGAAAGTGGTTATTTTGGAATAATATAATCATTTAAAAATAATAATGATATTATTTATATTTTTTAATCTAGTGAACAAATTTTTTAATGTTTCTAATAAGGAAGGACTATCTAGATGGAAAACAAAATTCTTTACTTCGTGGAGGTGGTATCCCACACATAAACACTAGCAATAACATAATTTTCCTTATACTAGGAGGAATATATGGAAAGGATAATAATTAAAGAAATGTAATAATGTCATTAATATAATATTAATCTATTAAAAATACATTTATTTTCTTCCATGTATGGAATTGATGAAAAATCAATAATGATTTTCATGGATGCAATAGTCTCCATGTATGCATGGAATCATCTTCATTTTCAGAATGTTTTAGGATGATGGTATAAAATGTATATTACATTTGTATAATAATATTTAATTTTATTAATAAAATCTATATGATCATAAATTAATGTATATAATTGATTTGAGGGGTATAATAAATTATCGTAGGTGTTTGAGGTATTCTTTTTATAGGAAATTTTGGTATCATGTTGGTCAATGTAGATTTAGGATGACCAATTTAGATGGTGATAATTCCACAATGACAGATAGATTAGGGGATAAAAAGAATGATGGTGCATATTCTTCTATAGATCATTATCATTATATTTGGTTTATTTATGTAGTTGATACCCCAATTATCTCTATTCATTTGAAGCACCATTCAATTGTCTATTCTACTTATAGTGGTGAATGTCTGGAAAATGGTTACATGTTGAACTGGGGTGGTTCAGATATTGAATTCAATATTAAATATGTTGTTATATTTAACAAAAATATTTATTTTCATGTTGATTCTTGACGTAGTAATTTTTTTGTGTAGCAGGTGGAGCTGCATGCTCACAATATGACTCCATGAGCGATTGAACCCTCTATGCAGGGAAACCAAATGGTCAATAGTTTCATATTTTTGGGATCACCGGATAAGGGAGGTAATGACTCAAATTCAGGGACAAAGACTTTTGGAAATACAGTGGAAGAAGGGATGGAATATGAGTTCAAATCAACTGATTACATAGTAGTGGAAGCAATTGTTGATCAATAGATCACTCATGAGTAGATAATCACCGAAAGAGATGGGAAAGGTATTCTTAAATTGGATGAATAGATACATATATAGTTTTTTTCAATGACTCTATCTCATTAAAAGGTGTGTGATGTCCTTTAAACCTAATTATTAATAACTACTAAATTGTTTCTCCATAAATACAAAAAATATTTCTGGATGAAGAGGTCTTGTAATTAGTCCTCCCTTAGAAATCCAAAAAATTTGATCCTCAATACACAACTCTATAGGTGGATCCTCTTTCAAGTAGTTCTACTTGAAGATAGAGGTCCATTGCTCTGCCTAAGGTCTGAGGTGATCTTTCACCCTCCCTATATCGTGTGTAAGGAAGGAGAATAAAATGAAATATGCATTAATAAGAGTGTATGGTACATAGGATAAGAGATAAAAGTCACAAAAATTTTCACAGTGCATTCCCTAACTATCTTCCTTATGTATCTAGATGTCCATATACTTTGGACTAAGTGTTATCACATTTAATGTTTGAGCCACACATAAAGCTTTAGGTTATGTACATATATCTACTCGTATCCCGTATGGAGTGTTGTTATCAAATTTTTTTGCATGAAATTAATCATCATGTTATTCCTCAGATCCCAATAGTGAAATAAATTAATGTCACATTACTTGAGAAAGCGGATGCTTAATCAAATTTTTGTATTTTGTACTACTAAAGAATATAAAATAAAGGACTCTTGCAACTATTAAAAACATGGAGATAAAGTCAACATCCCAATGATCTTAGATGCATGCCTAGGCACAATCATTTTTTTAAATGTAATATGTGATGAGAAATGCAATATTATCATTAATATTAGAGGAAAATTTGGCCTTTGTCATTTCATGAATGAGAGAAATTTTATCCTTGTATGACTTCATCTTTTTATCACTTTGTTTTCTTGTTTTTATTACTGGTTTATTGCCGCTACCTTTTCAAAATAATAATAATTTCATTCCCAGAGATTATTTTTACATGATGAATTAAAAAATGAATCTCATTTTAATATAATAAATTCTGAAAATTTTATAATTTATCTTCAAAATGGATGTATAATATATAACGAGTAACAATTATTAATAGGAAATGTAATTTCAGATAATAACTATTGTTTTATATATTTATAATAAACTACAAATTAAATTTGTTTTAATGTATTATTCATTTCAATAATATATTAAACCAAAATATGTATAATTCCTTAAAAAACATAACACCTTAATAATAAATTTTGAATAAAATATATTTTTAATCATAAAATAATCTTACTAGTTATTTGAATACTATATTTTTTTATTTTTTCAACGAATTAGTAGTAATTAAGAACAAAAAAAAATTATAAGTAAAAATTTGAAATATATAAAATACATGTGATATGTAAATTATTAATTCTATTAATAATATAGAGTTTATATTATCTTATTTTATACATATATATCCACTAAAGATTTCCCTATACGATCTACATAAAATATATACTCAAGTGGAAGTTGTCGGTATAATTTCAATATGCATGGATCACAAGGAAATTTTCACTCATACTATAATATTTGGAGTTCAAATTGGTCTTAGTTAAGGGAAGACCCTAGTGAATCCTCCTATTTAAAAATCGTATAAAATGGATCTTGATAAAGAATACTAATAAAACTCAACACCAATACATCTCCTTTTAAATTAGTTTTTAAAAGTGTGGTATGTTTCATTTAAACATATTAATTTAACCAAAACAATTATAGTATTAAAATTTAGTAATTTAATTTTAAATTATAATGGTTTTAGTTTAGGTTTTTTATTTCATCTGTAACACGCCATCTAATAATCTATTAATTTGGAGAAAAGTATATTCCATGATCTTAGAGAGTTACATTATATACCCCTTAAATAAATTTCAGCCTCATGATTATAATTACTACTCACTAATGAAAAAATTAATGGTATAAATAAATAGAAATTATTTAAGATACAATTTATAATTATATATATATCTAACTATCCTTGGTAATACATGGAATGTTTTTTCAAAAAACATCATATTCGGAAGCTTCTTTTGATGTTCTTTTCTTAGTTTCATTTTCATGTTCCTTTTACACACCAAATAATAAATCCAAAATGGATATGATATTATCTAATGAATTCAAAATAAATGATCGTATGAAAATTTTATCCTATATTGTGTTCTCTAGTAAAACATCCTGTTGAACCTAAGCTGTTTTCATTTAAAATATGAAAAAATTTGATCCACCAATAACTACTTCATTTTAACCAAGGATGACCCGGGTAATATTTATATAAGATTTTCAAACGCAATTAGTTATTTATTACCTCATCAAGTTTGATTTAAATATTTCTTAATAGTTTATAATGAGTTTGGGAATCACCATTGAATATCCATGAGGACAATCTAGATAGGTGTAAATTCATAGGAAAACACATCATGCATTGAGTGAAGATCGATTTGATAATCAGCATGCCTTTTAGAGTGGTTACCAAGAGGTGAATATGTTCTAAAAACCCATCAACTTTACTCTATATAGGTATGGATTTAATTTCTAGTAAAACCACACAATCTATACCTAACCAATATTTTTGGATGTCATCTTATACATTGGATTATCCCAAGGGATTTCACAAATGTAATTTTCTCTAAATCTATAAAACTAATAAATATTAATCATAAAGTATCCTAAAGTCAAAATTCATGGGAACCTTTTAATTATAATTTCAAAAATAACCATATCAAAAAAAATATTAAATAATATACTAACAAAAATATTCCTTAATCTTCTATACTCATATGATATATTCATATCGACCTAAAATAACCTACATTTTCATGAAATTGAATTACATACCATCCCCAAGAGATACCTATACACATATCTTGTACTATTACTAAGCTATAATATATTATAAACCATATATTTGATACCATAATTAACCACAAAGATATAATTTTCTAATATTTACATTACATATAACACATATTTCATTAAAATCATTTTCATAACCATTTATTTTAATATTTTAGTGAATTATTATATATTATTATCTAAAAATTGTCATGTCTCTGTCATAAAATTGGAATTTTATACTCCACATTTGGAACTAAACAATCCATAATAAGTTAATAATTTATCACAAAAAATCTCCACACATAATATTCATCTAGATATATCATCATTAATACTTATCTTCATAACCTAGAGAAAAAGAAACATAATAATGTTTACCTCAAAATTTAAATAAGAAGAAGATTATAAAAAAAGATATCAAAGAATATAATATTCATTAATAATACGAAATAATATATGTAATAATGAAATTATTCCATATAAACTATCACATGTGGTTTAAATAAATCCATGAAAGATATCAAAACATAAATAATGACATGGATAAAAATATATAGTTTCATATTGATTGAAATAATAATTCCAAACCTTCAAGGAAATTGTTTCAAGATATTAAATACAGTTAAGGTATTCTTCCGATACATTTACTTGTTATCATGACTACAAAAAACACACATATAGAAATGGAAATGCATGCACCAAATAACAAATCTAGATTGTTATATATGACTTACTGATGCATCTAGGGAATTTTTAGTTTTTTTAACCATATGTCCCTAATAAAGTCCAATTATTTCATATTGTGGAGGAATGAATATCATATAAAATACAAGACCATCATGCCTCAGTAGTCAACAAACATAAAGATTAATATGAAAATTCAACAGATTTTTAAAAGTTTGCTAATAAACAAATGGAGAATCGTTTTATGAATAAACCCCTTTAAATAACATCATATAAATTAGTGGATTATGGTTAAATAAATATATAAAAAAATCAATCAAGGTTATTTTATCTAGAACTATTCCCACAAAGATAAGAAAATGAAAAATGGGTATTTATATAGGAATTAAAGTCAACAAAATCATAGTCATACATAGTGGATGATTTGGAAGAAAAAAAAGTAATGGATTTTTGTATGTTTATCTCCCCCAATATTATTATATTATTTAGAAGTTAACAAATAAAAAATGAATCCCAAGGGGGTAAATTAATTTTTTCCGATATAATAACGTGGATGGGAAATAATAAATATTTTCTTATAAAATATTTGTAATAATGAAAAAAATTAATAATTTATGAGTCGCATTTAAGAGTTGTTTATTAATAGGTAAATAGAAAAATCCTTTTTTTAAAACAAAAAATTTAAAAGAAATAATATTAATAGTAAGATGAAAATGAAGTAAATTTTTTGTAATAGAAATGTGTAGTGGAGGAAGAAAAACAATCAGGGATGTAAATCCATTATAATATTCTAAAATACCATTATTGATATTCCACACCATAAAAGTTAATAATAATAACTCATTTTGAAAATAATAGAATAGAAATATGATGGTTAGATGAGAGAAAATATATTTAGGTTTACAAATATAATGGTACATTTTTTTGGAAACGTATAATAAGGTCAATTAAGTAAAATTATCGTATAGTAGAATTTGATTTACTATTAACAATTTCTTACTTTTATGTGGATGAAATTCAACAGGGAAGAATATTTGTATTAAAATTTTAATTTTATATTGTGTTAAATGTAAAATAAAACATAAAATCAAATGGTATTTAAAAAAACAATAGATGTAAGAAGTTAATGATGAAACATTATGAATAAAAGAAAGGAATATCATTTATTATAAACTCTTAAATATCATATTTTGAAGGAAAAATTATTTTACATGGATTTTATAAGAAACAAATATATATTCCTAGGTGAAAGGGAAAATAAATAAAAATAACACCATAAGACTAAACATAACAAATATATTATAATAAATTTCAAGAATAAAAATCCTAACTCAATGAATAAATTTGAGTTAATAAAAACCCTTTCCTTTAGTTTGTCTTAGTCCAATGTTCTATAACCCCACATATATGAATAATAACTATTTTAACATCCTGTTTCATAGCACTATTCAGAAAATTAACATTCTATAAAATTATTTTGTTACCATTTATTACAAATATATATATTTTTTATTTTCTAATTTCATCATCGAATTTTATATGCATATATTATTCGTTTAATATGATTTTCATAAAGGATAGTAGTAAGCTATAGATTGTACTTACATTAATCCCAAAACATTTCATATATTTCCTTTAAGATCATCTCTATAATCATTAAATGTCCTAAATTATCATAGAATATGTTAATAAAATATCTTTATGTAGCAACATCATCTCGAAATTTATTTAATAGTATTTAAATGAAATTTCATTTAAAATTCAATTGTGGTAACCATCATAATATCATTAAAAATAACCAAATACCTAATCAAGTAATTACTTAATAATATCATCCATTATTATTGGAAACAAATACAATCAGTAAGAAAAAATTAGAAATCAAAATCATTCCTTTTATATTTCTCCTCAATATAATTTTATATTCCAATGTCAATTAATTACTAATTATATATTTTATTATCCCCTTACTAAATATAAATTCATTAGTAAGAAAGTAATAATAATTATTACACATATTTACGATCTTCTATGATTGGGAATTCCATCATATCTCTTTAATTATAAACATTTATAGAGATATATATGTATTAATTTTATTTGATTCTAGGATGTAATCCATTATTTTTGTTGTAATTATTTAAAACATTATGAACTATTAGACTATATAGTCTATTATTAGTGTTGAAAATAAGGTTGAAAAATAATGGCATCACTAATGTTTGTAAAACTGAATAGAATGAGATAACAAATTAACTATATATTACTAATGGATGATAATTATGTTTTAAAAATATAAACATTTATTCATTATCATCATGCATATTACAATGTTTATCAATAAAGAAGGTCTCTCCCCATTTTCAGTGAAAAAATACACCATTGTAATAAATATATTTATTATAATGAAAAAAACTTCTAAATGTGATTATCATACCTCAAAATCTTGTTTTAATGTGTTTTTATTATCTTTATATTCATATGATTTTTACCCATTTGATATTAATTTTCTTCTAGGATCACCCTCAATAGATCCACTAAGATAATAATCATTCTCACCTTTAATTCCCATTTAAAAAATACAAGAAATATTATTGTAATATATGGATACCCATAAAATTTTATTGAGAGAAATTGGGCCTAGATTTATTTTCAAACACAAAAACCTTTTAATTTTAGTTATATGATTCCCATAACAATAAATATTTTAATTTTTTTTGAAATTACAAAAATGATTTTTCATTATTACCATGTATTTTTAATTTTTCATAGTAGTCTCAATGTGTTGCTTCATCTTATTTTAATTAGATATCAAAACAAACACATCTCATGGTGTTAGATTTCACTTATTTACCATTTCATATTGAAATTTTTGGATAACAATAATTTCAATTAAGACATGAGTAACTTCATATAATTTAGTATAGAGTTCATTATGAACTCATCAGTCATCCTTTTTTATGACCACTCAGAAATTTTAGGTTAAAATTTCTATTAAATAATTTTTTTCTATTTAGAACTTGTAATAACATGTAATTTCTCCATCTATTTGGAAATTAGTAATATGGATAGAAAATATTTAATTACTCATTTATAATATTCTCATCCTATTTTTAATTCCAAAGTGGTTTTTTAATCTTTTTTCATATCCTTTTATAGAATTTTCTCATAATCTTCCTTGTGGATGGTTTCCACTAATATTATTGTTTTAATCCTTTACAGGATTGATTATTTTAATTTTTACATCTTCCTCTCATTTATATTGTTATTCATTTCCAATTTTTAATTATCCATGATATGGCCAGTTATTCAATAGTAAATAATATCTACTTATGGTGGAATTTATTTTGAGCATTCTTATTTGGGGTGTGTTTCATCACTTAGTTACACCATCATGAAAACACTTATTTAGTTTTATTTAACTTCCAATTTAGGTTTTTCTATTACGAATAGCATATGAGTTTTTCTTCATAGATTTTTAGAAATAGTAAAAATTATAATGTTAACATTTGGTAATATTTCCACTAAAAATATCATGAAATTCATATTTTCTCAATATTATTTTATTTCCCTTTTGTAGTGAACATTTCTTATGTTATGTATGAATCATTTTTGATTCAAATATTTTCCCCATAAATTTATAAAATTTATGTCCTTTATAAATTAAAATCGTGTTCATACATTCAATTGCTTTATTACTTGGATTGAAGCAACACTAATATTTTATAATAAATCATCTTATTTTTTGACTAACACTAGTCTACCAAAATTTAGAAAATTTATTTTTATAGGTAAAAATATTATAATTTGTGATTATATAGGTGATATACTCATTTTAATATTATTAAATCATTCATTTGTGTATTTATGGATTTCATGGATTTTCAGTCCACCCATTTTTGTACATATTTTTATTTTAATCCTTTACATTCATATAAATGCTTCATCATAAAAAAAAAGACACAATTGTAATAAGAGATTGAATATTCCATGTGGTTATAAGAGATAGATTCATAGATGATTAAAATTTCTTCTTTCCACCAAAATTAATCCATTTGGAAGAAATACATTAATTATAGAATGTTTTGCAAACACAATTCTTCTAACCTATTTGTGAATAGTCAACATTGTAGATTTTTAGATTTCTCAAAAGATCATTTAGGAAATGAATTTTAATATTTATAGTGTTTCTATTAATTTCCACTGAATCCATCATATCTCCACATTCACCTATATTATTTTAACCATGATATTCATGAATCTTACCATATTATTTATGGAAATTTGAACCACTATTACCAATTATGGCTTGATCTTGAATTGAATATCCCCAATATCAATAATGGATTTGTGTGTCTCATTCAAGTCCTAAAATTTTTTCCTTAATAATATCTATAAGAAAAACATTCAAAAAAATATTTTTTTGATATTCAACATCAATGCGAGAAAAAATTTCATTATAAATTAGAAATGTTTATTATTTTTCACAAACTATACTAGTGATAGTGTTTCACTTATGTATATTTTTTCCAATTAATTCTCAATGTAATTACATATTGAATCATTTTTATATTTTTCATCAAATATCCTATTAATAAATCCCTATATAATTGATAACATCAATGATATTGTTATTTTGGTAATCATTAGATTTAATGTACCGATATACGACATTTTTATGGAATATATAATTCGCATACTCTCTAAAAATAGATCATTATACATCTAGAGTATAATAATAAATATATTTAAAAAATAAAATAAAAAATATATTACAAACCACTAATGGTGAATTGTCATTTTCATTTCAGACCTTTCTAAATTTCACCACTTCCATTTTCGTCATATTTATTAATTTTTTTTGAAACCTATATTTTATATTGGGTCGTGATGGAGATATAGTTCATAATCCAAGGGAAAATTATATTTTCCTTATATATGTAGATTTTATATGTCCAAAATATACTATTGGAAAAGATTATATATCCAATCAAATTGAAGATGGATTTTCTCTAAGGTGATATAAATTTCCCAATGGACGATGCAATTATTAGTGTTGTGGGTGCATTGGTTGAGACTATTTTAATGAATTATATTTATCCTTTTTATATCCTTTTGAATATTCCACCCTCCATCATGGTTTATATGATTAGATAAATATTTCCATCAATACTAACAACAATATGAAATGTTTAGAATAATTAACAGAAAACGTCATATATGGCATTTGAGATTTACAAATTCTGTGTGAGAAACCACTCTTTACTATGTTTGAAACATTTAAAGACATATATTATAATTATTACATTTTTCGATTATATATGCGTGATGGTATCATCCACTATATAATCCACACAATTATTGCGATGATACCATCTTTTTCCCTTGGTTTAATATCATTAATATCGCAAAGCCTATCTCCCAAAAACAGCTTCCCCCTAAGAGAACTGCAGTATCCAAATTGAAATTATTAATTTATTTATTATAGAAACTCTAATATCAAATAGCCTTCCATAGAAACTAGGAATTAAATATTCCTTTCAATTTTTATGGTACAATTTTATGGATAGAGATATTATTCATTAATAATTGATTATCCAACATTTATAATGTATTTAGTTAAATTATTTTCTAAGCATACACATTCTTAATGTTGATATCCAAAGGATTAGATGATTTTTTTACCATATACTCTATGAATCCATATTTATCAAAATGAATAATTTTTATCCACACAAATGAATATTTAAAAGTACTTATAGTAATCGCATTCCTTAAATATCTTCTAGAATATTTGAATTTTATATTGTTGTTGTATGCTCAAACATCCACTTTTTCTTCTTCATTGGTCCATGTTCTTCTTGTTCATTGATGAAAATATTACTCATTCATGAACTTTTTGGCATACCACTTAGATACTCATAGTATCATCTAATTCCCTCATTTATGAAAACAGAGATGATTTTATAAAACTATATTATCAATACACCAAAAATTCTCTCATTGTATTCTCCATTTTTATTCATAGAATAATGTGATTAATATTTTATATAGTTTTTACTATAGAAATTCACCCATATATTTTTTAGAGAAATATTATTATTCTGAATGTTTAATAATATAATAGTTATTTAACCTAATTGACCCTAGTATATGTAAATCATAACATAAATATTCCAGGGGAGTAATGATATTATTTCTATTTATATCTTACATATGGTAAATGAGAAATGAAACATCATATAAAATGGAAACATGAAGTGATAATAATGTTGTGGTGTGTTAATTTCATTATGGAATTAGAATAATTTAAATTAAATAAAAATCATAAAAAATAGTTATTCTTAGATTTCATCACGTGATGATCATTTTCTTCTCAATACGTTTTATTAATCAGAATTTTATTATAGGTACATAATTCTAAATATAAAATTTATTTAATAATTTGTATTAATTTGAATTAAGTATGACAACTGAAAAACTTTTGAATCAAAATCTAGATATATATAATTTTTTACACACCACTTCTATGATTTCATATCACCATGTATTTTTTGGAAAATAATAGAATTGGAGACATTCTATGTTATTATAGAAAATTAAATTTTCAATTTCTCAAAAAACATATGTATCACAAATATTATATTATATATGATAAACATATTTTATGTATCACCATGTTACTGATTCTATTAATAATATTTTATCTTCTATGTAAACTATATTTTAGACAATTTAAAATATCATACTCAATACATAAAAATATCTTAAAGAACACCAAATTATTATAATGTACTCATTTCATTTTCTATTTTTCACTTCTCACAAATTTGAATAAGTTATGTAATTTATTGACCATATTATAAATCATAATCTATATGATTCCTTTTACAAATTTTCATCTTGAAATAATATTATGTATCATGTATCATACTATAAGTCATCTAGTGAATTCCAATTTTATATTCCATATAAAATATTTTATTTATAAATTGACTTATCAAAATCAACAAATTATTGTTTCCATGGAAGTCCAAAATCATTCCATTGGTATTATTTCATTAAAAACCCCTCAAATTGATTTGAAAAAATATCATACCAACTTCAATAACCATAAAAAAAAATTCAAATTATATTACAATTCATTATGAGATCATTCATTAGTATATAATAATTCTTCATGAATTACGGAACTTACCATTCCTTCTTAAACATTTTCTTGAATAAATTTTTTGATAAATGTAGTATTTAATTACTCTTTATATTATTTCAATAAACCAAAATATGACTTATTTTATCATGATCTAATTCACCACCATTTAAACATATGTTCAAAAGAAATTATAATGATATATGTGATTTTCTGGGCCCATTGAACAAATATGTTACCTGACCAAGTTTGCTACATGGACTCAAGTGTACCTCCCAATATGCCAGAGGCTTCCGACTTGAAGTGTCGGTCCATAATGGTATGGTGGGGAGAGTTTGACATATTAATATAGGAGAAACATAGTGTTGAAGAACATATAAATTAGAAAACCAAATAAAATAGTGAATATAAAAATAATAACTTCTAGATAAATATATCTAAACACAATAAATATACAATTTCATATACAAAATGATGATTCCAAGATAATGTATAAAATGATTTAAATTTAAAAGGATAACCTAAATAAATAGTGAATTATTTCAAAATGAATAACTAATCAATCACCAATAGCTTCATTAGAACTAGATCATTCCTCTAAATTGTTACTCCATCCTTATAATGAATTACAAGAATTTTTAGAAATATGATTTCCCACTTCCCAACCATTATCCAGGATGCCTTTTAAGGTACCAATCAATATCTCGTATATGGTATGATTACGATTTAGTAGGAAAAGACCAATGATATATATCAATAACCCAGTCCATGAATATGTAATGAAGTATTATATAGGTTATAGTAAATATAAAGGAAAAAATGAAATAAATAAAATCCTTATTGGCTTAGGCCCATCACAAGTCACCCGTCCGTTACTACCTACAATAGACTTTTCTAAAATGTTTCTGAACATTTATTATTTTATAAACAATATTAATCTTTCTGTCCTTCATTTAAAAATTATCACTATGAAATATCATTTCCATAAATTCATGTTATAATAATAAGATTCATCATGTCCCTTAATTACAAATAAATAATATGTAATTCCATGTACATTGATTCTAGATAAATCAATATAGAAACTTCATGTCCAATAATTATGGATAAACAATATCGCATTTCATGTAGAAAAAATACACATAAAAAATAAGGTGTATCTTGTCAAAAAAATAATGTAAGCATGTTGTAAACATATCCATTCCAAATTGAAAAAAAATAAAAAGAATATATCACATTCTATTTATTAATTAATTTCCTCTCTTAAGCCATACGACTAATATGTAAATAAAAAGTAATAAGTGTAATTAAATTTAAATGTCCCAAATCAAATTTACAAACTAACCATTTAATTTAATGGTTATTTTTATGTTCCATGTTAATATCTATAACACATATCAATTCATCATTTTAATTTAAAACATCTCATTGACTAAGGTCAAGATAGACACATCCCAGTGGTGTGTTGTCAGAATGAAAAACTTTTACACTATATAATTTAATAAATCCCAACAAAAGTGATGTTATAGGATGTGGTTTTTAACCTCAAACCAGTTATACTAGTCATATAAAATGATAAATTTAGGGTCTCTAGGTTTAATTTATGGTATTTCACATTTTAAGAGGAATTCTTGATGGTTCAGTGTGTGGAACAATGAAGAAAATATAAAGAAACCAAAAATGTTAGGGAAATTATATAGATCACCTACCAGATATGTGTAAAAGAATAACAATAAATTATTATCCATTCATTCTAAATTGAATAAAATAAATAGAAGAAATGTATAAACACCCTTAAAATATGTCTCATTAGATCACATGGAAATGAAATACGATACAATAAAAATTGAAATGAAGAATTATCACTACTTTAATGTCTATGTGTCGTAAAACATGAATAAAATAACATTAATATGTTTAAAAATAATTGATATATAATTGATCGGTAATGGATAAGAAATGAGAGTTTGAGTGGGGATCCAATTCATGAATTGTAGTGAAAAGGGAGGAAAAACATTTAAGGGACCATGGGGAAAAACATAATTTAACACATTTTTTGTGGAATATAGTTTGATCAATTGTTTGGAAAAACCATGCTCCCATCATGCCCTAGAACTATACAATATAACACACCCCAAATAATCCTGGAACATGATTAAGAAAACTATGCTCCCTCGTTCATGGTCAATATCCAAGGTGACATCCCCCTTTCTTGACTATGAGCATGGTTTGAAAAATGTGTGTGGAACATGATCAAAATATATGAAATTTTAAGAATGATTTTCTTTGTAGAACATCCCACATATAAATTTTATACTCAAAATGATCCCATTATACTTTTCCACATGGTAGGTTCACATGTTACGACTAACATTGCACCAAAAGTGTGGCTCATACTATTTATCAAAAAACATGAGCTACAGTATCTGAATAAGAATCAAAATCTCATCGACCCATAATAACAACATTGGTTATTCCCATTTAGGTAAAAATTATTTAGAACAAAATATCAGTCTATCTTAACACCTCTAAAATACTAGTAACATACAACCTCCCCACCTTAGATAAACTCATCCCTATGTTTCATTAAGGGTTGTCAAACATCAAATGAGAATAACTCCAGCCATTGAGAATGTACATCGACCACTCTATCCAAGGACTCATCATGTATACATTCGTTCTTCAATATCAATTTAACTAGAGAAATATACAAAACCAAAAGAGATTATTTTTTGCGATCAACAATATGAACTACGTACTACCCAAAAAAAGCATCAGCATCCAACTCCACATCATCAAGTTCAAGGACATGACATGGGTCAGAAAGAGAATTAAGTTAAAAAAACACATAAAAATATCATGCATATGCATGTATATTTGAATTAATGATATATGATGATCCACTAGTTAATCTCTCTACAAAATCTCATAAGGTCTAATAAATTTCGGAGTTAGCATTCCCTGCATCTTAATAAAATTATACCCCAACTAATAAAAAACACATAAGAATAGCTGATCCTTGAACTATAAATATAGAATTAATCTCCGTAGATAGATATAAGGATTATTCCATGACTATGATGTATCATTACACATTCTTATAATCTATATTTTCACTGAGGTATATTGAATAATATGAGTTCCTAGTAGCGCAACCTCCCCTGCCACTAACCAGAATATAGGTGAATGACACAGCCCCCACCAACCTAAAATATTTAAAATAGTAAAATCATTATAAATATCTTTTATGAGACAAAAAATAAATATTATAAGTTAAAATAATATCATGAGACTTTATTATATATTTATTTTTAAATAAAGTCAATGTCTTTGATATCTTGTGATGCACATGATACTGGGATTAAAAGAACCATGATACTCCATTAAAACATGTTTATTTGAACTTGAACATTCTAAAATTTCTATAAAGTATTAAGGTATTAAAATTACTAAATAAATTATAAAAACTATGGTTATCTTATATATATATACATATAAATCACTTAAAATAATTTTTTTTAATCTCTATTTATTTCTAAAAGATGATTTATTTTTTCTTTGTGAATGTAAATTAAAACTAATTTGACCATGTTTGAAAAATTTATTTTACAAAATTATATTCACTATTGGAATTATAATATCAATATTATATTAGGATGAATTTTTTTGAATTTTAAAAAATGTTTCTTTTTTAATGAATAGTGAAAATTATTTAATTTAAATTGAAAACGTCATTTTTGTTTAAATTATTTATAAATATTTATTATTTTTTAAATTAGTTATAAAGTAATATTAATTAAATTATATTTTAATTAATCAAATATTTTCATTTTAATCATTATCATATTGAATTTTGAAATAATCCTTTTTAACTTTTGAATATTTTCTCTTCAGAAGAACACTTTCTCATCACTTCTGTAGGATTATTGTTAAATTGAAATTTTGAATTTATGTGAATAAAATTAGTGTAAAGGGATTTAATATTTGGAATTGTAATATTTTTTATATTTTAATATGGTCAAAATACTATTTGGTCAAAATAAATAGTTACGGAAGTAAAAAATTATCTATCATGGTTAGGTAAAATTAGAATTACATGGAGGTTAAATCTAAATGGTTAAGGGTAAAAATTACCAAAAACTTATATAAAATAGTTTTTAGGGATATATTTATGCACTATAATTTCTATGATTCTATAATACACCATTTTTGAATATTTTGGCACGTGAAAAATGTGGGTACACCTATTTAATTCTATCTATTACAAGTGTTCCACTCCCCTAACTTATAAAAGGCCACCCATTCTCTGCACTTATTCACACATTCCAACCATTTTTGTTCTACCAGTACTAGTAGAAAAATATTTAAAAATTTAAAATAAACATCATTTATTCCTATTTTTTTCATAAATCTTTTATTGAAATACTCTATGTATCATCCTAAAGAGGTCGTCTGTAGAAGAATTAATGATCTTGAATGAGTGTTTTTTTTATTTTTAACCTACATGTACATAAATTATCAATAAACCTGTTGATATGATAACCTCACTATATTCCATAAACATAAATTTTTTTGTGTTAAGGTTGTGACCAACATCCATACCTACTTCCATCAAATGGTCTATAAAATCATCATTCGTGTGTATGGTAGCATACCACCACTCAAACTGATGTCATTCATTTTTCTATTACAACCAAGCACAGTTGGGTATGATTACATATAAAATTTATATATATGATATTAATAGAATGATTATACATCTTTAGTTTTTATATTACATATAAATTATTCTAATTTCCATTCCATATAAGAGATGATAACATCAATCATTTGTATAATGGACTACCACCTCGCGAAGCGATGTGATTCATCTTCCAGTAACGATTTACATGGAATGTTATGTGGATAAAGTTACTAAATATATGTGATAAAAATTTATTATTATATTTACGACATAATTATTATAATTAAAATATAGTACATCATTTTATTTTTACCATTACATTCACAAAAAATGATGATAACACCATTCGTGTACGTTTGGACTACCACCTTCATGAAGTAGTTTGACTCTATTTTAATCACCAGAACACATGGATGATATATATAAGTCAATTTAAATATGTAATATGGTATTTATTATATTATTACCAATATATAAATATAAAATATTACTTACCACTTTTCTATAATGATCGTTGAGAAATAGAAATGTTGTTACTCCGTACGTATAACCTTCCATTTCGACGATGGTAAAGTTGTTCATTTTTCATATCCATATTTCATGATTCGTTTTGAATTTTTCATATATGTATAAATATGAAAATTATTTCATGATTATTATTCTGTGTATCTTTAAATAAACGGACACTAGGACTCTAGTCGACCTACCAAAGTCATTTTTAACACTGATGTAAAGTATAATTAAAACATCCAACATAAACATAATTGATTAAATAATAAAATGTAACATGATAATATGTGAAGTAAAGTATGTAATAAAAATTAAAATGTTCATTATTCATGTCAATAATTTATATTAGTTTTCTAATCTGGAAGATAAATAATGTATGTGATGATTTAGACTCACGGTAAGGGTTCTCATTTCACTTTTACTTCCCTCATACATACTCAATATTCACAACTTATTTTTTAATGTGGTGTAAATAATTCCATTATTTTAAATTGTATCTATAATTAGTTTATATTAATGTTATTTAATGTTTCATTTATTTTTATATCAACCATGGGATTATGATATAAATGTTACCAAAGTGGTAAAGGAATGTTTCAAAATATCATCATTACGTGGGATTGTATTTTTTATATAAGTCTCCCATGGGAGAATTACATGATATTTATACCATAAAAGAAATATATTATATTTTCTATAGTTATTAATTTTTTTCAAGTATTTTTACCATTTTCAACACTTTAGTAGCTAAAATTATATATAATTTTTTTAATAAAGTATTCGTTTATTTCTCTCTTCGGTCTGAAATCTTTTTTCATCAAAAAAACAATTTTCTGAAAAAATTATAAATTTAATTTTAACCTTTTAAAAATGAATTATTTGATAAATATTTTATAATTTTTACTTTTAAAAAAAAATTAATGTATTATTCAAGTCATTTTCAAAACAAATCATGTTTGGATTTTTCAAAAAATGTAAATGAAATTATTGTTTTTATATGTACATTATGAACATAATTTTTCTATATGATGGCCAATATATGTTTTAAATATTATATTCCATGTTTTAAAAGGATATTTTCAATTAATTGGGGTTTTAAAATATATTTTTTAATTTAGTTATAAAAATAATTTTCAAACTGAAAATGTTATTTTCCTTATAAATGTTTTTAAATATCATTTTATGGTATTTCTAGTTACCAACGACATCAACACTTTATTGAGGATATGATACAATCATAATTTGTTATATTTATATAATCCTTTTTTATTTTGATGGTTTATGATTATTTTGAATGAAGATGTAAAATTTTATTACCATTCCACATTTTAATCAAAGTAGTTTATGATTATGTTAGATGACTGGGGAAAGTATTAACATTTCATTTTTCTAGTTTGTTAGTATGAAATTTAGTTTTCATTTTGTTTCATCCAATCCATACGAGGAATGAGTTAGACTTTATAAGTCATATTTGGGACCTTTAAATCCCCTTGATGCATTAGTATGTATCATGAGACGAACTATATTTTGTTTTTTCTGAGGCCTTACCCATTTATATAGTTGTCTTATCAGAATTCCTCGACGAAATTTTATATCTTCGAATAGGCCTCAATTGTATTAGATATCTTGGTAGAATTACCTGATGATATGTTTCATAAATCCAACATTATACATTCCATCAATATGAATTCGTTTATTGATATTACATGTGATTATTTGAATAGTTATAATATCCATTGTTATGTTTTCAAATTCATTGGATTATTAATATAGTATTATTTGACAATAATTTATTACTGACAGAATATTATAATGTTATTAGTTAAATATAATTCATTTGATTTTATTTACATTGACATGTTGATTATGAATTATTTATTCATAGCTTCCATTGTAATAGCCCAAACTGTTATAAAATTAGTTTAACTTTGTGATTTAATTAAATGTCTTATTAGTTCATACAGTTAGAGAAAACACATGCACATCCATGGTTATATATTTGGAATTAAAATTCCATTAATAATATTAACATTATTAATATATATTTTGAATAGTGATCAAATAATTATTATACATATATGAATTTTAACAAATCTAATTGATTTAGAAAAAGGAAGTGATGGCGTCAAATGGTAGAATCATGCCCTATGAAGCCCATTTTTAAGAGCATCCAAGGGAGATATCGTATCTGGGAATTTTCCTTGACCAATCCCATGATGATATCCAATAACTTATGTATGAGAAAAACTATTTACGATTGATGTTAAAACTCATCAAGATCAGGATCCAAACCGGGTTCATCAAACAGCCCCATGAATGTCTCACTATCATGCATGTTACTCTTAGGGCATATGCCAGTGTAATAAAGAGATATATATTAAGACCTTAATAATTTTAATACGTGTACTGTATCGAATAATAAAATGATATTAATTTATTTATTGTTTCTATATAAATTATTTTGATATTGATTACATTATATACAAATTTTATTTTCAAGTAATATTAAAATTCAATTAAGGCAATTATTTTAATGCTTTAATTTATTTTTTAAATAAATATTATTTTAAATTTTTTTATTAAATGTGTTTTTTAATAGTAAATGTTAATATAATTTTTATGAAGTTAAATTTATTTCTTATAAGTGTTCAAAATTGTTGTTGTCAAAAAAACCATCATTTTTCAACAATTGTCAAATCATATTTAAAAAGTGAAAATGCACATATTTAAAAACTATTTAGAGAAAATAAATATTATTTTTTGCATTCAAAATTTCAAAATTATTCAGTGGTTAATTTTTCATAATTTTTTGATATAGATGAATTTGAGGGTAAAAATTAAATACCATGTAAAGATGCAGTGTGTTTTATGACATCATAATGACAAAAAATGATGTGATAAATTCTATAATGGGTATAATTGGAAACATATATGTTTCAAACTTAAAATAATTTTATTTTAAGCTTATTTTATTAATATTATAATGTCTTTATGAATCCTCCAAAATCTATAATATATTTTAGGATTATAAATTCATTTAATTAATACTTACTCATCACCACATAATAAAGGGTAATATTTTTTTTGTTTCTCGGTTTTAATAATAAAATAAGAAAATCCTCCCCAGTTTTTCATAAACCATGGGAAAAACTATAATAAGTATTGTGGTTTTGAATATTTTATTATATAGTGTCCAAAACGTATTTTTTTCAAATATTAATGAATTACCATCTAATTTCCTATATAAACCCACCCAATATACAACATATCTTCACTAAAAAACCTTGTAGAATGTCCTTCCACATCCCTACCCACTCTAGAATCACCCAAGGCTCCCCAAGATATATATATTCCCATTTTCAACCTTTTGGAGGCACACATTCAAGTATGTGTTCTTTCCTTTCGCCAGATTATCCAAGTTTATTTATCTTGTTGACTATTTTATTTTAAATTAATAATGATTGGGTATGTTCTGAAAACGCCATCATACTTACCTGATTATTTCTAAATGATTACAGTCCCCTTTCTCTCTCATTAATATTATCTATGTACACATGTTACCATTATAAAATTTCAGAAGAGTCGTTTCCCTTATCTTTTTATTCAAGATAATTTATTATCGTATTCCTTGTTTTTCAATTTATAAATATGTGGGAATGTCTTTACATGTCCCTATTAATGTCTAATTCATTTAAAAATAATGATTTAACAATTTTTATCACATAAACAAATTTAATAAAATTTTTATGTGACATTGTTACGGTGCTGAATTTTCACTACGATTTTCGATGCCACATTAATTTTGTAGTGATTTTCATACCCATTTACTATCATTAATGTTCACTTTTATGACCATATTCTTTTATATTTGGGACATAAATGTATGTATTTCATACTAATTTACCATGGAATAAATTTTGATGATGACTCAGTCCATGTTTTATGATCATTGTGGCACACAAAGGCATGAGAATGAAATGAATGTGATGGGTGTGACCATAATTATATGGAACTTAAATTCATTGGGTAATGTTTAGCATCATGATACATCATGTTAGGAAATGGGTGTACCTAATTCATTTATGGTACTTTTTATAGCATGATGTAATGGTGGTTTATACTTGACCTATGTTTATGATATAGTGTTTGATTTTGTTGCCACATTTCCATTGTCATGATTATCATGCTATATAATACCTTATTATTCTTGATCCATTATGAATCATTAATATGTATTTTGAAACATGTTTTCTTATCTTCATGTTAGGCCATCTTTATTTCCTTACAATTTTTTATGTCTAACTCCATTCTTAAATTTATCTCTGGGTTATTCAATACAGTTTTAAGCTCAAGTATGTCAAATAAATCTTTAATAAGGATATTTCAATTCATGTTTAATGTTAAAATGATATATAAATACTCCCAAAATAACCTATACATATCTATCTATATATTTGTATTATGTGTAACATAATTTTATTAAATCATGTATGAATATATAATAAAGATAAGGGTTGTTGTGGTTGCTATCAAATTAAATGTTTAGTAATTTTTAAATTAACATTATAATGCTCTAGAAAATACCATTGGGATTTGAATAAGTATTATGAGACATACCTAAAATTTAGGTGAGTATTGGGTATTTTGTATATAAATAAAACACATCCATGTATGGATTCTATAAGTGGATGTGGCTATAGTGAAAATGTACTTAGGAGTAACAAGTCTGATGTGGTGTTCCAGACCTAACTTTGGGTAACCTGGTACTTGACAATGGGCCTTACTATTAACATGGTTTGTAATTCTTGTGGGATATGATTTTTTAATTCTTAATCTCATTATGAACCATTTTTTTGGAGTTAAAAAATTATCATTTGAGTATATTTGAGGAAATAGATCGTGGATAACAAAGACTAAAGCCCAGAAATTCCAAAGTTAAATAAATGCGTATAAGTTATAAGTTATCCATTTAATGTAATTGAATCATTCTTTATTTGTCAAATAGTTTGAAAAAAATATTCCCTGTTTTTTATTTTATTCTACCCCATAGATAGAAAATAGGAGGAATTAGATAAAAAATCATCATAAATGGAAATGTGAGGACTTCCCCAATAAGATGCCAAACCTGATGGGAGAAATAATCATGAACATCATGGTAATACACTCTCAGATGAGTCATTTTTTAATGGAATCCAAGATCAGGAGTGCCCAAATCCCTCAAAAAGAAAACACACAACAATTAAAATCTTCATATGACAAATGCCTCCAAATTTCAATGGATCATGCGAACCATTAATTACTGAACAATGGATAAACTCCATTGTGAAGATCTTATCCATCCTTCAATTATATAAACATGAGATGATTCTCTTGGATATTTATAATATAGACGGTGAACATGGTCTCTGTGAGAAATTGGTGAAAATATATGAATCCTGAGGAATAGATTGAGGTAATGGGATGGAATGACTTCAATTAAATATTTTTTGATAAATATTTTACATGCTCCCTGAAAAAAAGTAAACAAATATATCAATTCATATCAGTAAAAAATCACAAGACATGACGAATACACATTATTCATTTTCATTAACAATGAGAGGAAGGTTGACTGCATCATTGGTGGGAAATAAACTAGTCTATGAAAATTCATTCAAATTAGTGACATAGATAGCTATGTGGTAATTTTATGACAATCCCTCAATGTAGATATGGTGATCAGTGAATTTCAAGGGTATCACATGGTTAATAAATTGAATGTTGAGATCAATTGTAGTGGTATAATGGAGAGATCTAATAGTTCTATGACATTTTAACATCCCACTTTATTAATATGTGGAATGAAGGTCCCTAGAAATTACATGAAGGGGATGAGAAAATTATTTAGGTGTTGGAAGGAAGGGAACCTAGACAGTGATTACTAGTTGGAAGAACCTACAATGGTGATAGAGGAATGGAATTCCCTGGACGACCCTCATAAAATTGTTCAATTCTACAAAGTCAAGGTACCGGGGAATTTTTCAAAATAATTCACTATGATAGAGGCTTTCGAAGACAACCAATAATCACCAAGGTACCAAGGGAGATATTTTGACCCCACTACCACCAAACTGAATCTCAACAAATAATTAGTGAAAAGTCTGTTAGTTATTCATTCAAAAATAGTGAACATTCTTTGTTATTCTGGTTCTACACATTCTTTTATGTTGTGAATGTTTAATAAGAACTATTCAAACACCAACACAAATCATGGAAGTACAGTTATTGGTGGAAATGGTAAATATAGAAATTATTTCATCCCAAGTATATAACTCTTCCCCTATCACTATTTGTGGGCTAAATTTCTTGGTGAACCATGGCATACTCCATTTGGTGGAATTTAATGAAATTATGGCCATGTATTATCTTTCTCTATATAGAGACAACAAAAATTACAATGAGAAGGAAATTAATCATCGCATTGTGGGTTGACCCCTAATTTTGAACAAGTTACAGGAAGAGGATGAGTCTTCTTTAGAACCATCATCTCAGTAATGGATATTATTTCCCTAGGAGAAAGCATATCTGGATCAAATGATTGAGGTTTTGTAATGAATTATCCTTGAATAGAATCTCTTTGTTAGGGAATAAATTAATGTGTTTTCTGAGGAATTTATTTGTCTTCCTCCTAGTCGAGATATTGAATTTTCAATAATGTTTGATCCTAAAGAATTAAAATAATCCAAGAATTTGTATAGAAAGGATGATTTGGAACATTAGAAGATAAATAAACAACTATATGAGAATCTATGTATAGGTTTCCTATTCCCATTTACTTCACCATGGGGTGAACCAATCCAATCCATTGAGAAAAAATCTTGGTCAATGCGCCATTACAATGATTATTGTGAGATCCAAAAAGATCATAATAAATAATATGTATCTTCATCAACAGATTAATGACTTATTTTATTAGCTATTTGGAGTAAAATAATTTTCTAAGGGGATCTGTGGTTAGGATATTACCATGTAAGGTCAATGAAGGATAATAACCCCAAGACTAATTTTCATACAAGGCATTGGAACTATTAATTCATAGTAATTCCATTCAGACTCACTAATGCTCTAGAAAACATCATGGACGTGATAAATATAGCCTTTAAAAACTGTGTTGATAAACTTGTGGTAGTCTTTCTAGATGATATTATAATATCTTCCAAATTTATAGAGGTTCATGAGAATCCTTTGATTACTGCTCATAAGACCTTCTGAAAGGAAAATATTTTTGACAAGTATATAAAATGTGAGTTATGGCTGAAGGATGTCTCTCTCTTGGGGAATATCATCCCAAGGGATTATATATCTATATACAATTAAAAAATAGAAGAAATTGAAGGATGATCAAGGAAAACATCTCTGAAAGATATCTTTAGTTTCCCTTGTATAGCTGGGTATTATAACTTATTTGTGAGGAATTTATTGATATTTTAAAACCCTATACCCAAAATAAATACAAAGGGGGTCATGTTTTATTAGAATGATGAATCTAAATAATGATTCATATAGTTGAAAAGGTTCATTATCACTATGACTATGACCATACTACCCAAAAGTGGATATATATTCAAGGTATTTAGTGAATCATAGAAAATGATAATGGGTTTTGGGTTGATGAAATTTGTGAAAGTCATTGAATATGATTCAGTGTTGTTGAATTTTCATGAATAGATCAACTCAACACATTTTTTAAAATGTTGGGGCTGAAGCATCATTTTTTTTAATATTAAATCAAAGAAAAGTCCTCTTCTAACTGGGAAGACGGTAACCCATTACATATCCTGAAGGCCCAGTGGGTTTGTATCCCATTACATAGCCCATAGGCCCAAATTCTAAGGCCAATTCACATTTTGTGAATAGTAACCTGCTGCTACAGTACCGCACAGTATCGCCGCCACTATAGTGCCCTGCCGCCGCTACAGTGCCCTACCGCCGCTATAGTACCTGCTGATGAACAGTGACGCTGCTGCTACAGTACCGCTACAGTACTGCTACAACACCTATGCCCCATGAGTTTTAAACCCCCATTTTCCATGTAGTATTACGGGGTGCTTACCACTAAGCCAAACCCCAACTACAGATCAACCCAACACATGATCTAGAGCTAGATGCAGTTATTTTCACATTAAAAATATGGTTACATTATCTATTTTGGGAGAAGTGTGAAATTTTTATTGATCCAAAAAATCTCATGTATATATTCAAATTGAAATAGCTAAACATGCACTATTGATGATTGTTAAAGTAGATCATAAACGATAAATACTCAATTCACGTCCATCCTGAAAAAACAAATAATGTGGACGATGCTCCAATTAGAAAGGATCTAGAAATGTTTACTTTGTTGAAAATCATGAAGGACATAATCTTCTTTGGAATAAATTGGATGGACATGGTAATCATAAATAAAAGAACATAATCAATCCTTTTATAAATAATTGCTCAAATATTACTACTATAGAGGTCAAAGGAAGCTAAAAGGGTTGATGTGGGAATTTAAAATAATGTTGAAGCTATAATAAAAGGGAAATCCTTGGATTTCATTGATAATGATGCAGGTGTTGTGATATTTGGGACAAGACTATTTCTACCATCAAATCCTAAGATAATGAAGTAATTGTTGGATGATTCACAAGCCTCAGCCTTCTCCATCAACCCTGGAATAATAAAATAATTATTTAGATATCTATGAACATTATAGGTGGGATAATATAAATAAAGAGGTCAGAAAATATAAATTATGATGTCTTGTAAGTTAGAAAGTGAAAGAATAATGCATAAAATACAAGGGGATGATGAAACCATTACCCATACCTACATGGAAATAGAGAACCATCACTATGGACATTGTCACCGATATTCTGAAGACATCGATAGTTAATAATTTTATATGAGTTGTGGTGGATCTCTATAAAAATACTACACACTTCATTATGATACGAGTGGAATTATCAATAGATCTACTTACACGGATATACATCAGGGAAGTGGTCAAGCTGCATGGAGTACCTCCATCAATTGTATCTAACTGAGATCCATGATTTATCTATATGTTTTTGGAATTTATTTAGAATTATCTAAACCATTATTATAACTACATCATGACTAATCACCCTTAAATAGATTGCCAATATGAGTGTAATATCAAGACTCTTGCGGACGTGTTGAGATCATGATCAGCTTACTTCAAAGTAGTATGGTATAAAATATTCCTTTGGTTGCGTTCCCTTACAAAAATATTTTTTACTTGAGCATCGAAATGGCTCCATATGAATCTATTTAGGGGATGAGGTGAAGGACACCTTTATTCTAGGATATGTGTGGGGAATGAAAACACCTAGGTCCTATATTGGTCGAGAAAATAGTGGAAAGATTTAATACCATTCAGCAGCACATCACTGCTTGTAAGAGTCCAAAAAAGTGCTATGTGGAAAATCATCGATGAGATCAACATTGTGATGTTGAAGACATGGTCTTCCACTACATACCTATTTGGAATAATGTGATTATATTTGGGGATAAGGGAATTATTTTTCCAGGATACATCATCCCCATTGAGATCATTGATCACATTATAGCAGTGGAATGTCGAAATGCACTCCCACACAACTTACCTTGGGTCCATGACATAATCCGTGTATCAATATTGAGGAATTACATTTATTACCCCTTACATGAAATCAATCCATAGGTGGTACCATTGGAGAATGATCTTTCTTATGAGGAGTATCCAATGAAGATCTTAGATTGTAGAGAAAATGTTCTATGAAATAAGACAATGCACCTTGGTAAAGTATTGTAGAGAAACAAAATGTATGAGTATGAAAAGTGGGAACCAATGTAAGTAATGTTGTAGAATTAGTCTCATCTGTATTATGGGGTGAGGTGAAAATTTCAATTGTGAAATTTCTCGTTGGGGGAATATTGTAATGACCCAAATTGTTATAAATGAATTTTCAATTTATGATTTAATTAAATGTATTTTTATATAATATGGTTTTATAAAACACATTCACTTCCATGGTTATATCATTGGATTAAAAATATGATTAAGAATATTATCATTGTAAATATATCTATTGAACAGTAATAACATGGTTTGTATAACTATATGAATTTTAACAAATGCAATTGACTTTTCTAAGGATGTGATGCCCTCAACTAGTATAAATGTGCTCTATGATGCCCATTTTTCCAAGATTATGAGGGAGATAGAGTCTATATGTTATTCCCTTGACCAATTAGATGTTGTGATCCAATAACATCAAAATGAGTGAAACCATTAACATGATAAGTTCAAGCTCATCGAGGTCACATACCAAACCATGTTAGATGAACGATGCCATGGAAGTATCACTATTCCACAACTTAATGTTATGTTGTATAATGATGTAATAATGGGTTTTTGTATCAAGAATATAATAATTTGAATATATATACGAAATAGAAAAATTAATTTATTTTAGTTTTTTATTTTTACTTTATAAACGATTTTGATTTTTATTAAATTAAACATAAATTATATTTTAGGTTAATTTTCAAATTAAATTAAGGGATTTATTTTTATGAATTAATGGTTTTTTGAAAGAATTTTTTTAATAAAATTATATTATTTAATAATATTTATTAATTATAAATAGTAATATAATTTTTGTGATATTAAATGTACTTTTTATAATGGTTGGAAAACTATTATTGTCAATAAAGAAAAAAATTTCATTTAATTTTTGAATATTATTTTAAAATTGATCATTAACATATTTATAAAACAATTGTATAAAATAAATATTATTTTTGTAATCATAATGTTTAAATTATCATATGGTTATTTTATTAATTTTCTAAGACAGTATAATTGTCAGGTAAAAATTAATTATCTTATAAATATGTGTTGTGCTTTGTGAAATCATACTGACCCAAAGATGATTTAATAAATAAAATAATGGGTATCCTCTGTCAAAAAAAAATTTTCACCTTAAAATAATGTTATTTTAGGTTTATTTGATTAATTTTATAATTGTTTTTTGAATCCACAAAATATATACTATATTTCATGATTTTAAATTCATTTCTTTAAAAGAGTGAATGAACTCCACATAAGAAAAGGAAATATTTTAATGGGTTTGACCCTTTTCTTCATAAAATAATATTAAACTTTCCATATTGGAAAAAAATCTCATAAAAAACCATGGGAATGTATGTGTATTTGGATATTCATTATATAGTGTCCAAAACCTATGTTTGTAAAATATTAAAGAATTTTCCAATCATTTACTATATAAAATCACCTAATATCTCACTTATTATTAGTCTAAATACTTGGAACACATCCTTAATCATTACTATCATCTATGTAATCTTTTTAAGGCTCCCCAATCTCTAAAAAATTCCCTTTTTAATTTTTTTGGATCCACACATTCATGTAAGAGTCTCCATTATCACTTAATAATCTCTTCTATTTTTACCTGTTACCATGAAAAAATATCGATAACATCATTTCCTTTCTCTTTTTATTCATGCTTATTTATTATCAGATGCTTCCTTTTCTAATTACATATTTGTGTACAATTAAATAAATGTTCTTATTATTGTACACCTCTTTTCCAAATGATTATATACCCATTTCACTCTCATTAACCCATTTTATAAACTTTTTAAGTGATGGTATTATTATCCCAAATTTTCACCATGATTTTCGATGCCAAAACAATTATATAGTGAATTTCATACCCATTTCCTATCAAGGGGGTTCAATTTTATGAACATAAACATTATTATTAGGGACATACATGTATGTATTCTACACTCCTTGATTGTGGAATAAATTATGATGATGAATGAATCTTTTTTTATAATCTATGTGCAAGAAATAGGCATGAGAATAAAATTAAAGTGACGAGTTAACCTAGAATTAGATAGTGATCTAATTCATTGTGAAATATTTAGTATCATGATAGGTAATTATGGGATATTAGTTTATCTCATTAATTTATGGGACAATTTCAACCATAAAGTCTTGTAAGGTTGTACTTGAACTATGTTTATGATATAGTGTTTTAAGTTGTTGTCACATTTCACCATGTTATGATTATCATTCTATATCATTCCTTTTATTGATGTTACATTATGAAACATTTATATATTTCTTATAAAAAGTATGATGACCTTTAGGATATGACATTTTTATTCTTTTATTGAGATTTATGGATCATAACTTTGTTTTGTATTTCTCCACGTTATCCAATGAAGTTTTAAGATCACATATGATAGAGTAGTATTTAATAAATGATGTTGTAATCCATGTTTAACATTATAATGAAATGTTCCACATTACAAAAGACTATATACATCAATATATTTCCATTTTAATTTAGTTTAATTTAATTTCATTAAATCATTAAAAATTGTTTAATAAAGAGAATGGTCATTATTTTCATTATACGCCTACCCTTAATAATCATCTAATCTCACAAATTATGAAGGATTTATTTTCCCTATGATTAAAAGATGTCTTTTCTGATTGATATAATGGGATACACTGAGGGCAATAAATTATTTATCAACAAAAATTATTGGATTATTATGGTTTTTAAAATATAAATTTAATTTGATAAATGTATCTAGTTTACCAAAACCACTATACTATTTGGTCCTTCAAGATTTGATTCAATATATCTTATTACAGCATAATAAATTAAACAGTGGCTCTATGATGCTGGGTTTGGGTTACCATTATTGGTATTTTAGGAAGTTTTTTAGATACCTTGAGAATTGGATTTAGGAATAAATTGATTAGGGAATGTAATTATATGATATAATTTTATATTATGTATAGAATAATATCTTAATACTTTTATAAGAATAAATTTTGTGGTATTTTATAGAAAATACATCTATGTATAGATGTTGTATGAAACGAACCAATGTTTCATTAATGGAATTCTCTCTTGATCTAATTAAAAGTCTATTTATGTAAAATGTTTATATAAAATGTCAACTTCTTTGGTTTTATGTTAAGAATTGTGACCATTTCTTTTATGGCCGTTGAATAGTGATCACATGATTAGTATAAATATAGGGCTTTAACAAACTCAATTTACTCTGACAAAGGAAGCAATGGCCTCATCCAGTAGAATTTCTCAATATGAAGCCCATTTTTCGGAGATCGTAAAAGAGGTGGCATCTTTGGGCATCGCTCTTGACCAAGCCCAAGCTGAGCTTCATCATGTTAAGCTCGAACGGGACCGTCTATAGGAAAAGTGGACGTTAATAGAGATTACCACTCGAGCAATGTTGTCTGAGCCACCCCAAGAGTCTGTCACCATCGCACACCTTACACTTAGGTCTTATGAGGCTATTTTAAGGGGTTATGCAATAAATCCATAGTACTATGTTCATGTACATTAACTGTTTTTTATATAATAATTAATATACTTTCTTATCATTATTGATACATTGAAAATATTTTTTAATGTACAAATAGTTTTTTAGTAATTATTCAATTAAGAATAATATTTTGTTAAATTATTGGATTTTTGAATTAAATAATATTTTAATAAAATATTATTATTATTATTAAATTAAATTTTATTAAATATAAATGATCTTATAGTTTTATGAATTCAATTGTAATTTTTATAAATGTTTGAAAGCTATTTTTTTCAAAACCCGTAAATTTTCGATAAATGTCTGTTTTTATTTTAAAAGTAAAAAATTAACAAATTTAGAAAATTATTTAGATAAAATAAATGTTATTTCTAGAATCAGTACATTGAAATTATCCAACAGTGATTTTTTCAGAATTTTCTGAGACAATCAAATATTTTGGGTAAAAATTAAATACCGTTTAAATATATAATGTGTTTTATGACATCATAATGAACCAATAGTGTTGTAATAAAATACTATAAGATTTATTTTCGGCGAAAATATGTTTTAAAATTAAAATATTGCGCTTTTTATGTTTTCTTGACTTATTTTACAAAGCATTAATGGACCCCTCAAGACATATTAAACATCTTGTCTTTTAAAATTAATTTCCATGGGAGTGTGACTCACCTCCACATAAGCAACCCAATTATTTTAATAATTTTGGACTTTGGACTTATAAATTCTTTTTCCCTCTCCAGTTTTCCATAAACCATTGGCAATAAAAATGAACTGATTTGTGGTTTGGATTAGTTTAATGTAAGAGGTCCCAAACTTAAATAATAAAAAAATCACTCAGCTTTACTATATAAAGTCACCCATGCTCCTACTTCCTCATCACTCAATGCCTTCGATGTTCATCCATCCTCTGCCCTACTCTCTCTAGATTCCCCTCAAGGTGCCCTAAGCTCCCAAGAATTCTCTCTCAAGACTCTCTCAAGCCTTTAGAAGCACACTTCCAAGTAAACGTTTTTCTTCATATCACTTTTTTTTCAATTTTCATAACATTGTTATGACCTTTTAATTTCAATTATAAATGATGGGGTATGGTACTTGCACCTCCCCTATACATCCCTCTTATTATTTGAATGATGGGAGACCCCTTTCTCTCTCATTAAATTCCTCTCATGTACACATGTTACTATGCCGAAATTCCAAAAGGAACTTCTCTGTCCTCATTTACATTTAGGATATACTTTTGTATCATGAATCTAAATTCCATTACAATCATTGGGACATGTATCTATATGACCCACTCACTTTCCATTTCATGTAGATATGATGAGACACCCATTTTACTCTCATCAACAATTTTTTTATGAATTCTTATATCACGCCGTTATGCTGCCAAAATTGCACCGATTTTCTAAGCAAGTTCCATTGTGTAGTGAAACCATGCCCATTTCGACATCAAGGATATTCACCTTCATGAACATTTACTTACTAATTATAAAGATTTATTCCACATTTTTTTTGTCATGGAATAAATTATTAGGTTTTATGAATCCATGTTTTATGATCCATGTGGCACACTTAGTAATGAAATGAAATGTTTATGAAGGGTGAACCCTTATAGTGATCCAATGCATTTGATAATGTATAGTATCATGATACGTCACGTGAAATGAGTATTGACTCATTCTAAACCAATTTCAATGATGGTATACTCATGATTCATGTGCAATGAGGATTTACTCTTGCTCTATGTGCAATGAGTCTTGGCTCATGCTAATTCCATGTTAAGTGTTGTTTCCACATTTCCATGTTATGATTATCATGCTTTATCATGACTTTATGTTCATGTTTCTCTTGTGATCTATTGATATTCCTATTGTCTAACATGTATTGTACTCTTCATATATTCCATGTTTATTTCCTTACTAGGCTTTATAGCACACCCCTTTTGTTATGCATGTCCTCAGGTTATCCCATGCAGTGCTAAGTATGAGGGAATGTACTAGTCATGTAAAGGATGTCTTCAATAAAGATGTTATATGTAATGTTTTAAGTTGTTATGTAATTATCCTATGCCTCAAAGAAACTATACCTCTGAATCATCTATGTTGTATCAAGTGAATAGTTTCTGTAATAAGTCATGTTTAAGTTTGTAAAAAAAATCAGGGTTTCCGTAGTAGGTATCAGAGGACATGTTAAGATATTTTTGGGATTAGGATTAGAAAACCCTAGTAAATCCATAGAAACAAGAATATGTATAATAGAAACATCCCTACTTTTTGGTATGTTCTGAGTAAGTGGTTTATCAAACAAATATGTCCCTGTCTGGATACGAGCAGGTAGAGGCAGCTCTGGCATAGATGTATCCAAGGGGTAAAACCTGAAAGCACGGCTTTGAGCTAGACTCAAACGGGAACTGGTGCACAACAACAGGACTTGCTGCACTCTTGGTTACAACACTCCCTGGGGATATGTTTTGATAAATTCACAAGCATAGTATGAACCCTTATTAAGGGAATATAAAATAATTCCCCTAAGAATATATGTTAGAATGTAGATCATGAAATTCATAGATTGAATCCTATAGACTTATGAGTTAAGGAAATAAAAGTTTATATATAAGTAAACAAATTTTGTCATTGGATTACCCATTATGTGTTACCCCCTAACATTCCTTGTATTCCAGCCAATGTCCAATAATAGGAGGACTCGGGATAACAACCGATGTGAAGATCAGTGTGATGATTGTACTAATGGAATGACCAATCCAATGGGATTGGGAATCACAGACTTTGTCACACTTATCTCTCAGATAACTCAAGATTTGAATAGAAACACGGGTCAAGAGGAACTTCCAAACCCCCCTAAGAAGGAACAAGTTGCTATTGATACCTTCATGAGACAAAGGCCTCCTACTATTAGTAAATCATCTGATCCCATGATTGCTGAACAATAGATAAAATCCATTGAAAAGATTTCTTCCATCCTTAAATGTTCCGAAAAATAGAAGTCCTCCTGGAAGCTTATTATATGGAGGGTGAAGCTGATCAATGGTGGACATTGATCAAAAAATACGATGCCTGAGGAGGAGATCAAGGAATTGGAATGGAAGGATTTCCTGAAGATTTTTTTCGATAAATATTTTCCACGCACACACTGGATTAAAATGGAAATAGAATTCCTTTCCCTCAAGAAAAAAGAAGAAGAATATGTTGGAGTATAGGATGAAAACTTCACAAGGCTTTCACGATACACATTCGGTGTTGCCGTTACCCCAGAATGCAAGGTTGACCGCTTCTTTGGTAGGCTGAAGCCTATCCTGCAGAAAGCATTAGCGATCTGTGACATCAACAACTATGAGAAAATTGTCTGATGTGACTTCAAGGTCAAAATGAGATCAGGGAATCACAAGGGGTATCATGGGGACAGGAAGCGTAAGGCAGACTTCAATGCTGGTGGTCCGATGGATAAATCAAATGGTGCTAAGAAGATCCAGCACCCCACTTACCATAAGTGGGGAAAGAAGTACCTTGAAAATTGCCTCATGGAGACGAGGGAATGCATTACGTGTGGAAGAGAAGGGAACCTAGATGATAATTGTCGAAAAGATAGACCTGTGGTTGTGACAGAGGAGAGGAATTCTCCGTTCGAACCTCAACACATTGTTCATTGCTACAACTGCAAAGAACTGGGCATCTTTCAAATCAGTGCCCTAATCCAAAGGTTTTCAGCAGCAACCAACAACCTCCAAGGCAGCAAGGAAGAGCTTTTTCTATCACTTCGGCCAAAGTGAACCCTGACAAATAAGTGGTTATAGGAATTCTAGTTACTCATTGAAGAATAGTGAACATTCTTTTTGAATCTGGTTCTATGCATTCTTTCATATCATAAAATTTTAGTATAACAATCCCCACACCACCATAAATCATAGAAGTGAAGATGTCGATGAGTACGGAAAATGGGGAAATCATTTCATCGCATGAATATAAATCCTCCCCTATTATAATCTGTGGATTGAATTTCCTAGAGAACCTTGTCATACTCCCTCTAGTGGAATTTGATTCAATTCATGGCATGGATTGGTTTTACTTATATAGAGCCAACATAAATTATTTGGAGAGGAAAATCACACTCCATATGGAGAATCGACCCCCGATTATTTACACGTTTAAGTAGGAAGATGACTCTCCTTTATCTCTATCATCTCAATCGTGGATATTACTGCCTTATAAGCACGCGTATCTGGCTCAGATGATTGAGTCCAAAAAAGAAACCATCCTTGAAGAAATGCATATTGTGAGGGAATGTGCTAAAGTGTTTCCCGAGGAACTTCCTGAGCTTACTCGAAGAAGAGACGTTGAATTATCAATTGAACTTATACCTAGGGAACTACCAATATCCAAGACTCAATATAGAATGGCTGTTGTTGAGCTTGAAGTGATGAAGAAACAACTATAGGAGAATTTGGATAAAGGGTTTATATGACCAAGTGCTTCACCATGGGGTGCACTAGTCCACTTAATCAAGAAAAAGGATGAGTCAATGTGGCCTGACATCAATTATCATGAACATAACAAAATAACGATAAAGAAAAAGTATCCTATGCCACGGATCGATGACTTGTTCGATCAG
This sequence comes from Viscum album, assembly GCA_963277665.1. Lineage (NCBI taxonomy): Eukaryota > Viridiplantae > Streptophyta > Magnoliopsida > Santalales > Viscaceae > Viscum > Viscum album. The sequence goes on along the minus strand of OY728132.1, from coordinate 755,231,359 downwards.
CTTCAGAGAGCACAATACTTCTCTAAGGTATATTTGCGGTCAGGATACTATCGAGTAAGGGTGATGAAGGATGATGTCCCCACGACTGATTTTCGTACAAGATACGAGCACTATGAATTCATAGAAATGACTTTCAGACTCACCAATTATCTATCAATCCTCATGGAATTGATGAATAGAGTATTTCGATATTACCTAGAAAAATTTGTGGTAGTCTTTATAGATGATATTATAATATACTCAAAAACCAAGGAGATCATGAGCATCATTTAAGAACTATACTTCTGACTTTGATAATGGAGAAGCTCTATGAAAAGTACAACAAGTGTGAGTTCAGGTAGAAGTAAGTCTCTTTATTTGGCCATATCATCACAAGCAAAGGGATATCTGTGGATCCATCTAAAACAGATGCAATTGAGGGATGACCAAGGCAAACATCGGTAACAGGTATCCATAGATTTTTTGAGTTAGCTGGATGTTATCAATGATTTGTGAGAAATATCTCACGATTTTAAAAACCTCTTACCAATCTATCTCGAAAGGGAGTGGAATTTTCTTGGAGTTATGAATTCGAAGAAAGCATCATGGAGTTGAAAAGGAGGCTTATCACTACGCCCATGCTCACTTTACCCACAAGTGTGGAACTATTTGGTGTATTTAGTGATGCTTTTATGAAGGGCTTAGGTTGTGTGTTTATTCAGAATGATAATTTGATACCCTATTCCCCAAGGCAATTGAAAATAAATGAGCAAAATTATCCAACCCATGATCTAGAGTTAAATGCTGTGATCTTTTCCTTGAAAATCTTGTGACATTATCTCTATAGTGACAAATGTGAGATAAATATTGACCACAAGAGTCTTAAATATATATTCACACAGAAAGAGCTTAATATGATCTAGAGAATATGGATAAATATCTTCATGGATTATGACTTTTCAATACATTACCACCCTTGGAAATAGAACAAGGTGGCATATGCCCTAAGTAGAAAGGACCCAACGATTCTATCAATGATGATAATTTAGAAAGATCCAATATTCTTAAACATGATGAAGATGGACATGGGAATAATAAAGAAGGGAACATCTTCAAAACATTCACAAATGATTGCTCAACCGTCTCTTTGGGAAAGGGTAAAGGATGCTCAAAAGTATGATGTCGGAATTCATGAAAAACGGGAAGCTATCGAAAAAGGGAAATCCTCAGAGTTTAATGTTAATGAAGAAAGAATTTTGAAATTTGGAAAAAGAATATGTGTTCCATCATGTTCGAAGATGAAGAATAAACTTTTGGATGATGCACATAGTTCAATTTTCTCTATTCACCCAGGGTGCACAAAGATGTATTGAGATCTCTGAGAAAACTTTTGGTTGGATAATATGAAGAAAGAGATTTCTGAATATACCTCAAAGTGGCTGGTGTGCTAGAAAGTGAAGGCAGAGAGACAGAAGTCTAAGGGGATGATGAAACCATTTCCCATACAAGAATGGAAATGGGAAAACATCAACATAGACTTTGACACCGGACATCCATGGACATCCAAAGGTAACAATCCAATCAGGGTTGTTGTGGATTGTTTTACAAGGACTGCACACTTTATTTCTATTTGGGAGGATTTCTCATTGTATAAACTACCGCAGATATATATCAGGGATGTGGTAAGGATTCATGGAGTACTAATATCTATTGTGTTTGAACGAGATCCAAGATTCACATCTAAATTTTGGAAGATTCTTCAACATGCTCTGAATACTGAACTGAACATCAGTATGGCCTATAATCCTCAAACTGATGTCAAATCAGAGCGGACATTCCAAACACTTGAGGAAATGTTGAGATAGTGCTCATTGGACTTTAAAGGAGGATGATATCAACATCTTCCTCTAGTTGAGTTCTCTTATAATAACAGTTTCCACTCGAGCATCCAAATGGAACCATATGAAGCCCAGAATGGGAGAAGGTGCAGAACACTGACATGTTGGGATGAGGTCGGTGAACGTAAGCTTCCTGGACCATAAATGGTTGAGGAAATGGTGGAGAAGGTGAAAACCATTCAGTAGTATATCAAGGCAGCCCAGAGTCGACAAACGAGTTATGCAGATAATCATCGGCGAGACCTTGAGATTAATGTTGGAGACACGGTTTTTGTACGCATATCTCTGTGGAAGAAGGTCATGAGGTTTGGAAAGAAAGGGAAGTTATGTCCAAGGTACATCAGCCCCTTTGAGATTCTTGATCGTGTCGGTGCTGTGGCCTATCGACTAGCACTTTCACCAACCATGGCCAAAGTACATGATGTCTTTCATGTATCCCTCTTAAGGAAGTTCATACTAGACCCTTCACAGTACTCTCATATGAGGTGGTATTATTGGAGGATGATCTTTATTATGAGGAGAAACCAGTGAAGATCTTAGATCGTTGAGAAAAAGATCTATGAAATAATATAATTCCCCTCATCACGGTGTTGTGGTGAAACCACAAGTTTGAAGAAGCGACTAGGGAGTTGGAGGAAATGATGATGCTTAGTTACACACATATGTTTTAGTGTGGGAAAAGGAGATTTTGGGGGAGAAATTTCTTAAGGGGGGAATATTGTAAAGAAACAATGTTTCATTAATGTAAATCCCTCTTAATATGATTAAAAGTATCTTTATTTAAAATGTTTATATAAAATGTAAAATTCATTGGTTTTATGTTATGAATTGTGATCATTTCTCTTATAGCTGTTTAATAGTGATCACATGATTAGTATAAATATAGGGCTTTAACAAACCCAATTTACTTAGACAAAGAAAGTGACGGCCTCGTCCATTAGAATTTCTCCATACGAAGCCCATTTGTCGGTGCTCAAAAAAGAGGTGGCATCTTTGGGCTTCTCTCTTGACCTAGCCCAAGCTGAGCTTCATCATGTCAAGATCTAACAGGACTTTCTATAGGAAAAGTGGAAGATGATAGAGATTACCACTCGAGCGATGTTATCTGAGCCACCCCGAGAGTCTGTCACCATCGCACACCTTTTCCTTTGTTCTTATGTGGCTGTTTTAAGGGGTTATGTCACAAATCTCTAGTACTATATTCATGTACATTAATTTTTTTATATAATAATGAATATACTTTCTTGTCATTATTGATACATTGAAAATAATTTTTAATGTTCACAAAGTCTTTTTAGTTATTATTTAATTAAGAATTATTTTTTATTGAATTAAGGTATTGTGGAATTAAATAATATTTTAATAAAATATTATTATTACTATTAAATTAATTACTATTAAATATAAATGATCTTATAATTTTATGAATGCAATTGTAATTTTTATTATGGTTTGAAAGCCATTTTTTGGCAAAACCCGTGAATTTTCAATAAATGTCGGGTTTTATTTTAAAAGTTAATATTAACATATTTAGAAAAAAATTTAGATAAAATAAATTTTATTTCATAAATCAGGACGTAGAAATTATCCAATGGTGAATTTTCTATAATTTTCTGAGACATTCAAATTTATTGGGTGAAAATTAAATACCGTTTAAATATATAATGTGTTTTATGACATCATAATGACCCAATAGTAATGTAATAAAATACTATAAGATTTATTTTTCAGCCAAAATATGATTCACCATTAAAATAATGTGATTTTGGGTTTTTTTGACTTATTTTACAAAGCATTAATGGACCCCTCAAAACTTATTAAACATCATGTCTTTTTAAATTATTTTCCATGGGAGTGTGACTCACCTCCACAAAAGCAACCCCATTATTTGAAGAAGTTAGGACTTTCGACTTATAAAATATATTTTTTTCTCTCCCCTTTTACAGAAACCATGTTCAAAAACCATGAGATTATTTGTGGTTTGGATTAGTTTAAGGTAAGGGGTCCCAAACCTAAATAATAAATAATTCACTCACCTTTCCTATATAAACCCACCCATGCTCCCACTTCCTCCTCACTCAAAGCCTTTGGAGTCCATTCAACCTCTTCCCTACTCTCTATAGAATCCTCCCAAGGTTCCCCAATATCCCAAGAATCCTCTCTCAAGCCTTTGGAAGCACACTTCCAAGTAAGGGGTTTTCTTCCTTTCACTTTTTAGTCTAATTTTCTTAATATTTTTATGCCCTTTTAATTTCAATTATAAATACTGGGGTATGGTTTCACACCTCCCAAATACTGCCCTCTTATTTCTTGAATGATTGGAGACTCCTTTCACTCTCATTAAATGCCTCCCATGTACACCCGTTACTGTACTGAAATTCCGAAAGGAACTTCTCTCTCCTCATTTACATTCAAACAATACTTTTGTATCGTGAATCTAAATTCCATTACAATCATTGGGATACGTATCTATATGACCCACTCACTGTCCATTTCATTTTGATATTATGAGTCACATCCTTCTCTCTCATAAAACATTTTTTTATGAATTCTTATATCACGCCGTTACGCTGCCAAAATTTCACCGATTTTCTAAGCCAGTGCCATTGTGTAGTGAATACCATGCCCATTTCTCCATAAAGTGTATTCACCTTCATTCACATTTACTTATTTATTATAAAGTTTCATTCCATATTCCTTTGTCATGGAATAAATGATTATGTTTTATGAATCCATGTTTTATGATCCATGTGGCACACTTTTGCATGAAATGAAAAGTTTAAGAAGGGTTTACTCTGATAGTGTTCCAATGCATTGGGTAAAGTATAGTATCATGATACGTCATGTGAAATGAGTGTTGAATCATTCTAATTCAAGTGCAACGAGGGTTTACTTGTGATTCATGTGGAATGAGTATTTACTCATGCTCCATGCGCAATATTCCTTGTCTCATGCTAATTCCATGTTAAGTGTTGTTACCACATTTCCATGTAATGATTATCATGCTTTATCATGCCTTTATGTTCATGTTTCTCTTGTTCTCTATTGATATCCCTATTGTCTAACATGTATTTTACTCCTCATGTATTCCATTTTTATTCACTTAATGGCATTTATAGCTCACCCCTTTTTTTATTCATGTCCTCAGGTTATCCCATGCAATTCTAAGTACGAGGGAATGTAGTGGTCATGTAAAGGAAGTTTTCAATAAAGATGATATATTTCATGGTTTTAGTTTTTATGTAATGATCCTAAGTCCCAAAGACACTAGACCTCTCGATCATCCACATTAATAATTTATGTCATAAATCATGTTTAAGCTTTTAATAAAACTAGGGTTTCCATATTGAATGTGGACGTGGTTCTAACATAGATATACCTGTATGTAATAACTAAAAACGGGAGCATTGGGTTTGACCTGATCATCACCTATTGTGTGTAAATGGGCCTTAATACGTTCTTATTTTCCATCCATTATATAGTAGTTGAAAATAATAATATCTCCAAATAAACAAAGTTTTTTATTATGAGATTATCTATGCATTAATTTTTCAATTTCTATTAAGTGTTTCAATATTTGTTGGTTATATATTATGTTTCATAATGGAATTATCTAATTTTCTATATGATATAATTTAGAAATGGTTCCTAGTCAAAGGAATGATAACCTCATCAATAAACATAATCAAAAGAGTAAGATTGATCACTTATTAACAGGTTTAGAAAATCATTCAATGTGAATTATTCCCCCAAACATTCACATTATATGAAATAATAATATCATGATATTAAAAGATATCGAAATAATTCTATAAGTATTATAAATTTAAAATGAATCAAGAGAAAAAGATGGAAGAAGATAAAAATATAGATAAATGGAGGAAGGGAAAGAATGATTTCCCCACTTGTGAAAATTTTGGAATGAAACATCCTAGAACATTGATAATGGGAATGGAAGATTGATAATAATGTGAGAGAAAGGTCACTAATCTCTTTTTTTAATGGGGATAATAAGGTTTCAAATTTTCAATGATTCATTTGTAAGGAGATGGGGAGGTATTCAATGGAATGAATTAATCTTAAAAGGAATATAGGTTAAAATATGAAATGGATCATGGTAAATATTATTATATTACAATGGATAAAGTGGAATGTTTAATGTGTTGTTTTATTTATGAATTATATTATTTATGTATTTTATCAATGATATCCCGATTATAAGAACTATAAAATGTATAAGGATGGTATTGTATTACTTTTTATGTATTTTAATGTGTATGTTGAATGATACTAACAACCAAGAAAAATTATTTAGTAGAAATTTTATCTTTTGAAAAAATATATGATTAAAGGAAAGATAAAATTTAATAAGTTATTGTTGTTGATATATTGTTTTTGGGATAAAGAGATTATTGACATGATAACATAAATTGTATAGAATTGACTGCCTTGAAACTGATTAATGATTTATTTTTAAATTGGTATACATTATCCTTAATTGAGTTAAAATCATATTTGGATATATGGAATATATCCAACCATATGTGTTTTATTTAAGTAATATGAAATAATTCATGTTTATAATACAGTTTTATGGTAATTTAGGATATTACCACGATTCATGAGAATACATAATGAATGTATTCACATGTATGGCATGCCAAAATTGAGAACTACTTCATATTCTTTAATGGATTAATAATAAGTTAATTTTTGATATTTAGTGACCATATTTCAATGTTAAAGGTTCATAATATTTTGGAAGTGTGATGATGATAACAATTTATGAAATGGTTTAAGTTGAAATTCTTATTTGGCTTTATAGATTAATGTATTACTTCACCATATGAAGATTTATGTATATTTGATAACATATGCTAACCATTTTGTTATAATAAAAAATATATAACAAAGGATTGACTTATGATTCCATTATGGATTTTATGATCTATTAAATTTTAAATTTAGTGCTTCAGGAATAAAAAATACATTTCTGGATATTCATTTCAGGGAGTAAGAGAAGAATAGATAATTGATTTAAGAATGTCTAAAAGATGAAATTGTTCTTATGAAATATAAATATATGAAGTTAGTATACTTCATATATAATTAGTAAAAAATGGTAATAGAATTTATCAACTCAAGGAAAATAATATTTTTTCTTATGTATTATAAAAATGACCAATATATTAACAGAATATATAATCCTGAAACATTATGATACATAAATTTTAAAATAATTTCAATCTCTTTGATAGCTTGTGATACACAAAACATTTAGTTTGAATTAATCTAGATACTCAAATAAAATACTATTATTTATTCATGACAATAATAAACTACCCATTAGATTTATGGTATGAATAGTAATAACTAAATTATGAATATTATTGTAATCTATATATTACAAATAAAATATTAATCCTTTAATGAAATGAAATTTTTTCTAAAAAAGTGTATTTTTTTAAAAAATATTGTTTATTTTTCTTACTGTACATAATTTAAAAAAATTAAAAAATTTAGGAAATTTATTAGATTAGGTGAATGTAATTTTTGAAATTATAAATTTAAAATTATCTTAAGAAGAATTATTCAGTTTTTTCAGAAATATTTTATTTTTATGAATAGTAAAAATACAAAATTTTCATTGAAAACAACATTTGGATAAAAATTATTTATGAAGTTAAATTATATGATAATGTAATTTTGAAGAAAAATTAGTTCAATTAAATATCAATTAATCCAATTTAGGTTATTTTAATTATTATAAAATTGAATTTTGATATAAAAATATTGTAAGCTTCTGAACATTGTCTCCTTAAGAATCCTCTTTCTCATCATATCTACGGGATTAATTTAAATTATAAATTTCCACTTTTGAGAATCAAATTTGGAAAAATATATTCCATATTTGAATCATTATAATTTTTTTTATATATTAAGTTAAAATTAATTTTTTACTTAAATGAAAAGTGAAGACAGAAAAAAAAATATTTACTGTAATTATAGTAAAAATGGATTTATATAGGGTTAAAATAAATATTAAATGGTTGAAATTGATTAAAAATTTATTAAAATATGTTCTATTACCATATTTAAATCGTATAATTTCTAAATATGATGAATAATCTATTTTTACCTTATTAATAGTGAAAAATGTTGGTATATATTTTTCTTTCAAAAAATTTCAAGTGTTCACCTAACCTCACTTATAATAAACCAAACTCTATCCTCACTACATCACACCCTCAAACCATTATGTTTAGGAAAATAACATTATACATAACACTCAAAATTAATCTCCTCAACCTATAATCCTTTTTTATATTCATTATATTAATAGTTTAGTTGTAATCCTACATATGTTGTCTGAAGAAGAGGTAACGTTCCTCAATAATCATTTTTATTTTATTTATTATTCTACCTATTTCAATTATTATTAAACTATGATGACATAGAAACATAATTATCATAGATATAGTAACATTTTATGTTAATGAAATTATATATATCCATCCCCACATTGGTAAAATGGGTTATGAAATCATCATTCATGTGTATACCAGAATGCTGGATTTTGAACTGATGTCACTCATTTTTTCATTGCCACCTCTCACTATTGGTTATTATGATTTATATAAATTATATATATATATAATATAATACATAATTGTATCTATTTATTTATTATATAATAGATAATGTTTTTACTTTTAATTTCTTAGGGGATATGATAATGCCTCTCATGTGTATGGAGGACTACTACTACGAGAAGTGGTGTGTTTCGTATTTCTATAGATCTTAAAATGGTATTTTATAATGATAAATTTAAAAAATTTATATGATATAAATGTTAAAATTTTGATATTTATGACATATATATCAATAATAAAATATAATACATCATTTTATTTTTACATTTTTCACTAATTAAAATATTATATTATCGTTCATGTATGTCTGGACCATCGACTTCATGAAGCGATGTGATCCTGTTTTCATCACCATAACACATGGATGATATATATAATTATATTTAAGAACTATTATTTTATTTATTAAATTATTATCATCTAGAATGATAATATATAATAATCATTATTTCCATAAGGGTCATTGAAAAAAACAGTACTCATGTGTACGTATGTCCTATCATCTCCATGATTATAACATAGTTCATTTTTCATATCAATCCTCAATGATTGGTTTTAAAGGTATAATTTATATGTAAATATTATATGTATTTGATGATTATTATTCTGGAGATCTTTCAATATTGATCTATCTGCCCATATTCAACCAACCAGGTCAGTATTGATAGATAAGGAAAAAATTATTGTAATATTTGACATAAAATTAATTCATTAATAAAACATAGATAACATGGTAATATGTTAAATTAAATTAATAATAAACTTGAAAAATTAAAATAAAAAATTAAACAATTAACATATGTTTTTTATTTACGAATATAAAGAATGCATATGATGAGTGAGACTCAAGATAAGTGGTTATCGTCTCATTTTTATTTCTATGACACATACACCATATTCACAACATTTTTGATTTTTTTGTGTATACACAACAAATTTTTTATTTTATATAATGAATTAATTTATATTCATGTTATTCAATGTTTCAATTAAATTATTTCTTTCATGGGGATTATGATAAAAAAATTCTAATGTGGTAAAGATGTATTTCAAAATGTCATCATTATTTGTGATTATTTTTTTATGTCACTACTAGGGAAATTAATTTATTTTTCTATATTAAAATCAACACAGTTTATTATTATATTTTTATTAACCAACTATTTCAGGTAATAGTTTCATTTTTCAGAATTTTGTACTTAAAATGATTTAGAAAATCTTTTTGAGAAAATATGACTTTATTTCTCTCTTAAAACAAAAATTATTTTTCCCCATAACATATATTTTCTGAAAATGTTTTAATAAATTCTTTAAAAAATTTCAAAAATATTTTTAAATAGATTTTACACATTTATTAACCAATTCATTGAAAAGAATCTGAATGTCATTTTCAAAAAAAATACACATTTTAAATTTTTTAAAAATGTGAAAGAAATTGTCGTTTTATCTTGTAAGAAACGAATATAATTTTCCACCATCATGGAAAAAAAAAGTTTAATGTATTATTTTAGATGTTTTAAATTTTATTTCCAAAAACGTTTTTCCAAAATATTTTGTGAAATTTTATTTTTAAAAGTATTTGTCAAACTAAAACAATCATTTTCCTTAAATTGTTTAAAGATATTTTTAAGGTATTTCTACTCATCAAAAAAATAAAACCATAATTTAAATTATTATAAACATGGAATAAGTAGTATTGATATCATAATTATATTTTAAATGGATGGATTATGATCAGTTTGACTGATGATGTTAAATTTTATTACCAGTAACCATGTTACTCTGGAAAGATTATGATTAAGATTATTGATTGCCGAAAATATTAAGATTTCATAAACATTTTTCCAATATGAATTATTATTTTGATTTTGTTACACCCCTTTTATATGAGTAATGAATTAGACATTTTAGGTGACTATCATGGCCATCTATAACCCCTCAATGCATTAATGGGTCTCATGAGAAAAACTCAATTATGTATTGGATGCACCATTACCCATTTATAAAGATGTCTTGGACCAAGGAATCGATGGAATAATATGTCTTGGAATAAGGCCTTGAGGGTATTAACTGTAATTTTATAAGGCCTTGATGCAATATTTTATATGTAAAAAATTATTCATTCAATCATTATGAATTTAGATATTGATATTCCATTTGATTATTCGACTAGGTTGAATATAAATTGTTATGTATCCAAGATCATATGATTATTTATTGAATTTTATTATCTACATTTATTCTTACCTTGTTCTGGTCATTTAATTTTTTAAAAGGATTTGGTTTTAGTTTTTTACCTATCCATATTGATTATTTCTTATTTTATCATATCTTTCATTATACGCTTACCCTTACTGAGCATCTAACCTAACCCCTTTCTCATATTTCACTATCCACAAGATGTAAGGATGTGTTTTGTGATAGGTATGTAGGGATACAGTGGACTAAATATTTTAATTATCAATGAAATGCATGTGAGTATTGAATGTTTTCAAATTTAATGTGAATTTCAAGTATCTATATAGTTTACCAAGACTACTAAACTGTTTTTTCCTCCGAGATGTGATTCCCTGTATATTATGACAATGTAATAAAGTAGATACTGGATTTTTGTTAATAGGGATGGGAATCTAAAAATTTTATGTTATATGGATGAAAAAGGATCCATTATATTATATTTAGAAATTATTATTTTAAGATAATTCAGAATTAGTAGTTTACAATTCCCAAGAACCTACAAAATCAAGGACAAATGCTCATGTCTTTTCCTCTAAAAAATTTATATTTCAATAGGACTGACAATCATTTTATGTGTGATAGGATGTTATAAGAATCTCCTTTATGCCTAAATCATTCATCAACTGATTCTATAATACTAATTCAAACTAGGAATCCTGATATGATATGATCATTCTCAGAACCCCATGAAGGTGTGTAATATCTCAAACATAGTGTATACCATGGTTTTCAACTAAGAGGGTCTTCTGAATACATTATAAGTGGGTGAACAGTGACACACTTTCAATGATAAACCATACTACATCACATCCTCAATGTGACCTTGACAAATCTATTATGAAATCCATGGTAACATCAAACCATTTCATTTCTGAAATGGGTAATGGTTTTAAAAGCCAAGAAGGTCTCTAAAGTTTGGCATTCACCTTCTAACTGGTGAAACACCTTGTAATGAAACCTTATATCATATTTTTAATCTTTGGCCACAAATACTAGTAGTGTATATCACTATACATCTTGTTATGTTTAGGATGTACTAACCAATTGGATGCATGAGAATCTCCCATAAACTCCACTCTCATGTCTACAGGAACCAATACATATAACGGAATATGAAATATCTCATCCTCATCAATGACCCAACCTGGTGGTGAGACTCCACATGAAACCCCCCTTTTGAAAAATCCATTGGGATGAGAAGTCCAACTCATCATCACTTCATATAGAAGTTATGAGTTCACTACCAATGCTGTACGAAGAGGATGTCCATAAGGCTCTTGAATCTTAAGTTGAATCTCATAATAGAGATCTATCATCTTATATTTCTTATTTACCTACTAAACCACATATGTTGGAGTCTTTCTATTCATATTAACTTGCACTAAATTTTCCTTAAAATGCATATAAGAAATCTCCAAATCAAATGAGGGATGGTATTGAACCCACCTTCTCTTTCTGAGGTTCAACTCACACTAATTGAATATGTACGTGTGGTTTTTATTATATATGTACACTCTAAACCATTGTCCATGTAAATATTGTCACCAAAAATTTATATTATGGGCAAATACTTCCACCATGGGACCAAGTGTTGGTTTGTTTTTCTCAAGAGCACAAAAGGGATCATACCCATACACCATGACTCGATCATATTGCATTAAAAAAACTCCATGACCCATGCATTATGAAGAAAAATATTTTTTATTCCCTATAATAGGACTAGGAAAAATCAGGATCAACACTGAAGTAAGTCATTCTTTTATTTATCAAAAATAGTCATCACCAGATTCAATTCATTAGAATTTAACACCATTATTTTTCAATCCTATTATCAATGTCATAAGGTCTGAAAATCCTAAATAAAATAACTAGAATATATAGATATCCGCAAGAAACTCTAACTATCAGAGGAATTCTTGAACTATTCCTAGGAAACATTCTATCTAACATTATATGGATCTAAATATACCCATAAGTCCAATATAATTTTACCATAGAAGTGGTATTTAAGAATACAAAGGGTAATTTTTTATCCTAGAATACAATCTATGATCTATTAGTGTACTCAAAACAATATCAAGGTGTTTTAAAAGATCATTTCATGTTTGAAAATACACTAATATATCTTCTATAAAATCCAATACAAAAAACAGGGAATGAGTGCAAGAACAGACTCGCCATGTCCATAATGATGGTGGTAGAGTTTGTGAGACTGAATAACATAACCAAACCATAATAGAATCCACCTCTACTATAGAATTTTTTTATATATGGTATATCTGATGGTATAAACCTTAACTAATCATATAATGGCCTCAAATAAATCTTCAAGAAGGCTATATCCCCTCATATTTATTCAATGATGTCTTCTATATGAGGCAATGGATTCTGGTTCTTAACTATAATTTTATTCAACCATCGATAATCCATGAAATTCCTAATGGTTCCATCCAAATTCTTTCCAAAAATTACATGTAAACCCCAATGAGAAGTAATTGTCCATATAAAACCTTTGGATTCTAGTTCCTCTAACTATAGTTTTAGTTCTTAAAGAATTATAGTTACCATAATATATAAATAACATATACTAGTGTTGTTCCTAGTACTAGCTTTGTAGTAAACTATAAGTCTCTGAAGGGGGAAAATTTGAAAATTCCGTAGGTAAAATATCCTCAAAATTGTAAACTATATCGAGGATTCTATCAGATTATTTCTTTATCACTAATAAATATACTAGCAATATTGGCTGACACTCTACCCATCCAATGATGGTTGAGTTTATATCCATATTCATGGAAATACTATTCAACATTAGGAATATAAACAATAAGATATAGTGATAAAAACGACACCCTTTGATGATAATAATCAACATAGGATTGAAAAGGAACTAACTGTTTCATCATAAAATTGATATAAAAAATTATCATTTATAGAATAAAAATTATTCAAAAATTAATGATAGATTACAGTGTCGAGAGGGAACTCCTTGCACTGGCATAAAATTTTTGATCACACTCCCAATGATGTATCCAAAGTCATCAAACAATAATAATATTTAACATCATCAAAAATGATTTATATGATGACTATATATATTAATGAATGTCAAGTCCATATATCAAATAAATTAGATATAAAAGTCAAGGAAACTAGAATCATACAATGACCTTTAGATTTTTGGACACTATAGTCATATGGTGTAGGATGTACTACATATATCTAGTCTGATACTCAACCTAAAGCTACCACATAACTACCCAAAGTAGGTTCACCCTGCTAGTTCTATATATCAAAAGATCAAATTTCTCAACCATGACTGCCCCCCACATTTTAAATGTCCTATATTACTGTTTCTTTCCACCCGACACAGAGTTACTGATCTCTCTTTATTTCATACTCTCTCTCACTATCCACTGGATGAATGGTCCTACAAAACTGGTAAATATATCCCATCCTTCTAAAACACTAACACTCTATTAGGGTTTTAATTGGGGATTAGTTTTTGCCAACATTCTTCAATTTAGAAAATGAGAAAACATCACTTGGATCACTTCGAACACACTCTTTCTATAACTTCCCCTATTAGACAAATAAATTCTTCCTTCTACTATGAGAAATTCTATCCTTCCTTGAAACTAAACTTCAATTTATTACACCTTCAGTTTCCATCGGTTTATGCTTTAAGATGATATCATGGTCTACTATTTTAGATATGATTTTCAAATAAAAAATAATAACTTTAAAAAAATGGCCTACCTAATCCCATCCTTAAGCTACATCACTCTAGTCAACACATCCTATAAAAGAGTCGAAGAAAACAATGGATCTATTTGAAACAATCTCAGTAGTACATAACTGATAATGTTTTTTTATTCAAATTAAATGATTCCATATATCAGTGGGATCCCGATATCTTTAGTAAAATTTATCAGAAAAACTGGACTGAAAATAAATCTTAGTCATTCCAGGATATTAACCCACTCGATTAAGTAAATCCCACCAATTATTGGATGACCCTTGAATAATATATACAATAAGAATTACCACCTCTTAAGAGGCATCTACAGATCTGATAAGATGGATAATGTGGCCTCCAAAAATTAATCTGTTCACTAGGGGCCCCTATACACTAAAAATTTTGTTTGATTTTACTCCAGAAATTCTCACATTAACACCACCAAAATTGGGGTTGGTCACGAGTCTCTCTGCATTCTCTACATAAATCATTATTAACCATCTCAAAACTAAACATATGTGCTCAGATCAATTATAACAGGTGGTTCCATAGGTGTCACTACATGAGGTAATAATAATGTTTCATGTACCACCACCTATAGAGAATGGTCATTTCCACAATGGAATATGACTTGTGTCCTTAATAGAGGCGTTTATCTACAATTCCAAACACACACCACAAAATGAGTATAATAATTGAATTATATTTGATAAAATAATTTGACACGTACAAACCCACTCTATATAATATTCAACGCCCATTTTCCTGCTCCTAATTCTTGGTCTATGTGGCTTAGAACAGCATGAATAAATATTAGAGACAATTCCAACACCTACTAGTAAAGTCTAGATTGGATCAAATCCTAATATCTTATATCATAGGTTTATTATATGGTGTTTAAATTTCATTCTTGGAAACATTTATTTTACCTATACATGGGTTAGATACTCCTTGGAAATGAATCATTAATACATTTATAGACTTCATAATCTCATTTAAACTATCCAAAAATACTATGGAATGAACAGAAAACAATTATATTACTTTGTGACCTACTCGTCCCGATTCACTCCTCAGTAACCTAAACCGGTTGTCCACATGAACAAAAAAACCTCCCCCATAGAAAACATTCTACTGACTAGCATAAAGGGTATATGATGTTACAATGGAGATACTATAAACTCTATATCAAATTGAAACACAATGGTGAAGAATACTTAAATAATCAAAAGAAATATAATAATGAAAAGCATAAGCATAACATCCATATAAATAAAACCCAACATAATCAATATCTAGTATCATATAAAAAGGATTATTCCATTATGCTATACAAAATGTTGTAATGTGAGCCAGACAACATTTGTAAATAGTATATTCTATAAAAATGAACAAAACACCAAATGTTTTCTCAAAAAGAATAATGATCACCAGCTCAACCTTATACTCCCATACTCCATCCTAGTATAGAATATCAAGAATCTAATGTACGTAGCTTTCCCCTGTCCTTACCTTGTTTTAACTAACTTAGAATGTATTTGAACATTTATAATTTTATAAATAATAAGAATCATCATGTCTTTCAATTCCAAATAATAAATATGAAATATCATGTCCATAAATTCTATAAATAATAACAAGGATCCATGTGTCCCCTAATTCTAAATAAATATTATAGAATTCCATGCCCATTAATTTCATAAAAAATTATGGAATTTTATGTTCATTAATGAAAAATAAAAAATATGTAATTCCTAGTCCCTTAATTCAAAATAAATAAAAAAACAAATCAATAAAAAATCTTCTAATAACTAAATGACCCGAATTAATAAATTACATACAAATAATAAAAAACAGATCATGTTCCAAAATAATAATAAAATAGTAATATATACCCTCAAAGAGAAACAATTTATACTTTTATTATATTTCAATCTGTAAAAGAAAGTTAACCATATAAAATTCATAAACATCTATCAAAGTGACACAGTACATACTTGGGTTCTACCCATCTTGTATCCCATTTATGCATTAATAAGATAATAACTAACTGGCTACTCCAAAATAGCCTCACAAGTGGTACTATTCAATGGCCATTAATACTATTCAATATCTAGTATGTCTGATCAATATTAGATATTAACATTCTCTCATACCTCACTATGATATAATTTGAGGTGATGTACCCTTTACACACAACACATCAATCAAGAATAAAAATAATCCGAACAGATCTACTCATCCCACCATCCCCCACCCATCCAAAAGGAACCTACAATAATCAAAGAAATTAATTACTATTTTAATATAATGGGTAATTTTTTGAATCATATGTTGCATATTGTAATTGAATAAAAAAATCTTTGAATACTTAAATAAATTAAATTATCCAAGAAGATCATTATATTAAGTCAATACAAAAAATATGTAGTAATACCTAAATTTTTCATTTTGATTTTCATAATAAATTTTGAATTTTTATTTGACAAAATAATTTTTTTTGAATTTAATATATACATATATTTTTTAATTCTAAATTTTTCGTAGTTTCTATAATTATTTTTTTAGGTGAATAGTAAAATTTCTGATTTTACTATAAACTATCATTTTTCTAAGAAAATAATGGATTACTGTTTTATAAAATCATTTTGATATATAAACTAAATATTTATTATTCATATAAAATTTCTATGTTCAAATTATAAAACCTATGAGTATTATTTTATAAAATTTAGTAATAATTAATGATTATTATTTTTTTTCAATTTCTATAATTATGTTTGAAGATTGGGAAAATTAGGTTACATATTTATTTCACTATAAAAAACTATTATTTTCTAAATAATAATATATTTCGTATTATTATAATCAATAATGTAGATAATTTATTCCTATACATAAAAATTACGTTAAAAAATATAGTTTTATTATAAACATTTTTTTACAGGTCACATGGGAAAACATTATGATTACATACCTAAAAAAGAAGTTCATTTTTATAAAATGATTCTAATATTTGGGAAAATAATTTTAATAGTATTAAATATTTCCAATTTCATTTTAAGAAATAAAATTTAGTTTACTAGCATTATTTTTAATTTTTTTTTAAATGTAAAAACATTTTATTAATTTTCTGTTTATACCATGGAATTTATATCAAATCAATTAAAATAAAATCCATCATATAATGAATCTTACATGTTTTATAAACACATAAATATTAATATTAACAGAAATTTTAATGGTAATAAATATAAAATTTGATTAAAACCCCATAATGGACAAAAATATAATTTCCTACTAAAACTGTTTCTTTACACAATACATGTTTTAATATTAATTTAATATTATAATATTTATAAAATTATTTCACATAAAAATTGGATAAATTTAGTTTTATCATACATGAATTTGGTAAACTTTACTATGTAATATTTTTCTAATAAAATGTAATATCAGTTAGATAAAAATAGTTACCTAGTAAAATATTAAAATAGGGAAATGTAAAGAATTATTATAAAAACAAAAAAATTGAATAAGAAATTCCTAGAAAGCCTTTTTTGATAATTTATCATCCTAAAGACACCAAAAACCTAATTTATTAAAAAAAATTAAAGTTTTTGACCATGGAATATTGTAATATTATCTTGGATGTGTAATGTGTATTCCCAAAAGATCACATTTTCACTTATAAAAGTTGATCACTTCCAACCATCCATGGGAATTCCTCCAATTAGAAATTTCATGGAAAATGTAACAAAATATAAACTATTATATGTCACTCTAAAATTAATATACTCATGGTCACACTACGGTAGTGTATGTCATTCAATTTAGAGGAGTTTTCAAAGAAATATCAAGTCTCGAACGTAAGTATTATCCTATTCCTAAATTTTTCTCTAAAATATATCTCTCCAGATATTTTATATCCACAAAAATATAATTATATTAGAATAATTATTATATTTATATGTTATTATATTAATTTAATACACATTATTTATTCTTAGCTATATGCGGAGGAAAATAAAAGCATCATTAGTGTACAATGTGAACTACCAATTTCATTATGTGAAATTTTCCATTTATCATAAATTTGATTGATGTTTGATAAAAAGGATAAAATTGAAGAATAAATGTTATGTATAGAATATAAATATTTTTATTAAAATAAAAAATATCAGTTACCTTCTTTCCCTTTCATTTATTGAGAAATGAAAACATTAATCGTGTATATATGCGAATAATCTCCCTTGGGATCAATGATTTTTATTTGTCGTCACCACTAATCATTGTTAGTTTTAAATATAAATTAAATATATAGAAAATATATCCATAAAACAATTCATATAGTAGATATTATAATACTATTTTAATATTATTTCTACCATGGTATCCATACATTAGTAGTTATAAAAAATAAACATAAAATCCTCAAGAAACGGACTTAGAAAGAAATACATATTATAAATAAAAAATTGA
Organism: Viscum album; assembly: GCA_963277665.1. Classification (NCBI taxonomy): domain Eukaryota; kingdom Viridiplantae; phylum Streptophyta; class Magnoliopsida; order Santalales; family Viscaceae; genus Viscum; species Viscum album. Next base: position 755,212,370 of record OY728132.1, on the reverse strand, counting down.
TTGTTAAAGGAAAATTGAATAAAAAATATAGTTGGATAATGTTATTAATTAAATTAATAATAATATTAATTTTTTTGTTCATGTTTTAGGTACTTGTGTAAAATGAATCTAGAACCTATGCAAACATATCTTCCGTACCTCATTTGTGACATGTTTTTGTAAATTTCTCTTTATTCCAATAGGATTTATGCAATATTAGTTTCATATTAAACTAATATTTTTATATATATGTCACTTATATATAAACATAGTCAAATATCCCATTCATTATTGGGGTTATACATGTTTTCTGTTCCATTTTAAACCCATGCATTTGAGTAATCCCATTTTAAGGTAACTTTTCTATTTCATGTAAAATGTTGAGAATCACACCCCTAATTTTTTTTAACAATGAATATATTCTCAAAAACGAAATTATATCACTTATAAACCACTTGGTTCAATTCCTTTTTTATGATAAAAATAATATATTTCCTTATTTAAAAAGTATCATTAATTGATTCACAATTCTTTACCCAATTAGTATATTTTTTTAATTATTTAATGGTATCTTTCTCAATAATTATCTATATTTTCTATAAATGTTAAATAAATGGGCGTCATTTTAATATATAAAAAACTAAAATCATATTATTTTTTTGTATATTTGGATTCCTTATGATATTGACTTCTATTATATAAGATCTTTGTTTTTCATGTTGTATTGATCCAATAAATTTTTATTTAAACAATTATTTGTATCCATTTGGAATTTATTAAGATATTCAGAGAGATTTTGATGGAATAAATGGATCATTCGAAGCTTGAATCCCGTGGTCTTTAAGAAAGTAGACAATGCAAATTTTTTTGAACCATGATCTTAAGGACACATAATTTGTTAAAACCAGAAAGGGAGTAGTAGTAAACTATAGAGGGGAAAATAGGCTATGATTTTTTTTCCCAAAAACCATGCACCAAGACTAAATTATTAGTTCCACAAAAGTAATAGGTTCATAAGGTTAGAACAATGTTTGGGCAAACCGGGGCACAAAAACATGAGACCTATAAATATCGGTGAAATTTTGATTTCTCCCATAACTCTGTCAAGGTTTTAACTTTTGTTTTATTCCCTAATTTGTGTAGAACATCACAGAAACTCATGGATCTATCATTTTTCACTAAACTAAACTTTAATCTTCCACATTTTTATAGACTCTTAATCTACCACAATATATCACATTGGATATCCATCAGTCAATTCTTTAATCCTATTCCATCCATTATTATTTTATCTCTCTATATGAAGTGATAATTCTATGAGACCTCGTGTTCCCTATTTTCAGTGTATTGGTATTTTTTTATTTCTTCTAATATATATTGAATATGAAGATGATACTATATTATGATGCATATTTATAGAAAATATAAGTGGTCAAATGTTTTCCACTAAAGTCCTGATGCTTATATTATGTGCTATTGTGTCGTGTGATGAAGCTCATGTGTGATGAAGCCCAAATATTAAATTAATTAAATGAAATGATAGAACACTTCTTAGGATAGTACTAGAAACCCAAATTTTACAATCAGATGATGTTTTACTTGAAATGAGACATCCCATATGTGTTCCATTCATAATGGCCTTTGAGCCTTATGAATTAACATTAATTCAGACTAAAACATTAGGTGAATTGAATTGGGATATTTAAATGGAGTGTAATTTTAGTTAAACCAAGTTATAATGTTTGGAATTGTACAAATTTGATTTATATTATTGTTTAAATATTGATTTATCCTTATGAAATGAAATTTACCGACTCACATATGTTTATTGTTTGAAGATAGGGTTAAAGTGATTACAAGGACCATCACTCATGTGATGTTAAGGGAAATATTAGGGTTCTAATTTAGAATTAATTATATGATTTAATCAAGATTAAAAAAATTTACTTATTAAATTAATTATAAACCAATAGTGGTGATACATGGTTTCATACATTGAACACATTGGATGGTCTCATTTGAAAGATACATTTATATTATTACACTAGTGACACTTTGGTTCCCTATATGGAATTATAAGGATGATCATAGAGGGCAGTGCATTTCATTGTGACATGATTGATACCTTGGTTCCCAAATAAGAATAAAAAATATAGGCTCAAAAGAAAACTCAATTATACTATCCCATAGGGGATACCTGGGTTGCCATGAGCGATTGTGGGGATGTGATCATAGGGTGATTGGATTATATCACACATAGAGTGATACCTAAGTTCCATTTTTTTATAGAAATAAATGGATGAGATTAATATTCCAATTATTTTAATAAAATAATGCATATTCCAATTCAATGAATATTAAAGGATTCACTGTATTCTTTGGATGGTTGATGGCCTAGTTATACTTCATTCCTCAGCACATATGCCATGAGAATTATTAATATTCATATGATTTTTCCTAGACACATTGGGTTTACACCTAATATCCTAAATAATATTACATATATATATATATGAATATATTTTTTCATATGTTTATGATGTATATATACATATATATATACATATATATATATACATATTGGGTGTTATATGTTCAGAGATATTATCTCTCATGCTAATGAAAGTAGTATCAGTTGGGATTTTATGAGGATCCTTACCCAATGTGATTTGTTTTATTTTCTATTATACTTTGATTATTACCAGAACACTTATCATTTTATTTACAAAGATTTAATTGTTCAATAAATCCTTGGATGTAGACTACTGAGTTTATCTCACACCCTGTTCAGGCTACAGACTGGTACTCAGATAGACATTATCGATATGGGTAGAAACAATGAGAATCATCCAACCTAGTATAACAACATTTTTATAATATAATGTAGAATGGAATAAAAGGACTGTTCTTATGATTGTGATGATATTTGAGATAACGTTTGGTGATTTTGTTCTTTTGTATAAAATTTTTTATATACCTACAACTATGCTTCTAGATATATTTTCATTTTTTTATCACATATAAATGACATCGGTTTCTACATGATATTGGTTCTACATTAATATGTTTGTTTTAAAATGATGTCTTATGCCACTTCAGTTAATTTATTAAAATATTAAAACTTATTTCCATTATTTTATAAAAATATGCTACCTTCTGATCAAATGGGTATAGTATCCACATTATATAATTATTGAATTTCACTGCTAGTATAAAGAATTTGGTGAGTGGGGAGTCACTCTCAAGGCCATGTGTCTATACATGTTTTATTACATATGAGTGAACCCATTCTAGGATGTTCCAAGTTGTGTCAGATCATATTTTTCCTTTTTTCATTCTATTTGGGTTATAAGACAAGAGACTAAAAAAGTGTTAGAATTTCGTAATGGTAATATATCTGGAATAGCTAAATCACATCAAGATAAAATAAAAATTACCTTGGATAGGACACTATTGATCTTGTTTTACCAAATTATAGTTAAATGTTTCCCTATTGGGAGACACATATGATTTGTGTGGTTATAAATATTATAATTATTAATATTATGGGTTTCATAATTTCCTTATCCTAGTAATACAAGGGGTATTGATCATACCTCATTGTAGGCATATGAGGATACAAATATCATGAATATTTCATTCCTTATTTTTATTTCTGTGTGTATTTTATTTTACATATTTCTAGTTTCTTGACTACTATATTATAAAGGTGCTATTTTTTCTTATATGGATGTAATTTCTATATTTAATAAAGTGTTTCCATATACCTAAATGGTGTTACCTCATATTACATGGTGGTAGGACCATAATTAAAAAATTAGTCTATGTTTAAGCCTTGGGCCACTGGACACATGGGATGCCATGTCAGTATATTTCGATTATATTAATGCATATTTTATATTCAAATGCATGTAATTATATAAATTTTGAATAGTAATTAATCTAATAAGATAATTTTTAGATCATGTTTCATCCTCATATAAGATGTATGAGAGAGGTAGATGTTACATTGTGTTCCAATTACAACTTATAATTCTTATTCCTTTTATAAATTGGAAATGGTGACTCATATATCCAAAAAATGGCACGTATATACATATAAAATAGTATGAATTGAAATAAATATAATATCATAACTAAATGGTTACCATTAAATGTGGGTTCTTACTATAATGTATGTGTTTTTCCTCTATACCATGTAATTGAATCTCCATATTCCAAGACCTATTTTATCAGGTATGAGAACATTAACCTATCCCAAAAGAAGAAGTGTGTAGTAGGGGGTATCTATTGAGACTCTTGTGATCTTATAATACTACTAAGTCCTTGAATCAGGAGTAGGATGATGGGTGTTTACAATGACATAATAAGGATATATACATTTCCTTTTCTTATTTCTTGAAAACTATTTTTTATCATTTTTATTATAATCTTTGTATAAGTAATTGTAAGGATATTCCACCATGAATAACCTAGGTCGTATTCCCAGATGGTGGAAATGACTATGCTTTAGAGGTGGTGAGTCTAGAGCCAATATTGCTAACTCATGATATGACTCCTAGGAAACCTATTGATATTCATAATATAGGAACTGACTATGAACTTCAAGAGTGTTTCACATGACTAGTACAGTTAATATTGTTTCCCCATGAGTATCCCCTACTATGGATGTTCTAACATGATATTACAGTAGCATCCCCTTTTACAATTTCTAGGGAAGGTGGTCCTATGGATACAGATTCATGTCTAGTGGCAATGTTACCCATCTTTGAGATTTTAGAGATTCCATGTCATGACCCCCTTTCCCCATAGATACCCTGTTTGGACTGGTAATGAAGAAAGTGAGATAATAAACCCTGATTCCCTCCACAAGTAGGCCACAGGGTGATGACCACCATAAAGGGTACAAATATCTCACAATATGGGAGGCATTACAGTTTATAAGAAAATAATATATGAAGATATAAGAAATCATCCATAAACAACTTCATTTCATATATAAAATAAAGCCAAAACATCCCACAATTCATGTATACATAAAAACAGATACATATAAAAGTCTCTAATAGAAATAACAAAACAAATAAAAGCTAACGCATTGACACAACAAAAACAACAAATATACAAACCAGATTTGTCTAGCATGGTCCACAAAGTCATCTTTGAAACATGAAAATATTTATCATATACATAGGGTGAGCATACAAGTATACTTAGTAAGAAAGCCATTTTCTCTCATGCACAAGTGAAAAGAGTATAATAATGCACCCATGTGAATGAAGTTGAAAAAAATGGCACATGAAAAGGTATACTAACCATTCCAAACTCACCAAATCAACCTCACCAAATAAAGAAAGTCATGTAATGTAATATAATAAGAAAATATATGTTTTGGTACCCCACACAACATCCCATTAGTTAACTTATAATACCCTTACAGTAAACGTCTTGACGCTTCCACACTATTCCACAAGCCTGATGTTCCAAACCACCCACCCACACCCCATCCTCAAATAGTGCACCAAAACATAGGCATATGAAGACCACCAAGTCCTTACCACACAATCATGGGCCACAACCACACCATTTCATACACGTAGACACCTGGTCCATGCCACATCTCATCCCATAGACACTTGAGAAAGCATTCCTCACCCACAGATACATAGCCCTCACAACCACACCACAACCTGCCTAAAGAATCTCAAGCTACCAATTCCTATAAGAGGGATAAGGTAAGACACAATAACCATCCACCCATCAATCAATTGGAATATTGGGAATAGTCACCCCCTCATGAAAATGGGGGCATTGAGCACACAATTCTCATATATTGTGGGGTGCATAGAGAAATCCCAATAGAAAATATAGAGTATGTACATATATAAATATATACTAAGCAGTCATCCCAAATTATTGGATTTACATCAAACAACTAGAACACACAACACTTCCCACTTTTCGGCCACCTCTAAATGCTCGACCACACAACGGGCCCCAACTCAATTCATGCCCCAATCCATTTTGTTTATATATAAATATTAACAAGTGGAACAATAAAACCCATCATCAATTTACTCATTAAACAAATCCATTTGAAGTAATTAACACACATTATTATCTCCATTAATACATGGGTAGATATAATAGAACCAACCAAATAATATAAGAACAACACCATTCAAGCAGAACATAAGTCTCAAGTCACATTACCCATTTAATCCACACTTATCTATTGAATAGATTTCAGAAATATTGAATAATCCCATATTAAAAACACATTTTTTCATCGAGTTATATCAGGTCATAATTTATTATTTATCTAATCACATTCCACATTTCATTTCAAATAAACCATTTTCCCATATTTCTTTAATGAACTGATATACCATTTTAGTTCCATAGATTATAGGGAACTAGAATTAATTCCCTCAATACAATAAACAACACATAGAGAGCATCACCACACAAAAAACACATTAATTTCATTCCAATAATCCGACATCACTTCTAATTTATAGACACAACCACTTTTTAAAGTATTTCTACACATCAACACCATAACCATCATACAACACCACTATATAGCTATACCCATCACATCCCCACTGTACAACCACATGTACCATTACAAAAAACACAACTCTACTGCATAAAATATCTCATCCAATACCATCACATATCAGAACACATTCATATTGCCTTAATTATATCAACCACACCATCTCACAACACACAATGATGTCTACAAACAAGATACATCACATAACAGAGAAAGACATGGTTCTCGATTTACCATGGAATCCCTTACTTAATTCCACTCAATTTATGGTGTTATCACCTAAAACATATAATCCTAGGGAATCCATTTATTTTATAAAAATATAAATGTTTAATAGATTCCATGAATTTTTTTAATCCAATGAAGACCAACCTAAAACCATTAATATAGATTGAAAACCATGGACCCTCAACACCCATGAATTTCAGTAGGCACATAGCTCATACATTCACAATATCAACAAATAAAAAAGTCGAATAGATCACTTTTATTGGACCCACATACTGATCAAAAATAGATTCAATTATATTTATTAAGTTTGTTATATGATATCATCACAAATAAGACATTCATTCATCCACCCGTATGATACACAAATAGAATAGAGATGATGTGATCCCTGCCTTGAGAAACAGACGATCATCACCTTCCCTTATGCCAAATAGGGAGTGTGCATGAAACAACAACCTCCATGGAAAACATGAAGTAGATATTACAGAAAAAAAGCATGAATCATTGGGGTACAAAGGCTATAAGTATGCACAGTATCAAGAGAAAATGGAAGCACACATAGGAAAAAGGATCTCGGCTTTAGAAAGGCTAGATCCAATATCAATGGAGGAAATGTTAAAAAAGACATTGAAGTCGTATCTTGACCAAGACCAGATGGTTTATCCATTTAAAACATGGGATTCAAGACGAGTCAAAGATATTTTTTAATAACATCGTAACTTTCACAAAAACTCTTAAATATATAATTAAATTCAGTTTACATCATTTAAAATGTTAAAAGGGGAAATAAAATAAATTGTAATGAGAATGAAATTTTGACAAACATTTAAAAATGAATCACCATTCAATGAGTCACCATTGCAAGTCACCACTTGTTGATTCACTATTTAATGACCCACTATTTTACAAGTCATTGGTTCAATCAACTAATAAAAATATTATAATGGAGTTTCACTATTCATTGAGTCATCTAATGGTGTGTGAATGTTTAGTGATCTACTGTTTGGAGATTGGTCGTTTAGTGAGAAACTATTTGGTGAGTTAAAATTCAATGCAATACCTTTTGTTGAGTCACCATTTGATGAGATACAATTTGGTGAGTCACTCTCATGACCAGCTATCAATAAGTTAACATTGTGGGTCAATGCCCATACTAACATTTCCTATCCCACCATTGTGAGTCACCATTGCAACTCACCATCCTTGACTCATGGGTATTCACCCACCATTATGAGTCATTGTCTCAAATCACCGACATGACTCACCATTGGGATGACCTACCATTTGGAAAATAGAAGTTGCAAAAAACTCTTGAAATGTGTAATTGATACATCCATTCCACCTCAAACACAAGATTTTGAAAATGTAATGGAGTAGAGAGATCTGAGCCATTACATAAGATACCACAAAACCATTATATCCAATTATAATTTAATACCAACCTAGAAGAAAAAGATGAAGGGTATGAATAACCATCCCATGAGATACCTCTCATTCTCTATGATATATTTGGAACACATCATCCCATAGGGAAAGAAGGTAAAAGCTACCCTACATTAAACAAAATTTCTTATGGGAGATACATATCGAATAGGAAAAAGGGCACATAGACAGGTTTAACAAGTATAGTGTGAATATGTTAACAAATAAACAACCCTACCAACACAAAGGAATGGATAATATTCAAAAAATTTGTTCACATTATTTCAAATGTTAGTGATTGTTCCAGATTATAGAAAATATTTTTATACCTTTTATGACAACCACATCACATAAACATTCCATTGAGGAAAAATATATATATGCATTTTCCTAATACTCTAATCAATAAATTTTAAATTAAAATTTGATAAAACATATCATAATTATGTTGAAAATAATTTCCATGCTCAAGTAATAATTTATTAACAACATAGATAATCTTTTTAAGAGGCATTTTTAATCCATTTTAGTGAAGGAATTTAAAATCGAATCACGATTCACCAAAAAATCTATTACTTCCCAAAAAAGGTATCTCAACCTTTTTTTGGGAACATAATAAGTTCCAAAAATATTCTTATTAAAATATTTCCATGAACGATCATGTTTTTAAAACAATTTCTTTCAAGTAAGAAAACTATTTTGGGTGAAAACCAATTTTTGAATCCATCATGCAGCATGTACTTGTCAAAATGATCTTTGTGAAAACACAATTAATTTTTTTGTAATACTACTTTTTCACCAACATGTTTCCCTGAACAACATAAATAAATGAAAGGCTTCATGTTCTAGAAAAATATATTTTGTTCTACTAGAAAAAATCTTTTTTTTCTATTTATTAAGTTAATATTAGGAGAAATAGATATCAAATTTAGAAAAAATATAATTAATATATGAATTGAATCAAAAATATTAAACAAGTTATAAACATACCATCTTATCCGTGTTTAAATCTTTTCTAGGTTTTTCATCAAAATATTAATTTTCAAGAAAATTCGGATGCAAAAATATTAAAGGGTTCAACATTATAATTATTATTTTTTTTCATATTTGTATTTAATTACATGATGTAGTTTCAAATTGAATTCCTACACCAACGTGAGAAATTATTTTAATACAGAAAGAGCTACCATAATAATAAAATTCAATGGAACCCATCCATCACACCATGATATTATCTGCTTTGGGCAGCACTGAATCACCCATACAGTTTTAGAACGTCTCATAAAATAACACTTCTTGATGTGGGAAAAGGTTATTCCCATATAACATGTTTGAGGTCTTATCATGAACTATCCAAATAATATCAAACAAAAAAATCTAATAAAAAATGTAGCATCCAAACATTTACATCAATTTCATTATAAAAGATTTATGTATGGGTGAAAATCCCATCATTATGGATTTATTGACCTTAAAAATAATAGTTTACTTAATTATTGACTTTAATTGATTAATAATTTTTATAAGAGATGAGGGATTCCATAAATATAATAAAAAATCACAACAAAAACACAATTCAAATCATCATGATAACCCTATATCTCATCCATCACACTTCACCACTAATCCATTATAAAAACACTACCCCAGACATTGCAGCCAACAAAAACTACCACTAGGGATTTCCTGAAACCACATCACCATAGCACATTACCATCCACTATAACTAACATTTTATACATAACCACGTTCTCTATATCTTCCTCCACACTTCATCAACCAACTATCACAATTATCATCACTAATAAATCTTCAAGAACACAAATCAAGGATTTCCCTCTCCCATAACGAGATATTATCCTCTATGGGAGACACTGACTCGTCCAAATGGTTTAAATCACATAAAGTTATAATGCATCTTAATTAATGATCAGCTCATCCCATATATGCATTCTTGAATAATTTGAATCATACACTGTATATGGAAACAAAATAAGAACAACCCCAAATAGCAGCAACAAAAATCATATTCTGAAACAGTTCAAGGGCTTAGATTATTTCCTATTATTATTTTACATTATTAATTTCACACAAAATTAAATTTTCCATGGGAAGTCAGTTCATTATCCATATATAAGGTATTATTCTTTTAAGGCATTGTGAGTTTAATCATGTGTTCATATCAGGGGTCTCATAATCCAGAGTAATTTCTGCATAAATAAGGATTCTAACAGCTACTACTTTTCTAGAAATTAATAAAAACACATCAATGCAATGATAATAATGAAACCACAAACCACACTATTGAAACATCATTTATTGCATTTAATTAACACCAACATGCACACAAGTTAAAGACAAAACTACACAAATTTTATATCACATGCCATGTTTAATATGGTTAAAGAAGACTTTCTCGGTTCATATTATTTTCATGTAAATACACAGTCGACTTCTTTAAAAAATTTATACATGATATATTCTTCTGTTAAATTCAAAACTACATTTCTGTAACAAACGAATCTCATAATCATAATAGAAAACATCATTTCAAATAAAAAATGATCTACACTTGTTATATTAGGATGTTTCACACCTTATCAAGATCATGGTGAATATTTTTTATTCACTTAATTTCTTATAGAAACATGATTTTCAAAAAAAAATATTAAAACATCACACATTATATTAAAAAATATCATTCTTTTCAATGATCAACATTATCTTTATTTAATCATTTAATATCTCAAGAAAACATGAAAATATACTGAAATTAGAAAAACCTGATTCTACATACCTATTTAAATGTAACATATTATACATTCTACTTGTATGCTTCTTTTATACTATAATTTCCCTAGTTAACACACCAATTATTTCAACATTAGGAATTATTCCCATAAAAAACTACTCATGACTTAACATTAGAGGTAAGGTTATTTTAATACTTAAAAATTATTATCTTTTATAAAAAAATAACATTAATCACTTACACGGTTCTAAATATCAAAAAGTTACTACAAAGCATGATTTTCATATTCCAATATTTATAAATAAATTTCTTATGGGTTTTACCTTGATACACACTTACATGACATGATATTAATAGTATTGTATAATAGAAATTTAAGGAAGAATATGAATTTGTGTACTGTTGTCAATGATTGAAAATTAAAAATAATAATTATTAATTAATTTAGACATTATCAGAAATCTCTGAATTTAAATGTCTAAAGCCATTTTTACAATAAGTAAACAACACATGCTTACAAAAATCATGGATGGAATGAAACAAGATACACATTAGCTCATATTAAATCTTGAATAATTATGAGAATGGTTTCAAAGTAATTTATTTTATCATTCCATCAAAAAATATAATTTGAGGTTACATGATTCGAGAGGGTTTTTAAAATTAATCAATTGTACTAAGAAAAATAAACTATGAATGTTAGCCTAAGAATATAAAACATTAGATAAAATTGAATGTGTGTTATATATTTATAAAAAAGTAAGAAAAAATAATTTATAAGAATAATTATATAACAGGAAATGAAAAAAAGTTTACATACCTCATGAGGGGTTCAAAAAAAAAATTAATGTTAGTTAACCATCATTTAACTATCTCCACTATCTTTTAAGAGTAACTGAGATAACAATGAATAAATATTATTAGCAGTAAAACCATGGGAAATTCTATAGAAGCAGATATAAAATATCTTGATTCATTTAATTCATATGTCCTTAATAATATCAAAAAAATAATAAAAAAAACAAGTCATTATAATGCATTTATCGTTCTTAGGTACCTACCCTGCATGTTGTGCCTCCTCACTTGGTGGTTCGGTAGGCTTAGATTCCTTTCATTGGATCATGAGTGACACTAAAATACCAAGTCCCAGTCAGTCTTCCTTAGCCTATATCACACACTTAGGTCACCTGACACTATTTCCCTACCAACCCATGAAATACTCACTATGGAAAACACCAAACTTCACTATATATCTCAACCATCACCATTGATACCATTCTGTCATGACCCATCCCATAAAGGATACCCCTCCTGGCCTAGAAATGACAAAAGGGAGATAATGACCCCTTGAGTCCAACCGCTATTAGGCCCCTGGGTAGTAATCATCACCAAAGGTATAAGGATCTCACAATTTGGGAAGCATTTACCTTTATACGAAAATTAAATTTAGAGATTGGAAGAATCAACCACATACAAATCTATGATGTATATAAAATAAATCCAAACCATCCCAAAATACTTGTATAAATCAAAACTGTTACATATACAAGTCTCCAATAGAATGACCAAAATAAATAAAACCTAAGGCATCAACACAACAAATAGTTCCAAAAGTTTTAACCATAAATTTCAATCACGGTCCACAACGTCCTCTTGTAAACCAGAACATAGTTTTCATATTTTTAGTGTTAGCATACAAGTATAATCAGTAGTAAGACCAATTTCTATCATGAACATGTGAAAATAGAATACTAATGAACCCATGTGAATGAAGTAGAACCAAACATCACATGAACTGGAATACTAAGCATCCAAACTTCACTAAGTAACGTTCACCAAATAACGCAATTCCTGTTATGTAATATAATAATAACATCGATGGATGGGTACACTGCACCACTTTTTATTGGTAAACTACTCATACCCTAATATAAAACTTTATAACGCTTATACACTATTCCACAAACCCCATGTCACAACCCATCTACACACACCTAGGCTTCAAAGATAGTCTACAACCTCGGTATATGAATCTCACCACATCCCAACCACACACACATGGGCCACAACCATACCAAATCCCACCAAAATACACTTGGTCTACACCACATCTCATTAATTAAACACATGAGAATGAATACCTCACCTGCAGACACTATGGACAAACAACCACCAAACAACCCGCCAAAAGAATTTTGGGCTACCAAAGCCTATAATAGGGATAAGGGGGTAGGAAATAACTATTAATCCATATTGAAACCGAGATGTTGGAAATATTCACCATCCTATGTTAAAATGGGGGTCTTTGGAACATGGTTCTCAACTAGGGTTGGGTGCATATAGAAATAAAAAATTAAAATACAATGTATATACATATATAGATACAAAGAAATCATCCGAGCCTATGGGTTTTCCATCAAACATCCAACACACACAACACTACCAACTATGCTGCCACCTCTAAATGCACAACCGAACAATAGGAGACAACTCAACTCATTCCTCTATCTAGTTTTTTTATATATAAACATTAAAATGTCAAAAAATACAACTTTTCATCAATTTCATCATTACATGTACCATTTTTATGTAATTCAAACATTGTATTAATTCCATTAATATATGGGTAGATATAATAGAACCAACCACATAGCATAATAACAACACCTTAAAAGTAGAACACTATCCATAGGTCACATTACACTTCTAATCCAAATTTAGTTTCGTAATAGATTTAACAAATGTTGAATAATCTCATTTTAACAACACATTTTTTCTTTAAATTTCATCCCATCATCAATAATTATATATTTTTTTACATTCCATATTCAATTTCAAATAAAACATGTTTCGAAATTTCTCTAAATAACAAATATACCATTTTAGTTCCATAATTTCTAGGAATGTTGAATTAAATAAAACAATACAATAACGAACACATAGAAAGCATTACCACAAAACAACCGATTACTTTCTTTCCAATAATCCCACACAAACCCCAATTTACAGCCACATACCAGTTTTATATCCTTGCTGTACATACACACAGTAACCATCATAAAACACTGCTATATAGCCATACCCAATATTTCTTTTCAATACAACCACATGTAATATTTAAAAAAATAGAACCCTACTATATAAAATATCTCATCCACTACATCCACATATCAAAACACATATATAGTTTCTTCATCATATCACCCACGCCAACCTTCAAAACACAATTGTGTCCACAAACACTATGTATCACATAACAGAGAAAGTCGTGATTCTATATTTAGGAGGGAATCCCTTATTCAATTCCACTTAATTATAGGGTGTTATTACATAATCCATTTAACCATGGGGAATCCATGTATTTTATCCAAATATACATGGTTAACAGTTTCTAAGTGTTTTTTAACTAGAAGCAGACCAACATGCATTCATAAACATTCTTTGAACAACCAAGGACTCCCAAAAACCCCAAATTTATTTAGCATATAGCCCATACATTCAAAGTATCAATAAATAAAAATGCGTAACATATCTCATTTCATATCCCCATATATTCATCCTAAATAGAATTCAATTGTCTCTATTTTGTTTTAAATGTTATATATTTACAAAGTTGACTTTCATAAACCCAGCTGACATGATACACTAATAAAATAGAGAAGATGAGATCCCTACCCTGACAAATAGATGATCAACACCTCCTCCTTTTTCCAAATAGTTGGGGCACATAGATCATCAATCTCGATGGAAAACATGAAGCAGTGATTACAATAGCATAAAATGACTCATCGGTGAAGAATGGTTTTGGGGACATCTAGAATCAAGAGAAAAGGAAACCTCACAAGTGATAAAGGGACTCAACTTTAGAAAACATATTTTCTATATCAATGGAGAAATGATTTTAAAATCCATTAATCTATAATATTGAACAATACTTCACCGTTAATCCATTTAAAAGACTTGATATTTTAGAGGGGTCTAAGATATTATTTAATCAGTTTGAAAATGTATCAAACCCATATAAATATGGAAATAAATTCAGTTTACATCAATAAAAACATTAAATTGGGGATACAAGAAAAACTATAAGGATTCATAAATTTTGAAAAACTGTTAGAAATGACTTATCATTTCGTGAGTCACTATCATGATTCAATGATCGTTGATGAACCATTGGGTGAATCACCATTGTATGAGTCATCAGTGTGAGCTATCAATGAAAAGATATCGATGGGTAGCCACCATTCGATGAGTCATCGATGGAATGTCATTGTTCGGTGAGTTACCATTCGGTGAGATATCATTCGGTGAGTCACAATTCTGTGAGCTACCTTTCAGTGATTAACCATTCGATAAGTTACCATTTACTGAGTCACCATTCGCTGATTTATCATTCAGTGAGTCACCACCACAACTCACCATCACAACCCACCGTTAGTGTGTCGCTGTTGTGAGTCTCCATCCCTGAACCATTGGTCTTAACCCACCACTTTGAGTCACTATTTAATGCCACTATCCCTGGTTGACTGGTCGAAACCCACCATTGTGATTCACCAGCACAAGTCACCAATGCGACTCACATTTAGGATGACCTACCTTTGAAAAATCTATGAATTTAGAAAACTCCTAAAATGAGTCACCGTGTCCTCTAGAACACCTCAAAAAATATATTTGGAAAATGTAATGGACTAGAGAGGTCTGGGCCATTACATGCCTCCAAATTGAAGCATAAATCTTATGAATTGTATGATTTTTGATTTCACTATGTGTTGGTTAGACATTATTAGCCTGGTTGATCATCATCAGGCTATGGTTTGGGTCTAATTACATATAGTCTTTTATGACTACTTCTTCCCCTTGACATTGAGAGAGGTACAATATTGGGAATTTTTACACCTATTGTAGAGTGTTATGTATTTGATTGTGTTTTTATCTCATTTTCACAAGATTCAGTGCTTCAAACGGCCACTTGAAAGTGATGAGATGATGATAACATGAACTTTTTTGAATGTGATTGTTTATACCATCCGATCCGAGTTGAAAATTTTCCATTTGACCATAAGGTTAGAAATACTAAACCAGAGCATTATCACTGAGAAAAACCTAAGGTAATATGTTTCTACATTACACATCATTTCAACCTCGAGACTAAGAATAAGTTCATCTAGTAGTATGAAAAAAATCATTGAGTCTACTCACATAGGGTTCGGTAGTTATGTAGAAAAAAAAATTGTTGTATACTCCTTGATTAGTGCTTTATATCATAACATTACAAACCCCAATGTACTGAGGACCCAATTGTGATGCAAGCTTATGAAAAAATATATCATAATCATAATTTTTCAGAACTCATCCTCCAATTCCCAGTATGTTGGGATCTACATTTGGTTGAATGATCAACAACTTTACATAAGATTGGGAGATATAATACTACAAAATGATTACATTGATGAGGTGAACATGGTTGTGGAATCTATTCATATGATATGCAATTCCAACAAATTTGGTCTACTAAGTTTAGTTAGGTTGTTCTATAGGGAAAAATATCACGCTAGATGCATAAATTTCAACTTAAATCATAGGATCTTAGTGTCATGAATTATTTATGTCAATGTACTATTCTAGTATCCTCTAATTTATCATTTACATTATTTTCCAAAGGTGATTCACATTATTCCAAATAAATAGAAATTATGAAATGTCTTGTCATAGAGGGGGAGTACATCATTAGTATATGACTCTTGAAAGACCATTACAGATATGATATGAGAGCGTAAACCTATGTAATGAATTCCCTTAGAGATATGTGGTTATATGTTTTATATGGAACCATTTTTTCAACAAGATTATGGGCATCACCATCATACTCACAATGGGATAGTTAGTACCCTATTACAATCAACTTGATTTCCTTCACTGAAGGGTGTATTTCACATCACCCCGGGGTAGTGCTTATATTAATAAGGGAAAAATGGATGTCCATATGAGTTGATATGGACATAAAAAATGTGGGTTGAGTGGAGTTAGATTATATTTCTAGACTATTTCCGAATGATCTAGGATTGAATCCTACATATTTCCCTAATTTAGTGAATTGTTTTAGGGATGTCTTCTATAATAAAATTTTTATACTAAATTATTAAAGATGTGTGGAGTTTAATGTTAAACTAAATTTTGGTGAAGCATTAGTATCAATTCCTCAATACATAATGGCTTTCCAATGAGTTGAAGGAGATCAAGAGATAAGTAGAGAACGTAGATGTAAATGGTTTTCTATGACCCAATACATCACTATGGGGTCCACCCTTGCTATTCACCATGAAGGTGAATGGAACCCCCAATATGATTTTGGATTACTAGAATTTGAATCAGCTTATTCTCAAGAACATATAACACTACCCCATATAGATGACCATTTTCATAAACTCTAAGGAGATCAATTTTTACAAAAAATTTATTTAAGGATGGTAAAGAAACAAGTATGAGTAATATGTTCAAATTTACCACAAATAAAATTACATAGTAGATATGGATTGTATGACAATTTTTTTAGGTCATTAAATATCTTGAATTTATCCACAATATTCATGGCTCTAATGGATTGGGATTTCAACCAGTATATGGATTCATTTGTGAAAGTCATCATTGTTGAAATATTCATGTATTCTTATATATGACATGATTATTCCACACATTCTAAGATCATATAGAATACTCCATAAGAGAGATTCGTGTAAGCTAAGACAACAAAATACCACTTTCAGATTGAGAATATCCACATTCAGGGGCACATCATCACAGAGGAAAGAGTATCTATTATCCCAAATAATGTGAGAGCTATACTTTATTGGGAGAGTCTCAAGAATATCCTTGAGATAAATATTATCATGTTAATGGATGGATAATACATTCATTTTATTTATGATTTTCACCCCTAGAATTGTCAATTATGGTCTTGACTAATGATGGTTTCATGATTTTTTTGTTTTGAATAATGTAAAATAGCCTTTATGTAGTGGAAAGGATGATTAAATTCAGCATCAATACTGATTTTTCTAGAGATGGTAAGAAGATATGTAGTTTATTAGGATGCATTAATTATTGAGATATGAGTATCCCTTATAAACGATTAGTGATTTGTGGAATAAAAGTCTCATAAGTTAAGGACTCATTAACAGAACTACCATATCAATGTCCTTGAGTTGTCAACATTGGTTTAGGATATATGTAATTAGATGAACTATCAACTAGGATAGTGTTTTTTGGTGTATACAATCCAAAAAATGTGCAAATAAATCTTTACACTCCATCACTTAAATCAGATATAGGGATTGTTGGTTGAACAACTACAATAATTCTTTTATGATATTGACTACATGTTTGGGAAGGAAAATGTCTTTATTTATTCTCTAAGCAAATAAAGATCATATAAAAGATTCTCAATAGGCTAGTAGTGAATGGAATTTGATGAGTTAGTTTTTTGAGATGCACATAGAGGCATAAAATAAACATGGGTATCCTATCCTTATGGCTTTATCATTGAATTATTCACTTATAAATAGTTTGAAGATAAAGAAGTTATATGATCCTAAGGGATTGGTCCTATGAAGTGATATATTTTGGTGGGAAACAATTATCTGGTTAGGTTTTGGATGAGGATAAGGTCTTTTATATTCCGGGATGATTCTGGTCCCTATAGTGATACATGAGTATTTGATGTAAGATTCGCATGGTTCCTATTTAGTAGTATATACCAACCTCTCCAAGATTTAATATTACTTACAACACCATTATTGGTGGTTGATTCTGAAAATAGGCATTTCTTGTTTTGTTACTCAATGTTCTACCTATCAATATAAAAATAAAAACCACCAGTGACTAGAAATAATTTTATAGCCATTGGACATTCTATAGTGGAAATGGGATGACATCACTATGAATTTCTTAATGGGTTTACCAAGGTTACCTTGAGGAAAGTATGTTGTATGGGTCTTCATTGACCAACTGATAATCATAACCTAATTATTTCTAATAACAAATCCTTCTTTTGTGGATGATCTTAGAGGGATATTTTTTTGTGATATCGTACACCATCATAGGTTTCTATAGAATATTACATCAGATATAGATGCTTGATTCATATTGTAGTTATGAGAGGGGTTTGATTTTGAAATGGGTTCACAAGTAACATAATATATAACCTATCACCCTTAATCTGATGGCTAGTCTAAGCTTATGATATTAGTGTTAGCGGATATTCTTATGGAATGTGTTCTCGATTTCAGAGGTTCTTGAGATAATAACCTACATCGTATAAAGTAATCTTATAACAACATTTCCAAGTGACTCTAAAGATAGATCCACATGAGCCATATATAGTAGTATAAAACTATAATATTTTTTGAAATACATTTTCAAATAAATTTAATTTTTTGATATTTTGATTTTTAGTAAACACTGAGTTTATTTTGTGTTACACAAATCACCATGTTTAAAATAAACAAGAAAATCTATTAAAATATTATAATTTTATATAATGGTTAACACATAACCACTGAAATGGTGGGTATTTATAGTATTAACTAAATTATGAAATTATATGGTTTACACATTATATATAATGAATTATTTTATGACCAATTATTTAGAAATGAAAAGAAAACCCATTTTAAAATAAAGGAAATAATTTTTGAAAAACTATTTTAATGTAAAAAAACATCTCCTACATTTATAAATTTAAAAACCACTTTATGTGGATTATTTTAATGAAATTTATATATATATTCCAAAAACATTTACATTAATATTTTTTTTAGATAATATATACAATGAAAAAAATGTATGTGTCAAAACTTTATCTTTTAAAGAAGTATTATTTTATCCAATTACACACTTATTGTAAAATTAAGTGTTTATCCTTTTGGATATTTTCTTTGAAAAAATATTTTTTTGAAATAAACATTTGAAAATTATCCTTGAGTGAAATAGTTAGATTTTTTTGAGAAGACAAGATTATCAATCAATAGTGAATTCAATGGTTTTTTATGAATTTTCATTTAATTTAAATCATTTAAAAAGTGAAATTTAATTTAAATGGTTTTTGAAGAAAAACTTGTTAAATTATATATATATATATATATATATTAATCAAATTTCAGTCATTTGGATCCATTTTATATTTAATTTTTATGTAAAAACCTTTTAAAAATTTGAAAATTTTCACTTTGGAAACCGCATTTTTGTCATGCAAGAGGAAGTAAATTAAAATTAAAATTTTACACTAATTTGAATTTATTTTGGAAAAATGGATTCAATATTTTTAATAATAATTATTTATTTTTTATTATTTTCTTGAATATCATTTTTTTAACATTAGGAATACTAAAATAAATAGAAAATTAATTAAAGTGGTTAAGTTGAAATTGGTTTTCCAAGGGAGGAAACATAAAAGATATGTGGTAAAACGAATTATAATCTTATCAAAATAATATTTTATAGAATTATTTATAACATATAACCTATATTATTTATGAATAGACCATTTTTTGTCATTGGAAAATGTGATACATGTCTGCACACCTTTTTCTTTTTAAAAATTACAATTGTTCCACTCACCTCACTTTTATTGAGCCACCCATTCTCCTAGCCTTTTGAAACAACTAAAATCATTTTATAGGAATATCCATACCAAAATAAATTCATTAAATCTTCCCTGTTATTATAAAAGTACTAATTTGGTAAAAAAAATCCATCTGAATAATCCTTTTCTTGCAAACCAAATGAATATGCCTGAAGAAGAGGTAATGTCCCTTACTGAGAGTTTTATTTTATTTATTCTTCCACATCCTTGATTTATTATTAAATAATAATGGTATTATAACATAATTGTTTTAAATAAAATAATATGTTATTATTTTAATATCATTTCCTAAATACTTATCATCTTCCATCAAATTGGATACAAAATCATTATTTTTGAATAAGTCGGACATCGACCACGCTAACCGATGTTATTTGTCTTTCATATCCTTCTATAACACATGGATATATTGATTTATTTAATGTTAATATATGAAATTTATTATTTTATTATACCTGGGAAATTACAATAAAACGTATACTTTCTTACCTCCCAGCCCATTGGAAAACAATAATGTCGCTTGTGTGTATTGCAGACAACCGCCTTACAAACTGATGTGATGTTATCTTTGTTTCTGATTTACATAGATTGTAATAAGGATATATTAATGTATATATATATAATATATGAAAAATAATTGTACTTTTAAAATTATCATATCTCATATAAATTAATACTTTCCATTCTGGGTGGGATACGAGAATGTCTTTTGTGTGTAAGACTCACTACTATTTTGTAAAGTGAAGTGATTTATCTTCCGATAATAAATTTCATGGAAGGGAATTAGTGTGAATTTATAGAATATATTTGATGAATATATTACATAATTTTTTTCAATAATGGTAATATATTATTATTCAATTTTTAGACAAATAAAGACATGAATTGGTAACCCAATTCACACCCCTAATAAATTTATTAAATAAATATTGTTACAAATCAAACTCAATGTGTAATGTGTTTGGACCAACACAAAATGAGAGAATACATGAAGATATATCAATAATTCAAAAGAAAAAACCCACAACGAAACAATAAAAACAGCCTACCTTCAAGAAGCACTTCATGCCAAAGTGCAGCAACAAGGTCCCGCACTGAGGAACATCATCCAACATGGCTTGTGATTGAACTTGAGGTAGTACAACCAAAAAATTCATCACTGGACTACACTGAAATGTGGATTCAGAAGCTTCACCATCAATATTATACAGTAGTCTCCATTAGTAGCGTGGTTTCAATGTCTATAATAATGGTAACATTGAAAAATCAAAACAGAAAAAAGGCAGAAGAGTGCAAAGGGAAATAGGTACAGGCTCCAGCACACCCGAGCATTAGGCCTCTAGACAAAGAACCTGATTACTTTATTCTTGGATCATCTCATAATGAGATTCCATAAATATAATCTTCCATCTTGAAAGAATCAGGGAAATATGACAACGAACCACAATTCCTTGGACCATGAAGTAGATCATAAAGAAGATGAAACCCATGGTATGTCACTGATGTTGAATTTAGGATCCTTCTTGTATTCATCAACCATCCTTGTGTACATTTTTTTTCTAATTTCCAGATATGTGTCAGAAGAAATGTGATGGAAGAGTTATTTATGGTGTGTTATTTCAACCTACTCCTCCATTCCAGCAAAAACATCATCACTCACTGTAAGGACCCAATTGAAGTAATGAACCACTGAGAGGGGGGTGAATCAGTGGTACCCCTTTTTCTTCTTTTAAGTTACCTTAAAAAAAGAACAACCTTTTTCTCCTATTAAAGATATACTTCCCTGCTGAGAAACATACAAACACGCATCCAAAAGAACACAATAATTTACAAGGTTCATTATTCAATAAGAATAGATACGTCTTTGGTATGGTTGGAAACAATCCAGCACCATAAAATCCACAGTGAAGATAATCCTCGGATTACAATGAGTAGGATATACCCTTACACTCGTGAAGAACTGTGAAACAATCACTCCAGTGAGTGTGCACCCTCTTAGCACAATACGGAAAAGTCTCGTTTCTTGTAACGACTTACGTTACATGCACTTCCTTTAAAATACACAACATTAAGCATGTTCAGCACAAATATTCACTTCCTTACCCAGAAGCAAGGCAAGGAATCCTTGGATTTGAGATAGATCAATTACAGTCCGAACATCCCATTCTAAATCTCCACTCCGAATTTTCCCAATCTGATTCTTAAATCAGAATCTTCCTTATTCTGAGAAACTCAATACAGTGACATCCAGTACTGATTCTCCATTCCGAATTTCCACTGAAAATTCTTCACTCCAAATTATTCTTTCACTCTAATTATTCAATCTGAATCTTCCTCATTCTGAGAAACTCAATACGGTGATATCCAGTACTGATTCCCCATTCCGAATCTCCACTCAAAATTATTCATTCACTCTGATTCTTCAATTTGAGTTTTCTTTTATCAGAGAAACTCAATATGGTGTCGACCTGTATCGAATTCTCATTTCAATTGAAATTGAAATGAAAACACAGTGGGTACACGCTACTTTCCCTATCTATATTATCAGAACCTCTCTCACTACAACATCATCAATCAATTTACTTAGTACTCTGACCTCCTTTTACAGATGCTCCAATGTGTGCTTAGGCGGGAAACAAAAATATTTTCCTGCTCACATAAATTCACCCAAATCTTAAATTCTCTTGAAATCTCAGAGTAATTAAGACTTCTTCAATGCGTCTAGAATCTTCTAGAATCTTCTTCCCATTCTCTTGATTTAGAAATTTGGACTTTTCTGGATCTGACTTTGTTACGTAGGATTCTCGGAGTCACATTCTCGGATGCCGTCATCTGTCTTCTCGGCATCATATTCTCGGATCCACCCTTCTTAATTCTCAACATTACTTTCTCAGATCCATCCTTCTTGAGTCTTCAGCATCACTTCAATTCTCGACATGAACCTTCACTGCATCTTCTACATGACACCATTTGAAATATCTGTATGTCTTCACATCACTTCTCGATATGGCTTTTCATTGCATCCTCAGTATGACAAATTATCCATTCTTGGTGTGACTCCTCTGTATTCATCGATGATGAAGATTTTGAATTCTTGGTATGTCTCCTCTAGATCTCGATACGACTTCACCAGTTCTCAGTACGACTTCAGGTTCTCAGAACAACTTCTGGTTATGACTTCACCGATTCTCAGCATGAATTCGCACTTATGGCTATGAATTTCAGGTTCATGAAGATGACTCCGAACTTCATCACTCTGAACCTCTGACTCAGCAAATCGACTCCGAACATCTCTCTATGAACTTCTGACTCAGCAAGTCGACTCTGAACATCCCGCTATGAACTTCTGACTCAGGAAGTCGTCTCCAAACATCCTTTTATGAACTTCTGACTCAGAAAGTCGACTCTGAACATAACTCTACGAACTTCTTCTTCAGGAAGTCGACTCTAAACATCACTCTACGAACTCCTGACCCAATAAGTCGACTCAAAACTTCTCAATTTTCAGACTCTAAATTATTCGTACCCCAGGTTTCGAATGATCAATATTATCAGTTCCGAATCTTCAGACTTCCAGCTTCCGAATTCTTATAAATTCAAGGTGTCTATCATTTATGAAAACTTTCTCAAGGACAAAAAAATACAAACCATGAATACCAAGATCAACAAAAGACACACCATACAGACCATCTATTCCTTCAGCTTCGTCCTAAAAATCTCACCCATTGGATTTTGTTGTCAACCATGTTTTCATAAATCAGAAAACTTTGTAACATTAAGCAATGGATTACTTATCATCAAATCTAAGCCTACGTGATGTCACTCATTCTAGGAAACAAGAATCATTGATAGCAAATCCATGTTGTCCATAGGTTGTGAAAATGACATCTTCTACTTCATACATCGTTATCTTTATACATCCTATAAACAGAATCAAGTTATTGCCTACAACCACTCCAACTTCATACATCATATATACAACATCATGTTATTTCATACATCCACTCCAACAAACAGTTAGAATAGTTCACATACACAAGCAGTGCTGAGTTCACATCTTACCCACAACTCTCTCTTTAAATGATAGATTTATCATACAAAAAACTTCTCCACCTTGAAAAAACAATCCAAAGGTAAGAAGAGAGAGGGGACAGAGCAACATTCCATAGACTTGAAGAGAAAGAGGTTGGACACCCATGTTCAACCTCGATCATGAAAAAGATTCCTTCGGTAAGGGTTTCGTGAAAATATCAGCAACTTGTTTAGTAAATGAATCATATTCATGTTTTAGTTCATTATTTTCCACATTCTCTTTGATGAAATAATATTTGATTTCAATATGCTTCTATCGAAAATGTTGGACTGGATTTTTGGTAAGATTAATTGTGCTTTGATTATCATAGCCCAAGAGCAAGGGAAGCTTCACTTCAACTAACAAATCTTCCAACTGTGTCTTCATCCAGATATGTTGAGTGGTGGTCACGGTTGCAGCAACATATTCAGCTTCATCCATACTAATTGTCACAAAGTTTTTCTTTTTGAGTTCCAGGAAACACAAATTGTTTCTATAAAGAAAACTACACCAGATGTGGATCTTCTATCATCAACATTTCCTTCCCAATCTGCATCTAAATAGCCAAATAAATCAATGTTTTTTTATCCACTATACTTGATTCTGAATTTGGTTGTTCCTTTTATGTATCTGAGAATTCTTTTCCCATCAACAAGATGTGATTCATTAGGAGCACTCTGAAATCTTGCACATAATGGAACAACAAAAACAATATCTGATCTTGATGGATTCAGTTATAAAAAACAACCAATCAGCTTTTAATATTCTTTTTGATCAACTTCTTTTCCTTCATCATCATTTCATAGCATTGTTACCACTGAGATAGGAGTTGATTCAGGTTTTGAGTTTTCCATCCCAAACATCTTAAGAAGGTCCTTAGAATATTTTTCTTGGGAGAGAAAAATGAATTCATTCTATTACAAAATTTGTAACCCAATAATGTTTCTCATTTCACCCAACATGGACATCTCAAAGACATTATTCATTTCTTCAGCAAACCTTTCACAGCTTCTTTCATCATTCCCAACAAAAATAATGTCGTCAACCTAGACAATCACAATGAGAGAAAGATCTTGTCTTACCTTGATGTAAAGATTGCTGTCAACCCTCCCTTTCTTGAAATTCTTCTCCTTTAAGCACGTATCTAGTTTGGAATACCATGCTCTTGGAGCATGCTTCAGCCCATAAAAATCATTCTTTAACCTGCACACATAAAATTCATTATTCCCTACAACAAAACCACATGGTTGCTCAATATAAACTTCTTCTTTGAGATCACCATTATGAAATACGGATTTAACATCCATTTGAAAGATTTTTTTTCCTCATTGTGCAGCAATATCAAGAATGATTCAGATAGTTTCTAATCTGGCTACCGGAGCACAAGTTTCTTCAAAGTCAATTCCTTCAATCTGAGAGTAGCCTTTGCAAGAAAATCTTGATTTATTTCTAATAACTTCACATTCTTCATTCAACATATTTCGGATGACCCATTTGGTTCCAATAATAATCTTACATTCAGGCTTGGTTACGATTTCCCATGTGTCATTCTTTTCAATCTGATCCAATTATTCTTTCATGGCTTGAACCCATTCCGAATGCTCAAAGGCTTTTTTAACATCATTTGGATCCACTTTGGAATATAAGGAAGTATGTGATATATAATTTCTTGTTCTTCTTGTTTGAACCGTGTGATGTTGATCACCAATAATATTCTGAGATTGCACTTGTTTCATAATCCTTGGATAAGTTTTTCATGTGCATTCCTCATCACATGATATGGCTGAATCTGATTCTTCATCTTGATTAGGATTACAATTCATTGCATCATTTTCAGAATTGTTAACTTCATCTTCCTCATCTTTCTTCTGTGTCTGGACATGCTTATCTTTTCCCAGAGTTTCAATGACTTTTACATCAACTGCATCCACAATTCTTCATGTTTCTTTGTTAAATCATCTATATCCTCTTTCTTCTGTTGAATAGCCATGAAAAATTACATCTTCTCCTTTCTGCTTGAATTTTCTACTGCTTCCACCATTCTTCTTTATAATGCATGGTCTCCCAAAAACATTAGCATGCTGCATACTTGGAGTAATTCCATAGAAAAGTTCATATGGAGGTTTGTTTGATTGAGGCTAGTAGAAACATCGATTTTGAATATAAACAGCTATACTTTTAGCTTGCCTCCAAAAGTAATGAGTAAGGCCATGTTCAAGCAACATGGTTCTTCACATTTCCACCAAGATTTTGTTCTTCCTTTCAGAAACCCCATTTCGTTGAGGTGTATATAGAGAACTATATTCATGTTAAATCCCATGCTTCTAATGATAGTCTTCAAATTCATCACTTCTATACTCACCACCATTATCTGTTATCAACTTCTTCACAGAGTACTTACATTATTTCTCACCTTTCCTTCTGAAGCTTTTAAAAATTTTCAAGGCGTCTGACTTGTGCTTTTTAAAAATAACACATGTAATGCATGTAAAATCATCAATGAAAGTGATGAAGTACTAGTCTCCATTTTTTGGTTGTTTTCTCATCGTCCAACATATATCAGAATGTATTAGTTCTAGGGGATGTTTAGAACAAATGTTAACTTTCTTATTCACAACACTTGTAATCTTTCCTTTCTGAAAGGTAGTGCAACACCAATCACTTCTTCTTGGAAAATCTAGAATATCTCGAACACTTTATCTTTGAGATAACTTGCTCATATTTCTCTGACACATGTTTCCAAGTCTTCTATTCCACAACTGATTTTCTTACACTATGCTCATGTAACAAGAGATTTGTGAATTTCTAACCTGAAACCGATTTCATTTAGTTCGTTGTCCTCTTGTAACAATCTCCCAATATTCATCACTTATCACAAAAAGTCCATCATTCCTGAAGATAAATTTGTTACCATCATCACACAAATGTGATACACTCAGCAGGTTGTGCTTCATCCCATCAACATACAAAGTTTTCTTGGACTTCAATTTTTCTTTCCCAATGATGGATGATCCAACACCTTTGATTTTTAAAGATTCATCATTGGCAAAAGTCACAGTGTGTTCTTTAAACTTTTTCACATTCTTTAGCATATTAAAGTCTCCTATCATATATGATGAACACCAACTATAATGTATCCAAGGTCATTCTTCCTTTGTAACTTTTAGAGCAGTTTCAACAACAAGAGATTTTTCTTGTTTCACTTATTTCATCTCCTTCAGCTTCTGAGAATTAAGAACTTTTTGTTGATCTAGTAGCAGTATAAGACATCCTTTTTCTATATTTCTAGGTTGTTCACATCTTTCGCAAGTAGTCTCCAGAGGCTGGAACATATTTTCTGTCTTGACTTCATTCATCTCAACTTTCTTCAAGAAAACCTTTTCATTCATATTCCTTTGAGGAGATGGACTCCCCCTCAATATCTATCTTTTATAACTTTTGGGTGGTGGTAATAATGTCTATTAAACCACCACATATTTGTTGTATGCCTGAATCCACCACAATACCAACAGTACCCATAGAAGGAGTACCATCCTCTAAATATTTTGTTATGATACTTCTTTTTTTCACTTTCTTCATCCCCACCAACCATTCTTATGTTAGCAAGATTGCTCTGCTGAAATTTTGATTTTTCTTGTTTTTCACCAGTGTTAGAATTAGGATTCCTTGAAACTTCAGAGTTCCCAGCAATAATGGTCTTGGCCACATAAATAGCTTTTTCATCTTTCTTTTTCACAGAAACCAATTTATTCATCTGTTGAATTTTCTTAGGATTTTCATGTTAAGAGCTTTCACCTAAAAAAGTTGTTGAGTTTTGAAAACATATGTTTCTTAACTCAACTTATGAGAGATTCTTTTGAACTAGCTATAATTCTTCCTCTTTTTCTTTTAGCTTAACTATCATGTGCTCATTTTTGTTTTTCACATCATCAGGAGACTTCTTCAATTTTTCAAGTTCTTTCTCAAGTTCTTCTTTAACATTAGCTTGATTTCATGTTGGGGAACATTCATATTCCAACTTTTTGTTATGTTTCTCCATCCTTCTAATATTCCTTAAAAATTCCTTCAATTCTTCTTTCAGATGCATATCAAGCTGAGTTTCTTCTTCTTCTGAGCTGCTGCTTCCGAAATATTCATCATTCACTATTGTAATGAAAGTATTTTCAACACCATGCTCAACTGATTTTTTGGATTCAGCATCACTTTCTTCATCTTCTTCATTTATATATAGAAGAATTTTTTTCTTGTATTTGAAGAACATATTTTCTTTCCCTGACAATCCTTTACCACCCTGCTTCTTCCATAACTTTAATGGATTTCATTCTTCATCACTGTCTTCTTCATTCTCCCTTAGAGGAAAGTTAGCCGCAAAGTGGACAATTCCTCTGCATTCAAAACACTTCAAGTGAAGTTTTCCATTGTATTTCCATGTGCCTATTTTAATATTTTTTGAAAACAGGGATTAAATATCATTAAATTTTTTACGTACCTCATTTTCAGAGTCAGAGTCACCACCATCTTATTCAGTCAATATCTTCTTAGATCTCTCCTTCTCCATGGCTTTGAAAGATAATTCTCTATCAACCTTTTTCTTGGTCTTCATTGATTTTTCCCTTATCATTTCATAAGTAATGAGAGTACTATGGAAATCATCATGAGATAGAGTCTCTGAGTCTCTGTATTCTAATGAAGATACCTTAGCATCAAATTTATCAGGAAGAATCCTCACGATCTTTTCCACTACATTAGAGTATTTAATCTCTCCACCAAGACATATGATGGTGCTAACTATATTGTTTATCTTGGTGAAGAAATCCCCAACAGATTCATGATCTCCCATCTTTAAGTCTTCATACTTCAATCTCCTGATTTGAAGTTTTCCCTTCTTGACTTTTTTATTGCCTTCATATATGTTATTCTATTTTTCCCATATAACATTGTATGTGGCCACTCCTTTTACTCTTAATAATTCACTTTCATAAAGTGAAGACAATATATCATTCCTGGCTCACACATCATTCTCAAGAAACATCTTGTCAACAAGTGTAAGTGGAACATTGTCTTCAATGGGGGAACCCCAACTGTTGCATCTTCAAGAACTTTATAACTAATAGATATGTGATACGGTAGCATTATATCATTCCATATGTGATAGTTATTCCCATCGAATACCAGAATGCATTTATTGTTCACACAATTCAGATTATCTATCCACAAGGAAAACAAAGGCAACCTCCCTCTGATACCACTTGTAAGGACCCGGTTGGAGTAATAAACCACTGAGGGGGGAAGGGGTGAATCAGTGGTACCCCTTTTTCTTATTTTAAGTTCCCTTAAAAGGAGAACAACATTTGTCTCCTATTAAAGATATACTTCCCTACTGAGAAACAAACAAACAGACATCCAAAGGAACACATCAATATACAAGGTTCAATATTCAATAAGAATAGCTATGTCCTTGGTATGGTTGGAAACAATCCGGAACCATGCAATCCACTAAGAAAACAATCCATGGATTACAACGAGTATGATATACCCTTACACCTGTGAAGCACTGTGAAACATTCACTCCGGTGTGTGTGCACCCTCATAGCACAATAGGGAAAAGTCTCGTTTCTTGTAACAACTTATGTCACCCACAATTACTCTCAAATACACAAGTGTAAGAAATTTCAGCACAAATATTCACTTCCATACCCAGAAGAAATACAAGACTCATTGGACTTGAGATAGATCAATTACAGTATGAACTTCCCTATCTAAATCTCCACTACGAATTTTCCCAATCCGATTCATCAATTAGAATCTTCCTCAGTCTGAGAAACTCAATATGGTGATAGAAAGTACTAATTCTCCATTCCGAATCTCCACTCCGAATTCTTCACTCTGAATTCTTCTTTCACTCTGATTGTTAAATCCTAATCTTCCTCAGTCTGAGAAACTCAATACGGTGATATCCAGTACTGAATCCCCAATCCAAATCTTCACTCCGAATTCTTTACTCTAAATTATTCTTTTACTCTGATTCTTCAATTCGAGTTTTCTTTAATCTGAGATACTCAATACAGTGTCAACCAGTATCAAATTCTCATTTCAATTAAAACTGCAATGAAAGCTTAGTCGTCCACAAACTACTTTCTCTTTCTAGATTATCCGAGCTTCTCTCACTAAAACATCATCAATCAATTTACTTAGTACATTGAACTCCTTTTGTAGATTCTTTGAAGTGTTCTTAGGTGGGAAACCTAAATATTATCACGCTCACTTAAATTCTCCCAAATCATAATTTCTTCTGAAATATCAGAGTAATTAAGACTTTTTCAACGCTTCTAGAATCTTCTCGAATCTTCTTCCCAATCTCTTGATTTAAAACTTTGGACTTTTTTGGATCTGACCTTGTAACGATCGATTCTTAGAGTCACATTATCAGATGCTTTCATCTGTCTTCTCAGCATCATATTCTTGGATCCACCCTTCCTGATTCTTGGCATTGATTTCTCGGATCCATCATTCTCCAGTCTTTGGCATCACTTCAATTCTCGTCATGACTCTTCACTTCTTTTTCGGCATGACACCATTTCAAATCTTGGTATTTCTCTTCACCACTTCTCAGTAAGGATTTTCATTGATTCCTCAATATGACAAATTCTTCATTCTCGGTGTGACTCCTCTTTATTCATCGATACCAATGATTTTGAATTCTCGGTATGAATCCTCTAGATCTCGATATGACATCACCAGTTTTTTGCACGACTTCAGGTTCCCAGAAAAACTTTTGGTTATGACATAACAAATTCTTGGCATGACTCCTCACTCTTGGCTACGAATTTCAGGTTCAAGAAGTGGACTCCAAACTTTATCACTCTGAACTTCTAACTTAGAAAATCGACTCCAAACTTCCCACTACGAACATCTGACTCAACAAGTCGACTCTGAAAATCTTGCTATGAACTTCTGACTCAGGATGTCGACTCTGAACTTCCTGCTATGAACTTCTAACTTAGCAATTCGTCTCAGAACATCTCGCTACGAACTTCTTCTTCAGCAAGTCGACTCTGAACATCCAGCTATGAACCCCTGACTCAGTACATCGACTTGGAACTTCTCAATTTCCAGACTCTGAATTCTTCGTACACCAGGTTCCGAATGTTCAATATTATCGGTTCCGAATCTTCAAACTTCCAGCTTTCGAATTCTTAGAAACTCTAGCAGTATTTCCTTTATGAAAACTTCCTCAAGATAAAAAAAAATACAAACCATGCAGACCATGATCAACAGAAGAAAAACCATGCAGACCATCTTATCCGTCAGCTTTATCCTAACACTCACATCATCATCCTCCCCAATATGATTTGCATCTCTGTACACCAGATCGTTGTAGTACTCCTCCTCCTTATCTAATATTTCAATAAGTTTAACCATTTGTTTGTGAGGCTCAACATCTTTTGTAGTAACATGAAGGGATCATGTAACTATTGTTCTTAATAAATCATAATAGTCTCTGCATTTCCTAGTCCTCTTGGTTTTTGGTGTAATGAATCCATCCGTATCCACCATCGGTTTTTCCATTTTCTAGTGCTTTATTTGTGGTACTCTTACTCAAATCTATCTGATGGGTCTTATTCTCCATGAAGAGAGCTATAAGAGAGGTCTCATTTTTCCTTTTACCTTGAATCAAGTGACTCACCCGTATTCCTCTAATCCGCCTCCATAGAAACAATGAAACCATTGTTACCAGTGATTGAAATACCAACATCCATAGAGCTTAATAATTCCTTACTAAAAAAGGGCAGACCATATTTATTCACATCCTTTTTTGACCCCTCACCAGATCTAGATGGACCAGCGGTAACATTCATTCCATCAAGTCTAGGAATTTGGTTTCTCTTCACAATCATGGTGGATTTATTGACAAAAGTACACACATGTTTCTAACCACATACAATGGAGGCATGCCCAACATAGAGATGAGGTTATAATAGTCTTGAATACATTCATAGAATCCATAATCTCCATTTTGGATCCAAATGTTTGAGGGAAGATCCTTAGAAAAAAAATTTAAAAAAAAACTCTGGTAAAAGATGTCCATGAAGAAAATTCGTCGCTGCATCCAATTTAAATGGATTACCAACAATTTGAGAAATCGGAAACAAATAATGATGTTTAAACAAATGCAATGGTAGTCTAGGAAAACTGACCCAGACTGGCACAATAGAAGATTCGGTGACAAGATCAATGTTCAGGGTCCATTTGAGAACATTCATGCATGAACCCCCAAAATACCATGAACTCTTTTCCCAAAATCGATAGTAGATGTTCTTGAAGGATAACCAAAATAAAACATTAGATGAATAGAGGATACCTATTTTAAATCCCCAAAAACCAATGGTTTCAAGGGATGATCATAGAAATTTCAGCGAGGGACTTTGCTTGAGGAATTTCCCAACAAGAACAAAACAAAGATCATCAGCAAGAATATTTACCTCAGTGGTTGAGAAGGAGACTTCCAATTAACTGTTGTATCAAATGTACGTAGGAGCAACCTGAAGCGTAGAATCCACAACAGCATTTAGTGGGGATATTGTGTTCTTAGGCATTCTCCTAGCCACCACATCCACCAAGGAACGAGGATTAGGGTTTGCATCGCACCGCGTCAGGTGGACCTCGTGGTCAGCGAGAATTGGTCTCTCCATCACAGTAATTGGTTTATACACATGTCAAATCCCATGTATAAAACATCTTATTTTTCCATCATTCATTAATTCAACATAGAAAATCGAAATGATGGTCATGTGTATGTACGACCCACCATTTCCATAAATGATGTATGTTATTTTCATTCTCTAAATTTTATGGATTGCACAAAATAAATATATCATGAATATATATTATATTGAATAATTTTTAAATTTTTGGATATTATTTAACAATGATAAATGTAACATGACCTATGATAATAAATCAAAACCTAAATGAAATATATAGCAGTTGTTACCTGAACCACGATTTTAAATAAGAATTGTTGATTAACGGGTAAAAATGATATAAGTAAGTAATATATTGTATTATATATATATTTATTATTTTGTAATATATTTATAATAAACTTATATATATTTTTTCATGAGTTTTTAATGATAGGATGTACGGTGAGACTTCACGAAGGAGATTTCTAGTCTCTCTTTTATGTCTGGGAGACTTGTTCCATACTCACTACTCATTTAATATGTGTGTTTTATATACTTACCCATTGAAATTTTATATTATTAATATTGAAATTTTAAAGATATTTAATGTTTCTTTTCCTTTTATTAATTAGTGGGGTTATTGATTCAAAATATTACTAAAGTGGTAAGGGATATTTGTCTCAATATTCTTTTCTTGGAAATACGCTTTGTTAGGAAACTATATTCTCTTCTGAGTAGTATATCCAAACAATTTCAAAATTAATATCGTGAATATATTTATTACTATGATTTTTATGTTATATTTATTGTTATTGCATCATGGGGTATATGATGTGAGATCATAAGTGTATAGGATTTATATAATGTGGGAGGATTATAGTTTAAAAAATGAGAATAAAATAAAAACTAAAACATGTTTGTTATAGCAATCAAACTAAAAAATATACTAATAATAGAAGTATTTAAATAAAAGCAATAAATTCTCTATTAAATTAGAGTATTTAGTTGGTATTATAAACAATCTGATAAAATAGATATTAGAAATATTTACTGAAAAGAAAAATTCTAATATAAATACAGAGTAGAATATCAACACGATAGAACAAGTTAAAATTATCATATAATCAATTAATAATGAAATTAAGTAAGATTTATAGAGAAATTACTCATTAAGAATATATATAAGAAATTATGAAATACTAACTTAATATATCAATAGTTATAACTTAACCGCAAGTTCATTCATTCCTCACCAGGAAATCCCTCGATTTGATGATTGATATCAGATCTGTCATAAAAAATAATATAATCCCTCATTCATATTGATTAGTATTAGCAATACTCTATTACCTAGATTCCCTTGATGAAAACCCATATCGGAATAAGAAATAAAAAATTAAAAAATGTTTGAAGGAATTTATTATCTTTACAATAGGATTACTTATAACAAATTCCCTGTAAAATATTATAATGTCTATGAATGAGAAGTATTTATAGAGAAATCTATACACATGTTGATTTGAAAATGAACCTGATCCTATATCCTCAAATACATTCCCACTTATATGAATCCCTAAAATGTTAATATTTTCCACAATACCAGATTTTGTTGAAAAAACCTTGAAATTTCTTCACATTACACCACAAAAAATTATATCTTCATCTGATTTTCTCTTGGTAGCACCAATTCAACGCCATAATAAATGTTTTTTTTTCTAATAGAAACAATTCTAATAATATGATTATGAATTTTTTTATTCTGATAGTATAATGTTTTATTACGATAGAAGAATCTATATATCATTAATATAATAAATAATTTCACACTGATAAACTAATTTTTGTCACACCATCACTCAAAAAAAATATCAACAAACTGATAGATCATATCTAATAATACTGACACACTAGTTATCAACACTCTGACCGATTGGATATGGTGATACCAATAAATTGAATATTTTCATCTCAATAAACAAAAATATCGTCAATGTGATGGATTAGACATTAGTTAGTATGATGGATCATACTTAAGGATTTAATGATTATAATTATTTAGTTAGGAATTATTCTAAAATCTGATAAAATATATTTTCTCTTCAAAACAAACAGTCTAAATTACTTGTGAAATATACAGAGTAAAATAATGATTCATGAAGAGTTTCTGATTTTCTAAATAATGTAAATGAAATGTAGAAAGTATAAATTTTTGACTCATCATACGATTAATTGTTTCCAAATTAGTAAGTTTTTCATAATACAATATCATCGTTTCTCATTATTTTTTTAATGATTCCAATAATGAAATCATATAATCTATCTCTCGAGAAAATAATGAATTTTATCTTAATATTTTTATTTCATGAGAATATATTTTTTCATTCATCTTAATATGTTTATGTACTCAATATTAAATAATAATGTGTTTACGTAAAATTTATGTTATTTCTATCATTGATTGAAAAGAAAATTTCGAAAAAATCATGTTTTCTAAACATCTATTCAAACTTTTTTAAAATCCTCTAATTGATTTATTAAATAAATTTTTACCCACATTATAATTTGTAAAGTTTTATTGAAATGAATCTTAATGTGATTTTTTAGAAAAATCACATATATTATTTTCAAAAAATATGAAAGGAATATTTTTTTTAATAAGTAAGAAATGAATAGTAATTTCCACAATCATGACAATATCATTATATTTAAAAATTATTCTATAATATTCAATTTTTATTTTAAATTAAAATAATTCGTAAATGTTTTAGGATTTTCTAGTTTTAAAAAGTTATTTACAAAAAAATTGTTATTTTTGTTAATAAATGTTATAAATGGTTTTAAAATATTCCATTATAACTTCTATGGACATATTCAAGGAAAATGATATTTAATATTCTTTATATTTTAATAATTGATTTTCAAAGAAGGTTTATTTTCCATATGAAATGTTCTAATTGATATATCAAAAAAATATTCCATATGAGATGATATCTGTTGACGTTACATTTTCTAAATGAGGGATATGATCCTTAGATATCATTATTATTCATTATCTAAATGGTTATTGTTTATGATGATAAGATTTTCATGAAAACCAATTCCCTTCCACAGGTTGTACCATGATTAAATGATTTTGAAAACCTCCTCACATTCAATTGGTTAATCTATGATGCAATTAGGAAATGATTATGAAACATGTTTCTTTCCTATATGTTATGCAATGATGAGATGTTTATGAAAGCCATTTAATTTCATGATTTTAGATATGGTGAAGGTTTAATGATATTATGGAACATGTATGTAATATTTTCATATATATAATGGGTGGGACCAATATCTCCTTCAAATAGATTGGGGAAATATTAAAGATTAATTAGGTAAATAAAACATTAATGTGGAGTGAACCCATTTTTTAAAGAATTCATTCCACTATAATATTATTTGGAGAGAACCATGCATAAATTTATAGTTTAGGGAGTTTACTCATTCCCCAATTATAGTCATGAAAATGGCCCTTGAAATACAAAGGAATTTTTTATTCACTTATGCGTATTCCCAAAATTTTTATATTGTGCCATTGTTTTGTCATAAAGGTTCTTTTCCTTTTATTTACATATAAAAAATATCTTATGAATGACTATTTTTTAATCAATAACTCGATATTATGATCTTTGATATGGTATGTATGGTTTTCAAATGTTATTCTCACCTTTTCATACCATTATGCAAATTGTATGCTAAATTATCTCCCTTTTTTACCCATATTGAGAAAATGAGCATACCCATTCATTTCTTTACTTTACCATGGTTATAAATAATTGTATTAAGTTGGGTATGACTTAGAATATTACTATGTGGGATGATATTTGTGGAATATGTTTAAGATATATCAAGAAATAAGAATAATTTCTGTCTACTCTCAAAAGGCACAATACCATTATGATCCTCATGCATGTGTTGGTTTAACATAATTATTAATCATCTAATATGATGTAATATCAATGTATGAAAAATATTGGGTCACTATAGGTAGGTAGTTCCATTCACCCATGTTTTAGTTAGAGCCTAGTGTGGTTGTGTTACACGAACAACATTTTGTTTAGGAGAATTCAATGTTGATACAACTTATCATGAACCATATGACTATAGATTAGTCTAGAAATAATTCATATATCGATCATGGACACCAAACTATAGATTTTTATGTGAGATATATGGAATTGTTCTATGATTCCCCAAAATGGGGAATCTAAGGATTCATAAACAATAGAAAATCATGCCTAGAGTTTTTGAGCCTTTAGACATACAGGAGTGAGTCAGGACAATAGACTATCAGTTTAAGTTACATTATAGGAAGAAATTTATCCATTATGTCTTTAATTATTTACGTATTCACCCTTAATTTATACCCAACTCACAATCTTCATCCTCACGGGGTCTATTTTTATGATGATTGCTATTTTGAGGATTATACTATACATACTATGAATTAGAGAATAAATTCTATCTATGGAAAGTCAGTTCTTCTATTCTAGGTTCTACATAAACACTAATTTGTATATGATGAGACCTGGGAGAGAGACACTAACATACATTATCATTGGACGAAATTATTATCATACGATTCATTTCTAAATTCATAAGGGATTATCACAGATGTGTTTGTTAAGAAGGCGAGATTGTAAGAATCCACATATTATTATTCGGTTCAAATCCTTTAAATTTAATCTAAACCTTTATTTTATCCATATGGAAGTTCCTTCGATATCATTGGTGCTTTCAAGAGTTTTTGGGACTCATTCAGAGCTTAGAGCTCTATGTTTTGTATGAAACTTTCAAATCACAATATTTATATAAACTATGACACTAAGGCTACATAGATGGTAAAATCCATTCATCATGCAACAATAAATAGAAGATGGGTTCTTAGGAAATGCGTGGTTTTCCAAAACCATGTAGCTAGTCCAGACACTTAATTCCACATATGTAGTGGATACATATTGTTGTTTCATGGTTTTTCTAAACCATGAACCCAATAAAACATAGAAAATTTACTATATATCGCATTAATTTATTAAGGTTTTATCCCTATATTTATTCCCAAAATAATGAATCCACTTCCACAGCTTATCGGATCTCTCCTTTCCTTCGAAGCTATGGATTGGTCATCCACCTTCATCTAGAATATGCTTCTTCCTCCCTCTATCATGATGGATAGTCAATGGTGAGTTCTTCAATCATCTTCCCTCCATTCTTATTTTTATCTCTCTATATGTAATTTTAAATCTGTATGACCAAATACACCCTTTTTCAGGGTATTGGTATATCTATTCAATTTATTTTATTCTATGTCAAATCTGATGCGGATATCGGATGAGGAAGATTCTTTAAAGCTATGTTTGGTAGGGTAGTTATTTTTTTATAATGTATTTATTTTTATATTATGCACCATTATTCCATGTGTTAGAACATCCTTGTGATTCCTCTTATATGTAAAACTAATAAAATAAAATGAAATATAGATTTTTACCATAGTCTTGGAACCCCAAATATTACTATAAGATTATGTTAACCTTGGAGTTATCCACTCCTTATGGGTTCTTCTCTTGAAAGCCCAAGCTCCTCATTCACTAACATCAATTTTAATAACCACAAATGGTGTTCTGAGGTAGTCTTTATAAATAAAGTATAATTTTAATTAAATAAAGGGATAATGGTTGGCCATGTACATAGACCCATTTTTTTCTTATTGATGGATTAAGTTATCCTTTTGAAATGAAATTTCTAAATTGAATTACTTGTATTTTTAATGTTATGTGTTAAAATGTATCCTTAACCATCTCTCATGTAATGTCTTGGATGATATGAGGGTTCTGATTTAAAAGAACATGGATGGGCTCATCAGAAATAATAATTAGAATTTCATAAATGAGATATAACACATCAGAAGTGATATATGTGTTTTTACATTGAAAAAATTAGATGGGATCACTTGGACGATGACTTAATATCATGACATGAGTTACACATGGGTTCCCTATGCATAATGTTAAGGATCAGATAAAATGGTTGTCAATACATTATTCCATTAAGAATACATGGGTTACTTTCATGGAATTATAAGTATGGACATCGAGGAAAATTCCATTATACCATGCCTTGAGCGATACACAGGTTCCCATGTGGAAGTCTAAGGATGAGCTCATAGGGAGATGGGTTCACAAGACACTTATAGTGACACATGGGTTCCCTTTTTATAGAACATGTTGGATGGGATAAATATTCCTAATAATTAAATCAATTAATCCATCTACCAAGTAAAATAATGAAATTGGATTACTTCCATGATTAACATACATGATGGGCTAGTTATACTTCATTACTAAGCACATATTCCATGATAATTATGGATACTCATTTGATTATACGAGGACACCTTGGGTATACAACTCGATTCCTTGATTATATTACATGTATGAATGTGAATATATATTTTTAAACATATATGATGTATATATACACATAAATATATAAATATATACATAATGAAATATATTAAAAGATATTCGGGATTAGGCTGAAGTAGGTAGTATTTGTAGGGTGTCCCATGGGGAACCTAGAATTATGTAATTTATGTAATTTATTTGAATAAATTGATTATTTCCTACCCAATTGTCATTATATATATATAGACTGCTTATTTTTGGACTCTTTTTATGGTGGCCTACTGAGTTTGTCTCACACCCTATTTCGACCGTCAATTTGTACCTAGATAGACATCGTAGATGTAGGTCAGGATAAAGCGGATATTATTTCCTTGGATGCCTAAATTTCTATACTATGACGGGCTATGATAGTAGATGACCGATATTATTCCCATGATGCTATTAGTAAACTATTTTTTCCAATTTTTTCATTACTATAACATGTTTTATATGCCTTTTAATCTGCTTCAATATACTCCCATTTTTATTGCATAAAAATATGACATCCTTCTCTATATGATATTGGTTTTTTATACCAGATTATTATATCTAGATGAATTATTACCCTATAGTTTATTTATTATTTTTTCCACTACCTTTTATTATTTAACACTGTTGTGCTACACATTGATCATGAGGGTATAGTATCCCCACCATAATATCATAGTCCCTCTATACTATTCATGAGCTTATTTTATATGGCGAAGTGATCTTAATGCTAATTTCTAACCATGTTCAATTAGTTATGATTGAACTGGGTTTGGAACATTACAATTTATCCTTTAATTAGAATTATGAAAACCACTTCCTTCTCTTAATTTGATCATTCTTATGATTTATATATATTTAATTATATTCATGTGGTATGCATAAGTTTGATTAACATTTTCATAATAGGTGGGATAAGAATTATATATCCTTCCAAATCATTGGATAAATCATTATGTTAATTGGGATATTAACCAATGGAATATAGAGTGAGACAAAATCAATCATGGGATTTTTTCATCTTTATGAAAATGGATTTAGGAGTGTCCCTTGATGTATATTTATGATATAATATTTTATGTTGTTTCTACGTGTTTATGATCATGAGGAGTTATTTCATTATTATATTTATTCATTTTTATCACCATCCCCTTTATGATATCTTATTATTCATTTCAACACTCAATTTTTGCAATATTTTCATGTATATTCAATTATTTGAGTTTCTAGCGATCTCTTTTCCTTACGTATCTCCCCATAATATCATATGTAGTAGTATAATTTGTATTGTTGTTTGGTGGTCTATGTTTGGTCTTAATTAAATATTAATTTCTTAGGTATACTTTTTATTATTATTATGTCTAATTATGTTATGACACTAGACCTCAAGATGCTTTGATTATATTTATCGGAAAATAAGGATAAGAAATAAGAAGTGTTATGTTATTAATGCTTGGGTCTCTATAGTTGGTATCAAAAGAAGGATTATATATTTTTAGAGATTTTGATGATATTACACCAGTGAATAACCTAGGGATAACACTATTGTATAATCATATGATTGTGATAATATCATAAATATTTTCAAATAATATATTTGTGGTTTTACATACAATTAAATCCCTATTTAGATATTAGAAAGTGGATATTTTTGTAGCATATATGCACCTGGGGGAAATTATCCACAAAAGTTTTTATTTTGTATTAACTAAAACATATTGTAGTAGTTTATGAGTATTCCTAAGACTATACAGCATTCTCAAAACTCTTGAGGGACATTATTTGGTAAATTCACACGCTCTATATGAACAACTATTAAATAATTTAATATATTTTAATACGAGATAACATAATTTGAAATAGACCATGAATAACATATATTGAAATATGTATACACATAAAATGGGATATATATTTCATTTATGAAATATCAATTGAATCATTAAATTTCATATTTTAAATTCTTATTATTTTTAGTATTCTCATACTTAATTTTATTTTGGATATTATAAATCACTAGAATCATAATAAAAAACTGAAAGATGTACAAATTTTACTCCCTTCACCTTAAAATGTCATATATGATTATAGTTCTATGAACCTATTCATATCATGATATTTTAGTAAAAAAATTCAAACCCCAATTCAACTCAAAGAGTTTATGTTATCTCTGAAAAAAACATTTGTAAGTAATTATTAAATCTCAAGAACCTAACTCTACCCCAATTTATATATGTTTCATGAATCTCCTAGATACCCTTATCATAATCACTTTAGTGAAATTTTAAAAAATTCTAGGATTAGACTAGTTTTCTGAATATTGAGACCATATCAACTTTTCTGAGAAGGA
The DNA here is from genome assembly GCA_963277665.1 of Viscum album. Taxonomy (NCBI): domain Eukaryota; kingdom Viridiplantae; phylum Streptophyta; class Magnoliopsida; order Santalales; family Viscaceae; genus Viscum; species Viscum album. The sequence goes on along the minus strand of OY728132.1, from coordinate 755,170,202 downwards.
AATAAACTTCTATATACTAAATTACCCTACAATTATTTAAAAGTGTATAGAGGAGAACAAATTTATATTGTAAAATACCACATAAGCAATGATATTTTTTCATCATAAAAAAAATATCTAACTGAAATGATTAAATCAAAGGAGATGAATGATAATAAAACAACATTTTATTGATTATTTTATTGATAATCAATAATATAAATTCTTCACATTGTCTTTATTATATTTTTTTTGTATAATATTAATGATTAGATCATTCATTTGAAAATTTGATGAAAATTCTAGTTTTACCCATTAAAATTACCTGTAGTATTTTGAACAGAAATATTTTTACATGAATGATAAGAACATAAAATTTTGTTTGATTTTTAATGACATAATGGGATATAACTATCATTTAAGACAAATGACCTAAATTGTGCATTTTATTGGACTAAATGGGAAATGAAATCAAAGATGGACTGGATGCACCAGATTGGACACCACCATTGTATTTTGGCCATAACATCTTCATTCTTGCTTGTATTGGGAATACATTTGGATAGGATATCTATGAAAATATTTATCAAAAATACTAATTCTATAATAACTGCTTTTTCATGCATTTTGGTGGTCAAGATGGTTGTGAAATTTGGATTAAATCACTTTTACGAATTTCCCCATTAACACTTGAAACCACTTGTATCCTGGACTCCCCTCAACTCAATAAATACGTATTTTTATGGTATAAAGGGTTTTAGATGTGAATTAGGAATTTTATAAAAAAGGATAGCTTCTTACACTCAAATTATCCTTGAATTTCAATAAGTGTAGCTCTTGAAGCATGTATCTATTCATTAAAGCATTCTTCTTCATTTTTACACTGTAATGTTTCTATTTGCGAAATATACTTCTTGATTACTCTTTTATTTATTATGTATTCATATTTTATTATCAATTATATAATTATATAATCATCTTTATTGGTTTTGAAATCAAAATTAAAATCATTATGGCATTATACCCTTTCAACGTCCTTTGTAAATGAGAAACATTTATATGATTACTACACCGCCCATGGAAAAGTAATTCTTCTTAGTAATCGATCTATGTATAACCTTCTTCAGTTATATATTTTTAATCAATGGTATACTATAATACACATACTATTATTTATGATTTGAGTTTCTAAATTATAAAAGACTAATCAATAAATTTACCAACATACATAAAACATGTGATGACGAGTAATGTGTGAATTATGAAAGTGCAAAGATAATCAGAAATAAAAAAACCACACAAGATTAGTTTTTAGAGTTAAAATATAATCCCTAAAATTATTTCATCCTCATTTATATAATGGATGTGTTCCATAATTTTCCACTAACAATATACTAGTATTGGAATAAAAATCAACATAGGGTATTGCGATTGCATGTTCCGAACATAGCCTAGGGTCCAATTCATTTCATCATTGTGGTTAAGTTAACTCTAATAGGTTTGGAGGGATATAAAATTAGGGAAACTTAATTAAGTTAAGATTAATATAAATGATAATTATTACTAATTAAGTGAATCTGTAGAGTCATATATGTTAAACTTTTTAAAATCATTTTCAAAAAACATATTCTCATTATGTTATATAAATAAAATTTCATTTCAAGATGAAGAAAAAAAATCATCCTGAAGAAAAATTCTTCTTCTTATTTTATAAACATATATCCTTCCATCCATCTAATTTTATTTCTTTATTTTTATTTATTTTTCAAAATTCCATTATTAAGTATTTAAATCACTTCCCCATTTGTGAGACATCCTTGGTTAGTCACTCTACTGCAGTAAAGTAACATAAAAAATCACACATCCTTTAAGGGAGACCTTGACATAACCTTTAAAATTGTCACTATTTGTAGGGAGGAAAATGATTTATTCAACCAATTAGTGTTATTTTTTTAATTATCATTTTATTCATTTCTTCTCCTCTTTCTTTATACTTTCCCCATTCCCATGTTTTTTTTCTATCATCTTTTTTTATCAGACCAACTCAAACATAAATTATTTTTATTATAGTCAGCCTTTCATCATTCAAATTTTATTTTTATTTGATTTATGACATGAACTAATCCAGATGTTTTCTTAGATAATGAAGCTATGATTGATCATAGCCTTTGAGATCGAATCAAACAATCTCATTCTATAGAAAGATTCAACCTTCAAGTAGTTGTAGAATTCATCCATTATTGTAAAATTGAAACATGATGAAATTAGTATTCAATCAAAAAAAAGAACCAAAAGTTACAAAGAATAATAATGAAGGTAATAGAACAATTTGGAAATGGGCTTCACTAGACATTAACTTTTAATGAAATTGTATTTCATATCCAAACATTGAATAAAACATTCAATTGAAATCTAGGTTAATTCAACTTCTAAAAATGTTTCTTGGCATATCTGGTGAGGATCCAAACAATCATTTAAAAGAATTCAATATGCTTTCCAGAACCTTAAAACTATGATTTTTATTTGAAGATCAAATCAAACAAAGTTCATTCCTATTATAACTTTATGGAATTGAAAAATACATGATTTATTACTTACTACTTGATGATGTAACTTGTTTTAATGATTTGACAATCCTTTTATTTCAGATATTTTTTCATGTATCACGGACTAGATCCATTAGAAACTATATCTCATGAATCAAGCAAGCCTAATGGGAGTCAATATATGAGTATTAGGACCATTTCAAGAATTTTTGTTCAATCTATCCACATCACCAAATCAGTGAGCAAATCCTCATCTAGTAATTATATAAAGGCCTCATATATATGGAGAAAAGCGTGGTGGATGTCACAACTATAGTGGAATTGGTCTAAAAACATTATAAACTACACTTTCATTGATTACAAATATGGCACAAAAGGCCCCACAATTTAGAGACTGAGGTATGACAGATGTTATATGAAGACATCATTTATGTACAACTTCTATTGAAAATAATGTAATTGATACGAAGATATAATAATTGAACACTATGGTGAGACAAATCTCTTTGACATAAACAACATCCATGTTGTATCTTACAATGCCTTGTGACATTTTCATTGAATCAGACCGCCCAACTAAATGTTCCCCCTAATTACAAGGGATAGAGTATTTCATAGTAGTAATCTATAGGAGGTTATATCAGTAGTATAAACCGCCACATCCCTAGAAGACATATTATTCCTTTTCTCCAACATACAACCAAGGTTGGAAGAATCAATCAGACATGAGGTATGTCTCTTGAAAATAACAAAGTCCCCATTTAGAAAAAAATCCTGCTCCCCCCAACTTACAAATAGAGTGTGAAACAACCAAAAAAGAGATTTTATGATAATGTATCAATAACTCAACAACATTTTAATTCTACACAATATGTAGATTATAATACTTATGATACTTTGAAACAAATTGTTCTTAATCAGCAGAATGAGCTAAATAGTAAATTTTCAGAGCTAAGGGACTTGAAGACTCAAATGATCCATATTGCCACCACCCTCAATGAACTGGTAAGTATGGACTCAACAAATATTACCTCCCAAACTACTCCAAATCCCAAGGGTAATGTCTATGAAATCACATTGATAAGTGTGATGAAAGCAATTGATACATATGCACCTATCATTCAACTGGGATTCACATCGTTCATAGAGAATCCCCATTCCATACCAATATATGAGAAACCCATGAATAAAATATTAAGGTATGGAAAATATTTATGTTGTTTCTACTAAACCTCTTCTTTTTCAAAACATATTTGTACAAATGAAGCATATTGTTGAGGAGGTGATACAAAAAGCGGTATTGGACACATTCAAACATGTGGAGATAAACATCCACCTAATTGAATCCATTAAGAAAATATCAAGATATGTAAAAGTCTTAAAATAACATTGTAGAAATTGAAGGGGGTCAAGGGTAATAAAAGATTCAATATTGGAAGAAATGTGTGCCCACTCACTACACCAACTCCAGTAATTCCAACAATATTCAAGGATACCAAGACATTCACTATCCCATGCACCATAGGAGAGTAACACTATTCAAATGTTTTATGTGATTTAGGAGCTTCCATTTATGTAATTCCTTAATATATATTCTGTTCTCTATAGGTTGGTGAGAGGATATTATTTAGACTAGTGGTGCAATTCATGAATAGAGCTACAACATATCTAGTAGGATTCCTTGAGGATTTAATTGTTTGGAAAAAAGACATGATATTCATAGTATATTTATACATTCCTAACATATAGGATGATCAGGTAAGTTATCATGCTCCAATTATCTCAGGTCGGACATTTTCAAAACTAAAAAAATGATCATAAATTTTCATGAGGTTACACTCTCCATTTAGTTTGGTGACCAATTTTTGATATTTAATGATATATAATCCATGAATTACCCCTCATAATACCATTATTTTTTTGTTATCTTCCATTCTCAACCACCACGTAAAAACACCAGGGATTCTTATGGTCCTATGCATAGATAGATCATGAGCACTGGTTCTAGTTTGATGTCTAAGAGTACATATACACTTGTTTATAATTCACAAACCTCTTTTATATTTTTAATTTGAAATGGATTAAAATTGTAATTTTTATCATGCTTATTCAAATTATGACATAGATGTTGAGTATGCTAAGAGATTTGATGCATTATTCTATGATTTTTTTATTTCTATTCAAGTACTCATGTTCCTTGTACACATATTTTAGGTCCAACAATGCCTCCATCCATACATGACCCCACTACAATTGAACATAATCCATTGATACAAAATATAATATACTAATAATTGTTTAGTGGTGAGATATTACCTGTTATAATTGCTTACAATCTACCTTTTGAACATGAAGAAAATTATTTTAATCTAGTGTGTGAGAATATTATGGAAATACGGTGGACATTTCCTATCATTACGGGTATTAATTTATATATTTTCATGCATTCAATTCTATTATAGGATGGTTATAAACTATTGAGGAAGAAACAATGAATATTGAATCCAACTCTTCTGGAAGTTGTCAAAAAAGAAGATGAAAAATTTCTCAACGCATGTAAAATTTATCCCATTTCAAATTATTAGTGGGCAATTCCTACTCAGACATGGCCTAATAAAATTGTTGTTCTATTGTTTGTAATGATAGAGTGGAGTTAGTTCTAATGGGGGTGAAATTTTTTTTCATGTGTGTATCGATTATATGGAACTAAATAAATCTACAAAAAGGATCATTTTTGCTTCCCATTTATTGATCAAATTCATGAAACACTAGATGGGAAAACACATTATTATTTATTGGTTGGATTTGATGTATAAATTTAATTTTTTAAATCCCCAGTGGATCCATATAAGTAATGATTCACTTCTCCATTCGGCTCATTTTCCCACTAGAAGATTCCATTTGGAGTTTGCAATTCTCTAGGTACCTTCCAGAGATGTATGGTGAGTATTTTTTTCTGATTTTTGTGTGACCCTCATGGATGTATTTATGGATTATTTTATAGTCTATGGTACTTAATTTTATTATTTTATATCTTGTTTGGGATAGCAGTTGAATCGTTGTATTGGGATGATTTTGGTCTTGAACATTGAAAATTGTTATTTTATGGTAGAGCATGGGATTTTCTTAAGTTGTGTAGTGTAAAAACATGGGATAGAGGTTGATAGATCTATGGTAGATATTATTCCATCCTTAAACTATCCATTATATTTGATTTATTTTAGATCATTCGTAAGGAATGAAGGATTTTATTGGTGTTTCATTAATGATTGCAGTAAGATTGTTCTTCCTCCGTCACAATTACTTAAAACGGATTATGATTTTGTGTTTGATGACTCGTGAAGGACTTATATTGATGAAATAAAATAGTTTCTATCCACTATAATGATCATACAACCCCCACGGTGGGATATTCCATTTGAGAATATATGTGATGCTTCAAACCTCTTAGTTGGAGTAGTCTTATCATGGAGGGTGGAGGGACGTTCACATGGGATTCCAAATTCTTTGAGGACATTGGATTCATCCCAATAAAACTACACAACCATGGAATATGAGTTTATTTCTATAATATTCACATTTGATAAATTTCATTCATACTTATTAGGATATAACATTGTTGTTTTTCCACACCATACTACTCCGAGGTAACTTTTGAGGAATCCAAACGTAAATCCCAAACCCATCTGATGGATTCTCTTTCATCAAGAACTCTATATTGAGATAAAGGACCATAAGGGGTCACAAAACCTCATGGTGGACCACATCTGTTGGATTCAATAGACTTTATAGGCTAACACCTTGGTCCGGGTGACAATTTGGTACACTTTCTCTAATAATCATCTTTATTCCATCTCAGGTATGCATCCTTGGTATGATAATTTACTTAACTAACTTATTGCCTCTAAAATTACTACATATTTAAAGAAACATAATGTTCAAATGATTAATACTATGTTAATAATTTATGTTTAGGATGATCCCTAAATCTAATGCATGTGTAGTAATCCAGTTATTTGTTGGTGTTTTCCAGATCCTGAGTTTGAGTCTATTCTACATTTCTACAAAACACTTTCATGTGGAGGACACTTTGGACCCCAAAAAAACATCTATGAAATTCATAGGCACCAGATTTTATTAGCCTATCTTATTCAATGGTGCTAATGTGTTTTGAAAGTAGTTCCCAGATTCCCAACACACTAGAAACATTTCTAGGAGACACGAGATTCCCCCACAACCCATATTATTATGTGATATTTTTTATGTCTATGGAATATCATTTAGGGTTCCTTTTCCATGTTGGTTTTTTTCTTTTACATTTTTTGAACTTTTGGTTGTGTGTGTAAATGGGAGGAGGCTAAGGCCACTAGGACTGATGATTCTCATGTAGTAGTGGACTTTGTCAAGACACAGATTTTTGGTATGCATGGAGTACCAAAGTCCATCATCAGTGACCAAGTTATGATCCTTTTTAATAATAATTTGGATTCAATCTTTATGATATATGGGGTGACAAAAAACATCAACACCATACCACCCCCCAAAAAATGGCCCGCTTGGGGTTTCAAATCAAGAGTTGAAAAACATTTGGAGACAACTGTGAATCCAAATAAAAAGGACTAGAGAAAGTGCATGTATAATGAACTATGGTCTTATATGATGACATACAAGGCCCTCATCAACATGTCCCTATTTAGGTTTTTTGTGAAAGATTGTTATCTCCCCATGGAAGTTGAGCATCAGTAATATTGGGCTATAATGAAATACAACATGGATTTGGTCGAAAATAAAATTCAAAAGAACCTGTAAATTCAAGAGCTTGAGGAGATTCAATTATAATTATATGAGAACTCAAGGATCTAAAATGAATGATCAAAATTATCACATTAAATAATGATTTAATTAATGGACATTCATGTAGGAGATAATGTCCTACTCTATAGTTCGTGACAGAAGATGATTCCTGGTATGTTGTATTCTAGATGGTAAGATCCATATATTGTATCTAATGTTTTCCCTTAGGGTGTATAATTAATCACATTAGAGTACATGGGAAGGAGATTTATAGTCAATGGGAAATGTTTGAATCAATACATTGATGGACTTTCAACTGATATAGTTGACTTCGTCACACAGCTTAACCCCGTCATTACTTGAGAATATCAGGTCATTCCTAACCCTTTCCCTTTTATATTATTTATCCAATATAATATTATGAATTTCATGTGCACATATCATCTCATGGGTTCACCGTGGGGAAAATTCAAAATTTCATGTGCGAGGGAGGAGTAAAAATTTTGGTGTAGATATTTAGGATTTTCATTTTTGTGTGTTCTTTTTTATGTTTTTGTAAAAAATTTCCAAGAAAAAAAAAGAAAACACCAAATAAATCAATAATAAAAACATATCATATTACATGCACATTTAGATATGAAATATAAGGAAAAAAAGTTTTTAAAATTCATTTGTGGGCTGATAATAATGAGAAATATATCATCATGAGGGGTTTATTTTTATAAGAATTGAAGTCATAGATGGTATGATTGGTTGTGTCATAATAAAATATTTTATTTTTTAAAACCATTATTTTTTATTTTTATCATGGTAAATTGTATCTTTGATTTATCGACACATATTTTCATACAATCATGACAAGTTTGTTTATGTTACCTAATTAAATGTATATTCAGGGTATGTAAATATTTTTATCTTATAACATAGACATTCCAAAAATTAATTTCTCTTACAATCATGTCCATCACTCAACTAGATTTTCCTATACGGGTTAACCTAATATACTACTATTTTACACCCTGAAAAAGAGAAATCAAGAGAGAGGGGAGGGAATAAATGTACAACATTTTGGGACATTTAGGTCGGGAGCTTATGGTTTGACTTCTAGGAATTCTTAAATGAGTGGGTCTTGGAATTTGATTACAAAGTATATTTAACAGGTTTGGTGTAATAGAACCAGTTAAGAAGAAAATAATTTATTTACTAGAATATATTGTCTAAAGGGTGGAGAGATAAGATTGAAATGATTGTCGCACACACACATGGGGAATTAGTGGCATGGTAAACCAATGATTTTTTCTAATTAGTGTAATTAATTCCACAATATTTTTTTTGAAACAATTTATGATAGAATGACTTTGAAATTTATTGATATTGAATCTTGATGGGATTCATATTTTTTCTATATTTTCACTATAGATTGAGGAATATGAACATGCATATCTTGTAACAATTGTTTTTTGGAAAACAAGATATGTGACTTTGTCAAAGAGTGTAAAATTGTAAGTGTGGGGGATTCGATAAAACAAAATTTTATTGATTATTTTGTGTATAACAAATGATATAACTTCCTCAATTTACATTAAATATGTATATTTATAGAATATTTTTTATTAGATCATTTTTTTGAAAATTTGTTGAAAATTACCATTTTACCCTTGAGAATTCACCGTAGTAATTCGAACATAAATTTTTTTATTCAAATTATTTGAACATAATTTTTCTTTAAATTTGATCCAAACATATTGTGATATAACTTTTATTCAGAACATATAAGATAAATTTTGAATTTGATTTGACTAAGTGGGCCTTGAAGTCAAATATGGACTAGACTAACTAGATTTGATACCACTTCTGTTTTTGGGCCATAACCTCTTCATCAGTTCTCAGATTGGGAAAAAAATTTGTTCAGAGATATTTAATAATTATTTACACAAGTAATGAATCTGAAAGGATATATTATTCACATGTTTTGTGGTCAATATGGAATTTCAATTTTGATTAAAATATTTGGACCAAATTTCCCCTTTCACACTTGAAATGTCTTGTATCCTAGACTCCCCTCCACTATATAAATATGTATTTTTCTCATTTGTAGGAGATTGAACGTGAATTAAAATGTTTATAGAATAGTTGAAGTGATTCCACAACAATTCTCCAGGAATTTCAATAATGGTAACTTTTGAATCAAGGATCCCTTCATCAAATCCTCTTCTTCTTCTCCATCATGTTATAATATTTTTGTTTTCATAATAAACATCTTAGTTCATATTTCTTTATTCTGTTTTATTCTATTTTAAAATTTAACATTCTTTTATAATCATTCTCTTTTGGATGGAAATAATGTTTAGATATTTTGTTGGGTTATTCACTTTCAACGATCTTTACAAATGAAAAATGTTTCTATAATGACTACACCACCCATGGAAGAGTAATTATTCTTAGTAATCTATCTAACTCTAACCTTATTATCTTAATTATTTCGAATCAATGGGATAATATATTTAAAATAGTATTATTTATGAATTTAGCTTTTAAATTAGAATAAACTAATCATGAAATTGAACAAATAACATAAAACATGTGTGGTTGAGTAATGTGTGAAGTGTGAGAGTGAAAATATTGTAGGTAAAACAGAACCACATGTGATTAGTTTTTAGAGTTCTAATATAATAACAAAACTCAATTCATCCTCATTTCTAGAATTGGTATGTGTCCAAATTTACCACTGACCATATAATATAATTGGATTTAAAATCTATTTCGGGTGCTATGATTGCATATTCCAATGCTAGCATAGGGTTAAATCCACTTAATCATTGTGATTAAGTTAACTCCCTGAGGGATAGAGGGTTAGAAAATTTGGGGATCATAATTAAGTGGATATTAATATAAATAATAACGATTATTAATTAAGTGAAGAGGTAGAGTTAGATCAGTTACAATTTAATAATATTTTTCTGCAAAAACATCATCCTGTTGTATTTTTTCAAATCAAATTTAATTTCAAAAACAAGAAAAAAATAAAATATTCTTCCAGAAAAATTATTCTTCTTATTTTATAAAAACCTATACCCACCTAATTCTATATTTTTATCCATTTTTATTTAATTTTAATAATAACTTTAATATGTTTTTAAATTATATCTTCTTTTGAGAGAGGAACTTAGTTGAAAACAATTATATACCTAGGTAGCCAAAAAAATCATACATCATATGAGACTTCCCACGAGAATTTCATTAAAATGATCATGATGAGATACCCATTGTATGAGATTAATCTATTGAATTCCCTAAATAATTGATTGGCCGTCCTCATTATCGATAGTTTGTTTTCCCAATTGTAATTATAACAATATATATTTCGATATTTAAGAATATATATAATATAGAACCCATTTAAGTAGATGAACAAAATAAGCGATTACAAGAATATTTGGAAATGGGTATCATAAACCTTTGATATTTACCAAGGGGTGAACTGGTCCTCTCTGTTTTGGAGAATGATAAGAAACATATCTCAATTTTAATTATCATTAACTTGAATAAGTAACAACAAAGAAAATTATCAATTCGCTTGAATTAATTACATGTCATATCAATTATATATATCTCAATAATTCTAATATTTGGACAATTACATAAGAAATAATTAGTTGAATGTGGAGAAAGAGTATATTCCCAAGATCTCTTTTCATACAAGGTATGAGAACAACGTGTTCTTAGTCATATAATTTGGACTTATGAATTCTACCACGATTTTTATAGAAATAATTAATAGAGTATTTACATACTACCTCGAAAAAATTAGTGTAGTCATTATAGATTATATTCTTATATTATACAAATTAACGATGAAAACAAAAAGATTTTTAGTGCTATGAATAATAAATTGAGTAAGGAAATGTTATAATAAATTTATAGTTAATAATAATTTTTATGGAGAGTGTAACATTATTGTTGTATTTTATCATTTTAATGGGAAAATGTAGATCCCTAGAGGACTATAGTGAATGAGAATTGTCCTAGAACATAATTTGTGAGGAATATTGGTAGTTTCCTTAGATTGGATTGGTACTACATGATATTTGTGAGAAAAGTATCAGGTTTTTCAAACCTTCTAACCAGGATTACATAAAAGGGAGAAAATTATTTCTTCATAGATGGGTTTGAAGATATATCCATGGATATAATTAAATAGATAACTAACACTCCCCAAGTCACCATACCTAGAACTGGGGAAGGATCTTTGATCTATATTGATGCATCAAAAATTGGATTTGGTAGTGTATTCATAGAGAATGATAAAATTATAGCCTATAAATAAAGAAATTTTAAGGTTCATGGGACAAATTTATTGATTCGTAATCTCTTGTTGTCAGTAATAATATTCAAATTTAAAATTTGGAGGCACTATCCCAATAGAGGGAAGTGTGATATATATATATCCCACAACAGCCTAAAATTTACATTCACACAAAAGAAGTTAAAAATAAATGACAGAATATGGATAGATAATATCAAGGATTATGTTTTATCAAATCCAATTATATCTTGGGAATGATATTAAAGGGGAAGAATCTATATGTATATAAGATCCTGTAACCTTATCTATGATTAGGATTGAGAAGAACCAGATCGTTTCAGACATGAAAAGGTTGGACATGTGAATCATATAAAAACGATCATCATTATACTATTTTCAAATGATTTATTATCCATTACCACTTGAGAAGATAAGAAAGATAAAATTAATTATGGGGAGATGTAAAAAAGGTAGATTTTGTATGGAATGGAAATCATCTGGTGTTTAAGGATGATGATAACATGGTTTTGAAATTTTGGAAATGACTTTGTAAACCTTCATAACTGATGAAAATAAAGGAGATAATGAATAATTATTAAATCTTTACATTATATATTCACCTAGTAAACATGAAATTGTATCGAGATCTCCAAGAACACTATTTTTGGGAAAATGAAAAGATAGATATTGAAAAAATTACATTAATGTTCTTATTGTGTACATAATGAATGTTGGGAAGAAAAATAATAAAGTGATTATGAATCCATTTCACATAACAATACAAAAATGATAAAACCTAAATATGGATTTATTTCATGTTTCTTACGAAGAAACAAAAAGGGAATAATGGTATATGGTTTGTGGTGGACCATCTTAAGAACCCTTCTAACTCAAGTTCCATTCAACGAGACTTATCACTTGATCAATATGAAAATATATCCATTAGATATGACTAATGGATATTTGGAACACTACAATCAGTTGTATATAATTAAGATCTTAGGTTCACCTCAATGATCTAGAAGATTATTCATTTTAAAATATAAATATGTTTGAACATTATTTAAACCTTTCATCCTCAGACAGAAGTCCAATCAGAAAGGACTATCTATAAAACTTAGGATATTTTGTCAACTCTTTATATGGACATCCAGGGAGGAAATGACTCAATTATTAATCTAGATGTGTACTCATATATGAATATTTTCTAATCAAGAATCCACATAACACCATATAGATCTTTATGGGAAGAGATGTAGCAACCCTGTGTGTTGGGATGAAGTTGGTTATTGAAATTTTATAGAACTAGAGTTGATCTACGAAAATATAGAAAAGATAAAAAGAGTTAAATATTGCATCAATTCAGTATAGAGTCGATATAATATTTATGATGATAACTAGCAATGATACCTTGAGTTTGAATTTTTTGACAACTTATTCCTCTTTATATCTCTATGGAAGGGATACATGGGATTTCAGAAGAAGGGGAAGCTATGTCTGATATATATGGGCCACATTGAGATTCATGATCACATGGTATCTATGGAATATTGAATAGAATTCCCAAAAAACATATCCAAATTAAATTAGGTGTTCCATATATCCCTCTATAAGAAGTACATACCAAATCCATCAAATGTACTGAATTCATAGGTAGTGTAATTTTAGAATGATCAATCATACAAGGAGAAGCATGTGGAGATCCTAAACCATAAATATAACGTTTTGTGAAACAAGACAACTAATATTGTCATTTTACATTAAAAATCATATGTATGAAGATGTAATGTGGGAACCTGAAATACCATGAAACCAAGGAACCCTATTTTATATCTTATTGTATGAAATAAAATTTCAATGGAGAAATTTCTTAAGGTATGAAGATTCAAGCATCCTGATATATTAAGGATTATTTTTCCCTAATAAGATTTGTTTTAAAATATATTAGGTTTCATATAATAATATGTTGACCCAAAAACCAAATAACTTTTATAAAATTAAATTATTCAAGTTGATTATTATATATTATTAAATTTTTAGGAGTAGATAGTAATTGATACATTTTGAATCAAAATATTTATAGTATATTTATGATTTATATTTGAAAAAAAAATTAACTTCATTTTTTGATTAAGAATATCATATTAGGAAAATATTATTATTTTTTAATATTTTTTCAATAATTAATTTTTATGTGAAGAGTAAAAATATTGATTTTGAAAAGAACGATCTATTTTATAATACAATAAATACTTAAATGATTAATAAACCCTTTAGATATAAATTGAGTATATTTAACATTCATTTAATAATTCTTTGTTTTAGTTAGAAGTCCAATGAATATTATGTTATAAATTTTAATTATATTCTGTGAATAATATTTTTTTTCATATTTCTTTAATTATGTTTGAACATTGATAAAATTGTGAAACTGATTTATAAATATTAAAATAACTATTATTTAATAAATAATTAGATTTTTAATAACATTAAAATACATAATAGTCTAAATTTTTTCGTATACATTATCAAAATGTTTAAAAATAAACTTTTCTTAAAAACGAGTTTTTTCTTATTACATGAACTAAATTTTATATTAATAACTTAGACATGGAAAATTAATTTTATAAAATGATTCCCATATTTCATATATCAATTTTCATTTTAATTAATATGTATACATTCATTTTTAGTTATATAATTTTTAATATTAGGATTATTTCTAATTTTGATGATAATGGTAGAATAATAATTCAGAAATCCTTCTTTTTTTAATACCATGTAATTTATATCAAATACATAAATTTAAAAAAATTTGAAAAATTAATCATATTTGATTTATAATATTATAAATAAATATACGAACACTCATTTAATTGGAAATTGTTAATAAATAATATTAAGAACCAATAATAGTCAAAATGACATGTTTTTTCACTAAATCTATTTTTCAACACATTACATGTTTTAATATAATATTTAATAAAAAAAAATAATTAGAAATAGAAATGGATTAAATCGAGTTTAAATTAAAATTTATCACACCCAAATATGGAAATATTTGTAATGTTATATTTTTTAAGATAACAAAAAATCAATTAGTTAAAAATTAATTACCTAGTTTAAAATTAAAAGGTTAAAAAAATCAATACATAGTGGTAAAAATAATATAACATTTTTAAAAAGTGGTTTAAAAGAATTTTTTGATTACTACCCCAATACACCCAAAAATCAATTATTTCAAATATTTGATTCAATTTACTAAGTAATTGAAAATTCTTATCCGGGAATTTTAAAAATTATTCTTGAAAGTACAATTTTATTCGCATATTGAAGGCGATCATTTCAACCATTCCATGATTAAAACTAAAATTATAAATTATATTGACCTTATTATAAAATAACCGATCATATATGTCCCCAAATGATTATTTATCGCCCAATCACACTAAGGATTCCTAAGAAAATATATTCAGAGGATTTATTCAAGGATTGATCAAGTTCCCAACAAATTTATTATCTTGTTCATAATTTTTTGTCATTAATATTTATCATTTAAATATATTATATACATAAAAATATAATGCCATAAATATCATAATTATAAAATGATAAGGATATTTAAATGCAATATCCATTATTAAATTATATGAATTCTTTATGAAAAAAAAAGTTTCAAAAATGTGTTATGGGAACTACCACCACCATAATGAAACGTCCTCTATTTTTCATCAATTCCGCTAATTGATAATAAAAAGGATGAAATGGTTTTATAAATGTGGTATCATTAAGAATAATATGACTGTGAAACATTAATTATAAACTATATTTTTTCTTTTATTTTTTGAGAAATGGAAACATTAATCATGCTTACATACGAACTATCCCTTCCATTAGAAATGAGTTACAATTTTCAACACCATCGATCATGGATGGATTTAAAAATATATTTAATATATAATATTTTTTTATATTTAGATTTTAATATTTTTTATATTATAAAACTATTTTAAAATTCTTCATACCAGGGTCATCATATATAAGGATTTATAAAAAAATGGCTGAAAATCGTCAAGTAACCGATGAAGGTAAGAAAACTATGTAATAAATACATAACATGTGAAAGTTAATGTAACATGAAATATAATATAAATTTGTATTATATTTTTTTATAAAATTTAATATATATAATTTTGTTATTTGGGTAGTAAATAATGTGTAGAGAATGAATCTAGAACTCGTGGAAAGGGATCGTTCAAACGACCTTCGTGACTTGTCAGTTATAAGTGATTCTTTATTTTCTGCTCTTTTTTTGAAATATTATACACATGTAACTCTTTTATTTTATATATATATATATATATTCCACAACATATATACATAATTAAATATATCTTTAATTTTTTATGTTATACATATTTTTAGTTCCTGTAAAAATTTCAACTTTTATATAAACACTGTATAATTGTAAATCTTTATATCTTGTCTAATGTTGATAAAAAAAACCATAAAATCTTTATAAACCATTAATAAATTATAAAATAGTTGATTATTTAATGGACAAAAATCTTATATTAAATAAGTTTTTATGGAAAATATTAAGGTCTATTCTTCATTAAAAGGGTCCTTTACTTGTTTCATCATACTTCACCTAATTAGAATCTTGTATTCCTTATTCTCTTATATTATTCTCGTGATTTATCTATATTGCATAAAAATTTTCAAAGTGGATGTTTCTATTTAAAAAACTAATATTCCAAATTTTTTAATTCATATTTCTACTAGGAATCCTTATTGCTTTGCATTCGGGTATTCCATTAATCAGAATTACGAAACCCACTACTTTCTCACATGTTGGATCCTAATTTTTATTTATGTATAGTTTATTTCCCCCATGTGGCACACATATATTTTATTTGAATTTATGTTATTTGTGGAACAGAAATTATATATCCCCCTAATGAATTAGATAAATCTCTATATTTCATTATATGTTATTTAAGGGATTGGGAAGTGAACCAAAATCTAGCATGAGACTTTTTCCACATTTTGAGGATGGTCTTAAGGATGAACCATGAATTATGTTTACAATAAAAAATTTTGTATTGTTTTTACATATCTACGATCTTATTAAATAATGTACTTTTTCAAGTCTCAATTATTGTTAACAACCTTTTCATGATATTATCTTATGTGGCTTGACACTCTTGTTATGATTTATTATAATTATTATTCACCTATTGGGTTTAATTCCTCACTTTTTTCATTATGTATTTCCCTAGGATATCCTATAATTTTTTAGAGGATCTGTATAAGTAAAAAGAACTATTTTGAGTCTTAAATAAAGATGATTTTAAATTTTAATGATGTAGTATTTGTATGTTCAATTTTATAAAGACAGTAGACATATATATATACTTCAATTGCATTTGGTCGAAAATAAATTTGTAAATATGAAATAATATGTGTTTATGATTAGGTTTATTATAAAAAACTCTCGCTTCCTGCAAGAAATAATATAAGAATATAATCGATGAGGAATTATTCCTTCGATGAAAGACACATTTTATGAAAATCCATTTCAAATTATGAACCAGAACAAAAAATTTGAAACTAATAATAATTTTCAATGAAATTATTTCTTCATTCAATGAAATTTCATTGAAAAAATTTGATCATCTATATGTTTACATAAATATATAAATTTACCTTCAAATCATGATTTTGAAAAAAATATAAAACTTATTTTATAAATAATTTCAGAACCCAAGATATAATTTTAGAACCAATACATTAAAGATAGAATCTAATGGAATTCAATATAATCATATAATCATATATATGTATAAAATATCTATCATATATATGTTCATATCATTAATTATACATAAAGAAATTCATACGGAGTTCCAAATGAACAAATATAGGGTCACAATTAAAGCCACACATCAATATATAAATACATACAAAACCTAAAATCACCAATAATTTGAAAAAACAACAAGACAACATCAAGAAACAATATATATAAAATATGAAGTACCAATAATTATTTAAATAACCATAATTAATTAAATATTCCTTTTAAGGAATTTAAAAAAACATAACTTATATATACTTGTAATGAAAGTGAATATAATTTTGGAAATCTTCTAAAATATTGTTTTAAATCCAACCACTAAATGTCATAGATTTTAAAACAAATATATTGTTATAAAAAATTATGGAATTTTATAAAATTATGTTTAGGAAGTTTCATGACAGGAATAATTCCCAACGAACAAAAAACACAATATAACATCAACAAAAATATTGGATATTGATCTGAACTACAACATATGTGTTTTGAAACATGGAAATAAAGTAAATGGAAAATGAAAAACATTATAATGGAATAATATAAGAGGAATAATACGTACCCTAAAGAAACCACCATTAAATTAATGTCTAGGTTCTCTAAAATTGGAGGAAGAGGCAAAGAGGGTGCACATTGGGCTCCCCATTGAGCAGATGGGTCATGTGAGGTGAGAATAGACCCCTTTGGGGTTTAATTTTTAAGATTAAAAAAATGATTTCAAGATTTATGAAAAATAATTATGTTAATTTGTATATATTAATGGTTTCCAAAAATATCCACTAACCATGTTCCACTCACAAGACTCGCCTAGAGAGATTCATGAGTTTTTCATATAATTTGGGTAACCATGTGACAACCGTGTTAAACATGTCTATAAAAACTGTTAACCTGTTACACAGTTTTTTAATGGTTCTTCCAAACAATTACAACTCCATATATTATAAAAAAATTGTGTAAATTTAAGTTACATTGCTTCCATTACGATAGAAATAGTACCCCATAAACTTCATGTCACACAAGTAATCTAAGTCATTAAAGATTATTTTTAATTGGAGGCCCCTATAATGTAGTGGTTTATAATCAATTCATTTTATTTATTTTAAATTTTAAAGAGATAGTGGGGATATAATTAAGGGTCATATGCATGGTTTTTCAAACAACATTTTAACTATGTAAAAAATATAAAACAAGAATAAATTTTTTAATAAATAACACTTTTTCTATAAATTTTAATATTTACTCCTATGAATCAAAGGAAATATTAAAAATTAATAATCAAATAAAAAATATAGAAATAAATTGGTGGTGTGTGGAAATTACACCCATAATAATAGTATTCTCTATGAGAAATCATGTATATTTAAGTCAGATACATATGATTATGAATTTCAACATAGAGAAAACTAACTTCCCAAAACAAATACCTCAAGAACAATCCAGTTCCAAACAAAAATAACACACATATAATGACTATAAACTCAAAAACTCAAAAACCAATAAGTCTATGAGAGAACTAGAATGAACAAACCCATAATGGGACTCCATATATTTTAATGATTTATATAAAAAGGTTTTACAATATGAGAATTCATTGTAAAGGAACAAAACAAAACATGGAATAAGATTCAAACAAAAATAACTCAAAAAGAAGACTAGATTAAAACATAATCCATAATTACACAATTAATCCATCTATTAAATAAATAAAAAGATAAAAAATAAATTAAAATACAACATATATATTAACAATAATACGATAAATATTAAAATAATTAATGATGGGGAATGAAATATATTTTATATTATCATTTAATATTTTGGTTAGATAGACATCATGATTCCATCGTTGTAAATGATCTCTTCTTATTATACTAAGATCCTAGACCATAAAACCTATAATAGTGTCCCAATAAACCAAAATGAAGAAAGGACCAAATAGGACTAGAGTTAGAGGGTTTGGATTCCCCAAAAAGGAAGGACTATTTGCGAATGATAGGTCACTTCCCTCCAAAATAAGCACGAAATGCACTAAGGAGACCCCTCTAAAAAATTTCCATAGACTCCCACTTTGGATATGGATGCGTTATCAACAATAAAAGAAACCATACTTATAACTATTGTGAGTTTTCTATTGAATAAAATACCCATTAGATACAACTCCACCACTAAATCATTAAAGGATATCTAGCTAGATGAAGGGATTGTGGAACTATGGTATCGATGAAGGCCCTTAATGAACATATTATACCTCCAAGAATGACTAGACACCATATCAATATAAAAATGAATCACTAAATAAATGTGTTAAATATACTAAATCAATATATGTTATCTATGCTAAATACTCCTAAAATCCACCACATTCCTCTTATTCAGTTCCTAAAACAGAAAACACTGAATGATTACCATCATAATGAATTCTCACATCATTAAACCATGAAATGGGGGTGGAATGAAAAAATTACACTAATATATAATTAGACCACTAAAAAATCATGAGAATACTCTCACCATTTAGGCTTTTGGAGTTCTGATGGACCCAAAGATGCCATTAATTCAATCTAGCCACTCTGATACCACTAGAGATCCTCAATCCCGATAAAAGAAAATAATTTACAGAGTGGTTTTAAATTCTACCACTCTACTCAGAGTATGGGTATGGTCAACTACAATAAGATATAAATAAAAACAATTGGATATATAAATTTAAATATTCATACAGATATTTCAAAAAGTAATAATCTAAATAGAATGGAAATATAAATCATACTCAATAACAAAAAATCCACTATGTTCAAACCAATTCAAAGTCACACAACATAAAAACATTTTTAAATTTAATAAGTTTTTTTAATAAAAACTTTCAGAATAAAAAATTATCATCAATAAATTACATCCATATTTTATAAAGCCCATAATTGTTCTTAAAACCAAACTTTTAAATTTCATATTACATATGACCCCCAATGATATTGATCTTTCTGAATAGATAATAAGAGGCACTAGATTTTTCCAAGAATATATACATGACCACATTGTAAATTAGTATCACATACATAGAAAAATAAAACTATACTATAAAAAACTATAAAGGCATTATTTGACAACATAGAAACAATAAAATCAATGTAAATATATAATTTTAGTAAATAAAAACCACAATTAGAATATATATGGAAAACATGGATGATACATTCATCATACAAAATAGTACCCAAAAATTGTCACGAACTCATTCCATATTATGGTAAAAATACATTCTCAATACTATTCTCCTACTATATACATTCTAAACAATAACCTACACATCTAAATTTTCATTGGACTATTGATATGGATGTTCGAGAAGATCATTGAACCTCTTGGGGGTTGAATCATTACTTGTTTCTTTTTAAAAATAACAACATTAAATATTATGACCCATGAATTCTATTAGATTATTTCTCTTTATAATATATTATAACAATCATGAAAGAATACAAATATGAGAAAGTAAAAAAGGCAGGTATGATTTTCATGGTTTGACCTCATTGTGAGAACCAACATACTTTCCGAGGACACGATCAAGGATCTATGAAAATTAACTATTATAAATAAGTGAATAATATTTTAGGCCTAACTCTAATTAGACCCCTTATATTTTTCGATATGTATGATTATAATGATTCTTATCACTTTAAATGATTATTATTATAAAACAAAGAAAAAAAATTTATGAAACTTTATGAATTTTGATTTAGAATTGTATATCCAAAAAAACCATATAATTCATCCCTCTAGTAATATCCATTCTCTGTTCTTATCTTTATTTGATAAACTCTATCTTATACACCTGAATGAAGTTGTTATTATTTTTCTATCTGCTTTTATATTCAATTTAATGAAACCACTATAAGTCAAAATATATTTTAAAAAATCATTCTTAATTCAATGTATGGTTCTCTAAAGTGAAATTTCTATCTGATGTACCATTATAATTCCTTTTCTATAAATCATCCACCAAAATATGGTGTCGTTAGAAACTCACTCTTAACACTAATTATATAGTGTATTATATTTTTTTCACAATGACAAGTATCAAGTAAAATTAAATTTATTACCCCAATTTATATGTACTACCCTAAGTAAAAATGGTGGGAATATATATTTTCCCAATCAAGATGAATTTCTTGATAAGTTCTAAATTATTCAATATTCTTCTCAAATATTCCCGATGCTTTGTGAATTATTTAGAAATTACAATCTATCTCTCCATCCATTGGATATTTTTACAATTAAAACTTCCACAACTCAATCTTCATTAGAAGTAGAATTCTCTAAATAGTTAATCAAATGAAATCGATAATGTTTTTCTAATTCCCACATGACCAATGGATCATTTTCTATCTGATAAAAAACTATACAACTATAATTAACTACATCTGGATTATTTTTCAAATGAACCCTTAAAAAGTTATCCTTATAACACTAAAATTTAAAAAATATATTTCATAACTACCTTTAAAATAAATCTTTTCATGTGTATCATTTTACTGATGAACATTTAATAATTTCTATCTCATGGATATTTTTTGAGATAATTTACTCCATATGCACACATCTTATATATTCAACATCTAACATCACGTAATTAGAAACATAACATTTATCACTATACATCTTAAAAATTTCCTATGAGAAAACTCATCTATATTTGTTTGTTTCTATTTACACACAAAATATGTTTGATACATTGCTATAACTTATAAAGTAATCAATTACATGTAACACCATATTCTCAAAACGTTTTATTCCACTCTTTGAATTATACTTGTCTATATTATTTTTTTATTTCATGAAACCAGACAAAATTTAATTGTATAGAACCTGACTATAGTTACCCAGAGATATTTTATATATTATTACATTGGCGTAAGATACAATGAATCATATCCCAATAGAATGTTTAGTATATAATTCCTCGTAAACTAGATAAAAACATGACTCACATATTTTATTTCAATATATAAATTACAACATTATAATTCTTTCATAGTAATATCATTATTACTTCTAGTACATCCTTCCATATCATTTATAGTACACATCCAAGATTTAAATTAATGGAAAAAGGATGGGGGTGATTTAAATTTTAAAAAATATATATGTAAATAAAATGTTTTCATAAGTAAATAAAGAATAATCAATATTTAATAATAAATATGGAAAGGTAAATATCTAATCTCATATACCATTTAATCATGAACATTAATACCATGATTAGATAAATAATAATCAATATTTAATTGAAAATAACTTAATACACATTCCATTTAAATTACTTGACGAACGTGAATAGATATGGAATAATCAATATAGAAAGTTATATAACTTCACTCAAATGACATTTAAATAACTTGACTACTAGGAATAAATACAAAATAATAAATATGCCAAGGTAAATACCCAATTACACATTCCATTCAATCATAATTTAGAATTAAAAATATTTACAAAAAATTTCATTTTGAGAATTTCAAGGATAATAACAGATTAATTATTAAGGAAGTAAATTCTAAATAATTATATGTTATTATATCAAGCATCATGATACCTATAAATTAATGTAGTTTTTCAGTAGAAATTAAAACAATGGGTAACACCACATTTAATTTTAGTTTACCAATTCACCTCAAGAGACTAATAATATATCAAAGGGATCTATAACTCCCTATCACACATGACACTACATGTCAAAATCATTCCCCATATATTGAATAATTAATTTAATTCATGAAAAATAAGTCTTATAAAAAAATATCAATATTGTGTAATGAATATGGATTTATTAATTTTTCTATAGATAAAAAAATAATGACAACGTAGAACATAAGATATAGAAATTATAGACAGTTTGAGAAATAAACATATATATGAAATATAATAAAGATATTTTAGCGTAAATATAATGTAAAATTAAAATAGAGATGTTAATATTTCACAGGATATAAAATGAATGAAAAAATAAATTTACAATGTGAATTTCAATAAATTACTTGGTCACAATGATCATAAAACTTCCATATAAATAATAAGGATGTTATCTATTCAACATATCACCTAGAGAGTATGTGTAAAATAAAGGTTTGTTATAATTAAGGTATAACAATACCATAAAAAGAGCATTATTTTTTTTTTAAATATTCTTTTCACTTTGAAAATACTTTTTTATAAAATAAAAGTTCCTAACATATTTGGGAAATAATATTCAATTAAAATAACCTTTGAAACATATCAAGGATTCTTTAAAACATTTAATGGTGAAGATGACATAAAATTTCATACTTTTAAATGACATTAAAACAATTATCCCTTTAATAATTTTGATAAAAAAAAATGGTCCTTTTGGAAATTGAATCCTAACTCTATTGATTCTTTTAAAAAATTCAAACATGTTTTATAATGTATTTAACAAATCATTTGAAATATATTAAAAATATTTGTGCATACTTTTATTAAAAATACAATTATGGAGAAAAATTATTTTCCACTAAAGAGAGAAATGATGTTTTGTTATATTAAGTAAATTTTATTATCCAATTTTATAACAATAGAGGTAACAAAATTGTATTTTTAGAGGAAATCTTCAAGGGTAACAATATGAAAAGAATATATAAAAGGGTCAGTTAGACAATGGTCAAATAATTTCCAAAAACGAAAATTGAAGAATGAATAGACCCAATTAAAATGAATTTGTGATATAACACTTTAATATATCACAAATATGATGGGACAAATAAAAAATGAATCTATTATTTTTAGAAAATGAAAATACACATAAAACAAGTGAATATTCAACATGATATTGTAAGAATTAGCAAAATGATTTAAGAATGGTTTGGTATCCTTTTAGTAAATTAAAATAATAGGAAATAATTAAAATTGAAACATAAAATACCAAAAAATATTAATGAATCATGATATTATATTTTATATGGTAAATATATACACCATATAAAATAAATTAGGTGTATAAGATTTCAATATTACTTAATGAAGAAAAATTAAGATGAAATCCATTACCTCATTCTTATTTTTTGATAAAAATGCTTCAATTTTTTTTAATGTTATAGTAATGTTATTATGTTTTTATTGAACCATATACATATTTTATTATTATATATGATCCCTTTATTTCATTTTAAAACATATTTTTAAGTAATATTTCATTATTTTCACTATCTTTTGTGCTAACTCCCTTGTTTTCTCATGTGTGTTTTTCCAAGATAGATCCATTTATAGAGTATATTTTATAGTTACATAATATAAATATTGATATTAATTTCATAAATATATTTTTTCTCATTATATACATTTTTATGACTATTATTTAAATTTAAACATATTGAATGCATCACATCTCCTCGTAGAGAAGGTAGGTCATACATACGCTTGAGAAAAAATTTTATTTTGTTATTGGGTGAAAGGGTATGGTAGTGAGTGATATATGAATTTTAAATAATAAAACAATGTAATTTATATCAAATTAAAACACTAAATTTATTTTCGTTACTATCCAATTAATGCTTATGTGAAATGGTGAATCACATCACCTCATTAGGCAGTAATCCACCAAACACACGAGTAACATTATTATATTTTAAAAAAATAGAATGTAAGAATCCATATGTGATATTAATATTAAATAAGTAAAATATTATCATAAATATAATATAATAGTGTTCAATACATAATTATATCCATCCCTGAAATATGGAAATTGAAAACAAATATCATCTGTTCACAATTTGGTAGTCCACCGTAAACACAATGAACATTTTACTTTCCCATTTGAAGGAATATGAGATAAAGAAATGTTATTAAATTAACATAATAACATGCTAGTAGTGTATAATATTTTTGTGTTGTTATAGAATAAAGTTTTAATATTTTTTAATAAAGGTGGAAGAAGAAACAAAATTAAAATGCTCGTTCAAGACCATTACCTCTTCTTCAAAAATATTATTTAGGTTTTCCGAAAATCATTAATAAGATGAATTTATGACAAAATTAGTGGATAAAGTATGTTTATTGGAAATTATGAAACTAATTTTAGTAATTAATTTCTAAAACGAATGGATTTGTATGTGTGGAGATGGGAGGAGACGGTATGCCCTTTATATGTAGGGGAGAGGATACACATAGAATTCATGAAAATAATCAATCACACATAGGTTTTTAACATAGAAAAGAAAAAAAAATTATAGAACCTTATAGTTTATAAGGTCCAAATATGTCCATACAATGGGTTTTGGATATTTTTTACGTTATTTTAACCCTTATCTTTTTAGTTTACCCCCAGGTAAATCTGTTTTTACCATACTATAGTAATTAACTTTTTCTGCTTTCATTATTAATATTTGTAAAATAATAAGGGAACATTATTTGATTATATAAATTATAATAACTCAAAATATGTAGTCATTTTATATAAATTCAATTCACATTATTTGTAGAATCTAATTTAATCTTATACCCATATGGATGAAGAAAAGGTGTGATTCTAATGAGAAAATTATCCTAAATATAGAAGGTTTTATTATCAAAATTTAATATTTAATTTATTCCAATTAAATAAATTATATGAATATTAAACTAATTGAATAAATTTTACATTAAAACCCATTTAAAATATAATTTAAAATTGTGGATCATTTAAATTAAAAGGATGGTTCCAAAAAAATTAAATTTTTCAATATTCATAAAAAATGAATCTTTTATTGAAAAATCTGGATAATTCACCCTAATATAATTTTCATATTATGATTTTAAAAAATGAAATATGTTTTAGAAAATTTCTAAAATTTATATTTAAATTATGTGGGAATTATGTGACTAAATCATTTTTTAGAAGATATTATTTTTTAAAAAACATTTTTTTATTCTAAATGATTCTTTTTTTATGTATAATGAAAAGATAAAAATAATTTTCAAAATTTAGTTATTAAATTTCATTCCATCCAAGTTAATGTATAGGTTATAAATGTATAGATTATTATGTTTCATTTATACTTTGGGCTATGTGTTCCACAAGCTATATAAGATATGAAATATAAATAAATATATTTTTTGGGTTTTTTATCCTTGATTTTTCATTTTAAATGTTCTATTGAATATAATTTTCTCCCTATAAAAATATTTATGTGTTTCATTCTCCACACTATCAATAAATTTCATCATCTAGGTTGGAACTTTATATAGCTAATAAAGTGTTCAGAATTTCTAAATATAATTGATGAAAACTCAAAATCATAGAATGGGTAATAAAAATCATCTTGGAACGATTGAAAGAGAAATAATAAGGATATTCTGAATAAATCATAAATAAGTTTTCATATAATTGAAATTATTTTAAATAGAAGATATGGACATGGAAGAAATGTTTAAAAATTATATAGAGTGAAAGAGGTCATTGATCATGAGAAATTGAAAGATCCCTGTATAGGTATGGTCCTCAAAATCATAACATTGTAGTGATTTAGAAGATTATATGATTCATTAGATATGAATTTAAAAGGATAAATTTTTCATTCAACATAATTTTATATGGGTTCCTTTTATACTAACTAATACAACGAAATAAACTTAATTTATATCATTTTATTTATTAAAATTAATATCAAACATTGGTTGTACCTCGATCAATCTAAAATTCATCACATACCCAAAAAAATGAATATCCCAAAATTAATATTTATTTGTCAGATGAACAAAAATACACTTTTATTGAATCATAAGATCTATAAAATGGTGACATTTCATTTTGCTTATCTCTAACTAGTTTCAAAAACAAATATGGTTAACACAATTTAACCAATATAATATATTAATCTATAAAACTAAAAAGTAACACAAGTGGTTCTTCATTAATATTTATTCATAATTTTTTTAAGTAAAATCATTGGAATATTAACTGGATCATCACATAGGCTATTTTGAGTTATTAAATATTTATCCCCCTTCATTTATGGGTTCAATCCACAAATCCATTCTAGATGCAACAGGTTGTCACCTGGCATGAGGGTTTTCCTTTTTAGAAAAATTAGTAATATAATTCCTAAAAAATTTAAAAAGTCTTATAACCCATAATTAGAAAAACATAAAAGATAATATAAACCATATAGGTTACTAATAATACAAAATTTATTCCCAAAATTTTAATGGTATTCATTCTTTAATAATATTTTCACTAATCATATACTAATATAACAGGTTGTATTTCCATAAATGTCAACCAAAATATTCTTAATCTTAGTAGGCTCCCATCAAATAATCTTAAAAAGCGTATTTTTATGACATTTAATAATTTTCTATATTAAACACATAAACACATGATGGTATCCATATGTATTATTTTAATGAATATATATATCCTTCTAAAATATTACTCAATTGTGGGATGATTCATGAAAAATACATTTGGTCAAAATACTCTTACAATATAATATTGTAATCCCAATACATAAATAATTCAAAAACTTTATTTCAATATAAATCCTTCCATAGTCAAGGGGTTTACCTTTAGAAGAGGTAATTGAGTCAGATAATTCCTAGGTTCCCCACATTAATAAAAAAAATATAATTTAGTCTAAAGGAAGAAATGTATTTCTTTAAAAAATACTCTATATTTTTAATGGTAATTCATTATATTATGCCAATCATATCCACACACAAAAAAAGTTCCCATTTATTTGATACACAATCAAGGATGTATTTATCCACATTTATAACAAGATCTAAATTGATCCTTCTTTCCTATATAGTCTCTCTCATTTGAGAAGTTAGAGAACTCAATATTTATCATCTTTGGCGAGTTTGAGAGTTTGACAAGGTTGAGGATTTAAATAATATTTTTAGATAAATAATTATGTTTAATAAAAATATCTGTCACTCTTTTCATAACCCCATTGGATTTATCATATTCACCATGTTATCCTTCATATTCAATTTTAACATGAGTCCTCTTGGTTCTAACTATGGAGTAAAACAAAAAACGTATAGTGTGGGAAACAATAATCATAGAGGGAAAACAATAAAATCATTTATACAATGTTTATATCATACGAAATTATTTTAATTTATGAAATAATATTTTTAACATGATTAATTATTTCTACTCATAAATTTAATTACATTAAATTTCCATGTAAATAAAATGTGAATTATCCAAATCATATAACCCAGGACTGTCAAACTAGGTGTATAGTAAGGCTAGTCCTTTGTTAATGAGTATTACTAAATTCAATCCCTGCATTCCATTTTAAGATTTACTACACCTAATCATATTAGTCACAAAACCATGTCCCCTTTTAAAATATAGAAAAAGATATATTTAAATGAAAAACATATATTCTTTATCTTACTAAAACATTAGCGTGTTCTTGTATAATTATCCTCAAAGACATTATGATGTTATTCCACCTATTATAAGTTTTTCCTAAATGAATTTCCCAGGTTTTGTACTAAACTTACATCAATTTCAACTGCAATGACCCCAAATCCAGCAACACAGAGTTTGTAATTACTTTAGTAAATTGGAATAAGATACACGAAATAACATTCTAATATAATGAATATTTCATTATTATTTTTGTACTGGATACATACAGGATTCTGATATTTCTTTTTAATATACTAATTAAAACATATTTTATGAGAATATCACTATTACATATACCATATCCTTATATATCAATAACATTGAACTTCCTAGATTTTTAAAAATGAAACAAGATAAGGTTGAGCACAAATACTCAGCTAGAATTATTTACAGTTTATGTTATCATGAGAAATTGAAAAATAATCAATATTTAATAATCAATATGAAAAGGTATAAATCTGAACACATGTTCCATTTAATCAATAACATAAATATCATGATTATCTAAGGAAAAATGAGTATGGAAATGCTAATTTCTAAACACACTTCCCATTTAAAAAACAATAATCTTATTAATATATAAGAATTAATTTATACACGGAGGTGAATAACATTAAAAAACATTTAAATGACATTACAACTAGAATATATAAGGAATAATCAATATGTAAATTTAAATAACTAAACACACATTCCATTTAATCAATAACTACAAATCAAATTCTTTAAAGGATACTATTATTTAAAAAATCATGGAAATTTATAATTTAATTCTCAATAAAGGAAAAACTTAATTACTAATAATCATGGTCATAGCCTTCATGATACATCTACTAACATGACCTTTCACATGACTATACAAAACTATGAGTAAAAACCATTAATTTCAACTTACTAATTTAACTAATGAAATTACAAATGAATTGAGGTTATATATAATTATCAGCACCATTTATCATATACTGAATTATATTAATGTTTTATATATCATTTTTTAAATTTTATACATTTTTATAATCAGTATTAATATTTTAATATTGATAATGTAACACATTTCTTTTTGGAGATGGTTGGCCAAATGTATGTGCCAGCGACATTATCATTTCCTTAATGGGTGAATAGGTTAATTGGTATTTGATATATTAAAATTTCAGAATAAGTATAATTTCATATATATCACATATGTTTACTAAATTTATCCTTATTACATTTCATGTTAATTTTATGTGAAAAGTGAATTATATCACCTCATTAAGCAGTAATCCACCATACACATGATTGATGATAACTTATTTTAAAGAAATGAAATGTATTTTTTATATGTTATATTAAAAATACAAGAGATTAAGAATACAATTAATATAATTTTTATATATGTATTTGTTAAACCCATAATTATAATTATCCATGAATTTTGGTTATGTAAAATGAATTACATCGATTCACAAGGCAGTAGTTTTCTACACACAGATTCGACTATTTCATTTCGCATTTAATGGAAGATAATATGTAAATAGGTAATAAACATAAAATAATAAAATCTTAGTATATGGAATATATTTTGGTTATTATATGAGTATATTTCATATTATTTTTAGGAGTTGGAAGAAT
Organism: Viscum album; assembly: GCA_963277665.1. Lineage (NCBI taxonomy): Eukaryota > Viridiplantae > Streptophyta > Magnoliopsida > Santalales > Viscaceae > Viscum > Viscum album. Next base: position 755,139,690 of record OY728132.1, on the reverse strand, counting down.
AAATAACATAAAAAATGAATATTTAATAAAGTCACATTTTCTTTAGAAAACTTCATCAGATTTTGATAAAAATATTTAATAAAATTCCTTTATGATTAATCCATGTGATATATGTTTATTTTATGGGAGTGAGGAATTGATTCCAGATTGTATTTTATGAAACAAATTGATTTGGACATCTGAAAAGGAGCTGATAGGGGTGGCCTTTTATTTGTGTGGGAGAGGGTACACAATGAATTTGTTTAAAGATTAAGTGAAATCCATATTTTTATCATGCCAAAATCTTCCAAAAAGGGTTATTATCAATATTTATTGGTGATAAGGTTGATATATGTCAATAAAATTGGACATGGATAGTTTGGTGGGTAATTTTATCCATTATCATATTTGTTTAACCCCTTGTAAATTTGTTTTACCATAACTGTGATAATTAATTCTTTTTCTATTCATAATGGTAAAATTTTTATTTCATATTATTTTATAATATAAATTATCATAGTTACAAATATAGAACTAATTTATTTAAATAAAATTTCATAAGTGGCAGGATAAAATTTAAATTTATACCCATACTCTTGATGAAAAATATTGTTTCAAATTAAAAAATTCCTATGAGTATGTATGGTTTTAATATCAAAATTGAATTTGGAATTGATTAAAAAGACCTATTTTTGTTAAATATTAGTATAATTTGATCAATTATATATAAAAATAAATTAACATAAAATTTAACATTTTATAATTTTTAAAATAATTTTAAGTTTTCAATAAAGATCTGTATTTTTAATTACTCATCAATAAATTAAATTTATATATAAATCAAAGAAAATCAGCCAATATATTTTTGATAAGATAAATTCAAAAATAAAGATACTTTTTTTAAATAAATTTTCTGAAATATTTAAAAATTTATTTTAAATCATGTACACAAATTGTAACTGAACTATTTTTTATAAAAATACTATTTTATAGAAATATTGATTTTTAATTGAATGATACTTATTAAATTTATAATAAATAGATAACCATAATTTTTAAAATTTACTTAGTACTATTTATATCAACTAGTTTAACTAATAGGTTATCACCTAATACTATATTACACTTTATTTAGGTTGTAGTTGGCATGTTCCGCAGGCTATGGTGGAGATTATATTAAAGGAAATATATGTTATGGGTTGTTTATTATTAGTGTTTCTAGTCTCATAATATATTGATTAAAATGTTATTCTGTTAAAATATCTACTTGTTACATCCTTTACAAAATGTTTGTCTGTTGATCATCATTTCATACGTCCAATGGTCTAATTTACTTTTTCTTTGTACACACATCAACAAGTTCCACTATCATTATGTTTTCAATTAAAATCCATCTGATTCCTTCAACTATGGTACATAATTAATAATTTTAAATATATATTATGGTAATCTACATTTGTATATAATTAATAAATTTTGTTGATATATTTTACCTGATTAGGTTTATCTGGGGACTTTTTGGAACAACATACATGTATATAAATATAGAATCTTTTTTACTTTCAACATTGCTTATTATAAGAACTACATGGAGAAGTTTTTTCAAAAAAAAAACTAAAATCTTATCATCCTATTAATTTTTTATATAACTTTACTACAATTATCATCACTTCTATCATCTTCAACTCTGGTCCATCAGATCATCTACATTGAAAAGCTATATGTTCTTATAACATCATCATCAATAAAACATTACTTAGTATGTAATGTAGTCTGGTTGTACTAGTTTTTGTACAAAATATCATAAGTTTGGAATCTTATAACTCTAGACACTTTTACCTCAAAGAACCTCCTTTTTCATTTTTCATTATTCAAAAAAGTGTGTCTTGGGATTTTTGTGGATCTTCTACTCCCCTATATGATGAAATGTAAGTATCATGAGTTTTTCCATGATGTTATGAAAATTAAGAGATCATAATAGAATCAACTAAATTTATTAGAGGACATATTTAATAGGTTATGTAAACATCCAAATTTCCTTCTTATCTAGTATCATCATAATGAAATTTTATCTACTTGTAGATACTATTCACTTTTTATTTTATAAAAACATTCATGAAAAAAAATGTCGAAAAATATAAAAAACATATTTAGAAAACCTAAAAAATGATAATAAATCCTCAACATATTTTTTCTTGGAATCATTCATCATTAAATTTTAAAAAATCAACATTTTAACAAAATTTTGTCAAATTTTCTCTTTATGTTTTTAAATTTTGTAAAATCATATATTTTCTTCAAGGGAAGGTCCTAAAACCACACTATAAGATAATATAATGTTTTTTAAGGAATTTAATCCCACCATGAAATTAATTTTTTCCATTTTATTATAAAATACCCCTTACATTGATATTGAACATCTTTTTGACATGTTTTTAACTCTAAATGTTTTTCCTCCCCCATTTAGTTTTATGTCCCATATTTTAAGGGAACCATAGACTCTAATTCATTTCTGAAGTAGCTGCAAAACATTTCCTATAAAGTTGTTACTTTATCTACAAATTTATCAACATAATCTAATGTATAATGGGGTAATTAATTAATAATTTTAAGAAGTATTTTATGGAGGTTTCACATTAACATGTAACCTCAGTTGAAGAAATATCTTTTTGGGAATATCTTTTTTAAAACATCAATTTTTTTTGTGTTTTTTTAAAATATATTGCAACATAAAATCTACATAAAAACACATTATTTAATGATGTGATAACTTATATTAAAGTTTTTATATATCTAATATTGGATATGATTTTTTTAAATATCATTTTAACTTCGACTATCACTAAATCATTTGTGAAACAGTCCACATGAATTCATTCCATTAATATACATTAAAATTATTCTTGCTTATAATATATGTGATTCCATCAAATCACTATGATATCAGGTAAACAATGTAAAATAATATATACTATCGTTCATTGAAGCTATATAAGATAGATAAAACTTCTGATCAATTTACAGAATACTTTATAATAAAACATTTATTAACTTCATCTTTACTAATCTTTACAATAATAGAAGATGTTGCAGCAGCTTCATTAGAATATTCCATCATAAAATTTTAAATCAATTACCTAGTTTAATTTTTATTAGATATAAAAAAATTTATCTCTCATTTCGTTGATCTTGTAAACAAAAGAATAAAATTAATTCTTCAAGAGTTGACATTTCAAAATTCTTCTTTAGTTCTTCATCAAAATCATTATAATCAACTTCCCTATACAATGGAAAAATTATTTCTTCAACATAAAAAATAAATATTTGTATATTTGAGTACATCAACATCATATATATGTTTATTTTAACATTCCATTGATAAATATTCAATTTTTTTGATAAAAAATCCTGTTTGGATTTACCGAATTGTGGATCTTGATTCACCCCTTAAAAAGTATTCTTTATTATACACACCATGGTTTCGTCTTCATCAATTAAAACTAAAAAATTTGATCAATGTAAAATTATTACTCAATTTACTCATTTAATAAACATGAATTTATACCCATCTAATAAAAATTATAATAATGATGTTCAATCACTAGTAATAACATTCTAATAGTTTCAAATCATTTGACATTTGAAAATTTTTATTCAAGATCTATTCATTCAACTTGTGAATATGCTACTCATAAAGATAATGATTTTTTCTTCAAATATTCCCATGTTAATTCAGCTTTTTTCTAAACACTCATTTCTTTCTAATAGTGATCATTCCTACTAGTCATGGATGTAGTTCCCTTGTGTCATTTTTCTCTATCTTATCTAACTCTTTATTCGTAATATCTACCCATTCTTTAATTTTAGCCACTTCTAAACCAAATTCTAGTTTAACCTATATAATATGTGAAGTATGATTTTATAATTTCAAAATTATTATATTTTTATTATAATCTCTATAAATTAAAACTATATATTTAGATTCAAAATGTCTTTATGGATTATGAAATTTCATAGATTTTCATTTCAAATTCACAATCCACACTATATAAATTTTCAAAATCATCAATCACCTATTTTGGTTCAAATTTATCTTTACATTTTTTATTCTCATTCAATGTTTTCAATTTATCTTGCACTAAATTTAAACAAAATTTGTTAAAAAAAGTCAATCTTCTAGAATATTTACATTGTATGAATCCCCCATATTTTATAAATTCGTTTTTATGACATTTATTACTTATTTTATTTGGTGAATATCAGATGAAAATATGTCCTCAGATTTTTCATAAAATTTTCCATGATCCAGATATTTATTCATTAGTAAACATAGACTTACCAATATTCTGTAATATTTAAATATAGTTTTTTTTATAGAATATCTCATGGGATTTCATGTTGGATTCTATCATTAACAAACATATTTGTTATAAATTTACATATGGACTAATAACTTCTCTATAGAAAACCATATAAATTCGATAATATTCCATCATAAATCCCTTTTTTAAAGGTTTTAAAAACATAATGTTCCATCATTTAAAACATTGTATGGTTTCTTATAACATATAATTTAGAATGTTTATTTATGATTTTCCGGCCAACATTCCTAAGCCTACGATGCCACTATTTTCTCCCATCGTCAGCACTCAAAAATCATGAGTTATCAGTTTATCTAATATTAAATTGATTTTCTTTGGATCATTATCCAATAGTATAGAATTTACCATTATCCACAGTTCTTATGATTATTGAATATTTTTTAAAAAATTCATTCCTTTTGTTCACAAATATCTGGATCAAAGTGAGTAAGTTGTGTTTGAAACAATCAATATAAAAAAATTACTTGGATTTTAATTTTTATTATTGAATATCAGTAGTTCATATTACTTTTATTTTGAAGGATTTAACATTTAAAAATATAACTGATCCTCCTTCAAAATTTTAATCAGTATTAAGGATTTTTATATCACCAGCCATGTCTGTGGAACATCCACTGTCAATAATCCATGCTTTATTTTGTTTTCTATCCATCATAGTTGTCAAAGAAACATAGGATTTTATATCAACATTCTTCTTTCCAACATATTTTTATTTTTATTAATAAGAAAATATTCTTGGAAGAGTTTTCATATATTCTTCAGAAATATGTCAAGCCTGGTCACATCTTCAAAAATGTTACACTAGATAGGAAAATTTTATTATTGAAACTTTTCTAACATATTGGTATTTTTCCTTTCCATATTGAAATAGCTTCTTAAAGTTACTCACATTTATTAAACTATTATTCTCCCTCATTATAATAATTTAGAAGAAGAAAAATGTTTTGAAAATAGTGGTATAATTTGTTTCCAAGAAATTTATAGAAGAAAAAAACCATCAAATGATGGTTTTCTGAAATTTTTTTGGTCTTTCACTATAGATACATTTCCATGTTTTGAAATATTCTTCTGAATATGTTTCCTATTGGAAAGGGGAAACATCCATTCAAGTGTTATTTATAACATTTTGTGATTTTTTATATTTTTCACATCATTTTTCAACCTAATAATTTCAAACATTTTCTTTCACACCATCAGGGTTAGTAAAATTTAATGAATTTTTTCTTTTACTAGGTGAGTATTATACATTATTATTTTGTGTTCAATTCACAATATGTTAGGAAGTATCATGTTTAACCACTATGAATTTTTATAAATTATATAGTTTTTTTATAAAGGTACACTCAACCTCAATATGTTTTGATTGAATAATATAAATTTTAGTATCCCGGGATACATGTTTGTTTACTGAACATTTTCTCCATATTTCTCTATTTAGCATGTCATAGATTGGGGTTTATGATCTCTTATAAAAACTCATATTTCTATTTGAGGAAATATTTTTACATTAATTATTCTTTATACATTCCCTTTTCATCATTAAAATATCTTTCCTCAGCTTAGTATTTTTCTCAAGGCATGGAAAATTTTATGATATCATTTTATATTCCATGTAACTTCACATAAACCATTCTTCTTCTTCACTATTTGAGAAATATTTCATATTCTCAAAATTAATTAAAAAATTTCTAAAATTTTCTGAGGATTCACCTTTAGAATAATTATTTTTAATATATTCAGATTAGATTTTCATACTCAACATAAATCTTCTATTTCTAGGGATTTTCTTCATACCTCGAGTAGATTACTTACCATCTATAGAATATTTTTTTAACTTCTTCTACTTAGGTTTTTCTTCAGAATTATCATCATATTCTAAATCTTTTTTTATGGGAAATTACTAATAAGGTAAAAAATCACCCAACACATGAAAAATTTGTGTGCATGGTTTCTTCCATACATTTCCATTTCTCTCCAATAGTTTTTGAAGACCAGAGGAAAAAATTGAATTCATTTATTCAACTTATTTTTCTTCCAAATGATCAGGGTAATAATTAAAAATATCTAGGACATTATTCATTCTCATAGTTTCAAATGCAATTTCATCATTGATGTTACATTTTAATGTTGGATATTTTCTCATCTAATAAGGGAAAATAAATTTATAAAATTCATTAAGTGATAATCCATCTTTATATAATATACATGAGATTTTATAGTCAAACTATATAGGTATATTTTCCATTAGTTTGTTTACAACACTGAAATATTCCATTACATGTCCCATCATATGACTATTAAAAAACTTTATTAACCCTGGTAAATAACTCATCATTGGTTTCTTAATATTCCATTATAATGTTTTTAAAATTACTATGATAAATTTTTATCTTTGCTTCCATTAGATTAGTATTTACATTTTAGATACATTCATTCATAACCTAGGAATCTTTAGTTATTGTGAGAACAATCACCTTCATAAAATAGTTTTTTGATAAAGATATAAGAATAATATTTTTATCTTTGCAATCAACCTCAATGTTTTCGTTGTTAGTAAATGTATTGAAGATAATGTTTCTCATTTAATAGAAACCCAATATCATCATATAAATAACCACCATGCTAAGAAATAGATAATGTGTTTTCATTTAATATTTCATCAAATGAAAATTTAATCTATTAAATGGAAGTATTCCTCTACTGTTGACTGGATTGAGATTTTTCATGATAAGGATTAAATAGAAGAACCTTTCTTTGATATAACTAAATGTTCATAAGGATCAATGAATTTATAGGTGGGTTAAATTAGTTGTTATATTTTTTTGTTTTTTATCATTTTTTATTCTAACCCTAAAAATATGATACATTTATTTTACTTATTATCATTTTACAATAATATCAAAAAAAAGATTATAATCTAAACAAGGAAATCAATATTTTCAAGGATTGACAACAGTTTGACAACCAACACACTAGAAATATTAATTCTCATGGTTCGATAGAAAGTCACTGCTAGAAATAAGTGAATATAAAAATTAAGTAAACTTTTATTAGACTCCATAAACCTATAATTTGGTGTTTTGATAATGAGAACGATCAGTTAATACGGGTTTTATTAAATATAATTAAAGAAAAAATATATTAAACATTGTCAAATCTTATTTAGTATTTTTCATGAAATCCTATATAATTCCAACATCATATAATGTTGGTTTGGTGTGCCTATATTTATACATAAAACTCCATTCAGTGCATGTCATTAAAATTGTGATTCTTTTTTATCTCATGTTTTGTTAAATATAAAATAATAACTACGCATCAAAATATGTTCTGAAATATTGGTAATATTTCTTTATAAAATGCTCCAATCTAAAATTTAAGTCTAATTTTTTTATTGAATCATCTATATAAAATTCTTTAACCAAAAAGTGATACAGTGGGAAACTAAATTTTGACACCAATGTTGTAGTGTATTGTCTTTTTTACTTCAATGAAACCATTAGCAACATTTTATATTCAATACCTTATTTATAGGTACTCCCAACATGAAAATAGATGGAAACAATTTTTTTCCTATTCATGATAAATTCTTATATACCTTATATATTATTCTAGAGTCTTCTTGAATCTTCATGAATCATCATGAATTTTCAATCATTTTAGTCTTATTTATTATGTTAGTAGATTTTTGTCAATGAAATATTCCTTAACTCAATATTTATCAAAAAAAATTAATCACTAAAAATTTCATTAGTGGACATTGATAATGTATATATGAATGCTGGAACCTTCTCATTCAGTTCAAAAAAAAATATTTTTCTTCTTTTTATATCTCTGTTTTCAGATGAATTTACATTAATTTATCAATTTTAATCTGCTCTATATGAAAACCCGTCATTAATTCCTATTCGCCAGATGAATTCCATAAAAAAATTTATTTTATTAAAATTATGAAATGATTGGCCAATGTATTTTTTCTAGGTGGAATTTTCTTCAGGTGTATAATTAATATATTCAAGACTTTGAATGTCACACAACATACAACCAAACTCATCTCTTTATACTTCATAAAACATTTATACAAAAAAACTCATCTACCACTATCCATTTCTATTTACCCACTCAAGGTGGTGTATTACATTATTTCATATTTTAAGAATTAATTTTCATGATAAATATTATTCTAAAAACATTTTCTTCAAATCTTTAACTAATCCTATTATGTATTAATTCATATTTCATGAATCAACACAAATATAATAAACAACATGTTTTTCCACTTATTAAAAATTGATATATCTGATGTTTTTTTCCTCTATTACATTAATAAAACGTAATCATGTTCCACTTTCAACATGTTTTTATGAAACTTTTTTTGATTCCTTCAACAAAAATACTTCAAAACCCTTTGCGAAGCCACCATATGGTGTTCTATGTGGGAAAATACTTAGATAGTGTTCATCAAATATATTTTATTCTAGTGATTCTTGTTGGAATATTATTGTGTAAAACAATCCTATATTAAACCTAAACAACTTTTTAATTTCATAATGTCATCATATAAGAACTCACTCCAGAAGGTTTTCTTGAAAAATGAATATTATTCATAGGATAATGTTTCTTCAGAACTGAACAACACTTCTTATTACTTTGATAAACTTATTTTATGGTCTATCTAAATGAAAAATGTAAAATTATTTAATTTTCATTAAAAAACATTATTCATGAAGATTTACATTGTTTATCTAGTGTATTGGTTATACTCTAATATTTTTTACTCTTGATTATTACATTGGGCATTTCTCAGTTTAGAATATTTTTTAATTTGAAAACCTCTTTTATAATATTTTAACCATTACAATAGTGTATTTCTAGAAAGTTCCTTTAGAAAATTCTACTTCAAATTTGATCAAAGGATAGTATCATGAGGTTATCTATGGTGTTAAGAACATTTGGAGATCCCAAAAAATACATGAACTTTTTAGAATGTTTCTAAACAAAGTTAATTGAACCTTATAATTTACTTCTTCTCTAGTAACATTATAACAACAGCTTTCTTGAAATTTAAAATCTATGAATTTACATTATTAGAAAATAGTCATAATATGGTCATTTTGACCCCAAATAAAAAAATTAGAGATTTTAAAAAAGAATATTTAAACATCGAGTCAAAAAAATTAGGATATGAACACAAAATAACTTAGTAGGTATGATTCATTGATTCTATTGATTAACATTCGAACATAAAACCATAGATTCTAGATTGTAAAAATAAATAAAAACTATTTATTTATATTTTAATGATAAATCCATGAGATTTTTCTTAAAATATATTTAAACATCACAATATGTTCTAATAAAATAAATAAAAAATTATTTTTTATCAAAATCATAGTTCTCCAAATAAACTTTTAAAATACCCTTTATAACAATATATGGACCGAAAATGAAATAAATAATAAAGAATCATCTACTATATAAATGATCTGAATTAATAAATACAAGAATGTATAAAAATATAGGTCAATCTTTATAATGATAATGATGTAGTTATACATAACATGAATGTGAATAAACAAACTAAGTGTTTTATGTTCTAAATATTAAATGATAGTATATCATGGAAAATTTATAAACATCCCATGAGATTACAAATGAAAAACATAGGCCAAGACAATTTTTAGCCCAGTCAATGAATTCCTAAATTTAAAACCAACCTGCTTCTCAAATATGGTCAAATCAGGGGATCTCCCATATGAGCTATAATACTATAAAATATCTCATCTGTATCCATGGGAAAATATACCAACTCACTCTTATCCTGAACTAAAATTATTAATAACCCTATATTGATGAAAATTGGAGGTGTGGTGACTTTTTATATAATATATGAATTAAGAATCTATAAAATTCATATTAATCTTCTCATCCCACCTCCACACACCCATATATTATAAAAACATATTTAAAATAAACTAAAAAAATTTAAATGTAATTAGATGAAATGGAATTAATGGACAATCCAAAAAAATTCTGAAAATCCATCTCAAAGTACAAATCAGGCCTCAAGATTTGATACTAATAATAATTTTTAATAAAATAGTTATTGATTGAATAATATTTAAATAGAAATAATATGATCATTTAGTTATTTACACATAGTTCCCTAAAATTCATTTTCACATTCTTTTAAAAATATGTATTTGAAATCACTTTTTAAATTAATTTTGGAAGTCAAAGGAATATTTGAAAACCAATGATTTAAAAAAATATATATATTATATTTATATATTTATATATATATATATGAACATAAGTACATATCTACATATCATGAATATATATATATATATAGAGACATTCAGTAATATTTCGAATGTAAAAAATGTGGAGTCATAGTTCAAGTCAAACATAAAGTTATAAAAACCAAAAAAACATAAAATTAGGGTAACAATAACAGGAAAAAACAAAAATTCAAAATAAAGAACCATATAATATAAAATATAAAATAACTATCATATTTGAAAAAAAATTAGTTCTTCTAAATGACCTTATAAGAATGTTAAGGAATACATAACAAACATATACTTTTAAAATGTCTGTATAGTATCTTAATATCATGTAAATCACATGTTCAATCAATCCTTTGACTCAATAATATTTATAAATTAATTTTTCACTTCATAAAAATTGACTAATTAAATTAATATTAAATTTAGAAAAATATAATAATATAACTGTGTGTTAGATATAGGAAAACAATTAAAACAACTGAGTCAATTATGTGTAAAAGCCATGAAATGCTAGATTATAGAATGAACTGGGAATAATGAAACAAAAATATAACCCCTAATCATGATAAAAATTTATACATCATTCAAATCCCACCATTATGGTTTAAGAAACAATGATCTAATATAAGAGGAGATAGAAAAAAATAGATAATGAAAGCATTGAATTTTAATAAGACATATCGTTAAGAAACCACAAAAAAATAAAAGAGTAAATCTATTACATCAAGATTAAGGGAAAGGTGGTTGTACAATAAGCTCCCCTTCAAGAGTCATAGTTGTTTGGGTGTGAGGAGACACCTTTTTGTTTTTAATTCAGATGGTTAAAAGAGGTATTTTATATTTTAAAAATACATTTGAAGGAAAAATGTTTTGGTACATGCTTTACCAAACTCTACAGTAACCATGATCCCCTCACTAGAATCACCTAGACAGCTACATGGTTTGGCCAAAAAAATTAAAACAATGAAATATAATTGTATAATTATTCTATTAAAACTATTGACCCCGATCATTTTTTCATATGGATTATCCTAATTATGTTAATGTTGTGTGCTTGAAAAGTCTCGCATAATAGTATACCACAATTTTTCTCCTAAGGCCCACACAGTTCACCATAAACCATACAATACAAAACATTATATAATATGAAATAACAAAATAAACTATAAACATGACTCATAGAAGGTTTAATATATGTTTTATACTAAACTATGCATTGTAGGGGATTAGTATAAGTATCAACCATACTGTATACCAAACTGTAATGTAATCATGTGAATTCATTTTTGCTAAAGACAATATCAATAAAATGAATATTATTGTGCTGAAAAGTAATTAAATTATATATTGAAACTAAAATTACATATTAAAATTTAGAAAACACATAAAAAAATTGGGAAATAAATGGTTGGGTGTGACGTCTTCCTCAATAGTACATGTTATACTCATATGGATGAAAAGGCTATAAAAACGTTTTTTACAATAGAATATATGTTTTATAAATGTGTTCTTGTATTTTAAGGTACATGGGTGATGTATATAATGTTGGTAATTTTACTATAATAATAATTATCACTTCTCAATCAATATGAATAAATTAAAGTTTTTAATGAAATTTCATATAGATCTCTATTACATTATTATGAGGTTGAGGAGTTAATGATTCTTAGACTAAACGTGGTGAAATATATGATGTATTAGTTTTAGGTAATTCACAAAAGGATGAAAATGGCATAGAAGGACTATTTTCTGAGTGGCAATCAAAACATGAGGCCTATAGTTTTTAATGTTGGATATCATGTATTTTTAATAGTTTCTCCTCATTTTTATCAATTTATTTGGTAATGAGAGTAATACATTCCAGTAATTTCTAGATATTGTGTTGGTCTGGTACGTTAACGATGATATTTTTTCTAATTTGATATTTCTCCTTGAATAGTTATAATCTTATATTTATTTCATATGTTATATCTTCTTTGATATCATCATGAATACACTCATATAAATTTTTGGGGATGTATGGTAATTCAGGATGGTGATACATCCATGGATTGACCTATTATAGTACAAACCCATCATTAAACTGTGTGATGTGGGAATGAAATTCCCTTAGTTCATTTATTGTTTTCATATAGTGGAATACATATGATAAATTGAAACCTGGAACACAAATGTGTTCATTATACCTTGAGTTATTTTGATTTTTGAATCTTATTAAGATGACTTATTTAGAATTTTCCCATAATATAATTAAATATGATTCACCCATTGTGTTGTGGTAATGTATTTAGTATGGAATATTATTCTTATTTTAGAGGTATTTTATGGGGTGTTTTTATTTGAGGTCATTCTATTTTTATCATGGGTTGGTCTATATTATCAATTATGGGAACCAATTATGAGGCATCTAATGTAGTGTAATTTATTTTTATAGTAAAGTGTATTAACTTAAATCTCAATTAGTGTTCAGAGGTGGAATGATTATTGAAAGGTTCTTAAGGGTAGAAACAATAATTTTTAGATTTCCAATACCTATCTGGATGAAATAGTCTATCTTTGGGTATATTGGTAAAGTTAATTTTTAGGATTTTTTTTCTTGGAGTTTAAAATGACGTTTTGGGGTTATTTAAATTATTTTTGTTATATATTCAATAAAGTTATAAATTTTGGTTTCTGTGGTATGTTTTTTGAGTATCAATAAAAAATAATGAGGTTAAAATTTCAAGCTTTATATGAAATGGTTCTCTAAATTATTTCTTATGAGTATGTTATCCCTTTTAAATTATGAATGATCCCAACTATGTTGTAAGGGTTCTTGGGCTGAGTCGGTATTTGATGGAAAAATGTCCAGGTTAAAAGATTCTATGTTGTGGTGGTGGAAAAACTATCACCACTTTAGTAAAACAGTATAAAAATTTAAGAGGGGTGTGGTCTCCTTGAAATGGTGAAAAAATATGATCATGTTTTTACATGATCATTTACCTAATGTGTGGTATTCACAATGTTTTGTAATAGTATCAAAAAAATTCAATATAATATTGAACCCTCTCTTCCTATGTATTATGATTTTTAGTCACTCTCATACACTATTTTATACCTAACTATATGAGGTCACTCATTTTTATTTTCACAATGATTTAATTATTGTTTTTTATGGTATTAATCCCTTTCAATATAAAGTTCCTTTTGACCTAACATTCCCAATACTATATTTACTTTTCTTAACTCTCCATATTTCCATTTCGTAAATGCAAGGAAATTGTATAAGGAATAGATTATTTTTTTATGATTGTGTTTTTATAGATAAATGATAACAAAGGTTACTGATATTTTCTCTTAATATCAAACATGATTTATGTCATCATTTTTTTTTCTTACGTGTTATTTTTGAAGTTTTATAAAAGGTGGATGATTCGAAATCACTCTTCTATACTCTTATGTGTTTATCTCTTGTACGTTTTCAATTAGTATATTTTAGGAATTGTGATAACGATGATAACAAATTATATTTTGGAATTGAAATGGTAAAAGTGGATCAAAGATGTAGCATAATATTTAAATTTCATTAATTATATGTTATTGTTTACATTTTTGGAAAATAGTTATTATGTAATTAATTTTTTTGTGATTGATATGCCTTATTAAATTCATAATTAACTAAAGTGAATAAATATGGAAATATAAATGAGGTACAATAATATGAAATTAATTTCTTATTATTTTTATATGATTTTTTAAATTGGTATTGTAGAATTAATAATATGATAATTATCTCTTATTTTATTATGTTTCCATTATTTTTTGTCTTGCAGTAGTTATTGTGGTTTAATATCTTTGGTTGTATATGAATTCAATAATTGTGATGATATATTGTTGAGTGTTTATGGTTTTCCACAATTGATGAAGGGTATTGTATGATGTTTTCGAAGTAGTGGATTGAGGGATGTGGCTCTTAGAATGTTATAATATTGTTTTAGAAATATTAGTAATGTGGTTTTCCTCATCAATTATGCAGTTTAGAGTGGTTTATATATGTTTCTGTTATAATTTTTAAAAAATAAGGACAGAGGTTGAAATAAATGAAATGATTAATAAAGATGATATTTGGTAATATAATATTATATATAAGAATGAATAATTAAATAAAAATGTTAATAAAATTTGGAATGGGTGTTGATGTGAGTAAATAATAGATGATTCTTTTTGAAATTATAGTATGGAATACAAAATAAAAATGATAAGAGTAAAAAGGTTTTATATAAATATATACTTTATGATAATTAATATAGAAAATTTAATGCAGATTTTCTTCCAAATGAATAGAAACAACCTATTATTTTATAATAACGTGGGTTTGAATTAGATATTGATTGTATGATTATGAATTTGGAATATATGTTCTTTTATTTTTTTATGGTAATTATGGAGTCAATTGATGTTATCCCCAGAGATGCATCAATGAATATATATGTTGGAAATCATTTACATATTTTTTTTCTTATTTAGTGTTATACCATTATAGTATGATTCTATGCTACTAATTTTTTTTATTTTATAAGAAGTTCTTCTCTACCACTTACCGAGTCAATAAACATGAAAGATTTTGATATGTGGTTTTTGATTGTGGGTGTCTACCTCAAAAACTATATTAAAGGTGACATTGAATGCATGATAATACTCATTATATTCTCTCCCACATAGTTGTATCATGGGTTGTAATTTCATGATATTTTTTTATGTGATGGTTTGGGAAAATGTTTATGATTAATGTGGAAATATGAGGGAAAAGTTTTATAAAATTCATGATTATGATTTCAATAATTAGGTGATATATGGATGTGTTAGTGAGGTTTATTTGGGATTACGATGATATTATTTTTTTATATGGGTTCATTTGTGAGTAGATTATCTAGATTTGATGTTATGTTGATAAATTGGTGGAATGGGATCACCAAAATGGATTTCATTAGGTTGTGATCATGGCTAGTTCAATGGGGATATAGATAAATGGTACCTTAACATATATTTTATATAAAATTATATTTATTTATTTCTATCTGGATTAAAGGGGTGATTTTCATTGCGGTTGTGAGCTCAATGACCTCATATATATAATGGGTTAGTTTCACTATTTATTCACTAAGGAATTAGCATGGTTGTTCCAGATTTTCTTCAGAGGGTTTGGGTGTGATCCTACTAAGTATACATTTCCACCAACCCTTATATATATTAAAATATTATTTTTATCACATATAGAGGTGAGATTTGTTTATCAGGATTAACCCAATTAGCATGGAGCGGGGTGTTGGCTACTATTTATTGAGTTACTAATACCTGATTTGTATCACAGAATTTATATTCTAGAATTAAATTCATGTATAACATTAAATTCTTTATTTCATATTATTTATTTTATAAAATATGTATGTTGGTGTTGGGGAATTATTCAATTCACGTTATTTGTGATCGTAATTCCTAGTGTTAACGTGGTTTATAACAAGTTTTTCATTACTAACCTCTCGCATGATTTATGTGGATTTGGAGGTCACATTTTTATTTTATACTATCCCAAGAGGGGTTCCAATGATGTAATATTGTGATAATATTATTCACTTAATTTACATTATAATTGGATTAAAAAATTATTAAGTTCATTATAACGAATCATTTAATAATTAAAATGGAACCCCATGAGGCTTTTTAATAGAACAAGAACAAAACAGTAACATTTTCGATTATTGATTTATTTATGAGAAAATAAGTTCAAGAGTTAATTGAAGAGATAATATAGAATGTGTGGGAAACCCAATAAAACATAAATTATTTTTAATATATAAATAAGAGATATTCTTATAATAGAATACATTAATACAAAATTTTAGTCTGGAAATGGTTTTACATTTGGATTTATAATTGGAATTTATTAAAGGGAATTTCATTTAAGGGTATGGTATTATTGAGGTATAATAACACCTTTAAAATAAATTAACGAATATTTGATATGGATTATCCATGTTATTTTTTTAAGAAATTCTAATTAAATGATATCTTTTTAGAACTCTATAAAGGTATTATATATCAAATTATTTACCTATACTATATAAGGAATGTGTATTGTCAATAATTAATTTATTATACAACAAAGAACATTCCCAAATCCTAAAAAATGGTTTATGTATAATGAAATTGGATAACTCTATTTGAGAAATTACTATAGAGGATCCACAAGTTCGAATAAAAACTTTGGGATCAAGAGTTTTACATTAATAATATATACTCGTAGTTTTTTCTAAAATAATTTTTAGATATAAATGATTATGGGGATATTTATACAAGTAAAATTAATGTAAAAAACATTTCATATATATTTATCTTATAAATTAAATTCTCTCCATTGATTTTATATCAGTTACACAGAGAATAAGTATAATGGAATGCTAGAAATAAATCATATGAACTACATTTTCGAATAAATATATTTATAATAACTTACCAAAAGGTATTATAGTCAAATATATACATTAAATGTAATATATAAATGTAAAAATAGATAATAAATTCAAAAATGTTAAATCATAATGAGTTGTAAATTATTGTTTTCATGATCTCACACAAAAATCGTATTTATAATAAACTTCATACAAAGTAGGATAAAAAATTGAAATGTGTTTGAAAAATTAGAAAAATTTAAGTTAATTTCTTTAAAAATTAAATTATTTGAAATAAATAGGTGCATAAATTGAAATAATTTCTATAAATGTGTAGAGGTAATAAGAAATTTATGTTTCTATTATAATCTTTTATCGGTGTTATTTAAATCTATACATTAAACTAATATTTTTCACAGTAGAATAGTATTTTTATAGTAATAAATAAAAAGGGAAAATATATAAATTACATTAAATATTTGTTATAATATATCAATGATGTAAAAAAATACTTTTTTGTGTATTATTTGGAAAAAAAAATTAAATCAAATGAGTCACGTTTTATTCATAACCCAAAAACACATGTATATGATTGTTCTAGGATTTAATATATAAATAGGTCATGTACTGACAATTGTCTTTATTATGTAGAGAAGATTATTTTTGGATTATTTTATATAGGAGTTATTGGAATATCCAAAAATAATAATAAAGAAACTCCACATCATAATAATGAACATCATAGTGTGGTAATGTTTTAATTAAGTTTTGAATTAATGAAAAATATGTGATGACGGTTCAATGTATTTTGATCATACTACATTTTTCACATTGGAGTAATTCTAGAAGATCTGAAGTGATGTCATTATGAAATGATAGTAAATAAAACCTGACAATGAGTCTCTATGAATATAATAACGGTGTGACTAATGACTAATATCTGATGAACTTTTTTAATTAAATGCATCATACAAAACAACTAACACCCCATACTAAAAAACAAAGGAGATACCAAATATGGATTACTACATAATATAAACTACATCTATTGAGGGAAAAACATGAAAAGGGGTATCCTAGGTCAATAGAGAAATAAAAAACATAGGTATAGTTGCGTCTAGAGGGATTTTTGTATAGCATATAGGGTCTAGTGAAACACCTAAAATCTATGATGGTGTCACAATTAGAGGTACCGGTTAAGGACATGAACACCGCATAATAAGATACACATTAGGATGTAGGACCATGTGTTTGTACTGGTAATGTAGAGCCACTCCCCTTCACATTTTCAATGACGGACATGATGGTATTTTAGACCAAAACTACAATCCTATAATATTGTGATCATTTTTGTATAAGGATACAAATAGTAAGGAAATATGGTTCTAGTGATGATGTATGGAAATATCAATAGAACATCACAATTAGTAATTTTCAATCCAAAAATTAAATGTGATGATGATACTAAGGGATTAATCCACGGATAAACAAAATTAAATAGTGATTCATGAAAATGATAAGACTGAGAGTGCATGTATGTTCACCCACAACACCAAAAGTTGTCTTCACTTAGAGTTACAAAATTCAAACCATAGTCTACAAACTATTAATAAACAACTTGACCCTCATAATTTAATTAATTTAAAATGGATAACATTTTTTCATGAAACTATCCATTCACTTGATTACTATTATTAGATAACTATGGAACAAATATTAAAATCATTAATTCCCCATTCACCAAAACTATGAATAACACCATGAAATTACCTAGATAATTAAATATATTTTTTTATCAAACTCCTTTAGTGAGAGGAATGATAACATAAATTCTTTTGGAGACTTTGAAAACATTACGAATGACCATTAATAAGGGTATTATTTCTATATATCATTGGGTTCAGGATTTTAATGATTGGTACATTTTCATAAATTTATTGAGAACATGACGTTATTAGAAATTATATATTCAAATATCCACACTAAATTATGACTAATTCATAAAAAATGATGTATTTTTATTCTTCTCTAATTAATAAATATCTTAAGGGATGACAAACCATTATTATGATGATAGAAATGGAATGAAAATTATTTATTATTCTTTTATATTTAATTTTTTACACTAGCATCACATTTTTTGAATATATTTATCTTTAATTATTATTTATTCAAGAGAATTTCATGTTATGGGTTCTCTCAACCAAATAAGAATGTGTGGTATTATTAGAGTATATATTATTCTATATTTTATTTAGATATTGAATGTGAAAATTCTATTGGATAATTAAGTTTTATTGATGATAAGTAATTTTAAAATAAAAGTTAATATTGATTAATAATGAACTAATAATGATTAGATACCCTGAAAGAAATTTCTAGGTAATAAATTAATATAATTACACATGTTATTGATTTTATAAATTATGTAACACAATATATAAAATTAGGTCACCTATATTTTTCCCATAATTTATCTCCTTGTAAATAATGATCATTGTTTTAGATTTTTAATTTAATATATTCTTATATTGTATTAAATCAAAATTCATTTAATTAATAATCATTAATTTTTTAATAATATATTATTTAGACATTGAAGTATGTGGTGTGACCTAGATATGTTTCATTTTTATTTTAGACTATTATAGATTTAGTAATCATGTGTGTCACATAAATAATAAAATGAATCACTGATTTTCTGGGGGGGTTATAATTCAGGGTGAGAATCATGTCATTAGAATTTTTACTTAATAAACTTTATAAATCTAGAATAATAGTTAATTATTGGTTTCATGAGTTAATATTGTGTTTTCTATAATTTGATAATTATTTTTATTTTTTTAATGGATTTTTTTCTATTATTTTGATAAATGGTTCTTGGGGAATAAATAAAAACCAACATACATGAGAAAAGTTATAAGATCATGTTTATCCATTAGATCATTATCTTGAGATAAAGAACTAAATTATAATAAATCTATGAGAAGTTTTGGAAAACAACACAATTATTTTTTAAAAAAATATCTGGAAATCATTATTAGTAGATTCTATAAACATAAAATGTGATAAAATTGATGGACAATTAACTTCATTATTTTTTTGGTTACACCCCAATTATAGTGAGGCCATAATTTGTATTATGTTTTATAATTTTTTAGGAATAGTTGTTTTTAGAGAATATTGAAAGATACCAATTTTTTAAAATAACAATACTTTTATGATTTTCACAATATAATATGGAATTTATTGTTTGTGAATTTTTTTTTAAAACCATATATATATTTAAAAAGTATTTTATTTAATTTAAAATTATAATATTGAACATTTAAATATATAATTTAAAATTTACAATTATAAGTAATGTTTTTATTCAAATAATCAGTATTATCTAAATTTTTTTATTCAGATATTTAAAATATATTTTATTATAATTTGGATTTAAAGACATGTTAGTCTCATTTTATTGAACATGGTACAATTAATTCAATGGTAATCAATATTTTATATGAATTTCATCTAAAATATTTTTTATTCTTAAAAAGTAATTTTCTAAAAATTATTTTTCATCCAGATTAACATTATTAATTTAAAATTAACTTATGAAAGTAATACAATTTATGTCATAGAAAAAAGTAAATGTTTTTAATATTTTGGTAAAAATTATATAATGAGTTAAAATTTATTTTTGGTCCTAATGAATAGATACTATTGTATAAATATATTAAGATAGTAATGGTTAAACAAGTATATGAGGTGGTTAAAACTAAGAGATGAGGATTAAAATATCATAAAAATAGGTTTAATTTTTCATGGATGTGTGTATTTTGACTCTCCCTTTTCCTAAAATCAAAATAAATCAATTTATTTTCCCTTACATTTGATTGAGATGTTTATATTAATTTAATTTTTATATAATTTGAAATTGTTCCACTCCAATCTATTATAATGGGGACCTTCCCATCTCACTCATTAAAATATTTCAAGCCACTTATATCCTATACGAACTTCTCAAACTAGTACCTAACTATCCTACCCACTTTATTGATGCCCTAATCTCATCGTGATACTATATTAGGAAGCATGAATGATTAATCCAAATGAGTTTGTTCAATGAAGAGGTATAACTTCTAACTGGGGTACATGATTTTTATTTCTTATTGCATGTCCTTAAAAATTGTAATAACCATACTAATATAATAACATTTTTGTCTCAACTATACAAATATTTTATTATGATAACCTCAAAACAATATTTCATCTTCTATTCTATCGGTTGAATAATGATAATGTTTTTCATACATACATGTAGACTACCACATCCACAATGTGATGTCATTGGATTTTTATTTATGCCTAATATAAATAGTAATAATTAGGGGTTTAATGAATTGATTTTTATTTATAATATATAAAATTCTCAAAAATTAACCCTTTAATAATTTCATTTATTTTTCTTCAATTAGATATTTTAAAATTTCAATCATGCATATGTAAAGACTAAAGTCTCAATGAAATGATGTGCTAAATTTTTCATGAAAACCTTTATTGGATAGTAAAACAAATATATATAAATTATAAAAATAAAAATAATAACATTTTTAATATTCACATGATGATAAAATAATGAACAATGGGAAATTAAAGGAACTGTTGAACTCAAACATGTATGGAAATGGAATAGTTAATACTCAAATATTTAATTTCATACTAAATTATTGAATAATATATTATAAGAAGTTAACTTTATCAATTAATATAGACTAAATGGTTTCTTTCACATTCTCATTCTTATTCATTATTTTTTATCCTTATGTTTCTGTTCAGTTTATTATCTAGTAATTCACTATTATACACCATCTATTTTATTCTAATATTTTTATTTTAATGTTTTTTCATGATTTAAGCTCAATTTCCTCGATTTGATAATAAAAATTCCAATATAATGTTTATAAAAACCTATATTTATTTCTCTATAGTGGAAATAAAATTTATCTTCCATGTCCACATTATATAAAATTGTGTATAAGTACTTATTTTTTTTCAGATAAATAATAATGGTATATTTACACTCCTATTAACTTTAATTTATTATGATTAAAAAAGATATTTTAATCTTTTCTATTATACACTTTTTCATTTTACAATATGGGGAAAACGTTTTAAAATTCTTACCACACGACTAAATTTTCAAGACATAATGGATATTTTTTAAAATATTCGATTAAATGTTTAGAATGTTTTTAAAATAAAATTTTATCCCTCTTTTTCTATGAATTTTTAGTTTTATGTTTTTTAGATAAAATATATATAGTTTTTACTGATTTCAGTGTGTCTTTCTAATGAATTTTTAAAGAGATTTTATATCAATGTCATCATACTTTAAGGAATGTTATAATTCACTAAGGATGTATTCTAATGATAAAATACAGCTTATTTATATGGATGAATTATGATCATGTAGAAATATTTATTAATTGGGAAATATATTGACATTTCATATGCAATTTTTGTGAAACTAATATTTATATTTGATATATATTATTTTATTATTCATTTTATTCATATGATGAATTCATTAGTCTTAGTAAGTGAAAGGATGGGGTTGTTATGAACCCTTGATGTATCGAGAGATCTCATGAGACAAACATGTCTACGTATTTGTCTTATATCTTACTAATTTATGTGTGATGTCTTGGAATGTGGACTTTATGGTAAAATTCTATTTCCTCACATTATAAATTATATTAATATGAAAATAATTGTTGTTATCCATGGGATTATTTAATTTTTTAGGTCATCCATAGATATATTACCCATTTATGATTATTTTATTTAGGGAATATTTAACAAATTTATATTTTAACCATATTATTTTGGATTTATATATTCTATGATCTCTTTTTCTTGTATGTTTTCCCTTACTTAGGATAATATCTCACACTTTATTATGTTTTCCTTTACCGAGGGCACCAAGAAGTAAATGATGAATTATTTTAAGAATTTAGTAGAAGAAATAATAATGTTCTCAGTCTAATTATATGTTTTATTTATTATTTTTGTCTGTAATGTTAGAATTATATATGTATCAAGTCTCCCATGACTACTAAACTATTCCATGCTATTTAATTAAATATATTTTATTTTATACCAATGTGGTAATTTTAACACTAGATATTTTCTATTAGAGTTGGTGTCTTTCAATTGGTTTTAGAAAAAAAAATTGTTGGTATATTGGGAAATAAATCTAAGACACACCAATAGAACATAATATTAACATTTTGACATTCCATTAAGATCATAGATAATATCATGTATGATATTCTATTTATAGAGGAATCAAATTTTGTGATCAAATAATCATGATGTTATGATTCAATCTATTAAATTGAATTATTTTGAAATGGAACATAGTCACAGGAATAAAAACAAAAAATGCACCTACAATATATGTTGGTCTTTCTCTTTTGATAAAGTAAATGATGACAATGAGGAGGGTGATAGAGATTAGTAGATAATAAATATATTGGTATTATTGACTGATATCATGAATAATAATCATTCCTAAATGGATAAATTGTTGACCATCACTATTGTGCAAAAATGATGTACAATATCATGTGACAACATACTCTATCATTCATTAGGACAACTAATCCATTTATATCTAGTAATGGATCATGTCACTATAGAATATATTTCTCACAATGAGTTTTAGTAAAGGAGATAATGTTATTGGATAGTTTACCATCTAAAGGGAGATGTTGGTCAATGTTTTTGATTGATCCATAACACTATAGAGGTAGAGGATATAGAGAGTATGAAATCAAACACTTTTGAAGAGATATTTTTCAAAAAATACATTCTCCATGATCAATGATCTTATATGTAATTGAGATACCTCAATCTAAGGAAAAAATGAAATTGAAAATGTTGTTGAATATTAAGATATATTATAAGGATGGAAGCTCATGTTACAGTTTATATATGTAATTAAAGAAGTTTTATCAATCACTTATTTCTTGGGATAAAATCTATCCTTTGAATGATTTTTGTTTCTAAATATTTTATAATATATATCATATCATATCATTTTACATTATGATATAAATGGAGTTACCCTTATAAAATGTTCATGTAGGGAAATCACGAAATATTGTAGGTTCTTGAGTACTCTGTAAAAAATATATGAAAGAAGGGAATAAGGGAAGGGTGTAATTTAAAATGTATAATATGATTACAAAGAATCCCCATGAAAAATGAATTAACAGAAAGATATTTTTATTCAAGGGTGGAGATAAATGACATAATGTTCTAGTTTACTATAGTAGGAAAGATTCTTCTGATGGCCAACTCTTCAACTATAATGAAATGGGGAAACTATATAAATTAATTATCAAATATTCAATGGAAATTTAACTCATAAAATGCTAAGGGATCATATCCAAGATTACGTGATTACCACAGTCGAGGGTGAAGGTCACAATAATATGATAAGGGTTACATTTATTATAAACTCAAATTAAACAAATTATTTATTGTAATCTGTAATTCTGCAATATTTTATATGTTTTAATTTTATTAAGTGAATTAAGTCATTTCCTAACACTCTGGGTAATGTGTGTTAAATTAATACTATTAATGGTAATCTTATTCAAATAAATATATTTAGAGATGTCCCTATATAGATGAATATATATTCTATAATTACACACATGATTGTCATACCTATGATATCCATTAATATTATAATGGTTTTGGATTGCATTCCAAAGTATAATGAATGAAATTTTTGGTGAGGAAAATAGTTTACTATTTATTAATGTGGAATACAATCCCTTTTCTCTATGGGAGAAACATCAATATCTAAATATTTTTTAGAGAAAACCCCAGTAGGATACCTTAATTATATTATTGGAGAATAGGATGTGAAAACACTATCTTTTAATTAAAAAGGAAACCTAAGTATATAATGAGTTTATATTGTAAAGGATTGCATTGATGTATTTATAAAAGACATGCTCGAAGATCTATGTAATCTTATATTATAATCTTAAATTGAATTCATCCTTGATGCAATTCATATATCCCTGAATCACTATATAGTGGAACGGATTGAATCTGTAGAGTTAATGAACTGACCAAAAGAGTTGTGTAAAAAGGGTTTTTACGTTCCATTGTGTTTCACAATGGAGATCTCTTTTATAATTTGTGAATATGGAAAAGTATATAAGGTTGTGAACTAATTATCAGGAGAACAATGTGACCACTATAAACAATAAGTATCATTTCCATGCATTGATAACATATTTTATTAACATTAAGGATTTCAATATTCTTTAAAGATCAATATCCATTTTACTTATCATCATTTAAGGGCGATGAAATATGATATCTAGAACACACCATTTCACATGAGGTTTGGAAATTTTATTTAATAGTAACTCCCATAAGATTGACTAAGGAACCTTATATTTTTATTGATAAAATGAATTGAGTTTTCAAGGATTATCATGATAAGATCAGGGGGTTATCATTGATGATATAATTACATAGTCTAAAAGAAATGTTTAGTATGATGATTAATTTTGAAGAATTCTTGAGCCACTCGAAAAAAGGGAATCAAACATGAAATTCAGTATGTCAGAATTTTGGCTACATGAATTTTATTATCATGAAAAAACACTCTACAAGGATAGAATATCTATTTATCCTTCAATGTCAAATGGAGTCAATTATTGGCCGATATTACTGAATATTACTGAGATATATAGTTTCATTTTTTTAACACTTACTAATGGTTGTTTTGTCAAAATATTTCTAGATTTTCCAAACTGGTGACCAATATGACATGTAAAGGTGTAAAATTCACATGGCCAAGTGAATATAAAGAATGTTTTAATGATAAAAGTGGGATACTAGATAATTCACAAGTATTTGATTTTCCTTCGGGAAATATGGGTTTATAATATACAATTTGGTATTGAATAAAGCATCGAGTTGTTTCCTTTTACATAGTGATAGAGTGGTTTTTTATGTATAAAGGTAATTAAAGGTCTATGAAATAATAACCCGACTCATGATGTTGATTTTCTATTTGTAATAAATTTTTTAAGACATGGATGAACTATCTATATATAGAAATATAAGACAAATATACAAAACAAAATTTTTTGAATAACATATTCACTAAGAAGGAATTAACTTAATGTAATTGTTTTGTTTCGAACTACTGAAGGAATTTTCTTTCTCGATACACTACAATCCATGGGAAAAAATTTCAGTGGCCAATTTATATATTCATAGGGACCATGGATTTATATATAGGATTTGGAATGACCAGGATTATATATTTAGAGATTTTGTATATCTAGATATTTAATTTTCTTGCAAGTGAAAATATCATTCCATTTACCTGAAATTACATAACCATATTTTCTCGAAATGATAGTGACTTCCTATGAGACTAATAAGTATTTACTACAAAATATATATGTATTGAATTCTTGTAAATTATAAAACCTCTTCTATAAAAATTGAGTATTGATGTTTGGTAAGATATTATATGTTCCATCAATATTAGAGCTAAAAATGATGCTACGTAATAAAAAAAATATCTAAAATTTATCACCTTACAATGTCTGATCATTTTTTGAAGTAGGGGAAGATGTAAAAATGATCGCCCTATATGCCTCTATATTTAATAAATCTACAAAATTAAAAAATTTCCTCTATCAGTTGTATAATATTATGACACTGTATGCATATCTAAATTTTGGAGGCATCCTCAATAAATTCTTATTATTATGTTACATTTTATAAACATCAATTATCCTAAAACTAGTGGAAAGTAGGAAATGACTAATGAAACATTATTATATATTTGGATATCATTATTATTTTACATTCATGATACATGGGATTAGTATATACCTATTGTTGACTTTACCTTCAATTATGGCTTCCATTAAAAAATACATATTGCAACATATAAAGATTTTCATAGGAATAAATTTTATAATCAAACATGTTTACATGATGATGTAGAATGGATTCATTTAGACACATAACTTTTATTGTGGGAAACTATGAAATTATGGTCTCCTTGGAATCATATAAATGATGTTCAAAGCAGAAAAATTAGCTTTATAGATAATCTAATAGAGTATTGGTAATTGAATTTAAGTGATATTGTTTCCCTAAATCATTCTACATGGAAAAGAGTTATATTATTAGGTAAAATTGGGATGTCATTCCCAAGTAATATTGGTAATTTTAAAATTTTATTGAAAATTGTATTTGTAAATTACCAATTTGCTATAACACCTAACCTCCCTAAAATACAAGAATCCTTCTATGATTTATTATTATAGAACTATATGTTGGATAAAACATTTGTACGAACACTTAATGGTATATATTTGGGACCAAAAATATTATATAATAAAGATCATGTCAAAATTGACACTTGAGAGTGTGTATTGTGGAATCATCTAACCCAGCTGGTGAAGATTCTTTTGAGGAATCAAAAATTAGTAGAGGAAACATCAGATCCTAAAAAGTATATGACAAAATATTACACAAATTTTAAATAGAATATATTTATTTGAATTTTTACAGCACAATTATATAATAGAGTGAGAATATAATATTCTATAATCTACTACAATAGGAATATCATAAATATTTATACACACATTCTATTTCCATAGACAATTATAATTTTCATGAGTATATTTAAATTATTTAATTAAATATTTTTTGATATTAATTTTTTAAAATGGAAATTTTTTTCTGAAATATAACAACAATACTAAATACTGATGGATCTTTTGGATTTTTTAGAAGTAGTTGATTTTTGGTTGAATAGTTAAAAACACTGCTTATAAATTACCATCATCATTTTGACATTTTCATGAAACAATATTGAAATGAATTATTGTGAAATTTATTTACACAGAATATATAATTTATATTTAATAAAATTTATTTAATAATATAATATTGGACTCAAAAAAATATGGATTATATTTTAAAAAGTCTAATTAATGATTTCATTAAAATAGAACAAATTGGTTCGTTTAATATAATCATGTACTCATAAGATTGTTTTTTTGTTTTTGTTCCATTTTAAATTAAAATTTTTATCCTTTTATTGAAATTAATTTATTTTATTCCTTTTGAGTAAAAAATTTATAAGATTTTGTAATAAAATCACTTTTTTGCATAAAAGGGAATCCTTCAAAAAAACTATTTTTCATCGCGATACCCATAAATATTTTGAAATTAAAATTTAATATTTAACATAATTTATTATCATGTGATGAATTTCCTCGTTGAAATTATGAAATTTAAATTTTTAATTACTTCAATTTGATTTTTGCATATAATAAATAGTAACTACCGGAAAATTTATCATGACAGTAATGGTTAAAATAGTTAAAAATGTGTTCAAACTAAGACAGAAGGTCTAAAGGTTCATTAAAACATATTAAAATTATATTATATTAGTATATTTAGACTCACCCATATCCTATATTTCAAATATATCAATTTGGTTTCACTTTTATCTCAGTAATACCTTTAAACAAATTTAATGTTAATGATATTTATAATCGTGCGATGCCCCCATGTTATTAAAGGAAACCTCATTTTATCAGTTATTCACAAATTTAAATCCATTTATATAAGATAATTTATGTCTAAATAACTCCAAAAATTTACTCCCCACATCCTAGAGTTCCTAGAATCCTCAAAAGACCGTCCTAGGAAGTGTAAAGGTATAATCCGAAGGAGTTTTTTCAAATAATAGTTAAAACTCCTAACCGAATTTTCTTATGTTAATTCTTTATTTCACATCATTAAAACCTATCATAAATAGGATTTTATATCATAAATTTATCCCCAATATAAATAAATGTTATTGTATTTATGTTACACCTCTTTTACATCTATTCGAATATTAAAACGGTGCTCATGTGTATGTGTGGACTACCACCTCAATGTCCTGATGTGATTCATATTTCATTCCTACCTTACAGGGATAAAAATAAATATGTAAATAATGAATATATATTATATTTGTAATATGGATAATATTATATAAAATTAATCCTTTAACTATTTCATTTTATTTATATCCATTTTATAAAAGGAAACGTGGTTTACTCGTATATTCTGAGTACCATCTCCATGAAAAGACGTGTTGCATTTATCATGACATATATTTTTGGTAATTTATAAAATTTAATATAACTTATAAACCTAAGAATTTAAGCATGTTTAATATTTTTTATATGATGATACCATGATGCTGGTCTAAAAACAAAAAAATTATAACTAAGTATGTAAGGAAAAAAAACTTTCTACACTCCAATATTGATTTTAACACATAATTATTAATAAATATATAATAATAAATTAATAATATCTTGTATGATAAATATAAATATAGACTTTATATATATTTCTAAAAAGTATAAATATATAATATAGAATACTAGAGTGTTTCACACCAATACAATGTCTAAAATAATGTTTTATTTTTCAATCTCATTCTTATTCATGTTTGTTTATATATAATTATTTGTTGGGGAATTATATTACATTTTTAATATAAACACCATAAAATTTTTTCATCATATAGTAATTTCTATGTTATTAATTTATTAATTTCATTTTCTCTCATTTTTACTAAAAAACTGGAAGAAATGATTCTATGAAAAAATTACATGTCTTCCCCTATTTTGTCCTTAATAATTTTCTTTGATGTCCGTGTTCATCAATATAATTTATGGACCATCATATTAAATTTTAAATTAGTGGTAGTGTAATTTTTATACTATTTTAATTTAATCATATATTATTAAAAAATAATCTTTCAAAACATTGTCAGTTACAAAACAATTGTTACTTTTTATAAAGTTAATTTTTTTTAACATTTACAATCTGACCGCCTTTTCCCATTATCATAACCATTAAACATTTTCGAGATTCCCCAACATATTTTTATAGTTTTTAATGAAAAACATATCCCCATAATTCTATTAATTTTATGATTGATTGTTTTTTGAAAATAAAAGTGTAATAATTCCATATTTCAATTTTATTTTCCAATGAAAATCTTAAAATGATGTCTCATTTATCTAAAAATAATTGATGCAATGTTTTTCATCACTGAGAAAATAATCTAATTATATAACCCCCCTTAATAATATGGATTTATTATTATTATTTTGTTATATTTATATACTTTGGAGAATATTGACATATTCTGAATGATATTTTTTCAATATGAATTTTTATATTGGTTTTGAATTCAATTATTATTTATTTTATTCATATGATTATGGTGGTGGACTTTTTTTGTAATGGATGGGGACAATTATAGCTCCAGGACTCATTAGTAGGTCACTTTAAATAAAATATGCCGATTTTTTGTATATTTTTTACCAATTAATAAATAATGCCTTGGTACTTGGAATTGATAATAAAATTATGATGCTATATATTAGGAATTCTATAAATATGAAACTAGTTATCATTATCAATATTATTAATTTTGTTCTAATGGCATCCATTGATATATTCCCCCTAAAATATGATAGTTATGTAGAATATTTGATTATTTTTGTAATTCATAAATATTTTTCTCAATGATATCTCTTATTGTATGTTTCCCTTAATGCGCATTTGGAACTACCCTTTACTACATTTTCATTTTCACTATAATACCATGAATTAACAATTAAATAATGTTAACGATATATTAGTGGAAATAATAATGTTATCAATGGAATTCTACGTTGTATTTAATGTTTTTTTATGTAATGTAAAAAGCTTGTATGTATCTAGTATCCATAGAATATTAATGTTTTTGATCTCATGGGTTGAGATCCCTTTTATTTTTTAAAAAATATAGTATTTTAACCACCATATTTAGGTTATTAGAGTATTCGTGTTATAATACCTTAGACATTAGATAAGGATCATTGTAGTAAGGACCTTGAAAGAGTTACTACATTGTGATTTACCGTTAATTTAATGTAATTAGAGTAAATATGATGAGTAGAATTAGAAAAAAAATGATTCGGGGTTGTTGGGTTAGTTGAGTGTCCTCTTGGATTGTAGGATACTACTAAGGGAATTGGGTTATTCTAATGGAATAGTTTAGGAGTGTAACTTTTATAGGGATTATTTAAATGCTAGTTTGGACTTAGGATGTAGTACCGATGTGTGTTTTTATTAATGAGGTATTTGTTTATGAAATAAATTTAGGAAATATGTCTTGGTTTCAGATTTGTGGTTTTATAAAAAAATTAATTTATTATTTTAGGAAAATAGGATGTTAATAATACTTTATAAGTAAAATAATTTGTATCAAGGATATAAATTATAATATTTGTTAATTATTATTATGGGCTATATGAATAAAATTGATTTTAATAATATACTCCTTAAATTTGTGATATGTCCACATTAACCAAAATAAAATAATAAATATGGGAAAATATTAATGATTAGGAATGAAATTAAAGATGGCCCATGGTTGGAATAATATAAAATTAAATGGGGGAAATATTTTTTAATGGGATAAAATCATATTGAAGTATAGATTTTATTTTTGATTAATGAAAGGATATTCTTAATAATAATAATAATAATGAAGTGTCAATATCGGTTGAGTGTTTGGAAATAGTATAGTTTGAATGTTGCTTATGCATGGTTGTGATGGTTACTGTTTAACCATACATTTTACTATTGATTGTTGAATTGTGTTTATCATGGTATCATAATACTAATTGTAATGTAATGCTATTAGACATGATAGGATGAATGAAATGAGTGATATTTTTTAAAAAAATGGGTCGTAAGATGCCATGGTTTTAATGTTCGGGAAATTATGTGATGATGTTAACTTTTATGAGTATTGGTTTTGGGTTAATAAATAGTTTTAGGGTAGCTGTGTGGTCATAGTGGAGACTTCTAATCCATGAATTACAAATACATTAATTATGTTCACTCTTTATATTTGTTTACCATAAAGAGATACAAGGGCTCTAGTTGACAGTTAAGAGTTGATTGAATGAAATTATTATGGTCTAATTTTTTAATTAAACAATTCTATTATTTTTTATGATATTTTATGATTACACTGTAAAGAGAATGGTATGATTACAGGGGTGATTTTAAATTATGGATTAATATTTATTTGAGAAGTGTACTTTAAAATACCACAATATCTCACTCAAATACTAGTAGACAGAGCAGATCTTTACACGACATTAGGAATTACACTCCTTACGTCAAAGGATGCCGACTAGGAGCATGGGAATAAGACTGTACATTGGGGCGACAATATCCCATTTATCATTAGGTGAAATAAATAATTTATTAAAAATTACAGAAAACAAAATCTAATAATGAGAGTAACTATAACGAATCAATAACCAAAAATAATAAATGAAATGTAGTTTTAACATCTCACCCTCCTCATTGTCTTGAGAAAGAGGTAGGACATTACATGGACCTAAGTGATATCCCCAAGGTGCTAATGTATAGAAATATACTCTAATGACTTCGTTAACAAATGGGGTATGGTTTTTCCTTTTAAAATAAACCAAACTACCAAACATTCCATTACCAAATAAATTACTGCATGATGCATGATATCAATGAAAGAAATCACCAAGAAACCATTGGTATTAAAATGAATTTAAAACCATGTACCACAAGAGAAACAATAATGTCAATGTACCCAGTGGAAGAAAAAACACAATTACTCTAGTGAAAAATCCAAGATCCAATCATGATCTATTCTCTTACTCGATAAAACAACAATGTATCATGAAGTACTTCTAATAATGTGTGATACGTTACCATTTCACACATGCCAATAAACAACATCTACAAAAGCTACATTGTTCCATAGAAGGGCTGTGTAATAAAACTCAGTAGTTTTCCCCCAAAGGGCACCCCTAATCACGCCACTAGAATATAATATGTTATCACATTTATATAAAATAGTTTGTATTAAAAAAAATTAAAAAAATTTATATCGTATTATGGAAAATTCCAATGGTAAAACAGTTTTTTTCAAGATAAAATCATGTTATAAGGAAAGCATCCATGAAATGTTCTAAAACCAATTCAAGAATTCCTTATGGAGTAACCCATTCCACTCCACAAACCCACTCATCCACCCATGCATGATTCGTTATAAATGTCCCATACTCATGAGTGTATTCTAATCAGTCAAAAAAGTAATTAAAAAGTAATTAAAACCCATGTTCCATTACATATTTGTAACTTAGAATATGGTTATATTTCAACAAAGCCGCCTAATATAATTTGAACACATGCCACCATGTTTTTTCCAAAAACCGTGCCCATATAATAATTCCAGAAACACTCCAATACTAAATCCATTTCAATGAAAAAAAATTCAATAAAACATACAATTTTGAAATTATTCCATAAATTGAACCAATCAACTATTTTATAATCAATGTTTTAAAATCATTTATCAAATCAATTTAAATAACATTTCCAAATTTTCACACAAATCCACAAACCATCACTGATGAAGTTGTCTTGAATGATTTTCACACCATTTTCACAATAAATATAACTAAATTTAATCAATTTGGATATAATCCTTCAGGTTCTAAGAGAGGAGTTGAGATTGAATCCCCATACCTTAGAAAACATGGAGAAAATGGAAACGACATGAAGACTTCCACAAAAGCGGGTCAAAACTCTAGAATCCCACTATAGGTATGTTTCCCTATCTCTAACAATGACATATAAAATATGATTTTTCATCGAATACCATATATATATCCACATCAGATGTAGATCTATGAATATGAGAGAGTGAAAGATATAGATCTAAGGAAAATGAAGAAAATCTACAAAGAATGATGGAATACCATGAGAATCATGGTTTAAAGCACCAAGATAAGCCTTCAGATATCCTCCACATTTATTGAATAAGGCTATACTACCTTTGAAATGATCAATTATAGATTTATCATTTTTTGGGTAAAAATGAGGGCTCAAAATGCAAAACCAAAGTAGATCCCCTTTTTACGGGTCTTGTTTTTAAACTGTGCATACTTAGTCTCACAAAAAGGAAAACTTTTCACTTATAATGAACCACCTTCTGCCAAAAGCAGGAACCTCCAATTGAAGGATTTAATGGTTTCGAAATAATGCTCCAACAATTCCATATCCCACTTTCCCATGTTTCAAGTTTTTTTCTTGGCTTCCACATAGATTGGAATCATTGAGCAACGCCTGTGCACGATCCCCTTAACATTAGTCTCACTATACATGATTTCTTATAGGTTTATCATAGTTTCCCTAAACCATGAACCACCCTTGAATGCTTAGAAAATCCCAAAAATCATTCACAAATTCATTCAAACCCTCCAAAACAACACCATAAAACTTTTAATAGTTAAAAAAATAAAAAATGTTTTACTTAATAAAAATTGGTGGTGCTGCATTCTCCCAACCATAATTATTTTCATTCCCAAAAAGTAAAAACCCATAATTTTACATAAAGTATTCAGGACATTTCTAAATTATATCCTTCTTGCATTCACAAGTCTCTTACTAAATATGACCATTTTTTTTAAAAACCCACACTACACAGATGCTTTTTCCATGAAATAATTTCTATTTACTATCCACAATCTATATTTGGATATGTATCAATGAAGTATCCGACTGAAGTTCAATGTGATCCCATATAACCTTATGGTCTGAATTAGGATGATACATTTTCGATAGAAATACATGAAAAACATTATGAACAACACTGAACTGTGGTCGAATTTCCAAGCGATATGCCACATCACCAACCAATTATTGATTATGAATGGGGCATATGTGTAGACAAGATATCATGCCCAAATTCCCAAAACATTTTTGTCCAAGATCTATATATATCCTTGAGAACACATGATCGCTCACCAAGAATGACAACAACTATCTATGATGATACACATATGTTTTTGACAACTATGAGTTGTCTCCATCTGTTTGTCGATCTACTGAAGCTTCTCCGTTGTTTCTTGGACAAGTCGCATCCCAACTAGTGTTGTCTAACCTGTTTCCACCAAACAAAGTGGTGAACACTAAAGAAACCCATATAATGCATCAAAAAGATAAAAACCTATCATTTCCTGATAACTATTGTTATATGAGAACTCCACCAATGTTATGTTCTCCTCCCATGAGACACCAAAATCCATTACACAAGTCTAAATCATGTTCTCCAAATTCTGTATTGTGATTTTGGATTGGACATCATTTTTAGCTTGATATTCCATGCTTATAGTCAAATTTTTCTGAAAGGATTTCAATAAGGGTATCCACAAATGAGACATAAATATGGGATTTTTATCTAACTCGATTTAAACTGGTATACCATTTTTCTTTATCACTTCTTGGATATATGTTTTTGACAAGTCATCCACTATATGAGATTCAAGAATTGGAATAAAATTAGCTTACATTTTATGTCGATCCACTATCACCCATATGGAATAGTGTATTTTAACTAATCATGGGATAACTATTAAAAATTACATATCTATATACACCCTTTCCACACTGAAATAATTAATATCAAAAACATATCTTCTGGTTACTGATTACTTGTCTTAACATGTTGACATGTTATGAATCTCGAAAAAAACTCATCAACCATTATATTCATTCTGACCCACAAAAATTGTACATTCAATTCCTTTTACATATTCATCATTCTAGGATGAACAACCCATCATGAATGGTGGTAAGCATGAAGAATTTGATCCTAACAATCCATAGGTAAAACCATCGAATTTCTGAAAAAAACATTGAACTATCATCCAGATTCTATCCCTCAATGTTCTCCCCACCATTGAGTTTTTACCTCATAGACACAGATTCTTCATCATATGTCTATTCCACCTTAACCATATCTAAAAAACCAGGAAAAAAATTTAACTGGAAAGAAGGCCACAACTTCACCATGTCTTTACATTCCAGGTGCTTGTCGGCTAGAACCAAATTCATATTCCATTCATGTGACGCTTCTTTTTCAAATTGAGCTTATTAATTTATACTAAATGATTCTAATAAAATTTCATTTTCCCAATGTATACATCAATTCAATTTATTATATTTTATGATACATTATCCATCTTCTATGTCTCAGATTAAAATCTATTTGAGATTAAATTTTCTTCAATCTCTTATGATCTATGAACACATTAAAATTCTCAAAAAATATAAAATGAAACCATGTTTTCAATGCATAGGCTACAACAACTAGCTCCAAATCATGTGTTGTATATTTCTTCTCATGAACATCTAACTTCCTTAATCCATATTAAAAAACATGATCTCTTTGTATGAGAACACATCCCAACCTAGATCCTAAAGAATCATATCAAACAATGTTCCCCTATTAGGATTTTAGAAAAATCAAGATTGGTGCTAATGTGAAGGGATATTTACACTCTTGAAAAGTCTTTTATAATTCCTTCTCCCAGTAGAATGGAACATTATTCTTTGTTAATCAGTTCATACGTGAATATATCCATGATAAGTCATAAAAAATGAATATGTAATCACCATCTAGACCTAGGAATCCTTGTATCTAAAAAATGTGCTTTCGCAGATTCCAAGAGACAATAGACTATATATTTTTTGGATCCAAGAAAACAAATTTTTTATAGATTACAAAGCCATGTAAATATAACACTTATATCCAAAAATCACACTTTTATATTTTTTAATATAGATGATGATCCCTCTATATTACCAACACTGTCACCAAGTGAGACTCATTCCCAGTCCTTATCCTTGAATACAACAATATGTCATCCAAAAACACCACCCCAAAAGAATCCATATATCACAGAAATATCTGATTAATAATTTTAATAAAGGAAATTGGTGCTTTCATAATACAAAAATTAAAAAAAAAATATTTTATAATGTCCATACCTTGATCTAAAAGGATTCATTGCAATATCCTCCTTCCAAACCAAGAAATGGTGATATCCTGATCACAAGTTAATTTTGGATAATGAATTACGTCAACTCAAATGATCAAACAAAATAATCAATGTGTGGAAGTGGATACCCATTCCTTATCATAACGAGATTAAGACTATGATAATACAAACATAGATAAAGAGTTGCATCTGCCTTTATGAAAAAAAGAACACAGCTTCTCATGGATATATGCTTGGTCGAATGAAACCTCTTTTTCTCCATTAACTATATATTAAGGCCCCATAATTATTTTGGGGACATCCGATAAGGTGGAAGGGAAATAGGGATGGTCTGTAGAAGGAGATCAATCAACAAATCCACATCCTCCATAGGTAGAAACCCTGTGAAAATTTTGGGAATCACATATTGAAACTGATCAACCACTATTGGAAAAAACGTTTTCTCAATTTCATCCATTAATTCCTATGACAATTCTTCCAACTGGTATGATTTTTTTAACTAATGGTTAAAATAGAACTTTTACACCAGCCTTTACATTCTATTCTCTTTAATAGAGATACTAGACACTATTTTCAACTCTAAAATTGAAATTTATTGTATAAAAATTTATATGAGACTTTAATGTTGTCATCCAGTCCCTAAATAATATTATATCATAGGAATAGATCACAATCATAGTGAAATCCTATATCAATTAAACTACCATCTCTTTGTTGACCAACTCTGTATAATCCATAATATAGATTAGATAAATCTTTGAGTGACTCTCCTAACTCATCACTGATTCAATAATTCATTCCTTCAAGGAGACACTAAAATAATCATTGGGTAAAAAGAGAACTACATTTAATAATTTATCTACATACTCTGAGATAGAGAGATTTTACATCTTCAAGATGGGGAAATATCATTCTTTGACTTATGAATGTATGATAAAAGATTTGTTTGTTGAAAAATTATTCAAAATACTCCCATGAAAAGTCATGGTATAACATAGCCTAGACATATAAATCCCACCACTAGCATGAATGATATTCTAGAATATACATTTACATATTAACATTCAGCTCGACTAGTATTTTGATGAAATTGAAGGTATGATTGATCATATTCAGTAAAACCTCTGCCATTTATGGTTCATAATTAACCCAAAAAATGGATGTATTATATTTATGGAATTTTAATGGACCACTTTCTTTGGATCATACCTCTTTTCCCCTCTATCAATAGCCTAAACCACTTGTAAAATACTCTGAATCAGATGTTTGTTCACCTATAGATCTGCTGCAACCACATTATTAACATATTCCTCTGGTTGGTTTCAATGACACCTACTGGGTGACATTTTCTATAACCACAAAAGACACCATAATTCTCACTCTATATTATGTTATGATTTCTCAATTTAAAATTATACCACCTCTTATTGTGACAACATTTTATTCCAAAATTCAACATTTTCCATATTTATATATTTTTTAAATAAATCACTATACTTTTAAAAATCCCACAATTTTCAAAATACCACTATCATTCCTTTTTTCAAAATCACAAATTTTAAAACTAATTTATAAATATTCCATAATAAATATGTTTTCAAAAAATTATAAGTCATTTATAAAAATGAAATATGCACTCCTAGTTTGATGAAATATCTACAATTCATGTATTTCTCACCTCACTCTCAAAACCCATGACCATGGGATTCTAAATCCTACAAGTTTCCCCAAGACACTTATGTATTGAACTCTCTAGTAACATGAATTTCAACATAAAAATGTTATATATGACTTTTTATGCTCAACATTTCATGTCCTGATGATCATACTCTTTTCTATCATCTGAACAAAGGGAACATACCTGAATGAATTTCAACTCCATGACCAACAACCAATTCCAAGTCAAATCCTAACCAAGAGAACAAAAACTTGTTCCCTGAGTTATTTTGATGGAAAAATATGGTACCACTTGAAACATCCCACCCATCCTCACTGGCTTGAGAAGGTGGGATGATTTTACTTGGCCTTATGAAACATTCGTAAGGATCCAAATGCTGGAAATAAATGCCAATGCATTTATTAGTAGATGAGGGATGATTTCCCATATGAAAATTAACAAAATCACAAAATATTTCATAACCAAATAAACCATTACATGATTCAAGGTATCAATGAAAGAAAACACAAATAAACCATTAATATTATAATCAAATTAAAATAATCTACCACATTGGAAGAGTGAAATATCAAAATACACTGATGAAGACAAAACTCAAGGACTGCAATTACAACCTTGAACACCAAACTTGCTTCTTGATCCAACTCTATTAAATAATCCAATTATCATGAAGTACTAAAATATATCTATGATCCTTTACCTTTTCCCTTGTCTTAGTAAACAACATATGAAAATTCCTCAAGGTCCCATAGCAGGGGTGAGTAATCAAACATAGTAGGTTTCTATTAAATTAATTCCCTACTAACTACACTATGATAGATCAAGTTAGTAAATTTATATAAAAGAGTTTATATAAAAAATTAGAAAAATATATTATGTCAAAATATAAAAAAGTTCCATAGTAAAATAGTTTTTTTAAGGTTACCTCAAGTTCTAAATAATGAAGACAAATGATATTCTAAATCCATTTAATGAGTTTCATTTGTCATTACCCATTCCACTCCATAATCCAACGCATCCACACATGCATTATTCATTATGATAGTTCTATAATCATGAGTGGGTTCTTGTCAGTATAATACGTCATAAAAAGTAAATTAAATCATGTGTTCCATTAAAACTTTGGCATTGAGCCCAATGTTATATTTCAACTAGTCCTTGTAATGAAAAATAAACTTACACCAAAAAGTATGATAAAAACTCATTCCAATAAAATCATGCCCAAACCATTCCAATACCAAATCCATTTCATTAACAAAACCATTTCATGAAAACAACATTTTTATTGAATTTTTTTTCCATAATGTAAACCAACAAACTACTTTAAAATCAACATTTTAAAATTATTTATTAATGCCCTTTTCACAAAAAAAACAATTTCACCCAAATACACAAACCATCACTAATGATGGATTATACCAAGATTTTCACACCAATTTTAAAATAAATTTGAATCAGTGTAAAAAATTTGAAACGAAGCCATCATGATCAAAATAGAGATGTTGAGAGTGAATACAGTTACCTAAGAAAACATTGATAATTTGGGAAACATTTTGAAAACGTCCATAGAAACTGGTCGAACTTCTAGAAAACATCTTATATATATTCCCATATCATCAATAAGGAATACTATTTTCATATATTTCATTAGATACTTTATAAATATCAGTAGAGGATGTAGATATAAGAAACTAATAGAGGGAGAAGATTATCTAAGAACAAACAAGAAAAAAAACCATGAATGATGACATACCATGGGAATTCATCTTCAATGCATGAAGATAATCCTTCATATTATCTACATATTGATTGGGGAATAATATACTACATTTTAGGGGAGATTTTATTATGTTAGGATTGGTTTGGGGATAAAATGAGGTGTCAAAACACAGAAAAACATAGATCCCCTTTTTTGGTTATTTATTTTAAACCATACATGGATTCATCCATGGTTAGGAAAACTATGAACTAACTATATACCTAATTTACCCTCAAGAAGGAACCTCACCCAGTTGGATCACAATGTTTCTAAATCATGCACCAGCTATTCCAAAGACCATTATACCAAGTTACATGTTTTCAACTATGTTGTCACATGGTAAAGAAAAAGTATGCACTGCCAGTGTAGCTTCCCCTTAACCTATGTCTCACTATGTATGGCTTAATGAAGGTGTTTTCAAATTTTCCCAAACCATGCACCAACCATGAACCCATATAAATACCAAAAGATTCCTATCATCTTATAAAACATCAGAACCATTACCTTAAATGATTACGTACATATAAATGTAGTAGTGGAATGAGTAGGGTGTGAGTACAACAATCAATAGCGAATTACCAATGTGTTTCCATAATAACTGGAATAAACTATGATAAGTTAAATTGACATACTCAGATAAAAAAATGAGATCTCCAAAAAAGTATTACTTTCGTTCTTCATATCCTTGACCACAATCGACACTGCCATATTTGTCCCAACACTTTATTTTCTCTATGAATTTTGTGAAAACCATTACTCACAAGAAACATGCATCACCAAATCAACTGTGTCCATTTGTGGCCTTCATTACATTGAAGATGCATCCCATAATAGTTCAATTAGATTCCTCAACATTTGGATTACACCCCCTCCCCGAAGGTCCAGATATTACATTAAGTATTCATGTCTCTAGGGATATATCAAAAATAATTCCTTATAGATTCATGAATTTTAAGGATAAACACCTGAAAGCCTTTTGGTATCATGAGTTTATCATGAATTTTTGTGTACCTCCGTTAAAAGCCTAATCAGATTCCACGAATCCAGGGAAACACCCCCAGTTTTCCTATCCCAATATAGTTAAAAATGTTATAGCCTATCTATTATTATTCATTACAGGAGAGTATATAATAACCATTCAAGAAGAATAAAACACTTCCCTATCCAAACATCAATTCCCATAATCACTGCCTCTCCCAAAGTAGGCTTGCTCATTCTTTCAAGAAATAGGTGACAGCTAAAAAATTCTGTAACCATGGCCATATGAACCATCTTGAGGTTTGTTATTAAACCAATAACCCAATATGTACTCTATCTCTTAGTTCAGTAGTGCCACCATAAAATGGGTCCATGTTCTCATTTTTAGTCTTAGTTCAAAACCCAACACACTAGAAATCACATTCCATGGTATCGTCAAAAGGGTACCTCCATTTTACTAACTACACATGGTCTTTCAAATTTGGATTCAATAATGAGATGGATGATATCCTATAACAGTCCCTAAAATCACTTTGGGTCATCTACATGTCCAAAACTACTCCCAATCATCCTATAGTCAATCCACATACGACTGGCCGAGTCAGACGGGGGAGGTTTTCTCTTCCCATCATTATCTCATCATGCCTATATGGTAAGAAGTCCTTAAGGGATTTTTATGGAGTCTTAGTCCCTTGTATAAGGTCTAAGAATCTTCATAGTCCAATATCAGAACAAAAATTATCTGGAGTCCAACTATTTCCTCTATGTTAGATCATTGGCCATCGGTGGTCATCTTATCAAGAAAGATCAATGGGGTTGTTCTTGACCCCTGACAATTACATTTATAATTAGGCATTTAGATAAATTAAAAATTATTTTTAATTGAAATAAACTTGGGTAGTCACACTCAATGACATGCATGAACATTCTATAATGGAGTTCTCTAATAGACTAACATCTCATAAAAATAGGCATGGAGGCAATTTACGCCATAAGGACTTCGCCTCAGCCATCAGTGTTAGAGGTGTCAAGCATTTACACTAGGTTTGATCATGGCCTCATTAATCCAGCCCTTTTGATTTGACTATTTAATTTAATGAAAAGATTATTTACATAAATTAACATTTTGAATAAACCTCAAATTAATTTTCAAACACCCACATGGAACATATAAATCATAAATAACATAGGGAAAGTATACGAGGCCAATAAATTTTATAGAGACTTTCTACATTGATTATATGGACTGAAAACAATGTACAAGGTCCCCCAAGCTCATATCTCCCCACTTTTATCCAAATAGACCAACTTCAAATTCCCAAAATACTATAAATAATTAACTATATCAATATTGTCAATAAATAAATAATTGAATACCAAACATCCATATTTCTACTTAAATGACATGGTTATTATTCCACAGAGAAACCACCTGAAATTGGGTGTGTTCTACTCCAAAAAAATCCCTATTTTATTGTTATATAAAATCCCAAATAAATGCTAACTATTCAATTGATGATATATTAAATTTAATGGAAAACAATTTAGAAAAATCTAAAATCAGAAAAACATCAGTGAATCAATTCATGAACACCAGGAGAGATCATCTCAAGATCCCCTCTTTTAGGATTAAATTAATATCAAATAAAAAATGGAGAGTACACAATTATTATTTGGAATTGATAGTTTTTTATAAAATTACCATCCCCAAAATTATAAACCACTTGTAGAGAATAATAGAGAAGAATTTTAGAGGAAAATCATACCTACCAACCCAATTAAATGTCTCCCATGGTTACTAAGAAGGATGGAGAATGGAGGGAAGGAGATGTTAGTCAACCCCACTCATATTCAATATTTCTATTTAGAGGATAGAGGGAATATAATTCCCCTTTTGAAAAAAAACATACAAGATTCATGGAATAAAACTTGGGGTCATTCCATGATTTGTTATGTTAAGCTAAAAGGCTCACATTCGATTTCATAAATGCCCCAAGCCACTGCCCATGAACTGCATTCATATTATGAACTACTATTCACAATGTTAATAAACTTCTATATCTATTTTTATAATCCTAATATTATTATTCCTCCTTTGGTGTTCATCATAACCACATTACCTTCTATAAAAACCGAAATCACATCCAAAAGAACAATTTTTTTACAATAAAATGCACAAGACCTTATTGTGATTCTTGTATTTTAAAACAAGCATTCCATTGATAGAGAAAATGGAATATGCCCTTGAATTTTTGAATCATATGGATGATGGTTTTAATAATATTCCCACCATAAAACAACTCTTTACTAAGAATCACCATCAAACATTTCGATGATGAACCCAACCTTCATGGGTTCCCAAAACATTCTCAAATCACGATGTTCTACACTAAAACATCAAATGTGCCTCTGTTTTGAAACACGAAACACTAGGGGAATTATTCTTTAGATACTAATCATCCACTCAAAACTGAAAAGAAAGCTCTAGGAGCTATTTTTAAAGACCCATTTTCTTTGTAAAAGCTCTTTTTTATTAATCCTCTCATCAGCAGGTTTATGGTTCTCTTCACCATTTGACTCATGATACCAAAGAATACATTGATTCATAGTTCCCCTAAACCTTATTATCTCCTATCAAAACACATTCATAACAATATAACATCCTTCTCAACCCGGTTTCCATTTTACCATTCACAATAACAAAAAAAAACACCTTCTATATTTGTAAACACATAAAATCAATAATTATAACATGAACATGTGAGTATCTACTACCCACAAACATGGCCCTTATATGTCAAACATTCATCAAATAGTCCGGAACAAACATAGAAGTACTTATATTGTATAAAAAATTAAATACCAGAACCATATTACCAACATACATGTATTTCCCATGAATTTGATTAAAAAGGCACATTCAAAACTTTTCATCACATGTTTTACCCTTGAAAATGTATTATTAAATAATTTTCTAGATGGATCACCCTATGAACCATTAATGAAATAGGGATTAAATTCTTAAAGTTGTCAATCAAACTAGTTCACCCAAGAAAACATGTCATGAAATGGGGATCACCCTTGAATCACTTAATGAATTAGGGTTCACCCCATGAATCACATTCTTCTCAAAGAATAACACTCTGGGAACGATGTCAATATAACAACTACATCCAATGCTTCATTTGAACCAAAAATTTGGTGTATACATAGAACCAAATTAATCA
Organism: Viscum album; assembly: GCA_963277665.1. Classification (NCBI taxonomy): domain Eukaryota; kingdom Viridiplantae; phylum Streptophyta; class Magnoliopsida; order Santalales; family Viscaceae; genus Viscum; species Viscum album. The sequence continues at coordinate 755,094,951 of OY728132.1, read as the reverse complement.
TAATTAATTTATAATCAGTTTCCAAATGCCACCTTGACCATCCAAAAGTTGATCCAAACTACCCATATATATGAATCACAAGTGGTCCATCCATTAATAACATATAGTAGTCTCCCCACCATATTGATTTTCTAAAAATACATACTGAGATAAACCCCCATAAAGACCTTTCATTCAACTAAAGAAGTAATTTAGATACCTTTGATGTATAATCAATACAATCTTATCAAATTTTATACAATTTCAAGATATTATTCATGTTTTTTTGTAAACTAGGTGTACATTAAGATTTTTTTGACATCTTTCACTTCTATCGCATCAATTTATAATTTCACCTATCACTACATGGACATTACAAAACAATTAAAAGGCCTTAGACCTCTCTTCCCTCACGCATCTCATAATGTCCCATAGACCATGATTCAAGATGGAATCACTATAAAAAATCCACAGCCTTAGGGTAACCCCTCTAATAGGTCACCCTTGAACAAAAAAACACTAACTTAATAGGGTTCATCTCAAAACTAATGGCATCTTGGTCTCCCACATAGTCCCATCGAAAATGTATCACATCAATGTCACAACCAATGGATATTCACCCACATTACCCTATCATATAATGACATCAAATTTCCAACGAACCTTCCCTAAATTGGTTACCCATGTTCTTTTATAATATATACACTATACTTCCCTTAGATGATCACATATAACTTGGTACACAGCACCTACTATTCACATGAACTGATTCATCTTCCTCAATAAATAATATCTCTCCATAAAATCCATATGAACATTTAAAAATAGAAATTCTATATACTAGTAAACCCAGTTAAGTATATTTCCACCCAAAAATATTAAAGAGAAATTAAATTTGATAATTTTTTATGACATGAAGAAACCACGACTATATTTTTAGTGAAATAACTCACTATAATTCCTATATATTATTTGAATCATACTGGTTTGATATTATACATGTGATTCCTCTTGAATTTTATTTCCAATAGTAAAAATAAACATGTTGAAATATTTACCAATAGGCAAAGAGACAGATATTTTTCATTAATCAAAATATCCAAACCATATGTGTGTTTTCTAAGGTGAATATAAAATTCCACATTAACAACACAAATCAGAACAATATACACCTACCATGGAAACCATGAATTACTACGGGAACATGTGTTCATGACACACTGTCTTGAAATCAATCAATGTCCAAAACACAGCTCTAATCCCTAGTCTAATGGAGTCCCAAATAATAAGACCAAAGAAGAATAAATCCTATGATAACAATTTGTAACATCCTTACCCAGCTCACCCTATTACTATTAGTCAGACTTTTCTTCCATCGGACCTCATGAATGCCTCCCAGTACACAATGGTTTCCCACAAGTAATTGTAATATAAGACGTTAAATGGGGAGACTAAACCCCCATCATTATTATGTGAAGTAAAATAATAAATATCCAAATACCAACCATAGTAGTAAATAATCATAGTATGTAGAATAAATCAATAACCTAATATAATACATGAAATCTAGTAAAATAATGAACAATGATGAAATATATACAATGATCATACCATTGGGACAGTTAGAGATACATATCAAAATAAATTAAATGAAATGAAATTTATATACAACATCTTTGATCCAAGATTCATCTTTTATCCTGGTAGCATCTGACGTTGGAGTGTAACCGAGCACATCATAAAGATGTTGACCCATAAGAATCATGCAGCTCCAAATCTATGGAATCCCAATGTGGTAATAATAACTTTGGGGATTCATCTGATGATATTCTAATCATATTCCTCCAATCATGGCATACTCCACCCCTCCCCCTCCCCACCTCACAGACATGTCATTAGTGGGGTCTTAATGACTCTAGTGATATATCCCATGATAACATTATCCAATTACCCGAATTTAGTGATACACCACCCTATGTCATTATTATATCATCATGAGGACTTCATGAATCTAGGAATGATTCCCATTGATTTCTAATCAGATTCCTTGTCTATGGGGATACACACTCCCACTAGCACTCATGTCTTAAATTAACTCCAACCATGGGAAAACAACCTTTAACATAATCCATAAGAAATCATAACATAACCTATTAATAATAAAAACATAATAGGTTTTCCAAACCCCATTCCCATTAGCACTATCTCCACCCACGCTATCTAGCATATCGGTTCTAATTCTAGTTGTCACCCACAATCATTTTTACAAATGAACACCCACACCATTAAAGTTCATTCCATCAATAAGGTATCCACGAGGTCCCTCAGTCTTATTAAAGCCATGGAACCATCAAATGTGTCCTAGATTTTAGTTATAGTATCATTCTAGCACCTGAAACACTAAAACATTACACCTCATGGAACCATTATAATGGTATCTCAACTTTAAACACTAAAAATCATCTCAACACTTGGGAATCAGTCAAGAGATTTATGGTAGATAATCTCATTATTCAGGGTCACTCAAGCTCATCCAAATTCCCAATCTTAGTGTGGTTCATCATAGGATCTATTACCCGAAGTCTCGTCACATCAGATGGGAGATTTAAGCCCATCTCATATTTATCTCATTGTTCCTGAATTCCCGTATGTTCACAAGGGAGTACTCTAGAGTCTCAATCCCCAACATTAGTGATAAGTGTCCACATGGTCAAGCCTCTCCCCAAAAAAAGTGTTGGAGTCCAAAAAATGAATTTATGTCTCATTTTAACCATTAGTGGATGTGGTATCATGAAACCACACACATGGAATATATTATTTCATTTTTGAAATTAAATAAATTACAATATCCTTATAATTTGAATAACGTTGGGGGATATCCTTAAATTTCATTTCCAAACAATCTATACAGGTGTTCTGAAATATCTCATAGCCACCCCAATGATGTATAGGGGAATCATGGTCATAAGACCTTCGCCTCAACCATCAATGTATAAGGATTTAGGAAAGTGGACCAAGGTTTTTCATAACTTCAGTAATTAACCCTTTAAATTTTACTATAAAAATTAATTAAAATATTTATTTAATGAAATTTACTAGGGAAATATCCCTCAATAACATTCATGAACACAAAATTTCAGTATAGACAACCTAAGGTATATAGGTCTGGTAAGCGATTCTACCTATCCTTTATTAAAGCTTCTCCACATTAATGAAAATGGTTGGATCCAACCACTCCTTTTCCTAACAAGTCTAGCCTTAAATTCTCAATCACCTCAATCACAACAAGAAGCAATAATTAAGAAATTATATAATTTATAATTAATTAATTAATTAAAATTAGAAACTACTTATATTTTCGGTTAACTCACCCAGTCATTATACGATGTTGAAACCACCAAAAATATAGTTTGATCCACTCCTGAAGAATCTATAGTCTAATGTTTCCTAAAAGATCTAATTAATTAATAAATGTAAACTACTAATGAAATGAATTTTAGAAAAGAAATATTGGAAAAATATGAAATGAATTCATACCTAAAATAATCAATGTCTGAAGACAGCTGACCAGAGACTCGTGATCCCCTCTGTCATGGCTATAAAGAGTCATCGATGAAAACTACTGATTTCAAACATTTTCAATTGAACCTAATATTCTTACCTAAAAATTACATCATGAAAATATGAAATAATTGGGGGGAAAATTATTAAGAAAGGTGGAAGATAATCTTTCCCATTGGTGCCACAAAATATATCCCATGATTCAAATTAATGGAGAATATTTGAGGAAATGAGGTGTTCATTGAACCATCCCTTTCACACCACTTCCATTTAAGGGAATGATGGTAGGGGGATGCAACTTCTTTCAAAATAAAAAAAGAGAAAGATACAAGAATAATGGTGTTAAACTAGGGATCAATCATGATTTTTAGGGAGACCCCCAAGCTTAATTTACCATCCTGAATGGCCCGGGTCACACCCTATGAACCTCACTGAAATCATGGATAAATATTCAAAATGTTAATGGCCACCTGTAGTGTGTTTTAGTATCATGACTCACTTTTTCTTCCATTGATGTTTGAATGAACCCTCAAGTGATATATTGGAACATAAACCACATCCCAAAACACTATTTTGGAGTTATAACATGAAAAACATTATTCTAATTAATATATTTCAATATGAAACATCAACCAACGTAGAAAATTCAAAATCAAGATAATGATTTAACACATATAGAAACATGTTACTAAATATTTTATCTTTACTATGTTTATGTTAGTCTGAATTATGAATGTTTTCTTATTATATAGACTATGATATGGAAATTGTTGGTTATGAATGCTGATGTGGTTAATGTGTTATAGTTTGAAAATTTTTATTATCATTTATATAATTTTAGAGGATTGTCTTATATAGTTCTATCAAACCTATATGTCCTAACATATCTATTCCACAAGGATATTTTATACTTATGAAATATGATCCACTTGAGTAATCCAAATTTCTCACATGTTCATAAATTTTATTATGTTTTTTGTAAAACAGTTCTTGAGGATATGGTAATGTTATTGATTGGTCACCATAAGTACTTCATAAGAGGTAGAGTTGTTCTTGGGATATTATAGTTACTTTTTATAGGTCATTTTTTATTTTGATTTATGTAGAGGAACTTTTATAAATATTAAATATATGTGTTAAAATATGTTATATGGATATTATTATAGATTTATTTGTCTCATTTTTTAATATTTTAATAGGGTAGTGAATTAAATATTTTTTGGATAAATTTAGTAATACATTCCACACTCTGGCCCATTAGAGGTGGGCTATAGGGGTCATCCACATCATCAATAATAGAACATGATTTGTTCTAATGGAAAGGATTATGAATGAATGACATTACATATGAGGAATTAGATATAGGATATTGTATGAAATTCGCTAAATGAGATGACTATATGGGTCATATATGGTAATAATGTAATCTATACCTACAATATGATGTAGGTAAACAAGATCATCTATGACATAGGTCTTTAGGGACCCCTACGATCTGACACAAAACCTTTGTTGGTCTACGAAACATGTTTAGGTTGAAATACGTTGATTGTCAGATGTTAAATTAAAAAGGGATCATTATTCATTATGATATATTGTGTTCTATGAATAGGATATGATTTTCATTTTTTCTAATGTGTTTAATTATGAAAACTTGTACTGATATGTTCCAACCCTTATTGTCATCGTATATTTTATTTATCATAATTTTCATTCTAGTTTTAGTCATTTTATATTATGAGAATATGACATGAATTGATATTTCTTCCCTTACCATGATATGGGTTTTTATAACTAAATGATTAATTAATGTGAATTAATAAACATTAATAGAATATTGGGAATTAATTATATTTATTTTCAATATTTAAGTACTAGGATAATCTGTTTCTTCATGTTTCTAATCTTAATTTAATGATTGACTTATCAAGATTAGTAATTTTTATAATTTTTTTTAATATTAAGCATTTCATGGTTAGTAATTGATTAATGTTGTATACATCATAAAGACACCCCAAAAAAGTTTTATAACCATAAATGGTTATTTTACATTTTTGATGAAATATTCCAATATGAAATAATGATTCCCCTATAAAATATCAAATAATTTAAATTATTAAAAATTAAAAAGATTCCAGATCATTTTTTAAAGAATTGAGCTGTTAATTGAATGTTTTTTATCCTTTTTTTGGATTTAATATTTTAATAATAAATGAAATTTATTGTTAGATGTTAAAAATATGATTTTGAAGTTATTAAAACTAAATTCATGTTGTACATGAATGTTTGTTTAATTAAAAATTATTACAGGTTTAGGAAATTTTTGTATATATGAATTAATCAATAGTTTAATGTAAGCATATTAGACTATGTTTATATCAGGAATGAGTAATGAATGTTTTTCCTTGAGTTTAATTAATTTATAGAATGTGATGGCTGGGGATGATGATATTTATAATGTAGGATATAATGTAATTTGGAGACAAATTATTACCACATAACACACCTATAAGGAATTAATGATGTATTTTTGGACTAAAAAGTAACATGCTAAGGAAAAACATCATGTAGATAAGTGGTTATTATTATCATAATTTTAATAGGAATTAATGATTGATTTTACGGCCTATTTATTAATTTTTATGGAATATCATGGGTGATGTGATTGTTTTCTTATGTAATATTTTTTTATAAAGAGTGTTCCTATTTAATTTAATTATCATTACTGTAAATAATGAATTAACTCTGTAGTGGACAAAGGAATATTGAAAAATTTGTTTTAGTAGTTATTAAATGGGACACAAGTATTAAAAATACCAATTGATATAATAATATGGATTCAGATCTCCAATGAATAACCACATTAAAGGATTTATCTTATTCTTGTTGAACATTTTTCATTTGATTTAAATTTTATTATCTCAAATGGTTAGGTCTTGGAATTACATGATTAAAATAATCTAATGTTACAAAATTTAAAAACAAATATTTGTTTGTAATTCAACATTATTTTGAGACAATAATATTATATTTTAAAATTATAATTATGTTAAGTTTCATGAACTATATGAAATTCCAATCTTAAATAATACATTAATATTCGATTAAAATAATACTATTCAAATATCAATGTTATAACATCTCTATTGGTTTGGAAGGTATTAGTATTAGTGACCTCATTATATAATAAATGTAGAGATTTTATTCAATTAAAATTTATTGAATAAATATTAGTAAGAAATAGTTGAATTTCAAATAATTTCAAATATGAATAAAATAGTTGTTTTTTGGAAAGCTTATTGTTTTTTACAATGTATTTTCATTAATGAAAATTTGGTTAATAATAATAGATGGATAATTTTAATGATAATAATATATCATAATTTTCAGAAAATATAATTTATCTAATTGTGGTTATTAGATATGGAATAAAATTAAATTATTTTAATACATTAAAAATATTTCTTCACAATATGGTTTATATTACATTTTGTGTGTAGAAATAATAGTTAATTTCAAAAAATTTCATAAATTTTATAGTATATAAAGGATATCATTAATTAAATAAATATTTCAAAATAACCTTAAAAGCTTTTTTTTTATTTTTTATAAAATATTATTTTTAGTGAATAGTGAATAATAATGATTTTTTTAAAAACTATCATTTCTTCACTTTTAATTCAAGTAATTTCAACATTGACTTTGGTTTTGGTTTTTTTTTATCTCAAATATGTTTAAGTTTATTAAACATTATATAATAAATACCATTTGAATCTAATTATACATGACTTTGGTATGATATAATTTCTTTACATAAAATTGTTGTTAATCAAAAAAAAAATTCATTTTGTTCCATGAAGTTAAATTGAATAAATTTTTTAATATTTTAGAAATTAAAACATAATTTTTTTTTCATATATCTAATTTTCATATTGATATTATTTATAATGATAATTTTTATTTTTAGACATAATGATTAGTAACCATGGAAAAACATTATCTTGAGAGTAAAGGATAAAATTTATTAAATGAGGTTGATTTTGTTTTGAAAAGGTACATAAATAAATCATAAAAATTAATTTATTTCATTTATTTTGAGTTATTATACCAAATTCATCCAATAATAATTAATATGGATATTCTTATATAATTTTATTATTACCATCTTTATATTACTTTATTTTTAGGTAAATTGCAATGTTTCACTCTCCCTCACTTATTTTGTTGTCAGTTTAAAGATAAAGAAAAAAATGAAATATGAATGGTTACAGATACTAAATTTGACTAATAAAATACTATATTAATTATATTAATTTATTTCAAAATTTTGAAGCTGGTATATTTACCTTGAATTCTTACAAAATGTCGACTCAACGGTTATGAAAATAGTAGAAAAAACAAGTAAATTATTTATCAAAATTAAAAGTAATTTTATTTTTAATAATTATGGTGTTCCATGAATTTATCAGAAACATATAATTTCTGTTTAATCGATGATATTACAAATATATTTCAATCCTTATTTCTCTAATGTAATATTTTGTAAATATTCTCCAAAGTTAATTCAAATTGTATTTATTATTATAAAATATTGTTTTGTAATCATTAGAAGTCCCAAAAATATTATAATAACTCAATTTTACGAGATATTTAATATTATATCATTATTTTTTATTCCACATGGTATTTTTGAAATAACATTCATGACCATTATAAATTCTAAATTGTTATGCACAGTTATGCTTAATGTGTTAATGATGCGGATAAAAAAATGGTGAGTTTTAAAATAAAACATAAACTTATATAAATTTTTAAAATTTATTTAGGCCATATACACATTTTTTTATTAAATAACACCTAAAATATATTTTATATGATTTAGACATATATTATATATAAAATATCATGTATTTGGATGATTTTCTCCATCCTAACTTATAATAGGGAACCTTTTCTCCCCTATTCCTCATAGGTCTTGAGCAATTTATCTAGAAAATTTCCTTATAATAAACCATACCAAAAATATAACATGTTTTAAAGGTTCTATTGTCACAAAAATTCCAAGATATAAATCTTAATGTGTAACCCAATTAAGGTTTTCTAAAGAAGTGGTAGGGCCCTATACTGGGTGATTTTATGTATATTTATTTTTCCACCTCATTGAAACCTTACATACCCATGATTATATTATAACATTATGATCTTCTATATAATTAATGTTATTATGTGGATATAAAAAATATTTCTCATCTCCTTTTTCATCCTATGTGAAATAAAAACAATACATGTGCATACATGTGGACTATCACTTCTACGAGGCGATGTGTTTAGTTTTTTATTACAACCTCAATAGGGTGGTTATTTTTATGGATTAAATATATATATATATATATATATATATTTTATTCGTGACATAAATATGAATCTTTAAAGATAATGAATTACTTACCTTTTACCCCCCCCCCAATCTGTTCGAAAATGATAATATCACTCATGCATTTTTGTGGACTGCCACATCCATGAAGTGATTCAATTCATTTTAGTCTCCATAATTAATTAATATTTATAATATTTTATTTATTTTTTAAAATTTAAAATAATTTATTAATTAATATATGTAGATGATGAAACAAAAACCCCATTACCTTGGTTAAAATACCAATGTATTTTTAGGATTATGGACCAAATGTCCTCAAAACATCCAACTAAAATATAAATATTTTAGTAACTCTATAAGAAATTATAAAAAATAATATAAAAGGATTATAATAATTGAATAAAATATAAAAATTAATCTAATAAATTAAATAATTTATATAATTGTATAATCGAGGAGTTAAAGAATGTGTGTGGTGAGTTGAACATGAGGAAATGAATTTCTCACCTTAACTTCCTTTCAATGAGACTTATGAAATTTTAACCACATAATTTAATTTTGTTATTATTTTAAATACCATATGTATGTATTTTATCAATACTTTAGTAAAACTAAGGTTTTTCCAAATAATTTTAATTTTATCTTCATTAATGTCCTTTTGATTAAAAATTTTCTAAAGTGGTAAGATATTTATTTTAAAACATATTTTCTAAATCCTCTTATCACAATCACTCCCTTCATTGTCCATGATATTTAATAAAATCCTCAAATTGTGTTCAATTATTTTAAATTTATATTTTTGAATATCATTGAATAAATAAAATTGATTTAAAATGAAATATAATAAATTTTATTGGAATGGTTTAATTTTTTTCTGCTTTTTCCAATGTTTAAAAATATTGTTTTTTAATGTATAAGACATGAATGTATTTTCTAATCATCATGTAAATTCTTCATTATAATCATTCTAATATAATTTTATATGTTTTTTGAAACAATATCAAACTCTTTATCTTATGGGGTATTATTCATTCTAAAATGTTTTTAAAAGCAAAGTGTATTTATTTTAATTGTTAATATATACCTATAAAGTATTTTGTATATAGGATGAATTAATTTATTTTGTGTTTTATCGTGATATGTTGAATTTATTAAATTTTATGATTTTAAAACGTGATACATGGGAATTATTAATGAATGTGTGGTTTATTAATGAATCCAAACCATATTAGGACTATTTTCATTATGTGATTGGTGCGTCCTTAAATCCTTCTAATGCATTGGGTGAAACGACATAGTAATCAAATGTAAGTTACTCTTAAGAGAATGTAGAAAGAGTTAATTGATCCTATGATGTAACATAGATTACCAATGTGTGTTAAACTTATGAGAATTTAGACATGTTTAGTTTGATATAAGTAAATAATATGAATTAATAAATTTAATTGATATAAGTTTATCTAGAGATGGTGTTGGAATTATATATATAGGTTATTCCACAATGAAAGTATTATGCGATAACATTTTTTAAATTTTTAACTACAATTAAAATTGTGTATTCATGGAAATATTTTTAATTCAAAATATAATTGTTTTTATGAATTATAATTATGATTTTGATCTTCTAATAGTGAATTGTTTGATTTAATGGTAAAGCATTCATTAATTATGATTTTTACATTATCCATACATCCAAAATGTTTTCTGAAAAAATGGTTCTTTATTGTTATCTAATGAGTAAGAAAATAATTATTTTAAGCCTAAAAGTTCACAATCTTAATCTCTTAACATCCATGTGGTTAATCACAAATTTTAAAATTTTTAAGATGTTTTCATTATTTTAATATCACAAACTAAGAATTTTATGATCATTCCAACTTTTTAGTTTTTTTCTTATGAACTAAGGATTATAATGACTTACTGTGAATTCTAGCACCGGATAAAGGAAATTTTCCGTAAACAATGAATGTGTGTCAAAAATTAAATAGAACTATGAACATAATAACCCCAGTATTTTTTAAAAAAATCGACATTGAGTGGAAGTGTCCATTTTATTATAAGGTTTTTACTTGAATTATCAAAAAAATTCCCTAAAACTCTAAACCTAGATATTCTATATATGAATATTTTAAAACATTTTTATATCTCTTTTAATTGTCATTTTTTATCTTATGAGGTGTTATACCCGGTAGCATATGAGTAATTTTGATAATTTTAGTGGCTATTATGATTAATTTAAAATATTTATATAAATATTTTTTTTTCAAATGGACATATTTCATGAAATAATTATTTATATATAATCTTAAGATAATCTTTTTATATTTTTCTATAAAGGATTATTTTTGAGTGAATTGTGAAAAATAATGATTTACAACAAAACGTTCATTTATTAACTTTTAATCAAAGTAATATCAGTGTTCCATTTTGTTATTTTTAAATATCAAATAATAATCAATTTATTTATAATTATCTTATTAATTAACTCTGAAATAATAACTAACATGATTTTGGTATAAAATATTTTTTTTTCTGAAAAGGTTATTTTGTCAAAAAACAATTTTTTTCTGTTTCCATAATTTGATTATAAATTATTTCTAATGCTTATTAAATTGAAATCTTGAAAAAAATATTACATATTTGGGATCATTATATCTATATTTTTTTACAATTTTCATTTCTTTTTTAGTCATATTGAATAGGGAGCATGGTAAAACGATTAAATCATAGTAATGGGTAAAATGAATAAAATAGTGTCTAAAGAAACCTAAAATTCAATCCAATACTTACCATTATTTAATTATATTAGTGTATTACTAAAATAACCATATTGTTTTAAAAATTTTCCATTTTTATGACACATGCCTTCAAATAAATACTTTTGTTCTTTTTCACAAGAATAATTAGAAAGTATCACTCTACCTCGCTTGTAATATTTTCATGATATAGATATAAATTAAAATGATATATAGAAGAATATATATGAAAAATTTTATAAATAATAAAATTATTTTTTTATTTTCATTTATTAATAATTTTTTTTGATAAAATAATTACCTTGAGTTCATTCGTAAAATCGAGGAAATGATTATGCAAGAAGTAGAAAAAACATATATTTCTTAAGAAGCTATTAAAATTAAATTATTTTGGAATAATTATATATTTACATGAATTTTATATATTTATAATTTATAATTTATGGTTATACTATTAAGAATCATTTTATATTATTATCCTGATTTCATTAATGTAATTTTTTTTGAATATTCCCAAAATATGACTTCAAATGGTTTATAATGATTAAAAATTACTGAAAAATCATTATAAAATCATAAAAATCATATTATATCTAAAACATCTGGGAAAATCTCAATTATATAAATAATATTCAATATATGTGTCACTTGTCTTTTTTAAAACTACTATTCTGACCCTTAGATATGGAAAATTCTAGTATCATAGTGAAGGATAAAAGTGTTAACGAGGGGGTAAAACAAAAATATACTGATCGAAATGACACATACACATATATAAATTTTATGGGATGATTTATTTTCAAAATAAACTAGTTTTATTATAATATATTAAATTTTGATTCATTTTTCATGAGTTATATTACTATTATATAATATTTTTTTATGTATTTATAGTATTTCCACCCAGATCACTTATAAAAGGTTACATCATATAATCTATTAATCAAACATGTAAAGAAATTATTAATAACTAATTTATATCTAAATAACATTTCATCCATCCTACCCATGTCATAGTGGTTATTTTATCACCAAATACCAACCAATAATTCTTATAGTGTAAGATAATGTACGTTTTCCAAAGAAGTTTTGTAGTTGTTATCTAAGGGTTTTCTAATTTATTTATTTTTTTCTCTCAGTAAAAGAATATATATCCATTTTTATATGATAAAATAATTATATTAACTATATATAAATACTATTAAGTATCTTTTATAACACTTTACCATCTATTTTTTTCATACAGAAAATAAAAACATCGCTTCAGCGTACGTGTGGGTGTACACATCCACGGAGCGTGTTTTTAGTTTTTCATTACCATCTAAAATGGGTTGTTAATATGATTTATTCAATTAATATATATATTATATTTATTAGATAAATATTATTTTGGAAATATAATATATACATTCCTTCTCACCCTTCCATTTATTTTAAAATGATAACATCTCTCATTCGTACAAGTGAACAATCACCTCCAAAAAGTGAGGCAATTCATTTTTCATGTATTACATTCATGACTGGTCATAGAATTGTCATTAAGTTTGAAAAATGATAATTATTTCATTATTACTATTCTCAAAATTGTGGAATCATTACCCGTTTGACCTTGGTCAATAAACTAATGCTTGTTTGGAAAATAAACCAATTTCCCTCAAAACGTCCAACATAAACTTAATCGATTTCATAACTATATAAGACATAATAATTAATGAATTAAATGGAATTACGATTAATTTATAATTCTTAAAATTTTTACTAATAAATTAAATAATTATTTTAAGGATTTATAGGATTTAGGGAATTTACGGGGAGAGTAAGATGAGATGTAAGGGATTTCTCATCTCAATTTAATTTATTTGAGATTTAATCCAATTTAAAATCATTTTTTCTTATTTGTATTTTATATATTTTTATATGGATTCATTTTAAAATTAATTTATTAAAATTAATGTGGTTTAAAATCCATTTAAATTCCCCTTCTTCATTGAAATTTTCATTTAAAATTTATTAACGTGGAATGATATTTCCATTAAAATGTTATTCTAAAATCCAATTTTGAAAATTATTTCCTTGCATGTCCATAAAATTTAAAATTATTCTAGAATTTTGGTTGATTAATTTAAAAGATAATCATTAAATATACGTGTATCTTTATAAATTTATAATAATAAATCATTTAAATTTATTCAAAAGAGGTAACCTTTGAATCTTTTTAAATGAATCTATTTTGACTTATAAGGACTGAATTAATTTTCATTCTATCATGTCCTTTTATTCATTATCAATATTATTTAAGTAGTTTACATTATTTTGGAAATAATAATTTATTCCTTCTCTTTTGGGGAATTATTCATTATAAGGATTTTTCAAATGAAAATGATTTTTCATCTCATTTTTATCAGGTAAATAAAAAAAATTTGAGTATGGGATGAATGATAATTTTATGGGTTATTGATGAAATGTGAAAGTCATTAAATGTTTTTATTTTAAAACATTATACTTTTTAATTACTTTTAAATGTGGTAATTTTTTGTGAAATTAAGACCTTATCAAACTATATCTATTATGTTAAGGGTGGTTCCATTAAATACCACCAATTCATTGGGAAAATAGATGGAGTCCACCGATATAATTTATTCCAAAGTGAATTTTGATGAAGTTAATTACCCATATGAAGTGACAAAGTTACCTGATGTTATTTACTCTTAGGATAATGTTGATAGGTTTCACATGAAAAAAATGACTCAAATAAATTGATGAATTTAGCTTACACAAGACACTTATTATGTAATATTGGAACTATTTTGTTATACGATTATAGAATGAATATATAATTCCCCAATTTTCATTCATGTTTTATCTAGGATTATAAATGGGTTTTCATTAAATATTTTGATATAAAAACATAAAAAATTATATTATAAAATAAATAATTTATATGATCTAATAAACTTTAAATGATTGTTTCCAGGGTAAATAATTCATGAATAATGTTGTTTCTTTATTCCTTATTTCAAAACGTTTTAAGAAGACAATGGTATTTTAATATCATTTCGAGAGTAGTTAAATGATCATTTTAACATCCATAGTTTATTCAGTAAAATTATTATCATTCTTATTTCTTTTAATGAATTTCAATTGTATTAACATGATTTAGTTATTTCTATTTCCCTTATTTGGAATTTTTGGACTATACCAACTTTTCAAATGTGTTTGACAAAGCGTAATGATGAATATGATGTTTTATGATGAATTCAACCAAATTAATAAATTAGACTTGTATTTTTCATATGTATCATAAAATAAATTGGGAAACATACATAAAAATAATCTTTTCTAGTAATGAAATAACATTGACTCGAAGTGTACACTTTTTTGTAATTGTTTATTATGTAATAGTATTATTTAAATTCTCTAATACTCTAAACATAAATGATATTCAAAAATTTTAATTGTGATAAAATTATTATAAATCATATAAATATGTGGTTTTACATTAAAAATAATTATAAGTATGATATCAAAGAAAATCCCATTATAATTCTACTTTAGCTAATAGAGAATTTTATAATGCCTCTAGTAACCAGATGATAAATGTAATATTAATTCCTTATGAACATGCCATATGTTTTTTCTGGAATTTATTTATTCCAAAATGGTTGATCTCGGTGTTCCATGTTCAATATTATTGTACGATAAAATATATGTTGATGATATTTCCACCATTTTCACTTAGATAATTTTTATATTATTTTGAAACTGTTTTTAGAATGAATTGTTGTGAAAAAAGATGATGAAATCCATATGTGATTCACATATTATTATATGAAATGAATCTGTTAATGGTTTTGGATGTTGTGAACAGGTGTTGGAAAGGAAGTTAAAATGGTTTTTTGGTTGAGATATAGTTTTTTCACTGTTCCAAGCTTATAATGGTGGGATGGTCAGATATGATATGTATTTTTTAAAAAAATATATATATAGTAATTAATTTTTTTTTATTTTTGATATGTAGCCTATTATGATGATTTTTTTCTCATTCCCCATGAATGATTTATCATACATGATCTATTATTCCATTATCTGATTTTTCTGATGTATTTTATGTGATATTATGAAAAGTTTCTATGTTACTTGGGTAATTTTTATCAAAGAATCATCATAGATTCTGTTGTGGAAGGATGAAAAATAATCTTCAATGATTTTATTTAGTGTTTTTAGTGGAATGTTTTGTCAAAAATTCTCAGTGATACATTTATTGATGATGTTGGGGAATGGATATAAGGTATTAAAATTTCCATTAAATAATAAATAACCCAAATCATTTCTGAGTCTCCCAAGTTGTTGTCTTTCATCAAAAGGTGGATCAATGATGGTGGAAGTTGGAATTTTATTAATTGAATGTAGCAATTTGGGAAGTAATTATTAACATTTTCATGAAGGATATTTTCTATTATATTTTTCATGATGATTAAATGATAGAGCTTCAGAAGACCCATCATGGTGTGGATAGTGTATAACCCCCAGTTTGAGGTATGTGGCCTTTTTTATACATTTTTATGTGTTTAATGTGCATGGGATTAGTTGGGAAGAGGTTGGGGTAGTTTGGAATGGTTTCCCACGAGTTTGGAGGCTTTTAAAGGGGTGCACGGTTTGAGCGTGGTTAGTAGAAACCATGCGGATTCCCCAAGAAACCGTACAAAGGAGATAGTAGGCTTCTCACGGCCTGCGCATGGTTTGAAAAACTGTGCAAGGAAACTATGTGAAACATTGCTTCTGAGGTAGTAGCATGCACACGGTTTGTCAAACCATGCGGGCTAGCCATGCGGCCACTTTCTAATAGGGTTACATGTTCCGGGCTCCCTTGGACTTAACATATTTCACTCCATTCTTCCTCCCACTCGAGCGTCACTCGGGATTTTGGGTTCCCATTGGATAATGGTGCTCTCCCACTCTATTTGGAAGCATTTCAAAGGGGTTTCAAGGAGATTTGAATGCGGTTTCTCCTGGGTTAGTCTCTCCTCTTGTATCTCTTGTGTTTTCCTCTAGATCTACATCCCTCCCTTTTGTGGTTTTCAAGATCTACACTTGTTTTGTGTATATCTAGGGTTTTGGTTTCCATGGAAGTTAATATTATGGCTTGTCGATGTTAAGGATATTGGATCTAGAGAGGTTTCGGGAGTGCATTCACCGGATTTGTGGCGCAGTTGTTCGTGGGTCGATTTCTGGGGAACCCTAAAGGTATGTGGCTTCTCTCTCGACTCCACTTGGATAAAACTAGTGGCTTCATATTACAATTAATTGTTGTGGTAAGAATTAATTGTACATTTTTATGCGAAATTGGTTGGAAATCCTGTGGGGATTTTTTTGGGATATTTGGAAAAAGGGGGTTTTATAGTGAAATGTTATTCATGTGGATTTTAAAATGGGATGCAACGGTTGATTTTGAAAATGATTGATGGAATTGGTTTTCAATAAAATGTTTGTTTTCTTGAAATTTTGTTTGTCATGGATAATGGTTTTCAATAAATGAGTGATTTATTTAAGTGGATGGATATGAAATGGAATTGGTTGAATACATATGGTTGTGACCTTGGTTGGTTATATGCTTGGATTTGGATTTCATTAATGTTATGTGTAAGTGGTGAGAAGTACCACTATAAAAAGGGGATGGATAGTGGACGGAATGGCCACGATCAATTCTAAGTGGACGGGAAGTGCATCATAGTGTGAATGGGTGAACGGGTTGGACAAAAGCTCCACTGTTTGGTTGTTTGGTTGTTGGGTTGTTATGGTTGTTTGTTTGGGAATTAATTTACAAGATGGAAGTTATTGTGCTAACGTGTAAATGATGAAATGACTTGTGGCATGTTTGGTTGGCTTTTCCTTGGTTACTTTGGTTTGGGTGTGATGGCTTGGTAAGGGCATGTTTGGCTTATGAAAATGGTTTCATTTGTAATTTAAAATATGTAAACTGTTTTATATAAATGTTCTAATAGTTTTATCCTAGTGGCATGTGTAGAGAAGTCATTTGGGGAAATCCTACGGAGTTTTAGTACTCACCCCATACTTTGGCACATTGGTGTCATTGAAAATGTCGTTTACCGTGACATGGGAAAAGGTAGGGCATCAACCTCATTTATCTATGCATTGTGATGTCTTGTTAGATCCTGGAGCTTGGAGCAGGGTGGTGAGTTGTGGAGGTGTCATGGATTATGGTGCTTTGGTTTTTCAGTTTCCTCTTGTACTATGCTGTTGGTGGACATATCTAGTTGTATTAGATTGGGGTTGTATTGTGGAACAACTTGGTTGTCGTTTGGGAATACATGTTTGGGTTTAAAAGTGCATGCATCATTAGTTGTTGGTTTGGTTGGTTTTGTCTTAAGGGAAAATCATTATCCAACTTGATCTTGAATCCCTCTGCTTTGATTAGCAGCATTTGGCATCTTGGGAACATCTCTTAAGGCCAGGTAGCCCTCACCGTCTCCTCAAGCCAATGAGGTAGGGGCAGGGTGTTACAAGTGGTATCCGTTTGTTCGGTACTTTGGAGTTGATTCTCGGATTTGGTGTTGACATTCGTTGTGGTATACTCCTTGAGTCGGGATGGTATCAAGGCATAGGAATGTCGAAACATGGAATGTATAGCATAAAAGGATTTATCTAACCCTTTTATGATTAAATTCAAGTTACTAGGGTGTTGGGTACATATGTGTTTTGGAGACACTTATAGTTATTGGAAATCTCATGGTCATGAGTGTAGCCAATGAGATGAGCACGGCATGCATGGTAGAAAAGACTTCCCTACTATGATGCATATTTCATTTGGTATAATTATTTATGGGATTAATTGAGAAATCATTTTTCAAATGTATGAAATTGTAATGTGAATAAATTGGTGTTTTGAAAAGGGTTTGGTTTTCAAAATGGTGAAACATGGAAAATGTGAATTGTTGGAATGCCTTGTTCTGATGGTCTTTTTTAATGTGATTTGAAATGGGATTTCGTGATGTCTACGGAAGTGAGACTCATGGTTTTTTATTTAATGTTTATATAAATGGCACTTGGTAGGCATCGTAGAGACTAACCGGAGGGGGTTGCTGAGAATGTGGTAGCACCTGAGCTTCAGGTGAACCAGCAGCTAGTGCAAAGCATAGTGCAAGATTTCCAAGCTGTGGAATGTGGAAACAAAATTGATCAACCATGGAATGTAGATCATGCGATTTTGTTTCAGAAGAAGAATCCACCCATCTTTAGGGGTGATTCAGTGCCAGAGAGGGAAAAATCATGGTTGAATAGAATATAAAAGATCTTCGAGTTATTGGGATCACCGGTAGAGTTAAAAGTGAAGTTGGCCACGTATATGTTGGAAGATTATTCCCTTCAGTTGTGGGAGTTGGTAGTCCAAGTGGGGATGGACCAAGGTATGATGTGGGAAGTCTTTGAAGAATTTTCTAATAAAAAATTCTTCCCACATACATTTTGAATTTAGAGTACAATTGATTTCATCAGTTTGAAGCAAGAGCTTATGTTTGTGACGGAGTATGTAGCTATGTTTATGAACATAGTGCAGTTTGCACCCGATGTGCTGGGTAGCATGTCGTTGAAAGCAAGGATATTTGATGTGGGATTAAGGAAAGAAATTAGTTAAAAGATAGCGGTGTTGTGTATAGATGATTACACAGAGATGGTGAATAGAGCCTCGGTGGCTGAGCAGGATCTTTTTAGAGCTCTAGGTGGGGGAAGCATGGTGGTACCCATGGGGAATAGTGGGAAATCCAATTATTGGTCTATGTGGAAGAGGGACCCTTATTCCCAGGGCAAGAATATGGAATATAATCCGACTAAAGGATCGGTAAATCTTCCTTTGTAGCCCCAGAGCAAGTCGGGATATTTTAAATGTGCTTCTATGATCCACATCAAGCGGGATTGTTCGTCACTACCTCGAGCATGTCATAATTGTAAGCATATGGGGAATTTGTAGCATTATTGTCAGAATTATCCAAGGTTGGGAGTGCTTAACACTCCTTAGGGATCGTAGAAGTCTTATGCTTTGACGGGACGAGGACAACAACACATCCCTCGTCAATAGAGTAAAATGGGTCATGGTGATTCTAAGAATACCACAATGCCTCGGCAGAGCAACAAAGAGCAGAGTGTGGAAAAGCAAACATGTGTTTGGAGCTGAGTAGGTTGTGTTGGATGATCAGTCGGGACCATCCACGGTGTGAGGTACTATTCTTTTATGTTCTATCATTAGGCAAGTGTTGTTTGACAAGGGTGCTTCACACTCTTTTATTGTTGCACGTGTGGTTGATTTTTTGGGTCTAAGGGTACAAATGATGCCCTTAGTTTTTTAAAATTCAAACTCCTCTTAGTTTAGCAGAGTGTGGATCCTTCTTGTGTAGAGAATTTTGTATCATTGTGGGTGAGGTTGATATAGTGTGGAATTTATAAATGCTTGATATGGATGGTTATGATGTTATCCTAGGAATGGATTGGCTGGTGGCTTTTAAGTCCCACATCGATTGTGATGTGCGAACAGTGGCTTTTACGACACACGATGGTGTTATACATCTCATTAGAGGGAAGAGAATTAAAGGCAGGTTTCAACGGGTTTGTTGGAACCAGCAGTGGGTACGTTATCATATCATTTGGCGGTTTTGTTGTTGGTATTGGTATAGGGTGTTGAGTAGAGTGCTCCTCCGGTAGTTGTGGATCAGTTCATGAATGTTTTTCCTAAAGAATTCATTGGGTTTCCTCCTATAAGAGATGTGGTGTTTACAATTGATCTCTTTCCGGGGACCAGTCTATTCTCACTTCTGTCTTATAAGATGGAACCAGCTGAATTGCGGGAATTGAAAATCCAGTTGGAAGAGTTAGAAAACAAAGGGTTTATCTGGACTAGCACATATCTGTGGGAAATTCTAGTATTGTTTGTGATAAAGGATGATGGAAATTTTAGGATATGTGTTGATTATCGTAGACATAACCATGTTACAATAAAGTATAGATATCCACTTCCACAAATTGATGATTTGTTCTACTAGTTTAGGGGAGCCTAGTGGTTCTCCATGATCGACCTAAGGTCGAGATATAATCAATTGCGGATAAGTAAGAAGGATATTCCTAAAACATCTTTTTGCAGGAGATGTGTCCATTAGGAATATGTGGTTATTCCATTCGGTGTAACGAATGTGCTAGCGGTGCTTATGGAATTGATGAATCTAATATTTCATAGATATATATATTCATTTATTGTGGTGTTTGTAGACTATATTCTGGTGTATTCAATGAAAAGGGTGGAGCCTGAGCATCACTTGGAGATAGTGCTGGGGATCTTGAGCGATCATCGATTGTTTTCCAAATTGTCCAAGTGGGACTTTTGGATATAGGAAGTTCATTTTCTAGGCCATGTAATTTTTGAAAGAGGGGTTTCAGTGGATCCATAAATGATAGAGGCTGTTATCTCTTGGAAACCGCCAAAGAATGTGTTTGAGATACAGAGTTTTCTTGGTCCAACAGGGTACTATCAAAGTTTTGTTCATGATTTTTCACATTTGGCTTCGTTGATGACAGATTTGACAAGATATAATGTTCCATTCTTGTGGAATGAACAGTTTCAGCACTAATTCAAAGAGCTAAAGGGTCTTCTTACATCAGCACCAATCTTTGTTTTTATAGAATTAGGAAAAGGGTAAGTGGTGTATTGCTATGCATCAGGATCTGGGTTAGGGTGTGTTCTCATGTAAGGTAATCATGTGGTTGTGTATGCCTCATGGCAGTTGAGAGTTCATGAGAAGAACTACCCAACTCATGATTGGCATTTGGTAGAAGTGGTCCATGCTTTGAAAGTGTGGAGTCATTATCACTTTGGTGATAAATTCATGGTATATACACATCATAAGAGCTTGAAACACATTTTCTCACATATGGATTTGTACATGAGGCAAAGGATATGGATGGAATATCTCCAGATGTTTGATTTTGACATAATGTACACACAGGGTAAGATAACTTCAGTGGCACATCCATTAAGTAGAAACTCATATGATCAGGTGGTGAAACATGTATCAAACCTATTGCAGTTGATGTCGGTTATATCAGATATGCGGTTGTAATGTGAGGCACAGGGAGATATAGCGGGCTTCTTTACAGTTTTGTTGATTATTGAATTGGATGGCGTGGTTAGAGAGGCCCAAATATCTGATTATGAGTGTGTGACCATAGGGTCAAGACTCAATGGTGGGGAGACCATTGAGGGTTGGCAATTGAATTGAGATTCTGTTTTGTGTTTTCGAAATCGTATGGTTGTCCTAGTTGCTTGTAAGAAGGATCTTCTCAGGGTGTATTATCATTTGAAGTGGTCTGTTCATTCTAGAATTTAGAAAATGTATAAAGTGTTGAAAGCACAGTCCTGGGGGGCTGGTATGAAAATAATTGTGGCTGAGTTTGTTTCGAGATGCCTGACATGTCAGCAGGTCAAGGCAGAGAATCATATGCCAATAAGAATGTTGCAGTCTTTACCAATCCCTATTTGGAAGTGGGAGCAGATAGCGATGGATATTTTCATAGGTCTCCCGAGAACGGTCAGAAAGCACGATGCCATCTCGGTGATAGTGGGTCATCTAACAAAGTCTGCCCATTTCATCCCAATTTTTGAATCTCATACGGTGGAGGATCTGTCCAAAATCTATATCCGAGAGGTGGTAAAGAGGAATGGAGTTCCAGTTTCGATTGAATCAGATAGAGAACCGAGGATTACATATTGTTTCTTGAAATCCATACATCAATCCCTTGGAACTATGTTGACTATGAGTACGACATATCACCCACAGATGGATGGTCAATCTGATAGGATGATACAATCTCTGGAGGATATAATGTGGGCTTGTGTCTTGGATTTTGGTGGCTCGTGGGAGGAGCACTTGCTGTTGGTTGAGTTCTCATACAATAACAGTTATCAATCTTCCATATAGATGGCTCTGCTTGAATCATTGTATGGGTGGCCATGTCATTCTCCACTATGTTGGGTGGAAACGGGCGATTCCTCGATAGTTGGACCAAGCCTTGTCTAGGAGACTATGGAGAAGATCATGTTGATCAGGAAGGGAATGGAGACAGCTCAGATTCATAAAAAATCGTATGTGTATCATCGTCGACAACCTTTGTTATTTGAGGTGAGTGATCATGTGTTCTTGAGGATCTCCCCTAGACTAGGACATCATCGGTTTGGTAAGCAGGGAAAGTTATCTCCAAGGTATATTAGGACTTTTGAGATTCTTGAGAGGCTTGGTGTAATGACTTATCATTTGGCTTTGCCACCTAGCACTACTGGAAAACTACCCTTTACCAACGGTTTGGAACCGTTGGTATAGGCCTCCAAACCGTTGGTATAGCCTATACCAACGGTTTGGAGAACCGTAGCCAAGTAAGCCGTTGGGATAGGTCTATTCCAACGGTTTTCCGAAAACCGTTGGTATAGACCTATACCAACGGTTTTGGAAATCGTTGGTATAGGTAATATGAAATCTATACCAACAGTAATGGAACCGTTTGTATATAAATTCCAAAAATAAAACAAATGCTGGGATTTGATCCCGGGACCCCTCGTTTATAATGGAATGACTTAACCACTAAGCTAACATCACTTTGTAAACATAATTTCATAAATATATATATGTATTATCATAATTATTTAAAATTTTTATTTATATAATGTTTTCGGTTAGTGGATATGGAAAAAAAATTAAAGAACCTATCCCAACGGTTTTTAAAACCGTTGGGATGGCCCTTTCCCAACGGTTTTCAAAACCATTGGGATAGGTTTGGGTGGGTTGTATTTATGTTGGCCGAAGGTTGAAATTTTCCCTCCTCTTTCCCAATGGGTTTGGTGAATCGTTGGGAAAGAGGATGGAAAGAGGACCCTTTCCCAACGGTTTTGGTGAACCGTTGGGAAAGAGGACTCTTTCCCAACGGTTTTGATGAACCGTTGGGAAAGAGGAGGGAAAGAGGACCCTTTCCCAACAGTTTTGGTGAACCGTTGGGAAATGGTAACTATACCAACGGTTTTTACAAACCGTTGGTATAGAAGTGTTGGGAATGATCACCTTTCCAGTAGTGTAGGTTCAGTGTGGTGCACAATGTGTTTCATGTGTCGCAGTTGAAAATGTATCAGCTGGATCATGACCATGTGATTTGATGGGATCATGTTAATTTAGAACCAGATACTTTGTAGGTGCACATTCCAGTGTGGGTTGTTGATAGGCAAGAGAAAGTATCTCATGCTAAAAGCCTCGGTTTAGTTCGTGTTTTGTGGAAACATGGTCAGATTCA
Organism: Viscum album; assembly: GCA_963277665.1. Taxonomy (NCBI): domain Eukaryota; kingdom Viridiplantae; phylum Streptophyta; class Magnoliopsida; order Santalales; family Viscaceae; genus Viscum; species Viscum album. The sequence continues at coordinate 755,070,942 of OY728132.1, read as the reverse complement.
AGAGGAGACTTGGGGGGCGGGAGAATGAGATGGTCGAGAAGTGGCCGAAGCTCTTTTGGTAAAGGGCAGGTTCACTACTTTTCGAGGACGGAAATTCCAATGGTGGGGAGAATGTATCACCCCCGATTTGAAGTATATGGCCATTTTTTATGCACTTTTTTGTGTTTAATATGCATGGGATGAGTTGGGAAGAATTTGGGAGAGTTTGGAATGGTTTTGGATTAGTTTGGTGGATTTTAATGGGATGCACGGTTTCAGCACGGTTCGTGGAAACCGTGTTGATTACCCAAGAAACCGTGCAAGGGAGACAGTAGGCTTCACACAGCCTGCGCACAGTTTTCCAAACTGTGTGAGGAAACCGTTCGGACCATTGCTCCCGAGGCAGTAGCGTACGCCCGGTTAGCGAACGGTTTCCAAACTGTGTGGGCTAACCACACGTCCACTTAAAAATAGGCTTATAAGTTCAGGCCTCCCTTGGGAATAATCTATTTCACTCCAATATTCCTCCCACTCGAGCCACAGTTGGGATTTTTGGTTCTAAGGGGTTAAGGGTGCTCTCCCACTCGATTTGGAAGCGTTTCAAAGGGGTTTCATGGAGGTATGACAGTGGTTTCTCCCAGGTAAGACTCTCCTCTTCATTCGCTTTTGTTTTCCTCTAGATCTACATCGCTCTCATTTGTGGTTTTATAGATCTACACTTTTTGTGTGTAGATCTATGGTTGTGGTTTCCTTAGATGTTAATATTAAGGCTTGAGGATGTTTAGGAAGGGGAATCTAGAGAGTTTTCAGTGGTGTGTTTGCCGGATTTGAGGCGTGGTTGTTCATGGGCCGATTTATCAGGAACCCTAAATGTATGTGGCTTCTCTCTTGACTCCACATGGTTAGAAATAGTGGTTTTTTATTACAATTAATTGTTTTTCTGAAAATTAATTGTGAATTGTTATGCGAAATTGGTTGGAAATTCTTTGGGGATGTTTTGGGGATATTTGAAAAACGGGGGTTTATGGTGAAATTCCATTCCTGTGGATTTTAAAATGGGATGCTATGATTGATTGTGAAAATGAATGATGGAAATGGATTTCAATAAAAGGTTTGTTTTCTTGAAAAGTTGTTTTCCATGGAAAATGGTTTTCAATAAATGAGTGATTTGTTGAAGTGGATGGATATGCAATGGAATTGGTTGATTGCATGTGGTTGTGAACATGGTTGATTATATGCTTGGCATTGTCTTGGTTGAATGTTGTGTGGATGTGGCAAGAAGTACCACTATAAAAAGGGTATAGATAGTGGATGGAAGGGTCACCATCAATGGTAAGTTGATAGGAAGTGTTGCTTAGTGTGAATGGGTGAACGGGTTGGACAGAATCTTCATCGTTTGGTTGTTTGGTTGTTATGGTTGAATTGTTGTGCATTACTTTCCAAGATGGAAGTTTTTGTGCTATGATGTAAATGATGATATGGCTTGTGGAATGTTTCGTTGGCTTTTCCTTGCTGTCTTGTTTTGGGTGTGATGGCTTGGTAAGGGCATGTTTGGCTTTTGAAAATGGTTGCACTTGTAATTTTGATTTATATAAAGTCTTTTATATAAAGGTGATAATTTTTTTCCTAGTGGCGTGTGTAGGGAAGTCATTAGGGGAAATCCTACTGAGTTTTAGTACCCTCCCCCTGCTTTAGCACGTCGATGCCTTTGCAGAAGTCGTGTACTATGACGTGGGAAAAGGGAAGGCATCAACCTCAATTAGTGGTGTGTTGTGATGTCTTGGTAGAGCTTAGAGCTTGTATATGGGTGTGGAACTATGGAGGTTTCATGGCTCATGGTGCTTTGGTTGTTTATTTTCCGCTTGTACTCTGATGTTGGTGGACATGTCTAGTTGTATTGTTTTGGGGTTGTATTGTGTCACAACATGGTAGTCATTTGGGAATACATGTTTGGGTTAGAAAGTTCATGCATCATTAGCTGTTGGTTTGGTTGATTTTGTCTTATGGAAAAATCATTCCACAACTTGATCATGAATCCCTTGGCATTAATTTACAGACTTTGGCATATTGGGAATGTCGCTTAGGGCCATGTAGCCCTCACCGCCTCCTCCAGACAATGAGGAAGGGGTAGGGTGTTACAGATAGTGTGTGATGCCTTGTAAACCATTATATAAATATAGTTTTTCAATTTTCCTTTTCCAAAATATTAGAGATGGTTGAAAATATCATTTTGAGTATTCATTGTGGAAGTGGATTTAGTGTTATGTTGTGCATATTCAAGTATAATCTTTGTAAATTCTAAGAGACGATAAAAAATTCAAAGAGATAAGACATCCCATAAAGAAAAGGTTTCAACAAAGAGAAATCTCGGGAGTTTAGAGGTGTCATGTTGAAGGTTCTAATTTTGGAATCTCATGTTCAATGGAAGGGGAGTTTGATTCAGTCCTCTGGATTTTGAATGAATTGTATAAACCTAGGGTTTAATTACATGTGTTTCAACATGTTCTGTGAATTTATTTATTTTCCATTTAATCTTATAGGGATTATCTAGTATAATTACACTAAGGGCCATGTTGCTTCACTGAATTTGGTGGGTAGTTATAATTTTTTTTGTTTGTGGATTCTATTTTTATGTATTTTCAATAATATTTCCACATTATATGAGATGTATAGTTCTTGGTGGTAAAAAGTCTATTTTTAATTAATGAAATAGTTATTTTTTCTTCTAAATATTTTATTACATTTTAGTTTTTACAATATTTTGGGAGGTATATCCCATATAGTGGTTATTCAGACTACCCCATTTTACATTTCATCATTGAAATGGTTTTTAAATATAATGGTGATAATATTCAGAGTGGTATATGATGCGGGTGACCATATTTTTGATCCCGTATGTTGTGTTTTTTGAGATATATGATAGTCAAGTTGGAGTTTAGTGGAGCTCTAAATGAGTTTTAGAGGATTATGAGGATATTGGACATCATTATTTCCGTCATACTATTACCTTATGTGTGGTGGATGGTGTTTAGTTTGGTGAGTTAACCGATGAGAAATGGGTAACATGAATAGTGTAGGGGTGGATAATTTTTGTGTTTAGTCAATGAACTTACTGTTCAGGGCACTATAGTGGGAGAAATTCCAATGATTACCATATAAAGAAATTTCATGGATTTTATCTTATAAAAAATGTGTAGATGGGAGATAACAACATAATGGATCTATTAATGGTGTTTAATGTGACTTTTTGTGATGTTAGGCAAGTTATAAATATTGAGTTAATTCTCTAAGACTTGATTTTTTTGTGGAAGGAACAAAATTCGAGGAATATTTCACCATATTGTGGCATAGGGAATTGTAGTGGAAAATGAATTTAATTAAGGATTTCAAATGTGTGTGAAGTGGGGATTTGTTTTTTATAATTCAGCGATATTAGATATCTCATTGACTAAGACTAAAATGAACATTTTTAGATTCTCAATTTTTTGGTGGGATTCCATTTTATCCTTCTATAAATTGGATCCAATGTATTTCCTTGATTTTATCTATTTTTATTCATCTCTTTAATATATATACTTGGCTTAGTCAAGTTTCATATATTAAATATTTTTTTCTCCTTTTTAATGATATGAAAAAATATAGGTCATGATGTTGATTATTCATCTATCCTAGGTGATTAATTTTTACCTTCCCTCTATCATTCTTGGTTATTCTTGAAATAATGGTGGAATTGTAAAAAAACCTTGATCATTTATATTAATTTTTCATATTGATTACGATGTAATGGGTTTTCAAAATCCATTATGGATTAAAGGGTGTTCAAATATATTTGTTTTAAATAATTGATCGACCTTATTAAATTAAAGGATTTTAATGTTTTAAATTTATCCTTTAAATTATATATTCTTGAAGTATTTTTTATTCCAAAATGTTTCTATGATAAAAATAAATTATTTCAGTGGATATTCCCTTGATCTGAATAAATATAACTACAACAAATTTACATTGGTATTTTTCCTCTATTTAGTATTTCATGGAGTCACCAACATTATTTTATTATATACTCTTCCATTAAATCCCATGAACCTATTTCCAAATATGATTAATACGTTAGAAATTCACACCACCCTAAATTTTATTCAAAGATGACATATATAAATCATTACCTATGATATAGTCTTGTATAGATAGTTCTTTAAAAAATGGTACCTATAACATATTCATTCCATTTATAAAATCTCACATCTGACCTGGTGTTATAGAGAAATGGTCTGGGGGAGGGGTTCTTATATGTTTTCATATAAATTTTATGAACCCTATATAATTAAATAAATTATTTGATTTAACCTCAGGGAATGGGATTTGGGTGAAATGTCTTAGTATAAAGAGAGATAAACATTAAATTTATTTTTTGTATTTTCCCCCACATTCATGTTTTTATGAATTCTATTCTAAATTAGTTAAAAATATTTTTTTGTCTCTTATATTAATAATAATGATTAGAGGAGAAATAAAATGGTTTATAAACCCTATAAATTTCATGGAAATCAGGTTGTATATCCTCTTTATATATTCATTGAATATATCTATTGAAATTTGATAACAAATTTTTTTATGAGTATAATTTTTACTAAATTTTATGTGAAATAATGGGATTTGAATGGGAAAGAAAATATTGATTTAAAATTATAATATATAAATTTTATATGAATAGTTGTTAAAAGTTTAATAGTAACCTATATAATATGATGATTATTAATATGGTATCCTAGAAATTATATTGAATATTTGTTTAATGTAATCATTTTCCTTATGCTCTTGGAGATTGTGTGGTAATAAGGATATCCATGAATTTTTATTGTTATATTCTTTTATCCCTATTAGAATGTTTTGGTTGAAATTTTAGATAATTTCATTATAGTGGTGACTTTGTTGTGAGAGATATTGGAAACTATCAGAAACTAGCCCAGATACCATAGTACCTGGATACATAAGTAGGAACTAACATGGATTAAAAGGAATTCACAATCCCCATGTGTTGAAGAGTAGAACCTAGCATAATAGATGATAAAACATGTAATGAATTTCCCAAAAATTAGAAGAATATACAAGATTACAAGTCAATGTGCTCAACAATCCAAAGGAATATTCAAATTGAAACCAAAATGGTATAACAAAACCAAAAATAGAACAACATCAAATTACTCAACATCCATCAAGAATAAAACACAATAATCTTTTGTAATAAGTGTATCACATATCCACTAATAACATCCATCACTCAAAAACAAAATGATTAAGAAAAACCTCTACCTCTAAGTGGAAAAATTCCATTTGTTTGGAAGTGGAATAATAAAGTCTCCAAATAACTAATGGAAAAGGTGTTATGTGAATAATAAATCATATTAGGGTCACAAAAAATGTACCATAATAGATTCCATAATAATGAACCAACTGATTATTTCAATTTAAATAAAATAGGAAATGGAATGATATATCATTTTCACATTTATAACATATTTTTTTCAATAGATGGAAAACATTTCAAACATGGATTAAATTAAATTTTTATAAAAAATAATTTTTATATATCATTTAATGTTAGTAAAAACATTCAGTAATCAGTGTAATATATATCAAAACAAACAAAAAAAGAAACATTTCTATATAAACTAGTGGACGTAAATTTATATATATAGGATCCTAACACTTCTCAAATCAGTGATTTCAACAAAACATGCGTGGACACATCCTTTAATCATAGAATAAATCAGACTCATCAACATCCCATCGAGTAAAATCCATCTGAGCTCGGTTCTTTTTTGAGTTTTCATATTCAATTACTTGATAAGGGAACAAGATCCTAAGTTCTTCTCCTATTTAACCTACTATCTACCCACTATCACATCCTCAAAATCATTCAATAAATAGTGGGTAACTAATCTCATTTCAAAGAAGTCATTATTTACAATACAATCTCCAAATTTTCAATTTCAGTATGCCTATTCAATTTTTTGGAAAAAGGGGTTTTCAAACATTAATTTTTTTAAATAAAAAATCATGTATATTTCTTAATAATTTCAATTTAAGCCACTCATATAAAAAATATTGTAAAATAATTTCATCATTTCCATCATTTTCAAAATTCATTCACCCATTCTAATTCCATTAGAATTCTGGTTTTTCTCATAATTCTTGTTATTTTAAATTTCATAGTCAAATTATTTCAATAAAGTCTTTATAAATAAACTAAAATCAATTTTAAAATATAAATAAATTAAAGGATTCATTTACATTGAACATATAAAATGGAACCACCTACAATTGGATGATATAAAAAATGATCATCCCTTTCAATGGGAATTCCAACGATGATCGAAGGAAATAAATATATATAAATTAGATATTGTACTAGGATCTGATAATAAAATGGTTAGATCCATTTAAAAAGATTTTATATCCCTCAAAAAATGATGATCTAATACTAATTTGGAGTAGAGGAAGAGGGATCATAAGAAACTACGTGAAAGAAGATACTCTTACCTAGAGGAGATCAACTAAGACAACCCACGCTCCAATCTACCAATAATATGTTTTGGAGGATCCAAACCCACTTATTGAGATTCTATAAAACCAAAGAATAATATTTAAGGTCATGTGGGGGTCAACTATTGGTTAAACCTATGTGTTTTATATTTTAAAATTATTTTTCTAATTAATTGAATCTCGTGCACATGTTTATTAGGAGGGGGTTCATGGTTAGGGGAAACTGTGCATCAGCCGTGAACCCCTATTTTTTTGGGAAAAGGTTTTTTCCTAGGTGGGTGTGTGTTTTAGGAAACTGTGCATTGTCAGTGAATTCCCCCACTATCCATGGTGTTAAATATTCTCCCTAGGGGTGCAGAAAATGGGATAACCATATCCCAATAGTGGCCTATCTATAAAGCCCCAAAAAATCTCCGAATTTCACCAAAAACTCTCTCAATAATGACCAAATCAAGAGGATATCAAAATAGGGATCATGTAATGAGTAAAAAATTAATTAGAAGTTAAAACCTCTACATAGAGAAAACTCTCTATCCCCAAATATCACATAACGAATTTTCCTTAGAAAATAGATATGTCGACTACTCTCTCATCAAGGTCTCCCTATCCCATGTGTAATGAGAATCATAAGAATTCTTCCATAGCATAAGGAAAAAAGCCATCATCCTCCCAAGATGTACATTTTTTTTATAATTAACAATCATGAATGGATTCTCAGTCATGGATTAGTTTTCTTAACATCAATATCATCCCAAATCAAGATAAAAAATGAGATAGAAATACACTTCTAATTCTAGGATATGTAGAACCAGTTATGTATCAACATCAACTATAGAAGAAGATAAAACTGGTAATCCATTTTTCACTATTCTCAACAACATGAAAATGTCCAAAAAATTATGGTTCCATATTTCCTTGACTCCCAAAATTTTATTAACCCAACCGAGGTGAAACTCTTAAAAACATCAGGACACCAATTAAAAAATCCAACGTTCTAGAACAATGATTAGAAGAAGATTTATATATACTATTATACTTCTCTAATATATGATTAATTAATTGAATCATTGTTATCATCTCATCGACCAAGATCAGTTAAGAAAAAGAACATTCACCAATATATGACAAACATAATGAATATTTTCATGTATAGACATGAAAGGCCTCAAAGGGAGCCATTCAAATTGGGGACACATAACAGTTGTTTTAGAAAAAATCAACCACTCACAAATGGGAAACCCAAACACAACCAAAATTTTTAACTTAGGAACTAAGAATGTTTACAAGAATCTATATAGCTCTCTCTATTTGAGAATCCGTCTATGGATTGTAAGTTGTACTCAAACAAACCTGAGGTCCCATCACCTACCAAATGCCTTAAAAATGAGATGTAATATGGAGATATCTATCTTAAATTATAACATATGTAACTCTATGAAAACAAGAAATGTTTTTTTACATTTTGATTTCCCAATTACTCATCATCGTTTATATCCTAACTAGTCAAGAAGTGAATGAATTTGGTCAACCAATTGATCATAACCCATATGGAATTATATTTATAAGGGATTTCCAACAACCCAATAAAAAGTCCTTATAAATCTCATCCCACATCCATGTTGGTAATGGAAGTGGAGGAATTAAACCCAAAGTTCTATAGTGCTTGGCATGGACATGTAATTTGGTATAGAAATGAAAAACAAAGTGGGTGATGTATTTTACCATAACTGGTAACAAGAGTCGTAGTTTCATATCAAAGAATAGTTGTGTTGTTCCATGGTTCACTACCCAGTCGGAATTATGGAAATCACCATTATATATTTATTCAATTAAATAGGTACAACGTACATGTTTTGGAAACATAGGAGACCCTGTGAACAGATTGACCACTCACTAGTGGTATCCACACAAAAAATAGAGACCTTGATATTATGTGATTCATCATCAAGATTATGTTCCTAAAGAATTATCTCAGGAAGAGTGGATTTCAAATAGACTTTCCAATAAAACATGATCCTCTTCTTCCCAGACTAAAAAATGAAATTGTGAATATATAAAAATCAAGTTCCACTCTATTGGTGATTATTTAATCAAATGTGTCAGATGTTTCCAACCCAATGCATCTACAATGATGCTCCACTTCCCTATAGTGTTGATGATATTTAAAGGAAAATATTGAAGGTACTTTACCAAATGCCTTTTTTAAGGGTAAAATCATTTTTACTTAATATATAACTTATTTATTTTGTTCAAAATAAATGGTAAACGAATATTTTAAATGGTAATGCAGGAAATTATTAATCACTTGCATAATCAAAGAGACTTTAAGGAAATGGGTCTGATAATCAATCCTGCATGGACTTATCTATCAAGAACCATAAGCTACCAAGTGATCACCATTCCTATGGACACAACCCAGACATGAAACAGATTCTTTAAAAATGAGTAAATATCCCAGGAAAACCATTGGAAGAGTCAACACCAATACATAATTCAGAATACATTTCAGTTCAACAACGAAACTATAACATTTTTCTTCACAAACAAGTTTTAATCCTTCACAAAAAAACTTTTTTCTTCCCATGTAACGTTGATTAATTAACAAAATTTCAAAAAAATCTCCCACATGAAACTCAGGATCCTCCTCAGATTGATTGTAAACAAGTATGTTGTCCAAAATGACCATCATGTATATATTAAATTATTCATGGTGATTTTTTTCATTAATTCCATAAATAAAATAGTAGAATTGGTTATACCAAATGGATTATCATGATACTCAATATGGGAATACCTTCTCTGGATTACATTTTTATGAATGTTAGATTCTTTTATTCTTAATTGGTGATAACCAGATCAATGATCGGTATTCGAGAACCACTTTTCACCATTCAACTTCTCAAATAAATCATCAATTTTTTGTAACAGATAATTCTTCATTATATTTTTCCAATTTATTTTTCAATAATCAACGCATAGGAAAAGTATTCCATCTACTTTATTTTCAAAAATAGAAATCACTGACCAAGGTCACACCCTCGGTTATATAGATCCTTCCTATAACATATCATCTAATTGAATATTAAAATTTATAAATTCTGTAGGTTCCATATGGTAGTTAGTAATAGATACGGACCATATAATGGGTACTAAATCAATATGAAACTATACCACTACTACCAGTGTAAGACTTGAGAAATTAGAAGAAAACATATTGGGAATCTCAACAACAACTGGATGAAGATCATTGTCCAAATATTCTCAATCAAATTCAATATAAAGCACCTATATTACATTCCAAAAGTCTATATAAAAATGTCCATATCTACTGTACCTAGATTCAAGTTCCCCATAAATGATATAGCACATCCCATCAAGAAAAATAAAGGATACCCTCTAAAGATAGCCTTCAATTCATAAATTATTGGATATAATTCAATCCATCATGAAACATACATCAATAGGTTTCATGTTAATAACAAATAAATACTATGTATGTTTGATCTCTTATAAAGAGATTACATGAGAAGGAAAATAGACACCCTTGTATCTCTTAGTTATGATGGATTTAGTTATATACACAACAAAAAACAAAATATCAATAGGAATATTTAGTAGGTACACAATACTAGTCAATATAAATGAATCATATCCACTAATATAAAATAAAGCAGTTACTATAGATGAATCTATTGTGATGGTAACTCTCACGTTTTTTTGAACTATAACAACTTCATATGAAGCCTCTTCCAATATTTGAAGAAGATTTTAAATAGATATATGACCTTGGAACCCCTTTTTTCATGAAGTATCTGATTACACTAAAATACCTTTAGGTTTTTACAATCTAGTTTCACTACGTGGGACATGAAAAAAAATATTTTAATTTTTTTTGATGTTTTAAGAGACCATAATTATTATAGATATTTGGCACTGTACTACAAAATCCTCTTAAATTTCCAAAAATCCCACATTATAATCAAGAAAAATGGACTCTAAAAGGATCTACAAGTGGTTTATAGGACTTATCCAATAGATAACCACCATATCAATCATCACACATCCACTTTACATTAAAGGAACTCATATAAATATCACACGGGAAAAAAAATTATTCCCTTAAACACTAAGTTACCTTGTGGGTCATGATCAACCATCAATGACATATCCTTCTTATATGCATAAGAAGAGATATTCAATAAGAAACCATGGGAATTAATACAACTTCAGGGACCATCTAAAATCATCGAGTCTTAATTTTATCATTTGATAAATTCTCAGGTAAAAATTGTGCACACTCAACTGTCATGATTCTTCTCTACCACCATGGTATCCCACCATCTCCTACAATGTCCTTTTAAAATGAAGATGACACATTTCACCTTAATTGAATCATTCTCTTCCAGTAAATGAAATATGTATTATATCTTTCTCAAAAAATATTATTCCTCTTGTGGATCATTATATCCTTGTAACACTAGTGTATTATGGTGAAGGATCTCTTGAGCGTTATTTTGATATTCAACCCTCTAAGGTTCCACAATTGGAGCATGAATGTGAGCATGTGTAGGAGTCTATCATATAAAAAAGATAACTTGCACAACAATCTCAAAAAGATTATGGTCCATGGGAGGATATTCTTATCGTGGTCCACTAAAAGAATCCTCATGGATCCTATTCAAATGTATTAACAGAGGCATGATGTTGAACATCATTAATGTTATTAGAATATTACTCAAATCAACAAATCAAACAAGAGTAATTTGAATATCATTTCTATCACATAAAATATACAAGATTTGTATTTCAACCTATCCAAATTAGATGTGGGGAAAAACTATAATCATATCAAATTATTCCTTAAGATGATTTTCCTTAAACTCCCCCAATGACTTAAGGCTCATTAATCTGAAATATTGAAAGGAAATCACTATTAATTACCTTTTTTTTCCCAACAACACATCCAAAAATACATTATGAGATGAAGCAAATATACTTATAAATCATCCTATGATACCACTTTATCAAGAACCATCACCGATACCCTATTTACTGAGCTAACATCAAAATTTATGAATGGAATTACTGATCCCCACAGCTTGGGGACTAGCACCTGAAATCATACACAATAAAAGAGGGAACAAATTTACCATAAAAAATCGAATGGTAATAGATTCAAAGTCCTTATCCCCAACACTCAAAAGGGATATACTATCACTATAAAAAATGTATAAAAAACCCAAATCATTACATCATCAAAGTACTCAAAATCTATAATGAACACAAGCATCTAATGTAAAAAGTGGATCACATCTCCACCAACCACATCCATCACTCCATTCTAAAAGAATCAATAATATCCACTACCTATAAGTGGAAATTTTCTTTTTCTAATACATTAACTATGAATGTCTACAAATCACCGAAGGAAATGGTAGGGTGTGAGATATAAATTATTTTAGGGTATCACCATGTTTTTTATAATACAATCCATAATAATAATAAAAATTAATTTTATTTTAATGAAAACAAGGAATATTATGACATATAATTTTCATATTTAAAACAAAACGTGCTTTCTATTTAAAAGATGTAAAATGTTTTGACAAACGATTAAAAAAACATTTCACATATTAATTTTATCTAATTCTATTATCATGACTAAAATAGTTTAATAATTAGTGGAATATATATCAAAATAATCAGAACAATCTCAATGGTAATCTAACCTAGAGTGCATTAGTTTCTAGCTATAGGATCCTCAACGTTCTCAAATATTTGATCACAACTACACAAATGTGAACATGTCCTTTAGTCTAAATCCAAATAGTACTCTTCAATATCTTATCAAGGATAATCATACCAAACTATGGTTTTTTAGTGTTTTAATTTCTAATCCATTTCACAGGGTTCAACATCCTAGCATGATTATCCCAAATAACCCATTAAATCCAAATATTTCATTTGCTCAAAAAATCAATAAAAAGTTGGAATATCATCTTAATTAAAAAAAATATCAATAAAAAAATAAATTTCTTATTTAACAATTTCAATATGCCAATTCAATTTCAAAAACAAATCAATTTTTTTCATCTAATTCCATCTAAAAAACAATAATAGGATTTCATCATTTCAATTTAATATATTTTTTCTCAAAATGTTTCTCAAATAATTTCATCAATTCAATAATTTTCAAAATACACCCATATATTCTAATTCATTTGGAATTTGGGTTTTTATCAAAATCCAGGCCATTTTTAATTTCATAATTAATTCTACCCAAATTAATTTTTATAAATTAGTTCAAAGAAATTTAAATATTCTCAAGTAATTCAAGGATCCAATTTCGCAATAAATCTCAAATGGAACCTGTTACCCTTGGATCATGTAAGGAAATGATCAAAACCAGTAATATGAACTCTAATGGTTATTGAAGGTAAAGATGATCTAAGAATCAGATCTAGAATCGAGATATAAAAATTAAAGGGGTAGAAAAAATTAGAGTTCAAATCTATAAAAATAATAATAACATAATACACTCCATGGATGAGAGGAAGTGTGATAAAGTGAAACTTCATGTTAATAATTCGATATACCCAAAAGAGATTGATCGATATCAATCACGCATTGATCCACCAATAAAAGGACCTAGAGTATCCAAAATAAAGTTAAGAGAGACTTCAAAACATATGTAAAATGTTTACGGTTGCTGGGGGATTGATAAGGGTTAATCTATATGGTTTTTTATTTTAAAAATAATTTTCATAATAACTAAATCATGGACGCACATTTTTATAGAGGTATAATATAGTAATGGGGAACTGTGTCCAACCTTACTCCCACACTATTTGGACTGGACGGTTTCGATTAGGCAAGGTAAAAATTTTGGAATCCATTCACTGACTATACATTTCAAAGATTCAATAGGGATGCATGGTTTTCACTGTGGGCGGTTTGGGAAAACTACTGTACAACTATGAACTACCCAAAAATCAAAAAAAAACCCCAAATTTCACCCAAATTTCACTCAAACAAACCCAACAAAAAGGTGATAAAAACTAGGATCAGCGAAAAATCATTAAAAAAGTAATGGGATGTTGCAAACTCCCCCTAATAAATAAACTTTTGGTCCCCAGGAAAACAATCAAGATGTTACAATATTAATGATATGAGTCCAATGCTCTCTCATCAATTCCTTCCTATAATTCTTATGACATTCATAACCATGCCAACAAAGAAAATGGACCAATGGTTTTATTATTCCATGAAGAACCATTTTATCAAAAACTAAAATCCTTACTATATTTACATCAATGATATGTTAGGATCAACATCAAGATATTCCTACCTCAGCACATGAGATGGGTCGAAATATACTTTGAAAACATTGATATATAGAACATGTTATATATCGATTTCAACTATGGTGGAAGTGATAAATGGTATGAAATTTTTTATTCCATTTCAATAACCTCAAACGGTCCCACAACACATAATGAAATCTTTACCTACCTCCCATGATATTGGTGACCCAACTGAGGTGATACTATCAAACACACTGATCCACTGACAACAATCTCTAACCAAATTTGATGATGATCATCATAAGATTTATATAGTCTATATGAAATAACAAGTGTTTTATAAATAAAAAAACTTTTTACATTCATCTCTTAGAGTAATCTCGGTCCAACCAAATGACATTAAACAATCTCAAACCAACATCATGGAGATTTATAAGTAGTCATTAAAATTCCTCAAAGGGATCCATCCAAATTGAGGAATGGTAACTGTTGGTATAGGAAGAATCAACCAGTCCCAAATAGACATTCCAAGCTCCATAAAAATTGAAGATGTAGGAATGAAGCATTCCCTCAACAATATATAAATATCCCCTTCTCTAGAAATCCATCTGTGTATGTCAATCTATACTCAACTGAACGTGATATCCCGTCGCCCCCAAAAGGCCTCCTAAAAAAGATGTAAAATGTAGATCTCTCTTAGATACTATAACATATAGAACTCCCTAAAAATGAAAAATACATGTCAAATAAATATTTAACACATCCTCATATTTTTTATCCCAAATGGGTATTAAGTGTTTCAACTTCATCAACCGACCGATCACAACCCATATCACAATGTTTTTCTAAGGGGAATGCGTCATCCTAACCAAAATATCCAAAAAAATATAATCCCACTTACATGTCTGAACTGGATGTGGGTATAGTATTACTAAAGGTATTTGGTTCTCTTCCTTGACCTTCTTTCATGTAGAACAATGTCAGTGATATTTCATAGCATTACTGTCCACAAGAAACTTCAATGTATATCAAAGATTATATTTGTGGTTCTAGGGTTCATTCCCCACGGGTAATTATGGATATCCAAAAGTATTGCTTTCCTCACTGAAAAAGGTACAACGTATCATTTATAGAGTCATATGATAAACTCACAAGATAAGTACTATTCACCAATGGTCTCCCCATCATAGAGAGTCCATAATGTTATATATTTCACCATCAAGTTATTGTTCTTAATGAGTCATCTAGATAAGTGAGGATGTTAACTCAAAATTATTTGAGAAAATATCATACTAATATTCCCTGACATCAAAAAAACATTGAAGTTGAGCCCTTAGGTTTCACTATTCTGATGATCCTCTCATGGCCTGACTCAAATGTTTCCTACTTAATGAATCTACGATAATGATTCCCTTCTTGGGGGTGTAGGAAATTTCAACATCAGAATATTGTATGTACTTTTCCTAAAGAATATTCCAAAGGATTAACTCCTTTTGAGGGAAAATATAACTCAGGATATTGTGTTAAGAATACAATGTAATACTTCCTATGATAAGGGGATTCTTCCATCTCTCAAGTGAATGCATCACATCTACATGTTCAAGGTGGTGGGTCAGATAATTCATTATAGGTTTCCTAAGTTGTCAATAATGATAGGCTACCATGTCATTACCCAATATAAGAATATATCCAAAAACAGAACATGATGTTTCAAAAATCACAACATAGAAAAGACTCTCTTCTAAAACAGTCAACATTGGTGAGAAAGTCAAAATATATTTTAGTTCAACAAATTAATTTTGATATTTTTCTTCCCCAATGAACATTAATCCCTTCTAAGTGAGTGTAGTCATTAGAGATTCTGTCATTGTGAAATCCATTATGAAATTGTGATAATACACATCTACACACAAGAATATCTAAATCATAATATCATTATGTGGTTTCTCATAGGTTATAACAACATTCACCTTCTATAGATCAAATGAGATACCATATTTGGACACCACATTTACCAATAACTTCACTTCATGAATCCATAATAATATTTTGATAGCTTGGAATAAAATCAGTGATTCCTTGACATCTCCAAAATTTCTATAATATCATTACCATGATCCTAATTTGACAAGGAGTAATCCAAGATTTCATCCATAAAACCAGAAACAACGTATCTAGAAACTGAGAGAATATTTGGTTCATAAATCCATAAAGGCAACATGATAATTACAAAGACCAAATTGAATTAAAATATACTCATAAGGGAAGTACCTTTTATAGAAGGTGGTTTTCATAATGCAAGATTATTTTATGATGAAATGTTGATAACTTGGTCGAAGATCAATATCCCAGAGCTACTTTTCTACATTCAACTGGTCAAACTGATAATCAGTCAACGAAAATGTATACCTTTTTTACAGTAAATCAGTTGATTTTTTGGTAACCATAAAAAATGATTAGTGTTCCATCCAACTTATTTGAGAATACAAAATTCACCTCAAATGGTGACACACTTAGGCATATAAATCCTTTCTCTAATAGATTATCCAAGTGAGTATTAAACTCTTTCAGTTTAGCATGTTCCATATGATAGGAATGAATAGATACCATCTATGTAGTAGTCACTAAATAATTAATAAAATATACCTCACATACTGGTGGTATAGAAGTGAAATTAGAAGTAACCATGCTGGGAAACCCTACAAAAATTAGATAGAGATCGTCACTAAAATATTCACTCTCAATTTCAAAATAAAAATTCGAAAATAATTTCCAAAACATTAGATAAGAAGGTCTAAATGAACATAACTATAAGTCTCATTCTCCCCGAACAATACGGAACACCCCATTGGGAATAACAAACGACACCCTCCAAAGATAGAAGTTAATTAAGGCCTTATTAGAAATAATCCATTCCATTCTAAAAATGACATTAATATGTTTCATGTTGAGAACCAAAAAATCCTAGGTATGAACTATATGTGATAAGGAGAAGGTAAAATTATGAAAATAATATATCTTCACACAAAGGGGTTGTGTAATATCTATAACAAAAAACAATAATAGTTGATATAAATGAGTGAGATCCACCTATATCAAATAAAGCTATCATTAAAGATGAAGTTATAGTGATGGTACCTATAATAGTTGTTCAACTTATATAATATTCTTCTAAAGAATCTTACCCTTTGAATAGATGTGTTTTTCTATATGACTTTGGTTGTAACCCATTTGTTCATGAAGCATATGATTTCAATGAATTACTTTTAGGGTCTGATGATCCCTTGACACAACATGGGGAAGAAAATAAATGTAATAAATTATTTATATTTTCTGAGTGACCACAAGAACTATATAAATTTGGTACTATAGTAAATACAAATCATAAATGACCTTCCTTTCCACACTAGAATATATTCAATGTGCCTATTCCATGAACTTGGAGAGGTCAAGTGGATTCCCGATGTTGAAAACAACCATGAGACTCATCAGGATTCCTATTTACCTAAAAGGAACTCATAAAAACCCACTAGAAGAGAAGGGATTTCCTTCCATCCCCATCAAACCATCAAGAATAAGTTAATCCATTAACATCCTATCCAACACGAAAGCATAAGAAGAGAGATTCGATAATAATGCCTAAAAATGAATATCAATTCAATGACCCATCTCAAAACATCAAGTCCTCATCTTCTCATTTGTTATAATATTGGGTACAAACAAACCAAGATTAACAAAGTAGTTTTCATACTATATTATGATATTGTAAGACTAATGTAGGCTAAACAAATCTATAGCCTTATCCATCACCATTGAATCTAGATATAACTCATCGGTGAAATGTACTGTAATGTCGTTCCACTCTATCCCCATGTTCTTAATTATGGTCACCATAATATCCAATAATCTCCTTCGTGTTCCTTCTATATTGAATACCACACATTTCACTGTAATCAAATCTGGTGCTTTCATGAAATAAAAAAGATTCAATATTTTTCACATCCAATACTCATCCTATTAAATATCATTAATCATTCAAATGTTGGTGACTTTAGCTGAAGGTATTATTAAGGTCAATTCTGGTATTAATCTTATGTGGTTCCATAACTGGAGCATGAATTGTAATATGCGTAGTTGAAAATCTCAGATCTAGGAATTCACATAGAATAATCTCCAAAATATTTTGGTCTATGGGAGTATCACCTCATTATGGTTCAATAATAAATTCCTCATAGAGACTGTTCCAAAATATTTTTAGAAGATTTATGATACCCAATATCAATAGATAAAACAAAGTACATTAAATTATTATTCATATCATTATCTCAAACAAAACAAATAGGAGTATCCATCCCATCTGTTAACATATCAAGATTTAGATTTCAACCTATCAATATCAAAAGTAGGGAAAAGTCTAGAATCAGATTAAATAATTCCTCAAGATGCCTTTTCCCAAACACCCATAGTGACTTAAAGATCATTACCATGAGAGATATCCAAACACTCACACATTCTTACCTTATATATCCTAGAAATAAATCCCAAAAAACATAATGAAATGGCTTGAAGGAAATTCCCAATACACATGTGTTGACTACTAGCACAAGGATTTATAAAGAATGAAATAGGGAATTTATTTTCCACAAAACAACATATGATAAAATATTACAATTCAACATGCTTAACACTACAAAGGGAGAACATACCACTAAATAATAGTTATAAATATCCCAAAGAATTAAATCATCAAATAAATCAACATGTATCAAGAAAATTATCCAAAATCTCATGTAATAATTGTATCACATTTTTACCGATCACATCCATCACTCTAAGCCTAAAGGATAAAGAGAATCTACCACATATTAGTTACACATTCCCATTTTTCAAACATAGCATAAGAAATTATAATAAACCTGATGGAAAGGGTAAGGTACGAGATATAATTCCATTTAACGTATTCTAAAGTGTAATAAAATATATTTCATGATAAAAAACCAAATAATTCTATCAATTCAGAAAAAATAGTTCATGGAATTATATATCCTTTTAATATCTACAAAAACATACTTTGTGACATCCTGATATTTTATGAAATATATTCTTCAAAATTAATTTAAATTCCTTGAAATATTATGTTATAGAAAATATATAGTTTATCTTTTTTTATATGAAACTTCATTTTTATCTTTTGTTACATTTAACTTTGAATTTCTTCATTAATTTTTGTTACACGCAACTTTGAGTATTACTAGATAAAAATTTACTCTTGATATTATTTTTTAACATAATAGTTACCAATTAGTTATTGGATGGTGGGAATGAAAATGATTAATATTATTATTCAAATATTTTTGAAACATGTCTCTATATTGAATAATTTTTTCAACAATTAAATGATAATTAAAAAAAAGATTATATATGACAACTGTGTTTTTATAAAAAACAATTTTTATACCCATAAAAGAATTTTATCAAAATAAATTAAATTATTAAAAATTATTCAAAGGTACTAATTAAATTTATATTTTATACAACATATAATTTTTTATATTCATCCCATATATTTGATAATCAAATTATAAGATTAAATCCATTTTAATCATAAAAGATCAATTTTTCAGAAAGGCAGTTTTACCACCTTTTAATGGAGCACTTATTTTAAAACTAATTTTCAAGAAATTTACAAATACTGTATGAAAAAATATACTTTATTTTTAAATAATATTATAAAAATTTACATAGGGTGAATTTTTTTTATTTTGCAGAGAAGTTCAATGTTTTGATGAATTATGATGAATAATGGGTTTTAATTAAATAATGCTTTTTGTTCGAAATAATTTATAGTTTTAAATTATTTATTTAATTTGTTTAAAATTATAATAAGATATATTTTATTTTATTTAATCTATTTAATGTAATTTTAATCAATTCCATACTGAATTTGGATATAATAATATTTAAAATATTTATACTTTTTTACTTTAAAAAACGCTTTCTCGCTCCATTTACGTGATTAATTATAAATTAACTGCTATAGTTTTTTATTGTATATATTTAAAATGTGTTACATGTTTTTAATAAGAATATTATATATAATTTTGAATAAGTTTTACTTGTTTTTGAGATACATATTATTTAAATAAATATTAATTAATTGCAATGATTATGGTAAAAATGTGTTTAGTTAGTAGTTAAACATTAATCGTAAGGGGAACAACAATCTAGAAACATTACAAATTTTTTTTATGAAATATTTAAAACATATACCAAATTATATATATTTTGGTCTATTATTTTATGCACATGAAGTATGTTATACCACCCACTAGTTCTTACCTTGTTCTATTTAAAAGAATGCCACACCTTCTCCACTCTAAACAGAAACTCACTGTACTCACTTGTTAAGAACTATAATGACCATCGGTTCATTAAAATATCTTAAAAAAATTTTAAAAAATAATCTCATTAAATAAGACTCACCATGGGTATAAATTAAACCAATGATTCCCTTTCGTGAAAAATAAAAGGTGTTTCTTGAAGAAGAGGAACATTATTCAACGAGCACTTTTGTTTTATTTTTTTCTCCACCCATCAAATTATTATTATCAAAAGATTATAAAATAAAATCAATAACATTAATATAATTATATTTTTTTATGTTGAGGGTAATACCTATAACAACAAATACTTCTAAAAAATGAGATATCAAATCATCCTTCGTGTGTATGGAGGACTACCACCTTGCGAACCGATAACATTCATTCGTCCATTACCAACTCTCTAGGTTTAAAATAATGATGTATTTATAGTTTATAAATGATAATTATGATATTTATAAAATTATAAAATAATAAATATATCATGTACAACCATTTTTTATTTCATACATTAGAGAATACGATGACATCCATCATGTGTATGGTGGACTACAGCCTCACAAAGTGATGTAAAGTGGTTTCCACTAATATATTACCTGGAAGGTAATAAGTGTTACTATAATCAATATATATGATATAAAAGAAATAATTATGATACTAATAACATAATTAATATTCTTTAAATTTAATATATTACTTTCTTTCTTACCGTTTCATGTAATGAAAATTTGAAAATGTGGTTTGTGAATTTGTGGACTACCGCCTCCTCAAAGTGACGTGATCCTTATTTTTCATAACTACATCATAAGAAAGATATATATACATATATATAATTATATTATATTATATTTATTACAAAAATTTCATTATATTTGGATAATTATTTCATAAATTCTTTCTAAATTTATCATTGAAAAATGGAAACGTTACTCATGCCCACCTATGACCTACAGTTTCCATTATCATAACGTTGGTTTATTTTTCATAACCACATTTCATTTAAGATTTTAATAATATAATTGATGTACTAATGTTATAATTATATCATTGTTATTATTTTTTTATAATTTAATACTAACCTCATGGACCATAGTCAACATATCAGTGTTAGTTTTGACACATGAGACATATATGGTGAAGGCATCCCACATAAATATTAATGTTTACGTAATTTTATATAAATTTTTTATAAATTAAATAATAGTAATAATATAGATTTAATAGTTTATGAATAAAGTAATTAATTAAAAAAATTTATTATTCAAGAATATATAGGACAATAATGAAAAATTGTACTCATAGTAAGGGATCTTCATCGAACTTTTTACATCTGTGAGATAAATGTAATATTCACAACTTACTTTTTTTGTTTGGTGAATATATTAAACTTTTTGATATAGTATATTATTCTTTATTTTGTCTTCATGGTATTTAAAATTTTTATTTTATGTTAATTTTATTTTTTGTTTCCAATTCAGATGTTTACCATAGTTCTATGGGGTTTCTTCTAAATTTACATTCCAATGAAGCTTATTTGTTATTATAGAAAAAATTACTTTTATATGGTCCATATAATTCCCCATGACTTGTTATATAATTAATTTGATATATATTAATGATATTAAAAGATTAAATTGATCATATTATTTCATGGAACTCATGATTCAAAAGATACTCTAGAAGTAAGGGGTTTTATCTCAGAGTAACTTACATTGAGGCATATATGTAATTATGTACATAGTTACTTTTATAAAGATTATATAATTCAAATTTTAAATATATATCATTAATATCAATATTTTATTGATATTAAAAGTTTAATTTAATGATATTCATTCATGGTGTCTGTGACTCAAATATTTGAATTAGTTATGCGACACTTTGAATGATTAAAGATCATTTTATCAATAAATTTTAATGATATTTTAAATAAATTTAAAATAATCAACATAAAAAACCCTAGTTATTAAGTATCACCCAATTGGGATATTTTTTATTGATACCATTCATTTTCATCCATCTGTGGGATATTGATTGTTTCAAATATATTTTTAGGGAAATTTTCTCTTTTCTAAGGGTTAATCATGATTCAAATGTTTTTTAATAGAACTAATTTATTTTACATGGGTCAAAAATGATTCAATGGGATTGTTATGGAACCATTAAATTTTCCATGGGTTGATCAATTTTCTTAGGTATTCACATTAAAAACATTTTATTTCTAGGGGATTATAAGGCTATAAATGAATAATAATTTTTTATATTATTTTTATAATGAAAGTGTTTAATTCATCATATGGTTCATGAAAATTATAAAAAATAAGTGAGCCTTATAGAGCATATAAGTGGAATTAGTCCCTTTAAATCACACAGGTGGTCCTGATATAACTTATACAACTTATTTATCCCCATTATTTCTCATAAATAATAGGTTGTCCCGATATAGCTTATAGGAGGGGTGATCCCAATTATATCTCTGCAAGGAATTGGGTAATTTTAATGTTACAATTCGGTTGTATGGTTATTCTAATTAAAATTGATTTTAACTGGTTTGGATATGTCATTGAAATGGTTTTATGAATTTGATTCTCCATGTTACCAAAAAGATATTTAATCTTTTTAACGAGTTTATAATGTATATAATGATCGAGATTTATATCACATGGATTTAGAATATTGATTTTAATTAATATAGTCTATTCCATGTTTTCATATTTTATGATCCTTGTATTCAGGGGTCTATGTTAGTTTTTGATTATCTCATGCACTGGGATTATTTCATCATACCCTTATGCATTAGTATGCTTATTGATGATAATCATTAATTATTAATTATTTTTTCCCATACTGAGGGTTTGATCACACCATTCTAATGATACCTTTTCCATAGGTTTTGAAGATTGATGTCGATCGATTAATGTCTATAAATTATTCCACAAGTATGATGTTGATAACCTATTGTGAAATAGTAAAAGCTATGCTATATGAGAAAAATGTTTATTCATGACATGAGAATAATTTATATAAGAGGTTTTTTTAATTCTATAATACTCTAAAATTAAATGATCCAACAAAATTTAATTGATCCAATTTATCATCTTTAATTTTTATGTTTTGGTGGAATAAAATTCAGTAAATATTAACATCATCAAATAAAGGAATGTAAAGTTATTTATTTCATCATATGATCCTAGAGTGCGGGTCCTGGGATTTTATAACTCGTATCAGAGGTCAGTTTAGATTACATTAGATATTATGATGTAATCATGTGAGGTTATATTTAAGGTTATGGATACTATCATAGGATTTTCATGTGTTTTAAGACATAGAGACATCCCATAAAGGTTTTATATAATAAAATTTGGGAGTTTATTATTGAAATTTTTGGATAAGTTTTTTTGTTGAGGTATTTGTAACCCCTAGGTTCAACATGAAGTGTTTTTAGGGAGGAATGAATTTTTTCTATTAAAGAAAGGAGTACATATATATTCAGTGAAAACATGTAGCATATGTTAAGGCGATGGATCTTGAACCCCTGACCGATGGATGTTGTGGGTTTCATGCCTACCACTATCCTAAGTGATATCCTAGTTAGTATAAAAAAAAATTAAATAGGTAAGGATTAATTTTATTTATAAATAATATGGTATTTCATATAAGTAATAATGGTTTAATGAAATTTGAAGAATATATGAAAAAATCCTTCTAATATATAGGTTTGAGACTTAGTCAGGAAATGCAAGGGGAATTATAAGGATAATTATTTATGGAATAATTTTGTTTTAAATTTTTGTGTTACTATTTAGTTTGTAATATTTTTGTATCATATAGAATATTATTCATTTAGGAATCCATCATTCCATGTTCTGAAAATTATAGTTATTGTTAACTTCTAAATACATATGGAATAACTTTATTGTCCTCATTATGTTTATGTGGTATTTTAAATTTGATGTTTGATATTCAAGAATAATAAAATTATTCTTTAATACTCAGCATTTAGAGAAAAATATGATATTGTGTTGGAGATTGGTTAAAAGATGAAATTTTACCATCAATTATGTATATCTCCATTATTTGTTTTGTATTTAAGGTAATTATTTACCTCAAGAAAAAGGATATTTAAAAAAAATTATTATCCAAGTAACATAAATTATGATGAATTGATGGTCTTTTCCATCATAATAGATTTTTTAGGCCCTTAAATTTCCATTTATTATTCAATTTTTTGTGACAAATTGACCTCAATCACTATCTGTAATTATTTACGATTTCCCCCCATTCTCACCTATGTTGTACATATAAGAAATCCTATTCATGTGAGTCTTCCTATGAACATTATGATTCCCACATCCCAATTAAAAGTGTATATTTAAAAAAAAATATGATTTGGGTTTCGATTAAGGAATTCTTTAAATGTTAATCCTTGGGTAACCAAGATTAAATTTTAGGGTGAAATTTATTTTATAGGGGTTGAGATGTAGCATCTAGAGATTTAATGAAAAAAATTATTTTAAAATAATTTAAATTCTTGGATAGGTGGAGTTACAAGAAATTCATAGTATTTATTTCATTATACACAAAACCATGTTTATCTTTTCTTGAACAAAAATTTTAGTTTCATCAAAAACATCTGTTACACGTAAGGTCCAATCATACCGAACAATAATATACTATTAATTTAATAACTTTAACATAATATTTATCAATTAAAGAATATAATGGTTGGAAGTAAAATGATTAACTATATTATAAATATATTTTATACACATGTTTATATAATTAATCATTTGGTGACAAATTAATTAGCAATAAAAATAAAAACCAATTTAATATAAAGGACATATTTTTACAAAAAACTATTTTTTATACAAAATGGAATATTATCGTAATAAAATAAATGAATAACTATTAATAAATGATATTAATTTAATTAATATGTTATATATTCAATTAAAGGATTTTAAATTCAACCAACATATTTTATACGCATAAGCTATGAATACAACCAATTTTAATCATAAAATGATCTATTTTTCTAAAAGGAAGTTTACCACCCTTTAATGGAAGTCCTCTTTTAAAAAATAATTTTGAAACATTTATAAATTGTATTTGAAAAAATAAACTACCTTTATTTAATAGGAATATCAAAATTTTGTGTTCGTTATTTTGTGGTATTTTTTCTATAAGTATTAATGTTTTGGTGATTAATGAAAATTACAGGATTTTAAATGAAAGAAATATTTTCCTAAAAATAAATTATACTATTAAATGAAATATATAATTGGTGTTAAAGTAAAGTTTAATCAATTTTTTATAATTTAATCCAATTTAGTTCATTGAAATAATCTTTACATTGAAATTGGATATATAATCATTTCAAACTTTTTGAACTTACGCACATTCTCGTCCCATCGGTGGGATTAATTTCATATTAAATACATCAACTTTTGTAATTGGAAATTTAGAAAATGGATTCCATATTTTGAATAAGAATTCATTATAATATATATTAATGTCTTATTATTTTTCTAACAAAATCATTAGAGAATGTAATTAAAATGAATTACATTGATTAATGTAAAAAATGAGTTTACTTAGTGGTTAACGGTTAATAATAAGGGGAAATTCCCAAGAATCTTATAAAAAACCCATTATATGGACTTATTTCAACCTTATAACCACTTTTATGGATTTTTTTTCATTATTGTTGGAACATAATGTAATGGAGAGACTAGAACCAAAATATTTTTATGAAATATTTTCATTAAATAAATTTAAATCATCAATCGCTTGAATTTTATGCCATCATGAGTTTAAACATACCATGAGACACCCTTGGTATAAAATTACCACTATAACGTATCCATTATTCTAGTTGGAATAAATCTAACTAACATATGAAAAAAGGGTGAATTCGTTAGCTACCATTTATTTATAAAAAATATAACCTAATTAAATATGAAGAAATATTTGTATTTTTGTATTAATAAATTAATTAAATTACAATTCGTAAATGGAATTAATGAAATATATATTTTATATATTTGATAAAAAAATTATATTCATCCAATTGATATTTCGGTCAAAGGATATGAATAAACCGTATTTTATGTATGGAAACCAATTTCTTTAAATGGTCAATTTTACCATCTTTTGATGGAGAACTCTTTTTAACTTAAAATATAAAAATTTAATTTGGATTAAATTTCTATATTTTTTTTAGATAACTTAAATATTTTTATGAATAGTAAAAATACACAAAATTTTAATTGAAAACATCATTTTTTATCAAATTATTTTATATGGTTAAATTATATTATTTAAAGGTTTTAATGTATAAATAGAATATATTTTTATCATTTAACATAATTTAGGTTTTTGATATTAAATTTTCATTGTATTTATATGTAAAATTATATCAATCTTTAGAAAATGTTTTAGCTTTTACTAGTCGTTTTCTCATTTCGACAATGAAAATATTTTTAAATTAATTACATGCTATTATATGTTTTCAATTTTTAAAAATGGATTCCATATTTCAAATTTCTGTGTCCAAATTATTTAATTTTATTTATTTTAAATTTGGTCATTTTGAATAATAACTATAGTAGTATTTATTAATAGAGTAAAAGTGTAAATCAGGTAATTAATGTTAAAAAAATATAATGAAGTTACCCTAAAACATTTCCTAATATTATTTAATGAGTATTATTTGACTTATATCATCCTTGGGATGAAATGGTATCCTTTTAAAGCAACATTTATGAGATTATTAAATAAAATTTTCCTTTATTTAAAGAAAAGTTAAATATTTATTACTCAAATTATAGTAATTATATTATTTTTAATATATGGTTATAAAGAAGAAAAATCAAATAATAATACTCATTTAAAATAAAAGTTCTTTTTATTTATCTGGGATATTTATATTTATTTTTTATAAAATAAATAATTACCTTAATAACTTTTACATTAATGTTGAAAAAATTATTTAATTTAGGAGAAATCAATAAAATATTTGTTATTTAAATTTAAATATCCATTAAAAAATTAAAACTATCCAAAATATTATATGAAAGTATAGATCGATCATATTCTTCCAATGGTTATGTTATTAGATATTTGGATCCATATAAAAAATATTATGACAATTAGAGTAATTTATTTAAAGAGATGTTAAAGTTGTCATATTAAAATTTTAATTAGTATAACATTTTTAAAATATGTTTATCCAGAAAAAAGATTTTACAAAAAATATTAATCATAAATATATAAGAATGATATATTATGGAAATTTATATTTAATTCTTATTCAATAAATAGATATATTAAATAATTACAAAAAATTGATGATGTAATTATTTTATCAATGGAGATAATAAGTAAATGTTATTAAGAATATAAAAATAAATAAAATTTTGTATAATTAATATGTCCATATAATTTTTTAGACAAACGCGACCTAATATGAATATAATAAAATAATTAGTTCGAAGTTAACTTGTTTTATTTTTATTTCTAATAATAATTTAATTCTATATTATTAAAATTGATACTATTGACAGTTTATCAAAACAATATATTATTAAATTTTTTAAAAATCATAAATCAATTTTTTAAAATTTAAAATAAGTATTAAATGATTTAATTTGTTATAAATTATTCATTTATATTCTCATCTAGGTCAAATAAGTAAATATCAGATCATTTTAATATTGAAATATTTGTAACATAGTTAAAAATTAAATTGAATATCGAAGTGTTATTTAAAATAATAAGGTACCAATAAAAAAATAACTCCACTAAAAATTATTTGATGATTATATTAAAACATTATTTCATCTAAAATTCGTAAATTATTACATTTATATTTTTTTTGTATGTGGTTTTAATTTATTATAAACTAATATTTTTGGAAATTCCAAATCTCCCCAACATCAATTATTAAAGGGAACCTCCTCCCTCATTTCTTCATAACTCATTGAGACCTCATGGTCATCCATACCATGCTTATTTCCCTTATAAACATCATATGTCACATTATAGTAGTGATTGTATTATAAAAAAGATAAAATTAATGACTTTAAGAGGAGATCTATAGGGATCTTTCTGAAGAAGACGTAATCACCTTTATTGACTCTCCAAAAATCATTTCTTTTTTTAAATACTATTCCATTATTGTTTCCATTGTTAATTAATAATTACAATACCACCAAAAATATGAGTTATTATTATGGTTATGGAACAACATTATTCCACATTTTATCCATCATACATATAATGAATTCACCACGCATGCGTATATATGGCTTATTGTATCCACTCTATGGTGTAATTTATTTATCACCACCACTTTTCTTGGATGGGTATAATGATGGTAATAATAAATAATAATGATTATTACAACAAGATATTAATTATTTAAATATATATATACATTCCAATTCTATAAT
Organism: Viscum album; assembly: GCA_963277665.1. Classification (NCBI taxonomy): domain Eukaryota; kingdom Viridiplantae; phylum Streptophyta; class Magnoliopsida; order Santalales; family Viscaceae; genus Viscum; species Viscum album. The sequence goes on along the minus strand of OY728132.1, from coordinate 755,042,277 downwards.
ATTTAATAATTAATCGAATGATATCATCACTCGTGCATACTATAAGGTCCCAGCCTTAAACCTTACTTAATCTTGAGTTATTACAGGATTACACATTGCGGATCTTTTTGGGTTTAGAGTTTTAGAGAATTAGATCATCAAACTTGCATTACATTCAACATATAAACAAAGTGGTTACATAAAGATAGTATTATTCATTCCCCTCAATGGAAACATATTTAAAATAAAACATGGATTCTTTCTTGACACTTCCTTGACACTATCATCATATCATGTACCGTTCCCTTGACCTAGGAAAAACTTTTCCAAAAACATGGGATGAGCATAAAAAGCTCAGTAAGGGATATAAAAATATGGAAAGGAAACATGGGTACATATATACATAATAATGAGATCATACTTTACCCATAAAACATATGAACTTAAACATACCTCATCAAATCATGAATAAATCATAGAAATCATAAGACATAAAGGTAACTTGAGGCATTCATAACATTCTTACGTAGGGAGTAACCCTCTTGGTTATGTTTGGAATACCCATCACAGTATATTCCCTAAATCTCTTCAGAGAAACCTTAATGTTTCACTCCATCGCGTTACCCAATGCATTGGAGAGCTATATCGGGCTCACCCGCCGTTATTTTATCACAAAACCACCCGTCTTCATAATAATTCCCAAGAACCTCAACATAATCGTATCACATAAAACATGCATAAAGGAAACATAAAATTTCCACATTTAAATAACAAGATATCAATACAACACATTGATATAAAAAAATTATGAAAACCATTTTCAATACCAAAATAAAAGTAAAGTAAAACATGGTATTTATTTTTCTTTTAAAAATAATGTATGGCTTGTAGAGGAAGTCGAAACTCAAATAATGGTCACGGCGGTGGAGAAGTCGTTGTCGCCGCATACGTATGACAAACACATTCCCTTTTGTCATTTTGTAAAACGCTTCATATAAAAAAGATTCCTTTTGGATAAACATAAAAGTCAAAGGGGTTTATACACCATATAAAAGAAGGTTGTGTATAAAATAAAATATGCCTCAATGAAAGGAGATTGAGACGAAGTCCCATACCTCAGGTCCGACTTGACTCGATCGTTCTTTAATGTCCTGAATAAAAAACTTGAGTTAATTTATACTTGCTTAAGAACCTTTTTCAAGTTCATTATTCCTTTTATATCACTTATTACCATGTCATGAACACTATGTAATTATTTAAGTTAATAACGGTCATTTTAACGATCATTGGTACTTGAGTCAAAAATAAACCCTTTATAATTACAATTTGTTCATGTATCCATTATATCCAGAATGGTATTCATGATTTAGATATCATATATGTCATATATATCCAGTACATGCATGCATTTATAATATTACATAATCATTTAGAGGTAAGAAATGAAATGCACCGTTCATGGAGACGGTAAGCCGTACATACGCATGAACGCTACTTTCATTTCTCTTTCGTATTTTATAGAATGGAATCATAATGATATAAAGGTATATTATAATTCCAGTATAATTTCATATACAATATCATAGTTCCATCCTTTATACGTCCCAGATATGGTATTTAACGAATCAAATCACTTTGAGGTGGCGGTAGTCTGCACTTCCTTAAATGAAGATATCGCGTTTACCCATAATGGGAACCATAAAGGTATTCCCAAAATAAAAAATACAGAAGCTTAAGAAAACCATAAACATATTATATATCATATATAAATATAGTGACATCTTAATGGCCACCTTTGAAGGTGAGAAAGGAATGTTGAACAATCATCGTTTCAGGAGGTATAAATTCAACATCCACAGAAACAGTATGTTCATTAACCATTAGATGTAGGTGTGTGTAAGTGTAGCTTGAATCCTTCTTATAAAAACATCCTTGTATATTGAAGATACTGGAGTTGTTACAATAGAAATAAATAAAATGAGTTTAGGGGGTTGGAGAAACAAAATAAAACAAAAGGACTCAAGTGAAGACATCACCTTAAAATCGGGTAACTCCCTTTGGTTTGAGCTCAAAGGCTTCCTTGGGAAGACTTCTTCCAAAATTGAGGCTTCAAGGAGTAATAGAGGGATGTGGAGAGACAAAATGAGCAGGGGTTGGCCGAGCCAAAGGCTTTGGGAGTGTGGGTAAGTAGGTAGAGGTGGGGGCCTTTTGTAAGAGGAGAGGAGAGGCACTCTTGGAAAGTAAAGAAACTTTACTTTATTTGAAAATGAGTTTCGGATTTAAAAGGTCCCACATTGATAGAATTTGAGGATAAGGTGATAAGGGTTCAAAATACACCCATACAATAGGTGTTGTACATGTGTAGGTCTTATATTTTACAATATCTTTCCATTTTATTTAAATCGTTCAATAATGAGGTCATCGTTGCATCATCATGATGTCATTAATTAATTAATTTATTTAATGTCTAAAAATTATAAAAAAATACTATGATGTATGAAATATTTTTAGCTTTTTATTTAATATTTATAGTAAAAAATCTGACTTGTATCACCCCATGTAAAAATTGTTTTCGTAAAACATATTATGTTTGTGTCATTTTTACTTTTACATTAAATAAAAATTTTATTTATGTCATTTCCCAACCAAAGTGGCTCCATGGGGTCCCTAAGTTGACCAATGGATTTCCTTGGTCGGCCATGACACATCCATTAAAGGAAGGACATGTGTCTAGGTCATTTCATTTTTTTAAAACATTATTCTTACCTTAAACTACACTAATTACCTTTAATCGCGATTAAAAACTTAATAAGTTACTATTCACCAAAAAATTATTTTAAGCTCATTGAACCAAATTTTACTTCTTAATGACAACCATTTATGTCATATTTTTGAAATTAAAAACACAAAGGTGGCAAAATTTCATTTAAATGGAAAATTTGTTTTTATAAGTACAACTTAGTGGTTTCACTATTCATCAAAAATTGAGGTTTTTCTGAAAAATACCAAAAATTCACCCTAAGATATATTTGATATTATGAATTCAAAAATGAAGAATATTTTAAAAAATTCAAAACATATATGTCACATTAATTAATTTAATAATTAATTCATGTTATCATGACAAATAGAGTGTTTTTATGAAACAATATGTATCAAAAGATTGACACCAGTTTAAGTCCAATTTCAAAGGGAAATTGATTCAAATGACCACTATTGGATTAAATGGTAAAACTATATTCTAATTTAACATTAAAACCAATAAAAAATATAATCTAATCATATAAATAAATTAGATTAAAAAGCAGTTTTGATGTAAAATGCAGTATTTTTCACTATTCATTAAAAAAGAACATTGTCAGAAAAATACCAAAAATTCACACAAAATAAATCTTGAAGTCCCAATCATAAAGAATAAGTTTATTTTGACAAACATAGTTTATAAAATTGTCAAAAGATAGATTAAAAAATGGTTTTCCACCAAAAGGCAGTAAAACAATCTTTTAAAAATATTAGTGTATTCCATGCCTAAGATTGGATTTATTTTTATTTTCATCCTCTAAAACACTATCTAATTAATTAATAGACATAGATAAAAATATCTATTATTCGTCACGTACGTGGGATGTTACATCCTTCCCCCACTTTAAAAAATTGTGTCCCCGCAATTTATTTACTTATCGAATAAATGGGTGTACTTATCCCTCATTGCATTTTCAGATTCTCATGTTGCCTCTTCCATCATGTGGTTTTTCCACAAAACCTTTACCTGATTAATCACCTTATTTCGTAACACTTTCTCCGTATGGTCAAGAATCTGGACTGGTAGTTCCTCATTAGATAGTTTCTCTTCCAGCTGAACTACCTCTGGACTCAAAACATGAGATGGATCTGAAATATACTTTCTCAACATCGAAACATGAAAAACATTGTGTACATGAGATAAGCTCGGAGGTAAAGCCACCCGGTATGCAACAGATCCAACTCTCTCTAGAATTTCATATGGTCCAATGAACCTTGGACTTAGCTTTCCTTTCTTACCAAATCGCATCACACTTTTCCATGGTGATACTTTGAGAAAAACATGATCACCTACCTCGAAAGATAGATCCTTCCTCCGGTTATCCGCATAACTCTTCTGCCTGCTCGGAGATGTTCTCATGTGTTTCTGTATCAGCTGAACTTTTTTTTCCATCTGTTCTACCAATTCTGGTCCCATCAACTTCCTTTCACCCACTTCATCCCAGAAAGATGGAGTTCGACACCGCTTCCCATATAATGCCTGAAATGGTGCCATCTGTATACTAGAATGAAAACTGTTATTATATAAAAATTCAACCAAAGAAAGATGTTGGTCCCAACTTCCCTGATAATCCATCGAACAAGCTCGTAGAATATCCTCCAAGATCTGAATTGTTCATTATGACTACCCATCTGATTGAGGATGAAAAGCTGTACTAAAATTTAATTCTGTACCCAACGACTTCTGAAGGCCTTTCCAAAAGTTAGAAGTGAACCTGGGATCACGGTCAGATTCAATGGAGAGATGAACTCCATGTAACCTGACTATCTCTTTAAGATATAAATGGGAAAGTTGATCTAGAGAGAAAGTATCTCGTATGGAAAGGAAATGAGCAGACTTGGTCAAACGATCAACAATAACCCAGATTGCATTATTACCTCGAGGTGTCTTCGGTAATCCCACAACAAAGTCCATGGTAATATTCTCCCATTTCCACTATGGCACTGGTAGAGGCTGAAGCATCCCTTTCGGTAACTTCCTCTCTGCTTTAACCTATTGACATGTCAAACACTTCACAGTAAAATCAGCAATATCACTTTTCATTCAATCCCACCAGTAATACTCCCACAGATCTTTGTACATCTTAGTGCTGCCAGGATGAACTGAAAACGGAGAACTCTGAGCTTTACATAACAACTCTCTCTTCAACTATGAATCACAAGGAACACAAAATCTCTTCCCAAATCTCAAAACGCAATCATTAGCAATATTGAAATCAGGAAACTTACCTTTCTAAACCAAATCTACTTTTTTCTGCAACTCACTGTCTTGCTTCTGTGCTTGCTTGATTATGTATGATAGATAATATTTCACAGATACCTGAAACAAAAAAGAAGAACATCCTGCACCAACAACTTCTATGCTAATGTTCATCAAATCCTTAACCAAAGGATCACGTTCCAAATGCAACATTACTAATGAAGCATTACTTTTTCGACTCAAAGCATCGGCCACTTTATTGTATTTTTCTAGATGGTAATGAATTGTACAATCATAATCCTTGATTAATTATAGCCATCTCCTCTGTCTCATGTTTAACTCTTTCTGAGTGAATATATACTTTAAACTTTTGTGATCAGTATATATTTCACACTTTACTCCATACAAATGATGCCTCCAGATTTTTAAAGTGAAAACAACAGCAGCTAATTCCAAATCATGTGTAGGGTAATTTACCTCATGAGTTTTCAACTTTCTTGAAGCATAAGAAATTACCTGATCATTCTGCATTAGGACGCAGCCAAGTCCTTTCAATGAAGCATCACTGTATATAACAAACTCACCATTCCTAGAAGGTAGTGCCAAAACTGGAGCATTCACCAATCTTCCTTTCAACTCCTGAAAACAATCATCACATTCTTTTGTCCAGATAAACTTAACACCGTTCCGTGTTAGCTTAGTCATTGGACTAGATAACCGTGAAAAATTTCTAACAAACCTTCGGTAATAGACTGCCAAACAAAAGAAGCTACGAATCTCAGTTATATTTGTGGGTCTTGGCCAATCTTCCACAACTTTTGTTTTTGCAGGATCAATAGTTATTCCATCTTTAGAAACAATATGACCAAGGAATGAAATTGTTTGCAACCAAAACTCACACTTGCTGAATTTTCCATACAGTTTCTTTTCTTTTAAGGTTTGAAAGATAACCCATAAATGTCTTTCATGCTCCTCTTTACTTTTAGAAAACACTAAAATATCATCAATGAAAACCACCTCAAACATATCCAAGACCTCAAGGAAAATTCTATTCATTAATTCCATGAATACAGCAGGTGCATTGGTTAGCCCAAAAGGCATTACTACAAATTCATAATGGACATATCTTGTACGGAACGCGGTCTTCGGAATATCTTCCTCCTTTACCTTCAGCTGATAGTACCCCGATCTCAGGTCAATCTTTGAAAAAAAATTGAGCTCCCTGGAGCTGATCAAACAAATCATCGATATGAGTAAAAGGATATTTGTTATTAACAGTAATATTATTCAAGGCCCTATGATCAATGAAAATTCTCATAGAACCATCTTTATTTTTAACAAATAAAATAGGATCACCCCAAGGTGATGTTCTAGGTCGAATGAAACCTTTCTCTAATAAATCTTGCAATTGCTACTTTAAATCTAAAAGTTCAATTTGAGCCATTCGATAGGGGGTTTTGATATTGGCTTAGCATCAGGAACTAATTCAACAGTAAACTCAACTTCCTGATCTGGTATTATTCCAGGAAACTCATCAGGAAAAACATCAAGACACTCATTTACCACTGGAACATCATTAATCTGAACAGTTCCTTTATTTTCAACGATGTGTTCAAGGTAACATTCATTTCCATCTTTTACAAGTTTCTTGTCCTCTTGATAAGTTATCAACAGTAAGGGTTCATTCTTTTACACAAACTGAAAGCCTTTATGAAATGAAACTTCTTTATCTCTACAGTCAATCGTAGCATGGTAAATAGAGAGACAATCCATACCCAGGATAACATCAAACTCTACTAGAGGTAAAATAATAAGGTTTTCTAGTAGGTTTTTTCCACAGATAAGGATAGGAATATTCTTATAAATTCTTTTTGCCTCAACATTTCCCCCAGGTGTTTCTACATCAAGTTTAGGAGTCATTTATTGAGATGGTATTCCCGTTTTACTAGAAAATGTTTTAGATATGAAAGAATGTGTAGACCGCAAATCAAACAACACACTAGCATAATCAGAAAAAACAAAGTACCTGATACAACTTCATTTGATGGCTCGACATCTGCTGAAGTAGTTTCAAAGGATTTCACCACCCCTTTCTGCTTGTAGTCTAACTGCTTCCCATCACTCAAGCTCTTTTTTGGACACTCATTTGCATAGTGACCCATCTCATTACACTTATAACATTTCACTAACTATAGATCAAATTTGGTCTTACCATCACCCTGTTCTTTTTCAGTGCAATCACGAGCCTTATGTCCCATCTTACCACATCGATAGCACTTTCCAGAATTTAGAAGACATTCCCCAGCATTCCTTTTGCCACATTTATCACAAACTGGAAACTTAGTTTTCTTACCATCAGAATTTTTTGAGGAATTCTTACCTTTCTCCTGCCACCTCGGCCTCTTCTTCTGTTGGTTGTTATAGAACACTTGATCATCGGCAAACTCCATTTCCACCTTCTCAGCACATCGAACAAGCTTTTCATAACTTTTAAACTCACTAGAAGCTAATGCCCTTCGATATTTTGGATTTAATCCTGAGTAAAAACGATTGATTTTATTATCAAGGTCTCAGATAAAATTTGGAGCATACCATGCCAATCGAGTGAACCTTTCTGCATAGGTAGCCAGGGAGTCTTCCTCTTGCCTCAATTACAAGAATTGATTTTCTGTCCTAAGTCGAACAGCCTTAGGAAAGTACTTCTCAAGAATCATACCTTTGAATTCATCCCAGTCGAGAGCATCAATCTAATCAGCGTCCCTGATATTTTTAACCATTGACCACCACTGATCTGCCTCACCCTCCAAACGGTAAATAGCAAGACTAACCTTTTGATTGTCAGAACACCCCATGACATCGGAAATCTTCTCCAGTGCTTTAATCCACCCTTCAGCTAACACAGGGTAAGATAATCCTCTGAATGATGGGGGATGTTGCCTCATGAAATGTTCCACCACTGACATGTTCCTCTGCGGTTGATCTGGCTAATCTCATGCATGGATACCACCACCATTTATAGCCTGAGTCAACTGTTCCATCACTGCAACAAACTGTTCAGTTCCAATTCCGACCATCTCGGGATGCTGATTCGGAAGGTTATTTCCTCCTGTATTCCTTCCTAGCACTGCTTCCCTGTTTCCTCTACGGAAAACCATTCTAAACAAACATGTCTTAGATGAAGCAACATTGTAATGTTCAAATACTATACCACTTCAATTTGACCAAAAAAAATATTTTTGGATAATCATTTAATTGAATACTAACTCCTAAAGTTATCTAAACCGACATTTGATGCCAACTATAAGGTCCTAGCCTTAAACCTTACTTAATCTTGAGTTATTACAAGATTACACATTGAGGATCTTTTCGGGTTTAGAGTTTTAGAAAATTAGATCATAAAATTTTCATTACATTCCACATATAAAAAAAGTGGTTACATAAAGATGGTATTCATCATTCCCATCAATGGAAACATATTTAAAATAAAACATGGATTCATTATTGACACTTCCTTGACACTATCATCATATCATGTACCTTTCCCTTGACCTGTGAAAAACAATTCAAAAAACTCGAGATGAGCATAAAAAGCTCAGTAAGGGATGTAAAAATATGGAAAGGAAACATGGGTATATATATACAAAAGAATGAGATCATAATTTACCAATAAAACATAAGAACTTTAACATACCTCATCAAATCATGAATAAATCATAGAAATCATAAGACATAAAGGTATCATGAGGCATTCATAACATTCTTATGTAGGGAGTAACCCTCTTGGTTACGTTTGGAATACCCATCACAGTATATTCCCTAAATCTCTTCGGAGAAACCTTAACGTTTCACTACTTCGCATTACCCAATGCATTGGAGAGCTATATCGGGCTCACCTGCCCTTATATTATCACGGAACCACCCGTCTTCATAATAATGCCCAAGAACCTCAACATAATTGTATCACATAAAACATGCATAAAGGAAACATAACATTTCCACCTTTCAATCACAAGATATCAATACAACACATTGATATAAAAACATTATGAAAACCATTTTCAATACCAAAATAAAAGAAATTTAAAACATGGTATTTATTTTTCTTTTAAAAATAAGGTATGGCTTGTAGAGGAAGTCGAAACTAAAATAATGGTCACGGCGGCGGAGAAGTCGTTGTCGTTGCATACGTACGACAAAAACATTCCCTTTTGTCATTTTGTAAAATGCTTCATATAAAAAAGATTCCTTTTGGATAAACGTAAAAGTAAAAGGGGTTTATACATCGTATAAAAGAAGGCTGTGTATAAAATAAAATATACCTCAATGAAAGGAGATTGAGACGAAGTCCCATACCTCGGGTCCGACTTGACTCGATCGTTCCTTAATGTCCTGAATAATAAACTTGAGTTAATTTCTACTTGCTTAAGAACCTTTTTCAAGTTCATTATTCCTTTTATATCAACTATTACCATGTCATGAACACTATGTAATTATTTAAGTTAATAACGGTCATTTTAACAATCATTGGTACTTGAGTAAAAAATAAACCCTTTATAATTACAATTTGTTCATGTATCCATTATATCCAGAATAGTATTAATGATGTAGATATAATATATGTCATATATATCCAGTACATGCATGCATTTATAATATTACATAACAATTTAGAGGTATGAAATTAAATTCACCGTTCATGGAGACGGTAAGCCGTACGTACGCATGAACGCTACTTTCATTTCTATTTCGTATTTTATAGAATGGAATCATAATAATATAAAGGTATATTATAATTCCAGTATAATATCATATAAAATATCATAGTTCCATCCTTTATACGTCCCACATATGGTATTTAACGAATCAAATCACTTTGAGGGGGCGGTAGTCCCCACTTCCTTAAATGAAGATATCGCGTTTACCCATAATGGGAACCATAAAGGTATGCCCAAAATGAAAAGTACAGAAGCATAAGGAAAACATAAACATATTATATATCATATATAAATATAGTTTCATCTTAATGGATACTTTTGAAGGTGTTAAAGGAATGTTGAACAATCATCGTTTCAGGAGGCATAAATTCACCATCCACAGAAACAGTATGTTCATTAACCATTAGATGTAGGTGTGTGTAAGTGTAGCTTGAATCCTTCTTATAACAACATCCTAGTATATTGATGATACTGGAGTTGTTACAAAATAATTAAACAAAAAGTGTTACGGGGTTGGAAAAACAAAATAAAACAAAAGGACTCAAGTGAAGACATCACCTTAAAATCGGGTAACTCCCTTTGGTTTGAGCTCAAAGGCTTCCTTGGGAAGACTTCTGCCCAAAGTGAGTCTTCAAGGATTAAGAGAGGGAAGTGGAGAGACAAAATGAGCAAGTGTTGGCCAATCCAAAGGCTTTGGGGGTGTGGGTAAGGAGGTAGAGGTGGGGGCCTTTTATAAGATGAGAGGAGGGGAACTCCTGGAAAGTAAAGAAACATTACTTTATTTGAAAATGAGTTTCGGATTTAAAAGGTCCCACATTGATATAATTTGAGGATAAGGTGATACGGGTTCTAAATCCAACCATCCAATAGGTTTTGGACATGTATAGGTCTTAGATGATTCATTATCTTTCCATTTTATTTAAATCATTAAATAATGAGGTCATCGTTGCATCATCATTATGTCATAAATAATATAATTTATTTAATGTCTAAAAATTATGAAACAAATACTATGATGTAGGAAATCATTTTATATTTCTAATGAATATTTATAGTAAATAATATGACTTGTATAACCCCATGTAAAAATTGTTTTTGTAAAACGTATTATGTTTGTATCATTTTTACTTTTACATTAAATTAAAATGTTATTTATGTCATTTCCCACCCAAAGTGGCTCCATGGGGTCCCCAAGTTGACCCATGGCTTTTCTTGGTCGGCCATGACACATCCAATAAGGGTAGGACATGTTTCTAGGTCATTTAAGTTTATTAAAACCTTGTTCTTACCTTAAACTACACTAATTACCTCTAATCGCGATTAAAAACTTAATAAGTTACTATTCACCAAAAAAATTATTTTAATCTCATTGAACAACATTTTACTTCTTAATGACAACCATGTATGTCGGATTTTTGAAATTCAAAACACAAAGGTGGAAAAATTTCATTTAAATGGAAAATTTGTTTTTATAAGTACCACTTAGTGGTTTCACTATTCATCAAAAATTGAAGATTTTCAGAAAAATACCAAAAATTCACCCTAAGCTATATTTGATATTCCGAATTCAAAAATAAAGACTATTTTACAAAATTCAAAACATATAAGTCACATTAATTAATTTAATAATTAATTCCCGTTGTCATGACAAATAACGTGTTTTTATGATACAATACGTATCAAAAGATTGACACTAGTTTAAGTCCAATTTCAAAGAGAAATTGATTCCAATGACCACTATTGGATTAAATGGTAAAAATATATTCTAATTTCACTTTAAAAACAATTCAAAATATAATCTAATCATATAAATAAATTAGATTAAAAATAAGTTTTGATGTAAAATGCATTATTTTTCACTATTCATTAACAAAAGAACATTGTCAGAAAAATACCAAAAATCCACACAAAGTAAATTTTGATGTCCCAATCATAAAGAATAAGTTTATTTTGACAAACATAGTTTATAAAATTTTCAAAAGAGAGACTCAAAAATGGTTTTCCCTCAAAAGGCAGTAAAACAATCTTTTAAAAATATTAGTGTATTCCATGCTTAAGATTGGATTTATTTTATTTTAAGCCTCTAAAACACTATCTAATTCATTAATAGACATAAATAATAATATCTATTATTCATAACTTACATGGGATGTTACACATACGTACGACCTTCCGTCTCCATGATGCGATGTGATTCATTCTATAGGATATCGATCAAATAATGATTATATAAATAAAAAGAATGAATAAATTTTATATATATTATATTTATATAATTAATAAAATGATATAACTATAACCTAAAAATAATAATCATAACTTATTTGACAAAACATGCATAAGAAAATGAAGTCGTTTGTAACCGAACAATGAGTAATAATGAAATTTTATTATAAAAAAGATAATGATATGTTAATATATGATATCATAAAAATGACAATGATTCTAGAATAATTCAATAACATTATTTAAATAATTATATAGGTGGTTCATATTTATATAATGTATATCGGACCTAGGGTAAGGGATAATTACGTAATATCATTATTATCCAATATTTTTTTTGCGTCACTATTTACTACAATATATTTATTATACACTTCCATGTTCCCTAAATATGTAAGATTATTTCTATTCTAATAAAAAAATTCAATGTCAATTTTACCCATTGCTTTATTTTTATTAAACGTTTTGAATGCAATCAATTGTCATTTTTTGATATCATCAACTTTTTTACTTATCCAACATATATACAAGAAGAATGTTTTCTTTTAATTATACAAATGATGAGTTTTTATGTTTTCATAACATCGTATTTCCATGAATCCTGAATTAAAATATTTCATGGTTATTTTCAAATAATTTCTTTCCTTTTAAAAAAATTGGCATTTTGAAAAAACATACTATTTTTTAAGATGAATGGATATTTTACTCAAAAATTAATTTTATGTGTTCTATAAAAATTATTTTCCATAACAGATGAAAATATTTAATATGGATATTTTTTAAAGATATTATGCCTATTATTCCTTTGATTGATTATTTTTATAATTGAATGACATTAATGAAATCCATTTTTTATATGGATTATGTTATGATGAAATTAATTTTAATTAATCCATTTTTTGGGTTCTACTATGATGAATGACTTATGTTTTGTGGAACACGTAAGAATGATTTCATTTTGAGATAGGTGGGACCTATATTTTCCAAAAATTCTTATGTTAATGATTATATCTCATGAGATAGACAAGTATGGAAGGGTAAAATATCATGGTTTTGTAATACAGGGTTTGAATAAGATGTAAACCATATTTATTAATAGACATTGTCTCCTATGATGGTCTGTGAAATGATCCTTGACGAATATGAAATGATTTTACATGCTTATGTGTATGAATGATATATAATGTCTTGTGCTATTACTTTAGGGAATATGTTCATTGATTATTTATGAAATTTTATGACTTATCCCATGATATGATATCTTGATCTCTCATATGAATGATTGGATTTTAAAATTTTATATTCTCATGTATTATGATTATGATATGATTGATATATCCCTTGTTTAACCATACTGATCATTTATGCTCACCCGTTATCTTTCATTTTCATTATTTTGTTTAATATTATTAGTATGATATGAAGTTAATGATAGAGACAATGTAGATGTCTTATGAACCAGTTGTTTTTGTTTCGTAGATTTTAAATACCCTAATCATATATGCTCTTACTGTGGTTTTATTAGGTTTTTCAATGAATATTTTTAACTTTTGATGGAATATCTATGTATTTTTTGTATGGGACGTTATGTATAAGAGAAAATTTAGAGTTTACCATTTAAAAATAGGATGATAAAACCTTAGTAAAAACCTTAAGGATGTGTCAACATATAGGTCACAATCCTAGTGATTTAGAAATTATTATGAATATCCTTTGAAAAAACCTAAAGTGTCATAAACTAATGTTTTATTATTGATTATGTGGTTTTCACATTACGATAACTGTTTTCTATATTATGAATCTTGGTTTTAGTATATTACAAGAACCCATAGGAACTATGTTAATACTTAATGCGATGAGCAATGCAATGATAGTCTTCCTGAGCAATCAAATACAATGGGAGCTGTAATGAAAAACCTCATTGATATGATCCCAAAAATTTCTCAATATATGAATCATGATGGAATTAAAAATGAACAATGTGGGGAACAAAATGATGATAGGTCCTTCATGAGTTAGTGTCCACCTTCTTTCAGGGGGGACATTTGATCTACAAATGACTAGACAATGGATTAATACCACTGAAATGATATTTTTAGTCCTCCAATAATCAGAACAAATTAAATTAATATTGGTAGTCTATAATTTTGAAGGTAAAGCTGATAAATGGTGGAATATTATAAATAATACGAGGCAAAAAGATGAAATTGAATCCAATGAATGGTATGACTTTAACAACATATTTTTCAATAAGTAAATTCCTCAAATTTTTCAAATAAATATGGATGAGTTTTATGAACTTAAGAAAAAGGATGATGAATCTCTGTGTACCTAAAAATAAAATTTTACAGGAGCTTCATGGTGCACTTATGGAATTACTACCCAACCTAAGATTAAAATTGTTTAATTATTTAGTGGCTTAAAACCAAGTCAGTGAATGGAATTAGCCATATGGGATTTCAATAACTAGGAGAAAATCATTCAATGTGCTCTTAGGGTTTATATGGAAATTAGAGTAGCCCATTAGTCATTTGGGTTTGATAAGAATAGATATATGTAATTCAAGGGAAATTCTAAATACCACACTGAAATGAATACAGGTTTTCTCTTATACAAAAAATTTTGAAAGAATCATGGATGAAATTCTCTAAAAAGGGACTAGGAAATGTTTTAACTGAGAGAGAGAATAACATCAGGTACATAAAAGGTGAAGTGATGGTAAAACATTGTCTAATGATGAGAATAGTTAATACTCTACATAGATTGTACCTCCTACACTTCAGTGAAACTAGTTCAAGGAAATGATGCTTTATAAAAACTAATGCCCTAATATAAGGTTTATCAATTATGATCAACTTTAGTAAACTATTAAGTTCAAATATGAATGAAATTTACTTACAATTACTATTAGTAATGTGTATTATGGTAATGAAGTGCTAAACGGTACACTCACTACCCACACTAAATTAGAAAATTTTTTATTTGATTATGGATCCACCCACTCTTTTATTTCCATAGAAATTTCGAAGAATATAACTATATTATATCAATAACTAGATATTGAGTAAGTTGATTCAACACTAAATGAAACAAAACTAACATAAAAAATTTATAATTATTCTTCAGTTGATGTTGTTAGGAAATTTATTCTCACAAATATTTTTATACACCCTTTAATGGAATTTGATGTTATTTTTGGAAGTGATTGGATTTCTCTATATGGATCTCATATCAATTTCAAACAAAGGGAAGTTACCGTTCATATTTTTGGTCATCCTATGATCATCTATCAGTGCAAGTATGAGAATTTCATTCATGTGGAAATTTTTTTCATCATATGGGTCTTGATTCCTATAAATGAAGGTTATCTATATCAAATAGATTGAGAGAAACTCGCAATTAAGAATACACCTATTGTATGCTAATTTGTTGATGTATTTTTAGTATAATTTAATGGTATTCCACTAAATTATAAAGTTGAGTTTTCAATAGAACTAATCCTAGTTGCTACTCCAATTTCAAATACACCTTATAGAATGTACCTAATTGAGTTGTATGAATTGAAGAAAAAAAACAGTAGATTCTTGACAAGGGATTCATGCACCATAGTGTGTCACCTTCGGGTTAATATGTTCTCATTTTTAAGAAGAATGATGGATCAATGAGACTATACATTGATTATTGGGAATATAATAAGATCACTATGAATAAAAAAGTATTATCTTCCCCACATTTATGACTTATTCGACAAACTACAAAGATATCAATACATTTTCAAGATTGATCTTCAATTCTAATTTCATCAATTAAGGGTCAATGAAAATGAGATACCTGTTAAAAAATTCTATATAACATATGGAAACAATTAATATATACTGATTTTATAACACCTAGATGTTTTTATGAAATATTTTCTTTAAATAATTTTAATTCTTCAATAGCTTTCATTACATTCAATTATGACTCTAAAAAGAATGTGACTCCCCCTTGTTATAAAATGACCACTATAACCTAGAAAATTATATTATCAAGAATAAATATTACTATTTAATGAATATTTTATGATAATTATTAATCTACCATTTATTTATAAAATATATAAACTAATTTAATAGAAAAGAAAACATTTTTTTTTAATCAGTAAGGTTAATTAAAATTAGTAATTGAAATTAATGGCATATATATGTGTTAAGAATCTGAAAAAAATATTTTTTATATCCATATAATAGATTTATTAGTCATAGGATATGAATAAACTGTATTTTATGTATAAAAACATATGTTTTAATGAGGGCGATTTTTCCACCTTTTAGTGAAAACACCCTTTTAAATTTTAATATTGAAACTTTATTATTTTTTATGAAAACAGAAGCTTCTTATTTTTATATGGGATATAAAAATACTAATTTGGATGAGTTTTTTTTATTTTTTTGATAACATCCTTGTTTTGATTGATAGTAAAAATATACTAACATTTAATTGAAAAAAACTATTTTCATCCAAATTATTAGTATGGTTATATTTTATTATTGAATGGTTATAAAATATAAATTGAATATATTTTTATCAATAATTATAATGTTGCTCATTGTTATTTATTTTACATGGAATTTAGATATAAAAACATTTCGATCTTTTGCAATGTTTTAACTTTTAATACACATTTTCACATTTCAACAATGAGAATAATTTTAAATAATTTACTATAAATTCTATTTTTTGAGTTTCGAAAGATTGATTCCATACTTGGAATCATTATTTCCAAAGTATGTAAATATCTTTCTTTATTTTAATGCATTATGAATAGTATCTTTGGTAATTTTTATTAATACGGTAAAATGAAAAATATAGTAGTTAATGGAATAATAATGTTATAAAATTACCTTATAATGGTTATAATATCATTGGATGATATTATTTTTTACCTAAACCATCTTTGGGTCTAATGGCATCCTTTAGAATCCACATGAATTAGATCAGGACATTTAATTTATTTTATTTAATGAAATGTTAAATATGTCTTACTCAAACACTAGTAACTATATAATTTTTAATATACGGTAATACAGAAGATAAAGTCAACTATATATACCCATTATAAATTTTTGATTAGTTTTTTATCATCGATAGTTATTGTTGATTTTAAGGAAATAAATAATTACCTCAATATCATATACATTAATGATGGAGAAATTCATTAATTGATGGAAAACAATTAATTTAATTATTATTAAAATGATAATAAACATTAAAAGTGAGAAACACTTGGAAAATCATATTTTTTTTGTTTATATTGTCAATATTCATCCAAGGATTGAGTTTTTTTACCAATAGAAGTCATATAGGAAAAATTAAGACACTAATAATATTTTATTCAAAGTGATGTTAATGTTTTCACATTAGAATTTTGATAAATATAAAACTTTTAATATAGTATTTACAAGAAGATATATTTTACAATAAATATTCATTTGAAATATAGTATAATTATATTATTTTTGATATTTTAGTTATATATGTTTTCCACCATATAGGTATATTAAATAATTACACAAAACAAATGTTGTAATTATTTTAGTAATGGAAATAATAATAAAAAATTATTAAAAATAATAAAATAAATATAATTCCATATAATTAATATATAAAATGAATTTTATAGATGACCTTATCCACTTATTATTACAATAAACCACTTTTTTCTAAGTTAATTTGTTATTTTTATATTTTCAATAATTAATTAATTGTAGAACATCACAATTGACACTATTGATTGTTTATGAAAATAATGTATTATTATATTATTTAAAAAACATAAATTTATTTAAAAATAAATAATTATTATTAAATGGATTAAAATGTTTTAAATTATTCATTTATGTTGTAATTGATATAAAATATGTAAATATTTCACCCTTTTAATATTATCAAATTTTGCACCTTACGTAATAATTAAATTGAAAAACTAAGTTTTTATTAAAATTATAATGTTTAAATTAATGGAAAATAAGCTCTAAAAATTATTGTTTGATGATATTAAAACCTTTTATTTTATAATATTTGTAAATATTACATTTTAGATGTATTTGGATGTGTTTTGAATTTATTATAAATAAATATTTTTTGAAATTGAAAAGGTGCCCCTAACCTCAACTATAAAAGAAAACCTCATCCCTCATTTACTCATAACTCATTCAGCCTTAAAATTTTTCAATATCATAACAATTTAGCTTATAATCTTCCCTAGTCACATTCTATGGGTTTTGGACTTCTTAAAAGATTAACTTTAGTTCCTTTAAGTGGAGATCTCTAAGGAGCTCGCCATAGAAGAGGTAATCTCCTTTAGTCACTCCCTCAAGAACATTTTTTTCTTCTAATTAATCTTCTATTTTTGTTTTAATTATTAATTACTAACTATATTGTCACTTAAATACATTGTTATTATTTTTGTTATAGAACAAACATATTTCTCTTTCAATCCATCCTTTGAAAAACAAAATCATCATGGGTCCATACGTACATTTTACCATCTCCACAACATGGCATAATTTTTTTCACCCCTTTTTTACTTGGATGTGTATAATGAGATACATAATAACTATTTATCATTTATATGACATTATATTTTTCTCTATAAGATTATATACACCTTACACTTCCATAACATTTCATAATTAAAAGAATAATATCACCACTTGTGCATATGTACAACCTACCACCATCACAATTCGATGCGATTCTTTCTACATGATATTCATTAAAAAATATTATCTAATTTTATATTATGAATTCATATGATATATATTATATTAATACCATTCTTTAAATAATATAACTATATCCAATGATGAATAATTGAATTTTTTTTGACAAAACATTCATAATAAAATGAATCCTTTTATAAATGAATGACGATTAAAAATGAAATGTTATTAACAAACAGATGATAATATGATAATATATCATATAATAATAATCAATATGATGAATTAATAATTCAGTGAAATTATTTAAATTATTATATAGAAGGTTCAGATACATAAAATGAAATTATTCCTAAGGTAAGGTATAATTTTGCTATCTCATTATTATCTGAGATTGTATATACGTAAGTATTTATTGGGGGTATATTTATCATCCATATCCATGTTTCATAAAAATTTTATATTATTTGAATTCTTCTATTATTTTTTGAAATCAATTTTAACCATTTTTTTGAGTATTTATTAAATGGTATGAATGGAATCTTTTTCAATCTTTCAATACCAGGTACTTTATAACTTATCCATCGAAGGTACTAGAAGAATGTTTTCTTTTAACTTATACGACATGAATGGATTTTATGTTTTCATAACATTTTATTTTTATTAATATTCTGTTACAATATTTAAAGGTTATATTCGTTAAAATTCAATTCTTATAAAATTGGGTGTTATTTTAAGAAAATATAATGTTTTTGAAGAAGAAAGGATATTTTCATCATGAATTATTTTCAAGTTTTTTGTCAAAAAAAATTTCATCTAATATTGAGGTATATAATATTGTTAAGTTTCAAGTATATTGTCCCTATTATTTCTATTTTTTTATGTTAATAATGTAATTCAATTTATAAAATCCATTTGATTTATATGTATTATTTTATAATGGAATTGTGTTTAAGAACCCCATTTTATTTACTAGGTTATTATTTGATGAATTATTTATGCCATGTGTTAAACATAAGAATGAATTCATTATAAGATAGGTGGGACCTATATCACACTTTAATGCATTGGGTAACAATTTATAAATCGTGAGATAGATAGGTCCAGAATAATAAAAGATATGAGTTTAGTGATATATGGCCAGAAATTTATGTAAACCTACTTCAGTAATAGAAATTATCCACTATGATTATCTTTGTAATGATCCATTACCAATATAAAATGGTTTTCTACGCTTATTTGTATTCTAAAAACTAAATTTCTAATATTATGTGGTTTTGGAATATGTTCATTGATTCATTGTGAGCTTTTATGATTTATCCCATGACATGATATCTTGATCTCTCATATACAGGATAATATTTTTTATGTTTTTTTATAATGTCTTATGATTATGAAAAGATTGATAGATCCTTTTTTACATTTAATGATCCTCAGATCTCACCAATTATTTAGTTTTATTTCCCATGTTTTGATGAAGACTAATAGTAATATATGTCAAAAAAGGGTTCTAGATATGAAGGAATAAGTGGGAGACAATATAGATGTCTTATAAACCAATTGTTTATGTTTACCCATTTCTAAAGACACTAAAACTATACGATCATATGAAGTTTTTTTATTTTTTTAATTAATATTATTAAATTTTGATTTAATATTATGTATGTAAATTATCAGCATTTATAATTTGTATCAATGAAAAGGTGTGGTTAACCTTTGGAAACTAGGATGGAAAACCAAATTAAAACCATAAAGATTTTTCAAGGTATAGGTCACAATCATAGTGTATTTTAAATGATTTGGAAAAACTAATGATAAAACAAAAAGTGTCCTAAACTAAAATTCTATAATTGGTTATGTTTTTTCCCATTATGATTATTGTTTCTCATACTATGCTTCGTAGTTTTAGTCAATGGATGAACCCTGAAGGAACCACGTTAATGATGAATGTGATGGGAAATACCATGATATTCCTTTTATGAAACCTAATTTTATTGGAGATAGAATGAAAAACCTTATTATATTCTCAAACAACCATATTAAGCTACGAATAATGCAGAAAATATAAACTAATAATGTAGGAGACAATATTTTGTTATGTACTTAATGAGGAAGAATCCAACTTCTTTCAGTGGGTATTATGATATACTAATGTATGATCAATGAATTAGTAACACTAAAAAGATATTCTTAGTTTTCTAATTTTCACAAAAAGATAAAGTCAAATTGGTAGTCTATCATTTGGAAGGTGAAGAAGATCAATGGAGGACTATTTTCAAGAATACGTGGAAAAGAGATGAAATTGTATCCATGGAATGTGACAAGTTCAATAACATATTTTTCAAAGAAAACTTTCCTCATATTCATCAAATAATGTTTTAGGCAGAGTTCCTTGAACATATTAAAAAGAACAATGAATTTTCTGGTACCTAAATTGAAAATATTACAAGTCTTGTAAGGTAAGTTTATGAAATTATTATCCAACCTGAGAGTAAAATTGATCAATTATTTAGTGGCTCAAAGACAAGTAAATGATGGGAATTATCCATAATGTACTTCAACAACAATGATAAAATCATTTGATATCTTCTTAAGGATGAGATGGAAAATGGAGCAACACATCAATATAATTGGTCTGATATGAAGAGAATAATAGAACTCAAGGAAGAATCTAAATACCACAATAAAAATAAGATGAGTTTCCCCTTATGTTCAATTTTTGGAAAGAAACAAGAAATAATGTTTATTAAAGGTACTAAAAAAGGTTTTATGTATAGAAGATAATATCATTCAGTAGTGGAATACCGAAGTTATGGGAAAAATATTTCTACTTATACGAATAGAGAAAAGGATACACAGAATGCACCTACTACATTTCCATACAACAAGTGAAACAAAATGGGGAATTATTCCGACCAATTCTATAATCTGATGGTTATCGATGATGATCAACAACAGAATACTCTTTATGCCAAAGAAAAATTCATGTGATATGTGATCACTATCAGCAATGTGGAGTAAAATAATGAAGTGGTGAAAGAAACAATTACCATCAAATATAATGTTGAAAATGTTTTATTTGATTTAGGATCATTATACTCTTTTGTTTATAAAAAATATTCTAATGGTATTTTCATATTACATCAACAATTATATGTTGATTTAGTTGTGACAACTCCTTATAGAATAATGATCACATCAAAAGATTACAACTCTTATACACTTTATGTTTGTGGGAATGAACTTCCTACAAATCTTAGGATCCTCATTTTTGTGAAATTTAATGCAATTCTTGGAATGTATTTTCTTTCTCTACATAGAGATCATATCAATTTTCAATGAAGTGAAGTCACATGTCAAATTCTAGATCATTTTATGATCATCTATCGATGCAAAGATTAGTATGACTTTTCTTACTGGAATTTCATCCTTATTAGGGGTCTTGATTCTTATAAATGAAGGTTATCCATGTCAAAAGTTTGAAGGGAAACTCGCCATTATGAATACACCTATTTTGTGGTAATTTTTTATATCTTTCTAAAAGCATATCTAGGACTTCCACTGAATTGTAAAGTTGAGTTTCCAATCGAACACATATTGAGTTCTTTTCCTATTTCAAATACACCTTATATAATAGCCCTAATTGAGTTTCATGAAATTAATAACAAACTCCAAGAGAATATTTACAAGGGATTCATATTCTCTAATGCATCACCTTAGGGTGAACCTATTCTATTTTTAAGTGAAAACTTGGATCAATGATTATCTGAATTGATTATCCCGAACAAAACTATATCAATATCAAGAACAAATATCCTCTTTCGCGAATTAATTTATTATTTGACCAACTATGTGGAGCTTAATACATTTCCATTATTGATCTTCGTTTAGGATATCATCAATTAAGTGTCAATAAGGAGGATATATCAATGATGTAATTTCGTACAAGGTATGGACACATTGTATTTATAGTGATTCCTTTTGGTCATTCTAATGACCCATATATCTTCAAGGATCTAATGAATTTAGTTATTAGACAATATCATGATCAATTTTTTCCAGTCATTATATATGAAATTTTTATTTATATGAAGAGCATGTAAGATCATGATGATCACTTGAGAATACTATAAAAGACCTTGATAAAGTAGAATCTTTATGAAACATTTACGAAGCGTAAATTTTGGATTCATATTGTTTAATTTCTGGGTCACATAATCTCATGATAGGTGATATATGATGTTGTAGAAAAAACAGATGATATTGACTATTGGGCTAGTACAAGAATAGTAACTAATACCCTAAGTTTTCATGGTTTGGATGGATATTATTGATGATTTTTGAATGATTTTCCATGACTATCAATTCCACTCACCAAGTTGAATCAGAAAGGAGTTAAGTTCATCTGGATAGAAAAATATGTAGAAAATTTCAAAGAACTAATATAAAGGTTAGTGAGTGCCCCAATTCTCACACACCCTTATAGTGGAGAAATGTTTGTGAAATACAATGATGCATATAAGAAGGTTATGGGATGTGTTTTAATGAAAAATGATGTGGTGATAGCTAATCACTCACGAAAATTGATAATTCATGTGCAATTTTACCCAACTCATGATTTAGAGATAGCTGTGGTAATCTCTACATTAATGATATGTAGGTCTTATATTTATGGTGAATGGTGTAATAAATATACTGATCATAAAATATTAATGTATATTTTAACACAATAGGAGATAAATATGCACTAATGAATATGGTTTTAGTTTATTAAATATTATAAATGCTCCACACATTACCACCACGGGAAAGAAAACATGGTGGATGATGATTAGAGATTAGAAAACCATGATATCCTATCTATGAAGAGGATTAAAAATATCCAATAGTTAAGGATTTATGAAGGATAGATCCTGATATATTAAAGGAATGGGATAAAACCTCTATTTCATAAAATGATTTTCAATAATATATACAAGTCAAGATTAAGGTGGTGTAGAAGGAATATGTAAATGTTCAAAATAAGGTAAGGAATGTTCTTGAATTAAACATTGATTGTGATGGAATAATGAGGTTCATGAATCTTGTTTGTATTCCTCCAATACCATAATTAAAGAAGGAGTTGTTGGATAAGGATTGTAGTTATTCATTATCTAATCATCTAGGAAGAACAATGATGTACAAGGAACTAAATAGTGTTTTTGGTTGGATGGAATGAAAAGGGATGTTGTTGAATATGTCTCTCAATGCTCAGATTTTTAGCTAGTTAAGTCTGAGAGACAGAATTCATAGGGGATGTTACAACCCTTACCCATAATAGATTGGATATGAAAAAACATCATTATGGACATTTTCATTAGACATCTGAATACATATAATATCTATAATTTTTTATGGGTTATAGTTGATTACCATAAGAAGTTAGCACACTACACTTATTTTTTCGAAGATTTCTCTTTTGATCAGATTTTCAGGATATATGTAAGGTAAGTGGTAAGATTGAATGGAGTACCAAAAACCTCATAGGTGACCAAAAAGTTATGATTACAACTGAAGAAAATATCAAGAGTTTGAAGTGGTTGAAAAGGTGTTTCTATAAATATCTCTATATATGTGAGTAATTAGATTAGGAATGAAGGGAAAGCTTATCCCTAGGTATCTCAGAACTTTCAAAATTATGAATCATGTTCTGATGGAAGCTAATCAATTTGCGCCACCACCAAATCTCTAAGAAGTTCATGATGAAATACATGTATCTCTCCTAAGAAAGTACATATCTAATCCTTCACATGTACTAAAAATAGAAGCCATACTTTTGGATAATGATCACTCATATGAAGAACAATCGATATAGATTTTAGATGGTAGTGAAAAAGTTCTATGAAACAAGACAAAACACTTGGTTAATGCTTTATAGAGGAACCACCAATTTGGGGATACTACGTGGGAACATGAGGATGCGATGAGGCAGAGAAAATCCTCATTTAGTTTAATCCATGTGACTGATTTTGAGGGTGAAATTCAGTTTAAGGGGGGTAGAATGTAACACCCGGATGTTTTTATGAAATATTTTCCTTAAATAATTTAATTTCTAAATAGATTTCAATTCACGAATTCATAACTTTAAACTAACCATGAGACACACTTGGTATAAAATGACCCCTATAACCTAGATGTTATTTTATCAGTAATAAATATAACTAACTTAAGAAAATTTAGGGTGAATTATTTGGCTACCATTTATTCATTAAAAAAATATAAACCAATTAAGTGTAATAGAAATATTTTTATTTTTATAATAATAAATTAAGTTAATAACAATTACTATATGCACTTAATACAATATATATAGTATATATTCGAAAAAATATTTTTTATATTCATTTAAATGAAATTTTAGTAATAGTACATGAATAAACCAAATTTAATGTATAAAAACCTAAATTTTGCAAAAGGAAAATTTTAAAACCATTTAATGGATAACCCTTTCTAAGTTAAAATTTTTATACATTAATAATTTTTATAAGAAAAAACATACTTCTTATTTTGAAGTGGGATATAAAAAATTACTTTGGATAATTTTTGATATTTTTATGATAACTTTTATGTTTTGAAAAATAGTAAAATTATACTAAGTTTTAATTGAAAACAACTTATTTTATCAAAATAAATTATAGGGTTAAGTTATATTTTTTAATAGTTTTAAATTATAAAATGAATATATTTTTATCATTTAATATAATTTAGGTCATTTATATTAATTTTAAATTGAATTTAGATATATAAATATTTCAATCTATTTCAAAGTTTTAACTTGTAATACCAATTTTCCCATTTCGATAATGAGATTAATATTAAATTAATTACATAAAATTCATTGTTTAGAATTTTTAAAAATGGATTCTATATTTGGAATCATTATGTATAAATTATATAAATATATTTATTTTATTTTAGGTAATTATAATTATTAACATCAGTAATTTTTATTAATAAAGTAAAAGGGTAAATCATGTAATTAATTGTAAAAAATGTTTTCAAATTACCCTAAAACATATCCAAATATCATTGAATGAGTGTGTTTTAATCTAAATCAATGCTGGGTTGCAATGATTTCATTTAAATTCCATTTGGATGATTTTAAGAAAATATATTTTATTTTATTTTAGGAAATGTTAAATATGTCTTCCTCAAATTTAATAAACTATATCATTTTTAATATACGTTCATAAAGATGATAAATTAGACTATAAATACTCATTTAAAAGCTAAAATGTATATATTTATGATTGAAGTTTATTTATAATTATTAGCACATAAATAATTATTTTAATATCTTATACATTAATGAAGAATAAACTCTTTAATTGATGAGAAATCAATAAAATAATTTTTATTAAAATGATAATAACAATTATAAGGAAAGAATACAAGAATAAAAATTATTTTTCATTATATCTAGACTATATTCATCCAAGGGACTAGTTATTGACCATTTGGATCCATATGAAAAATATTATGGGACTTATAATATTTTATTTAATGTGATATAAAAGTTGTCATATTCATATTTTAATAAATATAACATTTTTAATATCAGTTTTTCTAGAAGATACATTCTAATATAAATATTTCACTATAATATATAATAATTATATGTTTTATTTTATTTTTTAATGTTTCATAAATAATTAAAAATATTAAATAATTACACAAAACTGATGTTATGATTACTTTACAAATGTAGGTAATAAACATATGTTATAAAAATTTTAAAATATATATAATGTTTGATAATTAATATATACAATTAATTTGATAGACATCTTTTACCACTTATGAATATAATAAAACCTTATTTATGAAGTTAAATTGTTATATTTATATTTTTAAAAATCAATTAATTTTATAGTATAAAAATTGACACTATTGATTTTTTATTAAAATAATTTATTATTAAATTATTCAAAAGTACTAAAACATTTTTTAAAAATATATAATAATTAATAGATGGCATAAAATTTTATAAATTAATCATATATGTTCTAATTTTCATTAAATAAGTAATTATTTCTGCCTTTTAATGATTAATTTTTTTGGCTTAGTAAATTATTAAATATAAAAACTACGGATTAATTAAAAGAAAAATTCTTAAATGGTTAGAAATAATATCTATTAATTATTGTTTTAAGATATTAAAACCTCATACCATCTCATATTCTATAATTTTCCATTTTGGAGGTTTTGGATGTTGTTTTAATTTATTATAAATTAATATTTTTGAAAATTCCAAAGGTTCTGCCAACCTCAACTATAAATGGGAACATCCTCCCTCATATCTTCGTAACTCATTATTCATTAAAGATCATCAAAAACCTTCCCTGTAAATTTTAAACATACCTATTCACGTTATAGAGTAATTTGTCTTCTCAAAATACCAACATTAGTGTCGTTAAAAGGATATCTAGGGGGATCATGCAAAAGAAGAGGTAATCTCTTTTACCGAATCTCTCAATATCATTTCTTATTTAACATACACTTCATTTTTTTGTTTCCATAATTATATAATACCTATATTATCAACTATATAATGATATATTATTATTGTTATGGAACAACCTTATTCCACCTTCTAGCCATTATATGAACAAGGAAATCGCCATTTGTGTGTATGTACAAGTTACCATCTCCACATCGTGTTGTAATCTATTTTTCACAACCACATTACTTGGATGGGTATAATTATTGAAAACAATAACTATTTACCATTATTATAAAAATATGTTTATTCTAGAAAAATATATATACCATCCACTTCTATACATTTTCATAATTAATGGAATGATTTCATTTCTAATTCATAGGTATGACCTACCATCTCAAGGACGTGATGTGATTCATTATACAAGATTTCCATTAAATAATGATTATATAAATGTATAGAAAGAATAAATAGATATATATTATATTAATATCATTCTATAAATGATATAACTATAACCGATGAAGAAGAATCAATACTTATATGAAGAAACATGCATAAGAAAATGGAGACGTTTATTCCCAAATAATGAAAAAAATGAAATGTTATTAACAAGAGGATGATAATATGATCATATATGATATCATAAAAACTAATATGATTCTATAATAAGTTAGTTACATTATTTAAATCATTATACATGATTAGTGGATACATTCAAAGGATATCGGACCAAAGGTAAGGGAAAATATTTCAATCCCATCAGTATCCCAGATTGTTTATGCGTAAGTATTTAATTGGGTATATTTATCACCACTTCCATGTTTCTTAAATATGTAACATTAGTTTTATTCATAAAAAAAATTTTAAATTTAATTTTACCCATAAATGTATTTTTATCATACTTTATGACAAAATTTTGTTTTTCATTTTTGGATAAAATTTATAATTTAACATATCCAATAAAATTACAAGATGAATGTTCCCTTTTAACTTATATTTCATGATGAGTTTTTAGGTTTTCATAACACCATATTTCTATGAAGCTTCATTTACAATATTTTAAGATTATATTCTAATAAATTCTTTTATTTTTAATTTAATTTCAGTTTTAACAAAATAAAATGTATTTCAAGAAGAAAATATATTATCCTCAAGAATTAATTTAAAGTGTTCTGTCATAATTTTTTTCCATATAAGATGAAATTCATTATTTTGGTTATGTTTCATGTATATTATCCCTATTATTCCTATGTTTTATTATCAATATAATTTAATGTAATTTATTATATCTATTATTTTATTGATTATATTATAATGGAATGATGTTTAAGAACCCTATTTTTTCATTTGGTTATGCTATGATGAATGATTTATGTTTTTGTGGAACACATAGTAATGATTTCATTATGATATGGCTGGGACCTATATCTCTCTCCAGTTATTTGGGAAAATATTTATATTTCATGAGATAGATAGAGACGGAATGAGAAATGATCACGATTCAGTAATATTGGTCAGGAATGGGATGTAAACGCAGTCAAGTAATGGACTATGTTATTTATAATGGTGTTGTAAATGATCCTTGACAAATATAAAATGAAACTCGATTATTATGTGTATTATAAAAAAACAATGTCTTATTTCATGACATTGGGGAGTATGTTCATCTATTCTTTATGAATTTTTATGATTTAACCAAGGACATGATATCCTGATCTCTCATGTGTAGTATAAGATTTTTAAATGTTATGTTCTTATTTATTATGATTATGATATGATTGATATCCATCTTGTGTGCCCTTACTACGTATCTAAGTTCACCCATTCTAATGTTTCTTTTCCATTTTTTTTTAAGAATAGTGTTATTAGGATATGTCAAATGGGGTTCTAGATAATAAGGAATAAGTTGGAGACAATGTTTAAGTCTTATGAAATAGTTGTTTATGTTTCATGATTTCTAAAGACAGTAAACCTATATGGTCTAGGAATGGTTTTTTATTATTTGTAATGAATATTGTTCAATTTTTATCTTATAAATATGTATGTAATTTATGCCCATTATAGAATACTTTTTTTCTTATTAATTACCCCACCTATCTTCCTAGATCTAATGAATAGGGTCTTTTGAGATTATCTTGATCAATTTGTGGTAGTCATTATAGATGATATTCTAGTTTATTAAATGTAAAATTAATATGATGAAGAACACTTGATAATTGTACAAAAGACCCAAATAAAAAATAATAATTAGTAAAAATATACCATGTTTGAATTTTGGTTTTGGAAAGTTTCATTTTTGGGTCACATAATCTCAAGCGAGTAAATATTTATGGATACAAAAAAATAGAAGTTATTGAACGTTGTCCTTGACCAATAATGGTAAATGTGATCTGAATTTATTCAGATGAGGATGGATTTTATCATAGTTTTGTGAATTATTTTTCACGGATATAAAATCGACTCACAAATATGACTCAAAAAGTATTTATGATATTGTGGATAGAAGAATATGAATAGAATTTCAAAGGGCTAAAAAAATGTTAGGAAGTGCACCTATGATAACACTTACTTTTAGTAGAGAAAGTTTTATGATATATAATGATGCATCCATGAAGGGGTTGGGATATGTCCTTGTGAAAAATGATATGGCGATATCTTATGAATTTCTAGAATTAAAAATCCATTATAAAAATTACCTAACACATGATTTGGTGTTTGCTTCGGTAATTATCTTTTTAAAGATATAGAGGAATGATCTTTATGGTGAAAGGTGTGATTCATACACTAATAATAAATTTTTAATGTATATTTCCACACAAAAGGATCTAAATATGAATCAAATAAGATGGTTGGATTTGATTAAATATTATGTATACTTGATACATTAACACCATGGGAAACCAAAAAATGATGAAGATGATTTATATGTAGGAAAAATCATTCTATCATATCAATGATGTTGATCATAAATTATTAATAATTATGGATTTCAAAAGAATGGATCTTTAAATTTTAATGGAATGGGAGAAATACTATATTTTTAATATGAATGTTTATCCATCTATATAAGTTAGGATTAAGGATGTGTAGAAGTAAGATGTAGATCTACAAAATAATATGAGAAATGTTCCGGAATTAGACCATGATTATAATGGAATAATAAGGTTCAAGAACCCTGATTTTATTCCTCCTATACCAAAATTAATAAAGGATTTGTTGGATGATGCTGATTTTCTTCATTTTTTATTCATCCTATAAGATGAACGATATATAGGGACCTAAATGATTATTTCTAGTGGGATGTCTTGAAAGGAGATGTTGTGGAAAATGTCTCTCTCTTCTTGGTTTTTTAGCAAGGTAAAGCTGATAGACCGAGGTCTAAGGGGATGTTACAACCATTACCTATAACATAATGGAAATCGGAAAACATCACTAAAGACTATGTCATCAGACATCCCAAAACATCTATAGGCCATATAGATCTACGGGTTATAGTTGATCACATTAAAAAGTTGGTTCACATCTCTAATGTTATAGAGTATTTCCCTCTGGATCATATTTCTAGGATATATGTAAAGGAAGTGGGATGAATTTATGGAGTACTACTTTCCATTTTATCTGATCGAGATTTGAGGATTACATTGATGTTTTTCAAAATTCATCATCAGGCTATGGATATATAGTTATGATTTATCACTGCTTAACGTCCCAATACATGTGGTCAGTTTGAGAGGAAAATTAAAACTATATAATGAATGTTGAGAGCTTTATCTATGGATTTTAAAGATGATTGGGATCAACACCTACCTTTGGTAGAATTTTGTTACTACAATACTATTCACGGCATCATTCAGATGGATCTTTATGAAGAAATCTATGATAAGAAGTGATTAACTCCAAATATCTACGTTGAATTTTGGAAAATAAAGCTATTAGGACCTTTTTTGATGAAATGGTAGAGATGGTTATATCTATTCAATAACACATAAGGGAATCTCAGCGTCGACAAAAAGTTCTGTTGAAAACCAAATAAAAGACCATGAGATTAAAGTGGGTGAAAATATGTTTCTACAAATATAACCTTGGAAGAGAGTAATGGCATTTGAAAATAAGAGAAATATGATCCCTGATAATATAGATCAATTTAAAATTCTTGATCATGTCGGGAAGGTAGGTTCTCTATTGACACTACCAATGAATCTCTCTTAAGTTCATGATATGTTCTATGTATCACTCTAACGAAAGTACATACCTGAAACTTCACATATAATAAACTCACAAGTTGTACAGAGGGATCATGATATTTAATATAACAAACAACAGATTGAATTTATTGACCAATGAGAAAATCATTTTCTAAACAAGACCACTCTCTTGATTAATGTTTCATAGCGGTACTACCAATTTATGAAAGCTATGTGGGAACTTGAGGGTGTGAGGATGCATTGGGATCCTAATCTATTTTTATCCATGTGACGAATTTCAATTGTGAAATACAGTTTATGGGGGGGGTAGAATGTAACACCATTATGTTTTTATGACTTATTTTTTAAAATAATATCAATTCTTCAATAGATTTCATTTCATGCAATGGTGAGTTTAAACGAACGAAGAGATGACCTTGGTATAAAATGGAAACTATAAACATTCTGTTATGTTAGTGGGAATAAATATAACAAACATATGATATTGTTCGGAGAATTATTTGGATACCATTTGATTATAGAAAAAATTAAACCAACTAAATGTAAAGGAAATATTTTGATTTTAGTATTAATAAATCAAGATAAATAAAAGTAGGTAATTAAATTAATAAAATATGTAAGATATAAGTTAGATAAAATATTTTTGACATTCATCCAATAGAAATTTTATTCATAGGTTATGAATAAATTATATTTTATGTATAAAAATAAATATTAAAAAAAGGTAATTTTACCACTTTTTAATGGTTAACATTTTAAAAATTAAATTTTGACCCATTAATAATTTTGATATGAAAATATAAACCTTTTATTTTGATTTGAGATTTAAAAATTTATTTTTGATGATTTGTTTTTATTTATTCTTATAAATTCCATGTTTTGATAAATAATAAAAATATATTGAAAACAATTTTTTTCTAATCGACATAATTTATATTGATAAATTGTATAATTGAATGGTTTTAACCTGTAAATAGAATATATTATTATTATTTCATTTAATTTAATTAATTAATATTAATTTTACATTTTATTTATATATAAAGACATTTCAATCATTCAAAATGATTTCAAATTTAATTCCTCATTTCTACAATGAGATTAATTTTAAATTGATTACTAAAACATCTATGTTTATATAATTCAAAAATAGATTCCATATTTGGAATTAGTATGTCCAAATTATGTAAATATTTTTCTTTTATTTCTGGGCATTATTATTAGTAACATGGATAAGTTTTTTAATATATTAAAAGGGAAATTCGTGTAATTAAGGGTAAAACTAATATTTTAAAATTACTCTAAAACATTTTTCTAATATAACTAGATGAGTGTTATTTGACCTAAATCATCATTCGGTCGAAATTCTATCCTTTGGAACCCAATTTGATGAGATTAGGACATTTTATTTATTTTATTTGAAGAAATGTTAATTGTCTTACTCAAATTTTAATAACAATATCATTATATATATAAGTTCATACATAAGATAAATATGACTATAAATACTTATTTAAAAGCTAATATTTTTTATTTATAAAGGATATTTATTTTCAATGTTTAGGAAATACATTATTACCTTAATATCTTTTACATTAATGAAGAATAAATTGTCCAATTTATGAGAAAAAAAATAAAATAACTTTTAATAAAATGTGAAAACCCATTAGAAGAAAATAACACTGGATCAAATATTATTTTTGGAGTATATCTAAACCATATTCATCCAAGGGTTTCTTTATTGGCCACTTTCATAAATATGAAGATGATTATTATAATTATAATATTATATTTTATGTTATGTTAAAGTTTTCACATTCAAATTTTAATAAATATAACATTTTTGATATAGGTTTTTCTAAAAAATATATTCTACAATAAATATTCCACTGAAATATAAAATTATTATTATTGTAATAGTTGTTTATTTTAAAATTTATCCAACAAATAGTTATATAAAATAATTACAAAAAATAATGTTCTAATTATTTTGTTAATAGAGATAATAAATAAATGTTAATAAAAATATAACTAAAATTATAATTTGTGATGATTAATATATAATATGAATTTTATATATTACTTTTAGCTCTTCTGAATATAATAATACATTTTTATGAAATTAATTATTTTTATATTTATATTTTTAATAATAAATTAGTTGTATAGTATCAAAGTTAACACTATTGATTGATTATAAAAATAACATATTATTAAATTTCTAAAAAATAATAAATTTTAGAAAAAATAATGAAAAAATATTTCATGGTTTAAATGTTAAAAAATAAATCATTTATCTTCGAATTTATATTAAAT
The DNA here is from genome assembly GCA_963277665.1 of Viscum album. NCBI lineage: Eukaryota > Viridiplantae > Streptophyta > Magnoliopsida > Santalales > Viscaceae > Viscum > Viscum album. The sequence continues at coordinate 755,008,645 of OY728132.1, read as the reverse complement.
AAGTAAATATTTCACACTTTTAGTATTGAAATATTTATTACCATAGTTAAAAATTAAATAGAGTAAGTAAGTGTTAATTAAAATGAAAATCATTTAAATGGATATAAAATCTTTTCTAAATTCAATTGGATTTTAATATTACCACCTTATATAAACTAATATTCCAAAATGTTATATTTTATAGGTTTTTAGAATTGGTTTGAATTTATTATAAACTTATATTTTTGAAATTCAAATGGTACCCCTATCCTCAACTATAAAAGAAAACCTCCACCTTCATTTCTTCATAACTCATTCAGCCTTAATGTTAGTTAATACCTTTCTCAATTAAATTATAAACATCCCAATTGAGATTCTAGAGTTTCTTCTCTTCTCAAAATACCAACTTTAGTGCCTTTAATAGGACATCTAGCAGGAGATCACAGTAGAAGAGGTAATCTTCTTTACCGACTGTCTCAAGATCAATTATTCTTCTAATTCCTCTTCCTTTACTGCTTCCATTATTTATTAATAACTCTAGTATACACTATATACTGATAAGTTATTATGTTTATGGAACAACCTTATTCCACCTTTTATTCATCTTATGAAAAATGAAATCACCATACATGCATACGTAAGGCTTCCATCTCCACACCATGGTGTAAATTGTATTTAACTACCACATTACATGGATGGGGTATAATGATGGGAAAAATAACTATATATGATTATTATAAAAATATATTTATTTTTGAAATATATATATACTAACCACTTCCATTTCATTTCATAATTAATGGAATGATATCATCACTCGTGTTTAACTACATCATATAGTCTCCATGATGCAATGTGATAAATTCTATAAGAGAAATGAACAGAATCAATTGTCATTTTTTGATACGAGGTAGTTTTTTACATATCAGACAAAATTATGAGAATAATGTTTTATTTTAACTTATACACAATTATGGTTTTTCATGTTTTCGTAAAATGAATTTCCATGAATATTAATTTACAATATATTAGGGTTATTTTCAAATAACATCTTTTCTTTTTAATTTTTTTTAAAATTGTGGAAAAATTAAATGTTTTTTATGATGAAAAGATATTTTTTCATGAAATAATTTTAATTATTCTATCAAAATTATTTTCCATCTATTATAGAATTCTTTTATAGGGTAATGTTTCAAGTATACTATATTTATTATTCATATTTTTTTGTTATGTTTTTAATTAAATTTTATTTATGAAATCCATTTGTTTTATATGGATTGTGTAATGATGGAATGATGTTTATGGAATCTATTATATTCTTTAGGTTATGCTATGATGAATTAATTATATATTTTTGGAACACGCCATAATGATTTCAATATGAATTTGGTGGGACCTATATATCCCTCTAATGCATTGGTTGAAGATTTATATCTCATTATATAGACTGGGCAAGGATGGTAAATGATCTCGGTTCAGTAATATAGGGATTGAATGAGATGTAATGTGAGTTCAGTAATACACTTTTATTGCTATGAAGGAATTAGAAATGATCCTTGACTAGTATGAAATGATTTTCTATTATTAATTTTATTCCAAAAAATCAATGAATTGTGTAAAAATATTTGGAATATATTCATTTATTCTTTATGAACTTTTCTTATTTATTCCATGATAGGATATCTTGATCTCTCACATGCAGGATTAGATTTTCAAATCTTATGTTCTTACATATTGTGATTATGGTTTGATTGATATCTCTTTTGTATACTCATACTGAGTATCAAAGGCCACCCTATCTTTTGTTTTTGTCCCATGTTTTGAAAAAGATTAATATTAAGATATGTTAAGAAGATTCTAAATATGAATTAATAAGCATGAGAAAATGTAGATAAATTGTGAACGGATTATTTATGTTTCCCAGTTTCTAAAGACACATAACCTATATTTTCATGGAATTCTATTGTATTGTTTTTTAATGAATATTATTCAATTTATATGTAATATCTATTTATGTAATGTGGGAGATATTATATAGGCCTCTAAATTTATTTTACATTTTTTGTATTTAAATGAATGTCACTCCTCATCCACTATAAAAATAAACTCACTATCCTCACATCTTCACACCTGTCAATTCATTTCTTTCATAAATAACCTACACAAATAAGATCTCTAAATACCTCCTATAATCAAATATTCCTCAAATTGGGTAAAAAAACAAGGGAGTATGCTGGTTCAAACCAAAAGGAATTACCCAAACAAGAGGTAACATTCCTCAACAATAAATTTTTTTTAATTTCATTCTCCACCTGTCAGTTCATATTATTACACAATTATATAATAACTGAAGTATTAAAAATGTAGTAGAAAAATTTATGATAATGGTACTACCTACACCCAAACACACATCCTTTAAAAGAGACACATAGTCATTGTTCGTGTGTAAGGTGGACTACCGCCTCGCAACCTGATGTCATTCGTTCTTCCATTACCACCTCTCACGGTTGGGAATAATATTGTATTTATTAATTACAAATTATAATTAGGATATTTAATAAATATTAATACCTCAAGATTAAATATATTGTATAAAACATTTTTATATTTCATATTATGGGAAATACGATAACGTCTCTCGTGTGTGTAGTGGACTGCCACCACATAAAGTGATGTGAAGCATTTTTCACTAATGTGTTACATAGTAGGTAATAAGTGTTACTATAGTGAACATATATGATATAAATGATGTAAATATGATAATAATTACATAATTTTATTTATTTAAAATTAATGTATAACTTCATTTCTATCCTTTTCACGCACTGAAAAAGCGATATTGTCATTTGTGTCTATGTGGACTACCACCTCAACAAAGCGATGTGATTCTTATTTTTCATCACCACATCAGATTAATGATATAGCTAGCTATATTTAATTAACTAATAAGTTATTTATGATATTATAATCATTCTAAACATGTTATATTCTTTTATTTTATTCCATAATGATCATTCATAAATGGGAACATTACTTATGCGTACATACAACCTCCAGTCTCTATGATCATAACATTGGTTCATTTTTCTTAATAATATTTCTTGTATGATTTTAAAAATATAATTGATGTAAAAAATTTGATTATTTTTTCATTTTTATTACTCTTAATATTTTTATATAATTACTTTATGGTCCATAGTCGACCTATAAATGTCAGTTCTAACAAATAAGCAAAATATGGTGAAACCATTCTACTTAAATATTATTGAATAAGTAATTTTATATAACTTTTTTATAATTGATATAAAATAAATAATAATAATGGTAATGTTTATTAATAAATAAAATTATTAACTTATATTTATTATTTTGGGAGATAGAGGTAAAGCATCACAATTATGACCCAAACTAAGGGATATTCACCTGGAATTTTTATATTTGTGAGATAAATGTAATATTCAACACATTCTTCTTTTTTGGTGATTATGATAAAAATTTGGATATATTGTATCCTGAATTATTTTATATTCATGGTATTTAAATGTTCAATTTTATTATATTTAGTAGTTTGTCTTCAAATTCAGAAATTTGCCATAATTGAAAGTGGTTTTGTCTCAATTAACATTCTATTGCGACTTATTTGTAATTATGTACTTAATTAATTATACATTGTGTATATACTACACTATAAATTATAATATAATTAATATAATTTATTTGATGATATTAAAAGTCTGAATTGATTTTATTTCTTTCACAGATATCATGATTCAAAATTTCCACATCATATATGGGCTTTCGTCAAATTTACAGTCAATTGATATTTATTTGTTATTAAGAACCTAGTTACTTTTATATGGTGTATATAATTTTCATTTGTATTTAATATCATTAATATATATATTTTAATGAAATTATATGTTTCATTTAATGATAAAAATTAATGGGGATTGTGATTCAGACATTTCAATGTGGTGTGGGACACTTCTAATATTTAATGATTTTCCCCCAAGAATAATTTCCATAATCTTATAATGAAATTCCCACTCACCGGCATCAATAACCCATCTTTTTTAATTATACTCAAATGAGTATATTTTTTATCGATAATATCATCATTCTTTTCTATGGTTGTATTATTATTGTTTAAAATAGATTTTTAAGGAGCCCGATTTTTTCCCATGGGATAATCGTATATCAAAGAGATTATTTAGAAACCCATTTCCTTCCATGGTTTTATCTTATGTCAATGATATTGTTATGGATCCCTTTTTTTACATAAGTTAATCATGTTTCCAATGTATTTACCTTAAACTCATTTTTTCCATGGGTTTATTTTTGTATAAATGAATAAGTGTTTTTATTGGTTTTTTTGATGAAATTGATTTATTCTTAATATGATACATGAGAATTATATAAAACGGTTGGGCCAGATATATATTAAACAATGAGTTGTGCCCCATTATATCTAAAGGGTATGCCTGATAAGGATTATACGAAGTTTTCATCCCCATTACATCACAAAAACAATGTGTGATCATGATTTAGATTATATAAAGTCTAAGCCCCAATATAGCACTCCAATGTATTGGGTAATAATAATGTTGGAAGTTGGTCATTTTTTTATTCCAATTAAATGGGTTTTGAAAGGTTTTTGATTATTTTTGGAAAGGGTTTTATTAAATTGATGCTCTATGTTACAAAAAGATTATCAATTGACTATTATGAGTTTATATGTTTTTCTAATGATAAAGATCTATATATAATTTCTTTATATTATTGATTTTAATGAATCTTTACTTTTTTATGATTTCATATTTGATGACCCAGCTATTAATTCATTGAGTTATTTTATTATTCACTAATTCACTATTATATTTTAATCATACCCTTTTCCCCTCTTATGATCATTGATGAAATTAATTTGTCAATGGTTATGTTTTCCCTTACTAAGAATTTGAGATCAACCTTCTTATGTATCTATTTCCTTAGGTTATAATGAATGATATTGAATTATTAATTTCTATAAAATATTTCATACGTATGATGTTGGTAACCTATTTTGAAATAAAAAAGGTTAGGTAAAATATGATAAATTTTCTTTAAATGACATGTGAATTTTTTATGTATGAATTTTTCCTAATTCTTTAAAAATATAAACATTAAAGGTATTATATAAATTAAGTGATCCGTGTTTACCATCATATGTTATATTCTTTGATGGAAAAAATTTGGGTGACAGTTATTGAAATCTATGTTGAAAATATAAATTTAGGGAATTTAGAATAGAATACTGGATTGCGGGTCTGGGACTATTATATTCCTTCTTTTCAATATATGGTTAAAATTTCAAACATAGATTAAATGAAAATTTAATATGAAAAAATTTATATAAAATTTTTGTAAGATTAACATATTTTAATAATCAATGAAAGAAATATAAAAACAATTACAACAAGAACTATAGTCATCATCCCTAGACTATGTTTATTTATAGCTTTATTATCCCCACACTTCTCATATTAGTGATCATGAATAATAATGTTTTTACACCTACCTCAGGGTTTAGCTGAATAAGACTAATCAACATCCCATTATGTAAAATCATGTCGAACTAGGTTTCTGTTAGAGTTGTCATCATAAATCCATAACTAGGGGATCAACATCCTAACCATCTTATCCCAAATAACCTACTAATTACATATTCTCACATGTTATCATTAAATCAATAAAAAATGATAAAATAAAATCATTTAATATCAATCATCATTTACAATTTAATTTCATGATTTTCACTTTCAATACATAAATTAAATTTCAAAACCAAAAGTTGATTTTTTATATACTTATTTTTCAATAAAAAAATAAAACATGTTTTCTCATCATTTTAATTTAATCCATTCATCTCAATAATATTCTCAACTCATCTCTTCAGTTAAATTTTTTTCAAAATTCATCCCCCAATTGCAATTCAATTATAATTGGGGTTTTTCTCAAAATACATGACATTTTGAATTTTTTAATAATATTATTTCCAATAATGGTTTTATAAATCAGTTAAAATTTATTTCAAAAAACCATGAAATTTGTGGTTTTAATTACATTAAAATTCTCAAATGGAAATACCTACTTTAAAATCCTGGAAATAGATGATCAACACCTGTAATAGGAACACTAATGTTGGTTGAATTTCAATAAGATTAATGAATCAAATTTAGAATCAAGATATAATAAAAAAAGTCATATATCCAATTAAAGAGATTATAGAACCAAAAAAACAAGGATATAATAATATCTAGGGAAAAGGGGATAATAGATTATAAGAAACCACTTGAGAGCAGATCCACCTACATGGAAGAGATCGACAAAGATGAAACACACATTGATCCCCCAAGAAAATGTTAGAAGGAGCCAAAACACTATTTGACAGCCTTGAAAACAAGGGGAAACATTTAGGGTTCAGTGGAGGTTGACCAAGGGTTAAATAGGGGGCTCATAAACTAAATACTAATTTTTGGATTAATTTAATATCACGTGAATGTTAAGAAATAGTGGGGCACATAGTTTGGGGAAACCATACGACAACCATGAACCCCTACTATTTAGGGTGAATGGTTTCCCATTGGTGGGTTTGTGGTTTGAGAAACCATGTGTCAACCATGTACTCCCCACTATGTGTGAGTCAATGGTTTGACTGGGGGTGGATGGTTTTGTAAAGTCATGTGCCAAATTTTCACTACACTAAAAACCATCCAAAAATCATCAAACATTACATGTAAATCCTTCAAATGCAACTCAACAAAAACGAAATTAAACTATGGTCATGTAATACATTAAAAAAAGTAATGAGATATCACAACCTCTCCATAATAAAAACATTTTATCAGTAGAAATCATTTCAAGAAGATTCCATATCATATATATGATGCCACTATAATTCCATAAGTTCCTCCCTCTTCTATGTCTTAGATGAATCGGAGCCATTATTCAATAACACATTGACCAAATTTATAATCCCCCCATACAGTACCATTTTATCCAAATCAATATTCATGATTTGATTCCTAGTCACAAATAGTTCATGCTCAATATCAAGATCTTCCCAGCTGAATACTTGAGATATGTCATATGGATACTTCTAATGATTTGTTACATGGAACATGTTAGTTTTTGACATAAAATGTGATGGATATGATAATTTTAAATGTACATTTCCTAGATTATAAAAGACCTAAAAAGGTCCAACAAATAGTTGTGAATGATTTCCCTCCCTCCCAAGCAATTAGTGACCTAACTATTATAAACCTCTAAAAAACACATTGTCAACAATAGAAAAGTACAATGATCAATATAAAAATTAGAATAAGTTTTATATCGGGGTTTTTCATCTCCAATCTATAAATAATTAACTGAATAGTTTATTCATCTCTTGGACCAAGAATGGTACAACCAAATAACATTCACCAATATACGACCAACAAAATAACGATTTTCAAGAATGACTATAGAAGGCCCAAAAGGAATCCATTTGAATTATGGACTGGTAACTATTGTTATTGCAACACTCAACCACTCCAAATTGGACCTCATAATCTCCACCAAAATCAATGAGGTAATAGTGAAGCATGCCCACCATAATTTTTATGTTTGGTCGTCCATATTAAAATGGAAATCTGAACCCTAATGAACCTGTGATCCCATCACCCCATGAAGTCCTAAAAAACAATAAAAAAATGGATCTTAATCAAACAATATTATAGATATAAATCCTCGAAAACGAACAACCACTTTCACATAGAGATATCTTAATTTCTCATCTTCGATTATATCTTGAATGGTACGAATTGAGAAAATTTGGTCAACCAACTGATTAAAAACCATATAGCATACTTTTTCTAAGGGTACATTGTAACCGAAACACCAAGACCATAGAAATCGTATATTGCATCTAAGTTAACATTGGAAGTGGCTCATGTAATCTTAAAATTCTCTCGTTCTCGACCTTGACCTTCTGATAGGTAGGAAAATATGTAACAATGTCAGTGATTTTTTTTACCATACCGAACCACCATAATCATCACCACATATCATAGAACATATTTGTGGTTCTAGGGTATATTTTCTATTTGGAATTATGTAAATCCACCATTACACTATTACTCACTATAAAAGATACAACGTACCAGTTTCATAAAAATTGGATACCCTCTATAGATAATTCCCACCAACCAATGGTCTCCCCAAATATAAAGGTTCCTTAGAGTTATAGAATTGCTCATCAATATTACCTTCCTAAATAATAATTTCAATAGGAGTGTAAGTTAGCTGAACACATGAAAATACAAACTCTTCATTATTTTCTCATAATCCTGAAGGAAACTGTGTAAAAAGATCCATCAAGCCCCACTTTTCTGATGACTTTTTTATGGACTGTTTTGAAAGTTTCCTTCCCAAAGAATATTAAATGATGTTCACTTCCCTGAGTTATAGTAAATTAAGAAATAAAAAGATTATAGATACTCCATACAAATCCTAAACTGAAGTTTAATGTTTTTTTAGAGAAGATATTACTCCAGCGCTTATGGTTATGATACACTGAAATCCTTTCTATGAAAAAGTTATTATTCCAACTCTTATTTTCATGAATAATTACTATGATTTCATGTCATTAGACAGATAATTCCTCTTATATGATCAATGATTTCAAAACCCATAGGATACCACATGATCACCCTACATAGGAACATAACTCAAATCTAAACCTGATGCATTAAACAAGACTACATACCCCTAACTCACCTCTAGAAGAGTCAACACTGGAACATTAGTCAAAAGATATTTCATTTCATCAAAAAAAATATAACATTTTTCATCCAAAATGAATTTTACATCCTTTTCAATTATAATATTATTTGGTAAATCCAACTAAAAGAAATCATTTAATAACTATTGATAATATCCATCTTGAACAAGGATGCTTTGAATCTCAAAAAATTAGATGATCCCTCCTTAATCATAAATTTTTTCACATTCTACATGTCAACTAAGATACTATGTTTTGAAACCACATGTCCCAAGAGATTCACTCCCCAAATCATGATGTTAAATTTCTATAGCTAGTTCTAATGTGTATGTGTTTTCAAAAAATCCATAACTTATCTCAGATAATGCACATGATCCTCCTTAAAACGAGAGTAAACCATGATATGATCATAAAAGACCACCATGAAGTTATCAAGATACTGAAGGAAGATTCTATTCATCAAATCAGTTTGTGTTGAAAAAGAATTGATTAGACCGAATATAGTGAAAATATAATCAAAATGTCTATAAATTATATTGAATGTGGTTTTTTGATTCACATATTCTTTTCTTCTCTATTGTTGATAAGCAGATGAAAGATCAATTTATGAGAACCACATCATCACTTTCAACATGAAAAATATATCATCATAATATGGAAATATATTGTTGTTATTTACCAAAACATGATTGAGTTTCTTATAATCAACACATAGGTAAAGTGTTCCATCTTTTTTCCATGAAAAATTAATAGGCACTACCCAAGGTGATAAACTAAGGCATATAAATCCTTTCTTTAACATGTTATCCAACAGATTGTTCAACAATTTTAGTTCAAAAAGTTCAATATGTTATGAATGAATAAATATTAGCTGCATACCAAGAACTAAATCAATTGAAAACCCTACCTATCTTACCTTTGAAATTCTATTGAAATTAGAAGGAAACACTTCAGATAATTTGATGAAAAATGGAGGGAGATCATCACTTAATGATTCCCACTCCCTATCAAATGAAAACACTAATATTATATTCCCCAACTCTAGATAAGAAGGCGAGGTTTTATATGACCATAGGTCTCATTCTCCCAGAATGATATGACATAACCCATCAAGTACAATAAAGTAGACCTACCAAATATAGTAGTCCATTTGGTCTTTATTAACAATGATTCAGTCAATCTCAAATGTGAATCAATAAACTTCATATAGAGTAATCCAAAATACTAAGTAAGATCGATCATTGAAAAATATAAGACATAAGTAGGTTAATAGAGACCCTTATCTCTCTTCATTCATAATAGAAGAGTATTATCCATCATATAATACAAAACATCAAATAAAAAACATATTAGGTATACAATATGAGTTGATGTAAATGAGTGGGATAAAATGAGTATCAAATAATGTTTTCACTAACATGAAATCTATGTGGATGGTACCTATCATGGTTTATGGACCTATATCATCTTCCTTTGGAGACTGTACAACTTTACGAGGAGGCCATGTTCCGAATGACTATGAATGGAACCCCTTTATTCATAATTAAAATGATTTCAATACTGTACATTTAGGTGTTGATGTGCTCTTATCTCTACATGGGGATGAAATGAAACAACATTATATATATATATGTCTAGAGTGGTGATATGAAATGATGATTTGTGGCACCTAAGTACAAACCTGTTTTGAATTCACATACTTTACACACTAGAGGAAACTGAAAGTGCCTCAATCAGGAAATATTGGAGGTATAGAGGATGCATACTATTCATAACCACCATTAGACTCATCTTGCTTCCTCTTTCCTTTATTAAAACTCATATAACATCCACTGTTAGAAAAATAACTCTCATCATTCTTGACATACAATCATAGTCAAGATCAAATGTGAATGACCTATCCAACACTTTATCATAAGAAAAGCGCTTCCATAAGAAATCCTAGGAATGAATATCATGTCAGAGAACAAACTCAAACCATTGAGTCTTAATCATTTTTTAGATAAAAATTAAATGAAAACAGAAAAGGATAATTAATGTGGTTTTTGATAATCAATCATATTCATGTCATCCCTATGGAGGATGAAACACTAAATAGTTGTATCCATAACTCTTGATTATGGATAGAACTAATAAGTGAAAACAACATAAATTCCATTCCACAATAAACCCTTATTATTCTTCACCATCATCATTATATCCCACAATCTATAACTCGATTCCTATAAATTTAAGGTGGAAGATTATACCTTAATAAAATTTGGTGTTTCATTGAAATAAAATAGATGCTCCATCACAATCAACCAATCCACCACTGCTTGTGGATCATTAGAGCCTTGGAACACTGGTGGCTTCTAGAGATGGAACTTGTGATAAAAAAATCAGTGATTCATCCCTCGAAGTTCCCACGATAGGAATTTGAATTTTAATTGGTGTAGGTGCATATCTTAGAGATTGGATAGAATGAATATTAATATTGACACGATTCTAGCCCATGGGAGGATCTTCTCACTATGTTTCACTAGTATCTTCTACTTGGATCCTATTCTGACAACTTCTTGGAGGAATTATTCCATATAACATTAATAGAAAATCCTGAAAACATAATAAGATTACTCAGAACAACAACTCAAATAAGATCATTTAGAATATCAATCCCATTATATAAGATATCAATATTTTGATTTCAACTAATCCAAAATCAAATGATTTGAAAAATCTAGAATCATATCAAATTATTCTTCAAGATGAATTTCTCCAAACACTTATGGTGAGTTATGACTCATAATGATGATATAGCACTATGAAATCTCTCATAACTCCCTTCTATGTCCTAACAAGACATCCCAAACTGCATACTAACATAAAGTAAAGATGATAAACGAACAGCCTTTAAGACCACTGTTCACAAACCATCCTGGACACCCTAGTACCCTTGTACCCAATCCGGCACTGACAGGGACCGTAGGGAATTCCATGTCCACATAGGTTTGAATATATAACCTTCCATCAAACATGATAAAAGAGGGAAATTATTTCCAAAAAACAATTGATGATAAAATATTACAATTAAATATGATCAACACTCAAAAATGGGAAAACATCGGAAAAATAGGTCTAACAAACAAAGTTTTACATCATCAATGAAATCAAAAATCATTATGAAAAAAATTAAAAAATATCATGTAACAAGTAGATCATATCACCATTGATCATTCACATCACTCCAATCTCCAGGGATCAAGAATATCCACCACATCCATGTGAAACATTCATTTTTATCGGAACTATAATAATAGAGTCTCCATACTATCAAATTAATAGGTAGTGTGTTAGATATAAATCCCAGTATGGTCTTAACAAGTGTTATATAATAGATCCCATATGAATAAAATAAATCACAATTTTAATTTATATATAATAGGAAATGGCATGATATTACATTTCCATATCTAAAAAAATTCATTCATATCAATAGATGGAATACATTTCAAACATGTTTTAAATAATATTTTTATATAAAAGCAGTTATATAAATAATTTTCCACTAGTAAAAAAAGATCAATAATTAATGGAATATATATTGTAACAATCACAACAAGAACCATGTTCATCTTCCCTAGTGTACATTAGTTTCTATCTATAGTATCCTCACAATTCTGAAATCAATGATCCGGGCTAAACGTGTCTGCACATGTCCCTCATGCTCAGTCCGAATATGACTCATCAGAAACCCATTAGGGAAAAACATTTCAAGCTAGGTTTTTTTAGAGTTATCATCATCTATCCATTATTATGGGATCTAGATCCTAGTGTGAATTTCCCAAATAACCTACCATCTATTCATGGTCTCATGTTCTCAATCAATAAATAAACAATGTGAAAATGATCACATATCAAATAAATCATCATTTCCCTTTCGATTTCAAAAAATTTTGTTTCAATATTATTATTTAATTGGGGATGTATTATCCTAGCATGGTAATAATTCTGAATATTGACTTCCTAATTAATTTGTGAGGGGAAAAAAAAATTTAGCTTCTGATTTAAGTCAGATTTTCCTTAGTTGATTATAAAGAGTATGTGAAAGGATAATTGATGGGATCCCTGATTAAATTAATTATGTTTTTTTCACAAATATTTGATAGAAATATTTTGATGGAAATGGGATGGTTGCAGGTGCTATTTGAATCAAAGGATTTTTAGTTATTCTATATGTGGATTTTGACACATATGTTTATATTTTTCTTCATTTGGGGTGTTTTCATTTTATATGGAAATACATTGTTTAATGGGAGTTTTAGTCAATTATTTTGAAAGTGGTGAATGTTACCTATTTCTATCATTTTTACTATGCTTATTCTAATTTTTCGTCTTTGTTATAATTTATGATTCCACACTAAATTATCCAAAAAAATTGATTTAAAATGTCTTTTGTTTTATATATGAAATATAATTCTACTGATTAAGCCAAAGACACCACCGCTCCTCAGTGTTTCTTGAGTTGATTTATAGGATAGTTTAATTGATAATGGGAATGATGTTGTTTAGCCAGCTAAGGTGGAGGATAGTAGGTGGAGTGTAGATTGAGAGTTCAGTTGTACTTTTCTTAAGGTCATTCCATATTTTTATTCAAATAGTAACAATTTGGAAATTTTATAATTTATGTATTTCATTATGGTATGCGGAGTTGATAATAGTTTCTTATCTCTCTCTGTTGAATAATAAATGTGGGTAAGGCCTCTTATATTATTTGTATATTGTCAGTGCTAGTCCCTACTTAATGGCTTATTAGAGGCGGTCATCAATGTTTATCCTAGTCTTCAATATCGAAATATAAGGTGTAAAAGTGGAGGGGTCATGACATGATATATATATATTTCAATCATGAGGTATGATTTTTTTAATGTGATTTATAATGGTTGTCATATAAAATGGTTAGGTATGTAATATAAAATGAGGTAATACTTATAAGGGTTTGTGTATAATTTATTTTGATATGTTTTTAATATTTAAGTAAAATGATATAGTACATATTTATATTTTTTTGGGTTTTTTAAAACTTTTACTACCAATATTTCTATGTCAAGGCACAGAGAAAAAATGTAAAAATGTGTTGGAGAAAACTAAGTATACGTACTAATACATTCTAATTTCCTAAAATATAATTAATTACTAAATAATTTTAAGGGGGTTATAATTATAGTCACACCTATCATAAAAATATTTCATGAAAAATGTTCAACATAAATAGTAGTGAAACATAATTCTTAATCATTAATAAAAGACATGTGAAATATATTGGAAACATAAATCGATAAATACTTTATAATGAATGAATAATGATAGATAACATGAAAAATATGGTACATAGTCATATTGGACATTCATTATCAATCTAAGGATCATGGGTTAAGAAAATATATATCAAGGTGATAGAAAAATCATATGAAAAATTGATGACTAAGTTAAAAAATTGTACTTATTTGTGAACAATTTATAAAATTTGTAAAAAACCATTAAGAGAGAAAAGTTCCTTGGGTTTCCCTAAAAATAGAAAAAATAATAATTTTTTAAACTATTGGAGTTTTATAATTTAAGATGATGATAATAATAATCATAAGAGGGGATCATGAAAAGGAATATGGAATGAAAATTATACATTTGTTGAGTTTAGTTTAATTAAATGATTTGAAATGAAAGAAAATATTGTTTCATATCCACCACATAGATTTAGATATTATAATAGTATATATCTTGGCATGATATGTAATGATCATATAATTAACGTAATTAAATTTGAAAAAGATTTATAGGTAGATAAATAGTGTGATAAAGAACGTATCATGATGAAAAAAAGGGAAATAACTAACCACAATAAACCACATATGGTGTAAAGTATATACCTAAAATGGATGAGAAGTTACCAAAAATTCATAAAAAATTATGGAAAACAGAAATATAAAAATTCATGATGGTATAAATGATTCATATAGGTGAATATAGAAATTAAAGGAATAAGACATTAAATGGGTGGATATTTAGAAATAAACACTTACCTCAAGTGTGCACATTATTTTTATACAATGTATCATCACGAATAATTGAATTAAATTCACTACTTGATTTTCAAACTAAAATAAAGGAATTATGACAATGGATCATAAATATTGTTGGTATAGTTCCCATATACAAATTTCTTTAACTAATTTTAAGTATAGTGTGTCATAAAATAGTCTATACCTTCCATTTTTATGATTTGATGGTACAGATTTAACAACCCCAATGATTTTAAAAACCATCTGTATATTCTCCCACATATACCACCATTAATTTAACACACTAAGATTTTATGAGAATTATTCTTTTTTAACATCTTTGATGTATAATGTTGTATGCTTCACCAAGATTAGCTTGCGCTATATGAAACTCTGTATTAGCTTGTATTATACACATCAATATTCTTGGCTTGTGATGCACACAATTTCATGTTCTTTCGAATATCATTCATTTTACACAACAACATGTATAGATTTTGATCAATGTATAACTGAACTATATTTTAAGTATGTTATTCACAACACCAAAGAATTATTTCCCTACACACAACCCTGACTTTCTTTGCATTACACGTAAGAGAAACCTTCCTCGATAGCTTGCATTGTACCCAAAATCGAGTTTCACTAAACAACAATATGTTATTGAAATATTATATAAACTACCCATTATGAATATTAATTCCCACTTTTTTAAATTTTTTATATTTTATCTTTCAAAATGGATTTCATTTTTTTGATTTGGAATATCAAAATTAACTTAGAGTGAATTTTTTCTATTTTTCTAAAAACATTCAATTTTTGATGAATAGTTAAAACACTGAGTTATTAGTTAAACCCAACTTTGTTTTTAAATATTAATTTAATTTTATTAAATTTATTTTAGGTAAAATTAGATACATAATACGTATATAAGTTTAATGTAATTCGTTGGAGTTATTTTATAATAATTTTAGATTTATAAAATTTTTATTTAACTTTTTACCGTCTTCTACCCAACTCCCTAGAGAATTTGCAAATTTACATAAACCATAATTTTACCACTTCTTTGAGTTGAATTTCAAAAATCTTAGAGACACGGTTAATATCACGGAGTAATATGTGGTTCAATAAGATAAAAATAATTTTTGGTGAATAGTAACCTTTTCCTTTTATTTACCACGGTTAAAAGTAAATAGGGTAATTTACGGTAAAATGATATTATTATTAACCTAAAACATGTCCTAATTCTATTATATAAGTATAATTCTACCATAAATAACCTTAGGAATAAAATATGATCCTTTTTGGTCCACTTGGATTTTATTATGACAATTATTATTATTTTAATTCAAGAAGAGTTAAAATAGTTGAAATCAAAGTTTAATAATTTAACATTTTTAATATAGGGTAATACATAAGATAAATTAGACTATAAATATTAATTATAAAAAAAAATATTTCCTACATAATAGTATTTAATTTATATTTTTTAATAATTATATAATATAATTTATTTATGACACAATGATGATGCAGTAATTACCTAATTAATGAAATATTAACATAATTGATATTATATATACCCAAATAAATGTAATTTGATACTTTTTATGAATTAAACTAATTTTATAGGTCAATATAACATATTAGGGTTGGATAGATGAATTTTTTTTGAAATAATAAATCTGTTATAAATTTATAGAAAACAAATTACCAAATATGGTCAAAATTGACATAAAAGAGTTTTTAAAACAAATATTACATTATTAATTGTTATAATGGTGATAAAAATATAAGGACAGGCCAAAAGACTTAAATAATAATATATATGACATTAATGAACCAATTAGGGTTCTCTTGGTAGTTTATAGTATGTTTATTAACCATTTAGTGTAAGAATACAAGAAGACACGGTAAAAGTTAAATTACTTAACTTAGAGTTAAATCTAAATAATATGGTTAAAATGGAAACTTAAAATTTTCAAAAACCTATTTTTTTGAGAGTATTTCGACCCATACCTACCCTATCTTCTAAATAAGTCTCTTTGAATCCATTATAAACCTAATTTGAATTTATTATAAAATAATATTTCATGTTTTTCCTAAGGTGCCCCTCACCCCTCTTATAAAAGGGCACTCCCCCTTCACTCTAATTAACTCCTCCAAAGCCATTTGGCTCTCCCAACCCCTATTCAAATACCATATAAACTATCCCACCTTCATCCTAGAGGCCTTCCATTATTCATAAAGCCATCATACGGATACCTTTCGATAAAATCAAAAGGAAGAACCTGAAGAAGAGATAAATATCTCACCACCTATTTCATGTTTCTTTATTCTTCAACATCCTCATCCAATTTTTTTTACATTATAAATTAATAAATGTAGTATATTTTATATACTGTGATGTTTTTATAAAAATGGTACAACCATATTAGTTATTTTATCCATCCTATGAATGAAAAAGTCACCACATGTGCGTACATATGGCTTACTGTCTCCACGTCGTGGTGTAGTTTGTTATTCAAACATTTCATCATTTGGATGGGTATAATAATGAGTATAAATGATGTAAATAATAATTATAAAATTATTATTATTCTTTATATATGTTATACTATCCCATTATATATGATTTTAGTATCAAAAGAATGATATCATCGCTCGTGCGTACGTACGGACTACCATCTCCACGAACGTGATGAGATTCATTTTCCATGATTAACCATTCAAGTATGATTATAAATATATATAATAAATAATCATGAAAGATATTACATAATAATGATAAACTATTTATGTACATATATGTTTCATTTACTTATTTCCATTCAATTCAATAAGGAAACGAAAACAGCGTTCATTCGTATGTACGACCTACCGTCTCCATGCACAGTGTTTTTCATTCCATTTATCGATCTATAATATATATCTATATTTTGAATTTATATTATATATAAATCATTTTAAACATTCAGAAATTAAGTGAAACAGGATAAAATTAATAATAGCAAGAACAACAAGTCGGAACACGTATGATAAATGAAACGATTTTACCCAAAACGCTGTTTTAACATGGAATTTACAAAAAAACAGGTAATATAAATTCATAAGTGAACCATATATGATATCATAACAATGATTATGATTCTGTAATATGTCAATGAAATTATCTCAATCATTATATTGGAGGTTCGGATACGTATTAAGCATATCGGACCTATGGTAAGAGATAATTTTTCAATCTCATTTTTATTTGAGATTGCTTATACGTAAGTATTTACTGGGGTAATATTTTTCATCCATGTCCAAAAAAATGTTTTATATAAAGTGTTTAATATTATTCTATGTATGTTTAAATTCAAGTTTATCCCACTTTGACTTTTACTTTGTGTTGTGGAAGGAATCTTTCTTTTTTTACCATACGTGGTACATTTTGACTTTTCTGTTAAATGTACGAGGGAAATGTTTTTTTATTTATATGGCATGAAAGGATTTTTACGGTTACCTATGGACTTATTTTGATGAAGAATACACTAAAATATTTCATTAATATTTTAAACAAAATACTTTTGTTTTAAAATTTCATTGAATTTTGTGAAAAGAAAATGATTTTTATGAAGAAATGATATTTTCCTCAAGAATTCATTTCAAGTGTTTTATCAAAACCATTTTCCATCTAAGATGACATTTTTTCATATGTGTATGTTTCAAGTATAATGTATCTATGATTTACATAGTTTCACTTTTCTTATGATGAAATTATATCCATTTGTTTTAAATGGATTAAGTTATGATGAGATGATGATTATGAAACCCATTTTATTCTTTGGGTTATGATGAATGATTTTTGTTAATGTTGCAACACACGTAAGAGTGATTTTATTATGAGTTGGGTGGGACCTGTATCTCCCAAAAATTAATTGGGTAATGATTTATATATCATGAGATAGACATGGCTGTAACATAAAGTATATCTGGTATAGTAATACAGGGCTGGAACGTCAGGTAAACCCGATACAGTAAGGACTTTGTCCACTATGATTGTCTTGGCAGCAATGCATTGGCTACTATTGAAATCATATCATGTGCTTAATGGTTTTCCATAATTAACTATTTTACTACCATGCTATTTTATCATGATTGAGTTTCAATTATGATCTATTCCTTATAAAAAACCATGTTTAATGTCATTTCTCGGGATTTTGATGTTTAAAATTTAGGTTCATGTTTTTAAGTCCAAATGTATATGGGTTGTTTTGTTTTCTCCATACTAACCTTACTGAGCATTTGAGCTCAACCTTTTTAGATTGTCTTTTCCCCCAGGATATAAAGGAAGGTTTTATGTAGGAAAAAAGAAGATGATCTTTATAGGATATGTTGAAGATCTTTCACCATGATTAGAAGATTATATTCTGATTTTCCAAAGACACTAAACTAATACGGTCATTGGGAATTTTTTTAATGTATTAAGTATTCCACAAAAGTAATGTAATGTCCATTTACTTCATTCTTTGGGTATCTACAGTAGGTATCAGATCGAAGGTTTAGTCAACCATTGGAAACTTGGATGTGAAAACTTTAGTGAGATCCCTAGAGATATTTCTAAGGTATCTCTAGGGATGTCCCTAAGGTTAAGTATAAGTATAGTTTATAGTCCTAGAATTATGGTAATGATCTTAGAATTAAACCTAAGATGTTATATATTGAAGGTACTCCCCCTTTATCATGTTGTTTTCCTAGCATTATTTTTTCATCTAACACTATTCTTTTTGGGTTTTAGACGATGGTTGTTACCCGAAAGAACTGGGTTGATCAATGTAATGTGTGATGTAATGATTTTCCCCTTGAACAAACCAATGTTATGGGAGACGGAGTGCGAAATCTTATTTCTATACTTACACAAGCTATGAATCATTCTAGTCTTCCGAATGAGCAGATAAGGGAACACTATTATATTGAGTCCTTCATGAGGCAACGTCCACCTTCTTTTAGTGGGTCTTGTGATCCATTTGTTGCTGAACAATGGATCAGTACCATTGAAAATATATTTTCCATACTTCGATGTTTGGAACATGAAAAATCCATTCTGGCTGTTTACCGTTTAGAAGGTGAAGCAAACCAGTGGTGGACTCTTATTAAAAATACAATGTCCCAAGGTGAAATTGAATCCATGGAATGGGACAAGTTCAAGAACTTATTTATCAATAACTACTTCCCTCGTATTCTTCAAAAAAATATGGAAAAGGAGATCCTTGAGCATAAGAAAAAAGGATGATGAATGTATAGGTATATATGAGGTGAATTTTTCAAGGATTTCATGGTATGCATATGGATTTATCATCCAGCCTGAAAGTAATGTTGATCGACTCTTCTGTGGCTTAAAACCAAAACTTTGAATGGAATTAGAAATAAGAGACTTCTGTAGTTATGAAGAAATTGTGCATTATGCTATCATGGTCGAACTGGAAGTTGGTGTTATATAACCATCTCATGGTTTTGACAAGAAACGAAATATAGCATTCAAGGAAAAATCATAGAACAATGGTGAAAAGAATGTGAATGTTTCTTTATTCTCAATGCATGGAAAGAAGTATGGTGGAGATTGTCTAAAAGGTACCAGAAAATGTTCTAAGTGTGGAAAAGTTGGTCATCAAGTAGATGAGTTCTGAAGTAATGGGAAAAAGGTTTCTAATGACATGAATATTGAAAAGAATATAGAGAATGCTCCACCAACACTTCGATGCATCAATTGCAAAGAAAAGGGTAATTATACTACTCAATACCCTAATCCAAGGGTTTATGATGATCGACTTGTGCAACCTCTTAAGGAAAATGACAAAGGGAAGTTGTATGCGATCACTATTTGTGAGGTTGAGTATGATAATGATGTTATAGAATGATTAAGTATTTAGTAAATGGGATTTAAAAATAGTATCATGGAATTTCATTTATAGTATCATTGGATTTTGGAATATCTAGGTATTGGTTTTCAATAATTGTATGGTATTGGTAACCAAGATAAGTGATTGATATATTTTTGGAAAGAATATGATATGCGCATAATGAAGGGATAAGGGGAAAATGAAATTTTTGATATTATTTATGAGCTTATGACTGATGTAAGGACAATGTGATATCATGGTTTGAGTATATAGAAATTTTGGGATTTTGATAGGTGGAAAGAGTTAACTTTTTATAGAATTAATGTTTTCGTTAAGGTTCTATGGTAATTCATGTTTCAAAAGAATACATGATTACAGTATTCATATGTTTGGAATGTGACCAACAAGATATATCATATGATATATGGGGGATAAATGATGGTATTCACGTACTTGTTATGTGACATTTCAAGTAATCATTTTCTTTAAACTATGATCTTAGACCAAAGTATTTTGGATAAGACTAAAGATTGGAATGAATTAAGTTAGACATATGATAGTATTTTTTAAATCTAGAACTATTTTCGATATTATTTCCGGAATGTTATAATAATGCAGTTTTAGAAAAAGGGACAACTTGTAGGACGGTTGACAAACTGTCACGTCAGACAAAGTTGCTGGAATCGAACTCACAACCGAAGTGAGACAGACCATTATCACCTACCACTGTCCAACACGAAGTCCCTAGTTAATAGAAACTAGTTTTTTTATTAGGAGGTATAATAGATGAAGTATAAGTCCATTTTTGGAACCATATAAGATTAATCTCACTACATATGGACTTATGTATATAACTTTTTCTAACGTTATGTTTGAGACAGATGGAATGACCATCATTCTATCGCATGATTTGCTAACACTTCACGAAAGACAAATTCGACTTCATTTATTTAAGAGACGAAGTAGTAATTTTTCAAGGCACAAACAACAGTGAGATTGTACAAAAATCATGTATGTATGTCATTTAATTCAAAAAATTATTCAACATTAGGGAAATGATCATGAAAACCAAAAATGTTGTCCTAGTTCCTTCATATCTGATTAATCAGATGGTACAACAGATTATAAAAAATTTATGGATTTTTTATTGTTGTATTTTTCATAGCCAAGTTCTCTACGACCCTTCATCTAAATAGGATGGTTAAATTCTCTTCCATATCAATATTTTCACCAATATTATCCTATGTGGAACCCCAGTGATGTGTTGCTTTGGGTATCCATTATGTTTCTAACATTCCTTTTTAAAATGATGATTTAGTATTCATTTTTTGCGATGTGGGTTTTTATGAAAGAAACTTTCAAGTAGAAAACCATTTATAACCCTGACGAATTTCAAGGGAGAAATTCATTTTAAGGGGGGTCGAATGTAACATCTTGAGATTTTATGAGAATTATTCTTTTTAATTTCTTTGATAATTTTTTTGTACGCTTCACTGAGATTATCTTGAACAATATGCAACACCATTTTTTCTTGTAGTATATGTAACACTATTCTTGGCTTGGGATTCACACAATTTCATGTTCTTTCGAATAACATTCATTTTACACAACACCAAGTATAGATTTTGATCAATGTATAACTAAAAATTATTTTGATTATGTTATACGCAACACCAAAGGAATCTTTCCCTAGACGTAACCCTGCCATGCCTTGCATGACATGAAAAAGTGACCTTCCTCCATAGCTTGCGTTGTACGCAATACTGAGATTTACTAAACAACGATATGTTATTGAAATATTATATAAACTAGCCGTTATGAATAGAAATACATAATTTTACCACTTTAGTGTATTGAATTTTGAAATGCCGAGAGACACAGATAATATCAAGGAGTAAAATTTTGTTCAATAAGAAAAAAATATTTTTTTTAAATAGTAACTTTTTACTTTTATTTACTACGGTTAAAAGAAAAGAGTGTAATTATGGGTAAAAATGATGTCATTATTACTCTAACACATGTCTTAATTCTATTGGATAAGTATAATTAGACTATAAAAACCTTAGAAATAAAATATGAACCTCTTTGGTAATCTTGGATTAGATTAGGACACTCATTATTATTTTATTTAAAGAATAGTTTAAATAGTCAAAATCAAAGTTTAATAACTAATTTTTTTTAATATTGGGTTATAAATAAGAAAAAATTGAACTATAAATATTCATCAAAAAAATAAAAATATTTCCTATATAATGTTATTTTATTTATATTTTTTAAAAAATTAAATAATTAATTTATTATTGACATAATGATGATGCAGTAATTACCTTATTAATGAAATATTAACATAATTGATATTATCAATACCCAAATAAATGTAATTTGAGACTTTTTATGAATTAAACTAATTTTCTAGGTTAATATAACATATTAGGGTTTGTTTGATTAATTTGAGAATAAATAATAATTCTGTTATAAATTTAGAAAAAACAAAATACCAAATAGTGTCAAAATTGACATAAAAGAGTTTTTAAAAAACATATTATATTATTAATTGATAAAATGGTCCTAAAAATGTATGGTTCGGCCAAAAGAGTTATATGATAATATATATGACATTAAGGAACCAAATAGGGTTTTATTGATAGTTTATAGTAAATTTTTAATCATATAGTGTAAGAATACAAGAAGACACGGTAAAAGATAAATTATTTATCTTAGAGTTAAATCTAAATGATAATGTAAAAATGGTAAAATAAACATGTATAAAACATATTGGTTGAGATTATTTCGACCCATCTCCACCGTAGACTTTAAATAAGTCACTTTTGATCGATTATAAATGGAATATGAATTTATTATTAATAATATTTTAAGATTTTCCTAAGGTGCCCCTCACCCCTCTTATAAAAGGGCATTTCCCCTTCTCTGTAATTCACACCGCCAAAACCATTTAGATCTGCCAACCCCTAACAAAATACCCTCTCAACTATCCTCCCTTTATCCTAGAGGCCATCCTTTAGTCATAAATACCACCTAAGGATCCCTTTTGATCAAATCAAATGGAAGAACCCGAAGAAGAGGTAAATATCTAACCACCTATTTCAAGTTCCGTTCTTATTCCACCTCCTACTTCTTTTTTGATTCCATTAAAAAATAATAAATCCATTCTATATTATATATTGTGATGTTTTTATAAAAAATTTACAACCATATTAGTTATTTTATCCATCCTATGAATGAAAAGGTCACCACACGTTTGTACGTACGACTTACCGTCTCCACGTCGTGGTGTTGTTTTTTATTCAAACATTTTATCATTTGGATGGGTATAATAATGGGTATAAATTATTTAAATAATAAATATAACATTATTATGATTCTGTATATATGATATAACATCCAATTATATATGATTTTAATATCAAAAGAATGATATCATCGCTCGTGCGTACATACAGACTCCCGTCTCCATGAACGCGATGAGATTCATTTTCCATGATTACCCATTCAAGTATGATTATAATGTATATATAATAAATAATAATTAAAGAAATTACATAATAATGATTCTATATTTATGTAAATACATGTTTCATTTACTTAATTCCATTCAATTCAATATGTAAACAAGAACAATGTTCATGCTTACGTACAGCCTACAGTCTCCATTAACGGTGTATTTCATTCCATTTATCGATATATCATATATATTTATATACTGAATATATATTATATATAAATCATGTTTTACATTATTAAATTATGTAAATAATTATATAATTAATAATATCATGAATAACAAGTTGAAACACGTAAGATAAATGAAACTATTTTAACCAAAACACTATATTAATATGGAATTTACAAAAGAACGGGTAGTATAAAGTCATAAGTGAACCATATATGATATCATAACAATGAATATGATTCTGTAATAATTCAATGACATTATTTAAATCATTATACAGGAGGATCGGATACATACAAGGCATATTGGACCTAAGGTAAGGGATAATTTTTCAATATCATTTTTATCTGAGATTGCTTATACGTAAGTATTTAATGGGGTTATATTTTTCATCCATGTCCAAAAAAATGTTTCTATAAAGTGTTTAATATTATTCCATGTATGTTTAAAGTCATGTTTACCCCTATTTTACTTTTTCTTAATGTTATGGAAGTAATATTTCTTCTGTTTACCATAGGTGGTACATTTTTACTTTTCTGTTAAAAGTACAAGGAGAATGCTTTATTTATTCCACATGAACGGAATTTTACGGTTTCATAATTCCTTATTTTCATGAATCTTACTCTACAATATTTCATGACTATTTTCAACAAAATACTTTTCTTTTAAAATTTCATGGAATTTTTTGAAAAGAAAGTTATTTTGAAGAAGAAATGATATTTTCTTCCAGAATTCATTTCAAGTGTTTTATCAAAACCATTTTCCATCTAAGATGACATTATTTCATATATGTATGTTTCAAGTATAATGTCTCTATAATTTACATGGTTTCACATTTATTATGATGACATGATATCCATTTTTTATATGGATTGTTTTATTGTGGGTTTATGTTCATGAAACCCATTTTATTCTTTGGGTTAGGATGAATGATGTATGTTTTAGTTGTGGAACACATAAGACTGATTTCATTATGAGATGAGTGGGACCTATATCTCCCTCCGATGCATTGGGTAAATATTTGTATCTCATGAGATATACATGGCTATAATAGAAAGTAAATCTGGTATAGTAATACAGCACTGGAACGGCAGATAAAACCGATTCAGTAATAGACTTTGTCCACTATGATGGTCTTGGCAGCAATGCCTTGGCTACTACGGAAATCATATCATTTGATTAATGGTTCTCCATAATTACATGTTTTATTGTCATGATATTTTACCACGATTGTTAATCCATTATGATCTATGCCTTATGTACTACCATGTTTAATGTTATTGCTCAAGATTTTGATGTTTAAACATTATGTTCATGTATTTAAATTCAACTATATATGGGTTGTTATATTCTCTCCATACTTCCCCTTACTGAGCATTTGAGGTCACCCTTTTTATGTTCCTTTTTCCCCTAGGAAATACATCAAGGTTTTAGGTAGGAAAACAAGAATATCTTTATGGGAGATGTTGAAGATCTGTCACCATGATTAGAATCTTATGTTCTGAGTTTCCAAAGAAACTAAACTAATACACTCATTGGGAGTTTGTTTTGTAATGTATTAAGTATTCTTCAAAATTAATGTAATGTCCATGTATTTCAATATTTGGGTCTCTACAATTAATGACCCCATTCCCTCAACCAATGTTACCCTCTCCCCATTTTTATGTTTTTTCCTTGGGTATTCACAATAATTCATTTGATACATCATTCGTAGAGTGATTTTTACATTAAATCATCAAGGTATGTTGATTCCATCCGGTTTTTTATAATATTTAATCATTATATTTCTACATTTTAGGTCATTGATTATAGTATATATTATTTTCTAAATTTCTAATCCATTATTATGCCTTTAGTTCATTATATTTACATTATATATATAATGATCTTTGGGGTTTTTTAGGGAGTTCCAATGATTTTTTAGTTTTAGTTACGGTAGGTGTTTGAAATGGAAAGATATATATAAATATGGGTTCATTAATAATCGGATTTACTTCAAAAATAATTTTTATAATATATTTCCACAGATGTTGTATTAGAAAATAAGTTATCAAATTGTGTTTCAAAAAAGAATATGTCTTTGACTTGCGGAATTCATTCTTTTTTAAACTACCCTTTGAGGCAAAAATCCAAAGGGATTACTTATAAAAGATTTGATAAACTTGGAATACATACTCACATTTAAAGTAAAATAATTACACCAATATATGAAATTCAAAATAAAGTGTTACTTCAACTAAATTCTGAAAAATATCCTGATGAGATAAATTTCAATGCAACCCAATGTTTGATCAATAATTGCTTAATCCGTTATAGGTCAGTTTATTTTCCCTTAAAATTGAATATTCATAATTTTAGAATGATGAAATATTCTCATGATGCACTTATTGGTTGACATGAAATTTTTATTAAATTCATTAATTTCTATATTCATTATAGTGATCATGCTACCAACAAGGACTGTCAATTTTTTCCATCCAGGTTAATATTTATTTGAAATTATGTAATATCCACAACTATAGTTCACTAGAATCAACAACCACTTTAATTACACTAGAATATAAAACAAGGGATCACATAATCATAGAATAATAAATTTATTTATCTTGAATAAAAATATATATATATGAGATTCAGCTTTACAATAAAAATACAATGTAAAACATAATAAAAATAAAATTTTCTTTATCCTTGAAACTCATTCAATGTTTGTGTATTCATATCATGAGGAATGGAATAAAAATAATGGAATGATAAAATGATCAATAGGGGTTTCATATCATATAACATATCATGATTAAAAAATTTATAATTGATATGTAATGGTAATTAACATAAGACACATGACATTAAATCAATACCATGATCACAAAATTCCTCCATGCATAATAAAAATGTAATGATCTCAGGAATAAAAATATGAAAAATGTAAATGAAGTAAATTCCAAATTATCGATATAATAATAAATTACACATTCCATTATATTTTAAATAATTTGTATATATACACCAAAACCCTCTTTTATAATGCTAGCCAACTATTTATTCTATTGAGACATGTTAATGAATCAGGATTCTATTTGTAACAAAGCCACACTCGTAACCTCATGTCCAATGAATTCCTCATATATATATTGAAAAATTTAATTCATAAAATGTATTAATTATCAAAAAAATATCTATATTGAGTAAAGGATATAGAATATCAATATATTCTCAGTTAATCAAATAACATTCAAAATAAGGAACCATATATAGAAACAATATATGATTTTAGAAATAATAATATCAATGAAAAAAGGAATGTGGATAGGGAATGGAAATTTCTTATCAAATGAAAAATTTTAAAATCAAATTGAATGTTTCTAGATAAATCCAATGACCACAAAATCAATCAAGAGATGATAGATGGCTATGAATTATTCAGAAATATAGATTTTATAGTAAAATCAAATATTTTAAGTATATAATAAAATAAATGATAAACATTTAAATTAAATTATTATTAAAAATTTTCATATTTAAAACAATTTAAACCATGTATAAGAATAAAAAAATGATAAAATAGTTATGGTAGAGGAATAAGATATTAATGTAGTATATGTTAAATTGAAACCATCCATCTGTTTTTTGTAGAGAATGAAAAACAATTACCCTTTCATATAATAATATAAATATTAATTTAAATCCTCTTGAATAGTTTTTCGTAACATACAATTTCTTTAATAATCCATTTTATAAAATATAATCTAAATTTTAAATAAAATTCTGAAAAATATGGACATGGATGAAAAATATACTTTTACAAAAAAAGAAATAAGATCATATTTTCTATTAAAAATTTATTATGTTGATTCATGAACCAAATAGAGGTAATTTTAAATGAAATAATAGAAAATAAATAAATAAATATAGGATAATATATATATATATATATTATTAAGGGTATATTATATAATTCCTTCAATGAAAATAAACCAATCCTGAAAAAATTTGATTGTTAAATTAATTTATACGAATTTGAAAACATTTATATTCTAATCTCCTGAAGGATTAAACATGATTTGAAAATTTAATTACCATAAATAATTTATGATTAATTTTATATAGTTAAATTGTTTATTATATACAACACAAAAAATAAAATAGGTTATTAATACTAAATATGTCTCAATGGAGTGGTAATTGAGATGAAATATCTTACATTATGTTTCCACTTAGTTAACTATTCTTTAAAATCTAGTTTAATAAATTTAGATTCTTATTATTAACATAAAATAACTTAAAAAAATTATTGGATATAATATATTATCTATTAATAACATTTTATGACAAATTTTTTAACAGTAATTTAGTATATTTTTTGTTTCCGGTGTTAATCAAAAATTTTATAATGTATGTTTTGATTTAGCAGTTTTTATCATTGTTTGATGATAATATCAATAATATTTATTCCATGTTAATAATTATATAAAAATCATTTATATTAATTATATTTATATTTATAATCATTTTTTAAAAGCGTTCTTGAAAAATTAATATCATTGCTTCATGGTGGTGGTGGTACACACAAACACACAAGCGATGTTATATATTTTAATAAAGTAAAGATAAGGAATTTCATGGTATATTAAATTTATATTCATAATTAGGCCACATATTTGTAATTCTTTTTATTTCTATAATTTGAATTTATCGTGTGTGGGTGGGATGGAAAACAAATTCCAGAGGTTCATGAGGTTGTAGTCAGATGTACACAAAATAAATGTTTTTGTTTAAAATGTTATGGAATACACGATTGATAAATATTATTATATAAACATAATGACTTCTCATTATTCGATAAATACTGGTTTTATTATTTTTCCATAGTTATTACATTATTAATGGTGCTAAAATAAAAATAAAAATGATAGTGCTCAATTTAGATGATTACCTATTTTTTTGAATATTCATTTTGATATCTAGTTTAGGACCCTAGGTTTGTTATTTTGGGAAGAAAAAAGGTATTTAACTTGGATAAATATTTGTAGATAAATATTTGTAGTGTTAGGTTAAGGAAATTGGCTCAATATGTGTTAATAATTGAGTGGAGGATGTTTTTTTATAAGTGAGGTGAGTGGAACACGTGTAATTTATCATTATTTTAAAATATTATTAAGTTACAGTCACATAAATGTTTCTCAAAAAAGGACATCTATTAAAATATTATATTGGTAACATAAAAATACAACCAACTTATGAAATTTAAGAATGTTTTCTGGTGTTTTCTTTAGGCCTTCTCCATTTAGTTTTATCCATTTTAACCCAATTTACCCTTCACAATTATACCCTATTTCTAATGTTCATAATGAAAATAATTAAGGAAACCTCACTAAAAAATATGGAAATTATGATTAAAAATATGGAATAAATTTTATCAATTTCTAGTCCAATAATATGAAAAATTATTTCCCAAAATTTAAACACACAACATGCAAAGAAAAATAGTTTTCCAAAAAATCAATCATAAGATGATCATATATTAATATTTGGACTAATAATTATCATTATATGTATTTAAATTATTGTATTTCGAGACATATTCCATACTTTTAAATAAAATCATTTACTATTATAGGTTATTTTAATTATTTAAAATGTAATAACCTTATGCACTAAAGAATAGTTATATAAAAACTATCTCGTTTACCTCAAAATGATCTTCTTTTTATTCTATAAAATTAATAATCAATATTTTATGAAAACACACAAATAATAAAGTGTAATATTTTATAAATTATATTTTTAATTATTTAAATAATCCAATGATTTCACCAATTTACATTTACCAATTGAGTCTTTTTGTTTTGAAATATGTATTTTCTTATGTTAATAATCCGGATTTGATCCTGAAAAAGAAAATATTTTAGGTTCCAATTCTATTTCATCGTAGTTGAGGACAAGAATTGGGTTATATATATACATTCATTAATAATGAAATATGGAACACATCATGCACTTTATAGAGGGTTAGTGGAATTTCAAAATAGTAAGAAAAATATCTAATTCTTTCTAAAATGTTTACAGGTCTGATCTACTAGGGGCATAATTTTCCTTTCTTTCAAATCATTATAACAACCATCTATAAATTAATATTATATAAAACAAAATTAACCAATTTAAATTATAAATTTTTCTTTACGTTTTTAACATTGAATATTTTCATACATTATGATGATTTAATATGGTGCTGAATATTCATTAACTTCTCTATTGTCTCCTTAAAAACATATGGTCATATGAGCATTCATTCCTTGAAAACATTCAAATAAGATAGAGTATGAAATATCATTCCATATAATTCATTGTATGGAACTATTTTAAAACATTAATAGAAGAAATTTTTATTGTAAAGCACTTCCTGATATATATATTGATCCATAATACCTTGAAATTTGTGTTTGCACAGTCTCAACAAGTATTATAATGTATTAATAGTCCTTTTGTGATGTCCATCAGCTTGAATTTGATAGATAGTTCACAAATGTAGCAAAATATCAATATCCTTATATTGAATTTTATATAATTTTTATGTAAGTTATGGTACTTGATAAGACATAATTTAAGGAGGTTTACCATAATGTCTTACAACATCATTAATTTTTTGTTACAAAAGGTGATCAAGAGGTAAATATACTCTTATAGCAAGGAAATTCACGACATTGGTACTTTATTCAACAATAACTCATATGACATTATTCTTTTTGGGATTATTTAGAAATCTAGTGAAAAAGAAAATTTTAATATCATCATATTTCCAAATAATAATAAGTAGGGTTTGGATGAATCATAATGTATGTTATCACTTTTACTTAAAATGTCAACTAACCAAGTATCTTGATACATAATCATATAATGTTTGCATATCATAATCTCAAAAAAAAGTTTTTTCAGATCATTATACATCATTCTTCTACCCGTGTGTATAGAGAAATTAGATCAATGAGAATCATATAATATTTCCATTATAGGATCAGTTATATATGAAACACATATCATATTTCTAAATTTTAAGACCCCATATTTTAAAAAAAAATTATTCCAAATCCCTATAATCCATGATAATAATTTTATTTGGAAATTTCTCATCATCAGTGTAATAAATTTTATTTCTTTACCATTAAATATTATTTGAAAATAATTTAATAAATCTATTGTGTTCCACTTCATTAGTAATCCTCACAAGCCAGAGCCACTTCCTCATGTTGATAACTTTCTTTGAAAATATATATTTCATACTCTTATGATCTATTTATATATCACATAATTTATTCCTCAATATCATTAACAAATATACTATGGTTTAAAAATTAATATTGTGGGTTGGATAGTTCTAGTTGGGATTCACTAAATATCTTGATTCATAGGTAATAACATTATCACCTAATTTAATAGAACATGAAAAAATTTTATTATATGTATCACTCTATATCACAAATACATCCTTTCACAAAGGATATATCAATATCATAGAATTGACCCATGTCCTCCCAAATTCATCAAAAAATATATTCATATTTCTTTATCTATATACACATTACCCCTTCTCATGTATTCATGGTTAATGGTTTATCAAAATGATAAATCTTTTAAAAAATAACAAATAAAAAATTGCCAATCCAATGAATCAATATATCAGGGTTATTTTTTTAGAATAATAAATTTTTCAACATCCATTATCTTTGATGTATTAAAAATATTCTATTCATGGAGAAAATATATCCATGAGAAGAAAAATTTTGATGCTAGAGTTAATAAATAAAAAATTTACCATTAAACCCATTTCCTTTAAGAGCCTACAAAATGATCTCTATGTTATTCTTATATTACACACAGATTTTATAGTATATCAAGATATAATCAATAAATACAACAATATAATTATAAATATATTCCTAGAAAATTATGTTCATCTATTCCTTAAAAATAGAGGGTTCGTTAGACAATCATAATGGAATTAATGTATACTCATAATGTACATACATCATATGAAATTATGATTCAGAATATATTTCTACTTTACTCACAATAGATGATTCCCAGAAATAAGGATAATCATAGAAATATATTAATGTCTAATAATTTGGTCTAATAATACATCGATGTGATGTAGATGATAATTTATATTCATTGTAGTAGCATTTACTTTAATATAATCAATTCACAAAATTATAGATCCATAATTGAACTTAACAAAACTAATAGTGGATAACAAACCATAAACACAATGGTGTATAAATCAATTAACATACAATTTATGTAGTTATTTCTTCCACTCCACTACTACTATAGTTAATATTTTATAGGGTGTCATGGATATACTCAATTCACAATGGACTCATTTAATATGAAACACAACATCACTCTCAAGATTATTTCTAGTTAATTCCTCCGTAAATACATATGTTAATTCATTTAGAGTTGATAAATCCTATATTTTCATATTACCTTCTCCATCCATATATTGTGTATTCCCATAATTTTAATAATATCATTAAGAAGACTTTTTAGATAAGGATATTTACATTAACCTAATGATTATGGCTCTCCTCCAATGTCAAGTAATTCCATATATTCCCCCCAAATCATAATTTTATTCTATTAAAAAAAATTAAATTATAATTAGAAACCATATATATACTACGTATTATATCAATATAAAACATAGTTATATTAATTATTTCTATAAATATGGTATGTCAATGTATCATAATGAGATTTGATAGGTATATCCTTATTGCAATGATATTTACACTAAGAGTCATGTCTAAAAACAAATTTCTTTTGGTTATAAGGAAATATAAATTTTTTTGAAAAAAACATGGAAGATAAAAGAAATTATAAATACCTAGAATGAAATAAAAAATTATATAATTTGAGCCTATGATTAATGTATCTTCACATAAATCTGTATGAACTCCAACCTCAAATGTACTGATTGTATATGATTGGCTTCTCCATTTTTATTATACTATTTTATGTTTCCATGATTCATGGGACACTAATATGAATATTTTACCATGTGTCTACAATAGAATAATGGGATAATGGTAGTTTATTTATTTCCCATTCATTTAGTATGCTGATGACCTATCTCAAAACTTGAAACAAACACCCATTTCATTCAAGAAATTTGTGTGATGTTTGTTTCTATAATTTTCATACAGTTGAAATATATCTATTCCTTTCTACTTAAAGGACTTGTTCCATTCTTCTTGGTGTTCATATGGTCTCCTATTTTCATGATTCCTCATGATTATATAGGATCTATAAAATTATTTCTCTTTTTGATGGAACATAATACAATGTCATCATATGATGTAAAAATTTAGGAAATTGGTTCCCTTTATATACATGTATTAAACCCATAAATGAAATGAGAAAATTATATTTTGATAGTTCTATATTTAATATGTAACATACCAAGATAGTCTTTTAAATATGTCCTTATACTATGTAAAATTTTTCAATTAATTAGAATTAGGATGATGAAAATTATCTTCATTTTAGTTTGTCACACATGAGAGAAATATTTCTCTATGAATATTTCATTAAGGATCCCCATTCCATAAGTTTTATTTCTTATCCCACCCAAGTATTATAAATCAATAACATCCATTGATTTGAATCCCCTTAATGAAAATATAATTTCAATATAGAATTTTTCTTTTCCTTTTATCTTTGGGGAAAATATATTTTTTCAACGGACATATTCCATTGATTAGATTCTATTTTATTTATTGTTCCACTAAATTATGGTGGCTATTTTCATATGAAGAAACCCAATATTGGAGTATCTTGATATGTAACAACATCTTTCTCTAAATGCAAATGGTTAATATTCATAATATAGGTTAGATTCCCTAATAAACCCATGATATACTCAGATGCAACACTCATTCATAATGGTTGATAAATATAATATTACTCAAAAAAACCCATGTTTTTAAAAAATAAGTGCAAAGTAAGGACATGTTTCCCTGCACCAGAACGATATCCAAGATATAATTGACCAACTCTATTAATCGTTATTACCCATAGATTCATCTATAAAAACATTTTCTAACTAGTTGTATCAGAAAAAAAAATTTATTTTAAAACCAAAAATTCCCAAAAATTACCAAACATGATGATATTATTAAATATTCAAATTTAATCTCAGTGTCTGTCAATGGTTTATGTTTTCTAATATATGTTTTTATAATTCTATTTCCAAATATTTCTACTAAAACTTCTACGATACTAACCTTAACAACCCCATATTTAATAACCAAGATTAATTATTCATAATAATCCATTTAAAAAAGATGAAAGGGATCACATTACCAATAATCGATCAATTCTTATAGAATAATATTAATAAATGATTCGCTTTTTTCAAACTAAATATATTTAAAACATACTAAAAGTAAATATTTTGTATCCTTGAAACTCATTTGTTGATTTATTATTCATTTCATAGGTAATGGAAAACAAAATTTAGGTTATCTCAAACACATAAAGGGTTTTCTACAATATAATTTATCATGAGTGAATAATTCATAATCAATATAGAAATGTAAATAACTAAATCACATTATATTCAAACAATAAAATGGGAAAAATAATTTATAGATAATGTCATTGTAATAATATCATGGAAAATAATAAATAAATTATAAATGAATGAAAATCATAAAGATGGATGTCATGATCAAGGCCTTATTCCAAGATATTTTAAAAAAATTCTAAAAATATAATAAAAACCAATTTAATAAGTCTATCCAACTTTTCTGTCTCAAGAGACTGGTTGATGCATCGGGGGGATATCTATAACCATGCACTGCCCATAAAATTATGTATAATAAATTTATTATTTATTTAATTTACATTTTAGTTCTTAAAAAATATTCCTTATAATTAATTTTTTTGTTGAATAATGAATAAAAAATATCTGTATTAAATTAGTCATTCAAGTAATGGTATAGGATTTAGGAAAAACACAATATGTTGAAATGACCTGATACTTAAGAAATAAGAACATCTATGAAAAAAATTAATATGGATATGGAATTGAATTATATTATTAAATAATGTTGATCCAAATAAGGATAATGTTATATGAAAAATTCAATGATAATGAAATCAGTCATGAGATGAGAGATGGCCTTAAATTCATTATAAAATTATATTTTAAGAAAAATAATTTCATTCAATGAATATATTAAAAATAAAGGATATTATTTGAAATAAAATTTCATTTATTATTAAAAAAAATTAAAATAAATATAAGAAACAAAAGAGTGTAAAAGTCTTATCTCAATAGGAAAATACATATTCATTTTATAAGATAGAATTAAACATTCAATTTAAAATTTTACAATGAAGGTCAAAAATAAAACATTTAAAAATAATTATAATGATTCATTTAAAACCATTTAAAAATAATAAAGAATATAAAATTCCCTCAATAAATCATTTGAGTAAAAAAAATATTTTTTATAAGAATTTTGAAAATTATGGACATTGAACTAAAATATACTCTATAAAAAGTTAAATAAGAATACATATTATATTAATTATTTCTTTAAATTATTTATGAGGAAATAAGAAGAAAAATTTTAATAAAACATGTACTTTTACCAAATATCCAATGGAAATTAAAATTGATGGATTTTAAGAAGTAAATATTATAATATTTTAATTAAATAAATATAATAATTATAAAAAATATATATTGTAAAATAATTGCATACCCCATTGGTAGCTTTTAAATTATAATACCTTGAATGTGTAACAAAGAATTGAAACATTAATTATAATTAATAAATATTTTTTTTATTTTATATACATCAAAGGGAATTATATAACCCATATTAAATAAAATAGGTGTATAATACAAAAATTGACACAATGGAGTGGAAACGGAGGCAAACTCTTTTTCCTAATAGTTCCACATAATTGATCATTTTTATTCTCATGTATAATAAATTTATATTTATTATAATTACATTACATACCCATATAAATATCAATAATAAAATATTTGAACTAGAAATAACATTTTATCACTGATATATAGTAGTCTCTTATTATTATCCTTGGATCATGTATTAACTAATTATCTTTCACAAATTTTTTGATCCAGATGTTATGGTACTTGTGTTGTGATCATGTAATCATCATAAAAATAATTTTAATCATGATATAATCATCAATAATATTCCTTATATACATATTTATAATCATCCATGACATGAATCAATGAAAAATGAATCACATTGCTTTGTGGATGTGGTAGTCCACAACACACAGATGCATTCATATTATTTTTTATGGATGTAAAAATAAATAGGAAGATGGTATATTAAATTTAGAGTCATTATTAAGAAATAAATATTCTATATAATCATTATTCCCAACATTATTATTTTCCATGTTATGCAGGGATAGAAAATAATTACATTGGTTCTTATGGTGGTAGTATGTAGTACACATGAGCGATTGTTTTGTTTCCAAATTGATGGAGAATGAGATGAATAAATGTTATTCCAAAAGCACACTAACATATAATTATATTAGAGTTAGTTTTTTATTAT
Source organism: Viscum album (assembly GCA_963277665.1). NCBI lineage: Eukaryota > Viridiplantae > Streptophyta > Magnoliopsida > Santalales > Viscaceae > Viscum > Viscum album. The sequence goes on along the minus strand of OY728132.1, from coordinate 754,971,629 downwards.
ATTATAATGATTACAAAAAAATTTAATGTGTGAAAAAAATAACAAAAATCAAAGTGTTTGTTTAAGATGGTTTCCGCTTATTCAAAATAACTCTAATAGATAACAACAAAAGATGCTAGTGGTGGTCATTGGGGAATAAAAAATATATATAATTTTTCAGTTATTTTTAGTGATATATTGCTTTATGGTTGGGTCAAGATAATTGGCTCATGAGGTGTGAATAACAAAGGGTGTTTGGTTCACATTATATATGTGAGGTGTGTGGCATACATATAAATTTTAAATGTTTCAAAATAATATTAAGTCCCTTTCCCTGAAAATTGGATCCAAAATGAACAATATTATAAGCTTATTCTGGTATATATAAATAAATCCAACCAATCATGGATAATTTTTTTTTGTGTTATCGTTATGCCTTATCCCTTTGTTTATAACCCTTTAAACCCATTTCTCCATAATCATGATAACCAATATTTACCAATTTAACTATTCATCACAACCAAAAATTAAACTAATATCATTAAAAATTGTAAATTTTGATTCTATATAAGGAATCAATTTTATCAATTTTCATTCCAATTATTGTAACGATTAAATTTGAAAAAATTCCCACAAAATTGGACAAACAATGGTTTTCTTGATAATGACATTTTCAAGAATAATATTCTATTAAAATAACTAATTGAGTATTATTCATATTTATATTAATTAAAATTAAAATTTACATATATAAAAATTATATATATGTATCATACAATTCATCAATTATTATTATCATGTTCATTAATTATAATGAAAAAATATTATGAACTAAAAAATATTTTCTAGAAAATATCTCAATTAAATTAATATGATATTATTTATATTTATATCTAAATGAAAATCAATAAATTTTTTAAAAAATTATTATAAATTAGTATTATTTCAATATTACATTTTCAATTATTCATAAAAGCTAATTTCAGAGGGAAAATTTCAAAAATTTATTCTAGGATTATTTTGACAGAGTTCAAAATAAATATTTGTTCTATAAAATTATAATTTCTGTGAAATTGATTATTAAAAATTTATTTTTTAATATAGTTTCATGAAATAAATTATTGGCTTACTATAATAGATTCTCAGGTGTTACAAAGTTGATCATGTATAATAATATTTAATGAATTATTGAGCATGCAATAATTCATCCCTAACCCTCAAAACATGATAAAGTTATTTACCTATCCATAATCTTATGAGGTTAGAAATGTGACCCTTAAAGAAGGTCGATTTTATTAAATAGTAACATATTTCTTTCTAATATCATAGGTTGGGGGATTTTTTAATATCATGATTACAAAAGAGAAATTTTCAATGCCCCAACATTTCAATTCACTTACAATCTTACTTATTATTCTTGTTGGATTCCAATATCAATACATACAATTTTTATTATAGTTAGGAAAACTATAAATCCACTTATTGATATGTAATGGATATATAGGTCTTATCCATCATGCAGCGACTCTTTATTTTTTTAAAATAACCATTTATGTGTCTCTCCCTTCGTGTATGAAGGGAATAATATCAAATAAGTATACTTATTCATAAATTCCATAAAAGTGATTGAATAGATTATAGTTATGAAATCCATAATCAATGTATATTCATCATCTTCCGGTGTACCATTGATAGTGGGTAATATCTTCATATGATTATGATTGCACCTAAATTTTATTTCTTTTACTAATACACATATGACTGACTAACTCCAAAACAAAATTCATATACCAAGATCCATTAATTTTGTTTTACATGGATTATAGACCATATTTTATAAAAAATAATCAATTAAACTAAACATAACATAACTGATATAGAATTTATTGGAACCCAACAAACCCAAAAAGTAATTGAGAAAAACCACATAGAGAAAAACCAACATGAGTCAAACCAATTTTGTTTGACAAAATACAATAAATAAATAATTTAGAAGAATGAAATTGTGTTCAACTAAAATTAATAATAAAATAAAATGTAAATGAATGGTTTCAAACATAAATATATCAAGATAGACTAATCCGCCCGAATAGACCAAGCATAACTCAAAATAAACAAATTCAAATAGAAATAAATTGAAGTAATACGAATAAAAATTAACATAATGGAATATAAAAGAACAAAATTTATTTTAATAAAAAATAACTAAATAAAATACTATTAATTCCATGAGGTTCAAACATTTCATATATATTTTTATTATGATCATATATGAACTATATATAATAGAACCACATAGAATTGTAATGAATTCATCAATGATAAAAATATTTGTATTTATTTATGGACATAATTTTCTCTCATAATTAGTATTCTAAATATATATGATATTAATGAATTATCTAATTTTTTTATAATATGTTTATAATAATAAAATTAATATAATAAACAAATGATAGATTATGATATTGATCACATCCTGACCAAAATTTTATAGAAATTTGATGTTTCCTGATTTTTTATTTAAAAAATATTTAGATAGAACTATTATGTGATTCCCTTAGTATAGTTTTTTTATATGACATCATTTGGGTCAAGAAGAAGTTAGATACCAAATAAAACATCTTATTTTCAAACAAACTACAATATTTGATAGAATAATTTGGATAGAATATTATCCTAAGTCGTATATGATCGAAATAAAATGAGTGGAATATTAAATTTTTTATTTGATTAGTTTCCATTTACAAAATATAATAAGATAGAATAAAGTCCATCGTTAGACGAAAAATTTATGAAAATACAAGAGAAAAAATCAATATAATGACTTTTAGAAAGTGAAAAAACTATATGATGGTTCTGAGTATCATATAAATCGAGAATGTGGTAAAATTACAATGATGGAATATTTTATATAGTTGTATAAATGGATATCCATGCACGGAATTTATAATATTTCATTTTATTATATTTTTATATTTTATAAGGAATTAGTTTTCAATTGTACTACCATTGTTCTAAATAATTATATGGAATGACAGTTAGTTTTCCATCATGTATCTTTTACTAAAACATTCCTTGTTTTTTGGAATGATTTTAGATTTGTTTTAGTAAGAACCCACTTGTCTAAATTTATGTAAAGATTGTTCTATATCTTGATGGTAGAAAAGCGTAAATATGACACCATATTATGTTTCATATCATGTAACATTCCATATTCCAATGGTTAATAGCCTCCAAAAAATTTTCATGTCTTCAATAATATAAAAAAGTATGTGATGACATGATGCTGAGATAATTAAGGATAATTATTAGTTTTCTTTTTCTAAAGATGGATTAAAATGGTAAATAATTGACTTAAATTATCAAAATATTTCCCATAAGGTGTATAATTTAAGTTTTGGTATAACATATGATGGTTTAATATATTTGGTAAAATGGTCACTTTGCACAACGTGTAGCCAATTTTCCTTCACATTTAAAACATTCCTCAAAATAAATTATGAAAAACCATTTGAATCTTTCGTATATAATCATATATAAAAAAATATAATCCTATAAATGGAATAGATTTATAAATTAATTATTTAATAAATGAGTTTTCTCTATATTTGGATTATGGGTGTGTTCACATAAGAGGCCTCTTCAAAATACCTATTTCGTATTCATGTTATTCTTATCTAGATGATACAGTATTTTCGTAATTTTTCAATAATGCCTAAAAAGAAATAAAAATGATAAATATAATTTATTATTTCAATGAATATTCCATGAACTTGAATACTTGAATATCTTCATAGTTCTATTTTCGTGGGACATCAATGATTCTTTCCAGTGGAACATTCATATTAGAAAAATATTCAATGCGTTGAAAATATTGTTTAGTTTCAAAAGCTACATCATTTAACTTCTAGAACTGATGTTCATAATGAATTAAACTATTTCAATTTTTCCTTAAAGAATGATTAATTGATATATACCAAAAAGATAAATTATTTATAGGTGTCTCTACACTCGAGAATCTATAGAGAAAATCCTAATGTTGCTGAGTAAATGGGAATCAAGGTTGCAAGATCCTTCACGAATGTCGTCGTGGGCTACGATCCTTTGGTTGAATCAAATACCTCTGAACACATTGACCCAAAACGTTATTTCAACTGATATGTATCAATGATACCCTTCTAAAAGGATGAGGTGAACACACTTTTTTAGGATATATGGTTTCCTTTTGTCTGTATGTTCGTTAAGCATAGAACATCTCTCGTATTTCTTCGTAAAACGATGAAAAGCATCAAATTTAAACAAAATTCACATTAGATTATTGAATTCTCTACATGTTATTTTTGTTTTCATCAAAGGATGACTATTATAGACTTTGGACTCGAGGTTACTAGTCTTTTGGGGATTGCGGAATGAAGGTAATAAAATAGTCTTCCGATTTCTGTTTATATTTTAAGCCCCCCATTGTTCATCTCTGGCTACAGTTCCCAAACAAACCCTTACACATTCTTATAAATAATTCCATGTTTTCCATTACTGATATATTCAATAAAACTGCCAATATCAACTCTGAAACCTTACACATAACACACCCATATATTTTTAGTATTTTCACTTAGGTAGATATTTCTAAATCCTTAACTTCTTGATTCTGGATTATAAACGTGGACAATGGTTTCATAAAAGAAGTGTTCATTAGTAATGTCCCAATAATTTTCAAAAAAAATATCAGGTATTAGTTATTCCAGGAATGAATGTGAGTATCAATGGAAGCGTCCTTAGCCTCACCCTCTCTTCGAATCTACTTGGGTGGAATTAGAAGCATCCAAAGAGCCCCTATTACTCTGATAGATAACCCCAATAACATCACTAACATCATGATTACATGTGGTCCCTCTATGAATCATTCACCCAACCTCTATCACGTCGAGACCTCACACAATCTTGATCCTTATAAATAAGAAAACAAGACATCTCAAGTGTGGTATCATACATTCTTGAGGTAATAAAATATATGTACAGTGATAATGAAGTAATAAAACAAGATCATGGAGAATCCTTTCTTGTATATCTTCAAAAATCATTCCAATTGGATGTCAAGTTCTTAAAATGGATGCTAGAAAAGGGAAAAAAAGAAATGACTGACTCAAAAAGCATCATCAATTAGAGCACTATAAACACTGGTAAATTTTTGGATAATACCAATGTTGAAAGAAAAACATTTACATGTTCCCTAGATACTAGCATGATTGAACAAAAAACAATACCCCCATAGACAGCCTGTATTGATAAAGTGTCTTCCTCACTAGATGCTTCAGTAAACTCATATGATTATTCTCAATTAGATGCTTCATCCAGTGAGGATTATAATAATGAAACCTTCTATATATATTCCTATATAATTATAGAAAAACTAGATTTTCCAAATGACAGGGACTCATGGATGGAAGAGGAAGATAAGACAGCATTTAGATACTATAAAAATGGAGAGATAACAACTGATAAATATCTTGATCTCAGAAAGGAGATATTCATCAAAGTGGTTAAGGATTCTAAATAAAATCCAAACATTTATTTTTTTGATATCTTCTAGTAATTATTTTTTTGGTGGACTTTGGTTGCATTAATTTTATTCAGATTTGGTTAATAGAGGTCTATTGTGCCCCCCCTCCAGTGGGTTACTTTGCATTTGGTTGTCTAGATTTCATTCCATCTCTTTTACTTATTATTATTATTTTGTTAGAAGACCCCTAAATTATTATTTTTGAGTCTAATTGTATGTTTTGTTTTTTTGTTGATGATATTATCTCTATTATTATATCATGTACTGTATATCTCAAAAATTCAGGTTTTTCTCCATGCAGTTGTGATGAACTAGACATTATTATTTATTCATTTTCAGGCAGCAGGTTCCATATATTGTCTCGATGTGTTTTTGCAGTGGATGGGTTGAAGATATTAATTTTGGTAGTTCCACTATCAAATTGTAAAATCACTATATTAGGATATTTCATACGACCTTCATATCTCTTGGAGTGGAGGTGAATATGGTTGGAATTATTTCATCTTTGTTTGAGTCTTAATGTTTCATTATGTTGTTTCTGTAATTTTCTACTGGTGTAAGGGCATTACACATCAAGATTAATATTGTAAAACATTTGATTTAATAAATTTATTTGGACACGAATTGGGGGACCAATTCATGTCATTCTAAAAAAAGGATTATATGATATATAAAAAACGAAGAATGTTTCCACCAAATCCAAGAATAATTAGAATATGTTTATAATTCAATTTGATTTAACGTTTTGGTATATCAATTTTTTATATATAAATCACTTTGACAAAAATTTATTTTAAATTTATCTATAAATATATTAAAATGTAAAATTTAAGACCAAATATCATTATTTTTCTCATCATTTGATATTATATTCAGGTATCATGGCATAATTTCATCCTTTGTGTATCATTTTAAATAATTAGAAATTTCTCTATGCATCTTATATATCAAACCATTATAGAATGTTCAATTTCATAATGTACTAGCCACTTTAAATTTTCCTAATTAATATTCATGAAATATATCAAAATTGGTCAATACAATATCATTGAAACTAAAATATATGAAAACTCATGATTGTCACATCCTTATGAAGGACTTTTTTATAAAACTAATATTTCATTTACTATGTAATAATGTAATGTCGATGTTTTTTCATTTGTAAATATTTTATAGAGACCAATATTTTAAAACATTTTCTAGTAATGTATTAAAAAAAACCAGGAAATGTCTTCATTAATTTAATGCATGATAGAGCTTAATTTCCCAACATCACCATTCCATTTTATGCTACATCTAAATATCCATCAAAAAACAAAAAAAAATTATTGAATGGTTTCTTTTGCTTTAATTTATAATAATAAAATAAATATATTAACAATGATGTCTTATGTACAAAAAAATAATCATCCTTAGGGTTCCATTGTGTAAGTTTACATGGAACTAAGGTGTAGGGATTGTTTTTCAATGTATTTATCTGATGTTAGTATAATACATAAAAACAAACTAAAAAATGAATAAGAGTAGTTTGATAAAATTGGAACATCTTTTCCATCACATTCCCAAACTGGTGCAATTCCTTCATCATATACATTGGGTATATTGATCCTCATTTTGTGGGACATGGCACATCACACAACATTTTTTTACTATGATATGTTTGATGACTACATCAATTGAGATATTTGATATTTAATATGTTCCCTCATTCTTACAAATTTCATTTATATCTTCAAATTTTAATATCCTCATATTTAGGGGACAAAAAAACATTATATATAGAATTCATCATTCATTATGTTTTTAATGTATAAAGAATTTTTATAAGAAAGATTTTCTTTAACGGTTAAGAGTTATGGTAAAAGAAAATAATTTAAATTAAATAATAATAATTTATTTCTAATTTTCATACATATTTTTAGGTTTTTCTTTTAAATATTTAATGTTTCACTTTAGAAAAAAATTTCTTTGGATTTTTATCAAATTTTATGGTCAAAGAATGAAAATAATTTCACATAAATCAATAGAAACTTATTTTATCTTATAATTCAATGAACATGATAACAAAATATGCTGGTTTTATTTTAACTATAATGATATATTGTTTTCTAGTGAATAATATAGCCATAATCCAATATGAAAATGTTTATTATTAGTGTTTTTATATTATACATTTTATCGTGAATGTATCATAAATAAATATGGGATCAAAATAAATTTGGATGGCATTTTTGGAGTCCTTCACTTACAATTTTTAGTGAAAAACCTATAGGACTAGGATATTACAAATATTAAATCTAGGTACCGCTATATAAATTATCAGGTCTTGATAGAAACTTGGTATTGTATAGGGGAAATCGGTAGTCCAATGACACCCACCATCTATCTTGTCCCATTATTATAGAAAAAATAGATGTTGAAGAGGGAACATCATGAAAAAATTTGTCCCCTAATGATTCTATTTGACACTGAACACCTTCAAAATGTTCATATGGATTTGGGGGTGATAAATTATCCTAAAATGATCATATATGGATATGTATAACTTGAAGATCATTTATAGTATCATTGTTTTTCATTTTCGCCATTCAAAATATCACTTCAATCTTCTATCACCCTTTCCCACTTTGAACTTTATGTATCATCCTAAGAGAAAATGGAGTGTTCATTAAAGGGATTTTAGAATGAAATGCTCTTATTTCGTATTTTATCAACTTCACACTGCCATTGAGTGTGAGTGGGATAAAAGATCAATACCTTTATTGTGTAGTTTTTGGGTTCCCACTATCATTTGGTGTGAGGGGAATATGTTATCACTACATAAAGAAGGATGGATATTGGGTTTCATTACTCAGACAAAAAAAATGAATGGTGTTAAATATTGTAATACTTTTCCTTAAAAAACCACTAAAAAAAGGGTATTTTTTCCTGGAATGATAATTAAAAATGTTTATTCCAAAACCTCTTAGGGATAAATGAGGGGGTGGGGATGTATAAGGGTCCATAGTGGATTGTTTAGAAACTCTTTATATATCTCATGCGCTTTTTCATAAATTTTATAATTCTTTTATACTTGATTCTTATAATTTTAGTCCAATATTTTAATAGTTTTAATTAAATTTAATTTATTTTTGAATTTCTAAAATTACATTAAAAGCTATTCAATCCCCTTTTTCTACATTTACTCATAATAAAAAAAATTATTAGAAAATAACTTTATATCAAACTCATTTTTGGTTTAATGTAATGATAAAAAAAATATGGAATCTACATATAATTTCAAATGTGCCCAGGAGGGAAACTACAGGTACAGAACCCCATACGTTAATGGATTTGAACATGGTTATTTTAAAAGTAGAATTATTTTATTTCATATAAGTATAGAGATCTAGTTTAGAGAACATTTATTCATGGTTATCCCACAACTTATGAAAATGACTAAATATAGGGCCCCTATAATATAATAGATTTTGATCTTGGTTTAAAGCCCATGAATGCTCAACATTTCACTATAAATAGTAATGAATTTAATAAAATTTAAATAATTAAATAATCTCATAAAATTCGAAAATTATTAGAAGTAACACACGAGGGTACCAACAGTTTAAATGATATAGTTATTGATATATACCATTATAATTTTGAAAGCATCACTATATTACCTATTAAGTATATTAAAAAACAATTTTCCATTTCCACTGATATTTTCAATAGGGGGGATGTCTTTATGTGGTGATATTTTAAATGAGACACTTTTGAAAAAGATCCCTTTGGTATTACCAAGCTGTTCGAGACCCAAAGTGGTAGAGATTCAAGAAACAAATGACACCATTAATATTAGGAATGAATAGATCATTAGGTCACATATGACCAAAAAGATTGTAATTAAATAGAGTTTAACAATTGAATCAGAATAGGTAATGGAGAAAATAGATAAAAATATACTGTAACCTAATTGATGATGCTTCATCCAAAAGTGATTCTGATATTGATCATATGTCCAAGAATCTACGCATGCTCACTAAAATAAATAAGTAATATTATTATTATAAAAAGTGAAACAAAAGGTGAAAAATAGGTATCACGTAAGTTTTTCACAAAAAAGTTCAAATAATGTAATATTTATCCTTCCCAAAAGACGGTGAAGGAGAAGAATGATTGTAATAAGGTATTCAAAGTGTCAACTTGGATGACAAGTCATGACTGTCTCTCCCAAACAACCACGTGTAATGGAATCCACAAATTCCCTATGGACGTTGATGAGATAATGTCTTTATCATCAAGTTATTATTCTTGAAATTATTATTCTTCATTTAGCCATATTGATTTTGAAGATCTCAAAAATGATGTAGAACAATTCGTGGTAAGATTTTTAAAACTCACCAAAAAAATACAAGGAGTATATAATGAAATATATTATTATCATGAGTAGGAAGAATAAAATCCCTAATAAAATACTGGATTTGTCCTTGAAATTAAAAGAGAAATCCAAATTTAAAAATTTAAAATCAATAATTGATGAACTTAAAAAATTTATTTTTATATTCACCAAAGGTGAGAAAAATTGAAATTTAAGTTTGGGTTCCAACAATAATGGAAAATGAAATTAATTCATTAGTTAGAATGAAATACTTTCCTAAAATATAATTAGTAGCATTTTTGTAAGTGTTATATCCAAAAATAAATTTTTTTATAATTATAAAAAACCATTCCCTTAAATTATAAATGAATTCTGAAAAATACTTGATATAATATATGAAAATCAGTTCACCTCTCTTAATATATATTGAATTAAATATATCTTAAATCTTATTGTAATTTATATCCAAAAACAATTAGTTCTAAAAAACTATAAGCCTAAATTTGAGGAATAAAATTTCAGGTTCCAAAATCTCTACATTCTTGAAAATTTTTATTTAGGAATGTCTCGTAATAAATTCACTACGGGAAAATGGTATATGAATTAAAGGTGTTATATAAACATACTCAAAAACTTATTATTTAATTTGAAATTATTAAATTCTATTTCATAAATATTTTCAGGTTAGTTTGGTCAAACCCAAAGTAGTAAAAAAATTACAAGGAATCTGTCATTATTTAAAAAATAAAACTCATTGATATTCATTTAATCTATTTATTTCAATCTTTAGATAACCAATGTTTTTATTAAAACCTTATTCAAATCCTTTCAATCCTAAAATTTATAAAATTTATAGATTTTTTGATTGATTACATGTGTTAATGGTCATTATGAAAAATAAATATTTTTTCTATTTTTCCCACTCTTTTAAAATTTAAATTATTAAGCATTTTAGATGTGTGAATAATTTTGAACTTGAGCTTTACTGAATTATGTGTTCTATTTTAGAAAATTGAATTTAGTTGGTGTAGTTTTTCGATTTTATCTTGAATTCATTGATATATAAATAATCCACATTATTTTATTCTTCATTTTATTACATCACTAAATAACACTCTTCTTTTAAATAATTAATAGATTTTTCCAAATGAGTAAATTTATTTTATTTAAATCATGATTTAATGGATTTTTTTATCTATTTAAATTAAATTAGGGATTAATTGATCTATTTAAGCCATGTTCTAAGGTGAAGTTTTTTGATGTTCTCTATTATTCATATAACTCTAGAATTTCATTTTTTTTTGTGCCCCTTGTACTTTTTAATGTATGTATCAATTAATTGGAAGCAAAAAAATTTAAATATCAATTTTTTTTAAAGAGAAATTGATACTTTTTTTGTAGACTCTATCTTGATATAATATTTTTCATACCTTTTTTTAAAGGGGATTTAAAATCATTATAATTTAAGGAAAAAGGGTGTTCAGTTTAGTGTTCCAAAAATATATTATGAAGTTTGGAAACAAGTTGGAAATTTAATATTGATATTGAAATATTATTATTGTGAATTTGGTATACATTTAATTAAAATAGTTTTTAAATCTCTTTAAATCATTTGAAATATTTTAGAGACCCTTACTTTTTTAATTCCTCAATTGAGGGGGTATGAAATATCTTATTTATATAAATTGATTCCTGGAGTAAAAATATTTTTAGAATAAATGGTATGCATTTTTAGATGTATATGTTAATTTTTTTAAAAATAATGTTGTTTTTATTTTATACAAAATGTTATGGTTTTTAAAATATGAAACATATGGAATGTTTTATTTATAGGCTTGTAAAAATGTTTTGTAATGTTTAATCGTTTTTAAAAAAATAATTTATAGTGTTTTACACCCTTGATGGAATGTTTTAGTATTGGAAAATTTTCATAGCAATTTATCCACTCATATAATTTGACCACATATTATTATTAATTCATTATACATATTTATTAATGAATTATAGATATGGTTTATGATAATTTGAAGGGAGGAGGTGATGATATAAATTTTATTATTTATCTCAATAGTTTGAATATTTATGGATTTATAACTTCATTGGGGGAAGTTTTGACATCAATGTAATATTAAATTTGTATACTATAAAATGTAAATTTTTCAATGGTATGTCTAATTATTTAAAATATTGACAAATTAAATTATTTTGGAAACTAAAGTTTTCTTTAATTGTGATTTTGTTTTTCTTTTTATAACCCCAAATGGGGGTAGAGTTTTAAAAAAAATTATTCGGAAAGTTATTTTTGAAATCACTATTCAATTACATTTCCATATTAATTTTAAATATATTAAATATGATTTTTAGATTTTTATTTTGAAATAATAAAATTAACATTTGATATAATCTTGATATTTACATTATCCACTCATTATTGATTAATTTCTAATGTGATTATTGTCATCAGAAATGGGTAGAATGTTATACATCTCAGTCTCTTTGGTGGGATTAACGATCAAAACTATCTAATTTTGTTTCTAATTTTTTTAATTATTTTCTTTTAGTGGTTCTATTTTAGTAATATTTTCATGAACGTATTGAAAAAAAAATGTTTCAAAGATAATATGAAGTAATTTTTCAATATAATCTATATAAATGTTCTAATATTAACACATTAGGAAACCACTATCCAACATCATGTGTCTAGAAAAAGAATTGGATCTATCAAGGTGGCACAAGTTGTCTTCTAACAATAATTGGCTATTCGATGGAATTCTGAAAGATAAAAAAGAACAATAGAAGAGGGACTCAACTTCCATAATTCTACACCTAATGGCTCCATTCACCACAACACCCCTAGAATGATCTTATGTATATATAATTCTATAAATACACCCAAATGGTTCATAGAATGATGTTGGTACATTGAAGAGCATTTTTTATCTCATTATGTTTCATTTTAGTCATTCTCAAGATCCCTTCACTCCTATATCATTCTCACCCACTCTTCTCTTATTGTATCTTGCTAGGAGTGTTTTTAGTGTTCTTCAAAGTGAGTGAACAAATTAAGTGACTTATATCTCATTTTAGCTATTTCTCATAACCGAGGAGTGTGAGGGGGATATGTGATCATTACCATTAAAGATTGGGATTGGGTCCTCAATACCATTGACTGTGGGGGGGGATATGTTATATCTAACTTAAAGGTGATGGGGATTGGGTGTTCATGTAAAACTCACCAATACTAAGGGTATTAGTTATTTTAATGGGGTTCCATGCTATAAATTCGAAAAATAAAGGGCTTAGATTTCTTCCTACAACCATTAAAAAAATTTCAAAACCTAAATCACTCAATGATGCTTGTGGAGAGAAGATATAGGGAACCCTTGAGGAATATTTCCAAACCCTTTATCAATCTATTTTGATTTTTCTTTTATGTTTATAATTCCTTGATATATAACTATTAAAATTTTAGTTCACTTTTTAAATTGTTTTAATTATATTTAATTAGTTTTAAATTTTAAAAATGGTTTTAAAAGGAAATTCACCACCAGATTCCATCTATACTAGAAAAAACTATGACATGTAACATTTATTGAGTACTATGGATTTAATGTTATTGAAATGACTCCCTTATTGACTTTAGAGGAGTCGTATATAATGGAATCAAGATTGAAACAAGTATTTTATAAAAAATATCCTCTAACAACATAATTATATGTCAGTACTTAATAAATAACATGGAATATTATTTATGAATGTGGGTATGAAATTGAAATTTCTACTACCACCATTAATATTGATCAACATATTTTGTACGACAACTCAAATAGTCAAAATTTCAGATTTTATTATGATACTTTATTAGTGATTGGTAATATATAAAGGCAACTATATGCATTATAATGTCATTAAATTAAGCTCAACATATTTCATTCACCATGGTAATATTATAATTGTTCTAAATTTGTTTTTGTTTGGAGCAGTATTTTGGGTTTTGTTTTTTTATTTGTATTTTAGTATATTTATTTCAAACTAATATAAAAATTTATTCTAATAGAGATACTAAATGGGAAAATTGATTTGAATCAAGGGTATATAAATTTAATTCACGGAGATGAGGTCTTAAAAAAGAATTAAAAAATGTTTACACATATATATATATTCAATAAATATCATTCAAATATAATTCAAGGAGAAAAATTCCTAAAACTGATGAAAATTTGATAAAATTTTTATTAAAACAATTATATATTTGTGAACTATAAGGGTATTTTTTATTTAAACTATAATCACAAATTATATTCCTTGGTTATTTTTTATCTTTATGGACTTCTTTTACTAGTGAATTTTTCTACTTTTGTTATAACATATCACCTACTTATCATTGCTTGGATTTCCAATTAGAATTACTTAATTACTTCAAACAACATTTTATACATTAAATTACATTCATATGAATATTTAACCTCTAAAAATGTACATTTAATTATTTTGTTGAATATTGATGATATTGGGGAAATATAAACAATGTGACTTTATAATAATGTTCGACACATATCATTCTTTGGACTACCTCCCCAAGATCCTTTAGTGGGTATAGTGAATATTGTATTTATCAATTATAAAATATTAAATTTAATTTTCATTTTAGTTTTAAGAAAATTTATCGACATAATTTCAAACCCATGATTCTTTTTAGTAAGACTACAAATAGTAGTTAACATCAGGTCCAATAAAGTAGAGATGTTAGTAGATATAGTCAGAGTAGGCATTATACCTATCCAGACCCTAACCCACCCCGAGATATCTCATCCACCATAAATTTTCATCTAATTACCACACATGAGACAATAGGAATGATCCATTCTATGTCATCACCATAATTGTGGATATTCCCCATTACTCATATTTATTTTACATGATATATAATTTATCCCCATACCTTCTATCTTATTATTATCACTTATATTCCCCTTATATTTTCAAATTCATCTAGGATTTTATGATGGTGATACTTTGACTTCAACTCCATAGATTTCAAATGTCCTATAGCAGGCATTGAAGTATTCTCTTAATTTAGAAGTTAATGTTATACCACAAATTAAAAATCTATTTGTGGATAATGATCATTATACATTGGTTATATGTTTACAAGCGCATAGAATTTTGTTTCTATAATTTTATATCAGTTTTAATGGGTATTAATTTTTCTCAATAGGACCTTGTAATAGTCGACATGGATTTACTTATATGAATGATTTGTTGAATATCCATACATGATATTACCAATTGTTTAGTAAAAATGGTATAAAATTTTATTTTTTATAGAAATATTATCCAATTATAGTCACATAATTATGGATCAATCTATCTCATGTAGACATCATCGTTATTAAATCAATGAGAATGATTGGGAATGAAGATGGGTTAGAGAATAAATAAAATTTACAATTTTTTGATTATTTTTTATATTGTTTTTTATAATTATCACAACATCACATTAGATTTCATTAAATTCAACATCCAATTGTATCATGGTTGATGTAATTAGTGGAATTATTGAAACCCTAAATAAATTATATATATTCTGGTTAGAGGAGAGAAATTGACACTAAGTAGGTATATTAACCATAAATATTGTCATGATAACCATTACAAAATAACCACTCTCTTAGTATAAGATAATTAGTTCAGTGTATTATTCATGTTAAATAGGATTGGATTAAAAATTAGATTTTTATGATTTTTATTAATACATTATTTATGACCATTGATGTTTTTTATATGATTTATCAAAATGAAACAATAAGACTATTATAAATTAAATGAATAGTTTGGGGAAAATAACTTTGAAATAAAATGAGATAAACTTGGTGTTTTAGTTCTATAGGAGTTTATGTCGGTTCCTCCATAAAAATATCATCTTTTTATATCAATTTCACATAATAGTGAATTTATGATTTAAGTGAATAAAACAAATAAAATATATATCCATCACCGAATATATTTATCCTTATGAAATTTTAAAAAAAAATATATATTTGTAGAGACTATGCAGTTTTACACTCCTATAGAGAGAATAAATAATCAAAATTGGAAAATTTCTCACATATAAGGAACATTTAATGCATTAAAATGTTGTTGGAATGTTTCAACACATATAGACACTTTTTTCAATATATATAGATTTTATGAATCATAATAAATACTCCCAAATCATCAATAATGTATTGTATTTTCTTCACTCCAATAATATTGACTATTACACTTACTATGTTTCCACTATCATGCAATATTCATAAATTAATGAATATAATTTATAATGTGATTATAAAGAAAATATAAAACTAGAAATATTGCATGAATTATTACATTTATATCCATTGGGGAACTACCCTCCCCCCTACTGAAGAACATAGTAACAAAATGGTTGGGAAGCTATCGACCTGTAGAGTCACTAACAGTAATAAAGTTTCATGTCGTAGAGAATCCTACGACTACGAAAAAACCAATAAAACCTTACATAATTTTGAAATAGTTTAATAAATATTTCATTTATTATATCTATTATCTTCATATAACATGCATATTAAATATATTATTGGATGTTATGTATCTATAAAAAAAATTATAAGGAAACATACATTATTTCTAAAAACAATATTTTATATTATTGGATTACCAAATTATGATAATTCATTAAATCATAAAAATTTGAACAATTCACACCCTCTTTGATAATAATTTATATTTGTAAAAAATGTCAATAATTTCTATTCATCACCACAACCTTTCGTGATTTGATATCCATTATTAAATGCAACATAACATTTTATATGGGATCATATGAAATTAATTCTCTATCAATATACATAAATAAATAAAAAATATACAGAAAGAACCTTTTGAACTATAGTTGAAAATGATTGTGGATATGACTCCAATAATAAATATTTCACTCCCCATAGAGTGATTATATAACCCATATAAAAAATACATGTTTTAGTTTTAACTATCATGAGAACATTCTTCATATGGTATCAATTTATATAACAAAAAATAATGATCTTATATTCATGATTAAACCTGAAAATAACTACACATCATAATAACATATAATCATTAATTTTTTTAATAATAATATTAAGATGTTAACATATAAACCATTTATAGGTAAACATTTAAGCTCTAATTTATGTTAACATGTTCATGGTTTCGATTAATATTTACATATAAACTTGTAAAATAAAATCTATATCAAAAAGTGTGAAAAATTAATGAAATTAAATATAAATAAACATATTTATTCATTATTTAACAAATAAGAAAAATATAACATAACTTGATTGATCTAAATGGGATCAACATAACATAATAAACCTAAACCAACAAAATTTGATTAAATTTAAATAGAGAAAAAAATACAATCAAACAATAATTAAATTGAATTTTAATAACACATATGAAAAAATTATAAAAAAACTATATAAAATCTATATGAACTAAAAAAACATATAATTATATAAAACATATTGACATAACATAAACCTATCCCACATTAAAAAAAACTAAATAACCAATTTCTAATTTGGATCTAAATGTTTTCATTTAGCCTAAAAACACTTACACAAAATAAAGTCACTCAAACCAAGTTGAACCAATACCAAATGATCATAAATGAATAAAAAAAATTTGAATAAAAAATTTACATCCTAATCTAATCAAATAATAATTAAACTAATATTAATGTACCTTGACTAAATAAATCCTATTTTTATTTATTTTGGTTTCATTGATTCCAATTTATCTCAGGTTGAGTTAATTGGAATCATTTTTTTGTTTAGATTAATTTTTTTTGTCTTCTTAGTTGAATAATAATAATAATTTGTCATTTTTTCCATCAAGAGTGTATTATTTAATGATTTATTCTTATATTAAATGTTAATTTTGGGTGGAAATATTTAACATTGAATGATGTGGGTATCGAGGAAAATTGTATTTCTTGAGTAGAAAGATTAAAGACAGAAGTGTTGTAAACAATAAGACATGAGAAAATATTGTAGGTATTATTATAATACATAAAAATTTTAATATCTATTAAAGAACAAAATATTTCATTTTTATGTTAAGAAATATTTATGGAGGCCCTCTATGAGAATGAAGTGTGAGAAATTCAATAAAAATGATCATTAGACCGAAATATTAGGGGATCAGAATTTGGGGAAAGTATATCATTGATCGGGGATGAGTATCATCTCCACTAGGTATTATTCCACATTGGGTGCTTCATATATATTTGGTAGAACCTATTTTCAATAGTCTCATTCAATAAATTTAATCCAAAAAATAGTCTTGTAAGTTAATGGAAGAATTAAAATGGCCACAGAGTAGTTCATAAAGTGCATTGGAAACATTAAATATGTCACATATATCAGACACTAAAATGGTTTTTGGTATAAATTTTTCAATTATTTTCTCTATCAATTATACACTAAAAGGTTATACTTCTATTGGCTGGGTGTGATGACCATAGATTTTAGATATAATAAATTAATACATCTCTGATAACTTGTGTCACAGACAACAAGAAACAAATGAAACACTGAACTAAAATGATCCCTAACATATTGGATTATAATTATTAATAAGTATAATAGAAAAAAAACCTGTTGTAAATAAATTAATATTTTTTAATTTAAAATTAGTTTCTTTATAAAATAAATAGTTAATATTAAAACCTATTTCTTCTTAAATAATAGTTTTTAATATTTTATGTAATTGGGAATAATAATTTAACATCAATGTTTGATAAATATTAATATTCAAATATATTATATTACAATATATGAACTAATATGTTAACTTTTTTAAAATTAGATATTGGTAAAAAAATATTATCAAAACACTTAGTGTATAAACAGATATTTTTCTATAAAATTACTGTATTCATATTATTCATGAGTTCAATTATTTTGATTTTATTGATTAAATTGGTTGGGTTTACATTTATTTACCTTTCCATATTAATTATTTCGTTTTTATTCATTGAAAATTCCAATCTAGGTTACACTTACCAATAATTTGAGATCATCCTTATTTTTTCCTTACCGAGATTATGAAGAAGAAATCATTGTGTTATTTTCAATGATTTATATAGCTTACTTTTTTTTGTTTATATTTTATTCTCAATATAAAATGGGTATCACAAATGTGTTTGGTTCTCAATTAATAATAAAATAATATATCATTTATTGTTATAAACCATATATCAATGAAAATTTAATACACTAAACACTAGCTACTTTTTACTAATGTTTTCCTTGTTAAATTTGGAATCAATGAATGTTTAATAAAAAATTGTGAACTAGATTTAAAAAAAACATGTATAACATTAGAATTTTGATATTCCCTTATAGTATTTAATACCCTTTGAGTTTGATATTTTTTATCTATCAATAATAATTATTATTATGAGATAAATCGGTGTGTTCCACTATTTAGTGATGGTGTATGATAGATGGAAGACAATCAATACCCATGTAAAATGTAGGGATTTACCCACTGTGATATCCAATACATTTGATGTTCGACCTGAACATATCATGACCATATTATGGTAGATAACCCATTATATCTATAATAACCATGAAACATTAGAGAGAAATGATGTTTTATTGCACGATAAACATATATGTGATCATTTCATTCAACTAAATCCACTATTTTTAGTGGAACAACTAATTCAGTTGTTGCTAAACAATGGATGTAGTCTCTTGAAAATATATTTCCCACCATGTGATACCATGAAAGGGAAAATGTTAAGATGGTAGATTATTTTCATATAGGGGATGATGATAAATTATATTAAATGATCTAGAAAACTAGGGTGTATTATATAATAGAACATATGGGGTGGATTATTTTAAATTAAAATTATTCATTAAATATTCACCTTGTGAGAAATAAATTAAAATGAACATAAATTTACACAACTAAAATCAAAAGGCGGAAACATTTTTTTAGGAATATGATTTTACTTTAAAAATAATATCTATGAGTGTTATGAATTATATACATAATCTATATAGAAATATTTACCACATAATTGAATGATTCGATCCAAATCATTTAAGGAACTGGTTTCAAAATATTTTCATTTTATGATGAAAAAATATAATTTACCATCAAAGAAGAGAAGTAATGTTCAATATATTATTTCATTAAGGTAAAATGGGAGAAGAATATTTTGGATTAGAACCATGAAAATAGTATAGCACAACGAAAATTAGGGGTCAAATCAATTTTCATTATGTGAGAATTGTGGAATGAAACATCCTTTTAAATGATTGAAGTGAATGGGAGTTTTTTAAATGTGTAGATATAAGGAATTTATTACTATATAATTCTAAGGGAATGATCATATCTATTATTTTCAGCTCTTAAACTCTAGTTAAATGGGAGAATATTCACAAAATATCTCGATTTGTGAATGGAACAAACCATATAATATGACAATGGGAAAATCTAATGATTTGTGTCACCACTAAAATTGAAGTTGAAGTTTCCTATGATGTGGTGGAATTTTATTTAATCATATCCTCAAACATAATAAATTATTATTATATTTTATTTTGGATCTCTAAGGTCTTTTATATCTACCCCATTTCTCATGAAAATTATTTATTTCTTTGGAACCATAATAATTGAATTATTGTCTAAAAAAGAGAGTGTAAGTCTCATTATAACAAGGATGTTTCAATATATCCCACTATAACATGTTATTGTTCCCTATTTATAGACATTATATATATAAATATGGTTTATTTCTATATAATACTTTGTATAGATTGGATTAGAAAATATAGTACAACAATTTATCACAAAGAGAAGGAAATTATGATTTATTTTTAGGATTTAGATTTCCGTACTATTATAGGTTGTGCATTTGACACCTAATTCATGTCTATATACACCTCATATACCACTTTTTAATGAGATTCATTATAAGGATGGGTAGAAAAAAGATATGGGTGAAAAAATTAATCTTCAAATTGAATATATGTGAATTGTATAAGAATTAATTGAGGTATTTCCTGAGGAATAACCCATACATCCCCCAAAAAAGGAGGTTGAGTTTTTTTTGATTTAATATTTTATACAATACCTATATCAATGACTCCCAATAAAAGGAACATTGTAGAACCCTGTGTTTTCAAAATAGAAAACATTATTCGATGGCCAATACGAATCGCAACACTGAACCCAAACAAGAAATTATTTTTTAAATATGAACATTTTAACCTGTCTATTAAATTTTGGGATATGATTAGGATTAACTAATTTATGATATATTTTTATATTTACAATATATTAGAAAATAATCAATAAATTGGTGGTACTGTCTTTTTGTATGTCTTCTTTAAAATCAGTTTTATTTCATTTTTGAAAAATAGATTATAAATATTTTCTTTAACATTTAGAATTTATTTTAAAATGAATACCAATTTTTTATATAATCATATCTTAAATAACTTTGGATGACAATTTGGATTTTTTGGGAAAAATATAGTTTTTTCAGTGAATAGTGAAAAGTACAGTTTTTATGTAAAATCATCTTTTATATTAATAAGTTAATTAATTTAAATTTATAGTTATCCTTTCAATTAGATTTCAAAGAAAAAAATTAGTATATTTAATTTTTAAATCATCATTATACTATATTTTAGTATAATTTTGTTTTTTATATTTAAATGAATTTGTTTTGAAAAGTGATTTAAATTGAAAAATGTCTCTGGATTATAGTTAATTAATAAATAACCTAATGAAAATTGATTTAAATTAAAAAATTTAATCTAAAAGTTTATATTTATTAATTTAAATCCAGATAATGAATATTACATGTAATATAGCTAAAGCGAAATCATTTTTTCCTTACAACATGGATTTATTTCAGAAAATTACATTCCACTATACTTGAGGGTTTTAATTTAAATTAAAATTTTCCACATATATTAATTTATATTCATAAAATAGATTCCATATTTTAAATAAACTTAATTAATATTAGGTTAACTTAGTTTTTGAATAATATTAATAGTAGTTATAGTAAATATTAATCATCAATGTAAAAGGAATAGGGGTAAATTAAGGTCAATTATTTTAACAAATACTAGAAATATGGTAACTCTAATAATATAATTATTCAAATTTCCATTTAGTTAAAATGATTATTTCTTAATATTATTAATCAATATATATTTTTATTACATGTTTGAGAAAAAATTATATTATAAAACACACATTGTATTTTGATGTACTATGAATGTTCAATTAAGACATTTAGTATGATGAATTAAATTATTTATTATATAAATAATATTTAAAAATATAATATTATTAAATATTTTTTATTTAATATAAATAATCTAATAATTTTTATGATGTAAAATGTAATTTTTTTGGGTTTGAAACCCATTTTTTCCAAACCCATCAATTTTCAATAAATGTCAATAATTATTTTAAAATGTAAAATTCACATACATGGAAAATTATTTAGATAAAAGTAATATTATTTTTGTAATTAGGATGCTGAAATTATGAAAATTTTAATTTTTCATAATTTTCTTAGACAATCGAATTTTTGGGTAAAAATAAAATATTATAAAAAATATATTGTTTGTTTTATGAAATCATAATGGCCCATTAGTGATGTAATAAGTACAATAAAAGGTATCCTAGGAAAAATATTTTCTTTCCATCGAAAATAATTTTATTTTATGTTTATTTGATTTACATTGTCAAGCCTTAGTGAATCTTCCATGACATAAAATATGTTATATTATTTTAAAATCAATTCTTTGAAAGTGTGTCTCACCTCTACATAATCAACGGAAATATTTTATTATATTATTGCATTGGAATTATAATCTAATTTACAGAACTCCCTTTTGGAAGAAATTATTGGAGAAAATTAAGTTGGTATGATTTTCTAAATATCAACCTTACTTTAAATTTTATTTTTAAATGAAGGTATCCCCTTTTACTTTAATTTATCCCCCTTACGAATCCTTATGCACACCTCTTACCATGATGAAATTTTGTAAGGGGTTATGTATCTTTTATTTTTGTCACAAACATAATTTATGATATACCCTTTTTTATTTCCATGTTTTCATGTTGTGGTAAATTAAACCTTTATCTCCTATAAATCCATTTTATGAATTTCTACAGGTCATTGTTAAACAGCCGAAATTGTACCACGATTATCCATGGAAAAATCATTATGTACTGAAAATCATACCCATTTCTATTTCAATGGTATTCAACATTATGCACATATAATGATTGGGTTGTGACATAAATGTATTTATTACATCATCCTTGATCTTGGAATAAGTTATTGTGTTGAATGAATCCATGTTCAGTGACATATGTGGCACACTTAAAAATGGGAATGAAATGTTTATAAAGGGTAAACCCTGATAGCGCTCCAATGCATTGGGTAAAGCTTAGTATGAGGATACATCATGCTGGAATAATATATTTCCATAATTAATTTATGTAAATATTCAAATCATGTGGTATTTTTAGATTTATCCTTGAACAATTTATGATTAATCATTTTATGTTGTTGTAACATTTTATATTTCATGATTATCATGCTATATCATTCCATTTAATTAATGATCATATATGCCTCAACGTTATTAATTGTCTAACATTTATTATTATCCTCATGTTATTCCACGTTTATACCCTTACTGGTCTTTATAGCTCACCCATTCTTATGTATTTCCTTAGGTAATCCCATGCGTTTTTAGGTATGATGGAATGTTTTTTCCATGCCAAAGAATATTTCAACAAAGATGCTTCATTCCATGTTTTAAGTCATTATGTAATGTACCTAATTTTCCAAAGACAATATTCCTTCCTATATTATGAGTTTTATTAAGTGATATTTGATGTAAAAAATTAAGTTTGAACATGAAATAATGACCAGAGTTGCAATAGTTTGTATTAGAGGATAGGTTTAGTTGTTTTGGGATTTGGATTAAAATACCCTTTTGAAAACCCTTAAGGATAAGACTATGTATAATAAAACATTTTTAAATTTATTTTAATTATATATTAAGAGGCTTATTGAGATGTTACACCCCTTTCTAGAAAATATATGTAGATGCAGTTTCGAAAAAGATGTACCTATAAGTAACAACTTTGAAAAGGGTTTATGGGACTAACTCAGCGTAAGCTCGAACATGACAATGTGCCTTCATAGACACCAGGTTTGACACTACTGGGGGATATGATTTGGTATATTCATAATCACATTACGAACCAAAATTAAAAAGAAAAAATTCCAAAAACAATATAATTTAGGAGATAAATAATGAATAACATAGATTAAATCCTATAAATTCAAAATTAAAAAAATAAGTATAATTTATAAGTTATCCATTTATTTCCATTGGAATCCCCTTTATTTGTTTAATATCGTAAGATAATAATCCCTAATTTTCCCATTATTCTAGACAATGCCCGGTTATATGATGAATTAGTCTAACAACAGATGCAAAGGGAAATGTGATGACCACCCCAATGAGATTACCAATTAAATGGGATATCATGTAGTACATATTGTGATTATTTCAATCCATCTATCAAACAACATTATTAATAACATTAAATTTTTAGAATTCCCAAAAACATAAATAAATAGGAATATGATGTCTCGATCAAGTTAATAGGATGAAGGTGAGAATAGATGATTTTGTTTGTGAAAGAATTGTGAATAGAGGCACTAAGAGAAATTTCACAAAGAGATAAGGATGTGTTTTTAGTGTTAAAGACATGGAATAAAGTAGAAAACTTTCAAGAAAAATTGTATAACGTGGAAGATGGAAAGAATTTCCATTCTAATGCACCTTATAGTGTTCTATGTCATAATTGTGGATAATTTGGTCATTATCTATGAAAAATAATTATTCCATGGTTTGATAAGCATGATGAGAATCAACATTCTCAATGAAAAATGGAATAAGGAAAGTCCTATGTTGAGATGGATCCTGATGATTGATTGGAATGTAAACTCTACTCAATAATTTTGTGTGTCATGAAATATTTATATTCTTTTTGTATTAGAATATCCTGTAATTTTTATAATAACATCATTTCAGCAACTAAAATGTCATGAAATCCAAAACAAATGTTTCTGTTACCCTAATGATGTTAGAAGAAATTTTTGTCTTGAAAATGTTACCAGCCATCCATTACTGTAATTTGGTGTCTTCATAGTTAAAAAATGGTTATCCAATTATAAATCTTGTATAAATTACTCAGATATGGAAATCACCATGAGTACCATGAATCAACCTAAGATTCTATAAAAGTACATGGTGGGGATGGATATTCTATAGTATGGATTTTATTTTACTGCTAGAAAGTGTATCTATCTCAAATGTTTAAGAGTTCGGAAGGACATATACTATCAAAATTGTAGTTGTGTAAGAATTAATGGGTATTTTAGATCTACATTGTAAAATTAGTATATCAATGATATTCTATATTTATGAATTCTGATTCATCTAAGGATTTTTTCCATAGTGATATTTCTATAAGGAAATAAAATTTATTTTCAATTTTACTGATAACATATAAAAGTGATTTATGGGCAATGTGATATTTTATAAAAAAACATGATTAAGGTATTTATGATCTTTAATAGGTGATTTATTTTGGGACAAACCTAATAATTTTGGAGATGATATTTTTATGGCAATACATATGTTTAAAATAATTGATGCAATTTTGAAGTTCTATGTGATGGAAGATTAGTTTGATATTTTCATAAACATATTATAGGACCAAGTCATTTTATTTTGATTTGATTAACAACTTTTTTGATATGTTCTATTTGGGTTGAGGAAGATATTAATTTTAGGATTATATTATATAAATCATCTTACACTATGAGATTATGAATTATGGTATACGACATCCTTTTAGGTTTCAACATTCTTTATTTTTGAGGTTATTAGTGTTATATTTGGGTAATTATATATGGAATGATCTATTTTAAATATTTTTTTATAATTTTGGAGGCTAATATATTATGTTATCATCCCAAATTATGATATAAATTTTGGATTTAATAACAACAGGTGGTGTAGCATATTATTGGTGTATTATGTTATCTATTAAGAGTTAATTTGACTCCATAAAGTAAAAAAAATCTTTAGTTCTCATCGCCTAGTTAGAAAGATGATATTGTAGTGTAAATTAATTTTTACATGTCAATAAGGAATATTTTTTTATTAGTCTATAAGATAATGTAAATCCTTAAATGAAGAGAAATAATAATGAATAAAAAATGATTTTGTATTCTAATAAATTTCTGATCATTTTAACCAACAAAAATTTATTAGTTTGTAAACATTGATGTTTTCTATAACCTGTTATTAAATAAACATAACTAGTTATTTGGTATTATATTTCTCTTCCATGTATATGTTTTCACTTACCACTAATGTTCTCCTACATGGAAACCTAGTTATGTAATAACCTTTATTCTTCCCTTTCTATCTATTTAAGAAGCGGTTTTATTACACCTTTTTATGATTTTGTTTTTCAATAAATATATTTGAATCTTTCATATATTTTCTTACTGATTTCATGTTTAAATTTGGATTAATCAATTTATTAAAGGAGGGAAGAATGAAATGCCTTGAGTTTTCAAAAGTGAAATTATTGTTCGATAGACAATATGATACGCAACATCAAGACCAAACAGGCCATGATAATATAAATTTGACCATTTTAACCTTAATATTAAATTTATTTATATGATTATAATTAAATAATTTATGAAATATATATTCATATTAATAAATTATTATAAAATAATCAATCAATTTTTGGTAATGTCTTTTTTATGTCTTCTTGAAAATGGTGTTAATTTATTTTATGAAAAATATATTGTAATTATTTTTTTTAACACCATGAATATTTATTTTATATTATTCATTCCAATTTTTTTTGATATCATCATATCATAATTAAAATAGGTTGAAATTTTTTAATTTTTCATAAAATATAGATTTTTCAGTGAATAATGAAAAAGACAGTTTTTTTGGTAAAAACATATTTTATATGATAGGTGATTTAATTTAATTGTATACGTATCAGATTAATAATATTTCAAATATATAATAAGTATTTATTATTTTTAAATCATATTTATACAATATTTTAGTATAAGTTTATTTTTAATATTCAAATGAAATTTTTTTGAAAATTGATTTAAAATAAAAAATGTCCCTCGAATATAATTAATTGAAATAACACCTAATGAGAATTTATTTAAATTATATTTTCAATATTACATATTTATATTTATGAATTAAAATCTATATAATTATTATTACAAGTTATATAGTTAAAGGGAAACCAACTTTTCCTTCAATAATAGATTTTTTTAGAAAACTACGTTCTATCATGTTTGCAGGTTTTGTTTTAAATTAAATTATTCTTTATATCTGACTCAATATTCTTAAAAGTGCTTCCATATTTTTGAATAATCTTAATTAATATTAGGTCAAATTTATTTTTGAACAATATTAACAGTATTTGTAGTTAATATAAATTTCCACTATAAAAGGGAATTATTCTCATTAAAGGTAAAAATAATTTAAACAATAAAAGAAACAATGTAACCATAATATTGTCAATATTTATATTTCCATTTCATTAAAATTATTATTCCTCGCCTTTTTTACTACATAAATTAATTTTTAACAAGTTTGAAAAAATCCTATAAGATAAAACAAAAATTGTATATCTAAGTCATATGATAGTTTAATTAAGACATTTTTATTGATAAATTAATGTATTTTTTAGATAAATAATATTTTAAGAAGATATTATCATTAAATAACTCTTATTAATTATTAATTATCATATAAATTTTTTTAAGTAAAATGTAATTTTTATTAGGGTTTGAAAACTATTTTGATCAAAACAGGTCAATTTCAAATAATAGAAATATTTTATTTTAAAAGTGGAAATTCACATATATATATATTTATTTGATTTAATTAATATTATTTTCGGAATCATGAATCTCAATTATCTAATGGTTAATTTTTTTGTAATTTTCATAGTAATTCGAATGTTTATGTAAAAATTAAATACCATATAAATATACAGTGTTTTTATGACATCATAATATCCCAATAGTGATTTAAAAAATACTATAAAATGTATACATGGACAAGTATATTTTTTACATTAATATAATTGGATTTTTATTTTATTTTATTTATTTCATAAAGGATTAATGAATCCTCCGAGAGTAATTGAATATTTTTTAATTTAAAAATTCATTTCACTGAAATTGGGACTCACCTCAACATAATAAAGGGAACTATTTTTATTATCATTAGTACATGAACATATTAAATAATTTAAACCACTACTATTTGGAATAAACCCTAGGAAAAAAACCATGTGATTTATTGTGGTTTTATATATTTTGTTATATAGTGTCCAAAACCTAAATATTAATGAAATCACCATCTTTTCCTATATATACCCACCCAATCTCCCATTACTCTACTCTAAAACACCTTTAATATCGTCCCAACACATCCCTATACTACCAAAATCCTTCAAAGGCGCCCCCAAGATCCCAAAAATCCTCTCTTAAGACTTTGCAGTCACACTTCCAAGTAAGGGATTCTCTCTCTCATCTCTTTACAGAGCACATCAATTATGTTATGCCCTTTTGATTTCCATTTGTTTAAGTTTTCATACATTCTTACCTTTCAGCCATACATTAATTTAATTAATTATGGAATCCCCTTTCACTCTCATTTATGCATCTAAAAAATCCTTATGCACACCCAATACCATGGTGAAATTTTGTAATGGATTCTCTCTCCCCACTTTTTATCAAACAACTCATTTATGATATTCCCTTTTGATTTCCATTTTCATAAGTTATGGTAAATACCTACCTAACCCTTTAAAATCTATTTTTTAAAATAATGAGATTATATTTTACTCTCACATGTCCCACTTACGATTTTTTATATACACCCATTACCTTGTCGACATTTGTCATGGGTTTCTCACTTTCCTCTTTTTATCAAGAACATAATTTATGATATACCCTCTGTATTTCCATTTTCATAATTTGGGATAATTTCTTACCAATCCCAAATACTTTATAATTTATTTTTTTATTATGGGAGACCCTTTTAATCTCATTTACCCATTTTATGATTTTTTATACAAACCCATTACCATTCCAATGTTTTGTAATGGATTCTCTCTCTCATATTTTTATTAAGCACTTCATTTAGTTTATGCCCTTTTCGTATCAATTTTAATAAGTCGGAATTAATTATTCACTATACCCATTACATTCCATTTGATTTTTAAATAATGTGAGACCATTTTACTCTCTTTTATAACTCCTATGAATCCTTATGTACACCTGTTACTGAAGTGCACTGTGTTGCATTTGTTGTCAATGCGGCATGAAGTTGTCTTGGAATGAATGGATGTCAAGGAGTCAAGATGTGAATGTCAAAGGATGTGATGGTGATGGTGATGAATGGAGAATGGCCATGGAACTTAGAAGAATGTCACTTAGGAGATTCACTAAGTGGCATTGGAGAATATGGTTGAAACATTCTCCATGAACATCTGACGATTGCTGAGCTGTTCTTAAAGTTCCAAGAACTTGTATCAACTGGATACAATGTCACAACATGATTTGAAGGCCATGCATTGTCTTCACAATGCATGAGGAGTTGAAAGGAGTTCCATCCACAACTACTAAGTGGATGATGTGCACTAATGAAGTCCATGCACTATCACTTAGTGCATGTGAACATGAAGATGATCCAATTGATCTCTGATTAGATCAATGAAGCACTTTAAATAATTTAAGTGATTCAGGAGTTCGGTTGAAGATGAAGATCCTTGAGAATTCTCTCCTAAGTAGAAAATGAGATGGTGAAGAAGAATCATAAATTAAGGAGTTGTTTCTAATCAAGTAGATTAATGTTTGAATTCTCAAGAAGAAGGGAAGAAATTGAGAAGAAGAATGAAAGGGATTGATATGGCATTTTAAATGGAGGACTTTCTTTTTTGACAAAGTCTTATTCAAGACTTAGCCAAAAATTAGGCCACCAAGGGCCATCCTTAAGGGTTCAACCCCCAAGGCACATGTGGGCCTAAGGCGCCACGCCCAAGGGGGGATCCCATGTGGCCAGCCCTAGAGGCAGGGGGGCCGCGTGTAAGCCCCGGGCCACGCAGGGGATCAGTTCCTGCGTAGCATGGGCGCCTGAGCGCGCGCCAGAGGTGCATAGTGGGCGCTAGAGCGCGCCCGCGGAGGCAAGAGTGGGCGCAGAGCGCGCCCGCAGGGAGAACACGGTGCGGGGCGGCACCGTGGAGGGAAAGAGTTCAATTGCCGGGTAGAGGTGGCGCTTGGGTAATAAGCTGCGGAAAAACCGCGCCCCGTTTCGATGTGGGACGCGGAAAATTTCCCGGGAGCGAATCTGAGCCGCTCGATTGATCGCGCGCTTGATCTGCGCCGCACGATCCATCCGCGGCGCCGCGATCTAATCCAGGCCGTTGAAGATCTGATCCAACGGCCCCAGCCTCGTCCTCTTCCCCGAGCTCGGCAGAGGCCTCCCTGCGCATTCCCGCGAGCTCCGCTCAAACCAGAGGCAACCTGAAGATGGTTTTGGAGCTCCCGGCCACCTCTGAGTAAACCGAAGCCACCCTCGTGCTCGTCTGGCCATAACTAACAGGATCATGCCTAAAAATGACCATGCATGCAATATTTGGAGGATTTCGGTTGAGGCCGAGGCAAGAGAAGCTGCCGAGGCCACGTGGTTGGTGTTTTTGCATGGGATGAGCCAAAACCGAGGCCGTTCATGCGTTCGAAGTCGCATGCACGTAGAGGAGAAAAACATAAATGGATCCCGCGTGAAACAGAGAATAAAAACGGGATTTTTGGATTGTTTAAAGATTTAAAAGATCCGAAATCTTCGGGATTGAAGTTATCCCACGCGGAAGATTTGAGGCGTTTCTCTGCCTATAAAAAGAGAGGCCGAGGCTCTCATTAAGCTGCTGATGCGCTGAATTTTTGAAGTCCCGTGAGCGCATCTCTCTGCCTCGCGAAGGTTTGAAGCCCCGCGCAAAGAACTTGCACGGCTGAAGGTTCCGGAGCCACCCGAGGCTTCGAAGGTCCCCTGCGCGCTAATCTTTGCGCGGCAGGAAGTACCCAGGGCCACAGCATCCTTGCGCGCCCGAGGTTGTCACCCTCTCTGCTCGTGAATTTGCGCGACAGGAGGAAGCGCCCCGCGGTGCTCATGCACCTTGCGCGACTGCCCCTTGCACTGAGGACTTGCACGGCTGTTGAGAGTGGACACACCCCCTTGCGCGACTAGTTTGAGTTCGGGTGTGTGCAAGTAAAGGCCGTAGCCTTGGGTGTGTGTGAAACAAGAAGACCACCACAACTTGGGTGTGTGCAAAAACAGAAGAGGACCCGAGGCTTTCATGCCTTGTGTGTGAACATTGAGAAGGCCGACCCTTTTGCTTGTGTGCCAAGTGAAGGAAGAGCACCGTGGGCAGTGTGTGTGCAAAAAGGAGAGAAAGGTCGTAGCCTTGTGCAGACAAAGGAGACCACACCATTGTGTGTGTGTGCTAAAGTGAAGGAAGACCCGAGGCCATGTGTGTGCACAAAGAACAACACCAAGTGGTGTGTGCCAAGTGAAGTGGAAGACCACACTTTGTGTGTCTGTAATAATTGAATAATCTGTAGTCTTGGTTGTGCATTTGAACAAAGAAGAACACACTTTAAGTGTGTTCATTTGAAGAGGCCGAGGGCTGTGACCTTGTGTGTGCATACCTTGAAGAACAAACTAAAAGAACACTAAAGTGTGTGTGTGCAACAAGAAGAGGAGGAGGCCAACTCATGTGTGTGCTAAAGTGAAACAATTGTGTGCAAATTAAAGAAGTGGCTGAACCTAGGTGTGTGCACTAAAAAGTGTATACACATTAGAAGAAGAAGAAGAAGTTCCACACTAAAGTAAAACACACTTCTAAGTGTGTGAACAATTTGGATAAAGTGTGTGAAGTTCAGTGAAGGTGTGTGCTTAAAAGAATTACACCCTTTAAGGGATTATTGCACCTAGAAGAAAGAAGAGGAGAGTGCATGCATTCATGCATGCACGTGCACACGTGAACAAAGCCAAATCAGTGGTGTGCATTTGAGTTGTCCAAGACCAGGAGGTTCTTGAAGAATTGAGAAGGCCGTGCTATCAGTGCATGAAGATGAAGAGCTGCCATGCACTCAGTGCATGATGTTGAAGTGAACTGAGACTGGACCAGACTGAAGTTAAAGATATCAGTTGTCTGAGCATTCAGTAGTTGAAGAGAGAAGCCAGGTCATCCTGAAGAAGGAGATAAAACCTGAGCTGGACGAGAAGCCCTGATCAATCACAAGTGATCAGAAGAAGAGCAAGTCCAGCAGCCTTTATCCCAGGCTGCTGAAGGATACTTGAAGAAGCTTAAAGAGAAGAAGAGCTACTCGTGTGACTCGAGGAGCCAGGAGAAGACCCTATGGGACTCAGGGAGAAGAAGTCTTCAGTGGGATTCTGGAGCAGGCCATTGGGACTCTGGTAACACTGTGGGACGCAGTATAA
The DNA here is from genome assembly GCA_963277665.1 of Viscum album. Taxonomy (NCBI): domain Eukaryota; kingdom Viridiplantae; phylum Streptophyta; class Magnoliopsida; order Santalales; family Viscaceae; genus Viscum; species Viscum album. Next base: position 754,939,012 of record OY728132.1, on the reverse strand, counting down.
AAACCCTCTTGTGGGACTTAGGAGAGATACGGTGGGAAGCTGTATCGACCATTGTAATACTAACAGATTATAATGGGAGAATCCATGCTGGGAGAGCATGGAAAGGATGTAGGCCTTTGGTGACGAACCTTGTAAATCCTTGTGTCCTGTGCCTTTTCATTACTGCATCATTCGGGAAAGATTGAGAGATACAAGAAGAGTGGATCGAGGCTTTAAACAGCCATAGAGGTTTAATTGATAAAGAATCAATTACTAAAAAGTTTTAAGGGATCACTGATTCACCCCCTCCCCCTCTCAGTGATTCACACTGATCTGGGCACTTCAATTGGTATCAGAGGGAGGTTGCCTCTAAAAGATCCAAGGGAGTCTTTACTAAGTGCAGATTTGAGGAAATGATCAACCAGCCTCAAATGGAGATATCTGCCAAGACTCAGAAAAATAGAAAGAAGAAACAGGCCAAGAAGATGAAGAAGAAGGTTGATGCAATCAGAGAAACTCCTTCTATGGAAAGAAATGTGAAAGTCACCTCAGATGACAATTCCTTTTATCATCCTTCTGATGAAGCCTGCTCTAGCTGTGATGAAGATGTAAGAAACAATGATCTTCTAAATGCAATCAAATATCTTCAGAAGAGAGTCCCCAAGGAAGTTGCAATGTATATAGCTACAGGCCTCCTTGCTCTTCAAGAAGAAAAATTACAGCTAGAAGATGAAGCCAATTCTCTGGAAGTCCAATTGGAAAAAAGGGTTGGCATAACCAACACTCTCAGAAAGATGGTGAAGGCTAAAGATGAAACTGTTTCTCTTTGCAATGAATGATGTGAAGACACTGCTGAAGAATTGCAAAGAAGCCTTTCTGAGAAAGAAATCTTTAAAGTAATAATCAAAGATGTGTACCATGAACGGGAGAAGAGGCATAGAGTATCAATGGTTGTTAAAGATGCTCAACTTGAAGACAAAGTAAAAAGGGTGAAGGAGCTTGACAACTCATTGCTTGAAATGAGAAAGGTGCATGAAGACCAGATAAAGCAGCTGGAAGAGAAATGGGAAGGAAGGCTAAGAACTATTGAGGATGAGAAGAACTCCCTCAATATGAAATGCTTAGAACTGGATGTGATATTGAAAAATCAGCAATCACCCAAAGCCAAAGCCTCCCAGTCAGCTGAAAGGAGAAATGTTGCTACTCAAGTATGCATTGAGCAGGATGATTCTAAAAGAAAAACATCCTCTAATAAAAAGGAAACAACTTCTAAAAAGAAGGTATCATCCATCCCATCTTGTACTCATGCCTCTAAATGTGTTTCCACAAAAAGTCCAGGATGGAAGAATAACTCCAAACAAGTATGGATGAAGACAATGAAGAAAGAGAGCTCTCCTGAAACAGCACAACAATTCAAGACAAGTACCCAACAATCAGAAGGACTGAAGAAGTCAAGATTTGTGGGTCAATGTTGGTGTTGTAATAAGTATGGGCACTGTGCAAAGGATTGTTGGTACAATCCAATGAATGTCAAAGCACAAAGGAAGCCCATGCCAAGGGGGAGCAATCCAGAAGGAAATAAGCAACATTCACAGGTCCAGAGACATCTGTTTACTGCTAACAGATTTGGATTACTTGACAACATCTGGGATGGTTGCAAAAGTGGTCAAAAGAATGATACATGTCAATCTCCAACTGTATCCAAAGCTGGAAAGAAGAAAAGATCACAGAACCTGGCTCAGAAAGAATCCTTGGGAAGCAATCATAAGAAAGTGGAAGAAGCTCCCAAGAAGATGGTGAAAAAGGAAGATAAGTCCTTGGAGTCTAAATCCAAGAAGGGTGAGTCATCTAGAAGGACCACCAAGAAGACATTCTTCTACTGTGGAATGAAAGGTCATACCATGGATCTTTGCAAACAAGCCATGGAAATCAATAGAAGCCAACTAAACTCAAACAGACAATCAATCCAAAAGAAGCAGAAGGGATTGATTGAAAACAAGTTGCCTAAGAGAGGTAGCTTGACAGAATCAAAGGAACCATGTGGAATATCCAAAACTGAGGCCACACTTCCAAGTGACTTACTAGTCATATGGCCAAATCAGTTGCAACTTGCCAAAGATCTGAAAAGAGCTGAAGATGAAGTTCTGGCAATTTCTAAGGCAAGAGGGAAGAAGAATATTTCACATGAAGATGTATTGAGATCCACACCAGCACCAACATCATTGAAGATCAAATGTGCAAGTGTGAAGACTGGTGAAAATGGGACATCTCGGTTGAGAGAATCTTATCAACCTTGTTGTTCACATTGATGAACCAAGGAGGTTCCATCTTATTCCCTTATACACTTGGTATATACATGTGCTAACATTGCAGGGAATTGAAGATGATGATCATTCTCATCTGGAGGATGGTTTGGATTGAATGGAGTGCACCCCTTGAGGGGGAGCAAATCTGAAGAAGATGATGTTCTGAGATTAATATCATCTTAAGAAAATGGATGAATGGGGAAGCTTTATCTTTGCACCTGAACTTTCTAATGAGTTTTGTGAAGTTGTGCAGGATTTAGCAAATTCATTGTTATATCTGAAAAATTTCAAGCCCCTAAGCATGATCTCACATGTGTAGAGAATTGTGGACAGCATTGAGTTCCTTGGTTACATCACTCTTGTTTTCTACACCGGGTTAGCCCAAGTAGACTTAGAGTTGATTTACTAAAGGTTCTTTGCTAAAGAAGAACATGTGGAATCATCCCTCTCTTAGTGATTTTCAAGAAGATGCTATTCAAAGGGAGGAAGATATTTTTGAAAGAGAACCACACCACACCTTTGCATTTGATTTCCAATAAGGGGGAGAAAATATTGGCACACATATTGACCCATTCATATGTACTGAAGGAGTGTATTGACAACAAATACAAAGGGGGAGATTGAAGTGCACTGTGTTGCATTTGTTGTCAATGAGGCATGAAGTTGTCTTGGAATGAATGGATGTCAAGGAGTCAAGATGTGAATGTCAAAGGATGTGATGGTGATGGTGATGAATGGAGAATGGCCATGGAACTTAGAAGAATGTCACTTAGGAGATTCACTAAGTGGCATTGGAGAATATGGTTGAAACATTCTCCATGAACATCTGACGATTGCTGAGCTGTTCTTAAAGTTCCAAGAACTTGTATCAACTGGATACAATGTCACAACATGATTTGAAGACCATGCATTGTCTTCACAATGCATGAGGAGTTGAAAGGAGTTCCATCCACAACTACTAAGTGGATGATGTGCACTAATGAAGTCCATGCACTATCACTTAGTGCATGTGAACATGAAGATGATCCAATTGATCTCTGATTAGATCAATGAAGCACTTTGAATAATTTAAGTGATTCAGGAGTTCGGTTGAAGATGAAGATCCTTGAGAATTCTCTCCTAAGTAGAAAATGAGATGATGAAGAAGAATCATAAATTAAGGAGTTGTTTCTATTCAAGTAGATTAATGTTTGAATTCTCAAGAAGAAGGGAAGAAATTGAGAAGAAGAATGAAAGGGCTTGATATGGCATTTTAAATGGAGGACTTTGTTTTTTGACAAAGTCTTATTCAAGACTTAGCCAAAAATTAGGCCACCAAGGGCCAGCCTTAAGGGTTCAACACCCAAGGCACATGTGGGCCTAAGGCGCCACGCCCAAGGGGGGATCCCATGTGGCCAGCCCGAGAGGCAGGGGGGCCGTGTGTAAGCCCCGGGCCACGCAGGGGATCAGTTCCTGCGTAGCATGGGCGCCTGAGCGCACGCCCGAGGTGCATAGTGGGTGCTAGAGCGTGCCCGCGGAGGCAAGAGTGGGCGCAGAGCGCGCCCGCAGGGAGAACACGGTGCGGGGCGGCACCGTGGAGGGAGAGAGTTCAATTGCCGGGTTGAGGCGGCGCTTGGGTAATAAGCTGCGGAAAAACTGCGCCCCGTTTCGATGTGGGACGCGGAAACTTTCCCGGGAGCGAATCTGAGCCGCTCGATTGATCGCGCGCTTGATTTGCGCCGCACGATCCATCCGCGGCGCCGCGATCTAATCCAGGCCGTTGAAGATCTGATCTGACGGCCCCGGCCTCGTCCTCTTCCCCGAGCTCGGAAGAGGCCTCCCCGCGCATTCCCGCGAGCTCCGCTCGAACCAGAGGCAACCTGAAGATGGTTTTCGAACTCCCGGCCACCTCTGAGTAAACCGAAGCCACCCTCGTGCTCGTCTGGCCATAACTAACAGGATCATGCCTAAAAATGACCATGGATGCAATATTTGGAGGATTTCGGTTGAGGCCAAGGCAAGAGAAGCTGCCGAGGCCACGTGGTTGGTGTTTTTTCATGGGATGAGCCAAAACCGAGGCCGTGCATGCGTTCGAAGTCGCATGCACGTAGAGGAGAAAAACATAAATGGATCCCGCGTGAAACAGAGAATAAAAACGGGATTTGCGGATCGTTTAAAGATTTAAAAGATCTGAAATCTTCTGGATTGATGTTATCCCACGCGGAAGATTTGAGGCGTTTCTCTGCCTATAAAAAGAGAGAACGAGGCTCTCATTAAGTTGCTGATGCGCTGAATTTTTGAAGTCCCGTGAGCGCATCTCTCTGCCTCGCGAAGGTTTGAAGCCCCGCGCAAAGAACTTGCGCGGCTGAAGGTTCCGGAGCCACCCGAGGCTTCGAAGGTCCCCTGCGCGCTAATCTTTGCGCGGCAGGAAGTACCCAGGGCCACAGCATCCTTGCGCGCCCGAGGTTGTCACCCTCTCTGCTCGTGAATTTGCGCGACAGGAGGAAGCGCCCCGCGGTGCTCATGCACCTTGTGCGACTGCCCCTTGCACTGAGGACTTGCACGGATGTTGAGAGTGGACACACCCCCTTGCGCGACTAGTTTGAGTTCGGGTGTGTGCAAGTAAAGGCCGTAGCCTTGGGTGTGTCTGAAACAAGAAGACCACCACAACTTGGGTGTGTGAAAAAACAGAAGAGGACCCGAGGCTTTCATGCCTCGTGTGTGAACATTGAGAAGGCCGACCCTTTTTCTTGTGTGCCAAGTGAAGGAAGAGCACCGTGGGCAGTGTGTGTGCAAAAAGGAGAGAAAGGCCGTAGCCTTGTGCAGACAAAGGAGACCACACCATTGTGTGTGTGTGCTAAAGTGAAGGAAGACCCGAGGCCATGTGTGTGCACAAAGAAAAACACCAAGTGGTGTGTGCCAAGTGAAGTGGAAGACCACACTTTGTGTGTCTGTAAGAATTGAATAATCCGTAGTCCTGGTTGTGAATTTGAACAAAGAAGAACACACTTTAAGTGTGTGCATTTGAAGAGGCCGAGGGCTGTGACCTTGTGTGTGCATACCTTGAAGAACAAACTAAAAGAACACTAAAGTGTGTGTGTACAACAAGAAGAGGAGGAGGCCAACTCATGTGTGTGCTAAAGTGAAACAATTGTGTGCAAATTAAAGAAGTGGCCGAACCTAGGTGTGTGCACTAAAAAGTGTATACACATTAGAAGAAGAAGAAGAAGTTCCACACTAAAGTAAAACACACTTCTAAGTGTGTGAACAATTTGGATAAAGTGTGTGAAGTTCAGTGAAGGTGTGTGCTTAAAAGAATTACACCCTTTAAGGGATTATTGCACCTAGAAGAAAGAAGAGGAGAGTGCATGCATTCATGCATGAACGTGCACACGTGAACAAAGCCAAATCAGTGGTGTGCATTTGAGTTGTCCAAGACCAGGAGGTTCTTGAATAATTGAGAAGGCCATGCTATCAGTGCATGAAGATGAAGAGCTGCCATGCACTCAGTGCATGATGTTGAAGTGAACTGAGACTGGACCAGACTGAAGTTAAAGATATCAGTTGTCTGAGCATTCAGTAGTTGAAGAGAGAAGCCAGGTCATCCTGAAGAAGGAGATAAAACCTGACCTGGACGAGAAGCCCTGATCAATCACAAGTGATCAGAAGAAGAGCAAGGCCAGCAGCCTTTATCCCAGGCTGCTGAAGGATACATGAAGAAGCTTAAAGAGAAGAAGAGCTACTCGTGTGACTCGAGGAGCCAGGAGAAGACCCTGTGGGACTCAGGGAGAAGAAGTCTTCAGTGGGATTCTAGAGCAGGCCAGTGGGACTCTGGTAACACTGTGGGACGCAGTATAAAAACCCTCCTGTGGGACTTAGGAGAGATACGGTGGGAATCTGTATCGACCATTGTAATACTAACAGATTATAATGGGAGAATCCATGCTGGGAGAGCATGGCAAGGATGTAGGCCTTCGGTGCCGAACCTTGTAAATCCTTGTGTCCTGTGCCTTTTCATTACTGCATCATTCGGGAAAGGTTGAGAGATACAAGAAGAGTGGATCGAGGCTTTAACCAGCCATAGAGGTTTAATTGATAAAGAATCAATTAGTAAAAAGTTTTAAGGGATCACTGATTCACCCCCTCCCCCTCTTAGTGATTCACACTGATCTGGGCACTTTAGTTACAATGTCCAAATTTTGTAAGGGTTCTTTTTCTTAATCCCATTTCTTCAAGATTCCTTTTAATGATGCGTCTTATATTTCCAATTAATTTTTTAGTGAATTTAATTAAAGGACCCTATTACTATGAATTTCATGTATAAATTATGAGATTCCCAATTCAACCTCATCAACCATTTTATGATTTTCTATATGGCGTCGATAGGCAGCTAAAATTTCACCACAATTTTTCATACCAAAATCATTGGTTAGTGACTACCATACCCATTTATTTATCAAATTTATTCACCCTTATACACATATAATTATTGATTAGCGACTTGAATTTATTTATTCAACCATACTTGATCATGGAACAAATTATCATGTTGACTGCATCTATGTTAATTGAGCTATGTGGAACACATAACCATGTGAATGTAATGTTTATGAATGGAGCACCTCGATAGTGCACCAATTCATTGGGTAATGGTTAGTATCATGATACGTAATGTTGGGATGGGTTATTTACCAAATTCATTTATTTTTCTTTTTCCACCTTGGGGACTTGGAGGATTTAGCCTTGATCTATTTATGATTCATAGTTTCGAGTTGTTTCCACATTTCCTATGTTATGATTATCATGCAATATCATGCCATATTATTCATGTTACTATACGCCTCATTGATATGCCATGTATAACATATATTATTATCCTCATGTTATACCATGTTTATCATCTAACTTTGATTTATATATCACCCCTTTCTAATGAATTTCTTTAGGGTATCTCATGCATTGTAGAGTATGAATAAATTTTGTGGCCATGATAAAGATGTTTTCAACAAATATGTTTATTTAATTTTTTTAATTTGTGATGTAATGTACATAATTTCTCAAATAAACTCAAACTCCCAATCTTATATGTTGAATTAATTTAAATTTAATGAAATAAATCATTTTTTAAATGAAATAAATATTAGGCATCTTATAACCCCTCTGTAATTAGTTGAGTTAACGAAAAAATTATAGTAGTTATGTTAAAATTGTTTTGCATGCCCCGGTGTTTCACCATGGGTATCCCATGTTTTGTTTTTTATGAATAATAGTGAATATATGTGGTTATAGAATTATTATAGAGATATTTATGATGTTATGACAAATAAATGGTATATTGTACCTTTATTTGATGAATTATTTGATCGAATTCATGGATATTAGTGTTTTTCAATGATTGATCTTCATTCTAAGTGTCATCTATTGTCAGTAAATTATGAATATATTCTGAGTAAAACATTTTGAACAAGTTGTGGAAAATATGAGTTTATATTAATTCTATATGAATTGACTAATACACCATTGGTTTTAATGGATTGAATGAACAGAGTATAAATGAAAAATAAGGATTCTTTTTTGGGATTTTTTAATTATATCTAGGTGTACACTAAAATTTATGATCTCCATGAGAAGAAATATCATATAATTATTTATACACCTAGATGAAATGATTCATATGGAAAATTTCTAAAATTTTAATTATAGATTCATATATTTACTTTTAATGGTTATATTATCTCCGAATATGGTATCACTATTCATCCTACAAAGTCAAAAGCAGCCATTGAATGGCATGCACCAATGATCATAACTGAGGTATGAAGTTTAATGATATTTTTCGGTTACTATTAGATATTTTTTGAATAATTTTTCTGATTATCTAACTCAGTAACCAAGATTAAACATAAAGTGGTTATGTTCATATGGAAAGTGGAATGTCAATAATGCTCTGAATAATTGAATGGCTATTGGTGAATGATACAAATTTGAATATACCATTTGGACATAAGGGATTTTCTATATATATTGATGAATTGAATAATTGAGTTGGTTGTTTCCTTATGGATAATTATAATGTTATTTTATATGAATCAGTGTAGTTAATTATTCATGAACATAACTATCTAACCCAATATCTTGTGTTGGTAACCATAATATAATATTTGAAGATAAGAAAACATTGTAATTATTGGAATGATGTGAGATATAAAAAGATCATCAGAGTTTGAAATACATATTATCATAGAAATTTATCAACATTGGGATAGGGTGATGGCTTGAGAAACTCATGGGATTCTGATCATTTAAGACACTACCGCCCAAGAAGTCAAATAAGGTATCTGAATCATTAATCCAGAATGATTATGGACTTATAGAAAAAAATATGATTTGAGAGGGATAATATGTTTATGAATTTATTTAATATAGATATGGTAGATATAAATTAACAACAAACATCATTCCTTTTTCAAATTATTTCTAAACAATATTTACTAGAAATGGAAAAATGTTCTCAACTGGGATTTGAGAATAATCAAATGAAAATTAAATAAATGGATCATGGAAATTTGAATAAATATTATATGCAGATGTCATTTAAAAATTTGGAAATAGGTTTTTTGTGTCTACAGTACCTGAACTAAAAATTTGGTTACATGATGATAATAATAGATTGAATTTATTTATAAACCCTTGTAGAAAGAAGATGTAATGATATTTAATGGAACATTTTTCATCTGAAAAATATTTAGTGGGAAATTGTTGATAATGTTTCTAGACGATTATTTTCTCACCATGGGAATGACGAGAGATATAATACAAATAGAGTCATATTACTTCTACCCATTATTATGTAAAAATGTATTGACATTTCTATGTCAATTATAACTAAATTATAGAATATTCATAGAAATAATGATAAAATTTTGGTAATTTTTTATTGCCTCACCAAATCTAAAATTATAACTACTATAAATCAATATTTACCTCTTCAGTTCCTTGCATGTATGCATATTAATTAAGTATTAATACTTCATGGTGTATCAATTTAAATAGTTTCTAATCATGATCAATAATTTACATCAGGATTCTAGAAATTTCAAGATAAGGCTCTAAAAATTATGCTTCATTTGAGAATAAAATATCATCCTCAGACTAATGTGTCATCCAAAAGGACAATTTAAATAATCTAAATTATGTTAAGGTAATTATCACATTACATTCAATGTATATGGGATTATAAATTACCTATGGTGTAAATTTTTTGATAATAATTTCTTCCGTTCATTTAATCAAATGGTGTTATATGAATAATTATTAAGATATTTATGTTGTTCTACCACTTTTTGGAAATAAATTAGTGAAGAAAATTTTGGGGTACATATCTTGATGAGGAGAAAATAGAAATGGAAAAGTAAATAGAGTATGAAAAAGAAGATATGATGATAATTGAAAGAAATATTTACATTTTCAATCAGGAGATACCATTTTCATGAAAAAATATTCGTGGAAGGGGTTTATATGGCTTATTAAGATGGTAAACTTCATCCCTAGGTATATCAAACCCTTTGAGATTATTTTAAGAATTGGTGTGATGGCTTACTAATTATAAATTCATACATTACTCTCTAATGTGCATTATTTGTTCCATATATCTTTGTTAAAGTAGTATATTCCTCAACCAATGGATGTACTCACCTATAGAAAAAATATAAATTGGACCTAGAATATATTTTGGTGATTATTTTATCTAGATTATTTATACTAAATAGTATGTGTTCAGTAATTAGAAAACTTAATAGATAATGATAGGAGAATCATAAAATAGTGAATAAAACTACGAAAATTGAGGATAATATATTAAAGAACCACCCTCATCTATTTAGAAGGTAATATTCATAAATTCTTAGGTAATTAATTTTTTAGGAGGGATGTATCCCCCTAGTTTCAAGTAAGTATCGCTTATTTTATGAAATTTAATTATGTAAAGTATATGGGTGAGTTTTAGGTGGGTTTGGAGGACTTCTAGAATGGTTTGGTGTTTTTCAAAAGGTATGTGGTTAGTGAATGTTTAAAGAAAACATTGAAACTCCTATAGGAAACTATTCAAGCTGAAACAAGGGCATGCGGGTTATATCATAATTAGGTGCATGGTTTGGTGAAACCATGCTGCCACTATGTAGAAATTGTGCAATATCATAAAATTAGCTTTTTTACTTTTATTGCATGGTTTGTGAAACCAAATAGTCCAACTGTGTGAGGTATTACTTGAGGAAGATCCTAGTGCATGGCTAGTGTATGGTTTTCTTAACAGTGTGACTAACCATGCATGGTTTAAAAACAAGATCCACAAAACTAAATCTAGTTTGAGATTATATTTTAAACCATTATTTTTACCCCCAACATGGCCCTAAATCAATATTTTCTCCTCCCAAAGGTATTATAGGATTCTACCACTGATCCAGAGGTTTTATAAAGGCTTCTCTTGGTTTATTAATGCTAGATTGTGTCTGTAAGTCATAGTTCTTTGTATTTTTTGTTTGGTATTCCTTATACATTCTTCTACCTATCTCTCTGATTCATGGATATATGTCTGGTGTGGATTAAACTAAGGTATTTGTTTCCAAATACTATTATATATTCCTTTGTTGTTAGGGAATTATATATAATGTTGGTTTTGGGGCATTCAACCTTGTTACATGGTCATTCTCAGGAGGAAAATTCTAGTCATAATAATTCCCATGGTATATGGATCCACTATTAGAACCTATTTCTAGAAATAGAGGGCCCAATTTTATTTGTTTTTTTTGGAATTGATTATGAAATTATTGTGGAATTATTTATGAAAACGCACGTTTTTGATGGTTTTTGGAATTGTAAAAATTTGGTGTTTGGATGGTGAGTGGTAATGGTAACATGATTTTAAAATGATGATTTTAAAATGATTATTTGGTTTTGATGTATGGAAAACTGGTTACCAATAAAATTATTAGTTTTATTGAAATTTTTTTTTAAAATGTTTTTCAATAAGCAGTAGGTTTTATTTAAAAGGGTTGTTATCCTGGATTTCAATATATCGTCGGTTTTTTTGAAAGTGTCGATTTGTTTTGGAAAATGATTCAATGTCATTTGGTAGGATCAATAGGTTTTGTGTGAGTTTAATGGGATGGATATTTTTTGTGAAGTACCACCATAATAGGGATGTGTTATATAAGTGAAGATCCACTTTTAATGTAGAGACCCGAAGCCTGACGTACATGGACATTACATTACTTTTTCGGAATACTTAGTACATTACAAAAACACACACACAAGGACCGTAATAGTTTAGTGTCTTTGGAAACTCGGACTATAATCTTCTAATCGTGGTGAAAGATCTTCAAAATCTCCCATAAAGATCTTCCTCCTTTTTTTTACCTAAAACCATTCTTTATATACTGGGGAAAAGAAAACATAAAAGGGTGAGCTCAAATGCTCAGTAAGGGTAAACAAAATAAATATCAATCACATCATATTCATAAGAACATAGCATTTTGGAAATCATAACCTGCAAAAGAGAGCATAATTTCATAATCATGGGATAAATCATGGCAGTGAAAAAGTAATCCCAATAATAATAACATAAAACATGAAACTTTGTGGCATACACACATAATCATAGAGAATCATTTCTTGTTAGTCAAGACTAATTGCCAAGACTATCTTAGTGGACAAAGTCCCTTTCTGAATTGAGTAACCCTCGTTTCAGTCCTGTTTCACTGAACCGGTATAACCTACCGTTCCAGCCCTGTCTATCTCATGAGATATAAAATCTTTACCCAATTCATTGGAGGGAGAAATAGGTCCCACCCATCTTATAATGAATCCTTTCTTATGTGTGCCACATAATCATAAAACATACATCATCGCATAACACATGTAACAAAAATGGGATTCTTGAAACATCATGACATCATAAATCAATTCATATAAGATAAAGGAATTCATAAACATAATTCCATCACAACATAGTCAAATCAATGTAAAAAAAATATGGATAGAAACAGAACCCTTTATTATCTTAGATGGAAAATAATTTTGATAAAACACTTGAATTGAATTCTTGAGGAAAATATCCTTTCTTCTTCAAAATCAATTTCTTTTCACAAAACATCATGCAATTTTAAAAGAAAGAGATTTTATTGAAAATATTCATGAAATATTTTAGAGGAAGCTTCATGAAAATAAGGCTTTATAAAATAGTAGAAATCCGTTCGTGCCGTATAAGTTAAAAAAAACATTCTTCGTACTTTTGTCGGAAAAGTCAAAAAGTACCTCGTACGAAAAACATCAAAAGATTCCTTTCATTTGTTTTACTAAAAACTCACCGAAGGGTAAAAATGGATTTAAACAATTGTAGGTGGATGGAAATAATATTATATATTGATGAAAAATGGATGTGGATGATAGAATACACCCCAGTAAATACTTACGAATAAACAATCTCGGATAAAAATGAGATTGTGATATTTCCCTTACCTTAGGTCCGATTTGCTTCGTATGTGTCCGAACCTCCTGTATAATGATTTAAATAATGTCATTGACTTATTACAGAATCATATTCATTATTATGATATCATATATGGTTCACTTATGACTTTATATTACCCGTTCTTTTGTAAATTCCATGTTAAAGAAGCGTTTTGGGTAAAATCGTTTCATTTATCGTAGGTGATTTTACTTGTTGTTCTTGACATTATTAATACTTATATCATGATTTACTTACTTCCAGAATATAAAATATTATTTATATATCATATATATTCAGTATATATATACATATAATAGATAGATAAATGAAATGAAAAACACCGTTCATGGAGACGGTAGTCCGTACGTACGCATGAACGCTGTTTTCCTTTCCTTATTGTCTTGAATGGAAGTAAGTAGATGACATACATATATATATATATACATAAATCCAGTAGCTTTATAATTTCATATATTCCATTATTATTTCTTATATATACTTTATAATCATTCTTAAATGGTTAACATGGAGAATAAATCTCATCGCGTCGTGGAGACGGTAGTCCGTACGTACGCACGAGTGATGATATCATTTCCATAAATATTGAATTGAATTGGAGTGGATTATAAAATATATCAGAATCAATATGATGTTGTAATAACTATGTATAGTTATTCTTTACACCATTATACCCATCCATGTAAGGTGGTGGTGGAAAATAGATTACACCACGGCGTGGAGACGGTATTCCGTACGTACGCACGCGCGGTGATTTCTTTTTCCATAGGATGGATAGATGGTGAAATAGGGTTGTTTCATACTTATAATAACATATCATTATATGAGTGATACTGATGTTATTACTTCATAATGAAACAACTAAAGAAGAAGAAGTTGAAGAAGAAAGAAATTGAAAAGATCGGTAATGTATATTACCTCTTCTTTGGAACGCCTCTTTGAATCCTCCACTTAGGGAACTAAGATTGGTCTTTGAAGAAGACCAGGACCTCTAGGATTATTCTAGGGAAGTGTAGAGGAGAAAATGTCAGGGTTTGGCCGAGCTTGAGTGCTCAAATTTGTGTGAGGAGGAGGGGGAGGAGGTGTCCTTTTATAAGGGAGGAGAGGGGCACCTTAGGAATACCTCAAAATATTATTTTATATTAATGTCAAAATCGGTTTATAATGGTTCCAAAGGGTCTTATTTCGAAGCTAAAGTGGGGAGGGGTCGAAATCCTATCATCCAATAGGATTTAGACAAGTTTAGGGTATTATTTTAACCTTATCAATTAGATTTAACCCTAAGTTAAATAATTTAACTTTTACCGTGTCTTTTTGTTTTCTTACACTATATGGTTAATACACTTACTATAACATGCCAAACGAACCCCAAATTGTTTATTATTAATATATATATCCTTATCTAAGTCATTTGGCCGATCCTTAGATTTTTAGGAATAAAATAACAATTAATAATATAATATTTGATTAAAAAACTATTTTGTGTCAATTTTGACACTATTTGATATATGATTTTTGTGAAAGTCATAACAGAATTATATGTTCGAAAAAAGTTTATTAAATCAACACTAATATATCATAGTAACCTAGAAAATTAGTGGAATTCATAAAAAGTCTCAAATTACATTCAGTATGGTGTTTATAACATCAATTATGTCAATATTTCATTAATAAGATAATTACTGCATCATCTTTGTGTCATAAATAAATTAAATTATTTGATGTCTAAAAATTACAAATAAAATACCATTATGTAGGAAATATTTTTATCTTTCTAATGAATATTTACAATCTAATTTATCTTATGTATAACCCTATATGAAAAATGGTTTAGTAAATAAACATTGATTTTAACTCTTTTAACTCTTCTTTGAATTAAATAATAATAAATGTCCTAATCTAATCCAAGTGGGCCTAAATGGTCATATTTTATTCCTAAGCTTGTTTTTGGTCGAATTACACTTGTCCAATAGAATTAGGACATGTGTTAGGGTAATAGTAATATCATATTTACCCTTAGTTACCCTATTTACTATTAACCGCGGTTAAAAAAAGTAAAAAGTTACTATTCACCAAAAATTATTTTCATCTCATTGAACCACATTTTACTTACTGACATCAACCGTGTCTCTCGGATTTTTGAAATTCCATTCACAGAAGCGGTAAAATTAAGTTTTATGAAAAATTCAGTTTTTTAACTACCACTTAGTAGTTTCACTATTCATCAAAAATTGAAGGTTTTCAGAAAAATGCCAAAATTTCATCCTAAGCTATATTCCATATTCCGAATTCAAAAATGAAGTCTATTTTACCAAATTCATAACATAGAAGTCGCATTAATTAATTTTATAATTAAATCCCACTGTTAAAACAAATAGCGTGTTTTTAAGAAACAATATCTATCAAAAGATTGACATTTGTTTTTGTCTGGTTTAAATCTGAAATTACAACCAATGACCAAAATTGTATTAAATTGTAAAAATATATTCTAAATATACTTTAAAACCACTCATATTAATAATTTATCACTATTAATTATTTTGATTAAAAAAGTTGTTTTTAATTATAATTTAGTAATTTTCACTATTCATCAGAATATGAAAGTTATCCGAAAAGTACCAGAATTTCACCTTAGGCTAAATTCGATACTCCGAATCTAAAAATGAATTCCATTTTGAAAAATAAAATTTACAAAATTTTAAAAAGTGGTTATTACTATTCATAACGGCTAGTTTTAATAATATTTTAATAGCATATCGTTGTTTCGTGAAACTCAGTATTGCGTACTACACACGCTATCGAGGAAGGTTGCGATTGCGTGTAATGCAAGGCAAGTCAAGGATGCGTGTTGTGAAAGCTCCTTTTGGTGTAGCGTACAACACAAGACATTAATAAAATTAAAAAGAATATTTTTTATAAAATCTTGGGCTGTTACATTCTACCCCCCTTAAAATGAATTTTGCCCTCGAAATTCGTCGGGGTTATAAATGGTTTACTATTCGAAAGTTTCTTTAATAGAAACCCACATCGTAAAAAGGAATACCAAAACCAATCTTTAAAAACAAAAGTATGAAACGTAACGGTTACCCAAATAAACTAATCACTGGGTTTCCACATAGGTGAAAATATGGATATGGAAGAGAAATCTAACCATCATGTTCTGATGGAGAGTGGTAGAGAACATGGCTATGGAAAATCCAATAATCACAAATCCATAGATTTGTGATGATAAAAGGTACCATCTGATTCATCAGGTATAAGATCACTAGGACAACATTTTTGGTTTTCAAGATCATTTCCGTAAAGTTGAAAATTTGAAATAGAATAAATACTTACTTTATTTTGGTACAATCTCACTGTTGTTCATGCCTTGAACAATTTCCACTTCATCTCTTAAATAAATGAAGTTGAATTTGTTATTCGTGAAGTGTTAGAAGATCATGTGATAGAATGACGGGTCATTCCATCTGTCTCAAACAAAAGGTTAGAAAAAAATATACATAAGTCGATCTATAGTGAGATTAATCACATATGGTTCCTAAAATGGACTTATACTTCATATATCATACTGCTTAATATAATAAAACTAGTTTCTACTAAACAGGGACTTCCTGTAGGCCAGTGGTAGGCGATAAAGGCCAGTCGCACTTCGGTTGTGGGTTCGATTCCCACAGCCTTGTCCGAAGCGATGGGTTGTCGCCCGTCCTGCAGGTTTTCCTTTTTCTAAAACTACATTACTATAACATCCCATCAATAATATCGAAAAAAGAACTTCTATCCTTAAACAATACTAACTTATGTCCAACATAATCCATTCCAATCTTTAGTCCTATCCATAATACTGCAGTCCACTTTCATAACATAGTGAAAACGATTACCAGAGATTTAATACCATCGTTGATCCCCATATATCATAAGATATATCTTGTTGGACACATTCCAAACATTCAAAGGCCTTAATCTTGTACTCTCTTGAATACCCATTGAACCTTAGTGAAAACTTGAATACAGTTAAAAGTTAACACTTTCCACATACCAAAATCCTCAAAATTCTATATACTCAAACCATGATATCACTTAGTCCTTATATCAATCATGAGCTCATGAATATAATCAAACACCCCATTATCTTATTATTCCTTCATTGTGCGCATATCATCTAAATTCTAAAAATATCTGAATAACCTTTCATGGATAGTGGTACCATTAATCATACACTTTCATAACTCAAGGAAAGACAACAGTGTAACAATCCTTAGACGTCTCTTTATTCCATAGTACCATGAGATTTCTTATACAACATTACACATGATAAACATGTAATCATTCCACTACATTCTTAAACCATTGACCGAGCTTCAAAAATTCTTTCATCTCACATATCATTTGTAGTCTCTTCATCATCATCCACATAAATACTACCCATATGACCATACTGATTCTCTTCATGAGTCTTTCCCTTAGGGAATTTGTTTGCATAATGCCCATACATTCCACATTTAAAACACTTAACCATTTTTGATGTCGTAGCAATACCATTATCCTCATCCATGGTGTTAACCGACCCTTTTCCTTTGCACTTACTTGCTTTGTGTCCTTCTTTTCCACAACCAAAGCATCTTCCAGTTCCCTTGAAACATTCTCCTTGATGCCTCTTCCCACATGATTTACATAGGGGAAACTGAACTTTCTTTCCTCTATGATCATCATGGAACTCTATCTTTCTCTTATTAGTCGAGTCAGGAAACTTACCAAATTTTACTTTATTGATCATATTATGAGATTGCTGATTCGGCATAATAATGATCTTTGGACTTTCAAATCCCATTTCATTTGGTTTCTCATGAAGAATATCATTCCATTGTCCATCATATCCTCCATTATCATGAATCATCTTGTTTCCAGCCATTTTCTAAAACCCAAAAAAAAAGAATAGTGTGAGAGGCAAAAATCATGCTAGGGAAAACAACATAATAAAGGTGGAGTATCCTTGATATCTAACATCTTAGGTTTAATTCTATGATCGTTAGCGTAATTCTAGTACTATAACCTATACGTATACTTAACCTTAGGGACATCCCTAGACATACCTTAGAAATATCTCTAGGGATCTCACTAACGTTTTCGCATCCTAGTTTCCAAAGGTTGACTAAACCTTTCCTCTGATACCAACTATAACGGTCTGGAATTAATTCCAGTGGACTATAATTGATACCTATCAGGGCACTCCATGGGCGGCTACACCCCCTGGGCGGGACACACCACCATCCCCAGTGGCAGCCATTTCCTCATGAAGCCCTTGGGCGGAGAGCCATGCTTCGTCCAACGCTCACATGTGAGAGTTCCCAAGGATTGGATACATTTCTACCTCCTTTGCCTCTGATACCAACTATAGAGACCCGAAGCCTGACGTACATGGACATTACATTACTTTTGCGGAATACTTAGTACATTACAAAAACACACACACAAGGACCGTAATAGTTTAGTGTCTTTGGAAACTCGGACTATAATCTTCTAATCGTGGTGAAAGATCTTCAAAATCTCCCAAAAAGATCTTCCTCCTTTTTTTTACCTAAAACCATTCTTTATATACTGGGGAAAAGAAAACATAAAAGGGTGAGCTCAAATGCTCAGTAAGGGTAAACAAAATAAATATCAATCACATCATATTCATAAGAACATAGCATTTTGGAAATCATAACCTGCAAAAGAGAGCATAATTTCATAATCATGGGATAAATCATGGCAGTGAAAAAGTAATCCCAATAATCATAACATAAAACATGAAACTTTGTGGCATACACACACAATCATAGAGAATCATTTCTTGTTAGTCAAGACTAATTGCCAAGACTATCTTAGTGGACAAAGTCACTTTCTGAATTGAGTAACCCTCGTTTCAGTCCTGTTTCACTGAACCGGTATAACCTACCGTTCCATCCCTGTCTATCTCATGAGATATAAAATCTTTACCCAATGCATTGGAGGGAGATATAGGTCCCACCCATCTTATAATGAATCCTTTCTTATGTGTGCCACATAATCATAAAACATACATCATCGCATAACACATGTAACAAAAATGGGATTCTTGAAACATCATGACATCATAAATCAATTCATACAAGATAAAGGAATTCATAAACATAATTCCATCACAACATAGTCAAATCAATGTAAAAAAATATGGATAGAAACAGAACCCTTTATTATCTTAGATGGAAAATAATTTTGATAAAACACTTGAATTGAATTCTTGAGGAAAATATCCTTTCTTCTTCAAAATCAATTTCTTTTCACAAAACATCATGCAATTTTAAAAGAAAAATATTTTATTGAAAATAGTCATGAAATCTTTTAGAGGAAGCTTCATGAAAATAAGGCTTTATAAAACAGTAGAAATCCGTTCGTGCCGTATAAGTTAAAAAAAACATTCTTCGTACTTTTGTCGGAAAAGTCAAAAAGTACCTCGTACGAAAAACATCAAAAGATTCCTTTCATTTCTTTTACTAAAAACTCACCGAAGGGTAAAAATGGAATTAAACAATTGTAGGTGGATGGAAATAATATTACATATTGATGAAAAATGGATGTGGATGATAAAATACACCCCAGTAAATACTTACGAATAAACAATCTCGGATAAAAATGAGATTGTGATATTTCCCTTACCTTAGGTCCGATTTGCTTCGTATGTGTCCGAACCTCCTGTATAATGATTTAAATAATGTCATTGACTTATTACAGAATCATATTCATTGTTATGATATCATATATGGTTCACTTATGACTTTATATTACCCGTTCTTTTGTAAATTCCATGTTAAAGAAGCGTTTTGGGTAAAATCGTTTCATTTATCGTAGGTGATTTTACTTGTTGTTCTTGACATTATTAATACTTATATCATGATTTACTTACTTCCAGAATATAAAATATGATTTATATATCATATATATTCAGTATATATATACATATAATAGATAGATAAATGAAATGAAAAACACTGTTCATGGAGACGGTAGTCCGTACGTACGCATGAACGCTGTTTTCCTTTCCTTATTGTCTTGAATGGAAGTAAGTAGATGACATACATATATATATATACATAAATCCAGTAGCTTTAAAATTTCATATATTCCATTATTATTTCTTATATATACTTTATAATCATTCTTAAATGGTTAACATGGAGAATGAATCTCATCGCGTCGTGGAGACGGTAGTCCGTACGTACGCACGAGCGATGATATCATTTCCATAAATATTGAATTGAATTGGAGTGGATTATACAATATATCAGAATCAATATGATGTTGTAATAACTATGTATAGTTATTCTTTACACCATTATACCCATCCATGTAAGGTGGTGGTGGAAAATAGATTACACCACGGCGTGGAGACGGTATTCCGTACGTACGCACGCGCGGTGATTTCTTTTTCCATAGGATGGATAGATGGTGAAATAGGGTTGTTTCATACTTATAATAACATATCAGTATATGAGTGATACTTATGTTATTACTTCATAATGAAACAACTAAAGAAGAATAAGTTGAAGAAGAAAGAAATTGAAAAGATCGGTAATGGATATTACCTCTTCTTTGGAACGCCTCTTTGAATCCTCCAATTAGGGAACTAAGATTGGTCTTTGAAGAAGACCAGGACCTCTAGGATTATTCTAGGGAAGTGGAGAGGAGAAAATGTCAGGGGTTGGCCGAGCTTGAGTGCGAAAAATTTGTGTGAGGAGGAGGGGGAGGAGGTGTCCTTTTATAAGGGAGGAGAGGGGCACCTTAGGAATACCTCAAAATATTATTTTATATTAATGTCAAAATCGGTTTATAATGGTTCCAAAGGGTCTTATTTCGAAGCTAAAGTGGGGATGGGTCGAAATCCTATCATAAAATAGGATTTAGACAAGTTTAGGGTATTATTTTAACCTTATCAATTAGATTTAACCCTAAGTTAAATAATTTAACTTTTACCGTGTCTTTTTGTTTTCTTACACTATATGGTTAATACACTTACTATAACATGCCAAACGAACCCCAAATTTTTTATTATTAATATATATATCCTTATCTAAGTCATTTGGCCGATCCTTAGATTTTTAGGAATAAAATAACAATTAATAATATAATATTTGATTTAAAAACTATTTTGTGTCAATTTTGACACTATTTGATATATGATTTTTGTGAATGTCATAACAGAATTATATGTTCTAAAAACGTTTATTAAATCAACACTAATATATCATAGTAACCTAGAAAATTAGTGGAATTCATAAAAAGTCTCAAATTACATTCAGTATGGTGTTTATAACATCAATTATGTCAATATTTCATTAATAAGAGAATTACTGCATCATCTTTGTGTCATAAATAAATTAAATTATTTGATGTCTAAAAATTACAAATAAAATACCATTATGTAGGAAATCGTTTTAGCTTTCTAATGAATATTTACAATCTAATTTATCTTATGTATAGCCCTATATTAAAAATGGTTTAGTAAATAAACATTGATTTTAACTCTTTTAACTCTTCTTTGAATTAAATAATAATAAATGTCCTAATCTAATCCAAGTGGGCCTAAATGGTCATATTTTATTCCTAAGCTTGTTTTTGGTCGAATTACACTTGTCCAATAGAATTAGGACATGTGTTAAGGTAATAGTAATATCATATTTACCCTTAGTTACCCTATTTACTATTAACCGCGGTTAAAAAAAGTAAAAAGTTACTATTCACGAAAAATTATTTTCATCTCATTGAACCACATTTTACTTACTGAAATCAACCGTGTCTCTCGGATTTTTGAAATTCCATTCACAAAAGCGGTAAAATTAAGTTTTATGAAAAATTCAGTTTTTTAACTACCACTTAGTAGTTTCACTATTCATCAAAAATTGAAGGTTTTCAGAAAAATGCCAAAATTTCATCCTAAGCTATATTCCATATTCCGAATTCAAAAATGAAGTCTATTTTACCAAATTCATAACATAGAAGTCGCATTAATTAATTTTATAATTAAATCACACTGTTAAAACAAATAGCGTGTTTTTAAGAAACAATATCTATCAAAAGATTGACATTTGTTTATGTCTGGTTTAAATCTGAAATTACAACCAATGACCAAAATTGTATTAAATTGTAAAAATATATTCTAAATATACTTTAAAACCACTCATATTAATAATTTATCACTATTAATTATTTCGATTAAAAAAGTTGTTTTTAATTATAATTTAGTAATTTTCACTATTCATCAGAATATGAAAGTTATCCGAAAAGTACCAGAATTTCACCTTAGGCTAAATTCGATACTCTGAATCTAAAAATGAATTCCATTTTGAAAAATAAAATTTACAAAATTTTAAAAAGTGGTTATTACTATTCATAACGGCTAGTATTAATAATATTTTAATAGCATATCGTTGTTTCGTGAAACTCAGTATTGCGTACTACACACGCTATCGAGGAAGGTTGCGATTGCGTGTAATGCAAGGCAAGTCAAGGATGCGTGTTGTGAAATCTCCTTTTGGTGTAGCGTACAACACAAGACATTAATAAAATTAAAAAGAATATTTTTTATAAAATCTTGGGCTGTTACATTTAAGGGTCACACCACGCTTGTGTGTATGGGTTTGTGTGGTTATGTGATATAGAATGTGAAATGTTAATTAAATTCATAAAATGGTTGGAATGAATTGTTTCCATTCATTTCAAAATAATTGTTTATTTTTTAGAAAAAAAACTTATTACATATTTTTTGGGGTTTTATAAATTGTTTAAATATTTCAAAAAAAATTATATAAGTTTTTTTATACAAATGTTCTATTTTTTTTTCTCACTGTGGTGTGACTAGGGAATTAATTTGTGGAAAATATACTGAGTTTCATTACTCATCCATTCTTTAGAATGTTGTAAATTTTGAAGATTTTGTTTAACATTGCTTAAGAAAATGTAATGTATCACACTTCTCTTGTAATGATTCATTATAATTTGGCTATTTTTGTGGAGTTGGAGCATGGATCTTTTTTAGGGTTTGTTGAGTAGTATGTTTGGAGCCTTTGGCTTTATCATTTTTTTATCCACTATGTACTTTGATATTTGTAGTTTCTGACTATGGTACATGATTATGGTTTTTTTTATGTCAATGATTGTACTTGGAGTTGTTTTACATTATTATCATGCATCATGTAGTGGTTTGGGGTTTTTTGTTTTATTTTTTTAATTTATTTAGGTAAAATCATCTAGCATCTATTAATGAAACCGATGGATTTTTTTTCCATCATTTTTTTCCTTGGGGATAACATTTAACTCCACGTAATGTCTTGTCTCCTTCTCATGCAAAAGAGTAGGTGTGGGACAATATAAGTGGTATCAACTTGGTCCTTATGTATAATATCTTTGAACAAGTGGTACTTGAATTGGTATTGGTGGTAAGTCTAAGAATTGATAATTCATTATTTTTATTTTTGAGTTGTGATTATAGAAATGAGTATGATTTTTAGGACTTGAAATGTAGACAATAAAAATACCCAGCTATCCTTTTTATGTTGAAAATAATGTAATCAGGGAGTAAGTTACAATTTTTATTTGGTTACACTTATAGGATTTTGTATATCAATTTTCTGGTTTTAGCTAATGAGACGAGCATCACATGCATTATAGAATTAAATTCCCCATAAGTGATCATATTTTATTTTTAATAATGATATATGATTTTGTGTAAAGGGTTAATTTCCAAGAATGATTGAGGTTGTTTTTTAATGTGAAATTAGGAAAATGCCTAATATGTGGATTTTGAAAATGGTATGATTTTAAAAATCATAGTGAATGTTTTAAAAATTGTTGAATGTGTAAATTGATGAATTTTTAAATCCGTGTTATGCTATTATGATGTGATATTTTGAAATTTTTTAAGCCCCCTGTTGATAGATAGTGATACTTATGACAGTTGTTGTGTTTCTAAAAAATTTTAAGAGGTATGTGTTTTCAGAACCAATCGGAGGCTGCTACTAAGAATTTTGTTTCACCTAAACCACATCTTAAACCACAACTAGATTAGAGTATAGTACATGCCTTTGATGTTTTGGATTGAGGGAACTGAAGGGATTACCTAGGTCATGAGGATCATTCATTTAAATTCTAGAATTTGGATTCTTCCATCATTCATTGTGATTCAGATCTAGTGAAGAAAGAGGTGTGGATGAATAGGATGAATCAAATATTTTATTTGCATGACACACTATTAGAAATGAAAGTTATGTTGTCGATGCATATGTTGGAAGATCATGCATAACAATTGTCAGAAAACCCAATTACAATTAATTTAAAAAAAATTAAAAATTATATATCATAAATATTATATATTTTGTTAAATCATCTTATAAAAGTTATATTTGGGTAAAAGTTTAGTATATTTTCTAGAAATATTAATTTTCCAATGAATACTGAAAATACCAAATTTTATAAAACTGTCTTTTCGTTTTATTAAAATACCCCATTATTCTTTATTATTTTATCTCAAAGTAACATAATTACTATTTAATTAGTAAAATCTAATCAAATTTATTTGAATAAACATTATACATTATATTTTAATATATATTATTTTGGTCTTTAAAATGAAATTTTCTAAAAATTGTTATTCATTATAAATTAACAAGTTATATTAACTATTATTTCATCCATTTATATGAGTTTAATCCAAAAAATGGATTTTATATTGGGATTACTATCATCCAAATTTGTAATATATTTCACAATAATTTTTTGACATTTTGAATGATAGGATCTGTAATTTTATTACAAAGGAAACGGGTAAATGGGGTAATTACGATTAAAAATAAAATGATAATGACTGAATAATGAACCTACCACTTGAAATATTATTATTTGATGATTATAAATCATCAATAAAAAAATTCAAATATATATCCTTTTTTATAATTGTACTTTATTTAAAACCATTATATTTTTTATATAATGAAAGGTCAAAATTTTTATTCTCTTGGTTTTATTAACATTAAATTTTTGACATTGGGATAGATGGAGGATATCATTAGTTAAAAATATAATTTTGAAATATTTATATTTTTTTTATCATTTTAGTTTAAATTAAATTTTTATTAAAGAAATTATTTCCTTAAATGCATAAGTAACGTTAACATTGTTCTCGTAGAAATAATAAAAAATTAATAATATGATTTTGAAAACTATAAATTTTATTTTATTTGAGTGATTTTTTGATGCTTATGAATTATTAAAATAGAAATTTAATATAATAGGTATTTGGGTATATTTTATTTAAATTTTATTATTTTATTAAATTTTTAATTGTCAACGTAAATGAATAGTTATAAAATTCACATTAAATATATTTTGTAATATAAAATTTTTATTAAATTATTAAAAATGAATTAACGTATTAAATTTGAAAAAATGAATAGGATATGGATTTTAACATAATACAAGGTCCATTTGTGAGTATTTTTCCATTTTATAGTAATTTTATTAACTCTTAAAGGTTATTGAAACATTAATATTGAGTTAATTTTACAAAGGGTTAACGAAGGGTTGAAACTAAATGTTAAGGGCCAAAACTTAACTAAAATGTAGAAATTGTATTGTATGAGATTTTTTAAAATCATACATGTACTATATTCTAATTATAGTAATTTTGATCGATTTGGAAATGAAAAATAATTTATATTAGTTTAGTACCTTAAGAAATTCACTGAATTCCCCTCACCACTCATATAAAAGGACACCACTTCTATATACTATTCACCACACTATGATCCATATATCTCATATAACCCCTAATAATATCCATTTTAAACTACCACATATAATCTCTAGATGATCAACTATTCCTAAAACACCAATCACATGCCCCCTAATAGAATACCTAAAGGAGATCTTTTGTAGAAAATGTAAACATCTTTACCAACTATTTCATATTTATTTCTTCTTGTAATTTTTTTAATGGGTTATACTCATTACAAAATAATGAATCTGGTATAATAAATATTTTTAGATGTTTTTATTTTTATGGTAATGATATATTAAATATCATATATACCCTATGAAAATAAAACACATAACGTAGGCATCCATATGACTTACTTTATCCACGTAGTGGTGTAATTCATTTTTCATCACTATCTCAATTAGAGGGTTATAAAGTTGAAAATAATCTATATTTTTTATATTTATGACTTATATAATCTTTTTAAATTATAATACCATATATATCTTCTGAAATTTTAACGTTTTCAGAAATGATAACGTTGCTCTTGTGTACGTGTGGACTACAACCTCCATGAAGTGATCTGATTTGTTTTCCATTTCCATTTTATATGGATTGTAATTGAGATAATATTAGTAAACATACATTATTTATATTGTATAATAATAATTTTCATGAGGTGGTTTTTTATTTAAGATTTTATGATTCTATCCATCAAAGAATAAAAAATACATTCATGTTTATGTATGACTTATCATCTCCATGAATGGTGTAATTTGTTTATCCAAATCAATCATTTATGGAAGATTATAAAGGTATACATATATATATATATATTGAACATATATTAAATTTATATATTAAATATAATTTTGGATATTATGGTACCATGATAAATACAAATTCATTGAAACTAAAAAATCAACACATACTTGAAAAACAAAGCAGCTAACACTCGAAATAGTGATAATAATAAAATATTACAAAAGTTGATATTCTTTTTTAGTTAAATAATATATGATATTAAATATATGAATTTTGTTAAATTATTTATTTATAATAAATATATATTTATTATAAATCGGTCTAAAATAACATATGTGGAATGTCGAACTTATGGTAAGGGATTTCATCCCAATTTCAACTCAATTAAGGCTTATTTGGTGTTATGCACCATATTATTTTAAATATGATTATATATTTACTAGTTAATGTATCTAAAAATAATATCCATTTATTCAGGATGAATAACAATTAAATCCATGGTATTCTTTCAAGAGTTATGACTCAAATAAAATTTGATCACATTTCTCTTTTTCATCAGCTATATTTTTCCCATATCAATGAATTACAAAATTGTTTTATGAAAAATATTTTATATAAACAAGTGATTTATAAATATTATATTATATTATAAAAAACAATTAACTTATAATAAAATTATTCTTCCTGTTATTTTTTAAAGGGTACATTTTCATCTTTTTTTAAAAAAAATGTCAAAAGGAATGTTTTGATTAAATAATATACCGCATTAACACACTTTCAATCACCCATAAATCTTTTAATCTATCTAGATTATTATTAAATTATTCAATTAATTTAAAATTAATAATATTTAATGAATACATAATTTACAATTTTTATTTCCATTTTCATATATATTCTATAAATGAATTGTATTTACAATAAAACCTACTTTTTTACGACCATATCTCTTCTCTGGATTAATCACATGGAAAATAAATTTATTTTCATCCATCAACATTATTGTGAAAATTAATGATTAAATTTATATAATGTATAATATTATTTCTTAAATTTTAAACCATTTTTCATATAGTGTTTTTTTAATTTATTTGATTGACTTGGTAAATATTTATATTCTTTATTATTTAATAAATATTGATCTTTATTTTTAAGGAATATTGTTCCTGAATTACATTTTTTATTCAATATATATCAAACATTCATTGGACATGTCTTGATGGTATAAGAATATGTATAGATAGGTCTCATGTGAAAAATCAGTTAGCCAAATTATATGGGTCCTTACTGATGTTTTTTAATATGTTGTGGCATAATGTCATGGTTGTAGAGATATCATGATGTATGAGATCAATAAATCTAAGAGTATGGATTTAATTCATTGAGAATTTATTTATTATAATACATGAGATAAATACATTGATATTATCCATGGATTCATTTTATGCACAAGTTATTGATTAAATGAAACGTGTTTCTTGTTATTTACATTTCCATATTTATCAACATTAGATTCCAATTTAAGTAAACCTTATTAATCATTCAAGCTCACCTTTATTTTTTCCCTTCCCTAGGTTGTGATGTTTAAATATTTGAATGATTTTCAAGGATTCATAAAATTTCATTTTTATGTTTATATTTTACTCCCAATGTAAAATTAGTCTCCTATATATATCTGGTTACCCAAGGATATTAAATTCATCGATCCTTTAGAATTACATTACTTCTAACAATTCCAATGTAATAAATTGGCAGTATGATCTTGGGTTATATAGTTGGGGTTGTTACTTGGGAATTATATAATGGAGTCTATTATGATTATATTATAGATAAATGTTCAAAATTACTATAAAATATGATTCATATGTAACTAGACCTAAAAAATAATCCAAAAGGTTTTCCATGATATGTGAGATTATTTTTTGATTTATAAATGATATGAAATATTTTTTTGGTAAGTATGCATCGTCTCACTTATTATCATTATTAATTTGTAAAAGTATGTTTTTTTAGCATTGGATTTGGAGTACATATCTGGGGTGCCTCAGATAATGACTATACTGGAAGATAGTGTTGAAGATGTTAAAGGTGATAATGTTAGTGAGAATGTTCAGGATAATAGTGATTATTGTGATTACCAAAAATTTGGCGGTGGTCATGATGAAGATATCAATTTCCTCCATTTATGAAAAAATATATTAGAAACAACCAAGGGTTGTTTTTAATGATAGAAAAATATTGTATATCTATTATTGAATTTTTTTTATCAACAAATTAAATTTTAATTTTAAAATATATTTTTTGTGTTAATTGTGATACATTTTTAGTTTAATAAATAAATATTTTTTTAACTATGGTATTTTGATTCAACAGTTCTAGATTGGATAAAGTAATATGGAATTTATGTGGGTTTTGTAACATCACATAATATAGTGACCTTGCCTTTTCATACATTACTATTACATCATTTTAATGATAAAAAACATAATAGTATTACACATAGAGGATCCAAAGGTTTTGTGTCTTCGGAAAACTATGACCATTCATAACAATTACAACATCAAGCATAAACATTTATTTAATTCCTTCTTATTTAGCTTCTTATGGGAACTTGACCTATCCTTACTACATGTTGCCATGTGAGGATATACATCAAAATGGGTGAGATAAAATCCAAGTAAGAGGATAGATTAGAATAATATAACATTGGTTGAGAATAACCATAACACAGATAAAGGATCATGATCATGAGGGGAATCATTTATAAAAGACTTTAAATGTGGAAATGCATAAATAAATGAAAACATAGATTCTTAGTGGTTAACTACCAAATATAGTTGTGAAACAACTAGCATCATGTTCACCCATTATTTCCCTTTAACTCATTTGTTTCATCAATTTACCCAATGCATTGGAGCGCGGTATAAGTCTGGGCGCACCAGTCACATTCATACATTCATATTCCTCTATATAATTTCGGGCGCACTTGTCAGATCATAACATTTTCATTATCATTATTGACACATAGAACATATATCAATCATAACCATGAAAATTTAGGGGTTTAATATTATAATAACACATTCATAATATTTGGGTTCCTGAAAGAAATAGGAAATAACAAACATGTTACAAGAAACGTCAACCTTGAATGAGAAGTAAAAGGTGTGTTCTTAAAAGTTGAGTTATATAGGAAAAAAATTTGTTTGACATAAAACATAGTGAAAAAAATTATATCCCTTAAAAGGAAAGGAAATTATGAACAAATTATTTTTAGGGAGTAACCATATCCAAAAAAAGTGTAAAAGGGGGAGAACTCGAAGAATGAAAGTAGGGTTCATTAATTTCACCATACCTTATATTAGAACACTTCCTTCAATTTAATGTCAGGCATAACCACATTAGATAAATTAATTAACAATTAAAGAACCTTTTGTACATGTATATGGTTAATTATGGTTTCATTAAGTTATTTTATGTGCCTTTGGATGAGTTATAGAGTTTAAAAACATTGTTCGGGAATGTTCGTTTTTATGGTTTTTCTTGAGCGGTTCACATGTATTCATAAATGGAAGTTCGCATAGAACATGGATAAAAAACAAAAACTTATCTTTATTTTTATTAATTATATTACATATGATAAAATTATCTTATAATGAATTATATTATATACCATTTGAATGAATCATTATATATGAATTAAATGATGATTTTTTGGGTTAATTTGGGCAGTTTTTCGACAACAATGAACTTATTTTGATTAATCATTTAGTAATATGTACATAAGTTAGTTCCAAAACATTTAATATGTCATGATACATATAAAATATTTTGGTTCAAAAATAAAAATGGTCTCATGACCATATCTTATGGAAGAAAAGGAAAAAAACATGTTGTTCTTCATGGTGATAGATTAACACATCACAAACAACATTTTCTTTTATAAAATAAAATTTATAGGAGAAGGGGGATGGATGGTATAATATCTCAATATTATCATAACATTGTAGTATATATATGATACTATAGTTACCATAACATATGGATGAAGATAAGTGGGGAGATAATAAGAAAATAACTCTAAATTGAAAATAATTTAAATTAAAGAGGGAGAGATATTACCTATTGAATCCTCCTCTTATGTTCCTGCTTAAGGGACCTAGGCTTAGTGTTTTGATGAGACCAGAACCTCTTGAACCTGAGGGAGGGGATAGGGAAGATTCTTGTGTAGATTCTGGATAGGTAATGAATCTTTAGAGGTTTGAGGAAATGAGGGTGTGAATGGTGGTATTTATACTGGAGGGGAGAGGGGATTTCTCAATATAAAATTCATTAATTTATTATTTCCACACAAGACAAGGAATAGTGAGTCATCAATGACCAAGAATAGTAATTTTAACATTTAATCCCTAAATAATTGGTCTTACATCGGTACAACACCATGTATGACTCTATAATTTGATTATTTAGCTTATTTTGTAAATTATGGTATTTAACTATTCATAAAAATTCAAATATTTTAGAAAAATCGCAAAAATTTACCCCAAATTTTTTTTGATGTTTAGATTCCAAAAATTATTTTAATTTTTCAAAAATATATTTCTAAATATGATATGTTTTACTTTTAATTAAAATTATAATTTACATGAAAATTAAAGTTCATAAAATTAATACTGGTTTTATAATACTTTCAAAAATTACTTGAGGTCTTATTAAAATATCATAAATATAGAAGAAATATATTGGTTAATTAATCAAAAAAATTTATGTAAATAAATTTTATTTTAAATTAATAATTTAATTATAATTATTTTTAATGACTTACAGAAACACCATTACTTTTACTATGGTCAAATTGTCACATATAAGATACCTAAATTTTATTTAATTAATCATGGGTAATGTTACTATTATTTTGGGAGATTTACTAATCATAAGGTTCATATTACTATTACTAAGGGTATTTTACTATTCATAATGGTATGTTACTATTAACCATAAATTTTGTTTGTTTTATTAAACTCGAAAAATCATCTTGAAAACAAACATTTATGTCGCATTTTTTGAAATTCAAAACATAGAAGTTGAAAAATTATGTTTAGTCATCACATAGTATATAGTATCATAATATTTCATTGTTCTTCATAATTTTATTATACTATGAGGCATAGTTATAAGATGGGAATTCAAATGATAAAACTTAAGGTAGTTGCAATCTTCCCCCCTTATGAAATTTCACCCTCGAAATTTCACTTTACACAATAAGGTGAAGGTACTTCTTCTTCATCATTTCTTCTAGTTCCCATGTAGTATATTCAGACATATGGTTCCTCCACTACTCATTGACAAGGTGGGTTGTATTATTGTGTAAAACCTTATCTCTTCGGTCCATAATCTTTACTGGCTGCTCCTCATAAGAGCAATCATCTTCCAGCTGTACCACCTCTGAGTTTAGTATATATGAGGGTTCTGGTATGTACTTATTTAGGAGTGATACATGAAACACATCTTAATCATGATCCCTTGTTGGTGTACATGCATGCCAATAGGCCACGTCTCCAATACAGTTAAGGATCTCAAAAGGTAAAATGTACCTAGAGCTTAGATTCTGTTTCTTTCCAAACCTTACAACTCTCTTATATGGTGACATTCAAAGGAAGACTTTATCTCAAATGTCGAAATCCAGTTCCCTTTCACGGTTTTAAGTTTATCTATTATGAAGACACTGATTAGATTTGATGGGCCTCTGGATGACATGACCCTTCTCCATCATCACTTTCACATGATTGTTTCTAAGTAGATTTCTTTCTCCAACTTCATCCCAACATTTTGGAGTTCTACATCGCTTTCCATATAGAGCCTCATAAAGAGCCATATGAATACTCAAGTACAAGATATTTTTGTATAAGAACTCAACAAATGGGAGATTCCGATCCCATCGACCATTGAATTTTTAAGAGAAGACTCTTAGCTATCAACATGCATCTGAATAGTCCTTTCAGATTAGCCATCAGTTTTGAGGTGATAGGCCATACTGAAATTTAATTCAGTACACCAAGTTTGTTTAAGAATCCTCCAGAATATAGATGTGAACCTTAGATCATGATCAGATTTAATCAAGAGTATAACTTCATGAAGTCTCACCACTTCTTCACATATATTATTAAAATTTGTTCAAGTGAGAGGTATTCCCGAATAACGATAAAATGATAATTCTTGGTGAGTCGGTCAACCACAACCCATATAGCATTATTTCACTTAGACGTCCTTAGGAGGCCCATGAAAATGTCCATCGTAACAGTTTTCCATTTCATCATGGTTATAAGAAATGGTTTCATCAACATTTTAGACTTTTGTAGCTCATCTTTAACTTGCTGACATACCAAGCGCCTTGAGATATATTCCGCAATCTCTTTCTTCTTATTTTCCCACAAGAAGTTTTCTCAGAGATCACGGTACATCATGGTACTACCAGTATAGATAGAGAATGTTGAGCTATGTGCATTTTCCAATAGTTAATTGATTATCCTGGGTGATGAATGAATACAATGCCTTTTTCCAAACTGAATCACAACATCATCATTGATAAGGAACTCTTGCAGCTTCTCATCATTTACTACATTCACCATATTTTGTATCTCCACCTCATCCCTTTTTTACTTCATTAATCTTCTCTTGGATTGATGGTTGCACAATAATTTTTTCAGTGTAGGATCTATCCACTATCCTAATGATTTCTCAATCTATCCTTTGCATATCTAGGAAGATAGGGTCTTTCTCAATCCGTAACATGGATATATTAGGAGGTTCATTTAGGATTAGAGAACCAGCTACAGTGTTCGCCTTACCAAGATGATATTCAATAGAGAAATTGTAATCCTTGATTAACACTAAGAATCTACTTTGATGCATGTTGATCTCTTTTTGTGTGAATATATAAATTATTCTCTTTTGGTCAGTGTATATGTCCCACATCTTAGAGAAAAGGTAGTGCCGCCAAATTTTAAAGGCAAAAATCTCGGATTCCATCTCTAGATAACGTGTTAGGTAGTTCTTCTCATGGATCTTCTACTGTCGGGAGGCATAGGCTATCACATTATCTTTTTCCAAGAGTATGAAACCAAATCTATTCATTGAAACATCACTGTATATAGCAAAACATTCTCCAATTTTCGGTAATGTGAGTACAGGTGTAGCCATCAGTCTTCTCTTTTGTTCCTTAATGTTTTCCTCACATTCATCCACCCAGACATACTTTACCCATTTCCTTGATAACCTCATTAGCTGGTTTGG
Organism: Viscum album; assembly: GCA_963277665.1. Lineage (NCBI taxonomy): Eukaryota > Viridiplantae > Streptophyta > Magnoliopsida > Santalales > Viscaceae > Viscum > Viscum album. The sequence continues at coordinate 754,905,399 of OY728132.1, read as the reverse complement.
AAATATTGATAAGTTTCTCACAAAAATATAATAGTAACCATCTAATCCAAGAAAACTATGTGTTTCTATGACACTAGAGGGAATGTGTCGTTCCTCATTCACCTTGGTTTTAGAAGGGTCCAAAAAAATTTCCCCACTTTTGATCACATGTCCCAAGAAAAAGACTTTCTTCATCGAAAAATCACATATTCTGAACTTGGAGTACAACGTCTCCTTTCTCAATTTCACCAACACAAGTCCTTTATGTTCATCATGTTCCCCCTAGCTCTTGGTGTAGATGAAAATATCAACAATAAACACTACCACAAATTTTTCAACGTGATATCTAATGACTCTATTCATCAAATCCATTACGATTGGAAGGGAATTAGTATGTTTAAAGGGAATCACCAGAAACTCATAGTGCCCATACCTTATACAGAATCCAGTATTTTGAATATCTTCCTTCATCACCTTTAGCTGATGATATACAGAAAGAAGATCCACCTTTGAGAATTATTGATCTCCTCTTAACTGATCGAACAAGTCCCCAATCCTTGGAAGTGGATACTTGTTCATTAAGGTGATCATATTGAGTTCCCTTTAATCGATACACATCTGCATTGTTCCATCATTCTTCTTCACAAAGAGAACTGGGGCACCCCAAGGTGATGCACTAGGGTGTATGAACCCTTTGTCCAGATGCTCCTGCAGCTACTTATTTAACTCCTCCTGTCCGGTAGGAGCCATCATATAGGGACACATTGAGATAGGAGTAGCTCTGGGTATGAGCTCAATAGACAACTCTACCTCACAATATGGGGGTATTTTGGGTAACTCGTTATGAAATTCATCAATGTATTCCCTAGAGATGGGTATTCCCCCAAGGTGGGTATTATTCTTTGACTAAACCATTTGGGAAAGGTATTCTTATTAAAAGGGAATCTAAACCAACACAGATGAACGTTATTTCAATGGAGATTCAAGATTTTCCTAATATTTTTAGAGGAGCATGGGATGGATCGGAATATGAAAATATATTTCCTTTTCCAGACAGTTGATATGTGCTCTATATAATGAGAGACAAATCCATTCCCATTACTGCATTGAATTCTACCAAGGGCAGTATTACAAGATTCATGGGAAGAATATTCTAACACATTCCCATAGGAGAAGATTCAAACACTTGTTTTTCAATTATTTCACCACTTGGTGTCTTTATAGATATATCTAATTCAAGGTTTCGGGGCTTCGATTCCATAGATCTTAAAAACATTTAATATATAAATGAATACGTAGAATTAGAATCAAATAAGACTTTTTTCATTCATGAGTGAATAGGAAGAGTACCTTCTATGACATAGTTATCTTTCTCCACTTCCACATTAGTGATGGAATAGTCCTTCCCTTGTTCCTTTGGATTTGGTGGCTACTGACGCTAATTACGCTCAAGACCTCGAGGTTTAGTGCACTTGCTTGCATAGTTCCCTACCTCCCTGTAGTTGTAGCATTGAACCATAGGTGGTTCACCCCATTGTTCCACCACATTCTCCTTACATTTCATGTCCTTTCGAAACTCTTGAGCATGGTGTCCTTCTTTCCCACACTTGAAGAACTTCTCCTTCTCTTTGACATAGTTTCCACTGTGCAACTTCTCGCATTTTTTGGCATGTTGGTCGCTGATTTTTCTTCCCACCTTTGTCATTACATCCACTAGCTTGAAAATACATATTTCATTTCCTGTAACCATAGTCATGGTAAAATTCTACAAACTCCCTCTCCCGTTTGAGATAACATAGAAAAACTTCTTCAAAACTACCAATGTCTCGAATTGTAAGAGCCTTTTGATGGTGTGGTTTTAATCAACTAAAAAATATATCAATTTTTCAGTCATTATTAACAACAAAACCAGAATCATACCTTTAAAGACTAGTGAAATTTTATTCATTGGTTGTGAAAGATTCTAATTCTTTTTTCTTGAGCTCTGTGAATTCTCTCTCTATCATTGTGTAAAGAGTTCTTGTGAAATACTTGTTAAGAAACAAAACATAAAGTCTTACCATTCCATCTCTTCAATTACCTACCTTCACATGGTGTTCTTAATCAAATCCCAACATTGGTAGACCTCTCCATCTAGATGATTAATGTCTAGATTCACCTTCTCTGTCTCAGAACATTGGAGCATAGAAAAGATCTTCTCCATGGAGTTGACGAATTTCTATGCAACTAGTGGATCGTAAGATCCACTAAATGTCGGTGGTCACTGTCATATAAAACATTAGATAGCAATTTTCTCCCTATTTGGTGAAAAAGAACATTCAACATTATCCTGGTTAATATTCACAACATGATACAGTTGGGTAAGCACTACATGATGTTTTTAACTACACCTCCCAAATCATTGGGGATGTCGTTCGGGCAATCGTTGCATTGGCCCTCGCATGAGTTGTTGGCCTAGTTTCTCATAGTTCCCACCATTTTCAAAAATAGAAAAGGTTATAACAAAACATAAGTCAATAATTAATTATGAGTTTATTCATTTTATTGATTTATACTAATATAATAACATATGGGATCCCTATGTAAAGATTCTCGTGTGCATATTTGTACTTAGTCTCATGCTAGAGATTTTCTAAACCTAATTCTAAAATTAATAAAACCTTTCCTTTGATACCAAATATAGTGACCCAGTGATTTCTTACATGACTATTACATCATTTTAAAAATAAATAACATAATAGTATTACACATAGAGGACCCAATGGTTTAGTCTCTAGGGAAAACATGGACCATTCATTACAATTACAACATCAAGTATAAACACTTATTTAATTCCTTCTTCTCTAGATTCTTATTGACACTTGATCTATCCTTACTACATGTAGTCACCTGAGGATATGAATCAAAAGGGGTGATATAAAATCCAAGTAATAGGATAGGTAAAAACAATATTACAATGAGTGATCATAACAGTAACATAGGCCAAGGATCATGAACATGAGAGCAACAATTAATAAAATACTTGAAATGTGGCAATGCCTAAAAAATGGAAACATCGTGTCTTAGTGGTTAACTACCAAGAATAGTTGTGAAAAATTCTAGAATCATGTTAAACAATTATTTAACTTAAAATCATGAGATTCATCACTTTACCCAATTCATTGGAGTGCTATATAATTCCGGGCACACCCGTCAAATTCAAACATTCATATTGCACTAAATAATTCCAGGTGCACCTGCCACATCATAACATTTTCATTATCATAATTGCCACATAGAACATATATCAATCATAACCATTGAAAGTAATGTGTTTCAACTCATAATAACACATTAATAAACTCTGGGTTCCCAAAAGAAATACAAAATAACATACATGTTAGAAGAACCGTCAACCTTGAAAGAGAAGTAAATGGTGTGTTCTTAAAAGAAGAGTTCTTTTGGAAACAATTATTTTGATATAAACACCAGTGAAAAACATTTATATCCCAAAAAATGAAATAAAGTGATGAAAAATTTATTTTTAAAGATAACCATATTAAAAAATATTGAAAGAGTGAGAACCCGAACGATGAAAATTGGGATAGAGAATTTCCCCTTACATTATATCTACATGCTTCCTTCCATTAAATGTGTTTTATAAACACATTAAATTCATTAATTAAAACTTATATAATGTTTTTACATGAATTTTCTTCATTATGGTTTCATTAATATATTTTATGTTCCTTTGTATGTGTTATAAAATTTAAAATCATTGTTCGGGAATGTTCATTTGTATGGTTTTTCTTGAGCGGTTCACATGTATTCATAAGTGGATGTTCGAGTAGAACAAGGATAAAAATCCTGAAATTATCATTCAAGTTATTAATGATATTATATAATTTAAAATTATCTTATAATGAATTATATTATATACGATGTGGATGAACCATTAAGTAATAATTAAATGATGATTGTTTCAGTTAATTTTTGTGGTTTTTCAAACACAAAAAACTTGTTTTGATTAATCATTTAGTAATATGTACATAAGTTAGTTCTAGAACATCAAATAGGAAATAATACATATAAAATATTCTGTTTGAACCATAAAAATAGTATCATGACCCGATTTTAAGGTAGAAAATGAAAAAAGAAAACATGTCGTGCTTGTAGGTGATAGATTAACACCTCACGAACAACATTTTCTTTTACAATATAAAAAGAAGAGAGAAGGGGGTTGGATGGTATAATATCACATTAGTATCATAAAATTTTATAATATCTATGATACTATATTTTCGATACCATTTGGATAATTATAGGTGGTTAGAGAATAAGAAAATAATATGAATTTTAAAGGAATTAAAAGGAAAAGAGGGAGAAAAATTACCTTTTGAATCCTCCTCTTGAGATCCCCCTTAAGGGACGTAGGCTTGGTATTTTTATGAGACCAGAAGATCTTGGACGTGCGGTAGGGGGTAGGGAAGATTCATGGATAGATTTTAGTCAATGATTGATGTTTGACATTTTTTAGGAAATGAGGGTGTGAATGTTGGTATTGGTAATGGAGGGGAGAGGAGGTTTATCAATATAAAATTCATTAATTTATTATTTCCCCACTAGAAAAGAAATAGTTACTATTCCATTACCAATAATAGCACTTTTATCATTTGATCCCGAAAAAATTAGGCTTACATCAACAATATATCATGCATGACTCTATAATTATCTTATTTAGCTTATTTTGTAAATTATGGTATTTTACTATTCATCAAAAATTCATGTATTTTATAAAAATCCCAAAAATTTAACCCGAACATATTTAAATGTGTAGGATCCAAAAATGACATCCATTTTTACAAAATAATTTTCTAAATATGATTAATTTAATTTTTAATTATAATTTTAATTTAGTTGAAATATACTTTTTTTAAAATTAGAACTGATTTTATAATGCATTCAAAAATTACTTCAGGTCTTATAAAATTATCATAAATCTAGAAGAAATAGATTATTTAATTGATTAACACCTTTTATGAAAATATAGTTTCTTTTAAATTAATTAATTAATTATATATGACTTATAAATATGCCATTTCTTTTACTATAGTCAAATTGTCACTTATAAGATGCCTAAATTTTATTTAATTAATCATTGGTAAGGTTACTATTATTTTGGGAAATTTACAATTCATAAGGGTTATTTTAATATTCATAAGTGAATGTAACTATTCATAAGGGTATGTTATTATTCAAAAAAAAATTATGTTTGTTTTATTATACTCCAAAATTCATCTTGAACACAACCGTGTATGTTGGATTGTTGAAATTCAAAACAAATAAGTGGAAAAATTATGTTTAATGATCTCATAGTATTTAGTATCATTATATGTAATTATTCTTCCTAATATTAATATACTATAATGCATAATTATATGATTTGAATTCTATTGATAAAACGTAGGGTCATTACACATACTTTCCCATTGGCTTGGAAATGAGGTTGCATGTTACAAGGAATGATGTGAAATCTCCAATTAAATATTGGACTATGATGTAGGAGATAAATCCTAAAAAACATAAATACTCCAATTCCATATCTCCCCACAATCTCCAAGATCCATCTCCACAATCCATAGTCAAAGTATCACAATTAATCACAAAAAAATACAATAATTATCTTTACACGTGTCTTGATAAATAATATCTTCAAACTCACCAATGTTACCATGAATGTGTGAGTATAAATCTTATAAATATATCCCCAAATGACTTCCCTACTCACTCCACTAGGATATAAGATGTTATAATATTAATATAAAAAACTTATAAAATCATTTGAATGATATCAATATTTTATATAAAAACCAAATAAGTTCCAACCCATAGTATGTTTCTAATAAATTTTTTTCCAAAGACATAAACCAAACAATTATTTAAAACCATTTCAAAAATCCATTTGGAATACCCATCACATGATTACCACACACACCCACATGATGGCCCCATTTGCAGTTCCAAAATCATGATCAGTCTCTCATCAATCTACCAATTCATCACAAGGTATACAAATATCAAATTCCCAAATGGAACATGCCTCATCAATAGGGTCACATCATTGTTCTCTAGTAGTACATACCCCTAATCTAGGGTCACATCAATGAAATTTATTCAAAGCAACCATGTATTAAAAATACGATGTCAAACCAACAATAACAAGCCTTTATAAAAAAAATTATTTTCTTGAATGAATTTTCGAAGAAATTTTCCATTAAACAAATCCCACCACAATTTTGAAATCATAATTTTATAATTATGAAAACTAATTTATCTTTCCATAAAACAACCCATTACTCTAAATCAATAAACCATCACAGTATACGTTTTCCATCAAATATTTCACATAAATATTAAATATAAAATAAATAAATTCAATCACTTTTAAATAATGATATAAATTTATAATAAAAGGTTTTGAGAGTGACACCACCTACCTCACGAGACATGGTGAAAACGAAGAATAATAGAAGTTTTTCAACAAACCGGGTTGAAATTCCAAAAATAGCCCCACCTTAGATCTTGTTCCCTATCAACCATACAATCATATCTAATAATGAATGGAATATACCAACCTAGATCAATCCCAAACTGATCATATATATACATCCAATAGAGTAAATAAGACAAAATATAAAGAAAGCATCCAAGAATGTGAAATTACTGATGAATTCAACCTCCAACTCTGCAATAATCTCGAATAGATTGCTCCCGAATGACAAGGAAGGGTCTCCATATCCTTTGAGAGGAGTGGAAATCATGTTAGGGTCAATTTGTGTTGGAAAATATGGGTTAATGAACTAAACTAATTTACATCTATGACATATGGATCTAACATTATATGTTGCATGAATTAGGAACACAGTTCAGAAAATTATTTGCAAACCATTCTCTATACACTACCTCAAAACATTCCTCACATGGTTGGATCATATATCTCAATAACTTTTGTTCCATCCATACTCATCCCATTTATTCCACTTTTCATGGTAATTCCAAGTTTTCTTCATAGTTGGGCCAAACTTTATGCCTAACCATGATCCTATACAGATCCCACTATCTCATCTTCCATGGTTTTCTAGAGGTATTCCATGGTTTGAACTAACTATTCTCAAACATTCTACCTCCCATAAATCCCAAAAAACATTCGAAAAACTCCTCCAAAACATAACAAAAATAATCTAATTACTTTATATATTTACAATACATAATTAAAGAGTTAATAACTTAAACAAGGGGGTGCTAAATTCACCCCACCATTGGCCAGTCCTTCCCCAGAAAGTTGATCCCCACCATTTCCTTGACTTCATATGGGTCATTTCTAGACCATTTCATTCTCCCAATCCCAATTTTTCTTGAATCTAATAATTCCTGTTGAAAACCCCCACTAGAATGATGTTTTTCCATGTAATAATTTTTCTTGCCTATCTATACTCAGCATGGGAACATGAACCAATTTTTCATCCAACTCTAAGTCTTCATGATCTCATAGAATCACATTTTCAGGATCATTAATATGTGTTTTCAACTAAGATACATGAAACAAGATATGCAATGAACAGAACCTTAGTGTAAATTCCAATTGATATCCCAACTCCCCAATATGTTCAAGTATCTAAAAATGGACAATGAATTGAGGTGATGACACACTCTACTCCCCAATTCATGGAAGGATTATTAAAAATATATGATCACTTAGCTAAGATGAAAATTTCTGTTAATGATGATCCATATATGATCTATGATGACTCTGATCCATCTCTATCCTTTTTCTAATCAACTGAATCTTCCTCATTGTCTCTTGTAAAATGCTTTGTCAAACTAGTGAATTATCACTTATTTCTACCCAATAAGGTTTAGATCGAAAAGGATATCTATGAAATTATTTTAAATGATCCATAAGTATCTAGGTCTGGTAATTTTTGTTGTATGAGAAATCCACTATGGAATGAGCTATTTTTACAAGACACAAAAATCCATGACACACCCCCAATGCATATCCTCCAATGTTTTCATCATCTATTTGGATTTTCCATCTGTATGAGGAGGATATTCCATACATAGAGTTCATTGAGTCCCAAGTGATTTCATTAATGGTTTCCAAAAACAAGATGTGAAACATAGATCTATATATGATACTATCGAAATCAATATTCCATGCCTCTTAACCACTTCATGGATATAAAATTTAGAAAATATTTCAACCATATTAGATTTTTGAATAGGGATAAAATGGGATAACATTTTTAGTCAATCCAGTATCACCCATATGGAATCATTATTTCCGACCATCCATGAGAGACCCACCAAAAAATCTAGGTATATATACTATAATTTAAAAATATAAATAGTTAAAGACTAAAACATACATGTTGGTTGTTGATTCCATACATTTACATGATGACATGTTAACCATCATGAAACAAACTCATATAAGTATATTTTTATTACCAACCCACAAAAACTTTTCTTCAATTGACTTATATCATCATCATGTAATTGTCTATTAAAAAAGTAGAAAGTGCAAGGAAGGCATGTTCCGCTTGTACAAACCAAGGGGTGGCAGAGAATCAAGGGGTAAAAAATGAAGTGGAGACCAAGGTAATCTCCTCTAGTGATATTGACACCTTCCAGCTTCAATGTTTTCATTTCATGAAATAATAAACACTCTAGAACAAGGATGTCTGTCGAGGCTAAATAGTCCACCGATTTGATACCCTCTTTCCAGGTTGAGAAACATTAATATCGGAACTAATGATGCTTTGGAAACATCTAAGGATATAATATATAGACCAAGTAATTATACCCACCCATTAAATGCATTATGTAAGAGCATATAGTTTGTCTCAGCTTCAATGATCTTAAACTTCCTTTCCATGAAAATATTTAGCCCAGTGAGCATGGAAATTGCCTCAGCATGGAGTCATCTACCCTGAACTAACATAATAGAAAAGGCTATGATGATTGACCCACACATTTCATGGACTATACCCCCTACAAAAATCAAGCTAGAAATACATGATCTGTCACTGTTGAGATTCAAATACCTTTATAGGGGGTGCCAATAAACTCGGATTCCTAGATGATAAACAACTCATCTTGAATAATAGTTATAATCAAGAAGTTTTTCCTAAAAATCCATTGGTATTTTAATCCAATCTTGAAACCACCAAACTAAACTCCAATCTATTTTCCATCCCTCAATGATCTCCCCTCACACCCATTGAAAATTGTCCTTATTGAAAAAATTAAAAAATTTATGTAGGGGCCTCATTAAAAATCTACACAATATTAGGAAAAAAATAAACTAGAAAAAAGAACATATCACTACTTAGATAATCAAAACCCATGTTCAGTTCATCTATCACTAATATCATGTGCCATAAATCTAAAGTCTATTTTTCCAACTAAAAATATTAATTTTTTTTAATGAATCTACCATTGAGTTTATATTACTCGTTGCATACATTAACTCAAAGTCAACAACTTGGAGATACTCAATCCTTAATTTTTGTCTCATATTCAAATACCTTTGTGAGAAAATGTGTTTCAAGCTCTTAGGATCTGTACTAAATTTGAATTTATCACCAAATATTTAATGATTCCATATCATTAAATCATATAATACAATAGCTAACTCAAAATTGTGTATTGGGTATTACATCTCATGAGACCATAACTACTGTGATCTATAAGCAACAACATGGTCCACCGACATGAGAACACATCCCATCCTAGATCTCAAATAATCACAATACATGACATAACCTTTTCCTAATTAATGAAATATCATGATCAGTGAGAATATAAGGAAAACACTAATCATATAGAAAGACTTCTATCATTCCTCGTTCCATGGAAATTGAACATTATTCGTTGTAAAATATTTCATTATTGTATCTATTCATGAAAAATCATGTAAATTGTTTTCTAATAACCATCTAGTCCAATGAAACTATGTATCACAAATATATTCTTGGGAGGATACCAATATAACACAAACTCTATATTTTCTGGATCCAAAAAAACACATCTTTCAAAGATTAAAAGGAAATGGAAACATGCTACTTGTATCTAAAATTCACACTTTAAAAGTTTATCATACAAATGATGACCCCATAAGATACCCAACATAGTCTCCAAGTGTTTCTCATATTCAATCCTCATCCTTGTACACATGAACATTACATCCAACGAAACCACAATAAAATAATCTAGATACCCTTAAAATATCTTATTAATGAATTCCATAAATTTTATAGGCACATTCATAATACCAAAATATATAACCACATATTCATAATGGAAATATATACTCTTGAAAGATGTCTTCAGAATATCCTCCTTATGAACCCACAATTAGTGCTATCAAGAATGAATTTCAATTTTAGAGAACCACTAGGATCCCTTAAATAATAACTTTATTAATCGTACAATAAACAACACAAATACAATGATTTCCCTCGACATTTCTTCCAAAAAAACTAGGGATTCCCATAGAGTCGTACTAGGAAGAATGAACCCTTTTCATTATTGATAATCCAACCTCACTTTCAATTCCCATAGCTTTTTTTGGTTCCATAAAATAATTCCAAAGTAAGAAACGACTGGTCCCTATTAAGAGATCAATTAATAACTCCACTTTTCTTGTGGGTAAAAAACCCTGAGAATTTCTTAGGAAATTTTTTTACAAACTGATCCCAAAATACTAAAATACCAATACCATTGACCTCATCGACCGATCCTAATTTTAAAGATGCCAATATTTATGAGATATATTTAATTTTTGGTGCCATCAATTTTGTTTCAACCTTAATTTACAATCATGTCTTCTTTAATGTGATTCTAAACACCATCCTCAATTGTAAATATAACTTATCGGGTATAGTAGTCGACGTGACCATTGAACGTAGTCAACTGATTTTTACAAATGATTCTTTCATATTCTTCTTACTCTATCATTGAGAAATAAAATATCAACATGGCTACATCAATTTGTATAGAACACACTATCTATATGAAGTCTAGAAAATATCTTTAACGAATATGAGTTCAAAGATTCAAAACTAATGGCAGAATCACAACATGTAAAACTAGAATATTAATATCATGATACCAAATAAATGTATTGGATATACATGTATCATATAAAAATTTCAAATTGATAGAATTAAAATTAGTTTTACCTCTCACTATCGAAGGTCCATACCGATCATCCATGATATCTTGATCATATCTGTACAATTTATTATCCCATGTTCTTTGATCTTTATTATCCTAATGAAATTTACACACTAAAGGAGTCAGGGTATTTCTAGAATCACTAATAATTCTTCATTTCTACAGAATAGAGGTATTCTACTACCCTCATCCCATCAAGGGATTAAAATTATATGAATCAATGGATGTTTCTCAAGAATTTTATCTTGGAGTAGTTTGAAAATAACATATAATATTTCCCATTAGATTTAAACTTTTTCAGCTTCTAGCTGGTTCTATACAATCTTGCTTTATGTGATCAAAATAACCACATTGAAAGCATCCAAACATACTCTTCTTTTTGTGGAAGATTCACTGATCTCGAAATTAGATTATGATTCATTCCATCACCTTGTAAATAGGTGAATCATATTCTATTATTCCCCTTATTAAATTTCGCACTATTTCTTATAAGTATCAACATGATTCATCCACCCATAGTTTCAGTTATTTTATCTTCTTTAAAAAATTTTATATTGACCATATCTGTAAAATTCATTTTAAAAGGAATGAAAATCTTCTAGTGAATTGATGGCCTCATCCCAGATTGAGAGATGTGTTCATACAAGGATTCACTATCAGTAACTTCAGGTTTAAATTGGAATAAATTCAGGAATTTAGCCACATACTATATCACTAATAGGTTCTCTTTCATCAAGCTAAAAATGATCACCATTCTTTAAATCCTAAACGTATGATGATATAATTTTTTGATTAACAGTTATTCAAAATACTCTCATTACATAACTTGGTCAAACATCTCCTAAATAGCTGAATCCCAACACTGTCATGAATGATACTCCAGCATGTACATTTCCAAATTGGCATTCAATTCAGTTGGTGTTCCTAGGAAATAAATGATTCTTTTCATCTTATTCTTTCAGACCTATACTTTTTATGTACTAAATCAACTTGAATGATTGGTGGAATCTCATATGGACCTAAATGGAATGATCCATATTCCATGGATGATCCATCTAGTCCCCTTAATCAATGGCATGAAATGCCTAGTTAATACTATGAACCAGGTATGGGTCCAAATGTGTCTTAGATGCATCCATATTTTTAGCAGCCTCTCCCTATTGGTTTCTATGATTCCTACCATGTTCAATTTTTTTATACCCATAAAAAAATTCCGCCTAGACTCACACTATATAAATTAAAGGAATATTATTTTAAAATTTACAACATCACATGCTTCATAAGATGGATTTCTGAAATTACACAATTTCTATTTCAAAAACATCTAATAAAATTACACCATGAAATTTGAAAATAAAACCATTTTCAAAATATCACATCCAATCCTTTTCAAATTCTCAAATTTGAAAATATATTCCAATATTTTAAAAATTAAATCTTTTTCAAAAAATTGAAAATCATTACTGAAGATGAGATATTCACTCCAAGTGGTATGTTGTTTCTTACCAAGCATATTATGCTTTTCACATTGGCTAATCCCATAACAACATGGTTAAAACCCCTAAAAGTTTCTCAAAACACTTATGTACCAAACTCCTTGTATCTTATAATTTAGCATAAATAGGTTATCCACACAACTTTATGATCTACATTTCAGGTTCTAATGATCATCACCCATATTACCATTCCAACTCAAGGACTAAACAAGATTGACATTAAATGAAAAGACCGAAAAAATACCATTTTCCTAAATAAAATTGAATTTCTAGTAATGAAACCATTTGTAATACATATCCCCTCCCCATGGTCTTGGAAAGGTTTTAGGAAATTAATAGGCATTAAGTGACCTCTATAGGGATCAAAGGCTGATAATAAACTCTAAGGGATTTGTTAACAGTCAATGAGATATTTTCAATTTAAAAGTAAAACAATAAAATCAATGATAACATAATAAAACAAAAAATCTATAAAAAATTAGAAAATGTAATAAAGCTCAAAAAATACCCCTAACTACCCTACCAAACTACAAACTATATTGATATCCGAGTACAATGTGTAAGAAAAATCCAAAAAATACTCATGGAATTCAAAAACAATAACTCTACAGCTCCCCTACATGTTCTAATCTCTAACTAGACAATCCATGTTCAATGTATCAAGATACATACCGAAATAAATGATATAGTTTTCCTTCAACTATTTCATGATAAATAATTTCATCAAATGAACCAATGTTCCTATGTAATTGGTGAGTATAAAACATATCACGATTTTCCTAAATGACTTCCCTACCCACACCACTAGGATAGAACTTGTTAGAACATTTATATAAAAATATATTTATATAATCATTTTAAAAATATCAATATTTTATATAAAAACCCAAGAAGTTCCATATCGAAACGATTTTTTACTAAAATCATTCCCCAGGAAAGAATCTGATCTATTCTTTACAACCTCATCTCAAATCTATTTGACAAATCATCAGATGATTACAACACACCCGTACATGCATAATCCCATGATAGTTTCATACTCAAGAGGAGTATCTGATTGATCTACCAATTCATCGCAAGGTAACCATATTTCTATTTCCCCAATGAAACAGACCAATTCTATTGAGTCATGTATTTCACCCAAATGGGTTAGCCCCTTATCCAGTGCCACATATATGAAATGTACTCCAACCAACCAGGAATGTTAAATAAGATGTAAAAAACATACAAAGACATTAAAATAAAATAAATAATTAATTGAAAACATTTTCCAACCAATTTTATATGTAATAAAACCATTTTTTTAAATCATCATTTAAAATTAATGAATCTAATTTCACTTTCTATAAAACAATAAATTAATACAATTACACAAACCAATACAAAAACATTTTCCTGTAAACATTGAACATCAATTTCATAAATAAAATAAACAAATTCAATAAATTTGACATCAATCAATCATGTTCTTATAATACAAATCATTAGTTAAGGCAACTACAAAAAAACTTAGATGAAAATGAAGAACAACACAAATTATTCAATTAAATAAGTTGAAAACCAAAAAAATCACCTTAGATTTTGTTCCCTATGGAACAAACAACCATATCTCAATATTATTGGAATATGAAAACATAGATATTTCCCCAATTTATTAGATCTATATATCCAAGATAGGGAAGAATATGAAATCTAAGGAAAACAACTACGAAAAAACACTTACCAAGGAATCTATCCCCCAACACACCAAGAATCACCAAAATATTTATCCCGCATCCAGAGGAACGGTCTCTATATCCTTTTTGGAGAGTAGAAATTATGTTAAGGTTGGATGTAATTAAATATTATGGGTTAGGGGGACTACATGAGTTATATATACTAGATATGGATCTAAATATTTCTATTGTGTGTTTTAGGTGTACGATTAGGAAAACTATGTGAAAACTCTTCACTAGCCACTGCCTCCATGAATCCCTCACATGGTTTGACCACATGGTTAGAGAAAATATGTTCTAACAATGATCAATCATTATATTAACCATTTTAGGGGTACTATAGGTTGGCTTCATGATTTGGCCAAACCGTACATTTAACAAGGTGTCTACTCATAGCTAATTTTCTCACCTTACACGATTTCATGGAGGTGTTTAATGATTTCTACAAAATGTTATCAAACCATTAACTTCCAAAAAATCACCATAAATATTTTGAAACTCCTACAATCCTTCAAAAACTTAACCTAGTTACTTTATATAATTAAAACATATAACTAAATAGTTAATACCTGAAATCGGGGGTGCTACAGGTGAAGTGGGATCCTATAACAACGAGTCAGTAACCTTTAGTAAATCATATTATAATAATATTTTATACAACTGTTGGTATTGGAAAATAAGAAAGAACTGTACAAATAGTTTCCATTGAACCATTAGTATAGGGGTACCTGGAAGAAAATCCTTCTAATTGTTTTGGGAACTATTTGTATATGTTATACCAAAAGTCCCAATACTTATAACCTAGGTTTAAAATTATTGATATATGTCCATTTTTAGTTTTGATTTATAAATTAAATTTTCAAACTCCTTAATCATTCTAATTTCATAATAATTATTAATTTTACATAACTAATTATCATGAATTACTCAATTATTATAATAATTTCTCTTTTTTTAGTCATTTCTATATAGTGTAGTATATTATTCAAAAACATCTACATAGAAATGTTAATGGTCATTGTCCATAATTCAATGATTCATTAATATAATGATTTATCATGGTTTGACATTTATTTCATAAGATAATTCAAAGAGTTCATTAATTTAATATATTTTACTACAGTGTTTGAAATGATCAATTGTTTCTTTCTATATAGTTTTTTAGTTCAAAGAATTACATTGATTGTTTATTTTCAATGAAATTGTTATCATGAATATTTTATCATCCCATAATTGTAAAAAATACATCATTTTATTATTAATGTTATATTAAATAATGAAATCAATTTTTAATAATATTCATAAAGGTATAATTGTGGACAATAAATCATCGTTGACTATAGTATCATAAAGAAACCATGAATATTTTTTTATAATTTCCCAGAAGGAAGAAAATTCTATTAAAAATATATGATTATTAAGATAATTAATCTATAATTAATCTATAATTTTTTATACTCTTAATGAGAAGATATTATATAAAAGGTATAAAGGGATAATTGAAATGAGGGTATTGGTGTTTACTTACTTATATTTTGACACTATAATTACTTATTGAAAAGGGTTCTATGATAAAGAATCAAAACATTCCTGTTATAAAAGTTATAAAGTGGATGTTTATGTAAAATATTGAATCATGGAAGGTAGTTTAGATTATTTTTAAATTATTTTTTGGTTAAATAATATTAAACATTAATTTAGAAGTTGGATTAGAAACCATTAAATTGACATTTTAACGGATTATTAAAGAGTGATGGTGAGAGAAAATGGGTAATATATCTTCAATAATTGAAAAAGCATGATTATAACACATAATTATAATTTTTGATGTTTATAAGGATATTGATGAAAATTAATTAATTTTTTTTTCAATTGGAAGGAGGAGGTTAAACAAGACACGAGTTTCTTTTTATGCCACCTCCATTAGAGTATATCCAAACACAACAAGGAAATGACTTAGGGTTCTACAAGAATGATAAAGAAGATTTTGTGGTTTTTTTGTATAGAATATTGGTATATTATTAGAACAATAATTTTTTTATATGAGGGAAAAGGGTTGTTGGAGGTGTGTTTATATAAGTTAGGGGGAAGCATATTTAATCATGATGTATTTATATTTGTATTATTATTATCTTAGGTAATTAATAATATTATATTTTATGAATTTTATCATAGTTAATTAAAAAATAAATATTTAATTAATAATTAAAAATTCCAATAATTAAAATTAGTCTTTGAGAAATATTTTATATTGTAAGAAATCATGACTAATTTTTATGAATATAATTTAGCATAGGCTTTACAAATTGATTTATAGTTTAGAAATAAATTTAATTAATTTTAAATTCAATTTCTTAAAAATAAAAAAAATAGCATATAAAATTATATTTGCAGTTCTTATGTAATATCTATATAATTTTAATAGCATAAAATATATATTATTCCAAAAAAATTATTTTTTATTAATCACTTATAAATATATTTTAGAAAATAATAAAAATTATCATAACCTATTATTGATGTGTTCATTCAGAAAAATCCATTAGATAAAATTACAATTACTGATATGTTCAATTTATATTTTAAGATGCATAATAAAAAAATATAAACAAGTATACAATATATATATTATTTATTTTATTATTTTTGAAAAATTAAAATATATATAATAATTAAAAATTATATTATTTGGAATTATTTATATATAAATTTAACACACCAACTAGATTTTATAAAATTCATCTTCTACTTAAGTAAAACTTCTCATTTG
Source organism: Viscum album (assembly GCA_963277665.1). Taxonomy (NCBI): domain Eukaryota; kingdom Viridiplantae; phylum Streptophyta; class Magnoliopsida; order Santalales; family Viscaceae; genus Viscum; species Viscum album. The sequence goes on along the minus strand of OY728132.1, from coordinate 754,888,219 downwards.
ATTAATTTTTTTTTAAAATTAGTTGTTTTGGTGAATATTTTACATTATAATCATAATGATATGTCTATGAAAATATAAATGTTGCAATGAAAACTATATCTAAGGATAATTAATGATTAAGGAAAAAAATTTATATATAAATAAAAATATATGTCTTATGTTAATATAATAAATAATCCATAATATTAATTTAATGTAAAAGAGGTTACCTATTATTTTATAAGGAAATTTCTAGAGTTTAAAACTATGAAGACAATCCATTAAACATTAAAAAGACATAATATTTACGTTGTAAATTTCAAATTAAATTTTACCTTCATGAAAATATATTATTTTACCTATTTCATCATATAATGTATGTGATGTTTTATATGACATAATAATTTATTCCATTTCATTCAATGATATATGTATTGATTTTATAATTAATAAAAATGTTTAATGCTTTGTCAAAAATTAGATATCAATCAATAAAAAAGTACAGTAACAATTATAAAAACATAAACTTTGAATATGAAAAAATTGTTATAAAATACAACATTTTATCTAAAAAACGAGAATATTTTAAAAGGGAATTTTAAAAACCATTTCAATGTGTAATTACTATTTATAATATTCTTTTATAAGTGAACTAATATTTTTAATGGGAACATGTACTAAATAGTTGAGCCAATATAGATGATAAATATTTATTGATATTTTTGGAATATATCAATATAAATTGAACGAAATATATTTAAAATTTATATATGTAATTTAAGAGAGATGATTTATAAAACTATTCATTGAATATATGAAATGTCATTCTAAATCCATCCAATATATCTCTATCCCTTCAAAAATGGATCACACCTAAAAGGCCCACTCTCCCAACACTCAAAATCAAAATTCAATTACAAAATGACTATCAACCTACAAACCTGGGCAGTTACAAGCCAATTGATCCAAAAGATATCAATTTAAACTATTTTCCACATCATTGAAATCTGCACCAATCCCATATACTTTTTTATCCCCTTCCCTGAGTAGTTTTGATATATTAGTTTTTAGAAAAGTGTTATCCCAATAAGTTGGAACCATTGGTATATGCCTTAATACCATTGTTATAAAAAATACTGGTGGTTTAACAAACCATGGGTTATATTTGGTAAATATATACCTCTATAAATGGTTTGGTTGTAATGTTTTTATTGATTGTAATAGGATAATAATTCATGTATTGAGTATTGATCCTGTGACATTGCAATTATATTCCAAACACATGGAAATTATACAAAAACCACTTTTTTTATATTAAAATTATATATTGTTTGACAAAAATAATTATTTAGTTTTTTGTTTTTAAAATAATTATTCATAATTAGATATAAATAGTTCATCCATATATACCAACCACTATTATAGGTGGTTTGATGAAAAATCTATATTAATGTGATGGTTAGAAAGTTTATATTAGTTGTAAAATATCGTACCTATACCAATGGGGTTGATAAAGTATTTTATTGGTCAGTCGTTATAGGTCTAATTTATAGTAGTTCCTTTAGACCACTATAACCCTCTCATAAACACTAATACCAAGGATACTTATACCTTTGTCTTAATATCACTACCTTCATCCTTAAACAAAGGCTAGAGAGGCTATAACACATGGTCATATAGATGTATAATAAAATTGACATTGAAATAATGGATCATATTTAAATTGATGAGAAACTCATGTAAATGTTAAAAATAATTTACAATGAGAATTTCTTAAGGTGTGAGAGGGGATTTTGATATTTATGTTTCTTTTTATAGACAAATATTTAATATAAATTGGAAATAAACAATTCAGATTTGGTATGAACCATTTGATGTTATCCTTTGTTGAAATCAATGTACAAATTAGACTTCAACGTTTTATATTTTCAAGGAAAAGATAATATTTTATTCTCATTTTTTGACCCAACTCATAACAACTATAGGTATATTAGAATAAAATGTAAGTAAATCCAATTATGAATCACATACTTATAAAAAAATAGTACCCAACTGAAGGCAGCCACTCAATGGACCAATTAACAAGTGATAATCTATTCTTGGTTTGAGTAGCGTCATTCTCTGGGTTAAGTGAATTATATTGACATTATTAATTTATATTACATGTAGAAATAGAATCTTATCAAGTTTTGAATAAAAAATTACAAACATTTGAAGGTAAAAAAAGAAAACCAAGAACATGATAATGTGGAACATAGATTTTTACATAGAAAAAACTAAAGTTTTTTATTCCACATCCCCAAATCAATTATTTGGAAATATCTAGTTAACTCGAACTCAACATTCATACATGTTATTCCTCCTAAAGTGGGAATGTAATTTTTTTTGGGTAGGATGAGTTCACACTAGTTTCATATAGGGATTATTCCACTGAGGGTAATTATTTTATTGATTTTCATTCCTAGAAAAGATCTAACACTCGAGATACCATAGTATCTTAAACACCACCACCATCTCTTATATAATTGGAATGAATCTAGATATATAAGTTACATTAAAATAATTAATACATATATAAAAATTCTTATTATATATTATGGGACTCTTAGATGTGTCTTCTCCAATTTGGATTCATGACCTACAAAAGTTTACAAAAAATTAATGCATATCCCATAAATTAGTGAACCACCTCTATGTTTGTACTTAAAATTGGGTTTTAACAAATATATGAGGTCCCCCACCCATACAAGGTTCCCACATCTAGATAAATTTTACAATATATGAATGATTCACTAAACGCATAAAGAACATCCATAAATGATATATAAAATCCTATAGAGTCTCCAATGACTCAATAACTACTTAAACATGACTAGTAACAAAATGATAAGGGGATATTGAGTGATAACCCCGTTCAGGTTCCCATTCATGGGAAATGAATCTTAATACATAGATTTTCTATCAGCACATGAGAATCCAATTTAGGTTGATGTTTAGTATGTTCCCCTATCAATACTAAACAAAATCTTTTTATTAATAGGGATTCACCCTTAATTATTAAACCCATTTTCTAAAAACATCTATTTTTTTATTTCGTAAATAAGATTGTTTCATGTTTGGATACATAGACATCACCTACTATTGATTATGTAGAAACCACAACTACCATTATATCTACACTAATATGTATATAGGCACATGGAATGGAAAGGTTCCCTAAATTGAAGGATAAAAAATAGACAAAAATTAAACTTCCCACTGATGAGGGAGCTACCAAAAAAATATAGTGGTACTACCACTATCTCTATTAAAATTTAGGCTCTTTATTACCCTAGTTAATAACACACCATAGTTTAAAATGAAATATACTTTCTCTTTCACTTGAACACAATCATGACATGTCCAAGAGATGACTGCATAGAATGCTAGTGGGTAGGTATTAGAGTGCATGATAGAGTCTTAAGTTCTCCACCATCACAGTCTTTTATAGTTATCACCCTTATTTTGAGTAAATTCCATTTTCTATTGTTTTTAAATTTATATTTACTTATTTTATGATTTATCCCCTTTAATATCTTTATATTAAAAATTTTAAAATATACATGGGCTCATCACCTTGAAAAACATGATTCCCCTAAAAATCATTCAGACATAGATTATTTCTAGAGAAATAATCTATTTCATGAGGAATATATTTCCAAAAATTTACCACATGTAATTAAATAAATTTATTCAACTATATAAAATATAAATGAATGAATATTTCTCTACCTAAGAATGAACTTCTTTTCTTTTCATGTTATTTTATTAATCACACTACTCTATTATAATTTTTACTTTTCATGTATCTCTCTCATAATAGATAAATGACGGGAACAATGTTAAATTAAATATGGGGATTCATTCTTGGATGAAAATTTATTTTTTCCTATTTTAGATATAAAAGACATAAAATATTATAAAATAAATAAGATATCTGGGAATTTTTATTGAAAATTCTCTTTAGTGATAAATACATTTGTATAATTTTTTTAATATTTCATTCCATTAGATTTTTTATGAATTATAATATGATTTCTTTTTATGATTACCATTCACAGAAATATGAATTTATTAGACTAGTCATTTTTATTTTTGAAACAAAATTGATTGAAAAATATATTTTGATTTCCCTTTATCAGAGTTACATAGGAAATATTTTAAAACATTATTTGTTATACACAATTTCTTGATAGATTATTAAGATATTCATAAATACAATAACATTATTTTTTATATTATCATAAAATTATTCTTTTGAACCATATAATAATTATTTAAGACATGTATAAATATTTATCAACTTTCATATTGATATCTACCCTATGTTCTATTATTTAAGAATCTCATGGAAAACAAGAATTTAATCTTACAATGATGGTTCCAAACATTGGGTCATAATGTTGGAATATTTATCAGCTAGATTATGATTGGTAACTCATGTAATTATTATTATAGTATGATAAGATAAATGTTGAAATATTATATTGAATTTGGAAATATCGTGGTCACACCACTATTACATGCATTACAACATTACAAGGTCTAATTCTCAAATCATCTCTAGTGAAATACTTGTAATGTTCAATATTTTTGTGAGACTATGTGTCACTCACAAATTATATTTACATATGATTAATTATATCAATATTATTTTCAACAATTTTATAAATTTGAGGTTTCATGTGTTACACCCTAAAGAAAATAACTACATTATGATGCTGGTTGGAGAAATTTTAATTATTTTAGAAGTTTTTTGTATGTTTGATGATGCAAGAAGTTGCACCAGAAGGATATAATAGTATATTATAGTAATTAAAGTGGGTATAATATAATATCTTGGAAGATATATTTCTCATTATAAGAACTATCAAAAAAATAAATGGTTATGTTAATGTGTTGATTACACAGTAAAACAGAATGTACCACAAGGACTTTAGAAGGGGAATATTTATGTAATTCTATACAGGATTCCTTAGATGTCTTAAAATATGAAGTAATGAGCTACACTATGATAGGATAATTGATCTAGAATATTTTTAAGGATTATGCATAGATTCATAGAGAGTTATAAATAGCAATATTAATCTAAAATTAGTCGATCTAAATTTTTATCATTAACACATCAAGACAATACAGATCACACCATGACATGAAAACTCTATTGATATACAAAACACAACTGAGGTGGTAATTAATTGACTAAACATAGTAAAATAAAATATAATGAGATCTATTATATTTCAATTATTTGTGTATTCAAAACAATCGTGTGATTATATAGATGATTATGATAATCTTTAAAGGCCCATTATGTGGATAGAGGTGTGTATAATGTTTGAGAGGTTCAGCTTGTCATTTATACCATTATAAAATGGATTTATAATGATTGTAAGAATAATTATACTCTAAATTTCACCACCTTTATGGGTTTATTAGGAATGTCAGTGCAAAATATTGTTCCAAAGCATCTCAGTTTTTACATGATGAATCTATATTTATAACTGAGAAAATGAACACTTTATAAAGGGTTACATTGTCTCATGGAAAAAAAATTACATATGGAATAGTCATATATAATTTCACTTAAAATATTTTTGACAATAATATTTATCTTCTTCTTTAAATGTGATACAAGTTATTGATACCACCAGAATGTCTATAATAGAGACGTAAATGAAATTGTTTTTATTCCAATGAAAAGGAAAAAATATCTCTAACTAGATTTTTATTGAACTTGATATATATTAATTTAATGGATTTACATCATATAAAATGGTTTGGGAAAATATTCTTAACATACATGATGGAGATATAAATGCGATGGAGGTTATACTGTTAATGATGTACACAAAATTCAATGACTTGATGACAGTCCCTAATGAGAACATTGATGATTTTATCATTTTTTTCATATAAAATATGGGATCAATCCATTTTACTAGGGATCATATGAATTATTTTTCTATTATAAAATTGATTCATAGAAGAATACCTCCCTTTTGGAATGTTATGTTATCTTACCGTGGGGATTAATATCCATCATAGATGACTCTTGAGGTTCATTATGAAATTTATGTGGATTAATTGTTATTATTTAATCTTGATATGTATTTTACCAAAGATTATATTATATTTCTTTCAATAAAATTTATATTCGATATATTCAATTATTTAAAGGTATTGATGAAAATTTTAGTGGTGTTTTCCTATAACTTATCACATGATGATTAATGTTGGGAAAGGTATATTTAAGCATTAATTAACATTTTATTAGTCTAAATTTTATAAATATAGTATTATTATATAAATATTACTAATTAATGTAGACAATGGAGCTGATGATGTTCTAGAATCTGCACTATAAAAAAGGATTCCCCCGATATGAATCCTTATATTAGAAAATTCAAATAGAAAGAGGTTTCATGGAAAAAACATACTCATTAAGCTAGAAGAAGAATAACTATAATATTATTGTAATTCCCTATAATATGATAATTTTGAGTTCATCTCCAATGTGGGAGGTGTTTTAATGGTCACATATTAAGGAAATAAGTATGAATATGGAATGCTAGATCAACTTTATTGATTTATTAAACACAAAATTTAAATTGAAGGATATCTTTAAGAGTTCGACTAATAACACATAAAAAACGAAAATATATGTTGTTTGTAGAAAGGACTAATATATATCTATATTAATAGTAAGATAAATTCACACAATAAAATAATTTTATATAATAACATTATGATAATAAATAATCATTTGGAGAATTGTTTAATTAAAGTGAGAAGGAAGTTGGTAAGATGTACCTCAAAGAAGTAGTTTCTTTATGTTTGATGATTAATCAAAACTAAAAGGTCTATAAATAAAAAATGATGCTATGGTTAAGGAAATTATCTTATAAGTAGATTATAGAATGTGAATAAATAAGATAGTGGGTGGTTAAAATGATTAGGTATTAACATTTTCTAAGGAATATTGGATAGGACGGGAATTTTATTTCATTGGTAGACATACAAAGATCAATAATTTATTTAAAAATAGAAATTAAAAATTTATTGAAAACCCTCAAAACCAATTGTAAACCCAACATTAAAGAAACTACACCAATTTTGGAGACATTTGGAGAAGAAGTTATGAAAATATATTTCAATGGATTATATTCCAATTTTATTTATTCCAGGGACATAAGTTGTCCTGGTGTATAGGATAAGAAATATAATTGTGAGTAAAAGTTCCATGAAGTCAAAAAAGAACATTGAGGAAATATCCAATATCTCAATGAAAAAATTCCATTACTATAATTTGTTTATAACTAAACAATTTAATGTTATATGGTGGTTAAGTTTTTACAAATGACAAGTATAACCAATAATAATGGGAAGTATGGAATAATGTTAGCTGAAAAAGAATACATGATTCCCCCACAAATAATACTTCTATAACATAGAGGGATAGAAGTATGATCATGAAACTTATATTGAATAAAATTTCAAGAGAACCCATATGTCTCCACTCAACTAGTTTTCTCTTTGAGGTAGAAGAGAAAAAATAAAAAGGCTACAAGGGATACAGTTACAATAAAATTGAAAAAAACAGTAGAACATAGATTTTTTATAGTATGTGATCATCACACATGACCAAAAATTGAAATATATTGATTAAGGTGATTATCCATGATTATGGGACAGTTTGAATAGAAAATTATGGAGTTTTGGAAAGTCATTATAATTAAAAAGATGAGAATATTTCAAGATGAACTATAAATTATTTTCATTAATTTTTAATATAGAAATTGATATAATCTTTTAAATTTTAGTCATCTATATGAAATTGGTTTAGAAGTTACATATCAATGGAATGAATTATCTATCTAAGAAAAAATGTGAGATTCATAATTAGAATAATAGACAATAAATCCAAACATTTATCATGGATATTTTAAAGAGAACAACATATGTTTTCTTATAGTAGAGGAATAAAATAACCTTTGGAATTGATGGAATATAAATATTAATATACAATTTTGGAAAGTATATCCCCAATAAAGGAAATAGATGTTATTAATAAAATTTAAATAAGATTGCGAAAGAACATGTGGTACCTTTTTAGGTAAAAATAAAGATAAATCCATACTGAACATATAAGAAAATAGAATAAAACCTGATTGAACAAATAAACACTGAAATATTTGGTCTAATAATGGTTATTAAAGACTATGATGATAATTTCATCATATTATTCAATGTTGATTATAATTAAATGGGATGTATCATGATTATTCTAACCTAGATAATAGTTATTGAATGAGTTTATAAATTTTATAGAATAGTTTTCAATGAAAATAGAATAACTATATTTTTTTTAATTCCAAAATGAAAGAGGGTATAACTTTGAGGCAGTGGATAGCTTCTTGGAGATGCATGGGATACATAATGAAGTAAACATATTACAAAAACTAAAAAAATGGGCTTACAGAAAAGAAAAAATGATTATTTAAGAACCATAGTCTTAATTGAGGTATGTATCCTTATATTTATGTCAATTATTATAATAAATTACTTGATATGTCCTAAGGTGAATAATAGTAGATGTTATAATTTTCTCAGGGGTGTTTGGGGCTACTTCAAATCCCAAAACCCAACTCTAGGAAGGAAAATTCATAGTGAATGTTCAGTTCAAACCATGTGGGGAATGGAAAACTATTTGAAAACCCATGAAAGGAATGGGAAGAGTGTTGGGGGGTGACACATGGTTAGATTAAACAATTTAATATAGGCCTCATATCCCTATTACCACCACACTATTTTTCCAGTGTATTTTCACATAGTTTCCACATGGCTAGTCAGATTGTGTGGGTTCCCCATGCTTACATATAATCGTACACGGTTGGCACATGGTTTAACAAACCATTCACCTAAACCATTTAACCCCCTTATTTTTTGAAAATTTAATTATTTTAAATTGAATTATAATCTATTTAGAACCCAAAATTTGGTTTCTTTATCTAACGCAACTTGCTCAAGGTTTTTAGAGCTCTCCTCCTGGGCTAATCATCAAATCAAGATATATTCTACTTCCAATATCAAAATTGAAGGCCGTTCATCATGTTGGATCTAAAATGGTAGAACTTCAATTAATTATGAAATTTTATATATTATTATTGATATCAATTGTGTTATATGAGTGTAATAATATTTCACATGTTATTAGGTTATTTTTCTATTCTTCATATTTTTCTTCTTCTGAGCCAAATCAAGAGATGATACTGGATGAGATACTAACCATGAACATATGGTAGGTGGTCTCATGACTTTCTCTTAAATAAAATCTATTTATATATTTCTTTATGTCATCTTCCCAATTTCCAATAATTTTCATTATAATGAAATTAAATCATGGAATTATTGGTCATGGACTATTAAAATAAAGATGCTTGTTTATGATTTTGGAAAGTAAATAAAATTTAATTGAATAGAACTACCACATTGGGTGTGTTGAAAACATTTATAGACCACTATGGTTGTCTTTTGACATGGATACCATAGGGGGTTTCCTCTTATTTTGATCATGGGACGTTGTAATTAAATTGATAATGATTATGGAATTATCAATTGATAAATTGATATGTGAGTTGAATTGAAATATCAACTGTAAATGAAATGGTATATTTAGATGGGATGAATGGAATGAAACTTAAACCATAACTTTTAAATGATTGTGTAAGCTTTAATTTATCTTTTTATTGATAAGTGAATTTGAGATAAGTGATTTTTATTCCACATATTAGTTATTTATAAAGAAATGATTTTTATAATTCTTTTTTCCCATGTGAATAATTGAGAGGAAATAATTCTAAGCTTTCCCCATGCTCCTTAGCCGCCTTTGAGGCGAGGTTTGGAATATCTCTATTCTTGGTTTGATCGTTCCATGTTAAATTATATTTTTAAATGGAATTGATCAATTTGATTGATTTGGTTAAATTCTTGTTATCCATCAGTGAAACATGGCCTCATATGATAATTTTTTTTGATGGACTGATTTTTCCAATGAATTATATGCTCGAGAGATACTTTTTTCCAAGGAGAGACTCATATGGACTTGACTGTTATATTTCAAGTGACACTTGTATTCTTTATGGATTTCCATGGAAAGACACATGAGAATTTGATTATATATTCCATGACTAATACTTGGTCTCCCTTAGTGGACCACCTAGGATAGACTCAAGTGGCTTGGACTTTATACAACACCTAGAGTGATACCTAGGTTCTTGAGAATTTCCATTGATGGTATTATAGGGAGTTGGTTCATATTACACTTTGAGTTAGACTTTGATTTCATATTATAGATGCTAGGTACAAACCCAGGTTTTAAATTGAATAATGAATGAAATGATTTTTATGATTCATCTTCTAAGACAAATAAACATATTGGATTTAATCCTAACTTATACCTTTATGGATTCACTATTTTGGCATCATTGGATATATGTGATATGGGGGATTAAAAGTTATTAATCGAGTCATGAAACATGCATATTAAATAAGATTTTACAGCTAAATGTACTTGATTAAACAAGACAAACCTAGCTATTAATTAGATAATTTTCTTAAATGAAAAAGAATAAATGAATTGATTATAAATGCAAGCCCACTATTTATGGAATGTATACTTTTGAGTACATCCTTGCATTATCATTATTACTACCTACACAATCTATTATACATATTCACTAACTAATTGACACTATACCTTGGGTTGTTTTCTACTGAAATTATTTCTTACCCACTTTTTGGGCCATATTGTGAGACCCAAGCATTTTATATGATGAAAAGTGTTGATAATGGAATTCACATTACTAAAGTTACTTAATTTCTTCTTAAGAGTAGGGAAGCATGGGACCAGGATGAGGGTCGTGTTACTATATGGGATAATATTGGCCTTTTTTAATTTTTTTATATGTATTATACATATTCTATGTGTTTATATTGTAGTTGTTTTTCTAAAAACCTAACATGATCATCCTTTTGTAACTAGGATGACTTCTGTCATGTTTATATTATCAGTTTTCCATTGTTCACATCATGTCTGATTGTTATTTATTCCTTTATTTTTATGTTATTGACTCAGATGTGTTACATTCTTATATTGAAGGAATAGTCTCCCCATGCAATCACCTAGTCCTTCACTACTAGTCAAAATCCCTTGGAATTTGGGGAGATGTACATGAGGCCATATGACCAACCGGTCTCGGGGAACTATTTACCATAAATTGGTGTAGGGACAAAATAAATTGGTATAAATCGGTCTTTCCAATTATTATTTATTATTTAGGGAAAATAGAAAAGATATGGGAAGGAAATTAAGTTTGGTAATTATTTGTGCCAAGTCTTAGCTATCCCATATATAAGAAAATTCCAAATTACCTCAAATTAAATTGTTATATTCTGGATTTTGGTGATTAAAGTTGTTTGGATTTTACTTTTGGGTGATGCACATGATTTATGATGTTATTATTGATATGACTGTTTCTTTATTGTATTAAACACTGATGAGATGAGGGTCTTCCATCTCATGCATTATATTATGAATTTTCATGAAATCACATACTATTAATTTTTCTATTCCATTTAGGGTGCATTAAATATTGGATGTTTTTTTGATAGGATTCATGATTTTTAATGTACGTAGATGTGGAAGGTATTCATAAATGTGTTATGGTGTGTATTAGATGTATTCATGTCATTGTTCCATGGGGTTTAAGATCCCTCATGGATACGAATTTGGAGAAGCATTGGCTCAACCTTTTCAATCGAAGAGAAATAAAATGTGAAATGGGAACGAGTTCAAATGAAAATGAAAATTATTATGGGAAATCAAGTGACAATGGAATGAAAACTTGTGTTTCTTAGGCTAGATAAATTGACCATACCCGACCTTAGTAGTGGGAATTTGGATGTGTCTCTTTATATTACTTAATTTATAAATCACCAAATCTAAACTCATGGATTGTGTAGAGGGGTGTGTTCTTAAAGAGAAATAGTATTGCCTATCATGCTTATATATCTACACATTTGAGCTACAAACCATGATAATGATCATGAAATGATGTGTGTGTTTGGTATTGTAGAGGCATGCCACCACAACAACCACTAGTGGTACGCCTAGAGGCTATCAATGATCACACTCCAGAGTGATATATCATGGGCTACCATGGGAACCTCCAGTCATGCCAACTATGTCACAAGTAATTATAATACAAATAGGTTTCGAGGCACAATTCTATGATGGGTTTTTGTGATTCATATAGACCAATAGGAGAATATAGTAACATTCCCCCTATATGGAAGGGTTAACACATGGATTATAATAATACTATCCACCCACATGTTTTGGGGATAGTGGACCCTAGGTTATGGATTCATGGCTAGAGGTCATTCTATATTCATCCAATAACCTTGATAAACCTCCTCAAATAAGGTTAAATCATGATATGTATATGCTATTTCATTCAAGTATGAGATGGAGAGACATTATCACTCAAAAAAATTGTTATTGAGAGATGGCATGTATGGTTTTACATGTGGCCTTCAATTATTATAATTATACAGAGATATTGAGGGCTGATAGAGACCATAGTTTCATACATTTATAGTATAGAGATCGGTCATTTATAGATTAATAAACATGATTTAATGAGCTCTAGTGCCTTGCACCTATTCTGGTGGGTGAAGAGTTATCAGAATATACAAAATTCGAGGATGGCATGTGGTAATACATCTAATTTCAGGTGAATATTTTTCAACTGAATACTATTTTGGAAGAGAGAATGTGGATATAATCATTGAGAGTAACCTGAGAGAATCTTGAGGTGTAAGCTAGGGTGGTTTGACGTCTCGATCTGGTTCTGTATTAACCAATATTAAGAATAATAATATAGAGCTTTCACATAGTGATATTAGAAATCTAAACACATCTTCAAGTAGCAAGGTGATTTTCTACCAGTGTGGTAGACTGAGACAGAAAAGCATAAAGTGCACGAGAGATACAGTTGAGTGTCGATCTTACGGAATGATAGTCCATCTACAAATATTCCATAGAACGTTTCCACCAAAATCTTGGGACCTAGGTTATTCAAGATCTCCACATTTAGAATAAGGGTTAGTAGATGCACATTAAGCCAAGGTCTAGAGTATAAGTAGTCGATTTAGCCAATGTGGTCATCATGGTGGTGGTAGTCAGATCCCAATTATAAAACAATAGTGGGGTGGATCTGCTCAGGGTAGAACGAAGGTATCACAAGGTCTCAGTTCAAGCCATGTATATGCGGGGTAATAGTCTATTGAGGAGTAGGATCACAGATCTTACACTATCAAAGGTACTATTCTAGTATCCTATAAATTATATTATTAACTTATTGATATACTGGAATCTCAAAGCTATATATATATATATATCTGTTGTTGAGATCCTTGGGATTAGTTTTTATACTTTTGATGGTGTTTTAATGTTGGAAACATCATTAAGGATCAAAATGAAAGATGTTCATGAGTGAAAGGAGTTCCCCCATGAGTTTGGTGGGTGTCAATTATTATGGAACATATTTTCCTATGAGATGAGTAGCTTTGATATCATTCTAATAATGTGTGGGTTGGTTCCCTTTCATTGTTTCATTGATTTATCTTATTTTAGGGTGAGAATCATGACACCAGAGGGAATAATGTTTCATTAAAAAGGTAAATGGGATGTACATGAGAGCCATGAAGGACCCAAGTATCATGTGATACACAGGATGATAGCTCAAATATCTAGTTTATATCTGGATGATTAAAGAACATGTTAGATTGATTTTTCCCCAGTATTTTATCTTCTCATGGACATCATTGAAGAACACTTTTCAGGATTACCTCTAGTGAGAGTGTTAGTTTTCATTTTTGATCTAGTGTTAGGAGTTGCATTAGTATTCATTCCTCCTAACAGGGTGACAAATACTGAGTTGAAAATCTCAATAGGTTGAGAGAGGATATAGAGGTAAAGGGTTTCATTCGATCCAATACTTCTATATGAGGTTCACCATACCTTTTGTCAATAAGGTGAATAGAACCCTAAAAAAATGTGTGGATTATCATAAATTTAAATAACTGATGGTTAAGAACATGTATCACAAATCACTGATTGATGATCCTTTATACCTACTCCAAGGAGCTCAGGTTTTCTCAAAGATTGATTTTTTGTTCTGGTTATTAGGACGTGTGTGTTAAACCATCATGCATACCTCACATAGCCTTTCGTAACAAGTATGGTCTATTTTGTATTTGGTTACTTCATTCGGCCTCACAAATGCCCCAATGATCTTCATGGAACTATGGAATCAAGTTTTCATTCTTGATCATTATTCATTTGTGGTGGTTTTGTGGATGATATATTGATATATTACCATAATTGACACAACCATTCCAAGAATCATGAGTTCTTATTGAATACACAAAGATAGTATTTGTTATAAACTAAGCTCACAAAGTAAAACTTCTAGATGGATCAAAATCACTTCATGGGTCACATCATTTCATAAGAAAGAGTATCAGTATACCCATATAAGGTAAGATATATGCATTCCTGGGAGTATCCCAAAAAAACGTTTATAGTATGATGTTTCTTTGGTCTGGATGGTTACTACAAAAATTTCATATAAGAATTCGCATGCTTAGAATCACCACTGATGGGCTTGATTAAGAAGGGTGTAAAGTATGTACAGATGGATTCATTCAAGATTTCATTTCATGAGCTAAAAGAGAAATTGACTTTTGTGTTGATAATAATTTTTCCAAAGCTATATAGTGGTTATACTATGAATTGAGATTCATCATCTATTGGGAATGGAGAAGTTATTATGCTTTGTGATAGAGTCATGATGTATATTTCTCAGTAGATGAGGCCAAATTAGAGTAATTACCTGACATATTATTTAGAGTTATCCGTAGTTGTTCAAGAATTCTTCTATTAGAGCCGTTATTTACTTGGAGGGTGCTTTTTGGTTTACATGAACCACAAAATAATCGAGTATATATTTATATAGCATGATATAAATATGAGGCATTGAACATGGGTTTCATACCATAAATATTTGAATTTCATGCTCACCTACACACATGGTAAAGGACATGTAGTGGCTGGTGCACTGAGTAAGTGGACTCCGATACAGGATGTGCAACATGCCATTAGTGAGTGCAATCATATATCTTTGTTATTTGATAATTACTACAAGGTGCATGAATGTAAAGGGAAAACATTGCTTTCATCCTTATTTGTTACCACTACACTTCTTGATAGAGTGAGGATGTGTAAGATCATAGTCTCAAAAGTCCTAATTCTATGGCAATGTGTGGTAGGTGAGGACCCACCTCTTGGATGGACCATTGGCGACGATGTGGTTATATATTTCCATGTTCAAGTATGGGTTTCCATAGATATAGATGAGGATCTTATTTAAAACTTTTATAGTGACTCTAGCATTCTAAAAATATCATTACATGATCTTAAACATAATTAAACAACATATTACTGGACAAGGATCATAAATTATAGTGTCATGGAAGTTTAGATAAATAATTAAACATTATAAAAACAACATTTATTTAAACTCCACATTGATCTTCCAACATCCACTATGATCGAACATCTACCAAGTATAACCTAGTGATAACATGGAAAAAGGGATGTGCTATAAATCTTAATAATGGAATAATCAAAAGAATAAATCTCATCTCATTGGTTAGAAGGAATAACATAATCTCCAAAAAATGCATTGAACATAAGGAATATTAACATATATTAATGGGGATATTATAATAATGGAATCATAGTAATTTTTAAGAACCATAAAACATGACTTTATAAAGAGTTAAGGCTCATCAAACATAGAGGTGAACAAGTCAAGGCTAACCACCAAGACTGTTGCATGTAGAGCA
Organism: Viscum album; assembly: GCA_963277665.1. NCBI lineage: Eukaryota > Viridiplantae > Streptophyta > Magnoliopsida > Santalales > Viscaceae > Viscum > Viscum album. The sequence goes on along the minus strand of OY728132.1, from coordinate 754,872,226 downwards.
TGAGTCAAAGCTAACCACAGAGGCAATTTCACATAACATATCATGAGGATAAATATTACCCAATGCATTGAAGAAATATCTGGGAACACCCATCATAACATGTTCATGAATATGTGTTCTGCATAAATAATCATAGATATGGAATTAAGCATAAACCTAATTTTTACCCAAGAAAAGAAGTGGGCATCTTAATCATGACATTAAGCATAGTAAATGGGTGTTAAATAATAGTGTCTATGAAAGAATATAATTAAATAATAAATGAAAATTAATAATGTATAATATAAATATATCCTGATAGATGAGGTCAAACTAAAGTTATAACATGTAAAAATTGTATTTCTGAAACATTAGAATTAAAATATTTTTATGTGGTTTAACTGAAATGTTAAAGATCATATACAATTGAAAAATGAAAAATCATTTAGAATTCAAAAAATTAGGTTTTCCTAATAATATTAGTGGTTATATTAAAATTATGGAAGCTAAATATCAGTAATGGATTGCACTTGAAAATGGGTAAGAAATCGAAAAGTTCCCTCAAAACGGCTTGCTCATTGGGATGTATCGAGAAGGGAACCACAAAAAACATGTATATCCCTAAAGAAGGAGGATTAAAAGATCATGATAAATGAGTTTGGAAAAATTAAATATTATTTAATATACGTACATATATGGAAAATTTAATTTCATTTTGGTAAAAGAAGAAGAATAGAAACCCGAAGGAATATTGGATGTTCGTGTAGAATCTTTTACCTAATGTATGAAGGTGTCCATTACTAGATCTTAATGTCCTTGATAACCAAATTATATTAATTAATTGATAATGACATAACTTCACCTACATGAATTTATTTTATTATCATTTTATAAAGAACTTTTATGAACTTTTTATGAGTTATAGTGTTCAATTTCATCGTTTGGGAGGGCTTATTTTCATAGTTTTCATGATTAGTCCACTTCAATAATAGTATGGAATTTCATATAAAATGGTACTATATTTATATATTTTTAATTATATTACATTAATGATCATACAAAAGATAAAATGGTTATATGATTCATTTGATTGATTGGGATGAGGATGAATCTGTAGATAAAATTTTAATGATAATCACTTGGATTAGTTTGTCATTTTTCAGTCACAATGAACTCATTTGGTTTTATAAATTAATATATTTTATAAAAAATGATTCTAGAAAAATAAATAAAAATATTATAATCTGTTCCAACAATGAAATTTTTTTATGATCAGATTTGAAAATGTTAAAAGAAATGAAAAACCCACCATCCTTGAATGTGATAAATAAACAGATCTTCGATGGTGTTTTCATTTTTAATACAAATGGCAGGGAAAAGAGATATGATAATGATAAATTATTACATTAACATAAAAATATGATAGTAAATATATGGTATTGGATTATTAATAACATTTTAATGAGGGGATTTGAGGAGAAAAAAAAAGAAAGGAACTTGAAAGGAAAATAAAATAATCATAAAATGAATCTACCTCTTCAATTTATCCTCCTTGAGAGCCTCTATAGTGAAGTTCTTTTAGTCTCCTGATTATAAAAAGAGACAATATAAATGGGGAAGTGGTTTGAGAATAGTATAGGAAAGAATATAAACAATGTTCAAGGTTTTAGAGGTATAAGGAGAAGAGGTGGGGAGGGGTTGTATTTATAGTGGAGGAGGGGGTTTTTACTCACTTTTTATCCAAAATTTTATTATTTTTTTCATGAAAAGAAATTTTTTTAATTCTTGAGACTAAATTCAGTAATTTGTGTATGTAAATTCGAATAAATGGTCACTTAAATTATCCATGACTCAAGCATGTCCCAAAAATTTATTTATTTACGTATACTATAATTAACCGTATTTAACTATTCACCAAAGATTCATGTATTTTATAAAAATATAAAATATCAAACCTAACCATTATCCAACGTGTATAATTCAAAAATTGAAACCAATTTTTTTAAAAAAAAAATCTATAAATGAGAAATTTTATTTCTAATTAAAATCATAATTTACTTGAAAAATACAAATTTTAAAATTAAAATACTTATTTATTAACATTGAAATATTAACTAAGGTCTCATAAAATTAGCATACAATCATAAGACATCCTAAAATTATTTTAAAAAGAAATTCTATGAAAACATTTTTTTAATTTATTAAATTAATAAAATTTTTGTAATTAAATTCACATGACATAAAAAATATACCAACACTTAGTTAATAATTTTTATAATATTTATTTAATTATACTATAATATAATTATATCATATTGACACTTAGAAGATGGAATGATTTTATTTATTCCTTCATTTGTGAGGTTACTTTTACATTGGCTAGTTTACTATTCATAAGGGTCACATTACAATTCCAAAGGTCAAGTTACTATTTCATCGATATGTGTTCCTTAAATTCTAGAGATACCTTTTATTTCACTCATTCTTCATTTATAAAATTTTTATTGTGTTCCATATGTAATATTATGGGATTATAATATTATAAATAATTATAATATAGGGAATATATTTACAAAACTTTGTTTCATTACATTCTTCCTTCATTATGAAAATTTTCCCTCCAAATTTTATTTTACATTTTAGGCTGAAAAATGGTGTGAGTACTTCACCTTCATTACTTCCTCCAATTCCCATGTTACCACTTCGTACTTATGATTCTAGCACAGTACGTTGTCCAGGTGATTAGTCTTGTTGTGTGTAATGTTATCCCTAAAATCCATGATCTTCCCTGGTTGCTTCTCGTATGAAATGACATTCCCCAATTATACCACCTATCAAGATAGTATGCGTGGAAGATCTAATATGTACATTCTTTATGTGGGATACGAGGAATATATCATGTAATTTGGAGATGGAAGGTGGAAGTGCATTTTGATATGTTTTATTTATGATGTGATCAAGAATCTCGAAGGGTCTCATGTACATGGGGCATATCTTTCCTTTATTTCCAAATCTCATGACCATTTTACATCGATATATTCTGAGGAATACCTTGTCTGTAACTGTTTACTCAATAACTCTTTGATGATTGTCTACAAATCACTTTTTTCAAATTTGGGTTTCCATTATGTTCTCTTTAATGGTTTTCCCCATCTCCAAAATTAATTTGACCATTTTATGATCTTGTAGCTTATGATCACCGAAAACATCCTAGAATTGTAGTTTTCTACACCTTTTCCTATTAAGTGCTTAAAATGGACCCATTTCGATGGTGGAGTGGAATATTTTTTTGTAAGAGTGTTTAACCATTAAAATATATTTCTTCCATCCTCCATTGATTTAAATAGAACATGCTCTAATTTTTTTTCTTATGACTAAATAGTTCACTCAGATTGGCCATCAGTTTGAGGATGATATGCTGAACTTATGTTCAGCTCAGTGATTAGAGCATGATAAATACTTTTCCAGAACATTGAGATGAACCTCATATCTCTATTCGATTTAATTGACAGTGGTTATCCATGAAGACTTACCACATATTTGATATATATATATATACGATTTTTGATATCATGATAAGTTTTCTCAAATTGTGATACAGTGATTAATCGTTGTAAGACGATCCATAAGGACCCTTATAACTTTGTTTCATCTAGATTTCCTTGGAATTCTAGTGACAAAGTCCATTGTAATTTTCTTCCACTTTAATTTTGGAATGGGTAATGGTTCCAACATTCCCTCATACTTTTATCCTTCATCCTTAAATTGTGTACATAATAGGAAATTTGATGTATACTCACTAATCTCTTACTTTATATTGTCCCACAAATAGTTCTCCTAGAGATATCGATACCCCATTATTCTCCCTTGGTGAATAGATAAGGTTGATAATGTGTGTCATTTAGAATCTCATTTTTTATATCTGGATTGTATTGTACACATAATCATGACCCAAATCTTACAAATGCTTCTTTATAAATCATGAACTTAGTGGATTTCCCATTTCTATTAGCTTCCACAATTTTTTGTATTTCCACATCTTTTTTTAGCATCCTTTATTTTCTCCATGGGGGATGGATGGTCAATAATTTGATAAAGTATTGATCATTTTCCTCCATTAATGATTCCCATGTCGATCCTCTACTAATCAATGAACATTTGATCCTTCTAAATACTTATCATTGATAAAGATGCCGGATCTTTTCTTCTTAGAAAATAATTTACCTTGTTTTCTTTACCAGAATGGTAGTGGATTGAGTATTCATAATACATAATGAGATCGACCCATATTTGTTCGTTCTTATTAAGATCCTCTCATGTGAATAAATATTTGATACTCTTGTGATCAGTATACATTTCACACTTCTCACTATAGAGATAATGTCTCCATAATTTTAATGCCAAGATCAAAATTTCCAACTCCAAATCATGTAGGGAATAGTTTTACTCCTGAATTTTTATCAAAAATGATGCATTGTCTATCAATTTATCATTTTTAATTAGTAATGATCCTAAATCATTATTTGAAGCATCACAAAATACCACATAGTGTTCTCCACTTTTTAGAAGTGTGAGTACTAGCACTATGATAAGCCTATTTTAAATATCATTAATGGTTTCCTCACATTTGTTTGAGTCCAAAAAAATATCACTCCCATTAATTTCATCTTGGTTATTAGGTATTATAACAGTAATAATTCATTCAAAATTCGACAATAACACCTAGATAGACCAAGAATGTTGTGGATCTGGATTACTGATGTTGTCCTAGGCCACTATTTGATTGCCTTTATCTGAGAAGGGTCCATGGATATTGATTTTCTTGTGATAACTTGCCCCAATAATTATACATCCTCCATATGGAATTTATATTTACTATAAATTATATAAAATTTATCCCTTCTAAATGTCTTTAGCATATTATTCAAATACTTCTCATTTTCCTCCTTACTCATGGATAATATTAGAATTTCATCGATAAATACTACCAAAAAGTGGTTGAGGTAAGGATTAATGAATCTATTCATACAATCCTTGAAAATTGGAAGAGAATTAGTGAGTCTTAAGTCAATCACTATTATCTCATATTGTACATACCTTGTTATAAATGCAGTCTTTGGAAAATTTTCCTTCCTCATCTTTAATTAGTGATATCCCCATTGAAGATCCACCTCAGAGAAATAATTATCCCCAAAAAAATATCTAAAAAGTCATATATCCATGGTAGGGGATACTTGTTCTTTATTGTAGTTTAATTGATCTCATGATAATCATTTTAGAGGTGAATTTATCCAAACCTATTCATAATGAAGAGGACTGGTATACCCCATAGTGAAGCACTTGAGCGTATAAAACCCTTATCTATAATCTCATGTAACTACTTTTTTATATCGTCTAACCCTATGATGACCGTTCTACAAGGTGTCTTTGAAATTGGTAGAAATATGGAAATACCCTAAATTGATAACTCAACCTATAGATCAAGAGTATGAGTAAACAATTATTCATAGAATACATTGATGAATTCCCTCATAATGGGCATGTCTTCGACTATGATTCTCTCCTTTGTCTCAATCATTTTAATGAGATATGTTTTATCATAAGGAAGTAATATCTACACATGGGAAAATGATTCTGAGGTAGATTCATCTTCATCACGACACTTTTAAAGGATTGGATGATTCATTTGGATTTAATTATTGATGTTCCTTTACCGATTTTTAATGTTGACTTTGTACAGAGATGGTAAACCCATGATCAATATGCAATTAAACACTACCAAAATGAGTATAAAAATATTTTTTGGGAGTTTAAATCCATAAAAATTAACTGGGTAGGAGATATATACTTTGGATACAATAATTTCCCCATTTTTTGTTCTCACAGATAACTCAACATCCAAATTTTGAGGTGGTGATTGAATAGTACTACTAATATTGAAAGATATGAAATAATTCATATAACCAGAATAAAATAGTACATTCTCGATTCTTGAATGAATAACAAACATACCTATCACCATTTTATTTTCCAGCTCATCATCAGAAGTAGTGATTATATATTCCCAACCATATTTCCATAGAGGTTGTTGTTGATTTATTCTAACAACCCTAGTATTAGGGTATTGATTTGAAAAATTCCCATGTTCTTTGTTGTTGAAACTCTATATTAAAGGTCGAATGTTGAGCTGAATCTTCATTTATTCCTCCACAATAGTGGAATTATTTATATACCTTTAGTAGTTCTTATCTATATTCCTTATGCTAAAACATTTGAATCATTTCTTGGTCTCCATTAAACAGTTCCTAGGATTATTCTTCCCACAATTTTGACACATGGGATGTTGAATCTTATTTCTATAATGGAAATAGTTTGTTGATCCACTCATGATGGACTCTATTTTAGTTCTATTGTCACTAGACCCATGAAAACACTGAGAGTCTCCAATATCCATTTCATCCATAAGGGAACAATAGACAATCCCCTACTAGGTATTAAAGTATCAAATATCCAACACATTTTGCACACTCAAAATTTGTCCTCTAAAGAAGTGATCCACCTTACTTTAGGTGATCATGAAAATACCGAAGGAGTACCTTCAATGGATTGTAATGTTTTCTTCATACTCCCTAATAGACTCATCATACCAATACTTCTATGTGAGGAATTCCCTTTACATCTTAAGATGAATGGTTTGGGGAAAATATTATTTGAAAAATATTCTCTTGAAATATTCCCATTATATGGAATTAATTTCCTCCTTGAACCTTGTGTTTGTGATTAGTGTCCACCACTAATCAGCTTCCCAATCAAAAATATATACCACTAGAAAAAATTTCTCTTCTTATAAGCACTAGAGGATAGAGAATGTCTTTTCAATAGAGTTTATCCATTATTCAATGTGGAGGGGATATGAGTATACAATAAATATGGGAGGCCTTATCCAAGTGAAGGATTCAATGGAAACTTTTTATTTCCTTGGAGGAGGTAATTCCACATGATTTATGATATTATTCATAATATGGTCCCATCGATCTAAAACGGCCATAAATTTTTGAGTACCCTTTGACATCATATTTTCCATATCATTAGGAAAATCATCATATTTCCTATTACATTTATTGTTGAAATGTGTTCTTTAATTTCACTCTATTAACTATGAAAAATATTGTGCAATTTGGTGGCGTGAATACATACCTAATAATAATAAAAGGAAACATTGAACAAAAAAACTAGTATTGGAATATTTTACCCTAACTTGTGATTTCTTAGGTTTCAATATAGTTTCTCCATGATCTGTTTCTTAACATATATTCTTATTGGAGTTTTTTTGTCCCTTAGTAATGGTTCATAATGTGTTTATGAATTTACCAATTTATATCCCCCAGTAGTGTCAAACCAGGTTCGGATTATTGCATGTCGTCATGTACTAGGTTATCCTGAGTCAATACTGGAACACCATGTCAGATTTTTTAGTCATAGTTATTTCAATTCTAAAACCACTTCCAATGGTAGTATGCAGATAAGGGAGTATTTTCTTGATATATCACTTATTCTAAAGTTAACAAATTATAAGGATTTTTTCTAATAATAAGTCTTATCCCAAAGGTTATTACTAAAGTGATTTATCCCAAATATTCCGAAATGACTAGGCTTCCCTATAATACAAACTATAGTTAACCTATCCTTTTAAACATATCATCACATGATTTTATGCACAATTAAATATCATATTAAAAGACGATGATCATAATGTCTAGTGTCTTGGAAGATTTTGTAAATAATTAAACATCATAAAAATAACTTTTATTTAATCTACACATTGAGCTCCTAACAAATATTATTTCAAAAAAAATCATAGGATAGACTAGATATAACATGAACAAAGTGATTAGCTGAAAATCCAATTAAGATAATAATTATAAGAATAAATATTAGTGCATGAGTAAGAAGGCATAACATAATTAAATAAAAAGTCATGAAACATAAAGAATATTAATATATAAAATAATGTATCTTAAAATCATGGTATCATAGTAATGAGGTAGAACCATAAAACATTATTTTAGCATTATTCAAGGCTCTTCACACATATAAGATAACGAGTTATGGCTAACCACCAAGACTGTTTCACATTGACCATCAGTCAATGTTAACCACCAAGACAGCTACACATAATATCTCATGAGACTAAACATACCCCAATGCATTACAGATATATATGGGTCATCCCATCATAACATGTTCATGAATATGGGTTCCAAGCAAATAATCATATATATAAAATCATGTATAAACATAAATTTACCCACAGAAAAAATTAGGTATCTTATTCATGACATAACGCATCATAAATAGGTGTAAAATAAATGTGGTCATGAATGAAAAGAATTAAATCATACATGGAAATGAATAAATTATTATTGGAATATATCATGGTATTTTATGTCAAAAAAAGTGATAACATTTAAAAAGAGTATTTAAGAAACATTATAATTAAAACATTTTAGCATGGTTTTAGAGAAATGCCAAAGATAATTTAAAATAGAAAAGGCTTAAAATTTTATATAAAAGAAGATGTGAACTAATAATTTATTCATAATAAAATTAATAGTTTTATTAAAATAATTTAACTTAAAATTTTTCATGGAGTACACTTGAAAATGGGTAAGAATTTGGGAAGTTTCCTTAAAAAGGATTCTTATCAGGAAGCATTCAGAAGGGAACCACATAAAACATATATGTCACTGAAGAAGTAGGACGAAAATATCCCTATACATGAGGTTTAAACATTTAAATTTTATATAAAAGAAATAAATAAAAAAATATTTTAATTTGTGTAGAAATAGAGTAAGAGAAACTCGAAGGAATAATGGATGTTCAAGTATAATCACATACCTTAAGTCTGAAGGTGTCCTTAACTAGATGTTAGTGTCAGGGATAACAAAATTACTTTCATTAATTAAAAATATATACCCTATCCTACATTAATTTTATTTATTATTATTTTATTATTACCTTTTATGCCTTTTTATGAGTTATAGTGTTTAATTTCATCATTAGTGAGTCCTTGTTTTTATTGTTTTCACGATCAGTTCACTTGAATTAGAGTATGGAAGTTCCTATAAAATGAAAATGGTTTTATAGAAGTATAATTATATTATATTAATGAACTTATATAAGATATAATGGATATAACATTTATTTTATTAAATTGTGTGAGTGTGGATCATTAGATAAAATATTAAAGATAATCACATGCATTAATTTGGTGGTTTTTTTATCACAACAATGTCATTTTTTTCTAAATTAATATCATGTGTAGAAAATGATTATAAAAAATCACATATATATATCATAATTTGGTTTAACCATAGAAATTATTTCTTGACCAGACTTGAATATAGTAATAGAAATCGAAAACCCATAATCCTTGAACGTGGAAAATTAAAACATCTCTGACGGTGTTTTCATTTTTAGTATAAAAGGATGGAAAAAGATAGATAATGGTAAATTATTCAATTATAAACAAAACATTACTGTATATTAAAGGTTATAGAGTTATCATACCTTTTGGATGAGTGTATTTTTGATGATTAAATGAAAATATAGGAATATGAAAACAAAAAAATTAATCAATAAAAGGAATTTACATCTTTCATTTATCCCCCTCGAGAGCCTCATTAGGGAAGGGGTTTTGGTCCTTTTAAGATACCACGAGCTCTTTGAAATGGTGAAGAGGTTTTGGAAGAGTATTGGTAAGAATATAGACAAGAATTATGGTGTGATAGGTTTGAAGAAAAGAGGGGGTGATGGGTGGTATTTATAGTGGGGGAGGGGTGTTTTTCTCATTATTTTATCCAATATTTTTTTACTTTTACCAAGATAAGAAGTAGTTCAGATTATTGAGACTAAAATAGTAATGTTTTCATATCAATTATAATAAATTGCCACTTCAATCATCCATGACTCAATCATTACTTAAACATTCATTTACTTACATATACTTAAAATTATTGTATTTCACTATTCAGCAAAAATTCAGGTATTTTAGAAAAATCAAAAAAATTCACCCCAAATATTTTTTATGGTGTACAATTAAAAAATGAAATACTTTTATTTTAAAGAATTTTTATAAATATGTTAAATTTAATTTATAATTAAAATCATATCTTAGTTGAAAAATACAAATTTTAATATTAAAAATGCATTTCTAACTCTTTGAATAATTAATTAATATCTCATAAAATTATATTTTAATCATAATATATAAAAATATTATTTTATGAATAAATTTGATGGAAATAATTATTCTTTTAATTTATTAAATTAATAATAAAATAATAATTAAATATACATGATATACAAAAAATACGAACAGTTAATTGATAATTTTTAAAATATTTATAAACTTATACAATGGAATAATTATATCATATTGAAACTTATATGATAGAAAAAACTTAATTATGCATTCATTGGTGTGGTTACTATTTGATTGGATGTTTTACTTTTTATAAGAATCACCTAAATATTCCTAATTTCTTGGTGTTATTTCATTGGTATGTGTTCTTAACTTATAAAGAAACATTTTATTTAACTCAATCTTAATTTATAACAATATTATTGAGTTCTTCATGTAATATTATGTGATGATACTATAAGACGTAATTTTAAGAGTTAAATCCATTTAAAACTCATGGGTCATTACAATTTTCATGCTTCAGCTTGGAATGGGAACTCGGGTGTCACCCAATTGTATTAGGATTTACACCATCAGTACTGGTGGCCTGGTATAAAAAGAGATATAACCCTTTTTTATGAGATGTTCCAACTAACAGTAGGTTATGGCGGAACACCAGTGACTAGAAAAATTTTTACAGTAGCCAACCATTCCCAAGTAGAAATGGACTAACATGGTATTGTATTTCATAATGGGATTACTGAGGTCTCCGTGAGGTAATGATGCCATAAGGGTTGTTGTAGATATGATCATGTAGGTTTATCATTTATTTTGGATGTAGTAGACCATCAGTTTGGATGAACTTGTGAAGGCATATATCCTAGAGATAGTATGAATTCATTGGGTCTTGCATACTATCATATAAAATATGGACACTGAGTTTACTTTTTGTTCCTAGAAAGGGCTACAGAGGGCACTAGGTATGTAGGACTTTCTGAGAATAGCATAAAACCCCCAGATAGATAGTCATTCATAGTGTATAATTCTGGTGCTTGAGGAAATGTTGTGAGCCCGCATCCAAGATTTCATGTGCTCTTGAGAGTAGCACATACCCCTATTTAAATTCAGCAACAAAATTATATTTTTGGCTTCTATATACATGGTTTCATATAAGGATTTGTACCGTAGCCCATGTCAATCACCCCTTTGCTGGTTATAGGTAGGAGAGTCAGCTATGATTGGAACTCATCTTGTTCAAGAGATAATGTAGCAGGTGCCATTGATTCAAAAGTAGATGGCTACTATGCAGTCTTTCCAGAAATGATGCATAGGTCACCAGAGAAAACCTCCAGAGTTCAACATCAAGGATCATGTTTTCTGACATGTTTCATCAGGGCTTCGACATAGGATAATAACGAGATAGGGTAATCTTCACGGAGGTAAATCAATTCATTCAATATTCTTGAGAGAGTCGGGCTAGTAGTCTCTCAGTTGCAGATAGATTAATGGTATTGGGATATGAAATACATATTCCTTGTTTCTCAACTATGAAATTATTATTCATATCCATATCATACATTTTAGCAAGTGGATGTTGAGTTATTTGTACATGTGTCCTTTGAGGAGCATCCTATACATATTGTGGATCATAGATTGATGGGTTTTCAGGGTTATTATGCCCCTCTTGTATGGGTGTTATGGAAGCATGACCTGGTATATGATGTGATTTGGGTGAGGAGGTTGATGTACAATTTTAGTAGGAGGATTTATTCAGTGATCACGCTTTACCATACTTGGAAAGGAAATTCGGGAACAAATTTCATGAGGGACGAAAGCTTGTAATAACCTGGTTATTCATTCTAGTACATATATTTATATTACCATAAATTGTTATTTTAAAATCTCTAATATGGCCTTAAGTGAATTCTTAACGAGGTTATAGAGTTCCCAGTGGTGGATGAGGTTGGTTCATAGAATGGAACCAAACTCCAAGAAGGAAAATTCCTTGCGTATGGTTACTCCAAACCATGTGAGGATGGCTGCATGGTTTGAAAAACCTTTCATGGAATAGGAATAGGTCATTAAGAGACCACATGGTTATATTAAACTATTAAATCAATTACACACTACCATGTGACAACGTCAATTGTTTTCACAGTTGGTTTTCCCATAGTTTCCCTTTATTTATTCAAACTATGCAGGAAACCTGTGTGGGTAAACCGTGCAGGTGCCCCATTCCAATAAATAAGACATGCAATATTTGTTCACATTTAAAAAAATCATATACATAAATTGTGGTATCCCAAAAATTTGGGAAAATTTAACTATTATAAGTTGAATTAAAATAAATTTAAACCAAAAATTAGTTTTCCTTGTCCTGTAAATCAATCTCATTATTTTGAGGGCTCCCCTCTTTGGATAACCTAAGAATCAAGATATCTTCTAAAACTAATCTCCAAATTTATGGTTATTCATCTTAGTGTATATATAATGGTAATACCTCATTAATTTTTAATCATTATTTATTAGTCTAGATATCAGTTTCACTGTTTTAGTGCAAGATGAATTTCCCTATTTTTAGGTTCTTCATCTATTCGTAATATTTCTCCTAATATGTGTTGAATACAAAGCTAATGTTAGAGGAGATATAAACCATAGAATTAATGTAGGTGTTCTGCTGCCTTTGACTTAATTTAAATCTATTTATATATGTTGTTGTGTCATGCACCGAATTTTAGAGTGTCTCCTTAAAACGAAAGTAGTTAATGTAATTGTTAAGAATGGCCTATAAAATTAAAAATGAATTTTATGATTGAATAATATTTTATAACCATGAATTGAATAGATGCACTGGTTTGGGTGTTTTGATTATATTGATAGACCCCCAGGGGTGTATGTTGACTTTTACACTTTATGGTGTTCCCTCTTCCCTTGATCATGGGATGCTGTGATTGAATTGATAATGGTTTTTGAATTATTAATTGATGAATTGATATGTGAGTAGAATTGAAATATCAAATGTAAATGAAATTTTTTAAGGGGATGGTTTTCTTAACAAGGCCCTTGGCCCATATATTTTAAATGATTTTAAATGTTTTAATTTTTCCTATTTTTGATATTCCAATGTGAGAAAAATAATGTCTATGAAATGTACTAGTTTTTAATAATGTCATTCTTATTATAATTATTTTTCCCCTATGAGTAATTCAGAGGAAATAATTCAAATATTGTTCTATGTCCTTTAGAATACATTGTAATGAGTTTGGGAGACTCATTGCTCATTGTTTGACATTGACATGTTAAATGACATTTATAAATGGAATTGATCAATTGGGATGAATTGTTTAAATGATTGTTAGTCATGAGTGATGAATGGATTCATATGATAATTCCATGGATATACTCATTTGCCTAATGACTTATATGCTTGAGTGATATATTTATTCCATGGGTAGAAACATAGGGAAATGACTATTTTCTACCAAGTGACCTATATTTTACTTCTAGATTTCCTAGGACAGAATCAATATATATTTATTATATATTCCATGGATAATACATGGGCTCCCATAGTGGATAACCAAGGATAGACTTGAGTGTCTGAGAATTTAAACCATAACTAGATCGATACCTGGTTTCTTTAGGATCTCTATGTATGGGCTTATATGGTGTTGGTTTATAGTATTCATTGAGTGAGACTTGTATTCCAACATAGGAATGTTGGGGAAGGACTTAGGTTCTAAATTGAATAATAAATGAAATGACATTTATGGTGTTTCTTCCAATCCAAAGTTGATTCTTGGATTCATTATTGACTTCTACATTTATGGATTTCATATTTTGGAATCCATGGATACAAGTGATATGGGGGATTCCAAGCTACGCATCAGGTGTCAAGACATGAATATTACATGTCATTAGAATATTAAAACGGACTTGATTAAAATATATACGTCTAACTGTTAATCATAGAAATAATTTAAACAAAAATGAATAAATTAATGGGTTATAAATGTGAACCTTTCCTTTATAGAATGTATATATTTTTTTACTTCCTTACATTAGTGTTATTAATTCTTGTAAACTCTGTTATATATATTCATTGACTGATTGGATCCAATCATTAGGTGTTTTCATAATGTTTTTATATCTCACACCCTGTTTGGGCTATATTTGGGGACCCAAACAGACTATATGACTGAAGGTGGTGATAAGGTAATGTCCCCTTCTACAGGTATATGATTGTTACATAGGATTAGGTGAGCATGGGACAAGTCTAAGTATTATGATGAAATCTAGGGAAATTTTTGGGATTTTTTGTTTCTGTTATATGTATTTTACATCTGACATGTGTTCCTATTTTGGCTATTCTGGTAAAAACATGACATTTTCAACTTTTCGTTTATAAGATAACTTTTGGTTTGTTTATATTATCATCCTTTTGTTGTTTACATCATGAATGATTATTATTTTTTATATTCTCTTTATGTTGTTTCTTCTACTATGATACACTCTTGTATTGAGGGAGTAGTCTCTCCATAGACTCCCATAGGTCATTGGTGATATTTGGAAGCCTGTGGTGTTGGGTGGTCTCTTTAGGACATGTGGCCAACTAGGCTCGGGGCACCATTGTGTTGAATCCAAGTATGTGATTTTATAGATTAGTTAACATGTTGGCCAAAATATTACTCATTTAGATTGTCATCTTTCACCACTACAAGAAGAACGATGTTAAAGTTGTTATATATGGATAGAATCAGGATTATCTACTAACCTAAGAAAATTTTACCCTGTATGAAATTTGTAACAGAAGAAATAAAATAGTATGGAGGAAGATGATACATTCGATATAATGAATAGAATCAATGAAAATATACATAAAAATAGATTGGGGTATTTCTAGGATAAATATTCAATAGTAATTCCTTCTAATATCTCAATAAAAATTATAAATTATTGTCAAAAGTAATTAAAAATAGATTATTGATGGAAATTTTAGAAATATATCTAAAATTATAGATCATATAATGTACAATGATAATAATAAAAACTATATACATATCAGACCAACTTTCATACTACAACATGAAAGAAAGATTCATATGACGAATCAGTGGATAGAAAGCATTAAAAATTTGTAAACAAGTGAATCCATAAAGGATAAAACAGGATGAGGTATATGAATCAAATAACATAAATTATAAAACTATACCCCAAAAAACATGGTGGGTGGGATATTATAGGAAAACTAGACTGTCTTCTGATGTATACCAAATATCAATCAAACAATGACTGAATGATGACTCTTGGTTGAAATACACAAATGAATTTTTAGATCATGTTTAAAAAAATCTAACAACAGATCACATGGATATGAAAGATGACCTCAATCTCATATAAATAAAGTGTGTATTTAGAAATAAACATGATGATATTGAAAAGGCAAACCCAAATAAAGAATTATTATTGTGAAATTGGTATACACAAGCAGAAGGATTATATATCGATGAAACTTTTATATCTATTGAAATACTATATTTAATAAGATAATTCCTTACTATAGGTGTCTATATGAAATAAAAAATCTACAAAATGATTTTTAAGAAAACATTAAAAAAATAAATCTAAAAGAGGAATATTATATTGAAGAAAAAGGTGTTTCCTAACATGTGATGATAAATAAAATCTATAATGATTGAATTAGGAACTCTATTCCTTGAAATAATCTCCATTGTCTCAATATAGTAAAAATGATAATTTCATAATACATTTGTAACTTGGAAGAGGATTAATTTATCTTAAGATATATGTAAATTCTAAAAAGGATAAATTTTTCAAGGTTATCATTCATATTTATTATGCAATATTTTGAGGAAAAAAGGTTATTTTTTTGGGAGAGTATCCTAAATAGATCAAATTAAAATTTAAAATAACTATAATTAGGGAGCTCAACATTTCCCTTTAGGTAAATGTTGTAAAAAATAATTATTCATTTATTTCATGATCTAATTATGAAATAATGTTGCTGATAAATTTCAAGATACCTTATAGAAATCCCATTTCAACACTGATATTAGTCAAAACCAAGGTCATAAAATAATATTAATGGAAATATATTGACCAAAAATCATTAATGTTGGATAATTGAAAGTATTTTATATCATATATCAACAATAATGAATATATTTTTTCTTCATATTTGGTTTCCTGCTATCAGTGTTTCCTTAATGTTGTTCATATTATATTTTTGAGGAATATCATGAGGTATATAGAAGAATTATTGATTATTGTTTAATGTATTTCTTATAAATAAAAATTAATAAATGAATGTTTATATATGGATTAGTACTGAGATATCATGCATAGAAAATTTATTATTAGAGGGGAATTTTTCACTTAAAAGAAAGTGATTTATATGGATAAAAATTAGGAAACAACCTACATTAATATTAATAAAGTAAATTGTATATTATAAATTTAGGATATAAAAAAATTCATTGATGAGATAACTATTATAGGATTCATCGGGTGAGGTAAAGCTACCCATGGTAGTCCTTTTAGACAAAAAAAGTTTGATAAAATTAAAGATTAATTTGGTGTAGAAATCCTAATCAAATAAAATATAAATATGATAACATTTTATTAAAGAGATGGTTGATTAATTCATGATTATGGAGGAATATATTGTTATAAATTAAAAAGTTATATATATCGTTAATAACTCTTTAAAAACACCAGAATTTGAATAAGTCAGTTGACCAACAGAGTTAATCCATCGACCACATATTTTTTATAATGGTATTATTCCTTCCCCCTTTATACATAATGATGTGTTTAGAAAAATTATACATCTTTATGATTATAACAGTTATTTATTAAAGAATAAATGAGAATATTTAATCTATTAGATTAAGTGGTAGTGAGAAGGATGATCAAGGAATGTGGATTTAAATTTAAAAATTAGAAATATTTTATTCTTTCCTTTAATAAGAATAGTAAACCATGGGTAAGAGTGTTTTCCCATTACTATTTTCCATGTAAATTTGTCTGATGGATTCATGATCAGATCTGAAATGGAAGATTCCATTGAACTTTTTATTCAATGAGGAGAAATATGTTTTCCTAGACCTAATAATATGGTAATAATAAGAAAAAAGAAAATTTTTCAGAAAAATATATCCCCATGAACATTTAAGTTAAGAGTTTTTGATAGTTTAAACAAAAACATAATTTAAAAATATAATGTTTTCAAATAATAGACTTTTCCACAACTATATAATAAATTTTCTAATCCATAACATTCCTTAACCATCTACTAGAAACTTTTCCCATAAGATTACCCTATAAAACATCATAACCTAGGAAAATGGAAACAAAAAAATCGGTGAGATCAAATGATTAGAATTTGTATAAAGAAGAAATAATAATCAAAGATCTAAATTTTGTGTCAGATGAGAATATCGGTATAATCATGTCACATAAGTTAATAATACCCAAAATTATTAGGTGATAAATCTGGGAATAAATATTTACAAAATATATTAGCAAAATCAAAAGTGTGAGTTGATAAAAATGGGCCATGAGAATATAACATAGTCATGAGAATAAGAATAAAACATTAAATCATCTTCTAAATAATACACAAATACAAGAATAAAAAAATTCTAAACAAAAATTATTGAGCCATTTTCACTCATCAACTTGTTAAATGTTTTTCCCTTATCTGATTCAAACTAAAAACACTTGTCAAATAATCCTCCCAATTCTCATTCACACATTCAACATATAAAAGGATCCACCCGTATATAATTAAAATAACATTCCATCATCCCATATTATCTAAAAAAATATCCAATGCATTATAGGGTTAGATAGGACCCCACCCATCATCAATTATATATATGTGTTCCATTTGAAAAAATTATTCATCCTATCGTACTGAGCCCTTTAAATTTAAATTGGTTTCAGTCAACACATCATGAAAACCCCATGGTATGAAAATGGTTTTCTTATCCATTTCCCAAATAATCACAATTCCATGGATAATCAAAACATGAAAAAACCATGGAAAATAAATTAGTATATAATCACTTTAATGAACTTTTAGTTATATATAATTTAATAATGATAATAAATCATAAGGTATTTACACCATATAGTAAAATGGTATATAGTTAAGATAACAGTTTTTCCTCAGTCTATCGATATTTAACAGCATGGAAAACACCATTTAATCATAGTATTCAGGGATAGGGTATTCCTAAATTTAATCCATTGATAGAATAAATATACTTATACCATGATATAAATTAGGAAATATATATGTGGTGATTCATCATTTCTCAAAATTGTAAAAAATTGCATAATTATTATGTATAAAAAATTTTAATGGTTAAATTTGTAAAAAATCAGCAATAAATTGTAAGATATGTAAAATTATAATAATTACATGAATGAACCTATTCGGAGTTTTTGAAAAATTACATTGGAAAGAATAAATAACCTTGATATTTTGAAATAATTTTAAAGAAGTTATTTTTTAAATCTAGGAGAAAAATAATATTTATATTATAAATCATGAAAATGTAGAGAGAATGGTTCAGATAAAATTAAAACGGTATTGGAATTATTTTATTCAATGAAATAAATTAAAAATGATTATTTTTTATACATTACAAAAAACAGCCCATACAGAAAATGTTAAAAGAATTACATAAATTTTATTATGAAGATAAATTACTTTAAAAAGGACCTCGATAAAACTAATAGGCTTTTCAAAAAGAATCTAATGAATTAAAACACAAAATAGGGGATGTTGTCAATTGAAAAGTATAGAAGGGTTCAGTTTCACATAGAAGAAACAAATCAGGTCAAATATTAATTAAAGGTGAATTAAAATTTGAGGAAACCTATAAAACGCGTTAAATATAAAATGGATATAATCAAAAGATTTATAACTAATAAAAATTCCTTATATGTATTATCATTAAAAAAATAAAATAATTTGAAATTTAGATTGGAAATAAAACCCTTACAGCTTGACTAAAATTTTGAACAAAACCTATTGATATATATTTCATGTATTTGGACATAAAATTCCATAAAAAGATAATTCATGATGTGATATATAAAATAGAATGTATACATAACACATAATACAAATTAGGTTATTATAAAAATAAATGTCTTAAATGGTATTATTTGAGATGAAAAATCAAGAAAATCATTTCCTCAAATAGTATAATTCACTCTAAGATGATGTATGAAAAACATAAATATCTAAATCTCCTATTTGAGAACATTTTCATATATATAAAAATTTATAATATTAATTTATAAATATTATCAACATTTATTTTAGTTATTAATTACCAATTATCGATGTTGAGTGTGGGTAATCCAGGTCATTTTGAAATAGATTCATAATAAATATTTTTTTTTTAATTTTTCATCCAAATTCCACTATTACATTTTTATTATAGTTACTGTAATTTTAGAAATATAACAACTAATGTTTTATAAATTCCCTTTAATGAGTACTTTAGTATTTATCTATGATTATGAAATCATGAACAATCATTTTTCTATTATTTTCCACATAGGATTTGAGTTTTATTAATTAATGAGTTAAATATTATTTATATCATCAAACTAGGTGGTCAAACCAAACCAAACTTGAACATACCATTATAAATGGATGATTATGGGGTAATTTAGTAATAATATAATTAAATTACTTGAATAATCATATTATTTATTACCTATTATTATTATATATCATAATTTGATATGACATAAATTAATAATTAATTGATAGTTTACTATTTAAATTTTTTAATTAACATTTTCCATTATAGTATGCTTGTTTTAAACAATTGAATTAAAGATGTGAATTTGATGACAATACCATAAATAGGTTCTAAATTTGTCATAACATAACCATAATAAAATAAAATAATTATATATATCTATTAAAACCCTTCCCAAGAACATATTTATAGGTCAATGATGAAATTATAAATAGAAATCGATCATTTAATTATGGGGGAAGTCCATACATACACATGGATGATGATTTATTTTTTCATAGAACATGGAAATGAAGTAGTATTGATTATTATTACAGAATTTATAATATTTAAAAAATATCATAAATATATATTATATTATCAATTAGTATCAAATTTTTAATGTGGTACTCGAAAACTAAAAATGTTTCTTCATGGAGGCGGTAGATCACGCAACGCAAGAATCACATTTACATTTTCACTAATTGAATGGAGTGGGGAGGTTAATTATTGTAACATAAATATAATAACATATGAATATAATAATTATACTTATGTTATTATTATAACATGGTGAAAAATATTTTAGGAATAAAAAAATCTCATAAAGTAATTGTTTTAGAGAGGTGTTAGAAATTGTTACCTCATTTGTAAGATTATACCCTTTCACAAGGGGATAATAATTTTGGGAATAGTCTATTGAGAATAAAATAACATCATTAAGGTATTTATTAGTGTATATTGAAGGTTTAGTATGATTTATTTTATGAAAATTTGTGATTTTAGTGATGTTAAAATAGGATTTCACTTTTTTCCATTAAAAAGAGACATTTTTGTAAACACCAAAAAATTTCAATAATGGGAAATCACTCTCAATGAAAATTATAAAATATTTGGAAAATAATGAACATAAGGTGTGATAATGTCTATAAGGGTCTCGATCACACATTAAAACATATTTTTTAAACACGATTGAGCCCTTTTACTTTTAGATTCATTACTTTTACCATTTTAGCTTTTATTGTGAAAAATAATTTTTACCTAGTACAATTTATCATTAATGACTAATAAAATAACTTAACACTTATTACATAATACATTGATACTAATTCTAAATTCAAACTAAATTATTATTTGTTCAATTTATAATTGTTATAAAAATTATTTTTATAACAAAATTTATAATTTAATAAAATATTATTTTTGAAAAATATAAATTTAGTACTAAAATGTCAAATATGGATTTGTAAATTAATAAAAAAATTTAATATTAAAATTTTACTTATTAAATTCGTATTTCTTATTAAAAAATTTTATATTAATTTCTAATTTTTGCTTGTATTCTAGTAATTTTATAAAAACAAGTTTTAAAAATAATTGTATATTAAATTGTCTACCTAAAATTAAATCATTTAATAAAATCCCAAAAAGTAATGTTAAGATAAATTTTTAAATTATAAATTCAAATTTTATGTTAATTTTATCAAATTAAATTCATAATAATTATTTAATTAGTTATTTTGAAAACTAAAAAAAATATCTGAAACTATTTTTATTGAAATGTGAATTCTTAATCATCAAGTTCTTTAATTTTATTTCATATAAATTTCTAAATAGATGATTATTGTCCTAGTATTTATAGAAATAAGAATACTACCTATTATAATAAACATTTAAATGTGATTATTTTAATTTATTAATGAAATATACTATACCCTTTTTTGGAATTGTTCTTCAAAAGGAATCCATTATAAAAATTTATTCAAATTGAATATTAATATATAATTATTTAAATTTATTATTATACTTTTATCAACAAATGATTTTGTCATTAATTTATTTTTCATAAATAACAGTTCATTCTAATCATCTGTTAGGTTAGTCTTGTGATTAATTTGAACTAAGCTATTAAAGATTGTACTAATTTAAATTATACAAAATCTTATGTCATTAAATTATACCCCCTTAAAGAAATTTCATCCTCAACATTTTAATTATAACTCAAAAATAAAATTAGGATAGGGTTAAATAAAACTATTTATTATTCTATATATAAAATCCAATGTGATTTCATCCCTAATATATTAACCTAGTTCATTAAACACTTCTTTCCTCTAATAAAAATTTATTGTTTATACCGTATTAACATATTCTCAAATGAATAACTTTTCCAAATATGCCAAAGTTTCAACATCATAAATTCCAAGTTCAATTTAATTTTAATATAAAAATTAATCATATATTTAATCATAAAATGTAATTAAACACTATTTCATAGATAGAATGTCGAGGTCAATCCTCTTTATTACTAGGAAAAAACATCTATACAAATACAATGAGCATTGGTAAAACATGAAAACTCTATCCTCAGTAAAACATCAAAATGAAAGGGAAAACATGAAATATCATATTACAAATGATTATAATCTCAAAATTCATCATCACAATCATAATAATCTTCTAATAAACATAAATATCTTGAATTATTCATACATATTTATAAAAAATATTTTAAATTAACGACTAGATACAAAAATCACACACTAGTTAATTTATATTATGATCCCAAAAATATGATAAAATTCACCAAAAATATCATGGATTTGTTTTTATTTAAATTCCTAATAAATTATATTATCATATAAACTCTATTTTTTTCTAAGTCAATCAACCCATTACTTCATTAACATAAATAACATATTCATACTAAGTGTTAGCCATTCATGAATTGTGTGTTCTTGAATATTCATCAACCAAAAAATAGCCTTATCATAAGAAATCATTCCAATGTTATAGAATACATTTAATATATGTTTCCAAACCATCAAAGAAAAACTTATAAATTAAAATACATTTATGATTCATATGAATATCTTAACATCCATAACAAATGTCAACCAATAATGAAATTAGCTAGGATTTTCAAAAAAAATTAATTTTTATTATGGTATTAACCTCACTAACTTAGGTAAGACTATGAAAATCAATTTTTCCCTCATAATAGGAATACAATATGATTCTCAAAAAATTAATTGTGATAACTAATTTAGATAAAATATATAGTAGATTTAGGATAAATATTATTATATTCATTATCCCCATGGTCCAATTTAAAGAAAATAAAAAATAAAAAATAATTATTTTAATATCCAAAATACTGAGAGTTTTTTAATGTGAAAATTTAATCCTCTGTTTTTTCTATAATGATACATTCATTTCAATTATTCCTTACATGGTTAATCCTATAAATATATAGGAACTAACTTGTATATGTTAGGATGTTAGAGTAATCCGATTAAAATACATAGTAAATAAATCATTCATGATTATTTTAAAGATAATGTGACTAACCAAAGCATAAACATTATGAGTGTATAAGAAGGTGAGTAGTTTTGGAATTCTTCTCTACCACCATGTTAGATTTTACATAATATTCAACAAACCGTTTCAGGTGTTATAAACCTATATTAAACTATGAAAAATATTATATCCACATAATTGTATCCATACATGGATTCATTGGAATCTATACAATCTCTAATCACCCAAATTTTATGATCTTATACTATTTATAAACATATCTCTTAGGACATACCCCAGGGTTTTAATTAATCTCAACCTTCCTCATACCTAAATTGATTTTATATTACGTCAACTAACCTAAATTTTTTTTATTCCTTCGAAATTATGATAAACCAGATTATATAAAAATTTGATACAAAAGTTCGATCTCTTAGATTTTCCTCAATTAAAAAAATCATGAAAACCAAGTTATATGAACAATAAATTGATTCTAAATATGTAATAATAGGAATAATAATTTTAAAAATAAATGAAATAATGAAGATATTTCATTAAATTAGACTCTCTAGACCTTTTAGGTTTAACATTCTAGATTTTTAGGGACAAAATTAAATAAATAATATTCATCTTTATCACTTAATGAAATTTTAACATTATATAAATAGCTTATTAATCCAAATCAATACTTCAAATTCCCCCTCAAATTATTGTCATACGATACACCACTAGAATCATATTTTGTTTTACATTTATTTATAAGCTAGTTAAATAAAAAATATTATAATGGGATGAGCTCAAATTCTCGGTATGGGTATATATATGAAATATTAGTAAATGATTATAAGTGGTCATAAAATAAAAATATGTTTATATTTATGATCTATTAAAAAATAGAGGCCATAGTATATTTGGTCATAAATACTGGTATAAATATTGACATAAAATAAGACATGAGTCAATAGAGTGAGTCAATAAACATGATCTAGGAAAGCCTTACACATTCATGAGAATATGAAAAAAAAACATTGACACATATTTTAGATATATAACCAACATAAGTATGGAAAAAATTTGAACAAGGATTCCTACATCATGTTCACTAAACAAATTATTATTTCTAGAAAAAACATATGAACCATTACTTCCACATCACATTCACATTACAAACTTGTAAAAAATCATATATAATATCAATCACACAAAATATGGTTTGATTATTTTACATAAAACCTTAATATATGAATTATAGGATGATATTGGACCCACCCATCAACATCTACAAATATGTGTGCCACCTGAGAACAATTATTTATCATATCATAATGAATCTATAAAAATAAAATAGTTCTCTATTAACATATCATTAATAACTCATAGAAAGTAAATGGGTTTCATATCCTATTCAAATACTTCACTATTCCATGAATAATCATAACTTCATAATACAATTTAAAATAAATAGGTATCAAATAAATTATGTAATATTCCAAGTAAATATAATTCAATCATTATAATAAACAATCTGGTACTTACTTTATATAGATAAAGGGTATATGGTTGAAAACACATTTTTCCCCAAATAATCAATGTTTGGAATCATATTGGACTCCCTTGAATAAAAGGATTCATTATTAGGGTATTCCAATATGAAAGGAAATTGAAGAAATATCCTTGTTATAGATATAATTTTATTATTAATGATAAAGGATGTAATGGTTAATTTATCCCAATGAGAAAGGATATTCAAACGTCATATAAAGAATGAATATGGATGGTTACATTTGTAACACATCTAAAATCAAGTGTCACATATATTACAACACAATGAAAAAGTTGAAAAATACATTAATTGAGTTTTGGAAATATCACTTTAAAAATAAGAAATAAAAATAATCATTAAAAAGAATTTATAATTTTATTTTTTTTAATATAAGAGAAAAATAATTTTCCCATTAAAAACCCTTCAAATGGGGAAATAATAATTTATCTAAAATAAAAAATTTGGAGGAAAAAATCTCATATATGGACAAGATTAAAAAATTAATCTTTTTACTCTATGATGAAAATGACCCATATAGAAAAATTATTAAAAATAAAATTAAACTTATTTAATGAAGTTAAACAATTATTAAAATTACTCATTAAATTTTAAGGAAATTTTAAAAATCATCTGATGAATTGCAAAATGGAAAAAGAGAGTTTCCTAACTGAATAGATGATATGGGATCTGTATCACTTATTGGAATAACTATTAGTAATATTCGAGTCAAAGGTAAATGAAATATAGAGTGGAAAAATGAAAACACATGAATATAAAATGTAAATAATGATAGGTTTTATAATGAATATAAATTCAATAGATGGGTTGTATTTAATAAAATTATTTGAAAAAAAAAGATTATCAATAAAACACCTATAGACTTAGTAACATTTTGATCACAACCCCTTGAAAGTGACGGATTCTGTCTAAACATAAAATACCATGATGATAATATAATTCATTATTTTATATATCTAATGGGTAGAATATAAACCAAATAAAAAAATTAGTTGTATACTTCAAATCATTCCTCAAAGGGAAAACTTTGAGATAAAAAACAATTACCTTATTTCCCTGCATATAAAAATTCACTCTTAGCCCCTGTATAACTAACATAAAAATCATAATAAATATTTTGAAAACCATTTTTATATACATTAACATCTTTAAAATTAAAGAATAAATATTCTTTGTATCTATATTTGTTATTTATTTTAATGACATGAACTTTTATAATAGAAATTTTCATTTTAAATGAGTAAATGCCTTATTATGAAATGAATTTATAGAAAACACATTTTCTAATTTGGTTTTTTATGGTAATTATATGTTATATCTTATCATATCTATATGAAAATTAACCATCATAATTATTGATAGTATACCCATTATATAGTGATCATATGATTAGTATATATTAAGGGTTCTGATAAAGTCTATTAGATATATATAAGGAAATTGATGGACTCAACCAGTATGATGGTACCCAATGATGCCAATTTAAAGGATCTTATGAGGGAGGTTAAATCAAAATTATTTTTCATTGATCAAGGCCAATCCTATATTCAAAAACTAAGGCATAAATGAAACGACTTATGGGAGACAATCAAGATCATCCAATACATGGACCATGCCATGTATATAAAACCACAAAAAAATATCACAATCACTCATCATACCCTTAGGGAATTCACAAGTATAATAAAGGGATCTGTATCTAAACGTTATAATTATGAGTTTTTACATTCTATTATCAATATAATAACTGTTATATTTATTTCAATTATATTATTACTTTCTTAATTGACTAATTAATGTGTTCAGTAAAAATATTATTTTGATTTGATTAAATAAATTATCTTTTGGAAAATATATAGCTTCAATCCAGAAACACCTTTTTATATTTTCAATATTTTTTTAATGAATTTTTTTAATAGAATATTGTAATATTTTTAAATATATGTTATAATATAATGTTACGAAGTCAAATGTAATTTTTATTTGGGATAGAATAGTGTTATTTTAATATAAACCACTATTTTTTAAAATATGTGGATTTTTTATTTTAAACTTTATGTACTCATATATAAATAAATATTTTGATATGATAATTATTATTTTTGAAATCGACCCATTAAAATTATCTAATATTTAATTTTAAAATAATTAATATATAGTTGAATTTTTTGGTAAAATTTAAATATGGTTTAATTACATTGTGTATAACATGAAATAGTAATGACCCAAAAGTGATGTAATATATTCGATAAATGCGATCTAAGACTATATATATATTTCCCTATTATAATAATGACTATTTTATGTCATTTGATTAATATTACAAATCATTAATGAATCATCCAAATCCTATATTATATTTTATTATTTATAAAGAATATATTTATAAACATGACTCTCCTCCACATCACTAAGGGAATTAGATTAATTTTTCCTATTCATAGCCTTATAAAATAATGAAAAAAATGCTCCTCTTTGGAAAAAACAAAGGGAACCCAATGAGAAGGTTTTTACTTCTGATTACATTTTCATATAGATTCCAAAACCTATTCTTGGAAATTGATAAATAATTACCTTATATTTTTCAACATAAACCCACCCTACCTCCCATTCCATATAACTCCCTTAGTATTGAAAAAGGAAAAATATTCTAGATAACATATGCGACATGCAACACAAAGACTAAATGAACCATGATTATTTTTTTACTGTTATAACATAATTATTAAATTAGAAGCTAAGAATAGTAGTATCTACAATATGAAATATAAAAAAAATCTATTTGATATAAATGTTTTTAATAATTATATATAAATAATTAGACATTTTTTCATAAAAACATTTTTTTTTCAAAAATACATTTCATTCCAAAATAAATTTTACAAATTTTTTATTTTTATTGAAATTATAGAAATATTATTTTATAAAAATAATTTTAGAAAATTTAATATCACAATTAACATTGATTTTTTTTATTTTTTATAATGTTTAATATTTCATTGAATTGTGAAAATTATCGCTTTTTCGTGTATTTTAACTCTTCTCATTAAATAATATAATTTAAAAGATCCATTGTATTTTGGATTTGATCTGAAAGTAAAATATAATATAATTTATTTAAAATAATATAATTTATTCCATTTGAATTATTGATTTTCTCTATTTTGTAATAATATTATTTCGATGATTCAAATAGTTATTTTCAGCAAAGAGTTTTTAATTGCCTAAATCATATAAATTTTATTTAACTAAAAACCCCTAGTAAATAAATAATTAAATAAAATGTAAATATTATATATCTAATTATGTTAAATTAATTTCATATAATAATTATTACCTATCATTTTTTAAATCTAATATCATCTTATACCTGAAAAATAAGGTACATGAATTCCCGTTTTTTAACACATTTTAAGGGAATAAATTTAAATTATTGTTGTACATTTATGTGAATTGAATTTAGAAATTTTTTTTTCATATTTTGAATTATAATATTTAATAATATATAATAGGGTTGAATTAATTTTTTGTCATATTAAATAATAAAAAGACTAAAAATATAGTACCACTATTAATGTTAAAACTGGGTTACAAGGGGTTAAACTAAATAGTTAAGAGGAGTAAATTGATTAAAAGGTAATAAATTTTTTTGTTGGAGGTTTCTCTCCAACATATAACCCTTACATTCCATTATTTTTGGATTTTTTAGGAACCTTCCTTGTGAGTGACTTCCCATTATTGAACAATATTAGGTGTTTATAGAAATGTAACTCACACTCACTTGTAAAATATAAACCGTTATCCATTCCATTCCACGCATAATAATACTTTTATTTTCAAATACTTTACTGAAAAACATCCATTATTACGTCCCCACATTATTGAGGCCTTTGGTTGATGATAAAAAGAGTTTTTGGAGGCTTTAGGTATAATCCTAAAGAGGTAGTACATAGAAGATGTGTCATTCTTAACCATGCATATTTATTTTATTTATTCTTACACCTCCTTCAAATATTACTCAATAATTTTTGTATAAGAATAACTGTATCTCCCATATACTACTATGTTATTATGATAACTACATATCTTAAACTTGTCTCCACTTCTATATAATGCGAAACAAAATCATCATTTATGTCTACAGTGGACTATATCCCCATGAACCGATGTAATTATTTATCCATAATTACCTCTAATGACTATCCCTCGTAATCGATTTAATGTTTATATTTTATAATCATAACATATTAAAATTTTTATAAATTTAATATATCATATATCATCTTACACTACCATACATTAAAAATGTTAATTTCGTTCATGTGTATGTCATATCATAGTATCATGATGAAATTTTATTCATTCTTTATTTCCTAGACAGATGAATTTTAGAATTTATTTTTCCCATATGATAATTAGGAATATATAAATTAATATTTTTTGAACCAAGTTCCCAAAAGGGGTGATATTCTAAGGCCCAGTGAGCCTGGTAATGTTATTTTAAAAATATTTAATATATTAATATCATGGACATACAATTTTACTGAAATTTAAAAACAAATAAATAATAAGATCATTAATCATATATATATATATATGTCCTTTAAACATAAAATAATATTTTTTACCCTATGAATGACATAACATTGGAACACGTCAGATGCTTGGGATGAGCATGGTCGTGGGCAGATAAATAAATATTATATAAATTAATTTTATTTAATTTTATAATTTCCAATACCTTATAAATACTTTATAAATAAATTTATATGGATAAATATTAGGGCTTACCAAATAAATTTGGAGACCAATAATGTAGCAGTTGAAGGATCATTCTTTGAGGAACGATGACCAGACCCAAGATCGATGATCGGTGTGTAGTGGAGCTCATGGATCTTACCAACATTGGAAACAAATGACTATACTTAATCATTTAGAAATCCAATCTCTAGGTATGATTATTTATTACATGGATCAATCCCATTTTTTTATCCTGTGATTAATTTAGATCAATTCCACTAACAATAATCTATTTTTTCATCAATGGTTGATTTACAGTTGATTTAATTTATAAATTATGTATTCTTCATTCTTTTTTCTCTTGCCTACAAATATATTCCATCCCAAACATGGATGTGGTTATTTCCTCTCATGTGATTAATGGATTTCTTCACCCCTTCTTGATAAAATTCATTTCTACCATATCATTGGCTAGCGGTTCGATGAAATACCTTATATATTATCATTGCATGACCATAATTCACCAAAATAGATCGATACTGCCAGTGTGGTTTATGATCAAGAGTGTAATCTAGGAGTAATGATATAGGATGATCCTATGTGGATCGGATTAAACCAGTATTAATGTTCTTTCTTAGAATGATGCAAGATAATTGAAGGGTTTAGTGATTGTGTAGATCAATGTGATGATTTATAAGAAGATCGAGGCTTGGATTCTAGTTCCCAGTGATTACGAAGCTCAATCAATGACTGATTCATGTTCTCAATATTTTATCGATGGAAAAAACTATAATCATGATACACGTAATGGAAAATATGGTTTTATTCATATATTTTGATACATGATGTGTAGGTCGGAGATACACACCATGTGGAACCCCTGGTTTTGGTACTGGGGTTTCTGTGGGAATTTAAGGATCACATGTCGTGTGACACTTGTCATATGCTGAGTGAACAATTTCGAGTGGCCTACAATGTAATCCAAAAGTGAATAAGTATGGAAACAACCAAACACATGGGAATGATAATATTTTATGGAAACAACATAATACTTATACATAGCCTAGTATATAGGCATGACTACAATACATGGAATAAACAAAATTACATGGGAATGAACATGTGTATACGGGCATGGGAAGGTGGCCCTCCAAGTGATGGCATGACCAATACACACCATGCATCCCTAAGGGACATGTCGTATATATAGAAGTTTACATTTCATGTGAGATTGAGAGACATAGACAAACCAGGGGTTGGAATGACACATGACATACAGCTATTAATATATATATACTACAAGTGAGGGTGTTTGGATCCCATCATTTATATATAATGGACTAGGTTTAGTTGAGAGTGCTTCATTAGTCCCTTTCCAGGAGGGTATATTTGGACATTATTTCCTCTAAAAAATATTTTGATCCACTCAACATATTCTATATTAAATAGAGTTTAGTGTATCCAATTTTGGTCCTAGGGTGGAATAATCTATCATTCCTAGGTGGGATATATGGTTTTACTATTACCACCATGCATAAAGAACCAACCCCCCATATAGTAGGATGATCCAGTAGGGATTTTGGTGTCCCCCTAGTGGCCCTAGGTGTTATCCACTACTTAGATGACGAGATCTGTAGATATTCACTAACTACATCTTATTAAGGAACATGTGAATGACATCTAGGATGAGTGTTTTTAGTGACAACGCAGCTCATTGAGTGAGTTCTCTTGAAATTAGGATTTTAAAAAACCCTTCAATAGATTTTTCATTCCAAAAGTGTTGGATGCGACCCCTTGAGAGTAGTTGTCTATTATGATTATATCTTTTATTATTATTACTAAATCTCATATATTATTGACAAATCCTATGTTGAGATAAATAATCTTTATGCATTAATGTTAGTGACTTTGTGGTGTCCTAGTTGTGTTTTTATACTCACCCTATTATGGGATCTTCCCACACATGTTGTCACTTATGGTTGTGGAATATCATTTTGAAATAGTCCTGGGAGGACCAGGAGTAAGAGGGCTTCTTACTAGACATGATAGAATGAGGATCATAATGGTTATACCTTTGACATAAGTCCCCTCACATGGACTAAATTGGACTTGTTTCTAATTTATAGGGTCTTGATTAGTTACTGAAAGTGGCGAATATTCATTGTTAAGATCTTAATATTAATGTGTTTGAAAGTTCATAAACATCAATTTTAGTCCAATTCATAATTTTAACTTCATTTCCCATCATTGTGCAATTCATTCTTAAAGTGTCAATTTGGGCCCACTTAATAATTTGCTTCTGGAAATTACAATATTCATCATTTTAATTTGATATTTTGGTATATGATTCATCAAATTTTTTGGAACATTTTTTTCATTTAGGTCTTATGGATGAATCACAAGTGAAGATGGAGATTTTTGCACCTAAAGGTAGAAACTTGATGGAAAAAGAATATGAGCCTAAGGCCCATCAAACAAATGTGGGGCCCACAAACAAATCCCAATGAAGCTCAAATTTATACAGTAGGAAGATAAAAATATGATGATCATTTTATTCAACTATGGCCGGAGCAAATTCTAATGTTTTCATGATGATAAATGGATCTGAAGTTTAGATTTAAATGGTGGACCCAACATTAATGCACAGAAGTCTGTCCCACCATTTCGACCATAACATACAAAAGGATAAGCCAAATTTCCTGAAATATTTACAGCTCATAGAGGATAGAAGTACGAAAATATGTTTCTTCTAAAACCCCTATGTATTCAGCCTTCATAAATTACAAATTCACACGTCAATATGGTGAACGAATCTGGACAGTTTTTCGGGTCAAATTCGAAACATCAATTTCCTTTTGATTATTCACCCTCCTTTTGATTCTATTAAGTTTTGGGGGGTGAATTAATTGTTGGGGGATAATCCTAAGGCTCCTAATATGCCTATATAATGTTCTAGTGGTGAAGGAAATAGGGGTGGATATTTTTCTTATCATCTTTTGTTGCTTGTTTCATTGTAAGGTTATGCTTCCAAATTTCCTTTGTAATGTTTTCCATTTCCATGTAAGTTTCTTTTTTGTATCTTTATGTTATTAATCATCTTATTTATCTTATATATTTTCCATTTCATTTATTAAAACATTATTATCACAATTCATAGTGGTATCTCTGTGTTGTTGTGAATTAGTTCACACATAGGTGTAAATTTCGTTCACACACACGGAGGAGTGCTCGTTATTTCCGCAGTTTTAATTTTTTCAACCCAATTCTTGTTAGCCATCTTCTGCCCACCATTGAGAGTATACCATAAATGGAGGGCTAACCCTTTAATGGGATGATATTAGAAGGATTAAAAGGCTGGATTGAATGTTATTTTATGAATGAATTGTTGTTAATTGGATAATTAATTTAAGAAATCCATTCTTCAGTTATTTTTACTATTCATCTTTACTGTGTTTGGGCAAACTAAATTAAATTTCTAAATGACCATATACCTCGGAGAGATCATGAATTTTGTTCTCTAAGTGTATAGGGGATTAGTAATTGTGTGTAGTAAGCACCAAACCAGAAAATTGTAAAGGTAGTGTTATTTCTGAAGAATGGATTC
Organism: Viscum album; assembly: GCA_963277665.1. Taxonomy (NCBI): domain Eukaryota; kingdom Viridiplantae; phylum Streptophyta; class Magnoliopsida; order Santalales; family Viscaceae; genus Viscum; species Viscum album. The sequence continues at coordinate 754,839,071 of OY728132.1, read as the reverse complement.
ATCAAGAATTAATAAAACCAAAATTCTCTAAAGAAGTAAAATTCATTCAATCCACCCCAAGCATAATCCTAAGATCAACCCATTTTATTTGAATTGAATTCACTTTGGTTTCTTAGTGTTCTTTGTACCATCAAAAATCAAAACCAAAGTTGGCTACTTCATAGCCCATCCTTCACCAAATCATAGCGTCTCAAGGTTACTTCTTCGTTCTCTATGGATTCGACCCCTACATGTACTACATAGACCGCTTTTACCAGTAGGCTAAATTTGGGCGCGACCAAATTTTGGCGCCATTTCCGGGGACCCAAGTAAGTACCTTAGACCCACATCTTCTTTTCTCATCCCAAATTCTCTATTCTCACCCAAATTTCTCATCTCTTTTCCCCTTTCTATTTCTGTGTGTCCAAAAAACCCCCAAAACCAATTTTCAATAAATTACAATGGATTATCCTCCAAAATACCCCTTAATAAATCAATGTTGTAATCAAGTTGGAAATCATTATTGGGAAACACCTCACATAGGGAATTTCATTGACCAATTATTAATTGAATACACCACACCAGATGAGATGTACAATCAATGGGATGCTGAATGTTTACAAGATAAATTTCCATACCTATCATGAATGATTGAAAAGATAAATAATGAGGAATTACATGATATAAAAACATATATCAACCCCAATCCTGAAAAAATTATTGAACAATTGTGTGAAAAATTGGATAAAATGAATTCAGAAGTTTCATCTTTCAGATTAGAATTACACAACTTTAAGACTTTTAAGGAACTCGTTCCCACTCAAGATATTCTTTCCTCATCATTTATATATAAATATTTTATCCCAAAAACCTCCCATGAATTAAAAAAAGAACTAACCTTTGGATATGGGATAACTGAACAAGATCAATGAAATGATGAAGGGTATTTAAATCAAGAGGAAGTTAATTTTTTTGATTCATAAGGGGAAAATTAGTCTTCTGGGATTGAGTGTTCGGAATATTTCTCCAATAAATTTTTTTTAGAATCACCAATTATTGATCCATTGGGAGATATAACCAATATTGTGTCAATACCCACTCATGAAATTCAAATGGAATATTTTGGGGATGAATCAACTTTTCCAAAGGAACCAATTATTTCAAATTTTTTTAAAGAAGAAACAATTTTTGATTCAAATTATCATTATTCTTTAGGAAAATTCAATCAAACTGAACTTGATGTTTTAATACCTCCTTCCCTACTCAATAATCCCTCTATTTATGATAACCAATACCATTCAATTATCATCAATTTTCATCAATAATCTCACCAAGTAGGAATGAACCTTGAAATCTTACGAAATACTCCAGATAAAACACGATCAACCATTTTAGATATTCCTTGTATTTTACCAATCATTGTAGAGAATAGGATTTCATATGAAACAAATTTCAAAAAAACAATCAATCTCAATCTTATTTAAGTGGAGAATGATGGGTTAATTAAAATGTTGAAAGTTGGAATTGGATAAGTTGGGGGGTTCAAGTCGAGCTAACGACGTTAAACAAAAGTGCTGCATGGGTGGAAACCCATGGTTTTCATGTTATCTATTTATTTGGAATCATTTTTTTCATATAATAAATTACCATAGACTGTTGACCTGTTCTTATTTTAAGAGTATGGATGGGTATTAAAGGGGAGCACCGTATTCATCAGTGTCACGCGGTGTGATCTCTGAGTAATACCTTACCCAGAAAATATAAAGAATACAATGTATCATCAGTTTATTTTATTTTCTTTCTATTTTTGTAGGTTAAAAAATTATACTCTTGACCTTTTCTTCTTTTATGAGTATGTATGGGTATGAAAGGGGAGCACCGTATTCATCTGTGTCACGCGGTGTGATCCCTGAGTAATACCTTACCCAGAAAATATAAAGAAGACAATGTATCATTAGTATGATCTAAAAAACATTAAAAACCATAAAAATGATGGTACTTGGAATTAAATATATCATTGTGTTGATTGTTTTTATGCTTTGTCCTTATTTTTATGGTCCAAGAACTATTTTTTTGTGATACATGTTCAATCAAGGAGGTGGCTCCATCCCCCAAGAGATCAAATGAGTAATCTAGAGAATCATGAACTTCAACTTCATAAACCAGGTAAATTTGTTCCATGTTTATCATTCTCAATTTCATCTTTTAACTCTTATCCAACCCCCTTCTAACTTTTCATTTCATTAAACACTGGAGACAGTGTTATTCTAAGTTAGGGGGAGATAAAAAATGATTTTTTGTGAATAAAAACATGCATGAAAAGATAAATTTCATTAACCATAAACATGATAACACACATTGAAAACTCTAAAATTGGATATCAAATAAATTTTGCATGCCTTGAATCTGATTTTAATGCATGTTTAAGTTCATGAGCATCGTTTTTGGAAAGTGTGGTTGTCCGTTGTAATTTTTAAATGTTTACATTTTCATCCTCTTAAAAAAATGCCACAATGCACGTCTACTGGATCGTGGGTGTAAATTGGAGTTCTTGGGTCCCTTTCATTATAGAATAGGGTTCTGGGGTCACTTTTAGTTAAATTTGAGTATCAAAAAAAAACAAAAACAAAAAAACAAAATAAAAACAAAATAAAATTGACCACATAGAGCAATGTTTTGTCCAAATGCGTGGCGTCCGGAACTTGGGGATCATGACTCCATAGATTTCTTTCCAAGAGTTAGGCTTTATATCTCTATTGTAGAGCACAAAATTGACAATATGTGTGGCGTCCGGCACTTAGGGATCGTGACTCCATAGTTGTCTTGCCTAGAGTTACTCTTTCCATTTCTATTGTGGATAAAAAAATCATCAAAAAAATCAAAAAAATGGATACTAATATTAAGGTTTAATGTGATTCCCACCTAGCGCTTCCATTTTTTTCCCCTTGAACAATAAAATTGGCCCCATATGTTTTGTGATGCACAAAACTTTATCATCCTTAATTGAAATTGGATGAAATGTAGTGATTAATTTGAACAAAGGAATGGGATTGGGATTGGGTTATGCTTTTGGACCTAGCTTGTTTTAAATGATTTTGATGGGTTCCATAATTTTTTTTGGTATAAGGTCTTTGGGTGAGAAATGTGTATTTAAATGTTTTTGGAAAAGGGGATTTGAATTTCATATTTGTAATATATTTTTCTTGGGACTAGAAATACACAAGTTTGGGGGTGTGATTAGTCACTGAAAGAGGCTAATATTCATTGTTAAGATCTTAATATTATTGTGTTTAAATGTTCATAAACATCAATTTTAGTCCAATTCAAAAATTGAACTTCATCTCCCATCATTGTTCAATTCATGCTTAAAGTGTCAATTTGGGACCACTCAATAATTTTCTTGTGGAAATTACAATATTCATCATTTTAATTTGATTTTTTGGTATATGATTCATCACTTTATTTGAAACATTTTTTCTTGTAGGTCTTATGGATGAATCACAAGTGAAGATGTATATTTTTGCAACTGAAAGCAGAAACTTGATGGAAAAGGCATAATGGGCCTAAGGCCCATCAAAAAAATGTGGGGCCCACAAACCAAGCCCAATTAAACTCACATTTATAAATTATAATTATAAAAATATGAGGATCATTTTATTCAACTATGGCCGGAGCAAATTCTAATGTTTTCATGATGATAAATGGATCTGAAGTTCAGATTTAAATGGTGGACCCGACATTAATGAACAGAAATCCGTCCCACCATTTCGACCATAACATCCAAAAGGCTAAGCCAAATTTACTGAAATATTTACAGATAATAGAGGACAGATGGAAGAAGATATTGGTCTTCTACAACCCCTCTGGATTCGGCATTCTTCAATTACAAATTTACACATCAATATGGTGAACAAATCTGGACAGTTTTCCGGGTCAAATTCACAACATCAATTTCCATTTGATTATTCACCCTCCTTTTGACTCTATTAATTTTTTAGGGGTGAATTAATTGTTGGGGGATGGAACTAGGGTTCCTAATATGCTTATATTAAAAGCTATTGGTTAAGGGAATAGGGGTGGATATTTTTCATATCATATTTTGTTGCTTGTTTCATTGTAAGGTTATGCTTCCAAATTTCCTTTGTAATGTTTTCCATTTCCATGTAAGTTTCTTTTTTGTATCTTTATGTTCTTAATCAACTTATTTCTCTTATATAATTTCCATTTCATTTATTAAAACTTTATTATCACAAATCACAGTGATATCTCTGTGTTGTTGTGAATTAGTTTACACAGTGTGAATTTCAATCACACACAAGGATGAGTGCTCGTTATTTCTGCGGTTTTAATTTCTTCAATCCAATTCTTGTTAGCCATCTTCCACCCACCATTGAGAGTATACCATCAATTGAGGGAAAAAACTTTAATGGGATGATCTTAGGAGGATTTAAAGGCTGGATTGAATGTTATTTTATTAACAAATTTTTGTTAATTGGATAATTAATTTGAGACATCCATTCGTCAATTATTTCTACTATTCATCTTTACTGTGTTTGAGCAAACTAAATTCAATTAATAAATGACCATATACTTCGGAGAGATCATGAATTTGGTTCTCTATGTTTATAGGGGATTATTAATTGTGTGTAGTAAGCACCAACCCAGAAAATGATGAAGGTAGTGTTATTTTTTAAGAATGGATTCACCAAGAATTAATAAAACCAAAATTGTCTAAAGAAGTAAAATTCATTCAATCCACCCTGAGCATAATCCTAAGATCAACCCATTTTATTCGAATTTAATTCACTTAGGTTTCTTAGTGTTCTTTGAACCATCAAAAATCATAACCAAAGTTGGCTACATCATAGCCCATTCTTTACCAAATCATAGCGTCTCAAGGTTACTTCTTCGGTCTCTGTGGATTCGACCCCTACATGTACTACATAGACAGCTTTTACCAGTAGGGAAAATTTGCGCGCAACCAGGTCTAGTATTTTCCCCTTTATTAATTTAAATTCATTTATTGTACTCTGGTAATGTTATTTACATGTATGCATGCATTGGTATGAGTTATTTTTTATTAGATTTCAGAATTGCAAGGGATTGGAGATGTGGGTGTTTGTGTGTGTGCAGACATATACATGGGATAAATCATTATATATGTGGTATTTTTCTTATAAACACTATTCTTCCACCACTTGGACAATATGAGGTGGTCTTGTGGTTATCACACATTACATATCATCATCTAGGTGGGGCATGATGGTTCAGATTATGATAGAGTGGTATATAATGGGGTTTGGTCTGAGGAATAGTGTTTAGTGATTTTCTAGTTGTGAGGTTTTGATTAAGAATTAGTAAAATTATGTTCAATTTTTTTTATTTTGGATGTCAGACCTGTGTTTCCAGGTTTGGTATACCCCCCAACACTAGTAGCCAAAATCTGGTATCTACTTTGTTACATTGTAATAAGATATACAGAATCACATCTTGAAGGACCAAATTGTTTAGTAGTATTAGTAAATAATATTCATACATGAATTATATATTACATTATAGAATACAAACTAAATAAGGAATTTACTTTTATAATTCCACCATTCCATATAGTGTATCCATTCATTTCAATCACAAAAACATTCTCATTTCTAAGCGAAAATAAAACATAAGAAATTGGGGATCTCAGATGCCCATTATGGTTAAACAGACACCATAATATACAAAAAATAAGGTATAATAAATATTGAATGGTAAATAAAAGAGAAAAATTCATTATAATCAATAACATGTTAAAATTTTGGATGAAATAAATGATGATAAAGTAATTCCATATAAATAATCTCATAACCTTGAAAACTAAAACATGGATATTATAACCAATATAATAATAAAATGAAATATCAACAACTAAATTAATTATAATGTAATTAATAATGCTAGAAATCTAAAACATACGTTCAATTCCTTATTACAAGAAATCCAGAACAGCTGAGGCCTTGTCCCAAGACATCTATATTAATAGGTAAATCCTTGGCTAATAACCTATCCATTTTTCCAAATTAGAGCTACTGATACATCAAGTAGCTATAGCGAGCCTCCCACATCACTAACTAAGTACAATTCATTCTTAAAATGAAAACTTTAAAGTATATTAAACATAAAAAATCATATTCAAAGCTATGATATTAAATTTTAATACTTACATTAATAAAATAAAATTAATACTAAACCATCTATAGTATGTTGGATGGTAATAAAATTGTACATCCTTGGGAAAACTGTTCATAAACCATAAAATGTAAGAATAAGGATGTTATAAATAAAAAATATCCCCAATGTATCATAATTATATCAATGTTTTGATTCCTTTTATGAATTGAAATACTATGATAATGTCGTAAAACACATATTTAACAAAAACAACCTTCTAATTTTGAAAATTTATTTTCTTAAAACTAACAGTACAAAAAATAATGTTGAAAATAAATTTACCAGAATATAAGCTTTAAAACTGTGTAAAATACTATTTAAAACATTTATTGATTATTATTTTAAATAATTATTTACATGTCGATTATGTTCTAGCAAATATTCTATTCATATTTTTGATAAAAATAAAATACGAATATTTTTGAAAATGACATAGAGATTATTTAAAGAATAACTAAAAAGTAAAATTGGTTAAATTTTTTTATTAAATAATTATTAAAATGTCAAAATCAATTTTTAAAATATTTTTAGAAAACATGGGTTTTGATGAAAAATTATTTGTGAATGAAGAGGACAAAATTAGGATTTTATTAAAAACATTTTCCTAATAATTTTATGTACGAAAGAGTGAAAAAATGGTAATTATAATTGGAAATGTTCATGGATATATAGAGGATAAGAAAATACATTTCTTTTATGTGGGAGATTTAAAATAATTCTCTCATGGGAGACTTAAACAAAAACAAATCCCAAATAATGATGTTATTTTGAAATAAAACCTAACCACTTGGTAAATTTTGAATCATAAGTTCCATAAATAAAATAAATTAAAATTAAAATTTGAATACCATGAATATAAATATATTAATTACATAATAAAAAAATGGCTAAATACACTAAAAAAATTAAATCAGTATTCAATATGGAATATGTCTCCCTAAATTTAAAGTGAGATGAGAAACCCTTACCTTGAGTCTAACTTTTCATGTACATTATTTATCCTCCTAACAAAAAATTAGTTAATTAATTAATTTCTTAATAAAGTTTTTCATCTTTATTATTCATTTTATTTCACTCATTAATAAGTTAAATATGACAACTTAATCAATTAACTTGACATCAGATGTTTTGATGATATTTGGCTTATGAATCCAAAATGACTTTTGTATGTTGAATATGGAACGCATCTCACAGAATTAAATGTGATATAAGAAACCCTTATATTGAGTTTGACTCATCACATATGTACTTTATCTTCCTGAATAAGAAATTTTCTTAAATATTAAATTTTTTATTAATCTTTTTCATGTTAATTATTCATTTAATTTCACTTATTTCAATTTTATATATGATTACATGATCAATTAATTTTATATTGGATTTTCTGATGGTATTGTCTTTTGTGTCAAAAAGAAATTTGGTAGATTGACTATAATAAAATAAAATATGTAATTATTTTAAAATTTATAGAAAAATAATAATTAAAAAATTATGAAATATATATAAATTATAATTGTAAAACCAATCATGAAATACTTTAAATAATAATGGACCTCATCACAATCATGGAGACGGTAGGTCATACATATGCATGAGTAACCTTTCATTTTTAAATGATCAGCATGAAAATAAGTTAAGAATTATTTTATCATTAGATAATGATAATAATATCATATATAACATATTTTTCATTAAATATACTTATATATATGTATATCATTCATGTTGAGTGGTGAGTAATAGATATCCACAACACATTGTGAAGGTGGTGGTCCACACTTACACAAACAACAATATAATTTTTTAGTGAAAGAATGAAAATGTTATATTATGATTTTAATATTAAAAATATTTCATTAATGGAAAAATTATTTCATTAATATCACATATATTTATTAACATTAACATTCTCGTCTTCAATTTAAAGCGTTACTGAAAAACAAATCACATCGCTTCATGAGGTGGTTACACATCGTACACATGTAAAATGTTACTTTATCCACTACATAATGAATAGTAAAAACGTTTTATATGATATAATGAATAAAAATGTATAAAAATGTTATAAATATAAAATATATATACTTTTTATTAATCATCATACCCTACCATGAGAGGTTGTAATGGAAAAAGTGACATTGGTTAGTGAGGTGATTGTCCTCCATACAAATGAATGATGATTTTGAAACCCTTTTTATGAAAATGGAGATGTTTCATTAAAATAAAATATAATAATCCAATTATAAGTTAAATAATTAATTTAATATATCATCATGATTTATTAAAAATTTAAGGTGGTGGTGGAAGAAATAAAATAAAAAAGCACGTTGAAGAATGTTACTCTTCTTCAGGTATCCTCCTTAGTTTTACACTAAATTCCATCCAATGTCGGATTATTTACAAAAATAAGACTTATATGATGAAAAGAGTTATTTTATAAAGTTATTTGTTCTGGTATTTTTTTGAAACAAAATGGTTTTAAGTATTCAAGAAGATATGGTAGTGGGTGGCCTTTTATAAGTGAGGTGAGTGACACAATAGTATTTTTTTAGAAATTAAAAAGTGTACCCATGTTTTTCATAAGACACAAGGGTCAAAAATGGTGTATTATAGATCCTTATACATTTCATGATTTATATATTATCATTATTTTTTTATTCATTTTTAATTTCATTTTAACCCATATCATTATAGTTTAACCCCCCCCCCAATAAACTAATTTTTACTATAACTATGGTAATTAATTTATAAGGTTTACACTATTTATTATGGTAAACAATTAATTTTATCTTTCAAGATAATATAAAATATTATTAATTAAAATATGGAATCCATTTTTAAAAATTCAATTCACATAATTATAATATTCTAATTTAAAATTAATCACATAAACAGGACAAGAATGTGTGATTTCAATGAGAAAATATTCACAAGTTTAAAAGGTTTTTATATAAAAATTAATTATGAAAATGATTACAATGAACTAAATTTTACTAATATATATGGTTGAACTATTTTTCATTTAAACCAAATTTATAATAAAATTTAACATTATAAATAATTTAATCAAAATTTTATTTTTTAATTACAATTCTGTGTTTTTCTCTATTTATAAAAAAATGAAACTATTTAGAAACCTCCAAAAAATTCACCCTTAGATATTATAATATTATTATTTCAAAAATGATTCTTATTTTTTCAAATATATTTTTTAGAAGTGCTAAAATTTAATTATAAAATATTTTCATAAAGCATAACAAAAACACCTTTTAGAAAAATATAGTTTTTGAGAAAAAATTCATTTTTATTTAAACGGTACTAATTTTTTCAGTAATCAATAGATATTCATTTTATTAATTTTGTACATATTTAATCCAAATTATTTTTCTAACTTATTTATTTCTATTCATCCATAACAATTTAATGGCTATTTTATATTAGTAATGTTTGAATAATAATATTTTTAGTAGAGTATCAGGTTTCGTTCAATAATGGTGTTGGGTTCATTGAAAGCTATTAAAGAGATTGAAAACATTTAAAAATAAATATAGCATAATGTATTAGGGTTATATATTCTATTATATGTTTTTTTCATATAATCTATCAAACATGATGTTCCTATTTTTAAAATTTCTTGGTATTATAGTTAGTGCAACGGTCAATGTATCCATTCACCATTACTCATAAAACATTCTTAATCACTTAATATATTTAGATACCATTTTAGGAAAAAATTTGGTACATGCATCATATAGGAATTGGTTTCTGATTCTATATCCCTCTTGAATCATCTCCCTAATTATACTCATTAAATATGGTGCATCTAATTATTTTTAGGATTCCCCTACAAAAATAGCAAGCATAGATTTTATTATGGGTTCATATAGATGATCCACCAAATAGAGATTCCACAATACAGGTTTATATATTTGTGATAGTACCTCTATGAGGTTTTCTAGTTAAGCTACCACCTATTAAAAAGTATATAGAACCTGTATAACTGAAGGACGATACGTGTAGGCCAAGCGAACTTCATAATTTTTAATGAAAGTAATATCCTTGCTTTTATGAAGATCCATACCCTAGGTAGCCATCGAAAGGATAAGGGAAGATTCCAGTGTTTTCTATTTTTTGAGGATGCTTATAAAATAGGTTATACTCCCCTTCTAGAGCCTTTTACAAGGCTATTTTGGGAGATGGTGGAGTCAGGTGAGTCAGTTACATGACAATACATTACTCTCCTAGTCATATTTCAAGCATATATTAAGGGATGATTTCTATAAGACCATTTTGAGACTGGTACACATCCAACAGATTCTGCATTTATAAAATCATTGCATAACCATGGTGGAGTATTCATTGATATTCACTGACATATCACAATAAACTCTTGATAGGGTATGGAATCTATTCCTGAAGGCACTGTCAATTGATCAGTCCCTACATAAATATATAATTTATTTAGTGATCTTTCTTTTCATTGAAACTTATATTGGAGTTCTTGAGATGGATTTAGTAGTTGATAGCATCATGGTAGAGTGGATGTCGATAACTAGTGTCAATTGTATGAATTTAGTAGTTCAGACCTTGGTTGTAGGTTGATGAAGATAGGCACATGTTACTAAGCATGAGCAATTATTTAGGAGATAATTCCAATATAAATGATCATTAGTTAACGTCTCTCTGAATGGATTGACTCAGCCTAGGGAGAGATGATATTTATTCTATAAAGGTAAGGGACATCTTATATGGGATCGACCAGTCCCACCAATAGTTGATTAAGATATGGTCAACTGACCACCATGGGAGAGACAAATGTAGGATCTATAAGTTAAACATGGTGGTGATTGTTGTAGTGGAGTGGGAAGAGAATAATGAGGTGGAATATAGCTTCATCTATTTCAAATTCCATCTATTGTTGGTCCACAATAGGCTCAAGGATCTAGTGGTCTAAGATATGGATAGATGCAAGTAGTTAGAGCATACAACCCATAGATTTTCAGGATGGTTATATGTACAAGATGTATTGTTTCTACCTTAGATACTCAAAAAATATAAATATCTATGATCAATTATTTTCTTTCCACTCTCTAGTATGACACATAGATATTCCAGTTTATCCCTTGGTTCGATCTTTTCTTTTAGAGACTCAGTCTAGAGGTAAATTAGTGATCTCACACCTCTACCAATAGTGTGGACTATATCATTGAGGATAGTTCTTCCCATGGAATAATTTTATAGAAAGGATATGTCCATATGACATCATATTATGTATGGATTGTTTATCCATATGTCATTACTAGATGGACTGCATTAGATAGAGGATGCAGTCTGTCCACATAGACAGATTAAGCATTTTCTTTATGGGTGAGAAGGAAACCCATTCAGAGAAAAATGGGCTCACATGTTGGAGGATACCACTTATTATTCATCTGCTGGAGAGTATTAACTCTGTAAGAGTAGATGTTATGGGCATTTAGTTTCCCACTATGGTGGTGGAGTATGAGTATGTCTTTTGTGAGTACATTCTAGGTTGTCCACTCCATCGAGAGATAGACTTGTTCATTTGACATGACAATGGTAATCCTCTGATATAATTTCTATCATATCATATGTCTCTTGAAGATCTTCGAGAAATGATGGTTTGGTTGGAAGGATTATAGATGGTGAGATTTTTGAGATAGATTGTTTCCCATAGGGGACCCTAGTACTGTTTTCTAGGAAGTTGAATGGGAGATTGAGGTTATGTGTGGATTATCGTCACATGAACCATGTGACCATAACGAATAATATTTCACAATCAAGGAATTATGACCTATTATAAATAATTATAGGGGTGTGATGGTTATCAAAGATATATATATGATTATTATATCATCGTCTTCAAATATAAGATGTGTATACACCTAGGACGACATTTATATGTCACTACAGTCTCTATGAGTACATGGTGATTCCTTTCGATGAAATGTATTATCCCATCAATTTTCATGGGAATCATGAACTATATATTTAAACCATTTTTTCATGGTTTTTTGGTTGTCTTCATTAATGAAAACTTAGTTTAATCATTGTCTGATGAGTAACACGTGATTCACATGAGGATGGTTAGGGACACACTCCAAGATGGCCAGATTTATAGAAAGGTCTATAAGTAGTAATTCAAGTTTCAAGAGGTTCTTATTTTAAGACATTCCAAAATAGTTGATGGTATTTTAGTAGACCTGATAGTGGCTGAAGTAGTTTCAATTGGGTAGCTTCCCAAGATTTTGGGTGAGGTTAAGTGCGTAAATAATTTTTAAGGATGATACGAGAGATTCATTATCAATTTCTCTAGGATATTAGATTAATTTACATCATTAAACTAGAATGGGTAGAATTTTGTTTAGATAAAGAGTTTCATGTAGTATATTTAAGAGCCAAGATAGAGGATTGTGAGTACCCACATCATTAGATTTTAAGAAGAGGGTTCTATGTATTTAGTGTTCTTCGAGGCCTCAGGGACCGGACATAGTTGTGTTCTGATGTAGAGGCAGGCAGTGATTCCCAATGGGTCATAAAATTGAGAACACATGAGAATAATGACGTGAACCATGATCCTGATATGGAATTAGTAGTATTATCCCTAAATATTTTCCAACAATACCGTATGGGTGTCATTCTTATTATCTAATATGGCCACAAAATTCAAAAAAACATTCTTCTCTCATAAAAATATAACACAATATAGAGGAAGTGGATAGAGATACTACAAGATTTTGACTTGATATTATCTATACTCATGAGAAGTGGAATATAGTGGTAGATTCTCTTTGTAGGAGATCTTATTCTTAGTTGAAAAATTATAGGTTTGAAAAATTATCCTCATAACAGTTGTTTTTTTTGCAAGAATATGGTTCATCATACCTTCATTCAATGGAATTTAACCCACTACTTCTATAGTAGGTTAGGGAGGCTCAACATGGATATACAGAATGTGATAAATTACATTATCATATATTCCCCCAACATGATCCTGATGATTTTTCTGTTGACTGGAAGCATGTCATCCTTTTTATAGGATGGACCATGGAACTAGTGACATTACAGAAGGAGGTGAAGTGGGAGTCTCATACATCCCCTTTTTTGTTAATCCAGTCATGTTAAATATGTAATAGGTTCATTAATGTTATATTTTGTGTCCTGGAATGAGGAACGGGGTATTAGAGTTTGTTTATCTATGCCTCATTTTTTAGGAGGTGAAGGATGAGCACCCGGTTCCATCCAGTTTACTCAACCCATTGATGAGTTGTAGTGGATGTGGGATGATATATCTATGGTATTAATTATCGGGATTCAACAAAATTTTAAAGGACACGATTCTATTTGGGTGATCATAGAACAAATCACTACGTAATGCAACATCATAGCTTTTTGAGTGCTGAGTTTAGTAGAGGGAGTGGGATGTATTAACCTATAAGAGGTGGTTCAGATTCACAGAGTTCCCTAGAAAATCATTTGAGAATATGGTGATTTTTTACATCATTACTATATTGTGGATTGTAGGATGCCTTTGGGTTACAATTTCATTTGGGAATGACATTTATTCCCCAAAATGATAGCAATATTTAGTAGAATAGCATGGTTTTTGGGAAAATTTTGTGGGTGTTCATGTTAAATTTTCTCTTCATTGGGAGGATCCCATACACTTAGTGGAATTTTCATACAAAAATGGGTACCATTCCACCCTTGTTACCACACCATTCATATATTTTCATAGTATACCCTTCAGGACTCTACTCTATAGGACATATTTTGGTGAGTCATAACTCATGGTCCTAGATTTGGTGTGTTCAACGATAAGGATGTTATAGAGCATCTAGGAGTGTATGAGGAATACAAAATGCTATTAGATATCTAGTGAAATCTAATGAAGGAGGGATTTGAAGTTCAAGGATTGTGGAAATGTGTTATTTAAAGTCTCACCTCAACATGGATTACGGGTTGATATAACTTACTATTAGGCCCTACCAACATATTTAGAAAAGGTAGATGACATATTACATCTATCATAGTAGAGGTGGTATGTGCACAATCCATTGAAAGTTATCATCTCGGGTGAGCTGGACAACGAGGATTCACATACATTTGAGGAGTACCCGATGGAGATTGATGATCGGTGCGAGAAGATTATACATGGTAAATTGATTATCTTTGTGTGCATGTTGTGGTAGAATGATAATTGTCAATAGATCAAATGGGAGTGGGATGCCTAAATGCAAGATCAACACCCGCATCACATTCCGTTGTCTTTTTTCCCATTTTAAGTGATAAAATCATTATGGTGCGGAGAATGCAATGTATTTTTTCCATATAAACCTATTTAATATATATAGTAATATTGTAGGTGTGAGGAGATGAGATTACATGAGATTCTAGGTCCAAGTGAGCCCTATAATAAAATTTAAAATTTTTAAATTTGTAATTTCATGCACCATAAATTTTTTGGGAATAATGTAATAACTCCCGAACAGAGGCTCCAATCATAAATTTGAGTTTTTAATTGTTTTCAATTCATGGGTTTCATGCTAGGTGCATCAAAACATTGGAATGGGTTGAACGCTTGGTTTCAGCATGATCATGGGAGAATAAGTAATAAATTAAATAAAAAAATAAATTATTTATTTATTTTATTTATTTTTTAAATTTACATGAAATAATTAATCATATATAAATAATCATTAATGGGTAAATATTAGAGTTAGATTCACATCCATGTAGGCCAAGAGAGGAGTCATTGGAGAATTATTCTGGGACGAAAAAGGACCGGACAGTGGATCGATGATCGGTATACAGTGAATTTTGTAGATCTCACTAACGATGAAAAAAAGGAACGTTCTTTATTAGTGATTGATCCAAACCCTATATACACCAATTTATTTAACTTTATTTATAATGTTTTATTCTCTTATGATGAATATTGATTAATTCTACTAATATGAATTTCTTCATGCATCGATATTTTATTTATTTTTATTAATTCCTGATTCTACATTTGATGTTCTAATGACATTGAATAGAGGTAGACATAAAAATGGATGATGTTTTTACATGTATTATATTTCTTGGATTTCATCCGATGTTCATTGTGTAATGCATCGTTATCATTACCTTGGTTATTGGTTTGAAGAAATTCCTAGTATCTAATAATTCGATGACTAATATTCCACACAATTGAGTTAGACCATGGGTGTAGTTCATGATCGAAGATATGGTAATGGTGAAATGGAAAAGGATGATTGGATATATATTATATTAGATCAATGGTTCCCATTCTTCTAGGGGTTATTTATGGTAATATAATTGTGTAGAAATTGTGCAAGTTGAGAGAACGTTTTCCTAGTGAATCAAGACCCTGATTCCAGTCACCGGTTACGGAAAAGCTATATTGAGGCCCAATCTAAGATCCCTATTTTATTGAAAGAATAAACTATGGATTTAGGAAATTCCTGAAAGAAACAATGGTTTTCTAAAAATTACATGTTACATGTAATTTCATAGAGAGATACATGCCATGTAAGTCCCCTTGCTATAGTGCTATGGTTTCCAAAAAAAGTTATGTATCACATGCCGTGTGACACATTTCACATGCCATGTGACTGATGTTGGAGGCCTAAAATGTATTCTAGGAGTATAAAAACTCAAACATGACTAGGTGCACTAGAACAAGTAGATTATATGGGCACAATCTCTTACTCATATAGGAGAAAGTACACATGCATGACAACTTTATGTGGGTAGAACATGATACACATAGGAATGAATAGGTGTATATAGGAATATGTAGGTGGAACGTTGAGTGATGAAATGACATATAAATTTCATTAATCTTTTTGGAAATCATATTGTATATGGAGGATTACATTATTTGTGAAATGGGGAGACACGAGATCACCAAGAGTTGGAAAGACACTCCCAGTAAACCAAGTACATTCCATGCAATCCATATAAAAATGTTTAGAGTGGTTCATTTCATTAGAATTTACCATTTTCAGATAATCACATTTCCTTGGTCCCTTCCCATGAGGGTATAGTTTTTAATTACATCCTCTCCGTAGAATTTTTATCCCCTCTAAAGGTTCTATATTAGATAGAGTTCAGTGTATCCTCATGTGGGCCATGGCTCAAATGCTCTATCATTCCTCAATGGGGTTAATAGTATTAAAATTAACAACATGAAGAAGGAATTGGTCCCCTCTCTATAAGGCTGACCCATAGGATTTTTGGTGTCCCCAAATGGCCCTAGGTTTGATCCCCTACTTAGTTGATGGGGTCTTCAAAGATCTAGTGATTACATATTAGCGAGACTAGATGAGAAATCCCACCCAAATGAGTGTAATTAGTGACATCATATATTGTGGGTTGAGTACTAATAAAACATTTGTCTCCCAAAAGATTTATGAAAAATCATGTGCCTAGTCGTGTTGGTCGAGACCATTGAGACCAATTCTCTTTTATGAGTATATCGTGGATTCATTATTTCTATGTATCTTATCTTATTGACATGTTTTTTGTTTAAATTAAAAATTTTGATTCTATATTATTATTTATTTTATTGTCATACTAGGTATTGTTATACCCACCCCTGCATGGGAAATTCCTACCCATGTAATTTTTTTATGAAAATGGAATACCTTTTTTATTGAGTTTTTTTGAGGACCGGGAATATGAGGTGCTTAATACTAGACTTGACTACCCAAGGTTATTATTGGTGATATAGTTGAAAAATTTCCCCTCCCAGAGCAAAATTTTGACTTATTTCTTGTTTTGGTAGGATGGTATTTGAAACTTTATCACATTCAGTACTTTTCTCATACTCTACCGGTGGGATTTAGATGTATTCATGAATTGGAATTTGTTTTTTTTTAATTTAAGCATTTTATGGGATTGTATATTTGTGTTTGTTTGCATAAATACACATATTATAATATCTCCAATGTGTGGGATTTTCCTTCATGGTGAAGGTATCCAACCTTATCCCTCTCAGCGGCTGGCTTGGGGTGCTCACACTGGGCATATCGGTGGCCAGGGGGTCCTGATGGGTTGGGTAAAGACATGGATGATATATATAAGTTTATTTGAATAAAAAACATGATATTTATTTTATAATTATAATTATATAATGATAATATAACCCTTAAATTTTTTCCATCAGTATTTTTGAAAAATGGAAATGTAACTCATTCATATATATGACCAACCGTCAGCATGATTGTATCACAGTTCATATTCATATCCATCCATCATGACTAATTTAAAAAATGTAACTGTATAATAAAAAAAGAAATTATTTCATGATTATTACTATATATATAATGAAATAATATTCTCTTTGACCATATTCATCTTTCCAATGATATTTTGGACATATTAGTTGAGCATCGTCAAAATGTCCATCTTGAACATAAGTTATTAAGTAATTGAATAAAACAAGATATTAACTAAAATAAATTATTATTAAACACAATAAATATTTTACAATGAAAATAATTAACTAACATACATTTATTATTCAGGATGATAGAGAACACATTTGAATAATTGGACTCGAGTTAAGGGGGAACACTAAACAATCATGTCCATTGGGTTATGACAACTATCTCTCAATATCACATTATCTCTTCCATTAATGTAATGGAATGATTCCAAATTCTATGTATATGCTTCTCACATTTATTTCAAGATTATTATCCCAACCATTTATTGGGTAATACATTGCTTGTTCTCATTTCACAATTTCTTTCATTATGAAATTCCCTTTGTTTATGATATAAGGAAAGATTATGAAACTAATTTTCATTCCATCAGTAGTTCATATGTTAATCCATATTATTAATTTCATTTTTTTGAAGACATAAATCATTAACATTTTATGATGGGTGAACCAAGTCACTACTCCAATGCATTCGGTAAATCTTTTGTCTCATGTGGTGTAATGTTTGGGGTTTTATTAATTGGGTCGAAAACATATCACATTTTGAATTTTGGATTTGGTGGCTATGTCATTTTATTTTTCATTGATTGGAACTAAATTACAAGAATTTTTTTAGATTTATATAATTTTTTAATGCATTTTATAGGATTAGAGAGCACCTTCAGTGTATCAGAAGGGTTTTGGGAGTGTTGGAGTCTCGAAGTCATGCTTTAGAGCTGCAGGTTTGGGGGCACGATTTGGGGTAATTCGTGTGACTTCTTCCAGATTACCATATATCTTAGTTTTGAAAAAACACATGGTTTGGGTAAACCTTAAAAGAGTGGTTCATGGCTGTGATTCTTGATTTTACATTTTTTATAGGCTACCACATAGTTTGTGCACAATTAGAGAAAATTGTGCACTAGGTTGGACCAGTACAACCACATAGGTTATACCTAAGCACTATACATCACGCGGTTGCTGAACGATTTAGAAACCTTTTTGGGTAGTCTATCTATCCCATTAATGGAATAAAAATACATTCCTACACCCTATATATTTTTATTTTTTATCTCTTTTCTACACTTTCTTCTTACCTGATCGCGTGTATAATTTAAAGGAGGGACCCTATATTCCCACCTCTTCTTTTTCCCTTGCTCCTCCATCAGGGATTTGTTTTCTCTTTTTCAGATAAAATAGAACCACATCAGTCATCCAAACCTCACCTTAGATTCATATTAATTAATTTCCTCTCATGGAGTTCTATATTTGTTTGACCTATTTCTCCCTATTTTTGGGGTAGTCGACGGAAATGCAGATTTTATCAAAATGACATTGAGCTAGAGCTCAATGTCAGGTATTCCTTTGTCTACAAGTCCATGGTAATTTATGAATACATTACTTTATGTTTTTTAAATCTTATTTGGGTGATTATTTTATAGAACCTTTCGGTAATTGAGTGATACCCTTGTTTTATGGAATAAAATTGGCCATAATACTATATGGGGTGCCTCTAAGAATTCACTATCAACTGTCATCAGTGTGGGGCAGTGTTAAAGGATTTTGACCATGTTAGATTTTTGGTCGGGGTGTGTTTATTGTTTAAATTAAGTTTTTTTAATTATATTTGTGGAATAAATACATTCAATTAGTTTCTCATTGGTATTGACTTAATTATATGGAATTGAGTTAGCCAATTATTATAAGATGAACTATTGTGTTTATTTATAATGTGATTTCAATCATTTTAAACTGATTTTCTTAATAAGTGAAATTTTTAATGATTTATATGTGATTTCTTATGACAATCTTTTGAGGCACATGGGGTCGTGATGGGTTCATCCTAAAGATGAGATGGCTAGGAAATTAGGATTGAGGCATTGTTGGTCACCAGGATTGGCTTGGCCCAGATTTACTTGGGTGATGAGATCACTGGTTTGGCATCAAGGAAATCCTAATGAGGTGGAAAGTCCATCAGGTTAGCAAATGGAACATGTTATTGGATTGAAAATACATTAATTTTGAGAGACACAGTTGTAAGGGAATGAGGTGCTGGGGATTATGTGTCCTGGGTACTTATGGTTATTTTTTGTCACATGTGTTGTCTAAAGCACTGAATTGAGTTGGATGCACACTAGATGAATCCGTGGTGAGGTGGTTTTGACCACTTTTGTTGGTAGAGGACCCTGTTAGTGTGGAATAAAAAAAAAATTGGGGGTTATTTCCATAAAATTCCATGTGGAAGGTGAGAAGTATTCGGTTAATAGTGATGGGGCTATTATTTGAGGGATGAGACTCACCATGATTGAGGTTGTAGTCTTTGTTTGATTTGGGATAATAGTTCTCACAAAATTTAGAGACATTGTGTGTTGGGCTTATGGTGACTTTTATTGGGGACAAAAATCTCAGTCCCTTTGAGAATCCATCCTTGAGTCGATGGATGATATTGTTTTGGGGTTTGAGGGACTAGTTATATTGTTTGGGTGTGCCTTCGAGACAATAGTGGATTCTTTGAGACATGATGTGCCACATGGTACATCATGCCTGATTACTTGATTGAGTCGGAACACGAGGGTTCACCATGGCATGAAATTAGGGGTACCTTGGTCAATGGGCCATGGACCCTCTCATATTTAGATATACTAACTTTGGATAGGGTGGGTGATGATTTCTTTGTGGAAGCTAATCACTAAGGGAGCCTTGTTTATTTATGAAGTGTACTATTTATTTTTATTATCACAACTACATAAAAAATTATGTTATGTATGCACTATTGGGGTGTCATCCTACTGGGACATGTTATCACACCATACACAGTCCCTTCAAGGTGCATGTGGAAATTTGGTTATTACAATCATTTTAGTGTTCATTCATTGGAGCCGGATCATAGTTGAGTTGGAATGGGATGTTGGAAGGGGACCTTGAGGTCTTTTCCCTTGTTGGATTTTCCTATTTTATTTCCATTTCATATTCCTTGTATCACCATAACTTGTAAATCAGTATAGTATTGCGGTTAGCCATGGACACCCCATTTTTATATTGGCATGTATAAATGGTTTTCTATATTCATGATCTTCATGTCTTTTTGTACTGTTACATGTGGAATGATTATTTATTTTCTTTTTTAATTCAATATTTATTATTATTCCACTACTAATTGATATTTATTTTTCTTCATCCATTGGAAGGTCTGGTTTGAATCTAATGATTCTTATCATTCCATTATTTGTAATATATTATTAATCAGACCAGTATTATATATTCCTTATGGGTAGAGTCTTCACAATAATGTTCATTTAAACCCTCATTTCTAGATTAAATCCTTTGGTGTATGTGGAGGCATGCCTAAGCTTTTGGCTCTTGGCATGATAGCACCGTCTGGGTGGCAATATGGGTCTAGGATGCTACCAGTGGTATCAAATAAATTCATTACTGGTATTTAGTATCATTCTATGTCTTTCTACTAATGAGATTGTGATTTATTTTTCTTTTTTTATGGTATTACTATTTAGGTTTTTATATACTAGAACATAGGTGTTTTTGGAAATGGTTTTAGAGCTCATGTTTGGTTGAATGCATCCCATGTACACGGGATGGACCATGTTACTCTGGGTGGGAATTTTCATCCAATTTTTCTCAGTTTACTATTGGTTTTATTTCTATCTTCAATGGTATTATTGTAATGTGATTTTTCTCATAATGGAATGAGACTTCTAATCCTTGGACTATAATGGAAAGGAATGACAATTTGGGACCTTGTCCTAGTGATGCAATGTGTGATTTTTATTATTTATTTTTCTTTTTTTAAACACATCTTTTGATGTTTTTAATTGTGAATATGTAAGTTCCATGATAAATTTTATTGAAAATTGTGATATGAAATGTTTTGAAATTTCTTATTCCATTATATATATATATATATTTTATGTGTAGTGTAATGGAATTGGGTCTTCTATGAGCATGAATGTACAATGGACTGGAGTGATGCGATCACTAGTTTGGATATACAGGTTGTTGGATTGAGGATATGTTTGTTTTCACGACATTCATGGCCTAGAGAATTTGATACATGCCTTTTTTAGGGAAGGTAAGGAGTCCATGAGGCCAAGATGTTATGTATAATGGTTGGGATGGTGTAAATTAGGTGTATATTCTTGTTTCATTATTTTATTGCATTCCAAATATTTTTTTATATATATTATATGGTATGTCAGGCCATTTTAAGGTATTCACCATGTTAATCCTTGATGAATCTGATTGGTCTTCGGGCAGGTGATGGCTCATTGTTGTAGGAGCACAAGTAGGTTGAGATGCCTGTCGATCAGGTAGAGCATGAGCAATATGTATAGGCTCAGGGAATGTAATAGGTTGTAGTGCTGGTAGGGAGGATTCTAGATGTTACTTCCTTTGGGTCATGGCTCAATAAGAAACTCTGAGCGGTCCCGTTATGGGTTATCCAAGATATCAACATGAGTTCTCAGGGAGTAGACCCATCTATTCACTATCTAACTTGGGACTTCCAGTTGTAGAACAAAAAAAAAATTAGATTGAGGGTGGTCCAAAGGTTGCTGAGAACTAGGTCGAATATATGCAGATGATCTTCAAGTAGTTAGAGATGCCTCTTGGGAGGAGTGTCAAGCTAGCCAACAATATACTCAGAGAACCGGATTGGTGATGTTGGGATGTTCAAGTGTAGGCTGGCAGACACGAGGGACTAGAGTAGAAAAACATTGAGCCTAGGTTTATAGAGAATTTCGTTCTAGTGATGTTGAGGAAGGAAATAGTTTCATTATTCTTCTACCTTCTACTGGGTGACTTGTTCTTCATGGACTATGTTGAAACTTTCACCGATATATCTTTTATTTTCACCTAGAGTGGTGATTGATTACAACACAAGCGTAAGGAACTTCTTGGATGGTTTAATAAATTCCATTCAAGTGTAAGTACGCATCTTTATGTGGTCCTCATTCTAATAGGTGGTGAACCAAGTGATCATAGATGAGGTAAATCAGACATCCATGTCATACTCAAGATAGGAAGAAATGTTAGGTGATTTCAGTGGTGACAAATCAAATGGTGGGAACCACAGATGAGATGAGTTTTAGAATGGAAGTCAATGAATGGAAACAACAGGACCACATCAAAGTGGTTCTCTTTGATTTTTATCTATTGTGGGCAGTCGAGAAATGTTTGGATTCTTTGTGAGTGGCCTTGAATAGAGTTTCTAGAATGCGGGAATGTCAGTAATGTCAAGTGGCTCAATAGGAATCCCCCTCAGAAAGCCGGCAGTCAGGGACTGGTTAAAACATAGGCATCAAGATTTGTTTTGGTGGTGTTCTAAATGATGTCGGCAAAGGTTCAGCTGCATGCAGAGGTCATGGAATATATAGTGGGATTACATAGTGGGGTCATTGGTCTCTTCCTAGTGAAACACCATAGGACAGTAAGACATTATGAATTCAATATTTTTGTCAGGTGCACACAATATAGTAATAGAGGGCTAAGAAGGATGGTGATCCAAAGAGAGTTTGGGGTATATTGTGGGCATAGACTAATTTATTTTGGTTTTCTTTTTCATCGCCTGTTGAAGCATTTTTTTTCTTCAATGAGCTGCATCAGCTATATATGTGGACTAACAGTATTTTGGTCGGTATGTTGGAATAATATCTGATTTTTGATATATGTATATATATATATATGAGGTTTGAGGAACCTGGTTCAATGATTGAGAATTGGTGGATACATGTTTTTTGTGGTGCTGGGAACCAAGTCATCAAGGATATGTGGTTATAAGAGGTGTGAGAAAAATGGACACCACTATGGTGTGGGTCTTGATTGAGGTATGATGCTTCATGTTTGGTTTGAGAATATATTTAGATGTGGAACCTCATTGGTTCCATTTATGACATGGGCTTATGGACAACACCAATTTAGTGAGAGATTCAGAAAATAGTTGTGTATATAACAAGATCACCTAACATGGTTTGAGAGTAATTATTATTTACAGGATGACTTTTGAGTATGTTATTGGCCAATGGACCATGATCTTTCTTTGAGTATTGTTTTCGATGGACCAGAGTAGGTCCGTACAAAGGAGGGGATCCCCCCTTGAGGTGGTTTGTCTATAACCTTGATACTGAGGTAGTCTGGGTTTCTTTTAAACAATATTGGATTGATTATTACCATATTTATTTTTGGTTTGAAATCTTATGGATGATCTTTGTTAAAGTGTGGATTTTTTAGTGATTAGGTTTTTTGAATCGGGTAAAAAACCTATAACTATTTTAATTTTTGAATTTCTTTCTATAATATTTTCTTTTTCATTGATCAAACCCAAATTTCGAGATTTTTGTTTTCATTATATCATGTTTCTATACATTTATAGAAGCTTGGAGAGTGCCTTGTGTGTTTTGAAGAGGTTTTATAAGTGTTAGAGACCCTAAGGTTTTTTTGGAGCTGCAGGTCAGGGCACACAGTTTGGGGAAAACTATGTGGCCCCTTCTAGCTAACTGTATGGCCCAGTTTTGAACTACCACATGGTATTCTTAAACTCTACGAGGGTGGAACACAACTGTGCTACAAGGTTTACAATTTTTCAAAGGCTACTGCACAGTTTTCACACTGTTAGACCAAACTGTGTGGTAGGCCACACACATACATCCACATAAGACTTACCTATGTGTAATAGATTTCATGGTAGAAACATATTGTGGAAAACAATGGGGTTAAACCATAAAGACAAATAATGGTGGATAATGTACATTTGTACCCCCCATCATTGTTTTTGTTTTTCCTCTCTTTTTTCCCCTTTCTTCTCCCATGGTCACGTGTAGATCTGGGGTAGATCCACTCAATACCATCCTCCTCTTCTATTTCCCTATCTCCTCCATCGGTTTTCCATTTTCATCACCATCCGATGAAATAAAAAGACATCATTAAGGATAACCTCACCCAAGCCTCTTATTTATTTTGTTTTTTCCTCACTAAGTGCTAAATTCATTTGATCCGTTTCACCATAATTTTAGGGTTTTTGTTGGAAACTCTAATCTCTTACAAATTAATTCAAGTTAGAGATCGATATTGGATGTATCTACATATACGAGTCCAAGGTAGGTATTGAATACCCAACTATGTGTTTTCACAGAATTTTGGGTGGTGAAACTTTTAGAGCGCCTTGGTTTATTGAGAGAGACCAGTGTTTCTTGGTATTAAATTAACTGTATACCAATATTGGATGCCTATAGGCATGACCAAACCATTTTAATGGATGTGAGGCTAAGATAGAGGTCATCGACCACAATGGGTTTTAGGCAGGGTGTGTTTTTCAGATAAATGGAATTTTTTTTAATTGGATTTTTGAAATTCAATTACGCTCAATTGGTTGTTTATTTGGATTGACAATATTATATGGAAATGAGATACCAAATTCATATAAGTTGAACTATTGAATTTACTTAAAATTTTCAATTCAATATTTTTAAAGTGAATTTCTTAATTATGGAAAATTATAATAATTTATATTTGATTGCTTAAGGTTATCATATGAGACCTATGGGATCATAGTGGGCTCAACCCGAGGTTGAGGTGGATATGACATCTGGATTGAGGTGATGTCAATTGTCTAGTTGGTCTTGGAATAGATTCAATTGGGTGATGAGATCACCAATTGGGAGTTATGTACATCGGAAGGAGGTTGTGCGTCCATCAGGTTGGGGCATGGCTCGTGTTATTGGATATAAACGCCATTAGTTTAGAGTTCCACATTCGTAGGGGCATGAGGTTCCTTGGATGGTGTGGATTATTTAATTATTGGTGATTTGAGCTCACCCATGATGAAAAAAGAATAGAATTGAGTCATGTTCATATAATATGACGATGTGATGAGGTTTTTCTTCTAATGAATTGTATTTTCCATGAATTAATTTTATATATTATATTGAATTTTTACAAGACCATGCATAGAGAAATAATTCCATTCTGAGTTCCGGGGATCCCAGAATGGTCATTTGACCTTATTAGATAAGTGAGTCGGTGTGTGTTCACAGTTGTGGATGTTTCCAAATATATTTCAGGATTAAAATCTGAGGGCACTGTTGCATCCATGACGATGAATTTACTTAAGAATGGTCCAAACATTGACCATCACGGGTCGAGGGAAAAATTGAATTTTTGGATGTTTTTAGTAAAATAAAATAAAATAATTTGGAAAGATTATATTATTTTAATTGGAAAAATTCATTGAAGGGCACTGATGGGAAATTTTTTTTGATAATTAATGATATGGAATTATGACTTTGAAATAGAAATGCTGCCTCATTAAGGCCACAAAGTAACAGATCATAGAAATTTGTTCCCTCCTATAAATAGGTTAAATAAATGTTGATCGTTGGAAAAAAGTTAACAGAAACACTGGGAAATTCTTGGAGCCTTAGAGAGAACTCTTGACTACGAATGACGAAGAATCAAAGCCACGAATTGTTATTCCAACACAGTTGAAGGATCTCTGTGGTGACAAAAATATGGTTCCTTCGCCAGCAAACGATCCCTTCTTGTGGAATGGGATATTTTTTTAATGTTTCTTCTTATATGTTCTTTGAAATTAACAATGAACACGGGTCAACCCACATACTAGTTGACCCACACATCTTTGTTCTTGAAGGAGGGGTTTATCATGATAATTCATTGGAGTTTTATTGTCATGTTTTGATGTTTTTTAAAATTTCCCCATTTAATAATTCTAACAGGAGCATATTAACACCGTGAAAAACAATTAAGGGGTTCTTTCCTTCTTGTTGACTATTTCTTCTTCCTCCATCATAAGTTCTTCTCATTCTTCATGGGGTGACAAAGAGCATATCATTTTGTGTATGTTTTACAATGCAACGATCCCATATTGAATATCCATCCACATGACAGCCTAGCAGAGGATCGATGAAGATGGAAGGCGGTGAATCGGCTCGGATCAAGAGAGAGCGTTCATTGATAATTCTTCACATTGGTGGTTCGGAATTTGATTTCAGGGTTGATCACAGGTATGAAAACAATGAATATGACGTTGGGAAGTCATAGGGACAATAAATATCATGTTTTGTGGCAAATGAATTATCAGATCATGGATCGGAGCTTCACTGAGGAGTGGTGGAGCAGGTTCATGTTTCTGGAAAATTTCATAACACATGACATGTATCCCGAAGGACATGTTGTGTGGGACCAGCAGCAGCGGCTATGTTTTCTGCACTACACTCGATGGAGAACACGGTGTGGCTTTGGAGAGACATGAAATGTTGGCCCCACCTTTTGGAGGAGATATTTTTGGGTTACTGGAAGCACTAACACAGCGTGTTCTCTGAGGAACATGGCATGTGGGTCCTTACACAAGAATCAGTGTGTATCTTGGATGATACATGGAAATGGGGTGGAGTAAACGACGGTGTACTCCACCACATTTCCAGACCAGTCCGGTTACACATGATGCCCCATGTACTGGTTACACAAGATGTCCCACACTGGTTAAAGATGTGTGTGGGCAAACAGTTGTTTACATAGAGGGAACCCTGGTTACTCAGGCACAACATGTGGTCTGTCCTACATGCCTTGTACAAAAATTTTCTACACAACATGTTCTTCCGACTCTGGCTGTTTTACAAAGGTAGTACGCAGAGTAGAGAGAAACGATGTGTGACCCTTATACACGCTGTGTATATAATGGAACATGGATTTTACATCTTTTATACCTTTCCCTAGACAAGTTTCATATGGTTTGGTTCCCCTTTTTTCCTGTTCCCCTAATGGTCAATTATCATTTCCATCCAGAGGAGTATGAACCCTTCAACCGGAAATTTTTTTATAGAGTCTGGTATCCCTCTGAGAGACCTAGAGCGATATCCTCTATCCATTCTTGACCCTAGGTAGAGTCAGGTGTCTATATTACTACTCTTACCACATGTTGATCCTCTACATATAAGGTGAATCTAGATGGGATGAGGTATCCACTAAGGCCCTGACAGTGAACCTCGTCTGTGTATACTGATCTCTGCCCACTCAAGAGTGTGTTCTCCTAGAATTAGTGTATCTATCTATCATGGCCTTTCCTGATGAACATTACTTCTTAGACAGACGACATAGAGCTATCAGACTCTTGTAGGGAGTTCTCATGGATGTGTTCTTAGTGGAACCATAAAACTGAATCCCTAGCAGGGGTATGTGGTTGTGTTACTTATATCTAGAACATAGTTCTGGGATTCGAGTATATCATGATCGAGTTTCTCTTGCTACATGTTCAGTAGACATGTATTGTGTAGTGCTGACTGTACCTTTATTTTTTGTATTGATTTTTGGTTTTCGAGGTCCTCTACTGAGTATTTTTATACTCTCCCATGAATAGACATTTCCCACGCATTTTATGTCTTGTGAAAATGAGAGTCTTTTTGATGGATTCCATGGAGGACAAGGACCAGATCAAGATTTATGGTTTCCCTAAAGTCCAAGGTGTTCTTATGGCTACGATAAGTAGTCCTGGTATCTCTTTGTGCATACATGATATACTTTTTAGTTTGTAAACTCTTTTTTTAGTGGGCTTCTCTTCTGGACCAGTTTAATTTCAGTACCTTACTTTTCATTCTACTCTTTTGTTGGGTTTAGTTGTATGCATGCATTTTGTTCCTCATCGATTTTTACATTACAGAATTTCGGGGTTGGGAGATGTGTGCGTGTGTAAAAATAATTAGAAACTGGATCCCATGTTAGAAATATGCCTACTCAGTGATAGTCACCCGCCCCTGGCATATTGGAGGTGGGCTTGGGGAGTCGCGGCACATGTCCCATTGGGATGGGTCGTGATAGAGTTGTATTAGAGGTGGTTGTTCTACCTTAGGACCAATAGTCTGTGAGTTTGGCTTGGGTAAATAGTGTTATGGGTTTCAAGCTCGGATTTCTGGAAATAGACTCCAGTGTTTGTGTGGGTGACCAATGTATCCATACACCATGACTCTAATAAATTCCTTTTTGACTCATTACATGAAAAAAATAGTTGTGGGGAAGTAAAAGAATGGTAAAATAATTATATAGGAATGGTTTGTGTTTCCCATGTCCTTTGTAAAATCTATCCAGATATACTCGTTGATCATGGTACATCTTGTTTCCATACACGATTCCTCCACAATGCATACCTACTAGTATTCAGTAGCTTGATCACGAGGAAGACCCCCTCAGTGACAAGGATTCTATACATGGACCAGTTAATGGGAATTACTTCCAGGTGGTGCACCTGCTATACCACCACCAGTGTAGTAGCCCGTGGTACCTACATTTTTGAAAGGTGAGGGCCACAGGCTGAGCGTGCGCCATGAGTTCTAGAGAAAATTACCCCTTAGGTTTTGAGATGATCCCAACCCTCTGGAGGCTGAGGAATGGCTTGAGGCAGTGACCAGAGTTATCCATCTGGAGAGGACACCGGTGGACTAGACAATGATCTTAGGAGTGAGCCTTCTTCATAGTTCAGCAGGATGATGGTGGACTTTGACCACACAGACTCACGACGAGGAGACTGTTTTGTGGGTAGAGTTTGGGAGACTCTTTTGTGAGGAGTTCTATCCAGTTACACTGAGAGAAGTGCATATTCAAGAGCTTCTTCATCTCCAACAGTGCAGTTTAACTATGGTGGATTATTCATCGAGGTTCACCAACCTCGCTAGGTACTTGATGGATATGGTCAAGGATCAGTACTTTAGAGCTCAGACCATTGAGTGAGGTCTACAATGGGACATATGATCCAGTTTCATGCCTCTATGGATTTATACTAATACAGGGGTGTTTGAGTGGGCATTTCTGAATGAGAGAATCATGGAGGAGCAGAGACAACTGACAACAGTCAACATCAAGAAGTTAGGTGAAAAGACCTTAGAAGCAGGGAGCCATCATCAGGAATAGGGTTTGGGGCGTGGGAAACATCACAGAAGGACCCATGACTAGGGATTGACAGTACAGTCCCCAGGTTGGATCCAGTCATCCTAGGGTGAGATGATGCTACTTGTACGGTGGTAGGGGAATCTCGCTAGAGACTATTCGATCCATCAACCTGCTGTTAGAGAGGCGTTGAATGGACTAGTTAGGCAGACACCAAGAGTGGAGAAGATAGACCTGCTAGGTGGCAGATGTGATAGAGGAGAAGGGAGAGCTATAGGTGGTGGCAGATGGTTTAATATAATTCCACAACCACCCTTAGTAGACCCCCTCTAGGCTTAGGGAGCTGGGGGACAGGGGATGGGATAGCTACATATTCTCGATGCGTATCACCCAAGGACTTTAGGGATAATATGAGGTATGATATGTTTCTTATCTACCTTTACTTATGTACTAATCGACATAGGTTCCTCTCATTCTTTCCACGTAACATGTCTTGTGTGAATCCTTGAGATTCCGATTGAGACATTGAGTCTACCCTTACGCTTGGATACACATACATTAAGATACTTGATGATCACGCACCTATGAAGACAGTGTGATCTTACCCTTAGAGGCAATAGTTTTGGTTGGATCCTAATGGTGGCAGTGTTGAGGCTTTACGAATTCATTCTCGGTATGTATTGGTTATCTTTTTTACATGCCAAGATTGACTTCATTAGGTAAATAGTGCAGTGTTTCCTCAATGATGGGACAAGTTTTTCCTTTTTTGTTGAAAAGGAGACCTAAGGAACACATGATGATATCCTTCCTAGGAGGGTGCATTCGATCACACATGAGTTGGCTAGCCTCACCCTCAGAGTAGTAGATGTTGTGAGATTCTAGTTCCCATCAGTTTTGGTAGATAATGATGACGTCTTTCCCAAAGATATTCCATGACAACCACCCCATTGAGAGATTGAATTCTGAATCAACTTACAGCCAGGGATGACATTGATACCCTCACCAGCATATCGAATGGCTCCCGCATATTTGTGTGATCTGAGAGAGAAGCTTTAGGATTTGCAGAGGAAGGGGTTTGTGAGATCCATCATTTCACCCTGGGCGGCCCCAATTTTGTTTTCCAAGATGGAATATGGGAGTTTGAGGTTTTTTGTGGATTACTGGCACCTGAACCAAGGGATGGTGAAGACCAATTATCCACTACAGAGGATTGATGACGACTTCTATCAGCTAATAGGGACACAATGCTTCTTGAAGATTGACCTTTGATTAGGTTACCACTATTTATGAGTATAGAATGAAGATATAATGAAGATGACATTCATATGTCGCTATGGTCACTACGAGTAATTAGTGATTCCTTTCGGCATTACGAACACCCCCGCAGTGTTCATTGGACTTATAAACTGGATCATCCAACCGTATATAGACCAGTTCTTAGTAGTCTTCATCAATGAAATCCTTGTGTACTCGGAGTCAGGGGAGGAGCATTGGAGACACATGGGGATGGCTTTTGATAAACTCTGAGAGCATCATCTTTATGAGAAGCTCTTGAAGTGATAGTTCTGTATTTAGGAGGTCTACTTTCTGGGACATTTCATCTCAGTAGATGGAGTAGCTATGGACCCTGATGAGGTGGAGGAAGTGTTAGCATGGGAGCCAACTCGGAGAGTAATGGAGGTGCGGAGATTCCTCGGGTTGGTAGGATATTACAAGATATTCATTCCTAATTTCTCCTGGATATCAGTACCGATGATATCCTTGACCAGGAGGGGTAAACCCTACATGTCAATGGAGAAGTTCCAGCAGGCATTAAATTAGTTGATACAGAGTTTGATGAGATCCCCGATCATGATATTTCCAGGTGAGGGTGTCAAGTATGTGGTTTTCTATGATGCATCTGGGACCGGGCTCAGCTGAGTCCTAATGCAGAGATAAGTGGTGATTTATTATGGTTCATGCCATCTTAGACCACATGAGTAGAACTATGAGACAAATGATCTCAAATTCATAGTGGTATTCTCCGCATTGAACATGTGGAGACACTACCTTATGGGAGAGTGGATTATCATATACTCTAACCAAAAAAGCCTCAACTACATCTTCTCATAGAAGGATATGTATCTGAAATAGAGGCGTTGGCTAGAGTTCCTCAATGACTTTGATTTTGTGATCATCTATACTCCTGGGAAGGGGAACAAGGTGGAAGATGGTCTTAGCATAATGTCGAGCTCGTAGATGTTGAGTATGATGGCGGAGCAGTTGTCTTCATTACAGTTATCCTTCATGGACAGAGAAGATTCAACTTACCTTCAATTGATGTTTGTCACCCCACCACTCTTACATCAATTTTTGGAGGTATATCTTGGGGATGTCGACTGTGAGACATTTAATTCTCATTTATCCATAGGAAATGCTCCTAATGGATAGTCACAAGGTGGGGAGCATGTTTTTCTTTTTAGGGGATGCACTATTGTACTAGTGGCATTACGAGAGTAGGTCTTGAGGGAGTTTCATACATCACATCTTGAGGTACATCCTGGGGTGGAAAAACTGTATCAAGACCTATGGCGTCAGTTTTTGTGGTCAATTATGAAAAAGGTAGTAGAAGAGTTCCTTTCTCGGTGCCTTACATGCCAGCAGGTGAAGGCTGAGCACCGGGTTCTAGGGGGGTTAGCCCACCAAATGGATGTTTTAGAGTGAACGTGGGAAGTAATATCGATGTAATTCATGATGGGATTACCACAGACATCCTAGGGAAATTATTTCATATGGGTGATCGTTGACCGACTCACCAAGTCGGTCCACTTAATAGCTATCAGGAAGTAGGGTTCTGTAGAGAACTTGGAATAGCTCTATGTGTAGGAGATAGTTTGGATTCATGTCACCTATTTGATGACAGTCTCATATAACAATGTTCATTTCACACCTCATTTGTGAAAGGGGATGTAGGTGGAATTTGGTTTTTAGGTGTGCTTGATCACTTCTTTCCATCCCCAGACCGATGGTCAGATTGAAAGGACCATTCAGGTTTTGGAGAATATGTTTGTGGGCCCATATCTTTGAATTTGGTCGTGGTTGGGAGAACCACTTACCACTACTGGAGTTTTCATACAATAATAGCTTCCACCCCACCATTGACATGGAATTATTAGATGGATTATATAGGAGACCCTGCTGGTCACCGGTTTGCTAGACCGACCCCAGAGAGTCAGCACACAAGTGTCCAGGGTTGGTGCGAGCTACTACCAAGAAGAGGCAGATCATTTAGGTGTGGATGAAGACTACACAATGATGGAAGAAGTCTTATGCTGACAATTGACAGAGACCTCTGGTGTTCGATGAGGGATACCACGTCTTCTTTCGGGTCCCACCTCGATTAAGGTTATAGTGATTTTGTTGGGGTGGCAAGATATCAACGTGGTTTATCAGACCTTTTTAGCTACTGTGCAGAGTTGGCGAGGTGGCATAATGTCTAGATCTACAACCGTAGTTTCACTGGGTACATGATGTCTTCCATTCATTGTAGATGAGGAGGTACGTTCATGAACCATCGCATATCATTGACAGGGGTCAGCTGGACATTGAGGATGGAGTGACCTTTACTGAGAACTTAGTGGAGAATGAGGATCAATAGGAGAGGATCATGCATGGGGAATCTATTCCCTTTGAGAACATCTTGTGGCAGCATGGGAATGTTTAAGAGAGCATGTGGGAGTGGGAGGCTCAGATCCATGCCCAGTACCCACATCGTTTTTAGTAGCCTTCTTTTGGATTTTTAGAGATGCAAAGCCCCAAGGTTGGGAGAATGTAATGTATCTAATTTTCCATGTATAATATTTAAGGGTTGTATGGAATTTTTAGGATACCAAGAATGGGAAAGAGATGACATTCCGAGTCCCGGTGATCCCAGATTGGTAGTCTGAACATTTAAGCTATGTGAGTCCACGTGTGAGTGTGGTTGTGGCAGTTTCTAAATGGATGTCCGGATTAAAAATCCAAGGGCACCATTGCATCTGGTACGATGAATTTACCTAATAATGAGCCGAACATTGACTTGTGTGGGTTAAGGGAAAAGAAGATAATTTTTGGATGTTTTTATTAAAATTAAATAGAATAAAATAATTTGAAAGTGGTGTTTTATATTTCTTGTAAACATTCACCCCAGCGTAATGACGGGGCAATTATTTCTATAATTAATGACATGGCATTATAACTTTAAAACAGAAACACTACCTTATTAAGGACACAACATAACAGAACGATGAAACGCATTACCTCCTTTTAATAGGATAAACAAATGTTGATAATTGGAAAACTGCTGAGAATAACTATGGGGAATTTTTGGAGACTTGGAGAGAACTCTCAAAAATGAACAACAACAAATCAAAAGCACAAATCTCTATTCTAATGGAGTTGAAGGATATTGGCGGTGATGACAGTGTAATTCCTTCGTCAGTAATTGATCCCTTCTTATGGTAGGGGTTCTGTTTTAATGTTTTCTTCTTCCATATTCTTTTAAATTAATGATGAACACATACCAACCCACGAACCGGTTGACCCACACATAGTCATTATTTTGGGAGGGGTGTATCGAGTTCATTACTGGGAGGATGATTTCCATGTTTTTATCATTTTTTAAATTTAATGTTTTAAACATTATAATGAGAGGAGATTATCATTGTGATGAATGACGGTGGGGGTTGTTCCTTCTTGTTTACTTTTTCTTCTTCCTCCACCTTGCATTCTTCATGTTCTTCGTGGGGTGAAAAACAATGGATCATTGCACGTCTATTTCACAATAAAACAATCCCATATTGGAGATCCGACATCAAGACGACCTAGAAGATGTGAGACGATGATGGAAGATGATGAATTGGCTTAGATCATGAGAGCTCATTCTTCAAGCGTTCTTCGTACGGGTAGATCAAAATGCGTTTTCAAGGCCAATCGGAGTCCCGAAAACAATGGAGATGACATTAGGACGTTGGGGTGACCATAACATTCGATTTTTGTGGAAAAACTATTGTCTGATCAAATATTTCAGCTACACCAAGGCACGGTGGAGTAGGTTCACATTTCTAGAAAATTCTGGAACGCACGGCTTGTATCGCGAAGAACACGCAGTGTGGGAAAAAGGGTTATAGATATGTTTTCCATGTTGCACATGATGAACAACATGGCATGCCTCTGGGGAGACACAGCGTGTGGGCCCAACCCAGTGGAAGATTGAGTTCTGGGAGGCGGGAAGCACTGACACTACATGTTCTCTGAGGAACAAGGCATGGGGGTCCTTACACGAGACTCGGTGTGTATCTCGGATGATACACGAATATGTGTTGGAGTACATGGTTGTGTACTCCACCACATGTACAGTACCTAGCCGGTTATATAGGTTACCCCATGTACCTATTACATGGGATGGCCCACACATGTTGAAGTCATGTATGGGCACACGGCCGCATACACAGAGGGAACTCCAGTTACTCGGGCACAACATGTGGTTTGTCCTACACATCGTGTACTTACCGTTTATACATGACATGTTCATCTAACTCGGGCCGTTTTACACGGGTAGTACCAAAATTTTAGAGACATGTTGTGTGACTCTTATACAAACATTGTTTATCATAGAACATGGATATATTTTACTGTCCACTATTCCATTGACAAGTTTCGTTAGGGTTGTTTCCCATTTTTTTTGTTCTGCTAAAGGTCAGGAATCATTTCCATCCACCGGATTATTATTCCTTTAGTTGGAATTTCCGATATAGAGTCAGGTATCCCTCTAAGAAGACAAGATCGAGATCATCTATCCATTTTGGAACCGTGGTAAAGTCAGGTATCGAAGAGACTAATCGTACTGGATGTTGATCCTCTACTTAGTAGGTGAATCCGGATGACTCAAGATATCCTCCAAGGCCCTAAAAGTGATCCTCAACTATGTATCGTGATTTTTTCTTACTCAGAAGTGTGAGCCCATAGAATTAGTGTATCTATCTGTCATGTCTTTTTCCAATTAACATTATTTCTCAGACGGATGACATTAGGGCTATCAGACTCATGGAGTGAATTCTCTCGGATGAGTGCTTCATGGAACCTTCGATCTGAATGCTTAGTGGGGGTATGTAGTTGTGTGACATACCTCTATACCATGATTTTAGGTTTTGAGTATATCTAGATTGTTTTATTCTTTCCATATGTTCAATTGATGTGTAATGTGTAGTGATGACTGTACCTTTATTTTGTGTATTTCTTTTTGGTTTTTGGGGTCCTCTAATGAGTATTATAATACACACCCTGGCATGGGCCTTTCCCACATGTGTCTTGTCTTGTGAAGACGAGCAACATTTTGACGATGTTGATGGAAGACCAGGATCAAACTGGGCATTTTGTGTTCTCTAAAGGACGAGGTGTTACTACAACTATGAGAAGCAGTCTCAATACCTCTTTGTGCTTACAGGATGGACTTTGTATTTTGCGGACTCTTGTTTTGGGTGGGAATGTATTATTCCCCAGTTTATTTTCAGTACCTTATTTCAATCATAATTTATTGGTTGGGTTTCTTTGTATCCATGAATTTTGTTCCTCAGTGGTTTTTACATTTCATCATTTCTATGCTTGGATATGTTCTCATTGTACATGTACTTAGTAAATACCTCGCATGTTAGTAATATTCCTAATTGGTGCTATTCACTAGACTCTCCCCTATTGGAGGCAGGTTTCGGGAGTCACAGCACATGCCCCACTAGGATGGGTCATGATAGTTTTGATCACTCGTGTCGGTAGAGTCCACTGTTAGTATATATTAGGAAAATTTTCAGGGGTTCTTTTCATAGAAATCCATATATAGGGTGAAGAGCCTTCGGTTGACTGTGATGAGGCTACTGGTTTGGGGTTGAGGCTCTCATTGATTTAGGACATTGGAATGGTATTATTTGGGAGAATAGATCTCTCAATTTCCTGAGATATCATGGAATGGGTTGACAGTGACTTTTATTTGAGGATAGATATATCTATTCCATTTAGAATTTGGACTTGTGCCTATGGTTTGTTTCAAGAAGGTGTCTGATGGACCAATTAATTTGTTAGGTCATGCCTTTGGGATGTTGGTGATTTGGTTTAGACACGAGGTATGATGTGGAACGTGGATTAAGGTTACTTGATTGAGGTGGAACTTGATGGTTCACTAGGGATTTACATGAGGGGTACCTTGGGCCATGTGATAAGGACCCTTTCATATTTAGATATTCTAGCACTAGAAAAGATTGGTTATGGTGTTCTAGTGGATACTGAGCACCAGGGAATCCTTGTTTATTTATAAAGTGTACTTCTTATTTATTAATATATTACAACTTCTAAGACACTTATTTTATATAGGTAGCTTTGGGTGGTATCCTTTTGAGACAAATTATCACACCCTACACTGGCCCATCAGGGTTAATGTTGACTTTGTGATATGACGTGCAAGTAAGGGTTCAGGCTCTAAAGTTGGTTCCCAGTTTAGTTGGAATGGGATGTGGGAAAGAGACCTCCAAGTCTTTTACCCTGCTGGGTTTTCTTATTTTATTTCCTTTTTATAATCCTTGTATCAGCAATCCTTGTATAATCTATATAGTACTGAGGTTAGTCATGGTCACCCCTTTTGTATATTGACATGTATGGCCATTTTTATATATACATTATTTTTACGTATTGTTTTAGTTCTATAAGTGGAATGTTTATTTATTTTCTTCTTTATTTTCTCTTTTTATTATGCTTATGCTATTTGTTGATATTGATTTTGTATCCATCAGTGGTCAATATGGGTTAAATATAATGAGTCTTATATTTCGACTATAGGTTAAATATTATTATATTTCCCAAAATTATATCTTCTCTAAGGGTATAGTCTCCCCAATATTTTTCATTTACACCCTCACTGCTAGATGGAAACCTTTGGTGTATTGGGAGGAAAACCCATGGCCTGTGGTTCTTGGCCCGATAGATCTATTGAGATGGATAACCGAGCCAAGGATGCAAAATGTGGAATAATTTATGACATTATTGAGTAAACCTAATACATTATTGGACTTCATCTACCATGTGATATTATCTAGTCAACAATACATCACAGATGTTTATATAGTTTTATATGTTTCTTCCATATTTCAAATGATACAATGCTTCTATAATACCACATTCTTTACATTATTATTCTATTTGAGTACTATTTATCCTTCTATTATACGATGTTATGTTATATATTTAACTCATAAGTTATTATTTCTTATCATGTTTATTCCCATGATGGGATTTTTAGATTACCCCATTCTTTTATGTATTCCCCATGTTATCCTATATAATTATAATACATAAAATGGATTTAGATGATCATTTTGAAGACTGAAATAAGGATTTATTTTGTTGACTTTCCTTCTGTTTTATTATGATCTTGGTCTTCAAATGGAACCATGCCTCATGATCTTTGGGGTTGTACTTTTTAGATATTTATGTTTAAAAATCAAGTAATAATCTGTGACAAATTCATGGAGATCTATATTCTTATTCACCGAAGTCTACTGAAAAATGAATTTACTATTCATACCCACTCTTAAGGCCTCCTAAGGTGTCACCAAGATCTTTAGAATCTCCTATCATGATTTGAGAAGCACTATCTCAAGGTAAGGGATCCACTCAAACACATATTTATTCGTGAACGTCCTATATTTCATTCCATTTGATTTCAAAATTTTTAAAGTTGGGATATGTTTTTAAACATTAAAATTACTTCCATTATGATTCCCAAGTAATGATATAACCAATTTTATAAACCACTATGTACACCTGTTATGCTGCAGAAATTATCCTGTGATTTTCCATCCCAAGCATATGTGTAGTGAATATATATCTACATTTCCACTCAATTATATTCACATAGTTGTACTTATCCATTATTGATTTGGGATAAACATGTATAGAACCTGAACTCCTTTACCCTAGGGATAAAATACATTAAATAGATCCTTATTTTTTGTAGTCATTGTGGCACAATTATGCATGTACATGATATAAAAGTGATGGGTGAGCCCATAATTATATATCTATCCAATGCAATGGTTAATATTTTAATATCATGATTTTCAATGTATGGTGCACAATATGTTACCCTAATCACACTATGTTATGATGTTCTAGTGGTTTTCCTAGACTTATGTATAAGATTTCATGTTTTATGGTATTTATACATTCATGTGTTCCTTTTATTTTATCATGATATAGCACGACCTATTATTCAATATTATGATTCTCACACCAATTATATTACTTTGATAAGAATATCTTCTCAAATAGTGTACTATACCTTACGTTATGATTCTTTAATCCCTTATTGTTATTTATAAACCAACCATTACTTATGTATGTCTCTAGGATATCAATTCGACTTTTGGTGGATCCATTGAATATAATCCCATTTTATTGAGTTGTTATTTATTTTTGTTATGTTTATTTTGAATTTTTTTATCATATGTACCAAATTACCCAATGAAACTAAGCTTCATGATTTTATTCGGATGTATTAATTGTATATTTAGGAAATAAATCATTAATTAAATTATATTAGAATATGGGTTGTCATAGTTCGTGTAAAAGGAAAGGGAAATTATTTTAAGGTATTATATATTGAAAACTCTTTTAAAATCCATAGGGATAAAAAAAATGAAAAAAAATTAATTTTTTGTTAAAGTATTGATTACGTGGTTTCGAACAAAATTAATCCTTTTCTAGACACTATATGTGGATGTTTCTTTGGAACCAATATACCTAGCGGTAAACCACTAAAAGGGTATATTTTCCTAAAATCGTTCATCACCTCATCAATGAAAATGCGCCTTAATGCACACCTAGTTTGACACCCTTAGGTATATGATTTGTTAAATTTAAAATCTTCATATGAACCATTATAAACGAAATAAAAATGACCATAAGATCTTATGTTCGATAATAGATCACATATAATTTATATAGAATCTAACATGTTCATATGTTAAATAATATATATCATTTGTGCATTATTCATTTAGTGTTCTTGGATTCCCATCTAGGGATTTAATCATTTATAAATTATCATCCAAAATTTTCCCTTTATTTTTAGTTAATCATAGGTAAATAGAAAAAAGGTGTTGACATCCAATGAGAGGGGCAATGTGTTGGCTTTCCAAGAGATATTCCCAACCCTATGGGAGAAAAATCATGAACATCATGATAATACATTCTCAATTGACTTAGGAATTGAATAGAAACATAAATAAATAACAACCACAAAATCCCAATAAGATATAGAACGTTTTAATGGATTCCATCATGTGAAAAAGGACTCTAACATTCAGTTGATCTTGTGATCCCTTAATCATGGAGGAATACATAAACCCCACTAAAGATATCTTCTACATCCTTCAATTCTATGAGAAATAGATGGTTTTGATGTCAATTTATCATATGAAGGGAGAAGCTGATTAATTATTGAAATTACTCAAAAATAAGATGCTTGAGTAATATATCAATGTGATGAAGTGGATGAAATCCATAAAAGTTTTTTCTAAAAAATATTTTCCTTTCACTAATAATTTTCAAATAGAGTGTTATTTATTTATCCTCAAGCATAATGTTGATGAATCCATAAGGGTATATGGGTAAAACATTGAAATAATTTCATGATACTCATATATTTTTTCCTTTGACACTAAAATTAAATCTTAATACTTATCGGGTTGGATAAAGTTGAAACTCTTAAAATCATTTGGGATTCAAGACATTAATATCAATGAATAAATATTCAAATAGTCCATTAAATTCAAATTTTATATTTGTAAATATAAAGGCTATTGTTATTTGAGAGTAGAAGTGGAGGATGGATTTTAATTATGGTGGTGTGATGAATAAATCTCATAGGGGTAATAAAGCCAATCATTCTACTTTTCAAATGTGTGGGAAGAATCATACAGAAAAAAAAATTAAGGGGAAAGGGAAATTTTTTTGCTGTGTGAAGGAGTGTAAATAAGCTAGTGATTATAGAAGGGATAAACCCACCATTTTTGTGGGATAATTGATTGATCCAACCAATACTTATCATTTTTTCCATTGATTCTACTGAAAAATGCGTAGACACTATCAGAATAAATTCCCTATACCAATGTTTGTCGATGATAACTGATGACAACAACCAATAACGCCAAGAGAGACTGGGAAAGCAAATTATATCAAAACTGCAATGCTGGATCCTGATAGTGAATTGGTGCTGGTAATGGTAGTTATTCAATCATGTATATTGAAAATACAATCTAATTCTAGTTTTATATTTTTTCCATACTATGAAATATTATTAGAACTCTTTAAACACCACCTTAAAATATTAAAGTCATGTTATCCGTGAAGATGGAAAAAGGGTCAATTATATTATCCTTAGAATATAACTCATACCCAATCCAAATTTTTCTATTGAATTTACCCCAAAACAATGTGATACTCCCCATAGTGGAATATGATGCAATTTTTAGCATGGATTAACATTCCTTATATAGATTTAACATAAATTTCAATGATAAGGAAAAAACCATTCAATTCACATATTTCTCTTTGATTTTATGCTTTTCAAATTGGGAGGATGAATATTTTTCAGTACTAGCATCTATTGTGTGGATATTATTACCTTGATAACAAGTGTTTCTACCACAAATGAATGAGACTAAAGAAATTATCATCCTTGATGAACTACCTATTGTTTGATAATTCACTTATGTATTTCCTGAAGAATTATATAGTATTATTCCTAGTCATGAGGTTGTGTTCCCATGAGATCTCACACTAGGATATTTAATGATTTATAAGACTCCCTATATAATGGGCATTGTGGAAATTGAGGAGCAGGAGGAACAATTACCTAGGAATCTGGATGAAGGGTTTTCACACCCAACTACATCACCATGGGGTGCACCCATTATCTTCATCAAGAAGAAGGACAGGTCAATGGACCCCTACACAGACTATTGTTATCTCAATAAGATAACCATAAAAAATTTGTATCCATATTCATTGGATTGATGAATTTTTTTATCAGCCACATGGAGATCAATAATTCTCTATGGGGGATCTTCCGTGGGGATATTATTAAGTAAAGTTAAACAATGAGGATATTTCAAGGATAGATTTTCATACAAGGTATTGGAAATTTGAGTGCATAGTGATTCCATTTAGACTCATTGATTATTTAGTAATATTAATGGACTTAATGAATATATAATTTAGGTATTACCTTGAACAATTGGTGGTTGTCAATATAGATGATCATCTTATCTACACCAAAAGAAATAGAAAATGAAGATCATTTAAATATTGTATTTATGTCCTTACAAAGTGAAAATATATATCAAA
Organism: Viscum album; assembly: GCA_963277665.1. Taxonomy (NCBI): domain Eukaryota; kingdom Viridiplantae; phylum Streptophyta; class Magnoliopsida; order Santalales; family Viscaceae; genus Viscum; species Viscum album. The sequence goes on along the minus strand of OY728132.1, from coordinate 754,797,115 downwards.
AGTAAAATAAATGTGTGTTTTGGTTTGGGAATGAATCTTTATTGTGGTATGTTGTCACTAAAAAAGGGTTATATGTGGATACATAAAAAATAATGGAAATAAAATGATGGAACATACCAACTTCTATGATGGAAGTATATAGATTCATTAGACTAGTTGGGTATAATCCTAAATTTGTGAGAAACTTCTCATTACATTCAATTTGAGTATCCATGATTTCACAAAATGGATTGATGTTTTTATAGACTAAAGAATGTAAAGTACTACTTAAAGAGATGAAGCAGAATCCAACCAGTACACATCTTCCCACATTACCCACCAGCAGTAAAGGAATTTGGATATATTATGATGAGCTCAAAAAGGTCACAGTTTGTGCACTCTTTCATGATGATAAATAGACAACCTATTCCTCTTAGTAATTAAATATCATGAGAAAATGTAATAAACACATGATTTAGAATTTGTAGTACCGATCTTCATGTGGTTGATCATGAGACATTAACTCTATAGATACAATTGTGAAAAATATATGGATCATAAAATAATAAAGTATATATTTATAAAAAAATGAGATTAATCTGTTATAGTGAAGGTGGTTAGATCAGACCAAGGGTTTTTATTATTCAATCAATTGCAATCCTAGGAAGGCTAATAATGTGCAATCTTCTATTATTATAAATGATCCCACAACCATATACCTGATGAAGATTGAAATGGATACAATATTCTCGGACTAGAATTGGATTTATATGGGAATAATTAGAAAGGTATTTTTCTAGCCTTTCTTGAATAACCAATCAATAATTTATTACATAGATGAATAAATATTCCCAAAATGATATTTTATTGTTACAGAAGAAGGTGAAGGATAATCTATTGTTTAGCTTTTTCAAAGATGGAGTTATATGTTTGAAAACATGGATATGTGTCACATTAAAACTAGAGTTTATGTGGGAAATTCTATATGATGTTCATAGCACATCCTTCTCAAATATTTAAAAAATCACTAAGATGTATAGATATTTTAAGCACTAATTTTGGTGGGAAAAAATTAATAGGGAGATCATAGAGTTTGTATCTCAATGGTTCATATGCCAACAAGTCAATAAATAATGAATAATGTATCAGGGTTTTATGCTACCACTTCTCCATCTAGTATAGCAATGAGAATGCATAACCATGAATTTCATTATAAGATATCACATAATAACTAATGTTAAGAAACTCATATGGCTAGTAGTTGACTGTCTTACCAAGTCAATTAATTTCATAACAATCATATGAAATATTTCTCTCTTGGTCAACTCACTAGGATATATATAAAGAATGTGTTATGATTTCATAAAGTTATACTCTCAACTGTACATGATCAGGATTCTAATTATACATCAAGGTTTTGGAGAATCCTTAACAAGAATTCAATATAGAACTGGGCATTGAAACACCTTATCACCCTCAGATGGATGGTCAGTCTAAAAGAACAATTAATACTCACAAGGATATGTTGTGATCACATTTAGTGGATTTCCACGGATTTTTGGATCAAAACCTTCCACTAGTGGAGTTTTAATATAATAATATTTCCAATTATATCACTCAAATGGAACCATATATGTCTCTACAATGGATGATTTTTGAACTCTGATATTCTAGGATGATGTTGGAGAATGAAAGAAGACGTAACATGATCATACCCACTATATGATATAGATAGTTCAACCCATTCAAAATCATATTAAATCCACACAAAGCTGACAGAAGAGTAATGTAGAGAATCGTTGATGTGACATAGAGATTGAGGTCAGAGATAAAGTGTTCATTTATATATCAATGTGTAATAAATTCATTCGGTTTGGGAATATGGTAAATCATAGTCCATCATACATTGTCTCCCTTTATGTCATTGATTTCATCAGATAAATGTCATATTAACTAGCACTATCAATTAAAATTTATCTAGTTTATGATTTGATTCATGAATCCCACTTGATGAAGCACATACCAGACCCCATTGATGTACTAATTCTACATATGGTTCTAATATATAATGATCCTTCAAAAGATTATAAGTCAGTTAAGATCATAGATAGTATAGAAAAAATTCTAGAAAACAATAAAACTCACTTAGTAAATGTGTTTTGTGAACCAAATGATTGAGGAATTGATAATGAACTAGAAGAGGTTATGAAACTGAAGTAACCAAAACTTTTTTAGTGGGTGAAAATAAAATTTTAACTATAAAATTTTTTAAGGGGGGGATAATGTAACAACTAGAATTTTTATAAATGATATTCCCTTTTATAAAACCAAATTCTTTACTAACGAATTAAGTTACAGAAAAATGTGAACTGATTTCATTATTTTATACCATTTTTATCGATATCATATTTGATATAAATTATTATTAAGTCTCGTAACCATTTATATTATAGTTGTTATACATTTATCTTATTATCAGTACATATTAAAGGTTATAATATATCCCAATTAAAACAGACAAAGGAACTGATGGCCTCATTAAATATGATTGTATGCCAACATGAACATTTATCAGGGATTCAGAGGTGGATAAAATCTATCTGAATTACCCTTGACCAATCCCAATCTATGTCTCGTCAACTAAAGCACTAGTGAAACTATTTATGGGGCAGTTAGAGATCATCGTGATCACAGGCCCATATCTTCCATTAAAAGTGGGGTTTTTGTTTAAAATTTAAATTAACCTATTTGTGTAATTATATTGATAAAATAAATATTTTTTTATAAATTATCATGTTGAAATTATACAATAGTGAATTTTTAATAACTTTCCAAGTTAATAAAATTTTTTGGTTAAAATTATATTTAGTATAATTATTTTGTGTGCACTATGGAATAATAACAACACAAATGTGATTTAATATATTAAATAAAAAAGTATCGAAGACCAAATATATATTTCAAATTTAAATAGTTTTTTGGGTTATTTTATTGATTTTATATTTTCTTAATGAATCCTCCAATAACTATGTTATAATTTTTTATATATTTAATATCAATTAATTATAAACATTACTCAATTACACATCACAAAGATAATTATTTTCATGTGTTTAGTCAATAAACTTTTAATGTAAGTAAAACCAATCAATTTTAAAGAATCTATGTTCATAAACCATGTGAATGTATTTCAATTTCATTAAATTGTCATATAGAGAGTAAAACCAAATTTCAAAAATTAATAAATAATTCTCCTATCTTTTTTTAATATAAATTTTCCAAAATCCAATTTTTCTTAAATAAAATATATTATAGAATGAATTTAGTCTTACATTACCTCTCTATATCCCTCTTATGGTCCCCTAGGGTCTTAATAATATCCTCTCATGTATTTAGAAACACCCTTTCAAAATAAGGGATCTTAACCTTCTACTTTTTATTCTAGTACCTTATTTATGTCATGCCGCTTGATTTTAAATTTTATAGTTTAGAAATTTTTATTACAAATAAATATTACTATACTTATGATTCCAAAGTATTGATATTCCTTTCACATTAATTAAAAAATTCAATAAAACACTATGTATACCCATCATGCTACTTAAATTGTCATATTATTTTCCATGAAAATCATTTTTGTAGTGAATACCCATCTTTAATTCCACACAAGGGTATTCAATTAGTAATAGAAATTCTTAAATGTTTGTGTATTTAAATTTATTTAAAACAAACTTCTTCATTTTGGTGTTAAATTTGATTAAATATGACCTTATGCGGTATGACCTATATGGAACAATTATGAATGTACATTATAGGAAAGTGATGGGTGGGCCCAGTATTATATAGCCCTAAAATGTATTGGGTAATGTTTTTATCAATTGAGATTACATGTATAATGAATGAGAGGTTATCCTAATACAATAATGTATGATGTACCAGTGATTATACATGACTTGTTTTTATGATCTCATGTTTATGTTGTTTCCACATTCATATGTTTTATTTATTTTATCATGAAATATCATGGATCATTCTTCAAGATTCTGATTCTCATCCATCTTATGATACATGGATATTATTATTGGATCACGTATACTACATTATCTGATTATATGATTTATTTATTCTCTTACTGGGCTTTATATCTCACCTATTTTTTATATACATCCTCATGTTATCTCATATAGTTTTAGAAGATCCATCGAATATAAGCTAATGTTATATAGGTTTTGAAAAAAAATATTGTATTTAATATTCATGTAATATTAATATATAACTAATTACCCAAATAAAATAGGCATAATGATCTTATGTGGTTGTATTAAGTGTATCATTATGTAATAAATTCTGAATTGTAGTGTATTAAAGTATGTGTTTTCATAGTTATTACCAATTTTTTATGTAGGGTGTCGGTAATCTTGATCGTTTTGAACTTATTTCATAATGGTGGTGTTTTTATTCACTCTAACTCCAAATTCGTTCATTATGTATAAATTATATTTAATAAAATAGATTAAATATAATTACTTGCGATGTTTAAATTTCCCTTCATGAGTACTTTAGACTTTATCCTTGAAGATAAAATTAACAACAATCATTTCTGTTACATTTAACCTATGAAGGGTTTTTAATTACTTAATGTGTTAAATATTGATTTATAATTTGCAATTCCAAGGAAAAAAATTATTTATATATTTATATCATATTTTATAGGTAATAATGTTTTCCTAACCATCCATTATATAATATCATATCATTGTTCAAGTATGTGTTCCAAATGAGAGAAACATTAAAATACTATACATAATGGATGATTATGTGGTGCTTTAGTTGCTATAAAATTACACTGGTAGAATGAAGATATAACGTATTTTTTATTAATGTGATATATCATAATTATATATGATATAAAATTATTAGTAATTAATATCAAAATATTATATAATTTTGAATAAATATTGTTGTCTTAGTATGTTTGTTTTAAACGATTAAATTTACGATAATCGTTAGTTGGTCTAACACCAATAGGATAATAACATTATCATTAGAGAACCATAATGATAGAATAAAAATCACATGTATCCATTAAACTCGTTATCATGACCATCTATATTATGTGGTGTTGAAATTAAAATTTAAAATCGATAATTCCTTGGAAGTTGTAGTTGATAGAAACACATGGATAATAACATCATTTTTAATACAATGGAAAAAATAAGTAAATTGGGTTGTCCTTAAAATATATAAAATATTTCACAAATAAAATAATTATATATTAAATTCCGAATTAACATTATCCCTAAATAGTTGTGATGAAAACAAAATGTGTTTCACCTGGGAGATGGTAGTATGCACAATACACGATTAATGTTTTCATTTTTCTTAATAGAAAAAGAATAGGTGGGTAATGTTGGTAAGATAATTACAATAAAATAATTTTCTAAAAATTCAACTTATTTTATCATTTAAATATAGTAAAATTATATTTTAGTAAGAATAATAATAAATAATGAAATATATTAAAAGAGAGGTTATGAACTTATACATAATTATTTGAATTATCCAAATTTTGATGGGTGTTAAGCCATAAAAGGATTGTATTTTAGGAATACCATAAATCAAATAATGTGGATAATATTTTGAAGCATAAGATTTGTTATATTTTGTGGAGATCTTTGGGTGGGTTTTTCTGATAGAAAGTGATGATAAAAGTTTCCCTTTTATAATTGATGAGGTGTGACATTTTTTTAACTACCTTAACATTTTAAATAATGGTTAGTTATTATCAAGACAAGTTCCACCAGAATTAAGAAATAATGGGGTTAATAATTAATTTTTCATAAAATTATTCAACTGCACATTCCAACACATGTTTTATATATGTTTGGGGTCTTTTACTGATAGATTATTTAGTATTACCAATTTAACTTTTATCGTGGTAACTAGTTTTTACTAAGGGTAAATTGTAATTTATGAACCAAAATAAAAATCTATTATTTTGTAAACATGAATTATTATTAGAAACATTATAGCCATTTTATTTCATTCAATTATTATATGTGATAAAATAAAATTTAGATACTATATGAATAAAATGTTAAATATTTTTTTTCCAAAAATGCAACTTCTGTTCTGTAATGTCAAATACGGGTTTGAGAGTTTAAAAAATAGTTAAAATTATAAATAAATTTAGAAAATAAATTTTTATTAGAAAATGGTTTCATTTATTTTCAATTCAAACATATATACTAATAATATCACATTTGTCTTTTTATTTTTAAAAATGGTGTATTTAACTATTCCCCTAAAAATCAATCTTTTCAGAAAACCCATAAAAAATTATTGATAATATTATTATATTCTAAAAAAATATATGAAGTTACATTTAAAAAATTAATATTATAATATATATATATATATTATAATCTAAATTAAAAAAATATGATGAACAATTTTTTTACTAAAAAATAAATTCCTAAAAATCATATTTCTAAGATATTATTTAATATATATTTATAAATAATTGAATACTAAAATAATAGATATCAAAAAATATATATATTAAATATTATAATAAACTTTATTTATTTTTAATTTTATTTTTTAATATAATGTAATATATAGTTTTAAAAATTATTCTTCTAAATAAATACTTTTTAAAATATTAATCAAAGATAATAATAATTCTTAATAAATTTAATTTCTTATTATAACTTTTTCTACAAATTAAAATATTACATATGTATTTTTAAAATGTTTTGGTTTTTTTGATGGATGTCTTTTTAGTATGGTAATGAATTTGACAAACGTTATTGAATTGAGTATTACATTAATGGATCTAGAATCTCATGTTGTTATATGAATAATCATATTAATATTTTTATAAGTCGTGTAATATATAGATTGGGATTAGTTAGTGTAGCAACCCAACCCATGATACCTCAAATATAGGTTTTCTATCAATTACATTGACATGATTACAAGTTATCAAATTTTTAAGATTTGACCAGTTTAGTATTCCAAGTAAACCAGATACATAAATGAGTATTGTATTACAAATAAATAATTTAATTACAATATAATTTTTTCATCTTTATAAATAAATAACATTAAAGATAATATCAAATCCATATCATAAATCCCTACATATCATTCATAGTATTCTTCCTATATTTATAGGGATAGAAACATAATAAGGGAAAACTCAAATGCTCACTAAGGGGAAATTATGGTGGAAGAAATAATGAATCAATGAGAGTATTAATAATGGAATTGTAAATAACTGCCCTCAAAAACCATGTAATTAAAAACTAAGAAGGAACTGAATAAAAAATATGGAAAGGTAATAACTAGAAATACAAGACATTTAAATAACTAGAAATTTGATTATAATTTTGGAAATGTAAGAAACTGAAACAAATTCCATATAAATAAATTAAAATGAAATGTATCCATAGATATGTCGAAAAAATATATCATGGATGAATAATAAGTGAATCTGACATGAAGGGAACTATTTCTTAACAGAAGTCATGTCAGAGGCACATGGTATCCTATTAACGTAAAGATATTATGCAAGAAAATTTATAATTAATGGCAGAAACTCATTTGGGAAACTTATTTGTCTCTTGAGAACCTATTGATGCATCAGGGATCTATATAATGTTCAGGACTCTTCTATCATTTCTTGAATAAATATATACTCATATTGAATAATCGAAATAAATAATTTTCCTTATCAAAAAATTATATTGAATTAGAAATATATATTTATTAGTAATTACCTAATTAATTAAATAACTTTCAATGTAGGAACCGTATGTAAAATGATATATGTTTTAGGAAATATTAATATCCATGAAAATGAAATTGATAATTAGGAAAAAATAAATGATGAGTAATCATTTAAAATTGAATATTTCAAGGGGAATTCAATAATTGTTGAAGGAAGTGAATAAAAATACAGTCCTTGACCAATCAAATCTTAAACCATCTAGATGAAGAATAAATAAGATATCAACACAACGAATACCAAGATAGGTAAAATAGAGGGTTGTTTTTGTCGATTATATAAAGGAATATCTTGTAAATATATTCTTGGGGAAAATAAAATTTTATTTTGAAAAAACATTTGAAATTGTTTTTCTTTTAAAATCATTTTTAAAAACATTTTCATTAAAAATAAACCTTTTAAACATGAAAATAAGTCTTCAAAGAAATAACATTAGATAAATCCATACTTGTCGTACGAGGTAGAAGAATATTCCTTTGGTATGGTAAAAAGGATTGAAAAATGAATTATTTGGAAAGAAATAAGATTAATCCATTTAAAACATGGATAAAATTCAAAAAGTGTGAAATTTTCATTACTAAGTCGTTTTTTAAATATTTTAATAAAACATAGTTTTTACAAGAAAATAGGTTCTCCAACTAAATAGATAAATTAAGTTGGGTATTCTTAAAAACATTTTCTAAAATAGATTGAGTATAAAAGAGTTGTAAAGTAGTACTAAAATGTAAAAATGTTCATAAAAACTAGAAGGTAAAGAAAGGGTTGATTAAATAGAGTTATAGTAATTTCTTTTAGTGTAAATACCATTGAAGGATCATTAATGATTTGGTTGAGGAAAATAATATTTAAACATCACAAAGCATCCCATACCACTTTTAAAAATTTTATATCATAAAACCCATGAAATAATAATAATAATAAACATATAATATATTTAAAATAAATTAATTCATTATATAATATATCTATGAATATATATACACTATACAAAAGAAACTAGTTTATAATAACAATTAAAACTCAATTGAACACAAATAGAGACGATAATCCCATACAAATGTGGTACAAATGAATTCGAAAACCCAAAGATAATGATAATCAAATAAAAAAATTTAATACCACAAAATTAATATAATTAATGACATTATATTTTAATGTGGAAATATTAACAACATAAATATGAAAATAGTTTCACAACAATTAAGTATGCCTCACGGAATAGAAAAAAGTCAAGAATACCTCACCTTAATCTTCCTTTTGATTTATGGTATTTAACCTATTGTATATTGGATTAAAATGAATTAATTAATAATAATTAAACCATAATCATGTTTATAATACAAAATATGAAATTATTCTAATGTCTCATTACCGGTTTGTTAATAAACGTTAATTTATTTAACTATTTTTTTATGTCAATTTCCTAGTTTGTCGAGTATGTTTTAACTTGTTATTTGTTTTTCATATCAAATTTATCATGGTTTTATCATCCATAGAATTTAAAAAATTATTTTAATGTCATATATATACATTATATATGTATCTAGAATAATTAATGAAATTTTGGAGATAATAAATGAAATGCATCATTCATGGAGACGGTAATCCGTACATATGCATGAACACTACTTTCATTTCTTGGTCATATTAAATGAATGAAGTATAAATGATAAATATTTATATCATAATACTAGTTTCATATATATTTCATATATTTTACATAGGTTTATTAATATTATCCTTAATACATTCCACATACAACAAAAACAAATCACATCGCTTTAGGGGGCGGTAGTCCGAAATTCCACAAATGATGTTATCATTTTTACACAAATTTGGAAGTATAAGGATATGTGTGGTAAAATAATTACAGATGAAAAAATATAAAATATGTTTTTATGCAAATTAAATAAACATGGTTTCCATATTAATTCCCACCGTGAGAGGTGATAAATGAAAATTGAACAAACATTGTTCTGTGAGGTGATAGCCCGCCTAAACATAAACATTGTGTTCTATACCCATTAGATGGAAGTGTATTTATGTGTACATAAAACTATTATCATAAAAAATCTGAGTATATTTATTATACTATATTTTTAATATTAATATTTAATATTAATATTTTATGTTGTGTAGAATAGAAATAAGAATGTGGAGTATGACGGAGGGTGCCACATCTTAATCGGGTAACTCCTTTTGGTTTGCACCAAAAAACACATCCTTCGATTTAAATAGACGTTAAGGGTATTCAAAGAGGAAGGTAGGGATTTTGGGGAGTGGATTTGGAAGATTTATTATGAACATATTGTTATTGAGAGTTGTGAGAAAGTGAATGTGAAGGAGACATTTTATAATGTAGGAGGGGTGTAATCTATTGTAATATTTTAAATGAAAGGAATCCCACCCAAGTTTTGTTAATTTAAAATTGTTAAATAATGTTAAAATGTATATAAAAAGGTAGGATATGGTCTATATATGGCCATAAATGGAACTTTTATTTGTGTATAGGTCTTTTTAGTCCTTTTTCTTAGGGTTTAGTAAACTATTAAGCTTAATTTAACTCTAATCATTATCATTAATTTTAATTATTTTAACTATTCTTTTTTTAAAAAAACTAGTTTTAAGATATTATACATTATAAATTTATATTATTTCAAATATGTAATAATTTTGACAAAATTCCAACCATGTAATTGGAAGATATTAAATTAAAATTAATCTTGCTGGCAGGATGATATTGGGGGTTTTTATGTAAAAATGTCATAAAGATTGCTTTGTTTTTATAGTCAATTTCAAAGTGAAATAAATTTCAATGACCTATATTGGATTAATTTATAAAAAAAAATATAATTAAATTTAAAAAAAATTATAATTGATATTTTACATTATAAATAAATTAGATGAAAAGATAGTTTTGAATTAAATTTCTGTATTTTCACTATTCGTTAAAAAAATGAATCTTCATAGAAGAATACAAAAAAATCACCAAAGAATTATTTTTATTTTTATATCTCAAATATTATGTTTATTTTGAAATATAATATTTATAAAATGTTCAAAAAGTTTATTTAAATTAGATTTTCCATTAAAAGGTGGTAATAGTTCCTTAAAAAAAATATATGGTTTTTATTAGTAATACTGAGTTTTTTCTTTCCATATGTATATAGAATATGTTGGATGATTATAAATATTATTTAATTGAATATGTTACATATATATTTCATTATTACCATTCAAAAATTGTAATTTATTAAGAAAATATTCCTTTTTTATCATAAAATAATAATAATAATTCTTTTATATTCAATTGGATTGTATTTTCATTACTAATTAATTTTTATCGTATTAATTAATTTTATTTGTGTAATACACATATTTTCAAATGTTAGATAATGATATCCCTAACTTCTAATATAATTTCTAGGTTATTCATTATTATATTAAACAATAATTTTTATATAATATATTATTTTTCATTAAAACATGGCCTTACATATAAGATAAGCTAACGAAGAAACATATTTTTGCATATTTTATATGATAACTCAGTATCACATGGATTGAAAGAAATAGAATAAATTAAATTTGTTTTCTATATGAAAATTATTAAAAATTATAGTTATTTTATTTTCCCTTTTGTTATTGGTGTTGCGTGTAATTAACAACATCAGACATAAGGTTCCTTCTTTAGAATTTCAGCATGTTGCATTATACCCACCATAATTAAACTATTTCCTCAAAATTTAAACTTGAACATGATTATATATTGACTGATATTTACTATTGATCAAACCCAATAATGCAATAATGTTTCATAAAACGTACTTAATAAAAGAGGGAATGGGAATTATGAAGGTCACACGGACTACTAAGTTACTAGGACTCTAAGTATGAGAACATTAGTGGTAAACAGAGACATGTACTTGGAGGAAAATAAAAAGTATTTAAAGGGTGAAATTGACGCCACAATGGCAGAAAATATAATGATCAAGGAAAATATGAGGGCCTCATATCCACAAATCTGTGCTCATTTAGTAGACCATCAGTTCCACAAAAATTAAGTTATTAGAGGAACAGATTTTTTTATCATTTTCAATTTGTTGAGTAATTATTTTACTACCAAAGAATACAAGGAATTATAATTTATTTATACATTTAAATTTCATCAGAACAATTTCATGTTCTTTTTTCTTCATCTATCAAATTCTAATTCATCCAAACCTTAAGAAATGGGTGTCTAAATATTAACTTTTATCATCAAATCACTAAAACCATTAATGGATTTTATGGCCCATAAAAGAGTGACATGTATAACTGTATTTCCTTAAATATCATAGAGACCCAATATGGTTAATATATTAATCACTAATCCTAAAAATTGATACTACTGGTTCATCATTAACATTTATTCATCAAATTGTTTAACTAAATCCAACGAAATATTAACCTAAACATTAAGTATGTTAGTGATTGGTGTGAATCCCTTACTGTCCATCATTCATGGGTTCAAGACCCATGACCTTTCTATGTTTGATTGGTTGTTACCTAGAATATAATTTTTCCTTTTCAAAAACAAAAATAATATAGGTTCCCAAATAAATCTAATGGAGATCCTTGAAATTTATTCATTTAATAGACACTTCACTAAGGTTTTCAAAAAAACCAATTATTATAATGTATCACAATATTATTTGACTATTAGTATGATTTCATTACTAATCATATAAACAGTAAAGGTTATAAATATCCTTAAAATTGCGTCTATAAAAATTAAATGGATTGTTCCTCAAATAACATTTTTCAACTATAACATATGCTTCTAAAATCTAGTATTATCCTTATAAATTTCATGATTCTTATATAGAAAAGTCCACTAGTAAAATAATTAAACAATTTAATTATCAAATCCCAAAAATAATTCATAAACAATTTTCCTTCCATAGTTTATTGTTAAACCATATAATCAACTTTTATATTTTTAAATCAGGACACCTTATCTTGAATATAAAGGACCCTACGTTTAACCTAGGCTATTTAATATCGTTATCTATTAAAATTCTTCATAATGGTTTATAAATAAAATATGGATTATTAAAAGAATATACCTTGGTATTGTCAAACCAGGAGCATTGTAAGGCCTAATGTTGTGCACCGGGTTACCTCAAGTTAGGCCCGAGAAACCTTGTTAGAGTTCTTACTCATTGGTACATTTGGGTTATAAACAAATCAACATGTAGTATCTAGAACGAGGTGTATTTCTATGAAGACCTAGAAAATCTATATTTTACCAAACTCATACAATTTTCATCTATATTTATCCTCAAATTATACCTTAGGTTTATGTTATCTAATCTATGTTTTCCTAAATCTAGTTCCCAATTTAGCTACTAAACTTCCTCTTATACTAACTATAGTGACCCGACCTCAGATAGCCCAAACCAAGTGTCTTCTATTAATCATAATAGCATGATTACAAGGAATAACATCAAAAAAGAATGATCAGTTTAGTGGTCATGGTATTCCAAATACATAAATGAGTATTTTATTACAAATGAATATAGTAATTACAACATAATATTATTTATTACTTCAAAATAAAAAAGCATCGAGGATAATATATAGTCCATCAAGTAGATCCCAACAGATCGTTTATGGAACAGTTCTTGGATTCCTAGGAAATTAAACATAATAAGGGTGATCTGAAATGATCCTTATGGGAAAAATATGGGGGAATAAATACTGAATCCATGAGAGTAATAATTATGGAATGGTAAATAACTGAACACACATTCCATGTAATCAAAAAAATCAGAACGAACTAAATAATCAAAATGGAAATCTAATAACAAGAATTAAATTCCATTCAATTAAATAGGTAAGTAAAAATACAATTGTAATGGTAATAAACATAAACATATTCCATAAAAATAACTAAAATGAAAAGTATAAATTTATATTTAAATGAAAAATATCATGGGTGAATAATAACTGAAACTAATATGAAGGAAATGATTTCTTAACGGGATGAAAAGTATAACGTATATGAAAACCTATTTCCATCAAGAATATTCACAAGAGGCTTTGAAACTATGATTGGATAACTAATTTTACAACTTATTTGTCCCATTACATCCTTTTGATGTATCGATGAGATATATAATGCCTTGGATCCTCCCATCATTTCATGTCCAAATCATTCTTCATATTTAATAATCAAAATAAAAAAATACTCCTTATCTAATAAACATATTGAATGAGAAATATATATTTATCAATAAGTCCCCAATTAACCAAATAACTTTCAAAGTAGGTACTATTTGTAGAAGGATATACAGTATACGAAATAGTAATTTTCATGAAAATTGAAAACGATAATTAAGTGATACTCAATACTCAATGATCATATGAAATTGAATATTTCTAAGGGATTAAATTGATGAGTCGATGAAATTAAGCTGAATACTATCCTTGTAAAATTCAATCGTAAACCATCCAATGGAATAATAAGGATGGTATCAATAAAACAAATCCCATGTGAAGTAAAATAGAGGGTTGTTTTCGTTGATGAAATAAAGCAATATCTTTAAATATGATCTTGAGGAAAATATCCTATGATTTAGAAAACCCTTTTGAAAATATTTTTCATTGAAAGTAACTTTAAAAAACATTTTCCTTAAAAATTAAACTTTTAAACTTGAAAATAATTCTTCAATAAAATGAAATCTAATAAATTCAAACATGTTGTTTGAGGTAAAATAATATTTATTTTTTATATTGTAAAACATTCTTAAAATTCCTTATTATGAAAGTGACACGAATATTCCTTTGAAAAAAATGGTGAAAGAAAAAAAGTATAAATATTTATTGAATAAATCATTTTTAAAAGGTTAAAATTATTTTTCAAATTTTTAAATTAAACATGGGGTTTAAAAAAAAATAGGTTCTCTGACAAAAGAGAAAAATGGAGTCGGGTTTTCTTAAAAACATTTCTTTAACACATTGACTACCAAAATGTGGGAAAATGGTACTAATACTTGATAATGTTCATGAATAACCAGATGATAATGAAATTTTTTAATATAGTTTATATAATTTTCGTGAGTGGAAATGTCATTTAATGATCACTAAATATTTTGTTGGGGAAAATAATAATTAAAAATCCCAAAGTGTCCCATGACACATTGAAATTTATTAAATCATAAACCTCATGAAGGAACAAAATTAAAAATAACATATAATATAATTATAATAAAAAAAATTCTGATATTACATGTAAATGGAAATATATACACCATATAAAAGAATCTACGTGCATAACAACAATTAAGTCCCAACGAAATGAAAATTGATACAAAAATCCCATTCTAATGTGGAAAGAAATAAATTCCAAAACTCAAAAGAAATCATCACTAGTTAAATATTTTATATACTGTTAAGATTATATAGTTCATGATATTATATTTCAATGTGGTATTATGTACACCATATATGAAAAATTTGATGCACACCAATTAAGTATGCCTCAAATAAGGAAAATGAGACAAGAATCACTTACCTTAACCATCCTTTTTCGTGTTATCTTTATCCTCCTATATAGTGGTTAAAAATGTGTTACTATATAATACCAGAACCGTACTCGTTTTTATAATATCATATATTAACTTCTTATAATTTCTCATTACCCATTTGAACTTTCATTAATTTAACTATTTTGGGTGTAAATTTCCTAGTTCATCGAGTATATTTTACCTTGTTATTTGTTATTCTTATCAAATTTATCACGGTTAAATAAAATAAATAATTTAAACCCTGATTTTTATATAACATATATCCATTATATATTTATGTATAATAACATATAAATTTTCAGAGATAATAAATGAAACACATCGTTCTTGGAGATGGTAGTTCATACGTACACATGAACACTACATTAATTTAACAGTCATATAAAAATAATGATGAGTCAATAATATATATGTATATAATAATTCCAATATAATATCTATTTAATATTTTCTATATAGGATAGTTAAAATAAACCTTTTTATAACATGAATGAATCGCATCGCTTGATGGGGTAATTGTCTGTACTTCCACAAACATTGTTATCATTATTACAAAAATTGAAAAGTATAAGGATATATGTTTTAAAATATTTATAGAATCTTAATATCGTAATAAATGTGGCATGTAAAATATATAATCATATTTTCCATCATAATGGCCATCATGATAGGTGGTAAAAAAATTGAACAATCATTGTTTAGCGAGGCGGTAGTCGGACTACATGTAACCATTATGGTCGTTACCCATTAGATAGAAGTTTTTGTATGTGTAGGTAGCAATATTGACATAAGAAATCATAATTTATTTATGATACAAGATTTTTTATATAAAAATTTTATAATAGGATTTTATGGAGTGTAGAATGGAAGTAATAGAGCGGAGTTTGAGGGATAGTGTGACCTCTTAATCAGGTAACTCTTTTTGGTTTGGAACAAAAGCCTTCCAGGGATTTCCTTCATCCAAGAGTGTATTCAATGTGAAATAAAATTATGTTGGAGAGTAAATTTGTTAGATTTAGGACGAACCTAAGGGTATTGATTGGTGTTATTAGGTGGATGTGATGTAGGCCTTTTATAATGGAGGACTGTGGAATCTTTTTAAATATTTTAGAAGAAATGAACCCCATGCATGTTTTTTTATTTAAAGTGTATAAATAATAGTAAAAATTATATAAAAGGAAGGATAATTAATAGATATGTCCATCCAATTGATTCTCGGTAAGTGTATAGGTTGTTTTAGTTCAAAAGTTCCGGGTTTTGTTCTTTGTTAACATAATTTAACATTAATTGTTGTAATTAATTTTAATTACATTCACTAATATTATTGGTAAAAAAATAAGTTGAAAATATTGTAAAATATAATTTATGATGATTTAAAATATAGATATTTTTTAAAAAATTCCTATCAAGGAAGATTCTGAAATTATATTAAAATTAATCCCACGGAAGGGATGACAATGAGGGGTTTTTAAAGTAAAAATATCATAACACTTGCTATGTTTTTGTAGTCACTTTCAAAGTGAAATTGATTCTAATGACCTATATTGGGTTAAATTATAAATATATAATATTATTATACTTAAAAACAAATTATAATTATAATTTAAAATAATAAATAAATTAGATGAAAAAGCAGTATTCAATTACATTTCAGTATTTTTCACTATTCATTAAAAATGAGACTTCACAGAAAAATATCAAAAATTCACACCATCCAAATTATTTTGTTCTAATTTAAAATATTATGTTTATATTAACATATAAGTCTTCTAAAAGTGTAAATTTTTTTATTTAAAATGGGTTCCCTTTTAAAATGCGGTAAAAGTTCCTTAATAATAATATTGATTTTTTATTTAGAATATTGGGTTTATTCTTATCTTATGTCTATAGAATCAAATTTATGATTATCATTAATATTTTATTGAATATATTACATATATAATTCATGAATTTCATAACTAATTGTAATTTATTAATACAAAATTCTTTTCTGAGAATAAAAATAATAATAGTTCATTTATATTTAATTGGTTTGTATTTTCATTTATAATTTATTGGTAACTTATTAATTCATTTTAATTCTATGTAAAACATATATTTTAAAATTTTAGTTAATACTATTCATGACCATTAATTCAATTTCTAGGTTATGTATTACTATATAAAATAATAACATTTTAACAATATATTATTTTTCGGTAAAACATGGCCTTTTGTGTAATGCAATCCATTGAGGAAACCTGTTTTCACCTATGTTGTACGCTAACCCAAAATCACATGCATTTCAAGAAATAAAATATATTAAATTTAGTTAATAAAGAAAATATAATATATATTCTAGGGGTACTATACTCCCTTATATGATTGGTGTTGTTTTTCGTACACAATATCAGATATAAGTTTTTCATTAGAATTTTGGGGTGTTACAGGTAGATCATTCTTATTAAGTGGCAATGAAAAGAATGGAAAATTTAAAAAGTGGGAGAATGTTGATTATATTGGGTTTTTAAGTTGTATTTTTATTCAATTATATGATAATTAGAATCTTAAGTAAGGAATAATGGATTATAAGTAGATGAAGGGTGAAAAAGGTTTATACTTTGAAAATATCATGGTCACAACATGATTCCTAGCATCACACCTTGGCTATGTTTATTTTCTAAAAGTTTTTAAGGGAAATACTATTATGGTTATTTCAATCCATGAGATTATACATCGAATCACCACAATAATTAAGTAAATTTATTTTTATATATTTAATGTTATAAACATTTTTATATTTGGTGTTTCATGTGGCTCCACATTAAGAAATAAACCATGTTATTAAGCTGGTTAGAGGAAATCCAGTGTTTCTAAAATATGGCGATACATTCATCATCAAAAAAGGTCAAATAATCAAGAATGTTCATATATATTAAATTAATTATTGAGTAATGATGATCAAAAAATGGAGGATATTCCATTTAATGAAGTAATTGATAATGAGAATCACTTATTCATTTTAGATGACACGCATTTTGTAAAGATGAAAGTCACATTGTGGCTGGACAAGAAAACAATTTCAATAATTATATCTAGGCGACCACATATGACTCACCCAATGAAGTGATGTTCTAAAGGTTGATATATTAGTTGATAATAATGTTTATAAATATTATGGTGTGATAATAAGATCATTACAAATGGGGATATTTAGATGAAAATTTAAACATTTGGTTGACTAAGAATTCATCATGACAATGCAGATCAAGACACAATATGATAATTATGAATATGTAAAAATTGATACATAGGGGGTCACACTAGGACCAAATTCAGTAAAAAAGATCATGGGGATCAAATATGTAATTATTTTTATATGTATTGGAAGGGCATAGTAGATTCTATAAATGGTAAATGATAGGTTTTAAAGACACATTATGTGGATAAAGCTGAATGATTGATTGAATGAATTGGAAGAGAAATTATTTCAATATTTAATTAGTAGAAATTTTTGGGAAAATGGAAGGGAGGAATAATATATAAAAAATCACGAGAATACAGAAATAAGAAAACAACAACCTTGATGATCGGGAAATAAAAAAGAATGTACATTTTAATAAAGTCACCCATATAGGATCAGTTTTTATATTCATATCAAGTAATCCTCTTAATTAAATTTAATACAGAAAAAATTTATTACATTTTTTAAAGGAGTGATAAAATTGACAAGAATAGAGAATATGTCACAACCTAACCCACCAGGGTCCAACCCATGACTCCCCAACACCACCTCCAATAGAAAATGTGTTAGAGACTAACACCAAGTATTCATATCCCAAAAATGGGATACGTTATCCTAAAGTATATATACACAAACACACATCTCCAAGACCACACAATACCAAAATGTAAAAAAATTGAAAACAATAATTACATAAATCTACCGACCCATAACCATAGAATGATAGTAAAGTACTAAAATCCAAAAAGGGGTAAAATGAAATCCCATGAAAATTTTAAATTATCCAACCTCCACCAAGTTTTTGGTCTATGATCAAATGTAAAATACTAGAAAACCTATAAATAATTCTTGTGAATGATAAGATCCACCTGATCTGTGTCCTCTAGGGAATCAGAAAAAGGGATGTTGTATGAGTAATAAACAACATTAGCGAGTAAATCCCATGTAGGGATGAGCATAAAAATACCCAGTAAGGGGTCCCTAAATACACTTAATATGATGAATCTGGTATAGTGATCTCAATTAAATATATCACAATAAATGTATAATGTAAAACACCTACATATAATCAACAAGGACATTTTCCCACAAGGAGGTCATAACCAACTACCAGCCAAAGGATCCTACTCGAATCAAATATTATTCAATGATAATACACTACATGAGCCATGAAATCAATGGAGACACTATGTCAAGAGATCCAGATCATTAGAATCCACCCAAGAAAGATTACTGATCTAAGAAGACCCTGATACTCAAAAAAGAGGTCCTTCCCAAAACCACTGGGGGACACTAGGAAACCAATCAAGAATAACCCCCTGAATATCATGTAATATTTCAATGATACCACAAACCCTACTAATATAGACTATAAGAAGGAGGGTCAATTCCATGCTTAAGGAAGTCACGCTGATTCTATAAACCCCACCTAGGGTAGAAAGATGATATATGGTAACCCTCTAGTCTAACAGAGGAACACAATGAACTTTATTAGAGACTCATCTCCCAGAGGGGATCAAAACCCTGTGATATGGATTCAATGTCGCACTATACCCTTAGGGGAATGGAAAAAAGGATCACACTCAACTAGGACTTTTCAATAACAATGAGTAAAATTGATATAGACACTATTAAATGCAGTAAACATTGTGTACTAGGGTTACATCACATGTCTAGTTGTCCCCATATTTTTTTATTGGGTAAAGCCTCACATGGATTGTTAACCTCATCATTCACAACATGTGAGGGAATAATATATCATGTAAATTTCACATGGAACCTTCCTTTATAGTTTTTTCATGTCAATATATCTATGTTCATGCTTGTGCATTATCTCCAATGCACCTAGCCTTATCCTGGTCCGAAGAACACAATGTTTCAATGGCCATATACTTTGGTCCATGTTCAAGTAATTATAAGAGTATATTCCAATCTATCACAGAGGGGTCACAAAACATGTGACCATGTCACATGCTATGTTATACTTAACTCCAACAGAATACCTTTCACTGAATCCTGGGGTCCCATAGGGCATGAAATGCAGGATTAGACACCATATGACTCATGATATTCTAAATCCTATGGGATCCTCCTCCACATCATCCTATACATCGCTAGAGCCACAATCAAATAAGGAACATGTAGATCAGGGTTCAACTAATCCCTTCCAATGTCAATGGACAGAAACCAGGATGGGATCTAATCGAAAAAAGATCTTCCAAGCTATTTCTTCATCTTGCATCAAAACAAGGAATAACATGAACCTCAAATCCTTCTAATCTTATTCTGGTATTCCTCTTTTATCATCACACCTTGATTTCACTATCAATCATGAACCAAACCCACATCATCGAGCAGTTGAAAAAAAAATAGTCGTGCAATGATTGAATATTGGTTATTCACTGAATCATGAACTAGAAAAATTTCTCAAGATGAATGTTCATAGAAATGCGGGAGAAAGAAAAAATACATAATAGTTGAGGAACAATGCTCAACCTTTGTATATTTGGACTCAATTCATT
Source organism: Viscum album (assembly GCA_963277665.1). Lineage (NCBI taxonomy): Eukaryota > Viridiplantae > Streptophyta > Magnoliopsida > Santalales > Viscaceae > Viscum > Viscum album. The sequence continues at coordinate 754,776,028 of OY728132.1, read as the reverse complement.
ATCCTACTGGAATTTGAATGAAGATTAAAAAACACAATAATCCATATAAAATTAAATAAATTATAATATATTGTTCATGAGTGTATCAATTTTATTCATGATATTCATCCATATTAATCCAGGATTAAGGAATGGGATTGAAAAAAAATCCTTCCTATAGTTTAGATCTTTTTCTGATCAAGAACGGTCACATTTTTTCATTAAGAAAATAGAAAAACTATGTTGGATCAATGATCCTTGATCCGGTATCGATCAGATATTGATTATAAAGAATAATCTACTCCAACAGCCTCTAGGTACCTAGATATTAGCGGAAAACAATATAAAAAATCAATAACCATTTATTTAATAAAAATCTATCAATGAATATATTAAAATAAATAAATTCAGTTTATTAATTTATTTTATTAATTATACACATGTGAAAAAATATCCACTAATATACTACGACGATAAAGGATATGTTATGCCTAGTGTAAAACCCATATTCTGAACTAAACGATGCCCTTAGATTTTTTATTATAGAACCCATTTTGTATTTATTATAATTTTCATGAATAAATTGTGTGTGTTTTATTTTATATATTTAATATATTTCAAACATTTATTCTGGGTACACCGGTCCTCAAAATCACACGTCATCTTAGCCCCTGGTCTCAAAAACAATCTATATAATATGAAAAAAAAATATGTCATTAAATTCTCCCAAACATATGAATTTTTTTCTATTAAATAGAAAATTCTACTAAAAAATTTGATGGTTGTGGACTCGCTTATGGTTCTTCCACTCTTATGTTTTTCGTGAAGATTCTCTTGCAGCCACCAGACACGCACTTGGGGAATTGGTCTCCCATGAAGGATAATTTACTTTCGATCCATGATCTCCACTAGGTAATCATATAAGGTATCTCTTTCCACAATTTCTAGATCTCTTTAGTTGAAAACATTCTATGGGTCATGAACATACCTCCTCAGCTATGACACGTGAAAGATGTGTTGTACCCGATCTAATTATGGTGGTAGAGCTCAATGGTACATCACCTCTCTGAAACTATGTAGTATCTTGAAAGTACAAATGAATCTTGAATATATTTTTCTTCCCTGCCCAAATATCCACAATACACATTGAGTTGAGACCCTCAAGAACACAAGTTCTCCCTCCTTAAACTATAGAGGTATCATTTTTTGTCCGTCAAAGACTTCTGACTACACTGTACAATCAAGACCTAATCTTAGATGATCTGCATCATCTTCTTAGTAGTTCACACCAACACTAGGACCATGAGTGATGGCTCTCCTAGTTCAGTCCAATAGAGGGGTGGTCTATAGGGACACACATATAAATACATGATTGGTTCCATATGAATGGAGGAATGGTATCTTTTTTTGTATGAAATCTCCACCATGGGTAGATGACCATCCCAAATACGGACAATGTCCAACAAGAAAGGACATGTCACGACTCGTCCCCCCAGGGCCCGTATCGTGAGTACCCCAAGCCCACCTTCCATAGGCCCGGGGATGGCGACTAGAACTAAAGGCATAATTTCCCAAATCTGGAAAGGCGTTGACTTTATAAAATTTAAAACACACAACCAGAGTACAAGAGGATGAAAAAACTTTGTAAAGTGGTATAACAAGTGTGCTGAAAGTACAAAGGGGCCGGAAATATAAGCCCAACATAAAGTTACAACAAGTGAATGGTGAAAATAGCTCATGGATCATCCTCCGGGTTCCTACTTGAAGGGTAGGAACATATGGTCTCCTCAGCACTCCACATCCGTCAGACTCCACCGGGTATCGTCTCGTCGTGAGGTCCACCTTCGGGTACAGTCCAGTCCTTGTAAACTCAGCCTCGGTCAGTGTTGTCCATTGTCTCCATCCAATACAATGTGGTGCGGGCATTGCTCATGTAGGGGTGATTATAAAAGTTCCCGGTAGGGACCTGAGACCCTCATGGTCTCACAAAATCCAACAAGGATAAATATCAATGAATGATTTCAACGGATAACCATTACTTAGGTATATTCCCATACATATACCAAAGTTATCATGTAACCCATCTCAATAATGTGGAAAAAGGTCACTGACTCCACTCAAACCAGGATTGTTATTCACGATGTCGAAACCATGGCTGCTGGAGAACTCCACCTATATCGTGTACAGTGGGCATGCCGCTACAACCATGCGCTTCCCACTAACCTTGAAATGATGATGTACTCCACCTGTCGAGTACGGTGGGCCTTCTGCTACAACCAAGCGCATCCCACCATGGGTCTGCTGCTACAACCAAACGCTCCCCCTCATAGCCTACAGAGGTACTCCTTTTGTCGAGTACTGCGGGTCTGCCGCTACAACAAAGTGCTCATCCTCCATGGGTATGCTACGCCAACCAAGCACTCCCCACTGGGCCATTTTAATCACTCCTAGTTGATTGATCAGCAGTCATCAAGTCTCAACCAGCTACTAGATCTCTACAATCTGCTCGCTCATCACTGAGAGAGGCCTGCTCCATGAGTCTCAATCTGATACATAAATTGTCACGATGTCTCGCGTATATGTATCATAATTGAAAACCTTGTCATAGGGGTCTCAACGCAACAGACAGTGCATCAATCGGACGCCCGGTCTATGAGTTATTCGCATTTTAGTCCTAGGGACCCGGTTGGAATTGTGTACGAACCAACCTGACTGTAACTCAACTATGTCCCAATCTCCAAAGGGGCGTACTCAAGGGGCCATTTCTCAACGAGATTACCAACACCGCTGATGGTTCCTCAAATGGACGTCTGGCCGGAGTGATACTGGCTTTTCCGTTCCAAGGGCCCAGTTGGATTTACGCTCGATCCAACCCCAACCATTTTACAAAGAAATCCCAAAACTCAGTATAAGTATGATAAAAGGACGGCCTCATCGTGAGGATCCCAGTGATGCAGACGGCACGTCGATCGGACGCGCGGTCTAGTTGATATTCGCATTTAAGCGAAACGGGCCCGGCCTATCAAGCCCAGTGGGCTGGCGGATCAACCCGACCTAGTTCGGTGGTTCGGACCCAACTGTGGGTCATCCCGGCCTGGTAGAATGCAGCCCGGCCTGGCGGGGCATGGCCCCCCGGTCTCCCAAACCAGCAGCGCCGAGCGGCGCCCCCCCTCCTGTCCGGCTGGCCGAAGCCGACTGGTCTTCCCTACGCGAGCGGCCCGCACAGCGGGCCGTTGTCCTCCCACGTGACACCTACGAGTGTCGTAGCAACCTCCAACCCGGCTGGCTGACGAGATGGATGGTTCATCTGCCAAAGCGGCCCATAGAGCACGGGCCGCAGTCCTCTGTAGCGCGGTGCCATGGGGCGCCATGATTCCTCCAACCCGGCCATCTACGGTCGTCTGGTTATTCATTGGACGAGCGGCCCGTAGTTGCGGGCCGCGGTTCTTCCGTACACGGATGTCACACGACAGCCATTATCTTCAGTCGCTGTTTCTTCCTTTCACCATCGACTCTCCCGACACCGCTTCTGTCTCCAATATTAACGTGGATAAACGGAGGGCCATCGGGCCGTGTTTATTCGGCACACACCCTCCGTGTTAGGTGATATCAAGAGGCCAAGATGATCACTTTCATTCAACAAAAACAAGAGTATAATTTTATAAACTAAAATTATACAAACCCCCTACCTCATAATTGACATCACACATCGACGAGCCATAGAATACGAGCATCTCAGTAGTCAGGCATCGCGAAAGACGGTGTCGCGAAGAATGGTGTCGTCCCTTCAACGTTGGAGGAAGAGTCGTCATCGTGACGTGAAGAGATAATTCGAAGATGATGATGATTCCTTGATGTCGTGGTCCGTCTGAGTATGAAGAATCATTGGAAGAGGTTCTTCGCGTTCTTTGTCAGAGTTTTTCTTCGTTGAATAACAGTTTTCTTCATCGGAGAGGAACACCTTTTTGTAATTCTCTAGAGCCTCCCCCACCAAAATATTTTCCAAGGAAAATACTATAATAAAGCTTCCCATTATATTAGAATTTCCATGCAATTCAAAAAAAATAAAAATGAATTATTGAAACCCAATTTAATTAATGTTGGCATTAATTATTTGGGTAGGAAAATTTTATGAGAGAAGAGTTCGCCTCCTTAATTCATCATAAATCCAAGAGTTTCAAAACGGGGGGTGAGGAGTTCAAAATTCAAAATAGAGGAGGTGGAGAGTTCACATTAAATGAAGGGGAGTTAATGGAGAGTTTAAGGGAAGTTTTAAGGTTAGGGGCTCATGTGGGCCCCACCACTATTATCCTACCATGGGAGGTTATGTGGGGTGTGGGCCCCACATACAACTCCTCTTTGGAGGAAATAACTACCATCAAATAAAAATTATGTACACATAATTTTTATTATTTTTTAACGAATCTCCAAAAAATTAACTTCTCCTCCCGATCAAACACAACTGTGGTAAAGATACCCTTAAGCGAATACCAGTGCTGGGAGTTCATCGGGGTCCTCAGATTTCAGTTCCTAGAATTGGTTCAAAAGATTGAAAACCCCCATGTACGTTCACTGAACTTACCCGAACAAAACATTAGAAATTGATTCCAGGAACCCCGGTCCTCGGAATCTGGTGCTGTCAAAAACTGAACACTCGTAAAATTCCAAAGAAATTACGAAATAAAATCCTTGAAATATCCAGATCTTTACATTACTCCCACCTCAGGGACTTATGTCCCGTTAAATCTACAACACGCACTAGGGAAACAAAGGTGGTTCTGTGTACGCATCTGAGCCTCCCGCTCCCATGTGCTCTCTTGGAGGTTCCCGTGCTGCAATTGAATGCGTGCAAGAGGAATCGACCATCCACGTAGGACCCCCTCCTGTTGATCCTCGATCTCTAATGGGACCTCTGTGAATTTCACCCCGTCATCGATGTCCATCTCCCTTGGTCGATGATGTGGGACGGGTCGTGCACATAAATCCTCAGCTGAGATACATGGAAGACATCATGCACCCGGTGCAACTAAGGTGGACGGACCAGGTGGTAAGACACCTCGCCTACCCTACTGAAGAATTGGATGAGTGAATGCAAATAGGCCGCACCATCCATATCCACAAAGGATATCAGCAACGCGGCCAGCTGCTCTATCTCCTCTCTTAGTAGGTGAATACCTGAACTCCTGCTGAGATCATCCACTACTACGTTCCACATTCCAGGAATATAGACTATCTTGAAGTCATAGTCCTGGAGGAACTCAAGTCATCGATGCTGTCTCAGGTTCATGTCCTTGTGAAAAAGATAGACCTGAGGCTATTGAGATTCGAGTAAACCATAAACTGTTCGCTTAAAGAACTATGGGTGAGACTAGATAATTTAAAAGATCTCGTCTACACCCTTCTTTTCCTACAATTACAAGAGCAACTATGATTTCCCCTCTTCCAAAAAGAGAAATCAGGTCTCATTCATTGGATAAACCATGTCCTTTGCTTAATATATTCAATACTAACATGAAGGGTAAAAATTCATGTCATGGACGACATTGTATGGCCTCGACGCTACTACCAAGAGATCTAACTGTTACTCTCACCTCCAAAGGTTGAGTCACATTTTCGACATCAGTGTGTGGTCCCTAGGTATCCTCCAGTATGAATCCCAAAAGTGATTGTCAACTCAACAGTTCTAATCAGATCATCTTAGTATTAAGCACACAAAAAGGAAGGAAAGCAAATGGCATAAGAACAATTGTCTTTTATTACTACAACTCAATGTAAAAAGACACAAATCAACCACAACAATGACATTAAAGAAGATAGAAGTATCTTGAACAAAGGACTCTATGCCTGGAACTAATCCCGCTTCTATCCACCTGCTTCCGGAGCACTGTGGTTGTATGCTTTAGCTTCCTGAAGCTCCGCTCTCCCATGTACACCCATTCCCTGCGGTCGCGGTGGACCTTATGGTGGTGGTGGTGGAAACACCTAAAAGCGTCGTCTGCCACCAGCTGTAGGACCGGATCCTCTACATCGGTCTCCTGCTCCTTATGGTCCGCCTCAATCAAACCTATACCTCTGCCAGGGAGGTCCTTCATCTATATGTTGATCGTCTCCATGGTGGGTCTGACAGTCACGTTCCATGTGACCAATCCCACCGTAGGAGTAACACTTTCCACTCCAGGTAAGTCATTCTCCACCCTGGGTGCCTCACACACACGATCCTAATTCATGCTGTCAACGACTTGTGGGTATGGTCTCCCTGGAACCATGTGTCATCTGTTTACTGCCAGTTGTAGAAGAATCCATTTCATGTCGTCTAGTGGTGGGTCCCTCTACTGGATTCTTCTAAGCAAGGAAACTCTCTACTAGGAGGGCTCTCTCCAACACCCCCATCTAAGTCAAGATACTGTGAGAGATAACTGAAGCTTTGATCTCTCGCCTGAGTCCCTTCTAAAAGGTCCGGGCCCTGAAGAATGGGTCCCATACTATATCAGTGGAGTAGCGTGAGAGGTCGGTGAACCTCACTCAGTACTGAGCTACACTCATACATCCCTATTGAAAATGAAGTAGCTCCTGTATGCACACTACTCGAAGGGTGGATTGGACAAACTCTGCTCGAAACAAGATCTCAAAATCTGCCCATAGAAGTGTCACCTCATCGTGCATCTAGAGAATCAGGCTCCACCATCTGCCTGCTTATGCATGAAGGAGGCTGGCATCAAGGATCAGCATAAAGTCTGCTGGTGTCCCTACCAGTCTGAAGACTTTTTCCACAGCCAGTAGCCAATCCTCAGCAACATGTTTTCCCATCTCTCCCCAAGAAACTCGGTGGCCTCTAGAGCTGGAACTCGTGCAGTCCGCTCAAGCGGCGTGCATCGCCTGCTGCTAGGATTGGTGGAATCGGTGGCCCAACAGGGAGTAGTAATGATGGTGCCTCCGCTGGTGGCTCAACTGGAAGAGGGCCTCGTACTGAGGACTCGTCGCTCAGTGTGCTGTCATTATGTACAACTCTCGGGGCTCTAACTAGTCGTTCGTGGGGAGGCATCCTAAAATAACAGATGTGACACAGTCAAAAGACTATAACTAGTGGGATGACCTAGTGTGAGCCGACTTAAATAGAAATTTTGAAATTACACGCGCAATCAGTGTTTTTGTGCACTGAGTTGGAAATTAGAAGTCCGGGTCTTGGTGTATGAATACGTCGGCCACCCGCCCAAACACTGGACTCCCAGAACTAAAAACCACAATTAGTAACCTTAACACTTGTTCTTCATAGAAAATAAATATCAGAATCATATGTTATGTAGTAGAACCGACTCCTCTGATACCAATTCTTCACGACCCGTCCCCCGGGGCCCATACCGTGACTACCCAAAGCCCGCCTTCCATAGACCACTGGCTGGTGACTATAACCAAATTCATAATTTCCCAAATCTGGGAAGGCGTTGCCTTTATAAAATGTAACACACAAAACCAGTGTACAAGAAAAATCAAACACTATGTAAAGTAGTATACAAAGTGTCCTGAAAATACAAAGGGGCTAGAAATACAAGCCCAACAAAAAGGTACAATTACAACTGAACAAAGTACAACTAAAAAAGGCAAACAACTAAATGGTGAACGCAGCTCCTGGATCATCCTCTGGGTTCCTACCTGAAGGGTAGGTACATATGGTCTCGCCATCACTCAACATTCGTCAGACTCCACCAGGTACCATCTCTCTATGAGGTCCACCTTCGGGTATTGTCCACTCCTCGTACACTCAGCCTTGGTCAGTGCAGTCTGTCGTCTGCATCCAACACAATGAGGTGTGGGTATTTCTTGTGCAAGGGTGAGTATAACGATACTCATTAGGGACCCCAAGACCCTCAAGGTCTCAAAAAATCCATCAAGGATAAACCGCAGTGTATGATTTCAACAGATAACCATTAATTAGGTATATGCCTATACATATACCTAAGTAATCAAGTAACACATCTCAATAAAGAGGAACACACAAAGGTCATTGAATCAGCTCAAACTAGGATTTTTATTTACGATGTCGAAACCACAGCTGCTGGAGAAATCCACCTCTGTTGAGTACAGTGGGCATACTTCTGCAACCAATCACTTCACACTTACCTTGGACTACGGAAGTACTCCACCTATCATGTACTGTGGTCTTGCTGCTAAAACCAAGTGCTTTCCACCATCGGTCTACCACTAGAACCAAGAGCTACCCCTCATAGCCTACAGAGGTACTCCTTCTGTCAAGTACCGCGGGTTTCCCGCTACAACCAAGCACTCCTCCACCGTGGGTCTGCTACTAGAATCAAGCGCTCCACACAGGGCCATCCGAATAACTCTGAGTCGATCGATCAGCAGTCGTCAAGTCTCAGCCAGCTACTAGGTCTCTGCAATCTGCTCGCTCGTCACCGGTAGGGTCCGCTCCACGATCCTCAATCCAATACTCCAAGTGTCATTATGTTTCATGTATAAGTATCCCAAAGGACCTCCTCGTCATAAGGGTCTCAACTCAATAGATGGCGCATCAATCGGACGCATGGTCTGTGAGTTATTAGCATTTTAGTATCAAGGGCCCTACTGGTTTTGTGTACGAACTAACCCGATAGTAACTCAACTATGCCCTGAACTCCCATGTGGTGTACTCAAGGGAGAGTTTCTAAACGAGATTACCAACACTGCTGACGGTTCGTCAACCGGACATCTGGTCTGAGAGATACTAGGTTTTATGTTCCAAGGGCCCAGATGGATTTACGCTCGATCCATAGCCATCCATTTTCCAAGTCATCCCAAAACTCACTAAGAGCATCGCAAAATGATTGTGTCGTCATGAGGATCCCAGTGCTGCAGATGGTGCGCCGATCGGACGTGCGGCCTAGATGATATTCGCCTTTAAGCGAAATGAGCCCGACCTATCAAGCCCAGTGGGCTGGCGGATCGGCCTGACCCCGTTTGGCGGGTCTGACCCAGTTGAGGGTCGGCTCGGCCCCGTAGAGCGCGGCATGGCCTGGCGGGGCGTGGCCCATCTTGGAGGTGAAGCCCGAACTAGTCGACGTCTTATCCCAGCAGTCCGAGCGGTCCCCCGGTCTACTGAACTGGCGGCGCTGCCCCTCCTGTCCGGCGGGCAGAAGCCGATCGGTCTTCCTGGCGTGAGCAGCCCGCACAGTGCCCGCGTGGAACCTGCGGGTGTCGTGGCCTCCTCCAACCTAACCGGTTGACGAGCCGGCCGGTTCATCCGCCAAAGCGGCCCGCGGAGTTTAGGCTATGGTCAACCGCATTACGGAACCATGGGGCACTACGGTTCCTCCATCCTGGCCGGTAATTGGTGGGTGGTTCTTCTTCGGCCGAGCGGCCCGCGGTTGCGGGTCATGGTTCTTCTGCACACGGCTGGCGCGCGGCCGCCATTATCTCCTGCTATTATCGCTTCTGGTCATCGTCGTCTCTCTTGATACCTCTTCCGTCACCAATATAAACGTGGATAAATGGAGGGTCGTCGGGCCGTGTTTATTCGGCCCGCGCCCTCCGTGTTAGGTGATATCAAGAGGAAAAGACGATAACTTTCATTCAACAATGACAAGAGTATAATTTTATTAAACTAAAATTATACAAACACCTTACCTCATAATTGACATCACACATCGACGAGCGACAGAAGATGAGCATCATGGTAGTCAGGCTTCACGAAATACGGAATCACGGAGAATGGTGTCGTCCCATCAACGTTAGAGGAAGAGTCGTCGTTGTGACACGGAAAGAGAATTCGAAGAAGTTGAAGATTCCTTGACGTCGGGGTCCATCTTATGAGAAAGCATCATTGGAAGAGGTTCTTCATGTTCTTCATCGGAGTTGTTCTTCATTGAAGAACGATGTTCTTCGTCGGAGAGGAACACCTTCTTCTAATTCTCCAGAGCCTGCCCCACCAAAATATTTTTCAAGGAAAATATTATAATAAGGCTTCCCATTATATTATAATTTCAATTCAATTCAAAACAATTCCAAAATAATTGTTGACACCTAATTTAATTAAAGTAGGCATTAATTATTTGGGTTGTCATAGTTAATGAGAGAAAAGGTGGCCTCATTAATTCATGGGAAATCCAGGAGTTTCAAAATGGAGGGTGAAGAGTTCAAAATACAAAAGAGAGGAGGTGGATAGTTCACAATAAATGAAGGGACATTAATGGATAGTTTAAGGGAAGATGAGAGGTAAGGGGCTCTTGTGGGCCCCACCACCATTATCCTCCCATGGGAGGTTATGTGGGGTGTGGGACCCACATCTAACTCCTATTTGGAGGAAATAACCATCATCAAATAAAAATTATGTGCACATAATATTTATTATTTTTTAATTAATCTCCAAAAAATTAACTTCTCCTCCCGATCAAACGCATCTGCCGTAATGGTCCCCTTATGTGAATACCAGCACTGTGATTTCATCGGTGTCCTCATATTTCAATTCCGAGCACTGGTTCAAATGATAGAAAAACCCGCATGTGCATTCACTGAACATACTTGAACAAAATTTAAGAAATTGATTCAGGGCACACCGGTCCTCAAAATCAGATTCTGTCGGAAATTGCGGACTCGTAAAATTCCAAAGAAATTAAGAAAAAAATTTCCTTGAAATTTCTGGGTCCTTATAGGGCACATAAATTCCTATAATACCTGAATGGTCTCCTTAGTCTACCCATAATTCTATGGGTGAAATGATATGTTCAATTGTAACTAAGTCCTAATCACCTCCTGCAATCCTCTCCATAATTGTGACATGATGTGAGTGTCATGGTTGGAAATGATCATTGAGGGAAATACATGCATTTTCACTATCCCCTACAAGTAGATATATCATAATATCTATAAAAAACTCTACAATTGAATATCATGGAAGTGGGTTGATTTGGAAACTTGGTCTATTATCACCTAGATGACATCATGTCCCTTGGACATATGTGGTAACCCCATCACGAAATTTAGGGAAATCGCCTCTTACACCCACTCTAGAACATCAAGGGGTTGTGCTAAACCTTCTAGAACTAAGTTATCAACATTCATTTTCTGAAAAGTATGGAATTGGGTGGAAAGATATAAAAATTACTTCTTCAATCCTATCAAAGAAACTAATATTAGAAGTCTCGGTACATCATTTCCACACCTAGACGTAGCACCAAAGGGGGTGTATGAAACTCCTACATCACCTCATCTCGTAATTTCAAAGATAACATTTTCTATCCTCTTTTGTTTATAGTGTTCTCCCCACCTTTCAAATATCTATTTGGTAAACATCTAGTAGAAATATGGGTATGAATCATCTCATGGTCCGTATCTCCATGTTGAAAATCCATCACATGTTGTAAAAGAAAGATTTGACAACCATCAACAGAAGTCATGAAGAACCATCCTTTTCTATAAATTATAATTGCAACATGTATTACTACACTGACTCCCCATCTAAAAAATTGGAAGAGGATCTCCAACTAAGTGTTTTGTCCATCATGTTCCCCTTCTTAGGTGTATATATAATCTATAAGTCGTAGTCTAAGGGGAACTCAATCCATCACCTGTGTAAAATGTTCAAATACTTAAAATATAAGATATACTTGAGACTCTTCTGGTGATAGTAAATTAAAAAATTTCATGCCCATAAGGTAGTTCCACCACATCTTCAGTGCAAAAAACTACCGCTGCAAGCTAAAGACTGCAGGTTGTGTAGTTTGTCTCATGTGTTATCAACTAATGTGAACCATATAAAATCACATCATACCTCTCCACACAAAAACCAAATCTGGTCTTTAATAAATTGAAAAACACAATATACATGACACCCTCTTATGGATATGATAATATGTGATCACCCTCCAATCTCTAATGTTGATCCTATAATCACTATTAGTGCTATTACGTCTACACAAAACGATTATCCTTCAAAGTAAAATCATTGAAGGGTGATACCAATTTAGAAAAATTAGTTAGAAACCTCTGATTGTACCCTAACAACACAGGGAAACTATGAACCTTAGTAACACTCTTGAGTGGCTCCCAAGAAAGAACTACATCAAGTTTTACTAGGTCCGCTGCTACTCCTACCCCTAAGATGGAATTTCCTAGGAAGTGGATATCTCAAATCCCAAAATGACACTGTAATATAATCCCATATAGATGGTTTTATTAGAGTCTGTCTAATACTGTCCTATAATATCCTCCATGGACCTCTACAGACACTGAGTATTCATTGATTTTATCGACGAAGACCACCAGAAAATAGTCGAAGAAAGGATAAAAGATCAATTTAATGAGTCACATAAACACTCATATAGAGTTCCTCACACTGATCATCATCATCATATACTCATAATTACTATATTGAAATCTGAATGTCATCTTTTTTGTATCCATGTCTTGTACTTGAAGCTAGTGATATCCTAATATGAGGACAATATTCAGAAACCTCAATACCTCTCTCAATTGAAAAAAGAGGTACTCAATCCGTTGTAGTGGATACTTATTGATTATGTTAACATAGTTTAATTTTTGTTAGTGAACACATAACCTCATTCTCCTTTCCTCCTTTGATAACAACATGGGTGCTGCCTAGAGGGAAACACTAGGTCACACAAATCCCTTTTCCTAAATGTCCTCCAACTACACCATCAGCTCGTGAAGTGTTATGGGATACATATGATATCTTTGTGCAGATAATATGGTCATCCTATATGCACACCAATAAAGAAGTCATCTCTCAATTAGGAGGTAAACCTAAAATGTCCTTATGAAAAATATTATCATACTCCAACAACACTACAAAAAACTATAAGCTCTTAACATCCACTTCTCTATGTGTTATTCTTGAAAACTATTGAGTATTTCATTTCACTCTCTGATGCATGAGCCTATACATCAATACCAATTAGTCTTTTTCACACACAAAGGAAAAAACTTATCCCATCACTGAGGACACACCCCATCCACCACCTATAATAGTCGATCTGGGAATGAACTATTGATATCCATTCCATGCATAAGATGACATCCTAATGCCTCATCATTAATAAAGAGTACTGGTTCCAGGCGTAACGAAAATATGCGATGGGTGGTTCCCATCATTGATTTTTTCCATACTCAATGATCAATCTGGTATATATAAAATGATGAACATCGTGATCTATGAAATTGAATGAAATAAATAGAAAATGGATAATTGTTCTTGAACTAAGAGATAGGATCATCACATGTTATTTATAATTAATTATTTAACTAAATAATAACATTTTTTGAATTATTTCTTCTTTGATGAATCTGGTGACAGATTTGTGGTCCACCATTATTGCATTGTAGATACCAAATGTAGATTACCTCTAGAGGTGACCCACACATGTTCCAAAAATATTTAGATGTTGCTGAAGGAATCTCCTAGTGCTAGCATGGTAGATCCTTATGCTTGTGTTGTTTTCCTTTGATAACTACATCCAAAGAATTCCCCTTAATCCAATGGAGGTGGATTTCTCTCCATTCATGGGAGTATTCTTGTATAAGGGATCTCTATTGTCTTATAGGATTCTTTAAATCTATAATGCACAACCAATATAACCAAATTGACCATCTTGATAAAATAACATAATTGGGTATTTATATTTAATGATTTAAAATAAAATAATTTCCAAAATACCCTTAATATTTATTTAATCCTAGAAATACCCCTTGTCAAATAATTATAATAATAATATTTCTATTTCATGACATGTTCTTAACTTGCGAATTATAATTAAATATTTTTTAATTAAATATTATTCAATATTTTATATTTCTCACCAGACCATTTAAAACAATCTTTTAATCCTCCATAATATTTATCAGGTCTTGAATGATATGTATTTATTCATTAAATATATATCACTGCATTATTCACCAATAACTAAATATATAATATATCCACTAAATATAAATTTATTATTTATTAAATATTCCTTCCCCGATATATTCTCTCGAGTAAATAGTAGCATGATATATGAGAGAAATCATACATGAATAATTATTAAACCACATGTGGAAATATATTTATTCAACTAGTTAAATAATCAACATATTATATAAATGAGATTCGTGGACACACTTAGCGTGTAACTCTCTAGGACTTTTTCTCAGTGTAATTTGGCAAAGTAGCCTAATGTTCAAGGTTAGTATCTAGAAAAATGCTAAGGAACCCATAGAGAAATGACTTAATGTTGCAATGAAATGTTACCTCATATGGAAACATACTTCTTTAATTACTAGATTTGATAAATCTTTTCATTTCCATCAATGTACCTAAGATATTAACTTCAAATAAAATACTAGATTTGATAAATCTTTTCTCACATTATTCATTAATTCAATATTACTCTTGATACACCCAACCTATCCTATATCACCAAAAACATCTATCATCATGGTTTTCATCAATACATAGTAGTACATAACTCGTAATATTCATTTATAATAATGAAAAAATATAAAGACCAATATACACATCCATAGATTGGAACGTCCAATGACATGTATAAATAAGGATTTCCTACTAGTGGGTCTACTTCCCATAATATAATACTAAATATAATCAAGGATGTACACTATGAGAATATTCCTAGAAGTAAAATGATTCTCTATAACAGATAGGATATATCATTTGTTTCCCTAAAATGAAAAAAATATATCTATAGATAATATTTTCAAGAATATTTTCATAATAATTTTGCGTTCTAATCATTACAGGGAACTGCTATGAAATTTTTGTCCGACAACTACTCCTAGGACATTATCACATACTATGTAATACATAAGAATAATCATAAAATGATAAGTATTTTACTAATATTTAAATCAATGAAATCATTTTTATTGTAAAGTACATAATGTTTGGTTCTAGGTCAATAAATCTAATAGGCTCCCACTTGAACTGGATCCAACTAGTAATAACCTTAGATCCCCTAACACTAACATTATACTAATGCTTCTGTTGAGATAAGCATTTAGCTAAGTGGTTTTACATGTTCTCATTCATGGGTACTCCTCGCACATAAACTTCACCCCTCTGATAAAAATCCATCAATATCTGATACTATTTGAGTATATGATTTTTTCATTGGTGTGACCTTGGTTATTTTTCAAGATCCATCACTGCAGTATTCTCACAATACAATGTTTTAGGGTCATTACAGAGAGGTATCACATCAAGATCTTGAAATAGTTTAGGAATTTAAAAATCTTCCTTAGCTATATTAGAATCCATTATATACATGGACTCCTCTATATAATTAATGAAAATGGAGTCTTTGAACTCTTCCAGCTCACAGCTCCTCCATTGAGACAAAAAACAGATTATAAATGTGACTTTAGATCGTTTTAATCTATCTAAAATGTAGAATTAATGTGACCTGTGATGACCAGCTCCTCATCTCTTCCATACACCAGGAACATGTCCTTAGTTCCTTTTAGATACATAAGGATATCCTTAACATTAGTACAATGTTGTTCTCCATGATCATCTTGATATCCGCCTACCATGTTGAATGCATAGGCAAAATCATATCTAGTAAATAAAATGGAATACATGATTGATCCTATCATAGAGGCTATGGGATCTTACTCATTATCTCACATTATCTTGTTGTGTATGGGGACAAATTTTCTTAGAAATATGCAAATCATACGACACTAGAACCAATACCCTCTTGGATTGTTATGTACTAAATCACTTTAGTATCTAGTCAATATATGTACTTTTACATGGTCCAGTTATCATCGTGGATATATCATTAATAATTTTGATCCCTTGAATGTAGGATACTTCACTTAACTCCTTCAGGGGAAAACACTTGTTTAACCAGTCCTTAACATATTGCAAGAATGGTATTTAATTTATAATAATTTGTACGTCATCAACATACCCAACTAGGATAATGACTACATTCCCACTAAACCTCTCAAAAACACATGTCTCATATTCATTATTAATGAAATTGAATACTTTTATGGATTCCTTAGATTTAATGTTCCATGAATTGTATGCTTTCTTCAATCCATAAATCGATGTATGAAACATTCAATCATTATTGGCATCCAATGGAGTCAAAAATTATTTTTGATGTGTCATATAATCATATTACAAAAATCTCCTATTACAGAATTCATTTTTAACATCCATCTTCTAAATCTCACAGTCATAGGTAGATACTAAGGATGTAAAATTATGATGGATTTAAACATGGAAATTGGTGAAAAGGTTTCATCATAATAAATTCCATGATGCTGTTTAAACCCTTTATCCAAATTAAATTCTTTATAGGTACTTACATTACCTTACATGTCCAGTTTTCTCTTGAATACCCATTTGCACTAATAGGCTTTACATCAAGTGAGACATTGAATAGAACCCAAAATAGGTTCTCATACATTGAATCCATTTCAAAATTCGTGAATTGCTTCCATCTTGCAACATCTATGATCTCTACTGACTCCTTGTAGAAGAGAGATTTACAATTATCATCCAATAATGGGTCGCCAACCCTAGTGACCAGAAAACCCTTTCTCTCTAGTTCTCTTACGTAATTTATTCACATATCCAGTACTTTTATCTCTTGAACTAATTCTTCCATGGGGACCTATGAAATCTAATACCGTACCAACTCTTGTGTATCTTGAGCATCAACTTTATCGAATTAAATATTTCTGCCACTATAATTTTTTACAATGTGCTACCTCTCAAGAAATGGTCCACACACATCAGAATGTACCAATCCTAGAAGTTCCATGGTCCTTTCACCTTTCCCATTGAATGGTGTTTGGGTCATTTTTTCTTGTAAACTAGCATGACATATATCATGAAATTTTAGCTCAAAATAATCAAAATAACCATCTTGATAGAGAATTTTCAAATGCTTCTTCTCTACATGACCAAGATGTTGATGACACAGTTGGGTGTTATATGAGTCTGGTGAACATTTTTTATAATTTAATACATAAAGACCGTTATTTAATTTGTCCATAAAATATTGTATATAATATTTATAAAAGAAACATGTTTTATTTACAGATTTTTAAACAAACCCATATTTATCTAAACATAAAATAGAAATTATGTTCTTGTTTACTGTTGGTACATAATAAAGATCTTTTAAAACAATACAATTTACCATTATAAGTGAAAGGTAGTAGTCACCCTTGGCCAGAGCTGCCATACTCAAACCATTGGAAACACACAGATCCACCTATCATATAGAACTTTTCCAAAATATACTTAGTTTCGTCATTAGGATATAGACGTGATCTATAAAAGTTGTGTCAAATTACCAATTTGTATAAATGGAAAAATATCAATCAATAAAATATTCATATTTAGATTACCCTTTATTATGGGAGAATATCTTCTTCTTGTTCCCTGGCATGACTCATGAAAAACATAATTCCTCCTTTACATTACCCTTCCCTTGGATCTTATTCTTCTGGGAACAATGGTGTTGGGGATCTTTAGACAGTTTATTAGTATTGGACCCTTTTTCCTTGTTCTTCCTTTTCTTATTCACCATAAAGACCATGTGTTTATCACAACCCATGTCTTTATCCATGTGGATAATCAATTTAAGAGGTTATAAAAGAAACTTCTTATTGTCTCTCGTATTTTAATTAACAATAAAAATGGAGGAGGTCTTGGGTGGTGATGAAAGTTTGACATCACTTTGCATATTATCTTAGAATATGATACCTATGATGTCCAGGAATTTATTGTAGCTAATAAGAATGAATACATGAGTCATAGTTGATGAAGCCACTCCATACATAGTTGTAAATAATGTATTTGACATCTCTCACCACTCTCGTCTTGCCTTCTCCTAATAAAGACCCCAAAGTTGATACATCATACTATACACATCATTGTTCTCATGATTCTTCAATAGATAATTGGAAATGTGTGATAAAAAGAAATAGTGAACATTTTTATAATCATTCATATGTTTCTCATAGAGATACATTTTTCCATCACATGACTCATTTCAAGCTATAACTACTAAAGGTTATTCCAGCACATACAATTTCCTTTCATGGTGAAGGATGACACAAAGGTGCCTTAGCCATTCATGGAAATCTGTGCTAGTGAGAAGTTTCACCTTTTCTATTATGTATCATAGTGATATGTTTGAAGACATTTTAATTTTGTTTCTTCAAAACAATATAAGCATAATTTCTTACATTATATGGTGAAATTTTTAAAAATAAATATATATTATATTTATAAGTCTCTAAATATTTTATCAAAAATCAAAAACCCAGAATATTGGCCTCAGAATATCCTATTTTTTGGACATCCGAGTAGAAAAGATACATATTCCCCTTTTCATTTCCCTAAATTTGGTTGGTCAACCAACTTGAATTGTTTTAGGTAGTCTTTTCCATGTTCCAAATGCATTAACTCACAGTTCCTTGATCCCATGATTGGACTCCCCAATCCTAAAATCCATAAATTGGATTTAAACAACTATAGCCTCTCAGTTACACCATGTCCTACTTTAGAAGTCAACCCTTCATGTGATCCATGTTATTTCAACCCAAAACCTCATGTTAAAATTCCTCTATACTTGAAGTCACCCCAACTTTAGATGGTCAAGAACATTGAACTATGGTATGATTTTAACTGAAGTAATTAAAGGTTATGCCATATTAATATATTATTTGGAGATTGTATCCATTTATGCATAAATTTACAATTATTTTCTTAATCATATTCTTGTTAATATTAAGTGGTTTTATATAATTTAATAACCACGTATTTGATAATATTTACGTATAAACCATTTTATTTTCGTTCTTTATTGTATGCTCTTTAATTTCATTAATTAGTTGATCACAGTAAAACATCCATAATGGAAAAAGCCTGAAACATGATGGAAATATAATAATAATGGGTATGATCATGAAATTTTACTTGTGGATCGTTTATCTGGAACTTGATAAACTAACGGTTAACCTAGGGGAAAAGACCATGAATAATTCAAAGTTCATGTTGTGGTTTTCCATTTATTCACCTATATATCTCTTTAGATTTTTTTCATCTCAGATCCAATCTTGAACTGCCACAACTAGCATAGGAGCTCCACCCATTAAATATGATTTTACTCACATGAAGGTGAATGGAAAAAGGTTGGCTTAAAAAACTAGGGGAATGAAGGCCCTACATAAGGAATGAAGAGAAGGCATGGAATCCAAAAATTTAATTTAATAATAAATAAATGACACCAGTAACATATAAATGAATGGTCTAGCTCCTGATAACTCACATGAATGCAATGAATAATGAATTTAATAAAACTATAATTGAATTCTTAATCATTAATATTTAAGATAAGTCATTATTGAAGTAACTATTTATCATTTTTAATAAACCAATTAATTTATCTAAATTCTCATCAAAATTTCAATGATGTTCTCATCTATTATAACATTAATGAAATGAAAAAAATTCATTTAAAATTGGTTTTTTTACATAAATTTACCTTGGAAGAAATGAGGTGCATACCAGTCCTAATCTGCCTAACATGTATTATAATTGTATACTTATTTAATCTTTATGACATATAACATAGACAAAAAATAATGCAATTTCATGGCGTGTACATCAAGAATGATTAAATGAGTTACATGATTTTTTGGCCACATGTTATTCTTAAACAAATGTATAGTATAAACTTGTAATATGACTCATTCATGATCTACAAAAATGAAAATTACATTGATATTAATTTAGCATTCAAATATTTATTTATATTAAAACCTATCACATGGATTGTCCCATCATTATGACCACACATAGGTACATTTCTTAAGGCTTACATAGTAAAATAAATAAATTGTAAATCTATGTAAATTGGTAACAGTACAATGAATGTTGATAAATTCCTCAAATCATGTAAATATCTCATTGTATATACTAGAAACACACCTAGATACTTGGAATGAAGTCTATAACTCATACAATTTTGAGTACATGTTGTGTCCAATGGGCCACATGGCATGATACCTCTGAGTTATATAGTAAGAATTCAGGTAGGACATGTATGAAATACATGGCTTGTCTGTGACTCAAATAAACTACATACTGTGTATGTGGGAAACACAATGTGTAGTCTGACTAAAAATGTGTCATGAAATTTTATTCAACAAGAAGTGCATTAATTTTGTAATGAATGAAATAATTAATGCATAATCATGAATTGATTTCATAATCAATTTCGATGCATCGAACAAGACTACATGGTGTGTAACTCTGGTAACATCGTGTGTAGCCTATTATTATCGATCCAAAAATTATGGAACCTCTTAATAAGTTCTTCAATTTTATTTTAATCATAAAATAAAACGTCACATTTATATCAACAAGAAACGGTGGAGGAAAAAATAGATCTCACAATTATGATTAAAAAATGATTACACCTGAATTGAAAAACTAAATTGAAATGTGTAAATCACCAATGATCTTAAAAAATTATAAATTATATTATTACTTCCCTAATACCACTTTTTGTTTCTAGGTACATTGGGAACTTGTAAAGGGAAAGACACGTCATTGATTTCTTCCATAATGGATGATCAATCCAAGTTCAATATACCGATGAATATTGTGATCCAAAAAATTGAATAAATGAAATATAAAATGTATAATTATTTTAGAATAAATAAAGTGGATTATTACATATTATTTATAATTATTTTAATTAACTAAATAATTACTATCTTTGTAATTCTTTCTTCAATGAGGAATCTGGGGATAGATCTACTGTCCCCTTTCATTGCATTGTATAAACCATGTGAATATTTCCTCTATTCATGATCCAAACATGTTCATATAATCTATATACATAATATAAATAATCTTTGGGTGCTAGCATGGGAAATCATTGCAGTTGCGTCATCCCCCTTTTATCTCTTCGATATTCACTTCCAAAGGGTTCTCCTTCATTTGGTGGAAGATGATTTTTCTCTATTCCTAGGAGAATTCTTGGAGAAGGGATCTCTCTTCTCTTGTGAGGATCATCTAATTCCATTCAACAAAACTAAGATAAAAAATTATCTCTCTTGATAAAATAACATAATTTTGTATTTATATTGGGATGGATTAAATAAAATGTTTCCACAATTACCCTTAGTTATTTATTTAATCCAAGAAAAACCCCATTTCAAATAATAATAACAATATTATTATTTCCCCACATGCTATTAATGTGATAATGAGAATAAAATATTCTTTAAATTAATAATATTCCATATTTTTTATTTCTCTTCGAGCCATTATACTTGGTCTTCCATTCCTCCACAATATTTATCAGGACATGAATAAGGTATATATATTTATTAAATAAATATCACTGAATTTTTCTCTAATAAATAAAAATATATTATATTCACTAAATTGAAAATAAATGTTTACTAAATATTCCATTCATCATATATTCTATTGAATAACTAGGGAAAAAATAAATGTGATCATGTATATATGAATAATTATTAATTAACTTGTGAGAATAATATTTATTGATCTAGTTAAATATTTAATATATTTTGTAAATGATATTCTTGAATAAACATATTGTGTGACCCTATAGGTCTCTTTATCAGTGGCATGAGGTGAGGATACCAAAAGTCTTTGTTTGTAGTCTAGAAACATGCCAAGGAACCCATAGATAAACAAGTTAATTTTATAATGAAATGTCACCTCATATGGAAGCCTACTATGTAATATTATCACTTTATCAGAAATGTCTAATCGAGCATGTTGAATTCTAGTTCCATCAACCTATATTCTCAGTTTTTCATTCTTTGACATTCTGGAAATAAAACATACCTATTAAACACCATGGACGGGGATTTATTTAGGCTATATTATTTCCATCAAATGGCTTGAGATATTATCTTTTGTCAAATAAAATAAGGGACAAATCCTTTCTCTGATTATTCATTAATGCAATATCACTCATGATGTACCAAATATATCAAATGTCACTGCAAACATCTATCATCAAAGTTTTCATCAATACATCAATGTATGTGACTCATAATATTCATTCATAATAATCTTAAAGTATAAGGACCAAAACACATGTCCATATACTGAAACATCCAATGACACGTATAAATGTGGATTTCTCACCGGTGGGTCTCGTTCTTATAATATCCTGTTGGATATTACCAAGGGAATACATCTTGAGAAGGTTCCTCAAAGTCATATAAGTCTCCACCACTTATATCCTACGTCATTTGTCTCCCACAAATGATATCATCAGGCTATAGAATATATATTCAAGAATACTTCAACATTACTTCTGAGTTCTCATCAGAGTGGGGAACTACTATGACCTTTTAGTGTGAAAACTAATCTTAAGACATTATGACAAACTATTTCACACAGAGCAACAATCATGATGTGACTAGTTGTTTATTAATATTAAAAATTATGAATTAATGTTTATCAAAATGTACATATAAGTTGGTTCTAGGGAACTAACACTAAGAAATATCTCCTATAAAATACTCTCACCTGTAAGAATCAGGTCACACTGTTGGGACAGGTCAGAATTCACTAAGTCAGTGCCAATCTATGTTTCCAACCACAAGGGTTAATCCAATGGCTCAATCAGAATCCTTATGTCTCAAATAATTAAATTGAAGAGGAATTATTGAATCAAACATATGTTTAGTAATAATACAACTAAATTAGAGAATAAACAAATCAAAACACATATCATTATAGGAGCCTGAGGGTCATAGGCCTCCCCATCCAACAATGTGCCTTTTCCCTAACCATCAGCTCTCTAACCCTGGTTTGGAACACCTAGGTGTAGTGGTGGGAATATTTCAAACCTCTGACCATATCCTGCTTCTCTTTCAAGCCCTACGTTATGTATTGCACCCTATAGACCACCAAGCTCCTCCCTCTAATTCTGTCTCAGTATTCCCTCAACCATCTCTTGTTCAACTATACAATGGGATGAAAATTTTCAATCCAAATATCCATGTCCATCATAAGTGAAACAATGACTCTCCCTATGATGATTTCAGCTATCCTATGAGCACTTAACCACTGAACTAATATCCTAGATTAACTTCATGAATCATGTAACACACTTATATCCATGTGACAATCAGCTTATACAGATTATCGAGGTGTCACCACATGGGTGCCTGCTACGAGCACCCGCTATCATTTCCTACTATACAAGAAATATTTAAAGTACCAAGTCCCACTCAAGCATCCTGTAATAGGTTTCAATGCAAATGGACATAGTTGAATCCCTAATGTCCCAGTGTAAGACCTTATTACAAGACTTTTATTTGAAGAACAGATCCAAAATCATATCCATGGAGTTTCACGAGATATTAGAAAACCTTGCTGAGTACTCATCCACAGGGAAAAATTCCCTCATGCAGATGCATAATCTTCTATATTCACAATGATCATGATGTGTCTAGATAGAACTCCTCCCTGATGATATACTCAATGTTTGACCAGGAGAGATTTCTCTCATCGTGTGACAAATTAACTAAATTCTATCATCACCCTGCTAATCCCTAAAGAAGTCTCACCACAAGGAATTAAATCTAATATTAAGTCATCCCAAAAAAGCATAGAACATGAGAGATTTCATTTATCTAGTCCTCAACCCCTGGGGGTCTCTCTCGCCCAAAAACCTGGGAGTTCACTGCCTTTGCAACTCATACAGTACATGTTTCCTACGTGCATCCTCTACTGGCACTTCTAGTGCCTACATACTCTTATTGTTTTGTTTTATTTACAATAAACCACCCAGAGGTGCTATCTCATGTATACGACCCTTTTATAAAGCTTCACTACTCAGCAGATCATCCCCTTGATCATGTAGTTGAATCCTAGCATGTATCCTTCCATGAGGTATCCTGAAATAAAAAAATGGTCCATTGAATCAAAATATATTTGGGAAGATGAATCAATAGGGAAATGGAAAATACAACCTATTATTATATGATGAATATAAAAAATCACTACAACCAATGTCAATATGTACTGAGTCAAATGTTTCTTTCTCAGACTGCTTGAGTATGGATATATCGGTCATCAATCCAACAATGAAGTTTCTAATATGAAATATGAACATGCATCACTAAAAACTGTTACCCCAAACCAATCTCATATGATTTGATACAATGTTATAACTGAAAATATCTAATACTACTATGTCGTGATGTGACACATCGGGTTCCGACCCTGGACTTCCCATGCCTGCCACAAATAGTTTTGTGTATGGAAACCAACACTGACTAGGCACACCTGAGAAATAAGAGGAATTAGAATAAATTACTTATACACATGAACACATATCCAAGATCACACAATACTAAAATTTAAAATATAATGACACAAAGATTTGCATACATCTAAAATCCCTCAACCTTAGTGTGACAGTAATGTAATTAATGAAAAAAGGGTCAAAACACAAGCCCACCAAATGACTATAAAGAGACCAACCTACTATAATGGTTGGGTGTATTATAAATTATAAACACTTGTATAACCCCTTGATCTAACTAGCTCAAGATACTCTCCACCTAATCCTAGACATCTTAGGACACTGCCAAAAGGGTCACCGTCTTTATAAGATAAGACTTGTGTGTGTAAAGCCCATGGAAGGGTGGCTATAACAGTATGTAGTTGGGAACCCAGAAAAAATTTAACATGAATCATCAATTATATTTAATTCAATACATGATATAAAATCAATGTATGATAAAAAACACCTACATATACCCCGGAAGGGAAAAGGACCACCTGGCAGTCACAACTAACTTCCATCCCTAAGAATTTTCATGAAGATGCGTTTTTTCAGATAATCCACTATAATAGACATGTTATCACCAAAGATACCCAAAAATGATTTCAAGATCATTGGTCCCAACCTACAAAATCTCAATGTTCTCATAAGACCCAAATACACATATTGTGGGTCACATCTAGAAGTGTTGGGGGATTCCACGAACCCAATGTTGATCAACATTCAATGTAGTGGATCATATTCCATTGATACCACAAGCCATATCGATACGACCTACTAGATGGAGAATCCACACCAAGATAAAGGATGTAAACAAATTCCAAAAACCACACATAGGGTATAAACATGATTTATGGTCACACTCCAATTGCATGGAGGGACACCACAATCTCTATCACAGACTTTTCCTCTAGAGGGGATCACAATCGTAGGATTTGGATGTAATTTCACACAGTAACCTTAAAGGAATGGACTAGGGGAAAACACCAATCAATAATGGTCCAAAATAAATAAATGTAGGGCTATAAGAATCCTTAAAAGGGGGTAAAAGTTGTGTACTATGGGAAAACGACACATCCATCTATCCGCATGTATACCCATGTGGTAAAGCCTTAAATGGAAAGTAAACCTCAACATACAGGTTATGTGAGTGAAGAAAATTATGTGTATAAGTCACCCAAAATATAACCATTCCTGCAGTATATATTCACATATCTCAATTCATGATCATGTACCATCCTACGTACCCCATTACTTATTTGTGTCAAAGTACATGGTATGCCACTAGTCATGTACTTTTGGCCATGTTCCTATAATTTTTGAAGTATACACCGAGACACCATGGAGGGGTAACATAGTGTGTGACCATGTCACAAGGTGTTTGATACAAAACTACAAAAAAAATCGTAGTACCATAGCTAGGGGTTCAACATAGCATATAGCACTAGATCACACGTTGGGTGACTGGGGATTTTCCAAATATTGTTGGATCATCCTTTGGGTCATCCTGTACATCACCAGCACTATTACCCTCATCAAAACCTATCTAACACGAGTCATCGGTGTCTTTAAATATTCACATAGAAGAATCCAACCATGGATCTACTGAAAAACAAATCCATTGATCCAATCCATCATCACACTTTAAAACCATGAATAATGGGAACCAAAAATCCATTAGATCTTCTTCTGACTATCCACCACCATCCTCTAACCTTGATCACACCATTGATCATGAAACTCACTGACATTGATGATCTTTTGTGTCATATAATGGTCATTCAATGATCGAATATCTGGTAATCCTTAAACCATAGGTCCAAAAAATACTGATGATGAATGTGTATGGAAATATGATTGAAAACCCCAATCCATATAACAAGATGAATGATCCTCTGCCATTTTTTGTTTACAATAGATTTTTTATAGGATGATTTTAAATTTTATGAATAAATCACAACTAACCAAATTCAATTCCATCAATTTAAATCTACCAATGATACACATATCAATTATATTCATGGAAATAATATGCGTTCATCCCGAATTATGGAATGGGATGGAAAACATAAAACAAAACATCCTACCAAGAGTTTGGATCATTTATTATTGAATATTGTTTTTTTCTATCATTTAATAAATATACAAAATCTATTGGTATATGATCCTCATTCTAGTCTCGATCTGATATCGAATTCAATGAAATATCTCCTCTAACATCCTCAAGGTCTTCAAGGTTTAGCAGTCACCCCAAGGCCAAAACCAATAAACATGTACTAATAAACAAAATCATTCACTACATCGAATAAAAAAATTATTTTATTTTATTAATTTATTTTAGTATTTCCACATCCACTGTGACTTTTCCACCAAATCCACGTGCCAACTATGGTTATGTTGCACCTAAGGTAAAACACACATTCTTAACTCATCATTGCCCTTAGATTTCTTATCAAGGACCTGGTTCATGTGTTGTTTCCCATAATTAGGATAACTATACTTGCATTTTATTTAATATATTTGATATGTTTTAAACATTTATTTCGTACACACTAGGCCTCAAAATAACACACTATTTTAGTGCCTTTTCTAAAAAATGATTCACATAATATCCAAAAATAATAAATAGAAATTTTGATTCATTATATTGTGCCTCTAGGTTAGGATTTCACCATCTTGAAAAAAATGTATCATCAATAGTGTGGAGTGTTAATCCCTTTTACATTGAAATAACATCGTAATATGCTATATAGAATAGACCTTGAGGAGATCCATGTAAAACCCATAAGTACTAGTTTTAATTTCATTATCTAAATATTTTATGTTGGTTTGATGTTTTATAAGTTCACATTGTTATCTCTAATATGAGAATATAATCAATAGTAAAGACAATTTGAATTATAAAACCTAATTCATCCATCCTCTAGGGGTTTTTTCATCTATGGGAGATATAGGGAAACTTTATAATCCTTTTTTATAAATCCTATATCAATTAAATGGTAGAATTACACGATTTAAAATGATATTTTAGTAGGAAGCATGCGATTTGATGGTGTTGATTAATTCCTTGTGTTAAAATAGAAAATATAGGGATTAATCTCATAAATATTTTTGAATTTTAATAAAATTATATTTTAGGAGTATACTATATGGATCTTCTATACATTTGAAAAAAAGTTATAAAATAATTTATGAGAAAGGGATAATTTAGAATAACATTTATCTACTCAACATCAAAATTCTTGAAAAAAATAATATTAGTAGTTTATGTGGGATAATTTCTGTGTGTATTGATGTTATATTTGGTTTGGAATCTATTTTTTTTTATCCAAGTTATAACTCAAATCCCTTTGAATAAAATTAGAAAAAACAAAAAATTGAAAGAAAACATAAAATGCATCATTTTTTGGAAATTTTGTATGTTATCCAACAGAAATAATAGGAATGGGAAGTGGTAGAAAATGTATTATGAAGGATTTGAATAAGAATAAAAATTAATTAATATTAATTAAATATCATAAATTATGTATTTTAAAGTAAGTCATATATTTTTTCCTTTTTTGTGAATCTTTTTTAAACACATACCCACTATTTTCCAAATGTATATTAAAATTAATCATAATTATTAAGTTTTGGTCATTTTATAGATATAGGGAATATAAGAATGTCTATAAATAGAGTGAGTATGACTAATATTGATCGTAAATAAAATGAAAATATCTTGAGAGATGTGTAAAATGAGTTCCAGGAGAGGCAAACTAAAAGTAGAAATTCTAAAGAAATAGGTTACCAAAATTGAATGGAAGGGGAGATGAGCCTTTATCTAAAATAATATGTGTGGAATTATTAGGAAAATACATATATCATAGGCTGAATTATTTCATAATAGACAATTATTACCTTACGAATATTATTATGGTTAAATGGAAGGTTCCCTTAAAAATATTTTGATTATATCTTATTTGATGTTTTATTTGTTTGGGATAAGAAAATGATCCCAAGTGAGGGAAATTTATAACCCATATATATATATATTCTATGGTTTTAATGATCAATTTTATCAAAAAAATCTCAAATATTTGTTTTTTTATTGAATATTTATTGATAAGAATATGATTTAAGAGAATATATGACAATGGTATTCAAGTAATTGGAATATGATAGTTAATATCTTCTATATGATATTTGGGGATTATTCAATGTTGAAATTTAGAGATTTAATTCATAAATTTCATAATTTTTGAATGGTCATATGGTTATCCATTTATGTAATTATTTTAGTTGAGATTTTGAATAGGTTATAGAGGTCATTTTATAATTTCACCACATTAATATTTATGCATATTTGATAACCTTTTATATCCATTTTTTATGATATCCAAAGATAGATGGAATGAATTATCATTGTTTTACGTATATTATGATCCATTACATATTTATACATGAACTAAAATATCATTTTCACTTCATATAAATTGATATGATGTGGATATTGATCGAAGCACAACTATATGCTACCATTCATCTACTGAAATAGAATGAAATAAAGTATGCATATTTTCACATTTTATCTATCATTATAGTAAAAATTAAAAAAAAATTAAGATAAATGATCTCAAAAAAAAATATAACCATAGTAAATTCATCTCAAATGAACTGATGGCCATTTCACTCAATAAATTTTTTTTCGGTCATAAATTTTTAGATCTTTCACTTTTCTATGATTAATGATATCTGTAATTCTATATAATTATTTATGCATTTCATCCATATCTTAACTTACACTACTATTCTATTACATTAAAACCTATTTATGTGTAATTCAAGGTGACTTTCATAATTTATTTTTCCTCTAATCAAGAAGATGTTTTATTATCTCTTTTTAAAATGTGGGGTTTCCATTGAAGATTTTTCAAATGCCAAACCAACCAAGAAAAAAAATTCAAATTATGAGAACATTTTTGTAATGAAAATTTACAATAACACATTGATAATTTATGATTTTTTTCATATAAAGAAAATTTATTTGACACTATTCATTACAGGAAACATCGAGTTTTAACAAACTATATTGTACTATAAATATTATTATTAAAAAATGACCATTATAACATATCCATTAAACATGGTACTATAGACACAAAAAAACAAAATTTAAAAAAATTTAGCAATGGTTTTATATAAATTTTTTTTGATAAGTATATTACTTTTAATAAAGTCTTTATATGTTTCAAAAATAAATTTTCTAAAATAATAATTTTATTACTTTTGTGAAAAAATAATAAAATTAATTATTGAAACAGAAACAAAATTTATTTGTAAAAAATAACATTATTTTTTTAATTAAAATTTCAAAATTATCCTGAGGGGAATTTATTTTATTTCTTGGAAAAGGTTAATTTTTTAATGAGTAGTGAAAAATATAGCTTTTTATTGAAAATGGTATTTTTCTTTAAATATAACTTTTTATAATTTTTTCAATGCTTTCAAAATAAATATTAGATAAATTATAGTAAAATTTATCTTATTTATATTATTTTAATCCTTTTCATATTGAATTTTGATACATAAAATTTTTAATGCATTGAATGTTATCTATTTGGAAAACTGTAATTCGTCGTGTTTACATGACTAATGTTAAATTACATTTATACACATATATCATTTAAATATAATAAAATAGGTTTTATATTAGGAATCATGATAATTTATATTATATAATAAGGATAAGTTAATTTTTTAAAAAATTATTAATAAAACAAATAAAATTAAATTACCACTATTAAGGGTAAAATACTGTTTTGCACGTTACATGTGCTTGTGTTAAAATTATTTTTATATAAAAATACAAGTTTTTTAATGAAATAGATTTCATATATATAATTTTTGGGTCAAAATTATATAATAAGGGTCATTTTAATTTTTGACATAATGGATATATTACCTAGGTAAATTAAAAGATACATGGTAAAGTGGTGAAAAATAAAATAATAAAATTAAGTAAACTTAATAGCTAATTAATAACATGATTAAAACATTTTTTTCTGATGGAGGTTTTTCATAACCATAAAATATATCTCCCCCATTATTTATCAATTTTAGGAGGCACGTTGTGTGAGGGCGACTTCTTATAATTTAATAGTTTTGGGTATTAAAAAAATACACTTTCCCTTTTATAAAAGGCCACTTCCTCCCCTCAATTATTCACACCTAATAATCTATTTAAATTGATCAACCCATTCTAAAATCCTAGGCCAAAATCTTTATCCATGTTTTAGAGTTACTTTTAATCACCAAATACTAACCTTTTATCCTTAATAAGTGATCTAAAGTGTGTTGTTCTAAGAGGAGTATTAAACATAAAAGAAAGATATCGAGTCATAAGATAAGGTATCTTTATCTCATCATTACTTATTTGATACATATGTTATGCGATGTGCCGATATATTTTTATTTTGTGTATATAAATCTACATTGGCTTGTTATTTTATGAATATCCATATTTTAATGATATTTAATGTTTTATTTGATGATAATATTTAATGGGGATTACTATTCTAATGATACAAAAGTTGAAAAGGTTTTACATTACAATATCATTGTTTATCTAAATTTTTTATGATTTAGTTTCCAATAAAGAAAAAATATAACATAACAATCAATATAATAATTTATTTTCATCTCCCTTGGTTATTTCAAGAGAATACATTTTTTTCATTCATTTTCCTCTCTCAAATGGTTAAAGATACCAAAATTATATTTTTAGGGAAAATCACCTTCATTTATCTCTTTAACCGAAAACCCTTTTTCTCTCAAATACAAATTTTCTAAATCTGTTTTAAAAAATGATTTAAAACCTATTTTAAAAATTGCTTTAAAACTATCTTAAGGATTTACTAAATATATTTATGTTCATGGTTGAAATTTTTAAAACTTTTTAATGTCAATTATTCAATTAATTTTCGATACATGGACCATTTTTCTTTTTTCGGGAAATTTTAAAAAAATGTGTGCTTAAATATTTTTAAAAGTATCATAATTTCCCTTAATCAGGACCACCCAATGAGTTAAATATTTTATCATTAGACTCAAAGGTCAAATTAAATGATGTTTGTTTTGACTAAAAAATTATGTTTTTTTTTCAAATGGAAAACTATATTTTTCTCGATAAGTGTTTTGAATGATTTTTAATACATCCTTTATATGCCTCAAAAACTATTTTAAAAAAATGATGTGAGAATTTCTTAGTTTTTTTAATGTTTTTTCAACGTGTAATGGTTATTTTACCCAATACATGTATTAAATTACTTTTATACCCTCCCTTATATGTCTCCCATGTTATTTTCAATGAAAATTATTTTAAAATTGTTTTATGTTTTAGAAGTTTGTTCAATGCAGAAAAAAAATATTAATGAAATGTTTATAATGGCACTTAAATATTACTATATATGTTTCTAAGTTTCTGTTGAATGAAATTTATTCATATTTTTTTATGTTTTTCAGAGATGAGAGGTTATTTTCTTCATGAAATGTTCCAAGGAATTTTATTTTCAAAAAAAAATTACATCAAAGATTACATAATTTGATGTGTCTTATGATTTATTGAGGATATGATATTTACATTCTCTTTTTGTTAGTTTTATTAATGTTTTATGATAATAATATTATTATTTTTTGAATTAGATTTTTCATCCATGGGTTATACCACAATAAATGGATTTTTAAACCTAATTATTTTTATATTGGTTTTTATAAGATGAAATGATAAGATGATTTGAATATTGTTTATTTTCAAAATATTTTTTCTGATGAAATATTTTTAATTTTTTTATTTTCTTGGATTATGATATGATGAATGTTTTATAATCATCTATCACATGAATTTATTATTTTCATTATGTGATGAGTGGTACCAATATCTCTCTCTAATGCATTGTGGAAATATTGATATATCATGTGATAAACCGGAATAGAATTAGGATTGAACCCAGTTAATTAAGGGACATTGTCCATTATTACAGTCTTTGGAGTAAACCTTAAAAACAATTGATGGTATGGGGAGTGAAACCAATCAACTATGATACTTTTGGAAATAGAAATTTTCACTTAAGGAGATCATTTTTTATTCATTTATGTTTGCAACGAATATATATATTATCCTAATATTATTTCCACATAGCTTATTTTATTTGATTCCTTTATTATTCTTGTATAATGGAAAACCAAAATTTATTCCAGGACACAAGATTATGATTTATAAAATATAGTTTATGGCTTCCAATTTTTATGCTTTTGTTCTCATACCCTTGTAGTTATGTTGTTATTTTGTGTTAAATGATATCTCCCTTGATCACCATTACTATGAACATGATCCCACCCTTTCTTATGTTTTATTTCACTGGGATTTGAAGAAAGGTATTATGTATGATATTTATAATAAGGGCTCTACTTATGAAAAACTTCTTGAGAAATTATGTTGTTCACATATAAACCAATTGTTTATGTTTCCATGTCTTAAAAGGCACTATAATGTTATGATCACTAGGTGTGTGTTTATATAGTTTAAATAAAGTTAATCTAGAAATATATAATATCTATTTATGAAATTACTAGGTTTTAATCAGTCTACATATAAGACATGTCATATATTATAGTTTTTTTATTATTTAGTTCCATTATTCCCTTATACGTTTTATTATTTTTCTTAGTACAATTATGATATATGAATTTTTATATTTATGACAGAGTCTCCATCCTTCACCATTTGGGCCCTCGTTACTAGTTTCAAACCAATTATATAAGATTAGGCATGAATGATTCCATGTAGATCACTAGCTCAGACCACGTGATTCATTTAGTAAATTATAATTAAAACATAAAATTTTCCATGGAAAGTGGAATTAACATAATCCCAAAAACTATATTTCAAATCTACTATAATGACCCGAAATGTTTTAAAGGAAATTTACTTTTGAATAAATAAGTTTTGTATTATGTAATAATATTTTAGAAAACCCATGAACTACTTTTAATTTTTTTAATAGTTTTATGTAATGTCAAATTTAAAAGACAGTTATTTATCCAAACAATTGTTAACAGAGCTATTGTATAGTGACTATTAGGATTTTTATTTTAAGGGTTATGATAAACATCTGTTTATATGGACAAACTAATTGGTGGAGAAAAATATTAGGATAGTTCTTTATAAATCAATTTTTTCATAGATTTTGGTGGGGATAGAATCACTAGGATTTTTCCATTATCAAGCCTAGGCTATGATTCAAAAACTAAAAAAAAAACAAATCCATTTATAGGAGAAGTCCATGCTCATTAAGATCATGACCCAATTCATCTATGTCAGACCAACCTAAGAAAATACCACCATCATACACCTCACCCTTAAAGAATTCAATATTATAGTAAAGGTATATATATCTAATCCCTGAAAATCTATTTTTTATATTCTCTATGGTTGTAAGAATGAATATATTTATCACTTTTAAAATTAATTTTTTAAGGATTGGATAATGAGTTTGATAAAAAATCCTATATTTTGATATAATGAAACACAAATTGTATATATGGGAAATGTATATATTCAATCAATACAACATATTTCAAAGAATTAATGAATTTTTTAAATAAATATATTTTAATAAAGAATTACTGTTAAAAATAATTTAATAAATATAAATGATAATATGATTTAACAATGTAAAAAATTATATATATAAGGGTTAGAAAATCTAAATTATTATAAAAATAGGATTTTTTTGTAAAATTGGAATTTTTATTTAAATTTTATATTCTCATAAAAAATAATTTTTTGGGTAAAATTAATATTTATTGAAATAATCATGTTTGAATAAGCTGATAGTTATTTTTGAATATTATTAGAGATAGTCAAATTTTTATAGAAAATTTATCTTCAATATAAATATACAATGTGTGTTATGATATCACAATAACCCAATAATTATGTAATATAGGACATAAAATGTACCCACAAAAACAAATTTTCCCTTAAATATAAGGTGTATTTTTGGTTATTTGATTAATTTTATAAACCCTTAATGAATCCTTAAAATAAATTTTTATATTTTAATGTTTTATAAGAAATTAATTGTAAACAAGCCTCACCTTAACAACACCAAGGGTATTATATTAATGACTTGGTAATTAAACATGTAAAATAAAGAAACTCTCCTCAATATGGTAGAGAAAATTAAAAAAAACCAAGGTAGTTTTGATTTTCTTGACAACATTGCCATATATAGTCCAAAACCTATGTTTGGGAATTAGTGAAGAAATTTTCTCTCTTTTATTATAAAAATCCACCCAAACTCCCATTTTAATTTAGTAAAAACCATGGATAATGAAATAAATCAACCCTTTCTACTCAATATCTCACCCCTGGTTTTTCCGTTATCTTAATAGGCTTCTCCCAATATTTGGGAAACACCCTCTCGATGTAAGGGATCCTCTCCTTCTCCACTTTATTCAATATCTTCCTATATATTATTCCTTTTACCCAATTATTTACATTGGGATATGATTTTAAAAAACCATGTAAAAAATTATGATTCCCAAGTGATATTATTCCCATTTTCCTCTCATTAATACCTCTCATATACCTTTATGCACCCTCATTATGTTGTCATAATTATCCTCTGATTTTTCCATTCCATGAATTTTTATAATGAATGCACATTCTTAATTCTACCCAAGAGTATTCACCTTGATTTTCCTGTAATTCATAAATTGTTTAATTTCATGTATGAAATCTACAATCCTTGATCTTGGGGTTAATATTTATTAAAGTAATCATTATTTTGTTTGATTCACGTGGCATAGTTATGCATATACATAATAAGAAAATGATGGTGGGGCCCAGATATCACACTAATGCATTGGGAAATGTAATAGTCTCACGAGACATCATGTAAGAAATTAGGAAGAAATAATAATACAATATGGTACGTTTTCCACCATATTATTATGTTTGGTGATTATCATCGACCAATGTTTATGACATCATGTTTATTAGTTTCACTGCATTCCCATGTTTCATTTATGCTCTCATGTAATATCATACCATATTGCTTATGATTATTATTCTCACCCCTCTTATTTTGCATTTTTATGGATATTGGATAGAATGTACTAATTTAACCTATGATATGATTTGTTTATTCAATTACGATTGTTTATATCTCTCCCTTTTCTTATGTATTTCACTAAGTTATATAGCGCAATTTCAAAATTGAAATGGAATTTTTGGAGAATGTTAATGAAATTTTCTAAAACTATATTATATATATATAATGCTTATTTTATATATAAATAATTTCAGAGATAAAATAGGATTTGTGATAGTTTTGGGTTCATTAATGTGTACCTTTATGTAATAAATCATGAAATAAACTGCATTAATGATATGAGTTATCATAGTTGGTTTCGGAGAAAATTCTAGTTCATTTTGGGATTAGGATTAGAAAACTCTAGAAAATCATTAAGGATAATTTTAAACAAATGAAAATTCCACTAAATTATTTTGAAATATAGATTAACTGGTTTATAAAAAAAATAAATCCATTTCTGGATGCTATAAGTCGATGTGGACCTGCATCATATGTTCAAAGGGGTAATAACCTCAAAAAGGGTTAATGGGTATAGAATCAATAATTACCTGGGGTATGATAATGATAATTATTTCACATGTATTCTTACACTCCCATTGTTACTCTTTGATACATTCATATGATCCTTATAAACCATTATCCTGTTAATGTTCATGGTTTTCAATTTAGGTGTTTTTTAAAAAACATTTGTTTCCTTATATTTATTTTGAATGATGTAAATGGAACTAAAATCAAATAATGTAATGTAGGCTTATTGTTAATGGTTATAAAAATAATTCTTTTCTCATAGGTTTAGTAAAACTATTCAAACACCACCAGAAAGCATGAATGTTTTTTTATATGTTCAATAAGTAATTGGTTAAATTATTGCATCCCATATATAGAACCCTTGAATTATCCATATTTATAGGCTAGAATTTCTAAAAAAACTAGTTGATTATAACTTTTATGGAATTTGATGAAACTATGGGTATGGATCAACTTCAAAATTTAGAGCCAACATAAATAGATGAGAGAAGAAAATCACCCTCTATGTTGGGAATCATCATCTGATTCTATAAAAGTTCAAGGAGAAATATGAATCTTAATTGGCACCAAAATATCAAGAAAATATATTATTTCATTGTGAGTAATCATATCTAGATAAAATGGATGGGACTAATTAAATGATAATCCCTGAATACATCCCCATTATGTGGAAATACTCAGATGTGTTCCCAAAGATTTTCTTAGGCTTCATCCAATCCAAGAGGTTGAATTATCAATCGATCATATACCATGAGATTTATTAATATCCCAGGCTTAATACAATTTTATTTTTTGAACATGAGGATCTAAAGAAAAACATATAGTAGAATCTAGATAAAG
Organism: Viscum album; assembly: GCA_963277665.1. NCBI lineage: Eukaryota > Viridiplantae > Streptophyta > Magnoliopsida > Santalales > Viscaceae > Viscum > Viscum album. Next base: position 754,739,214 of record OY728132.1, on the reverse strand, counting down.
GGTTCATACGCCCAAGTGTTTCACCATGGGGGTGCACTGATCCTCTACATCAAGAAGAATGATGGGTCAATCATCTTCTACATCAATTATCATGATATCAACAAGATCATGATAAATAAAAACTATTATTTTCTATAGATTGATTACTTTTTAAATTAACTACATGGTGGACAGTATTTCTCTAAGAATGAAATGTAGTCATGATACTATCGTGTCAATACAAAAAAGGTAGATATCCTAAATATTGATTTTTATACTACATATGGAAACTATGAGTTCATAGCGAATCCATTTATACTCACTAAAGCTTCAATAATATATATGTATATGATTTATATAGTATTTAGACATTACCTCAAAAATATTTTGGTAGTCTTTATAAAAAATATTATCCTATACCTAAAAATCAAGGAGGAAAATGGGGATGATTTTAGTTCTATACAAAAATATTTTTAAGTGGAAAAATTATTTCTCAGTACATTAAATGTGTAATTTAGTTAGGGAACCTAAAATTCGTAGGACATAAAATTACCAGTAAAGGGGTATCGATTGATACTTCAAAAATTAAGTAAAATGAAGGATATCTAAGGCCAACGTCGATGATGTAAATCAGAAATTTCCTAGGATTTGATGGCAATATCAATGGTTATAATAAAACATCTCATGATTGACAATCCCACTAACCCAGCGTACATAAATAGGAGTAATGTTTTCCATATATATGAATGTGAAGAAATTTTTAAAGAGATAAATAAGTGGATAATCACTATACCTATAATAACATTACCCACTAGTGGGGAAGGGCATGTGTTATACTGTCATGTAACCCAAAAAATATTAGGCCGTGTACTCATGAATAATGTGAAAGTGAAATCGTATGACTCCTTCCCACTAAAGAGAAATAATATGAACTACCAAACTCATGATCTATAATTTGATAAAGTGATATTTTAAATGATGATATAGATAAATTACCTCATTAGAGATAAGAATGAATATATACAGATCATAAAATCATAAACTATATATTCTCATGAAAGGAGTTTAATATATTCCAAAAAATGTTCTCAAAGTTAATCAAATAATATGTTTTTAATTAATTTCATTATATGGATGGAAGACAAAGTAGATGATTCTTTAATTATAAAAGAACCTACAACTCTGTCCATTATGAGGGTTACATGGGATCTAATCTTCGTGGACATGAAAATGATGGATATCAGAATAATAAAATTTTCTTCATCCTATATTTAGGAAAAAAATTCTCAATAATCCATTCTTTAGAGGATTCACAAGGCCAAGAAAGATAATGAGGTGATACAAATAAAGGTAGTGGATATTCTAGAGTAAAAAATTGGTAAATATAGAGTTGCAAAATTTGCAACTTAGATATGTGTCCCATCAAAATGAGATCTGAATATAAAATTTCTAGATGATTTGTATAGTTCATCCTTCTATATTAATTTTGTAAGAACTAAGATGTATAGAGATTTGAAAGAAATTTTCTAATGGGATAACATGAATAGGGAGACTGATGAGTTTGAATCTCGATGATTGGTATGAAACAAGTCATGAAAGAATGAATGATATATAAGGGTATAATGAAACCATGTTTAGTACCAGTTTGGAAATTTTAAACATAACCATGTATTTTTTTCGTGGGACTTCCCAGGGAACCTAATAGTGATAATTCCATCTAATTGGTAGTTGATCATGTTACCAAGTCTGTTCATTTCATTGATATCATAGAAAGTTACTCTCTTGACCAAATATATATGATATCAATAAGAGAATTAGTAAGAGTATATTGAGATTTAATTTCTATTGTAACTGATCATGATCTATGGTTTACCTTGAGTTTTGGGAGAATAATACAAAATTAATTGGATACATTTCTAGGAGTCATGTCTTCTTACCACCCACACACATATGGTTAGTATAGAAAGACCATTAAAACATTTTAGGTTATGCGTTGATCATGTTCAATGGATTTACAAGATTGATGGAACCAACAACTCCCCTAATATAGTTATCATATAATGTATTTTTATATTATAGAATTCAAATTTGACCTTATGAATAACTTTATAGGTAGTTGATTTAAAATCTAACATACTGGGATATAGTTGGATATTCGAAGATGATGTTACTTGGTGTTATCCAAGAGAAGACATAGAAGGTTTAAACTATTCAATTATATATGAAATCCACAAAAATTCAAAAAAACTGTGTTTAAAATCATCGATGTGATCTTGATATTGAGGTAATAGATAAACTATACCTTTATGTAACCCACTAGAAAAACATTATGGGGTTTGAAAATAATGGAAATTGTAGTCCAAGATACATAAACCCCTTTAAGATCATTGATCATAATATCTTTGTGACGTCTCGGTTCTCGAATCCGCCCAGAGGTTCCCCATACCTGGTTGGTCATAAGGACTCAAGTGCATTTCCCCGAATTCCAGATCTTACCAACTAGCATCGAGGGACTTGGGTGTGATAGTGGGGAAACTATGCCCACATTAGCAGAGTAACACGATGAAAATAAATAGATAGCAATAACGGAAGTAGTAATAATATCTTTCAACAGTAAAAAAAGAAGACTGGAATTAAATAAACAACTGGAGCACATATATAAATGATGCATGATACATATATCTAGGAAAAGAGCCAAACAAGTAACAATTATAGAATAAATTACTAAACCAAGTATAAGAAAATCATGTAAACAACTCCTCAGCATTGCAAGCCTCAGCTCGGTCTCATGCCCTCCAACTCCAAAGCAGTCAAGTACCTAAAGTGGAAGGGCTCTTTCCTTATCTATACCCAAAGCAATACAATCTATTTTCTCCCAAAAGAATCACATAAAAATGGTGTGAGACTAATCCCATTAGGCAACCACCCAAATATTTATGCCTAACAGTCAGTGAATATATATGGCAGGCAATATGTTAAAAAGAAGCAGTAACGAATGAAGTACTCAAAATTAAAAAATCGTACAGTTTCAATTACATTCTTTTTCAAATATTAGGTAAGAAGCTAATCAAAAATAGGTAACCCTCTGGTAAGTACTAATACCCTAACCCCTTTGGTTCAACTAAGAAAACACAAGAAACCATCTAGGAAGTACTGATAGTCAAACCCCTCTAGTTCAACTTTTTCATAGACTCTATGAGGAATCACTCACCGTCAATTCCCCATGTGGTCTCATATCGGTAACAATAGACACTCTGTGGAAACATTCAACGTCCAATTCTGTGTGTGGTCTTGTAATGAAGAAACTACAAACACTCTGAGGTAGCACAAAGTCCATCCCCTATAGTCTCGCAACGTAAATTAAACAAACGCTTTGGAAAAGCCTTTGGCATCCATTCTCCCTATGGTCTACTACACGAGGTCCTCACGGACCTATGTAAGTCAATAATGCATAGAAATATATGGTAGCCAATTTAATCCTCAAGAACTAATTGGCTAAATATTCTACAACATATCACAACATGTCCAATGAAATCACTCCAACCTAACAATAGTAGTCATGGATAGCAAAGCGCCTAACAGGAATGCTAGACCAAATGATCCAAACAAGTAATCAAGGGAAAAACATCCATAGCATGGAAAATTTAACCCTATTCACAAAAAAGTAACCTCTATCCAAAAAATGAATAGTAGGAAATAATAGTGCTAATAACAATAAACACGTAATACCCCAGCCTTGGGTATTGGGAACAATTTTACATATAATTCAATTAATATCTACAGAAATGAAAAAACCACCTTCCTCGGTGTTGTACGGATGATATACTTGAATCAAAACCTTTTATTGGTCCTATAACACACTAGATCTACAATAACGCTAAAAAAATTCAACTGATGATAACATGTTAGAGATGATAAGAAGGAGAAAAAGCCATATAAGAAGGAAGAACTCACCGATTTGATTCCAATGCAATCAACGATGGTAGAATCAGAGGACATACAATGAGTCGGGGTCTTGGTAATGATTTGCGACGTACGGTAAATATTGGATGAGGTGAGCAAAGAATAAGAGGGTTATATCTATTAGACATGGCCCCAATCCATTCAATTAAATAAAAATAAAGTACACGGCGTGTACTTTCCTTAACCATCCCTCACTTTAAGTGGTGTCCTAGCCACCACATAAGGCCTTATGCTGGGCTATTACACGACCAGCACACTGCTACCCACAGAAACCAAGAACACAGTGTGTACTTAGAAGATCTTGGAATATACTGTTAAAATTTCAAGAATGTCTTTTTCCTCTCAAAATTGAATAGAAATGAAGAAATACTTGAAAATAAGATCTTAGTTCTTACAAAATTTCCCTTTAATGTAATTTGTCCCTGAATTTCCCTAGAAAGGAGGCGTAGAAGAAGAATCCTCAAACTGTTCTGGCCATTGTTATCGTACATCAACCTCCCTCTCCCAAGTCTCATCCGATACTTTCCCATGTGTTCATTGCACTCATACCATAGCAACAGACCGGCAAAGTAGATCCTTCTCACTGCGATCAACAATCCAGATAGGATGCCTCTCGAACGATGTGTCCACATCTTGCTCAACCTCCTCGATTTGAAAAACAAGAGAACTTTCTGAGAAGTAACGTCATAGTTTATAATTGTGAACGAAGTCGTGCATATCCTGGTACCTCTAATGTAACTACAATCGATAGGAAACTATCTCGACTCTCTATAATACCCCAGACAACCCAACATTTCTCGATGAAAGCATACCCTATCTCCTAATCCTCCTATGTCCCAAAATGGGTGTGATATGAAAGAAAACCTGATCTCTCACCTCAAACTCTAGAGGCCATCTTCGTCGATCATCATAAGACTTTTTTCGTAACTGTGAAGTAGTCAGCCTCTTCCGAATCATCTCCACAAGCTCAGTGGTCTCCTGAACAAGATGAGGACCCATCATAACTGCCTCTCTTATCTCCAACCTATATAGTGGTGATCGACATGGCCTACTGTACAGGGCATCATATGGTTCCATCTGAATAGTTTCTTGAAATTTATTATTATAGGAAATCTACACAAGGTGTATGTGTTTCCCCCAAGAACCTCTAATGTCTTGGATGACTTCTCGTAGAATTTTCTCTAGCACCTGAATAGTATGCTCAGACTGGCCATCTATCTGGGGTTGGTAAGACATACTCAAAAATACTTGTGTTTGCAAGGCCCTCTGTAGTCCATGCCAGACCTGAGAAGTAAAACATGCATCCCTATCTGAAACAATAGTGTGTGGAACCCCATGCAGTCGTACAATATCTAGGATGTACAATCTTCCTATCTCATTAACATTGAAGGTATCCTTGATTTGAAAGAAGTGAACAACCTTTATGAGTTTTTCAATGAAAACCCATACTGTATCATTACCTCAAAGAATCCCCAGAAAACCTATCACGAAATCCACCGTGACATCATTCCACTTCCACTCTAAAATGGGTAACTACTTCTAAAGCCTTGCTGGTCCTTGATGCTCCTCCTTCATCTGCTGACAGGTGGAACACCTCATCACCAAACCAGCAATATCTCTCTTTATACCTGGACACTAATAACGATTATTCAAATCACAATACATCTTGGTGACACCATGATGGACTTTTCAAACTGAGGAATAAAAGTCTTGCATCTTCTCCTCACATAATTATGCTGACACCCATACACACCCTTGAAAAGACAAGATCTTATCCTCGCTTATAGACTATCCAGGAATAGGTTCCCCTCCGGACACACATTCTTATAGGACTATTCCTTCATAATCTGATAGCTTCCTTATTCGCTCTCAATCAAGAAGAGTAGAGGTAATAGTTACAGAAGAAAAAAAAACATCTACACCTGTCTATTGTGCACATCCAAATGCATCACAGAGAAAAGGGCCATATGCTTCCACTCCCTTCTAGCCTCCAGAACTACATGTATCTGCGTTCTCTGACTCAGCGCATCAGCCATAGTGTTTCCCTTCCCAAGTGTGTAAATAATATCAATGTAAAATGACTACAGGTACTCGACCCACCATCATTGTCTCATATTCAAATCACATTGACGGAAGATATACATGAGACTATTTTGGTAACTGAAAACCACAAAATGATCTCCCAAAAGGTAATCTCTTCAACAACGTAAAGCATGAACAACTGAATCCAACATGAGATCATGCTTCGGGTAATTCTTCTGATGTGGCCTCAACTACAAAGACTCGTATGCAAGGACACCTTCCCCCTTCTTAAGCATATCTCCTAGAACAATACCTGAAGCATCACAGTAAATAGTATAGCTCTTTCCCAGCTCTGGGGAAACTATTATTGGTGCTGAAGTCAACTTCCCTTTCATCTCCTCAAAGACCGATATGAAATAATCTGACCACAAGTACTTCACACCCTTCTTAGTCAGGCCTGTCAGAGGCACTGAAAAGTGTCAAAAGTCCTATATAAAATGAATGTAGTATCCATCCATCCCTAGAAAACTTCATACCTCAAAGTCATTATTTTTCTACTCCTAGGAATCTACTGCTCTCCCAATCTCTGGGTCTTCCGATACGTCTTTCTCTAAGATAACATGCCCCATGAAATGAATTTGGTCCATCCAAAAGTGGCATTTTGAAGCATAGCATATAACTGATTTTCTCTTAGTGTAGTAAAAATTATCTCAAGATGTGTGGCTTGGTCTTGTCGAGTGTGAGGGTACACAAAAAATATCATCAACGATGACTACCATGAAATATCCAACGTATGGATGAAACACTTGGATCATCAGTTCCATGAAAATAGTTTGCACGTTCGTGAGACATAATGACATATCCATTTACTCAGGTAGACCATACCTTCTCTGAAAGGCTATAAGAGGTATATTTGATGGTATAATGTGCAACTGATGATAACCATATCTCAATAAAATATTTGAGAACACTCGAGCTCCTATAAGTTGAACAAAGAGATCATCAATCCTCTACAATGGATATCGGTTTTTGACCATCAACTGGTTCAACTTCTAATAATCCACACAAATTCAGAGGGTACCATCTTCCTTCTTTGCAAACAGGATTAGAAAACATGAGGTGATGTAATGGGTTGGATGAAACCTTTAGCCGAAAACTAATCTAATTTCTTCTTGGGATCCTGTAACTTCGGTTTAGCCATTCTATAAGGAGGAATCGATACCGGTGTCAATCCTGGCACAACATCAATAGAAAATTCCACCTCTCACTCCAGAGGCACACCTGAAAAAGTCCTCTGGACTGACATCCCTAAAATGATCCACCCTTGGAAGAAATTCCATTTGTGAAGTATCCTGGTCATCCAGATATAAACTAGAAATCTGGGCTGTAACTCCTCCCAACCCATGATACTCGGGTCCCGCTCTGCTCACCCAGACATCCCACAAGCCCTTATAAAGAAACAATCCTCCCTCTGGTGATGTGAAACTCACCCTACAGTGATAGTAGACGACAACGGCCTAGAAGTGAACTAACTAGTCCATTCGGATAATGACGTTCTAGCATATCATATCTAAGACATAGAGGTCCCATAAGAAGTGACACCCACTAAAATCAAGAGATAACTCCATGAACTGACCTACACTAATCATTAATTTCCCCAAAAAAGTGGTTAGCATCAAGATATAAGTAGAATAAAATATACAGAGCCCATGGTTCTCCACAACATCAACAGATATTAAGGTATGGTAATCCCTTGTATCTAAAAGAGTAGAAGCTAAAACTGAGGAACTAGGATCGTACCTCAAACTGATGAGGGTATGAGATCATGCTCTTATTAGGTCGACTCCACCACAAAATTCTGGCTTTAACCATATCCCTAGGACCCTACCTGACCACCTTCATCTTATCCACCCTGTTGTCACTAGAATCCCACTAACTGACCACCATTGTCGTGACCTACACCTCAGCCTGAATGTATAGAGTAACTCCAATTCCCAGACTGATGAGAAACTAGTGGTGTTGTTCCCAAAGATGGAGTCATAGGAGAACTCCTTTCACAAGCTGTTGTCGAGACGAGCTGACAGAACAGCTAAAGATGTCCCATCTTTCTGCAAGATTATCACTCGACTAGGTCTCTCTAGAAGTGATTTCTCGTATGTCTGCTCTTCCTCCACTGGTAGAACACCCCCTGATTACTAGAAGAAGTATCCCACCTACCATGATCTCTATATTTAGACTTCCTATGGCACATCCTGCTGTCACTCTAAGGGCTACCAACCCCAGATGCCAAACCTCCATGGCTCACAGATCTAGACTCCCTTATATTTCACTCTATGATTAGTGCCTATTTGATAATAGAGGTGATGGAAGTCATCCTAAAGATGTTCACCTGAGATCAGATTTCATTCCTGAGACCATCCTCAAACTTCCTTTCTAAGAATAAATTATCTCTTCTTGGGATGGGAGTGACGTGCTGCATCTCTATGAAGCGAGAAGAATACTCCAGAACAAAAAGAGTTCCCTACTTAAAACTCGTTAATTCTCGGGCACGATAGACCCTCAAAGTCTCCAGATAGAAATAGTCATAGAAGGCATACGAGAACTCATCCCAATCCATAGACTACCAGCGTCCCGCCTGTGAGATCACATCCCACCATCTCTTGGAGGAATCCTGAAGAACATAGGTAGAAAGTTTCACCCTCCACTCTAGACGTGTTCCCAGATGCTCGAAGATAGAGATCATGGCTTCTAACCCTGATTCTACAACCTGTGGTCATCCATCCCCTGTGAAGGTGGGAGGATGCTCCTGCTGGAAAACCTGGGTCAACTCTTCCATAGAAGGGGCATGATGTTGTACTCTTTCAAAGGTCTTCATGAACCTCATAAAGATATCTCATAATTGTTCATCGACACCTGTGTTCGGAATGACGGTTGTTTCCAAGACCGGAACTACAAGAGGATCTGTTGGTAGTCCTTGATCATCCATATTCGGCATCTTATCACTACCCTATATCTGGCGTACAATTGGAGGACGTCTCAGTGGCATGACTCTACAAGGTCAAAAGCACACATTAGCTCAATATTATCAAGGAATGAAACTTATAAGTTCATAAAGGGAATAGGTGAAGGAAAGAATTCATGTTTTCCAAAAAAAAGATAAATGGAGTTTATGTCCCCTACATGGTGTGTTCCCTTAAGCCTTCACATGGGTGTGTACTTCTGCCAAAACTGGTCATGTAACAACACATACACAAGGCATGTTGTCCAAACACATGGTGTATACTTGACTTCTCTTCCCCTGCCCATGTTCATCTACATGAGTAACCCACACGGTTCCCCTAAAACAAGACTACACAGCGTGTTTTTCTTGAACACGGCGTGTACCACTAAAGATTCAACCAGCTGTGTCATTAGACACACTGTAAGAGACTCGGTTGACTCTAAACGATGTGTTTTTAAAGGACATGATGTGTACTAGAAAAGACTCCACTAACCTGTGTTGTTTGTCACATGGCCGGCTACACGGTTCTACAACATGGCGTTTACATTAGGTACACGATGTGTCTTACCAATGCTTTATTAACAATGTGTCTCTACCCACATATCAAGTGTCATAGTTAGAGAGTACACAGCATGTACCTAAAGAAAATGGTGGGTACATAATAAAAATAGTTCCTTCTTGAATAGAAGAACACAGGGCGTGTATTCATCACTACACGCCGTGTATTCTGGGATTTTACGAACAGTAAGGATCCAAAACTACTCTGGAAGTTGACAAAAACACTGAAATGACCATCTAAGTGCCAAATTCCGATCCGTGAGGGCCCATACTCCTTGAAAAACAAATCGTGGAATATTATACATGTTGTATACAATGAATAAAAATACAATGATCCACCAAATTCAAATCCATGAGGGCCCATAACACCTTAAGAACACAATTTGGATGATCATTCAAACAGAACCTTACACAATTAAATACCCTATCAAATAGTAGGTATTATATCAGGTCATATATCACAACAACATGCATATATAGAAACATAACCATCACAACAACATACAATCACCAATGCACCATAAATGGCATGGCATGAATGCGTGACATAGGATCTCTACCAAGTGTCTATATAATGAATGAGAGGGAATACCATCATCTCATTGGGTTCCAATAGAAACTGAACCTCAATTACCTAAACAATAAAAGAAAAATACATGGGAATCACACAATGTTGAAATCAAATCAAATGTAATAATTGAAAGACTAAATGAAATTTCAATATATGAGGTAAATTGGCTTTTCCCTGTACATGGGTTAGTTACTCACGGGCACAACTTATTAACAAGTACATATTCTATCCTGTACAAATATATAGTCTCCAAACAGTAAGTCAAGAAGAAAAGAATCCCTTTGATACCACTTTGTAACGTCCCAGTTTTGGAAACCGTCCAAGGGTGCCCCGTACTTGATTGGTCACATGGCCTAAAATGCATTTCCGCAAATACCAGAGGCTTCCGACATGCAACGAGGGCCATGGGTGTGATTATGAGGAAACATTCTCTAATTATAAGATTAACACAACCAAAATAAACTAATAATAATACTGAAGTAGAAATAATATGATACAATATTAATAGTGGAAGACTGGAAGTAAATAAACAACACGGGCACATATATAAGTGGTGCATGATACATACATCTAGGAAAACAACCAAGTAAGTCACAATGTTGGTATACAGTACTAAACCATTTAAAATTAAATCATGTAAACAAATGTTCTGCATCACAAGCCTCACCTCGGCCCTATGCTCTCCAGCTCCAAAGCAGTCAAGTACCAAAAGTAGAAGAGTGATTTACCTTATCTATACCTGCAGCAATATAAAATATTTGGGCCCAAAAGCATGACACAAACAGGGTGTGAGACTAATCCAAGTAGGAAACCACCCAAATATTCATGCATAACAGTCAATGAATTTATATGGTGGGCGATATGTAAAAAGAATTAGTAAACAAGGATGTACTCAAAAGTAAAAAATCCTGCAGTTCCAATTTCATTCATTTTCGTATATCATGTAAGTAGTTAATAAAAAAAACAAGTAACCCTATGGGATTTAATCACAGCCTAACCCCTCCGATTCAACAAATAAAACACAAGTAACTCTCAGATAAGTACTCACAGTCTAACCACTCTGGTTCAGCATTAGCAATGACTCTGTGAATATGCACTCACTGTCAATTCCCCATGTGGTCTCGTATAGATAACTATAGACACTCAGGGGAAGCACTCAACGTCCAATTCCCCCTGTGTTCTCATAATGAAGAAACTACAGACACTTTGAGGGAGAAAAATTTCCATTCCCCATATGGTCTTGCAACGTAATGTAAATAGACACTCTGGAGAAGCCCTCAGTGTCCATTCTCCCTATGGTCTACTACACTAGTTTCTCACGGCCCTGTGTAATCCAATCATGCAAAGCGATATATGGCATCCAAATTAAACCTCAATAACTCCTTGGAAAAATAGTCTACAACATATCACATCATGTCAGACAAAATCACTCCATCCTAATAATACTAGGCATGGAAAGAAAATCAGCCTAATAGGCAAGCACGACCAAATGGTCCAAACAAGTAATCATGGGGAAAACATCTATATCATGGAAAAGTTAACCCTAGTCAAAAATAAGTAACATCTATCCAAACAAACAAGGAATAGAAGTAAATTAAAAGGCTAAAAACCATAAACATGCAGTACCCGTTCTTGGGTATTGGGAACTTATTCCCATAGAATTCAATGACTATCTACAGAAAGGCCCAAACCACCTACCTTGGAGTTTTACAGATGATATACATGAATCCAAACCTTTTAATCGACCATGAACACTATAGATCTATAAGAATGATAAAGACGTTCAACTGAGGATAACACATGAGGGAGCAGAAAATAGGATATGAAGCACTTTAAGAAGGAAGAACTCAATGATGTGATTCAAACGCAATCAACAGTGGTCAAATTGGAGAACAGATGACGATTCAGGGGCTCGGCGAAGATTCATGTCATACAATCACTCCTGGACAAGACATTCAAAGAAGAAGATGGTTTTGCTTATTAGACATGACCCTAGTCCATTTAAGGAAATAAAACTAAAGTACCTGGAGTGTAATTTAGAAGAACACAGTGTGTACTTGACTTAACTGGCCCCCACTTTAGGCGGTCTCTAGGTCACCACACACTTCCATGTGTTGGTCCATCACACAACTAGAACACAGCTTCCCGCGGCAACCAAGTACATGACATGTACATATAAGTACAAGGTGTGTACTCCTGAAATATCAAGAACATCCTATTTTTCTAAAAAATGACCATAAATTAAAAAATACCTGAAAAGAATATTCGGGTTCCTACAATCGTGGTGTCCTATTGACGGTCACTCACACCTTACCTATCTCAAGAACATGATGTGTTCTATGTAACCATATCGAAGAAGTACATGCCAAACCCCTCACATGCACTAAAACTATAGTTGGTACCATTGGAAGATTATATTTCATATGAGGGGAAACTAGTGAAGATCTTATATCATAGGGACAAGATTACTTTAAAAAAGAAAACTTACTCTTTTAAAGTATTATGGTGGGACCGAATGTTTAAGAATCTAACATGGGAACCAAAAGCGAAAATGAAATATAAGTACCCCAATATTTTTTAGAGAGTGAAAATAAAATAACAGGGGTAAAATTTATGAAGGGGTAAGATATTAACAATTCAAAAAAAAAATTCAATTAGATTCCTTTTTTCAACAATTAAATTCATTAATATGTATTAAAGATATATATAACACATACAATACTATTAATATTTTTAATATTTATATGGTCTATAAAATTTCAAAAAAAATTATGCATCATAACCACTTTTAATATATCCATTTTAATGTAACCATTTAGAATAGTAAATTACTGGTTATAACAAACTCCAATTGATATAGATGAAATAAGTGATATCCTTGAAAAGTATTATCATACACTATAATTTCAATATATCAAATATTTAGAGGTGGGTAACAACACTATGAATTTCCATTAATCAAGACCAATAAATGATTCAACAACTACATCATGGATGAAACAATTTAAGGGAGATATTCAAGCTTGTAAAGATCATGGACCAAACCATGTATATCAAACCACTCTAAGAAAATATCACGATCACATAGTTTACCCATAGTGAATTCAGTTATAAATAAAGGGATATGTGTTTATACACTATTTGAAAAAAAATTTATATTTTTCTTCTCATAAATTAATAATTATATGAATCCATTTTTAATACTAATCCATAAATTAATATACAATGTTTTTGATAAAAATTAGTTTTGGATATGATGAAACACAAAGTTATTTTTTTTGTAAATATATAGTTTCAATATAGAAACCTTATTTTAATGATGTCAATAATTTTTGAAATAAATTGTACATTAATAAAATTTTATTATTTAATATTTTTTATCAAATATAAATGATAATATAATTTAAAAAATTAAAAAATATTTATAAATACTAAAAAAATTTATTGTCAAAAAACCATTATTTTTCAATAAATTTGTTTTTCTGATTTAAAAGGGTAAATTATAATTCTCATATACTTATTTTTATAAAATATATATTATTTTTTAATTAATGATATTGATTTTATAAAATAGTAATTTTTTCATAATGTTTGGATACAGTAGAATTTATGGGTCAAAATTAAATAATGTATAAATATACGGTGTGTACTATGAAATCATAATAACCCAAAAGTGAGGTAATATATTAGATAAATGTTGTCCATGAAAAAACATATATTTAAAATTTAATATAAGGTGTGTTTATTATATCTTGTTAATTTTTTATAACCTTAATGAATCCTCCAAAACCTCAATAATATTTTAATGTTTTAAAATAAATTATTTATAAACATGGATCACATACACATCGCAAAGGGTATTATATTAATTATATAGGTGAAAAAAATTTAAAATAATTAAAACCACAAAAAATTGGAAGAAACCACAAGAAAACCCGTTGGATATTTTTTGGTTTTTCATACGTTTTCCTATATAGTCCAAAACCTATGTTTAGAAATTAATTTAGAATTCACTGCTATTTTTATATAATAACACATCTAAACTCTCATTAATATTTACTAAAACCCCATTTATAATTATATTATTTTTAACTTACCTATATAGATACATCTTAATGTGTCCCCAATCTATTAAGAAGCTCCTCCCAACCTTTTGGAAACACCCTCTCAAGGAAATGTATCCTCCCCTTCTCCACATTTGTTGATCACCTCCTCTATATTATTCCATTTCATTCAATTTTTCAAATTGGGATATTATTTCAAAAAGAAATTGTTATCCAATTATTATTTCAAAGGGATTAGGGACCCCTTTCACTCCCATTAATCCCTCCTGTAAACCTTTATTTATCCTAGTTTTGTTACTAGAATAATCCTTTGATTTTACAATACCAAAAGTTTTTATTCCAAATACCCATACATGTTTACACTCAAGAGTATTAACATACATCTACATATCCTTCATTGAATCTTGAATTCTATGTATATAATCCACATTCATATAACATGTGATTAGAAGTTATTAAATTAATCTTTATGTTGTATTATATGTACATGATATGAAAATGATGCGTGTGGCCAGATAGTGATCCAACAAATGTGGAAATGATTTAGTGTCAAGAGGCATCGTGTATGGGATTAGGGTGTAAGAATAATCTATTTTGGGACTTCTTTCACTATTATATGATGTATTTTAGGTTTTCTATGATTGGTTTGTGAAGTCATGTTTAATTTTTTCTCCACATTCCCTTACTTTCATTATACTATCATGTCATATCCTAAATTATTGTTCAAAATTTTGATTCTCACCCCTCTTATGTTACATTTATATGACTCTTGGATTATATGTAATAACCTAACTTATGTTATTCATTTTTTATTTCATTACTGGTCTTTATAGAACACCCCTTTTTTATGTATGTTTCGAGGTTATCCCTTGCAGTTTTAAAAGTTCAATGGAGTTTTAGGAGCTTGTTACAAAAAAATTCAATAATGATGTCATATCCATGCAACTTTTTTATGTGCTATGAACATAATTTCCAATAGACACTAGGATTCACAAGATTTATGGAAATTATTATTTCTATTATTATATAATAATTCATGAAAAAAATTATTATATATATGCGTTTCTATAGCTACCCACCAAGTTATTCATCACATACTAGGCTTGGGATAACAACTATTGTACCTTAAAGGGATTGGGATGACAACCGATGTACCCTATTGGGATTAGACTAGTCACCCATATACCCACCCAATATCATTAAATATAAAACATTATTCAATTAATTGGAGGGATATATTAGGCTCACCTTCCATATAATGACAAACTGAACATATGTATTCCATAAGAACAAAATATAATTCATTATATTTTCATTGCAAAATTAATAAGTGGAAATGAAATAAATTTTAGGAAAATTTATTAAAAACATGGTTATATGTCATATATATAAATAAGTTGGATTATATCATTAAATAATATCCCTTGTGAAGAATAAATATCATTAAATTATTTTTGATATAGATGAAAAAAACTTTTATAAAAGTATTAAAAATATGATCTTAAAAACAACAACATAAATATTATTATTTTGTTAAGTATTAAAAAAATTCCTTAAATAATGGAAATTTTATTTTTATCCAAAAAAATTGTAATGATGAAAAAGAATCATGATAGAGAATAATGGCCATGATGGAAAAAATGGGCAAAAATGGTAAATGTTTAAAAAATAATCATTTCACACTATTGTAAAGATAGTCAAAAGTGTGATATATAAAAACTAATGAAAAGATTCTATACAAAATATATATATTGAATTTAAAATAGAATTTAAAATGAAATTAAATAATAACTTAATTTCTATATAACAATATTATTCAATAAATATTATTAATATGGATTTGGATGAAATGTATTAACGACATAGAATAAGAGATAATGACACTTTGAATTATTAGGATTCATGTTAGTTGATTCATTAACTTAAAGGGAACAAAATGATTACAATACATGTATGAACCAAGAATATTAATACTAGGAGGATAAAATTTATAGGTCTTATTATATAAATATCATAAAATAATAATTATAGAATTTTAAAAATAAATAATCTTCATTAAATGTGAGATTGGAACATTATAAATTAATTATATTGTTATCCTATTTTAACACACTCTAAAATAATGTCTAATAATATTAAATTTAATAGAATTATATATTATAACAATATTTGTATTTATCATAATAGATATCATTCACATAAACTTTCTTATTACCCATTTGTTAATAATTATTTATCAAAGTCAATATTTGCGTACCGATTCTTTAATTTTCTATGTTTATTTAGGTTCTATAGTTCTAAAACTCATTAAATTTTTATGGTTCAATAATAATATTTATATCATAAATAAAATATTTATATATTATAAACACTATCATGAATATGTATTTAAGGTGGTAATTAAAAATTATTTCTAGTTTACATGGACGTTGTGGTCTCTAGATTCACATGAGTGAGGCTTCTATATTACAATGTATCGGAGGGAAGGAAATATGAAATAATATATTTTTTAAAGAATAATTATTAGGTTATAAATATTATATACATCCATTATATAAATTTTATTACTATAAATTTGAGGTGCTGATGAAAAGATAAATACATCTCTTTATTTAGATTACTATCTGCATATATGCATGTGAAATGTTTCCATTTTCAGTTAGATGGAAAGGATGAATAAAATATTAATTATAATAAAATAAAATAATAATAATAATAATTGTTTGAATTCCATTTTTCCTGTGGTTATATTATATTTGGATGTTGTTGATGAAGATTAAACTGGAATGAACTCACCTAAGTCTATTACCACTTCACTGGGTATCCTCCTTTGGATCTCTCCACAAGACTTCTTCAATTATTCTTTTAGAGAGAATAGGTGTATGGGATTTTGGAATTGATTTGGGAATATAATTTTTTATATAATTTTCTCTAAATTTATATTGAAGAGAGAGAGGATGTTCTTTTTTATAAATGAAAAAAGTGTACCTCTATAAATACACACAATTTTAAAATAATATAAACTCATTTTTAACTGAAATTGTAAAAAATAATTCCAATTTATAATTTTATATGTGTGTAGGTATAAATATACTCAAAAATTAAATAATTCTATGATTTTGTGATATTTGAAATCTTATCGATTAGTTTATCCCTTTTAACAGATTTAACCATTACCATGATTATAAGATATCAATCTTGGAATCTATTCTTTATAACAAAAAATTAGATGGTAATTATAACCAATATTTTAAATTATTACTAAAAATATTAAATAAATTTTATCATAGTAAATTTAAAAAGATATAAAAATATATTATTATATCGGTGCACAAAACACCGAAAAACTATTTTGAAAAAAAATGTATCTGTGAAGAATTAAATGAAATTTTTATTATTTTGATGCCCAATAATAAAGAATAAATGAATATCAATTTAACTAATTAAATATATAATCCAAAAATAAAAATTAAATAAATTATCAATATTTAATAATTTAAATTGTTATGAAAACATATATTACTCACAGTAACAACGATTTTCTGAAAAATACTTCTTATTACCATCAAATGATTTTATCCTCATTTTTAAATAATTGTTATTAAATATAGTTATGATCATAAAATTTTCAAAATATAAAAAAAATTGTCATTCATATTTGAAATACTCCAAATATTTGGAAATTTCCTTTAAATAACATCTTCTATAATTAAAACAATGTATATAGAAAACACTTCTATGAATCCCTTTATTATTAGACAATTGGTTATTATCATTACTAAACCTATCCATGGATTTATTTATGTGAATTTATTAATTCTTTAATTATTATCATTTATATAACTTCTAAAATTTCTTAATGTAACAAAACAATAGAATTCAACAAAATAGTATAAAATAGATTCAATGACATTTTCTTAATTAAATATAACTCCTTTTATAATGTCATTTATTTTTTAAATTTCATTTCACAGTTTAATAATTTATCTCATTATTCAATTATTTTTTATTTTTTATACATAATAATATGTCAAACATAATAATTTATCTTAGGGAAATGTAAATATTTTGAAATCATAGGGTGTTATACTCTACCCTCCTTAAAAGTGTTGATCCCATGAAATTTAATTAACATATATAAAAAATGAGTATACTTATACCTAATTAAATCATGTGGTTCCAACTATCTTCCAAAAAAATATAATTCTGCAAAATAACTATGACTATATGGGTGGTTCTGTTTCCTAAAATATTATCCGTTTAGTGAATAATTTCCACCAAATATTCCTTATAACAAATGTTCATCCCTTAATTGTATATCCTCTTAGTTTATTACATCTGAAGGATATTTTATGTACCTACTCAAAAGTGATAAATGGAAGACATTATGAACTTGTGAGAGATTTATTGGGATCATAAATTAATAAGATACTATCTAGACGTGATAAAGAATCCCAAAAAATATGATATTTTTGGGGCTTATATTTTAATTCAATATCAGATAACATTATTCAGATGAAATATTTAAAAGAATACTTTAGAATCATATTTAAACTGTATACCTCCATAATTGTTTTAAGAATAAAGATTTTTTTTTTGATTTTAAGCTTATGTAATGTATTTTATAATGTCTCTGATCATCTCTTCCATTTCATCAACTGGATTTTGTTCAAATATTTTCTTTCTCCCAATTAATCCTTTTATATTATAGTTATGAACTTGTTTATATAGATTTATTTATAAGGATCCATATGACTCCTTGATTGAAAACAATTATTTTATGAAAATTCAACTGTAGGAAGGTATTGATACCTCCCATATCCAAAATTTAAATGTAAATATCACCATGTAACATCTAAGGATATAATTGTCCCCTATGATTACCCATCTATTTGAGGATGATATATAGTTCCAAAGATCAACTCCTTAATTAATTATTGATGGAGACTGCTATAGAACATTGAGTAAAACTTCATATACATTTTAGTGTTGTGATACATGAAGCATTTCCACTCTCATAATGTTTTTCCTATAAATTTAAATAAGAAATAAATATTTGATGATATAAATAAAATGTGATGACTACATAAGGTGATCAAATACAATGAATTTTTTTTTCCATATGACTTCACGAGGATTTGTATCATAAAATCGATGATGAAGTTTTAATATTACTTTTATGGTAAGGATAATTGTTGAATCATTCACTGAAACATTTTTTTATTCATCCTAAACATGCTGATATGGCATACATTGGGAAACATGCTAAACAATATTGCTTTTTTTTGTTCCCCTAACTAGATATCCTCTTCGATATCTCTATATATACTCTTGATTCTATGATAGATAAATAATAAAGATTTATGCGCTTCACCCAATTGTTCCTCTTAAAATTCTTATATTAAAGGGACACATTTCTCGTCCCAGAATTTTATTATTTGATTATGGTAATGATTGAACTCTAGATTGATTCTTATGTTCTTTTTCAAATATGAATCAACCTTATACAAATCTTGAATCATTAAATGGATATATTGTTAAAATTTTATTTAATAAATACATGATTTCTCCCATTCCATTTTATTTTATGTCTTATAATCTACAAATATATAAGTACTATATTTCTTTTTATCCTCATCATAGATAGTTTAATATGGCCCTTACTAATCAGATCATCACCCACCATGTTAAATTTTCTAGGGTGGTAAATTATTAAATATTCATACTCCAAAAACATATCTAACCATATAATTTTTCTCATTTTTATCTATTTCTATGTTAATATATACTTAAAGAATTCATGATCAATACATATGTTACATCTTTCACGATAAAGATGGCGACTCTATATTTTTAAAGAATTTATTTCTACTGCCAACACCATGTCATGATTTGGGACATTTTAGAACTGAAATTTCAATTTTCATGAGTCACACACTACCAAAATTTCATTTTATTATAGAAAATAGCAATCCATTATTTTATACATCAATATATATGAAGAAAAAATATTATCTACTATCAGGTAGGGTAGTCTTGGGTACACTGACCAACATTATATTCATCTCTATAAAATTTTCATTACATTTGTATATCTAATGTAATGTATCCCCCCTATATGTAAAAATGGTCAGTAGATATAATAACCTTGAGAAATTTATTACAATGTGTCTATAATTTAAAATAAATCCATGAAATATAAATATCTCAATCACTATGCTTGGTCTGACCCATTGTTCAATAACCTCTATCATTGGAGGATCCATTGGTATACCAATACATGTAATTAAATGACCATGAAATGATACTTTTTGTTTCCATAATTAATAGTTTCTATATAGGAAAATAGTTTCACCTTCCACATGTTTTTAAATAGAATCACCAAATAATCATTATACCCTACCATGGTCTTTAAATTAAGAGGAAATAATCTATAAATAATTCCAAAAACTGATCAAGGTAATCTTTAAAGACTACCAATTAGTTAAATGATGACAGAGGGAGATTTTGTACGTCCTAATGGAATCAATATAAATTAAATTCTATATTTTATCCCTTTTGAACATTAATGATTATACAAATATGGAAGGCTAGTCATTAAAAATTTATGATCTCTTCATACCTTATCAAACAAGCTGTCATTATTGGGTAGGGGATATTTTTTCATGATAGTGTTCTTGTAATATTTTTAATAATTAATTTAATAATTTATTATCTTATATTTAATATTTAAAAAGTAATGAGTTCATCCCATGGTTATGTACTGTTTTTATATGAGTCTTTTTTATTGATTCTCCTGGAGTTGGTTCATTAATTGCAGCTACTCTATTAGTACTATTCAATCATTAGTTTATAAAAGAGAAATAAAATATATTATTAGTTATTTAGAAATATAAACATAATAGTTTGGGGAAATAATAGGAAAATACTTCCGCAAAATCCAACACGATATGAATAGAAAAAATGATTTTCCCCCAACCATTTTTATTTTATATCCCTCATTTTTTTATATAAAGACCCGTATAATGGATGTAATTTTCATTGAATGTTAACATTAATCCCTATATTGATATAATATTGAATAAAATTTAAATATATTAAATATAAATCCAACTAATTGAAAATTCTTGTGGGATATATGGAGTGAGAGTCAATCCATTCCAAAAATAACAACAAATTTGACTATAAGGAGAATAATAAGAATTGCATGAAACAAATTAACAAAAACTTCTATCAAAGTATAGTTATATACATTAGATGATGAATTCATACCATTATGTTTTTTCACTAATAGTAAAATATATAATCATGTATGTGGTAATGTGAAGCCCTTATAAAATTTCTTATATATAAATGATTTGGTAGAACAAGAATAAAATAAATCATGTACACATCCCAAGTTAATGATATGTATACCTTTCACCAACTTATTATTATGAACCAAATTAGTAGTTTTGATAATAAGGGATATACCTTTTTTCCTTTTTCAAAGGAGGTTTTTAATTTGGATTGATGTCATTAACCCCTGGTTTGGTGTGGATATCAGTATAAGTCCCATATAATTTATTATTAAAAAATTGGGGATTGTGTTTAATATCACAATGGCCATTTTTTAATCCATATTTCCATGAAAATCATGTTCATGGTAACATTATTTTCTAAATATAATTAATTTACCATTCAATATTAGAAAAGTACCCCATTTTTCTTCCCACATTTTTCGGTTAATAGAAAAAAAATTATTCATCCATGGGTTTTATTCTATAAATATCGTCAAAATTCCATGTTTCTATTCTTTTCCCAAATATTATACTATTAATGGGGGAATTTAATTAATAATTTTACCTTTATTTACAATCAAATATTTGTTAGTTGCTTCAAATTTCTCTTGTATACCATTCCATACATTGACTTGGTTTTAAGAACCTAAATAATTGATCAATTTGTCTTCCATGGTTTATGATAAAACTATAATCATTCCACAGAAGTATAGTGATACGTTCATCATATGAACAAATGGATTTATCATCCTTGACTCTTATTTTCATAAATTTTATTACCATTTTAGTTTTGGTGTTCAAGAAAAATACATTTTTAAAAGTTCCTTATTAAACTCTTTACATGTCTTGGAGTCAAATTAATTAACATGCTACAAATTCTTGATAATATTCCACCATTTATCAAATTCACCATCCGAATTGTACATATCAAAAAAATAATTTCTCATGGTATGATCACTAGAGGATAAATAATAGAATTCCCATTACACTGAATATCACTCGAAATTATTGGATCAGAGGGCTTATAGGTGGAAAGAGATTATTGGAAAATAAAAGAGTTGGTATTAATTTACTTCCTCCTTTGGTCATTTTAAATTTTCAATATGAAATGAATTATTTTTCATAGAAGGAAATAATTGGGTGGGTAGATAATTAATATTTCATATCCCAAATTCTATTTCATTTGGTTTCTTATAAGTTGGGTAATTATATTGGATATCATATTCAATATTCACATGATGTCTCATAGTTCCAACAATTGACGGAAAAGAAAATGTATAGTGGAAGTATGAATCAATATTAATCATAGTAATAAATAATATAATAATTAAACATAATTCCAAGTATTTCCTAAATTATGACACCGTCATTAAAATATTGACATTATAGGGTCATCATATATCACTTTTACCCAGAGTTATTTTTCTCTATCTTATCTTTTTATATAAAACCTAGTCCCCAAAAAAAACTAATCTCTGATATGATATAAATTGATGAAACTCAAGTATAACATAAATACATTTTCTAAAAATTTAGATGAAAATAAAATAAATAAAAAAATAATTAATGTTGATAAATTGAAAATGTTTAGTTATTTATTATAGTAGATACATAAATAATTTATTCACGGTCATTCTTCTAGATTGCTCAAAATTAATCTTCACATGAAACACCCTTTCTAAACCATTCAAACATAATATCCTTCCTCATAACTCAGGATATTAAATAAAAATATAATGTTGAACATGGATTCCTAATAAGGGTAACCATAAAATACATCAATTGAAGATAATAACAGATAATTTTAAGAGAATTTATGAATGAGACCTTAATTAATGTTAAATTTAATATCATTTAAGATTCATGCACAATAAAACATGAATCATAAATTTTAACATCATGTAACACGTCTTTGGAATGAACAAGAGATAGAAGGAAATAATCTTTATTCCTAATAACATAACATAGTAATTACAATGTGTAATTTTCATAACCCCAAAAATCATATTTCAAGGCTACCCATTAAGGCATCAGTTACACGGTTGTCTTGAGCCAATAACCCTTTCACTTTCTTGGGATTGGGCTAACCATATTTGTACCCTCTTGGGCTTCATAATCATTATGTATATCATCATGTGCTTATGAGATATAAAAATTTACCAAATTAATTGGATGTCTATAATGGAACTACCTATCACATAATGATAAACCATAAAAAAATTCCATGATTACATAAGATAATTTTTCATTCCTTCATAGCATAACTAACACATGGAAAAGAAAAAGGTTTCATGAATACTTCCTCATAACATCATCATAACCCATATTAATAAATAATCACCATGATATCATTATATAATATAAAATATGAAGCATAATTATTATTATATATGTTGATATATGTGAAAAATACTTTTATAAAAGCATTAAAATTTGCGTTCCTAAAATAAGAAATTGTTTCCCATTTCGTAAATTTTTAAAAATTAAAATTAATTGAAAAAGGGGATATTTTTTTTAAATACATGGAAACATAAAATATAATATTTATAATAAATAACTCACTTTTAATTTGGAAATTTAGGTCGATGGATAAAAATAAATAAAATATTATTTTACAATTTTTCAGGACTATCAATAATAACATGTACAGAAAAATAGTCGAAAGGATTATTTGTAATAACTTTGTAAATAATTACATAGAAATTTTAAAATGAATTTGAATAATAATTGATGTATATATATGACCATTCTTGAAACAACGTAAATAATATGGAAATTGAAACAAAATATTCCAAGAATAAATTAAGAGATGTGATCAATTTCTATTCACTACAATCATTTCAAAGGATTCGTGATGAAAATGAAAAGAAAATATATGAAAAAAATGATCTGAATTAATAAAGGTAGTAAAATAAAATTTATGGGGATTAAGTGACAATTATCCTAACATTACCAGAATTGAAATTTAAATATAAATAATATAAATTAGAAGCAACAATGGAAAAAAACCCTTTACTCATTCTTCCACATTGTTGAACATGAATAAACCACATTTGTACTAATTTAAAATTAATTATAAATATATATAATAAATATATTTATAATTATCTTACTACATATAATTAACTAATTATTTATTATTACATGTTTATTAACAATTATGTTTTAATGTTAGTATTTGGATGTTAATTATTAATTTTTCATACATGTTTTGTTTTGTTGGTATAGGTCCGTGAACCTTGTAATTTATTATAGAATCATAATAATTTCATATAAATCAAATTTATTTATTATATATAGTTTTGTAACCATCCATGTAAGTCATTAATGTAAAATGGGATGCATTATTTATGGATGTAGTAGTTTTTATGTATGTATGAGCAACATTTCAATTTCTATTGGATGAAAGAGAATGAAAGTATTATTTTTATCTTTTTGGAAGATAATTATTTATTATATATAATACCTACTCATTAAACAAATATATATAATCCTTCATGTAAGGTGGTGATTAATAATGATAGAAATTACTTCAATATGGAATTATTCCACAAAAATTCATGAGAAATATATTCATTTTTGATTACATAGGAATAAGGAGGATAATTATTTTTCAATGAGAATAATTACATTTTTGTATATTTATTTTATTGATTGCATTACGTATATATTTTCTTTAGATGATTTTTTTTGTTGAATTTGAAAAAAAACAAGTGGATGCATGGTTAAGTTGATTCCATCATCCATGGGCATCCTCCTTTGAATCACTCCTCATTACTTCTTAGGACAGTATATTGAGAAGAATTGGTTCTACAATCATAATGTAGTAGAGTTGGTTTGTTATTTTTGCATATCATTGTTTAGTTAATGTGATTAAATATTGTGAATATATGTGGATATGAGGTACTCATTTATAAGAGATGGGAGTGACACCCTTGTAAATATCCTTAAAATTAACATAATATAAAGTCGGTTTTAGTGGAATGTGCCTCAAAATAATCCCAATTTTTTATTTTTTTACTTTATTTTATCCCCTTTAAACAATTTTAACCTTTAATACGATGACATAATTTTTACCATGGATTCTATTATTTATGGATAAAAATTAAATGTAACATGTTACCTAATTTAGAAAATCTGATTCCATATAAGGAATCAATTTAATTGGATTCAATTTTTAAATTTTGTTGATTTATTTAATATATACAGACAAAATTAATAATATCCATTTTTGGAAAAATTATATTTGATGTATAATATGAATTTATAACTCATCCTTTAATAATAATTAAAATTAAATAAATTTTGATTTTTTTAATTAAATATTTTAAATAAAAAATTCAATAAAATTAGTTATCAATTGTGTTTAATTAAATTTACAAACACAAAATACATTATTTCAAAAAAAAATATTTTTCTACAAAATATATCATTCTACCTCCAAATGATTTTATATTCATATATAACCAACTAATAATCAATGTATGAATTATAATTTATTTTATAAATTTATAAAAATAATTTAATATAGTTTTATTAATCCAAATAATAAAAATTATATTTTAATTAAAATATTATATATATGAGGCAGTTATTGTAATCAAAACCTTTTATTTTACCTATGAATTATTAGACATGTATTTATTTTCATTACTTCACCTTTCCATGGATTTCATTAAGTGATTTTTTTTATTTCATCAATAATATTTGTAGATATAATTTCATAAAAGTACAAAATATGATAAAAAACATGATTAAATAAAACTGTTCAAAAAATAATCAATTATATTTTCTTTAGTGAATTTTAATCACTTTATGATATTATTTATTTATATAAATTTATTTTAATTATTTTATAATTTATTTCATTATTCACTTATTATTGGTGTTGTGTGAAACAAAATCTATAAAAAATACAATTATTTCAATAATATATATATAATGGTATGTTGTATTTTACTCACTATATAATAATTTCTCCCATAAAATTATGTTACATTAAATAAAAAATTGAAGAATCTTCAGCGTCATTACTTCCTCAGGTTTTCATATTGATTTCTCTAACATATTATTCCACCACAAAACATTTACAAAGAGGGTGGATCTAATTTTTAGAAGCTTATCTATTTAGTATAAAATCTCCATTGGTTATTCCTCATATTAATTATCATTCTCTAACTATAAAATATCTATGTTTAATATATGTTAAGGATTGGTTAAGTACTTACTAAAAAGTTATATTTTTTCCACATCATGCACATGATAGATGTTTGGTGGAAGAACCAAATGATATCTATCTATCCAGATATGATCAAAAAACATAAAGGGGGAGATATATCTAGTTCTCAGCTTTTGCTTATTTCTAAATCTCATAACCATCATCCAATGGGATATTTAAGGATTACCTTAATACTAGCTTTGAACTTCTGATCTTCTTGAATTTTTTCATAATAATATTCTTATTTACTCAAACTAACCCATATGTGTTCCTGAATTGATCTTTCCTCCAATTCCATTTCATCAGTTAGATCAGGTCCTAATAGATTATGTTCCCCAACATTATCCTATAATGTTGGATTTATACACTTCTTTATGTAGATGGGTTCATAAGGATCCATATAAATGTTATAGAGTACTATATTATTGTAAAAATATTTAACTATAGGAAATAGTTAATACCAACTACCTTTCATGTGAAAAGATAATGGTCTCTGCATATCTTCTAGGTTTATAACAGTCCACTCAGAATGAACATCAATTTTAGGATGATTTAAAGTTCTAATGTTTAACAATGAATTAAATTCATGAGGAAAAAATCTCTATGACATTATGATAAACCATAAATATCACAGAAATATAAATTTTATAGGAACTCAATGAATCTTCTAAGAACCCAGTTTTTATCTTAGGTGTGGATCCTTTTAATTTTGTTATATTTCATTATTTTCTACTATATACAAATTCTTAATGAGTTCCGAGGTGTCTCGGGGGTGTTCAAGGCTTTTTAAGAGCCCATAACCTGAATTTTTAAAGACATACAGTACTAGGGGGTTAGTAAAAACAATATGGGGTAGACCACACGGTTACTCCAAACTTTGTGGGTTGGATAATAGCGTGAATCCATGCACACAGTTATCCCTAACTATGTACTAGGAGCTGCACACCCATGAAAAAAATCTATAGTTTTCAGCATAAGTTTTTTAATGTTTGCAAGTTATATTTTCTTACCATATAGACTACTATATGACCAAACCATGCCTAGTTGGTTCATGGTTTGTCCAATTGTGCAGAAAAGTCTTATAACCCCTATTTTTTGGGTTATTTTACTAAAATCCACTTAAATTTTTTTATATCAATCCCCTCCTTAATATTGAGGTTATTCCAACATATAATTGTTTATTCCCTTATTTAGAGCTTTATTATTCCTAATGATAGTATTTTCCATAACTTCTCAATCAATCACTCGATTCAAGAACGATTGGTCTCATTGGATTCACACTAGTAACATTATCTTTTTATCAGTTCATAATTCTTATTCCTATCAATGATTTTATTTTGATGAATAATTCAAGGCCTTATTAATAGGGCACTGATTCATTCTTCATATTTTTTTAATCCAATCCAATATAATGAATGAAACTATATAAGGAGAGGAAGACGGGCCTATGGTAGGTGATCTATATCTCATCCCTTAAGTTTAATAAGTTTTTAAATTTCAATAATTGGGAGCACAATGATTTCATTTGGTATGAATAATGTAATGAAGCAGATAGAACATAATAAAATGATTATGTCATGAATGATCTAATAGATTGTTTCATGCCATGTTAGATTTGTCATAATAATAAAATGCAATGACTTGTACCAAATAAACTATCAAATAGAATGTGTTATTACATTACATAACTAATTAAAAAATTAATTAAAAGTTCTCTAATGTATAAAATCTTTGAAATGTTTATAATAGTGGTAAAAATTGACCCAACCTTGGATTCCCCAGGGAATTCCTTGACAACTTGTGGGCGCCATTCAGATTTCGGGATAACAGTTTCCATGGTTCATACCAACCTTCGAACCTGATCCTTTTCTTCTATTGGATGCCTAGTATGACACCATAGGATCCTCCCATTATTATTAAATTATTTCTTGGATACCCTCCTTTTATATATCATGATGTGTACAGACATGACACACCTTAGATATTCCCTTGGGCCAGGACATTTCTTGTATCAATTTAGCTTGGATAAATTCTTTTGACATGGTTGGAATTAAATTATCATGGAATTCCTTGGGTGATGCCCCTTGGATTACACTCTTAACCCCATATCCAGGCTATATTTTATTTCGTTATTTGTATCATCCCCTAAATACATGGATTACTTGGTTATTACTTTGGATCCTCTTTATTATTATCATCATCATGGATACCTTGATATATTTGGGAATTCTTATCATTATTATTATCATATTAGGATTTCAATGTTGGTTATACATGATGTGATATACAATATAATATGGAACATAAATAAATAATGAAATATTTACATGTTTAGACACCAGTTAAGGTTAAAAAAACTAGTTGGGAATTTAGATAATTGTTTTGCTTTACTTTTACATATTCATGTTTGAAAATTGTTTTTGTTTACATTACAAGGACTAGAAATTTTGGACGCAACTGATGATGTCCTACTACAATTTTTCTCACACACTATCCAGGCTTCCATAGGTACTCGGGAAGATTACATGAATTTATGTGTTGAGAAATGGAATCATCCTACCTTTTTAATTCCCCAAAAATCGTAAGATGTAACATAGTATTTGATCACGAGTATGTCATGAAAAACAAAAAATGTAAGGGAATATCAAATCCCTATATTTTTAATATATTTTATATTTAAAATATATTAAAAATATTTTATACCTTTTAATGAAGGAGGCACTAAGATAGAATATGACACCCTAGATAACAAGTTTCTTTAGTGGCTTGTGTTATACACAAGTCCGAGCTTTATAGAACAATAATATATT
The DNA here is from genome assembly GCA_963277665.1 of Viscum album. Classification (NCBI taxonomy): domain Eukaryota; kingdom Viridiplantae; phylum Streptophyta; class Magnoliopsida; order Santalales; family Viscaceae; genus Viscum; species Viscum album. The sequence continues at coordinate 754,709,748 of OY728132.1, read as the reverse complement.
ATTAAATTATTATTTAAAATAATATAATATAGAAGTTATGAGTATTATTAAAAAAATTATTTAAATATATTTCCCAAATAATATTATATTAATTCAAAAGTATCAAATTAACATAAATTCATATTAGAGTCAATTGAAAATAAAGGTAATTTTGTATTGAAAAATATTTTTTGGCTCACAAAGTTTTTTTACCCTAATAACATTAATTAATTACAATTAGTTGGTGATATTAATGATATATATATATTATATATATTATATGTAATATTTTTTATATTCATCCAATTTATTTATAAGAATAAGATAAGAAAAACCTCGATATTTTACATAAATACCTAAATTGAGATTAAAGTAATTTTCCACCTTTTAATGGAGAACCCATTTTAAATATAAATTATTTTGAAATTTTATAAATAATATATTTTAAAATATACTTCTTATTTTAAATATAATCATAAAAAATTTGGTTTGGTTAAATTTTCGTTATTTGTTTGTGAAGTTTAATTTTTTAAATGAATAGTGAAAAATACTGAATTTTAGTTGAAAACTTCTTTTTTATCTGATTTATTCATAAAGATAAAAGAATAGTATACAATGGTTTTAATGTATTATTAGATAATTTTATTATAAATTAATTCAATTTATTCCATTTTAATTAATTTCACCTTAAAATTATCATTAAAAACAATGAAAGAGTTCGTATGTTTTTAAACATTACAAACCTGCATTTTTGTCCCATCTACAGGATCAAATTTCAATTAATTTTTGAAAATTAGGTGATTGAAATTTGAAAAAATGGATTTAATATTTAAAATCAGTGTAATATTTAATTTTCAATAAGGTCAAATTATTTTTTAACAAAAAATATTTGTGAATTTAATTAAAATTATTTATAATGATTACAGTAAAATTATGATTCATAGGGGGCTAAACCTTGATCATAAGTCCCAAGAAGACATATACACTTGAATAAGATTAATTGTATGTCCATATTTCTACCATATAGTCCCTTTTATATAATTTTATCAATCATTGGATCCACTTCAATCATGAAAACTATGTATAGAGTTTCTTGATCAAAATATTACAAAAGTGCCACTCCTCGTCCACTATAAAACGGAATCCTCCCCTCCCACTACCTCACACCCCTCAAGAAACGTTGGATAAAAAAAATCTTCTGAAATAGATCTTAAAAATACCAACCCTAATACTATAATCCTACCCTTGGGAAAAAATAATTCCAAGTAATCCTTTTGGAATAAACAAAAAAAGTTACCCGATTGAGATGTAACAACTTTCCGTAAGCTGTTTAGTTTTATTTCAATTCTACATCCCCTAAAATATATTTATTATATTAATTTAGAACAAAAATAGTATCCTATATATACCAGGATTTTTTTATTCTATGTATTATACATAAAATAATACATACATCCATCGAATGGGTAATGAACATATTGTTTCTGTGTATGGAGAACTACCACTTTACCTAACGTTGATTGTTCATTTTTTCATTTCTAACATTTATAGTTTTCCATAATGATGGAAACATTTTTTATATATGATATATATAATATTTATTATTTATTTAAGCTTCATTAATTATTTTATAAGAATACCCTTATACTTTCCAAATTTCAATAAATAGGATAACTTCATTTGTGGATACCTGGACTACCACCTCCTTAAAACAATGTGACTCACTCATACTATTCAAGGAGCATATAAAGGATGGGTTTAATTATAAATATGGGACATAAAAACTCTATATATTTTTACAACATAATTACCTTTCTATAAATATAATATATATCACTTTCCTTATTACCCTTTCACACAATTAAAAAATTGATAACGTCAATCATTGACATGCTGACTACCACCCTTGCAAAATGATGTGATAACATTTACATCACAAAAATTATATATATAAGTATATATGATTAAATAATATCTTATTTATGATATAATTATCTATATTTAAATATATGTTGTTACTTAACTTCTTTCAATAACAATCATTGAACAATGGGAACGTTAGTTATGTGTATGTACGACCTACCATTTCCATGATTGTAACATTGATTATTTTTTATAAAAATATTTTATTATTGGTTTTAAAAGTATTATTGAAGTATAAATAGGTTAATTATAGATTATTATTATTTTTAGATACCATATAATAACCCCTTTTACCATAGTTAATCAACAAAAGTAGTTTTTATCACATAAACTGAATATGGTCAAAAAACCCAATGTAAAGATAATTGTTTAAGTAGTTGTATACAACACAGTATAAGTGAAATAAATATAATGATAAAAATTAAAAAATCTCTCAATAAAAAAATAATTAACATAATTTTATTATACAGTATGTTAAAGGATGGTCACCTGAAAGGAAATGAAATGTAAGGGGTATCATATCAGTATACATTCAATTGAGATTTATTTTTTGTTATGAAACTCGTTTCTTTTATATGGTGTATATAATACCCATTTAAATAATATATCATGAATATCCCTAATCTCATTATAATATAACTTTTATTTTATAGTATTAATAAATGAGGTTTACGATTTAAAACGTTTCAAAGTGTTACAGGATACTTTGGAATGTTTACAGATTATTTTCCTCAAAAATAAATTTACTTATCTAAAATGGAATTTTTATTCAAGAAAATTATACATAAATTGATTAGTAATCCCTTTCATTTTACTCTCATATATTAATTAAATACCTTTTTCAATTATATCTAATCTTTTTCGACTCCTTAGTACTCAATCCGTTTAAGAAAATGGTTTTAAGAAAAAAATAATTCATTTCTATATTTATTCAGAGAACATAAATTCCTCAAAAAAATTGTTTTATTAAAATATATTTGGAAGAAATTATTATTTGGTAAAAACAATTTCATCCTTTTTTAGTTTTTACCAATTATTTAACTGAAATATTATTTTCTCTTTCCAAACATGTGATTTTTCTGTTATTTTTACCATGTAAAATGAATGATCTTTTTACATTGTAGAGAATGTCCGGATATACCCACCATAATTACTTTAAATCTTACATCGAATTTTTAAAATTATAATTTTTAAAGAAATGTTTTTAAAATTTTATTTTAAAAGATAAAATTTTAAAAACAAATCAAAACAAAAGGATATTTTCCTCAATAATTTTCTTAAAATATCATTTTATAATATTTCCATTCATAAAATACAAAAATAAATTATATTACTCTACTTGGGATACGATGTATTGATAACAACTTTAATATACCTTTTGATGTTTTATTATTTATTTGTCTAATGGTAATATTGACATTTGTTTTCTTGATGCCTTTTCAATTCCCCCCCCCCCCCCCGAAATATTAAGTTTTTTTATGATTATCGAACATTGAATTTCCACTAATTATCCATATTTTGTATCATGGATATGTATATTACATAAATTGTATAACATCATTCATATGATGTTTACTTTTAAATTCATTTGATTATTTGGGGAAATATTGATGAATCTATACATTCTACTCTATACTAATATTTGATATTGATCATTTTTAAATTAATTATTCAATATACACGGAATGTTTTTGACTAGTATGACATGGTTGGGGCCTGATTATAGATAGACTCTCAATGAACCATTAGTCACATGGTACGAGTCATTTGGATAGCCCCTATGATGGATTTTTATCTAATATGTTGAAAATTGACTAGTGAAATGTCTTAACAGTAAATGTACCATGTACCTAGAAAACAAGGCTTCCGATAATCAATAATATCCTTCATTTAATTTCATTTAGTATTCAACCATGTGATTTTTCATCAATATGTCAGTGGATACATTTCATTTTCAGATCATTGATTAAATTACATGTTTTTTAGTTTCATACCTTTCCATATTGATTTTTCCTTATTTAGTTATTTGACTGTAATTTGTTTCCTCTAGAAACCCTCTCTTTTAAATAATCAACATTACACAACTTTTATGGAATACTTAAAAAATATAAAAATAGATGCCTAAGGGACATATTTGGTATATTGATTTTGTAAACATCAAAACATGAACATGGGTACAAAATTGAGCAACATTATATCCTAATAGGTTCTCCATGACTAGCACCCTTCATAGAAAAATAAAAAAAATACAAATCATCCTAACCTATGGAAGGAATCATAAAAAGGGGGGATCTCAAATGATAATTAAGGGTAAACAAGGAATATGTGTAAGCATACACATGAGCATAATGGTTTGAGAACATGATCATGAAAATAGAAGATCATACCCTACATATCAAAGATCATACACATGAATCATGGAGAAAATCATAGCAATTTATTAGACCTGAATTAAAATGATATAAAGGACAAAATCAATTAAATAATAACATAGGATTAAGACATGAAATTGGGAAAAACACATAGGAAAATAATGATTTCCATCCATGCCAAGGAATCACTGCTAAGGCCATCATAGTAGTCGTGGTTCATTTCCATGGAAAGCATATTAGCATGAGTTCACTCCTCATACCATAATTGTAGGCATGGTTCACTCCCAAGACTATCTTAGTAGCATGAGATCTCTCCTAAAAAAATCATAATCAATCTCATTAGATATAAAACATTACACAATTCATTGGAGGAAGATGTGGGTCACACCTACAACATAATGAAATCATATATACATGTTCCACAAGATAATAAATTAACATATCATAACCCATGAATGGAAATAGGTATCATAAAGATATAAACATATCATACCCTATAGAAATAGACATGTTTCAAAATCATTTCATCAAAAAAACCTATGAAAGAAATGGGTTTATAATCATACAACCCATGAAAGAGAAATGGGTTTCATAAACATATTACCCAAGAAGAAGAAATGGGTTTATTAAAGACCAAGAAATTAAGAATAACTCATTTATAAGAATTATATTAATGGAAACATTAGATCATTTATTATAAATTAATGAGTAACACCAATAGATGTTATATTAGATGGAAAATAATTGTGAAATATTATTTAAAAATATTTCCTAAGGAAAACATTCTTTTATGTTTGAAAAAATTATTTTCAATACATAAAACCATTTGAAAATAATTTTCAAATAAAATACTTTGAAAACTTATGAAATTATTTTGAAAACCATTTTCCATGAAAAATTATAAAATAGGCTTCAAAATTTTTATAAAAATACTATGCAAAAACCTTGAAAACATATATAAAAATATTGAAAATGTTTTGAAAAACATTTTTTTAAAAACACATTAAAATCTTTAAAATAAGGCTTGAAAACATTTTGAAAATAATTTTCCTTCAATATTTATTTAAAAAATATCTTAAATATTAACCTTTTAAAAAAATAAAAAGTGAAATTTGGAGAAATGAGGATGGATATATCCGTACATGTCATATGAGGTCAAAAGCACATTCCTTCTGTATGGTAAAAAAGATAGAAAAGTTCTATTTTCTTAAAGAGACATGAATATTACCTTGAAAATATTGGTAAAAGAAAAAAAGTTGACAATTTTTTTATATATTATAGGGGAATGGAATAATATTGCTAGAAAATCTTTTTAGAAAACATTGATTTCCGACCGAAGTGAGGATAAAGTCGGGATTTCCTAAAAACACTTTCTTAACTATATTATGTTTAAAATAGTAGAAAATGGTAACAATACATGAGTATATCATGAAATAATAGATTATAGAGAAACTCTTTAATATTCATGATATATGTATAATAATATTTCATCAATGGAAGCATAAACATAAACAATCTAAAAAAACAATTAGATTGTCTCAATGAACTCTTATAACATGGTATATTGGGATCATGCAATACATGTAAGGAAACAAAATTAAATGAATCATATAATATTATTAAAATATTGATATTAATGATATTTAATTTATAAAGGAATTATATGCTCCTTGAAAAATAGTTTTGGTGACCAACAAAACATTGTAGGATCGAAATATAATATGAGATGCTCAATATACAAGAGGGGGGGTGAATTGTATACTTTAAAAATTCCTTTGGAACCTTTAAAGTTAGTTATGAATAACTAGAGTTTCCTTAAGAAAAGGAAAGAACTAAGTTTAACAAAGTTAAACTAAGTTGATTCACAACACCTCTAACACCGAACTAAACTTGGAAAGAGATTCCAAAAGAAGGTTCCGGAAATATGGTTCCGGAATTTGAAACTTAACAAAAGTTACAATATGAGATTCTACCTTAAAGCGTATAGAATCTAAACTAATCAAAGTAAGTAAGGAAGTATAAGAAAATTATACTTTCCTTAAGATACAAAATGCAGCGGAATAAAACAAGTACAAGTAGAAGAACTACTAGTAACAAGATGATAGTCTTTTAACCCCAAGAGAAGGGTATCCAACAACCTTGGATAAAGGTCCCTTGATTTATACTTTCAAGCAAGTCTGTCTTACCCACACCAGGGTAAGCCCTCGATACGAAGATCGGTGTCTCTGTCTTGCTATCCCCGCAAGCCCTCAACTTCAAGGTAGTTGGCAACCTCTGTCTTTCTCGACAAGAAAGCCCTCGATCTTTAAGGTAGTCGGCACCTCTGTCTTTCTCAGCAAGAAAGCCCTCGATCTTTAAGGTAGTCGGCACCTCTGTCTTCCTATCCCCGGAAGCCCTCGAATGTAATCACCAACATTCGGAGTCGCACGAAGCTTTGAGAGTTAATAAGAGACTCTCTCTCTAGAAATCACTTCAACAGCATGTATGCACAAAGTTCAAATATTCATCCATCCGTCCGTTGTGAGCTTTTTCAAATGAGCTCCTATTTATAGGTGAGGTCGGCTCCTTCTCCAACGGTCATATTTTCCTTAAAGTTCGGAGGGACCTGTACACGTGTCACTTAGACAACGGTTAGTTTATAACAAAATGGACGACATCGTTTTATAACAAAGTAAGTGTAACAGAAAGTACGACATCGTTTTAAAACCTAACATAAAGGTTCGGAATAGAAATTTCGGAGTGAAAGTTCGGAGTGAACAAATTCAGAGTGTATAAAACAATGATATCCAGATTCTGTTTAATGAGTGAATTCGGAATGAGAATTCAGAATAGGAATTCAGAATAGGAATTCTTCATCAGAAATCGTAATGAGAAATCGTCATCAGAATTCGTAATGAGAATTCGGAATGAGATTTCTTCATTAGAATTCGTAATGAGAATTCTTCATTGGAATTCGTAATGAGAATTCTTCTTCAGAATTCGTAATGAGAATTCGAAATGGGATTTCTTCATTAGAATTCGTAATGAGAATTCTTCTTCAGAATTCGTAATGAGAATTCGTAATGAGAATTCTTCATTAGAATTCGTAATGGGAATTCTTCTTCAGAATTCGTATCCTGAATCTGGAATAGAACTTAGTCAGAATTCATAACCGGAATTCGGAGTGAAACTTCCTTATAGTTCTTGTCCAGAATCCGAACCCTAAAACAGAATGCTTTTTATCAGTTTTAATGATTCCGAGAAAGTGAATCCGAATTTCATACTTAAGAAAAATATTAATGAAAATATGATAAGGATAAATTTTTCTTATAAAAGCGTTTTTCCTTAAGAAAACATTTTTCCTTATAAAAGAAATTTTCCTTACAAAAGCGATTTTCCTTAAAGATAAGGTGTTTGTGATTTTCAAAACAAGAAGGAATGGAAAAGTCATAAGGAAAACCTTATTGACTCAACAATCTCCCCCTTTTTGGAAAGCACAAACATCCTTACGAAAAAGCTATTTCTAGGAAGAAAGAAACACAATAAAGCTTATCTCCCTTGGTTTAAGAATATAGATGAATACGACTAACTCCCCCTTAGGCTTTGAATCTCTAAGGATCGTATTCATATTTCCGGAGTGATATTTCTTTAAGATAAAAACTCCCCCTTAAACAAACTCTTATTAGAGTTCTATCTCATTGGGTATTTTTCTTTCTCCCCCTTTGATAAGCACTTATTAGATTTCCTCTTTTTCTTAAGGATCTTTTCCTTCTCCCCCTTTGTGATTTTCAAAAAGAATTTCGAGGGAATGGAAAAAAAATAACAAAGTACCTGAAAGATTAGTAACAACAACAAAGCAGAACAACAAGCACGATTCTCATTAAATTTGAAATGTCAGCAACAAAAACAGATTACAACAAAAAGATCGGATTGATTATTTCGGATCTTTCTCCTTTGACATAAGCCCCTTGAGAATAGTCTTGATCTTTTTGAGGTCCTTATGATCTTCCTCTGCTTGCTTTTCAAAGGCAACTATTCTTGCTGACTGAGCTTGAATGATTTCTTCCTGAGCCTTCAACTTTTCTTCCTGAGCTTCCATTTTCTCTTCCTGAGACTTTATCCTTTCTAGAAAATTGATCCGATGATCCCTTTCAAATTTCCAACTTTGATTAACAGAGTTGAGCTTTCCATTCAGATCTCTTACTTCCTGACTCCGAATGTTCTTTTCCTCTGCCAATTTCTCATCGAATGATGCAGTCATCTCATGAAACTTCTTATCCTCGGTTTGAAAAGCATCCTTAACATTCTCCTGAAACTCATCCAGCAACCTCATCTCTTCCACATTCTTCTTCGACCAGCTAGTCATCCTTTTGCAAGATCTTTTATGGGCTTCGTAACCAATGAAGAAATTTTTGAACTGGGCTTCTATCTCAACACACTTATCCATTACCATGGATACGGAATCGGTTTTCTGATTCAGCGTATGTTGGAGCATCTGGCACCGAGAATCAATACTGGAGAAAGTCGGAATGGTTCCCACCAACTTCTTCAAGGATTGAACAACAAAATCGTGCCCCAACGAAGATGATTCCGAATCTGACATCTTGCTAGGAGAATTTTCTTCTTCAATAAGCTCCAACTTCCTCTTTGAAGAACAACCAGCTTCCTTCCTCATACTCTTTTCTGAACTCGGGGTATCAGCAATAACTTGTTTCCCCTTATCTTTTTTCGGAATAGAAACCTGTTCCGGAGATTTCTTCTCATTGTCAGAAACTTGAACAACCAAATCTTCCTCATCAACAACTTCTATATTTTCTTTCTGAGCAGCATCAATTGAAAGATGTTCTTCTTCTCCATGATAAGAAACTTCTTCCTCTCCTTCCTTTCCTTCTATTACTGGAGTAACTAGTTTTGAAGATTCGGCTTCAGAAGTTCGGAGCGACAGGTGTTCCGAAGGAGTTCCCTTGTATTCATCTACTTGTTTAAGCACATCTCCTGTCTCACCACTTCCTTCAGCAGCTTCTTCCACTTCTTCCACTAGCTCTACTTCCTCAGCATTCTTAGCAGCAGCCTCTTTCGGATCATCGAGATTTCTTCCTGGAGTCTCAGGTAGAGAGTCCAAAGAAAAAGTTCTCGGAACGGGAATGGTTGCTGAAACCATTTCATTAAACTTCAACAAGGCTTGCACAGCCTCAGCTTCTGACAACTTCTTCTTCAGCTTCTTTTCCTTAGCTTGCTTCTCGAGCTCATCAGCAGCCTTTTCTTTCAGAGCTTTAGCCTCTGCGGGATCCAATCCGAACTGCGGATCTCCTTCCTTCCTCTTTTCCTTGTCAGCTCTCCACTTCGCTGCAACCTCATCAGTATATGTCTTCTTCTTCTTAGGCTTAGGAGGTGCGGAATGGACTTCCTTAGACTTAGGTTCTTCAGCTTCACCTACCACTTCTTTCAGCTTCCTCTTCCTTACCGGCTTAGGCGATTCCGGATCAGCCACTTTCGGAGTCACTTCTTCTTGAGGAGGAAGATCAATAAACATGCCAGACTTCTTGTCAAAAGCTATATTCATCCTTTTAAGAGTTGCATCACTGAGCAACATGATCTTGCAAACTTTTGGTTTAGAACTACAAGCAACCTTGAAGGACTCAAGGCACCGAACTATCAGCTTCGACAATATTGCCGGGTACATTACTATCTGAGCTCTCAGATTCCCTTTCTTTAAATTCTCAAGATTAAGAAGGATATGCTTCATCAGGTTGAACTTCCTTTGATTTATCAAGAAATCTAAGATGTATATCTCACTCTTCTTCAAGCTGTCCTTGTCTCCTTTTCTCGGTACAATAAGCCCTTGCACCCATAACTCCAGAATCCGGAGGTTTGTAGATAGGGTTGCAATTTTCGAAGCCTTATCATCATCCAGTCCGAGAATTTCTAAGGCTTTCTCCTTGTTGAAACTACCCAAGGAGTCTGGTAGAACATGCGAGATAAACTCAGCTTCCCCTTCATAATTCAACCCTACCAAGCTTGCAGCCTTGGTGTAAGATAGCTTATAAGTCTTGCCATACGATTTGAAGGAAAATTTTTCTCTATTGTCTTCCACGAAGAAAGCAACCGACTCATAAAACTCAACAAGCAAGTCTGGGTAAACTTCATCTTGGTTGCCAGTTTTTGATATCGCAACATCTTCCCAGCCATTGAGCTTGATATTCTTTGATATAATAGAATCATAGTTGCTGAAGAAATTCGGATGCACTAACCGCTCTCTGTAGACTAACCACTGTGAAATGGGCTTTGTTGAAGACATCTCTTGAGAAGCTAACTCTGCAGACATTCGGATTAGAAGTCTCTGAGAAGTTCGGAACTGAGAAGACTGAAGTTCGGAACTGGAAAACTGTAGTTCGGAACAGCCTTAAATCAGAGAGACAGAGCTTCAGCACGCAAGAGCTTGAGATCGATGTGGGACGAGAAAATAGGGTCCCCTTTATATAGGCTTTGGAATGACGGTTCAACTTCCTCGGTTGATCTAACGGTTTAGAATGATCTGAGATCAGATCTGACGGTTGAGAGGTTGAATCCGATCTTTTTGAGGTTTTATTAAAACAAAATTCAAGAAATTTAAAAAAAAACCGAAAACAAGCTATAAGAAAATGCCAGCAAGTAAAATATGATTACGAAAACTTCAGTAAGGAAGTCATACCTTTCGGATTAGCTTAGGAAAGTTATTCGTAATGGGTAATGTAAAGACGACTACGAAAAAAAACTCAATACGAAAAACTTGATACGAAAAACTTGATATGGAAGATTCAATACGAAAGTTTTTCTATTATGAAAATACCAGTACGAAAATTTTCCATTCCGGAAATTTTCAATACGAATACTTTTATTCCAGAAGTATTTTGTATGGAAATATCCATTCTGGAAAATTGTAGTTCCGGAAGTTCCATTCCGGAAAATTTCGTTCCGAAAAATTTGAAAACAAATTTTGAAAAACTTTGTTAAATAAACAAACAAATGTACTCCCCCTATGAAAAGGAGTTTATTACTGTGAGAAGATTTTTCCAACAGAAAGTTAATTAAGGAAGATTACCTTACGGTTATCATTCCTAACTTCTGTTTAATATATTCAAATCTATCAGAAGGTAAAGATTTTGTGAAAATATCAGCAAGTTGATCTTGCGTTCCGATAAACTGAAGAATAATATCTCCTTTAAGTGTGTGATCCCTAAGAAAGTGATGCCTAATATCTATGTGTTTTGCACGGGAGTGATGTGCAGGGTTTTTACTTAGAGCAATGGCACTTGTGTTATCACACAAAATTTGAGTTTTAGTAAAACTCAAGCCATAGTCTGTGAGTGTGTGTTGCATCCACAACACTTGTGCACAACAACTTCCAGCTGCTACATATTCAGCTTCAGCAGTGGAGAGTGCAACAGAATGTTGCTTCTTGCATGACCAAGAAACTAATGAATCTCCTAAGAAATGACAAGTTCCGGATGTACTTTTTCTATCCATTCTACAACCACCAAAGTCAGCATCAGAAAAGCTTTTTAGAACAAAATCATTTCCAGAAGTATAAAATAATCCTAGATCCATGGTTCCCTTAAGGTAGCGAAAAATTCTTTTAACTGCCTTTAAGTGAGATTCCTTAGGATTGGATTGATATCTTGCACATAAGCATACTGAAAACATTAAGTCTGGTCGACTAGCAGTTAAGTAAAGTAGACTTCCAATCATACCTCTAAAAGATGTTTGATCTACTGGTTTCCCAGCTTCATCAAGATCTAAAGAGTTTGAGGTACCAATAGGAGTACTTATACTCTTAGTGTTGTCATAACCATACTTTTTAAGAAGATCTTTAATATACTTATGTTGGGATATGAAGATTCCTTCTGGTTTTTGAGAAATTTGAAAACCAAGGAAAAATGTTAACTCACCCATCATACTCATTTCAAACTCAGATTTCATTAGACTAGCAAAAGAATCAGTCAAAGATTGCTGAGTTGAACCAAATATAATGTCATCAACATAAATTTGTACAATCAAAACATTTTTCCTATCTTTCTTTATAAAAAGGGTTGGATCTGCATTTCCCTTAACATAGTTATTTTGAAGCAAAAATCCAGTGAGTCTATCATACCATGCTCTTGGGGCTTGTTTAAGGCCATACAAAGCTTTGGTAAGTCTAAAAACATGATCAGGATGTTTTGTATCTTCAAAGCCAGGAGGTTGTTCAACAAAAACTTCCTCTTGAACATAACCGTTAAGAAAAGCACATTTCACATCCATTTGAAATAGTTTGAAATTAAAGAATGCTGCAAAGGCAAGTAGAATACGAATAGATTCAAGTCTAGCTACTGGAGCATAGGTTTCTTCATAGTCTATTCCTTCTTGCTGATTATAGCCTTTAGCAACAAGTCTAGCTTTATTTCTAACAATGACTCCATTTTCATCACATTTGTTTCTGAAGACCCATTTTACTCCAATAACAGAAGTTTCCTTAGGTCTTTCAACCAAGGTCCAGACTTTATTCCTTTCGAATTCATTTAGCTCATCTTGCATTGCTTTGATCCAATCATCATCACCTAAAGCTTCATCAGTGCTTTTAGGTTCTAGTTGGGAAAGAAATGCTAGATGTTCTACTTCATTTCTTAAGGAACTTCTAGTCCTTACAGGTTGATTTACATCACCAATGATACTATCACTGGGATGATTCTTAAGAAACATCTGATTTGGGTTTTGTAAAACCTGTTCATCAACATAAGGTAGAAAGTCTTCTGGGGTAAATGTTTCAGAAGTATCTTCTAGAACAATTTCCTTATCAGAAGGTTCTTCTAACAAAGGTTGACAATCAGTTTTTGAAAACACATCCGAAGATGTAAGTTGGGAAGTTTTAAAAACAAAAGGATCTGACTCATCAAATTTCACATGTACTGTTTCCTCAACAGTACAAGTATTTTTATTAAAAACTCTATAAGCCTTAGAGGTTGTGGAATATCCTAAGAAAATTCCTTCGTCTGATTTTGGTGCGAATTTATGTAAGTTATCTTTAGTATTCAAAATGAATACTTTGCAACCAAAAACCTTGAAGTAGGAAAGCCTTGGTTTTCTACCATTCCATAACTCATAAGGAGTTTTATTAAGAAAAGGTCTAATCAAAACTCGATTTATAGTATAACAAGCAGTACTTACAGCTTCAGCCCAGAAATGTCTAGCAATAGAATATTCACTCAACATGGTTCTAGTTATTTCTTGAAGAATTCGATTTCTTCTTTCAACTACACCATTCTGTTGAGGAGTTCTAGGTGCTGAAAAGTTGTGAGTAATACCTTTCTTACTACAAAAAGTTTCAAAATCAGAATTTTGAAATTCTCCTCCATGATCACTATGAATAGTTTTCAATGGAAGGTTTTTCTCATTTTTAACTTGAGCTCTAAAACTTTTGAAATAAGAAAAAGCTTCAGATTTCCTTGCTAGAAAATAGACCCAAGTAAATCTAGTGTAATCATCAACTAGAACAAACACATAGTATTTGCCTCCAATGCTTCCAGTTTGTGTAGGACCAAAAAGATCCATGTGCACCAACTGTAATGCATCGGTTGTTGAGACTTCACCGATTGACTTAAAACTAGATTTATGTTGCTTTCCATATTGACAAGGATTACAAACTTTAGAAGAATCAAATCTAAGCTCCGGTAGATCCTTAACTAGTTTCTTCTTAGAGAGTTTACATAGGTTTCTAAGATTACAGTGTCCTAGTCTTCTATGCCATAACCAAGAATGATCTTCCATTGCACTTAGGCAAGGTAAATCTTGGCTTCTTAGGTCTTCTAAGTTTAAGGTGTAAACATTCTCTTGCCTGTTGGCTGAGAGAATAAATTCTTCCTTGGAATTGTGAACTAAGCATTTATCATTCCTAAAATTCACAAGGTAACCTTCATCACATAACTGACTTATGCTAATGAGGTTGTGCTTAAGACCTTTAACAAAAAGAACATTTGAAATCAAAGTTTTACCTAAAAGAACAATATTACCAATACCAACAATCTCTCCCTTAGCATTGTCTCCGAAAGTTACCTTTCCTCCTTTCGTCTTGATAATTTTTTCAAAGAAGCTTTTGTTACCAGTCATGTGCCGGGAACATCCACTATCCATGTACCAAACATTGTTGCTGGAACTTTCTTTATTTTCCTGAAATTAAGAACAAAGTTAGACTTTCGGAATCCAAACTTGCTTGGATCCGAGATTTCTAGACAATAAAATCTTAGGTACCCACATTTTCTTGGAAAAATAAGCTTTATGAAAACCTAAGGATTGGGTTTTGTTTAAGGAACAATTTCTTGCCCAGTGACCACCACATTGACACTTAGTACAAAATGGGGCACTTTGAGGAACAAAATAATTGTTGCTGAAAACAGGTTTTGCATGGGTATAACCAAATCCGGATTTATTTCTTAAAGGTCGTATTTGAGAATACATCTTATCAAAATTTTCCTTACCATGGGTAAAGTTTGATAAGCACTTCTTTAAGGAAAAAATTTCGGACTTGAGTTTTACAACCAAGTTTTTATCTTCAAAATCATTAGTTTTGGAACTAGATTTAGGCTCGAAAACATTTTTATTAGAAATTACTTTTTCTAACTCTTTAGAAAGTTTATTCTTCTCAGAACTTACTTCCTCAAGATTTTTTGAAATACTTTCAAAATCAGCATTTTTCTTATCAAGATCTTTAGAAAGATCTGATATCTCTTTAGTAAGAATAGAATTCCTAGAATTTGCCTTATCAAGTTTCTTGTTGAGTTTGGAATTCTCAATCTCAAGAAGTTCAGCAAATCTAGAGACTTCTTCAAAAGTAGGTAAAGTATTTTCCTCATCAGAAGATGATTCTTCATCAGAAGAGTTATAATACTTACTATCATTAGGATTTAAAGAAACATTGGTCAAAGATTCAGCATTTCGTACCTTAGCCATAAGACAATGATTATCAATAGGTAATCTGGCTATAAGACCAAGATTCTTCTGTCCTGAAGATTCATATTCAGAAGATTCATCTGAAGAGTCACCATCACTGGCACTCCAGGTGTCATTAGCTTTCAAAACTTTCTTAGCTTTAGCTTTGTAATATTTCTTCCTGTTCCTGTCTGAATGCCTTTCCTTTCTTTCTTTCTTTCTGAGCATAGGGCAATCTGGTCTAATATGTCCTGCTCTCTTACATTCATAACAAGTAACTTCTCCATCTTTCTTATCTTTCCTATCCTTCTTCTTATACTTGGATTGAAAGTTTCTTTGTCCAGCTATCTTGTTCATCCTTCGAGAAAGATTGGCTAATTCATTTTCTGAAACTTCACTTTCACTAGATTCAGATTGGAAAATGACTTTCTTCGATTTGGATCTGGTTACTCTCTCAGGAGTCTTAGCTTTCATCTGATTCGAAGTTGTAGTAAAAGCAACAGTACCATTTCCATTCTTCTTCTTGATGTTGTCAGCATCTCTCTTCATTCTGGTCTCATGTTGTAGAAGAGTTCCAAATAATTCATCAAGAGTTATTTGAGTAACCTTCCTGTTCTCATCTATAGCTGTTCTCTTGGATTCCCACTCATTGGGCATAATGTCAATTATCTTGTCCACAAGAGCTTCATCATCTAAACCTTTCTCTCCCATAGACTGTAGACTATTGACGATTGTCATAAATCTTTGTTGTACTTTACAGATAGGTTCTCCATAAGGAAAATTAAAGCCATGATATTCAGCTCTAAGCATAGCTCTCCTAGTCTCAATCACTTTAGAAGTCCCAAAATGAGTAACCTCTAACTTCTTCCATATACAATTAGCTGCTTTACAAGAAGAAATTTGGCTATATATATTTCTGGTCATTGAACATAATAAAGTGTTGCGTACCTTGTAGTTGAGTTGATATTCTTGCTTCTCCTGGTTAGTAAAGGTTCTGACTTCCTTGTCAGGAATTTTGTAATCACCAGTAAGCATGAAAAAGTTATCTACTCCAGTATTGATAACAAACGTCTTCATACGATCTCTCCAGTATTCATAATCATTACCATCAAATATTGGTGGCCTTGTAGGATTCAAATTGTCTATCGAACCAACATTCATTCCTGCCATACTTGAAAATAACTTGGAGACAAACTTGTTAATAACAAAAATTCGGAATTAAAAAGTTCGGAATAGGAAAAGTTCGGAATGGATAATCTGAAATGAAAAAGTTCGGAATTGAAAAGTGAGCAAGAAAAACTTGAACGTGAGTACAAGTATTTCAGTAACCTTGGCTCTGATACCAAATGTAAGAATGGTATAGAGTAAGAGGTTTCCAACCTCTGATACCAATTGTAGGATCGAAATATAATATGAGATGCTCAATATACAAGAGGGGGGGTGAATTGTATACTTTAAAAATTCCTTTGGAACCTTTAAAGTTAGTTATGAATAACTAGAGTTTCCTTAAGAAAAGGAAAGAACTAAGTTTAACAAAGTTAAACTAAGTTGATTCACAACACCTCTAACACCGAACTAAACTTGGAAAGAGATTCCAAAAGAAGGTTCCGGAAATATGGTTCCGGAATTTGAAACTTAACAAAAGTTACAATATGAGATTCTACCTTAAAGCGTATAGAATCTAAACTAATCAAAGTAAGTAAGGAAGTATAAGAAAATTATACTTTCCTTAAGATACAAAATGCAGCGGAATAAAACAAGTACAAGTAGAAGAACTACTAGTAACAAGATGATAGTCTTTTAACCCAAAGAGAAGGGTATCCAACAACCTTGGATAAAGGTCCCTTGATTTATACTTTCAAGCAAGTCTGTCTTACCCACACCAGGGTAAGCCCTCGATACGAAGATCGGTGTCTCTGTCTTGCTATCCCCGCAAGCCCTCAACTTCAAGGTAGTTGGCAACCTCTGTCTTTCTCGACAAGAAAGCCCTCGATCTTTAAGGTAGTCGGCACCTCTGTCTTTCTCAGCAAGAAAGCCCTCGATCTTTAAGGTAGTCGGCACCTCTGTCTTCCTATCCCCGGAAGCCCTCGAATGTAATCACCAACATTCGGAGTCGCACGAAGCTTTGAGAGTTAATAAGAGACTCTCTCTCTAGAAATCACTTCAACAGCATGTATGCACAAAGTTCAAATATTCATCCATCCGTCCGTTGTGAGCTTTTTCAAATGAGCTCCTATTTATAGGTGAGGTCGGCTCCTTCTCCAACGGTCATATTTTCCTTAAAGTTCGGAGGGACCTGTACACGTGTCACTTAGACAACGGTTAGTTTATAACAAAATGGACGACATCGTTTTATAACAAAGTAAGTGTAACAGAAAGTACGACATCGTTTTAAAACCTAACATAAAGGTTCGGAATAGAAATTTCGGAGTGAAAGTTCGGAGTGAACAAATTCAGAGTGTATAAAACAATGATATCCAGATTCTGTTTAATGAGTGAATTCGGAATGAGAATTCGGAATAGGAATTCGGAATAGGAATTCTTCATCAGAAATCGTAATGAGAAATCGTCATCAGAATTCGTAATGAGAATTCGGAATGAGATTTCTTCATTAGAATTCGTAATGAGAATTCTTCATTGGAATTCGTAATGAGAATTCTTCTTCAGAATTCGTAATGAGAATTCGAAATGGGATTTCTTCATTAGAATTCGTAATGAGAATTCTTCTTCAGAATTCGTAATGAGAATTCGTAATGAGAATTCTTCATTAGAATTCGTAATGGGAATTCTTCTTCAGAATTCGTATCCTGAATCTGGAATAGAACTTAGTCAGAATTCATAACCGGAATTCGGAGTGAAACTTCCTTATAGTTCTTGTCCAGAATCCGAACCCTAAAACAGAATGCTTTTTATCAGTTTTAATGATTCCGAGAAAGTGAATCCGAATTTCATACTTAAGAAAAATATTAATGAAAATATGATAAGGATAAATTTTTCTTATAAAAGCGTTTTTCCTTAAGAAAACATTTTTCCTTATAAAAGAAATTTTCCTTACAAAAGCGATTTTCCTTAAAGATAAGGTGTTTGTGATTTTCAAAACAAGAAGGAATGGAAAAGTCATAAGGAAAACCTTATTGACTCAACAAACATGAGACCCAATGAAAGAAAAATGAGGCAAAACATTTTTACTGATTTGGTAACATTGGAAACTTAAAACCAATGAAATAAGGATCATAAAATGGGAATTTTAATACCCGTTTATTTAATTATAATATACATATAATAAAATTATGGGAATTACATACACCACACAAAAGGAAAGAGTGGCAATCATATCTTGTATCTCATAGAAACTGAAAGTGAGATGAAATCCCCTTACCATGTGTCCTGACTCTCTTAGTACTCGTACAAGCTTACTATATAATAAATATATGATTATAAAAATATTAAAATAATAATAATATTATATCTATAACCATATATGGTTTTATTATGACCTTATATTACCTGCTAGTTAATGAACCTATCTTAATGTTTAACATTGGGTAAAATTCACTTTGTTCTTCGCATGTGTCTTAATTTGTTACATAATTTCTCCTTATACTTATACATGAATGAAGTCTTTAAAAAATTATATAAATATCAGTTATATAAATTATACATGTAATATAATAATCTATAAAAATATTGGATTGAGACATTGAATACACAATTCATGGAGATGGTAAGCTATACGTACACATGAATATTGTTTCTGTTTTTATTGTCGTACTTAAAAAAAATTATATAAATGAAATATGTGTACATATGTATGTATATATATATATATATATATCATTATTCCATTATCATTAATATATCATTTATATCATATTATTTCATTATACCCATCTTTAATACATTCCATGTGTTTTGTGAATGAATCACATCGCTTTGTGGGGGCAGTAGTCCTCACTTCCCAAATGAGATTATCGTATTAACACCAATTAAAAATTAAAGAGATTTATTTGTAAAAGAAACATAAAATAATAAATATATAGTAAATATAATATATGAAACATATAAATAGATTTACAATCATAATGACCAACATGATATGGGGTAAAGGTCAAATGAACAATCATCATTTCGTGAGGCGGCAGTTCATCACAAATAGAAATAGTATGTTCAACATACATTAGATGTAGGTGTGTATAAGTTCAGTTTAGAAAAATTTCATAAAAAATCAATTTATATAGATGATAATGTTTTTTCATTTAAAAATGGTATAAGATTAGTCTAAGGAGGTGGAGAAGGAAAATAAATAGAAGGATCTTGAGAGAAGTCGCTACCTCAAAATCGGGTAACTTCTTTACATTATGAAAAAAGGATTCCTTGAGAAGCATTATGCCAAAAGGTAGGAATCAAGGCTGAATGGAGGATTTTTAAGACACTACATTTTAAGTTCCTATATGAACATAAAAGTTTTCTATGAGTGATGGATGGGAATATGTGGTGCCCTTTTATAGGGAAGGAAAAGGACTCACAAGGAAAATTTAGATACAAATTAATAGTTCACAGGATCTTACCTAAAAAAATTCATAAATACAAGGGAATAATTGTAGGTTCATGGCCTAAATATGGAAATAAAATTGTTTTTGTAAAGGTTTCTAGGTCATTTGGGCACTTAATTTTATGTTTTAGTCCCTAATTATGTTTAATTTGGCAATAACAACTCTGATTAAGTTTAATCACTTGTATTAATCATTTTGGTAAAAAAATAACATGGTATTTTAAACTATAAATATTAGAGTGAATAAAATAGTTTATGTAATATTTTTTAAATTAAAATCACATAATAGAAAACATGATTTTTAATGCTAATCCTGCAGACGTGAAGAAATAATTGGGTTTTAAAGTAGGAAAAAGTTCAAAAGTTTATCAAGATTGTATATTCAGTTTAAAAGTGAATCTAATTTTAATGAATTAAATTGTATTAATTAGGGTAAAATAAATTTAATGTGACCATAAAAAATATTTATAATATCATTTATCATTAATAATTAATTTGAAAAAAGGTCATTTTTAAGACAGAAGCCGTATTTTTCACTATTCAAAAAAATGATTTTTTCTCAGAAAAATCCCAAAAATTCACTCTATGATGATTTATATATTATAAATTAAAAAATTAATTTTATTTTAACCAATATAAATTATAAATTTTTTGAAAATGAATATTATTATTAAAAATTGGTCTATTCAAGAAAACTATAATTTAACATAAAAGGACATTACCAAAAAATATCATCTTTCATTTTTAATATGTTTTATTTATATAAAATAATTATAAAAAATATTTGCAAATTAGTTAATACCATTAATATAACTATTTTTAATGGTGAGTTTATAATTATTCCATTTAATTAGTTATATATGTATAAAGATGTTTCATTGAAATTCAGTGTTGTGTACGTCTATGCCAGATCGATGTTGCTTGGAGCGCAATCCTAGATGGTATTGCTTATAAACCAATCCAAGTTGTTATTGAATGTGAAGGGAATTTATTAATTATTTTTTCAATATATATATTTATATATTTATATATAACAATTTTCAGTGTCATGTGGAATGAAAAATATTAAATAGATAAATTAATTTGAAAAAATAATCCTCAAAATATCAGGGTTTAACATTATAACCCCTTAAAATGAATTTCTCCTCCAAAATTATTCTTGGTTATAAAAGTATTAATACTTGAATGTTTGATTCATAGAAACCCACACTGTAAAAATAGAATCTAAAAATTCCCTTAAAAGGGAAATTTGGAACTAAAAAGGTTACCCAATGTAACATATGACTGGGTTTCCACAAAGGATAACATAGATTGGGGGAGAATATTGTACTTGGATGAGAATCGTACATATTTATCGGGAATGGTTGAGGTCATCAATAAAAAAAAATTAATGATCAAATAATGATTATGTCCTCAAATTCATAAATCTATGATGATTCTAGAATCCATTGGTTCAACCGAATTTAAGGTTTATGGAAAACATTGTTTATACTGCCTTCAGAACATTGGGTAATTCTTGATAAATTTCAATAAAAGAAATTGATTATTCTTTTGTGTTTTAAAAAATTTATAATTCATCCATTACCTAATGGAATAAATATCTAGAAATTAACTCTAACAAATAAAGAACTACAATACACATTTAATAGATCTTAAGGCCCATAAAAGAATAAAAAGTCAAAATATTTTTCTCTTAAAAATCAACATGAAAAAACATATGTAAATAAAAAGTAAAAATATTGGCTCATCATAAATATGTATTCAAAAAAATAAATATATATTAACCATGGAATCACATAGGTTAATGGTAGGCATAAAACCCTAATCTTCCTTTGGTCATGGGTTCATGACCTAGGGCCTTACCGGACATGATTGGTTTTTTCCCTACATAAATTATGCCCTTTTCTAAACCCACACAAATATAATATATAAGATAGAAATAAAAGAAATAAATTAAATTACCGATTAGCCTTTTAAGCATGGTTTTCAACCGAAACTATGTGCACAAATACTTCCTTAGAAGCATCAGACTAGTACTTTTCTCTTGTTGGAAAATTTTTTAATCGTCGACCTTCTTTGATGTATTTGAGATCTTCGCTGGAAGATTTGGGATTCACGGGGTTTCATATAGGTCTCCTCAATACCTCATATGTTATCTTTAAATTTGACTCAGAAGAAGATTATTATAGGTTGTGGGTCAAGCGATCATTGTTTTTTTGTGGTTGTTTCATGAAAATTCTCAAATGGAAACAAGATTTTGATCTGTATACCAAGTATCCTATTGTGCCGATTTGGGTAGGTTTTCTTGAGCTACCCCTTCACTTGTTCAATCAAGCGGCTCAATTTCCTATTTTTAGTCATCTAGGAAATCCCTTAAGGTTAGATTCAGCAAAAAATCACTTTCCAGGCCATCTATTTCTAGAATATGCATAGAAATTGATGTTTCACAACATTTTCCCTCACACATTTGGATTCATAGTGGTGAACTTGGTTTCCCTCAAGATATTTTCTATGAGAGGATGCCTGATTATTGTCACAAATGTCGTATACTTGGCCGTCCTACTAACAATTGTGGTAAAAGTAATGTTTTCCCTATGATTTGGAAGCCCACTGGGATTGAAAAGAGTACCAAATCTGGTCCTTCTAATAACTATAAAAAGGAAGACATTGAAAATAATATTGGATTAGATCAAACCCATACCTGTGAGAATCGAATTTCAGAATTCATAACTTCTTTCCTTGATAGAACTACTACCCCTCCCCTCATTAAGGAAGATCCCATTAAGCATCAGCCCTCTCACTCAATTGAAAAGCGGGAAATAGATTTCCATGATCCAATTACTCTTAAAGAATTGAATGATCACAAAAAGTCTCAAAAGGATGATGGTCAGGATCATATTTATGCTTCGGATTCCAGTGACTCCTTAGTTGAGTAAGAGGATAAACCTAGCCACACTGAGTAGTCATATTTAAAGTCTATGTCCAGGAAAATAAAAAAACCAATGGTGGATGCGGACATATTTATCACTCTAAATCCGAAGAAAACAAGGAGACATAAAGATTATTTGAATATGTAATGGACCATTGTTACTAGATCATTGATTGATTCCAAGAGGGAATCTACTAAAAAAGAGCAAGAAAAACCTCTGATTAATGAATTGAACATCCTTTTATATTACTTCTCGCAAAATTTCATAGAGAAACAGATCTGGGATTGGAACAACAATATGGAAAGGCAATAAGAAATATCCTATCAATAACTTCTACAGGGTGTTATTTATACTGAACAATATCTCAACATAAAACGTTTCATTTTAAACGAAAGGATGAAGTTGTCTATTTAGTCTCCTTGACTCCATTGATGTACCTTTTCAGTCTATGATGTATTTTCAGTCTCTTTGGAATGAGGTTGCGGCTGTTTTATCACAATTATTTTCTGTGATCTTTTATATTTTTAGATACTTCATATTTTTCTGGTTATTGTTGATTTGATTGCAATATGTACTGGTTGTCTTAATAATTTGATTATGTTTGACTATATGAGATTATTCACCTATGTTTGGGCTGGTTCTTGAGTTTGGTACACTTGTTCAGTTCAGTTGGCCCTTAGATATGTTTTTCATTTCGTGTTGGATCTTGGTTTGAAGATCAATACTTGGGATTTTTTGTAGTGTGATTTTTCATGGCTTGATGATTGATTTATTGTTTGAGAAGATATCTCACTTTCAAGCTGGTTTCCTTCTCTTGTTGTTCTAGAGAAATATTTTTTAATTCATTGAATTCTATTTTGGGTTTTGAACTTCAGCTGAGTGGTGCTGGCCGAACTCTGACTAGATTTTGTTCCAGGATATCGTCTAGATATCTTCTGTATCTTGATACACTTTGGATGGATCTTATTCTTTATGTGAGGTTGATTTGGGTCTGCATATGATATGGTTTAACTATTTGATTTTTGGAGATAGTAGAACTTTTTTCTTCTTCAGATGCTTCACTCTTGTACTGCTGATTTCTAGACTTGCTTATGGACATTCCTCCATGCTGAGTAGTGTTATTTAACTACTCTACAATCTATTTACATGGATTGATATTTTTTTTAACAATCTTTTCGCTGATGTCTTCTGATTTGCTGAGGAATTTGATGAGGCGCTCAAGGAAGGCCATCCTTTTTATTTGAAGGCTAAGGAATGCTGGAGATGGATAGAACACCTTCTTTTTTGAAGGAAGGTCGTGTTTCCTACTTTTTGGCAGTCTTCAATTTTTGAATTTGGCATGTTTGATCTAACTTCCTTGTTTTCCCGATAAGTCCCCGACGATGTAAGTTCTTTACACCTCATGTTTGTAATGCTGCATTTTGATTTTAATAAATTTCTCTGGGGGCATGAATTGGGAATCTAATTCATGTCACGACCATTAAAAAAATAATTCCTTAATAAGTTTAACTAAAACTTTTCATAAAAAGTTAACCCTATAATCCATCAAAAAGATGAAAATACAAAACCATTGAAAGAGAGTCATAAAATTATATTTACCTTGGATCCCATATATCACAATGTATATCATGGTTCTAACATTACAAACATGTGAATACCTAAATTTTATATTCCCTTGATACATTATAATAACCTAAATTTCCATAAATACTTTTAGAAAACATGCATGCTTCTTCATTGCAAAGTATACTGTATTTTATAATTAAATCCAAAAATACAATAAGCTTCGTCAATGATAGAATAAAACACCATTGAAAAGGTCCTTACATAGTTCCCAGGAAATATATACTATCCAATTTACATATTCATATCCCATATATATTTATCCATACAACATTACCATATCAGAAAAAACATATTAAGGGTTACCTTCCATTTCTCAAAATGTAAAATTTCATGGGATAGATTTTCTTGTCCATAATGACCATTCAACATATTCTTTTAAATCATTAGAAAAAAAAATGAACAATCCATTCATATTTCACCATTCATAATTTTGGAATCCAAATACATAAATACTTCGATTACTTCATCCTTAATCCACTGACAAGGAAACCTGATCCTGTTACACAATACTTTTTTCCTTAACATTTCATCTGTATTCAGTTAATTATCAACAATATATCCATTAATCACACTACCTTATTGATTCTCTTTAGGAATTTTTATCATGGGATATTAAGTTGCATAATGAATATTTATTCCCCACATAGAACACATAACCTTCGATGGAAACTTTCGGAGGCCAAAATTCCCATCCATTTCATTAACCGAACTCTTCATTTTACCCATACAATCAATTTTTTCTTGTCTTTTCCATAGTCAAAACACCTTCTTGTTCCTCTAAGGAATTCTATTTGGGGATTATTTCCACATTCTTGACACAAAGGAAACCAAATATTCTTTCATGTATGGTCTCCATTGCCCCAACTCTCTGTGAACTCATTCTTTCTCTTCCTTGGAGAGTATGAGTGTTTGGTAAGGTAATCATTGTCAATAATGTCACGTAAAAACACGTTAGGAATGATCATGACATCTTGCACTCTCGTGATCATCCCACTTTACTGCTCATCAAAAAATATTCAATAATATGAAAAATTAATCTAGTTTCTTCCAGTTCTTGAAAGTCCCCATGCTTCCACAACATGCTTCTCCTTGAATAATGCAATATCTTGCGACGTACGCAACTTTGAGTCCCGATACAACAGGACCAATCAAACTAGCTGTCTAAAAAACAGTTATGAACAGTAATAACCACTTTTATAAATTTTATAAATTTTATTTTTTAAAATTTGACTTCATTTTTTGATTTTCATTATAAAAATTAGCTTAGGGTGAAGTTTTGGTATTTTTATGAAAACTTTAAATTTTTTATGAATAGTGAAAAACTGTGAGTCATTGTTTAAAATAGAATTTTTATTTAAATAATTATTTTTAAATTTATATTTATTTAAAAGTAAAAATAGATACATAATACCAATATTAATTCATTGTAATTCACTGGAGTCATTTAATAAAAAGATTAGATATATAAAATTTTATTGAACTTTTTAACATCTTTTACCCACCTTTTATACACATTTATAAATTTGTAAAAAACATAAGTTTACTACTTCTGCTAATTGAATTTCAAAAATCCAAGAGACACAGTTGACATCAGTAAGTAAAATGTGGTTCAATAGGATAAAGATAATTTTTTGATGAATAGTAAATTTTGAATTTTATCTACCACAATTAAAAGTAAACAGGGTAATTAAAAGTAAAAATGATATTATAATTACCCCAACCCATGTCTTAATTCTATTGGATAAGTGTATATCGACTAATACCAACAATAAAAATAAAATATTTTACTTTTTAACCACTTTTATTAGATTAGGACATTTATTGTATTTTATTTAATGAATATTTAAATGTGTTAAATTCATATTTTAAAAACAATTTGTTTTTAATATAGGGTTATACATAAGATAAATTTGACTATAAATATTCATTAGATATCTAAAGAAATTTCCTTAATCTTATTATTTTATTTAAAATTTTTATACATTATATAATTAAATTTATTTATGACACAATGATGATGTTGTAATCACCTTATTAATGAAAGATTAAAATAATTGATATTATAAATATTAAAATAAATGTAAATTGAAACTTTGGATTCCATAAATTAATTTTATAGGTTAATATGACATGTTAGGTTAGATTCAATGTATTATTTTCAAAGTAAATTTTTTTAGGAGTTTCACAAAATCCAAATACTATATAGGGTCATAATTGACATAAATGAGTTTATAAAACAAATTTTATTTTATTAGATGATATAATATTAAAAAAAAGTGAAGGTTTTGGCCAAATGAATTATATAAGGCTATATATGTCATTAATTAACCACTTGAGGTTCACTTGAAACTTTATAGTATGTTTATTAACCATGTAATATACAAATATAAGGAGACATGGTAAATGTTAAGCTATTTAACCAAGAGTTAAATCTAAAAGATAAGGTTAATATGGTGACCTAATCCTATCTAAGATTTTTTGGTAGAGATTTATAAGACCCATACCCACATTACCCTCTAAATAAATCTATTTTAAGCTATTATAAATTGAAAATTATTTTATAATAAATTAATATTTCATGATTTTCTTAAAGTGCCTCTCACCTCTCTTGTAAATGGGTACTTCCCCTTCTCTTAAATTCAAACCTCCAAAGCTAGTTCGCTCAGACAAACCCTTATAAAATATCCTCCAAAATAGAACTCAAATAAACTTAGAGGCCTTAATTTTACCATAAATCCAACCTAAGAATCCCTTTTGTTCAAATCAAAAGGATGCACCCGAAGAAGAGGTAATCACTTCATCAACTCTTTCAATGTTCTTTTCGTCTTACACTTCCTCATTCTATGTTTTTTCTATACTAGAATCATAAATATTGTACCCTCTACATATTGTGATGTTATTATAAATATGGTAAAACCATATTCTTTATTCTATACATCCTATGAATGATCAATTCACCATATGTGCATACGTATGGCTTATCGTCTCCACGTTGTGGTGTAGTTTGTTATTCAACACTTCATTATTTGGATGGCTATAATAAATTGTATAATTCATATAGATAATAAATTTAACATGTTAATGATTCTGTAAATATAATATAACATAAAAATTACATACGCTTTCACCATTAATAGGATGATATTCTCGCTCATGTGTACGTACGAATTACC
Organism: Viscum album; assembly: GCA_963277665.1. Lineage (NCBI taxonomy): Eukaryota > Viridiplantae > Streptophyta > Magnoliopsida > Santalales > Viscaceae > Viscum > Viscum album. The sequence continues at coordinate 754,682,273 of OY728132.1, read as the reverse complement.
GTCTCCACGGCACGATGAGATTTCATTCCCCATCATAACCATGTAAAAATAAATTTCATTTGATGATTAAAAAATGTCTCAGAACTTAATAAAATTGTGTATATGAATCACATATATCCTTTCCATAACATAATGACTTATTTAACAAAATATTTTAAGGAAAACGAATTAGTTGACACCGGAAACAATGAAACTACTAGAATATTTTTAAAAATGGGGGTTCAAACCCAATTGGGAAGAGGTATTGTAGCATACTATAGCGACTGTAGCAGTGGTGACACTAGAGAAATGGTGGCCACTATAGTGGCGCCATGTCACTATAGTGGTTGCAGGGTACTATAGTAGTGGCTGATACTATGCAGTACTATATCAGGCGGAGTACCGTAGTAGTACTATTCACATAATGGGCCTTGGGCCAAAACATTGGGCCTACAGTCCATGTAATGTGATAAATTTGCACTGGGAATTTGGGCTATGTAACGGGTCTTCCTCTACCCAGTTAAAAGAGGTTTTATTTTCTTTAAATAATAAATGAGGCTTCTGCCACAACCTTTTAGAAAAATAAAAATGATTTAACCATTATATAAGAGGTTAATGTACCTTCGACTGAGGAAAAGTATAAGTTAAGGGTTAATTTTACAATGTCTTTATTATCCAAGGTTGTTTATACATAAGTATCTACTATGACATATTTATCATCCACATAGGTGTTTCTTAAAAATTTATTTCAAAATTTTTTTATATTTCTTATACTATGGGTTAAAGTCATTTATAATCTAGTTTTAATATTTATAGAATGTTTTAAAAAGAATCTCTCTGTCGTTTTCCCAATGAGGTCCTTTGTAACCTTTTCTAAAAAATAAGGAATGAATATTTTTTAACTTATATGGTGGTTGGGGCTATTTTATATCATTATAACACCTAAGAATCTTCCCATACAATCTTATTAGAATATTTTCAAAAACAAATCTTTACTTTTAAATGATTCAAAGTAGAGAGAGATATTTCACTAAAATAGTTTTTGGATTGATTTCATCTATGTCAACATCATTTTTGGATATTACACTTGTTTGATGTTGATTTATTATGATACTATATTTCCATATTGTATTAAAGGTTTTGATATATGTTTAACTATGGATGTAAAATTATTATACCATTCATGGTGTATGTTTAAAGTATTAATATTTCATATGTTTTTTTAATATGAATGTTTATGTTATGTTTCATCCCTTCCATATGAAGAATTAATTGGAAATATTAATTGACTGGGGTGTCCCACTATATCCCATTGATGTATTAGTAGGTCTCATAAGACAAACTAGTGTCTTCGAACAAGGTCATGACGAAAAATTTTATTTTTAGTCTTGGAAAAATTCCATAATTATGTTGTTATGATGTTCGACATTATGCATTCCATCATTATGAAATTTTCTATTGATGTTACATGTAATTGTTCAACTAGTAGAACATCCATTTGAATAAGTAAATGGAATAATTTGAATGATCATTTCCATATTATGCTTAATTTTACCTTTAAAGGGCTTGTGTTTTAGTCTTACACATTTCATAAATGATTATGCTTATTTATGATAGTTTCTGTTATATTATTATCCTTACTGAAAATCTAAGCTCACCCCTTTCTTATGTTTTATTTTTCCTACGATGTGAAAAAGTATATTATGATTGACCTACAAGATTATTCTTAGGAGATGTGTTTGTTAAAATGGTACGCAATGTCATTTCTTTTTCATTTAATAATTTAACGAAAAACTTATGTAGATAACTAGTAATTACAACGCTACTAAACTTATTTATTTTTCAAGACATGATCTCTTGTGATCATGCCAATGTTATGTAATAATGGATCGACTCTAGGTAACCAGGGTCAAGGAATTACAGTTGGAATCATAAGAAGTTTAGTACAAACCTTAGAAAGTATATTTAGATAATTCTGATTAGAGAACATTACCCAAAGATAGAATTTATGTATTAGTATAGAAGAACATCCAAAAATTTTGGTAATGTAGATATTTTGTGGGTTTTCCAGAAAATACATCCATGTATGGATACTAAAAGTGGACGTGGTTCTGAATAGATGTACTAAAGTGTGAAAACTCTGACTCTGTGTTTTGGGCTTGACCCGGGGTATCCTCGAACATGACAACAGGCCTTAATGCGCAACTATTTTGACATTCCGTGGGGATATTATTAGGATAATTCACATTTTCTAAACATACCATTATGAAGGATATTTGATGAAATTCATCCCCAAATAAAAAAATTTGATAATTGATTATATGCATAAACTATTAAATTTATGTTATGTATTTTACAAGTGCTGAATTATGCATTGTGTTTCATAAACTAACCTAGTAGAGACCATTGTTCAGAAATGATGACTAGAAGATGGAATGGAAACCTTATCAACACACATAATACATGTAGGTATTTCTCTCCTACTCAAGATAATTAATGAGGATCTAGTAATGCAACTAGGGTTGATCAACTTATAACCATACTAGGACAACTCACGCGGGTAATGAATAATAACATTACCCGTATAGATCACCCTAATCCAAAATGTTGATGATCAATGTGAGACGGATTCAAGAGGAAACAACCACCAAAATTCAATGGGACTAAAAATCCATTTGTATTTGATCAATGGATATGATCCTTTGAAAAAAATATTTCATTCTTTTGGGAGTAGGAAAAGTGAAAAAGTTGTCATGACAGTTTATCGCCTCAAAATAGATGCAGATCAATGGTCTTCATTTACTCAAACCACAAAAGAGAATAAAGATGTATCAAATATGGAATGGAGGTATTTTAAAGATATTTTCTTAGAAAAATACTTTCCTCATGAATATCGAGGGTATATGGAATAGAAATTACTATGTTTGAGGAAAAAGGAGGATTATAATGTCACAAAGAATGTGTCTAACTTTGCAAGTTTAGAAAGGAATGATTCAGATTATTTACATAATGCAAGAAGTAAGATTGGTCGATTCTTTGATGGGTTAAAACCAATTCTTCCTCGAGTATTTTTCTCAAAATATTTCTTTCATCATACGAAGATATTGTCTCATGAGCTATCAAGACAAAAAATGAAGTCTCTAAGTCTTATTATTTAAAAGTAAATCAAGAGAAGAAGAGATATATGGAACACTGTAAAAAATTAAATAAGGGGAAGAAGGGAAAAGTTTAATATAAACCCTGTAGTTAATGTGGGAAGAAACCCCCCAGTACATCCCTAAAAGGGATGAGAGTTTGTTATAAGTGTAGATAAAATGGCCTCTAGGATCATGATTTCATGGGAGAGAAAGAGGTTGTAAATATGGAATTTTACAATATTAGAGAAACAGGGAATTATGAAAATGAATTGCCTAAGTGCCCAAGGAATTTACCTTAGAAAAGGCCAAGGGAGAAAGGCCAAGCTTATGCAATCACTACTGCTAAGGTTGAATCTTCTAATGACATAGTGGAATGTACTTTAATTTTCTCCTAAAATTAGGAACATTTTTTCATTCAAGATCATCGAAATCTTTAATATGTTTCTAGTTTTCTAAGAAAATTAGATATTCCTAATTTGACTTAATGAGGGAGTTGTTAGTAAAAAATCTTAAGGGAAGTATCATTGCAACAATTTTTTGTCAATAAGTTACCATTATTGCATATAAATGTGCTTTATCTGCTAATATTATATCCATACCCATTATTTATTTTGATATAATTCTCAGTATGGATTGGCTTTCGGACCATGATGTGAAAAATTATTATAAGAAGATGGATGTTACAGTTTTTTATGATGATAAGAAATAACTTTTCTTTTGAGCCGAAAAATTGCCATTTTATTCTCATCATGATTCACCCCTAGTAGCTCTATAAAATTAAATTATTGTGGAGGAAGGGAGTGAAATAACCATGAGTGAAGAAAATAATGTTCAAATAGAGTATGTACCTATTGTGCAAGAATATGTTGATCTATTTCCAAAGTATATACCTGGAAATCCTCTAGAATGAGAAATTTTATTTTTCATTGACTTAATTCCTGGTTCAAGGCCCATATTAGAGACCCCTTATGGAATGGCCACTATTTAATTAGTAGAACAAAAGAAACAACTATAAGAATTGAGTAATAATTGATTTATTAACCTTACTATTTCTCCATTGGGATCCCCAGTTCGTTTTTTAAGAAGAAAGACGGATATGTGGGGTTCTGCATTGACTATAGGGAGATAAATTCTATAACACTAAAGAATAAGTATCCCCTACCTCACATTAATGATTTTTTTGATCAAATTCATCGAGTTCAAGATTTTTCAAAGATTGACCTTAGATTTGGAAACAATAAGTTTTGCGTGAAAAATGATGAAATTCAAAAGACAACATTACAAACCATGTACATGCATTATGAGTTTACAGTAATGCCTTTGGGACTAACTAATTCACCCTCAGTTTTTTTGGATCTAATGAATCGAGTTTTCATGGAATATCATGATAACGTTGTAGTAGTATTTATTAATGATATCTTTGTATACTCCAAATTATAAAAAATTCATGAAAATAACATGTGTACAATTTTAAAAACTCTTCGAAAAAATGAATTATAAGGGAATTTTAGAAACTGTGAATTCTGGCTTTATGAGATTTCATTATTTGGCCATATTATCTCTATTAATGGAATATCTATTGATATTCTAATGAAAAGATAAATCCAAAAATTTCCAGCACCGATTAATATAACCAAGGTACGATAGTCTATTGGTTTAGTAGGTTATTATCATCATTTCTTCCAGAATTTATCCTAATTGGCTAACCCATTAACCAAAGTCACACATAAAGGGGTAAAATTTGTTTGGAAAAAAGAGTTTGAAGAATCTTTAGAATAATTGAAGAGAATATTTTTCAATTATCCTATCCTGGCTCTACCTTTGAGGAATGATGGGTTTGTTATTTATAACGAATCTTCAAAGAAAGTAATTTTTTGTGTCCTTATGAATAATGATATAGTTATTTCCTATGACTCACAGTAGCTAAAAATTCATGAAAAAAACTATCCTACACATGATCTTGAGTTAACAATTGTATTCTTTGCTCTAAAAATATAGAGACACTATCTATGTGGTGAAAAATGTGAGATATATACTGATAACAACAGTTTGAAATATATTTTAACATAGAAAGAACTCAACATGAGGAAAAGGCGATGGATCGAACTATTAGGGATTAGAATTACACAATAAAATCCCACCCAGGGAAGGAAAGTAAAGTGGCAGATTGTAACACCCCAAACTTCCATGGTATGTTTCCTTTTAAATAATGCAATAGCTTGCATTCTATGCAACTTTGAGATTCTAACACACCACGACAAATCAAACTAGCCATTATATATAGTTTACCCACTTTTTGAAATTTTATAAATTTTATTTTTCAAAATGGGCTTCATTTTTGAATTCAGATTATTGAAATTATCTTAGAGTAATTATTGGTATTTTTCTGAAAACATTCAATTTTTGATGAATAGTGGAAAACGAAGTGTTATTGGTTAAAACCGTCTTTTTATTTAAATATTTAGTTATTTAATTTTAATTTATTTTAGGTTAGAATAGATACATAATACCTATATATGTTCAATTAATTCATTGGAGTCATTTTATAATAAGTTTAGATAAAAAAATTTGTCGATATTTTTACCGTCTTCTACCCATCACCTAGGAGCATTTGAAAATTTGCATAAAACATTAATTTACAGCTTCTATGAGTTGAATTTAAAAAATATGAGAGTCATGGTTGAAATCAACAATTAAAATGTGGCTCAATAAGAAGAAAATAATTTTTGGTGAATAGTAACTTTTGACTTTTACTTACCACTATTAATAGTAAATAGGGTAATTAATTGTAAAAATGATATCATAATTACCCTAACACATTTCCTAATTCTATTAGATAAGTATTATTCTACAAAAAACAACAATATGAATAAAATATGATCCACTTTGGTCTACCTGGATTAGATTAGAACATTTATTATTGTTTTATTTAAAGAAGAGTTAAAAGAGTTAAATTCAATGTTTAATAACTAAAATATTTTTAATATAGGGTTTCACAAAATATAAATTAGATTATAAGTATTTATTAGAAAGATAAATATATTTCCTACATAATTTAATTTCATTTATAATTTTTAGAAAATAAATAATTTAATTTATTTATGATACAATGACGATGTCGTAATTACCTTATTAATAAAATATTTAAATAATTGATATTATAAATATCCAGATAAATGTAAATTTATACTTATGATGACATCCACTAATTTTCTAGTTCAATATTACATGTTAATGTTGGTTGAGTAAATTTTATTTGAAGTGATAATGTTTTTTTGACTTTCAAAAAAATCTATTACTAAATAGTGTCAAAATTGACATAATTGATTTTTAAAAACAAATATTATATTATTAATTGATATAATATTCCAAAAAATATATAATTTGAAAAAAATACATAGATAATGTTATATATATTAATAATTAACCACTTGTTGTTATCTTGACTTGTTATAGTATGTTTATTAACCATATAATATAAAAATACAAAGAGACATACACTACTACAAAAACCCCTTTTATCAGCGCTAAAAATGCCTTTAACAACGATCGAAAAGTGTTGTGAAAGCCGGCGAAGATAGGGGGTCACCTTTATCAGTTCTCCAGAAAATGCTGATAAAGACCCTTTTTATCAGTGCTTTCTTTTAAAGATGATAAATGTAAAAATATTAAAAAATATTAAAAAATATTTTAGACAATTATGCCAATTGGGGGGGTTTATAGTGCCTGACCCCCCCCCCCTTAACAACGCTTTCCATCCCCTCCAGCACCCACACTCACCCCCCCGCTACCCTATATCAGTGCTACACCCACCACCTTTATCAGCGCTAGCTCCCCAAATCCACCCCCATGCGCGCACCCTTTCCTCCACCAAGATTTGATCTTGAGACCTCCCCCTTGCGCGCCTAAAGCCTTTTCCACTCTTCCATATTGATTTGTTCTCCAGTTAATGACATGTCTATATATATATATATTTAGTTATATTTATTCATATATTAATATATAGTTATATTAATAAATATATATATAAATATTTATATTTATAGTGATATTAATATATATATATAGTTATATCAATATTTATATATATGTAGTTATATTAATATATATATATAGTTAGATTAATATATAGGTATATAAATATTTATATTTTGGTATTTTAAATAAAATATATATTATTTTTTATTTAGATAAATATAATATATTTTATATGTAAATATATTTTTTTATTTATATTTATAATTAAATTTTTATGTGTGGATATATAAAAAATATGTATATATTGTTATATATTTGTTTATAAATAGCATTTCATTATAAAAAATGATAAAATTTTAAATAAATAATATCAATATAAATGTAATAACTTGGAATAAATTCAGTCCCCACCAAAAAAAATCAATAATACCCCCTTAAATATGGCTGAAAATCCACAAATTTAAAAAAATCGGAGTATTTGGATTAAAAACTCAGTTTTGGAGTCTTTCTGGGCCTTTTTGGCCTTGATCAGACCTTGACTGAGGTCCCCCCATGTTATTTGGGTATAGAGGTCATCACAGGCTTTGATTTTATATGTCGTAGAGCTCAAACAGACACCCCGATCAGATTTTATGGCTGTTTGAAGTTCGAGTTATGTTTTCAACATATTTTGGTTTTTTTAAATTTTTTTATTTCTTTAGTCTTAAAATTGTTATTAAATGACTATTACTCCATAATTATTAGCAAATTATTAATTAAAAATATTTTATAAATTTTTTTTGTAATCCATTTTCACTAAATATCTTATATATTAAGTGTAACTGTATATTTATATTTATCTAAAATATATTTAAAATTATATTTTAAAAATATATATTATATTTATAACAATATAACTATATCAATATATTTAAATATTAATATATATTTTTCAATGAAATTTTTTTGAAGTAGAACTTTTATCAGTGCTTTTTAAAAAAGAACAGATAATGACCCACCATTATCAGCGCTACTAAAAAAAGTGCGGATAAAAGGGTACCCTACGCTAAAAACCGTTGTTAAATGGGGTACCATTATCAGCGCTAAAAAAAGTGCTGATAAAGGGGTAAATTTATCAACACCTTTTTTAGGCCTGATAAAGGTACCATTTATTAGTGGTTTTTTTATTACTGATAAAGGTACCCCCCCCCCTTTATTAGTGCTTTTTCTTTAGCACTGAGAAAGGGTGGCACTAGCCTTGCCCCGTTTTGTGGTAGTGATAGTAAATGACAAACTATTTAACTAAGAGTTAAATCTAAATGATAAGGTTAATATGATGACCTAAACCAATATAAAACCTATTGGTTTAGATGTTTTAGAACCATCCACACCTTATCTTAGAAATAATTAATTTTGGAGCCATTAGAAACTGAAAATTATTTTATTATAAAATAATATTTCAAGCTTTTCCTAAATTGACCCTCACCCCTCTTATAAAAGGGAACTCACCCTTCTCTTAATTTGACATCTCCAAATCCATTTGGCTCAGCCAATACCTACCCAAATATCTTTCCTAACTTTTCTACCTTCATTCTAGAGGCCTTACCTTAGTCATAAATCCAACCTAAAGAGCCCTTTTGATCAAATAAATATGAAGAACCTGATGAAAAGGTAAATATTTAATCAACTCTTTCAAGTTCTTTTATTCATCCACTTCCTCATTATTTGTTGTTTACATTCTAAAATAATAACTCCAGTATCTTCTATATACTGTGATGTTATTATAAAACTGGAACAATCATATTCGTTATTCTATCCATCATATGAATTACAATGTCACCATACGTGCGTATATACGTCTTACCATCTCCATGCCATGGTGTAGTTTTTTATTCAAACCCTTCATTATTTGGATGGGTATAATAATGAATATAACCACTAAAAATAATAAATATAACATGTTTATGATTATTTATATATGATATACCATCCAATTACATACGATTTCACCATCAATATAATGATATTATCACCCGTGTGTACATATGGATTACAGTCTCCACGAACGCGATATTAGAAGATCATATATGATATTATATTTACTTATATGGTTCTTTAATAATTTAATAACAATGATTAACTATTATAAAAGAGGTTAATGTACCCTCATCTTTGGAAAATTAATAGGTAAGGGTTAATTTCACAATATATTTATTATCCGAGGTTGTTTTTACGTAAGTCTCCACTGGGACTTCGTTATCATCCACATCCATATAACATGTGATTAGAATTTATTAAATGAATATTTATGTTGTATTATATGTACATGATATGAAAATTATGCGTGTGGCCAGATAGTGATCCAACAAATTGGGCAATGATTTAGTGTCAAGAGGCATCGTGTATGGGATTAGGGTCTAAGAATAATCTATTTTGGGACTTCTTTCACTATTATATGATGTATTTTAGGTTTTCCTTGATTGGTTTGTGATGTCATGTATAATTGATTCTCCACATTCCCTTTCTTTCATTATACTATCATGTCATATCCTAAATTATTGTTCAAAATTTTGATTCTCACCCCTCTTATGTTACATTTATATGACTCTTGGATTATATGTAATAACCTAACTTATGTTATTCATTTTTTATTTCATTACTGGTCTTTATAGAACACCCCTTTCTTATGTATGTTTCGAGGTTATCCCTTGCAGTTTTAAAAGTTCAATGGAGTTTTTGGAGCATGTTACAAAAAAAATAAATAATGATGACATATCTATGCAACTTTTTGATGTGCTATGAACATAATTTCCAATAGACACTAGGATTCACAAGATTTATGGAAATTAATATTTCTATTATTTTATAATAAATCATGAAAAAAATTATTATATATATGCGTTTCTATAGCTACCCACCAAGTTATTCATCACATATTAGGCTTGGGATAACAACTATTGTACCATAAAGGGATAGGGATGGAAACCGATGTACCCTATTGGGATTAGACTAGTCACCCATATACCCACTCAATATCATTAAATATAAAACATTACTCAATTAATTGGAGGGATATATTAGGATCACCTTCCATATAATGACAAACTGAACATATGTATTCCATAAGAACAAAATATAATTCATTATATTTTCATTTCATAATTAATAAGTGGAAATGAAATAAATTTTAGGAAAATTTATTAAAAACATGGTTATATGTCATATATATAAATAAGTTGGATTATATCATTAGATAATATCCCTTGTAAAGAATAAATATCATTAAATTATTTTTGATATAGATGAAATAAACTTTTAAAGAAGTATTAAAAATATGATCTTAAAAACAACAACATAAATATTCTTATTTTGTTAAGTATTAAAAAAATTCCTTAAATAATGGAAATTTTATTTCTTTCTAAAAAATTTGGAATGATGAAAAAGATTCATGATAGAGAATAATGGCCATGATGGGAAAAATGGGCGACAATGGTAAATGTTTAAAAAATAATCATTTCACACTATTGTAAAGATAGTCAAAAGTGTGATATATAAAAACTAATGAAAAGATTCTATACAAAATATATATATTGATTTTAAAATATAATTTAAAATGAAATTAAATAATAACTAAATTTCTATATAACAATATTATTCAATAAATATTATTAATATGGATTTGGATGAAAAGGATTAATGACATAGAATAAGAGATAATGCCACATTGAATTATTAGGATTCATGTTAGTTTATTCATTAACTTAATGGGAACAAAATGATTACAATACATTTAAAAACCAAGATTAATAATACTAGGAGGTTAAAATTTATAGGTCTTATTATATAAATATCATAAAATAAGAATTATAGAAGTTTAAAAATAAATAATCTTCATTAAATTTGAGATTGGAACATAATAAATTAATTGTATTGTTATCTTATTTTAACACACTCTAAAATCATGTCTAATAATATTAAATTTATTAGAATTATATTTTATAACAATATTTATATTTATCATAATAGATATCATTCACATAAACTTTCTTATTACCCATTTGTTAATAATTATTTATCAAAGTCAATATTTGCGTACTGATTCTTTAATTTTCTATGTTTATTTAGGTTCTATAGTTCTAAAACTGATTAAATTTTTATGGTTCAACAATAATAGTTATATCATAAATAAAATATTTATATATTATAAACACTATCATGAATATGTATTTAAGGTGGTAATTAAAAATTATTTCTATTTTACATGGACGTTGTGGTCTCTAGATGCACATGAGTGAGGCTTCTATATTACAATGTATCGGAGGGAAGGAAATATGAAATAATATATTTTTTAAAGAATAATTATTAGGTTATAAATATTATATACATCCATTATATAAATTTTATTACTATAAATTTGAGGTGCTGATGAAAAGATAAATACATCTCTTTATTTGGATTACTATCAGCATATATGCATGTGAAATGTTTCCATTTTCAGTTAGATGGAAAGGATGAATAAAATATTAATTATAATAAAATAAAATAATAATAATAATAATTGTTCGCATTCCATTTTTCCTGTGGTTATATTATATTTGGATGTTGTTGATGAAGATTAAACTGGAATGAACTCACCTAAGTCTATTACCACTTCACTGGGTATCCTCCTTTGGATCTCTCCATAAGACTTCTTCAATTATTATTTTAGAGAGAATAGGTGTATGGGAGTTTGGAATTGATTTGGGAATATAATTTTTTATATAATTTTCTCTAAATTTATATTGAAGAGAGAGAGGACGTTCTTTTTTATAAGTGAACAAAGTGTACCTCTGTAAATACACACAATTTTAAAATAATTTAAACTCATTTTTAATTTAAATTGTAAAAAATAATTCCAATTTATAATTTTATATGTGTATAGGTATAAATATACTCAAAAAATTAAATAATTCTATGATTTTGTGATATTTGAAGTCTTATCACTTAGTTTATCCCTTTTAATAGATTTAACCATTACCATGATTATAAGATATCAATCTTGGAATCTATTCTTTATAACAAAAAATTAGATGGTAATTATAACCAATATTTTAAATTATTACTAAAAATATTAAATAAATTTTATCATAGTAAATTTAAAAAGATATAAAAATATATTATTATATCGGTGCACAAAACACCCAAAAACTATTTTGAAAAAAAATGTATCTGTGAAGCATAAAATGAAATTGTTATTATTTTGATGCCCAATAATAAAGAATAAATAAATTTCAATTTAACTAATTGAATATATAATCCAAAAATAAAAAATAAATCAATTATCAATATTTATTAATTCAAATTGTTATGATAACATATATTACTCACAGTAACAATGATTTTCTGAAAAATATTTCTTATTACCATCCAATGATTTTATCCTCATTTTTAAATAATTTCTAATAAATATAGTTATGATCATAAAATTTTCAAAATATAAAAAAAATTATCATTCATATTTTAAATACTCAAAATATTTGTAAATGTCCTTTAAATAACATCTTATATAATTAAAACAATGTATATAGAAAACACTTCTATAAATCCCTTTATTATTAGACAATTGTTTATTATCGTTACTAAACCAATCCATGGATTTATTTATGTGAATTTATTAATTATTTAATTATTATCGTCTATATAACTTCTAAAATTTCTTAATGTAACAAAACAATAGAATTCAAAAAAATAATTTAAAATAGATTCAATGACATTTTCTTAATTGAATATAACCCCTTTTATAAAGTCATTTATTTTATAAATTTCATTTCACAGTTTAATAATTTATCTCATTATTCAATTATTTTTTATTTTATATACATAATAATATGTCAAAAATATAATTTATCTCAGGGAAATGTAAATATTTTGAAATCATAGGGTGTTATATTCTACCCTCCTTAAAAGTGTTGATCCCATGAAATATAATTGACATATCTAAAAAATGAGTATACTTATACCTAATTAAATCCTAGGGTTCCAACTATCTTCCAAAAAAATATAATTCTGCAAAATAACTATGACTATATGGGTGGTTCTATTTCATAAAATCTTATCCGTTTAGTGAATAATTTCCACCAATTATTCCTTATAAAAAATGTTCATCTCTTAATTGTATAACCTCTTAGTTGATTACATCTGAAGGATATTTTATGTACCTACTCAAAAGTGATAAATGGAAGACATTATGAACTTGGGAGAGATTTATTGGGATCATAAATTAATAAGATACTATCCAGGCGTGATAAAGAATCCCAAAAAATAAGATATTTTTGGGGCTTATATTTTATTTCAATATCAGATAACATTATTCAGATGAAATATTTAAAAGAATACTTTAGAATCATATTTAAACTGTATACCTCCATAATTGTTTTAAGAATAATGATTTTATTGATTTTAAGCTTCTGTGATGTTTTTTTTAATGTCTCTGATCATCTCTTCCATTTCATCAACTGGATTATGTTCAAATATTTTCATTCTCCCAATTAATCTTTTTATATTATAGTTATGAACTTGTTTATATAGATTTATTTATAAGGATCCATATTACTCCTTGATTGAAAACAATTATTTTATGAAAATTCAACTGTAGGAAGGTATTGATACCTCCTATATCCAAAATTTAAAAGTAAATATCACCATGTAACATCTAGGGATTTAATTGTCCTCTATGATTAACCATCTATTTGAGGATGATATATAGTTCCAAAGATCAACTCCTTAATTAATTATTGATGGAGACTGCTATAGAAAATTGAGTAAAACTTCATATACATTTTAGAGTTGTGATACATGAAGCATTTCCACTCCCATAATGTATTTCCTAGAAATTTAAATAAGAAATAAATATTTGATGATATAAATAAAATGTGATGACTACCTAAGGTGATCAAATACAATGAAAATAATTTTTTTCCATATGACTTCACGAGGATTTCTATCATGAAATCGATGATGAAGTTTTAATATTACTTTTATGGTAAGGATAATTGTTGAATCATTCACTGAAACATTTTTTTATTCATCCTAAACATGTTGATATGGCATACATTGGGAAACATGCTCAACAATATCGCTTTTGTTGTTCCCCTAACTAGATATCCTCTTCGATATCTCTATATATACTCTTGATTCTATGATAGATAAATAATAAATATTTATGTGCTTCATCCAATTGTTCCTCTTAAAATTCTTATATTAAAGGGACACATTTCTCGTCCCAGAATTTTATTATTTGATTATGGTAATGATTGAACTCTAGATTGATTCTTATGTTCTTTTTCAAATATGAATCAACCTTATACAAATCTTTAATCATTAAATGGTTGTATTGTTAATATTTTATTTAATAAATACATGATTTCTCCCATTCCATTTTATTTTATGTCTTATAATCTACAAATATATAAGTACTATATTTCTTTTTATCCTTATCATATATAGTTTAATATGGCCCTTACTAATCAGATCATCACCCACCATGTTAAATTTTCGAGGGTGGTAAATTATTAAATATTCATACTCCAAAAACATCTCTAACCATCTAATTTTTCTCATTTTTATCTATTTATATGTTAATATATAGTTAAAGAATTCATGATCAATACATATGTTACAACTTTAACGATAAAGATGGCAACTCTATATTTTTAAAGAATTTATTTCTACTGCCAACACCATATCATGATTTGGGACATTTTAGAACTAAAATTTCAATTGTCATGAGTCACGCACTACCAAAATTTCATTTTATTATAGAAAATAGCAATCCATTATTTTATACATCAATATATATGATGAAAAAATATTCTCTACTATCGGGTAAGGTAGTCATGGGTACACTGACCAACATTCTCTTCATCTCTATTATATTTTCTTTACATTTGTATATCTAATGGAATGTATCCCCCCTATATGTAAAAATGGTCAGTAGATATAATAACATTGAGAAATTTATTACAATGTGTCTATAATTTAAAATCAATCCATGAAATATAAATATCTCAATCACTATGCTTGGTCTGACCCATTGTTCAGTAACCTCCATCATTGGAGGATCCATTGGTATACCAATACATGTAATTACATGACCATGAAATGATACTTTTTGTGTCCATAATTAATAGTTTCTATATAGGAAAATATTTTCACCTTCCACATGTTTTTAAATAGAATCACCAAATAATCATTATTCCCTACCATGGTCTTTTAGATTAAGAGGAAATAATCTATAAATAATTCCAAAAAATGATCAAGGTAATCTTTAAAGACTACCAATTAGTTAAATGATGACAGAGGGAGATTTTGTACGTCCTAATGGAATCAATATAAATTAAATTCTATATTTTATCCCTTTTGAACATTAATGATTATACAAATATGGAAGGCTAGTCATAAAAAATTTATGATCTCTTTATACCTTATCAAACAAGCTGTCATTATTAGGTATGGGATATTTTTTCATGATAGTGTTCTTGTAATATTTTTAATAATTAATTTAATAATGTATTATCCTATATTTAATATTTAAAAAGTAACGAGTTCATCTCATGGTTATGTATGATTTTGATATGAGTCTGTTTTATAGATTCTCCTTGAGTTGGTTCATTAATTGCATCTACTCTATTAGTACTATTCAATCATTAGTGTATAAAAGAGAAATAAAATATATTATAAGTTATTTAGAAATGTAAACATAATAGTTTGGGGAAATAATAGGAAAATAATTCAGCAAAATCCAACACGATATGAATAGAAAAAATGATTTCCCCCCAACCATTTTTATTTTATATCCCTCATTTTTTTATATAAAGACTCGTATAATGGATGTAATTTTCATTGAATGTTCACATTAATCCCTATATTGATATAATATTGAATAAAATTTAAATATATTAAATATAAATCCAACTAATTGAAAATTCTTGTGGGATCTATGGAGTGAGAGTCAATCCATTCCAAAAATAACAACAAATTTGACTATAAGGAGAATAATAAGAATTGCATGAAACAAATTAACAAAAACTTCTATCAAAGTGTAGTTATATACATTAGATGATGAATTCATACCATTATGTTTTTTCACTAATAGTTAAATATATAATCATTTATGTGGTAATGTGAAGCCCTTATTAAATTTCTTATATATAAATGATTTGGTAGAACAAGAATAAAATAAATCATGTACACATCACAAGTTAATGATATGTATATGTTTCACCAACTTATTATTATGAACCACATTAGTAGTTTTGATAATAAGGGATATACCTTTTTTCCTTTTTCAAAGGAGGTTTTTAATTTGGATTGATGTCATTAACCCCTAGTTTGGTGTGGATGTCAGTATAAGTCCCATATAATTTATTATTAAAAAATTGGGGTTTGTGTTTTATATCACAATGGCCATTTTTTAATCCATATTTCCATGAACATCATGTTCATGGTAACATTATTTTCTAAATATAATTAATTTACCATTCAATATTAGAGAAGTACCCAATTTTTCTTCCCACATTTTTCAGTTAATGGAAAAAAAATTATTCATCCATGGGTTTTATTTTATAAATATTGTCCAAATTCCATGTTTCTCTTCTTTTACCAAATATTATACTATTAATGGGGGTATTTAATTTCTAATTTTACCTTTATATACAATCAAATATTTGTTAGTTGCTACAAATTTCTCTGGTATACCATTTCATACATTGACTTGGTTTTAAGCACCTAATTAATTAATCAATTTTTCTTCCATGGTTTATGATAAAACTATAATCATTCCACAGAAGTATAGTGATATGTTCATCATATGTACAAATGGATTTTTTATCCTTGACTCTTATTTTCATAAATTGTATTACCATTTTATTTTTGAGTGTTCAAGAAAAATACATTTTTAAAAGTTCCTTATTAAACTCTTTACATGTCTTGGAGTCAAATTCATTAACATGCTACAAATTCTTGATAATATTCCACCATTTATCAAATTCACCATCCAAATTGTACATATCAAAAAAATAATTTCTCATGGTATGATCACTAGAGGATAAAAAATAGCATTCCCATTACACTGAATATCACTCGAAATTATTGGATCAGAGGGCTTACAGGTGGAAAGAGATTATTGGAAAATAAAAGAGTTGGTATTAATTTACTTCCTCATTTGGTCAGTTTAAATTTTCAATATGAAATGAATTATTTTTCATAGAAGGAAATAATTGGGTGGGTAGATGATTAATATTTCATATCCCAAATTCCATTTCATTTCGTATCTTATAAGTTGGGTAATTATATTGGATATCATATTCAATATTCACATGATGCCTCATAGTTCCAACAATTGACGGAAAAGAAAATGTATAGTGTGAGTATGAATCAATATTAATCACAGTAATAAATAATATAAAAATTAAACATAATTCTAAGGATTTCCTAAATTATAACATCGTCATTAAAATATTGACATTATAGGGTCATCATATATCACTTTTACCCTGAGTTATTTTTGTCTGTCTTATATTTTTATATAAAACCTAGTCCCCAAAAAAAACTAATCTCTGATATGATATAAATTTATGAAACTCAAGTGTAACATAAATAAATTTTCTAAAAATTTAGATGAAAATAAAATATAAAAAATAATTAATTTTGATAAATTGAAAATGTTTAGTTATTTAATATAGTAGATACATAAATAATTTATTCACGGTCATTCTTCTAGATTCCTCAAAATTAATCTTCACATGAGTCACCCTTTCTAAACCATTCAAACATAATATCCTTCCTCATAACTCGGGATATTAAATCAAAATATAATGTTGAACATGGATTCCCAATTCGGGTAACCATAAAATACATCAATTGATGATAATTTCAGATAATTTTATGACCATTTCAGCATGAGACCTTAATTAATGTTAAATTTCATATCATTTAAGATTCATGCACAATAAAACATGAATCATAAATTTTAACATCATGTAACACGTCTTTGGAATGAACATGAGATAGAAGGAAATAATCTTTATTCCTAATAACATAACATAGTAATTAAAAAGTGTAATTTTCATAACCCCAAAAATCATATTTCAAGGCTACCCATTAAGGCATCAGTTACACGGTTGTCTTGAGCCAATAACCCTTTCAGTTTCTTGGGATTAGGCTAACCATATTTGTACCCTCTTGGGCTTCATAGTCATTATGTATATCATTATGTTCTTATGAGATATAAAAATTTACCAAATTAATTGGATGTCCATAATGGAACTACCTATCACATAATGATAAACCATAAAAAAATTCTAGGATTACATAAGATAATTTTTCATTCCTTCATAGCATAACTAACACATGGAAAAGAAAAAGGTTTCATGAATACTTCCTCATAAAGTCATCATAAACCATATAAATAAATAATCACCATGATATCATTATATAATATTCAATATGAAGCATAATTATTATTATATATGTTGATATATATGAAAAATACTTTTATAAAAGCATTAAAATTTGCATTCCTAAAATAAGAAATTTTTTCCCATTTCGTAATTTTTTAAAAATGAAAATTAATGGAAAAAGGGGATATTTTTTTAAATTACATGGAAACATAAAATATAATATTTACAATAAATAACTCACTTTTCATTTGGAAAATTAGGTCAAGGGATAAAAATTAATAAAATATTATTTTACAGTTTTTCAGGACTATCAATAATAACATGTACAAAAAAATAGTCGAAAGGATTATTTATAATAACTTTGTAAATAATTAAATAAAAATTTTAAAATGAATTTGAATAATAATTGATGTATATATATGACCATTCTTGAAACAACATAAATAATATGGAAATTGAAACAAAATATTCCAAGAATAAATTAAGAGATGTGATCAATTTCTATTCACTGCAATCATTTCAAAGGATTCGTGATGAAAATGGAATGAAAATGATATGAAAAAATATGATCTGAATTAATAAAGGTAGTAAAATAAAATTTATGGGGATTAAGTGATAATTATCCTAACATTAACAGAATTTAAATTTAAATATAAATAATATAAATTAGAAGCAACAATGGAAAAAACCCTTTACTCATTCTTCCACATTGTTGAACATGAATAAACCACATTTGTAAAAATTTAAAATTAATTATAAATATATATAATAAATATAGTTATAATTATCTTACTAGATATAATTAACTAATTATTTATTATTACATGTTTATTAACAATTATGTTTTAAAGTTAGTATTTGGATGTTAATTATTAATTTTTCATACGTGTTTTGTTTTGATGGTATAGGTCCGTGAACCTTGTAAATTATTATAGAATCATAATAATTTCATATAAATCAAATTTATTTATTATATATAGTTTTGTAACCATCCATGTAAGTAATTAATGTAAAATGGGACGCATTATTTATGGATGTAGTAGTTTTCATGTATATATGAGCAACATTTCAATTTCTATTGGATGAAAGGGAATGAAAGTATTATTTTTATCTTTTTGTAAGATAATTATTTATTATATATAATACCTACTCATTAAACAAATATATATAATTCTTCATGTAAGGTGGTTCTTAATAATGATAGAAATTACTTCAATATGGAATTATTCCACAAAAATTCATGAGAAATGTATTCATTTTTGATTAGATTGGAATAAGGAGGATAATTATTTTTCAATGAGAATAATTACATTTTTGTATATTTATTTTATTGCTTGCATTACGTTTATTTTTTCTTTAGATGATTTTTTTGTTGAATTTGAAAAAAAAACAAGTGGATGCATGGTTAAGTTGATTCCATCATCCATGGGTATCCTCCTTTGAATCACTCCTCTTTACTTCTTAGGATAGTTTATTGAGAAGAATTGGTTCTACAATCTTTATGTAGTAGAGTTGGTTTGTTATTTTTGCATATCATTGTTTAGTTAATGTGATTAAAGATTGTGAATATATGTGGATATGAGGTACCCATTTATAAGAGAGGGGAGTGACACCCTTGTAAATATACTTAAAATTAACATGATATAAAGTCGGTTTTAGTGGAATGTGCCTCAAAATAATCCCAATTTTTTATTTTTTTACTTTATTTTATCCCCTTTTAACAATTTTAACCTTTAATACGATGACATAATTTTTTCCATGGATTCTATTATTTATGACTAAAAATTAAATGTAACATGTTACCTAATTTAGAAAATCTAATTCCATATAAAGAATCAATTTAATTGGATTCAATTTTAAATGTTTGTTGATTTATTTAATATATACAGACAAAATTAATAATAACCATTTTTGGAAAAATTGTATTTGATGTATAATATGAATTTATAACTCATCCTTTAATAATAATTAAAATTAAATAAATTTTAATTTTTTGAATTAAATATTTTAAATAAAAAATTCAATAAAATTAGTCATCAATTGTGTTTAATTAAATTTACAAACACAAAATACATTATTCCAAAAAAAATATTTTTCTACAAAATATATCATTCTACCTCCAAATGATTTTATATTCATATATAACCAACTAATAATCAATGTATGAATTATAATTTCTTTTATAAATTTATAAAAATAATTTAATATAGTTTTAATAATCCAAATAATAAAAATTATATTTTAGTTAAAATATTATATATATGAGGCAGTTATTGTAATCAAAACCTTTTATTTTACCTATGAATTATTAGACATGTATTTATTTTCATTACTTCACGTTTCCATGGATTTCATTAAGTGATTTTTTTTATTTCATAAATAATATTTGTAGATATAATTTCATAAAAGTACGAAATATGATAAAAAACATGATTAAACAAAACTGTTCAAAAAATAAACAATTATATTTTCTTTAGTGAATTTTAATCACTTTATGATATTATTTATTTCTATAAATTTAATTTAACTATTTTATAATTTATTTCATTATTCACTTATTATTGGTGTTGTGTGAAACAAAATCTATAAAAAAAACAATTATTTCAAATTTATATATATATATATATATAATGGTATGTTATATTTTACTCCCTATATAATAATTTCTCCCATAAAATTATGTTAAATTAAATAAAAAATTGAAGAATCTTCAGCGTCATTACTTCCTCAGGTTTTCATATAGATTTCTCTAACATATTATTCCACCACAAAACATTTACAAAGAGGGTGGATCTAATTTTTAGAAGCTTATCTATTTAGTATAAAATCTCCATTGGTTATTCCTCATATTAATTATTATTCTCTAACTATAAAATATCTATGTTTAATATATGTTAAGTATTGGTTAAGTACTTACTAAAAAGTTATATTTTTCCCACATCATTCACTTGATAGATGTTTCGTGGTAGAACCAAATGATACCCATCTATCCAGATATGATCAAAAAACATAATGGGGGAGATATATCTAGTTCTCATCTTTTTCTTATTTCTAAATCTCATAACCATCTTCCAACAGGATATTTAAGGATTACCTTAATACTAGCATTGAACTTCAGATATTCTTGAATGTTTTCATAATAATATTTTTATTTACTCAAACTATCCCATATGTGTTCTTGAATTGATCATTCCTCTAATTCCATTTGATCCGTTAGATCAGGTCCTAATAGATTATGTTCCCCTACATTATCCTATCATGTTGGATTTCTACACATATTTATGTAGATGGATTCATAAGGATCCATATAAATTTTATAGAGTACTATTTTATTGTAAAAATATTTAACTATAGGAAATAGTTAATACCAACTACCTTTCATGTGAAAAGATAATGGTCTCCGTATATATTCTAGGTTTATAACAGTCCACTCAGAATGAACATCAATTTAAGGATGATTTAAAGATCTAATGTTTAACAATGAATTAAATTCATGAGTAAAAAATCTCCATAACATTATGATAAACCATAAATATCACAGAAATATAAATTTGATAGGTACTCAATGAATCTTCTAAGAACCCAGTTTTTATCGTAGGTATGGATCCTTTTACTTTTGGTATATTTCATTATTTTCTACCATATAAAAATTATTAATGAGTTCTGAGGTGTCTCGGGGGTGTTCAAGGCTTTTTAATAGCCCATAACCCGACTTTTTAAAGACATACAGTACTAGGGGGTCAGTAAAAACAATATGGGGGTAGACCACACGGTTACTCCAAACATTGTGGGTTGGATAATAGTGTGAATCCATGCACACAGTTATCCCTAACTATGTGCTAGGAGCTGCACACCCATGAAAAAAATCTATAGTTTTCAGCATAAGTTTTTAAATGTTTGGAAGTTATATTTTCTTACCATATGGACTACTATATGACCAAGCCATTCCTAGTTGGTTCATGGTTTGTCGAATTGTGCAGAAAAATATTATAACCCCTATTTTTTGGGTTATTTTACTAAAATCCACTTAAATTTTTTTATATCAATCCCCGCCTTAATATTGAGATTATTCCAACATATAATTGTTTATTCTCTTATTTAGAGCTTTATTATTCCTAATGATAGTATTTTCCATAACTTCTCAATCAATCACTCGATTCAAGAACGATTGGTCTCATTGGATTCACACTAGTAACATTATCTTTTTATCAGTTCATAATTCTTATTCCTATCAATGATTTTATTTTGATGAATAATTCAAGGCCTTATTAATAGGGCACTGATTCATTCTTCATATTTTTTTAATCCAATCCAATATAATGAATGAAACTATATAAGGAGAGGAAGACGGGCCTATGGTAGGTGATCTATATCTCATCCCTTAAGTTTAATAAGTTTTTAAATTTCAATAATTGGGAGTACACTGATTTCATTTGGTATGAATAATGTAATGAAGCAGATAGAACATAATAAAATGATTATGTCATGAATGATCTAATAGATTGTTTCATGCCATGTTAGATTTGTCATAATAATAAAATGCAATGACTTGTACCAAATAAACTATCAAATAGAATGTGTTATTACATTACATAACTAATTAAAAAATTAATTAAAGGTTCTCTAATGTATAAAATCTTTGAAATGTTTATAATAGTGGTAAAAATTGACCCAACCTTGGATTCCCCGGGGAATTCCTTGACCACTTGTGGGCGCCATTCAGATTTCAGGATAACAGTTTCCATGGTTCATACCAACCTTCAAACCTGATCCTTTTCTTCTATTGGATGCCCAGTATGACACCATAGGATCCTCCCATTATTATTAAATTATTTCTTGGATACCCTCCTTTTATATATCATGATGTGTACAGACATGACACACCTTAGATATTCGCTTGGGCCAGGACATTTCTTGTATCAATTTAGCTTGGATAAATTCCTTTGACATGGTTGGAATTAAATTATCATGGAATTCCTTGGGTGATTCCCCTTGGATTACACTGTTAACCCCATATCCAGGCTATATTTTATTTTGTTATTTGTATCATCCCCTAAATACATGGATAACTTGGTTATTACTTTGGATCCTCTTTATTATTATCATCATCATGGATACCTTGATATATTTGGGATTTCTTATCATTATTATTATCATATTAGGATTTCAATGTTGGTTATACATGATGTGATATACAATATAATATGGAACATAAATAAATAATGAATTATTTACATGTTTAGACACCAGTTAAGGTTAACAAAACTACTTGGGAATTTAGATAATTGTTTTGCTTTACTTTTACATATTCATGTTTGAAAATTGTTTTTGTTTACATTACAAGGACTAGAAATTTTGGACGCAACTGATGATGGCCTACTACAATTTTTCTCACACACTATCCAGGCTTCCATAGGTACTTGGGAAGATTACATGAATTTATGTGTTGAGAAATGGAATCATCCTACCTTTTTAATTCCCCAAAAAACGTAAGATGTAACATAGTATTTGATCACGAGTATGTCATGAAAAACAAAAAATATAAGGGAATATCAAATCCCTATATTTTTAATATATTTTATATTTAAAATATATTAAAAATATTTTATACCTTTTAATGAAGGCGGCACTAAGATAGAATATGACACCCTAGATAACAAGTTTCTTTAGTGGCTTGTGTTATACACAAGTCCGAGCTTTATAGAACAATAATATATTATTAAATTATTATTTAAAATAATATAATATAGAAGTTATGAGTATTATTAAAAAAATTATTTAAATATATTTCCAAAATAATATTATATTAATTCAAAAGTATCAAATTAACATAAATTCATATTAGAGTCAATTGAAAATAATGGTAATTTTGTATTGAAAAATATTTTTTGGCTCACAAAGTTTTTTTACCCTAATAACATTAATTAATTACAATTAGTTAGTGATATTAATGATTTATATATATTATATATTATATGTAATATTTTTTATATTCATCCAATTTATTTATAAGAATAAGATAAGAAAAACCTCGATATTTTACATAAATACCTAAATTGAGATTAAAGTAATTTTCCACCTTTTAATGGAGAACCCATTTTAAATATAAATTATTTTGAAATTTTATAATTAATATATTTTAAAATATACTTCTTATTTTAAATATAATCATAAAAAATTTGGTTTGGGTAAATTTTCGTAATTTTTTTGTGAAGTTTTATTTTTTAAATGAATAGTGAAAAATACTGAATTTTAGTTGAAAACTTCTTTTTTATCTGATTTATTCATAAAGATAAAAGAATAGTATACAATGGTTTTAATGTATTATTAGATAATTTTATTATTAATTAATTCAATTTATTCCATTTTAATTAATTTCACATTAAAATTATCAATAAAAACAATGAAAGAGTTCGTATATTTTTAAACATTACAACCCTTCATTTTTGTCCCATCTACAGGATCAAATTTCAATTAATTTTTGAAAATTATGTGATTGAAATTTGAAAAAATGGATTCAATATTTAAAATCAGTGTAATATTTAATTTTTAAAAAGGACAACATAGTTTTTAACAAAAAATATTTGTGAATTTAATTAAAATTATTTATAATGATTACAGTAAAATTATGATTCATAGGGGGCTAAACCTTGATCATAAGTCCCAAGAAGACCTATACACTTAAAAAAGATTAATTGTATGTCCATATTTCTGACATATAGTCCTTTGTATAGAATTTTATCCATCATTGGATCCACTTCAATCATGAAAACTATGTATAGAGTTTCTTGATCAAAATATTACAAAAGTGCCACTCCTCGTCCACTATAAAAAGGAATCCTCCCCTCCCACTACCTCACACCGCTCAAGAAACGTTGGATAAAACAAAATCTTCTGAAATAGATCTTAAAAATACCAACCCTAATACTATAATCCTAACCTTAGGAAAATATAATTCCAAGTAATCCTTTTGGAATAAACAATAAAAGTTACCCGATTAAGATGTAACAACTTTCCGTAAGCTGTTTATTTTTATTTCAATTCTACAACCCCTAAAATATATTTATTCTATTCATTTAAAACAAAAATAGTATCCTATATATACCAGGATGTTTTTATTCTATGTATTATACATAAAATAATACATACATCCATCGAATGGGTAATGAATATATTGTTTCTGTGTTTGGCAAACTACCACCTCACCTAATGTTGATTGTTCATTTTTTCATTTCCAACATTTATAGTTTTCCATAATGATGGAAAAAAATTTTATATATGATATATATAATATTTTTTATGTATTTAAGCTTCATTAATTATTTTATAAGAATACCCTTATACTTTCCAATTTCAATAAATATGATAACTTCATTTCCGGATATCTGGACTACCACCTCCTTAAAACAATGTGACTCGTTCATACTATTCAAGGAGAATATAAAGGATGGGTTTAATTATAAATATGGGACATAAAAACTATATATATTTTTACAACATAATTACCTTTCTATAAATATAATATATATCACTTTCCTTATTACCCTTTCACACAATTAAAAAATTGATAACGTCAATCATTGACATGCTGACTACCACCCTTGAAAAATGATGTGATAACATTTACATCACAAAAATTATATATATAAGTATATATGATTAAATAATATCTTATTTATGATATAATTATCAATATTTAAATATAGGGTGTTACTTAACTTATTTCAATAACAATCATTGAACAATGGGAACGTTAGTTATGTGTATGTACGACCTACCATTTCCCTGATTGTAACATTGATTATTTTTTATAAAAATATTTTATTATTGGTTTTAAAAGTATTATTGATGTATAAATGGGTTAATTATAGATTATTATTATTTTTAGATGCCATATAATAACCCCTTTGACCACAGTTAATCAACTAAAGTAGTTTTTATCACATAAACTGAATATGGTCAAAAAAACCCTATGTAAAGATAATTGTTTAAGTAGTTGTATACAACACATTATAAGTGAAATAAATATAATGATAAAAATTAAAAAATCTCTCAATAAAAAAAAATAATTAACATATTTTTATTATACAGTATGTTAAAGGATGGTCACCTAAAAAGAAATGAAAGGTAAGGGGTATCATATCAGTATACATTCAATTGAGATTTATTTTTTGTTATGAAACTCGTTTCTTTTATATGGTGTATATACTACCCATTTACATAATATATCATGAATATCCCTAATCACATTATAATATAACTTTTATTTTATAGTATTAATAAATGAGGTTTACGATTTAAAACGTTTCAATGTGGTACGGGATACTTTGGAATGTTTACAGATTATTTTCCTCAAAAATAAATTTACTTATCTAATATAGAATTTTTATTCAAGAAAATTATATATAAATTGATTAGTAATCCCTTTCATTTTACTCTCCTATAGTAATTAAATACCTTTTTTCAATTATATCTAATCTTTTTCGACTCCTTAGTACTCAATCCGTTTTAGAAAATGGTTTCAAGAAAAAAATAATTCATTTCTATATTTATTCAGAGAACATAAATTCCTCAAAAAAACTGTTTTATTAAAATAAATTTGGAAGATATTATTATTGGATAAAAACAATTTCATCCTTTTTTAGTTTTTACCAATTATTTAACTGAAATGTTATTTTCTCTTTCCAAACATGTGATTTTTCTGTTATTTTTACCACGCAAAATGAATGATCTTTTTACCTTGTAGAGAATGTCCGGATATACCCACCATCATTCCTTTAAATCTTCCTTCGAATTTTTAAAATTATAATTTTTAAAGAATTTTTTTTAAAATTTTATTTTAAAAGATAAAATTTTCAAAAAAAAAATCAAAACAAAAGGATATTTTCCTCAAGAATGTTCTTAAAATATCATTTTATAATATTTCCATTCATAAAATACAAAAATAAATTATATTACTCTACTTGGGATATGATGTATTGATAACATCCTTAATATTCCTTTAGATGTTTTATTATTTATTTGTCTAATGGTAATATTGACATTTGTTTTCTTGATGCCTTTTCAATTCCCCCCCCCCCCCGAAATATTAAGTTTTTTAGGATTATCAAACATTGAATTTACACTAATTATCCATATTTTGTATCATGGATATGTATATTACATAAATTGTATAACATCATTCATATGATGTTTACTTTTAAATTCATTTGATTATTTGGGGAAATATTGATGAATCTATACATTCTACTCCACACTAATATTTGATATTGATCATTATTAAATTAATTATTCAATATACATGGAATGTTTTTGACTAGTACGACATGGTTGGGGCCTGATTATTGATAGGCTCTCAATGAACCATTAGTCACATGGTACAAGTCATTTTGATAGCCCCTATGATGGATTTTTATCTAATATGTTGAAAAATGACTAGTGAAATGTCTTAACAGTAAATGTACCATGTACTTAGAAAACATGGCTTCCAATAATCAATAATATCCTTCATTTAATTTCATTTAGTATTCATCCATGTGATTTTTCATCAATATGTCAGTGGATACATTTCATTTTCAGTTCATTGATTAAATTACATGTTTTTTAGTTTCATACCTTTCCATATTGA
Organism: Viscum album; assembly: GCA_963277665.1. NCBI lineage: Eukaryota > Viridiplantae > Streptophyta > Magnoliopsida > Santalales > Viscaceae > Viscum > Viscum album. The sequence goes on along the minus strand of OY728132.1, from coordinate 754,654,134 downwards.
TTTTTCCTTATTTAGTTATTTGACTGTAATTTGTTTCCACTAGAGACCCTCTCATTTAAATAATCAACATTACACAACTTTTACGGAATACTTAAAAAATATAAAAATAGATGCCCAAGGGACATATTTGGTATATTGATTTTGGAAACATCAAAACATGAACATGGGTACAAAATTGAGCAACATTATATCCTAATAGGTTCTCCTTGACTAGCACCCTTCTTAGAAAAATAAAAAAATACATATCATCCTAACCTATGGAAGGAATCATAAAAAGGGGGGATATCAAATGATAATTATGGGTAAACAAGGGAGATGTGTAAGCATAAACATGAGCATAATGGTTTGAGAACATGATCATGAAAATAGAAGATCATACCCTACATATCAAAGATCATACACATGAATCATGGAGAAAATCATATCAGTTTATAAGACCTGAATTAAAATGATATAAAGGACAAAATCCATTAAATAATAACATAGGATTAAGACATGGAATTGGGAAAAACACATAAGAAAATAATGATTTCCATCCATGCCAAGGAATCACTGCTAAGGCCATCGTAGTAGTCGTGGTTCATTTCCATGGAAATCATATAAGCATGAGTTCACTCCTCATACCATAATTGTAGGCATGGTTCACTCCCAATACAAACTTAGTAGCATTAGGTCTCTCCTAAAACAATCATAATCTATCTCATTAGATATAAAACTTTACCCAATTCATTGGGGGAAGATGTGGGTCACACCTACAACATAATGAAATCATATATACATGTTCCACAAGATCATAAATAAACATATTATAACCCAAGAATGGAAATAGGTATCATAAAGATATAAACATATCATACCCTATCGAAATAGACATGTTTCAAAATAATTTCATCAAAAAAAACCTATCAAAGAAGTGGGTTTATAATCATACAACCCATGAAAGAGAAATGGGTTTCATAAACATATTACCCAAGAAGAAGAAATGAGTTTATTAAAGACCAAGAAATTAATAATAACTCATTTATAAGAATTATATTAATGGAAACATTAGATCATTTCTTATAAATTAATGAGTATCACCAATAGATGTTATATTAGATGGAAAATAATTGTGAAATATCCTTTAAAAATATTTCCTGAGGAAAACATTCTTTCATGTTTGAAAAAAATATTTTCAATACATAAAACCATTTGAAAATAATTTTCAAAAAAAATACCTTGAAAACTTATGAAATTATTTTGAAAACTATTTTACATGAAAAATTATAAAATACGCTTAAAAATGTTTATAAAAAATACTATTCAAACACTTTGAAAACATATATAAAAATATTGAAAATGTTTTGAAAAACATTTTTTTTAAAACACATTAAAATATTTAAAATAAGGCTTGAAAACATTTTGAAAATAATTTTCATTCAATATTTATTTAAAAAATATCTTAAATATTAACCTTTTAAAAAAATACAAACCGAAATTTGGAGAAATGATGTCACGCCCCGATCTATCTGTAATTTTTTTTATTATTATTTTCTTGGTTTTAAAACATTCTGTCGAGGTTTGGGTTGAACACCGAACACCAATTTTTATGTTTTGTCGAAAATGTGTGTTTTGGAATTGACGTCATGGAGCGCACGGGTGGAGCGCGTTTCGGAAACCCCGGGCGGCTCTGCTTAGGCAATGACACTGTCTTTTGCTCTTCAGAAAAATTTAAAATGAATAAGTTTTATATTTTATTGTGGTTACGGTTATAAATTTTAATTATTATATTTGTTAAAATTAAGGTTATTATTATTATTATCATTTGTATTATTATTATAATTATTGATATTGATATTGATATTAATATTATTAATATGGATTAAATTTATTATTATTATTATTATTATCATTTACTTTTTTATCTTTATTTTTTTTATTCTTTCCTCTCTTTCTTCCCCTTTCTTCTTCTCTTTTCTTTTTTTTTTCTTCACTCTTTTGGTTATTCCACACGGGTGTCCCCCCGCCTTGCAACGCTGCCTCCTCCTTTTTTTTTTATTTTCTCCTTCTTCTAGCAGCAGCTTGCTCCGCCTCCTGTTTTCCCAGGCCGCCGCTGCTGCCCTGCATCCCCCTTGTGTGCCTCGGCTCCCCCTCCGCAACTTCCAGCCGGCTCCGCCACCACCCGCTTCAGCTGTACAGCGCCAGCCCAGCCCCTTCATCCTTCCCTATCGCAAGAAGGAAGCCTGCAACACCCTCCTGCTTCGCCACACAACGCCCCGGCCTCCCTGCGCCTCCTGTCCTGCACCGTGCGCCCGGGATCCCTCAAGCTTTCAGCTCACCCGCACATCACCAGCTGCGCTCTCCTTACAGTGCCCTAGCTGCCCACGGCCGCCCTCTTCCTCTGCAGCGGCGAGCCTCTTTTGCCTTCCCTCTCAACCGAGCAGACTGCCACCCTCCATTATCGGCAACCCCCTACAACAGTGGCCATCCCGTCGCCCCTCTTTCACCCATACAGCAGTGCCGCAAGCCCCTGCTTCCCTGCACGACTTCTCTCTCTCCCCTCTTCAGCGCCCCACTCCCTCAACGTCATCCCACCAGCCCTCCGCCTCGCCACTCCAACCCAGCAACGCCTACCCTGCACCCCTCTTGCTTCTCTAGCGCCCACCCAGCCGTCGCCGCTCTCCCGTCGGCCAACCTTGCAGCGTCCCCTCCCTCAGCAGCCTCTCGCACACCCCAGTTCTAGCCGCCCGTCCTACCCTCTTTGATGCTCTATCTCCCTATTGCTTTCCAGCAGCACTGTTTTTTTCCTCCTCTTGTAGCAGCACCTCCGCCTCCTGACAGCACCCTCTATTGCGTTTCCAGCAGCACCTGCACCCGCTGACCTGGCCTTCCCAACCGGATCCCCTGCCTTGGACGCGCCTCACCCGGCTTTCCTCCGTCATGCGCCCTAGCGACCCTGTGCGTTTAGGGGGCGACTGGTTATATAAAAACTGGCCCATCATGGGGTGTCAGAGGTGAGGCTTAGCCCGTTTCTAGATTAAAAGAGCAGGAATCCCCCCTCTGTTAGTGGTTCATGGAGGCGAGCATTTCCCTTCTCGTGGGGCGAAATGTCTTTGAGGATATGCGCATCCTGGTATAAACCATACCCTGCTCGTCCCCTTGCTGCTCTGCCTTACGCCCAGCCTCCGCGCTCTAGTTTTGCAATGATGCCCCTGCCTGGTATCACTTTCTTTCTCCTCGCGCAGCACACTCCATTCGCCGCTCTGCCTCCCTTGCAATCTAGCGTGCCCCTGCTTCGCACCCGCTATTCGGTGACCCCTTTGTCGTCCCTTAATCATAGCGCGACGCATCGCAACCCCCCAGCTACTTCAACCAGGTCTTCCGTCAGCCGCTCAAGTCTTTTCACCACCGTTGACGACGTCGGTGACCTTTCTAGCGCACCGCAGCACCGCGCCCGACCATTCACCCTTTCGTGCGACCCTGTTGGTCAAAGCCGGCCCCGCGCCGAGGTAAAATTTGTGCTGATTCTTCATTTGTTTATGGAGATTTTGTGATTTTATTTATTTTTGCGGGTGTTGCAGCTCTTGGCGACGTATTTCCGCGGTACTGTAGTCGTCGGCTTGCACGTACTTGTGTGCGAGTGTGAGACGCGCCGCGTTGTCTTCGTCATTGGTTTGCGAGTTGAGGTAGGTCCCCCACTGCACTTACTTTTAAATTTATAATTTATTAATTGCTTGTCGTTTTATTAATTTTAATGAATGATAAATAATATAAGATAATTAATTTTTAAATGATTGTTCAATGTAAAAAAGAGCTGTTTATTTTATACACGTCTCTTGAAATATTTTTTTGATGAGCGGACACCCATTATTGAAAGAATTCCCATTTGTCCTTTAAACATAATTTACGGAATTTCAAATATGGTTCTGGTTTTAATGATAAAATATTTCTTCTGAACAAGTGTTTCGGGTTTTCTTGAGAAACGATGTTTTTCTTTAAAATTGGTGAAGGCCCGTTTGGCACTTTAATAAAATAAATTATTTTTGGAAAACCCACTCAGGGGTGACTTTTGGTGTGTGTTGATTGTGTGATCTTTATGTGATGTTTATGCATCGTGACTGATTGATTTACATTGTGGGCGCACCCCTGTTTATTGCATGTGTCGACATGGGAACCTGACATAGTGAGTGAATATTCCGAGAACGATTGCTGCACTAGTTTAGATTACGCACTGGCTAGTGGCCCCATAGCAGGGGAATACTGAGTTATTGCTGCTATGGGGATTGGGCCCCTCGGTTAGGCCATGCAGGGCTATGCCGGGCGTTAGGGCGTTATGACTTCATCGAGTTAGGGCATGCCTTCAGGATGAGTCAGATGTATAGTACGTTCTGGATTGTTCACGATCTCCTAGGTTTGACCCATGTTTTCATTATTGTGTATTTGTGTGTGGCGGACGATCGAGAGGTCAAGTTCGGTTGCTGGCCTATGTGTGCCACTTTTCCCATTGCCCTTGGTATGTGTTGTGTGTTATGTGTTCTATGTGTGGTTTTCCTTTTTGGTTAATAACTGAAGTCTAGATTTCTAAATTATTCGTAGAAAAATGTTTTAAAAATGAAATGTACTTATTCCTTTCAAACATTAAACTTGTTTTAAAATTAAAAAGGGCAATGGACTGATACTTGTTTTAGAAATTAAAGTGTGTGTGTGTGAAAACCAATATTTTTGTATATTTAGTTCAAACCTGTAATTGGTAAATTCTTCATTTAAAGGTAGTGCATTGGGAATAGTTTTTTGGGCACGCCTACTGAGTATTAATACTCACGCCTGTAGTGTTTTCCTGTTTTTAGTTTTGTTGCAGGCTAGCTCGAGTTTGCTCGTCGTGGGCGAGAGTTGGTTGTGGTCTGGCGAGCGACTCTCGGAGTCGCGAGGAGTTTTTGGCCGAGACCAGGTTAGTGTGTTTTTGTGTTGGTCGTTCTTCCTTTTTCGTGTCATTTATTTTCTTTCCGCTGCTTTGTTTATTTATTTATTTTTACTGGGCGAAATCATTCCCACTTGTCCTCTATTGATTCCCTGGCGCTTGTCGTCAGCCCGGGAGGATCGGGAACGCCTCTCGGGCCATGTCGCGGACCGGCTCGGGTGATCGGTTCAGGGTCGACCCGGGTTGGTTCGTGACAAAATGTTATCAGAGGAGGTCAGCTCCTGAGCGGACCTTGTTTTTCAGAGCGCCCATTGTTATCTGGGGTTTTCATAGTAGAAGTTGTATGATTATCAGGACTCGAGGCACATGGACGAGAAGGACGTCATGAACCCTTGCTTGTTCCGAACCTCGGGTTACCATCAGATGTTTGGATTGTCGATGTCTTTTGATTCTTATGGTTTGTTTGGTATTGGGAAATGAAAGGAGAGTTGGGCAAGTGACCTCTGTGAGCTCACATGGTCTGGAAAGCCATGTGGTGCTGGAGACTTTACCCTAGAATGCTCTCAGTGACGGTGGTGTGATTGCCGTATGGCCGCCAACCATATGGTCGAGTCACCCATCATCACTAGTTTCCCTCTAGTGATTCTTCTGGATTTTCCTTATTTCTGAAAAAAAAATTGTGAAAAGTGTTATTTTGGTATTTGAAATGACAATGACCATGTTTGACCCATCTTTTTGTTTTCTTGTTCCTTAGTGTTTTCCCCACGAAGGTTTGATGGATGCCCAAGGTGCAGCTTCAGGTGGTGCATCCTTAGAAAATCCTCCAGTTGATCATCCTAAAGACTACGTCCTCGAGTTTCGGAAGTTGAACCCTCCCCTCTTTTATGGGCAGACAGATCCTCTTGAGGCAGAGGAGTGGTTACGGAAGATTGAGAGGAAGTTCAGTTTCATTGGGTTTCCTGAGTCGTTAAAGGTGAAGTTGGCTACCTTTATGCTTGAAGGTCCAACATGGAAATGGTGGAAGTCCGTGTCTCAAGATAAACCTCGGAAAGATCTCACTTGGGAGTTCTTCAAGTCATCATTCATTCAACAGTACTTCTCTGAAGTGACAAAGGTGAGGAAGAGGATGGAGTTGTGTGGTCTCCAGCAAGGTGTCGGATCGGTGTTTGAATTCTTTCGTCGTTTCCTGGACCTGGCTCCGTATGAATCGGGGTATGTTGGAAATGATCCTGTGAAAGCTCGGCATTTTGAGCTTGGATTACGTCCTGAGCTGCAGTCGAAGGTGGGAGAATTCAACATGATCACTTTCCCTGATGTGGTGAGACAAGCTTTCCTCGTCGAAGGTGAGTTAGCAGGAGGACATGAGGTGCCGAATCCTCCTCCAGCTTTGGGAAACAGTGCAGAAGATAGCGATAAGAAGAAAGAGAAGTGACATGATGGTGGTGGAACTACTAGAGGAATCAAGAGGCCTTCAGACCTTCAGTCGTCTTCCTCACAGGACAATACCTTGATCTGTCACCAGTGCGGTAAGCGGGGGCACAAGAGTCTGATGTGCCCGAATGCTCCAAAACCCTGCCACACCTGTGGACGTCTAGGCCACTTACAGCGATTCTGTCGAGATGTTTTCAAGAAGCGCGTTAAATCCATACCTGTCTCGTTGAAGGTCACCTCAGACCGTCCGCAGGAGTAGGATGCCATTTGGAGATCATTTTGGGGTTTTCTCTTTATAGTGTTTCTTGGATGTAGTAGTCGTCAGCTGTACCGTTTTGTGGTGTTTCTTTTTCTTTCAGTTGTAAGAATGGTTGTGGCTGAACCTTTTTGAATCCTTTGTTTTAATGGATGTGTGTTTGGTAAAATTCTTGTTCGTGTGTTATGATTGGGAATTTTGAAGCCTGACTGCGAGGCAGGAGATTCTTTAAACATCAGAGCTCTAGCCATAGGTCCCGGAGTGAAGCTGGCGCGTAGTCAGGTGAACCCCAGCGGTGAAGAAGGGCCTTTGTTTAATTTTCATCATTAGTGTGGGATGGTTTGTGTTCTTCCAAGGGTGTGACGTTGTTGGAGTGACGGTGACGGTAGTTTCGATGCTCTACCCATAGGCCCCTTCCCTTCTCCCCCTTGTGGTGGGGGGTTTTTGGACTGTGTGTAAAATCTTCAAGCTCGGTTACCATAGTCATTCCTTATGGTTGGGAGAATGATCACGGGTCTCATTGAATTCAGTTGGCTTGTTTCCTATGGTGGGGATTCTGTTCGGGCCTCCCCGTGTCAGTATCAGAGTTTCTTCTCGGGTATCATTTTGGGTGGTGTTTAAAGTCTTCGTGTTTTGAGGATAATTTGTGTGTCAGGGGTTTTCGGTGTCTACTTGGATCAATCAACTGGAGGTGCTTAAACTTTTCGGGGTGATTGACACATAAGGAGTTTCTTCATGGGTCTAGGTCTTGTGTGGCTTCCCAGGGACGGGAAGCATTATGGTGGGGAGAATTTTCACGCCCCGATCTATCTGTAATTTTTTTATTATTATTTTCTTGGTTTTAAAACTTTCTGTCGAGGTTCGGGTTGAACACCGAACAACAATTTTTATGTTTTGTCGAAAATGTGTGTTTTGGAATTGACGTCGTGGAGCGCACGGGTGGAGCGCGTTTCGGAAACCCCGCGTAGCTTTGCTTAGGCAACGACACTGTCTTTTTCTCTTCAGAAAAATTTAAAATGAATATGTTTTATATTTTATTGTGGTTACGGTTATAAATTTTAATTATTATATTTGTTAAAATTAAGGTTATTATTATTATTATCATTTGTATTATTATTATAATTATTGATATTGATATTGATATTAATATTAATAATAAGGATTAAATTTATTATTATTATTATTATTATCATTTACTTTTTTATCTTTATTTTTTTCTTCTTTCCTCTCTTTCTTCCCCTTTCTTCTTCTCTTTTCTTTTTTTCTTCACTCTTTTGGTTATTCCATGTGGGTGTCCCCCCTCCTTGCAACGCTGTCTCCTCCTTTTTTTTATTTTCTCCTTCTCCTAGCAGCAGCTTGCTCCGCCACCTGTTTTCCCAGGCCGCCGCTGCTGCCCTACATCCCACTTGCGTGCCTCGGCTCCCCCTCCACAACTTCCAGCCGGCTCCGCCACCACCCGCTTCAGCTGTACAGCGCCATCCCAACCCCTTCATCCTTCCCTATCGCAAGAAGGAAGCCCGCAACACCCTCCTGCTTCGCCAAACAACGCCCCGGCCTCCCTGCGCCTCCTGTCCTGCACCGTGCGCCCGGGATCCCTCATGCTTTCATCTCACCCGCACATCACCAGCTGCGCTCTCCTTGCAGCGCCCTACCTGCCCACGGTCGCCCTCTTCCTCTGCAGCGGCGAGCCTCTTTTGCCTTCCCTCTCAACCGAGCAGACTGCCACCCTCCATTATCGCCAACCCCCTACAACAGTGGCCATCCTGTCGCCCCTCTTTCACCCATACAGCAGTGCCGCAAGCCCCTGCTTCCCTGCACGACTTCTCTCTCTCCCCTCTTCAGCGCCCCACTCCCTCAACGTCATCCCACCAGCCCTCCGCCTCGCCACTCCAACCCAGCAACGCCTACCCTGCGCCCCTCTTGCTTCTCTAGCGCGCACCCAGCCGTCGCCACTCTCCCGTCGGCCAACCTTGCAGCGTCCCCGCCCTCAGCAGCCTCTCGCGCACCCTAGGTCTAGCCGCCCGTCCTACCCTCTTTGATGCTCTATCTCCCTATTGCTTTCCAGCAGCACTGTTTTTTTTCTCCGCTTGTAGCAGCACCTCCGCCTCCTGACAGCACCCTCTATTGCGTTTCCAGCAGCACCTGCACCCGCTGACCTGGCCTTCCCAACCGGATCCCCCTGCCTTGGACGCGCCTCAACCGGCTTTCCTCCGTCATGCGCCCTAGCGACCCTGTGCGTTTAGGGGGCGACTGGTTATATAAAAACTGGCCCATCACGGGGTGTCAGAGGTGAGACTTAGCCCGTTTCTAGATTAAAAGAGCAGGAATCCCGCCTCTGTTAGCGGTTCATGGAGGCGAGCATTTCCCTTCTCGTGGGGCGAAATGTCTTTGAGGATATGCGCATCCGGTATAAACCGTACCCTGCTCGTCCCCTTGCTGCTCTGCCTTACGCCCAGCCTCCGCGCTCCAGTTTTGCAATGACGCCCCTGCCTGGTATCACTTTATTTCTCCTCGCGCAGCACACTCCATTCGCCGCTCTGCCTCCCTTGCAATCTAGCGTGCCCCTGCTTCGCACCCGCTATTCGATGACCCCTTTGTCGTCCCTTAATCATAGCGCGACGCATCGCAACCCCCCAGCTGCTTCAACCCGGTCTTCCGTCAGCCACTCAAGTCTTTGCACCACCGTTGACGACGTCGGTGACATTTCTAGTGCACCGCAGCACCGTGCCCGACCTTTCACCCTTTCGTGCGACCCTGTTGGTCAAAGCCGGCCCCGCGCCGAGGTAACGTTTGTGCTGATTCTTCATTTGTTTATGGAGAGTTTGTGATTTTATTTATTTTTTCGGGTGTTGCAGCTCTTGGCGACGTATTTCTGCGGTACTGTAGTCTTCGGCTTTCACGTACTTGTGTGCGAGTGTGAGACGCGCCGCGTTGTCTTCGTCATTGGTTTGCGAGTTGAGGTAGGTCCCCCACTGCACTTACTTTAAAATTTAGAATTTATTAATTTCTTGTCATTTTATTAATTTTAATGAATGATAAATAATATAAGATAATTAATTTTTAAATGATTGTTCAATTTAAAAAAGAGCTGTTTATTTTATCCATGTCTCTTGAAATATTTTCTTGATGAGCGGACACCCATTATTGAAAGAATGCCCATTTGGCCTTTAAACATAATTTACAGAATTTCAAATATGGTTCTGGTATTAATGATAAATTATTTCTTCTGAACAAGTGTTTCGGGTTTTCTTGAAAAAACGATGTTTTTCTTTAAAATTGGTGAAGGCCCGTTTGGCACATTAATAAAATAAATTATTTTTGGAAAACCCACTCAGGGGTGAATTTTGGTGTGTGTTGATTGTGTGAGCTTTATGTGATGTTTATGCATCGTGACTGATTGATTTACATTGTGGGCGCACCCCTGTTTATTGCATGTGTTGACATGGGAACCTGACATAGTGAGTGAATCTTCCGAGAACGATTGCTGCACTAGTTTAGATTACGCACTGGCTAGTGGCCCCATAGCAGGGGAATACTGAGTTATTGCTGCTATGGGGATTGGGCCCCTCGGTTAGGCCATGCAGGGCTATGCCGGGCGTTAGGGCGTTATGACTTCATCGAGTTAGGGCATGCCTTCAGGATGAGTCAGATGTATAGTACGTTCTGGATTGTTCACGATCTCCTAGGTTTGACCCATGTTTTCATTATTGTGTATTTGTGTGTGGCGGACGATCGAGAGGTCAAGTTCGGTTGCTGGCCTATGTGTGCCACTTTTCCCATTGCCCTTGGTATGTGTTGTGTGTTATGTGTGCTATGTGTGGTTTTCCTTTTTGGTTAATAACTAAAGTCTAGATTTCTAAATTGTTCGTAGAAAAATGTTTTAAAAATGAAATGTACTTATTCCTTTCAAACATTAAACTTGTTTTAAAATTAAAAAGGGCAATGGACTGATACTTGTTTTAGAAATTAAAGTGTGTGTGTGTGAAAACCAATATTTTTGTATATTTAGTTCAAACTTGTAATTGGTAAGTTCTTCATTTAAAGGTAGTGCATTGGGAATAGTTTGTTGGGCACGCCTACTGAGTTTTAATACTCACGCCTGTAGTGTTTTCCTGTTTTTAGTTTTGTTGCAGGCTAGCTCGAGTTTGCTCGCCGTGGGCGAGAGTTGGTTGTGGTCTGGCGAGCGACTCTCGGAGTCGCGAGGAGTTTTTGGCCGAGACCAGGTTAGTGTGTTTTTGTGTTGGTCGTTCTTCCTTTTTTGTGTCATTTATTTTCTTTCCACTGCTTTGTTTATTTATTTATTTTTACTGGGCGAAATCGTTCCCACTTGTCCTCTATTGATGCGCTGGCATTTGTCGTCAGCCCGGGAGGATCGGGAACACCTCTCGGGCCATGTCGCGGACCGGCTCGGGTGATCGGTTCAGGGTCGACCCGGGTTGGTTCGTGACAAATGAGGATGGGTATATTCGTACATGTCATATGAGATCAAAAGCACATTCCTTCTGTATGGTAAAAAGGATAGAAAAGTTCTATTTTCTTATGGTAACATGAATATTACCTTGAAAATATTGGTAAAAGAAAAAAAGTTGGCAATTTTTTTAAATATTATAGGGTAATGGAATAATATTGCTAGAATATATTTTTAGAAAACATTGATTTCCGACCGAAGTGAGGATAAAGTCGGAATTTCCTAAAAACACTTTCTTAACTATATTATGTTTAAAATAGTAGAAAATGGTAACAATAGATGAGTATATCATGAAATAATAGATTATAGAGAAACTCATTAATATTCATGATATATGGATAATAATATTTCATCAATGGAAGCATAAACATAAACAATCTAAAAAAACAATTATATTTTCTCAATGAACTCTTATAACTTGGTATATTGGGATCATGAAATACATGTAAGGAAACAGAATTACATGAATCATATAATATTATTAAAATATTGATATTAATGATATTTAATTTATAAAGGAATTATATGCTCCTTGAAAAATAGGTTTGGTGATCAACAAAACATGAGACCCAATGAAAGAAAAATGAGGCAAAACATTTTTACTGATTTGGTTACATTGGAAACTTAAAACCAATGATATAACGATCATAAAATGGGAATTTTAATACCCATTTATTTAATTATAATAAACATATAATAAAATTATGGTAATTACATACACCACACAAGATTAAAGAGTGGAAATCATATCTTGTATCTCATAGAAACTGAAAGTGAGATGAAATCCCCTTACTATGTGTCCTGACTCTCTTAGTACTCGTACAAGCTTACTATATAATAAATATATGTTTATAAAAATATTAAAATAATAATAATATTATATCTATAACCATATATGGTTTTATTATGACCTTATATTACCTGCAAGTTAATGAACCTATGTTAATGTTTAACATTGGGTAAAATTCACTTTGTTCTTCGCATGTGTCTTAATTTGTTACAAAATTTCTCCTTATACTTATATCATGAATGAAGTCTTTAAAAAATTATATAAATATCAGTTATATAAATTATACATGTAAAATAATAATCTATAAAAAAATTGGATTGAGACATTGAATACACCATTCATGTAGATGGTAAGCTATACGTACGCATGAACATTGTTTCCGTTATTATTGTCGTACAAAAAAAATGTATATAAATGAAATATGTGTACATATGTATGTATATATATATATATCATTATTCCATTATCATTAATATGTAATTTATATCATATTATTTCATTATACCCATCTTTAATACATTCCATGTGTTTTGTGAACGAATCACATCGCTTTGTGGGGGCAGTAGTCCTCACTTCCCAAATGAGATTATCGTATTAACACCAATTGAAAATTAAAGAGATTTATTTGTAAAAGAAACATAAAATACTAAATATATAGTAAATATAAAATATGAAACATATAAATATATTTACAATCATAATGACCAACATGATATGGGGTAAAGGTCAAATGAACAATCATCATTTCGTGAGGCGGTAGTTCAGCACAAATAGAAATAGTATGTTCAACATCCATTAGATGTAGGTGTGTATAAGTTCGGTTTAGAAAAATTTCATAAAAAATCAATTTATATATATGATAATGTTTTTTCATTTTAAAATGGTATAATATTAGTCTAAGGAGGTGGAGAAGGAAAATAAATAGAAGGAGCTTGAGAGAAGACATTACCTCAAAATCGGGTAACTTCTTTACATTATGAAAAAAGGCTTCCTTGAGAAGCATTATGCCAAAAGGGAGGAATCAAGGCTGAATGGAGGATTTTTAGGACACTACATTCTAAGTTCCTATATGAACAGAAATGTTTTCTATGAGTGATGGATGGGTATATGTGGTTCCCTTCTATATGGAAGGAAAAGGACTCACATGGAAAATTTAGATACAAATTAATAGTTCACAGGATCTTACCTAAAAAAATTCATAATTTCAAGGGAATAATAGTAGGTTTATGGCATAAATATGGAAATAAACTTGGATTTGGAAAGGTTTCTAGGTCATTTGGGCACTTAATTTTAAGTTTTAGTCACTAATTATGTTTAATTTGGCCTTAACTACTCTGATTAAGTTCAATCACTTGTACTAATCATTTTGGTAATAAAATTACATGGTATTTTAAACTATAAATATTAGAGTGAATATAATAGTTTATGTAATATTTTTTAAATTAAAATCACATAATAGAAAACATTATTTTTAATGATAATCCTGCAGACGTGAAGAAATAATTGCGTTTTAAAGTATGAAAAAGTTCAAAAGTTTGTCAAGATTGTATATTCAGTTTAAAAGTGAATCCAATTTTAATGAATTAAATTGTATTAATTAGTATAAAATTCATTTAATGTGACCATAAAAAATATTTATAATATCATTTATCATTAATAATTAATTTGACAAAAAGGCCATTTTTAAAACAGAAGCCGTATTTTTCACTATTAAAAAAAATGATTTTTCACAGAAAAATACCAAAAATTCACTCTATGATGATTTATATATTATGAATTAAAAAAATAATTTTATTTTAACCAATATAATTTATAAATTTTTTGAAAATGAATATTATTATTAAAAATTGGTCCATTCAAGAAAACTATAATTTAACATAAAAGGACATTACCAAAAAAATATCATCTTTCATTTTTAATATGTTTTATTTATATAAAAAAATTATAAAAAATATTTGGAAATTAGTTAATACAATTAATATAACTATTTTTAATGGTGAGTTTATAATTATTCCATTTAATTAGTTATATATGTATAAAGATGGTTCATTGAAATTCAGTGTTGTGTATGTCTATGCCAGGTCGATGTTTCTTGGAGTGCAAGCCTAGATGGTATTGCTTATAAAGCAATCCAGGTTGTTATTGAATGTGAAGGGAATTTATTAATTATTGTTTCAATATATATATTTATATATTTATATATAACAATTTTCAGTGTCATGTGGAATGAAAAATATTAAATAGATAAATTAATTTGAAAAAATAATCCTCAAAATATCAGGGTTTAACATTATACCCCCTTAAAATGAATTTCTCCTCCAAAATTAATCTCGGTTATAAAAGTATTAATACTTGAATGTTTGATTCATAGAAACCCAAATTGTAAAAATAGAATATAAAAATTCCCTTAAAAGGGAAATTTGGAACTAAAAAGGTTACCCAATGTAACATATAACTGGGTTTCCACAAAGGATAACATAGATTGGGAGAGAATATTGTACTTGGATGACAAGCGTACATATTTATCGGGAATGATTGAGGTCATCAATCAAAAAAAAATTAATGATCAAATAATGATTATGTCCTCAAATTCATAAATCTATGATGATTCTAGAAGCCATTGGTTCAACCGAATTTAAGTTTTATGGAAAACATTGTTTATACTGCCTTCAGAACATTGGGTAATTCTTGATAAATTTCTATAAAAGAAATTAATTATTCTTTTGTGTTTTAAAAAATTTATAATGCATCCATTACCTAATGGAATAAATTTCTAGCAATTAACTCTAACAAATAAAGAACTACAATACACTTTTAATGGATCTTAAGGCCCATAAAAGAATAAAAAGTCAAAATATTTTTCTCTTAAAAATCAACATGAAAAAACATATATAAATATAAAGTAAAAATATTGGCTCATCATAAATATGTATTCAAAAAAATAAATATATATTAACCATGGAATCACATAGGCTAATGGTAGGCATAAAACCCTCATCTTCCTTTAGCCATGGGTTCATGACCTAGGGCCTTACCAGACATGATTTGTTTTCGCCCTACATAAATGATGCCCTTTTCTAAAACCACACAAATATAATATATAAGATAGACATAAAGGAAAGAAATTAAATTACTGATTATCCTTTTAATCATGGATTTCAACCAAAACTCTGTGCACAAATACTTCCTTATAAGAATCAGACTAGTACTTTTCTCTTGTTGGAAAATTTTTTAATCGTCGACCTTATTTGAATTATTTGAGATCTTCGCTGGAAGCTTTGGGATTCACGGGGTTTCATATAGGTCTCCTCAATACCTCATATGTTATATTTAAATTTGACTCAGAAGAAGATTATTATAGGTTGTGGGTCAAGCAATCATTGTTTTTTTGTGGTTGTTTCATGAAAATTCTCAAATGGAAAAAAGATTTTGATCTATATACTGAGTATCCTATTGTGCCAATTTGGGTAGGTTTTCTTGAGCTACCCCTTCACTTGTTCAATCAAGAAGCACAATTTCTTATTTCTAGTCATCTAGGAAATCCCTTAAGGATAGATTCAGCAAAAAATCACTTTCCAGGCCATCTATTTCTAGAATATGCATAGAAATTGATGTTTCACAACCTTTTCCCTCACACATTTGGATTCATAGTGGTGAACTTGGTTTCTCTCAGGAGATTTTCTATGAGAGGATGCCTGATTACTGTCACAAATGTTGTATACTTGGCCATCCTACTAACAATTGTGGTAAAAGTAATGTTTGCCCTATGATTTGGAAGCCCACTGGGATTGAAAAGGGTACCAAATCTGGTCCTTCTAATAACTATAAAAAGGAAGACATTGAAAATAATATTGGATTAGATCAAACCCATACCCGTGACAATCAAATTTCAGAATTCATAACTTCTTTCCTTGATAGAACTACTACCCCTCCCCTCACTAAGGAAGAACCAATTAAGCATCAGCCCTCTCACTCAATTGAAAAGCGGGAAATAGATTTCCATGATCCAATTACTCTTGAAGAATAGAATGATCACAAAAAGTCTCAAAAGGATGATGGTCAGGATCATATTTAGGCTTCGGATTCCTGTGACTCCTTAGTTGAGTAAGAGGATAAACCTAGCCACACTGAGTAGTCATATTTAAAGTCTATGTCAAGGAAAATAAAAAAACCAATGGTGGATGCGGACATATTTATCACTCTAAATCCGAAGAAAACAAGGAGACATAAAGATTATTTGAATATGGAATGGACCATTGTTACTAGATCATTGATTGATTCCAAGAGGGAATCTACTAAAAAAGTGCAATAAAAACCTCTGATTAATGAATCGAACATCCATTTATATTACTTCTCGCAACATTTCATAGAGAAACAGATCCAGGATTGGAACAATAATATGGAAAGGCAACAAGAAATATCCCATCAATAACTTCTACAAGGTGTGATTTATACTGAACAATTTATCAACATAAAACATTTCATTTTAAACGAAAGGATGAAGATTTCTATTTAGTCTCGTTGACTCCATTGATGTACCTTTTCAGTCTATGATTTATTTTCAGTCTCCTTGGAATGAGGTTGCCGCTGTTTTATCACAATTCTTTTCTATGATCTTTTATATTTTTAGATACTTCAAATTTTTATGGTTATTGCTGATTTGATTGCAATATGTACTGGTTGTCTTAATCATTTTATTATCTTTGACTATATGATATTATTCACCTATGTTTGGGCTGCTTCTTGAGTTTGTTACACTTGTTCGGTTCAGTTGGCCCTTAGATATGTTTTCCTTTTCGTTTTGGATCTTGGTTTGAAGATGAATACTTGGGATTTTTTTTAGTATGATTTTGCATGTCTTGATGATTGATTTATTGTTTGAGAAGATCTCTCACTTTCGAGCTGGCTTCCTTCTCTTGTTGTTCCATACAAAGATTTTTTAATTCATTGAATCCTGTTTTGGGTTTTGAACTTCAGTTGAGTGGTGCTGGCTGAACTCTGACTAGATTTTGTTCCAGGCTATCATCTAGATATCTTCTTTATCTTGATACACTTTGGATGGATCTTATTCTTTATGTGAGGTTGATTTGGGTCTGCATATGATATGGTTTAAATATTTGATTTTTGTAGATAGAATAACTTTTTTCTTCTTCAGATGCTTCTCTCTTGTACTGCTGATTTCTAGACTTGTTTATGGACATTCCTCCATGCTGAGTAGTGTCATTTAACTGCTCTACAGTCTATTTACATGGATTGATATTTTTTTTAACAATATGTTTGCTGATGTCTTCTGATTTGTTGAGGAATTTGATGAGGCGCTCAAGGAAGGCCATCCTTTGGATTTGAAGGCTAAGGAAAGCTAGAGATGGATGGAACACCTTCTTTTTTGAAGGAAGGTCATGTTGCCTACTTTTTGGCATTCTTTAATTTTTGAATTTGGCATGTTTGATCTACCTTCCATGTTTTCTTGATAAGTCCCCGATGATGTAAGTTCTTTACACCTCATGTTTGTAATGCTGCATTTTGATTTTAATAAATTTCTCTGGGGGCATGAATTGGGAATCCAATTCATGTCATGACCTTTAAAAAAATACTTCCTTAAGAATTTTAACTACAACTTTTCATAAAAAGTTAACCCTATAACCCATCAGAAAGATGAAAATCCAAAACCATTGAAAGAGAGTCATGAAATTATCTTTACCTTGGATCCCATATATCACAATGTATATCATGGTTCCAACATTACAAACATGTGAATACCTATATTTTAAATTCCCTTGATAGATTATAATAACCTAAATTTCCATAAATATTTTTGAAAACATGCATGCTTCTTCATTGCAAAGTATACTGTATTTTATACATAAATCCAAAAATACAATAAGCTTCGTCAAGGATAGAATAAAACACCATTGAAAAGGTCCTTACATAGTTCCCAAGAAATCTATACTATCCAATTTACATATTCATATCCCATATATATTTATCCATACAACATTACCTTATCGTAAAAAACATATTAAGGGTTACCTTCCATTTCTCAAAATGTAAAATTTCATGAGATAGAATTTCCTGTCCATAATGACCATTCAACATATTCTTTTAAATCATTAGAAAAACAAAAAATGAACAATCCATTCATATTTCACCATTCTTAATTTTGGTATCCAAATACATAAATACTTCGATTACTTCATCCTTAATCCACTGGTAAGGATACCTGATCCTGTTACACAATACTTTTTTCCTTCAGATTTCATCTATATTCAGTTGATTGTCATCAATATATCCATTAATCACACTACCTTATTGATTCTATTTCGGAATTTTTATCGTGGGATATTAAGTTGCATAATGAATATTTATTCCCCACATAGAACACATAACCTTCGATGGAAACATTCGGAGGCCAAAATTCCCATCCGTTTCATTAACCAAACTCTTCATTTTACCCATACAATCAATTTTTTGTGTCTTTTCCATATTCAAAACACCTGCTTGTTCCTCTAAGGTATTCTATTTGGGGATTATTTCCACATTCCTGACACAAAGGAAACCAAATATTCTTTCCTCTATGGTCTCCATTGCCCCAAATATCTGTGAACTCATTCTTTCTCTTCCTTGGAGAGTATGAGTGTTTGGTAAGGTAATCATTTTCAATCATGTCACGTAAAAACAAGTTAGGCATGATCATGACATCTTGAACTCTCGTGATCATCCCACTTGACTGCTAATCAGAAAATATTCAATAATATGAAAAATTAATCTAGTTTCTTCCAGTTCTTGAAACACCCCATGCTTCCACAACATTATTCTCCTTGAATAATGCAATATCTTGCGATGTACGCAACTTTGAGTCCCGACACAACATGACCAATCAAACTAGCTGTCTAAAAAACAGCTATGAATAGTAATAACCACTTTTATAAATTTTATAAATATTATTTTTTAAATTTGACTTCATTTTTGGATTTTCAATATAAAAATTAGCTTAGGGTGAATTTTTGGTATTTTTATGAAAACTTTCAATTTTTTATGAATAGTGAAAAACGGTGAGTCATTGTTTAAAATAGAATTTTTATTTAAATAATTATTTTTAAATTTATATTTATTTAAAAGTAAAAATAGATACATAATACCAATATTAATTCATTTTATTTCACTGGAGTCATTTAATAAAAAGATTAGATATATAAAATTTTATTGAACTTTTTAACATCTTTTACCCACCTTTTATACACATTTATAAATTTGCAAAAAACATAAGTTTACTACTTCTGTTAAGAGAATTTCAAAAATCCAAGAGACATGGTTGACATCAGTAAGGAAACTGTGGTTCAATAGGATGAAGATGATTTTTTGATGAATAGTAAATTTTGAATTTTATTTACCACAATTAAAAGTAAACAGGGTAATTAAATGTAAAAATGATATTATAATTACCCCAACCCATGTCTTTATTCTATTGGATAAGTGTATATCGACTAATACCAACAATAATAATAAAATATGTTACTTTTTATCCACTTTTATTAGATTAGGAACTTTATTATATTTTATTTAATAAAGAGTTTAATGTGTTAAATTCAAATTTTAAAAACAATTTGTTTTTAATATAGGGTTATACATAAGATAAATTTGACTATAAATATTCATTAGATATCTAAAGATATTTCCTTCATCTTATTATTTTATTTAAAAATTTTATACATTATATAATTAAATTTTTTTATGACACAATGATTATGCTATAATCACCTTATTAATGAAAGATTAAAATAATTGATATTATAAATATTAAAATAAATGTAAATTGAAACTTTGGATTCCATAAATTAATTTTATAGGTTAATATGACATGTTAGGTTAGATTCAATGTATTATTTTCAAAGTAAATTTTTTTAGGAGTTTCACAAAATCCAAATACTAAATAGGGTCATAATTGACACAAATGAGTTTATAAAACAAATTTTATTTTATTAGATGATATAATATTACAAAAAGTCAATGTTTTTTCCAAATGAATTATATAAGGCTATATATGTCACTAATGAACCACTTGAGGTTCACTTGAAACTTTATAGTATGTTTATTAACTATGTAATATATGAATATAAGGAGACATGGTAAATGTTAAGCTATTTAACCAAGAGTTAAATCTAAAATATAAGGTTAATATGGTGACCTAAACCTATATAAGATTTATTGGTAGAGATTTATAAGACCCATACCCACATTAGCCTCTAAATAAATCTATTTTGAGCTATTATAAATTGAAAATTATTTTATAATAAATTAATATTTCACGATTTTCTTAAAGTGCCTCTCACCTCTCTTGTAAATGGGAACTTCCCCTTCTCTTAAATTCAAACCTCCAAAGCCAGTTGGCTCGGCCAAACCCTTACAAAATATCCTCCAAACTACAACTCAAATAAACTTAGAGGCCTTAATTTTACCATAAATCCAACCTAAAAATCCCTTTTATTCAAATCAAAAGGAAGCACCCGAAGAAGAGGTAATCACTTCATCAACTCTATCAATGTTCTTTTCTTCTTACACTTCCTCATTCTATGTTTTTTCTATACTAAAATCATAAATATTGTACCCTCTACATATTTTGATGTTATTACAAATATGGTAAAACCATATTCTTTATTCTATACATCCTATGAATGATCAATTCACCATATGTGCATACGTATGGCTTATCGTCTCCACGTTGTGGTGTAGTTTGTTATTAAACACTTCATTATTTGGATGGCTATAATAAATTATATAATTGATATAGATAATAAATTTAACATGTTAATGATTCTGTAAGTATAATATAACATAAAAATTACATACGCTTTCACCATTAATAGGATGATATTATCGCTCATGTGTACGGACGAATTACCTTCTCCACGGCGCGATGAGATTTCATTCCCCATCGTAACCATGCAAGAATAAAGTTAATTTGATGATTAAAAAATGTCTCAGAACGTCATAAAATTGTGTATATGAATTAGATATATCCTTTCCAAAAAAAATGACTTATTTAACAAAACATTTTAAGGAAAACGAATCAGTTGACACCAGAAACAATGATACTACTAGAATATTTTTAAAAATGGGGGTTCAAAACCAATTGGGCAGAGGTATTGTAGCATACTATAGAGACTGTAGCAGTGGTGACACTAGAGAAACAGTGGCCACTATAGTGGCGCCATGTCACTATAGTGGTTGCAAGGTACTATAGTAGTGGCTGATACTATGTAGTACTATATCAGGCGGAGTACCGTAGTAGTACTATTAACAGAATGGGCCTTGGGCCAAACAATTGGGCCTACGGTCCATGTAATGGGATAAATTTGCACTGAGAATTTGGGCTATGTAACGGGTCTTCCTCTACCCAGTTAAAAGAGGTTATATTTTCTTTAAATAATAAATGAGGCTTCTGCCACAACCTTTTAGAAAAATAAAAATGATTTAACCATTATATAAGAGGTTAATGTACCTTCGACTAAGGAAAAGTATAAGTTAAGGGTTAATTTTACAATGTCTTTATTATCCAAGGTTGTTTATACATAAGTATCTACTATGACATATTTATCATCCACATGAGTGTTTCTTAAAAATTTATTTCAAAACATTTTTATATTTCTTATACTATGGGTTCAAGTCATTTATAATCTAGTTTTAATATTTATAGAATGTTTTAAAAAGAATCTTTCTGTCGTTTTCCCAATGATGGTCTTTGTAACCTTTTCTAAAAAATAAGGAATGAATATTTTTTAACTTATATGGTGGGTGGGTCTATTTTATATCATTATAACACCTAAGAATCTTCCCATACAATCTTATTAGAATATTTTCAAAAAAACTTCTTTACTTTTAAATGATTCAAAGTAGAGAGAGATATTTCACTAAAATAGTTTTTGGATTGATTTTATCTATGTCAACATCATTTTTGGATATTACGCTTATTTGATGTTGATTTATTATGATACTATATTTCCATATTATATTAAAGGTTTTGATATATGTTTAACTGTGGATGTGAAATTATTATACCATTCATGGTGTATGTTTAAAGTATTAATATTTCATATGTTTTTTTAATATGAATGTTTATGTTATGTTTCAGCCCTTCCATATGAAGAATTCATTGGACATATTAATTGACTGGTGTATCCCACTATATCCCATTGATGTATTAGTAGGTCTCATAGGAAAAACAAGTGTCTTTGAACAAGGTCATGATGAAAATTTTTATTTTTAGTCTTGGAAAAATTCCATAATTATGTTGTTATGATGCTCGACATTATGCATTCCATCATTATGAAATTTTCTATTTATGTTACATGTGATTGTTTAACGAGAAGAACATCCATGTGAATAAGTAAATGGAATTATTTGATTAATCATTTCCATATTATGATGAAGTTTACATTTAAAAGGCTTCTGTTTTAGTCTTACACATTTCATAAATGTTTATGCTTATTTATGATAGTTTCTGCTATATTATTATCCTTACTGAGCATCTAAGCTCACCCCTTTATTATGTTTTATTTTTCCTACGATGTGAAAAAGTATATTATTATTTACCTACAAGATTTTTCTACGGAGATGAGTTTGTTAAAATGGGACGCAATGTCATTTATTTTTCATTTAATAATTTAACTTAAAACTTATGTATATAACTATCAATTACAACGCTACTAAACTTATTTATTTTTCAAGACATGATCTCTTGTGATCATGCCAATGTTATGTAATAATGCATCGACTCTAGGTAACAAGGGTCAAGGAATTACAGTTGGAATCATAAGAAGTTTAATACAAACCTTAGAAAGTGTATTTACATAATTCTGATTAGAGAACATTACCCAAAGATAGAATTTATATATTAGTATAGAAGAACATCCAAAATTTTTGGTAAAGTAGATATTTAGTGGGTTTTCCAAAAAATACATCCTTTTATGGATACTAAAAGTGGAAGTGGTTCTGAATAGATGTACTTAAGTGTGAAAAGTATGACTCTGTGTTTTGGGCTTGACCTGGGGTATCCTCGTACATGACAACAGGCCTTACTGCGCACCTATTTTGACATTCCATGGGGATATTATTAGGATAATTCACATTTTCTTAACATAGCATTATGAAGGATATTTGATGAAATTCATCCCCAAATAAAAAAAATAGGATAATTGATTATATGCATAAACTATTCAATTTATGTTATGTATTTTACAAGTTATGAATTATGCATTGTGTTTCATAATCTAACCTAGTATAGGCCATTGTTCAGAAATGATGACTAGTGGATGGAATGGAAACCATATCAGCACACATAATACATGTAGGGATTTCTCTCCTACTCAGGATAATTAATGTGGATCTAGTAATGCAACTAGGGTTGATCAACTTATAACCATACTAGGACAACTCACGCGGGTAATGAATAATAACATTACCTGTATAGATCACCCTAATCCAAAACGTGGATGATCAATGTGAGATGGATTCAAGAGGCAACAACCACCAAAATTCAATGGGACTACAAATCAATTTGTATTTAATCAATGGATATGATCCTTTGAAAAAAATATTTCATGCTTTTGGGAGTAGGAAAAGTTAAAAAGTTGTCATGGTAGTTTATCGCCTCAAAATAGATGCAGATCAATGGTCTTCATTTACTCAAACCACAAAAGAGAATAAAGATGTATCAAATATAGAATGCAGATATTTTAAAGATATTTTCATAGAAAATTACTTTCCTCATGAATATCGAGGGTATATGGAATGAAAATTACTATGTTAGAGGAAAAGGAGGATTAGAATGTCACAAAGTATGTGGCTAACTTTGCAAGTTTAGAAAGGAATGCTTCAGATTATTTACATAACAAAAGAAGTAAGATTGGTCGATTCTTTGATGGGTTAAAACCAATTCTTCCTCGAGTATTTGTCTCAAAATATTTCTCTCATCATAAGAAGATATTGTCTCATGAGATATCAAGACAAAAAATGAAGTCTCTAAGTCTTATTATTTTAAAGTAAATCAAGAGAAGAAGAGATCTATGGAACACTGTAAAAAATTAAATAAGGGGAAGAAGGGAAAAGTTTAATATAAACCCTGTAGTTAATGTGGGAAGAAACCCCCCGGTACATCCCTAAAAGGGATGAGAGTTTGTTATATGTGTAGATAAAATTGCCTCTAGGATCATGATTTCATGGGAGAGAAAGAGGTTGTAAATGTGGAATTCTAAAATATTAGAGAAACGGGGAATTATGAAAATGAATTGCCTAAGTGCCCAAGGAATTTACCTTAGAAAAGTACAAGGGAGAAAGGCCAAGCTTATGCAGTCACTACTGCTGAGGTTGAAACTTCTAATGACATAGTGGAATGTACTTTAATTTTCTCCTAAAATTAGGAATTTTTTTTCATTCAAGATCATCGAAATATTTAATATGTTTTTATTTTTATAAGAAAATTAGATATTCCTAATTTGAATTAACGAGGGAGTTCTCAGTAAAAACTCTTAAGGGAAGTATCATTGCAACAATGTTTTGTCAATAAGTTACCATTATTTCATATAAATGTGCTTTATCTGCTAATATTTTTTCCATACCCATGATTTATTTTGATATAATTCTCAGTATGGATTGGCTTTCGGACCATGATGTAAAAAATTATTATAAGAAGATGGATGTTACAGTTTTTTATGATGATAAGAAATCCCTTTTCTTTTGAGCCGAAACATCTCCATTTTATTCTCATCATGATTCACCCCTAGTAGCTCTATAAAATTCAATTATTGTGGAGGAAGGGAGTGAAATAACCATGGGTGAAGAAAATAATGTTCAAATAGAGTATGTACCTATTGTGCAAGAATATGTTGATCGGTTTCCAAAGTATATACCTGGAAATCCTCTAGAATGAGAAATTTTATTTTCCATTGACTTAATTCCTGGTTCAAGAACCATATTAGAGTCCCCTTATAGAATGGCCACTGTTTAATTAGTGGAACAAAAGAAACAACTATAAGAATTGAGTAATAATTGATTTATTCACCTTACTGTTTCTCCATTGCGATCCCCAGTTCTTTTTTTAAGAAGAAAGATGGATATGTGGGGTTGTTCATTGACTATAGGGAGATAAATTCTATAACACTAAAGAATAAGTATCCCCTACCTCACATTCATGATTTTTTTGATCAAATTCATGGAGTTCAAGATTTTTCAAAGATTTACCTTAGATTTGGAAACCATAAGTTTTGTGTGAAAAATGATGAAATTCAAAAGACAACATTTCAAAACATGTACATGCATTACGAGTTTACATTAATGCCTTTGGGACTAACTAATTCACCCTCAGTTTTCGTGGATCTAATGAATCTTGTTTCCATGGAATATCATGATAACTTTGTAGTAGTATTTATTAATGATATCTTTGTATAATCCAAATTTTAAACAATTCATGAAAAAAACATGTGTATAATTTTAAAAACTCTTCGAAAAAATGAATTATAAGGGAAGTTTAGAATGTGTGAATTCTGGATTTAGGAGATTTCATTATTTGGCCATATTTTCTCTATGAATGGAATATCTATTGATATTTTAATGAAAAGGGAAATCCTAAAATTTCCAGCACCGATTAATATAACCAAGGTATGATTTTCTATTGGTTTAGTAGGTTATTATCATCATTTCGTCCAGAATTTCTCCTAATTGGCTAACCCATTAACCAAAGACACACGTAAATGGGTAAAATTTGTTTGGAAAAAAGAGTTTGAAGAATGTTTGGAAGAATTGAAGAGAATATTTTTCAATTATCCTATCCTGGATCTACCTTCGAGGAATGATGGGTTTGTTATTTATAATGATTCTTCAATTAAGAAAATTTCATTGAATCTATTTTATACTATTTTGTTGAATTCTATTGTTTTGTTACATTAAGAAATTTTAGAAGTTATATAAATGATATTAATTAAAGAATTAATAAATTCAAATAAATAAATCCATGGATTGGTTTAGTAATGATTATAACCAATTGTCTAATAATAAAGGGATTCATAGAAGTGTTTTCTATATATATTGTTTTAATTATAGAAGATGTTATTTAAAGGACATTTCCAAATATTTTGAGTATTTAAAATATTAATGATAATTTTTTTATATTTTGAAACTTTTATGATCATAACTATATTTATTATCAATTATTTAAAAATGGGGATAAAATCATTTGATGGTAATAAGAAATATTTTTCAGAAAATCGTTGTTACTGCGAGTAATATATGTTATCATAACAATTTAAATTAATAAATATTGATATTTGATTTAATTTTTATTTTTGGATTATATATTCAATTAGTTAAATTGACATTAATTTATTCTTTATTACTGGGCATCAAAATAATAACAATTTCATTTTATGCTTCACAGATACATTTTTTTTCAAAATTGTTTTTTGGGTGTTTTGTGCACCGATATAATAATATATTTTTATATCTTTTTTAAATTTACTATGATAAAATTTATTTAATATTTTTAGTAATAATTTAGAATATTGGTTATAATTACCATCTAATTTTTTGTTATAAAGAATAGATTCCAAGATTGATATCTTATAATCATGGTAATGGTTAAATCTGTTAAAAGGGATAAACTAAGCGATAAGACTCCAAATGTCAAAAAATCATAGAATTATTTAATTTTTTGAGTATATTTATACCTAAACACATATAAAATTATAAATTGGAATTATTTTTTACAATTTCAATTAAAAATGAGTTTATATTATTTTTAGAATTGTGTGTATTTACAGAGGTACACTTTGTTCACTTATAAAAAAGAACATCCTCTCTCTCTTCAGTATAAATTTAGAGAAAATTATATAAAAAATTATATTCCCAAATCAATTCCAAACTCCCATACACCTATTCTCTCTAAAATAATAATTGAAGAAGTCTTATGGAGAGATCCAAAGGAGGATACCCAGTGAAGTGGTAATAGACTTAGGTGAGTTCATTCTAGTTTAATCTTCATCAAGAACATCCAAATATAATATAACCACAGAAAACTGGAATGCGAACAATTATTATTATTATTATTTTATTTTATTATAATTAATATTTTATTCATCCTTTCGATCTAACTAAAAATGGAAAAATTTCACATGCATATATGCAGATATTAATCTCAATAAAGAGATGTATTTATCTTTTCATCAGCACCTCAAATTTATAGTAATAAAATTTATATAATGGATATATATAAGATTTATAACCTAATAATTATTCTTTAAAAAATATATTATTTCATATTTCATTCCCTCCGATACATTGTAATATAGAAGCCTCACTCATGTGTATCTAGAGACCACAACGTCCATGTAAACTAGAAATAATTTTTAATTACCACCTTAAATTCATATTCATGATAGTGTTTACAATATATAAATATTTTATTTATGATATAACTATTATTATTGAACAATAAAAATTTAATGAGTTTTAGAACTATAGAACCTAAATAAACATAGAAAGTTAAAGAATCAGTACGCAAATATTGACTTTGATAAATAATTATTAACAAATGGGTAATAAGAAAGTTTTTGTGAATGATATCTATTATGATAAATATAAATATTGTTATAATATATAATTTTAATAAATTTATTATTATTATACATGATTTTAGAGTGTGTTAAAATAAGATAACAATATAATTAATTTATTATGTTCCAATATCACATTTAATGAAGATTATTTATTTTTAAACTTCTATAATTTTTATTTTATGATATTTATATAATAAGACCTATAAATTTTATCCTCCTAGTATTATTATTCTTGGTTTTTACATGTATTGTAATCATTTTGTTCCCATTATGTTAATGAATCAACTAACATGAATCCTAATAATTCAAAGTGGCATTATCTCTTATTCTATGTCATTAATCCATTTCATCCAAATCCATATTAATAATATTTATTGAATAATATTGTTATATAGAAATTAAGTTATTATTTAATTTCATTTTAAATTCTATTTTAAATTCAATATATATATTTCGTATAGAATCTTTTCATTAGTTTTTATATATCACACTTTTTACTATCTTTACAATAGTGTGGAATGATTATTTTTTAAACATTTACCATTATCGCCCATTTTTCCCATCATGTCCATTATTCTCTATCATGATTCTTTTTCATCATTCCAAATTTTTTAGATAAAAATAAAATTTCCAATATTTAAGGACTTTTTTTTAATACTTAACAAAATAAGAATATTTATGTTGTTGTTTTTAAGATCATATTTTTAATACTTTTATAAAAGTTTTTTTCATCTATATCAAAAATAATTTAATGATATCTATTCTTCAAAATGGATATTATCTAATTATATAATCCAACTTATTTCTATATATGACATATAACCATGTTTTTAATAAATTTTCCTAAATTTTTTTTCATTTCCACTTATTAATTATGCAATGAAAATATAATGAATTATATTTTGTTCTTGTGAATTATAATAATTTTTTTCATGATTTATTATATAATAATAGAAATAATAATTTCCATAAATCTTGTGAATCCTAGTGTCTATTGGAAATTATGTTCATAGAACATCAAAAAGTTGCATGGATATGACATCATTATTGAATTCTTTTGTAACATGCTCCTAAAACTCTATTGAACTTTTAAAACTGCATGGGATAACCTCGAGACATACATAAGAAAGGGGTGTTCTATAAAGACCAGTAATGAAATAAAAAATGAATAACATAAGTTAGGTTATTACATATAATCCAAGAGTCATATGAATGTAACATAAGAGGGGTGAGAATCAAAATTTTGAACAATAATTTAGGATATGAAATGATAGTATAATGAAAGCAAGGGAATGTGGAGAAAAAATTAAACATGACATCACAAACCAATCAAGGAAAACTTAAAATACATCATATAATAGTGAATGAAGTCCCAAAATAGATTATTCCTACACCCTAATCTCATACACGATGCCTCTTGACACTAAATCATTGCCCAATTTGTTGGAACACTATCTGGCCACACGCATCATTTTCATATCATGTACATATAATAATACATAAAGATTCATTTAATAACTTCTAATCATATGTTATTTCCTATGAATCACAGTAGCTAAAAATTCATGAAAAAACTATCCTACACATGATCTTGAGTTAACAATTGTATTCTTTGCTCTAAAAATATAGAGACATTATCTCTGTGGTGAAAAATGTGAGATATATACTGATAACAACAGTTTGAAATATATTTTAACACAGAAAGAACTCAACATGAGGAAGAGGCGATGGATCGAACTACTTAGGGATTAGAATTACACAATAAAATCCCACCCGGGGAAGGAATGTAAAGTGGTAGATTGTAACAACCCAAGCTTCCATGGTATGTTTCCTTTTAAATAATGCAATAGCTTGCATTCTATGCAACTTTGAGATTCTAACACACCACGAAAAATCAAACTAGCCATTATAAATAGTTTACCCACTTTTGAAATTCTATAAATTTTATTTATCAAAATGGGCTTCATTTTTGAATTCAGATTATCGAAATTATCTTAGAGTAATTATTGGTATTTTTCTAAAAACATTCAATTTTTAATGAATAGTGGAAAATGAAGTGTTATTGGTTAAAACCATCTTTTTACTTAAATATTTAGTTATTCAATTTTAATTTATTTTAGGTTAGAATAGATACATAATACCTATATATGTTCAACTTAATTCATTGGAGTCATTTTATAATAAGTTTAGATAAAAAAATTTGTCGATCTTTTTACCGTCTTCTACCCATCACCTAGGAGCATTGAAAATTTTCAAAAAACATTAATTTACAGCTTCTATGAGTTGAATTTAAAAAATATGAGATTCATGGTTGAAATCAACAATTAAAATGTGGCTCAATAAGAAGAAAATAATTTTTGGTGAATAGTAACTTTTGACTTTTACTTACCACTGTTAATAGTAAATAGGGTAATTAATGGTAAAATGATATCATAATTACCCTAACACATGTCCTAATTCTATTGGATAAGTATTATTCTACAA
The DNA here is from genome assembly GCA_963277665.1 of Viscum album. Lineage (NCBI taxonomy): Eukaryota > Viridiplantae > Streptophyta > Magnoliopsida > Santalales > Viscaceae > Viscum > Viscum album. The sequence continues at coordinate 754,624,203 of OY728132.1, read as the reverse complement.
AAAAACAACCATATGAATAAAATATGATCCACTTTGGTCTACCTGGATTAGATTAGATCATTTATTATTGTTTTATTTAAAGAAGAGTTAAAAGAGTTAAATTCAATGTTTAATAACTAAAATATTTTTAATATAGGGTTTCACAAAATATAAATTCTATTATAAGTATTTATTAGAAAGATAAATATATTTCCTAAATAATGGAATTTTATTTATAATTTTTAGACAATAAATAATTTAATTTATTTGTGATACAATGACGATGTCGTAATCACCTTATTAATAAAATATTTAAATAATTGATATTATAAATATCCAGAAAAATGTAAATTGATACTTTTGATGACATCCACTAATTTTCTAGTTCAATATTACATGTTAATGTTGGTTAAGTAAATTTTATTTGAAGTGATAATGTTTTTTTGACTTTCAAAAAAAAATTAATTACTAAATAGTGTCAAAATTGACATAATTGAGTTTTTAAAACAAATACTATATTATTAATTGATATAATATTCCAAAAAATATATAGTTTGAAAAAAATACATAGATAATGTTATATATATTAATAATTAACCACTTGTTGTTATCTTTACTTGTTATAGTAGGTTTATTTACCATATAATATAAAAATACAAAGAGACATACACTACTACAAAAACCCCTTTTATCAGCAATAAAAAGACCTTTAACAACGATAGAAAAGTGTTGTAAAAGCTGGCGATGATAGGGGGTCCCCTTTATCAGTTCTTTAAAAAATTCTGATAAAGACCCCTTTTATCAGTGCTTTCATTTAAAGCTGATAAAAGTAAAAATATTAAAAAATATTAAAAAATATTTTAAAAAATTATGCCAATCGGGGGGGGGGGGCTTTTATAGTTCCTGAGCCCCCACCCCCCCCCCCTTTAACAGTGCTTTCCATCCCCTCCAGTGCCCACACTCACCCCCCCCCCTCCACCCTATATCAGCGCTACACCCACCGCCTTTATCAGCGCTAGCTCCCCAAATCCACCCCCATGTGCGCACCCTTTCCTCCACCAAGATTTGATCTTGAGACCTCCCCCTTCCGCGCCTAAATCCTTTTCCACTCTACCATATTGATTTATTCTCCAGTTAATGACATATATATATATATATATTTAGTTATATTTATTTATATATTAATATATAGTTATATTAATGAATATATATATAAATATTTATATTTATAGTGATATTAATATATATATTTATAGTTATATCAATATTTATATATATGTAGTTATATTAATATATATATATAGTTAGATTAATATATAGGTATATAAATATTTAAATTTTGGTATTTTAAATAAAATGGATATTATTTGTTATTTAGATAAAGATAATATATTTTATATGTAAATATATTTTATTATTTATATTTATAATTAAATTTTTATGTGTGGATATATAAAAAATATGTATATATTGTTATATATTTGTTTATAAATAGCATTTCATTATAAAAAATGATAAAATTTTAAATAAATAATATCAATATGAATTTAATAACTTGGAATAAATTCAGTCCCCACCAAAAAAAATCAATAATACCCACTTAAATATGGCTGAAAATTCACAAATTTAAAAAAATCGGAGTATTCAGATTAAAAACTCGGTTTTGGAGGCTTTCTGGGCCTTTTTGGCCTTGATCAGACCTTGACTGAGGCCCCCCCCCCAAGTTATTTGGGTATAGAGGTCATCACATGCTTTGATTTGATATGTGGTAGTGCTCAAATAGACACCCGGATCAAATTTTATGGGCGTTTGAAGTTCGAGTTATGTTTTCAACATATTTTGGATTTTTTAAATTTTTTTTATTTTTTTAGTCTTCAAATTGTTATTAAATTACTATTACTCCATAATTATTATCTAATTATTAATTAAAAATATTTTCTAAATTTTTTTGTAAGCCATTTTCACTAAATATCTTATATATTAAGTGTAACTGTATATTTATACTTATCTAAAATATATTTTAAATTATATTTTAAAAATATATATTATATTTATATCAAAATAACTATATCAATATATTTAAATATTAATATATTTTTTTCAATGATATTTTTTTGAAGTAGACCTTTTATTAGTGCTTTTTTGAAATGCATAGTTAATGACCCACCATTATCCGCGCTACTAAAAAAAGTGCGGATAAAAGGGTACCCTATGCTAAAAAATGTTGTTAAATGGGGTACCATTATCAGCGCTAAAAAAAGTGCTGATAAAGGGGAAAATTTATGAACACATTTTTTAGGGCTGATAAAGGTACCATTTATTATTGCTTTTTTTATCACTGATAAAGGTACCCCCCATTATGAGTGCTTTTTCTTTAGCACTGATAAAGGGTGGCACTGGCCTTGCCCTGTTTTGTGGTAGTGATAGTAAATGACAAACTATTTAACTAAGAGTTAAATATAAATGATAAGGTTAATATGATGACCTAAACCAATATAAAACCTATTGGTTGAGATGTTTTAGAACCATCCACACCTTATCCTAGAAATAATTAATTTTTGAGCCATTAGAAAATGAAAATTATTTTATTATAAAATAACATTTCAGGCTTTTCCTAAAGTGACCCTCACCCCTCTTATAAAAGGGAACTTAACCTTCTCTTAATTTGAAATCTCCAAAGCCATTTGGCTCAGCCAATACCTACCCAAATATCATTCCTAACTTTCCTACCTTCATTCTAGAGGCCTTACCTTAGTCATAAATCTAACCTAAAGAGCCCTTTTGATCAAATCAAAATGAAGAACCTGATGAAAAGGTAAATATTTAATCAACTCTTTCAAGTTCTTTTATTCATCCACTTCCTCATTCTTTGTTGTTTACATTCTAAAATAATAACTCCAGTATCTTCTATATATTGTGATGTTATTATAAAACTGGAACAACCATATTCGTTATTCTATCCATCATATGAATTACAATGTCACCATAAGTGTGTATGTACGTCTTACCATCTCCATGTCACGGTGTAGTTTTTTTATTCAAACCCTCCATTATTTGGATGGGTATAATAATGAATATAACCACTGAAAATAATAAATATAACATGTTTATGATTATTTATATATGGTATACCATCCAATTACATACGATTTCACCATCAATATAATTATATTATCACCTGTGTGTACGTATGGATTACAGTCTCCACGAACGTGATATTAGAAGATCATATATGATATTATATTTACTTATATGGTTCTTTAATAATTTAATAACAACTATTTAACTATTATAAAAGAGTTTAATGTACCCTCATCTAAGAAAAATTACTGGGTAAAGGTTAATTTCACTATATATTTATTATCTGAGGTTGTTTTTACGTAAGTCTCGAATGGGACCTCTTTATCATCCACATCCATGTTTCTTAAAAATATATTTCAAAAAAAAGATTACTATTTACTACACTATTGGTTAAATTCATTTATACAATTTTTTAATTTTTATAAAATGGTTTCAATGGAATCATTCCGTCGTTTTCCAAACAAGGTACTTTATGACCTTTTTGACAAAATTAAGGTTAGAATGTATTTTGTTAACTTATACGGCGAGTGCAGCTATTTTCCACCATTATAACATCGTTGAAGAATACCATACATGATTATAAGAATATTTTCAAAATAAATGTTATCTTTTATAATTATATTAATTTTAATTTTTTTCAAAATAGAAAGAGATATTTCCTTAAAAAATGTTTTTATTTCATCTATGACAATATCCTTTGATGGATTATAAGCTTGTTTGAAGATGATTTATTATGATAAAAATCATCCATATAGTATTTCAGGTTTTGTGATATATTTGACTGTGGATGTGTTATTTTTACACCATTCATGGTTTATAGATAAACTATTGATATTTTGTATGCTAGTTTTAATATGAATGTTTATGTTATGTTTAAATCGTTTCATTTGAGGAATGCATTTGACTTAGTAAGTGACAGGTGGAGCTCGCTATAGCTTCTAGATTCATTAGTAGGTCTCATGAGTCAAACAAGTGTCTTGGAAAAAGGCCTTGAAAAAGTATTATTTCCAGTCCGAGCACAAGACCATGACTATGTGGTAAAGAAGTCTAGAATTATGCATTCCATCAATATAAAAGTTGTTATTGATATTGCATATGATTTTTCGACTGGTAGAATATCCAGGTGAATAAGTAAATGGAATTATTTTATTTTATCTTTTCTATATCATGCATATGTTTGTGTTTAAATGGATTTTGTTTTAGTCAAATAGATTTCCTTAAATGTTTATTCATATTTATGAAGGTTTCTGTTGTACTGTTATCCTTACTGAGCATCTAAGATCAACCCTTTCTATGTTTTATTTTTCCCAAGATGTGAAGAAGTATTTTATGGTTGACCTATAGGGATATGATAAGGATATAAGTGTGTTCAAAAGGGTACAAAATGTTGTTGATGTTTTTATTTTACGATGTAATGTAAAACTTATTAATGTATCTAGTACTTCCAACGCTAGTAAATTGATCGGTCTTTCAAGACATGATTCCTTGTATCATGCCAATGTTAGGTAATAATTCACTGACTCTATGTAAATAGGGTTGAGGAGTTATAGTTTATTTCAGAGAATCTTTAGAATAATCCATGGATACTAGATTTAGAAATTCTTATTAGAGAACATTTCCCTAAGATAGAATTTTAGAATTAGTATAGAATAACATCCTAGAATTTTGGTACTGAAGAGATTTTGTGATTTTCAATGCAATACATCCCTATCTGGATACGCGTAGGTAGAGATGATTGTGGTATAGATGTACCTAGGGGTAAAACCCAAAAACACAACTTTGAGCTAGACTCAAATGGGAACGGGTGCACGACAACGGGCCTTGCTGCACTCTTGGTTACGACACACCGGGGGGATATGCTTACGATATTTTTCATTTTCTTTATAAGCCATTATTAAGGGTTTATGAGTATATACATCCTCAAACAAAACATTTTTATGATTATGAATTATATCCATAAAATTTTCAATTTATGTAAACGGTTTTACATGTTTGAAATTATGTATTGTGATTCATAAACTAATCTAATGTATTCTATTATTTAAAAATGGTGACTAGTGGACTGAATGTAAACCATATCAACACACGTAATTCATTTAGGTATTTCACTTCTACTCTAGATAAATATAGTAGAGGTGGTGAGGCAACTAGTTCTGATCAGCTTATCATCATACTGGGAAAACTCACTCAGGTTATGAATAATAACCTCACCCATATGGAGCACCCTGATCGACAACGTAGAGGATCAATGTTAGAATTCTTCCTGAGGAAACAACCGAAAACATTCAATGGTAGTACAAATCTATTAGTATCTGAGCAATGGATAAATTCCTTAGAGAAAATATTCCATCCTTTGGGGAGTAGTGAAAGAGAAAAAGATGTCACGACAGTTTATCGCCACATGGGAGATACAGATCAATGGTGGTCATTGATTCCAAACAAAAAGGAAGATGATGAAGTATCAAATATTGAATATAGGGAGTTTAAATATATTTTCTTAGAAAAATACTTTTTTCGTGACCATCGAGCGGATATGGAATGGAAATTTTTGAGCCTGAGACAAAATGAGGATGAGAATGTCACAAAATATGATGCTAACATTACAATGTTTGTAAGTCATGATACATATTATATACGTAACCCAATGAGTAATAATGATCAATTATTTAATGGTTTATAACCATTACTCCGACGAGTATTAGCCTCACAATCCATCTTATCATACGAAGATAGTGTCTTATGTGCTATCAAGGTCGAAAAAGAATTCTCTAAGTCATACACCTTTAAAGAAAAGTAGGTGAAGAAGGGATCTGTTGAAGACTCTAGAAATGGAAATAAGGGAATGAAGGGAAATGTTTAATATACATAATGTGGTAAATGTGTGAAGAAACACCATGGTACTTGCCTCAAGGGAATGAGAGTCTATTACCAGTGTGGTGAAAAAGTCCACCAAGATTGTGATTACAAGGGAAGTAAAGAGGCTGTCAATGTTGAATGCTAAAATTATATATAAAAGGGGAATTATGAAAAGTAATATCCTATTAGGAAAAGGTAATTAATTCAGAAAATTACAAGGGAGCAAGGCCAAGATTTTGTGATCACTACTGCTGAGGTTGAAGCTCCGAAAGACGTGGTGGTAGGTAATTTAATTGTTTCCTCATGTTTAGCCAATGCTTCATTTGACTCTGGATCATCACATTATTTCATATCTTCCTAGTTTTCTAATAAAATTAGATATTTTAAATTTTTCTTAACAATGGAGTTGTCTGTAAAAACAACTAAGGGAAGTATCATCACAACAATTTTTTGTGAATCAGTTCCCATTATGGCATATAAATGTACTTTATCTGCTGATCTCTTCATCATACCCATGATTGAATTTGATATAATCCTCTGAATGGATGGCTTTCCGACCAAGATTTTAAAAATTATTGTAAGAAGAAGCAGGTTATAATTTTCAATGATGATAATGAGTACATTATCTTTAGAACAGAAACATCACCACCTGATTCTTATCTAGATCCACCCCAAGTAGCTCAACTAAATTCAATTATTGGGGAAGAAGAGAATGAAATAACTATGGGTGATGAAAATAATGTTCTAATAGAGGAAATAGTTATTGTGAAAGAATATTTTGACATGTTTCGAGAGAATTTACTTGGACATCCTCCAGAATGAGAAATTGAGTCTTCCATTGATTTAATTCCTAGTTCTAATCACATATCGAAGACCCCTTATAGAATGTCCACTATGGAATTAGTAGAAGGAATAAAAAATAGTGGAATTGAGTAATAAGGGATTTATTCACCCTAGTGTTTTTCCATGGCGAGCCCCTATCCTTTTTGTTAAGAATAAAGACAAATATATGAGGTTGTGCATTGACTACAGGGAGATCAATGCTATAACAATAAAGAACATGTATCCCCTACCTCGCATTGATGATTTATTCGACAAAATTCTTAAAGATAAATATTTTTCAAAGATTGACCTTCAATATTGATATCATCAGTTGTGTGTGAAGAACGAAGACATTATGAAAACAACATTTCAAACCAGGTATGATAAATACGAGTTTATAGTAATGCCTTTTGGATTGACTAAAGAACCTTCTATTTTGATGGTTCTATTGAACATAGTTTACAATAAATATCTTGATGACTTTGTAGTGGTATTTATTGATGATATCTTGGAATACTCAAAAATCTATGATGATCATAAATATTACCTGAGCATTATCTTAAGGACTCTTAGAAGAAATGAATTATATGGAAAGTTTAGCAAATGTGAATTCTGGCATCAGAAGATTTCCTTTCTTATCCATATTGCCTATAAGGATTGAATATATTTTGATCATTCTATGACGATGTCAATCCAAAAACGGCCAGCACTAATGAGTATAACTGAGCACACAGTTTGATGGGTTTAACAGGTTATTATCGGTGTTTTTTCCAGAAATTTTCCAGGTTGGAAAACCCATTAACCATGATCTCATGTAAAAGGGTAAAAAATGTTTGTAAAAAATAGTGTGAAGAATGTTTTGAAAAAATAAATGGAATATTAGTCAACACTCCTATCTTGACTCTACCATTAGGGAACGATGGGTTTGTTATTTATAGTAATGCTTGAAAGAAAGGACTTGGTTGTGTCCTTAAATAAACTGATAGAGTTATTGTCTATGCATCACGATAGCTAAAAATTAATGAGAAAAACTATCCCACTCATGATCCTGAGTTGGAAGCTGTAATATTTGATTTAACGGTATGGAGACACTATCTCTATGATAAAAAATGTGAGATATATACCGATCCCAAGAGTTTGAAATATATTTTTTCACAGAAGTAACTAAACCAGAGAAAAAGATGATGGCCTGAACTACTCAAGGAATATGACTGCACTATACACTACCACTTAAGGAAGGAAAATAAGGTTCCAGATTCATTGATTAGAAAGGATCATGGAGTTTTGAACAAGATGAGAGTTGAAAAGGATAATATTTTGATGGATCTAGTAATGATGGATATGAGAATAATCGTGGAAGGTGAAACATCGATACTTTTTCAAATGGTTGCCAAACCATCATTACTAGAAAAGAGAAAAAGTTCTCAGGCTGACGATGATGGGTTTTTTAAATAAAATTAAAGCTGCGAATGATGGGATATGGATCTACATCATATATGAATATGGAATTTTAAAACATGGGAGGAGAATTTGTGTTCCCAATATACCAGATCTGAAAAGGGAATTGTTGGATGATGATCATATCTCCAATTTCTCTATACACCCTAGTAGTATTAAGATGTATAGAGATTTGAAAGAACATTATTGGTAGGACAACATTAAGAGAGTGATTTTTGATTTTGTGTCAAGGTGTATGGTGTGTCAACAAGTGAATGCTAGAAGACAACTTCATAGAGAAGTCATGCAACCTCTTCCAATACCTGAGTGGAAATGGGATTATATTACGATGGACTTTGTCGTGGGCCTACCAAAGACTCCTAGAAGGAATGAGATAATATAGGTCATTGTTTATCGCCTTACCAAGTAAGAACATTTTCACTCTATAAGAGAATATTTACTACTTTAACGTTTAGAAAGATTGTATATTAATGAAGTTTTAAGACTTCATGGAGTTCCCCTATCGCTGGTTTCGGTTCATGATCCATGTTTTACATCATGATTCTGAAAAAGTCTTAAAAAATGCTTGGATACTAAAATTCATTTGAGCACTGCCTACCACCCTCTAACTGATGAAAAATCAGAATCGACTATTCAAACCATAAAATACTTTTTGAGATATTTCTCACATGACTTTCAAGGAATGTGGGATCAATATTTACCTCTGGAATAATTTTCTTATTATAGTAGCTTCTATTCAAGTATTCATATGGCACCATATGAAGCGTTATATGAAAAGAGATCTCGCACACCAACTTTTTGGGAAGATGTTGGTGAAAAAAAACTCATAGGCCTAGAACCTGTTGAGGAAATGATGGAAAAGGTGAAGGCTATCCAAACCCACATAAAAGCAGGCCAAAGTAGGCAAAAGAGCTATGCCAATAACTGAAGGAAGGATTTGGAATTTCAAGAAGGAGACCATATTTTCTTGAAGATATCTCTGTGGAAGGGTGTTATACATTTCTGAAAGAATGGTATACTGAGTCCCAAGTACATCGGACCTTTCAAAATTCTAGAACGAATTGGGTTTGTGGCTTACCGTTTGGAAATGCCTCCAAGTCTCTCCAAAGTTCACGATGTGTTCCACGTATAAATATTGAGAAAATGCATGCCTGACCCAACCCATGTACTCACCTATGAGGAAATTGAACTGAAACCTGATATGTCTTATTGTGACGATCCTGTCAAAATTCATGATACCAGAGAACAAGTGCTGAGAAACCGGACGATATTTCTGGTAAATATTCTATGGAGAAACCATAAGATGGAAGAGGCAACATGGGAACCAGAGGAAATTATAATGAACAAAAACCCAAATATTTTTCTGTTGTAGTATTCTATAAATTTCTAGGATTAAATTATTTTAATGAGGGAAGAATCTAACTCCCCAATCTCCCATAGTATGTTTCCCTTTGAATAATGCAATAACTTGCATTGTATGCATCTTCGAGATTCTAACACACCACGACCAATATAACTAGCCGTTATGAATAGTAATAACCACTTTATGGAATTTTATATATTTTATTTTTTAAAATGGACCATATATTTTAATTTGGAATATCGAAAATAGCTTAGGGTGAATTTTTGGTATTTTTTGGAAAACATTTTTTTTTGATAAATAGTGAAAAACACTACGTTTTTTTGTTTAAAATGACTTTTTATTTAAATAATTAATTATTTTATTTTAATTTCTTTTAGGTAAAAATAGAAACATAATACCTATATATTTTCAGCTTAATTCATTGGAGTCATTTTAAAATACTTTTTCATATATAAAATTTTATCGAACTTTTTATCGTCTTTTACCCACCTCCTGGGAGCATTTTTTATTTTGCATAAAACTTAATTTTACCAATTTTTTGAGTTGAAATTCAAAAATCCGAGAGACACATTTAATATCATTATGTAAAATTTGGTACAATAAGACGACAATAATTTTTGTTCAGTAGTAACTTTTGACTTTTTTTTAACACGGTTAAAAGTAAATAGGGTAATTAAGGTTAAAAATAATATCTTAATCAGCCTAAAACATGTCCTAATTCTATTGGATAAGTATAGTTAGACAAAAAAAACATTAGGAATAAAATATGATCCACTTTGGGAAACATGTATTATATTAGTACATTTATTATTATTTTGTTTAAAGAAGAGTTCAAAGAGTTAAAATCAATGTTTATTAACTAAACAATTTTTAATATAGGGTTTCACACTATAAATTTACAATAAATATTCCTTAGAAATTGAAAAATATTTGATACATAATGGTATTTTATTTATAATTTTTAGACATTAAATAATTTAATTTATTTATGACACAATGATGATGCATTAATTACCTTATTAATGAAATATTTAAATAATTGATATTATAAATATACAAATAAATGTAAATTGAGATTTCTGATGAATTAAACTAATTTTCGAGGTTAATATGACATCTTAGGGTTGGTTAACTATATTTTATTTGAAGTTATAAAGTTTTTATGGCTTTAAAAAAATCAAATACTAAATAGTGTCAAAATTGACATAATTGAGTTTTTTTAAAAAAAATACAATATTGTTAATTGATATATTATTCTTAAAGATCTAATGTTCAGAAAAATGACATAGATAAGGTTATATATATTAATAATTAACCACATGGGGTTCTCTTGTCTTGTTATAGTAATTTTATTAACCATATAATATAAAAATACAAAGAGACATAGTAAATGACAAAATATTTAATTAAGAGTTAAATCTAAATGATAAGGTTAATATGATGACCTAAACATATATAAAACCTATTTCATGATAGTATTTTGAACCATAACCACCCTATACTAGAAATAATTCATGTTTTATCCATTAGAAACCGAAAATGATTTTATTACAAAATAACATTTCAAGATTTTCTTAAAGTGTCCCTCACCTCTCTTATAAAAGGGAACTTCAGCTTCTCTTTATTTTACACCCCCAAATCCTTTTTTCAGGGCCAAACCCTTCCCAAATATCCTCCCAACTTTTTTTCATTCATCCTAGTGGCCTTAATTTTGTCATAAAGGCAATATAAAGATCCCTTCTGATCAAATCAACAGGAAGAACCTGAAGAAGAGGTAAATACTTCATCACCTCTTTCAAGTCATTTTCTTCTTCCACTTCCTCTTTCTTTGTTGTTTTGATTATAAAATAATAAATCACGTATCTTCTATATAATTTTATGTTATTATAAAACTTTTATCACCATATTCATTATTCTATCCATCATATGAATGATAAAGTCACCATAAGTTTGTACGTACGACTTACCGTCTCCACGTCATGGTGTAGTTGGTTATTCAAACACTTCATGATTTGGATGGGTATAATAACGTGTATAACCAATTTAAATAATAAATATAAAATGTTAATGATTCTGTATATATGATATACCATCCAATTACATATGATCTCACCATTAATATAATGATATTGTCGCTCGTGCGTACGTACGGATTACCGTTTCCACGAACGCGATGAGATTCATTCCCCATCATAATCCCTCAAGAATAATTTTCATTTTATAATTAAAAATAATTTTTATGAACATTATATCATTATTTATATGAATAAAATAAATCATATCCATAAAAATCATAACTTACGTAACCAATCATATAAAGGAAACTGTATCAGTTAACACTAGAAATGATGATACTACTAAAATACTATTAACAAAGCAATATTAGAAGATCATATATGATATCATATTTACTTATATGTTTTTTGTATAATTTAATAAAAATGATTTAACTATTATACAAGAGTTTAAAGTACCCTTGACCATGGAAAATTACAATATAATGGTCAATTTCACAATCTCTTTACTATTCGAGGTTTTTTACATAAGTATCTACTGGGACCTATTTATCATCCATATCCATATTTCTTAAAAATATATTTCAAAACATTTTTACTATTTACTAGACTATGGGTTAAAGTCATTTGACCCTTTTTTACTTTTTATAAAATGGTTTGAAAGGAATAATTCTGTCATTTTCCAAACAAGGTACTTTATAACCTTTTCGATAAAATTGAGGTAAGAATGTCTTTTTTTTACATATACGATGGGTGTGGCTATTTTCTGAAATTATAACATCATTGAAGCTTCCTATACATGATTATATGAATATTTTCAAAAAAATGTTTTATTTTATAATTATATGACTTTTAAATTATTTCAAAATAGAAATAGATATTTCTCTAAAAACGTTTTTATTTCATCTATATCAACATCCGTTGATGGATTTTAAGCTTGTTTGAAGTTGGTTTATTATGATACAAATCTTCCATATTTTATTGAAGGTTTTTTTATATATTTGACTGTGGATGTGTTATTTTTACACCATTCCTGGTTTGTGTATAAACTATTGACATTTATTATGTTAGTTTTAATATGAATGTTTATATTATGTTTAATCCTTTCAATATGACGAATGTATTGGACTTAGTAAGTGATGTTTGGGGATGTTATAGCTCTTAGATGCATCGGTAGGTCCAATGAGACAAACTAGTGTCTTGGAAAAAGGCCTTTACAAGATCATATTTTTAGTCTTGGCACAAGGCCTTGACTATGTGGTAATGAAGTCTGGCATTATGTAAGAAAGTGGCTATTGACATTTCATGGGATTATTCTACTAGTAGAATATTCATGTGAATATTTAAATAGAATTATTTGATTTTATATTTTCCATATTATTCTGATGTTTATGTTTAAAAGTATATTGTTTTAATCTTATACACTACCTTAAATTTTTATTCTTATTTATGAAATTTTCCACTATATTGTTATCATTGCTGAACATCCGAGCTAACCCCTTTCTATGATATTTTTTTTCCATGATGTGAATATGTACATTATTTTTAACATGCGTGGACAGGCTAAGGATATAAGTGTGTTCAGAATGGGAAAAAATGTTTCTTATGTTTTTATTTTATGATGTAATGAAAACTTTGAAAGTATCTAGTTCATAAAAGGCAACTAAACTGATCGGTCTTTCAGGACAACATTCCTTGTATCATGACAATGTTATGTAATAATTCTCTGACTCTAGATAACTGGGGTCGAGGCATTACACAGATGCTTTGAGAAAAACAATCATGGAGTTTTGATGAAGATGAGAGTTGAAAGGGATCCTATGTTCATGGATCTAGTAAAAATCGATATAGGATTAAATATAGAATGTGAAACATCAATAATTATTAAAATGGTATCCAAACCATCTTTATTAAAAAGGATAAAATGTTCTCATACTGAGGATGAATATTTTCAAAAGAAAATTAAATATGTGAATGATGGGATATTTATTGAATTTGTATATGAAGATAGAATTTTGAAATTTTGGAAAAGACTTTCTGTTCCTGATATAACTGATCTAAAAAGGTAATTGTTGGATTATCCTCATAGCTCTAATTTTTCTATAAAACCTCGTAACACTAATATGTATAGTGATTTGAAGAAACATTTTTGGTGGGACAACGTGAAGAGAGAGATTGTGGATTATGTGTTAAGATGTGTGTTTTTTCAGAAGGTTAAGGCTTGAAGACAACATCCTGGTTGAGTCATTCAACATCCTCCCATACTTGAGTGGAAATGGGATGATATTACGGTGGACTTTTTCATGGGGCTACCAAAATCTCCTAGAATTAATGATGCAATATAGTTCATTGTTGATCATCTTACAAAGTCAGCACATTTTATTTCTATAAGAAAAGATTTACCACTTGAATTTTTTTGAAAGACTATATATTAATGAAATTGTAAGACTTAATGGTGCCCCGCTATTGATTGTTTTCGATCGTGATCCTGGTTTTACATCAAGATTCTGGAAAAGTTTCCAGAAATACCTAGATACTGAACTTTGGATGATCACAACCTACCCCCCTCAAGCTAATGGACAATCAGAATAGACTATTCAAACCATATAATACATGTTTACTTCTTTCTCACTGGACTTTCAAGTTGTGTGGGATCAGTATTTACCTTGGGTAGAATTTTCCAATAATAATATCATTCTTCCAAGTATTCATATGGAACCACGTGAAGTGTTATATTGAAAGAGATGTCGCACACTAACTTGCTGGGATGATGTTGGTGAAAGAAAACTCGTAGGCCTAGAATTTGTAAAGGAAACAATAGAAAATGTGAATATTATCCCAACCCACATTAAAGAAACTCAAAGTATGTAAATGATCTATGCCGATAACTGAATGAAGGATTTAGAATTTCAAGTAGGATATCATGTTTTCTTGAATTTATGTCCAGGGAAAGGTGTTATATGATTTGTTAAGAAGGGTAAATTATATCCCAGGTACATCAGACCTTTTGAAATTTTAGAAATAATTAGAGTTTTAGCTTACCATTTGGCAATGTCATCATGTCTCTCCAAATTTCATGTTGTTTTCCACATATCAAGGTTGAGATAATACATGCCTGACCCAACACATGTACTCACCATTGAAAAATAGAACTGGAAAATTATCTTTCCCATTGTGAAGAGCCTGTCATTAATCTTGATACCAGAGAACAATTGTTGATAAACCAAATGACTCACCTGGTAAAATTTTGTCGGAGAAACCATAAAATGGAAGATGAAACATTGGAACCTGAGGAACTTATGATGAAGAACCACCCATATAGTTTTATGCAGTAATATTCAATAAATTTTGAGTATGAAATTATTTGAAGGATGGAATAATCTAAGAGCCCAAGATTCCATGGTACACTTCTCTTTGAATAATACAATAGCTTTCGTTATACCCAATTTTTAGTTCCAACACCCCATCACCAATCAAACTAGCCATTTAAAAAGCAGTTATGAATAGTAATACCCACTTTTTAAATTTTTATAAATTTTATTTTTAAAAATAGAGTTCATTATTGGATTTAGAATATCAAAAGTAGCATAGGGTGAATTATTTGTATTATTCTGAAAACATTCATTTTTTAATAGTGAAAAACACTGAGTTATTCATTAAAACCAACTCTTTATTTAAATAATTATTTTTAAATTTAAATTTTTGTAATGTAAAAATATATACATAATACATATATTTATCTAATGTAATTCATTGGATTAATTTTATAATAATATTATATATATATATATATAATTTTATTGTACTTTTTAACATCTTTTTCCCACCTTCTAGGAACATTTACGAATTTTTGTAAAACGTAATTTTATTACTTCTGTGAATTGAATTTCAAAAATCTGAGTGACATGGTTGAAATCAGTATGTAAAATGTGGTTCAATAGGTTGAAAATTATATTTGGTGAAATGTAACTATTTAATTTTATTTACCATGTTTAAAAGTAAATAGGGTAATTAAAGGTAAAAATGATATTATAATTATCCCAAAACATGTGATTATTCTATTGGATAAGTTTATTTCAACAAAAATCATCCTTGGGAATAAAATATAATCCTTTTGATCCACTTGGATTAGATTTGGACATTTATTATATTTTATTTAAAAAGAGTTAAATGCGTTAAATTAAAATTTTAATAACTAAAACATTTTTTATATAGGGTAATACATAAAATAAATTTTAATAAAAATATTAATTTGAAATATAAAAATATTTCATATATCATCGTATTTTCTCTATAATTTTTGGGCATTATATAATTAAATTTATTTATGACCCAATGATGATGCAGTAATTACCTTATTAATGAACGATTAAAATAATTGATATTAAAAATATTAAAATAAATGTAAATTGAATATTTTTATGCCCAAAAAGAATATTATATGCTAATAAGAAATTTTCAGGTGGAATCAATTAATTTTTTTTGATTTAATATGGTTTATATGACTTTCACAAAAACCAAATTCTATGTAGTGTCAAAATTGACATAAATGAGTTGTAATACAAATAATATTTTATTAAATAATATAATATTTCTAAAAATAAATGTTTCATCCAAAGGTCTTAGATAATGTAAGATATTTCATTAATAACTCAATTTAGGTTCTCTTGAAATTTTATAGTAATTTTATTAACCATGTAATATATGAATACAAGAAGACATGGTAAATGTTAAACTATTTAACCAAGAGATAAATCAAAAAGATAGGGTTAATATGGTGACCTAAAATTGTGTAAAACCTATTGGTTGAGGGTATTTAGACCCATAAACACCATTTCCTTTATATAAATCTATTTGGATCTATTATAAATAGAAAATGATTTTATAATAAATTAAAATTTTAATCATTTCTTAAAGTGTCCATCCCCTCTCCTATAAAAAATTATTTCCCCTTCTCTTAAATTGACACCTCCAAAATCCATTTCTCATAGCCAAACCCTAATAAAATATCCTACCAACTACCCAAAATTAAAACTAGATGCCTTACTTTTATTAGAAAGACAACCTAAGGAGCCCTTTTATTCAAATCAAAATAAAGCACGTGAAGAAGAGGTAATTATTTCATCGCCTCTTTCAAAGTTCTTTTATTCTTCCACGTCCACTTTATTTATTGTTTCCATACAAAAAAATAACTCAAGTACCCTATACATGTATTGATATTATTATAATTATCTTACATCCGTATTCATTATTCTATCAATCCTGTGAATGACAAACTCACCATATGTGTGTATGTACGTCTTACCATCTCTACGTTGTGGTATATTTTGTTATTCAACAATTAATTGTATGGGTATAATAATGAGTATAATTGATGTAAATAATAAATATAACATGTGAATTATTTGGTAAATATAATATACCATCCAAAATACATTCTATTTCACCATTATTAGAATGATATTATCGCTCGTGCGTAAGTATGGCTTACTATCTCTACAACATGATGATATTTCATTCCCCATCATAACAATTCAAGAATAATTATGATTTGATGATTAAAATAATAATTTATAAGAACATAATATAATTTTGGATAATAATAAAATAAATCCTATCTATAACAAACATGGCTTACATAAAAAAACATATAAAGGAAAACGAATCATTTAACACCTAAAACAATGATACTACTGAAATATTATTAACAAAGTAATATTAGAGGATAGTATATGATATAATATTTAGGTATGTGGTTCTTGTATAATTTAATAATAATGATTTAGCCATTATAAATGAGGTTAACTGATTAGCCGCTAAATGAGGCTAATATTAATTGTTAATATATATATTATTCATGTTGTTTATTATTCATAAACACTATTTTAGTGCATTTTACACTTGGAACATCATTTCACATTATGATTGTAATACCTTCTTAAAATGCACTATTTTGTGGTACATTTTTTAACATCATTTAAAGTACCCAATGATTCATCTGATTTTAAGGAATATAATTATACATATTTTAATTTGATATTTTTTTTAAATTGATCTACACTTTAATATGAACAGTTTTGATTCATGGATAAATGGAGAATTCATGGAGGATGATGGAGATATTTGGCAATGAAAGGAAGCAATTCTGGAGAAGGCAGATTGGACACCAACCCACTGATGAGACTGTGGGGCCCAAACTAAATTCCCAATTAATCCCAAATTTCGTGGGATGCTAGGAGGAATATATATGAACAAATCACTCTATAGGATCCAATGAAAATCCGGCCTCCATGGTGTCCATTTAGGCATCCCTAGTTAGAGATAAAATTCTTGGCCAGATTCTGTGGCCCAAAAAAACATCCCACTAATATGATCCCCTCTCAGAATCCACATCTCCAAATAGATCCAACTTTTAATGGCGGATAGAATACATCTGGAGATCTATTTTTATTTTCTATATCCCACTCTGATATGGCCATGTAGAAGGTCTTCCAAGCGCATCTGTTCAGTGAAGGAAACTGGCTGCCACCTCGGGTCAAGGGTGGAAAAATCAACCCTCCCTTACTTTCCACCCACCTATGGCCTTCAACAATTAATTGAGGAGACTTGGACTATTGGAGACTCGACCCAAAGACTTAAAATTCCTATTTGGGGAAGTGGTGGTTAAGGAGTTGGGAATATTTGGTGCTTGGTTCAATTGTAATGTTATGCTACGATTTTGTTGTCTCAAATTTCTCTTTCACTTGTAAGTTGTTCAATTCACTTTAGTTTCTTAATAAAATTTCTTCTTATCCTCTTATTATGTCATTCTACATCTCAATTTGATACCTTTTCCTCAAGGTTTGAATTTTTTCACCCCAAATCATGTGAAATTATTCACACAATAGTGGAGTGATCATTTTAGTTTTGTTGTTTTCTTTACCTCTCCATGTACTCACTCATTAGTCTACTTTCCAATTCCATTGAAACCATAGAATCAATTTAGGGATAAACCACTTATGGTTTGATCCAAGGGAGTATCAAGGGGCTGTATTGGGTGTTATTTATCACCCCATTAATGTATAATCACTTCTTTAATTCAGATTTTTATTTGATGATTTTTAAACTCCATCATCCTTGTTGAATTTAAGGCCACACACTTCATGTGCTAATACGGACCTTTACCTTGAAGTGCTCAAAACATTGATCCTTCAAGTGTATAGGTGATTAGTATTAAAGGGTGTAGGCATTGAACCCGTAAGTGATGATGTTGTTTTATCTTCTTAAATGAACCCATCTCAAAAATAAGATTTTGAAATCTTTAAGAAGGAAATACATCCAATCCACCCCAAGCGATAAACTAGGATCAACTCATTATTTTAAATTGAATTCACTTAAATATGTTAGATATACTCTAAACTCATTTAAAATCAATCCATGTTGTCCACTTCATAGCCGAAAACATTCCATATAATGTACATGTCTATAGGATTCTTCATAGGTCACTGAGGATTCGATAACCCAAGCTAACCTACAAGAACCGTTTTACCGTCATCTCTTGGGTAAATTTGAGCGAGAATCAAATTTTGGCATTGTTTTTGGGGACCTAAGTAAGTTATATTAGATACTATCATCCTCGTTTTTCATTATACTTCTCTTTTCTCACTCCTCACTCCTATGGAAGTCAATTTTGAACTTGTCCAAAAATGGGAAACCTATCCCTACTTTGATCACCCAACCCCTTGTGTGATGTGCAATGGCCATCCTAATTTATACATGTGGGGTCATCAACAACCTAATGAACCAAATTTTTTTTACTCCTATGATCCACAAAACATCTTAACATATAATGAGTTTCAATCCCCATAAATACAATCTGAACACCCTCATGTGCAATCCCAACAACTTAATTATCCACCTGGAATAGACTATATTTCTCAACCCCTTGACCATCGTGATCCACAACCATTAATTGAGAAATTGTTCCAACAAATGGATAGAAATACTTCTGAAGTTTCATCCTTGATAGTATAACTACAATGCATTGAAACAGTTATGGAACCCATTCCCAGTCAGGTTGTCCATTCCTCATCATTCATAGAGGAATCTTGTTATACACAAACATCTTATGAAAATGATAAAGAAATTTTCTTTGATCCTAGGATAACTGAAGAGCATGAAGTAATTGTTGAAGGGTCATTAAATCAAGATGAAATTGACTTTTTGGATTCAAAAGAGGAGATTTTGACATCATGGATTGAGTCTCCTAAGTATAACTCCATTGAAGAATTTTCAAAAACACCAACCATTGAACCATTTAGGTAAATCACAAACATTGAGTCCATACCCATTCCTAAAATTTATATTTCCAATTTTTTGGTTGAATGTTATATTAAAAAGGAACCAATTATATTGAGAAATTTTGAAAATGAAATTGAGTTTGATTCAAAGTTCCAACCTATGTTTGAAAGTGTTAGCCTACCTGAACCCGAATGAAAGGACTTTCCATCCACCCTCAAGTTTCCATTCATTGGGGATAGCCAAAAAGTTACAATTTTCACAATTTCTTATCTTGAAACCAAAAAATTTGGAATGATCATTTAATTATTAGGAAATACTATAGAGGAAACTAGACCAACCATTTCTGATATTCCTTGGATTTTACCACTCTTTTTAGAACATAGGTTTGCACACGACAAAAATTAAAAACAAAACTCAATCTCAATCTAGTGGAAATAGAGAAATATGGGGTCCTTAAAATGTTGAAAATTGGTATTGGGTATGTTAGAGGATCCAAGTCGGGCTAACAACATTATACAAAGCGCTGAATGTGAGGCAACCCATGGTTTTCAAGTTTCCTATCATTTTGTTGTTTTAAGAAAATTTATATTTTAATTTATCATTTTTTATATTTAAAAAAATAGACTATTGACATGTTATTATATTATTAGTATGGATGGGTATGAAAGGGGAGCACCATATTTATCCCTGTCACGTGGTGTGATCCTTGAGTAATGCCTTACCCATAAATTTAAAATGAAGACAATGTATCATCAGTTTGTTTTATTTTAATGTTTTTTGTAGGTTAAAATAAAAATACAAAAAAAAATAAATAAATAAAAATATAATACTAATAATAAAAAGGGACCCATCGTGGGTCGTGGGTCAAACCTCGTCACAATCGGTGAAGCCGCGGGGATTCGAACCTGGGACTGAAGGGAGACAGGGGCGCACGCTTACCACTGACCTATGGTTTATTGTGCTTCCATATTTTATAATTTTTATATATATACTTATATTTTACATAATTTTTTATATAAATATATATATATTGTTTTTTTTGTTTTGTTTTGTTTGTTTTTCCTTTTTCTACTAGGGAACTCTGTAAGAGACATGGATATCAATGGACTAAATTGGAGAAGCAAGAACTTCAAACTTCAACCACCAGGTGACTTCATTCCATGACCCTGATTTTCAATTTCATTTTTTAACTTTCATTCTCTACCTCTAACCCCTTCTAAATTATCTTTTCTTTAAACACTGGGGATAGTGTTATTTTATGTTGGGGGGAGATAAAATAAAAAAAATTCTTTTGAAAAAAAAATGAATGATTTGAAAAAAATGTCTAAATGGTAGGAAAAATTTCTTTAACTTTGAACATGGTAATACACATTGCACACTTTGAAACTTAATATCAAATAATTTAGCATACCCTAATTTTGATACTAATCCTTTTATAATTTCATGAGCATATATTTTGGAAAGTGTGGTTGTCCAATGTGATATTTCATCATTTATATTTTCATCCAAATAAAAAAAATCACAATGCACATCTTTGGATAGTGGGGTATTAGTTTAAGTTCATGGGGTCATCTGAATAAATTGCATAGGTTTGGTGATCATTTTAGTTTAATATGAGCATTAAAGAAAAAATTAAAATAAAAATTTGTGCGTAGAGAAATGAAATGACCTAATGCGTGGCTTTCGGCACTTGGGGATCGTTACTCCATAGTTGTCTGGCCCAGAGTT
This sequence comes from Viscum album, assembly GCA_963277665.1. Classification (NCBI taxonomy): domain Eukaryota; kingdom Viridiplantae; phylum Streptophyta; class Magnoliopsida; order Santalales; family Viscaceae; genus Viscum; species Viscum album. The sequence continues at coordinate 754,602,621 of OY728132.1, read as the reverse complement.
ACTAATTTTATCTCTATTTTTTGTAATTTTAATTTGTTACTAACTAAGTTAACTCGAGATGATGCCCGAGTATGTGGGATTCACTTGGTTCTCTAAGGTCTTTGAGCCTGGTAGTAATCAGCAAAGTCTCGCTACAGGGGTTGACTCTTTTGAGTGAAACTTCAATTACCATGGAAAAATTGAAAAAACAAATAAAAAACAAAAAAAATTATACAAAAAAAATTAATACTCATATTAATATTGAAATGTGCTTCCATATAGCGGTTCCGTAATTTCCCCTTTGGATAAATATCAACCGCCATGTCTATTATGATGCACAACACATCCTCATACTTAATTGATATTGGATGAAATATGGCAATGAATTTGAACAAAGAAATGGGATTGGGATTAGGATCTACTTATTAAACTATCTTGTATTATAATATTTTGATGGGTTTTATGATTTTTTGGTATATGTTTTATTGGTGATCACTGTGTATTAAAATGTTTTTGGAAAAGGGAATTCGAATTTCATATTGTTGAGTTATATTTTGCTCAGGACTAGAAAAGCTCAAGTTGGGGGGGGTGTGATTTTCCACTTAATGCACCTAATATTAATTGTTAATATATATAATATTCATGTTCTTTATTATACATAAGCTCCATTTTAGTTCATTTTACAATTTGAACATCATTTCACATTATGATTGTAATACCTTCTTAAAATGCATTATTATGCGGTAAATTTTTTAACATCATTTAAAGTACCCAATGATTTATCTGATTTTAAGGAATATAATTATAGATATTTTAATTTGATATTATTGGAAATTTATCTACACTTAAATATTAACATGTTTGATTGAGGGATCAATGGAGAATTCATGGAGGATGATGGAGATATTTGGCAATGTAAGGAAGCAATTATGGGGAAGGGAGATTGGACACCAGCCCACTTATGAGACTATGGGTCCCAACATAAAGGCCCAATTAATTCCAAATTTATTGGGATTATATAAGAAATATATAGGAACAAATCACTCTTCAGGATACAATGCTAATTCGGCCTCCATGGTGTCCATATAGCAGCCCAAGTTAGAGATAAAATTCTAGGCCATATTCTGCAGCCCAGAAAAACAGCCCACTAATATGACCATATCTCGGAATCCACAACTTTAAATGGGTCCATATTTTACAGGCTACTACAAGAAATCCAGAGATCCATTTTCTTTTGCTATGTACCACTCTGATTCTGCCATCTAGAAGGTATTCCAAGCGCGTCTCTTCGGTGAAGGAAAGCTGGCTACCACCTCGGGTCCAGGGTGGAAAAATCAACTCTCCCATACTTTCCACCGACCTATGGCCTACCAAAATTAATTGATGAGACTTGTATTGTTGGAGGCCTTAACCAAAGGATCAAAATGCCTATTTAAGGCAGTGGTGGTGAAGGAGTTTAGAATATTTGGTGCTTGGTTCAATTGTAATGTTATATTGCGATTTTGTTGTCTCAAATTTGTCTTTCACTTGTAAGTTGTTCAATACACTTTAGTTTCTTAATAAAAGTTCTTCTTATCCACTTATTCTGTTGTTCTACATCTCACTTTGATACCGTTTCTTCAAGGTGTAAATTTATTCACACCAAATATTTTGAAATTATTCACACAACGGTGGAGTGATCATTTTTATTTTGTTGTTTTATTGACTTCTCTATGTCCTCCCTCATGAGTCTAATTTCCGCTTCCATTGAAACCATAGAATAAATGGAGGGCTAGACCACTTATGGGTTGATCCAAGGGAGTATCAAGGGGTTGGATTGGATGTTATTCATCACCCCATTAATTTATAATCACTTCTTTAATTGAGATTTGTATTTGATGATTTTTAAACTCCATCGTCCTTGTTGAATTTAAGGCCACTAACTTCATGTGATAATAAGAACCTTTACCTTGATGTTCTCAAAACATTGATCCTTAAAGTTTATAGGTGATTAGTATTAAAGGGTGTAGGCATTGAACCAGTAAGTGATGATGTTTTTTAGCTTCTTAAATGAACCCATCTCAAATATATGAATGTAAATTCTTTGAAAAGGAAATACATCCAATCCACCCCGAGAGATAACCTAGGATCAACTCATTATTTTAAATTTAATTCACTTAAATATATTAGATATCCTCTAAAATCATTTAAAATCAATCCATGTTGGACATTTCATAGCCGAAAATAGTCCATAGAATGTACGTGTCTATAGGTTTCTTCTTAGGTCTCTGAGGATTCGATAACCCAAGCTAAACTACAAGGACCGTTTTACCTTCATCTCTAGGGTAAATTTGAGAGAGAATCATTAACGTACCCTCGAATAATTAAAATTACATGTTAAGGGTTAATTTTATAATCTCTTTATTATCCGAGGATGTTTATACATAAGTATCTACTAGAAATTCTTTATCATCCACAACTGTTTTTCTTAAAAATGTATTTAAAAAAATTACTATTTCCTAGACTATGGGTCGAAGACATTTATACCCTTGTTTTAATTTTTTTAAAATGTTTTGAAAGGAATCATTCTGTCATTTTCCAAAGAAGTTCTTTTATGACATTTTCAACAAAATTAAGGAAAGAATGTTTTTAAACTTATATAGCTGTTGTGGCTATTTTCCACCATTATAACTCCTTAGAAGCTTCACTTACATGCTTATAAGAACATTTAACAAATAAATATTTTCATTACATTTAAATGATCTCAAATTAGAGAGATATATTTCACTCAAATAGTTTTTGGATTGATTTCATCTATGTCAACATTGTTTTTGGAATTTAGGCATGTTTGAAGCGGATTTATTATGATAATATATTACTATATTTTATTCAAGGTTTTGTGAAATGTTTGAATGTGGATGTGAAATTCTTATACCATTAATGGTTTACAGTTAAAGTATGGATATTTCAAATTTTAGTTTTAATACGAATGTTTATCTTATATTTCAAACGTTTCATATGAGAAATTCATTGCACGTAGTAAGTGATGGGAGGGGCCTGCTATACCCCCTCGATGCAACGGTAGGTCTCATGAGACTAAATGGTGTCTTTAGATAATGCCTTGAAAAAATTTATATTTGCAGACTTAGAAAGAGGCCTTGACTATGTAGTTATGATGTCCAGTATTATGCCTTCCATCATTATAAAATTAGTTGTTGATATTACATGTGATTTTTCAGCTAGTAGAAATCCACGTGGGTAAGTAAATGTAATTATTTTATTTATATTTTCTATATTATGTTGAAGTTTATGTTTGAAAAGTTTTTGTTTTAGTCTTACGCATTTCCATAAATGATAATGCTTATTTATGAATGTTTCTCCTATTTTGTTATCCTTACTGAGCATCTGATCACACCTCTTTATTATGTTTTATTTTATACAAGATTCAAAGAAGTATATTATGATTGACCTTTAGGAATAGGCTAAGGTATATGATTTTTTTAAATGGTGGTGCAATGTTCTTGTTTTTTCCTTTTACAATGTAATGTAAAACTAATGTCTGTATCTATTAATTTTAAGGCTACAAAACTGATCAGTCCTTAAGGAAATGATCTCTTGTGATCATGCCAATGTTATATAATAATTCACTGACTCTAGGTAACTGGGGTTGTGGAGTTACAGTTCCCTCCATTGACTATGACCAAAAGCATAGAGTAAGCATTACTTATCATAAAAGAAAACCATATAGTCATGAAAAGAATTACATATAGGATTTCTAAATCAAGAAACCTTCCATAATCTATGAAACCTTGGGTTTAACCTAGGTTATTCATAGATAACATATTTCTATATCCACTTCAATGGTTCGTGAATATTATGTGAATTCCCAAAGCATATCCCTCGGGAGTGTCAAACTAGGTGTGCATCAAAGCTTGTTTTTGTGCAACAGATTATCACAAGTCATGCCCGGAACATCTTGTCAGTGATGTTACCCATTTGTACAAATTCACCAGAGCCATATCCACTTTTATTATCTAGATTGGGATGTATCTCTTGTAAACCACTCCCTCTATCCTTTACCAAAATTCCAAGAAATTTTCCTAAATGTTACATATCCTTATAAATAAACATTGGGATCTCATAAATTATTCTTCATCGATGATTCCAAAAGTTAACCATAGGTTTTCTCGGATACCAACTACTATGACCCTCAATTTTCAAACATTATCATTACATAAATTTTGTTGAATAATGAAAAAATATAAAAAAATATGCCCAAAGACTTTAGTTGGTATATTTCCTTTGGAAACATCGAATCATAAACACAAGTACATAAATGAGCTACATTATCTCCCAAATGGTTCTCATTTACCAGCACCCTTCTATGACACATCATGCATAATACATATCTTCATAACCTAGGGAAGGAAACATAAAAATGGGTGAGAGTAGATGATCAGTAAGGGTAAACAAGGTATATCTCTAATAATAATCATGAGAATAAGGTTTTGATAACATGATCATAAAAATAAAATATCATACCCAGCATATCAATGATAAAAAACAAGAATCATGAAAAAAAGGATCGGTAGTTCATAATACATGAATCAAAAGGAAGAAAAGCACATAAGACATGAAATCATATCACATGATTGATACATTTAATTGTGGCAAACATGTAAGCATATAATGATTTCAATAGAAGCCAAGGCATCGATTCCAAGACTATATTAGTAGTCATGGTTCATTTCCATGGCCATCATAGTAGCTTGAGTTAACTCCTCATACCATAATAATAGTCATAGTTCACTCTCATGTCCATCATAGTAGTCATGGTTCATTCCCAAGACCATATTAGTAGCACAAGTTCACTCCACATACCATCATATTTTATCTTATGAGATGTAAAACATTACCCAATGCATTGGAGGGAGATATATGTCCCACCCATCATATAAAGAAATCAGAGCTATATGTGCCACAAGATCATAAATAAACAAATCATAACCCATGAAATAAAAACGGTATCATAAACGGGTCAACATATCATAATCTACATAAAGAGACATGTTTCATAATAATTTTATCATAAATAAAATCTGTGAAAGAATCGAGTTTACAATCTAATAACCATTGAAAGAGAAATGGGTTTAATAATCATATTACCCATGATTAATAAATGGGTTTCATAAAGACCATGATATTATGAAAAACTCATTCATAGAAAGGATATGAATGGAACCATTAAATGATTTCCTAGAAATGCATGAGTATCACCAATAGATGTCATCATAGATGGAAAATAATTTCGAAATATCCTTTAAAAACGTTTCTTGAGGAAAATATCCTTTAATGTTTGAAAATAGAATTTAAAAAACATAAAACCATTTTAATATCATTTCCATACAAAATACCTTGAAAATTTATGAAATCATTTTGAAAATATTTTCATTTGAAAACATATCAAATAAGCTTCAAAATATATTTTTGACCTTTTCCTTGGAAAATTATTTGAAGACATATAAACAAAGACAGAAAATGTTTTGAAAACTATTTCATTGAAAAATCATAGAAAACATTTAAATAAGGTTTGAAGACTTTTTAAAAACCGGTTTCCTTAAAAAATTGTAAAATAAGTTTGAACAAATTTTGAAAAAAATCATTATCGATAAATACATTTAAAAAATTATTCATAATGATTAACCTCTCAATAAAAATTCCTAGGGAGATTTGGAGAAATGATGAAGGGTAAAATTATACATGTCATATGAGGTCAAAAAAACATTCCTTTTTCAGGGTAAAAATGATAGAAAAATTCCATGTTCAGAAACAGACAAAAACATTCTGTTCAACATATTGGTAAACTAAAAAGGGTAAAATTGTATTTTAAATATTATAGGGGAATGGTATAATATTCGTGGAAACTCTTTTTAGAAAACATAGGTTTCTAACCAATGAGAGGGTAAAGTTGGGATTTCCTAAAAAACAAATTTAACTATCTTATATACCAATGAGTAGAAAATGGTATCAATACGTATAGCATGAAATAACATTGGATGAGGAAACACATGAAAATTATTGAGATATGGATAATAATATATCATCAAAGGAAGTATGAACATAAACAATATAAAAAATGAGATTATCTCAATGAATTATTATAACTTATTATCGAGGGATGATGCTCTACATGTGAGGAAAGAAAGGTACATGAAGTATACAATAGAATTATAAGATTTATAATCAAGATATTTCATCTAAAATTGAGGAATATGCACCTCAAAAAAGATTTTAGGTGCATAAAAATCATGAGTCTCAGAGAATGAAAAATGAGACAAAAACATTTTTTCCGATTTGGAATCATTTGAAACATAAACCCCATGAAAGAAGGATCATAAAATGGGAATGATAATACCTATAAATTTTGGTAAAAGATACATATAATAAATTCATAGTAATTACATTAAATACACAAAAGTAAATAGTGGTGAACATAGATTGTACCTTACAAAAATTAAAAGTGATATGAAATCACATTACCTTCTGTCTTGACTCTCTCCATACTCATGCAAGATTTCTGTATAATAAATATATGTTTATTAAACATATCTTCAATAAGAATATTATTTTATATATAACCATATATGGTTTTATTATGACCTTATGTTACCCTCTTGTTAATGAACCTATGTTATGGTTTCACTTCGGGTAAAACACACTTTGTTCTTCTCATGTGTCTTTATTTGTTACATCTTTGGTCCTTCTAAATATATCAAGATTCAAGAATTTAAAATACGATATAAATATCATTTATATTCATTATATTTTTACTATAATAATATATATATAATGTTATTAATAAATGGAATACATCGTTCATGGAGATGGTATGTTGTACGTATTCTTGAACGTTGCTTCCATTTTTATTATTTTATTGGTTGCAAATATGTAAATTGAATATATGTATATGAGTATGTATTTATAAATATAATTAATCTAGTATAATTCATATACCATATATATCATATTATTTCATTAAACCCATCTTTAATACAGTCCATGTGGTGTGTGAACAGATTTCATTTCTTTGAGGGGGTGGTACTCCACACATCCTTAAACGAGATTATCGCATTAACACCAAATGAAATGTAAAGATATGTGTGTTTTAATAAAAACAAATAAGATTAAATACATAATAAATATAATATATGTAATATATAAATATAGTTTCCACAATAATGTCAACCATGGTTTTTGATAAAGGAGAAATGAACAATCTTCTTTTCATGTGGTAGTAGTTCACCGTACAATGAAACAGTATGTTCAATAACAATTAGATGGTGTTTTGTGTAATTTTAATCCATAAAATTTTCATAAAAAATTTATTTTATGTAGGATAATGTTTTTTTCACACATTAATGATATATATAGAGTTTAAGGGTGTGAAGAATGAAAATAAATGGAAGGATCATGAGACAAGACTTTACCTTAAAATCAGGTAACTCCTTTTTGTTTGACCCAAAAGGATTACTTTATAAGATTTCTTCCCTAGGTTTGGATTCAAGGAGTAATGTTGGATTTTTAGTAGGATACATTGTAAGATGTTGGATGAACATAAAAGTTTTGACATAAGTGAGTAATGGGTAGAGGTGGTGGACTTTTATAGGGAAGGAAAATGACTCACATTGTATTTTTCAAAACAAATTAGTTGTGCACATGTTATTACCTAAAAAAACCATAAAAACCCAAAACAAATCAATAATAGAATGTTATTCGCCTATATATGGATATAAAATGGGTATTGTGTATGTTTCTAGGTCATTTGAGCTTTTAAATTTACAGTTCAATCCCTAATTAATCTTAATTTGGCCTTAAATGTTGTGATTAATTTTAATCACTTTTACTAATAATTTTAGTTAAAAATTAAAATGGTATTACTAGACTATAAATATTAGAATGAATTCAATGGTGTGTGTTGTATTTTTAAAATTCAAAAATAGAATTTTAAAAATTATTATTAGTGATAATCCCACAGATGGGACGAAATATCGGTGTTTTAAAGTACTAAAATGTTCTACGTTTGTTAATATTTTATATTATGTTTCAAAGATAAATTTATTATAATGAATTAGATTGTATTTATAGATTTAATTTTAATCTAATTTGAACTTAGAAAAATATATAATACCATTTATCATTAAAAATTAATAAGAAAAAAGGTTGGTTTTTACACAAAAGCAGTATTTTTCTCTATTCATAGAAAAATAGCATTTCTCTGAAAATTCCCAAAAATTATCCTTTGGTTGATTTTGATGTTCAGAATTATAAAATGAAGTTTATATTATACAATTATGTTTATAAATGTATCTAAAATTTTTTATATTAAAGAAAATTACTCATTCAATAAAATAATATTTTTAATAGAAAAGGTCTTTACCAAAAATCTATTCTTTCATTATCAATATGTTTTATTTAAATAATACAATTATAAAAATATTTGGAAAGTAGTTATTACTATTTCTATAATTATCATTAATTATTATGTTATAATTATCACATGTAATTAATTATATACATATAAATATGATTCAATGAAATTCAAAGTCGCATGCATTGTACGTCAAGTCGGTGTTTCTTAAAGCGCAAGGAAAGTTGTTATTGCGTGTAGCACAAGCCAAATTGGTATTTAATGTGAATGAAAATTTTAAATTAGTTCATATATATATATATATATAACTATTTCCAGCATTATGTGAGATGAAAAATATTGAAAAGATAAGTTTATTTCAAAAAAAAAAATCCTTAAAATCCTAGGGCGTTACATTTCCAATTATTAACTTTTCATATTGATTACACATATACATTTAGTTTATTGATTACATGAAATGTGTTTCCTATTATTTAAAATTATATACTTACTTCTCTTATTTATTGTTTATTGATTATACTATACTTTACCCTCATTGAGCATTTTAGCTCACCCTTACTATGTTACCTTTCCCCAGGAATCCAATAAGTGTACAATTAAATTTATAAAAAGATACACTAGATGGAAGATATTATCCTAGAATATATTATATAGAAAGAAAATTCTGTTTTAATTGATGTATTAATTTGTAATACAATACCCATGTATGTATCATGTCCCCCAATACTAATATAATAATTTTTACTTTGGGATTTGATTCCCTATAATCATGTCAATATAATTGATAGCAGACACTGATTACAGGATTTATGGGGAAAAGTCACTACAGTTGGAATTAGAGGATGCTTTGTAGAAACCTTGGGGATAGATTTATGAAAAAATTGTGAAAATACCATATGGTAGAATTTGAGGATAATTACATAATAACACCCTAAAGTTTCAGTTAGATAGAAATTATGAAGTTTTCCAAGTAATACATCCTTATCTGGATACAAAAAGTGGGTGTAGTTCTAGTACAAATATACCTAGGAGTAACAAATCTAACAAGGTGTACCGTTCCTGATGTGGTGTAACCTGGAATATGACAATGAGCCTTTCTGTTCACCTGGTTTGACACTCCAGGAGGAAATGCTTATGAAAATTCACATTTTCATTACAAACCACAATGAAGGACTTTCAAAATAAATAAACTATGTTAAACATAAGGTGTTTTAGATTTAATATAATGTCTTATGGTTTATAAATAATAGAAATGAGGTTATGGATAAACATTAGAATATGGAAGGAGCTATGTTAAAATAAAATTGATGAATTATTTATTTATTATGGATTTATTGAAAAAACATAATAAAAAGTCTATTTATTAATTAGCTAAAATTCTTGGATTTCCATCATAGTTATTTTGGAAATTATATTAATATGGTTTTATAAAATGAAAAACTTTATTTTTGTTAAAAACCAATCAAATCTAGAATGCATGTGGGTCTTGAACCCTTGACTGATGAACAATAAGGTTTTCACACCAACCATTGAACTATTCAATTTCCTTGGTAAAGTTTCACAGTTTTTAGGTAAAAAATGTATTGAATAAATGCTAATAATGATCCAATGGTATCAATATTGAGGGTTGCGATTAACATTTTAACCATATTGGTTTTTGAATATATTTAGAGTAAAATAGTGGGACTTTTCACACTTTTATATGCCTTACAATCCTTTAAATGTTTTTAGTGCTTCAAGCATAAAATTTTATTATTCACAATTATTATTTGGGAGTAAATAGATGAAATAGAATTCCATCGAGGAAAAATGTTAATATGGAATTTTTCAATTGAATTTAAAATGTATCATGTAAGTAAATTTCCTTATATTATTAGGTTGTAAAAGAATTACCCAACATTATTAAAATGACATAGAAACAAAATGTTGTCATGATACCTTAATTTTTGTTGAACTGCTAGTCTTATAAATCATCAATTATTTGTGGAACTAAGAACCTAAAATTTATATTGATCATTTTCTTTTTTAAATTTATGACCTAAACCACTCCCTATAAATAATATATCCCCCCCAATTATGTATCTCTACTTTCCATGAATTGTTTTCTACTTATAGACCTACTTATATATTAGTCCATGTGACCTATGTACTTATCGTTCTCTTTTATATAGAGGATTTTTTATAATCCCCTATAATGATGTGGGATTTAAAAATATAAAATATAAAAAAATTACCAATATTGAGTTTAAATTGTCATGACGTAATTTAATTTTGGTGGGGAGAATGTGATAAAACAAAAATCTAATATAGGAACGTTGTATTCGATAATGTGTATGATACATGACACCAAGTACATAATGGAGTATAATATCCCAATAATTTATAATATATTTTTTATTTTAAAATAATTATATATATTTTATAGCTTATAATTCATGCGACACTGAGTTAGTGTATGATTTATGCGGCCATCAGTTTCTTCAATGACTTGCGTTACATGAAAGACCGTGGATTACCAAACAATAAAATAAAATTAAAATATTATTTAATATAATATAAACTAGATTTAATGAATATTATTAACTAACTAATGAAAATTTATGGCTTACACAAGTATAAGATGAATAAAATTAATTATATATGAAAATAAGATCAAATTGAAAATAAAGAAAATATTTTATAGAAAACTATTTTTATGCTCATAAATCTTTTTTACCTTAAAAGATTCAATTAATTACAACTATAGAGTGATATTAATGTAATATCAAAATTATATATTCAATAAAATATTTCTGATATTCATCAAATTCATTTGATTATAATTAGATAAAAAAACCATAATATTTAAAATAAAAACCTACATTTTTATTAAAAACACTTTTAACACCTTTTAATGGATAAACTATTTTAAATCCAATTTTTTTCACTATTATAAATATTATATGTAAAAATTAACTTTATATTTTAAATATGAACATAAAAATTTGGTTAGGTTAAATATTTGGTATTTTTCTGTAAATTTTCAATTTTTTATTGATTAATGAAAAATACTTAATTATAGTTATCAATTCCTACTTCATCTAATTTATTTATAAGGATAAATTATAATTCAAATTATCTTTAAAGAATAATTTTTTAAAACATTTAACAATTAATTCAATTTATGTAATTTGAATAAATTTTAATTTTAAATTGACTATAAAACAAAGTAGTATTTTTGATGTTTTTACTTTAAAAACTTTGTGTTGTCATCCCTTCTGCAAGATTAGATTTAAATTAATTTATACTACTTATATTATTGGAATGTATTAAAATGGATTTTATATTTTGAATCAAAACAATTTAAAATGTATAATAATGTAAAATTATTTTTTGAAAAAAAATATTATTGAATTTAATTAAAATTAACTATAATTATTACCATAATATTAAGAATAATAAGGTACTAAGCCTCAACATTATGGCCCTAAAAGAATTATAATATTTTCAAGAGATATTCACTGGAATTATATCTACCCTATAATCACTTTTATCAAATTTTTTCCATCATTGGATAAACTTTCAACAAGAAAAACATTTATAGAATTACTTTGTCAAAATATTACAAGAGTGTCACTACTCTTCCACTATAAAAAGGCCTCATATCCTGCCACTTCCTCACACCTACCATGACACATTGAATCAAAAAATATATTCTCATATAGATCATAAAAACCCTCCCATAATCCTAGAAACCACCCCTATTTCATAAATCCATCCAATGAAGCCTTTTGGTATATACCAAAAGATGTTTCCTGATTAAGAGGTAAAATCGTTCCATAAGCTATTATGTTTTATTTCCATTATCCAAACCCAAGAATATTTTAATTACAATTTTTTATTAAAAAAATATCCTAAATATATTATTTATTTCGAATGTTTATACCTGCACTTACACACACTTCTATCAAATGGGTATCGAACTTATTGTTTCTGTTTATAGTGAACTACTATCGTCGAGAATGATGAGTGTTCACTTTCCATTACAAACATTCATGGTTGGAAATTATGATGGAAAGTATATTTATATATTATATATTTTTTAATTTTTTTTAAGCTTATGTAATTCATTTATAACACATCGATATACTTTCCATTTTGTATAAATACAATAACATCATTTGTGGAAGTGTCGACTACAGCCTCATTAAAGCAATGTGATCCATTTACACTATACATGGAACATATAAAATATGGTTTTAATTAATCATATTTGACATAAACAACCTATATTATATATTCATTTCATAATTATCTTTATATAAATATAATATATATCATATTCTTTATTACCCTTTCACACAATTATAAAGGTATAACATCATTCATAGACGTTTGGACTATCGCCTCCTCAATATATTGTGATTCATTTTACATCACAATAACTGTATATATAAGTATATGTTATTTAATAGTATCTTATTTTTTAAATAAATATAATTTTTAAAATATATGTGGTTACTGACATTCTTTCCACAATGATCATTAAAAAATGGGAATGTTACTCATGCATACTTACATCATACCATCTCCATGGTTGTAACGTTGAATCATTTTTTATAACCATAATTAATTATTTGATTTAAAATAATTATTGATGTATAAAAAGTATAATAATTGAATTAATATTATTCTACATATTTTATATAATTACCCCTTTGACCATAGTTTACTGTCCAATGTTTTCTTGACAAATAAAATAAATTTGGTCAAAACAACTGATGTAAACATAATAGTTTAAGTAGTATTATACAATATCGTAATTAGTGAAATGAAATTAATGATAAAAACAAAAATGATATCAAGAAGGTAAATAATTTACAAAATATTATAATAAAAGAAATTAACTAACATTCACCCAAATGTAAACACATGGTAAGAGATATCGTCTCAATTTATATCCTATTAAGAATTATTTGGTGTAATGCATATAGTTTGTTTTTTATAGTGTATATACATCCCTTATAAATGATATATAATGAGACTAACTAATATCATGATAATATAACATTCATTTTATATTAATCCTTCATGATTTATAATATTTAAAATATTTCAATGTGGCATGGGACACTTCGGAATGTTTAAAGATTATTTTTCACACTAATAATTTTAAGGATCTTTCATTGGTATTTCCATTTAAGGAAATTATATAACCATTTTTAAATAAAACCACTAATTTTCCAATACCTTGTTAATTCATCAATCTTTTCATGTATTACATCATTTTTTCCACTCATTATTACTTAAAGGGTTTTAGAAAATATTTTTATGAAAAACTGACTTCATTTCTATCTTTAGTCGAAGAATTTGTTTTCTTCTAAAAATAAATTATTGTAAAATTAATTTTCAAAAAAGATTTTTAAATGAATTTTGAATGAATTTTTTTTTCATTTTTTTCTTATACCAATGTTTTCAAGGAAATATTTTTCTCTCTTTCCAAAAAAATTAATTTTTCTATCATTTTTACCATTCAAATATAATGTTCTTTTTCACTTATAAAACATGCACATATTAACCAAATATCATTCCTTAAAAACATCATTTACATGTTTAAAAGTTTAATTATTAAATCAAATGTTTTAAAAATTTGTCTTTGAATAAAACATTTATAAAAAAAATTCAAAGAAAAAGGAAATTTTCCTCATGAATATTTTTAAATGGCCTGTTTATAATATTTCACTTCATCAATAACAACAACCATTTTTTACTCCACTTGGGGTATCTTGAATTAATATCATATTTAATCTTCTTCTTGATTTGTAATGATTTATTTTGGCCATGTATAGAATTCAAATTCATTTCTTTTATTTCTTTGTTATTCCCCCCTATAATATTCAATTTCCAATGATTATTTAAAATTAAATTTCTCATAATAATCAATATCATTTATCTTGGATAATTTCATTGGATAAACTATATACAATCTTTATTAGGTGTTTACTTTGAAATTCATTTGATTATTTTGGGAAATATTTATAATACTATAACATCCACTCCATAAAGATATTTTATAGGGCACATTTTTAGATCAATTATTTGATATATGAGTAATTTGTTAGATTGGTACAAAATGAGTGAGTCCCATTTATAGATATCCCTCAATGTGTCAGTAGCCTCATGCGATGATTAATTTGGATAGCTTCCAATATTGGGATTTAACCTGATATGTTGTAAACATTTTTATCATTGGTCTTCATGGTAAAGGTACCATGTAACTAGGAAACATAATGTCCAATAGTCTATAATTTACCACATTTAGTTTTATCTATTATTCATCCCTATGATTTTGTGTCGACATATCTATGGATACATTTCATTTTCATTTCATTAATTAAATGGCATGTTTTATAATTTTATTCCCTATCATATTTATTTTTCCATATCTAGTTATTTGAATTTAATGTTTTTCCATTTATTACCTTAAAATATTTTTTAAGAACATCCATTTAGTTTATTAGTTACATGCCATGTGTGTTCATCTATTTACTATTCTATATTAACTACACACATTGAATTATTATTCCTTCTGTTATAATTTACCCTTACCGAGCATTTTAGATCACCCTTATTATGTTTCCTTTACTTAGGAATCCAATTACTGTAATATAAATGATATACAAGGATATACTATATGAAAGCTGTTATCCACAAATTTAATATATAGAAAACAAATATGTTGTAATACAAGACTCACGAGGTCATCTAGTTTACCAAGATGACTAAACTAATTAATTATTAGGTATTTGATTCCTTTTAATCATGACAATGTAATTGATTGCAGACACTATCTCTAGGATTTTTGGGGTAGGGTTGCTATAACCATAGACACCTTATATTAATTTATTTCTTAGGACAGATATTGGTAGAAGATAACAGAGCTCGAGCATAGGATGCTTGGATTTTTTCTGGATTTTGTTTCTCTACTTTTTTATAGAATGTATTGTATGCTACCTTGTATCTATGTTTTCATGTTTTATAGTAACATGACTTATTTCATCATCATTTTTTAATAATATGTTCAATTTTTCACATTGTTTATTATTATGTTTTCTTCTATTATTCCATCCATATATTTTTATTTCCTACACTTTTTACTTGTTATCTTATTTATTTGGTGTGCAACATTCAGGTAATGAGGGCATAGTCTCCCCAAAGACACACCCTAGTCCCTTTCTTCTAGTCTGTAGCCTTTGGAATTCATATAGATGCATTTAAGGCCTAGTAAACCATCATGCTTAGGGAACCTCTAAATGGAATTTGGGATAGAGATATCACAAAATGGTATTAGAGAAGTGCCTTTAATACATTTCTATTTCGAGAGAATATAAAAAAGATTACTAATTCTTGAAACTTGGTTATAAGTCATCCTTGGGCACAACTACCCCGTGTTTGTGGTAAATACTGAGTTTCCAGAATTAATATTTGTTTTATACTTTTCCCAATTACAGTTGATATCCTTTCACCATTGGGTATTTCACATGTCATGTTTTGGTTATTATTTTTGTGATTAATGATTCTACTTCATCCTCAGTATGATGATATGAGGGTCATGAGCATTATTATATGCCCCATTATAGGCACCAAGAATTCACATGCCAATCATATGCCATATCATAAAAGTGCATTTCACTTCATTCATTTTCTTGAGGTGTCTAGGATTTTTAAATGAGACTTATATATATATATATCTAGTCCTATGCTTCTCATTGGATATTATTGAGTGATTGAATGTTTCAATTCAATTAGTGTTTGGGCCCTCGTGGGTTGAAATGTGTAGTTTACCAAGTCAAGCCATCATATATAACCCATTTCACTATGAGACAAAATGTAGTTGAGGTCAAATTGAAACTAAATAGGTGTTGATTTTAGTGATAAGGTATATGAGACATGATTCAATGGGACTAAAAACTTAGTTTAATCATACCTAGATATAAGTTCATTATAAAATAAATCCTGAAAACATTAATCTTATCTTATAAAATAAATTATTTTCAGTAAGTGATGAGGTATGGTATAATTGAAACTTCATATACTAGAACCCCTATAATTAAAACATGATGACCTACCAATACGGGGAATTTTATGTGGGTATATGCGGTAGCGCACCTTCAGTAGTGATCCTTTTTTCTTTCATCCATCTTCTACTATTGTAATATATCAACATCAAGATTTTTCTGAGGTGTGTTCTAGGAAATTGAAGACTAATGTAACTATGAAATCCTCATTTTGTGTTCCGTGACAGTTTCAATGACCATGGTTCAGATTTAGTGCTCCCAAGGCCACAAATCATATCACCAGTAGTGTCAGTTGATGTAACACATCTTATACCTGATCTGGGAACTAACTCTCAATATTGTGATAGTTTTCTATATTTGATATAGTCCATGTATGGTACTCCATGACATGCACCTACAGTAGTTGATCTGATACATGATTTCTTATAGCACCATCCTCCCACCATATCAAGGGATGGCGTTATATAGGTTAATGAGTCATGAATATACTCCGATCAATAATTATTTGGTAATATAGAGACTCCTCCATATAGGAGGGTCAATATTGATACTTATATTCTATGCGATTTACCCAAGAACTAGTGGGATGTGATTATTCAGGTTGGTCACCATCAGGGCATGGTATAGGCTGATTTTCAGAATTATATCTACAAGTAATTCATTCCTTTGTGATATAGATTTCATGCATATTAATAAGGGTTCAATGTATGTTATGGATTATTCATCATGTTTTATGGAGTTATTGTGCTTTTCACTACTTCTAGTTGAATATGACATTTCATATTGTAAAGGAATTAAGGATGGGATCATGAATGTAATCTCTACTCAGTTGCATGTATATTTCCTAACTTCCTTTTGTGAGATAATATATCAAGGTCGTTTCCCTGAGCACATCTTGAGGGATGATGATTGTACCTAACACAGAGGACCAGTCCTAAGGTTGGCCAGTAGTTCTTCAGTTATTAGGAAAAGTTCCCTTCAAACTATCATTGAAGAGAAGTGGTAGTCAAAGTAACTGCATTGGAAGATCCTATGAATGACATCAATGTGGTTGTCTGGAACATCTAAATACTCTATTTTATAGAGATCATCTAATGTTATAGGGTTTCATCCATATGGAGAATCTTCAATGATTATGTCATACCTTACCATCTTCTTCTAGTGAAAGAGGATTCACATCATCCCCACCATTAGGGGAGAGTTCTTTTACGTCATGTCATGTAGGGTTTTGGAGTAGCACTGATAGGACTAGCCAAAGAAGATTTCATAGCCATGGTAGTAAGACTTTGGATTATCAACGTAAGTAGAATAGTAATACCATGGGTATTCCAATTCTAGCGCATGGATGCGGATCAGGTTGATTTAATTCTTTACAGTAGATACCCAATGATCATATTGTAAGAATATCTATCTTATGAGGTATTAATTTATTATCCTCAAATAAATTAACTACTTTATTTGATATAGGTTTCTCATAGTCCATATATTTATCTATCTTATAACTTTTCAGTCTAGAAAAAATGTATAATCATGGTGTAATGATCCTGAATACACTATTGTGAGTTCAGTTAGAGGGGATTGTCCAATCTAGGGGCTTTCCCTTTGAGGTAGGTAGATACTCTTTCTTATAGGACCTCTTTTTTTAGAGATGATTCACATTGATGTGATTATTAGAATGGATTGGTTAGTCTTGTATCACACCATTCTATACTAATATCCTCACAAGGTATCATTTTCATCACCAGATGGAAGCCGTTATCTAAACATGGGTGAGAGGAATATCTAAGATATTAGTTCTATACAATAGGATCATGTTCTAGGTGTAGTGACCTCCGATATTCTAGGAGCATCTCTAGTTTCCGTTACTCCATATAGGATAACGCCTATTGAGCTCAACGAGCACAACTGAAAGATGAAGGATTTTGATTATAAATGTTTTATATGTCCTAACACTTCTTCTTGGGTTTAACCGATTATTTTCACCTATAAAGTAGATGGGACCCATAGTTTATATATGGATAACATATGGTTGAATAAAATTATTGTCAAAATTCGTATCCTCAACCTCAAAATGATGATCTCTTTGACCAGTTCTGAGGGCATTTGGTGTTCTATATGATTGATTTGAGATCGAGATATCATCTGGTGTGATTAAATCCATCAGACATACCTCATAGAGATTTTGTAATTAGGTATGGTTATTATTAATTCCTACATATGTGGTTTGGTCTTACAACTGCACCTAGAACCATCATGGATTTGATAAGTATGCTATTCCACCCCTATCTGTATTCTTTTATGATATTATTTGTGGTTGAAATATTGGTATATTTTCACACTCATAGAAACTATTCTGAGTACATTGATATCATTCTGAGTACTGTACGACAACATTAGATATATAAAAATCATTCTATGTTCCACTTCTTGATCAAAAAAGTTCACTTCTTAGATCATATTATCTTGGAATTAGAAGTATTCATTAATCTAGAGAAGGTGAGTGTTGTGCGTTTCTCAAGGAATGCAAAGAACATGTTTGATATAAAGAGTTTCATGTGGCTGGATGGATATGAAAATAATTTCTTGAATAAATTATCAGGCCTTTTACTCATATTAATAGTCAAAAAAAGAGGGGTGTTATGTTCATTTGGTCAGAATAGTGTGATAAATCCTTTAAGATGATGAAATAGATAATTGTATTGGAACCTATTCATTTCTACCAGAGATAGTAAGTTGTTATATATTGTTCTATAATGCATTAGGAATCCGATTTAGAGTAGTGATGATGCAAGAGAATAGAGTCTTTTGGTATGGATCTCAATAGTTGAGGCCTTGTGAGAGGAATTAGCTGATGCATGACTATAAGCTACCCGCAGTTTTCCATGCCTTGCATTCTTGGAGACACTATATAATAGGTGAGTACTTTTTTTATAAAAAGACCATAAGAGCCTCAAATATATCTTTATAATTCATCATGTTAATCATAGATATTTATGATCAGTAAAATATCATCAATCCATTACTTTTATGATTGCATATACACCTAGAAGGGGAAATGTCATAGCTGATGAGTTGAGTCAGAAAAATTAGGCACACGTCCTACGGGAAGCTAGTGACGAATGGATATTCATGGGCCAGTTTTTTAACCTAAACTTGGACTTTCATAATATTAACAAGAATTATTATCTATATACCTTGGAAGTTACCTCTTTACTAATTGAGAAAGTGAAGATTATGCAGCTTTCAGATCTTGAATTATGGGTTCTTCTTTATATTATTTCAAGAGATTTCCAACCTTCATATTGGAATATGGATAGAGATGATATCCTAAATATTCATTCACTTGTTTGGGTTCCTATAGATATAGGAGAAGAATTTATTTTTGAGTCCCATGCTTCTCAATGAGTAATTCATCTTGGAATTACCTTTATTTAAATATAATATATATCATATTCTTTATTACCCTTTCACACAATTAAAAAGTGATAACATCATTCATAGACGTGTGTACTATCGCCTCCTCAACATGATGTGATTCATTTTACATCATAATAACTATATATATAAGTATATGTTATTTAATTATATCTCATTTTTGAAATAAATATAATTTTTTTAATATATGTCGTTACTGACTTTCTTTCCACAATGATCATTAAAAAATGGGAATGTTACTCATGCATACGTACATCATACCATCTCCATGGTTGTAACATTGAATCATTTTTTATAACCATATTTAATGATTTGTTTTAAAATAATTATTTATGTATAAAAAGAATAATAAATGCATTAATATTATTCTAAATATGTTATATAATTACCCCTTTTACCATAGTTTACCATCCAATGTTTTCTTGACAAATAAAAATAATTTGGTCAAAACAACTGATGTAAACATAATAGTATAAGTAGTATAATACAATATCGTAATTAGTGAAATGAAATTAATGATAAAAACAAAAATTATATCAAGAAGGTAAATAATTACATAATATTATAATAAAAGAAATTAACTAACATTCACTAAAATGTAAACACATGGTAAGGTATATCGTCTCAATTTATATCCTATTAAGAATTATTTGGTGTAATGCATCTAGTTTGTTTTTTATGGTGTATATACATCCCTTATGAATGATATATAACGAGACTAACTAATGTAATGATAATATAACATACATATCATATTAATACTTCATGATTTATAAGATTTAAGATATTTCAATGTGGCATGGGACACTATGGAATGTTTAAAGATTATTTTTCACACTAATAATTTTAAGGATCTTTCAATGGTATTTCCATTTAAGGAAATTATATAACCTTTTTTTAAATAAAACCACTAATTTCCCTATCCCTTATTAATTCATGAATCATTTCATGTATTACTTCATTTTTTCCACTCATGATTACTTAAAGGGTTTTATAAAATATTTTTAAGAAAAACCGACATCATTTCTCTCTTTAGTTGAAGAATCTATTTTCTTCAAAAAATAAAATATTGTTAAATTGATTTTCAAAAAATATTTTTAAATAAATTTTTAATGAATTGTTTTTCATTTTTTTTCTTTTACCAATGTTTTTAAGGAAATATTCTTCTCTCTTTCCAAAAAAATTTCTATCATTTTTACCGTTCAAATATAATGTTCTTTTTCACTTATACAACATGCCCAAATTTATCAACTATCATTCCTTAGAAACATACTTTACATGTTTAAATGTTTAATTATTAAATACAATATTTTTAAAATTTTTCTTTGAATAAAACATTTATCAGAAAAAATTTAAAGTAAAATGATATTTTCCTCCGGAATATTTTTAAATGGCCTGTTTATAATATTTCACATCATCACCAGCAACAACCATTTATTGTACTCAACTTGGGTTATCCTTTATTGATATCATATTTAATCTTCTTCTTGATTTTTTATGATGTATTTTGTCCAAGTATAGTATTCACATTCATTTCTTTTATTTATTTGTTATTCCCCCCCTATAATATTCAATTTGAAAGGATTATTTATCATTAAATTTCTCCTAACAATCAATATCATTTATCTTGGATATTTTCATTGGATAAACAATATACAATTTTGATTAGGTGTTTACTTTGAAAGTCATTTGATTATTTTGGGAAATATTCATAATACTTTAACATCCAATCCATAACGATATCTGATAAGGCACATTTTTAGATCAATTATTCGATATATGAGTAATGTGTTAGATTGGTACAAAATGAGTGAGTCCCATTTCAAGATATCCCTCAATGTGTCAGTAGCCTCATGTGATTATTAATTTGGATAGCTTCTAATAATGGGTTTTAACCTGATATGTTGTTAACATTTTTATCATAGGTCTTGATGGTAAAGGTACTATGTAACTAGGAAACAGAATATCCAATAGTCTAGAATTTACCACATTTTGTTTTAACTATTATTCATCCCTATGATTTTGTATCGACATATCTATGGATACATTTCATTTTCATTTCATTAATTAAATGGCATGTTTTATAATTTCATTCCCTATCATATTCATTTTTCCTTATCTAGTTATTTCAATTGAATGTGTTTTCATTTATTACCTTAAAATATTTTTTAAGAACATCCATTCAGTATATTAGTTACTTGTCATGTGTGTTCAGCTATTTATCATTCTATACTAACTACACACATTGACTTATTATTACTTCTTTTATAATTTACCCTTACCGAGCATTAGATATCACCCTTATTATATTTCCTTTACTTATGAATCCAATAAGTTTAATATAAATGATATAAAAGGATATACTATTTGAAAGATGTTATCCACAAATTTATTATATAGAAAACAAATATGTTGTAATACAAGACTCATAAGGGCATCTAGTTTACCAAGACGACTAAACTAATTAATCATTTGGTATTTTACTCCTTTTAATCATTACAATGTAATTGATTGCAGACACTAGCTCTAGGATTTCAAGGGTTGGGTCTCTATAACCTTTGACACCTTATATTAACTTATTTTTTTAGTACAGATATTGGTAGAAGATAACAGAGCTCAAGCATAGGATGCTTGGATTTTTTTGGATTTTGATTCTCTACTTTTTTATAGAATGTATTGTCTGCTGCCTTGTATCCATGTTTTCATGTTTTATTGTAACATGACTTATTTCATCATCATTTTTTAATATTATGTTCAATTTTTCACATTGTTTATTATTATGTTTTCTTCTATTATTCCATCCATATATTTATATTTCCTACACTATTTATATGTTATCTTATTTATTTGGTGTGAAACATTGTGGTAATGAGGGCATAGTCTCCCCAAAGACAAACTCTAGTCCCTTTCTTCTAGTCAGTAGCCTCTGGAATTCATAGAGATGCATTTAAGGCCTAGTGAACCATCATGCTTAGGGAACTCTAAATGGAATTTGGGATAGGGATATCACAAAATGGTATCAGAGAAGTGCCTTTATTACATTTCTATTTTGAGACAATAGAAAAAAGATTACTAATTCTTGAAACATGTTTATAAGTCATCCTTGGGCATAACTAGCCCATGTTTGTGGTAAATATTGAGTTTCTGGAATTAATATTTGTTTTATACTTTTCCCAATTACAGTTGACATCCTTTCACCATTGGGTTTTTCACATTTCATGTTTTGGTTATTATTTTTGTGATTGATGATTCTATTCCATCCTTATTATAATGATATGAGGGTCATGAGAATTATTATATGCACCATTATAGGCACCATGAATTCACATTCCAAGCATATGCCATATCATAAAAGTGCATTTCACATCATTCATTTTCTTGAGGTGTCTAGGATTGTTCAATGAGACTTATATATATATATATATCTAGTCCTATGCTTCTCTTTGGATATTTTTGAGTGATTGAATATTTCAATTCAAGTGGTATTTGGGCCCTCGTGGGTTGGAATGGGTATTTTACCAAGTCAAGCCATCATATATAACCCATTTCAGTATGATTCAAAATGTAGTTGAGGTCAACTTGAAACTAAATAGGTGTTGATTTTAGTGATAAGGTATATGGGACATGATTAAATGGGTCTACAAACTCATTTTAATCATACCTTGATATAATTTCATTATAAAATGAATCCTGAAAACATTAATCTTATCTTATAAAATATATTATTTTCAGTAAGTGATGAGGTATGTTATAATTGATAGTTCATGTACTATAACCCCTATAATTTAAACATGATGACCTACCAATACATGGAATTTTATGTGGGTATATGCGGTAGCACACCTTCGGTAGTGAGCCTTTTTTCTTTCATTAATCTTTTACTATTGTAATATATCATCCTCATGATTGTTATGATGTATTTTCTAGGAAATTGAAGACTAATGTAACTATGAAATCCTCATTTTGTGTTCTGGGAGGGTTTCGATGACCATGGTTCAGATTTGGTGCTCCCAAGACCACAAACCTTACCACCAGTAGTGTCACTTGATGTACCACCTCTTATACCTGATCTGGGGACTAACTCTAAACATTGTGATAGTTTTCTATGTTTGATACAGTCCATGTATGGTACTCCATGACATGCACCTACAGTGGTTGATCTGATACATGATTTCCTATAGCACCATCCTCCCACCATATCAGGGGATAGCGTTATATAGGTTAATGAGCCACGTATATACTCCAATAAATAATTAATTGGTAATATAGAGACTCCTCTAAAGAGGAAGGTTAACATTGATACTTATATTCTATCTGATTTTCCCATGAACTAGTAGGATGTTATTATTCAGGTTGGTCACCATCAGGGCATGGTATGGGATTATTTTCAAAATTATTTCTATAAGTAATTATTTCCTCTGTGTTATAGAGTTCATACATATTAAGAAGGGATCAATGTATGTTATGGATTATTCATCATGTTTCACTGAGTTATTCTGTTTTTCACTACTTCTAGTTGAAGATGACATTTCATATTGTAAAGGCATTAAAGATGGGATCATGTATGGAATCTGTACTCAGTTGTATGTATATTTCCTAACTACCATTTCGGAGATAATATTACAAGGTCGTTTCACTGAGAACATCTTGACGTATGTTGATTCTACCTAACATAGAGGACCAGTCCTGAGGTTGGCCAATAGTTCTTCAGTTAGTAGGAAAACTTCCCTTCAAACTATCATTGAAGAGAAGTGGTAGTCAGAGTAACTGCATTGGTAGCTCCTATGAATGACATCAATGTGGATGTCTCAAATATCTAAATACTCTATTTGATAGATATCATATAAAGTTATGGGGTTTCATCCATATGGAGAATCTTCAATGATTATGTCATACCTTTCCATCTTCTTCCAGTGGAAGAGGATTCACATCATCCCCACCATCAGGGGAGAGTTCATTTACGTCATGTCATGTAGTGTTTTGGAGTAGCACTGATAGGACTAGCCAAAGAAGAGTTCATAGCCATGGTAGTAAGGCTTTGGATTATCAACGTAAGTAGAATAGTCATACCATGGGTATTCCAATTCTAGCGCATGGATGTGGATCCTGTTGATTTTATTCTTTACAGTAGATACCCGATGATCATATTGCAGGAATATCTATCTTATGAGGTATAAATTTATTATCCTCAAATAAATTAACTTCTTTATTTGATATAGGTACCTCACAGTCCATATATTTATCTATCTTGTAACTTTTCAGTCTAGAAAAAAATTATTATCATGGTGTAATGATCCTGAATACACTATTGTGAGTTCAGTCAGAGGGCATTATACAATCTAGGGACTTTACCCTTGAGTTAGGTAGATACTCTATATTATAGGACCTCATTTTTGTAGAGATGATTCACATTGATGTGATTATTAGAATGGATTGGTTAGTCTTGTATCACACCATTGCATACTAATATCCTCACAAGGTATCATTTTCATCACCAGATGGAAGCCGTTATCTAAACATGGGTGAGAGGAATAACTGGGATATTATTTCTACACAATAGGATCATGTTCTAGGTGGAGTGACCTCTAATGTTCTAGGAGTATCTCCAGTTTCCATTACTCCATATAGAATGATGCCTACTGAGCTCTACAAGCACAACTGAAAGATGAAGTATTTTGATGATAAATGTTTTATATGTCCTAACACTTCTTCTTGGGTTTAACCCATTATTTTCACCTAGAAGGTAGATGGGACCCATAGTTTATGCATGGATAACATATGGTTGAATAAAATTATAGTCAAAACTGGTATCCTCTACCTCAAAATGATGATCTCTTTGACCAGTTCTGAGGAAATTTGGTGTGTTAAATGAATGATTTGAGGTCGAGATATCATCTGGTATGATTCAATCCATCAGACATACCTCATACAGATTTTGGTATTAGGTATGGTTTGTATGAGAACCTACTTATGTGGTTTGGTCTTACAACTGCACATAGAACCATCATGGATTTGATAAATAGGTTGTTCCACCCCTATCTGTATTCTATTATGATATTATTTGTGGTTGAAGTGTTGGTATATTTTCACACTCATAGAAACTATTCTATGTACATTGATATCTTTCCGAGGACTCTACAACAACATTAGATATATAGAAATAATTCTATGTTCCACTTCTGGATCAAAAAAGTTCACTTCTTCGATCATATTATCTTGCAATTAGAAGTATTTATTGATCTAGAGAAGGTGAGTGCTGTGGGTTCCTCAAGGAATCCAAATAACATGTTTGATATAAAGAGTTTCATGTGGCTGGATGTATATGAAAATAATTTCTTGAATGAATTATCAGGCCTTTTACACATATTAATAGTCAAAAAAAGAGGTGTGTTATGTTCATTTGGTCAGAATAGTTTGATAAATCCTTTTAGATGATGAAGGAGATGATTGTATTGGAACCTATTAATTTCTACCAGAGATAGTAAGTGGTTATATAGTGTTCTGTGATGCATTAGGAATCTGATTTAGAGCAGTGATGATGCAAGAGAATAGAGACTTTTGGTATTGATATCAATAGTTGAGGCCTTGCGAGAGGAATTAGCTGATGCATGACCATAAGCTACCAGTAGTTTTCCATGCCTTGCATTCGTGGAGACACTATCTAATGGGTGAGTAGTTTTTTATAGAAAGACCATAAGAGCCTCAAATATATCTTTATAATTCTTCATGTTAATCATAGATATTTAAGATCAGTAAAATATCATCAATCCATTACTTTTATGATTGCATATACACCTATAAGGGGAAATGTCATAGATGATGAGCTGAGACAGAAAAATTAGGCACAAGTCATATGGGTGGCCAGTGATGAATGGATATTCATGGGACAGTTTTTTAACCTACACTTGGAATTTCATAATATTAGCAAAAATTATTATCTATATACCTTGGAAGTTGCCTCTTTACTCCTTGAGAAACTGAAGAGTATGCAGTTTTCAAATCCTGAATTCTGGGTTCTTCATTAGAGTATTTTAGGAGATTGCTAACCTTTATATTGGTATGTGGATAGAGATGAGATCCTATATACTCATTTACTTTTTTGGGTTCCTATAGATATTGGAGAGGAATTTATTTTTTAGTCCCATGCTTCTCAATGAGTAGTTCATCTTGGAATTAACAAGATGTATTGAGCTATGTGATTCTAGCATTGGTGTCCTATGATGAAATATCATATATCATACTTTATTACTAGGTGTTTCACATGTTAGTAAGTGAAAGAGGAACACCAATGACCTATATCCTTTTTATAGATGATTCCTATCCTATAATTTAAATTGTCAGATGATTTGAATGATTTTTTAGTCAACTTATTGAGGTCACCTTGACGTAGTGACATTGTGTGGGTAGTCACTGACTGACTTAAGAAATTATCACACTTTATTTCTATTTTTAGACATCTTCATTTGATGAGCAAGGAGTATTTTCTATCCATGGTATCATTACACAACATGGGGTCCCTTGTACTACCATTTCAAATAGTTACGATCACTTTGCATCATGGTTCTATAAGCATTGCAAAAGGCTATGAGTACATAGGTTCTTCTAAGTATATTATTAATCCACAAATCGATGGTCATTTGGAATTTAAGATAAATGTTATAGAAGACATTTTATGATCATATTTCCATGATTTTGGTGGTTATTGGGAGAATAATATATCTATCATCGAGTTCTCCTAAAAAGATATCTTTCATGAAATTGTTATGATAGATCTTCTTGAGGCTTTGTAAGGAAGGTTGTTGTGTTTTCCACTATGATTTCTAGTGGTAGGAGAGGCTATCCAACTAGGTTCTCATAACATGTAGGAGACTTTAGAGTAGGTTCAACTAGTTAGGAAGTGCATATATACTACTCATTCTAGACTGTAATAGTGTGTTGATCGCGAACAAGGACCTTAGGAGTTCTATGTCTCAGAACCTTTATTTTTTCAATGAGTATCACCCAGGAATGGGAATCGATGTATACAGAGGAAAAAGATGTTTTCCCCTCATTATGTATGGTCATTTGATATTTTGGAGACCATCGGGCTGTAGCCTATGGGTTGTTACTACCTAAAAGGTATTGTACCATGAAATTCTCCCTCCACATTTAACAACTTCACTTGTACCATGTCAGTAAGTATAATACTTTTGATACTGAGAAGGATGAGTTAGTTTTTGATTCTTTATTTGAGGAGCATCCAATATGAATCATTGAATGGAAAATTAAGGCTCTATGAGGTTGACATGTTCATCTAGAAAAGGTTCTATAGAAGCACGACCTTTTATAGGATGATACATGGGAATGGATGGACAACATACATGCCCAGTGGCCAGAGTTGTTCACACACAGTGGTTCACCACCCTAGGAATTTGAACTTGGGGATGAGTTCCTTTAGGGAGTAATTTTCTAAGACCATGATTATTATCTCATGTATGTAAACTTTCAATTATGTTATAATTCATTATATTGAACCTAGTACAGTTTCATAAGGAGTTCAAGGGTGTCTCAGGGTGTCTGGGTCTTGTTCGGATCCTAGAACTCAAATTTTTGTGAGAAATAAGCTATTATTATAGTTTGAAGAAATATTTTGGGGGTAGGACACACAATTAATACTAACCTTTGGGGTATGGATAGTGTGGCGAAGAAAGGCACATGGTTTTCCTTAATTATTTACCAAAAGCCACATGCTATGTGAAAAGTCCCCAGTTATTATCATCGGTGTTTTAAATAATTGGTGCACAGTTTCTCTAACCCTAAATCCTAACCATTTCAGTTCCCCCATTGTAGAGTAGATGGCACATGGTTGGGCTAGGGTTTGGCCATTAGTGAAACCCCAATTTTTGGTAGATTTAACAATAATTTCATTAAATCCAAATTAGATCAACCCTTCTCATTATTTTATATATTCTTCAAGTGTGCGGTTAGTTTTTTTGTTTTATTGTGCTCTCCTCCTTATAAAGATAGTATTTTCCATAACATCTCGATATGATTCCCAATTCAAGAATCGTTATCCTCATTAGATCCACACTGGTAAGTACTCAACTCCTTTTTATATGTTCTTTATTTTTATTCCTATCAATGACACTATTCAGATGAATGTTTATATGACACGTTTTCAAGGCATTGGTTCATTATTTATATTTCTTCTGATCCAAGCTGGACTAAAGGTTGATACTAGATTAGGAGAGTCGTAAAAGCCTTAGGTAGGGGGTATACAACTCATCCAATTAGTTTCATCAATTTATAAAATTATGTAATTGTGCGCGAATCAATTTCATCAAGAAGAGACCATTAACTTCACTTTTATTGATTATATATTGTAGAATTGTATTCTAATACCCTTTTAATATATGTTATCAATCATTATAGGTTACTCCCAAAACATCAACCACCCCATGTAGGTTTTTATCCTTTATAATTCATTTGAGGTTGTTATGTGCATCTGGACCACTGTTCAGATGTGCTTCAGCTTTACCCTAATAATGGTAAGCCCAAACTTAATTAAATAAATATTTAATCAGGTTTCAAATAGTCGTTGAGTATAATAGTGTTACTTGACCCGTATAAGGTAGGTTTTATACAAAATTAATGATTGTATAAATGGGAAATTTTCTAAATATACTATGTATATGACTTGGCCTAATTGAATGTAATTGAATGTCATGGTTTCACATCCATAACACCCCTTTCAATGTCTAATGTATGGTATCAGAGTAAATCTAATAAAATGATTATGTCTTAAATGATCTAATAAATGGGTTCATGCCTAGTTAGCCTTGTAAAAATATTTAAAGGCAATGGCTTGAACCAAATGAACTATAAAATGGAATGATTAATTAAGTGGCCTAAAAATTAATGATTTAATTATATTCAACCAAATGTATATAGACGGTGAAATTTTTATAGCAGTGGTCAGACACGAGTGAGCCATGGATTCTTACGAGAATGCCTTGAGCACTAATGGATGTCATTCTGATTTTTTTATACTGATAGACATGATCAACACCCATATTGGAGATTCATCCATGTTTTTTACTGGATGCCTATAATGAGAACTTATGATCCCTCCATTATTATTATAAGATTACTTGGATACACTCTTTTGATGAAACATGACATTTATATACATTATTTTCCTTGGATAACCCTTTTGGCCTAGAAATTCATTTTCCAGTTTTACCTTTGATGAATTTCATATGATTCTATAGAATCAAATTATTGTGGAATGAATTGGGTGATGCCCCTTAGATTACACTCTTACCATTATATACGGGATGCATTTTATTACCTATGTTGGCTTGACCATTGAGTTCATGGATTCCATGGTTATTACCTAGGATCATCTTCATTATTATTATCATCTTGTATGCATTATTTAATAATTTCTATATAATCGTTTTTATTATCATGTCAGGATTTCAGTGATTGTTATACCTCACATGAAATAGCATATAAATTAGATAATAATTAATCAATTAAATGGTTACATGTTCACAGACCAGAAAAGGTTAAAGTAGGTATATGGATATTTACATTAATCTACTACTTTAATTTTATATATGAATTCCCAAGCACTGTTATAGTTTATATTACATGGAATATATGTTTTTTAATCCATCAGTGGTGGTCTACTAATATTTTTCTCACACCCTATCTAGGCCTCCATTAGTATCCGAGAAGATTACATGTATGCAGGTGATGAAAATTGGAAGCACCCATCCTTGGACAACTGATATTACTTGCTTTCTTAGGATAAAACTTGGTAGTAGATGACCGAGTCGGAGCTCAGTAGGATTGGATAGTTTTTGGATTCTTTTTTCTAATTCTATATAATACATATTCCCTACTACATTTATCCATTTTTTTCTTTATATTTAAATTACATGTGTCATCATTATCTTTTTTATAGTATTATCATTTGTTCCTGTTGATTATTATTATGTATTCTTCTATTGTGTCATTCGTATATTTATATTTCTTCAACTATTTTCCTATAATTTTATTTAAATATTTTTTGAAACTCTGATAATGAGGTCATAGTCTACCCATTGACACACCCTAGTCCCATGATGCTATCTTGAAGCCTCTATTGTTTAGGGAGATTCACTTTAGACCTACTGACCCATCAAGCTCAGGGAACCTCTGAGTGGAATCTGGGCCTAAGATGTCAAAAAACCATACTAGTTTTTGGATACATTTTTCTACTTCTCTATAATATGTATTCCCTACTAAATTTATCCATGTTTTGGAGTTTTATATTGATATTACATGTATCATCAAAATCTTTTTATAGTATGATAATTTGTTCATGTTGACTATTATTATGTATGCTTCTATTGTGTCATTCATCTCTTTTTATTTCTTCAGCTGTTTTCTTATAATATTTTTTAAATGTTTTTTGACACTCTGATAAAGATGTCATAGTCTCTCCATTGACACACCTGAGGCCTGTGATGATAGCCAGAAGCCACTAGTGTTTAGGGAGACGTGCTTTTGGCCTAGTCAGCTATCGAGATCGGGTAGCCTCTAAGTGGAATCTAGGAATAGGATGTCACAAAACCTTACTAGTTTCATAATGTATAACCTAAAAATATATTAAATTGAGAAATAATTTCATATTTCAATTAAATTTCATAATTTTGTTAGGTTTTTTACAACTACCCTAGGAGTTTTATGGCATTTATATTTCTGGTGGAGTCATAAGATGAATCATTGCTATTTTCTCCCATTTACATACTATTATGTTAATGGTTTCCTTATAAAAAAATACATTCAATGTACATCCAAGATATCTTATCATATTAGTAATTGATGAACACACTACTGGATTCATACCATTTACCTATGGTTCTAAATGGTGGGTACAACCTAGAAAACAATGGGTATAGGCCATACCAATGGTTCATATAACCGTAGTTTATTAAGACATTAGTATGGCCTATAAGGATTTATTAATAGCCTTTATTCACTTGAAACCATGGGTATACTTATATAACTGTGGTTTCAAAACCCATGGTTATAGATGGGTGTCTAAAATTCATGTATACCCATTGTTTTCTAAACTGTGGGTATAGATACCTACACCCTTTGGACATAAATAGAAAAATAAAACACATATCACCAAACCTATAAAACATTACAGACAATGTTACACATTTAATTCAGTAAAATAATTATATATATAATTCAACAATCATGTTAAAAATTGTT
Organism: Viscum album; assembly: GCA_963277665.1. Taxonomy (NCBI): domain Eukaryota; kingdom Viridiplantae; phylum Streptophyta; class Magnoliopsida; order Santalales; family Viscaceae; genus Viscum; species Viscum album. The sequence continues at coordinate 754,570,491 of OY728132.1, read as the reverse complement.
TTGAAATAGTTTAGAATACTATAACTTATATATATAATCCACATCCTCAATTAGTATTAGTCATCTATACATGTATCTTACCTAATATAGAAAAGGTTGGGGGTTAATATCCCCCTAAAAACAAGAAGATCAATCATAATAATCACTGTTAGGTCCACAAGGCTGAATACCCTGAGAGGGGGGTTGAATCAGGTTATGACTAATTTAAAATTAAAGCCCATTCTGATCATATTTCACTGTTAAGAAAAACACTCTTCTCTCTCTTTCCTGTTGCACAATATAAAAAGAAAGTAAAGCAATCACATGACACAACAATTTTTACTTGGTTCACCACTAAGGGATATGTCCATGGAGAATACGCCGACAGGTTTTCGGTCGTACCAAATTACACTAAACTATACTAACTGTGGATTACAAGGTTCGGGCATAGTCACTCGGTCCCAGGCTCACTGCATTTACAAGGTTTAGGGTCAGATCACTGCTTTCCAAAGGTTTAATCCCTATTTCTCTCTCTCTGGATCACTACCGGTGGAGAGGATCTCCTTCTTCCACTTCCTTTTCTCACTACTCTGGAAAGAATCTACTCGAACATTATAGACAAGTAGGTCTCTTCATTATCATGAAGGAATGAATCTTCCTCTATATGTAGATGCTCTGTTGAAGTCCAGCTTTCACTTGTAGATGAATCTCACTTTGCACCGAAGGTATCGGGAAATCTTCCAGCTTTCACGCAGCCCTGAATAACCGCCATGAATCAACCCTTACTTGGCATGCAAGTCTAACCTGGCACGCAAGTATCGGCTCACAGGTCACAACTGGCGCATAGGTCCACCTCAGCCACCTGCGTGACACAACCTTCTTCATCTCCAAACCTATGCGACTGACATTCTTTTATGCCCAAACTAATATTGGCACGCAACTTCCAACTGGCACACAATGTCAAACACTGGCACACAAGTCCACATGTGCGACCACACACCACTTGTGTGACTTCCACACCTGCGCTACGGGAGCTCAGATTATTCTAAGTGTTGAAATCCATTGAAAATGAGGATGGGTGGTCCAGTATTTATATGCATTTGGTCAGCCTATGTGACGGAGTGAAAGTCTCGCCTCGACACGCAAGTCACCTGCGCGACCACACCAATACATGCACGACCCTCTTTACTTTGCCATATTTTGACCCTCTGATCCTGAAAAACATTAGGCGCTCAAGTTTCCTCTCCTTCAAGTACATGGCTCACATGTCTCTTTTCCAAAACCCCTTTTCTCCATTTGTCGATTTTTAGTCCCAAAAATTTGGCAAACACTGCAAAACGGTGCCACCTTGTATCTATTATTTTTGTACCGCCATCAGATCATCCATTCCTTTTAAGAAATTCTTGAATCAAACATGGATCGTTGACAACATCTCTTGAACTCGACATTCCACGATGAAATCCCCTTTTTCAAAAAAATTGTATTTCATGGTTTTCTTTTTCAACAATCACAGCACAGATGTCCACTTTGTTAACAAACACAATCACCTCAAAAATGCTTCAATGATACCTTCAGGGATTTTTTCCCAACAATCACCAACATGGGTTCTTAGAGGATCATCATCATCACCACCACCAAAACTAGTACCATCAGATCAACTACCACTAAAACCCCCATTAACTTCACATTGTGTATCATATAAAGGGTGAATTGATTCCCTAAATTAAAAAAAAAATAAAATTAAACTCTTATGAAAGTGATGTAAATATAGTATACATAAATTTTACAAACTTTTTTGTGATGATTTTACCTCTTCCATGCTGATATATTGAATTTTTTTTCCTTGACTACCTTTCCGTGATTTTTTTTCATCTAAACGGTGTGAGAGGATTGAGAGGGTCCTGATTAGGGCCAATACCAAGTTGGGGTGATGTTTTTTCTGGGTTGACATAAGAATCTCCCATGGTGCTCATCACATAATACGTTTATCAAATGATTACTTGGATCAATGCTTTCATTTTCATTCCAATCGAGGGCCTCTTGGTAACATTTTTTAAAATATAAACATGATATTTAATTATGAATTTCATATCCAAATTTGAAATAACATTAAGATACATACAATATTTTGATGTGTTTATGAAAATACAACACTCCCATCCCATTTCATCTTACTCAAGAAAAAATAATGTTTCTCTAGGCGAATGACCTTCAATTCCCAATATCTCATGTAGAAATTTACATTGATTACTATAATAGTAAAATATTAAATAATATAATATTAATAAACTATGAATGAATTAAAAATTAACCTAGTTGAAGAAATCAATAAAATGAATTATCATTTAAATAAACATTTAATTAAAAAATTAATACTAGGGGAATAATTTAATCAATTCATACTAATTAGCTTGTTAAAATGGGTATGATATAGATTCCTCTTATATCAATATTTGGTAAAACTATATCTTTGATGTGTTATTTTTTTATTAATTAACTTGGTAATTTTTATCATTTGGTCACTAGGTTCAGTTTTTTGTTCGGTTGTTTGTAAATTTAATTATTTGGTCATTTGAAAATTTTTCATTTTGGATATTGGGATATTTTCCCATTTTTAAATTTTTTCCATTCTAGAATTTTTCCAATTCAATTTTTGTTGTGTTATTTTATTATTTAATCACATATTAATTTTTATAATTTGGTCATCAGGGTCATCTTTTTGTCAGGTTATTTTTTCAGTTTTCCATTTCTACATTTTTCTATTTGGTCATTTCGGTATTTGGACATTTTAGTATTGGGGAATTTTGGAAACTGTCTAATTAGAAATTTTTTCATTTTTTCATTTTTCCATTTTAGGATTTTTAAATTTTTCTATTTGGGAATTTTGTTCATTTGGCCATATGGACATTTTGCTAATTGGGAATTTTCCTAATTGGTCATTTAGAGAATTGGGCATTTGTCTTATTGGCTAACTTTTGAATTGGACAATTTTACAGTTTTCCATTTGGAAATTTTTCCATTATTCCATTTATCCTTTTGGGATTTTGTCTATATGGGTTATTTGAAATTTGGTCATTTTTTCAATTGGCCAATTGGCCAATTATCCATTTTTTATCTTTCTATTTTCTTAACTTCCTTTTTTTCCATTTGGCAAATTTCCCTATTAGCCATTTTTCTATTTTCTAGTTTAGACATTTTGGCATTTTGGAATTTTGGCATTTTGGAATTTTTACAACATGGGAATTGGAAAATTGGTAAATTTATAAATTTTTCAATCCTCCATTTTTTCAATACACTAATTCCCCACATGGACACTTTGATACTTGGCCACATTAAATAGAAAAAATTTCAAATGGAAAATTTTTCATTTCAGATTTTGGGAAATTGATAAATTGGAAAATTTGGAAATTTGGAAATTAAGAAATTAAGAATTGGGAAATTGTCCATTTTCCATTTTCCCATTTCGATATTTGGCTATATTTTCACATGGGATTTTGGAAAGGTATTTTCAATACCATTTCCCCATTTTTAAGAAATTCATAAAACTTATCTACACAATTTAAAGCGAGAATTAGAGCTATGTATTAAAGGGATTCATGATAAGAAAAAATAGATTTTAGTGTGAAGATATAACTAAATGGGCATTTTCCATCCTTTTAGAATATTCAACATCAATTCACCCTAAACATGAAAAATCTTCATGTGTATCTATTATAAAGACCCCCATGTTGAACTTCATCAAATAAATCCATTATAATTTAGTGAGTTTATAAATAGAGATATTATTCATATTGACATAAAATTAACAAGTGCCTCTCATTCTCATGCATTGTAGTGCACCCCAAAGTGTAAAAATACATCATAGAATATTTTTTCTATTTTTCACACACAACATTTAAACAGAAATTCAATACAATTAATAAGAACTATATATTCAATTCAATCAATTAAATATTAAGTATAACATAAACTCATTACTCTTCATATATGCAATTATTTCCCAATATTGTGTTGTTGGACTGTCAATGAATATTGGTACACACTCAAGATCAAAATTGGATCTACTCCTCCAAAAAACATATATCTATTGTTTATATGGTATCGAAAACTCCCCAAGTTCCATCAACCATGAAACCTTATTAGATTTACCACTAGGAAAGCAAAAATTATGATTCAAATAACAAGTTAATTTCTATTAATACAGTTATAATGTTGATATCAATTTTTTTTATAAAAATCCCAAATCTCATCCCATGTTTTATACTTAATTTGTTTACTAATATTCCTCTATGATAATTATTTCATTAGGATGATATTGTTGTACTCAGATAATGTTTTCATAAATTTTGTTGATACATTTCATTTCTACCTATAATTTTTTTTCGTGAATATGATCTACACTTATTTATGTTTGATTATTCTAGTATTTATCAAAATGGGAACACTCACATCGTCTATTGGAATATCCGACTGGATATGATAAAAAAAGAATAAATAATTCACACTAAAATGGTAAATAAATAATGTGATATAATTTGACATAGTTAAAAAAAACATAATAATTTTGGGTCATTAGGCTATGATTTATTTGTGGGCTATCCTTGATTGGTATCCTTTGAAAGATAATATTGTTCTAATGCATGAATCACATCATTTATATGCACTATAGTGGAAGGTGATGGACGATAATCATAATATCTTGGATGGATAGTAAGAAATATAGGTGGAGTACACATTCTTCGATAAGGATTGAAGGTTTGGTGACACATCGTAGGATATAGATATGGTATAGCAGGGAACAATCATGGATGTCGTATATACATTGTATGGAAAGAAGATGTTAAATAAGATGTTTATGGAGGCATGGGTGGGAACATCCCTTGAGGGTCAAGTAAAGGATGTGAAGGTGTTGTAGATTGGATTTCCACTAGTGGGTCCAAGTGTGAACAAGTATAATGGATGCTCTGTGTAGATCAAAGAGAACCCCTTCTTAGATATATTGTAATAGGTGGAGGAGAATTAAACTCTTGATCAGTTGTATATCCATAACAATTTGATAAATAATAATAAAATTATAGTAAATATCATAAAAAATAAAAATATTACAATTATTATACATACAAAGGGAAAAAGAGGAGGAACCCATAGCTTATGAATCAATTGGTTATTATAAAATAATAATTTTATTATAATTTATATAATACCATTTATAATTTATATAATAATGAAAAGTTATTTTTTTATGAAAAGTTTTTAAAAATTATTCATAAAATATAGATGTCAAAGAATTCATAAACAATGTCATAACGTGTTTTAGAAAATAAAATTTAAAATATAGTCATACACTTTTTACAAACCCATTTTGAAAATTTTTTTCTGAACTAAAATAAATCCAATTATTTGATATAAAAAAACAATACTAAAACTGTCATATCCTTCCAAACATAAACTAAATTAATAAAATTACAGTAGTACGAACCTGAGAAACTCTTTTTAAGGTTAAATTAATGAACTATTAACATATATTTTTTTCTTCTATATATTACCATCCACTACTTTAGTTTCATCATAAATTACCATAATGGTGAAATTTCAGTCATCAAAAACTACTATTTTTTCAACACCAATGGGGGAATAAACGGTGAAAATTTCATCCTCATAATCATCAAAAATATGTATTTCGGTTAAATTAATAATTACACCACAATAAATTCTCAAATGATCATTCGCTTAATTCACTTATTTTCTCATTGATTCAAAAATAAATAGTTCATCGGTATCTTAAAAGTGAGTCATCTCAATTAATTCGAATCCATAGTCATCAATAAATGTATTGTGCCATGTCATTGAAAAAATCCATTCACATTTCTTTATTGTGACTTGAAAATGAGACTATTAATAAAATAACAATATTTTCTCAGTAAGTCCATAATAAGCCACACTTTCATATCAAGGCCGACTATCTAATTCATTGGAATAAAATTATGTCGTGGAAATTAACATGAATATATCATTATATTCTCCCATTTTAAATTCTTGATAAGTTGTAACAAATTTAAACCCATTGATTATGAAACATTCTCATTCACAAACCAAATAATTGAGAAAAAATCTAATAATTCAAATTATTGAGAGATGGATTCAATAGGTAAAGTCAATACATAAAATATAAAAAAATAATTTAATTAAATGAATATCTATATTTTATGTTAATTAATGTAATTGTCATACCATTGATTTCCACAAAGTAGGAAACTAATTTCTATGAAAATCCTCTCTCCTTATCAAAGGAAAATGTTGATGAACTATACAAATAATTGTTTTATTTTCCAGATGTAAAATGAACATAAAATTACAATGAGTGTGATTAGTGAAATAGTTTTACATAACATTTAAATATTCAAATTACTTACTTATATAGTCATCAAAAAAACCTCAATAAGACAAGATTTTGTGATTTTCTATATCATACTCTTCAAGGCTCAATGTAACCAATGTATATGACCCATGAATTTATATATTTTGTGAAATATATGGAAATTAGGGATCAAAATCCAAATAATTCTCATCTTCATTTCTCATTGTCTGGTTATTTATTTTTCTAAAATCAAAGAACTACATTGAAACTATTCTATATATTATTGACCTAGATAAACTCTCACAATGGAACCATTATGATGATTCATATTTTGGACCTAATATTTTTTTGTTCACATATTTATTTCAATTGGATACATCCATTGAAAATCAACCGGTCCCCCAAGACGTATTTTATATTAATGATGAACTATTAAATGTATTATTCATGTGAAAAATGATGGATGGAATTTACTTCCTATCAAAAAAAATTAATGGTGCCTCTTACTAAAGTTTTATCAAGAATTACTAGGCTAAACATTTAGAATAATGGTCTATGGGATAATGGAACAACATAATCACTATCATCCTTACATTATTGGATAGTAAATGTCAAATTCTTATTAGAATCAACTAATAAAGAAGGATATGATAATAATGAGCCATTAGGGTTCTTTATTTAAACTCTCATCTATTGAATCATATAGATATGTTATATAAATATCAATGTAAACCCCAGATATTCTTCAATACATCCATAAATTTATTTTTCACTAAAGGATTCATCACATAAGAAGCCCATGGAACTTTACATTTTTTTTCACTAATACACACCGGATGTTGTTCTGGTCGAATACCCTAATCCAAAAGTTCCACAAATATCAAAAGTCGTATTTAGTATTCCACTTGACATTTAGATGAATTGAAAGAAATATTTCACAAATATTTTTATCAATGTAAATTAAGTCTAAATAGTGAAGTGACAAATTGGTATACAAATATAGAAACTCAAGAAAGTTAATTTTCCCCAATGGTAAGTGACATTAGTGTCAAAAATCATCCTCTTTTAATATTTTATCTGACCTTTCTGAAATTAAGTGCAAAATTTTTTCAAATCATTAATCACATCAGTTCCGGATATATGTTTAAGTGGATATTATTTTCCAACAAGATTATCAAACCTCTAGTTATTCTTCCTGTATTGATGATCCATTGGAAAGAATCATTGGTTCCCCATGAAACTGAAACTCTAAAGATATGTATGTCTTATTGGTCGTGTTTTGTTCATATAAATAGTATATGGTAGTTTTTTGTTCTTTCTCCAACAAAACATCAATGCATAAGAAGATAAAATCATTTATAGTCTATAGGAGAGAATCACCCATCTAAAATATATTTTTTATTGAATCAATGAATCTGTACACACTAGTATCCAATAGAAACATGATCGTTATTATTAAACATTCTAAGTTGATGTCTATATCATTTAATGGATTAAAAGATATGGATATTACTATACTCATGAAATTGAAATGTATTTTCATAAACAACCATATAGGGATATTATAAATGTTAATAAATCTTGGTCACTTTCAATGGTCATTATGCATATAGCCACATAGATTAAAATAATCACCGTATAGACCCAACCTAAAATTACGCACCTCAACTAAAATATTGGGATGTTGTGCATCAAATTCCTACCATGCTAATCCATCTTCAGGATGTTACAAATCATCATTACATTTAATTCACTCATCATGAATCCATAACATATTAGTTGAGATGTCTGCCAACATGAAAATATTTAGAAGACTTTAAATCAATTCAATATGCCACAAGAATTCCTATGTCACACAATATGGTGTTCCATCTAAATATTCCATTTGTCGAGAAGTACCATATTCTTTCTGGTCAATAATTTTTGATGTTTTCCCCAAAAATAAACTGAAAACTGTAATACGAGAAATAATTTTATTAGTTAAAAATATGATCATCTTAATTAACGTTCACGACTTATAATTACCTGAGAGTATATCTACACAATTTTTATGAAAGTATATGAAAAAACAATGAATGTTAATATTTTAGGCATTAGAAAACACAGACATTGGTTTTCCATGATAATGTAACTTTAAAAATTCTTGCATTGTCATTTTAATACATTTCATATATATAAGAGTTATGTCATCATCTATTAATTTATTTACTCTCTCAAGATCATCATATTTATTATTTTCTTCATGTGTATTGATATCTTTATCTAATTACACTGAAATAATATCTCTCCCATGATGATGAACAAATGAAACCTGATCAAATATCAAATATTTATACCACTTATTTCTTTTCATTAAACAACATCATAATATTGTATCATCTTTCCATTGTGATAAAAAAAATTATAGTTTGTTGAAATCATTCTTTTTTTATGTTATCTAACTTATTCTTAACTAAAACAATATATTCCAACACAATTATAACATGGACATTGTATACAACCTCCATCTGTTGAATGTTTTAAATGAAAATATATAAAAATTCGTTTGAAACATTGTTGAAATATTCTCAGTATGATATATCGACCTTCAATCCATTATATTATAAGGGAAAAGGTTATATTAAAATAAAAAATGTAAACTATATTTATAAAATTAATTGCAACCAATTTTAATGTTAAACACATAAAATCATTTTTGTAACAAAGATAAAAAACAAATAAGAAAAAAACATACAATATAAGTGATTATGGAAAATAATGAACTAGAAAATTTATTAGACAATAAATGAGATAACCCTATTACACAATCCAGTTAAATACATATTAATTAACAAAAAATAGTTTTTAAAATTTTCATTATATTAATGTGATATTAATCTAATTAAATACAATTATTTTATGATGGAAAAAATTTACTAAAGAATGACAACAAAAGTTTCACCCAACATCAAAACCACAAAAACATTATATAAAAATATCATAGAAATTCTACCATAACTGATATAAATTTAAAAAATCATACAATCCTAATAGCATATAATCTAAATTTATAACACAATAAAAATATACCCAAAATGTAAAAAAGGATATCGAATCCAAAATATGTATGATATATTAAATTGGAAAGTGTATAGGGATTTAAGACACCAATAAGACCATTATACTAGGAAAGGGGAAATTGGGCTGAGTTAGGGCACTATGATCATATCACATATAGAGTCATATATGAAAATATCAATCCATTATTTCAAAACCAATTCCTAAATAAAAATTATAGTATATTAGGGGATGAAAACCAAAATATATTTCCTTTTATAATTATAATAATAGTTAAATAAACAAAAAACTGTCTACTACAGTCTCTATAATGGTAGAATTATATCCAAATTAAAATTATAGTGTAGATGAAATTAAAGAACACTAATAGGAAACCAAATTGATATACAATTCATGATTAATGTGACCATTATATAATAATGGTATCCATACTAACAAAGAAAAACACATATCATGAGAAAAATTGAGGAATTATCATTTTAAATCCAAACAATCTGCATGTATTATAAAAAAAATAAAAACTAATGAATACTAGTATAAAAATGTGTATTTATTATATAGATAGTTATTCTTATTTTAAAACATAATTGAGGATACCATTTATTCCTGACATAATTTTATTTAGGTTTAATATTTGTTATATTATTCAAAACCAATCAAAAATATTAATATGATGTTCTACTTCAATTTAAGAATTATTTAATTTGGGGTTGATCAAAAAATAATTAATAAATATTCCATTCCGTTCTTCATTATTCATTCTGAAACCATTCCCTAACATCACCACAGATGAAACTACATAATTGAGGCATAGTGTGGTTAGATAGTTTTTAATTAATTAAACATGTAGTAGAAATAAATGGATAATTTTTCATTACATGATAAATGAAAAATGAATAATTCTTAACAACGAACTACCTTTTGTCACTTGTAATTTAAAATAGGTGAAACTAATATTTAGACAATTAGATTTTCCTTAAAGAACTAAATTATTATGAAAAAAATTAATCAATGGAAACATTTCCTCTTAAAATAAATATTATCCAAAATTATTTCCACTTAAACTTATATAATTGTTTCATGACATTTACTAAAGTCTTCTATAAATATTGGAAGATAATAAAGGTTTTAAAATTCTTAAAAAAAATCAATCTAAATATTTTATATTTGAAATACTATTTTATCGTTAATTCATCTCTAAATTATAATAATTAATTCTAAGAAACTTTCATGAAATGTAATAAAATACAATATTAAATTACTAAAGAACCATCCTTCATAGATAAAGTTATATTCATGATTTACTTATAAAATTATAATCATATACATCATTGCATAATTATGTCTTTCTGGTTTAAAAAACCTGATAAATAGTTTTACCACCACTTGTGATATAAAAATAACATTTTAATAATTAAATTACATAACTAAAGGATAATAAAAACCAACATTATACTTGGTAATTATGTTAAATGTGATTCCAAACACTAAAAATATATAATTTCTTAAAATATTGCACCAAAAGAATATAAAATCTAAGTCAAATTCGTTATAATCCCAAGGATAGTTTTCAAAATGGAGAAATTAAAGATAAAATTGTACTTATAAATATTTAATAGAATATATTTAATCTCTATTAGAATATAAATTAAAAATTTTGATGATAGAAGTGATGAAAACACTCTTTAGTATAATCACATCTATAGATAAAAATGAAAATAATAACTAGTAATAGAGAATAATGATTCATAACACACTAATATGATATTGAATAATATAAAAATCAAAAAATCCTAGAATTTTTGGAGATTTATAAAGAAATAAAACTAATCATCACTCAAGAGATGGGATAAGAAAGAAGAGAAGGTAAGGAAACCATACCTATCAAAAATGTCAACAACAAAAACGCAGAAATAGAGGAAGATGAAACGGGAAGTGGGGGTAGTGTGTCCTAACAATTGGAGGGGTTTTTATCATATAAGGGGATGGGAGATTAGGGCTTATCAATGATTTGGTGGGGGAGGCTGATTTGTTAAACCTATATACCCATAGATTTTGAAAAACTTTTTGTATAGCTCAACCTAACCTAAGTGTTTTTTAAAACTATAGGTATAGATATTTCCAGGAATAATATACCCTCCATTTATATAAAACATGGCTATGTGTGTGTGTGGATAACATCATTTTCACATTTTGATGTAATATATAATATCCATTTTCATGTTTTCCGATATTAAATCTTATTTGAGTTTAATAATCTTCTTTTTTTTATCCATGATAAATACTTAATGATGAGATATATGCTTCATCCAACATTTCTTTTTTCTATTATGGTATTTAAGGGACACATTTCAGGTAAAAAAATATTATCATTACATGATGGTCATAGTTTAACTGTTGAATCATCTTAAAACTTTTTTATAGTTCCATGTACTCAAAATGTTCATTTTTACTATTTCACATGGCTAGTTGGTTGAACATTCATTTGATAAAAATATAATTTCTTCCTTTAACTCATTATTTCAACATTCATCCTTAACATATTCAAAATTATTTCATCCCCTTCAATCCTTATCACTAAAGAGATAACACGATTCATCTATATCAAAAAATAATCCACATCTTTTTCATTATTATGGTGGTATAAGTTAGATAAATCATAATATTCCACAAACTTATATTATCTCTTATGGTGTATATTAAACTATTTCTATGTGAATATACAATTAAATATTTCATTATCTGTATATGTATGTAACACATGTAATAATATAGATAATTCACATATCTTTCAATACAGAGATTTTTTACTAATATTTCCAAATCATTATCGTTGTAATTTTGAAAAATAAATTACAATAATCATGTGAAATACACTAAAACCTTTTCATTTTCCATTATAATTAATCCCAATACCTTCTATATTACATCAATATTAATTACCAACTGTTCACTTCTATCGTTTATTGTAATAATAAGTTCGCATACAATCCATCTCTTTATCCCCAATGAAGTTTTTTCACATTCATCGTACCAAGGGAACTTATCACTGTTCCATTTGAACTTTGTTTTTGAATTTCATAACCATGAAAAATTTTTCACAGAGCCTCGATAGTATCTATCCAATCCAATAAAACAATAGATCTTAGTAATTTTGGTTCATATATTCCATTTCTCTATAACCTTCATCTTTTATGATTCAATGAATATATCATTTCTTATAATTACAAAACCCACAAATGATACTCTATATATCTGGAATTTATATTTTCTATATTTTTCATAAAACTTCTACTTTATCATTCTATTTTAAAACATTGTTTTAATATATTCGTCATTTTTCATTTCCTTTCAATATATGATATTATTATCTATATAGGATGACACCAAATGATCAAGGTAATAACTAAAACTCATTTCATTTGATCGTTCAAGGTTACGGGGGGATTTTTGATTTTGAAGGACATCACTATAAATTCACCATGTTTTTAACTCATTTAAAAGCCTTCATTGGGAAAATGTATAGGAACCAAACATTTATATACATAATTATTAAATTTTATATGGCAATAACATACTAATAATACATTAAAGGTTCGAATGGATTCAAATAGTTGGAAAATAAATCTCATATATCAAATGTAAATAATAATAAAAAATTAAAACCTACTTCTTTATCCTCCTAATATCTCTAATATTCCCCTTTGTATATGTAATCACTTTAGGATATATATCAAATAATGTGTTGAGCTAAAATCCCAAGAAGGGGAGGAATATGGGAGATAAATCAAAAGTACATGGTTGAGAATAATCAAAATCAGCATATAATAAGAATACTAACATCATCATAATCATAAGGGGACAATTGATAAATTCATGAATGTGGTATAATCATAATAATTGAAAATTGTAAAATAATGGTCAAATATCACACATAGTAGTGAATAAGGATAAAATCATGTAAATGCACAAAAAATGTACATGAATCGTAACATCATAATTGTGAAAAAATCTAGAAACATGTTTATGTGTAATAAACATGATCTCATGAGATATAACACATTAAACAATAAATCAGAGGGCTCTATAATTTTCTTCTCACCTATTAGATCATAAAATGGTCATAATCATATAGGTCACATATAATATAAAATAACATCTTTCTTGAAATAAACACATATAAATTATTGGGTTTTATAAAGGTTTCATAATGAATTATTTAATAAATAACATTGGGGGTTTTGAAAAAAATAACGGAAATCATAATTTCCTATTTAACATCATCATTAATAAGTGAATGAGAAATAACTAAAGAATATCCTGTATAGAGAAATTAATATATACATTAAAAAGATTTTTTAAAGGATTATAAAACGTTTTGAATGTTTGGTAACATGTAAAAACCTGAAAATAAAAATAAATGAATAGCGTAAGGATTTTTTTTGGACATTCAATGATTATTTAGACACTAAATAATTTAGAACATAAGATTACCTAAAAAAGAGATATTTGGGTTCAAGATTCCTTGTAACTTAAATCCCTATTTATTTCATTAATTTTCCCCATCTTGTATAATAATCCTAGGTTTAACAAAAATTTAAATATTAGTGGATGTTTATTTATATCATGATTGATTCAATAGATTTTTTGGATTTTATTTTATGAAATTATTTGTTTAATGTAATTTTTTATATCATGTTTTCATGAAATTATACCACCCTATTTCGATTTCTCTTTTTTTGTTCATGATCATTTATACAAAATCTAAATTATTTACAAAAGATTATAATTCATTAAATTATATATTTAAATGGAATATATATTTTATACTATCTATCCATGAAGGTGGTTATGGTTAGAGAGTTCACAATGTCATCATAGACAGTTAACTGACATTCGATGGGAACTTTTTCAAAAGTGGAGAAAAGAGAATATTGACATATAGATATTTCATAAATATATTCATTAAAATAGTTTTTCATTTTTAATATTTTTTTAAAATTATGATAAAATAATTTTAAGTGATTTTAGATATAATAGAATAGAAAAAACAATGAAGAGAAGGAAATGTGAAAAATAGTTGATGCAAACTAATCCTTTTCTCAGCATTGCTTCATCTCTATGAAAATACAATCCTTTAATGATTGGAGTAGAATGACTCTAGAAAATCTATAAGGATTCTAAGGGGATTAAATTTTGGGATTCAGTCAGTGTTTTCTCTTTATAATGTGGGGGAGGATTGGTTTTCTAAGGTGAGTGACAGGGGTTATTTATAGTTGAGGAGATATATATTTTATGGATAAAATATTGAATAAAATACAATATCCTAAGTAATCCTTCTAATAAGAATAGATTTGACATTTTAAAATTTATTTTTATTAAATAACAAGATTAAAATACATTAAAAACATTAAAATATGAATAGATTAGTTTTGTAAAAATGAAAGGTGTAAAATTGATAAATATTATTTTAATTATATACATTAGAAATTAGAATTTAAGAGCTACTTATTAGGTTTGGAAAAAATATTAGTTGTATTTAAATGACTTGTTTATCAGAATTGATATACTTTTTTCTAATTAGAAATTTCTATAAAAGATTAGGCCATTAATATATCATTAATGATTTCATTTAAAAATCATCGGTTGTAAAAAACTATATATTTACTATTCATCTAAAAATTGAATTATTTATTAAAAAATACAAAATAATAGAATAAAATATTAAATTCACGATACTAAAAAACATTTATTTTATCCAAATAAGTTTCTTATATAGGTAATTTTAATTTTTATTCTAAATATTTTGATTTTTAAAAAATATATAAAAATACAATTTAATAAAAATGTGCTGATATTTTATTTCAGTTTTTAAAATTGATATTTATTTTAGGGAATTATAGTTTTCATATTTTTATAAATTTATCATGATAAATATTAATTATAATAAATTTTATTAACTGTGAGGTCGAATTACTATTTTCAATAGCCAGGATACTTTTCATATTAGTCATGTTACTATTTCAAAAGTCACATTACTATTCCAGTGGTCACATAAATATTACAATGGTAACATTACTATTAAAACGGTTATATTACCTCCTATAAATTAATCTTCATTTTTTCATACAATATTCGCTTCAATCCCTCCCATGTTTCTGTATTTTCATTTTTTCTAAAATATGAATTCATTTACTAATATTATATTTATTTTCTAAAGTTTTGTTCATGGGGTTGACAATTCTAGATGATTGAATGATCTATATTTTTCCTTTCTTCTTTTATCATTTTATATTTTTTCCCATTGTAATGTTTGTAATTTTAATTTTTTTAGTTTTTTATTAATCAAATATTCTTTACTAATGAAATAAATTGTTGTTGCTTTCTCTCTGTGATGTTTGTGTATAATACTATATAATATAACACAATCTAATTTTGGTAACAAATATATATTATAAAAATTGGGTCATTATATTGTTTCTAAAATTAATAAATTTCATCCCCAAAATGACAATTAATATTCTCTGTTGAAAATAGATAAGGGCACTTCAATTTCATTATTTCCTCTAGTTCCCACATTAACTCTTCATTTGTAAGGTTCTGACATATCACTTTTACAAGGCAGAATTTCTAATTTTATATAACCTTGTGTCTACTAGTCTAGATATTCACCAGATTCACCCTAAAATATAGGACAACCAACAGTTTTACCACGACTATATTCACTACATTTAAGGGATTGGCTATGTATTTCCTTAGGAGATATAAATACAATACATCATGAACAGGGTCCATGTTTGGAAGAAGTGCTAGTATATCGGCCTAGAATCTTATTTGATAAAGAATATATAAGGGAATAATGTACCTACATCTAATCCTACATTTATTTTGAAACAAAATGAATCTCTTCTATAGTGATATTCAAAGGAATATTTTCTCTGTAATGTTAAAATCCATGTTCCTTTTATGGTTTTAAAAATATATCTTCTTAAAATCTCATAAGATTATATATTTTTGGGATGGATTGAAATTTTAATATCATATCTAGAACAAGATTGGGTCAGTATAGAATTCATTCCCCAACTCCATCCCAAATTTTAATATTTCCGCATCACTTTATATATTGCGGTTTATATGGATCCATTTTAATAATTGATTATAAGCTATTATTTTATGATAACTCAAATATGGGGAGATATTTATCCCATCATCTTTTAAATTTCATTGATTAAGCTCCCTACATGTACTTGAGCTTCTGAATGGTCCTATTATATTGGCCATCAGTTTGGGGTTTACAAGTCATATTGAAATTCAGTTTATTATTTTGAAAATGTTATATAATTATCTAGAATTTAAAATTCATCGTTAGATTATTATCATAGATTATAGAAAGTGTTTCCCTATATAATCTCACCATTTTTTTAACTATATCTTATCATATTGTTCAAATTATTAATTTTCCATAATAGCGATGAATTGAGAAGTCTTGGTTAGTTGACCCACTATAACACACCTCACATTAATTCTATTGAATATTTTCAGAAGACAAGTGAACATTTCCTTGGGGATGTTTTCAATTTCTAGTGTGGTTATGGGAAATGGTTCCATTATCCCCTATAACTTCTGTTAATCTTCTTTAACTTGATGAAATAAAAATAACATTGATGTGTACTCAACAATCCTCTTCATCATGTTGTCCCAATAGATGTTCTATTTAAGATCATGGAATATCTGAATATTTCTATAATTGATGGAAAATAGATGATATATGTTCATTATACAGTAGATTCTTTATTATCTCGGGTAATTTAGGAGCACAATGTTATGTTCCAAACCAAATGAAACCATATTACATGTTGGGTAATTTATGAATATTCCCGTCTTTTATTTCTTACACCACCTTTTGATGCTCTTGATTATACATTTTTACCTCTTTTATCTTCTCTTGGGTATACGGTAATAAAATAACTAGGTTAAGGTATGATTTATTTCCAATCATTATGAATTCTAGATCCATCCTTCGTGTATCTATGAAGATATGGTCCTTCCAAATCTGAATCCTAGAATGAGTTGAAATTTCTATCAAGCTAAGAGTATCATCTACACAGTTCAGCTTTCTAGGACGGTAGAAAATAATGAAATCATAAAATTTGATCATAAATAACCATCATCATTAATTCATGTAGAGCTCATTCCATGTGAATATAGACATTAGGCAAATGGGATCTGAATATATGTCAAAACTCTCATCAAAGAGGTAGTGTCACCAAATCATCAAGTCCAATATCACAACAGATTAGTCCAAATCATTTGATGTGTAGTTCTTCTGATAAATCATCAACTATCATGATGTATATATTATCACTAAATCATTATGTACGAGTACACAATGGAAGACTTTGTTTTGAAGCATCAATGTATATCACAAAACCCTCTCCACATGATCGTAGTTTCAGTACAATTGATGTGATTAGACTCTTCATGTTATCCTTAAATATTTAATCATATTATTTTTTCTATTTATACTATACCCATTTTTATGTTATCATAGTTATTAGGCTAGAAAATAATTTTAAATTTCACCAAAAACATCAGTAGTTCCCAGCTAAGACAAAAAACTATGGATTTTTGAAGCGCTTGAGGGTCTAAGTGTAACAACCCATGTAAAAAAACAATAACACATTTTCATATTTATTAATATTTGTGAATTAACTATTAATTTTACTCTAAAGGGGATGTTATGTCTAATAGCGTACTAAACACACAACAACGGATTTCTCTGAAATCTTACGTTGCACACAATGTTGAGTTATACCGAAAAATAATATATTATCATCATTTTAAATGTTATATACCACATAGTCATTGTATTGGAAATAATGAACAGAACTGACTACAATATGATTATATATGTTTTTTAATGTTTTTACATATATCCAATAATATTTAGAGGCTTAAAATGTGAATGAATCCAATTTTAAACATAAATACTCTAATATTCTTTAAAAGGTCGATTTACCACCTTTTGGTGGCGAACCCTTTTTAAATATAATTTTTTTTCTATTTTATATGTTCTATTTGAAAAAATAAAATTCTTCTCTAGAATCATGACATCATAATTTACTATGGCTGAAATTTTGGTATTTCCTTGATGAAGTTCATTTTTTTATTAATAGTGGAAAATAATGTATTTTAATTAAAATGAATTTTAATATAATTTATGTATATGGTGATATTATCATTATAAATGGTTTTAAAGTTATATTATATTATATTTTTACAATCTAATCTAATTTTGGTCATTGGAAGTAATTTCACTTTGAAATTTGACATAAAAAATATTAATCTTTTGATAGTTATTATTTCTTAAAAACACGCTTTTTGACAATGGGAATTAATTTTAAAATAATTTCTGCCACTTTTGTGTATTGATTTTGTAAAAATGGATTCCATATTTGGAATCAGTATGTCATAATTGTGTAAATAGGTAACTTTTATTTTTAGACATTATGAATATTTATTTCTATAAATATTTAATTTATCGTGGTTAAAGGTTAAATCTGGTAAATAAGGGTAATCCAATATTATTATAATAATATTAAATCACCCTAACATATGTTTTAATCCTATTTTTGGATACATTTCCGACCATGTTCATCCTTGGGTCTATTTTGGGACCCCATGGAGCTACAGTGTAGTGATAATGACACTATGTATTAATTATTTTAAAGTAAAGACAAAAATTACATAAACATATATACTTTAGTAAAAAACAATTACATGGGGTTATATAATTTATCAATTAGACTATAAATTTTCATTTTAAAGATAAAATTATTTCCTATATCATTGTATTTTTTTATAATTTTTATACATCAAATAAATAAAATTACTTATGACACAATAATGATGCAATGTTTACCTCATTAATGATTGATTTAAATAAATAATATATTAAAAATTAAAACAATATCCAAAATCTATCCAATTATTATTGGGTTATTTTATTTATAAAAATAGTCACCTTATCTTTGACATTAATGAGTTTTGGAAATTTATAAACAAAAAATAATTATATAATAAAATAACATCTTCAAACACCCCTAAAGAGCCCCTCCTCGCCTTATTATTAAAGGACACCTTTTCTAACCCCTTGATCGCACTTATCAAGCCCCTTGGATCATCCAACCTCTTACCAACTAAGCTCCCTAAATCCATACCGTCCTCCAAGAATCCTTCCCCTTGTTAGAAGGAAATTCAAGTAAACCTTTTGCTTCCAACCAAAGGGAGTTACCTGATTTAGAGGTAACATCTTCTCTTATGTTTTTTTCTTTTATTTTACTTCTATAAGCCCATAAATTCTTTTTATTTATTTATTTTTTAGCAACAACAGTATATTAAATATTATAGGTTTTTTATGATAATTATTTTAAATACACTTCCACACATATCCATCTAATGGATAAGGACATATTGTTTCTATAGATGACGAACTACTACATCACTAAACTATGATTGTTAGAATATCTCCAACCTCCTCTCATGGTGGCCATTGTGATGGAAATGTATTTATATACGATATATATTATTTTTATGTTTTCTTTATAATCATTTATTTTTCATTTATAGCATACCTTTATGGTTTTCAAATGGGTAAAACAATAATTTCATTTGAGGATGTGCGGACTACCACCCCATCAGAGTGATATGACTCATCCATGCCATAAATGGGATATATAAAGGATGGAGTAAATGAAATTAGATATGATATTTTTCAATAATTATAATATACCTATGTATCATTATGTTTTTGTTATATTAAAATACTAAAGATAAATGAATGTCAGGTTTATGCGTACGTACAGGTTACTGTGTCTATTAACGGTGCATTTAATTTTTAATCTCCAAATGTAATGTACTATTATAAATAAATATTTATACTGGATTTATATGATATATATGATAAATAAATCCTGAATATCATTATAGATATAATTTAATTTCAACCACATGGACAATTTATTATGATTACAAGTTCATTTTTGACTCAAGTTCCAAACATCAACAAAATATATGATATGAACTCAAATAATTAACTAATTGTTATAGCAAGGTAATAAGTGATATAAAATAAATAATATAATTGAAAATGGTTGTTATTAAAGTAGAAATTAACTTAAGTTCATTAATAATGAAACTAAATAACGAACGGGTCAAGTCGGACACGAGGTAAGGGACTTCATCACAATATCCTTTCATTGAGGCATGTTTTGATATTATACACCTCCTTCTTTTAAATGATATATAGTATAACCTTTTGAATTTTAATTTCATTGAAATGGAATATTATTTCTACTATTAGTTTTACTAAATTACAAAAGGAATGTTTATAACAATTGTGGATAAAATGACTTCTCCACCTCCATAATCGTTATTTGGCTTCCTCTATAAGCCTTAATGTTTTTTTAAATGAAAAATGGAAACCCCATATTCTGTTTATGGGTGTTTTGGTATTGAATATTTTTTAAATGGATTGATTATTTCAATATATTGAAATAATTTCTTTTGATTGAAAATGAAATGTAAATAGTGAAATGTTTATATTTTCAATATTTTTTGTGTTATGATTTTATAATGGTACTTGTAAATTTAACGTTTGTTACATTATAAAAAAAAATGATGGGTGGTGTCATGATAAACCGGGATGGTTAGTTACATTATAACCTCCAATTCATTGGGTACGGAAGTTAGTCGTATGGATATTCTATTTTTGTATATGTGTGGAATTCTACAGTATGGTTGTTCCATCAAAGTATGTTTATGTACCATGTTACCATTATATGTTATGTGTGATTTATATTGGTTTTATAGAAATATTTTTTTATAAATGGTATGAAATGATCTTTTATTCAGTGAAGGGTATTTTCTACTTCATAATGGTGAAAAGAATTACTCATGATAATGTATTCATGGTTTACTTGTTGTGCTGAAGAACTAACAGTTTTCCTTCTTTGTGTACCCTTACTGAGATTTTTATGCTCATCCTATGTTTTTTAAAATGGTTTTCATAGGACATAATGATGAATAGGTTCATGGATGAAATCAAGGAAAATTCATGATGTCTAAAATATAGAACTAGACATCAATATTTTTTTAAAGAGTTTTTAATTTACAAAATAAATTGATACTGAGTAGAAGTGTATACATGTAATATTAAAAATTTTATGCATATGTTATGGACTAATAATCTAATGTTATAAACCTGAAAAGATCCTTGATGTGAATTATTCATTATTTAAATATTATATAACGTTTAAGGTCACGTTGTTATAGTTGGTATCAAAGGTCGGTATAGAAAACATTAAGAGTAAGAATATTGTTAAAATTAATGTCCACAAATTAATTTATGGTAATATTGAAATGATATAGCATTTAAAGATTACCATGTTGCTTCACCTAAGATATTTCTATGTTCAGAATGGTTTTTTGTAGAGGGAATAGGGGAACTACGTTGGGAAGGCATATAGAGGATAATAACCTTCTAAATCGGCAACCTGAGATGGTTGGAATCAGAACTGAATAGTTCATTGCAGTGATGGAACAATTTAATTAGGCTATAAATGGTTGTGGTATCCATGAATAAATTAGCCAGATCAACCCTAGAGGAACATGTCAGCAGTTGATCATTTCATGGGCAATGTCCCGAATCATTCAGAGGATCATCTGACCATGTTCAAGATGAAGGGTGTATCAAAGAACTGGAGAAGATTTTTGATGTCATGGGGTGTTCAGAACATCCAAATGATAGTCTCGTTGTTTACCATTTTGAACGTGAAGCCGGTCAGTGGTGTTAGATGGTGAAATATATCAGGTATAGTGAGTATATTTATGCTCTTGATTGGGATTAATTCAAATGTATGTTTCTTGAAACATATTTTCCTAAGGTGGTTCAACTTAGGATAGAAAAAAAATTCATGGAGTTGAGGCAGGAGGATGACTCAGTGGAAACTTACAAAGAAAACTTCACTCGACTGGAAAGGTACGCTCCAAATTTCATCTAAGATTTTGATAGTAAGATAAATAGATTTTACTAAGGATTGAAGTCATGATATCGAAGATCATTAGCCTCTCGTGAATTCAAATGATATGAGAAACTTGTCAGATGTGATAATAAGGTAGAAATAGATTTTTCTAATGAACATGTGCTTCAAGAGAGCAAACAAAAGAGGAGATTCAGTTGGCATGAAAAGAGAAAGAATTCATCAAGGAATCCTTGAGGTAAGAAAATTAAATATTCATCTTGTAAAAATTGTGGTACAAATCATCCAGGAAAATGTTTATCAAGGTCTTGAAAGTTCTTCCGGTGTGGTAAGTCAGGTCATATTGCTCATAAATGCAAGTAAGATGATCATCCAGACAATGAAAATCCAGTAATAAGATTTTTTAAGTGCAATTAAATGGGTCATTATTAAAATTAGTGTCCAACAATGAACTCAAATGAGGGAAAGTGTCTTGACTACAAGAAGAAAGGGGTGGTGAAATCCATTGCAACTACTTTAGCAATTGTTGGGCCATCGAACGAAGTAGTATCAGGTACATTGTTTATTTATTCAGATTACACCAATGTGTTGTTTGATTCAGGGTCTATACATTCTATAATTTATGAGAATATTTCTAGTAAATTCTGATTTCTATATCAATATATGAATCTTGAACTTATGGTAAAAACACCAGGAAGAAATTTTGAGACAAAAAGAACTATCCTGGTGTGCGGAAGTAATCTACCTGCAAAACATATTATTTTTCCTCTAGTAGAAAATAATTTTATTTTTGGAGTGGATTGGATTTCTGTTTATCATGCTAAATAAAACTATATAGCTAAAGAGAATTCTTTTCAGAAATATTTTCAGTTTGTTTACAAGAATGAACCCTTACTTTTGATAACATATCAAGAAGTTGAGAAACTAACAAAATATGGAAATTAATGTTAACTTGCACATATTGTTGAAAACAAAGGAACTATTCAGATTAATGATGTTCCAGTAGTAAATTATTAACATGATGTTTTTCTTTATGAGTATCCTAGTATAAAACTGGATAAAGAAGTTGAATTTACTATTGACCTCGATCCTGATGTTATGCCAATTTAAAAACCCAATTATCAAATGGAAAAAAATTAACTTTTAGAGTTAAAGAAGCAATTGCATGAGTTATTTGATATAAGTTTCATTCAACCTAGAACATCACCATGGGGTGCTTCTGTGTTTTTTGTCGAAAAGAAATATGGTTCAATGAGAATTTTCATTTATTGTAGATAATTGAATAAGATCATTGTTAAGAACAAGTATCTTTTGCCTCAAATCGATGATTTGTTTGATCAGATCTAGGGAGGTCAGAATTTTTTGAAGATTGACTTGAGGTAGGGGTACCATCAATTTAATGTAATGGAAGTAGACATTCTTAACACCACTTTTCGTACTAGATATTGTCATTATGAATTTTTAGTTATTACATTTGTTTTAACCATTTTACCTATTGTATTCAAGGATCTTATGAATAGAATTGTCCATGAGTTCTTGGATAAGTTTTTGGTTGTGTTCATTGATGATAATTTGGTTTATTGTAAATGCTATGTGGAGTATAAAATTCATTTAAGGGTTTTTATGAAATCCATAAAAGAAAATAAGCTATATGTAAAATTCATCAATTGTAAGTTTTGGTTACAACAAATATTTTTCCTAGGTCACATTGTTTTAAAAAAAATGCATAACAATTGATCCTGGTAATTTTTTTTAAAAAAAATAATGGACAAGACCCACAAATATAACCAAGATCTGTAGTTTTCTTGGTTTGGCAGGTTATTACTGGAGGTTTGTTGAAAGATTTTCAAGGTTATCTAGCCCAATGAAAAAGTTAACTCAAAAAGGTGTTAAGTTCATTTGGACAGAATAATGTGATGATTATTTTAAGAAATTGAAAAGAATATTTGTGAATGCACCAGTTTTGGCACTGCCTTCCAGTGATGGTGAATTTGTAATCTACAACGGCTCTTTGTTGAAAGGACTTGGTTTTTTCCTAATGAAGAATGACCAGGTAATTGATTATGCCTCACGTTTGTTGAAACCTCATTAGTTAAATTGCCTGACACATAATTATGAATTAGATACTGTTTTTTCATTAAAAACATGGAGGGATCATCTATATGGAGTAAAATGTAAAATATATACTGGACACAAAAGTTTAAAGTATATATTCACATAGAAAAAATTGAACAAGAGATAGTGGAGATGGTTTTAATTAATAAATGATTATGATTTCATGATCCATTACCATCCGTGAAAGGAAAATTAAGTGGTTGATGCTTTGAGTCAGAAAATAATGATATATTAACCATTTTACATTTGGAACAAGATCCTTTGATTAATTATTTGATGAAATTTGGCATAGAATTTGTTGGTGTAGGAAATTCTCTATTATGTTTCATGTGTCATTGAAATCATCTCTATCATGTAGAATTAATAGAGTAGATAAGGAAGATAAAGAGTTTTAGAAAAAGGTAGATTTGGTTTAGAAGAGTATGTTGTCTAATTTTAACATTGATAATGATTGTATTTTGAGATTTGTAAATATATTATGTGTGCCTTGTGATTCACAGTTGAATAATGAGTTGTTATTTGAAGCTCATAGTTCTCCATTTTTAGTTCATCCCTTTAGTACTACGGTGTATATAGATCTTTGGTGGTATTACTGGTTGGATGGAATGAAAAGAGATGTTATTGATTTTACTATGAAGTGTTTTACATGTCCACAGGTTACTAAAGAGAGGAAGTTAGGGATGCTTCAGCCGTTATCGATGCCAGAGTTGAAATTTTAAAATTGTTCCATGGATATCATCATGGGATTACCATAGAGTTGTCGAGGTAATAATTCAATTGGGTTTATTGTGGATCGATTGACTAAATCTTCTCATTTCTTTCCTATTTGAGATACTTTGTCTCTTGATCAACATTATCAGTTGTACATTAAATATATATTCACATTACTTGTTGTTCCCCTCTCTTTTGTATCTGATCATGATCTCATGTTTACTTCTAACTTTTGGAAAGGCCTTCAGAAGTCATTGGATAGTGAATTAAATTTTAGTACAATTATTCATCCACAATCATATGGGATGTCATAATGAATAATTCAGACATTGGAAGATATTTTACATGCTTTCTCAATGGATTACCAGGGGTGTAGGGACCAACATATTTCTTTGTTTGAATTATTTTATTCCAGTATACAGATGGATCCATTTGAAGCATTATATGGAATGCAGTGCTGAACTCCATCTTTTTTGGATGATTTAGGTGAACGGAAACTGATGGGACCAAAATTGGTTGATGACATGGAAGAAAAATTTCAGTTTATTTAGAATCATAGGAGAATATCTTCGAGTAGGTTGAAAAGTTATGCATATAACCAAAGGAAAGATATTTCTTTAAAGGTAGGTGATCATGCCTTTCTCAAAGTTTCTCCATGGAAAAATTTGAGGCATTTTGGTGATAAGGGAAAGATGAGTTTGTGGTTCAATGGACCATATTAAATCCAGAAGAATGTTGGATTAGTTTCCAATATAGTAGATTTACCTCCATTTTTATCCTAGGTACACATTGGTTTTCATGTTTCTATGTCGAGAAAGTATATGCCAGATTCATCTCATGTTTTGAGTCTAGAGGTAGTTCAGTTGGAGAAGAATCTCTCCTATGAGGAATAATCAGTCCAGATTCATGACCATAGAGAGAAAGTGTTAAGGAATAAAGTAATTCTTCTAGTAATGTTTTTGTGTAAAAAACCATATGGTAGACGAGGCAACGTGGAAATATGAAAATGCAATGAGGGATAAATACCCCCACTTATTTGATAAGTGAATAAAAATTGCAAGGATGAAATTTCCAAAAGGGTAGAAGGATGTAACATCGTGGGTAAATAAAGAATAAAGCATTTTTATATTTATTAATATTTTTGATTTAGATATTAATTTTACGTTAAATGGGATTCTATTTTTGATAGCATACTCAACACACAATAACATATTTCTCTGAAATCTTATGTTGTAAACAATGTTGAGTTATTCTGAAAAATAATATATTATTATTATTATTTTAAATGGTTGTTAACAACTAGCCATTGTATTGGATGGTATGAATATATCTAACTACAATATGATTATATATTTTTGTTAAATGTTTTTTAATTGATCCAAAAAAAATTAGAGGCTTAAAATGTGAATGAATCTAATTTTAAGAATAAATACTCTAATATTTTTTAAAAGGTCGATTTACCTCCTTTTGATGGAGAACCCTCTTTAAATATATTTTTTTGACTTTTATATGTGATATTTGACAAAATAAAATTCTTAACTAGAATTTGGACATCAAAATTTACATTGGATGAAATTTTGGTATTTTTATGATAAAGTTCATTTTTTAATGAATTGTGAAAAATACAGTATTTTAATTAAAAATACCCTTTTAATTTAATTTATTTATATTGTTATATTATATTTATTAATGGTTTTCAAGTGTAATTAGATTATATTTTTACCATTTAATCCAATGTTGGTCATTGAAAGTAATTTCACTTTGAAATTGGACATAAACAAGTGTTAATCTTTTGATAGTAATTATTTTTTTTAAACATGCTTTTTGTTTTGACAACAGGAATTAATTTTAAATTAATTTCTGCCACTTCTGTGTTTTGAATATGTAAAAATGGATTCCATATTTGTAATCAAGAAGTATAAATTTTGTAAACATATAACTTTTATTTTTTGACATTATGAATATTTACTTTAGAAAAATATTTTATTTACTCTGGTTAAAGGGTAAAACTGGTAAATAAGAGTAAATAAATATTATTATAATAATATTTAATTACTCTAACATCTGTTCTAATCCTATTGTTTCATACATTTTCTACCATGGTCATCCTTGGTTAGATTTTGGGACCCCATGGATCCACTTGGGAGTGATAATGACACTTTATATTAATTAATTTAAAGTAAAGACAAAAATGATCTAAACAAATACCTTTTAGTAAACAAATTTTTACATGAGGTTATATAAGTTATCTATTATAATATAAATATTAATTTAAAATCTAAAAATATTTCTTACATCATGGAATTTTTTTATAATTTTTGAGACATCAAATATATGAAATTATTTATTACACAATAATGATGGAGTGTTTACCTCATTAATGAATGATTTAAAAAATAATATTATAAAACTTAAAAAAATATCCAAAACCTGTCCAATTATTATGGGATGATTTTATTTTGAAAAAAATAAGTATTATATTCTACTTTAATGAGTTTTGGACCTTTATAAACTCAAAATCATTATATAATAAAATATTATTTTCCAACATTCCAAATGAGCCACTCCTCTCCCTTATAAAAGGACACCACTTATAAACCATTCCACACACATCTCAATACCCATGGCTCATCCAACCTCTACTCTATTAAGCTCCCTAAATCCCACTATTCCTACTATATTCCTTCCCTTAGGAAGAAGGCAATTCAAGTAAACCTTTTAGAACAATCCCAAGGGTGGTACCCGATTTAAAGGTAATGTCTTCTCTTAAGTTCTTTTCTTTTATTTTACTTTCCAACCACCTAAACTCTTTATATTATATTCTTTTATAAAAAAATAGTATCCTCAATATACTAGATTTTTTTGTGAGAATGTTTCGAACTACACTTCAACATACCGTTATATAATGGATACAAACTTATTGTTTCTGTGGATGGCGAACCATTACCTCGCAAAACGATGATGGTTCAAATATCTTCAACCACTTCTCATGTTAGACATTATGATTGAAATTTATTTATATGTGATATATAGTGGGTTTATGTTTTCTTTAGGCTTCTATATTTTTAATTTATATCATACCTTTATGGTTTCCATAATGGGTAAATATGAAAATTTCATTTGAGGAAGTGCGGACTACCGCCCCCTCAAAGTGGTATTACTCATCCAAGCCATATGTGGGATGCATAAAGGATGAAGTTAATGAAATTATATATGATATTATACTGTAATTATAATATACCTATGTATCATTATGTTTTCATTCTATTGTAATACGAAATAGAAATGAAAGTATTGTTCATGCATACGTACGGTTTACCGTCTCCATGAATGGTGAATTTCATTTCTTATCTACAAATGTTATTTAATATTATAAATACAGTTTTATAATGGATATATAAGATATATATGATATCTATATCAGGAATATCATTCTAGAGGTAATGTAATTTTGAAAAAAAGGACAATTTATAATTATAACAAGTTCATTTTTGACTCAAGTTCCAAACATCGAATGAATTTCTGATATGAACTCAAATAATTAACTAATTGTTATAGAAAAGAAATAAGTGGTATAAAAGGAATTCAATAGTTGAAAATTTTTCCTAAGAAATAAGAAATTATCATTAGTTTATTATTCCGGAAATTAATGAATGAACGGGTCATATCGGACGCAAGGTAAGGGACTTCGTCTCAATCTCCTTTCATTGAGGCATGTTTTGATAATATACAACTTATTATTTTATACAGTATATAACAAACCACTCTAAATTTTAATTTCATTTAGAGGGAATATTTTTCTATATGAATCATTTTACTAAATGAGGAAAAGAATGTTTTTAACATTTGTGTTGACAATGATCTATCCACCGTCGTAATCGTCATTTAGCTTCCTATATAAGCCTTAATGCTTTTTAATGAAAATTTAAACCCCATATTCTGTTTTTTGGGTATCTTGGTATTAAAAATTATTTTTTTGAAATGGATTCATTATTTAAATATATTGAAATGATTTTTTGTGATTAAATATGAAATTTTATTAGTGAAATGTTTATATTTGAAATATTTTTTTTGTTATGATTTTATAATGGTTCTTGGACATTTGACTAGTGGTTATGTGATAGACCAAATA
The DNA here is from genome assembly GCA_963277665.1 of Viscum album. NCBI lineage: Eukaryota > Viridiplantae > Streptophyta > Magnoliopsida > Santalales > Viscaceae > Viscum > Viscum album. The sequence continues at coordinate 754,541,099 of OY728132.1, read as the reverse complement.
ACGGGTGGTGCCGTGATAAACTAGGATGGGTGATTAAATTATAACCTCCAATTAATTGGGTATGGAAGTTGTCCATATGGTTATTCCTTTTTGTGATATGTGTGGAATTCGACCGTATGGTTATTCCATCAAAGTATATTTATGTCACAAGTTACATTTATATGTTATGTGTTCTTTCTATTGGTTTTATGGTAATATATTGGTTTCAAAATGGTAGGAAATGATATATTATTTAGTGAAGAGTACATACTACATAATAATGGTGAAAATTATTACATATGATAAATTATTAATGGTTTACTTGTTGTTTTGAAAAACTAACAGTTTCCATTCTTTGTGTATCCCTTACTGAGCTTTTTCTGCTCATCCCAAGTTTTTTTTCGAAATGTTTTTCACAGGACATAAACATTAATAGGACCATGAATGGGATCAATGGAATGTTAGGATGTCTAAAATATGGAACTAGACATGACACGTTTTTTCAAGAGTTTTTATTTTAAGAAAAAATAGATACAGAGTAGGAGTGTCTATATGTAATATTGAAATTGTTATGTATATATTATGGCTGAATTCTCTAAATCTCTAAACATGAAAATATACTTGATATGAAATATTCATTTAATTCAAGATAATGTAATGTTTTTGGTCGTGTCCTTATACTAATCCATTCTTTAGTTTCCTTTATCCTTGAGGGGCCCACAAAATCACCTTAGTTGTAAAAAATTTCCCCTTGATTATTAATTTCAATATCAAAAAGTCATACATGTTGAATTTATCATAATTTTTTCTATTTATTAATATCTCCATCACAATCCATAAATTATATTTATGTTACTCATTGATCATGGAGTAAATAAGGATATCATAATAAAATAATACTAAAAATTCAAGGTAGTCTATAAATATTAAAATCAATAAAACAAATGATTATTACAGGAACATTAGTAAGTATAAAGGGAATCACTTTGAACTCATAGTTTCCATGTCCAGTATGGAAAACTACATTCTAAATACCTTCAATATTTACCACTAATTGATGGTATCTAAAACAAAACCAACTATTAAGATATACTGATATCCTCAAAGTAAATTAGACAACTCATCATTCATTAGCATGAGGTACTTGTTCTATATAGTGATCTCCTTGAACTCTAGATAATCGATACATCGCCACGTTGATCCATATTATATCTTAAAAAGGAAACCATCTAACCCTATGGATATTAACTAGCTATTATGAACCCTTTTCCAAATTCTGTGTAAATTCTTCTTTAAATCCTCCAGTTTGATAATGTCCACCCTATAGGTGTATTTAGTGATTTTAGGGGCTCCATTATTAAGATCTATTTTGAACACTACCTCACGATCTAGGTGATGTTCAGGTAACCCTTTTACAATGATAATTTTGTCAAGTTTGATACATTCTTTAGACACATCAATTTGATAAAGGAACGCATCCTTAGAGGTTACCTATACTCACAATATTGAGGGATTTTCTAATGAAGACTCGAAATCTTCCTTGTAATTGTATAGAACCATGTGTTGGTTTTTAATATACAATGATATTTCCAATTATAATATATTGGAATGATCTATATATAATAATATAAAATATATGCATGATATAGCATTAAATTCTTTTATGGTAAGAATTATAAGAATCATTAGAAGAATATTCCCACATATTCCAACTAGATATGTTTCTAACACTAGGCATAAAATGATTGATTATGTTTTTGTTTTTATGGATATCTCTACTTAAATGTATTATGATTTTGATTCTACAATTCTAAAAAAAGTTGGGTATACAGGAATACATAGAGAAAAAATTGAAAAAAAACTTCTCCAATTATTGAATGAATAAGAAGAGTACCTTAAATTTCTTCACTTTAATTTTCCACCTCAGTGGTAGTGACTTTATAATCATTACCTTTTTCCTTTCTCTTTGGTGGTTTAACATTGATTACCCTAAAAGGCTTGTGGTTTTGTGCACTAGCATTCATAGTTCTCTTTCTCCGTATAGTTGATGCATTGTACCATGGGTGGTGCAATATGAGTCACCTTCCTATCATCAATCATGTTGGATGGATTCGTCATATCTCTTCGACATTCATGAGATTAGTTTAATTCTCTCAGACACATAAGTAATTTAATTATCCCATTGAGAACATTCACATGATGATTCTTCCCCCATTTCTAACACGTGGGTGGTTGGATCTTCTTTTCTCCTTTTTCAGTTGATCCTCATGCTTGAAACTCCATCTTTCATTTATTATTTCTATAACCATGGGACTATTCTATAAAATCTATCTCTACCATAACATCACCTTAAACTATATATTAATAACTCCAAAAGCCTTAGATAGATATATCCTTTTAGAGGTGTCTTTTCCATCCACTAAATAATCTATATAATTTTGAATCATTATTAATAACAAATCCTGAGGTGAATATTTAAAACATTATGAAATTATCCTCATAAGACATATTAGATTAATCCTTCTTTTTCATAATCTATATGAAATCTCTTTCAATATTTTTTTTGAGTTAGAGGAAAATATTAGATATGAAATACCATTATAATATCTTCCAACTTCATTTTATAAATTTTACCCTACATCTTGACATTCATTATCAATTCCAACTATCGATCTGTTGGATCGAATAGTTGATATAAAAGTCTATTAGATGGAATAATACAAGAGGGGGGGTGAATTGTAGGTTTTAAAAACCTTGAGTTTTAGTAACAAAGAGATTAGTTTAAAAGATTTTAAACTAATACAAATACAAACACCCACAATTGTATTGAATGTAAAAGGTATGATATATTGTAATACTATTGTAAAGCAAAACAATTGTATTCAAGGTGAACACAATAATCAGAGTAATACAAATATGAATGATTCTACCTTAAAGCGTATAGAACCAATCAATACAATATGTAATGGAATGATTGTAATTGAAACAATTACAATTGAATAAGTAAAGAAAGGAAACAATACAAATCCCTTTCTAATACAGCAGCGGAAATGTAAAAGTAATACAATTCTTTTAACCCAAAGAGAAGGGTTATCCTTTCACCTAGGATAAAAGGTCTGTCTCACCAACACCTTGGTGAGCCCTCGATACGATTATCGGCACGTCTGTCTGCCTATCCCCGGCAGCCCTCGATACGATGATCGGCTCGTCTGTCTGCCTATCCCCGGCAGCCCTCGATTTTGCAGGTAATCGGAACCTCTGTCTTTCAATTATTTGAAAGCCCTCGATACGATGATCGGACGCACAAGGCTGATGAGAGAAGTCACAGTGTCTCTCTCTAGAATCTTCGTAGTTCACAGAGTCTCTTCGTTCATCAGTTCATCAGTATTTTCTCAGCTTCAAATGACCTCCTATTTATAGGCCTCGGGTTCCAACGGTCATATTGCCTCCAACGGTCATATTGAAACAGAAATCACGACATCGTTTTGATTAGTATATAACTAACTCAACGACATCGTTTCGTTAGGATAAGAGATATATAGAAATGTAAAACATGAGTACGATTCATATGCAGAGAGAGTTTTTGACAAAGTACCAAAACAAATAATGATCATCTGAATAGCAAGCTCAGTACGATACGATTGACAGAGTCAGTACGATACGTTTGACAGAGTCAGTACGATACGTTTGACAGAGTCAGTACGATACGTTTTGGTCGGTACGATCAACATCGTACGATACGATAAACATGATAAAAGACAATTTGTTATTTACAAACATATGATAGAATACTTTTGAGATTTCCAAAACATGACATAGAATATATTTGTGATTTCCAAAACATGACATAGAATATATTTGTGATTTCCAAAACATGATGTAAAAGCCAAAAGAAGACTTTTGACTTAACAATCTCCCCCTTTTTGGAAAGCACAAACACACAAAGTAAATGAAACAAGAAAAACGTATCTCCCCCTGAGTTATTGAAAACTCTTCTGAATAAGAAATTGAATATAACTAACTCCCCCTTAGGTATTGACTTTCCTAAGGATTGTATTCAGATTTTCCTTAAGATCATTGTAATGCATTCTCCCCCTTTGTAAAACAACCTTTGCTTTGTAAATATTCTCCCCCTTTGTGATTTACAAAAAGAAAGGAGGAATCTCGAATTGTCTGGAAGAGTTAGTGAAGTAATACAAGACAATGGACAAAAGAGAAAGGATTATAAGAGTTATTACAAAACAAACAAGTCCCAAAAGAAACAAATACAACAATCATTTTTTTTCTCTTTCCTTCTCCTTTTTTATAAGCTCATGAAGCACAGCTTTCATCTTCTTGATCTCCTTCTTGTCTTCAGAAATTGATTCACCCTAAGTTTTGAGAAGCTCCTGTTGATCCGCAAAAATCTGATCTTGATTTCTGATGGTCTCCTCCTGTACTCTGATTACTTCTTCAAGGGTATCAATTCTGTTTTGCAGAGTCTTGTTATCCTTGGACAACTCGGAATTTTGATTCTTCAGTAAAACCATTTCATCTTTGAAAGATGAAACCTTCGAGAATTCAGATTGCAAAGCATTCATCCTCTCTTGCAAATCTTTCACTGAAGGAACATCGGCTCTTTGAGACGACAAAAGGTTCAGCCTTTCAATTGTTTCTTTATCAAGCTTGTTGAAAGCAATTGCAAGTTCATTTGATAACCTTCTTATATCTTCAATAGCAATCTCATGGTCATTGATTGAGCTCTCTGTTTTGTATGACCACTTGGTCATCTTATTACAATCTTTCTTATGAGCAACTGAGCTTTCCGAAAGAACTTTCAGATCGGCTTCAACAGACAAGACTTTCTTTCTCAATTCTTTTACAGATCCAAACTTCTTTCTCTGATTTTCAGTGATAAAATCAATCTTTCCTTCCAGCCTCGTAAAATAAGGAATGGTTTTCTCCATCCTTCTCAAAACTTGAACAAAGTAATCACTCTTCTTGAGAGAGATTGTATGCTCTGAATCGGTATCTTCATCGTACGATGCTAGTTCATGCGATCTGCTTGAATCAACAACTGGCTGTTTCCCTTTCGCTTTTTCTTTCTGCTTTCTTTCTTCTTCCACTCTGTCACTAATGACAACAACTTTATCAAATTGAGAAGATTGAGCATCTTGCTTTTCTCGAGATGACATCCTGTCCGAAGATTTTTCCTGATCGGCATGAGAAGTTTGTTGAACACCTTCGCTCAGCTTTTGAAGCGATTCCTCTCTACTTTTCTCAATTGTGTAATGCTATTTTTCCATGACCAATGTATCAGATGACCTAGTGAACTTCTTCGGTCATTGATGCATAAATTTTTCAATATAATGTTTCTCATTCCTTAGAAAAATAAGATGTTCCAAAATATTCATGTTATTATTTATATCCTGAGGTACTTGGATAATAATTACCATAAAGTATTAAACTCCACCTCTCATGGAATTCAAGATATCATTTTGGAAATTGTTTCATTTCCAATGACAATGTTTTTTGTTCTAGTATCTCTTCATTCATACAATTTTCTAAAATAGAAATGTGTTGAATAAATCATAAGTAAACAATGCATGGATAAATAATGTATTATTATGATAAAATTAATTCTAAAGTTGTAACTCATGTTACAATTAGGTTTATAATTTTTATTAAATGATTTTTCAAGGATCGTGTACTTTAATCCTACTCCAACATTAAGATGAATGATTAGTTTAATTATTTATCCTTCATATGTTTTATACGGAGTTTGCGATTAAATGGAATATATCACTCATAAGTGTCAAAATATATGTGCAATAATGACTCTTTATCATGCACTATGTGATGATCGATTAAATTCCCAATCTGCCATATTTAGGATTATCACCCGTAGGTATAACTTTTCTAGAACCCAATACACTTATAGTATCTATATAGGGATTTCATTTCTCAAAAACCATGTGCTCTTATTGTTTAAAACAACATAGGATTCATACCAATACAAATATTTATCCTTATGATTTTTCTAATATTTTATAATACTATTCCGAAAAATTAACTTATCTATCTTCCTATACCTACTATATGAACCCAATTTTTTTTGTGTCACTATTAAATTATTTTTTAGATAAAGAAATAATAATAACGCATTCACGGATTTAGAGGTTTAGTATCTTATGAAAACTATCCTCATACAGAATGTGAAAATAAAAAAACATAATATATTATTTGAATACTTGTTCTTTATCCTCTTAATATCTCTCACATTCTAATTACTTTATATAATTAACTGAGCATATACATCAACAAAAATGGTAATATAAAAGCCCAGTAAGGGGAGGAATAATTGACCTGAATAAATAATACATGGGTGAGAATAATCAACATCATAAAATAATAAGAATAGTATCAGAATAATAATCATGAGTGAAATAATTGAGAATTTAATTGAATGAGACATATGTATAATGATGACTCATTACAATATAGTGGTCAAATACCACATGTAGTTGGTAAAAAATATAGTATCACATTCACACATAAAATATTTAGATAAAAAATAACAGCATAATTGTGAATATATTAGAATAATTTTAACATATTATACACTTAATTTCATGACATATATCACATTACCCATTGCATTAAAAGGATATATAATTCCAATATCGTATATTATACTATAAATTTCTCATAATCATACATAGAACATATACATAAAAAAATCATAGCCCGAAAAAGAAACCATGGAAAGAGATTTGTTTTATAAAGGTTTCATAAATAGTAATTTGATGAATAACCATTTTGGTTCAAAAAATAATGAGGGAAATCATATTTTGGGACAAAAATCGTTATTCTTGAGTAGATAATAATTAATCCCACATTATTTACTATGATGTTTTTGGAAATTAATGCATTTTAAAATATCATTTTAAATATCATATAAAACATTTTAAACGGTTTGGAACGTGTATATCCACAACAAGAAAAGGTAAAGAATAGTAGAAGAAAATATTAAGTTCATTTAAAGAACATCAATGTAGAAAACAATGTGAAATAGGAGACAACATAAAAATATGGAATTGGGTTCAAGAAACCCACTACGAAATATCCCCATTTATTTCATTAAATTCTTGAATCATATTTAATAAACGTATGTTTTTTAAAACATGTAACCGAAATTCAATTATGTTCTTGTATATAAATATTTATAAATTATAATTATTATATTCTTTTTTATAATATTCTTTTTAAAATAAAAATTATTTTGATACATTCTTTTTTTTTAATTATCTCATCTTGTTTCTATTTCTCTATTTTTAATAAATATTATTTATGAATATATAATATTATTTCCAAGATATTATAAATAATGTTTTATATATTTCAATCTATATATCTATAATGGTGTTGGTGGTTAGAGATTTTCCAATGTATATATTGTAAGAAAACCAACTATTGATGGGATATTGTTAGAATTGGAGAAAATAAATGAATAGTGTATAAAAATTTCATATATATATATATATTCATTACAGTAGTTTAACATTGGTAATAAAATATTAACATTCTACACAAATAATTTTAGTTGATTTTTGTTATAATGTAATACATTAAAATAGGTTGAGAATAAGAAAATGAGAACATGAGTTGATGGAAACTCACCCTCTTCCCAGTGTTTCTTCTTCTATTTGACGCAAAAATTATAATGAACCAGCCCAGGTAAACTATAAAAATCACTAAAGAAGGTCCTCCATGTGGCAAAAAACAACGATTCTAACATATAACTAAATAAACATCAAATTACAACATGGAAGAAAAAATCTATCCATATGACAAAGAAAGTCAATCCAAACATGTCAACCTAGGAAGATAAATAAGACCCTACTAAACAAGTCTCCATTTGACTAATCATCACAAACAACACATCCATCTACGAAGGTGATGAATGAAAAGAGAACTAGTAATGATACATGATTACCTTACCTTTACCTGTGTCCTAAAAAAAATTCAACAACCACTGAATGGAAAAATTAGTGTGTGAGCATAAAGCCCAGTAGGATACCATGAAATAATATTTTCAACAACTATTATCAATGTTGAAAAAGTTCTATCATTTAAATAATCTAGCTTATAATGAATTTTTGAAAATAAAAAAATTTCTTAAAAATTATTATCTTTTCCAATAATTGTTATCATATTAATGAAATATATAAATAAGTGAAATAAAATTGGAAGAAAGAAATAAAAGGAAACAAAAAATCATGGATAAACTACAATATATAAATCTTAGAAAATATCCATAAAAATCTATCATCTAAAAAAATAGGTATAAATGAAAAAAGAACACTATTTGGGCTCTAGAAAATGAGAATGATTACTAGACATAGAAAAATCGTAAACCAAGAATGTAGTTATGAAATGTCAATATTGTAAAGATCTTATGGAGTTACATTCACACTAAAGTTAAATGTCCATTTCCTGATGAACCCTTGATTCACAATGTTGTTTTTTTGACAAAACTATTTCAAAATCCACGATCACATAAAATAAAACCCTTTTATTTCAATGAAATTTAACTTTTAATTCTAATTCCATTTAAAAATGTAAATTTCTTTCCTACAAATCCTTTAAAATGAAAAAAGGGAATTTTTATTCAATATCTTATATTAATTGACAAAAATAATTAGAAATTCAAGAATTACCACCACCTTTATATATACACCTACCTAAATAATGATGGAATCTTATCTTCCTTAAACATTTGTAATTAGAAACCAACATGTAGGCATTTGGAATAAAATTAAAAAAAATAAATAAAACTACAAAAGATCAATAAAACACTAAATGATCACCAAATAAATATTAAATGTTTCCACCACTACTGATACAACCAAAGGAAATGAAGAAGCAGAAAGAACCACCTACCAGGGTTATGTGATGCAACTTTTACATGATTTAAATACTAAACAGAGTTACCCAAAAGGGGAGAGATAACCCAAAATGACCCAGAAACTCAAGAGGTATCTTTATGAACCAAATAAAAAAATAATTATGCCTGAATCAATCTTAAAAAAATTTAACCTAAAGGAATAATTTTATAATCCACTTTCACTACATGAATCCCCTAAATTTCAAGTATTTTAAAAATATAATCACCTCATATTAAATTATATCCTTATAAACTAACTCACAATGTCTAATGGTTTCCCATATTATAAATTTTTACACTCTAAACAGGACTCATGAAATCTAACATATAATAGGTTCACATCATATATCCCATTCATGATGTGAATATGTCAAGAAAGCAGTTGATTTACAGTTTACTACAGAAATATCTTCCACAAAAACATGATTCTCTTTGAACATAATAATAACCCTCTGAATCCATTTTCAAATTTATAACTTGATTATTTTAAAGAAAATAAACATAAAACCCTGAATTTTTGTCCATTTTCCCAGTTAATTATTCTCTATCCTTGAGAATCCAATAATTCAAAAAAATAAAAAGGGAAACCAAAAAAAGTGTAAACGAATACCTAAAAGAAGGTGATATAGTGTTAAAATCTCCCCACTATAAATGCTATATATCTCCATAAATTCATCAAGATCCTAGACTCTCATAATGATTAGGACACCAATGCTTAATAACAATTCTTGTTCTCATGTATCCTGGTTATCCCATCCACACAGCCATAGTACATAGGATAAAGGAATCATTTTAGCACACAATACTTTTCCTCAGCAATCCAAATTATAAAATAGTTATTATCCACATTGGTATCGAGTTCACGTTCAAAATTTTCCCATTCAACCACATGGTAAAGATCAAATTGATACCTCCTCGGTTGGAAAATAAGAATAACATTATAGATTGATGTTAAATGAGAAGATAATTCTAACTGATATACCACTATTTCAAGACATCCAATGATATTTCTGGGTCCCAAAAACCTCGATTCCAACTAACACTATTTATCCAATAATTAGTGTCGCATGGGAAGTGAAACTCTGAGAAAAACATGATCCCCAACCTCATACATCAGTAGCCAATGATGATGGTCTTCATAATTTTTCTAATGACTCGGTGTCATGACCAATAGATTCTGGATCCACTCTAGATTTCCATAATCTCTAAAAAAAGTCTATGTTCCAACCAATGAATGCTCTACAAAATAATCCAATCATAAGGGAGATCTGCATGTCCTCTAATAGAAATCCTGAATGGAATACATTTTAATCAAGGGATTATAACTATTGTTATCAGGAAATGTGACTAAAGTGAAATTCATTTAGCATGAAATTATGAAATTAATCAAAAAATCCCAATGAATACCTAAAGGAAATAGATATCCCTATTTATTTTCCCATCCTTTTGTAGATGATATTACATGATCAATTTCAACTAAGAAATCATCACCTCTTCTTGGAATTTCCAAAACCCAGATGCAAACCTCAGGTCCCAATAAGAAACAACTATGTAGGGAGGCCCATTATGTCTCAGAATAAAATGGTATAATGAACCAATATATTATAAATAGGTATCCCATATTTTGGATGAATATTAAATACATTTCAAAAATACAATATCGATTAAAATAATATTTTAGTGTATTTGGTGACTGAAAACACATTGTTCTTATTTCCTGAAATAACTTCAAAATCTCCCATAAATATCTTATAACATGGAACTCCTCTTATGAATTCCATACCTAAAGCTTTCATTGAAAACTATGGAAGGAAAAAATAATAATGAGTGCGGTATGATTCTTAGTAAGGGTAAAAATATGAGATATCATTCTATGATTATATGAAATCATAATATACATATATATTTATGTTATCATTAAATTAACTTAATAAGTTAACACCCAGCCTATCATAAATCACAAACATGATTCATGGAATAAAAAATTATCATTTCATAATACATGGCCCATAAGAGTGATAAATCATCATTAATTAATCCTTAACCATAATAAAATTTAAAAAATGTGTGGAATAATAGTAGATATAGAAATCCCATTTAATATATCAAGGTAAACCACTAGTGAAATCATCGTATTGGACCCCGACATATAAGTTATTTCCCATTTTGGAAGAGGATGCACATTTTTCCCACATTATATGAGGGCACACCTATTTCACAAAGAAGATCAAGCCCATATAATTGTTTCTAATTCTTATCACGTGAGATATAATGATTTAACCAATTCATTGGATAGAGATATAGGCCACGCACATATCATAATGAAAACCATAATTATGTGTTCCAAAATATCATAAAACATTTATCATATCATCACATCATAACCCGCACAAAGAGTTTTTGTATCATAAACTTTTCATAAATTTACCATAGAATAACCTATGAAAAATAAATGGGTTTCATAAAAATATTATCAATATAAACGTTATCCATCGAGAGAAATAATAACGTTGGTATCATTCAGTCTTATACCCAGTATGGCATAATTAAAATCTATGCTTTTCATCATTTTTGGAAAATAATATTGAAATTTCATCTAGAACATTTTTTGAGGAATATAGACTTTCCATTTTGAAAAAAACATTTTAAAAAATTAGAATATTTTTCTTTAGAAAAAAATTTAGATACATATAATCAAATATTTAAAAATTATTTAAAATAACTCTTGATGAAAAAATCAATTCTGTTATTAAAATAAATAATTAAAACTAAAAATTAATTACAACTTTTGGATGTCATTTTCTTTTAAAAAATCATTGAAACTCTAAAATCATTAATTAAAATAATTATTTTTTCATGATGGTAGAAAATATTGTTCATACCATCAAAATTAAAACAAATATTCCTTTCACATTTTATATACAATCCAAATGGGGATTTTTTGGAAAATTTTTTGATTAATCCATTGAAACTATTTTATAAAAATGTAAAATACGGCTAAATAGTTTCATAATAAATCATTTCAAATATTTTAAAATATTTTTTTAACATACGATTTTGGAAGAATAATTATTTTTGGATGAAGACAGAAATAAGGTCATCTTTATTTAAATATTTATACTCCTGAAAACCTAAAGAGTGAAATAGGAAGGGAAAACATATATTCTAATGAAATATTCATAATAGATGAACATAAAAGTTCATATTGAGAGAAATATTTCAATATTTCATCATTGGATCGTAAAGAAACAAACCTGATAAACAATATTCTTATTTCAAAATATGTTTACCACTTTGGTAAAATTGAATTTTAATCCCACATATATAATAAAAATAAATTAAAGAAAAAATATCATGATAGTAAATAGATTCTGGATATTAAATTTCAAATGGGTGGTATATACACCTCATAAAATAATGTATTTCCATAAAATAACTTATGTCTTTGTGAAGGAAAATTGAGGGAAAAATCTCGTATTACTTCATTAACTTTTGAACCATATACCCAAGAAATAAATTTCATTAAAATGATAAGTAAATAACCATAAATTTAATGATATGAATCATAAAATACATTAATTTGATGTATACTCGCCACATAAATGAAACACGTGGGGAATATGAAATGTGTCTGACTGAAAATAAATGTGACATAGAAATCTCATCCCTTAAGTTTCGACTTCCTTCATTCATGTTAAAATATACAATATATTAAATATATGTCTATTATAAAAATATTAAAAAATCAAAAACATATTTATCACAACTTATATACATTACTTATGAACTTTTAGTACCCGTTTATCAATAATTCCTTGTTAAAATTTTGTTTCAGGTAATAACCACTTTGCTTTTCAGTTATATTTGGATATTTTATATTTGGAATTATTTCTTTGAAATGGTTCCATAATCTAATTTTTTTGACCATGATATAAATATAATATATATTCATTATATATATATTTACATTGAACCATATAATTTATATATATAATGAAATCCATCATTCAAGGAGATCATAGGCCGTACGTAAGTATGAACATTGCTTCTATTTTCTAAACAAATTGAAATAAAGAATGGAAAATAATATAATAACAATACAAACTATTTTGTATGTCATATATATATTACATATTTTTATTTAAATCTATTCTTATTATTGTCTATGTAAATCATATATGAAGAACGAATCACATTATTTCATAAGGTGGTAATCTGTCTTACTCACGAACGTTGTTATAATATTCCCACAAAATGGGATGTAAGAAGGAATATGTGATATAATGATCCTTAGAAGCATAATAATATAATAAATTTCATATAATAAAAATAAATCCATCATTATATCTACCCCAGAGAAATGGTGTTAGAAAATGAATAACATCAATTCGTGATATAGTAGTCCACATTACATAAGAATGATGATTTCATAACAAATTTGATGGAAGAGGGGAAGAATATAGGTAAGGACAATAACATACCAACATCTCAGTATATGGAATATAATGAGGATATTATTTCTGCAAGGTTTATTAACAATTAAATGAGCTGGATGAAGAAATAAAATAAAACACCTGGTCAGGGAAGTTACCTATTCATTAGAAAAATTATTTTAGTTTTTAACAAATGGATTCATAGGACAGATTTATGATGAAAATGAGGATTATATGTTGAGTTTCAGACTATAAATTTCTATAAATTATAGTTTTTCCAATATTTTTCACATTCCACAAGGCTCTTTAAATGGTCATTCTGAAACATATAAGAGATAAGTTGTAAATAAGGCCATTTGATGGGTCATGTACATTTCTTTGGGAAATTTTAACCCATATCATTTTATATTAACACCCTAATAAATCCATTTTTACCTTCATTATGGTAAATAATTTTTAATTTTTTACTATTCATTATGGTAAAAAAAAATTGACCCTATTAGATAATATAAATGATTATGATTGTAAATATGGAATCCATTTTTCCAAAATTCCATTCACATGCCTCACAAAATGTAATTTAAAATTTACCCTACATATATGGTGAGAAATGAGTTTTTCATAGAGAAAATGATCAAAAGTTATAAAATATTTCGAATCATAATTTAATATAAAGTATATTCTAATGATCTAAATTGGATTAATAGATATATAATTTAACTAATTTTATCTTTAAAAACAACATAATTTTTTTTTAATTTTGTATGTTTAGAAAAGTAATGATAATTAAAAAAAATTATCACTCTTCATAAAAGAAATTATCTTCAGAGAAAATATAGAAAACATACCCTAAGATAATTTCGAAATTTCTATTTCAAAAAAAAGAATTTAAAATTTTTAGATAAATTATATAAAAGTGTAAAAAAATTATTCTTAAATAGGTGTAAAAATGGAACAACTTCTTTTTAGAAGAATAATTTTTACGAATAAAATTGGTTTTCTTATAATATATTATATAAATAACACATAAGATGAATGTTATTCATTTCATTGAATATGTAATATTTAAATTTAATTAAAATAATTCAAAAAAAAGCGATTTGTTTAATTAATTAAGGTGAAACATGTTTGTGTGCATAAAAATACTTTTTCAAAACATTATTTCCTTTATATTCATGTAGTTATTATGTTCATTTTTTATTAATTGTCCAATAAACAATATATTTCATATACATGTGTAAAAAATGTATTTAAAAAAATTTAGAAAATATTATTCATAGATACCATTCAAGTGGCTAGGTGATTAATATCATATTAAATTGTAATATTTTAATAGTACGTCCCATTTTTTTAAAATATAGTGCTGCATGTCACACACTAAAAATATAGTGTTTCAGGTAATTAAAAATTTTGAAATTATTATATTTATTTGAAAAGTGAAAATATTTTAGAAAATCTTGTGGTGTTACATTCTATCCACCTTAAGTTAAATTTCACTCTCGATATTCATCACTTTGGTTACAATAACTAAGGATACGTGTTCCTCATTACATCCTAATGTCCCTACATAACCTCATGATGCTCATTTTTTCCCCACAAAAAATTCACCAGGTGAGTCTCCAGGTTTTGTAGAATATTCTATGAAAAATCCAGAATCTCAATTGATTGTTTCTCATGATAAAGATCATGATTCATCATTATGACCTAAGAGTTTATAACATATGATAGATCTGGTACGTACTTTCTCTAGAGAGATACATAGAACACTTCATGATCCTAAAAGTTATTTGGAGGAAGTTCCAAAAGATATTATAATGTCCTAAAATGATATGTAATTTCAAAGGGACTAATAAACATAAGTTTTAGTTTTCCCATCTTTAGTTCATGAAGAAATTCATAGAGACACCCTACCACTAACTTTATTCTAGATCGCATAAAAAATAATTGACATATTTTTTTAAAATATATACTTCAATTAAATGTTACTAAATGGCTCTAACATTATCTTCCATCTCATAAGCATTCTCAGGTCCCATTATATTTCTTTCTACAACTTTATTCTATTACGTTGGGATTCTAAATTTCTTTTCCTAAATTTCTTCATTAAGTTTCAACAGAATTCTTAATTGAATGATTATTTTCAGGAAACCCCAACTAGTGGAAGTTGTTGATAAAAACCACTTTTGAAGTCCATACACCAATATCTTATCATAATATCTAGGGTTTCAATTTTGTTCTCAGACTGACTATCTATCTGAGGATGATATGTAGTACTGAAACTCAACTATATATCAAGATCTCAATGAATACTTAACCAAAATATTAAGTAAATATTATGATCCCAATTATATTCAATTGAATGTGGTAGCCCATTAAAACATTCAAAATTTCTTAAATTAATTTATTCCCAAAGAATCCAGAGAGAAATAATCAATGATATAAAAGAAGTGTGATTACTTCATAAGGTGATCGACTATTACCAATAATTACCTAAACATAAAAGATATAAAAACACTAATATTTACAAGTTCCATTAATAATATTTTCACAAAATGTAATGGTATTCCGATTATAATATATTTCTTCAAAAACATTTTAAAAACCAAAGGGTTGTATTGTCACAAATATCTCTAAAATATCATTAATCTTGATAAACACGCATCATGTAAAAATTAAAAAATGTTTTCAATGAATTCGATCTTATGATCAAACATAATCTCATAAATCGTTAATGGTAGTCATAACTATTAAGTTAATATAACATGGAGATATATATGCTTCCAAAAGTTAATCCATCAATTATACCTTATATAAGATTTTATTTTATATAAAAACATTTTCATTGTAATCTTTGGTTTATCCTTGTACCAATATAATATCAAATGTGATTTCCTTATTCTAGAATCCTTGCTGAGGGATATAATCACATGGAATTTCAATAAATGTTGAACAATAATATTTTAAAAGGGAAAATTCATACAAAATAAAACGTTAAATACCCAACTAAGGAGGGGACAAGTGTTCCCATATTATAATTATTCACTTCATTAATTGTAATTTTATTACAATTCCATTTTTTTCCATAAGATGTTTTTGTTTATTATCATCTACATTATTCCCTTTATTGGGGAATTTATTCACAAAATTCCAAAACTCATTTCACATGAAACACTAGAGTGTGGGTGGGGAATAATTTGGTATCCCCTTATCCTATAATTAATTAATGATTCCATTAATTTCATTACTATATTCACATGATTTATGACCCACCATTACACTTCTTTCACACCTCCCAATTCTATTCAAGATAATCATTCGATGCTTTCTCCTACATTTATAGATTATAGATGGATGAAATTTCATCCCACCATTTCAATTTTCATGAGGGTCATTCATCATTTTATTATTATAACCATATTAATGGTGGGAATATCCCATTTCAATCAAAGGACATTCTACAAAAACGGTTTAGTCCTCCAAAAAATCGATTATATTTTCGTTCTGAAAAGATGATTAAACTCTATGTGTGCTATGAATGTCTTATAAAATTAACATAATATAATAAAAAAGGTTCAACAACCTATTTATTATGCTCATGGAATTCCATATACATCATTTTTACGGAATATAGGGGATTCACCTATTTATAAATATCTCTTTAAACACTTCCCATTAAATAGATTCAATTTATTCTAGATCCCTCTTGTTCTTATTAGGAGACCACCACTAATTTGATTCACCATCCAACTGCTAAAGCTAAAAAATAACTTTTCAGGATCCAAAAACCAAATAATTGAAACTATATTTTCATATGTATTGATCCACTGCATAGCAACTAGTGGATCAAAGGAACCACTAAAATAAGGTGGATATTTCTTCCTGAAGGACACAATAGAATATTATTTAGATATTTTCTCATTTTTATGTTTTTTATGATTAATAGAATGAAAATATTGTGTGATAATAGGGATAAAATTATTCATTCTAGATCAAATAATGTTTATTTCTTATTTGAAAAATCATTGTATTATCTTCCATGCTCATTATAAAAATGGTCCATTGGGTTCTAACCATTGACTAAAACTAGAAGTAACATCTTGATAGACACTAATCATAGTGGAAAACAGTATAGTAAAGAAAAATCATTTATATTTTCTCTAAAGTATAGTACCTTCTTTTCAATATATGAAAAAATTAAAATTATCCCATGTCATTCATGGTAATTATATAAATCCACCATGATGGTTCATAATGAGTTTTTTAAATTCTAAATCATTTTCCCAAGGACTGTCAAACTAGGTGTGATGTAAGGCCTCTTTTCATGTACAAAGTGAATATCGAGTCTATCTCAATGTTACCTTTTTGAAGTTATTTCCAATTTATAATTTTGTTCCAGATCCATATCCACTTGTAGTATCTACGTAATGATGTAATTTCTTGGAACCCCTTCCTCTATCCTTCACCAAAATTATAGGTTATTTTTAGATACAATCAATTATTCATAGAATTTTTTATAGAGATATCCTTTGATATATCCCTAGACAAAAACATATACATAAATCAAGGTATCTCACTAATTTATTTCTAATACTACTCGAATATTCTTGAATAATCCTCTCCCATAATACCAAAAATAATGAACTAATTTTTTATACATAAATATAACATATTTTTAGATGAATATTCCATACATTTTATAAAAACACACTCGATGGACATAATTGTTTAGGGTATTTGGAGACATAAAACACATTCATATTATTTCATGAAATATCTTACAAATATTCCATAAATATCTTCTCACATATTACTCCTCTTAGACTTACCCAACATAAAATAAAAGTTCCTAATTAGTATCCATGTATCATTAAGTCGAGAGGGGCGTATTTGCGAAACCAATTTCTTTATGTTTCCTTTCTTTTGAACGAACAATCACCTTTTTTACACTGCTAGTTATTTATGTTATAGCCATGGTTTAAAATAATGGAAATAACTCAGAAAACCATGGAAATAAGTTATAGTCATGGTTCTACGAACTATGGGTAGTATTTACATGTTTATAGGGAAAGATCTATAGCCAAAGTTTGAACTGTGGCTAAATACCTAAATCCATGGTTTGAAAATGAGGATGTAGCTTAAGGAATAGAAGACTAGAAAATGTTTAAAACTGTTTCAATCGGGATATAACCACGGTTCAAACCATGGCTATAGTGTTTCACATTTCATAAAAAACACCACTCACCCCTTACAACCCCACCCCCCAGAAGCACCCCTTCTCCCATAAAAATACCACCTGCAAAGCCCCTCCCCCTGCAGCACCCCTTCTCCCATGCAAAGCCCCACCCCCTTCACTCCCCTAGACAGCCCCATCCCCTCTTGGACTCCCCGACTCTGGACAAACCCCCCCCCAATACATACCCTAAAATACCAAGACCTATACTCCCCTAGACACCCCCTCTTGTACACCCCCAATCTTAAAAAGAACTTAAACACCCCCAGACCCTGAACAACCCCCCCCCCCCATACAGTGGACACTTTCACTGACATACCCCCCCTCCCCCACAAAGGACAGACCATGTATAGCCCCCCCCCCCCCACGAGAGGCTCGGATAAACCCGAGATAGATCCCCCCTAGGAAAGACACTAGACATCCTCCCCCAATCTTTGGACACCCCCTGGATAGACCCCCCAAACCCTAGACAACCCCTACACCCCGTACACCCCCTTCAATAGACCTCGGACACCCCCTGGATAGACCCTGGACAACCCACCTGGACACGCCCATCCCTCATGGACACCCATCCCTCCTAGACCCTCCCAGACACACCCTGGACACCCCCCTCCTAGTCACCCCCATCGCTTCTAGACAAATCCTCATTCCTGGACCCACTTGAAAGCCCCCCCCCCCCCCACCAGGACAGCCCCGCAAGACAAATCCCCCCTTCTAGCCCACCCTAGATACCCCACATAGATAGACCCCCCCGCCACAGACACACACACACACCACACCCCCTACAGACACACCCTACACCCCCCCATAGTGGTTCTGACAAATGCATTTGCACAGTGATATAATCCAATGTCTCATAAATAACCCACTATAGTTCAGTCCCCCTCCCCATGCACTACAGACCCCCCCCCCAACCCACCTCCTACAAGTTTTATCTCCCCCACTACCCCCTTTGACCCCATGCCCCACCCCCTTCACTCTCTTACGCCACCACCTCGACCCCTTCCCCCTCCCCCCTGCACCCTCCCACTACTAGTTTTCCCGCCCCCACTGTACCTTGCACCCCATGTCACACCCCACATGAACCCCCTGCCCCACCGCTACTAGTCGCCATACAATCACCCCCCCAGCCCACCAGACCCCTCCACCCAACCCCATGCTAGCCCCCATTCCCAGATATACACTAAATTGGTTGCAGGACACATTTTCAACCTCTTCATTTTAATCTGTGGAATTATTCAATGTATAGAAATGTTTTGAACAATAGAAGTAGTAAATTTATGGCCATGGGTTATCCTACTAAATTAGAGTACAATACCATGGTTAATCCCAAAAAAAATATAGGACTAATCTATGATTTTAACAATGGTAATTTTTAACTACACCCATGGTGAAACAATGGATATTGGCCACCAATAAAACATTCAATCCCAGGGAAATTAGACACTATATCCACATTTAATAACCATATAAATTGATTCCAACCCAGGTATACATAATCACAAAATATTTCCATAATAGCCGCAACTTATACTAGTACAAACATTCTCTAGCTACGAGCAAAAAATCACCACCTACTATATAAGAATGAACTCGAACATAATAGCATATATATCATAAGAATTAAAACACTCTCCAATATAAACAATATAAAATTTCAATGTCAATATCAAAATAATAAAAAGAACTATTTGATAAAATTATATGTATAATCCAAGAATAAAATTTACATCTGAAATGTACCTCACTGTCAGCATCACCAGAACCATTATGACCCTCATCATCTCTTACACAAACACCAACATCATTATCACCTCCTCTCACACCACCGCCAACACCACCACTATCGTGATCATGAAAATAATAATTGGTTTATGCACCTAAATTAGTGGAATGATAGAAGAATCCAGAAAAACATAATGCATACAAATGAGAACACATTTAATTAATAAATACATTCAATGTTTATATGGAGATTCATATAATAACATTATGTTACCAATAAAATAATCTGATAAACATAATGCATACAAAAGAAAACACATTTATTTAATGAAAACATTGAAATATTATTGTGTTTGATGATTCGTGAATATAAAATTGAAGATAAATAATGAAGATGTTTAGAATATAGAGAAATAGTAAGAGTCTTGTCATCTAAATATAAAATAATAATAATGAGAGAGTAATTAGGTTTGGAGATGGTTAAAACATTAAATTGTATTTATTTAATGATACTATTATTCTATATAGTCATTCATGTATGGATTTCCTGAAAGGGTGATATTATTATAATTCATAAAAATAAATGACAAATTAGACCATTTTGGGGGAACAATATATATTATTGGATGAATATCTAAAGCATATTCATGAATGGATTCATCATTATATTATACCCCACCGCTTGCACCCCCCTGCCCCACCCCCTCCCCCCATTGCACCCCACCTACACCCTCCATACAGCTCGGAAAAACCCCCATACCCCCTCCCTCATACACCATCCCCTAACAGTTTTCCCTCCCCCCACTGCCCCTATCACCCCCTGCCCCACTTCCCCACCCCCTTGACACCCTGTAGACATCCAACCTCTCTCCCCTTTCATCCCACTTGCACCCTCCCCCTACCCCTGCCCTGAAAACTCCCATGCAGACCACTCCATACCCCCTGCCCTGCAGACCACCCCCCTTCCACATTCCCCACTCAAACCTACCCCCTAAACCCTACCCCCCTCAACTCCCATGCCGCCTCCCCATCCACCCTACACAGCAGACCTCCCTGCAAGCCACCACATAGAGACCAACCCCTTTCTAGTTTTCCCTCCCCCTTGATATCCCCCCTTGAAGTATTCCCTCCCACTAAGGACCCCCCCCCCCCCACCCTCACCCCACCCCTGCACGCTCCCCCCTCCACATAACCCTGTACTCCCACCCGACACCCTCCCTCACGCACCCCACCGACATGGATTTTCTTAATAAAATTAAAGATAAATGAAAATCCTTGAAAATGATATATGTATGGAACCATACATATAAAGAAGTAGTTTTTCTCAAGAATAATGAACTGTAGGTCAAATAAAATAAGATTAAATAGTTTTACCATCTGTTATAGGAAAAGAACTAAATTCAAATGATGAAGATGATAAAATCCAATAGCCCCATAAAGGTATGATAAAAGAAATTGATGATGGGAGAAACACATTCAATATGAAATTATTATAGCTTGAAGATAAACATAATAATCTAGATGTAATTCATCCTTGGAAATTATTGGACATTGGAAGAACTATTGTTCTGCACATTGTTAATAGGGATACTCATAGGAAAAAATATCTAAAACTAGTTCCAAAAACTATCCCCTAATATAGAGGACCCCCACTTTGAGTATGTGGGGTAGTTTTAAACTCGTACAAAGAATATATAAGAAGTAAATCCTGTAAAAAATATGTTTCTAAGTTAGTATATAACTCTGTATTGAATTAGGAGGAATCATTCTGTGTCACTTTCATATCTCTTATGCAGTACTTAACCATGTGCTACCTCTGATTAAGTTTTACAAACCAAGTAGTCTCCTATGTAAGGAAAGTAATATAAAACACTCTATGATTCATAACAAACATTATCTTATTTATAATAATATCAAACCATCATTCTCTACATTTAAAATTACTATGAATATAATATTTAATATTCGGATGCTGAAACATAGTTGAGAAGAAATACGAAACATAGGAATTTACATAGAATACTGATTGTACTTTTCATAACATGGGTTGTGAGTTGCAGTAAAAGGTAGGCCATGTAATGTTTTCATATATCTAGGTTGAGTTAACTATATATTATATCCCGATAGGGTATATGACATATGTTACTAATGAGTTACTTAGGCGTCTACCACCAGTATACATCGAGCCAATTTAAGCCAACACAAATATCATGTTTATCCTTTACACACGGTGTGTGAATCATTGTGGCTAATAGGTGTGTCCTCTTATGATACCTTTTTAATTTTATTTATATCATACATGGAATATATCCTAGAATAAAAAACATGTGTGTTTGGGTGTGAAATCAGGGTTTGTACACCTATATATGATGAGTTAAGTGGTTCGAATAACAAAGTATGTGTCCCCTAGGCACACACCATTTAATATAACAATGATATTTCTACAAGAATGATTAGTATAAAATGATTTAAAATAAATAAACAATAAAATATATAGGAACAAAATATTTAGTTTTATTTGGTCCCTTTAGGGCCTATGTGCATAGAAAGAACACCTCCCAAAAAGAACACATGTTATTGTGCTCAAACAAAATGTTACAAGTAACAAACCAATAGTATGAACCATAAGAATATAGAAATGATAAAAATATTTTATTTTCGATAACTAATAATGAAGAAGTAGTGATTTTACAATCCAAATAGGGTGCCTTTCAAATAGTTATGATCCCTTCATAATGTAGAAATATTGATGTATATGATGTTTCAAAGTTCATTGGGACCTTATAGATCTAACAGACAACCAAAATTATTATTTTTGAAGGAGTATCATTAACACTCCACAATGTTATCTCTAATATAATGTATCCTAGATTCTATATGTCTGAATTTACCATGAAAAAAATATATTTTTGTATAAATGTAAATCTTATCAACTATAACAATAAACCGGTACAATAAATTTTAATAAATTCTGTTTAGAAACAATACCCTTTAACCATAAAGCCTCTCTGATAGCCTTGGTTAGGTGAATATACTCATATTCTATGGTTAGAAAAGAATCCACTCATTACATGTTCCCTTACCATGATATGGTTCCTCCATAAGTGGCAAATAAATATCTATTAAGTGATTTCTCAGTATCCATATTACTTATATAATTAGCATCAACATATCTAGCAATTAGTTCATCTATATTTAAATTTATAGGAAAAAAAATATTGGATAACAGAATAAAAAAATCTATGTAACAATTTTAACACCTAAATATTAATTTTCCTTAGATTTTGGTGAATAAATTGAGATTATAAATAGATAAACTATGTTCATCCCGGTGAAAATCATATAATACATTTGGCTACCAAAAAATGTTGGCATAAGGGTTAATTGAGATATATTAAGTTTCTATAGTTGAACTATGAACTTGAGTCGATGATACTTTGATGTTTTGGGAAGAGGGATCAATAATTGGATTTAATATCTCAAGAAATTACCTCTTCAATAAGTTAACGATGTAAAAATTTGGAACAAATGTAACATTTTATTAGGTCTCCCCCCATTGATTTTCTTAATTATTTTCTTTTTTTCACTCCTAAATCATGGATCAAATTTTTTTTCTATTTATACATTATATAATTAATGAACTTCCTATTATTGAACATTACCAATATATAATCAAAATAAAGTAGATGTTAAATAATTTTTTTAACCAATTAAAGGTAAACACATGCATCCTACAAGATCTTGTTAAATTGGATATCCAACATAAAAGAGTCAAATTTCCTCTACCACTAACATGACTCCAGTATTAGACCATACAATGATTTATTTAAAAGAGAACCTTGGTTAGTTTTTAACACCTTTTCTTAACCATAAAGTGGTTTCAAGTACACTTTTTCATTTAGTTCACCGTGTAAGAAGGTAGTTTTTTCATCTAATTATTCTTTGTGAAATTCATTAAAATATAAAACAGATGAAGTAACCAAATAGAAAAATTATTAGAAAATGAGGAAAAAATATTAACATAATCAATAACATCTCTTTGAAGTAAATACTTTTCCACTAATATGGCCATGAATTATACATTCCACTCATTAGTGTTATATTTCTTCCTCCTATAAATACATTTACGCACAATGTCTATGGCATTGGGTGGTCTATAAAAAATAGACATTGTATGGTTTTTAATAATGGTTTCCATTTCTTCATGTATGTTAGAGATTTAGCCTTTAAAATATATATCATTAAATAATTCAATATAGATTTTAGATTCACTTTTAATGGACTCATTTTGGAATTCACATTTAGGATCAGGAGGAGGGGGCTCATCAGCATCCTCTAACTCAGTTGGGGAATAAGGATCGCTATTCTTTCTAAGGGTTGTATCATCACTATCATGTATGATATATTTAGATTTAGGAGAAATAAATTCATTAAATAAAACATCTATAATGATCATAAACCTTTTTTATATATGTTTTCTAACCTGCAACATATATCCCTTGACACAAATGGCATATCCCATGAAAACATACATAAGATATCTTGGTTACAACATATCAGTTTTAATGTGGGTGTAGTTTTCACACACCAAGACTATTTGGTGGTTATAAAATGGTGGTTTAAAATATAAAAGTTCTTCAATGGGATTGAACTAATTAGCATCAAATGAGAACCTCTTAAAAAGGTATACTATCATAGCCACAGCTTCTACCCAAAATAATTTATGTAGGCCCGAGTATGAAGTCATTCCTCAGAAACACTCAAGAATATTTTTACTCATGTTATCAACAAGTTCATTATGTTGGGGGTCTCCTTAATAATATTATATCATTATATTCCCTCAAATTTATAGAACTGGACAAGATCAGTAGATAAGTACCCCAAATAGTTATCAATTCTCCTTACTTTTATTATATTTACAATCTAGATTTTAATAATGTTTGTTTAATGTTTTAAATGATTAAAAATAATTATATTTTTTTTGTATGTAAACCAATGATTTT
Source organism: Viscum album (assembly GCA_963277665.1). NCBI lineage: Eukaryota > Viridiplantae > Streptophyta > Magnoliopsida > Santalales > Viscaceae > Viscum > Viscum album. Next base: position 754,515,803 of record OY728132.1, on the reverse strand, counting down.
ATATAATAGTTATGAATGAAGGTTAAAAAATAGGAACCTTCGTCATGGGATGTGTTTCTGGAAGTTTGTCCTAAATCAAACTGGATATAAACATGGCTTATTATAAAACATCATATAATTAGTAAAAGGAGTCACCGTAGGTTCTAGAAATCACTACAAAACACCTTACAAAAAATATTGTGGAAACATCCACTTTTTCTGCTCTTCCATAATTATAAGTGGTTCACTTCATCAAAAAGAAATTCTTTATATTCATCTCGGGCCAACCTAACAATAAAGTAAATAATCACTATCGAGCCCTCTGTCCATTATAATAAAATACAGATTCAACTGAGCATAATGATATAAAACAGTAATTTAAATCCTTCTATTATATATGAATTAAGAGATATACTTCAATAAGAATGTCTTTATACCAAATAATGATTCTAAAAGGATGATCAAAGGGATGTATAAAATACACTAGTGAATTCTAATTCTATAGGTAGATGTGACTAAGATCCCAAAATATGATTGCCAATAAAATTAAACTCCATTATAGAAATGTAATACAATAGAAAATAAAAAAATACTTCATTTTATGGTGAAAATAGATAGGGAACCACAAGTGAATGGAAGGATAGAATCGTTCATTCTACTCACACCTATACTAATATAACACAATCAATTTTAAAATAATGAAAAATGAAGGAGTGGAACCAAAAGTGCATGGAATAAATAAAATAAAAGTGAAAATTGATTAATATAATAAATGGAGCCGTTATATAATTCTATAATTAATTATATAATAATCACTTGTAAAATAAATTCAACCCACTATATAATACACTGGAATGACATAATACCTCAATACATTCACTCTCTCTTTAGTGTGCTAGGATAGGTAGTGGAAAAATTATTTTCGATACAGTACTTTCCACATGTTTCTATGGTTGAATTTCAACATTCCCTAACCAATTCACTCATTATCCATATCAGATTATTTAGTTTCTAATGTAGGTTATTCATTTTTTCCCATGATTTTAAAAACAATAATGGGTTAGGAATCAATAGTTTAAGTTTTAAAATAGTTTTCCCACTATTGGGAATTTCCACAACTTGGAGTTATTCATGAGTGGTTTATATATAACGATCATCTTCTAATATATTTAGGAACGGTAAACATGAGTGGGAATGGGTTCAATAACCATTTTAATGTATTATATATCTAATCTCAATTATAAAAATTCATAATTCATTTTCAATATTTTTTTAAAAAATTATTATAATAATTTATTAGGAAAATATTGGATTCGAAGTTGAGATGGTTGGGATTGAAATTGATCATGAGTTCGAAAATTTTCCAGATGGTTAGGATTTAGACCATGTAGTTGATTGTGTAATTGATTATCCAACCAGCTGAATTTAGTATTTTTATTGTACATGTGATGCAATTTGTTTCTTCATTAATCTCTTCAGTATTCATATCATTCACCTCCATTAATGGTTTCCCTATAAGAACTTCCTTGATTGATATAATTGTTGGGAAATTATCAGTAACTCAAGAAGAACCTTTTTTGGGAAATCTTGCACTTTGGAAGTCTAAATTACTAAATATTGTGGGTTTCCCCATAAAAATTAATTTCATAGAAATGTGGAAGATCCCATATAATATGAATGATAACAATAATCTCATATGTCATATCTTTAATAGATACATTTTTTGCAGAAAAGTTCCCCTCCATCTAAGTATGAATGAATTTGTTCCTTGATCCTTGGGGGACCTACACATCCAAATATTACAATCTGAATACTGAGGAGCACTTGCATCATTATGTAGGAATCCTAAAATAATATTGGAGTTCTAATCAACCATACAAATATTGAGGCTATCTATCATTCAAATTTAATGTCTACTAAGTAAAGATATTCTCTCCCACGAGATAAAATTACCTAAACCATAAAAGGAACTATATTTGATAACAATTGATCTCCTAGAATCATGCACAATGCCTCCTTAAAACTCCCTATTTACAGGACCCATTCATATTATGTTTTAGTCCAATATTTGGGGGTATACACTTGATCCACCACTCTAGAGGATATCTATCATTTGAATCAACATCCCTAGAGAGGATCCCCTTATTAGTATCCATTATCTTTTCATCTGGAATTATGGAATATAGTTTTTTAATGAGAGAGAACATGAACTTGAATGAAGAGAGGGATATATTCTTGCCTTCAAGACCCTTTTTCCTTGTCTCCTAAATCACCCAATACTCCACTCGCAGCACTATTACATGATGATTAACCATATATATATTTTTATCAACACTTTGAAACAATGTAGACAAAAATTTCAGAGAAGTATCCCCCCTTAAATTGAAATCCCAAAAGAGTAGCAATAAGGCCCCAAGCAATGCGGTGCCATTTTACATCAAAAAATATGTTCTATACTAACTATGATTTTAACCTCTCAAAACACATACATGGTGATTTTATCTAAATTAATTTTCTATGGATATTAATTTCAATTGGTATTCCTTTATTGTAGAACCTCAACAAATGTATGATCAACTTAACTGGGATTTATATGTACAAGAATTTTCTCACCTACTAATCATGCTCCTGGTTGGATCATAATATCAAGTGAAACTCCAAGTCATTTTATTATCCTATGGTAAACATTGAGAATGTTCACATATCCAGTTGATCAATTATATACATCCTTTCATAAAAAATCTTATGATCCTCACTGAGGGTTATTGATATAAAGCTAGGGTATATTCTCACATTCCAAATGTAAATGAGAGGGATTGGGAATCTAGGGATGAAGTGAAAATTGACCTAAAAATATTTTTTTCTAGTAATTGATGTCACCCCAACCGCAAAACAACACACCATGTTTGGGATCCTCAAGGAAATTTTTTTGAGTATAAGGAATGGGGATTGATTTTAGGATGTCTATTTCAATATTTGGGTATTCGAGATTTTAATCCATATGGTCAACCATACCAAGAGACTTTTCTACGTGTGGGATCAAACATAGGTAGGGTACAAATAATTTTTCACTAGATAAATTTTCCTTATTCATTGATCCATTACATGTATGATGGGGATCCTAGATGGGGGGGGGGGTTACAACATTGAAGGAGGAGGATCTCAGGAGGTGGGGTGGCTGCATCCAAACTGTGTCAGAGACATGTCTGTATTGTGTCGGAGCCACGTTGGAGAAGGACAGTCTCATGGAGGTCGGGTAGCCATGTTGGAAAAGTTTGGAGAGGATGAGGATGGCAGGGGGGAGGTGGCCACATTAAAACTATGCCAGAGAAGCTTTGGAACCGTTCCAGAGCTCCGTCAGAGATGGAGGGTCGCGAGGAGGTTGGGTGGTCGCATCGGAGATGTCGGTAGAGATGGAATGTCACATGAGGGAGGAGGATCACGAGGGTAGTAGGGATGGGAATCTTGCGGGGGGGGGGGGGGGGTCGTGTGGGGGTCTAAGGCCACAGGCGTGGGTATAAGTGACCTATATACATTGTTTAAATTGTCCGTGGATAATTGTAAGTGGATAGAGGTACAAATTCTAGTAGTGTTAATATCATCCACTTTTTTGAAAACAAAACGATCACACCTCCATAAGAAGACATGAATTTACAAGGATAACTACTCAGTAAGAGTATCGATGTTCATGGAATGGTATGGAAATGACCCAATACCACAAAATACAATAAAAAATAATATTTTTTGTGTGGAATAAAATGAGTAGGATATTCCCTTAGTCTCATGTATCACTTTTATCAACACAATATTTCTTTTTCTTCAAGTATCCTGAAACGGTAATACAATGTTTTTATAAAAAAACATTTTATAGTTCTACTTGATCAAATTTCACAAATATAAAATAAATAAAAAAATTATCCGCATTCGTACCTAGAAAAAATCTTGAACATATTCTAAACATCATAATGATAATCAATCTAATTTCCTAGTTCGATTCCCATATCCAATTTCTCAATACAAAATTATAACTCTGTGAGAATACCATTGAACCAACAATGAACTTCTTCTTCCTCTATATGAAAATATTACTATGATTCCCATGTCCCATAATTCATCCCAATATGATGATCATCTAAATATGATGTTTCCTCTTATCCTTTCTACATTTTTTCGGAAAACTTACTCTAGAAATCTCAATCTAAACACTCATTCTCTCTAAATATATATTGCACTCCACCTTATCTCTACATCACATGAAAGATACTTTTATCAGGAAATTACAAAGTATATTCTCAATTTATAAGTGACCCAAAAGGGGTTTGGTCTGGATTCTTAAAAAGTTTCATGATCAACAAAATTTCCCAAAATCTCAATTTTCCTTGAGTCGTTGATGAATTATTAGGCAATTAAACATTTCTCAACACTTCTAATACCTTATTAAATATTATAAAAACATTATCTCACATCAGACATTATTGACATTCGTTAATCTGATTCCAATTTTCTCATTATGAGAACCCTCATTATGTTGACAAAAAATATAAATCAATATTCTATCTATTACTTTGTTTGGAACAACCTAACAGTTAATATTTCACTTTTTGATTTCCTTGTGATGATGAATACATATGGTCACTCAAAATTTCTTAAACCATTTGTAAATAAATTGAAATTGAATACATTCCATTACAAATATCACTTACAAATTATAACAAATGAGAAGTTAATCTCTTATCATTATGACAGAAGCACTTCATCATAATCTTAAATACTTATTCAAACAAACACTACTACTAAATTATTCAAATCGTGAGCTTCCCATAACAACTCTTTCATAAAATATGTAAAAAAAGATTCAAGATTCCTCTTAAAAACATTTTTGTAGGATGATTTTTAGTAAAAATCCTTTTCATATTTTATTTAGGCCAGTAATTATTTGTACAAATATGATGTCGGTGTCAACCTATGGATGATAGATTATTATCTACATAATTATAAAAAATATTTTCAACAGAAATCCGATGGATCTTGTATAATTATTATAAGACAAAAAAGTTCTTCTTTCTCTATTCCCACATAAAAACAAAATCTGAGAAATTCTATTCTCTTGAACCACTTGATATGGAAAAAAATTTACCATTTGAAAAATAATCAATAATTTATTTTGATGAAAAGGTTGACTTCATTGTTAATGTTCTCTAATCTTCCTTTCACAACAATAACAATATACTATTCTCCTTCTTGGAATTAATCGGTCCCAAAAATTCAAAAAATGAAATAGTTCTTACTCTAATAAAACATTTCACATTACACAAAAAACATACCAATAAAATGAATCATTGTTATAATCCATTAAAATGGATCAGTGGCATTCCCTTTTAATGGACCAATTCTTATAGCTTCAACATCATCAGATTCTTTTATTCTCTTATTATGATACACATCAATTTCATTCCCAACATATTTAAATATTTTGGATTTTGTAATGACTGAAAAGAAGCACCGTTAATTTCACTCAATATGATCAAGAAAACCTTCCTGAAATTTTTAAAAATCAGAATATGATGATTTCAAAATTATGACTAGAGAATGGATATCTTTAGAATAATTCATATCCTAGAAACTTCATCTTGTAAGCATGTCATCCTTATTAACTTTTAATAAGTTGAAGATCTTCTTTAGCATCATCTGACTTATAATGGAGAGTATTTTCACTTCCCAGCAACATATTTTTTACTTACTCAGCCTTAATATGAGTTTCATTAATTTGATTGTCTTGAATAAGATTGAAAATAACTTTTCTCCCCATTTCTTTAATTAGGGTTGCATTACCATTTTAGTTAATACTTATGATTTTTGAAAAACAAAAAACAAAAAATATTCATCATATTTTCAACGGATCCATGGAGACACTAATTTATTTCCTCATTATAATCTTCCATTCATTATAGGCTTAAGATGAATCCGATGAACCTTTTAATCCCAAAGACAACTTCTTAATCTGATGTACTTCATTAAGCAATGTGAGTATAATAGATCAATTATGATTGTGAGTCAGTACATCACCTTTTATAAGGTGAAGTTATTCCATTCTCATTTGGATGAAAAACTTATTAACAATAAAATTATTCTTGCTTGTGATGGGGTATTCAATTTCTAGAAGCTTCAAACTCTTTATCAACATCCCAATATGACGGATCATATTTAAACATACTGATGTGATGGATCCGGTTTTCATGCCAATGATCTGGATCTGATAGTCATGCTGATGGTCTTACATCCAGTTCCCATCTAGATCCGATTGAAAACATTATTCAATTAATATTTAAATCCACCACCTTATAAACATTCTTTATTTATTCTAAATAATCATCTTACTGATTTATTTTCTAAAAATACAACCAAACAACAATGTGTTCCAAACAATATCTCCATTTGTGTTTGTTTTCAAAACCCACTTGAACCACTTCGAAACAATAAGTGGTATTGTATTCATTTCTCACATTTTCTTATCCCCGTTACTTTCTTAAAAAACCTATTTATTATCTATCCCCATTATTATATCTCTCCCCCTAAATGAAAATAAAATTCAAATGGGTCATCATGACAAGTTTACCACTTATTGACAGCTGATATTATTCCAAAGGGTTGTATCTTTTCATCTTGGAATCTTAATATTCTTATTTCAAATAAAATTATTCTAACATGAGTTTATTAACAAATATCCTTAAAATAAACAACTTTATGTCTACATGGGTGGACACGGTATAGAAAAAAATAGTGAATAATCAAGGTTGTTGATGTTGTTCATTATAGAACTTTCATTTAATACCCTTATCATGTTTCTTTCAACATTCTTATTACATGGGGGAATCTTGAAAGGTTTATTTTAAGAAAAAAAACAAAAAACGATCTCAAAAAATAGGTCAAAAGTTTTTATTGTATAAAAAACAACTTTTTTTATGTTACTGTTGGGACATATATCTCAATCCAATCTATTGGGTAATGTTTTATATCTCATGAGATATACTAAGATGGTGTGAGGAGTAAACTCATGCTACCATGATGGTCATGGGAATGAACATTTACAACTATGATGGCCATGGGTGTAAACCATGACTATTATGATTGTATGAGAAGTGAACTCAGACTACTATTATGGCCATGGATGTGAACCATAACAATTGTCATGGTATGGTGAGTGAACCCATAATACTAAGATGGTCTTGGAAACAATGCCTTTGTCACTATGGAGATCATTATATGATTTTGTGTTTTTGAAAATTCCTTGTCTTATTTATATCTTATAATTTCATGGATTATGCTCTTTATTTAATATGATTTATGTGTTATGCACATCCAATCATTATTCCATGCTTCCGGTAATAATATTTGATATGCAGGGTATGATCTACTATTTATATGATCACAATATAATACCCTTATACTCAGGTTTATGCTTGCATGTCTCCCTTGTTTACCCTTACTAATAACTTGATATCACCCATTTTATTTTCCCTTCCACCCAGGATATGATGATATGTACTATGTTTGATATGTCTAGGAAGGGCTCGAGTCAAAAAGATCCAAGTGGGAGATGATTTATTAAATATATATACAAGTGTTTATGTCTCCATTTTTTCAAATTCACTATACCAACTATGGTATTTGAGATTCGTTTTGTATAATGTCTAAGTATATAAAAAAAGTTGTGTAATTTCAGTGTTTTTAATGTGAGCGTAACTATATATTTTATTCTTTTCAATATTTTAATTTGTGTGCTCTTACCCACTTGTAAAAGGACACTCACTCTCCTATGTAATTCACACTTCCAAATATGTTTGGTTTAGCCAATGGCTTATCAAATCAGTTTCATACTCCCCTTAAAACATATAAGATCCATTTTTTATCATTTATCCTACCTATAAAGTCATTTGTTGAAATCCTAAAGGAGTTTTCCTAATAAGAGGTATCATTCTTAAACAAGTGTTTTTACTTTTTTTCATATTTTAAGACCTAAAAATTTTATTAAAACATTACAATTTTATAAAATTAGTATCTTAAATATACTAGTACTCAATTATGTAAAATTAATGACCTATATCTATCTCATATTCTATCATATGGGATACCAAATCATCAATCGTGTGTACAGTGAACTACAGCCTCCCAAATTGATGTAATTCGTTTTCCAAATCCATCTTTAAAGGATAGATAAAATGATGTATATAACACATTTATAATATATTTATGATATTATTTTATTTAATTAATTTTAATATCACAAACAACATCCTATGTTCCATTCCTTTTAATGTATGATATTATCGTTCATGTATATGATGGACTACCACTACATGAATCGGCGTGATTCATTTTTCACTTAAGCTTTACATGGATGGTAATAAGGTAAATTTTTGTGAATATAGGCGATATATATGAAATTATATTTAATCTAAAAAATTAATATATCACACACTTTCTTACCCTTTCACCCATTAATGAATTGATAATGTATCTCATGTGTACATATGACTTACCGTCTCCATGAAATGATGTGATACACTATACATGTTAAAATTTAAATAATGTTTCCAAAAATGTATAAAATGAAAAAAAAAATATTTTTATAATATTAGTATAATTATGGAAATTATGTAAATAAAGATAATCAAAATAATCAAGACATTCATGACATAACAGAAATGAAAAAGTAAGGAAATTAACACCCAAAACAATCAAAATAAAGAAATATTATTAAAAAATATGTGGTAAAATGTTATAAGTTGATCATATATGATATTATATAAATGTATATGGTTCTATTATAAATTATTTAACTATTGAAAACCGTTTTACAAGAGGATAAATCATATTAAATCAAATGAAAGCATGATGTAAGGGACTTCTTCTCAATTTACCTTAATTGAGGCATATTGAAATATTGGGGACCTAATTTAGTTTATCTGGTGTATACACTACCAAGTTGATATATAATATCACGAATTTTTAATAAATCATGGTATTTCCATTTGAAATTTGAATTATTTAATTGAATGGGTTTTGACATTAATGTTACCAAGTGGTAAATAATTTCATAACTCAATTTCACTTCATTGGTTTATATAACCATTTCATTATCATTGATATAATATGATTATGTGTGTATTAAATTTTGACTATATTATTTTTCAGGTTAAATTTTTTAATTGGATTTAAATTTGATACACATAATCAATTCATTGGCTAATTCTCAAATCATTTCTTTGATCATTATAAGGGTTTCATTCATAATCTTAATTTAATCTGAATTGTTTATCCATGAATTTACATTGAATAAAAATATTTCACAATTATATAATAAACCCATTTAATTTTATTCTCCTATTTTTTTAACACGAATGGAGACAGGAATTGGCAACCCATCTCATGCCCAAAAAAATTATTAAAATAAAAGTATTGCAATTCAAACTCGAGGTGTAATGAGTTTAAACCAACCCAAAAGATCAAACAGAACAAGTTGATAAATAAAAGAAGCTCAAACACATCAAGCAGCAAGTGTTGCCACTCCAAGCGAGCTCCAAGGTAGGGTACATGTAGTAGTGTCTTTGACATAAGAGCAGAGAGTCGTTCCATGAGAGTAGAGTAGCACTAGACAATGACAATCAAGAAGTTTGGATATATTCCACCACCAATTTCTTTTTAAAAAGTCGGCATTTGATATCCAAATAAGATTCCCCAAGAATTTCACCATCTCTGAACATCTGATAATCCAATTCATCTCGTTGTTCCTATTTCTATTCATGATGTTTTGAATTAATATTATCATTTTACACTCAATGGCACTTAAAATTATCGAGAAAATATTTTTAATAAAATATGAATTCATTTCTCCCTTTAGTCGAAAATCATATTCCATCCAAAACCAAGTTTTCAAAAAATGTTATGAAAAATGGAATTAAAATTTAAAAAATGATTTATGAATGAAATTTTTACCCATTTTTTACTTATTAAAAATTTATTTCAATGAAATATCATTATCACTTTCTAAAAAAGGCCCATTTGGATTTTTCTAAAAATATGAAAGGAATCATTATTTTAATGTGTACAACATGTATATTTTATATATCATTATGACTACAAAGTGATTTACAGATTACATTATATGTTTTCTAGGTTATTTTCATCAATGTGTATTTTCAAAATATTTTTTGATCTTTTAGTTTAAAAAATATATATTTTCAATGTGAAATGGATATTTCGTAAATAATTATATCAATTATAATTTATGGTATTTATATTCATAAACAACAATAACCATTTACTTTTCATGTACATAACTAGGGATATATGGTATTGATATCAAAAAAATTATTTATATTGATGTTTTATGAAAATTTCGACAAAGGAAAGTATAGACATTCACATTCTTGATTCATTTCTATAGCAACCATACCCTTGGAGCCCGAACCCAATGTCAAATACCATTACATTACCATGATTATAAGGAATAAAATTCTGATGCACCAAATAGATTAATAATCTTGTTAAAGAAGATACATATATGAGTCATTAATTACAAAATAATACATTAAGTAAAAAATATTTTTTTCTTTTAAGGATAACAGTATCCCCACTTACTTTATCCTTACATATCATTATTAGTTCTCTTCATGGAATCCTGGGAAAAGAAACAGAATAAGGGTGATCTAAAATGATTAGTAAGGTAAACGTATAGAATAAGTAACAATGAATAAATGATAATAGTAAATGTGGTAAGGTAATAACATAAAAAACATCCATGTAATCAATTACAAGAGAAGGAAGTACATAAACATTATGTAATGGTAATGGAATGAACACACATGATATATAATCAAAAAACTATTCAGATAAACAATATGAAAAGGTAATAACCCGAAACATATTCAATTAAAATAGCTGGATAAGGCATAATAAATATGAAAAGTTAAGTCACTGAAACACATGTCTCTTAATCAATAAATTGAGAATGAAATAAATCCACAAATAATGTCAATGTAATAATCTCATGGAAAAATAAAAACTAAATATGAATTAAGAAAAATGATTAATTATTGGACTCCATGTTTACATGGTACATGGTACCTTTACCATCAATACCATTAACAATATGATTTAGCATACTACATTCAAGATCTTTTACAAGATAATTTAAAAATAATCTGATATGGGAAAAAATCAATGGGATTGTCTCCACCTGTTTTGTTCCCATGTAACTAATGATTAATCAAGGGGATATCTATAACTGATCCCCACACATTTTTTAATTGTTCAAAGAATTCATTATATATCAAATAATCAACTTAATTAATAAAAAATGTGTTTTTTCAAATATCGTCATTGATTAAAAGATGCTGATTTATCAATGTTTACCTAGATAAAAAATCTGAAAAAGCATACACCAAATGTAAAAATTTTATATTATTGTGGAAATAATCATATCCATGAAATATTATATGTATATTTCGGAGAAATTCAATGATCCATGATGATAGGAAATAAAATAATTCAAGGGGACATAACAGAGGAATCAATGAAATGAATTTCAATACTAACCTTGATAAAATCAATCAAAACCCATCTAAATAATGAGTATGGATGATATAGATATTAAATATACCCATTATTGTGAGAATAAGTGTTTTTTTAATTGATTAAATAGAAATACATTAAAATATTCTTGAGAAAAATATCCTTTTGTTTTGAAAACACATTTCTTTAAAAATAACTTTTAAGAACATAATTTTTTATACAGAATTAAAATTTCATTGATAAATATTTTCTAAAATGAAAAAACGTTTTATAGAATCATTTTAGAATGTAGTGGTTTTACCAGAAAACATGTTGTCCGACTAAATAGAGAAATGAATTATGGTTTTCTCAAAAACTAATTCTATAACATTGTAAGTACCATAGAGTGAAAAAATTATATTACTACATGATAAAGGTAATTAATAACAATAGGATAATAAAATTAAAGGTTTTATTGTATAATGATCCTATAATTTCCTCTAATGGAAATTCAAGTGTAAAAAATCCTAAATAAAATGTTATTGTGAAGTAAACCATTGAAAAGACAATAACAATTATGTGAGAATCAATAAATAAAGAGGTTATGTAAAAAAAATTAAATCCAAATAAAATAATTTTATATTAAACAATTGATAATAAAATTTTATTACACAGATACTATTATAATATTAATTAAATTGACAAACTATTATTACCCAAATAAAATTAATTTTTTTTTGACATTCTTTTCGACATAGAAATGCTTAATTCAAATACCCATTGATTGAATAATTCAATTTAAAACTCAAAATATAATGAATAATTAATTAAATATGATATTATATGTCAAATTTTTAGTATGTACACAATATATAACAAATTACATGAACAACAATAAAATATGTATCAAAGATTGGAAATTGATACGAAGTGCCTCATTACATGGTAACTTTTTAATAAGATGACCCCAAATTTAATAATTATCAAATGAAATATTTAAATACCATGAATATAATATAATTGATTATATAGTATATCAAAATGGTAAGTATGTACACCACTAAAAATAAGTATGTGGTGTTAATGGAATATGCCTAACAAAAAAAATTAGACTAGAATGCCTTATCTTGAATTTCTATTTGGGTGAACGTGCTTTAAATTTCTATATAATGGTTCCAAAAATTAAAATAACTTATAATAGATCCATAATAATATTTATAATTTCATATATTATCCTATTATAATATCTTATTATCTGTTTCTTAACAATGTTTTATTATTTTCACTGTTTTCTTGTGTTAATGGCCTATTTTTTCAGTTTGTATTGACCTATTATTTCTGTTATTATTACATAGATCAAGAATTATTAGTATAAAATATTAAAACCATGATTTAATTATCTCATATATGTAATATATATGTATTTATAATAATCCATAATATTTGAAGATAGGAAATGAAATGCACCAATCATGGAGACTGTAGGTCATACTTACGGATGAACGCTACTTTCATTTCATTGACATTTTGAAAGAGTGATAAGTAAATGATATATAGGTATATTAAAATTATAGTACCATATCTATGTCATATATGTTATATATTATTATTAAAACCACCCTTGATATATTCCATACTGTTAACGAATCACATCTCTTTGAGGTGGCGGTAGTCCACACTTCCACAAACGATGTTATCGTATTCCCACAAAATGCAATTCATAATTTTATGTGTTATATATAAATTATAAAAGAATAGAAATATTATAAATATCACATATATCATATATAAATACTTTTTTCATCATAATTCACAAACATGATAGGTGGTTAAGGAAAAATGAATGACATCGTTCTGTGAGGTGGTTATTTTTCGTACACATAAATGGAATGTTCATTACCCATTACATTAAATTGTGTGTAGGTGTATGTAGAACCATTATAAAAAAATCTCTGTATATTTTGGATAATAATATTATTATATAATCATAGAATTAAAATAGTTCTAGGGTGGAGAATGAAAATAATTCAAAAGAGCGTATGGATGGTACCTCTTCCTTGGGTAAATCTTTTTGGTTTCCACCAAAGGGATTCCTTGAATATATTTATGCACAAGGTGATACTATTAGGTTCATAAGATGTATTTTTAGATCTTATTTTATCATATTTTGGGTGATAATAGGGCTTTAAATTAGTGAATAATTTGGAGGGGTGAGTGGATTTTTATAATGGGGAGAAGTGGAATTCGTGTAAATTTTTGAAAAGGGATTTCCTTCCACAATTTTTCTATAAAAATTGGCACTTATAAAAATCCAAATTAGATCCAAGAAAGTATATCAAATAAAAATTAACATAAAATTTCTGTTAAAAACAATCTTATGTCATTTTGGACCTTAAGATTAATGTTTATTCTCATCTTAAGCTAATTTTTCTCTTAATCATTGTACTTAATTTTAATCACTTTCACTAATTTTTTTTAGTAAAAATATTATTTCAACTTATTATAAATTTTAAATTATTCTAATTCCAAATATAGAATTAATTTTTCAAAATTCGAATCACATAATTGCTATAAATTAATTTAAATATAATACTGATAACGGGAAAATAATGCAGGGTTTTGATGTAAAAACGTTCAAAAGATTGTTATGTTATTATAATAATTTTTAAAGTCAAATTGATTAAAATGGCCTAAATTGGAATAATTTTTAAAAAATTGATGTAATTAAACATTAAAACTAATAAAAAATATAAAAATTTGACTTCATAAATAAATTGTACAAAAGATCTGTTTTGAATTAAAATTTAGTATTTTTCAAAATTCATCAAAAAATGGTACCTCATAGAAAATTTCTAAACAATTAGCCTATTAATATTTTTATAATCTAATTTTAAAACATAAATTTTATTTTTACATAGAAATTTTTTAAAATTTCAAAATTTTTATTTAAAATATGTTCTCTGTTAAAAGGCTGTGAAACTCTCTTTAGAAAAATAGTAGTTTTTTATTCTTATAATTCTTATCTTATGCCTGTGAAACTATTAGATAAATATAAAAAATATTTTAATAAAAATATATTATAAATATTTCATTAATATCAATTCCTAATATTAATTACTTTAGTTTATGAAGACAAAATTCTATTGAGATCAAAAAAATATCGTTTATATTCAATTAGTTTATGTATTAATTAATAATCAATTTGTAACCAATGAATTTAATATAGATTTTTATAAAAAAATATATTTTCATAAGTTTTACGTTACAATTCATAAATTATAAATTATGATCTATGATATATCTAATTATAATAAATAATAATTTTTTAATGATATTTTCTTTGGTAAAACACAGTATACTGTGTAATACAAGTCGTCAAATAAATTTTTTGTTCTATGTGATGCTAGATAACTTAATGTTATATACAATGAAAATAATAGAATATATAAAATTAATTTAAAATATTTATTTTATTTTAAATTTTAATGATATTATATCCCCTTATGTTTTTGGTGTTGTGTGTCATACACGCTATTGAATATGCTGTTCTTAAGTTAAAATTTCAGGGTGTTACATTCTCCCCACCTTAAAGAATTGCATCCTTTCAATTTAAACACTATATGGGTATTATGTGTTTTATATTTATGATGTTTAAATCCCAAATTTTTATAATTCTTTGTAAAAAAATCTTTTAGAAAAGAGAGAATCTAAATTACAAATATCACATGAACTAAATGGTTACTAGGTCGTTAAGTAAGAGAACATCAGTGGAATGTAAAGACATATAAATAGAGGAAATGTTTAAATATTTTTAGGGGGTGATTGAGGTCATAAATCAGAAATACTTTAATGATCAATGAAATTTTTAGGGGTCTCAATGTTAAAAATCTATTATGATTTAAAAACCCATCAGTTAAAAAAATAGGGTATTAAGACAAAAAAAAATTTGTTCTTGTTACAAATATTGGGTAATTCTTTTACTAATTAAGAATATAATGAAATATACTTATAAGAAATATTTATATTTTATAAAATTATTTTTTCATTCTTTTTTATACTGTGATCAATTTCAAATTTATCCACTACTTCAATAAATGGATATCCCTAATATAAATTAATCATTAAATAACCTTTTTACAGTTTTCAATAAAACCTCTTTTTTCAAAGAGCCTAACAGTATTATTTTTATATAAACCATAAATTTTATAAAAATCACTAAACCAAAATCTATAAATATAATTGTGTTATTCCTCAAATAAATGTTTCCAGTAAAACTAATACTTTCCATCGACTTCTTTAAAATATATTTAATCATGGTAGACTCCCATTAATTAAAACTTAAAAAGTTATTTATTTATTTGATCTTATTTTCACAATAAATCAAATTATGTTTAACCTTTTTTATTCATTGTTATAATCTATTAAAATAGTTCAAAATGCTTTGTAATGAAAATGTCAATTATTATAAAAATTACCCCCAATATTGTCAAACTAGGTTTGCTGTAAGGCCCATTGTCATGTACCAGGTTTCACTCGAGTTATGAACAACACATCTTTTTTGATTTGTTACCCTAAGGTATATCTATTCCAAAACCACATCCACTTTTAGTATCTAGGTAGTCATGTATTTCAATGAAGACCCACATAATATCTACCATACTAAGATTTTTGGATGTTATTATATTCTTATCATCATAGTCTACTTCAGGGTTATTTTCTCTAATATATGTTTTCATGAATCTAATTTCCAAGGTTCCTACTAAAATTCTATTGATAACAACTACAGTGACCCAACCCTATTATCCTAGAGTTGGTGTCAAATACTATTACATTTGATTGATTATAATGAATAATTTAATGAAGGATAGTATAGTTTAGTGGTCCTGGTAAACAAAATACATACATGAGTATTATAATAAAAATTAATAAAATAATTATAACATTTTTTTGGATATCTATATTCCCAATTAGAATATCCTTTCATATCATTAATCACACACTTCGTGGAATCTTGGGGAAAATTAATAGTCAGATCAAACCCTCAGTAAGGGTCATGTTTAGAGTAAGAAATAATGAATCAATGAAAATTTTCAATATGTAAAGGTAATAATTAAAGACACATGCTATGTAATCAAGAGAATGGGAAGGAATTGCATAAACAATATGAAAATGTAAATGATTTAACATAGATACCATAAAATCAAAAACCTGAGAAGATAGAAAATATGGATAGGTAATAACTTAAAACACAAGGAATTTTTGCAACTAGATAATGAAAAATCAATATGGAAAGGTATTTAACTAAAACACATTCCATTTAATCAGTGAACTGAGAATAAAATGAATCAATCGATAATTTTAAAGAAATAATCTTATATAAAACTTAAATTAATATAAATTAATGAAATGATTAATTATAGGATTCCATGTTTCCCAGGTATGGGGTACCATTACTGTCAAAACCTTTAACAATAAGATTTATAATACTACTATTAAGACCATTCAAAAGATTTTTTAAAACTACACTAATTTAGAAATAGACTCTTGGAAATTTTCACCAATTCATTTTATCCATTGAGACTACCGCTTCATCGAGGGGCTATTTATATCTTTTCCCCACCCATGTCTTACTAATCCAAATCATTCCTCACATATTGAATAATCAATTTAATTAATGAATAATTTACTTTATTTGATATCTATATTGATTAAAAAACAAATAATTTTCATTATTTCCCTAGAGAATCTAATAATTTTCAAAGTATACACCATATGTATAAATGATATACTATTTATTCAATTATCATGTCCATGAAAATTTTATTTA
This sequence comes from Viscum album, assembly GCA_963277665.1. Lineage (NCBI taxonomy): Eukaryota > Viridiplantae > Streptophyta > Magnoliopsida > Santalales > Viscaceae > Viscum > Viscum album. The sequence continues at coordinate 754,498,444 of OY728132.1, read as the reverse complement.
TGTTTAGGAAAAAATTAATGTCCAACGATTATAGGAATGCGAATAATTCAAAGGGATATAACAAATGAATTAAAGAACTAAATTAGAATACTATCCCTGTCCAAATTAATCAAAACCCGTATAGAGAAATAATAGGTATTTTATCAGTATGAAATATACCCATTTTAGTAATAATATGGGTTTTTTTCATTGAACAAATATAAGAACATTAAAAAAAATTCTACATGAAAATATCTTCTTTTTTGGAAAAACCTTTTAGAAAACATTTTCTTTAAAAATAAATTCTTAAAAAATAAAAAAAAGTTAGTGGTTGTACGTTAATTTGATAAATAATTTTTAAAATATAAATTTCTTTGAAAGCTTATTTAAAAAATATTTATTTAAAAAGAAAATAGGTTCTATGACTAAAGAATGAAATAAAGTTAGGTTTTCATGTAAATATTTTCTCAAACATTTAATGTAATAATGAGTGTAAAAATGTTACTATTACTTTATAAATTGAATGAATAAATAATGGAGAATAAAATTAAAGTGTATATTGATAAATTATCTAATAATTTCCTTTTATGAAGATTCCACTATAATCAATACTCAACAAAATGAAATTCTAGAGTAATCCCTTTAAAAGAATATATTGCTGATGCGAGAATCAATCATTAAATATATTTTTTTTAAATATAAATCATCATAAAAAAGTTGAAATAAAAAAATATATTATAAAAATTTATTACGAACATATTCTTAGAAAATTAATTAAAATGAGGATGTAATATAATAAAAATGAAAAAAAAATTATGAAATTATTTTCCAATTGGAAAAACATAATTCAAATTACCATTGAGAAAATATCTCAATTAGAAACTAAAAATATCATTATTAAAAAATTTATAATGATATTATATGTTCAATTATTAATATTTACTCCATATATAAGAAATTAATAGCACAATAATAAATTATCTCTCAACGAATGGAAATTGAGATGAAGTCCATTTTTAGTTGGTAACTTTTGAATTAGAAGTCCAAAACATAATAATAAAAAAAGGAAACATTTAAATAAAATTAAGATAAATTATTTAATTATATATTATATAAAAATAGGTATCATATACACCACACAAAATAAGTAAGTGGTGTTAATCGCCAATGCCTCACGGAAAGAAAAGTGGGACGAGTACCCCTTACCTTGTGTTTCTTATCAAGTGAACACCCTTTAACTTAATTTATAATGCTTCTAATAATTTCACTAAATCATATGAGAACCATAGTCATAATTTTAAATTCATATATTATTTTATTATAATATCTTATCACCTATTTGTTAATAATATTTCACTACGGTCACAATTTGCAGGGGTTAATGGCCAAGTTGTTGAAGCTTGTTTTCACTTGTTATTTTTATTCTTATTTTGTAAATAATTATTTAATAATATAAATAATGTAAACCATGATGTAATTATCATATATATTCATTATATATGTATTTATAAAAATGCATAATATGTGGAGATAAAAAATGAAATCTAACATTTATGGAGACTGTAGGGAACACGTACGCATGAACGCTGCATTCATTATTTGGAATTTTGGAAGAATGAAAACTAAATGATGTATATTTATATTAAAAATATAGTATCATATCTATTTCATATATGTCACATAGGTTTATTAAAACTATAATTTGTACATATCATGTACAGTACAAACAAATCACATCATTTTGAGGAGGCGATAGTCCACACTTCTACAACCTATGTTATCATCCTCCCACAAAATCGTAATCACAAAGGTGTATGTTAAAAAAAATTAATGAAGAATAAAAACATAATAAATATCATATGTATCATATACAATCATAATTTCCATCATAATTTCCAAACATGAGATTTTTTAAAGGAAAAAATGAACGAAATCGTTTTGCGAGGCGGTAGTTTGATGTACACATAAACAGTAAGTTTTCTACTAATTATATAGAAGTTTGAGTAAGTTTAGGTATAAAAAAAATATTTAAAGAATATTATTATATTAAATATAATTGTTTTATTAAATAATAATGTAATAAGAATAGCTTATGGGTCATAGAATGAAAATAAAAAAAATAGCTAGAGGAAGGATGTTACCTCTTTATGGAGTTACTCCATTTGGTTTAATCCAAAGGGCTTCCTTGGATGGATTTATTCTAGAAGTGAGTTTTCTAGGTTGAAGGGAGGTATTTTGGAAGATTATTTGAGTTGATATTTAGTGAGAAAAATTGATCTATAGGTGTGAATAAGTGGGAGGTGTGAGTTTTTTTTATTATGTATGAATAGTGACATTCTTGTAAATTTTTATAAGGGAAACTCCACCATTGATTATCTTATAACAAGGGGATCCAATATAGTTAAAAATTGTATAAAAGGTATCATACGGTCTAAAAATGAAAATAAAATGGATTTTTTACAAGTTTACAAGTTATTTTGGGTCTGAATTTTATGGTTTGCTCCCTTGTTATATTATTGTTTCTCTTAATGGTTGTAATTATTTTTAATCTCTTTGAATAATATTTTTTGTCCAAAAACTAATTTTAAAAACTTTTATAAATCAAATAATTTTTATTCCAAAAAATGGAATCATGTTATCCAAATGCCAATCTCATTAGTGGTTGAAATTAATTTAAATATAATCCCACAGATGGGACAACAATGCGAGTTTTTAATGTAAAAATGTTCAAAAGATTTTTTTCTATATTAAATTGAAAATTGAAAATGATTTAAATGACCAAAATTGTATTAATTTATATAATATTAATATAATTAGAATTTCAAACAAATATCAAAATTATAATTTATCCTTATAAATAAATAATATGAATACGAATGTTTGAATTTAAATTCTATATTTTTCTCTATTCTTAACAAAAATAAAACCTCACAGAAAAATACAAAAAATCAAACTAAGACAATTTTTATGTTTTGACTTAAATAATGAAGTTTATTTTGACATATAAAATCCATTAATGTGCCCAAAAATATATTTAAAATATATTCTTTATTAAAATTCTATGAAATAATATTTAGAAAAATATAGGTTTATATGTGTAAATTTGGGATCGTTTTTATCTTATTCATATCAAATATTTTGGATGAATATCAAAAAAATATTATTGAATAATATATATATGATTAATATAACTCACTAATATAAATTAATTTAATTAATTAATAAAAAACTAATTTTGTAGAATAAAAATAAAAATATATTGGTCATATTCTATTTGTTTATATTTTAATTCCTAATTAATTGGTAACAAATGAATTTAACATAGATAATTATAAAACAAATATTCTCATAAGTTTTTTAATACTATTAATGACTACTAATTTAATTCCTAGGTTATATGTTATTGCATTAAATAATAATTTTTTAATAATAACATTTTGTTCAGTAAAACTCAGTCTTCCATGTAAATCAATTCATTTAAGAAAGTCGTTGTTGCGTGTGAAAAAACAAACTCATTGTTTCAGGTTTTGCAGACTATAAAAGATATAAAATTTATTTTAAATAGTAATTATATTTTAAGTCTGGGGTTATTATATTCCCTTACATGCTTTGTGTTCAATGTCATACACACTATCAAATACAATGTTCTTACATTTAATTTTCTGGGTGTTACATTTTTGCAGAAATTATTATTCCCTTGAAATATAAAATTTCTTATGATCAAAGAAAATTAAATTTCCCCTAAAAATCCATATTATTTATCAGGTATATGTCTATTTATTAAACCATATATTATTCATATATATTATTTTCTATATTGAAAGTTATTTGTATATATGGGTAAATATTGATAAATCCATATTCATTACTCAAAATTGATATTTAATGATAGGGAACAATGTCTGTGAATTAAATCAATTATTCGATATACGAGGAATTCTATAGAAATATGGTTATGGGTGGATCCTATAAAAGGAGGGGTCTCCTCCTCCTTTCAACTCACCCCTCTCCTCCCCTTTCCTCCGAGTAGAGCTCTCCCAAGAGACTCGAAGGCTCGTTTTCTTCCATAACATCTTCTGTCTGAGCTCTGATTTATGATATGTCAGCATCCACAGGATTGTAACGACGTGGCGGATCTTCCAAGCTAAGATCTGTTGTCTTTCCTTCGGCATTTCCTTTCCGACATCCACCTGAGGAGGTTTTTCCAGGACTCGACAGAAGTGACGGACGCTGACGGACGTTTTCTAAAGATGATCCGGGGGAGGGTTGCGGTTGGAATATATTGAGGTAGGGATCTTACCTTCTTATTTCTAATTTGGGCATCATGCAGGGTGGGTATCCTCTTGTTTTGATGATAAAAATTTGAACCATTAAATGAAGATAATAACTGGTTAAAGAACGGGGTTGGGAATTTTGTCATTGTTGTTACTTTATATCCTGTGATATTATGTTGTGGATTGAATAGGCTTATGCCTACTGAAAATCACGGTCATTGGGATCCTTTTCTTGCGCAATTAAATGTTGTCATATCTTTCTAGACCGTTTTGTTGATGGAACTTTGTGGAATGTGGAAATAGGTTAATCATGTAAAGTTAGCTGTTTAAAAATATGGAGCCCTTGTGTGATCACCCCAGTTGAACAAAATGGAATAATGAACATGTGGGTGTTGGATTGGTTACGTGGCATGAAATGGGGGTGTTTTGTGGGTTTATGTGGTTTGGGAGAGTAGTGGGGCTGCGGTTGTCTTGGTTGTGGTTTGGTGTGAATGTTGTGTTTGTAAAGGTTAGCAGGGCTGTGATAAATGGTATTTAAGGGATAATGATGTACGTTGCAGTTGTGGTTATGGCGGTTGGAAGTAGGGCTGCAGGGATGGGTTGGAATGTGAACGGACTATTTGTTGTGATTAATAAATAAAAAGTGGAAGAGTTAATGAATGGTGGGGCGTGGTAACGGAACGAGATTAATAATCAATGGGGTTTGATGGTTGATAAGAAGGGATTGGTTGTGTTGCTTGTTTTTCCCTAACTTGTTTTGTGGATGGCAGGGATATGTTTTACGAATGATCGATGTGGTTGGTTGTGAATAGTTTCCCAGTAGGTAAGGAACAATATAAAATAATTTCTGGTGAAACGTGAAAACCTAAATGGGGATGGGGTTGTTTGTTGTATGCATGCTTCGTAGTAGCAGTGCCGAGGCACGTGCTTAGTTTCTCTGTTTAGAAGCCATAGGTTGGGCTATGTGTTTGTTATACATATATATATATCTATATCTTTTGTGTTTTATCGCACCCCACCTATGTTGAGCACTTTGTGCCGAACACTCCCATTTCATAGGGGAGGGTGTTTTCCCATAGTTATTAGCTCATTCCTGCTCATTCTCCCCTACGCTATGATGGCTTGAGGTGACCTTACACCTAAGACTCTTTGGGTAGTTTTTGATTGGGGTTTCTTTAGACCAAGACTCTTCGGGAAGGTTCTACTGTTTCCCAAGAATCTTCGGGATGGGGCCTAGGTTTGTACTGTTAGGATACATGGTTGTGAGGCCCAGGTGTGTGTGGTTGGTATACGTGGTTGTGAGGTCCAGGTGTGTGCGGGAAGGATATGTGGTTGTGAGGCCCAGGTGTGTGCGGGTGGAGAGAGTGTGGCAGCGTCAGGACGTTCTTTGTTAGGAAGGGCAGCTAATTAATGGACAATGGTGTGGGTTCCCAATACTCTTGTTTATTATATACTACTACCTGTTGTGATTGATTTTTGGTGAGTGTGGCTAGTGAGGTTGGGTGGATAGAATTCCTTGCTAGGTTTCTTATCTTGTTCCCACTAGACATTAGGATGCCTCCCCACTTGTGCACGAGAGCTTTAGGTTTCCCTACTGAGTATACATGTATGCTCACCCTACATTTAATTTCAAGTTTCCCGGAGTACTACCAGAGCTGTGCGAGACCCTACTAGTGGGGCAGTTGGAGTTGTTGATGTTTCTATACTTTTTCTTTTGGTATTGTACTTTGAGCTTTCTTGTACTTTTACCTTGTTATAAAATTGTTAAAACATGCATGTGGGATTGGTTTGGGTTTATTTCTATACACTTGTTATTTTCTTTTTTGGTGGTCGACTTGTCCTATTTCCTGATCCTAAATAAATAAAAAAAGGGGTAATGCCTCCCATATTTGTGAAAACTCATACCCTTGGAGGTAGTCGCCATCTCGGGGCCTACAGGAGGCGGGACTCAGGGGTCATTATCTCCCTTTCACCATTTCCAGCTCAGGAGAGGCATCTTTGGTTGGAGGGGGTCAAGATAGAATGGTATCTGAGGTGATGGATGAGAGATAGGATAGAGTCTGGAGTTAGGCACAGTGAGGATTGCATGAGATTTTATGGAGACAATGTTAGTTAATCTTGGTGCATTACATAGGACATGGAAGACCGGCTAGGACACAGGATTTTAGGGCCCCCCGTGATCCGATGCAAGGACTCTGAGCCTACCGAACGACCAAGTTAGACTATATTTATTGTAGGGTAGAGACCCTAGGAAGGTACATGCATCATCATTGTTGTTTTTTACTTGATTTGGGTGTGCTGGGAAAAAAATTTGAATAAAATGATAAAAAAACCTTGTGTTTTTTCTTACTACTTGGGCTTAGGCGATCTGTGTTTACCGTACAGCTATGGCACCTGGACGTCATCCCCAGGTGGCTCAGACGGCCTAGGCCTAGAAATTTCAGGCAGTCGATCTATTGAGGATTGACCGAGAGGAGGAAGATAGCCAGTGGTAGAAGACTCTTCGTTCTTTCTAGTGGCAGACCCTCAAGAAGTACAAGGGTAGTACATCGGATACAGAGATGGAGGGGTGGCTTGAGGAGCTAGGGATCGCTTTTACCTTGATCTGTGCTCTGAGGGAGTACTGGGTTTCCCTAGCGGTCAGTCAGTTGAGAGGTGCGGCGTGAAAGTGGTGGACACTCTACCTCAGAGAGAGGATTGAGGTAGAGGTTCCATGGGATGACTTTGAGAATGAATTACAGGATGAATTATTTTCATCCATGATCAAGGCGGAGAAGCAGCAGGAGTTACTCTACCTTCAGCCAGGGAGTATGTCAGTACGAGAGTTGGGGATCACGTTCAAGGATCTCTTGCGCTTTTCTCCGGATCTATTTCCAGATGAGGAGTCTTGAGCGAGACGTTTAGATGAGGCGCTTCGTCCTTCGCTCCAGTATGTTCTCACACCCTTTTCCCTCCCGACGTACTTGGCGGTACAGAAGAAGGCAGAGGTTGTAGAGAGGATGCACTCGTTGGGAGGAGCACCCAGAGAGGGGATCCATCCGAGCTCGATGAAGGGGAAAGCAGTCAGCAGCAGGTCTCCTGCGACGGGACCTTCCAGGTTCAGGCCAGTGGGAAGCAGGCCCCAGCTGTTCCCGTTCAGATCTTCGGGTCCTCATCCCTTTTTCACGAGCCCAGGACTGAGGTGTTTTTTTGTGGAGGTTTCGGGCACATTCAGAGTCTGTGTCCTACCCGAGCTCAGTACAATGGAGGTGGGAAGGTTCAGCGCCCACCTCAGCAGCACCAGTTGCCGGTGAGGCCCTTCCAACAGCTGTAGGACCATGCTCCTCCGAGGGAAGACATTACGGGAGGAGGCTGACCTAAGGGTGCCCCTCAGGGACCTTGATCAGGGCATGTTCGGGGAGGTGGACGATATCAGAGAGGTATAGGAGCTGGGCGTGGACAGTTGCACGCAGTAGATTTTATAGATCTGGAAGGACTAGAGGTGGGGCGAGGTATGATTTGTTTGTTCAATACTCTTGTTTCTTCTTTGTTCGATTCAAGAGCTTCGCACACTTTTGTTGCACCTGGTCTAGCCCATGCTTTGGGACTAGACATAGAGAGGCCTTCCGTACCACTGGTGTTGAGTACACCAGTTAGAGTCCAGACCAACATATCTTGTGTTTTCCAGGGTTTTGGTCTAACATTAGGACCACATTGGTCTAGTGGGGACCTTCTTCTGTTACAAATGAAGCCATACGATGTCATCCTAGGTATCGACTGGTTGTTTTTTGTTAGTGCTGTTATCGACTACTTTCGGAGAAGAGTCTTGTTCTCTGACATGGATGGGAAGCGCGTATCTTTTGTTGGCGAGAGGAGCTATTTGGTGGGAATCCAGCATCTTGAGCCTCTCATTTCCTTGTTAGGCAGGTTATCAGTGGTTCCAGCTGATACAGAGATGATAGATGTCCTAGAGGATGTTGGGGAGTTCCTCAATGTTTTTCCTGAGGAGTTTGGGACTCTACCCCCCCCCCCTCCGATGTGACGTTGAGTTCGGGATAGACATACATCCTGGTTCCCGTCCGATTTCGATGGACCCTTATCGGATGGAACCTTCGGAGTTGCGGGAGTTGCATATTCAGATTGACGATCTGATGGAGAAGGGTTTTGTTCGACCTAGCGTATCGCCATGGGGTTCTCTAGTTTTGTTCGTGAAGAAGAAAATGGTGGTCTCATGCTATGCATAGACTGCCGAAGGTTGAACCAGGTAACGGTCAAGAACCGCTATCCCCTCCCAAGGATAGATGATCTCTTCGACCAACTGAGGGGAGCAGGTTGGTTTTCCAAGATTGATCTATAATATGGATATCATTAGAAGAGGGTAAAATACAGTGACATCTCGAAGATGGCTTTTAGGTGTAGGTACGTGCACTTCGAGTTTGTGGTGATGCTGTTTGGAGCTATTAATGCACCGGCAGTGTTCATGGGACTTATGAACTTTGTCATCTGGGAGTTTTTGAACCGGTTCATCATTGTGTTTAGTGATGACATCCGGATCTACTCGAGGTCAGAGGAGGAGCACGTTGAGCATCTCAGGGCAGTCTTGGAAGTCTTTTGACACCACCATCTTTACGGGAAATTGTCGAAGTGTGAGTTCTTAAAACAAGAAGTACACTTCCTAGGGCACGTAGTGTCTCAGCATGGAGTGTCAGTGGACCCGTAGAAGGTGGAGTCAGTTGTTTCTTGGGAATCACCCAAGAGTGTGGCAGAAGTTCGTAGTTTCCTGGGGTTAGCAGGTTACTATTGGTGGTTCGTTTCGGGCTTCTCTCGATTTGCTGCTCCATTGACAGCTTTGACTAGGAAGAACCAGATATTCCTATGGAGCGAGCAGTGCTAGAAAGCTTTCGACTACCTGAAGGAGAAGTTGGTCAGTGCTCCTGTACTCAGGTTTCCAGAGGATGGGTTGTTGTATGAGGTCTTTTGTGATGCTTCTGGCCTTGGTCTTGGGTGCGTACTGATGAAAAATAAGGGAGTGATCTATTATGGGTCTAGGCAGTTACGCCCTCATGAGCGTAACTATGCCACCCATGACCTAGAGCTTGCAGCAGTAGTGTTCGCACTGATGTTTTGGCGACATTACCTCTTTGGGGAGCGCTTTGTGGTCTTCTCAGACTACAAGAGCCTGCGTTATATCTTCTCCCAGCATGATCTGAACCTACAACAGTGGATATGGGTCGAGTTTCTCCAAGACTATGACTTTGAGATCTCTTACACGGAAGGTAAGGGAAATGTTGCGGCTGATGACCTGAGTAGGAAGTCGCATCAGGAAGTGGTTCAGGAATCCGCTGATTCTTGGAAGGTGATGGGAGAGTTGGTTTCTTGGCACTCAGATGCAAGGGAAGAAGGTGTTAGAGGCTGTTTGTTTCAGATGACGGTGCAGTCCTCCTTGTTACAGCATGTTGAAAAGTCCCAGTGGGGGGACTCCGAGGCGGAAGTGATGCGGGATCGTGTCGATCAGGGGAATGCCCCAGAAGGATGGTCAGAGGACAACCAACATCGGATGCTTTTCCATGGATGTTTGTTTGTCCCGGAGACAATGCGTGAGGGAGTTCTCCATGAGCTCCATAGCTTAGCCTTGGCGGTACATCCAGGATTTTTGAAAATGTACCGAGGCCGGAGGGAACACATTTGGTGGTCTGGGGTGAAACAGGCAGTGGCAGAGTTTGTGGCTAAATTCCTAGTGTGTCAGCAAGTGAAGGCTAAACACCAAGTTCCGAGTGGTTTGTTGCACCGTTTAGATTTCCCTGAGTGGAAGTGGGATGACATCTCAATGTACTTCGTCATAGGAATACCCAGAGCTCAGGGTGGTTATGATGCTATCCAGGTGGTGGTGGATCGACTGATGAAATCATCTCACTTATTAGCAATTAAGGAGTCAGGCCCGGTGAGTACCTTAGCATAGAGGTACATAGATGAAGTTGTGGGGTTTCATGGAGTCCCAAAGACTATCATCTCAGATCGGGATACTCGGTTTACCTCACGAGTCTAGAGGGGGTTACAACATGATTTTGGCACCCATCTACAACTTAGCACAACATTCCACCCCCAGACCGATGGGCAGACTGAGCAGACTATCCAAACATTGGAGGACATGCTGCGAGCATGCTTCTAGATTTCGAAGGATCATGGGTATGACACTTGCCTTTAGTAGAGTTTGCCTACAACAACAGCTTCCCCTATACTATTGGCATGGCACCGTTTGAGGCTTTATATGGAAGACAATGTCGTTCACCCATTTCCTGGGTAGAGGATGGTGAGACAGGTGCTCTTGGGGAAGAGGTAGTGCAGAGCACCATATAGATAGACCAGCTTGTACGTGAGAGGATGAAAGCGGCTCAGGACTGACAAAAGTCTTATGCTGATCGTCGGAGGAGGACCATGGAGTTCGAGGTGGGAGATCATGTGTTCTTGAAGGTTTCCCCTCGACAGGGGTAGCAGAGGTTTGGGAAAGGGAGCAAGCACTCACCTAGGTTCATCGGACCTTTTGAGGTGCTGAGGCAAGTCGGCGAGGTGTCATATCAACTGGCCCTGCCACCTCAGTTGGAGAAGGTTCATGACATCTTCCACGTCTCCCAGCTTCGTCGGTACTTGCACGAAGACTCTTATGTTATCTACTGGGGATAGTTAGATATGGGAGACGACGTGACCTTCATGGAACGACTAGTCAGAATCGATGATCGTAAGAAGAAGGTGCTCCGTGGGCGAACCATTCCCATGGTTCGTGTGTTGCGGAGGCATGGCAACCTCGAGGAGAGAACTTGGGAGCGAGATACCCAGATGCACGCTCAGTACCCGGAGTTTTATGACTTGTGTTTTTCCCTTGTTCTTTTGAGCTTTTTGTTGATGTTGTACTCTATACCTTTTATCTATGGAATTCGTGGGTTGTCATCTATGAGACCTTTTGTTTCCTTGTTCCCTGGTAATGTGTGACATGTCCGGATATGTGGGGAAAGTGAAAAACATGACCCTTAATCGAGACGCATTAATACGGATGCGATTGAACCTGTGAGGGAAAGTCAGTGCCGCCTAAAGTGGATAAAATCTCGACATATGAGAAGGAATTTCCCAAAACCATGTGTTCGGGCAGTGTGTTGGTTGTGTGGTGTTGGGGGTAGTACGAGATGTAAAAATCCTAATGTATGAAAGTGGGAAGACCCAATTCTTAATTGAGACGCATTAATGAGGATGCGATTAAACCTGTCCAGGCGAGTCAGTGCCGCTTAAAGCGGATAATATCTCAACATAGGAGAAGGAATTTCTAACACATATGATTATGGATGTTGGCTGGCTTCCTGTTATAACAAGAACCCTAAGAGGTATCTTGTTGGGTTTCCTCTGGGTTGGTTTTTGAATTCTCGGGGATGAGAATGTTTTAATAGGTATCTGATGTAATGGTCAGGACCTTTCTGGACCATTCCTTTGTCAAAAAGAAGGTCAAGAAGTGTTCTGAAGGGTAAAATGGACTTTTCCCACACTTTCCATAATTTTGAAACTACACGTTGGGTAGTTTGAGTACACGTCGTGTACTCCCTTTCCGGGTATACCACATACTGAAGGACGTATCCTTGCTCTGTGGAATAATGGGTTCACGCCATGTGTCCAGTTCTACACGCCGTGTAGTCCTTCCCCGTGTACGTGTTACCAGTCAAAGGTCGTGTGCCATGTTGGAGTAGTGTCCTTGCCGTGTGCAATAAATGGGTACATGGCGTGTGTCCAAACTACACGCTGTGTAGTCCCTCCCCGCGTATGTGTTACCCTCAAACTGTGTGTTGACTAGTCAACGACCACCGAGCCATGTTGGAAGTCGCGTGGAGACCATTTGAAATAACAGAGTACACGCTGTGTACCATAAAGTACACATCGTGTACTTTTCCTTTTCTCGCCTATAAAAGGAGGGGTCCCCTCCTCCTTTCAACTCACCCCTCTTTTCCCCTTTCCTCTGAGCATAGCTCTCCCAAGAGACACGAAGGCTCCTTTTCTTCCATAACATCTTAGTCCAAGCTCCAATTTATGATCCATCAGCGGCCACAGGATCATAATGACGACGTGGAACTTCCAAGATTGGATTCGTTGTCTTTCCTTCAGCCTTTACATTCCGACTTCCACCGGAGGAGGTTGCGCCGAGACTGGACGGAAGTGACGGCCGCCGACGGACGTCTTTTAAAATTGATTCGGGGGAGCGTTGTGATTGAAACCAATTGAGGTAGGGATCTTACCTTCGTCTCCCTAATTTGTGCATCATACGGGGTGGGTATACTCTTGTTTTCATGAGAAATAGTTGAACCATTAAATGAATATAATAACTGGTTAAATAATGGGGTTGGGAAGTTTGTGATTGCTGTTACTTTATATCCTCTAATATTATGTTGTAAATTGAATAGGCTTTTGCGTACTAAAAATCACGGTCGTTGGGGGCCTTTTCTTGCGCAATTAAATGTTTCCCTATCCTTCTATACCGTTTTTGTGGATGGAACCTTCTGGAATGTGGAAATTGTTTAATCACGTAAAGTCGGCTGTTTCAAAATATGGAGCCCTTGTGTGATCACCCCGTTTGAACAAAATGGAATAATGAACATGTGGGTGTTGGATTGGTTACGTGGTATGAAATGGGGGTGTTTTGTAGGTTGCTGTGTTTTGGGCAAGCAGCGGGGCTGCGGTTGACTTGGTTGTGGGTTGGTGTGAATGTTGTGTTGATAACGGGCAGCGGGGCTGCAATAAATGGTATTTAAGGGATAATGATGTACAATGCGGTTGTGGTTATGGCGGTTGGCAGCATGTCTGCAGGGATGGGTTGGAATGTGAACGGACTCTGGGTTGTGATTAATAAATAAAAAGTGGAACAATTAATGAATGGTAGGGCATGGTAACAGAATGGGATTAATAATCAATGGGGTTGGTTGGTTGATAAGAAGGGCTTGGTTGTGTTCCTTGTGGTTTCCTAACTTGTTTTGTGGATGGAAGGTATATGTTTTACGAACGATCGATGTGGTTGGTTGTGGATAGTTTCCCAGTAGTTAAGGAACAAAATAAACTAATTTCTGTTCAAACGTGAAAACCTAAATGGGGTTGGGGTTGTTTGTTGTATGCATGCTTCGTAGTAGCAGTGTCAAGGCACATGCTCAGTTTCTCTGTTTAGAAGCCATAGGTTGGGCTGCATGTTTGTTATACATATATATATATATATCTGTATCTTTTGTGTTTTATCGCACCCCACCCATGTTGAGCACTTTGTTCCGAACACTCCCATTTCAGGGGAGATGGTGTTTTCCCTTAGTTACTAGATCCTTCCTTCTCCTTCTCCGCTAGGCTGTGATGTCTTGAGGTGACCTTACACCTAATACCCTTCGGGTAGGTTTCAATTGCGGTGGATTTAGCCCAAGACTCTTCGGGCAGGTTCTACTGTTTCCCAAGATTCCTTGGGATGAGGCCCAGGTGTGTGCGGGTGGGATACGTGGTTGTGAGGCCCAGGTGTGTGTAGGCATAATACGTGGTTGTGAGGCCCAGGTGTGTGCGGGCGGGATACGTGGTTGTGAGGCCCAGGTGTGTGCGGGCGGGGAGAGTGTGGCAGCGTCAGGACGTTCGTCGTTAGGAAGGGCAGTTAATTAAATGAAAATGGTGCGGGGTACCCAATACTCTTGTTTCTTATATACTACTACCTGTTGTGATTGTGTTTTGGTGAGTGTGGCTGGTGAGGTTGGGTGGATAGAATTCTTTTCTAGGTTTCTTCTGTTGTTCTCACAGGACATTATGATGTCTCACCACTTTTGCACGAGAGCTTTAGGTTTCCCTACTGAGTATACTTGTATGATCACCCTACATTTACTTTTAGGTTTCCAGGAGGACTACCAGGGCTGTGCGGGACCCTTCTAGCATGGCAGTTGGAGTTGTTGCTGTTGCTGTACTTTTTCTTTTGGTATTTTACTTTGAGCATTCTTGTACATGTACCTTGTTATAAAATTGTTTAAACATGCATGTGGGATTGGTTTGGATTTCTTTCTATACACTTGTTCTTTTCCTTTTTGGTGGTTGACTTGTCCAATTTCCCGATCTTAAATTAATAAAAAAAGGCCTAATGCCTCCTATATTTGTGAATACTCATACCCTTGGTGCTAGTCTCCACCTCGGGGCCTGCTGGAGGCGGGACTCGGGAGTCATTATCTCCCTTTCACCATTGCCATCTCAGGAGGGGCATCTTTAGTGGGAGGGGGTCTTGACATGAAATCACAGAATAAGAGATTGATGTATATCACCAAGATATCCAGGTATGGATACAATGGATGAAAGAGGGATTAATTTCCTTAATTTTAGAAATGTTGAAATAGGTACCCATGAAAGTATCTCAATGTAATGGGAAAGTTTTTCATCTGGAAAATAAGTTAATAAAGTAATGAATAATTCAGGACAAATTAATAGTACATTGGAAGGAAATAAATTTCATCCTAGGGATCCATTTATAGTTTTTTGTATATTATACTGGGAACCTGAGAATTATTTGCGTCAATGAACTCTACTAGTGGTTAAACTGTAGAGTAGGGAAAGACAAAAGTTAAAATAAAACAATTTAAGTATCATTGTTTTGGGATTCTAGATTTATGTTATATAATTACATTTACCCATCATATTTTTAATGAAACATATACGGGTTATGTTATATTTTAGAAGAATATATATGACTTCATAAATATGATACTTATGGATACCATCATGAGTATATGACTTTAACATTGATAATACGTTAATAGTCATAAACACCCATTTTTAAGTTTTTTGTGAATAGAGTATACTAAGATTAAGGATATTATTGGAGACATTTATGGTAGTACATCTCATTGGCTTAGAATATATTTTAGTGAAAATGTTATTTATGTAAGAATGACCGTAATATTTTGATAATAAGTTTAAATATATTGGGAACCTTTAGAGTTTATATTATATTTCATGATATGTTAATTATGAGTTTTTACACTTTTGGA
This sequence comes from Viscum album, assembly GCA_963277665.1. Classification (NCBI taxonomy): domain Eukaryota; kingdom Viridiplantae; phylum Streptophyta; class Magnoliopsida; order Santalales; family Viscaceae; genus Viscum; species Viscum album. Next base: position 754,483,182 of record OY728132.1, on the reverse strand, counting down.
ATCTTATAAGAATTACATTAATATAGTTTTATATATAAGAAAACCTCCATGTCAGGTGAAAACCCATAACATCTATCAAATTAGCAGGGCTTCAACCCATACACAAAGGTTGATAAGGGTTGAAACACACCACTAGACTACGTGATACTCTAGTTAATATATTATTGTTTTTACTTAAATTATTTTATGAATAAATATTAATGATGATCCCATGGTGATACTATTGATGTTATTAGATTAATGTATTATATTAGATAAATTTTTCAAACCATATTGGTATTGGAAAATAATTGGAGATAGATGAAAAGTCTTGTCAATATTTTATATATCATATGATCTATTAAAAGATAATTTTTGTTCTTCTTTTATATAAAAATAATTTTTGGATATTAATTTCATGGAGTAATAAATGGATTTTAAATTTATAATGGCATATCCAAAGGGTGAAATTGATCTTATGATATAAAAATATGTCAAGTAATTGTATTAAATTATAGAATTAGATTATAAAATAATTCCAAAAATTTAGAAAACTTATATTGAAAAAAATTAATCTTATTACCTTCAAATCTGAATAATAAAATAATATTTTAAATCCTCACTAATTTATAGTTTTGAATTCCTTAACATTCTATGGATCATTCACTTTTTAAGATCAATGATTTCTGTTACTCTCTATAATTATATATACATGTCTTCCATGTATATGTATTCAAATTCCACCAATATTATCCTAATTAAAAACCTCGTTATGTGTTATTCTGGATGACCTTCATATATTAATTATTATCTTATCAAGTGAATGTTTCATTAAACTTTTTGCGATATGTATTTTTCAAAAATGGTTTTTCCAAATTTCACACCCTTGATTACCAAGATAATGTTTAAATTGGGAGAAAACAATTTATTTGAAGGTGAGGAGAATGTAATACCCCAATTTTTGAAAACAATAACATTTTATTCAAAAGTATATGATACATGAAACACTGATATTAAACATCCCATAAAATATAGGCAAGTCTCTACATTTCATGATGGCTTAATGAATTACGATGTTCTCTGGTTCACTAGTGTGGTGTTTGTACTACAACGATGATAGTGGAACTAGATTGGTGTCGATGACAGTGACTATGATAATGTTGTACTCCATGAGGTATTGGTGAAGATAAAGATGATGAAGATGGGGATTCAGGTGGGTCTCACAAGCATGGTGATGAATGGGAGTTAAAAAGATAGGATGTTCAATGTGATAGGTGTGCGACTCGAGGACAGTGGGTGACTCGAGATTCATGGGAACCGAAATGGGTGATGATTTTTTTTGAAATTTTTAATTTTAATTTTAATTTTCTGGGATATGAAACTTCATTTTTTTTAAATGTAATGTTTCCTGCTAATCCATAAAGCTGGTTTTTGAAAACTAGAAAAATCAATTTGGAGGAACAAACATTGAAATGTATTTCATTAAATTTAACCACTTTGATAACTTAGGGAACACGCATCCTGATACTAAATGAATCATAATATAGTATAAAATTATAAACTAGACATAAAATTTTAAGGCATAAATGGTACTGAATAATTTAGTTTAATTATGTTTATCTATTCTTTATAAATAAAATAATAATTATTTAAAATAAAAAATTATATTTTCTAAAAAATGTTATTTTCTAAAAACTAGTTTAGTCGTGCATCATGCTGATAATTTAAAGATTATTTCTACCCCTTATAGAAAAAATATTTTTGAAATTATCTTCATTTTTTAAATAATCATATAAAAATTATATTAGGGTTAAGTTTTTGTATTTTTCATAAAATGTCCATTTTGTAATATAAGGTAAAAACTATTGTTTTTTATTGAAAACTTCTTTTTGTCTTATTAATATAAAATGATAAATTATATTTCAAACATGAAATAATTATAATTCGTTCAAATATAATAATATTTAACCAATTTATGTCATTATAATCAATTTAAAATTGGATTTTGATATTAAAATCATTTATACTTATGTGAATTTTATCTTTCAAACCGTGATTTTTTTATCAAGTTAGCCGATATAATTTTAAATTAGATTCCAATAATTAAATGAACATAATTTTGAGAAATGGATTCCTTATTTTAATTACTAAAAATTATATCATGTTATATGGTCAGGACATTTTTTTACCATTACGAATTTTTAAATCATTAAATATTAATTACCAAGGTTAGGTAAAAACTAATTTATTAGGGGTTAAACGAAATTGATAATGGTTAAAATGAACTAAAAACATTTTCAATAACCATTTAATGGATATTTTAAACCTTTTAACCGCTATGGTTCAAAAAAATTGACCATTTTTTAGGATGTATTCACAATAAAAAACATTGGTGTAATTGATTCTTCTAAAAACACCGTGTGTGTGCTCTGATAAATAGATAAAAGGTTATCCTATATCCTCCCTTATTCACATTTAAGAATCCATTTGTTTTGAAAAAATATGGAAAAAATAAGTTCCTTAATCACCTAATAATTTCATATATCCATTTTGTTATCAAATATAAAAACTATGATGGATTTTTATAAGAACCTAAAGATGTTATGAAAAGAAGAGGAAACATTATAAAATGATAATTTTTATTTTTTTTCTTTTTAATCCTCCATAAAATATTATTAAACCATGATAATATTACATAATCAATATATTACATATATATATGTTATAATGTTAAGGTAATGACATATATCCATCCCTTCTTCCATCAAATGGAATATGAAACTGTTGATCATGTGTACAAGAGACTACTGCCTCACAAAATGATATAATTCATTTTCCGTCACCACCTTTCATGGATGGATATAATTCTGGATTTAACACATGTATTTGATATTTATTATATTATTATACTTGTTTAATTTGAATATCACATATACCTTATTACATTCAATTCTGTTTAAAATATGACAACGTCGCTCATGTGTACAAAGGACTACCACATCACGAAGCGACATGATCCGTTTTTCAATTATACTTCACATTAAAGGTCATAAAGAAAACGTTAGTGAATATATGTGATATATATGAAATTAAATTTAATATTTAAAATTAATATATGACACACTTCCTTATACTTCTACGCATTTAGAAAATGATAATGTTTCTCGGGCATACATGATATTATAAATATGGTTCTGGTTCTGGTATAAATTAATAACATACATTAATCCATTATAAACGAGGTTAAAGCTTGTTCAACCAAAATGTTTCATGAGGCATTGGTCTTCATATCAATTTTCCTTCATTGGTCCACATTGAAATGTTAGGAACCTAATTTCATTTATATGGTGTATATAATACCCATTATAAATTTAAAATAATGATTAATTATTAATTCATAGATATTTATATTTATTTTTAATTATTTCAAATAAAGGTATTTGACATAAAATTTAATATGTGATAAAGATTTTTAAAACACAATTTATTTTCCTTGGGTTATACAAATTATTCATTGTCTTTGATATTCTTTGATTATGTGTGTATTGAATTTTGACTATATTATTTTTTATATCCACTTATGTTATATGGTTTTAAATTTGATAAAGAAATTTTATTCATTTTTTAATATCATATAAATGGTATGATCATTGTAAGGGATAATTTCACAATCTCATTTTAATCTATATTTTATGCTTCAATTTCTATTGAAGTATGTTATTTAATAATTTTGTAATAGACACCTTTAATTTTATTATCCTCATATTATTAATGTATTCTTCAAGTAATATTACTATTTTCACTATTTGTTACTTAAAATTATTGAGATAACGATTTTAATAAAACATAACTTCATTTTACACTTTGGTTGAAGATCTTTTTTCTTCCAAAACCATTATTTCCAAAAATGTTTTAAAAAATGTTTTGAACTTATTCGAATTGATTTATTAAAAGAATATGAAAACATGGTTTTATGTTTGTGAAATTTTTTCAAATGAATATTCATTTAATTTTCCAAATAATTCGAATTTAGATTATATCAAAAATGTGAAAGGATTATTTTTTAATGTGTATTATATGTAAATAATTTAATGCATCGAGTACCACTGAATTTTAAAATATTTTGTAATAAGTTTAAAAGATTATTTTCAAATGAAATTATTTTCAAAATATTTTGTTAAATTTTTTTGTTTAAATAAAATATTTTAAAATTGAAAATTATATTTTTCCCATGAATTTTTAAAGATATTTTTATAGTATTTCAATTCGTTAATAACTACAACCCTTTATTTCACTTACACTTCATTAGGGATAGGTTGTATTTTACCATTCATACCCTTTCTAAGGATTTATTTTGACCATTTTGACCAAGGAATATATTGGAATTTTACTCTTGATTGATTTTTTCATTCATTAACTATCCTTTAAAATAATCAATTAACTATTATAAATATACGTTAAATTTTCCCAATAAATTCATATTATATATCATCGATATGTTTATTTCATAAAGCATTTATAATTCCAACATATGGTGTTCTACATTAAATTTTATTTTTTTATTAGGGGAAATAATGATAAATATATATTCTTTACTCAATGCAAATATTTGAAGAAAAAGAATATTGGTCAGGAATTCAATCGATTATTAGATATATGAGGAATATATTTGACATGAAGTGATGGGTTGGGCATGAAATTATAAATCCCCTTGATGCATCAGTAGTCGCCTGAGGAGAATTAGTATGCTTAAAATTAATTAGATTTTAACCATAGTTTTAATCATTATTTTGAAAAGTCTGGACAGTTTCGGTATCATAATGCTTGAGATCATGATATCCAATAATTTATCATTTCCTTCATTAAATTTCATTTATCATTATCCATGAAATTTTCACAATGACAATATCATTAGATGAATATCATTCATGGTTATTGATTAAATGGGATTCATGTTCTGATATTTACCTCTCCATATTTATTTTTCTATATTGATTATTCTTCATTTACTCATGATAGATTCTTCTTTACATGACTCGTAGTGATAATTTTTGGTCATCCATATTTTTTTCCTTTCTTAATAATCTATTAAATGTACAATGACGTATATATAAGGATATGATAGAAGAAATAATAAGTTTCCTGAAAAAACAATATGTTGTAATTTTTATATTCAAATGTAATATGGGAATCATATATGTATCTAGTTTACAAATACTAATAAAATATTCATTAATTTATGATGAAATTACTTGTATCTTAAGCTATTGTAATAATGTTTACACAAACTCCAGGTTACTGGAGCCAATATCATTACACTAGATTTCTGACAGGTACGATATTTAAGATTCAATAATCTAAGCTGATTCACATGCTATGATTAGTTACTATATAAAACTAATAATACCTTAATAAAAGAGGATTTTTTTATCGATTTGTAATTCCCCAACAGAAATCACTTGATAATATAATTGTTGGTTGTCTGTATGGAATCATACACTCCTCAATATATATTAGAGGCTGTTAACTATTGAACATGACCTAAATTATAGGTTCAATATACTATTAATTTTATATCATAACCACAAATATCAAATGAATAATCAAGACTAATAATAAAAAATAATCATAGTAAACTTAAATTAGTAAAACAACCATTCTATATCAAACATACAAATATTAATAAATTCATACATCCAAATAAACATCTATAAAGACAATAATATTCTAAAAATAAAGTAGATGATTATAAAAAAAGTTTCTTTGTTAGGATACCCTATCCTCGCCTCAACATGAACAACAACACTTTAATGCTTCTCCATCTCAATCCACAATAAAAGATGTCACCCAAAATAAAAGTATTTGGTCTTGATTCCTATAGGGTTACTAATTTATAGTGTAAAAAATATATATTTTCAAGGCCTCACTATGTTTCATTCATATACACTATCATATCTGGGTGTTTTCCCATTTAATATAAATGAGCAAAATACAAGATTTAATATCAGGTTATCATTTTATAACATTGACATATTGAAAGAAAACCTTGCCTTCATTATGATAAGATATTGAATACTCACTAAATTCCATAAACCAAAACCATACACAATGATTTATAGTTCATATTCATGACATGCCATGACTGATGATCTATTAAAAATTTAGGTTTAATACCAAATCATAACATCTTTTTTCCAAGTCTCAACCTGTATTAAATTACTAATCATATTGCGACACAACAACTTCCTATACCAATAGCATGTAACTAAATATATACATTTCCAGCACCTTACCTCTCAATATAGGTCCAAATATCATATTACTTTCACATCATATAGAGAACTACCCTATCTCATGGTGGAACCACATCACAATTCTACAAACACCAAACCACTTTTGGTCATCCATGGAAGCACCATATCACTCAGGTAAATCCCAGAAATAAAAAATAATAATTAAAAACATTATAATGAAAAATATCCTCTCTTATTGTGTGTCTATAATTTACAAGTCAACTAGTAAACTCTCACATTGAGTGGAACCTTCCAACACCTTATCACTCTGGGAAAGGTTAGACATTGAGTATCATGATAAACAACATCTAACTGATGACTCCCATCTATTAGGTTGGGTTACTCATTCACAACTTGAACCATACCAACTCCCTCAGGGTGGTTCCTACTGCTACCTTCTCACTCAGATTGATTCCATACATCATGTCTCATCGTCATGCATACATAGTTCTAAGAATACTCCCATAGAAAAAAAACAACATGGTCACACAACCTACCATATGTGCACCCCACTAGATCATATAAAAACCCATAGTAAATTGATATATTAACATTCCATTAGTATATCCCATACCCATCTATCTCTATATGTTAATTTCCTCAGTCCATTCTATATCAAAAAATATTAATGTTTTATAACCATCTATATTCCCCTCCCTCCCATATGTTAATACAAAACATTCCCAATACCCAACTCGGTCTCAACTCATTGATACTAACCTACACTCCTCACCCCATGATTCCCCCATAGCCAACAATTCTTACCTAACCCTTGGAAATAAGTCGACTTTAACTCTCTTATAATTCCAAACTCACTACCCAATTTATGAAACGAAGGATGGCCTTGATATTTGTCTCCCCAAACAACTTCAAATAAAATTTCCTATTAAACATGAAAATTACATTAACACATACATGGGTCCCATCTCGTATCTTTGATAGGTGTTGTCTCATGACTATAATGTAGTGAAAATTATCATTTACACACAACATATACCACTAAATTTATTATCCCACTCATGGAAGATAAAAAGACTCTAATCCAACCTTAACTGACTTTCTCCCCCATAAAAGATATACATCACTATATTTCCCATCAATAGTTGGCCTGAGCCTCTTCTGTATTCCCAAATAAGACTTGGAAACCAAATTAATCTATTCATATCTCATATCAATCCCAAATTAATTCCCCATTCCTCTCATAAAAACAACATCTCTTATCCCTTGGTGACAAGTCTCTAAGAGATTCTAAAATACTAGAATTGAAATGGAGCACCTTCTCCAACATTATAAGAAAAAATGGCATCCTATCTCTTCACCTAGTTACCCTTGATCCCTATTTCAATTTACTAAAAACATATTCTAATATTGAAAAAAAAGAATGTTTAAATGTTCATATATATTATAATTATATGTCCCACCAAGTATTAGTTACCATCTTTAGCCATGCACATCCAATCCTCGGCCATGAACCCCCAACTCATGTGCCCATATATCTTCCTCAAAATCGAAATATTACAAATGAACAATTTAAAATTATTGAAAAAAAATCATATAAAAAGGAATAATTACCTAAAAACTAATTTATAATATCCACAAAAATGAAATCACACCCAACCACACATGAAAGGGAAACAGAGTTCGCCATGAAACCCTATAACCAAAATACCCAATTTTCTGGACGACTACACCATGCCTGGGTGGAATGGTAACAAAACCCATATAAAAAATCAAACAATTACTGGTCAATAGTGTAGAATAATAATAGATAGATTTTGAGGAATAAAAATAACTCAAATTTTCATATAAACACTCCAGAAAAACCCCTTATCAAATAAAGGAAATAGTGTGGAAAGAGGAGTGGGAGATCTAGTGGAACAGCCATATCCAAACCCTATATTTCCCTAAAATAATATGATAGGGAAAAATTAATAAATAAAATTACACCACTGTTTAAATTAATTAGAAGAGAAACGCATAATGGTGAGACCCAAAGCATCACTTCACAACACCCCTACCATGGGTCTCATAACAACATCACCTAAGGGGTCATAATGAAACACCACACTTACGACACCACTCTATGAAAAATCCTAGTTCTCCATGGCATAAATATTTTCTTTATTTCATTCCTCATGGATAGAAAACTATGGCCTAATCATGGAATTACTCATCTAAAAAGAAATAAAAATATATGTCCTAATAATTTATGTCATTACATCTACCTTACATGGTGTAGCCTCCCCCCTCAAAGAACTACCTTAGTTCTTCAATACAAAAGGCCACCTCAGTAATTTGGATCACATGGAAGAAAAAATCACACTAGTAACCTTTCCATTTCATTACCCTAGTGTTCAAAGAGTTACCATCCTTAGGTATTTTCATAACATATTATTTGGGGTTTTTTCAAATGACACATAAAGATTACAAAAACTATTTAATATTGTTATTCCATGACAAGATGAAATACATAAGGGTTTCTAGATGATACTTAGGGGAACTCCTTATAGTTCTAATTCCCCCAAAAAAGTGTTATATTTTTACATATGTATTTATATTTTATAAAATATCCAAAACCTAATAGTTATTATCACATCACAACACACATCTATTATAGTTTGATCCTTGAAACACTTTAAAAATTAAACTTTAAACATGCATCACTTCATCTTGATTCCACACACAATAGAATGTACTCTACCAACACTAATGACCTAATTTTTGACATTAGATCCTATTACTATATAACTCCCATATATTGTCAAATGAAGGTCTCATGAATAGGCCTTTTAAAATTCTAACCTCCACATATCATGGCATGAAAAGCCACATGTTTCAAGTATTTAAAATGGGATTACATTGTCCCACCTTTATAACCAAATGAATAAATATGTATGGAAAATTTTCTAATGTAAATTCACTTTGATTTAGAAATACGGCCACAAAAAATGATTTCCCATTATTAAGTAATCTATTATTGTTAATAAAATTACATGAAACATTATTTCTGTGGATTCCATTCTCATGATTCATATCCATACCTTACATAAAATTCCAATGGTAATGAATACATAATTAAAACACAATGGTTTCACTACCACGACTATTATGGTAAATATAAACATTTTATAAATAAACTAGGATTGAAACCAATGTTTTGAAACTTATAGTATGAAATCAAAAATTATAACATCTGATAATAAAAATAAAAAATAAATAACTAAGATATGTATTATAAATGATTATAACTGAAGTCTACAAAGTTAATATATATATATAAATAAAATTTTAAAATTAGTGATTAATATGGTCATGTTTATTAAACTGGAGGATAAATCTCATTCATTGAAATCAAAAGTAAACGGTTTTATGTGAATCTCAATTTGAAATTGAGATTGTTTAGGTATAAACATCTAAAATGGAAATTTTTTGATTTTTATATCTAAGATCTCATATATTTTCTTATCCTCTTGTTATTATTATATTTTACTTCTCTCCTTTCCATTCCACATCCCTTATGTTCAATATTTCAACAAATAGATAAATTTACATTAATCCATATTTATATTTTCATTTGTTCAAGAATATTTTTCTTATATATCAATGTTTTTCATACATGCTTACAGATGTGTTGATCCATTCTTATAATTTTTTATTATCATTTCCTATTGAAATTTAATTTATTCAGAATTGTGTGAAAGGAATATTTTTGAATTACATTCCCCATGGACACATTCTCCCTCAATTATTTATTATTATTTTTTCCAAACCATGTTTTCCTGGTCCTTAGAAAAATTATTATTAGTTTGGAATTATTTTTTATAATATATTTATTTAAAATATTTTTCCTTTCAGGAAAAATGTTTTTAAAAATAAATATGTTATTTCTTCTAAATTTAAAAAAAATTCTAATGTTTTCTTGTTTTGATTTTCATCTATTCAAAAATCCATTAATATTTCTTATAATTAATTGGTTATATAATCATATAATACCATTTTAAATCACCCATGTATATCTTTGATCATGTCTTATGATTTGTTTTTAAATATTTTCCTTCAAATGGGTTAAATAGTATTTGAAAAAATTGGGAATTTTTTCATGTTCATGTTGTAGAATTGTGTATGTTTTTCATTATCTGAAGATGGGGAAAGAATTTTATAGTCGTTAAATGAACTATGTATATAATAATACATCCTAAGATTAAATATTAGTGTATGTGTGTTAAGCTAAATTCACTCAATTTACTAGGAATGGTGAGTAAATAAAACCCACCTTGGATCTCTATCTACTATAAGATGATGTTATTGAATGTTAACCTTGATAAAGGAAACATTTTTGGTTTTTATGTTTATTCTACCTAGTTACGTTGTTATTTAATGTCTCTTGATCATTTTATTATATTTACACACTTCTATAACCCTTTTATAATGATTATACCAAAATCTATTTTTACTTTTTTGTGTATAAGAAAAGAAATGTTGTACAACTGACACTTCTGGTGGAGAAAGACCATATTATATTAAGAAATAAAATAGATTCAATGATATTCCCCAAAAAGAGAAATTTGAATCCCATTAAAAGAAAATTTACAAAGTCTTTATGTATATGTAATTGTACCCTTGAATGAATGTTGGTATGAATTAGGATCAAAACAAAATCCATAAAAAATATCATCATTTATCAAAACTAGGTTTGAGGAAAGTGGTTCTTGAAAACATTCTATAAATTCCCCACACTGCAAAATCCTTATATAAGGATTATTGATTTATCAATGATATATTTTGTAAAAAGGGTTCTTTCCTGATAATGTAAAGACATGTGGATTTCATAATATTTTAGTGAACATTTTTTATGATTCCCATAATTCTTTATTCTTTGAGTTACCTTCAAGAATGACATAAATATGTGAATTACTATCCAAATCGTACATCTGAAGGGATATAAGATGTTATGGATAATCACTATAATGATTGATATAAATAGTGGAATAATTGAGATAATTTTCAACTACTATTCTATCTAAGTGAATCCATACTATTCTTTATTAATGAGAATGGTAACCATGACATTCTTAAACCTAATATTGTTTTTCCATGGAATCTAATTGTTCAAATATAACACCATAAATCCATATTTATTGATGATGGGTCTCTATTAATTCTAATTATTCATCCAAAATATGTTTTATCATCCTTTAGTAAAGAAAAATGTGAGATCTGTTGGATATGACCCATCATAATATGAGTCTAAAAATTCTCCTTCATCTACCCCACAACAACTCCCTCCAAAAACACACCACTTATAAAAAAAGAATAATTCATATACCTTTATTATATTATCATATCCAAATTTTCATCTTATACTCACTTATATTCTTTTATGGATATCTCTTAGGTTTATCTTTGTTGAGAATATAAGATCAGCCTTTTTATGTTTCTATTCCCTATGTAATGTAGAAGTGTGTTATGTGTTATATGCCTAGAGGGGTATCATGTGTAGATAATATTTATAAAATATATTAAATAATATTTGTAAAATAATTTTGATATATATAATCTCTAATCACATGAAACCTATAGGATATTGGGTGTGACGTACTATGCAATTGTTAATAAATTCATATAAAATGATATAAAATTTATGAATTTTTTTCTTGGATCATCTCTTTTACTGAAATTTTTTCATTAGTGAGGGTAAATTAAAAATTTCAGGATAAAATTAATTTGGATTTGGGAGTTAAAATTTAATAATCCAATTTTCTCATATATTTTGTTTATATTTTATTATAATTTATGATCTGAATTAATTCATAAAGTATTTATTCTAAATATAAATTATATGATTATTTAATATAGGTAATATAAAAAATTAGATACTCATTTTACCAAATAGATAATTATATTTATGCAGTGTTATAAAATATATTTATTTTGGGGTCAAATATATTTATTTAATATAATTTTTATTAAGATCTATTAATATTTAATTAATTTTTTTTTATAAATTGATATTTTATTTATTTATTTTTATTTATTATAATATCTATTATAATGGCTATATAAGAAATAATAATGGAATTGTATGAAACCAAAATTTGTTATTTAGTATAAAAAATATATTTATTTTGTTCTAAAAAATTATTATTAGTTTTATTTAAAATATAATATATTGAAATTTATATTAATAATATAAATTTTTTATTATGTGTCAATATTATAATGGGAGGAAATTATTTTTCTAAACTAAATTAAATACTAATTTGTGATAGTAAATAGTAATGGTGTTGTATAATCATCGTTTATGTTGAGAAATCATAGGAAAAGCATAGAAATTATGCTTTAATTTCTATTTAGGTTTTAAAATATCAAATAAATTGATTTTAAATATCAATATTCTTTTATTAAAATTCATATCTTTTAATGTCCATTAAATTATATAAATATAATTTATGAGATGATGGTTTAAAATCCCCTTAAACATCTAGATATTTATGTATAACATGTGTGCATACCACTATAACATGTCCATCCCACGTTGATCTTCCCCATATCGTGGTATGGGGATTATTACCCCATGTTATGTCATTCCCTCTTAAATCCCCCAGTAGTTGATACAGATTTCATTACCCTATCCTAGCCCATCATCACATTCCCCATGACTATACAGGCCAGATGGAACATATTCAATCGATTTATCTACTTTCCACTATTCCTAAGACAATCATAAAAAAGTCTACTTTTTTACTAAATGGCCATATAAAAAAAATAATTTGAAGGGGTTGTCAGTGGTTGAACCCAATATTTAAAATATTTCACCCAACATTATTTTCCACTTATTTAATGATATAATAACATTAAATACAATATTTTAATTCTAATTGGTTGTAATATGGGTGATATATTTATAAAAAAATTTCATTAAAATTTATAGTTTTTATTCATGTTGAATTCTATAGCACATTATTTTATAAATATAAAGATCCTTTTCAAACCATTTATAATTAAATGTAATATTATATAATATGTGAGATATTAAAAATTATTTATTTATAGTTTTTATATCAAAATGCCATTTATGTAATGTTTGAGTATAACTGTTGAATGAATTTTAAAACTAGATTGTACAAAGTTAAATTGAACTTTACATACCATTATAAATTATTTTCCTATAATGTGATGGATTACATGATATATGTATTGAATGTGTTACAAAATTTATTGACTAATTAAAATAGGTTTCTGGTTTAGTGGAACATTCTAGCTCTTTTTTAAAATAAGTGTTTGGAAACAAATGGAATTCTACATCCTATTATAAAATCAATTAATATAAAATTATATAATATTTTAGACACATATTTATTGTTTTTTATATTAAAATAAAATAGAAAATAATATAAATATTATCTATTCTAAAATAATATATCATATAGGAATATAATTATCTACATATTTTTGTAATGTTGATGTAGTTCTTATGTAACCTTAGAAATTCCAAAACCGATGGATTATGTGGTAAGGTTGAGTTTGGAAAATTAATTGTAGGATTTTATATTGTAAAAAGAGTATTAATATATTTTTTATATATACCTTATTCTATTTAAAATAATATCAAAATATAACTATGAATATTTTAACCTAGTTTTATTGTAGTAAATAATTTGTTCTGTTGAATAGTTATCTCATAATAATGAGAAAAATTGTTTTAAATGGTTTCAATGAATTAATTTTTTTTGAAAAATATCTTCTCCAATAATACATTAATGGTAAATTTCTATCGATGGATAAGTATCCAAAACACATATTACATAATGATTCAATGATTTTTACACTAGAGAAAAAGTTAAAAAAAATAATGCAACTAAATTTAATCATGTGATTTGGTTGGGAGGGATTATAATAATGAACAATTTTTACCATAATTATGACAGGAAGAAATTTAAAAATTAAAAAACAAAAACAACATATATATTTAGAGACATTTATACTCAAATTAAATGATCAACTGTAAATATTATATAAATTGAATCTGATGAAAAAATTATTAATAAATGAATAAAAAATCATGATACTTTATATTGTGACATATCATGATAATGTATGCATTAAAAAAATTTGCCTAATTATGATCCACTTGAGTCAAAATATTATATTCCTCAAAAAATAAAAAAGAATTATTTTAAAAAAAATCCAAATATTCTCTTTTAAAGGATTCATATTCTATCCTTTCTAATCACAACTCTTGATCTATTATTAACTATATCAATCCAAAATTCATTCCCTTATATAAAATGAATTATCACAAATAAGATCCTTAAAGGAATACTATACTTTTAAATGGATTTAGAGTGCATGATAATTAGATTCAGGAATCAATTTCATATCACATAGTTATACTATTTCTTAATTAACTATTGTTATCCAATGGGGCTATAATTAACCATTTCATCGTTTTATAATATTTTTCTCTTGTTTTCAATTTATGTTTACATTTTCAAAAATATCATTTTTTTTAATCTCACTTCAATTTTATGATCTTTGTATAGGGACACTTGTGAATTTTCATATTCCTATATTCTAAAGAGTTTTTAAATAGTAGATTGGATATTATTTGGTTATATTTATTTGTTAATGATCTCAAGATTTATTTTTACCACAGTTATTATCAAATTCCAAAAAAAAACATAATCATTTTCTGTATAGGTCGGTCATGTTATTCTCTTTTATTCACATTTCTCCTTAATAATAATTTTTATCTTATTATTCAAATACTATATATAATATTAAATATGGATTCATTTAAAATTTAATTTTCTTTCACAACATAAGAAATTGATAACAAGGAGTCATTCTTGATTAAATTATAATAATCAATTTTTTATCTTCTTTTCCTATTTTCTTATTTTAAGTCTTATAAATATTGAAAATTCCATTCATATAAATAATTTTTCTTACAAGTATCTTATTATGATTTACAAATTATATAAATCTAGAATGAATTTATCTTTTAACTTTTTTATTCACATGTTATAAATGTTATTTTATTTTATTTTCCTCTAAATAGTTAATTAGTTAACCCATTTAATTTTTTTCATTTGTGTTAACCTAAAATATTGAGACTAATTTTTAAAATGATATCATATTTATGTTACAATTCAGTGAAATTGTATATGGAAATGGGTAGCCTCAAAATTTATATATCCCCCTTATAATTGTGTACCGATTCATACTCTGATTAAATCATGTAGTAATTAGCTTAATGTTTTTTCCCATCATGATTTTTGATGTCCTCTAGGTTATAGGTTCCCCTTAGTTGATCCTATATATTTCTTTTTAGAGGTATATGAAGATGCGGGGGATTGGAGGTTGAAAACAATGAGTTTTATGAAAATATGAAAGGTTCATTGTGGAGGAACAAAATAGTTCAACTATGTGGTAACTATGTGGTATTTATGTGAGAGGGTTTAGTGGTGTTTTCCATGTTTTTAGTAAGGTTAATCAAAATTTGTGACATTTACTCTGATCCATGAGGGGTTTATAGTGGTTTTATAGAGGTGTCTATGGTGTGAGAAATTTTTTCTAAAAATGTTTATCCTCTAATGAAAACATTACAACCCTGGATAGAGTGGATAGTATTGGAACATAGTTAAGGAACGCAGTTAGTTTAACAATTTGATCATCTACAAGAAACCAAGTAACTCTCTGTGGAAATATTTAAAATTGGGATTTAACACTTTTACTTCTTAGTTTTAAATCCCAATCACCCCCTAATCATAGATTTCTCATCATAATCCATCCTCAGTCCTTTGGAGGTCTCTCCTCTTGGATTCTATGTGGAATTCCTTGGTTCTTAACATATCGCATCAAGGTATATTGCATTTTTGATTTTATCGCCTCTATTAATTAAATATCTACACTGTATATCTTTACCCGTCATCTTGTTACAACCAAATTTTCCTATTATCCTATGTCAAATTGGTTTGATGGAGGACTAGTATTTTTTCTTATGGATTGTGGATCATGAGAACCTAATATACTCTTCCGCAGTCTCAGTTTTCAAGGGATATTTGTTCAAATTTGTTTTTAGTTATCTATTTGTATAAATGGAAAATTCTATAAATTACATATCTTTAATCTAAAATAAATTAATTCTATTCATTTACTTTACTTTATTTTTGTTTTTAAGGTATTTATGGTAAGGATTCATTTGTTAATGGGGTTTGGATTAAAAATATTTTTTTCACAACATGTATTTGATTAAATGATTGAATGGTAGTTTTAATAGATTAATGTATCTTAAAACACTAAGGAGTATTTTACTATATTTGAAAATGTTTTATAAAATGTGATTGTGATTTTAAAATGGTTTTTCGAACTCTTTTTAGATTGAGAACCTTGGTTTCATTGGCAATAGACATGTCACTCCTAGTGCATGTAATGCCACTATAGGTTTTGTGGTATCCTTGGACTATGTTAGGAATCTATATTTGTTGATACCAATATATTCCTAGTTTAAGATCTTTTATGTCTAGTACATATTTTCATAGGTTTCAGTGTAATATGAAGTGATTTTTCATTTACATTTTATTTTCCACATGATGGATTTTATCATCGATTGCTTCTCATATGTTTTCTCATGGGGTTGTGTCAGATGGTTTTACATGAAAGGTTATTTAATAGATATATATATACTTTATTAACTTGTGGTACATGTTTATTCATTCTAGTTTTCTAACTTATACTTTTCATATTCCTCTCTATTGTAGATATGAAACACTTTTGTCATAAAAAATAAAAACGGTTTAAAAATAGGGTTGTATTTTTGAATGTTAATTTTAAAACTATTTTTATTTTAAAATATTGAACTATTAAATTATTAAAATTAAAACTTCTATAGACTCTATGGTGGTAATATACTAGGATTTTCTCACAACCCCAACTTTTTCATTTGGGTTGTTATGGATGTTTTCTTGAGGACTTGAGTAAAGGGAAGGGAGTTATGTAGCGAGATGGATTATCTTTTCCTCATTTCCTTCATAGTGGGATGGTTTTTAGGTGGTGGTTGGTCACATAGAGACATGTTGGTCATTTCATATATTCTAGTTAACCTGGTTGGGTTTGGATTATATGGATATTAGATTTAACCTTTTCTTCTACATTGTACTCTTGTAGTATGTCTTGTTTTCTTATATTCAAGATGTTATTCCAATTATCTTATTGAACCTCACTTTTATGATAGTCTGTATCATGGTAATTTTCTAGTAATCATGGTTTTGTTCATTAGAAAATAGTATTAAATGGATTATAATCTTGAAGTGTGGTGAAACATCACGAGATTGGTTCTATGTCTTAGGTATATAGTACTTAGGACAGTCAGAAATTTGGTACTAAGTTGGCGAGGTTGCCTAGCCAGATAACTTTTGTGTCTGAAATCGAGTTACCATGGGTGGTCTAGAAATTTTTACCAGGTTTTAGACTTGGTGTTTGAGGTCATTTAATTTAATTGAATAGAAATATTATTTAAACTGACATGTTTCTTCTTAATGAATTGTTTTTCATTCATAGAATTCATGATTTCTTTAAATTATTGATGTTTTAAAGCATAGATGTGAAATTTAGAATTTGATTCTATGTTTTTTGAATATGAAATGAAACTTATTGGTAATTGTATTATTCTTAAGAGATATTTCCTTTGAGAGTATATCATCAAAATCAAAGAGAGGAAGCTACAAGACAAGATTCGCAGGAGAATCCTCCAGTGGACCCTTCTTTAACTGAAGTTATAATCTGTACAATCGAGACTCTAGGTCTAGTGGGGGTTGGAAACATGGGATGGGTAGTGGATCGTGGATTTGAATTAATTAAAAAATAACCACCCATCATCTATGGTGATAAGGGACCCCTAGAATCTGAGGAGTGGCTTGAGTGGATTTAGATGATCGTAAAAATTTTCAAGAATCATGAGTACTCTATGGTGGGTTTCTCCGTGTACATGATTGAGGGACTAGGAAAGAGATTGTGGGACTCCATCATGAATTATATTTTTCACAAGTAAATTAACTAGAATTATTTTAAGAAAATATTTAAAAAGTAATTATACCCTGATAAATTACATATTTTATAGACCTGATAGTTTTGTACCTTATAGAATGGAGAGTTTTCCATTTTAGAGTATACATCCATATTTTCTAAGTTGGTGCATCTTACACTAGATCTAGTCACCAACTAGTACCTAAAAACACGGAGGTTTGATTTGGGGAAAATGCATGTTATTCAGTTGATGTTTATTATCATATTCCTTCCAACATTCATTGAGGATGTTGAAAAAATGGCTTTTCTATAGGCTGAGATAGATGGAAAGATAATATCGGGTAGAACATGGGTTGGTACAGTTGTTAGCTAGGGTGTATCTTTTTGATATAAAATGAAGTGAAATGGTGGTAAGTTTTCTTCAGGACTCGTTTCAGGGGAATTGATTGGATAATATCATTTTTTCTACTATAAGTTTGGAATGAATGGTAATACCAAGCCTTACTATATGGAGTTTCCTAGTACTAGTCATCATTTTATTTTATTGGTCCATCTAAATCACTATTGTGATAGGATATCCCCATGAAGTAAGTGTGGATCCACTCTCTCCAAGGGTTCATATATTCATATCGATGCTTCCTAGGGTTGAGGGACTAATCGTCAGGACAATGGGGATTCTCATGTGGATGAACCAGATGGATTCATGTGACTAATTATGCTCAATAAGAATATGAAGAAGGGAAAATACTATTATATGTATGGTTTTTATTTCATTTTCAATGGTGCTAAACTTTTCTTATACAAGTGGTACTCATTATTTTATATCATCAAAGTTAGTTTATTTATTAGATTTATGGTCAGAACATGTGTTATACTTTTTGGATCTTTCATTACAAATGAGAATGAGGTCCAAACATGGTTTCATCTATCCCACATGTCGGGTGATGATATGCAACTTTAAGGTGGATTGGGACTTCTTAATGCTTGATCATGACATATTCAACGTGATTAGTAGTATGGGTTGGATAATAAATGGTACGGGCTATATAGACATGTATCATTATCAGATTCAATTTATTTCTTTTACTGTCTCCAATCATTTCTTAGTGTGAGTGGGATTATAGATCGAGAAAGAAGGGGCATATTGTTTATTGTATCATTGTAATATCATTCCCATTTTCAGATATTATTCATGATACCTTGGACCCTTGTTTGGGTATTTCTCTTCCTACGATAGTTTGTTCATACCCTAAGGTCATTATGGATTATAGTTTCTTGTTTAATTCCACATAAAAAGGTCGAGTTTATTGTTTACCTTCCCCATATAAAGATGATCATTTCAATTTTATCTTATATAATGGAACCTTTGGATTTTGTGGAAATTAAATTTTACTATGAGAATATTGAGGCTATGTGATTTATTCATCCTCATATTCTACCATGGGATTCTACAAACCTCATTTATAAGAAGGAAGATGGGTGTTTCATACTTTTCGTGGATTATTAATATCTTAGTAGGGTTATTTTTATGAGAAAATATCATTTTTTAGGATTTTTTATCTTTTTGAGAAGCATAGAGGGGATTTTTGGTTTTCAAATGTTGACCTTCAGTCGGGGTACCATGATTTGAGTCTATGATAAGAGGATATACCTAATACATCATTTTGAGTTGATATTGGCATTTCATGTTTTTTGTTATGCTATTCTGTCTCACTAATTCTCTCACAGTATTTATGGATTTGCTAAAATTAATCATTTAACTATTCTTATACTATTTTGTTGTTGTGTTAATGGATGATAATTTGGGGTACACTAAGATTGTGGATGATCCAATAGACTATTTGGGTATCATTCCTCAAACTATTAAATATCTTCAACTATATAGTAATATTTTGAAGCGTAACTTTTGGATCTGAGAAGTGAAATTTATCGTGGATATGAAATCTAATAGAAGAGTTTTAGAAGATCCTGAAAAAAATATAGGGTATTGTGTCCAAGGAGTAGACCAAAAATGTTTTTTAGATCTAGATATTCTTGGGGTTGTTTGTTTATTATTGGTGGTTTTTTAGGACTTCACCATTCATGCATCTTCAATGATAGATTTAACCCATAAGGGTTTAAAGTTTAAATTGAATGAAAAATGCTCTAGATCTTTTGAGTAGATAAATTTGACGCTGACTTCAAAAATGTTTTTTATTCTTCTAGAACCTCGTCTTGGTTATGATGTTGTCTTAAATGTTTCTAGTATGGGTTTGGGGTGTTTCTTAATTAAAGGTAAACATGTAATGGATTATGGCTCTTTTGATCTATTCCATTATGAGAATAACTACCCTACCCATGATTTAGATTTGGCATTAGTTATGAACGCACTCAAAATGTTTCATGAAAATATATTTGGGGAGAATTTTATAGTGTATTCTAGTTATAAGAGCCAAAAATATATTTTTACTTAGATGGATCTGAATTTGAGATTGAGAACCTATGTGGAGTGTCTTTAGACTTTCTATTTTGATACTTCATACACCTCTCAGAAATGGAATATTGTTGTTGATGCATTGATTATAGAATTATTGAAACAATCCCTGAAATAATAAGTTCAGGGGTGGTATGTGGTGAGTTTACTTGATGAAATTAGATTAAGAATATAATAGGTTGGTGTAAAATTGTTCTTGGATTAGATGAAATCTGAATAGACTTTTATAGTGATTTTGGATCATTCAGGTGATCAATAATGAGATCCAAGTCTTAATTTAAATTTTTTATGGTGGGGATACCTCGTGTGAGTGGTATTGATCTCCCAACAGAGAATTGTGCCATCATAGACGGTTAGTGGTTTCAAATTCATTGATGTATGAGTTGATGAATTGTGTAAATCTATCATGTTTGTCCACATACCCTAGGGATACAAAGATGTATCAAGATTTTGGATGTTGGTATAGGTGGACATGGATGAGTTGGTTATTTGAAGATTTTGTTTCATTGGGCCTCAATTTTCAAAAAAAAATAATGCAGAAGTCCAGAGACTTGACAGTTTCTTGTAACCTATTCTAATTCTGGAATGGAAGTCGGATGATATTCTCATGAACTTCATTATTGGTTTTCCATAGAATCATAGTGGGACGGATGAAACTTTTGTGATCCTTGATTGAATTATAATATTAGTGAATTTAATTCCTATATGGAAGAAAATGAAAGTATAATAGATTGGGGAATTGTATTTCTGAGAGATTGTGATACATCATGTGGTTCCCAATATAGTTTGTATCTGATAGGGATCTGAGGTTCGCCTATATGTTCTAGATTGGGTTTTAAGAGGTGATGAGCTCCTAATTCAAATTGAGCACAAATTATCATACACAGATAGATTGCAATACAAAGAGAGAAGTCTTGGATCAAGAGGATATGATTTAGGCTTGTGGGACTGATTTTGATAGATCTTGGGAAAATCATTTTCCTCTGGTCAAATTTTTATAAAAATAGTTATCTAAATATGATAAAGCAGGTTCCCTTTGAATAATTGAATGGGAGAACCTATAGATCTCCCTTTAATAGGCTAGATCTTGGAAGTACGACCTTGTTTAGGCCATGTATTTTTCTTGAGATGACAGAAAATGTTCCGTTGATTTAGAAGAGGTTAGTAACATTATAGAGCTGTCAGAAATATAATGTAAACCATTTTCATCGGATGCTAGATTTTGAGGTTGGCGATCATTCTTTTATGAGAGTTTCACCTCACATGAGACATTTTTGGTTGGGTGCTAAGGGCAAGTTGAAACAGATTTTTTTTGGCCCCTTTTAGATTCTAGAGAAACATTGAGAGGTGGAATATCTATAGTACTTATCGTCTCATTAAACTGCAATCCTTGATGTGTTTCATTGTTCCTAAATGAGGAAGTATCACTCAGATCCTCCACATATGACTGAATGGGACGATGTTGATCTTGATAAAGATACCACCATTATTGAGATAACAGTTTAAATTATAGATTTATAAGATAAGGTAATATGTCGAAAAATGTCCCCTTTGTATGAGTACTATGGAAGTGAAGATGGGAATGTCACGAGATGTGATAGTGGGAATCATTGATGAGGAAACATTAGCATTATCTATTTTTAGCTCTAGGATTTTGAGGACTTTCTAGGGAAAGAAAGTTTTTATGGTGTGCAGAATTTTTGAAACCCTCTGGGTCATAGGTATACCTTAGTTGAACCTTGGTCTTTCTCTTCTGAGGTCTTGGAAGATTAAGGGGATCGAATGATGAAGACAAGGTTCTAAAGAGAGAACATGAAAGGTACATAATTAAAGAAAAATAGTTAGTTTAACCATGTGGTAAGAATCTATGTGGTTCTAGTGGAATTTTTGATTTCTTGAGCATGGATAGTCAAATCATGTGACATGCAGTCTGAACTATGTGGGGGTTTTGTGGATGTAATCAGGGGGTGTCAGATGGTTTGGGCACGGTCTTCCAAACCCATGTGGATCTCCAGTGAAAGCCACTAACTTTTAGAAATAATGGACATTAGGGGTGCATGTCTATGATACAAAATTAGTTTAACCATGAAAACTTCTTTAATAATCCATGTGACACCCTTACAAACAGTTAGAAAGTGGTATTTTACCCTTTTTACCTTGGATATTTTAATGAAAAATAACCACTAACGTTTGATTAGATCATGTTAATACTTCCCGATTTCTTTGGTGGTCTCTCACCATGGACTCTATGTGGAATTCCTTCATTATCACTAAAAAATAATTTTCATTTTTCCATATGAACTATTGCTAAAAGTGATTATCTGTTGGTAATCCATTTATGGATAAAAATTGTCCTTTCACTAAACATTCGGTAAGAACTATGTCTCTAAATGTTATTATGATAGATTAAATAGTTCTGTAAATATTATAATAATACTAAAAGATTATATATATATATATATATATTGTTCAAATTGTTTAGAAATAGATTCATATGACAAACATATCTATTCGTAATAATATAACCAACATAATTATCTGTTTATAAATTACAAATAAATTAAAATTATAAATTTTTATTTATATTGAAATTTCATATTATATTTAATATTTTATTAATTATCAATCTGAAGATGATTTTCACGCATTTTCAAACTTAAAAAAAGATTAATTATGTTAATAATTGAATTTAAGACAATATGTATCAATACATAGTTGAAGATGATTGATAAGGCCATAAAAATAAAAATAAAACCCAAGATCCATCTATTTAGTTGCTACCCCCACCACCCATGTCATATCTTGAATGTAATCCTCATATATTTTCAACTCTAAAATTAAATCATCCAAAACTCTTCCTGATATAAGAACAGTTACTTCTGAAAAAGATATTTGATCCCCCCCATGTAGGCCACTAGAAGAAACAAACAATGTCAAACCAAATACCATTGAGGAGAAACATTGAGGAACCTTGAGTAGATGTTATGCCACACCCTCAAAATCTATGATATACATCACACAAAATAAAAAATCATATATAAAAATCAGAAAAAAAATATCTACATAAATTGAAACTCAAATAATAATAAATTATAAAAAAATACAGGCAACAAATTTAAGAAATTTATCAAGAAAAAAAAGGTAAAAAAATAAAAACTCTCCTTAAAAGTGTAGATTTATCCTTGGGGTTGAGTCAAAAAAACAACCACCTTTATATTGAATGAAAGAACGAATTTTCTCATTTCAAATAACAAAAAACATAGATTAATAAAAAAATAACTACATTAAAAGTATTCTAAAAATGAATGCAATCATATTAGAAATTAAAGGGGAATGAAAATAAAAAAATATCACATTAGTAGTGAGGGTTTGATCATAGTAGATTTCCAATTTGAGCAGGGAGACTTATATTAGTAATGAGAATTGTTTCATGATCTATAATTTTGATAAGAGCATCCTACCATCGAGCTTTTTAATCTAAACAAGACAGCTCAAATAGTGCACAACCCTAGTAAGACCAGAATAATCCGAAATTTTCCCATCAGGAGGTGGCTTGACTACAATATGAGATACAATATCCTTTTATAGAGAAAAACATAAACCGACAAAAATTATAGTTTATCTTTTGTCTCCAGGTTCACCCATATTTCTAAAGGTTTAAGGTTCAAAAAACAAATTTCTAATGAAAAAGGATGAACCTTGAGCACTTGTAAACGCAG
Organism: Viscum album; assembly: GCA_963277665.1. Taxonomy (NCBI): domain Eukaryota; kingdom Viridiplantae; phylum Streptophyta; class Magnoliopsida; order Santalales; family Viscaceae; genus Viscum; species Viscum album. The sequence goes on along the minus strand of OY728132.1, from coordinate 754,458,691 downwards.
ATTCAGAATGGAAACCAGCTTGATTCAGTTTAATCTCAAAATAACATTAAAATAAATCAAATGAATGTGAAGTATCCCTTAATATAGAATTTGACCTGAATACCAACAACTTAGATAAAAATGTTAAAAATAAGATTTTAGCACAACCACCAACAAAACATGACCAAAAATCAAAAAAATGAAAACTACTATCTCAGCACACATAAATAAAAAACCAGTAAGAAAATAATACATACAAACCATTACGAAAATCACGATTGTACCAACTGGTAAATACAAATATCCAATAGACACTTCACTGGGTAAAATAGCATGAAAAAGAAGAGTAACATGCATAGTATTAATTTTAACCATATATGCTATAAAAATAGCATGAAAAGAATAAGAATAGATTTCTCACATTGAAATAAAAGTATCTTCTTAGGTGTGGAAGTGATCCACAATATAACACATGTGATGTGGCCAACTTGGATAATGAAATTGGGAGAGTCCAAAATGGATGCAGAATTTATACCATCTTTGACATCCGTTCTACTAGGATACATCTTCAATAAAAAAACAATCACTCCACCTCTCCAAATTAGTTAACAGAAGGTTGTTTTTTGTTTTGGAAAAAATATAATAGAGAAAAAATTTAAAGAAATGATGATCTAGGAAATGGAACTACCAAATCATACTAAAAACTAGATCTTTAATTAGTGGAAAATTGAAACATGGAATCGCTACCCACATAGAAACAAACATTATCCTAGAAATAAAAAGGTAGAAAACATAAGAAGGTGGAATGAAATGAACCATGTATTTGACAAAAACTAGTTTTGGACTACAAAATGTACCCTACTGACCTCTATTGTTATCACCAATGTATCAAAAAATCCTAAAATTCACACCGAGTATAAGTAATGATGAATAATTTTATAATGGGTTTCGCTTGAAACTCGGTGCTCCACCCAATGTGAACCAGCCACAAAAGCCATTAGATCTAGAATCCCCAAAACATAAAACAATCTATCATAGTCCAAAGTTTATCTGACCATGAAAAATATCACCTAACCATACCATTGAATGAATTGGAACACCCTTTTATGTTTGATGTGGAAGCTGACACCAACTCCTTCCACTTTAGATAACCACCATCATGAGAAGCATCTTGAGCACGCAAACATTATCCTCAACAAACAGTTTTCATCTAAAAAAATCATATACAAATAATATTGCATGATAAAAAAACTAAAAGATTATCAAACAAATGACCACAATATGAAGGTATAACCAGTTACAAGAACAACCTCCACAAAGAAATATATAAAAATAACCGTTGACAACAACAACAAGAAAAATAATCAGAATAACCAGTGACCATAATAAGAAATTTACCAGTGACCTCTACAAAAAGATGGCCAGTAACCAAAACAATAGAAAACTCATGGCCACCATAACAAAAGTAATAATTCATGATAAAAAATTAATAATAATATTATATAAATAGTGACTATAAACTACTAATAATGATAATAAATTCAACATAAAATGACACCTAACTCAAAATTTTGTTATGTAGTAACACTACTATTAATTGATAATGACACTACATTAAATTGAAAATAAAACCTAACTCAAGAGTTTACAAATGATTTTGCGCATTGAGTATCTTAGGCATTTTGGATTGAGAGTTACGAAGACAATGTTAAAGGAACTTTATAAGTTGGAATTGAAACCAAAACTAGTACTTCACTTGTGCAATAACATGAGACTAATCATCCATGTATTATAATTTCTAAAAAAGAATCATATTTTTGAGAGTTTATAATTAATGGAATATGTTGAATGGGTATATTTAATATCATTTCATCTTAAACTACTATAATCAAAATCAATAGTTTATTTTCTAGTTTTATTTGAATCTATATCATTAGAATCGTGTAAAAAAATTACGCATAAAATAATTTGTTATTAGATAAAGAAATAATAAATACTATAATGTAATTCAAAGTATAATCAAGATGGAACATTTATTATATGGATTCTTTATGATAGGAATATTTTATAAAATGAAATACAAACTGTTAATATGAAACATATATCATTGGATAAAAGTAAAAAAAAGTGTTATAGTTAACATTATTAGGAAACTGACAATCAAATTTTTATGAAATAGTTCAAAATGAATATTTTATAACTAAATATAAGATAAATAATAAATAAATATGTTAACACACATTCTTATCCAACTAATTTTGGTATATGGTTAGAAAATTTCTATTGGGAGAATTTCAACCAAATTTACATTCAAATAGAGGTTTCCGTACAAATATTTTTGGATTTTATTTCATTATAAAATAATATATATCTATATTTGAATTTTAACATTAAAATTATAACATTGTTGAATTTGTTGTGTCAGGTAGATAAATATTAGTATTCATGTTTATGTGTGTTTTCAAACATATTTATTAACTCATAATTCAGATTTCATAATATTATATTTTTTACAACATATATCTATTTTGATAAATCATAATATTAATTATGAATATTTAAAATTTGTTTAGATTTGAAATTGGAATATTTAATATTTTTTTATGTATAGAAATAATATATATTGATTAACATATATAAATCTACTATTAGTTTTGAACAAATATTTTGATTAATATTTATTTATCTTGATGAAACATATATTTTTATTTAATCAGAACAAATTTTGAAACATCTATCAAAACTAATATTAAGATGTTTGAATTAATATTACAATATATTTTATATTATTCCTAATACATATTTTTTGTATATTAATATTAGTTCTAATATATGTTAGATCACATTAATAGATTGGAATTAATACTTATTTTGATGAGAATACATAATTGACCGTTCTAATATGTATTGATAAAAATAAAAAATATTATCTGGACTATTATTGTCATCAGTATATATAGTTCTAGTAAATTAATATCATTTACACATATTCAATATTAGTTATAAACTAAAAAACATAAATGTAATATGTAATATTACTTCATAGCTAATATGAAATTGGATTTTTCATGGAAAAAAGAAATACTTTTTCTGACACATATATTGATCACAGTATTACAATTTTTTCATTGTACACAAATTACTTCTTGATGTATGATCACATTATTAGTTCAAAACTATCATGTATTGATAAAAATTCACAAATAAACTTATTGTGTTTCGAATTGATGATAAAACATATATGTTCAGAACTAATATTAGTTCTAAAATTTATGTTTTAATCAATACATATAAGTTCTGAAATATAAATATGATTTCTATTGCATTTTATTATTTAGTTTTGCTCCAGGGGTTTTAGGAAAGGAATAATAAAATCTTACAGGTTCCCATTTTTATCACTCCATAGAACCAAATTTAATGTTTATCAATGAATAAATAACATAAAACATTTTTAAAGATACTTTAATCAAATCATCTATTTTCTTTTCAATTAATATGTTTTTTATTATTTATTTCATTGTCTTTTAACATCTGTGTGTTTCATAGACCAAGAAATTAAAATTATTATTTTGCAATAGAACTATAATGGTAAACCATCTTACTAGTGATATTCCAAAGGAGAATCAGGGGAACTTCTACCATTAATGACATGTTTCATATTTTTTAAATATATGAACTAAAATTTACAGTTGATTACATTCATATTTTTTACTTTATTTTCCAGTGATTTTGATGTAGATAATTGATTTTCCGGTGATTTTAATAGAAAAAGTTCTTCAAGACACTTTTTGAACATCTAAGAAATTTTATTATTTTCAATTGAAACTAGTTCCTCTTAAAAATCATTATGAAATAGTGTATGTGTCTAGTTTCATTTTTGATGTCATTATCAATATTTTCTTAGTTTTCTAATATTCATTTAGATTCAAAAAATCTTGTATGTTATGTTAATATTTTCTATGGTTGTTCATAATGATGGAATTATATTGACTAGTTAGTATTACATATATCTATTTATTGGAATTTGCATCAATTACTTAGTTGATTGAGGAAACTCATGTAAATAGATATAAAAAAATAAAGACCTCCACAATTGACTTTCTCACACTGAATTTAATATATGAATTTTTATATAAATGTTACATATTTCTATTGTTTTTATGTTATTTTTGAATTTTTCACTCTATAAATATTACATTGATCATATAGTTGTATCTTAATAATGTAGTTTAATATAGAAGAGTATTTCATATCATTATGTATTGAGTAATATAATTATATGAATTGTAAGAATATAAGTAAATATTTATTATTTGAAAATAATATATTAATGTGTAAACATAAATGTCGCCAACTGGTAATGGAAATGAATAAATAAAATTATAAATTAATGAATATATTAAAAAACTATACCATAGCTATTCTAGTTGAAGAAGATGTAATAATGAGTTCGGCTCATCGAATGTGGTTGCTTGAAGTTCCACCATAGACATGAAACTAATTAATGTATAGAACAAAACATATTATTTAAAATAAAGAGTGAAACATATACTTATTATTTAATAATGGAAGTAGAATTAATTGAATAATGAATGAAACATGTTCCTATCTGTTAATAAAGAAAGAAAAATATACCTATTATTTAATAATGGATGAAATTGAATAAATAAAAAAACATATATTTATAGTATACAAGTAAAAGTATGATTTAATTATATGAGCATCATTTTTCTATTGCAACCTCATTAATTTTCTTTATAAAATGTCCTCTTTAAAAGTTTGTTGGTTGTTGATATCCATTTTTGATATATCTGACTCATGGTATGATAAACAGTATAATGCAAGCATGGTATTAAAAAATAAATTTGTAGTGTGTCTATACAGTGTATATTAAATATGTATTTTTTGTGTTCTTATGTAGAATTCATATATAAAAAATATAATAATTATATGGGAATTTATGGTGTGGATATACAATGTTTACAGTTTTCATATGATAGTGTATAATAATTTGTTTTATATTATGACATTCTAACATCATTAATCCAATAGATATTAAAAATAGAATATGATTTAATGTTATAAAGGATAAAAGGGACACCGATATGAGCATTAGATCAGTATGTTTCAAAATTTCATGTAGAAAATATGGAATGAGGACTATAGCTTCACAGTAGGATAAGATGATACCATGGAAGATAAGAAATGGGTGTGGATTTGAAAAAGGGGCTACATGTAGTATTTATAGGAGTACAATTCAATGAAGATATTTAAAAAATTTAATTGATAAGATATTGGAATAAATAAAGTAGTCTGAGTAAATAAATGTAATAAATAGTAAATGGAGGTACAACATCAATTTTATAGTTTTCTCATAATTATAAGATATTGGTAATGGAAATGAAAGTACTATAAATTCATGTAATATGTGGGCAATATGAAACAATTTAATTTTCACTACTGAGTATATAATAGAAAATTATAATATTCATTTAATGGTGGTCTATAAAGAAAAATGGAATACTTGTTGAGAAGATAAAAATGGACAAACCTAAAAACATGATCCTCAATGAAGAGATATTATAGAAATCAACCAATGATTTAGAGGATATTAAATCAAGGGATCAAAATGAGGGCATCAAAATTGGGTTTCATGTACCATGGAGTACAAAATGGAACCTAAAATGATGGAAAAAATCATAGTAACCTAATACAATCAAAAGGAATAGAATAATTCAACTAGGGGTATGGAATTTTACAGGTTCTCATGTGACATTAAGGGAAGATAAGAACAACACCAACCTGATTCCTTCACAACAATGATCGTAAGTCGAGAAGGAACTCCTACTTTTGAGATGTGGTGAAATTGTTGGAAGGTAAAAAAGGAAGCTTGTTGATTTGGTATGGTGAGTCGTGAATGAGTGTTTGGAAAATGGGTGGCTTTGTGAGTGGGATGATGTGGTGTGAAAAGGGCGTAGTTTGGAGGGGAATGAATATATAGAATAGTGACACATGGGATGTAAAATATTTAACATCATTATAGATATTAATTTTTATATAACGAAATATGTTTATATTATATATATATAATGAAATTATATATATATATAATCATTTATTTATCAGATATATATTATATATCATAAACATATAATTTTTCAATGAAAACGCATGATTATACTGTTTTATTAAGATATTTAAAATTTATAATATTTTTTTTTAAAATAATATATATATATATACATATATATATATTCTTTTATTGGAAAAATATTTTATGATATTGAATAATAATCATAAACGATTTTTATAATGGTTAAAAATCTGCTAGTAATAACAATTAATCACATTAGATTCAATTGAGGGTAAAAATTCTTAGTATTCATATGATAAATTAATAGATTTAATTATTGGTAAAAGTTCGATTGGTGTTAAATGATCAATATAAATAGATATAATCATTTGTAAAAACAAGTGTTGGTACTTAAAATAAATACCAGCATAAATAAAAATGTATTGAAATTTCTCATTTTAACCAAAATATATATTATCTGTCAAGAAATTTATGTTGGTATAAGTCATTTTCTTGTATTTTAATGGCGGATAAAATCAAGGAATGTTGCAATTGGGATCCATTTCCACCACTTAGTTATAGATATATGTTATATCTCATCTCATATTATATTATTGGAACCCAATTAGGCTGTGATAATGGATCTAATGGTTTTTTTGGAGTATTTATGTTTTTTCTTATGGATCTAGGATCGTGAGGACCTGATCTATTCTTCCTCAATCTCTATTTTTGAAGACGTTTTTTTCTACCTCCATTTTGAAGAATGTTTTTATATATAATTGGTTAATTATTAGTATTTATTATTGTTCTTGTAAAATTAATTTGAGACATTCATATAGTTTAAGTGACTTGTTCATTTATGATATTTTAGTGAAATAATCATGTTTTTAATGGGTTTTTTGTTAGAATCATGGGGTATCAAACAAAGTGTTTAATTAATGTCTTGAATGGTCGTTTTGATTAAAAATGGGTTTTCAAAAAAAGAAGTGGATTGGATTGGTTTTGTAAATGTTTAATAAAATGTGATCATAGTTTTGAAATTGATATTGATGAACATGGGACATTGGGGACATTTTTTATATCAGAAAAAACATGTCACTTGTAGTGTTCATGATGCTACTAGAGATTTCTTGATATTAATGGACTATGAAGGTAAATGATATTAGTCAGTACCAATGTATGTATTCACATAGGCTAGGTCCCAACACAGATTGATTTTTCATTTATGGTTTATTTAGTGCATGATGGATTTTATCATGGATTATTGCCTCTATATTTCATCATGTGTTTATATCACATGGTTTCATAATATGGGTCATTTAATGGATATGTGTTCACCCTCTTATCTTATGGTGCATGTATATGAATTATTATCTACTAACTAGTACTTTTAATATTCATAGCTATTGTGGATATGAAATTATTTTATGAAAAACCAATAGAAAATGATTAAAAAAATATCGTTGGATTTATGAAAATGATTTATAATATGTTTATTTTTTAAATATAAAACTATCACACTATTTATATTATATCATGCATAGAATTGGTGGTGGTATCCTATTGTGATTTGTGCTCACTTCTTACTTTTTTCTTTCATCGGTGGTAGATTTATTTCTAATAGAATCATGTAAAGGAAATGGCATCATGTTGTATACAAGATTCACTTGTATTCATTGGCTATATGGAGGGATGATTTGGAGGTGATAGTTCATCACATGGAATCTTGTTGGTATTTTCATGTAGTAAATTTTGGTTTTTATGGTTTGGATTGTATTGTATTGATTTTGGTTGTATCTTATTCTTCCACATTTTATTATGGTTGTATGCATTTTCATTGCTACGTTACAAAAAAATTTTATCTTATTGAATCTCACCATCATGATAAGATGGATCGAGTGGCCCATCTAGATGAATTGGGTTTGTTCATTACATTACTGATTTTGGGAGATTAAGAGTTATTATGTATAATATGAATATAATATTACATTAATCCTTCATGAATGTTATATTCTATTTATCAATCCTTATGATATTTCATTATGATATTTTTTAACTCCACTAATTTGAATAAAATTTTCATTCACATTATTTGATGATTAGATAAATTTTTATATGATAACATAATTTAAATGTATATTTTTATTAGATATTTTTCTCATTAATATTTTTCATGTAATTATATTACTAATGTATTTCCATTTTTTCTTTACCCTTTTCCTAATATTTACATGATAATTTCATGTTTTCTAATTATTTTCAATAGGATTTTTTGTTTTGGGGGAGTGTTTATGAAGTAAATATTGAAGTTATAGTGGTGGATCATGACAAAATAATGTGTAATGTTTATTAAATGTATTTTATAAAAAAAATATTTTTATAAATTATAAATGTTGGTTTTTGGTGATATATAATTAATTGTTTTATTATGTAATTCTCTAACACTAATCTTAATGAATATTAGAATGTGGGTGTAGTAATATTTATGAAAACCATTCTAATTCTATGAGGGATTTGTTTAGCTCTTCTTAGTTAGTATTATATTATTTTTATATGACTTTATATTTTAGGATATGGTTGTATTGGTAAAATAAATATTATTTACATAATTTAAATAGATAATATGTTCATTAATGAACATATCTTAAAATGTTGGTTAATGATAGAAATTAGTACATTATTCATTGTCAATGTGATTATGGTTATTTTAGGATAAGTAAAAGATGTTTTTTGGATTATATAAAATCATGTTTTGATTAGATTTGTGTTTGTAATTTTTTATGGTATATTTATAATTTTTTTTGTATTTAGTTAATATATAAAATAAGAGGAGAAAAGATAAATAAACATAGATTAAACTAAAATTGTTATAGGTTGACCTAAAAGTGTCATATATTGAACAAATCATGCCACAGTTTTCGATTGATAGTATTATAGGATAAATTAATAGTGTTATGAGATCATACATTTTAGGATTCATATTTTATAAAAATCATTACTATGATTTTATAATATATTATCTAAAATCACACTAATGAATTACTTTTTAGAATATGGCTAGAAATTGGTAGAATAACTCATCTAATAACAATTCATACAATGAAAAACCATTTCCTCAAGTGAGTATTTTGATCCATTAATGGATGAAAATTGTATCAAAATGATAGAAGTGATTTTTTTTCTTTAATCTTGATTGAAAAGGTCATATCTATTGTTTGTAATTTATTATATAAGTCTAATAAATGTAAAAACATAATCAAATTAGCAATAATAATGATGAATATTATCATATAGAATAAGATAAATTCATTTTAAATATTTTCATTCACTTTCATAATTTCAAATTTATATATTATATTCTATAATGTAATAATAATTTGGATTAATATGTTAAGATGTATGTGAAAAAGGGGATTTGATATTTTTGGTATACCTCTAGAAACTCCTACAAAGCTTTTATTCTTCCAAAATTATAAAAAAAATACGGATTAAATTGTTGAGATTAATGAAAATCAAAATATTTTCTTAATATGAGGGAAATGATGGGTATTTTTGTCTTACTCTAGAAACCAATGTTATTTTCATAATATGACCTATAATATATTATATTCATATTGTAATATTAACTCAACTATTTTACATTGGTTAAAAAAATAAAATTATGAGGATAAAATTTCATTATTATGGGTGAAAATATAATTATATTTTTTCTAATATGTCAAAACTATTTTTTTATTAATACTATTATATTAATTTATATGATATATATATATATATTGAAAATATATTATGTGTTTATTCTGTGAATTTTATTGGATAAATTATGTACTCATTTAACAATAAAATTAATGATGATAATTTCATGATATAATATATTTTTTATATATGTGTAAGTAGTATTTCAGTAATCTGATTATATAATTAAACATGTTTTCAAACTTATTAAAAAATTTATTAATATATATTTATATTCAATATACATATTTATAATGATATTTATTGTTATTATTTTTAAATATCCATGGAAAAATTGTTGATATCCAAGTAAGTGATTAATCTTGAATGTATTTGTATATAATGGTGTCATATTAGACTTCTCGAACTTGTTATAACTTTAATGGTGATTGATGAGTTTCATATGACTAATGAGAGAGGCTAGGATAATATAGTACATTTCATATTATTTTTATCCATTTTTTTAATCCATTTGGTTTATATTGAGACTCATTGTATTAGAATTACATGTTACAAACTAAAGGTCCACATTCTTTTGTTCGATTATCATTAAAACTCAACGTTGTTCTGGGATGGAGGAAACCTAATTAAGGAGTGTAAAAATTCATAAAACATTAAATTTTATATATATTCCTTATGGTATTAGTTACTTGGTTGTATAATGATTTTTATTGTTATTATATCTCATTTTAGACCATTTTTGTTTTAATAATATATATAATTCACTACTATAGTGGTGGAGATATGTATATCTAACCTATTCTCCAACAGACATCTTATATCATATTCCAAGAATTAGTATATCCCTTTAACACATGTTAACCAAGGATAAACCTAATCCATCCAATATATTTTTATTAGGGATATTTCAAGAAACATAATTTTGAGGATGGAAGCCTTGATATCTCTTCTTGATGGTGAAATTATAGTTTATTAATGTTTTTTTTTCATATTGAATTTCCACCATATAAACCTACTAAAATCGAAATATTTATTACTAGCGGTGATCTCAAAGGTTTCTATATTGTTGTGTGATTTATGAATGGAAATGATTATACTACCAAATCTATTGTTTTTTCAAGTGTTGATAGAGGTAAAAACCTTGACAGTTGGTTTTTTTACTCCTTTATGATATGTGACTTATGGTAGATTCATTAAGAATAGAGATAATTATTGAGTTATTATATGGTAAGGTGTGGTTTTTGAATGGTCACATATCTATAATCACACAATAATTACAAGTATACCTATTCAAAATTTCTTCAATCCCTAAGTATTTGATGCATTACTTAGTCAGTTAACCCCAATTTGGGTTTTCTCTATACAGAAATGAATCCCTATTGGAAGCAAGTTTTTCCATATCATGTTACCAAATGATGAAATGATTAGGATAGTGTAACAACCTCTGGGTAACAATCATTTCTTATTTGATATTTTATTTAATTTCTATTTCATTATTAAATTTCCCAGGTTGCATGGTTTGGAAATATTATATTTGGGGGAAAACAGAGACCAGTGCATGGTTGGCGCATAATTTTTCTAACCATGCGAGTAACTATGTGGAATGATGTTTGGGGGATAGATTTTTTTCACGGTATGAGAAAGAATAATCTAATCATGTTAGTTTTAGTGGAATCTATGCTTATTTTTTGGGATAGTGTATCTCCAACATGGTTTCTGCACGTTATTCCAACTAATGTGATAGAATCGTGCTAGTTGTCCAGTCCATTAAAATTTACGGATTGATGAATGGTATATCCAGTTATATAAGTCCTATTAGCCTCATTTATTTTATGATTCATGAAAATCCCTCTCATATATCATTATAGCTTCTCACTTATCCATTTATGTGGATTACACTTGATTACTTGGTGGTTTGTTTTAAGGTAATATTATTTCTTCATGATTGCTCATTCTTGCCCCTATTATACCTTTATTATTCCTTTTTCATGGATGTGTAAAAAAAACTAGAACTCCAAATGTATAAATAAAGTTTATTTAATGGGGTTTTTGTTTTCCTTTGATATTTTAGGTGTGTGAGGATATATCATTCTAAATTCTAGTGGTTATCATTAAAGGCAATAATATTTGGTTTGAATTTGAGATAGGTGTTTGTATTGAAGGGGATTTTCCATGGATAACCACTAATTTGTTATCACCTTTTTTTTATCTTATTTCCTTTAAATTGATCTGTCATATATTTTCATATAGGTTTGAATTGATTCATGTTTGGTTCCTGAAAATTGATTTTTTCACATGGGATTTCAGTGGGAGTTCACTTCAATGCATTCCAAGTTCCTAAAAATGGATGAATAAGGATTTATGCTTTAAAATGGATTTTGAAAGGGGTTTCAGTGGGAGTTCACTTCAATGAATTCCAAGTTCCATTATTGCATTGAAATGGTCTTGTTGTATTATTAAATTGGATTTTGAAATTCATTTTATGAATTATTATTATATGATTGTCAATGACTAGAAAATATGAGACCTATGGTGTGAGGGTGTGCATGAAATAAATGATTTTTTTATATAAGGGTTTGAGTGATCCTTTGGGTGTAAGGATGAGTGATATTATAAATAATTTACCAAAGTAATGGGAGTTATCTTTTTATTTTAGGCTTAGGAGGACCAAGAGAGATTCCAACTTACTATACTAGCTTTGTTGACAAGAAGATTCTGTTTTTTTAAGTCAAACTAGAACAATATGCTTAGATACCATGATTAAAATTTTGTATTCCTAGTTGATTTATAAACATTCCTCGATTATGTGAGTTCCTTGTTTGTTTGACATATTTTCTTTTATTCCTATTTCAATTTATATGCTTTTTTGATTATTTTTATGCTAATGATTACTTTGATACCATGTGTGGGTGTGTTGAGTATGTTATGATGGGTGAATTTCTTATTTATTTGATCCTTTTTTACATATGTTTATAAATATGATTTTGTTTATAAAAACCAAAGTGATTTAAAAAAAGTAAAATGTTTTTTGGTGAACCTATTTTAATTGTGAAAATGTTTCTTAAATGAGTTTCAAATTAGATAACCCATTTTCATTGTAAAAATCCTTATAAATGTATATATATATATATATATTCATGGTGGTATCCTACTAGGAATTGTTTATCATACTATAAATATAACTTTCGGTATAAAAATACATTGTTTTCATGATATAGGTGAGGATAAGGTTACCATTAATCTTAGAGGCTCTCCATTATTACCAGATTCTATTTATGTTGTGTTAGAGGAGATGCGGTCTAACAGAGTTGAGATCATGTAGTTAAGTTTTGGTATATTTTATTGTTGGGATCTTATGTATTTCCAATTGGTACTTAATCCATGTTTTGAGTTTTTATATTTTCACTATGGATACTATGTGTATATATTGTTTATGAAATTTTATATACATTTATGTGATGATTTTTATGATATCATCCTTTTGTAAATAATTCATTTACTCTTTTTTTTATGTTTATATCTGTTGATCCTATTTTACTAGTAGGGATGGAAATCTAATGATTGGATATGTAATTTCGGGTTATCAAGGGAAAACAATTCCCAAATGGTTTTTTATGATGCTCTGGTTTTATTTCTCTACCCTGTTTGATCGAGAATGTGCATTGAGCCTTAAGGCCTACCAGTACTGGTGATTGGTTGGGTCAACATTGGAAGGTTCACTAAAAAATTATATTAGAGTGTATTTTTTTATTTTGTGGTCAATAGAAGGCTAGATTTTTTACCACCAGAGATTGATATGTCTGAGTGGATGTGTTCCTAGATAGGTCTTCATCAGGTTAAACCTTTAGTCAACACAGACAGTCTAGGATTGTCTTTAAGTTTGGAGTCTAGTTATGGGTTGTTTATTGTAATTTTATGTATTTCCCAACTGATTATGAATTATGGGGTATGAATGTGGGTTATATTGAGTTTTGGGGTGAAGTTAGTTGGATAACATGAACTGTATGGTTTCGCCACATGGTTTTTAGAAATAATTAATAAAACATGAGACCTTTTTTATTATCTTCTTATGAAACCAGAATAGTTGGAACACTATTTTTCTAACTGTGTGTCCAAATTATAGACAGTGAAAAATTGTTTAAAAATTATATATTTTCACCTACTTTTCATTTTAATTTCTAGTTGATTTTTTTGTTAACTTATTGAGGTTTATTATGGGATTTTATTTTGGTTTATTTGATGATGATTGAGTATAAAATACGAATTGAATGATCTTGGGTCATGTGTTCTATAGAAAATGCCTCCCAAAATGGCATAATAAAGGTTTAGATAGGGGTTCATGGTGATTTTCCTTTTAGTGAACATCATATTGATCAAGCCTTGATAAAGTCAGTGATAACTACAATAAATTTTCTAAGATAAGAGGGTGTTCATGATTAGTCACATACAATGGGCCATGCCAAGGAGTTAACTATAAGAAACAAACCAGTCTTCAAAAGTGATAAGGGGTTAGGAGCTGAAGTAGTGTATGAAGTTGATTGAGAGTATCTTTCAATTTTTTGAATACCCCAAAGAAATCATAGTTTTCCGTCACTACTAATATGTTAGAAGGACCCTGTTAAAAATGGTGTGTAGTTGTGTTTCTAGAGTAGTGAAATTATAATCTCACATGGAATACCATGAATGTGGTTTTTAATCAGAAATTAAATCACGATACATTATAGAGAGCAATGTCTTTTTATTTTATGTTTATAGAACAATGATACGATTTTGGGATGGAGTATTAATCTCATTTTTTTCAATTTTTTTCATGTGTTTCTTGACATACTCTTGAATGATTACCTTAAATATTGATATTTGGAAATGGGATTAATGTAAATTGTCATTTCAAATATTAATATTCTTTTCAAAACAACATATACGGTCATGGTTGATAATGTGGTTAAGTAGCGGAAGACAGGGTCTGCTAGATAGGTCTCAATGGTGTTCCTTCAGTGGTTGGTAGCTAGAGATCTTCATATATATAGAAGAGAAAGTGAGTTCAGCCTCATTGTGGTGGTGGAAAGAGTACTCCACAATCATCAATATCTATAATAATGGTTTCTTTAGTGCATGCATTGGTGGTCTATTGTCATTGTAGGAAATATTTAAATAACAGACTTTCTCTCCCTAAGGATTTTATGGTGTTCCATCGGTGTGGGAATCTAATCCGTTTTCAATTATTATATAAGTCTCTACAATAATGGAGTGGAATTCAATTTTCTCATGTTAGGCCTATAATTTTTTAATATGATCATTAATTGGATTGTTTTAATAGTATTAAAGATCATGCTGATTTCTATCACCACTAGGACTAGTTTATATCTACTAATGGGAGAACTCATGTATTGGAGAGTGAGTGGGATCCATTATCAAGAAAAAAGGGCACATAATTTCAGATATGGGAGTTATCACATCATATATTTTAGTTCATTCATTGATATTGTAGAACATAGTAAAAAAAATTTCTTCCAAAGGTCTTGGACCGATACATTGATATTTTTTGGAAGTAATTTTATGGGTTTCTAAACCAATAAAAGGTTGAGTTCACTATCGATATTATTTTTAGGATGATCCCTATTTATTTAAAAAAAATAGACTACTCCAACTGATTTGGAAAAGTTAATTCTCAGTTTGAGGTCCTTGAAAGTAAAGGTTTTATTCAGACGAGCATGTCACCATGGGAATCATCAATTCTATTTTCAAAAAGGTGTATAGTTTTCGTTATCTTTCGAAAGACTAAAATAAAATTAATATAAGTTCCATAAATAATAATTACTAATTTCCTAAAATTTATTATCATTTCTATCTACTTATAGGATTTCATTTTTTTAGATTGAATTGAGATCGGGGTACCATCAGTTGGAGATTCTAGAGGAGGATGTCATGAAGACCACATTTTAATGCAGGTATAGAAATTTTAAGTATTTTTTAATGACATTTGGCCGTAACTATTATTATATAGTATTTATGGTCATAATGAAAAAAACCCTCCATCGCATTTTATAAAAACTAGTGGTTCTGTCTGTTAATGATATATTAGTGTATTCTAAGATGGAGGAGGACCATTCTGACCATTAAGAAATTGTTTTAACAATATTAATAGATGATTATATGTATTCAAAGCTACCCAATTATCAATTCTAGATTAAAAAGGTGTAGTTCTTGGGCCATGTTAAATCTAATTAAATAGTCTTTGTCGGTCCTTAAAAATATCAAAGTAGTTATGTCCTGAGAATATACAAATAATGTGTTTGATATTATGAGGTATTCGGTTTTGATTGGGTAATATAGTAATTTTTGTTGGAAATCTCTTAGAAATATTATTCTTTGGTGACCTTTATGATGAAAGGGGTGATGTTTGAGTAGAAAAATAATTTTATGAGTATTTTATGAGCTATAGGCCTGTTTTACATCCACAAAAGATATGATTCTTCTCAAGAAAATGAAATATTATCTAGTGTATTTTGTTGCCTTAGATGTAGGGATTCATTGAATTATAATGTAGGATGACTTTGTGATGGTCTATATCATTTTATATCTATTCCCACATGAGTGAAATTATCCCACCCTGGCCTATAGTTAGCTTTCATAATGCAGGTGTTGAATCATGGCACTATTACAACTGTTTAGAATATTTTACAATCTACTCAGATAATAAGATCGAAAGATTACCTAAACTCAAAGCCACATGAATCTATAATAGGGAAGATTGGTATAATATCTTTAAACTTTTTAATTCAGTAGAACCTACACCCCCACGAAGGGGAATTTTTTCATTGATACTGTGAGTAGAAAGACTTATGTCTAGGTTATCCTGGATTCATTGGATGAGTGGATCTTGATGACATTTTTTACTAATATATGTTCGGAGTTGTAGGTGGATGGAGAGTAGGTATGAATTAATACTTTATATTACACAACTTATCTTTTTTTTGGGTTCATAGTGGGAAATCATCCCCCCATAGTTTTATTAGATTAGAAAAGTTTAAATTATTTGGGATGACTTGATTGATTTGTCTCATTATATTGATGATTTTTTATTTTTCGTGAGTTGGATACCCATTCCTTTTACCTTATGGAAGAAGGTGATGAATGATAGGAATTAATAGATCTATTAAATTAACCCCTAGGGCTACTTAAATGTTTTATACCATGAGTAGTAGTTTTTTGTGTCTCGGGATGAGGCGATCTGACATTAGATTTTTGTTTCTTGATGTTTTTTCTTTTTAGGGGATCAAAGATGGGAACTAGAAACTAAAAAGGTTATTTTATCCTCTTCTCAATCTGATGTATTTGTGGGATGAATTATCAGTGTACTTTTTTATTAACCTACCTCAAAATCCATGTTTGAATGAGCCTATCTCAGTTATTTTCCATTATTTTACCAAGTTAGATAATTTTCTTCTAATTAAAGTGTAGATGAAGGTATGGGAGATATGGACCAAATATTAACCAAAAGTGTTTAGGATTCATAGAGTTCCATTAATAATAATTTATAACTTAGATTCTCATTCCACTTCTTGGTTTTATAAGGGACTTCAAGAAAACTCGATGACTATAAAGAGGTTGATCATAGTGTCTCACCAATAGATGGATGGTTAGTCTGAGCATACAAATCTGGATATTTAGGATATTATACAAGTTTTTGGTCTTTATATAATGGTTTTTTAATATTTTTATATTCTATTGGATGAGTTTTCATACAATAATATTTATCATTCCTCGATTAGGGTGGCCCCATTTAAGGAATTTTATAGGTTTTCTTTCATTCCTAATTTTTTTTAGATGGGTGGGTGACCATTACTTGTTAGGGCCAACCCTTAACCTTGATATGATGAATTTTTTTGTAGATTTAGAAAATTTTAGTGACACATAAAATTCAACCATAGTCATAGGTTGATTACTGAAATAACTGGTTAGAGTTTGAGGTTGGTGATCAAGTATTTCTTTGAGTATCTATTCAACAAGGACATTGTTTATTAGGAAATCAGGGGATGATAGTGTTTCATTATATCATCCCGTTATGTATTTTGTAATATATTATGACGGTTTAATTTTAGTTATAGATTACACCAGGGATAAAACAGATTAAAATTATTTTTCTGGTATCCATTTAAAGAGATATAATCCAGACCCAACTAATGTAGTAGAGTGGGATGATTTTGAGTTTGAACTTGATGTCATCAGAGAGGAGCAGTCTGTTCATATCATGGATTTTAAAAATAAGTTCCATCATGAAAAATCTATATCGTTTATTTTTTATCTTTACCAGGGAGGTGGAAATAACTCGGATACATGGTATTGGGATGCTTTGGTAAGTGAGCAGTGGTCTCATCTTTTCTCTTCTGTAGATACATGAGGACTTTATTGGGTTGAAAGTATCATGGTGGGGAGGTTTTTCACACCTATACGATCATTGTTATGAATTAATTTATTTTTTCTTTACTTTTTTTTCATTCTTTGATTTATTGGGTGTCTATGGCCAAACTTTGGTCTTGGGTGGAAAACAGACCCAGGTTCATGGTTAGCACATAGTTTGTAATGACCCAATATTTTTCTTAAAGGAAATTCCTTTCTTATAAATATGTATTAATCACAATAAATCACAAAATAATTAACTAAAAAGTGCTATGTAACCCTTCAAAACATAGGATTTTCACTTCTGTGATGTGAATTTCAAAAATCTGACATACCCATTTGTGTTCAGTAAGTTATTTAGAGTCCAATAAGAAAAACATAATTTTTGGTGAATACTAACCTACCCTTATGAATAGTAGCATACCATTATGAATAGTGATATAACATAATGAATAGTAAAATTACATATGATTGTATATAAATAATATTATAGTGTAAGTACGATATATCTATGCTTTAAAATAAGTAAACAAATGATTTAAAACTCGTGTTTTTAGAATAAATTATGTTTTTAATTAAATATTAAATTAATAATTTTTCAAAAATAATTTATGACAAATGGACTAACTTTTTAGATTCTTCACATCAAAAAATTTTTGTGGTAAAGTATTTATATTTTTCTGAAAAACATGAATTTTTGATGAATAGTGAAATACAGTAAAATACCGTATATGCAAATTATCATTTAAATACACTATTAATGACATCACCCGTGATGTAAGACCACTTGGTTCGAACTAAAATGATAAAATTACTATTATGGGTCATGTAATACTCATTATTCCTTGTCTTGAGGATATATAATAAATTAATTAATTTTATATTAATAAATCCCCTCTCTCCTCCATTATAAATACCCCCTCTCACTCCATCTTCCATTCACTCCTCTCAAGACTTTTTCCTTCTTCAAATACTTTTAAATATCCTCCCAACCTCCTATTACACGTACTAAAAGCCTTGGTCTCATAAAAAGACCAAAACCTCTCCCTAAAGGAGGCTCTCAAGGATGTTTGGTTCAAGAGGTAATTTCCTCTTTTCAATTCTCTATCCTTCCTTTCAAGTTCATATGTTTTTTTCTATTACCTATACATATAGAAATTTTGTAATTAATCTAGTACAATATATGTACTGTAATTTTTTCATTATAGTGCAATAAGTTATCATCATCTCCCCCTTTTACTCCCTTTTATACCAGTAGCAAGAACACCATCTGAGATGTGACAATTTTCCACATTCAAGGACGATGGAATTTTGATTTCTATTATCATTCTCAATTATGGTCATGAAAACATTATTTTTATGGTTGAACCAGATTATTATATATAATATAACCTTTTTAATATTCTCTAATCCCTTTGTACAAATGGTATTATGTTATAAAGAAAAATTAGTTCGTTGTAATCAGAACCCACAAATTAACCGAAACAATTATCATTAAGGTTCAATATAATAATTCATTCTATTTACATGTAACCAAGTTATATAAATGACCAATAACACGTATTTGAATTCATAAATAATATATAATTTCAATTTTGGAGATTTACATCTATTCCACATTCTTAAATAAGTGAACCAAATATGAAAATAAAGAAAATGAACACTCCGGAACGATGGAATTCAATACAATAAATTTTCAATAAAGACATAAATGAACTAACCAGAATTATGATAAAATAAATAAATGTCTAATAGGTTCTTAAATAATTTATTAATATGTATAATTTCATATTCCAGGAGCTTATGTTCGAGAGAGGAACACATTCAGAGTTAAGGTAAGGGGTTTCCACCCAAACATCTGTTTTCATTCAGGTTACATTCATTGTCTGATTACCTCAATAAAATTCATATATATTTTTCTATACTCCTAATTAATTCTTTTTTAGTGTTCTATATATGAACACAAACCATAATTATTCCCTCTTTTATGTATTGTTACATGTTATAAAGGAAACTTTCAAAACTGTTTCCAAAATACAAGCCTGATTCAAGGGAATTTCTCCAAATCATATCTATTTTCAAGGGAACTATGTAATATGTTTTTAGAAACCATTATCCTTATAAAAACACTCATTTTATTTTGAAAATACTATCTTACTTTAATTCTGGTTTTATACAAATTTTTTTCCAAAAGAACTCTTCTTTTCCAAATAAAAGAGTATTTATCTCAAGATTGCTTAATGGTTTTATAAAAGTATTTTTGTTTGATTCAACACTCTAATAGATTCTTATGGATTATTGGTTTTAATAATTTATGAGGTCATCTAACATATTTTATTTAATTTTTTATTAAAAAAACTATTGTTTATGATTTATCCTAAAACCATTCACCATTTTACTCAGAATGGTTAGTGTTTTATTTTTAATGGTTGGGGAAAGATAGTTATATTTCATATGATAGTTTCGATATGAATGTAAATGTTCTTTACACTTATCCACACTAGTATGAGGAATGAATCGGACTTAATATGTGATGGTTAGGCCCTGCTATAGTCCCTCGATGCATCTGTAGGTTTCAAGAGACAAACTATGGTCTTGGCACGGGGCCTCAACAAAATGATTATTTATGGTCCTAGCACGATGCCAGGATGGTATGGCTATAATGTCCAGCATATGAACTTCATTCATTATGATGCTAATATTTGAAGTTCATGTGGTTATTAGACTAGTAGAATACCTATGATTATGTTTTATCGTTGAATTATTTAATCAACTCATATTTCTGCCATAATGTGTTCAAGTTCATTATTAAAGGCATGTGTTTTCAATTATTCACCTTGTCTTATGTTTATTCTATCTTCAACTGTATTGCTTACTCTTACTGATCATTTTATCTCACCCCTTTATTAGGTTTCATTTTTCATAGAACATGAAGAAGTAAATTATGAATGAAATTCAAGCATAATCTAGGAGACATCAAGTTTCTAATGAAATAATTTAGTGTTGTTTTTCCTTTCCATATGTAAAGTTGAACTTATGTATGTGTATTGTATCCGATAATAATAAACTACTTCGTCCTTCAGGATTCGTATTCCTTGTATGTATTCCAACGTAATCAAATAAGGCACCGGCTCTGGGCAACTAGGGTTGGGTCCTTACAGTTGGTATCAGAGGAAGTTTAGTAGAAAACTTGGAAACTACATTTAGAAAATATAGAGTAAAGAAGAGTCCCTAACATAGTGTTTGAAGATAAACATACAATAATGTCCTGGTATTTTGTTAAGGAATGGATTATGTGGATTATTGAAGTGATACATTTCTATCTGGATACGAGCAGGTAGAGGTAGATTTGGCACAAATATACCTAGGAGTGAATGCACCGACAAGGAGTTTCGGGCTTAACCTGGGGTATCCTAGTATATAAAAATGGGCCTTGCTGCACTCTTGGTTAGGAAAATACCAGGGGATAAGCTTAGGATAATTTACATTTTCTTTAGATGCAATTATAGATGATTTAAAAGAAAAAATTTCCTCAAAGAAACCATTTTGGTGGTTACTGGATTAGCCATGCCTAGGATTTAAATTTGTGCTATGTATTTTGTTATGTTAAGATTATTCATTATGATTCATAACCTAATCTAGTGTATTCCATTATTTAGAAATGGCACATAGTGGAAGGAATGGAAACTGCACTAATGTACATGTCCCCTGTAGGTATTTTCCTCCCATGCAGGATAATGATGTTGTCATTTGTGTTGTGACTGGTGCTGAGAAAATCATAACAATACTGGGACAACTTACTCCGGTTATGAATAATAACCTTACCCATATAGAGCATTCGGATCCACCACATGGAGGAGATATGCTATATCTCTTTATGAAAACACAACCTCCATCTATTAATTGGACTACAAACCCTTTTGTAGCTGAGTAGTGGATAAGTTCCCTCGAGAAGATATTTCTTACTTTGGGATGTAATGAAAGAGAGAAGGTCAACATGGAAATTTATCGGCTATTAGGAGAAGGGGATTAGTAGTGGTGATTAATCCAAAACAAAAAGGAAGAGGAAGAAATAGAATATATTGAATGGAGGGATTTTACGGAAATCTTCTTAGAAAAATATTTCCCTCGTGAACAGCGAGCAGATACAGAGAGACAATTCTTGAATCTGAGGCAGAAGGAGGATGAAAATGTTTCCAAATATGAAGCCAAAATTACAAGGTTAGCAAGACATGTTGTTGAGATAGTGGAGATAAAGAAACAAATAGAATAATTGGGTGATAAAAGATTTATTTGACCTAGTTTTTCTCCATGGGAAGCCCTTGTCCGGTTTGTCAAGAAGAAAGATGGACCCATGAGACTGTGCATTGATTAGAGGGAAATCAATGCTAATACAATAAAGAATAAGTATACTCTTACATTAATTGATGATTTATTTGATCAAATTCAAGGATCCCAATGTTTTTCAAAGATTGATCTACGATCTGGATATCAACAGCTGCTGGTGAGGAAAGAATATATTCCAAAAATAGCATTCTGAACCAGGTACGAGCATTACGAGTTTACAGTAATGCCTTTTCGACTAACTAATGGACCATAAATTTGTATGGATCTAATGAATAGGGTTTTCAAGGAATATCTTGATGACTTTTTGGTGGTGTTTGTTGATGATATCCTGGTGTAGTCTAAAAGATATGAAGAACATGAAAATCACTTGCGCACTATTCCGTAGACTCTCAGAAGAAATGAATTATATGAGAAGTTTATCAAGTGTGAGTTTTGGCTCCAATAAGTTTCCTTTCTTGGCCAAATTGTCTCTAAGGATGGAATATTTGATGATCATATGAATACAAAGGCTTTGCAAGAATGGCCTACTCCAACGAACGCAACTAAGGTACGTAGTTTTATTGGTTTTGGAGGTTTTTATCAGCATTTCATCTAGAACATCGCCCATTTAGCCAACCCAATGACCAAGCTCACACGAAAAGGAGTAAAGATCGTATGGAAAAAAGAATGTGAATAATGTTTTGACGTATTGAATAGGAGGTTAGTGTATGCTATGATCCTAACCCTACCATCGAGGAATGATGGGTTTGTGATCTACTGCAATGAATCAAAGAAAGGAATTGGTTTTGTCCTTATGCAGAATGATTGGGTGTTTGCCTATGCTTCTAGTAAGCTAAAAATTCAAGAAACAAACTATCCAACTCATGATCTTGAGTTAGCAGTGGTAATTTTTTCTCTTACGATTTGGATACATTACCTCTATGGATAAAAATGTGAGATATATACAGATCATAAGATTTTGAAATATATATTCTCACAGAAAGAAATAAACATGAGACAAAGGAGATGGATTGAGCTACTCAATGATTATGATTTCAAAATACACTACCACACAGGGAAAGAAAATAAAGTAGCAGATGCATTGAGTAGAAAGGACAATGGAAATCTGAACAAGATGAAAGTTGAAAGGGATATTATCGTCATTTATCTAGTAAAGATGGATATGGGAACTATTAAGGAAGGTAGCACATCACTAATTTTTCAAATGGTTTCCCAAACTTCTTTACAAGAGAGGATAAAATGTTCTCAAGCTAATGATGAGGATTTTCAAAATAAAATTAAAGCTATAAACGATGGGAAGTTGACTGACTTCACATATGAATGTGGCATTTTGAAATTTGAGAAGAGGCTTTGTGTTACCACTATTCCTGAGATAAAGAATAACTGTATGATGGTTCTCATAGATCTAAATTTTCTATACATCTTGGTATCATGAAGATGTATAAAAATCTGTGAGATAAATTGTGGTGGGACAATATGAAAAGGATGATTGCTGAATATACTTCAAAGTGCCTTGTATATCAACAAGTGAAAGTAGAGATGCAAAAGTCTAAGGGGATGGTGCATCCACTACCCATACCATCCTGGAAGTAGGATAACATTACCATGGACTTTTTCACTAGACATCCAATGACATCTAGAGGAATCCATGTTATATGGGTCATTGTGGATTGTCTTACAAAGACATCTCACTTTATCGTGATTCAAGAGGACTTATCATTGGATAAACTTTCACGGATTTAAATCAAAGAAGTGGTAAGGCTACATGGATTACCACTCTCAATTGTATCCTACTGTGATCCTAGATTCACCTCAATGTTCTAGAAAAGACTATAACATGATTTAAGAACTGAACTAAACATCAGTGTGACCTATCATCCTCAAACTGATGGCCAATCTGAGTGGACTATTCAGACACTATAATACATGTTATGTGCATGTTCTATTTAATTCAATGGAGGATGGGACCAAAATCTTCCACTGGTTGAATTCTATTACAACAATAGTTTCCAATCCAGCATCAGAATGGCCCCATATGAATCCCTTTATGATAAAAGGTGTGAAACTCCAGCATGTTGGGATGAAGTCGATGAGACAATGCTTCTTGGACCTGAATCGATTGAAGAAATGGTGGAGAAGGTGAAAACCATTCAGTAGCATATCAAGGCAGCCCAAAGAAGACAAAAGAGTTATGTGAATAACCATCGTCTAGACTTTGAGTTCAACGTCGGAGACCTAGTATTTCTACGCATATCTCTATTGATGAATTTCATGTGGTTTGGGAAGAAAGGAAAGCTAAGTCCCTAGTATATCGGCCCCTTCGAGATCCTTTATTGATTCGAAGCTGTGGCCTATCGAATTTCACTCCCACCTACCTTGTCGAAAGTACATGATATCCTTCATGTATTCCTCTTAAGGATGTACATACGAGACCCTTCACATGTACTCTATTCAGAGGTGGTATAGTTGGGGGATGATCGTTCTTATGAGGAGTAGTCTGTGAAAATCTTGGATTGAAAAGACAAAGACCCACACAACAAGGCTACATATCTGGTCAAGGTACTATGGAGAGACCATATGTATGATGAGTAAACTTGGGAAATGGAGGAATCAATGAAGGAAAAGTACCCCCACATGTTTTTCGCCCAGATTTTAAAATGAAATTTTCAGGGTGAAATTTTTATAAGGAGGGGAGAATGTAACGACCCAATATATTTTTTAAAGGAAAATCATTTCTTATAAATATGTCATAATCACATGAAATCAAAACATAATTAAGTACTAAGTGCTATGTGACCCTTAAAACATAAGTTTTTCACATCTGTGAAGTGAATTTCAAAAATCCGACATACAAAGTTGTGATCAGCAAATTATTTAGAGTCCAATAAGAAGAACATAATTTTTAGTGAATAGTAGTTTACATTTATGAATACTAACATAGCCTTATGAATAGTTATATACACTAATGAATAGTAACCTTAATTTTTATTGTATATAAATAATATTCATGTGTATGTACGATATATCTATGCTTTAAAATAAGTAAACAAATCTTTTAAAACTCTTGTTTTTAGAATAAATTATTATTTTAATTAAATAATAAATTAATAATATTTAGAATTTTTTTTTGAGAAATGGACTTTATTTTTGGATTCGACACATCGAAAAATGGCTGGGGTAAATATTTGGTATTTTTCTGAAATACTTAAATTTTTTATGAATAGTGAAATATGGTAAAATACCGTATATGCAAATTATAAGTTAAATACACTATTATTGACATCACAAGTGATGTAATCCCACTTGGTTCGAACTCACATGATAAAATTAGTATTCTTTGTCTTGGAATACTCACTTTTATTTGTCTTGAGGATATATAATAAATTAATGAATTCTATATTATGAAATCCCCTCTCTCCTCCAATATAAAAACCCCATCTCACTAACTCTTCAATTCACTACTCTAAAGACTTGTTCCTTCTCCAACTTTGGTCCAATTAGCCTCCAGACCTCCTATACCACATCCATCATTCCTTTCTCTCATAAAAAGACCAAAAAATCTCCCTTAAGGAGGCTCTCAAGGATGTTTGGTTGAAGAGGTAATTTCCTCTTTTCAATTCTTTGTCTTTCCTTTCATGTTCATTGGTTTTCTTCTTCAATTACCTATCCTTATCCAAATTTTGTGATGACTCTAGTACCTTATATTTACTAGAATTTTTTCATGATAGTGGAATAAGTTATCATCATCTCCCCCTTTTACCCTCTTTTATACTTGTAGTAAGAACACCATCCAAGATATGACAATTTTCCATATCCAATGACGTTGGACATTCGATTTCTTTTATCATTATAAATTTTTGTCATAAAAACATTCCTGTTATGGTTGAACCAGATTATTATATATAATATAACCTGTTTAAAATTCAGTAATCCCTTTGCAAAAATGGTATTATGTTGTAAAGAAAAATGAGTTCACTGTAATCAAAACCCACAAATTAACCGAAAGAATTATAACTAAGGTTATATATAATAATTTATTTTATTTCAATGTAACCAAGTTATATAAATGACCAATAACACCTATTTGTGTTCATAAATAATATATAATTTCAATTCTGGATATTTACATCTATTCTGCATACTTAAAATATTGTGAACCAAATATGCTAATAAGGAAAATGAACACTCTGTAACGACGGAATTCAATATAATAACTATTCAATAAAGACATAAATGAACTAACCAGAATTATGATAAACTAAATACATGCCTTATAGGTTCTTAAATAATTTATTAATAAGTATAATTTAATATTCCATGAGCTTAAGTTCGAGAGAGGAACACTTTCAGAGTTAAGGTAAGGGTTTTCCACAAAAACTTCCATTTTCATTCAGGTTACTTTCATTGTCTAATTAACTCAATGAATTTATTATATATTGTTATGTACTCCTCATAAATTTTGTGTGATAATTCTATATAATTACACCAACCATAATCATTCTCTATTTTAAGGATTGTTACTTGTTTTAAATGAAACTTTCAAAACTGTTTCCAAAATACAAGCCCGATACAAGGGAATTTCTCGAAATCAAATATATTTTCAATGGAACTCTATAATATGTTTTTGGAAACCATTACCCTTCTAAAAACACACATTTTATTATGAAAATACTATATTACTTGAATTATAGTTTTATAGAAATATTTTTACAAAATATCATTGTGGTTTTATGATTTCGAATTATTTATTTAAACGTGTTTTCAAATAGGTATTTCATTATATTTATTCATGACTTGAAATTAATATATTGGTATATTGAATTATCTTTTGAAATGTTTTTTATGAATTGAACATATTCATGTTAATATGTTTGTAAATGAGTAGAACTTTGGAAACTTAGGGTTTTACGGTGTTCATGACTTAGATGAAGACTGTGTTATCCAAGGGACTAAGAGATTATTTGGCATGAAGGCCATTGGATCTTACAATTTTTATTCCAAGGGATAGATGGAGCCTTTGGAAGGAACACCTAGTGAGATTCCAAATAATCAACCATGGTATTGAGATATCTCTTGGATGTTAGGGCTTAGGGAAGATCAATAGTGCTTTTAAATTTTTAAAATTACTTAGTCAAGTAAAAAATTATTTTTTATCAAGAGTCACACTAGAAACGTATGGTTACATATTATGTTGAATATGTTTTATTCCATATTGATTTATAAACATTCATGTATTAAGTTAGTGACTTGTTTAGTTGAGATATCATATGTTATTCCCATTTCCATTTATTTGGTTACCTGATAGGTTTATTCTTATCCTCACATTGATTTCATTTGTGGGTGTGTTGGGTTGTTTATGTCATATGTTTTGATCACTTATTTGAGCCTTGTTTACTATTTTTTTCTAGAAACCTGCGTTGTATGAGAACACCCAAAGGGATTTTGAAAAAAGGAATTTTTATAAGTGAACATGTCTTAAAATTAAACTCTTTTTTTTAAAATGAATATCAAATTGGACTTTTGGTTTTCATGGATAAAATATTTATAAATCTCATGGTGTTTTCTTACTAGTATTTGTGACTCATGCCCTATATTTTCTTTTGGGGTTATCCTGACATTGTCTTAAAGTACCCATATAAGGAATGCAACCATGCATTTTGGTGGCTCTTCTAGATTATATCCATATGTGGTTTCTATGTTGGTGTAAAAGTGGTGTCACATAATTTATCTCATGTTGTGATTTTTTGGGATTTTTTTTGTTGGGATATATTGTTTTTATAATTTGGGTGATAGGATGTGTTTTGAGTTTTGAGTGTTTGACTAAGAACATGATGTGTATTTTTTATTTCTGACATTTTATATATAGTGATGTGATTATTTTCAGAATATGGGAGTTTTATATAACTATAATTACTTTGGTTGTATGATTATATCTGTTGATACAATTATTAGAGTAGATAATGTCATCTAAATAATAGATGGAACATTTCATTTTATGGGGAACGAAACAATTCCCAAATAGTTATTTTTGAGGCCCTGTTACTTGTTGTTAAGTTAGGGAGATAAAGTAAGTGAATCAGGCCTTATGGACTACTAGCATGGATGATGATTCAAGTCAACTTGTGATGGTTTGATACAAATATCTTGGGGATTTGGTTTGGTGGATTCGAAATTTGGTTCCCTTCATATTCAGGTATGAAATTTATGCTTTAATCCATTTGATGTAAATAATTCAAATACATAGGAATGGATATTTTAAAAAAAATAGATCCTTTGGAATCTTAATTTTTTTTTGATATTTCTTCTACCATTATAGCCTCTATTAAAATATACCTCAATCAATTTAATCCATATATAGTTATTATGATAGACACCTTTTTGATGTCAATCTAAAATCATCCCTAACTTAGAATATGGTTTTTTATATATAGAGAACATATATTTTTATACATAAATATTAAAACCTTTTATATAAACATTCATTACATTATACAACATCACACCAGTGGATTGAAAATGTGTAGTGCCTTTGGTAACATGGAAACATAAAAAAACCAGTTCATATGTGAACTACACCATCTAACAATATTTTCTTCGTAATTATCACCCTTCATAGACATATCATACATAATACATTTCTTCATAACATGGGGAAATAAAATATAATAGAGGGTGATATAATACTATCATTAAGGGTAAACAAATTAGATATTATTATAACATGATAAAAAGGCTATAAAACAAAGATGATACATTTTTAAAACCATACCCTACATTTCATAGATCATAAACATGAGTCATTGAATAAATATTATTATTTCATAAGAAATGATTAATAATTGAATCTAAGAATATGAACTCGATGAGGGTTAAGTATAGAGGAAGAAGTAATGAATTGATACGAATAATTAATATGGAAAGGTAATAACTGAAGAAATATTCCATTAATCAGTACATTGAGAAAGAAGTGTGTGAAGATTTGGAAATGTAAATAACTGAAAACACCAGACATTTAATAAATAAAATGATAATTAAATGCCTCCATAGAATTTTTCATAGTGAAAATATCATGTTTAAGAATTATTGAATCATAATATAGGTAATTATAAATTATTGGACATCATGACCCAAGTACATGAAAACCTCATTTATTAAGATATATCCTTCAGAATGTTTAAAACTACATGTAAAAACCTATTTAATTTTTGATGCTAATTTGTCTCGTGAGAAAGTGTTGGTGCATTTAATGGATATATATATTCTAGGCCCCACCCATCACTGCATATCCAAATCAATCCCCATATAGAGTAATCGACATAA
This sequence comes from Viscum album, assembly GCA_963277665.1. NCBI lineage: Eukaryota > Viridiplantae > Streptophyta > Magnoliopsida > Santalales > Viscaceae > Viscum > Viscum album. The sequence continues at coordinate 754,428,876 of OY728132.1, read as the reverse complement.
TTAATAAATAATATGACTTATCAAATATTCATATTGAAAAAACAATATGGCTTAATCAATATTTCCCTAGATTATAAAATAACTATCAAATTAAACACTATATGTAAAAATTATATAAAATTTAGGTAATAGGCATATCCATGGAAAATGATATGAATAATTAGGGTAAATTCAATATCTAATGATCATAGAAAATTGAATATTTCAAGGGGACTAATAAAAAAGTCGAGTAACATAATGAAAATACTATCGTTGTACAAATAAATCATAGAATATCTAGAGGAAGAATAAGTATGGTTTAATTATAACATATCCCTTGCGGTGTAAAATAAATGTTTGTTTTTGTTGATGGATGAAAATGTTATAAAAAAATTTAAATGAATTAATAAGGAAAATATATATTTTTTAAACATCTTAAAAATAATTTTCTTCGAAGATCACTTTTGAAAAAAAAATTAAATTTTTTAAAATTTTGACTTGAAAATGAAGAATCTAAGAAATGATAGTGTGGAAATTCATACATTCCATACAAGGAAAAAATGATATTCCATTTACAAGATAAAAGTTGAGAAACATTCATTGTTAAAAAAGAGACAATAATATTCCATTGAAAACATTTTTAAAATACATAAAGAGAAAAAAAATATTTAATAAATAATACTAGAAACCCTAAAAAAATTGAAAACCTTTTTATAAAATAGGGCTTTTAGAAAAAAAAATGTTTCTCTAACTAAAGAGGGAAATAAAGTTGGGTTTTCCTAGAAATATTTTTAAAAAAAATTTAAGTACCAAAGTGTGGAAAATGGTAATATTAAATGAAAATTGTACATAATAACATGAGGTGAATAAAATTAAAGTATTTATTAAACAATTATTTAATAATTTCATCTAATATAAATTCAATAGTAAAAAATCCCGAACAAAATGATATTATGCAGTAAACACTTGAAAAGGCCATAATGTTGATATGATAATCAATCAATCAATAGATTATGTGTGTAAAATTTAAATAAAAATATTTTAAATACAAGAATATATTGTAAAAATTTATTACACATGTAATCATAGAATATTAACAACAACGAGGAAGTAATATGACCCAATGAAAATAGATCAGGTTATGAAATTCTTTACCACTTGGTAACTTGTAATTCAAATAAAATAGAATAATATATTCAATTTTAACCTCAAAATACCAGGAATATAAAATAATAAATTATATAATATATAAAAATGGGTAGTAGATACACCACAAAAAAATGTAGGAAGTAGTGAATATGACATTTATCTCAGAGATGTAAAAAGTTAGATGAAAATCTCTTACCTTGGGTTTCCTTTCAGGTTAACGTCCTTAATACACATTTATAATGGATTTATGAAATTAAATAACTTATAAAAGAACCATAATAATATTTATATATCATATATTAACTTCTTATAATACCTTATTACCCATCATTTATTAGTCTTTTCTTATTTTCCCTATTTCGGGTTTTAATTGTCTAGTTTTCCAAATATATATTGCCTTGTTACATATTGTACCAATTAATTAGATCATGATTTCATAACAAATAGAATGTAAAAATGATTTAAATATCATATATATTCATTATATATGTAATTATAATAATCTATAATATTTGGAGATAAGAAGTGAAATGAAACATTAATGAAGATGGTAGGTTGTATATATGCATGAATACTACTTCCATTTCTTTGGCGTGTTAAAATAAAGAAAAATAAATGATGTGTATATATATATATTTATATTTTTGTATTATAATTATAGTATCATATATATATATATTATATTTTACATATTTTTATTAAAATATTCATTAATACAATTCATTTATAATGTGAATGTATCACATCACTTTGAGGCGACAGTAGTCCACATGTCCACAAACGATGTTATTGTATTTATAGAAAATGGGAAGAATGAAGGTATGCATTACATAAGAAATAAATAATAATTAAGAAAACATAAATATCATGAGTATCATATAAAAATAGTGTTTTCCATCATAATTCTCACCATGATATGTGATAATTGAAGAATGAACAATCATCGTTTTGCAAGGCGGTAGTCCTCCACACACATGAACAGTAAGTTCATTAACTATTGTATTCAAGTGTGTGTAAGTGTAGCTCAAAAAATTATAATAAAAAAAATTAATATATTTATGATAGTGAGATTAATATATAATAATGTAATGAGAATATTTTAGGGTGTGGATAAGGAAAAAATCAAAATTCATCATTGATGAATGTTACCTCATTTTCAGGTAACTCAATTTGGTTGATACCAAAAGCCTTCCTTGGTTTTATTTACTCCCAAGTTTAGGCTTCTAATATGAGGGTACATATGTTTTTAGATTATTTTGGAAGGTTTTTTATGATCCAAATTAATTTAGATTTGTAAATAAGTGGGAGGGTGGGTTCTTTTTTATAGTGGGGTTGGAGTGGCATTATTGTATATTTTTAAAAAGCGAATCCCACCCAGGTTTTTTCCAGGTTAACTGGCTTCAATAATGAAGAAAAATTTATAAAAGGATATAGATGGTCAAAATATTTCCATAAAACATATTTTGGAAAATATTATTGGACATTTGGGACCTTACGTTTTATGTTAAATCCCCTGTTAAACTATTTTTTCTCCTATTCATTGTAATTTATTTTAATTAATTTCAATAATATTTTGATAAAAAACAAATTAAATATTATTAAAAATTATAATTTTTCCTTATTAAAAATATATAATCAATTTTTTATAATTTCAATCATAGAATTGGACGAAATTAATTTAAAATTAACCCCAATGATGGGGAAAAATGCTGGTTTTTAAAGTAGAAAATGTTAAAAAGTTTGCTATGTTTTTATATGAAATTTCAAAGTGAAATGGATTCCAATGACCTAAAATGGATTAATTTATATAAAATTAATTTAATTAAATTTTTAAAAATAAAAAATATATTTATAATTTTAAATTAATTAGATGAAAAAGTAGTTTTAAATTAAAACCTTGTATTTTTAATTTTTCATCATAAAATAAAACTTCACTGAAAAATTCCAAAAATTAACCTTAATAAAATTTTAAAGTTTTTATTTCAAAAATTATGTTTAATATGGCTCAAAAATTTATATAATTCCCAAAATTATTATTTAAAATAGGTTCACCATTAAAATATGGAAAAATTACATTTTTAGAAAACTACAATTTTTAGGAAGAAAACTGGATTTATTCTTATCTTATCCCTACCAAACATTTTGGATGAATATATAAAATTTTTTATTGAATAAGATATATATATATATATATATATATTTCATAAATATCATTCAATAATATAAATTAATTTAATTTGTTAAGGCAAAACACCTTTGGGGGCATAAAAATAAAAATATTTATTTTATATTCAACTGGTTTATATTTTTATTTCTGATTAATTGGTAACAAAAAAATCATAGTATATTTTTTTCGAACATATATTTTCATAACTTATTTATTAATATTCATAACCACTAATTTAATTGTTATGTTATATCTTATTATATTTTATTAATATAATTTTGTTAGGGAAAACTCGGTCAAACATGTAACTCAAGTCATCAAAGAATTAAATTTTTACATTGATCCAAGATAAATCACTATTGTGTGCAGTAAAATCATTTACATATTAAATATCCCATAAATTATCAAGAGGTTATATTCCTTTCAACATTTGGTGTTCTATTTCATACACGCTATCGAATAACAGTTACTATTTAATAATTTTCTACGTGTTACATTGGGTGAACATTGGGAGGACTCTATAGAGTGGTGGGATGAGTACGGAAGTGCTCCATTATTTTTTGGTGATGATAAATGAGAGTTTTTGTGGGTTTATTTGGGAAAATAGTGGGGAATTTTTTATTATTTCTCAAACATACATTTTGGAATCTATATTATGATATATTCAAAGCCACAAACCTCCCATTTATTTTTTCCATGGTTTCTATAAAAGGGGTTATTATTAATTATTTTATAAGGAAAAGTACACAAATTTTTAAAATATTACCCTTTCTAATGTGTATGTGAGTCATGCCCTTATATAAATGATTTTAAAACATTGAAATATATTATAGGTTCTATATGATTCATAAATTATATATAAATTTAATAAAAAAAATTATTTTAAATTTTTAATATATATTTGATCTTGGATACCTTTTATATTATTTATTATATCATATTTAGTTCATTGTGATATCATAATACACACTGTATATTTATGTTGTATCTAAATTTTACAAAAAAATCACCTATGTTAGAAAATTATGAAAAAATTTCATTGAATGATTTAAATGTTCTTATTCAGATATATAATATTTATTTTAATCAAATAATTTTCTAAATATGTCAATTTTCACTTTAGAAATAAGAATCAACATTTATTGAGGAATGATGGGTTTTTATAAAATAACAGTTTTCAAACCATTTTAAAAACTATGTTTGTCTTAGTAAAAATTATATGATCATTTATATTTTAAAAAAATTATTGAATAATATTTTTCTATTTAAATATTATTTATTTCATAAATCCATTAATTCATCAAAATAAATTTCTTAATCTAAATTGAATATTAAGTAAAAATATAATATTTGATTTATTGTGTAAAAAATAAAAATCATTTTTTAAGTAACAATAAGAAGTAAATAACCAAAATAATATATAGATTCATACTATTAGGGTCTTGATACATGTCCATTTTATACACCAAAAAACATTGAAAGAGTTAGGTGTGAGAAGGTGAGACTTTCCTGGGGTGGTTCGATGTAGATAGTTTGAGCCATTATCCCCATGATCTTAAACTTCTCTCATAAATAATTTCTCTCATGCTTATGTTGTTGGGTATCATCTTGGGATTGGTCAGAGTAAAATCGGAGTGTTGTTATCTCCCTTGGAAGCTCTAATGAATGGGGTTCGTAGTGTATGATCTTAATAGTTGAGGCCATCACATTATTTTTTTATGTCGATTGGATTTGTTAAAACCCAACATTTATAATCATCGTATGATCACTATTCAATGGCTGGATTATCAATGGTTATGATACATAATAGTATTTTAAATCTAATAGAATATAATAAATCATTTTAAAGGAATGTTTTTTAATATCTAAAACACATAATAAGACATTTAATTCAACCATAAAGAGAAATTTATTAAAAATAGTTTGGGACCTTACAGTCTTCCCTCCAACAAAAATTTCTCCCTTGAAATTTTCATTTCATACACTAAAACAAATGATGATAAATTTCTTCCATCACCTACTTTGATTCCCACATCACTTCTTCAAACATGTGCCTTATCCACAACACTTTAACTTGGGGAATTTTCTTATTTCACTGAAATTTTTCTCTACAATCTAATATCATCACCAGCTGATCCTCATATGAGAGATCATTCCCCAGTGGTGTAAAATCATGTTACTCATTTATCCATATGAAACATGATTTTACCCCATGTAATTGGATTATACACTGTGAAATTTTTTCTAGGTAGAAGCCATTAAAGGGTATTCATGATGTGAAAGATTACATGTCAATAATGGTGGTTTAACATCATGAATGTTTTAAATAATAGATATTTAATCTGAGGAAATATATTTTTTAGAATATTATTACACTGTGAATTTCCCATCATGTTACTATATTACACATTTTGAAAAGGCCGAAATCCAATTTTAAAACATGCATATAACAGTTTTTTCTCTATTCGTTTCTCTAGGATTCTTCACCCTCAATCTATATTTCTTCCAAATCATTTTTTGAGAGACTTCTCTCCTTCAATATTGATATATTCGACATTGGATCTCTTTTGTGACTACAGTCCATCTCTATGCCTAAGCTGTCCTTCCACATATTAATTTCGCTTTGATCGCAATATCACCTTTGGGTGGAAATTTTTGATATGTTGGATTAAGATGGGGTTTCTTCTAGGTTTCATCAAGATCTGTTGTGCAATCTCATCTAGGAGGAATTTTTCTTCATTGGTCATGGTGTCACAGGAATTCTTACATGTGGTATGTAGGTTTCTTATCTTCTATTGACCCCTTGCCTTCTAAATTGAATAAATCATGATTTGGATTTTATTTTAGGACCTATATCGATGTTGTTGGGTTTTGTTGATTTTGGATTCTATTTTGGGCATTTGCAACCACAGTTTTGAGGTAGGTGGTTTTGTATCTGGCCTATGATAATGGATCACATTATTTTTCTTTACAAATAGATTCAAAATGAAATATTAGTATGATTATTTTTTGTGTTTTTAGAATAATTTTCTATGAAAAATGGTGTTTCTAATGTTATTGATAAATGGAATTAAATGGGGGTATTTTTTAAGAATTGAAATGAAATTTGAAATTTTTTTGAAATGGTTTTCAAATAATTGAAATGAATTTTGAAAAAGAACACATGGGATATAATGTGTGCTTAGGAGGAAGTTTTATCTGGAGGCTATCTTACATTGTTTTATGGTTATAATGGAGGTTTGTCCTAGGGATATCATATATTTCCTTGGCCCTTTTCTCTAGAGGACCGATATTGACATTATTAGGGAGTTTGGTCATCGGTTATTCATCTGCTTTGTAGTTCTGTTGTTCTAGGAACTTGATTGTGCACTTGATTATTATGGTATGAGTAGTATGTGGACTCCACTAGTAGTATTCCATGGTGTTTTGATACCAATTATACTATTTTTTATTTCTTGTCTTCCTGAGTTAGCCTTTATATTTATGTTTATTCTTGTAAAAAAAGATATAGAAAACATTCTTTGGAATTGATATACCAACTTTTTTTGGAACTGTAGGAAAAGTAAAATGTTTAAAATGATTCTATAAAATAGCCTTATATCTTATCATGATATGTTTTTACTTAATGTGGGAATCTAAGAATTTTTACATAGTGGATTGTTATAGAACACTTAGGTGGGATCCTAGTGACACTATTTCCTCACACCTTATGCACCTCTTTAGTGGTGTGTAGAGCCTTGTTTATTTTCTAGTTTAGGGAATGGAAAGGCACAATAGGGATGTGGTGGGGGTCATATCCTTTGGTTGGGTAGGTGGTGGTGAGATTTTGGGAGTTCATCCTTGCCATCATTTGGAATATTTTTTTGGTTTGGGTCCTTTGTAGTTAGACTTTTCCTTTGGTGTTTTTATATAATTTTTTGTTGTATGTTTCTACTATTTTCATCTACATATGGCATATAAATCTTATTTTTCTTCTACTGTTCCTTTATGTTTAGTATATATATTCCCTGTGGTGGTTCAGGATTGGTGACATCATTCCCTCAGGTTCGTTGTTCGATGCTTGGATGCTTGTCTCCAGTCTGTGGGGATCAGGAACACCCTTCGGGTATGTGAATGATCAGGTCGGGTTCCAGGATTGGGGGTATACTAGGACATTTCATCATAATTTAGTATAAGTTGTGGTTTTTCCTCAAGAGTCCTTATCTTGGAACATCTGTGAGATTGGGTATATGATTCTTGGGATTGTAGAGGTATGTTGCGATAAGTGCATGGCCATATCTTATAGTAATGAGAATCATGTTTCCATGGGAAGTTGGGAGGTGTGTCTCCAGTTTTTGTTCTAGTTTTAAAATCCTAGTTTATGCTTATGGGTTTTCTAGTTTGAACTAAGATTCGTTCTGTTGTTTGATTGTTCTTGTGTTTTTATTTCCAGAAGTATTCCTCTAAGATGTCTTCTATTAGTTCGTTAGGAGGGTGCAGCTGATTCTCATCAAGGGAATCAACCTATATATCAGAATCTCATTGAGACCATCATATATGCAGTTTTTTATATCAATAAAGATGTACCAGGAGTTCATAACACTGTTTTTGAGGTACAACTACATACTTGAGGAGATAGATATTGGTCATCATAATTATTGCATCCGAATCCACCGCCATTTAAGGGGAAGAATGATCCATAAGAGGTAGAGGACTGGATGGAAATTATTGATAAGATTTTAGACTTTATAAATACACATGAGAACATCAGGGTAAAGTGTGCAGCATCCATACTCAAGGGGTTTAGCAAGCGATGGTTGGATTCTATGTTCCATCTAGTGAGACATGTGGTCCTGGACTAGAGAGTTTCAAAAACTTATTCTTTTAGAAATTTTAGCCAGAGTTGCAGATGCTGGAGAAGTCTCTTGAGTTTATATATTTACAATAGGAAGATCAATCGGTGTCAGAATACACCAAAAAAATCTGGAGAGCTTGTCTATTTTTCCTGAATATGGTGACTAATGACCAGATGAAGGAACATAAGTCCCTACATGGTTTGCGACTAGATATCAGATAACAGGTGTTCATGTTTGAACTTTCTACCTATACATAGATAGTAGAAAAATCTATGGTAGAAGATATGAATATAGTAGGAAAGGATGGATTTTCCATATCTTCTCTTCCATACAGTGGTAGCTTCAGTGGCGCACCTGGGAAGAAGAGAAATTGGCAGAATAACTACTTATGTAGAAGTGGTGGGTCTCAGCAGAGAGCCTCCTCTCCACCATCGGTTGAAGCTGGCATTGTGCCTCTAAATTTATATTAGTGTTGAAAAGGAGGGCACAAAATATATTCTGGTCCCATACCCGTGAAGATGTGAAATATTTTGGGATGCATTGGTCACTTACAGTGCTTCTGCTAGGCTATGACTAAGCCCCATTATGGTTAGGGTTCATTGTCTCCAAAGGATACAACAAAGTATTCAGAAACTTTAAGGACTACATGGCTCTACCGCAAGCCTTGGGAGTGAAGCACTAACATGAAGCTGATGAGTGTCCAATGGAATTTGATGTAGGTCTATCAATAGTGAGAGGTATTATCCTTTTTAACACTTCAGAAGAAATTATTTATTTTATATTAGGGTCTTTCACCCATTTTTGTTAGCATGTTCTATTCATATGCTTAAACTTCCAATGTAAATTATTTTCTTTACAATGGAGTTAGAGACACCTCTTGGAAAGAGGAGAGAGTAGGGGTTTCATTTTCCTTCTTGTTCATTAATGATTGTTGATACAAAGTTGGTTTGGAATGCTCTCATACTTGATTTAGATATTTTTGATGTCCTCATTGGTATGGATTTTCTTGTCACTCATCAAGTCGAGGTTGTTGTTTTTCATCAGCATGTTTCATTTCTTACTTATGATGGGATCTTTTTAGTGTTTCATGGAGAGTGGGATCATAGATAGGGTCATGTAGGGTCATCCCACCCAGACCTCAAGAGTGTTCTGCCTACTCTTGTGTTTGATCCTAATGAAGTCTCTCTAGTCACTTATTTTCCCATTTTTGTGTGAGCGTTTCCTGATTTTTTTACCAAATGACGTCTCCATTGTTCCTATAGAGAGAGAGGTAGAGTTTATGATAATCCTGGTGCCATGGATGTAGCCGATATCGTTTAATTATTATTATATGTTACTTGTGGTGTAACACCCCAAGCTTCCATGATACTATTATCTTTCAATAATGCAATAGATTTCATTGTACGCGAGTTCGAGATTCTAACACTCTGCGATCAATCAAAGTAGCCGTTTTGAATAGTAATACCCACTTTTTGAAATTTTAAAAATTTTATTATTCAAATTGGACTTCATTTTTTGATTAAGAATATTGAAATTATCTTAAGATGAATTTTTTTTGTTTTTCTGAGAACTTTTAATTTTTTATGAATAGTTTAAAATACTAAACTTTAACTAAAAACAACTTTTTAAATCAAAATAATTTATAGTGATAAATGATATTATTTAGTGGTTTTAAAGTATAATTAGAATATATTTTTACAATTTTATCCAATGGTGGTCATTAGAATTAATTTCACTTTGAAATTGGATATAAACAATTATCAATCTTTTGATTGATATTCTTTCTTAAAAACACGCTATTTGTTTTAACAAGGATAATTAATTATAAAATTAATTAATGAAACTTATATGTTTTGAATTTAGTAAAATATAAATCATCTTTGAATTTTGAATATCAAATATTTCTTAGGTTGAATATTTGGTTTTTTTCTGAAAAAACTTCAACTTTGATGAATAGTGAAACCACTAAGTGGTAGTTAAAAACAAATTTCGTTTAAATTGAATTTTACCATTTCTACGAATTTACTTTAAAAAATACGACATACATGGTTGTAATTAGGATGTAAAATGTGGTTCAATGGGATGAAAATAATTTTTGGTGAATAGTAACTTTTGAGTTTTATTAACCGCGATTATAGGTAATTAGAGTAATTTAAGGTAAAAATAATGCTACAATAATATGAAATTATCACGACACATGTCCTACTTTTATTGGATGACTCATTTCCGAACAAGACAATACATGTGTCAATTTTTGGGACCCCATGGAGCCACTTGGGTAAGATAATGACATTAATATCTTTTATTTAAAGTAAAAATAAAAAATGTCACGAACATATATTGTTTTACTAAAACAATTTTTACAAGGGGTTATACAAGTTATCTTTTCAACTATTAATATCCATTGGAAAGATAAAAATATTTCATACTTCATGGTAATTGTTTTATAATTTTTATGCATTAAATAAATAAATTTATTTATCACACCATGATGATGGAGCGATTACCTCATTAATGAACAATTTAAATAAAATGAAAATATAAAGTAAAATCTAATACTTACACTTTTATAAAGCATATTGGATGGGTGGATGTCGAACCCTTATCACATTATCCTAGAACTATAACATGTTGGGACCTTTAAATTCTGAAAATCATTTCATAGTAACGTGACATTTCATGACTTTCCAAGAGTGCCCCTCCTCTCCTCTTATAAAAGGCCCCCACCTCTACAACCTAATTCACACCATAAAAGCCATTTGGCTTGGCCAATCTCTAAAAAAATACTCTCTCAGCTTCCCTCTATTACTCATAGAAGCCTCACTTTGTGCAGAAGTCTTCCCAAGGAAGCCTTTGTCTCAAATCAAAAAGAGTTACCCGATTTTAAGGTAATATCTTCTCTTATGTTCTTTTGTATTATTTTGCTTCTCCAACCCCTTAAACTCTTTTTATTATTTTCCATTGTAACAACACCAGTATCTTCAATATACTAGGATGTTGTTATGAGATTTATTTTATTTACACTTACACACACCTTCATCTAATGGTTAAAGAATATTCTGTTTCTGTGGGTGGCGAATTAGTGCCTCACGAAATGATGATTGTTCAGTCTTCTTTTAACACCTCTCATGATGGCCATTATGATGACACTGTTTCTATATATGATATATAGTATGTTTCTTTTTTCTTTATTCTTCTGTATTTTTCATTTATGACATACCTTTATGATTTCCATTTTGGGTAAACGCGATAATTTCATTTTAGAAGTGCGGACTACCACCCCCTCAAAGTTATTTGAATTTTTAATGCCATATGTGGCACGTATAAAGGATGGATTTAATGATATTATATATGATATTATACTTTAAGTATAATATACCTTAATATCATTATAATTTCATTCCATTAAATACGAAATAGAAATGAAAGGAGCGTTCATACGTACGTATGGCTTACCGTCTCCATGAACGGTGCATTTCATTTCATAACTCTAAATGTTATGTAATATTATAAATGTGTGTATCTAGTGGATATATATGATATATATGATATCTACATCATGAATATAATTCTTGTAGATAATGGATATTCTACCACATAAACAACTTCTAATTATAAGAAGTTTATTGTTGACTCATGTACCAAAGATCGACAAAACGACCGTTATTAACTTAAATGACTACATAATTTTATAAAATTGAAATAAGTGATATAAAAGTGATAATTAATTTGAAAAAGGTTCTTAAGAAAGTATATATTAACTCTATTTTGTTATTCATGAGATTGAAGAACGATCGAGTCAAGTCGGACACGAGATAAGGGACTACATCTCAATCTCCTTTCAGTAAGGAATATTTTGTTTTATACACCACTTTACTTTATACGGTGTATAAACCCCTTTGAATTTTACTTTTATTCAAAATTAATCATTTTATACAAATATTTTTAACTAAACGACAAAATTAATGTTTTGTTTTACGTATGTGGCGACAACGACTTCTCCGCCGTCGTGACCATTATTTGAGTTTCGGCTTCCTCTACAAGCCATAACTTTTTTTAAATGAAAAATAAATACCAAGTTTTACTTTTCTTTTATTTTGGTATTGAAAATGGTTTTGATAATGTTTTTATTATATCATTGTGTTGTATTTATATCTTTTGATTGAAATGTGGAAATTTTATGTTTCCTTTATGCATGTTTTATGTGATACGATTATGTTGTGGTTTAAGATATGTCTAAACTTTTTCATATAATGAATGCATTGGACTAATTAAGTGATGGGTGGAGCCTTCTATATCTCCTCGATGCATTGGTAGATCTCACGAGACAAACTATTGTCTTGGAATGAGGCCTTGACAAAATATTATTTGTAATCTTCGCATGAGGCCTTGGATACGTGGTTATAATAGTCTCACATTATGCATTCCATCATTATGAAAGTGATTATTGATATTACATGTGGTTATTCGACTAGTATAATATCCATGTGAATAATAAAATGGCATTACTTCATTTTATTTTTTCCATATTACGCCGAAGTTCAAGTTTAAAATGCTTTTGTTTTAGTTATACATTTCCATAAATGTTTATGTTTATTTATGAAAGTTTCTGATATATTGTTATCCTTACGGAGCATCTGAGCTCACCCCTTTCTATGTTTTATTTTCCGAGGATGTGAAAAAATATTTTATGACTAACCTATAGGGATAGTCTAAAGGGGATATGAGTGTGGACTATGGAGACTATATTATTGTGATTTTTTACTTTATGATGTAACGTAACATTTATGAATGTATCTATTGTTTCCAAGGCTACTAAACTAATATGTCCTTCGAGACTTGATCTTTTCTGATCATGAGAATGTTATTTAATAATGCACCGACTCTGGGTAAATGGGTTTGGGTGTTACAGTTGGTATCAGAGGTAGTTTAGTACTTTCCTTGAAAGCTGGATTTAGAAAAACTCTGATTAGAGAACATAGCCCTAAGATAGAATTTGAGGATTAGTACAGAAGAACTTCCTAGAATTTTGGTATTATAGATATTTTGTAAGATTTCTGAGCAATACATCCCTGTCTGGATATTAGTAGGTAGAGTCGGCTCTGGCACAGATGTACCTAGGGGTAAACCCCGAAAACACCGCTATGATCTAGACTCGAACGGGAACTGGTTCACGACAACGGGCCTTGTTGCACTCTGGGTTACGACACTCCGGGGGGATATGCTTAGGATAATTGTCATTTTTTTATAAACCATTATGAAGGGTTTATGACTATATACATCTTCAAAGAAAACATTTTTATTATTATTGATTATATCCATAAACTGTTCAATTTATGTTAAGTGTTTTACAAGTATAGAATTATGTATTTTGATTCGTAAACTGATCTTGTTTATGACATTGTTTAGAAATGGTGCATAGTAGATGGAATGGAAACAATATCAATGCACGTACTCTATATAGGGATTTCACTCCTGCTCAAGATAATTATAGTGGATCTGGTGTTACAACTGGTGCTGATCAGCTTATCACTATACTGGGACAAATCACTCAGGTTATGAATAATACCCTTACTAGTATGGGTCACCCTGATCTGCAGCGTGGAGGATCAATGTTAGACCTCATCATGAGGCAACAACCACCAAAATTCAATGGGAGTACAAATCCCTTAGTAGTTGGGAAATGAATAAATTCTTTAGAGAAAATATTCCATGCCATAGGGAGTAGTGAAAGGGAAAAGGTAATCATGGTAGTTTACCGCCTCACTGGAGATGTTGATCAATGGGGGTCATTGATTCAAAATACAAAGAAAGATGAAGAAGTGTCAAGTATGTAATGGAGAGAGTTCAAAGATCTTTTCTTAGAAAAATACTTTCCTCGTGACCATCGAGCTGATATGGAATGGTAATTTCTGAGTCTGAGGCAAAAAGAGGATTAGAATGTCGCAAAGTATGATTCTAACTTTAAAAGGTTAGTGAGGCATGCTGAAGATTATATACATAACCCATGAAGTAATATTGATCGTTTCTTTGATGGGATAAAACCATTTATCCATCGAGCTTTAGTATCACAATCATTCTCCACGTACGAAGATATAGTCTCGTGTTCTATCAAGACAGAAAAGTAATTCTCTAAATATTATGACAATAAAGTAAAGAAAGAGAATAAGTGAATGGTGGAACAAGAGATAGATAAAGGGAAAAGGGAAAGAATTATTTTCCATTATGTGATAATTGTGGGAAGATTCACCCTGGTACTTGCCTAAACGGAATGGAGTTTGTTATAAATGTGGAGAAAAAGGTCACCAGGCTAGGGATTGCAAGGGAAAGAAATAGGCTATCAATGATGAATGCTACAATTGTAGAAAAATGGGGCATTATGAAAATGAATGCCCTAAGCTCCAAGGAATCATTCCTCATAAAAGGCCAAGGGAGCTAGGCCAATATTTTTTTGTTACTATAGTTGAAGTGGAATAATTATTGTAATTGTGTTTTTGGACTCAAGAAATATATTATCGTTATAAGAATAATGTGATATATATAAGGATTGTACTGTTGTACTTGTTGTTTTCATTAAGGTTTTAATATGATAAAGGTTATCATATTTTTAGTATGTGACAATAAGATAAAATTTACTTTGTTTGGGGAATCTGATGTTACAATTGATTTTGGAAATTAGAGACCTTTTAGAGAATGTATGGACAGAGGTATTTTGGATAACTATAAAAGTTGTAATGGATTAAGTTGAACTTTGGATAGTATTGTTTAAAGTTAAAACATTTTTGAAGACTATTTTTTGAATATTATAATACAATCATTTTAAGAGAAAAAAACCTGCAAGTTGGGAGACAACCCATCGCGTCGGACAAAGCTGTAGGAATTGATCCCACAACCATAGTGATACAGGCCATTATTACCAACCACTATCCTATAGAAAGTCCCTGGTTATTACGAAAGAGTTTTATTAATCTAAATGGTATGTGTTAATATTTTGAACCTTGTACAATCAGGATAAATATAATATTTTTTAGTTCTATTATATTTTTGAGTGAATGATGTGTTTGTGGTAGAAATTAGTTGAAGGTTAAAACTCTACTAGTCAAGCACATATATATATACCTATCTCTTATTCGATTAATAGATTATTTATTAAACATTAGAAAAGGGATATTAAAACAAAAAAATGTGTTATTGAACTGATGATATTTCAAATCAACATAGATTGAAGGCTTTGAGGCCCTCAAATTTACACTGGTTTGTGATTGAAGACCTCAATCACTCCCTATAAATATTTTCATTTTTCCTCCAATTATGTCTCTAATTTCCACCAATGTTATTCTAATCGAGATCAAAATTTTGTGGTGACTTTTTCATTTCCCTTTCCATCTTATTAAGGCTGAATTTTATTAACCTTATTTCTGATGTGGTTTTTCCACAAAGGTATTTTCTATTTTCAACCTTTTATTTTCGAAAAACATTTAAAAATTGAGAGGATGCAATTTATTGAAGGAGGGGAGAATGTAACACCCCAAGCTTCCGTGGTATGCTTCTCTTTCAATAATTCAATAGCTTGCATTGTACGCATGTTTGAGATTCAAACACACCACGACCAATCAAAGAAGCCACTATGAATTCTAATACCCACTTTTTCAAATTTTATAAATTTTATTATTCAGATTGGAATTCATTTTTGGATTCAGAATATTGAAGTAATCCTAAGTTGAATTTTGTTTTCTGAGATCTTCCAATTTTCTTTGAATAGTGTAAACTACTAAACTTTAATTAAAACAACTTTCTTGATAAAAATAATTTATAGGGATAAATTATATTATTTAATGGTTTTAAAGTATAATTAGAAAAAAAAATTACCATTTTATCCAATGGTGGTCATTAAATTAATTTCACTTTGAAATTGGACGTAAACAATTGTCAATCTTTTGATTGATATTCTTTCTTAAAAACACGCTATTTGTTTTCTCAACAGGAATTAATTATAAAATTAATTAATGAAACATATATGTTTTGAATTTGATAAAATAGAAATCATCTTTTAATTTGGAATATAAAATATATCTTAGGGTGATTTTTTGGTATTTTTCTGAAAAACATTAATTTTTGATGAATAGTGAAATCACTAAGTGGTAGTTAAAAAACTGATTTTTTGTTTAAATGAAATTTTACTGCTTGTGTTAATTTAATTTCATAACTTTGACTTAAAAGGTTTTAATTAGGAAGTAAAATTTGGTTCAATGGGATGAAAATAATTTTTTTGATGAATAGTAACTTTTGAGTTTAATTAACCGCGATTAGAGGTAATTATAGTAATTTAAGGTAAAAATAATATTATAATAATATGAAATTACCTTGACACATGTCCTACGCATATTGGATGACTCATGGCCAACAAATACAATCCATGGGTAAATTTTAGGGACCCCATGGAGCCACTTGGGTAAGATAATGACATTAATACCTTTTATTTAAAGTAAAAATAAAAAATGTCACAAACATCTATTATTATAATAAAACAATTTTTACAAGGGGTTATACAAGTTATATTTTCAAATATAAATATCCATTGGAAATCTAAAAAGATTTAATACATCATGGTAATTTTTTTATAATTTTTTGGAATTATATAAATAAATTTATTTATAACACCATGATGATACAGTGATTACCTAATTAATGAACGACTTAAATAAAATGAAAAGATAAAGTAAAAACTATGACTTAAACTTGCTTAAAGCCTATTGGATGGGTTTATTTCCAACCCTTATCACCTTATCCTCGAAATATATCATTGTAGGACCTTTAAAATCCGAAAATCATTTCATAATAATGTAACATTTCATGACTTTCCAAGAGTGACCCTCCTCTCCTCTTATAAAAGACCCCCACCTATACCACATTATTCACACCATCAAATCCATTTGTCTCAGCCAACCTCTGGCCAAATACTCTCTAAAATTCCCTATATTACTCCTAGAAGCCTCACTTTGGGCAGAAGTCTTCCCAAGGAAGCCTTTGGGTCAAATCAAAAAGAGTTACCCGATTTTAAGGTAATGTCTTCTCTTATGTTCTTTTGTATTATTTTGCTTCTCCAACCCCTTAAAATCTATTTATTCATTTATTTTGTAACTAAAAAAGTATATTTAATATATTGGGATTTTTTTTATGAGAAGTATTTTATTTAAATTTACACACACCTTCATCTAATGGTTAAAGAACATACTGTTTCTGTGGGTGGCGAATTACTCCCTCACAAAACGATGATTGTTCAATATTATTTTAACATATCTCATGGTGGACATTATGATGACACTATTTATATATATGATATATATTATCTTTATGTTTTCTTTATGTTTTTGTATTTTTCATTTATGGCATACCTTTATGATTTCAGTATGGATAAATGCGATAATTTCATTTTTCGTAGTGCGGACTACCGCCCCCTCAAAGTGATTTGAATCGTTAAGTCCATATGTGGGACGTATAAAGGATGGATTTAGTGATATTATATATCATATTATACTGGAATTATAGTATACCTTTATATAATTATGAATTCATTCCATTAAATATGAAATATAAATGAAAGTAGTGTTCATGCATACGTACGGCTTACCGTCTCCATGAACGGTGCATTTCATTTCTTACCTCTAAATGTTATGTAATATTATAAATGCATGTATCTAATGGATATATATGATATATATGACATCTAAATCATGAATATAATTTCAGAGATAACGTATATTCTACCACATAAACAACTTGTAATTATAAGAAGTTTATTGTTGACTCAAGTACCAAAGATCGACAAAACGACCGTTATTAACTTAAATAAGTACATAATTTTCATAACATGGTAATAAGTGATATAAAAGGGATAATGAACATGAAAAAGGTTCTTAATCAAGTAGAGATTAACTCTAGTTTATTATTCAGGAGATTAAAGAATGATCGAGTCATGTCGGAGACGAGGTAAGGGACATCATCTCAATCTCCTTTCATTGAGGCATATTTTGTTTTATACACAACTCTCCTTTATACTGTGTACAAACCAATTTGACTTTTACTTTTATTAAAAAATGAATATTTTAATACGAAGAATTTTTACTAAATGACAAATGAAATGTTTTTTCTTACATATGTGGCGACAACGACTTCTCTGCCACCGGGACCATTATTTGAGTTTCGGCTTCCTCTACAAGCCATAACATTTTTTAAATGAAAAATAAATACCATGTTTTACTTTTCTTTTATTTTGGTATTGAAAATGGTTTTGATAATTTCTTCATTATATCAATGTGTTGTATTTATATCATTTGATTGAAATGGGGAAATGTTATGTTTCCTTTATGCATGTTTTTTGTGATGAGATTATGTTATGGTTTAAGATATGTTTAAACCTTTTCATATAAGGAATGCATTGGACTTAATAAGTGATGGGTAGAGCCTGCAATAACTCCTCGATGCATCGGTAGGTCTCATGAGACAAACTAGTGTCTTGGCACGAGGCCTTGACAAAATCTTATTTGTAGTCTTGGCACGAGGCCTTGGCTATGTGGTTATGATAGTCTGGCATCATCCATTCCATCATTATGAAAGTGGTTATTGATATTGCATGTGATTATTCGACTAGTAGAATATCCATGTGAATAAGTAAATGGCATTACTTCATTTTATTTTTTCCATAATATGTTGAAGTTCTAGTTTAAAAGGATTTTGTTTTAGTTATACATTGCCTTAAATGTTTATGTTTATTTATGAAAGTTTCCTCTATATTGTTATCCTAACTGAGCATCTGATCTCACCCATTTCTATGTTTTATTTTCCCAGGATGTGAAGAAATATTTTATGACTGACCTGTAGGGATAGTCTGAAGGGGATATGAGTGTGGACTATGGAGACTATGTTATTGTGATTTTTCACTTTATGATGTAATGTAATATTTATGAATGTATCTAGTGTTTCCAAGGCTACTAAACTAATTGGTCTTTTGAGACGTGGTGTTTTGTGATCATGCCAATGTTACGTAATAATGCCCCAACACTGGGTAGCTGGGGTCAGGGTGTTACTCATGGAGCTGAAAGATCTCAATATTTTCTTTAAATAATTATTGGAAAAAGGTTTTGTTCACCCTATAATTTCTTCTTGGGAAACACTGGTGATCATTACTGAGAAATCATATGGTATACTTTTGTTATGTGTGGACTATTAGAAGTTTAACTGGGTAAAGGATAATAAGAAATATATTTTTCCTCATGTGGATGATTTTTTTGATAAATTTAAATTGGAAAATTTGTTTTCAAAGATTGATCTTTGATCACGTTATCATCCGCTCAGAGTTTTAGAGTCTCATATACTGAATATGAACTAAATGAGTAGGTAGGGCTATTATGAATATTGTTAAATGCATTTTTCTAATTAACCCTCCTGTTTTGTTTATGGCTACAAGGAGTTGGATATTCCATCAGTATCATCACACTTTTGTGGTAGTGTTTGTGTATGATATTCTAGTTTATTCAAAATCCAAGTGTGAGTGTGATCATCATCTAAGTTTGGTTCTAGAAATACTAAAAAGTCACTATTTTTGTGGAAATATTTCGTAATGATGTTTATTGACTCAAGAAGAGAAATTA
The DNA here is from genome assembly GCA_963277665.1 of Viscum album. NCBI lineage: Eukaryota > Viridiplantae > Streptophyta > Magnoliopsida > Santalales > Viscaceae > Viscum > Viscum album. Next base: position 754,409,095 of record OY728132.1, on the reverse strand, counting down.
TTAGGGAATATAATTTCCAAACATGTCTTATTAGTTGATCTAGAGAAGGTGAAGGGTATTTTTTTATAGAAGGAACCAAATAATGTCTTTGAGATATGAAACATTCATGGTCTTTTGGATACAAATGATGGTTTTATAAGGATTTCTCTAAGCCGGCATCACCTTTAACTTCTCTTAATAGGAAAATAGTGAAATTAATAGAGGATGAAAAGCATAAACACTCTTTTGATGAATTGAAATGACTTATGATATTGGATCATATTCTAATATTACCTGAGCCCGATAAGTTGTATGTTGTGGTTTGTGATGCTTCTGGTGCTAGTTTGGGATGAATGATTATGTAGGATTACCATATGGTAGCATAAATATCTCGTAATCTATGAATATATGAGAAGAATTACCCGCCTCAGGACATAGATCTTTTTTTCAATTATGCATATTCTAAATGTTGGTGGTACTCTCTTTTTTGAAATAATATCATGGTATTCTCTGATCATAAGATTATTAGTTATATCATTTCTAAAAATGACATGAATCTCATATATAGTTGATGGGTACAATAATTTCATATATTTGAATTCATCGTTTTCTACACCTTAATAAAGGGGAATTTCATTGAATATTATCTTAATTTGAAATTACCATCATACCTTATTTTGGAATCAAAGGATAAGTGGAACCTTATGGGCCTTTTTATTCAGTTTCACATGGATGATCATGAGGATTTTTCTGGAATGCTTTTGACCAGTGTCCAATTCTAATCATCTTTCATGGAGTATATTTAGTGGATTCCTTAGCAGGATGATTAATTTCAGAAGACTTGAGAAATCATTTATGGTGGGGATACTGTTTCTAGATGGTTCATTTCTTCAGATGGTATGCTTCACTTCGAGAAAAGGATCGTTGTTCTAGTATCTATAATGAGTTCAATATTGTTCAATTGTCATAAAACATTTTGGGTTGTTCATCCAATCCCTGAAAACATGTATTATGAAATGAGACGATGATTTTGGTGATTAGTTATGAAGTGTGACATCGCAGAGTTTGTGTCTCGATGTTACACATTCCTATAAATAAAGGTAGATCACTTGAAACCCTATGGTTGTCTTTATCCTCTTCCGATGCCGGTTTGGAAATGGGAAGAGATATCCATGGACTTTTGTATGGGATTTCCACGGAATCCCCAAGGGAAGAATGATATCTAGGTGGTTGTGGATCAGTTATTGAAGTCTTCTCATTTCATTCAGATCAAAGACACCACTAAGGTTAATGACATGGGTATGTTTTATGGGCATGAGATCGTGAGGTTTCACAGGAGTCCTTCTACTATTCCTTAAGATAGGGATCCTAGTTTTTCCTCAAGGTTTTGGAAGAGTCTCCAAGAGTTGATGGTAACTCAAGTCATGTTGATCACAGCTTACCATCTATATATATATTATTAAGTGGAGTGATTAATCCAGATCCTAGAGGATATTATCCATGAAAATACAATGGATTTCATAGGATCGTGGTATTTCTATCTAGGATGGGTTGAGTTTGTTTATAACAATAGCTATCGGTTATCAATCATAATGGATCCCTTCGACACATTTTATATTTTCCCATTGATGCACGCCATTCATGGGTTTTGTAAAAACAAATATTTTTTAAGTTAAAATGTAGTAAATTGGTTAAACTAGAATTTCTTTCTAAGAGAAGTTCACAAAAAATAGTTCTCGCTTTTAATTAGACAAAAAATGGTGTGGTTTTTGAATTTATTTTATTTTGGAATGAGTCGATAAAGATGGAAAAAAATTAAAAAAATATAATTAAAACTATGATATGAGAAGAGTGATTAGGTCAGGGTTAGTTCTATATTTTCAATGCTATCAATGTTCTATCTTATTCAAAATCCTTCTAAGAAGTCATTTAAACTGAGATTCCACAATTTTTTCCCCTCACTACTTTGGTCAAATATTGATGGTGAGAGAATACTAAAATAAGAACTTAGTTTGGTCTAATCTCCCTCCATTTTCAAGATATTTGTAACAAATATCCAAAATTCAGTAGGGAAATATCTGATCGGGTCTTATTTATCCTAAACAATAAAAAACAATCAATACTCATCTTTCATGTACTGACTATCATTGAGTAATTCACCAATAAGCCTTGGTGTATTCCTTCATATATAAAACAAACCCCAGTTGATGGAGATGATGATCATTGACCAAAGAGAAAATCAATAAAAAAATCAAAAATCAAATACAATCTCACTTGATAATAAAAACCTCTTTATGAAAATGAAAACAATTTTGCAGAAGAGAGATAAAATTTTTCTTCAACAAAGTGCATGAACTCAAGAATTATAAAATAGAAAACATAACCTTACTAAATAATTTAAAGGATTAACCAACCATGGTATGGGTAATATATATTTTTGGGGAAGAATAAGTTATTACAATGTTTTCTAGAAAAAAAGAGAGAAAAAGAAAAGAAGAAAAGTTTTCCAACACATCTATCCTCTGAATGTTTCCTCTTATTTGACACCACTCCCCTTCGAATCAGCCCAATGTCCCTTATTATAGGATTATCCAAATATATTTTAAATTTATTACTCCAAATATTAAATTTTTTGTATTTCTTTATAGAATTTTATGAAATATTTTGGAGGGTTATGTTTTTTGGATGAGATTTCCAAACAATTTCTCTGAATTTTTTCCATTAAATATATGCATTAATAAAACTAAATCTCTAAGATATTCACTAGGAATATGAGCCTATTACTTGGAATTACATTTCAATTAAAATTACCTTAATTCATGGTGTTATGACCTATTTATTTTTATTTTAATGAGGTGGGGTCCACATGGTTGCCCAGAATATTTCTCCACCTTGATTTAGTTTGTCGGGTCCCTAGATGGAAGAATCTCCTACTGTCATAGAAGAAAAAGTTGTATCCCACAAATATAGGTATCCTAAAAATTGATTCACATCCATTGGATCTATATTTAAATTTATATGGTTGAATTACCAAAATGCATAAAATCTATTAAATTTCCAAGATTATGAAACATTCCCATTTTAGCAAAAAACATACCATAAATCCAAAATTGATGCAAATAAACTCAAAATAATGATTTTATAGGGTTTAATAATTTTAAATACATATAAATAAGGTTGAGAATATTACCTCTATAAATTATACCACACATAGCACTAGGACTTTTTGACAAGTAAGAATTTAAACCAAATAACATCAAATTTTAAACAAATACACACGAGATCCAACAATTCCACACCATGAGATGAAGAGATGTCATACCTCAGAAAAAAATTATTTCAAGTAATAAATTTAGTTAATTTAATATATTTTCACTTCATTTCTCATCCCAAAAACACAAAATATCTACCTCATAATAATTTTCTCTCATCTCACAGATGTTAATTTTCACGAAAGCTTTTATCATCCAAACCCATAAAAAAGTCACCATAGGCTTGATAAATTCCAACTTCTCCAGACGATGTGATTCAAGGAAATGTGTTTATTATGAAAACTTTTTAGGGTTTTTCTTTTTATTTTTAGGAATGATTTATATTTTCAAAAAACTATAGGCTGAAAAAGGAGGTCTTGGCACTTTTGAAGAAAATTTGAATGATTATAATTTTCACTCAATGATAGCCTCCTTATCTTCCCCTTTGTGGTAAATCAACTCCATCATAATGAAGAAACAAGGAACATTCATGCAAATTAACATTTCACCAAATAAATTCAATCTTCTCAAACATAGTTTTTCTTAAAATCTTTAGATATGCATAGCTTTTTTCTCCATTGGAAGCTCAAGAAATTCACAAATTCTTTCATCTAAAAAGCTCCAGAAAGGCACACCTTTTAAAATAATTAATTATTTAGTAGCAACATTATCTCTTCAAAAAAATTCCACTAAAAGTATCATAAAATTAGGTAGTACACCACAACACATCTTCCATAACACTTAAGTTCATCTAGTTCATGAAATTTCACTTCAAGAGAAGGTTGGATAAGGAAAATTGTCCTGTAATATGGCTAACCTAATAGGCTATTAGTGGCTTCTGAGGGATTCTAGGATTAAATGTACAAGGTAGTCCATAAAAATGGATTTTTTGAAAAGGGGGATTCAAAACCAAATATACGCCTCAATCATTTAAAACACAAGTACCCTAAACCCTCAATTTTTGATAGGAATAAATCAAATTATAGTAAAAGAATGCATGGACTGGTTCTCTCAAGAAAATAGCTGAAAGTAAAGAATATGGAAACAATGCATTATGAGCCTCATAGGAAAGTGATTTCAAAAAATAAAAACATTGAGATGTGGTATGGGATTCAAATATTAGATTACTTTTTTTGAAATTCCCAAGGATTTTAACTTGAAACCAATTCATTTTCATCATTAATTTAAGCTCAGTTTAATGGAATATATTTTTTCAGTCATTGAAATAGGTTTCAAAAATATCAATGATAATATTTTAATCACAATTATTTTGAAAACAAACTAAATTTTTAAATGAAAAACACAAATAACAGAAAATAAAACATCAATTTTTTTTATTTTTTTTAAAAAATAGTAAAACAAACAGAAAATATAAATCCTAAACTACAATGGTTCTCTCCCCCACAAATAATTGATGTAGTGTACTTAGTTCATTCAAATGGATTTAATATGTATGTATATTTGAATATGAATCACAGCATGTAAGAAAATGTAATGGATAGGTACAACCTAACTTATTGGAAATGCGACATTGAGTTAATCTATTAAGTGTTTCTCCCTGCAACCCCATAAGAAAAATGAAAAAAATAATATTAAAAATTTATTAAAATAAAATAAAATAGAAATCGAATGAGAAAATATTTATGGATCGTTGTTAATCCCTCAAGTGGGACATGGGTTTTGACTGCCTCTTGAAGAGCAGTTCTAATAAATTATCCCTAATCTTGTGTGGGTAACGTTTCATTCTCATGAACCCATAAAATTTATCCCTTACAACATTTCCTTATTCATTTTTATTGAGGTATCCATTTATATAGTATTAAAAATAAACACCCATGATAAAAATGTAAAACCTTCATTTTGGAGGTATCATAATAAATGAGTCATCCTCTTTCTTAATTTCTAATTGCACAATTTCTTCTTCATTCACCAGTGTGTTCTCATGGTATGCTACATCAATAAAAAAAATCAATGGGAATTTCATAGTTTAATTCAATTTTATAAAAATTAAATCATTAAGTGTCAATATCAATTTCTTCCCTTTCAAATTATTCATCTTGTGTTTTTATTTCCTTAGGAAAAGCCATGCTGTCCTCCTCTTGAACACCCTCCATTAAAAGTTCAACATTTTTGAGGATCTATAGATGTTTCTCTTTATATGAAACTTATTTTTTATCATATTCCTTCATGAAAATACAAGTTTTTAACAAATCTAAAAAATTTATACAATTAGAGGTGATACTAAATTTAGTTTCAACAAAATTAAAAGATAATGAGTTCATGAAAATATCATCTCCCTACATTTTTTCTTCTTCTGTCTCTTCTTAATTAGAAATCACCTCTTGGTGTTGACTATTATAAGATATAATAAGGTAGTCAGGATCTTCTATGTGTTTTTCAAATTCCACCAAGTTAGTGGTTTCTTCCTTCAATGGTTATTGATCATCTACAATATGAAAAATAGGGGGATCAAGTAGTTCCTTACACTTGTTCCAGAATTTATCAAGATATTTTTGATATCCAATATCTATTTTAGTAGGAAAATGTTCTTCATCAATATCCTCCATGGGTTTCTCAACTTCAACGATATTTAGGGATACTTATTCAACCAATTTTTTAGGTTCTGGGCCTTTTTTTGGATCCAACTGTTGATCATGTGCTGCATGTATATATTCTGTTATCCACTCTATTGTCCTCTAATGGGTTTTCAAATTTGGACTAATTCGTTAAAATAGGGCTTCAAGATCCATATGAATTTATTCCTCTTGATGTTTCACCTCAACCATTTCTTGAAATATTTTTGAAAAAATACTCTTGGAGTTCAATTAATTCTCTAGCCAATCACTCCAACACTTGGTATTTGAGGTTTTCTTTAAGGTCTTGAATGAGATCCTTTAATTAATCATCCTTGGTTATTTGGATGCTAGCTCTCCAGATATATTTAGAAAAAAAATAAACACTATCTTCTATCGACCAAGGTGAGTAAATAATTTTCTATTGCATTTGTGGGTAATTGTTCCATGAATTAAAGAAATATTTATTTGAAAAAAATAATGGAAAAATATTTTTTTATTATTTCTTTATTTGGAAGGAGTAAAATATTTACAAATAGATTGTGGAAGTACCTCCCCAAAAATGGTGCCAAGTTTTACATACACCTATCATGGGGAATGTAAAAAAATATTTCTTATGTTAAAATTTAGTAAATTGGTTGACCTAGGATGTCTCTAGAAGAGGCTTGCACAAAAAAATGTTGTCAATTCTAATTAGAGGGAAAAATGGGGTAGTTTTTGCATTGATTTGCTTTTGGAATGAGATGATAATGTTTAAAAACAAAAGGGAAAAAAATATAATGAAAACTATTATATTGTTAGGGTAATTAGGTGAGGGATATTTTTCTATTTTCTATGTAATAGTTATTCAATTTTACTAAAACTTCATATGTTAAATCGTTTAAAGTGAGATTCTACGATCATTTCCTCTCACTCCTTTGGTTGAATAATGATGGTGAGAGAATACCATAACATGATCTTAGTTTTTTCTACTATCCTTACATGTGATATATAGTTTTAATAAATATCCTCAATTAGCTTGTGAAATACCCAATTGTGTCTTGCTTATCGTAAACAATAAGAAAACTTCACTACCCCTATTTCATGCACAGACGATTGATGAGTAACTCACCACTAAGTCTTGGTCTATTCAATCATATATAAACTAAAAACTAGTGGATTTAGGTAATGATAATTTACCAAAGTGAAAATCAATAATATAATCAAAAATAAAATATGATCACACTTGATAATAAAAACTGCTATATGAAATTTAAAGAAAACTATATAAGAGAGAAAAAAAATTTCTTTAATAAAGTGCATGAACTCAAGAATTAAAAAATATAAAACCTCTTCTTACCCAATCACTAAAAGTTTTACCACACCATGGTATGGGTAATGGAGATTTATGAGGAAGAAGAAGTAATTACAAAGCTATGAAAAAAAGATAGAAAAAAGAAGAAGAAAACATGTCCAATAGATTCTGTCCTATGAATGTTTTCTACTATTTGTCACCACATCCCATAGAATCATACCATGGTAACTTATTATATGATTCTCCAAATAGAATTTATCTTCTTTCCTCCAAATCTAAAATTAATTGTATGTTTCTAGATAATGATCTAAAATATTGTTTGAGGATGATTTTTTCTGTAGGAAATTTCCTAAAATCTTGTTTGAAAGTTTCTCATTAAATATCTACCTTAATTAAACCAAATCATCATGATATTCCCAAGAAATAGGAAACATTTAATTGGATTTCCTTTCCAATTATCATAATTTTAATTGGTGGTCACAAGACTGATTTTTTATTAATTCACCAAGATGGGGTCCACACAGTCACCGAAAGTATTTCTGCACCATAATTGAATTTTTTAGGTCCTTAAATTGCTGAATTAGATCCTATATAAAAAGAAAAAAATCTATCCCACAAATCCAGGTATCCTAAAAAAATATATCCATCAATTGGATCTATATTCTGAAAGTTATTATCTAATTACCAAAATACTTAAAATCTGTTAAATTTCCAATATTAGGAAACATTCCAATTTTAGAACAAAACATAGAATAAATCCAGAATTGATGAAAGTAAACATGAATTGATGAATTTAGGGGTTTTAAATATTTAAAATACATATAAAAAATTTTGAAAATGTTTTTTTTATCACCCGTTTAGATCAACTATTTTTTGTGATGAGATGGGTGAAGTATCTTTTGTGGGACCACATTTGGTTCAGGATATGTTCGAGCAGATTCGGGATGTACATCAGCATCTAATAATAGCCGAGAGTTGAAAAAAATAATATGTTGATTGACAGTTTTGGCCTTTTGTGTTTTCTATACGTGGGTAGGTTTTCATGGATGTTTCACCTTAGTTGGTTCACCATCAATTCAGAAAGAAGGGAAAGTTGACTGAAAGATATGTTGGACCATTTGAGGTCATAGAGGAGCTCAGACAAGTTACTTATTAGTTATAATTTATTGTTTAGTTGATAGTTATTCCATATTTTTTCCACATATCTCATCTCAGGAATTAATATCTTGATCTTTCTCATGTTTTGATTTGGGATGAAATTGAGTTAGAGCCAAATGTTTCTATTTTGGAGAAACCAGTTGAGATCATTGACTCTCATGTGAAATTCGTGCATGGTAATTTGACTCTATTGGCCAGAGTTCTATGGGAATAAGGATCAGATTCCCATGAGACCTGTGAATGTGAATTTTTGATGAGGGAGAAATGATATCATCTTTTTCTTGGGATCACATATTCTACATGACTTCTTGAGTAAAAAAAGTATTTATGTTGGGGAGCTTGTAACATCACTTTAAAATTTTATCAAGATTGAAAAGGAATTCATGTCATGTAACTGGGTTACAAATTGTGAAATTATTATTGGGTATAAGCTCTGAAAAGTGATTCACATTGTGAATGTTTACACATCGTGAATGGTGGTTTCATGTCATGAATGTTTTAAATAATAGTTTTTTTTATCTGAGGTGACATATTTTTAGGGTATTTTTACACTGTGTATTTAATTATTTCTAACAATATTAATGGTTTTGAAATAGCTCACATCTCATTTTAAAACATGCGTAGAATAGTTTTGTCTCAGATCTATTCTCCATGATTCATCACCATCGACCTAGATTTCACCCAATTAATTTTTGACAGACTTCTCTCCTTCTAGATCGATCTATTTGATGTTGGATCTCTATTGTGGATGTAGTGTATCTCTCCAAGTAAGAAATATTTCTTCTTCTTCATTACCCTTTGATTGTAATATCACCATTGGGTGGAATTTTCAGATCCGTTGAGTTAAGATTTTTTTTCTTCTTGGTTTCTTCTAGATCCATTATGTGATCTTGTTCTAGAGGCATTTTTTATTTGTTGGTCATGGTTCTAGAGGTTTTCATCCTTGGGGAATTTATGTTTACTCTCTTCCTATGACCCCTTGCATCTAAATTGAATCAATATTTATGTGTATTTGATTTTAGGTCCTTTATTTATGTTGTTGGGTTCTGTTGATTTTGGATTCTGTTACGGGTGTGTGTGACCTGAGTTTTGTGGCATGTGGTTCTTTCTATAGCCTATGATAATATATCTTGTAGTTTTTCTTTACAAACTGCTTCAAAATGATATATTTGATGTATTTTTTTGTGTGTTGAGGGGAGTTTTCAATTAAAATTGGTTTTATCAATTTATTGATAAATTGATTAAAAAATGGGTATTTTCGAATCATTGAAATGAAAATTGAAATGGTTTTGAAATTATTTTCAAATCATTGAGATAAATTTAGAAAAGGAGGACATGGGAATCCTTGGGTACTTTTTTGGAAGGATTATATTGACACCATCATCCATTGTTTTTTTATTATAAAAGAGTTTTTTCCTAGGGATTTCCTCTATTTCATAGGCGTGTTGTTCTAGGGGACCGATATTGATATTGTTGGGGGGTTCACTCATGGGGTTTTCATATACTTCATAGGATTGTTGGTCTAGAAATGGATTCATGTAGTTGATTATTTTGGTATGAGTATCATGTCATCTAGACCTATGTATTCCATGGTGTTGTTATACTTTTTCTTATGTAATGTATTTCTTATATTTTTAGGATAGCCTTGATATTCATGTTTATGCCTATGAAAAATTGATATAGAAAATGTGATTTTAAATTGATATACCTTATTTGGTTTGCAACTGTGTAAAAGGGGAAATGTTTACCATGTTTCTATAAATATTCCTTACTATTTATAATTCCATGTTTTTACATAAAATGAGAATCTAGTAATTGCTATACATAGGCTTCATATGGAACCACTAGGTGGGATTCTACTGAGCTCGTTAGATCCCACCATGCTCCCCTCTTTCATGGTGCGTAGACCTTTATTTTACTTCCATTACAAGGAAATGCATGTAACCATAGTGTGGAGTCAAGGTTTGTGTCAGCTGGTTGGGTAACTGGTGGTGAGATAGTGGTAGTTCATCCATGCCATCATTTGTAGTAGTTGTTTGGATGGGGTCCTTTGTAGTTGGACATTCCTTTTTGAGTTTTTAGCTATGTTTTATGTTGTCTGTTTATGCAATTTTTTTATAGTTATGGAATATATATCTCTGCCGTCTTCAATTTTTCCTTTTTTCAGTATATATATGTCATGTGGTTGATCAGGTTGGGAGATATTGTTCCCTCTTGTTTTTTGTTCGATGCCTAGATGCTTGTTACCAGACCATGGGGATCGAGAAAATCCTTCGTTTATATGATTGATCTGGTTGAGTCCCAGGTTTGAGGGTATCCTAGGTTAGTTAATTGAAAGTGGTACAACCTATAGATTCATCACATGTCAGGGATCTGGTGTTTACTTCATCAATAGGGATACATAGAATACATCATGTACTTGATATAGGTTAGGTGGGACATCTAGTAGGTATGACTCTACTCTTATGTGATCAAGGATATCAAAGGGACCGATGTATCATGGGTTAAACATTCCTTTCTTCCCAAATCTCATAAATTTATTCCAAGGAGATATGTAGAGAAATACCTTGTCTTCATCCTCAAACTCTAGGTCTTGTCGACGATTTTCATCAATACTCTTTTGGCGACTTTTAGCATCCATGATGTGATACTGAATAGTATTGACCTTCTCCACCATTTCCTCGTCTATTTCAAGACCTAGAAGTTTTTCCCCCATAACTTCATCCAATCAAGTATTCATTCTTCACCTCTTCCCAAAATGTTCTTCATTAGGATCCATTTGAATTCATGTATGGAAATTGTGATTGTATTAGAATATTTCCATATGAAGATGTTGATCCCATCCCCCTTTGATGTCAATCGAGCATGATATATAAATTTCATTGGGTGTTTGGATAGACCACCCAAAATAACCACCAATTTGAGGGTGATAAGTTGTTATGAAGTTCAAATTATTATTTAGAGCTTGTTGGAGACTATTCCAGTAAATGTAGGTAAATCTTGGATCATGATTAGATACAATTGATAGTGGTGTTCCATGCATCCTCTCCAATTCTCTAATGTATATCCATTCAAGTTCATCAAGTGAGAAGTCCCCTTGACTTGAAATGAAGTGAATAGTATTTGTGAGATGATCCACCACAACCAAAATTGAATTATTTCCTCTTGATGTATTTAGAAAACTAGTAATAAAGTCCATAGTTATTTTTTTCATTTACATATAGGTATGGGTAATGGTTTCATCATCCACTTGTATTTTTTCATTTCGGCCTTCACTTGTTAACAAACAAGACATCTTGATTTATATTCCAACATATACTTTTTCATTATGTCACACAAATAGTGATCTTAGATATCTTGATAAATCCTTGTGCTTCCTGGATGGATGGATAACATCAAACTATGTGGATAATCCAACAGATCTTTTTTTACTTAGGATTTGATAGTACACATAGTTGTGACCCAAATATCACAACACCTTCTTCTTTAATATTAAACTCTGAGGAATTATATTTTTTTATAGCTTCCACTTTCATCTGAATTCCAACATCATCTCATTGAGCATACTTGAAAATTTTAGGAAGAAATGGTTGAGAAATCATATATGAAAGGATTGTTAATGTTATTTATTTTATTATTCCCATATCCATCCTCTCAAATATAATTAGATTGGATCCTTATTAATTATCATCAATAATTAAATCATTGGATCCTTTATACTGAGAGAATATTCCACTGTATTAAATTTCCAAAGATGGTATTGGATTAAGAAGTCATAGTATGTGATCATATCAAACCATCTTTATTTTATAATATTTATCTCTATTTATATGAATATATACTTGATGATATTTGTAACGACCCGGACCCAAACAACCTCCTGAACATTGCTAAACGGGTCGGGGGTTACGACCTTAGGATCCCTCCCTGAACGCCAAAGGCTGGCGACTAGTAGTGAGGATCTTATAGGTATAGTGGGGAGGCTATACCCTCTCAGATGATAATAATGGTACTGGTCTGAGTATAATAAAAATGATGCAGCGGAACAAATGACTCAGCAGACTTGAACCAGGCCTACAGAACGGAAGAACATTCAATAACAACAAACATTGGAAGCAATAAATATAACAACAGCAGCGGAAAGTAAACACAACAGCATGCTAATCACTGGTAACAACTAACAAACCAAACATGCATCCATAGAAAGTCAATATAGAAAAGGGGTGCCAATGGCTAACCAACTTTAGCTACATAACAAGAATGCTGATACAGGAATGAAAACAGAACAAAGTAAACTCTAGCTAGTCAAGACCTCAAGGTCCATAACATCTCCATGTAACAGCTAACACAGGCCAAATCCTAAAGTTGGCCCCTTTACTACATGCAAATCCATAAAGTCTGCACATATCACGAAGGGACCGTGCAGGGTGTGAGAAAAATCTCAGTAGGATACCATCCAATGGTGCGTACCTAATATATGTGTTTAAGTAGACATTCATTTATAAGGAAAATAGTAAACAGTATGATGCACAAAAATAAACACATCCTCCACTAGTGCTCAGTAGCCACCATGCAGTGTCACCTTTTACGGCCAATTCCAGAATCTCTATCATGTAACCCAGTACCACGTGCCTCCTGACACCTCTTGCCTCAAGTAACGACATCCCGAAGGCCCGCCCAACAATAGTAACCTGGAACCTTGTGCCTCTTGACACCTTGTGCCTCATGTATCAACGTCCCGAATGAACGCCCAACAATAACCTGGAGAAACAATGATGCATTTACTCAAATAAATAATCAGAGGGACAGAGATGTCTACCCTCAAATAATGTAACCAGAGGGATGATGATATCCTCCTTCAAATAAGTAATTGGAGGGACAGTGATACTTGCCCTCAAATCACAGTGAGCCTCAGCCCCCAACCCGATAGCCTCAAAGTTATCCCCTGAAGGCTCCTCACCTCCCACGTGGATTTCTACGGCAATCAACCCCAACCAAAGTAACTAAACCACATCAATAGGGGCCTCTACCCACACGATTTTTCAAAACCACCTCATCACATATTTTCTATGTGTGAACACTACTAATAGTTATGAGTGAGCGGTAATCACCAAAATAGTACCTAGGACACCACACATCTGACACATCGTGTCCCTGCAACCATGCCGCTCAAGTCTGATGGTCTTTCCATCCAAGTAATCAGGGCCATTCCCAATCTGATAGTCATCCTACCTCATGTTGACGTCTAGGATGCCCAATACTGTGGTTAAAACCACACAAAGTAACCTCGGGCCATGCCCAACCTGACAGTCGTACTACCTCAAGACAACGTCCATGACGCCCAATCCCGTGGTCAAAACCACCCAAAGTAACCCCGGGGAAACCCCAACCTATGATCAGCATCACTCAACAATATCCGATCCATGCCCATCACAACCCGAAGGTTCCAACATATGCAATTCAGCAATCACATACATAATCAGAAGAATTACTTTTAAACAGGCAACACAACTGAACAGTTAAAATGTACTAACTATGTGTCGTCCCATACCAACACTAAGGTCTCTAAAGACTCTAACAATTCACTTCAAAGTTTAATGAATTAAACTCAGATGTTTAATTAATCAAAACAAGTATAGCCATTTTGGAAACCCCGGACAAAATGCCCCATATGAGCAACAACCCCTCGCCCGGCCCCGCTCGAGGAACACATGACAAGGGAAACACCCATATGCATCCCATAGGTCTAATGAGCATCTTAACATGCAATAGAAAAATAATTAGTGTCATTCTCAAAATACCTGAATTCACACCATAGTTCGTGCCACCCAAATGTCCATGAAAATATGAAAGAAGATATCAACCACCTACCTCTTACTAGTACGATGTTACTCTATTGATATTAGCCTCCAATTAGGTGTAAATCACATTATATCTACAAAAGAATAAAAATACTCAATCCCAATAACTCTTTCTAGTACATAAATCAAGAAGAACATCTCAAGAGGAATCAAGACCTTACTGAGGGGGTTCCAACGGATCAAACGGTGCTCGAAATGGAGTTCGGACGAAGATCTGGGAGGGATTTGAATGTCCGGATGGCTCTCCATGCGTAAGCCCCGAGTGGATGGAAGAAAAAGAGGAGAATGGGAATTATCAGGTGGCTCAGAACTTAAAAACCATAATTTTAAGTGGTTGCATGGATAACCCGCACGGTTTGGAAAACAGTTCGCCAACCGTGCTATTGCCACTACCTCACCCAGGAACATCGCACGACCAACCCGCACGGTTAGGAAAACCATGCCCTGCCCGTGCAGAGCCCACTGTCTCACCAAGAGACATCGCACGGTTTGTCCGCATCGGTTTTTCAGACCATCCACCAACTATGCGCACCTGCACAACCTCCCCAAATTCAAAAGTTTGACCCATAAATGTCCAATTTCTCTAGTTTTTCTTAGAAGAGAATCAAAATTCAAACAGGGTCGGGATTTTGAACCGCTTCAAAATCTTAGGGTCTTAAAAACTCCCCACCATAACATAGCTCATCCCCGAGCTATCAAACAAAACCCGGATATGGCACCAAACACATGACCTTGCTCAAGGTAACCCGGACTACCCCGGTCTCAAAGGTTCTGGCCAAATTTTTCAAGGGGATCCCCAACATAGGAATTTCCAAACCCAGTCTCAACCCAAAAAAACCTAAAGCAAACATGGTTCACTAACCAGTTTTCGAAATCAGGGTCCTCTCATGACGAATCATCACCCCTATACCTCATTGGCAACCCCGTGTCATTTCTGACGCCCAAATGCATCATGCACCTCATCAATGTCCGCCTCCACGAGGTCCTGTATCCAATGGGTGATCAAAATGAACATGGTTCCTAGCAACTCACATAACCCACATCCTCGATCCCCCGATGGCAACGACACCTCAAGTAACCCGCATCCTCGATGCCCCGATTCCCATTGCACCCCAAGTAACCCGCATCCTTGATGCCCCGATGCCCGTGGAACCTCATACATATTTATATAAATATATCACGCACCTGAGATGGTGGAAAACCCACTAAATAGCATCTAGTCAGTCCACATAATACCTGTGTACCTCATGTACTCAAAACAGACATGCCACTAAAGGTCATGCCAAAAGAGAACAAGGAAATCATGGCCACACCCATGGTGTACCTATAACTATCGTCGGCTCACCAGCCCACTCAGCCTCTGGCATCTCCACAGTGTGCACCTGGCTTGAAGTATGGATGCCTGATACCTGACCTCCCTGCAGTGCAGCTCCACCACTGGCCATTGACCACTCAGCTAGGTCCCGCAGTCTCTATCACGTCCTCCACGTGAAGTTGAACCTCGGATACCTGAAAAACCTCTACAGATTCCCGACCTGTACACATGCCCAACACTCCTTTGGAGGCCTATCACACAGAGTCCGAATATGCCCTGTCTATCTGCACTGGAAGCAAACCACTGAAGAACATCTACGAGGTGGTCTAGATGAGTCCTTAGTCTGACTTCCCTGCTAGAAATCATTTATTTCTCACTTCCTGATATCTAAACTGTCACCGTAAGCTATTTCCAAGCTAACCTGGGGCCTATACCTTTGGTTTCCCTCTGCTATGAGCACCTGGTTCACTGCCTCTGAGAAATAACCAAGCTTGAAGATATTCACCTCGACCCAAACGGCGTGTCGTATGCCATCCTATAAATGCCTCACCCTAGACGCACCATCTCTTACCATATCAGGTGCAAAGCGAGAATGCTCCGTGAAGGTAGATGCATAATCCAAGAGAGACAAGTCTCCCTGCTAAAGACTCAAGAACTCCCGATCTCTCTCAGCTCTCAGTGTCTCCGGGAAAAAGTGCTCGAAGAACCAGTCCTCGATGTCCTTACATGCCAGCCCCTCATGTCTGTGAGCTTGAACCTTCACATCCCACCAATGCTTCACCTATCCTCTCAGTACATACGTCTCCAGCTTGACCCTCTGCCCTAGAGCCATCTCGATCTACTCGAAGATCATATGGATGCTCTTTATCCAGTTCTCAGCCGCCTGCAGACTAACCTCACCCTAAAAAAGCTCTAGGTGCTGCGACTGGAACTCCCGCATCAGATATTCCATAGATGGCTTTGTACCCTATGTGCCTCTGTCGATCCCCTACAAGACACGTACCAGGCTAGCTCGGAGGTTCTCATCGATCCATGGTCCGAACGCTGTCAAACCTAGCTACTACCCTACCTGAACTGGATCTTGAACTTGTTCCTATCCCTGAGCCTGTACATGTAGCTCGTGCTGTGCCTATACCGAATCTTGAACCTGATCCTGCACCTGGGCCATTGGATCCTCACTCGCCTGATGCTCCATCTGATTCTACTAAAAGGAACCCGCTGAATACTATAAATTGTCAGACAGTCCATATATATATATATATAACAATATATATTCAATGCGGATAAGAAAGCCTTAAAAGGCAGTTCATAACTACAACCCATACTCTCCCCCACTGCAACCCATGACCCACGGCATCCCGGCCTCAAGGCCTCCTTACCTGCCCATAACAGAGCCAAGTATCAAAAGTTCCATGGCCCATGCCCATCCTGACAACCAACATTGCCTCAAACCGATGACTGAGTCTCCCAATACTGGTGATCACAATCACCTCAACCGATAGAACCTGCCTACTCTCATAAGAGCCAGACCCAAATATCCTACCACATGCAATTCTATAGTATAAAGTATGGAATACACATAGAAACAATAAGCAATTATATCAGGAATTTCACCTTTTACATTTCAAAGCATATAAATCAGGGAAATTGATTTTTTTATTCACATGGTATTCTTACATCACAAAGCATACTTGTAATTATGAAATTGAAATACCCAAAAAATGTGCCTATCAATATAGAAACAAACAAGCCTTTCCATACTGGGCCAAGGTATAATTATCTATCACTGCACTGGGTCAAGGGTTACATATCACAATCAATTACATCACACACCAAGTGAGCCACTAAGGTGGAAATCAAATAGACTGAAATCTTAGAAAAAATTAATCAACAATTCCAACCCAAGGTAACTTGGTCCATCCCTCGTACCTCGGTCTATAGGCACCCAAGCACATGGTAGAAACCCAGTCCCAGTAACAACCCATCTCTAGTCGACCATATCCCAAAGAGTAAAACCAACAGAAATAAAAAGTGAAGTCTCAAACTCATTAGTAGTCATCAAGGCTCTGCTACTAAATCCATGTCAATAACTCCTCTGATTCCACTTTGTAATGACCTAGACCCGACCATCTTCCCCAAAAGTGCTAAATGGGTCGGGTGTTACGACCTTAGGAACACCTCTCTGAATGCCAAAGGCTTCCAACTAGAAGAGAGCGTCTTATAGTTATAGTGGGGAGTCTATACACTATCGGAGGATAATAATGGTACTGGTCCAATTTTAATAACAACGATGCAGCAGAACAAATCACTCAGCAGACTTGAAAAAGACCCGTAGAGCGGAATCACATTCAATAACAATAAATAGTAGAAGCAATAAATATAGCAACAACAGCCTAAATTAAACATGACAACACGCTAATAACTGGTAACAACTAACAAACCAAACATGCATCCATAGAAAGTCAATATAAAAAAGTGGCGCCATTGGCTAACCAACTATAGCAACATAAAAGGCATGCAGATACAGGAATGAAAATAGAACAAAGTAAACTCCATCTGGGCAAGACCTCAAGGACTATACCATCTCCATGCAACATCTAACACAGCCCAGCTCTTGAAGTTGGCCTCTTTCCTACACGTAAATCCATAATGTCTGCACATATCCCGAAGGGCCCATGCAGGGTGTGAGACAAATCTGAGTATAGTACCACCCAATGGTGCGTACCTAATATATTTGTTTATTCCGTAATTAATTTATAATAAAAACAGTAAATTGTAAGATGCACACAAATAAACACAAATTGTAGTGGTGCTCATCCGCCACCATGGGGCATCACCTACTTTGGCCAACGCTGGAATCTCTGTCATGTAACCCAGCACCAGGTGCCTCCTGACACCTCGTGTCTCAAGTAATGACATCTCAAAGGCACACCCAACAATAGTAACCTGGCACCTTGTGCCTCCTGACACCTCGTGCCTCAAGTACCGATTTCCCAAAGGCACGCCCAACAATAACCCAAAGCAACATTGATGTCTGTCCTCATATAAATAACCGAAGGGACATTGATGTATGCCCTCAAAAAAATTAAATGGAGGGATGGAGATAACCTCCCTCAAATAAGTAACTAGAGGGACAGTGATACCTTCCCTCAAATCACGGCGAGCCTCAACCCCTAACCTGATAGCCTCAAAGTTATCCCCTGGAGGCTCCTCACATCATACGTGGCTTTCTACGGCAAGCACCCCAAACCAAAGTACCTAAACCACATCTACGAGAGCCTCTACCCAGACGAGTGGTCAAACCACCTCATCATGGAGTATCTATGTGGCACACTACTCAGAGTTCCTGATGAGAGGTAATTACCAAAATAGTACCTAAGCCACCAAACATCTGACACCTCGTGTCCCTATAACCATTCTGCTCAAGTATGATGGCCTTTCCATCCAAGTAACCTGGGCCATGCCCAACATGATAGTCATCCTACCTCAAGCCAGCATCCAGGATGCCCAATCCCTTGAATAAAACTACCCAAAGTAACCTTGGGACAAGCAAAACCTGATAGTCGTACTGCCTCAAGCTGACGTCCATGATGCCTAATCTCGTGGTCAAAACCACCCAATGTAACCTCGGGCGAGCCCAACCTGTGATCAGCATCACTCAACAATATCCAGGACCCTCCTATCACAACCCTAAGGTTCCAACATATGCAATTTAGTAGTCACATACATAATCAAAAGATTTAAATTTAAATAGGCAACGCAACTCAATAGTTAAAATGCACTGACTATGTGTTGTCCCATACCAACACTGAGGTCTCTAAAGCCTACAATAATTCATCTCAATGTTTAATGAATTAAACTCAGCAGTTTAATTAAACATAACAAGTATACCTATTTTGGCAACCTCGACAGAAATGCCCCATATGAGCAGCTACCCCCCGCCCGACCCCGCTCAAGGAAAACATGACAAGGGAAACACCAAGAGGCATCCCATAGGTCTAATAAGCATCGTAACATGCAATATAAAAATAATTAGGTTCATTCTCAAAATACCCAGGAACATGTCATATGTCGAGCCACCCAAATATCCATGAAAACAAGAAAGAAGATATGCACAACCTACCTCATACTAGTACGATGTTACTCCTTCGATATCAGCCTCCAATTAGGTCTAAACCATGGTAGATATACAAAATAATCAAAACAGATGAACCCCAATAACTTGTTCTAGGAAAGAAATCAAGGCGAATGGCTCAAGAAGAATCAAGGCTTTACTGAGGGGGTTCCAACGGATCAAACGGTTCTCGAAACGGTGTTCAGACGAAGATCTGGGAGGGATTTGAAGGTCCGGCCAGTTCTCCCTGCATAATCCCCGAGTGGATTGAGGAAAAGGAGTAGAATGGGAATTCCCAGGGGGAATGGAACTTAAAAACCCTAATTTTAAGTGTCCACACAGTTAACCCACATGGTTTGGAAAATCGTGCGCTAACCATGCGGTTGCCACTGCCTCACCTAGGAACTACGCACGACCAACCCGCACGGTTTGGAAAACAATGTGTTGCATGTGTGGAGCCCACTATCTCACCCAGAGACTTCGCACGGTTTGTTCATACCATGCGGTACCTATGTCCACCTGCACGACCTCCCCAACTACAAAATTTTGACCCATAAATGTCCAATTTCTCTATTTTTTCTCATAAGCGATTCAAAATTCAAACAGGGTTGGGATTTTGACTCATTCCAAAAACCTGGGTTCTTACAATCTTATGATATATATGGATATATATCACATTTCTCCCCAAAGGGATAATGATTCAATATTTTCAATTTGAATATCAATACAGCTAACTCTGGATCATGTTTTGGGTAGTTATGTTCATGAACATTTAATTTCATTGAGGTATGGGATAATTATTTTTCATTTTGTATTAACACACAACCCAAAGCCCGTCATTAAGAATAATTTTATACAATGAATAGTTCCTCACTTTTGGGTATCATAAGTACATGTGAAGTTATAATCCTATTTTTCAATTCCTTAAATCAATCTTCACATTCATAATTCCAAAAAAAATTAATCCCTTGTGAGTTAGTTTTTTATAGGGATTACATTTGTGAGATATTTCTGACAAATTGATGATAGTACCCAACTAATCTAAGGAATGTACATAAATCTGTCACAAAATTTGGCCTTGTCCATCCTTTAATTTCATATATCATTGAAGGGTCCTCATATTTGTAATTTCATCTAATAATATTCCCTATGAATTGTGCATCATTCAACGAGAACTCACATTTTTCATATCTTAAATATTTCCCTTTTGTAATTTTTTTAGCACAGTTATAAGATGATTATCTTGATCCTATTTGATTTTGAAGTATATTATAATATCATTTATAAAGACTACCAATTTTTTGAGGTAATCTCTAAAACTCTATTCATCATGTATAGGAATATTTTTGGAACATTAGTGAGTCCAAAGGGAATTACTATGAACTTATAGTCCCCATACCTTGCTCCAAAAGATATCTTGGGGATATCCTCTTTCTTCACTCTTACATGATAATACTTTAACTGAATATCCACCTTATAGAACTAATGCTCTCAACATATTTGAATGAAAAAGTCATCAATCCATTGTTGGGGATAAATTCTCATTATTACGATCTTTTTTTGTCTCATGATAATTAATGAAATGGTGTACTGAACCATCATTATTATTCACTACAAGTATCGACTCCCCCCCTCATGACGAATCACTTGGGTGTATAGACCCTTTATCTAGATTATCGTCAAGTTGTTTCTTCAACTCCTCATTTTCCAAAACATCCATTCTATATGAATTATTGGACAATGGTAATTCCCCAAGTATAATATGGATTGAAAATTTAACCTTTCCAATAAGAGGAAGATTAGGAAATTCATCAAGAAACACTTCAGTGTATTCCCTCAAAATGAGCATATCTTCAAGGATTATCTTTTCCATAGCCTAAATAATTTGAGCTACATACTCTTACTCATAGGGTAGTAATATTCATGCGTGAGATATTGCTACTAAATAAGATTCATCCTTTTCAGTAATTTATATAGAATCAGAGGAAAATACTTTATATGAAGAGTGATTTCCTTCTCATGGAAATTTATGTTTCTCATTATATGGAAAGACAATCAATGCCTACAATTTCATAAAAATAATATAAATGGAGTATCACAAGTTTCACTTGGATGTTCATCCCATTAATTTTGATATTGGAGGAGTTATATACATTGGATGCCATAATTTCCTCATTTTCAATTATCACCAACAACTCTACTTCCATGCTTTATGGTGGTGTTTGAATAGTTCTACTAAAATTGTGTGATATGATGGAATTCATAGAACTATCAAAGATAACACTAACTTTAACATTTTGACTCTTGTTCTAACCATTTTCATTATCCAAATTAGAATTACTATTTATTACATTAAAATTATTGAATACAAAAACACAAAACCAATAATATTGTAGGGATAACTTATAAATGACATTTATTACCTTAACTTATGAATATCTAGGCAATAATCTATGTTATCTATATTCTATTTCCTAAAATATAATATTATAGGAGTTTTTTGCCGTGATAATTGTTTGTAATTATATTATAAATTTACAAATTCATATCCTCTAGAAGATAAAAATCAACTGTACAACAAGAATCTTTGTCATACACCAGTTCCCGATCGAGTCTAGCTCAATGCGGGGTTTTCAGGTTTTACCCCTATGTAGATCAGTTCCAAAGAAACATCCACTTGGACTATCTAGATAGGGATTTATTTTCTTGATAAACCACTTACACTGTACATTACATAAATTTATGGATGTTTTCTTATATTTAGTTTCACCTCTAAGGCTTTTTCTTTCGTTTTCTAATACTAATCCCAAAATAACTAAACTTTTTTCTGATACCAACTATGACAACATGTCTCATTATTGGACTTTATTTCATGATTTAATACACATTATCACACATAATACATCACAGGATATTGATAAGGATAGTTTATTTTATAATTATTTACATTAAATAGCAACATGAAATACTGAATAAATCATCTTTAATGAAAACTTCACTAAAAAGATCGTATTATTCCTTCGTACTTAAAACTACCTGGGATAACCTGGGGAAAAACAAATGAAAGGGGTGATATATAAAGCCTATTAAGGGAGTAAGCATGGAATAATATAAATAATGTATTAAATTGGTGAGAAACATAAGCATGAAAAATGTGGAATGATATTGTGTGATAACATGAAGGCAATATGGGAAATTTGGAAACAACTTAAAACATAGTATCATAAAAATAGTTTAAGGATAACTGCTAAGAAATCATGATGGAAAAGTCCCTTGATGGATTAGTTTCACCCCTTAATCCCATGCATGACATTTCACACGACTAAAAAATTACCCAATACATTGGATCACTATATATCTTCTAGCACACCTGTCAGAATCATTTCATTCAAATGCATATGTGTGCCACATAGATCATATATCATGGAATCATTTATCATCACATTTTATTACATGATATTTTATTGTAGAATAAATATTTTAATTACCCAATAATGTAAGTTTAAGTGGACAAAGATTAACACCCTTGAAAGGAAATGGTAATGGGTAGTCACTACACAATTGTTTTGTTATGGAAAATAGTGGGGAAATTTTGGCAGCATAATGGGGGAATATAAATGTTCATGGGAAGAAATAATGATAGTGAATGGGGTATCTAATAATATAGGAATCATGCATGAGTAAGGTGGATATGGAATAACATATTCTAAAATTATTAAATGAAGATAAAAGGAATACATTAATGAAGATACCCTGAATATATTTGAGAAGAAAACAATCCCTTTCCTTGAGAGGGAAATCCTAAATTCTGGGGGGATTGTTTATATATTTAGGGAAGCATAGAAGGAGCCTTGTTAGGGTAGGGAAGAGTAAGAAAGTTCTCCTATGTTTTACAGTGATGATAAATGGGATCTTGGGTTGGTTAATATAGGAAAAGAGTGCGGAAATATTTATTATGTCTCAAACATTAGTTTTGGACTCTATATAATAAAATATCCAAAAACCCAAAACCTTCCCATGGGTTCTACCAATGATGGTTTTTTCATTATTTTATAAGTCCAATGGTTGAACATATTAAAATATTAACCTTTATGATGTGTAAGTGAGTCATGTCCTTACAAAAATAATTTCAAAACCTGCAAATATATTATAGTTTTTGGAGGATTCATAAATTCATTATAAAATTAATAAAATAAACTAAAATTAATATTATTTTAAAGGGGATATATCAATTTTATTGAGGATACCATTTATTGTATTTATTATATTAATTTTTGGGTCATTATGATGTTATAATACACACCATATACTTATACCATTTTTAATTTTTTCCCAAAAATTGGACTGTCTCACAAAATTATGAAAAAATAATTATTGGGTAATTTCAACATTCTGATTGGAAAAATAATATTTTCTAACCAAATGATTTTCTAAATATGTGAATTTTAACTATTTAAAAAATAATTGACATTTATTCAGGAATGATGAGTTTTTTTACAATAAAAATTTTCAAACCCTTATAAAATTGACATTTGACATCATACCAATTATATGATGACTTATATTTAAAAACATTATTTAATAATAATATTTTATAAAATAATATTTATTTTAATAAAATTAATTCATCAAAATGTAATTCCTAATTTATGTTCAACATTAATTAAAATTAAAATTTGTGTTTTATTGTATAAAAATAAAAATATTTTATAAACCAAAAATCACACGTAAATATAAACAATATAATATATTATTCATATTGTTAGGGTCTTGATAAATATCCATTTAATACACCAAAAAACACCATAAGAATAAGGTGTGTGATGGTGAGACTTTCATGGGTGGGTTCGGTGTACATAGTATGGTTTTTGATATCGATGAGCTTAAACTTATCCCAAAAATGAATACTATCATTCAAAAGTTGTTAGATCTCGTCATGTGCTTAGTTTAGGTAAAATACCAATGTTTCTATCTATAATGACCCAAAATTCTATCAATAAAATTTCCTTTATTATTACTATTTAATATTGTATAAATCACATAAAATCTACTAGATAACACAATAATAAATTTATAAAACATCAATGAATTAAATAATAAGTATTTATAGAAATTGAGTAACCTAAATCAATAGAATAGTGACTAGACCTTAGGAATAGTAATGCGACCCTTAAGAATATTAACCCAAACAAGAAAATAGTCACCTCACCAATGAGAGTAGAAATAAAATTTAATAATCATAAAAATGATAATATTATATATTAATATCACAGAATAAGTAAATAAATGTTTTTAAAATGATTAAATAAGTATTGGTATTTATTATTTTCATAAATGTTTATTTGAAAGATTATAATTAATATAATGATTTAAAAGAAAATTAATTTTCTTATAATAAATTAATAATTTAGTATTTTTATTGTATTATTATTAGAATATATTTTTACGCTATCTTAATTGATTTTTCTAAACTGTCATAAAATCAGATATAATTTTAAAATTTGTATTTTTCAAATAAATGATTATTTTAATTTGAAATCAAATATCTCATATTTCTAAAATTATTTTCATAAAAATTTTTCCATTTTTGAATTCTATATATCAAAAAAAATGTTAGGATAAATTCTTGAAATTTTTCTAAAATAGTTAACTTTTTTTGAGTAGTGAAATACGAAAATTTACAGTATAAGTTAGATGCATGAATTATTGAGTCCTGGTTGATTTATGGATGATGCAAGAACCATAGTTTAAAACCAACATGATCTAGTTACTGTATTTTTTCACTATACTCATCATTATTCAAAGTATTTAGACAAATTTAAAAATAAATAAATAAAATAATCAAAATACACTCCCTCCTCTACTATAAATACAACCCCTCTCCACCTCTTCTATTCACACATCAAAATCCTAAATGTTTGTCCAAATTATAGACAATAATATTACCATTTCTCTTCCCCATGTCCAAAAGAGTTTTTTATCAACAAAATACCCAACCCAATTCCCCAATGGAGGTTGTCAAGCAGAATAATTCAAGAGATAAAAACTTCCTTCCATTTATTTTGATTTCTTTTCAACTTCTTTATTTCATATTATATCCTCACCTCCCTATAAAAAAGTATAATGATAGGTCCAGTATCTTATATATACTTGAATTTTATTATTTTATTTTTATAATCCATCATCATTCCACATCCCCCCCTTTCTTGTTCAAAAAATGAAAACATCATCTCTGATGTGTTGATTTATCTCATTCAAGGATGATGAGTTTTCAAGATCCATTAACACCATCATGTCTAGTCATAAAATAGTTATTGTGGTTAATATATATTATAATATATTTGTTATATCTTATTTATTGTTCTGGAACTAGTATATATACAAAATATTAATGAATAAAACAAAACCCGTTCATGATGATCGAAAAAACACCAAAATAATCTATAAAGTTATCATTAACGTTTTATCTAATGAATAATACTCACATGTCAAAAAAATGATATATAAGACTATATAATATTATTTAACTTCATTAAAAACATATAATTTCAATTATGGAAAACTATTTTCACTTCACAGGACCTTTTATACACATATACAAGTGAGTTGACCCTAAAAACCAAGGAAAAACACTCTTGAATGATGAAATTATATATTATAACTCATAAAAGATTCCATGAATGAACTTAATAAAATTATAATAAATAAAATAACAAAAAAATCATTTAATTAATTAATTAATGGATTTACATTCAATATCCAATACATTAAAATCAATTATAGAATAGTTTCGAACATAAGGTAAGGGATTCTCTCTGAACTCCCATTTTTTTCATGTTTTTATTTCTACTTATTTTCCCAAGTGTAGAGATTATTTTATTTATATATTTCTTATAAATATGTTTTAACTTTTCTAAACTCACTATCCATATTATTTCGTCTTTATTTTATGGGGAAGTACATGTTTTAAAAAGGTTCCCTTCATAATTCATCCTGATAAGAAGGGCCGCTTAAGGGGAACTTCCAAACATCTTACCCTTTTTCAAGTTCACTGTATAATATAATTTAATACAACATTTTTATTATAAAATTAATTATTTTATCCTAAAAAATATCTTGGTTCATTTTTGGTTTTATACAAATAATTATTCTTTTTCCATTTTTAATGATCATTAAACATTTACCATAAACCACTAAAGTGGAACATTTCTAATGTTTCATAAACACTATTTTTACATGTTTTCACTTTATTTTGACATAAAATTTCATATTTTATGTCTATTTT
Source organism: Viscum album (assembly GCA_963277665.1). Taxonomy (NCBI): domain Eukaryota; kingdom Viridiplantae; phylum Streptophyta; class Magnoliopsida; order Santalales; family Viscaceae; genus Viscum; species Viscum album. Next base: position 754,382,265 of record OY728132.1, on the reverse strand, counting down.
ACCTCATTAGTTTCCATGTTTGTTTTAAACCCATTATTTCATTGATATCATTGTTATATGCCCATTGTTTATGCCTTATGCCTTGACTATGATACCCATTACTCTCCATGGGTAACTATTATGTTAACATTTGATACTTCATCTAGAACACACATTCATGAACATGTTATGATGGGTGTTCCCAGATGTAACTGTAATTAATTAGGGAATTTTTAGTCTCATGAGACGCCATGTTGGAACCGGGAAATAACTCGAATATTTTATAGGATTTGTCTGGTATGTGTAATGGTCTTAGTAGTAGGCCATGACTCAAGATTCTGTAGATTCAATGGAATTGTAAATTATCCTTAAATAATAATTATTTCATGTCCTAGGTTTCATACACATTCCTATGATGACATTATTACATGATCCCATGTTATATCTGCTTTGATTCCTTATTTTTATTCATTTTTCATTCCACTTTATGTCATCGTGTTATGACTTTTATCCCATGTGTTGTTCTTTTTTCATATTCTTATTCACTTACTGGGATTTTTAGATCATCCCTTTGTTAATTTATTCCCAGGTTATCCTAAATATATTTAAGGGATCAAATGATGTTATGAGCACATCCTAAAGATTAAATAAAAGAATGTTTTATTTTGGTTCCATGTTTTTTTCCCTATGTTCATAATAATCCAAATAAACTAAACATTACAATTCTTGGTTTTTATTTTAAGGCTAATTATGATTAAAATCATGTAATAATATTTGGAAAATTATAGGTTCATTATACTTGGTATCAGATGATGGTCTAGTTATTTTTGGATATGAAGACTAGAGCACTTTGGTAAAACACTAGGGATAATTCAGTCGCCCTGGATATCCTAGATTGTACATAAGGAAAAAGATAGGATATACTTTACATTTATGTATTTATCCTTCTATATTAAAAGTTTCATTTTTACATTCTTATTACAAAATTATTCAGGCCTCTGTAATTGTGCATTATTTTTCTTAGTTAATTGGTGGAAATTGCAGAACACGTGCCAACAAACTATGTGATAGGAAATGTCATGATTGCACAAATGAAATGTAAAATATGATGGGAATGGGTTCTCAAAACATCATGAAAATACTTGTCCAAATTCCACATGTTGTTAATAATTACATGAATCATATGGACCACTTTACTTCTTTTAATAAATACCATGTTGCGGTTGAATACTTAATACATCAAAGGGATCATATATTTAGTGGATCTTCTAATACCCTTATCACATAACAAGGGATTAACTCCATTGAGGAGATATTCTCTATCCTATTTTTCACAAAAGAAAATAAATTTTTACAGGAATTATACCACTTTGATGGGGGAGCTGATCAGTGGTGGAAACTGGTTAGGAATAAGAAATCCAAGGATAAAATTTACTACACAGAATGGGATGAATTCACGAAAATATATTTCAATAAATATTTTCCCCTAAACCTCCATCTTAATGTGGAATGGGAGTTCCTCAAACTGAAGTAGAATGAATATGATTTTATCATGGTGTGTGGGAAAACATTACAAGGCTTGCACGATACACCATGGAATTATAAAGAACACCAAAACCATGGTTTACTTCATTAGCATACTAAAGTCGAGTCTAAGAAAATCGTTCGTGATTCAATACATTGATAGCTACAAGAATATTTGATATTATGTTCTTAAGGTTGAAATGGAGATCGAGACTCTCAATGGTCTCTGGGGCCTAGAGATAGAAAGTGGAAAGTGGAATTTAATATGTGAGGTTCAATAGATAAATACAAAGAGGGAATGAAAAACCAATACCCCACATGTAAAATTGTGGGAAGAAGAACCATGGGAACTATTTAATTGGAACTAGAAGATTCTCAAAATATAGAAGATTGGTCCATATGGAAAATAAATTCCAACAGTATATGAGTAATACCACTAATTTAGAAGACTAAATGAAGGATTAGATCAACACTCATCATGTAGTCCAGTGACTCAAATGCATGGCATATATGAATTATGTGAGTTATTTCCCAATGCCAAGTATTGTAGGATGCAATCAACAACAACCACCATGGACACAAGGAAGGGAATATGTTATCATTGTTGTTAATATATAGTACAAAAAAGATTTGGTGATAGGTATTCTATTTATTTATTCAAGAATACTGAACACACTATTCTATTCTTGTTTTATATATTCTTTTATATAATACAGTATTAGAAGAACTATTCAAAAACCACTTCAAAATATAGAGGTTGAGTTATCTTGAAACTAAAATTAGGGAAATTATGGAATCTAATGTATATAACTCAGGATCAGTTAATTGTTTTTGACTGAACATCCTAGAAAACCAGTCTATACTTACTTTGGTGGAGTTTGATGCTATATTTTTCATGGATTGGCTATCTTTACATAAATCCAACATCAACTTTCTGGAAAGGGAGATCACTCTTCACAACTCAAAGCATCCTCTAATTCTATATAATTGTATAGAATAGGGTAAATCTCCTTCAAAATCATCATGTCATGTGTAGATATTTCTCTATTTTGAGAAAGAATATCTTGCTAAAATTATTGAGATAATGAATAGAATATTTCTCGAAGACATTCCCATTGTGAGAGACTACACTGATTTATTCCAGAAATAATTTTTTGTTCTTCCTCATAACATTGAATTTGAGTTCCCAATTAAAAATATTCCTGGATATTTTTCTATATCAAAGAAACCTTTTTGAATAGCCACCTTTGATTTGAATGAACTGGAGAAGCACTTATAGGAGAATCCGGGAAAGGGTTTTATATGCATGTGTGCATCACTGTGGGGTTCACCAGTCCTCTTAGTCATTAAGATGTATCGATCAATGCACATCAGCATTAGTTATCCTGAGATCCATTTAATCTCAACAAGGAAAAATTAACTCCATCCACTAATTAAGGAATTGTTTGATCAAATAGGGGGTCTTCATAATTTTCATAGATTTCCCTTTGGTCAGGATATTACAAATAAAAGGTGAAAAATAAAGTCACTCACAATACTTCCTTTCAAATGAGGTATGGGAACTATGATTTAATAATAATTCCCTTCAGACTGACCAATGCTACATCAATTTTTTTGGATTAATGACCAGATTCATTAGAGATTACCCCGTTATATTTCAAGTGTCCTTTGTTAATTATATTATAATATACTCCAAGATAAAGGAGGAACATTAGGATCATTTGAATACTGTTCTTCAGGAATTACAACTGGAGAATCTATATGCACTATAAATTTAATGTGAGTTGTGAATGGATGAAGTTTCATTCTTGGAGCACGTTATCATCTGAAAAGAAATATTTATGGAGCTTTCTAAGGAAAATTCAATTGAGGAGTGCCCTAGAAAAACAATTATAATGGAGATCCATAGTTTCCTTATTCAATCTAAGCATTGAAGACAATTTTTAAAGAACATATCATGATTTTCAAACCCACTAAGCAAGTTTAATTGGAAGGGAGTGATGTTTTTCTATACCAGGTAACATGGGGACTTATTCAAAGAGTTGAAAAGGAGGCTTCTCACTGGACTAATGGTCACACTACCAAAAAGTGGAGAACTCTTTTTGATGTACAATAATGCTTAAAATATATTATTAGTTCTTATAGAAATTAAAAATGATAAATTTATAGACTATACCTCAAGGTAGTAGAAAATTCATGAGCGAAACTATCCAATGAATGATCTAGAGTTGGCAGATGTGATCTTTGTGTCGAATATCGTGTGGCATTATCTCTATAGAGAGAATTTTGAGATATATACTGATCATAAAATCCAAAAATATATATTCACATAGAATGAGTTTAATATGAACCGGTGAAGATGGTTGGAGGTCATCAATGATTATGAGTAATCTATCCCCTATCATCTTGGTAATTAAAATAAAATGGAAGATGATATATGTAGATAGGATCCTAAAACCTTATCAAGGATTAGAATTTGGATTGGTAAAATATTATTAGATTTGAGAAGGTCGGACATGGGAATCATTATGGAAGGAACATCAATAAACCTTTCTCAAGTTATTTTTCACTCATCCCTTATGAACAAAATAAAGGATTCTAAAAGAAATGATAAGTAAATTTAAAAAAATATGGAAGCTATTAGAAATTAGAAATCCTCAATATAAAACCTTAATGGGGAAGGAGTCATAAGATTTGGGTCATGACTATGTGTACCATCCAATCCAAAGATAAAGAAAGATATTCATAATGATTCATAAAGCTCAACTTTATCTATTCACTTAGGAAGCACAAAGACGTATTGAGATCTATGAGAGCACTCTTTGTGGGACAATATGAAGAATTTGATTGATGAATATATCTAAAAGTGATTATTATGTTATCATGTGAAGTATGGAATAAAAAATTATAAAGGTATTATGAAACCATTACCCATACTTACATGAAAATGGGAAAACATCACCATAGAATTTTTCATTGGACTTCCAAAGACATCCATAGGGTAAAATGCTATACAGGTCATTGTGGATCATCTTACAAAGACAACTCGCATTTTCTCAATTAAAGTGGACTTCTCACCCAACAAAATTGCACCGATATACATAAAAAAGTGGTTTGGATGCATGGGGTCCCCTATCGATTGTATCTAATCGAGATCAAAGATTCAACCCCCTGTTCTGAAAATGTCTCCAATATGATATAAACGCTGAGTTGAGCTTCAGTGAAACCTATCATTATAAAATATATGGCCAATCAAAATAGACTATTCATACAGCAGAAGACATGTTGAGAGTGTGTTCTATGGACATCATAGGATGATGGGACTAACATCTACCTCTGGTCAAGTTCTCTTACAACAATACTTTCCAGTTGAGTATCCAAATGGCTCAATATGAACACCTTTATGGGAAACGATGTTGAACACCAGCATGCTGGGATGAAGTTCGAGAACATAAGCTACTAGTACCTGAAATGATTCAAGAAATTGTAGAGAAGTTAAAACTCATTCAGCACCACATCAAGGAAGCCTAATATCAATAGAAGAGTTGTTCAGAAAATAATTGATGAGACCTAGGGTTTAAGGATGGAGAAAGGGTACTCATCTTCATAACTCCATGGAAGAGCATCATATGAATTTAGAAGAAGGGATAGTTAATTACCATAGACATTTCCCCCTTTAATATTCTTGATCATTTCATAGATATTTCCTTTCGACCATATCTTCCACCAACCATGTCTCAAGTACATGATATATTCTATTTATCCCTGTTGAGAAAGTATATATCAGATCCCTCACAATAATTGAATTCAAATGTAGTACAATTAGAAAATGATCTCTCTTGTAAGGAGAACCCAGGGAAGATCTAGGATTATTGAGAAATAGTTCTACATAACAGGACCACTCACATTATCAAAGTACTAAGGAGGACCATAATTATTAAGAAGTAACATGGGAAACAGAATAAGCAGTGAAGGGAAATTACCTTGATATATTTTCTCCTTAATTATTAAAACGAAATTTCAATGTAGAAATTTCATAAGTGGGGAAGAATGTAAGGACCTAGAATTATATCAAGGAAATTTCTCTTCTTATTATTATTTAATATAGTAACAATCACATAAAATTACTTAGAGAGAATAATAAAATCTTTAAAAATAAATAAGGAATTAAATAATATGTATTTATATAAATTAATGAACCTAAATAAATAGAATAATAACATTAACTTTGGAATAGAAATGTGAAACTTAAGAATAGTAACACAGACAATAGAATAGTAAACTCACCTAAAAAAGAATAAATAAAAATTTTTCATCTTATAAATGAAAATATGATATATTTATATCCTGTAATAGGTGAATAAATTTTTTAAAAATGATAAAATAAGTATTGGTATTTTTTTTGAAACATAAATATTAATTTACAATTTTATAATTTATATAATGATTTAAAAGAAATTTTATCTCCATAAATTATATTCATAAATTAATAATTTATTACTTTATGATGATAATATAATTTTGCGGGACAACAATTGATTTTCCAATGAGTTGAAAAATCAGTTATATTTTTAAAATCTGTATTTTTCAAATAAATGATTTTTTTAAACAAAAATAAATTTTATAAAATTTATAAAATTATTTTCATAATATAGAGTCAATATTTTAGTTCCAAACAATGAAATATGGTCAAGGTGATTTTTTTTTGATATTTTTCTAAAATAGATGAATATTTGATAAATAGTGGAATACAGTAATTTAATGTATAAGATAAATAAATGAATTGTTTAGTCATGGATGATGTATGGATAATGTAAGAACCATTGTTTGGAACTCACATGAACTAGTTACTTTATTTAGTTTCAAGAATAAATACTATTTAAAGTCTTGAGATAAAATAATAAACAAATGAAAAAAAAATAATTAAAAAACACCCCTCTCCTCCACTATTAATACCACCCCTCAGCACATATTCTCCTCACACCTCAAAAGTCTTAAAGCATTTAAAAATTATTCCCAATATTATTCCCAAGTATCTCCCCCACATCCATGATCATTTGGTCTCAATAAAAAGACCAAACCCAATTACCCAAAGGACGTTCTCAAAGAGAATAATTCAAGAGGTCAAAACCTCTTTCATTTTCTTTTAATTTATTTTCAACTTGTTTCGTTCTTATTCTATCTTCACATCCCGATCCCAAGGTGGAATAATATCTCTAGAATCTTTTATATACTATAGTTTTATTACTTTAGTGGTATAATCCATCATCATTTCTATTTGCCTCCCCTTTTTTGTTTTAAAAATGAAAACATCGACTCTTGTATGTTGATTTATCACATTTAGGGATAATTAGTTTTCAATTTTTATTACCACCTTAAAGGATGGTCATAAAACAATTTTATGGTCAAAAAGTATTAAAATATATTTATTACAGATTATTTAATGTTATGGAATTAGTATATATACATAATATTAATTAACAAAATAAAAATTGTTTGTGATGATTGAAAAAACACCAAAATAATCTACAAATTATCCTTAATGTTGTATATAATAAATCATCCTCAAATAAAGAAAAAATGATGAATAATACCATTTAGTTTTATATAATTTTTTTAATAACATATAATTTCAATTATTTAAAACTATTCTCATTTCACATGATATTCCCTACATGTATATAAGTGAACCGATCTAGAAAACCAATGAAAATAACCATCCCAAATGATGAAATTGTATCTTATAGCTCATCATAAAGAACATGAATGAACATAATATATTTATAATAAATCAAAAAAAATATAAAAAGGTTTTCAATTAATTAATTAATTAATATAATTTGATTATCTAGGACATTAACATCAAGAATAGAATAGTTTTGGAAATAAGGTAAGGTATTCTCTCTGAACCCCCATTATTTCCTTCATGTATTTCTTTATCTCTCGTTATCCGAATTTAAGCCATATTTATTTTTATATAACTCTTACATATTCAATTTATTTGTTTCAAACTCATTTATCTAGATCTTTTCATTCTTTTTTATGGGGAATACATATTTTATAAAGGATCCCTTCTCACTTCTTCCCATTGAGCAAGCCCGATTAAAGGTAACTTCCCATTTCCTTTCCCATTTTAAAGTTCTATCCATTGTAACACCCCAACCCCAATTACCCAGAGTCGGTGAATTATTACATAACATTGGCATTATTACAAAAGATCAATTCTCAAAAGACCGATTAGTTTAGTAGCATTGGAAACACTAGATACATTCATAAATGTTACAATACATCATAAAGTGAAAAATCACAATAACAAAGTCTCCATAGTACACACTCATATCCCCTTCAGACTATCCCTACAGGTCAGTCATAAAATATTTCTTCACATCCTGGGAAAATAAAACATATAAAGGGGTGAGCTCAGATGCTCAGTAAGGATAACAATATAGCGGAAACATTCATAAATAAACATAAAAATTTAAGGCAATGTATTACTAAAACAAAAGCCTTTTAAACATTAACTTCAGTATAATATGAAAAAAATAAAATGAAGTAATTCCATTTACATATTCACATGGATATTCTACTAGTCGAATAATCACATGAAATATCAATAATCACTTTCATAATGATGGAATGCATAATGCCAGACTATCATAACCACGTAGCCAAGGCCTCGTGCAAAGACTACAAATAAGATTTTATCAAGGCCTCGTTCCAAGAAACTAGTTTGTCTCATGAGAACTACCAATGAATCGAGTATCCATAGAGGGCTCCAACCATCACTTATTAAGTCCAATGCATTCCCTATATGAAAATGTTTAAACATATCTTAAACCATAACATAATCATATCACATAAAACATGCATAAAGGAAACATAACATTTCCACATTTCAATAAAAAGATATCAATACAACACCATGATATAATAAAAACATTATCAAAACCATTTTCAATACCAAAATAAAATCAAAGTAAAACATGGTATTTATTTTTTATTTAAAAAAAGTTATGGCTCGTAGAGGAAGCCGAATCTCAAATAATGGTCACGACGGTGGAGAATTCGTTGTCGCCGCATATGTAAGACAAAACATTCCTTATATCATTTAATAAAAATGGTTCATATAAAAATATTCCTTTTGAATAAAATTAAAATTCAAAGGGGTTTTTACACTGTATAAAGGAAAGTTGTGTATAAAACAAAATATGCCTCAATGAAAGGAGATTGAGACGAAGTCCCTTACCTTGTGTACAACTTGACTCGATCGTTCTATAATCTGCTGAATAATAAACTAGAGTTAATACCTAAATTCTTTAGAACCATTTTAAAGTTAATTATCCCTTTTATATTACTTATTACCATGTTATGAAAATTATGTAGTCATTTAAGTTAATAACGGTCGTTTTGTCGATCTTGGGTACTTGAGTCAGCAATAACCTTCTTATAATTACAAGATGTTTATGTGGTAGAATATCCATTATCTCCAGAATTATATTCATGATGTATATATCATATATATAATATATATATAGTGGATACATGGATTTATAATATTACATAACATTTAGAGGTAAGAAATGAAATGCACCATTCATGTAGACGGTATGCCGTACGTCCGCATGAACGCTACTTTCATTTTTATGTCATATTTCATGGACTAAAATCATAATTATATAATGGTATATTTTAATTCCAATATAATATTTTATATAATATCATTAACTCCATCCTTTATACGTTCCACATATGGCATTAACGATTCAAATAACATTGAGGGGGTGGTAGTCCGCACTTCCAAAAATGAAATTATCGTATTTACCCATAATGGAAATCATAAAGGTATTCCATAAATGAAAAATAAAGAAGCATAAAGAAAACATAAACATAATATATATCATATATAGAAATAGTGTCATCATAATGGCCACAATGAGAGGTGTTAAAACAAGATTGAACAATCATCGTTTCGTGAGGCAGTAATTCGCCACCCACAGAAACAGTACGTTCTTTAACCATTAGACGAACGTGTCGGTAATTGTAAATAAAATACTTCTCATAAAAACATCTTAGTATATTTAAGATACTGGTGTTGTTACAAAATAATGGAATAATAAGAGTTTAAGGGGTTGGAGAAGCAAAATAAGACAAAAGAACATAAGAGAAGACATTACCTTAAAATTGGGTAACTCTTTTTGATTTGAGCCAAAGGCTTCCATGGGAAGAAATATGCTCAAATTGAGGCTTCTAGGAGTAAGAGAGGTACGTTTATAGAGTATTTTGGCATATTTTGGCCAAGACAAATGGATTTGAAGGTGTGAATAAGGTGGTAGAGTTGGAGGCCTTGTATAAGAGGAGAGGAGGGGCACTCCGAAAACTCATGAAATGTTACATTATTATGAAATGATTTTCGGATTTTAAAGATCCCAAAATTATATATTTTGAGGATAAGGTGATAAGGGTTCGCAATCCAGACATCTAATAGTCTTTAGACAACTGTAAGTCTTAGATTTTGCTTTATCTTTTCATTTTATTTAAATTGTTCATTAATGAGGTAATTGCTGCATTATCATGGTGTGATAAATAAATTTATTTATTTAATGCATAAAAATTTTAAAAAATTACCATGATGTAGGAAATATTTTTATCTTTACAATTGATATTTATAGTCTAAAATATAACTTTTATATCCCATTTTAAAAATTGATTTATTAAAACAATACATGTTTGTGACATTTTTTATTTTTAATTTAAATAAAAGGTATTAATGTCATTTTCTTACCCAAGTGGCTCCATGGGGTCCCAAAAATTGACCCATGGATTTTCTTGGTCGCCCATGAGTTATCCAATATGATTAGGACATGTTTCAAGGTAATTTCATATTATTATAACATTATTTTTACCTTAAATTACTCTAATTACCTCTAATTGCGGTTAATAAAACTCAAAAGTTACTATTCACCAATAAATATTTTCATCCCATTGAACAACACTTTACTTTCTAATTACAACCATGTATGTCGGATTTCTGAAATTAAATTCACTGAAGCGGTAAAATTTCATTTAAATGAAAAATCAGTTTTTTTAACTACCACTTAGTGGTTTCACTATTCATCAAAAATTGAAGTTTTTCAGAAAAATAACATAAATTCACAGTAATCTATATATGATATTCCAAATTCAAAGATGATGTCTATTTTACCAAATTCAAAACATATAATCTCATTAATTAATTTTATAATTAATTCTCGTTGTCAAAACAAATAGCATGTTTCTATGGAAGAATATCAATCAAAAGGTTGACAATTGTGTATGTCCAATTTCAAAGTGAAATTAATTCTAATAACAACCATTGGATAAAATGGTAAAAATATATTCTTATTATACATTAAAACAACTAAATAATATAATTTATCACTATAAATTATTTTGATTAAACAAGTTGTTATTAATTAAAGTTTAGTATTTTACACTATTCATCAAAAATTGGATGTTCGCAGAAAAAATGAAAAATTCAACGTAGGAGAATTTCGATATTCTGAATCCAAAAATGAAGTCCAATTTGAATAATAAAATTTATAAAATTTCAAAAAGTGGGTATTACTAGTCATAATGGCTGCTTTGATTGGTTGTGGTGTGTCAGAATCTCAAACTTCCATACAATGAAAGCTATTGCATTATTGAAAGAGAAGCGTACCGTGGAAGAATGGGGTGTTACATTATCCAATCCATCAATAAATTGTGTTCTTTTAATTTGAAAATGTTCTTCGAAAATAAAAAGTTGAAAATAGAAAATACCATTGTGTAAAACCCACATCGGAAATAAGGTTAATAAAATTTATCCTTAATAAGAGGGAAATGGAAATAAAAAAGTTACCACCAAATTATGATCTCAACTAGGAGAACATTGGTGGAAATTAGAGACATAATTGGATGAAAAATGTAAATATTTTTAGGGATAGATTGAGGTCATCAATCATAAACAAGTGTTTCATTGAGGGCCTCAAAGCCTTCAATCTATGTTGATTTAAAATATCATCAGTTCAACAAAACATAAGGTATTATGATAACACATTATTTGTTTTAATATCCCTTTCCTAAAGTTTAAGAATTAATTTATTCATAGAATAAGAGATAGGTGTATATATATATATATGCTTGACAAGTACAGTTTCAACCTTCAACTAATTTCTACCACAAACTTATCTATCACTCAAAAAGATAATAGAACTCAAAAATATTATACTTATCCTAATCGTAAAAGGTTAAAAATATTAACACATTCCATTTAGATTAGGAAAAATATTTTTTAATAACTAGGGACTTCCTATAGCCTAGTGGTATGTAATAAAGGCCTGTCGCACTATGGTTGTCGGTTCGATTCCTACAGCATTGTCCGACATGACGGGTTATCCCCCAACCTGCAGGTTGTCATTTTCCTAAAACTATGGTATTATAATATTCCAAAAATAATCGCCAGATATGTTTTAAACTTAAATAATACTATCCAATGTTCTACTAAATCCATTCCAACCTTTATAGTTATCCAAAAAAAACTTTGTCCATACGTTCTCTAAAAGGTCTCTAAATTCCAAAATAAATTGTAACATCATATTCCCAAAACAAAGTAATGTTTCTCTTATTGTCACATAATAAAAATATGATTACCTTCATCATATTAAAACATTAATGAAAACAAAAAGTACTACAGTACAATCCTTATATATTTCACATTATTCTTATTACCATAATATAGTTCTTGAGTCGAAAAACACAAATACAATAATTATTCCACATCAACTGTAGTAACATCATAAGATTGACCTTGCTCCCTTTTCCTTTTCTGAGGTAAGTTTCCTTGGCGGTTAGGGCATTCATTTGAATAATGCCCCATTTCTCTACAATTGTATCATTTAACATTGACAACCAATTTCTTTTCCTTGCAATCACAAGCCTGGTGACCTTTTTCTCCACATTTATAAAAAACTCCAATTCCTTTTAGGCAAGTATGGGGGTAGTTCTTCCCAAAATTATCGCATAATAGAAAATCCTTCTTTCCCTTTTTCCATTTATCTGTCTCTTATTACACCATTATCTTCTTCTCTTGCTTTACTTTATTGTCATAAGATTTAGAGAATTCTTTTTCTGTCTTGATAGGACATGAGACTATATCTTCATACGTTGAGTAAGATTGTGATACTAAAGTTCGACAGAGAAATGGTTTTAACCCATCAAAGAAACGATCAATCATACTTCTTGGGTTATGTATATAATCTACAGCATGGCTCACTAACCTTGTAAAGTTAGACTCATACTTTGCGACATTATCAAACTCCTTTTGCCTCAGACTCAAAAATTGCCCTTCCATATCTACTCAATGGTCATGAGGAAAGTATTTTTCTAACAAAAGATCTTTGAACACTATCCATTACATACTTGATACTTCTTCATCTTCCTTTCTATTTTGATCAATGACCACCATTCATCAGCTTCTCCAGTGAAGCAGTACACTGCCATGATAACCTTTTCCCTTTCACTACTCCCCAAGGCATGGAATATTTCCTCTAAGGAATCTATCCATTGCTCGCCTAATAAGGGATTTTTACACCCATCTGATGTTGGTGGTTATTTCCTCATGAAGCGGTCTAACATTGATCCTCCACGTTGTGGATCAGGGTGCTCCATACGAGTAAGGTTGTTATTCATAACATTAGTGAGTTGGACCAGTATGGTGATAAGCTGATCGGCACCAGTTGTATCACCAGCTCCACTATAATTATATTGACCAAGAGGGAAATCCCTACATGGATTGTGTGAATTGATACGGTTTCCATTGCTTCCACTAGGCATCATTTCTAAACAATGGCATAAACTAGATCGTTTTATGAATCAATATACATAATTTCATACTTGTAAAACACTTAACATAAATTGAACAATTTATGGATATAATCCATAATCATAAAAATGTTTTCTTTAAGGAATTATAAGATCATAAACCCTTCATAATGGTTTGTAAACAAATGAGAATTATCCTAAGCATATCCCCTGGGAGTGTCGCAACCAAGAGTGTAGAAAGGCTCGCTGTCATGCACTAGTACCTGTTCGAGTCTAGATCAAAGCAGTGTTTTCAGAGTTTTACCCCAAGGTACATCTGTGCCTGATCCGCCTCTACCTTCTTGTATCCAGACAGGTATGTATTTCTCAGAAAACTCACAAAATATCTATAATTCCAAATATCTAGGAAGTTCTTCTTTACTAATCCTCAAAGTCTATCTTAGGGAAACGTGCTCTAATCAGAGTTTTTCTAAATCTGGCTTCCAAGATTAGGACTAAACTGCCTCTGATACCAACTATAATGCCCTGATCCCAGTTACCCAAATTTGATGCATTATTACGTAACATTGGCATGATCACAAAAGATAAATTCTCGAAATACCGATTAGTTTAGTAGCCTTGGAAACACTAGATACATTCATAAATGTTACATTACATCATAAAGTAAAAAAATCATAATAGCATAGTCTCCATAGTCCACACTCATATCCTCTTCAGACTATCCGCACAGGTCAGTCATAAAATATTTCTTCACATCCTGGGAAAATAAAACATAGAAAGGGGTGAGCTCAGATGCTCAGTAAGGATAACATTATAGAGGAAACTTTCATAAATAAATATAAACATTTAAGGAAATGTATAACTAAATCAATAGCTTTTTAAACTTGAACATCATCATAATATGGAAAAAATAAAATGATGTAATTCCATTTACTTATTTACATGGATATTATACTAGTCGAATAATCACATGCAATATAAATAACCACTTTCATAATGGTGTAATTCATAATGACAAACTATCATAACCACGTATCCAAGGCCTTGTGCCAAGACTACAAATAAGATTTTGTCAAGGCCTCATGCCTAGACTCTAGTTTGACTCATGAGACCTACTGATGCATCGAGGAGCTATAACAGGCTCCACCTATCACTTATTAAGTCCAATTCATTCCTTATATGAAATGGTTTAAACATATCTTAAACCATAACATAATCGTATCACATAAAACATGCATAAAGGAAACATAAAATTTCCACATTTCAATCACAAGATATCAACACAACACATTGATATAATAAAAACATTATCAAAACCATTTTCAATACCAAAATAAAATAAAGGTAAAACATGGTATTTATTTTTCATTTAAAAAAGTTATGGCTTGTAGAGGAAACCGAAACTCAAATAATTGTCACGGCGGTGGAGAAGTCATTTTCGCCGCATACGTAAGACCAAACATTCCTTTTTCCATTTAGTAAAAATGCTCCATATAAAAGGATTACTTTTGAATAAAAGTAAAATTCAAAGGGGTTTATACACCATATAAAGGAAAGTTGTGTATAAAACAAAATATTCCTCAATGAAAGAAGATTGAGACGAAGTCCCTTACCTCGTGTCCGACTTGACTCGATCGTTCTTTAATCTCCTGAATAATAAACTAGAGTTAATATCTACTTGATTAAGAAACTTTTTCAAGTTCATTATCACTTTTATATCACTTATTACCGTGTTATGAAAAATTATGTAGTCATTTAAGTTAATAACGGTCGTTTTGTCGATCTTTGGTACTTGAGTCAACAATAAACTTCATATAATTACAAGTTGTTTGTGTGGTAGAATATACATTATCTTTAGAATTATATTAATGATTTAGATATCATATATATCATATATATCTAGTATATTCATGCATTTATAATATTACATAACATTTAGAGGTAAGAAATGAAATGCACCATTCATGGAGACGGTAAGTCGTACGTACGCATGAATGCTACTTACATTTCTATTTTGTATTTAACGGAATGAAATAATAATGATATAAAGGTATATTATAATTCCAGTATAGTATAATATATAATATCCTTAACTCCATCCTTTATTCTTCACACATATGGAATTAACGATTCAAATCACTTTGAGGGGGCGGTAGTCCGCACTTCCAAAAATGAAATTATCACATTTTCCCATAATGGAAATCAAAAAGGTATGAAATAAATGAAAAATAAAGATGCATAAAGAACACATAAACATAATATATATTATATATAGAAATATTTTCATCATAATTGCCACCATGAGAGGTGTTAAAATAATATTGAGCAATCATCGTTTCGTGAGGCAGTAATTCACCACCCACAGAAACAATATGTTTTTTAACTATTAGACAAAGGTGTGTTTAAGATTAAATCAAATACTTCTCATAAATAAATCATATTATATTTTATATAATATTTTATTTTCAAAGGAAAGGAATAAAATTATTTTAAGGGGTTGGAGAAGAAAAATAAAATAAAAGAACATAAGAGAAGTCATTACCTTAAAATCGGGTAACTCTTTTTTATTTGAGCCAAAGGCTTCCTTGGGAAGACTTCTTCCCAATGTGAGGCTTCTAGGAGTAATATAGGGAAGTTTAGAGAGTATTTGGGCAGATTTTGGACGATCCCTATGGCTTTTAAGATGTGAATAAGGTGGTAGATGTGAGGGCCTTTTATCAGAGGAGAGGAGGGGCAGTCTTGGAAAGTCATGAAATGTTACATTATTATGAAATGCTTTTCGGATTTTAAAGGTCCCAAAATGATATATTTCTTGGATAATGTGATAAGGGTTATAAATCCACCCATACAATAGGCTTTAGACAAGTGTAAGGCTTATATTTTACTTTATCTTTTCATTTTATTTAAATCATTCATTAATGAGATAATTGCTGCATCATCATGGTGTGATAAATAAATTTATTTATTTAATGCCCAAAAATTATAAAAAAATTTCCATGATGT
The DNA here is from genome assembly GCA_963277665.1 of Viscum album. NCBI lineage: Eukaryota > Viridiplantae > Streptophyta > Magnoliopsida > Santalales > Viscaceae > Viscum > Viscum album. Next base: position 754,365,921 of record OY728132.1, on the reverse strand, counting down.
AGTAAATCTTTTTATATTTCCAATGGTTATTTATAGTATAAATTATAACTTGTATAACCCCTTGTAAAAATTGTTTTAATAAAAAAATACATGTTTGTGACATTATTTATTTTTACTTTAATTAAAAGGTAATAATATCATTATCTTACCCAAGTGGATCCATGATGTCCCAAAAATTTAAACATGGATTTTCATGGACTTTAATGAGTCATAAATTATTATTAAGACATGAGTCAAGGTAATTTCATTTTATTATAACATTATTTTTACCTTAAATTACTCTAATTACCTCTAATCGCGGTTAATAAAACTCAAAAGTTACTATTCACAAAAAAAATTCATTCCATTGAACCAAATTTTCCTTATTAATTACAACCATGTATGTCAGATCTTTTAAATTAAATTCACAGAAGAAGTAAAATTTCATTTTAACGAAAAATCAGTTTTTTTAACTACCACTTAGTGTTTTCACTATTCATCAAAAATTAATGTTTTCAGAAAAATACCAAAAACTAACCCTAAGATATATTTGATATTAAAAATTCAAAGATGATGTCTATTTTACCAAATTCAAAACATATATGTTTCATTAATTAATTTAAAAATTAATTCCTGTTGTCAAAAAAATAGTGTGTTTTTAAGAAAAAATATCAATCAAAAGATTGACAATTGTTTATATCCAATTTCGAAGTGAAATTAATTATAATGACCAAAATTGGATAAAATGGTAAAAATATATTCTAAATTATACTTTAAAACCACTAAATAATATAATTTACCACTATAAATTATTTTGATTAAAAAAATTTTAATTAAAGTTTATTATTTTACACTATTCATAAAAATTGGAAGTTCCCCGAAAAAACAAAAAATTAAACTTAGGATAATTTTGATATTCCAAATCCAAAAATGAAGTCCAATTTTAATAATAAATTTTATAAAATTTAAAAAAGTGGGTATTACTATTCATAACAGAAACTTTGATTGGTCGCGGTGTGTTAAAATCTCGAACTTGCATACAATGTAAGCTATTGCATTATTGAAAGAGAAGCGTACCATGGAATCTTGGGGTGTTACGTCAATATTTTATTATAACACACCATTATTTTTATAAAATAACTCATGTTATCAATAAAACTATCTTGGTGCATTTTTTTGTTTTATACAAATAATTATTCTTCATTAGTTTTAAATAATCATTAAAAATTTCCCTTAAATCATACAAAAGTGGATAATTTCTAATGTTTCGTAAACACTTTTTTACATGTTTCACTTCATTTTAGGATAATATATAATTTTAATTTCTATTTTACCTTATCAATTCCCATTTATGTTTTAAATCCATTCTTTTAAAGACATTGTTATGATACACCCATTGTTTTTTCCTTATGGCATGATTACGATACCAATTTCATTCCATGGGTAACCCTTGGCTATACGTTTAAATCATCATGTGGAAAAAAAATCCTGAACATGTTATGATGGTTTTTCACAAATAGTTCTCCAATTAATTGGTTATTTTTTATTCTCAAGAGACGTAATGCTGGAATATGGAGTGAACCCGAATCATTATGGGACTTTTCCCACCATTTGAAATGGTCTTGGAAGTTAGTCTTGACTAATTCTCCTCTATGTGTAGTGGTCTTGGTAGTTTTCCTTACTCATTATTATGTAATTTTTTTTATTCCAAATTTCTATGATTCCAGGATTACAAGATCCCCTTTTATAAATGTTGTGATTCTTTATGTTTATTCATTTTCTGTGCCTCTTTATGTAATCATGTTATGCCTTCTAACCCAAGTGTTATGATTTGTTCATATGCTTATTCCATTACTGTTATTTTTAGCTAATACAATTGTTCATGTATTTTTTAGGACATATTATGTTTTTTTAAGGGATCAAAATATGTTAGGAGCTTATTATAATGACTAAAAAATGATGTTTCTATTTTGGTTCCATGTTTTCAGTCTTATGTAGCGAATTTTATTAAGAAACTAGACTTTGAGATCCTTGGTTTGTATTTTAAGTACATTTTTTTATTAAAATCATGTAATAATACATGTAAAAGGATAGGTTCATTATACTATCTCCCTTGGAATCTCTGATAAATGTGATTCATAGTGTATTATCCTATTAGTTGAAGCAATCACTGCATTTTTCATTGTCCGCGTGATTTGTTAAACCCTATATTAATATCAATCATATGATCACAATTAGATGGTTATATTATCAATGGTTATAGTTCTTAATATTTTTTAAATCTAACAAGATATAATAAAACGAAATAAGTTAATTCTTTTTTATATCCATTACAAATAATATGATATTTAATTCAACCACAAAAGGTACTTTATTTAAAACAGTTCAGTTCTATACATAATATAAATAATATGAGTCATAAAATATATATCATATTTATTCATAATAAAAAAATTATAATTATTTATATTACATAGTGATGAAAAATGAATTACATCACTTCCTGGAAACGATGGTCTGCACAGATGCATGGGGTTTGTTTTCTCTTTTTGATGGAAAGAATAAAAGAATGGAAAAAATTATTATCCCTAAAAAAATCATTACTATATAAAAAATATAAAATATATTTATTAAATCTATCATTATTACTATCCAGGTAAGGTGAACATGAAAAACTTAATCACTTTGTTTTCTGCAGGTGGTAGTCCACATATACGCATGCGTGAAGTTATGATAATCCTATAAATGAAAGGTAAAAAGTTAAATAATATCATATAATTAGAGAAGTATAATTAAGTTATAACTATAATATATAAATATTTAATCCATCATAATTTCCATTCTTGATTTCTGGTTATGGAAATATGAATCATATTGTTGTGTGTAGGTGGTAGTCCACACATACCCACGAGCGATACTTTAATTTCCTATTTTTAAAAATGTTGGTAGATAATGGTGGGTCCATAAAACTAGTGAAGTTTTACAATAATAAGGGTACTAAATTTAGTATTTTACTTTGAATAACATATATTTAAAGATGTTATAATAATAAATAAATTGAAAGAGATAGGATAAGACAATTACCTCTTCCTCGATAGACCACCTCAAGATACATTATTTAGGACCATTACAATGGTATCTTAAGAATATAAATAACTATAAATCCTACATAAGTAATTTGGTAAAATAACTGGCTATGTATTTATCTTGATTGATTTCCCATGAATATGTAATTAAATGAGAGGTGGGGTACATTTTATAAGTTAGGGGAGGGTTACAATTTGAATATTTGAAAGGATTAAAATATTATTTTGTAAATCTAATGAAAAAGTGTCCCATAAGAAATTAAATTTAGATATTAAGGTGATAATTTTATAAATACATTAATATAATAATAATTAAGATGAAAAATATTGTCCTTATCAATTTTTTTAACCAAGTTTAACTTGATTTACACTTTTACCATGGTGGTAAATTTTTATGGTTCTTACTATTCATTATAATAAAATTAGTCTATCCTTATTAAATAATAAAAATTATGATAATTTTAAATATGTAATCAATTTCAACAGAAAAAATTTCTATATGTGGTGGAAATTCATTTTAAAGTAAGTGTGTATACCGCTATAAAATCGTATTTAGAAAGAATGAATTTTTACGCATAAAACAATGTTTTCCATCATTCCTCTCCAAGTAAAAACTATTAGATGAACTTTAAAATATTTTATTTAATATATTATCTAGATATATAGTTGAAATAATTCATAAATAGAGATTAATTTAAATTATAAAGATAAAAAATATAGAAAAATGAGGTGTAGTCCAAAAATGGAATTCTTCCAAAATCATGTATAAAGATGATTTTTATATAATTAATAGAATTATTTTTAATTTATTTATTTTTTAATTTATGATAAAATTAAGAACATAATTGTAATCATACTTGAAATGAATTGATAATTTTATAGAAAACAGTATTTGTCATTATTCAATAAAAATTAAATAATTTTTCAAAAACCTAAAAATTATCCCTATAATAATATTGAAATAATGATTTTAAAAATTATATTTATCTATCAAATAAAATTTTTTAAAAATGTTGAAATTTAATATAATATCTGTGAATAGAAATACATAAAAACAATTTTTTGATAAATCGTATTTTTGAAGTATTAAATGAATTCACTAAAAATTGAGTTGTTATTTATTAGAAATTAGTAAAAAAATCCTATAATAAAAAATTATACATATTTTTAATAATGTATTTATTCCAAACCATAAAAAAATTAATAATTATTTTATAAGATCCAAATTTATATAATCATAATTCAATAGTATATCTCGGTTTTTTTTAAACATAGTGTTTCATGTCATGAAAGCTATCAAACAATTACAATTTATTTAAATAAATAAATTTTAAAAAATCACAGGGTCTCATAAAAGGACCCATAAATTATCCCTTTTTCCTCCCACAATTGAAGAAGACATATATAATAATTATGAGAATCAAAGAAATTTTTAAATGTATAACCAATTGAAATATAAAGGACCAAGGAGTAGTAATACTACCTATTTAGTAATGAATAGTGTTTCAATGAAAACTTTGTCACCCAGAAGAAGCCCATACTTTAATGGCCTCAGGTCTTATGAATTGTAATTAATGTGTTGAAAATATCTATTATATCCTATAACCCTAGTATAAGGATATGATTAAACATATACACGATAAAAAAGAGACCATAAATTAGGTGGGGATTCAAAACAGCTCAGTCAGAGCTCCATGATGCAACACATATCACCTCACCTAAACATACATTGTGATGAAAATTCCATAATATACCCACTATCCTCCCCATATCACATCTATCTCCCTGTAAATTATTATGTAATGGGACAATGTGGGACATATGTTTACATGAGGATGAATTATAAATGAATATCAATGCAGTGAATTATAGGAAATTAATAGAATCCATCTAACAAAATGGTGTATCGATGTCTAGATAGAAACTATATAAACCATTGCTACATTATTTATTTGTTAGATTATTTGATAATTCCCATTGATCAACTTTCCCTATCCAACTTGGTAAAACTAAGACATATAGTGATTTAAGAGATAACTTATAGGAGGATAACATGACATTAGAAACCACTAATTAATTATCTAGATGATTAGTATTCCTAAATGAAACATTCATATATAAACTTCAAAAGGGTGTCATGAAAACTATCTCTATTCCAATTTAGAAGTGGGTTAATATAAATATGGGATGCTTTACTAAAATTACTCAAATATATAATTGGAATGATTCTATATGGTTTAACATTAATCACATTAAAATATTAGCACATTTCAAAGCAATAAGGGAGGATCTCTCTTATAAATATCATTTAAGGTAAAATATAAATAATGTTTTTAGATTTCAAGGTATACCTTTGTTAATTTCATTTTAACTTAACCCTCCTTTCATATTACAATTTTCCAGAGTTTTTAGAGTGCTCTCAACAATGAGATATATATGAGTGTCGCTTATAATTTTTATGTTTATGGGATATAGGAATGGAATCTCCAAAAATTATGGGACATTGCCAGGTCATTTTCACTCAGATTCCAAAGAATATGGGCCTAATATCTAACTTTAGTATAATTTTAATTCAACCATAGCCTCCATTCTAGTATTAAAATCATTACATATGAGCCATTATATTGGAAAATATTTCATACTCTGACCATTGGGATGAATTTAGGAAAAGGTTTATATTGGGTCTAAAACTTTTTTATGAGACAATTGGTAATGCTTTTGCAATATAGGATTATATCAAGGTATCAAAAGAAATAAAAATATATAATGATAATTGGAGGAATGAGTATGAATTTCAATTTTTGAATCATGTCTTCTTATTGGTGTCCACATGGATGGTAGTTATATGGTTTAGAAAAAAGGTGTGAGATGTATAAAGATTATTTATATTCTTCAAATATTTGGTTAAATTGTATATATTATATGAAATTAAGAATTCCCCTGAAATCTATCAAAATTTCATAACTACTATTTTCGTTTAGAATGTATATTCTAGACCCAATACACAAAAACAACATAAGATAAATGGGTTTAGTCCCTAATATTTCACTTAAAATAATAACATTAATAGATTATTTACACAATATTGAATTAATTATAGAATCAAATAAATCTACTAGAGAACATTAATTTCAGGAATCACGATTTGGTAGAATTAAAATTGGATCCTACAGAAGAAATGATTATGAATTTTCCAAATTAGTTCTCAAATTTTTTTATAGCCATAAATTCTAGGACAAAATGACTTATTGGTGTCAATGTAAGACCTGACTCATTATATAATAAATATGAAACATATTACAATATGAATCACGTAACTCAATTTGTTTATTTCATCATCACTTTACAATACACACTAAAAAATCACATTTATTATAAAAATTATATCATGTGTTATATAACACATAAAAATATAGTGAATCCTGAAGACCATGTACTTTTGAAGAGAATAATATAAAAATATGGTTATATTTAAATAATAAATTCAGTTTATTAATAAAATAATAATAAATTTAATGAAACTGAAAAATAAACTTAGATAACCATATGAATTATTTTATATGTTATAATGTAGTGTTATTATAAAGAATTATATGGCCATTAAAAGTGTAATTTGATAGTTGAACTTATAACTTTTGAATATTAATATTGTGATAGTAATCAAACCATTGTACATAAAAGTATCTAATAAAATAAATAAAATCATTTGTTAATAATATAATTTTAAACTAATATTACTAATTAAAATTGATAAATGAATAAAAAATAAAATTTTATACACATCACTTTAAATTATGTAAAAATTACTAAAAATGAGTTTTCAAAGTTCTCAATGACAAAAGAATGATATTCCACTACACTAAGAAGATATGACCCAATAATACAGACATAATTTTTCATCTTACGTCAATAATACTTTTCTCATTAAAATATTTGAAAAATCCCAAGAAACAATGGATTAGTGTATTAAGATATTAGTTTCATCAATATTTAATTTCACAATGTTCCTAAAAATTTAAACATAATCATAAAACTATAATGGTCCTTCTACATATTTCATATGAAATATTTATATTCATATATAATATAATTGGAAAATTTTGAGAAATTCATGAGATAAAATTATTAGAAAAGGTAAACAAGGTAGATAAAAATCATGGAACATAATTGATTAAAAAATTATACAAAATAGTATGAATATATAATAACAATTCCTGATCACTCATTAGAGAAACATACCAAGAAAATAATAGATCAAAAAAGTATCATGATATAAATATTTTACATAACATGAATTATGAATAACATGAGAGGAAAAAACATAAACCAACAATGAATGGTCTTAGGAATAAATATAACATATGCATGAGAAAATAAACAAAAGAATATATAACATTTAAATGTCACATACCATAGAAATAAGGAATGCATAAGAATTTTGGTAAAAGCATTGATATAGGGAATCATAACCTTCATGTGTCACACACAAGTCTGAATTTTTGAATGAAACATAATTATTAATGGGTATACATGTCTCATGAGATATAAACTCTTAACCACAGCATTGGAGCGTGATATAAGACATCACCCAACCTCCTACCCTACTAACTTGTTCCACTTGAAAATAATTCACTTATCACATCATAAAGAACCTGTGAAAATAATGTTAGTTTCATAAAATATATAAATGAAAATTTTTCACTTCTATTGACATAAAGAATCCATTAAAAGAAAATGGGTTTCTAAATAATTCCAAATTGTGTGAAATAATATCAAGAATTAAATAGATTTACATCAAAAAAATTATTCAACAAAAATGGATCACAAAAAAGGGAAAAAATTAAGAGTGAAATATAAAACATAACTCCATTAGAAAAGGAAGCCAAATCATTAAAATAGTTTTCTTAAAAAATATTTTTTAATCATCGATATAAAAGTAATAATTATAAGTCAATTTTCATGTAGTAATTTTTTTATAAGTTGAAACAAACATTTTATAAAATACCTATTCAAAAATATATCATAAGAATACCGATATAATAAATATGAATATTATTATATAAATATGTTGTATAAGATAAAATAAAATTTTTTTTAAAAGAAATATTTCTTAAAATTTAGAAAACACCTTTATTGAAACCCACTTTTTATTAAGAAACTAAATGTTCCAGATGAAGATATTTTAAAATGAATATAAAGATCACAATAGTAGAAACATATTAATTTAAAAATAATAAAATATGACATTTTAATTTTTTTTAAAAAAATATAGCACCAAGTCCCATTTCAATTAATAAAAATTCCTTATTTTAAAACTAGGTTGAGAGGTAACACTAAAATGACTCAAAGTCCTATGTGTCCCATAAGCCTAAAAATCATTCCCAAAGGCCAAACACGTTTTTAAGGCCCTGAGCGGGTAGTTTATATCAAGCTCTATCTGTAATCAAATTTCTCCCCCTCCCCCACAGTAACTATCACACCCTAATTCACATATGAAATTTGTATCGTCCACTTCTATTTAACTTTTCATATTGTTGTTTATCATATCATTGTTGTGAACCCCTCCATCCATAGAGTGGGATAAGGGATGGATGGCGGTTGCTAAAGCACATATATCTCTTTCAAGATGCCCACCCGATTGTGCCTACGTGATTGATGCATGCATCACATGCCTATTGATTCATAACGTTTGATTGGTCACAATATTATATATTCATGTGTTAGTGAGCCCATCCATCCCAACTCAATGGTCCAGGTGGATATAATGTTGGATGATAAGTATCAGCATGAATATACCTCTAATTGAGGTCACTGACCAAGTAGTACCTCCACACTACCTTCATAATGTGACAATCTATTAACCTTTTTTATGTATTTCTACCATTTATTTATTGATGATAACCTTTATAATTTTCTCTTGAGGTTGAGTATTAAAATATAATAATAAAGTATTAATGTCCAAATGATTTTGAAAAAACTTAAATAGTAGTCTATCTTGTGGAGTGGAACCTATCCATTGTCCATCGTCTTACCATCGAACCATCATTCTGTTAGTTTCAAAACTCTATAATTATCTCACAAAAATTATACTATCAATACAATATCATAACAAGACTTCATCACAACCTACTGTGGACACCACCTCCTCCCACCCTGTTTCCCTTCTTAATGGCCATTCATCGTCATCGCTCACAACAATGACAATCGTCGTCCACCCAGATTCCTTACTGCACTGACAGAACACTAATTTTACTATATTCCTTATTTTCATTAGACATTGAATCTATACATAATAAAATTCCTCCTATAGATAATATCTACTTTAAATCCTTGCATCACATCCCGAGACTACTGCATCATTGGATGACCAAAGCCTTAGTGCACGTTGCGACTCCTAAAACACCTGAAGATACCTTATTATATCATACCATGTAAAATTCTAGCTGATGAACTACCATTATATTGATATCACAGGATCACCACCCTCTCTAAGAGGATTGTATTTTAGGAGCTAATTACCCATTTCATGTGGTCATTTGTGCCCATATTTCCTCTGCTAGGCAATGTCTTTGAATCACCATGTACATAATAAACATATTGTCTGAGTATGGTGAGACTTGGGCCTTGTATAGTTCCAATAATGAGTGAGGGATACATCAAATGGTTACTACTCTAATTACTCCCCATTTTTATAACGTTGTAAAAAATTAAAAACCAGGATATTGAAGCAAAAGAACCATTAAAAAGTTGGAAATCATTCTTTATAGAATTGCAATTTTAGTGATTTATCAGGGAAAATTCATTGATATGATATATGAAACACCCAAAAGAAAATGGGGGAATTAATCATCACATCAGAATATTGTATAATATATCAATCATGAATAATCATAATCAAAGATGAATAATTATGCCCCAGGAAGAATATTTGAGTCGAGAAATCCTAAAACCTGTATTTTTCCTTAGTCGAATGCACTCTATCCTCCTATATAACAAAAATAGAGATCTTAATAACCTATTTCAAAATCATATTAATATATACAACCTATATTAAAAAATATTTATAATAATTTAATATGAAAAATATTAGTTACTTATACCTTATGTTCATCATCAGATGTTATTAGTTTTGATAGTTTGTTTTTTACTATAAATCTAATGGTGGTGGTGATTTTTTTTATAGAATCAAATTTCATGATTCAGAGATCATTATAGATAAAATAAATTTATTTTAGTGATTTAAAATTTTCTAGTTTCATTTCATACATATTTTAGTTATCATTCAATATGTCGAGGTCTGTAAACATCTTAATATGATAATTTTAATGAATGAGGGGGTGGGAACTTAATTACAAGTTAGGTATTACCATTTATATTAAAAAACAAAAAATAAAATATTAGATTATTATTTTAGAAAATTACCATTAATTATGCCTCTTTAGAATCCATGATAAAAGAAATATTTCATTTTTTATGCAGGTGGTTAGACATGCCCAAATAAGACATTTCTATACTCTATGAGTAAGTATGTTCAATAAAGTGATTAATTTTGAATAATATAATTATTAAAGAATAATAATTAAATTAGTAAGATTTTATTAATGTGTGGAATAAAACATTAACATTTTTTTATAAATAATAAAATATATTTTGTAAATTAAATTCATCACTTTCATGGAGGTGAGAGTCCTCACGTAACAAATGAAATATTTTCATATTTTGGATGGTTGTGAAGAGATTATAACCTGATATTAAAATAGTATAATAACATTTATTAATATTATTAATACTTATATTACCATAAATTATTGTTTGTAGTAGGCATGATAAATTATAATATGAAAATAAATAATATAGCTTGATTGAGAATATATTCTCTACTTTTTGGTGTACTCCCTTGGAAAATACCTCAAGGCTCCATAACATGGTATTTTAGAAAATATAAAGAATATAAGAAATGATTATATAGTTGGGGATAAAATAGTGTAGAGTTTTTTAAAGAAATTATTTTTATATGGTATATAAATATGGTTGACGTGATCTCCTTTTATAACTGAATAAAATTGATTTTTTTAAATATCCACTATTTTTTCAATGAAGGAAAAATACTATTCAATAATCCACATATCAAAAGTGGTAGATAATGATTTTTAGGGATTGATATTATGATTATAAATCATCCAAAATTCATATTCACTCGTTTATTGAACATGTGGCAAGTCTTTAAAAATTAGTTTTTTTATTTTAGAATTTTGATTTTTACCTTAGTAACTAGTTTTACCAAAGTAATTATAATTTTGATAAAAAATATAAGCTAAGACCTCTTACCAAATTTTTATGTTCTAAACCGATATTTACGATCCATGTATTCTAATTAAATTTCTAATAATTATGAAATTATCTTTAAATGTTAAATCATTTAATATATAGAAAATGTGTTTTAAGAAAATAGTGGGTTTTTCCTTTAAGTGTTTCTAATAATATTTAGTATTGATTACTTATTGTATAATATTAAAATAATTTTAGATAGGTTTAAAATTTTTATTAGATTCATTTTTTTACATTATATTAATTTATTGAATTAGAGAACAAATTACATAATGTAAATAAAACAAATCATTGAAAATAACAATTTTACCATTATTAAATAAATTAACTTTAATCGTAATAATATTAATTTTATGCCTAAAATATAAATGGATCACTTTATAAAATTTGGTCCTACTAATTTTAAATATAAATACCAGTTTAAAGAAATAAATATATAAGGTTGAGAATAATTAATTTTTATATTAGTTCACTTAATGAATTAAAAGTATTTTAGAAAAAGTGTATTTTCAAGAATAAAATGATTATCATTTTATTATACCACTTTATAAATTATTCATAATGTGGTTAATTCTTTTAAAACCTAGAAATTTATCTTATATAATATATTGAAAATATTTAATAATATTATTTTATTAAAGTATATTTATTTTCATTTTTGTTTTATGATTCCTAAAAGAAAAGCTACTTACCATGATATTTTTTTAAAGAAAAGGGTACTTGCTAAAATAAGTGGTCATTACAATCTACATCACATGAAAATAATTTAATCCTACAAATTTTATTACATAGAAGAAGAAAAATTGTATTGTTTTCTTATTATATCCTAGGTTTTCCACATTACCTATTCAAAATTTTTTCCCCTCCTTATAACTTTATCTAGAAAATGATCTTGTATTACAATAACTTATCACATCAATATAGGATATCCACTAGTTATTCCTCATGTGGGAGATAATGTCAAAATTTAATGAAATATCGGTTTTTTACACGTCAAGGGTCTTCTGTGTAATTCTTTAAAAGCTATATATGGAATAAATCATGTACTTGAAAGAGTTTTATAAGGAGTGATAAGAAATATGCTACCACCACAATACGATCAAGGATATTAAGCAGAGAATTGTATATACTGATCAAATTTCCCTTCTCCCTGAATATCATAACAGCCTTCCATGGATATATCTAGAGTAACACCATGTCACCAACATAAAATTCTATATCTCAATGATGATTTTTGGTATAAATCATCTATCAAATTTGTGACACTTATATTCAGCCAAATGCTTTAAAATTTCTTCATCATTTTGAAGAAAAGTTGATAACCTATTTATTATTATCTCTAAATTCATCCCATCATGTTGCATTCCTACATCACTTCCCATATATAGACTAATATGGATATATTTTAATGATATAATTTAACCTTATATATATATAAACATTATAAATGAGAAGTGTTGATCTTATAATTATTAATACTCTTTTGAAAAATATATCAAAATATCAAAAAGAGCATGAATTGTCCTCCAATAAGGAAAAATATTTGGGTATTATAATGTAAGATAAAACGTAGATCTATCTAAATTCTTAATGAATTATTCTCTAGAACCATTGGTTAAACCTTGAATCTTGATCATAAATAACAGATTGTGGAACTCAATATTGCCTCAACACTTATCCTATATATAATGGTGATATGGTCATGGGGGAAATTATCTTTTATATATGGTTATAAACTAAACAAGACTAATATTCATTATTTATGTAATAATATTCAAGTGATTCAATTTTCATAAACACATGTACTAGTGCATTTTACAATTTCAACTTGTTTTCTTATGATATCGTAATTCATTATTAAAATGAACAATTATATGGTGAATATTTAAACACATCTTAAAACCCCCAATGTTTGTGATTTCAATTTAATATTTAATTTTTAGTTATCCCATTCTATGAGGAACATAAAATCATTCTGGAGATATTAGATATTCATTCGGGATGATGACCAAAGTGGGTCATGAACCATGGAACTTCTCGGTTAAGTAAACTAGAAAACATCCAAATAAATTAATTATATCATCGATGATATAATCCCAATAAATAAAAAAAATTATCTATATATATACGAAATCATGAGGATAATTTTATTAAATAGTTACTAGATCTAATTCTGAGTTATAAAGGGAGTTCCAATACCCTAGATTGAAGATGAAATTCTAGCCTAGATTATGTGGCCCATAATAATAGATTACCATTATGGTCATATGTCAAAAACCAAAATAGAAATTGGGATGAAATATTACAAAATTTTAGGAACACCTTGGGATTAAAATTACTCTCATACATACCACTTAAATTTGTTCATCTAGAATCTCATTTTGGAACCTCTATTGGGTGGATGCATGTTCGCTCTTATTTTGGTTCAATCGTTGAAAATCTCACATTCCACAAATATTCCACATTGGGATGAATAACATAATCAAGTGTAAAACTTTTACTATTTGTAGATCTTAAAAATACTCTTTAAATTCATATTTAAGGTAGTGGTTTTGGATTATTTGAATGGATGATGTTTTTGTTTTTATTATAATGTTATGTTGTCATTTTTTCTTTGTAATGATTCCCTTTATTAATTAAGTTCTTAGAATAACCTTATTTTTTAATAAAATATTATTTTACTTCTCAATTTATATTATTTTTTTAATAAAAATTTTACCATTTTATTTCTTTTTGAATTTATTCATATAGTTTAGAGATAAATACTTCAAACAACAGTGGAATGTTTGTTATTTCATTTTTTTAGTTCTTCGATTCCACACTCATTAGTACAATTCCTTATTCCATTGAAATATTTTCATAAATTGAAATATTAATATCAAATTTATTGATCCATGTAAGTCTTAAAGGGTTGTATTGAATTTTATTTATAAATCTAATAATTTTTTTTAAAAAAATAATTTTTTTAATTTAATGATCACTTTCTCCTTAGACCTCACAAATTTTTAGCTTACTCGTTATAAGTTCTAGAATGATCATCTACCTTGTAATACTCATGAAATAATCATCTAAGTTTATAGGTTATTATACTTGGGATAGTTAATGCACTAAATCAGTTATTGATTTGGGGGTTCTCATTTCATTGAAATAAGCACTCTCAAATTTTAGACATTGATACCATTTTAAGAAATTAATCTAGTCAACCCCTAAAAACAACCTACGATCAACCAATTCTCATAAATTGAATTCACTTAGGTCTTTTATTTATATAGTAATAAAACTAAAATCATCCCCAAAGTCCACCACTTTATAGCCAAATTTCCTCTTTATAATGTATGTTTGTTTAGGTTCCTTCTTAGTTATTTGATGATTTGACAACCCATGCTATAATACAAGCGACTAATTCAACCCTAAACATGGGTAAATTTGGGAAAGACCAAATTTTGGAAATTATTTAAAGGACCTAAGAAATTAACCTAATGAATTCATTATTTTCTCCCTTATTTCTCTATTTTCACCTCATTTCTCTTATATTTTATCCTTTATTTTTTCCCTCTTTTGTAGAATATGTATGATTATAGTCATGACCAATAAAAACAACTGTTATGGGTGGAAAATACTAGTTTTTGGGAGTGAAGAACACTTAGGGGTCTATTAACATTAGATCATAATCTTAATAATACTCTAGATTCAAAAATTGATCCAATTAAAATGAAGGTTCTTCAAATAAACAAACACATAAACTCGGGCAGGAACCAAAATGGAAATCCAAATGAGGCCACCTCGGAATTTGGAAATGTTGTTGATCAAACCATTAATTAATACCTCAAAATTTATTGGACAAATAAAACCTCTTGAATTAGACATTATTACCTTAGAGTAGTCCACTATTTATTCAAACCTCATTTCCTAAACCACCTTTAAACCGTCCATGTTTGTGAGTCAGAAATTACATACTATCATGTAAAGGTATTCAATTATATTATTGAAACCTTGTTCCCCCCACATCAATTTGAGTAAGATAAGATGAGGTTATTTCCATTATCAATTAATAATCATGAAAAGTATTGATTAAAAAATTTTATACCCATATCAATTGATTCATGGAACCAATTATAAATAGAATTCTATAGAAACTAATTCACCTATTATAAATGGATTTCTCTCAAAAAGTGTATCCAATACCATCATTTTATGAAACGTGGTAATGGTTCTAAGACACACTTAACATGGTATCTCACCATGTATTTTTAATCCCAATACAAGATCGAATCTTTTATAAAGGATTGGATCTGGAAAAAATAGTTCATCAACATGATGTGTAATAAAACCTTCAAAAACAAATCACCAAATAATGCTTTTGAGTATTTGGTAAATCTATCTTAACCAACCCAATTAAGGGGAACATTAGTATACTATGAGAATATATCCAAATCTAGTGGAATTCATTCTCTTATAGAAGAATAATTTCTCAATGAAAAACTTATTCCACTCACTAGGAAGGTTGAGTATATCAATCTTAGTAAGATATAAGAAATCCAAAAATGTTGACCCTATTTACAAAATTTGTGAAAAACATGACCACAAGACCAACAACAGCCCAATCATACCTTATATAAATGATTTTATTTTAGGAGAACCACAATTAGAGGTAAATTATTTGTACTTTGAAAATCCACAGTACCAAAACAATTTCAATCCTAAATATAATGACTATCCTGGATTTCATTAGAAGGATAACCAACAACCCATCCAATAATGAAATTATTCACAATGACCGAAACCCTACCCTTCTAAAAAATTTCAAAACCATATTCATTACCAACCATAATTGGACCAATACCAACATAATCTTATGAAATAAAAACAAACTATCCAACAACACATTCAAGTCCCCATCCAGTGGCCCAAATATCAATCTAGTATAAATCAGCCAACTCAATCCCCTACACAATCAATTTCACTTCCACTACTTGAAAAAGTGTGTAAAAATGGAATGAATGAACTTTAATTTGACATCCATTAAAAATTAATTAAAACCCATTAAAATCATCCAGTCACCCTTTACTACTGAAGAGGTACCATCCTCAACCTTAAGGTGATATTCCAGTTACACTCAAACCTATCATGAGCAACTAAAAGTAGTGACATTATTAAGAAGTGGTAAATCTATTTAAAACCCTAAAAAAATATTATATAACCATTAAAACATTAATATCACATGAATATGATGAATAAACACCCTCAGATTCTAAAAAATCAATTAAAATGTGAATGAAACAAAACCCCACCAAACAATCATACAATCGTCTCCCTTCCCTCAACACAAGTAAGGAAAATATAAACCTGAAATGAAATAAGCATTGAGAGAAATATTCTAAAAATTTATGTTTAACATACCCCTTCTTGATGTAATCTAAACCATACTCTCACACTCTATGTAAATTATGGACCTTTTTACATTCAAAAGGATTATCTCACAAAAAACTAAGTCCTTCTAGATTCTAATGTGAGAACCACCAATGAAATTTCCATTCCTCCTAAGATGAAAGAACTATGACTTCCTTACATAAATTTTTAGTTAGGATAGAACATAGTTGTCAAAACTCGTTCTGATCTAGGGGCATGTGTGAACCTCATTCCAAATTCCTTATTTTATAGTTATGACTCATGGAAATCCATCCGACATATTTCACTCTTCAACCTTCTAATCAGAGTGTTGATGTTTTGAAGGGGATATTTAAGGATTATTTGGGGAAAGTATAAAATTTAATTTACTCTATTGACTACATTATCCATTAATATCACTGAATCATAGGTAATTGAGAGAAAACCGGGATCATCTTTGGTCATCCATTAGTAACAATCAATTCAATCATCCGAGTTAAGAATTAAAATATTAAAATAACCTTCAAAAAACACAATACTTAATATGAAAATCTATAATGAAAAATCTAAAATTAGGGATCATTAAGAGACCCATGAGGTTAATTGGGTAGGTATTGTAGATACTAAACTAGGGGAACATCAAATAATTATTTAAATATGTTTAATTCAGGATGATATTGACTTCCTTTATTCACAAGAGTGAAATTTGTCTCCTCATCTTGAATATATTTTTTATATATTTTTTGATAATTTTCCAAAATCAAAAAGTAATTAAACCATTGGATATTTTAAAAAACATGATTTCATACACATTCTTAACACTAATATGGCTTGTGTTGTGGTTGAAACATATGTTCAAAAGAAACAAATTCTTGCAAGAAATTTGGAAAAAATAACTAATTTTGATGTAAAGTCACATCCTTATTTTGAAACTGTTAACCAACATGATTTGAATTTAAGGTTATAACTTCCGCTCTCATGTATGACTTCATTGGGGAAAATCAAACCTTCCATATTTTTATTTAATATTCTCTTAAATCCAATCAATATAGGATAATTCTATATTTCCTAGGAAAGTACAAGAAACAAATTTTATAGACAATGTATGATATTCTTGCTAATATCCTTCTGATTGGAACACATAGTATTGTTCTATAATTTTATACCAAACCGTGTTATAAGCCTCAATGGATTCTCAATCCCAATCTCATGGATTTTTTAGGAAATAACTTCTAAATTTTTTTAAAGTTGGTATCATCTTCCCCGTTACAGATAATGAGTGGGTAATCCCCAATAAATTTTTACAAATTAAATATGGAATCGCTATGATTACCAATGAGGATGGTGTTCTTATCCATATAAGGATTTTTAGTGAATGGATAGTATCTTTTGAATAGAGTAAGTTAAATTTAGGTACTAAGAACAGTCATTTCCCTTTTACCTTTTTTTAATAAATTCCTCAAGAGAGTGGTAAGTCATGAGTTTTAATGCTTCCTAGATTAATTCTTAGGGTATAATAAAATTTATATCTCCTTATAATATCAAGATAAAAATAACATTCACCTATTTATTTGGCACTTTTTCTATCAAGTGTATACACTTTGGGTTACATAATGCACTAGATACCATCTATCAATGCCTGATGGGAATTGTATTTAACATGGTGGGGGGTTTTTAGAATTATTTATGGAGGAATTATTTGTATTTATAGTTTAATATTAGGGATACCTTAGAAATTATGAAATTTTTTTCTAGATTTGAGTGTATTAATATCATCATAAATGGGGAAAATTTCTATTTTATTAAAAAGGACGAACTAGATCTGGGTCATCTAGTCTCTTGTAGAGGTATCAAAGTTGATAAATATAAGGTTTATATCATTCATCACATTCGATCTCCATAAAACTTTTATGTAAGTGAGTTTATTCTAAGGATATGATGGTTTCTATAGAAGGTTCATTAAGAATTTAAACTCCATTTCATAACCACATTTTTTCTTTATTGGTGAAATATGCTCCATTATTATAGAGAGAAATATTTTTGGAATAATTATGAACACTCATGTTATATCTTATCTCTCCACTTATCATTAAAGTTCCCAGTTGGAAACATCCATTCGAACTCATGTGTGATGCGAGTGACTTTACTCTTTGAGCTTTTTTAGGGAAATGTTGTGATAAAACTCCATGTGTCATTGATTAAGAAATTCAATAATTAAATTATTATAAAATCAACTACACCACCAATGAGAAATATTTTATTTCTTTTGTATTTTGATTATAAAAATTTAGGTCTTATCTATTTGGATCCCCCGTCATTGCCTTCACAGATTGTTCATCTTTGAAATGCATTTTCCAGAAACAATATTCTAATGATAGATTGATTAGGTGTGTCCATATTCTTTGAGAGTTTTATATAACCGTTAAGGGTAAAAAAGGGTGTTGAAAATTGTTTAGTTTATCACCTCTCTAGGATGGAATTGAAATAAAACTTGCATTACCTTTCTATTTCTTATTCATTTCTTAATGATAACCTATATTTTGTGAGTTATTTCCCATGTTATTATGAGAAAGTAAACCATTTTCTAATGGGTGTCATTACAATATTATTTGGGACCCAAGATAAGAGGATATTAATTTTTGATATAAAACATTATGTGTTTTATAATCCATGAATCTTGAAGTTCATACCTAATCAAATCATAATGAGATGTATTCTTGTGTAAGAGAAAGATTCCAGTATTCAATATTGCCACAGAGAAGCACATGGATGTCACATTTATACAATTAAAATAACATTAAAGGTCTTTAAATGTGGTTTATTTTTTCCTAACCTCACAAATTAATCCTACACATTCATCGAACGTTTTCATCAGTTTAAAAAATTAGGATTCATAACCAAAAGGAAAAAAATACACCTTACTACCATTTTGTTTGTAGAGACCCGAATCTGGACGTAAATGGACATTACATTACTTTTTAGGAATAAGTAATACATAACAAAAATAGGGGCACAAGGATAGTAATAGTTTATTGTCTTTGGAAACTCAGAACGTAATCTTCTAATCATGGTGAAAGATCTTCAACATCTCCCATAAAGATCTTCCCCTATTGTTTTTCTAACCAAAAACCTTTCTTTAAATCCTGGTGAAAATAAAACATATAAAGGGTGATCTCAAATTCTCAGTAAGGGTAATCATGTATAAAATAAAACAAATCATATACATTTGAACTTAAAAACATGAACATAACGTTTAAACTTAAAAATCTCGGGCAATGACATAAAACATAGAGGTACATAAGGCATAGATCATAAAGAGACATTAATCATGATAAAATAGCATGGGAATAAAACATGTGATTGTGGAAACCATTAAACACATGATATGATTTCCATAGTAGCCAAGGCATTGCTGCCCAAACCATGTTAGTGGACAAAGTCCCTTTCTTAATCGAGTTGACTCCTCGTTCTAGTCCTGTATTACTGAACCAGATTAACATACCATTCCAGCCATGTTTACCACATGAGATTTATATCTTTACTCAATGCATTGGAGGGATATATAGGTCTAACCCATCTCATAATGAAATAATTCTTACTTGTTCCACAACATAAAAATATATCATTCATCATAACCCAAAGAATAAAATGGGTTTCATAAACATCATCCCATCATAACATAATCCATCCAAAAAAATGGATATCATTTCATAATAGAAAAAGTGAAACCATGTAAATCATAGATAAATTATACTTGAAACATAAACATATGAAATAATGTCATCTTATATGGAAAATGGGTTTGATAAAACACTTGAAATGAATTCTTGAGAAAAATATCCTTTCTACTTCAAAATCATTTTCTTTTCACAAAATGCCATGCAATTTTAAAAGAAAATGATTTTGTTGAAAATAGTCATTAAATATTGTAGAGTCATCTTCATTAAAATGAGGCCTTATGAAACCGTAAAAATTCTTTCATGCCATATAATTTAAAAATAACATTTTTCTCGTACTTTTGTCGGAAAAGTAAAAAAGTACCTTGTATGGTAAACTAAAAGAAAGATTCCTTATATACCATGTAGTAAAAGTCAAAAATGGGTAAAAAGGACTTTAAACATACTTGAAAATATTTTTATAATACTTTTACATGGATGATAAATATAACCAAGTAAATACTTACATATAAGAAATCTCGGATAGAAAACAATTGAGATTACAACATTATCCCTTACCTTAGGTCCGATATGCTTCGTACATATCTAAAACTCATGTATAATGATATACATAATGATATTGACTTATTAAAGAATCATATTCATTGTTATGATATCATATATGGTTCCCTTATGACATTATATTAGCCGTTCTTTTGTAAATTCCATGTTAAAGCAGCGTTTTGGTTAAATCGTTTTATTTATCGTACGTGTTTATACTTGTTGTTCTTGATATTATTATTAATTATATCTTTATTTACTTACATCCAGAATGTAAATCATGATTTATATATCATATATATATTCAGTACATAAATATATATACATATAATAGATAGATAAATGAAATTAAATACACCATTCATGGAGACGGTAGGCCGTACGTACGCTTGAAAGCTGTTTTTTTTGTTTACTTATTCAATTAAGTAAATGAAATACATATATATATAGTTAAATCCAGTAGAATTATTATTTCATATATTTCATGATTACTTATTATATATAAATTATAATCATTCTTTAATTGTTAACATGGAAAATGAATCTCATCCCGTCGTGGAGACGGTAATCCGTACGTACGCACGAGTGATGATATTGTTCCCATATTTATTGAATGGAATTAGAGGGGATTATATAATATCTTAGAATAATTATGATGTTATAATAATCATATATAGTTATTATTTACACCATTATACCCATCCAAGTAAGGTGGTGGTGGAAAAGCATATTACACCACGGTGTGGAGACGGTATTCCGTACGTACGCACGGTGATTTCGTTTTCCATAGGATGGATAAAAGGAGAAATTCGGTAGTTTCATATTTATAATAACATATAAGTATATTATATATACTTATTTTATTACTTTATAATGAAACAACTAAATAATAAGAAATTGAATAAGAAAGAAACTTGAGAGAATCGTTAGAAGAGATTACCTCTTCTTTGACGCACCTCCTTTAATCTTCCTCTTAAGGAAGTAGATTTGGACATTTGAGAATAACAGAAGCTCCAAAATGGTTCTAGGGAAGTGGAGAAGAGAAATTTTCAGGTTTTGTATGAGCTTAAATGCTCAAATGGGTGTGAAGAGAAGAGGGAAGGGGTGCCCTTTGTATAAGGGAGGAGAGGGGCACCTTTGGAAAAACTTAAAATATTATTTTATAATAAAGTCATATTCGGTTATTAATAGATCTAAATTGATTTGTTTCTAATATAAGGTGGGGAGGGTTCGAATTCATCTCAACCAATAGATTTTATACAGGTTTGTGTCATTATATTAACCTTATCTTTTAGTTTTAACTCTTAGCTAATTAGATTGACATTTACCATGTTACTTTGTATTTTTATACTATATAGTTAATAAACATACCATATACATCCAAGAGACCCCCAAGTGGTCCATTAATGATACACCTATCATGATATAAGTATCTTTTCCGAACCTTAGATTTTTAGGAATATAATAACAATTAATAATATAATATTTGTTTTAAAAACTATTTTATGTCAATTTATAGAGTATTTGGTAAATGTTTTTTGTGAAAATTATAACAGCATGATTAGTTCGAAAACAGTAACTTATATCAATACTAACATGTCACATTAACCTATAAAATCAGTGGAATTCATAAAAAGTCTCAAATTACATTTATTTGGGTATTTATAACATCAATTATGTTAATATTTCATTAATAAGAAAATTACTGCATCATCATTGTGTCATAAATAAATTAAATTATTTAATGTCTAAAAATTATAAATAAAATACCATTATGTAGGAAATATTTTTATCTTTCTAATTAAATTTTATAGTCTAATTTATATTATGTATAACCCTATATTAAAAGTGATTTAGTTATTAAACATTGATTTTAACTATTTTAACCCTTCTTTAAATAAATTAATAATAAATGTCCTAATCTAATCCAAATGGACCTAAATGGTCATATTTTATTACTAAGGTTGTTTTTGGTCGACTTACACATATACCATAGAATTATTACATGTTTTATGGTAATAATAACATCATTTTTCCCTTAATTAACCTATTTACTTTTAACCGTGGTAAATAAAAGTAAAAAGTTACTATTAACCAAAAAATTATTTTCATCTCATTGAACCACATTTTAGTCCTTCATATTAACCATTTCTCTTGGATTTTCGAAATTCCACTCATAGAAGCGGTAAAAATAAGTTTTATGTGAATTTCTAAATTCTCTTAGGAGGTGGGTAAAAGACGGTGAAAAGTTCAATAAAATTTTTATATATCTAAAATCATTATAAAATAACTCTAATTAATTAAATTGAACTTATATAGGTATTATGTATCAATTTTGACCTAAAATAGATTTAAATTAAATAAATAATTATTTAAATAAAAAGTCGATTTTTGAATAGTATCCCAGTGTTTTCAATATTCATCAAAAATTTAAAGTTTTCAGAAAAATAAAAAAAATTTACCCTAGGATAATTTTGATATTCTGAATCCAAAAATGAAGTCCATTTAGAAAGATAAAATTTATAAACTTTCAAAAAGTGGGTATTACTATTCATAGCGGCTAGTTTATATAACATATCATTGTTTAGAGAAACTCGGTATTGTGTACGACACACGCTATCGTGGAAGGTCGCGATTGCGTGTAATGCAAGAAAAATTAGGGATTTGTGTTGTGCAAACTCCTTTTGGTGTAGCGTAAAACAAAAGACATTAATGAAATGAAAAAGATTATTTTTCATAAAATCTCAGGGTTTTACATTCTACCCACCTTAAAATGAATTTCACCATCAAAATTCGTCGGGGTTATAAATGGTTTACTAATCGGAAGTTTCTTTAATATAAACCCACATTGTAAAAAGGAATGACAAATATTGACTTTAAAAACTAAAGTATGAAATGTAACAGTTACCCAAATTAACTAATCACTGGGTTTCCATGTAGGATAACATTGGTGAAATTATGGATATCGAAGAGAAATCTAACCGTCATGTTCTGATGGAGAGTGGTAGAGAACATGGCTATGAAAAATCCAAAAATCAAAAAGCCATAAATTTTTGATGATATAGGGTACAATCTGATTCATCGGATATAAGGGAACTGGGACAACATTTTTGGTTTTCACGATCATTTCCCAAAAGTTGAAGAATTTGAATTAGAAGAAATACATACTTTATTTTGGTATAATCTCACTGTTGTTCATGCCTTGAAAAAATTTTCACTTCATCTCTTTAAGAAATGAAGTTTAATTTTTATTTTGTGACGTTTTATAAGATCATGCGATAGAATGATAGGTCATTCCATCTGTCTCAAACATAAGTTAGAAAAATTTATATTCATAATTCCATCTATGGTGAGATTATTCATATATAGTTCCAAAATGGACTTATACTTCATCTATCATCCTGCATAATAAAATAAAACTAGTTTCTACTGACCAGGGACTTTCTGTAGGCCAGTGGTAGGAAATAAAGGCCTGTTGCAATTCAGTTGTGGGTTCGATTCCCACAGCCTTGTCCGACGTGAAGGGTTGTCGCCGGTTCTGCATGTTGTCCTTTTTTTCTATAAATACAATATTATAACTTTCCATCAATAATATTTAAAAAGTTATAGCCTTAAACAATACTAACTTATGTCCAACAAAATCCATTCCAATCTTTAGACTTATCCAAAATACTACTTTCTATTCTCATATTATAGTGAAAAGATTACTAGAGAGTTCATATAACAAGCATGTTAGTACCATCTTTGATCCCCATATATCATAAGATATTTCTTGTTGGTCACATTTCAAACATTCAAAGGCCTTAATAATGTATTTTCTTGAAAAATGAATACCCATTGAACCTTAGTAAAAACATGAGTGTTGTCAAAAGTTAAGTCTTTCCACATACCAAAACCCCAAAATTCTATATACTCAAACCATGATATAACTATTTCCTTATATCAGTCATGAGCTCATGAATACTGTCAAACATTTCATTTTCTCCTTATCCCTTCATTATGAACATATCATCTTCTTTCCCAAAAATATCTCAATCACTTTCCATGGTTACGGGTACCATAAAATTATTGAAAACCATAATAGACAAATACATAAATATTCCAATATTCCATGATACTATATACAACATTATTTTGGAATCCCATTACATAAACACTTAATCATTCCACCACATTATTTTCATATTCAACATCTCCAATAGTGATCACAGGTGACTTACCTATGTCTTTTTCCTTAAGTGGATTCTCATGTCGATCATCATTAACCCTTGGATTAGGGCATTGATTAGCATAATGCCCCATTTCATTGCACTTGAAGCATTGAAGTGTTTTTGGTGCATTCTGTATAGCCTTTTCTTTATTCACATCATTATCAACCCTTTTTCCATTACTTCAAAACTCACATGCTCGATGACCTTCTATTCCACACTTAAAACATTTTCTTGTCCCTTTAAGACAATCTCTACCATGCTTCTTTTCACCCTATGAGCATAATGAAACATTATCTTCTTTTCACCATTATTCTAAGATTTCTCCATGAAATCCATCTTTTGTTTCTTATCAAAACCATGAGAAGGATATGTAACACCAAATTCCATTTCTACCTTGATAGCATAGCGCTAAATTTCCTCATAGCTACTGAAGTCTCTTATAGCTAATGCCCTTCGAAGACTTGGTTTTAAGCCACTGAAGAATCGATCAACTTTACTTTCAGGTTGGATGATAAAGCCAGATGCATACCTTGCAAGCCTTGTAAAATTTTCTTCGTATATACCAACAGATTTATCATTATTTTCCTTTAGTTCAAGAAACTCCTTCTCCATCATTGTTCGAATAATACGAGGGAAGTACTTATTGAAAAATAAGTTCTTGAACTCGTCTCATTCCATGGACTCAATTTCATCTCTTGGCCTCGTATTGTTGATAATATTACACCATTGATCAACTTCACCTTCCAAATGATATACTTCTAAGATGACTTTATCATGTTCAGAACATTAAAGAACTGAAAATATCTTTTCAATGGTACTGATCCATTGTTCAACAACAAGTGGATCAGAAGACCCACTGAAAGAAGGTGGGCGTTTCCTCATGAAGGACTCAATAGAATATTGTTCCCTTCTCTACTCATTTGGAAGTCCATAATGATTCATAGCCTGTGTAAGTATAGTAATAAGATTTTTCACTCAATCTCCCATAACATTGGTTTCTTCAGAAGGACAATCATTGCATTGTCCATGAAATTGATTAACAAGGTTCCTTTGGGTTCCATCCATCGTCTAAAACCCAAAAATAATAGTGTGAGAGGAAAAAATCATTCTAGGGAAAACAACATAATAAAGGGGGAGTACCTTAAATATATAACATCTTAGGTTTAATTATAAGATTATTAATATAATTATAGGATTATAAACTATACTTATACTTAACCTTAGGGACATCTCTAGATATACCTTAGAAACATCTCTAGGGATCTCACTAAAGTTTTCACATCCTAGTTTCCAAAGGTTAACTAAACCTTTCCCCTAATACCAAATGTAGAGACTCAAATATTGATCTACATGGACATTACATTACTTTTGTGGAATACATAATATATAACAAAAACTGACACACAAGGACCATAATAGTTTAGTGTCTTTGGAAACTCTGAATGTAATCTTCTAATCGTGGTGAAATATCTTCAACATCTCCCATAAAGATTTTCCCCTTTTGGTTTTCTTACCTAAAACCATTCTTAAAATATTGTGGAAAAGAAAACATATAAAGGCTTAGCTCAAATGCTCAGTAAGGGTAAGCATGGATAACATAAAACAAATCATATACATTTGAACTTAAAAACATGAACATAATGTTTAATCATCAAAGTCTTGGGCAATGACATAAAAAATGGCAGCACATAAGGAATATATCATAATGATACATTAATCATGATAAAATATAATGGGAATAAAACATGTGATTGTGGATACCTCTAATCACATGATATTATTTCCATAGTATCCCAGGCATTGCTGCCAAGACCATCTTAGTCGACAAAGTCCCTTTCTGAATCGAGTTCACTCCTCGTTCCAGCCCAGTATTACTGAACTGGATTAACTTACCATTCTAGCCATGCCTATCCCATGAGATATAAATCTTTAACCAATGCATTATAGGGAGATATAGGTCCCACCCATCTTATAATGAAATTATTCTTACTTGTGGCACAACATAAAAATAAATCATTCATCATAACCCAAAGAATAAAATGGGTTTCATAAACATCATCCCATCATAACATAATCCTTACAAAAAAATGGATATCATTTCATCAAATAAAAATTGAAACCATGTAAATAATAGAGAAATTATACTTGAAACACACATATATGAAATAATTCCATCTTATATGGAAAATGGTTTTGATAAAACACTTGAAATGAATTCTTGAGAAAAATATCATTTCTTCTTCAAAATCATTTTCTTTTCACAAAATTCCATGCAATTTTAAAAGAAAATGATTTTTTTGAAAATATTCATTAAATATTGTAGAGTAAGATTCATTAAAATCAGGCGATATGAAATCGTAAAAATCCGTTCACGCCGTATAAGTTAAAAATAACCTTCTTCTCGTACTTTTGTTAGAAAAGTCAAAAAGTACCTCATATGGTAAACAAAAAAAAGATTCCTTACATACCATGTAGTAAAACTCAAAAATGGGTAAAAAATAATTTAAACATACATGAAAAAAAAATTATAAAACATGGACATGGATGATTAATATAACCCCAGTAAATACTTACGTATAAGCATTATCGGATAGAAAACAATTGAGATTGCAACAGTATCCCTTACCTTAGGTCTGATATGCTTCGTGCATATCCAAACCTCCTGTATAATGATTTAAATAATGTCATTGAATTATTACAAAATCATATTCGTTGTTATGATATCATAAATGGTTCACTGATGACTTTATATTACCCGTTCTTTTGTAAATTCCATGTTAAAGCAGTGTTTTGGATAAAATTGTTTTATTTATCTTACGTGTTTGGACTTGTTGTTCTTGATTTTATTAATATTTATATCTTGATTTACATACTTACAGAATTTAAATCATGATTTATATATCATATATATATTCAGTACATATATATATATATAATAAATAGACAAATGAAATGAAATACACCATTCATGGAGACAGTAGGTCGTACGTACGCATTAACGTTGTTTTTTTGTTTCCTTATTGAATTAAGTAGATGAAATACATATATATATTAATAAATCCAGTAGCATTATTATTTCATATATTTAATTAATACTTGTTATATATACTTTATAATCATTCTTGATTTGTTAACATGGAAAATGAATCTCATCGCGTCGTGGAGACAGTAATCCGTACGTACGCACGAGCGATGATATCATTCCCATATTTATTGAATGGAATTATTGGGGATGAAATAATATTTTCAAATAAGTATGATGTTATAATAATCATATATAGTTATTCTTTACACCATTATACCCATCCATGTAAGGTGGGGGTGGAAAAACAGATTACACAACGTCGTGGAGACCGTATTCTGTACGTACGCACGCACGGTGATTTCATTTTCTGTAGGATGGATAGAAGGTGAAATAGGGTTGTTTCATCTTTATAATAACATATTAGTATATTATAGATACTGATTTTATTACTTTATAATGAAACAACTAAATAAGAAGATGTTGAAGATGAAAGAATCCTGAAAGAATTGTTAGAAGAGATTACCTCTTCTTCGACGCACCTCGATTAAGATTCCACTTAAGAAAGTAGAGTTAGTATTCTGAGAAGACCAGAACCTCCATAATTTTTCAAGGGAAGTGTAGAAGAGAAATGGTAAGGATTTTTCTGAGCTTCAAGGCTCAAAAGGGTGTGAAGAGAAGTGGGAAGGGGTTCCCTTTTTATAAGGGAGGAGAGGGGCGCCTTTGAAAAAACATAAAATATTATTTTATAGTAAAGTCACATTCATTTTTTAATAGCTTAAAATTGATTTATTTAGAATATAAGGTATGTATGGGTCAAAATCCTCTCAACCAATATATTTTAGACAGTTTTGGGTCATTATATTAACCTTATCGTTTAGTTTTAACTCTTTGATAATTAGATTGACATTTACCATGTCACTTTGTATTTTTATATTATATAGTTAATAAACGTACCATATACATCCAAAATACCCCCCAAGTGGTCCATTAATGATACAACTATCATGATATAAGTATCTTGGACGAACCATAGATTTTTATGAATATAATAACAATTAATAATATAATATTTGTTTTAAAAACTATTTTATGTCAATTTAGACCCTATTTGGTAATTGATTTTTTTGAAACTCATAACAGCATGTATAGTTTGAAAAACGTAAATTAAATCAATACTAACATGTCATATTAATTTATAAAATTATTTTAATTCATAAAAAGTCTAAAATTACATTTATTTGGGTATTTATAACATCAATTATGTTAATAATTCATTAATAAGATAATTTCTGCATCATCATTGTGTCATAAATAAATTAAATTATTTAATGTCTAAAAATTATAAATAAAATACCATTATGTATGAAATTTTTTTATCTTTATAATTAATATTAATAGTCTAATTTATCTTATGTATAACCCTATATTAAAAATGGTTTAGTTATTAAACGTTGATTTTAACTATTTTAACCCTTCTTTAAATAAATTAATAATAAGTGTCCTAATCTTATCCAAGTGGACCTAAATGGTCATAGTTTATTCCTAAGACTGTTTTTGGTCGAGTTACACTTGTACAATAGAATTAGGACATGTGTTAGGCTAATAATAATATCCTTTTTACCCTTAATTACCCTATTTACTTTTAACCGTGGTAAATAAAAGTAAAAAGTTACTATTCACCAAAATTTATTTTAATCTCATTGAACCACATTTTAGTCATTTATATTAACCGTGTCTCTCATATTTTCAAAATTCCACTCATAGAAGCGGTAAAAATAAGTTTTATGTGAATTTCCAAATTCTCCTAGGAGATATGTAAAAGATGGTGAAAAATTCAATAAAATTTTTATATATCTAAAATTATTATAAAATGACTCCAATTAATTACATTGAACTTATATAGGTATTATATATCAATTTTGACCTAAAATAAATTTAAATAAAATAAATAATTATTTAAATAAAAATTCGGTTTTTGAATAGTATCCTAGTGTTTTCACTATTCCTCGAAAATTGAAAGTTTTCAGAAAAATACCAAAAATTCACCATAGGATAATATTGATATTAAGAATCCAAAAACGAAGTCCATTTCAAAAGATAAAATTTATAAAATTTCAAAAATAGGGTATTACTATTCATGACGGTTAGTTTATATAACATATCGTTGTTTAGCGAAACTCGGTATTGCATACAACACATGCTATCATGGAAGGTCATTATTGCGTGTAATTCAAGGCAGGTCAGGGATGCATATTGCGCAAGCTCCTTATGGTGTAGCGTACAACACAAGATATTAATGAAATTAAAAGGAATGTTTT
This sequence comes from Viscum album, assembly GCA_963277665.1. Taxonomy (NCBI): domain Eukaryota; kingdom Viridiplantae; phylum Streptophyta; class Magnoliopsida; order Santalales; family Viscaceae; genus Viscum; species Viscum album. The sequence goes on along the minus strand of OY728132.1, from coordinate 754,335,369 downwards.
TCATAAAATCAAGGGGTGTTACAATGTTCATCGAAACACTTTATTTTTGGGGAACTAATTTCACGGGACACTTACCAAACTCTAGGGGTTATATCTACATCCTATTTGCAGTTGGAATTGTCTCAAAATTGGTAGATTCCATTCCTAATGAATCCAATGACCATCAATTCAGGATACCATTCATAAAATAGCACATCTTTTCTGGATTTCTAATTCCTAAGGCTATCATCAATGATCATGGAACCTATTTTTGTGGTCATACCTTCTAAACAGTCATTCCTAAGTATGGGATTTTTTATAATGTTTTTACATCCTAACATCCTAAAACCAACGGTTATGTTGAGCTGGAAAATAGATAAATTAAGAAAAATCTTGAAAAAAACATGTAATCTATCTTGGAATGGGTTGTCTAAGAAACTATTAGACTCCCTTTGGTTATATAATATTTCATCCCAACCCATCATGATCTTTTCACCATATAAGTCGGTTTATGTAAAATATTTCAATTTTTCTTTTGAAATTGAACATAGGTCCTTTTGCGAAATTAAAAAAATGAACATTGGATTTTATTTGGCCAAAAAAAAACATGAAATTAGGCCTTAATGAACTTGTGGAACATATGATTTATTCTTATAAAAATTCAAGGATCAATAATGATAAAGTTAAATCCTTCCAATATTGGAATCTCAAAGTCAAACACTTTGAACTAGGAATATTCATGCCCTTGTATAGTTCTGAATATCATTTATTGTTGGGAATGTTAAGGGCCATATGGTCTGGTCCTAACAAAGTGCATCATGTTTACCCTCATGGTGAAATAGAGATTTAGGATCCCACAAGTGGTAATGTTTTCAAATTTAATGGTTATAGGTTAAACTTATTAATTGAATCATTTGATAAACAAGAACTATAGGAGGGGTTAACTGATGCAACCCATGAACTAGTCAATAGTCGATATATTTTGGTTCTATGTAGAGATAACAACATTAATCAAAATGCTTTGGGGGGGGGGGGCAACCTGACTTTTCCCTATACATTGAATCTATGTTTGGAGTTCCAAAATAAATAGGTACCTTTTTTATCCTTTCTTTTCCCTTTTTTATTATATTTGAGGGAACCTCAAGGGGTTTCCATTGTGTTCTAATTTTTTTGGTGTGTAAGATTTAGGGGATACTGATATTGATGTTTATTTATGAAAATTAAATTTATTATAGGTGGAAAAACACCAAATATAGTCATTTATGATGTTTATATGAGTAACATGGACATCTAGGGAATAATTAGGGCAGAAAAAACATTAAATTCAACAATGAGGTGAACTCATTCCATGATTATATTTTTCAAATTTTGTTTTGTAACTCCTCTCCTATACCTCTACTGTAAAGACCCGTAAATTCAATGTAATTTTTTTAATTATATGAGAATTTTATGATTCTGTGAAAATTGATTGTTCATGCTTCCAAGGCCTGGTGTGACTGGAATGAATTTTTGAACATTTTTTTGGGTACATTCAATAAATGTTCGAGCTGTTTTTTATAACTTTTGAACTGGTGCTTGGAATTGAAATCTGAGGACAATGTTGAACTCGCAGAGATAGTATTCACTTAAAGAGACTTTCACCTCGACTGCAGTTGGTTGAGGGTGAATGTTAGTTTCTGAGTTTATCATGAAAATGAAAATAAAATAAAGAACATGTTTTCATTTTATTTTAACCTCCAAATAGAATGTTTACCGGTGGGGACCAGCCAAACTAGAAAACCCTCTTTTTGAATGTTTAATGGTGGGGACCACCCAACTCTTGAACTCCCTCTTTATTGAGGTAGGTGACCTTTGGTTTCCTCTTAATTAATTATTCCAACACTATCATAATTAATAGACAACTCTTTTTTAAATTTATAAAACATAATTTAATATGTCGGAAATTCATTTTTGGTGGAATTGTGGGAAATTGAGCCCAAAGAGGAGAGATTTTTTAGGATCATTCCCTCCCAACGAAGAGCCTGCTCCGATGAAGAATGAGGAACCTACCCCGAGGCTGGATTAGAAGCACCTTACGGAGGTAACTAATGCCGACGTTCTTTAACGAATTCATCTTCTATCTGTCAACACCTCCAACGAACGACATGGTATGGAATTTTATTTTTAATACCTTTGCCTCGTTCATGACATACTTCTCGAATTAAGAATGTCTATGCCTCTTGCTACCACTCGAACATGGAGGGTGAGGGCCAAACGAACATGTCCCAACCTCTACGTGGCTTCATGGTTTTGATGTGATCATCGTGATGGAGGAGGAAGGTGACTGGTGCCGGAGATTGGCACAAGTGGGACTCGAGATCGGTAGTCGGCACCATGGTCAGCCACGATGGTGAATGTTGTGGCGCGACCACGCCACCGGAGAAGAGCCACGAAGGATCAAGGGTGGTGGCTGGCCGCACGAAGGTGCGGTGGCTTGTGTTTACACCGCTTCACTGAGAAGATTTGTGGTCTCGTACCGTGGCGGTGAGGCGAGGTGCGGTCGGCTCGATGTCGGCTGCTGGAGATAGTGTGTCGCACGATCGCACCGCGTGGAGGAGATTCTGGCCATTCGGTCAGTCAGGGTCACCCAACGGATGCTGTACCATAGGTCGTTGCACCGCGGGCTGCCCAACATGCCGGACCGGACCTAGTGGGCCAGGTCATACATTGGGCCGGACCCGGGTCAGAAAGGGTCGGACAAGACCCGGACCAACTTCAACCCTTTTCATTATTTCGACCATATCATGGGCTACGGGCATCCATTTAACGAACCGTATGCAGAATCAGAAACCTTGGATTGAGATGGTCCATTTGATATACCCCACATGAGTTTTGGATAAAGTTGGGGTACGACTGGTTTGGATTGAACATGAATCCAATCGGGCCCTGAGGACTAAAAGGCCAATAACTTACAGAACGAGCATCCGATTGGCGAACCATCTGTTGTGTTGAGATTCCTTTTACGTGTTGGTCCATTGTGATACTTCTTAGTGGGACTTCATTTAAGTTGTAGTATCGATCTATGGATTGAGGTGAAGATCCTCCCTGAATCAAAAGAGCTTAGTGCGGGAACCCTATAACTGGCTGTAACATGAGAAAAGAATCATATGTGGGTCTGTGCATTGGGATCCTATGTGGGTCTATCCTTAGGGATCCTATGTGGGTCTTTGTTGGAGAGTCTCACTTGGATCCACACTAGGAATCCAAGTGGGACTACTTAAGGATCCTATGTGGGTTTGATGTACTAGGATGCTCTATGGGTCTGATGATTTAGGATCCTTCATGATTCGACCTCTTAACAAAGTAAGATGACTCAGTAGTTATATCTAATCTTCTTTACTACTATACCTATGTTATACCAGGTGTGAGATGAGTCTTTACCTTTTTGGTAATCTTCTGTGTAATGTACCTTTCTAATACTTATATTTGTGGTGATACCTTTGTGGTATTCTTCTGTGTGGCGTACATGTGTGGTACTTACCTTCGTGGTGATACCTTTGTGGTATTATTATGTTTGAAATACCTCTATGTTACTCACCTTTGTGGAGGTTAACCTTGTGGTATTCTTTCCTTCGTGGAAAAATTGTACCTTGGCTAAGGATTAGTCATTCTGTAGAGATGGGTTTACTTGATAACTTAGGTATATGTATGGGCATATACCTAAGAAGGGTTGTCAGTTGTTTACATGCTCAATGGTTTATGATTTTTTGGATTTTGTGAGACCGTTTAGGGTCTTGGGGTCCCTACTCAGTATCGTTATACTCACCCCTGCACGGGCTATGCCCGCACATTGTTGTGTTCAGTGCAGATGACGGACAACACTAACTGAGGATGAGGGTACCAGGACTGGAGGTAGCATGGAGGTGGACCGTAGACGTGGCGTACCGTAGAGATGACCGTTCGAGAGTTTCACTTACCCTTCAGGTATAATCCTTGGCAGGTGTTCACAGGATCTGTTTAGTTTAATTGTACTGTCCAGTTTTTATGTACTTTCTAGTTGGGCTTGTATTCTGGTCCATTTTACTTACTATACACAATTTTTTTACTGTTCAGTTTACTCATGTTCATATCTTGTTGTGTTCATGGTTGCGTGAGTTTACAGGTTATAAAGGCAATGGCTTCCCAGTTTTAGTTAATATGCTTTCGGTGCTAGTAACCAGCCCTTGTCCTATGGAAGGTGGGCTTGGGGTAGTCACAAAACGTGCTCCGGGGGATGGGTCGTGAAAAATTGGTATCATAGGAGTTGTTTCTACGGTAGATCATTATACTCTAATCTTTTTAATTTCAATAGTGTTAAGTGTAGGGAGTGTGGTTATCAGTTTAGGGAATCCAGTGTTGGTGCGGTGGTCAATATATCCTTACACCAGAACCCTGACTTCTTATTTCTGACTCAATGCACGAAAACACTGATTGTGTGTGTGCCTCGAAAATATTTCTTTGTGATCTCTTAGAGACAGCTCACCAAGTAAAATTTATTGACCATGGCACACCTGTTTCTTTTCTAGATGCCTCCATGTATACATCTAGCTAGGGTTCCAGGTATAGTATGAGATGATGGCCCACCGATCGACGAGGTCTCAGTGTAAGGCCCTTTATCAGAGGAGGTACCAGCGGAGGCACCAACCGTACAATTCCCCACTGGGCCATCGAGGCCACCAGCACTGGCAGTAGAGGGTGCACACCACCTAAGCACATTGCACAAGTTCCAGCGCCAGAGGCTACCCAGGATCAGGGGAGAGACGGACCCACATACGGCTGAGGATTGGCAAGAGGTCATGGTGAGAGTCTTCCGACTGGTTGGGACACCAATTCATGTCATGGTGATCCATGCCTCCAGTCTTCTACTATATGTAGTTAGGAAGATGGTGGAGCTTGATGCTCTAGGTTCACGACCAGGTGACCCGTCTCTAGGAAGACTATGAGAGCCTGTCTAGTGAAAAGTTTGTCCCAGCGACCCTTTGGGCAGTGCGCATACAGGAGCTTCTTCATCTATAGCATGGTAGCATGACTGTGGCTCAGTACTCAGTGAGGTTCACCAACCTCACATTCTACTCCACCGATATGGTGTGTGACCCATTCTGCAGGGGTTGAAACTTCGAGCAAGGACTTAGGTGGGAGATCAGGGATTCGATTATTTCTCTCAGCATCCCGACGCAGGCGGGGGTGTTAGAGTGAGCCCTCTTAGTGGAGAGTTTTCTTGTTGATTAGTCACTAGCAGTGAGATATACAATCGAGAATCACGTAGCAGAGTCTTCTATAGCTGGAAACAGACAGATGTCACAGAAGTCCAAGAGCACCAAACCTATTGGAGGACGACAACAAGATTTAGGGTCAGCTATACAGGGCACCGAAGACAGAGATAGTCATGCGAGATGCAAGCAGTGTTACACATGTGGTGGGTAGGGTCACATGGCTCGTGTCTCTCTGACCCTCCTTATGGATGATTAGTAGACGGTCGAAGGACCACCTAGGCAGAGGCATAGGTTCAACCGAGGAGGTATGCAGGGAGAAGGCGGACGTGGCAGAGGTGCTGGTCATGTAGCTGGCAGTGGGTGACGATTCGAGATGTTACCACCACCACCACTGTAACAGCCCGAGATTTTATGAAAACTGTTCTTTTTAATTTTATTAATGTCTTGTGTTGTATGCTACACCAAAAGGAGTTTTCACAACACATATCCTTGACTTGCCTTGCATTACACGCAATCACAACCTTCCTCGATAGCGTGTGTAGTACGTAATACCGAGTTTCACTAAACAACGATATGCTATTAAAATATTATTAAAACTAGCCGTTATGAATAGTAATAACCACTTTTTGAGATTTTATAAATTTTATTTTTCAAAATGGACTTCATTTTTGGATTCAGAATATCGAAATTAGCCTAGGGTGAAATTTTGGTATTTTTCTGAAAACTTTAAATTTTTGATGAATAGTGAAACCACTAAGTGGTAGGTTAAAAACTGAATTTTGCATAAAACATAATTTTACCGCTTCTGTGAATGGAATTTCAAAAATCCGACAGACACGGTTGATATCAGTAAGTAAAATGTGGTTCAATTAGATAAAAATAATTTTTTGGTGAATAGTAACTTTTTACTTTTTTTACCGCGGTTAATAGTAAATAGGGTAACTAAGGGTAAATATGATATTAATATTACCCTAAAACATGTCCTAATTCTATTGGACAAGTGTAATTCGACCAAAAACAAACTTAGGAATAAAATATTACCATTTAAGCCCACTTGGATTAGATTAGGACATTTATTATTAATTTATTTAAAGAAGGGTTAAAATAGTTAAAATCAAAGTTTAATAACTAAATCATTTTTAATATAGGGTTATACATAAGCTAAATTCGACTATAAATATTCATTAGAAATATAAAACGATTTCCTACATAATGATATTTTATTCATAATTTTTAGACTTTAAATAAATTAATTTATTTATGACACAACGATGATGCAGTAATTACCCTTTTAAGAAAATGTTGACATAATTGATGTTATAAACACCAAAATAAATGTAATTTGAGACTTTTTATGAATTAAACTAATTTTCTAGGTTACTATGATATATTAGTGTTGATTTAATAAACTTGGTTCGAACATATAATTCTGTTATGACTTTCACAAAAATCATATATCAAATAGTTTCAAAATTGACACAAAATAGTTTTTAAATCAAATATTATATTATTAATTGTTATTTTATTCCTAAAAATCTAAGGTTCGGCCAAATGACTTAGATAAGGATATATATATTAATAATAAACAATTTGGGGTTCGTTTGGCATGTTATAGTAAGTTTATTAACCATATAATATAAGAAAACAAAAAGACACGGTAAAAGTTAAATTATTTAACTTAGAGTTAAATCTAATTGATAAGGTTAAAATAATACCCTAAACTTGTCTAAATACTATTGGTTGATAGGATTTCGACCCATCCCCACTTTATCTTCGAAATAATACCCTTTGGAACCATTATAAACCGATTTTGACTTTAATATAAAATAATATTTTGAGATATTCCTAAGGTGCCCCTCTCCTCCCTTATAAAAGGGCACCTCCTCTCCCTCCTCCTCACACCAATTTGAGCACTCAAGCTTGGCCAACCCCTGCCAAAATCCATAATCCTAGAGGTCCTGGTCTTCTTCAAAGACCAATCTTAGTTCCCTAAGTGGAGGATTCAAAGAGGCGTTCCATAGAAGAGGTAATATCCATTACCGATCTTTTCAATTTCTTTCTTCTTCAACTTCTTCTTCTTTAGTTGTTTCATGACAAAGTAATAACATCAGTATTACTTACATACTGATATGTTATTATAAATATGAAACAACCCTAATTCACCTTCTATCTATCCTACGGAAAAATGAAATCACCGCGCGTGCGTACGAACGGAATACCATCTCCACGCCGTGGTGTAATCTATTTTCCGCCACCACCTTAATAGGATGGGTATAATGGTGTAATGAGTAACTATATATGATTATTTTAAAGTGATATTGATACTGAAATAATATGCATACACTTTAACACAATTCCATGACCATGGGAACAATATCATCACTCGTGCGTACGTACGGACTACCGTCTCCACGACGCGAAGAGATTCATTCTCCACATTAACCATTCATGAATGATTATAAAGAATATATAATAAGTAATAATGAAATATATGACATAATAATGATACTGGATTTATGTATATTTATATGTATGTCATCTACTTAATTCCATTCAATTCAATAAGGAAACGAAAACAGCGTTCATGCGTACGTACGGACTACCGTCTCCATGAACGGTGTATTTCATTCCATTATCAATATATAATATATATATATGTATATTCTGAATATATATTATATATAAATCATGTTTTACATTCTGGATATAATTAATCATGATCCAAGTAATCATATTAATAATTACAAGTTAAAAACACGAACGACAAATAAGAAGATTTTACCCAAAATGCTACTTTAACATGAATTTACAAAAGGCCGGGTAATATAAATCCATAAGAGAACCATATATGATATCATAACAATGAATATGATTCTTTAATAAGTCAATAACATTATGTAAATCATTATACAGGAGGTTCAGACACGTACAAAGCAAGTCGGACCTAAGGTAAGGGAAATATCACAATCTCATTTTTATCCGTGATTGTTTATTCGTAAGTATTTACTGGGGTGTATTTTATCATCCACATCCATGTTTCATCAATATGTAATATTATTTCCATCCACCTACAATTGTTTAAATCCATTTTTACCCTTCAGTGAGTTTTTAGTAATATCTACGAAAGGAATCTTTTGTCGTACGAGGTACTTTTTGACTTTTCCGACAAAAGTACGAAGAATGTTTTTTTTAACTTATACGGCATGAATGGATTTTTTAAGCATTATTTCCAAGAAGCGTCCTTTAAAAGTTTTCAAGTTTATTTTTAATCAACTTCTTTTAGTTTAAAGTTGTATGACATGTTAAGAAAGGAAAAATGTTTTTGAAATAGAAAGGATATTTTCCTCAAGAATGGAGTTCAAGTATTTTATCAAAATTATTTTCCATATAAGATAATAAAAGGGTTCTGTTTTTATCCCTATTATTAGATGGATTTGATTATGTTGTGATGGAATTTTTTTATGAATTCCCTTATCTTATATGAATTGTTTTATGATGTCATTTTGTTTAAGAATCCCATTTTTATTACATGGGTTATGCTATGATGTATGGTTTATGATTTTGTGGCACACATAATAATGGTATCATTATGAGATGGGTGGGACCTATATCTCCCTCCAATGCATTGGGTAAAGATTTTATATCTCATGAGATAGACATGGCTGGAACGGTAGGTTATACCGGTTCAGTGAAACAGGACTGAAACGAGGGTGACTCGGTTCAGAAAGGGACTTTGTCCACTAAGATAGTATTGGAAATGAGTCTTGACTAACAAGAAATGATTCTCTATGATTATGTGTGTATGCCACAAAGTTTCATGTTTTATGTTATGATTATTGTGATTACATTTCACTGCCATGATTTATCCCATGTTATGAGATTATGCTCTCTTTTGCAGGTTAAGAATTCCAAAATGTTATGTTCTTATGAATATGATGTGATTGATATTTATTTTGTTTACCCTTACTGAGCATTTGAGCTCACCCTTTTATGTTTTCTTTTCCCCAGGATATAAATAAAGGTTTTAGGTATAAAAAAAGGCAGATCTTTATGGGAGATATTGAAGACCTTTCACCAGGATTAGAATATTTCGTTCCGAGTTTCCAAAGACACTAAACTATTACGATCCTTGTGTGTGTGTTTTTGTTATGTACTAAGTGTTCCGCAAATGTAATGTAATGTCCATGTAAGTCAGGCTTCGGGTCTCTACAGTTGGTATCAGAGGCAAAGGAGGTAGGAATGTATCCGATCCTTGGGAACTCTCACATGTGAGCGTTGGACGAAGCATGGCTCTCCGCCCAAGGGCTTCATGAGGAAATGGCTGCCTCTGGGGATGGTGGTGTGTCCCGCCCAGGGGGTGTAGCCGCCCATGGAGTGCCCTGATAGGTATCAATTATAGTCCACTGGAAGTAATTCCAGACCGTTACAGTTGGTATCAGAGGAAAGGTTTAGTCAACCTTTGGAAACTAGGATGCGAGAACTTTAGTGAGATCCCTAGAGATATTTCTAAGGTATGTCTAGGGATGTCCCTAAGGTTAAGTATACGTATAGGTTATAGTACTAGAATTACGCTAACGATCATAGAATTAAACCTAAGATGTTAGATATTGAAGGTACTCCCCCTTTATTATGTTATTTTCCCTAGCATGATTTTTGCCTCTCACACTATTCTTTTTGGGTTTAGACCATGGCTGGAACCCGAAGGATCCGTGTTGATCAATGCAATGGACAATGCAATGATTGCCCTCCTGAACAAACAAATGTTATGGGAGATGGAGTACAAAATCTTATTGCTATACTTACACAAGCTATGAATCATTCTGGACTTCCAAATGAGCAGAGAAGGGAACAATATTCTATTGAGTCCTTCATGAGGCAACGTCCACCTTCTTTCAGTGGGACTACCGATCCACTTGTTGCTGAAAAATGGATCAGTACCACTGAAAATATATTTTCAGTTCTTCAATGTTCTGAACATGATAAAGTCATCTTAGCAGTATATCGTTTGGAAGTTGAAGCTGATCAATGGTGAAATCTTATCAAGAATACGAGGCAAAGAGATGAAATTGAGTCCATGGAATGGGACGAGTTTAAGAACTTGTTTTTCAGTAAGTACATCCCTCGTATTCTTCGAACAAAGATGGAAAAGGAGTTTCTTGAGCTGAAGCAGAAGGATGATGAATCTGTTGGTATATACGAAGAAAATTTTACAAGACTTGCAAGGTATGCATCTGGCATTATCATCCAACCTGAAAGTAAAGTAGATCGATTTTTCAGTGGCTTAAAACCAAGTCTTCGAAGGGAATTAGCTATAAGAGACTTCAGTAGCTATGAAGAAATTGTGCGTTGTGCTGTCAAGGTAGAAATGGAAGTTGGTGTTACATATCCATCTCATGGTTTTGACAAGAAACGAGAGATGGAATTCAAGGAGAAATCTCAGAATAATGGTGAAAAGAAGATGAATGTTTCCTTATGCACAAAGTGTGGAAAGAAGCATGGTGGAGATTGTCTTAAAGGGACTAGAAAATGCTTTAAGTGTGGAAAAGAAGGTCATCGAGTAGTTGAGTGTCGAAGTAATGGAAAAAGGGATTCTAATGATGTGAATAAAGCAAACATTGTAGAGAACACATCACCAACACTTGAATGCTTCAAGTGCAAGGAAATGAGGCATTATGCTAATAAATGCCCTAATCCAAGGGTTAGTGATGATCGACATGAGCAACCGCTTAAGGCAAAGGACAAAGGGAAGTCACATGCGATCACTATTGGCGATGTTGAATATGACAACGATGTGGTGGAATGAATAATTGTTTATGTAATAGGATTCCAAAATAATGTTGTATCATGGAGTATTGGAATATTTATGTATTGGTCTATTGTGGTTTTCAATAATTTTATGGTACCAATAACCATGTAAAGTGATTGAGATATTTTTGGAAAAAGAATGATATGCGCATAATGAAGGGAAAAAGAGAAAATGAAATATTTGACAGTATTCATGAGCTCATGATTGATATAAGGACTAAGTGATATCATGGTTTGAGTATATAGAATTTTGAGGATTTTGGTAACTGAGTTCATGTTTTCATTAAGGTTCAATAGGTATTCAAGAGAATACATGATTAAGGACTATGAATGTCTGGAATGTGACCAGCAAAACATATCTTATGATATATGGGGAGCAACGATGGTATTAAATATATGGTAATCATTTTCACTATGAGAGTGGACAACAGTATTGTGGATAAGCCTAAAGATTGGAATGGATTATGTTGGACGTAAGTTAGTATTGTTTATGGATAGAATTTTTTTCGATATTATTGATGGGATGTTATAGTAATATAGTTTTAGAAAAAGTACAACATGCAGGACGAGTGACAGCCCATCGCTTCGGACAGGGCTGTGGGAATCGAACCCACAACCGAAGTGCGACTGGCCTTTATCGCCTACCACTGGCCTACAGGAAGTCCCTATTTAGTAGAAACTAGTTTTATTATATTACGCAGTATGATATATGAAGTATAAGTCCAATTTAGGAACCATGTATGATTAATCTCACTATAGATCGACTTATGTATATAATTTTTGCTAACCTTTTGTTTGAGACAGATGGAATGACCCGTCGTTCTATCACATGATCTGCTAACACTTCACGAATAACAAATTCAACTTCATTTATTTAAGAGATGAAGTGGAAATTGTTCAAGGCACGAACAACAGTGAGATTGTACCAAAATAAAGTAAGTATTTATTCTAATTCAAATTTTCAACTTTAGGGAAATGATCTTGAAAAACAAAAATGTTGTCCTAGTGATCTTATACCTGATGAATCAGATGGTACCTTATATCATCACAAATATATGGATTTGTGATTACTGGCTTTTCCATAGCCATGTTCTCTACCACTCTCCATCAGAACATGATGGTTAGATTTCTCTTCCATATCCATATTTTCACCTATGTGGAAACCCAGTGATTAGTTTATTTGGGTAATCGTTACATTTCATACTTTAGTTTTTAAAGACAAGTTTTGGTATTCCTTTTTACGATGTGGGTTTCTATTAAAGAAACTTTCGAATAATAAACTATTTATAACCCCGACGAATTTCGAGGGTGAAATTCATTTTAAGGGGGGTAGAATGTAACAGCCCGAGATTTTATGAAAACTGTTCTTTTTAATTTTATTAATGTCTTGTGTTGTATGCTACACCAAAAGGAGTTTGCACAACACGTATCCTTGACTTGCCTTGCATTACACGCAATCACAACCTTCCTCGATAGCGTGTGTAGTACGCAATACCGAGTTTCACTAAACAACGATATGCTATTAAAATATTATTAAAACTAGCCGTTATGAATAGTAATAACCACTTTTTGAGATTTTATAAATTTTATTTTTCAAAATGGACTTCATTTTTGGATTCGGAATATCGAAATTAGCCTAGGGTGAAATTTTGGTATTTTTCTGAAAACTTTCAATTTTTGATGAATAGTGAAACCACTAAGTGGTAGGTTAAAAACTGAATTTTTTCATAAAACTTAATTTTACCGCTTCTGTGAATGGAATTTCAAAAATCCGACAGACACGGTTGATATCAGTAAGTAAAATGTGGTTCAATTAGATAAAAATAATTTTTTTGTGAATAGTAACTTTTTACTTTTTTTACCGCGGTTAATAGTAAATAGGGTAACTAAGGGTAAATATGATATTAATATTACCCTAAAACATGTCCTAATTCTATTGGACAAGTGTAATTCGACCAAAAACAAACTTAGGAATAAAATATGACCATTTAGGCCCACTTGGATTAGATTAGGACATTTATTATTAATTTATTTAATGAAGGGTTAAAATAGTTAAAATCAAAGTTTAATAACTAAATCATTTTTAATATAGGGTTATACATAAGCTAAATTCGACTATAAATATTCATTATAAAGATAAAACGATTTCCTACATAATTATATTTTATTCATAATTTTTAGACTTTAAATAAATTAATTTATTTATGACACAACGATGATGCAGTAATTACCCTTTTAAGAAAATGTTGACATAATTGATGTTATAAACACCAAAATAAATGTAATTTGAGACTTTTTATGAATTAAACTAATTTTATAGGTTACTATGATATATTAGTGTTGATTTAATAAACTTGGTTCGAACATATAATTTTGTTATGACTTTCACAAAAATCATATATCAAATAGTGTCAAAATTGACACAAAATAGTTTTTAAATCAAATATTATATTATTAATTGTTATTTTATTCCTAAAAATCTAAGGTTCGGCCAAATGACTTAGATAAGGATATATATATTAATAATAAACAATTTGGGGTTCGTTTGGCATTTTATAGTAAGTTTATTAACCATATAATGTAAGAAAACAAAAAGACACGGTAAAAGTTAAATTATTTAACTTAGAGTTAAATCTAATTGATAAGGTTAAAATAATAACCTAAACTTGTCTAAATACTATTGGTTGATAGGATTTCGACCGATCCCCACTTTATCTTCGAAATAAGACCCTTTGGAACCATTATAAACCGATTTTGACTTTAATATAAAATAATATTTTGAGATATTCCTAAGGTGCCCCTCTCCTCCCTTATAAAAGGGCACCTCCTCTCCCTCCTCCTCACACCAATTTGAGCACTCAAGCTCGGCCAACCCCTGCCAAAATCCATAATCCTAGAGGTCCTGGTCTTCTTCAAAGACCAATCTTAGTTCCCTAAGTGGAGGATTCAAAGAGGCGTTCCATAGAAGAGGTAATATCCATTACCGATCTTTTCAATTTCTTTCTTCTTCAACTTCTTCTTCTTTAGTTGTTTCATGACAAAGTAATAACATCAGTATTACTTACATACTGATATGTTATTATAAATATGAAACAACCCTAATTCACCTTCTATCCATCCTACGGAAAAATGAAATCACCGCGCGTGCGTACGAACGGAATACCGTCTCCACGCCGTGGTGTAATCTATTTTCCGCCACCACATTAATAGGATGGGTATAATGGTGTAATGAGTAACTATATATGATTATTATAAAGTGATATTGATACTGAAATAATATGCATACACTTTAACACAATTCCACGACCATGGGAACAATATCATCACTCGTGCGTACGTACGGACTACCGTCTCCACGACGCGAAGAGATTCATTCTCCACATTAACCATTCATGAATGATTATAAAGCATATATAATAAGTAATAATGAAATATATGACATAATAATGATACTGGATTTATGTATATTTATATGTATGTCATCTACTTAATTCCATTCAATTCAATAAGGAAACGAAAACAGCGTTCATGCGTACGTACGGACTACCGTCTCCATGAACGGTGTATTTCATTCCATTATCAATATATAATATATATATGTATATTCTGAATATATATTATATATAAATCATGTTTTACATTATGGATATAAGTAATCATGATCCAAGTAATCATATTAATAATTACAAGTTAAAAACACGAACGACAAATAAGAAGATTTTACCCAAAATGCTACTTTAACATGAATTTACAAAAGGCCGGGTAATATAAATCCATAAGAGAACCATATATGATATCATAACAATGAATATGATTCTGTAATAAGTCAATAACATTATGTAAATCATTATACAGGAGGTTCGGACACGTACAAAGCAAGTCGGACCTAAGGTAAGGGAAATATCACAATCTCATTTTTATCCGAGATTGTTTATTCGTAAGTATTTACTGGGGTGTATTTTATCATCCACATCCATGTTTCATCAATATGTAATATTATTTCCATCCACCTACAATTGTTTAAATCCATTTTTACCCTTCGGTGAGTTTTTAGTAATATCTATGAAAGGAATCTTTTGTCGTACGAGGTACTTTTTGACTTTTCCGACAAAAGTACGAAGAATGTTTTTTTTTAACTTATACGGCATGAATGGATTTTTAAAGCATTATTTCCAAGAAGCGTCCTTTAAAAGTTTTCAAGTTTATTTTTAATCAACTTCTTTTAGTTTAAAGTTGTATGACATGTTAAGAAAGGAAAAATGTTTTTGAAATAGAAAGGATATTTTCCTCAAGAATGGAGTTCAAGTATTTTATCAAAATTATTTTCCATATAAGATAATAAAAGGGTTCTGTTTTTATCCCTATTATTAGATGGATTTGATTATGTTGTGATGGAATTTTTTTTTATGAATTCCCTTATCTTATATGAATTGTTTTATGATGTCATTTTGTTTAAGAATCCCATTTTTATTACATGGGTTATGCTATGATGTATGGTTTATGATTTTGTGGCACACATAATAATGGTATCATTATGAGATGGGTGGGACCTATATCTCCCTCCAATGCATTGGGTAAAGATTTTATATCTCATGAGATAGACATGGCTGGAACGGTAGGTTATACCGGTTCAGTGAAACAGGACTGAAACGAGGGTGACTCGGTTCAGAAAGGGACTTTGTCCACTAAGATAGTCTTGGAAATGAGTCTTGACTAACAAGAAATGATTCTCTATGATTATGTGTGTATGCCACAAAGTTTCATGTTTTAAGTTATGATTATTGTGATTACATTTCACTGCCATGATTTATCCCATGTTATGAGATTATGCTCTCTTTTTGCAGGTTAAGAATTCCAAAATGTTATGTTCTTATGAATATGATGTGATTGATATTTATTTTTTTTACCCTTACTGAGCATTTGAGCTCACCCTTTTATGTTTTCTTTTCCCCAGGATATAAATAAAGGTTTTAGGTATAAAAAAGGAAGATCTTTATGGGAGATATTGAAGACCTTTCACCAGGATTAGAATATTTCGTTCCGAGTTTCCAAAGACACTAAACTATTACGATCCTTGTGTGTGTGTTTTTGTTATGTACTAAGTGTTCCGCAAATGTAATGTAATGTCCATGTAAGTCAGGCTTCGGGTCTCTACAACCACGAGGTGGTCTAACCTGACCCTAGGGAGCAGGTCGACAGAGGGGAGCTCAGATATAAGTAGATGAGGCCTACGAACATGGCACTCCGAAGATGATACAAGGTACGATATGTGTCTATTCCACCTTTGCTGCAGGACTTATAGGCATAGGTTCCTGTCATTATTTTATTTCCATGGCCCTTGTTCAGAGCTTGTAGATTCTGATGGATCCATTGGCTAGATCCTTATGGCAAGAGACTTTTACAGGAGGGGATTTGATGATTACGCACTAGTGACGGTAGTGTGAGCTTACTCTGGTAGGCAAGAGCTTCGGCTGGGATCTCCTAGTAGCAGTGTCGATGCCTTACGACGTCATCTTGGGAATGGACTTGTTATCTACAGTCCGTGCTCATATTAACTGTATTTTGCGCAAAGTGCGGTGTATCCTCATGGATGGGACTAGGTTTACCTTCACCGACAAAAAAGGATCCTTTTCAGCATAGGACGGACTTCCGGAAGGAGAGTGCATCTGATCACTTATCAGTTGGCGAGCCTTACCCTTGGAGAAGTTGATGTAGAGAGTCCAAGCTATCCTGTAGTGGTGGACCAGTATGAGGATGTCTTGTAAAGTCCTGTAAAATTCAAGGGAAATTTTTTCTTAATTTTCTTTGGAATTTTACAAGAACGTAGTTTCTGACGGTGCCTGATTCAGATGCCCGGTGTTCCTGGAATTAATTTCCGAAGTTAGGCTCGGGTACATTCAGTGAACGAATGATGGGGTTTTCCTAACTTTTAAACCAGTGCTCGAAATTAAAATATGAGGGCACCGATGAACTCACAGTTCCGGTAATTTCTTAATAAGACCTTTTCCGAAGGTGCGTTTGCTCGGGGGGGAGTTGTTTAAATTTTTAGGTGTAAGTGAAGAATAAATAAAATTTGTAATCAAATTTTATTTTTCTTCTAAGTAGTTTTATCCTTTGTGTGGAAGTTGAGTTGGTAACTACCCTTTGGAGAATAAATGAGAGGTGGGGCCCACACGATCCCCCGCCTTTTCACATTCCCCATAACCCCTTGAAACTCCCCTTTTAAACTTGTTAACTCCCTTAAATTAAGTAACCCTTCCACATCGTTATTTAATTTTCCAACCTACCTATTAATTAATTAATCAACTCATGGTTTAATTAATTAAGAGAAATGGATTTGAATTTTGTAAATTTGAATTCATGGCATGGGTAAATAAAATAAGGTGGACCCTTATTTTATTTTGGGTTGGAATTTTCGTGTTATGAGAAAGGGAAGAGAGCTCTTGAGTTTTGAAGGACTTCTTCCTCTGAAGAATAACGCTTAATCTCCTTTGTTGAAGAACGCGAAGAATACCGTCTCATCTTGCATCTTCTCTCCACGTCAAAGGAAGCGAGACGCTGCATTCTTTATCGGGCGAACAACGACGGTGTGCTTTATATTCTTCTTCCTTCAGGTCAGGGAGGGAGACACCACCACGGGGAACGTTGCCATCGACGACGTCTCTTCCTCTGATGACAATGGAATCGGCACCGTTCATCGGGACGCTTTCCTCTTTCCGTGGCACGACGACAGGCGAAGTATTTTCGAGGTAGGGATTTAATTTGTGAATGTTAATGAACCCATTTTTATTCCCTTCTAAAACAAATAACGCAGATCAACTAAATATTAAGTTGAACTGTGAAAGAATATGTTTTCGGGTTGGGAATTCCTGATTGCGGGGAAAACCGTTGGGGTAATTTATTTGTTCGTGAATTCTATTCCATTCATCGACTTCTTTTTGGCCACCTGTTATCGTAATAACGCGAGAAGGTTGGACCACATGAACATGGCCGACCCTCCTCCCCCCTTCAATTTTGTTTTTGTTGCGGCACGAACGAAGGCGGCGCAGTGCAATGACACCGCGCGGAATCAAGAAGAAACACGACGAAGAAACGTGGCGCCGTCGCGATGTGCCGTGGAGGCCGAACAAAGTCGCGGTGTCGTCGCGCCGTGCAGGAAAACCACGAAGAGGCCGCGTTTTGTTATTTGACGTATGGATTGTCGGGCAATGACGAATCAGGCCGCAGAGGCGATTTAAAGCCATCTCAGTAAAGGTCGGGTCCCGGGAGGACCATTGGAGAAGACGGGAGGCGAAACGGACCCCCAGAGCGTGTCCGGTGGTCCACAGAAGGCGGCAGCGGCGCGCCGCTGAAACAGGACCGTCGCGGCTGAGCAGTGGCGGCCAAACTGGAACGGCTTAGCGGTTCTGGAGGCAGAGCAGCGCGGCATTAAGCCGCTCCGATTTTTCTTCAACCGGGGGGGGGGGGTGAGGGTGTAACCCCCAAACCCACTGGCCATGCGGGCGCCACATCGGCGCCAGGCCAGCCAGCCGCCCAGGCCAGGCCGGGCCGCGCCCTGTTAGGTCGGACCCGGACCCGGGTTGGGGCGACCCGGTTCGGGCCGACCCAGTGGGTCTCTGGCCGGGTTGGACCGGCCCGAACCCCCTATTTTCGGACTGTTTTCAGTCATTTGCCAATAACATAGGCTACGGACCTCCGATCGACGCACCATCAGTTGTGATGAAATCCTTATATCGAGACGGTCATTTCAGTATATTAAACTCAAGGTTTCGGATAACTTTGGGTACAGCCAAGTTGGTTCGATCACGAGACCAACCGGGACCTCAGAGCGGAAACCCTTATATCTCGAGCTCCGGACGTCCGATTGACGTGCCGTCAACTTTGTTGGATTCTTCATGATGAGATGGAACTTTTGGCATACTTCTCCTGAGTTTTGGTTGCAGTTGGATAGTGGCCGGGTTGGATTGTACCAGAAATCCAATTGGGCCCCTAGAACGGAAAAACTGATAACTTTCAGACCAGACGTCTGTTTGACGAACCGCCAGTGGAATTGGTGACCACGTTGAGATAATGTCCCTATGAGCATATCCTATGAGATTTCGGGGTACATCCGAGTGATGGCTAGATTGGTTCGCACACGAAACCAACCGGGCACCTGGGACGAAAAGGCTAGAAATTCACAGACCGCGCGTCCGGGTGACTCGTCGTCTGTTGCATTGAGACCCCTATGACAGGGCAGATCTTTGAGATAATTCTTCATTGGACTTTTTGATACTTGGATTATCGACCAATATCTCATGGAGCAGACCCTCCCAGTGACGAGCTAGCAGAGTGCAGAGACCTAGTAGCTGGCTGAGATTTGACAACTGCTGATCTATTGTCTTGGTGTGTTTCGGATAGCCCAGTGGGGAGTGCTTTGTTGTAGCGGCAGACCCACGGTGGAGGAGTGCTTGGTTGTAGTGGTAGACCCGCGGTACTCAATAGAAGGAGTACCTTTTGAGGCTATGAGGGGGAGCGCTTGGTTGTATCTGCAGACCCACGGCGGAGGAGCGCTTGGTTGTAGCAGCAGACCCGCGGTACTCAACAGAAGGAGTACCTATGGAGCCTATGAGGGGGAGCACATGGGTGTAGCGGCAGACCCGTGGTGGGAAGAGCTTGTTTGTAGCAGCAGGTCCACAGTACTCGACAGGTGGAGTACTACAGCAGTCCAAGGTTAGTGGGGCACGCTTGGTTGTACCGGTAGACCCACTGTACTCGTTAGAGGAGGAGTTCTCCAGCAGTCGTGGTTTCGACATCATGATTAAATCCTAGATTGAGATGAGTCTACGATCTTTGTGTTTCCACATGATTGAGATGGGTCACTTGATAACTTAGGTATATGTACGGGCATATACCTGGGTAGTGGTTATCCGTTGATTTCATAATCTTTGTGTTTTCTCATGATTGAGATGGGTTACTTGATAACTTAGGTATATGTATGAGCATATACCTAAGTAGAGTATATCTGTTGAGATATTCCTTGTGGTTATCATTGTTGTATTTAGTGAGACCTTGAGGGTCTCAGGGTCCCTACTGAGTATCTTTATACTCACCCCTGCACAGGTTATGCCCACACCTCGTTGTGTTGGTTGCAGACGACGGGCAGCGTTGACAGAGGCCGAGTGTTCGAGGGCTGGATGGTACCCGGAGGTGGACCTCACGACGACTCAGCATCCAGAGGAGGACTTCACGGCGAGGCGATACTCGTAGGAGGTCGACAGGCGAGAGCGTTTTGGAGGCTATCTGTACTTACCCTTCAGGTAGGATCTGTGGTGGATGATCTAGGAGTTGCGCTATCTGTACCTACCCTTCAGGTAGGATCCGTGGAAGACGATCCAGGAGATACACTATCTGTACCTACACTTCAGGTAGGAACCTTGGTGGACGACCTAGGAGCGTCTTGACACCTTCCGGCTGTTTTTTATTTTACTTTACACTTTGCAGTTGGGCTTGTATTTTCGGCCCCCTTTACTTTCAGCACTGCTTGTATTCAGTTTTACTTAGTGATTACTTCCGCTTGTACTCTGTGGTGTTTTGTTTACTTTTATAAAGGCAATTCCTTCCCAGTTATCATGATTTACGCCTTTGGTGCTAGTCGCCAGCCCCTGGCCTATGGAAGGCAGGCTTGGGGTAGTCACGGCACGGGCCCCGAGGAAGGGTCGTGACAAATTGGTATCAGAGGAGTCTTCTCTACCACAGAACTAAAAACTATGATATTTTCTTTCTGTGAATCAATAGTTTTAAGGGTACCTAGTGTGGTTTTTAGTTCAGGGAGTCCAGTTTTGGTGCTGCTGCCGACGTATCCGTACACCAGGACTCTGACTTCTGATTTCCGACTTTGTGCACGAAAACACTGATTGCGTGGGTGTTTCCAAAAGTTTTAAAGTCAGCTTAAACCAGGTCAGATCACCAGGTATAAATCGTTTGACTATGTCGTATCTGTTCAAGATGTCTCCATGAAGACAGTCAGTTGGAGTTCTGAGATAGTACATGATGACGGCCCACCGAGTGATGAGGCTTCGTTGTGGGGCCCTTTTTACTATGTTGGCACCCTCGGGTGGTGTACCAGCAGCACCACCACCTGTTGGGCAGTAGATGCCACCAGCCATACTAGAAAACTGTGCACGCTGGCAGAGAGCGTTGCACGAGTTCTAGCTACAGAGGCCTCTGAGGTTACGAGGTGAGGCAGATTCCCAGACAGTAGAGGACTGGCTGGAGGTGATTGCTAGAGTTTTCCACCTAGCTGAGACATCAGTGGAGTGGATAGTGGACTTGGCTACTAGTGTTTTCCAGTGAATGACCATGAGGATGGTCCGCATAGTGATGAGGCTTCGGTATGTGGACCGATGCCTAAGATAGTGCCTTCGGGTAGTGTGTCAGCTATACATCACTACCTGTTGGTTAGCAGTTACAACCGGCGGTACCGGTAGGTGACACGTGTAGGATTACTGCCTTATACGTGTTCCAACATCAGATACACTCAAGTTCTGAGGCGAACCTGACTCACTGGTGGCTGAGGAATAGCTTGAGGAGGTAGTAGAGAGTTTTCTATAGCTTATACAGCTTCGGCAGGACGACGTGTCGGTAGCTGAGAATTCATTGAGGCGAACCGAACATTACGGGTACTCGATGAATACGATTTGATCAGTGTTATAGAGCTCGGACCTCTGAGCGTGGTGTGTTTATGGATATTTGAGCCATCACTTTTTCCTCTATGCATTCCTACTCGCGTTAGGGTGCTAGAGAGAACATTGAGGTTGAATGTTCTTTGGCTGAACGAATATAGCTAGAGAATGTTAGATGTTGGAACACACCGAGCTGGCGCCAGTCTCAGAGACATGGGCGTGCCAATGTTTCAAGAATCAGAAATGATAAGGACAGATAAATCTGAAGAGCAACAGATGTGGAGGCAGAGATAGGAGAGTAGCATGAGGTGGTGTACATTTCAACATGTTACAACCACCCGCATTTGATGTCCCCTCTAGGATCTGGGAGCTGAAGGGCAGGGGAAAAATGTAGCTGCATGCGGTCAAGGAGTGCGACCGAAAGGGATCTAAGGATGATTCGAAGTGTGGACTTTGTCTTCTACTAGCTGCCATAACTATAGAAATCAATACGAATCATCCCTTCCTTCCATGAATCTAGTCCCAGACCTAGAGTTTTCGGTTAAGCCGTTGACTTGACCCTCACATCTGGAGATACCTTTGGTCGGAGACTCGATAGTCACACTTACGCCGATGGTGTGATCTAACCCTTGAGGTGAGAGTCTCGGTTGGGACCTCTTGGTGGCAGCGTCGAGGCCTTACGACATTATTTTGAGTATGTATTGGGCAATCATTGTTCATACTCAAATTGACGGTATTAGGAAAATGTCGGGATGGGTTTTCCTTGGTCGGTGAAAAGGAAACCCCAGGAATCATAGGATAAACTCGTGCATATGAAGGTGTAGCTGATCAATCTTGAGTCATCCAACTTCACCCACATGGCAGCAGGAGTTTTGAGTTTCAGTTCTAATCAGGAAAGGGAGACATCTAGAGTTCGAGGATGGTGACCACATTCTTATACGGGTCTCACCTCGACGAGGTTTACGGAGATCTAGCCGAGGCATCGAGATATCTTCAAGGTTCAATGGAACTTTCTAGGTCCTCAGCTAGGTAAGAGAGGTGGTTTACCGCTTGACCTTTCCACCTCAGTTGCACCAGGTGCACGATGTCTTCCACAAATCTCAACTGGTGAGATACGTGCTTGAACCGACGCATATCATCGACCATGAGGAGTTGGACGTTGGTGATGGGGTGACTTTTGCGGGGTTCCAGTAGAGGTTGAGGATCGACAGGAGCGGATCCTACAAGGACGGTTGATTCCTTGGGTGTTCTTTCACTGGAAGTATGGGAACCTCCAGGTGAGCACATGGGAGCGGAAGGCTCGGGTGCGTGCTCAGTACCGCTTTTGTATCCTTAGTTTGTGTTACAGCTTTACGAGGATGTAAATCCCTGAGGTGGGAGTAATGTAAAGACCCATAAAATTCAAGGGAAATTTTTTCTTAATTTTATTTGAAATTTTACAAGAACGTAGTTTCTGACGACGCCTGATTCCGAGGCCCAGTGTGCCCGGAATTAATTTCCAAAGTTAGGCTCGGGTACATTTAGTGAACGAACGAGCGGGTTTTTCTAACTTTTAAACCAGTGCACAAAATTGAAATCTGAGGGCACCGATGAACTCACAGTGCTGGTAATTGCTTAAGAAGACCTTTTCCGAAGGTGCGTTTTCTCGGGAGGAGTTGTTTAAATTTTGAGGTGTAAGTGAAGAATAAATAAATTTTGTAATCCAATTTTATTTTTCTTCTAAGTAGTTTTATCCTTTGTGTGGAAGTTGAGTTGGTAACTACCCTTGGGAGAATAAAAGAGAGGTGGGGCCCACACGATCCCCCGCCTTTTCACATTCCCCATAACCCCTTGAAACTCTCCTTTTAAACTTTTTAACTCCCTTAAATTAAGTAACCCTTCCACTTCCTTAATTAATTTTCCAACCTACATATTAATTAATTAAACAACTCATGGTTTAATTAATTAAGTGAAATGGATTTTATTTTTTTTAAATTTGAATGCATGGTATGGGTAAATAAAATAAGGTGGACACTTATTTTAATTTGGGTTGGAATTGTCGTGTTAAGAGAAAGGGGAGAGAGCTCTTGAGTTTTGAAGAAATTCTTCCTCCGAAGAAGAATGCTTCATCTCCTTTGTTGAAGAACGCGAAGAACGTCATCTCATCTTGCATATTCTCTCCACGTAGAAGGAAGCGAGACACCGCATTCTTCATCGGGCGAACACCAACGGCGTGCTTTCTATTCTTTTTCCTCCACGTCAAGGGAGGAGACACCACCGCGGGGAACGTCTCCATCGATGATGGCTCTTCCTCTGATGACAATAGAATCGGCACCGATCATCGCGAAGCTTGCCTCTTTTCGTGGCATGACGACAGGAGACTTCTTTTCAAGGCAGGGATTTAATTTGTGAATGTTAATGAACCCATGTTTATTCCCTTCTAAAACAAATAACACAGATCAACTAAATATTAAGTTGAACTGCGAAAGAATATGTTTGCGGGTTGGGAATTCTTGATTGCGGGGAAAACCGTTGGGGTAATTTTTTTGTTCGTGAATTCTTTGCCATTCATCGACTTCTTTTTGGCCACCTGTAATCGTAATAACGGGAGAAGGTCAGACCGTACGAACACGGCCGACCCTCCTCCCCCCTTCGATGTTGTTTTTGTTGCGGCACGAACGAAGGCGGCGTGGTGCAACGACACCGTGCAGAATCAGGAAGAAACCCGACGAAGAAACGCGGTGCTGTCACGCTACACCGTGGATTCCGAACAAAGTCGATGTGCCATCGCACCGCGCCGGAAAACCACGAAGAGTCCTCCTTTTGTTATTTTATGTACGGATTGTCGGGAAATGACGAATCAGGCCGCAGAGGTGATTTAAAGCCATCGCAGTAAAGGTTGGGTCCCGGGAGAACCATTGGAGAAGACGGGAGTCAAAACGGACCCCCAGAGCGCATCCGGTGGTCCGAAAAAGGTGGCGGCGGCGCGTTGCCGGAACAGGACTGCCGCGACTGAGCCGCGGTGGTGGCCAAACCGGAACGGCTTAGCCGTTCCAGAGGTGGAGCGGCATTGCATTAAGTCGCGCCGATTTTCTTCAACTGGGGGGGGGGGCTAACCCCCGCACCAGCTGGCCACGCGGGCGCCGCGTCGGTGCCAGGCTTCCCGGCCACCCAGGCCAGGCCGAGCCGCGCCTTGTTGGGTCGGACCCGGACCTGGGTCGGGGTGACCCGGATCGGGCCGACCCAGGGTGGTCTCGAGCCGGGTTGGACTGGGCCCGAACCCCCTATTTTCGGACTGTTTTCAGTCATTCGCCATTAACATAGGCTACAGACCTCCGATCGACGCACCGTCAGTTGTGATGTGATCCTTGGATCGAGACGGTCTTTTTAGTATATTACACTCAGGGTTTCGGAGAACCTTGGGTACAGCCAGGTTGGTTTGATCACAAGACCAACCGGGCCCTCGGAGCAGAAACGCTTATATCTCGAGCTCCGGACGTCCGATTGTCGTGCCGTCGACTTTGTTGGATTCCTATTGATGATATGGAACTTTTGGAATACTTCTCCTGAGTTTTGGTTGCATTTGGATAGTGGCCGGGTTGGATTGTACCAGAAATCCAATTGGGCCCCTCGAACAGAAAAACTGATAAATTTCAGACCAGACGTCTGTTTGACGAACCGTCAGCGGCGTTGGTGACAACATTGAGAAAAGGTCCCTATGAGCATAACCTATGATATTTCAAGGAACAGCCGAGTTATGGCCGGGTTGGTTCGCACACGAAACTAACTGGGCCCCTAGGATGAAAAGGCTAGTAATTCACAGATCGGGCGTCCGACTGACGTGCTGTCTATTGCGTTGAGACCCCTATGACGAGGTGGATCTTTGAGATACTTCTTCTTTGGACTTTTTGATACATTGATTATCGACCAGTAGCTCGTGGAGTGGACCCTCCCGGTGACGAGCTCGCAGAGTGCAGAGACCTAGTAGCTGGATGGGATTTGACGACTGCTGATCTATCGTCTCGGTGTGTTTCAGATAGCCCAGTGGGGAGCGCTTGGTTGTAGAGGGAGACCCACGGCAGAGGAGTGCTTGGTTGTAGTGGAAGACTCGCGATACTCAACAGAAGGAGTGCCTCTGGAGGCTATGAGGGGGAGAACTTGGTTGTAGCGGCAGACCCGCTGTACTCAACAGAAGGAGTACCTCTGGAGGCTATGAGGGGGAGGGCTTGGTTGTAGCGGCAGACCCACGATGGAGGAGCGCTTGGTTGTAGCAGAAGACCCACGGCGGAGGAGTGTTTGGTTGTAGCGGCAGACCCATGATACTCAACAGAAGGAGTATCTCTGGAGCCTATGAGGGGGAGCGCTTGGTTGTAGCGGCAGACCCGTGGTGGGAAGCGCTTGGTTGTAGCAGCAGGCCCACAGTACTCGACATGTGGAGTACTAAAACAGTCCATGGTTAGTGGGGTGCGCTTGGTTGTAACGGTAGACCCATTGTACTCGTCAGAGGAGGATTTCTCCAGCAGCCGTGGTTTCGACTTCATGATTAAATCCTGGTTTGAGATGAGTCTATGATTTTTCTGTTTCCTCATGATTGAGATGGGTCACTTGATAACTTAGGTATATGTATGGGCATATACCTGGGGAGTGGTTATCCGTTGATTTCATAATCTTTGTGTTTCTTCATGATTGAGATGGGTTACTTGATAACTTAGGTATATGTATGAGCATATACCTAAGTAGAGGATATCTGTTGAGATCTTCCTTGTGGTTATACTTGTTGTATTTAGTGAGACCATGAGGGTCACGGGGTCCCTACTGAGTATCGTTATACTCACCCCTGCACAGGCTATGCCTGCACCTCGTTGTTTTGGTTGCAGACGATGGGAAGCGTTGACAGAGGCCGAGTGTTCGAGGGCCGGACGGTACCCGGAGGTGGACCTCACGACGAGTCAGTATCCAGAGGTGGACTTCACGGCGAGGCGATACTCGGAGGAGGTTGACGGGCGAGAGCATTTTGGAGGCTATCTGTACCTACCCTTCAGGTAGGATTAGTTGTGGACGATCAAGGAGTTGTGCTATTTGTACATACCCTTCAGGTAGGATCCATGGAGGACGATCCAGGAGCTACGCTATCTGTACCTACCCTTCCGGTAGGAACCATGGTGGACGACCCACGAGCGGCTTGACACCTTCCAGCTATTTTTTATTTTACATTGTACTTTACAGTAGGGCTTGTATTTCCGGCCCCCTTTACTTTCAGCGCTGCTTGTGTTCAGTTTTACTTAGTGATTACTTCTGCTTGTACTCTGTGGTGTTTTGTTTACTTTTATAAAGGAAATTCCTACCCAGTTATCGGGATTTACGCCTTTGGTTCTAGTCGACATCCCCTGGCCTATGGAAGACGGGCTTGGGGTAGTCACGGCATGGGCCCCGAGGACGGGTCCTGACATGTCTTCTCTGATGATGTTCCAAGTCTACCACCTCACATAGAAGTGGACTTCAAAATTGACTTGTTACTTGGGACGACACCTATATCTACACTAGCGGATCGGATGGATCCCGCAGAGCTTCGTGAACTGCGAGTACAGCTGGCGGACTTGAAAGGAAAGGGGTTCATCTGGCCTAGTGTTTCTCCTTGGCCAGCCCCAATTTTTTTTTCCAATAAGGAATATGGGATCTTGAGACTTTTTGTTGACTATCGATGCCTGAATCAGGTGAATGTGAAGAATATGTACCCACTCCCGAGGATTGATTACCACATTGATCAGTGAAAGGTGGCATGATGGTTCTCGATGATTGAACTCAGATCAAGCTATCACCAGCTCAGAGTTTAATATGAGAATGTGTAGAAGACGGATTTCATATGTCGGTATGGCCACTAAAAGTTATTGGTTATGCCATTTGGTGGGACCAACGCTCCAACAGTGTTCATGGGACTCATGAACAGGATCTTGCATCCATATCTTCATTGCTTTGTGGTGGTTTTCATTGATGACATTTTGATCTACTCAGCTACTGAGGAGGAGCATGCCTTTCATTTTTTGATAGTCCTGAGCAGACTCTGAGAGCACCAGCTTTACGGTAATCTCTTGAAGTTATAGTTCTAGATCTGATAGTTTCACGTTCTAGGACATGTCATCTCAGAGGCTGGAGTTGTGGTGGATCCAGAGAAGATTGAGGCGGTACTTTCTTGGGAGCCACCAAAGAGTGTAATGGAGGTACAAAGTTTCCTGGGTTTGTCCGTATACTACCGTAGGTTTTTTCTAGATTTCTCCAAAGTTACATCACCTTTATTAGCATTGATGAAGAAGGGGAAACCATTCATGTGGTCGTATATATGCCAGCGGAGTTTTCATGACCTGAGGCAGAGGCTGACAAGTGCCCCGATCATGAGGCTTCCTAAGGAGGGTGTTGGGTACGTAGTCTACTACGACACATTAGGGACCGAGCTCAGATGTTTCCTCATGCACGAGTGAGCATTTATAGCATATGGTTCTTGACAGCTGAGACAACATGAGCAGAACAACGCTACCCATGACCTGGAGTTATCAACAGTGGTCTTCGCCTTGAAGATGTGGCGACATTACTTGATGGGAGAATGTTTTGTAGTCAACTCTGATCACAAGAGACATAGGTATATCTTCTCACAGAAGGATCTGAACCTAAGGCAGTGGTGTTGGCTTGATTTACTCTAGGACTATGACTTTGAGATAGCCTATACTCTTGGGAAGGGGAACGTTGTAGCAGATGTACTCAGTAAGTGATCTGGTATACAACTACAAGGTGAGATGACGGAACAACTGGACACTTTATAGATATCTTTTTTGGATAGAGATGGATATTTTTTTCTTCAGTCTCAAATAGTAACTCTCACACTTCTTCAGTGAGTCTGGGAGGCGCAGTGCGAGGACCCTGACTATGAGGCTCGATGTGCTCAGATATCCGTAGGATGCGCACATGATGAATTTTTTGAAGGTGGGAGCACATCATCCTCTTCAGAGAACGTACCATGGTAATAGTGTCGCTTTGGGAGGAAGTGTTGAGGTATTTCCATATGTCCCCTATATAGAAACATCTTGGAGTGGAAAAGATATACTAGGATCTCTGACAATAGCACTGGTGGCCGGGAATAAAGAAATAAGTAGTAGAATTTGTCCCTTGGTGACTCATTTGTTAGAAAGTGAATGAAAATAATCAAGTACCAGTAGGTTTAGTTAATCCTTTAGAGGTACCATAGTGGAAGTGGGATGGAATATCCATGGATTTCATGATAGTACTTCCACATATATCCAGGGGTAATGATTCTATCTTAGTGATCGTCGACCGACTCACCATGTCGGTCCACTTCCCACTGATCAGAGAAAAGGGTTCAATAAAGAGCTTGGGATGCCTCTTTTTGCAGGATATTGTATAGATATATGGAGAAAATTTGACGATTTTCTCCGATTGTGATGCACATTTCACTTCCTGGCTATGGAAGGGGTTATAGGAGGCTTTCCGGATGCAGCTTCGTTTGAGCACTGCCTTCCATCCTTAGGAAGATGGTCAAACTGAGCGAACCTTTCAGACCCTCAAGAACATGATTCACACTTACATTCTAATCTTTGGTCACAGATGGGAGGATCACTTGCCCTTGGTGGAGTTTTCATACAACAACATCTATAACTCCACCATTGGGATGGCACCATTTGACGATCTGTACAGCCGACCTTGTGGATCACCTTTGTGCTGGATTTACCCAGGGGAGTCAGCACTCATGGGAATAGAGATGGTACAGGCTACCATGGAGAAGGTGTAGATCATCTTGGAGCGGATGAAGACACCATAGAGTAGACAGAAGTCATATACCGACAAGAGACGGAGACCTGTGGAGTTCGAGGATAGAGACCACATCTTTCTACAGGTCTCACCTCGATGAGGTTAACGAAGATTTGTCTGAGGCGTCAAGTTATCTCCGAGGTTCATTGGACCCTTTCTGGTCCTCAGCAGATTTGGTGAGGTGGCTTTCCACTTAGCTCTTCCACCTCAGTTGCACTGGGTGCACAACATCTTCCACATATCCCAGCTGATGAGATACATGCATGACTCATCTCTCATCATCGACCATGAAGAGCTAGACATTGATAAGGGGGTGACTTTTATGGAGGTTCTAGTGGGGATTGATGATCGACATGAGCGGTTCCTTCATGGGCGGTCGATACCTTTGGTGCACGTGATTTGGAAGCATGGGAACCTCCAGGAGAGCACATGGGAGCGGGAGGCTCTGATTTGTGATCTGTACCCCCACTTTTTTTATTAGTTTTTGTGTAATGTCGCTTTCAGGGATGAAAATCCCAAGGGTTGGGAGAATGTAAGGACCAGGAAATTCCATGTAATTTGTTTTATAAAATTTGAATTTTACGAGTTCGTGAAAGTTGACAGCGTGCGATTCTGAGTCCTGGTGTGCCAGAAATGAATTTTTTAACTTTTTCAGGGTACATTCAGTAAACATATAAGTGGTTTTTTATAACTTTTGAACCAGTTCAAGGAATTGAAATCCAAGGACACCGTTGAATTCATAGCACCAGAATTCGTTTAAGGAGAATTTCACCTCGACCACAGTTGGTCGATGGTGAAAGTAAGTTTTTGTATTTTTCATGGAAATGAAAATCAATTAAAGAATAAATTTTATTTTTATTTTAACCTCCCAATGAAATGTTTAGTGGTGGGGACCACCTGAACTAGAAAACCCCCATTTTGAATGTTTAATTGTGGGGACCACATGACTCTTGAACTCCCACTTTAATGATATAGGTGACCTTTGGTTTCCTCTAAATTAATTATGCCAAAACCATCATAATTAATGGTAAACTTTATTTAAAATTAATAAAGCATAATTTCATATGATTGTTATTATCTTTTGGTGGAATTGGGGGAAAGTGTTGGAAAATAGGATAGCTTTTGGAGGATCATTCCCTCCCAATGAAGAACGTGCTTTAACGAAGAACGAGGAACCGACCCCGAGCCCGGATCGGAAGTTCCTCGTGGAGGCAACAAACACCGACATTCTTCAATGACTTCATATTATATCTCTCGACACCTCCATCAAAAGACAAGGTAGGGAATGTTATTTTGAATAACCTTTCCCCATTATTGAAATCCTTTCCGAATTACGAATGTCTATGCCACTTTCTACCGCTCTAATGCGGAGGGTGCAGGCCAAATGAAAATGGTCCGGCCTCACCGCGACCATGTGGTTTTGATGTGAACATCACGATGGAGGCAGAAAGAAACTGGTGCCTGTGATTGGGATAGGTGGGATGAAGGAAAAGGCAGTGGTGCAACAACACCACCAGAGAAGAGCCGTGGACCGACGGCCGTGGTGGAGCAAGGGTGGTGGTCGTTCGTGTGAAGGGGAGGTGACGCACATCCGTGTCGCCTTCCAGAGAAGATATAATACCTTGTACCACAATGGCGAGGCGAGGCGCGACCTGCTCGATGTAGGTCGTAGGAGATGGTGCAGCCTGTGACCGCACCATGGGGAGGAGAGGCTAGACAGCTGGCCAGTCAGGGCCACCCAGAGAATGTCGCACCGTGGGCTGCCGCATTGCGGGCCACCACACCAAGAACTACTGCACCGCGTGCCTCCCAGTGAGCCACCCAGCGTGGGCTGCTCCATTGGTCGGGTTGCGCCTATGGGTTGGGCCAGATCTAGCGGGATGGGTCAATCCCAGGAGTAGACCCAGGTTGGGCCGGAACGACCCGAACCGGGTCGGGTCGGACCGGACCCGGACCAAATTCGACCCTTTTCATTCATTCGGTCATATCATGTGTTGTGGGAATCCATTTGACAAACCTTCTACAGCATCAGAAACCATGGATCGATACGTTCCATTTGGTATACCCCACTTGATTTTTGGATAAAGTTGGGGTATGACCAGGTAGGATCGAACACAAATCCAACCGGGCCCTTGGGACTAAAAGGCCAATAACTTAAGGACTGGGCATCTGATTGACGCACCGTCTATTGTGTTGAGACCCCTTTTATGTGGAGGTCCTTTGGGATAATTCTTCTTGGGACTTCGTGGTAGTTAAATTATCAACCTATGGCATGAGGAGAAGATCCTACCGGAATCAAGCGAGCTTAGTTCGGGAGCCCAGTTGATGGCTGTAACATGAGAAAAGTATCCTATGTGGGTATGTGCTTTGGGATATTATTTGGGTCTCTGTTTCAGGATCCATTGTGGGGTTGTGTTCAAGAGTCTCACTTAGATCCACACTAGTAATCAACGTGGGACTACTCTAGGATCATGTGTGGGTCTCATATACAAGGATCCTATGTGGGTATGATGATTTAGGATCCTTCGTGGGTATTCCTCTTAACAGAGTAAGATGATTTAGTAGTTACATATAATCACCTTTACTACCGTACCTATGTTATAACTTATGTGATTTGAGTCATTACCTTTGTGATAATATTCTGTGTGACTTAATTTTGTGGTACATATCTTCGTGGTGATACCTTTGTGGTATTCATCTATGTGGCATACCTGTGTGGTACTTACCTTTGTGGTGATAACTTTTTGGTATTCTTCTGTGTGGCATACCATTATTGTATTTACCTTCGTGGTGGTTACCTTTGTGGTATTATTTCCTTCATGGAACAGTTGTACTTTGGCAAAGGATTGGGCCTTGTGTTGAGATAGTTTTACTTGATAACTTAGGTATATGTATGGGCATATACCTAATTAGGGTTGTCAGTTGTTTACATGCTTTGTGGTTTATACTTTGTTGATTTTGTGAGACCTTTGAGGGACTCGGGGTCCCTACTGAGTATCGTGATACTCACCCCTCGACAGGCTATGCCCGCACCATGTTGTGTTTAGGGAAGAAGACGAACATCACTAAATGAGGATGAGATTACCAGGACTAGAGGTAGCTCGGAGGTTGACCTTAGATAAGGCATACCATATAGACGATCGTTCGACATCTTTACCAACCCGTCAGGTAGGAACATTGGCGGGTGTTCACAGGAGTTGTTCATTTTACTTGTACTTTCCAGTTTTCGTGTAATTTCTTGTTGGCCGTGTATTCTATCCCCTTTTACTTACTGTACACAATCTTTTTACTCTTCATTTCACTCGTGTTCATATCTTGTTTTGTGCTCAGTTGCGTGTGTTTATAGGTTATAAAGGCAATGCATTTCCAGTATTAGGGAATAGGCCTTCAGTGCTAGTCTCCAGCCCCTGGCCTATGGAAGGCGGGCTTGGGGTAGTCACGGCACGGGCCCCGGGGGACGGGATGTGACATCTACCACCTTCAAAATTTTATTTTCTTCAGACACTGGGGATAATGTAATTCTTTGTTCTGGGTGAAAATAAAGTAAAAAACTATGTCAATGGAAATTTCATATAAATAAATGGAAATTAAAATTTCTTTACCTTTAATATGGTCATACACATTGTAAAATTTGAAATATAATATCAAATAATTTTTCAATCCTTGATTCTTATTTTAATACAAGTTTAAGTTTATAAGAATTGATTTTGGAAAGTGTAGCAATATAATGTGATTTTTTCTATTTAAATTTCATATATTTTATAAAAAAATATTAAAATTCATGTCATTTAGATTTTTGGTAATTATTCTATGTTCTTGGGTTCCTATAATAAATAACCTAGGTTTTTTGATCAATTTAATTTTAAAATTATTATATAATAAAAAAAATATGTATTAAAAAAACAATAAATTTCCACTTTAAGAAATGGATTGATCTAATTCATGGATTTCAACATTTGGGAATCTTAAATCTATAGATTTAGTTCCCAAAGTTGGTAATTTTATCTCTATTTCTGGTAATTTGAATTATATATTGATTGAGTTAACATGAGATTATTCTCAAGTATGTGATCTTCACTTGGTTCCGTAAGGACATTGAGCTTGGGTGTCCATGGAAAAGATTCACTATTGTGGGTGACTTGATTGAGGGTCATTTCAATTACAATGGAACGAATGTAAAAATAAAATAAGAAAATAAAAAATTGATTACTCATATTAAAATTAAAAATTAATTTCAATTACATTTTCTATATTGTTTTCCCTTGAATATGAATGAACCACAAGGTCTATTGTGATGAACAACACATTGCCCAACTTAATTGAGATTGGATGAAATGTGGGAAAGAATTTTAAAAAATTACTGGGATTGGGATTGGTATATGCCTATGAACATACCTTGTATTAAATTATTTTTATGGGTTTTATATATTTTTGGTACAAGGTCTTTTGGTAATAATTTTATATCAGAATGTTTTTGGAAAAAGGAATTCAATTTTCATATTTTGGTGGTACATTTTTCTCCAGATTAGAAAAACTCAAGTTGGGGGTTGTGATTATCCACTTAAAGAGGATAATATTCATTTCTTATATTATAACATTCATTTTATTCAATGTTTATTAACACCTTTACTAGTGTGTTTTACAATTTGAATGTATTTTCTTATCATGTTTGAAATTCCTTCATAAATTGCACTATTACATGGTACATCTTTCAACACCTCCCAAAACACCCAATAATATTTACCTTGTTTTCATATTTCATTTTCAGGTATACTATTCTATGAGAACATTATATCTTTCTGGATCTACAGGTGATTTATTCAGGAAGATGAGATAATTCAGCCCCAAACATTAGATATCCTAGGAAAAGTGAACTGGAGAGCAGCTAAATAAAACATTCATATCGATCTTGATATAAGCCCAATGAACCTAGAATTTGAAATAGAGATATAGTAAATCAGGAGTAATAATTTATTAAATAGTGACCAATACTAATTTTTAGTTTTCAATGGAGTTCCAAGAAGCCCATGTTTAAGTTGAAATTCTAGGACAGATTCTACGGCATAGAATAATATCCCACCATTTCGATCATATCTATAAGGAAATAAAATTTGGAAGAAATTTTACATACTATTGGGGTAAATATTGTGATTTAGTTTCATTGTCTATGTCCCAAAATAATTCATCCACCTAGAATATCATTTTATAGTCTCTATTAGGTGGATGCACGTTCGATCCCATTTCAGGTCAAGGGTGGAAAAGTCTAAATTCCACAAAGATTCCGCCAACCTAGGACTACCAAAATCAATTGAGTAGATTATTACTATTTGGGGATTTACCTAAGACTATTAAAAGTACTATATTAAGAAGTGTTGTTGAGGGATTTTTTAGGATTTTGTTTTTGTTTTTATTGCTAATTTTTCATGTCTCCTTTGTGACGATTGTATTTCACAAGTAAATTGTTCCAATCACTAGATTCTGAATAAAAACTTCTCATTCTACCTATTGTTTTTATTTCTGTTAACATGTTGATATAGTTTTATTATGGTGTGAATTTATTCACATAGTGAATAGTTAAATCCTTCACATAATGGTGGGGTTTCTTTTATTTTGTTGTCTTTCCATTATAAATTCCACCGTCATGAGACTACTTTCATCTTCTGTAGAATGATCTGCATCAATGGAGGGATAAATATCTTATGGGTTGATCCATAGAAGTTGAAAATTGATGTATTTTATGTTATTTATCATTCTAATAATTAAAAATTGATATTTTTAATTGATATTTTTATTCAACTATTACTATCTCCTTCAACCACACTAATTTTTATTTTACTCATTCTGAGTGGTAGAACGATCCTATACCATGGAGTTCTCATGAAATAATCATCTAAGTGTACAGGTGATTATCCTTACTATAGTAAAATAACTAAATCAGTGTGTTATTTGGAAAATCTCATTTCATTGGAATAAACACTCTCGAATTTAAGACATTAATGAAATTCTAATAAATTCGTCGAATAAACCCCTAACAACTACCCTGCATTAATCCATTATCCTAAATTTAATTCACATAGGTATTTTATTTCTCTAGTAATAAAAAAAATAAAAAAAAATCCACTTTATATCCAAATCTCCACAATATAATTTATGTTTCATAAGGTTCCTTTATAGGTCTATGAGGATTTGACAACCTGAGCTAAACTACAAGTGACGACTTCAACCCTAAAGATGGGTAAATTTGGGCAAGACAAATTGATGTAACATGTGTTGACATAGTAAATAGATTGACTGAAATCCAAATGAAATTATAGACTTTATGTGTATTTTTAGTTCCTATGTAAAATTACTTGGTAATTTTTTTCTAATTAAATATTGGTATAGTTAATGGTTACAAAAAACCCTTGGTCTTATGTCCTTCAGTATAAACGTGATATAATACCAAGCATCAAGAAATATACTCTAATATATCTCTCTTTGTGTTTCCTGAAATTATTTTTTTCTTTATATAGCTATACATCTTTATGCTTCCTCAATGAATAAGGAAGGATGGGCTATGGGTATTATAAAAAAATTAACTTGTCGGTTCTAGTTATTATCGGTCACATATAAAGGTTCCAAACAATACAACTCCCCCTTTATCATTGTTGATCATTAGAATACATTATACCTATTTGAATTACTTCACATCATCATTTTGGGTTTCATTAATCTTCACATGAAAGTATGGTTGAGTAGTCACTTGGGAGAGATAGGATTTCTACCCATCTATTAGGAAATAGAGATTCATCATTGGAAAATCCATGAGTATTGGGTATTTTCCAATCCTCGTCATGGATAAGGTAGTATGATATTTTCTGCTCAAATTATTGACCAACTTATTTTCCATCCATATATGGTAATGTATTGACTAATCATACTCTTTTATCAAATTGAAAAATATTCTTTGGTGCATGTACAACTCTTATGAATTTTTTTTCAAGATCGTGTGATTCATATATTTATGAAAAAAATATAAAGAAATAATTTTTCTAAATCAATAATGTGAATATCATTGTTGATAGATCAAAATCATGCTTCAGGTATTTCATATCATGAGTTTTTAATTTTCATGAGACATAATAAATTCCCTTATCATTATATAAGATGTTACAACCCAATCCCTTATTAATGAATCATTATATATTTTAATCCCTTCCCCACTACATGGTAATTTATGTCCATAATCATCAACTGACCTCTATTTTAGTTCCATGAAAATTACTTTACATTACTCCATATTAATAAAATATAGTCAATTGTATGTTAAGTAGATAATTGAACTTTATATACATGATAAATTTTATAACAAGCATCAAAATTATCCATCTAACTCTAGAAACCTCTAGATTATATTTATTATGTTCAGACCAATACATGAATCAGTAACATTATTTGTTGAAGGATATAAAGATATTCCCTCTCTTATGATAACGTGACCTAATAAGGATACTTTATGAACCAAAAATTCATACTTTCTAAACATGACATGTAGTTTATTCTTTCTTAAGGTCTTCAAGGAAATCCTCAAATGGACTTTTTTCTCTTCCTTTAACATTGAATGATTTTGAATGTTTTCAATAATGATATAAATATTATCATTTTAGTCTCTAAAGAATACATTAATAAGTTCAATGAATATAGAGGAATAATTCATAATTCCAATTGAATCATAATAAATCTATGGGTTCCATAGGTCATTAAAATTATTTCATTATAATATCCTCTAATTTTACCCTTAAATGATTATATACATATTAAAGTTTAATATTCATGAACTATTGATCTCCTACTAGTTGATCAAATAGAATATTGATATGGGTTATAAGATACTTTTTATTGATCATGATTTTACTATACTCAGGATAATTACATAAAACATGCATTAATATGGACTTCTTTTTGATGAAGTGGTCTTTGTAACCCCATAGAGAAGGACACGACCATATCAAACTATTATCTAGATTCTCTTGTATATTCTTTCTTAATTCTTCCAACTCAATGGGGGCCATTCACTTTGAAATTTATGAGATAGGTAATGATCGAGGGGTGGGATTGATTAAAAACTAAACCTCATGCTATGGGGGAAGACTAGTAAATTTAATCAGACATACATCAAAAAGTTAATGTATAATAGGCATCTCACCAATATTTACTTCATCATAGACCATTTCATCCATAAATCCCACTTTGTAGTTTATGAGGACACATATAATAAAATTTTCTTCAAAAGAGTGCTCATGATAATTCTTTCATATATATTTTATCTTAAAATGATTTGAGATTTGAAATTTGATCTTTTTAACCTAAAAACTAATATATTCGATATTTATGAAAAACCAATATATATGGAGTATTACATCATATTCAACTAAGGGTATGGGAACTTTATTTTTAGAAAATATCTTCTGAAAATAAACTTATTATTTAAGAGTTATATATCATAGATTCAATCATCATGCCTTATGAAAATTTAATAGGAAGTTTAAAATCAAATGATTTAGGTGTTAATTAATCATTATTTGTTTTGTGATATGAAATAATGTAAAAAAAGAAATAAAATAAGTTATTTTATATTATATAGTGGATTGTACCTTTCAGAACAACATTGTCATTATATAGTATCATTGAAGTGATTTCATATGTTATCCCTTTCTCTAATGGTCTTAGATGTCACTGGGGTATGTCCTCCACAATAGATTTGTCGTTAGAGCATTGATTTCTGTTATTCCAAAACTTGTTTCATTTTAAATCATTAATTTATAGGTGATCTATTGGTTGGAACCTTCTTCTACTCTATATTACTTTTCATCATTCTTTCATTTCAGTACAATTGTGAGATAGGTTTCTTAGATCACTATATTTATAACACTCCTTAGATACCATGAGGAAATTGCGTAGTTTTTCTCTTTCACATTTTGATTTATTGGTTATTTTGAATTATTTCCACCATGTGGTTTATCATCAGAGGATCCATCAAAATAGATTATTTTTTAATTTTCACTGAATAATTACTATCCCCAATTTTCATATCCACCTTTAGCACCGGTAAATCAATATATTCATAGCTTCCAAAGTCTCTTATGTATATTTCATTTCAAATACTTAGTATTAGGAAAACAATGAAATGGTTCATCTTGATTTTAGTGTTAGAGATATAATTAGACAAATAATTCAAAAGTATAATTATGTTTACTAGATAGATACCAATAGATTCATCCTCCTTTTTTAACTTTCTAAATTATTTCTCTATTTTGATGAAAGGAGATGAAGAAAAGTTATTGATTAAGAGTAATATGATTAATATCTCTAGTTCAATATTTTATACCTCTATATTTTCCACTATATTCAAAATGAGAGTATACCATTTGTCAACCTCTAATTCAAAATAATATACAACCATCACAACCGTATTGTGATCTAATCACTAGAGAATAGAAAATATATTTCCCACATTATTTATTCATTTTATCAGAAATAAGTGGACTAAAAGAGTCATTTAAGGATGGTGTAAATTTTCACATGAAAGGCTTGGGAGAATATTATTGCTTTTTAACGGAATTCAGGAGATCCACATGGTTTGTGTTACTATTAATATCTTGTTAGATTTGTATGAGTGTCACTATGTGGTATGTACATGAACTCTCATCGCAGTTGGTAGTTCATTAGAAAAATTTCTACATTATCCTTCACATCCAATGTTAACACTCATCCTCATTTCTCTTGTCCTTAAGTTAAATTAAATAATGATTTGGGATTAGAATTCATAAATTAAAAAAATATACTAAGGTTAATCTATGATCTTAAAAGATATAATTCATAATTTAAACATGTAGCAATACTTTTCAATCTGTAGGATTTAATCTAATTATCTATGGTAATTTTTATTTGGTTATCTAACCAAAATATATTCAAACCCATTGTAGGCTTTCGTAAATAAAATAAATATTATCCAATTCATATCCCCCAAGAGTGTATAACTTGGTGTTCAATATTTGTCCCAGTTATTAGGAATCATGTAAATATCTATTTGATACTCAAAAAACATTTTTTATGTTTATTACCACAATGTGCATCAATTACATAGCTACATCCACTTTCGAGTATCCAAATAGTGATTTCATTTCTAATAAATATAACACCCTAAACATGTTATGGTATGATTCTCTTAAATACTTCCAATTCATTAGAAAAAATCTATTTCATGAAGCACTAAGTTTCTATTACACAAAATATGGTTATTTATTGGTGATAGTCATAATCTATTCATTAAACTTAAATTTTACACTTCTGGGTTTTGAATTTTGAAAAACAGACATACATAGTTGCGATCAGGGTGACCTTTAGAGTATTATAGAATTAACATAATTTTTATTGAATAGTATCATGCCTTTATGAATAGTAACATACCCTTATGAATAGTAATACGACCCTTATAAATGGTAACCTTACACATACAACTATAAATAAAATTTTGGCACCTTATAAATGAAGGTGAATATTTTTAATTAATTGTTTGTATTTTTGTGAGTAATAAATATTTAATTCAAATATTATAATTAATAAAATGAGTTATAAGATAATTAATTTTCAAATATTTGTTCATAAATCAATAATTTATGTCCCTATTATTTTAGTATAATTTAATGAGACAATAGTAATTTTTTCAAAGTGTCATAAAATCGATTATAATTTTAAAATTGGAATTTATCTATTAAATGATGATTTTAATAAAAAAAATTAAATTTCACCTATTTAGAAAATTATTTTCGAAAAAATGATTTCATTTTTGGATTCTACATGTTTAAAAATGGTTACGATGAATTTTTGGTATTTTTTTGAAATACCTGATTTTTTTTGTGAATAGTAAAATAAGATAATTTATGATAAATGTTAAATCCATGATTTTGTGAGTCATGGATGATGTAATTCTGACAAAAGAACACTTGGTTAGAAATTTCATTCAATTCTTACTATTTTTGGTCATGTAATCATCACTATTTCTTGTCGTAGGGTAATATATTAAACTAATCATTAAAATAGTAAGTAAACCTTCATCCCCTCCACTATAAATACCACCCTCACAACCTCATTTCATCCCAACTATCAAGCTTCAACACTTGACTAAGTTTTTATCAAATTGCTCCATAAGATCTTATCCCACGTCTAATAGCCATTGGTATCCTTATAAGACAAAATCCTCTCCCCTAAAGAGGATCTCAATGGAAGATAGATTCAAAAGGTAAATTCCTCTTTTCAATTCTTTTTTATACTTTTCTAGTTCCTCTACTATCTCGTTTATTCTCACCTATTATCATCCAAATTTAATAATAACTCAATTACCTTGTATTTACTATATTTTTTTATGATCATGTAATATTCCCTCATCTTCTCTTCTTTTCCCTCCTTTTATGCTATAAATAAAAACACAGTCCGATATGGGATAATTCATCACGTTTAAGGAAGATGGATTTTCAATTTGCATTACTATTGTTAAGTATGTTCATGATACCTTTTTAATGGTTGAACCATATTATAGTATATTTATTTTATCTTATGTAATATTCTGGAATCCTTGCACACTCATAATAAAAAAATATTAATACAAAACATGCTCATGGTGCACAAAACTGCCACGTTAATCCAAGCGTTTGTCATTAACATTTATCTAATGAGTCATCTAGATGGCATATAACCAAAATAATTTTAAGATAATTTATATACATGTAATTTCAATAATAATATAGAATAAAAATTATGTATTTTATCCATATTTAAAGTTATCTTTCATTCATGCATACAAGTAAACCGATCATGAAAACCAAGGGAAAAAATGTTTCAAAAACAATAATGTTGAACCTCTTAAACCCAAAAAAATCCATTAATGATCCTAATAAGGTTAAAATAAATAAATTAAATTTTTAGGATGTTTTTGAAATAATAATTAATGTATCAAAATTTCATTATTCAGTTCATTAAGATCAATCTAAGAACAAATTTGTGCATAATGTAAGGGTCTTCTCATTTCACTTTTAATTCTGTGAGTTTTTATTATTCACCACTTATTTCAAGTATGTGGTGTGTTTTTACATCAATTTGATATATAATAACATTATAGTCTTTATATTAATGGTTATGTGTGATTAATTTTGTGATTATTAATTTTTCTGTACGATTTGATTGATTTCAATGTGGTAAGGGACATTGTCTTAATTTCTATTTTATTGAGTCTCACTTGGTATTGTCCACCTAATAATTCTTATGTGTTGTATCTACTACCTATTTGAATTAATATTTAATTTGAAATTATAATTCTATTAAATATCCATTTTCTTGTATCATGGATATGATTATTTCCTTAAGTCGTATAAAATTTAACATCCAGTGTTTATTTTGAATACTACATTTACTATGGAAATATTGATGAATCTCTATACTCTACTCAATAAATATTTTTAAAAGTTATATTTTTATTGTATTCAATATTTTTATAAATAATTATTTGGAATTAAAGTTATTGGTGGGGCTCGTTATAGCCCCTTGATGCATCAACGTCTCTTGTGAGTCAAGCTTGTTGGCGACAAACCCTTTGAGTTTGTTTCCAAAAAAACAGTTGTGTTTCTACCCATAGGATTAAAAAATATCGACAGTATAATGGTTCATGTGCTAGATACATGACTTCAAAGTAATAATAATTATCTTGATTCAGTATTCAGTTATTTCTTTCAATGAGGTTTTCAATATGAAAAAAAATCTATGGATGCATTTTTATTCTCATCTTATTGATAGTAAGTGTTTTTATCTATTCGTTGTTCCATATTAGTTATGATTATCTTATTATTGATTCATGATACCACTATATATAACCCTTATAATCATTTTATCTCCCCCTTATTATGTATCCTTTCCCTATTTTATGAATAAGAGAACCTTGAATAATAATTAAATTATGCAATTTATTTTAGTTTACTATGTATCATTTTTTTGTTCAAACACTCCAAATATACTATGGGTATCATGTTTGTAATATTTTCATCCAAAATTACTAAACTAGTTGGTCCTTAAAGATTTTATTTCTTTCAATAATGAAAATATGTTAAATTATTGCACTGGCTCTGAGTTTTTAGGGTCCTGGTATTGTAGTTTATATCAGAGGAGGTTTAGCAGAAACCATGGAAACCAGATTTAAGAAACATAGTTTAGATAACATATCCCTAAGATATAAATTGAGGATAATCATAGGTTAACATCATAAAATTTTGGTAAGCTATATACTTTTTTGTTCTTCCTAGAAAATACACTCATGTCCGGATACTACAAGTGGACATGGTTCTGGCACAGATGTACCAAAGAGTAACAACTCCAACAAAGAGTTTCGGGCTTGACCTGGGGTATCTTGTCACATGAAAATGAGCTTTACTATGCACCTGGTTTGACACTCCTGAGAGATATTATTAGGATAATTCGCATTTTCATTACAAACCATTTTTAAGGATTCAAAAGCAAATAGAAAATGATTTTATGATTATGAGATTATTCATGCATAAATTTTTATATTCTGTTAAGTATTTTCCCGTTAGAAATTATGGATTATGACCTAATTTAGTATATGTAATTGTTATGTGATGGTGATTAATGGAATAAAGGGAATCAATAACCATGGAAAAAATAGGGATTTTCCCACTGAGAAAGTCAACACAGTCAGTGTTGGAGCAGATTTGATCATAACTATATTGGCAAAACTTACTCAGGTTGTGATTAATAACCATTCTACACATATTTTCAATCATTTCATGTGATAGAATCCCCCATATTTTATTGGGACTACTAACCCAGTGGTAGCTGAACAGTTGATCAAGTCCCTTGAAAAGGTATTCCTATCATTAATATGCAATGAAATGAAAAGGTAGTACTGGAAGTATATTGTTTCAAGGGTGATTTTGATCAATGGTGTTCCTTGATATAGAATACCTTGGAGAAAGAAGAAATATAATATATGGAGTGGATAACTTTTAATAAAATTTCTTCGACAAATATTTCGCTCATAAGAAACAAACCCAAATGAACAGTAAATTTCTTAGCTTTACAAAAAAGAAAAAATATTGTATTGTAGAGTATGAAACTACCCTCAAAAGAAAATCCATGTATGTAATAGATTTCATAGGTGACTCAGAATGAAAGAATAAATTGATGTCTTTCAAGAGGATTTACTTGATAATCCTCATGA
This sequence comes from Viscum album, assembly GCA_963277665.1. Classification (NCBI taxonomy): domain Eukaryota; kingdom Viridiplantae; phylum Streptophyta; class Magnoliopsida; order Santalales; family Viscaceae; genus Viscum; species Viscum album. The sequence continues at coordinate 754,291,627 of OY728132.1, read as the reverse complement.
GAGGTAATTTGTTTTCTCTATTGATTTAATTCCTAGTGAAGGACTTATATCAAATACTATTCATATAATGGACAAAGTGGAATGAGTAGAAATCAATAAAAGGCTAAAGGAATTGAGTTATAGAGGATTTATCTGCCCTAGTGTTTCTCCTTGGGAAGCCCCTATTCTCTTTTTCATGAAGAAAGATTGATATTTGGGGAAATTCATTGACTATAGGGAGTTCAATGCTATTATGATAAATAACAAGTATCCACTTCCTCTCATTTATGATTTATTTTATCAACTTCATGGAATCCAAAAAATTTCAAAGATTATCATTTGATCTAGATATCATCAGTTGTGTTTGAGGAAAGAAGACACTTCTAAGACAGCATTTCAAACCATATATGGGAATTATGATTTTATAGTAATGCCTTTTGAACTGACTAATGAACCCTATATTTTCATTGATATAATGAAAATATTTATCAAGGAATATATTTCTAATTTTTTGTGGAATTTATCGAGGATATCTTGGTATAATCCAAAAACTACAAATTCCATGAGAATCACTTGTGTATGATTTTAAAAACACATAGAAGAAATGAATTATATCAGAAGTTTAGAAATTGTGAATTTTGGATTCAATCAATTTATTTTCTTGGCCATATTGTCTATGAGGATGGAGTCTTAGTTGATCCTATGAACACAAAAGAAATCCAATAATTTCCTACACCAATAAAAAACTGAGGTACTTAATTACATTGGCTTAGTAGGTTACTATCTTCATTTCTTCCATAATTTTTCTTGATTGGATAACCCACTAATCAGGATCACACATAAAGGGGATATGTTTTAATAAACAAAAGAATATACATAATTATTTGAATAATTGAAAATATTATAGGTTAAACCTTCAATTTGGAATCTTTTGTCATGAAATAATGGATTTTTGATATATAGGGATGCATCAAAGAATATACCGGATTGTGTCCTTATGAAAAATGATAATGTTATTGCTTATGCATCAAATCAGTTTAAGACACATGAACATAATTATCCAACTCATGATCTTGAGTAAGCATATGTAATATTTTATCTAAAAATATGAAGACACTATCTCTATAGTGATATATGTCAGATATATACAGATCACGAGAGTTTTAAATACATTTTTACATAGAAAGAACTCAACATGATGGAAAGGATATGGATTGAGTTACTCAATGATTGTGATTTTTCAAAATAGTACCACCCTAGAATGGAATATAAGGATTCATATGCATTAAGAGGGAATGCTCCTGGACTTCTAACACAAATGGGTATTGAGAGAGATCCTATATTCATATATATGCTAAATACGGGTATGGGAATTATTTAGTAATGGGAAACATCTTTATTTTTTAAAAATGATTACTAACCCATCTTTATTAGTGAAGATTAAAAGATCTCAATTTGATGATGAGAATCTATAAAATAAAATTAAAGTTGTTAATGATAGAAGGTTGGTAGACTTCATGTATGAGGATGGAATTTTGAAATTTGGAAGTAGGTTATGCATTCAATCAGTACCTAAACTAAAAAGGGAACTATTATATAATGCTCATAACTCAAATTTCTCAATTCACTATGGTAAAACCAAAATGTATTGATATGTGAAGGAACATTTTCTGTCGGATAACATAATAATGGAAATTGATGACTATGTGTTAAGGTGTCTAGTTTACCAAGAAGTGAAAGATGAAAGGAAACATCCTAGTGGAGTCATGAAACCTCCACTTGTTCCTATTTGTATGTGGGATGAAATTACAATAGACTATTTCATAGGATTACCAAGGAAAACTAGAAGAAATGATGAAATATGTTTTATTGTTGATCGTCTTACAAAATGGGAACATTTCCTTGCTATAAGAGAGTTCCTACAATGAATTTATATTAATGAAGTTGTAAGACTTCCTGGTGTACCTCTATCGATTGGTTTTAATTGAGATCCCCGATTTACATCAAAATTATAGAAAATTCTCTAGATGGATTTGGATACTAACATTCATATGAGAACTTCTTGTCACCCAAAACTGATAGATAGTCTGAAAATAATATTCAAACACTAGAAGACATATTGAGATCATGCTCTCTTGACTTTCAAGGTATATGGGATCAATACATGCCTTTGAATTAATTTTCCTACAATAATAGTTTTCATTATAGTATTTAAATGGATCTATATGAAGCATTATATGGAAAAAGGTTTCGAACTCCAACTTTTTGAGATGAAGTTGGTGAGAGGAAACCTATAGGCCCAAAACATATAGAAGATATAACTATAAAGGTTCTGTCAATCTAGGCCCATATTAAAGCAACCTAAAGTAGGAAAAAGAGTTATGTGGATAGTCAGAGAAGGGATTTGTAATTTCAAGTGTGAAATCATGTCTTTCGAAATGTATCTCCATGGAAGGTTTTCTTAAGGTTCGTTAAGAAAGGGAAACTGAGTCCCATGTACATCCAACCATTAGAAATTTTGGAAATAATTGGAGTTGTAACCTACTATTTACCAATTACACAAAGTCTCTCCAAAGTTTATAATGTGTTTAATGTTTTGTTTTCAAATAAATAAATTTCTTACCCAACACATGTACTCACCTTTGAATAAATAGTGTTCGAACGTGATTTGTCTTACTGTGAAAAGGCTATCGAGATTCTTGACACTAGAGACAAAGTATTGAGAAATCGGAAGACTCGTCTGGTGAAGGTACTTTGGAGAAACCATAAAATGGAGGAACTAATGTGGGAACCTAATGATGTTTTGTGGAAGAACCTCCACCATTTTTCTAAAGGGCTTTATACATGAAAAATTGCAAGGATGAAATTTCTGAAGGTTTGAAGAATATAACACCCCAAACATTTTATGGGGAGTTTCTCTTAGATACTTTAAATTCATTGGATAACTTATATTTCATGAAGAAATGAGACTCTGTGAACAAAAACATGGTTATATATAGAATAAAGTCATAACCTATCCATTAAACATAAATTTTCCACTTCTATGTTTTGAATTTTGAAAAAGAAACATACATGGTTGTCATCATGGTGATATTTAGAGTTTGATAGAATCAACATAATTTTGGTGAATAGTAAATTACCCTTATTAATATTAAACTACCCTTATTAATAGAAATATGACCCTTATAAATGGTAACCTTAATCGGGATAGTATAAATAAAATTTAGGCACCTTATAAATGAATGTGAATATTTTTGATTAATTGTTGGTATTATTGTGACTATTAAATATTTAATTCCAATATTATAATTAATAAAATGATTTAAAATATGATTCATTTTTATAAAAAGTATTCATAAATAAATATTTTATTTTCATATGATTTTAGGATAATTTAATGAGGGTTTAGTTAATTTTTATATGTGTTATAAAATCGGTTACAATTGTAAAATTGGTATCATTTGATTAAATAATGATTTTAATTAAAAATTAGATTTCTCATATTTAAAAAATTGTTTTTAAAAAATGGAGTTCTATTTTGGATGCTACACATAAAAAAATGGTTATAGAAACTTTTTGTGATTTATTTGAAATACTTGAATTTTTTGTGATTAGTAAAATAAGATAATTTATGTTAAATTCCAAATACATGATTTATCAAGTCATGGATAATTTCTTACTAAGTTAAGAACACTTCATTCTAAATGAAATTCTTAAATTTCTATTTTTGGTCATGTAATAATCACTTTTTATTGTCTTATAGAAATATAATAATGTAATGAATAAAATATTAAGAAAACCATCCTCCGCTCTACTATAAATACCACCCCTCACACCCTCATTTTTCACTACTCCTAAACTTCAATATTTGCCTAAAATCTTATCAAATATCTCCCTAACATCCTACCTGGCATCCAAAATTCTTTGGTATCCTCAAAATACCAAATCATCTTCTCTATAGAGGCTCTTAAATGAAGACATACTCTAGAGGAAAATTCCACTCTTCAATTCATTTTTTTTTCTTTTCAAGTTCCTATGTTATCTTTTCTATTCTCACCTCTTCTCATACAAATCATAAGAAAACTCTAGTAACTTTTTATGTAATAAAATATTGTAATTATAATGGAATATTCCAACATATTCTCTCTTTTTCCCTCCTTTTATACTAAAAATGAAAACACCATATGAGATGGGTCAATTTATCACGTTCAAGGAAGACGGGTTTTCCATTTGCAATAATATCTTCATTACTGGTCATGAAAACTTCATAATAGTTAAACTAGATCATAATATATTTATTTTATATTATTTAATGTTCAGGAATCCTTAACACTCATAATATCAAATAATAATACAAAATAAGTTCATTGTGCACAAAATCGCCAAGTTAATCCATGAGTTTACCATTAACTTTTATATAAAGATTCATCCTCATGATATATAACCAAAATAAATATAAGATCATTTATATCTCTATAATGTCACTAATAATATATATTAACAATTTTTATGTTTAACCACATTTTAAATGAACTTCCATTCATGAATACAAGTAAACTGATCATGAAAACTAAGGAAGAAAATGCTTCCAAGACAATAAAATTTAACTTCTTAAACCCATCAAAAAGGACATGAATTAAGCTAATACGTTTAAAATAAATAAATGAAATGTAGAGGAGGTTCTTTAATTTTTAACTAATGAATCTAAATTTGATTATTTAGTCCACTTAGATTAATCAATGTACACATTCTGGCATAATGTAAGGGTTTTCTCATCTCACTTTTAATTCCTTCATATTTCCATTCTCCACCGTACTCACCCATCGATTAAAGTATGCTCTTGTTGGGTTTTTGTAACCATAAACACAATCAATGTTATAAAATTCTTATCATTTATAACTAAGGAAATATGTGAAATTTTCATTTTTTTTAATTCATAAAGGAGGGTTGAGAATGAATATTCAATTACGAGAATAAAATATCTGAATGTTATAAATAATTATTTATCTTTCATTAATGTATAGATTAGTTTTTATGTGGTTCAAGAAGAAAGTAATTGAAAAGATCTTAGTTGACAATATTTCCACTCCCTCTGGATGGACTCCCTTAGGTAACACACTAAGGATATATCACTGTGTATTTTGGATTGACCAAGGATTAAATTAATGGTAGAGAGTGTTTTTTAATACAAGGTGTGGTTTATTTTAGAGATAATTAATTATAAATGGTGGAAAATTTATTTAATGTGATCTCCTTTTATATGTAATGAAAACTTCATTTTTTAAATATCCATTAATATTTCAATGATGACATGATACTATTTAAGATTCAATGGTTTTAAAGTAGAAAAATATGAAATTAGGAATTTTATAAGATCCATAAATCCACAAACATTCAACATCACAAATCTTCTAAATGAGTTTCAACTCCATTAGCGCTAGATTTATACATTTTATCATCTTGTATTTTACATTGGTAACTAATATTTACATAAGAAATTTATATTTTATTAAAAAATAAGGTAAGCCTTCATAAAACATTATTTAGGTCATAAACCTAACTTTAGACTCTATATATTCTAATTAAATTTCAAATTTAGATAAAATTCTCCATTAAATTTTAACTTTTAATATATAGAAAAACTATTTCATAGAAAAATATTATCTACACCAATAACTATTAATTACCATATTAAGTATAGATTATATGTTAAATTCATGCTAAAATACTTAGATATATGTAATGACATTACATCAGATTTATTTTTGACAGTATATTAATTTATTTAGTTTGATTTAATATTACACATGGACAAAAAACACATCTTTGAAAATAACAGTTTTACTATTATCCTAATAATTAACTTTAATCACAAAAAAATTATTTTTATACCTAAAAATGAAATGAAAATTTTAATATTATTTTTTCTAAATATTACAAAATATAAAATCCATTTGACCAGATAACTTTTTTTATTATCAGGAATATTATTTTTCAAATAAGTGCAATTAATGTTTGAAAACATGTTTTAAAAAAAAGCGTATTTTTAAGGATAAAATGAAAATTATTTTCAAAAACCATTATATAGTTATATTAAGGTGTTAATTTCCACTAATACCTTGAAAATGTATTACAATAATATTTTAATAATATTTAATAGTTTTGTTTTATAAATTTTTCCCATTTTTTATTTTTGTTTGATGTTTCATGTAAGATATGATACAAACATAATAAAATATTAATGTTAGGATAATTTTTTTTAATAAAATAATTGGTTGTTATATACACTGTGAATTTTATTTAAAAATTATTTTTTCCTATATATTTGTTTCATAAATATTTCTATATTTGGAATCAAAACATTAAAAGTATCTAATAGTCATTTTTTATAATTTTATGACATTGTTGAATTTTAAGTTAATAATGAAATATGGTATTAATATGTGATGAGTATTGTGGATTACCTTTGATATAAAAAGATGTAATAACTAATATAACTTTATTATCAAATAAAAATATATTATTTTTTTATAAAAATAAAAAATTTTAAAGAATTAAAATATCTTTCCAGACCAATAATGGATGTTCCAAATTCTAAAATGGAAAATAAGGTTTTAATAAAATTAAATTAAAATTAAATTAAAATTAATGTATTTACACAACTAAATTATATTAAAAAACAATTTTTATTTCAAGTGATTAAATGTAAAAATACATGTAATAATTTTCCAAAATTGTGGTATAAAATAATTGTTATGAAAATGGTTATGATATTTTCAAAACTAGGATTTTAAGGCCTAAATTTCATAAGTAGTAAAAAATTCCCTCTCATTTTCTATAAGATTCTCCAAAAACTCATATTCCTCTTCAATAAAAAAGAATCTGCAATGTTACTCATGTAATTTTCTCTCTCAAAATCCCATCCTAGTATTTCTAAATATTCTATAGTGTACTTTCTCATGCTTAAAGAAAATTATTTCTATGTTTAGGGCTCCTAATCTCTTTTCATCCATCATTTAGTACTACTTTACCATAACTTATAATTTAGAAATTAACTATCACCATGAAACATTTTTCTAAATATATTATGTTTATAGGTATGATAGATCACCATTTTATCTCACCAGATAGCATGATGAAGTTTTTATAGAACATAAATATTTCCATAACCACATATTCCATTATCCAAATAACAATGTAAGACATGGATTTGTGGAACTATTGGTGTATAATTTCTTATAGGTGGATATTGTCCATGTAAGGATTATGGTTATGTAGCTAGTGAAACCTCAAGAATTTCCCAAATTTAATAATTGTTTTTCACATAAGTACCGCTTTGGAGACTATTTCATATCTTCAAGTAAATTTATATTTATGTAAATTATATATCACTAATGTATATAAAATATGTATTTATTATACTCTTACTTTTTATATGGATAATTTATATCATTTAATTTGTTCTATAAAATTACAAGATATTATATTGATTTACTACTTTCTTTTTATATACTTGTAAGATGAATATATCATGCACTAATAGTCCACTACCATCCCTAAGGATACATTACATGTCATTGTTAATATCTTATAGGTTAAAATTTGATATATAGATATTCACCTTGCTATCCATCTTATTCCATTTTTTTGGTAAATATTATAAATAAATATATTAATTAGTTATATATGAATAACTATTAATTAATTATCTAGGAATATATTTTAGTTTTTATAGGTATCATTATTTACAGTATTTTTAAGCCAATATTTTACGATAATGGATGCATTTGGATTATTATGTGATAAGTGAGGATTGTAATTATGAAGCTCCTTGATGCATTTATAGGTCTAAGGAGACAAGTTATCTTGGGAATTTGGTGTAGGACTACCAATTTATGTATGATTTCTAGAAAAGTCCTTTAATATATTGTTATGATATATAAAAATATACCTTCCATCATTATGAGATCACTTTTTAATAAAATGTGATTATCTATTTCAATTTTCATGTTATCCATGGATATTTTATCTTCATGTTGTCATTAATTTTAGAAATGTTTAATTATTTATTCCGTTCGCAATATTTATATTATGTTAATGTCATATGGTCAACCACTATATGCAATACAGTACTTATCATTAGTGGTCACCACTTTTTATTATCTCCCATTTACCTGTGAAATATTATTGATTTCTGCATGTGATCTATAGATAAGACATGATAAAGAATTAATTTTCCAGGTATTAATATTATTTATATTATAGTTCCCAGATAATTTAATAGTCATTTATGTACCTAGTATCATTATACTACAAAACTATTTTATGATGTCTATTTTTATCAAAGTATTCTATATAATTATAAAAAATAAATAATATATCTAGGTTACTATATTCGAGGTTTTTACACTTTGTGCCTTTTATGATTCATGAATTTAAGTAGTATTACAACCATGAGACATGAGAAAAATCACAAATAAAATCCAAACCTATAACATCGCAGTTGTATAAGAAATTAAATAATAAAAGTGTAGTGAAATATCAACAATGTCATTCCCTGGTACTGAGGGATTAAACTATATAGTATTTTTTTGATTCAAAAGATTGTTGTTTGTCACAAGATTTCAACCAAAACACAATTTATAACAGGTCCTAAAATTATAAGAAAACAAAAATAATGAAATGGACCCATTTTTTATTGTAAAGGAAAAAGTAAAAAGCTATTAGGCATATCTAGCCATGTGACCTCAGGTGTCCCTTACTATAACCCAATGGACTCTAAATATCATCAAGACTCTATATCCAACATGAAGAAAATACACATTTTTATGATCGCATATAAATAACTAAAACAACCTAAACATTAATGGAATAAAATAGAATTATAGATATAATCCATAAATAAATAAAATGTAATTTCAATATGTAATATGAATTATATCCATGCCGTCATATAAATAAATAAAAACTTCTCACTAATAAATTTATAAAAAAATAATTAGAAGAAGAAAAAACAGATGTTATGAAATAACTAAAATCCCTTGAGTCCCTTCATGGCCCTTTATCCCAATAATTATCTAAATACTCATGAAAATTATGTTTTCATACATGTTATCTAGAAATAATACATAACCCTTTCACACACACTAATATGCACATACCCAATGTGATAAATAAATCATAATAGGACACCATTAGTAAGTATCCTCAAATATTTGAAAATAGAGATTATAATTATAAATAATATCCTAAATGGAAATCATACAAGAGTAAATTCCATGGTGTCATGTTTTAACCCAGACTCCTAACACCAAAAACCACCTCCTTCAGCCAATGTTATTATTGGTAGAAGTCATCTCATGTGAAAAACACTGACCCATACACAATCAATTAAGGCTAGTTCCCCCATCCATGTGTATCCATTACCCTTTTTCTCGAGATTAGGTCCCATATCTATGTCTTGACCACTTCCATATCACCGAGGACAATTTCCCACATCTAAGTCTATCATGTACCCTATATGTTAGGGTAATGTGCTATATAATGGTCTCGACCAAAACTTTCTCACTCAGCGTAAGGTCCTATATATGAGTCTTCACCACCAACCTCTCTTTTAGGGTAGGGACAAATATATGTGTTATTACCACATATAACATATGAAACACGATACATATCATGATCATTATATATAAAAGACCTTTAACCTTAGTATTGAGTTATCTAAGATGAAACATTACCATTATCATTATGAAAAGGTTGAGATACATAAATAGGAGGAAAGATAAAACAAAAATACATACCTTAACCACTAATTTTTCTATAAATAGATCCTCACTAGTGGATATTCCATAAATCACATCATCATTTTTATGACCCTTCTTACATTCTCAACCCAAAATAAAACAATTCTATAACTAAAAATATTCATGATGATAATATTCAATTAAAAATTGTATGATACCTAGTGTCCAACCCATAAATATTACCCAGTAACATCACATGGATACACCCTACAAATTGTAAAAGTCCTTAATATGGACTTAAGAAATCTACTTGAAATTGGATCAAATCAAAATGCTCCATGAAGATCTCCTAATGTTCTCTAATTTTGAAAAAGATTATTTCTTACAATATCCCATGCATTATGGTTCCCAGATATTCCATTTAACACCCCCACACTACTACTAAGATTAAATTTTTATTCCAAAAAAACACATTTGTTTAAAATTTTGAAACTAAGACAAATCTAAAAATTAAAAATCTATAAGAAAATAAAAAATAATTAAAAACAAGGCTGAATTTGTTGGAGTTTTTACCTTGCAGAGCTTCTAGAAAAGAGAATGTTCCTTTATGTTTGGGTCCTCTTAGATTTTATCTTCAAAGTGGCTATCCATCTTGTCCCATGTGTGATAATACTCCTCAACATTATTCATCCCCTCATTAAAACCTTGTGCGATGATTTTATCTTGTTTACTAATATAAGACTATTGATCTTCATTAGCTGCCACTCGAGGAAGTCTTCCCATAACTATATCCTTCTATACATCTGTCGTCCTAAGTGGGAATAGATCTAAGGAAAGATCCTAATTGGAATGTATAATAAAATCCAGATTCTTACCTTCCCCATTTTCCTCAATGTCCTCCATTTCCCCTTGTACTTTCTCCCCTTTATTATATTAGTCTCGATTCTGATCTCCATTCTTCCCATTATGGAGGGAATGTCCTTCCATTCATACACACTTCTTGGTAAACCTTCTTTCTATCGGTTTTGGAAGGTGCAGATATTCTTTGCATACTTTATATTTTTTCCATTAGCTACAATACATTTACCTGAGTTTCAATTACCCTTTTTTCCTTTCTTCCTTATTGGGATGTGAATACCATTCCTTTTCATATATTCAAAAATGTCCATTGATATTTTTCTATAACTATCATCATAGGACTCAAACTCATCTTTAACCTAAAATGGATCTTGAACATCCAATCCATCAAAGTAGTTACCCAAATTTGGCACAAAGACTTCCTTGATTGGGCTTAGCCTTCTTGATGACTTCTCATTTCCATCCATCACCATAGAGGCCACCTTTATTCCAGAGCACAAAGATTTTGAGTAGGATGGGACCTTTGATATAAAAGTGTTTGGGTTTAGGGATTCCTAAACACTCACCTCATATGATCCCACTATTCCATGTCATGATTATGGAAGGCAAACCTACTCCTCGGAACCATAATTTAATTTCAAACTTTTTTAATAGAGTATTGATGGATTTCATTATTTAGTAAAAACCCCTATTATAGACTACTTTTAGATTGCTCAACCTCAATGTTTTTTTCAACTTGGACCTTCTCATCTGGAGAAGCACCAACTCTAGTAATATGACCCTTACCCAAGAAAACTGCCTCTAGCCCTAATTCCACTAAATGAGAAACATGTTCCTCTTTTGATCCAGGGGCCCGCATCTAGATTTGGACACCCAAGTCATATTTCAGGAGGGAAAAAATGTCCACCACCTTTCAGTTAGCATCCAACTTCCCTTGAGGAATTGAAATCATGTCTGAATCAGATGCTGAATGGATCTCTCAATTTGAATTGATCCTCATCTGTATTACTTCATGAAGTTCCTCCCCAAAATAACTTGGTTGAACCACACCATGGCCATACCAATTTACATACCTATCCTTAGACTTCTGTACTTGACTGAACCTACACCTGTGATGACACACTAAGGCTTGGTTCAAAACCCAACCACAAGAGACACAGTAGTCAGTCCATGAATTGTTGAAAACTTCCTTCTTCCACCATAATTCATCTCCAACTAAAATACAAACTCAATCCAATGGAGAATTTGAGATACCAACCTCTATGAAAAATTTGGGGAAGAAAGGATGGCTAAAAACATCCGTTCAGTTGTATGAGCATAGAAATCGACAAACAATATTCCAAAGAACCTTCAAAATAGAGGGATTTTGAAATGGAATAGAGATTTTAGGGAGAATTACCCAAATCACTGAGGTTGGAGGATCCCTCTTCATGTGGAAATCAAAAGACCATCGAAAAGGGAAGAAGAAACAACTATTGCAATTTTAGGGCCACTAGACCACTCTAAAACCAGATATATATTGGTTGTAAACCTAATCAAGATTTTGCATCTATCATGTATCCTAACCACCGCACAATCCTTTATACTCCAAGATCCAAAGAAGAACTGATCAAACAAGTCAATTGAGGGTCTTTGTTGAAGAAAACAAGCAACTAGACTTAGGTTGAAGATATTTGAAGCATTGGAGAAATCCAAAAGAGATAATGGATGTTGAGGGTATCCTTCATGATAACTTGGAACCTCTAAGATGATTTGGATATTTGGGAGTTTTAGGAGATATTCTTTTCGATAAAAATGAAGGAAATGGGTTCTGTGAGAAGAGGAGTAAAGAAAAAGGGAGCCTCCCCCTCCAAGGAGGTGGGGGATCTAGGTGCACTGACATCGATGACTAGTGTATCACCGAGTTGGAAATGAGAGATAAGGGAGATGGTATTTTTAACACCCCCACACTAGTAAATCCATTTTATCCCATACTATTTATAATACAGACCAAAAAAACCTTTCACTTATATACTAGGCTTGTCAATAAACCAAAAGTATTAAAAAATTCTTATCTTACCATGAGAACCACAATCTAAAGCTAAACTATTCAGAACTTATATTTACCAAAATATAAGAATTTAAGTAATCCTAGACCTATCACAATCAATAAAATTACTTGAAATCATAACATTACATCACCATCCAAGTTATACCCTATGAATACGATGCAATACTACATCAAATTCCAATACAATAAAATAAAAAATTTCACATGAAAGAGAGGTCACATCCCAGTCATGTCACATCAACATTACTCTACTCTATATAGAGATGTTATAATATCAATAAGTCAAATTTTTACACTTCTCATTCCATTAAAACAACCCTATACATACATGATTCATTACCTAGGTAACACTCTAGATATAGGGATATCAACCCTCTCATATAACTCCACCTCTGTAATTTTTAATCAATTATATAATTCTTGTCCACAAATGGCCATTATACATAATTAGGGGTTACTCTCCACACAGTAATTTCCATGAAGATGCTCTAAAATTACTAACATAGGAACACACCACTAAATTCACTACCTGGAGGCTTTATGATAGCCTATTACACATGTGAGGAAACATCCAATGACATTGTTAAATTCCAAACTCAGAAATTCAATTCATGTGTAATAATTCCATATAAAAACATAAGGGTTATTGATAAATATTAAATAATACACTTTCCTTGATCTTATAAGTGTCAAAAACATATAATATCATAGCTTCAATTCGCATTGATTGTATGAAATTATGAAATGAGATAATAATTCCTCAAAATGATATTTACACTAAATGGGAAGTGAAAAGATAGAAGAAAAAGAGAAAACTTACAAATTATTATATACATTTCAATGGAAGGCATCTACATCATATAGTGATTTGATTAGATTAAATATTCTAATACAGAAGATATTTTAAAAGAAAACGATGGATGGGAGTAAGAATGGTGGGTAAAGAAAGGGTGTTATGGTTGAGAGACTGACATAAAATTTTGGTTTGTGTTTTTAATTAAAATTTTATAATTAATTAAAAAAATCCATACTACCAATGAGATCCCAGTTAGAGGGCATTGGGTTCCTGATTGGAGGGATCTTAGTACCTAGTTGTGTCTATTTATTGGGGGAATGATCTTCTAGGCCATTGACATATGATAAAGGACCTTATTAAGAAACTAAACTCTCAAAACCATATTGAAACTCCTTATATATATATTCCAATACCTGAATGTTTTATTCAAATACCATTTTTAATGGATTTCCTATCCAAGGATGAAAATTTTATTTCCATCAAAATTAGCTGATCAGTAATGATTTGAGTCATTACATATTATTCCCAATAGGTTTCTATTCCTGTAAGAATAGAATTTTTTACAAACTATCAAAAAAAATAACTCCTACACTCTTATCATGGTTATATGTGCTCACTATGCATCTCACTTGTTAAAAAATGTTCTAAAAACGATTTCAAAATTATATATTTCACCATACTCTATGATAAAAGAGTTATTTAAAATATATTCACATACCATTACAAAATGAAACATTCACATATAATGAATTCAAAAAAATTATTCAAATTGAAACATTATCATCTAAATTTTTTATAGTAACATTTAATTTCAGAACAGATACAGCATTAAAATAGACCAATTGAATCACTTTCCTCTAGGGAATGTGTGAAAACTCCAAGTCTCATAATAATATACCTTATCCATGATGTCTACAAAATTCTATGGATAATAAAAAATACACACTCCTATAATTTTTAACATACATAACTCAGAATATTATGAGTCACATCCAAATGATATTGGACTCAAATCACTAATATATTATGTGAGGAATACCACTTCTTTCCAATAGTACATCAATTATATCTCAAAATCACTAATTTTTATTTCATAATTATTCATACGTAATGAATATAAATATATAAACCATTTATAATACACAAATAAGATATGTCTTGCAAAACAAGGTTAATGCTTTTGTTTACACGTAACATATATTATATCTCACTAATGAACCCATTATAGGGAACTAACACATATCATGGATTTTTTATACCCACTCTACACACTCTATGGTTGATAATTATCACAAAAAAATTGGTATAACAATAAAATCACAAATGTTATAAGTATCTAGTGTAATCACATAGTAAAGTCTTGTTAATTAGTTGACAAAAACATTATTTATTCAATAAAACACATATTAGATTAATTTCATGTTAAAATTTATGTAAAAATTTTATAATAATTTATCATTAATTACCATACAAATATGAACATATATTATAAACCAATGTTGCATCTAAGTTACATCCATGTATGCCACATACCATAGATGTCTTAGAGTAAAAATATATTATAATACTAATTAAATTATACTTTTTAAACCAACCCAATTTTAACAATGAATGTTATTGACCACTAAAAAACTCATAGGTAAATTAGTCATTCCCCCACACAGGTGTTGGATAAGAACATGTATGGATTCCTATAAAAAATCTAATCCAATATCTATCAATAGATCCTAAAAATCATAAAAAAATAAAAATATGGAAATCATTCAATTTATTAATATTCTATATGTGTATATATAAACTATTCTAAGTCTGAGTGTCTGTGGGTCATCAATCACATGTCCCCATATGTCGGAGGAATCATACTAGTAGATAGGTTCATATATATATATTATTTGGAGAAAATAACCATTATTTCATGACCATATATTAATATTTCATATTATAAGTATCTATAGAACACATAATAATATTAATTAAATTTGGAATAATATTTTAAGGATAACTATTAAAAGTCTTATATACTATTCTATAGAAATTTTTTGACATTGAATGTCATTCAAACCATAAATATGAAAATGATTATCGAATGGGTTGATCTTATACTTTATACATAAAATTGAATAATATATAGCAGGATAATGTAATTGAAATTCATCATCCTAACCTATAAACTATCTCTACATTCATATTTCTTCAAATCTAGATCAATCAACTATAGTGGGGGCCTTTCCTTTTTCTTCATGTTTGAAAGATTCTCTGCACATCCAAAAAAGTGTATGTGTAGTATACATTCATAAAACTCAATAGAACACCAAAAATAGATCAGTAATGTAATATAATATATATGTTCATGCATGTATAATATAAAAATATATTTAGTAAAAAACATGAGATACACAATTATTATCGTCAAGTTTTTGTATAGATCCTAAGATGCTCTATATTAGCTTCTCTAGCCTATGTTCATGAATGGGAAGGTAAAACTATTAGATCCTAGGAACCTTATGATAATTCCAAATATGGTATAATAATAAAAATATATATTTATTCACAAGAAGTGGTCAATGAACCGTTTCATTAAAAAAGTAGAAAAAACAAGGAAGATAAGAGGATGGTGTAAAACAGCACAATTTCCCTCATTTGAAAAACAATAATAATAACCAAACCTCAATGATCATAATACGATCAGTTACATACTTACCATCCATTATAAAAATATAATTCACTTTATCATGGTCAATGATACATGGTAACCATGGTAAGATATTAATGATAGTATCCCTCCCTAGTTTATGACATCTTTGAGGGTACTGATTTAAGCCCCCCGTTATCAATAAAGGCTCTCTCCCTCTTTGATAAAACATCATTAAATATTGATTTTTTAAAAGAGTCATCATTTGTATCATCCCAAATTTTATAGTTTATGTGAACATATGAAAACCCATGTAATGTTAGAAATAAATAAATTTATTAAATATTAATATTCCAGATTAAATTTTCAGGATTCACATTCATGATAAAAAATTATATTATTTTTCTAATGGGTGAATGAAATAGTTTTATTATAAAAAAAAGTATTCTCCAAGTATCATGTGGTTTTATTCAAAACATAAATTTATATATTATAAGAATTTATAATGATAAAATGGAATTAATTTTTTATATCATCATATAAAAATTAACTTAGGGTAATAATTTAGGATTTTTTAGAAAATATTGATTTTTGAGTGAATAGTTAATATTTTAAATTTTTATTATATCTATCACTTATATTAATGTATTTAAAAAGTAAAATTATTATTTTGAATGGTATAAAATTAAAATTATCCCCATTTTAAAAAAAAATCCATTTAATTCCATATGATTCAACATTATGCCAGATTTTGGTATTAATTCACATTTTGTTCTTAAAACTGCAATTAAAAAAAGATGTTTTGTATTGGTTCTTGATAATTTATATTAAATGTAATTTTTCCACATCAAAAAATTGAATCATTAAAAATGGATTTCATATTTAGAATATTAAGTTTCAAATTTATTAATTAGGTCAATTTCGTTTTAAGATATAATGAATACTAACCAGGGTAAAACGTCATAACCATAGTAAAGGTAAAATGACTTAATTTAGGTAAAAACTAAGTGATAAGGTCACAATGTATTATATATAATATTATATGATTAATGGATATATAATCATATAAAATTATATTCAAGAATATTTATATTTAGGGCCACTTTTCCCTGAGATGAATTAATATTATTTTAAAACTTTGAATAATTACAAGAGTGTCACTCCCCTCACTTTTAAAAGGATACCTCCTCTCCTCACTTTACTCACCACATGATAACTTTATATTAACCAATATCAACCCAAATATCTACCGAACCTAATTTATAATGTGTTATAGGTTCTTATCTCAAAACAATACAAAGCTAGAATTCTATAATTGTAGGCCAATTGAGGTTTTCCAAAACAATATGGGTAACTCTTAATAGATATATTTCATCTTTATTTATTTTTAAACCACTATAAAACTTATCCTAAAAATGATGATATAATAACATAAGAATAAATAATATATATAAATTTTATTAATTTTATGGTAAAAACCATTTTCATCTCCCTTTTCATCATATGGGTAATGAAAATTTCCATTTTGTGTACATGTGGACTACCACCTCCATGAAGCAATGTGATTCAATTTTCATCACAGAATCACATGGATGGATAAAAATATGGATAAAATTGATATACAATATTTATATGATTTAATTTTTATTCTATAATGTTATGATATTAATTTCATTCTTACTATTCTATCTATTGGAAAATGATAACATTGTTGGTGTGTATATGTGGACTACCACCACCCCTCGTCTATGTGATTCATTTTTCATTAAAAACTCCCACATATGGTAATAAGGATGGAAATAATGATTAAATAAGATATTTATAACCCATTTATGAATTTTTAAATGGAAATTAATATCTAATTTTTTTCTTTTCCACCCATTAGAAACACGAAAACAACATTCATGCGTATATGTGGATGATCGACTCCAAGAAATAATGTGATTCATTTTTTATATACTTATTTTATAGATATATAAAAAAATTCCATTTAATATATAAAATTTTTAATTATATTCTAATAAATATTATTGATATGATATAACCATAACCCCTTTGACAATGGTCAACCTACAAAAGTTGTTTTTGGATTGTGAACTGAACATTCTTAAAACATCTAATGTGAACTTCATCAAATTTAAAAAATATATAAAACAAGATAATAAATGAAGTAAAATGGATTATTTTAAGGGAATAAACATGAAATAGTATCTGAATAAAGTAAATAGATAATATAATTTTATTATTTAGATGTTTAATAATGTACATGACAATTATGGCTTGATGTAAGATATTTGTCATCAAATCCTTGTTTAAAATGTTTAATATTTTATTTTTTAGACTGTTTCATCCACATCCATGATTACTAAAAAAATTCAATAATGTTATTATTATACTAAAATAGTTATTTAAATTTATTTTCAAAATATCATTTATATTCCTTATAAAATTTAAACCGGTATATTTTTAATGCCGCTTTTATGGGTAATTTTTGAAAAATGTTTGAATGGAATAATTTTTTTGACGTATACAACATGAATGGATTATCCTTATTAGTCTGTAAATCTATAAATGTCTTATATTGATGTTTTAAAAATAATATTTTGTTGTATTTTATAATTTAAATGAAAAATTATATGTTTTATAAATGTTAGTGTCCTTAAATATTATTTATAATGCTGAGTGATACTGATATATCACTTTGAAGCATTGGTTAATGATTTTATTCACTATAGAATTATATTATAATTAACAGAGTAAGTTATTCAATTTATAAGGTTCCTATAGTGGTTCTATGAATATTTCTTACCAATACAACTACATGGATTTTCAATGCATTCAAATTTGTTTTTGTGGAAATCATTTAATTTTAAAATGTAAGAAAACACACAAATTCTTTAATAAATTATATGCCCCTTTTAAGGGTAAAAGGTACATTTCTCAAAAATGTTTTTTCTTTTTTTCTAGGAAACCATAATGAGTTTTATTTTTCCTTAATTCTTGATTATGAAGTTTTATCTAAAAAGTATTATTCAATACATAAAATTTTATGAGTTTGTAAATGAATAGTGGAGATCAATGTTTATTATAAGAAAGGATGAAATTTCATATAGATTTCATAGTTTTTTCAAATGGACTAATAGGTTAATTTCGTTCTTATATCCGTCACTAATACGTTTATCCAAATATTGATGGAGTTTTTAATTCAATAAATATTTGTATAAATCTTCCTATGATTTTTGTGGAATGGTTTTTTCAAAAAATCTTGTTATCTTGAACATAATTGAGTTTCATGTTATCATTGGTATAAATTGGATTTTAGGTTTTCAATATTATAGATATTGAAGATCTGCGTTATTTATATTCAATATTTAGAGTGAGTTTGAATTTTTTTTGTACAAGAATGAATTCATACCTTTGATAATATATCAAGACATTAAGAAATTGATTAAGAGTAATTTTTTTCACAACTTTGAAAGAAAATATATTGTATATATTATTGATATTCTAGTGTTGAATGAATATATAAATGTATATACCAATGATTTTCTTAGTGTTATTTCTAATTGAGAGGTGAAATTGTATATCTACTTAATTCTATTATTAAATCAAATATCAACACTCCCTTATCGAAATGATCCATTAATTTTATTGGAATTAACAAAGTAGTTATGAGAGTAACCTAATAAGACGTTCATTAACCGTTTAACAACACCTTTATATGGTCCTATTTTTTGTTACAGGGAATTATGTTTCTATGATACTGCTCATTGATTACAGAGTAATCAATAAAATAAATGTTAAATATAAATATTTGTTACCAAAAATAGATGACTTGTTTGATCAGCTTCAAAGAGTGTATTATTCTTCAAATATTTCTCTCAGGTCCATATATCATCAGTTTAAAGTGAATGAGGAATAAGGTACAAGGAATGTGGTTCATACTAGTTATATTCACTAAATTTTAGTGGTTGTTCCATTTGTTTTGATGAATATACAAACTATTTTTATAGAGCCAATTAATAGAATTTTCTATGAGTATTTATATATTTTTTTGTTGATTTTCATTGAATATATGTAAGGCCCCAGCCTTACACATTTCATAATCTTGAATTAAGTTAATAATTCACATTGAGGATCTTTTCAGGTTTAGAGGTTTCGAGAAATATGTCATAACATATATAAAATAACATGAATATTACATATAGACACATCTATTCTGTATCCATTTTTTTCATAAAACAAAACCACTTAAAAAAAAGACATGTCTTGTTCTATGTTTTAGACTCCATGACATTTCCATGATCTCATCCATTACCCCATTCATCTTTAGTCCTATGATAAACATTTCAAAAACTTGGGATGAGCATAAAAAGCTCAGTAAGGGATATAAAATAAGTAAAGAAAACATTAGTCCATGAATACATATAAACAAAAGAAATCATATTTTTCAATCGTAAAACATAATCTCTTTAACATACCTCATGAAATCATAATATTTATGAATAAAACATGGTAATCACAAATAATAATGTAAACTTATGGCATCTATATCAAACATACAATGTTAATTTCACTACTAAATAGGGTGTTACACTTGTAATACCCATCAGAATATATTTCCTAAATCTCTTAAGAGAAAAGTTAACATTTACATCTGTCATGTTACCCAAATCATTAGAGATCTATCTCGGGCTCACCCACCAAAAATTTATCATAGAACCACCTGTATACAAGAACAATGACCAATAAGCATAACATAATCATATCACATAAAACAAGAATTAATGAAGAATAGACCTTACACATTGCAACCATAATATACCATTTCATGATATTGACATAATCAATGTTTTATCAAACCATTTTTAAAACCATTTTAAACATTTAGTAAAGATATTTTTGAGTCAAATTTTCCTATATCAAAGTTGAATATTTTAAAGGAATTAACATTTTAAAACATTAATGTCCATATATATACTTAAACACATCTTTAAAACATGTCCATTAATGAAAAATATTTAGAATAATAAAACATTAAAACATTTAAAATAATTTTTTCGTTAAAGGAACCCTTACTATCACGACCCTTCTCCTAGGGGTCGTACTGTGACTACCCCAAGCCTGCCTTCCATAGGATAGAGGCTGGAGAATAGCACCGAAGGTGTATTCCATAAAACTGGGAAGGAATTGCCTTTATAACTTGTATGCAAATGCAAACAAGCACGCATAAATATACCAACTCAAGTAAACTAAATAGTAAACATAGTAAATGCAGTATGTAAAAGGGGACAGAATACAAGACCAATTGGAAAGTACATAAAACTGAAAGTACAAGTAAACTGGAATAGCTCCTATAAAAACCCACCAAGGATCTTACCTGAAGGGTAGGTACAGTTCTTGATCGGTCATCTCTATGGTATGCCTTGTCTAAGGTCCACCTCCGAGCTAACTTCAGTCCTGGTACTCTCGTCCTTAGTCAGCGCTATCCATCGCCTACCCCAAACACAATGAGGTTCTCGCATAGCCCATGTAGGGGTGAGTATAACGATACTCAATAGGGACCCCGACTTCTCAAGGTATCACAAAATCCAAAAATGATAAACCACAAATCATGAAATCATCTGAAAACCCAACATTTTATACGCCCATACATATACCTAAGTTTTCAAGTATAACCATCTCAATCATGAAGAAACACGGAGCCCAACTCGAAAGCCCAAAGCATAACTGTTCAACAAGGAAGGAACACCACAAAGGTAGGAACCACACAGGTATGCCACATAGAAGAATACCACCATGTTATTACCCAAAAGGAAAGTACCACACAGGTATGGACTCAGTTCACACTATTTATAACTTACGTACAGTAGTAGAAATGATTAGATATAACTATTTAATCATCTTAATCTGTTATGAGGCTCTGCTGCTGACCCACACAGGATCGATCATGCTGACCCACAGAAGTTCTCTAGGTTCTGACCCACACAGGATTGCTCAGTGCTATCCCACACAGGATCTCTCGGAGCTGACCCACAAAGGATCGCTCAGTGCTTACCCACATAGGATCGCTAGGTTATGACCCACACAATATTTCTCGCTGCTGAAACGCTCAGGATCATTATTCATTCATTGCGTCACAGCCAGCTACTGAGTTCCCACACTACTCTTGCTCTTCTCTGGTAGGGTTCGATTTTAAAGCCACTGTTCAATAATCCAACTGCCACGAAGTACCATGAAGAAGTACTACAAAGGACCGCCAGGCCAAATGGGTCTCAACGCAATAGACGGTGCGTCAATCAGACTCTCGGTCTGTGAGTTATTACCCTTTTAGTCCAGAGGCCCCGGTTGGATTCGTGCTCGATCCAACCTGACCATACTCCAAAATTATCCAAAACCCCAGTGTGGTATACTCAAAGGGACAGTCTCACTACAAGGTTTCCAACTACGTTGATGGATCTCCAAATGGAAACTTGGTTCCAATGTTATGGCCAATAGAACGAAAAGTTCGATGTTGGCCTGGGTCTGGTCTGACCTGGCCCGACCTGGCCTGGGACGACCCGACCCGGTTTGGGTCGACCCATCATTCTGGGTCTGGTCTGGCCCGCTAGGTCTGGCTCGGCCTGTGATGGGTGGTCAAGCTTGCACTGGGCGGACCGTCCTAGCCCCCCGGCCTGGTCGGCGGGGGGCGTCGCGAAGGCCGTACGGGCCACGAAGGTCGCGGGAGCCATAGGGGGGCCGCAGAGGGCTGTTGGGCAGCAAGGCCGTGTGGCCATGGAGGGCAACAAAACAATGAGTTTGTGGGGCTCTAGAGGGCCGCTAGGAAGTGAGGCTGCGGAGGCCCACGGGACAGCAAGGCTGTGCGATGGCGAAGCCGCGAGGGCCGCGGGGCGGAGAAGCCGTGGGCAGTGCGGCCGTGGGGGCGGCACGGAGGGTCGCGGGGTAGCGAGGTCATGGGGCGGTGTGGAGGGTCTGGAGGCCTCGGGCAGCATGGTGGCTATGTGGTGGCACTGTCGCCTTTGTCGTGGCTGATGGTGGTGTCGGCCGCTGTTCTCATGCCCCACAAAGGTTGGTTGTCGTCCTCCTCCTTCATGAAGAACACAATAATAATGAATAACGGTGGAGGGGTTGGGCCATTTTAGTGTGGCTTGCACCCTCTACGTTAGAGCGGTAGCAAGCGTCTCAACAAAATCTTGAATGAAGAACATCAAACCCTACAACCTCCCGCAACGATTATTCACAGCCCGCAAAAGAAATAATTCGTGGATCAACTAGTTATAGAGTTTATACATGTTATATGTTTTAGAAGGGAAGAACATGGGAATATAATCATACATAACTAAACCCCTACCTTAGATATTTGTTTATGGAGGTCACAAGGAAAGAGATCGTGTCATTGGGGATAGATGGACGTCAGTGGCATTGGCAGTTACCCGATCTTCGGTTCGTTGTCATTGAATATGTACCTCATCGGCATGAGCGTTCTTTGTTGGGGAGTGTGTTCTTCATTGGAGGATGTGTTCTTCGTTGGAGGGAATAATCCCCCAACAGTTCTCCCCTCCCAATTCCACCAAAATGAAAAATATCCAATCTATTATATTCCATCAATTTCATTATTGGCACAAAATTAAATTGGTATCATTAATTACGAAGAGGTTGGAATAATTAATTTAGATGAAACATAGGGTCATCCCCCCCCCCCCCTCATTAAATATGGAGTTGAAACGTTTCCTCCCATTATAGGTGTTTCGGGTGGTCCCCGCCTCTAAATTCAAAATGGGGTTTTGCTTAGGTGATCCCCACCTCTAAACATCCACATGTGAGGTTTAGGCTCGGGTGGTCCCCACAACCATAAACCATGATGAAGGGTTTCAAAAAATAAAATAAAAATGTTAACTTTTTTATTTATATCGTTCATTCACAAAAAACACAAATTCTATTTTTCACCGTAGACCTACTGCAGTTGAGGTGAAGGTATCCTTAAGCGAATAATTGCACTGTGAGTTAAACAGTGCCCTCATATTTCAATTCAGATCACCAGTTCAAAAGTTACAAAAACCTGATCGCATGTTTACTGAACATATATGAAATAAGTTTATAAATTCATTCCAGGCACACCGGGCTTCAGAATCATGCACCGTCAATTTTTGCGGACTCATAAAATTCCCATACATTTAAAAAAATTACATTCAAATTTCGGGTCTTTATATTCTCCCCACCTCAGGGATTTTCATCCCCAAATGAAACATAACAAAATTTTGAAAAGAAGTGGGTGAACTGAGAACAAATATGAGCCTCTAGATCCCATGAGCTGTCTTGGAGGTTCTTGTGCTTCCACCGAACGTGAACCAGAGGTATCGACCTCCCCTAATAGACATTCTCCTGTCGATCCTCAATCTCCACCGGAACCTCCGAAAATTTCTCCCCATCGTCGATGTCCACCTCTCTGTGGTCAATGACGTGAGAAGGTTCGTGCACATATCTTCTCAGCTTAGATACGTGGAAGAAGTCGTGCAACCAGTGCAACTGAGGGGGAAGTTCTATGCAGTAAGCCACCTCACCAACTCTGCTGAGGACCTGAATGGGTCTGATGAACCTCAGAGATTACTTTCCACCTATGACAAATCTCTATAAACCTCGTCGGGGTGAGACCCATAGAAAGATGTGTCCACCATCCTTGAACTCTAGAGGTCTCCATCTCCTATTGGCATAGGACTTCAGCCTTCTCTGTGCAGACTTCACCCACTCTTGAATGATCTGCACTTTCTCTGTGGTAGCCAGAACAATCCCTAGTCCCACGAGTACTGACTCCTCTGTGTCAGTCCATCACAAATGTGATCTGCACGGTTACCCATACAACGCCTCAAAAGGTTTCATCCCAATGGTGGAGAGATAACTGTTCTTTTATGGGAACTCCACCAAAGGAAAGTGATCCTCCCAGTTGTGACTGAAGTCAAGGATGCAAGAACATAGCATATCCTTGAGGGTCTGAATGGTCTACTTAGTCTACCCATCCATCTGCGGATGGAAGGTGATGCTCAAACGAATCTATGTATTGAAAGCCTCCTACAACCCCTTCCATAGCCAGAAAGTAAAACGTTCATCACAATCGGAGACAATCATCAAGGGTACTCCATGTGGCCTCAAAATATCCTTCAAATTGAGGTGTCTCAAGCTTTCTACTAAACCCTGGTCTCTGATTGGTAGAAATTGGGCCGTTTTGGTGAGTCGGTCGACGATCAACCAAATAGAATCATGACCTATGGATGTACAGGGAATTCAATCCACGAAGTCCAGGGATATCCCATCCCACTTCCACTTTGGGAACTCTAAAGGTTGAACTAAGACTGTCAGTACCTAATGATCAACCTTCACTTGCTGAAAAGTGAGGAATCAAGTTAAAAACTCTAATACGATTTTCTTCATTCCCAGTCACTAGTGTTATTGTCAGATATCCTGGTACATCGTCACCACTCCCGGATGTACCACTAGAGGGGATGTGTGGAAGTCTCTCAACAATTTCTTCGAAAGTGACATGGGTACCATGGTACGTCCTCTAAAGAGGATGATGTGCTCCCCACTGTCAGAAAATCCATTAGGTGCCTGACCTGTGGATATCTGATCACGTCAAGTCTCAGAGTCTATATCCCCGCGTTGTGCCTCCCTGACTTGCTAAAGAAGTGGGGGAGTGAATGTAAGAGACTGAAGGAAATCTTCTACATCACGTATCACGAAGGATAACTTCAAAGTGGCCAACTGCTCTGTCTCCTCACCTTGTAGCTATATACCAGACCTATTACTGAGTGCATCTTCTACAACGTTTCCCTTCCCAGGAGTATAGACTATCGTGAAGTCAAATTCCTAGAGGAACTCAATCCATTGTCACTGTATCAGGTTCAGTCCCTTATCAGAGAAGATATACCTGAGACTCTTCTGATCATACTACACTATAAAATGATCTCCCATCAAGTAATATTGTCACATCTTCAAAGAAAAGACCACAACTGCAAACTCAAGGTCATGGATAACATAGTTTTTCTCATGTTGTCTCAACTGTTGAGATCCACATGCGATCACTGCTTTCTCCTGCATCAGGACACATCTGAGTCTGATCCCTGATGTGTTGCTATAGACAACGTACCCTATTCCCTCCTATGGAAGCCTCAATATTGGGTCACTAGTCAGCCTTGTCCTCAGCTCATAAAAAATCTGATGGAATCTCTTTGACCACACAAAGGGTTGCCCCTTTGTATTCAACGTTGATAAAGCTGCTTCAAATCTTGAGAAATTTGGCACAAACCTCAGGTAGTATTCAGCCAAACCCAAGAAACATCGTACCTCTGTCACACTCCTGGGTGGATCCCAAGAAAATAACACCTCAATATTCGCTGGATACACTGCAACTTCAGCCTCTGAGGTGACATTTCCCAGAAAGCAATCATCTCAGATCTAAAACAGGCACTTAGAGAGCTTACCATAAATCTGGTGCTCTCGGAGTGTGTCCAGTACTACCTGCAAATGATAGGCATGATCCTACTTAGTATCCCAGTAGATCAGAATGCCATCAATGAAGAATACTACGAAGCAATCAAGGTATGGATAAAATATATTATTCTTGAGTCTCATGAGCATTGTTGGAGCATTGGTTACGCCGAATGGCATAACCAAGAACTCGTAATGGCCGTACCGACATCTGAAAGTCATATCCTGTACATCCTCGTCTCGTACTATGAGCTGGTGATAGCGTGATCTGAGGTCCATCTTTGAGAACCACCCTACTCCCTTCAGCTGATCAAAGCGGTTTCCAATCCTCAGAAGTTGTTCCTTGTTCTTTACGGTCACTTGGTTCTGGTGCCGATAGTCAACACAATGTTTCAAGCTCCCATCTGCCTTCATGGAGAACAAAATCAGGGCTTCCCAAGGAGAAACACTAGGCTGAATGAACCCTTTCCCCTGTAAGTCCTCCAACTATACCCACAGCTCACGAAGCTCTCCATGAGCAATCTAATACACTGGTGTAGAAATCAGTGTTGTCCGGGGGTACAATTCAATGTACTATTACACCTCTCTATGAGTAGGTAGACCCATTACATCATCAGGGAAGACATCAACATACTGGTCTAACACTACAGGATAACTCGGACTCTCCACATCAACTGCTCAAAGGGTAAGGCTATCCAACTAATGAGTGATCGAATGTACTCTCCTCCGGGTAAGTCCATCTTATGCTACAAAGCCTCCCTTCTCGCCGGTGAAGGTAAACATGGTCCCATCCGTGCGGACACACCTCACTTTGTGCCTAATACAGTCAATCTGAACATGGACTATAGATAACCTGTCCATAGCCGAGATGACGGCATAAGGCCTCGACGCCGCTACAAGGAGATCTCAGCCAAAGCTCTCACCTCCTAGAGTAAGCTCACACTACCAGCACCAGTGGGTAATCATCAAATATTCTCTTGTAAGAGTCTCTAGCTGTAGGTATCGAGCCAACGGAACTGTCAGAATCTCTGTGCTCCGAATGAGGGCATTGGAAATAAAAGAATGACTGGAACCTGTGTCTATAAGTGTTGTAGCTTAGGTGGATTAGACATAGATCATACCTCATATCATCTCCAGAGTGACATGGTCAAAGGCCTCAGCTACCTGGAGCTGAGCTCATCTATTTCCTCCAGATCACTTTGGTCGGGGTGGACCACCTAGTGGTGGTGTCTGTTACATATCAAATCATCGCCCCCACCAGTTGCACAACCAACTCCTCTACCACGTCTGCATGCTCCCTGAGAACCTCCTTAGTTGAATATCAATCTCTTCCTGGGCGGTCCTTCGACCATCTACTGATCATCCATATGGCGGGTCGGACAGTCAAGAGCCATGTTACCCTACCCACCGCATGTGTAACACTACCCGCTCCTAGCATGACTGGCTCTTCCTCGGGTGCCCAGCACAACTGAACCTGAATCATGTGGTCTTCCACCTATAGGTCTGGTCCTTTTGGACCTCTATGACATTTGTCTACTGCCAGCTGTAGAAGACTCATCTTTGTGATTTTCAGTGGTGGGTCTCACTACTGGTGACTGCTAAACAACCAAACTCTCTACTAAGAGGGCTCGCTCTAACACCCCTTCTTGCATCGGGATGCTGAGTGGGATCATCGGAGCCCTGATATCCCTTCTGAGTCCTTTATCGATGGTCTGGGCCCCGAGGAATGAGTCTCATACAATATCTGTGGATTTGTGTGAGAGGTCAGATAACCTCACTGAGAATTGAGCTACAGTCATGATGCCCTGCTGCGGAGGAAGAAGCTCATGTATGTGCACTGCACGAAGAGTTGATGGGAAAAACTCTGCCCAGAATAGGCTCTCAAAGTCTTCCCAGAGAAGCGTCACCTCGTCGTGAGACTGGATCATCAAGATCCACCATCTTTCTACTTCTTCCTATAGAAGGCTTGTGGAAAGGATAACCATGTGATCGGCTGGTGTCCCTACTAGTCGGAAGACTCTGACCACGGCCTCCAGCCAATCTTCAGCCGCCAGTGGGTCCATCTCTCCCCAGAACCTGGGTGGACTCTAGCATTTGAACTCATGCAATGCGCTCATGCAGTGTTCACCCTCTAATGCAGGGGATGGTGGCATCGGTGGCCCATAGGGTGATGGTACCGATGGTGGCTCCACTGGTTCCACTACTAGAAGAGGTCCCTGCACCCAAGCCTCATCACTCGGTGGGCTATAAGTGCGTACTATATCTGGAACCCTAGCAGGCTATCTATGTGGAGGCATCCTGAAAATAAACAGATGCACCATGGTCGTAATTTATACCTTCTGAGATGACTCTAAAGAGATCACAAAGAAAATTCTTGAGAACACACACACAACTAGTATTTTCATGCACAGACTCAAAAATCAGAAGTAAGGGTCCTGGTGTATGGATACGTCAGTCGCCACACCAACACTGGATTCCCTAAACTAATTACCACACTCACTACACATAACACTATTGACATTAAAAAGATAGGATTCCTATGTTCTATGGTTGAACCAACTCTATTGATACCAATCTTTCATGGCTCATCTCCTAGGGCACGTGTCGGGACTAACCCAAGACCGCCTTCCATTAGCTAGGGGATGGTGACAAGCACTGAAGGCGTATTCTCTAAAACTGGGAAGGCATTGACTTTATAACCTGTAATCACACACAACAAAGCACACAACAAGATATGAGCATATGTAAACTGAATAGTAAAAAGAGTATGTGTCGTAAGTAAAAGGTACCAGAATACAAGCCCAACTGGAAAGTACAAGAAACTGAAAGTACTAGTAAAATGGAATAGCTCATGTGAACACCCGCCAAAGGTCATACCTGAAGGGTAGGTACAACTCTCAATCGGTCATCTTTGTGGTACACCTCGTCTGAGGTCCACCTCTGAGGTGCCTCCAGTCATTGTACTCTCGTCCTCAGTCAGTGCTCTCCTTCGTCTGCACCAAACACAACGAGGTGTGGGCATAGCCCAAGCAGGGTTGAGTATAATTATACTCTGTAGGGACCCCGAGAACCTCAGGGTCTCACAAAATACACGGAGGATAAACCAAAAATCATGAAATCAACTGACAACCCAACTTAGGTATATGCCCATACATATACCAAATTTATCAAGTATAACCATCTCAATCATAAGGAAACACAGAGTCCAACTAAAAAGCCCAAATCTCAACTGTTCCACAAGGAAGGGACACCATGAAGGTAATTAACACATAGGTATGCCACACAGAAAAATACCACCAAGGTATTACCACAAAGGAATGTACCACATAGGTACGAACTCAGTTCAAACCAGGTATAACTTAGGTTAAGTGGTAGAGATGATTAAAAAAAAACTACTCAATAATCTTACTCCTTTAAGAGACTCTGTTTCTAACCCACATAGGATCACTTGTGCTAACCAACATCGGATCACTAGGTGCTCACCCATTCAGTATCGCTCGGTGATGACCCACATAGGATAGCTCGGTGCTGACCCACACATGATCGCTCTGTTCTAACTCACAGATGATCGATAGGTGCAGACCCACACAGGATCTCTAGGTGCTGACCTGCTCAGGATCACTATTCATTCATCATGTCACAGCCAGCTACTCGATTCCTGAACAAGGATTTCTTATCTCCGGGTGGGTCAACTCTTGAATACATTGATTGATACTATAACTTCCATGAAGTCCACAAATAAGTATCAAAAAGGACTGCCACGCCATAGGGGTCTCAACGCAACAGACGGTCTGTCAATCAGACGCCAAGTCTGTGATTTATTAGCCTTTTATTCCATAGGTCCCAGTTGGATTCGTTCTCGATCCAACCCGACTGTACTCTATCTTTATCCAAAACTCCAATGGGGTAAACTCAAAGGGACCGTCTCTCTCCATGGTTTCTTGCACCGCTGATGGACTGCCAAACAGACGCCTGGTTCCAAAGTTATGGCTGATATAATGAAAAGTCTGAAGATGGCCTAGGTCTGGTCCCACCTGGTTGGACTCACCCAGCCTGACCCAGCCCACTGGGTCTGGTTTGGCTCGCCGGGTCCGGCCCATCCCGTGCTAGGCTGTCCGGTTTGGGCGGCGTGGGGCGGCACCGAGTCCGCGAGGGCTGCAATGGATGTGGGAGCCATTGGGATCATGAAGGTCGCAGGGAGGTGAAGCCACGGGGGGCCATAGAGGGCCACTAGGTAGCAAGGCCACGGGGCTATGGAGGACCGCTGGATGGAAAATCCGTGTGGGTCTGAGAGGGATGTGGGGTGGCGACACAGTGGGGGTGTCGTGAGGGATGCGGGGAGGTGATGCTGCGGGGGACGAGGGCCGCCATGCGGCGCAACGGGCCGTGCAGTCGTGGGGCGGCAGAGGCCGCGAGCGGTGCGGTGGCCGCAGGGCAGGGTCGTTGTGCCGTCACCTTCGTTATGGCCGGCGGTTGTGCCGGCCACCATTATCATTCCCCAGTAATGGTGGTTTTCGTTCTCCTCCATCACGAGGAACACAATAATAATTAATAATGGTGGAGGGTTCGAGCCATGTTAGTTTGGCCCGCACCCTCCAAGTTAGAGTAGTAGTAAACGGCTCAACAAAATCTTCAAAGAAGAACATCAAACCCTAGAACCTCCTGTAATGATTATTCCAAACCAACAAAAGAAATCATCCACGGATCAACTAGTTAGAGATTTGATCTATGTTCCTTGTTTATAAGGGAAGAACATGGGAATATAATCATACATAACTAAACCCCTACCTTCGGGATTTTTTGATAGAGGTCACGAGGAAAGAGACGAAGTGGATGGGGATAAACGGACGTCAGTGACGTCAGCGTTTCCTGGATCGTCGGTTTGTTTTCATTGAAGATGTTCCTCATCGGTGTGAGTGTTCTTCATTGGGGAGCGCATTCATCATTGGAAAAAGTGTTATTCGTTGGAAAGAATAGTCCACCAATAGTTCTCCCCTCCCAATTCCACCAAAATAAAAAATATGCAATATGTTGTGTTCCATCAATTTAATTGTTGTAACAGAATTAAATTGGTATCATTAATTACGATGAGGTTTTAATAATTAATTAAAAGGAAACCTAGTGTTATCCCCCTCACTAAAGAGGGAGTAAAAAAATTTCCTCCCTTTAAAGGGGGTTCAGGTGGTCCACTCCTCTAAATTCAAAATGGGGGTTCGTCCAGGTGTTCCCCACCTCTAAACATCCTCATGGGAGGTTTAGGCTCGAGTATTCCCCACCACAATAACCCTTGTTGAGTGGTTTCAACAAATAAAATAAAAAATTTAACATTTTTATTTATTTCATTCTTTCACAAAGAACAAAAAATTCTATTATTCACCCTCGACCTACTGAGGTCGAGGTGAAGGTATCCGTAAGCGAATAATGGCGTTGTGAGTTCAACGGTGCCCTCGGATTTGAATTCCAAGCACCATTTCAAAAGTTAAAAAAAACTCGCTCGCACATTTACTGAATGTACCCGAAACAAAGTTCAAAAATTCATTCCGGGAAAACTAAGCCTCGTAATCACACGCCGTCAATTTTCGTGGACTCGTAAAATTCTCATACATATAAAAAAATACATTTAAATTCCTGGTCTTTACACTTACCACATGAGAAAATACTTGAATAAAATTAATTACCAAATAACATTAAACAAAGCATATAATATCATGAAAATAAGTAGATTCATGATATAATATATCAACGGGTAGTATATACACCATATAAAAGTTAATTGGTTTATAACAACAAATAAGTCTCAATGGAATGTAAATTGAGACAAAGTCCTTTACAAAGATCGTATCCTTAGATTAAGGATAAATAAATGACATAATTATGTGTGCTAAATAATAATACACAAAATATAATTTGATATTAAGTGTAAAACATTGAGACGTCATTCACAAATATTCATAGAACGACAAAATCAAGAAGTAGAAGTTTAACCCAAACAATTGAAATTGGTTAAAAAAGTTCTCTTACAGAAATTCGACAGCCTAAAGGTGTCACATAAAAATACAGAAAAGGAGTTGATGAGAGAGAAAAGCGTATCTGCTCACATGGACATAAAATTTATAGAAATAAGGATATATAATAACATATCCTAAAATAATGAAATGGAAATTAGAATACATTATATAAAATAAATCTTTGAATAAAAGATGAGGGTGAAAGGTTCCCTTACCGATTTGGTAACTTAAAAAACATACACCACATGAAAGAAGGATCATACAATGGAAATTTAAATACCGATAAATTAAATTATATTTCAAAATTAATAAAATAATTAGAATTACATACACCACACAAAAGAAAATTGTGGAAAATATAGCATGAATCTCACCGGAATAAAAAGTAATATGAAAACCCTTACCTCAAGTCCTTCTTGTCTTGTATGTTCCTTATTTTTCCTGATTAATAGACATAAGTTAATTTATAATTAATTAAGAACCTTTTTAATTTTTATTATTCATTTTAGATCAATTATTAATTTTTTATAACAAGTAGTTAATAATTTGATTTCATATCAGACATTTTGTCGATGCTCGGAACTTGAGTCAAAAATGATCTTCTTGTAATTAAAAATTGACCATGTGTTCAAAATAACATAATATACAAAAAAAACATTCATGATTTAGATATCATATATATAATATATATCTATTATAAATTATTTTGTAACATTCCATATCATTTGGATATATGAAAATGAAATGCACCATTCATGGAGATGGTAAGTTGTACGTACGCATGAACGCTACTTTCATTTCATTTTTTCATTTTTATAGGAATGAAAACAAATTGATACATATGTATATTAATATTCTCGTATAATATCATATTTTTTTATAAATTGCATATTTTTATTAAAACCATTCTTTATACGTTCCATGTATGGAATGAACAAATCACACCACATTGAGGGGGCAGTAGTTCGTTCTTCCTCAAATGAAATTATTGCATTTACCATTTATAGAAACCAAAAAGGTATGTTATAAATAAAAAATACAGAATCATAGAGACAATAAAAATATAATATATATCACATATAAATATATTGACATCTTAATTACCACAATAAGTGGAGGTAGGAAAATATTGAACAATCATAGTTTTGTGAGGCAATAGTTCATCGTCCACAGAAACAGTGTGTTCTTTACCCATTAGATGGAGGTGTGTGTAAGTTTAGTTATAATACATATCATAACAACAACCTAGTATAATTAAGATACTATTTTTTTTATAAAATAAAGGAATAAAAAGACATTAGGGGGTTGGACAAGTAAAATAAAAGAAAAGAACTTAAGAGAAGTTGTTACCTTTAAATTGGGTAACTCCCTTTGGGTGGAACCAAAAAGAATTCTTGAAGTGCCTTATAACTAAGGTTAGGATTCTAGGTTGAAGACAAGGATTTTGGGGGATTATTTGGGTAGAGGGTGGATAAGCCAATGTGCTTGAGAGGTGAGAGTAATTTGTTAGAGGTGATGGCTTTTTATAAGGCGGAGGAGGGGCTCTTTAGGAATGTTTGAAAATATTATTTTATTATAAACTAAATTTAGGTTTCAAAAGGTCCCAAAATTATGAAATTCTAATATAAGATGACTACAATTCTGAATCCACTCAACCCATAGGTTTGATCCAATTTTCTTTCTCAAAATTAACCTTATCATTTAGCTTTAACCCTTAGTTAACTAATTTGACTATTACCATGTCTGCTTGTGTATTCACTCTATAAGGTTAATATAGTAACAATAAAATGTCAATAGAACCACAAGTGGTTCATTAATTGAATTTTAAACTTATATAAGTCATTTTTCTGAATCTTATAATTTTACGATTATTATATCATTTAATAAAATAATATTTGTTTTAAAAACTCATTTATGTCAATTTATATACTATTCCTATCATGAGTTTTTAAAAACATCCAAAAAAACTTGATTCATTCAAAAAAACCTTACCTAATTCAAAGATAACCAGTTATCCTCATCTTTAAAATTCTTTTATGCCATAAAAAGTTTCAAAATAAATTTCTTTTAACATTTTTAATCTCATTTATTTAAAAGATTCATCAATGAGGTAATCATTACATCATTATTGTGTCATAAATAAATTTATTTATTTGATGTCTAATATTTATAAATAAAATACCATGATATAGGAAATATTTTTAGATTTATAATTAATATTTAATTCAATTATATCAATTATATAACCCCACATTAAAATTGTTTTAGAAAAACAATACAAATTTGTGATATTTTTATTTTTACTTTAAATAAAAAGTTATTAATGTAATTATCTAACCCAAGTGTCTTTCAAATGTCAAAAGTTTCCCCCAAAGATTATATTGGTTGGTCAAGACTCATCCAATAAGGATGAAACATGTTTTAAGGTAATTTTATATTATTATAATATTATTTTTACATTGAATTTCCCTATTTACCTTTAATCGCAGTAAAAAATTCAAAAGTTACTATTCACCAAAAATTATTTTAATCTTATTGAACCACATTTTACTTAATTATTACAAAAATATATGTCTTATTTTGGAAATTCAATTCATAGAAGTAGTAAAATTTCATTTAAATGAAAAAATTTAGTTTTCTAACTACTTCTCAGTGTTTTCACTATTCATCAAAAATTGAAGGTTTTTAGAAAAATACCAAAAAATCACACTAAGCTATATTTTATATTCGGAATTAAAAAATGATGTCTATTTTACCAAATTCAAAACATTTAAGTCGTATTAATTAATTTAAAATTAATTCTCGTTGTCAAAAAAGCATGTTTTTATGAAATAATAACTATCCAAAGATTGACACTTCTTTATGTCCAATTTCAAAGTGAAATTACTTCCAATCTCCAAAATTGGATTAAATAGTAAAAATATAATCTAATTAAACTTTAAAACCGAATAAGAAGATAATATATCCATACAAATACATTAGATTAAAATGATTTTTTGAATTAAAATACAGAATTTTTCACTATTTAATAAAAAATGATTTTTATCATAAAAATGCCTAAAATATACCGAACGTAAATTTTGATGTCCCAATTCAAAAGAAGAATTTTATTTTTTAAATTATAACATATAAAATTTACCAAAACTATATTTGAAAAGGGTTCACCATCAAAATATGATAAATTTACATTTTAAAGAATATTAGAGTATTTATGCTTAAAATTAGATTCATTCAAATTTTAAGCGTCTAAATTTAATTGGATAAATGTAAAAACATTTAACAAAAATTTCTAATCATATTATTTTAAGTTATCTTTATTTATACCAGTACAATGGATAGGTGTCAACTACCATTTAAAATAATATTATTATTATATAATTTTTCGGCATAACACAAAGTTGTGTGAAACGTAAAATTTCAAAGAAACTTATTGCTGCATGGTGAGTACTCTATCAGACATAGAATAACCTTTGAAATAAAATTAATATTAAATTCAAAAATATTAATATAGATGAAAATTTCATATTCTTTATTTACCTAGGACGTTAAATCCTCCCCCTTATAGAAATTACATCCTTTCAATTTTAAAATTGTGCTTGGAAACTTCATTAAAAGTCCCACAAAGGGAAAATATTAAATAAAAGTATCACTTTAAAATAATGAAAGTGAAGTAAAAAAGGTCATCTGAGATAACCTATACAAGTATTCCATGTATGAAAATAGGGATATGAAAGAGATACTAAGTGTCAAGATCTGATGGAGAGTGATAGAAAACATGATTAGGAGAAATCTAACCACCATAAAAACACAAATTTGTGATTGGTTAAATAGTATTTGGTTTCCCAGTAGGAAAATTAAATGGAAAAAGTTTTTGTTTTAAGTTTAATTTCATAAAGTTTGAGAATTTATTTATGAGATTGACTAAGAGAATAAGGAAATATACTTACTTTTCAAGTAGAGTTTCATCCTTTAATAATTTTCTACCAAAAAGTCATCATTTCACCAATTATGAATATTCAAGATGAATTGTTCACATCTAAAGTGCAGGAATCAACTTCTATAGAATCACATAATCCGCAAAAGATGAACTATATATTTCCCCAGTCATTAAATATTAACCAAAACCAAAATTGTTAGTACAAGATTAGTTAATTTCCAAAAGGATAATTGTTTATAAAAGAAAAATTATTCCTAATATCTAAAATTCGACAAAAAATACCCAATGTTCTACAAAGACCATTCAATAAACAATTATCCATAAAATTTTTCAAAGTTAACTAAAGTAATATTAAAACCCAAACCTCAAAAGTAATTAATTACATTTTCTTCCACAGTATATCTTAACATTTATCTCCAAATAACATCGACTACTCTTAAAGTCTCATATTGATGTGTAATTAACCTTATCACGTATTCTCTATGATAGGTTAATCAATTCCCTAAATAACCCAAATATCCATATGTCCAAAATAAAACATAGATTCCTCCAAAATAAAATTTCAACCATTATTCCTCAAATGAAATCCCATAGTATTCTATTTTCCTTAGGCATATAGTGTTTCCTCAAAAGAGTGAACGTCTTCCAAAATAATCATTTTAAATTAATCACCAAATAATTTTTTATTATAATGATATCCATTTAATAAAACATAATTTCCAAAAAACAACTTATTCTTGATCTAAAAAATCGTTTAACTAAAGGAATAACTCATACAAACTAGGGACATCATGTAGGCCATTGGTAGGCGATGCGCCCTTGTCGCCCTTCGGTTTTGGGTTTGATTCCCATGGCCTTTATGGATGTGATGGGTTGTCAACCATATTACAGGTTTTCCTTTATAGAAAACTCAAAAATAACCATAACATATTTTAACCTCATAGGTTGTCTTATATATATCAGTTTCATCCCAACTCATTACGACCTCAACATCTCAATGAAGACTTATATATAGTGTCATTTTTTTAATATAACCTCTATGTGATCAAATAAAACTATTCCCAATAGAAAAAATATAATACCTTGATCATGGTGTCCACATGGTTTCATCGTCATCATGTTTGCATAGGTTGAAGGTCCATGCATTGAAATAATGATTTAGAGATCCTTCAAATTTGTTTTCGTCCTTCATCGAAATACACCTTGTACAACATGGGTCATATGGGTGTTCGCAGAAAAATAGTACCGGAAAATAATCATCAATGACATATAATTTCAAAACATATGATAAAACATACTTTTTATAAAATAGTTGGACTGAGTTTGAGTTTAAAATTTCAGTCAATTTTCATTTTCAAATATCATATGTATGTGCTAAAGGACAATAATTTAAATTAAAATATAAATAGGTTGTGCATGGGTCTCCTTCTTCATCAATTTTTTCAAAATAATATTGTGCTTCAAAATATTGGGAAAAGGTAAAATATTTGAAAATGCCTTGATAATAATTACCCTTCCTAAAAATATGAGAATATTAAGAAAATAGGATTTGATTAAATACACCTCAGGATCCACAATGGTATTGAGGTATAATGAAGGTTTTTAATATCTCAAACAATTGCTTGGAAGTGAGTTGTATGATAGAAAATGTTTTAGAATCATTTGGGAATGACTTTACAATAATTATTTCACGCAATTCATCAGGAAGAGTTAGGAATGTCATTTAATATCCTCATCCTTCCATTTGTAATAGACTATCTATGATCTTAAAAAGTGACAATATAAGGATTTAACTTAAAGAGTAGACAAAAAGACTAACCATGTGTCTAACAAAAACTCTTAATCCCTAAAGTTGTCTAAATCGACCTATGATTCCAACTGTAAGGCCCCAGCCATAAACATTACATAACCGTGAATTAAGTTAATAATTCTCATGGAGGATCTTTTCAGGTTTAGAACATTAGATAAATAGTCCATAACATATGCAAAACAACTTGAATATTACATGTTGAAACATCTATTCAGTATCCATTTTTTTCATAAATCAAAAACACTTAAAAAATAGACATGTCTAGTTCCATATTTTAGAATTGATGACATTTCCATGATCCCATTCTTTACCCTATTCATCTTTAAGTCCTATGGGAATTTTTTTAAAAACATGGGATGAGCATAAAAATATCACTAAGGCATATAAAATAATTAAAGAAAACATTATTCTATGAATATATACAAATATAAGAAATCATACTTTTCAATATTAATACATAATCTCTTTAACATACCTCATAAAATAATAAGATTTATGAATAACACATAGTAATCACAAATTATAAAGGTAACTCATGGCATCCATATCAAACTTACATTGTTTCTTTCATAGATACATAAAGAGTTATACTTGGAATACTCATAAAAATATACTCCCAAAATATATTAGGAGAAACATTAATTTTTATCTTTGTCTTGTTACCCAATTCATTGGAGAGTTATCTCGGGCTCACCCGCCCTAGGTTTATCATGGAGCCACCAGTATATGTAAACAATTCCCAATAACCATAACATATTCATAACACATAAAACAAGAATAAAGTAAATATAACATTTCCACATTTCAATCACAATATATCATTTCAGGATATTGAAATATTCATTTCTTTATCAATCAATTTTGAAAACCTTTTAAAACATTTAATAAAGGAATTTTTGAATCAAAGTGTCCCATACAAATTTGAATATTTTAAAGGAATTAAAATCGTAAAACATTAATTTCCATATAAATCATTAAAATGATTTTGAAAACATAGCCACTAGTGATATATATTTAGAAGAATAATTCTTTAAAACATTTAAAACAATGTTTTCGTAAAAGAGACCCTTACCAATTGAGAAAATACTTGAATAAAAATAATTACAGAATAACATTAAAAAAAGATTATAATATCATGACAACAAGGAGATTCGTGATATAATATTTCAAAGGTCAGTATATAGACCATATGAAAGTGAATTGGTGTATAACAATAAATAAGTCTCAATGGAATGTAAATTGAGACAATGTCCCTTACAAAATTGTATCCTTAGATTAAGGATAAATAGATGACATAATTATGTGTGCCAAATAATAATACAGCAAATATAGGTTGATATTAGGTGTAAATAAATCAGAGTTCATTCACATTTATTCATATCATGACCAAATAGAGAAGTTGAAGTTTAACCCAAATAATTGAAATTGGGTTAAGAAGTTCTCTTATAGAAATTTGACAGCCTAAAGGCGTCTCTTGAAAATTCAAAATATGAGTTGATGAGAGAGATAGGAGTCTATCATCACATGTAAATAAAATTTACATAAATAAGGATACATAAGAACATATCTCGATATAATGAAATGAAAATTACAATACATTATATAAAAGAATTCTTTTAATAAAAGAGAAGTGTGAAAGGTTCCCTTACAGATTTGGTAACTTATGAAACATAGACCACATAAAAGAAGGATCATAAAATAAATATGTAAATACCAAAAAATTAAATTATATTAAAAAATGAATAAAATCATGGTCAGTACATACACCACACAAAAGGAAATTGTGGAAAATATTGCATGAATCTAACGTGAATAAAAAGCGAGATGAAAACCCCTTACCTCAAGTCTGACATGTCTTGTATGTTCCTTGTTCTTCCTGAATATTAAAATTAAGTTAATTTCTACTTGATTAAGAAAATTATTAATTTTTATTCTTATTTTTATATCACTTATTACCTTAATATAAAAGTTAGTTAATTATTTTAGTTCATATCGGACATTTTGTCGATTCTCAGAACATGAGTCAAAAATGAACTTGTTATAATTTCAAATTCTCCATGTGGTCAAATTTATATTATCTAAAGAAATATATTAATGATTTATATATCATATATATCAAATATATCCAGTATAAATGTATTTATAATTGTACATATCATTTGGATATATGAAGATGCAATGCACCCTTCATGGAGACGGTAAGTCGCATGTACGCATGAACGCTACTTTCATTTCATTTTTTTATTTTTAATGGAATGAAAAACAAATGATACATAAGTATATTATTATTACAGTATAATATAATATTTTATATATGTTACATAAGTTTATTAACACCATTATTTATATGTTCCACGTATGTCATGAACGAATCGTATCACTTTGAGAGGGCGGTAGTCCGTACTTCCTCAAATGAAATTATCGTATTTACCCATTATGGAAACCATAAAGGTCTGTTATAAATTAGAAATAAAGAAGAATGGAGAAAATATAAATATAATATATATCACATATAAATATAGTTCCATATTAATGGCCACTATAAGAGGTGGTAGGAAAAGATTGAACAATCATCATTCTGGGAGGCAGTAGTTCGTCGTCCACGGAAAAAGTATGTTCTTTACCAATTAGATAAAGGTATGTGTAAGTATAGTTAGAATAATTCCCATAAAAACAACCTGGTATATTTATTATATTGGTGTCGTTATAAAATAATGTAATAAAAAGAGTTTTGGGTTTCATAGAAGTAAAATAAAAGGAAAGAACTTAAGAGAAGGTGTTACCTTTAAATCGGGTAACTCCATTTGGATTGTACCAAAAGGATTTTTTGAAATTCCTTCTACCTAAGGTGAGGTTCCTAGGTAGAAGAGAGGGATGTTGTGGGATTATGTGGTCATAGTTTGGATAATCCAAGGGGATTTAGAGGTGTGAGTAATGGGTTAGAGGTGGTGGCTTTCTATAAGGGGGGAGGGGCTCTTTATGAAAGTTTGAAAATATAATTTTATTATAAACTAAATTTTGGTTTAAAAAGGTACAGAAATCATTAAATTCTAAGATATTATGACTATTAATCGAAATCCTCTCAAAAAATAGGTTTTAGACAAGTTTTGGTTTCAAATTTAACCTTACATTTTACTATAACCATTAACTAATTTGCCCCTTACCATGTCATCTTCTGTATTCACTCTATAAGGTTAATATAGTTACTATAAAATTCCAATCAAACCAAAAGTGGTTCATTAATGAAATTTTCAACTTGTATAATTAATTTGGTAGAATATTATATTTTTAGGATTATTTTATCATTTCATAAAATAATATCTCTTTTAAGAACTCATTTATGTCAATTTAAATAATATTCCTATCATGTATTTTTTTAAAAATCCAAAACAACTTGATTTTTTAGAAACCCTTAATTACATAAAATATATCAATTCATCCTCATCTCTAAAATTCATGGATGGCATAAAATGTTTCAAAATAAATTTATTTTAAAATTTATAGTCTAATTTATTTAAAACATTCATTAATGAGGTAATCATTACATAATCATTGTGTCATAAATAAATTTATTTATTTGATGTATAAAAATTACAAATAAAATACCCTGTAGGAAATATTTTAAGATTTATAATGAATATTTATAGTCAAATATATCAAATATATAACCCCGCATTAAAATTGTTTCAGAAAAACAATTCATGTTTATGATATTTTTATTTTTACTTTAAAT
The DNA here is from genome assembly GCA_963277665.1 of Viscum album. Taxonomy (NCBI): domain Eukaryota; kingdom Viridiplantae; phylum Streptophyta; class Magnoliopsida; order Santalales; family Viscaceae; genus Viscum; species Viscum album. The sequence continues at coordinate 754,249,599 of OY728132.1, read as the reverse complement.
AAAAAGTTATTAATGTAGTTATCTTACCCAAGTGGCATTCAAATGCGAAAAATGTCACCCAAATATTTAATTGGTTGGTAATAACTCATCCAATATGGTTAGGAAAAGTTTTAAGGTAATTTTATATTATTATAATATTATATTACCTTGAATTACCCCATTTTCCTTTAACTACGGTAAAAAAAGTAAAAAGTTACTATTCACTAAAAAATATTTTCATCTTATTGAACCACATTTTACTTACTATTGACAACCATGTATGTTATATTTTTTAAATTCAATTTACATAAGTTGTAAAATTTCATTTAAATGAAAAAATTGGCTGTTTTTCTACTACTCAGTGTTTTCACTATTCATCAAAAATTTAGTCTAAGCTATATTTGATATTATGAATTCAAAAATGATGTTTGATTTACCAAATTTAAAACATATAATTTCCATTAATTAATTTAATATTAATTCCTTTTGTCAAAACAAAAACCGAATTTTTAAGAAATAATAACTATCAATATATTGACACAGGTTTATGTCCAATTTCAAAGTAAGATTACTCCCAATAACCAACATTGGATTAAATGGTAAAAATATAATCTAATTACAGTTTAAAACCAATAATAATGATAGTCTAACAATATAAAAAAATTATTTTAAAAGGAACTTTGGAATTAAAACACAGTATTTCTCACTATTTATTTAAAAAAAATTATTAGAAAAATTCCAAAAATTTACCCAGAGTAAATTTAGATGTCCCAATTCAAAATAATAATTCTATTTTGCCAAATATAACATATAAAATTGACCAAAACTAGATTTAAAAAGGGTTCTCTATCAAAAGGTTGTAAATTTACATATTAAAGAATATTAGAGTATTTGTGCTTAAAATTATATTCATTCACATTTTAAGCCTCTAGATTTTATTTGATAACTGTAAAAAAATTTAAAAAACATTTCTAATTATATTTTAGTTATTTATTTTCATTTCCACCAATACAATGACTAGTCGTTAACCACCATTTAAAATAATAATATTATTATATTATTTTTTGGTATTACCCAATGTTGTGTGCAACGTATGATTTCAAAAAAACTTGTTGTTTCATGCTGAGTATTCTATCGGACATAGCATACCCTAAAAAGTAAAATTAATATTTAATTCACAACTATTAATAAATTTGAAAATGTCATATTCTTTATTAACCAGGATGTTATAATATATTGCAATTTATCTTAAATGTTATGAGGTGCATGAAAAACATATAAGGTTTTTTCTATAGAATTCAAACAAAATGTTGGTGTATGGAAAATTTTCAATTGGTAATTTTAGTTACATATTGTTTCATTACATTGAAAAATATTTTATATTTATGGAATAATTATTGATCCTTATAAGAATAAGGTGGTGGAAGACTGTTCAATACATACAAATTTCAATGAGACCCAATGTTTTCATCATTTAGCTGTTTAATATTGAGAGATTGATGAAACCATTGCCTGGTTATTGAGACCACTAAATAAATTAAATATAAATGGAGTTAACTTAATATGGTAAAATATAGTGATGATTTTTTCTATGAATTTAAAAGAACATTTGAATACTCTCTAGAATTATCCTTTTTAAAAAAATTGTTACTTTTTCATTTATTATGATTCTTATTTGAAGGGATTTGGTTGTGTCTAGATGAAAAGTGATTTAGTAATTTCATATGAATAATGAGAATTAAAAATATTGTAGAATAATTACCCAACATATGATCTTGAGATTGTAGTAGTGGGTTTCTTCCTTGTAAATTTTAAACATGTATTTTTATGTGGGGTAAAATGTTTAATATATATTGACCATATAATTTTAATGTACATATTCACTCAAAATATTGGAACATGATATAGTGAATTTTTTAGGAACTGATAAAGGATTATGATTTCATGATTTACTATAATCAAGGTATTATAAAAAATGTATTGATGCCTTGATATGAATAGCTAATGCATTATTATGTATTCTAAATATGGAACATGGTCCTTTGTTTACTTATATATGGAATGTTGGCCTATAGATTTATCATTTTTTAAATCCGTATCTTTTGGTTTAATTGTTAGTATAGTCATATTTGACAGATAGAATTAAGCATGCTCATAAGGAAGATCGTGATTCGTAAAAATAGTAGTATTTATTATGAAGGATAAGTTTCATAAATTTAAGAAAAATAATGTTTCATAAGACATGGAATGTGGTTTTTTGTTCCATGTAATACCCTATTGAAGAAATATTTTTTGAGTAATGATCAGAGGCCTTATTTTTTAGTTCATAATAGTTACCCTAATATTTCTATAGACCATTGTGAATATTACTTGTGGAAATGAATAAAAAGGTATAATTTTGATTTTACAATGAATTGTTTGACTTGTAAAAAATGTTAATTATGAGTGACAAATACAAAAGGGGACGGTTCAACCTTTTACAACGCATGATTAGAAATAGTTGAATATATCCATGGATTCCATGTAGGTATTACGAAATTCATCTCAATTTAACAATATGATTGTGTTTATTTATAACCAATTTACTAAATCTATGGAGTTTTTTCCTATTCAACATAATAAATCATTGGATTAGCATTGCTGACATTATCTTAAGTACAGAGTCTAGTTATATGGAGTTCCAATCTCTATTTTATATAGAATGATCATGAATTTAACATTATTTTTATAAAGGACCCCAAAATTCATTTGCTATTGTAATAGATATTAATACATATTTTCATTAAAAATCTAATGGGCAGTAAGAACTGATGAATCAAACTTAATAAGAAATTATTTTTTCTTACTCAATGGATTACCTTGGAATTTGTGATCAAAATATTTCAATAGTTTAATTCTATTATAATAATAATTTCATTTAGATGATACAAAAGGAACATTTAGAGGAGTTATAAAGAGTCTAGTGTCTAAATACATCATTTTGGGATGAATTTGGTGAGAAGAATTTTTTTTACTAAAACATATAGAAGAAATGGTTGAGATTGTAAAAATGATTCAATAACACTTGAGGGTACCTTAGTGTAGGAAAAAGAATTATATAGATACCATTAGGAAGGAAATTTCATTTTTGGTAGATGAACATGTCATTCATAAAATATCTGCATGGAAGGTGTTATGAATTTTTTTTAATGGAATGTTAATTTTCTAGTTTATTAGATCATAAAAAATTCTAAAAAAAAATTAGTAATAGTTACTTATTGAGTATATTTTTCAAATATGTTAACCTGGAAACATGATTTTTTTGTGTATAGTTATTGGAAAAATATACACCTAATGCCTCTCAGTATTTCATCCTTGAGGTGGTATAGTTTCGAAAAAAAATATATTATAATGAAAATCCAATGAAGATTCCAAATCAAATTGAACATGTATTATTGTAACATACTGATATTTAATAAAATTACTTATTTAAAATTAATTTAAATTCTATAATAGATTGTGTGGAACAAAGTAAATATTTTATCTTGCATAAAAACATGGATTTTATCTTCCATTGCACGGAACATTGATTTGATTTGATGACTTGTGTTTCACCCAAGTTAGACTCTTACTAAACAACAATATACTATTAATATTATTATTACTGTTATCACCTTGCAATTGAAATAAAAGGAATAAATGAGATTAAATAAATTATAAAATTATAGTTTACACTTTTTTGTAAAATTAATTCCTGGGTTATCAATTAGTTATAAATGAAAATAAAGACAAGTCTAATATAATGGATATGTTTTTATAAAAAATAATTTTGATGACCAAAATGTCATTTTATCTTAATAAATTAAATTAAGCACAATTACTGAATGATATTGATGAAATTGATATGTTATATATTTAGTATAATTTTTTTAAACTCATCCAATATGTTTTATAGGTTTAATATTTTAATTAATCAAATTTTATATATAAAAATTTGAATTTTTTTAAAGGAAGTATTGACACCTTTTAATGGTGTGCCTATTTTAAATCTCAATTTTAGGAATTTTATAATTTTTATTTGGAAAAATAAAATTAAATTTTTATATCATAATTTCAAAATTTAATTTGGGTGAATTTTTGGTATTCCTCTAAGAAATTTAAAATTTTGATGAATAATGAATAATATTTAATTTTAATTTAAAACATCTTTTTCATATAATTTATTTTAGAGATAAGTTATATTTTGGTTTTGTTTTAAATTTTCATTTTTTCATTTTACAAATATTCATCCAATTTATGTCATTGGTATCATTTTTATATTAAATTTACATAAAAAAACTTAGCAAACATTTGAACATATTAACTTTGAGAACCTCCTTTGGGACCACATATAAGTAATTAATTTTAAATTAATATCTACCATTTCTATGATTAAAATCTGGAAAAATGTATTAAATATTTAGAATCATAAAAATATATAATTTCTAATAAGTTAAAATAATTTCTTGATTAATAATATTAGTGAAAGAAATAGAAATTAATAAGAGTGATTATGTTAAAAATGTGTATACTTAGTTGTCAAAATATAATCTTCAGAGTCCAAATGACCTATATTATTGTTGAAAACCCATTTTATGGAAATTTTTACACCATATATTCACCTATCTAGAATTATGTTTATTATTGGAGTCACATGGTTTAAGGTAGACCTCTCAATAGTGTTAACCTTTTTATATTTACAAGATTGTTACCCCCCTCCACTATAAAAAGGTACTCACCGCCCTCTCTCATTAAAACATATCATGCCATTTTGGATCATCCAAAACCAGAAAAAATAATCTCTAAAAATATCTCTTATCATCCTATTAGCACTACTTTTTGATGAAATGAATTCAAGGAGTTCATTTGTTGTAAGTCAAAAAGAGTTACCCGAAAAAGATGTAGCATTCTTCAACAATCACTTTTGTTTTCTCTGTTTCTCAGACCACTTAAATTATTATTATTACATGAATATAAAATAACATCATTATATAAAAAATTATTATATGTCTTTATCTTCTTTTTTATTCCCCCACCTAGACATACATCCATAAAATGGGGTACGCAACAATCGTTCATGTGTACAATGGATTATTGAATCACAAACCAATATCTTTCATCCTTCCATTAGTACATCTCAATGTTTGAAGTAATGATTGACATATAGTTTTAATATGATATATATAATATTTATTATGTACTCATAATTCTATAATTTTTATAAAACACAAACCCTAATACTTTCCATTTTGTGGAATATAATAACATCGTTTTTGGATATGTGGACTACCGCCTCCTCAAAGTGATGTGCTACGTTCACTTTTAACATGAAATGTATGGAATATGGGTTTAATTAAAAATATTTAACACACATGATATCTCTATGATATTAATTACATAATTAAATTTCTATAAATAAAATATATCAATTACTTTATCACCTTTTCAGACACTAAAAAAGTGATACATCATTCATGGATGTGTGGACTACCGCCTATTCAAAGCAATGTGATTCCTCTTACATCAAGATTATTCTATGTAAAATTATATATAAATAACAAAATGGTATTTATGATATAATTATCATTGTTGAAAGATAAATTTTACATACATTATTTCCTTAATGATCATTGAAAAATAGGAATGTTACTCATGTGTACGTACAACCTATCGTCTCCATGATTATAACGTTGATTCATTTTTCATAACCATATTTTATGAGTTGTAATAAAAGAATAATTTATGTATAAATATTTTAATCATGTCATGGTTTTTATTTTTTTTATTTTTATATACTGATCTAATTGACCATAGTCCATCAACCATAGTCATTTTGACACATAAACTGAAAATGGGTTAAACACCCAACATAGATATACTATTTCAGTAGTTGAATAAAAAATGTAATAAGTGAAATATAAGAATTGATAAAATAGAAAAATAATATGAATCAATTAAATTATTCATATAATTTTATTTTTCTAGAATATAAAGGCACACATGACATTTTAGACTCAAGGTTATGGAATTTATCTCAATTTAATTTCATTTAGGTGCTATTTTTTATGTTATACACCCATATAAATATATGAGATATATATATATAAACAATTTGATATATCATATATTGAATATATTTATTCTCACGTTATATAAAGTTCTATTAATTTTTTTTCCATAACGGGGATTTTGATTCAAAATTTTCAAAGTGGTATGGGATGCTTTGGAATGTTTAAAGATTTTCTTCCTCAAGAATGTTTATAATGATATTTTAATGGTATTTTAATTCATAAAACTCAACAACCCATATTGTTAATTATCCTACAAATGGGATATTTCATATTTTTTACCTTCATTATTCTTTCTCTAGATGGATTAATATTGATTCAAATATATTTTAATGGAATCTTTTACCTTTTCGGGAGTAAACCATGTTTCAATGAGATTAACAAAAAAACCATTTCTTTTCCATGGGTTTATCAGGGTATACATAAATAATGATTGTTTCTAAGAGTTTTATGTTGAAATTATTTTATTTCATGAATTGGTAATTAAGCATTATAGGAATTGGGTGAGCCTTCTATAGCTTATACATAGGGTGTCCCAAATAGTGACTGGTGAGCCAATTTCATCTTATAAATGGGGTCACCCAAAGAGCCCTGTGTGAGGCCATTACAGATTATAAATGGTGTGGCCCAGATAGAACTAGGTAAGACCGTTATATCTTAAAGGATGGGTAGGTCCGCAATAGCTTACCAATTCATTGTGTATGGTAGTCGACCGTATAGTTATTCAATCTTTAAGTTTGACATACTTGAAAGTCACCCGTATGATTATTCTAATTAAAACAAGTTTGAAAGTGTTTAATGAAAATTAAGATCTAAGTCACCTAATGGAGTTTTATTTTTAGTCTATTGGTTTCAATGATTTTCTTTAAAAAAATGTTTCTTTTTTATTCATGTGAAAATATATTATTTTTTTTCTCAAAGAACATTAAAGATAAAGGTAAAAATAAAATGATTTTTACATGTTTTTACAAAATGAATGGTTTTATTTAATTTTATATCCCTTACTAAAATTTCATGATCATCCCATGTTTTTAAAATTGTTTTGAGATGGTTTAAGGATGGATATGGGAAAGGAATAAGTCAATATGAATGTCATGGAGATTATATATGAAAGTAAATCATGATTTATTTTAAAATTTTTATATCTTAGGAAAATAGATAATGATCGAAAGTGTCTACATTGTATTTTTTAGTTTTTTAGGTAATATTTATGGCCTTATTCTATAAAACACTAAAGTTATAAAGATCCTCACTGTGAATGATAGTAAATTAAAGAATATAACTCAAAATTATATAATGTTTAAGGTTGGGTCCTAACCATATTTTTCAAATAAGGTTTAAAAAAATTAGAGGATAAGATAGTGTTAATTGCAATCCCCTATAGTATTTTACTTTATGATTAATTTGAAATGAATAAACAATTTAATATTTCCCTGTTTCATCAACTAAACTATTTCTTTTCAAAATGGTTATCCATAGAGAAAATAAGGAATATGTAGTGCTAAAAAATGGGAGGAAAATATCCTTCCAAATCAGAATCTCAAGATGGTCGATGTGATGCCCCAAACACATGCTTCTGGATTCCATGCATAAAAATGTTGCGTATTTTTTTATAAAATAATAATTAAAAAACACATAACATTTTACACAATAGAAACACTTATTGCCTAGGTTTTGTAGAAGTAGAAATATATATTAAATATTAACTAAGCTACACAAAAATTTTAACAAATTACATCACGTCAGATACATCCTTATGAATAATAAATTGTAATTACAAATCTACTAGACCTGTGAAAAATAATTTAAAACTCCGGGTTAGAAATAATTTTCCTAGTAAGGTATTTTAATACCTTTTTTAAATAAATTTTTTTGAAAACTATAAAACATTATTCAAAAAATAATTTAATAAAATAAATACGTAGAATAGTATTTTCAAACAATGAAGCAATTTTAAAAATATCCGTATATAGTGTATATTATAATGAAAACTGTATAATTTCAAAATAATAATTCTCTTGAAATACTTCTTTTGATTTATCCATTTTGGAAATAACAATTTGTATGGATTAATCATCATACTCAGCAGACCATAAGAAAAACCATTTGGCCACTTAGCCATATCACATGTGAGACATCAACCCCTTAAGTTCATCAGTTCACTCTCCATACCATAACATATCATTTGATACTATAGTTCTATAATTTAAGAACACAATTTAAATGGTCTTGCATTTGTCACTCATTACACAAAAAAATTCAAAACCATATTTAAATGATTTCTTTGGTAGAAAATAACATGAAAAAATTCTTCACACTTAATAATAAATTTTTTAAGAATTTATAAAAAATAACAAGTATAAATCCTTATGCAAAAAAATAATTGCTCTTGTGTAAGAGACCTAAACATAAAATCATAACAAATTAAATGAATACTTGAATTTATGTTCATGTAGTGTCAATAATATCTTTGATTATGGCCATATATAATGTTATAAACGACAGTCAGGGAAATTTAACAATCATTATCACATAAAATGATAATTTTTTTCATTCAAATTAATGGTAAAAATAAATGTTTATAATACATATAATATAATTTCTTTCGAATTTTATTTTTAAACGAAACAATTTAAAAATTACAATAACAAAACAAAGTAGTGTTATATTTTGAGAAAACTTATTTAAAATTATAAAATAATTGTTTATATCATTTCATTTTAACAATATATAAATATATATTCATATATAAATATATACACACATATATATGTATATATTTAGAGAAAGAGATATTTGAAACTGAATGGATTTCATAAAAGGGTTATAATTCCAATTAAAATTTTAAAATAAAATATAAACTAGATAAAAAATTATGAAATACTAATATCATTCTATTATAGAATTTTAAAGTATAAACATATAGATATATACATATATATACATTTTAAAACTAAATAAACACCTTACAAAATAATAAATCCAAACATAAATTTATAGATTTAATATGAAAATAGAAACAACCCCCTTAAAAATAAATTTGAAAACAAATAAAATAATGGATTCACGTATTATATTTTTATTTTATATTTATATTCTTATCCTACTTTATAGGCATTGTACATCAAAAAAGTGGGGCTTCCACTTTTTTTAATCACTTACATCATGGGTCCTTCCATTTTTTTCTATCTTATCTTTTTATCCTTTTTTCATCACACATTTTCTGCCTTATTTGTTTTTCTTTTTTATTAGATGCTCTAAGGTTTTTTAAACCAAAACTTATAACATTTTTTAAAGAAAATGAATTTTTTTGAAAAATCAATTCATGCCTTTTTTAAACATTGATATGAAATTATTTTTTTATCATATTATAATTATATATATTTATAATTTAAAAAAATTATAAAAAAATCCAAATATCTTATCATATATTAATAAAATTTATTATCTTAAAAATAAAAATAATAATTTTACATAAAAAAATATGTTTTTCCATTTTTATTATTTTTATTATTATTATCTTTATAATTATCATTAAAACAATTTTAAAAAAATATAATTGTCATATTTATAAGAAATTATGTCATATTTAATTTAATTCAAAATAATGGTAAAATTTTAATTATAATTATTATCATAAATATAAAATTATATATATATTTTCATTATATGGTTATAAAATATAATCATTTTAATTTTCAAATAAATTTAGTTATTGAAATGTTATATTTTTATATAAATAATAAATTAAATATCAAATTAACATCATTTTTTATAACTTAGAATATTAATTTAAAAATCAAATTTATTTTATGGACATAATATTATAATATTTGAAATAAATTTCTCAAGAAAGTATAATTGATATAAATTAATATAATTTTAAATATTATACTTTTATTTTAAAAAACACTTAGTTTATTATAAAACAATTCATTTATTACACGCTAATTTAATTGTTCAAAATTGTAGGGATGTTACAGTCAGAACCGAAATAGAACAGTTTCTTTTAGTGATGGATTAGTTGACTCAAGCATTAAATGGTGGGTGTATCCATGCTAGATATGAACCCGACCTACTATAAAGTAACATGACTATAATGGAACATTTCATAAGGAAACATCCCCCATCATTCAATGGATCATTTGACCTGGTTGTAGAAAAGGTATGGATCAATACCTTAGATAAGATATTTGAAGTAATGGGATAATCAGAATATTAAAAGGTAACCCTTTCCATATATCATTTTGAAGGTTTATCTAATTGATGGTGGTCATTGGTTAAGAATAGTTGACAGAAAGATGATCATAATGCCATGGAATGGGAAATATTTAACGATGTTTTCATTGAGAAATATTTCCCTATAGTTGTTTGGATTGTGATGGAGAAACAATTCATGGAATTGAAGCAAAAGGATGATGATTCATTTTTTGTGTATGAAGAAAAATTCAGAATATTGGCTAGGTACATTCGAGGTTTTATTCGAGAAACTAATAATTAAACTAATAGATTTTACTCATGAATGAATAAAACACTATTAAGAGAATTATCCTCTCAATAATTTAAATGTTATGATAAAGTGGTTTATTGTTTTGAGAATTTTTGAAATGGAGTTTTCCAACACATACATGCCAAGAGATGACAATAGTAAGAAATGATCATTGTGGTAGGAAAAGGAGAAGCAACCAACTAAAAATTTTGGAGGTAAGCCTACAACTTGTTCCCATTGTGGAAAAATATATTTCTTCAAATGTATGTTGGGATCTAAAAAGTGTTACCTGTGTGGTATGTCTACTTATAGTTTTTGTGAATGTCAGAAAAAGGGTCTTGAAAAATCCAATAGTGTGATAAAAGGTATCCATTCAATAGTAAGATGCTTTAGATATAATGAGTTGGGAAATTATGCTCAGTAGTGTCTGAACAAAAAAACTCTTGATGGAAATAAACATGATCAAAAGAAAAAAGGGGATGGAAAAAAATTATCTTCTCTTACAATTGATGTTGGGATATCTAGTGAAGTGGTTACAGCTTGAGGGAGCTCGGTATTTTTCAAAATATGGTCATAAGACCAAGGCCTTTCAAAACCCTCATTTAGAGTTTGAAATAATAGAAATACCTTGGGACATCTTTATTGAGTTTATATATATGTCTAAGGTATAAGTTTAAAACTTATCTATGAAGGAATACCATTACTTTTTTAGACATAATTTTAATGGTATTAGTGACCATTAGGATTATAAATCTATGAAATGATTCAATTGTAACTTTGGGAGTCACTATTGAACTTTATAGATTAATGTATTATCCCATCACATGAATGTTGAGTTATCTTACTATGTTATAACCATTTTGGTTTTGGTCAAAATATATGATTAATATCATGATATCCTTTTGAAGATTATGTGACTAGTTAGAAGTTCATTTTAGTTAGGATGGCATGCATAGTCATCATCGATACTCATTATTTGGAGAAAGAGATGACTTTGTGGTGAAGATTGATTAAAAGATGAACATATACCCACAACATAGATTCTCCCTACAATCCTGCATCAGACTCGCGTTCAAATCTTAGTGGGAGTGAATTTCCACTGGCAGGCGATGGTGCATGCATAACGTGGGTAGGTGGTGATGCAAGCATGACTTAGGAAAATCGTGATGAAGGTATGATGATGAAATGAGGTTACACTAGGCCTTCGGGCTAGTTTGTGGGCCTTTGGGCCATGTAATGAGGTTCATTCCCACTTGGCCATCAAGTTATGATTTGAACAAATAAGTCTTGATGAGTGGATTACCCCTTTTGGGGGATATGGCCTGCCTTTCTGACATGTGTTTTTGGTGTGTGTGTGTTTAATGTAATTGTACCCCAATGTCCCAAATATATATACAAATAAACTAAATATTTTTCCTTATGATATTATTATAGATGGTGAAATAGTCCTTCATCTCTAGTAAAATGATACTAAAATGAAATGTTCTCGTATTTTCAATTTTTGATGATATCAATGACCTTTTGCAAACCTATTTTGATTGTGTTTTTTCTTCATTAACTCCCTATTGACCATGTTCTCTATCACTCTCTATTAGTCTAGAGTAATTAGTTTTTCCTTCCAAATAAATCTTTTAATTTCCCACCAATCTTCTCCCTAAGAGGAATCCTAGTTATGCATAACTTTTAATGACCTTTAAGTTTCTCAATTTCTCTTTTTGAGAGGATTTTTTTAACAGTATGTGCATTTTGGGTTCTAATATATTAATTTTTGAAATTATAATAATATGATAAGAAATACGAATTTCAACGGTAAAATTTATTTTAAGGGGTGTAGGATGTAACATCCCGAGATTTTGTAAAATATCTTCTTTGAAATAGGTTTATATTTTTTTAATATATTACATTACCTGAAATAGTTAGTTTATCTTTCATCACATGAAAAAAAATATCTTTTTTGGATTGCAACATTGAGTTCCATTGATGACTTATGTTATAAAGAATATTGATCCTTATCGGCCAATAATATACTATTAATATTATTATGATAGTTATCACCAAGACATTAGATTGGAATGAATCAATGATATTAACTAAATAAATAAATTATAGTTTACAGAAGTTTATAAAATGTATTAATTGTTTACCAGTTAATTAGAAATGAAAATAAATTCCAATTTATTATAAAGGATGTTTTTTTTTCTGAAAAATAACTATTTTTATGAACAAAATGTCATTTCATCTTAATAAATTAAATTAATCACTATTAGAAAAAGATATTGATCAAATTTATATGTTATATGTATAATAAAAAAATTAAATTCATCCAATACGTTTTATAGGCTTAAGATAAGCTATGAAAGAAAAAGCATGGGGTCTTGGCCTTACTAATCTAAAGCATAGTTTTCATAGAATTCAATATTGGGATCTTGCCTTTAACCCTTTAAAGGTGAATAATTCACTCACATAGGCTTGGATTCAAATCCATGGGTTGAGTTGGTTCCTCTTTAATCCACAGGTCTTGTGTGAGATAGATTTAGCCATTGGTTCTCTAATGAAAATGGATAAGGAAACAGAAAGGGAAAGGTACGGTCACTTTTCTGGTCTACATATGGTGATTGACCTTGCACAGCCTATGAATAACACTCTATTGTTTTCTGATGATGATTATAGATTTGATTTGGTTATTGAATATGAAAATATGACTGAGTTATATCAAGGGTTTTTTCTGATGAAGTGGCACACTGGTGATAAATGAGGTAGGATTAACCATAATGGGCCTCAAGGGATGCGGGAAAAATTGAGGATGTGGGTCCTATTGGGCGTGAGAAGAATATCAGTGAGGGCCTAAGACATCAAGTGAATAAGGAGGGGGATGAGGGTGTTCACTAATTTCAGGAAGCAGACCTCATTGTTTTGGGTTTTTCTCGCATAGAGACTGCTAATAGTACTTATATCAAGGCTGATGAAACTGGGGGAAATGATGATTATAAGGAAGGATGGACCTCATACAATGAACGTGATTTGGACTCAACTGAATTTCATGATGAATCTTATTTCAATTCTTCTGGTGATAAGTTAAGTAAAGTATCTACAGAAGTGGATCTCCCTCTATCAAATAAGCGAGGTCTGAATTCTACTATTGATAGACAAGGAATATCACCTTTGTTAGTTAAAGAAGTGGATTCATGTAATTCTTGAGCCCTTTAACATGTTGTACACCCCAAAATGGTTGGAGATGATCAAGATGTCAATTTCAAGGGGGTGACTATAGTGGATGAGGATGTTTCTACCAATTCAGTGAAAGGGAAATTAAAAGAATGGGGTTTTCAGCTATTGTTGCACAAGATCTAAGCAGATTATCATGCATGAAAAGGTGAAGGTGCGCCATGAGACTAGGTAGGAAATTGTGGAGAATAAAAACCTGGTAGACTCTGATATGAATGACTATAGTGTTAACTTGACTAATATATTAAATACATCTCAAAGGAGAGATGTTCTTTTTAAAGATTTTTGTAATCTGTAAGATAATTCTTTTTTGGTATCAAAAAATGATTTCACTGGATATCAAGATATGGGATCCCATTTGGTGGATGAGTAATCATTAGATATGGATGTTCCATTAAAGTGTTTTAAAGCACTTAAATGATAAAAAAGAGGAAGGAATCAAAGAAGTCGGGTTGGTTCCTGAGGAAGAGGTGATAGGCACAAAAGAGGTGGACTCTTGATGGCATTTTTTCTTTGGTGATACTTATGTGTCATTTGACATTCGCAACTTATTTTCTCATGCACTTATACTTTTTTTTCAATAACATTTTTGGATTGTTATTTTTAACCATGGTTCTCCTTGTTTTGTTATAGGCTTAAGATAAGAATAAATCCAATTTTAAGTATAAAAATTTGAATATTTTTTAAAAGGTGGTTTTCCCACCTTTTAATGGTGTACAAATTTTAAAATTGAATTTTGAAAATTTTATAATTTTAATTTGAAAAAATAAAGTCTATTTTTTAGATCATGATATCAAAATTTAAATTGAGTGAATTTTTGGTATTTTTTGGATAAGTTTCATATTTTTATGAATATTGAATAATACAGAATTTTAATTAAAAACTACTTTTTCAAAGAATCTAAGTAGATAAATAAATTTTGAATTGGTTTTAAAGTATAAATTGCTTAATTTTACATATATTAATCCAATTTATCCCATTTGGATCATTTTTATATTGATTTTATATATAAAAACCTAGCAATATTTTGAACATATTCACTTTAAGAACCCACTTTGTGGTATTATCTATAGGATTAATTTTAAATTAATTTCCACTACTTCTATGATCGGAATTTGGAAAATTAATTCTATATTTTTAATAATAATATTTCTAAATTGCTAATAAGTTCAAATTAGTCCTTTATAAAAAATATCAGTGACAGAAATTAAAATTAATTACAACGATAAGGTAAAAATATGTTTACTTGGTTGTTAAACTTTAATCTTAAGAGACCAAATGACCTAGAAACTTTTCAAAAACCCATATTATGGAAATTATTAGAATTTAAAATCCCTTATTGAGAATTATTTTTATTATTTCATTCACATTATGTAAGGGAGGCCTTCAAATAGTGTTTAACTTCTTATATTTCAAGAATTCCACTCCCCCTCCATTATAAAAAGTCACTCACCCCCCCCCCCCTCACTTCTTCACACCTATCAAATCCTTTTGGATCATCCAAACCATATATAAATAATATCCCCCCATCACTCCTATAATCATCAAAATATCACATTAGTATAAAGAAATCCATCGTATTCCTCTATTGTAAACCAAAAGGAGGTACCCAAAAAATATGTATCAATGTTCAACGATCACTTTTGTTTTCTTTATTTATCAAACCACTTAAATTATTATTATTCAAGGGTTTTGTAATAATAATTAGTATCATAAATATAATATTTTTTAGTTTAAGGTTTATACCTACACCTATGAAATCATTCATAAAATGGGATACGCAATCATCATTTGTGTATACGGAGGACTACCGTCTCACGAACCGATGTAGTTTTTTCCTCTATTACCACCTCTAAAGGTAGGAAATGATGATGGAACTATTGTTGTTATTTCTATATATATTTAATTTTTTTTATTTTTTCAATCTTATAAAATTTTTATATATCACATACCTTCATGATTCTAATTTTTTGAGAATGCAGTTACATCATTTGTGGACGTGTGGACTACCCCCTCCTCAAAGCAATGTGATATATTCACAATTTACATGGAAAGTATTAATGATGGATTTAATTAAAAATATGTGATATAAATGAAATATATATATATATATATTAAAAAATGACATAATTATCTTTCTATAAATATAATACATTATATTATTTAACATATTTTTCTCATACTAAAAAATTTATAACGTCATTCGTGGATGTGTGGACTACGGCACCTCAAAGTGATGTGATTCCTTTTCCATGACAAGAAATATATGTATAGTTATTTGAGATTAAATAATATGGTATTTATTATATAATTATAATTGATGAATGATAAATGTTACTTACCTTCTTTCCATTATGATTATTAAAAAATGGGAGTGTTACTCATTTTTACATTACATCTACCGTCTCAATGATTGTCATATTGGTTAATTTATCATAACAATGTTTTATGAGTGGTTTTAAAAGGATAATTTATGTATAAATATAATAATTATTTCATTATTATTATTTTATATATTTTTCTCCTTGACCATAGTCAACCAACCTTAGTTGTTTTGATACTTAAACTGAATGTGGTCAAAATATCTGATGTAGACATAATTGTTTATGTAGTTGTATAAAACACTGAAATAGTTGAAATAAAAGTAATGATAAACCCTAAAAAGGTTATAGAGAGATTAAATTATTAAAATATGTTTACTATTCAAGAATATAGATAAACATGTGACCATTCATACTCAAGGTAAAGGACTTTGTCCTAATTTCCTTTCATTGAGGAATTATTTTTGATGTTATACACCCTCCTTCTTTAATTTGGTGTATATACAACACAATATACAGATAATATATAGAATTTATTAATTATAATATTATTTAATGTTATTTTAAATTTTATTCATTCATTAGTATTATGATTCAAATATGTCAAAGTGGCATTGGACACTTTGGAATGTTAAAAGATTATCTTCCTCAAGAATGTTCTGATAGATCATTTAATGGTATTTCCATTCATAAAAATTAACAACACTCTTTGTTAATTATCCTCCACTAAGGATGTTTTTAATTTATACCATCCTCATTCAATTTCTAGAAGGATTAATATTATTTAAATATATTTTTATGGAACTCATTAGTTTTCCATGAGTTAACCATATTTCAACGAGATTGATGTTAAAACCATTTAATTTCCATGGGTTTATAAAGTTATTAATGAATAATGATTTTTTATATGAGATTTATGATTCTTTTTTCATTTAAAGGTACTTGAGAATTTGAAGGAAATGGGTGATCCTGATATAACTTATATGTGGGGTGTCCCAGATGGCCTTAGGTGAGCCCGTTACAGAATTTACGTCTGTGTGGCCAAGATAGAATTGGGATATCACATTATAGTTTGTCCAGAGGTGGCCCATATATCATTGGGTAGGACCATTATAGCTTAAAGGATGGGTAGATTTGTGATATCCCTCCAATGCATTGGGTATGTTAGTTGACCGTATGGTTATTCCATCTATAATAATGACATGTTTGGAAGTAAGCCTTATGGTTATTCCAATTAAAAGGGTTTTGATAAGGGTTAATGAATATGATTCTCTAAGTCTCCTAAAGTATTTTTAATTACATTATATGGGTTTTAATGAATTTATTTGAGAAAAATGTGTGTTTATATTCAAATGAAAATGTTCTATTTCATATTCCCAAAGAACATTGTAGATAAAGTTAAATGTTATATGAGATTTAATGTTTTTTCTAAACTAATAGTTTCTTCAATTTTTATATCCCTCATTAAGATTTAATACTCTTCCAATTTGTTTATAATTTTTTTATCAGGTTTAAGGATGTGTAATGGAATGGAAAAAGTACATTTAATATTTATATAGATTATCTATTAATATAATTCTGGATTTATTCTCAAAAATTTATATTATACAAAATTGGATACTGATCAAAAGGTTCTACATTATATTTTATTGTTTAGTTACATATGAGTAATTGTATTATTCTCTAAAACTAAAAAATTAGAAAGATCCTCTCTATGAATAAAAGTATGTTCTTGAATAAAACTCAAGAATATGAATTTATTCAGGATAGTTCCATATAGTTATGGAGTTACTTAACACACTTAGTTAATTTATTATTGAACTGCATGATTTAAGAAGAAACATGGTAATATGAAAAGGATATGAGGATAAATATCTGAATCTATTTAAGTGATGAATTAAAGTGTGAGGTTGTAATTTCATTATAGAGGTAAGATTTTTACAACCCATATAAGAGTAATAATAAACCAGTTTCATGTATAATTTATATTCATTATTAAATTATTTGGATTCACATTCATTCTAATAATTTTATATTACATTAAAATTAAATAATGAAATATTTTTATTTTAATTAAAGTGTTTTCCATGTATTTTATAGTTTTATATAAATGATAAGTCTATACATAATAAATTATTTTCATGTATTTATTGAGTACCCATATTTTATAGAATGCTTTTAATGTAATATAATTCCCCTTTTTTAAAAAATTATAGAACTAATGGAATAATAATCTACATTATGCTTTATTTTTTTTATCAATTTAATTTTAGGCTTAAAAATGTATTTTTCAAAAAAAAACAATTTTTTCATCGCATTTTTTGAACTTATATGTAAATTATTTCCTAACACTTCTTGAAATTTAATTTTGAAAAATTCAATTCATATTTTGAATTATATTTTTCAAATTTAGAAAATATTTCATTTTTATTTTTTGTCATAATAAATTGTAACCATGGTAAAAAGTTATAACCAAAATAAAGGTTGAAATTAGTAAATTATGTTTAAGACCAAGTGATAATGATACAAAATATTATACATAAGTTTATTGAATGAGATTATTTCAACATATTTCACTAAACATTCAAAATTTTATAGATTTTGTTCTATATGACTATGATAGTATGTTAATATCATTTTAACACTTAGAATATTTATGAGAGTGTTACTACCCTCACTTATATAAATGAACCTCATCTCCTCACATATCCAAGACACAAGTGAACTTTTTATTGACTAGGATCTTCCCAAATCCATCCACATCTATTTTAACATCTATTTATAGGTTTTAAACTCACTAAAAATCCTTCAAGTGTTAATGTGAAAGCCAAATGATGTGCACCAATGATGAGGTAAAACTCGTTACCATGTTATTTAAACTTTATTTCTTCCTCTACCTCCTTTAAACCTATAATAACATTTTTATTGTAAAATCATCAATATCTCCAATACTATAAAATATTATTATTATTGTGTTATGTATATTTTTTCATCTCATCTTCCATCCTATTGGAATCGAAAACTTTACTCATGCATACCTGATAACTGCCACCACCACAAAGTGATGTGACCCATTTTCCATAAATGGCTCAAAAGGATAGTTAAAAAATTTCATAAATTGAATATATATGATTAATATGACATAAATATTATTTTTTATAGAAAATATGTTATTTAAATTATTACCCATCAATATGATGGAAAATGATAACATAGCTTATGAGTACCTATGGATTACCATTTTAATGAATTAATGGGACTCATTTTTCATCACCATATATCATGTATATTCATAGGGATTGGAGAAATGAATAAATATAAAATTTATTACATATTTATAATTATGTAAAATTGAAAAATTATCTACTTTATTTCTTTTCCACCTGGTATAAAAATGAAAAGGACATTCATACGTATGTACATACTATCATCTCCATAAAACGACCGGTCTAATTTTCCATAGCCTCATTTCATGGATATTTGTAAATTTATATTTAATGTATAAGCACAACAATAATGTAATTAATAGTATTCAAGATATGATATAACCATTTAATTTTTAACCATTTTTATCCTACCAACTTTGTTTCATTATTATGAACTTAATGTCCCAAAAACATCAGACACAAAATAAATCATATTGGTAATTATATAATACTAGGAAATAGATGAAATAAATGTTATTATAATTTGGTTATAAACCTAAAAATGATTCTAAATCTTATAAATAATTAATTTATTTTTATTAAAAATGATTTAAATAATGTATGTGGTGATTCAGACACGAGGAATGAAATGTTTCTTTAAAACAATGTTTAACATATTTAATGTTTTACATACAAAAAGGTTAACACTATATCCTTGTTTTATAAAAAATTTAAATAATGTTATTATTATAATATATAAATTAAAATTAATTTATAACTATCATTTACATTCCCTATGGTGGTTTAAAATTTTCTATTTTTATGCTTTTTTATTAAAGTTATTCTTTGAAAAGTGTGAAAAGAATATTTTTTTTAATGTATGTGGCACAAACAGAATGTATCACCATCCTGACTATGATTATTTAAGAATATTACACTACATATTATTCATGGTTTTTTAATATAATATAATATTTACAGTTATCCTGAGAATTTTTTGGTTTAAGCGTTTTCAAAGGAAAAAGTATTTTGTCCTTATTTTTGTGCAAATCCAGAATGTGATTATTCATATGTGTAAAACTGAATATTTTAGAATATTTTATGACCTAAATGAAATATTATATGTTTTTTATATATTTTATTGTCCTTCTAAATTTTTTATGATGTTAGGTGATCCCTACATATCTCTCTAATAAAAAAGATATCCCAATAAAGATACATGAATTTTCTATGATTTTATAATATTTTTTCTGAAATATATTTATTTTAAATGGTAATAAAAGTATTATATATTTTAATAATTTTAATGACCCATTTTAAGAGTGAAATATATTTTTTAATTAAATGGTTTTATTGGATTCTAAGAAACCCTACAAATTATGATTTTTTCTTTATTCATTATTATGAAAGGTTTTATGAAAAAGGTTAACAAATAAATATTTTTTCATGAATATTTAAATAAAAATCTTGTCTCAATATTTATTATGAAAAGTGAAAAAAGTTATTATTGATTTCATTTTTTTAATAGGCTAACTAGTTAATTTCATTTTTTATATCCCTTAATGATATTTTTGTGCTCATCCAATGTTTTTAAAAAAAAATTAGATGGCATAAGGATAATTATGAACTATATTAAGTTCATTATTTATAATGTGGGGATTAATTTTAAAATAAACAATAATGTGTTGAATAAAACCAGATTATACATTTAAGATTCTAATTTTGGTAGAAGAAATTTAATATTTAATGGAAATGTCCACTTAATTTTTCAATTTTTTTAAATATAATATTTTGAACTAATTATTTTATAATATAAACATAAAATATCATGGGAACAATGAAATTTTGACCCTTCCTATTAAACTCATAATTATTTGCTATTGAAGGCATGAGTCTTTATAAAATCTGCCTCATTTTAAAAATATACTCTTGAAATTTGGTAACACATTCCATCTGTAATGAATCCATATCTGAAAAACTATATTGAACCAAATTATTCTAATCCAAATATCCCTTATCGATTCTATAAATTCTATCTAGTCTAAAAAGGAATCAATTTAATCCTTTATCACCAATCGGACCCCTGGACCTAAACGAGTTCCGTGATAATATCGAGCCAAAACTGAATGGTATCATTGTTTCATTTCCCATTTTTGTGAATCCTTACCAATCTAATATATAGATAAGAAAAAATATTTTATATCTATATATATATAAGTTCTTTAATTCACTATCTTAATATCCCAATTCAAGCACTACCCAGCCATTTCCACCCACTACAAACAACCAATATCACTATAGGAGGTGTCTCTTCCATTCTAGGATTAACTTAAAAACCATTTTAGTTTTTCGGTCCTACATATGGATTGTAGTATTTTTTTATAATGGGAGGTAACCCATTAAAATTTTAAAATAAACCTAAAAGTATCAGTTCAATAGTCATAAAAAACATATGAAGATTTTATAGCATTCACCATGCATCTACCCTACTTATTATTAGTTTCCATATTCATAAGTTGAGATTCAGGTACATTTTAATTTTTATATCCACCATCATTTCAAACAACTTATCTAAAATTTTCTAAAATATATTGAATTTCAATATTCCATATTCTATTTTTTCATGCCCATTATGAGAAAAAAACTCATAGGTGATATTCCTCCTACAATTGCTCATGGATTAACCTTTCTCTTTATATGCAGTGAAAAAGGGATGCATATTTTCATAATAAATTAATCTATTAATCCCTTAATTTTTAGTATCCTATAACACTTTATGTCTTTCGAATTATTATTTATTTTGAATAAATTTATTTTCATTTATAACTTGTGTTACACACAAAACCTAGTTTTAAGAAACCACGATATACTATTAAAATTTATTATGTAAATGCACTATTATAAAATAACTGTTAAACTTATGGACATGAATAATAATAACTAATTTTTAAATATTAAATATAAAGGTTTTATATAAAGAATAAAATTATAAAAAAATTACTCTATTTTTTGAAAATTCTATATACGTTTCGAAAATACTATTTTCCAAAAAAAAATATTTTTTTTTGATAAATAATTAAATTAATTTTAGAAAAATGTAGAGGATTAATTTGATAAAATAAACTTCATTTTTTAAAATCATAATTTTAATATTATATTCTGTTTAAATATTTATATTTTCTCAAAAAGATTAATTTCTCAATGAATAGTGAGAAATACTGGTTTTTATTGAACACTACCTTTTAATTTAAAGAATTTATAATGTTTATTTTTGTTTAAAAATTGTTTTTAAAGTAAAATTAGTTCAATAATATATAAATTAATCCAATTTAGTTCATATCAATTATCATCATATTGAATTTAGATCTAAAAACTTTTAAAAAAATTGAACATTTATCTCTTTGGAAACCCGCTTTCTTATCATGTTGTCTGGTTTCATTTTTAAATTAAATTTTTTGACTTTTATGAATTAAATTTAGAAAAATATATTTAATATTTGGAAAAATAGTAATATATATTATCTGATAAGTAAAAATTAATTTTCATCATAATTAGTATTAAAAACAGTAAAACCAAAACTATTTAACATGGTTAAGGTAAAAGCTGATTTAGAAAGAGATAAACAGAAAAATAATCGTTAAAAAAAACCTAAAAATTATTCAAAACCCATTGAAGGAAAATATTTATACCTTATATATTTTATTATCTATAATTTTATTTTTATGAGCCTTTTTTAATTAATAAAACATGGGTATTCGTTTTCTTTTCAAAAAATCACACGTGTGCCACTCACCTCACTTATAAAAGGCCACCCCTTATCCTATCCTCTTACAAAGCCCATTGTATGAGGAAATTCCTGAAAAAATAACTTCCCTAAATCCATAATCCCATCATATAATCCATATTTTGGTCAAAAATAAAGCATAAAAATCCTTTTGGTGCAAACCAAAAGAAGGTTTCCCAGGAAGAGGTAGCACCCCTAACTGAGCATTTTATTTTATTTATTCCTCAACCTCCTTAAATTATTATTCAACCATGATGATATAATAACCAAATTATATCCCATATACTTATATTTTTTTATTTTAAGTTCATTAACTACAATAATATCATCTTCCATCAAATGGTATAAAAGTAATCATTTTTGTGTATGGTGGAATACCGCCTCACAAATTGATGTTATTAATTTATCATCACCACCTCTTGTGCATGGATTTCGAGATGAATTAAATGTATATACATTATAATTATATTATTATACTTATTTAATTAATATACCATTTATACCTTCATATTTTTCATTATGTGGGATTATGATAATGTTGCTAGTGTGTACACCAGACTACTTCCTTGAGAAGGGATATGATTTGTTCATGTTTTACATTAATAGTAATAAGGATGGTTTTAACAAAAATATAATTATAGATATGAAAAGTAATTATGAAATGAAAATTTTATATAAAATATTTGTAGAAAATCTTCAATAATTCATTGAGTCTGAAGTGATAGATAATGTGATTCTTTATATATCAAATAGAAATAAATTAATGTGGTTTGAAAATATGGGAAGGAATATTCTAGGATACATTGGACTCTTTGATATCCTTGATTACATTTGAGTTTTGGTCTATCAACTAACACTCATGCCTAACCAATCTCAATTACATGATGTGTTCCATGTATCCCTATTAAGGATGTACAAACTATACCCATCACATTCAATGAATCCAAGGGTGGTACACATTGCAGAAATAACCTTCGTATGAGAAGCATCAAATGAAGATCCTTGATTATAACTACAATTTTCAATCAAACAAGACAACTCACCAAGTCAAAGTACTGTATCAAGAGCATAATTTGAGGAGGGATAATGGTATTTGGAAAAGGTAATGAATTATAAGTATCATCATTTTTATAATTGTATAAAATAAAATTTCAACGGTGAAATTTATTAAGGGTGAGATTGTAACAACCCAAATAATTATAAATGAAATTCTCTTTTTAAGGAATACATTCCTTCTTTAGAAATGTATTTATATAAAAAACTTTCAATATATTTTATTTTTAATTTTAGACTATTATAGAATATAGATATAATATTTTTTTCATTCTTAAAAGTCTTTTAATCATTATAACTTTTGATAATATAGTTTTTTGTATAGTGATCATTATGTTTAGTATATATTAATAGTTATGATAAAATCTAACTGTCATAGATGTAAGAAGTGATTTCTTCGCCCATTATGATCATACCCTATGAAGCCAATTTTTCATAGCTTCTAAGGGTGATTGAATAATTAGAATGTACCCTTAACTAAGAAAAACATAAGATTCAAAAATTGAAACTTGAGAAAAACGTTTTATTTGAGATGGAAAAGATTATCGAGATTACTAACTAATCAATGTTCTCCAAACCACCCTATTAAAATACCTCTATTTCACACTTTACCCTTAGGGCCTGAAATGGAGCAATAAGGGGTTTTTTTCTCAAGACTGGTAGTATGAATATTTATATTTTATTTTGAAAAAATAGTTATTATTTTTATTTTATTTTCACTATTACTTTATATATGATTAAATAATGGGTATCATAAAAATTATATTTTTAAATAAATTACTAATATTTTATTTTTTATAAATATATTGTCTCATTTAGAAGAATATTTTTGTTAAAAGCATCATTTTTTATATAAATTTTATTTTCTTGAAATGTTAAAATATCATAATATTCATTTAAATATAAACAAAAGTATAGTTTAGTCATGTCCAGCAAGATATTTATAAGGGATAAAAGTTTTTAAGTATCATAAAAATTAATATTTTATAGTAAATAATGATTTTTATTTAAAAGTGTAAATTCCTATATTTGGAAATTATTTTATTAAAATAAATATTTTTTCGAAATAATAACATTTAAATTATGAAATGGTTATTTTTATTAATTTTCTATGATAATAAAATTTTTGGCTAAAAATATAATGTTGTATAAGAAAAAATTATGTATAATGGAATAATAATATCCCAAAACTGATTTTATAAGTACTATAAAGAGCATCCAGGACCAAATTATAGATCTCACAAATAAAATAATTTTTTTAAAGTTTGTTTATTAATTTCAAAAATCTTTATGGAATCCTTTGAAACCTATATTATATTTTATGGTTTTAAAATCCACTTTTTATGAACATGAAACAGATATACATCATAAATTATATTATTCTAATTAGATCTATTCCAATACTAATAAAAATTTTGAAACCACTCTTCTATAGAAAACCCAAGGGTAAAAACATTGGGGTGTTTTTTGGTTTTGAATATTTTATCACTTATAGGCCAAAACCTAACTTTAGAAATTTATAAATAATTGACATCTAGTTTCCTATTAATACCCATTAATATTATCATTCCTCTTTACTCAATACCCATTGATCATAAATTTTTTTCTCCCAATTTCTCTCAAAATCCCTCCAGTGGTGTTATCATGCTCTATGGAAGCTCCTACAAAGATTTCAGAATCACCCTCTCTGGGTAAGGGATTATCTCACATACCTCATTCTTCAAATAATTTATTTGTATTAATACTTTTGAATTGTAATCTATCTAGTTAGTATATTCTTCTAAACATGCATTTAATTCCATTATGGTTTGTATATAATTAGATACCACATTTTAATCACATTAATCTCTTATATGAACATTTTTGTTCAAACATTATGCTAGTGAAATTATCCCTTGATTTTTAATTCCAAAATTTTGTGTTGTTAATTCCCATCCCCACTTCCACTCATGGGTATTCACCTTGATGTAACTACTCATCACTGATTCGGGAATTGAATGTATATAACCCATGCCCCTTAATTAGTGGATTAAAAGTGTTGAAAGATGCTATTATTTTTTATAATCATTGTGGAACAGAAATGCATGTGCATAATAAGAATGTGACATGTGGGGACTGAATTAAATATATATCCAATGAATTGTGTAATGTTTAATCTCATGATATACCATGTATAGTGGATGAGCGGTTAGCATAAGTATAGTATGTATGATTTATTTGAAATTATCTTTGAATTATGCATTTGATGACATGTTTTATGTTGTTTCCGCATACCTATTATGCCTTCCTGTTATCATCTTATTCCATGCATGGATATTCATGATTATTATTCTCACCCTTTTAGGATATCATGTCAGGTCTCTTAACACTTTTTTTGCATCATTAATTCATATTAAGCATTGATTATAAATTTACTAGGATTGAAAACTCACCCATTTATAATATAAATCCTCAAGTTATCTACTTTAGTATTAGAATATCAAAGGAATTGAAGGGCATGTTTTGGGGTTTTAAAATAAATATTTTGTATCCATATTTGAATTCATTATGTTAGATATAAAAATATAAAAATACACTAAGCCTCTTGATATTTTAGGATTGTATTATTTGATTCTTTAAATATGAATTCATGATATAAATTCCATAAAATATACAGGTTTCCTTAGAAAAAATACATTATTGATAAACCACATTGACTCAAAGACATCCAGGGATTTTCATTCATCTTGTCAATGATACCAAAAATGTTTTCTATTGAGGGTGATATAAAGACAAACCCATATGGATTTTACTTAACACATTTAAAATGATTGATTTGAGTCATGGAGTAGAGTAAAATTTGAGTACATTTCCTGTGAAGATACTCTTAGTCAATAAAATACTTAATTTCATAGAGGAGGTTGAAGTAAAAACGTTCACACAACACTATGGGAAGGGGTCAAATATTCTCAATCACTATGATAGCTTTTCAGTATAGTATGCTTCATAGGAATAGATGTTTTTTTATATGGTTTGTTTAACTATTACTATATTCATTTTCCTTAAATGAGATCCCTCTTTTATATATTGAGAAATTTGTTGTAAGATTCTATCAAAATATTACTATCATGGAGTACATAGTTTCAATGCTTTGGGAATGAAGAGGAATCATTGGATGGACTATATGGAATATAAAAACTTATTGATGTATAGTAAGTCTAAATGAATGAAATTTCATGTTTCCTTCCCTAAATAAAATAGATAGTGAGTGGGGTGACATAAAAAGATATGAATTTCGCCCACACCGGATATGCATGTTAATTGGTGTGTCCGTGACATTCTAATAGAGTACTTTCATACCGCTGTGGTGGGTATGTTTTAGACACTCACATTTTTACCCAAATTTTTTGTTTTTATCTACTGAAAATATTGAAATTTTATCATTGTAAAAATATATGTTATAATTTAAATATAGTTCACTTACTCATAAAATATGTATATTGTCCCGATAGTTCATAGAGTTAGTCTTTGATTTCCATAAAATTATTTTATGAATTCTTATTTTAATTCCCCTATAATGTCATATTTGGTAGTAGTAATGGGCAACAACATGACTGGTATCCTATTCTCAAAAAACTGCATATATTTATTCATGTAGTAATTGTATTCATTTATTATTATATCATTGAGATGATATAACCTTAAAGGTCATTTATTCATTATTTTTTTCAAAATATTATGGTCATTTAGGATTTTTCATTGTCATATAAAGGAACACCTTAGACTAAGGTGGTAATTTGGATCATATCATTGAACTATATTTTTTCCAAGATGAGATATCAAAAACTTAAGATGTGGCGCCTTATTAAGATAGCCTCACATTATCAGGTTCCACTAAATGTAAAATTATAATTAGAGTGTCATCAATATGTGGTGGCCTATTATACTGAGAAGTAATATCATTTTGAGGAGTATCATTTCCATGAAAATAATGTAGAATGTATTTATAGTTGATTATAATTTCCCATTATGGGGAGAACCATCTTTCTAAATTATTTCATTATCATATGGAAGAACTCTGCTACATATAATGTGGGTAATACATATGGAATTATTGAGTTAAATTCCAATGGGAGGTCCAATGTGTTTACCAATTTGATAATATCTGTTTTGTTGACTTAAATCATGTTATCATCTATCCTATTAATAAAATAAAAAATGAAAAATATACCATAGGGTTTACCTTTATTCAAGTTGATCTTGAGAAGAAGGAGATGACCTCTACAACTAGTACCATTGGTAAGAGATTCATGACCAGCCATCATACCATTATTAAAAGGGCATCCATCATAGGGATATATTACTACATAGATGTCCATTAATTATTATTCTCTATAGAGGACCTCATAATCTATTTGTAATAGTATAGTGGTGAGGAATTTCATAGTCATTGTGTACTCTTCGTAATGAGGTTCAAGTGAATCCTTGATCCACTGTAATAGTATGTCGATCACCCCTTAAGATTTTAATGCTCATATGGTTTGAGTGACGTTTTGAGATTGAAGATCTCCCCTAGTGAGTAATTATTCAGGATTTTCCCAATCGAGCTACCATGGTTAGAACATTAATCATAATATTGGATCCACGGTATGGAAGGTGACCTTGTTGTATAGGATCCCTCCTAAGTATCACATTAGTTGTTATCAGGATATTCCAACATACATTATGGGAATGAGTAGTGATATAAATCATTTTTATGATTCTGTCAAAATATATCAACATTATTCCAGGGTATTAAGCCGAAAATATATATAATCCTTCTCCTAACTTGTTGTTAGATTATGTCGATAGACTTCATAGGAATGAAGAGGGATATGATCCTACTAATAATATTTAGTAAAAATGTGTAATGAACATCTTGTGTGTTGAGAGAAATATATATATATATAAATCTTTTTCATATTTATTTTGGAGTATTCTTGTAGATATCATGTGAGGGGAAACAGATATGAACCTGATCAAATATTAAATTGAAATATATCGATGAAAATATCAGATTTTCTGATGAATAGGGATATAATCACGCCCCTGATCTACCATTAGAATGTAATGATAGACATCCTATATATTAATGGGAAGAAATATATGATCTGACATATGATTTAT
The DNA here is from genome assembly GCA_963277665.1 of Viscum album. NCBI lineage: Eukaryota > Viridiplantae > Streptophyta > Magnoliopsida > Santalales > Viscaceae > Viscum > Viscum album. The sequence continues at coordinate 754,220,371 of OY728132.1, read as the reverse complement.
CTTCACAATTTAATGATATAAATCCTTATTATTAAGGGTAACCAAGATATATAAATACATTAAGATATCTGTTAGAATATATTGACAAGCATAATGGGTAAGAAAAAGGTTAGGTTTTTATTTATTAATAACTTCAAGAATATGTTTTGGAAAGTCACATATGGGAATAAAAATATGATTACAATACCTAATTTGAGTAGACAGGTACACCTAGTGAGCTATCATCCTAGGTGTCTAAGTTGAGATAACTACGGATTGGATTTTCAGAATGAACTCCACAACTTATTCTTGAGGATCTATGGAAGTATGGAACTAGTAATGATAGTGATTTATGAGGGTAATTTTGGGTAGTAATTGAATAATAATGGGGATCATATCTATGTCTACCTCTACCTAATTATGTTAATGGAGATAGATGTTATTTAATTATCAAGATAGACTCACAAAATGATTTTACATTTAAACATGTGACACTTGATTATATGTGGACTATCCTTGATGATACATCCTATAAAAATTCATCTATAATAATATTTCAGTAGATACATCCATTGTTGTGATGGATCCTTTGAGATGATATTCGTATAACATGGTGTCCACAAACATGTTCCAGAGGCAGTGGGTGTATTTCAATTTTCATTAAGAGTGCTAGGCTATAGTATTTATGGTGGTGGCTCTGTATGTCATGTATATTGGATAGTAGGATATAGTATCGCACCAAGTAAAATAGTTACCACAAATACGCATGTGATTCCTTTCATGGGAAAAAAAACATTTGGTGATTCCATTTGGATATTTCAGAAGATATCAAAATCCCAAATTTTATCAAAAATCAAAAATAATAAACTTGTCAATGATGCACACCCAGAAAATAATATTATCAATATATTTCTTCCATCGGTAAATGATTCAAATAAAGTTCATCATTTTACATCTCATTTGATTTTTTACAACATTTCTTTAGTTAATGTGGTCATACCATCCATTAAAAGATAGTAATTAGGATATATAAACAAAATTTTGGATCATGAATATATCTAGTGTATGAGTGGTTGCATCATACCTTAAGGGATATTATTTGAAAATATGTGATTCTTTTTTGATTAAGGAAATATTCATGAAATCCCTCCATATAGTTACACTAGTTTTCTCAACGAGTGTAATCAATTTTCACCATGAGTTCTCATGAACATGTATATATATCGATGGATCTAAATTTATGTCTTAAAATTTAGTTACCCGATAGTTCAATTCCAAAAACATGGTACTTTAAAATTTAGCGACATTCAGGTAAGTGATAGGTGTTGTGGATTTGGGACCCGACCCATGAAAGGGGATTCCTAAATATACAGAATAAGGGACTCAAAACCCACATAGTTTCATGTTCTTAATTGGACATGTTTATCATTTTTAGTCAAGTTATAAGGAATATTGTGGTTTATTTTAAGGATATACAGTGATGACCCATGAATTTAATTTTATGTTTGTGTATCTAGTAACTATTCATTGTAGATTGATGTTATTCATAGTATATTCTATGATATTTAGAATAGTGTTATTTAACTGTTAATACTATGTGAATGGTTCCTAGTACTAGTAAGTTTGAGACTTAAACATGAACATAAATTTATATTTTGACCTAAATAATGACTTTGGTGATGGTGGAATTTAGAGATTATATAAAGTTAGAGGATCAAATATTCATTTTTAGCTCCATTATTTTTCTAAAGGGACAAGGAATGAATACTAGACTCTTGAGTCCTATAACACTATAAGGAAGAGTTAGTGCTGAAAAAAGTTGAGGCCTATATGTGTGAGGAACATTGAGTTGACCAAAGGGGCCCACTCTATTATCAAAATTTGAAAAGATACATAATATGGGACAACCAAGAGTAGTATCTTGTGCTATAATAGTTTTAAAATTCAACCAAACAACATTGATCCTTGTAATCAAGGGAATATATTATCGTAAACACAATGTGGGGATTATAAGTTAGGGAGGAAAACTAACTGAGTCCAATTATCAATGAAATACATGATAAAAGGGGGGTACTCAAGTATAAAAACCTAGTCCTATATCGTAGTTCATGGATGAGGCTGGGGAAGGTGGATGCCTATGGTTTGAGTTCATAGTGATATACGAGATAGTTATGTCACATAAAAAATGTGCTTCTCAGGTATAGTACCTAACCGATATGGAAAAATAGTATTAAAACTAAGGGAATTAAATCCTAATAATGTTACCTAAGTAATGTGGAGCCATGATGTGGAGGCTTATGTGACGTTTACCCCATTTACGGAGGCATGGGGGATGTCTCATCATATTATGGGATACTCAAACTGTGTTTTTAATGTTTTAAAAAACTATTGGATATCTGATATTATTTTAGAACATGGTTCCCTAGAGTGGTATCTTTAGGATAACCATAGAATATGGTGACTTATTGTCATTCTTATGGGATTCTATACTATTCCCTGGTCCTAATTAAGTGTAATCCAAGCGGTTCATTATAAAGGTTTTCATGTTAAATCCCTTTTTTGAAAAAAAAATTACCCCAAGTTCACATTATCATCCTCAAGGTATAACATATATAGTCACCAAAAAGAGATATATGAGACTTTAGAATTCATAAATATGGGTTATTTTATAAAATTATGATCTTAAATCACCATTAAATCTCTCACTCTAAAATTTAATCCATAAGGTCTATTTTTAAGAAAAATTATTATAGAGAATGGTGCATATGTAACTATCACCCCTTTAAACCATTTTAGCCAGGTGTCTTACATAAGAGGCATGGGTACATGTATAATTAAAGCACTATAAAAATTTATAACCTTTCCTTCCTGAGTGTAATTTTTACCATTTATTCTCTCTCACTATTACTCTCTTATCACTAGATTTTTATTTTAAAACATTTTTTGGGTCTTTGTTTCTTAATTTTTTTATCTTAGGTGAATAATTTGGAATTGAGCGATGAAATTTATTTAAACCCATCAATTTCATAAATAAATTTCACATCTTATTAGATGAATATTAAATACATAACATTACAATCAATGAAAAAAACATAATTTTTTCACGTCTTTTGAAACATGGATATAGGAACAAGTAGTTAACAAAATATAAATATTGTCTCCCATTTAATTCTTTATAACTAAAAAATTATTAGACACCTAATAATTTTAAAATTTATTCACATCATGTGGAAAATAAAACATATTAATTGGTTATGATGGATACTTGGTAAGGGGGAAAGGGATATGTTAATGATCATTTAAAGATAAAATGGTCACAGTGAGAATAATAACATGGTATTATCTTTGAAAAATAAGACATTATAATTCTTAGATCATAGAACCGAGTAATGGAATAAATCATGGTATTTCATAATATATTAATCATAAAGGGATCAAATGCCATGATCCATGAGAACATAATATTTGAATAATATCATGTCATAATAGAGTTGCATAAAGTATGGAATACTCATAATCATTGAAATAGTATGCCTATGCGACCAACCAAGACATTAATAACATGTTAATATTGATATAATTTCCTTATACCTATTTTTTCAAATAATATTCTCTCATTTACCCTCTTTTGGGCTTGGCATAACATCCATGTACCTTCTTTTTGGATTGGGATAACCTCTTGTGTACCCATTGAGCTAATAGAACATTAATATTTATCCAATTAATTATAGGGATATATAACTCTTTTAAAAAAAGTAACATAATGAAAACCATACCTATGTTTTCTATGAGATCATGAAGCACTCATCATATCTTCATATCAAAACTCATGCAAGGAAAATAGTTTTCCTAAAAACATCAAAAATCCATCATAGCATAACCCATTGAAAATAAAGGGGTTTTATAAACATCTCATCATCAAAATCACTAATAATATAGATAAATAATAAATATTATATCATTAGATTATATCCTCATTCAACCATAAGGAACATAAAAGATGTTACTGTTGAGGAAAATTCCATTTAAATATCATTATAATATTTCTTGAGGAAAATACCCCATTCATCTTGAAATAAATAATTTAATATATTAATATTTCCAAAACATTATGCAAAATATTTTTCCAATAAAATAACTATGTAAAAATTCTGACGAATATTTAATTTATTGGGTTTTCATGATGGATGTAAATTCTATTTATACCATGCACGTTAAAACAATGATTCCTCTCACATTTTTGGAAAAAATTAAATAGTACATCATTTAGAAAATGGGAAGAAGAATATAATAAAATATTTTTTACTTTTTTATTAATAGTTAAAAATTAATTTAAACAAAAAATTGAGAATATTAGATACCCTCATGTGAAAAATTATATAAAACAAGTATATTGAATAACCATGATTTTTTACTGAATAAAGAAATAAACTCAGTTTTCCTTAAAAACATAATTTCAATACCTTGACTAAAAAAAGTGAGGAAAATAAAAGGAAAACATGTATTATAAATAAATACACCTTGGAGAAGAAAATTAAAGTTATTTATCATGAAATAATCCTATAATTTCCTCCAATGGAAATATAATAATAAACAATCTTGATTAAAATTATATTGAAACATGAATCGTACACCTTGAGTCTCACATGCCCCAAAGTGGTTCAAAAATGATTTATAATAAATTTATATTTATTATAATTATGTATTGTTTCCATTTAAATACTAATAAATTCATATATAATCCACATATAACATTTTAATGTGTATTTATTCATAATTCCTAATAAAAACTTCATTTGTGGGAGCCAAGTGCTTAATTTTTCTTGATAAGTTTTGTTCTGTAAATCAGTTCCAATGGATTTGATCATGGTTCCGTCATCTCAAAAATTATATTTATGATATAATTATTAAATATATTCATTATATAAATAATAAATACTATTCCATAAAAGGTATATATAGAAAAATTAATTACATCATTCATACAGATGGTAGGTCGTATGTACACATGAACCCTGCTTTCACTTTTTGAAGAATGGATTGAAAGATATCTAAATAATATTTCATTGTTATATAATAATTAATATATCATAAATATCATATATATTCATTAAATATATCCTTGGTTCTATCTATGCTATGTGAAAATTGATAATGAATCACATCACTTTTTGAAGGTGGTAGTCCACATGTAGACATAATCAATGTTATCATTTTATAGTAGAAGGGAAGGTAAGAATATATATATTATATTATAATTATAGAAGTATAATTATGTCCTAAATATCATTTATAAAATTTAAAAACATCATAATATAAATCAATAAAATATAGTGATGGAAAATAAATTGTTTCATTGTGTTGTGGTAGTAGTCCACACATACGCATAAACTATACATTAACTAACTATTTGATGGATAAGAGGGTGGATAAATGTATTTTAATAATCCTAATAACATTAATGTATATTAATAATACTAAATTTTTTATTATATTATGAATTTTATATAATTAGAGAAGTTATATTAAGAAATAAATAGAAAGAGGTCGGGTAGGAAGATTACCACTTCGTTGGTAGGCCCCCTTTAGACTCCTTCATAAGGATGGTTGGAATGGTATTTTAGTAAGAAAATCACTTATAATTAATATATTGGGAAGTTAAAAAGAGACTTTTTCATAATATATTCCATCTAGATGGATCAATGTGGTGTAAAGAAAGTAGGGAAGGTGTGTCCTTTCATAAAGGAAGGAAAGGACACAGTTTGAATTAAAAAAAGCATAAAATATAAATTAGTCATTATCAATACAAATGCTTCCAAAAAAATATTTTTATAAAAGGGGTAAAAGTTATGAATTTCATCATACAATTATATTTTATAGATTTTTTTCATTTTAAACCTTTTTTTGTTTAAACCTTTGGTTAACCAATTTTAAACTTAACCATGATAATCACATTTTTTTAATATTATTCTGTTATAATATTAACTATATGCTAAAAATTAGACCATAAATGAAAAAATGGATTCAAATTTATAATATTTTTCATATTAATATTCCACTATAAATATTTATATGATTTGTTTAGTAATTTAAGAAAAACCATTATCATAAAATATTACTTATGTCATTTTAAGAACTATTGAAATAATTTTACTTTCAAAGCATCATGAAAACAATTGAATTTGAATATAAAAAATTAGTACAATTATAATATGTTAAAATAATATATTAAATTAATTGAGTACTATAAATCACCCAAAAAATATTACTTTATGATTTTTTAATACATTTTAATGGTTTTTCTGCTTCTTGTATAAGTATTATATCGTTGTTGTGTAGAAATCTAGGGTAATTATTTCATCACTAATAATTAAAAATAAATCTCCATGATAAAAATATATTTTTTTATATTTAATATAATAAATTATTTCTAAAATTATTATCATTTTATCCTTATTTAAAATAAATTAGTGATAATAAATTCTAGACAGTAACATTTTGGTATTTTCTTTAAAATAAAAATTCTAAATTTCATTATTAAGGGAAAATTCACCAAATTTATTTATATTTAAATATGGTGTGTATATGGTCAAAAAAATTATTTTAAATGAAATAAATTCAAGATTTTTTTTATTGTATGACTTTATCTCATGGTATTAATCATGTTTTACATATTTAAGTCTTATTGAGGTGATAAATATTTTCCAGATTTACTAGTCATAGTGAACAAAAATAAAAGAGGCTACTTAAAAAATTTGGGGCAATCGATTCTAAATATGTTATTCATTTTTTAAGATTCATTATCTAGATTTGGTAGTAATAAATTCTAATATAAATGCATAAAATGAAATGAAAAAAAGTTTTTTAAAAAAAATTATTTCTAAGCACAAAAATAAAGTTATATCAAAATCCAGAATACTAATGAATAAAATATAATTAATTAGATTAATCTAAATCAAATTGATCGTATATCACTCTAGGAGATAATTTAAAATATCATAGGACCTTTAAATTAATTTATTTAATGAAAGTAAATTATAGTATTTTAAAAATATGTTCTTTTCACTATTCAAAGAAACATAAATCATTTTAGAAAAATACAAAAAATTCACCCTAAGTTGATTTTGATATGGTTATTTAAAAAATAATCTTGTTCATATATAATGTTTCTAAAAATGGAAGTAATTAGTTTAATTATTTGATAATAAAAATAAATAAAAAATATTTATAAGCAATAATAATATAAACAAATTACAAAAAATTGAGTACATATTTAGAGATATATTTTATTTATATAAAATCATTATACATATATTTAAGCATTTAGAATTCATTATTCAATCCTCCAATTTAAAATCTATGTTAAAATAATATACTATATTACATTTTATTTAGACTTGGTATTTTTTGTATCATAAGAAATCATAGAAATTAAATTAATTTGAAGAGAAATATATCATAAAATATTGAGGTGTTGCATTCTACACTCCTTAAAATGAGATTTACCATAAAAATTTAACCAAACTAATAAACAAATGAGGATATATCTATTTCACCATATAATTAGGTTCCTAATTGGCATCTTGGAATTTATGATACCTTCAATGGACATTAGGCAGGTGAGTATTGTTTTTGCCTAAAACATTATTTATATGATCTAAGATTTCTACCAGTTGTTCTTTATAAGATATATCAAGATTCTGACGAATGAACTTTGAGTTCAGTACATTTGATGGATAATGTGTGTACTTTCTCAAGAGATATATGTAACACATCATTATCTTGAGTGAGTTTTGGTGGATTCATAAAAAAAGGAATAATCCCAACTCCATCAAGAATATCAAAGAGAACAATATATATAGAGATTAGATTTTCTTTCTTTAATAATCACATAACTATATTCTAGTGAGAAATATTTATAAATAACTTTTCACTCACTTTTAATTCCATATAATTTTTATTATTGTTGGCGTAAAAAAAATTTCAACTCAAATACACCTTGATATATTAGTGAATATATTTCACATTATATAACATTTCTTCATTTATCTCAAATCCTAATATATTTCTTTCTCCAACTTCATCCTAGAACATTGGAGTTCTAAACTTGTTTTCATATAGGGATTCCTAAGGAGCTATATGAATGGTCTATTTAAAGCTATTGTCATAATAAAACTCACCTAGAGGACGGTGTTGATCACAAATACCTTTTAAATCTATAAAATAAGATATTATCCTATCCTCGACGGTTTGAATGGTTTTATCATATTTAACCCCTATTTAATAATGATTAGTAGTATTGAAACTCAACTTTTTATAATGGTCCTACTGAATACTTCTTCATAACATTAACCTAATCGTCATATCCCAATCACATATAATATAATATATAAATCCATGAAACCTAACCACTTATTTAATATATATTCTTTATTGTTTATTTGGGTTTAATATTCTAATATATTTTGAATTGTGATGACTTCATAAGGTGTTTGACTACAAAATACAGGGTGAGTCTAATGATAATATTCATGGTGGTATTTTCTCGTTTCTATTCTGGTATGGGTAATAGTTATAAAATCACCTAACAATTTTTTCTCCCAGCCTTATATAACTAACCTACCATGCACTAAGATACGTACTACTTAATATCACTTTTCATGTTTTCCCACAAAAATTAATCTTTCAGATATCTATAAATATTCATACTTCTAGAATGATAAGAGAATTTTGAACTTTAAATTTCATTCAATAGCTAATTATTCAAAAAAATGTATATAAAAAACATATGTGTGGTTCTTTAACCTTATTATTAAAACTTTATAAACAGTCAACTCAATAACATATCTGACCTTCTTCAATAGTTCCATATCTTAATTTTTTCCTTCTCTAATCCTGACATGGAAATATGTTTGAACACTCATTTGAATAGGATAATATTTCTCCTCCTCCTTCATGATATATAGATATATTATTTTAAAATCCATAAATAATTGAGATATTGTGATCCACATCATATATAAGAAATATGGGTACTTTCTATTCAAATAGTTGTGCACCTTCTTTAATTTACTATGTCGTTAATTTTCTTGATCAGTCATAATCTTTAGTCAACTCCAAAAATATTCTATAGGTATATTCATCTATTTTTGAGTAAATATATACATTAAAATTTAATTGTTAATAAATATATCACACATTTATATATGAAGATAATTCCTTGATAAATTTAATTCTAAATTTGTCATATCTAATCCCAAATCATGATTTGGGTAATTTTACTTATGATCCTTCAATTTTCATGATGCCAAATCTATCACAATATCATTGTATATGAGGACACATTGTCGTAAATTATTTGAAGTATTACTATAGATCAAAAAACCTTATCCACTATAGGGTAAATTAATAATAGGTGTACTTACTAACCTTAAAATTGGTTTCTTGAAGGTTTCTATATATTTATCTATCCAAAGGACATTTTCTCCCTTTTGAGTAAACATAGTGATTTGATTCTATATCCATGATAAATTCTTCAGAAAGAGTCGATAATATCCATCCAAGACAAAACAATTATGGATCTTAGTCATAGTGGTTGGTCTGGGCCTGTATTCAACAACTTCTATCTTTTCTGGATCCACTGATAGGCCCTTTCTTGAAATTATATGACCAAGAAATGAAACTTTTTGTATCCAAAAATCACACTTTGTAAATTTTTCATTTAGCTTCTCCTTCTTTAGGGTCTTTAGTAAAAAAATAAAGTAATATTTATTATCATTATATTACTTTTAATATATAATAATATAGTCTATAAAGACTACCAAAAACTAATAAATGTATTCTCTAAAGACTCTATTCCGTAAGTCCATGGTGATAGTGGTGGAATTAGAAATATGATATAGAGTCATTATAATCTAATAGTGTCCAAACCTCACATGGCAGGAAAATATTTTGTATGTTTTCCCTTTTAACCCAAAAATGATAGTATCTATATCAAACATAAATCCAGGAAAAATATTTTCGTCAATTAAATTGATAAAAAATATATCGATACGGGGAATATGATACTTATTCTCAATTGTGATTTTTTTCAGTTACGGATAATCAATGAAAAGCCACATTCAACCATCATTATTTTCAATTGAAATAATGTGGTTTCCCCGGGGTGACACACCTATGAAAATGAATCCCTTATTATTATTCTTCTATATATTATTCTCCAATTCTTTCAACTCAATCGGTTCCATTCTATGTAGAGTCTTTGTAATAGGCGTAACACTGGGTTTGAGTTCTATTGAAAAATAAAATTCATTTTTTAAAGGAATACTGAGAGATTATTATAGTAAAAAATTAAAAAAATTCAATATAATAGGAATATATTTTATATCGAGTTTTCCCCCAACCATCTTAGATAAACACCACTTTTAATAAGAAGAAAGACCAATATAATAGATGCAATTTCCATTAGAAGATAAAATTTATCCTTGAACATGTATACAATCAAAGTTTCATTACTAATATAAATCATGAATTCCATTCCTTGAAGATTAAAGTGTTATTTTTTAATTAATTCCAATATATTCCTAATATAAAATCAATTGTAAATGGAGATACAATAACAAGATTTTAAGGAAGAATATTCAAAAAACATCATTCAAAGGAGAATCATATACTTTAGGTGTATTCATCAAACCATTAGATGTTTTTTCTGATAATTTAAAATCTAAACATTGAATTGGGACTATGATACCCTTATAAAATTATTGAATTATAAAATAGTGGGATTATCCTAAATTAAATAATAGTTTAGTGGTTCTATAGTGGTTGGTGACTATACTTTCCAAAACCTTGTTATCTTACCCAACATCAGTAATTGTGGCCACATAGTATTTCCCATTTTCTCTAGTATTAAGAGTTTTTTTATATTAATCACCATCTCTAACCTTCAAATTTTAGCACTAGTTATTGAAATTCATGTATTTCTTTCATTTGAAAAACTAGAGTTTGGGTGTTTTATTCTGTAGTTCTTTTATTCCATATTTGGATAACTACTTCCCACCACTTTCGCATTTTTTTTCCTGATGATAATTTATTTCAAACATAATGAATTTAATAGTACCATTAAGACAATATCCAAAAATTTTCCTTGTTCACTTCAATTATAATGTAAGGATTTCCTTCTTTCCTCAATGGTATTTATTATTAGAATTTTTCTTAAATTTCACATTTCTTTTCTTATAAAAATAAAAAAATTAATGGGTAACTATAGTGTATATTTATAATATGGTATCACATGATATTATTTATACATAAATACTAAATTATCTTAGTAATAACGCCTTTTAAAGACTTAGTCTTAAAACACTAAAGAATATATCAATCCTACTTTCTAGTTCAACGATAATATTAGAAGCATACCTCATTAATCATGTAAAATTCACATCATACACACTAATGGATTCATCATCCTTAGAACATAACTCAAGAAATTCTATCTCAATTTTCACTTGAATAATACTAAGAAGGTACTTATTAAAAAAAAATCAAAACTCATCCCACTATATTGAGTCAATTTCTTCCTATTTAATCAGGTTTTTAGTGAGAGTATGTGATTGATATGTTCTTCCTTCCAAAAGATAGATATCCAAAATGCTTTTTTCATGATCTGAGTAATAGAGAAGAGAAAATAGATATTTTAATTATACTGATCAATATATCAGAAACTAGAGGATTAGTTGATCCACTAAATTAATGTAGATATTTCCTTAGGAATAACTAAATAGAGCATTTCTCCCTCCGTTTCTTGTTTTGAATCTCACCATAATTCATTGATTGAGGATTTCGAGCAACAATATAAATGAAATTTTTAATTCTATAACCCATAAAATTTTTCCACTCATGAATAATATTATTACATTTTCTATCGTATTTATCATTAATGTGGTTCCTTCAGTTTATAACAATTGAATTAGACTAAAAATCATAGTGTGAGAAACAATAAACATAGTGGGAAACAAGATAATCCTGAAAAATGATTTATAGTATGTATAAATGATGAAACCATATTTTAAATATATGAATCATTAGTTTATACATGGTCATAAATGATCATCACCTATTCAAAACCTTCATGATGGTTCATAAGTAAAATGTGAATTAACCTAAGAATATAACCCTAGAGTGTCAAACTATGTATTTAGTAAGGGAACACTCACCCAGTAACAGACAAATGAATCAGATATAATCAAAAAAATATGTTCAGGGTTATTACCCCTAGATGCATCTATTATATAAATATTTCAACTTATAGAGCCTAGGAATGGACGTTTTTAGGGTAAATCTCACCTCTTTGTTTACCATAATATAGGATGTTCACATATACATAGAATTTTCCTAAGGGTTCTCACTAAAGATTTATAATAAAAGTTTCAAAAGGTTACTAAATATTGTTATGATACCAGATATAGAAACCCATATTTTTCATACATAAATATCATATCTTATTAAATTAATATGGAATACACAACAATATGATCCACATCAGAACCATAATATTTTAGGGTATCTAGAAACATGGATACATAAATAATTCATTAATAAGATATCAATATAATCTCCCACTAAGTTATTTATAACCATCACCCTTTTTTGACACATTATACATAAAACATCTCTTAATATATTATGGAATATAAAACATAATATATAGTGATATTAAATTCTAAGTATGGGTAAACAACGAAGATCTCAATGATCATTTGAACCTAAAATGGGAATAATGGTTATGATAACAATATAATAACCTTAGAAAAATAATAAAAGAAATTACTAAAATATAATCATGATTCTTGGAATAAATAATGAATGTTCATATTACATAATTCATAAAGGGATCAAAGGACACGGTCCATGAGAATATAACATTAGCATAAGAACGTGTCATAAAAATGGTGTAAAATGTGGCATTATCATAGTCAAAAATATATTATATCAAGTATACCAAAAAATATATTTATATCATGTTAATATTAGTATAACTACCCATGTACTAGTTTCTATCTTGGTATAACCTCTCATTTACTCTCTTTTAGGCATGGGATAACCACTTGATGGCCCTATTTTGGGATTCTGCTAACATTCAGTGTACCCTTTGTTCTCTTAAAACATTAATAATTACCCAAGAATTAGAGGTCTATATATATCCATCCCCACATATCACTTAATTAAAACCATATATATGTGTTCTACTTGATCATGAAATATTCATCATATCTTTATATCATAACCCTTAAAATGAAAATGAGTTTCATAAACATTTCTTAAATTCATAATAGCATAACCCATGGAAAATAAGTGGGGTTTGTGAGAATCTCATCATCATAATCATAAACCATATTGAGAAACAATAAGTATGGTATCATTAGACTATAAACCCATTAAATAATAATTAATTCCATAGAATATGACAATGATTAATATTCCTTTAAATGATCACTAGAATATTTCTTTAGAAATTTCCCTTTTCATTTTTAAATAATTTTATCATGATATAAAAATTTCAAAAATATTATAGAAAACATTTTTCTATAAAATAAGCATGGAAACATATATAGGAATCTTTAAATCATTGATCGGTCATTACAACAGGATCTTTTGTCTATTTTTTGTATATTAAAACAAAAATTCCTTTCAAATTTTTGGTAAAACACAAAATTTCCTCATTCAGAAAATGAAAACATAATTAATTTTAAACCATCATGTTAGTAAATAAAACATGGGTAAAAAATAAATTAAATAATAATTTTATAATAGAAATAACACTCTTTAAAATATATATATAAAACTTTGACATAGAATATAAATTATTTTCGACCATTTAGAGAAATAAAGTCTATTTTCCTTACAAACATTATGTCAGCCTCATGAGTACTTAATTTTGAAGAAAATATATTAAAACATTTATTCCTAAGGGAAAAAATATTATAATAAAATTTATTATATTTATAATTGAAGGGTATTATTATTTTCTTCAACTGAAATTCAATCATAAACAATCCCGATTAAAATAAGATTAGAACATAAATCCATTCCCTTGTGTTTGAATGGATTTAAAATTACATTAAAATCCAATTTAATAAATGTAGATTTATTATAAATTTATACCGAATTCGTTTACATACATATAATATTATATATTATTCACATATAACATTTAAACACACATTTATTAATAATTATTATTAAAATCGTTCTTTCGCGGTGTTAATTGTTTTATTTTTCCCGAGAATTTTCATTCAGTACTTCTGGTCCTCATGGTTAAATAATAAATAATTCATGAAAAGATTTATTTATGATATAAATATCATATATATTAATTATATAAATATTTATATTCAGTAAAATGTAGGGAGAGAAAATTTAATTAAATCGTTCGTAGAGACGGTCGACCGTACATACTCATAAACGTCGTTTTTTACTTTTAAACAGATGGAATAAAATAAATTTTAATAATAATTCACCTTTATATTATCATTATAATAAAATAAATATCATATTAATTCGCTTAATATATCCTTATTACCATCCAAGTAATTAAAAAATGAAAAACAATTCATCCCGCTTAATGGAGGTTGTAATCCACACGTACCCACAAGGGGTGTTATCGTTTTCTGCAGGTTAGGATGGTGAGATGGTAAATATGATATTTTAATTATAGAATCATAATTATTTAATAAATATAATATATTAACTTTAATTTCATTATAAAAACCATATTTAAATTATTGGTATTGAAAATGAATTGTATATTTGCATTGAAGTGGTAATCCACATGTACATACAATCAAAACTTTCACTTCCCATTTTATGGAAAATAGGATGGATAATGGTAGGTAAATAATCATAATAAAATTTAAGTATCTTAAGGATAATTAATTTATTATTTAATTATGTATATTATATATTCTTAGATATGAGAAGAATAAATAAATTGAAAGAGGTTGGGAATGAAGATTACATCTTCTTCGGTAGGATTTTTTTAGATCCCTTCTTTAACACCCTTGAAATGGTAATTCAATAATACAAGAACCATTAATTAATGGATAAAGTATCCTAGAATATAATTAGTTAGATTATTTGGATATATATTTCTCATAGTGGTGTAATAAGAAGAGAGAATGGGTTTCCTTTTAAAAGGGAGGGAAATGACACACTTGAAGCACAAAAAAGATTAAAATATAATTTAATCATCCTCTATAAAAGTGATTCCAAATTTCAATAGATTAAATTAAAAATACTATAAGGAAAAAAAATCTTCATAAAATGAAATTTAAATACGTTTTCAAGTGATTCTAAACCTTATCTTCTTGTTTAACCCCCTGGTAAACCAATTATAATCTAAAATGTGGTAGTAACTTTTTTTTATATTCAAGGGTTACAATTTTTAATATAAGATAAAAATAAACACATAAATGATCAAAGGAAAAATATATTATACCATTTTTTATCCTAATATTTCTATTTAAATGTTTTAGCGATTCTCCAATAATTTAATAAAATATTATTTTCATAAAATAATATGATGTCATTTTAATAACTATTCACATGATTTGACTTTGAAAACAATATAATTTCAATGTAATTCGAATATAAAACATCAAAAAATATATAATATGTCATATTAATATATAAAATTTATGGGTAACTATAAATCAAACAAAAATAATTAATTTTATAGTTTTAAAAAACGTTTTTTTTTTCTACTACCTACACAAGCACTGTGTTGATGTTGTGTAGGCATTTAAGGTAATTATTTACTTGCTAAAAAATAAAAATAAATAAAAATGATAATATTTTTAATTATATTTCAAATTATCATTTACATAAAACACTTATATACTTTTTATCCATATATAAAAATCATATAAATATAAAATTCAAGAGAGTGGCATTTTAGAATTTTAATTAATTAATATATTACAAATTTAATTTACAATGGAAAATAGCACCAAAATTATATATATTAAAATTTTTGTGTATATGTAAGAAATTAATCTATAAAATTATATAAAGGTAAGTTTTTTAACGATTTTGATACTTTATCTCATGGTTTTAACCGTGTTTTACCCTTTTACCCTTACTGATGAGACAAATTTTTACCGTTGTTAATATTCCGAGTAACCAGAAATAAAATTGTTCTGTTTAAGAAATTTAAACCTGATGATTTCAACTGTGGTAACCATTTTTTAATATTAAATTTAATTATTTGGAATAATTCAACTCTAATATAAAAATGTACAATTTAATGAAAATACATTTTTGAAAAAATGCCTTATTAAGCATTAAAATTAACGTATATCATAATCATTAATATTAATAATTAAAATAGAATTAATTAGATTAGTCTAAATAAAATAACATATATTTAACTTTAATACCAAAAACTATATAATGCGACCTTTAAATTGGTATATTTAATGAAAAGAGATAACATTATTTGATAAATCTATATTTTTTCATCATAAAATAAAAACTCCATCATTTCATAAAAATATAAAAATTTAACCTTAAGTTAATTTCGATATGATCATTTGAAAAAATAATGTTCATTTTTCATCAATATTTTTTAATTATTTAAATCCTTTATACATAACTGTAAAAAAAAATTTATTCCTACTCACTAAATCAATTTAACATCTAGGTTAAAATGGTATTATATATAAGTGTTTATTTAGACTCAATTCTTCATGTATCGTAAGCTATCAAATAAATTAAATTTATTATAAGAAGAATATATAATGAAATAGGTGGGTGTTATCATATCTGAACTGTGGTATCCTATAAGAATATGGTATGTGTTTTTTTTCATGTTTCACAATATTCTTGATGTATATATGTGATGTTATATTGTATGCCTTGGGTTTTAGATTCCAAAATTCTAAAAAGGGATGAGATGAATCTTGATAGGTGTGATAGGATAGGATAAGGATTTTGTAGAGTTTATTGAGTGTTCCATGTGTGGCATGGTGATATTTGAAAATCATGGTGTCCTAACTCTAAGGATAGTATAATATAGTTATATTTAAAGGACCCTATAGTGGTCTAGGGTTCAATTATTGATTGTGAATATCCATGTATGAAGATATTCGAGTTAGTTAAATTCCTCTAATGTGGTAAAGGGTTTGGGTAGAGGTTATGGCTAGTGAAGATTCTTGGTAATGGCATAGAAGGGGATTCAATGTGACAAGTGCATCTCGTAACCTCCCTACTATGAGTACAATGATTGGGGTATAACATTATTGGGATGAGACATTTCATTCATGGATGATTTTTTTATTCAGTGGTTTGGGCCTTGGTGAATTTCAATTATGGTGTGATTTTGGGTATCCCTTCGTTAGTGTTAGTAGTGGTATGACCTACTGATAAGTTAATGTGTGTCATATGTCTATAAATTCATAAATTATTTTGACTTTGTGAGTGTAAAAATTATGAAACTAGTATTCTAAATATGGTGGTTTTGTTATGTCATTACAATAAAATAAATTGATCACAACTCATATGATCTAATACTTCAGTTGTACTTGTAGAAATTATACAAAAATTAACAATATGATAACTAGTAATCATAAAGTAAATTATATAAATATAATAAAACATTATTATTTCACATTGTATATCTTTAGATATCAGGTTATTATCATCAATTTTTTTACTGAAATAGGAAACAATATAATGGGGTGAGCCTAGATACTAAGTGTGGGAAAACATATTGTAAAATATCTCCTAAATTAAAAAATATAAAATGAATAGATTATAGTTCAATTTCATAATAAATTATTACTAGAGTATAATATATCAAAGTATTATATCAAATTATAAATAAATATTGAAATGGATAATAATAATTGACCTCATATTGAAGAAATTCTTATATGTGGAAATCATGACTATACCATCAAGGCCTTAGCCAAGTCATCATATATTAGTTTGTGGGGATAAAAAATACCCAAGAATATATTTATCCTGAGAGATTCAAATTCATTAAGGGGATTTATAATTTTATTCCACAATCATCTCATAATAAGTCTAATGAATCCATCATGGGAATAGAATATATAAACAATTCAATACATAAAATTCCTTAAGGAACGCTTACATTATTTGGCTATGTAATTAATGGTTATCTATAAGAAAAAATAGTTATACTTATTATTAATATTTTCCAATTTAATAGAATAATTTATCTATCCTGATGAATATCCATCAATTAAGTTTGAAATTTTATGACATTCACAATAGAATGGAATCTATCCATCTCAAAGGGGTGATAATTGAGTTTTTGAATAAGATAAATTTATTATATAATGATGAAAATAATAAACCTTTAATGAATAAACTACTTTTTTAATCATAGTATATATATTCATTAAATAAAATATACTCTCTAAAAAGTTAGTTGTATGTGACATACATATAAGATAATTAGTGTGGATATTTAATTTTCATAATGAAAAACATATCGGACATAACCATATAATGTAAATGGTAAAATTTCTCTCTAATCATGTCTAATACAGATGTCGAAGGATAGTGAATCCACCTAATGAATCATCATGACCCTTACTTTGAAAAGTCTCTATTCCTAGAAATAATACATCTATAATTACAAAATATATGGAAAAAATAGGGGTTTAAATTATAGTTTTTATGGTAATAGAAATGTATAATCATTATAATTCTTTAATAAAATGGTATAATTAGATGGAATGTACAAAAATAATTCATATTACAATAATAATTTTATAAAAATGAATCATAGAAACATTTATTACAGAAATAAAAAAGGAAATATAGTGAATTTAAAAATGATAAAAGATATTATATTTAGAATCCATACCTTATAAATTAAAAAACATTATATGGATAATTTTTAGTGGGAAAATTATAGAATAAAAATGTTAAAAAATCTTGGTCTGAGGATGAATGGGAGTCCCAATTGGCTTTTATAGAAAAGGGAGAATTATTTATTAATTTTTTATTTTTTACACGTGATAAATTTTGTTTTTATAGAATGAAATACTATTGGACTAACGAAGGTTTAAATCATTTTTTCATAGAGACTTATTAAAAAAATTAAATTAATTAATATGAACAAAAAATTCATTTTTCATTATTAGTTTGGACAGAGAAAAGACTTGTATTCATTAACAAATGTTTTTAAAAATTTATTTTACATTTAAAATATTCTAAAACCCAATATATGATTGGAAATTGATTTGAAAATATTAAAACGCATTATTTAAATAAATTTGAATATCTCTAGTCAAGAATTCACTTATATTAATTTTTTAATTAATTTACAATGAAATTAATTCATTAAAATTACCATATATTCATAACTTATTTTACTATTCACTCAAAAATTAGATTATGCCAAAAAAATGAAAAAAATTCTTATCTTATAATTTTAGTCTACCAAATCCACTTATAAAATCCATTTAATGGAAAATAATTATGTATGTACTAGAAATTTAATTATTAAATAAAACACTTAATGTATATCAAAATCATGACTTTGGAAACAATGATTTAATTTTATTTCATTAATAATAGTAATATTATGAAAAGAAATGTGTATATATTAATATTACCCTTAATTCGTAAATATTATTTATTAATAACTATTAAATATAATATTAATATTTTATTTTATGCATTTCATTTGACATATGTATATACAACAACAATATTACAATAACTATTGTCATACTGAGAAGTTACTATTTCAATTATCATATTTTACCATATATATACACAACATTATAAACATTTAAATAATTCATATCATTCATTGTGTTTCAATATAATTTTTATTCCATTTCTTTTTTTTCATAATATTATCAACGTATATTTAAATTCTTAATAAATTTTAATGTTTGAACAGCTTATGTTCAATTTTATGGTTCTTCTCAAAATTATTATTCATTATTTATCACATGTTTTATTCGTTAAAGTGAATTTTATTTTATAGTGTGTATTATGCATTGATAATGTAATTAATTCCATTTGTTATGTGATGGATATTTTAATCATATTTTTTATTATAGTTATGTCTCATGTTTAACATTCACCCCCAATAAGTAAATTCATACTTCAAATTTGGGGGCTACATTATTCCATAATCAATTGTGGGAAATTCATCCGCATTGGTTATTTAGGACAACGTCTTACTTCCACCATATTATGATTTTCATAAAGTAAAATCACTATTTTGGTTGTTCAATTTTGTTATATTTATTTTATGATCTCAAGAATTTGGATAGGCACTTTATTATTTGGAAAGTAATCATCCAACACTATTTCATAATTGGAGAGTACATGCGTCAGTTCTGGAATATACATTCAAAATAGTAATGTAGCACCCAAAGGATTTAAAAATAAATTTAATATTGAATGCAGGAAATATTTTTCCTCAACAAAATAATACTTTTTATAACCGAGACAATAAACATAATTTTTCTACTTTTGTGATTTGAATTTTGAAAATATGATATACACAGTTGCATTCAGAGTGATTTTTTGGAATATGATGCAATAAATTTAATTTTTGGTTAATATTAACATATCCTTATAAATAGTAACCTACCCTTATGAATAGTAATATACCCTTGTGAATAGTAATTTTACCCCTATGAATAGTAATATGACCCTTTTGAATAGTAACATCACCAATCATAATATAAATACAATTTAGGCACCCTATAAATGAAGTATAATATTTTATAAATTATTAATTAAGTATTTGTATTTTTGTGAGAGATAAATACATAAATATTATTTTAAATTAATAAATTAATTTACTTTCATAAAATGGGTTACTAAATAAATATTTTTTTCTCTATTATTTTAGGATAATTTAATGAGACCATAGTTATTTTTTCAAAGTATTATAAAAGTAGTTTTAAATATAAAATCATTATTTTTCAAGAAAATAATTATGTTATTTAAAAATTAAATTTCAAATATTGAGAAAATTATTTTCATAAAATGGTGTTCATTTATTTATTAAACATTTAAAAAAATTGTTAGGGTGATTTTTTGGTATTTTTCTAAAATTTTATAATTTTCTATGAATAGTAAAATACGATAATTTACGAGAAATGCTAAAAACATCATTTAATGAGTCATAGGTGTTGTAATGATGATGTAGGAAAACATGGATAGAATTCACATGAAATTATTACTATTTTTGGTACCATGAATCAAGACCATTCATAGTCTTGAGAAAAAATATTAAACAAATGATTAAAATAACGAGAAACCCCTCCTCTCCTCCACTAAAAATACAAGTCATCCTTAACTATTATATTTATTCCTCTCAAGCCTTGTTCCCTATATAAATTCCTCACCAATCTCCCCCAATATCCTCCCCCATTTCCATCATCCCTTGGTCTCATAAAAAGTCCAAATCCTCTCCCCTAAAGAGGCTCTCAGGGAAGATTAATTCAAGAGGTAAATTCATGTTTTCAATTTTTTACTTTCTTTTCAGGTTCCTTTGTTTTATTTTCAATCATAACCTCCCCTCAACCAAATGTTATGAAAAATAAAATAAAATAAATTTATTATAATTTTTTTATGATTATGTAATATTTTATTATCATCCCGCCTTTACCCATCTTCTATGATTGTAGTAAAAAATATGATCTTAGATTTGATAATTTCCCATATTCAAGGATGATGGGTTTTATATTTTTATTACCATATTAAATTATGGTAATGAAACAATTATTATGGTTGAAATAGACTAAAATATATTAATTATGTGTCATCTATTGTTCTGGAATTTTTTTGTACACATGGTTTTGATTTATAAAAAAATGAGTTTGTTGTGTTCAAAAAACCTGCTAATTAACTCAAATGGTTATCATTAAATAATCAATATATTTATTCAACTTCACTCCAAGTAACCAAATTAAATTTACAAACATGTAACCTTATATATGTTCAATAAAAATATATAACTTCAATTTTGGACAAACATCCTTATTTTCACGTATCTCCATTCATGTATATTAGTAAACTAGTCATGAATACCAAGGAAGAAAATTCTCAAAAAAATAAAATTGAACCTCTTAAACAATCAAGAAGGCCACGAATGAAATTAATAATGATATAATAAATCAATTACATAAATAATAGTTTTTTAAAATTTTCGTAAATTAATTTAATTTAGTTATCCCAGACACTAAGATCAAGTAAAGAACACCATTAGATTTAAGGTAAGGGTCTTCTACCCGAACCTCCATTTTTATTCGGGTCAGTATTATTCTAAAATTATCTCAATTAAATACATATTTATTCTTATATACTCCTCATGAATTATTTTTTAATGTTCTACATATGTGTATCAATAATATTCCTTCATTATTTTATGGGGATTTATATGTTTCAAAAGGATCTTTCAAAAATTCATCCCAATAAACAACCCTGTTTCAGGGGAACTTCTCGAATTCTTACTTATTTTAAAGTGTACTATGTAATATATTTTAAGAAATTATTATTTTTTTGTAAAATCACACATTTGATAATGAGAATCCATCATGGTTCAATTCTGGTTTTATGAAATAAAACATTCCTTTCCACTTTAAAATCCATTTAATATTTTCTTGAAGCCAAACTTAAATGTTTTATTTATAAATTTGTTTAAAAACTATTTTTACATGATTTCACTTCTGTGGGACAACATTTATGCCTCAAATATAATTTCAATGTTCTTCCTTCTTCTTTATTAGGATATAAATGTTTAAAAATAAGATTTCCTGTCCAATATAAATTATTTTCCAAAAGAATACTTCTTTCTTATGTAAAAAAGGATTTTTTTTATCATCTCACTCTAACTTTTATGAGATATACGCCTTATTCACCACATATTCATTACACGGGTGTTTGTACATCCCTTTGTTATTTTATATAAAAATTATAATAATTGTAATTATATTATAAGGGATTATGATTTGAATGTTTCATGGTCGTATGGGACACTTTGGAATGTTAAAGGATTTTTTCCTCAAGAATTTTTCAATGGTCTCATTTAAAATTATCGAAATATATGTCCACATCCTTTATTGAACCATTTAATACATTGTGTTTTACCTCTTATAATATCTTATACAATATGTTGTTGAAATGTTTCTGATTAGTTTGATTGTGGGTGTTCTTTCTTGATACTATTTAACATATTACTCTAAATGGTTAGTGTTTATGTTTAATGATTGGGGAATGTTACTTTAACTGTGAAAATATTGATGAATTTGCATCTTATACTAAATAAGGATATAAAAAGGTATAATTTCAATGTACTAAATATTTTATAAAGAATTATTTGACTGGAAGTGATGTTTGGGTCCCGTTATAGCCCCCCGATGCCTCGACAGATCTCATGAGACAAACTAGTTGGCGACAGACACTTAGAGTTTGTTCCCAAATATTATACGGGTTTCTACCAATAGCATTAAACCATTGTAATGGCATTATGGTTCATGTTCTAGATATATATCATCCAAATAATAAAAATTTGATTTATTATTTATCCAATTATTAATATCAATGAGTTATTTTCTATGTAAAAATCTAGGGGTGCACTTTCATTCCCAGTTTTTTAATGGTGTGTGTTTTTCAGTTATTCACCATGCCAAAATGATTATGTCTAATTTATTATGATTGAATTATTATTGTTACATGATTCCATTATATGTAACCCTTACTGATCATTTAAGGTCACCCCCTTTCCTTTTTTTTCTTTCTGAAGATTATGAAGAAGATATTTCTTGTTGAGTTTTCAAGGATATAGTTTGTTAGTTTGTGTTATGTATTATATGTTGTTTTCCTATCCCAATGTAAAATAGGTTCCATATATGTATCCAATTTATTCAAGACTACTGAACTAAATTGTCTTTCGTGATTTGATTCCTTATAATCATGCCAATGTAATAAATTAATACACTGACTCTAGGCTTCTGGGGTCGGAGCATTACAATTGGTATTAGAATAAGTTTAGTAGAAACCTTAGGAACTCAATTTAGAATACAGAGATTAGCGATAAGAACCCTAATATTGAAATTGAGGATAAGTAAAGAATAAAATCCTATAATTATGGTAAATTATATATTATTTTGTTATTCCAAGAAATGCATCCCTATCTGGATAGTACAAGTGGGTGTTGTTCTAGCACAAATATACCTAGGATTAACAACTATGACAAGGTGTTTCGAGCTTGATTCTAGGTCACGTGGTACATGACAATGGGTCTTTCAAAACACCTTGTTTTAAACTCCAAGGGAATATTCTTAGTATAATTCACATTTTATTTACAAACTATTATGAAGGATGTATGCCTCCATAGTAACCAAAGTATACGGTTCTAGGATTTACGATAATTAAATTTATGTTATATGTTATACAATGTTTGGAGTTATAGAGAGTTCATAATTTTCTAAGCTATTATATTATATGGATTTTATTAGAAATAATTCCTATAACAAGTAATTAGAACTTCACAAATGCACGTGATGAAAAGAGTATGAAGAATCATATCTTTTATGGTCTAAAGAGAAAATTTAAAATGGAAATAGTCTCCATGGTATCCTCTTCATATAAGGAAATAGTATCATGTGTTAAAGAATTATCTTAGGAATTATAAGTGTCCTATAGAATTTGAGGGAAGAAAAATAAGAAGACAATGGCAAAGAAAAGAATGGATAAAGGGAAGAAGGGAAAGAAGGGTTTTCCCACTGTGATAACTATGGATGGAATCGTCATTGAAAATTATTGAAAGGTATGAGAGTTTGTTATATGTGTGAAGTAAAGTTTCACTGATATAATAAATGAAAATGAAAGAGAAAAATCAATGATTTTCAATGTTTCAACAGTAAGGAGATATGACACTATTTGAATCAATAACCCATGGATCAAAGGAATATGCCCCAAATAATGTAACTAGAAAATGATAAAGTCATGATAATGTCACAAATGAAGTGGAATGATTAATATGCCTCATCAAGAATCGGGTCATTTTAATATTTTATTAGCAATGTAATTGTTATAAGAATTATGTAATATATGTGGATTGTACATCAGTAATATTTCATTCAGAATTTGAGGTCGTATGATTAATTGTACCAAGGAAAAGTGACTCAGAATAAAGTTATTATCATGGGAAAGTGTATGGATGAGGGAAAGAAAACCCTAAATATATAATTGATGATTAAGATAAAGAATAATAAATTATTTCTTTGGATAAGTACTCACAACCTCAAAAATTATTATTAACTTTTCTACAATTGGTCTATGTTCTCATTCAGGGAGTTCAAAACATTTATGGATAAAGGAATATATAAAAGATCATGTGTAAGGATGCATGCATGATTCCAATAAGGTTTTATGGTAATTAGAGTTATTAGAATATTTTAAAATAATAAATGATGAAGATATTCACATGTTTTGAATATAAAAATTTAGGGTTTTGTCATGTTGAATAAAGGAAAATAAGGTAAAAAATGCATTGAGCAAGATGGATCATGGAGTTCTAAAGAAAATGAGGATTTCCAAGGACCCCATGTACATGGATTTAGAAAGGATGGATATTGTAATGATTATTAAGTGTTGGATAATGATCTTTTGGAATGTTAAAACATTTTTTAAATGGTTTAATTTAATCATTGTATGAGGTTTTAGTGTTTAATGTAACCACATGATGCAACTTGTGATAAGAGATGAAGTATAGATTGTTCAATTCACAAACAAGGGATAAGATTGTGTTTTTGAAATAGAAATGTATGTTTATAATCTTATAGAGTAAAATTATTATTCAAATCTAGGAAATTAGTCTTAAAAAAATGTTTCCCTATTATAATATTTTTCATAATTATAGTTTATGGTTTTGTGGTAATGATCATTCATCTGAGCATGTTCTTTATGTAGTGACCCAAACATTTATCAATGAAACTTCCGCTTAATATAATTATAAGTATTATTATGTATAAATGTTATATATGACATATTCACTTCTTTGGTTTTATGATTTTGGATTCCAAAATACTATTAATAATTGTTATTGTTGCTAATATTGTCACTGAACATTGATCACATAATTAATATATATATATATAGGGCTTTACCAAATACAATTTACCTAGAAAAAGGATGTGATGGCCTCATCCAGTAGAATTTCTCCATATGAAGCCCATTTTTTGAAGGGAGGAAAGGAGGTGACGTAACTGGAATTCTCTCTTGACCAAGCCCAAGTCGAGCATCAACACATTAAGCATGAATAGAACTGCTTATAAGAGAAGTGGATGTTGATAGAGATTACCATCTGGGAAATGTTATCTGAGACACCCCAAGAGTCTATCACCATCGCACTCCTTTCCCTTCAGTATGATGCGGGTTTTATAAAGGGTTATGTAACTAGACCCTAGCACTATGATTATGTGCATTATTTTTTTATATAATAAATAATATACATTCTTTTAAGTATTGTTACTTTATAAAAAGTTTTTAAAGAACAAATTGTATTTTTAGTTAATATTAAAATAAGATATCTATTTTGATGAATTGTTGGATTTTTTCATTAAATTATATTTTAATAAAATATTATTAATAAATTACTTCTTCTAAAATATAAATGATAATAAAATTTTTATTAATATAATTGTAATTTTTATTAAGGTTTGAAATCTTTTTTTGTCTAAACCCAATAACATTCGATAAATATCAGTTTTTTTAAAGTAAAAATTCACATATATATAAAATTATTTAAATTAAATTAATATTTTTTTTGTAATTAAGACGTAAAAATAATTCAACATTTAATTTTTCAAAAAATTTTGAGAGAGTCGAATTTTTGGGTAAAAATTAATTAGCGTGAAATTATATAATGTCTTTTATTACATCATAATGACCCAATAGTGTTGTAATAAAATACTATTAATGGGATGTTTGGACAATATATTTTTTACCTATAAAATAATTTGAATTCAAGTTTGTTTTATTTATATTACAAAACTTTAGTCAACCTTCCTAGACTAATAATACATTTTAACATTTTAAAATGATTTCCCTGAGACTGTGACTCACCTCCACATAAGAAAGCCTAATATTTTAAAAAGTTAGGCCATTGGCCTTATAAAATAATTTTTTCCACTCCCGTTTTTTAAAAACTGTGGGTAATAACCATGGGTTGGTTTGTGGTTTTTATTAGTTTAATTTGTGGTGCCTAAAACCTAAATCATATTGAATTCCCTCTCGTTTCCTATATAAACCCACCCAAGATCCCACTTTATCTTCACTCAATGCCTTTGGAGCACAACCAAACTCATCCCACCTCTCTCTAAAATCCTTCCAAGGAACCCCAAGTTCCCATGATTCCTGTCTCAAGCCTCTCCCAATACCTTGGGATCACACTTCCAAGTAAGGGATTTCTTCCCCTTTCATTTTTGTCCAAATTTTTTTATGTAGTTATTACCTTGTATTTTCAATTACAAATGTTTCGGTTTGATTTCTCACCTCAACTATACTTCCCTAATTATGTTTTAATGATGATAGACCCATTTTTCTATCATTAATTCCTCCCATTTACACCTGTTACCATGCTGAAATTCTGTAAGTGATTTCCGTCTTCTCATTTACATTCAAGCAATTCTTTTGTATTATGAGTCTAAATTTAATTAAATATGATGAGAAATATACCTATATGAACCCCTTATTGTAAATTTCATGTACATATGATTATATACTCCTTTATCTCTCATCAATAATTTTTATGAATTCTTATGTCACGCAGTTATGCCGCCGAAATTGCTCTGTGATTTTCCAAGCCCATGTCATTGTGTACTGAATACCATTCCCATTTCTCTATCATGGGTATTCTACTTTATGAACATTTACTTATTGATTATGGATATTCATGTATTAATTCAACATTACTTTATCAGGGAATAAATTATTATTTTTAATGAATCATATTTATATAATCCATGTTGGACACATATGCATGAAATGAAATGATTAAGAAGCATGCACCCGGAGAGCACTACAATGCATTGGGTAAAGATTAATATCCTGATGAGTCAAGTTCAATGAGGGTTTAATCATGATAATTAATGTGTAATGATGGTTTACTCTTTCTTCATGTGCAATGGTTCTTAGCTCAAACTAATATCATGTTAAGTATTGTTACTACATTTCCATGTTTTGATAATCATGTTATATCATGCCTTTATGTTCATGTTTCACCTATGATCCATTGATATGACTATTGCCTAACATGTACTAAATTCTTCATGATATGACTTGTTTACTACCTTACTGGGCTTTATATCTCACCATTTTCATATGCATGTCCTCAGGTTATCCCATGCAATTCTATGTACGAGGTAATTTTTTTGTCATGTAAACGAATTTTTCAATAAGGATGTTGTGTTTTCTGTTCTAATTTGTTATGTAATATTCCAAATTTCCCAATACACTAGACCTATAAATCCTCAGAGTTGTCTTAAGTGAATGTTTATGTAATTAATCATGTGTAAGTGTGTAATATTCAGTAGGTTTGTTATAGTCGGTATCATAAGATAAGTTTATTTATTTTTGGGGTTAGGTTTAGAAAACCCTAGTTAAAGCCTTAGGGATAAGACTAAGTATAATAATAATATCCTTAAATTTTGGGTAGTATTGAGTAAGTGGATTTTCAAGAAAATACATCCATGTCTAGATACGAGCAGTTAGAGGTTGCTCTGGCACAGATGTATCTAGGGTTAAAACCCGAAAACACTACTTTGAGCTAGACTCAAACAAGAACTAGCACATGAAAATGGTCCTTGATTCACTTTGGGTTACAACACTCTCGAAGGATATTGTTTGGTATATTTTTAATCTTATTGTGAATTATTACTAAGTAAATTAAAAAATTCCCCTAAAAATATATTTCGGGAAGTAGATCATGGATAACATAGATAAGATAAGGAAGTAAATTTAATTTATAAGTTATTCATTTTTGTTATTGGATTCCACTTTATGTGTTAGCCCTAACTATTCTTTTATTCCATCCATTGGCCGGTAATAGGAGGACTTGATCTAAAAACTAATGTGAAGATCAATGTGATGAATGTTCTAATGAGATGCCCAATATTATGAGAACAGGAATCACGAACATTGTCATGATACTCTCTCAGTTAACTCTGGTTTTTAACAGAAACATGGGTCGAGAGGAACATTTAACCCCCCCTATGAAAGAATAGTTCGCAATCAAGAGCTTCATGAGTCAAAGGCCTCCTTCTTTTTATAGATCATCTGATCCCTCAATTTTTGAACAGTGGATCAACTCAATTGAAAAGATCTTCTCCATACTTCAATGATCCAAAAAAATATAAGTTTCTTCGAGCTTATTATTGTTTGGAAGGTGAAGATGATCAATGGTAGAAAATGATCAAAAATATAAAGCCTGAGGAAGATATCGAGGTGTTGGAATGGAATGAGTTCTGGGAAATGTTTTTTGATAAATATTTTCCACGCACCCTCTGACTTAAGATGTAAATATACTCCCTTTCTCTCAAGAAAATGACAACGAATCTGCCAAAGCGTATGAGGAAAATACCACAATTCTTGAATGATACGCCTCCAGCTTTTTCGTTACCAACAAATTCAAGTTTAAACACTTATTTGGTGTGAAAAATACTAGCCTAAGGAAAGCCATGGTGATCCGTTACTTTGATAACTATGAGGAAATTGTCTGATGTTCCCTCAAATTCGAAATGGAGATAGGCGAATCTCCAGGGTATCATGTAGATAATAATCATAAGGTGGACATTAATTCTAGAAGTATGATGGATAAATTAAATAGTATTAAAAAAATAAAGCACCCCACTTGCCAAAGATGTAGATAGAAGAACCATAGAAATTTCCATAAAGGGATGAAGAAATTCTTTAGGTGTGGAAGAGAAGTGCACCTGGCCATTAACTACCAACAAGAAAAACTCACAGATGCGATATAGGAGATGAATTATTCATTCGACCCTCAATGCATTGTTCATTTTTTCATATGCAAGGAACCATGGTACATTGCAAACCAGTTCCCTAAGACTAGGTTTTTGGAGAAAACCAACAACCTCTAAGGCTACAAGGGAGAAATTTTTCCATCACTACCACCAAAGTGAACCCCAAAAATGAAGTGGTGATAGGTACACTAGTTATTCATTCAAGAATAGAGAACGTACATTTTGATATTGGTTCTATGCATTCTTTTATTTCCAAAATTTTTAGTATAAAAATCCCAACACCACCACAAAACATGTAAGTAAAGATGTTGGTGATAATGGAAAATTGGGAAAGCATTGCAACCCATGAATATAACTCCTCATCGATCATAATTTGTGCATTGAACATATAGGAGAACCTCATCATACTCCCTTTGGTGAAATTTTATGCAATTCTTATCATGTATTGGATTTCCAAATATAGATCCAACTAAAATTTTTGTGAGAGGGAAATCACCCTCCATATGGAGAATCAACCCCTGATTCTATACAATCACATGGAAGAGAATGAATCTCCGTTATCACCATCTTCTCATTTGTGGATTTAGCTACCCTATGAGCACACGTATGTTACTCAGATGATTGAGTCTAAGGAAGAAATTGTCCTTAAATTCATGCCCATTGTAAAGGAATTCACTAAAGTGTTTCTTGAGGAATTGTCTGGTCTTCCTCCTAGAAGAAATTTTGAATTATAAATTGATCTTATACCTAGATCATTGCCAATATCCCAAACTCTATATAGAATGGATGTTCTGGATCTTGAAGAGTTAAATAAACAACTATAGGAGAATCTAGATAATGGGTTTATACGCCCAAGTGCTTCACCATGGGTTGAACCAGTCCTCTTCGTAAATAAGAGTGATGGGTCAATGCGCCTTTGCATTGATTATCGTGAACTCACCAAAATCGAGATAAAGAACAACTTTCCACTTCCAAGAATTGATGAATTTTTCGATCAGTTGCGTGGACCACAATACTTCTCCAAGGTGGATTTATGGTTGGGATATTACCATGTAAGGGTGAAGAAGGAGGATATCCCCAAAATTTCTCTTCATAAAAGATATGGGAACTATGAATTCATAGTAATGTCTTTTGAACTCACTAATGCTCCAAAAATATCCATAGACATGGTGAATAGAGTCTTTAGATATTACCTCAACAAATTTATGATCGTCTTTATAGATGATATTCTAATATTCTCCAAAACCAAGCAGGAGAATGATGAGATTCTAAGCACTGTACTAGAGACCTTGAGAAAGGAGAAGATCAATGAAAAGTAAATCAAGTGTGAGTTTGTATTGAAGTAGGTCTCATTATTTGGTCATATCATCACAATTAATGGGGTATCTATGGATCTCTCTAAAGATATCTTCACTTGGAAGATAGTCAAGGATAACATCGAAAATGGATATTTGTAGCTTCCTGGGGTTAGCTGGATATTATCACCCATTTTTGAGAGATTTCTCATGATTTTCCAACCCTCTTACCAAGATAACTCGGAAGGGAGTAAAGTTTTTTAGAGTGATGAATGTGAAGAGAGCTTCAAGGATTTGAAAATGAGGCTTATCATTGTGAATGTTCTTACATTACCCATAAGCGGAAAACATTTTGTAGAATTTAGTAATGCTTCGAAGAAGGTATTGGGTTGTGTGTTGATGAAAAATGACAATGTTGTGGCCAATTCATCAAGGAAATTGAATGTTCATGAGAAAAACTATCCAACACATGATCTGGAGTTGGTTTTAGTAATATTCATGTTAATAATTTTGCGACATTACCTCTTTGGAGAGATGTGTGAAATATAAACAGATCAGAAAAGCCTCAAATATATATTCACATAGAAAGATTTGAATATGTGACAATGAAGATGGTTAGATATGATTAAAGACTATGATTGCTCAATCCATTACCACCAACTGAAAGCGAACAAAGTGGCAGATTCTATAAGGATAAAGGACCCAGAAATTCTATCATTGATGAGAATTAAAAAGGATACAATCTCCTTACATTTGATGAATATGTACTTGGGAATTGTAAATAAAGGAACATCATCAATCCTTCCAAAAATTATTGATCAATCGTCTCTTTTGGAAAGGATAAAGGATGATCAAAAGGATGTATTGGGAATTCAGAGGAAAGTGGAAACTATCATAAAAGGTAAATCCTCATAGTTCAATTTTAATGAAGAAAGAATTGTGAGATTTGGGTCAAGACTATGTGTTCCATCAAATTCGGAGTTAAAGAATGAACTTATGGATGATTCAAATTGTTAAAATTTCTCAATTCACGCAAGAATCAAAAGGATGTATCGAGATCTTCGAGGGTATTATTGGAGGGATAACATGAAGAAGTAGATCGCTGAGTATACATCAATGTGCCTGATATGTCCACAAGTGAAGGATGAGAGGCATAAGTCTAAGGGGATGATGCAACCATTACACATACCAACATGGAAATGGGAAAACATCACCATGGACTTTGTCACCGAACTTCTGAAGAAATCTAAAGGAAATAATTCTATATGTTTTGTTGTGAATCATCTTTCCAAGACTGCACACTTCATTGTAATTAGAGAGTATTTCTCATTGGATCAACTCGCACAGATATATATCAGATAAGTGGCGAGGCTATATGGAGTACTACTATCTATTATATCTGATCGATATCCATGATTCACCTCTATGTTTTGGAATTGTCTTAAACATTCTCTAAATATTGATTTGAACTTTAGTATGACTTATCATCCTCAAACTGATGGCAAATCCAAGCAGACTATCGACACTTGAGGACATGTTGGGAGCATGATCAATGGATTTCAAAGGATGATGGTATCAACATCTTCTTCTAGTTTAGTTCTCTTACAATAAAAGTTTCCACTCAAGCATCTAAATGGATCCTTGTGAAGCCCTTTATGGGTAAAGGTGCCAAACATCGGCATGTTGGGATGATGTTGGGGAGCAAAAACTCATGGGTCCATAAATGGTTGAAGAAATGGTGTAGAAGGTTAAGACCATCCAATAGCACATTAAAGCTGATCAAAGTTGACAAAAGTGTTATGGTAATAATCATCAACGAGACCAGAAGTTTGATGTCGTAGACATGGTATTACTCCACATATAACCATTGAAGAGGGTTATGAGATTTTAGAAAAATGGAAAGCTTATTCCAAGGTAAATCGTCCCTTTTTTGATCCTTGATCGCATTGGAGTGGTGGCCAATCGACTAGAACTCCCACCAAACCTATCTCAAGTACATGATGTATTCCATGTATCAATCATGAGGAAGTACATACCTGACCCATCGCATGTACTCAATCTAGAGGTGGTACCATTGGAGAATGACCTCTCTTTTAAAGAGAATCAGGTGAAGTTCTTCGATCGTAGGGAAAAGGTTCTACGAAATAATATAATTCCCCTCATCAAGGTGTTGTGGCGAAACCGCAGGTTTGAAGACGCAATGTGGGAATCAGTGGAAGTGATGAAAGAGAGTTACATGCATCTGTTTTAGTGTGGAAAAAGGAAACTTTTTGTGTAAAATTTTATAAAGGGTGAATATTGTAATGACCCAAAATTTTATCAATTAAATTCTTATTAATCTAATTAAATGTATTATTATGTTTAATGGTTATATAAAAATATGAAATTATTTGGTTTTATGATTTTGTATTTCAAAATATCATTATGAATTGTTACCATTGCAAATATATCCATTGAACAATGATCACATGATTAGTATAAATATAGGGTTTTAAAAAATCCAATTTATTCAAACAAAGGAAGCAATGGCCTCATCAAATATAATTTCTCCCTTAGAAGCCTATTTTTCCATTCTCAGAAAGGAGGTTGTATCATTGGGCTTCATTCCTGACCAAGCCCAAGCCGAGCTTCAACGCGTTAAGCTCAAACAGTACCATATATGGGGGAAGTGGTTATTGATAGAGATTACCATCCGAGTGATGTTATCCAAGCCACCCTAAGAGTATCTCACCATCATACACCTTACCCTTTGTTGTGAAGCAGGGGTTATAAAAGGTTATTTAACAAGACCCTAGCACCATGATTATGTGAATTATTTTTGTATAGAATAAATAATATACGTTTATTTTATTATTGTTACTTTGTAAATAGTTTTTAAAGGACAAATATTATTTTTAGTTAATATTGAAATAAGAAATTTATTTTGATGAATAATCAGATTTTTAACATAAATAATATTTTATTAAAATATTATTACTAAATTAATTTTTATTAAATATGAATAATCATATAATTTTTATGAATACAATTTAAATTTTAATTAAGGTTTGAAATCTATTTTTCGTCAAAACTGAGGAATTTTTGATAAATGTCAATTTTTATTTTAAAATAAAAAATTCAAATATTTATAAAATTATTTAGATAAAATAAATATTATTTTTGGAATTAGGTTGTCGAAATTTTCGAACAGTGAATTTTTCTTAATTTTCTGAGACAGTCCAATTTTTGGGTAAAAATTAAATACAATTTAATTATATAATGTGTTTTATGACATCATAATGAACCAATAGTCTTGTAATAAAATAATATAAATGGGGTGTTCCAAAAATACATGTTTTACCATTAAAATAATGTGAATTTAGGTTTGTTTTATTTTTATTACAAAGCTTTAGTGGACCCTCAAAGACTTATAAAACCTTTTAACTTTTTAAAATGATTTCCTCGAAAGTACGACTCACCTCCACAAACCATGGGAAAAACCATGGGAAAATCCATGGGATGGTTTGTGGTTTTGATAGGTTTACTGTGTGGTTTCCAAAACCAAAATATTAAAGGATTCCCTCTCTTTCCATTTATAAAAACACCCAAGTTCCCACTTCCTCTTCACTAAAATCCTTTGGATCTCAACTAACCTCTTCCCTCCCATCTCTAAAATCATCCAAAGGTTACCCAAGCTCCCAATAATTCTCTCTTAGGCCTCTCCAAATCCTTTGGGATCACACTTCCAAGTAAGGGAATTCTTCCTCTTTCTTTTGTGTCCAAGTTTCTCTATGTATCTATACCCTTGTATTTTCAATTAAAAATGTTGGGGTAATATTTCACAACTCCACTATACTTCCCTCAATATGTTTTAATGATGAGATAACCCTTTAACTCTTATTAATTCCTCCCATGTACACTCATTTCCATGCTGAAATCTCGTACGTGATATCTCTCTTCTCATTTACATTCAAGCAATTCTTCTGTATTATGAATATAAATTTCATTTCATATGTTGGGACATGTATATATATGGCCTACTTACTATAAATTTCATGTAAATATGATGAGGCACCACTTAATTTCTCATCAACCATTTTTATAAATTCTTCTGTCACGTTGTTTTGCTGCCTAAATTGTACTTTGATTTTCCAAGCCAAAGTCATTGTGTAATGAATACCATGCCCATTTATCTATCTAGGGTATTCGAACATATGAACAATTACTTATTAATTATGGAGATTCGAGTATGAATTCAACATTCCTTTAATTTGGAATGAATTATGATGTTTAATTAATCCATGTTAAATGATCTATGTGGCACACTTATGCATGAAATGAAATGATTAAGAAGGGTGCACCCTGATAGCACTCCAATGAATTGGGTGAGGATTAGTGTCATGATACATCAAGTTCAATGAAGGTTTACTAATTATAATTCAATTTCTATGAGGGTTTACTCATGCTTCATGTAAAAGGGGCCTTGACTCATGAAAATATCATCTTAAATGTTATTTCTACATTTCAATGTTATGATAATCATGCTATATCATGCCTTTATTTCCATGTTTCTCTTAGGCTCCATTGATATGCCTATTTCCAAACATGTAATTAATTACTCATGTTATTCCTTGTTTAATCCCTTAGTGGGATTTATATCTCACCCTTTTCACATGTATGTCTTCAGGTTATCCCATGCAATGATATGAACGAGGAAATGTTGTAGTCATATAAAATAAGTTTTCAATAAATATATTGTGGTTTATGTTCTATGTTGTTATGCAATGTTCCTAATTTCCCAACACACTAGACCTATCGATCCTCAGAGGTTCTTTAAATACATGTTTATGTAATAAATCATGTTTAAGTGTGTAATAAAGAGTAGGGTTGTTATTCTTTACAACTTTCCATCATAACATGATGGTTTTTTTATTCTTCCTTGACCATGTTTTCCAATTAGAATTGCTAGTTTTGTAGTAACCAAAACATTTACCTTTCCATCTTATTGAGATGATATTTTAACCGTATTTCTTATGTTGGTTTCGGAAAAGGGAATTTTCAGGGGTCAAACATGAACTTTCGAAATTTAATTTCAAAATTTAGAGGACAAAATTTTTGTAAGGAGGGGAGAATGTAACACCCCAATGATTTCAAAATAAATTTAATATTAAGTGCATGAAATACTATGTCTCTAAAAAAATATTTTGTCATAATCGATCCAATAAACATAATTCTTCCATTTCTGTGATTTTTTGATTTTACACAGTTGCGTTCAGGATGATTTTTTGATTTTTATAGAACAAACATAATTTTCGGTCAATAAAAACCACCCTTATGAATAGTAACCTATCTCATGAATAGTAATATACCCTTATAAATAGTAATGTAAACCTTTTTAATAGTAATATGACCCTTATGAATACTAACCTCATCCATGAAAGTACAAATAAAATTTAGACACCTTATAAATGAAGAAGAATATTTTATAAATTATTAATTAAGTATTTGTATTTTTGTGAGTGAAAAATATTTAATTATGATTTTTAATTAAAAACATATATTAATTTTTTAAAATGGGTTCCTAAATAAATATTTTTTGTCCAATTATTTTATGATAATTTTGTGAGGCCATAGTTATTTATTTAAAGTATTAAAAAAGGAATTATATATATATAATATGTATTTTTCAAGTAAATAATTATTTTATATAAATATAAATCTTCAAATATTTAGAAAATTATTTTGATAAAATGGGGTGAATTTTTGGATTATAAACATAAAAAAATGGTTAAGGATAATTTTTGGGATTTTTCAAAAATACATGAATTTTTTATGAATAGTACAATACTATAATTTACGATAAATACTAAATTCATGGTTTATTTAGTCCTAAGTGATGTGAGTCTGATGTAATAACACATTTTTAAAATTCACATATACTTATTATTTTTTTGGGTCACATTAATCAATACTATTCACAGTCTTGAGAAAAAATATTAAACTAATGAATAAAATAATGAGAAACTCCCCCTCTCATCCACTGTAAATTCCTCCCCTCCTTATTTTTTCTCATCACTCCTCTCAGTCCTTGTTCCTTGTCTAAATTCTTCCCAAATATCCTCAAATGATACTACCCCACTTCCACCATCCCTTGGTCTTATAAGAAGTTCAAATCCTCTTCCATAAAGAGGATCTCAATTATGATTAATTCAAGATATAAATTCCTCTTTTCAATTATTTCACTTTCTTTTCAAGTTCCAATGTTTCTTTTTCTATAATCACTTATCCTCACCCAAATGCTACGAAAACTCCATTAAAATAAATGTACTAAAATTTTTATTATTATTTTGTGATAATTTATTATCATCTCTTCTTTACCTTTATTTTATGCTAGTAGTAAAAAACACCATCTAGGATGTGCTAATTTACCACATTCAATGACGATGGGTTTTCAATTTCTATTACTTTCTCCAATTATGGTCATGAAACCATTAATATGTTTGAAAGGGACTATAATATATGTACTATGTATCATATATGGGTCTAGAATCTTTTTTTACACGTGGTTTTTATTTATAATGCAAAATGAGTTCGTTGTGTTTAAAACCCAAAAATTAAACCAAATAGTTATCATTAAGTAATTTATATAGTGAGTCAACTTTACTCCAAGTAAACAAATGAAATTTAAAACCATGTGAACTTATTAATGTTAAATAATAACATATAACTTCAATTATGTACAACCATCATCATTTTACACGATCCTCTATTCGTCTATATAAGTAAACGAATCATGATTACCCAGGAAGAAAACGCTCCCAAATAATAAAATTGAACCTATTAAACCCATCAAGAAGACCATTAATGAACTAAATAAGGATATATAAAATCAGTTACATAAAATATAGGATATGGAAGTATTAATTAATGAATTTAATTTGTTTATCCATGACACTAACATAAAGTGGAGAACACCATCGGACTTAAGCTAAGGGTTTTATACCCGAACCACCATTTTCATTCGGGTCACACTTATTCTCTACTTATCTCAATTAAATTATTATTTATAGTTATGTACTCCTATTAAATTATAGTTTAATTTTCTATAAATTTTTATCAATCATATTTTTTCTTTATTTTATGGGGAGTTATGTTTCAAAGGGATCTTTCAAAAATTATTCTCGATAAACAAACTTGTTTCAAGGGAACTTCTGGGATTCTTACATATTTTCAAGTGCACTATGTGATCGATTTTAATACATTGTAATTTTTTTAAAAATCACACATTTTATCATGAAAACCCATCTTGGTTAATTTATGGTTTTATGAAAGCAAACATTCCTTTCCTCTTTAAAATCTCTTTTATATTTTCCTAAAACCGTACTAAAATGTTTTATTTCTATAGTTTCTTTAAAAAATATTTTTACATGACATCACTTTAATGGGACAACATTTATGCCTAAAATATAATTTAAATTTCCTTCCCTTTTATTATATGGGATATACATTTTTAAAAATCTAAATTCATAAAAAATATTAATTATTTTCCAAACTAACTCTTCTTTCAAAAGTAAAAAAGTATTTCTTCCTGTCTCGCTTTAACTTTTATGAGATATATGTATTGTTAACCACTTAGTACTTGAATGTGGTGTATGAAATTCCCTTTGTTATTTCATATCAAGAGTGTAATTTTTATATTTATATTCTGTGGTATTATTATTTGAATGTTACAAGGTGGTAAGGACACTTTGGAATGTTTAAGGATTATTTCCTCAAGAATTTTTCAATGGTATCATGTAAAAGTATCTTTATTTATGTCAACATGATCTATTGAACCTTTTACTACATTGAGTCTTTCTCTTAATATATTATCTACGATATATTTTCGAAATTGTTCTGATTAGTTTCAATATGAAGTGATATCTTGATATCATTAACTATATTACTCTGAATTGTAAGTGTTTATGTTTAATGATAGGGGAATGTTGCTTTAATTGTGCAAATATTGATGAATTTGTATCATATACTCAAAATGGATATTTAAAATGCATAATTTTATTGTATTAAATCTTTTTATAAAAAGTTATCTGGGCTAGCAGTGATGGTTGGGGCATGTTATAGCCCCTCGATGTATTGAATGGTCTCATGAGACAAACTAGTTGGCGACACACCCTTCGAGTTTATTTCCAAAAATGATACATGTTTCTACCAACATAGATAAACCATCACAAAGATATGAGGTTTCATATGCCAGATACATGATGTTCAAATAATAAGAATTATTTTTAATCATTATTAAATTATTACTATCCATTAGGTTTTTAATATGAAAAAAATCTATGGATACACATTCATTCACAGTTTATTGATGGTGTGAGTTTTCTAATTATTCACTGTAGCCTAATGATTATTCATAATTGATTTTGATTAAATTATTATTATTTCATTCTTCCATTATACGTAATCTATACTAAGAATTTGAGCTAACCCCTTTAATTGTTTTTTCTTCTCCATTTTATGATGAATACAATACTTCATGAGTTTTCAAGGATGCAGTTCATTAGATTTTGTTATGTATTATATATTGTTTTTTCTATCAATGTAAATTAGTTTCCATGTTTGTATCCAGTTTATTCAGGACTACTAAACTGATCGGTACTTCCGGATTTGATTCCTTGTAATAATGCCAATATAACAAAGTAATGCACCGGCTCTAACCTTCTGGGGTCGGTATGTAACAGTAAGACATGGAATATGGCATTATCTTTAAAGAGGTTGGAGGGAAATTCCAAATTTTATGCCACAACTCCAATTATCTCCAAAACCTCAAAATACATAATGTACCTTATACATATATTTCTCATTTTATAAAAAGGTATTAATACCTTCCATTATGGTACATTAATAAAGAATTGATCCCCTAATTAAAATTACAATATTTCCATAAAATACTATCACTTAATTTTCATACTACATTAATGACTTTATATCATTATTGATAGCTCTCACATTCTCATTTTTATCCTCAATAAATTCTAAAACTACTAGAATCCCCACCCCAATATCATCCAAGAATGTCGGAGTACAAAATTATTTCCCATAAAATTCCTCTTATGGGGTCACTTTTATACATGAATGGAAGATATTTTCATTTGAGAATTTGTCAAAAGTTAGATAATATTCCCATATTCATTGAAAGTCAAGTGAATATAACCTCTGTATGTCCTCTAATATTGCGATAGTCTTTTTATACTAACCATCACTTTAAGAATGAAAAGTGGTGCTCAAGTGTATATGAGTGTTAAGATATATTTTATGACTCCTACAAAATTTAGATTTGATATGAGGGACATGATCAGATAAAATTGATAATGGTACCCCATGACATCTCAAAAAATGATTGATATAGATCAATCTATGATTCTCATGGTCTAATACTCAAGATTCAACTATAGTAGGTAAATACTGTATCCTGAAAATTATTGTGCAATCCCTACGCAATCATAATTGAAAATGAATTTATACAATTTTATATGTTAATTTATAAATAAAAGAAAATCTATAATATAAAAATGGTTTTTTTAATTCACCAAGAAAATAAATAATATGAGAGTATATTTTTGTCGTTTTTCTAAAATAATAGATTTTTAGGTGAAAAATGAAAATGACATTTTTTACCAAAAATTTCAATTTATATAATAAATACAGCAAATTATATAATACCTTTTAAATCGTAACTATTGTAATAATTTAAAATATTTATTTAAAAAATACTATGTTGAATCTAGAAAACTTATGATTAACATTTTATGGATATAAGAAATAACTTCCAATAAAAATATATTCCTATTTTTCTATCAATTAAATATTATTTTGTTATAATTATATTTCATATTTATTTATAATCCTAATAACTCGGAATTTTTTTAATAAATTATTCATATTATTTAAATGAAATAAATTGGTAATTTTATCCCATAAATAAATTTAATGATTAAAAATAAACTTCTTCTAAAACTGTAATTTACGTGTAACATGCAATAATGTTAAAATTTATTTTCCTTATATAGATACATTTTATATGATAAAATGGATTTCATTTTTGGAAATATTAATTATAAATAATTTAATAAGTTTCATCTCATTTTTAAGTACAAAATTAAGTTACTAATGAAAATATTAGTTACCATAGTAAAATGATTATTTCCAAAAGTATTATTCATTTATAAATATGTTTTATTTTATAATTACATGGATATTGTAACAACATTATATTTTAGAAAGGAAAACTATATTCGATAGTGTATTCAACAAGAAACACCACGTTTGAATGACACGTGAAATATAAAACCGTTATAACCTCGCTGTTAAATTAGTGGGTTTGAATTTTATTAACTACTGTATTAATATATATATATATATATATATCATAATAAATTTAAATTATTGATAATTTATTAGTAAATAATCAATCAAGTTTTATTAAAGTAATTATATTCTTCAAAAAAATCATCAAAAATGAATTTTATAGATTTTTTAGAAATTATTATATTTTATTTTTAGAGATTGAAGAAAATTTATTTTATAAAATTAAATTAATATTTTAAATAATAATATAAAAATTTAATTCAGGTGAATATTTTGTATTTTTTGGAATATATTTAATTTTTAGTGAGTTGTGAAAAATTATGATTTTCATTGAAATGTCTTTTCATTTTAATAAATTAAGTAATTTAAAAATAAAATCATTTTGGAATATGATTTAAAGAAATATAAGTATTATTTTTATATATTTTATACATGTAATTAAATTTGATTCATCTCTATATTTTATTTTATTTTAATTTTTTTTAAACGGGTTATTTCTATATACTATTTTTTAGTGCATAATGTTTCTCCATTTTAATTAATTATAAAACACATAATTAAAAATTTATTTAAATGAAATTTATAGACTATATATTCATTACGTTTTAATTAAATTTCATATATTGTTTATTACTAGTCATAGATTCTACATAAATTTATCTTTTTCTTAAAAAACGCAATTCTTGATAACCTACTTTTTCGTCACGTGTGTGGGTTTAATTTTAAATTAAAATATTCCACTTATATGAATTAAATTTTCTAAAATTATTTAATTTTTTTTATTATAATAATTTATATTATCTATTAGGTTAAACATAATTTTTTACGTTAATTAACAGTGATAAAAAAATTAATTTTCACAATTATGGTCAAAACAGGTTTACTGAGGATTAAACTAAAAATATAAGGGTTAAAATGAACTAAAAACACGTATAAATTATATTTTATGGATATTTTTCAACATTATAATGTCTAAGTATCTACAAGTATTCATTTTTAATCCTTTT
Organism: Viscum album; assembly: GCA_963277665.1. Classification (NCBI taxonomy): domain Eukaryota; kingdom Viridiplantae; phylum Streptophyta; class Magnoliopsida; order Santalales; family Viscaceae; genus Viscum; species Viscum album. The sequence goes on along the minus strand of OY728132.1, from coordinate 754,177,696 downwards.
AGAATATAAAACACATGGATACACCTTTTTCTTTTAAATTATTACAAGTGTGCCCTCACCACACTTATAAATGGCCATGCACTCTCTACTCTACACACATTCAAAGAACATTAATTCAGACAATAAAACCAAAATGAAATTTATAAATCCCCCCCCCCCTTATGACCTAGGTCCCTTATATTTATTATAAATCCATCCTGGGAAGGCTTTTGGTGCTTACCAAAGCAGGTTGTCTGAAGAAGAGGTATCTTTACTAAACGAGTGTTTTACATTATTTCAACTTCCACATTGTTAAAATATTTTTCAATTAGGATTTTATAAAAACACCAGTTTATATAATATACTTATATTTTATTATGTTAAAGTAATAAAAAAATTCATCTCCTCTTCCATCCATTGGTATGAAAAAACATTATTCTTGTGTACGACAGACTACCTCCTCGTAAAATGATCTCACTCATTTTCCATCACCACCTCTCATGACTATTTATAATGATGGATTTAAAGTATATAAATATATTTGAAAAATATTTATACTTCTATATTTATTATATGACATATAACTTCTTACTTTCCATTTAATGTGGGATACGATAAAGTTATTCTTGTGTAACACGGACTACCTCCTCACAATGTGATGTGATTCGTTTCTCACTAACACATTACATAGAAGTTTATAGGGAAAAATTTAATGAATATATTTTATATAAATGACATGATTATGATATCCAGTAAATATTTACCATTATTAAAAAAATAATATTCCATTTTCATTATTACACTGAAAAGTGATAATGTTGTTCATGCGTATGTGTGGACTACTACCTCCAAGAAGTGATGCGGAATTTTTTAATCACTAAATCACATAGGTAAAATATATATATGTTTTTCTAAATTAAAAATTTGTTATATAGGATATTATTATCAATTTACAATGGTAAAATAATTCCTACCTTCTTTCCATAAATACAGCGAAAACGTGTGAAGTAATCAATATTAATTAAGTTATTATATATAAAATTGTAAAATAAGAGTAATGATAAACATGAAAGAGGTTCTCAAAAAAGTAAATAATTAAGATATATTTATTATTATGGAAGATAAATAACAATCATGATTAATAGAACTCGTGGAAAGGGACTTCCTCTCAATTTCCTTTCATTGGTGCATATTTTGATTTTATTCACCTATATTCTTTTATGAGGTGTATATATAGTCCCTTTGACATGTTATATCAAGAATTACTATTTTGTAATGAAATTTAATGTTTCTTATAAATATATTATTTCATGGATCTTATGATTAAAATGTTTCCAAAGTGGTAAGATATATTTCATTAAATAAATCCTCTATTATAGTTTTCATTCAAAACAATTTGTTTCTTCCATATCTATGTTTTAAAAAGGATTTTATTATATAGAAATGATATTTTTAATAATAAAAATTTTTTATTTAATTTAATAGATTTGATAAAGGAATATTTGTATGAAATTTATGGCATTCATTACAAAATATGAAATTAATAATCTATTTTAACATATATAGTAACGAAGTCTTTTTTTTCCAACATCGTAACCATTATTTGATGTTTGTATTCCTTTATAAGATTTCATTTTTTTCTTTAAAAAACATGATTCCAATTTTTAGGGGTATTTTGGAATTACATATGTATTTTAAATATAAAATGGTATATTTTTATTAAAATTTTATTTTTAAAAGAAAATTTTATTTTGATATCCAAAAGTGATTTTCATATAAGTTTAAAAGATTTTTTTGAATATTTTATGATGAAAAGAGATAGCATAAAATGCTTTATTAATAATATTGTACTTGATAATTATATGAAAAAATGTTGATAACAATACATCATATAGAAAGGGTTTATCCTCATTATAGATCATAGGTGAATATAATATGTATTATATTAAGGTTTGTTCCCCAATATTGCTCATGAAAAATAGTTGATCCTATTATAGATTATACGATGTGTTGAGCCCCATTATAACTCATAGGTGAGCCTGATATAACATATAATAAGGGAGATCCCTTTTATATATCTTCAATTTATTAGGCAATGATTATGTTCTCAATAGAATTATATTGGATGTTTCCAATATGATTATTCCAATTTAAATGGTTTTATGAATATGATGCTCTAATTTTCCGGAAGAGGCTTTAATTTTTTTATTATGGGTTTTAAAGGCTCCCCTTGAGAAAAAATGTGTGTGTTTATCATGTGAAAATGTTTTATTACATAGAACAATGAAATTTAAAGATAATTTTTTTTCGTGGGTTTTAATGTTTTCACTAGACTAATGGTTCTCTTATTTTTATATACCTTTCTGGTATTTCTATTATTTCAACATGTTTTAAAGTGTTTTTTAGAATATTTAATGATAGGTAAATACCAAGAAGAAATCATATAGAATATCATAAATATTTTTCTTAAAAATATATCATATGTTATTTTAGAAGATTTATATTAGGGGAAAATGGATACTAATTAAAAAAATCCGACTTGTTTATTATATGTTTTTTTATGTATGACTTGTGTACTAAATTTCATAAAATTAAAACCTGAAAAATATTCATTGTTAAATAAATCGAATTCGTGACTAGAACTAAAGATGTATTTTTTATAAGGTTGGGTTATTATAGATATATTTTAAATTAATACTTTAAAATGATATTTATAAATATATAAAAATAAATTAACACTCATTTAGTTGATATTTAATATGAATTAAGATTAATAAAACATCAAATTAAAATTGAAATTTTTCTACAAAAAACTTTTTTCTACACATTATATGATTCAATATAAAAAGAATTATTTCTATTATTTAAAGCCAAATTAGGTTAAATGGAGCACGAATTAATATTTTAAGTTTTAAAATTTGTTAATAAGGTTCATCATATATTTTTAGTGTTAAAATAATTACCATGATTAATATTTAATCAAGATTAATAAGTGAAAAATGGGTAGTCTTATGTAGGTTGAATTTTACTAAATCAATGTGACACTAAGACCATATAGGGTAAATGTTTTATGTTTTAAATTCAAATTTACATGTATCATCAACATTTACCCACCTACCCTACCCAACCCACATAACACCCATTAGATTTGACTCTTACCCCTTACAAACCTTTAGCTATTATGAAAATTTCCCTCTTTTTAATTATTAATGAAGCTAATTTACTCCCAATTTTCACCTCTCTCCTCCCAATGGAAATTTATAATTATTTTACCATTTCTCTACCTCCCTAAATCACTCCAATTTAGTTCTTAATGTTTTTTGTATTATCTTTAATATTTAATAATATACATAGTTAGGTAAAATTTCTATTCATTCTCTTTCATTTTTAATAATTTTTTTTAATACCACTTATATATATACATGATTTTTATTTGATTTTATAATCCACCATTTTATTTTTTTAATAGGAGATTACTTCTTTATGATGAACCCAACCCCAGTATCCTAGATCCAATGTCTTCCTTATTAAATTAGCATACAATACAAGGAATTTCATCCTAAAGGATCGAATAGTTTAGTAGTTTTGGTAAACTAGATAAATGAATGGTTCACATATTACATTTGAATATAATGATTAAGATACAATTTTTACTAGAATATCATTATTTCATCTATCATATCTTTTCAAACCAGTCATAGTAAACTTATTGGAATACTAGGAAAGGAATCAAAATAAGGGTGAGCTAAAATACTCGGTAAGTGTCATCTATAGTGGATTTTATCAAGACTAAATAAATAATGATAAATAAGATTAAACATTTTGTAAAGGTAAATATTTGAACAAGTATTCTATTTAATCAATAACATGACTACCATTACTAGATAACGAATAGTAAATATGGAAAAGTTAAATAACTTAACTAAAATTCCATTTAAATAATTTAAATATCATTCATATATATAGAATAATCAGAATGTTAATGTTAATATCTAACCACACATTGCATTTAAATAAATTGACCATAATAAAAAGATAAGGAATTATCAATATGGAAAGGAAAATAAATGGACACACATGCCATTTAAAGAACTCAACAATCATCAATAGATCAGGCATAATCAGTATGGAATAGAAAATATTTGAACACCTATTCCATTTAATCAATAACATGACTATAATTATTAGATAAGTAATAATATATATAAAAAGGTAAATATCTAAAAACACATTCCAATAAATCAATAAACAAATAATTAAATTAATCTTGAGAGAATGTCATGGTAAAAAAATCATGGATAATAATAACTAAATTCTATTTTAAAAAAAAATCATAATTATTAGACATCATGATCAAAATCATCATGATACCTCTATTAGGAAGAACTTCCAAGATATAATTTAAAATTGAAGTGTAGTTATGCACCAGAAACCCATTTAAATATGACCAACCAATTGATTCATCACATGATACAACATATTCATCAAGCGGTAATCTCTAACCAATCCCCACCAGTATCTCCATGTTGAATACATTCCATATATATCGAATGATTGAATTAATTGATAAAATAATATGCCTTATCAATTAAATTTTATATCAAATAAGGAATACATATTAAAAATAATTTCCCCAGTCAATCATATAAATTTCAAATTAAAATAACATACATATAAATGAAATAGGATTTAAGTAATAAATATATATAGAAAAAATAAAATTGATATTTATGGATATTTTAATGTAAAATGGTCGTAAGAAAGTAAATATTTCTTGGGAAAAATAATGATAAAAAAATTAATCAACGAAGAGAATTTGAATACATTCCCTAGACAAACGAACCACAAACCATCCATATAAATAATAAGTATGTATAAATAAGACATATACCCAGTGGATCATATGTACAAAAAAGTGTTGATGTATTTTAAGAATATAAATATTATAAATATTCCATTAAAAACATTCTAGAGGAAAATAACCTATTTACATTGAAAATTTTATTTTAACTAATGGTTCAAAAATAATTAAAATAATTTTCCTTGAATAAAAATTTTAAAACATATAAATGAATATTTAAATAATTTATTTTCATGATAACAAGAAATTTCTTACATGTTTTACATATTAAAACAAAAATCCTTTTATCATTTTAGGAAAAATTCAAATCATCCTTGTTTGGAAAAGTACAAGAAGAATCCATTCAAAAAAAATTAAAATTCAAAACAACGTAAAAATTTATTTGATTGATAAATTGGATAATGTTAGAAACATTGTTTGAAAACATTTTTAGAAACCATTATTTTTTGGAATAAAAAAGACTTTCAACCGAAGAGAGAATTTATGTCATGTTTTATTAAAAACATATTCTCAATAATTATAATTATAAAAGAAAAGGAATATGGTATTATTACTAGAAAACATCATAAAAATCCATAGAATAAAAAAATAAAGGGTTGTTATTATAAAATTATCAAGTAATTTCCTTCAATTGAAATTCGAGTATAAACAATCCTGATTAATATGATATTATGAAATAAACCCTTAAAAATATCATAAAATTGATGTGATAATTAATAAATGAATAAATTGTGTTTTTTAGATATAAATCCACATAAAAAAGTGTAAATAAATCATAAGATAGTAAAATATCTTTTCACACATAGATAGATAATATCAAAGTCAATGAATAAGTAATATACCTGAGTAAAAAGAAATTATGTTATGAAATTATTTACCAATTGCTAATTTTCAAGATAAATACCCTAAGATGAAATAATTAAAATTCAAAATTAAAATAAAATAAAGTATTATTTATTCTTTTTATTACATGAAATGGGGTAGTACATACACCATATAAAATAAATTAGGTGCATAACATTGTAATATTCTTCAGTGAATCGAAACTAACATGAAGTTTATTACCTCATGCTTCCCTTTAGTTGAACATGATTTAACAACATAGATTGTGGTTTTAAACATTTTATTAAATTATAAAATATTAATATTAATATTTATAATATCATATATTTTCTTTTTATAAAATCTTATGACAAATTCATTAATAATAATTCATTATTACTATTGTTTCATATAATAATTGTCTTGTTTAATCATATATATTTTAACATGAACGTTATAATTATTGAAAATATTATATTGATACATCATCATGGTTTTATTAAATATTATTATTTTTATTTTATACAATTTTAGAATCATAATTTAAATTTGAACATGGATAATGGATCACATCGCTTCATGGAGATGATAGGTCGTATGTACACACGAGTGGTATTATCCATTAATTAATGTGTCAAACGGTAAAGAAGTACGTCATATATTAATTTTAAAAATAAAAAATAATTTTCATATATATAACATATAATCATCAAAATTATCATTATTACATTCCATATAATGAGTAAGTGAAAAACTAATCATATCACTCTGAAAGGCGGTAGTCTGCAGTGCACACGAGCATCGTTATCATATTTTAAATGGCATTTAAAGTAAGAATGTATATATGAAATTAAAATTATTGAAAAATAATGATAATTAATATTAAATATATAAATGAAATCCATCATTATATTCAATAATTATAACTGTTTATGGAAAATTAGTTACATCAGTTGGTGAGGCGATAGTCTATCATACAAATGATTGCTGATTTTGTTTCCCATTTGAAAGAGGAGGAGATGAATAAGGGCTATGAAATTAAAATAATAACATCTAAGTATATGTGAGATACTGGTTGTATTATAATATTACTATTCAATAACAATTTTAAGGAGACGGAAGAACAAAAAAATAAAAATGGTCACTTAATAATGCTACCACTTATTCGGACAACTTCTTTTCGTTTCCACAAAAACCCAACCTGGTTTTATATTAAAACCAATGGTTCTTGGATATTTTTTAGAGGAATAAGGAAGTGATTTTTTTAGGTATTGGATAAAAAAATGTGTTTTTAAATGTGAATATTTTAGGAAAGGCATGTACTTTTAAAATTTGGGAAGAGAACACACATGGAATTGTTGAGAAGATTCGATTACACCCTTGTTTTTATCATACCAGAAGCATAAAAAATGTTCCCTTATCAATACTAATATTATATAAGGTTTAAATAATTCCATAAAAATTGTTTGGGAGAATTTGATACGTTATTTTACACCTTATTATTTTAGTTTAACTCCTGGTAAATCATTTTTTAACATAACTACGGTAATTAATTTTCACTATTTTACAATTCATGACAAGAAAAAATTATTTTTGAATAATTATATAATATATATTATTATAAATAAAATATATAATCCTATTTTATAATTCAATTCACTAAATTGGAAGAATCCAATTTATAATTATACACATAAAACGATGAAAAAGAAGGTTTTCAAAGGGAGAATTCTCATGATTATAAATTGTTTTTATATAAAAATAAAATATGAAATTTTCGTCAACAGACTAAATTAGAGGAATTTTAATATATTCGAACATATTTTTCTTTAAACCCACTTTAAAATAAGTTTTATCCTTTTACATTATTTAAATTAAAATTAATTTTTCAATAAAAATTAATATATTACATTATTCATCGAAAAATGAAATATTTCAGAAAAATTTACAAAATTCACAACATTATAATTTTGATAAGATGATTTCAAAAATATATTTCATTTTATTAAATAAATTTTATAAATTTGGTAATGTTTAATTTTAAATTATGTTCACAAAGATCAACTAAAATATCTTTAAAAAATATAGTTTTTTAGAAAACTTTTTTTCATTAAAATGGTTGTTATTTTTTTGAAAATAAATAACCATTGATTTTATTTTATACATGTTTAAAGAATATAATTTTCTTAATTTTCTTAGTCTTTAATCGATACGATATAACAGTTGTAACATCCCACGTAAATGAAGAATAAGACATATTTCATATTTTTTAATATTTATGAATTAGATATTAATTTTACTTTAAAGGGGTTGCTATGTTCGATAGCATACCCGATACGCAACAATGGGTTTCTTTGAAATCTTACGTTCCACACTAATAATATAATATTATTTTAAATGTTATTTAACTCCTAGCTGTTGTATTGGTGGGAATGAACAAAACCAACTACAATATGATTTTAAATTTTTGTTAAATGTATTCTCATTTATCCAATAAAAAGTTAGAGGATTAAAATGAATGAATCTAATTTTAAGCATAATTTACATTAAAAGGTTGATTTACCACCTTTTAATGGAGAACCCTCATTAAATATAGTTTTGGTCACTTTAATACATTATAATTGACCAAATAAAATACTTCTTTAGAATGGGGACATCAAAATTTACTTTTTGTATGTTTTTTGGCTTTTTCTGACAAAAGTTCATTTTTTAATGAATAGTGAAAATATTGTATTTTAATTCAATAGTTCCTTTTAATATAACATATTTATATTGATAGATTATATTTTTAATTGGTTTTAAAGTTTAATTAGAATATATTTTTACCAATTAATGGAATGTTGGTCATTGGAATTAATTTCACTTTGAAATTGGACATAAACAAGTGTCTATCGTTTGATAGTTATTGTTTCTTAAAAACACGATATTTGTTTTAACAATGGGAAATAATTTTAAAATTAATTAATGACACTTTTATGTTTTGAATTTGGAAAAATAAATATCATTTTTTAATTCGGAATATCAAATATATCTCAGGCTGAATTTTTGGTATTTTTCTGAAAAACATCAATTTTTGATGAATAGTGAAACAACTTAGTTGTACTTAAAAAACTGACGTTTTCATTTAAATAAAAATTTTCCACTTCTTTGAATCGAATTTCAAAAATACGACATACATGGTTGTTATTAGGTAGTAAAATTTGGGTCAATAACATGAAAATAATTTTTGGTAAATACTAACATTTGAATTTTCTTACCACGGTTAAAGGTAAATAATGTAATTCAAGGTAAAAGGATATTACAATAATTCAAAATTACCTTAACACTTTTCCAATCTTTATTGGATGAGTCATGTCCGACCATGGGTATCTTTGGGTTGATTTTGGAACCTCATGGAGCCACTTATGAAAGATAATAAGAGTTTAGATTAATTAATTTAATGTAAAGGAAAAAATGACATTGACAAATATCTTTTAGAAAATTAATTTTTATATGGTGTTATTTAAGTAATATTTTGGTCTATAAAAATTAATATTAAATATAAAAATATTTCCTACATCACGGTATTTTTTTATAATTTTTATACATCAAATAGATTAAATTATTTATTATATAATAATAATGCAGTATTTACCTCATTAATAAATGATTAAAATAAATAAGATTATAATGATAAAACTATTATCCAAAACATGTCCAATTATGATTTTATGATTTAGTTTTTAATATTAGTCATCTTATCTTCAACTTTAATGATTTTTGGACCTCTTGAAACTGAAGATATGTTTATAATAAAATAATGTTTTCACACTCTTCTAAAGGTAACAGTTTATCTTAAATTGTTTTCTTTTATTTTACTTCTCCAACCCCTAAACTCTTTTTATTCCTTTATATTATAACAACACCAGTATCCTAAATATACTAGGATTTTGTTATGAGAATTATTCAATCTACACTTACTCACACCTCCATCTAATGGATAAAGAACATAATTTTTCTATGGATGGAAAACTAACGCCTCACGAAACGATGAATGTTCGATTATATCCTACCGCCTCTCATGGTTTCCATTATGATAGAAATCTATTTATATATGATATATATTATGTTCATGTTTTCTTTATGCTTCTTTAATTTCCATTTATATCATTCCTTTATTGTTTCCATTATGTGTAAATGCGATAATCTCATTAGAGGAAGTGCGGACTACCACCCCCTCAAAGTGATAAAACTCGTTAATGGCATATGTGGGGTGTATAAAGGATAGATTTAATGATATTATATATGATATTATATATGAAATTATACTATAATTATAATATAGCTATGTATCATTATCTTTTAATTCCATTAAAATAAGAAATATAAATGAAAGTATCTTCATGAGTACGTACGGCTTACCGTCTCCATGAATAGTGCATTTCATTCATTACTTCCAAATGTTATGTACTATTATAAATACATGTATATACTGTATATATATGAAATATATGATATCTAAATCATGAATTTCATTCTGGATATAATGTAATATTGATCACATGGACAACTTGTAATTATATGGTGTTTATTTTTTACTCAAGTACCAAATACCTACAAAAGGACCATTATTAAATTGGATGATTAAATAATGTCTATAACATGGTAATAAGTTATATAAAATGAATAATAAACTTGAAAAATCTCTTAAGAAATTATAATTTAACTTTAGTTTATTATTCATGAGATTAAAGAATGAATGAGTCAAGTCGGACACGAGGTAAGGGGCTTCATCTCAATCTCCTTTCAATGAGGCATATTTAGTTTTATACACAACATTATTTTATACGGTGTATAAACCCCTTTGAATTTTCATTTCACTCAAATGGAATATTTTTATAAAGAGTGTTTTAATAAATGATATAAAGGAATGTTTTTTTACGTAAGCGGTGACAACAACCTTTCCGCCGCCGCGAGTATTATTTGATCTTTGGCTTCCTAAACAATTCGTAATGTTTTTAAAAGGAATAATAAATACCATATACTATTTTTTACATATTTTGGTATTGGAAATGATTTTGAGAATGTATTTATTATTTCAATATCTTGTAATGATATTTTTTTAATGCAATGTGTAAATTTTATCTATTCTCTATGCTTATGTAATGTGTTATGATCATGTTATGGTTCTTGGGAATTATTTATGTATACGGGTGGTTCCATGATAATCCTAGGGTGGGTGAGCCCGAGATATCTCTCCAATGAATTGGGTAATGTGACAGAGGTAAACGTGGATGTTTCTCCTAAGAGATTTTGGGAATATACTGTGATAGGTATTCCAAAGTAACTCCCTATGTAGTTTTGATATCTATAATGTAAGTATGATATGGATGCCCAAAGTTACCTTTATGATTTAATATTTCTATGTGTTATTCATAAAATCTTATGATTTCATGAGGTAAGTAAAAGAGTTCATGTTTTGTATGTATTTATGAACAAATGTTTTCTTTCTTTGTTTCATTACCTTTACTGAGATTTTTATACTCATCACAAGTTTTGAAATGTTTTTCACAGGACTTAAAGATGAATAAAGACAAGGATGGGATCAAGGAAAAGTCATGCTGTCTAAGACCTAGAACTAGACATTAATCTTTTTTTCAAGAGTTTTTATTTTATGAAAAAAATGGAAACTGTGTAAAAGTGTCTACTTTGTAATCTTTTGAGATGTGATAGTTATGTTCTAATTCACTAAAACTCTAAACCTGAAAAGATCCCTAATGTGAATTATTCATTTAATTCAATATTATGTAATGATTAAGGCCGGGTCCTTATAGTTTGTATTAGAGGTCGGTTTAGATAACTTTGGGAGTTAAGGTATTGTTAAATTAATATCCATAAATTAATTTATGTTATTATTGAAATAATATCACATTTCCAGATTACCATGTTGCTTCGCCTAAGATATTTTTGTTTTTAGAATGGTTTTCCACAGAGGAAACATGGCAGCTATGTTGGGACGACATCAAGAGGAAGACAACCTTCCAAATCAGCAACCTGATATTGTAGGAATCATAAATGAACTGTTTGTTGCAATAATGGCACAGTTTACTCAGGCTATAAATAGTGGTGGTATCCATGTACGAGATCAGCCAGATCAACCACAGAGAAACATGTTTGTAGTGGAGCATTTAATGACGCAACATCCCCCATCATTTAGAGGATCATCTAACCCGGTGCTAGCAGAAGGGTGGATTAAAGAACTGGAAAAGATTTTTGATGTCAAGGGTTTTTCATACCATCAAAAGGTTAGTCTTGTTGTTTACTGTTTTGAAGGTGAAGCTGATCAATGGTGGTCGATGGTGAAAAATATCATGGATAGTGAGGAGATTGATTCTCTCAATTGGGACGAATTCAAAGGTATGTTTCTTGAGAAATATTTTCCGAAGGTGGTTAGTCTTAGGATGGAAAAACAATTCCTATAATTGAGGCTGGAGGATGACTCAGTGGATGCTTATGAAGAAAAATTCACTCGACAGGCAAGGTATGCTCCAATTTTCAAACGAGATCTTGATAGTAAAATCAACTGTTTTTACTCAGGATTAAAGCCGAAGTATCAAAGGGATTTTGTTTCTCGTGATTTCAAATGTTATGAAAAACTTTTTCATTGTGCAGAGAATATTGAAATGGAGTTTGCCGATGATTAGGTATTATTTGACAAAAACTAAATAAGAGGTCGATGTGGCAGCCAAAATAGAAAAACTCTTCAAAAAAGTCTAATGGTTAGAAACATAAGTTTATAGTTTGTGAAAATTGTGGTAAAAATCATGTTGGGGAATGCCTTTTGAATTCTCGTAAGTGCTACTGATGTGGTAAAATGGGACATAAGGATCATAATTGCACTGAAAAGTATCAGGGTAATGGTAAGACAAAATATGATTTACAGTCAGTAAAATGTTTCAAGTGTAATGAAATGGGTCATTATGCAAATGAGTGTCCAACAAAGAACTCAACCGAAGGAATGCAACCAGACTACCATAAGAAAGGGGTGGTGAAATCCTTTGCAACTACTTCAGAAGATGTTGGGCCATCAAATGAAGTTGTATCAGGTACACTGTTTGTCTGTTTAGATTATACCAATGTGTTGTTTGATTCAGGGTCTACACACTCTTTCATTTCTGAGAAGTTTTCTAGTAAATTATGAATTCTATATCATGATATAATTACAAAACATATGGTTAAAAACTTGAAGAAAATGTTGAGACAAAAAGGAAACATAAGAACATTAATGTCCTTGTGTGTGGAAAGAATCTACCTGAAAACCTTATTGTTTTGCCGCTAGTAGAGTTTGATGTTATTTTGGGCATGGATTGGCTTTCTGTTTATCATTATAAGATTGAATTCAGAGCTAAAGAGGTTTCTTTTCATAATGATTTTCAGTTTTTTTACAAAAATGAACCCTTTATTTTGATAACATATCAGGAAGCTGAGAAACTAGTTAAAGATGGAAATGAATGTTACCCTGCACATATTATTGAAAATAAAAGAACTTTTTCGATTAATGATGTTCCAGTGGTAAATAAGTACCTTGATGTTTTTCCTGATTAGTTTCCTGGTATGATACCTGATCCTTAAGTGGAATATACTGTTGACTTTGTTCCTGATGCTAATCAAATTTCAAAACCCCCATATTGAATGGCTCAAATTGAACTTTTAGAGTTAAAGAAAAAATTGCAAGAGTTATTAGATAAAGGTTTTATTCGACCAAGCACATCACCATAAGGTTCTCTATCTTGTTTGTTAAAAAGAAATATGGTTCAATGAGACTTTTCATTGATTATAGAGCATTTAATAACATCAATGTTAAGAATAAGTATCATTTCCCTCATATCGATGATTTGTTTGATCATCTCTAAGAAGATCAGTATTTTTCGAAGATTGATTTGTGGTCGGGGTGCCATAATTTGAATGTAAAGGAAGAGAACATTCCGAATACCTCGATTCATACTAGATATGACCATTATGAATTTTTATTTATGCCTTTTGGTTTAACCAATGCACCTGCTGTATTCATGGATCTTATGAATAAAATTTTCTGTGAGTTCTTGGATAAGTTTGTGGTTGTGCTCATTGATGATATTTTGGTTTATTCTAAAAGTAAATGGGTTCCTGAAATTCATTTAGGGGTCATCTTTCAAACCATAAAAGAAAATAAACTTTATGGTAAATTCAAAAAGTGTGAGTTTTGGTTACAACAAATTTCATTCCTTGGTCACATTGTTTCAAAAAATGGCATAACTGTTGATCCTTCTGATAAAAAAGTTGTTCAAGAATGGCCAACACCCACAAATATAACTAAGATTCCTAATTTTCATGGTTTAGTGGATTATTACCAGAGGTTTGTTGAAAATTTTGTACGGTTGTCTTGTACAATGACTAAGATAACTCGAAAAGTTGTTATGTTCATCTGGACAAAATAATGTGATGATTGTTTTGAGGAATTGAAAACGAGATTGGTGAATGCTCCAGTTTTGGCACTACCATCCAGAAATGGTGAGTTTGTTATATAAAGTGATGCATTGTTAAAGGATTGGGTTGTGTCCTAATGCAGAATGATCAGGTAATTGCTTATGCTTCATGTTAGTTGAAACCACATGAGTTAAATTACCCAACACATGATTTGGAATTAGCTACTATTGTTTTTTCTTTAAAAATTTGGAGGCATCATTTGTAGAGAGTAAAATGTGAAATATATACTGATCACAAAATTTAATGTATATATTCACTCAAAAATAATTGAACATGATACAGAGGAGATGGTAGGAATTAATCAAGGATTATGATTTCATGATCCATTACCAACCGGGAAAATCTAATAAAGTATCTGATACATTGTGTCAAAAAAGTAATGATTCATTAACTATGCTACATTTGGAACAAGAACCTTTGATTTTTGATTTGATAAACTTTGGCATAGAAGTTGTTGGTGTAGGAAATTCTTTTGTTTTGTTTTAGGTGTTAGTGAAATCATCTCTATCAGGAAAAATAAAGCAAGCGCTGAAAGAAGACTGTGAGTTGCAGAAAAATTTAGTGTTGGTTCGGAAGAGTAATTTTCCTGATTTTAACATTGATAATGATTTTGTTTTGAGGTTTGGGAAGAGATTATGTGTGCCTTTTGATTAACAGTTAAACAATGAGTTGTTATGTGAAACTCATAGTTCCCCGTTTTCAGTTAATCCTGGTAGTACTAAAATGTACAGAGATCTTAGAGAGTATTACTGGTGGGATGGAATAAAAAGAGGTATTGCTGATTTTACTATGAAGTGTTTGACTTGTCAGTAGGTTAAAGCAAAGTTGAAGTTAACGAAAGGAATGCTTCAGCCTTTACCAGTTCCAGAGTAGAAATGGGAAAATATATCAATGGACTTTGTTGTGGGATTACCAAAAACATCTCAAGGTAATAATGCAATCTAGATTGTTGTTGATCAATTGACTAAATCATCTAATTTCCTTCCTATTCAGGATACATTATCTCTAGATCAAATTTCTTGATTGTATGTTAAAGAGATAGTTCGGTTTCATGGAGTTCCCCACTCCATTCTATCTGATTGTGATCTCAGGTTTATATCTAACTTTTGGAAAGGCCTTCAGAAGTCATTGGGTATTGAATTAAATTTTAGTACATCTTTTCATCCTCAATCAGATGGGCAGTAAGAATAAACAATTCAGACCTTCGAGGATATGCTATGTGCTTGTTCAATTGATTATCAGGGAAGTTGGGACCAATATCTTTCTTTGGTTGAATTTTCATATAATGACAGTTTTCATTCCAGTATACAGATGGTTCCATGTGAGGCATTATATGAAAAGAATTGTCGAACTCAAACTTTTTGGGATAAAGTAGGTGAAAGGAATCTGATAGAACCAGAATTGGTAGAAGAGATGGTAGAGAAATTTCATTTGATTCAGAAACACATGATAACAGCTCAGAGAAGATAGAAAAGTTATGCAGATAACTAGAAGAAGGCTATTTCTTT
Source organism: Viscum album (assembly GCA_963277665.1). Lineage (NCBI taxonomy): Eukaryota > Viridiplantae > Streptophyta > Magnoliopsida > Santalales > Viscaceae > Viscum > Viscum album. Next base: position 754,162,021 of record OY728132.1, on the reverse strand, counting down.
TGAGGTAGGTGATCATGTCTTTCTCAAAGTTTCTCCATCGAAAAGTGTGATGCATTTTGGTAAGAAGGGAAAGTTGAGTCCAAGGTTCATTGGACTTTATTAAATTTTGGAGAAATTTGGATCAGTTGCGTACAGAGTGGATTTACCACCATGTTTTTCCCAAGTACACAATGTTTTTCATGTTTCGATGTTGAGAAAGTATATGTCAGATCCATCTCATGTTTTGAGCCTAGAGGTAGTTCAATTGGAATAGAATATCTCTTATGAAGAAAAACTAGTTCAGATTCTTGACCATAGAGAGAAAGTGTTGTAGAATAAGTAAATTCACCAGGTAATGGTTTTGTGGAAAACCCATATGATTGAAGAGGCAATGTGGGAATCTGAAAATTCTATGACGGATAAATACCCCCACTTATTTTGATAAGTGAATAAAAATTGCGAGGATGCAATTTCAAAAAGGGGGAAGGATGTAATATCCCATGTAAATGAAGAATAAGACATATTTTATATTTATTAATATTTTTGAATTAAATATTAATTTTAATTTAAAGGGGTTTATATGTTCGATAGCGTACCCGATATGCAACAACGGGTTTCTTTGAAATCTTACATTACACAATAATAATATAATATTATTTAAAATGGTAGTTAACTCCTAGCCATTGAATTAGAGAGAATGAACAAAACTAACTAAAATATTATTATAAATGTTTTTTAAATGTATTTACATTAATCCAATAAAAATGTTTGAGGCTTAAAATGTGAATGAATCTAATTTTAATCATAATTTACATTAAAATGTCGATTTCCCGCCTTTTAATGGAGAACCATGTTTAAATATAGTTTTGGTGACTTTAATTCATTCTAATTGACCAAATAAAATCATTCTTTAGAATGGGGACATCAAAATTTACTTGGTGTAAGTTTTTGGGATTTTTCCGATAAAGTTCATTTTTTAATGAATATTGAAAATATTGTATTTTAATTCAAAAGTTCCTTTTAATATAATTTATTTATATTCATAGATTATCATTTAAATTGGTTTTAAAGTGTAATTAGAATATATTTTTAAAATTTTATCCAATTTTGGTCATTGGAATTAATTTCACTTTGAAATTGGACATAAACAAGTGTCAATCTTTTGATAGTTATTGTTTCTTAAAAACACGCTATTTGTTTTAACGACAGGAATTAATTTTAAAATTAATTAATGAAACTTTTATGTTTTGAATTTATAGAAATAAACATAATTTTTGAATTCCGAATATCAAATATAGCTTAGGCAGAACTTTTGATATTTTTCTGAAAAACTATAATTTCTGATTAATAGTGAAACCACTTAGTTGTAGTTAAAAAACTGACTTTTTCATTTAAATAAAATTTTACCACTTCTGTGAATTAAATTTCAAAAATCCTACAAACATGGTTGTTATAGGTAGTAAAATTTGGTTCAAAAAGATGAAAATAATTTTTGGTGAATAATACTTTTTACTTTTATTTACCACGAATAAAGGTAAATAAGGTAATTCACGGAATAAAGAATATTATAATAATTCAAAAATACCTTAACACTTTTTCAAACCTTATTCTATGAGTCATGGGAGACCATGGAATTCTTTTGGTCGATTTTGGGACCCCATGGAGCCACTTACGAAAGATAATGACACTTTAGATTAATTAATTTAATGTAAAGGGAAAAATGACATCAACAAAACTATTTTAGTAAATTAATATTTATATAGTTTTATATAAGTAATATTTTTTACTATAAATATTAATTTTAAAGCTAAATAGATTTCCTACATCATGATATTTTTTGGATTTTTATACATCAAATAAATTAAATTATTTATGACACAATAATGATACAGTATTTACCTCATTAATAAATTATTTAAATAAATAAGATTATAATGATTAAAATATTGTCCAAAACATGTCCAATTCTGATTGGATGATTTTATTTAGAATATGAGTCATCTTATCTTCTACTTTAATGATTTTGGACCTTTTGAAACTGAAGATATATTTATAATCAAATAATTCTTTCACACTTTCTTAAAGAGCCTCTCCTCACCCTTATAAAAGGAGTCCACTTCTAACCAATTACACACACATCTCAAGCCTTTTGGATCGTCCAATATCTGCCCAAGTAAGATCAATACAACCTTTTCCTCCTCCTAGAAGCCTTAACTTAGGCAGAAGGCACTTCAATAAGTCCTTTGGTTCAAACCAAAGGGAGTTACCCAAATTAAAGGTAACGATGTCTCTTAAATTGTTTTCTTTTATTTTACTTTTCCATCCCCTAAAATTTTTTTATTCCATTATTTTGAAACAAAACCAGTATCCTCAATATACTTGGATGTTTTTATAAGATGGATTAGAACTACACTTATGCACACCTCCATTTAATGGATGAATAACACAATGTTTCTGTGGAGTGAAAACTAACGCCTCACGAATCGATGATTGTTGAATTATCTTCTACCGCCTCTCATGGAGGCCATGATGATGGCACTGTATTTATATATGATATATATTATGTTTATTTTTTTTATTCTTCTTCAATTTTTATTTATATCATGCCTTTATGGTTTCCATTATGGGTAAATGCGATAATCTCATTAGAGGAAGTGCAGACTACCGCCCCCTCAAAGTGATATGACTCGTTAATGCCACATGTGGGATGTATAAAGTATGGAGTTAATGATATTATATATGATATTATATATGAAATTATACTGGAATTATAATATACCTATGTATCATTATATTTTAATTCCATTAAAATAATTAATATAAATGAAAGTAGTGTTTATGCATACGTACGGCTTACCGTCTCCATGAATGGTGCATTTCATTTCTTACCTCCAAATGTTATGTACATTAATAAATACATGTATATACTGGATATATAGGATCTAAATGATACCTAAATAATTAATTTCATTTTAGATATAATGGACTATTGATCACATGGACAACTTGTAATTATAAGGTGTTCATTTTTTGACTCAAGTACCAAATATCGACAAAACGACCCTTACTAAATTGAATGATTACATAATGTTTATAACATGGTAATAAGTGATATAAAATGAATAGTAAATTTGAAAAATTTTCTCAAGCAAGTATAAATTATCTTTAGTTTATTATTAAAGAGATTAAATAATGATCGAGTCAAGTTGGACACGAGGAAAGGGACTTCATCTCAATATCCTTTCATTGAGGCATATTTAGTTTCATACATGAATTTATTTGATATGGTGTATAAACCCCTTTGAATTTTCATTCCATTCAAAGTAAATATTGTTATATGAATAGTTTTACTAAACGAAAAGAAGGAATGTTTTTTTTCACGTAAATGGTGACAACGACCTTTCCGCCGCCATGAGTATTACCATATACTCTTTTTTACATATTTTGGTATTGGAAATGATTTTGATATTGGATTTATTATTTCAATATCTTGAAATGATATTTTGTTTTTTCAATATGGAAATTTTATCTTTCCCTTATGCTTATGTTATGTGTAATGATCATGTTATGGTTCTTGGGAATTATTTAAGTATATGGGTTGTTCCAGGATAAACATAGTGCGGGTAAGCCCAATATAGCTCTCCAATGCATTGGGTAACATGATGGAGGTAAACGTGGATGTTTCTCCTAAGAGATTTAAGGAATATACTGTAATGGGTATTCCAACGTAACTCCCTATGTAGCTGTGATAGCTATAAGGTAAGTATGATATGGATTTGAAAATTTACCATTATGATTTATCTTTTCTATGTGTTATTCATAAATTCTTATGATTTCATGAGGTAAGAAAAAGAGTTCATGTTTTTAATGTATTTATGAACAAATGTTTTCTTTGTTTGTTTTATAACCCTTACTAAGATTTTTATGCTCATCCCAGGTTTTGAAATGTTTTTCATAGGACTTAAAGATGATTAGGGTCAAGGATGGGATCAAGGAAAATTCATGTGGTCTAAAACATGGAACTATACATGACTCTTTTTTTCAAGAGTTTTTATTTTATGAAAAAAATGGAAATTGGGTAGAATTGTCTACTTTGTAATCTTTTCAGATGTGATAATTATGTCCTAATTCTCTAAAACTCTAAACCTGAAAAGATCATCAATGTGAATTATTGATCTAATTCAATGTTATGTAATTTTTAAGGCCGGGTCCTTATAACATTTATTTTTAAATAAAAATATTTGAATAGAGTATTGCGTTTCATTTAAACATGGTGTTACATGAAAAGAAATATATTGAAGAGATTGAATTTATTAAAAAGTAAATATATCATAAATTCTATTGGTGTTACATTCTCATCTAATCATGGTGTCACATTTTATATACTCTATAGAACCAAATTCTCTTCATTTAAAATCACAAGGTATTACATTATATCCCCTTAAATATTTTTCTTCCCCATAATTTAATCTTGTTCTTTGAAATCAAGGTTTTGACATTTTAAAATACCTTTTTCATAAGAATAAATTATAAAAAGGATTAATAAAACATCCTCTTAATAAGATATAAAGGAATTTAAAAAATGGTTTCTTAGAATAACACATACTAGGTTTCTAAATAGTCAACTTTTCAAGGAAAATGAATATATGGTCATAGAATAAAGGAGTAAATTATTATAGATAGTGAGAGGGATAATTGATCATAAGGAAGTGAATTACAAATGTAAAGTTAAATACCTAAAATCCATAACTCTATGATGATTTAAAATATTCTTTTATTCATCTAATTTTATGTTAATTGGATTAAATTTTTTATTCAAGAGCCTTTTTCCTATTGTTAAGGAATTCCTTTACCATCCTAACTATAAACATAAGGAAATGTAATTACATGATACCTTTCTATTTTATAATAATAATTTAATATTTTTTTTACGCTTAAAATAATTTCCACTTTATCTCTTATTACAAGAAATTAATATCCAAAGTTTAATTTTTTTATCCCTAAATCACCAAAATTAAAAATTTCACAGATCATAAAATCCTTCAAAGAGTGAAAACTCCTTCCATCTATCAATAAATAATATCTAAAATTTATATTGTTAGAATGTGTTATCCAAAATAATATATTAATATATACACCTTAATATTTACACCATTTGGTCAACATTAATATTTATCCATAAAATTGATTAAGTATAAATAATGATATATTATCGAGAATATCACATTGGTCAGTGGTAGACACATTTCCCATATCACCCTTTGGTTATGGGTTCAAGACTCGCATCCTTTATGATGTCACACCAAGTTTTTCATGTTTTGTCTTACAATCTGGTTCAATGGGAATCCCAGCCTTTTTCTCGGGTTCTGGGTGTGATGGTTGTTGATTTTTGAAGTACTCCCTAATCTAGTTTTTGTCACGTGTTCTGACCTTAGTTTGTTTAAGAGTTTTTTGAGATATCCAAAAGAGTTTCTCTTGGCATTACCCTATGCATGGTTGGAACATGGTTTGACAAACTGTTTAGCCAAACCAATGTAACCAGACAACAAGTACAGAACCTACAACAAGGTTAGTGCACAGTCATGCAGTTGAGTGTAGGTAACCATGTAGTCAATCCATGGGTGGGAAGTGGATACCACATGGCTGGAACACAGTTTTCTAAACCACGTGGCCTAACTGTGGGTCTTTCTATGACATAAAAATTTCACGTTTTCCAAGTATACCCATTTTAGTTTTTTTCACAAATCACTCTCCTCCTCCCTCATGTGGCTCATTCAACCCTATCAGGGATCTCCCCTCTCCCTCAATCCTCCTTCATCTTTCTACAGTGATTTCAAGTGGAAATATTCATGGGTTTTGTTGGATATCTCGAGATAAACCCCTCCTCTCATCTCCCTCTTCCTTATCCTCTCCTTCCTTCTTGATTTTATCTTCTCACATGGTCTTTTTGACCTAGGGTTTGGATTTCACTTCGATTATTTTTGGGGATTTTTATTAAGGGTTTATCATTGTAGATCAACAGTTTTTGAACCCTCATGGAATATTTTTAATGGGGTGTGGTAGTTGTGTGATATATTAGAGGTAGGTTTTCCCATGAATTTCCTTTTTGATTTAACAAAATTTATGCCTTATTTTATGATAAATGGAATTATTATGTTAAATAACACACACTAAGTGCTTGATTAAATTCTGAGTTCGATTTTATGAGTAATTTGTGATGTAAGAAGCATGTTTTAAATTTTTGAATATATTGGTATTATGAGAAATGATGTCTTGGGTGCCTTATATGGGTTTCACAACTTGTTTTGGGTTCTATATATAAATGATGAATGTATTTTTGGTTGTTTTGGCATGTGCTGTCGATGAATGGATTTATCTGGAACATTTAAAAGAAATGGGTTTCGTTAAAGTGTAGTGTGGATGTTTTTAAAGGATTTTGTAAATGATTTTCAAATTGAAAGTGGTCTGTTTACTGACATTTATTAAAATTGGATTTTATATCATTTATAATTTTTGGTTTTTTGAAATGCTGAAAGGCCAGTTTCGAAACTTGGAAAAAAGGATGAAAGTATTTATTATGAAAATTTCGATTGGATAATTCTAATGCGTTGTCGATGTATAATGGATGGGATTTCATTGCCATAGAATCCTTGGGATCTATTATCAGAGTTCCTCAGTTGGGTTTCATTATGTTTTTTTATTCTATGGAATGAGATCAGTCCATAGGGTTACTCGGGGAAAGGCCTGTTACTGAAAAATTATTATTATATGTTTACGATTGGATCCTTGCATAGTAAGATAATTTCCTAAGAAGGGTTTCTGTAATTTCTAGAGTATGAACTAGTATTTTTCCCATAGTAGCTGGATATATTTGGGTTTATTGTTATGGGATTGGGTCCCTCAGTCTGTCCTGAGTTAGGTTGGCTAGGCATTTAGGGAGTTTTGGATTTCATCATGTGTGGCATGCTACCGGTGGATATCATGTATTAGTATGTTCTAGATTTTTCTTGATCTATTGGGATCAACTATGTCTATTGGATCTTAGTTTATTGTAATGATGAAAGATAAGCTTGTTTGTTTATTACCATTTTCTTGTTCTGTGATTACTGTAGTTCCTTTTAGTTTAGTTTTTTCTTAGAAAGTGATGTGCAGGTTTGAAAAAGGTTTATTAAATTTTTTTTAAACGAACTTAGTGTTTTCTCCTATTCTATGAAAATTTAAAATGTGGTCACCACTTTCCCCTTGAAAGATTTTTTCTATCACTATTGGAATAGAATTTGTTTTCGAAATGAAGAAGGGAAATGGTTCATACTTTTTTTAAGTAAAATTTATAGGAAATTATACCATTATAATTTGTAGTCCAAAAATGAAGTTGATGTTTCTTTTAATTTAATGTAATTTCATGGGAAATAGATTATCGGGCTAGCCTAATATGTTTTAATACTCACTCCTATATCTCTTTTCTATTTTTATCCCCTATTGAGTTTTATCATGTGTTTAATCTCCTTAGGAGATGAGTGATCGTTGCATTAGAGAGTGACCCACGGGATGACATAGAGATCGTGTGTTTGTCTGGTTTTGTTGGTCTTGTTTAGTTGTTTGGTTTTAATTTTAGAATTTTTATAAAGGATCTTCAGTTAATTTTTATTTATATTAAACTATTTTATTCATCTTCATGTTCTTTATATTATTATTTTTTAGATAAATCATTCCATTATGTACCCTTTTAATGCCCTCAATTATTTGCTAGCCCAAGGGGATCAAGAAATAACTTTGGGACATGCCACAGATCTGCTCGGGTGACCACTTCAAGGTTATCCTGGGTTAGTTTGTGACAAAATAGAATTAGAGGAGAACGTATATTTGAGGACCTTGATTTTCAAAGTTCCCTTTATTACATAGGAATGTCAAGTCATATGGATTTGGATTTTCATGACTTAAGGGGTAGGTACGGGAAGAGTGCCACAAACTCATGTCATTCTAATCCTCAGGTTTCTATGGGAAGTCTGGTTTTGTTAGTTTTTGGGTCTATGAGTATTGTTTGGTGATTGGGATATGACAAGGGAGTTGGGAAAATTGTCTCTTTGTGCTTGCAAGGCCTAGAAATCCATGTGAAGCTAGGGTAATGGTCTTAGAAGGCACTTTATGTTGGTGGTGTGTTTGGAATATGGTCGCCAACCATATGGTCAAGTCACCTGCCAACACTAGTTCTCTCTTATGGGTCTTGTTGAAATTTTATTGTGTTCTATTTTTTTTGAAAATCCTTATGTGAGAACATGGGTAATATTTTTTAATAGATTGATTGGATTTTGAAATGTGAAAAATGAATTTTCATAAATTAATTGAATAAAGGTTTTAGAAGGTTGGGTTTTTGTAAATCAAATCATTTTGTAAAGAATACTATGAAAAGGGTATTTGCTGAATTATTTGAAAATGGAAAATGTTTGTTTAAAACGTAATGTTTTATTTGAAATTTGGTTTGATTGAAAAGGGATTGTAATTTTTTTTAATTTTTTGAAAATGATTCAAATTAAATGAAAATTATTTTTGAAAAATATATGGGGTATTTCATTTTCATGTATGATAAAATGGTTTCTTGTGTGGAATATAAAAAATGAATTTTTAAATTAGTGGTTAGTGAGCCTTTGCAAAGTTCATGATTTTTAAATGGGTTAAATAAATTGGTTTGGAAGATGGTGTTGTTTTATTTTAGCCTTTGGTGTTCTCACGGGTGCTCACATGGGTGGTAGTTTATTGAAATGTGCATGATTCTAGGTATGGTAGGTTAGATGGATGCTTGGGGTGGCCCAAAAATGCACAAGAGAGTGAGACTTGATAGAACATAATTGGTTAGTGTTATAAATCCACCATGTTTTTTTATTTTAAAAAGTGTTTTACGAGAAAAATTGGGTTGTTTTTGTAAGAAAATTGATATTTGGAATGTCTTCCTTTGTCTTAGAAGTCTTGTTAATTTGGTATGGTCTTCCTCATGATTTACATTTGATACTCGTGTTATATCCTACGTTGAGATTCTATTGGAAGCTCGTTCTTGAACTAGTGTCTTAGTGGGCTTTTAGAAATGTCATTTGGAAGCCTATGAGAAAGTTTCCCTCTGACTTAGTGTATGTTCTATATGAAGTTTTGGGTTGATGAGCTAGTTTTTATTGATCTTCTAGTTTCATTGTTTCCATGTTTTTTCCTATATAGATTTGATGGATTTTGTGGTACAAATATAGATGGTTATTTATTGGAAATCATTCCAGTTGATCAACCAAATTAATTTTTTGTGGGTTTTAAAAGTTAAATCCACCTCTTTGAAGGATTCCCCAGCCCGTTTTTGGGAATATGTGGATCATTCTAAAATGTTTTCCTATTATGATAATTCCATTGGTTATAGTAGTGGTTTTTAGTGATGTTAGGTGAGTTTCATCATGTTTCTTATTCATTCTGCACCATGTTCAGAGTTAGATAGAATGGTGATGTGTATCCTTAAGTCCATGTTTGGGTAAAAGTGTTTTGTTTGAAGAGGTGAGTTTCTTACTGTATCCTAATCCATTTTTTCAACCTATAAGTGTTATATAGATTCATGTGGCACTATATGAAGGGGTTTTGATTAGGGATTAGTAGCTCTGGATTGTGAGGTAGTAGATACTTCATACATAAAAGCTCTAGTCATAGGTCTCAGAATGAAGCTGGTGAGTAGTCAGGAATCATAGGGGTTTAAGTAGTTATGCTGATTTTGTGCCTTTATTTATGTAATTATCTATTTCTAGTGTTTTTATTGTTGTTTCTCATTGATTTTAATTTTCTCTTTTCATAAAGAGTGTGGTGGGCATACCCCTCAAGCAGTTTTTACGGTTATGCCTTATTGGATGCGAGTTTTTAATCATTGTACTTGTGTGTAATGTCCATGTGAATCGAGTAGGGTCTTGGAATTTACTCATCCATATGTAAAGAGTGGTGGGTGGTTTTAGGTTTTGGTTTCATTGGTCAAATAATTAGTGCCCTTCCCTACCCTCCCAGTATGGTGGAGGGGTTTTGGTCAGTGAATGATGTTTTGGCTCATTTCTTATCCCCTCCATTCGGTAGTGAGTAGTTTAAATTATCTTGATGTGTTCTTCGTAACATGTTTCCATCATATCTTTGGTAGGTTAGGGTAGATGAGTTTCGTATGGACTGTGTAGGAATGGTTGGGTTCTAGTTCATGTTGAATTTTTGTTTGGTCATTCATAGTTGGTCCATAATGGTTGGAAGACCCACCGCGAGTATCATTGAGTTTTCTATTAAGAATTCAATCGCTTCTAGTTGATTTGTAATGGTGGGGTGTCTGTTCGGGTCTTCTCTCTGCTAGTGATCTATTTTTGGTTTAGTTTGGGTCTGATCCAGTTGAAATGTATTATTTGAAAGATATGGATTTTTCTATTTTCTCATCAGTTTGGGTGAGCATTGAGATTGTAGGGAGAAGGCCTAATGGTCATGTTTTTGGATTGGTTGTGGGTGTGGTGTATTGATCCATTATTGGTTCTCAGAAAGTAGTTGTGTTTTATTGTTTTGTTTCAGGAAATGGTTCAGAGTTCCATTAACGGTGAATGAAATTTTCTTTGTTTACAAGCTAGAATAAGGTTGATGTGGAATCCTTAGGTATTGATCATCTAACTGGAATGTTTTGTAGCTTTCTGGCAGTGGAAAGAGTTAATGTTGAGGGGAATTCTCACACCCAATTTTTCAGGTTTTAGTTTATGATTTGGTTCAACAGTAATATCATTCTCTTTCACAAGTTCTTGGTGTTATTGGTTTTGAGTTTGGAATTGTTCCCTTGTCTAGTTTTTGTCCAATATTTCACCATTGGTTATTTTAGTAGTTTTTATAGAAATCCAAAAAAATGTTTCTTGAAAAAACCATGTGCATGATTGGCACAAAGTTTGATTAACTATATATCCGAAACAAGAAAATCATGTTGTAGGTACATAACCTACTTAATGGTTAGCACATGGTCGTGTAGTTAATCATAGGTAACCTTGCAGTTGATCCATCCACTAGCTGGGGCTACTGCACAGTTGGAACACGAGTTGGTAAATTGTGTGTCCTAACAATGCGCCTTTCTAAGACTTAATTTTTTTTTTCCAAGTTTACCACTATCATTTTTTTAACCAAAATCACTCTCCTCCTCCCCCATGAATCTTGTTTGACCCTAGGAGGTATCTCCCCTCTTCTTCAAGCCTCCCACCTCCTTTTATGGTTATTTCAAGTAGAAATAATCAATTTAATTGTTGGATATCTTAAGGTAAACCCATCCTCTCACCTCCCTCTTCTATCTCCACTCCTTCCTTCTTGGTTTTCTCTTCTCCTATGGTCATGTTGACCTAGGGTTTTTATTTCCCTTTGATTATATTGGGGTTTATTTTCATTACTATTTTCTCTTTGTAGATATAGTGTTTTTGAATCCTCATGGAATGTTTTAGATGGTGTATTCTCAATACACCATGGAACTGAGGTTGGTTTTCCCATGCACTTTCCTTCTTGATTCATGAGTCATTAGTCTCATTATTTCCAAACATTCTTTGATTTATTAATATTTATTTATTCCCGTTGTTTTGAATATTTATTGTCCAATGTGGCGTTTTATGCCTCGATTTATGATAAATAGAATTATTGTGTGGAATAATGCACTCCAACTTCTTGAGTAAATGCACATTTAGATTTTATGAATAATTTTTGATGTAATAAGCATGTTTTACTTTTTTTAATATATTGGTATTATGAGAAATGATGTCTTAGGTTCCTTATATGGGTTTCCCAAGTGGTTTTGGGTTTTATAAAGAAATAGGTAATGAATTTTAGGGTGTTTTGTCATGTGTTGCCGATACATGGCCCATTTGAAATTTTAATAAGAAATAGTTTTCCTTGAAAGTGTAGTGTGAATGTTTTTAGAGGATTTTGTAAATGATTTTGAAATGGAAAGTTGTCTATTTTCTCTGATTTGGGAAATGTGGATTTTGTATCGTAGAAAAATATTGGTTTTTTGAAACTATTAAAGGCATATTTGGAAAATTTGTGAAAATGATAAAAGTGTTTATTATGAAAACCTCTTTTGGATGTTTTTCATGCCATGTATATGTAAAATGGATGGGATTTCCTTGATTTGTAATCCTTGAGATTCATTATCAAAGTTCCTCAATTGGGACTCTTTGTGTTATATTTATTTAGGGCATGGGATCGGTCCTTGGGGTGGCTCAGGGTGGGCCTATTGTTGGACTATTAATTTTATATGCTTGTTATTGGATGCTCAACTAGCATCAGTTTCCTCACCACCTTTATATGTAATATATAGGAACCTAGCATAGTAATATAATTTTTTGAGGATGATTGTTTCACTAGCTAGATTACACACAAGCTAGTGGTCTATAGTATGTGGATATATTTGGGTTTATTGCTTTTGGATTGCCCCCCCTGGTTTGTCTCATTTATTAGTATGTTATGGATTGTTCTTGATAGCATGGGATCACCAAGGTCTAATGGATCTTATTTTCTTGCAGTGATGACTAATAAACTTGTTTATTTATTTTCATTTCCCTTGTTTTGGGATTATTGTAGTGCCCTTTGTGTAGTGTTTTTCTTGGAAAGTGATGGGTTGGTTTCAAAAAGGATAATGAATTTTTTTTTAAAATAAAATATTGTTTTATCTTCTTTTGTGAAAATTGAAAACATATGAATCCCTTTCCCCTTGCAATGGTTTTGGTATTACTAATGGAATTGACTTGGATTTGGAAATGATGAATGGAAATGGGTTGTACTATGTTATTGTGTTAAATGTGTAGAAAATTATACCTTTATAGATTTTAGTTCAAACATTAAGTTAATTTATCGTTTACGTTAAAGAAAGTGCATTGGGAAATATATTATCAACCTATCCTACCGAGTTTTAATACTCACGTCTATAGTTCTTTTCTATTTTTTATCTTGTGTGGGTTCATCTTGAGTTTGATCGCCATGGGTGATGAGTGATCATTATGTTTGAGAGTGACCCATGTGGTCACATAGAGATCTTGTGATTGTCTGGTTCATTCGGTCTTGTTGAGTAGTTTGGTTGTAATTTTAGATTTTGTATAAATTATCATAAGTCCAGTTTTATTTATATTGAACTCTTTTATACATCTTTTCACTATTTAGTTTCTTTGTTATAATTTGGTAGAAATTGTTCCCTTATGTGCTTGTTGATGCCTGAAACGAGTTTCCAGAACATGGAGATAAGGAACACCCTTTAACACATTCCACAAATCCTCTTATGTGACTGCTTTAGGGTTGAACCAGGTTGGTTCGTGACATGTCATTTTTGGTCACCCAGTAAGCGAGTTGTCCTTTTTCTAAAATCATATTAATATAATTCCTATAACATTTCCATTGTAACACCCTGAGATTTTATGAGAATTATTATTTTTTATTTCTTTGATGTATTTTGTTATACGCTACACCAAGATTATCTTGCACTATACAAAACACCATATTGGCTTGTAGTATACGCAACACTATTCTTGGATTTCATTACATGCAAGAGCAACCTTCCTCGATAGCTTGCGTTGTACACAATACCGAGTTTCACTAAACAATGATATGTTATTAAAATATAATATAAACTATCCGTTATGAATAATAATTCCTGCTATTTGAAATTTTATAAATTTTATCTTTTAAAATGGACTTCATTTTTGGATTCAGAATATCGAAATTATCCTTGGGTGAAATTTTTGTATTTTTATAAAAACATTCAATTTTTGATGAATAGTGAAAAAACAGAATTATTAGTTAAAAACGAATTTTTATTTAAAGAATCATTTATTTTATTTAAATTTATTTTAGTTCAAAATAGATTCATAATACCTATATAAGTTCAATGTAATTCATTCGAGTCATTTTATAATAATTTTAGATAGATAAAAATTTTATTGAACTTTTTACCGTCTTTTACCCACCTACTAGGAGCATTTTCAAATTTACATAAAACTTAATTTTACCACTTCGGTGAGCTTAATTTCGAAAATCTGAGATACATGGTTAATATCAATAAGAAAAATTTGGTTCAATAAGATAAAAATAATTTTTGGTGAATAGTAACTTTTTACTTTTATTTACCACGTTTAAAAGTTAATAGGGTAATTAAAGGTAAAAAGATATTATTATTACCCTAACACATGTACTAATTTTATTAGAAAAGTTAAATTCGACCAAAAACAACCATAGGAATAAAATATTACCCTTTAGGTCCAGTTAGATTAGATTAGGATATTTATTATTATTTTATTTAAAAAAAAGTTAAAATAGATAAAATCAATGTTTATTAACTAAAATATTTTTAATATAGGGTTATACATAAGATAAATTATACTATAAATATTAATTAGAAACATAAATATATTTACTAAAAAATGGTTCTTTATTTATATATTTTAGAGATTAAATAAATTAATTTATTTAGGACACAATGATGATGCATTAATTACCTTATTAGTGAAATATTAATATAATTGATATTATAAATACCCAAATAAATGTAATTTGAGACTTTTTATAAATTAAACTAATTTTATTGGTTAATATAACATATTTGAGTTTTCTAGATTAATCTTTCTCGAAGTAATAATGCTGTTATGAATTTAGAAAAAAAAAATACCAAATAGTGTCAAAATTGACATAAAAGAGTTTTTAAAACAAATATTATATTATTAATTAATATAATGATCCTAAAAATATAATTTTATGCCAAAAGACTTATATAATAATATATATGACATTAATGAACCAATTTGTGGTCGATTTTAATTTTATAGTAAGTTTATTGACCATATAATGTAAGAATACAAGAAAACATGGTAAAAGTTGAATTATTTAACTTAGAGTTAAATCTAAATGATAAGGTTAAAATGGTAACATATGCTTCTCTAAAGCCTATTGGTTGAGATGATTTCGACCCATCCACACCCTATCCTCCAAAAAAGTCTCTTTGGAGCCATTATAAACTGAATATAAATTTATTATAAAATAATATTTTAGGTTTTTTCTACGGTGCCCCTCACCCCTCTTATAAAAGGACACTCCCCCTTCTCTCTAATTCACACCTCCAAAGCCATTTGGCTCATCCAACCCCAGACCAAATACCCTACCAACTGTCCTACATTAATTTTATAGGCCTTCGTTTAGTCATAAGGCTAACCTAAGGATCCCTTTTGATCAAATCAAAAGGACGAACCCGAAGAAGAGGTAAATATCTCACCACCTATTTCAAGTTCCATTCTTCTTACACATCCTACATCTTTGTTCTTTCCATTATAAAATAATAACTCCATTATCTTATTTGTACTGTGATGTTATTATAAAAAATTTACAACCGTATTAGTTATTTTATCCATCCTATCAATGAAAAAGTCACCGCACGTGCATACGTACGGCTTACCGTCTCCACGTCATGGTGTAGTTTGTTATTCAAACATTTAATCATTTGGATGGGTATAATAATGAGTATATATGATATAAATAATAAATATAAAATTATTATGATTTTTTATATATGATATACCATCAAATTATATATGATTTTAATATCAAAATACTGATATCATCGCTCGTGCATACGTACGAACTACCGTCTTCACGAACGTGATGAGATTCGTTTTCCATGATTAACCATTACAGTATGATTATAAAGTATATATATTAAATAATCATGAAATATATTACATAATAATGATAATGCATTTATGTACATGTATGTTTCATTTACTTAATTCCATTCAATTCAATAAGGAAACAAAAATAGCGTTCTTGAGTACGTACGGCCTACCGTCTCCATGAACGGTGTATTTCATTCTGTTTATCGATCTATCATATATATTTAAATGGTGAATATATATTATATATATATCATGTTTTAAATTATGTAATTAAGTAAATAATGATATAGGTAATAATATCAAGAACAACAAGTTGAAATGCGTACGATAAATGAAACGATTTTACCCAAAACGCTGCTTTAACATGGATTTGACAAATGAATGGGTAATATAAAGTCATATGTGAATCATATATGATATCATAAATATTATTATGGTTCTATTACAAGTTAGAAATATGTTTAAACCCACTATACAGGATTCTTGGACACATATGGAAGAAATTGTACATAAGGTAAGGGATAATTTTTCAATCTCATTTTTATCTGAGATAGCTTATATGTAAGTATTTACTGGGGTTATATTTCTCATCCATTTCCATAAAAATGTTTTTCATAATGTGTTTAATATTATTACATTTATTTTTAAATTCATTTTTACCCATCTTTGACTTTTAATTTGTGTTATGGAAGAAATATTTCTTTTGTTTACCATACATGGTACTTTTTGACTTTTCCATTAAAAGTACGAGGAGAATGTTTTTTTAACTTATACAGCATGAAAGGATTTTTATGGTTTCATAACGTATAATTTTCATGAAGATTATTCTACAATATTTCCTGAATATTTTCCACAAAAACATTTTTTTTAAAATTTCACGGCATTTTGTGAAAAAAAATGATTTTGAAAAAGAAAGGATATTTTCCTCAAAAATTCATTTCAAGTGTTTTATCAAAACCGTGTTCCATCTAAGATGAAATTATTTTAGATGTGTATGTTTCAAGTATAATTCCTCTATGATTTACATGGTTTTACTTTTCTTATGATGAGATGATATCCATTTGTTTTATATGGATTATGTTAAGATGAGATGATGTTTATGAAACCCGTTTTATTCTTTGGGTTATGATGAATGATTTATGTTTATATTATGGCAACGAAGGAATGATTTCATTATGAGATGGGTGGGACATATATCTCCCAACAATGCATTAGGTAAAGATATATATATCAGGAGATCAACATGGCTATAGTGGAAAGTAAATATGGTACAGTAATACAGGGCTAGAATGGAAAGTAAACCCGATTCAATAGTGGACCTTCTCCACTATGATGGTCCTGGAAGATATTCCATGGCTACTATGGAAATCATATCATTTCATTAATGGTTTCCTACAATTACTTGTTTATTCCCATGCTATTTTATCATGGTTAATGTTCCTTTATGATCTATGCCTTATGTACTACCAATATTTATGTCATTGCTCAAGATTTTGATGTTTTATGTTCATGTTTTTACGTTCAAATGTTTATGGATTGTTTTTATGTTTCCCATGTTTACCCTTAATGAGAATTTGAGCTCACCCTTTTTATGTTTTTTCCCCAGGATATAAATAAAGGCTTTAGGTAAGAAAACAAAAGGGGAAGATATTTATGGGTGATGTTGAAGCTCTTTCACCATGATTAGAAGATTATGTTCCGAATATCCAAAGACACTAAACTAATACGGTCTTTGGGTGTCTGTTTTTGTTATGTATTAAGTATTTTAAAAAATTAATGTAATGTCTATGTACGTAAAGATTTGGGTCTCAACAATTGGTATCCGAGTGAAGGTTTAGTCAACCTTTGGGAACTAGGATGCGAAAAATTTAGTGAGATACCTAGAGATATTTCTAAGCAATGTCTAGGGATGTCCCTAAGTTTAAGTAAAAGTATAGGTTATTGTCCTAGAATTATAGTAACGATCTTAGAATTAAATCTATGATTTTATATATTAAAGGTAATCCCCCTATATTATGTTGTATTCCTAGCATGATTTTTTCCTCTTACACTATTATTTTTGGGTTTTAGAAGATGTCTAGAACCTGAAGGAACCGTGTTTATCAATGTAATGGGAAATGCAATGATTTTCCTTCTAAACAAACCAATGTTATGGGAGATGGAGTGCAAAATATTATTGTTATACTTACACAAGCTATGAATCATTCTCGACTTCTGATTGAGCAGAGAAGGGAACAATATTCTATTGAGTCATTCAAGAGGCAACGTCCACCTTCTTTTAGTGGGTCTTCTGATCCACTTGTTGCTGAACAATGGATCAGTACCATTGAAAAGATATTTTCCATACTTCGATGTTTAGAACATGAAAACATCATTCTGGTTGTTTACTGTTTAGAAAGTGAAGCAGACCAGGGGTGGACTCAAATTAAGAATAAAAGGCCCCAAGGTGAAATTGAATCAATGGAATGGGACGAGTTCAAGAACTTAATTTTCAATAAGTACTTCCCTCGTATTATTTGAACAAAGATGGAAAACTAGTTCCTTGAGCTTAAGCAAAAGGATGATGAATCCGTTGGTATATACAAGGTGAATTTTACATGTCTTACAAGGTATGAATCTAGATTTATCATCCATCTTGAAAGTAAAGTTGATCAATTATTCAGTGGCTTAAAACCAAGTCTTCTAAGGGCATTAGGTATAAGGGACTTCAGTAGCTATAAATAAATTGTTCATTGTTCTATCAAGGTATAACTAGAAGTTTTTTTTACATATCTATCTCATGTTTTTAACAAGAAACGAAAGATGGTTTTCAAGGAAAAATCTCAAAACAATGGTGAAAAGAAGACGAATGTTTCTTTATCCTCAAAGTGCGGAAAGAAGCGTGGTGGAGATTGTCTTAAAGGGACTAGAAAATGTTTTATGTGTGAAAAAGAAGTTCATTGAGCATTTGAGTATCGAATTAATGGAAAAAGGGTAGCTAATAATGTGAATAGAGAAGAGACAACAGAGAACGCACAACCAACACTTCAATGCAACAAGTGCAAGGAAATCGGGCATTATGATAATCAATGCCCTAATCCAAGGGTTAATGATTATCGACATCAACAACCTCTTATGGCAAAGGACAAAGGGAAGTCACATGCGATCACTATTGGTGATGTTGAATATGTAAACGATGTGGTGGAATGATTAAGTGTTTATGCAATGGGATTCCAAAATAATGTTGTATATAGTATCATGGAATATTGGAATATTTATTTATTGTTCTATTATGGTTTTCAATAATTTTATGGAACTAATAATCATGAAAATTCATTCAAATATTTTTGGAAAGGAGATGATATGTTCATAATGAAGGGATAAATAGAAAATGAAATTTTTGATAGTATTCATGAGATCATGACTGATATAAGGACAAAGTGATATCATGGTTTGAGTATATAAATTTTTTTAGTTTTTTGTATGTGGAAAGAGTTAACTTTTGACAGCAATCATGTTTTTACTAAGGTTATATGGTAATTCATGTTTTAAAAGAATACATTATTAAAGTATTGAAATGTTTGTAATGTGACCAACAATATATATATTATGATATATGGTGGATAAATGATGGTATTCACATGCTTGGTTGATGACATTTCTAGTAATCATTGTCTTTATACTATGAACTTTGACAGAAGTATTTTAGAGAAGACTAAAGATTTTAAATGGATTATGTTAGACATAATATAATATAGTTTAAGGATGGAACCTTTTTTTCGATATTATTTCTAGAATGTTATAGTAGTGTAGTTATAGAAAAAGGACAACTTCAGGATGGGTGGCAACCCATCACATCGGACAAGGTTGCGGAAATCGAACCCACAACCGAAGTGCGACATGCCTTTATCGCCTACCTCTGGCCTACAGGAAGTCCTAGGTTATTAGAAACTATTTTCATTTTATTAAGTGGTATGATAGATAATGTATAAGTCTATTTTTGGAATCATATACGATTAACCCCACCATAGATGGACTTATGTATATTTGATAACTTTTGCTAACCTTTTGTTTGAGATAGATGGAATGACCTTTCATTCTATCACATGATCTTCTAACACTTCATGAATGAAAAATTCAACTTCATTTATTTAATATATGAAAAGTAAATTGTTCATGGAACGACCAACGTCGAGATAGTACTAAAATCAAGAAGTCATTTCCTCTAATTCAAAATTTTCAACTTTAAGGAAATGATATTAAAAACTAAAAACGGTTTCCTAGTACCCTCATATCTGATAAATCAGATGGTACCTTTGATCATCACAAATTTATGGATTTGTGATTGTTGTCTTTTTTATACCCATGATCTCTACCACTCTCTATCAGAACTTTATGGTTAGATTTCACTTCCATATCCATATTTTCACCTATATTCTCCTATGTGGAAACCCAGTGATGAGTTACTTTGGGTATCCATTATGTTTCTAATGTTTCTTTTTAAAATTATGATTTTTATTCCTTTTTACGATGTGGGTTTCTATGAAGGAAAATTTCATGTAGAAAACCATTTATAACCCTGACGGATTTCGAGGGTGAAATTCATTTTATGTGAGGTAGAATGTAACACTTCGAAATTTTATGAGAATTATTCTTTTTAATTTATTTGATGTGTTTTTTTGTACGCTACACCGAGATTATCATGTGATATACGCAACAACATATTATCTTGTAGTATACGCAAAACTATTCTTGGCTTTCATTACACGCAAGAGCAGCCTTCCTTGATAGCTTGTGTTGTACGCAATACCAAATTTCACTAAACAATGATATGTTATTAAAATATTATATAAACTAGCCATTATGAATATTAATAACCACTATTTGAAGTTTTATAAATTTTATCTTTCAAAATAGACTTCATTTTTGGATTCGGAATATTGAAATTAGCCTACAGTGAATTTTTTTTATTTTTCTAAAAACATTCAATTTTTGATGAATAGTGAAAACACTGAGTTATTATTTAAAACAGACTTTTTATTTAAATATTAATTTATTTTATTTAAATTTATTTTAGGTCAAAATAGAAACATAATACTTATATAAGTTCAATGTAATTCATCGGATTCATTTTATAATAATTTTAGATATATAAAAATTTTATTGACCTTTTTACCGTCTTTTACCCACCTCTTAGGAGCATTTGCAAATTTACATAAAACTTAATTTTACTGCTTCTGTGAGTTGAATATTGAAAATCTGAGAGACACGGTTAATATCAAGGAGTAAAATTTGGTTCAATATGATAAAAAAAAATTTGTCTGAATAGTAACTTTTAAATTTTATTTACCACGGTTAAAAGTAAATAGGAAAATTAAGGGTAAAATGATATTATGATTACCCTTACACGTGTCCTAATTTTATTGGATAAGTGTTATTCGACCAAAAATAACTTTAGGAATAAAATATTACCCTCTAGGTCCACTTGGATTATATTAGGACATATATTATTATTTTGTTTAAAGAAGAGGTAAAATAGTTAAAATCAAAGTTTAATAACTAAAACATTTTTAATATAGGGTAATACATAATATAAGTTAGACTATAAATGTTAATTATAAAGATAAAATAATTTCCTACATAATGGTATGTTATTAATATTTTTTAGACATGAAATAATTTAATTAATTTATGACATAATGTTATGTTGTAATTACCTTATTAATGAAATATTAATATAATTGATATTATAAATACCCAAATAAATGTAATTTTAGACTTTTTATGAATTAAACTAATTTTATAGGTTAATAATATATATTAGGGTTGTTTAGGTGAATTTTCTTTTTGATTTAATAATTCTGTTATAAATTTATAGAAAATAGAATACAAAATAGTGTCAAAATTAACATAGAAGAGTTTTTAAAATAAATATTATATTATTAAATGAAATAATGGTCCTAAAAATATAAGGTTCGGCCAAAAGACTTATATAATAATTTATATGACATTAATGAACCAATTGGGGATCTATTGATAGTTTATAGTTGGTTTATTGACCATATAGTGTAAGAATACAAGAAGACACGGTAAAAGTTAAATTATTTAACTTAAAGTTAAATCTAAATGATAAGTTTAAAATGGTAACCTAAACTTGTCTAAAACCTATTTTTTGAGAGGATTTCGACCCATCTCCCCCCCCCCCATCCTCTTAATAATTCACTTTGGATCCATTATAAACCGAATACGAATTTCTTATAAAATAATATTTTATGTATGCCCTACGGTTCCCCTCACCCCTCTTAAAAAAGGACACTCCCCCATCTCTCTAATTCACACCTCAAAATCCATTTTTCTCGACCAACCCCTGCCCAAATACCCTCTCAACAATCCTCCCTTCATCCTAGAGGCCTCCCTTTAGTCAGAAAGCCATCCTAAAGAGCCTTTTTTATCAAATCAAAAGGATGAACCCGAAGAAGAGGTAATTATCTCACGACCTATTTCAAGTTCCTTTCTTCTTCCACTTCTTCATTCTTTGTTGTTTACATTAAAAAATAATAAATCCATTATCTTATATATAATTTGATTTCATTATAAAACTTTTACAACCGTATTAGTTATTGTATCCATCCTATGAATTAAAAAGTCACCACACTTGCGTATGTACGACTTACCGTCTCCACGTCGTGGTGTAGTTTGTTATTCAAACATTTCATCATTTGGATGGGTATAATAATGAGTATAAATTATATAAATAATAAATATAACATATTTATTATTATTTATATATGATATTCCATCCAATTATATATGATTTTAATATTAAAATAATGATATCATTGCTCGTGCGTACGTACGGACTACCGTCTCCAAAAAAGCGATGAGATTTGTTTTCCATGATTAACCATTCAAATATGATTATAAATTATATATAATAAATCATCATGAAAGATATTACAAAATAATTATACTGTGTTTATGTTCATATATGTTTCATTTACTTAATTCCATTCAATTCAAAAAGGAAATGAAAACAGCGTTCATGCATACGTACGACCTACCGTCTCCATGAACGGTGTATTTCATTCCATTTATCAATATATCATATATATTTATATTCTGAATATATATTATATATAAATCATGGGTTACATTCTGTAATTAAGTAAATCATGATATAAGTAATAATATCAAGAACAACCAGTCGAAACACGTACGATAAATGAAACGATTTTACCCAAAACGTTGCTTTAACAAGGAATTGACAAATGAACGGGTAATATAAAGTCGCAAGTGAATCATATATGATATCATAAATATTATTATTGTTATGTTACAAGTTAATAATATGTTCAAACCCACTATATTGGAGTCTCGGACACATATGGAAGAAATTAGACATAAGGTAAGGGATAATTTTTCAATCTCATTTTTATCCAAGATTGTTTATACGTAAGTATTTACTGGGTTATATTTTTCATCTATGTCCATAAAAATGTTTTTCATAAAGTTTTTAACATTATTACATGTATGTTTAAAGTCATGTTTACCCCTGTTTGACATTTAATTTGTTTTATGGAATGAATCTTTCTTTTTTTACCATAGGTGTCACATTTTTACTTTTCCGTTAAAAGTACGGGGATAATGTTTTTTTAACTTATATGGAATGAATGGATTTTTACGGTTTCATAACGCTTAATTTTCATGATTCTTACTATAAAATATTTCATTAATATTTTCCACAAAAACCTTTTATTTTAAAATTTCTTGGCATTTTTGGAAAAGAAAGTGATTTTGAAGAAGAAATGATATTTTCCTCAAGAATTCATTTCAAGAGTTTTATCAAAACCATTTTCCATCTAAGATGACATTATTTGATATATGTATGTATCAGGTATAATGTCTCTATGATTTACATAGTTTCTCTTTTCTTATGATGAACTGATAACCATTTGTTTTATATGGATTATGTTATGATGGGATGATGTTTATGAACCCCATTTTATTCTTTGGGTTATGATAAATGATTTATGTTTATGGTGTGGTACACATAAGAATGATTTAATTATGAGATGGGTGGGACCTATATCTCCCTCTAATGAATTTGGTAAAGATTTATATCTCATGAGATAGAAATGGCTGTAACGGGAAGTAAATCTGTTATAGTAATACAGTGCTGGAACAGCAGGTAAACCGGATTCAGTAATGGAATTTGTCCACTATGAAGGACTTGGAAGCAATGCCTTGGATACTATGGAAATCATATCATGTGATTAATGGTTTTCCACAATTACATGTATTATTCCAATGATATTTTTACATGGTTAATGTTCCTTTATGATCTATTCCTTTTGTACTACCAATATTTATGTCATTGCTCAAGATTTTGATGTTTTATGTTCATGTTTTTCCATTAAAATGTTTATGGATTGTTTTTATGTTCTCCATGTTTACCCTTACTGAGCATTTGAGCTCACCCTTTTTATGTTTTTCCCCATGATATAAATAAATGTTCTAGATAATAAAACAAAAAGGGGAAGATATTTATGGGAGATGTTAAAGATCTTTCACCATGATTAGAAGATTATTTTCCAAGATTCCAAAGACACTAAACTAATATGGTCTTTGGGCGTCTGTTTTTTGTTATGTATTAAGTATTCCACAAATATAATGTAATGTCTATGTACGTCAAGCTTTGGGTATTTACAGCCATATGTTTATGTCTCATAATTACAATAGAATCAAAGAAAATATAAACCTTAAAAGTAACCAATACCATTAAGATTAAGTCCAAAACTTTTAAATGCATTCTTATTTAAATCATTCTTCTATAAAATAAAATAATGGGTTTTATTCCCATAATTGTTTTATAAAAAAATACCAAATCATGTTATATTTATAAAATATAAATTTTCGAAATGGGTGATTAATACTTTCAACTTTTGATCAAACATAAACTCATAAACCCGTGATGGTATCCAAAACTTTTAAGTTAATGATGATATATATTGTTCTAAAATTTAAAAAAATCCTTAGATGTTTTATGATTATTTTATTGAATATAATATTGGTAAAAACATAAACAATTTAATTTCTATATCCCAATACATAAATATATCAACAATTTTCTTTCAACAGAGGTTCTTCAGTCATCTTGTGGTTAATAGTTTGAAGAGTGCATTGACTATGATATTACCCCAGTTCCCTGAATATAAGACAGAAAACTGTAAAAGGACCCCTAGAATGAAATTTATTTCATTCCATTACACTCTACATTTTTTTCAAAGAAATTTATTTCTTTATTCCCTTTTTTTCACACATAAAACAGTTTCTCATTCCTTAGATACACCTTCCTAGTGGTAGTTTTCCACATTTGTGATATAAAGTAAATTGATACTTCATTCTTATATGGTTTCCACTACTTGTCCTCTTATTAAAATCCATAATTTTCTTATTTTGTTAATCAAGTAGTTGGTTAAGTTATATATTGTACACCATATTTCAGGATAAATTATTATGAATAATCATGATATCTTTCACTCCAATCATCATCCAATTTGTTTCCTTATATTCATTACATTTCCCTTTATGTTCAATGTTAAAAAATTCCTTTTGTTTCTAACTATTGATAAAAAAATCATAGTGTGAGTAATAATAATCATAATGGGAAAACTATATAATCTTTTATACGATGTCTAAATCATGAAATATTATTTTTAATCTAAGACACCATAGGTTTAACCTAGGCCATTTGTTTTCATCATCTATTCAAATCCTTTACAATGGTTTGTAAATAAAATGTGAATAAAACAAATAATATCCCTTGAGAGTGTCAAACTAGTTGTGTAGTAAGTCTTGTTTCCATGAACTATGTAATGGTCGAGTCAAGCCTGACATCCATTTTTTAGGTAACTTTCCCTTACGTACATCGTTTCTAGAAAAAAATCCACTATTAGTATCCAGATAGGGATTTATTTCTAGAAACAATATTTAATATCTACCTTAAAAAACTATAGGATGTTCCTCT
This sequence comes from Viscum album, assembly GCA_963277665.1. Taxonomy (NCBI): domain Eukaryota; kingdom Viridiplantae; phylum Streptophyta; class Magnoliopsida; order Santalales; family Viscaceae; genus Viscum; species Viscum album. The sequence goes on along the minus strand of OY728132.1, from coordinate 754,136,371 downwards.
ATACTTATCCATAATATCTATCATTAGGTTATGATCCCTAATCTATTTTTTCCTAAATATAATTCCCAAATATTCAACAAAAATTATTATAATTCCAAAAATAAGTACCCCAACCCCTATAGCCCATACCCAGTGGTTACATTACAACTTTTCCATAAGATAAAAGGAATTGGATCCCAAAAGACCAAATAGTGTTGTAGTCTTGAAACACTAGATAAATACATGATTTCAATATCACATTTTAATACACATATTTGGAAATAAATTTTTTTGACATTTTTCTTATTTCCTCTCTCATATCCTTTTTGTATGGTGGCATAGCCGACTGGTCGGCTGCTGTGGGGCTCCTCCCGAAACCCTAAGGGGATCCTCCATCATGCCGACGGCGGCTGCTGCATCGGTCCCTCCCCCACCACCGGGGGAGGTACCCTCGTTGTCCACTACTAAACCTTCCTTCATAACCTTTTAGAACCACGAATTTTTTCCCATTTTCCTCAAATCTCAATTGGTCTGAAGGTCTCGGAGTTTCTCAATGGCTTCGCTAACCTGTTGTTGTCTGCCGTGGAGTTCTCAAAATCCTCAGACCTCTTAAAGCATATCTTAGTGGCTAGATTTTATCAGCGACGACCTTCTATTGATTCTTTTGATAGGAATGTATTTGGTGAGTGGGGTTTGAAAGATAGGACGACTATGGGCCTTCTGGATAGTCGTCAAATTATGATTCTTTTTTCCTTGGAAGCCAACCACAATCTAGCCTGGTCTAGCGCACCTTGTAGCTTCAATGGATTTAGGTTCTGTCTGTGTCATTGGTCCTTCGATTTGAACATGAATCATGACCTTCCTTCAATGGCGACATGGGTTATATTTCCAAATATTCCTCTTCCATTCCAAAATCATGCGGTTCTTCACATGCTAGGGAACCTCATTTTTTGGTATATGTGTCATGACAGCTGCACCGTGTCCCTTTTTCATCCTGTTAATCCACGTATATGTGTTGAAATGGATGTTTCAAGAGTCTCGTTTGATTATGTGTGGATTATAGTGGGCGAAGAGTACCATTTCAAACAAAGAGTGGTCTATGAAAGTTGGATGGACTTCTGTGCTGGATGTCAGCAACTGGGACATATGAAAGCCTGATGTCAAAGGGAGCTGAAGGCCTCGAGGCAGGGCTATGATTGTGGTAGAGAGGCTGAGGTTCTTGTGGAGGCAACGAGGATGGTACAAGGGCCTCTAAGTTTGAACAACGATTTGGGTAGGGGTGAGAAAAACGGTAGCCTGTTAAGGGAGGATAGGGAATCCTCCTGGACATCAGGGGTATGTGATGCGCCAATTGAGGCAGAAGCGGGTCTGGACACTGGTGTTCGTTTGCAGAGGGCCTCTCAAGTCAACCCAACAGTTACAAGTGTTTTTCATAGGTTGATGGATGTTTTGGATGGACCACCATCTTGCAACAATGGAGTGAGGGAGGAAGGTGGGACCAAGTAGGAGAGCATCTGTGTTGGACACAAGGAAACCGGAGGTGAAATATCATTGGTGAAAATAGAAGTCAGAGAGGAAATTGTCTCAGATAGAGATAATCTATGGGGAGGGAGGTAGGGACTTGTCCTGGAGACAGCACTCCCATGTGAAACTGGGACTCCAGGGGGATCTGATGTAGGAAACCGGTCTCCTATTCATTTAAGTAATAAGATCGAGGGGCTGGTTGAGGTAGGACTGAGCTACGCTCATGCTCTCTCCTCAGAGGCCATTGGGGGTGCGTGGAAGAATTCAAAGTAGATATTCATAGCCATTCACCTGGTGAAGCTTCATGTCTGAGAATTATTAGGGGAAATAGGAGGAGGAAGGGTAAGAAGGACTACTCCTCTTTACCTCCACCTTTGGTCACCCGATCGGCTAGAAAGGGAAACACCAAAAAGAAAGTCCTTCATGATGTGGATACTCAGAGGTCATGGGTTCAATGCTCGAAGCTTTTGTTTTGCTCTGAGGAGGAAGCGGTTGAGTAGGTCTTAATGCTTATGTGTCTAAAGAGGAGGCAGTTAAAATGATCGGGAGACCTTTAAGAGTGACCCTTAATGAGGAGCAATTTTCCTAGGTTGACAAGAAAGAAAATATTCTTGTCGGGGGCTTCAATAGAGGGATGATTAGCATTGAGGAGTACATACAGTCTTGGGATTGGTTGGCCCTAGAGATTGATAATATGATGATGGTGTCTCCAAGAAAAGTAACCTCTATCTCATGGAAGTTGTTCAGGGAGCCAGTTACAGGTAGTATCAGTTTACTTTTTAATTCCCCTGCTAACTTTGATGGTCTTGGTCTTGTGTTGGAAACATTCGGGTTCATTTGAAGTTGGCTTTTGGTTTTATCTTTGTTTGGGTTAAGGTGTTGTTTGGGTTCCCAACATTTTACTGGGTGATGTGTGAGATGGGGTTCAGAGCATGTGGTCACCACTTCTACATGCTAGTTGAATGGGCGATTGAGAGGGTATGGCTAATGCCATCGGTTCCGTGCCCGTGCATTTTTCATGGGACTACTTGTCAACTGGTCAAGCATTGGTGATGGATTATAGGCGCGATGCATTTCCTAGGGTGAGATAGATCCGTATTATGCTTTGGTTGTTTTTGTTTTGTTGGTTTGGTTGTAATGTTGGTTTCTCACTTTTTCCTCAAAAGTGTTTCAATAAAAAAATGAATCTTCAGTCCGACTCTATCATATCCTTTCATAGCATTCTTGGTACCCTTCTTATATTCATAGAAAAGGAAAAAAATAAGGGTGAGCTCAAATTATCAGTAATGGTTGAATACAACAAAATCTATCAGGTGAAAATAAATAATGATCAATAAATCATAATCAATATGTCATGAACCCAATTTCATTTAATCAATATCTTTACTAACATAATTATATAAGGAATAATCAATATTGAATGGAAATTAATTCAACACACATGTTATTTATATAAATTGATTATCATGAAAAAATAAGGAATAATAGATATGTATTGGTAAATAACTTCTAACACCCAAACCTTCCATTGTACACTGCTTTTTAAATAATACAATATCTTGTGTGGTATGCAACTTCGAGTTCCAGCACACCATGACCAATCAAACTAGCCGTTTAAAAATAAGTTATGAATAGTAATACCCACTTTTTAAAATTTTATTAATATTATTTTTTCATTTGGACTTCATTTTTAGATTCAAAAAATCAAAATTATATTAGGATAAATTTTTGGTATTTTTCAAAAAACATTAAATTTTTTATGAATAGTGAAAAATGTTGAGTTATTGTTTAAAAATAATTTTTATTTAAATAATTAATTTTAATTTTAAATTTATTTTAAAGTCAAAATAGATTCATAATACCTATATAAATCAAATTTAACTCATGAGAGTCTTTTTATAATAAGATTAGATATATAAATGTTTATGGAACTTTTTAATGTATTTTACCCACCTAGTAGTCACATTTACAAATTTGCAAAGTACATAATTTTACCACTTGTGTGATTTGAATTACAAAAATCCAAGAGACATGGTTGAAATAAATAAGTAAAATGTGGTTCAATATGATGAAAATAATTTTTGGTGAATAGTGACTTTAGAATTTTATGTACCACGGTTGAAACTAAATAGGGTAATTCAAGGTAAAAATGTTATAATTATTACACCGACACATGTCCTAATTCTATTGGATAAGTTTATTTTGACAAAAATAAATCTTAGGAATAATATGTGATCCATTTTATCCACTTGGATTAGATTAGTACATTTATTATATTTTATTTAATGAAGAGTTAAATGTGTTAAATTCAAATTTTAATTACTAAAACATTTTTTAATATAGGGTTATAAATAAGATAAATTAGACTTTTAATATTCATTAAAAATTTAAAAATATTTCTTACCTATTAGTATTTTATTTATAATTTTTAGATATTATATAATTAAATTTATTTATGACACAATGATGATGTAGTAATTAACTTATTAATGAATGATTAAAATAATTGATATTATAAATATTAAAATAAATGTAAATTCAAAATTTTGATCCCTTAAATTATTTTTATAGGTTAATAAGACATGTTAGTGTTTATTAAATGTATAATTTTTGAAGTAATAAATTTTTTATGACTTTCACAAAAAACCAAATACTAAATAGAGTCAAAATCGACATAAATGAGTTTTTAAAAGAAATACTATTGTTTAAAATAATATAATATTCATAAAAATCAAATATTCTGCCAAAGGAGTTAAATAATGTTATATATGTCATTAATTAAACACTTTAGGTTCGCTTTTCATTTTATAGTAATTTTATTAACCATTTAATATAATAATACTAGGAGACATGGTAAATGTTAAACTATTTAACCAAGAGTTAAATCTAAAAGATAAGGTTAATATGGTGACCTAAACTTGTATAAAACATGTTGGTTGAGAGTATCTCAACCCATTCCCAACTAATCCTCTAAATAAATACATTTTAAGAAATTAGAAAAGAAATTTATTTTATAATAAATTAATTTTTCAAACATTTCCTGAAGTGACCCTCACCTCTCTTATAAAAGGGTACTTCCCCTTCTCTTAAATTCACACCTCCAAAGCTATTTGGCTCGACCAAACCCTGATTTAATCTCCTCCCAACTATACTCACATAAACCAAGATGGCTTACATTGATCATAAATCCAACCTATGGATCCCTTTTGTTCAAATCAAAAGGAAGCACCCGAAGAAAAGGAAATTATTTCATCACCTCATTCAAAGTTCATTTCTCATTACACTTCCTCTTTCTTTGTTGTTTCCATAACAAAATAATAACTCCAATACCATATACTTAATGTGATGTTATTATAGATATGGTACAACCATATTCAATATTTTATCCATCCTATAAATGACAAAGTCACTATACTTGTGTACATACGGCTTACCATCTCCACGTTGTCGTGTAGTTTGTTATTCAACACTTCATTATTTGGATGGGTATAACAATGAGTATAACTGATTTAAATAATAAATATAAAATTTTAATTATTCTATAAATATAATATACCATCCAATATATATGCGATCTCACCATCAATAGAATGATATTATCGCTCGTGTGTATGTATGGCTTACTGTCTCCACGACACGATGAAATTTCATTCTCTGTCGTAACCATTAAAGAATAATGTTCATTTGATGATTAAAAAAATGTTTCAGAACATAATATCATTATGGATAGGAATCAAAGAGATCATATCAATAAAAAATATGACTAATATACTGAAACATATAAATGAAAACGAATCAGTTAACACCCAAAACAATGATACTACTAAAATATTATTAACAAATAAATATTATAGGATCATATATGATATCAAATTTATGTATCTGGTTATTTTATAATTTAATAACAATGATTTAACCATTATAAAGGAGGTTAATTTACCCTTAACTAAGGAAAAGTACAAGGTAAGGGTTAATTTTACAATATCTTTATTTTCTAAGGTTGTATATAAATTAGTATCTACTGGGACTTCTTTACCATCCACATTCGTGTTTTTTAAAAATTTATTTCAAAACAATTTTATTATTTTCTAGACAATGGGTTAAAGTCATTTATACCCTTGTTTGACTTTTTATAAAATGTTTTGAAAGGAATCCTTCCTTCATTTTCCAAACAAGGTCCTTAATGACATTTTCTACAAAATTAAGGAAAGTATGTTTTTGAACTTATACGGTGGGTGTGGCTATTTTCCACCATTATAAAACCTTCAAATATTCCCTTACAAGCTTATAAGAATATTTTCAAAATGAATTTTTTCTTTACTTTTAAATGATTTCAAATTAGAGAGAGATATTTAACTCAAATAGTTTTTGGATTGATTTCATCTATGTCAAAATCCTTTTTGAATTTTATGCTTGTTTGATGTTGATTTATTATGATACAATATTTGCATATTGTATTGATTTTTATGTGATATGTTTGACTATCAATGTGCAATATTTATACTATTCATGGTTTATGGTTAAATTATTAACATTTTGTATGTTAGTTTTAATACGAATGTTTGTGTTATGTTTCAACCTTTTTCATATGAGGAATGCATTGGATGTAGTAAGTGACAAGCAGAGCCCTCTATAGCCCCCCGATGCATCGGTAGGACTTATGAGACCAACTAGTGTCTTGGAACAGGGACTTGAAAAAATTTATATTTTTAGTCTTGGCGGGAGGTCTTGACTATGTGGTTATTTTTTCCAGCATTATGCGTTCCATCGTTATGAAATTAGCTATTGATATTACAGGTGATTGGTCGACTAGTAGAACATCTGTGTGAATAAGTAAATGGAACTATTTGATTTATCAGTTCCATATTATACTAATGTTTATGTTTAAAAGTATTGTGTTTTAGTCTTATACATTTCCTTAAATGTTTATGCTTATTTATGATAATTTTTGCTATATTGTTATCCATTCTGAGAATCTGAGCTCACCCCTTTCATATATTTTATTTTTCTCAGTATACGAAGAAGTATGTTATGATTGAAATGTAGGGATAGGGTATGGGATATGAGTGTATTCAAAAGGTAAATAATGTTATTGTTTTTTCAATTTATATTGTAATGTAAAACTTCTGTATGTATCTAGTTCTTCCAAGGCTACAAAAATGATCAGTCTTTTGAGACTTGATCTCTTGTGATCAGGCTAATGTAATGTAATAATGCATCGAATATGGGTAACTGGGGTTGGGGCAATACATAACTAAAAAAATCTATTTAAATAACTTGACTATGATGAAAATATATGGAATGATCAATATCAAAAGGTAAATAACTGAAAACACATGCCATTTAAATAACGTGATGAACATGAGTAGATAAGGTATAATCAATATAGAAAGATAAATATCATACACACATACCATTTAATTAAAAACTTGACTATTATGATTAGATAAGGGATAATCAATACGGTAAGGTAAATATATAAAAACATCTTCCATTTAATCAATAAACTGAGAATGAAATAAATCCATAGATAATATCATTAGGAAAATTTCATGTCTAATAATAAAAAAATTCATAGTGACAAAAAAACAAAATTATTATATACCATGATCCCAGAAATCAGGATGTCTTTACTATTATGATCATTCACAATATAGTTTTAATTTGATATGTATGTATACACCATAAAACCACTTAACATAGTATATCCAAAAATTTATTCTCATGAGACTACCAGTCCATCATGGGGAAATCTATAACCAGGACCCACCCATATCTACATTTCCAATGTATTGCTCATATATCAAATGATTAATTTAATTAATGAACCAATATGCCCTATCAAAAACTTTTTGTGCATGTAAAGTACAAGAATTAACAATAATTTCCCCAATCAGTCATATAACATTAGAAGTCAAATATCATATGTATAAATAATAATTAGTTTAAGTAACAAATATATATGTGATGAATAATATTGATATTTAGGAGAAATTTAATGCCCAATAGTGATAAGAAAGTGAATATATCAGTGGAATGTTAATGATTACAAAAATAAATCAATAAAAACAATTTCAAAACATTTTATAAACAAAGTGAATATAAAGAATCCAGATAAATAAAAAGTATGATATCAACACAACATATCCCTAAAAGATCATAAATATGATAAATATTTGATGCCATTTATTAATATAAATACAATTATGATGTAATTAAAAAATTGTGGAGGAAAATGATATTTTTCCTTGAAAATATTTTTTTATAACCAGAAGTTCAAAAAATATTATGAAAACAACCTCTTAAGATTATAATGGAATCTTTGAAATAGTGAGTGGTCGTGATGATGGGAAATTCTACATATGTTTTACATGTTAAAACTGTGATTTGTTTCACATTTCGATAATATCCAAAAGGGACTAGTTTGGAAAATGACCTAATGATTCTACTTAAAAATTTGTAAAAACAGTGGGTATAAATGAATTTCATAATTCATTTAGAGAATGTTCAAAAAAATGAAATTGTTTTTAGAAATCATGGTTTTTATAAGAAAAAGGATCTTCAAGCAAAGAGAGAAATGAAGTCTTATCTTACTCAAAACATTTTCTGAATCATTTTTGGTGAAAAAGTGAGGAATATGGTAATATTACATGAAGAAATAATGAATAACCAGAGGAAAATAAATAAAATGATTTTATTAAAAATTAATCACATAATTTCCTTCAATTGAAATTCAAGTATAAACAATTCCGATTAAAATAAAATTGTGAAATAAACCCATATAAAGATAATAATGCTAAAATGAGAATTAATGAATGAATATATTATGTGTATCAAATATAAATACACATAATATGATTGTAAATAAAAAATAATATAGTCAAAATTATTTACCCACATGATCTTAGAATTTTAAATAAAATGAATAAGTAATATACATAAATGAAAAGAAAGTGTGTTATGAAAATCATTACAGCATGGTTATTTTCAAGACAACCCCCCTTAAATGAAATAATTCAAATTAAAAAAAATAAAATAACATGAAGTTTGAATGTTTCATGATATTACACAAAAAAGGTGCAGTATACGAACCATATAAAAAATGAGGTTCATAACATTAAAAATTCTTCAATGAAGGAAAATTTAGACAAAGTCTCTTGCCTCATGCTTCCTATTATTAGAACACACATTAACCTTTTTATATAGTTATTTTAGAAAAGTTATTAACTTGAAAAATAATAATATTTATATTTATAATATCGTATATGATCCTTTTATAACATCTAATCATCCATTCATTAATAATATTTCATTATTACTATTATTTTGAGTGATAACTACCTTATTCTTTCATTGCATGTTTTAACATGAACGTCAGTATTATTAATTATATTATATAGTTCCTCCATATCAAAAATTATTTAAATTTTATAAATATAATTTTTTTCTATTAGGTACAATTTTATAATCATTATTTAAAATTCAACATGTTGAATGGATTGTATCATTTCTTAAATATGGTAGGTCATACATATGCACGAGTGATGTTATCATTTCCTTAATAGTTGAAAGAGAAAGGAAGTAGATGATATATTAATTTTCTTCATAGTAGTGTCTCTGAAGGGGGAACTCAATTGGTGTTTCCTCTCCCATCCCCTATCTTGTTAAATTATCTCTTCCACATCTTTACTCTCTTTATTCTTTCCCCTAATGGTCACTGTGGACCTAGGGATTCCTTTTCGCATTTTTTCTCCTATTTTTGTGCATTTCCCTATATCATATTTTGGATTTAGCGGATTCACATATAGATATGGTTCTCTATCTAGTGAATGTTTATTCAGATGTTTCTGTCTTAATTTTTTTTGACAATCTTGCGATGTCTCTTTAAATAGTGTTCTTTATTATTTGTTTAGTTCTTCAATCAACATCATTTCAAATGGAACGGTCTACTATCCAGGACCTTGGCTACTTTCTTTTTATTTTGACCTGTGAATCCTTATCTCCTCTCCCGGTCAGACAAGTTTCTAGAACCTCAATTATGTTTTGGGATATGAGTTGTAACCAGTAGATGGTGTTCGTGGTACTTCTTTTTTCAGATGACCTCCTTCTTTTTATCCCATTTAAATGTTCTTTATGGTATTTTTGGCGTCTGGAATAGTATAAATTTATTTTTAAGTCAGTATTGATGGTTACAAATATAGGGATTAATGGTATTTGTTGGTCATGGATCATATTTAATGTGTGGTCTACTTATATCTCTACTCGGGATTCAAGTCCCTTCACTCCCCTGTAGTCCTTTCTGGATTGGGGGTCCACTAGGAAGTTTTGGGAAGTGTATTATGAGTATTAATAGTGCTCTTGGATGCTAGACTAGTGTGGAATTCGAACTTTCCTTCTGGTTTCTATTGGGGATTGTTTTGGATTTTTTTTAGATTTTATATTTTAAGTGTTTGGTCTATTTTGGTTCTCGTTGGAGGTTGATAGTTATTTCATCTGATACATTTTCATTTGTTGGGGTTGAATCTAATCCTTTCTATGGATATTTTTTGTTCTAGAATGACTTTATTTGTTCGATGGTTGATTTTGTTTAAAAGGTAATGATGTTTTATGTTCTAATTTGTACTGATTAAGTAACATGATAGTGGTCTAATTCAATGATGATATTGGTCGGCATGTAAGGGTGCAGTTTTTGGGTTGATGCTAGGCTCGAGGGTGATCTGGTTGTGGAAGGTTTTCACCATGAAATCTAAATGTTTTAAATTTGAATTTATATCAGGTGGTTTTATTTATGATTTTTGGGGGATTTATGATGATTTAGGAATGGAATGTTTTTTAGGGTTCTCACAATAAACAAAAAAGATAACTTTTTGAAAAAAAGTAAATTAATTTGGAGAAGAGAGTAAGTGAAAACCGATTCACATCGCTTTACAAGGTGATTGTCTTCCATACACACAAGTGACGTTATCATATTTTAAAAGGCATTGAATGTAACATATTATATGTGATGTTATAGTTACATAAGTATAAAAGTACAAAAAATATTATTTTAATACATTAAAACCATCATTATATATAATCATGATATGTTTTGATGGAAAATGAGTTACATCAGTTCGTGAGGGGATAGTTTGTTGCACACATTTTTGATGATTTCAATTCCCATTTGATCAGGGGATATTGATAAAGTTTATTAAATTAACATAAAACCTTCAAATTATATAGGATATAATCTTTTCATTACACTATTTTGACTGAATAATATTTGATGGAGTTTAAAGAAAAATAAAATAAGAGTGTACATTTAACAATGTTACCTCTTCTTCTGATTGACACTTTAGGTTTTCACAAAAAAAACTATCCTAGGATAGTTTTATGATAAAACCTAGTGATCTAGGTTTTTTATAATGGATTTATAATGATATTTGGGTAGTTATTTTCCAAACCAAATGGATTTGGAAGTGTGGATAAGGGAGCAGAGGGGTAACCTTTTATAAGTGGGGGAGATGGTACACAATAATTTTTTTAAATATTCAACTACACCTCTCTGTTTATCATGAAAAAAGTAACCCAAGTTGACCATTAACAACCCTTAGGTAAAACTATTGTGATAAAATGGGGGTTTGATAATTTTATAGGTCATTGTAACAATTATCCTTTTTTAATCAATAGATAAATATGTTTTTTCTTTAAATGCAGTAATTAATTTTTACTTATTTTACTATGAATAATGGTAAAAAAATCAGTTTTACTTATTAGATAACATAAATTATACTTATTATAAATAGATAATATATTTTTCCAAATTTAATTCACCGAAGTGGAAGAATTTGAGTTAAAATTATATCTGCAGATGTGATGAAAAAGCGGGTTCCCAAAGAGAAAATTCTCAAATGTATAGAATGTTTTCATATCAAAAATTTAATTAGAAATTTATTCCAACTAAATTAATCGTTAAATTGTAATATAAACTAAACTCATTTTTCTTTAACAAAATTAAAACATAATTTAACATTGTAAATTATTTAAATGAGAACAAAGTTTTCAAACAAAATAAATATTTTTTACTATTCATCCAAAAATGAAACATTTCAAAAAAAACCAAAATATCACACTAAGATAATTTTGATATGATTGTTTGAAAAAATAAATTAATTTTATTAAACAAATTATCTAAAATTATTAAAAATTAATTTTAAATTATATTTGAAAAGTGTGACTAAACTATCTTTTAGAAAAATACATCTTTTCAAAAAACATTTCTTTTTCATTAAAATGATTCTTATTTTATTTCTAATAAAAATATAACCAATGAATTTATTTTACACCTGAAAAAACCATATAATTTTAATAATTTAGCTAATTTTTAACAGTTATTTCATATCAATCATGTCTAAATAACAATATTTAATAAAGTATTGTGTTTCATTTAAACCATGTGTTACATGAATCGTAAGCTATCAAATAGAATAAATTTATTAAAAAATAAATATTTCGTAATGTTTCTAGTTGTTACATTCTTATCTATTATCGGTGTTTCATATCATATATTCTATATATCCCAATTTTCTACTTTTGAAATCCTAGGGTGTTACATTCATCCCTTAAATATAGACTTTTCAAATGCTTTTATTGTTCCAAAATAAGAGTTCTCTTTCCCACACATCAATTTTCAATTACAAACCATTATTTTAAAGTCATAATTCCTATAATTCTATTGAATTATTTCCATTTATTATGTTACAAATAATATTTCCTCTCCTTTAATCCTTTTACTATTCTACTATAATGCCCAAAAATATTAAATTTGGGAAAGTAATGTGTCAGTGATTTTAATAGTAATAACGTCAATGTCTTGATATTGGCATGTTTATATGGCTTCAAAATCGGTTTAGTTAGTAGTATCCACCATTAAAAAGTTTGGCTGAGTATTCAATCGATCATCATATGATGAATGATGAGTTTTCCTAAGACTTCAGACCTTTCTAGAAACTCACAGAGAATACGGTTTAGATTATATGTAGGCTCCAATAAATCATAATAAATGAATGTCCTGCCATTTTGATGGTCTCGTACCATTTTAAACAATATCAATATTATTTTGATAACCCATTACTTTTAAATTTACCTTCACCTCTAGCTTATATTTATTTTTTTTAAAGGGTACTTCCCAATTCATCCTGAATGTGCCTTTGATTGTATATTCACACAGTGAGCCAAATAATAGAATTTAAAAGGGAATGATTGATATTCTATATATCAACTATTTATATACAGATAAATATTGATTACTCATCCATGATTATTGATGTGATAACTTTGGGAAAATTAATATATGTTTTTTTTCAGCATCCACCTTATTTTTTTACATAGTTTATAACCATGTTATCCACTTTAATTAAATGGGGAAAATTATGGACATTCTATATGTTTTTATTCCAATGTATATGTATTTGAAGGAAACTTCATTATTCACATCATTCATATGAGTAATTCATTGGACTTAAAGATGTGATGGGTGGGGCCTAAAAAAATATCACCCCTTGATGCATTATTTGGTCACATGAGACAAAAGGTTTGGTTATTTGGTGTTTCTCTGCTAAATTCAATAATTATGTATTTTTTCCCCTTGATGGTAATAATGATGAATTCATTATGGACATCATAGAAAGAATAATGTCTTTGTGAAAGCCTGGATGGTAACGATTAAGATGTATGACATTATAAATTCCATCACCATTAATTTAATAATTGTTATCTTTTTGATTAATTACATTTATATGCTATCAATGGATATTATTCATGCTCAATATATTGATTATATAACATGTTTATTGATTATTAACTCTGAAATTAGATGTATGCCTATTTGATATATTCTTGTATACTTGTACACTTATAATTTTATCTCACCCTAATTATTTTTTCCATTTTCATATGTTAGTAAGAAATAAACTGTATATAAATTAATAGTTATACTAAAATTAATAAAAAAGTTTCAAGAATCTTTTATATTTTATTTTGACATTACAAAGTAATATGGAAATCATGTGTGGATTTAATCTCCTAATACATAACTATTTTACCTTTGTGATGTAATCCTTTTAGTTTATATTTTTTTAATAAATTAACCACAAACTCAAAGTTACTAGAGTAAGGTTGTTACAATCGGTATAAAATAGTGTTTATCAGAAACCTTGAGAATAATATTTAAGAAGAACATAGTTTTCAATTAAAAATGATATAATGTTAGTATTATTATAAACTTTTACTCACGTTATGGTTTTTATGGATTAATATTCATAATTTATTGATCTAATTAAGTATAATCCACTGCATATATATAATTTTGAATGAGAGTATGGGAAATCATATCTGCATTCAAAATTAGTGTGTATGTTTTATTCGGATGAAATTTAACAGATTTGGTGTTAGAAGTGATTATATTATGGCTATATCTAGGAAGTTTTATCATGTTTTTACTAATAATATTTACCACATATATAAAATAACATAAAGTTACAAATGATTGAATAATAACTTAGAAGGGGGTTTGAATAAGCTGTTTACTTTTTATAAGTTTCAAAACATTTAGAAGCATAACACCCGAAACCTGTTAATATTTAATTCCTTATCAAATTTTAGAAAATATTAATTCATGAAAATTTTTTGAAAGAATGTAAAGATTGAAATATGTAGATGTTTCAGCCATAGTGTGAGAACCTACATCGTTTCCATAGATATTCTTATGTGTCTTTATAAATTCACTATTATGATGAAGTGAATATATTTTTTTCCAACATCCTTTTTCCACATTCTATCTGTTGATAAGAAATATTATTCCGAATCCCATTAGTTTACATTGATTTCTTGTAAAATAATTGATCCAAACAAAAGAATAAAGGAATTGTTGAAACTTCCCCACAATTTCTTAGCCTGAATCCTTAGTCTTCTTTTGATGGATCTTGTTTTCTCAATATGATGAACTTAATATGATTCTCTATTACTCATTCTTCCCATCTCAAACTCAGCTAAGAAAATAAAAATAAAGGACTCAATATGATGAACTCATTCTTAATGTTCACGACTCAAAATTTTCTCAAATAATTAATATATTCCTCTTCATTCTGATTGACTCAATACGATATTGCTGAATCCGGTGAAATTGTATTCTGATTTATGATCCTCCTCACAAGATCATTGGATGGAAATTAATTTCAATTGATTTATTCATCACTTTTCCTTTTCACTTAACAAAAAAGTTAATAATGAATGAATGATATGAGAAAATATTTATAGGTTACTTAGAAAACAAAAGTGGGAAACTTCAAAACATTCCCAACATCTTCAAATTTCCAAACTCTAAAAATTGATCACCTTTAAACAAAAAAAATTACTTCATCAATCCCCCTTATATTTCTCCGAGACTTACGCAAAACTTAATTTAAGTTTTGACCACTTCAACTCTTCATAAAACTTATGGAATCATATTTTTATTCTTCTTCATATTCAGATTGTTGTGAATCTATTTACTTCTCATAAAATTATGAATATTTTTTCATATCATCTCATTATAAATCTATTTCCTTCTCATAACATTACGAATTTAGTTTCCTTTTCAACTCATCACATATTCTATTTCCTTTTCATCTCATTATGAATTATCTTTTATTCTCATCACATTGAGAATGTTAATTCATTCTCACCTCATTGAAAATTATTCTTCCTTATAAACTTATTATGAATTTATTTCTTTCACACCTCATTAGGATTTCTCCTTCTTTATCATACCACTACCATTTTCCATTCTTCTTCAGAGTTAGTCTAATTGACATTTCTTCTCAGAGTGAGTCTGATATTATCCTCATTATGATGGAATTCCCATTATGATGGAATTCCCATTATGATGGATTCTTTATTAATATAGAAATCCAATTATGATTATTTTCTATAAGGATGGAAATTATTCAATGATAAAGACACTTAAAACTTCATCAGCATCACACATTCCGAGTTTTGGACTCGATCTTCAGTGTCTAGATTTCTTGAATCTAATGAACAGTTTGTCTTGATCGCTATAACGGATTCAATCATTAAAATTTATCTATTTATTAAAAATCATTTACCATACTAGGTTTCATGATTTTTGAAAACTCGATGATTAAAATGGCATCATTTTACTTGGTAAAAAAGTATGAAAACTTTCTGACTTTTGAAATCACAAACTTCTTTCAAAACTCTTAGAAAAATACGACCCCTTCACTCAGAAACTTTTTTTATTTATCTATTTTTTAAAATTAAAAGTTACATCAATGAATAAATTCTACCTTCGATTCTTTTGGATCTGATGATCTGAATCCAATACATATAGATCAGATTGTCCGAGTCTGATGCGTCTCAGTCTAAAAATGTTGGTCTAGAAACCTGTGTCTGAAAAAGAAATATTCTTGAATTCAAAAACTTTTCTCCCCATTTATTTTTTTGAACATTTTGAAACTTTCAACTATCTTACAAAACTCATTATGATGGATTGGGTCCATTTTTTGAGTAACAAAAATAAACATAAAAAGATATTATTTTTCCATAAATACGAAAACAGTGTTAAAACAATTTATCAAAATAGTTCATTAAAAACAATGTATCAAAGTGGTTCATCAATATTTCCCATTTTATTTTTTGAAAACCCTTGTTAAAATATTTTTTAAATCTCTAAAAAAATTCAGCACTCAACTTTGGAAAACACCTCAAGTTTTTTAATTTTATCAAAATAGACCCTTTAACAAAAGAGAGTTTCATAACACTACACTATTGGATAATGTAATTTTTTTGAAGAAATTTCATCCCTCAGTGGAAATAATATTTAGTTTCCATGTAATGATTAACTCCCCCTCAATTTTTTAATTTCTTATCACTTTTCTTTTTATATCAGCCATTTTAGGATACCCCCAACTTCATATTCATTTAAGAAACATAAGTGAAAACTTCTTATAAAGCACAAAGTTGTAACTTTCTCTCCCCCTTCATCATCATAATAAAAATAATGGTGGGGTACTTACTTATCATGTTTATAAATACATTGGAGGAGAATTAACATGAAATTACAACCTCAATTTTACAAACCATTCTTTAAACATTGATTTTGTAAAGATATAAAAAATCTCATAATTTGTAGAAATTTATTCCTGAAAAACATCTCTACAAGCAACTTTATCTCTTATAAAGTAGAAATTTAAATAAACTTGTTTTGATCATGAATTTGGTACATGATTCATAGAAAGTTAAATTACACTCTGATTGTCACAAATTATCTTCAATGGTTTAGAAACTTTTACTTTCGAATATTCCAGCTACACATTTATCGACATCATTTGAGTACAAGCCTGAGTAGCTACAAGGTATTCAAATTCAACTGTTTTCAAAGTGAAGGAACTATTTTTATTACTATACCAACTCAGACAACATTCACCCAAGAAAATATATCCTCATGAGGTTCATTTTCTATCATTACAATCTCCATTCCAATCAGCATCAGGAAACCCATGAAACATCATCTTACTATTTTTTTTGTATAACAACCCATGTGAAGTTGTTCCTTTTAAATATCTCCTAATTGTTTTTATTTCCAACATATGCGATTCTTTCAGATTACATTTATACCTTGCACACAAATTCACAACATAAATAATATTATTCCGTGAGGATCTAACATAAATTAGACTTCCTATCATCTTCCAAAAATCATTTTGATTCACACATTCTCTAAATTATTCTTTACTCAACTTTATTCTCACAGATATAGGAGTAGTAACATTTTTGGATTCTTCTATCATAAAAATCATTTATAATTACATGGTGTACATTTCATGAGATAAGAAAAAGTATTTTTCATCTTTTTAACTTGTAATTTAAGGAAGTCAATTACTTCTCCCAACATTGAAATTTTAAAATTCACCATCATTTCTTCAATTAATGTATTAAAAAAACATCTCTATCCCCATAAAAAATTATATCATCCACATAAACTATTATAATTATTGCTCCTAAATCAACATCTTTCACATATAAGATGCAATCAACTTTTCTTCTAGAAAAATTTAACACTCTAAAAAAATTTCTAGTATTGAATAACCAAGTATGTGAATCTTGTTTCATCCCATACAAAGAATTTTTAAGCATAAAAAACTTTGTTTTCATCCTCATCAAGTTAAAATCCACAAGGTCTTTCAATGTCAACTTCTTCTTCAATCTCTCCATTCAAGATATCCAACTTTTCATCCATTTGATAAAATTTTTAAATATGATGTGTGGACACTAATAGAATCCTTCTAATAGTTTTAAATCTCACAGTTGGGGAAACAAATTCTTCAAAATACATACCTTCCACCTATGCATATCAATTAAAAACAATCCAGGATTTGTGTCATAAAACTTCTCCATGTTTATTTAAATTTTTTCTATAAAACCACTTAGTTCCAATAACATTTTTAATTGATAGCTAGGAAACAAGTTCTCATTCTTTATTCTTATCAATCTAATACAACTCTTTATTCATAGTATCTAATTATTCTTTTAGTTGGAAAGATTCTGAAACAGATTCTAGTTAAGCTTTTGAGATAAGTGAAGTCCAATTATTTTAATTCAACATTATTTTTATCTAAACTAGATACTTTTCATTTCGAATAATGTTTTCAAAATGGAAAGTATTTTTAATGTAGGAAATTTAAAATTTTATTTCCCAATAAAACATTCCTCACCACATGAATTTTCTTAATCATTATATGGATATTATGACTTACTTTCACTATTGTTAGAAATATCTAGTTTATCATCATCATTATTCTCAAGAAATTTTTATTAGGAATAATTATTTTTAATTACTTTCACATCTTATCAGTCCAAAAAAATTTGAAAACATTTGATCCATCATTTTTAACTTATTTAATTTGGTGAATAACATATAAAATTCCATTCCTCAACTTTCTCATTAAACATTCTTGAATCCGGATTTTTTATTTTGACAAAACATTGGCTTCAAAAAAACATTAAGTATTTAAATGAAATTTTTTTTGTTATTTAAAATTTTATAAGGAGTCATGTTGTTTTCCAGTCTAAAAAACATTTATTTTGAACAGATACATCATTACTAATAGTTTCACTCCAATATAACTTTGAATGTTTTTATTATTCTAACATACTTCTTCCCATTCTCACCAAGATTACATTATATCATTCTGCTTCTCCATTTTTTTGAAGAGTATATGGTGCACTATACCGATGATTGATACCATGTTTTCTCAAATAATATTCAAAAGTATTATTTTTGGACTATGTACCATTATATGTTTCAACTTCATTATATAAACCCCCATTTAATTCTCTGTTTCTTTCTGAAAAAAATGATCATTTCCATGGACTCTGATTTATGTTTCTAAAACACGATGTTTTTCATTTGAGTGAAATATTTAATAAAAGTGGAAAAGAATAAATCTCCTTTTTCATTTTTGTCTCAACGTCCCATATAAATCGGAATGAATAAGTTCAAGAGGTTTAGTAGAGTGAATCTCAACTCTCTTAGGTCTTTTATTATTAATCATTCTTTTCTGACAAGTAATAAAGATCTCTTCTTACCTTGTTTTCAATTCTGGAAAGTTTCAAATGGAATAAAAAAAGTTTTTTCATACATTTCTATCCAAGGTTCCCAAGTCATTGGTGCCAAAATTTCTTTTCATCTTCAGCACTCAATTAATAAGAGTTATTTAATTCTCTTGTTTGGAAGAGATTCCCACTAGTTCATTCTTCTTTTGTTATAGTTTTTTCTTCTTCCACACTTTTGATGATACAAAAATATTTTTTAAAAGCAACTTATTTTCCATCATCACAAAGTTAACTTACACAAGGTAAGTTATATTTTACCCCCTTCAACAAATAAAACTTCCTAATATTTCAGCTTTTCTACTACAATCTTAGTTGTTCCATTTCAATATATTTTGAAGGAACTGTCATTATGAAATGAAACTTCCCTTCCATCATAAAATTCAGCATGTTTCAAAAAATATATAACCTATAAAATGTGAACAACAACTACTATAACACCCTAAGGTTTTTTAAAAATAAATTGAAATTCATGAATTTTTTTTAAAGTAGATATTTATAACTAGCCTTTAAAAATAACTTTACTACCACAATGTGTTGAATTTCAAGAAATTGTCATCTACAATTGTGTTCAGTAAGTTATTTGGATCTAATGAAACCCATTTGTTTTTTTGTGAATAGTAACATACCCTTATGAATAGTAACATGAATAGTAATATGACCCTAATGAATACGAAATTTTATTATTATTTGACTTTCTTAAGACTAAAAGATAGTAACATCTTCATTAACTTTTCATTTTGATAAAGAAGTGGTTTTAGAATTATAACTATTAATATTTTAATTATGTATGCTTTTATTTAAAAGTTAATTTAATAATATTTAGAAAATTATTTTTTAAAAACGGACATAATTTTTTAATTCTACATGTCAAAAAATGGGAAGGTTAAATTTTTGGGATTTTTCAGAAATTCAAGAATTTTTTATGAATAGTAAAATATGATAAAATAGGATAAATGCTAAATACTTGATTTACTACATCATAGGTGATGAAAAGATGATGTAATACCACTTGGTTAGAACTCACAAGCCATTATTTCTATTTGGGGTCACAAGAATAAAGATTATTCAAAGTCTTTAGCAAAATATTATAATAATGATTAAAATAATGAAAAATACCCCTCCCTCCATTATAAATACCAACCTCACTCCCATCTTCTTCCCACACCTCTAAATACTTGTGTCATGCCTAAGTTCTACCCAATACTCCTCCCAAGGCTCTTCCCCAAGTCCTAGAGATTCTAGTCTCTCCAAAATACCAAAATCAAATCCTTTAAGAAGGATCTCAATGATAAGAGATCAAGAGGTAAACATCCTCTTTTATTTTCATTCTTTTCTTTCATTTTATGTTATTATATTTTTTTACCTTTTGAATTATGTTGGGATATTTCATTAAATAACCCCCCTTACATTACATATTATGTATTAGGGATGAGGTATTCCCTTTCTCTCATCAACAATTTTAATGAAATTTTAAGAGACGTCGTTAGGCTACCAAATTTTCATGAGAAATATCTCAAGTTTTCTTTTGTTTCAAGAATCCTTTTTCTTCTTTACTCACCCCCTATAATCCAAGAGTAATGAAAGCTCCAGAATCATGTATATTCTGGATTTTATCATGTTCAATGAAAATTAATCATCATTATTCTTCTCCTCTCCCACTTATTCAAGGAATAAAAAACATTGTCCATGTTGTGTCAGATTACTGACATCATAGACGATGTGATTTCATTTTTCATTAAATCCTTCAATTATGGTCATGAAAACATTTTTATTATTGAAACATGTTATAATATATGTATTATGTCTCACAAATGGTTTTGGAATTCGTTTTAACACAATGTTTTAATTTATAAAATAAAATGAGGTCGTTATTTTCAAAGAACCACTAAAATGATCTAAACAAACATCATTAATGTTTAAACTTATGAATCATCCTCATATAAAACATCCAAATGATAAATGGTAAAATTCATGGTACTGGAAATATTTAAACACCATTACATTCCAATTCTGTAGTTTCACTTCCAATCGACAAGAACATCCACCGTGAACCAATCATGGAAATCATGTAAGGAACTCCCCCAAAACAGTGTAAGGAACAAAATACTGACAATTAAGAGGTGAAATGAGGTTATGAAATGATCATATAAGATGTTATAAACAAGTAATTGTTTCTTTAAGATATTAATAATGGTCTTTAAACCATTATAAATGAGGTTTAAACAAGTTTGAAGTTAGATAATCCCAAGGTAAGGAAATTCTTAACCCGATTTCCATTCTTTGGGTTAGCCTTCTACTTCATTATTTATGTGATATTTAAATTGTTTTTGTGATGGGTTCTGTTTATATTATATTTTATTATGTTTATTTACAGTATATATACATAATCCATCCACTCTATTAAGTCTCTTATCAATTTTATGATATTTATAAGGGGATTTTCTTTACAAATCATCTTTTTAAATTCGATTTTACAAAATTCAAAAGTTATGTTTTTATGGAATTATTAATGTTGTATGATTATGTTTTGGTTATTGGGAATTATTTATGATGAAGGGTGGGACCTATATCTCTCTCCAATTCATTGGTTATGAGTAAGTTGGAGGTTGGTCGTATGGTTACTCCAAGTGTAACGGTGATAGTAACACAAAGTAGGATAGTCGTGAGGGTTACTAATTATAAGGTATCCTAGAATGGTTAAAAGATAATGTAAGTAATTCCCCAAGATACCTTTATGATTATATTTATGTTCTCATGTTTTGTGTGGATCTTGTTTAAATATCATGTTACACAAAGTAAGTATATATATGGGTGACAATAATGTATTTTGAAAATGCTTTCATTCGTTATGAGTATTCTTGGACTAATTTGATCTTTCCTTATTTTCCATTCCTTACTGAGCTTTTGTGATCATCCAAAGTTTTTAAGTGATTTTCATAAGTTAATGAATGTGTAAAACAATAAATGAAGCCATGTTAAATGTTTAAGAATTGTCAAGGAGTCTTGTTTGAAGTTTCAATGATTTATATTTTGAAACAAATGGAAACTGTTTTTATAGTATCCACTATCTAATAATGTGAAATGTTATGAATGTATTATGTCCCAATTCTCTAAAGCTCTAAACTTGAAAAGATCATAAATGTAAAAATAAGTGTTTTCTTGACTAAATTCAAGAATATTTATGTAATAAGGTCGGGTCCTTATAGTTGGTATTAGAGGATGGTTTAGATAACTTTAGGGGTTTGGGTGATGTTAATAGAATACCATAGATGATTTTCACTCTCTGTTTAAATTGAAATGTTTTAGAATTTAAAGATTACCATGGTGCATCATCTAAGACATTCTTATTCAGAATGGTTGTCCATAGAAGGAACAGGGATACTGAAGAAGAGAGGCACCGACAGAATGACATCCTTCCAGAACTACAGCCCGAAATGGTAGATATTGGAACCGAGAAGTTTGTGACAGTAATGGCTCTGCTAACACAGGCAATAAATGGTGGTGGCATCCATGCAAGAGAAAAAATTTAGGTACCACAACGGAACATGATAATAGTGGAACATTTTATGAGATGACATCCTCCTGCATTCAATGGATCTTATGACCTAGTAGCAGCTGAAGGATGGATCAAAGCCCTTGAAAAGCTATTCGATGTTATGGTATGTTCAGAAAATCAAAAGGTAAGTCTTTCCATTTTTTGTTTTGAACTGGAAGTTGATCAGTATTGGTCAATGGTAAGGAATATCAGGGGAAGATAGGATTTTTATGCCTTATAGTGGGATGAATTTAAAAGTCTTTTCCTTGAAAAATATTTTCCTAAGGTGGTGCGACTTAGGATAGAGAAGCGATTCCTTGAATTGAAATAAAAGGAGGAATATTCAGTGGCTATGTATGAAGCGAACTTCACCCGACTGGCGAGGTATGATCCAAATCTTATTCTGGATCTTGATAGAAAAATAAACCTCTTTTACTCATGATTGAAGCCAAGGTATCAAAGGGTGTTGGCCTCTCGTGAATTAAATAGTTATGAGAAAATTTTCTGATGTTATGAGTGGGTAGAGATAGAGTTTGCTGATGATCATGTGCAATTTGTAAATAAGGAGAAGAAGAGGTCTAGTTGGAAAGTGATGGGTAAGAATCAACCAAAGAAATCTGATGGTAAGAAAATCCAATTTCTAGTTTGTGAAAAGTGTGGCAAGAAGCACCCTGGGGAATGTCTTAGAAAAACTATGAAGTGTTCTAAATGTGGTAAGTTTGGATATATAGCCCAGTATTGCAATAAAAATGATCCTAAAAATAGTCATGATAAGCATATTGTAAAGTGTTTGAAATGTGGTGAAATTGGTCATTATGAAAATGTCTGCCCAAAGAGAGATCCAAATGATTCAAAGAATCCAGAATATAAGAAGAAAGGTGTAGTGAGATCCTTTGCAACTACGTTAGCAGATGTCGAGCCATCCAATGAAGTCGTATCCGGTAATTTTTTTCACTCATATTTTGCTAAATTTTTGTTAGATATGGGGTCTACACATTCCTTCATCTCTGAGAAATTTTCTGGTAAATTGGAAATATCACCTCAACAAGTGAAACCCGAACTTGTTGTTAAAACACCAGGGGGGAATATTATTACAAAGAGGAATTATAAGAATATTTTTATTGTGGTATGTGTAAGGACTTTACCTAAAAACCTTGTTATTTTACCCTTAGTCGAGTTTGATGTTATTCTGGGAATGGACTGGATTTTTGATTATCATGCTAAGATTGACTGTAGTGCTAAAGAAGTTGTTTTTCAGAAATAATTTTAGTTTGTATACAAGAATGAACCCAAACAGTTGATAACATATCAGGAATGTAATAAACTATTGAAATATATAAAATGAAAGTTATCTTGCTCATATTGTTGAAAACAAGGGAACTATTCAAATTAATGATCTTCTGAGGTAAATGAATACCTTGATGTTTTAACTGATGAGTTACCCTATGTTATACCTGATTGAGAATTCAAATTCACAATTGACTGAGTTCCTAATGCTAAGCCAATTTCAAAACCCCCATATCTTATGGCTGTAATAGAACTTCTTGAATTGAAAAATTAGTTTTAGGATTTTCTTGAAAAAGGCTCCATTCATCCTAGAACTTCACCATGGGGAGCCCCTGTTTTGTTTGTTAAAAAGAAAGATGGTTCCATGAGACTTTTCATTGATTATAAAGATTTGAATAACATCACTGTTAAAAACAAGTATCCTTTTCTTCATATTGATGACTTGTTTGATCAGCTTCAAGGAGCTCTGTACTTTTCTATGATTTACTTGAGATCTGGATACCATCAGCTGAAGGTGAAGGAGGATGACATCCCGAAAACAGCATTTTGTACTAGATATGGGCATTAAGAATTTGTTGTTATGTTGTTTGGATTAACTAATGAACCTTATTTATTCCTGAATTTTATGAATATAGTATTTCTTGAGTTCTTTGATATGTTTTTGGTTGTATTTATTAATGAAATTCTATTTTTTTCTAAAAATAAAGTGTATCCAGAAAACATATAAGGGTTGTTTTAAAAACCTTAAATAAAAATACATTGTATAGAAAATTCATCAAACGTGAGTTTTGGTTGCAACGGATTTCTTTTATTGGGAACATTATAAATAAGTATGGAATAATAGTTGATTGTTCCAAAAAAAGTAGTTGATGAATGGAAAAGAACAACAAATGTTACAGAGATTCGTAGTTTTCTTTGGTTAGAAGGTTATTACAGATGGTTTGTTAAGAACTTTGCATGGTTATCTAGCCCGATAACTAAGTTAACACAGAAAGGGGTTAAATTTGTTTGGACAGAGGAATGTGATGTTTGTTTTTAGGAACTGAAGAAGATATTTGGGAATGCTCTAGTTTTGGCCTTACCATCCCGAAATGGTGAGTTTGTCATCTACAGTGATGCTTCTTTGAAGGGACTTGGTTGTGTTTTGATACAAAATGATCAGGTAATTGCTTATGCTTTGAGAAAACTTAAACCTCATGAGATAAATTATCCCACACATGATTTGGAATTGGGATCTATGTTTTTTTCTTTGAAAATTTTGTGGCATCATTTATACAGAACAAATATATACTGACTATAAAAGTCTGAAGTATATATTCACTCAGAAGGAATTAAACATGAGGCAGAGAATATGGATTGAACTGATAAAGGATTATGATTGCACAATCAATTACCATCATGCGAAAGCAAACAAAGTGGTGGATGACTTGAGTTAGAAAAATCATTCATCATTAACCATGTTATATTTGGAACATTATCCCTTGATTAATTATTTGATGAATTTTGGATTAGAAGTTGTTTGTGCAAGGAATACCTCTTTTTTTCAAGTTTCAGTGCAGTCTTCATTGTCAAAAAGAATTAAGCAAGAAAAAAAGGAAGACCATGAGCTATAGAAAAAGGTAGAATTTGTTAAAATGGGTAAGTTACCAGAATTTAACCTTGATAAAGATTTTGTTTTCATATTTGAAAAAAGGTTGTGTGTGCCTTGTGATTCTCAGTTGAAGAATGATTTGTTGTGTGAAGCTCATAGTTCTCCATTTTCTATTCGTCTTGGATGTACTAAGATGTATAGGGACCTTTGGGGGTATTATTGGTAGGATGGAATGAAAAGAGATATTGCTTATTTTGACATGAAATGTTTGACGTGTCAACTAGTTAAAGCAGAGTGGATGTTACGAAGGGGATGCTTCTGCCTTTGTCAGTGCCAGAGTTGAAATGGGAGAATGTATCTATGGACTTTGTCGTGGGACTACAAAAGACTTCTCGAGGTAACAATATGATTTGGGTTATTGTTGATCGGCTAACAATGTCTGCACATTTTATTTCTATTCGATATATAATGACTTTGGATCATCTTTCTCGATTATACCTCAAGAAGATTGTCAGGTTACATGGAGTTCCTCTTTCCATTGTATCTGACCGCGATCCCAGGTTCACTTCTAAATTCTGGAAGGGACTCTATAAGTCGTTGGGCACAGAGTTAAATTTTATTATATCTTTTTATCCCCAGTTAGATGGGCAGTCAGAATGAATGATTAAAACTTTGGGGGATATGCTTTGAGCTTGTTCAATGGACTATCAGGGAAGTTGGGATCAACATCTTTCTTTAGTTGAGTTTTCTTATAATAACAGTTTGCATTCCAATATTCAGAGAGAATCTTTTGAGGCCTTGTATGGGAAGCGGTGTCGGACTCCAGTGTTTTGGGATGATGTCTTTGAAAGAAAGTTAATGGGGACAGAATAAGTAGAACAAGTGGTTGTGGAAGTGAGGATGATCCAGTAGCACATGATGATAGCTCAGAGAAGGCAGAACATTTATGCAGATAACATAAGGAAAGACTTCTATTTTGAGGTAGGTGACCATGTTTTCCTTAAAATCCCTCCTTGGAAAATTGTAATGCGTTTTGGTAAGAAATGGAAGCTAAGTACCCAGTTCATTGGTCCTTTTGAAATATTTCAAAAAGTTGGAACAGTTGCATACCGTGTAGCTTTTCCTTCGAGTTTCTTTCAAGTACACAATGTTTTTCATGTTTCAATGTTGAGAAAGTATGTGTCAGATTCAACACATGTCTTGATCCCAAAAGCAGTTCAGATGGAAGAGAACCTTTATTATACAGAGAAACTAGTTCAGATTCCTGATCGAAGGGAACGGGTATTGCGGTATAAGGTAATCCACCAGGTAAAGGTATTTTGGAGAAACAACATGGTTGAAGAAGAAACATGGGAGTCCGAAAATGCTATGATGGAAAGGTACCCTCACTTATTTAATAAGTAAATAAAATTACGAGGACACAATTTCTAGAAGGTGGGGATAATGTAACACCCCAAGGTTTTCTAAAAATAAATTTAAATGCATGAAACTTTGTTTAAATTAGAAATTTATAACTAGCCTTTAAAAATAACTTTACTACCATAATGTTTTTAATTTCAAGAAACTCTCATCTACAATTGTGTTCAGTATGTTATTTGGGATCTAATGAAAACAACTTGTTTTTTATTTGTGAATAGTAACACACCCTTATGAATAGTAATATGAATAGTAATATGACCCTAATGAATAGTAAATTTTATTATTATTTTATTTTTGTAAGGATAGAAGATAATAACATATTGATTAATTTTTCATTGTGGTAAAGAAGTAGTTGTAGAATTAGAACTGTTAATTTTTGAATTAAGTATGAATTTATTTAAAAGTTAAATTAATAATATTTAGAAAATTATTTTTCAAAAATAGACTTCATTTTTGAATTCTACACGTCGAAAAATGGTTAGGGTAAATTTTTGGGATTTTTCTGAAATTCAAGAATTTTTTATGAATAGTAAAATACCATAAAATACGATAAATGTTCAATACTTGATTTACTGCATCATATGTGATGAAAGGATGATGTAATCCCACATGGTTTGAACTCACAGGACATTATTACTATTTTTGGTCACATTAATTAATATTATTCATATCCTTTAGCAAAATATTATAATCATGATTAAAATAATGAAAAATACCCCCTCCCCTCCACTATAAATACCACCCTCACACACATCTTCATCCCACACCTCTCAATCCTTGATCCAAGACTAAGTTCTGTCCAATAATCCTCCCAAGTCTCTTCCCCATGTCCTAGATCTGCTGGTCACATTAAAATACCAAAACCAACACCCTTAAGAAGGATCTCAATGAGAAGAGATCAAGAGGTAAACATCCCCTTTTATTTTCTTTATTTTCTTTCATTTTCTGTAATTATCTTCCTTTACCTTTTGAATTATGTTGGGATATTTAATTCCATATACCCCATTACTTTTCATATTATGTATGAGTGCTGAGATGTTCCCTTTCTCGCATCAAACTATTTTTATGAAATTTTAAGAGACGTCGTTAGGCTGTCGAATTTTCGTGGGAAATTTCTCAAGTTTTCTTTTGTTTCAGGATTCCTTTTTCTTCTTTACTCACCCACAGTAATACAAGAGTCATGAAAGATCTAGAATCATGTATATTATGGATGTTCTCATGTTCATGTAAAATTCATCATCATTATTCTTCTCTTCTTCCACTTATTCAAGGAATAATAAACATTGTCCGTGATGTGTCGGATTACCGACATCATGGACGATGTGACTTCATTTTTCTTTAAATCATTAAATTCCAGTCATGAAACCATTTTATGGTTAAAACATGTTATAATAAATGTATTATTTCAAATAAATTTTTTTTGGAATTCATTTTAACATATGTTTTTAATTTATAAAACAAAATGAGGTCGTTATTATCAAAGAACCACTAAAATGATCTAAACAAACATCATTAATGTTTAAACATATGAATCATCCTCATATAAAACATCAAAATGATAAATGGTATAATTTATGGTAATATAAATATTTAAACACCATTTTATTCCAATTCTTGAGTTTTACTTCCAATCGACAAGAACATCCATCATGAACCAATCATGGAAATCATGTAAGGAACTCACCCAAAATAGTGCAAGGAACAAAATACTAACAATTAAGGGGTTAAATGAGGTTATGAAATGATTATATAAGATATTATAAACATGAAATTGTTTTTGTAAGATATTAGTAACACTCTTTAAACCATTATACAGGAGTTTTAAGCATGTTTTAAGTAAAACAAGCCCGAGGTAAGGGAATTCTTAACTTGATTTTCATTCTTTGGGTTAACCTTCTACTTCATTTTTTATGTGCTATTTAAATTGTTTGTGTGATAGGTTATGTTTATATTATGTTTTATTATGTTTATTTACAGTATATATACATACTCTATCCACTGTATTAAGTTTCTCTTCAATTTTATGATATTTATATGGGTCTTTTCTTTACAAATCTTCTTTTTGAATTCGATTTTAAGAAATTCCAAAGCAATGTTTTTATAGAATTATTCATATTGTATGATTATGCTTTTGTTCTTGGGAATTATTTATGATGAAGTTTGGGACCTATATCTCTCTCCAATGCATTGGTTATGAGTAAGTTGGAGGTCAGCTGTATGGTTACTCCAAGTGTAACTGCGATGGTAACACAAAGTAAGATAGCCATGAGGGTTACAAATTATAAGGCAGCCAGGAATGGTTACAAGATTATGTAAGTAATTCCCCAATATACATTTATGATAATATTTATGTTCTCATTTCTTTTGTGGATACTGTGTAAATATAATTTTAGACAAATTAAGTATATATATGGGTGACAATAATGTCTTTCGAAAATGCTCTCATACGTTATCAGTATTCATGGGCTAATGTGATCTTTCCTTATTTTCCATTCCTTACTGAGATTTTGTGCTCATCCCAAGTTTTTAAATGATTTTAATAAGTTAATGGATGTGTAATACAAAAAAGTAAGCCATGTTAAATGTTGAATAATTTTCAAGGAGTCTTGTTTTAAGTTTTAATGTTTTATATTTTGAAAAAATGGAAAATGTTATTATGGTATCCACTATGTAATAATTTGTAATGTTATAAATGTATTATGTCCCAATTCTATAAAGCTCTAAACTTGAAAATTTCCTCAATTTAAAAGGAAATTATTTCTAGACTAAATTCAATATTATGTAATTAATAAGGTCGGGTCTTTATAACTTCTATCAATTATCTGAGGTTTATTCCTTTTATATACTTTCAAAATTGTCTCAACAAAACAATTTCTTTCCTAAACTTTATTTATTTAAACTTTATTTTTATTTCTATCATATGAAACATTCTCCAGAAGGAGTATCATACGTCTTTCAAAATTATTACAATCCCGATCATATATTCCAAAAAAATTCCAAACATTCAAATTTATTTTTTGAAGGAAAGTTTCTAACATCTTGAGAACTCACCTTTTCAACTTTCTAAAATTTAGGAAAGTTAATCATTCTACTTTCACTATTTCTTCCACATTTTCCAACCCTTCTTCCAGATAGAGATATGTTCTACCAATAATTATAATATTTGTTCCCATACATTCCACAACAGTAGGAATAGACATTAAATCTTGATTTTATATTCAAGAATGATCTTTCTCTATATAAACATTTTTTAGGTTGTTAACTTATTTCATCTCTAACATACATATCACATAGACCATTTTTTCTATTGGTGAGTTTTATACTTTTTTATCTAGGATATCCTTTTAACATCCCTTATCTATCAAATCTTACCAACACCTTTTCTTGAACTTTAAATGCTAAAATAATTACATGAAACATTAATTTTGGGGAGTGAAAATTTCACATTATTCTCATATTGATCTTTCTTAGAAACATTAGAATTCTAATCTTTTACTTCTAAGGATCTGTTAGCGTTTTAACTAAAATTCCTCTAGATATTTTCAAACTCAATAAGTTTTGATTAAAACATGTTAACTTATTCTTCCTTAGCTTATAAATTATTACAAAGATATTCAGTCATCTTTACCTCTTTAGCAATACTTAGTTTTTTACTTCAGATATCCTGAATGTATTTATCCTTTTGTTTGATGAAGTCATTTCTTCCTTTAGAAACCTCTTCAATATATTTCCTTATCATTCGTAATTATTTCATGATATATTTTTTCATTCAATACATTAAATATGTTATGTTCTCAGATAATACTCCCTATAATATTCCTCAACACCTTCTTCACTATTTAAGGAATCTTTTTTATTCTCAACATTTTGTAGTGATGGTCTTGAATTTTTTTTGAACATTATTCATAAAAAGAATTATTTTAAATTGAGACTGATTCAACTTTCCGACTCAACATACATCGTTTGTTTCCATTAAACTTATTATTGTATTTTCTGGATGAATTTTCTTATTTATCTTTTTATTCACATTTCCATCACGTTTTTTCATTGGATCATCTTCATATTCCCCAAATTTATTATTAAGGAAATTTGTAGAAAAGTGAATGATTATTCCACACTCAAAAAAAATTAAGAGGAATTTTACCTCTAATTTTCCTCCTCTAAAATAGTTTTTAGAGATAAGAGACAAACTATTATCATTCAATTCACTATCTTACTAATCTTAAAACTCAAAAGGTTCATCTCCTTCAACATCTTGGATTTTTCATCTTTCTCATAGCTTTAAAAGGTATTTCATTTTTTATTTTCTTTTTAGACATTGGAGCTTTCCTCATTTCATAATAAATAAAATGTTATGTAATTTATCAAGAGATAAATCTTCCTTATCTTCTAAAGAGGAAATTTAATAATTATATATTTCTAGAATGTTTCTCATAAGTTTCTTCATAATTGTAAAATCTCCTAAGACATCTATGAGTCCTTTTATGTTTTAAACAATTTCATTTACCCTAGTGAAGTATTCATCAATTATTTTTTAATCTCTCAATATGATGTATTCATACTTGTATTTCCATATTTTTATCTTTCTTTAAATTTAGAATTCCCTTTGAAAATACTTTAAAACCTTTCCCACATAATTTTTGAAGTATTGAGACCCATAACCTTATGATAAACATTCTATGATACGGACATAAGGATTTAATTCCTTGAATTTCCATGAGATTCAATATTTCTATTATCTGAAAATATCATAGAATAATATTTTTCAATGGGTGGGAAACCAATAGTAGGTGAATCAACAACTTCCAGGCCAAGAGATATGAGATAAGTAATCATAAAAAATTTTCATCCATATTAATTTTCTCCATAAAATATATTAATTACTATAATAATAAAAATTTATATTATTCATTATAAGGATTCAACAAAGAACCTTCTCTTTTATACAAATTGAATTTCCAAATGATCAAATAACAATTGAGAAGGGGGTGAATCAGTTTTTTACTTTTTATGAGTTTCAAAACTTTTAAAAACATTCCCCCAAAATGTATTAAGATGTCATCCCTTGTTTAATTTAAATAAATAATCATACATGAAAAATTAGGAAGGAAATTAAATCTCAAAATATTTACAAGGTTCAACCATAGTATGAGAAACAACATCTATTCCATAGCCACTCCCATGGGTCTATAGAAATTCATTATTACGATGAACTGAATACAAATTGTTCCAATTCCAAATAGACACATTTTATCTCTTGATAAGAAATATTATACAGACTCTCATTATTTTACAATACTTTATTATAAAATCATTGGGCCAAACAGAAGAATAAATAATTTCTTGAATCTACTCCACAATTTCTTAGTCTGAATCTTCATCCTGATTTGGCTAGATACGGATCTATCTATCTAGATGAATTAAATATGATTCTCCATTACTCAATCAACACATTTAAAACTCTACTCAGAAACACAATATGATGGAATCAATATGGTGAACCCATTCACAATTTATACAACCCAAAATCTTCTCAATTTATAAATATATCTCCTCCGGTATGATTGACTGAATATGATTAACTCAACAAGATCTTCCCAATATTAACCTACTCAATCAAATAAACCTTCATTCAGCTGTCTGATCCGCCTCACAAGAATTTTGGCTCAGAATAAATTTAAAATAATTTCATTAGTTCTCTTCCTTATCTAATTAAGTAAAAATATAAAAATAAATGAATGATATGAGCAAGTATTTATATATGAATTTGAAAAAAAAAGTTGGAAACTTGAAAACATTCTAAAATTCCCTAATTTTGAAACATCTAAAAATCTCTCACATTTACACTTCTACAAGGACTTCTTAAATGCTCCTTATATTTCTCTAATATTTATAAAAAATTTAATTTCAAGTTTAACATCTTCAAATCTTTATAAAACTTCTAGAATCTACTTTCTAATTCTTATTCATAATAATCTCATTAGGAATCTGTTTTCCTTTTATCTCATTACAAATTACATTTTTTCTTAGCTCATTATGAAATTTTTTTCATTGTAATATCATTACAAATTATGTTTCCTTCATATCTCAACACAAATTCTGTTTCCTTTTGATCTCATTATAAATTTTGTTTCCTTCTAAAATCATTATGAATATGTTTCCTTCTTAGCTCATTAATATTTTTATTTCTTACTTAGCTCATTATGTCATTCCTTTATTCTTTAGAGTTAGTTTGATTGAATTTCTATCTCATAGTCAATCTGATGGAATCCTCGCTATGATGGAATTATCATTACAATGAAATTCACAATATGGTGGGTTTTTCCATTATGATGGATATACAATTATGATGATTATCCCTAATAATGGAAAACATTCAATGATTAATCCACTTAGACACATTGAACTTCTTCAAACTTCATCGGGGTCACACATTCTAACTTCTGGATTTAATCTTTTGTTTCTGGATTTCTTAAATCTAATGAAGGATTTTTATTGATCAAATGAACCTGTTATATCATTACAATTTCAATATTTCTTCGAAATCTTATATCATAATAATTTTCCTGATTTTTGAGAACAACATTATCAATATTGAATCATCTAACTTTGTTTAGAATGAATGAAAACTTTCTTACTCATGAATTCATAATATTATGTCAAAACTATTCATAAACAATACAACCTCTTAACTCAGAAACTTATTTTCATTCTCTATTTATTGGAATGAAAAACATCCAATTAAAAATGCTTTCTATGTTCAATTATTTTGGATCTGATGATCTAAATCTGATGTAGATGGATCTGATACTCAGAGTCTAGTGCTTCTCAGTCCGAAATCATGTGTCTAGAAACATGTGTTTGGAAAACAACTTTTTCAATGTCAAAAATTATTCTCCCCCTTAATGGTTCGATTTTAACATTCAGAAACTTCCAACCTTCTTAAAAAACTAATTATGATGGGTTGGGTTTTATTTATAAGTAACAAAAACAATCTTAAATCAAAAGTCTAGTTTTAAACAAATACAAAAACTTTGTTAAAAATATTTATCACAAAGTTACTTTAAAAGTAATTTATCACAAAGGTTCTTTAGAACTAACCCATAACATTGAGAATAAATGTTGGACTACTTCATGTGATAACAAAAATACATCATTCATTGAGGCCAATGATACATTAATAACTTAATAATGTGTCATTTTCAAAGATAATATATTTTGTTCTTTGGGATGTAATGAAATGGAGAAAATTTTAGGGGAAGATTATCATATATGGGGTGATGATGATCATTGGTTGTCATTGAACTAGAATACTATGTACGAGGATGATATTTAAACCATGGAATGGGAGTCTTTTAAGGTGATATTCATGGAAAAAAACTTCCCTCATGAGAAACGAGTTGATATGGAAAAGGGAAAATCCAAAATTTGAAGTAGACGGAAGAGGATACTATTGTTGAATATGAGACTAACTTTATAATTTATTCTAGGCATGTTTTAAACTACATATGTAAACCCAAAATTGTGATCGAACACCTATTTTATGGAATAAGATGATCTTATGAATATCAATAGTCTCCCAAACATTCTCAACATATGATAATATAGTATCATATACCACTAAGAAATAAAAATAATTCTACAAGTATTACATTTTTAAAGGAATTAAATTTAAGAATAAGATGGTTGGGAACCATAACAATGAATAATGTCAATGAAAGAGAAGGGAAATATGGGACATCCAAGATGTGATAATTATAGAAATAATACATGGGTACTTACTAAAATTAAATAAGAATTTATTATTTTTATGGGGAGAAAATATATCAGATAAATAAATACATGGGAAATAATTAATATGATAATATATAGTGATTCAACTATAAATATATTGGAAATTACTCAAAATAACACCCGAAAAATCAATGGATTCCACATTAGAAGAGGCCTGGGAAAAAGGGAAAGATTATTCATTTACCATAACTGAAGTTAGATATCCTAAAGATGTGATGGTAAGAATATTGATCATAAATTAAAATATAGTCAATTATATATCCAACTCTATATTTTCACACTCTTTATATCCTTCAATTTTTCTCAAAATATCTAAAAATTACCTATCATCCTAAGAAATGAGTTTCAACCAGGGCACCCAATGGAAATATTATTGTGATGATGGTATTTCAATAATTATCCATTATATTGAGTATGGATTGGACTTTCAATTATAATTCAAAACATTGTTCCCATGAGAAGGATATTACAATTCATGAAGGGGGAGTGAAGTGTATTGTATTTAGAGATGAGGCCTCATGTCGCACATGGATTCTCCTAAAATAGATCACATAAATAAAATCCTTAGAGGTGAAAATGTTATTAAACAAATTGTTGGTATGAACAACTTAAGAGTGTAGGATGTACCTATTGTGAATGAAAACATTGATGTGCTTCTAGAGGAAATTTATGGACATATACCTATGAATGAATTATAATTTCCTATTTAAAACATCAAAGAATAAAAATATATATTTATAACTCCCACCATAATTACCAAAGTGGAATTACTATATCTGAATAAAAAACTAACAGAGTTGTTTGATAATGGATACATTAACCCTAGGGTTTCCCCTTATCGATCCCCTATTCTTTTTATTTAGATAAAAAATGGGTATATGTGGTCATGATTAAAATACAGTGAGATAAATTACTATATTATGAAGAATAAGTATCCTCACCCACACATTTATAACTTAGATGATCAACTTCAGAGATCTCAGTATTTTCAAAAGATTAATCTTTGCCCGAGTTATAACTAATTAATAGTAAAAAAAGGGTGAAATACTAATATTTGGATTTCTTATAAGGAATGAACATTATGAGCTTACAATGACTCCATTTTTATTGACCAATACACCATTTGTGTTTATATATATGATTAATAGATTATTAAAATATTATCTTGATTATTTTTTAGTAGTGTTTATTAATGATATGTTTTTATACTATAACATATATAGGTTGAATGAGAATTACTTTTTATCATTATTGGAACTCTTATATATAATGAATTGTATAATAAATTTTGTACATATAAATTTCGGTACCAATATATTTATTTTTATGGTCATATTTTATTTAAGTATAGAATATTTATAGATCCTTTAAAGGTGAAGGCCATCAAGGAATGTCCCAAACTGAATAAAATAATTGAGATACAAACTTTCTTTGGATAATTAGGTTACGGTTAATTGTTTTTTTAAAAACATTATCAATTATGAACCTTTTTAACCAAGTGGTCAGGTAAAGGTGAAAAATTAATGAGGTGAGATTATTGTGAGGAATGTTTTGAGTAGTTAAATAATAGATTGGTCAATGTACTAGTTTTGACTCCACCATCAGAAAATGATGGATTTTTATTATATAATAAGGAATTTAAGAAACAATTGGTTGTGACCTTATGAAAAATTATATTTTTATTATAAAAAATCAAGGAAAATAATGATAAATGAATAGAAATATCTCAATCCTAACCATGAGATGGAAGAAGTAATCTTTTCTCGAAGATATAGGGGAACTGTAGTGAAAAATTTGAAATATACACGGGACACAAAAAAATTGAATCACATTTTTCTCACAAAAGGAACTCGGCATGAAATAAATAAGATTGTTGTAACTACTCAACAATAATGATTTATTGATACAGTACCACCCTTGGAAGGAAACCAATGTGGAATATGTGAAAAGGGTAAAATATCTTGAAATTTTTAAAAAATAAAAATCTTACACTAATTGAGTGGGTAAATTTGGACATAAGAATCAATAAGGATGGGGAAAGATCACTCTCTTTCCATGTGATTTTTAAAAAATCCTTTCTAGAGAAGATAATGAAATTACACCATAAAGAGGGTTTGAAAAAGGTAATTAAACCCATGAATATGAAAACCATGCTCTTTATTACACACTTAAACATGATTTATTACATAAAATATTCACTTGATACAATAAAAATTATTGAGAGGTATAGTGTCTTTTCAGATTAGGAGCATTACATAACGACTTAATACATGAAACACAACATGTTTACTGAAAACATCCTTTAAATGACCACTACATTCCCTCGTACATAGAATTTCATGAGATAACCTGAGGACATGCATAAGAAAAAGGTGAGCTTTAATGCCTATCAAGGGAGTAAACACAGCATAAAATGAAGGATGCAATATATGTTAGGAAATATTCATATCAATGGATAATAAGAGAAACAGTAACATAAAGGCGTGATATAGCATGATTATAATAACATGGAAATGTGGAAACAATGCTTAACATGGTATAAGCATGATCTAAGGTGCATTGCACATGGTGAATGATTAAACCCTCATTGGAATTGAATTAGAATCAGTAAAACCTCATTTCACTTGACGTATCATAATACTAATCTTTACCCAAATCATAGGATCGCTATCAGGCGGCACCCTTCTTAAACATTTCATTTCATGCATAAGTATACCACATGGATCATACAACATGGAATCATTCAACGTCAACATTTATTCCTTGATAAAGGAATGTGGAATACATACATGAAAATATTTAAAAAATAATTCAATGTGAATAAAGTTGAATAACCTTGATAGAGAAATGGACATGGTATTCACTACAAAATAACTTTGTCTTGGAAAATTGATGCACAATTTCGGCAGCATAACAGTGTGACATAAAAAATCATAAAAATATTTGATGAAAGAGAAAATGGAGTCTCATAATATTTACATGAAATGTAATGTAAGGGGATCGTATAGATACATCTCCCAAAAATTTTAATGTAATTAAGATTAATGATACAAAATAATTGCTTGAATGTAAATGTGGAGAGAGAAATTCCTTAAGGAATTTCGGCTTGGAAACGGGTGTACATGGAAGGAATTAATGAGAGATAAATGGGTCTCTCATTATTAAAACATAAATAGAGAAGTATGGGGAGGTGTTAAATCATACCCCAACATTTTTAATTGAAAATAAAAGGTCATAACAATATTATGACACATGGACAAAATGAGAAACAAAGGAAACCCTTACTCGGAAGTGTGATCCCGAAGGCTTGGGAGTGGCTTGAGAGAGGATTCTTGGGAGCTTGGGGCACATTAGGAAGGTTATAGAGAGAGGAGGGCAGAAGTTGGAATAACTCCAAAGGCTTTGAGTGAAGAGGAAGTGGGAGCTTGAGTGGGATCATATAGGAAAAGAGAGGGAATTCTTTATTATTTAGGTTTGCGACACCACCCATTAAACAAATCAAAACCAAAAACCAGACCATGGTTTTTTCCCATTTTTCTCAAAGGGGATTAAAAAAAATTATTTTATAATTACAATGGCCTAACTTCTTAAAATATTTGGTTTTCTAATTTGGAGGTGAGTCACACTCTCAAGGAAATTCATTTAAAAAGTTAACATTTTTTATAAGTCTTGAAGGGTCCACTAAATCTTTTCAAAATAAATCAAACAAAACTAAAATCACATTATTTTAATGGTAAAACATATATTTTTAGAACATAATGTTTATATTATTTCATTACATCCCTATTGGGTCATTATGATGTCAAAAACACATTATATATTTAAACGATATTTAATTTTTACCCAAAAATTTAACTATCTCAGAAAATTGGGAAAAATTCACCATTGGATAATTTCAACATCCTGATTTGAAAAATAATATTCATTTTATCTAAATAATTTTCTAAATATGTTAATGTTTACTTTTAAAATAATAACTGACATTTATCGAAAATTCATTGGTTTTTACAGAAATAGATTTCAAACCTTAATTAAAATCATAATTTTATTCATAATAATTATATGGTCATTTTATTTAATAAAAATTAATTTAGTGAAAATATTTTATTAAAATATTATTTAATTCAAAAATGCATCAATTCATCAAAAAATATTTCTCAATTAACTGAAAATGTTATTTTTTATTTAAAAATTATTGACAAGTAACAATAAAAAACGAATGTATATTTTCTAAACAAAAATAATGATTATAATCATAGTACTAGTGCATCATTAAAGAACACCTTATAACACTTATATAGGATTGAAAGGTAAGGTGTGCGATGGTTACAGAATCTTGGGGTGGTTCGAATAACATCGTTGAGGTGGTAATCTCAATCAACTTCCACTTCTTCCATAGGTGGTTCTGTTCAAGATTTACGTGTTGAAGATCAGCTTGGGCTTGGTCAAGAGAGAAGCACAATGAAACCACCTCCTTTCCAAGATCTGAAAAATGGGCTTCGTATTGGGCAAGTCTGTTGAATGAGGACATCACTTCATTTGTCTGAGTAAATTGGATTTTTTAAAGCACTATATTTATACTAATAATTTTATCATTGTTCAAGGGCTATATTAGAAATGGTCACAATTCATAATGGTATTTTAAAATTCAAAAACATAAAACCAAAGAAATGCATATTTTATAAAACTATTCCACATAATAAGTCATTTAATTAGATCAAGAGTAATTTTCATTAATAAATGTTTGGGTCATTACAATGAATGATAGGATATTAACAAAATTAACCTAGGCATACGATTTTTGATATTTTTGAAAGATAATATGTTTCACATCAATATATGATCTAAAAATGGAATGACTAGAAGAATAATATAGCTCAAAAATCTCTAAATAACCTGCTTGCACAAATATGGGAAGGTATTTAAGAGAATATTTCTGATTGGATGGTATAAATCATGAAATGTTAGACTATGTTCCTAGATACATAGTTTAAAAATAAGTAAAGGATGAAAGATAACATCCTAAATGAATCAGGAAGTCTCTCCATTAACCAATGTAGAACTGGTACAATGTTATGGTGGACTTTATCACTAGACTTCCAAATAATCCTAAAATGAATAATTATTTGTTGTTCATTGTGGATCACATTACCAT
Organism: Viscum album; assembly: GCA_963277665.1. Lineage (NCBI taxonomy): Eukaryota > Viridiplantae > Streptophyta > Magnoliopsida > Santalales > Viscaceae > Viscum > Viscum album. The sequence continues at coordinate 754,096,435 of OY728132.1, read as the reverse complement.
GGCTGTCTATTCAATGTATTGGATGACTCTATCAATGAATTAGTGAGACTTCATGGTGAAACCCTATCAAATTTATTTGATCATGACCTAAGTATCACATTGAAATTTTAGAGGATTTCCTCAATGATGAGATAAATCTGAGTACTTCCTATCACCCTAAAACTGATATGAAATATAAAATGACTATTCAAACATTATAAGTCATAAATATGTCACACTCTCTCAACTTCCATGTTTCAAAGTATCAGTATATATATATTGGAATTATCAAAAAATAATAGTTTCCTTTTGAGAAACCATATGGAACCATATGAGGCATTATATCAGAATAGATTTAATACTCTATCTTATTGGGAAGAGAATTTATAAAGGAAGAAAGTGGGCCAAAAATTTGTAGAGGAGATAATTTAAAATGTATGAATTATTTAGAATCATATAAAAGAGTCTTAAATCAGATATAATACCTTTATATAAAAATCAAATAATATATAAGGAATTTCAAGAGGGGGATCATTCCTTCATAAAGGAATATCTAGGTAATCATTTTATATGGTTTATAAATAATGGGAAACTAAATCTTATGTGTATTGGAAATTTTTAAAAAAATTAAATAATTTGAGTTATGGCCAACTGTCTCACTTTTTGACCCTACCTCTATATAGTGCACGATTTTTTCATGTTTTCTTGTTAAGGAAGTATATACTAGACTGAACTCATGTATTCTCTAATAAGGGAGTATAATTATAACTAGAATTGTCTTATATTGAATATCTTTTCCAAATTTATGATACTAGACAGAATGTTTTGGGGAATCTGAAAACTCAACCAGGGAAAGTGATTTAGATAAATTTAAAGTCATTGGATGAAATTTGGGAACATAAAGAAGAAACGGTGACATTTTACACACGATTTTTTTTCTAGATGAAGAATGTATAATTTTACGGATAAAATTACTTAAATAGAGTAGAATATAATGCATGAGACCCAACTGGTGTAGGTAAACACAATGTCCTTTAAATTAGGACACAACATGAAATCCATCACAATTTAAAAATCCATTGTTAATGTTTATAAGTTCAAGTTATGAAACTTAAATAGTATATTTTATAAAAATGAACTAATTTTTTAATTAAACATGACAAAATTAAATTATAATGAATTTTTTGGATTTTTATAAAATATTTTTTTTAGGATAATGGTTATAGTTTTCATTGAAATAGTAAATTTATAAAACTAATTACTAGAATTTTATAACACACTTTAATTTATCAAGTTTTTAATAATTAAAAAATTTATTTAATAAATATTAATTTGAATTTATAAAACCTAACATTAGCATTTTATGGACATAAGTAATGATTTCCAATAAAAACTAATGTTTTTATTTCTTTTAATTAAATATTATTTAAGTAAAATTATTCTTTTTTTATTTTTAAGCCGAAAACATCTTATTATTTATAATAGACCAGTTAATATTAATAAAATCAAAATCAAAATAATTATGATTTTATACAACACATAACTTTTATTCTTAAATATGCAATATTTTTAAAAACATGTATTTCTATGTTAAACGTGCTAATATTTAAATTTAAATTCCTTAGACATTGGAATTTTATCAAAGGAAATATATTTTATATTAGAAATTATTATTCCAAAATTATTTAATATGGGAAATATTTTGTTTTATGTATAAAATTATGTTTTGAAGGAAAATATTAGTGACTATGATAACACAATTACTTTTCAAAGAATGATACTTTTCTAAATATTTATTATTTTTAAATTAAATAGATATATTTTAAATCAACACTATAATATAATGTTTATAAAACTATGCAAAAATTTATTTTTTATTTAATTGATAATTAATGTTAAATAATATTAAGAAAACCCAACAATTGAAACATAATTTTTCAATAAAAATGGTCTTCTACGTGTTCTATGTTTTAATTAAAAAGATAAATTTCTCATATATTGAAATTTTATTATGTAAAATGGATCAAAAATAATATTTAGCACAAATAAATTTGGAAATAAGGGTCACCTTTTATTTCTAGTGATAAAACAATTACCATGTTTAATATCTAATTTAGAATAATATGTCTTAAAATGGGAAATCTATTATGGATGGAATTTTAATAAATAGAAAGGTATGGGTTTCTAATCACTCTCATTCATTATTTAGTTGAAATTATTTTATTATAAAACCATTTCCACATATTTATGTGATTTTAATTTCATATTTTTATCACCCATTTTAAACATTGTTACTGAGATACTACTTAACCCCTCTCATTATAGCCTTTTTCTAATACCATTATTATGCTTACATAAGGGTTCCCATTCAACCCCTACCATTTTCATCTACAAAACATTATTGTAATCTCAGCCGGATTGTAATTATATGGCATTATCACCCACTTGATATAGTGAAAATTTGATTTCCTAAAATTAAATCCATTACCAAGGTCATTATAATTTAAAGAAGTCATAAATTTAGGAATGTAAAGAGTGTGTAGTTTTCCTAAAAATGGAATCCATGTATAGATACTAGTAACTAGATATGGATGTGTAATAGATTCACCTAGTAGTGATTGCCCAGAAAAAGGGTGGTTTTTTATCAGCTAAATCTTCACTCGGTGCATGATGACAAGTCCTGTGTCTATAAAAATTGATATACACTGCCATTTTATATTATGTGGATAATACCCAAACTCTTACAAACCAAAATAAGGGATTTTTCTAAAATTTATAAATACTACTACCATTACAAACTGAAACTGTCTTCTCTTGATAACCTAGAACATTCAAACTATACTTCCCCGCAACCTTATATTCATTTCTATGATAAGAATACATTCCATTGCAATTAAAACATTTTTATGGTGGGATATTAACCTATTCTATGACATTTATCAATTCAAAAAGGGAGATATTGATAATATGAATTTATACTATTTTTATACCACAACCAAGTGATTATTCTACCATGATTATGGACGAGGTTTCTTTGGTATCATCATGATATGTATTGTTTAACCATCCTCCTTCTTTCTCTTGATATGTTATGACCATTTTATCATTTTTATTAACATGGGTAAATGTATTGGTGTTACATATGTAATTATTATAATACATATGTATATAAAGGAAAGACAAATATTTATATCATTTATATTGTCAATGAATTTAACTTAAAGAAGATATGGGTGGGGCCCAAGATTATATGTCACCATGATAAATTGGTTGGTATTATGAGATAGATGTTTTGGGTATTTTGTGTATGCCTACCCAATAAAAGCATGGTATCTTATTTGAAGATTATATAGCAGAAATGAGGTCTTGGTTGAATCCTTGGTTGAAATAATAATTTAATTTGGAGACCTTGGTGATAATGATCGAGATTTCATGGATTATTAATTATATTACCATGAATTTAGTTATTTTTATATGTGTAATTATTTTCATTAATATTTTATCTATGGATATTATTAATTCTAAAGATATTGATAATATGGCATGTTTATTGATTATTAACTCTAGAATCATGTGTATACCTTTTATGATTTATTCCACTTTACATACACCCTAACATAGAATTTAATCTCACCCTTATTATGTTTCTGTTTCCATAAGGTATCAAGAAGTGATATATGAATAAATTATAGGAAGTACTAAAATAAATAATAATTTTTCATAAAATTTTTATATTTTATTTTTATTTTCCAAGGTAATATGGATATAATGAATATATATAGTCTCCCAAGGGTTCCAAATTATTCATCCCTTTGTGATGTTATCATTATATTTTTTATGAATATGATTAAGCAACCACCGACTCCAGGTTACTAGTTACAAGGTGTTAAATGATGAGTATATCCTTCATTTCTTCAAATAAATATGAAATCATTATAAGGTCATTCACATGGAAATATATAGAATAATACCTATCTAATATCATAGGATGTCATTTAAATATTTCCTCCCCAAATCTACATTGGAATAATTATTGGTCTCCCAAAACTCTTTATAATTTTTTTCTTACCCTATAGATATTGGCCTACCAAGGATCCTTATACATAGTCAACAATTTCCCAATTTTTTCCACCAAAGTTGTTTTATTCTATCTACTGACATCTTGCTGCTACAATGTCATATAGATGGATTTAATCTATGAGCTTCATATAGAAACTATTTCATTAGATATAATATTGATGGTTTTCATAATATCTTTCCAAACATCAATGCACTGTATTTATAGATAAACTATGTAAATTTTCCACTATCAATAGAATTAATATTATTTTTTTATCCACTGTTATTTTTCTTAGGCTTAATTATATTCTCAAGTACTAATGGATGGGAAATTTCATGGAAAAGGAATGATGTATCTCTTTCCTTAATAATTTCCATATCTATCCTTTCTTAATCGATGAAAAATGGATCATTATCTTTCCTAATCCTTGATAAACCTCAATGATATTTCCAATTTAACGCATCAACAATATTGTTTCCATTCCCAAGGTGTCATTTTAATGCGCAATAATCATCTCAAAGTAGTTTTTTCTATCTATTTTATTTCACGTTGAGAAAATTCTTTGTGAATATATACATCAATGTTTTATGATTCATATATAGGCCACATATATCATGATAAAGAGATAATCTCCATATCATCATGGAAAAAATTATAGATACCAAATCAATATCAATATATATATATATATTACAAAATTGGACTTTAGTTGGCTTGGTTAATGAGAAATAAATATATCATTTTCCCAAATAATACATCATTTCCCTTAGTTTGATGGATCAATATATATTAAAAATAATTCATATCCAAAGGTATGATTAATAAAGGTTCACTGATAAATATCCTCTTTGGTAACTTGTAGAGTTTATATTCCATTAACCATGTAAATTTTACACCATTACATGTCAATTTTGTTATAGTATTATATATTCAAGTAATGTTTTCAACAAATCATCGATGATACTAAGCTAATTAAAATAAATAATTTATCAATATAATTATTTTATACTCTATTCATAAAATATATAAACACCTAGGGTTTATTTATTACCCTAAAGGTAATTAAAATGTGCTCATAATTCCCAATACTTGTATAAAATGTAATCTCTGGTATATAATTATTATTGATTTTTAATTATTTTTAAGTTTATTAAAGATTATCTTTTAAGAAATATTTATCCCTTGATGTATATCAAAAAGGTTATCATTATAAGATAAATGATACATTTTCTTAATGGTAACAACACTGATTTCCATAGATAAAATTCATTGCATCCTAAAACCATACATCTACAAATAAAAATAAGGTTTTTTACATATAAAGTTGTGAATATAAATAAATTATAACAAAACACTTATTTTTTTGTCTTTAATTACATATATTCCACTGGATCAATTCTATAGAGTGGATTATATATGATTTTTAATTAAAGGATAATATAAAAAGAAAATCAAATTCATGAGTTGGTGGATATCAAGATAATTCCTTATAAAATAAATTAATATTGTGTCACACAATACATAAATCAAACATTATTAATATATCCATCACATTAATTAATTCTTCATAAAAAGAAATTTCATTAAGAATTTCCATTAGAACTAGTTCTAGAAAAGGACCCCATAATAAATTATCTCCAATCTAAACATTGGATTATCTTCTAGGATCATAAAATTTATTCTCATTTTATATTGAAAACATTTTTCACTATACTTTCAAATAAAATAATTCCTTGTGATTATTTCAAAATCAACCATTGGTATAGTAAATAGGTATACCTCAAAAGAACATCTATGAATTTGGTTAGAGACCACACAATATATGTTTATTTTTTTTTTGGATTTCCATTAGTATTATTGACTAAAAATTCCATAATTTATCCATAGGGGTATGAATCATTATTCTAGAAGAAATTTCAAAATATAAATGAGTGCATAGGTCTTCAATCAAATAATATGTTAGCTTACTTAGATTTTATAATCAATGTTTATTTTATGTCATCATTTAGATCCTCAACAACAACTATTTAATAACATAAGGGATAATTTTTCTTTTGAATATACTAGGGTAGATTATATTTATTCATGCGACATTTATATATATGGTGTCCCATCTCTTTTAAATTTAAGCACTAGAAATTTGTAGATTCTATAATTTCTTTTAACCCATGATATTGATGTACATTATCTCTAAATTTGAATCATTATCTAAATCCCTTCAAAAATTACCCATGTTATTTTATTCCATAAGTAAAACATGTTGTAAAGTATACTCATACCTTATTATCCTTTACAGTAGTTTTTAACATAGTCTTGAAGCATCCTCATATTGTTTTTCCTTATTCTAAAAATGTTTAACTTTGAGAAAAAATTATCTATATAGATGGAAGTTTTAATAGACCAGTGCATAATCTATAAAAGATATGTTTTAATAGACTAATTCATTATTATATATGGTTTTAATATATTAATGAATATATGAGTCGTTTTTAAATATTATATATTGAATTTATCACATTTATTGTTAAAATTATAATGTAAACTGCATACATTTCCTCAAAATCATCACCTATTATTTATTTATTTAGAAATTTTCTTTCTATGTTAGCTAAATACCATTGAGGAAAATATTTCCCTATGAATAATGGTTTAAAATCATTCCACTGCATAATTTTTTTATCTTCCTAATTATTATTAATTCTATTAAAATATAATCATCAATCAATATATATAGTTATATTATATACCACTACTATTACCTTCTCTATTTTAATAAATCCCAATTATTTGAAAATATTCTACAATATCTTTATCCTCTACTCCACTACTTATAGATTAATGGTTACATTTAATATTAGAAGTTTTTTAATTATGAAATGGTAATTTGTTTTCAAAATATAATGAGGGGAAGCCTATTGTTCCGTATGACCAAAATTATTCATCGTGATTTGATTTATGAATTATATATATAATTATTATGAATTTAATACAAATGAATTTTATTGTTTTATTTATTTTATAAAAAGATTATGAAATTTATTAGTATTTATTCTTAGGGTTTTATTCTAAAATTGTATTCTGCTAAATAATGTTTCTCATGTTTCTAACAAAACATGATATTATAATAATGATAAAAATCCCTGATCTAGGAACCCATAGTAGATATTTTATTAACTTTTTATAGAATACATATGTCAAAATAAATAGGATCCAATAGTTTAGCATTTTTGGAGACATGATACATAAATGCACATTACATTAAATGGAAAACATAAAGTACGTATTATGGTTTCATGAAAAAAATCTTATGTATATTTTTAATTATTACTTCAATCATTGAAATGTATATGATTTCTATTATGAAATCAAAAATAATATAAAGGGATGATCTCAAATACTCGGTAAAGGATATCATATAGTGTTATATAAAAAATACATAAGATTCATTATAAAACCTAGTTCAATTTTAAGAGACATTTATGGTGTTAATGGAATGATTATTGTGTCCTAGATAGACTTTACTATAAAAATGGCTAAATAAGAAACCTACTGATTATTTTTTTTAAAGAGAAAAATATAGGTGCATATTATAAGTGGATATGTTTATCCCATAGATTGTATTTTGAAAACAAAAATGATGTTCATATTCACATTGATTAATGTTTATAATTATATATGAAATCTATTATATAGTATAGAGTTATTAAAAAGGTGTTTAAATTACATTGAAAGAATAATAGTTGTTTTTTAAATTAAGAGGATTTGGATGTGAAAATATGAAAAATACTCAAAATATAAGAGAAAAATTACTAATAATTTGATTTTGTATATTTAAATTGGAATAATTTTATCAAATATTATTCATATTTAATTGGATAATTCATTGGGTTTTGTTAATTTTTACATTTAATATGTATCTAATAGTGTAATGGAATAGATGTCAAAATGAAGCAAAAGTGGATTTTACACGTTGTGTATCAAATACAAGACATGTATGCATCATTCATATCATGTATGAAGTCATGAAGCATAAGTCCTGAAGAATTTACATGTCATTAAAAGAATACACCACATGAATCTCCAATACACATCAGGTAACATTCAATGGACACTTCCCACTTAAATTTCAAGTCATGAGATGAATCAAATCTTGAGTCCCCAATACTCACCATGAAATGATTAATATCTACAAATCCCAAATATTCAATCCATGAAAGGCATAACATCCAAAATACAAAGAGATCGAGATTACATGATAAGATTAGGTTACATTTTATGAAAATTCCCATCTAAATATTTAAAGAGGGAGGATAGCAACAGAGATATTTTTTACAATGTATTTTCTATCATTATCTATCATTGTTTCCATTTATTTATCTTCCAACTTAACTTTAGAAAATTAATTTTACCATTTTAATTAAATCAAAGTGTCTTTGATCAATCTGAAATCTTTCTTCACATATTTATTTTTATTTACCATTTTAACAGTCATTTTCCATTTCTATTTCCACTCAAAAGCGTAAATGCAACATATTATTGATTGTACTTCAAGTAAGTGTTTAGTTGATTTATCATTTTTTTTATATTGGGAACTATTTTATTCTTAAAACCTAAATTAAAAAATTATTTATTTAAATTTTTTTATTAATCAACCATGCATCTCAGAAATTGTTTCTCTAATATTAATTAATATTATCATGAGTGACTAAACCTCATACGATAAGGGTCAAGATTAAGATTTTTTATTAATTTAATGATTCACTAAAAAAATTGATATCTCTAAGGACATTATTAACGTTAAAAAATAAATTTTTATTCAATTCCTTTATGAATCCTTGACCAAGGGAAGTTTAAAATGAACGAACCTGCCCTGATTGGAGTAGTGTAGGCTATGACCATTAGCCTATGACACTTTATTCCATAGAATCTAGTCTTAATGAATCTAGTTCATTAACTATATCCAAATCCATAAATAATTACTTATTGGGTAGATTTATTATTTTTTACTATAATGAACTAGTTCTCTATGCACTGCTTCACAGCCTAACTCCTAGGACTATCCCATGTCAGGATCAGGATTATCCTTTTTTACCTAAAAATTGAAATTAATCCCAATCCATGTTTCCTTATTAAATATTAAAACAATATCAAAATAAATAATTGAATCCCATAATAAAATAAACATTGTAGGACTCTTACATAAAGGATTTGAATTCATTGATTTCCAATATTCCATTAATTCCTCGTGGGTTAGAACCCACACTACCAATCTACTATGCCATCATAGCGAGTTATTTTGGGATAAATTGAAACTATAATCCGATAACCTATTTTCCTAATTTAATAATTTATGCCAGAGAATCAAATTTTTTGCACTATTGTTTGAGATTTAGCATTATTCTTAAGAATAGGAACATCATCATGAACATGGTATTACATCACCCATCCCCCTTTTCTCTTCTCAAATTTCCTCCTTTCTTAAGGACACCACTACTCACTTATTCCTACCAGACTAGTGAATGTGTGAGAGAACCTGTATTTGTTCAGGGAGCCTCAATGCTCAATAACTTCTCACTTTCATTCTTAAAATCTAAATATATCTCTCTACATGTATCCAACCAAGTATGGTAGACCACAACAATCCTATTATCCCCAACCCACCCAAAATTAAATATGTTCCACATGCACTTCACAGTGAAAAACCCATAAAACATGAGTAAACCATCATGGATTAAGACATTCCATCTATTAATGTTTCCACACCAATTATTATGTAAATCCCTATTCAATAACATACATTTAAAATGAAAACTGAACTCATCAGTAGAATCCCAAATATGGTTCAGTTCAGCATATTACTAAGAAAAGATCCTCATGATCATATATCTAACTTGTTAGAGGCCTAAGATACCTTTTTCTACCAATTAGTGTCCAATAATGTAATAAGATTATGAGTCTTCCATTTTCTCTTACGAAATGGATTAAAGGATTTTCTAAAGAGTCAATCTCCTAAGTTGATCATGAATTGGGATGATCGAGCCAAAAACCTCTTGGATAATTACTTTTCCCCATTTTGAATCTAGAAACTACACAATTAATTTTAAAAGTTTAGTCCAACAGATGAAGGGTCATCCTGAGAGGGCTGTTATAACTTTAACAAACACACTCAAGGGTTCCCACATCATAGAATTGATGTGTATTTTTAGTTTTAAACATTCTACCAATGCCTCCAACCAACTACTCGCATAGTGGTAGACGTTGAAACTGATGCTGGTATAACTCTAAAAAAACTTAAAGTAGGACAAGATCTTCTAGATGATTTCCCATTCTATTTTTTTGGAAGATTCATCATGGACCTCCTCTGCATGGAAGCAACCAAGATGAAGAAAACACCTATCTAATAGAACAAGTAGAGGCCCTTACTAATAAGTTAGAATCCATTCAGTAACCTGTTCCACCACCACACCTTCCTACTCTTATAATGTATATTCAACCCTATTAAATATGTGGAGGACATCACTTATACCAAGACTACAAGATATAATTCGATGAATAAAAAACGTGATTATAATGATGTTAATTAGAATCAATATGGACAAATATTACAACAACCACAAAAATATTATCAATAGAGGGAACCTCAGTAGCGACCACAAAATAATAAAGGTTAATATCTACAGAGAAGTTTTCAACCACCACATAGGAACCATGGATCAGTTATCTATCTATGAATCATGTTCTTAAACCATCGCAATAAGTACCCAAACAAACCTTCCTTCAAAGATCCCAACAACAATTTCAACCAGTCCCACAAAGATGACCACAACTGGATAAGCATCCTCAATCAAAATTTTAGAATATTTTCATATCCTTCATTTAAAAGGTAGACCATAGGATGAACACCTAAGACACAAAAATGAAAAATCCAAAGGAATCCATTCGAAACCTCAAACAACAAATGGTTCAAATGTCAAACACCTTGTCAGATAGGTTACCATGTACGCTGCATGATAATACTAGGACCTACAAAAATTATGAAACCAATAATATGGTACTAAGGAGTAGAAAAGTGATAGATTTTTAGAAACCCTATAGAGGATAAGAGAAGAATAATAATGAACCTAAGAAATAATCAATATTCGTTAAAGAGGATGATAATGAAATTGTAAATAGAATTGATCCGGAAAATGATTTAGAATCATCACCTCCTAAAAAATATATAACACGATATAAATATAAATAATCTATCTATGGATAACCACCCTCATAAAAACCACCCACCCCCTTCCTGAAAAGAATGGGGAAATGTATAATCTAAGGGAGATATAATAAATTTTTAAAAATGTTCAAGCCATCATTTATCAACATCGCATTTTCTAAAGTTACTTCCCAAATGGATGCCTATATGAAATTAAAAAAGGAATATAGAAGACATGGGGGACATTTCCCAAAATTTTAAATTCTCTACTATTGATCAGTAAAAGCTTCCACCAAAGATGAGAGACCCCGGGAGTTTCTTGATTTTTTGAACCATAGGAGAATGCATATTGACAAGATCCTAGTGTGAATTAAGAGCCACCATTAACCTCATGCTAGTGAGTGTATTCTATAAGATGGTACTTGAAGAAATAAATCAAACTAGAGTATCATTTCAATTAGCTAACTGATTAATAATGTATCTTCAAGGGATCCTCAAGTATATTTTATTAAAAATTGGGAAATTCATTTTCACCCCTGAGTTTCACATCTTGGATATGGAAGATGAATGAGACATAGAAATTATCTTATTCTGACCATACATAGACACTAGGAAAGCCCTAATTGATTTGAATTAAGGGGTACATATATTTGGAGTACTTGATGAACAATTTATGTTGAACCTGGTGAATGATTCTAAAAAACTAATGATTCATTTTAATTTCAAACGATCGGTAATAACCCAGATCTCCCTAGACCCATCTTTTGTGAAAATCATGTGCTGAGGTGTTCTGGGAGTTGTCAGTGGCTAACATTGAGAGTATTCCAAAATTTCTAGTTTCACCATCCACATGTTAGTATGTTGGCATGTCATTTCATCATCATGTCAGTACATCAGCTTGGTAGTGTGTCTCCATGTCAATGTGTCGGCATGTCAGTGCACCGGCATGTCAATGTATTTGCATGTCACTGCATTTGCATGTCACTGCATTGGCATGTCAGTGCGTCGGCATGCCATTGTGTCGTCATATCAGTGCATTGGTGAGACAGGGGTGTCAGTATTAGTGAGTTATGGGTTTCGACATCGGGGAGTCAACGACATCGGCATCAATGAGACAAGGGAATCAGTGTTAGTAGGTGGAGGCATTGGTAGCTCAGCGTCGATGACTCACCCATTGGTGACTCATTTCCAGTTTTTCCAGTTTCTCCCATGTTACGTGTTTTTTCTATTTAAATTTAATATATCAACACACAGTCATCCACTGGTCTATCTCAACCATTTTTTAGGAGAAAAATTAAATCTCAATTAATTCCAATATGTGAAACCGCCAATCTGTGTGTTCAAACCACGATCCGACATGTAATTACTTCGAAATGGTCTCCTGTATTTTAGGATATAGCCTGTTATTAAGCCAAGATCCTATGTCCCTTCTTTCTTTTCATTTCAATTGATGCACCTAGATACTTACACCCAAGACAAGTCAAGCGCCCATGCTGGAGCCCTTCTCGCTCAGCCTTGGAGTTCTTCCTACAAGTCACGCCATACCCTATTCCTGGAATGAGAATGAACTTTGATCCTTAATCATCCAAGTAGGTATTTTATTTTGATTCTATTTAATTTTTCTTTATAAGGGGTGGGTATATTAATGGTTTATTTTGATAAATTGAAGGATAATCTTCTAAAAACAAGAATTAAACAAGGATATAAGATGATCAAAAGATAACTCGCTCAAATAAAATAATTGGAAGTCTGTGTTTTGATGTTGGTTGCCTGTTTTATTTAGTTATATTTAATTCTTTTATGGTTTTTGTGGCTATATGCCTTATGAAAATATGATTAATAATATATACTCTATTAAATAAATATATGACTTAGAATCAAACCTATTCAATGATCTCCCTGGTAATATTCAAGTTGAAATTAAAGAAACCCTATTGGATGAATTTTTAAACACTTAGTTTGATGGTTGTGGTTATGTGTTCTATGTTCTGGTATAGATTTTGTGGGCTTGGTATGTGGGTGCTATAGGGGGCTGTGTTGGTGTCTCAATCCAAGAGATTGATTGACTGTAGAATGGATTAACTTTTATGTAGGTGAACTGCCTTTATGTGGTTTTGTGATCGAGAAGAGACATCGATTAGTGGGACTATAGTGTATTTATGGACGAATTATACAGTGGGACTACATTAGGGATTTTTTTTGGGTATTGGGGATGCAAGGCTAGGTTTTGAGACAAGGAATGGGATATATCACATTGAAGAATGAAATTTGAAAGGAGTTGAACATGGATATGCAGTGGGAATGTAAGTTTAGTTTTGTGTTGATGTGCAGTGGGACTGCAAGTCTAGTTTTTTTTTTGTGTAGTGGGAATTAAAGTCTACTTTTTTTTTCTTGTGTATTGAAACTACAGCTTGGATTTGTTCATTTCTTGGTATGCTTAAGGTTATTAGTTTCTCGGTAGTGATAGAATAATTTAATGTGAATCCCCTAAAAAAATAAATCAAATTTGAACAAAAAGGGGGGTTGGTTTTACGCTTTCCAGTGGTTGTTATATGGTTGTTCATATAGGTGTAGTAGAAAAAGCGGTGCTCATGTGTGTTTTTTGTTTGTTCGTGGAAAAACCATAGGTTGGGGCTGAGTGTTTGATTACCTATATATATATATATATATATATATTGTAGTTGCTTGTGATTTCTATACGCACCACACCCGTGTTGAGAACTATGTGATGAACACATCCATTTCATGGGGGAGGGTGTCTTTCCCAACATCCTGGTGGGAGGATGGCTGGAGGGTTACTAATTTTATTCCTCGCACCCTCTTTCGAATCTTTCCTCTTGGGAATATCCAGGAAGGTTGTAATGGCATGAGTCTTACAATAGCCAATGATTCTTCAGGCATGGTTTTTTTTTTTGACTGGGGTCTCAGGAGTTTTTGGGGTAGGTATGTTTCTTTAAGAATCGTTTGACTGAGTCCTAGGTGTCTTTGGCCATGGTGTGTGGTTTTTGAGGCCTAGGTTTCTTCAGGAATGGTGGTGGATGTTGTGTTATAGGTGTCTACAGGCGTGGTTGTGTGTGGTTTGAGGCCCAGGTGTGTGCGGGTAGGTTGCGGCAGTAGGACTGCATGTGGAAAGAGTGGCAGTATCAAGATTTTAGATCGTTATAAATGAGCAGTTAACCAGTGGGAAAGTGGTGCGGGCTACCCAAATTATTATTTTCTTATATTCTTAATTTACTTGACTTTCATTACTTGGGTGATTGTGCCTTGGTGAGGTTTGGATGGTTAGTATTACTTGGTAGGTGCTTGAAGTTTTACTGTTTTCTCATATGGGCATTATTATGTTCCCTCACTTGTTCATGCGCATCATTAGTTTCCTTATTGAGTATAATTGTATGCTCACCCTGCATATATAAAACCATTTTTAGGTTTCCATGAGGAATTTTAGGACTGTGCTGGACTTTACAAACATGGGCGTAATGATAGTTGATATCGCTGCTTAGTTTCCTTTCCTAAAGAAAATTACTGATATTTTTTTCTTACTTAGTATCAGTTTTAATTTTTAACAAGCATGTGGGAATGGATTATTGTATTTACATTTACCTTTAGAATTTGGTGTTTTTGGGATTTACCATCTTATCTCTTGATCTTGTTCTATAAAATGGGTAATGCCTTCCATTTATATTAGGTTATATACCGTTGGTTCTAGTCTCCACTCCAGGGCCTACTAAAGGCCGAACTTGAGGGGGTCATTATCTCTCCTTCATCTTGAGGAAGGAAGGGAAGGACACTTTTTCATCCCTTCCCAAATCTTGGAGATGGCAGGTCGTGATAGAATGGTATCAAAGACTAATGGTTGCGAGACATGATGGATTTTGGGGTTAGGCATAGTGTGGATTGCATGGGATGGTAAGTAAATAGTGTTAGGAAATCATAGTGCATGATTTAGTCTAGGGAAGACCGACTAGGACACAAAATTTTTGGGCCCCTTGTGATCTGAGCAGTCGAGGCCCATTAGGTTGATCTGGTTGATCAGTGGAGGGTCGATTGAGAGGAGGAGGAGGACCAGTGGAAGAACACTCTTTGTTACTTCTAGCAGTAGACCATGGGAATGTATGAGGGTATCCTCTCAGAAATGGAGACAGAGAACTGGCATGGGGAGCTGGTGATAGATTTTAGCTTGATCTGGGATCTAACAGAGTATTGTTTTCCTCTGGCGGTGATCCAGATGCAAGGGGTTTCACGTCAACAGAGGACACTTTACCTGGGGGAGAGGAAAGCGACTAATGTCTCATGGAATGACTTTGAGAAGGATTTCTAGGGAGAATTCCATTCTTCCACGATGAAGCTTGAGAAGTGGCAGGAGTTTTTCTCCCTTCAGCAAGGGAGTATGTTGGTAAGTGGGTTGGGGATCAAGTTCAAGGATCTACTTCGTTTTTCATCAGATTTCTTTTTGGATGAGGAGTCACAGGCAATGTAATGACTCAACCCCAGTTAGCTAGAGTTGGTACATTATTTTAATACATTGACATGATTATAAGGATTCAAATCCTGAATAACTGATCAGTTTAGTAGTATTGAAAAATAGATTAAATACATGATCATTACATTATAAAATGAAAAACAACAACAACATTGTCTCCATTGAACACATTCATATCCCTTAGACTATCCTTGCAGGTCAGTCATAATATTTTTCTTCGCATCCTGGAAAAAAACATAGAAAGGGGTGAGATAATATGCTCAGTAAGGATAATAATATAGTTGAAACTTTCATAAATAAGCATAAACATTTAAGACAATGTATAAAACTAAAACAAAATCCTTTTAAACATAAACTTCTGTATAATATGGCCAATATAAATAAAATAATTCCATTTACTTATTCACATAGATATTCTACAAGTCAAATAATCACATTCAATATCAATATCCACTTTCATAATGATGGAATTTATAATTTAACACTATAAATTATTTTCATTAAAAAAGTAGTTTTCAATTAAAAATAGTATTTTTTCACTATTCATCAAAATATGAAAGTTATCAGAAAATTACCAAAAATATATCCAAACTAAATGTTTATATCCCTATTCTAAAGAAGAATTTAATTTAATTAAATTGAATATATAAAAGTTATAAATATTTGTTCTAAAAAGGATTCTCTATTAAATAGGCGGTAAAATTGCATTTTTTGAAAAATACTTCATTTATATGAAAAATTGAATTTTTCTTTATATTATGTATAAAAAACACAAAATATGAATTTTAAAATTATATGGGATATATATATAATTCAAAATGCAGTTAATACTATCAATTAATGATTTTTGAACGGCTGGTTTGGTATGTCGTGGTGCGATCGAACTCGTTGTTTTGTGTAGTGTAAGTTATTGAATTACATTGAAGAGATAACATACTATGAAATATTGGGGTGTTACATTCTCCACTCCTTCAATAAATTATGTCCTCACAATTTGAAAATTTTCTTCGAAAATAAAAGGTTAAAAATAGAAAAATACCTTTGTGGAAAACCCACATCGAAAATTGGGTTAATAAAATTTTGTCTCAATAAGAGATAAAGGGAAATGAAAAAGTCACCATCAAATTATGATCTCGATTAAGAGAACATTGGTGGAAATTAGAGAAACATAATTGGAGGAAAATGTAAATATTTATAGGAAGTGATTGAGGTCATCAATCAAAAACAAGTTTAAAATTGAGGGCCTAAAAACCATCAATCTAAGAGGATGTAAAATATCATCGGTTCAACATAACATAAGGTATTAGGATAACACAGTTTTGGTTTTATGATCCCTTACCTAATGTTTAAGAATTAATTTCTTCATAGAATGACAGAAAAATATATATACTCGACAAGTAGAGTCACATCCTTAAAGTAATTTCTACTACAAACTCATATTTCACTCTAAAAGATAATATTATTAAAAAATATTCTATTTATCCTAATCGTACATGGTTCCAAAAATAATGAATTTATAATTCATTTGTCGGACTATTTAAAAAAACTACATTATACAAACTAGGACATCATATAGGCCAGTGTTAGGTGATGCACCCTTGTCTCTCTTCAGTTGCGGGTTCATGTCTCACTGTCTTGCCGGAGGCGACGGGTTGTCACCGGACCTATATGTTATCCTTTTTATAATGATACAAAATAATATTAAGAAGTTTTTTTTAACCTTAAACAATAGTATCCAATGTTTAACTTAATCAATTCCGACCTTTAGAGTTATCCAAAATACTTCTATCTAAACTCACAGTCCAAAATTTATAAGGAAAATAAACACAATAAGGATCCTTTTTTCTAGGTAATAACATGTGAATACCTTCAATATGTATTCTTTCAAAACATGGTAACACCATGAATTACCATAAAACCTTATTGATTTCATTCATGATCCCAAATTCCTTATAGAATACTATATATACTCTTTATATCCAAAAATGTTGTAAACTCCAACAACGATGGAATATACAAATCATTAATCAGTTTCAAGGTAGTCAAGAATATAGAATATAATTTATTCAAATCAATCATATGTTATTCCAAAATCACTACTTTATTATCATAACCATTTTAAGGATTATCTTTCTTTCAACCATATATTTTCCAAAAATGTTAACCTACTATTGAGTCACTTTTCTTGGTTCCACACAATCTCATGTCATTAATGAAAAAGTGTTGCAGTACAACACTTATATACTATATAATTCTTATAACACATACATCATTAATACAATACTCAAATGACACAATACTTTAATAACAACGTAAGAAATCTAATCATTCCTCTTCATATTCAGTAGTATCATAACATGATTATTATCCAATTTAAGCATTTGGGGTATACTCTGATGATTTGGACATTAATTCGAGTAGTGTCCCAACTCCTTGACGATGAAGAATTGTACATTCGAAACCTTTTTCTTACCATTTAAATCATGTATTTGGTGTCCTTTTTCTCCACACTTATAACAAACTTCCATTCCCTTCAAGCATTTACCAAGGTAATTCTTTGCATAGTTTTCACATATGGAAAAATCCTTCTTCCCCCTTTTCCCTTTATCCATATTTCTCTCTTACATCCCTTTCTTCTCTTGCTTCCCTTCAAAACCATAGGACTCAGAAAATTCTTTACTTGTCTTATTAACACATGATACTATTTCTTCATATGATGAGAATACATGGGATACTATTTCCCTTCTCAATGTTGTCTTAATACCACGAAAGATATGATCCTTCTAAATCATTAGACCATTCATATTATTGGAGTTCGCATTTCTTATATTAGGAATCATATATAAACAATGGAATACACTAGGTTAGTCTATGAATTGCAATTCATAATTACAAACTTTTAAAATTCATAACTTATGTTGAAAAGATTATGCATATAATCTATAATCATAAAATGTTTTCTTTGAGGAAGTATTTACTCCTAAATCCTTATAATGGCTTGTACTGAAAATGTGAATTATCCTAATAATATCCCATGGTAGTTTCATAAAAAAAGAGTGCAACAAGGCCCATTGTCATGTAATAGGATACCCTAGGTCAAGCCTCGAACTCCTTGTTGAAGTTTTCACTCTTAGGTACATTTGTGGCAGAGCCGCCTCTACTTACTCGTATCTAGACAGGGATATATTTTTTGGAAGATACAAAAACTATCTAAATTACAAAAGTTCTAGCAAGTTATTCCATATTAATCCTCAAATTCTATCTTATGGTAATGTGCTCTAATCATAGTTTATCTAAATCTACTTTTCAAGGTTTGTACTAAACTTCATATGATACCAACTATAATGCATCAACTCCAGTTACCCAGAGTCAGTACATTATTTTCATACATTGTTATGATTACAAGGATTCAAGTCTCGAAGGACCAATCAGTTTAGAAGTCTTGGAAAATATATTACATACATGAATGATACATTACATTATAAAATTAAAAACAACAACACCATTGTCTGCATTGACCACATTCATATCCCTTAGACTATCCCTACAATTCAGTCATAATATACTTCTTCGCATCCTAGGAAATATAAAACATAGAAAGGGGTGAACTTAGATGCTCAGTAAGGATAAAAATATGGTATAAACTTTCATAAATAAGAACAAACATTTAAGTAAATGTATAAAAAAACCTTTCAAACATAAACTTTAGAATAATATGGCCAATATAAATAAAATAATACCATTTACTTATTCACGTGGATATTATTCTAGTTGAATAATCACATAATATATCAATAGCCATTTTCATAAGGATGGAATTCATAATTTAACACTATAGATTATTTTGATTAAAAAATCTTTTTTCAATTTAATCATAGTATTTTCACTATTCATCAAAATATGAAAGTTATCAGAAAAGTACCAAAAATTTATCCAAACTAAAATTTTTATGTCCTGATTCTGAAAAAGAATTTAATTTAATTTAATGGAATATATAAAAGTTTCAAATATTTTTTTTAAATAGATTATCCATTAAATAGGTGGTAAAATTTCATTTTTTGAAAAATACTTCTTTTATCTGAAAAATTGAATTTTCCTTATATTATGTCTAAGAAACACAAAATATGAATGTTAAAATTATATAGGATATATATAGAATTTAAAATTCAGTTAATACTATTAATAACCACCTTTTTAACAGTTATTTTGCTATGTCGTGGTGCGCTCAATCTCGTTTTTGCGTGTAGCACAAGTTATTGAATTACTTTGGAGAGATAACATACTATGAAATCTTGGGGTGTTATAGGTAAGATGCATGGAGAAGGCACTCTGACCTTCTCTACAGTATGCTGTTAATCCCTTCACTCTACCAACATACTTGGAAGTACAGATGAAGGATAAAGTAGTGGAGAGGATTCACACACTGGGAGGTGTGATGTGAGAGGGGATCTAGCTGAGTTAATCAAAGGGGAATTCTATCAGCAGTAGGTCTCTGGCTTCAGGGCCATCCAGGTTTTGGCCATCAGGTAGTAGGGCTCAACAGTTCTAGTTCTGATATCCCAGTCCTTGCCCTTTCTCCATGGGCTTATGAATGAGGTTCTTTATATTGGGTAGTTGTGGGCATCTTTGGAATCAAAGGATTGTCTTAGTGTAGTACAGTAGGGGTGTCCAGGTTCAGCGCCCACCTAAGCAGTAGTAGTTTCCTTCCATGCCCTTCCAATAGTAAGGGAAGCAAGTTCCCACTCCACCTAGGGTGGATGGTGCCATAGGAGGTCATCCTCAGGGCGCTCCTCAGGGACCTCGACAATAGCGTCTTCATGGAGGCATTCTACAACCGAGAGGCAGAGGGGTTGGGTGTGGGTAGTTGCACGCCACAGAGGCAGCAGTTCCAACAGGGCCAGAAGTTGTTTAAGGTACCCTCAGACTGTTTAGTACTCTTGTATGTTCCTTTTTTGATTCAATAGATTCACACTCCTTTTTCACCTATTCTAGCCCATTCCTTTGGTTTATACATAGAGAGGACCATCCATACATTGGAGGATATGTCACGAGCATGTGTTCTGGACATCGAGGGCTCATGGGTACAAATCTTTCCCCTGGTAAAGCTTGCATACAATAATAGCTATCACCATACCATAGGAATGGCACCATTTGAAGCCTTGCATGGAAGACCATATCATTCACCCGTGTGCTGGACAGAGGTTTGAGAGGTAGGTTATCTTTGTATAGAGGTTGTGTAGAGCATGATGGAGAAGGTTCATCTTGTGCATGATAGGATGAAGGTATATCAAGAGTGGAAGAAGTCGTATGCCAATCATAAGAGTAGACCCTTGGAGTTTGAGCTTAGGGACCACATGTTCTTAAAGGTCTCCCCTTGGTGTGGACAATAGAGGTTTGTCAGGGGGAGTAAGCTTTCTCACAGGATCATCAGACTTTTGATGTGTTGGGGTAAGTTGTCAAGGTGGTGTATCAGTTGGCGTTACCACCGCGGTAGGAGAGAATCCAAAACTTCATTCATGTATCTCAACTCTGTTGGTATCTACATGATGACTCCCACATCCTAGACTGAGGAGAGTTGGATATTGAGGATGAAGTAACATTTTTGGAGCGACCAGTGTGAATTGAGGATCGTAAGGAGAAATAGATTTGTGGACAACCCATTCTTTTGGTTCACGTGTTACGGAGGCATGGTCTCCTCAAGAAGAGTACCTATAAATGGGGGGAATGGATGCATGACCAATACCCAGATCTATTCTGAGTTTTTATCTTGTGATTGATTTGTGCCTTGATTATGATATAATTTTTTACCTCGCTTGTTTTATGATAAGTTATTTCCCTATTCTATGATTTTGTGACAAAATTACTGACTATAAAGAGGGGAGAACCTAATCCCTAATCAAGATAAATTAATGTGGATGTGATTAAACTCATGTGGATGAGTCAATGCCACCCAAAGTGAATAGTATCTTTACATTGATGAGCGTGCTCCCTAATCCTCATATCTGGATGGTGTGAATTATTGTGTTTGTGAGGTTAAATGATGGAGTGGAGTGGTAGTGTTTCTACAGTTGTTTAGGAGATATATTTCATGGGGGTGTCTTTGGATGTTGAGTTTTTCACTCAAAATTTAGAACAACTTAAGGTGGTTTACTCCTGATAGGTATCTTAGGGGATGGTTATTCAGACCTATTTCTTTCTGGGATAGTTTTGAAATTATTAAGGATAAGAATAGTTTGAGAGGTATATAATGTAATAACCCAAATCTCCCTAGGCCCTTCCTTTGTGAAAATTTGGTGTTGAGGTGTTCTGGGAGCTGTTGGTGGATCACTTCGAGAGTTTCAAAAATTTCTAGTTTTACCATCGGCATGTTAGTACCTTGGCATGTCAGTGCGTCAGAATGTAAGTGTGTTGGCATGTCAGTGCATCATCATTCCAGCACATCGGTATGTCAGTGCATTAGTGAGTCAGGTGTCTCGGCATTAGTGAGTTAGGGGAGTCCGTATTGGTGAGTCAGGGGTGTCATCATTGGTGTGTCAAGGGCATTGGCATTAGTGAGTCGAGGGTGTCAGTGTCGGTAGGTCGAGGCATCGGTAGCTCAACATCAACAGCTCAGCATCGATACGTCAGGGCATCAGTAAGTCATGTTTTTGGAAGGTTGAGACATCTTTATCTCAGCATTGGTAGGTTGCATCAGTAGCTCATCTGTCGGTGGCTCAGCGTCGATGACTCCCTAATCAGTGACTCATTTCTAGTTTTTTCAATTTCTACGTTGTTATGTGATTTTCTTTATTTAATGTAAATCTATCAACTCCCAGCCATCTGTTGGCCTAATTCAACTGTTTCTAAGTGGAATTATTAAATCCCAATTTATTCCAACATGTGAAACTTCTAAGTCATGTTTCCAAACCAAGATCCCACTTTTAATTACTTCGAAATGGTATCCCTAATTTTAAGATTTGGCCTCTTCATAAGATGAGATCATCTCTTCTATCTTTCTTTTCATTTCTCTTAATGCATCTAGTGACTTCTTCCCGAGATGAGTCATGTGCCCGAGCAGGAGCCCTTCCCACTCAGCCTTGAGTCCTTCCTACAAGTCAAGACATCCCTTGTTCTTGGCACAAGAATTAACTTCGATCCTTGATCATCCAAGTAGGGATTTTATTTTTCTTCTCTTTAATTGTGCATCATGCACGGTGGGTATATTAATGGTTCCTTGTGAGGAACTACTGGACACTCTTCTTAATATAGGAATTAAACAAGGATTAAAATGATCAAAAGATAACTAGTGCATATAAAATAATGGACAGGGTGAGGATTGATGTTGGTCACCTGTTTTATTTTGTTATCTTTGATTATTTTATGGATGTTGGGGTTGTATGCCTTCTGAAATTCATGTTCATTGGTGGTATTTTATTGTGAACTATTGGAGATCTATTTCATTGTGGTGTTTTGATGTATATATGTAACATGAAATCGGATTAATCAAGTACACATAGTTAAATAAATATATTCCCCAAGATCAAACATGTTCTATGATCACCCTAGTTATTTTCAAGTATAAATTTAATAACCCATTTCGATTTAATTTGAAAACACTTGGTTAAATGGTTGTGGTTATGTGTTGTGCATCCTGGTCTGGGTTTTGTGGGCTTGTTATCTGGGGTGGTACAGGGGGTGTGTTGGTGTCTTAGTCTGAGAGATTGACTTATTTTGGAATGGATGAACTTTTAGGAAGATAAACTACCTTTATGTGGTGGTGTGGTCGTGAAGCGACGTCGGGGAGTGGGATTATAGTGTGTTTATGGACTTGTTATGTGGTGGGACTACATCAGAGATGTGGTTTTGTAACACCCCAAGATTTCATAGTGTGTTACTTCTTCAAAATAATTCAATAACTTTCACTACATGCAACACCAAGTTCAAGCACACCATGACTTACCAAACAAGCCGTTCAAAAGAGGTTATGAATAGTATTAGATAAATTTTATTGTTTATATAATCCTTATAATTTTAGAATCCATATTATGAGTTTCTTAGTCATAATGCAAGAACAGATTCATTTTCAGTATTGCACTTTTATCAACTTTTGATAGTGAAACCTTTTTAAATACAATATTTTAAACTTTTTGACTAAATGGAGACATCAAAAAATTTAAAATGAAACATCCCAAGCTTCCACGGTACGCTTTCCTTTGAATAATGCGATAGCGTGTGTTGTACGCAACCTCGAGTTCTAACACACACCACAACTAATTAAACTAGCCGTTGTGAATAGTAATACCTAATTTTTGAAATCATATATATATTCTATATTTCAAAATGGACTTCATTTTTGGATTCGGAATATCAAAATTAGCCTAGGGTGAAATTTTGGTACATTTCGGATAACTTTCATATTTTGATGAATAGTGAAAATTTCTAAATTTTAATTAAAAACAACTTTTTTAATCAAAATAATTAATAGTGATAAATTATGAATTTGAGTGGTTTTAAAGTATATTTAGAATATATTTTTACCATTCAATTTAATGTTTATCATTGGACATAATTTTACAATTAAACCGAACATAAACAAGTGTCAATCTTTTGATAGTTATTATCTCTTAAAAACACGCTTTTTGTTTTAACAGCGGGAATTAATTTTAAATTAATTTCTGCCACTTCTGTGTTTTGAATTTAGGAAAATGGATTCCATATTTGGAATCAGGATGTCCAAATTATGTAAATAGGTAACTTTTATTTTTAGACATTTTGAATAATTACTGCGGTAAATATTTTATTTACCATGGTTAAAGGGTAAATCCGGTAAATAATGGTTAAAAAAATAATATTATAATAATACAAAATTACCCTAAAACGTGTCTTAACCCTATTGGTTGATACATGGTCGACCATGGGCATCTTTGTGTCAATTTTGGGACCCCATGGATCCACTTGTAAGTGATAATGACACTTTATTTTAATTAAGTTAAAATGAATACAAAAATGACACAAGCATATATCTTTTAGAAGAACAATTTTTACATAGGGTTATACGTGT
The DNA here is from genome assembly GCA_963277665.1 of Viscum album. NCBI lineage: Eukaryota > Viridiplantae > Streptophyta > Magnoliopsida > Santalales > Viscaceae > Viscum > Viscum album. Next base: position 754,071,678 of record OY728132.1, on the reverse strand, counting down.
TGGATTTTCGATTATAAATATTCATTAGAAAGATAAAAAGATTTCCTACATAATGATATTTTATTTATAATTTTTAGACAATAAATAAGTTATTTTATTTATGACACAATGATGATGCAGTAATTACTATAATAGTGAAAAATTAAAATAATTGATATTATAAATACCCAAATAAATATAATATGAAACTTTTAATGAATTAAACTAATTTTCTAGGCTAATATGATATATTAGGATTGATTTAATGGACTTTGTTCGAAGTAATCAATCTGTTATGAGTTTCACAAAAATCAACTATTGAATAGTGTCAAAATTGACATAAAAGAGTTCTTAAAACAAATATTATATTATTAATTGATATTAAATTCCTAAAAATCTAAGGTTCGGCCAAGAGACTTATATTATGATAGGTTAATCATTAATGGACCACTTGGGGGTCGCTTGGATGTATATAGTAAGTTTATTAACCATATTATATAAAAATACAAAGAGACATTGTAAAAGTGAAACTAATTAACTTAGAGTTAATACTTAAAGATAAGGTTAATATAAGTACCCAAACCTGTCTAAATTCTATTGGATGAGTTGTTTTCGACCTATCCCCACCTCATACTTTGAATAGTCAACTTTGGAGCCTTTAGAAACCGAATATGAATTTATTATAAATTAATATTTCTAGCTTTTCCAAAGGTGCCCCTCACCCCTCTTATAAAAGGGCACTCCTCCTTCTCATTTCTTCACACCTCTAAAGCCTTTTGGTTCGGCCAAACTCTGCCCAAATACTCTCCCAAAATCCCTCACTACAACCTAGAGGCCTTAGTTTGATCAGAAAGCCAACCTAAGGAGCCCTTTTGATCAAATCAAAAGGAAGAACCCAAAGAAGAGGTAATGATTTCACCACCCTTTTCTAAGTTCATTTCTTCTTCCACTTCTTCTTCCTTTGTTCTTACCATTTTAAAATAATAACTCCAGTATCTCACATATACTGTGATGTTATTATAAGTATGGTACAACCATATTCAGTATTCTATCCACCCTTTGAATAACATGTCACCATACGTGCGTACGTACGGCTTACCGTCTCCACGTCGTGGTGTAATTGTTATTCAATATAATATTATTTGGATGGGTATAATAATGATGTGTAACTCATGTAAATAATAAATATAACATGTTAATGATTCTGTATATATGATATACCATTCATTTATATATTATTTTAATATCAAAAGAATGATATTGTCGCTCGTGCGTACGTACGGACTACCGTCTCCACGAACGCGATGAGATTCATTCTCCATCGTAACCATTCAAGTATAATTATCATTTGATGATTTAAAAATGATGGTTAAGGACTAGATATCATTCTGGATATGAATAAGATACAACAACCATGGCTTATGTAACAAAACATATAAAGAAAATGAGTATGTTAACACCCGAAACGACGATAATTCTAAGATATTATTAACAAATCAATGTTAAAAGATCATATATGATATCATATTAATATATATGATTCTTGTATAATTTAATAACAATTATTTCACCATTATACAGGGAGTTAACCTACCCCAACCAAGGAAAAGTACAAGGTAAGGGTTATTTCACAATCTCTTCATTATCCGAGGTTGTTTATATGTAATAATCTACTGGGATCTCTTTATCATCCACATCCATGTTTCTTAAAAATGTATTTCAAAACATTTTTACTATTTACAAGAATATGGGTTAAAGTCATTTATACCTTTTTTTGACTTTTTATAAGAGGTTTATAAAGGAATCTTTCCGTCGTTTTCAAAACAAGGTCCTTTTTAACCTTTTCGACAGAATTGAGGTAAGAATGTTTTTTTTAACTTATACGGCGGGTGCGGTTATTTTACGCCGTTATAAAATCTTCAAAGCTTTCCTTACAAGCTTATAAGAATATTTTCAAAGAAAATGTTTTATTTTATATGGATCTTAAATGATTTCAAAATAAAAGGAGATATTTCTTTAAAAAGAATTTTGATTTCATCTATGTCAACATCCTTTGATGGATTTTAAGATTATTTGAAGTTGATTTATTATGATACAAAACTTCTATATTGTATTAAAGGTTTTGTGATATGTTTGACTGTGGATGTGCTATTTTTATACCATTCATAGTTTATTGTGAAAGTATTGACATTTCGTATGCTAGTTTTAATACGAATGTTTATGTTATGTTTAAACCTTTTCATATGGGAATGCATTGGACTTAATAAGTGACGGGTGGAGCCCGCTATAGCTCCTCGATGCATCGGTAGGTCTCATGAGACAAACTAGTGTCTTGGCACAAGGCCTTGACAAAATCTTATTTGTAGTCTTGGCACGAGGCCTTGGCTATGTGGTTATGATAGTCTGGCATTATGCATTCCAACATTATGAAAGTGGTTATTTATTTTTGCATGTGATTATTCGATTAGTGGAATATCCATGTGAATAAGTAAATGGAATTATTTCATTTTATTTATGCCATACCATGTTGAAAGTTCATGTTTAAAAGGCTTTTGTTTTAGTTATACATTGCCTTAAATGTTTATTCTTATTGATGAAAGTTTCCGCTATATTGTTATCCTTACTGGGCATTTGAGCTCACCCCTTTTCTATGTTTTATTTTTCCCCAGGATGTGAAGAAGTAAATTATGAATGACCTGCAGGGATATTATGAGGGGATAGTAGTGTGGATTATGGAGACATTATGTTGTTGTAGTAGTTTTTCATTTTATGATGTAATGTAAAACTTATGAATATATCTAGTGTTTCCAAGGCTACTAAACCAATCGGTCTTTCGAGATTTGATCTTTCTTGTGATCATGCCAATGTTACGAAGTAATGCACCGACTCTGGGTAGCTGGGGTCGGGGCGTTACAGTTGGTATCAGAGGAAGTTTAGTACAAACCTTGGAAGCTAGATTTAGATAAACTCTGATTAGAGCACGTAGACCTAAGATGAACTTTGAGGATTAGTATAGAAGAACTTCCTAGAATTTTGGTATTGTAGAGATTTTGTGAGTTTTTCGAGCAATACATCCCTGTCTGGATACGAGCAGGTAGAGGCGGCTCTGGCACAGATGTACCTAGGGGTAAAACCCGAAAACACCGCTTTGAGCTAGACTCGAACGGGAACTGGTGCACGACAACGGGCCTTGCTGCACTCTTGGTTACGACACTCCCGGGGGATATGCTTAGGATAACTCTCATTTTCTTTACAAATCATTTTGAAGGGATTATGAGTATATACTTCCTCAAAGAAAACATTCTTATGATTATGGATTATATCCATAAATAGTTCAATTTATGTTAAGTGTTTTATAAGTATGGGATTATGTATTTTGATTCATAAACTGATCTAGTGTATGCCATTGTTTAGAAATGGCGCCCAGTAGAAGGAATGAGAACTCCAGAAATGAACATGATCCAAAGAGAAGGAAGGATCATATCTTTCATGGTCTTAAGCTAGAATTTATAAGAGAAATAGTCTCCCATGTATTATCATCATATGAAGAAATAATATCATGTGTTGATAAGATAAGTAAAGAGTTTACTGAGTCCTATGGCTTTGAAGGGAAGCAAGAGAAGAAAAGGATGGAAGAGAGAAAGATGGATAAAAGTAAGAGGGAAAAGAAGAATTTTCCCATATGTGGTAACTGTGGAAAGAAACACCCTGGAACTTGCCTGAAAGGAATGGGAGTTTGTTATAAGTGTGGAGGAAAAGGGCACAAAGTACGTGACTGCAAGGGTAAGAAAATGGTTTTAAATGTACAATGCTTCATTTGCAAGGAGTTTGGACACTACGCGAACCTATGTCCCAGTCATCAGACTATGCCGCAAATGATGCTATTGGATAATAATCAAGTTATGATACTACCACAGATGAAGAGGAATGATTAGAGTTCTTATGTTGATTATGTCAATTGAGTGTTGTATCAACAATGTACTTGTTATAATAATTATGGAGTATATAAGGATTGTACTGCAGTACTATTTCATTAAGGACTTGAGATTGTGTGGAACAAAGAAAAGTGACTCATTAGCAGGATAGATTTTTGGAAAATATATGGTTGAGAGAATGATAAACCATAATATAGTTCTGATACTGAGGTAGTGATTTTGGAATAATATGTGATTGTTTTGGATAAATTATATTGGATATTCTTGACTACCTTGGAACTGATTAATGATTTGTATATTCCATCATTGTTGGGGTTTAAAACATTTTTGGATTAATGAAGTATATCCAGTATTCTATATGGAATAAGGGAGCATGAATGTAATCAATAAGGAATATGGTAATACATGATGAAGGTATTCATATGCTATTACGGGGAAAAAAGGATCTATATTATGTTTACCTTCCTTATGAATGTTGGACTGTGAGTTTGGACAGAAGTATTTTGGATAGTTCTAGTTTGGATTATTTTGGATTTCCATAAAAGGACAACCCGGAGGTCGGGCAGCAACCCGTCGCGTCCGGCAAGGCTGCGAGACTTGAACCCGCAACCAAAGGGCGACAAGGGTGTATCACCTACCACTATCCCACGAGATGTCCTGGATTAAATAAAGTAGTTTTTTAAAAGATCTGGTAGATGAATTATAAATTCTTTTATTTTGGAACCCTCTATGAATAGTATAAATAGAATTTTTTTTACGAGTGAATGATGAGTTTTGGTAGAAATTTATTAATGGATAAAACTCTAATTATAAACTAAGTATATCTCCTTATGATCTTAGCCAATCTCATAAATAAATTCCTCATCATTAATAAAAGGAACTTAGAACAAAAATGTTGTCCTAGATGGTACCTTAAATCATCACTAATTTATGGCTTTGGGATTGTTGGCCTTTTCATAGCCATGTTCTCTACCACTCTCCATCAGATAATTGATGGCTAGATTTTTCTTCCATATCCATATTTTCTTACATGGAACCCTAGTATGTGTTATTTTCGGTAATCTTCATACTTTCCACTCTTTATTATAAATAGAGGACTCATTAATTCATTTTTCGATGTGGGATTTCAACTAAGATATTTTGAAACGTCAAAAATGTGTTATCCTAATACCCTATGTTTTGTTGAACCGATGGTATTTCAAATCATCATAGATTGATGAATTTAAGGACCTCAATTATACACTTGTTTGTGATTGATGACCTCAATCACTACCTATAAATATTTACGTTTTTCCTCCGATTATATGTCTCTAATTTCCACCAATGTTCTCCTAATCGAGATCATAATTTGGTGGTGACCCTTTGATTTCTCTTTTCCTCATATTAAGACTAATTTTTAGTAAACCAATTTCCGATGTGGGTTTTCCCACAAATATATTATCTATTTTCAAACTTTTATTTTCGAAGAACAATTTCAAATTGCGAGGACGCAATTTATTGAAGGAGGGGAGAATGTAACACCCCAAGATTTCATAGTGTGTTACTTCTTCAAAATAATTCAATAACTTTCACTACATGCAACACCAAGTTCAAGCACACCATGACTTACCAAACAAGCCGTTCAAAAGAGGTTATGAATAGTATTAGATAAATTTTATTGTTTATATAATCCTTATAATTTTAGAATCCATATTATGAGTTTCTTAGTCATAATGCAAGAACAGATTCATTTTCAGTATTGCACTTTTATCAACTTTTGATAGTGAAACCTTTTTAAATACAATATTTTAAACTTTTTGACTAAATGGAGACATCAAAAAAATTTAAAATGAAACATCCCAAGCTTCCACGGTACGCTTTCCTTTGAATAATGCGATAGCGTGTGTTGTACGCAACCTCGAGTTCTAACACACACCACAACTAATTAAACTAGCCGTTGTGAATAGTAATACCTAATTTTTGAAATCATATATATATTCTATATTTCAAAATGGACTTCATTTTTGGATTCGGAATATCAAAATTAGCCTAGGGTGAAATTTTGGTACATTTCGGATAACTTTCATATTTTGATGAATAGTGAAAATTTCTAAATTTTAATTAAAAACAACTTTTTTAATCAAAATAATTAATAGTGATAAATTATGAATTTGAGTGGTTTTAAAGTATATTTAGAATATATTTTTACCATTCAATTTAATGTTTATCATTGGACATAATTTTACAATTAAACCGAACATAAACAAGTGTCAATCTTTTGATAGTTATTATCTCTTAAAAACACGCTTTTTGTTTTAACAGCGGGAATTAATTTTAAATTAATTTCTGCCACTTCTGTGTTTTGAATTTAGGAAAATGGATTCCATATTTGGAATCAGGATGTCCAAATTATGTAAATAGGTAACTTTTATTTTTAGACATTTTGAATAATTACTGCGGTAAATATTTTATTTACCATGGTTAAAGGGTAAATCCGGTAAATAAGGGTTAAAAAAATAATATTATAATAATACAAAATTACCCTAAAACGTGTCTTAACCCTATTGGTTGATACATGGTCGACCATGGGCATCTTTGTGTCAATTTTGGGACCCCATGGATCCACTTGTAAGTGATAATGACACTTTATTTTAATTAAGTTAAAATGAATACAAAAATGACACAAGCATATATCTTTTAGAAGAACAATTTTTACATAGGGTTATACATGTTGGATTTTCGATTATAAATATTCATTAGAAAGATAAAACGATTTCCTACATAATGATATTTTATTTATAATTTTTAGACAATAAATAGGTTACGTTATTTATGACACAATGATGATACAGTAATTACTATAATAGTGAAAAATTAAAATAATTGATATTATAAATACCCAAATAAATATAATATGAAACTTTTAATGAATTAAACTAATTTTCTAGGCTAATATGATATATTAGGATTGATTTAATGGACTTTGTTCGAAGTAATCAATCTGTTATGAGTTTCACAAAAATCAACTATTGAATAGTGTCAAAATTGACATAAAAGAGTTCTTAAAACAAATATTATATTATTAATTGATATTAAATTCCTAAAAATCTAAGGTTCGGCCAAGAGACTTATATTATGATAGGTTAATCATTAATGGACCACTTGGGGGTCTCTTGGATGTATATAGTAAGTTTATTAACCATATTATATAAAAATACAAAGAGACATTGTAAAAGTGAAACTAATTAACTTAGAGTTAATACTTAAAGATAAGGTTAATATAAGTACCCAAACCTGTCTAAATTCTATTGGATGAGTTGTTTTCGACCTATCCCCACCTCATCCTTTGAATAGTCAACTTTGGAGCCTTTAGAAACCGAATATGAATTTATTATAAATTAATATTTCTAGCTTTTCCAAAGGTGCCCCTCACCCCTCTTATAAAAGGGCACTCCTCCTTCTCATTTCTTCACACCTCTAAAGCCTTTTGGTTCGGCCAAACTCTGCCCAAATACTCTCCCAAAATCCCTCACTACAACCTAGAGGCCTTAGTTTGATCAGAAAGCCAACCTAAGGAGCCCTTTTGATCAAATCAAAAGGAAGAACCCGAAGAAGAGGTAATGATTTCACCACCCTTTTCTAAGTTCATTTCTTCTTCCACTTCTTCTTCCTTTGTTCTTACCTTTTTAAAATAATAACTCCAGTATCTCACATATACTGTGATGTTATTATAAGTATGGTACAACCATATTCAGTATTCTATCCACCCTTTGAATAACATGTCACCATACGTGCGTACGTACGGCTTACCGTCTCCACGTCGTGGTGTAATTGTTATTCAATATAATATTATTTGGATGGGTATAATAATGATGTGTAACTCATGTAAATAATAAATATAACATGTTAATGATTCTGTATATATGATATACCATTCATTTATATATTATTTTAATATCAAAAGAATGATATTGTCGCTCGTGCGTACGTACGGACTACCGTCTCCACGAACGCGATGAGATTCATTCTCCATCGTAACCATTCAAGTATAATTATCATTTGATGATTTAAAAATGATGGTTAAGGACTAGATATCATTCTGGATATGAATAAGATACAACAACCATGGCTTATGTAACAAAACATATAAAGAAAATGAGTATGTTAACACCCGAAACGACGATAATTCTAAGATATTATTAACAAATCAATGTTAAAAGATCATATATGATATCATATTAATATATATGATTCTTGTATAATTTAATAACAATTATTTCACCATTATACAGGGAGTTAACCTACCCCAACCAAGGAAAAGTACAAGGTAAGGGTTATTTCACAATCTCTTCATTATCCGAGGTTGTTTATATGTAATAATCTACTGGGATCTCTTTATCATCCACATCCATGTTTCTTAAAAATGTATTTCAAAACATTTTTACTATTTACAAGAATATGGGTTAAAGTCATTTATACCTTTTTTTGACTTTTTATAAGAGGTTTATAAAGGAATCTTTCCGTCGTTTTCAAAACAAGGTCCTTTTTAACCTTTTCGACAGAATTGAGGTAAGAATGTTTTTTTTAACTTATACGGCGGGTGCGGTTATTTTACGCCGTTATAAAATCTTCAAAGCTTTCCTTACAAGCTTATAAGAATATTTTCAAAGAAAATGTTTTATTTTATATGGATCTTAAATGATTTCAAAATAAAAGGAGATATTTCTTTAAAAAGAATTTTGATTTCATCTATGTCAACATCCTTTGATGGATTTTAAGATTATTTGAAGTTGATTTATTATGATACAAAACTTCTATATTGTATTAAAGGTTTTGTGATATGTTTGACTGTGGATGTGCTATTTTTATACCATTCATAGTTTATTGTGAAAGTATTGACATTTCGTATGCTAGTTTTAATACGAATGTTTATGTTATGTTTAAACCTTTTCATATGGGAATGCATTGGACTTAATAAGTGACGGGTGGAGCCCGCTATAGCTCCTCGATGCATCGGTAGGTCTCATGAGACAAACTAGTGTCTTGGCACAAGGCCTTGACAAAATCTTATTTGTAGTCTTGGCACGAGGCCTTGGCTATGTGGTTATGATAGTCTGGCATTATGCATTCCAACATTATGAAAGTGGTTATTTATTTTTGCATGTGATTATTCGATTAGTGGAATATCCATGTGAATAAGTAAATGGAATTATTTCATTTTATTTATGCCATACCATGTTGAAAGTTCATGTTTAAAAGGCTTTTGTTTTAGTTATACATTGCCTTAAATGTTTATTCTTATTGATGAAAGTTTCCGCTATATTGTTATCCTTACTGGGCATTTGAGCTCACCCCTTTTCTATGTTTTATTTTTCCCCAGGATGTGAAGAAGTAAATTATGAATGACCTGCAGGGATATTATGAGGGGATAGTAGTGTGGATTATGGAGACATTATGTTGTTGTAGTAGTTTTTCATTTTATGATGTAATGTAAAACTTATGAATATATCTAGTGTTTCCAAGGCTACTAAACCAATCGGTCTTTCGAGATTTGATCTTTCTTGTGATCATGCCAATGTTACGAAGTAATGCACCGACTCTGGGTAGCTGGGGTCGGGGCGTTACAGTTGGTATCAGAGGAAGTTTAGTACAAACCTTGGAAGCTAGATTTAGATAAACTCTGATTAGAGCACGTAGACCTAAGATGAACTTTGAGGATTAGTATAGAAGAACTTCCTAGAATTTTGGTATTGTAGAGATTTTGTGAGTTTTTCGAGCAATACATCCCTGTCTGGATACGAGCAGGTAGAGGCGGCTCTGGCACAGATGTACCTAGGGGTAAAACCCGAAAACACCGCTTTGAGCTAGACTCGAACGGGAACTGGTGCACGACAACGGGCCTTGCTGCACTCTTGGTTACGACACTCCCGGGGGATATGCTTAGGATAACTCTCATTTTCTTTACAAATCATTTTGAAGGGATTATGAGTATATACTTCCTCAAAGAAAACATTCTTATGATTATGGATTATATCCATAAATAGTTCAATTTATGTTAAGTGTTTTATAAGTATGGGATTATGTATTTTGATTCATAAACTGATCTAGTGTATGCCATTGTTTAGAAATGGCGCCCAGTAGAAGGAATGAGAACTCCAGAAATGCACATGATCCAAAGAGAAGGAAGGATCATATCTTTCATGGTCTTAAGCTAGAATTTATAAGAGAAATAGTCTCCCATGTATTATCATCATATGAAGAAATAATATCATGTGTTGATAAGATAAGTAAAGAGTTTACTGAGTCCTATGGCTTTGAAGGGAAGCAAGAGAAGAAAAGGATGGAAGAGAGAAAGATGGATAAAAGTAAGAGGGAAAAGAAGAATTTTCCCATATGTGGTAACTGTGGAAAGAAACACCCTGGAACTTGCCTGAAAGGAATGGGAGTTTGTTATAAGTGTGGAGGAAAAGGGCACAAAGTACGTGACTGCAAGGGTAAGAAAATGGTTTTAAATGTACAATGCTTCATTTGCAAGGAGTTTGGACACTACGCGAACCTATGTCCCAGTCATCAGACTATGCCGCAAATGATGCTATTGGATAATAATCAAGTTATGATACTACCACAGATGAAGAGGAATGATTAGAGTTCTTATGTTGATTATGTCAATTGAGTGTTGTATCAACAATGTACTTGTTATAATAATTATGGAGTATATAAGGATTGTACTGCAGTACTATTTCATTAAGGACTTGAGATTGTGTGGAACAAAGAAAAGTGACTCATTAGCAGGATAGATTTTTGGAAAATATATGGTTGAGAGAATGATAAACCATAATATAGTTCTGATACTGAGGTAGTGATTTTGGAATAATATGTGATTGTTTTGGATAAATTATATTGGATATTCTTGACTACCTTGGAACTGATTAATGATTTGTATATTCCATCATTGTTGGGGTTTAAAACATTTTTGGATTAATGAAGTATATCCAGTATTCTATATGGAATAAGGGAGCATGAATGTAATCAATAAGGAATATGGTAATACATGATGAAGGTATTCATATGCTATTACGGGGAAAAAAGGATCTATATTATGTTTACCTTCCTTATGAATGTTGGACTGTGAGTTTGGACAGAAGTATTTTGGATAGTTCTAGTTTGGATTATTTTGGATTTCCATAAAAGGACAACCCGGAGGTCGGGCAGCAACCCGTCGCGTCCGGCAAGGCTGCGAGACTTGAACCCGCAACCAAAGGGCGACAAGGGTGTATCACCTACCACTATCCCACGAGATGTCCTGGATTAAATAAAGTAGTTTTTTAAAAGATCTGGTAGATGAATTATAAATTCTTTTATTTTGGAACCCTCTATGAATAGTATAAATAGAATTTTTTTTACGAGTGAATGATGAGTTTTGGTAGAAATTTATTAATGGATAAAACTCTAATTATAAACTAAGTATATCTCCTTATGATCTTAGCCAATCTCATAAATAAATTCCTCATCATTAATAAAAGGAACTTAGAACAAAAATGTTGTCCTAGATGGTACCTTAAATCATCACTAATTTATGGCTTTGGGATTGTTGGCCTTTTCATAGCCATGTTCTCTACCACTCTCCATCAGATAATTGATGGCTAGATTTTTCTTCCATATCCATATTTTCTTACATGGAACCCTAGTATGTGTTATTTTCGGTAATCTTCATACTTTCCACTCTTTATTATAAATAGAGGACTCATTAATTCATTTTTCGATGTGGGATTTCAACTAAGATATTTTGAAACGTCAAAAATGTGTTATCCTAATACCCTATGTTTTGTTGAACCGATGGTATTTCAAATCATCATAGATTGATGAATTTAAGGACCTCAATTATACACTTGTTTGTGATTGATGACCTCAATCACTACCTATAAATATTTACGTTTTTCCTCCGATTATATGTCTCTAATTTCCACCAATGTTCTCCTAATCGAGATCATAATTTGGTGGTGACCCTTTGATTTCTCTTTTCCTCATATTAAGACTAATTTTTAGTAAACCAATTTCCGATGTGGGTTTTCCCACAAATATATTATCTATTTTCAAACTTTTATTTTCGAAGAACAATTTCAAATTGCGAGGACGCAATTTATTGAAGGAGGGGAGAATGTAACACCCCAAGATTTCATAGTGTGTTACTTCTTCAAAATAATTCAATAACTTTCACTACATGCAACACCAAGTTCAAGCACACCATGACTTACCAAACAAGCCGTTCAAAAGAGGTTATGAATAGTATTAGATAAATTTTATTGTTTATATAATCCTTATAATTTTAGAATCCATATTATGAGTTTCTTAGTCATAATGCAAGAACAGATTCATTTTCAGTATTGCACTTTTATCAACTTTTGATAGTGAAACCTTTTTAAATACAATATTTTAAACTTTTTGACTAAATGGAGACATCAAAAAAATTTAAAATGAAACATCCCAAGCTTCCACGGTACGCTTTCCTTTGAATAATGCGATAGCGTGTGTTGTACGCAACCTCGAGTTCTAACACACACCACAACTAATTAAACTAGCCGTTGTGAATAGTAATACCTAATTTTTGAAATCATATATATATTCTATATTTCAAAATGGACTTCATTTTTGGATTCGGAATATCAAAATTAGCCTAGGGTGAAATTTTGGTACATTTCGGATAACTTTCATATTTTGATGAATAGTGAAAATTTCTAAATTTTAATTAAAAACAACTTTTTTAATCAAAATAATTAATAGTGATAAATTATGAATTTGAGTGGTTTTAAAGTATATTTAGAATATATTTTTACCATTCAATTTAATGTTTATCATTGGACATAATTTTACAATTAAACCGAACATAAACAAGTGTCAATCTTTTGATAGTTATTATCTCTTAAAAACACGCTTTTTGTTTTAACAGCGGGAATTAATTTTAAATTAATTTCTGCCACTTCTGTGTTTTGAATTTAGGAAAATGGATTCCATATTTGGAATCAGGATGTCCAAATTATGTAAATAGGTAACTTTTATTTTTAGACATTTTGAATAATTACTGCGGTAAATATTTTATTTACCATGGTTAAAGGGTAAATCCGGTAAATAAGGGTTAAAAAAATAATATTATAATAATACAAAATTACCCTAAAACGTGTCTTAACCCTATTGGTTGATACATGGTCGACCATGGGCATCTTTGTGTCAATTTTGGGACCCCATGGATCCACTTGTAAGTGATAATGACACTTTATTTTAATTAAGTTAAAATGAATACAAAAATGACACAAGCATATATCTTTTAGAAGAACAATTTTTACATAGGGTTATACATGTTGGATTTTCGATTATAAATATTCATTAGAAAGATAAAAAGATTTCCTACATAATGATATTTTATTTATAATTTTTAGACAATAAATAGGTTACGTTATTTATGACACAATGATGATACAGTAATTACTATAATAGTGAAAAATTAAAATAATTGATATTATAAATACCCAAATAAATATAATATGAAACTTTTAATGAATTAAACTAATTTTCTAGGCTAATATGATATATTAGGATTGATTTAATGGACTTTGTTCTAAGTAATCAATCTGTTATGAGTTTCACAAAAATCAACTATTGAATAGTGTCAAAATTGACATAAAAGAGTTCTTAAAACAAATATTATATTATTAATTGATATTAAATTCCTAAAAATCTAAGGTTCGGCCAAGAGACTTATATTATGATAGGTTAATCATTAATGGACCACTTGGGGGTCTCTTGGATGTATATAGTAAGTTTATTAACCATATTATATAAAAATACAAAGAGACATTGTAAAAGTGAAACTAATTAACTTAGAGTTAATACTTAAAGATAAGGTTAATATAAGTACCCAAACCTGTCTAAATTATATTGGATGAGTTGTTTTCGACCTATCCCCACCTCATCCTTTGAATAGTCAACTTTGGAGCCTTTAGAAACCGAATATGAATTTATTATAAATTAATATTTCTAGCTTTTCCAAAGGTGCCCCTCACCCCTCTTATAAAAGGGCACTCCTCCTTCTCATTTCTTCACACCTCTAAAGCCTTTTGGTTCGGCCAAACTCTGCCCAAATACTCTCCCAAAATCCCTCACTACAACCTAGAGGCCTTAGTTTGATCAGAAAGCCAACCTAAGGAGCCCTTTTGATCAAATCAAAAGGAAGAACCCGAAGAAGAGGTAATGATTTCACCACCCTTTTCTAAGTTCATTTCTTCTTCCACTTCTTCTTCCTTTGTTCTTACCTTTTTAAAATAATAACTCCAGTATCTCACATATACTGTGATGTTATTATAAGTATGGTACAACCATATTCAGTATTCTATCCACCCTTTGAATAACATGTCACCATACGTGCGTACGTACGGCTTACCGTCTCCACGTCGTGGTGTAATTGTTATTCAATATAATATTATTTGGATGGGTATAATAATGATGTGTAACTCATGTAAATAATAAATATAACATGTTAATGATTCTGTATATATGATATACCATTCATTTATATATTATTTTAATATCAAAAGAATGATATTGTCGCTCGTGCGTACGTACGGACTACCGTCTCCACGAACGCGATGAGATTCATTCTCCATCGTAACCATTCAAGTATAATTATCATTTGATGATTTAAAAATGATGGTTAAGGACTAGATATCATTCTGGATATGAATAAGATACAACAACCATGGCTTATGTAACAAAACATATAAAGAAAATGAGTATGTTAACACCCGAAACGACGATAATTCTAAGATATTATTAACAAATCAATGTTAAAAGATCATATATGATATCATATTAATATATATGATTCTTGTATAATTTAATAACAATTATTTCACCATTATACAGGGAGTTAACCTACCCCAACCAAGGAAAAGTACAAGGTAAGGGTTATTTCACAATCTCTTCATTATCCGAGGTTGTTTATATGTAATAATCTACTGGGATCTCTTTATCATCCACATCCATGTTTCTTAAAAATGTATTTCAAAACATTTTTACTATTTACAAGAATATGGGTTAAAGTCATTTATACCTTTTTTTGACTTTTTATAAGAGGTTTATAAAGGAATCTTTCCGTCGTTTTCAAAACAAGGTCCTTTTTAACCTTTTCGACAGAATTGAGGTAAGAATGTTTTTTTTTAACTTATACGGCGGGTGCGGTTATTTTACGCCGTTATAAAATCTTCAAAGCTTTCCTTACAAGATTATAAGAATATTTTCAAAGAAAATGTTTTATTTTATATGGATCTTAAATGATTTCAAAATAAAAGGAGATATTTCTTTAAAAAGAATTTTGATTTCATCTATGTCAACATCCTTTGATGGATTTTAAGATTATTTGAAGTTGATTTATTATGATACAAAACTTCTATATTGTATTAAAGGTTTTGTGATATGTTTGACTGTGGATGTGCTATTTTTATACCATTCATAGTTTATTGTGAAAGTATTGACATTTCGTATGCTAGTTTTAATACGAATGTTTATGTTATGTTTAAACCTTTTCATATGGGAATGCATTGGACTTAATAAGTGACGGGTGGAGCCCGCTATAGCTCCTCGATGCATCGGTAGGTCTCATGAGACAAACTAGTGTCTTGGCACAAGGCCTTGACAAAATCTTATTTGTAGTCTTGGCACGAGGCCTTGGCTATGTGGTTATGATAGTCTGGCATTATGCATTCCAACATTATGAAAGTGGTTATTTATTTTTGCATGTGATTATTCGATTAGTGGAATATCCATGTGAATAAGTAAATGGAATTATTTCATTTTATTTATGCCATACCATGTTGAAAGTTCATGTTTAAAAGGCTTTTGTTTTAGTTATACATTGCCTTAAATGTTTATTCTTATTGATGAAAGTTTCCGCTATATTGTTATCCTTACTGGGCATTTGAGCTCACCCCTTTTCTATGTTTTATTTTTCCCCAGGATGTGAAGAAGTAAATTATGAATGACCTGCAGGGATATTATGAGGGGATAGTAGTGTGGATTATGGAGACATTATGTTGTTGTAGTAGTTTTTCATTTTATGATGTAATGTAAAACTTATGAATATATCTAGTTTTTCCAAGGCTACTAAACCAATCGGTCTTTCGAGATTTGATCTTTCTTGTGATCATGCCAATGTTACGAAGTAATGCACCGACTCTGGGTAGCTGGGGTCGGGGCGTTACAGGTTTGGTAGTGGGGCTGAAGGGCTGGGTTATGACAGAAGGAATGAGAGGTATCACTTTGAAGAATGATTGTTGGAAGAATTTGAATGGGGGTATGTAGTGGGACTGCATGTCTAGTTATCTTGTTGATTTGTAGTGGGACTGTAATTCTAGTTTTTTGTTGATGTGTAGTGGTACTGCAAGTGTAATTTTGTTGTTTTCTATAGTGGGACTGCAAGTTTATTTTTGTTTTGTTCATTCCTTGGTATGGTTACAGCTGTTAGTTTTTCGGAAGTGAAAAAATAATTTAAAGTGAATCCCTTTAAATATATATTTGAAAGTTGAACAAAAATATGGTTAGTTTTGTGCTTCGAAGTGGTTGTTATATTGTTTTTCATATAGGGGTATCAGGAAAAGCAGTGTTGGTGTGGGATTGTTTTTTGTTCGTGTGAGACTTGTAGGTTGGGGATGAGTGTTGGATTATGTATATATATATATAAATTGTAGTTCCATGTGATTTTTATACGCACCCAACCTTTGTTGATGAATATGTGTCGAACACATCCATTACATGGGGGAGGATGTCTTTCCCAACATCCCAGTGGGAGGATGGATTTCTGGTCACAGATTTTCTTCCTCACACCCTCTTCTGGATCTTTTCGTTTGGGAGTATCTAGGTGTGATATAATGGCTTGAGCATTACAATAGCCCAAGATTCTTCGAGAAATGGTTTGTTTTGGACTAGGGGATCAGGTGTTTGCTGGCCAGTTATGCTTTCCGAAGTATCTTCTAGATGAGGCCCAGGTGTCTTCGGGCGTGGTGTGTGATTGTTGAGGCCCAGGTGTCTTTGGGTATGGAGGTGGTTGATGTGGACTAGGTGTTTGTGGGTGTGGTTGTGTGCTGTTTGAGTCCCATTTGTGTGTGGGAAGGATGCAGTATTGGGACTGCGTGCAGGAAGAGTGGCAGCGTCAAGATGTTATATCATTAGAAAGGAGTACTTTGAGGACCTTTCTAGACTTTACTAGCTTGGTCTTCAGGATAGTTTTTGTCGCTGCTTAGTTTCCTTTCCTTTGGTACATTACTGGGAGTTTTGTATTTCTTTTTATCATTTTTACTTTTGAACATGCATGTGGGAATTGATTTTTGGTTTTAATTTTACCTATAGTCTTTGGTGTTATTGGGATTTACCATCTTATCTCCTGATCTTGTTCTATAAAAAGGTTAATGCGTTCCATTTATGGGAGATTATATACCCTTGGTGCTAGTCACCACTCTGAAGCCTACTGAAGGTGGCACTCATGGGTCCTTATCAATTCTTTATCTTGAGGATGGAAGGGAGGGGCACTTGGTCATCCCTTCCCTCATCTTGGAGAAGGAATATCATGACTCTATCTTTCTCCATAAAGAGAGAAATGAATACATAGACATCAAAGATAAGATTTTTATGTTTTCCCCAACTAAAAAGGAGGAATACAACTTTGAGTAAGGGAACTACATATAACCTCCTACAAGGGATGCTATCCCAACAATCATACCCTCAGTCTTCTAGCCACCAACATTGGAGATGAAACCTCTACAAATTACAATCAAGTACCCATTCCTAGAGATTACAATTGCACTACAAGTCATAAAAAGCTCAAAACTCACATATACAGAATAGGAAAAGTTTCTATATATCCTGAAGATCCATAAGAATAAATCTTTTAGGGGTTATATAAATATAAGGGATCATCCCTACATTATAATCTCAAAATATTTTCTTGTATGAATGTGGGAAACACAAATTTCAATCCCAGAGGTGACTCACCCAACCGATGAATAAGGTAGTTAAGAAATAAGTACTAAAACTCTTAAATTCGGGAATAAAATTTCTAATCTATTACAGTGAGTGGGTGAGTCTGATATAGGTAGTTCCAAAGAAATGTGGACTCACAGTTGTAAAAAATAATGAATATGAGATGATCTCAACTCACAACATCACTGGATGGTGTGAATGCATGGATTATAGAAATTTAAATACTGTGACCCAAAAATAAAATTTCCCCATGCCTTTCAAGGATCAAATTATAGGGAGACTAGTAGAAAATTAATTATATAATTATCTGGTTAGATATTCCAGATAAAATAAATTTTTGGTCAACCAAGTTGATTACTCTAAAACTATATTCACTTGTCCATCCAGTATCTTCACCTATAGATGCATGTTATTCAGTAAGTATAATTCACTGGAAAACTTCAAATGGATCATGATGCATATATTCCATGATATGATATAGGAATTCTTGGAAATATTTACGTGTGTAATTTCAATTTATGATAGATCTTTTGCGATATGATTAAGAAATATATAATTTTTCTGAAAATGATGTGAAGAAAATTTCATAGTTTTAAGCTGGAAAAAAGTCACGTTATGGTCCATAGTGGCATAGTACATGGAAAAAAATTTCAGAAATTTTCATTGAATTTCATCCATAAAATATCAAAGTATGGAAAGACTAACAAGATCCCTCAACTCTTAAAGGCATAAGTATTTTTCTAGGCCATGTGGGATTCTACTGCCACTACGTAAAATATTTTTCCAAATTAGACCACCCTCTAAGACACATATTAGAAAATGATATGAATTTAAAGTTCATTGTAGAGTGTCTATAGGAATTCAACATTTTAAATAACATCCTGGTGGTCACACTCGTTATCATTTCACTAAACTATGACAAAGACTTTGAACTAATATGATAATCATGCAACTTAACTATTGGTGATATCTAAGGATAGCAGGTCGACCTCATATTCTATCCCATTTTCAAGGAAAATAACACCCTGAATGATTCTCTAGTAAACTAGACAACTTTAGAGAATAAACCTTTAGCAGTCTTCTATGCTTTCAAAAATAATCAGTCATACATTAATTTTCCCATGGTGATTGTCTACACTGACAATTTTACCCTTAAATATTTTTTGACCAAAATAGATGACCAACCCTAACCTATATGATGGATCCAAATAATGAAAAATAAAATTTATAGAATCATAAAGTAAATTGAGGGTATTGAGAACTTCATTATTGACCATCTATCCAGATTCCAACTAATCATCATTGAGGATGATGAATATTTGGACATTGAGGTTGAATACCTCAATGAAACTCTTTCCAACATAAATATTAAGGCATTCCCATGGTTTCTAGACCCCAAAAATATCTCACTATGAGATCACTCTACACATACCTCAACTACCAGTAATGAATCTAATTTTTGTTTTAAGCCTCATACTTCTACTAGGATAATCCATTACATTTTACGCACTATGTTGATGGATTAATGAAATGATGTATCTCATAGGATGAGATAAAAGATGTAATCTACCCAAGTCACAAACTAGAGGGAATCATGGAACACAATGGAAATCTTCCAAAATCATAAAAAGTGGACTCTTTTGGACCAACCTTCATAGAGGTAAAAGAAACATTTGTCAGATCTATCATAAGTGCTAATGAATTGGCACCATGAGGAAGTGAGATGAAATTCCCAAAAACAAATCATGGAAGTATAAATATTCAACATATGGGGAATATATTTTATGGATCCATTAAATAATTCAAATGATTTGTTTTATATAAGTTTTAGTGTTGACTATGTCTTGAAATGGGTTGAAGCAATAACAACCACTCATGAGACAAAAAATTGGTTATGAACTTCTCCAAGATAAATGTATTTTCATGATTTAGATTTCCCTTATTCATCATTGTTAATCCAGGAAAACGTTTTTTAGATAATGATATCAATAGATTACTAGAGAAGTATGGAATTAGGTATAGCATAGAAACACACTACCACTATTAAACAAGATGGAAAGTTTTATTATCAAATAGGGAAATAAGGAAAATCCTAGAGAATACCATGACCACATGTCATAATAACTGGAGCCTCAAGTTATATGATGCACTCTGGGAATATCGTACAACGTATAAAACACCCATAGACACCACTCCATTCATATTAGTGTACATAAATCCATGACAATTACCAGTTGAACATTAGCATCGATCATTTTTGGAGATTAATAAATTGAATATGAATTCTCAAAAAGCTGGGGAAGTTTTGATACTAAAATTGGATGAACTAGATGAAATAAAAAGTATTCCTATGAGAATTCCAATATTTTCAATTAGTAAAACAAATTAGTGTTTTGGTCAGCACATTGTGAAATGAATCTTCACACTAAATAATACGGTCTTCTTATTCAATTCTCACTTGAATTTGTTCCCCAGAAACCTCAAATCTTGAGGGTAAGTACCCTTCATGGTCATATAAGTATTATTTTATAATAATTTTTAGTTTTATAAGTGAGGATAACCATCAATAAATGTTAATGGACAAATATTGAAGATATAACAAAAATAATTATGTGGGTTGTGTCATCACTTTTATATTTATCTAAGAAAAATTGAGTCTAGCTCTCGTTGTTAAAAAAAGGACTGACTGGGTGGATACCTAGGAAAGGTTACATAGGCTAGAGTGTGATAGATTTTAGTTATAAAATCTTAGGGAATGTTTAAAGCAACAGACTATGTCCTTGTGCAAAATTTTGAATGAATCCAAAATTACATGCCTTGTAGTCTATACATGATGTGTAAGGTTCGTGACCTAGAAAGCTCAATTTCACGAATTACACATCGTGTAATTTTATAAAATGTTAAATTATATTAATTTTATAAATTTCATGAATCTAGGGTTCACAAATCATGTCCCTACCCTATTTTTTCTCCACCTCTCTTGTCACTCTCTCTCCCATGTGATTGACGTCCCTTTTGTCTCTCCCTCAATCTTGCCTCACCATTGCCAAAACAACCACATCCTCCTTTATTGAGAACATACCCCACCTCCTCTCCACTATATCCAACTTGGTATGCCTTAAGTGTCCCGCACATAGACTCTAAAAACTCCCCCTCCCAATCATGTACCCAAAAAAGAGGATTCACCTCTGGCCAAGCATCGAAGGGCTACCGCACATTCATTACTTACTACATCATCCTATTTTGGATTCTATATGTCCTCCACAACCCCTAAACCATTGAGGAGTCACACTCAACCTCTAATGGATTGCATGAAATAGATCATCCCAATATCCACCCCATTCTACACATGGTTTCCGCCAAGCAGTAGGTCGTGTTGATCAACTTACTGGAAAATCCCATGTGGACCAACAAAATGTTGGATCTAGCCATCCTCTCCCAGCTTCATATCATCTAGGATGTAAAATTACTCCTTGATAGACGTCAACTCTTCCCCATCATCAATGTTCACGAGGATATGTAGAGGGAGCTGTTTCTTGAGTTCTTATCCACTTTTGAGATAGATATTGATAGTATCTAATTTCTTATTGGTAGAAAACCCCATGATCTCACCTTTGGTGAGTTTTGAATCAGTCTTGGTATTGATTATTCTAAAATCATCACCTCCTTTGGTTTTCTAAATCTTCATCTCGATACGAACAAGTCGGATGCAACGCATCTCTAGAGGATGATTTCCCGAGACCCATAGAGCATCCATGATCCTTAGATTATAAAATCCAACCAACTAAGAAGTTCTGCACTATGGATTATTCATTGGAAATTGACTCATGCCTCATTCTATCATACAAATTCTCATGATATCATGAGCTAGTTGGAAATCCAAATCATCTCTACTTTCATGGGTGGCCCTTCCTTCAACAAGGAATCCCAATTCACATTTTTATTTTAGAGAACATGTGCTGTGGACTTGAGGCACACTGATGGGTGGATCCTTCATCGCCCATTTAGCCTAACATCTCAGCATCTTCAACGCCTCCCTTCAACTCACATCTCTTGGTCCGATGAATTCAATTGACTTCCTCTTAATAAAAAAATGATGCTGTTGATGAAGGATAGAGGTATATACTAATGGGTTTCGGGATGCATCGAGGTTCCTGATGAGGAACTCAGTGAAGATACTGTCAACCCATCCCCAACTCTTGTCACCTCCGACCCAGTCCCAACTACTACCACCACCATCGCAAGCCATCCCTCCAATAACACCATTCCGTGAACCATTAACAAAACCATTACTACCCCTAAAATAGCCCATATCCATTATCCATCCACCACTTCCTTTACCACTCCATCAACCACTCAGTCAAACCCAAAAAAAAATCTAGGTCATGCAACATTACATCCTATAAAATCTACATCATTTCTTCCACCTCCTCGGTGTTCCCTTCACCAAGATCCCTATTTTCACAACCCCTCCACCCGCTTCCACAACATTCTACCAACCACTTCTAGTAGGCCCTTCATCCTCCTTTATTCCCTCACCAAATCCTACCTCGATTGACCTACCCTCCAAGCTAATAGGCCCTACATCCCAGATGATGTTTTTGGTAGAGCAGGAATGATGGGACAACGTCCCAACACTTCAACCATCTACTTAGAAGTCATTATTTAAACCAGCATCAAGACACATAGCCAGAATCCAGATAAGTACATCACCTCCACCATCCTCTGAGATATCTTCCATCACAACAACACCAACTATAGTATTTTATCTTCCATCTCCTTCCCTCATAACTGATATCGATAGGATAGAAAACTGCAGACACCCTCTATTCATGATAGGGCTCTAAATGATGATCTTGATTATTTATATTATACTCTCTAGTTTCCCATATACTCCTCCCTATATTTTGTATTCTATTTGGATAATCACTTTTTGTTCTTATTATATTTCATTTCACTCGGATGTATCTTTTCTATATATCTACATTGGATATAGTTTTTTACTTCTCTATTGTTTGGGTTATTTTCATTTCACTATTGTATTACATTATCTGTTTCTAGTTCTTCTACCTCATCCATGGTCATTTATGTGCTAGTTTTTCCACCATGTGACCTCATAATCTAGATGAGACAACATCTGGTTGATGGTGAATGCTAGATTGAGGGGCTTTCATCAGAGATCGGTGCAAAGCAGAGATCCCTAACATGATGAACATGGGTGATCTTTTTTTGGATTGTATTCATGCTTGGTACTCTCCTAAGTTGGTTAATATCACTAAGAAACCACATGAACTTGATGAAATAGACTTCAGTTTCTGTAGGAGGTGATAGAATTTTGAGCAGATAGATGAAACTGATTGATTCCTTTATCTATATATCTGGATGATGATGTCATTATTAACAATATGTGGGAGAAAAAAATTTGATTTATTTATTTATTTATTTATTTATATTCTGAAACATATATTTTTTTCTTTCTGTTTCATTTTTTGTTCATAGGTCATGTTGAACTAAATTATAGCAACATATATGCAAGTATCTTAGTTATTTTTCTTTACTATTCACTATGTCCACTATCCCATTCCATTATGTTGATCTTTTATAAACCTTGATGACTAATGATTTATCTAATGCATTATTTTTCATTATAACTCGTTATAAAGGTTTTCATAATTTCAAATCAACATCCACCAGGTTTCTTAATGGAATAACACTCATACAATGCGCTTTCAATTCCCTAAATTCAAATTCCAGATGCCCCTCAAATTTTTCAATGCTATATCTATGATAAAGGTACCATGATTCTTTCCTGGATAGTGTGGCCACTTTCTTATTTTAATTGTGGGTGACTATTTATTGAGCATTATGGTCAATACAGTTGGGTTATTTCTTGTTTTTTGTTTGGATAGGATATTTTTTTCACTAAAAAATATTTTAAACATGAAAACTCATTGTACCCATTTAAATAATAGGCAAAGATATGATATTAATTTTTAAAATTTATGTTTCACTTATGTTTATATTTTTATAAGGATTTCTATGTTTAGTAATTTTATTCAAAATTAAAATTTTTAACATTTATTTTGATTTACTTATTACTTGATTTTATACACTGTGTGATTTACAGTTTTTGTTTGGGTACTCCCACTCCTAAGAGAATTTCGAACAAATATTTTCATATTCTTTTCTAAGAATATTTCTTCAGATACACTTGGGGAATGTAATTCTATCAAAAAATACATTAAGATATTATTGAGGAGTTGAATAAACAACTACAATATTAATATTATTGATACAATCATTTTTAGCCACTTTTTTCTAAGACACACCTTACATTTTTCCTTTTTCATCCTTTACTATCCATGAATGAGCTTTTTTGGATGGAGTGTTTCAAGTCAATTATCCCTTCTTACCTTATCTTGGTATTATTATTGATTATATTTTAAACAAGTGAGGGGAAATTTTGAGCTGATAAACATGGGAAGTATTTATTAAGGAGATGTATTGTACCACTATTACCAAACAGATATGGTATGATCCCAGATTACTTTTGGAATAATAGGCCAACCATGTTATTTTAATATATATATATATATATATATATAACTTTTGGGTCATGTATTAGGAAGCTCAAAAATCACCATTTCAAGACTAATGAATCCTATGATGGATCATATTGGTTAGGGGATCGATATGAGATCATTCTAAAACATGAATTTTGACAAATTAAAAAATAAAAAAAACTAATAAGATACATTTATGATATATAATTTTTATTCTCATGGAACCACTTTGAGATTCCTGAAACATGGACACCAATTCATCTTGAAATGCTAACTTCTTGGCATTGTTCCTGACATTCTGGCATTATACAATCGATATTACCCTTATTTTGATTTCTTTTATTCTTTCCCTCCTTCCCTCAACCTCATAGTCATTTGAACCTTTTTTCTGAATCCCTTGTAATTGATTTCATATTTTCCTTTATGAAGTGGAGATGATAGAAAAAATGAAAACCTATGGTTAGGAATAGGTATTTAGGCTATGATAATAAATCCTGTTACATTTTTTCATGAGTGAGGAGGGAAAATTAATTTGACGTAAATTAAAAATTGGGTATGTAATTTAACAAATAGTAATGAAATTGTAATTAAAATAATAAGAATCTAGATAAAGAACTGAACTTTGAGGATTGAATTTTTTTCTATATAGGATTGAATTTTTATTTTTACTATTAATTTTATTTTCCTACCTATGATGTGTGTTTTCTTTTTTGAAAACTATTTATTTTTGGAATCCTTATTAAGATCCTTTTTTCTTTTGGATAATAAAATTTTCACGTATAGAGTAATTTGAGGAGCTAAATTTCAATATTCATTTTGTATTTATTTTATTAAATATTATTCATTTTTTATTCAATAATGAGCTAGGTTTGTAATAATTTTTTTTGATAATATGTATCCAAGACTCCAAAGGAAAATATGTATAAATTATCCAAAATTGGACTTTACACATCTTGAAATACTTACACGCCATGTATGCATTTTTCATAGAATGTATGAAGTCATGAAGAACATGCCGTTAAGAATACACAAGTACTGAAAAGAATAGATGATATGAATCCCCAATACACACAGTGTAAAATTTAAAGTCCACTTCCCACTTAATGTTTATGTCATGAGATGAAGCATGTCTTGAGTCCACAATACATGTCGTGAAATGAGTTATATCTCTAAATCCTAACAATTAGAGCTATGAAAGGTTCCATATCAAGAGTAAATGGACAAAACCTTGGTTCCAGATTACATGTTGGTAGTAGGTTACACATCATGTAAATTCCTGTCAATTTATTTACAGATGGCATAAATTAACAGAGTATCTTTTTTTACATTGTATTTTCTCTCATTCTCTCTTGTTTTTCTCCCTTTCATTCTGTACTAACTAAATTTTAGAGAATTCATTTTACCATTTTAATTAAATACAAGGTTTTTTATCAATAATCCAGTGTTATTCATCTCTTTCTTTATCATTTACCATTCTGACGTTCATTTTTCATTTTTCGTTTCCACTCGATAGTGGATATACACCAAATCTATTCTTATTTATTCTTTCAACTAATTTTTATTGATTTACCAATTTTTTATTGGGAACTATTTTTACCTTAAAACAATGATTTCCAAACTAATTTAATTAAAATATATTAATATTATTCCAAGAATTTATTTTATTTTTTCTCTTATTTCGATTAATAACATCATTAGCAGCTAAACATGTTAGTATAAGGGTTGATAGTAGGGGTATTTCTGAATTTTATGAATCTATAAATAGAAATTTGGAAACCCTAAAGATAGTACTCATGTTAAGAAATAATATTTCATTCAATTGTTTTATGAAACCCAAATCATGTGAAGTTTAAAATTAATGGACCAAACCAAATTGGAGTAGAGTAGGAATTGACCATTAGTATATGAAAATTTCCACCATTGAAGATACTCTTAATGAAACATGTTTATTAGCTATATATGGACCATGAAATATTTTCATCTTGGATAGATATTTTTGGTTTGAGCATAATTTACTAGGTCTCTATGCACTCATTCACAGCCTAACTCTTGGTCTATCTGAAGTTAAGAATGAGATTATGCTTTATTCCTAAACCATGAAATTGACCCTGATCCCTATTTCATTCCTTAATATCAAATCAATATCAATAGAATTAATCGAATCCCAAACTAAAATAAACTTTTGAGGACTCCTATATAAATAGTTAGAATTCATTGGTTTTTTGATTTCTAGTCTTTCCCTATGGGTTAAAGCCGAAACTACCATTATATTATTCCATTGTAGGAGGTGTAGTTTGTGATAAAAAGAAATTATAATCTGATCACCTCTCACACCCCAAGATTTTAAAAATAAATTTTACATTTAATGCATGAAACATTGAGTCTCTATAAAAACAGCACTTTTTTATAACCTAGCCAGTAAACATAATTTTACCACCTCCATGATTTGAATTTTGAAAAATTAACATACACTGTTGTGTTCAGTAAAATTTTTTGAGTCTGACAAAATCAACTTACATTTTTGTGAATATTAGCTTGACCCTTAAGAATAGTAATGTACCCTTATGAATAGTGATATGAACCTTATGAATAGTAACCTCACCCATGAAATTATAAATAAAATTTAGACACCTAATTAATGAAATAAGGTATTTTATAAATTAATAATTCAGTGTTGGTATTTTTTTGAGTAATAAATATTTAATTAAAATTTTAAATTATTAAATATATTTAAAAGAAAATTTATTTTCCTAAAAATTATTCCCAAAGAAATACTTTATTGTCCAATAATTTTAGAATAATTTAATAATACCTTACTTACTTTTTGAAAGTATTATAAAATCAGTTTTAAATTTAAATCTGTATTTTACAAGTAAATAATGATTTTAATTAGAAATAAATTTTCTCTTCTTTATAAAATTATTTTGATACAATTTAGTTCATTATTTAATTCTACATGTTTATAAATGTTTAGGGTTAATTTTTGGTATTTTTCAGAATTACTAGAATTTTTAATGAATATTGAAATTTGATAATTTACAAAAAAAATCTAATTAAGTGAATTTAGGCATCATGTTTGATTCATGGCTAATGTAAATGGCCATTGGTTCAAACTAAAATTAACCATTCAATGTTTTAACCAATATAATCGACACTATTTCTTGTCTTTATAAAAATAATAAAATAATGAATAAAATATTCAAAAATCACTCCTCTCCACCACTATAAAACCCTCCTCACATCATCTTCTATTCATTCTTCTCATGGCTTGTTATTTGTATAAATTCTTCCCAAATATTCTTCAAATCTCCTCCCTCGCTTCCATCATTCCATGGCCTCATAAAAATCCCAAATCCTCTCC
The DNA here is from genome assembly GCA_963277665.1 of Viscum album. Lineage (NCBI taxonomy): Eukaryota > Viridiplantae > Streptophyta > Magnoliopsida > Santalales > Viscaceae > Viscum > Viscum album. The sequence continues at coordinate 754,043,836 of OY728132.1, read as the reverse complement.
CACAAAGAGGCTCTCCAGGAAGATTAATTCACGAGGTAAATTCCAATATTCAATTCATTTGCTTTCTTTTAAAGTTCCTTTGTTTTCTTTTATATCCTCATAAAAATTTTATGAAAACTCGAGTACCTTACAAGTGATGTATTTTTTTATGATTATGTAATAATTTATTATCATCTCTCCTTTACCCTTATTTTATGCTAGTAATAAAAAACATTATCCAAGATGTGCTAATTTACCACAATCAGGGACGATTGGTTTTCAATTTCTATTAACATCTTTAATTCTAGTCTGAGACCATTATTATGGTTTAAGATGACTATAATATATGTATTATGTCTGATATATGGTTTTTGAATCTTTTTTACACATATTTTTTATTTATAAAGCAAAATGAGGTCGTCATGTTCAAAACCCGCTAATTGACCCAAACGGTTATCATTAAATAATTTATTTAATGATTCATCTTCACTCCAAGAAACAAAATGAAATTTACAAACAAGTAACATTATTTATGTTAACTAATCACATATAACTTCAATTCTGGAAATGAATCCTCATTTTTCACAATTCTCTGTTCATGTATATAATAATACCAATCCAGAAACAAACTGACCCGAACAATGAAATTGAACCTCTCAACCCATTAAAAGGGTCCTGAATAAACTGAATAAGGTTATAATAAATCAATTAAATGAATATGAGGTTCTATAATTATTAATTAATGAACCTAAATTTTTCAATCTGGGTCATTATGATCAAGTGGAGAACACCTTCGGACTTAAGGTAAGGGTTTCTTCATCTCACATCCATTTTTGTGAGATATTCTATATTCACTACTTTTACTGGTTTATTGTTTTTGTATAATTCCCATTAATATTTCAAATCATGAATATATTTATTTTCATCATATAAAATTTATCATTTCATGATTATTAATTTTGGGGATACGATTCAATTGATTACAATGTTCTATGTATGTTCTACCAAAACCAACATTTTCATTCGGGTTGCTCTTATTCTATACTAACCTCAATGAAATATTTATTTATTCCTATTTACTCCACATAAATAATGTGTAAATATTATATATATTCATACCAATCGGAATCCTTATTTATGTCATGGAGAGTAACTTGTTTTAAAAGAATATTTCCAAAAAATCTAAATGCAAGCCCGATTCAAGGAACTTCTCAAATTATTAAATATTGAAGTTAACTCTATCATCTATTTTAAGACATAGTTATCTTTCTAAAATAAAAAAATTTATCATGAAAAATATATTTTGGTTCATTTCTGATTTTATGAAATCAAAAAAGAATTTGTGCTTAGAAATCCATTAATATTTTTCTTAGACACACTAAAATGTTTTATTTCTAAATTTTCTTTAAAATTTATTTTTGAATAATTTCACCTCTATATGAAATTATTTAAGGCTAAAATATAATTTCAATGACCTTCCATTTTATTTTATAGGATATACATGTTTAAAATCTTATTTCATGACAAATACAAATGATTTTCTAAAATAAGTCATTTTTCTGAAGTAAAAAATGATTTTTCACATCTCACTTTAACTTTTATGAGATATATTCATTGTTAACCACTTATTTATTTCATGTGGGGTATGGAAATACATTTGGTATGTCATATAAAGATTATCCTTACTCTCATTATATTCTAATGGATTATTATTGGAATGCTTCAAGGTTCTTTGAGGCACTTTGGAATGTTAAATGATTATTTCCAAAAGGATTTTTCAATGGTATCATTTAAAAGTATCTTTATCTATGTCAAAAAACTTTGTTGAATCTTTTACTTAATTTTGGTTTATATCCTATGATATCATCCAATTTGTTTTATTTAATGGTCTATGATTATTTATACTGTGGATGTTCTATATTGAAACCATTAACCATAATACTCTGAATGGTTAGTGTTTATGTTTAATGATTTTGGAAAGTTTTTACATTTCATATGTTAGATTAAATATGAATATATAGGTTTTTTATGTTTTTCACCATTCATATGAAAAATTACTTGGATTTAGTAAGTGTCGTTTGGGGCCTGTTATAGCCCCTCGGTGTATTCGTGGGTCTCATGAGATAAGCTAAGTCTGGGTAGGAGGCCTTGGCGAAATGGTTGTATATGGTCTTGGAAAGATCCTTGAAGGTATGGTTATGATGTCCCCCATTATGAATTCCTTCATTATGAAACTTGTAATTTATAGTTCATGTGGTTATTCCACTAGTATAATACCCATGATTATGTTTTATTATGGCATTAGTTATTCATATCTTATTCATATCATATTGTGTTCAAGTTTATTTTTAAAGGCATGTGTTTTTCATTATCCACCATACCTCCTGTTTATGTTTATGATATCTTCCCCTATATTTCTTACCCTTACTGAGAGTTTGAGCTCACCCCTTTATTATGTTTGATTTTTTCCAGTATTTGAAGAAGTATATTATGAATGAACTGTAGGTATAAACTTGGTGTTGTGGATGGTCCATATAAAACTTATATGTTGTTTTTTATTTCATGTTTTAATGTTGAACCTATGTATGTATCTGGTTTTCCAAAACTACTAAACTATTTGGTCCTTTGAGATATGACTTCTCTGTAATCATGCTAATGTAATGAAATAATGCACCAACTTCGGGCTTCTGAGGTAGGGATGTGAAAGTTTTTATCATAGAAATTTTAGTAAAAAACATGGGAAAAAGATATAGAAAATGTATATTTAGGGAACAAACACCTTTTATAGACTTGACGATGCACAAACAAGAAAATCCTAAAATTTTGGTAAGAAATAGATTTTTTGGAATTTCCTAGAAAATAATTTCATGTATGGATACTAGAAGTGGAAGTGGTTCTGGAACCTATGTAACTAGGAGTAAGAACTTTGATTAGGTGTTTTGGTCTTAGCCCGGGTAACATGTTAAATGACAATTGGCCTTACTACGCACCTAGTTTGACACTCATGGGGGATATGTATAGGATAATTTACATTTTCATTAAAATCCATTAAAAATTAATTGTTCCCATAAAGTATCCAAATTATTTGGTTCTAGGATTTGTGATTCATAGATTTATGTTATTTACCATGATTATTGTTATATAGAGTTCATAATTTTATGATATGATTTAGTATATGGAATTGATTATAAATGGATACTTGCATAAGGAATGAGAACATCACTATTTCACATGTTGTAAAGAGTAAGAAGGATCATATCTCTTATGGTTGTAAGACATCATTTTGAAAGAAAATAGTATTCAAAGTATCCTCATCATATGAGGAGATAATATCATGCGCTAACAAGGTATATAAATATTTCTCTAAGTTCTATGTATTTGAAGGTAAGTAAGAGAAGAAGATGGTGGAAGAGGAAATAATGGATAAAGGGAAGAATAATAAGGTTAGAATTCTAACATCTGGTACATGTGGAAAGAAATACCCCAAAGACTACTTAAAAGGAAAAGGAGTCAGTTACAAGTGCAGAGAAAAGGGACACAAAGTTCATGATTATAAGGGTAGGAAATTGGTTTTCAATGTACAATTCATTAATTTCAATTAAATTGGACACTATGCGAATCAATTCCCCATGAGTCAAAAAAATATGCACTAAATGATGTTACAGGATAAATATCAAGTCATGATACAGCCACAAATGAATTTGAATGATTAATATGCCTAATCAAGAATCATGACATTTGAATATTTTATCAGAAATGTATTGGTTATAATAATTATGGAATATATTAGGATTGTAATACATTACTATTTCATGAATAATTTGAGGTCATATGATGAATGGTACCAAGGATATGTGACTCGGTAAAATGTTAATATCATGGGAAAGTATATGGATGAGGGAAATAAAACCCTAAATATATTTCAGATGATTAAGATAATGATGAAGATATGATTGATTTGGATAAGTACTCACTACCTCAAAACTGATTATTGACTTGTCTATAAGTGGTCAATTCTATCATTAATGGAGTTTACAACACTTATGGATATAAGGAATATATCCAAAAACATGTGTAAGGATATGTGAATGTCTACAATAAGGCTGTATGGTAAATTTAGTTATTACCATATTTCTAGAGTATACATTTTGAATGTATTCACATTTTTGGAATGTGAAAATTTAGGTTTGATTCATATTGATTAAAGTAAAATAAGGAAGTAGATGCATTGTGCAGGATGAATCATGGATTAATGAAGAAAATGAGGATTTCCATTGACCCCATGTAAATGGATCTAGCAAGGATGGATATGGGAATGATTCTAAAGTGTTGGATTAAGATATTTTGGAATGTTAAACCACTTATGAAATGGTTTAAGTTGATCATTTTATGAGGATTTAGAGTTTAATTTCACCACATTATGCAACCTGTGCTAAGAGATGAAGTATAGATAATTCAAGGCACATAAAAAGGATAATATTGTGTTTATGTAATAGAAACATATATTCATAATCTTATAGAGTGGAACAATTCTTAAACTCTGGGAAAAGAGTCTTAAAAACAAATATTGTCCTATTATCATTTTTTCATAACTGTAGTTTATGGTTTTTTGGTAATGAGCTTTCATCTTATCATATTCCTTATCGCATTTTTTCAGAACATGATGGTTTGATTATTCTTCCATGACCATGTTATCCAATTAAAATGTGTAGTTCTATATAAACTAATTCATTTCATTATCCCACTTATTAAGAGGATATTTTAACCATATTTCTGATATAGGTTTCCCACAAGAGAATTTTCATGTGTCATCCATTAACATTCAAAATTCAATTTCAAAACTTTGCGGATGAAATTTTCATAAGGAGAGGAGAATATAACACCCCAAACATAATTTTACCACCTCTATGAGTTTTAATTTCAAAAAAATGACATATACAGTTGCATTCAGTAACATATTTGGGGTCTGATAAGATCAACTTACAATTTTTTTTAATATTAACCTGGCCATTATGAATATTAATGTACCCTTATGAATAGTAAAATGACCCTCATGAATAGTAACCAGACCCATGAATGTATAGATAAAATTTAGACACCTTATAAATGAAATAGATTATTTTAGAAATTAATAATTAACTGTTAGAATTTCTGTGAGTAATAAATTTTTAATTACAATTTAAAATTAATAAAATAATTTAAAAAAATCATTTTCATAAAATTTATTCCTAAATAAATATTTTGGTTTCCTATAATTTTATTATAATTTAAAAAGATCTTGGTAAATTTTTAAAAGTATTATAAAATCGATTTTAAATTTAAATCTGTATTTTACAAGTATATAATGATTTTTTTTAAAAACTAATTTTGATTATTTAGAAAATTATTATGATAAAATGTTCATTTTTTAATTATACTCGTCAAAAAATTCTTATGGTGAATTTTTGGTATTTTTCTGAAATACTTGATTTTTTTGGTGAATAGTAAAATTTGATAATTTATGAAAAATGATAATTAAGTGAATTTATGCATCATTATTCAGTAATTGATGATGTAAATGGCCATTAGTCTGAACTAACATGAACATATTACTTGTTTTGGTCATAATAACCAGCACTATTTCTTGTCTTGAGAAAAAGAATAAAACAATGAATAAAATATTCATAAATCCCTCATCACCTACACTATACCCCCCCCCCCCCCTCACATCCTACTTTATTCACTCCTATAAGGACTTGATCCTTGACAAGACTCTACAAAAATATCCTCCCAAGATCCTCCCCCACTTCTATCATCCCTTGGTCTCATAAAAAGACCAAATCCTCCCCTAAAGAGGCTCTAAAGGAAGATTAATTAAAGATGTGAATTCCTTTATTCGATTCTTTTACATTTTTTTTAAGTTATTTTGTTTTATTTTCTATCCTCGCCCCTCCAAATTAAAATTTTATGAAATATAAATTACCTTAAATATTATTTAATTTTTTTATGATGATATAATAATTTATTATCATCTCTCCATTACCCTTCTTTTATGCTAGTAGTAAAAAACACAATCTGAGATTTTCAAATTCACCATATTCAAGGATGATGGGTTTTTAATTTCTATTACCTTATTCAATTATGGTCATAAAACCATTATTATGGTTTAAGAAGATTATAATATTTGTATTATTTCTAATATATGGTTCTCAAATCTTTTTTTACAGATAGTTTTTATTTATAAATAAAAATGAGTTCATTCTGTTAAAAACCGCTAATTAACGAAAACGGTTATCATTAAATAATTTATATAATAAATCATCTTAAATTCAAGTAACAAAATTAAATTTACAAACACATAAACTTATGGATGTTATCAAATAAAATATAACTTCAATTCTGGACAACCACCGTCATTTTACAAGATTCTCTGTTCATGTATATAAGTATACCGATCATGAAACAAACTGACCCGAACAATTAAATTAAACCATATATCCCATCAAAAAAGATGTGAATGAAATTACTAAGGATATAAAAAATCAATTAAATTAATATTTTGTTCTTTAATTATTAATTAATGAACCTAAATTTCGTTATTCAGGTCATTAAAATCAAGTGGAGAACACCATCAGACTTAAGATAAGGGTTTCTTCATCTCACTTCCATTTTTGTGAGATATTTTATATTCACTACTACTACTTTTTTATGGTGTATGTATACCTCCCAATGATGTTTGATATAAGTAATCTCATTATTTTCATGATATTAAATGTATCATTTCATAATTATTAATTTTTGGGCATACGATTCAATTGATTACAAAGTTTTTAAATATTTTCTAACCGAACATCCATTTCATTCAGGTTGCTCTTATTATCTGCTCAACTCAATGAAATTATTATTTATTCCAATTTACTCCTCATAAATTCAATTTTCATGTTATATATATTTTTACCATTCATAATCCTTCTTTATTTGATGGTGAGGTTCATTTTTAAATAGAATCCTTCAAAAATGTTGTTCTGAAATGCATGTGTGATTCAAGGAACTTCTTAAATTATTACATATTTTGAAGTTCACTAAATAATATATTTTATGACATATTTATCTTTCTGAAATCACACATTGTAAAATTAAAAAACTATTTTGGTTCATTTCTTGTTTTATAAAAGCAAACATCCCTTTTCTCTTTAAAATCTTTTAATATTTTCTTTAAACAACACTAAAATGGTTTATTTCTAAAGTTTCTTTAAAAACTCTTTTTAAATTATTTAACTTCAATATGAATTTATTTAAACTTAAAATAAAATTTCAATGACCTTCCATTTTATTTTATGTGATATACATATTTACAATCTTATATCATGAAAAATACAAATGATTTTCCAAAACAACTCTTCTTTCCAAAGGAAAAACAATTTTTCTCATCTCACTTTAACATTTAGGAGATATATTCCTTTTTAACCACTTCTTTCTTTCTTATGGTGTATGTACTACCCTTTGTTATTTCATATCAATAGTATCCTTATTCTCATGATATTTTAAGTGATTATTATTTGAATGTTTCAAGGATGTATGCGACACTTTGGAATGTTTAAGTATTATTTCCTCAAAGATTTTTCATGGTCTCATTTAAAATTATCTTCATCTATGTCAACATCCTTTGTTGAATCATGTACTTCAGATAATTTTATCTATTATGATATCATACACCATGTCTTATTGAATTATTAATGATAAGTTTCATAGTGGATGTGGTATCTTGAAACCACTGACCATATTACTCTAAATGGATAGTGTTTTTGTTAAATGATTGAGGAAAGTTATTTACATTTAATATGTTAATTTCAATATGAATGTATATATTGTTTATGTTTATCTACATTCCTATGAGGAAATAATTGGACTTATTTAGTGTTTTTTTGGTCCCTCTATATCCTTTCGGTACATCGGTATGTCTCGTTAGACAAACTAGGTATTGGCATGAGGCCTTGATAAAATGGTTATTTATAGTCATCGCATGATGCCTTGATGGTATGGTTTTAATGTCCAACATTATTTATTCCCTCATTATGAAGCTATTAATTTATATTTAATGTTTTTATTTGACTATTATAATACCAATTATTATGTTTTATAATGGCATTATTTATTTATCTCTTATTCATGTCATATAATGTTTAGGTTTATTTTTATAGGCATGTGTTTTTAGTTATTCACCATGCCTCATGTTAATGTTTATGATATATTTTTCTTTATTTATTACCCTTACTGATCATTTGAGCTCACCTATTTATTATGTCTTATTTTACAAGGATCTGAAGAATTATAATATGAATGAATTGTCGAGATAAACTTAGTGTTGTGCATGTTCGCAATAAAACTTATAGGTTGTTTTTCATTTCAAGTTGTAATGTTGAAACTATGTATGTATCTTGTTTTCAAAAACTAAAAACTATTTGATCCTATGATATAAGGCTTCCTTGTAATCATTTCAATGTAATGAAATAATGCACTGACTCTGATATTTTGGGGTTGGGGAGTTACATCTCCACCTGTGTAAATTAAATGATGCATGCGGGTATGTCAATTCCTGATAAGTAAGGGCCACTCCAGTGATAAGTAGGCCATATTAGAAAATTGGAAATGTATTCAACACATAAATATTTTCCTAGTAATATGTAATGGTTGATAAACGGAAAGGGAAGTACATAAATATTGACTTAATAATATAAAAAGTCTTATTAGACACAATAGAAATATATAATGGTGGATCTAATGATATATAAAGGTTGACCCATGACTAAGGTAATTTGTAATTCTTTATTTCCTCAAATAAAAGTGTGGATATTAGGGAAATGAAATATAAAATTCCAAATTTTATCATATGTAAAGTTTACCTAATGTTCACTTCAAATAAATAATTTTTAATCTATAAAATGATGTGATATGTAATGGTTTTATAATTTTTACAAAATTGAGTCGAAGTACTAATGAATCACCAAAAAATTAACCTCTTAAAATCTCAATATGATCTTTAAGACCTGTATTAGATCAAATATCTTCCAATTTGTCTCTTAAATAAATAAAAGGTAACTAAAAAGGATGTCCTGATTTGAATATAATTAAGAATAATTTGAGATTTAGTTAAAGATTATTTGGATGGATTATGTTGTATATATTTTTAATTTGAAATTTAATTTGATAACTGGAGATCATTCTCATACTAAAGAATATATTTTATACTTCTGCGAAAATACATTATATTCTTGAAAATTAAAAACATATCAACACATATTGTTATAAGAGAGCATATAATATAATGAAAGATATAGAGTATGAAAAAATAGATGAATGAGAAGACAAATAAGAAAAATAACAACTTGATATAACCCTAACTTAGTTAAAGAATAAACTATTTTAAAATAAAATATTATATATAATTATCTATATGGGATAACATAACACAATTTTGGAGACATATTTCACTATCTTATGTTCAATAATAAACCACAACTTATTTATCCAATATAATAGATTTTGTGGATCATGTGATAATTTTTTATACCAGATATACTGAGGATATTATTATTTACAAGTTGATAATGAAGGTGATAATTGTTTAGTATTGTAATTTTTTTTAAGGAATGTTTTTTGAATAAAGCAAATCACCTCATTTTGTATTTGGTCAAAATCATCCTGAACATTGTTTTTAAAAGAATCATGCTCACCATGGTCCAGAATGGGAGAAGATCAAAATCAGTAATTGATCAAAACCATGCTGAATTTGGAATGAAATAGTCAAATTGAGAATGAGACTTGTTGGAAGTAAATGGTCATTGGATTCAATCTGTATCCGGTATGAAAGAAATCATTTTTTATAAATAATCGGAGTCTGCATGACAAGTATTAATTAAATTTGATGATGCTTTTTGAATTTGTATTTCAAATAAATCATAAGTTTATTAGAGAAAATCTTATTCTGGATTGATGTAAGAAAAGGTAAATGTGATTTTCTAGTACATACCAAGATTTATCATATCCAGGTGGAAGAGAAGAAACAGATACTTCTGATCAAAAAAGTATCATACCCAATTTAATTGTATCAAGGTGGAAAATAATAAGAAGGATGTTAAAGATAATACTTATAAAATAGAGTATACAAGAAAATATTAATTAATAAATTGTACTCATAATGATCGTTTCCATAGTGATCATACTTAGATTAATCATATTTGTGAAAATCGTACAGAAATATCGTACTCTAGAGAATCATACTCAAGCTGAGTTGGAGAGGAAGGAAGAATGAATGTAAATTTATTATAATTTACAATTGAAGTATGATGATTCTTAAGTTTTTCTCGAATGAATATAAAGTCATGAAGGATGTCATGATACATGCATAGGTCTATGAATTAAGGAAGTTTCAAATGAATCAATCTGAAGCTAATGAAAATAGTAATGAGAAAGACTGATCAACAATGTAGTCAACCATTTAAGATGGTTGAATAATTTTCTGAAGGAAGAGATAGATGAACTCTGATTTGTTTCCAAATGTCATCATCAAATGTGTTAAGAGTTGAATTACATTTTTTACTTTTCACGTGAATTTTCAAGTGGGTCAAGAGAAAAGTTAAAGAAGTAAAAGTGGTTCGAGAGCATAGATTAAGGATTTTTATGAATGTGGAGTCAACAAGAATCTTGAAATTCAAAAGAATGAAAATATTCAATTGATACAGAGAATTGAATTTAGAAATAGAAATAGTATCCATTTCATAATACATTTCCATTAAATAGATAAAAAGATTGGTTTTAAAGAAATTAGATTAATTTTAATGAGAGATTAAATCTGATGAAAATTAGAGAATATTTCAGAAGAGTTGAAGAATCTAAAATCACCTAAAACATTAGGGGGAATTGAGATTTTGGTGAATTTTTTAAAGTGTAAATGGTTCTAGTATTCCTACCAAAACCTCTTATGGGTCACATATAAAAGGCGAAAAGTATATAGTACTTCTCCTATGATTGATGTGTTATTCACTATAGAAAATAGAGAAGATATGAGATTGTTTTTAGAGAGAAGAAGAAGTTTTTATAATCACTTTTGTGCAAGAACTTTTTATGAACAAGTAAAAGGAGAAGAGACGTGATATCAATTTCATATTCAACTAATCATTTTATTGGTTGATTATCCTATTCAGTTGATTATCGTATTCATCTTGTTAATCATATTCATCTGATCATCATATCGGTCAGAATAATCAGATTGGGATTTCCATATTAGGATTTCCATAATGAGGAAAATGCTCTCAATTACCTCAATCATACTCAGATAGTGTAACAATTTTCATGTTGTGCAATCATACTGGGAATAATCAGAAATGAAATAATCAGGCTGAGAGAATCGTTTTGGGAAGAATCGTATTGGGATAATCGTAATTGGAAGAATCGGATTGGGAAAAACATAATGGGAAAATCACACTTAGTTTTCGATAATAATGTCTTGGAAGTTCCTACCATATTCTCGGAAATAAATTGAAGAATTTTATTAGAAGTAATACATTTTTTGAAATTGAATTGATGAACATGTAACATGAGTTTATACACAAACATTATTTTACCTTATTTCTGATAAGAGGGTGAACAAGTCCTTTTGGATTGTCTTCAAAGTACTACATGTGTGAAAGGTAATGTCCTACTTGTTTTAATAAAAAGATTTTTATATTGTATTATGTGCTATTGGATTATTTCCAAACCATACCAAGTATATAGGAATTCTTATTGAATAATGAACCTTATAAATTCTGAAGTTCCTATTGATGTGTGTTTGATTTTATGTAAGCAGGGGATTGAAATATTTAATAAGTGGTTAAGTTTATTTCAATTTCAAAGAAACATAAAAGAAACATTATCACTAGTTTACCTCCTCCTTCTCTTAGTAACACAATTACACTAACTGGTCACTTTCAATTGGTATCAGAGCATAGGTTCCCTTCACTTTTTCATTATTGATAGAGAGTTTGAATTGTCTGAATAGTAAAGTTATTCTAGTTTTAGATGGAAATAATTATCATATATAGAAATATAGAATGTTTCCTTATCTTATATCTATTGGATATGATGTTATTGAAGCTAAAATAGATGGGTTTCCTCCTATTGATTATAAAACTCCTCTTACATCTTTTGAAAAAATGAATGTTGAGAATGATGGAAGGGCCAAAAATGATATATTATCATCACTTTTTAAAATGTTAATTCCTAAGGGAGAAAGGTTTTTCCATATATAATATTACATGGGATAAATTGAAAAACATATACAAAGTCAATACAAAAGTGAAGAAGGTAGAAATTCAAATATGGATGTTTAATTATGAACACTTAAAGAAGGTTGAGTAAAAATGTTTTATTTTTGACTTTTATACTAGGATATATAACATTGTTAGTACTATCAGATGTCTTTCTAAAAATATAGATGATTCTATAGGTGTTGAAAAGATCTTGAGGATCATTCTAGGAAAATTTAATGCAAAAGTTTCTTCATTGGAATATATAGATCTAGAAACATTATCTATTGATGATTTTCATAGCACTCTCATCACGTATGAAATTAGAAGGGAGAAGTATATGAAAATAAAAACAAATTTTTATAGGGAAATTTCTTTTAAGGCTTCTAATAATTAAAATTCAAAAAATATTCTTATTAAAGATGAAGATGGTGATTCTGACTCTGAAAATGTGGTGTGTAAAAATAAAAGATGATATTTTATACTTTTTTTATAAAACATTTAGAAGAGTTATTTGGAAATAAAAATAGAAACATCCCTCGAAATGTTTTGAATGTGGAGGCATCGGTCATTTTGCAAAAACATTTCATCAAAGAAAGAAAGAAAAGAATAGTTATTAAGAATAAATAAATACAAGAAGATCATGGAAGAAATAGGGAGATAACATAAAATAGTATTCCAAATAGAAATGAATAAAATTATTCAAATCCAAAAGAATATGGTTCTCATCTAAAGATGAAGAAGAAGAAGGTTGTGGTGTTGAATATGAAAAAACAATTGAATTGGGTATTGAAAATATTTTCATTACAATAATAAAAAAATGAATAGCTTAGAAGATGTTGTTCCAAACAAGATAAAACTCAGCTTGAATATCGTTTTAAAGAAGATCTGAAATAATGTTTAAGAATGATTAGAAAACTTGAAAAGAAAAACAACATGTTGGAATATGAATTCTCTTCAATAAAAAATATATAATGTATTTCTAAAGATAAAGTGAAGATGAAAAAAGATATTGATGATCTGAATAAGTCTCTTGAGGAAGAAAGCAATCTGAATGAGCATTTGGAAGTGAAGTTGAAGGAAAAAAAGAATAAGAGTTGGAGCTTATCTTATAAAATATTTTCAAAGATGAATAGAGAAGTTTATATTTTGAAAACTTTATTTATGAAGTCTTTGAAATTTCTATAAATTAAAAACATGATAAGGAAAAAAATATACCGTAAAATGTTGAGAAGAAATATAGAATTTTTTATCAAAAGAAGAAATTTGGGAAATTCATGTATATGGAAAAAACCAACAAAGTTTGAAATTCATAAGTCTCAATGAACATTGAGTCCAATAATGTTTTAAAACAATATAAATTCAAAAAATATTTCTATACCTTTAATTCCAATAAATTTAAAAATAAAAAGTAATACTTGGATTGAAAATATAAAGGCTGGTGGAACAGAAAAGAAAGATAATAAGGTGGCTGAGATATGTATTCACAATTCATTGAACATGGAAGTTTCAAAAAAAATAATCATTCTATTACTATTATTGGTATTGTGGTGTATTCAGGAATAAAAAAAGTTTATGTTGGTTTAACATAAAACATTACTATTAATCCACAGGTTATGAAAGATAGAGGTTGAGGGTGAGTTAATCTCCATAGAGAAAGAATTTTGAGATTGCGTTTTTGAAAAAACCAAAACTGGTTGGAGTAATGATTAAAAATAGGTTTCAACCATTGGAAACTAGTTATTAAAGGTGTGATCAACCAGGAAACCTTACAAAAGGATGTCTTTTATTGTTATTTACACATCAATAGTTCCATAATAATGCAAAAAATCTAGAATTAATGAATGAAAATAAAGAATAAAAATCTCTTGTTCTTGAAACTACATTGAAATCAACAAAAAAGATTGACAATAGATTCTTACAATGGGTGGGGTTTTTATATGACAGTATATTTAAATTTTTGAAGAATGTTAAATACTTCAAATAATTAATAGTGAAATTTTATAATGATTAATCCTTGAAAACCAAAGGTTTTGGTTCATCCATCATTGGAAAATAAAATATGAAATCCAAGAAATATTTCTAAGTTGATGGGTTGAAACACAATTTACTATGTGTTTCAAAATTGTGTGATCAGGGTAAAAAAGTTATCTTCAAAAAATGTATATTTATGGTAAGAAGTAAATAACATGGAAATATTGTTATAAGAGGCCAACATACAAAAGATTTTTTTTAGATAAGTGAAATAGAAAACACTTCTTACATGAGTATGGGCGAAGAGAAAAAAATTGTGGCATAAAGTTTGGGGCACATGTGTCAAAGAAACATGAGAAATGTATCTAAAATAGATAGTGTATCAGACATTCTTGATTTTCCAATAAGAATATATTGGCATTGTGCTATTTTTTAGAAGGGAAATATTATAAATGTGGTTCATAAGAAAGTTGAGATTCGTTTAATACAACCTTTGGAAATAATTTATTCCGATATTTTTTGGCCAATGAGAAAATATTAAAAAAAGGATATAAGTTCTTCATCGGTTTCATTGATTATTTTACACATATTACTTGTGTTATGTATATGAAACATAAATTAGATACTTCAAAAGTGATTAAATGTTTCATAATGAAATCTGGCAAGGAATGTGAGTATTCAGGGAAGAAGTTGAGAATAGAAAATGGTGGTCAATAAAGAAGTGAATAATTATATGTTTATCTTAAGAAGTATGGAATTAGGAATGAGTATAGTTCCCCCGTAAACTCTTTAACAAAATGGTCTTTCTGAAATAATGAAAAATGTTTTGTGGAAATGGGAAGAACTATATTACTTGAACATGGGATTTCTCATTACTTTTGGTGGAAATCCATTAGAACTGCTAATTATATCAAAATCCATTGTTTCTAAAGGCCTCAAGAATATATGAATCCATATGAATTGTTTTATGGAAAAACCTCAAGTTTTAAACACCTAATAGTTTTTGGTAGTCCATGTATTATAATGAAGAAAGGTGGAAACTATATAAAGTGTGATCCGAAAGGTGAAGATCGAATCTTTATCGACTATGATATATAAAGAAGGGGATATAGATTCTTAAATAAAGAAATAGAAAGAATTTTTTTTCAATTTATTTTAATCTAATTGAAAAATAATATAAAGATAAACATGCTCAGGTATACTAGAAAGTTGAGAAAGTTGAAGAAAAAAATCTGATAAAGATACAGAAAATTGTATTCCTACTCGAGAAGAAGAAACAAACTCAACTATTTATAGTGATGAGAAATATATTCGAAAATATAACACAATGATGATAAATAAAGTGTAATCTTAGAATATAATTGGTGATCAACATTATAAGTTTCAAACAATAAGAAAAACAAATTCTATTACACATAATTTTTTATATTCAAAAGTGGAGCTGAATTATGTGAAAGAATATTTTGAGAATCCATAATGGGCTTAGGCCCTAAATCAATAATTGGAAAAATTAAAAAGAATGAAATATAGAAACTCATAACCAAGACATAAAACAAAAACATTATTGTCACAGAGTGGGTTTTCCTTAATGAGATGAATAAAGAATGTGAAGTGATAAGAAACAAAGTAAGGTTGGTATGAAAACGGTATTCACTAATAAAAGTATTTTATTTTTATGAATCTTTTGGTCCATTAGAAATATTAGAAAACCTCATAATCATTATTTTTAGTACTTCATAGTGAGGTTAAAATATTATTCAAATTGTGGTTAAATCTGTATTCTTAAATGGTGATCTTAATGAGGAAGTTTACATTAAAAACCTTGTGGATTGGTTGTTGGGAAACATGAAAGTTATGTGTGCAGATTGAAGAAGGACATGTATGGACTAAAACAAGCTCCAAGGGCATGGTACTTCAAATTGGATACATTCTTAAGAAAGTTGAATTTAAATAAATCAAGGGTGGATAGCGGTCTCTACATTTGAGAAAGTCAAGATAAATCCCTCACTATGATTATTTATCTTTATGGGATTATCTTCTCTGGGAATGATTAAATAAATTGTAAAAGGTTTTGTGAAGAAATGAAAAAGGGTATTCAAAATGTCTATTTAGGGTGAAATTAAATTATTTCTTTGGTTACAAACACATCAAATGAAGTAATACATTTTTATTTCTCAAGAAAATTATTCTAAGAAACTTATAAAGAAGTTTGGCATGGAAAACTCAAAACTATTTCCCACACCAATGTCAAAGGGAACAAATTTGTGTAAGGATGGATACAGAAAAGAATTTTATTAGGAAGAATTTTGAAATATGATTAGAAGTTTATTTTATTTAACTACATTAAGACTAAACATTGTTTATTTTGTTTCATTCTGATAAATATTACAATTTTCTACAAAAGAATGACATATAATTATTGTCAAAATAATTCTCAAATAAATCAAAGGCACAGCAGTATTCATAATCAGGTAAGGAATCTCATATAGAATTGAATTTTTTGAGTATTCAGATGTTTACTGGGTATGAAATATTGAATAGATTGGATCCACATCTAGTGGAGTATTCTTTCTGGGAATGAATTTTTTTAGTTGGTATTTATAGAAACATAATTCAGTAACTCTCAGTATTTCAGAAGCTAAGTATGTTGCTTCCACTCAATCCACTACTCTAATATTGTGTATAAAAACTCAATTGGGGGACTTACTTATTGAAGTTAAGTTACCATTTATCTTGGGTTGTGACAATCAAGGAAAAATCATTCTCACCAAGATTCATTTTAAACATTATTTTTCAAAAAAAATTGATATCAAATATAATTTTATCAACGATCATGTGTAGAAGAATGAATTGAAACAGATCTATGTTCCAAAATCAGAACAAGTTGCAGATATTTTCAGAAGACGTTTACTGACGGAATCCTTTTATAAATTGATGTTGAACATGGGTGTCCAACCTATTTCCCTTTAAGGTTGGTGTATGTGTTTTTTCTCCTCTCTTATCTTACCATTGTATTTTATTTTAAAGTGGATAATTCTTTTATAAATATATCTATTTGAATGCATGTGAAATGTAAGAGATATGGGTACACTGTGAATTCAGCATTTTGTTGTGTGTGAAATGTTTTAACATGTTTGTTGGAGTGATTTTATGAAAAAAATTGTATTGTTTTTTAATAAAGAATAACAGATGAGAAACAAATATGTGGAATAAAGTGTAGATGGTTTTCATAATCACTTATTTTAGACATCATGGTTTTTTTTCAATTATTCTTGATTCTTATAATGAGTTCGCTCTTGTAGGTGTAGAATTATTGAAAATTAATCCATTTCTTTAGGATAAAAAGTTCAGGGATTTATGAAACTTGTTTAAAAAAAAGGTGGATATTGTTAGGATCAAGCTGACAATGAAGGTGATTGTTTTTGAGTGTTATATTTTGTTTTCAAGGAATGATTTTGAAGAAAGGAATTCATATCAATTTGTATTTGGTAAAAATTGAAATGAAAATAGTTTTCAAAAGAATCAGACTCACCATGGGTCTGGAATGGGAAAAGATCATAATGAGGAATTTATCAGTTTCATGATGAATCCTAAAATGAAAGGGTTGAAATGAGAATGCATCTTGCAAAAAGTAAATGTTCATCAGATTCACTCTGAAGTCATGTTGAAAGTAGTGATTGTATTGATGAAGAATCAGAATCTGCATGAATATGATTAATTAAATGTGATGATGATTTATTGATTTTTATTTAAAAATAAATCATTATTTTATGGGATAACTAATGATGCAATATTGATGGAAGAAAAGGTAAAATTGGTATTCCAAATCATACCAAGATTTTTTGTATCTAGGTGGAAGAGAAGAAAAATATGCTTCCAATGAAAAAAATCATACCCAATTTCATCATATCTGGGTGGAAAAGAAGAAAAGGGATGTTGAATACCATACTCAAGAAAAATTCATATTCATTCCAATCATAATCATGAAATCATACAAAAAATGATCATACTCAGATTAATCGTATCCAGGGAAATCATACTCTAAAAGACCGTACTCTGAACAGTCGTACTCAATATGAGTTGGAGAGGAAGCTAGAATGAATTGAATGATACGAAACCTTCCCATTGAATTCTGATTTTACCAGTCCATATTTTTCTGGAGTTTCTTTTTAGAAATTATTTGGGGATATTCAGAGACTGGGCGCTGAGATGTAACGTGATTCTGAGGCCCGGTGTGCCCAAAATAAATCTTTGAAAAAAGTTTAGTAATTAGTTAATAACTCTCGGGTAGATAAATTTGAACTTTAAAATCTATCAAAAAGATGCTCAGAAGAGAAATCTGAGGGCACCGTTGCATTAGGAAAAATGAATTTACCTTAGGCAAGGCCTAACATCATCCAGAATGGGTTAGATGAAGAAATTAGATTTTGGATGAGAGCATCGATAAAATATTCTTAAATTAACATATTTTATGATGTAATGATGTTTTTCTTTTAAACCAACCACTACCATAAATCCAGGGTTATCGTCATAACTATGGAGTTTCCCTAAGAAGGATGAGGAGGTTCTCCCTCGGGCAATGATGAATCGACAAACACCAGTGGAAAAAGGATTGACGTGGTGATTTGACTTCAATCTATGTCTTCAAGTGATCCAAACTCTAGGTAGTGGTTGTTATTTAATTCAATTCTTTCACTGTTCTTGGATTTAAATGACGAATGACGATCAACCCACGAATAGGTTGACCAACGGATCATTTGTTCTTGCCAGAGAGATTTATATCAAGTTTATCTTGGGGGAATTAATCCATTCATGATGGAATTATATTTGATTTTCTCGATTTAATCCTTCTAATGGGATTGGATCAATGTCCTGAAAAATGACAGCGAATGTTGTTCCTCACTTTGGTTGATGTGGATTTCTTCTACTCTTTTACCTAGTATTCTTCTAGTTCTTCACGGGTTGAAGAATGGTCGATCCTTGTGCAACTGTTCTTGGAAAAAAGATCTGAAATCATGGATTCGTAATGGATACGGCATGATAGGCATGAGACGATGATGAATAAGGACGGATCAAGGCTGTGTGGTAGATACTATGGATCGAATGCTTTCTGAAGAAAGGGATCACAATAGATATTTGAACCCCAGGAGGTGAATAATGTGGACTGAGGACTCCAAAACACCCTCTAGATTGGCAAAAGGACCATCGGAGTGTGTATGGTGGTACGTGGAGGAAACTGCCGGTGCTGCGGCAACACACAGTGGTGGATACGTGCCGGACTACGGGGCAGCATGCCAAGGTTTCATGTCATGGTGGTGCGATGCGATGGTGATGGTGGAAGCAGTCGTGTTATGAGATTGTCCTCTTGGTGGAGTCGTGGCTCCAACAGTAGTGTGACTTGGACCCGCCAGTCGTGTGAGTTACCCAATCTGCGTGACCAGACTCGTTAACCAGGGAGGCGGCGCCACCTCGCACCGCATAATGTGGAATTGGATGCGGAATTATCACGTCCATGCTGGAGGAACCAGTCCGCCTTTGAGAGGGATGAGCTGGTGGTGGCATGCCACGCCCAACCAAGTGGGTTGGGTCAGACCTGTGGCCCAGTTGGTTTGGACCTAGGTCGGTTCGGACCCGGGTTGGGTCAGATCAGACCAGGACCCCCGCTGGCCCATGATTCACTAAAACACATGTAAATTTCATAAAAATTGTTCATTTGATGCATTGTTTGTGGAGTCTGGACCCTTGTGAAAAGACCTTCCTTTTGAGATACTCTATGTGAGTTTTTGAGGAAGTTATAGGTTGGTCTATTGATTTGAAGAGTAAGCCCTCTTGATACAAGAAGACTTTCAGTAGATTCGGGGTAGTTCTCTTTAAAAAATTCTTGTACGGTTACTCCCTTGAATATTTAGGGTGCAGTTACTCCTTATACCTCTTCATAGGTAGATTTAAGACTCCCCACGTCATGGGTGTGGCTACGTTTCCTTTGGGTAGTTTCTTATGGGGGTGTTACTCCCCTGAAGGAATTGGGTGTGGGTTCTTGGATATGTTCATGAATGAAGAGTATATACTTTCCTATGAGACTAGGGACCATGTTCCATAACTTTGGATTTGTTACTCCCTTACTATTCCAGGGTGTGGTTCCTCCTTACTCATTGTTCTAGCAGAGGTGGTACTCCCATGTCATGCTAGAGAGTGGGTCATCTAGCCTGGGGTCAGTACATCCCTAACATAATTGGGTGAAGGTCCCCCATAGCGAATAAACATAAAGAGTCAGTACTCACCTAGTACCAGGGTGAAGGTCTTCTAATCACTGAGTAGTACTCCCCTACCGAGTAGGGTGTGGGTCCTCGATATACGAAGTAATACTACCTCATCGTAAGAGGGTATGGTTCCTTCCTGATTTGTACTCCCCTATTGGAACTAGGGCGCGGGTCCTCACTCATGGAGTAGTAATCCCCTATCTATGCGTAGCAACAGGTAGAGGGTCCTCCATAGGAGTTAAATTTCCCTCAACTGTAGATCACATCTACGAGGAGTGAGTCCCTCCACTTGAAGATATTGATACTTATGTAGGAGAAAGTGCTCCCTCGATAGACTAAGGTGTGGGACACTCCCTGCAGAAGCGACTGAGGTATCGTAGGTTAGTCTGGAGAAGTGATCCCTCAATTGAGCACTATGGTAAGGACCAGGCCTCATTACTTGGGTTTCCTTAGTCTTTCATTGGGAAAAAGATAGTGATGATTGGACCACTAGATTCAGGCACTGGATATGAACCTTGTACATTGTTCCTGATGGATCATATTTTCCCAGACATACCATTAGGGGTGGGAGAATTTTACCCAATGGAATGTATCTCTCAAAGAGTTCCATCTGGGATGGCTAAGATCATGGAGCATGTTCCTTGGGTTTATGTGTTACATTTTGAATCTTCAGTGAGAATCATGACACTGGTTATAAGGTTGGGACCTTATGCTTCTTAGTGGATGAGATGATACTATCTGGATGACCTTAGAATATTTATTGGAATATACCTTGGTAGAGATGACTCTACATTTCCTTGTGGTTTTTCTCTTATGTCTTAACTTTGTGGTTTCAGGGTCCCCAACTGAGTATTTTTTTAATCACCCCTGCATGGGTTTTTCCTGCATGTGTCATGTGTTGTAAAGATGACTAAAACTTTGATGAATACCTTGGTGGCCTGGGACCAGGTGGTGCCCAGTGAGATATGATAGGCAGGGCACACTTCTACATCATTCGGTAGACACTCTTTTCTTACCCTATAGATGGGGTTCTTCTACCGACAACCTTTCAGAGATGTTTTGTACTTTCTTTCTTTTAATTTTTCTTTTGTTCGGTTTGTATAATGACCCGGTTTAGTTACATCTTGTACCTTTACTCAGTGGTTATTTTAGTGGAAAGCATGTTTTTTTTATTTTATATTTTTAGGACATGGTTGCATGTGCATGAAAACATGTACTCAGTCAAATTCCTCTCACTCATGAGATAATGCCTTCGGTTCTAGCCAAAAACCCCTGTGATTTAAGAGGTGGGAATGGGGTAGTCACGGTATGGGACCCAAGGGATGGGTCGTGACAAATTGGTATCATATGAGGTTCGATCCCAACTTTTGACTAAGAGTTGTGAGTTTGGTTTGAGTTGCATAGAGAGAGTGTTAAAATGTTTCAAGTTTGACTCTCAGGGTAGAGGTTCTAGTGTTAGTGTGGTGGTCAACATATCCATTCACTGGGACTCTGATAACCTGATTTTTCGACTTGGCACATTAGGACACTGGTCGCCGGGAAAAGAATGGTGCATGCATCATATAAGAATGGTTCAGGCTTTTCATGTCCTTCTTGATTCATCTCTTCAGATATACTCTTTTAATGGTGGTTCATCGTGATCCATTTCATGATTCCACCATGCAGATTTCTAGTAAGGATTCTAGGATGAGACCATAAGGATGGTCCACTGAGAGATGAGGTATCAGTATAGGGACGAGTATTGTGCATAGCCCAATCGGGTGGTTCACCAGTGATATCACCACCCATCGCTCAGTAGTTGCTACTAGTGATACCAATAGACAATGCGCACAAGCTGAGTGCGCTACACGAGATTCAGAGGAAGAGAAATCCTATTTTTAGGGGTGATACTGACCACCAGGTGGTCTAGGGTTGGATTGACGCAGTTATGTGAGTCTTCTACCAAGTGAGGATGCCTCTTGAGAAGATGGAGATCTTCGTCGCAATACTTCTTCAAGGTTCAGTGGGGATATGGTCGGTCTTGACGATCTAGACGCACAGTGAGGTGACCCTCACCTAGATTTACATTGAGCACCTCTTCAGGGTAGAGTTATTTCCAGCAATGTTACACTCTCTGCATATACAGGAGTTGATGCACCTACAATAGGGCTGCAAGACTGTAGATGAGTACTCAGTGAGATTCATAGTTACTTTTCACTACTCTATGGATATGGTGTGGGACACATACTTTAGGGTTATGACCTACGAGAAGGGACTATTATAGGAGAATAGGGTGTCAGTGATACCCCTTAGCATTCTGACAAATGCTGGGATGCTGGAGCAGGCCCTAGTGGTTGAGAGTTTCTTAGAGGAGGAGCAGATGGATGTGACCTACATCAGAGGTCTTGAGGTAGAGGCATCTAAAATATCTAGCTGATGAAAGGATATAGGATCGCGGCGTAGGAGGCATACCCATTCTCGAACAGAGACACGTGGATCTATGGTTCAGGAGCAGCGCCAAGGAGAAGATCAGCCATCGGATAGGTGGTGTTATTCTTGCAATAGTCGGGGGAATCACTCAAGATATTGTTCGACCCACCGTTCCACTAATTGGGATTCAGATAATGAGCCTCTTTGGTAGAGACAGTTCTTGGAACAAGGAGTTCCATTGGATATCAGGCAAGGTAGAGGAGTCATATGAGCAGTAGGCGGTGGAAGATAGTTTGCAACATTTCCACCACCACCCCCAAGTGGTATGTGCCAAGCTCAGGGATCTGAAGGACATGGATGAGGACAGGTGAATGTGTTCATGGATTTTGAAAAAGAATATCCTTGAGAGATTAGATGTATGATATGTGTCTTTTCTTTTTATTGTGGTTTTAATAGACATAGTTGGTAGTCATTCTCATTTTTTCATGAGTTCTGTTTGAGACTTCAAGTTTCCAGTTGGACCGTGGACTTGACCCTCATGTCTAAAGACTCCTACTAAAGGAGACCCACATATCACAAATGGGTGATGATAGTGTGACATGACTCTTGGAGGTGAGAGTTGCAGTTGGGATCTCATAGTCAGGACCTCAAGGCCTTACGTCATCATTCTTGGTATAGACTATTATCATTCATACACAGATTTTCTGTATTATACAAAGAATACAGTGTGTCCATGATGGTGAAAAGGGGTTTTCCGTTCGGGTGAAATGAAATCCTGGATATTATGAAGAAGACCATCGTAAAGATTCATGATTTGGATCATTCTTTGGTGGAAGAGTTAGACCCTATGATGTTTCCACATTATGGAATGGTTTCTTACCATCCCTTCTTAGTTGGAATGCCACTAGTGAGTGTGGTTTTGTTCCTGCTTAATAAAGTTGTATAGAATCTATAGGCTATAGATAGAGGGACTATTAAGACCAAGTGTTTGCTCTTGGGAAGCCTTGTTTCGTTCATAAATACCCATTTTTAGTTCAGCATCATCTGTGAATGCATAATGCTTGTGGAAGATTTAGAACAGTTTGTCTAAGGGTTGATGTGAACTTTGGGGTTCTGTCTGTATCTATGTCTATTTAACATGGAGGTGATCCGCTAGACTCTATAACTGAATATGGACCATAGTTCTCGGTTCTTTCCCACTTGTCGCAGCTAAGGAGACATGTTCCCATAATTGCATGATATTTACCTAGAAAAAGATGGACATGAGAGTGGATGATCTTAGGGGTTTCTTGAAGTGCGTACTTGTTAGCATCATAGGGACCCTTGATGAACACATTTCTCCTCCCTTGAGTGTAGGATTTTTTTTTAGGGATGAAAATACTTAAGGTTGTGAGAATTTAATGGCCCGTATTTTTCCTGGATTTATTTTTAGAAATTAATTTGGAAAATTGCGAGACCGGGCATTGAGACAGCACATGATTCTATGGCCCGTTGTACTTGGAATTAATCATTGAATAAAGTCTAGTTTTATTTTAAAATGCTAGGGAAAATAACTATGAATTTTAAAATCTTTCAAACGGATTCCCAAATGAGAAATCTGAGGGTACTATTGCATTTTGAACATCGACTTTACCTTAGGCAAAGACTAATATCATCCTCTATGGGCCAGTCAAAGAAATTAGTTTTTGTAAATGAGCGTCATTAAAATATTCTTCAATAAAAAAATTTGTGATGAAATTATGCTTTTTATTTTAATTCAACCTCCATTAGAAATCAAGGGTTATCATCATTACCCTGGAGGATGTGTAGGTTCTCTCATAGGCAATGATGAATCGATGAATGCTTGCGGAACAGGGATCGATGTGGTGACGCGACTTCAATATATGTCTTCAAGAGATCCAAACATCATGTTTGGGTTGTTATTTAATACTCTTCTTTCCCTATTCTTTATTTTAAATGACGAGTGAAGATCATCCCACGAATAGGTTGACATGAAGATCATTCGATCTTGCAAGAGGGATTTCTATTGGGTTTATCTTGGGGGAATTAATGCATTCATGATTTAATTATATTTGATTTACTCTGTTGAATCCTTCTAATGGGAGTGGATCAACTTTTGACAAACAACGACGAAGTTTTTTTCCTCACTTTGGTTGATGTAGATTTCTTCTCCACTTTTACCCAGTGTTCCATGCGTTCTTCACGTGTTGAAGAACTGTCATTTGTTGTGCAACCGTTCTTGGCACAATGATCCAAAATCTTGGATCTATAATGGATAAAAAACCAACGACGTGTGATGATGAGGATGATGGATGGATCCAGGTGGTGAATGAGATACTGTTGATCGAACTCTTTCCGATGGAATGGATCACAATAGTGATTTGAACCCTAGGCGATGAAGAAAGCAACCCAAGGACTCTGGAACACCCTCTGGATCTAAGAACGGACCATTGGAGCATGTTTGGTGCACTTCTCTAGAATCTTCTTGTGTGTCGCGATGGGGGTGGTGGCGCCGACCGTGCTACATGGCTACCCACGTGGAGGAGATGCGGCTACGTCTGCGGTGTGACCTGGACCTGTGGAAAGTCAGGGTTATGCGGGTTACCCGGCCTGCGTGAGCAGTCTGGTTAACTGGGGAGGAAGCACTTGGTGGCGTCTCTTGATATGGAAATTGACTTAGTATTATTGCATCTAGGTTGGAGGAACCATCCTGCCTTTGAGTGGGTCAAGCTGGTGTTGGCGGGCAGCACCCAACCAAGAGGGCCAAGCCTAAAGTGGTCTGGACCAGTGACCCGGTCGGCTAGAATGAGCCCTTTCGGTTCAAACCCGGATCGGGTTGGACACTATTGGGGTGTGTTGACACCGATTTGGGTTGGGTCGAACTGGTCCAAGACCCCAACCGGCCCCTATTTTTCTAAAACGCTTGTAACATTCAAACAGAGCATCTGTTTGACAAGCCATCTACAATGTTGGGACCCTTATGACAAGATGGTTCTTTTAGAATACACTAAGTGAGTTTGTAAGAAGTTGGAGGATGGAAAATTTATTTTAATAGTAGGCCCATCCTATAAATAAGACATTGAGTAGAGTTGGGGTAGTTCTCTTGCAGAGATGCTCGGACAGTTACTCCCTTGATGACTCAGGGAACGTGTACTCCTTATCCCTCCACTTGGTTAGAGACGAGACTCCCCATGTCATGGGTGTGGGTTCATTTCATTTGGGTAGTTTATTCTGGGGGTGTTACTCTCCTAAAGGAATAGGGAATGCGTTCTCATAGATTTTTATGAAGGAAGAGTAGTTAATCCCCTTTGGGACCAGGGAGTGGGTTTCCTTACTACGGGTTCGTTCCTCCCATGTTGTTCCTGGGTGTGGGTCCTCCTTACACATTGTTCTGACAAAGTTGGTACTCCCATGTAATTCCATGGTGTGGGTCCTCTAGCCTAGGGTCAGTACTCCCCTAACATACTAGTGTGTGGGCCCCCCATAGCAAATAAACTGACTGAGTCAATACTCTACTAGTACCGGGGTGTTGGTCCTCTAGTCACTGAGTAGTACTACACTACCAGGTAGGGTGTGGGTCCTCGATATATGAATTAGTACTCCCCCGTCATAACAGGTTCTGGGTCCTTCATGAGTAGTACTCCCCTATTAGAAAAAGGGCATGCGTCCTCACTTACGGAGTTGTACTGCCCCATATCTATGTAGTAACGGGGGCGGGTCTTCCATAGGAGTTGTATCTCCCTCGACTGTAGGACATAGCTTTGAGGAGCAGGCCCTTCCACTTGAATATATCGATACCTAAGTGGGAGAAAGTGAATCCATGATGAACTGAGGTGTGGACCACTCCCTACAGAAGCGAATGAGGTATCGCAGGTTATTCTGGAGCAGTGCCCCCATCAACTGAGCGTAGTGGTGAGGACTCGACCTCTTCACATGGGTTTTCTAATTCTTGCATTGGGTGTAGGATTGTGATAACGGGACCTCTAGTGCTGGGCACTGGATCTGAACCTAGTAGAATATTCCTGATGGAGCACATTATCTTAGATGTATCATTAGGAAGGGTAGAGTTTTACCTGATAGAAATTACCTCTCAAACAGTTTCATCAGGGATAGATAAGCGCATGGAGCATGTTCTTCTGGTCTATGTGTTACCTTTAGAATATTCAGTGGGAATCCTAATGCTGGTTATAAGTTTGAGACCTTATGTTTCTTAGTGGATCAGATGATACTATCTAGATGACCATAGTATATGTATGGGCATATACCTAGGTAAATTAGACTGTGCATTTCCTAGTGATTCTTCTGTTGTATATCACCTTTTTGGTTTTGGGGTCCCCTACTAAGTATTGTTTTCTCACCCCTTCATGGGATTTTCCCGCACGTGTCATTTCATGTGTAGATGACTAATGCTTTTGGTTTTGGGGTCCCCTACTAAGTATTGTTTTCGCACCCCTTCATGGGATTTTCCCGCACGTGTCATGTCATGTGTAGATGAATAATGCTTTGATAGAGACCTTGGTGTCCAAGGACCAGGCAGTGCCCAATGAGATATGGCAGGAGGGACACACTTCTAAATCTTCTAGTAGACAGTCCTTTCCTACCCTATAGGTGGGGTTCTTCTGCAGACGACCTTTCAAAGAACTTTTTTACTTTCTTTTTTTCTGTTTTTATTTTGTTGGGTTTTCATTCTACAACAGTTTACTTATAGATTATACCGTTACTCATTGGATGTTTTAGTGGAATAAAAGTTTTTACTTTTCATTTTTTTGGGACATTTTTGTGTGTGTGTGCATATAGTTACTCAGGAAAATTCTTCCCAGTCATGGTATAATGCCTTCGGTGCAAGTTGCCAACCCCTGGCCTTTGGGAGGTGGTCTTAGGGTAGTCACGGCATGGGCCCCAGGGGACGGTTCGTGAAACTGATGAAGCTAAAGCTATTCTTAAATGGATTTAAAGTCACTAAAGAAGTTATGATACAAGCACATGTTTGTGAATGAAGGAAGTTTCTAAGGAATTTAGCTAAAGTAGTAGAAAATCATCATGAAAAAGACTGATAAAAAATGTATTCATCCATTTGAGTTGGATGAATAATTTTCTTAGGGAAGCGATATACGATCTCTAATTTGTTTTTAGATGTCTTCATCAAGTGGTTAAGAGTTTAATTATTTGTTTAAATTTCAAGTGAATTGACATGTGGGTCAAGAGTAAAGGTGAAGAAGTAAAAGTGGTTCAAGAGTAGAGATGAAGGAGTTTTCTGAATGTGCATTCAAGTGGGAGATTTCCATTCAAAAGAATGACAGTATTCAATTGATATAAAGCATCATATTTAGAAATCATAATGGTATACATTTCATAATACATTTACAATCCATTGATATAATGTTTTGTTTTGAATAAATCAAATTCATATGAAGAAGAGATGAAGTTCGAAGAATATTTGAGAAGAGTTGACAAAGTCAAAATGCACCCGAGATTTTAGGGTAAATTGTGATTTGGGTAAATTTTCGTTACTATGAAATGAAAAGCTGATGGAAAACAATCTCTTTACCATGAACTGACAAGCCGATGGGAAACAATCTCGTTACCATCATCGGTCAGTACGATGAAAAAAAAATCATTACCATCATCGGTCGATACAATGGAAAAGAAATTCATTACCATCATTGGTCAGTATGATGGAAATGAAAATCATTACCATCATCGGTCGATACGATTGAAAATAAATTCATTACCATCATCGGTCTGTATGATGGAAAAGAAAATCATTACCATCATCGGTCGATATGATGGAACAGAAATTCATTACCATCATCGGTCAGTACGATGGAAAAGAAATTCATTACTATCACCGGTCGATATGATGGAAAATAAATTTATTACCATAATTGTTCGATACGATGAAGTAAATAATAATACTGTCAATACGATAAACTGAAAAGTAAAAACACATACCAGGAGAGTAAACAATTAAATATCATAAGATAAAAACAAAATATAGAAAAAAATGTCCTCCACCTTTCAAAGGGAGTTATTTAATGTTAGGAGAATTGTAAAACATGAAGTAGATATGAATGATAATTTTAATGTAATCATTCCTACCTTCTATTTTATAAAATCAAATCTATCGGATGGTAATGGCTTTGTAAAAATGTCACCAAGTTGTTCTTGTGTTCCGATAAATTGTAGAATAATATCTCCTTTTTGAGTGTGATCCCTAAGAAAGTGATTCCTAACATCTATGTGTTTTTCACGAGTGGTGTGATGGGTTCTTACTAAGAGCTATGGCACTACTATTATCACAAAGAATTTGAGTTTTGGAGTAACTCAATCCATAGGTAGTGAGTGTGTGCTGCATCTGCAATACTTGAGCACATCAACTTCCAGCTGCTACATATTCATCTTCATCACTGGATAGTGCTACTGAGTGTTGTTTCTTACAGGACCAAGAAACCAGAGAATCTCCTAAGAAATGACATGTTCCAAATATACTTTTTCTATCCATTCTGCAACCACCAAAGTTAGCATCGGAAAATCTTTTTAAAACAAATTCAGTCCCAGAAGAGTAAAAAAGACCTAAATCCATAGTGCCTTTTAAATATCGAAAGATTCTCTTTATGGCTTTTAAATGAGACTCTTTTGGATTAGATTGGTATCTTTCACATAAGCATATAGAAAACATTAAGTCGGGTCAACTAGCTGTCAAGTATAGAAAACTTCCTATCATACCTCTAAAGATTGTTTGATCTACTGGTTTCTCGGTTTCATCAAGATCAAGTGTGTTTGAGGTAACAATTAGAGTGCTAATACTTTTAGTTTTGTCATATCCATACTTTTTGAGTAAATCGTTTATATACTTATGTTGAGATATATATGTTCCTTCTGGTTTTTGAGAAATTTGAAAACCTAAAAAGAATGTTAACTCACCCATCATACTCATTTCAAACTCAAATTTCATTAAATTTTCAAAAGAATCAGTTAAGGATTTCTTAGTTGATCCAAATATGATGTCATCAACTTAGATTTGAACAATCAAAACATTTTTGTCTTCCATTTTTATAAAAAGGGTTGGATCTGATGTACCATTTGTATAATTGTTTTGTAAAAGAAATATTATAAGACTATCATACAATGCTCTAGGGGCTTGTTTAAGACCATATACATCCTTGGTAAGTTTGAAAACATGATCAGGATGTTTTAGGTCTTGAAAACTAGGAGGTTGTTTGACAAAAACTTCTTCTTGAACAAAACCATTGAGACAAGCACATTTGACATCCATTTGATATAGTTTGAAATTTAAATATGATGAAAATGTTAATAGAATATGAATTGATTCAAGTCTAGCTATAGGATCATATGTTTCTTCATAGTCTATTCCCTCTTGTTGATTATAGCCTTTAGAAACAAGTCTTGCTTTATTTCTTACAATGATTCCATTTTCATCACACTTGTTTCTGAAAACCCATTTTACACCAATCACAGTTGTTTCATTAATTCTACCCACTAAAGTCAAGACTTGATTCCTCTCAAATTCATTTAGTTCATCTTACATTGCTTTGATCCAATCATCATCACCGAAGGCCTCACTTGGGATTTTAGGTTCAAATTGGGAAAGAAAATCAAGACGTTCTATTTCATTTCTTAAGGAATTTCTGGTCCTTATAGGTTGATTTACATCACCAATGATATTATCACTGGGATGATTCCTAAGAAACAATTGATTTGGGTTATGTAAAGCCTATTCATCAACATATGGTAGAAAATCTTCTGTGGTAAATGTTTCAAAAGTATCTTCTTGAATATTTTCCTTATCAGAAGGATCTTCTATCAAAGGTCGATAATTAGTTTTTGAAAACACATCTGAGGATATAGGATTGGATTGGTTGAAAACAAAAGGATTGGTTTTATTAAATTTTACATGTACTGTTTCCTCAATAGTAAAAGTGTTCTTATTGAAAACTCTATAAGCCTTAGAGGTTGTAGAATATCCTAGAAAGATTCCTCCATCAGATTTTGGTGGAAATTTGTGGAGATTATATTTTGTATTCAGAATGAATACTTTGCATCCAAAAACATTGAAGTATGAAACTTTAGGTTTTCGGCCAATCCATAACTCATAAGGGGTTTTATTAAGAAATGGTCTAGTTAAAACACGATTTATAGTATAACAGGAAGTACTAACAGCTTCAGCCCAAAAGTGCTTAGCAATTGAGTATTCACTCAACATGGTTCAAGTCATTTCCTGAAGAATACGATTTCTTCTTCCAACAACACCATTTTTCTGAGGAGTTCTTGGAGATGAGAAATCATGAGTAATACCTTTCTTACTACAAAAAGTTTCAAAATCGGAATTTTGAAATTCACCACCATGATCACTATTAATAGTTATCAACGGTAGGTTTTTCTCATTTTTAACTTGGGCTCTAAAAGTTTTGAAATAAGAAAATGATTCAGATTTCATTGTGAGAAAGTAGACCCATGTAAATCTAGTAAATTCATAAACTAAAACAAATACATAGTATTTGCCTCCAATGCTTCCAGATTGTGAAGGACCAAAAATATCCATATGCACTAGCTGTAATGCATTAGAATTTGAAACTTCATTAATTGATTTAAAGCTAGTTTTATGTTGCTTGCCAAATTGACAAGGATCACAGAATTTTGAAGAAACATATCTAAGGTCTGGTATCCCCTTCACAAGTCATTTCTTTGAGAGTTTACTAAGGTTTCTCAGATTACAGTGTCCTAGTCTTCTATTCCATAGCCATGATTGGTCTTCTATTACACTTAATCAGTGTATTTTTTGGATCCAAATGTTTTCTAAGTTAATAGTGTAAATATTCTCTTGCCTATGGGAAGATAGAATGAAATCATACTTGGAATTGTGTAATAGACATTTATCATTTCTAAAATTCACAAGGTAACCATCATCACATATTTGACTTATGCTAATGAGATTGTGCCTAAGACCCTTAACAAAAAAAACATTTTAGATAAGAAATTTTCCAAGAAAAACAATATTACCTATACCAACAATATTTCCTTGAGCATTATCTCCGAAGGTAACTTTTCCACCTTTTGTTTTGATAACCTTTTCAAATAGATCTTTGTTTCAAGTCATGTGTCGAGAACAACCACTATCCATGTAAAAAATATTCTTATTGGTAAACTTCTCATTTTCCTGAAAAAGAAACAATTAGTTTTTCGGAATCCAAACATGTTTGGATCCAGAAGGGTTAGATAAAATAATTTTAGGAATACAAATTTGTTTTGGAAAATGATCTTTATGAAATCCTAAAGATTGAGTTCTGTTAAGAGAACAATCTCTTCTCCAGTGTCCACCACATTGACACTTAGAATATAAAGTGGTTTTTTGAGGAACAAAATAGTTATTACTAAAAACAGGTTTGGATTAAGTATAACCAAGACCAGAACAATTTATCAAAGGTCTAATTTGAGAATACATCCTGTCAAAGTTTTCCTTTCCATGAGTAATGTTTGACAAACATTTCTTCAAGGATAAAATCTCTGACTTTAGTTTTAAAACCAAATTCTTATTTTCCAAAACATTTGAATTTGAACTAGAGTTAGGCTCTAAAATATTTTTCTTTGAAATTACAGTTTCAAGATCCTTAGAAAGTTTATCCTTATCAAATTTAACTTTCTCAAGGGTTTTTAAAATACTTTCAAAATCAGAAGCTTTCACATAAAGATATTTAGAGAGATTCGATACTTCTTTAGTCAAGATTTAAATTCTAGAATTTTCTTTCTCAAGCCTTTTCTTGAGTTTAGAATTTTCATTTTCAAGTATTTTAGCAAATATATAGAGTTCTTCAAAAGAAGGTAATGTATCATCTTCTGATGATGAGGATTCATTATTTGAAGATTCATAATATCTATTATCAGTAAAATTTTCATTTAAAGAGACATTTGTAATAGCTTCAGAATTATCTACCTTAGCCATGAGACAATGATCTTCAATTGGTAATCTGGCTAAGAGTCTGACATTCCTCTATCCTGAGGACTCATATTCTGATGAATCATCTAAAGAATCACTATCACTTGCACTCCAGGTATCATTTTCCTTCAATACATTCTTTGTCTTATAAAACCTTTTCTTGTTTCTTTGAGAGTGTTTCTCCTTTTTGTCTTTCCTTTTCAGTAAAGGACAATCAGGCCTTATATGTCTTGCTCTCTTACATTCACAACAAGTTACCTCTGAATCTTTCTTATCCTTCCTATATTTCTTTTTGAATCTATATTTAAAGTCTTTCTTTCCCACAATCTTGTTCATCCTTCGAGCAAGATTGGTTAACTCATTATCCGAAAGATCACAATCACTTGAATCAGATATAACTTTCTTGGATTTGGATCTTGTAATTCATTCAGGTGTTTTAGCTTTAGATGAAAAGGATACACTTCCATTCCAATTCTTCTTCTTGTTGAAATCAGCATCTCTCTTCATTCTTGTCTCATGCTGTAGAAGAGTTCCAAAGAGTTCATCTAGAGAAATCTGGGAAACTTTACTATTTTCATCAATAGCAGTCCTTTTTGACTCCCATTCATTTGGAATTATATCTATGATTTTATCAACTAGAGCTTCATCATCAAGACCTTTTTCTCCCATATATTGTAAGCTGTTGACAATTGTCCTAAACCTTTGTTTCACTTTACATACTGACACTCTATAAGGAAAAACAAATCCATGATACTCTGCTCGAAGCATTTCTCTCCTTGTTTCAATAACCTTGGATGTACCAAAATGAGTGACTTCTAATTTCTTCCGAATACAGTTGGCTGCTTCACATGAAGATATCTGACTATATATATTCCTGGTCATAGAGCATAATAAATTATTGTGTACCTTGTAATTCAGTTGATATTCTTGCTTCTCTTGGTTAGTGAAACTACTGGCTTCTTTGTCAGGAATTTTGTAAACTCCAGTAAGCATAATAAAATTGTCTACGCCAGTGTTGATCACAAAAGTCTTCATACGATATCTCCAATACTCATAATCATTTTCATCAAATATAGGTGTTCTAGAAGGATTCATATTTTCTATTGACCCAATATTCATTCCTACCATCTAAAAAAAATATCTTTTCCACTCCACATGTTAGTGTAGTAAGTAGTTAAAAATATTAATATGAAAGAAATAAAGCTTTTAATAAAAATCAGTGGAAAAACATCTTTTGATACCAATTGTTGGATCAAATATATAGATATGTATGTCTATTAGATGGAACAATACAAGAGAAGGGGTGAATTGTAGGTTTAAAAACCTTTGAGTTTTAGCACTTAAGAGATTAGTTTAAAAGGTCTTAAACTAATACAAATACAAACACCCACAATTGTATTGAATATAAAAGGTATGATGTAATGTAATACTAATGAAATGTAAAAAAATTGTATTCAAGATGAACACAATAATCAGAGTAATGTAAAGATGAATGATTCTACCTTAAAGCATATAGAATCAATCAATACACTATGTAATAGAATGGATGTAATTGAAACAATTACAAATGTATAAGAGATAGAAAAGGAAACAAAAACAATTTCCTTTATAATACAGATAGAAGCGGAAATGTAAAAGAATTACAATTCTCTTATCCCAAATAGAAGGGTTATCCTTTCACCTAGGATAAAAGGTATATCTCACCAACACCTTGGTGAGCCCTCGATACGATGATCGAAACGTCTGTCTTCCTATCCCCGGTAGCCCTCGATACGATGATCGGTCCATCCGTCTGCCTATCCATGGAAGCCCTCGATTTTGTAGGTAATCGGCACCTCTATCTTTCAATTACTTAAAAGCCCTCGATATGATGATCGGACTCACAAGGCACAAAGAATGAGAGAAGTCACAACATCTCTCTCCAGATCTTGATAGAATCAAAGTATCACAGTTGTATCACGCTTGTTCTTCATTTTTCAATACTTCTCTCAGCTTCAAATGACCTCCTATTTATAGGCCTCGGTTTCCAACAGTCACATCTCCTCCAACGGTCATATTTCCCTGAAAAACTGGGAGGGACTTGGACACCTGGCATCATAACGGTCATATTGAAATAGAAAGCATGACATCGTTTTGATTAGTTTGTAACTAACTCAACGACATCGTATTGGTTAGAACAAGATGTATGAATAAGATAATCAAGAGTATGATTTAAATCAATCATGTGTTTTTGAAAAAGTACCAAAAACAAGTATGTAATAAAAGATATGAAAATCTGAGTTAATGTAATTTCCATTTTCAGTATGATCAGCATTGTACGATTGGTATGGTCAATACTATCAGTATGATTAGTATGATACGCATAGTCAGTATGATCAGAATGATCAATACGATTAGCCTGGTCAATATGATCAGCATGATCAGTACGATCATTATGGTTCGTACAATCATTATTGTACGATTGGCATGGTCAGTACGATTAGTATGATCAGTATGATACGCATAGTTAGTACGATCAGCATGATCAGTACGATACGATAGACAAGGTTAGTAGGATTAACAAGACATTTGTGTTTTCCAAAACAAAACATAGAATTCAAAATAGGACTTTTGACTCAACAATCTCCCCCTTTTTGGAAAGCACAAATCACAAAATAAAAACTAAAAGGAATACTTATCTACCCCTGAGTTATTTTAAACTCTTCTGAATAAGAATTTGAATACAACTAACTCCCCCTTAGGTATGGACTTTCCTAAGGATTGTATTCGTAGATTTTCCTTAAGAGTGTTGTAGAGCATTCTCCCCCTTTATAAAACATTCTCCCCCTTTAAAAACATTATCCCCCTTTGTGATTTACAAAAAGAAAGGGGTAATCTTGAATTGTCTGAAGCAGTTAGAAAATAAACACAAGACAATGGATAAAAGAGATTTCATTACGATAAAAATCAACACTAAACATGAGAACAAATACAAGTCATGTGTTTTCTCTTTCCTTCTCCTTTTTGATTGACTCATGAAGAACCGCCTTCATCTTTTTTATCTCCTTCTTGTCTTCAGAAATAGCATCACCCTGAGACCTGAGAAGGTCTTGTTGATCAGCAAAGAGTTGATCATAATTTCTGATTGTCTCTTCTTGAACTCTGATTACTTCTTCAAGAGAACCAATTCTGTCTTGCAGATTCTTGTTATCTTTGGATAACAAAGAATTTTGTTTCTTCAATAAAACCATTTCATCCTTGAAAGATGAAACCTTCGAGAATTTAGATTGAAAAACATTCATTCTCTCTTTCAAGTCTTTTACTGAAGGAACATCGGCTCATTGAGAAGACAAAATATTCAACCTTTCAAACGTTTCTCTGTCAAGATTATTGAAAGCAATTGCAAGCTCATTTGACAACCTTCTTATATCTTCAATTTCTATATCATGTTCATTTATTGAGCTCTCTGTTTTGTACGGCCACTTGGTCATCTTACTACAGGCCTTCTTATGAGCAACCGAACTTTCTGAAAGAACTTTCAAATTGGCTTCAACTGACAAAACTTTCTTTCTTAATTCTTTTACAGATCCAAACTTATTATTTTGATTGTCAGTAATAAAATCAATCTTCCCTTCCAGCCTGGGGAAATATTGAATGGTCTTTTCAACCCTTCTCAAAACATGTACAACTTAATCACTCTTCCTGAGAGAGATTGTATGTTTTGAATCAGTATCTTCATCGTACGAAGCCAGTTCATTTCATCGGCTTGAATCTACAACTGGCTGTTTTCCTTTTGCTTTTTCTTTCTGCTTTATTTCTTCTTCCACTTTATCACTAATGAAAATAACTTTATCAATGTGATAGGATTGATCACCTTTATTTTCTTGAGATGGAAATATATCCGGTGTTCGTGCTTGATCGGCACGAGGAACTTGTTGAGTATCTTCACTTAGCTTTGTAACTGATTCCTCCCTACTTTTCATTGAACTCTAAAGGAATTATAAAAGAAAATCCTATTCCTCTTCTTCCACTTCTTCTATCTCTTCCATCATTTGTTTTCCTTCTTCTTTCTCAGGAAGGATCTGTATGATGGGCTCTTGATGCACTTCTGTGGTAAGTTGAGCACTAGCTTCCTCAACCGCTTTCCAGAATTTAGAGACATCAAAGTCTTGAGCCTTTCTTTTCAAAACAGTTTTATTTTTCTTTTCAGCCTTAAGGGTTTCTTCTACCCTTATTCTTTCTGTAAAAGCCTCAGCCGGGTCAAGACAAAACATTGGATCACCTTCCTTTCTCTGTTCCTTATCCTTTCTCCATTTGGCTATAACCTCCTTACTGTACTTTGGCTTCTTCTTAGGATTTGAATTGGTTTTCGGATCAGACTTTTGAGTAACACCAGTAGATTGAATGTCTTTGGCTGGCATAGGTGCCGATTGGTTCTGAGCTGATTCAGCTTCTACATCTCTGACAAAAAGTTTTAAATTTGGATCAAAACAAACATTCAGCTTTTTCAACGTACTCTTACTAATCCAAGATGGCTTCAGATCTATCAGGTTTCCTCTCAAAGGAATATTACAAAACTTCATACTCTCGAGAATGAACTTTGTAAGGATGGCTGGATACATAATCATTTGGGACTTAATCCCTCCTGTCTTTACATTCTTAATGGTTTCAAAAACATACCCCATGAGATTAACTTTTCTCATATTTACAAGATAGTTAAGTATAAATATATCAGAAAATTTCAGAGATTCTCTATCCCCTTTCCTTGGGATAAGAAAATATTGCATCTATAATGTCACAAATCGATTTTCCGGAGAATGATGAGTCACTTTTCTCTTTTCTTCATTAATAACAAACAAAGACTGTTCATAACTTTCTCTATTAAACGTACCAACTTCCTCTGGTAGTTTATGATATGGACAGAAAGAATCCCCTTCTATTGGGACATTCAAAAAATGAGCCACTTGTTTTACAGACATAGACAACTTTCTATCGTACACAGCAAAATTGATAGTCATGTATTTGTCGAAAGATACGGTTTTATAAAACTAACAAACTTCATCAAAG
Source organism: Viscum album (assembly GCA_963277665.1). NCBI lineage: Eukaryota > Viridiplantae > Streptophyta > Magnoliopsida > Santalales > Viscaceae > Viscum > Viscum album. The sequence continues at coordinate 754,005,947 of OY728132.1, read as the reverse complement.
AGAACCGAAACTTGAGAAACAGGTCTTTTAACACACAAATGTTCCCATCCTTGAAACAGAATGATTGTTATGATTGTGGAATCATACAAATCAAAAATTTCTTGTGAAACAAACCTTTCTCTGTTAAAGTCTTTCTCTGTAAAAGTCTTTGAAGACATTTCTGCGGGAGTGTTAGCAAAGGATTGAGATATAAAGGTGATTCTGATGAACGATCGTACGATGATTTAAAACCAGTGGAGCAGAGATTCGCCTCAAAACCTGAAAAACCAATGTGGGTTTGGGGAGGGGGGATATTTTTAGGTTATACAGGGGTGACCATTGATCTTCTACGGTCAAGATTAGAGGAAAATAGATCAATGGTTAGGATTAAAACGAAAGAAAAAAAATAAAAAAAATTGGAACATACCTGCCGGAGAATGTAAGGTAGTTGTTGGTTTCAGGATTAAAGAATACACAACCGTACAAAATAAAATAAAACTATCAATCGACATGCCGATGGAAAACAAAGTTGTTACCATGAACTGACATGCCGATGGAAAACAATCTCGCTACCATGAACTGACAAGCCGATGGGAAACAATCTCGTTACCATCATCGGTCAGTATGATGAAAAAGAAAATCATTATCATCATCGGTCGATAACATGGAAGAGAAGTTCATTACCATCATCGGTCAGTATGATGGAAAATAAAATCATTACCATCATCGGTTGATATGATGGAAAAGAAATTCATTACCATCATCGGTTAGTACGATGGAAAAGAAAATCATTACCATCATCAGTCGATATGATGGAAAAGAAATTAATTACCATCATCGGTCAGTACGATGGAAAAGAAATTCATTACCATCACCGGTCGATACGATGGAAAAGAAATTTATTACCATCATCGGTCGATACGATGAAGTAAATAATAAGACTGTCAATATGATAAATAGAAAAGTAAAAGCACATACTAGGAGAGTAAACAATTAAATATCGTAAGATAAAAAGAAAACATAGAAAAAAAAGTCCTCCCCCTTTCAATGGGAGTTATTTAATGTTAGGAGAATTGTAAAACATGAAGCAGATATGAATGATTGTTTTAATGTAATCATTCCTAACTTCTGTTTTATAAAATCAAATCTATCGGATGGTAATGGCTTTGTAAAAATGTCGGAAAGTTGTTCTTGTGTTTCGATAAATTTTAGAATAATATCTCATTTTTATGTGTGATTCCTAAGAAAGTGATGCCTAACATCTATGTGTTTTGCATGAGAGTGGTGTGATGGGTTCTTAATAAGAGCTATGGCACTAGTATTATCACAAAGAATTTGAGTTTTGGAGTAACTCAATCTGTAGTCAGTGAGTGTGTGCTGCATCCACAATACTTGAGCACAACAACTTCCAGCTGCTACATATTCAGCTTCAGCAGTGGATAGTGCTACTGAGTGTTGTTTCTTACAGGACCAAGAAACCATAGAATCTCCTAAGAAATGACATGTTCCAGATGTACTTTTTTTATCCATTCTACAACCACCAAAGTCAGCATCTGAAAAACTTTTTAAAACAAAATCATTCCCATAAGAGTAAAAAAGACCTAAATCCATAGTGCCTTTTAAATACCGAAAGATTCTCTTTACGGATTTTAAATGAGACTTTTTTGTATTAGATTGGTATCTTGCACATAAGAATACAGAAAACATTAAGTCAGGTCGAATAGCTGTCAAGTATAGAAAACTTCCTATCATACCTCTAAATATTGTTTGATCAACTGGTTTCCCAGTTTCATCAAGATCAAGTGTATTTGAGGTACCAATTGGAGTGCTAATACTTTTAGTTTTTTCATATCCATACTTTTTGAGTAAATCTTTTATATACTTATGTTGATATATATATGTTCCTTCTAGTTTTTGAAAAATTTTAAAACCTAAAAAGAATGTTAACTCACCCATCATACTCATTTCAAACTCATATTTCATTAAATTTTCAAAAGAATCAGTTTTGGATTTCTGAGTTGATCCAAATATGATGTCATCAACATAGATTTGAACAATCAAAACATTTTTGTTTTCCATTTTTATAAAAATGGTTGGATCTGCTGTACCTTTTGTATAATTGTTTTGTAAATGAAAACATGTAAGTCTATCATAACATGCTCTAGGGGATTGTTTAAGACCATATAGATCCTTGGTAAGTTTGAAAACATGATCAGGATGTTTTAGGTCTTGAAAACCAGGAGGTTGTTCGACAAAAACTTCTTCTTGAACAAAACCATTTAGAAAAGCACATTTGACATCCATTTGATATAGTTTGAAATTCAAATATGATGCATAGGATAATAGAATATGAATTGATTCAAGTCTAGCTATAGGAGCATATGTTTCTTCATAGTCTATTCCCTCTTGTTGATTATAGCCTTTAGCAACAAGTGTTGCTTTATTTCTTACAATGATTCCATTTTCATCACACTTGTTTCTGAAAACCCATTTTACACCAATCACAGTTGTTTCCTGAGTTCTATTAACTAAAGTCCAGACTTGATTCCTCTCAAATTCATTTAGTTCATCTTGCATTTCTTTGATCCAATCATCATCACCTAAGGCCTCATTAGGGCTTTTAGGTTCAAATTGGGAAAGAAAAGAAAGATGTTCTATTTCATTTCTTAAGTAATTTCTGGTCCTTACAGGTTGATTTACATCACCAATGATATTATCTCTGGGATGATTCCTAAGAAAAAATTGATTTGGGTTTTGTAAAGCCTATTCATCAACATATGGTAGAAAATCTTCTGTGGTAAATGTTTCAGAAGTATCTTCTTGAATATTTTCCTTATCCGAAGGATCTTCTATCAAAGGTCGATAATCAGTTTTTGAAAACACATCTGAGGATATAGGATTGTATTGGTTGAAAACAAAAGGATCGGTTTCATCGAATTTTACATGTACTGTTTCCTCAAAAGTACAAGTGTTTTTATTGAAAACTCTATAAGCCTTAGAGGTTGTAGAATATCCTAGAAAGATTCCTTCATCAGATTTTGGTGTAAATTTTTGGAGATTATATTTTGTATTCAGAATGAATACTTTGCATCCAAAAACTTTGAAGTATGAAACTTTATGTTTTCGGCCAGTCCATAACTCATAACGGGTTTTATTAAGAAATTGTCTAGTTAAAACACGATTTATAGTATAACAATCAGTACTAACAGCTTCAGCCAAAAAGTGATTATAAATTGAGTATTCACTCAACATGGTTCGAGTCATTTCTTGAAGAATATGATTTCTTCTTTCAACAACACCATTTTGATGAGGAGTTCTTGGAGATGAGAACTTGTGAGTAATACCTTTCTTACTACAAAATGTTTCAAAATCGGAATTTTGAAATTCACCACCATGATCACTATGAATAGTTATCAATTGTAGTTTTTTCTCACTTTTAACTTGGGATCTAAAAGTTTTGAAATAAGAAAAAGCTTCAGATTTCTTTGTGAGAAAATAGACCCATGTAAATCTAGTAATGTCATCAACTAAAACAAATACATAGTATTTGCCTCCAATGCTTCCAGATTGTGAAGGACCAAAAAGATCTATATGCACTAGCTGTAATGCATTAGAAGTTGAAACTTCATTAATTTATTTAAATATAGTTTTATGTTTCTTTCCAAACTGACAAGGTTCACAAACTTTTGAAGAAACATATCTAAAGTCTGATATCCCTTCACAAGTCTTTTCTTTGAGAGTTTACTAAGGTTTCTCATATTACAGTGTCCTAGTCTTCTATGCCATAGCCATGATTGGTCTTCTATTGAACTTAAGCAGGGTAAGTTTTGGATCCTATGGTCTTTTAAGTTAATAGTGTAAACATTCTCTTGCCTATGGGAAGATAGAATGAAATCATCCTTGGAATTGTGTACTAGAAACTTATCATTTCTAAAATTCACAAGGTAACCTTCATCACATAATTGACTTATGCTGATGAGATCGTGCCTAATACCCTTAACAAACAAAACATTTGAGATAAGAACTTTTCCAAGAAAAACAATATTACCTATACCAACAATCCTTCCTTGAGCATTATCTCCGAAGGTAACTTTTCCACCTTTTGTTTTGATAACCTTTTCAAAGAGATCTTTGTTTCTAATCATGTGTCGAGAACAACCACTATCAATGTACCAAATATTCTTGTTGGTAAACTTCTCATTTTCCTGAAAAAGAAACAATTAGTTTTTCGGAATCCAATCTTGTTTGGATCCAGAAGGGTTAGATAAAAGAATTTTAGGAATCCACATTTGTTTTGCAAAATGATCTGTATGAAATCATAAAGATTGAGTTCTGTTAAGAGAACAATATCTTCTCCAGTGTCCACCACATTGAAACTTAGAATAGAAAGTGGTTTTTTGAGGAACAAAATAATTATTACTAAAAACAGGTTTGGAGTAAGTATAACCAAGACCAGAACGATTTCTCAAAGGTCTAATTTGAGAATACATCCTGTCAAAGTTTTCCTTTCCATAAGTAATGTTTGACAAACATTTCTTCAAGGATAAAATCTCTGACTTTAGTTTTAAAACCAAATTCTTATTTTCCAAAACATTTGAATTTGAACTAGAGTTAGGCTCTAAAATATTTTTCTTTAAAATTACAGTTTCAAGATCCTTAGAAAGTTTATCCTTATCAAATTTAACTTTCTCATGGGTTTTTAAAATACTTTTAAAATCAGAAGTTTTCACATCAAGATCTTTAGAGAGATCCGATACTTCTTTAGTCAAGATTTAAATTCTAGAATTTTCTTTCTCAAGCCTTTTCTTGAGTTTAGAATTTTCATCTTCAAGTAATTTAGCAAATCTAGAGTGTTTTTCAAAAGAAGGTAAGGTATCATCTTCTGATGATGTGGATTCATCATTTGAAGATTCATAATATCTATTATCAGTACAATTTTCATTTAAAGAGACATTTGTAATAGCTTCAGAATTATGTACCTTAGCCATGAGACAATGATCTTTAATTGGTAATCTGGCTATGAGTCTGATATTCCTCTATCCTGAGGACTCATATTCTTAAGAATAATCTGAAGAATCACTATCAATTTCACTCCAGGTATCATTTTCCTTAAATACTTTCTTTGTCTTATAAAACCTTTTCTTGTTTCTTTGAGAGTGTTTCTCCTTTCTGTCTTTCCTTTTTAGTAAAGGACAATCAGGCCTTATATGTCCTACTTTCTTACATTCATAGCAAGTTACCAATGAATATGTCTTATCCTTCCTATCTTTCTTTTTGAATCCATATTGGAAGTCTTTATTTACCACAATCGTGTTCATCCTTCGAGAAAGATTGGCTAACTCATTATCCGAAAGATCACAATCACTTGAATCAGATATAACTTTCTTGTATTTGGATCTTGTAAATATTTCAGGTGTTTTAGATTTAGATGCAAAGGCTACACTTCCTTTCCCATTCTTCTTCTTGTTGAAATTAGAATCTATCTTCACTCTTGTCTCATGCTGTCGAAGAGTTCCAAAGAGTTCATCTAGAGAAATCTAGGAAACTTTTTTATTTTCATCAATAGCAGTCCTTTTTGACTCCCATTCATTTGACATTATATCTATAATTTTATCAACTAGAGCTTCATCATCATGAACTTTTTCTCCCATAGATTGTAATCTGTTGACAATTTTCATAAACCTTTGTTCCACTTTACATAGTGGATCTCCAGAAGGAAAAACAAATCCATGATACTCTGCTCGAACCATTTCTCTCCTTGTTTCTATAACCTTGGATGTACCAAAATGAGTGACTTCTAATTACTTCCAAACAAAATTGGCTGCTTCACATGAAGATATCTGACTGTATATATTCTTGGTCATAGAGCATAATAATGTATTGCGTACCTTGTAATTCAGTTGATATTCTTTCTTCTCTTGGTTAGTGAAAGTACAGACTTCTTTGTCAGGAATTTTTTAACCTCCAGTAAGCATAATAAAATTGTCTACGCCAGTGTTGATCACAAAAGTCTTCATACAATCTCTCCAATACTCATAATAATTTCCATCAAAGATAGGTGGTCTAGAAGGATTCATATTGTCTATTGACCCAATATTCATTCCTTCCATCTAAAAACAATATCTTTTCCACTCCACACATTTGTGTAGTAAGTAGTTAAAAATAGAAATATGAAAGAAATAAAAATTTTAATACAAATCAGTGTAAAAACTTCCTTTGATACCAATTGTTGGATCAAATATATAGATATGTATGTCTATTAGATGGAACAATACAAGAGGGGGTGAATTGTAGGTTTAAAAACCTTTGAGTTTTATCACTTAAGAGATTAGTTTAAAAGGTCTTAAACTAATAAAAATACAAACACCCACAATTGTATTGAATATAGAAGGTATGATGTAATTTAATACTAATGAAATGAAAAACAATTGTATTCAATATGAACACAATAATCAGAGTAATATAAATATGAATGGTTCTACTTTAAAGCATATAGAATCAATCAATACACTATGTAATAGAATGGATGTAATTGAAACAATTACAAACGTATAAGAGATAGAAAAAAAACAAAAACAATTTCCTTTCTAATACAGATAGCAGTGGAAATGTAAAAGAACTACAATTCTTTTAACCCAAAGAGAAGGGTTATCCTTTCACCTAGGATAAAAGGTATGTCTCACCATCACCTTGGTGGGCCCTCGATTTGATGATCAGAATGTCTGTCTACCTATCCCCGGCAGCCCTCGCTATGATGATCGGTCCGTCCTTCTACCTATCCCTGGTAGCCCACAATTTTTTAGGTAATCGGTACCTCTATCTTTCAATTACTTGTAATCCCTCGATACGATGATCGAATGCACAAGGCACAAAGCATGAGAGAAGTCACAGCATCTCTCTCTAGATCTTGATAGAAGCGAAGTATCACATTTTTATCATGCTTGTTCTTCATTTTTCAGTACTTATCTCAGCTTCCAATGACCTCCTATTTATAGTCCTTGGTTTCCAACGGTCACATCTCCTCCAACGGTCATATTTCTCCGAAAAACTCGGAGGGACTTGGACACCTGGCATCATAACGGTCATATTGAAACAGAAAGCACGACATCGTTTTGATTAGTTTGTAACTAACTCAACGACATCGTATTGGTTAGAACAAGATGTATGAATAAGATAATCAAGAGTACGATTTAAATGAAGCATGTGTTTTTGACAAAGTACCAAAAACAAGAATGTAATAAAAGATATAAGAAGCTGAGTTAATGAAATTTCCATATTCAATACGATCAGCATTGTACGATTCGTATGGTCAGTACGATCCTTATGATTAGTATGATACGCATAGTCATTACGATCAGCATGATCAGTACGATTAGCCTGGTCAGTACGATCAGCATGATCAGTACAATCATTATGGTTAGTATGATCAGCATTGTACGATTGGCATGGTCAGTACGATTAGTATGATCAGTACGATACGCATAGTCAGTACGATCAGCATGATCAGTACGATACGATAGACAAGGTTAGTAGGATTAACAAGACATTTGTGTTTTCCAAAACAAAACATAGAAGTCAAAAGAGGACTTTTGACTCAACAAGAATTTCACCAGGAAGAATCATATTAGGATAATTGCATATGGGATAATCAGATTGGGAAAAATGTATAGGGAAATCAGACAGGATTTTCCTAAGAAAATTCAATGAAGTTCCTAACATATTATGGGTAAGAATTGTTTTAAAAGGAATAGATTTTTGAAATTGAAAAGAAGAATAGGTAAAATGAGTTGTTATACAAACACAATTTTACCCTATTTATGCTAAGTGGGTGTACATGAACTTTTGTATTATCTTCAAAGTACTACATGAGTTAAATGAAATATCATACTCATTATAATCCAAGGATTTTTTCTAGTAGACTGTGTGGTATTGGATCATTTCAAAGCCATACCACAAACATAGATATTCTAATTTAATAGGGATCCTTGTAAATTTGTATGTTCTGACAGATGTGTATCTGACTTTTTTCAATAGTGAATTGAAATTTTTAATTGGAGGAAAAGGTTGTTTAAATTGTAAATAAACATTAAAGAAAATGTACCATTAATTCACCCCCTATCCTTATCAGTGATACAATTACACAAACTTGTCACTTTCAGATATAGGTGCAATTTTTGAATAGTGAGCATTATAATTATCAACTTTCCATGTTTTATTTTTGTTTTTTTATGTCTAATAGTAAACTATTCATTCACTTTTACAAGGGTCAATGATTATTTCCAAATAAACTTAAGGAAATAGTGAAATCACCATTTTCCCCCATTATCAGGAATTTTTCATAGATCTTATCGACATTTTGAAATTGTATTAGATAACTTGTGTTTCCTTCAAAGTCAGCTGGATGATTAGATTTTGAATTAAAAAGTGTTCAAAAATGAAATATGTGTTATGAAATGAATTTGTATTATGATAATTATCTAATTAATAAGTTGAATATAAATTAAATTCTTAATTTTTTTGGAAAATTTATTATATTTGATAAATCATATGTTTCTATATTTCTTATCCATTAGTCTGGATTTAATAGAGGCTTCAAAGGATCGATTTATACCTTTTAATGATTGTGATACAGTGATAAAACTTAATATAGTTAAAATTATAAATAATTTCCATTCTCAAAAATAAATTCTCATATATATATAAATATATATATATATATATATATATAATATTTTCTCAATGTCGAAGGGATGAAATCATTGAAGGGAATTTGGAATAAATTGAAAAAATATATGTTAATATGAATATGATACAAGAAAATTGATAATTTAGGGAGTGAAATATGTTTATCCTTAGATAATTAATAATGCAATAGTGGATAACCACTTCACTCATTTTCATAAAATTGTGTGCACCATCAGAGGTTTTGGTGAGAAGTTAGAGGATTCCATAGTGTTTTAGAAGATACAATATATTTTTCAGACAAGATTCATGAAATAATCTTTTTTATGAAAAAATAGGTAAAATATAACAATTGATATTTATAACATGAATAAGTTTCTTACCGGTGAGAAGAAATTTAAATTTGATACAAAATTGAAGGTTCAATAAAATTAATACAATGAGATTTTTCAAAAAAGTTATTACAGTCTAAAAATAAATTGAATAACTTCAAATTAAATTAATGTAGTTGGAGAAAGATAATCGGAAAAGATAATGGAAAGTGATTAATTTTAAAATATCAATGAAATAGAATAAGGACAACAAGGATCTGATTAAACTTTTATAAATAACATGAACATAATTTTTAAAATGATTATTAAAATTATATAGTGAATCAATTCCAATTTATGGCAATGTAAATTGATTCGTATAAATATGGTGGGATTTAAAAACTCAAATAAAAATTGATCAAAAGAAAAATGTAATTTAGAGACTGATGGTTGAGAATAATTTTAAACTATTATAAGGGTTTCATGGAAGATGATACAAATACGGTAACATTACTAAGTAATGATTCATCATTTTACCCTCCTATAAAATTATAAATCTAAATACATAAAATACTCAAGAAGAGGAAGTGAAAAGGAAAATAGAATCTATTAGTTCATTAATTTTTACTCAAATAATCTCAAAAAAATGTTTATAGATTTTAGAAAGTAAATATAATCAATAATGAAAATAAATTTAACTCTATTGGACAATTTTAAGAAATATATGGAAGGATTAGTGAAATTTGGAAACTATGAGTAAATTAATATCAAAGGAACTAAGTTAGATGTGATTGTAAAATATTTGTTGATGTACATGACCAAGTTATATATTGATGGGATAAAACAAAAATTCTTTAGTGTATCATAGCTCTATCATGAATGAAATGAAGTTATGTTTTAAAATGATAGATTTTTATTGATTAATTTGATAGATATATGTGTATTGATAAGAGGAAAAAATATAGGGAATCTTGTTTCAGGTTGGTGGTGTAAAAAAAATCAAGCTACATATAGTTAATGGAGATATATTAGTTGTTTCAATTTAGGCCTTAACATCTTGGTTAAATGATTATAAGAAAAATACCCAATTAAATTACTCTAATGAAATGTGGATCCTGAAATGAAAATGAATTTAAATAAGATTTATATTCCAAATAAGAATCATTGTAAATTTTTCATTTAAAATGAATAGATTCAAACAATTTACCCATTCGATCTAATTTAGTCTAATATTTCTTGGAATATGAATATGATTTACATAAGTATATATATGTATATATATATAATTTATTTATTTCTTTAATTGATCACTTTAATCATTTAGTATACATCATATTCATGAAGCATATTTCAGAGTCACCGTAGATGTTTTGAAATTTTAAAATAATTGTGTAGGTATGTAGTTTCTAGTTGAAGAAAATCCAGAATGATAGTGGCGCTAAATATACCAATGGATAAATTGAAGCATCTCTTGAAAAAATAATTTCAACATGAGAAATAACATGTGTTTAGTAGAAAGATATCATAATATATTTATTGGACATTTTATATTTCATTATTTCTAGAGATGCATAATTTCTATAATAGTTCTTATTAAATACATATAATTGTATTCACCAAATTCAAATATGACCCCATAATATATGTATTATAAGATTTATCCACTATTTAAATATTTATTTGTTTTTTATTCTGTTATACTTTTGAATATAATGGTGAAACCTTTATTAGATTTGATAATAGAATAGTCTATGGTGTCTTTATTGGTTATGCACCAAATGGAAGCGGAAATATATTTATAATTTATAAACAAAGAATATTTGTGATGGTTTTTATGTAAATTTTTTTTAACAATCAATGATTGAATTAGAATATGAAGAATCATGTTCCAAAAGTGAAGAAAATGAAGCATATTTTTTTGATTAGTGGGGTGATGTTTTTGGAAATAATAAGAATTCAGAATAAATTAAAATTTTTTATAACAATTCAGTAATTAAAAGTTTTGAATTACAAAATTAGGAGATCGTCCAAGAACGAATAATTAAGTGGAGGTTAAATGAATTGATGAAGAATAGTTAATATTGGTTTAAAATTTTAGATCCCCATGCTAGATAGACTGTTAATGGGGGTGAATCCGTGGTCATCTTCTAAAAAACATTCTCTATTTAAATTCATCCACCTAAATAGTTACAATTATTAATAAACTCAAGAATATTTGTCATAGCTTCAATCCATGTGAACTAATAAACTAACAAAAATCAATAAACATTATTTACAATGTTTGACACAAAATAATACCACTTTCTATGTTGGTTATTCCCCCCAAAAAATATTATATACTATAATCATATTTTCAATAAATTGGCCTCCAAATTTTATTGTACTATGATTTCTTACCCCACCCCCCAAGGCCTTATATTCATTGATTCACTATAATATCCATACCCAAGCCTATTTAGAAATTGTTTATCCCACCTAGTTATAAACTATTTCTAACAACATAATCCACTATGTTCTCCCTACATATGAAGTCTACTTGAAGATTCCTCACTTCTCTAAAAAATATGATCCAATAAAAAAAGTTACCATTATTAATTTTGGTTTCTTATGAAATAAATAGAAATAGGATCCCCCTCTATAAGTAGAAAAATAATTATTTCCCCGCATGTAACTCTTTAAGATCTTCAGTAGCTACTTGAAACTGGTCATCTGGTCATTGAACTTCCTCCATATCTATTGAAATATGGATTTTCTTCAACATCCTCAAATAATAAATCATATCCCCTAGATTCATCCCACCTTATTTACTTCCTGATACAAGATATAATGGACTCTCTCAAATTTATCAAATCATGATAGTTCCCTCAATTCTATGATATTTTATATCTTCATTAATACATACACCATATATTTATTTTAAAAAATCATTGAGAATATTATTTTCAAAAATATAAAAGACAATATTTCCTTATTTTAATTATAGAAACACCATAATCCTCTATAGTAGGATCAACTCATTCTAATCCGTCAAAAGATTCTAGATTTATCCCTCCTTATATTCATTTGAATTCCCATTTAAATGTTAATTTAAATCTCTTAAAGGCTCAGTATTCATTCTTATAAGTGATATTTAAATATCCACATAATCACCTATAGATTAAATTCCCAAATGAATCATGTTTAATATTCTATTATTATTTTCATGTATCATGTTCTCATTATCCAAAAAATATTCTTCATTTAAACTGATTAAAAATTTCTGTATACTTGGAATAATTCAATATTCTCCAAAGACCACATGCCTATGGTGGGGATCTTTATTCAACTACTAGAAACTACCCTTGGATGGTTATTCTTGATTATAACCATGTATCATAATCACATAGTATGTTCAAGATATTCAAATAATTGAAACATATCAAAAGAATCATTTGATATATGTTTTTCTACTCAACTACAAAAAATTAAAAACCAACAGAACTTCACCCAGCATGTATTCAAAATTCCCTTTTCATATGTGGGTTCAGCTATGTAGATATTGGAGACATGAATCATTCACTCTAAATATATATTAAAAATTGATATATGGATGTTAACTCTACGGTATCATAGAATTATGACATGTGAATTATTCATTTGTGTCATTTCATTCTCTTACATTCCCCCTTCACATAAATAATTTTCGATATGTAGTAACCTATTCCCAATTCACCTAAAAAATATAAATTGACTATGTGGACCATTTGGTTCTGTGGATTCAGCTACATTACTTTAAATGGCTATGTGAATCTTGAAAATTCTAGACTTCACTCAAAATGAACACATTTCCTCTTTATATAACTTCTAAGCCTCCACAAGCACTTTAGCAATTCTCAAAAATGTTTTAGATTTACCCCTTCATCGATCAGTATCTATATTGAATTATTTTTAACATTATATAAACAATCATCATTATTTAATTTTCCACATTGTCGTAAAATTATCTACTAGATCTTACCAAGCTATCGTATTAGAGTTATCATTACATAGAGTATGTTAGTATATCAATCATATTATAGACTTACATGTATGATTTATCAGGCATGAAATCCAATTACTTCTCATGAATCCTTGAAAATCCACCATGAATCATCATCAAATCCACTAAATACATATTGAACCATTAACAATAAATACAATTCATTCTTGGGAAATAGAATCTAACCCTTCGAATTTATTATAAATACCAATCCAAGACATCAATATTCTTTCTTGGATGGATTCTCTCCCTACATCCTTCATTAGTTGGTCTAATATAAGTCTATGTGGGGTAACCTAGTGTAGAAAACCATAGAGATACAACCAAGGTGTACCATGTTATCCATATACTACCTTTCAAGTGATATTATGATCCAAAAAAATATCATATAGGTTATATATAAATTAAATTTATCAAGAAATGTGTAACATGACACACTTCAACAAACACATAATAAGTTTAAAGTGTAAGAAACTAAACTACACCTTTTATATCATATTTTTAAAACTATTGCTCCCAATTAATAAGTGTATTTAATAGAATTACAATAGTCTGATATAATTGTGACTCTCATACCTTGAACTCAATCATTCCTTGTAGTCCAAAAATTATATATTTATTGGAGATAAAATATTGGTAGCTATCGTTTAAGAACACTCCAACTAAAGGTATTAAGTCCTCTTCTTCCATTTTATGGAAATAAATATACTCCATGAATGGGACTCTCTTTATTCTTTCTGATAATTACAGCCTCAAGTTTTACATGTACAATATAGTATGTATAGAAATCAACACACTCTTTCAATTACCTATAAGTTAGATTGCAATTAAACAAGAATAGGTTATAATGGGGTCTTCTTGTTTTCTCCAAAATAATATTCAATATTATATCTTCCTCTCAACTTTTTTCACTCTTTTTTTTAAAATATCAGCAAGGTATTTTTTATTTAGACGTTCCCTTAAATTTTGTGTCTCATATATTTGATAATATTTACCCTTCCATTAAAATTTATTTTCATATGGAATATATTTTTCCCACTTCACCCTCTATAATCTATTAGATTCTAGTTTTGGATAACTTCTCATCAATTTTCACCTCACCTACTAAATACACTTTTTTTGCATTATCTTCAAAATCTTTCTTAGATTTCTCCAATTTTTTTACTAAAATTCGTTGATTCTAAAAAAATAGGAACTCTTTATTGACATTCTCAACCTTCATATAATTCTCATATGACTTACCACTACTTTTATTTCCAAAAAACATCGCTTTCATAGTATACAGAACGTCCCCTTACAGTATTTCCATTCATTTATCAAGAAAGTGACCTAAACTACAACTACTGAAATTTTCATAATGAATCTTAAATTTGTTTTGTGTAGATAGTTTTGGTGGCAAATATTTTCACATATTTTTTACTCTGGTATTTTTTCCTAATATTATCAATAAAATCCCCCTTTGGTTCATGCATAATTCCTTGTAAATACACATTGAACAAGAAAGAATAGGCATTGTGTCTGTACTTACCTGAATATTAGAAAAACCCTTTGAAACATTGTTCTTCCAAATTAGCTCATGACCTATACATATTTTTGTTACTAGTGTCCTTTTGAAGACTGAGCCCCACTTATCATAGGGGTCTTTATCATCCTTTCAATATTCTTCCCTTCCTTTTATGTGAAAAATTTTCTCTTAGTTTTCTTATCCAAAAAATGTAGAGAAACAATCCCTCAAGGTAACCTTCCATTGTTTTGGGGTTGATTGTGGTTGTTGATAAAGCGTGTTGACAAGGTTACTTGTGGATTTCCAGAATGATTCATAAACATGTATTTTTATAAATAATCATGATATAGGTATAAAATATCTGTAAGTGTTATAAAAAATTACAAGTACATAGTTTCATCATCTCCCAGTGTTTTCCAAATTTTTGGGGTCTAAAATTTAGAATATGGCATGAGTTTCATGAAAGTTACATTTCAAGGGATAAATCATGAATATATGAAAAAATAATGGATTTCATGAAAGTCTGGTGTTTCATGAAAAATTTTTGATTTATGATATTATTTATTTTTTTGAAATAATGTTTCATGAAATATGGTTGTGGTGAAATGGAAATACAGTAAGTTACACGATTACAAGAATCTTCACAAATAAAAAATTTCTACAAAGTTTCACGAAGGAAGGGAGTTTCACAAACTAGAATGAAGAGCTTTGTGAAAAGGAAGTGGTCATATTTAAATTTTCATTAATGGGAGGAAATGCCTATAAATATGTGTCTAACACATAATTTGAATAGGGAAATCCTTAATTAAAATCCAAAGGCATAGAATTTGTTAAATTGTTTCAAGAAGTATTTTTCATACATGAACATTTTCATAAGATCATACATTTCTATAAGAAAGGAGGATTCATGAAATATATGAAAGATTCACAAATGTTATGTGTTTCTCAAAATTAGTGAGTTTCATTAAAGTTGTGGATTTAAAGAAGGCATAATGTTTTGTGAAGAATCATGATGTTTCATAAAATTTGGAAAAGGGATTCATGAATGTAAATATTATACAAAACAGAAGGGATTTTCTAATAAATATACTGTAAATTGGTATTCATCAATTGTATAGAGAGTTAAAATTAATGGTTCACCAAAATATTTGTAAAACATATTGATTCTAGTGATCCAATGAAAAATATTCTAATAGAGAAGTGAGCAGACTTCAATTGAGAGAGTAGTGATCTTTCAAATTGTGATAAGTTGTAAACTAGAAGGGATAGTGAGTATTCTATAAAAATTGTAATACCAGTGTTATTTATAGGATTTGGTAAATAGGAACATTTCATTTCTATTATCCTTGTACATATCCTAGTGTAGGTGTGCTATGTAAAATTGATATCTCTTTTCCATGCTTTCATTTCTATTCATACATTTATATGGGTATGGAAGAGAGGAGTGTTGTGTTTAATATTGAAAATATATCTAAAGGGTCAGATGTTTTAATATTACATATCCTAAATCAACCCTACCCCCCACCTCAGGTTATTTATCCCAGTTGGGCTAACACCATTTTAAATATTTATTTTTGATACATTCCCTATCAATTATAATATATTTTTCTTTGGAATTTAATAAACCAGATTTTACCTCATAGTTTTAACCCTTCGTCTCACCAATATGAAAAAATTATCCTTTAACTTAAACTGATTTATGGAATCCTTATCTGGACTTTTTCAACCCATTTTTAGTAATAAAACAAATTCCTTATGTTTCAAATTAAACTTTATCTTTTTCATCCATCTTTTCTTCAACATCACTAACTATGTTTCCAAGCTAAAAATATTTCAATTTATGCTAATTGATCTATTTAATATATACTTGTTCCTTAATTTTTTTCTCTTTGTTATCGGAATCCATCATTTAATTTTCTTTCTCAAGCCTATTATTTTCATTCTTGAGGTATTGTATCAGTACCATGTGGAATTCTAATCTTACGTTCGTCTCTCACTCATGTTTTTTAATTATTCTCTATCATAAATAGTGCTTGATGAATAAGATCCTTTACATTCACCGGAAACGAAACCAAAATTTTCATATAAATAATAACTTGATGATGATTATTTCATTTTATTGATCATTATGTTCCTATTCCTAATATTGAAGTGCATTTTTTTCTTTTTTTTGTCTTATCACTATCCTCTTCTGATTCAAATTCTTCTACCAATTTCTTTTAAAAATAATTTATAATTAGTAAAATACTATAACATTTATAAAATATACATAGATACTTACCTTTTCCTTTCCATTTATCATTTATGAATATTTTTACTAAATAAGAAACAATCTTGTTGAAGACTTGATCATACTATACATTAGAGTCTTTAGATTATTTAGCCTAATCATCATTGAAATGTCCTTTTCTTATGGAATGAAAACAAATTTTATCTTTTAACTTAAATTTTAAATTATTTTCCTTTCTCATCTCATAATATTTGAGTATTTTATTTATCTCATAAATTTTCACGTATTATCTTTCTTTTAGGGATGATATTTTTATATCAGAATAAACAATAAAATTAATTATAATTTTTTTAACAACGATGGAATCATATAACCTATAACACATCCCTATAAATTTTCTCACTTTATCATTTACCCATGTTAAGTATATTTCAATATATCCATAATTATCCTTTATAATATCTTCAAATTATATCCTACAAACTTCGTATTTGAACTTATTTAGTTTTAAATTACCCTCATATATTATTCTCAATTTTATCCTAAGTTTTTTAGTAGTGTGGAGGCCCATGAACTTTTTGTATAAATTCAATAACAGAAACACCACGATAAATTTATATCATTTCCATATAACACTATATTTCTATTACCTTCTTAGGTCAAATCCACTCCATTATTAATGGGTTCAAACCCAAATACAAGAGCATATATCACTTCCCAACCAAGTGATAAGCAGTATGGTAGCATCATATTCCTCCTATAATGATAATTCTTCTCATATAATGTGGGGGAACCATGGATATTCAAATATTTAAGTTTATTTATCTCTTAAAAATCTTGATTGGATCTTTAGAGGGAATCTACCATCTGATACCACTTTAAGAGAACTAGGGTAGTTGAACCACTCATAGAGGAAGGGCGAATGAGTGGGATTCTTTTAAAAATTAATTTCATTTTAAATTTAACCTCTAGAACTAGTTAAGGTTATTGATCCAATTAAAAATATTTTTCATCATCTCACCTAGTTTGTAGCAATGAAAAGAAATAAATTTTCACATGTTATTCACACAATTTGGTAGAAAATCCAAATTCTTGATATGTTGGTTACTCCCCCTAATATTGATTCTCTATTATAAAATTACTATCAATTACTGAATCCTTTGGATTCCATAGGCATGTGATTGGTTATACCCCCAAACAACCTTCTCTTCCTCAAACTAGTTATACTCCCTAGTCTAAAACCTCTTCAACAACTGCTTATACCTCTAGTTATAAGCTCCTTCTAACACATAATCCAATGTGTTCTCTCAAATTCTATAATCCAATGGAAGATCCATCACTTATTAAAAAATGTTGATCCATCATAAAAATAGCTCCCTATAATTTTCATCTTCTTATACACCACATGGAAATCGGATCTTCTTCCTTGAGTATATGGATTAGTAAGTCTTAATGTTTACATATTGAATATCTTTAGCAGCTACTTGGAATAGATATATTAATCTTGAAACATACTTCCAATCTGGTGTGATATAATTCTCCTTAGTTTCCTTAAATACTATGGTATATATCCAGTATTTGGAAAACTTTATTCACCTCATGATGCAGAATGTACCTGAAATTCTAAGAATTATAAAACCATGAAAGATATTTCTATCAATTATATACTACTCTATATCTTGTTTGATACCAAAAATATATATTTAAAATCAAAAAATCATCATGAATGTTATTCTCAAAAATATCATTGTTAATATATTCGTATTTGAATTATAAAAACCACATGATCTTTGGTGGTGGGATCATCTCATTTGAATCATTCAATAGATTCTTGATTTATCTCCCAATTAAACAAATTTTAATTCCTATTCAAATCATAATTTAAATAACTTGAAGACTCAAGATTCATTTTTCCATATGATATTTGAATATCCATTTATTCACTTTGTTATTAAATTTCTAGATGGATTGGGTCTCATATTCTTTTAAGATATTAAAATATCTCATTATCATCATCCATAAAATCTATTTTTTTAAACCGATCGGAAATTCCCATATGAATGGAGGCCTTCAATATTTCCATATATATATCCTACTTATGGTGGGGATCATTCATTAACTACCACCGATGGTTCTGAACTGATATTTCATGATAATCAACATGTATCAGGATCACATTATATGACCATTCTATTCAAAAATTTAAAACACAACATTAATTTCATATTAAAAATGATTTTATCCTCAGATATTGAAATATAGAAACTCAAATAATTTCACCTAGAATGTATGAAATTCTCTATCTGAATACATTGTTTTGGTTATGTATCATTTGGATGCTTGAATCTTTCATTTCGTTGTGTAATAGAAATGACTACATGGATCTTCACTCAGCTACACAGTAGAATTTGCATACATGAATTATTTGGATATGTATTTTCATTATCTTACATCAACCCTTGATTTAAGAGAATTTGGATACATTGTAATTTAATCTCAATTTTCCTATGTGGAAGAAATAAACTACGTGTATCATTTTTTTATGTCGATTTAGATTTTCTTCTTGAATTGTCTACATAAATATAAAAAAATTTATAATTCACTCAAACTAACTCAATTTCACTTCATCCAAATTCTGGGCATTCTCAACCACATTTACATTTCTAAAAAAATAATTCCATGATATTTTATCAATGATAATTCATCATTGTTTATTTTTATTATTAGGAAAATTGAAAATACAATTTACATTTCCACATTACCTTAAACTTCTCTACTATATTTATTCAAGGTGTAGTCTTCAAGTTCCTTTTTCATAGAGTATATAAGTAACTCAATTAACTTATAGACATTAAAATATGTTTCATTAATAAATATATCCAATTCCTTATCATGAATCCATTACAAGAATCCAAGAATCATAATTAACACCACTAAACACATATTGAACCATCAAAAATGAATACAACACTTACATGGGCATATCAAAAATTAAAGAACTTTGAGGATAATAACACATACCTCATTGTTTTTTTAGGTTTAACCAAGATTTTAAAAATAGGATTTTGATAATTAAGAGTCAATAAATTATATGGATGAGGAGTTAAATCAAATAGACAATAATGATACATGGGGGTTGGTACCTAATATAGTAAAACAAATAATGTTATCGTAAAAAGTAGGTTTTTTATAATAATCAGAATAAAAGTGAAAAAGTAGTAAGAACTAAGAAAATACTTGTTTAAAAACAGTACCCTTATGTTAATGGAATATATTTTGACAATTCATTTGCATTGGTTTCTTAGAGTGAGACAATTTGGTTTTTTCTTGATATTTTTATACAAATATAATACATGATCATCAAAATGGATGTAAAATTAGCTATTCTTAGTAAGGATATGGAAGTGGATGTGTACATTGTGTAACATGATAGTTTCATTCTTGGTGAAGTTGAGCAATATTTCTCAAGATATACTAAGGATCTATATTCACTACAATGGGCCCTAATTTATTGTATATCACATTAGAAACTTTCTTTAATTTTTAAATGTTTTTGAATTGATTAGTGGATAGTAAGATTTAATTTAAAATGAAAAATATTTATAACTCATTATTATTCACTACTAAAAAACATGACTTTAACAGTTCTAGAAATAGATTTTATTAGTGCTATAAAAGCATTGAAAACATGAGAAATGTTAAAAGACATGTACTTTTATCAATGCTGAAAAAGAGCTAATAAAGGGGCCATTTATCAGTGATTTTAAAATAGCTGATAAAGGTCCATATTGATGTATGCTATTATAGCACACTACATCACAAAAAACACACCAAAACCACATCAAAAATAAACAAAAACGTGTCCTGATATAGAATTTAAATGAAATGAAATTTTCTATAGAAATACCAGAAAAAATATATATATTATAGACCTTTCAAACATTGGTTTATACAATTACCTAAATGCAAATTATTACATACATTCAAAAACAATCCTAACTATCAATGTCACCATGATTTCAAGTGACTTTCTTTGTCTAACTGACAACACAGTATTAATAATTTCAAACTGACCACCATAACTCGAAAAAAACAATCCACCTATAAGATAAAACAATAATTATGATTAATACTAAAAATAAATAAATTAAACATAAATACGAAATAATACATTAATTATATGGACAATGATTTTACTGTGAAAATATCAAGACTATATTTTTGATTGAGTGGTGGAGGGAACATTAAAGAAATTGATAAATTTCAAAACTACTGGAGTGAAAGGATTTGTTAGAGAGGAATTATATGGGTGTTTTGGTGTAGAAAGGGATAAAAGATGGAAAAAGCACAGAAACTTGAACAAATGAATCCACCTATATAAGAAAAAAATTATTATTTAATTAATACTAAAAACAAATAAATTAATCATTTATATGAATCAATACATTAATTCTACAGACAATGATTTTACTGTGAAAACATCAAGACTACCTCTGTGATTGAGTAAATATAACATCGATGAGATTCCTAAAAAGGAATTGGTGGTAAATTGAAAGAAAGTTATAAATGCACCACTATAGTGTTGAAAATGTTTTAAGGGAGAAGGAGCATGAAATATGGAAAGATCACCCTAACTTAAACAAAAGAATCCAACTATATAAGAAAATAATTATTTTGTGAGTAATACTAAAAAGAAATAAATTAAACATACATATGAAACAATAAATTAATTCTATAGACAAGGATTTTACTATAAAATCTTTAAGATTGTATCTATAATTGAGCAAACACAGTATCATTTCTCTTCCTTCAAAGGCAGTGGAGGTAACTTGAAAAAAGTTATAAATTCACCATTGCATGGGTAAAAAGGTTTTAAGGGATAAAGAGCATGAAAGCTGGACATAGAACCCCAACTATAGAAAAATAATCCACCTATATAAGAAAACATTTATTATGTGAGTAATAATAAAAACAAATATATTAAACATACATATAAAACTATACATTAATTCTATGGACAAGTATTTTGTTGTGAAAACTCAAAATTACCTCTTTGATTGAGAAGTGGAAGCGTCGTTTCTTTTCATACAAAGGAAGTGGAGGTAACTTGAAAGATAGTGATAAATGAACCATTGTAGGGGTGAAAATGTTTTAAGGGAGAAGAAGCATGAAAGTTGTATAGAGCAACCCAACTCGATCAAAAGAATTTACTTTTATAAGAAAATAAATATTATTTGAGTAATGCTAAAAAGAAATAACTTAAAAATAAATATTAAAGAATAAATTAATTCTATGGACAATGATTTTACTATGAAAACACTAATATTACCTCTGTGATAGAGCAGATTCAATGTCATTGCTCATCTTGAAAACGCTTGACCCATGAACACAAATCTTCTAAAATGAATGAACTCTATAAGGATTAATTAAAATTAAATCAAAATTACAATATACAATTTTTTGGTAAAATAGAGAAATCATATCATAACATTTCCTTTTAATCTATCCAAAGGGTTTCCTTCATTATATTTTTCTCTTCTGAGGGATCGGTAACATCATCATGTACATAAGACATTATCTACATGATTATTCAATCCATAATTTTAGATTATGTTAATGTTGTAGAGAATATATAATGTTATGAGGAAAAATATAATATATTAAAAAACACATTTAACTTCTCATTGAACTCTCTTTATTTCATTTTTAAGGTTTCAAGGATTTGGTTCCTCTTTCAAGAATCCAAATCACCTCTTTGTGATCCCCTCTAATTTAAATACATTTTCTACATTGGGACTTGCATGAACTGATTTTGATGTCCCAATGTAAGGATTTCCCTTGATTAAATTTTCATCTAACTCAACATTTTTTTCAATCACCAGCAAGACAATCTACCAATTCTTATTTTTTGGATCTGAAATATAAAGTACTTGCACTGCTTATGATGCCATTATGAACGACTTATCTTTTCCCCTTCAACACTGAAATTCACATTCCCAAATTTCATTTCATAAAATTTCACACCATTTATAAGGTCAACCCATTTCCAATGAAAAAGATAAAATTTAAATGTTGTATAATATAACTCATAAATCTATTTGATAATGCCAAAATATGAAACATTTGCATAAATTGTATTTTTATTCTTGGAACCAGATTGGTTCATCGCTTCATCCACCAGCGTAATACTACTTTTTTCATCGTACTAAAAGCATCATGTTATTTTATATAGATAATATAACCATTCATTACAATCCTAGTTTAAGATATAACATTTTCATTTGGTCCTCTAGCTAGCCATTGAAGTCATTCAGCAATTGAAGTCATATTTTCAGATAACTCATTATAAATTTGATCTCTAAACCATCCAATAAACTTGTTATTATGTTTGTCTGATATTGATCTTTCATCACTAGATAGATTAAAATATCTAATAATATTGTTTGTGGGTTTTAATTTATGGATAAACATCTTCACTACTATGTAATATGTAAATATGTGATTTCTCCCGCTCTATTAAGATAATTCCAACAACATCTCTTCCAGACATCCCTTCACCCATAAGTCAATTGATGTGATGAGACTTTGGGAGACTGATGTTTTCAACATCTGATAGGTAATCGGTACAAAATTTGATAGATTCTTCAACAATATATCATTTTTCAATACAACATTGTGACAGCCTAGAAATTCTAAACTTAGTTTTATTATTTAAATATTATATTAAATAGCTAATTTATAATTAAAAATGATAATATTTTGAAGAAGATTTTATTTAAAAATAATCAATGAATTTATATATTTTTTATTATAACTTAATTATAATACATCTAACTAATTATGATTATTATTTATAGTTTTCAAATTTATCAAAAAAACAATTATTTTTTTTCTTTTTTTTAATAATATTTTAAAATAACTATTTTTTTATAAAATTTATAAATTATAAATGTGTATAATTATTTTACTACAAAAAACTACTATATATGTGTTTTTTTAAATGTGATTTGATATTTTTATTAAAAAAATGAATATATATTCAAAAATTATAAAATAATATAAATAATATATATATATATATATATAAATTATTTTATACATATATATATAATAGACTTTTTATTTTAAAAATACATAATCATATTATTATTAATAATATATAAACATTTGTATAAAGTTTTTGTTAAATAAAAAATGATGCGTAAAAATGTTAGATAAAAACATATAAATTGTGAATATATATTAATATAATAAAAATATATTCATGTCATGTTTAAAAAGTCAAAATTAAGATTTAAAAAGATAAAGTGTTTGTCTAAAAAAGGGGGATTAATGTCTTAAAAAATAAATGATATGACATTTAATAATATAATAAAAATAATGACTAGGGGACAAAATTGATATAAGATTCAAAATAATAAAAAATGTCACTTAAGTTTGGGGTTAAAAAAAGTTAAATATGTAATAAAACAAAATGAAATGAAAATAAAAAGGGAAAAACGTAGATATACAATGATGAAAAAATGTTCAATCAAATTCTTAAAAAAATGATAAAATATAACATTAATATATTTGTATATAATAGTAATAGCATGAAAAAAAGATAACATATATTAATAAGATATAATAATAGAAGATATGTGTCAAAAAAATGAAATTGGATAATAATAATAAGTAAAATCAATAATGGTTGAATCGTGAAAAATAATAATAAAATAATAGAGGGAGACTCACAGGAACCTTGACTGAATTTTTTCTCATGCTTTTGAAAAATAAGAATCTTAATAATATGCCCTTTTTAGGTTTCTTTACCATTCATTGGCTTCTAAGGGAAGCAATGAATATATATATCCAATCAATCATATAATGATTTCTTTATAATCAATGTAAATCAAATATCTTATCTTATTTGGTTTTGTCAATTCCCAAATCATTTTTTTTATTTTTCTCAAACCTAGAACAAAGACACTTGGGTTTTTTAAATACATTTATTTAATACCAATATGACTGATCTAACCAATTTATAATAAGATATAAATTTTAAATTTATATAACCCTCACCCATGATCACATATGGACCCAAAATCATTTCTCTCAAAACTCTCTATTTTTCCTTTTGCTCAGAGCCAGATGCTAGTAGATCCATTAAAAAACTTTATTCAAGTAAGTGATTTAGTATTTTTATAATTATTTTCTAAGGTATTTTTTATGATTAAAATTTTATGTTAAAGATTATTTATTTGTAATGGGTATTCTATTGAGTTGATTTTACGCTCTATTATGTGTTTCGCACAGCCTTATGCAAACCTCTGCACCCATGTTTTAACATTGTGATGATTTCTGTCCTCGAGCATTCAAGTTGGTAGTTGTGTTTCCAGTTAGATTTTGAAGTATGGGCTTAATTTTTTATTCCAAATTATGTTATTTTACAAAGATAAATATATAACTATGTTATTGTTCCGGAATTTTGTCTTCTGCTTATTTATTTATGTATATAAATTATGTTGTATAAAAAAATATAATGCAGCATATATTTTCTCTAATATTGTGCTTCAATTACAACATTAATTTTATTCTTTCTATATTGTAAGAATTTTGTTTATTTAAATGTATGTTCAAATTCAATATTAAATGAATTATTTTTTTCAAAACATGTTTTAATACCTGGCGTTTCATTATGGTATTTAGCAGTAATCAAAACAATGTATTGATTTTGTTAGAAACTTATACTTTTCTTATCAAAGCCTTTAATAAATATTAAATATATAATAAATTCCATTATATATATATACATACATATGTAGTATATATATATATATATGTATATATATATGGATGAAATGGTTATTGCTATCGACATGATTCAATAAAAAATCTGCATATCATCTTATCATTGTATATTAAAATTATTGATGTCTCAAGAACATATAAGAATGGCCATGCGTGTATGCATAACATCAAAATCAACCACATTACAATAAATTCACAGTTCCAATTCAGATTATAAGGTTTAAATTCTCTAGTTAATAAGTACATGGAATTTAATGAAAGTATTTAATTTTAAATGTCTCCTTTTCCATTTTATGCGAGGAACCTGAATAATTATTACCGCAAATTATCGCAAAATTATTTTGGAAAATGGATTGAATATATTGACTGTTTATGAAAAGAATTATGTTCAGGGATTGGCTGTATCCAAACTCACGAGTATTATGAGATAAAGGTAGATATTCTTTTGTATATATATATATGTACATACTTACATGTAAACATCAGTGGGAATGAGTTTAAATGCAGAGATGGGTTTTACCAAAGAGTGAAAACTTCATTGAATATATATATATATATATCTCTGTGTGTGTGTGTGTAAAGAAATCTTAGAACGTTTTTAGAAAGTATGTTTCCTGATCATTGTATATATGGAAGGTCACTAGAGAGTGAACTCATCTTTCGCAAAGTGGGTAGGACCAGACAGCCTTCAGCGATTCAAGTGACTTCATAATAGTGTTTTGTTTTCATAAGCTTGCATATTGTTTTCAAAATAACACCAGTTTATGTTAGATAAATTTTGTGTGTAATTATTTTCTAAAACAACCTAGAGTTTTAAAGCCATAAGTAATTTCAAGTAGTATTTTAAAAAAAGGGTATTTCTTTATGTATTTATTAAATTAATTTCAAAGCATAATTTAAAAAGTATTTATTAAAGATTTTTAAACCAATTATTGGGCATACTTAATTCTCACCCCTTGTTTTATTTATTTTTCATAGGTCACTTTAAAGTCTAATGTTTGACATTGTCGATTTTTAGCGAACGTGAAACCGAATTTAGGTTTTTACATTGTTTAATTATGTTGCAACTCTGGTATATTGTAAGTGTGTATATATTCTCCAGAACCTAGACTAGTAAAAGGTCATATGCTATATAATGTGTAAGGCTAGGTACTTATAATTGGAATCAAAGGAACAGTCTACAAAAAATTGGAGATTAGATGTTCTGGAGTTTAGAGGTTCATCGGTCCAAGTGTTTCTTAATTCTGAAGATGAAAATTCAGATTTCTTTTTATTTCGATGAAATGAATTGTGAGGAAGCAATTATTTTTAAGAGGGGAATAATGTAATAGCCCAAAAATAAAAAAATTATTTTCATTATATAAATATTATATTAAATGGATTAATTTATAATTAAAACAAGATGAAAATATTTTAAAGATGATTTTCTTTAAAAATAATAAATGAATTTACATGTTTTTTATTATAAGTTAATTATAATACATATAATTAAATATAATTATTATTTATAGTTTTCAAATTTATCATAAAAACAGATATTGTTTTTCTTTGTTTAGAAGAATATTTTAAAATAACTATTCTTTTATAAAATTTATAAATTATAAATGTGTATAATTATTTTATTACAAAAAAAACTTATATATATGTTTTTTGAATGTGATTTGATATTTTTATTAAAAAATGAATATATATTTAAAAATGCTAAAATAATATAAATAATATATATATATATAAACGATTTTACAAATATATATATATAATCCCTCCTTTTTATAACATAACTTTTCATTACATTTTACAAAATTGAGGATCTTTAAGGTTTAGTGTCTTGGAAACCAGGAACTTAAAACATGAAAACATAAAACATCCTTCTTAAACACAAGAAAGGATTCTCCATATATTCATCCTAGGTTCATTACTGCATCTCATAACTTGGGGACATACATCAAAATAAATGGTGAGCAGAAGGCCCAGTAAGGGAAACAAGGGAAACATTTAACATGTGAACTTGAGATACATCAACAATGTCATGAAAAAGAACTTTAAGGCATGAGAATGAAATCATGATGCATATCATAATAAAAATAACTTATTTCATAACTTGAAGATGTGGATACAACATTTAACATAGAAAATCATTTTTGTTTCACCAAGGTCCATCCCCAAGGTGTCATTAAAAATTACCAAGGTTATTCACCAAGGTATCAGTCTAAATGGTCATCTCTAGAGATTAAGTCTTTACCCAATGCATTGGAGCGCTATCAGGGCACACCCTTAAATTCTCCTTTATTATAATGTGATACACATATATCATCATCAATAATTTCATAAACAACCTATATAGCATAAAATAAATGGGTTTCATTTTATAATCATAACGTTTTAAAAACTGCTTTAAAGACATGATCTTTGTATCACTTTAAAACCCACAGAAAAGGAAGGTGGGTCTCATGTATGTAAATCCAAGAATTTAAATGAGAATATTTTGGTATATATGTGAATAACCATATATAAGAGATAACTTTAGTATTCACCTAATAAAATAAAATAACTTTAGAAAAAGAGAGATACATTTTGAGACGGAAATTCTGCAGCATAACGACTATGTTTCTGGGTTTTAGAAAACATTGAAAAAGAGAGGGGAAATGGGTCAAACATTCATAAATGACCCATAAAACAGTAGAGGGACAGAATATGAATGATATATGAACATGGTATTGAAATTTTAAGGTCATACCATTTTAAATGAAAAACATGAAAGGAAGACAAAAATTTAGATTTCTCTTATGAAAATTCAGCAGCCTAACAGTGTCACTTAGCTTCAAAAAAAAAGAATTGACGAGATAAAATAGGGTCTCTCATCATATGAACATATAATATAAGTATGATATATATAGATATAATACCCCAACATAATAAAAAGTAACTTGAAATAATTGACATGAAAGTAGAACTTTGAAAAAATGGGAAAGGTGAACGAATCCCTTAAAAATTCGGCAGCCTAACGGCGACACTTAAACATCAAAAAATGAATTGACGAGATAAAATAGTGTCTCTAATAATATGAACATAAAATATCAGTATTATAGATATAGATATCTTACCCCAACATAATAAAAATAAAATTTAAAGACTTGACATGAATGTAGAACTTTAAAAAATGAGAAAGGTGAAAGAATCCCTTAAAAACTCGGCAGCCTGACGGCGCCACTTAAACATTCTTAAAACGAATTGATGAGAGAAAGAGGGGGTATTTCAGAATATGAAAATGAAAAGGTTAGTAAGAGTAATATAAAATAACATCCTCTAAAATAATAGCATGGAGCGTAAAAGAAATGACATAAAAGAGATTACTTGAAAAGAAAGAGAGAGGTCGGATCCCTTACCTTAAAACTTATCTCTTAAAACTCAAAGGTTGGTACCTTTAGGGCTTGGGGCACCTAGAGAGGACTCCTTGGGAGGTAATGAGACCAGATCTTCGTTGGGGGAGAGTTGGGAGTGAAAACTAATGGAGGAAAGGGTGGGTATTTATAGGGAATGTGGGAGGACATGGCATTAATGGCCAAGGGACACCTCACAAGTGGTTTTCTCAAAACCATGGGCTCTCCCATGGTATTTCCCATGGAGTTAGGCCACATGGGTCCCAAAATACAATAAATCATCACATTTGGTCGGACAACCCTTAAAATATCTCATGATATCATCATGACACAGTTATGATGTCATTAAACATACTAAAACCCTAAAACTGTATTTTTACTCTTCACTGAAAATTCAACTTTCTCAGAAAAATCCCAAAATTTCACCTTAACCAAATATCTATGCTCTAATTTCAAAAATGAACTCTGTTTTATAAAAATAGTTTTCTAAATATTTTTAATTTAATTTTTAAATAAATACACTATTCACCAAAAATTCATTTTTTTCAAAAAAATCCCCAAGAATTACCTTAACATAATATCAACGCTCTAAGTTCAAAAATGAAATCCATTTTATAAAACTAATTTTCTAAATATTTTTAATTTATTTTTTAATTAAAAAACACTATTCACCTGAAAAAACTAATACTTGACTAATAATTAATGAAACGGTTATTTACCTATTTTATTGAATCACATTACTTAATCAAGGTGCCTATATTATATTAATACTTTCTTTAAGTGAGATTACTAATCCATTTGGTCACATTACTAATCCTAAGCATAAAATCACTATTCATAATTTACTATTCATCAAAAATTAAGTTGATCTTATTAGACTCTAAGTTTCATACTGAACATAATTGTAGAAGAACATTTTTTGAAAATCATTACACATTATTAATTATTTAAGGTTTACATAAACATTTTTAAAATATCATTTCTCTAAAATTCATCAAAAATATGCATACTATATTTATCCAGACATTTGAAAATTTATAAACTTCATCATAAGAAGAAATCAAATTTTTGTTTAAAACAAAGGATTACCTAAGGAAGTTACGGTCTTACTACATAGCCCCTTATAACCCTAGAATAGGACCTAAGTGTAAGGTGTGTTAAGGTGAGAGAATCTGAGGGCGTCTCATCCAATATTGCACAAGAAGTAATTTCTATCAGTTTGAACTTCTCGCGAAGGTGATTCCGTTCTAGCTTCACATGATGAATTTTGGCTTGGGTTTGGTCCAAAGGAAAGCCTAGTGGTGCTACATCTTTCCCAAGTTCCGTTAGATGGGCTTCGATTGGCCCGAGACTACTGGATGAGTCCATTGAATCTTCTTTCTATATTAATTAACCAAGATCACTTGTATTTAGAGACAATAATTGAAACGTTTAGTTTTCAGAGGTCATATTGACCAATGGTCATATAACAGTCAAAACCCAATGGTATCATTTAAATTATACTCATGTTATCAAATGAAATAGTTTTTTGAGTATAAAAATAAAATAATGCAAAAAATTAGGAAACAAGATTTATTCAAAATTTCGGGTCGTTACAATCTTCCCCCCTTAAGAAATTGCGTCCTCGCAATTTTTCTAAAATTGCGTTTTGAAATTTCATTGAAAGTACCACATCAGAAAAGGAGTCAGTAAAACTACTAATTTATAATAAAGAAAGGGAATTAAAAAGGTCACCCGAGTTAACCCATACTAGGATTCCATGTAGGAAAGCCTAGATATGGAAGAAAAACAAAGGGTCAAGTTCTGAGGGAGAGTGATATAAAACATGATTAGGAGAAAGTTAACCATAAGAAAATCACAAACTTATGATGTGTGTAAACGGTCATTAATTACCCAGTATGAAACATAAACCAACAATGTTTTTGTTTTACGTTCCATTTCATAATTTTGTGGAATTCATTTACTACATAGAACAAAAACATAAGGAAATATACCTACCTTCAAGTAGAGTTTCATCCTTTAATAAGTTTCTACCAAAACTAATCTTTTCTCCAAACGATGAGCATTCAAAACACTTGGTCTCATCAAAACACAAGAATCACCTTCTATAGAATCACATAATCCACCAAAGATTAACTATCTATTTCTTCTATTATCCCAAAAATAGAAAGGGTAAGATAAAACAACTCTTCAAAAAAAAGAATCCCATTGGAAGGGAAACTTCTTTAAATCTTCAAAATTCGACGGTACTACCCAAAGTTCATCATAGACCATTCCATAAATAACTTTCCTTAAAATTACTCAAAATAAACCAAACTAAGATTGAAACCCAGATACAAGAAGTATTTGATAACATATTCGTCCAAAACAAACTTCATCGTTCATCTCCAAACAACATCAACCACTCCTAACATCTTATAAAAAAAGTAGCTAACCTAAACATATTTTCCCCAACATAGGATAATCATTTCTATAAGTAACCTAAATTACTATAAGTTCACCTTAAATTCATCTATTCTTCAAAATATAAGTTAGCATTTACACCTCAAAGAAAATATCGTAGTAATCTATTTACCTCAATCAAATAGGGTTCCCAAAATAGTGAACGTCTTCGAAAATAATAATCATATTTTAATCCCCTAATCATATCTATCATATTAATACGGAAATCATCACATTTCCTATCACATTGGTTGTTGGGACATGTTCTTCCATTTCCCGCCATTAACTAAGAAAAGAAAGTACAATTAGGGTCTTAAATACTTATCCAATAATCATGAAAAGGAACATAAATCATAGAATGATAACGTGTAGAAGAAAAGTATATCCTAACTTGTGATCCCCTAGGTTCTAATCCAGGTTATCCATGATAATATATTCTTATGTGAATCTTTATTTTATTTTATCTTTGTTCCTTTAATAATGATTCATACTAAGCTTATGAATTTACAAAAGCATATCCCGCGGGAGTTTCGTAAACAAGAGTGCAGCAAGGCCCATTGTCATGTACCAGTTCCCGTTAGAGTCTAGCGCAAAGCGGTGTTTTTGGGTTTTACCCCTATGTACATCTGTTCCAGAGCCACCTCTACCTGCTCGTATCCAGACAGGGATGTATTTTTTTAGCAACCCCTTACTCAATACTCACCAAAATACCAAGAAGACTTCCTATATTTAAACTTTTCTATAGGCCTCTTCCTAAAGTTTTCATATCCTAATTTCCAAAAATAACTAAACCATCATTTGATCCCAACTATAGCATCCCGCCTTTTTATAACATAACTTTTCATTACATTTTACAAAACCGAGGATCTTTAATGTTTAGTGTCTTGGAAACCAGGAACATAAAACATGAAAAAATAAAACATCATACTTAAACAATTGAAATGCTTCACTTTATGTTTATCCTAGGTTCATTACTATATCTCATAACCTGGGGACATACATCAAATGAAAGGGTGAGCAGAAGGCCCAATAAGGGAAACAAGGGAAACATTTAACATGTGAACTTGAGATACATCAACAATGTCATGAAAAAGAACTTTAAGGCATGAGAAAGAAATCATGAGGCATATCATAATAAAAATAATGTATTTCATAACTTGAATATGTGGCTACAAAATTTAACATAGACAATCATTTCTATTTCAACAAGGTCCATCCTCAAGAAGTCATTAAAAATTACCAAGGTTATTCACCAAGGTATCAGTCTAAATGGTCATCTCTAGAGATTAAGTCTTTACCCAATGCATTGGAGCGCTATCAGGGTGAACCCTTAAATTCTCCTTTATTATCATATGAGACACATATATCATCATAAATCATTTCATCAACAACCCATATATCATAAAAGAAATGGGTTTCATTTTATAATCATAACGTTTTAAAAACTGCTTTAAAGACATGATCTTTGTGTCACATTAAAACCCACAGAAAAGGAAGGTGGGTCTCATGTATGTAAATCCCATAATTTAAAATAGAACATTTTGGTATATATGTGAATACCCATATAGAAGAGAGAGCTTTTATTATTCACCTAATAAAATAAAATAACTTTATAAAAAGAGAGAGACATTTTTAGACGGAAATTCTACAGCATAACGACTATGTTTCGGGGTTTTAGAAAACATTGAAAAGAGAGGGGACATGGGTCAAACATTCATAAATGACCCATAAACAGTAGAGGGACAGAATATGAATGATATATGAACATGGTAATGAAATTTTAAGGACATTCCATTTGAAATGAAAAACCTGGAAGGAAGAAAAAAATTTAGATTTCTCTTATGAAAATTCGGCGTCACTTAACTTCAAAAAAAAGGAATTGATGAGATCAAATAGGGTATCTCATCATATGAACATATAATATCAGTATGATATATATAGAGATAATACCCCAAAATAATAAAAAGGAACTTGAAATACTTGACATGAAAGTAGAACTTTGAAAAAATGAGAATGGTGAATGAATCCCTTAAAAATTCGGCAGCCTGGCGGCGTCACTTAAACTTCAAAAAAATGAATTGACGAGATCAAATAGGGTATATCATAATATGAACATAAAAGATCAGTATGATAGATATAGAGATCATAACCCAACATAATAAAAAGTAACTTTAAAGACTTGACATGAAAGTAGAACTTTAAAAAATGAGAAAGCTGAAAGAATCCCTTAAAAAATCGGCAGCCTAACGGCGCCACTTAAAATTTCTTAAAACGAATTGATGAGAGAAAGAGGGGGTATCTCATAATATGAAAATGAAAAGGGAAGTAAGAGTAATATAAAATAACATCCTCCAACATAAGAGCATGGAGCATAAAAGAAATGACATAAAAGAGATTACTTGAAAAGAAAGAGAGAGGTCTGGTCCCTTACCTTAAAATGTATCTCTTAAAACTCAAAGGTTGGGACCTTGAGGGCTTGGGGGAACCTTGAGAGGACTCCTTGGGAGGTAATGAGACCAGATATTTGTTTGGGGAGAGTTGGGAGTAAAAACTAAAAGAGGAAAGGGTGGGTATTTATAGGGAATGTGAGGGGACCTGGCATTAATGGCCAAGGGACACCTCAAAAGTGGTTTTCTAAAAACCATGGGCTCTCCCATGGTATTTCCCATGGAGTTAGGCCACATGGGTCCCCCCATACAATAATACATCACCTTTGGTCTTCCAACCCTTAAAATATCTCATGAAGTCATCATCACACAGTTATGATGTCATTAAACATACTGAAACCCTAAAACTGTATTTTTACTATTCACTGAAAATTCCACTTTCTCAGAAAAATCCCAAAATTTCACCTTAACCAAATATCAATGCTCTGATTTCAAAAATGAACTCCATTTTATAAAAATATTTTTATAAATATTTTTAATTTCATTTTTAGATAAATACACTATTAACCGAAAATTCATTTTTTTTCACAAAAATCCCCAAGAATTACCTGAACATAATATCGATGCTCTGATTTCAAAAATGAAATCAATTTTATAAAGATAATTTTCTAAAAAAATTTAATTTAATTTTTAATTAAAAAACACTATTCACCTGAAAAAACTAATACTTGACTAATAATAAATGAAACATTTATTTACCTATTTTATTGAATAACATTACTTAATCAAGGTGCCTATATTATATTAATACTTTCTTTAAGTGAGATAACTAATACATTTGGTCATATTACTAATCCTAAGCATAAAATCACTATTCATAATTTACTATTCATCAAAAATTAAGTTGATCTTATTAGACCTTAAATTTTGTACGGAACATAATTGTAGAAGACCATTTTTTGAAAATCATTACACATTTTTATTTATTTAAGGTTTTCATAAACATTTTTAAAATATCATTTCTCTAAAATTCATCAAAAATATGCATACTATATTAATCCGGACATTTGAAAATTCATTAACTTTATCATAAGAAGAAATAAAATTGTTATTTAAAACAAATGATTACACAAGGCAGTTACGGTCTCCTTACATAGCCCCTTATAACCCCAACATAGGACCTAAGTGTAAGGTGTGCTAAGGTGAGAGAATCTGAGGGCGGCTCAGCCAACATTGCACGAGTAGTAATTTCTATCAGTTTGAACTTATTGCGAAGGCGATTCCATTCTAGCTTCACACGATGAATTTTGTCTTGGGTTTAGTCCAGAGCAAAGCTCAGTGGCGCTACCTCCTTCCCAAGTTCTGTTAGATGGGATTTGATTGGCCCGAGACTACTGGATGAGGGCATCGAATCTTCTATCTATATTAATTAACCAAGATCACTTGTATTTAGAGACAATAATCGAAACTTTTAGTTTTCAGTGGTTATATTGACCAATGGTCATATAACAGTCAAAACCCAACGGTCTCATTTTAATTATACTCATGTTATCAAATGAAACAATTTTGTTGAGTATAAAAATAAAATAACACACAAAATTAGGAAATAATGTTTATTCAAAATTTTAGGTCGTTACAATATATATAATAGATGTTTTATTTAAAAAATTTATAATTATATTATTATTATTAATACATAAACATTTGAATAAATTTTTTGTTAAATAAAAAATGATTTGTTAAAAAAATAGATAAAATCATATAAATTGTGAATATATAATAATATAATATAAATATAATCAAGGCATGTTAAAAAAAGTCAAGAGTATGATATAAAAAGATAATGTGTTTGACTAAGAAAGGTGGATTAATGTCTTAAAAAAGATAAATGATATGACATTTTTATAATATAATAGCATGAAGAAAAAGATAATATATATTAATATGTATTAATAATAGAATATGTGTGTCAATAAAGGGAAAATTGATAATAATAATAAGTAAAATCAATAATGGTTGAATCGTGACACAAAAAAAATAATGGAGGGAGACTCACAGGAACCTTGACTAAATTTTTTCTCATGCTTATGAAAAATAATACACTTAATAATATGCTCTTTTTATGTTTCTTTACCATTATTTGGCTTCCAATGAAATCCATGAATAAATATATATATATATATATATATTTCTATTCAATCATTGAATGATTTCTTTACAATCAATGTAAATCAAATATCTTGTCTAATTTGGTTTTTTCAATCCTCGAATATTTTTTTATTTTTCTCAAACCTACAACAAATACACTTGGGTTTTATAAATACATTTATTTAGCACCAAGCTGACTAATCTAACCACTTGACAATAAGATATAAAATTTCAATTTATATAACCCTAACCTCGGATCTCCTATTGAACCAAAATAATTTCTCTCAAAACTCTCTGTTTTTCCTTTTTCTCGGAGCGAGACGCTAGTAGATCCTTTCAAAATTTTCATTCCAGTAAGGGACTCAGTATATTTATAATTATTTTGTAAGGGATTATTTTCTTCTTATCAATTTTTGTTTAATATTATTGATTTTTAAGTGGTATTATATTGAGTTGATTTTACTCTCTGGTATGAGTTTGTCATAGGCTTATGCACACCTATGCACCCATGTTTTAACACTGTGATGATTTCTGTCCTTGAGCATTCAAGCTGGTAGTTGTGTTGCTAGCTCTATTTTGAAGTAAAGGATTTATTTTATATTTCAAATTATGTTATTTTACACACACACACACACACATATATATATATATAACTATGTTCTTGTTCCTAAATATTGTCGTCTGCTTATTTATTAAAGTATATAAATTATGTTGTATAAAAAATATTATGCAACATATATTTTCTCTAATATTGTGCTTCACTTGCAGCATTAATTTTTTGATTTCTATATTGTAAGAATTCTTATTATTTAAATATACTTACATATTAAATATTAATTGAATTATTTTTTTCAAAACATGTTTTAATACATGGATTTTAATTATGGTATTTAGTGTTAATCAAAATTATGTTTTGATTTTGTTATAAATTTAAATTTTTTTGGTCAAAGTATTTAATAAATATTAAATCGATAATAAATTACATGATATATATATACATACATATGTAGTATATGTATATATATGTATAACTTCCCAGCCTTAAACATTACTTAATCTTGAGTTATTACAAGATTACACATTGAGGATCTTTTCAGGTTTAGAGTTTTAGAGAATTAGATCATAAATCATGCATTACATTCCACATTTAAAAAAAGTGGTTACATAAAAGATGGTATTAATTTTTCTCCCATAAATGGAAACATATTTAAAACAAAACATGGATTCTTTCATGACACTTACTTGAACCTATCATCACATCATGTAGCTTTCCCTTGACCTGTGAAAAACATTTCAAAAACTTGGGATGAGCATAAAAAGCTCAGTAAGGTATATAAAAGTACGAAATGAAAACATTAGTCCATGTATGAAATCATACTTTACTCATAAAACATAAGCATATTAACATACCTCATTAAATCAGGAATAAATCATAGAAATCATAAGACATAAAGGTAACTTGAGGCATTCATAACATTCTTATGTAGGGAGTAACCCTCATAGTTACGTTTGGAATACCTATCACAGTATATTCCCTAAATCTCTTCGTAGAAACCTTAATGTTTAACTCCTTCGCATTACCCAATTCATTGGAGATCTATATCGGGCTCACCCGCCCTTAGTTTATCACGGAACCACCTGTATTTATAACAATGCCCAAGAACCATAACATAATCGTATCACATAAAACATGCATAAAGGAAAGATAACATTTCCACTTTTCAATCACAAGATATCAATACAACACATTGATATAAAAACATTATGAAAAACATCATAAATACCAAAATAAAAGAAAAGTAAAACATGGTATTTATTTTTTTCATTTAAAAAAAATTTTATGGCTTGTAGAGGAAGCTGAAGCTCAAATAATGGTCACGGTGGTGGAGAAGTTGTTGTCGCCGCATACGTACGACAAAAAAACATTCCCTTTTATCGTTTAGTAAAAAAATCGTATAAAAAGATTCCATTGGATTAAACGTAAAAGTCAAAGGGGTTTATACACTGTATAAAATAAAGTTGTGTATAAAACATAATATGCCTCAATGAAAAGAGATTGAGACGAAGTCCCATACGTCGGGTCATACTTGACTCGATCATTCTTTAACGTCCTGAATGATAAACTTGAGTTAATTTTTAAGTTCTTAAGAACCTTTTTCAAGTACATTATTCCTTTTATATAAGTTATTACCATGTTATGAACACTATGTAATTATTTATGTTAATAATGGTCGTTTTGTCCATCATTGGTACTTGAGTCAAAAATAAACTCTTTATAAATACAAGTTGTTCATATGGTAAAATATCCATTATATCTAGAATTATATTCATGATGTAGATATAATATATATCATATATATCTAGTATATATATGCATTTATAATATTACATAACATTTAGAAGTAAGAAATGAAATGCACCGTTCCTGGTGACGGTAAGCCGTACGTACGCATGAACGCTGCATTCATTTCTATTTCCTATTTAATTGAATTGAGTCACAATTATATAAAGGTATATATAATTCCTGAATAATATAATATATAATATCATTAACTCCATCCTTTATACATTCCACATATGGCATTAACGAATCAAATCACTTTGAGGGGAGGTAGTCCGCACTTCCAAAAATGAAGATATCGCGTTTACCCGTACTGGAAACCATAAAGGTATGAAAAAAATGAAAAATAAAGAAGCTTAAGTAAAACATAAACATATTATATATCATATATATATATATATAGTGACATCTTAATGGTCACCTTTTAAGGTGTTAAAATAATATTGAACAATCATCGTTTCGTGAGGCAGAAATTCACCATCCACAGAAACAGTATGTTTCTTTAACCATTAGATGTAGGTGTGTGTAAGTGTAGCTCGAATAATTCTTATAAAACCATCCTAGTATATTTTATATACTTGTTTTTCTACAAAATAAATGAATAAAAATAGTTTAGATGGTTGGAGAAGAAAAATAAAACAAAAGAACACAAGTGAAGACATTACCTTGAAATCGGGTAACTCCCTTTGGTTTGAACCAAAAGGGTTTCTTGAAGAGATTCTTGCATAAGGTAAGGATTCTAAGATGAGGAGAGGGATTTGGAGAGACAAAATGAGTAGATCTTTTCCGAGGAAAAGACTTGAGAGGTGTGGGTAAGGAGGTAGAGGTGGGGGCCTTTTATAAGAGGAGAGGAGGGGTACTCTTGGAAAGGTATAAAATGTTACTTTATTTTCAAATGAGTTTCAGATTTTAAAGGTACCACATTGATTTTTTTCGAGTATAAGTTGATACGGGTTCGAAATATACTCATCCAATATGTATTTGACAAGTGTAAGTATTAGATTTTACATTATCTTTTCATTTTATTTAAATTGTTCAATAATGAGGTAATCACTACATCATCATGATGTAATAAATAATTTAATTTATATAATTTCTAAAAATTATAAAAAAAAATACTATGATGTATTAAATATTGTTATCTTTCCAATGAATATTTATATTCCAAGAGATCATTTATGT
Organism: Viscum album; assembly: GCA_963277665.1. Taxonomy (NCBI): domain Eukaryota; kingdom Viridiplantae; phylum Streptophyta; class Magnoliopsida; order Santalales; family Viscaceae; genus Viscum; species Viscum album. Next base: position 753,966,553 of record OY728132.1, on the reverse strand, counting down.
AGAAAAAATTAAAAATGTTTTACTCAGGCGATACATTCTTTGTTATATTTACTTTCTTTAAAAAATAAAAGATAAAAAGTCATTATCACACAAAAGTGATTCCATGGGGTCCCCAAGTTTGGCACAAGGAATACCATGGTCGTTCATGACACAAAAAGTAGTATTAGGACACATGTTGGTGTCATTTTTTATTATTATGATATTATTTTATTATCCTTAACTACCCGATTACTAATTAATCAAGATAATTAACGGTAATTTTCGTCGTTACTATTCACAAAGTCCAAAAACAAAAGAGTCTTAATTACATAATTTGGAACTTCTGATTACAAATATGTAATCCATTTTACCAAATTCCAAACACAGAAATTGAAATAATTAATTTACAAATAATTCCCATTGTCAAAACAAATAGTGGGTTTTTTTGAAACAATATCTATGAAAAGCTTGACATTAGTTTATGCCCAATTACTAAGTGAAACTAATTATAATGACCACTATTGGATTAAATGGGAAAAATATATTCTATTTACACTTTAAAATCAATTAAAAAGATAATCTAACCATATAATTAAATTATTTTAAAAAGTAGTTTTGATGTAAAATGCAGTATTTTTCACTATTCATTAAAAAACAAACATTGTCAGAAAAATACCAACAAATTATCCAATGTAAATTTCAATGTCCCAATCATAAATAATAAGTTTATTTTGACAAATAGAGCTTATAAGATTGTCAAAATATATATTTTAAAATGGTTTTCCATCAAAACGTAGTAAAACAATCTTTTAAAAATGTTAGTGTATTCCAGGCTTAAGATTGGATTTATTCTTGTTTTAAGCCTCTAAAACACTATCTAATTCATAAATAGACATAGATAAAAATATATTTTATTCATTACTTACTTGGGATGTTACATCCTTCCCCCCTTTAGAGAATTTCATCCCTGTAATTTATTTACTTATCGAATAAGTGGGGGTATTTATCCCTCATTGCATTTTCAGATTCCGTTGTTGCCTCTTCAATCATGTGGTTTCTTCACAAAATTTTTACATGATGAATAATCTTATTTTGCAACACTTTCTCTCTGTGGTCAAGAATCTGGACCGGTTGTTCCTCATAAGATAGATTCTCTTCCATCTAAACTACCTCTGGACTCAAAACATGAGATGGATCTGGCATGTACTTTCTTAACATTGAAACATGAAAAACATTGTGTAACTAAGATAAAATCGGAGGTAAAGCCACTCGGTATGCAACTGATTCAACTCTCTCCAGAATTTCATATAGTCCAATGAACCTTGGACTTAGCTTTCTTTTCTTACCAAATCGTATCACACTTTTCCATGGTGAAACTTTGAGAAAAACATGATCACCTACCTCAAAAGAGAGATCCTTCCTCCTGTTGTCCGCATAACTCTTCTGCCTACTCTGAGCTGTTCTCATGTGTTTCTGTATCAGCTTAAATTTTTCTGCTAACTCTTCAACCAATTCCGGTCCCATCAACTTCCTTTCACCAACTTCATCCCAGAAAGCTGGAGTTCGACACCACTTCCCATATAATTCCTCAAATGGTTCCATATGTATACTGGAATGAAAACTGTTGTTATAAGAAAACTCAACCAAAGAAATATGTTGGTCGAAAACTTCCTTGATAATCCATAGAACAAGCACGTAGCATATCCTCCACATTATGAATCGTTTGTTCTGACTGCCCATCTGATTGAGGATGAAAATTTGTGCTAAAGTTTAATTCATTACCCAATAACTTCTGAAGGCCTTTCCAAAAGTTATAAGTGAACCTGGCATCACGGTCAGATAAAATGGAGAGAGGAACTCCATGTAACCTGAATATCTCTTTAAGATACAAATGGTAAAGTTGATCTAGGAAAAAGTATCTCGTATAGCAAGGAAATGAGCAGATTTAGTTAAGCAATCAACAATAACCCAGATTGCATTATTACCTCAAGGTGTCTTCGGCAATCTCACAACAAAGTCCATTGATATATTCTCCCATTTCCACCCTACAACTGGTAAAGGCTGAAGCATACCTTTCAGTAACTGTCACTCTGCATTAACCTGTTGATAAGTAAAACACTTCACAGTAAAATCAGAAATATCTCTTTTCATTCCGTCCCACCAATAATACTCCCGAAGATCTCTATACATCATAGTACTGCCTGGATGAACTGAAAACGGGGAACTATGAGATTCACATAACAACTATCTCTTGAACTGTGAATCACAATTCACACACAATATCTTCCCAAATCTCAAAACACAATCATTATCAATGTTGAATTCAGGCAACTTACCCTTCTGAACCAGCTCTACCTTTTTCTGCAACTCACTGTCTTGCTTTTGTGCTTTCTTAATACATTCTAATATAGAAGATTTCACTGATACTTGAAACAAAACAGATTTACATCCTGCACCAACAAATTCTATGCCAAAGTTCATAAAATTCTTAACCAAAGGATCATGTTCCAAATGCAACATTATTAATGAGGCATTACTTCTTCGACTCAAAGCATCAACCACTTTATTTTCTTTTCCCTGGTGGTAATGAATTGTACAATCATAATCCTTGATTAATTCTAGCCATCTCCTCTATCTCATGTTCAATTCTTTCTGAGTGAATATAGACTTTAATTTTTTGTGATCAGTCTATATTTTACACTTTACTCCATATAAATGATGCCTCCAAATTTTTAAAGCAAAAACAACAGCAGTTAATTCCAAATCAGGTGTAGCATAATTTACCTCATGAGTTTTCAACTGACGTGAAGCATAATCAATTACCTGATCATTCTGCATTAGGACGCAACCAAGCCCTTTCAATGAAGCATCACTGTAGATAACAAACTCCCCATTCCTGGAAGGTAGTGCCAAAACTGGATCATTAACCAATCTTCTTTTCAATTCTTGAAAACAATCATCACATTCTTTTGTCCAGATAAACTTAACACCCTTCCGAGTTAGCTTAGTCATTGGACTAGATAACCATGAAAAACTTCTAACAAACCTTCGGTAATAGCCTGCCAAACCAAGGAAGCTACGAATCTCAGTTACAATTGTGGGTCTTGGCCATTCTTCAACAACCTTTGTTTTTGCAGGATCAACAGTTATCCCATCTTTAGAAAAAATGTGACCAAGGAAAGAAATTTGTTGCAACCAAAACTCACACTTTCTGAATTTCCCATACAATTTCTTTTCTTTTAAGGTTTTCAAAATAACCCTTAAATGACTTTCATTCTACTCTTTACTTTTAGAAAACACCAAAATATCATCAATGAAAAAAACCACAAACATATCCAAGAACTCATGGAAAATTCTATTCATAAGATCCATGAATACAGCAGGTGCATTGGTTATCCCAAAAGGCATAACTACAAATTCATAATGGCAATATCTTGTACAAAACACGGTCTTCGGAATATCTGCTTCCTTTACCTTCAACTGATGGTACCCCGATCTCAGGTCAATCTTTGAAAAAAACTGAGCTCCCTGGAGCTGATCAAATAAATCATCGATATGAGGCAAAGGATATTTGTTCTTAACAGTGATGTTATTCAAGGCTCTATAATCAATGAAAAGTCTCATAGAACCATCTTTCTTTTTAACAAATAAAACAGGATCACCCCATGGTTATGTTCTAGGTTGAATGAATCCTTTCTCTAATAAATCCTTCAATTTCTCCTTCAACTCTAAAAGTTCAATTTGAGCCATTCGATAAGGGGGTTTTGAAATTGTCTTAGCATCCGGAACTAAGTCAACAGTAAACTCAACTTCCCGATCTGGTATTATTCCAGGCAACTCATCCAGAAAAAATCAGGATACTCATTTACCACTAGCACATCATTAAACTGAACAGTTCCTTTGTTTTTAATAATATGTGTAAGGTAACATTCATTTCCATCTTTTACAAGTTTCTCGGCCTCTTGATATGTTATCAACATTAAGGGTTCATTCTTGTACACAAACTGAAAGTCTTTCTAAAAAAACATCTTTAGCTCTACAGTCAATCTTAGCAAGGTAAATAGAGAGCCAATCCATACCCAGGATAACATCAAACTCTACTAGAGGTAAAAAAATAAGGTTTGCAAGTAGGTTCTTTCCACGGATAAGGATAGGAAGATTCTTATAAATTCTTTTTGCCTCAATATTTCCCCCAGGTGTTTTTACTACAAGTTTAGGAGTCATTTATTGATATGGTATTCCCATTTTACTAGAAACGTTTTCAGAGATGAAAGAATGTGTAGACCCAGAATCAAACAACACACTGGAATAATCTGAAAAAACAGAAAAAGTACCTGATACAACTTCATTTGATGGCCCGAAATCTGCCGAAGTAGTTGCAAAGGATTTCACCACCCCTTTATGATTATAGTCTAATTGCTTCCCATCACTCGAACTCTTTTTCAGACAGTCGTTTTCATAGTGTTCCATCACATTACACTTAAAACATTTCACTAACTGTAAATCAAATTTGGTCATACCATCACCCTGATCTTTTTCAGTGCAATCATGAGCCTTATGTCCCATCTTACCGCATCGGTAACACTTTCCAGAATTCAGAAGACATTCCCCATCATGCATTTTACCACATTTATCACAAACTAGAAACTTAGTTTTCTTACCATAATACCTTTTTGAAGAATTCTTCCCTTTCTCATGCCACCTCGTTCTCTTCTTCTGTTGGTTGTTATAGAACACTTGATCATCGGAAAACTCCATTTCCACCTTCTCAGCACATCGAACAAACTTTTCATAACTTTTGAAATCACGTGAAGCCAATGCCCTTCAATATTTTGGCTTTAATCCTGAGTAAAAACGATTGATTTTACTATCAAGGTCTTGGATAAAATTTGGAGCATACCTTGCCAATCGAGTGAACCACTCTTCATAAAGATCCACTGAGTCGTCCTCTTGCATCAATTCCAAGAATTGTTTTTCCATCATAAGTTGAACAGCCTTAGGAAAATTCTTCTTAAGAAACATACCTTTGAATTCATCCCAGTCGAGAGCATCAATCTCATCAGCGTCCCTGATGTTTTTAACCATCGACCACCACTGATCTGCTTCCCCCTCCAAACGGTAAATTGTAGGACTAACCTTTTGACTGTCAGAACTCCCCATGACATCGAAAATCTTCTACAGTGCTTTAATCCATCCTTCAGCTAGCACAGGGTCAGATGATCCTCTGAATGATGGGGGATGTTTCCTCATGAAATGTTCCACCACTGACTCGTTCCTCTGCGGTTGATCTTGCTGATCTCGTGCATGGATACCACCACTATTTATCGCTTGAGTCAACTATGCCATCACTGCAACAAACTGTTTAGTTCCAATTTCGACCATCTCAGGATTCTGATTCGGAAGGTTATTTCCACTTGTATGCCTTCCTAGCACTGCTTACCTGTTTCCTCTGTGGAAAACCATTTTAAAAAAACATGTCTTAGATAAAGCAACATGGTAATCTTCAAATGCTATATAATTTCAATTTGACCATAAAAAAATATTTTTGGATAATAAATTAATAGAATTATAACTCCTAAAGTAATCTAAACCGACATCTGATACCAACTATAAGTCCCCAGCCTTAAACATTACTTAATCTTGAGTTATTACAAGATTACACATTGAATATCTTTTCAGGTTTAGAGTTTTAGAGAATTAGATCATAAATCATGCATTACATTCGACATTTAAACAAAGTGGTTACATAAAAGATAGTATTCATTTTTTTCCCATCAACGGAAACATATTTAAAACAAAACATGGATTCTTTCATGACACTTCCTTGACCCTATCATCACATCATGTACCTTTCCATTAACCTGTGAAAAACATTTCAAAAACTTGGGATGAGCATAAAAAGATCAGTACGGGATATAAAAGTACGAAATGAAAACATTAGTCCTTGTATGAAATCATACATTACACATAAAACATAAGCATTTTAACATACTTCATCAAATCATGAATAAATCATAGAAATCATAATACATAAAGGTAACTTGAGGCAATCATAACATTCTTATGTAGGGAGTAACCCTCATGGTTACGTTTGGAATACCCATCACAATATATTCCCTAAATCTCTTCGGAGAAACCTTAACGTTTAACTCCTTCATGTTACCCAATGCATTGGAGAGATATATCGGGATCACCCACCCTTATTTTATCATAGAACCACCCGTCTTCAAAACAATTCCCAAGAACCATAACATAATCATATCACATAAAACATGCATAAAGTAAACATAACATTTCCACTTTTCAATCACAAGATATCAATACAACACATTGATATAAAAACATTATGAAAACCATCTTCAATACAAAAATAAAGTAAAAGTAAAACATGGAATTTTTTTTATTTTTTTTAAAAAGGTTATGTCTTGTAGAGGAAGCCATAGCTCAAATAATGGTTACAGCGGCAGAGAAGTCGTTGTTTCCGCATACGTACGACAAAAAAAACATTCCCTTTTTTCGTTTAGTAAACGCTTCATATAAAAAGATTCCATTTGAGTAAACATAAAAGTTAAAGGGGTTTATACAACTTATAAAAGAAAGTTGTGTATAAAACATAATATTCCTCAATGAAAGGAGATTGAGATGAAGTCCCATACCTCGGGTCCGACTTGACTCGATCGTTCTTTAACGTCCTGAATAATAAACTTGAGTTAATTTATACTTTCTTAAGTTACTTTTCAAGTTCATTATTCCTTTTATATCACTTATTACCATGTTATAACCACTATGTAATTATTTATGTTAATAATGGTTATTTTGTCGATCATTGGTACTTGAGTCAAAAATAAACTCTTTATAATTACAAGTTGTTCATGTGGTAAAATATCCATTATATCCAAAATTATATTCATGATGTTGATATAATATATATCATATATATCAAGTATATACATGAATTTATAATATTACATAACATTTAGAGGTAAGAAATGAAATGCATAATTCATGGAGACGGTAAGTCGTACGTACGTATGAACGCTACTTTCATTTCTATTTCCTCTTTAATTGAATTGAATCATAATGATATAAATGTATATTATAATTCCAGTATAATATCATATTTAATATCATTAACTCCATCCTTTATATGTTCCACATATGGAATTAACAAATCAAATCACTTTGAGGGGCCGGTAGTCCGCACTTCCAAAAATAAAGATATCGTGTTTACCCATAATAGAAAACATAAAGGTATGCCAAAAATGAAAAATACATAATCATAAGTAAAACATAAAAATAATATATATCATATATAAATATAGTGACATATTAAAGGACACCTTTTAAGGTGTTAAAAGAATATTGAACAATCATCGTTTCGTGAGGCAGAAATTCACCATCCACAGAAACAGTATGTTTCTTTAACCATTAGATGTAGGTGTGTGTAAGTGTAGCTCAAATCCTTCTTATAACAACATACTAGTGTATTTAAGATACTATTTTTGTTACAAAATAAATTAATAAAATGATTTTAGGGGGTTGGAGAATCAAAATAAAACAAAAGAACACAAGTGAATACATTACCTTTAAATCGGGTAACTCCCTTTGGTTTGAACCAAAAGGGCTTCTTGAAGAGCTTCCTACCTAAGGTAAGGATTCTATGATGAGGATAGGGATGTGGAGAGACAAAATGAGCAGAGCTTGGCCGAGTCAAAGGCTTGAGAGGTGTGGGTAAGGAGGTAGAGGTGGGGGCCTTTATAAGAGGAGAGGAGGGGCACTCTTGGAAAGGTATAAAATGTTACTTTATTTTCAAATGATTTTCGGATTTTAAAGGTCCCATATTGATGTGTTTAGAGGATAAGGTGATAAGGGTTATAAATATACTCTTCCAATAGGTATTTTACAAGTTTATTTCTTATATGTTACATTATCTTTTCATTTTATTTAAATCGTTCATTAATGAGGTAATCGCTGCATCATCATGATGTCATAAATAATTTAATTTATTTAATGTCTAAAAATTATAAAAAAAATACTATGATGTAGGAAATATTTTTATCCTTCCAATGAATATTTTTATTCCAATATATCATTTATTTAAACAAAATTAAAAAAAAAATTCCTCAGGTGATACATTCTTTGTTATATTTACATTCATTAAAAAATAAAAAGATAAAAAGTTATTATCACACAAAAGTGATTCCATGGGGTCCCGGAGTTTGGAACAAGGGATCCCATGGTCGTAAATGAAACAACCAGTAGTATTATGACACATTTTGGTGTCATTTTTTTTATTATGATATTATTTTGTTACCCTTAACTACCCGATTACTAATCAATCAAGATAATTAACGATAATTACCATCGTTACTATTCACAAAGTCCAAAAACAAAAGAGTCTTGATTACATAATTTGGACCTTATGATTACAAATATGTAATCCATTTTACCAAATTCCAAACACATAAATTGCAATAATTAATTTAAAAATAATTCTCGTTGTCAAAACAAATAGCAGGTTTTTTTGAAACAATATCTATGAGAAGATTGGCATTAGTTAATGCCCAATTCCAAAGTGAAATTAATTATAATGACCAATATTGGATTAAATGGTAAAAATATATTCTATTTAAAATTTAAAACCAATTTAAAAGATAATCTAACCATATAATTAAATTATTTGAAAAAGCAGTTTTGATGTAAAATGCAGTATTTTTCACTATACATTAAAAAACGAACATTGTCAGAAAATTACCAAAAAATTACCCAATGTAAATTTCAATGTCCCAATCATAAATAATAAGTTTATTTTGAAAAATAGAGCTTATAAAATTGTCAAAATATATATTTAAAAATGGTTTTCCATCAAAAGGTAGTAAAAAAATCTTTTAAAAATAATAGTGTATTTCATGATTAAGATTGGATTTATTCTTGTTTAAAGCCTCTAAAACACTATCTAATTCATAAATAGAAATAGATAAAAATATATATTATTCATTACTTACTTGGGATGTTACAATATGTATATATATATATGGATGAAATGGTTATTACGATCGACATGATTCAAAAAAAATGTTAATATCATCTTAACATTGGATATTAAAATTTTGGATGTCTCAAGAGAATAAAACATCTTCATGTGTGTATTAATAAAATTGACATATTCCTCATTAAAATATATTTAGGGTTCCAATTCAAATTATATGGTTTAAATGTTTTTGTTAATAAGTACATAGAATTCAATGAAAGTATTTTATTTTGAATGTTTCCTTCTCCATTTTATGCGAGGAACCAGATTAATTATTACAACCAAATATCGCAAATGTATTTTAGAAAAAGGATTGAATAAATTGATAGTTTTTTCAAATACTTATGGTGAGGGATTGGTTGTAACCAAACTCGTGAGTATTATGAGATAAAGGCAGATATTATTTTGTATATATATATGTACACACTTACATGTAAACATCAGTGGGAATGAGTTTTAATGTAGAGACACGTTTTACCAAAGATTGAAAACTCCAGTGAATATATATATATATAGTTAAATAAAACATAAAACTTTTTTAGAAAATACTATGCTTTATCGTTGTAAATATGGAAGTTCATAGGGGAGTGAACCCATCCTTCACAAAGTGGGTAGGTCTAGACAGCCTTCAGCAATTCAAGTGTCCTCATAATAGTGTTTTGTTTTCAGAAGCATTCATATTGTTTTAAAAAAAACTGGTTTATGTTTAATAAATTTTGAGTGTAAGTATTTTATAAAATGACCTAGTGTTTAAAATCCATATTTAATTTCAAGTATTATTTAAAAAAAGGTTATTTCTTTATATATTTGTTAAATTAATTTCAAATATTATTTTAAAAAGGATTTATTAAACGTTTTTAAACCCCTTAATGGGCATATTGAATGCTCACTCATTGCTTTAATTATTTTTCACATGTCACTTTGAAGTCTGATGTTTTACATAATCCACTTTAAGCGCACGCGGAATCAAATTTTGGATTTTAATTTTTTTAATTTTGTTGCAACTATGATATTTTGTAAGTTTGTATCTATTCTCCAGAACCTAGACTGGTAAAATGTCCTCTTAAATGTAATGTGTAAGGTTGGGTCCTTATAAACATTCTGGCCAACTTCGATTCTTAACATACCCTTTCAAAATATTCATATACCATTCAATGCGTTACATCCATCTATAATGAACAGGGATACATAGTTAAACCTCTCCGACCAAGTGAAAAATCATGTGCACCATTATATCAATAATGATGGTGGGAAGAACATATCTAATTCACATAATATGATTGAAATCTCTTTATTCATGATTGGAAACTTTTTTGTGTCTAAAACATCACTGCATATGGATTTGAAAAGGATTTTTATTCTAGTTAATGTATGTCATACATCATGAGTTAGAATACAATGGAAAGAAACATATATTAAATCTTGAATCAAAACATTAAATCCATGTGATTTTTTTTCTTGTAACATTAAATTAGTCATTTACACAACATTCTTAATATTTTATGAATACCCTAGTGGAACTTTTAAACTCGTAAGGTAAAGGAAAAATTGAAATATTTCTAGTCTGGATAGAGTTTAAGCTACTAGATAAAGAAAATTCTTCATTTTACCTTTCACTAGTGCCAACTCTTCCCTTATCCCCATTTCAATCAAGTCCAACCTAGCCTTAAAGACATATTTCATTTTTTCAGGAACATTTAGTAATGTTCTAATAACCCTATCAAATAAATTTTTCTATAGTAATGAAATCAATAAAGTTTCTTAAAAACAAAAAAACTCAATACTTTAATTAAAATAAAATTGATCTCTTATTACAACCTAATTTTGTAAGGTTTTTCGAAAATGGTTTATTAATAAAGTTAGAATATTTTGTAATTTATTTGTATAGTCGATCACCCATTTCTAAAGATGGTGTGGTACCTTTTTGGATATTCATATCAAATGCTATTTTCCAGAATCAGAATTTATGTCATCAAGGTAAAAAAATTCGATGTCCGAAAAATACATCCTTTGAGAAATGCTTCAATCGAACTGAGTATGTGAATTTTTCACAAATGGGACACCCCAACATACCTTTAATGTTATGTCCTAATAAATTTCAATTATATGGGAGTACTACTCTTTACACCAAAAGTATTTATTCTATCCGGAGATAATGCAAGATGAAAGCTTCTCAACTCATCTCTAAATTCAGGAAACTCATAATCAATTTTCTTCCACCAAGGATAATCTACTAGATGACATAGGTTCCCATATTTAATTCTTGTAATTGCATATCATGTTAATTGTATTATAGTTTCCTAACATCCATATATTATACAACATCTTGGAAAGATAGGAAAGTTCCATATTTATTTCACAAGACTTGTTTAGTTGTTCTTATATTGATTTGTGCCACACTTAGGGAATTTTACGAGTGATTTGTGGTCCTTGTGAAACAATATGAAATCATTTAGAAAAGCATGTATTTTTTTATAGATCATTACCATTGAACATAACATTATTTTAGTTTCATATGTTCAGTATGGTAGTTTATTTTCATCTAGTAACATATCATTTAGAAGACAATGTAGTTCTATAAATCTGGTGTCACTCTATCTGTTTCCAGCTCTTAAATAATGTAATTTTAATACAGCTAAAAATGTTGTGTTTTCAGTAAAACCGATGTACAATGGTTTCTTGGAATAGCTGCTTAAATCCTCAAACAACTTTGGACAATCATAAAATTCATTTTCAATTTCCATTGTAATTTCATCCATGTGATCCCCATCATATTTTACAATGGTACACATATAAAATTATTCAAAAACTGTAGAATCATCCCAATTGATGTCCACATTCTATTTTTCCTTTTGTTTAGTCCAAAATTTATAGATTTGATCTATTCCATGACAAATAAAATGTTCTTCTAACTCTTTTGTACAAAGTTTTCTTGAATAACAACAATGTAAACAGGGATAGAGATTTTAAAAGGGTCGTATTCATGCTCTCGTACAAACTTGATGAAATCTCTAACATCATTTTTATATTTTTTAATCAAATGATTATTGGTCATCCATTTTCAATTCATATCCATCCTATTGTTTTCATAAAATATTAATTTTATATAATATATAAATAAATACCAATAATATATTCAATATCAAAAGTGAAAGTTATAGAAAATTCTAATAAGGGAAATATAGTTCATTTCCATTTGAATATTTGAGTGCCTAGATATTCCAAATCCAATAATAATGTCTGTTGGATTTTGTAAAAATTGAGGGAGATAAACCTAGATAATTAATAATATTATCGCTAAAGTTTATATGTGTAAACTAGAAGATGGATAGTGTAGTGACCCTATCCTGAATTACCCAAAAAAACACTAGGATGGATCGTCGTATAACCTCCAACACACCTCAATGTCCCTAAATGATGGTTTAAACATTGGTTGTAAAAACCCATAAATTGGACGTTGTCTCCCCCCCACCACCCAAATATAAACAATTAGTACAAGAGGGGGAACAAAATTCTAGCATGACCCTTGGGGTCAGTGGACATGCAGACCCAAAATCATCGTTACCCAATATAAAAAAACCTGTTAGTCAAACAACTGTGGAAATAAATGATGAAATAGTTATATATACACACATACATGTCACTACAGAATAAAAACTAACTCACTTATAGTCTATAAGAAATATAAAAAATATAAAAACATGATATTCAAACATAATGTGAACTAATGGCACTGTAATGATTCAAATAGTGAATGCTTGATGTGATAAAACCTTGTGTTATTAACTGTGGATGGCCCCTTTAAATCTTCTCCATAAGAAAAATAAGGACAATAGTGAATTATAAGATGAACTAGATCTAATGATACATATAACCAATAGAGTAACATACATCACTAAAATAATTTGGTTCATGCAAAATAGCATCTGAAGCTGCATGTCCACTAAGTTTTCCATGAAAGGTTTCATCATATATATAATCATTAGGGAACCACCAATGTGTCTCAAATCAGTAGTTAATAAACCAAAATATAAATTAAAATTTATACACATTTATATACATAAATTATAATATTATTTAGTAAGAATATATAAAACATAACAGAAAAACAACAATAAATAAATCTGAGGTTCAGTATCAGATGTAAACAACAGATCCTACATCTATAGTCAATATAAACGAAAGACCATAAATCGCTCCCTAAAAGAAATCACAAACAAATCATAAACAATGGATCATAAACAACATATCATAAACAAACCATAGAATAGTAAATTAAAAACAAAACCAAAAATACACCAAGAAAATCAAAAGGCCTCACTTACTTGGTTGAAGAAAATCTCAGACCATCTTACGATGTTGGACGAGATGTTTGGAGATAGTTGAGTGATGTGATTTGACCTTTAATTCACTAAGGGGGACTTCCGACAGCGATTGTCTTATGTGGAAAGATTATATATCGTTTTAGGATCGCAAATGGTTAGGGTTTTTAAAATAAACTGGGACACTTTTATCAGTGCTAAAAAAGCATTGATAAAACCAATATTTATTAGCTCTAAACTTATGGAACTAATAAATGTTCATTTTATCAGTGCTCTATTCAGCGTTGATAAATCCTCATCTTTATCATCATGAAAAAAGTTCTAATAATTATTCTTTTATCAGCTCTGATTACTAAAGAGATGTTAAAATATTTATAATTATAATTATAAATAAAAAATTGTAAAAAATTAAAAATACTTAATAAATACTTATAAATATAAATATAAAAATGTTTTCTTTTTTAAATATATTTATTATAATTTTATAAATTTTTTAAATTATAGAAATATTTTTTAAAAAATATTATTTATATCATTATATATATTTATATAATTATACATATATATATTTAATAAATATATATAAATATAAATATAGCAAATATATTCTTTATTTAAGTAAATTTATTATAAATATAATAATTTTTTAAATATATATAATTATTTATTAAAAATTATATATATACTTTTGAACAAATTGTTTATTTATTTATAATTATAAATATATAATTTTAAAAATATAGTGAATGTACATTTATAAATATTTTTAATTGTAAATATTTTTATTTATAAATACATCAATTTATAGATATTTATAAATGGTTTTATTTATAAATATTTTTTTACAAATATATTTTTAACGTTATTAATAATTATCTAATTTTGTGTGCATGCATATATGTTTAGAATGAGTGGAATTGAATAAATTAAGAATATAGGTACAAATTAATAATATTGATAAAATGGATAGGTTATGTGTGTGTCCATTTTGTATATAAAAATGCATTAATTATGTATATGTGAAATCAATATAACACACATTTTATCTATATTATATTGAAAAATCAAAGGACATTCAATTATAAGTCGAGTACTACATAATTAGTCGATACTTTTAATTCACACTAATTTTTAATTATATACAATTATTCAATAAATATATGAAAATTTAATGTAAAGCACATAAATATTTTGAAATATATAAATCATATTTATATACATTAATATATATCTATATATATAATATAAGAAACTTAATAACATTAATTATCATAATTATCTAACTAATAAAATGATTAATATTTAATAATGTACAATGAATCAATTCATTTTTATCAATAATTATTTAAATAATAAAACTTTTTATATTTTTTTAATAAACACAGTTTTCATTTTTTATTTATTTTATTATTTTATTTTGTCGGTGGTAAAAATAATGTGTTGATTATGGGTATGCTTTATCAGTTCTAAAAATAAAGTGATGATAAAGGATACCCTTTATGAGCGTTAAAAATAAAGTGTTGATAAAGGCAACCCTTTACCAGCACTAAAAATAAAGTTCTGATAAAGGTTCCACTTATGAGCGCTACAATAAAAGCACTGATAAATATACTATTTATCAGCATTTTCTTCTCATGCTCATAAATAACAACACTGTTAAATGCATGTTTTTAGTAATTATGTTCAATGTTGATGTTATTAAATTTTTCAGAATTGATGATTTTATATGAATGGAGTTCTATTTTTAGAAGAAATTTTTTTTTAATGTGTCCTTGGTTAGATAAATTAAGTGTTTTTTTGGATTATAATGTCATCATGTGGAACATCATGTGATTCCTTGTCAAGAGACATATTCATGTAAAAATCTAAAAAAAATCATTGAGGATTAAAGGATATTTCCTACGCCTAATTTTAGGAGGAACTACGATTTCAAAGGATAAAAACATATATAAAGTTAAATAAAGAGTATTTGTGATGCTAATATAGAGTTTTCGTTACTTAATAACTGATGAAATGAATATAGTGTATGTTGTTACATTATGTGAATCACAACAAATTTCCCTAATAGAATCTCATTTCATTTCCTAAAAGGGAATTCTCATTTAAATTAAAGACCTAATGGATTATGGATTCAAATATTATTGTGATAGAAAATTGAATCACTTTGTATTTATATAATCATATTCGTGTGGAAGTGGTGGTTATATAATATCAACTTCCCATGCAGTTTTATTTTTGGGAGAATGATGTTTGTGTTTTAAAACTCCATATCATTCCCTCAAATTCCATTGATCTTATAAAACTACAAGGATAATCTAGGTATATTGATAAAAAAGTGGTGGGATATAAATCCTAGTGACTGAATAATCAAAGTATACCATGATGGAACTAATGCATGTGATTCAAGAGGCATATCAAGGGGACATATTAGGTTGAGAATCATAAACATGATCATTGAATCATGATATAAACAACAACAAAAAGGAATCATATGAATGTGGAAGCCATATAACACCTGGAATCATAGGCCTAACTCAAGGATAATATACAATAAATCATAAAATAGTAAGTTTTGGCTAACCTCCAGTTCATTATACATGTTTCCTCGTGAGATGCAAACATTACTAATACATTTTTGGGTAGTATAATTTCATGCCCATCTATCACATTCATATTATATACATGCATTTATGTTCCATATAATTCATAAAAAATATTAGAATATTTCATCACTTAAAATCCCATTTTTAATGGGTGTGGTTAAATTATATGGAAGTAAAAAATCAATTAAGGATAAATAAATCAATGTGAATAACCTTGAGTGGAAATGGGTATGTGTAACATCCCAAGCCTTTATGCCACACAATGGTCCCTTGATCCCCATTGGCCACATGGAATCCATAACAACTCCCTAAACTCTAGAGATCATCAATCAGAAGTGAGGGCCTAGGGGGTTTCCATGGGGAGATTATTCCCTCGTGTCAAAGTATAACATATCGGAATAATAATAACAGTAAAATAGTGGCATTAATAAATCATCAAGATAGAAGATAATAACCTAGACAGGTACATATAACAATAATTCTAGAAATAATATCATATACAATGATTATCATGTCATATGAGGCATCAGTACAATACATGTACAAAAATATTAAAAAACACTATCTCTAGATAGCATCATTAGACTCATCTCGATCTCGTTCTCCTATACTCCTAATCATGTAAAAATGTCAATAATCATATTATGGGAGCATTCCAAGTCTCTACCAACATCCATGTAGTCTGTACGGGTACCAAATAGTGGCCCAAACAGGGTGTTAGACACAATCCAAGTAGGTCACCACCCGCAATGTCTATAACAAATCATGGATGTGAAATACAAGGTACAGAACATCGCATAATATATTAGGTATGGAAGTACTTAAATTAAAGTTCCCAAGTAAAAATGTAAACAAACAAGTGATACTGAACAACCATACTAGGCTCCTTGAAGAAAAATTCAAGATCCTTTCATAAGAAAACTATATGGAAAAATGTACTAAACACCATGGCCATGTCGTATACACAACATATCATATCATTCAAGGCCACGCCATATAAATTTTATATAAAATCAACCATGGATTATTCGTATAATTATAAGTTTCAAATTTACCATGGTTGAGCCATATATAAATACATGTCACATTTACCATGATCGTATCGTATAATCATAAGTGTCACATTTACCATGGTCGAGATGTATAATCAGATATGTCAGTACCTATAAGGTTGGATCCAAGGTATAGTGAACCAAGGAATCCTCATCATGTCCCATTAGCATCTCGATGGATACAATGCCACATGAGGGTTAGCAAGGCCCAAGGCATCCCAAAGAATCATGCCACAAGGAGAAATCTCATCCAAGGCATCCACTACTACTACCAGGATCCGTGGAAGCATCATTCATGGAATTTGATAGTGTTGGGATCCAAGATATACCCACCAAGGCATCCACCACCATCTTAATTCATCACAATCATTCACCACTTCACATTTCATAAAATTTCACAATCCATGTGTTTTCCCCCTCATATAAAAATTTCATATAAACCATCTAACCAGAATTATCAATATGCAATGGATACAAGAAATCCCCTAAAAAAATAATTTTATTCATTTCATTTCATTATGGACTTCCTATAACTAGTCCATCACAACAATCACCCCATGGGTGGTATAACAAAGTAAAATATCAAAGGCTTGCCCAATGGGTGACCTTTGTTAGGAAAACAAACTCCAAAAAGTATCAAGAAACTTGTTAGAATCTCATATAGGTGCCATTAAATTTAATTCAATCATTCAATTCATTTTAAGGGTGACGGAGGAAATTTCGGCGTGCCTCGCTATGAAATCTATATCTATAAATAATCAAAACTCTCAAGAAAAGTATAGACTAGGTACTATAAGTCTGTAGTAGTGATATCATATAGTATCAGCTTCTTATTAGATCTAGATCAAAATAAAAAATAATAATAGACAAAGAACATGAAAATAGGGCATATTTTCGGACACCAAAATAGTGAATCTGATACCGAGTCAAATGAAGAAAGGATCAAGAGGATTATAGTTCTAAACAGTTTGGGTCCAATGACACAAACATCTCTCAATTCAAATCTCAAAAATATAATTGGTGGAAAAGCCTATGAATTGGATTCAAAATAGAGATCTTAAGGTCTTGGTTCTACCAATCAAGGAGTATGAAAATTATATTTATGTTATATCACATTTTATTGTAAATTTGTTCATTTCCCATAAAAAATATAGGTCACACTATTTGTCTGTATGGTTTTCCAAACCTAACACCCACCATGCACTATCTGTTGTGCAGATTGGTAACCTATATGGTCACTCTACACAGTTTGACTAACTATGTGTAAACTAAGAATTTTGTATCTGATAAGTATTTTAGGTTTTCTACATGGTTGTGTGCCTCTACTTGTAAGGTTTTAGAAAATAATGTGTGTTCATCTTTCCCTCTACCTAGGCCTCTCGCAGTTATTCAAATTTTGTGGCATGTCCCACAAGGTTTCTACAAACTGTGCGACCTACATCAATTTCACAACTATATTGGTTTCAATCTATGAACATGTCCCATACACCCACAATACCCCCCACAAACTCAAAGTCTATTCACATTAATCCATAAATAATCATTTAAAATGAAATTAAGTGGATTTCTACCTCATAAGAAAACCTAGTATCTTACAATCTTCCCCCATTAAATAGATTCATCCCTGAATTTCCCTCTCAATTGTGTTTAAGATTCATCTAATAATAACATCTTCCACTAAGCATGTACATCATCCTCCTTCTCACAATTATCATCTGGTGAATGGTCATGGTTCCATAGCATCCATATTTGAGTAACTGGATGGACTTAGAGAACCTCAATGATCCTTTCAATAATAAGAATAAGATTCTCCTCAAAGGGCGCATCAACATATAACTCAACCTCAAAGATCTACCTAGTGTGGGACATTCCTGAGTGATAAAGTCATAGTTGAGAAACATAGAAGATGTCATAAATGGCATGACACCTTTGAGTTAACTTTGACAGATAAGCTACTAGTCTGACTCTCTCCAGAATATCGAATGTCCCAATATATCATGGTTAAAGCTTACCCCATCTCTAAATCCTTCTATGTCCCAACCGTGGTTAGATACATAAAAATACATGATCCCTGACCTTGAAATCTATAGGTTTTATATAGAAATTGGTGTAAAATTTCAATAGAGAAAGTGTAGTATCCATCCTCTTTCTAGGTTATTGGACCTCCTTAGAAGTCTCTGGCATGAGTCACAGTCCCAGTAAAGCTATCTCACCTATCTTTAAAAAGCACAGGGGAGATCATAATGTCCTACCATTAAAATCCTTATAGGTTCCATCTATATAGTCACATGATAACTATTATTATATGAAACATAAACAAGGGGTACATGGCTCTCCCAACAGCCCCAAAAATCTAGGGTGCATGATTGCAAAAAGTCCTCAAAAACCTATATCATGTGCTCTGATTGTCTGTCAGTATAAGGGTGGTATGTTATGCCTAGAAGAACCTATGTACATAGTTCCCTCGGTAAACTCTATAAAAAAAAGGAGACAAAACTTTATATCCCTATCTGATATGATAGAGAGAGGGACCCTATAAGGTTGAATTATCTCAAGGATATAAAACCTATCAAGATCATCCACACTGAAGGATTCCATGATTGGTAGGAAATGTGAATGCTTTTTGAGCCAATCAACAACAACCCAAACAACATATCTACCTCAAGGTGACCTCAGAAATTTGGTAATGAAATCCATCACGACATCATCTCATTTCCACTCAGGGATAGGTAACTGCTGTAAAAGCGTGTCTAGTAACTGATGTTACTCATACCCATACTTATAGGTGGAACACCTAAAAACAAAACCAATTACCACAGATTTTATCCCTGAACACCAATACTGAGAATGAAAATAATGATACATCTTATTAATTCTAGGATTCACTACCCAAATGAGGCTTTAAACCCACTCATCAACTCCTTTTATATTTCCATTGGAACCAAAACATGGCCATGGATATGCAGAATCTCATCCTTGCCTACAGTACAACTAGGATCAGGGTCCTCACCAACCACACTCTCCCATGGACTATGCCAACAAAATCTGATAGCCACATCATCCTCACTCTATCCACTACGGTAGAGGTCATGGATAAGTATGAAATAGAATTTTTCCCTTCAATTTCCTACACCTCAAATTTCATCTTAGAAAACAATTCCATAAGCTACCACTTGCTACTAGACTCTTGAAATTCTTATATCTGAGTCCTCCTACTCAGTGCATCATCCACTACATTACACTTTCCTAGAATATAAGAAATTTTGATGTCAAAAGACTGTAGGTACTAAACCCACCATCACTGACTTAGATTCAAATCATGCTACGTAATTATATATTTAAGGATTTTTTGGTTCATGTACACCACAAAACACTCACCCAATAAGTAATGTCTCCAATAGCACAAAGCATGAACAACTGTAGTTGACTCGAGATCATGCATTGGGAAGTTCCACTAATCTGGAAACAGCATACAAGACTTGTATTATATGAATCAATACCCCTACATCAGAACTACTCTAATCCTAATACCTGATGTGTCACAATACATAGTGTAGCTTCTTCCCTCCTCATGAAGAATCAGGACTGACACTAAAGTAAATCTCTCTTTTATCTCCTTAAAGGTTGAATCACTGGTATTTTACCGTACAAACTTTACACACTTGTTATTCATTCCCTTAATAAGAGTTTCTAGTCATGATAATTCCTATATAAAATGAATTAAATATCCAGATAGCCCCAAGAAACTCCATATATCAAATAAGTTCTTGGGATTCTTCCAGGATACTACATCTCTCACCCTATCTACATCAACTGATACTTCTATCTATAAGATAATATTTCCTATGAAATGAATCTCATCCATATTGAAGAGGCACTTTGTGATCTTTGGATATAATAGATTCATTCTCAGTGTATCCAAAATGATCTCAAAATGTTTGGCATGATTATGTCGATTGTGAGAATATACTAAGATATATTCCAAAAACCACCATAAACAAATCCAAATAAGGATGGAATACTCAGCTAAATAGATCCATGAATACTTATAGTGTGTTCATGAGACTTAACAACATAACCATAAACTTATATAGACAATACCTACTACAAAATGTTGTATAAGGTACGTTTACAGGTCGAACACGCACATAATGATATCAGAATCTCAAATAAATTTTTGAGAACAACCTATCTCCTAAAAAATGGTAAAAATGTTCATCTATCTATGGTAAGGGACACTGGTTCTTAAGTTTCAACTAGGTCAAATTTCATTAAACCATATATAGCCTAATGGTACCATACACCTTTTTCTAAAAAAGGACAGGCAAACCCTATAGAGAAGTAATGATTTGAATAAACCCCTTTGCCACCAAATCCTCTAGCTACATATTGAGCTCTTATAAATCTGTCAAAAAAATCCTGTAAGGAAGAATGGATAGTGTTAGAGATCCTAGTACTATATCTATGGAGAACTGAACCTCTCTCTTAAGAGTTAAACTAGAAAAGATTTCTATAAAGACTTCCTCAAATGATCAACCACTAGAGAGAAGTATGCCCAACATGCTCCTTGATCATCCAGATACAAACTAGTAATATGTCTTATCATCCCACCCATCCCACAATATTACAGTCCATCTCGACACCCCTGGAAATCCCATTCACCACTGGTAATATAAACTATTCTCTCTAGTGATATGAAAGTCTCCCTCTAGTGATATAAATAAACAAATGATTCATAGTCAACTTTCCATTCCATCCTAAGGAGGATGTCTAACCTAATCATCTTGAGGAAAAATAGATTCCATATTATGTGACATAGACATACTTACCATATTATAATCCTAAAAAAAGTTTCATGAATCAAAACACCCTCTAAAAAATGGAAAAAAAAAATCCCATGGATTTCCACCACAGGTACATATATGAAGATATGTGATGCATCTTTATTAAAGTAGGAAGATACAAGATTAGGGGATAATAAGATCATAAATATTACCATAGAATATCTGACTCTATAATCCTTAGGGTTAGGTTGTACGAAATATATCTAGCTTGAACCAAACCCCAGTGAAACAACCTCACTACTCATAGTAGGCCCACTCTGCTGTCTCGGCACAACCTATGACTGCCTCCCTCATCTACAACCACCACAACCTTGATTTGAATGACTTGTACTTATCCAACCACCATCTCATCGTGAATGAATATTACTACTCCAAATACTACATGAAATAGATCTCTGAAACCTATTCCCAAAATTGGTATCAGAGATAACCCCCTACAACTCACTATTGGAGGCAAGGTCCTGCAAAAACGCTGCACATTTCCCATCCTATAGTAAGATCACCACTCGACTTGGTTGTTATTGTAGTGATTTATCACTTGTTCCCATATTTCACTCTGATGAATGAAATTAAATCTGCCACTACTCCTACATTGATTGGTACTCATCTAACATGAAGCATTACAATGTTTTTTCCTTCCACTAGAAGTCAAACTACTAGTTCGAGAGACTATACTCCTCTACTCTACACCCCCAACTTCCCTCAAGTTCCAGTCTATAATTAGCACCTAGTTTACTATACTAATAATAATATTCAACCTAAACATGCTGACCTAAGATCAAAAATTAATTCTAAGACCTTCCTCAAAGAATCTCGTCCTCAATAGATCATTAGTAAAGTATATCGGCACAAAATGCTGCAACTCCTTAAAAAATTCCTAATATATCATAATTATCATTGTTCCTTATTATAGATGCATGGACTCACTTGATCGCTCTTCTCTTAGAGTCTCTGAGAAAAATTAATAATAAAAACTAGTTTATAAATCCTACCAAACCATTTCTCATTACTTATCATTATGTTTCAAAACATCCCATGAGCATTTTTCTGATCCTCGAAGCATGTATATTGTGAGATTTACTCTTCTATTAGGAGGTGTATCTGGATGATCGAAGATCAAAAATGTAGGCTTAATCCACAGCTTAGCTACCTTTGGACCTCCATCCCCGGAAAATGTGAGAGGATGTTACCATTGGAACACACACATGAGCTCATCCATAGATAATCCAGGATGTGTTTCTCCCTAAAAAGAATTCATAATGTGAAAAAAAAACTCATGGAACTGTGTCTCAACACTTGTTTCTAGTAAAAATGATGGTCCCATATCTTCCACTATATGAGGATCCACAGGTATCTTATAGACCACTACCTCTAAAGCATTGTATTCTCCACCCTCCTATCACACTACTAGAGTTCATAATGGTGTCATGATGATACAATACCAAACACATGCCTCTGAAAATATTGATATCACGATTCACACGTAAAATCATATTACAAGTCAAAACCTTCTTGTAACTAGGTAATACCAAACGGCGTTCTCCTAAGTCTAGTACTGGTAAAAAGAAACATCCATAAAATTAGCTAGAGACACTACCTACTTCCCACTCAAAATTCAGGTTTAGGTCAAGATCTCTGTCCAATAATTTCAATTTCATTTGATTTCATATTCATTCCACATTTAATTTCAAATGGTTGTACCAAATTTTTCACTAATTTTTATCCATAAGGTCCCATAATCCTCTTGAACTGAAATATGGCGTCCACCTAATACACACCATAACATGTTTCAGTCCATGTGACTCATGGTCCATGACTCAACATGCCATAATTCAATTCTTAGGGTCTCTATTATAACCTAATCAGGAAAACACTGCTCAGGTTATGACAGACACTCTAATTCCAAAAAACAATTCTAATTCTCTCCATATAATATCTATCATAATATTAGGTATATTATATAAGGAGCATGTCACAAAGTCATGTAGTTAATCAATGAACCCTATATAGAATGGTATAATTCATGTCATTTGAGCCCAAATAGGTGCCTACAATGATTCATGATATGGAATACCCTAATCTCATAGAGTTAAAAAAAATAGAACCCACAATAATATCAATGATAACATCATAATACATGTGCATCACCCAATGGTTGAATCAAATCAACAATAATTGGAAAAATCTATGGAAAATAACATTTGAGAAAATTTGGATTTTACTCATATGTGGGTTAGATAATCCTAGGAAAAGATCATTACCAATTTAAAATTCTTCTTAATTACCTTTGTATTGTCTCAAAATAGTAAAGCAGTAAAGAAAACTGCCTCTTTGTAATGTCTCAGACCCAGATGCAACTAAATGGTGCTTGGAGCACGGTTGGCCATATAGCCTCAAGTACATCTCCCTGAATTCTATATGATATAGACTGGAAAAGAGGTCCTTGGGTGTGTTTGTGTAGATACTATACACTCGTGTAAAAGTGTAACATAAGGGAATAATAATAATCGTCAAATAATAAAAAAAATAAATCATCCAGACATAATACAACAACCAATACAAGTATATATAACAATAATCCCAGAAATAATCTCATATATAATGATGATCAAGTCATATGTTTTCAAAGTAGTAAAAACATATATACGACCATCAGTACAATACATGTAACAAAATACCAAAAATAAAAAAAAGAACTATCTCTGGATAGAATCACAATCCTCGACTCTGTCTCATGCTCCGATGCTCGTAAGCACGGCACAATGTCAAGAATCTTACTATGGGTTCTTTCCCCAATCCCTAAATGTATCTATATAGTCTTTTTAGGTACCTAATGGTAGCCCAAACAGGGCGTGAGATAAAATATTAGTAGGTCACCACCCACAGTGTCTATAACAAATCATGATTATTCAATTCAAGCTAAATCAATGAAAAATTAATGTGACCATGGGAAAAAGTAAACAACCAAGTGATATTGTATAGCCATAAAAGGCTCCCTACAAAAAAAGGTTTCAAGATCCTATTATAAGATAGTTATAGATAAAAAGTAATTAAACACCACAACCATGTTGTATACACAATGTATCATATCACACAGATCCATGTCGTATAACCTTTATATCAAATCAACCATGGTTGATCCGTATAATCATAAGTGTCACTTTAACAACAGTTGAGACGTCTAATAAATCGTATCACATTTACCATGGTCATTTTATATTATCTAAAGAGTCAAATTTTCCACAGTCATTCCATATAATTAGATATTTCAGATCCGACAAGGTTGGATCCAAGATATAGTGAACCTAGGCATCCTCGTCGAGACCCAGGAGTATCTTTATAAAAACTCATTTTTTCTTGAATTCGGGTCCAATGAGGATTTCAACAGACCACATCAAAGGTGAGATCAAACAAACTGAAACTAAGGGTTATTAAGGCCCAAGGAATCCCATGGAAACAAGACCCAATGAGAAATCTCATCCAAGGTATCCACTACCACTATCAATATCCATGGAAGCATCATCCATGGAATCTAATGGAATTAGGATCAAAGGTACACCCACCAAGGAATCCACCACCTCTTCAATTCATCACATTCATTCACAACTTAAAATTTCATAACATTTCCCAATCCATGAGCTTACCCACTCATATAATAATTCCATTTAAACCATTTAATCAACAGAATCAACATACAAAGGAGGAAATCCATCTCCAAAACTGACTAATTAATTTAATTCAGTTCATTAATAGATTCCTCTAACTAGAAAACAACTCATCCTTTGGGTGGTATAACAAAGGGTAATATCAAAGACAAAACCCATGGGGGACCTTGGTTGGGAAAACAACCTCCAAGAAGACTTAAGGAAATAGTGGGAATCCCAAAAAGGTTCCATTATAGTTAACTCAAGCATTCAATTCATTTTATGGCTGTTTCCATAAACTCTGGCAAGCCCAACTATGGAAACTAGATCCATAAAGAATCAAACCACTTTGGAGAATTATGGCCCATCTATCGTTGGTCTGTAGTATAGTGATCATCCAGTATCAGCTTCTAATTTGATCTATATTATATGAAAAATAAATAATGGATGATGAAACTTTAAATATATCATATTAGCTTTCATCTAAAGAGCGTATTTGATACCATGTAAAATAAAGAACGCCACAAGATGATTTTAGTACATACCAGCATGGATATAATGAGATAAATGTATCATGATTCTGATCACAAATGGAGAATTGGTGGAAAAACATAGTAATTGTCTTAAAAAGGATTTATCAAGGGTGTGCCTCTGCCGACGGAGGAAAATTAAAATTAGATTTAGGTTATAACATATTTAAATATAAATTTTTTCAATTATCATAAAAAATCTTGGTCATATGGTTTAGTCACATGGTTGGACAAACCATGCACCGTCTGTTGTGCTAATGGCGCACTCACAGGATCACTTCACATGGTTTGTCTAACCGTGTGCAAACTATGCATTTTGGATCTGCAAAAAATTGATGGTGCCCTGTATGGGAATGTGCCTCCATCGACATAGTTTCCTTAAACCATGTGCTCTCTCCATGACATATTCCCAAGTACCACATGGATATTCAGACCATGTGGACCATCCCGCACAGTTTTAACTAACAGTGAGGTCTAGCTCATTTTCCCAAAAAGTTTGGTTTCGGGCTCTAAACAAGCCTCAAACACCCCAAATACCCCACAATCTCAAAGGGTATTCACATTATAATGTAAAACTTTCTTTAAAATGAAATTAAAGGAACTTTTAGCTCATAGGATACCCTGAGATATTATAGTATGGGTACTCATGACAAAAATGTTTGGCATGGAAAATCACCAGATATTTTTTATAGCATAACGTGTATATAAAAAGGCTCAAGGAAGGGTTTAATGGGAGTGAAATATATTTACTCGCTACTTGGATATCATAAGGTTAATAAATGGATATGTAAAATACATTATGACCTGATCAATTGTAAATCCAAAGGATTTGGGAAAAAAATACTTGAAAGAAAAGAAAGAGGGGGGAATCTCTACCTCAAGTGGGTGTTTCTAAAAGTTTTGGATGAGATTATTAATATCATGGAAATACCTTGGGAGGACTTTAGGTAGGGATAGAGAGAATAAATTTATTCTCAATAGGTTTTGAGGGAAGAGTAATGGGAGGATGCGTGGGTATTTATAGTGAAATAGAGGGGAATTCCATAATAATTTCAAAACATAGGTTTTATTTGTAAAACATTAAAATATAATAATACAATCCATTATGTGGAGGTGATTGGTGATCATAAAGAATTATTTGTAAAACATTAAAATATAATATATATTTTTAGAGGATTCATTAAATATTTGAAAAATTAATCAAATAAATTATAAAATAAATTATTTTAAAGAGATGTAAATTTTTTGTTGTGGATTCCCTAAATAGTATTTTTCACATCATTTTTAGGCTATTATGATGTCATAATTCATATAATATTTATTTTTTACAAAAAAATCACTATCTTAGAAAATTATAAACAAATCACTAATGGTTAATTATGATGTTCTGAATTAAAAAAATAATATTTATTTTAAGAAAATTATTTTTTAAATATGTTAATTTACACTTTCAAATAAAAATCCTAATTTACTTGAAAATAAAACTTATTACTAAATTAAATTATTTTTTACCCTTATAAAAATTATATTAAAATTAATTAAATTATATTTCCATTTAATTTAAAAATATTATTTAATAATAATATTTCATGAAAAGAAAATTTATTTCAAATTTTTTTGAATCTATCAAAAATACTGTTTTAATTGAAACAATATATTTCTTAAAAAAATTATTTTCTCTATATGATATCATAAATAGATTAGGGGAAGTGTCCACTAATATATGTGTGTATTTCTAGTGTTTCTTTGTATAGGATCTTGGTATCCAATGACTGAGATAGAGCTCATGATTCCTGTAAAGATATTCTGGGCCCCCTCTACCTTTTGTATATCATGTGGTGAATTGATTTTATAATTTTATGTATATTTGTTTTTCCTATTTTATAGATACATGATATCATCAACTTTTTTATATGATTTATTTTAAGGATTTTGATTGTTTTCAGTGTCTAGATATTTATTCTTGCTTCTACTATGGTGGGTTACTGGTCCATACCTTATCATGTATACTTCCACTATCTTTTCCATTAATGATATGCTACCTCAATTTATCTACTTATACTATATATCTTGGGAAACACACTGGTTATGAGGGAATTATCTCCCCAAAGAAACACCCTAGGATCTAATTTCTAGCCGGAAACTTTTATCATATAGGGAGGCACTCTTGAGGCCATGTGGCCCATCAGGCCTAGGGCACCTCTAAGCGGAATCGGATCCGAGATGTCACAATCTGTATAGATTTTATATAGATTTTATATTGACTTTTTACATATTTCATATGAAATTGAATGGTTTAAACTATCTATATCATCTATTATATAAGACCATGTATTATCAGTTTCAAAACTCCAACTTCATCCCATAATGTTAGAGTCCAACACATATTCCCCTAAAGAGCCACATAAGGTATAGGGATTAGCCTCTTCTGTGTGAATACATACTTGAGGATTTTATGAATCGTATATATTTCACACTTCTCACCAAATATCTAATGTCTCTAAATATACAATGAAAATATAATTAATACCAACTCAAAATCATGGGTAAGGTAGTTTTTATAATGGATCATTAATTTTTGGGTGTCCTAGGTAACCAATTTTTCAATTTTCATGAGTACACAACCAAATAAATTTTTGGACACATTATTTTAGATCAAAAATAATTACCTACAAGTGGGTAATGTGAGAATAGGTGAAGTGATTTGCCTCTTTTATAACACATTAAATCTCTCAATGCATTCATCTGTCTAGAAAAACATCACTCTCTTCCATGTTATCTTGATTAGTATCCTTGAATATCATGTGAATCTTCTTAAACATCAATAATTAAAGACCAATTATAAAAAATATTTACACATCTCCATCACATATGTTTGTCTTGGCCATCCTTTAATTACCTCTATCTTCAAAGGATCCATAAATATCCCTTCTCTAGTGATAATATTTCCTAGAAAGGTTACTTTTTACATCCAAAATTTGCATTTGTTTATCTTTTCATAAAAATTTCCCACTTAGAAGGTCTTTAGTACATCATTAAAATTCTTCTTATACTCCTCCTTGATTTTAGAGTATAAAGGAATTCTATCTATAAAGACTACCATAATATTATCGAGTTAATCCCAAAAGACTCAATCAACTATGTCCATAAAGATATTTAGATAATTAGTGAGTCCAATTGGAATTACTATGAACTCATAGTTCATGTACATTGTATAAAATTCTATCATGGGGATATCTTCCTTTTTATATTTACTTGATATTATCCGGATCAAAGATCCTCTTTAGAGCATTGTTGGGCACCATATAATTAATCAAACAAGTCATCAATCCATGTATTAAGATACTTCTTCTCAATCAGGATCTCATTGATCTCATTATAATCAATATAAAGGTGTATTTACACATCCTTATTTTTAATGAAAATGACTGATGCACCCCATTGTAAAGTACATTGGAATATAAACCTGATATATAGATTATATTGTGGTTTCTTCATTAGATCTTCAATTTTAATAGTGTTTATTCTATATGGAGTATTAGATATTATAAAATCTCAAGTGATGAGTTCAATTAAGAACACAACATCTCGACTAGGAGGGAGACCATACAATTCATTAAGGAAAACATCAATATATTCCATTATAATGTGCATGTCATCAAGGATGATATTTTCCCGATTCTTAATCATATGAGCTATAAATTATTCCTCATAAGGAAATAATTTCCTTGCATGAGATGATGATTATAATGTAGATCCATCCTCTTCCTTACACTTTTATTGAATTGAAGGGAAATTCACATTACCAAGTGTGATTTCCTTATCTCATAAATTTATGTTGGATCTATATAAATAAATTCAATACATAACTATAATTTCCTAAAATCCCAGTAAAGGAAGTATCATAATGTTTACTGGGAATTTTATCCTATAAATATTGATAGAGGATAAGTTATACACTTGGGATACATTAATTACCCCATTTTTCATTTTTTCTGATAGCTCTAATTCTTTGTTTTGATTTGGTTTTTGAATATTTATACTAAAAACAAGTGATATGAAAAAATGAATAGAACCATTCTCATATAATTAAATTAATGTTCTGAAATGGACGATAATCCAAAATTTCACTATTTTATTCTAGTTCTACTCAATTACATTATCTAAAATAGAACTATGGAAGAGAATATTGAAGGTATTATTAATATAAGATAGAAACTATGAAAATTGAAGGGATGACTCATAAATTACAAATATTCCTTAACTCAATAATCTCTAGGATTAAATCAAATCTATCTAGGGCTTACTTCCTAAAACCTTATTTCATAGGCATTTTAATTCCCATCATAGTGGTTTGTAAAAAGACCAAGATTAAACATATCATATACCATGGTAATTTTTTCCATGTTTTTTATATTATGATCCATTATTATGAAATAGGTATCGGTTGATTTAATACCCAATGCGACCGTTCAGATTTTTTACCCCTGGTACTTCTCTTCAATAGCCACATAAACTTGCTAGTATCCAGTAAAGGATGTATCTTCTTGAAAAAAAAAGAAATATATACTTTACTAGAATTTAGGGATGTTTATATATATATAGATTTTTACCTTTGGTTTTCATTACACTTTTGTAGTATTATTCCCCAAAAATGAGAATACATTTCTCTGATGCCAACCATGACAACCAATATCTTTTATTGACTTTATTCCATGATTTTTTATATAAAGATACACCTAATACCATCCCAAAATATTATGAGGTTTAGTGTATTTATGTAATTATATACATATCATAACAACATGAAACATGGATACAAAAAAATTATTTAAAAAATATATAATTAACCTAAATTAAATTGATCTTCTAATATTGTATGGGATATAATGGGGCCATTGATAAAAATGAGTGATATATTAAGCTCATTAAGGTAATAATCAATGTGTAACATGATGAAAGTAATAAATTTGAGTCAATAGGCATATAAAGATGAAATAATAGGGTTATATTCAAATACATGAACATATAAAAATCATATATGATGATAACGTAAATAAATCATAAAAATTTGGGAAAACATTAAAAATGGAATCATACGCAAAAGCCCTGGATAAAATCTAATAAATCAAAACATAATGTTATTATCAAAACCTCCAATGAATTATATGTGGTCCCTCATTAGATAAAAACATTATCCAATGCAATATATTTCTATATAATTTTAGTCACGCCCATCACATTTATAGTACATACATGCATTTGTGTCCCAAAGAGATCTTCCAACATAAGAACTTATTTCATCTCTTTTGTAACGTCAACACTTTCCAGAGAGGTGTGGCTTCTTTTAAATTCGGTGGAACCATCATATTTTTTTATTTTTACTTATGCCCTATAAACAACACCTTTAGTCCAGTCATTATTTTTAAGACAGAAGGTAGCAATCGACTAGAGCCTGGCTACAAATCCATTTCATGATGTGAATTCAATTCAGGATATGAATGAAAATGATGACATGAATTTCACTGAACAAATGCCAAGAAATTTATTTAAAAGACATGAATTTAATGCACTCTATAAATATTATTCATAATGTGAACTATTTTTTCCTAGTAGAAAAAAATCCCAAGGAATTCCTGATGCAAACTCCATCCACATCATGAATATGTAGTGACCCCTTTTTTTAAAGGGGATAAATCCCTCATTTTAAATTTCACCTTATTCTCTCTAACATCAGACACATGAAGAGATTATCCCACACCTATACCTAGTATTTGGTTCATCTATTATATCCAAACATGGATTCCTTCACTTTTGGTTATGTTGGATCCGTATTAGTAAGAGTTTATTTATTATTCCTTCTTTTCTAGGATTACCTATCTATCTTGAGTTCTATTTTGGTGCGAGCTAATATTCCCTTTTCCTTCATGTTGTATCTTAGATTATCCACATTAAAAGACTTGAAAAACATGATTAAAAAGAATTTAAAAATGGTATTAGTTTAATGTTATCTATGACCTTTACTTTATACCATTCCATGAGTCACACAGGGGTCCCAATTTTATGACACCTTGGATCAGATCATCCAAAAAATCAATTAGAAGTTGAAATTGATTGTATTAAATTAGGCGTTATACATGAATTATTTATAAAAATCTATATATGTGCTCACTAAGTAGATGCATTTATTAATCTCATGAGTGATACCTCATTCCTTGGTGGGTTACCGTGGTTGGGCTCGGTAGTTATTGTCACCATAGAATTCCACGAGCAATAATTGGTTCCCGATGTGGTACACCTTGTATGGGATAAAATGAATATGATTTATACCATGCCTTAAGAAATACATGGATCCTTATATGAATTCCTTGTATAAACTCCTATGGTGATGGTCTTATTAGTGTACCTGGAGAAATACATGGGTTTCTTATATGGAATACCATGGAAGGGCTCACAATTCCAATTAATATAAACTAATGATTTGTTTTATAAGACAAAGAACATGCTTGGGTTCAATCCAAGATTTATATTGGTCTTGTATGATGGATTAATTATATCTCTATCCTCATATTCTACAAGGATTTTGAAACCCCTCATAATTAATGGTTGATGTCTAAGGATTACACCTCGGGTATTCACTATTATTACATATCTGCTTATATGCACAAATATATTTATATATTTACAAATAATATAAATACAAACCTTTATATATATGAATGTACATGTAGGGTGACATCTTTTTAGAGACATCTGGATTAGTCTAAAATAGGTAATGTTGGTGGACTATCTCATGAGGAACCCTATCCGATATAATTGATTTATTTGTCTATTATCATACACTCATTACTACCTGCACACTGCTTATCAAATGTGTATCAACTAAAATATTATATACTTCATTGGTGGTGCCCTATTAAGTATATATAATGCATGAGTTGGTTCACTATTTTGTACCCAAATAGACCTTATGGTTGTAGGTAAGGACAAGAAGAAGCATCCAACATTGGATGTTTGGATCATTATCCTAGGATTGAGTATGGGAGAAGAGGACTAAACCTAGACTCGTGATTCTATTAGAGGAAATTTTTGGCATTTTTTATTTTTTTCATATCATGTTGTATATATTTGTACCTTTTTATCCCATGGGTATTCCCTTTTTATTCATTCCATGACAAGATCATCATTTTTTATATGACATTGAATAAGTTTTCCCCAGTTGATTATGTCTGGATGATTTATTAATATTCCACTACTGAGTGTTTATGACTATTTCTGGTACTTATTATTACTATATAATATTTTACTACACAATTTTCATTGGGGAATATTCTTCCCACTGTACTAGAATAGACTATCATGACCATTTGGCAGCCTCTGGATAACGAGTAGGTTTTCTTGATGTCTTTTGGCTAACTGGGTTTAGTTATTTATGAGTGAAATAGGCACAGGATAGTAAAATTTTAATCATAAAATTATGAAGTGTGGGTTACATAAATCAAAGTTAAAAATAAATGATGTATATTTAAATATTATTGTATAATCTTGATTGGAAGTGGAGATGAGTATTCATGACACAATATTTTGGTATGGAAAACCGTGGGATAATATTGAAAGCATAATAGATTTATTTATATTTTCAAGGAAGAGTTTAATTTGAGTGTACTATGCCTACTCATATCTTTTTAACTGTTGTTATGGTAAAGGGTTGTTTAAAAACACAATAGAACCTGACAAATTCAAAATCATAAGGTCTATTACAAAGACTTTACTTGAATAAAAAAGAAGATATAATCCCTTACACTAAGAGGGTGATTCTAAAAGCTTGGTTGGAGCCTCTTATGTTATTGGGAACACCTAAGGAGGACATTAGAGGGGTATTTGTAGAGTAACTTCATTCACAATGGGTTTTGAGTAATAATGAATGGGAGGTTAGGGGTATTTATAGAAAAAGTGGGTGTAATTCCTTAGTAATTTCTAAAATTATGTTTTGAACTCTATGTGATAATGTAATCACAACCACAAACCTTCCAATGTTTACTTCCCATGGTTTCTACCATTTTTAATATTTTTTATCTAAGAATCACTCTCATTAAAATATATCATTCACGATGTAGAGGTGAGTCACTTTTATAAATAATTATTTCCAAACCCATAAAATATAATATAGGTTTAGTAGGATTAAATATAGGTTTGTTGAAATAATAAAATAAATTAAAATATAAATTATAATAAAGATAAAATATATTTCTATTCATGTATGATTTTATAATATTTATTACATAAAATTTTAGAAATTATTATCTCATAATTCATACCATATATTTATACTATATTTAATTATAAAAAATAACCAATTGTCTCAGAAAACTATAAAAACTAAAAAATTCGATAATTTCAATGATATTATTTCAAAAAAAATTATTTT
This sequence comes from Viscum album, assembly GCA_963277665.1. Classification (NCBI taxonomy): domain Eukaryota; kingdom Viridiplantae; phylum Streptophyta; class Magnoliopsida; order Santalales; family Viscaceae; genus Viscum; species Viscum album. The sequence continues at coordinate 753,932,120 of OY728132.1, read as the reverse complement.
ACCAAAAAAAAATTCCTAAATATGATAATTTACACTTTAAATAAAAAATATTATTCACTAGAAAATACTATATTTTATGAAATTGAGTTCTTTGTGGACCTTATTAAAATTATATTTAAAGTAATAAAATTATATTATCATTTATATTTCAAAAAATATTATTTAATAATAATATTTTTTTTAAAATAACTTTTATTTCAAACTTTACTAAATTTATAAAAAAGAGTGTTTAAATAGAAACTATATATTTCAAAAAAAAACATAATTTTAGTTTACCCATATCAAAATAAATTTTTTATAAAACTCATTATCTAATTGTATATATATGATTTAATAACAAAAAAGTGATAATTATGATAATTATTTAATTAAAATTGTCAAAAAATTCATACTACTTGGGTCTAGATACATAAACACTTATTACACTATAGTACACCTAGAGGGTAGGTTTTGTGTTGGTGTTACTTTCTTGGAAGGGTTTAGAGAACATGGTTTGGGTCATGATCTTGATAAGCATGAACTTAAATAACAGATAGTTTCACTTAATTTTGGTTATCGGATCCCTTATTGAGCTTTGTTAGGGTCATATCCCAAAGAATCCATCTCCATTAGAAGCTATCATAAATGAGCTTCATAGAGTATGATCCTACTGGTCAAGGACATCACTTCTTCCTTCTATTTCAATGAGATATTATTATTACACTTCTTATATAAATATCATAATGGTAATTTTAGAATGGATATATTATCAATAGTTATGATACTGAATGGTCTGTTAAGTCTGACATGCTATATTTTATAATGATCTAAATAACCAATGTAGTTCACGCCTTTTATGTAAAGGAATTACTTAATAAAGTTTTTATTCCTTCAAAATAGAATTTCATTTATAAATGGTTTGTTCATTGTAGTGTTGTGACAAAAAGACAAATTACTTGGTGGCCTTGACTACTCTTAATGGAAAATATTTTCTCCAACTCAATAAACAAACTAAGCAATGTGGATGAAAGCTCAATTAGATGATCTCAACGTGGGAGCTATGTTATCATTATTAGTGGGATATGATCATAAAAGTTATATAAATTTATTGAGAAATTATATTTTTCATTCATGATCAATGAACATTGATATAAAATATCAATTTTTAAAGGATTTGGTGGAGCAAGGAGTTTATTGAAAAAAAATTACATATTTTACTACCAAAGTAATCGCCTTCTTTATTGAGGTTGTTTATTGTAGCTCAACCACATTCCTGTTAAAGATAAGGTATTGTCAAACCAACCACTCTCTCACTTATTCTTTGAATTATATTTTTCTATAGGGAATAAATTAAACATAAATGTAAATTTTTTTATCTTTTAATGTATATAAAAATGGGGTGAACAATTTTTTAGAATAAATATATATATATATATATATATGACCTATTGGGGTAGAGGTATCTTATTTAAAATATTAAAAAATTGCCGGGATTTTAAAAAAATGGTTCAATTTTTATGTCATCATGGTTTTGTGAGTTTTATATTTTTCTAACACATTTAGAGAGAATCTGTGTCAGAATATGTTACACACAGTTTCAATGAAACATTTTTCAAAGTTGAGATGGAGTGTAAGAAGTGGATGAAATTCATGTTAATTGATAACATAATATTTTTTCAATGTTCTTATTTCCAACACTAGTTTACATCACATTATCCTAGAATTATTGAATGAAGATTAATTCTAAGTATGATTATTTTGAATAATTAGTTATTTTCATCGATATAAAATGATATCCAAATGGAAATATTGTTAATACCAAGAGCTGCTTTAGGAGATATTTTTTGTAGATGTGGGAGAAGTTATGATACCCAATGAGTATTACATAATCAATTGTTTACAAATAATAAATTTTAAGGTTTTTGTAATAGGTGAAAATATATTAGAATAGAATAGAATAGATATGTTTATGTGATGGATTTTATTTTCAATATATTAATCATATTCAAAATCACCAATGATAATGTTTATAATTTTATTTGAAGTAATTTATGAAGTTAGAAATGATTTTAAAGATATTTTATGTAGCAAGGAATATGTTAGGATGTTTTGGGAGTTTAGTAGATTTGGGTATAAATATTTAAAAATTCCTCAATATATAAGAGTAAATTTTACCAAATATAAGGGTCGATCTATTCATGAGAACACTGGATAAGAAAATTGCGAAAGTATTAAATATGTAAAGAAAAATAATTAAAATTAAATGGTTAATTTTAAGAAAAATAAATACATAAGTAAAATATACTAATACAAAGTAGTTTTTTTGAGAGCAAGTGCATATTTAAAGGTTCATTTTTTGATATATAAATGTTGGTCCAAGATAAATTAAATATATAGAGGTTGATATACTAATACGTATTGAATGATCCTAGGTAAAGACAATACGTGGGGGTCACTCTAATGATAAAAAAAAAAGGTTACCTGGTATTTCATTAGTATATATATTTGTAAGTCTATAACATAGAGTAATACAAAAGGGTTCCAAAATTTTAAAAAATTGACTTTGATGAACTTAACAAGAAGATGAAAATTAACTTCTTGGCAGTAGTCTATTTTTTATCTCTATGACTCAAAGGGGATAAAAGATCATCCAAAAGACTCGGAAATAAATAAAATTTCACTAAAAATTTTGTGATTCGATGTGGGATTATATTAAAAAGGATTAATTTTATGTGTAGAATAATAAATGTTTAATGTATATATTCATATATATTTCTAATTTTAAATTCAAATTAAAGATGGATGATTTTTACTACTCCTAGAGAATATATTTTCTGCACTAGTTAAAATATATTATATTTTTTGAAAAGAAATAGATAAAAATATAAAATTATTGAGGAGATTACTGGAAGCTAGGAAATTTGATGAGTAAGAGAAAGAAGTTGAAGGAGATGAATAAAGAAGTTGAATAACCTCATGACAGAATTATAAATTAGTTGTATACTCTCTTATTATGGAAAAATAGATTATAATTTTTATTTTGGAAAACATTAAACATGGAATGAAAATTTTTTGTGTATTATAGGTTATTTTATAAACCTTAATCATTGTTTTTTACAATATTATTACACTTAATGGTGTTATTATAAGTTTCACAAAATCAAACCAATTATGTACTTGAACATTTTTATTGGTGAAGATTGTAAAAATCAATTGTCCCTTCTATGATAGTGTTCTTTGTACATTATACTGATCTAATCAATCACTATAAATGGAGTAAATAGTTTTTCTAAAGAAAATTCACAGGGAAGGGAATTCACTAATTTACCCCCAATCTTGGTCAATTCTCATAGATATTGTGGGTCCCTTTTATAAGACATATATAATATGGATGGAATAATTAATCATATGATTTCCTAGAAAATGATAACATGGAAAAAATGCAACCATGGATACCATGAAAATGGAAATAAATAATGTCATTTATAATAATAACTAATCTCATCATGATGGAATTCATAATTTCTGACATCATAATCATATTCCAAAGGATCCGAACAAGATATCATACATAAATGGGAATACCCACAACAAATTCCCAAGCTAATTTTTCTCAAGAGTCATGTTAATGATTCAATAATATATATAATTATAGCCCCTACCACCCACATAATTTATCATATACATCCATCATATTAATAGATTTTATATAAAATTTAATACATAATGTTCCCTAATAAACTTTTTATATAATCATAGTTATATAATCATTAGTTATATATATTGAAATAATGGATATAATATTCTATAATATTTCACGATTAAATAAAAAATTCTTTTATCTATGTGATTATCAATCAATAAAATTTGAAACTATAGGATATCATAATGGAATGACAAATATCGTTATAAAATTGATGATAATGGAGTAATAAAGTTGGATATACTCTTCAGGTATAGATATTAATATGACTATGTTATTGAATAAATTATTTTTCAATGGTAAGTAACAAAATAATTGACATTGAATTACCTTATAAAAAATTATTAGTATATGAAACATATCGGATACGCATTAGCGATATAATATTTTATAAGGGAAATACTTTTGAGCTAGAAAGCATTGATGGAATAGGTGAAAAAGTTCCAAAATCAATCCTAATACACATAGGAACTAATAGGGGATCCACCCAATATATTATTCTCATCCTTTATTAGAAAATACTCACCTATTAAAAATAATATATCTATATTATAACAAATAATTGGAATATGTTGGTATTTGGATAATGGAGGTTCAAGATATGGTGATGTATAAGAATTATAATGACTATAAAAGATGGTTTAATGAGAGATAATATTGATCATAAATTCATATTACAATAAATAATTTATAAAAATGAATCATAGTAACATTTTTTATTGAAGTAACATGGAATTTTAAATGATTGAGAAATAAAGGCTGAGAGGAAATTAAGAACACCTACTATGAAAATTATCTTCCTAATGAATATGAAATAACAACATAGAAACTTAATAAATCCTTATATGGATAGAGTATAGGAAAAATAAAAGTTTATTCAAGGTCACATATTTTCTTAGTGAAACGAAATGTGAGTATTGGTGGGAAATTGTAGAAAATAACTTGAAATTTTTGATTAAATTTGAATTTTTGGACTTATAAATCTTGGTTATGGAAAATAACAAACCATTTTAATATCCATTATTTTAACCCATTATTTTTTATATTTATTATATTGTTTTTGAAATTTATTCAATTATGGTTTGAAATTAATTTTTGTAACATTACATTTTCCATGGAAAATACGTTTGTTAATAATGAGTTTTTTTAAGACCATTTTTTCCATTTTAGACTTTGGAAGACCATTATAAGTTTGAAATTTTATTTTAACAGATAAATATAAATTATTTTAATAAATTATCAAATTTTGGCCGTGAATTAAATTCTATTATTTATTATATCTTTTTTACATCATAAATTGGTCATAATACTTAGTGTATATTCTAAACAAATTTCAATATTACCTTTAACTTTGATTATCTATGAAAATTAGAAAAAATAGTAATTAGATAATTTTTATTTTATTATTTTGATTTTAATTTCCTTTTTAGAAAATAATTTTCTATATGTGAGTAGTTTAATTATTAAATAAAAAACATAGTGTATTTTTAAATCTGGACTATGGGACCAATAATTCAAAAAAAAATCAATTAGTTTTATATCAATTAAAGAAATTTTTATTTAATTACACAATTATTTATTACTAATTTTTTGTTATTAATAATTAATAATTAGTTAATTAATAATTATTTATATGTATTATATTGTATAGTTGTGTGTATAATGGTTATATTGTAATTAAAATAGTCATATTAGGTTGTTACAATTCAAATGGATGTCATAGAATTAAAATGGTCAAATTACAACTTATAAATTCAAAAGAGGGTAAATTCTTAAATTACCATGTCATTTTATATTCCTCTATATAATTTATATTCCTTTGCTTATTTATCTCATTATAGTAACAACATATCTCTTATATTTCCCATTATTTTTAGATTGTATTCCACCAGGGATAAATATTACAGTGTCCCCCTATATTTTCATATATTTTATAATCAAAATTGTAGAAGTTATAATAAATCATACTTTCTAGTACCTATTTTACAGTGATTATGTAATCAAATACAAGATTTATGATATGGATACTTCTATAATAGGTTTATTTGTTATAGTCATATCTCTTGTCTTATAAAGTACTTGGTTTAAATTAACTAAGCCTTATAAAGTGTTTCCCATGGGTATATGAGTTGTGTTTTATGTTTCACTTTCTAGATATTCTTATTAAATCAGAAAGAGGATCCTTGGGTATGGAAATTATCATGCCCTGTTATTTTAGTCAATATTTATCCTTAAAATAAATATGATGTTAAATAGCTTGTTTCACACGTAACACCAATCCTAGACAAGCCCTGAAATTTTTTAATAAGACAAATATAACCATTCTAAAGTAGCCACTGAATATAAATAAAGAGAGAAAGAGAGGAGCAATTTCTAATACTAATTAAATATTTTAATTCAATTATTATAGCTAAACAATTAATATAATAATTTTATGCTTAAAATTTATTTTTTGAAAGATTTCCTTTTATGAGCTGTGCATCTTAATTTAAAGAAAAATAAATATATTATGTAAAATTTAATATAACACATATTTTTCATATAAATAATATATTAAAATAATTTAATTATAAGATTATAGGAAAATAAAAATAAGAATTGTTAATATTTCAAAAGTCATTCTTCTATAAATATTGTTCTTTTTATATATCTTATAGTTTAATTTAAATGTCCATTTTCTCATATATAAAAATTAATATAATTAATTAAAGTAACAAATTTTTAATCAACATAACCAAATTTCATAATAAGGTTCATCTTATATTTTTAGTAAAATTAAATAATTTCCCTGGTTAATTTTTAATCATTGTTAGCAAAGGTAAAAATGGATAATTTCAATTGGATTGAATTTTTCTCACATAACATGACACTAAAACCCTATAGAAGACCATTTTTTAGTAATAATTTCTTACCCAAATTTATCCCCAATTTTTCATCCCCTAACTAACAAAACTCTCATTCTAATTCATTCTTACCCCTCACACACTATTCGATTCCATGTAAAATTTCTTATTTTTTAATATAAAAGGAGGGTATTTCCTGTCACTCCATGAAACACACATTTTTATAAATTTAATTTAAACTCTAACACTTATAACTCTATTATATCCCCAATCCACCTTTATAATCCTATTTTCACAATAATATATCATGTGTACTCCATTTCAAAGAATTCATTCAAGGGAAGAATCAAGTTATCAACGTGAGTAATACCATCACCCTAATTCTTTCTTTTTTACCTTACCGCTACAAAAATATTCTATTAATATTAATATAATCACATAAATATCACTAATATATAAAAATTTTATTATATTTATTTTACAAACATTATCTATCCCCCTCCCAACCATATAAAAAATGAAAACGTCTATGAAGTTATGTACAGGATACTGTAACCATGAGTGACATGCTAATAATTAAAAAGATTTTATGAAAATTTTAAGATTATATAATGTTTATCGAACATTTAATGTGTTTTTAACATACCAAATTTTGTTTTTCAAAACCCATCACAACAAGTTTTTCATAGATTCCACCTTCACAAATCCTGAATAAAATTATCATAGAATGTAATTATGGGTTTATAAATAATTTTAATGAATATATTTTAAAACATGGATTACATAGGAATGATGAAAGTTTTTTCCATTAAATTTAATTGATGACTTGATTTTAAGTAATGTTTGAAACAATCAAAATCATTATCATCTGAAGATAAAAGTAAACATTAACTAAAAAATAAATATATAATAAATAATTATAATGAAAGAGTATGTATGGTTATATAAATGAATAATGATATGAAATAGGTTTTTAATAAGGTTTTGTTTATTATAATGAATATTCAAGAAAATTCATGTAACTCGGAATCAAAAGGTAAGGGGTTTTCGTGACTCAACTTCATTTCTTGAGTCATAATGATTCCTTGTTTACTATGGTTTTAACATATTGTTTTCTTTCTTTAAATCATAATATTATGATTTCTTTATTCCTTAGTTTCTATGTAATCATATTTTCACATCAAATACATCTTCTTTAATGTTTTTTATCCTACATAAAATTGGATAAGGTTAAGTATAATTCAAATCCTTTAAAAATGACGTCTTTTTATTCTGTATCAATGTTCACTCTTCCCAATAATTTTTTTCATTATTATGTTTAAATAAAAATATTTTTGGTATTTGTTTTTATCAAAATTTGTATTTACCTATTTTAAAATGGAATGTTTATCACGATTTTTTAGATTTGTATTTGAATAAAGTTTTTATAAATTATTACAAATGTTTTTCATTTCCCATATCATAGTTTCTATCTTCCACTCAATAATTATTTTTGAAGTATTTTATATAATTTTCAATGATCCATTATTGAAGATTATTTTAAAATTTTAAAAAAATTAAATAAATTCACTTCAATTTTAAAAAAAATGACTTTTAAAGGTGTCCAATGATATTTTTTTAATAATGTTAAAAATATTTTATGAAAACTATTTTTGATATTTCTCTTACATTTTCTTTATTACCTATTTTTATATATCTCCTTGGGGGTAATATTATATGAATCACCTTCTAAATTCCATAATGAAATACCACTATTTGGTGATTTAATTTTTGGTATCAACATATATTAGGTTTCAATCCATTATATTTGATATCAATTGGAAATGTTATAAAACCCATTTTCTTTCGATGGGTTTCTTATGATATGTTGAATGAATTATTTCATGAGGCCCACATATGTATGGATGATAAGTTTATATTGGGTATGTGATATATAAACCTTTAATTTTTTGTGTAATGATATATATCTCGTGATATATTAATGGGAGATGAGTAATGATGCTCGATCCACTATGGGAAACAGGTTGTGATTCCTGATACACTATGAGAAAAAACATGTGATGTATCATCCACTAGGTAAATAAGATGTGATTATCAATACACTATATTATGATTCTTATTCTTATTATTGTTTCGTATGTCTATGTAATGTCCTTATGATTATGCTCTGTGTCTCAGGTTTATTATCACACACTCTTATGTCATGGTATTTTTTTATTCAAATGAGATTACATTTCTGCAATCATTATTTATGGATAACTCTTATTGTTCCATGTTTTCTTAATATTATATTTATATTATGATGATGTTTTCACAAATTATTATTATCAAACCTTTGAAAGAATATTGTAAAGTTTTTCATTATTTATCATTTCATCAAACAGATTATATTTTTATTCCCCAAGTTATGAATATGAGTATAAAATTTTAGGAGTATATAAAGGGTTATATTGTGGATTGATTATGGAGAAATTTTCATAAGTATCATAAAATAAATTTCATTTGTATTTAATAGTAAAATTCATTAAACCATCGGTTCATGGGATTGTTTTATAATTTGGGATATATAATTCTTAACTTTTGGAATTATAGTAAAATAAAGATATGCATCTCTTGTGTCACCTAACCTCGTATCAGATCCTATGTGTAATGTTTGGCTTTTTAGCACAAGACTTGGATGTTCAGATTTGGTACACCATAGTTAGTATAAGAGTAAGGAATATATATTTTTGAGAATTATTTTAGTTATATAATGGATCAAAATAAGGTAACATTAGTGAAAACCATTGGATAAATCTAAGAATATGATAACATCCTTATGTTTTGGAAAATTTGAGATTGTGTGGTTTCCTAGAAATAACATCAATTTTTGGATACAATTAGGTGGTTATAGGTTCTATATAAGATTCACCTAGTGGTAATGACCTTAAAAAGGTTCTTTGGGTATTAACTTGATCTTCATTAGGTGTTTGACAAAGTGGACTAACTATACACCAGGTTTGACACTCCTATGGATATGCTTTGGTAATTCAAATTCTATTTATAGAACATCTTCAAGGGTTCGAAAATTATTTTATGGTATAGTTTCATATCCTATTTATAAATAGACAATGAATAATATAGATTGAAACCAAAAATATATATAATTTGTGGTATATATGATATTTATGATTTATTTTTTATGTTAATAGGTTTCCCTTTTATAAGATTATCAAATTATTATCATTATCTTTCCATTATTAAAAAAATGGCTAGATCAAGATGAATATGAGTTAACAATGGATATAGTGAGAAATGAGATGATTACCCTAATAAAAATTCAAATGTAATAGGATAAAGAGTATAAATTTTTTTTCAGATTCTCAATCAACTCTCTCATGCTATGAATAGTTACACAAAACATATTGATCTCCTAAAAAACACGTAGGAAGGAGATGCTTTCCATAAATTCCTTTATACTTTACTATCTATCTACCTTTAGTGGGTCTTCCAATCCACTAGCTATTGAGCAATGGATCTTTTAAATATAGAAAATATTTTATTTTCTCTATTTCTAATCCTAAGAGAAGGTTTTCTTAGCATTGTATCTTCTAGAAGATGTGGATGACAAAATGTTGTACCCTTCTTAACAATAATATAAATAAGTAAGAACATGATATTATATGATTAAATAACTTTAAGAAAATATTATTCAATAAATATATCCATTTTAATTTTTTTCAAAAAAATGGAGTGATAATTCAAAAGCACAAAACAAAAGGATGATGAATTCATTGGAACTTATGAGCCTAACTTCATGATAATTTCACATAATTCATCTAGTTTAATTTATAAAACTGAAAAAAAAAGGTTGTTTTAATATTTATCAGCCTAAAATGAAGTAATAAAAGGGTATTGTCCATAAGATATTTTTTTAACTATGAATAAAGTGTTCATTGTGAACTTACGGTGGATATGGATACTGGAGATTCCCTTCCTTCCCAATTATTTGGAGATAAGAAAAAGAAAAATTACCTTTAATAGAATCTCGTATGGAAAATATCATGATTGGATAAAATTTAAATTCACTACATGGTAAAAATGTGGGAAAAACACCATGTAAATTTCTTAATATTCTCTAAATTATGTTTTCAAATGTTAAATTATCCTTTCAATTATTTGATTGTGGAAAAGATATAAAGATTAAATTTCACACAATAGAGTAAAATATGGTCTCAACTAATGCATCACAAAAAATTAAATGCATCAAATGTATAGAGATTAGGTATTATAAAAATAAGTCACCTAACCATTGATCTAAGTAAGAAAATAGGTTCTAATAACCTCTTAATCCAAGGGAATATAGAAGAGTGTAATTTATCAATAAAATTGAGTTAAATCATTATCATTAGGCGATCCATTGTACAATTATTCTCTACTCAAGATATTTTAATCCCTAAATTGGTTTTAGTTCTTTTTAATATTAAATATCATAAAAGTTTTCTAAGACTGTTAATTCCTTAACCAAAGAATTTTTAGAATTAGATCCCTAGAACCAAATTCTATTTACTTTATGATGACTTGTATTCATAGTTTTTTATATTAACAAACTTATTATCACATAATTATTTTTATTTTGTGTAAAATAGTATGTGATAATGTCCTAAGAGTTTTTATCTCACTAAAACGTTAGAGAAGTTAAACACTATCATAATAACCAAGAAGATCCATGATAGAATTCAAAAATATATGTTCTATATTTGGATGATATCATTTGATGGAAAAAAATGATACATTCTATCAAGGGTGGATACTCTTGGGACATTGAGGAACCTTCTCATGGACTACTCCCTTGGTAATATCTAGTATAGGATATTATGAGAATGAGACACTCTGGTAGGAAATCCGCATTTATATGTGTCATTGGATATTCCTATCTATGGATGTGTGTATTAATCCTCAGACATTAATATTATTATTAATGAATATTATAAGATTATATTTTTTATTAATTATGGAAAACCATTTTGATATATGTTTATAGAAAGGTAGGATTTGTTTGGTGTGTAATGAGTAATATTTCATTAATGAATAATGCAAGAAATGATTTTTCCATTTTCTATTTTAATAGAAGTTGATATATCAATCTCATTGATGGAAATGATATAGCCTAAATAAATTCAGGGACATGGTGTTCTATAGGAAATTTCAATTTCTTCAAATTCAAAGGAAGATACATCAATTACATAGGTAGATCGCACCAGCATCCAACTTACTTGATTAGAGATATCACAATAAAGGGATTATATTACTAGGTAGGCATCCATACGAGGTATTATGTTATTGTGACATTTATTTAAATAATATATTATTATTATTTTATTTAACAAGTTGAATAAATATTATTCCCACATATGGTTTAATAACCATTCTTGTTTTCTTGATTGCATAAATTTTATCACCAGCTATTGAAGAGAATATTATGTGACCATAATATTTAACAAATATTTATTTACTATTTAGTGAATATAACATTTATTTATTTATTGGAGAATAATGCAATGACATTTATTTAATAAATAAACAGAAAATTTTTAATTCCTGATAAATATTTTGGAGGAATATTGGGCTGAGTTTAATGTTGTGGTTAGAAATAATAAATATTGAATATTATTTAATTCAATAATCTTTATTTTTAATTCCCAAGTTAAGTACATGTTGAGAAATAATATTATTATTATTACTATAGATATGGGGTTCTTCAAAGATTAAATAAATATTAATGGGAACTTGTGCACAAATTGATTTATATCCCTAGATATATATAAACCTAATTATAATATTTTTGTTAACGAACCAATTAATTTTTTGTGCACAAATAATTGGTAGAATCCTCTAGAAGCCCTAAAGAGATCCCTTCTCTAAGAATGATCCCAAGAATAGAGAGTGATCTTCGTCCGCCCTTCATATCAAGTCTAGAGATATCAATGAAAATAATTTGGATGTAATTCAAGTGGTGATTAAAGACGAATGACCCAAGTGATAGGATGTTCTGTGCTAGCACCTAGAGATTCCTACAATGATATTCAATGATTTGTGGAACACATGTGTATCATCACTAGAGGGGAATTTATCTTGAATCCTATAATGAAATGATGGAACAATGCATATCTCTTATCAGATCCATCAACAATGAAATAATTATCACAATGTAATTATTTAACTAATTCAATTAATTATATATAAATTGTGATGATCATGCACTTGGTTTTGGGTTTTTTATCCATTTTCTATATTATTTAATTCAATTATATTAATCATGGGATTTATCATCGTGTAATTCCAAGATTTACCATCAATCATGAAAAAACATTTGGGTATGACTCATCACATTATTCCACTACTCTCAAAACCTACATGTGGTATTAGACATTTCATATTATTATTTATAATTGTATAAATATCATTGATTGATTTAATAATTTTTTATTTATTTTTTAATTCAATTATAATCATTCTTTAATCATAATTGTCATGTATTCTTATTTCTATTTCATTTCTCATAAACATAATCAAACTGATTAATTTATAAATGAATTAAAATTAAAGATATCATCTAGATGTGTTGACGAATCCGGTCCAATAAAACATGAGTAAACATCATGTATCCTGGAGGTAAATTTTGTGTACTAGTGTTCAATAAAGAAATAATTCAATCATAATTAATTCAGGTCATGTGAATTTATTATAAATGGTTTATTTAATTATATACCACATGTTGATTGGGCATGTCTAGCACATAGTCAGCTACCGTACACATCATGTGATTGGTACACACTGTGTGTATACCTTTAGCTACAAACAGTTCATGTATCTTCTTACATGACCTACCTGACTGGTAAACTTGTATCCCAAAGATAAAACATTGTGTATCCCATGTACACATCATGTACTCCAATATTTTCCATGGAACAGTTCACATGTTGAGTCCCTAGCCATGTTCCCAGATATATGGTGATAAAATTACACATTGTGTAGCCATCTTATACACACCGTGTACTTATACCAAATTGTACTAACTTTAAATTTATTTATTATTTTTTAAAACCTTATCAAAAATTGCTCATGAGTGGTAATTAAGTTGATTGGAAACACCATTTTATGGGTTTCAATGTATAAATACATTTTTACATAATTTCAGTGTAATTTTCTGATGTTCATGTCATGTGTGAGTCGTATTAATGTTTTTACTCCTTGTTCATTGAATCATAAGATGTGATATAAAAAACTTGTAATACATGTGATCGTTAAGTTAATATTACATTTCATAAAAGTACACAATAATTCATTTAGTCTATATATCATACAAGTGAATAGTATTCTATTATAATACATGTTCGGAAGATTCATACTGGTATTCACCATTTACCTTAAAGGTTCATCAATGTACAGATTTGATTTCCTCAAAAAATATTATTTTTTTAAAAAAATTATTATGGATTATAATCTCAAAGAAATTCAGATAAGAATTAAGATAAAATAATTGATTAACTGAAGAAAATAATTAATTAATTCAAGCATGATTTATCTTAAATAAGAAAGATTAGAATTCAATGATAATTTTATTAAATTATTAATTCATTTCATGATAATGGATGATAATGAATAGAGACCAAGACCTTTCTTTGTGATTGGTTTCATTTATTTGTTTTATTAAATTAAATTATCAAACTATATTTCATCTCTCATATCATGTTTTAAGGGCATGTATTCTCGTGGTGTATCTTATGTAAACCCTTTATCTCAACATCATGTGAGTATAATTATATGTAATGGATGGGTCTTATATGCTAGTGAAGGTAGTTAAATATGGGATCTAAGGGGAAACCAATCCAAGAGAGATATATATGTAGATATTTTGAAAGTAGCAACATGAACCTTAATTGCTTCAAGGTTTTTCTCCCCTAGGTTTACTATTAGTATATCATCTTCTCGATATACCAACCATTAGTAAAATCTCATTATCATACCAGATTATTGTTTTATTTCTATCAAGTTACATGGTTATTTCATTATGGATGTTTTCTCATGATCACATGGATTAATGAATTAATGATCATTCAACATAAAACAAACATAAATTGGATTCAATATAAATATTATCTGATACATGGTAAATCACTTAATAAAATACACTTAATATGAATAAGAATGTAACAATGATAAAAATTAGAAATTTACACAATAAGATAAAATCACTCAATCATATATATTATGTTGGTACAACCTTCCTCTACATCATTTAAAATCGAAATATAGTTCAAAGTGTTTGACCAGAAAAAGTTGGGGTGATTTCAATTATTGGGGTACTATAACATGATGTTTTGGGTTTACTTAAATTATTTCATGTCAAGGGTTAACTAATAAATCAAGATATGGTGTAACTAGGAGGAAAGGTTTGAAGAAATCCAATTTAAGAATTTCAAGATTGTGGACTCCACTCAACGGATCAAGGAATTTTGATTTAATGTAGTTGGCCTTTGGAATGTCTACCTAAACTATTCAAGTATCTTGAAAAATAAAAATTGGGGTAATGATAAGGGTAATATGGATCCTTCCCACTAGAATTTACAATCAACAAGATATTATGAATCAAATGGTGAGGGCTTTTGGGTTCTTATAAAATAATGGGAGATTAATAAATATAATATTTGTTTATTTATATAAATATAATATTTCTTTATTTTTCTATATTTTATTAAAAAAAGTATTAAAATTATGCTCATATTATTTATAGAAATAGAAATAAAATTGAATCAAACATATCACTATGATATAGACTTGATAAGGATAACCATCTCACCAACAAAAATTTCCAAGAGTGGAAAAGATGTGTATGCATTATCCTTCACCATGAAAGGAAATTATGTTAGCTCGAAGAAACTATTTTTGATTCTCTTGGTAATGAGGCTAGTGACGAAGATTTAAATCTCTATGAGAAACATTTGAATGATTCCATACACGTTCAGTGTTGTATGCTATCATCCATCACCAATGATATTTTGAAGATACAAGAGGACATGGATGTGTATAGCATGATGACTCACCTTTGTGGTCTCTATCAAGAGAAGGAAAGTAAATACATATATGAGATATACAATTATCTTTTTACAACTATTCATGGAGATTTGGTGCCTGATGGGCCTCATGTAGTCAATATTTTTGGCTACCTTGAATGCTTAGTCATCTTAGGGGTTAAATTCCCTGATGATTTTCTCACAGATCTCATACATTAATAACTGCTCAAGACCTTATATAGTTTTATTATTAATTATAATATAAGAAATAATTAGAATATTATTTAAGTACTTCTTATGTTGATTCTCCAAGTATATAAGGACATGGTTCATGACAAACCTACATTCCTTATGGTGAATAATAAAAGGAATAAAATGGGAATGGGGCCCAGGACACATAACATGTCTAAATCTCCGAAGAACCATCCTAACAAGAAGAGGAAGTTCTAAAGGCATGGAAATGAAAAGTAGGTAGTATGTTGTACATGAGGAGAGCAAGGCCAATGGAAGTTGAACTACACCTAGAAGAAAGGGGAAGCTAAAAGTTCAATCATTATTGAGTGTAATCATTCAATATCTACACATTGTGTAATAGAAATAGATTTTGGGGATCACATATATATTCAAATGCAAGAACCAATATATTTTTGAAATATTTCTAGGGAGATATATTTGTAAGCTTCCAATAGTGCAAGGATGGATTATCTAGCCATTAGTGAATACCACCTTTCATTGCCAATAAGAATTACTTTTGTTTTAAGGTATTTTTATTGGGTACCATTTGTAACCAAGAATATAATTTGTGTATCATACCTATATTTAGCGTATTTTATTTTTATGTGTTAAAATAAAAGCTGCTTCCTTTCTGAATACAACATATGTTATTGTATGAAAGATTTAAATAGTGTTCGTTATGTATTAATATCTGTAAATAAACCATAGACAATGGATAATGAATCATCTTCACATTACTCATATAACACATAGCTATGGCTTCATCACCTTGGTCATGTAAATGAGAATAAATTGAAAATTGTATAGGAAGATGGTCACTAGGATCTTCCTAGAAAAAACCACTTGAAATATTTCATTCTTATTTACATAGAAAATTTACCAAAAACTTTATTGGGTGTAAATGGTGTAACGGACACTGAGATTTTAGGATTGGGACAAAAAAACTTTTGTATACCATTTCTAGTAGAATCCATCTGAAAATATTATTATTTTATAACTTTTACTCATGAATTGAGTAGATATGGCTATATATACTTAATGATGGATAAGTATGAGTCTTTTTAGAAATTCAATTAATTAATTAATTAATTATATAATCAACAGGGGAATAAATAAATAATATTCAATTAGATCGAGGTGGTGAATATCTTAACCATGAGATTTTTTATTTTTTATGGGATTTTGGGATTCTATCTCAACTCACTACACCTTGCACACCATAGTGGAATGGTGTTATTAAAAGGGGGATTTGTACCAAGTTAGACATGGGAAGGTGGATGATAGTCAAGAAGATAATGAATTATTATTTTTGGTATATGCATTACAAACTCTAGCATTTAAATTAAATTGGGTACCAACTAAACAAACAAACAGAATTCCCTTCAATTTATAGAGTGGAAATAAACTCCTTTTGTCTTATACACATGTATGGGGTTTTGAGGAATTTGGTAATGCTTTCTTAGGTAAGAAACTATCCCTTTTATTAAAAATGTGTATCTTTATAGGGTATCATAAGAAAAAAAGGGATACCACCAAAACAACCCATCAGAAAAGTAGTTGAATGTTACTAAACAAGTCATCCTTCTTGAGAGGGATAACATCCTCAAAAAGTATAGTGGGGTCAATATTTACTTATATTAAGTTTATTCTCAAGATAAACAAGATTTGGTAGGGAAACATATTCCAAAGGTCCCCCTGGAAGAAGTGGTTCCTAAAGCTCAAGTACTGCGTAGAATCATAAGAGATGTAAGGGAACCAAAGAGATATGGATTTATAGTCACTGAAGATGGTGATTCATTATTGGTTGACAATGATGAAAATATCTCCTACAAAGAGGAAGTAAAGAGATTATAAGATAAAATATTGAAAGAATCCATTAATTTGAAAATGGATTTCATGAATTAGAACCACGTTTGGGTTCTGGTCTATGCACCAGTTGATGTAAATCTTGTAGGGTGAATATGGGTATTCAAGAGATAACTGGGAATGGTAGGTAAAGTAAATACCTATAAATCAAGGATAGTGGCTAAAGTGTCTAACTAGCATCAAGGAATTTACTAAGATGAAACCTTTTCAACAGCTTCAATATTTTTTAAATCTGTCATATTTATACTTGTAAGAGAATGATACCATGAATATGGAATTTGAAATATTGATGTCAAAACTACATTCCTTAAGGGTATTTTTCAGGAAAATATACTTATGAAACAACTGGAAGGGTTTGTGACTATAGGTGAAGCCAACATGATTTGAAATTTTCAAAGATACATTTATGGATTGAATAGATCATCCAGGTCATGGAACATTCAATATGATGAATCTACAAAAGAATTTGGTTTTGTTAAGAGTTAATGTGAGCCATATGGTTACAATTTGTTTAGTAAGAATGTATTAATTATCCTAGTAGTATATATTTTTGACATATAAATTACTATAAATGACATACCCATATTACAATATGTTGAGTGTTGATTAAACAAGTGTTTCTCCATGAAAAACTTTGGTGAATCATCCTATATTCTAGGGATCACGATAATTCTTGATAGATACAAGAGACTTATTAGACTTTTTTAAAGTATATAAATTGACCATATACACAATATATTTAGTATAGACTAATCCAAGAGGGTATTTATTCCAGTTCCACAAAGTATACATCTTTCTAAGAAAATATCCTTTGACACAAGAGGAGATGGAGAGAATGAATAAGATCTAATATGCCTCAGTAATAGGGTCCATAATGTATGACATGTTATGAACTAGACATGATGTTTTCTATGCATTAAGAATGGTAGGAAGATATGAAAGATATCAAGGATAATAACATTGGTCTATTATTTAAATTGTCCTCATGTGTTTAAGATTGATAGTGGATATCTTCCATGTGTATGTAGGAGAGAAGATGGTAATTAAAGGTTATATTGATTCTAGTTTTCAAACAGATCAGAATAATCTGAAGTTGTAGTCAGGATACATTTTCTATCTTAATGAAGGAGCTATGAGTTGTAAGAGTTTAATGTATCCATTTGTAATTGATTCTATAGTGGAGTCTAATTAGGAAGTGGATTTTGATGGAGCCACGGAAGTCAATTGGATACATAAATTTTTCAAATATATTGATGTGGATCCTAACAATAATGAACCTATCACATTGTATTGTGAAAATATTGTATCAGTGGCTCTTACAATAGAGACAAAGTCACAAGAATGTAAAAATCATATACTCAAGAACTATCACCTCTTAAGGTATTTTAATCAAATCTTTAAATTTGTAGTAAAAAGAGTTTCCAAAGAATAAAATTTGGAAGAAACATTGACTAAATAAATATATCAATATAAGTATGAGAATCATGTTAGAGCTAGTGGACTGAAGGTTGCTAGCAGTTTAAGCTAGTATAAGTGGGTGTTTGTTGGGGTTGGTGACCTAGAACCAACTTTTCCATAATTTATGATAACTTTAATTTATATTTTTTTAATATTAATAAACATCTTATCAAATCATGGTTGTTATTATGAATGACCTAGTATGTGATAACGTACTAAGATTGGATACCGCACTAAAAGTTCGTAGTAGTTCCCCACTATGATGAGAGCCAAAACGTTCCATGACAATATTATTGAATATATTTTATATATCCAGATGATATTATTTGAGGGAACCAAATGATACAGGATATCAATAATGGAGAGTCAAAGGAATTTCAGGCACCTTCTCATGGTGTACACCCTTTGTAATATCTATTGTATGGTATTATAATAATGAGTCACGTTATTAAGAAATCCACATTTATATATGTAATTGGATTTCACTATCTAAATATGTGTCTATTGATCCTTAGAATTTAATATTATTATTAATGAATATAATAAGACATGTAATTTGATGTATTGATGAAAGCAGTGATGACATAAGTTCATGACGAGGTAGGATTCATTCGGTGTGTCGTGAGTAATATTTTATTAACAAATAAGGAGATAAAGGATTGTACCCTTCTGTTCTTTAATGGAAGATTATATCTTATGCCCTTTAATGGAAATGATATAGCCTAAATAAATCCATGGCCATGGAATCCTATAAGAAATTTTGATTTCTATAAATTCAAAGAATGTCTGAGTGAGCAGATAGGTTAATGGCACCATCCTGAATCCTGCTTGATTAGAGATATCATGATAAATGGATTATATTACACAGTAAGAATCTGTATGAGGTATTATTTCATTATGAAATTAACTTATTTATCTAGGGGTTATTTTTCATGTTTATATATTATAACCATGGAGGACCAGGTACGGTCTACTCAAGAGAATAGAGCCCTAGAGGCTGATATCAAGGGGGGTGAACAGGCTCATGCAAAAGTAGGAAAGCATTTAAAATTTGGGATCCAGCAAATGGATTTAGTGGGTGATACATCGATGTTAACAAGAAAATCATAAAGTATGTAAAAAAAGGAAAGGGGGCCTCACCCCCCCCCAGATATTTTAATATGAGGATCTTTTTGGGAACATTCATGGTCTAGAAAATCCCGATACCAAAAGTTCAATCAGGCTCCTGACAGGCATGAACAAACCTGAAATCACTGGCATTTCTGAACCAAAGATAAACATTAAAAAGTTGGTTATGCTCTTCAGTAGTAAATGGAACTCAATTCTGGGAACAAACAAGGCCACAAGCTCTATAGATAGAATCTGGCCCCTCATTTATAGAAGTGTGGACAGCCCAAAAATCGTTTTTGAGAGCAGCCATATAATAACTTGTAGCTTCATTGATACTGGAAGAAAAATGTATTGTTTATTTTTTTATTCTAGAAATAATTAAATTGATAGGGGGTTACTTTGAAACTACATTAAACGAATCTCCAATGCAACATTGGAACCATGGATTATAGCAGGGGACATCAATTCCATTCTGTACATGTATGAAAAGATTGGCCCTATTACCAATGCCACTTCTAATAAATATTTCATGGATTGTATTGAGGTGGAGGGACTGAATGAAGTCAATCTTATTGGGGAAAAATTTACTTGGTATAGTGGGAATTACTACAGCATGCGATCCAGTAAGATTGACAGAGCTTTTGTCAATGGTGCCTCTCTTGCTGTATGGAAATCTATTGCTTGTGTTACCTTATCCAAACATAACTTGGATCACCAGCCATTCCTCATTAGTCTTCTCAATGGTGTAGGGAAACTACCAATTCCATTCAAGTTGAAAAATTAAAGGGCCTCTCTTCCGGAGTTCTCAAAAATAGTTCAAGATACTTGGGGACCCAAAGATACAAATGGGTGTCCTCTGGTCTATATCTCTAAACTAAAAATTATAAAATTAAGGCTGAAATAAGGGAGTAAGACAAAGTTAGCATAATGAATGCTGAAATTGATGTCTTGGAATGGTCTCTACACGATATTCAGGAGGTGAATACTAGATATAACTTTTGTGTAGATACCAAAAAAGAGGCATAATTCTTAGATAAGCTTCTAAACCTCATAATGTTAGAGAAACCATTAAGAAAAACATCTTCAAAACTAGGTGGCTATCAGATGGGGACATAAATAAAAAATTCATTAATTCCCTTCAAAGGTTTCGAAGTACAAATAGGCCCCTCGCTCCCCTCGAAGATGGAGATCTAATTTTGTAGGAAAGACAGGATCTATCTGATCATATTGTCTCTTTTTGCAAGAATCTCCTCAATGGTCCCCCAAAGAGTGAGTTGCTAAGGGAAAACCTCTTCCCAAATCTGATCAGAGAGGAAGGCAACCACGCCCTTACCTTGATTTTAATGGCATTAGAGATCAAAGAGGAAGTGTTTAGCCTCAAAACAGATAGTTCCCTAGGACCATATGGGTTCAATAATCAATTCCTTCAAAGCTGTTGGGAGACTATTCAGAATGAGGTTTGTTAGATTGTCAAACATTTTTTCAAGGGTGGAACTTTTCCCCAAGGATTCAATGCTCAGTTCATTTCCCTTATTCCAAAAGTTGAGAATGTAAGTGATAGAGGTCATTTCAAGCCGGTTTCCCTGGTTAGCACTCTTCATGAAGTAATTGAAAAAATCATTTTCACTAGACTTTCTAGGGTCACAAAGAAAATTATAACTTGGAAGCAGTTTGGTTTTGTGAAAGGAAGGAATATTCCGGATTGTTTGACAACTGCCTCAAAGTGTGTGAACTTCCCTCGAAAACCCATCTGAGGAGGAAAATTTTCTCTCAAACATGATATCAAAAAATCCTTTGACACAATGTATTGGGTGTTTATAGCTAGAGTTCTGTATAGTTTTGGCTTTTGGATAACTTTCATTCAATGGGTCAAGGTGATTCTACTGGATATGGTATACAGGGGTGACTTGAAAGTCATCAAGGATGCCCGAGGTACATATACCCCCTCCCACCTATTATTTGATGATGAAATTTTCATTTTCACATAGGGTGATAAAAGAAACATCAGAAAACTAAAAAAGGATCTCCAGTATTATGAAAACATTTATGGCCAAGAAGTTATCTGGGAAAATGCTTTATTTATTTTGGGAAGAACATTACAACATCTAGAAAGGATCATCTTTTCAATGACTTTAGAATGAAGGAGGGGTCTTTACCTCTTGTCTACCTAGGTGTTCCCTTATTCTGGGGAAAACCTCATACAATTCACTTTTCAAATTATCTTGATCAAATCAGAAGAACTCTTGCTTCCTAGAAGGGGAAGTCTTTCTCAATGGTAGTTCACATCTGCCTTGTCAAGCATGTTATCATATCAAAACTCATATACTCATTTATGGTTTATATATGGAAAGTATATATCATCAAAAAATTGAATACAATGATGAAAAATTTTGTATGGAGTGGAAGTATCATGGAAAAGTGAATCATCACTACCTCGTGGAAAAAGTGTTGTCTTCCTCACAATCTTGGAGGCCTAGGCATAAAAACCTGAAGTTCCTTAATCAATCATTGCAGGAAAAGTTCATATGGAATCTATTAAAAAAACAATCTCTTGATCTAGATTTTCTAAGAAGTAAGTTTATTGGCATATTCTTCTTAGCAAACAGATGCCATCTGGAATCCTCAACCTAGCATGGAATCAAACTTGTCTTCCGAAATATCATCACAAATTCCCATTAGATTGCTGGTGCGCACTCAACACTGAGATTCTGGTATGAAAATTGGATAGGTGACCCCCTCATAAATAGATTTATAAATGATTACAGTGGTATAAATCATAGTATCAGCATAAGGGACCAACTGGAATGCTATGATTCAGTTCAACCTGACATTGCCTCCACTGCTAACAACTATGATTTCATAAATCAAGCGGATCTGCTTATCTAGGAGGGGTCATCTACTGAAATCCTTGACTCAAAGAGATTCTATAACCATCTTCTCCATGGGTAAATCTAGTGGATTAGTGAATGGAACAAAAAATGGATGATCCCCTCTAGGTACACACTCATTTGAAGGTTGTTGTCAAATAAGCTACTGGTGGAAGTGAATCTACAACGAGTTAATATTTCTCTGTGTTATAAAGGTGTTTATAAAATCATCACTGAGAGGATGTAAATCACCTTTTCATGAGCTACAAAATGGAATCTTCTCTATGGAAAAATGTGCCCCGTATTTTTTATATCAGTTTACAGCAAACAGACTCGGTCTGTAACTTTCTTCCCCAAATTCACAGTGCAGTGCTTTCAAAGAAACTCTCGGTTCTTCTTAGAGTTTCCTATGCTGAATTAGTTCACATTATATGAAGGAGTAGGAACACTTCTATCCACAATAGGGCACTCTTCAATGTGATATTGCAATGGGAAGAATATATGCTGTAGTGAAATCTGCTAATAGTCTTCATATTGAAAATTTTTGTCACTCAGTTGTTGACCTCGTGATCTTTAAACGGATTCAGGTTCCAAGTAATTAAAAAACTCCACGTAGTACTTTGTAGGTTTTCTGGGTAACTCCTTTTGCTGGTTAGATAAAATGAAATACAGATGGGGCCACTAGGGGCAATCCAAGCCCATCAGGTTATGGTGCAATTTTCAGAGATCAACAGGGAGATGTGATTGAATATATGTACGGTATGTGTGTCATTACCACTGTACTGGAAGCGTAGATGATGGGATTGATGATGGCAGTTAATCATTCTCACAAAAGAGCATGGAAATGCATATGGATAGAGTGTGACTCATCCACTCTTGTTCAATTGGTAAAAATAGGCCAACTGCACCTAGTTGGAAGCTGACTGCAAAATGGGTGAATTGCATAGAAATACTTGCCCAAATAAATTACATCATTACTCACTCCTTCAGAGAATCCAACTATATTGTTGATGGGATTTCTAAAGAAGGGGTCAATGATAAAGGATTCCTCTATTCAACCACTCTACTGGGTAACATGTTACCCCTTTTACTATATGAAAAATGTGAAATTCCCTCTTTTAAACTTGTGTAATCTTGCTTTGATTTAATACAAGGTCCCCAGAGCCCACTTTTCTCAGAAAAATATTCAAGGACTGATAAACATTATAGAGGAATGATAGAACAAGTATATTTTTTTGGTGAGAAATAATATATATTGAATATTATTTAAATAAATAATATTTAATTTTAATTCTCATGTTATGTAAATATCAAGAAATAATATAATTATTATTATTATAGGAATTGGGTTCCACAAGGGATCAAATAAATATCAAAGGGAACCTGTGAAAATATTTATTTCTAACCCAATTGATATATGAACAGAATTATATTTTTTTCCTAGAGAGGCATTTAATTCATTTTTTTCTTCATAACTAATCTGAAGAAACCTCTCGTAGCCCTAGAGATCACTCTTCACTAAGAATGCTCCCAAGAACAGAGAGTGATATTCCTCCACCCCCCACTCTTGAGTCTAGAGAGATCAATGAGAATCCTTTATAAGATATTCGCATAGAGATCAAAGTAGAATAATGCAAGAAAAAGAATCTATCATTCTAGTACCCAAATATTCCTATAATGGTCTTTAAATATTTTTAGAACACATGTGGATCACCTCTATATGGAATATTCTCTTGATTCTTACAACTCAATGATGGTACAATGAAGATCTATTGTTAGATCCATCAATGACGAAATAATTCTCACAATATAATTCTTTATTTTATTAAATTAATTTTAAATAATTTTTGATGATCCTATTCTCTGGCTCTAGTGTTTTATCCATTTTTTTCTTTGATTAAATTATGTTGATCATGGAAAATATCGTTGCGTAAATCATAGATTGACCATCGATCTTGACAAAAATAAAAGTTTATAATGACCCACCTCAAATTTATGTTATGCCCAGAACCTTGAAGAATATGATATTTTACTATAAATTCCCATATATTTTATAAAATAGTTGACACTATAAATTTCACCTCTTTGGTAGCTTTCATTACATGAAAAACACTCAGTTTAAAAAAAATTGTGATATAATATTGATATATTATTATTTAGTGTGAATATTATCACATAGTCGTTGGATTGTAGGGTATGAATAGGGCTAAATAAATTATAAAAAACATATGGTTTAAATATTTATAAAATTAATTCAATGGTAATCAATTAATTAAATGAAAATTAAAATAATAATTTGAGAAAAAAGAATATGTTTTTTTAATAATGTTTATGTATGTAATGTCTTTTTATCTTAATTAATAAATGTAATCACTATATTTGAAAATTTGTAATGAAATTTATATATTATATATTAAATAAAAAAATGTAACCTTCATTTAATATTCTTCTACCCATGGGATAAGAATAAATCTAGTTTTATGCTTAAAATGTATTTTTTTAAAATTGGTTTTCATCACATTTTGAATGCTTAATTTAAAATTAATTTCTTCCACTTATATATAATGAATATTAAAAATTTGATACCATATTTAGATTCAATAGGTTCACATTAGATAAAAATTTCCCTTCTATTATTAGGCATTATTACTAGTAACCGTGGTAAAATTTATTACCTTTGTAAATGGTAAATCAGGATAAATGAGGTTAAAACTAAATGTTATGGTCATAATTTTTCATATTACTTACTATTGGATGATGATAATATAAATATATCACCTTAGGATTAAAATTCAATTGTTTGAGAGAAATGTTTCCATAACAATGACCAATATGATATTTAATGCAAAGAAAAATAAAAAATGTCACTCTCTTATATTTAAATATATATTATGTGTACACCCAATGAAAACATAAAGTTATGAACAAATATAAATGTTTATTTTGAGACTAATTAAATTATTTTCATGGAGGAATTTTTTTCTAATTTTTGTTAACTATATAATTGCTTTAAAATCTTATGCAACATTGGCACAATATTTCTTCAACTCATAAAAAAATAAAATAAATAATTTTATAAAATATTAAAAGTTATATAATAAGGATGATTTATCATAAACCAAGATATTAATATATTATTATGACATATTATTATTGTATTAATATAATATAATTTAATTATAATTTTTTCTTTATGTCTTTTAAGTCGAATTAAATTAACAGCTTCAAAATTGACTTTAATGATATTTTATAAAAATGATATTTTAAAATTTTATTTAAAATCAAAAAAATATCAAAACAAGAAAAGGTGGATAATATAAATTTTATAATTTCATAAATTTTCTAATTATGATCCAATAACAACTTATAACTAAAATATAGTTCTTTAAGAGTGAGAAATAGGTTATTGTCATTAAGGTTAAAATAGGTTAACTAAGGGGTTAAACCAAAAGATGAGGTTTAAAGATCAACCTAATCCTTTTCAAATTTTATTTTTTGATGGGGTATAAACCCCATCAGACATTATATTTTAATCCCAATCCATTTTGAATTTTTTTCTAGTGAATGATATTATTATATTTTAATCTTTTAAGAACTCCCAAGAGTACCCCTCCCCTCAATTACAAACAGTCAACCCTCCTTTGTTCTATTCACACTACATTGAACCATCTGGATTATTCAACCCATACCAATTTATCTCATCCACTCCTATTTCCAAATTATATATTTTTTCTCCCCAAAATTCCAACTCTAGGGTCCTTAAGTTTAGATCTAAAAGAGTTGTTTCAAATAATAAGTTATCAACTTAACCGATCACATCCTTTTTAATTTTTATCTTACCTATTATAAAACTATTATATTATTAATTAAATAATAACATCAGTAAAATAAACATACTTAAATGTTATTATGATTATTAAAACATCTTTATTCACAAAATTTTCCCTCAAATGGGAAGTAAAATTATAGCTTGTCAGTACGTACAGCTTACAGTTTCTACATAGAAAAACAATTAATTTTACATCAATATATTTTATGAATGGTTATTATGATGGTTTTAAATTTTATATATTATAATTATAAAATTATTATTATTCTTTAACAATAATATAATATCTATATTCTTACCTTCCAAATAATTACAAAATGATAATATCTCTCATGTGTACATGTGGACTACCACCTCCACGAAGTGACATTATTCATTTTTCATATATTATTTACATGGATAGTAACAAAGATAGATTACATAAATATATATGATTAATATTATATTATAATAATTCTTAAAATTTTTATTATTAATGTTCATTTCATTACATCTTTTGAATAGTGAAAACAACATTCTTGCAAACATACATCGAACCATCTCCAGGAAAGGTGTAAATTATTTTTCTATCTAAAACTTTTATATAGGAATATAAGTTTATAAAATTAAAATATGTGGTACTTATATCATGATTAAATTCATGAAAATTATGTAAATATGATCAAATTACAATGATCGGGACTTACGAACTGAAACATACTTGAAAAATGAATCAGTTATCACACATAATAATGATTTAATTAAAAGATTATTAACAAATGAGTGAAAAGATGTCATAAATAAAAAATAAATTGTATAGAAAATATGAATGTGGTTATAGAATATATGTATATTAATTCTATATTTATTATACAGTAGGTTCGAATACGAATGAAGAAATTCGAGACTTGGGGTAAGAGATTTATGTTTCAATCCTATTTTAATAATGATTATTTATGCTTGAATTTACATCAAAGAAATTATATGATCATTGTTAAATAAATTCCTTTAATTTTTATTCCCTTATAATTAATTAATAACAATAAATGTATTTTTTTCATTTTTCCCACATTAAGTACTCAATATACCAAAATAATGTTTTAAGGGAATTGAATTTATTTCTCTCTTCATTTGAAAACCCATTTTCTTCCATATCTATATTTTCTGAAAATATTTTAAATAATTTTTTAAAAATAATCCTATGGTTTTTATAGTTATTTTTACCAATGATTTAATTTTAAAAAAATGGTTTCATAGGAACCTTCTCATCATTTTCCAATCAATGTAGTTTTTGGACTTTTTATAAAGGTGCGAAATGAAAGTTTTCTTTCAAACTTTACAGCACAAATAGAACTTCCCACTATCTTGACCAGTCAATGATTTTAATCTTTCATTATAAATTTATAAGGTTAATTTCAATGATAATATTATCCTTAAAAAATAAATTTTTATTTTTAAATTAAATGATTTCAAAATGAAAAATGTATTTTCATTAAGAAATATTGCAATGATTCTTTTAAAAGAATTTTCATTTTTGATAATATCATTTGATGTTAATTATGTTTTACTAGGGATATGATTCAATAATACCCTATTTATTCTTTCATTGGATGGTTTATGATTATAAAGATGAGATTTTAATGACACCCATTTATTTTCATGGGTTACATTATGCTGAATTTATAAAATGTGTATGAAACCCAGTTTATTTACATGGGTTATGATGTGATTATATGTTGTTTATTTTATGATCTTATGAAAAACATATGTGTGGTTTTCATTATGTGATGTGTAAACCCAAAATTATATCCCTCTAATTTATTGGTAAATGTATTATATATCATGATATAATTATGGGATGCAAGTCGATGTGCTTGATCCGCTATTAGAAACAAGTCAATGTGTTAGATCCACTATGGGATGTAGGTGGTGATTCTTAATCTATTAAGATATGTGATTCTATTGGGGATTTATGATCCACTTTGATTTTATTGTATTGGTAGTTGTACTTTACATATGAAACATTTTTTATACTTATTATGGTGCCACACTTTTATAACATGAACTTGTGGTTTATGATTAATGATGATTTATCACTATTATGATATAGGTATTTCAAAATAATGAGGTTTTATGTCATAAATCATGGTTGTAATCCATTAAAGATTAGTTATTTAATTTATAAGTTAAGTTCATGATCGAATACCAATATTCTTGTATTATTCTTTCATATGATCATGGACTGATATCTCATATTTTTACCCTTATTGAGCATCAGATATCACCCTTTATTATATTTCTTTTCCCTAGGTGATGAAGAAATATTTTTGTAGGGTAAGTCTATGGAGGGTGTAATGTCAAAATATCATGTGGATATTCTAAATATCATTCATGAAATAAGAATATTATGTATCTAGTTTTCAAATAATCTAAACCTATATGATCCTCGAGTGTGTATTTTTTTAATTTAATGAATATTCATCTCTAAGGGGATATTATTTACATGTGAAAATATTAGGTCTCTATCATTGGTAACATAGGATAGGTTTAGTCAATATTTATAGATTATGATTAAAAAACATTTTTGAAAATCATGGTGATAAGTCTAAATATAGGACAATGTCCTATTGTTTTTTGTAATGACCATGGATAAACAAGGATAAAACTAAGGTCCTGTATATTGAGAAGAAAATGATATCAATTTTACACCCTATGAAATATATTTCATGATTATATGATAGTTTACTCAAATTATTATCTCATGATTCTAACAGTTTTCTTTTTTTAGTCAATGGATGGAATGAGAATACATCGTGTTAATAATGAATATGATCGGCATTGTAATAATTCTCCACCAGAGAAATCAAATGCTATGGGAGATAAAATGTAGAATCTTACTGCCTTCCTCACATAGATTTCATAGGCCATGGATCATGATGATATTACAAAAAAATAAGGGAACAACTAGTTTACACATTCATGAGACAACATCCACCTTCTTTTGGGGGGTCTTCTAATCTACACATTGTAAAGTGATAGATCAATATCATTGAGAAAATATTTATTATTATTCGGTTCTTGTAACATGAAAATTTTTTCTTAGCTATTTATTATTTGTAAGGAAAACTAGATCAATGGTGGAATATAGCAAAGAATGCAATACATGAGGAATAAATTCACTCTCTAGAATGTGGTGAGTTTTAGAGGATATTTTTCAGAAATTAAATACCTAATATTTTATATATAAATATATAGAAGGAATTACTTGATCTTAATAAAAAGGATAATGAATCAAAGGGTACCTTTAAGGAAAATTTTAAAATACTTCAAAGGTATGGCTCCAATTTTATCATCATCCATGAAAATAAAATTGATCAATTATTTAGGGGATTACATCTAGATATCTAAAATTTTTTAGCTATAAGATAATTTATTCTCCATGAAAATATCATTTTATATGAAATCAATATGGAAATAGAATTTTTTTATTCCCAGGATTCTAATGGTTTTGATAATAAATAGAAGATGTGGTTTCAGGAAAACTAAAATAAATCATATGTTGGAATAAAATTAAAACCATATATATGCCATGAATGTGGGAAGAAAAATCAATGGAATATTATAAATGAATATAGAAGGTTAATTAAATGTGAAATGGTGGGCCATATAACCCTTTAATTCTAAAAAAGGAATAATTGAATGGTTAATGAAATGGAGTAAAAGAAGATGAAAAATAAGGTACCAAATATGCTTGAATGTTTCAAATTGAAGGAATATGGGAATTATTTAAACTATTACATGAATATGATGTATTTTGGTTATTAGTTCCAACAACCTCTCAAGTCCAAATATAGAGGAAAATTTAAGGTGATCATGACCACTGATGTGGGTCACAAGAATGACATGGTGAAAGGTTCACTTATCATCCACTCTAGAACATATAATTTTCTATTTGATTATGGATCAATCCATTGTTTTATATCAATGAAATTTAAAAAGGTTTTTGAATTAATAGCTCAATGATTAGGTATTTAGTTTTAATTGAAAATTTTTAATGTTACTAATGATGAATTTTATATTTATAGTTTTTATCGAGTTGAAGTTTGTAGGAAAGTGTGATTTCTGTAAATCTTGTGATTACCCCATTATTTGAATTTTATGTGATTATATTAATGGAATTTATTTATTTTTATAGAGCCTATATCAATTTTTGAGTAATGTAAGTCACATTTCACATTCATAATGAATCCATGTTAATTTATTAGTGTCAAGATTAATATAAAATCCCAATTAAAATTGAATCTATCGTTTGGGTTTTAATTCTTATCCATTAAGTCTATTTATATAATATGGTAGGGAAGAAAATAAACGTAGAATATATTCCTATTTTTGGGAAGTGTTTTTATATATTTCAAAAATAATTCTCTGGATATCCACTAAATCACATATTTTATATTTTAATAGAACTCACACCTAGTTCTATACAAATTTCAAACACTCCATATATAATGGATATGATTGAGTAGTAGCAATTAAAAAAGAAAAACCAATAGAATCTTGAGAATGGATTAATTCATCCAAGTGAAACACCATGGGGTTCACATATTCTTTTTTTAAAGAATAAATATGGATCAATTTGAATCTATATAGATTATCAAGGACTTAACAATATCACTTTCATGAATATGTATCCTCTAACCTGTATTAATAACTTGATTTATCAACTATGTGAAGATCAATACTTTAATAGGATTGAATATTTTCTTGATATCATTAACTGAGGGTCAATAAAGAAGATATACCTAATAAGGAATCCCATACAAGGTATGTAAAATATGAATTTATAGTTATATATTTTTGTATTACAAATTCTCTCACTATCATCATTGATTTAATAAAATGATACTTTATATTTTACCTTGATCAGTTTTTAATAGTCTTTATAGATGATATTCTTATAAATTAAAATAGAAAAGAAGACAATGAAGATCATTTGAGAATTGAGTTGAATACCCTGATAAAGTATAATATTTATGAAAAATTTACCATGTCTGAATTATTAATTTGAAAGATTTCATTCTTATTTTATATAATCTCAAGTGAGTGTATAATAACAGATCCTTGAAAGACATAAGTTATTTACTATTATCCCAGACCAACAACTATGATTGATATCCATAGTTTCATTGGTTTTGATAGATATTATTGATGATTTTGGATAATTATTAATGAATCTCTAATCCACTAACCATGTTAACTAAAAAGGGATCTAAGTTCCATTAGACATGTCAATGTGAAGATAATTTCAAAGACTTAAAGGGAAAGTTTTTCAGTACACCTATGATCACACTACCCTATAGAAGAGAAGGGTTTGTTATCTATAGTTATTCATCATATAAAATCCTATAATGTGTCTAAATTAATAATTATATGGTGATATCTTATTTCTCTCAATAATTGGGAATACAAAAGAATATTTACTCGACCTATGGTTTTCAACTTCCAGTGGGAATTTTTCATTAATGATAAGGATGCATTATCTATATAGTGAAAAGTGTGACATATATATAGATCATAAATTTTTAAAGTATATATTCAAATATATATTTATTAATATGTTCTATAGAATATTGTTATAGATGATTAAATATTATGACTACCCAATACATTACAACCTTAGGAAAGAGAACATAGTCGTAGATGATCTGAGTCAAAAGGATCATGCTCGATTATTAAAGATAATGATTAAAAAATGAATTATATTTTTGGATTTGAAAAACATGGATATGGAAATTTTTAAGGAATGTGAGATATATTAACCTTCTTGAATGATTTTTTAACCATCAATCCATGTAATGATAAAATAGGAATAGAAGGAAGGATTGGAACAATAGAAAAAAGGTCATAAATATTCCTAAGTTCATATTTGATTGTGAGGGAATGATATGGTTTTAGAACCATGTATGTATACCATTAATACCATAATTGGGGTAGTATTTATTTGATGAATATAATATTTCATCATTATCTATTCATCTTTAAATTAAAAATATGTACAGAAACCTAAAAAGTATATCTAGTAGGAAAAATAAAGAGATATATTGAAAAATGTGTATATTGGTTATTAGTTTTTCAGAAAGTAAAGTCCAAGAGACAAAATTCTAAGAATATATTACAATAATTTCCCGTATAAAAATGGAAAATCAGAAAACATCACCATGTACTTTTTCCTAAGAATATCTAAAACATAAAAAGTGCATAAAAATATTTGGGTTGTTTTTCATCTCCATAAAAATATAACACACTTTATTTCCATAAAGAATGATTTCTCTCATGGTCAACTTTATTGGTTATATATTTAGGAGGTGGTGATACTTTATGGAGTACCACATTTTCATTACATCTGATTGTGATCCTAGGACAACCTCTACTTTTGGGGGGATTCTTCAGTATTCCCTAGATATAAGGTTGAGTTTCAGTACAAAATAACATACTTAGATATATGGTCATTATGAGAGGACTATTAAAACCCTATAAGACATGTTTATAGCTTTCTATATGGAATTAAAAGGTGTTTAGGATCAACAACATTCCATTGGTATAACTTTCTTACAATAATAGCGATCAATCAAGAATTAAGATGGCGCCATATGAATAAATATATGGAAGGAACTAAATCTAACTTGTTTGGATGAAGTTAGATAAATGAAGCTATTGGAACTTGAGATAAATAATGAAATGGTAGAGAAGGTTAAATCCATTCAGCAAAACGTAAAAGCAGTATAAAGCTGACAGAAAATTCATGTTGACTATTGTCATTGAGATGTGGATTTTAAATTTGTTGTCAAGGTATTACTAAGAATATCAACTTTGAATAGGATTATGATGTTTGGAAAGAATTTAAATTTTATACCTATATATTGTTCCCTTTGAAATTTTTGATCGTGGTGGGATGTTACCTTTTTTTAGGGATTTTATTGAATCTATCTCATGTTTAGGGTTTGTTCCATGTTTGTCTCCAAAGGAGGTAAATAGATGATCCTTCACATGTAATGAACTCAGAGATCATACCAAAGGAACAATATCTCTCTTGCAAAGACAACCACTTGAGATTATAGATCATTTAGAGAAAGTTCTATGAAGTAAGACAATGCACCTGGTCAAATTTTTGTGGTGAAATCACAAATTTGAGAAAGCTATGTGGGAACCTGAATATGTAAAGAGGCGGAAGTATCCCTATAAATTTGTTTCAGAGTGACGGAATTTTGTGGTAGAAACTCATTTTAAGTTAAATAGAATGTAACACAATAATATTTAATGAAATAGTTCTCAATATATAAATTTTATTTATTTGATAGATTTTGTTACACATAACACTATGTTTAGACAAACTACAATATACAATTAAAATATTATTATTTGGTTTTATGGTTATCACTTAACCATTGGATTAGTGGTAATCACTACTGGAAATTTGGGTTATAGCCACGGTTCTAAATCGTGGCTATAGGCCCTCAAACCGTGGCTATAGGTAATAGCCACGGTTTGAGGAACCGTGGCTAAGTTTTGTGTGGCTATAGGCCTAGACCTATAGCCACGGTTTAAACCGTGGATGTATACCTAATGCCACGGTTTCAACCGTGTCTATACTAAAGGCCGGACAAAATCTATAGCCATGGTTTTAAACCGTGGCATTATGTCTATAGCCACGGTTTAAAACCGTGGAAATAAATCAATAGCCACGGTTTAAAACCGTGGCTATAGGGTGTCCAAATCCATAAAAAAAATACCCCCTGGACACACCCTGGACACCCCCCCTACCACCCCCGTCCAGTCCCCCCCTGCCAGTACCCCCTGCCAGTCCCCCTGTCAGTCCCCTCTGCCACCCTCCTGCTAGTCCCCCCCCCCTGCCAGCCCCCCCTGCCAGCCCCCCCCCCCCCTGCCCACTGCTTGTCCCCCTGCCAGCCCCCCCCTGCTTGTCCCCCTGCCAGACCCCCCCCCCCCCCCCGGCCCCCTGCTTGTCCCCCTGCCAGCCCCCCCTGCTAGTCCCCCCCCCCCCCCGCCAGCCCCCCCTGCCCCTTGCCTGGACACCCCTCCCCCCTGCCTGGACACCCCTCCCCCCTTCTTGTCCCCCTTTCCACCCCCTGCCAGTCCCCCCTACCCCCTGACACCCCCCTTCTAGTCCCCCCTGCCCCCTGCTAGTCCCCCCCCCCCCGCCACCCGCATGCTTGTCCCCTTGCCAGCCCCCCCCCCCCCCCCTGCCACCCCCGGCTTGTCCCCCTGCCAGCCCCCCCCCCCCCCCCCGACCACCCCCCCTGCTTGTCCCCCTGCCATCCCCCCCCCCCCCTGTCCCTGCAAGCCCCCCCCCCCTGCCCCCTGTTTGCCCCCTGCCAACCCCCCCCCCCCCCCTTCCCCCTGTTTGTCCCCCTGCCAGCCCCCCTGCCACCCCCCTGCTTGTCCCCCTGTTAGCCCCCCCCCCCCCCCTGTGCTTGTCCCCCTGCCAGCCCCCCCTGCCCCTGCCAGCCCCCCCCTGCCCCCTGCTTGCCCCCCTGCCAGCCCCCCCCCCTCCCCCTGCCAGCCCCCCCTGCCCCTGCCAGCCCCCCCCCCTCCCTTCCCCCTGCCAGCCCCCCCCCCCCTGCCCCATGCTTGTCACCCTGCCAGCCCCCCCCCATGCCAGCCCCCCCCCCCCCCAGCCCCCCCTGCCCCCTGCCAGCCCCCCCCCCCCCCTGCCCCATGCCCCCTGCTAGGCCCCCTGCCCCCTGCTAGGCCCCCAGTCAGTCCCCTGCTAGTCCCCATGCCCCCTGATCTTATAACCAAGTTTATCTGATCTGATAACCACAACATCTTCAGCACTGCCAGATTCAGGTTTAACAGGTACCAATTAACGAATTCTGACATGTTTAGCAGCATGAGATAAGACAGGAACATACTGAACTACATCAGATTTACAGACCATGTTTATCACCCCTCCCCCCTACTGGACACCCCCTCCCTCTGCTGGACAACCCCCCTGCTGGACACCCCCTGCTGGACACCCCCTCCCTCTGCTAGACAACCCCTCCCTCTGCTGGACAACCCCCCCTGCGGGCCACAAGCATTCGGCCCAACCGGATCGGGCAACACCAATCCAACAAAATCTTCATCCGCGACAGTTGCAGGATACAAGCATTCAGTAGGGATTAATGGAAGAAATCAACATGAATACAACGACAAATATGTTCCTTTGAGGAACAGATTTCAGGGGCTACATCTAGAAAACTCCTATGCTGAGAGTAATGTAAAAAAAACTCCAAGACTAGTTCTAAAGCACAAACCTCCTGGAAAGACACAAAAAGGGCTTGGAAGCATGAGAAGAACTCACATGATCCTAAAACTAGAGGGATTCATGTGAAATGGGTGCCCCAAGGCAAGGTATGTACTGAAAATGCTTGCAGGGATAGTCCAAGCAGCAAGGTGATTTGGAGAAAGAAAAATCAACCTATAGTGAAAAGAAAAATCCTTGGTGGTAAAGCTGTCCAAGGAAAAACAGGTTGTGTTTTGGGTTGTGAAGAAGAGAAAAAACCTAAAGAAGTGGAGACACAATCCATGGGGTAAGTGTGCTCACAAAGCATATATTTTAGAGCTGAAAATAGATCTGGTTTAGAGATGGAAGTTGCATGCAGCAATGGTATCAATTCATGCTAAAAGTGGTATGTAACACACCCTTTGTGCTTTACAGTTTATATACTAACAATTTGGTGTGAGTTTGCTTTAGATCACAAGATTGTTGAGAAAAAGGAAAGGTGAAGCGGCCTTGGAGATCCCTCTTGCACCCCCACTGGACCCCCATGCCCCCCTGGACATCCCTCTTGCACCCCCTTGCAACCCCCTGGACAACCCCCTTGAACAGACCCATTGAACACCCCCCCCCCCCCCCGCACCCCCATGCCCCCCCTGAACCCCACTGGACAGCCCCACTGGACACCCCCTGCACCCCCTGGACACCCCTCCCCCTACTAGACCCCCCCCCTACCGGACACCCCTCCCCCTGCCGGACACCCCTCCCCCTACCGGACACCCCTCCCCTATGCCTGGAGAGCCCCTCCCCCTGCGGGACACCCATCCCCCTGCCCCTGCACCCCCTGGACACCCCTCCCCCTACTGGACACCCCCCCTGCCGGACACCCCTCCCCCTGCTGGACACCCCTCCCCCCTGCCTGGACACCCCTCCCCCCTGCCTGGACCCCCTGGACACACCTGGACCCCCTAGACATCCCTTGCACCCCCTACACACCCATGTGACCTTGCACCACCCCTGCTGGACAAAACCCCCCACCCCTGGACAAACACCCCCCTAGAAAGCAGCCCTACTAAGACTCACATGTAGTGACCCCACTAAGACTGGACAGCCCCTCCCCCTGCTGGACCCCCTAGACACCCCATGGACAGACCCCCCCCCCCCCCAACCCAGCCCCCCCAGGATAGCCCCCCCCCCCAGACCCTGGACACCCCAGGACAAACGCCCCCCCCCCCCCACTGGACCCCCTAGACACCCCATGGACAGACCCCCCCCCCCCCCCCAAACCCAAACCCACTCCCCACCCTTGACACCCCCCTGCACCCCCAGTACCACCTACACCCAGCCCCCCCCCCCCCAGGATATTATTTGACATTACATCTACAATTGGCATTCCCATCAAAATGGATAGAGCAACTGAGGAGGCACATTATGGGTATTTTTCTAGAATAATGTGCATTTTGATAGATTTCTTCTAGAAGTGGACCTTAATTCCACCCTCATTTATCGGGTTTTGTTATCCACAAATGAAGATGACTTGTTTTTGAAAATTGAGTATGAACAACTACCTTCATTTTGTTCCAAGTGTCTATCTATAGGGAAATCTAAAGAGAGATGCAGAATGAAACTTGTCTTCTCTTTTTTCTCGCAGAAGGGACATGATTTTCAGACTTTTCGTAAGAAGAGAAAGAATGGTCCTGGAGCTGGGAATGGATCTGGTCAGGCTGTTGCAGGAAATGGAAGTGTGGAACTTGGGCAGGGTCTTGCAGGAACAGGTTGTGATCAACCAGGGACTGGAGTCAGCAATATGAAGGGGAATGCTTCTGATAATTCAGGTGAAGGTTTTCAAGAGGAGGTGAATTTTGATGATCCATATTTGCAACCTGGACTGGGGCTGGTGAGGTTCAGGGGCAAGGAAAACTAACTGTAGCAGGGGCTGTTAGTGGCCGGATTGAGGATGAAAATCAGAGGCCAGGAGCAGATAAGTCAAGGTCAGAGTTTGATGCTGCCTCTCAACAGCGGGGTCAAGGTCTGATCTCATCAGGTGTACAGGTGCAGGTAAATGTTGATGATCCAGGCTTGTAGCAACCTGGAATTGGGTCTGGAGAGGTTAAATCTGTTCAAGGGCAGAAGAAACTCTCAGTAGCACAGGCTGATTGTGTCCAGTTTGTGGATTAAATTCAGTGGCCTGTTGACTTCCAGTCGTAAGGACCTGCAGAAGAAGGAACAAGAGATCCAGGCCCTGGGCCTAGGAGCCAGTAACCCGGGTCAGAAGCTGGGTGCTTCACTGGGGCAGCCTCAGTATGGGTCTGAGCAGCATGAACCAATGGTTCAACCTTCTCAGATCCAGGAAGAGATCAATCGGCAAATGGAGCTTAATAATATAGGGGGAAGTTGGGCCGGAATAGAAAATGATGATTATGCCCATAGAAGTGATCCATGTAAGGATATTTTAAGCAAGGGAAAGTTTCCTTCAGTTGATAAAGAGGGATTTAAAATTGTCTATTCAAGGAAATCAAGGAAGAAGAAAGACTGCTCTCAATGGAGAAAAACGATGGTGACTATGTCTCATAGCTCATCTACCTACAACTTAGAATGGGATGATGATGTAGGGGAGGGGTTATGAAAACGAAATGATTTATTATGAAGGCAGTTTTATCAATGTATATCCCCATCTCCCCTCTTATGTCATCTTTTGTTTTTAATAAAATGGCTTTAGAGCCTTTCGGCTCGAAGCTTCTTTCTGTTTCGATGGATTTGGGGAGTTTGAACATCTCACATAATCGTTTAATTTAAATGTTAAACGATTACTAATGGGATTGAGCCGTACGCTTCAAATGAGCTGAAACGTTTGGGACATTTGTGTAACGTACCATGAATAGGCTGAACATTTTGAGGTTCTCGAAGGCCTATATGAATTGGTTCAATTCCTATGCAAGTGGTTTCACTTGATGGATGAGATCATGTGATCGTTAGAACTCCTCAAAGCCGATTCTCTCTAGCTCTTGTTTCTCTCCCACCTTTAAACAGGGTTCAAATAGACTGTGGTGTTGAGAGAGACCCTACCTAAGCATCGGGTGATTCCCATGAACCTTGGATACCTCAGAAGGAGTATTTCGGTGAATTCTCGGAGATCTCGATCAAACGCTTGTGAAAACTTCGACAAGCAGGAAGGACTAGTATTGAGAGAGGTCCTACTAAGTGTCAGGTGATTCCCATGATTTGTGAATACATCTGAAGGAGTCTTTCAGTGACTTCTAAGTGATCACAATCAAACACTTGTGAAATGCTTTGAAAGACTGGGTCGAATGGTGTAAGGTAAACCATTCTTATTCTTTGTTTAGATTGATTACAAACGTTTAGATATATTTCGGCGTGACTGCGGTGTGACCGCGGACACCCCTCCCCCCCTGCTGGACACCCCTCCCCCTCCCCCTGCTAGATGTGGCTGGAGCAGGGCCACATCACGGCGTGACTGCGGCGTGACCGCGGCGTGACCGCGGCGTGACCGCGGCGTGACTGCGGCGTGACCGTGGCGTGACCGCGGCGTGACCGCGGCGTGACCGCGGCGTGACCGCGGAATGACCGCGGCGTCACCGCGGCGTCACCACGGCGTGTTGGCCCGATCCAGCGACATCCGCGGGGCAGCATCTTCCGACCAGGAGCGAAGGGAGCGGGAGGAGGCTGGAATGCGGGTGGAAGGGGGCTGGTTACAGGTGTTGGGGGGATGGTGCGGGCTGATTCGAAGGTGATGGGGGGGCTGTTGCGGGCTGGAATGCTGCTGGCAGCGGGCTGAAATGAAGGTGGAAGGGGTCGTGCAATGACACGAATGGGCAGAGTGAGAATATCGGATTGATCATCGGATGGAGTACACTGCAATCAGAGGAAAGAATATGCGCTGTGAGAATACAATATGCAATGGAGGATCATCGGATGGTCCAATAAAATTGTACGCTAAGTAGACACCCTATGATCAGACGATTCAGGTATAACATACCCGGTAGTAGAAAAGTTGAAAGAATATGATATGAATCTACATACACAAGAGTTGGAGCACCAAAAAAATGCAACTACTGATGATCATGTGATAATAATACAATTGAGCTGAGTAATAAATACAATAAAGTATCTAATGTGAAGAAAGAAGCAAATAAGAATAGAACCTTTTCTGCCTCATCTTCCACTTCTTTGGTCACATGGAAGGTGATTGTAAGAGGAGTAAAGATTTTGGGTTGTGAAATTTGAAGGTCATTCAGATGCTTTCTGTATGAAGGGATAAGCACATGTTAAGACCTTTGATAGGTATGGTCTTTCATGGCCGGTGCATGCTCCAGGCAACAGTGCAAGTCCTCTTGCTGATCAGAATTCACAGGGTTCGGTCCAGGTAGGTTCTGATGAACCTGCTATTCAAGTGGTAGCTCAGGGTCACCCGGTGGCCTCTTCAGTTCATCTTGATGCCCCTCGAGACTCTGTACAGGGTACTGGTGATGGATCTGATCAGGTACACTTGCAGGTGCAGTCTGAAACTTTTGTGGTTCCTTAGGATTCTGTGTAGGTGTCTACAAATCTGGATTATTCTTTTATTGTGGATGCTACTCAGGCTGATTTGTAGGCTCAGCCAGTGTTTTCTCACGCTGTTAGTCCTAATGCTCCTCGGGATAATTCTTTGGTTGTTGATGCTGCATCTGCTCAGGGAGTTCTGGGTCAGGCAGTGGCCTTACATGCAGGTACAGTGGATGTCCCCTGCATCTGCTCAGGGAGTGTCGGATACTGCACATTGAACCTGAAAGTCACAGAGGAAAAATGCACAAAAAACATCACATAATGCAACATTAAGAAAATGTGAAGAAAGAAGAAAATAATAATAGAACCTTTTACGAGCTTTGCCAACTTGGGCACCCATCCAGAAGTTGAGAAAGATATACAGAACAAGAACAATCACCAAATATCTGTACTCTTTTGGAAACAAATCAATTGTATCCATCTTCTATTTTATACGAAAATTTGTTCCTCGGTTATCTTTGGTTCCTCTGCCACGGGGAATTTTAAAAACACAATATGAAAACCTTTTAATTCATAATTCATGCATTCGGATCACTTTTTTCCTTAAAACCTAACATCATGAGTCTGCATTGTAAATAATCATTGTCATTGATGAAATTTTGTTTCCATTAATGATCCTTATAATGCAAGTTCATGACGTCCAGCGTAGGGGTCGTGCAATAACCTGTGGAATATCCCGTGAAATAGAAATACCGAGTTACGTTATAAATTAATCCAAACCCAGCACATATAAGAGGATGATGAAACCCTCCTAGCAACATCAGTAGGAAATATATGGGCAGCCACTCTAGCGAGTTCTGGTTCCCTCTCTGCAAAATCGTCAAATTTGATGTGGTAAAAAGAATTGAGAAGTGGAAAATGAGTTTCATTATACAACAGTTGCGGTATACTTGGTAATCAAAATTCCATAATTTGACCCAAACAAGACCAAAATGGAAAGCCAAAGAAGACAAGAAAATATAGAGGAGAATGTGGTTGTGGTAGAATAAAAAAATGATCAGCATCATCCAATGTACAGAACTCTGGTGGGTACGATCAATCATAGAACGTCTCATCTACAATAAGTAAAGATCAGCATCATCTAGTGAACAATTGTTATTAGAATTCATTTACAAAAACTGTAACAGCAATGGTATACATTATTTTCATACTATCATTCTCTTCGACATTATAATCAATCATCTTAATCGTCATCAAAATCAATATTCTGCAAGAAAACAATCAGAAACAGAGTTATGATTATAAATTTCTACCAGATTTTATAGCACAGTGCTCACCATCTATAGGTGGTGAAATAGTTATACCTGGCCTGTGAAGTATCTATGGGATGTTTTATGATATTTTCCTGATCTGTACAGTAGTGCATTTTCTCTATAGAGACATTCATAACCTGCATGGTCTTAGTTTCTT
This sequence comes from Viscum album, assembly GCA_963277665.1. NCBI lineage: Eukaryota > Viridiplantae > Streptophyta > Magnoliopsida > Santalales > Viscaceae > Viscum > Viscum album. The sequence continues at coordinate 753,889,946 of OY728132.1, read as the reverse complement.
GTATCGATATTGTGGTACCATGTTCAACTGATTTGGGTGCCACGAAAGCAGTATTACAGGGTTTATTTAGTGTCTCGGCATACCCATAATTGGCAGGATTGCTAATAGTATTAGTGTGAGTTGGGATAGCAGAAATTGGTTCATCATCTTTTATTTTGATTTCATTCTTTAGTCCAAGAAAGGTTTCATTGTTAGCAGGTTGTATTATTTAATCCTTAAGGATAGAAATTCTAGGTTTCATATTACAGAACATCTTAGAAATAGTATTATCACTACTAAAAGAAAGCTGAGACCAATCAGAAAAGGCATTTGTAGCAGTGGAGAACCGTAGTTTAGTAGTCATTCTCATTCCCAATAAGATATGGTAAATATTAATGATATTGATCAAAAAAGCAATGTAATCGGATGCATGGAACTCGTCATACATTACCAATCCAAATATACAATTAACATCAAAAGTGAGTCTCAATATCAGTATCATCAAAATCATGATAACCCTCATCCACACCTCCTACAGAAACACCATCACCACCTCTCACACCACCAACATCATCATCGGCATCGACATATGCATCCGAACCGGCACCAGCACCGGGTCCAGCACTAGGTCCGGCTCCGGCTCCAACAGAAGAATCTACATTAGCAGAACACATCGACATCAAAAAGGCATCAACCATTGCAGCTGCTTCTGGTGGAAGTGTAGAAGAAAGGGCAGACATAAACTTAATCATATTTGCAGTTATCGCCTGTTCTGATTTTTGACTTGCTTCTTTGATTGCGGCATTCATTTGTTCCACTGTGACAAAACCAGAACTGGTACTCGAATAAACATTAGTAGACCAGTATCGAGATGGTACAATCTTCTTCCCAGGTCGACAATGCACTCTACCCTGATGCTCATCTCCTAATACCTGATGTAGATGATCGTTTGGGCCCAAATTGTCAGGTTCTTTTTCGGCCAATGCCTCTAAAGCATTCTGTTGATTGATATATAACATAAATTAAAATGATAAAATAATATAAGGAATTAAATTCATTAAAAATCAAAGAAACGGAAATATACTTACAATCTCCTTCTCGGTGTCGGGATTTGGCACAGTACTATCTTTCTTTTTCCGGCTTGTACAAAACAAAGTTGAGCGAGGAACACGACCCTCAATATTCGATGCCTTTTTCTGGATAAAAACAAAGAAATAAATCAAAAATGGAAGTTAAAAAAATTACACAAAACAAAGCTAAATATTTTAAATGTTAAATTACCTGCGTCTGCTTATGATCTGGTAATGAAGTGTGTCCGCGAGTATAAATGTGTTTCATTGCACTCTTGTTTTTTTTATTTCTATTTGATTTCTCTTGTAAAAAAATAATTATATAAATTCATTAACATAAATAAAACAAGTAATTTAAAATCTTTTCCAAATAAATAAATGAATATATATAAAAATTTAACAAACACCTTAAACGCTGAACTCTTCCAATAGTTGATCATCTCTTTATATTGTGATATTGGGAAATCTTGAATCACCGGTACTTCTTCAAGCTCTGTACCAACTCTCTTTTTCCACCCAAGATATAAATCATACTTGTAGGCTCACCACATTTCACCTAAATACGTTATCATTGCAGCCTTTGCATTTTGTCCATCAGGAAAATTATATCGAAGCTGCAATGGACATAATATTTGTTAAGAAAATTTTATAAATTTAAATATATAAAAAATGTGATTAACATTACTTACCCAAATCTTTGCCCAGGCTTTGTCCTTTATTTCTTGTTCAACTGCCTTCCAACTTATCAGTTGAACCGGAATGATATTGTTGTGTCTAGAAAGTGTTCCCATAAAACTTTTACATTCCGTGCCATTTTTATTAATTATAGCATTGTCCTCATTGTAATCAACTATGATTTGTGTGTTCCGATTCCAAACCTCACGCATTTTTGTGTGGCCTCGTCGTCTGGTAGAGGCTGGAGATAATCATGAAACCAAAATAAAAGAGAATAATATATATGAATTTATCATTAATCAGTAACAGTAATGCTTAAACAAATACCATTATATGGGGGATCTACTGACCCCTGAAGTGCTGCGTCTGGAGGGGGGAAAGCCTCCATGGTAGGTGAGATATCTACAGGAGTACTATGTATAGTAGATGCAAAGTGTACTGATGGAGGCAGAAAACCCGATGGATAACCCTGTACAGATGAGGGTGGATATGGATATGGATATGGCGGTGGGATATATGGGGGCACAGTACCCTATACAGTGGATGGTGGGAATGGAAACTGAGGGATGGGAGTCTGAGAACTACCATCCGATGTGGGTGCGGGAAAAAAGGGATACAGAAAAGGTGGGTATGGATAATATGGAGGTGGCATAATGGGAGGATGGCCTCCTGGTGTCTCAAGTGGCGTAGTAGTAGGCTGACCTGTAGAATCAGTGCCCCCCGCCACAATATCATCCTCAGTGGCATAATCCAAGCGTATCCTCGACAATGCGGTCTAAAATAACATAGATGATAAAATAAAACGAACGATAACAAGATAAATAATATGAAAGACCATAATATTCAAACATAATTTGTACTTACATTGTTTCCAGGAGGAGACCTACGTTGTTCGTTTATCGATATTCTTCTACTCCTTCTACTACCATCATAATCAGACATTTTGACCTGGAAATTTAAAATAATATTATCAAATAAATAGAAATAATGCAAAATGTTAAATAATACAATTGTATCATAAAACAATGAGATACATTTTCATGTGTGATATTTATATTGATAAAATATCAAGACTTTTCTATGTTCAAGATTTACTAGAGAAGTGGTTAAACATAAATTGGTGAGGCTATTAATAGTTTTATATTCGATAATGGTATAAAATATACTAGTTATTTTGATATCATGTATGAAAGTTAAAAAAACACATACAATATTGCGATAATATCAGGTAAATACTTACAAATGTGTCAACGCTATGTGGGGTCTATGACAATTTCTGGTTCACAATCTGTTCTAACAATTGCATCATCCGTATCATCAAATGCAACATTCGAATAAATACCAGCAGGTTCATCCACAACATCATTGTCATCCATGCCTTCGTCAAAAATATTTCTAGGAATAACATCAACAATAACACCAAACTGTGGTTGTAACGGGTCACTTACATAAAACACCTGTTTAGCTTGTGACGCAAGAATATAAGGTTCATCGGTACGAAGCTGGCAGTTCATATTAATCACTCTAAATCCACAGTTATCAATATGCATTCCTTGTCATGTCATTGAATCAAACCACTTTCATTTCATCATTGCGACACGACCATGTGCATAGTAATCTAATAAAATGATTCTTTCAACAGCACCGTAATATGATATATTTTCTGATCGAGGTTGCCTGTCCAATGCACTCGCATAACAATCTGTTGTGGCGCTTATCGTGACACCGTCATGCTGTGTTGCCATTTTTTTTGCACAACTATTTATAACAAATTTATATCTATTGACAACAATTGACTTACAATCACGCACCACATCGTTTGGACCAAAGGACAATGCTTTTATTTCATCTCATACTTTAATCATTGGTAGAGTTAAAACCTAAAAGATACCAACCTATAATATTAAACAGAGACATGTGATTATGTTATGAGAAGAAGAAAAAGAAATCTATTACCTTTGACTTTAACCAGGCATCAAATTCTTTGTTGTGTAACAGTTCCTTCCTCTTAATAGATAGAGAGCGATGTCTCTTTTTTATAATTTCAAAATCTTCTCTACAGATATGCAAGCATTAAAATGTCAGAAGATATAAAGAAATCACACAATGAAAAAAATACATATTTATTAGTTTACTTGATATAATCATCAAGCACACTACAGTTGAATAATAATGTGCGATGTGCCATTTCCCACTCTTCCCTGATAAAGTACACAACGAGTATGATCCAGATATCCCCCCTGTTTGGGGCATTGAAGGAAATGCAGGCTCAATGGGATCATATTGCTCATCTTCAGTTCTCATTAGTCGATTAGACCTCGTAGTGACGTTAGCCAAGTACGATGAACATAAATCCATGCATTCTTGTGCTAAATAGCATTTCACAATAGAGCCTTCAGGATGATATTTATTTCTCACATAATATTTCAATGTAAACATCATTCTTTCGGTAGGATACATCCACCGACTCGAAACAGGACCACCAAAGAGAACTTTCGTGGGAAGATGCACAGTCAAATGTAACATAATTGTGAAAAAAGATAGTGGGAAAATTTTCTCCAAGTCGCAAAGAATAATCGGTGCATCTCTCTGCAATTTCTGAACAGCACTTCTGCTCAATCTTTTGGCACAAAGATCTCGATAAAATTGACATAACTTAATCACCGCAACTCTAACATTATGTGAAAGTAAATGACGAATGGCAATGGGAATCAACTCATGTAACAAGACATGGTAATCATGGGTTTTAAGATATTTGAGTTTCACATCTTTCGTATTCACCCTTTTCGAAATATTACTTGAATAACCATCCGGAACCTTCAAACTTTCCAAGACCTGAAGAAATTGTTTTTTCTCCACATTTGTCATCGAATAACAGGCAACAGGGACTTTCCACTTATTTTGACCAATTAACTCAGGATGGAGTCTTGCTCTTATACCCCAATCCATCAAATCACGACGACACCGCAAATCGTCTTTTGTTTTTCCTTTGACATTTAAAATAGTAGCCAATAACATCTCACAAATGTTTTTCTCGATATGCATTACATCCAAACAATGACATAATAAATTCGATGACCAATACAGAATCTCAAAGAATATTCTTTTCTTTCTCCAATTGCTAATGGAATTGGAATTAGCATGCTTTCGATTTCTGATATTTGATTGACTTTTGCCAAGAACATAATTCAAATCATCAAGTTATTTAACAATATCAGTCCCTAACATTCGTTGAGGTGTCACATCTGTCTCGATGGCATTATCGAACTGTCTCCGATTTTTCCTGTATGGATGGTCCATTGGTAGAAAACGTCGATGCCCTATGAAGCTGAAAGTTCGTCGAAACTTCATTCTTCAGAAACGTGTATTTTTCATACAAATAGGACAGGATAATTTCCCTTTAGTACTCCAACCAGACATCATTCCGTAGGCAGGGAAATCATTTATCGTCCATAATAAAGTTGCACGAAACATAAAGTACTCCTTTCTGAATGCATCATACGCTTGTGCACCAACAATCCAAAGCTCATTTAACTCCTCTATTAATGGATGCAAGTATATATCAATATCATTTCCAGGATCACTGGGTCCAGATATCAATATTCTCAGGATAGTGCACGGCTTCTTCATACACATCCATGAAGGAAAGTTATAAATGTGAATGAAAACAGGCCAAGTACTGTGTGCAGTATGCATTTGGTGAAATGGGTTGAAACCATCATAGGATAATCCCAATCTAACATTTCGTGGGTCGGCTGCAAAATCAGGATGTAACCTATCAAATTTCTTCCAAGACAACCCATCTGCAGGATGCACTATTTCATCGTTATCCTTATTTCTTTCATCTGCATGACATCTCATATTCATTGCCATTTGTTCTGACATAAAAAAATTTTGAATCCTGGCAATTAAAGGGAAGTGCCACATCACTTTCTGTGGTATGCATGATTGAGATCCATCTTTATTAGTCTTCCACCTTGATGTGCCACACTGTTTGCACTAACTCAAGTTTGCATTCTCCTTCCAGAACAAACAACAGTCTTTGAGACAAGAATGTATCTTACTAGATGAAAATCCAAATTTGTTAACCAACTTTGATGCCATGTAATCATTTTCTGGAATACATGCATCATCAGGCAGTAAATCCTTAATAAATGTAAGGAGATAGTCAACTGCAGTATTACTAAATCCATACATTGTTTTCCCATGATATAATCGCATTAAAAACTCAAGTTTACTCATTTTTTCACATGCTTGATATACTGGGGTATTTGCATCTTCCATCAACTTTCTAACACTCTCAACGTCATCATCCTGATTAATAGATGAGAACTGTGTTCTAGTATTCATTTCCTCTTGCACTGGTCTACATGAGGAGCTAGCTTCAGAAACAAAAGGAAACCGATCAGAAATCAGATTTTTCATACCAATCTTTTCCGCTGAATCGATGACATTCAACACTTGAGATTTTTCTCCATTGTGATACCACACATGATAATTTTTTTGGAAACCACTTTTAGTGATATGGTAACTCACTTCCCCAAGAGTTAACCAAGGTCTTCCAACACAATCAAAACACGGGCATCGAATCAATCTGCCATATGAATCATTATTGAATGCAAAGTCCAAAAAATATTGTAACTCCTTCTGAAATTCATCAGTGATCCGATCAATGTTGTACATCCAGTATCTATCCATTCTGAGGCAGATAAACATACATTAGATAAATAATCTATAAAATGACTTAACATTATATGTATTGTTTCATAAGATATTAAGTAATCATCAATAACAAGTTAATAAAAAAATTATAACAAATATATTAAAATTATGGTTTAGGGAATTCATAAATGTTTTAAATTATATAAATTCACGAATAGTCATACATAAGTTCCAATAATGAGGACTAATTATAGTAAAAATATTTTATATGAAATCTACGAGATAATAATAATCAATTCCCAAAAGTTTTTGGGTTAATTCATAACGAGTTCTGATGTTCTATATTAAATCTACAAAGATTTATTGAAATTTAGAGACATTTTGAAAATATAACCCATATCTACAAAGATATGTTGTCATTCTACTAAAATCCTTGGGAATTTCTGGTGTGGTTGAGTTGTTTATTAATTTTTCTCAGTTTTCTTTTATTCCTTACCCCGCACCCCATTGAGTAGTGGTAGATGACGGAAAATATAAACCATATCTACAAAGATATGTTGTCATTCTACTAAAATCCTTGGGAATTTCTAGTGTGGTTGAGTTGTTTAGTGATTTTTCTCAGTTTTCTTTTATGCCTTACCCCGCACCCCATTGAGTAGTGGTAGATGACGAAAAATATAAACCATATCATAAAGAAATTAATAATAGAAATCATCATTATTTATCTTTGAGAAGGAGAGAGACATTTCATAGAAAATAGTTTTCTTCTTGGTTGAAATTGAAGGTGGAAATATTACTATAATAAATTAATTATATCAATATTTAATTATGTTCAATATCCATTTATATTATATGAACTAGAGGTAAATCCATTTTGATCAAGGACTCCTAAGGATATTATTTTTCTGAAGGTTGGGGACCCACCTTACATCAAGTAAGTGGATGATGGATTGATCATCTTACTCTATTAGAATAGAGTCTCTACCCTCAACCCTACACCTATTATTATTTCCTAAAAGTAAATACCCTTCCAACTTCTTGAATAGATTCAAAAAAGACTCTATATATAGACACAAGTTACAATAATATCCAGAGTTGAGTACCCACTCATGATTGAGTTTATGGATGGATATATTCCGGAATTCAATAGCATAATATCTTGAGTGAACCATAAAAGGCTGGTCAGTTGGTTTTTTTTGTTCTAACTCTCACATGAGTTTCCTACACTTGGGATTAATGTGCATGGGTTTAACATAGTGAAAACATGTGACTTTTCTATCCAAGGAACTAGTTTTGTATTTGGGTTCTTTATTACACTTGGAAAGTATGTTCACTACCACCATAATGACATCAAATCCTTGAGATCGGGGTAAACTAGATATAAAATATATATAAATATCCTTCCACACTTATTCGATAATTAGTAATGGCTATAATAATATTCATGAAAGTTGGGCTAAATATTTTTGTCATTGGAAATTGTCACATTCAGGAACAAAATTTAAAACACTCTATACAATACCTGTCTAGAAAAGATGAAAAGCCAAATGATTAATGGTTTTATCGTATCCTGCATGTCCACCAATAGCATATGAGTGAACTTTTTAATAGGAAATTTTTTAAATTAATGATTAACATCAGAGTATATTTCATTCATAAATTTAATAGGCCCATTTTGTCAACTTTATAATACAACTTCTTCACTAAGATGGCATTTGAAAATTTTAATAGAAAAAAAATCTCTTTTATTACCTTTAATTATTGGTACACCCTATTTCACTTTTGAAATATTTCTTAAATTATCCACTTCATTCATCATATTCTTAATTTTTTCTAAAAAATCCATTTCTAATTTGAAAATGTGCTAAAATTATTCATCAAATATAAAATTAATTTCTAAAATTTGAAAAAAAAAAAGGAAAAATAATTATATATAATCAATTTATAACATGAATTAGCTCTAGTACCACATGAAATTTTGGGTACATTAAGAGGTGGGATGAATCAGTGTGAACTAGTTTTACTAATTTCTCTTTTATATTTTTTCTTTTAATCACACCTTTTGACATTTTAAGCCCCAAAATAGTTATAGAGAATGGATTTCCATATATATTCCAAAGAAACCCCACTATATGAAATGAAATATATAAAAAAATATTAAGATTACACCATATTTTTAAAATATATTTTTAAAATATTTTAGCCTCGATGTAAATGACTATGTCCTTATTTTTTTGGTTTGTTTTTGAGAAAGAGATATTCATTATAAAAAACAATTGAATCCTGTTGGGGAAGCTATCATCCATAACCACTAGGCTACCTCTAAAAATTTCTATAATTTCTTCTAACTATTTCAAACTCTTAATATAGTTTCATTGTACTATCTCCCACTAGTTTAAAATGGGTCCTCTCAAAATCACAATCAAACAGTATATAAAGTATTCATTTGGACCTCACTACAATATATAGAGAGATCATATTCTTTAATAAAGGAATTTGAATTCCAATATTGAATATGAAACACTCATATGTAATCTTACGTTGCACTCATTGTCACATTATCATAATAGTCAATTCATGAATGCATTAACTAACTTTATTTTATCTTCTTACATTCACATGTGATCTATCATGGATAGAATGTAATAAAATAGTAGCACTATGTCAAATCTAACCTTAATCATTTAATTATTATTCATGATCCAAAACACATATATTGCAAGACATCACCCATCACCCATTATATTTGGGATAGATAGAGGTGCTACAGGCCATAGGTGAAATTCCTAAGACACCAAAGGCTGGAAATAAATGGCAAGGGATTAGGTTTGAGGTTGTTTTTCCATTAGAAGATAAAAAACTAGAGGATTACCCGGAGTATCAGCCCCCCCTGCTGGACCCCCCTGGACACCCCCCCCCCCCCTCCTAGCCACCACACCTGCACCCTCCCCCCCCCCCTCCCCTGCACCTCAAGCAAGTGTAGCCTGCACCATAATTTGCACAGATGTTGCAGAAACCCCGGCTGATGTGTCCCCTTTACTGGCCACATGCTCATAATCTTCGTTATTGCACAGAGGGTGCTAATGTGGTAGGTCATTAAGCAAGGTTTTGATGTGACAGTTATGTTTAGAAGGTTGTAGCATTAGTTATGGGATGAAAGCTACTAAACATTATAATGAATTTATGGTTAATATTTTTGATGAAGTGGTAATATTATAACAAGTAAAGATTCTATGATTCTATAACAATAAAAATAAAATACTTCCAAGATGGATTCCTAAATTATAGGAATTCCAATTGAATGTAACAGTGAACAAATCACAAACCAGTAGAAAATTCATTAATGGAATGCTTGCATATTTCTCATAGAAACATAAACAAGAATCTACACAGACTGATTCCCCTAAAACGAGGGTCAAAAACTTGAGAATACAATTCCAAAACATAGACATTTACCAAGTTAATAAGAAATATAAACCAATAAAGGTAAAATAATTTGGAAATAGATTCCTAAATTCCAAGAATTTAAAATGATTATAATGACACCAACGAAAAAATTACAAAACAATGGAAAATACAAGTAGTAAATGCTTGCATAATTCTCATATAAATAGAAATAAGAATCCTTACAGATTAATTTATCTAAATCTTGGATAAAAAAACCGAATAATATTCTAAAACATTGAAATTAACACATAATATTTACCCCTATCATTTCCAGAACCAGTAAGCATGTTCTTGACACAAAGAATCATCTACAACAATAAGCAAAATCAGGGTTGTAGCAAGAAGGGATTAAATGAGTCATAACAGAATTTATTTATAATAGTAAATATAAAATGTGTTTTAGAATATATTTTTTTGAGATATTCAACATGGTTAGAGGTTTGAAGGTGATTCCCAAACATCTAACATTATTTTTGAACACCTGGTGTGTAGGGTAAACAGGTTTATCATCCATGCTCCATGGAAGTAAAGATTCTTTGACTCTAAACCTATTAACATAAATGAATTCCAATATGGATTCCTAAATTCTAGGAATTCAAAATTATGGTACAAACTAGTGGAAGATTCATGTATGGAATACATGGATAGTTCTCATAGAAAAAAATAAGAATCTGCATAGACAGATTCAAATAAAATCTGGGTAAAAAACATGAGAATGCAATTCCAAAACATAGGAATTTACCATGTTCATAAAAAATATAAACCAATAAAGGTTAAATAATTCAGAAATTGATTCTTAAATTCTTGGATTTCCAAATAATTACAATGACACCAGTGAGAAAATCTCAAAATAGTGGAAAATACAGGTAACAAATGTTTTCATAATTCTAATATAAATTGAAATAAGAATCTTTAGATATTGATTTATCTAAATCTAAGATAAAAAACCTATGAATGTGATTCTAAATAATTTTAATTGACACAACTTATTTAAACCTTTCATTTCCATAACCAATGATCAAGTTCTTGACACAAAGAATCATTTATAGTAATAAAAAAATGAGGGCTGCATCAAGAAAGGATTAAAAGAATCATAAGAATTTTTTATAATAGTAAACAGAAAATGTGTTTTAGAATACAAAATAATTGAGATATTCAACATGTTTTGAAATATCAAATAGTTTCTATACAACTGAAGGAGTCAAAACATAACCAGAAACAAAAAATTAAGTTATTTTCAATTCATTAGTGCTATCAAACTGACCCTAAATACATGTTCATAACATCAATTCAACAAAAAAAGAGTATCAAGAGAGAGTTAAGGGAACACATATAACGGGAAAAATAACGGATCAAGACCCCTTTTCATGGGATTGGTCTAACCTTCATCACACTCACAGAGCATGTTGGATAATGGTGTTAAATTTAACCTCTATTTCATCCTTCCCCCCCATATGGGGATTTTGCGTGAAGATGTCGGTCAGGAACGGGGAGGGGGTTCGCGCAAAGATGTCTCAGGGTGACGTCGGCCAAGAACAGGGAGGGGAATTAATCAAGGAGGTCCATTGAATGACAATAGGATTTACTATATTCATAATAGGAATCCACCATCTCAATGTAATTAGAAAAATAATTAGTTTTAGGTGCTTATATATTGCTATTTTCATGTATATAAATACCATTATTTTGAACAAGGATCTATATAGTTCTGAGGTAAATATAAATTGTTATAGTTTCCCACTGACTCAATGAAGTTGGATAACAGGAATCATGGTGGGTGGAAACAATAGAATGAGAAGAAGCACCAACATCATCGGAAGGTAAACACCAAAATCTCATATTTTCAATGGGAGGACCATAATAAATAGATTCTATTATATGATTCTAATTCCTCAAATGTTCAACTATTTCCCTTTATATCCACTTCAACCTCATGAACTGGTTGATAGTTAGAAACATGATCCAATTTTTCTATTTGATAACCGAGATATAATTGGTTCCAAGATTTAGTGTACTTGTATGTGTATACTGAATACATAATAATGATAGATGATGAATCTGAAATAACATTTCATCGTGAGTGAACTATAGCCAGATATGTTGAGCCACCATTCTATTTTCTGATGAAGTGTAGTGTTTCTGTTTGGAAAACAACTCCTCTAGATGTTGTAAAATTGATATGCAAATCATCATGGTTCATACTAATCACAAAAAAAATCATCATTAATTCATGATATAATGACACCATTTATCAAATAATTGTGATACCCTCACCTAGAATGATAAGAACCCTAGAACACCTGATGGAAATCGCAAACAGGATGAGGAGGAGGGGGTTCGAAGAGGTGGATGAACTGTAGAAAAAAAACAAATTACCGAGGAAGACAGCTGTAGATGAGGAAAATGTGTTGGGAGGGAGATGGGGGTGTCGACCTCGGCGTCGGAAGAGAGCCGTCGAGGAGGAGCCGTCGAGGAGGAGGGCGCGGCGAGGAGGGCGCGGTGAGGAGGAGGCTTCGGGGAGGAGGGCGCGGCGAGGAGGAGGGCGCGGCGAGGAGGGCGCGGCGAGGAGGAGGCGTCGGGGAGGATGAGGGCGCGGTGAGGAGGAATTGCGAGGGCGGAGGAGGAGGAGACGTGGTCGGGAGGAGGGTGGTGTGCGAATCAGGGGAGGAGGGCTGCGGGAGGAGGAGGCCGATAAAAGATAGGAGAAAAAAAGGATGAAACGGATTTAACCACGGAAGAAAAATTTAACCGTGGAAATATAATGGCTATAGCCACGGACCTACAAAACTGTGGCTATAGGTCCGTGGCTATAGCCCGAATTTCCAGTAGTGAATAAATAGGAATAATTATATTATGAAAAACCTATGGTTTTTATGTGTATAAAATTAATTCATTGGTTATCAATTAATTTTCAAAAAAATCATTTCAGATTAAAGGAGATGTTTTAAAAAAGTATTATAATGTTCAGAGTGTATTTTTATATTAATAAATTAAATTAATAACTATTAGTGAATTATTTTACTGAAATTTATATATTATATATTAAACAAAATATTTTAACCATTATCAAATATTTTTCCTAGGAATAAGATAAGAATAAATCCAGTTTTATGATTGTCTGGTATTTTTTAAAAAAAAAATTGTTTTCATCACATTTTCTGTCTTCATTTTAAAATTAAATACCTATATTTATATAAATATAATATTGATAACTTTATTCTATATATTTTATGATGATGTAAAAAATTTTGAATAGATACTCATTATTTTAAGACATTATGAATAATAATCGTGGAAAAATATATCACCTCGGTAAAGGGTAAATCAAGTTACCCTCGGTTAACAATAATATTAATGTTACCTTTTTAATATTAATTATTATTAGATGAATTTTTTTCTTCCCTTATCACAATAGGCTCAATATTTAATTGTTTAAGGGACACTTTTCTATGAAAAGATTTATTTATAATATTTAAATTGAAGAAAAATACCAAATGTCACTCTCTTACTTTTAAATATATATTATGTTTCCAAATAGGGATTAATGAAGTTATTAATGAATAAAAATGATTATTTGTACCATAATTAAATTATTTTAATAATTTAAATTTATTTATAATTTTGGGTAATTATATAACTACCATAAATATTTATGCAACTTTGAAACGGTATTTCTTCATCTAAAATAAAAATAAAATAAATAATTTTATAAATATTAATAGACATATAATTTGAATGATTTATTTTATTAAATTAATTTTATATCTTATTATGAAATATAAGTTTTATTTTAAATAATAATATTTTAATTAGAACTTTTCATTTATATCTTTCAAATAAAATTAAATAAATATTGTCAAAATTGACATTAGTGATATTATATAAAAACAATATTTTATTTAATTATTTAAAAATCATAAAAATTCTTAAAGAGAACAATGTGGATTTTATACAGTTTAAAATTTCATCCATTTACCATTTATGATCTAATTATTAACTTCTAATAAAAATTATAACACTTCAAGAGTGAAAAAATTTATTACCATGATTAAGGTTAAAATAGGTTTACTAAGGGGTTAAACCAAAAGATAAGGTTTAAAACACCACTTAAAAAATCAAAATATTAATGGTTGATTTTACTTAAACCCCATTATACCTTAAATTTTAATAACTATCGTTTTGGAATCATTTATTTTGAGACTGACTTTATAATATTTTAATTTTTTAAGAAATACCAAGAGTGCCCCTCCTTTCAACTATATAAGTGCACCCCTACTTTCTCTTTTTCAAAAAAATTTGAGCCTTATAGCTCAACAAAACCCTAAAAACTCTGTTATAAACTCCCATATAAAATTTATATAGGTTATATTATTCCCAAAATACCAACCCTGTGGTCCTTAATAGGTATTCTAAAGGAGTTGTTTCAAAGAAGAGGTAATCACCTTAACCAATAACTTCCTTTTTTTTCTTATTTAACTCACATAAATCAAATATAATCATCACTAGGTAATTAATTAACAATACTAAATGAATTGAGATGTTATTATGATTATGAAACCACCTTTAATCTCTTTATTTTTCATAAAATGGTAAGTGATAGTATCACTCATGCATATGAACTGTTTGATGTGTCTACATAGTGATACAATTAATTTTCCATCACCATCATTCATGGATGGTTATAATAATGGGTTTAAATTTTATATATTATATCAATGAAATAGTTATTATTCAATATTATTATATCATATCTAAATCCATTCTTTTCAAATTGTTGAAAAACGATAACATCGCCCTGCCGTATGTATGGACTACCATCACTACGAAGTGATGTGATTCATTTTTCATCACTACTTTATATGTATGGTAACAAGTTTAAATTTGAATTTATATTTACCTTTCTTTCATTCCATCCTTCAAAAAGTGAAAATAGTGTTCATGCAAACGTACGACCTACCATCTCCATGTACAGTGTAATTCATTTTTATATCTATAACTTTTAGGGATGACTATAAATATATATAATTAATATATTTTATATTTATATAATAATTAATATTATATAAATTATAAAACCATAAACAATTTACAAGTGCTTGTACTATCATAAAAAATGATGCAGTTGTGATATAAAATAATTATTTTAACGCAAAATTATTAATAAACACATGAAAATATGTCATAAATATATTATAGTTTATAGTTTATATGTTAATATGGTTCTAGAATAATTTTATAATAAATATACATTTATTATACTATAGTTTTGAACATGAATGAAGAACGAAAAGACTTGTGGTAAGGGATTTATGTTTCAATCATATTTCAATTAGGATTATTTATGCTTGAGTTTCCATCAAGAAAATTATACGATAATTATCTATAAAATACCTTTCAATTTTATAATCCTATGATTAATTATGAATAATATATTTATTCCTTTAATTTTTCTCACTTTATTTACTCAAGTGATCTAAATAATGGTTTTTAGGGAAAAACAACTTTAATTCTCCCTTTGTTCAAAAAAATATTTTCTTCCATATCCATATTTTTGAAAATTGTTTTCAAATATGTTCTTAATATTATCATATGATAATTTAAAATCATTTTTAACCATTATTTATATTTTTTAAAAAATACCTTATTTTGTTTTCCAAATGAGGTACTTTTTTGACTTACTAAAAAAATGTGAAAGGAATAGTTTCCTTTAACTTATATGACATAAATAGAATTTACTACTATCATGGACACAAAATTATTTTAAGATTAATTGAATATTTTACAAGTTTCTTCTCAAAGATAATTTTTTCCTTAACATTTGGTAATTTTTATATTTTAAATAATTGATTTTCATATGAAAATGGTATTTTACTTTGAAAATATTCGAGGAAATATTTTAAAAGAATTTTCATTTATGACAACACTCTTGGTTGTTAACTATGTTATACAATCAATATGATCCATTCATACCATCCTTGTAATTTCTATGGATATTTTATGATTATGATTATGGTATTTTTATGTAACCCATTTATTTTCATGGGTTATACTATGTTGAATTGATGCAATGTTTATGAAACATATTTTATTTGAACAAGTTATAAAGTGAGGATATAATGAATATTTTATAACCTTATGGAATACAAATATACGGTTTTCCTTATGTGATGGGTGGGTCCAGAAATATAGATACCTCCAATTCATTGGGTAAAATTTTATATGTCAATATATAATTATGGGATGCAAGTCAATGTACTTTATCGACTATGGGAAACAAGTCAACATTCTTGATCCACTATGGGATAGAGGTAGTGATGCATGATCTGTTATGATATCAGAAATAAGTTAGGATTATTTATTCAATATTATTTTATGGTTTTGGTGGTTAATATTGACATATTAAATTTTTTAAATATTTATTATTGTGGCACACTTTTATAACATGAGAATACGATTCATGATTACAATGATTACTCATTATTTCAAATCATGTATTTTCAAATGATGAAGTTTTATGTCATTATTAATTTGTATGATCTATTATAGATTAGATATTTACATTCTAAGTTATGTTCATGATCTCATGCCCTTATACTCATCTTATTCTTTCATATGTTCATATATTGATATCTTCCATGTTTACCCATACTGAGCATCTGAGATCACATTTTCTTATGTTTCCTTTATCCATGTTGTAAAAAAGGTTTAAGTAGGGTATGTACATGAAGGGTACAATGTGGAAAGATATTTTGGATATTTTTAAGATCATTCATGTAAAAAAGGACTGTGTATCTAGTCTCCAAATCTCTAAACTTTTATGATCCTAAAGCATGTATTTTTGAAATTTATTGAATATTCATCTCTAATGATGTGATATTCATGGATGAAATTTTTTTGTCACTACATAAAATATCTAAGATAACACCTTTTTTTATGTTGATTGATTCAAACAGATATAAATCTTAACTAATCTAAATTTTAGTGAAGATACCTATTGAATATATAGTTCTTCTTTTCTTAGATGAATTTGATATAATATTGGGTATGGATTATCCTTCCATGCAAACAAAAAATACTAATTTTTGGTATAAATAAATCTCATTTCATATATTTTACAATCATATTATCAAATATCAACATAAGGATGACCATGAAATCCCTTTAGAAAAATATTCAATATTATATCTCCTGATTTCTATAAATAAAGGACTTATAGTTCAAATGATCAGAGGGAAAGTCAAAATTGATGGAATGCCTATTATATGGGAATATTTTTATGTATTTCAAGATGAACTAAATCATCTTCCCCCAGACCATGGGTTTGAATTTTCAATTGAAGTTATACCTTGATCCATCCATTTATCAATGAATTATTATGGAATGACACCCATTAAGATGGAATAATTAAAGTAAAAACATTAGTAAAATATGGATAATGTATTTATATACCTTAATGTTTCACGATGGTGTGTTCCAGTCCTCTACATCAAAGAAAAGAATAGATCAATGTTTCATTTCATAGATTATCATTATCTTAATGAAATTACAACCAACAACAAGTATCATCTACTGTCCATCAATGATTTATTCAATCAACTCATAAGATCTCAATACTTATCAAATATTGACCAAATTTATGTATACCAAAAATTATGGGTCAAAAGGGAGGATATTTCCAAGAATTTTTTCCATATGATCTTTAGACAGAATGAATTTATAAAGATTCCATTTGTACTTACAAATTCGTCCAGCATCATCATAGATCTAGAAAATAATGTCTTTATTGACTAATTTGATCAATTTGTGGTTTTATTTATAGATAATATTTATGTATATTCTATGTTAAGGGTAGAACATGAAGGTAATTCTTGGATTGTGTTTAAGACTTAAAGAAAGATAACTAGTATTCCAAATTCTGCAATTGAAAATTATGATTGTAAAATGTATCAATATTTGGTATTGTAATCACATGAAATAGAATATATATATATCTTCCCAGGATATAGGTTATTGGAAAATGGCCCAGACTAAACAAAGTAACCTAGATCAGTATATTTATGAGGTTAGTGGGATTCACTTTATGCTTTGTGACATACTTTTCATGGAAATAAACTCCAATAGCCAAGTTATCACAATAAATAAACTAGTTTAGATAATGGAATGTGGATGATGTATCATGGAACCAAAAAAAAATTTATTCATTAAACTTTTAATTACATTACATTACAGTGGGTGAGGGTCTCTAATGTATAGTGATGCTTCAGAGAAGGGTCTATAATGAGCCCACTTGTAAAATGATAAGGAAATTTCTTATCCCTTGAGACATATAAAAAATGTGAGAAAAATTAATCAAAAGTTTATTTTGAAATTGTGATAGTTATCTATGGATTAATTATTTTGTGGAATTATCTCAATGGTGAGAAATGTGATATTTTTACTAACCGTAAGAGTATTAAATATATATTCACATAAAAGGAGTTAACTATGAAACAAATTAAAAGATTGGAACTGATTAAAGATAATATTTTCTTTATACATTACCATCTAGGTAAGGAAAACACGATGGTTGATGCTCTGAGAAGAAAGTACCATGCTACCTTATCCATGATGAGTGTTGAAAAAGACCCAATACTCAAGGATTTTCAAAGGAAGAACCATGAATTCCTCCGAGAATGGGTGAAATCCTCTATTTATCAAATAATAGTGCAAACATTCATATATACAAATATCAAATAATCAAAGTAAGATTATTTGGAGCTACATAAAAAATATAGAAAATTATATAGAGATCAAATTTGATAAATATGGAGTAATAATGTTTGTAACCTTGATATATATCCAATAAAGACAAGAACTAAAGGGGAAATTTTTTTATTATTCACATAGCTCATATTTCTCAATTAATCCAATAAACATGAAGATATAAAGTAGTATAAATAAAAAATTCAGGTACGACAACATAAAGAGAGAGATTGAAAAATAAAAATCTTGATGTTTTATATTACCTCATGTTAAGGAAAAATGATAAAATTTTAAGGGGATGAAAAAACCATTTCTCATAGCAGTATGGAAATGGGAAAATGTCACTATGGATTTTTTATGGGACACCATAGGTCATTTAAATTCCTTAATTCTATTTGGGATGTGGTCAATCACCTTATGAAATCATCCAATTTTATTTACATTAAGGAATATTTGTTACTTAACCATCTTTCCAATATATACATATATATAAAAGATTAGTTTTAAATCTATATGGTGTACCATTATCCACTGTTTATAATTAAGATATGAGGTTTACCTAGATGTTTTAGAGAAGTATCTATTATGAATTTGAGGTAGAGATAAGCATTAGCATAACATATCACCCTCAGGAAAATCTTCAGTCTGAAAGAACCACTCAAAATTTTGAGGACATGTTGAGATCATGATAGAAATATTTCAAAGGAAATTGTAATTAACATCTTCCCCTGGTAGAGTTCTCATATTACAATAATTTCTATTCTAGCATTCATATGGTACCATATGAGGATATTTTTTGGAAGAGATACCGGACTCCAATAGAATGAAATGATATTGGAGAGAGGAAGCTGATAGGACCTGACCTTGTCTAATAAATTAATAAGGTGGTTCAAACCATTAAATTGTTTATGAAATCAGCATAAAGTTGATATAACACATATAAAGATAATCCTAATTTTTAAATTCCCAATTATTTCCTTCTTCCAGAAAATAATTGCTCAATGTTTCTACTTTTTCTCAAAATACTCACCATGGATAAAAAACATTGTTACGATCCTTGTTCCAAACTTCCCAAGTCATCACCTTACCCACACCATGGCACAGACTGGTTATCATGTTTTATTGGAAAACTAACCATTCAAAACATATAATAATAAATTACCAAAATGTGTATCACACTATTTTTCTATTCAAGAGAGAATATAGGATCATTCACAAATACCTCTAGAGTGTGGTGTTGTAACCTCTTCCAAAAAAGTATTCCATATCTATTATTCACCATTCAACTCTTTTAATATATATAGTCTTAAAATATCTTTTACCATCAAGAGTAAAGGATAAATTAAATGTTATAAAGGAAATAATTAATTCATTTAACATATAAATAATTACTATCAAATTCAAGGACCAAATTCTAAGATATAAAACATAATCTTTATTCACATAAAAGTGACACTCTCTTGAGATCCCCAACTTATTTATTATTGGGTTCTCCAACCGAAATTTCAAGATACTTCTACCCCATTAATTATTAATCATGTTGATATCAATGAAATATCCATATTCATATATAAACATTTATAACATTTAAATATAGATGAAAAAAATAAAATGAACACAATTAAGGACCAAAAATATCACCCTTTGTATTTTTTATTAATACCCACAAAAAAAATATATCAATATATTCTTTCATTAATTTCTCATTTTATTAATTCATTTAGAACAAATAGCTCATCCTTTCACAAAAATATATTCATTTTAAATTCTATCTCCCCATGTTGAAAATAAATAAAAAGTCCCTTAGAGAGTGTTACCAATTCATAGTCAAGAAATTTTCAATCATTCATTCTACTCTATAAATACATTAGTAATGATCATTGTAGAAAACAAGAGATTTTATTTAGACATAAAAGTAATTTATTATAAATATAATTTGATACTAACTTAAATTAAAATCTCATTACCTATTTAAAATAATATCTACTATTTTAAGATGAGAAAATTGATAATATAAATAAAAATAAAAATTTTGATATATATTTCATATAAATATATCACCCACATCAAAACAAAGGTCAAAAACATTCATGTATAAGATATATAGTTCTAAAATGCATGATATATCTTTAAAGATTATTCAAACTTCATATTTTATGTCACTAATTAAATGAATTTCTCAACCTTGTGTGATGTCATGATTTTTTTTAACAAGGATTAGGTAATAAGAAATAATACCTTTCTCAATGACACTTCTTCTAAAAAATACCACAATAATTATATTTCCAAAAACAATTAAGATATTATTCATGATTATTCACTTATTAAACCTTCAAGGAAACACTCCAGATAGACTTCATCATGATGGATCACTTAAAGGGACAGATAACTAGGTAATCTATGTTGAGAATGCACCAAAAAACATGGAACATTTTTTGTTTTTCTAGATATGAAATCATTCAAATATTCACCCAGGACAATCCTTTTTAGTACATATTCTAATGAAAATTAAATAGGTCATTCAAAATGGAATCTAAATAATTTTTTTGTTCAGTGTGGAAACACACACTTCAACTATAACATAGGTGATACATTCCTTTATAATAGATTTTCTTCACAATATCACTTGATAAATAACGACAATATCGTTTATTCTTTAAATATTTTCTAGTTTTAATAGATTTCATTTCATATCATGTTATCATCCAAATAACGTAAACCGTCATAACTTTTATGATTTATAAGTAAAAATAAAAAACCCAAGAATAAGATAATATAGTGGAAAACCTTTCTTCTCAATATGAACAAAAAATTTAAGAGGTACTTCAGAACCAAGTTTCCGTATTTTTCATACATCCACATCTGTTTTCCAGGTCTGTTTTTTTTAATTGTGTGCTAATCTTTACATCATTTTCTTCATTTATTTTTATACCTTTATTTTATATAAATTCATGTCTAATGTAGTTTTCATCTTCATTATGTTTTCTTCTTATTTTGGTAGTACATTTATAAATTCATTATAATTATACACAGGTTCCTTCTAGCTCTAAAAAATTGTCATTAATGCCAGGGTTTTCATTTTGTTAGAACCTCTCATAAAATTCAAATTCTTTACTTGGAATCACTTTAGTTTATTTTAAAAAATCTATTTCCTATGATTACTCCAAAGTCGTAGATCTAAAAAAACTTACTAAAAAATGACTAAAAAGTATTTGGATATATTAGAATATTGTTTGAGTCCTCTAAGTTGATTCTCATTATATATTTTATTTAAATTATAATTTTTTAATATAGCACTCCTTTGAAAATTCCTGGATATGCTTTTGATCAGATCATCAATATGTTTGATTCCCATGGATGACTCATTCTTCTTTTAATGTTATTGGGTGAAATATGGAAGTAAACTTTCCTTGTTTTCCATCCCTATGTAATCTATTTTCATGTCATCAATTTTTGTTGTATTATACTTCCACATTCATTTGATACATACTAATATGGGGATTCATTGGTCGTATGATCATCGCTATTAAAACCATCAATGATATATCCTTGTTCTCTAAATCTATTCAAAGTATATTTATTTTTTATAATATGTGGATGTTACTTCATATAGGGATTCCACTCAATTGAAATGGGATTCCATCATACTTATATAGGTGATAGAGTGTAACAAAAATCCAATTTCCTTTTTCTAAATCTGTTGCATCACCAATAATTCACTAAAAATCATGATCTTACTCTCTGAGATACGTTTTTCCTAGTCTTTTAGAATTTATGGAATTTCATTTTTGGTATTTTCTTTCAATTTATTGCACACTGGTTAGGTAATAAACATTTATACACATCCTTATATCCACAATAGGCATGGGGTAGGCTTATCATCACTTTTCCTTTTCTATATTTGTATAAATTTTGTATTTCAATGTGAAATGTTTTAATAATGAGATTTCAAAAAATAAAACTAATTTAGTTTCAATGGTATCTTCTTCTTTGGAACTATCATGGAAATATTGTCCTATGATTTTTTGATATTCTTTCCACTGGGTGGTGGTATTTTGGAAAAGTAATTCTACTAAGAGAAGTTTATGGAATCAAATCCTTTCACTATTGACTATGAAGGATCAATATATGTCATTTTCAGATTGGCTATTTTTTATCTCTAATTTAAGACATCTAATATTGATATTATTTTTCTGATATTATATCATCATCGCCTTCTCATCATAATCATTTTTCACTTTTTTAACCCCTTCTTGAAGAATAATGTCCTTTTTTAAAAAAATCATGATGTTTGATTCCTTTTGATTTGTCCTCCAATTATGCTTGTTTGACATCAATGATATTCATTAGATTACCCTCTAATACATGTATCTTATGCTCAAAATTATTCCTCATCTCATTATTCTCTTGAAATTAATTGAGCAATTTATTTTCAAATTTGGATTATCTATATTTTTGTTATATATTTATTTATTCTCTAGATCCAAAATATTTAGATATCTTTTTACATGGTTGAAATTTAATTCTAAAATATTTCTATTATTTTCTTAAATATTATTTATCCTGAGTGATTTCTTCGCACATTATTTCTAAAATTAAACAAATCAAAGAAACTAATTCTTTTAGAACAGAATTCAGTATGTCCTTTGATGCACAAATAGAAATATATTTCGATATAGGATCACTATCATAAATTCTTGGATATTCTTAAGGAAATATTTATAAATAATTTCCACATACCACATAATAATAAGAGTTTCTTGAAATATTTTAGGTTTAAGGGTTTTCCATTATTTTATTGAAAGACTAAATTTGATGTTCTTTTTATTCCCAGTAAAATCATTTTTCTTTACTTAGAGAATTTTAAAATTATTCTTCATTGATCTAATGGAAAATAATCTTCAATAAATTTTTTATTTCTATTTTTATTAATATAGTTTCGGTATAGATTTATATATTTATATATATACAAATTGTTACATAAAATTGAATCAAAGTCCAAATATAATTATAATCAAAGAACATATACATTCTTCGCTTCATTCAAAATTTAGAAACAAAATAAAATCATCAAAATTGAACAAACTAAAATTGGAGAATATAATCATAGGTAAACTGGGAAACAATACCAATTAAGGGGACTTATTAAGGATGTATTACAAACTATAAGGGTTGAATCATTTTTGGTGACTTTTAAATCATTTTAATTTTCAACACTTTTCTTTCCACCTCTGCCACTTATTATGGTGAATGATTCAATTTTTCTATTTTCTCACCTCTTTTATTTAATAAAACACATCTAAAAAAACCCACAAATTACGTGTAATATTTTATAAGCTTCACCTTTAAAAAAGGATATTCCTTGGTGTGAATATGTAAAACCTAGTATCACATGACCCAATTATATCAATTTGTGAGCTATAAATGAGGATTGATTATCCTTGAAACCCAAAATTTCATGTCACCATACTATGATTTGGTGCATACAACAAGAAAAATCATAATATTAAAATAATAATATTGTATTTAGGTATACAAGAAAAAATAACCAATTTTTACTTCTATAGCTTGTTAATAGGATTCCTTGGTCTTAATTTCTTCTTCTCTTACTTACAAAAAATCATTAATGGCCCTTTTTTCTAGATATGTAGTTTCACACACAACTCTAACTTCATATTTACAAAAAAAATATTAAAATGATTGTTCTTATTCCTCACTTTTATATAGTTTAAGACACTTATGCTATATATATATATATATATATATATATATTGGTAATGAAAAGGCTCTCTATTTTTTATCTTATTCACTTATTCTTCTACTACATTACACAATAAGAATTTATAGGATCTTTCTACCCTCTTTCATTAACTCTTTGAATTTATATGATAAAATATACAATTATCCAGTAGTGTAGAAGTTGAGTTCTTCATTATTCAATACCCAAGTATATATCTATATGTGTAAAATATCAGAGATCTCTCAAAAAGTATCATCGACCTGAGGAATATAAATATAATTAAAATAAACATCATTTTCTCTAATAAGTTATCCTTTTTAAAGTATTTATAATACCATGTAATTGATTTAATTCAAAACTCAAAAATTATTCAATATTTGGACACATTTGAACAGTTGTATTCAAACTATATTGAAGTCTTGGATCCACATACACTACATCTTTACAAAATCCATCTTTAAAGTGTAATGATAAATACAAGAATATCATGGACTAAACCTTCCTTAAAAAAATTAATCATTTTATAATTTCTTTCCAAAATCCACAAAACCATACAGGCATTTAAATTGTCTTTTAAATATGTATATATATAAACCATGTAAGAGATATTTGTGGTCCTAGATTCCTTCTTCATGGAATGAAACTCTACATAAATCCTTCTACATTATCCATTATAAAATCCTATAATAATCATGACAAAAATATCTTGGTCTTTATTTCCATAATCTTTTTACTAACTTAGCATAAATTGAAATTTATTTCTATATCTTTTGATGGAATACTTATCTTTATATTTGAAGAAACTTCAAAAGTGGGGATCCTTATAAAGATATGAATTCATATTTTAAAAAGATTTGTTCACCTCCTCTTATAATTGTGGCATGTTTTATGTCATTTATGAAACAATGGATTGTACCAGGAAAATTTGGAATCAAATTTTTTCCATATTTTTTAAATCACATGGAAAGAACTTTCAAAACTCCAAATATGATATATCTTTATACTCTATAAATTTCAAATAAGAAGTATTCTTTCACAACATTTCCCATATTATATAACTCTATATTTGGAATATCCTCATTTTTTCATTCTTACATCAAACAATGAATTTATTTTTTGACTTTTTTATAGTATTAACCACGGATACCCCAGACTGTGGTAGTACTAGTATCAAACATCTTGTACAGTCACCATAAAGTTCTCTATGGAATTGTTTGGGTAGCTATTTCTCACAAGTAAACTAACTAGTTGAAACCCCCACTAATCATGGACCATGGAATTTATCTCTTTTTTTTCTTTCTAGATAGACTAAATAACTATTTTTAGGTAATACTATAGCATTGTGTTATCACATCTTCCAAAAACATCTTCTAGATCCACTTTTTAACCTTCAAACCATTTATTATAAAAAATCTTCAAAAATATTTTATATAAATCGATCTCTTAAAAAATCTAAAGGAAAGAAGTCATTCATTTTTCATATAAATAAATATAGTCAACTTCAACCATAAAACTCCAAGATATTTCCTCCAATACTTATTCACCTAATAAAATTAACCCTTTATTAGGATCTCCCTCTTCATCAAGTGTAGTTTATTTGACCAAACTTCCAAGCCACTTATGCGTCACTTATTTTTCAATATATTAACATCAATGAAATCTCAAAATACATTACCAATTATTGAGATCCATTAATAACAAATACGACCCTCACAAAGTGGGCTCAACAATAATAAATCTTAAATAATTGATTATTAAAAATTAATAATTAAAAAATAAATTTATAATTAATAAATATTCAATAATTTATATTTTAAATAATAAAACATTAATAAATTTAAATAATTAATAATAAAATAAGAAATATATATAACAGTAAAAAACAATAAAAAATTAAGAATTAAAACATATATTATTTTATTTTACTATTACAAATTTTCATTTTTATAGAATTTTCAAAAATATTCTTTTTGTTATGTTTGTGAATGGTAGCATAAAATATGAGTTATCAATAACCAAAACAAAATAAACTATATAAAAGAGAGGTTAAGGTTCATCAAATCTCATGTTAAAGGGGACTCGCTAGCATTTCCATTGTAAATCACTATTGTGAATGTTGGGATGGGATGGATGGTTCCATTTATAAATAGTGGTGATGAAATCCAAGACCGCTACAAAATCATCATAAGAGAGTAATTCATATTCTATATATCCAAAAATGCACCAAATTTGAATAAAAATAGCTATTAAATGGCCCATACTTCCACCTAAATCGATACCTAAACAAATCAGCCACTTACCCATGGCTTGATTCATATCACCCTAAGCTTGAAACTAGTTTCATGGTATCATAAGTGTCTGTGTGTAAATGATTTTAGCCTCATGAATCCTAACATAACCAATGGTTTCCAGCTGTTAATCCAACATTAATTATCTATAAATTGGATAACATGTCAAAGGAAATAAGTATGTATAATAAAACACATCCCACAAAATAAGGCATAAAAATATGGAATGATGATAAAAATATACAAGAACATTATCAATAAGATATAAAGAACTTTATACCAAATTTATGTCTATAAACTAAAAATAAAAAAAATTAAAGTTTGAGGAGACTAATACCCAACATGACCCAAACTGGTCCAACGAACCTGGCTGACTAACCACACCATCACCATCAACTCTCATTTCACCACCATAGACTAAACACCACCCACTTCTTAATGGAGATAAATTCCAAAAAAAGTCATAATTGATGACATAAAACCTGCATATTGCATAAATATTATATACCCACTAATGTTAGTATGCAAGGTCTGGTCCAACAGCTATTAAGATATGACAATGATCCTTTTTCATTTTATTTATATGAGGAACCAGAATTTTTATACACAAATATCAGATCTTTTTTAGATGAATATTCAATATATTTCACAAATAAAAGCCTAAGGACTATAATGGTTTAGTATCTTTGGAGATAAGTTACATAATATTCTTATTTAATTAAATATCTTCAATGTCCCCTATAAATATCTTCCCCTTTTGTATTCTTTATAAAAATATCCTAAATAAAACATTTCTTCACAACCTAGTGAAAATAAATATAACAAAGGGTGAGATTAGATCCTTGTTATGGGTAAATATGGGATATATCATTCTATAATCACGTGAAATATTTAGATAAGAATAAGGGTATGAGACCATGAAAATAACATAAAAATGTTATACAAGATCTATCATAGATCAAAAACTTGAGTCATTACATAAAGCATTATCATTCCAAATGACATGATTCATAAGAGTGAGAAATCATCTTAATTAATGAACTATAATGTCATTTCATAAAATTATCGCATCGACATGGGTATAGAAACCATTTCATTTTTCAAGGTTAATTACCAAGACCATCAAACATAGTGTATTAGCCCCCATAATTTGTTTATTATTGTGGATCAAGCCCGTCAACCTATTTCCTATAGTTGATCAATCTCATATACTTCTTTCTCATTGTTATCAAATGAGATATAATGATTTACCCAATTAATTATAGGGAGAAAGAGGTCTCACCCATCAAATAATCCATACATTTGTGTGCCACATTATCATAAAATATTCATCATATCATATCCTATGAAAATTAATGTGTTTTATATATAATTAATCATATCAAATATCATAGAAAATGAACTTTCTTTGTAAAAATTTCTTTATCATAATCATAAACCATTTGAAGAAATAATATGAATGGTATTCTTGGATAATATCCCCAGTAAAAAATGAGTGACATAAAGAGATTTCATTTTATATGGAAAATGATTTTGAAGGATTTCTTAGAACATTTCTTGAGGAAAATAGTTTTTAAACATTTAAAATTACACTATAAAAATAAAAATTTAAAAAAAACAATAAAAATACATTTTTAAAAAATAACCTTGTAAACATAAAAAGTAATCTTCAAATAATTTATCAATCATGATTGCATAAAATTACATTCATTTTATACACATTTAAAAATTATACCTTTCACTTTTTCGATAAAAATTCAATATAACCTCATTCATGGAATGATAAAAACATTCCATTTAACTCATTTTCAAAAATTTAAAACATCAGTAAAAATTACATTAAAAATTATTGGATAATATTAAAAACATTATTTAATTTTTTTTTGAAAATATGTACATGGAAGAAAAATAATTTTTTATATAAAAAAGAAATAATGTCAATTTTTCCTTAAAAGGCATATTTTTTACCTCTTGAACTAATTGAGAGAGGAAAATGAAAGAAAAACATTTATTCTCAATAAATAAAAATATTAGGATAAAAATATTGAGCTTCTTGTGAGACAGATCATATTATCTCATCATCAGAAACTTAATCAATAGAAATACCTTTAAAAAATAGATTGTAATATAAAATCACTACCACTATAGAAACATATATATATCATATATATTCCATATATATTTATTTATAGTATTTAATTAAATTTAGTGATTAAAAATGAATTACACTATTCATGAAAATGGTAGGTCATACGTAGGAATGAATTTCTTTTTCTTTTTCTTGATGGATGAAACAAAAGAAAGGAAAAAATATATATAACCATTTAAATTTTATTTTTATATAATATATATATATATATATATCATATATATTCATTAAACATATCCTTATTATCTTCCAAAAAAATCATAAGTCAATAACAAATCATATCACTTCGGGAGGTGGCGTTCCACTGTACACATGAGAGACGTTCTCTTATTCCCATTGAATGATAATAAAGAAGGTACAAATTATATTATAATTCAAGAATTATAAATATATCATAAATAACATATAAAATGGTAAATCAGTCATTATATCTATCCAGGATAGGTGTTGATGTAAAATGATTTACATTGGTTCATGAGGAAGTGCTCCAACGTACACATGATTGATAGTTTCATTTACCACTTGATAAAATAGAGGATACATTTAGGTAATGAAATTAACATAATAACATGTAAGTATATGGTATATACTTATGTTATTATATCATAATGTTTATATAATATTTTAATAGGACAAAGGGGGAAAATGAAAAACATGTGGTTAAGGACTATACCTCTTCCTGGAGAACAACTTTAGGTATACCCTAAGGCCTCCTTAGCATGATTTAATAATAAAAATTAGTCATATAGAATTTTTGGAGTGAATTAAGTAATGTATTTGGGAATTTATTTTCAAAACAAATAGTTCTCTGGATGTTTGAAGAGAAGTGGATATGGGGTCGTCTTTTATAAGTGGGGGTGAGGATACACTTGGTAGTTTTAAAAAGAGAAAGTTTTACCCAAGTTTTAAACACAAAACATGCTCTAAAATGAATCATTATAGAACTTTAGATGATATAAATTCAAAATATTTCCATCCAATGGTATTTGGAAATGTTTGAATTTTATTTTAATCATTGTATTTTTAGTTGAAACCCCATGTGAACCTGTTTTAACCATAACTACAATAATTAATTTTCATTATGTTTACTATTCATTATGATAAAAAATTAGGTTGAACTCATTATATAATTTTAATGATAATAATTTCTCATATGGAATCCATTTTTTCATATTCCATTAATATGAGAGTCCAAATTTATTATAAAATTAAACCCTCATATGTGACAAAAAAAACGTTTACCATAGAGAAAATTTTCATAAGTATATAAAGTTTTAATATCAAAATTTGATATAAAATTTATTATAATGAACTAAATTGGATTAATAAATAAATAATTGAACTAATTTTACTTTTTAAACCACATTAAAATAAAATGTATCATGTCGATTATTTAAATGAAAATGAATTTTTTAATAAAAAATATTATTTTATTTACTGTTCATCAAAAAATAATTCATTCCAAAAAAATTTAAAAAATTAAACCAAATATGTTTTCAAAATAAATATTTTAAAAATAAAGTTTATTTTATTCTGATATACTTTTTAAAAGTTTCAAAAATTAATATTATTATTTGGTTACAGAAGTAAATACAATTCATTTTTTGAAAAAAAATATTTTCGAAGCATTTAAATGCCTTACTAAAAATTAAGTACTTATTTATAAATATATTTTATATATATATAACCAATGTACTTAACTTTTGAAATTTTTTTATTCCTATTCATACCAAAAAAATGAACAACTAGGCAAAAATGGTCAAGTTTAAATAATAACATTAATAGTATATCATGGTTTGTTAAAACTCGGTGTTTTGTGTAACACAAGAAACCGAATAAATTAAATTATTCAAAAATATATTTCATAAAAACTCAAGGTGTTAATATTTATAAATAAAAATAATAATTATAGTTTGAATATTAATATAAATAAATAGTTTTTTATTTGATTTCATGGTTTTAAAATAAAAATACTTTGCACACTCTCTTTAAAATAATTCCCTTGAAACTCCATCTTAAACCTTTAATTTTTCATTTCAAATTGATCTTAAAAAAAATACATCCCCTTTTCTTTAAAAAAAATGACACACCCTTCATGCATGAATCACAAGAAAGGGCCACTATCATGGGAATACACTCAACTAGAAAATAATTCATCCATCAATTTCCCACTTATTAGACAATGGTTCCACATTGAATAAATAATAGAGGTGTGGTACAATCAATCCCATGACCACCAATTGAAAAAAAAAAGCAAATACCAAGGCTAACACAACAATTATTTATACCCCACCTTCAATACTCACAAATATAATTGATCCATATTCCTAATTATCATAACATAAATCACAATTGAACCATCCATCACAAGTATATACACAAACGTCGACAATGAAGAGCCATAAGAATCATCATGGGTGTAACTAACAACCAATGAAATACCTCCTTTATCAAGTGTAAAATAGGTATTTACGTTAGATCAAGTATTTATACTTTTTAAAATTACATTCTAAAAAATCCATTTGAACAAAATGTGTAATTCAAAAAAATCCAATCCACTAACACTATTAATTCTAGAATATCGCTAAAAAATTATATAAAAAAATCACGAACACAACCCATATATTAAGGGAAACCCCCTAAAACAATAAATTCCTCACATTATAAAATAATATTAGATCCAAAAAACACTGAATAAATAATTTTTATTAAATACCACTGTCATCAAAACTATTTCATGATCTTGAAATGCATAGAACTCCATATAAAATATAAGTTCCATTAGTTTTCCAAAATTCCCAAATTTTTCAATTGAAAACCGAGAGGTAATCATAGAAAACCACTGTAAAAATATATTTGTATAACATATAAATAATTTATTTAGTTAAA
This sequence comes from Viscum album, assembly GCA_963277665.1. Taxonomy (NCBI): domain Eukaryota; kingdom Viridiplantae; phylum Streptophyta; class Magnoliopsida; order Santalales; family Viscaceae; genus Viscum; species Viscum album. Next base: position 753,858,305 of record OY728132.1, on the reverse strand, counting down.
AATCATATTTGGAACCCCAATAATCCAATTAAATAACTATTGAAAAGTAATGATATGGAAACACCAACCTTATATGGTTTATCATTATCGTTATAGACAAACGAAAATAGATTAGGTAACAAAAGAAATCTCAAATCCATAAAAACCAAAACTAATGATTATAATAAAAACATTCCCCAAAATTCATCAAACTTGGACAAAATGTTTAGAGGAGATGGAATAAAATGGGAAAACCCAAAAATTGAGTAAATGGGAAGAGAAAAGAGACACTTACCTTAAGATTTGAAGAAATAATCACCTTTAAATTACCATTAAAGGTGAATGGGGGACGGGAGAAATTTGGGAGAAGTCTCACACATGGTCATTTCGAAATGGGGGAGGAGACGAGAGAACCCCCAATTAGAAAAGGGCTAAGAACCAAAATTCTATAATCTTAGATGGTCACATGGTATACTTAGATGGTCTAAAACCCCTCATTCTAAACATATAATTTCCACAATATGACATGTGGCAAGGAAAACACTATCTCACCCTAAAAAAGGAATCGGTTACCACCCTTACTCTTTATCAATAAAAATGGACATTATATAAAAAAATAAACTTTTAAATGGTTCAATATTTACCCAACAATGAAACACTATGAATCCAAAGAGTTGGAATCCTCATTGACTGAAATAAAGGAGATAAATAGAATAAGACGTTCCGACTTCTACTCCATAGTTCTACTAAAATTTGGGGATATTAATATATATACAACCTCTAACAAGTATCTCCCAAAACCTAAGAAAACCTAAAGGAAGGAAAACATAACTCACACCTTTGGAATTTTTATTGTCATTTTTATCCACAGTTAACAAAAAATCTAAACAAAAATTATTCTAGAAAATAACTATACAAGAATCAAGAAATTCAAGGAGTATTCTACTAGGATTATACAAATCTCCAAAATACATGAAAACTGATCCAAAAACACTTTATTTTATTATAAACAATGAAATTATGATATAAAAGAAGAAGAAAATCCAAAGAGAAAAATTTTAAAAATAGGGAACACCAAAAACACAGATCACTACCAACTACTGCCCAAAATTATGCTTAGTCCTGCAATTATTATTCTAATTACTCGAAAGCTGATAAAACATTTGAAGGAGTTTGATATGGAAACATTGATGACAGGTCCTTTAAGTATTTATACAAGTTGTTTTATGGTTGAAACTCTATACACACTGATAGCATAATAATTGATTTTCTTTTATTAAGATATGAACAATAGGTTGAAAAATCATATTCCTATTAACATCACCTTCAGGTTTTCATTACTTTCTAACTAAATAACCCTTACTGACACCTATAAGGGTATAATCTTGACTTTCTATATGATTTCTTCTAGATATTACCTTATAAATAAAGACCTTATAACCCATACCCAAATATATATTCAGGAAATATTAAAACCCTGATGAACTAAGATTCATATGAAGACCTTTAGAAAATAAAAAGGCCTACCTCAAATCTTCAATAGCCAAATTTGAGTAGAAAGGTACCAAACTTGTGAAACATTCACCATACTCATCCAATGACTGATCACCCTGATTAATTCCCAAAAACAACAATTCTTTATCAACTCTAACATAATTTAGATAAAAAATTTGATGTTTGTTTCCATGAGATTTTCCTATTAAAAATCCTCAAACATATTTATGTGGTAAGTGATCTTACACCACTCCATACCCAATACTTTAAAGATGGAAATGTTATGCCTAACCTTAGAGTTTTTTAGAGTTTATAGCTATTCAAAAACTCATTCAACCTTAGTTAGACACTCTTCAACCTTTTGGGATCATGGTTCACCTTAAAAATTAAAGGATGACTATTCTAAAACTCACAATCATTATACATGTCCGGAGAATAAGATTGACCTAAAATTCCATTGAGAGTTTGGGAAAAGTTTAAGATAGGAAGGATAACTCTTGCATCATAATAAAGACTGCTTAATTAATTCCCTTCTTGATTTCTAGATTACATTTTAGGGGACACATTTGAAAATATCACAAAACACAAGATTCAATCACCACATCCCAAAACCTAACAAAAAAGAAAAAAATCACAAATTGAATAGCTCAAGATCAAAAAACACCCTTTAAATTTTGAACCACTATAATAATCTATAATAATCCATTTAAAGAAAATAAGTATTATAAAACAACATAATATAAAATTTCAATATCCCTCACTTCATTTCAAAAAGAACTCTAGGTTACATATAAAACAATTCATCGTTTGAAAACTAATATATCCCAAAATCAACTCAATTTAAAAAATAAATTGGGTGAAGTTCAAAAAAATAAGAACTACCACATAAAACACCACACAACACGGTTTTGAAAACAAGTTTAATTACCAAAACATTAAAAATTTCTTTAAAACATTATTTATAAAAACTTATAATGAATTTAATTTCACTAAAATACACATAAAAATCATCTTAAACAATAAGATAATTTAAAATCATCAATGGAGTAAAAAAACAACAAAATTTGAAATTTTACCGTTATGCACTGTTTGGAAACACGGTTTTACAGACTATTCTCAAACTATGTGAGTGACACTAGAACATACCATGAAGGGTTTTCCATGAGATATATATGTATTTAAATTACATGAACCATAATCATGCACCACTAGTATTCCCTATAATTTTACCCTAAAATTTATAATATCTTGAAACTTCTCCCAGGATCTCCTTAAAACTCAGAGTATTAGAAAACCATATCAAAATGAATATCAAAAATAAATGATCATAAATCCTACATTCAAAATAAAATTTGTAAGCATCTTCAATAACTCGTGTTTTAGAATGAGTAAGGGTTGTCTAGGCCATTTCTCAAACCCACCACTAAATATTTGAGTTTCTTGACTCCAATATACCTATAACCCCTAAATAACAATTGGTTATAATACTAATTGTCATAAACCATCTTTTGATACAACCTAAGTAGAAATATAAACAAATATTTCACTAACCCAAGGCACATTATCGAACACTCCATGATGGAAAATAGAATCAAGGTATCATAAGAGACTCTGTGGGAATAATTTCACCCTCATGAAAAAAAAATTAAGAATGTATTCCAACTAGAAACCTGGTATAAATTATATTAACATTAGGTAACATATAAAAGTAAATATGAATATATGATAAAATTGATCAAAATAAATAAAACATAATCATATAGATCAATTATAAAATCATACAGGAAAACTTCCAACAATATATATATACTATTTTATAAAACAAATAAGCCCTATAGGCCAAAACTATAATGAAACAAAAGGTTTAGGATACTAATTTCCAACATGTCCCAAACTGGTACAATGAACCCAATGGATTAATAACATAATCACTATGTGACTCCTTAGTCATCATGATTGACCAAAAATCACCAACTTCTCAAAGGAGACCAATCATAACTAAACTCGTTAGCCGCAACCTGAAAAAATGCATAATACATGAAGAGTGCATACTCACTAATGTGAGTGTGTAGGGTGTGAGCCAACGATCGGTAGGATAATTCTTTGAGTCAATTTAATTGAATTTTTAAGAAAAAAATAATTAGTATTTTAAAATAAATATAATAAAATTGTTTTTCATTTCATTTCCATGGTTTGAAAACAAACAACCTGTAGTAGACCCTCTTTAAAAACATTCATGTAAAAACCCAACCTAATCAACTCCTTTACAATTTAAAATAAATCATGAAAAAAACCCATCACATTTCCTTAAAACCTTTTCACATGGTTTTTGGACAAATAAAGAATAAAATGAAGATATAAGGAAATAAATTACATTTAAAGTCATAAAATAATAGAAATAACCATGCAAGGAAAACCATAGAACATTAAGGCTCAAATGAAAATAATCAATGCATCAAAGTAGGCCCAAATTAATAGTTTAAAAAATCACATTCTAAATAATAAATAAATAAATAACAACATATGATATGTATTGTGATGAAACACCATATGTACTAATGGGACAATACTCGATATACATAGGTAGAACCCCTATCTTATAGGTCTTACAGTCCTATAATAATCAACTGAATCAAGATCAAAAAGTCTCATCAGGGACACAACCCTCCCTTATATGGTTCTTAAATGAGGGTCACTAGATAGAGAAAACATTCAAATACTAAATCATTTTCCCTCAATTTCACATATAGTCTCCTAGGGTTCCTCATGGAATAAAAAAAGGAAGTGGGTCTCAATCAGGCCAATGTCAGTTATACGACTATAAAAAATCCCATTAATAACATCTAAATCATATACATCCAACATAAAATGGTACCCATTAGTAATAAGAGACTTCCCAATGAGAATAACATATTTCAAAATTGAATCATCCATCACATGAATACACACAAACCTCAATAACAAATAAACATAGTCCCCAACAAGGGTATAACCAACAACTAAATAAATACCTATTTAATCAAGTTTGAAATTATTCCTTACATTAAATCTAGTATTCATAAATTTTTAAAACACTTTTTAAAAAGACCATTTGAATAAAAGTGCAAATTTAATGTAATATAAAAATAATACCAAAGAAAAGTAACTATTAATCTTTGAAAGTAACTAAATAATTCCAAAAAATTAGGCACCTTCCCTTTGAATCAAGAGAAATCAATTAAACCAAGAACCCCCCCCCCCATGTTATAAATCATCTTGGATCTAAAAAACCATGAATAAATCTTTTTTATTTAATAGGTTGGTCATTCTCCTTTTATAAATCACTTTAATGCATAAAACACTAATTAAAATATGAGTACCATTAGACTACAAAGATTCAACAATTTTCTAAATAAAAACAAAGAAAAAATCATGGATAACCATTAAAAAATATTTCTATATAAAATATACATAATTTATCTAGTTCAAAATCATATTTAGAAAACTAAGAATCCAAGGAAATCTCAATTAAAATGGAATGAGATGGAAACACTAGCCTTAAGTGGAATAAACATATTGTCTTCAAGGAACACCACTAGATTGGGTCTCAAAAGAAAACTGATAACCTCTAGAAACTAGAACACCTATTGTATAAAAATATCCTTGAAATCTAGAAAACATGGATACTATGGTTAGATAAGATGAAAAAAAGGAAGAAATCATTAATATAGGAAAAGTGAAAATAAAAGATACTCTTACCTCAATATTTGAAGAAGGAATCACCTATCAATAACCAAGGAAGGGGATGGAAGGGAGAAGGCTTGGAGGATCCCCACTCATGCATGATTTGAAATGAGGGAGGAGATGAGATGTGTACAAATTAAAAGAAGGAGAAAAGAAAAAAAATCTCAAAACTGATCAGGTTGTATGATTTACTAGCATAGTTTACCAAAGCCTGATGTAACCACATGATATCTATTGTTAAATATTATATAGGTAACACAGTTTCTAGTAAATGGTTTTCTTAATCATGCACCTTACCATACTTCCCTGGAAAAGATCCAAAATTATTTCACCCTAGGACACCCCAAACACAAGGGTGAAATTAACTATATAGAATTTTACATGGAAATTTCATTTTGTGGTGTCTCAAAAACAACATCAACGGGGTATCCTAAAGTCACTAAAGTAGTCTCCCTAGATTACCTTTAGATTAATCCTCAAGTGAAAGGATAATAATATTGCTCTTCGCCATCATGATATCTCCCTATGTAGATTTTCCAAAATTATCATTGATGTTCTTTGTCATTTTAGTAAAGGGGGAATTGAATTAGAAGTACATTGAATCTAGACCTCCTTAGGCCTAAGTCTAGTCCTTAGAAAGAGATAGTTCCAAGTTAACCACTTTTTTAATTAATAATTAATAACATGTTAATAGTAAATAAAATTGATAAATATATTTCAATTTATCTTTATAAATAATAAATAATAAATAATTATTAATAATTTACAACCACTAATTTAAAATTTATAGTAACAAATTTTTAATGAATTTAAATTTATTACTTTTTATTTATTAATTATTAATTATAAATTTAAATTTCAAATGATAAATATTTATGTACAATAAATAATAAATAATTACTAATTTAAAATTTATAATAACTACTAAATAATTTAAAATTTAAAATCTATAAATAAAAAATTATAATGGATAACAAATAATTAATTATTAATAACTAATAAATTATAAAAAATAAAGAATATAACTTTTATTTAATAAATATAATTATTTAATAATTTGTAATTTGTATAAATAATTATATATTTTTTTATTTTAATGAAATATTTAAAAATAATTATAAATCATAATTAATAATTAAATCAGTTTTCATTTAAATAATAATTAATTACATTTACCAAATAATTATTAATTAAACTATAAAAAAATATTAATTAAAATAATTTTTTATTTTTGATAACATATTTATAAATAATAAATAATAATTATAAATAATAGTTATCAATTAACTAACACCTAATATATTCATTACTCAAAAATTATAAATTATAAACATTTAATAATTAATTATAAATATTTAATAATAATTTATAGGGAATTAAAATTTATAATTTATAAAAACATTAAAAAATTAAAAAAATTAAAAAATTATCAGTAAATTATTATTTTAAATTAGATAAAATATAAAAATAATGATTAGTAATAAATAATTATTTAATTTAATATGTATTTTATAGCTTAAAGAAAGTCACTACTTCAATTAAATAAATAATGGAAGTTATGTATTTGGTAATGGTTTAAACATCCACAAAAAACCACTACTAAATATAGTCGATATTTTTATAAAAAAGTTGTGAATTAGAAATTGTTTTTGAAAAAAAAACTATAAAATTATAATTGACATGTTTAGCAGTGTTTTAAAAATATACACTAAAAATTACCACTAAATTACCTTGTTTTTAATATAAGGATAAATAATATTCTTGTATCATCTCAATAATTTTCATCCATTAATTTTTTTTAGTGAATACGTTCTTCATCATTTTATATCATATAATTACATAATTAGACATTGAAAAAAGATATCACTAACATAAAATATACATACCATCATTATAATCCATTAGTTTTTTCAATCACCTCTCTGGATACATTGATAATACACATAAAAAAATAAATTCCAACACCACATTTAAATCCTTATACTCTTAATAATTCATCTCCCAATTATTTTAATTAAATAAAACATTATTATCATAGATGTATCAATTCATAATCTTTATATCTACTTGGTCAATCTATGTATAAATAAAAATATAAGTAAATTAATTTATCAAATTTTTCCCTTACAATAATGTTCTAATCAACCTTTATTTTTGTTACAAACATTATTTATATTTTCCTCATTTTGGTTTTAAATGTATTCTTTAAAAATAATTATATAAAAAAATTATAAGAATCAAGCCTGAAAACTATAATTCATATAAATTTTAATATTATAGATTAAAAAAACTAGAAACTTCAAAAAAATATCTCCCCATTAATCGGAAAACTTCTTTTTTTACTCATTTTTTCTAATAAAAATGATATTTTTCCAAAAGCCGCTATTCTTTACCATTTTAATATTCTTTTGATTAGTAAACCTCAAAATATATTAAATGTTTTTTCTATTTTTATACTCTAATATAATTTGATATTATTGAAAGGATAAAGTCATTGGAACCCACTAGATAATTCAATTCAAAATTTCATCTATCAAATATTTAATGTTCAACACTAAGTACATCACCATAAATTCCCTATATAAAATAGATTACAAACAAATATACGAAATATAGAGGATTCTCTTTTATTTTTCTAAATAGGGTAACGGGGATATTATTTTATTCTCTACCCTAAAGAACCTTTAATTTTTATATTAATCATGAGATAATTATTACAGATTTCATTATTTACATTATAAAATATAATTTCATTAGGTAGTGTGGCCTTCTCACTCACATAATCTTTTTTATTAAATTAAATTTTCATGTTCTCCATAACTATAATAATAAATTCATTTATTTAAACTATATTTATCTTTCCCAACATCTCCCTCTATGCAAAAAACATTATAGTATTGTTTTCTAGAGTATTTCCACCTTTTGTGAATCTTCCAGATAGCTATTCTAGATAATTAAATAACCTTGTTTTAAAAAAACCACTGGAAATTCAAGTTATGTACTCTTATCATACTCACGAATATCTTCCATTAAATTTTACATCTCATTTTCTTCTTGAACTTCTTTTCTACATTTCTATAGTTTATTCCCACAAAAAATATTTAAGTTTGTTTTCTGTTAAGACCCAAGATTCAATAGAATATTTTTCATTTCATCACATCTCCCATTATTTTATCATTGGTGTACAACACAACTATGGAGTTACATTCACTAGAATGGATACAAATAATAATGTATACAAAGTTATACTATGTATAAATATATTACATAAAAATTAAAATAGTATAATAATGTAAAAAAGGAATAAATATATAATCTAGAATTTCAAATTTTGGTGTGTTAGGGTCACCTGGAATTATCATAAGTGTGGAAAACACAAAAAATAAAGAAAAAAATATTTAAAGAAATATTGTAATTTTATAATGAAATTGTAAAGAAATTCATTTAATGAATAATAATATAAATTGGAGGTATTTAGAGGGAGAATAATTTTTATCATATCATTATAATTAATTCTTAATCCTCTAATGATAAATAAAAAATAACAAATAGAATTGTGATGACTCCTAGGAAAGTAATTAATTTTTTATTTGAGATAAAATTGTTCTACCAAGTATTATATTATTTTATTTAAAAAAATTAATTTCTTATTATATAAAATTATAATGTTGTTAAGTAACATTCATTACTAAAATAATCGTACTTAAATAAACCAAGTGTAAATTTTTTGTTTTTTCTAAAAGGGTTTGTTTTTTAGTGAATAGAAAAAAATATTGTTTTTACTTATACCATAAGATTTATGATTACCTAATCATATAAATTTGAATAGAAATTTACAAAACACTTAACATGGATTAAAATATATATCATGAATGGGTAATAAATTTAAAAAACTGCACTTAGCTTCCAAACTTGTAATTCAAACCTCAAAAATTATGTTATAATTTATTCAAATAAAAAACTATATTTCATTCGTTACATAATATAAATTATTCCAAATATTACATTCGGCTTTAGGTGGGTTAATGTGTCAAATAAACCTCCAATTATTAATCTTATTATAATATAATTCAAAAGAATGAAAAAAAATAAATATATTTTGAAAAATGAAATAAAATAATAATTACATTATTATAGAATACCCCACCCCAGAGGTATATAAACAACCCTCATAAAACTCATTCTCCCCAAATAAAAAACTAATTCCTTCTATAAATTACTTCTCAAATCCCTATATAACCTCCCCTATACATGTTTATAATGATTTTTTGAATCCAAAACACCCTCTTCCAGGAATAACATTCAATCAAATGGATGTTGTGTGAAGAGAAGTTCATGGTTCACACGCCTCTATTTACATTTTAATTTTAGATTATTTTCCCCAAAAAAACTAATAAAAATAATAAAATTTTGATTACAAGTTTATATGACTATTTTTATTAACTTCCATTTAACTTTTTTTCTATTTGAGATTACCTCTTACCTCTCATCAAACCATTATTTATAAGTCTGTACTATATCAAAATGCATTTTTCAAAACCAGTGCCACTTAATTTCAAGAATCCTTGTACCACTTATATAATGTATGTAATTATTAAAAAATTCATTATACTCTAATTTCTTTTACAAAATTCATAAATTATATTTCCCTTATTTAAATAAATTTTTTAGAAACATTATTTTGTGGCATGGTTTTACACTACCTAAGTTAATGAAGATGTTTTATTTTCAAATATAAATTTTGAAACTTTTTTGTAAAATTTTATATCATGATTTAATATAAATTTAATAATAAAATAACATCATTTTTATTATTAAATGATGATTATATTTTCATATATTAATGATATTAAAATTTAAAAATCATTGTCATTCTTACTCTTGAAAATGAGCATAACAAAGATGATTCAATGAATTTGAACTATTTTCTAAACTATTATTCTCCCCCAACTCTAGGATAATATTAATAATACACATTTACATTTTTTGATCTTATGGAACCATTTGCGGGTGACTTTAGAATATTATCATTACATCATAGTGGTTTGTAGTAATAAAACGAACAACCTCAAAATGACCAAAGAAATATATTCCATTAAATGAAAAACAAATGATAATAAATTATTTAAATTAAATATTTATAATAAATAAAAATGATATAGGTTATATATCAGTTAATTAATAAATATAAATTTTGATATTCATAAGGTCAAAAGAGTGTCTGAAATGATTTAAGAGTTTCCATAATTGTTTCCCTTCCAAATCCCCTACTTTAATTAAATTCCATTTTTATTATCTATCTACACTACTATATAACTTCTAAAAAGGGATTTTATACATCCCATATTTTTTAACCCTTTATCATTGAGGTATTATTGACTTGTTATATATCTTATTAATTTATATTTTTTGCCTTATGTTTAATAAGGGGTCTCTCCCACTCCTTTATAATTTATTTTAATTATGTTCTACATTACTCTTTATCTCTCAATCATGATACTATTTTTCTCCTCTATTTCTTTATTATTTATCTCATGGATATTTTCTATATATTTTATATTTTTTTATACTTATAAAATATATACTTGATCATATACCCTTTAATATATATAGTGTGAACACCCTATATTTCCTAAAATAAATTAAAGGATATTTCTCTGGAATTTTAATCTAAATATTTTACTGAAAAAATATTTATGATCCACATAAGTTTTATTTCATTACATAAAATTATTATTTAACAAACAATATTAATGTGTTTGGTTCCTTAGGGTACATTATATGTTGTATTTTTTATTCATATATTTTATATAATGAATGCATTTGAGTTATTAATGGATGAGTGGGACCTATAATAATGTCACCCCTCAATGAATCAGTAAGTCTCTAGAGGAAAACTTACATTGTGTTATGATAGTGTAATTACTCTTTATTTATGATATCATGTAACATCGACTTCATATTATGGTTATAATGTCGGAAATTGTTCATTCAACCATTATGGAATTTGTTATTGTTATGCAGGTGATTGTATATTTCCATTAATATGGGAACAGTTTTTTCATTTTTTGTTATATACATTTTTTATCAATTATTAATTTTATATTATGTATTTCTTTCTTATTCCATTTTATCTTTCATTATACACTACATCCTTACTAAGTGTATGAGATCACTAATTTTTTTTTCCTGTACTTCCCCATGATCAAATATGTATCTAGAATTTTGAGACTACAAAACATTTGATTCTAGAAGATGCTAATATTAAAAGTGATTATCGGATTTGGGTATCTATATTGGGGGTTATTTTATTTTTTAAAATTCTATAAAGTTTTAATTTATTTCACTATATAAATATCTTGAATTTTACTATAGTTTGACAATATATTTTATACTAATAGGTGTACTTTTCTGAATTATGTCTTTAAACACTTTCTCCAATGAAAACTCATATTTATTTTTTCATTATTTATTTCTCAACATGTATAGTTCCCTTTAATCAATTACAAGTGAATCATGATTATTATTTGTTAAAAAACTCCCATTATCAGAATGACCACATCGATTTTTTCCATAGACTTTTACAGATAATTTAAATTTATTTTATGTACATATTCTCACTAGTTCTCTTTGGTGTTCTTCGAATCAACATAGTAGAATTTTCATTCAACTAAAAACTACATCCACCATAATGTAGGCATTTTATGAATGTTATGAGTTACCACATAATATGATATATTATTTATATTATCCACAAAAATTTCACAAAACCACTGATAGCCAATGAAATATAATTTTTCTTACTTTGTTTCAAATGATTTATGACATTACCATCTAAATATTTCTAATATAAACTACCCTTTATATGAGCATGTTATGGGGAACCAAATTTTCAATAATTTCCTCTTATGTTGTTTAATATAGATTTTAGTTTGTTATAGATTTCCTCAAACCATTTTTATCCATAATTACCCACCAAACAAAAAACATTTAATGAAAATATATTTAGCACAAATTTATATTTTCTGAATAATTATTTAATTTATATTTTTAAATCCAATAAGATATATATATATATATATATAATTTGAAACCTCACATTCCAAAATATTATGGTCTTAATTTAATTTGAATGGGGATTTTAGTTTTAGTAAAAACACTTCTCTCATTTGTTTGTGAAGATCTATCTTGAACTTATTTATCGTCTTTGGTCTTTATATATATCAAATGGAATCTTATATTCAAAAAATTATCCTTATAGGAAATTGAATTAAAATTTTATTAGAATTATCGTCTAATTCTATCAATATATGTTTCTCCAAAATCATATATATAATTCGTTTCCTATATAAAATTTAAAATCTCACTTATTCATTTTTCTTTGATTTGTAGTTGATTATTTTTAAATCCAATAGTGAAATTTTATACTTCTTACAACCCATATATATTTCCCTCAAAAACTCTATTTATATAGAATTATGCTTTTACTACATCATCCGGTTATTTTTTATACTTCGATTATTTTTCTTAATATATAATAAATATTCTCCTTAACTTCAACCCTTTCGATAAGATTTAATATTAGTATATTATATATGGAAGAATTTTACATTTTATTTTTATCTATATCTAATAAATTTATTTCATCCTATTCATCCTTGATAAATTAAAATAATTGTATTAGAATATATTTAGGAATCCTTTTTGTGTTTTCATTGAATTTTTAAAAAAAATTAATTAGTTATTCTATTGGCAAAAACTCATCACAACTTGAAATTTATTCTTTAAGAGGATAAATTTTATCTTATATTAGAGTTATTTTTTAAAATTGATTTTGTTCATTAAATTTTGATTCCATATTTTCGTTTCTCGTGGATAAAATTATTATTGACTTTTTTACTTATTTTTTTTTTATTTGTTAATATTTTGTTTTGATAATTTAAATGTTTTTTAATGGGGATATCATCTTATTTATCCTTATAAGATAATTAAATAGCTTCATCAAATATTCAAATCACATATCTAAAATTAAAATAAACTCAACACCCAATTTATTAGATTTGAGTTAGAACCTAATTATCAATCCTTGTTGAGATTCCAAGTGAACCAGTACATCTATACCTAAAGGGGATAAATTGGTATTAATATATTTTATGAAATTATATTCGTTTTATCCTCTACACTTATTAGTTTGAACTTATGACACTATATTCAACTAGTTCATTAACACAACAAATAAAAACTAAGAAACAATTATAGCACATGACATATTTAAAGGGTTATACCCCATATTTGGTGATTGCATCCTTATTGTGTTTTGTGAGATATAATTTATTGATATTCTATAATTTCACAAAGATAACATTGAATGTGAATGAAATATTTAAGAAAATGGTTATTTATAAACACTTTTTTCTCATAGTAGTTTTGTCTCCCAATATATTTACACAATATCCCTTATATATATAATGATATATTGGAGGGCATTATCTGTAACCCATTACTTCCCCAAAAAATATGAAAAATATATTCTCTATTATTCAAGATGAAACAACATAAAATAAGAAATTTTCTCCCAACAATGAAGAGAGTTCAAGAATAACCTTTTGAATATACATAAATTTCATGATTAATTATTACCTTAATCATAAGATTTTTAGAAACATGAAAATCATCAATATAAAAGAAAAATAATAATTTTCAACAAACCAATCATATAATGAAATATAAATATCTTGAAAACTTATTCACTACTCAAGACATCATTTATTCAGAATGAATATGCTCATATATGAGATGAAGAATCATTATTCGTTTATTAAAATTATCTTATAACTATATATATCTTCATGTACAACCATCCACATTTTAAAAATCCTTAGAATGAAAATTTGGATAGTTTCATAATTTTTATTTTATGAAACCTGTGAATACTTATTTTCATATTATCTATTAAAAAGTTGTTTCTATTATTATACATACACTATAACAAAAATGACAAGGGGACTCCACCCCACGAATGGCTCCCCACACCCCAACCCACCTGCCTCTCCAACCACCTGCAAGGGGGGCTTCATATTCTGTATTAAAATTCTTGTTAAATATTTCACTGTAATTACCTACAGAATCAATCAACTTGCATTGAAAAAATCATTTAAATATTCAAAATTTTCATTAAATTATCTATAAAAATAAAATAGCATTTCCTTCTTTATTTTTAATATGATAATATTTGATATAAATTATAAATTCCTATAAAATCCAACAATAATCTCTTATGTAACATATTTTCTAATTTTATATAGCTCCAACTTCATTAAACATGTGATTCAACAGTATAGAATCAATGTTACATGAGCTCAAATAAATTTTATATAACTTTTATAACATTCAATATTATCATATATAGTAAGATGGATTATTAGTTAAATCTTATAAGACGATGAAAAAACTATTAAAATCCAACATCAATAGGTATATCACATACTCAATTTTATGTAAATACTTTTTCATTGAAATCTCTCAAATATGAGCATACAAAACTCTATTTTAATCAAATGTGATTTGTTAAAAATTTTAATATCTCATACACAACAACATCAAAAATCTATATAATTCATAAAAATACTTTAATCAGACTCAAAACACATCTATAATGTTTATAAGAATTATGGACTTACTTTTTATCCATTAAATTTATCCAAATGAAAATAATTTCATGAATTATTTCTTTAATGAATCAAAATAAATTAGACTTCTTTATAATTTTTAGAAAAAATTACCTAATCAATAATTAATTTATATATAAATTGATTTATCTAAATAATAATTCATTTATCAGTCTTTCTTAATATATAGTGGAAACTTGTACATTATGTAATAATATTCATGCTAAAAAATAAGGAAATATACTAATAATAAGAAGATTTCATATAAAGATAAAAAATAAAAATTTCCCACCACGACATAAAATTTTATATTATTTTTATTGAATATTTTTCCCTAAGTGAACATGAATTTATAAATAGAATAAAAAATATTTTTCCCTTTAGGGTATCACATTATTTTACATTATTGTTATTTTTTATTTTAATTACCTAAAATAAATCATTAATTGTCCTTTATATGTGTTTTATGGTATAATAATTTAAATCATTTGATTCATACATAAGATGTAATCATTTTTATTATATAATAATAAAATATATTATGTCAGATAATACTTGAAGAGTATTCATAACCCCTCATCTTATCATTTCCTCAAATTATTTTCCAACTTTTCTACTCATAAAATTCATCATGTTCATTCTACAACATCATCAACTAATTATTTTATTCATTAATCATCTTAAATATATTTTATTTATTTTTCAAACCTCATAGATTATCATAAACCATATGCATGTGTCATAACAGCCTATTGGGTTATATAATATCATCATTCATTGTTATTTTCATGTTTTCCTAATATATATTGAATATAATATTTATTTATAAATTATTTAACTCTTGTTAAATAAAAATTTCTTCATCCCAAACAATTAGTTTATTTAGTAAATTTCAAAGAATAATCATTTGATGAGAAACATGGATTCTATAGGGCGATAGTTAAACAACAGTGTCCTAAGTGTAAATAGATGTATGAAATGAGATTTACTAAGAGGATTGGAATGTTAGTAGAATTATTCATTATAGTGAGTATGTTATAATTATTCAAGTTATCAAATAGTGGATTTATGGAATGAGAAGTGGTTATGGAAAGATCCATTAATCATTTTCAATATTTTTTTAACCAACGTGCTAGAGTAGAATTGGGAATGAAGTATACAAACATTTTAATTGGTATTTCACAATTTTAATTCAAATAGACTTCAAGTACATTATAGTTACATGTGGACTTACAAATTTATAAATTTTATGGGGGAATATGTATGGTGTAATCATTATGGGATATAAATGTATGGTTGAGAATAATCTTAGATAGATTCACACTCATTGTTCATTGATAAATTTTATATAAATGCACTACATAGATTAATGTTTTTGGAGCTCGTGGGAATCTAAAAAAATATGAAAAATGAGAGAGTAAACAACCAAATATAAAAATGGTATTTTAAATAATATCAACCTTTTATGGAAATTATTCTATAAATCCCAACAACAATAATAGGGAAATTAATAATCAACTATTAGTTTATATAGTATTATTTTCCTTTATTTCTAATTTCGATCAGTCATGTAGAAGTTTTCTATAGAGGCAGGGGTTCTATTATAAATTAAGAAAAAAAATGTAAGGTGATGTTCAAATAGATGTGAAATTCCCAATAAAATCATGTAGTCATGCTTAAAGAGTGTTTGGGTGAATCAGTGTGAACAAGTTTTTATAAAATTAATTTCACATTATTTAATTCAAATGGTTTCACTTGTTAGGATAAATGGATCTACCGAAAAGAATCCAACACAAGCCCACTATATACATGAAATAAGTTAAAGAGATATTTGAATGAGATATTTTTACACTATTTTCACATAGATATGGGTGAATATATCATTATTATTATTATTTTCATCATGTTTGAGTCATAGTTTTTATACAAATATCATAAATAGAATACACATATGAAAGGTATCATCAATTACACTTGAGTCAAAGCTTTGAAATAATTACAATTTCTTGACTGGTTCATTATATCGATATATATTCATTTTCATATTCCTTCATTTTAATTACAATTTCATGAATGGTTCATTATATCGGATATATATTCATTTTAATATTATTTCAATCCTCAATATATGAAAAATGTTTCCATTATACCATAGGATTTCATTATATCATAATTAAAAATATTCCTCATTATCAAAAGTTCATTGATTAATTATGTATTTGAAATAATATATCATATATGGTATCCTATTCCCTCAACTTTATAAGGACCAATTACATGTATATAGATGGTTCATCCATGTTTCCTTCTTTAAATTTGACATAATTCCTTCAATGTATAGAATATAATCAAATAATAGAGCAAAAAAATTATTCTTCTTCCTCTTCTACAGCCTTAATGATATAAGGTAATTGTAAATTGGTACTCTCTCATCTTACTTATATATTTTTACCTTCGATGATAATTTAATATTCAAGGTATGTGAATCATCAGCCTCAAAATATTCCCTTTCCATTCCTTGACACAAAAGATCTATAGTTTCCAAAGTTCAGAATCCCATCAATATTTTCCTTCTTCAATGATCAATATATTTCAGGAATTGAAATATTAGATTCTATCTTGATCATCTCTCATTTCACTTATTCAATTTATTATCATTATAAACTCAAAAAAATATCATGTAAATTTTTTTCATTTTTTAAATATAGAAATTTCATGATAATAGGAACCAAGGTCATCTCAATTATCTAATTTAATTTTTTAGTATAATCACATGGGTCTTCTCCACATGATCCCTGATCAATAATTCTCAATTCAATTGTTTGTATGGATTTTCTTCCAATTACCTCAACTTTATTCCAATTCTATTACTATTCATAAATTATCCTTATAAAAATAATCATATCATTCATCACCACACACATGAACATAATAATTTTTGTAATATTCATATTCGAATCATATTAACAAAATAAATGTCTTTAATCATAACTTATTCCATAAAGAATCAAGACATTTAATTCATTTAATAATGATACATCAGCATCAAAATTAATTATGTTGTAATATTTATTTGTCTAAAAAATCAATATTCCTATAAAAATTTATTTTTTATATATCACTTTAGTGAGAAAAATTCTCATACACATCCCCAACATTAAATTCCAAATAACTTGAGAGTAATTATATATGCCAAAATATATCTTACATATTCTATGGAATGTGGGAATAAATATTAAATTTTATCCAAAATATATTTCACAATGGTTTTTAACTCTTTTTTATGCTCTGATATATCTTATGTATTAAAGGGAGTCAGTTCCCTTTATACAACTCAATATCAACCCATGATTTATTATTACCTATTCAATAGAAAATATTTTTAATTTTCAGATATATCTTGAGTATCATCTAAATGATGATAGGTATAAGTGTAAAATAAAATCCATTTTTATGTATGATTAGATATGTATTAAAAATCATAGTGAACTCAATAATTTTATAATATTATTTTTTGAGTAATCTTACTTATGCCTTTTTTAATTATTCATCTCTGACTAAGAGTACCAGAACTTCTTCACCTCAGTTCAAAACATATTCAAACAGTCTCAGGGCTTCTCCATCCACTCTAAATAATTTAAAAACAACTCAAATTAACTTTAAAAAATTCCAAAAAATTAAGAAATATATTCATATTCATTAAAAACCATTATAGAATATGATTAATAATTTTTTCATATTTTAATGACTCTCCATTAACTAAATTTATATTCAACAAGTTTCATCAAATACACTCAATAAATGTGAAAATAATGATTATTATATTAATTAAATACCTTCATAATAACCCAGATAATATATATCAAAAATTTATCATCATCTGAGTGAAACATTTAGTATATGATTATTCAGAAAAACTATGATTGGAGCTTAGTTTAATTCACATTCAAATTCATTGGAGCCCTCTATCATCTCGCTTATCCACCAAATTAAGAACACGTAGTTAATATTTTTTTCTTTAACCATGATACCTTATCATTTATTCCTATTACTTCCTTCTCAACCATAATGACATAAATATTCCTTTTCCAAAAAAAATAGTGAATAGTTTTACAAAATATATGAAGGGATATCTAGAAAAATTTAAAATTGAAAACTATGTGGGAACTCCATGGTGTATCTAAAATCATTAATCTAATCAACATTATTACAACATATATTGATGATACAAATTATTGATAACAAATACAACCCTCTTCATCAAAATGCATTGGGTGCCACAATATCCCCCTTTAGATTTATTTTCAATTCACAATTAAATTATAAATTTTATACCATTCCCCATTATATTGACATAAATACAATGGTTCAAGGGTATGGTAATGGAATACAAATATCATTACTCAATAATGATAAAAGAACCAATATCACCACTTATAAATTGTAAAACAAGAAAAATGAGAGAGAGAGATAGAGAAGGATAGAATCAGTATTTCTTTAATATTTTAACATTTATGTTGAGACTTTAACATTTTTATTTTGTTAACATAGAATTTCTTCCCATTTAACAAAAGTTCAAATTTTTTTAAGCATTTATTTTTTTTATGAATTATCATCAATTATATTATTTTTTCTTAATACCTGTTGTCACATTCAATTAAATAATTTTTTTTATGTTTTATTATTTTAACTTTTTAAAATATATCATATGTTTTAATTACAATTTTTTTATTTCATTATAATACCTATTAAAAAAATTACATTTTAATCACATGGATAGTTTATTTTTTTTTATCCTATTTTAAATTTCAAATTTTCCAAATTTTTTTGTTTAATAAGTGTGGTCTTAATTTTTAGTGTGTTTATATATATTTTTATTAATGATTATATATATATATGTGTGTGTGTGTGTGAATGAATTTGAATATATAATATATTTATATATTATTTAGTGATACACTTTATCTTCTTCATAGCTATATGTTCCCCTACTTCCAAGCATCACCTCGATGACTCCACTATTCTCCTTCTACATTGAACCAGTCTGTGTGACAACAACATTAATTCAAGGGTTGTGGATAAAAATCTTACACATGGATCACTGCTTTGCTTTAGTACCCATCACTTCATAATCTTCTCTTCAACTAAATCTACAAAACCATAATAGCTTCACAAAGCTTAGCCCAATTCTTTGCAACGGGTCATATCACCATAACATTGAAGCAGAGAAGTCCTATTTTTTTAATGAACTGCCTTGGAGTTCCATCTGACCCGACTCCCAACCCAGCCTATAGCATGGCCCAATGATCATTACTAATCCCCATGGGTTGTAAACTAGTTCCTGGTTAATAGAATTACACTTTTTATAATGATTTCTCCCATGATAAACAACAACAAACATATCACAAGAATGAAACATCACACCAAGGTCAATATCCACAACCAAAAAAGATAACACAACTTCAATATAAACATTTTAAAACTTTAACCAAAAACATCAATACCAAAATGGAGAGGTAAATAAATACATCACACCTAAAAAAACTACATGAAACAAGAGGGTCATCACCCTCAATCCACCACCACCAACACTTATAAGATGAGGAACAACTACACCTGGATCCACTATCACCACCAAAAAACATATTTTCATTACTTGGTTCATACATAACAAAGTATGAATACACATAAGGGTTTATGTAGGGTGGGATCCAAAGCTCGGCAGGATTCTACCTAAAAGAATTATTCCATTCCATAACATTAGAAGATAAATTATCATGTATGTTTTAAGAATAAAATTAGAAACAATTCTAAGAAAAGAATAATAGGATGGTATAACCACCTATAAATAACAATTCAATTATAATAGGTTTAAACCCCTTTTAAATTGGTAGTTTCTAGTGAATTTGAAGAAAAATTAGAAGGGGCTTAAACCCCTTCTAATAAAGCGGCAGCTAATTCACTCTTCCATTATAACACCATGATTTTTTATGAATTATTTTTTCTTGACAAATAATTTAGTTTTCATAGATTAATTTAATTGTACTAATTCAAACATTCCTTTCACACGGTACTGACTTGGTGTACACTACACACAACACCGATTTGGTGTGAGTTACACGCAACACTGGTTTCAACGAAACATCATTCTATTGTTATAATTATTTAAATGAGACATTTATAACATAGGCATTAAAAATAGTAATATAAATATTCATAAATACATTTAAAATATTTTTTATAATGATTTTATATAAATATAACAAATTGATAATGAAAAATATAATTTTTTAAAGTCTTTTAAATGTTTAAAAAATACTATTTTCACAAAAGAACTACTCTTTTTTCCTTTTATTAACAATAATAAAATTAATTTTATATACTTTTAAAAATTTAACTTAATAAAAAAAACTTTTTTTGAATTTAAAATTTTGAAATTATCTTTAGGATAATGTTTTGGATTCTTCTGAGAAACTTCATTTTTTGGATGAATAGTAAAAAACTGAATTTTAATTTAGAACTTCTTTTTCATCTCATTTATTTATATAGTTAATTTATTATTTAAGTTGGTTTTAAATTAAAATTAGATAAATTATTCATAAATAAACCTAATTTAGGTAATTTTAATCTTTTTATATAGAATTTAAATATATAATCATAATGAACTTTTGAATATTCTCACATTAAAAACCCGCTTTCTCGCCACGTCTGTGAGATTAATATTAAAATTAATTTTTCCTCTTATATGAATTGAATTTCTAAAAATAGATATAAATAGTTTTAATTAGTATGATATTTATAGTCTAATATGAACAACTTAATTTTTTTACCAAAAATATTAGTGAAAGTGATTAAGATTAATTATAGTGATTAAGGTAAAATTAAGGTTAACAAGGGAATAAAACATAAAATTAATCAATAAAATGACTTATATACTTTTCTAAAACCCTTTATATGGAGATCTATCAACAATATGCCTTAAATTATTGAGTTTGGTTGGTTTTGGGTTACTTTTGTAAGGTGAAAACATGAGAACACCTAACTTCTTTTCAAAAATGTCAGGCCTCTCCCCTCCCTTCCATATAAAAGGCCACCAACTCTCACACTTATTCATACCTCTAAAACCACATATAATCATCCAAAATATACCCAATAAACTTCCTAACATCCCTCCCTTTCTCCTCTAATCCTACCTTTTCACATTAATCAATCCAAGTAATCCCTTTTTTTGGAAGCAAAAGAAGTTACCCAACGAAGAGGTAACATCCTTCCTCAATCTCAATTCTTTTATTTTCATTCTACACCAAATCAATTCATCTTATTCCATGTACACATAATTTCATAAGTATCCTTTATTTATTAATATTTTTTTATGTAAATTTTTAAACCTTTACATATACACAATTCCTTCTAATGGGTAACGAAAATACCATTCTTGTGTACGGCGAACTACCCACTCATGAAAAGATATTGTTCATATTACCTTTACCACATCTTATGGTTGGGAATTATGCTGGACACTATATTTATAAATGATATATATGATATATATTATGTATTTATGAATATTTATTTTTTATATATATCCTACCTTCATTATTTTATTTTTTTGTAAATATGATAACTTCATTTGTGGAAGTGTGGAATACCGCCTCATCAAAGTGATGTGATTCATTCAAACTTTTCATTAAATGTATTAAGGATAAGTATATTAAAATTATATAATATATATGAAAAAATAATTCTACTATAATGATATTATATACATATACAAAAATATACATATATATCATTTACTTTATTTCTTTCAATATTACAAAGAAAAATAGAAACAACATTCATGCATACGTACGACCTACCATCTCCATGAATGGTGTATTCCATTTCAAATTTCTATATACTATATATTATTATAAATATATATTTACAGAATATAGATTATAGTTATATCAAGGTTTACATTTTTGAAATCATTAAATAAGTATGAGTACGAAAAATATAACAAATTAAGACACATGCGAAAAACAAAACTGATATTACCTGAAGTGAAACATTAACAAGGATTCATTAATAAGTGGGTAATATAAAGTAATAATCAAACCACGTATGGTATTATACATAATTATATGGTTTTTTAAAATATTTATGATAAACTTATATTTATTATATATGATGTTTGTACGAGTGTGAAGAGTGTCAGTACATAAGGTAAGGGAATTTAATCTTACTTTTTATTTCCATGAGAAACATGCCATGTTCACCACTCTTTTATTTTGTATAGTGTTTATAATTCCTATTAATTTATTCTTTGATTATTATTCTTAACTTTATGGGTATTTACATATCCATTCAATAATCTTTCTTTCATTTGTTTTAAGTTTCAAAGTTACCAAATTGGTAAGATAGTTTTGTCTCAATTTTCCTTCTTTGAGACACATGTTTTGTTATGCACCTAAATTATTTTTTGAGGTGTATATACTTACATTTGAGATGTTATATCATTAATATATTAATTTTTTAGGATTTTTTAAGCTTCATTTATTCCCATTTTCTTACTTGGAGAGTGTGATCCTAAGTTATCATGTGGTAAGATTTTATTGAAACAAACTCATTATTTGTCACGATTGATTAGGATTGTGCTTCCATTGATGAAATATTATGATCCATATATCAAAAACACTCATGAGTTTTCTTATCCAATATTTATTCAATATATATCCATGTATTAGTATCATTTTTCACTCCTTATTACTTAATATAATTAAGAAAATGTTTATAAGAAATATCTAATCGTATTTCTATCTTCAAACATAAATAAGTTTTTTAAACCATATTTTCAAAAGTAATTTAAAAAATATTAGATGATATTTGAAGATAATTTTTCAAGTAAAAAAGATTTTAAAAATGTTTTATGGTTTTAAAATCATCATTTATAATTTTTTAGAAAAAAATCTACAAAAAATCTTTTCAAAAATGTCTTATGTTCTAAAAAGCACTTTTTAATAAAAAATGGATATTGTCCTCAAGAAATGTTTTAAAAAGATATTAAAAAATTATTTCACATATGATATGAAATATGTCGTTGTTACTCAAGCATTTATGGTGAAAATATTCAATGTTTCCATTCATAATCTTTCTCTGAATGGTTTATGTGTTGATGGCATCATGTTTATAAAACTTGTTTATCATTCATGGGTTATATTATTTCAAAACCTGCTTCATTTCATTGGTTATTATTTTGATAAAATGATTATGAAACCTATACCTTTTTTCACAAGTTATGATATAATTACATGTTTATGATACCCATATAATTTCATGGGTTATGATATAATTGTTTATGATCTTGTGGAACATGTATGTATGATTTCAATATGAGATGGGTGGGACCAATACCTTCCTACAATGCATTGGGTAAAGATTTATATCTCATGAGATAGACTGAGATGATCTTGGGAGTGAACCTTGACTACTAATATGGTCATGGGAGTGAACAATGACTACCAATATGTTACGGTGAGTTAAGTCATACTGTTATGATGGCCATGGGCGTGAACCATGACTACCAAGACAGAATAGGTAGTAAATCCATACTACTAAGATGGAATTGGTAGTGATGCCTTCAATACTATGGAAATTGTATTATATTCTTATGTGTCTACCACAATTCCATGTCTTTTTCCTATGTTATACTTTGATATCTTAAGTTCTTTTTTTCTAATGATTCATGTCTTATTCACTACCAAGATTTATTCCATGATTCATGTTTATAATCTTATGATATGAAGGGTATAATCTTCTGATGTGATGATCGCATTCTCATATCCCTATGCTCATGTTTATGCTTACATCTCTCCCTTTTTACACTAATTGAGCATCTGGTCTCACCAATTTTTATGTATCCTTACACAAGTTATAAAGATATGTATTATGTTTGATGTGACTAAGAAGGATTATAGTTAAGAAGAACCTTGTGAGAGATAATGTAGCTCACTTATGTGCCAATTTTTATGTTTCCATGTTTCACAAGGTGCTAGACTATTACAGCCATTAGGCATAAATTTGTATAATGTTTAAAGTATTCTAAAAAAAATATGTAATGTTAATGAATGAAAATCAAGGTTCGTTATATCCATTTACTATAGGTTATTGAAAACAACCTCTAATAATAGTAGGAATCCACTTTAGTGGTTGTTCACTATAACAAACACTAAAACATTTAGAGGGGGTTATAACCCATTCTGAATGAAGAAATAACCCCATATAATGATATCATTTTTTAGTGGTTCCTGAAAAGACAAGTTTTTCTCTATATCAATATCATCAGTTTCAATCATACGGTTGGGTAAATCTCATACATATTTAGTTTTGACATGTAAAATAAATTTTTTATTTTTTGATGGATTTTTAAAATGACAAAGTAGTAAGATCTAGTCTTTATCTCCTCCGTAATATTAAATAAATCGATATATAATACAGTAATCATCCCTTGTTTCATAAATGTTTATTCTGAAATAGAGATGATACCCATAATAATACCAAATCCCATAAATTAAATTCTAAGGGTAATTTCCTTAAATAAACACATATAAGCTACCTACTCTTCGTAGTAACCAACTACATACTAATCAATTGAACCCACTTTATCATAACCTATAAAACCTCATCTTGAATACTTTAGACTTGGGTTCTTCTAAGAAATATAATTGTAAGTGACATGGACGACTAAAAAATGCCTAAAAATTATCCATATAGACTAATTACTAATTGTATTAGTTTTATGCACACACTATAAAGGATATATAATGATCCCATGCCACACCAAAGTCTAATACAAAATATCTAACAACATCCTCATGTATTTGGATCATCATCTATGACTAGCCATTTTTCTATGGGTGATATTATGTACTTATCTTAAGTTGACACCCCATATATTTTTATATTATCTACCAGAATATGATCATAAAATGATAATATCAACATGATACAATGCTCTTAGGTACAATATAAATCCATATTTTCATGCACATATACAACTTTCCTAGATTTTCCACTCACTAGGACTACCAGATTGGAAAACAAATGTGAAACAATCACCAATTGATACAATATAACCAACATTACATCAAGACCCCTTAGGTTCATTATTATCCAAGTAACAAATTCCACTAATACCTTATTCCACTTCCAGACAATAATTTTAAGAGGTTGGATAAACCCTCCAAGATAGGAATTTTTTACCCTATACCTTTTTTCAGTCATAGAAGGAGCTACAAATATTACATTCAAATTCCTCATAATATACTACCATAATTGATTCTTAATGTCATGTTATATCATTATCAATTCTTGGTTTATGTCCCAACAAGATTCGTTGGAGTTACTTAAGTCAATCCAAAAAATGGTTCATTGACTATTAACCCTGCCAAAATTAAAAAAAAAGAACTTACTTATTTTATGAATTTTTAATGATCCAATAGTGGTAATGAGATATATAATGTAGAAAAAATAATTTCCTAATATACATCAGTCATATCCAGCAACCATTAAATAAATTAGCATATCAACATCCAACCCTCACAAGATTTCCAAAATACTTTATCATATATCTTCCAACAAAAATCATCTTCTATTATATTCCCATTTTCTATGGAGTATTCCATATAAATATAAAATCTATATTGGTACTCCACCAATTGACTCTACAACATGTTCATATGTCATGAGGAGAATATGTGTCACAAAATCTTATGGTCTATTTGGGTAACAAATCTCTCCCTAAGGTGATAATTTCCCTAATAAATTTGATAATAAATCATAAGTATTAAATCTAGATCATGGGTAGGTTAGTTCATCTAATGGGGACATAGATAAATAGAAAAGTGAGATACTACCCAAACCTATAACATCTAGAAAACACCCAGACTATCCCCAAAGGCATTACAATACACTGTATAACCTTTCCCTATGACTCTGTAAAATAAAATTTGATATGACATAAGTATCACCATCAATCCATATATACATCTTCACATTGATTGATCCACTCAAATTTCACACCCTTCCTGGTCAGGCCAATTATGCGCACTTCCATACAAGTAAAATCCAAAATGGATCATCTATAATACATAGTCATGCTAAGAAAACTCCAAATCATAAAAATTATATTATTCATAGTCCAAGATTTCATTTTGGACACCTTCTATAGATTAAACAAATTTCTTAACTTAGATACAACATTCTCAAAGAATAAATCCTCGAGAATCTAGAAGTGGAACATTTTAATCTTGGAATACATAATACATTTTTATTGGGACACATTCACTTGGTGCTCAGCGTGTGACTCTCATGTCAATGACTAAACCGAAATAAAATCATCAAATACTTCGAAGCAGTTTTTGAATAAATGGAAAATCCAATTCATGTGATACATGAACACCATGGCCACTCCATTAATAAAACTGAATGGAAAAATAATGTAATTATATAACCCACACAAACTTCCAAATTAAATAACGCATATGTCCTCCACCATGACCTAAAACTAATGATATCTCAACTATAGACTAATCTTATAGAACCTTTACTATCCCTTCATCTAATCAGATGGATCATCTATCTATTGTAATAGATACCTACTATTTATCTTGGATTGGTTTAGCTTCTATTAATTCAAACCCAATATAAAGATCTAATAGCCATTCTTAGAAGAAAAAAAACATATTATAACAATGGAATGTACTAAGAAGATTAAAAATTATCACTAAATAATTATCAGGCTATACAATTGTCTCACTCATCAAGTACAACAAAATATAATTAAAAGGTATTGATATTGGATCTACATAAGAAAATTTTAAATCATTGATTTGATCATGAAATAATTTAGTGACTTTCATGAGAAGACCCAACGCGACATCGCCAGGGTTGATAGTTAGTCGATAGTGACCCCCCTAAGATGCCTCAAATAGGTTAGGGGATGACAACAAGCACTAGGTAGATATATCACTAAAATGATAGGTATTTTCCTAATGTAACTTTACACACACACACACATATATCCATGAAATAGTTTAGAGATATAACAAATTTGAAACCTCTAGAGAGTAAATAATGCCTGTGATAACCACTAGAAAAAATAGTATAGTATATAAATGAAAAAGAAAAGAATAAGAGAACACATTGATGCCCAAATTGAGATAAAAGAAGTAAAAAACATGAAATAAAACTAGAGAGGACAAACATATATAGATCTTGACTCACAATCTCTTTGACTGACTACTAAACAAGGCCAATGCCTCTAAGTACTTATATGATCTGCTGATACCAGGTCTACCAAGTTCACCACCAATCCTAATGTCATTTATATATGTCATGGAACATGTAAGAAAACCCATGATGGGGTGAGTATAAACATAATCAGTAGGATCAACCAAAAAAAGTGGGGAACATTATAAAACAGTAGTCAGATTTACCCATAAGTCCAAGTGGGAAATGAAATTTACATTAGATATGCTCGTATTGAAACCCCTGTCGAAAAAGGAGATGTATCTCAATATCCACTTCTAGTGAGGGATGATGATTCAAAAATTAGCTGTAAATGTGTAACCCCTAGACTTTAGGATACAATTATTTTTAAATAAATTTAATCTCTTTGCTAGATAATGATACACATAACACAAGGTTTTAAAAAAAACATGATAATCTATTAAAATATTATTATTAGAATAAGGCTATTATAACCAATCCGTTAGATTTTAAAGTTTTAATAGGACTAAATAAGTAATTAAATAAATATATAGTTTACAAATTTATAGTAAAAATATAATGTTTATCACTTTATACCCAGAAGTCATATCCAAGCACGCTTGGACCGCAAATTTATTAATAAAAAGAAAAGTGCAGAGACAAACAAGAGAAAGAGAATGAGATTACATGTCAGAATGGTCATAAGCATCACATTCATACCAGGTCATATCATCTGCATTGGCTCACTCCCATTCTGATTGGGGCTCATATTGTTTGAGCAATTTGATATAATCCTTCCTTTGCTCCAATCGCTCCATAGATAGCTTTTCCTTGGCCTTCATGGAGGATGACCTGGTGGTCACCGTCCTCGGAACTACAGAGTAATATTTCCTTGGTTTCCTTTTAACTGGGGTAGGAAATATACCCTCACTGTCAAAGATTCTGATCTTTTCTCCTCAAACAATGTCACTGTAAAAGGTTTTAATCATATTCCTATCACTTTCCTCATCATCGTCATGAGTTCCCCCCCCCCTCACATGCAAGGCATGGACACTCCCTTTCCTGGAGTGGAGACCTCGGCCCCTTCCTTCCCATCATCAGAGTTGTTCCTCCATTCCATAGAGTATTGCTTCTGAATATTCATCTGTGAAGAGTCATTCACCACCAGTGCTGACGCAGGACTCAGATTATCAGAATTGATAACCTCATGAGATCTAGAAGGGCCACTATAAGATCTTCTCAGAGTATAATCAATAATCAACTCTTTGCCCTTTGAAGGAGGTAGCACATCAGGGGTTCCTTCATAGGAGGGTCATTTTCCTTGACGACATGCTTTAGTGAGGGTGATTCCTTCAAAGTATCCTTTTTTCGATAGAGATTGGAGGGGTGTCCTCGCATTCCACACTCCTTACAAGTGATATTTTTAGGACACAACTCCTAAGAGTGCCCCACAGTCATGAATTTAGAGTAGAAAAGAGGTTTTTTTTCATATTAAACATCAATCAGAATTTGATAAGATGGAATAGAAAGTGTTACCGTATCAATGAGAGTGGATCTGAGATCAACTTCAACCAGCATTTTAGGAAAGTCCCAAATCTGACGTCTGTCGTTTTCTTATCAAGGCGGATGGGAGTTCCAATTGCCATTAAAATATCATGCAGGATCTCTAGATGCCAAAGAACCCAATTAATCCCATGAAGACGCACCCATACCTCAGTGAAGACATTTTTTCTTATCACTTTATAATAAATAAAATATGATCCTTCTGAACGAAAAATAAATGTTTTCTAAAAAATAGTATTTTTCTAAAAAGTAGTTTAGTAAATATTTGTACCCATAATTTCAATTTACTTTTTACTAATTTTATAAAAAAATTATAAATTAGTTAAATTATTTTTTAGAATCATAATATCAAAAATTATCATTGGGTGATTTTTTGATATTTTTCTGAAAAGTTTCATTTTTCCATAAAAAGTGAAAAATATTGATTTTTATTAAAAGTTGAATTTTTTTTAAAGAATTAACAATACCCATTTTATTTTAATATTGTTTTAAAAGAAAAATTAGTAAAATTATATATTAATTAGTCCAAACTATGAAATTATGATAAATTTCATATTTAATTATGATTTAAAAACCTTTTCAACTTTGAAAGTTTTTCTTTTGGAAAATACTTTCTTCGAAACGTATACAGGTTAAATTTTAAATAATATTATTCCACATATATTATTTGAATTTATAAAATTTATTTAATATTTTTAATAATAATAATTCATATTTTCTAATAAGTTCAACTTAATTTTTTACCATAAACAATACTGAAAATAGTAAAAATTATTTATTATGGTTAAGGTAAAAATCTATTTATTGGGGGGGTAAACTAAAAAGGTAAGGGTTAAAATTGACCAAAAATTTTAAAATTCTTATTTTATGGTAATATTTATACATTAAGTCTTGTAAGTTTAAAATGTTCCATTTCATAACCTTTTACAGTGATAAAAACATGGATAAAATTCATTCTTTTTAAAAATTCTAAGTGTATCCCCTCCCCCCACTAATAAGAGTCAACCCACTCTACTATAATTTACACACATAAAAAACACATTTTATCATTAAATAAATACCCAAATAACTAAAATACATCTCTATATCATCCTATAATCCTTGTTTTGAACAGAAATTCAACCTATGAACACTTTTGGTGAAAACTGGAAGAAGTTGTCTCAAGAAGAGGTAATGTCCTTAACCGAGTGTTTTATTTTATTTCTACCTCCACATCCTTAAAATAATATTAAAACATAATTATTTAATAACCTCAATATATTAAATATACATATATATTTTTATGTTAAGTTCCTGACCTAAAATCATCTTCTCCTCCCTCAAATGGTAAATGAAACTGTTGATCGAGGGTACGGCGGACAACCACCTCGCGAACCTGTGTAATTTTTTTCCATAATCACTTATAAAGGATGGATATAATGATGTTTATAATTAATATATAAGATATTTATTATATAATTATACTTATTTAATTATAATATCTCATACACCTTCTTACTTTCAATTTCTTTTGGAATATGATAATGTCACTCATGTTTATGGATGACTATTGCCTCGCGAAGTGATGTGATTCGTTTTTCAGTTATGATATACGTGTAAGGTAATAAGGACTAATTTTATGATGATATATTATAATAATTATATATTTATAATTATATAAAATAAATATATCAAATTATTCTTTACCATACCATCCATTGAATAACTGATAATGTCATTCGTGTGTATGGCTGACTACCGCCTCACAATGCAATGTGACTCAATTTTATTACCACATCACAAGGAAGATAATTGTAAGTGTATTTAAATAAACAATATGATATTTTTTATTTAATGATAATTATGGAAATATAATATAAAACTTATCTTCTTTCCATCATGGTCATAAAAATACGGAAATGTTCTTCATGCATATGAACGGTCTACCGTCTCCATGATTATAACATAGTTAATTTTTATATCCATATTTCATGGTTATTTTAAAAATTATAATTTATTTATAAAAATTATAATTATTTCATTATTAAAATTATATATATAATTAAATTATAATCTCTTTTATCGTAGTAAATTTAATAAATTTATTTTGGAAATATGATCATTTTATCATTAAAACGTCTAACATGAAATTAATTGGTTAAGTAATTGAATATGACATGGTAAAAATTAAAATAAAAAGGAATAATAAAATTGAAATGTTCTAATATGTATTTAAATACTAAATGTAATTCAATTATTCAGGGAGATAAATAATGCACATGAAAAATAAAGCTTGAGGTAAGAGATGTTTTATCCCACCATTTTCTTTGGGTTATGACCATTTTATATCTAACTCACTTTCTATCTCTTTAAATTTTTGTAATGATTATAAATTATTTATATATTTCTATCACATGTATACCTAGATTATTCTACCTTCATTTTATGGGGTAATACATTCCTTATGACAATCTCTCAAATTCTTTCTTTAAGGAATCTTTTTTGATTTTGTTATGAGACAAGATTATGCAACCCACTTCATTCCATGGGAAATTACTATATTTATGACTTATGATCGATATCATTATGTGAAAATCTTATGAATGTACATGAAATTAATGTGATATGTGAGACCGTATTTTTTTAACCCTCGAATTCATTGGGTAATGTTTGAGACACATGAAACATCATGTGTGGGATTAGGGAGTAAACATAATCCATTATAGGGAATTGTATTCCAGGTAATGTTCTCCCGACAGTTAGCCTTGACTTATATTTATGTCATGTTTTATGTCATTTCCACATTTATTATGATTCCATGATCTTAGGATACCAGGTTTCTTTATGTTATTCTTCCTTTTTATTACTCATGTTCCTTCTCTTTTATGATATCATGTTAAAACTTTGAATCACAAGTTATATTTCTTTATCATGTTTATCCATTTACTAGGATTTTTAACTCACCCCATTAATTATGTATTCCCTAGGTTTTCCCATCCAATTTTAGGAGCTAAAATGGAATTTAGGAGCTCGTTATGGAGAATAAAATATAGATTCTATGTTTTATGCTCCTTTCATGTATTATGAACCTAGAATTTTAAATATCCTAAGCCTCATGATCCTTGTTTTTTTATTAATGTATGTTTATTTTAGAAAACATTAATAATATGTGTAAAATGATTGGGTAACTATAATAGGTATTATGGGGAAGTTTTTTTGAAACTTTGGAAACTAGGATGATAAAAATTTAGTGAAACCCTAAGGATAAGTATATGGATAAGTTTAAGGATAAGACTTGGTATAGGCAAATATCCTAGAAATTTAGTTAAGAATATAGTCATTGATTTCTGTGTAATTACATCAATGTCTAGATACTACAAGTAGAATCGGTTCTAGCACCGATGTTACTAGGGGTAATCACTCTGAAAAATGTACATTAGTCTTGACTAGAGTGTTACTTGATAATGAAAACAGGTATTATCGTGTACCTGGTTTGACACTCCTGGGGGGTTATATGTTTTTAATTCAAAAACACATTACGAGAAACTATAAATTTAATAAAAAAACATTATATTTTATATTATAAAATTGAAAATGGATAAATTAAATTGAAAACTAGAAAATCATATTTTATTAAATATATGTCATTTATTAGTTATCCATTTAATGTTCATAGATTCCCAAATATTTGTTTAATAATTTAAAAATACACATCCCATATTCTTCTTTTATTTAAGTAAAATGAATGGAAATAGGAAAAAAAGAGTCAACAACCATTATAAGGGTCAATTTGATGAATGCCCAAATGAGATTCCAAACCCAATAGAAGATGGAGTTATGAAAATCGTGATAATACTTTGTCATCTAATTCAAGTTTTGAACCAAAACTTGAATAAGGAATAATTACTAAATCTCATGTAGAAATACCAAGTTGTTGTTGAAACCTTTATGTGACAAGTTCCTCTAACATTCAATGGATATTTTGATCCTTTTATTTTGTAACAATGGATAAAATCTATTGAAAATATATTATCCATATAGAAATGATCTGAGAAAGATAATGTTTCACTAGATATTTATCATATGGAGGTAGAAGTTGATCAATGGTGGAATTTGACAAAAAAAATATAAAGCCTAAGGAAGATATCAAAGAGATGGAATGGAATTAATTCTGGAAAATGTTCCTGAATAATATTTTTTTCATAATATTTAAATTATAATGGAAAGGGATTTTTTTAGCCTCAAGGAAAAGTATGAAAAATCCATTGGGGGGTATGAAGAAAACTTCAAAAGACTTTCATGATACACCTATAGATTTTTCATCTCCCAAAAAAATAAAAGTAACTTCTTCTTTGGTGGGAAAAATCCATGTATATTAAAAACTTTGGTAATTTGAGACTTAGAAAATTAAAAGAAAACTTTCCAAAATGACCTGAAATTTGATATGGAGATCAGTGAATCTCAAGGTTATCCTAGGGAAAAGAAGCAGAACAAGTACAAGGAAAATATGGGAACAAATTCACAAAACTAAAGTTTGTTGAAGATATTTATGACAAAAACCTCAAAGGTCTAAAGACTCGGGGAGAGATTATTCGATCTCATCTATATAGGTTGATCCCAACAATTAATTAGTTTTCGGTACTCTCATTATTCATTCGGGAATATAAAATGTACATTTTGATTTTGTTTATATGAATTATTTTATATCATGCATGTTTAGTTGAACTATTATCAAAACAAAGAAGCTGAGTTATCACTGAAGATGGTGAATGCGTCAATTATTGCATCCCAAGCATTTAACTCATCCCATATTCATATTTTTAGGCTGAACTTCCTAGAAAAGACTGTGATAATTACTTTAGTGGAATTTGATGCAACTCTGGTCATATATTGTCTTTCCTTATATAGAGCCCATATTAAATGATGAGATAAGTAAATCACCGTCTAAATCACGAATCACACTACGATTATATAAAATTCAAAGGAGAAGTATGAATATTATTTTCTATCATAATATAAAGCATGAATATTTTTTCCTTCTGATCATTTCTAAATTTTTCAAATGAATAATATTAAGGAAAGCATCATGATGGAAGACATTCCCATTGTGAGAGATTATACTGATGTATTTCCCAAAGAGTTTATGTGTCTTCCTACTAGCTTGGAGGTTTAATTTTTAATTTTTCTTATACCTAGATATTTTCTAATATTCAATAATCCTTATATAATGTCCATTTTGGAACATGGGGACATAAAGAATCAACAAATAGAGAATGTAGATAAAGGGTTTATATGCCCAAGTACTTCACCATGGGGTGCATCAGTCCTCTTCATTAAAAAGAAGGATGGGTCAATGCACCTTTGCATTGATTATCATGAGATTAAAAAATAAAGATAAATAAAAGTTTTCCCCCTACCAGGGATAAATGATTTTTTTAATCAACGACATGGGTCTTATATTTCTCTAAATGGACCTTTAGTCAAGATATCACCAATCAAGGGTGAATAAGGAAGATATTTCCAAAATTTTCAAATTTTTGGTATCCTTTAAATATTATATTATAATATACTCCAAGAGAATGGAGGAGCATGAGGAGCATTTGAATACTATAATAAAGGTATTGTGATGGTATGAGCTCTATGAAAATTATAATAAATGGGGGGTATATTTAAATAAATTATAATTCAAGGGAAATATTATCCTTGGAAAAGGGATATTTATGGACTCTTCTAGGACAAAGGCAATCAATGATTGACCTAGAACAGTATCAACAACATAGATATTTAGTTTTCATGGACTATCTAGGTATTACCTACGATTTGTGAAAACATTTTATGATTGTGAAACCTATTAACCAAGATAACATGTAAGGGAGTAAATTTTTTCCTTACTAGTGAAAATGAATAAATAATTAAAGAGATGAAAACGAGCCTTATCACTATATGAGTATTTATGTTATCCAAAGGTGGGGAACTTTTCATGGTATATAGAGATGTGTTAAATAAGGGATTGGGTTTTGTAATGATGTAGAATATTAAAGTGATTTCCTACACATCAAGGTAGTTTAATTTTGTGGACAAAAATATCCAACATAGGATCTTTGTGTAAAGATAGTGGGAGCTGATCGAGGACTATGACTACTCAATACATTACCATTATTGGAAAGAAAACAAATTGGAAGATGCTCTAAGTAGAAAGGATCCGGTGATTTTATCAATGATGATAATTGAAAAAGATCCAATAATATTAAACATGAAATGGATGGATCTAGTAATAGTAAAATGATATTAATCCTACCTTTATCAAATAACTACTTAAACATCCATTCTTAAGATGATCGAGGAGGCCCAGAAAGAGGACGAGGAGCTATAACAATGTAGTGAATATTATAGAGATCAATGTTGCTGAAAATGGGGTTATAAGGTTTGGAAATAAAATATGTTTCCCATAAAAACCATATTTGTAGAGGGGGATTATATAAGATGTGAATATATTATACATATATATTCATCCAAGAATCCCTATGATATATAGGGATCTGAGGAAAAAATACTTGTAGGATAAAATGTAGATGGAGGTTTCTGAATTTTTATCACTATTCTTGATATTACAAAAAGTAAATGTTGGATGATACAAGTATAAGGGTGTTATGAAACTATTTCCTATATCAGTATGGGAATGAGAAAACATAATCAAGTATTTTATCATAGAACTTCCTCTGACACCTAGAGATAATAACACCATCTAGGTGGTAGTCGAACATTTTACAATGTCAAAATATTTCATTTCTATTAGGGAATATTTATCTCTTGACTAACTCAATAAGATATATATAAGGGAAGTGGAAAGATTTAATGGATATCCACTATCTTCTATATCTGATTGAGATCCATGTTTTTTCCTTAGGGTTTTGGAGAATCTTTTAGGAAGCATAAGATTTATAACTCCCTTTCAATACATTTTATCACCCCCAAATGGATAAACTGTCTAAGAGAAACATCCAAACTCTATAGGGTATTTTGAGGTTTTTTTAAAAGGATTTAAATGGATTTTGGAATAAACACCTTCCACTGTTAGAGTTATCAAATAAAAATATCTTTCATTCCAGAATTTAAATGGAACATTATGAGGATTTATATGGGAAGTTGTTTCAGACTCCGACATGATGGGTTGAAGATAGAGATATGAAGATTATGGGGCCTGATCTTGTGGAAGAGATGATAGATAAGGTTTAATCTATAAAAATTCATTTTTAAATTCATGTAAATAGAAATAAATTAAATATATACAATCATCGATGAGACTTGGAGTTTCAGGTTGGAGAAAAGGTGTTCCTTCATATTTCATTATGGAAGAAAGTCATTATGTTTCAAAAGAAGGGAAATCTTAATCCTTGATAAATACGCCAATTTAATATCCTTGATCACATCAAAGTGGTTTCCTATCAACTAGCACTTCTACCTAACCTATCTCAAGTATATAATGTGTTTCATATATTCTTCTTAATAAAGTAAATACTAGACCCCTTACATGTACGGAATCAATAGGTGGTACCACTAGAGAAAGACTTTTCATATGAGGAGTTGTGGTTCAATATCATGGATCACATAGACAAAGTTCTATGAAAAAATTAATCTCAGTTGGTCAAGGTGTTGTGGTCAAACAACATGTTTGAGGAAGAAACTTGGAAACCAGAAGAGGAGATCAAACAGAAGTACCCTCACCTATTTTCACCTTAGTATATAATATGAAATTGCAATGGTGAAGTAATTTAAGGGGCTAAGAAAATAATATCCTGATAATTTATGATATATTTAATTTTAAATAAATTAAATTCCTTCAATACCTTGTGTGTAACACAACATCAAGTTTAAAAGAAACATGATACTCTATAAAAATATTATTATTTTAACATGACCATTTTAACCAAGATATTTTGTTGGTGGGTATGAATAGGACTAACTAAATTATGAAAGGTTATGTTGTTTAAAAATTTAAAAAATAATAAATCTTTATTTATAAATTATAAATAAAATAAGACCAATTTTAAAGAAAAGGAAATGTTTTTGGAAAAAACACTATTTTTCTAAAAGGCAGTTTAGTCATGCATTGTAAACATAATTTAAAACTAATATTTACTACTTTCCAAAACATTATTTTAAAAATTTAAATTTATTTTTTAAATCATAACATCAAAACTATCATAGGATTAATATTTTATATTTTTCTGAAAAGTTTTATTCTTTTATGAATAGTAAAAATAGATATTTTTATTAAAAAAGAAATTTTCATTTAAATAATTAATAAGCACTATTTTACTTTAATGTAGTTTTAAAAATAAAATTAGTTCAATTATATATCATCACTATGGTTTTAATTTGGAAAAATTTCTTCCATATTTAGAATCATCATAATTTATATTTTATAATAATTTCAACTTAATTATTTAGCATAATAAATAGTGAAAATGGAAAAAAATATTTACCCTGGTTAAGAAAAAAATGAGTTTTTCAGGTGTTAAACTAAAAATATATGAATTAAAAATGACCTAAAACTTATCTAATTCCAATTATATGGTAATATTTATACCTTATTGTTAGGTCATAAATACTATAGGTATGACATAAGAGGGGGTGAATTGTGTTCTTTTCAAAATTTTAGGATTCTATTTATTCACATAAACAGAAGATAATAACTAGAAGTGTTTATGTAACAATGTATATGCAGCGGATATGAATAGAGAACAAAGAATAGAAATTTATAGTGGTTCAGGGCATAAAGATCCCCTAGTCTACTCCACCAATCACCCTTTCTCCAGGCTTGGTGAATTTCACTAGTAATGTCATCATATCATAATACTGATCCACAACTGAGTGCAGGAAGTTGTCACCCTTACAAATAAAGTCTTATAAAACAAATCCTTATAGTTATTTTATAGGTAAATGATAAAACCATAGCTTAGTGCAAGAAGCTGACACTCCACCATGACTGAATATAAGCAGCTAAAACTCAGGAAAGATAAGATGTAGTTTGTTGAGAAATAGGTTTATATTAGAGTTGCAGCAGCACGCAACTAATAGAAGATGGATCTTATTCTTCAGAAGAATAATAATCTTGAAATATAATTGAAGATATTAGGTTGCACAAGAGATCTTGGATTTTAATAATAGAAACAAAAACAGAGCATCGTGTTTTCATATTTGAATATGTATATCTCCAAAATTGTTTCCTCATTTCTGAGATACTTGATCACTATAGAACCTTAAGAATAATATTTACACATATATCTAAGAAGTATTCACAGATCCGGCGGTTTTTTAGATGATAATCAAGGAGATATTTAATGATAAATCTCCAGCATGGCTTCATATTTCCAAAATATTCCTGATACAATGAGTGAATTCAAATTAAAAAAATAAATCTTAGAGTAGTCGTAACATCCATTAAGAATAGGGGAGAAAATCTTCATTGTAAACAACTCTTTAAATCATTTAAGACCTGATTTGAATTAGTCAAAATCGATCTTTAAACAACCTTTAAATTCCATAAAGGGTTTATCCACATCAACAAAGATCTCTGAACTTAACATTGATTATCCATACATTCACTTTTCCCAAACATAAGGTTGAAAACGTAAGGTTGATTATAAAAGTAAGTTTGATGATCCATTTGTTTGTAAATTTCTATTCTTACGTAGGGTTCTTTAACCATGCTTTTTCATTCTGACAAACATAAGGTTCTTATCCAAATGCAATGTTCCATAACCATAAGTTTCTTTAAATATAAGGTTGATTAACCATACACATTTATCCTTTAACATAAACTTAAGATTAGTTGCATACATTACTTTCTTCGATGTATTAAATGAATAGTATTTCTAGTAAACAACAAACAGTGAACAGTGTTTTCAGAATATTCTTAAGATCATTCTGAACACTTTAACTAATATTTCTCGTAAATAAATAGTTGAATTTTATTTTAAGATAAGAATTATAAAGCATATAAATTTTCTGAAATATACTCAAAATAAAATCATTAGTAAAACAAAAAAAGGTATTTGTGATCATCAAAATCAGTAATATTGATAGATATTGTTGAGACAATACTTTCCCCACAATCTCCCCCATTTTTATGATCACAAAACCCATAAATTAAAACTATAATCTTAGAAATATAATTTATAATTTTGTAAACATTAAAAGATAATAATTTTGATTTTATAGAATTATTTCGATAAAGAAGAAATATCTTAAATTCTACCCCATAGGTAAATATAAAAGAAATTTTGTGTTATCTAAATTTCTCCCCCTTTTTGTGATATCAAAAATAAAGTATAGAAACAAAATAAAATACATTTAACATTATACAAAATGATAAGTGAATGTTATAAGTAACTATAATGAATAAAAAGAATTGGATTCTTGACAATCAGATAAATATTTAAAAAACGGATAAAATAAAGAAATATAATTTATAGATGGTAATCAAGTTCATTAATCAATAAAGATAGCAATAAAATAAATCTTGTGACTAAGCAATGAAAAATATCATTTTCATGGTTCAAGGTAGGAAAAAAATAGGCTAAGGATTGGCTGGATTTGAATTTTGAATGGCATCAAACATCACCTTCAGCTCAGCCATCTGCAATCTTAGATTCTTCATCAAACGATATCCGAGCTGAATTATCAATATCCTGGAGTCATTGTTGACATGAATATTCTCCAATATGTTGACCTTTAGAAACTCATGAAGACTTTTCTCTTGCTTCATGAACAGCTCCTACTTTTCTGAAAACTGACTCAACATCAATCTAATGCAAGGCTCTCCTTGAGTTAACTTATCAAAAAAATGTCTTATTATCCAATAAAAATGAAAAAGGCGCATTTTTTCATTGAAGGCCCTAAAGATGAACATTCATGGCTTCCATAACAAATGTAATGGCCTGAAATCTTCTAATCAAATATGTACTTGTTATAGAAGTGGGAGTAGATGAACTAGCATGATTCACTAAACCATTTACATATTCAAACTGACTTCCCAAGTACCACATTAAATCTGAAAAATTTGTTTTTAAAACAGATTCAGATCTGACCTTCCCAATCTCATTAAACATGTATCTCTTGAAGTCACCAAAATCCATTATAGAAGCAATATTTTCATTTAGTTCCTAAATCTTTTTCTTTACAATTTTAAGCTCCTACAGTAGAGTGACATTCTCATCCTAAGACTTATTGAATTTTATCACAATTTCTTCATCTTTATGAGATAATGAATCAGATGTCCCCTCATCTACATTCATATCCTCATTTTCACCATCAATAGGAAAAGGATCTAACGTTGTTTTCATTGCTTATTTTTTCCAAGAAAAAGACTGATTATCTAAAACTTCAGTCAGAGCACCAAAAATATGATCTAACTGTCCTAAAGTCTGATCTACAATCAAGGGTTGAATTTCGGTAACCAATTCCTATAAAATCTACTATTTTTTAACAGATCCTTGTTTAGTAACTTCTTCTCTGACAATATTTGATTGAAAATTTTCAGTTTGAGTATTCTTTTCTTGAACTATTTCTACCAAAATTCTCTCTTGTACCTATTCATTCATGAGAGGTACAATAGAAAGCTCTCTATCTTGACTCCCCACTAGAATTTACACTACAATAACAGTTTCTTCCCAATGAACCGAGCATGTTTTTTCTCCAGAAGCTAACATTTCCTCTTCAACATGAGGTTCATTTTTGTTTCTTGGTTTCATAACAAGTCCCTCTGGAACCTATTCTTCCTCTTCTTCTATATTAAATCTAATAAGTCTCTGAGTCAGTTGAAAAACTATATCTGTTCATGATTTAACTACACCCTCCTTCTGTACACCTTCTTTCTCCCCCTGAGCAAAAGTTACTAAGGTTTGTCCTTCCTCATCTCCAACAGAAAAAATCTTTCCTTTTATTGTGCTCCAAAAGAATTCAATATTTCTTAAAATTTCAGCATTCAAAACATAACTATGATGACCTTTGACTCTTGCATCAACAAGTATGATCATGTCCTTCTTAAATAAAACCCTAGAAATTATTCATCCATGTGGATAGAAATTCATTCTTGGATCGGGTGAATATCAGTAATAAACATATTGAAATAAATATCGCATAAAATTAAATTTGATATCACTTTAAAAAATATGATATACATGTATGGGTAAAGGATTTTCTCCATCTCAGACATTCTTGGCATTATTCCTGTCTGATTAAAATTCACCAAAATCTTATGGTCAGCCTCTAAATCCTTAAAAAACATCTTTCTGGTGTGTATCGAGTTGAACAGAAAATACATGATGTCTTTAGAAGAATTTTATTTATCGCCAATTTATTTAAGATCAAAATGGAAAATTCCTTCATGTGTGTAGTTCAAAAATTTTGCAACCTCAATAGAAGAAATAGATAAATTATTATCTTTAATACTAGAAAAAATCATATCTTCTGAATCTCTGAAAATAAACTATATAATCTTATAAAAATAGTTCAGCTCTACCTCATAAATAAATTCTGAGTTGATGTCATTGAAAGCTGCCTCGAGTCCTTAAAATTCCAATGCTTGTTTCAGGAGTAAGTTCATCTGATATAGCCAACCAAGATCAACCCATTTTCATGAAGAATTTTTCTATATGTAACTCTTTGTATTTGGGTGTCTCTTTCTTCTCCTTCTTTGACTCTCTTGGTTTTTTTCATTTTTGACGATTTGAAAATCTATGCTTTTTAGCTTTTAGGGTTTGGAAGGAAGAATGAATATTGAGGTTTAGGCAATACAATTTTTAGGTAAACAAATGGTTTGGAAGAAGAAGGGTTTCTTACAAATGACACATGTCCTCGTTTCTCTTGTCGCATAGTAATTATGACAAAAAAATTAATAATTATGAAGTGTAAATAGATTTAAGATAACATAGACTAATTGACATACCATAAGATAAAAATAATGAAATCAAATAGAAATAAATTAGGAGTAAAATAAATTAAAATACAAAATAGTAAAAAAATAAAATAATTAAAAATTATATAAACCAAACTCCCCCTTAATAAAATCAAAACAAGTAGTGGGAAGTGGTTTAGAAAAAATATCAGTTAATTGATATTTAGTGTTAACAAATTCTAAAGATATATCCTTTTTACAAACATGATCTCTTAGAAAATTATGTCTAATATCAATATTCTTAGTTCTAGAATGAATTATTGGATTTTTTTTAATGTTTATAGCACTTTTGTTATTATATAAAATAGTTGTATTATTAAAATTAATTACAAAGTCCATTATAGTTTTTTTCATCCACAGCACTTGTGTACAGCAACTTCCTGTAGATACATACTCTGCTTTGGCTGTTGATAGTCCAACTGAGTGTTTCTTGTTACGTGAATATGACAAAAACGATTTTCCTAAAAAATGATTGATTCCTAAAGTGTTTTTATATCTAATCTACATCTGCAAAAATCTTCATCTGAATATGATAATAAATTAAAATAAAACGTTTTTGGGTAAATAAGAGATTGAACAATTATTCCTTTTAAATATCAAAAAATCATTTATACAGAAGAAATATGGGATTATTTTGGATTTGATTGAAATCTATCAAAAAGATATACTGAAAACACAATATCTGGTCTTCTAGCAGTAATATATAGTAAACTTTCAATCATAGTTCTATATAATTTATTATCCAATAGTTTTCCAGCTTCATCCAAATCAAGTTTAATATTAGTACACATGAGAGTTGAATATGTCTTTATGTTTTCTAGACCAAAATTTTTCAATAAATCATTAATGTATTTATTTTGATTCAATGCATTTCCAAAATCTTTTTAATAAATTTGAAGTCCTAAAAAGAAATTCAATTCTCCCATCATGATCATTTAAAA
This sequence comes from Viscum album, assembly GCA_963277665.1. NCBI lineage: Eukaryota > Viridiplantae > Streptophyta > Magnoliopsida > Santalales > Viscaceae > Viscum > Viscum album. The sequence continues at coordinate 753,814,746 of OY728132.1, read as the reverse complement.
TTATTTTTTCATAAGTTATGAAAAATCATTACAAAGTTTTTTATTTTTTGATCCAAAAAATAAAACTATCAACACAGATTTTAACTAATAATAAATTAGAACAAACTATTTTCTTAAAGAGGGTTGGGTCTTCCAAACCAACAGTAAAACCATTTTTCAAAAGAAATGAACATAATATTTCAAACCAAGCTCTAGGTTCTTGTTTGAGGCCATATAGAGCTTTAATAAGTTTAAAAACAAAATGTTGTTTTTTAGATTTTTCAAAACCAGGAGGTCTCTTAACATAAACATCCTCCACTAAATATCCATTTAAAAAGACAGATTTCACATCATCTGATATAATTTAAAATTCTTATGAGATCCATAGTAAAAAATAATTTTTAATGTATTCTAGTCTAGCTACAGTAGAAAAGGATTCATCATAATCTATACATTCTTATTGATTATACCATTTACCTTCTAGTATAGCATTGTTTCGAGTCATAATGCCTTGATCATATTGTTTATTCCTAAAGAACCATTTATCTCATATAAGTGGATAATTTGATGGACTTTCCACTAATTTCAATACTTTGTTTCTTTAGAACTAATTTCTCTCTTAATGAATTGCTAACATCCAACTATCATCTTCTGAGGCTTCTTCAAAATAATTAGGTTCTAAATTAGATAGAAAAAAAAAGAAAATTCCACTTGGTTTCCTAAACTTCTTCTAGTTTTTATTCCTATGTCTAGATCTCCTATAATATTCTATAAAGGGTGATTAATTGGGATTCTAGACTATATAGGTAGATCACCTTTAGGTTCATCAGTATCATGTGCTTCGGAGTTGGACTAAATTGTATTCATATTTTCAAAATCATTTTTCAAGTAATCAAGTCCCATGTTGTTATAAGAGTCATCAACTTCATCTATTTGATATTTATCTTTATTAAAAGGATCAGTTTCATCAAAATTAACATGAATGGATTCTTAAAAAATCCTTAAATTTTTATTAAATACTCTCTATGCTTTAGAAGTTGTATAATATCCTAAGAATATTCCTTTATCAGCTTTTGGATAGAACTTTCCAAGATTATCCTTGGTTTTCAGGATATATACCTTGCATCCAAAAACCTTAAAGTACTTTACCTTAGGCTTTCTGTTATTCCAAAGTTCATAAGTATTTTTTTTGAAAATTGGTCAAATTAAAACACTATTTTAAATATAGAATTATTTTCTTATAGCTTTTGCCCAAAAGTAGGTTTTAAGTATTTATTCATTTAGCATAGTTATATCTATTTATTGAATATTTTTATTTTTTCTTTCATAAATTCCATTTTATTTAGGTGTTCTTGGTACAGAGAAGTTGTGTTTAATACCCATGTTTTAACAAAAAGAAATAAATTATTTATTTTTAAACTCTCCACCGTGATCACTTCTTAATGAAATTATCTTAAAACCTTTTTCATCTTCAACACTTTTACAAAAACTTTTAAAAATAGAAACAGCTTCATTTTTAGTTTTAGAAAATATACCCAAGTAAATCTAGAATAATAATCAAATAAAACATATAATTATAATTTACCAGCCAAACTTTCTATTATAAATGGTCCAAAAAATCCATATGAATAAGTTCTAGGGGTTTAGAAGTATCAATTTTGTTAACAGATTTGAAAGAAGATTTTTGTTGCTTTCCAAACTGACATGCATCATAGAATCTATCGCTATCAAATTTGAGACTAGTAAATTCTGAAACTAATTGTTTCTTAGATAACTTATGCAAAGAAAAAATATTACAATGACCAAGTCTTTTGTGCCAAATCCATGACTCATTTATCTTAGCAGTTAAACAGTTCACTTTCTCTTTACACAAATAATTTAAATCCAATGTATGGACCTTATCTGTTCTGGGTGCTATAAAATTTAAGCAAATCATATTTAAAAACAGAACATGAATTATTTGAAAAATAAACATAGTATCCATCATCAAAAAGTTGAGATATACTAATCATATTTTTCTTTAATCCTTGTATATTGAGTAATTTATTAATTGAGATAGTATCAGGCTCTCCAACTATTCTGAGTCTAATAATTTTTCCTTTTTCATTGTCATCGAAGGTTACTAGGCCTCCATAAATTTTCTTCAGAATATAGAAATTTGATAAATTTACACTAATATGTCTTGAACAGACACTTTCCATATATCATATATCTTTTCTTCTTCTATGGAATATTACCTAAAAGGTCAAATTAAACAAAAAAAATTTTGGTTCTCATATTGTTTTCAGTCCACCATTGTTAGCTATTAAAGACCTAGGAATAAAAATAGATTTATTTTGATCAACACTGTAATAATTAAAAATAGATTAAGATTTTTAATAATGAACATGCTTGAAACCACATAATTGAGGTTTTATTAAATATAATTCATTATCATAATGTCCATTAATACTACAATAAAAACATTTAACAGTACACATTCCTTTGCTGTTAGAACTAGGAACAAAATAGTTTTTGTAAAGTTTGGGTTTTTCACCCTTAATGCCAATAACAAACATTTCCCTTTTAACAAGTTTTTTTTCATTAATTTTATTCAGTTTCTTTTCTACTTTTGTGAAAATAATATCAGAATATTTATAGGTTTATACTTCTTCTTATAAAGTCCTAATCTTACTTTCATGAGCAGTGCAGTTGGTAGTAGTAAAATTAAATTTTTCAACAAACTCTTGATGTTGTTTTATTAATGTATCTCGTTAACATAAAATAGAATTATGAATGTTTTTTAAAGATTTATTTTTCTTCAATAAGAAGTCATATCTTTCTTCTATCATAGTACAGTAGACGACCATTTTATCATTTAAGTAACTAGAATCAGAATCAGATGAATAGTAGGGTTGTACCTTCTCTTCTTAAGCCATAAAAAACATATTAGTTTTTAGATTCAATTCTTCCTTCTCTAAAGTAGAGATTGATGAGCTGCTGGAGTCTTCAAAAACACTCCACATATCCTTCATCTCTTTTTTTCCTTTATTTTTGTAATTAGTATTCTTATGATATTTTTTTCTCTCTTTATTTTCACTACTTTCAATTGGGGACAATCAGGTCTTATATGAACCAATATTTTGAATTCGTAGAATCTAACTTACCTTGATTATTTATCATCATTTTTTAAGGGTTTTTTGAATCCTCTCTTCTTCCTATAAAATTTTCTGAATTTTCTAGCTAATTGAGCTAGCTCAGTTTCTGAATCAGATGAGTCTAAATTTCTTCCTTATTATTTCATTTTTCTATTCTGCTTTTGGGATGAAACTTTTAAAGCAGTTTTATCCTTTTTCATTAGGACTTCATGATATTCAAATTTATCTTTCATTTCATCCTCATACATTATTAATGTTCCAATCAATTATTTCATTGATAGATTCTTCATAGGTGTTGATTAGTGGATTGGAGTAGAAATTCTACTCCACTTCATAGGTAGGACTCTTGGAACTTCCAAAGATTGATCGGGTTGGTTAATAGGCTCACCTAAAGATGTTATATTATAAACAAATTCTTTCATTATTCCATTCATCTATGAGATTCTCTCTCCATCATACATTCTGAAAGTATCAAACTTTAATTTTTTTGTATCATATCACATTTTTCTAACATTGTTAGTACTTTCATTAGATACTACAATTGTCTACCACTTTTCATAGGATGTTGGGAATTGAGATACATGGTTGAATTTATCTATCCCAAGACCACAAATAATATCATTCATTAATTTAAAATTCATATCATACTCATCCTATGTAGTAGTAGACCAAGCTTTAGGATTTTCAGGAATTTTGTAAGGAGTAACAATCTTTGAGTACACTCTAAATCCAATATTTTTTAAGTAGATTACCATTCAAGACTTCTAGCATTCTTAATTTTCACCATTGAAATATAGATCATGAACCATTGACATTCCTTCCTTGAGATTCTCTATTTCTATCACTAATATAGATCATGTGCCTTTATCTTGTTATAACTATGTTGAAAATATCATCCTATGATACCAAAGTTAGGTAAGAAAGACTATAGTGACGACACAATAGGGAGTAAGTTGTGCCCTTTTCAAAATTGTATGATTCTGTTGATTCACATAAATAGAAGATAATAACTGGAATCATTTCTGTAACAGATTATATGCTGATGATTTGAACAGAGAACAATGCATTGTATTTTATAGTGGTTTAGCGCACAAAGATCCCCTACTCCACTCCACCAATTACCCTCTCTGCAGGCTTGGTGAATTTCACTAGAAAGGTCCTCATAACATAAGACTGATCCAAAACTGAGTGCAGTTAGTTTTAACCCTTACAAATAATGTCTTATAAAAAATATCCTTTTGGTTCTTTTATAGGGAACCGATTAAACCAAAACTTTGTGTGAGAAGCTGACACTCCATAATGACTGAATACAAGCAATCGAAACTCAAGATAGATAAGATGTAGTTTGTTGAGAAATAGGTTTATCTCACAGTTTAAGTAGCACGCGAAAGATAGAATATGGATCTTCATCTTTAAAAGAATAATAATCTTGAAATATATTTGAAGACATCAATTTGCACAATATATCTTCGATTTTAAGAACTGAAAAAAAAAAATAGAGCATCGTGTTTCCAGATTTGAATATGTATATCTCCAAAATGTAGTCTATGTTTCTAAAATGCTTGATCACTTTAGAACCTTAATAATAATATTTACAAACATATCTAAGAATTATTCACAGATTCGGGGTTTTTATAGATGATACTCAGAGAGAGATATAATGATAAATCTTTAGCAGGGTTTCAAATCTGAAAAAGATTCCTAAAAAACGAGTGAATTCAAATTCAAAAAATACAGATCAGATTAGTTGTAACTTCCCTTATGAATAGGAGAGAAATTATCATCTATAAATGACTCTTTAAATCATTTAAGATGAGCTTTAAATCAGTCGAAATTGATCTTTAAACCACCCTAACATTCCGCAAAGAGTTTATCCATGTCAGCATAGATCTCTAAAAGTAACATTGATTATCCATATGTTCACTTTTCCCAAACTTAAGGTTTACAATGTAAGGTTGATTACAAAAGTAAGGTTGATGATCCAAATGTTTGTAAAGTTTCATACTTATGTTGGGTTCTTTAACCAAACTTTTTCTTTCTAAAAAACGTATGGTTCTTATCCAAAAATAATGTTCCTTAACCATATTTTTCTTCAAATTTAAGGTTCATTAACCATATGTGCTGATCCTTTAACATAAAGGTAATTTTTGTTCCGTATGTTACTTTCTTCGACGTATTGAATGAATAGTATTTCCAGTAAATGACAAATAGTGAACAGTGTTTCCAGAATATGCTTAAGAGCATTCCGAACACTTTAACGAATATTTCTCAAAAATAAATAGTTGAATATTATTTAAGATAAGAATTACAAAGAATATAATTTTCTGAAATACACTCAAAATAAAATCATTAGTAAAACAAACAATGGTATTTTTTTAGAATAAAAATTAATAATATTGATAAAGTATTGTTGAAAAAATACATTACCAACACTTATCACTAATAAGGATCTAATATTTCCATTTTTAGGATTTTTAATAAGAGAAATGTGGGTGGAATTATTTCTTTTAAAAAAATCCAAGTGTGTCATATCACCCACTTATAAAAGGCCATGCACTCTCCTCTCCTTTACCCACTTAAAAAACCCATAATTTCATCCAATACATTCCAAAATCACTTTTATAATTCCTTAAAATCATCATAGAATCCTTTTTTTCAAAAATCCAATCATGGAAGGCTTTTGGTTCAAATGAAAAAATATATTATCCCAAGAAGAGGTTACCTCTATAACCAATCATTTTATTTTATTTATTCATCCACCTCCTTAAAATATTATTAAAATATTTTGATGTAACAAAAATATTATTTTATGTATAGAGATATTTTTTTATGTTAATCTAATGACATAAAACCATCTCTTTATCTCTAAAATTGGAAATGAAAATAATCATCATATGTACGGCAGACTACCACCTCATGAACTGGCATAATTCGTTTTCCATAACCACTTATCATAACTAGATATAATGATGTATCTAATGTTTATATATTATAATACTGATATGATTATACTTATATAATTATAATATCACACACACCTTTTTACATTTTATTTGGTGGGGATACGATAACGTCGCTTGTGTGTACGGAAGACTAAAACCCCACGAAGCGATGTGATTCGTTTTTCACTTACAATTTACATGGAAGGTAATAAGGATTAATTTTATTTAGATATATGATATTAATGAAATATTTATCATTATATAAAATAAATATATTATAAAATTTCTTACCTTATCATCAATTTAAAAAATGATAATATTGTTCTTGTGTATGGGGTGTTACCGCCTCATGAAGCAATGTGATTTGTTTTTATTACTACATCAAATGGACAGTATATGTAAGTATGTTTAAAAATAATAATATTATATTTATGATATAATGATGATTATTTATTAATAAAATAACACTTTTCATATTTCTATCACGATCATCAAAAAATGGAAATGTTACTCATGTGTATATACAACCCGTCGTTTCCATGATTGTAACATATTTAATTTTTCATAAACATATTTCATCTTTGGTTTAAAAATTATAATTTATGAATAAAAATGATTAATTTTTAGTTATTACCATTTTTTATATGATTGAAAAATAATCTCTTTGATCTTAGTCAACATACCAACATGATTTTGGATATATGAGTCATTTAACGTTAAAATGTCCAACGTGAATTTAATTAGTTAAGTAATTGAATATAAAATGGTAAGAATTAAAATAAAAATAATAATAAACTTGAAAAAAAGTTGTTAATAAATTAAATAATTAACTTATGTTTATTATTTGGAGAGATAAATAATGCAAGTGACAAATCAAGCCCGAGATAAAGGATATTTCTTACCCACCCTTTTCATTAGGTTAGGACCATTCTCTCTCTAACTCAATTTATCTATCTTTAAAGTTAATGAATTATTATAAACTCTATATATATACCTCTCACATGAATACCTATATTATTCTTCCTTCCCTTAATGGGTTAATACATGCCTTATGACCATCTCTAAAATACTTTCTTTATGGAATCGTTATTGAGTATGTTAAGATACAAGATTATAAAACACGTTTCTTTACAAGGGTAATTCTTATATTTATGCTTAATGATTGATATCCATATGTGGAATGTATATTTATTAACATGAAATGAATTTCATGGGTGATCAGGAAATTATATAGTCCACTAATGCATTAGGTACTTTTATAGTATCACACAACATCATATGTTGGATCAGGGAGTGAACCTAATCCATTATGGGACATTTTCCACTCTATGATGTTATTTTAGAAGTTATAATTGACTTATGTTTATGTAATTTTTTATTTTATTTCAAAATTTACTATGATTACATTATCTTATGATACCATTTTTCTTTATTTTATCCTTCCATATGATTACTTATATGCTTTATCTTTTATGATGTCATGTTATCCCTTTGACTAACATATTTTATTTCCTTATCATGTTCATTCTCTTACAGATATTTTTATCTCTCCCATTTCAATATGTATTACCTAGGTAATCACATGTACTTTTATGGGTTTAAATGGATTTTTGGAGCTCTTAATGGAGAATAAAATAAGGATTCTGTGTTTATATTTCTTTGATGTATTATAGACCTATTCTTCCAAAGGCACTAGGCCTCATGATCCATATTTTTGTATTAATGTATGTTTATGTTAAAAATCATGTAATTCTATGTATAAAAGGATTTGTTCACAATTAAAAAGGTCTCATTTATTATTCCAAGAACCCTATAAAAGCTCACAATAATTTTAATAGAGAACCCTCTTCTTGTTAATGCATATCAAAGCTGAGGGAGCTCTAACTCTAGTGGGGGGGCCCTCTCCCCAATAGAGCTTGATTATGGGGGATCACCATTCCATAGATAAATGACCCACACACTCTCTAGTGTGGGGTAGTAACAACACAACCTATAAAAATGATATGAGGGATTCTCACCCTAGTAAGTGATGGGATTACCAACCCTAGAATCAAACTAATGATTATGCTTGACAACTTTCATTAGATAAGCATTTATGGAAGAATCATCTCTATCGTATAACCTTGTGTCGTATCACTAATTCCAAATAAAATTCCACTTTCACTTACTATGTGGAATGCTACTGATAATGGGTTACTCACGGGCCCAAAACTGAGTTCTGAAGATGTAGATATAAAATTTAGTGGTTTTGAGGAGAGTAAATCAAATATCCATCAAGAAACATAACATATAGAATAGCCCAATGAATATGGAACATTCTTCTTTGGACCCAGCTAGGTTATCCATGTCCCTCCATACGAGGTGTCCATATGGGGACATGAATATTCTGATCACATGGGGTCTTAGTTGTGCACTCCTAAAGTCTCACCACATCCGTTGATCCTACCATATGTCTTCCCAAATCATTGAAATAAAATGGAAACATCGATGGTCATCAATTCCCAGTCTTTGGTGGCCCTAAATCGAGTTTTATGTCACTTGATAAAGTTCTTCTGCAACTCCAATCACCAAAACAATGTCTATATCCCCATAACCGCCATTCAAAATCTTTTATTCTAGCTTTATCCATATTATATCCATTAATACCAAGTCCATTCACAAAACTATTATAAATGTAGGGGTTCAATCATGCTCAAACCAGCTAGGAAATATTCAATTTTTTACCTTGTGGGACAGTGATGAAGAGTGTGTAGACCAAATATGGTAGAGGGATAATAACAAAGTGAGATTATTGTTGGAAATTTTGAACCCAACCAACAATCAAAATAAAAGAAACCATAAATGATGAAATAAAATTAGCATAATAGAGAAAAACCTAAGGGATTTGCTATTTGGGGTGAGAAAATAGGGAAAGCATATTAGATATATCAAATCCATGCTAATAAAAAATTAGGAAAGGAATAATACAAGGAATTATGATCTCTACATTGAGAGTGAATATATCATTTATGAATAACACATTCACTATAAATTTTATTAAATATTCCACTACATTCATCATTTGTCCCATTAATCTCCTTAATCGATCATCATCGATCCATGATCTTGAGTTTTTCAACACCAATATTTGTTCTCTCTACATTAACTTTAATATCCTAGATTTTTAGGTTGAAGATATTCCACCCAAAATAGTTTTCCAAAAACACCTTGGATTAAACTAAAATGGATTAAATAAAGATCATGGTTTATTACTTGTCTATAGAACCAAAATGGAAATCATTATGTCTCAGTGACAAGTTATTTTGAGTATAATTTTAATTAAAAATCAGTTTTAGATAAAATTATCAGAATGAATTTCTAAAATAGGCATGAAATATAAAGTTAAATTGAAATAAAAACATTTTTAAAGATGGTATCTATATTTAGAGTGTATTTACAAGATTAAATAATTTCAATTTATATTGGATTAAAAATAATTTGAAATATAAATGTTTTTATTTTTACTTATGAACTATTACTAAACTTAAATATGAAATGTTTACATTAATACATTGTTGTAAAAGTAATTTTGAACTATTTAAGAATATTTTTTTGATGATTTAATTAAATATTTAAGTAAAAAATAAAATATTTAATTTTTTTAGTGAAATCAAAACCAACTATCTAACTAAAAAAATTATTTTCATAAAAACAGTTTTTGTATTTAGTGAAAACCTACAAAAAGAGATAATTAGTAAAAAGATTAAACTATATATGAAATCACTATACCATTATAGGAAACTTTAAAATTATTAGATTTGTGGACCTCCAGAAATCACTATCCCAATAAAATTTCCTTCATCATCGGATCAATTTTTATTAAATCATAAATATAGAAGTCCATATTATCCCAAGTCATGATATAAACATTCATGCTCATATTTATCTTATTAATTTCTTGAATCGGAATTAGATCTTGTTTTTTAATCATTGATTCATAATTAACATTTATATAGACTAGTACCTCTCTCTAAAACATTTTATGGAGATCCTTCTTTGGGAAATTAATGCTCTTAATCACATAATTTAACTCATCCTTAGAGTGAAATAATAAGATCGATGATGTATTCTTGTAAATATCCTCTTCTCACATATTTTCCTTGGAATGAATTAATAGGTCTAATTTAGATATTTTCTTACTTCCAATTCCATGTGTGAAATGATCCTTACTAAATCTATATTTTAAAACTGTATGATCTAAGAATTTATTGGACAACCTCTCAACTTCCCCCATGAAATCATCATTATTTTCCATATCAACTTTTTTATGTGCTGATGATTTTACAAATCTTCTTTTAGTAATCATGTCACTTTATAGGGAGATATACTAAATATCTTAGGACCTTGGTATTTCCTCATAGATCTGGTGAGCACCATTTTAGGAAGGATAGAGTATTTGTTAATACTTCTAGAATTGTTCATAATTATTTACAGAGTAATATAGTACATTAATATTTTTAAACATTTATAATGGGATAATATAGCTTGTCCATCTATTTTAAAGTTGTAAATATCATGTGGAATTACATCTACCTCTTTAAATTCATCATAATAATGAGAGGATAACTTTTTATAACCCATATCTTCTTTCTTTTCCTGATATATATTAAGGTAACCTTTTTTCTTCTTCTAAATTGGTTTTGTAGCTTCCCAATCCTTAGATTCCTCATTGCCCTGGAAATATCCACCAAAAAGCTTAAACTTGTTATGAACTTTAACTTATATGTCTGACTCTTATACTTTATTGGATGTTTCTAATAGTTACACTGTAAAATTATTTTTAGGACAATACGACCCATATTATTCTAAAATATTTTCACTCACATAGCCAAATGTGACCACCATTATTGATATTTCATTGGTAATCAGGCTCAAGGATATGATCAGGGAAATATTTTCACCAAATAAAGGATACAAACAATTCCATATTATTCTAGTCACATTTTAAGACAATACATAGGTTACTTAATCATAAATAGTTTCTTCACAGCTTAGATAAATGTTCATACACCAACTGATTGATTCAGATCAGCCTTACAATTCAAATAACCCCCATTTAAAATGATCCTTACCTGTCTAATTTCCCTTTTGACCAAATACCAAGGCATATCCTATTAACGACTACTTCTTATAAGGACCTTGATGAAACCATTACTGAAGGTGGAGATATCTAATACAAGAGGAATAATATTTTCCCCATAAGTCAAAGTGTTCCATCTAAAAATATAGAAATCCCTAATTGATTTTGATCCTAAATGAATCAAAATAAGATTTAAAGAAATATTCTTCAACACATATATGGATAGATATAATGTGTCATAATATCTTCAATCTATTATCAAAACTCAAAAATCTACCCCCCCCCAATTTCTTTTCATTTTCCAAATTTTAAGATTTTGAAAAGGAATAAGAAATCCTTGAAAACTAACCAAGATATCCATGGTAATGGGATCTTAATTCTTATGGAAGAAATATGAATATAAAAAAAAGAAAAAGGAATATAATCAATAAGTCCCTTACCTTAGGACCAAGAAAAGTAAAGACCATCATTAGTTTTAAGATGAATATGATTGGTATATGATAATAAAATTCAATATAAAATATCTCATATATGGGAATATGAAAGAGTTAATATTAAATATATGTAAATCATGATCTTAAAAGTTCTATTTATGTAAAAGTGAGTTGTTAAACTTTCTCCATACCAAAATTATATATTGTGTATAATTTATTTTTTTTATTTTTTGTAAATATTTTTCTCATGATGGGATTTATGAAAAGTAAAATTATTTACTTTATTGATAACTTAATTATTTATAAATATAAATTCTATGTTATGATTTATTTTATTCCTTAGATGAAATGTTATAAAAGTATTCATTACATTATGAAAAAACATTTAAGTAGTTGAATGATCCATATAATAATTGGTTCTGTTCTCTTCAACCTAATAACCTTTAATTAGATTATAATATTTAATTAATAAGTTAATTATAGCTTATATGTACTATATACTTGAATTATGATGGAATTGAGATCTTAATTTAGTATTATTCTATAGTTATAGGGACTTTGGTTTAGACTATTCATAGGCATAGACATTTATTTTTTATCTATAAAAGTGGGGGTGGGATACCTATCACTCCATGATTAATCTTATAGTGATTACTGATTTCATATTAATCTAGGAAATTATATGATAGTGCTTTATATATATTAACAAAGGGATACATTTGGATATGTATAAATAATGTTGACCTTTATAGTAGGTTAGTAATAGAATCTATGAATTGTATAAATGATACACATAAATACAGTTTAAATATATTTATTTGGTTGAAGTAATATTTATTTCAAACTAAATAATTAAAAAAATGTGAACATAAATGGGATAACATGATAGAAGATAGTGATATTTAAATCTCCAAAAAATACGAAGCATTATATTCCTTTGAATGTAAACACTTGTCGAGACCTTTACTATCTAACAAGGAAGGTTATGAGAGAGTTGGGTTCCCATGGATTATCATATGTAAGGAAATCATGAAATGAGGAGACCCTAATAATTAGGAGACGCATTTTTTGTTTATTATATAAGTTACACATAGCTAGGAAACAATTACCATTAGGATACCAACTAAATATTGCTGATTGAATCCATATAATTGATTATAGTAAAGATTTATCCCCTTAACTGTCAAAGAATCATTTTTGATAATATTTTTTTAATTGACTACAATTAATAATTGTGACTTTTAATGTTATATTAGATAAGATGATTTATGATGAAATCTAAATCTTGACCTTCTAATAGATACAATAAAATTAAAATGGACTAAAATTTTAGTAACATAAAATCTAAAAAAAATTATTAAACGAATGTATAAGGATATAATTATTTTTTTAAGTCTTATATTATAGATAAAATGGAATCATCATCATTTATCCTAGAATTTTGAACAATTCTAGAAAATTATAATTTTATTAGAGAAAAATTTATGGACAGGTATATATTGTTCAATATTGTTCTCAATCATGAATTAATGTTTTATGTGTTGTAGCAAAAACATTATGAGAAATGTGTTATTGATAATTATAACCAAGAATAGAAATATTCTTATAGTAAACATGGTATAATTCATATGATTTATCTACATTATTTCTTATTTAAATTATTCAAAAGATACCAAGGAGTCATAAAAATTTTAATTCTATTTGGAAGATGGAAAACATGAAAAGTCTCTTTTTTTAATAATATACACACAAAATATATGAAATTTTAAAAGCACTCTATTGTTGTAATATGGATTAGGGTACTTTAGTCTCTACTAAGGCACTTGATATGACTGGATATGTCAATGAATTAGAGAGATTGGGATTACAACTTAGGATTTATTTGTATATGAGTTTTATTTTAGATTCATTGATGGAGAGGATACAACTATTCATTTTTAATTAAAATTTGAATGAGTTAAATTAATATTTTCTTGATATATATAAAGCTTTAAGATTACTGATTAGGATATGATAGGTCCAATATCAAGTGATATAATATTAGAATAGAAATAATATAGTAAAAAATTTTCTAGAATTAAAATAATAAAGTACCTGGAGACTCCATAGAATTATATAAACCAATGAAAATGAATTAGTGGTAGTAATTCCATTATGAGGAAAGTGTTTATTTAAAGAGGAACTATCCAGAATGCGCAAATGGGTGAAAGAAAATATTTGTAGAGTCTAAATCATGTATTAATTTTATAAAATTCAACTCATCAATTTTAATGCATATATAAGACCATCTATGATTAAAAATTTATTGTTTCAAAGTATAAGTGATCAAAATTGATGCTGAGTAGATGGATAATGATTGATATTAACATTCAAATAATAGGGAACGTGTTTCCACATCTAGGAATTAGATGAGATGGATTTCTACAATGATCGTATGATTCTAAAATAAAATATATGTATTTGTAATCTCATTTGTTTCTTTTAATATTATAAGTGCTTTTTGTAAATAATGGTTCTTTAAGTAATAAAATAGATGATTTTTTAATGAGTATGGTTTATGATTCATGAAACTCTAAAACATGTTCTAATTTAATAAATGGATAAAACGATTTTTATCAAGTATAACATTATTTTGAACATGATAATAATTAAAATGTTAAGGAAATGATTTTCCACCATAATAAATGGTATAATATAACTAATAAAATAATCTTTTTATAGTAATTCACTAAAAACAAATAATATGTGCTCATTAATAGCTTATTTTTTAAATGTTCCCACTAAATAGAAAAAATGTAATCCTAGGAGGATTTTCTTCATATCAAAATATGGTATTCTAAGGAAAATAGAGAACATAAGATGCTATAGACTATTGGGTGTGAATTTTAAAATATATAAGCTCAATTTTAAATAAATAAAAATTATTTTTCAAATGAAATTATAAAAAAAATTCAGTCACACATTATAATTTATTTTACAAAAAATATAGATTTAAAGTGGATAACATCAGGGTTGTTTCTTATGGAGGATATAGATCACACTATGGTCCTAATATTGTTATTTATTATATTTTTATTGTATTATCAATGAATAAAATAAAATAGGATCATGGTGAATGTAAAGAGAAGTAAAAAATAGAAAATTTCTACATAGAAAATGAATGAAGTGAGGGAGAATCCATGATTGTCATATTTTGATCACTAATGGAATCCTATAATTATTTCACAATTGAATGTATTTATATTCATAGTCTCCTTAGTGGCCCATTTTCACCATGACCACCTCCATTATCTAATAGAGGGGATTTTGGACCAATATTCATAGTTCACCAATTCCTTTTTTCAAGGTAGTTCGGTATACACTATTTTGGTGTGTATAGGTACATTGATCTCATATAGTCGCATCCTTAGTCAAGGTATACTTTATTTTGGGTAAGATTAATACATAAACCATATTTCCTATCCATAGTCATGGCCCATTCACTCTTTAAACACACAGTTTATTTATTACATTAATTGATCTAGAAATAGATTAATTTAATGTTGAAGAATATGTAGAATAAATAATTGTGAAGAACAATGGTGGGAAATAGTCAACTACCCACCATTTATCAAAACACTTAAATATCAATATGATAAAATGAAACATGAAAGAAATGGAAATATTATTAGAAACAAAATTATTATAATTTTCATCATTGAAACCCCTAATAGGATTAGTGAAAAAACCTGTGGAGTGGATCACGTGTTTCTTATTTTTTACAAAATTCCAAAGTCACTTGGAAATTATTTCCTCCCTCACAATGTCATCTATGTTTACCATTATTATATATAGATCTATATTATTTTAATCAAGTTTTAATCAACCACATTCATGAAAGTAATATAGATAAAAGGAGTATTATATTTTCAAAATTTTTGGTTCAAAAAACAAATCCTTTCCTTGATTTCTTATGTCCCCCAATCAAAGATTCTCCACCATAATCATGTTCTGATTATAGTGGTTGGTGCTTCCCAAACCTACACAACATCTCCCCTTGAAAAGATATTCTTACATCTCACAAGACTTATTCACAACATCTTCTCACTGATTTCAAAGAGTTACACTATGATCTCCAAACATACCAAGAGTTATATTATTTCTATAGCTTCACACCAGGTATATAGAAGTGTTTCTTTGAGAACCTCTTTGGATGTTGATCACCTAGTCTACGCAGGATGTTTTTACATCAATATGATAGATCTCATTCTTCTTTATAGTAGAAAATTTCAATTTCATCATATAATAAATAATACTCTACAAATAAATCATTTATCATAGTTTAACTTCACAATCTTCTATAGAGAAATTAATCTAGTTGTCTCACTCAATTTTAGAAAGGCTAGACTCCAACTAATTAGAATATACAAACTAGTTCAGTCTCTACTTATCTCTTTATACTTATTCTCTAGACATAGACTAACTCATTTATTATCAGTGTGATATCTGAAATATTCTTATTCTTCTTAGTCTTTGATACCCAAGATATATTCACTTCATTTTAGTATTAAAAACTTCTTTTTCATAGTTTTTGAGAGTTCTCTTTAAAATATCACAGAACATAGAATCTATATAAAAAACACACAAAATAATCTCCATATAATTTTCCTATTTTTAATTGGTTATTGGGAAATAATATTTTCAAAATTTTAAATATAAAATACCCCATCAAATATTTATTTCCCCTTGATATAATTTAATTTCAGTATTTCTATTTGTGAGTGTTCCCATGATCTTAATAATCTAACTTCCTCTAAACGGTAGTCTCATGAAAA
Organism: Viscum album; assembly: GCA_963277665.1. Taxonomy (NCBI): domain Eukaryota; kingdom Viridiplantae; phylum Streptophyta; class Magnoliopsida; order Santalales; family Viscaceae; genus Viscum; species Viscum album. The sequence continues at coordinate 753,798,321 of OY728132.1, read as the reverse complement.
ATTTTTTGATTTTCTTATCATTTTTCTCAACCAAAAATATTCTTGACTCTAATTCTTTATCATATATCAATATCCTCTTCATTATATTCATCTCGAAATAACTCATTGATTTTTGCAGCACACACATATATCATGATCAACCTTCATATGATGTGAAAACTTATTTATGGAACAACCTTATATATTTATGGCATGGGATATCTGATATTTTAGGGTAACATATAGTATTTATCTTGATCATTAGAGAACACAAAAACTAAACCTTCTCAATATACTTCTTCAATAAAAATATTATTTGTGATATTTTAGGAAATATAGATCAATAAAAAAATATTTAGATTTGACTCTCATCTTTATCAGAAATTAATTTTGAGAACTCAAATTACCTCTATGTACCTCCTGTTTAACCATTACATAAGTTAGAAAAACTTTTACCTAGATCAATATAGGGCTCAAGTGAACCTTTATGAAACACACTACACATTAGCTTCACCTTTATATTGATCTGAACTATCCCTTATAAGGTTCTTCTTAATAGTGATGTTAACATGACGCAGGTTGGTGATGGACTTTATGTTTCTCATGAATACATTTTTGTAGTATACTAATTCCCAATATCACCCTTTCCTAGTGTGATAATAACCTTTACTTAAGTCATTTTACAATTTTCCAGATCTACTAAACATCACACAAAAGTTTTCCCATGATTATACCAATGTGTTGAAGTCATACTTGGTAGTAGGAAGTCATACAAAATCCATTTCATGAGAATTTAAAAGTCATACACTATTAAAATTTGTATTTCATATGACATAAAAAATCTTACTATGTTAATATTTTCAAATTAATGTGATAGAATATCCTGAATTCATACAGTTTATTCTATTTATAGATTTCATGAAAAACTAGTTTTTCTATGACTTCTGAAGTAATAGGATATTTTTAAATCACAAATTTTTTCACTATAAGTCATATTATAGGTAAGGAAGACACATAAAATATGTGAAGTCAAAAAAACACATTGAAGTCATATGAAAATATGAAATTATACAAAAATAATTATAAATTCACATGGTTTGTCCTAAATCATACCAAATAGACTTAAATTCATCTAAAATAAAAAGTCATCTAAAATATCTAGGATTTATCCATTTTTCATATCAAGATCCAAAATAAAGAATTTATCCAAATGACATTATAAAATCCTTAACGCAACTCTAATACTTATCAATAATATATAAACTCTATCCTAGTTGTTTTCACATTGATTTCATTACCTATACCTTGAATGGCCTGAAGGCGTTCTTTTTATTTTATTTCTGGATAATCCCCCTTTAAAGGGTTGGAGGGGAAGCATTAAATGACCCCTAGGCCCAAGGAACAATGCTCAAACCTGACCCAACACCTGACCTTAAAGGCCTAAGACCTGACAAAATTGAAAGAGCCCCTCCTGAGTATTTTCATCTTCATGGTTCTTAGGTCCCCACCTCTCATGACTGATTGGCTAACACTTCCCCATACATAACTGCAGGGTGCCTGGTCCAAATGGTAGTTTCCAAACCCTCTCATTCTTCTAATCCAGTTAGCTCTGAAAATAAATATAATGAATATCATTAATAGATCAGTAACAAGCTCTCTCTCAACCTCATCCTTTTCAAATCCTTATCTATAAACCCATGGATAGATCCTTTTAAATAAAATCTCTTCCATATACCTAATCATACTATCTATGAAAAAGTTAATAATAGCTTATTTAAGCAGTTCACTATATCCATCTCCTTCCAACATCTTTTTTATGGTGTAAAAAACACATTCAAAATCAAAATTTTTCTTATACATGAATATTAACTAAATCAATCATCAGATATATAGGTTGGTTATTCAATATATCTAGTAATGTATTTAAGAAAGGTCAAATCCATTTCTATTACCCAACAATTATGGGTAGAACCTTCATCATATATTGTTTGTATACTCTAATACATGACCACCCACCCAGATCTTCAATTATTGAATTTAATCTATCAAATACATTGAAAACAAATAAAATAAAATTATCAAAAATCCACATGAACACTTTAATATCACCATTTGTATTTATTTTTAATAACCAATTTATTATAAATTCAGTGTATTTTAGTCCACATTTTTCAAATTAAAGCCAATATAGAGAAATATTTTTTCCTCTTCAATATTCAGGCATATAAGGGGGAATGCATGTTTCTCCCCCTTGTCACAAATCTACTTCTTCACCTATTTTATATTTCACTATCTTAATAGAATGAATGATCAATAAACTTTTCTCATAAATGATCCATAACTAAGTTATCTCAAATCCAATATAGGCTAACCCATTGTCGAAAATAAAAGTGAGTTTACAAAATAATTATTTTTTCCATTAAAATTTATCAATATGGTACAAACTCTAATTTATATTCATATAAGGGCTATAAAATCATATTTTTCATGAAATTCATAATCTTAAAATTATTTTAACAAAACACATCAAAACAGTTCAAGTGAAACTTTCATTACTTTCTTATTTTTTTAGAAAATTACCCCCAATGATTATAAAAACATAAACCATAATGGGGTTAGTGAAGTTAAAATCATACATCAAACATCATCTTATTTTAGGGATATCCAAATTCCAACTCTAATTAGAAATGCCAAATGTATTAAATCTATCTATTTTTTTGTATCTATCCCTGAATTTATTCTCTCCATACACCCTAACAATCAATTCTTATCTTCAAGATACACAAAAAATAAGTGTGGGAATAAGGTTTATTTTCCACTTCACTTCAGTTATATTAGAGGATCCCAGACTTCTTCCTCAACCCAGTAGCACTTTTATTTGTTACACATAAATTTATAATATTTTTTATGATTTATTCCATATTCACTTTCTATATTTTTTCCTCATTGGGAAACATGGTCTTATTCTTATTTTTATATTTATTCACAGCTATAAATAGATTCACCACTTGAGAAACTCGAGAACTATTACTTTTCTAACTTTATTTAATTTCATGGCCTCTTCCATATATGATCTATCCTTATTATCCATATATTTGTAACCATATTACCCATATTCATACAATGTGTGTAATTCTAATTTGAACCATTATATTTGGAATCTAAAACCAATTATCTTTTCCAATTATAATTTATATTCTCTCTTTGACCATGAATCTATTTCATACATCTCATAGATATATTTCCCAATTATTTTCACCTTACACGCACTTTTTGATTAGCTTTTGAGTTTCCTTTCTTAGGAGATATCTCATAGTATTCATCTAATATGTATTCCACCTTGTCAATATATTTATGTGTCTCCTTGATTGAATTACTATTTCTTTATGACTTCTTATAAAATTCCATGGTTTGGATTTCATTACCATAATATAAGTATGTTATTCTTGTTGATGTGAAATTCTTTTTATCTTTAATCTTTTGTGAACTTTCATTAATGATCTTTTTCTAATTATTCCCAATGTTAGAATTATCTTCAGCACTTTTCTTCTTGACCAAATTTTTTGTCCTCTCATCACATATATATAAGATTTGTGGCTATCTATAACATACCATTAAATTCCTTATTTGAGACCATAAATTTTTCAATAATTATAGATATTTTATATTCTTCCAAATCAATTTATTTTTCACAAAGTTCCTTTATTCTATGGATTTTGTCTTGTAGGTTTGTTCTTAACTTTAGTATTTATCCCCTTAATTATAAAATCATATAAATTTTATTAGTTGACATATCATTCTAAGAATAAATGTTCATATTACCAAACCTATAGAAATAAAAACATAAATCAATAAATCTTTCTCTTTTATCTTTTACAACTAGCTATTAAATTTTTCCAGTTTTACAATCTTATTGATTTTTTGCCGGAGATTCACTATTTTGAGCTCAAATTAATTTGATGATTAGGATATATATTCTCCCTTACACCATTTATTTATTGGTGAGATTATTATAATTTTTTTATGTATATGTTCCAAAAAATTAACTTTTTTTCTTGAATTTACATAAAAAATAGATTTAGAACTCACAGCTTTATCAAAGAAGTGAAATACCTTCTTCTATGAGGATTACTTGAAGGATTATACAGTTATTCTAAATATCTCTTTACCACTATTTTGAGCCAACATTGAGGTAAAAAAAACTCCAATACTTAATTAAAATTAATTTTATTTTCAAATCATTGATATGGTCCAACATGAAATGAATCTAAATCTTTAGTTTCATCTCCTACCCAAAAAACTTTAGATTGATTTTGATTTCTTTCATCTTATTATAATATCAACCCAACTTACTAGTCACTCTTAATATTTTAATATTTTTCATCATACGTATTTATTGTATCTTGAGGAAATTCATCAGGCTCTTTTATCTTCTTTGATTTCGACTTCATCTATGTATCATTGACATTTACTAAGACCTTATAAGGATTTTATATTGCATGGACTACCTATGTAATAATATCCTTAAAAACTTATCTCTTAAAAACTATTATTTTATATTTTTCATTAATAAAATACATGTTATAATTTCAATGTGATTCTATTTCTCTATTTTATTTCACCAGTATTGAGAGGGTGTTTAATATTGTATGTCATTTAGAAAATGTATTTATTATGGTATTAGCTTCTTCCCTTAGCTGTGAATTTTTCATTAAATATTTCCTTGAAACAACCAAGTATATATGCAATAAATTCATCAACAAATTTATTCAGATAACCATTTACATGGGTGTAAAACTCTTTAAAAAAATTTATCTCTTTATGGTCTCTATATATTAAACAAGAGTGATCAAAAGGGTCTCTTTAAACAGATTAAATAGATGATCATTTTCCACTATTCATCTTCAAGAAGTTGTTAATCCTTTTCCTTATTCATATTCTTCATTTCTATGCATTCCTTATTATTTTTTCATCTTACCATTTCCTTGTAAGTGACTAACACATGACTAAAAATGGGAATATTGTAACGCCCTGACCGTAGTTACCTGAATTCGGTGCATTATTACATAACATGGGTATGATACAAGGAATCGTTTCCCAAAAGAAATATCGGTTTAGTATCCTTGGAAGTACTAGATACATACATAAGTTTTACATTACATCATGAAATAAAAACAACAACAACATTGTTTCCCCTCTAAACACACTTATATCCCTTACCCTATCCCTGCAGGTAAACCATAAAATACTTCTTCACATCCTCAGACAAATAAAATATAGAAAGGGGTGAGCTCAGATGCTCGGTAAGCATAACAATATAGTAGAAAATTTCTTAAATAAGCATAAACATTTAAGGAAATGTATAAGAATAAAACGCAAGCCTTTTAAACATAAATATAAGCATAATATGGAAAAGATAAATTAAATAATTCCATTTACTTATTCACATGGATATTCTACTAGTCAAATAATCACATGTAATATCAAATAGAAAATTTTATAATGATGGAATGCATAATGCCAGACTTCATAACCACATAGTCAAGGCCTCATTCAAAGACTAAAAATAAGAATTTGTTTAGGCCTTGTAGTAATACACTAGTTTGTCTCATGAGACCTACCGATTCATCTAGGAGCTATAGCGGGCTCCACCTGTCACTTACTAAGTCCAATGCCTTCCTTATATGAAGAGGTTTAAACATAATATAAACATTTATATTAAAACTAGCAAATGAAATGTAAATACATTATCCATAAACCATGAATGGTATAAAAATAACACATCCATAGTCAAACATATCACAAAACCTTTAATACAATATGGAATATTTGTATCATAATAAATCAACTTCAAACAAGTTTAAAATCCATCAAAGGATGTTGACATAGATGAAATGAAAACTATTTGAAAGAAATACCTCTTTCTACTTTCAAACAATTTAAAAGTCACATAATTATAAAAGAAAACATTCATTTTAGAAATATTCTGATAAACTTGTAAGGGAATCTTTGAAGGTGTTATAATGGTGGAAAATAGTTTCACCTGCCGCATAAATTAATAAAAACATTCTTTCCATAATTTTGTCGAAAAGATCGTAAAGGACCTTGTTTGGAAAAAAAAGAAATATTCCTTTATAAACATAATATAAAAAGTCAAAAAATGGTTTAAATTACATTTAAACATAGTCTAGTAAATATTAAAAATGTTTTGGAATACATTTTAAAGAAACATAGATGTGGATGATAAAGAGGTCACAGTAGATACTCACATATAAACAACCTCGGATAATGAAGAGACTGTAGAATTTACCATTGATTTATACTTTTCTTTAGTAAATGGTATGTTAACCTCTTGTATAATAGTTAAAACATTTTTATGAAATTATACAAGAACTATATACATAAATATGATATCATATATGATCCTTTAATATTGCTTTGTTAATAATATTTCAGTAGTATAATCGTTTTGGGTGTTAACTAATTCATTTTCCTTTATATGGTTGGTTACGTAAGCCATGTTTGTTATGGATAGGATGTATTTGATTCATATTCATAATGATATTAAGTTCTTAAACATTATTTTTAATCATAAAATAAAAATTATTCTTGAATTGTTAGGATGGGAATGAATTTCATCGTGTTCGTGGAGACAGTAATCCGTACATACACACAAGCGACAATACCATTCTATTGATGGTAAAATCATATTTAATTGGATGGTATATCATATATAAAGAATCATTAACATGTTATATTTATTATTTAAATCAGTTATACTCATTATAATACCCATCCAAATAAGTATGTGTTTTAATAACAAACAACACCACGATGTAGAGACGGTAAGCCGTACGTACGCACATATGGTGACTTTTCGTTCTTAGGATGGATAGAGTAATGAATATGGTTGTACCATATTTATAATAACATCACAGTATGTATAAGGAATTTTAGTTATTATTTTTGTATGGAAACAACAAAAAAATAGGAAGTGGAAGAAGAAAAGAACTTTGAAAGAGGTGGTGAAATTATAACCTCTTCTCCAGGAGTTTCCTTTTGAGTTGATCAAAAGGGATACTTAGGTAGGATTAATGATAAAAGTAAGGAATATAGGTCAAATTGAGGGTATTTGGGAGGATATTTGAGCTGGTTTTGGCTGATCCAAATGGCTTTGGAGGTGTGATTTTGAGAGAAGGGGAAGTACCCTTTTATAAGAGAGGTGAGGGTCACTTTAGGGAAAGCTTGAAATATTATTTTATTATACAATATTATTTAGTTTATAATGGCTAAAAAATAATTTATTTCAAGGATAAGGTTGGGATGGGTCTCAAACCTCTCAAAAAATAGGTTTTATACAGGTTTAGGTCACTATATTAATCTTATCTTTTAGATTTAACTCTTAGTTAAATAGTTTAACTTTTACCATGTATTCTTATATTATTAAAATAAATGGTTAATAATATTACTATAAAAATTAAATTGAACCTCATGTAGTTAATTATTAATATATCTATAATTATCTAAGTCATTTTTATGAACCTTATATTTTTATGAATATTATATCATTTAATAATATAGTATATGTTTTAAAAATATATTTATGTAAATTTTGACACTATTTGATATTTCATTTTTGTGAAAGTAATAACAGCATGATTACTTAGAAAAACAATCATTGAATCAAACTTAACAAGTCATATTAATATATAAAATTCTTTTATTTCATCAAAAATATAAATTTACATTTATTTTGATATTTATAATATCAATTATTTTAATCTTTCATTAATAAGGTAATTACTCTATCATCATTGTGTCATAAATAAATTTAATTATTTAATGTCTAAAAATTATAAATAAAATACCATTATATAGGAAATATTTTTATATTTATAAATAATATTTATAGTCAAATTTATATTATGTGTAACCCTATCTTAAAAATGTTTTAGTTATTAAATATTGAAATTAACACTTTTAACTCTTCGTTAAATAAAATAATAATAAATGTCCTAATCTAATATAAGTGGACAAAAAGGATCATATTTTATTCCTAAGGTTTAGTTTTGTCTAAAAACACTTCTATAATAGAATTAAGACATGTGTTATGGTAATTATAATATCATTTTTATCTTTAATTACCCTATTTACTTTAAATTGTGGTAAATAAAAGTAAAAAGTTATTATTCACTAAAAATTATTTTAATCTTATTGAACCACATTTTACTTATTGATATCAAATATGTCTCTCTAATTTATAAAATTAAACTCACAGAAGCGGTAAAATTAAGTTTTATGCAAATTTACAAATGCGCCTAGAAGGTGGGTAAAAGACGGTAAAAAGTTCAATAAAATTTTATATGTCAAATATTATAATAAAATGAATTCAATGAATTAAATTGAACTTATATAGGTATTATGTATCTATTTTGACTTAAAATAAATTTAAATAAAATAAATAATTATTTAAATAAAAAGTTGGTTTTAAACTATAACAAACAGTTTTTCACTATTCATCAAAAATTGTAAGTTTCCAGAAAAATACAAAAAATTCACCCTAAGCTAATTTTGATATTATAAATCCAAAAATGAAGGCAATTTTGAAAAATAAAATTTATAAAATTTTAAAAAGTGGGTATTACTATTCATAATGGCTAGTTTGATTGGACGTGATGTGTTAAAACTCTAAGTTGCGTACAACGCAAGCTATTTCATTATTTAAATAGAAGCATAACGTGGAAGCTTCGGGTGTTACATATTTATTCTAATCATTAATTCTAAGGAACTTAAAACATCTCTAATAGGCTTTTCATTAAATCAAATGAAATTTAATGGGTCTTTAAAAATAGATCCAATCAGAGGTAAATTTTTCTTTGAAACCAATTGAAATCTCTAATAAGATCAGTGTAAGAATATGAGGGTGTGAATCTGGTGCTACCTATTTTAATTAAATTCCAAAGTATTGTGGAATATTTTACCTTCTTTGGAATTTAACCTTTATATATAGTAAGTTTATATTGATCTATTTATTTAACTAAGTAATCATCCACTCCAATCATGAAAGTAAATGAAATAAAAGGAAAAATTATTTTTACAAGGTCTGGTTCAAATAATTACCAATTTACATGATTTAATATACATCCAAATCAAGGATTATACACATTAATCATGTGTTGATTAAAATATTTTTTTATTATCACACCTGCACAACATACCACCAAGCATATAATTGATAGCTTCTCATATGATTTCTTTAAAACAACTTCTCGATGATTTCACAACGTCACACCAGGATCTCCTTCTATACAATGAGTCCCATGATTTATATGGATTCACATAATGAATATGAAATTATTCCTTTAATACCCTATTTAGAATTCCATAACCTGGCATTAAAATTATTCTTATACATCAATAAAATATATCTCCTTCCTCTCTACAGTAGATACTTTGAATGCCAATAAGTTTTCAAGAGTACTCTATAACTCAGTCACTAAACCTAGATAAACTTCATAGGATTTTACAGAATCTATTTATCTGACTAAAAATTACTTTTTTTATTATAAAACACTTTAAAGGGATAAGTGAGAAACCACATACAATCCAAGCATTCTATCAGACTGCCCCATCCCAGAAAGTGAGCCAACAACAAGCCTTCACCAACACAGGACCCCTCGGCAAGCATTCTCATGCAGAAGCATGGGCACAGAACCGATGGTGAAGTCATACCCTCTCATGCATCCAATTCCAAGAGACCTGCATCAATGAAGACTTAATACTCTAATCCCCTACCAGCGCAGGTCCAAGTAGCATGCTGAAAAAAAGAAAAAACTGAACTGAAAGGAAAAATAAAAGGTGACCCGAAGAAACCATAGCTCCCACAACCAATTCACTCACGCCTGCCAGCCAAAACCACCATCTTAAATTATGTCACTAACAAGGAGATTAAAATTACCAGATTTTGTCTCCCTAAATAGTTTCCAATTTAAGGATGATAACTTTAAGTTTGGTTCTTCCAATATCCACTTCTCAAAAACAGACACTAGTTGAATTGACTACAAATTATTTGAATATTAACAACATATCGGTCCCTCCTTATCACTTCATTCTTTTTCTCACTACCTTAACTCACTCACTTTATCTCAGTGTAATGGATGATATATTCTTCTTATTCATATTAAATACCCAATATACCTTCCTTTTAATTCATTATTAGAAGCTTGTTCTTTTTTTCAAGAGTGTTCTTCAAGATATCACATAACACACTTACTCACAGATCGAGAACACATACCACTCTTGTGACGCCCTGGACCTTCACTACCAGATTCAGTGCTCAGAATCATATACTATTCATACTCACTTTTATAATAGCTATAAAATACTATATATTTCCTTCCATAATTAAAAAATCAATAAAAATTATTGAAACACTTACACCTAAAATATATTTTCAGTTTTTGAGATTTATAGAATTGGTATATATCGTAAACTAATGAATCACATGTATTTCGAAACTAATGGTCATATTTTTTATTATACATAAGAAAATACTTAATTCATGATAATTCTTGAAAATATACCATAAATTATTTCACATGTTTTATCCACCTAAAAATTTCCAATGTACTACTTTTCATCTTAACCTATGGAAATTAAAACATAATAAGGGGTGATCTAAAATGCATAATAAGGGAAACATATAATTGAAGAAATTATTGCATAAACGTGGCATAAATATTATGTCAGGAATAGAAAACCAAAGTTAATCCAAAATAAAATTGAAACTAAGGTCATTAAAAATCAATTATAATAAATTAAATCATGGGTATCAATAATAATAATCTTATACTAATAGAATTCATAAAACCAAGAATCAAAAAATTCAAGTCAATGACTTGTTCCAAGACACTTTACTTACCATCAAGACTACAGTCATGACATCTTGCTAAATTGGAAAATCATATACCAAATACCTAAACCTATTTTTTCTAATGATACTTATCGATGCTTTTAGAATCTATATAAATTTTGGCACCATGAATCACTTGATTTTCTCTAATTCATTCATCGTAAGAGATATCAACACTATTTATACCATAGCATGAGGAACCTCTTATGGAATAAACAATTTCTATCCATATGATGATTAATATAGAAAAAATACATAATAAACCTATGTTAGTAGTAAATATTCATAAATATTGACGATAATTTTCCTTATTCCAATAAAAGGGATAACATTATCATATCCCAGACAGAGGAAGAAGGTGGAAAGATAAAAAATACATAGTGAACATTCCAATAAATATCCAAATTGGAATAACAACATATATAATTATAGTAATTTCCCCATATCAATGAAATAAAAATATTTCTAGGTTAAAATCATCCAATTTAAATTATGTAAAAATATGATATTCACACCATATAGAGAAATGAATATATGGATAAATTATTAAATCAATAACATAATCATAAGTTATCTAGAGATAGAAGGTGGGTGGTTTCAAAAGAGTATAACACAAGAAGTGATAAAAAAATTTAAACGGAAAATGTGGTGGGAATTTAAATCCCTAGAAAAAGAAAAGATAATAACACATAATATAATCAAAGGTTACAATATTCCAAACTTATATGAACTATGTTTTAAGGGAATGATCATAACACAATGAAAAAAAATGAGTTATCAAAAACTATTTCAACTAAGGAAATGACTGAATCAATAAACATTTTAAAAAGGAAAATGAGTTGGATATTAAATACCATTAAATAAAATTATTATTATAAAAATATATCAATGGGTTATGAATAAACCACTCAAATAAAACACGGGGTAAAAAAATATATTATGTCTCAAAGAATCGGAATTGAGATAAAGAAACCCCATATAGATTTAAAAATATTCAAATCAAAACCCCTTAAAATAGAGGGATTGAAATTAAAAATAAAATATAATTCAAAATATTATACCTATTATAGGTAATATATACGCCATAAAAATTAAATTAGGTGCATAATACCAAACATGTCTCAAAGAGAGGAATTTGAGATGAAAACCCTTACCACTTGTCTACACTTTCACAAACATACATTAACTTCCTATATCAAAAATAGAGATAACGTAATCACTTAATTAATGACCTTAATAATATACATTTCCATTAAAAAAATCATAAATATTCATTCTCTAAATGAATTCTTCTGATTTTCCACATCATGTTTCTATAACAATGATTATTTCTACTGGTTTCATAATAGAATTCACTATGTTTATTATTTTTTAAAATTTTATCATTAATACTTTATTAAATTTATTGTTATGGTTGATTTATAATTATTTATGATGTTTAAGATTTCATTCATGAGTGTTTTAGTCTTTATCCTTGAATATGAAATCAATAATAAGCATGTTTTAGTTATTCTTGATAATAAAATAGAGTTTTCTTAATTAATAAATTAAATATCAATATAAAATATTCAGAATAAAAGAATTATTATTTACTGATTTATATAATATTATACCATTAATTATGTTCCCATATTCATTCTTGAAATGAAATCATATTATTGTTAAATTATGTGTTTATACCAACCCAAACATGAACATACCCAGTTTTAATGAATTATTTTGAGGTGGTTTGGTTGTAATGTCATTATACTAGAAGTATAATTATATTATTTAGTTTTAATTAGTGTAAAATATGATATTTTGATGTAATTATAAGAATAATAAATTTATGTGAGAATACTAAACCATTTTAATATAATATTAACCTTTTAGTACACATATTTTAAATGATTAAATTATTAATAATCGTCTTTTAACCATATCATTAATATGTTCTATAATTTTTAATAAAAAACAATAATGATATCATAAACATAATATTCATCCTTTAATACCATCCTTAGATCCATTATTGTAAGGAAGTGGTGGAAAACAAAACATGTTACAGTGTGGAGGTGGTAGTCTGAACAACACACAAATAAGAGTTTTGTTTTTCTTAATGGATGGGGTATATTAACAAACAATTATAATACCATAAATATAGTAACATTAAAGTATATAAATGATACTAATATCTTTATATTATTTTTTTTAGTATAAATTTTAAAGATGATAATTAAGAATAAAAACTAAGTAGTTGATAATATTCATGTCGGGGACTTGAATTTTCCTTGGAATTCTCCCTGAAAATGAAGTCCTTTTCTAAAAAATAGATAACAAAATATTTAAAAATTTATAGAGGGTAATAGGAGGTGTAAAATAGTATATTTTCATGGAGAAATTATAATTAGGTGTTTATCTTGAAGTGGTTAATATGTTACCCTTTTATAAGTGATGGAAAGGGTGGTTATAGGAGCAACCCTTACATTTTCAATAATATAAGGTTACTATTCATGTGTCAAAGGACACAAAATGGAAAAGAGGATAAGAAAATGATTTTTGGACTAAAATAACATCTAAAACTCCTTTTTCATACAACAATCAATTTTTTATGGCTTTTTTATTTAACATTTTCCTTTTACCTGATCTTACTATTACTTTGGTAATTTATTTCCAACCCTGGTAATTAATTTTAAGAAAGATGATTAAGATTGACCTTTTTACAAAACAAATTTCATATAATTAAAAATATAAAAATTATTTTATAAAATAAAATTTCTAAAGGTGTAAAAATTAAATTTCAAAAAAATACACTTAATCAAGTAAAAAAATTTTTAAAGAAACGAAGTTTTTAAGATTTAAATTTCTATATAAGATAAAATTATTTTGGATACTAATTTTAGTGACATAAATTAATTTATTCTTAAAAATAAAGGATATGAGACTTAAAAATAAATTAAAATTAGATTATCCCTTGAAAATACTTAATTCAAATAAAATATAAAAAACATTTTTTATTAAACTAACATTTTATTTAGTTCTAAAAATATTTGGAATTAGTTTTATAAGTTAAAATAATATATTAAAATATATAATTTTATTCCTTATATTATTATTTTTTTACATAAAAGTTTCTATAAAATTGTATTTTGTTCTTATATAATGATAAATTCATATAATTTATGAGTTTTCGAAAAACTGTGTTTTTTGAATAAAAGTAAACATTTTCATAAAAATCACAAAAATTCATACTAGTTCAATTTTCATATGAGGAATTAAAAAATTATTTCCATTTTTATTATTTTAAAATTTAAAAATTTAAAAATTTTAATTATTGAATAAAATCATAAATTATAATGAAGAACCTTTTTTATTAAAAAATTACATTTTTAAATGTTACTTGTTATTATCCTTGTTTCATATAATTTACCAACTAAATTGGTCCTAAAAACATATTAATATCAAACATAATTTATCATAAATCATATGTTTTATGAAATAAAATTAATATCCCATAAAGTGTAATTTTTTTTAAACAAAAATTATGAACAGTGTATGATCTTATTTTTCATTTTTGATAAAGTAATTGAATTTACTTCGTAATAAAAGTTTCCTTTATTTTATATATATATATATAATTCATAACTAAATTAATCATATTCAATCCTAATAATTCAATGGCTATGTTTTTTATTTTAATACATAAATATTTTTATTTTATCAAAATATGTCGTTATTTTATTTAAGTTTGGTGTTATGTGGGGAGAAAGATATCAAACACATTTACTTAATTAAATGTAATAATATATTAAAATTTCAGGCTCTTATATTCTTCCCGAACCTAAATAAATATAATCCTTTAAATATAACTGATAATATCAGAGTAAATTTTATAGGGAATACATAATTAACCATATAGATAGATGATCTGGGGATTATTAAGGATGTGCAACGAGATTTATATATTTGAAAATTCATTATAATAAATTTATAAATACTGATAACCCATTCCCAATTTAACATAAAATTATAATGAGTAATTTATATCTAAATCCATACGGAATAACTTCCAACAAAACCTAAAAATGATTTATATGATAATTATACCACTCAATATCTAGTAGTTGGTGAAAACATAAATTACATTGATTTCTAGAAAAATCTAGAGTGAAAAATCACTATCTTATTCATAAGTAGTAGTTCTATAGGATTTTCCATTTTTTTATAGATTTTGGTAACTATCTCCCTCATTGGCTATTATATTGGGACAATGAGCAACATAATGTGCAAAATATTGCAATTAACTCAAAATATTTTTATAGATTTTATCTTTTCCATACACTTTTGGGTTTAATGACCATCAACTCCACACTTATATTTTTTAATCATTAATTTAATTCAATTTCCCCAATGCTTCTTCCCATTTATAAAAGATGTAGGAAATTGAAGGATCATTCTTTCATCATCTTAAACACTTGGTCTTTCATGAGAATCCATCTTTCTATTCCTTAGTGTGTTTGGTACTTTAACTATGTTAATATTGTTAATCATGTTTTGTGATATATTTCTTGTCATAATCACATGTTTTTTAACTCCATCTCCCATTATGATTAATTTTTCATTGAGGTAATCTCCACATTATCCCTCACACCCAAGGTTCATTCTAGTTCTAGCCCTTACTAGAACTAAATTATTTAATGTTAGTGACATCCATTATAATCTAATTACCATAAGAAACCATAGTAAAATTAAACCTAAAGATGTCTCAAATTATAAAACTATCATGTTACCAAATAGTTCTTAAAATTCAAAAATTATTAGAATCTATTTATCATATATGACTCTCAGTTTAACATATATCCCTCTTGCTTCATCCCAGGTAAATTTGTGTTTATTTTTATCATACTTATTATCCCAATACATAAAATAGATATCCCAAATTACCATGAACTTTCTCAAAATATTATAAACCAAAAACCCATTAAAATTTATGATCTAAAAATATATATTATGCTTCCTCAAAAAATATTAATCATTCTTGTGATCATGTACCAAATTATTTATATACCCTAATCGCATAATTTCAATAATATACAATTTTCACTATTTCAATCTTTAGGACATTAAGCTAAAATGAGATTATATCTTCCACCAAAAAATTAATCTATCTTTAACACTCACATGGTTTTACCCACTTGTTCATAAGGTAACACACTAGTCACTATATATCATAATCCAAAAAATGAGATGAAATTCCCTAAAAATATCAAGAATCAATTTTCAATTCAAGGTTACCAATTACTATATAACTTAATTATCTCCACATTAATCAAACATTTATTATCTCAGTATCAAAATTATATTAAACATAAGAAATATCAATACTTCAATAATGTGTTATACAATATTTATTCCCAAAATATAAACATTTCATAAAATAACTTTTCAAGGTTATTAATACTATTTAATATATGTTCCCATATATTAAAAGAAAACAACTGAAGAAAAATACTTGTATGTCTCACATACTTATCATAACTTTTATAAAATACCATAATTTCATTGATAAATATAAATATATAATAAAAATAACCAAGAGCATCAATATTATTAAAATATAAATCTCATTACCATAAGTAGGACTAAAAAATTCCCATTTTCCATCATAAAAAGAAAATAATAAGGTTCTCAACAATTTAATTATATTTCCTTATTCAGTTATAAGACATAGTGGTTTCTATGAACAAACATTTATCATCTTTATTTTTGTTATCTTGTCTCAACCAAATAATAAAACCAAAATGATTATTCTAATATCCAAAATATTAATATGAAAACATCAATATGAATATGTTTTCCTTTATGAAACCGTTTTTTAATATATGATACCTTTAGATCAACCTATGATTCTATTTATTCAATCCTTGGTTATCCATAGTGACTTTTTTTGTTAGGATATCAAACCAAATTAGATATCCTCATTATTAAATCATTTATAATTGTTTGTAAAAAAATTTATTAGAAAAAACACATCCCCTAGGAGTATCACTCCAGATGTGTAGAGTTAAGCCCACTGATCATGCATCAGAGTGATCATTGATTCAATTATCAACCAAACCTTTCTAGGGTGATTAACCAAATGTGAATCTGTGCCACATCCACATCTACTTTCCAATATCAAAATTGGGATGCATTGAAATGGAAAACTAAATATTATTTAATTTATCAAAACATGAGGATTTTATCCAATACTTAGACTTATTCCTAGGATTATAACTGAAGGTTTCTTATCTTAATCCCCAAATAATGTTTTCATAATTTAATTAATATTAAATCATATACATATCCCACAAGGTTATCTATTATGATCAACCATGAAATATCAATCCTTAAATAATCCTCAATAAACATCATAATATAAAAAGATATCTAAACCTTTTCTTTGATACGAGCTATGATTCCACATAACCACACTCCCCAATCCAGTTCTCATAGAAACATAATATACATAATCACTTTGATACCAGTTATAAAATTCTGGATATAACTGTCCATAATTTCAAAGTCAATAACAATTTTTTAATTAGTTGCATCTGAAGGTCTTTTTAGGTTATGATCTTTAGTTAATTAAGAAACATCATAAAATAATTAATCCCATGTATTTCTAAACTAATGGTCTATTTTTTCATTATAAATAAGAAACTACATAATTAATGATGATTCTACAATTTCTCCCATAAATTATTTCACAAGAGTTATTCTTATAAAAAAATCCACATGTACTAATTTTCTTGGTTACCTGGGGAAATGGAAACATAAGAAGGGGTAAACTCAAATGCTCAGTAATAGAAAAGTATAATTGAGGTAATAAGGGAATAAAAATGAAATAAATATTTTTTGAAGGAATAGGTAGACAACATGAATTCATAATCAACATGAAGCTAAGTGAATGTTAGATCTATTGAAATAAATAAAAACATATGGAATGCATAATATTGGACATCAAAAATCTTCTATCAAGGCCTTGTTCCAAGACACTTTACTTTCCATCAATACCACAATCAATACATATTTCTGAATTGGGTAGACATATACCAAATATACAAATATATATTGTCTCATGAACCCCATTAATGCATTGAATAGATATATAATTCTGAGCCCCACCATTTACATAATTATGTCTAATTCATTCACCATAAGAGTCATCATGTCCATTTATACTATTCCCTAAGGAACCTCTTATGGAGTATAATTTTTATATCCATATAATGATAAATACGAAAATAAAATACATAATCAACCAGTGTTACTAGTAAACAATCATTAGCAATTCCAATAGTTTTCTCCTTATCAATAAAAGTGATGACATGATTATAATGCATTCAAAAGAAGAAAGTATATGGATAAAAAAATAAATTATCAACATGAAAATAATCATTTTTTTATAATAAAAACATATGGAATGTAAATACTTTTTCCCATGTTAGTAGAATAATAATATTTCAAGGTCAAAAACATCCAATCTAAATTATGTAAAATTCTGTTGTTCACAATGTATAGAGAAATTTGTACATAACTAATTCAATACTTGAATAACATGATCATAATACATCCAAATAAATAAGGTGAATGGTGTCAAAATAACATAACCCATGAAGTGATTAATATTTATCAAAGGGCTTGTGTGGTAGGAATTTATATCCCCATAAAAAATAGCACAAAATATAATCATATGGAATATATTACCTAACTTATATTAAATAAGTTTATGGGAATGATCATAACTCAATAAATGAAACTTCAACTACCAAAAACTCTTTCTAATGGGAAAAAAACTAAATCAATATCCATTTGAAGAAGATAACATTATTTGCCTCATAAATCCCATGAAATACAATGATTATGATGAAAATATATCCAAGGGAATTTAATACACAATTTAAATAAAGCATGGTTCCCAAAATATATTATGTCTCAATGAATGAAAATTGAGACCATGGGAACCCATATGACTTTTGAAACATTTGAATCAAAAAACCTTAATTGAGATGGATTTAAATTGATCTTAAAATACAATGATTAAAAGATAATTTATAATTTTATATCTCATATAGGGAGTATATACACCAGAAAAATGAAATTAAGTGTATAATACCAAACAAGTTTCAAATAAAGAAATTTGAGATAAAAACCCTTACCACTTTTCTTAAATTTTTTGACAATAACTTAACATCATATATCAAAAACATATCCATACTAATGAATTAATTTATAACCATACTCATATCAATTTTCATTATTTCTTTTCAAATATATTCATTCTATAAATTAATTCTTCTGAATTTTCACATTGTTTTTTTATTATTTTGATTTTTTATACTAGTTTCATAATAGTGATGTCCCTGTTTGTTCTTATTTTAAAATTTCATCATTAATAGATAATTAAATTTACTATAATTTATAATTAATAAATAGTTATTATGTTTCAAATTCAATTCAGTAATGTTTATTTCTTATCATTGAAGATAAAATCGATAGTAACCATGTTTTGGTGATTCCTAAAAATCAAAGTGGGTTTTCTTAAATAATGAATTAAATATTAATATAAAATATCAAGAATAAAATTATTATTATTATTTACAAATTTATATCATATTATACTCTTAATTATTTTCCTATAGTCATTCATGATACAAATTCATATTATTGTTCAATTAGGTGGTTAAACCAACCCAAACAAGAACATACCCTGATTTAATAAATGATTATGAAGTGGTTTTATTATAATATAATTAAAACCTAAGAATAATGATATAATTTATTATTTATTAGTATTATATAACATAATTTTAAGTAATTATAAAAAGAACTAATGGATGTGAAAACGTTACACAATTTGAATAAAATATTATCTTCTTAGTACATTTATTTTTAATGATTAAATTAATGATTATTGTTTTTTGATCAAATAATTAATATTATATATATTGTTTATAAAATAACATTAGTGATATCATAAATATTATATTTATACTTTAATACGACTATTATATCCATAATTTTAAGCTGGTAAAGGAATTGAAGCACATTATGTTGTGGATCTGGAAGTTCGTAGAACAGAAGAATGACGGTTTTTTGTTTCTTAGTGGATGAGATATATTTATAAACAATGATTATAAAATAAATATAGTAATATTAAATTATATAAATTATATTAATATCATTATATTATTTTTATTATAGTAAATGTAAAAGATTATAATTATTAATAAAAACTAATCAATTCATAACACTCACATTGAGGACCTGAATATTCCTTGGAAGTCTCCTTGGAAATGAATGAAATTTTCTAACTTATAGTGGACATAAGTTTTAGAAAGTGAGATAGGGTGATATTATGATTAAAATTTCGTATTTTCAAGGTTAAATTAGAATGATAGGTTTATCTTGAAGTGGTGAATATGTTACCCTTTTATAAGTGATGAAAAAGATATTTTTTGGAGTAAACATTACATTTTCAATAATATAACGTTTATATTAAAGTTTAAAAGAAAAAAATAAAAAACAAATAGGGTTTGAAAATGATTTTGGATCAAAACTAACAAAATAAAATCCATTTTTTGAAAACTATGAGTTTTTTATATCATTTTTATTTAACTTTGGTCCCTTTACCTAAATATACTTTTTCCTTGTTAATTTATCTCTAATATTAGTAATTAATTTTATTGAAAAATACTAAGATTGAAATATTTACCCAATTTTATACTTATAATTACAAACTTAAAAATAATTTTATCCAATAAAATTTATGAGTGTAAAAAGTTAATTTTAAAATAAATACAATTAGTCTTGTAAAAACTCATCTCAAAGGAATAATTTTTTGAATATTTCAATTTATATATAAGAAAAAATATTTTCGATAATTATTTTAATGAAATAAAATGATTTTTTATAAAAAAAATAAAAAAAATTTATCAAAATTCAAAGATAATTCCAAGTCACCCTTTAAAATAATTGATTCATAGAAGAGACCGAATATAGTTTTTTTAATTAATGTAGAATGTTAATTAGTTCTAAAAATGTTGGATATTGGATTTTTAATATAAAATAATATTTCTAAATGAATAATTTTATTTAATAGACTCTTATTTGATCACAAAAATTATTTTTTAATCGTATAGGCCATTATTATATAATGATAAGGTCATAAAAATTAAAGTTTCAAGAAAACTGTATTGTTTGACTTAAAACGAACATTTTTAAAAAAACTTAAAATCCACACTTAGTAAATTTTTATATGATGAATTAAAAAAATAATTTTATTTTTATTAATTCCATATTCCAAATTTGATAAAAAAAAATTGATCAAAATCATAAAATATATTTGAAAATCTATTTTAATTGGAAAATGACATTTTCAAATATTAATTGTTATTATTCTTATTTCATATCATTTTATAACTAAATTGGTGTTAAAAAATTATTAATATTAAACATAATTTATTTTTAATCATATATTTCTTGAAATAGAAATGTGTATCACATAAGTGACAATGTTTTTTGTAAATTTCTTTTCTACACAAATTTGATCTTATTTATCATTTTAGATAAACTAATTTAATTTCATTCATATTAAAAGTAGAATTTATTTCATATATACATATTATTCATAAAATATTTGTTTCTTCTCTTTATCGCTAATTTAATTTCATGGTTTTTAATGGTTTTAATTAAATATTTTTATTTTATCTAAATATATTATGGCATCATTTAAGTTTGTTGTTGTGTGTGGAGCAAGCTATCGAGAACATTAACTTATATAAAGGTAATCATACATTAGAAATTAGGTTTTCAAAACCCTCCCTGCATTTTTCTTTTAGGAATTTTTTAATAGGAAATATAATTATATATATATATAATATAGAGTATCCCATAAAATATTTCAGTTCCCAAGATCCTCTCACTTTTCACTTTTTTGTACATGGATATTTCCACTACCTCAATACTCTCATTGCCTCTCAATGACTATGTCTAGGGAAATTATAGGAGTACCATCTAATTTATATCATTTTATATGAGAAAAAATATTATAGACTCTTACTCTTCAGTAGGCCTTGTGATCCTCTTCTACATTTTCTCCTCAAAACAAGTCATTGAAATCCACTACACACATACATATCATGATCGACCTACTTAACATTTGAATAATGTATTTAAAGTAAAACACATAATTTTTCTATGTTGGTTCTATGATATTTTTTTCTGAGCTCTAGATTTTAGCTTGACCATCAAAGAAAACCACATCTTGACCTTCTCTGTCTTCAATTTAAGTAAAAAACTGGTTTAAGATATATTAGTAAATATAAATATACACTAAAATATTTCTAGTTGATTCTATTAATCATCATAAATTAATTTAGGAAACTTAAAATACCTATACATTGGTCTTGGCTTTCAAATTATCCTTTATGTAAAACCTAAATCACCTTTATATGTGACTTAATGGCCTTTATGTAGCGTATTGAGTTCCTTAATACCATATCATAAGGTTTAATGTTACCATTATAAAAAACACTCCACTAAAACTTCACCTTTACGAAGATCTAAGATGATATTTATGTGTGTCTACTGAATAGTGAGGTTACCCTGATGTGGATTGGTGATTACCTTTACATAGATCTAGAATATATTTATATTACAAACTGATTTATTGGATTGTCTTAGTGTATTATGATAATAAAATTTAAATAATTCCATTAAATATTTTATAGAACTTCTTAACATCACACATACATTTTTTCAAGACGAACCTAAGTGTTGGTGTCACGTGGTGCAGCAGGAAGTCATACTAAATCCATTTCTTTAACCTTTAAATGTCATATCTTGAAATAATCTTCATTTTAAGACTTAAAAAGTTACATGATGTTAGAATTTCTAAAGTCATATAAAATCATGTATTACTTGTGAAGTGATATGAAATAATCTTCATTTTAGATTTTATAAGAAACTGTTCATTGTATTACTTGTGAAGTGATATGAAATATCATAAGTCATACATTTTTTTACTAGAAGTCATACACTAGAAAATGAAGTTATAAAAAATAATTTAAGTCATAAAAATCACAAAATTCACATGAAAATGTAAATCCATATGAAAATATTTAGAAATTCATATAATTTGGAAAATTTAAAACTAAATATACTAATTTATATGAAATATTATCCATTTTTCAACTCGATGTCTGAAATATAGACTTCTTTAAAAGGACCTCAAAACTATCTCAATCAAAATCCAATCCATTTCAATATTATAAATACATATTCCAATATATTTTTACTTTGACTTCCATATTATCAATGAAAAAAACCTTTGGATTGTTTCTTTTTCACTTTAGCAAGATCTTTTAACACATTGAATCTATTTTATAAAATTTTACAAGATCTTAATAAGATCTCCACCATTAATTGACTAGTATATGGTTCACTCTCAACCTCATAATTTTCAAATCTTAATCCATAAATCTATGTTTGGATCCTTTAACATATTTTATATTCAATATCCTTAATTATACAATATATTAAAACTAATAAAAATAGCTTCTTCAAGTTGTTCATTATAACTATCTACTTAAAACTTTTTCAATGTTTAGACAACACCTATAAACTCAGAACTTTTCTTAGACATGATAGCTAAAACAATAAATCATTAGATGTATAGTATACTACATAAATCTATCCAGGTAGATATTTAATAATAAATAACTCTAATTTATTTACTAAAATTATATAGACAACACCTTCTTCATATGTAATGTTAATACTCTAATCCATCACCACCCATCCATCTCTTCACTCATTAACTTTACTCTATAAAAATAAATTCACAAAAAATATAATATAATCATCAAAAATCCACATGGTCACTTCAATATCCCTAAGAAAAACCATATTGGGTTATCTTAAAATGAACATGGAATTGATATACAGAGGTAGATAGCATGAGTACAAAATGAAGTCAAAATAAATAAATAAACTATACATATATCAATGCACTTTCTGGAAACCCCTATTTCCTACCGTGGGTCTTCATTTCATGTAAGGATCTTGACCAAGTCCAACTAGAGTTAGTGGGTCATTTATTATAAGGTAAAAAGATTATATGATATCTAATAACTAATATCATGATTTAATAATCCTTAAGAAACTATATGCATATCATACCATGCCAACATCACATATTACATCATTTGAGTATGAATCATTATTGAAAAAAATTTATCCACATAGTTGATCATAAATAATATTTTTCTTCAATACTTTGGGATATGGTATGAAAAATAAATTTTTTTCTTAAAAACTCCCTAAGGGATATCATAGAAAAATGTTAACATGGAATATTAATTACATAAACAATATGGAAATAACAGATAAAAAATGATTTCATATCAATGAATAAAAATTCATAAAATAGTATATGGATGAAAAGGTAAATAAATAATGTTATGGGAAAAATTAAATGATGTCAAAATGATAGAAATGGTGGGAATATATAGTTTCTAACATTATAAACAAACCATTGAGGCCTTGTGATGAGAAATCATTCATAAAATGTAAAGTCACTCCCATTTCACTAACATAGTTGTCTTATAAGTCCTATTAGTATGATTCGGGGTATTATAATTCTTATACCCACTTATCATATAAAATTAAAATTACTTCCATCATATACTAAAAGATAATAGGAAATATGTAACATATTGGCCAAGAATACACAACATATAAAGACATAGTTTAACTGAAAATTGAAACTTATCTTCAATATTTTCTACATCATTGCATTGGTACTCTAACTGTGGAGTGGTACACCCCCTTCTTTGAGCTTTAGTAGTGAGTAGGTCCCCCATGGGAGTTCTTACTCCCTCATCTGTAGGGATTAGTATCAATAATCAAGTCCCTCCAGTATAATAATACGGAGATTGTGCATGGTGCTATCAATCAGAGATAGTCTTTTAGAGGTGCAGCCTAAATCATCATTATTATGTGGGCTATGTAAATAGAGATGTCATTTACCTCTCGTTTGGGTCTCTTTATTATCATAGATTTTAGGTTTAATTTCCCTCTTTATTATGGTTTGAGCTAACTACTCTTGTATCTTTATATTACACCCTTCTTGATTTTAGGGGCATCCAACTGAGTATGTGTATACGTACCCCTACATGGGATTCTCCGTCACTTATTGTGTCTAATGTAGATAACAAACAAATTGGTGGTGACCTTGGTGGAGTAGTATTCATAGAATCATAACTATACCTAGTATAGCTAGCCATCTTTAGTGGCTATCCTTGGAGACTGTGAGCCAATCTCTCTTCAGTCTCCCTTTTCCAATTTTTTTATGTTCGGACCTCATCTTTGGTTGGGAGTTTATTTTCCCCTATTAATTTTTTACCGCATGGTAGTACTTTCATGATCTCTAAGAGATTTTCTCATGATGGTTTTACATTCTAGATATTCAATTTCTCCCTTTATCTTTACACAATTTTCTGGGGATTGAGGTGTGTGTCCATACAACTACTTAGGAAAAGGCCTCCCAATTTGTTATTTCCTACATAGTAATTTTCATCAAACCTATCCTATTGTAGGTGGTGTTAGAGTTGTCACACTTGGGTTACCACCAGACAGACTAGCCCCAGGGGGTCGGGTCATGATGGAGTGGCATAAAAAGTTGTATTTCCCCTAGGTTAGTGTTTGGAGATTGACCTTATTGTGAGGATTAGTATGGGAACATAAGGAAATAGTGTCATAGTATCTCAAGTAAATCTTTCAGTTGAGGTAAAATAGTGTTGGTATGGTAGCTGATGTATCCATTCACTAAGACTTTGAAAACCTACTTTCAACTCATCATACCAATACATCAGTTGTAGGGAAAAATGGTACGTGCATTATATATGATTGGGCCTTTGGAATTTGATGTACTTATTGAGTCATATCCCTATATAATATCATCTAACTATGGTATATCCTGATAACTCTCAGGATGCCTCCATGATGATAGCCTACTAGGATGCTGATACAGGATCATGATGAAGATTATTAGAGTGATGAGGCCTCCATTCTAGGACCTTCTCATTAGGTGTTTCCACCAGTGTTATAGGCAGAGGGTTGACTATGTGTGGTACAATAGATAGCTTTATCATTGTAAGATGATGATTTTTATAGGTTTATAATTTTATGCAAGTTTCTATGATAGAAACCACTAAGGTTTCATGGTGATCTATATGCTCAAGGAGTGGAGGATTAGCTTTATTTGGAGATCCAAGTCTTCAGAATTATCTGAACCTTGGATGATCATATGGTTGTACTTGTAACCAGTCTTCTTCATGTATTAGTAGGGTGATGGTGAATTCTGGTCACAAAGACTCATGATAAGATGGTTCTCACATGGTTATACATATAGAAACTATTTTATGATGATTATTACCATTCATTCCTATTTTCTATAAAGATTCAAGATAATATTGATTTGAACCAGGGTTATATGATACTTATTTAGTGTTCCATAAGGTATAACAGCATCACATACTACTCCCTCGATATGGTGTGTGATGGTTTTTTTAAAGTACGTAAGTTTGAGAAGGGCCTTTGTGGAGAAATATGTGCCACCATAGTCTCCTTGTACATTATTACAAATGTTGGAGTGCTAGAATGGGCTATAGTCATTGAGATATTATTGGAAGAGTGATATTGGGTTGTTTGACCTAATATTGGTCATCATGGTGATAATTTAACTATAACTACTAGAAGGTGAAATATTTTAGTGTCTCATAATCGAATCCATACATATTCCCAAACCCAAAAATGTAGATTGGTCATATAGGATTCATGTATAGGACCTAGTCATTCAAGATACAGGTGATGCTATACTTGTGACAGGTTAGGTCACTTAACTCATGACTTCCTAACCTAATCTACTGAAAAATATAGGATGAAAGTGGATGTACCACCATTAAAAATACAACATATTGATCAGGGATCTCTCAAACATGTTTGGGGGGACCCCTAGGTTGGAGGTGATGATAAAGGGTTAGGCTAATATCAAGAGAGATAATCTACTGCTGTAAGCATATATGATGAGATACATCCCCCACCACCACAAGGTGGACCATTTCAGACTCATAGGGCTATCATTCATGGCTACAGGCAAATACAGGCTATGGAAGGATATGACTAGGCTACTCATGAGATGATTTTTTGTATGATTTTGGTCTTTTATACACTTTCCCCATAACTTTTAGACATAGGAGTGGGTCATTAATTTTCTCAATATCCATCGTTTGAGAGATAGATCTTCCAATTGAGACTTTGTCCCAACACCTATGGCCAGAGTTTCCTATTGGGAGTAATTATTCTATATCACACATCTTCCAGTAGTGAAAGTTGGTATTCAGTGAAGAGAGTTTCACATGGGATACCTTGTTCATCATGATGAAATCTTATGACATCACCTTATAGATACACTAGTTTTACATGATGCATTCTCAGATATACAGCCATCACAGGAGAGTCAGATGCCTTCATATAGATGGGATGAGATTCTCCCTTCTGAGACAAAGATATCTCATGGTATATAAAATGAGGATTGCATGTAGAAAACAATAACCCATCACCAATAATTTGGAGATCTTATTCCTTGGTGAAATATAATCATTATAAACATGTCTTATAGTGGTAGTGGAGGATTATATTGATGTCTTCCCTAAGGATGTTCTCATATTACCTCTAAGATGTGATGTAGAATTACGCATCAAATTTCGCCTTGGTACTGTGCCGACATAATCTATAGAATAATGGATGGACCTACCAAGATCTGGAAGCTGAGGGTGCAGTTGGAGTACCTTTGAGAGAATGGTTTTACTAGACCCAGTTTCCCCCTAAGGAATCTCTAGTTTTCTCTATAAAAAATATGTATGAGTGTTTGAGACTTTGTTTTATTATCACCACCTAAATTAAGTAAACATAAAAAACAAGAATCTATTTCCAAGTATTGATGAACTCTTTTAATAATTTATAGGTGTGTTTTGGTTCTCCAAGATCGATCTCATATCCATCTACCATCAGTTAAGGGTTTGGTAGGATGATATTCTAATATTGGAATTCTAATTTCATTATGGTCACTATGTGTTCTAGGTGATGCCTTTCGATGTGAAAAATACCCCCCAAAGTGTTCATGAATCTAATGAAATATATATTTCATCCATGATTGGACCAATTTTTAGTTTTCTTCATCGATGAAATAACCATTTACACTGCATCAAAGGAGGATCATGCAAAGAATTTGAGGATGGTCTTAAACATCCATCGAGAGCACCATATTTTTGGTAAGCTCCCAAATTACACTTTTTGGATCTCTGAGTAGAATATTTAGGGTAAATTCATCTCTAATAATGTTTTATATATGGATATATAAATTTTTAATTCAGTTCCTACTTCGTATCCACCCAAGAGAAAGTTAAAGGTGCAGATTTTCCATGGTTTGGTGGGGTACTACAAGAGGTTCATCGATTATTTATCTAGTATAACAGCCCCTATGGCCACCCTAATGTGGAAATTACATCCTTTTCAAATATTGAGCAGTGTTGTAGATACTTTGAGGAGTTGAGGTTGTGTTTAACTAGTGCACTTGTCTTGAGACAACGAGAGGAGGGCATTGAGCATGTGGTGTTTTTCAATGCCTCTAGAGCTAGGCTCAGTTGTTTGTTGATACAGTGGAAGATATTTCTCTCTTATGGGTTGAGGTAGTATAGAATCCATGAGAAAATTTACAGAACCCAAGACTTGGAGTTTCCAATGATAGTCATCTCTCAGAATATGTGGAGGCACTATCTTCTAGATGAGAATTTCATAGTATACTCAAACCATAAGAGTCTGAGGTATATCTGTACCCAGGGATACCTTAACCTAAGACAGATTCATTGGATGGGGTAACTGTGGGACTCTGACTTTGATATAGTCTATACTCATTGGAAGTGGAATTTAGTGGCTGATGACCTTAGTAGTAAGTCTCATTCCCACTTGGTGTAGGAGGTGTCTGAGCAGCAGGCTTCATTTCAGCTAACACTCGTAGATGAGAGGGGTTTAGTTTTTATTAATCCAATGGTGGTGAATTATCTTATTCTTCAACATGTTATAGAATATCATTTGATATACATTTAATTTTCGATTTTTCATGAATATATATCCTTAAGATATGCTCTATATGGATTCTCTGAAGGAGGGGATCACAACATCCTTTTTTTGGTGATGGATAGTGGTTATGGTCACATTGTATAAGAAGGTATTCAGAAATTTTTATACTTATTCATTGGTTGTACATCCTAGTGAGGAAAATATATATATTTAATTTTAGTTTCAGTTTTTGGGGGATAGAATGAGGTTGAGTATCATTGATTTTTTCTATTGGTGACTCACATGTTAGCTGATAAATGTTGAACATCAGGTTTCAGCAGGTTTGACTCAACCTCTAGAGATCTTATAATGGAAGTGGGATGACATATCTAAGGAATTTTTTAAGGGGATTACATGGATAGTGATATACCACTGCGCTCTTTGGGTCATCTTTGACTAACTTACCAAGTCGATACACTTTCTTACAATCGGGGAGTAGAGTTTGGTTGATAGTTTGGGGTTTTTGTATGTGAATTGGATCGTTAAAATTCAAGGGGTACCCATAATTTTCATCTCAAAAAATGATGATCAGTTCATGTCATAGTTTTGGAGAGGTGTGTATGATGATTTTGGGACCCACTAGTGAATGAGTACAAAGTTTTACCCCGAAATGGATGATCATACCAAGAAACTATTTAAGTGTTTGAGGATAATCTAAGATCCTATGTTTTGGACTTTCGTATGAGTTAGTAGGCTAAATTTACATTGGTATAGTTGAAATAAAATAATATTTATCACTCTACTATCAACATGTTACCTTTTTAGACCTTATATGGGAGACACGTCAGGTCACCGTTATACTGTAGTGATAATCGATAGACATCTATTGTTGGTCCAGAATGGTATAGGTGATGACTGAGAAGGTTCAAGTGATCTATTAGAGTATAAGGATATCCTAGATATTATAGAAATTTTATGTGGATCAACATCATAGGATTTTGTATTTCAATAAGGGATACCATTTTTTCTTGATAGACTCTCCATAAGGAGGATGAAGAATATTTTTCAAGGGAAGATAATGGTCTTTGAAATTCATCAGGTTGTTTGAGATCCTATAGAGGGTTGTCTGATTTTCATACTAAATGTACATACCCCAATATATTGATAGAGTACATAAATACTACCATGTGTCATAGCTGAGAAAATACATTCATTTACCTATATATATTATTAACTAGTGTGATCTGGACATCGAGGATAGAGCCACCTTCATGGATTACCTAGTGGTGATCAGGGGCTGACAGGAGAGGATCCTATTTAGATGAACCACTCCCTTGGTTCAAGTACTTTGGTAGCATGGGAGGGTGAAAGATAACTCCTGGGAGTAAGAGAGTCAGATGCAAGCTAAATAACCCCACCTTTTTGAGTAGCCTATACATTTTAGGTAACATTAAAGGATGGAAGAGTGTAATGACTCTGGTTTTTTGGATTTATTTATTTTAATATTTCTATATATATATTTATATTTTTTTCCTCAGAGTATATGTTGTGTTCATAAGGCATCAAAATCAATATATTAAAAATATTAATATATATTAAATTACACACACAAATTTTTCTAGAATAAGTGTATTTCCCATTGTATGGGACCTCACATAGGAAATCTATGGCCATGAATATTTCTAGAATGTGTGATTTACGCTGGTCGCAAAATAAAGACGGCCAATGTGTTGGGTTTTTGTTAAAGGGAAAACATTGGTGGTGCAATGAGTAAAGTAAATAAAATTATTTATTTATTTTATTTAATTGGCCTACAAAGAAAAATAACTCTATAAATATGTTATTATAGAAAATCCTTAGGATTATCTGCATAAACCTAGGAGATTAGAGAGAAGGTGTAAGTGTTATTCATTATCAATGGTGGATTAATGATCGACAACAAATGGATTAATGTGAATCATGATGTAGAAGAAAAAATCATTGTGATCATCTTCTTCATCACCTGAGGAAACATTCTTCACTAGAGATAAATACAACATTGAGTTGGAACTTATTAATCTATGTTTATCCACCCTTATTGATCAATGATCATTGATTATAAATTATTTTCTTAATTTATCTCAATTACCATGCATCATGTGAAATAGATATAAATATTTTTGAGATATTGATTTATTTCTTCATTTTTCATTCCATGCTTTACCCAAAATTTATTCATTTATTGTTCCATGTTTTATCTCAGAATTCATGGAAGATACATTCAGGATATGTGGATCGATGTTTTTTGGTTGAATCGAGATGTGAGGTAGATTTTGGAAGTTGATTACATAGATTAGATTCTGGTTCTTAGTTATTTATCCAAAGGAGAGGCATGGTGTGTGTTGGGATGAACATAATGGGGTTTGGGTAGTTATAATTCTTCCATTGGTGACGGATCAGGCATGGTAATCCCTAAATTTGTTTTACTAGATGTGAATAAATGTTGAATAAGTGGGGTCAGAGATGCGGGTGAGTAATGTCAATATTTCCTTGGATTATGGAAAATCCTAACAGACACGGTGTGTAGTTTAGGAAAACATTTTGTGTTGTCCCCTGGCTATGGGGATAGGGTTTCTGGTGAAATTAAATATCATACATTTTGTAAGAACTTATAAACACTATGTGACCTGGTAATAGAGTATTAGTATGTACCCTATCGGAACACAGACAAGAGTAAAACTAGTGTAAATGGGAATGTCAAGACCCGTCCTCGGGGCCCGTGCTGTGACTACCCAAGCCCGACTTCCATAGGCCAGGGGCTGGCGACTAGCACTAAAGGCGTAAATCCTAAATGAAGGGAAGGCATTGCCTTTACGAAGCAAAAAACACAACAGAGTACACAAGTGAAGTAAACACTAAGTGAAACTGAGTACAGGGTAAGTGCTGAAAAAGTAAATGGGCCAGTATACAAACCCAACTGAAATTACAGTACAACTGAAAGGAAAGTGCAACAGTAGTAAGTAAAACAGCAACACTGAGTCGTCCTCCAGAAATCCCACCTGAAGTGTGGGTACAGATAGTATCCTCAGCTCCTCAGGTCCGACCGTCCGCTTCATGTACGTCCTGCCAAGTGGTCCACCTCTGGGTACCGTCCAGCTCCACAAGCCTCCACCCAGATTAGTGATGTATGTCATCTACATACAACACAAAGTATTGCGGGAATAGCCTTTGTAGGGGTGAGTATACGATACTCAGTAGGGACCTTGAGACCCCCGAAGGTCTCTCAGAATCCACGCAGGATAAACCACAAAGGAAAGATAAAAGAATGAAGTATCAAAAAACTCTACCAGGGTATATGCCCATACATATACCTAAGTCATCAGTTACAGATCGGTTCCAGCTCTCGAGCCCAAGCACAACCAAGTCCACATAAGAAAGCACAACCGAGTCCACACAGGAAAGCACAACCCAGTCCACACAGGAAAACAAGTCATCCACAACAATGATAATGATCGAGAATCAAGAATCAACTCACATAGGTATACACTTCTTAAGGAGATAGAGATGATCATATGTAGCCACTGATTCATCTAATCTGTCAGACCCACATAGGATACAAGACCAGCTAAGCTATCGGACCCAAAAAGGATACAAGACCAGCTACTCTACCGGACCCACATAGGATACAAGTACAGAGTCAAGTACTGTCGGACCCATATAGGATACAAGAATTTTAGTCATCAAAATTGAACCCACAAAGGATCCCAGTACAGTTTTTGTCTCTGTCGAACACATGGAGGATCCAAGTATAGTCGTCGTCGCTGCCGAACCCAAGGAGGATCCAAGTGCAATCGTCTTTGTCGTAGTCGCAGCCAGCTCTAGGGTTCCTCCACACAGCATGCTTGATTCCGGGAGGGTCCTCTCATTGAGAAAAAGAGAGTCGATACATCAACTATCACGAATTCTATATTTTATGTATCCCAATGTTCTGTCTCGTCAAAAGAAACCCAATGCAACAGACGGTGCGTCAATCGGACGCTCGGTCTGAGAGTTATTGGCTTTTTGTTCGAGGGGCCCGGTTGGTTTTTAAGATAAAACCAACCTGACCATACTCTAGATACATTCAAACCTCAAGTGTAGTAATCCAAAAGGACCGTCTCATCAAGATTAATTCAACGCAAATGACGACACATCAAATGGACGTCCGGTCCATAAGTTATAAGTGTTTCCGTTCCAAGGGCCCAGTTGGTGTCGGGTTCAAACCAACCCAGCCATACCCAAACTTTGGCAAAACCTCGAGTTTAATATACCGAAACGACTGCCTCTATCGAAGGATTACTACTCAACTAACGGTGTGTCAATCGGAGGTCTCTAACTCAAGTTATGGTAAAAACACCGAAAACGGTCCGAAGTGGGGGGTCTGGGCCCGGTCTGACCCGGCCCAACCCCCTGGGTCGGCCCGAACCAGGTCGACCCAACCCAGGTCCGGGTCCCGCCTAGTAGGGTGTGGCCCGGCCCTGCTGGGCGCGGCCCGGCCCAGTCCGCAAGACCCGCCCCATCCCGGCTGGGGGGGTGCGCTGGCTCGACCAGCGGGCCGAGGAGGGGGGACGCGGTCCCCCCTTTGTGCTCCACAGACGCAGCAACTGACGTCGCGCCTCCCTGGATCCCGCTCGGCCGTGGGATCCACTTCCTCACCACAATGGCTTCAGCCGCAGCAGGCTCCCACTGGCGGTGCGCCGAGGCGACGCCACCTCCGGGCGGCCGGCCGGTGTCGGCCGCCACCACCGGCACTGGCCCTGAGGACGGGTCCTTACAGGGAAATACTAGAGTAAAGGGGCATGATCTAAAGTACATGGGCAAGACGAGAGTATACCAGTACCAACCGAAGTACAAAATCACATGATATAAGAACAAGGGCATCCATTGGGAAGCCAAGAAATTCCATTTACCACCATTATACACCATTTAGTATCACATGGCCATACAATACATGTACATTCGAGGAAATTGCCAGGTTTCTATGTGATTTCACATTCCCTGGGACCCTATGTACATGCCATGTACATTCCTCAAGGATTCCCACCTTGTGTAACTCTTTATTATGGAATCATATTTTGGCCCTTGAGTATCTTATCCTAAGAATTTTTCCTCATAGAATAGTATTATGAACATAATTTTATCATCAAATATAAGTCACTCAGTGTTATGAGCTTGATGCTTCTTTCACAAATGCTTGACCGATGGTAGTGATTGGGTGTGATCAATTGAGATATGTTAGGGTCATTACTCCCATCTCACACCAAGGTGTGGGTTCCCCATACACTTTACATAGGTAGATTTGGTGCTCTGTCGTACTACAATAAGGCATGGTTCCTTTTTATGTGGAGTGGTACTCCCCCAAATTCAATATCTTGTGATAGGTGGGTCCCCTAAAGAGTTTATTGATCCATTGGCTGTGGATTATGGTAGCGAGTAGCAGTCCCCTCCACTCTGATTATTGTGAGGTTGTGCATGGTGTTGGGAATTGGAGATGGACCTTCAGAGTTGTTGGATGACTCATCATTCTAAGCTGGGTTGTGAACATAGATATACCCTTTGGGATTTGTTTCCCTCTTACTTATGGTTTTAATTGACTACTTTTTATCTTTCTATTTATCCCTTCTTGGTTTTTTGGGTTTCCTACTGGGTTCATTTATTATCACCCTTGTATGGAATTTTCCTACATGTGTTTTGTCTTATGGTGATGAAAGACAGATTAGTGGTGACCTTGGTGGAACAAAATTCAAAGGAGCATAGCTACACCTAGAAAATATGTCTGTGTTCAGTGGTCAACCTTGGAGACTGTGATCCATGATCTCTTCAATCACCCTTATTTTAATTTTTGTTAATTTGGGACCTCATATATGCTTAGGAATGTATTTTTTCCCATTTACTTTTGTATTGTGTTGCGGTACTTTGATTCTTTCCTAGCGGTTATTGCATGAATGGATTACATTCTATATTTTTTTAACCCCTTATATCTGAACTGTTTCATGGGGAATGAGGTTTTATGTGTAAAAATAATTAGCATAAGGCCTCCCATTTTAGTATTTTCTACTTGAAAATTGTTTCTATCCCCTAAGATATTCGAGTTGGGATTCAATTCATCGTACCCAACATATTGGTGGCTACCTGGGCCCTAGTGTGTTGGGTTATGAAAATTATTTAACATAACAATATAATTTCCATGCCAATTAATTAACAAGGATATCTAGGTGAATTACACTAAAATATATTAATAATAATTGGGAATTGGAAATTTAAAAACAATTAGCATAATCAAGTGAAGAATGTAGAGTTCTTGTTATCATGTACTTTTGAAGAATAATATTATTAATGAGTTTACAAATATTTATATAGGAATTTGAAATTTTAGGCGACCAAAAAAATTATGGATAATTACCCTCTAAAAATTTAGAGTATATGATCACAAATATTTAACATGCATTAGGGATATCATATTTCATTAAAAAAACCACATCCTAGTATGCTTTGAACAAAATGGTGAGCATGTAAAAAACTTGAGTTTAATACACTTCATACAAGATATAAGGTCCACCATCTACATTTTCATCATCCATTATCAGAAAAGGTTTTCCTTAAAAAATTATCCATAATAAAAAAAATACATGTAATACGAAGGGATTTTGGATCAGAGAAAAATAAAGAATCTCTTGACACTTAGGTTAATTTTAGTATTATAATAACTAGAGAAAGGAGTATAATTTGATTGTTCCTAGGATATATTAATGATAGTACTTTCAATGATATCACAACAATATTAGAATATTAATTTGAAAATTCAAAAAAAACTATAATTGAAATATAAATAAGAATTAAAAATTGATGGAAAAATAATTCTTACCTATGTTGAACTTTTTTTCCAAGATTCAAACCATGGAACCAAAAAACACTT
The DNA here is from genome assembly GCA_963277665.1 of Viscum album. Taxonomy (NCBI): domain Eukaryota; kingdom Viridiplantae; phylum Streptophyta; class Magnoliopsida; order Santalales; family Viscaceae; genus Viscum; species Viscum album. The sequence goes on along the minus strand of OY728132.1, from coordinate 753,762,352 downwards.
CAGTATTAAAGATAGAGCTTTATGAGAGACTCATTATAAAATCCCTTAAGATAAAAAATTGATTTTTTTATAAGAAAAATAAGTATATTTAGTCGGTATTTATAGGTATGGTGATTGAAATTTTATGGAATAAAGATTATATTTTTTTATTTTACCACTATATCAAGTGTTACACCACCCCCATTATTCGATCACACCCCCTTAATGCTACACTGTAAAGGATAGTGGAAAATTAGGTAATGATCAATACCATGGATGATTTTAGTCATGAATATATATATGATGTCCTATTTTTTATATTTCATAATATTTAATCATGTTTTAAAAAAATTGAATATATTAAAAAAATTATTATTTTCACCCCTTAATAAATTTCATATTCTTAATTCCAAATATTCAACCTATTTTATCAAATTCAATCAAACCAATCAACCAAATAATACTTCTAATTTTTAGTTCTTTTAATATATAGATTTTGTGACTTGAATTATTTTTATCTTGTGATATAGTTACTATATGTGTGATTTTTACTAGTCAAAATGAGCCATGATAGATCAAAATTATAGTCAAATTATTTATTTATTTTCTATTTCCCATTTCTAGATATAGTGGTTTCAATAAATCAATATCACCAATTTTCAATGCATTATATTGTAATAAAATATAATAATTTATTGCTATAATTTATAGAGTATTATATTGCCTAACCTTATAATATTTTTTTCTCAAAATTTTAAATTAATCAATGAACCAATGGGGATATTTCCTAATCATTATATCACTGCTTTCCTATTTCTCCACTTATACTAGAAGATTCCACTAAAAAACATTCACTAGCCAACTTTTTTTATTTTTTGTCACTTTCACACTCATATCTAGAATTTAATTTTCCTCTATATAATATGATAATTTGGGATCCAACTAAAATTAGAAAAACATAAATATATGTGAAAAAATTAGACTAAAATTCCTTTGAAGTGATATATTGAATAAATTTTGCACTTTAATTTTTTTTTGGCTGTATTAATAAGTGATATTCTAGCAGTCCAATCTATTACAATATGTGAAATGGACTAATATACTACAGACATAACATCACATTCTTTCCTAATATCATAAATTGTTTCCATAGAGATGTCTTTGAGATTTAACATTCCTTTACATAAAATTTAATATCCTTCCTATAATTTTTAACAAAAAAATTCCAATCTACTTGGTGTGGATTCAATATGAATCATGATGGAACTTAGAATCTTTGATGACTCTTCCCCATGATATAGAGTTAATAACTTCTGTTCATTTATATCATCACAACATGTTGAATTCCTTCATCTATTTCCATATGAGGATTAATATGTTTCTATTTAAATTCTAGAGAGGTAATTATAATTCAATAAAACTCTACTAGAGGTAAATACTGGTTCTAAATTCCCTAGAATAAAAGTGATCATGATGATAACATTTCCTATAATTTTTGGATACTCCTGTAATATTTTCTATCTCTTTAAGGGTGATGACATTGGATAAGATTAAGCTATGTATATAAATCCTTCTAAAGTCTCCTCCACAAATTTATGTTAATGTTAAATCTTATCCAGATACTATTGGCAATGGTTAACCATAGAGTTTAACAAAAAAATTACATGAAATATTGATATATGATCTATTGAAACATATTCATGTATTTCTAGTAAATAGTATGACTTCGTTAAATAATCAATAGTGGCATATATTTCATTACACCCCATGGATTTCCTATGTATTCCAGTGGTGACATTTTAGGTGGTATGTTTTAGATTATTGTATTTTATTTTTTGAAAATTATGATACATCAAATTTAATTTATTTCAATAATTATTATTTCTCATAGAATTATTTATTTATTAATTTTTTTATGTTTTTAATTTTAATATTTTAATTATACTATATTATGTCTATGAGTTTTTGAAAAAATGGAATAAACTATGAAAAGAGTGTAAAAAATTCTATGGATTTGAATATCAACTCTTTGATTCCTAAATTGTTTCTAAGTATGAAATATACTCTAAATAAAAATGAAATAAACTCTATTCAAACCTAAAATGATCTCTACAAATTTAAAAAATTATCTCTATAATAAAGTGAAATGAAATCTACAAAAAATAAAAATGAGATCTATGAAAATTACTTTATGATATTTCTGTTATAAACTATCATCTTATATATTTTTATCTTCATAAGTTTTTTTACCTTCTTAATCTTTTTTTATCTAATGATGTCTCATTATCATGTGAAATATTTCATATCTCACATATTTTAATATATTAAAAATGAAATTATGATTATTATGATATTAATAGAATTATTCAAATGTATCATAATTACTATTATATAATTTTTTTAGGTATTATTTCACAGTGAAAATTGTTGTCTTTTATGGAAACACATTTTGAGCAACAATAGGTAGATGAAAATTTTGAAACACCAACGTGATGAATATATTGGATATTATGAATTGACCATTCATGTTTTTGTTTATAAATTTTGTTCTAAGGAACTAGATGGAAGGACATACATAAGATGATCATGAGTGTGCAAAAAATTAGAGATATGAAAGTTATATAATTTTTAAACTAAGAATATAAATATTTAGGTTTGATCAATAAAAGAAACTTCATTTTTATAAACTAAATTGAGAAATAAGTGATCGAGATGCATCCAATTATTTTTCTTCTTTTGTTGTCATTTTAGTTTTTGGAATCAAATTTTCATTTTTTTTCTTTGAATGTGATTAAAATTCTGGTTTATACTTTTACCTTCAACAAAAAGGTTCATGTTTTATAATTCGGATAATTTAAAATATTTTTTTAGGGTGCGAATCCTTTTTTAATGTTAGGGTTGTTTGTTTTTGGTTGTGCCTAAAGGTGTGAAAAAATTATTATCTATAGAAATTTAACAAAATATTTCAATAGTGAGGGTTTTCTTTAGTGGGTTTCATTTCAAACAAGGATAATATAAAAGTAAAGAGTGATGTATGATCATGTTGATCCAAACTACTATAAAAATATGGTTTTCTTATTTTATTTTTTTCATTGCAATATGTTTTTTTCATTATTTATACTGCAACATGAATATGAACATTTTATAAATTTCCACTAACTATATAAACTTCTTTAATTACTACAATAATTTAATTAATTTATTAAAATATTTAAGTGTTATACTAAACCATCATTAAGATCATATCAACATATAGTAGTGGGGAAAAATCAAACCATATAGATTTAACTTTAGAGATATTGTAAAAAAAATTATATTGTTCTAACCAACTCCCAGAACTAATAATCCAAGGAAAATATTTTTTTAGATGTTAGAAAAAGAACAATATTTTTTTTGTAGATTCCTAATAGACAGCCATATTATGATGGGAATGATTATGGTTGCTGCTATAAAATGATTAATTCATATCTTAAAAACATAACCATAGATCACTATATAATAATTGTGAACCATATAAACTCATTGATTATTATCTAGAAACTCTTATGGGTAACGATGAAGGGAAGTATATTTTAAATTAAAAATTCATGGATATATTATAATATGGTATTTTTCAAATTTTATTAGGCCTTATTTCAGCTTCTATGAGTGCTCAATACATATATATGACACTACAAGTCACACGCTACTACAAATATAATATTAATTAAAACAACTAGGAGTACTACATGAAAAAAAAAATAAAGACCTTAAGATGTGTGAAGTTGAATCTATGAAAAATATGTTTCATATATTCACGAGCATCATAAAGGGTATAAATGTGCTTGGTGAGGTGTTGGACAATATAGTGTTGGTAAAAAGGTAGTATGATCTCTACCTAATAAGTATTATGAAAAAAAAATCCACTAATTAGTGAAATAAAATCAAAGTGTATACATTAAATGAACTAATTTTTTCATTTATTAAATATATAAAAATCATAAAAAAATTAGATCACGAGCCTTTGAAAAATAAAGGTATTTCACAAAAATATAATATAACTATTTCTTATAACTCTTTTGATTTTGAATCAAAATAATGTAAGAAAGGTGAAATAACACACTTGAATAAATTAAGATACAATTTAATGAAAAGGAAGAGATAATTAAGGGAATAATAAAACTTTATCAAAAGGATAATCTAAAGTAAAATAAGGATGAAAATATAAGTAAATAGAACGATGTTTGATAACTAGATTATTATGAATTTTTAAATAATTGAAACATTATGATATATTTCCTAAAAATAAATAATCAAATAAATGATATGAAATACAAGAATAAGGATAAGCGGTCATTGGAATTTGAACTAAGATATATAGGAAATTTAGACTCATATGATGATTCTCGAAGTTAAAATGAATCATCTAACTTTTTTTGAATAGATAACAATATAAAGGAGGTTAGTGTTGATTCTAGTTATAGTTCAAGTTATGATTCAGCTTATAATAGATATAGTTTCATAAATTATATAATGAAAATGAAATGTTTAAGGAAGACTTTTTATGAATTCTTTAACTATACAAAGATTATAATGGAAGGAATAAAAAACATAATAATGAAAATGAAAAACAACAAAAAAAAAATTTAAAACCCTTCAAGTATATCTTATTATTCTAATGAAATGGTTTCTGGTGGTTTATAGATTTCAATAAATGAGAATAAAAATATTATAAAATAATTTGTTAGAATGAAAGAAATATTATCTATTTTTATTCAATAAAAAATTAATTATGAAATGAAGATGGATATGAAGAAAAAACTAAATAAAAATGGTTTTTCATATAATAATAAAATACCAAAATTATACAAGTGTTTATTTACTAAAATTTCTAAATTAATTATTTCTAATGTTATATGTTTTATATATAGTATAAAAGGTCATTAGGCTAATAAATGTTCATTGAGATTTACTCAATCTTTAGGTTATTTTAATTTTTTTTTTTTTCTAAGAATATTTTTCTCGATTAGAAAATACTAAATGTCTAAATGAATTTTTTTTGTAGAAAAATTAAATTACTAATACTATTCGAATTAATTTAGAATGGGTAATAAATCCCCTTACAAAATGACTTTTTTGGAAATTTTCCTTAACAGTATAAAGTATGAATGGTACATGGAAAATGGTTTCTATTTGCTTATGACTAGAGATCCAACAATTATAATCTCTTAGTATCAATCTGATAAAGCATCTGTGACCTCTAGAGGCAACTCAAAAGGAAATTTCATAGGTTTTGTTAATGTAAATATTTCTAAACCTTTTATAATTTCTAATGTATTATATACTTAAGGATTAAAAAATAATTTTATAAGTATTTTAGGAAAATATGATGATATAATGACTGTTAAGGTTAAAGATAATTAATCTCTTATTTTCAACAATGAATCTATATTATATTATTCTTAAAGAAAAGAAAATATTTATTATATTTTTTATAATATAACTATTTAAAATGTGAAGTGTCTAAATTATATATAATCCTGTGATATATTTTGTAATGAGAGGCTTAGATGTGAAATTATTTGGTTACAATATAAATGGTTAAATCATGGACATGTTTTGGAATTTCTTGAGCTAAATATAAGAAATACTTTTTCTAGGATCTATGTTTAAAAATAAAATAGCATAAAGAAATTATTCATTCTACTAACATATTTCTAATATTAAAACTTCTCAAACATATATATATCTATTAATTTGGATCTATTTATAATTCTCACTTAGCGTTAATAAATATTATTTTCAGATAGTTGATAATTGGATAGTTTTACTTGGACATACTTTATGTCTCATAAGTATGAAACATTAACTAAATTTAATTATTTGTTTAAATTAATTCAAAATTATAATGGTTACTTAATTAACACTATTTTAATAGATAAAGGCGGTTAATTTTTAGTATATAAATTGAGATATTTTGTGAATAAAATGGTTATGATCGTTGTTTTTTATCCCCTAAAACACCACATCAAAATGGTGATATACAAAGAACAAATAGATATTTTTAATAAATTTAAAAACTATGCTAGATAAATATAATCTAGAAAAATAATTTTGTGTTAAATATATAAATATAGATCTCTATATGTTAGATATATTTATTATTAATCCTTGATATAGGAAAAGATCTTTTGAATTATACAAAGGAATGAAACACTAGGTTGGTCACTTTATAATTTTTTGGTGTGAAGGTTTTATTTTTAATACTAAGGATAATTTAGATAAATATGATGCTAAAAGTGATGAAGGAATTGTTAAAGGTTATTGTAATATTATTAAGGATTATATATTTTATAATAATTGAACTATGATTACATAAGAATCTATGTTTATTAAATTTGAAAAAATAACTAGAAGAAAATTTCAGATTTAGATAAAATTGAAAAAGAATTTTGAGGGACTAATTTTAGAGAAAATGAACCTCAATAAAACAATTTATTAGTTAAGTGGGATTATATATCATATAAATCTTATATAAGAATTTTAAAACACATAGTGATAATCATTTAGATAAATTAATAGGTAATTTTGAACATAGAATTCATACAAATAAATTAGTTTTATCTTTTAAAAATTTTGTTTTGTTTATAAATTTATGCCTAATGATGTGTTTGATGTATTGAATGATTAAAACTTGATTATTTCAATATTATATTAAAATTATTAAATTCTCTATAAATATATTTTGTAATTTTTTTAAACCCCTAAATATGAATAGTATAGAAAATAAATCGATATTTTGAAAAAAAAAAGAAATCTACTCAAATAATAAAGAGTAAACCTAAATTAGTTTCTCAAGGATTTTTTCAAGAAAATGGTAAATATTTTTTATGAATATTTTTATCCTATTTCTGAGATTAAATATTTTTCTATTTTTTATATTTTTAAATTTTTAATAGATTCATATTCTTTCAAATGTATGTTAAAATTGATTTTTTTAAATGGCTTGATTTTTCCAGAATTATATTTTAATCAACTACATTGTTTCCACTATGAATAGTTTTTTAATCTTGTTATTAAATTGTCATAAGCTTTATATGGTTTTATGTAAGATCTATTATTATTGTAGGAAAGACTAACCTTTTTTATTGTATAATGGTTTTACTAATAGAAAAGTTGATCTAAGTTTATTTATGAAGAATATTTCTTATGATGTTTTAGTTCTTCAAATATTTTTTGATGATATTTTTTTGGTTATTCTAGTGAGTTGTTATGTAATAAAATTTATAATTTAATGATAAGTTCATTTTATACGAGTTTAACTGGTCAGTTGAAATTCTTTTTATCACTTCATATTCTTCAAATACTTAGTGGAATATTTTTTAATAAGATTAAATATATTGAAGAGCTAGTTAGGAGGACTGGAATTGATTCAATTAAAAAATTTAAAACCCCAATGGTTAGTAATTCTAAATTATATTTAGATGTTACTCGAAAACCTGTATACATTAAACCATTTAAATGAATAAATATAATTTTAATTTATTTAAAATTTAGTACACTTTATTATGTTTTTATTGTATATATGGGTGATAGATTTTAGGTTGATTCTATATAAATTAATTTAAAATTTTTTAAAAGAAACATTAGATATATTAAAGGAATTTTTATTTATTTTTTATTTTAATATAAATAGATTTTTTTTTAATTTTTTTAATAATTCTGATTTTGAATTTAGATTTTGTAGGATTTATAAAAAAGTACATCTTGAATGTTTCATTTTATGGTAAAATTTATATTTCATGAAGCACAAAAAAATCAATTATTAATTACTTTATCAATTATTAAGGTTGACTATATAGATTATAAACATTTGTGTGATCATTCTTTATAGATTAAGAAAAAATTGTATTATTTTTATTTTTATAAAATTCCTATTTATTGTGATAATTATTCTACTATTTTAATTTTGAAGATCCCATTACGACATTATCAGACTAAACATATATATGTAAGATTTAATTTTATTAAATACCACAATAATAATGAATATTTGTTTTGAATTTTTTTCAAGTGATAATCAATTGGATGGTATTTTTACTAAAACATCTCATGTAATGAAATTTGGGAAAAATAAATTTGAACATGGTATGATAGTGAAATAATAAAATTTTAAGTGTTTATTAATGTTTAAAATTTTTAACTATTTGGTTGAAAATGATCTATTCTCAAAAATAATTAAAATATAATGATTATTATTTTGTTTTTTACAATATTTACAAGTTGTTATGACTATTATACTTATGTTTAATTTTTTTTATGTCTGTAAGTTAGATTTAGTGGGAGTTCTTAACTATATTATTTATATTTCAGTATGAATGTTATTAAAACTCTTTCTACTTATTTCAGTATGTTATGTGTGATTAAATATTTTTTATTTTTTAAATTTTTTAAAGGGGATTTATTTAAAACAAAGTGAGATGGTTTTATGAATAACTTTTTTTAAACTTTTCATGAATTATATAAAGGGTGTGAGTTTTCATAAATTCTTATTTAGTATAAAAATTTTTAATAATGGGTTGATTTTTAGAGTTAGTATAGAGTTTTTTTTGTATTTTAGGTTTTAAAAATTAAACCACCTCACATTTATAAAATTTGAATAATTAAAATTTCAAAAAACATTGTATATTATCTAAATTTTTAATGTTTATAATTTTTATAGTTTAATATTCCTATATTAAGTTTCTATGTTTTTCTGAAACTACTATATTTATATAAATAGTGTAAACAACACCACACATTCTTCTACCATCACTCTGAAATCTATAATTTCTCTAAGTATTAAATGAACTCTCTGAATATTTAAAAACAAATATATATAAACTAAAATGAAATCTAAAAAATATTAAAATGAACTTCATTCCTTTAAAAAACAATTCTACACAGAACTAAAATAAAATCTATGAAAAATAATAATGAACCCTAAAAAATAATTTTATGATATTTTTATTCTTAATTAATTATATTATATATTTGTATCTTATAATGTATCAATATATTATTACATGTTATATTACCTTATGATATTTCTTTAACTTTTGAAACTTGTTATATCATTCTAACTATAATATTTTATTAATTCAAATTATGATTCCTTTAATATTATGATATTAATTTATATTCGTTATTAATATTGTTATTTTTTCTCTCTTGTTTTTGTTTTCCCACACAGTTTTCTTTCTATTATGGGAACTCCTTTTAAGCTACAATGAATAGTAAAATTTTGGAAATACTAATGTTATCAAGATCACAGGGATCATTAGATGTCAACTAGTGTTTTTTATAAATTCTATTCAAATTAATTATATATAAGGAGATACTTAAGAATAAAATGAGTGTGAAATATGAGATAAACCAAATTGGTGAAATTTTTGTACAACAATTACAACTATGTGGTCATGATCATTATAAGGAACATTATTATGATAAGATTAATTACACTAGAATTGATCGAGATATGCAGATGTCTATTTTTCTTTTTTATACTTCATTCATTTTCTAATTTATATTTTTTATATTTTTTTTTATTTTTTATCATCTGTCATTTTATGATTTTCCCTTCTAAAATAAGGTTCATGTTTGGTTATACCTCCACTATAAAAGGAAGGTTTGTCTTTGGGTTGTGACTCCCATGTAATTATGAAGGTTTATTGTTTTAGATTATGCCATAAAGTTTACAAAATTAAATTATTGTAAATTGTTATAATATACTTTCAAAAGTGATGGATTTTTTTAGTTGGTAAAATTTATTTCATATAGAAGACAAATATAAAGAGTAGATGAAAGATTATGTTGATCTAAACTACTATAAAAATATACTATTCTTGTTTTATTTTTCTTTTATATTGTTTCTTCTTCATTTTTCATACTACTGCATGAACATGAACAATATTCCATATTGCACTAGTTATCTAAAATTATTATATTTTTTTTCAAATTTAATTAATTTTCTTAATATTTTACAAGTTCTTTTCAGACCCCCTCTAGAAAACCTCAATATATTTCACAAGGATGATAGAAATAAAGATTATTATTTTCCCACTTCTACTACAGTATAAGTAATTATGGAAATACTTCGATGGTAAGTTCTCATAGATCAATCACTTTTTACCTAACTAAGTATATTCCAATGTAATCTACAATATCACAATTCATATTTTCCCACAAAAAATTATCATAGATATTTTTATACATATTGTAACTACAAGGATGTATAGATATTTATAAGTGAGGAACCTGATCAGATGTTTCTTACTCTACATTTTTTAATAAAAGAATACATAACCTATTACCAAACCATAAAACCTTATCTTCATCAATATTAAAATCTAGTAATTTCCCATTTACCACATATTGTATATTCTATTGTAAAGCCTCATCATCATGTTAACCTTTCTTAATCCTCTATAATAAATAATGTTGTGAAATTTTAATGAATTGGAATGTTGTTACTCTGACCATTATCAAATGAATATATATTCATAATAATTCCTTGAAAATTAGATCATCCCCTACCCTCATCATGGATAATGTAACATGGAGTTTTCTAATGAATGAATCAATAACCTTTTTTCCTTCCTAATAATATTTTTTATAATAAAATAAAAAACATTATATAGATCAAATAATATATGTTGTATCATATTAAGAAATTTTAGAGTAAATATTTATTTTTAACTCTAGTGGTAAGTTTATATATATAGTTTTCTCTACAGGGATAATGTGTCTGAATTTATGGGGGAAAATCACTATCATAGACTCTAAATCATGAGTTGGATAATTAATCTCTTGGGGTTTCGTACTTAATCATTCAATATTAGAATACATCCAAGACCATTCCTTAATGCATCATTGTAAATAAAACAATCATTCTTTACTTCATGGAAGATTAAATACATGTGAATTTACCAATATACTCCTAAATTCCAAAAATCAAACCTTATATTCCATATTCCAAGTGAATCGAACCCCCTTAAAAGTTATCTTGGGTAAAAAATTATCTATTAAAGAAATATTTTCATCAAATCACTCATATTATCAAGATAACAAAAAGATAATAAATATATAAGTTATGTGTTTAGGATTTTTCCATTCCTTAATAACCATTATTTTTAAGGTTTAACATATATATAAACCTAATATACAATTTGGGAAAGTAAGACAACCTGTTGAATCAAAAATTAATATTTTCTAATTTTTAAATTTAACTTCTTTTCCCTCAAATTCATAATCCCAATTTTTCATTGAGTTTGATATTACTTATAAAATTTTGAGTATAGAAGAATATCATAAATAAATACCACCATAAAAATATTATTATAATTATTTAATACCCTAATCATTAAATCCATAAACATACATATTCCATGTCACACCCCGACCTACCCCTTATTTTATTTTATAATTTTCATTAACTTTTATTTTTTTATTTTTTTTTTTGGTTCGGGTTGAGTCCCGGATGAAAAACTTTTGAGCTATGTTAAAAATTGCACGTTTTCAGTTGACGTCGTTGGGCGCATGAGCATAGCACGTTTTGGAAACCCCCACGCGGCTCTTCTTAGGCATCGACACGATTTTCCTGCCTTCAGAAAATTTAAAATGAGTAATGTTTGCAACTTGTTGTGTTTGAAATTTTTATGGTTGATAATTTAATTATTATTATTATTATTATTATTATTACTGATCTTAATAAAGATGTTATTAATTATTATGGTTATTTATTTATTTATTTTCTCTTTTCGAGAGTTGGGGTGATTTTTAGACTAGTGCGCATGCACTACATGTTTGGCAGAGACCGTGCGAACAGCCTGGACACTGGTCTGATAACTTCTGGATCAGACAAAAGTTCACGCTTAGTTCAAACACAGTCGCTAGAGGCATGTGTGGACCGCGCAGTTGCGCTATTCAAATAAAATAATTATTATGAAATGAAATTATTGTTATTAGAGATTAAAGTTATTATTATTTTTATTATTATCATTGTTTTCTTATTATCAATATTTTTGTTTCATTTATTTATTTCTTTCACTTTTTTTATCTATTTTCTTTTCTTTATTTTTCTTTCCTTTTACCCTAACCCTAAATCCCCTTTTTCCCCCTCTCTTTCTTCCCCGTAGCGCTGTGCGCCGCCTCTCCCCTCCTCCCATTGAGACCCGGTTCGCACGTCCCAGCCGGCGCATCTTTTTGAAGCTGCAGTGCCCGGCTCCCCTTCAGCCACTGCGTACCAGCCGCCTGACACCCTCCAGTCGACCTCACCTCGCCGACGCAACTGCCACCTCACTCTCCAGCCAGAGCCACCCCTACCCATGGAATTGTATTTTCTGCCTGCCGACCCTGCACTGCACCACTGTTGTCCGCCTCATTCCAGCTCCCTCTTCCAGCGCTAGGCCCTCACCAGCACATCCCATCTTATTCTAAATTTCGGCGCAACAACACCCCCCCCCCCCCTTCACCCTTGCCGGTTGACCTGCCACTGCCACTTGTCGCTGCAACCTCCGGCGTTGCCTACTCCAGGCCGGTGTGGCATCACCGGCAACCCCCCCCCCCCCCACGGCCTCCTTGTTTGGAGTCCTTTTTACCTCCCGAGCAACCCTATCCTTTATCCCTCTCCTGGTCGCGCCGACTTCCCATCTCATTGGTCTCCATCTGGCGACCACAGCCTCACTGCACCCTTGCTCCCCCGAAATCCGCATAACCCTTTTTCCGCCCGGCCAGCCGCCCTGCGTGTCATCCTCTCCCTTCCGACGTGACCTGCTCCCAGCTTCCCACCTCTGAACATGATCAGTGACCACTGGCGCGAGACCTCCGAGAAGGTCTCTCCTCTTTTCCTTTGATTTTTTGGTCTTTCGATGGGTATTAGGTTCTTTTAATGTTCTGTTTTGATTTTCTTTAGTTCAAATTCTTGTTTTAGAGTACAATTTGATTTCCTCGTAGTGCGTTTTTGGTGTGTTGGGTAATATTCATCTTCCTGCGGGTGTAATTGTTGTGCGATCAGCGTTTCGCATCGTGTTCCAGGTTTCTTCAACGATTAAGGTTGGATCACCTTGCTTTGCCCCATTAAATTTATAAACACTTTGATTGCTTTCATTTTTCACCTTCATTGGTATTAATTTGTTATTTTTGATTTCTAGAATATTTTTTTTGAGAGAAATTATTATTTTTTTTTGGTCGAAAACTTTGTTTGGATGATTATTTTATCTGCTTAATTGATTTGTCATGTTTTGTGGTGAGTTAGTTCGGTGCGAAGTTTAGTTTTTAAATAAACTGAGTTTGCATGTTATATCTTATCACATAATGTGGATTAATATGCGTTTTATGAAAACTAATCCTCAGTTGTTTAATTGTTTTTTTATATAAATAGTGAAATTGGTTTATATAACCGTTCAAGTGGTGCGTTTCTGTTTTAGTAGGATGTAGGTGTGTGTTTGATCAAAAACTTGTTTTTGAATTAGTTTTGTTTGTGTAATGTTGCGATTTACTTTTTGAATATTATTTCATAATTTTTATAGTGGTTTAGTAAATAGTGTGGATGGTGCGAAGTAGGTTTTCATATTGTGTACAGGTGGTTCTTTTGCACGGGTTGTCTGTTTGTATTGTTTTAAGTCAAGTGGTTATGCGTTTTTAGTTGTTGTGCATTTATTGCATCGTGTTGGTGAGGTGACTCCGTGACACCATGGTTATCGGCTTGCACGTACTTGTATGTCTGTGCGAGGCGTGTTGCGTCGCCGTGTTCGAGCTGGGAGTTGAGGTAAGTCCCCCACTGCACTTACCTTTAAATTTAGAATTTATTAATTGCTTGATGTTTTGTTAATTTTAATGAATGATAAATAATATTAGATAATACAATTTAAAATTAGTATTTAGTGTGAAAATAACCGTTTATTTTATACTGAACACTTGGAACATTTTCTTGACGATCGGAAACCCAATATTTAAAGGATGCCTATTTGGCCTTTAAACATAATTCACGTTATTTCAAATGTACTTCTTGTTTTAAAGATAAATGATTTATTCTGAATAAGTGTTTTGAGCTTTTTGAGAAATGGGGTTTTACTTCAAAATTGGTGAAGGCCCGTTTGGCACTTTAATAAAATAGATTATTCTGGAAAACCCATTCAAGGGTGATATTTTGTGTGCATTGATTGCATGAGCTGTATGTTATGTTAGTGCATTGTGACTTCTTGATTTACATTGTGGACACACCCCACTTTTATTGCTTGTGTTGACATGGGAACCTGGCATATTGAGTGAATATTCTGAGAACGATTGTTGCACTAGTTTAGATTATGCACTGGATAGTGGCCCCATAGCAAGGGAATACTGAGTTATTACTGCTATGGGAATTGGGTCCCTCGGTTAGGCCATACAGGTCTATGTCGGGCATTAGGGTGTTATGACATCATCGATTTAGAGCATGCTTTCAGGATGAGTCACATGTATAGTACGTTCTGGTTTGTTCACGATCTCCTAGGTTAGACCCATGTCTCTTTTAGTGTTTATTTTTATGTGGCAGGTGATTGAGATGTCGAGTTTGGATGCCGACCCTTGTGTGCCACTTTTTCCCATTTCCCTTAGTTTGTGTTGTGTGTGATTTTCCTTTCGACTCACAACTAAAGTTTAGATTTCTAAATTTTTCTCAAAATGTTTCAAAATGAAATTCACCTGTTTCTTTCAACATTAAACTTGTTCTAAATTAAAAAGGGCAATGGACTGTTACTTGTTTTCAAAATGGAAAGTGTGTGTGTGTGTGAAAACCCATATTTTCTATAATGTACTTCAAACTTGAAGTTGGTAAATTATTCTTTTAATGGTAGTGCTTTGGGAATAGATTTATCGGGCTAGCCTACTGAGTTTTAATACTCACACCTATAGTGTTTTCTTGTTTTTAGTTTCTGTTGCAGGTTTGACTCGATCTTGCTCGTCGTGGACGAGAGTTGGTTGTAGTTTGATGATCGACTCTCGGGGTCACGAGGAGTTTGGTTCGTGGTCAGGTTAGTTATGTTTTCGGCTGTTTTACTTTATTTTCGTTTATTTATTTATGCATCTTAGTAAATTTTTATTGGGAAAAATCATTCCCACGTGTACTCTGTGATGCCCTGGCGCTTGTCTCCAGCCCGGGAGGATCGGTAACGCCTCTCGGGCCATGCCGCGGACCGACACGGGTGACCGGTTCAGGGTCGACCCGGGTTGGCTCGTGAAAAAATGGTATCAGAGCCAGTTGGCTCTTGAGAGGACCTTGTTTTTCAGAGTGCCCATTGTTATTTGGGGTTGTCATCATATAAGGAGTAGAATTTTGGGGCTCGAGGCACATAGATGAGAAGGACATCATGAACACTTGCTCGTTACGAACCTCGGGTTACCATGAGATGTTTGGGTTGTCGATGTCTTTTATTTGTTATGGTTTGTTTGGTAGTGGGAAATGAAATGAGAGTCGGGCGAGTGGCCTCCGTGAGCTCTCATGGTCTGGCAAGCCATGTGGACCCAGGGACTTTACCCTAGAATACTCTCATTGATGGTGGTGTGACTGGCGTATGGCCGCCAACCATATGGTCGTGTCACCCCTCATCACTAGTTTCCCCCTAGTGAATCATTTGAGTTTTCCTTCATTCTGAAAAAAAAATTGTTTTGTAAAGTTTTGTTTTGGAAATTGTGAAAAATTCAGATTGAAATGGCAATGACTAGGTTTTGATTATGTTCTTTGTTTCCTTGTTCCTTAGTGTTCACCCCCACGACAGTTTGATGGATGCCCAAGGCGCAGCTTCGGGTTGTACGCCCCTAGTGGATCCTCCAGTTGATCGGCCCATGGACTATGTTCTTGAGTTCTGAAAGTTGAACCCTCCTCTCTTTTATGGACAAGCAGAGCCTCTTGAGTCAGAGGAGTGGTTGCAAAAGATTGAGAGGAAGTTCAGTTTCATTGGGTTTCCTGAGTCTTTAAAGGTGAAGTTGGCTACTTTTATGCTTGAAAGCCCAACATGGAAATGGTGGAAGTCTGTGTCTCGGAATAAGCCTCGGGAAGTTCTAACATGGGAGTTTTTCAAGACATCATTTATACAACAACACTTCTCTGAGTTGACGAATCTGAGGAAGAGGATGGAGTTGTGTTGTCTTCAGTAGGGTATTGAATCGGTACTGGAATTCTATCGACGCTTCATAGATCTAGTTCCGTATGATCAGTGGTTTATGGCGAATGATCCCGGGAAGGCTCAATAATTTGAGTCTGGACTCCGACCTGAGATGCGATCGAGAGTGGAAGAGATCAACATAATCACCTTCTCAGATGTTGTCAAGCAAGCCTTTCTCGCTGAAGCTGAGCTAGTAAGAGGACTTGAGGTGGCGAATCCTACAACATTGGGAAGCATTGTAGAGGATGCTGATAAGAAGATTGAGAAGAGACCTGATGCTGGTGGTGCTGGTAGAGGAATCAAGAGGCCTTCAGACCTTCATTCATCTTCATCATCGCGCAATGTTGCGATCTGTCACCAGTGTGGTAGGCAGGTTCACAAAAGGTTGACATGTCCAACTGCTCCCAGACCCTGCCACACCTGTGGACGTCTAGGTCACTTGCAGCGATTCTACCGTGGAGTTTCCAAGAAGCGCCATGAATCTATACTTAGCTCGTCGAAGGTCACATCAGCCCGTCAGTAGGAGTAGGGCGATGTTTGGGGTCGGTTTGAGGTTTTCTCTTTGTAGTGCTTCTTAGGTGTAGTAATCGTCTCTTGTAGTGTTTTGCAGTGTTCCTTTTCTTTCAGTTGTTAGAATGGTTGTGGTTGAACCTCTTTGGAACCTTTATTTTTATTAGAAGTGTGTTTGGTGACATTCTGGTGTGTGCGTTGTGTTTGGGAATTTCTAAAACCTGACTGTGAGGCAGAAGATGCTTCAATCATCGGTGCTCCATCCATAGGCCTCGGAGTGAAGCTGGCGCGTAGTCAGGAGATTCCCAATGGTGAAAAAGGGCCTTGGTTTAACCTTTTTCCTTAATATGTCTTGGTTTGTTTTATTCCGTGGATGTGATGTCGTTCATATAGTAATGGTGGAAGTTTTGGATGCTCTACCAGTTAGGCCCTTCCTTTCCCTCCCCTACCGTTATGGTGGGGTTTTTGGTCCGTGCAGAAAGTCTTCAAGTTAGGTTAATATCGTCAGTCCTTATGGTGGGGAGACCCACAAAGGGTCTCTCAAAGTTATGCCTCATGTAATTTGGAGTTAGCCCAATCCTTAAGGTGGGGAGACCGTTCGGGCCTCCTTGTGTCAGTATCAGGGTTTCTTTTCATGTATCATTTGGTGGTAGGTGGTCTCATACAGAACCACATAATCTTGAGTTTGTCCTCTCGAGTGAACGTTGAGATTGAAGTATGCCCAATGGTTTCGTTGGACTAAGGTTATAGGGATAAGTCTTGGAGGTGATTTAAGTACGTTCGTTCCATGGTTGAGATAAATGGTCTGGATTCTTCTTGGCGACGATTAAGGTGATCTTGCTTTAAGGATGAGCTGTGTGTCATGGGTTTTCAATGTCTGTTTGGATCGATCAATTGGAAGCACTTCAACTTTGGTCGGTGGCTGAAACTTGATAAGTTTTATCTTTGGGTCTATATTGGGTTGTGGCTTTCCGAGGGCGGAAAGCGTTATGGTGGGGAGAATTGTCACACCCCGACCTACCCCTTATTTTATTTTATAATTTTCATTAACTTTTAATTTTTTTTGGGGGGGGGGGGTTCGAGTTGAGTCTCAGACGAAAAACTTTTGAACTATGTTAAAAAGTGCACGTTTTCAATTGACGTCGTTGGGCGCACGAGCATAGCACATTTTGGAAACCCCCGCGCGGCTCCTCTTAGGCATCGAAACGATTTTCCTTCCTTCAGAAAATTTAAAATGAGTAATGTTTGCAACTTATTGTGTTTGAAATTTTTATGGTTGATAATTTTATTATTTTTATTATTATTATTATTATTGATCTTAATAAAGATGTTATTAATTATTATGGTTATTTATTTATTTATTTTCTCTTTTAGAGAGGTGGGGTGAGTTTTAGACTAGTCCGCATGCACTACATGTTTGGCAGAGACCATGCGGACAGCCTGGACACCGGTCTGATAACTTCTGGATCAGACAAAATCCCACGCTTAGTTCACGCACAGTCGCTAGAGGCATGTGCGGACCGCGCAGTTGCGCTATTCAAATAAAATAATTATTATGAAATGAAATTATTGTTATTAGAGATTAAAGTTATTATTATTTTTATTATTATCATTCTTTTCTTATTATCAATATTTTTGTTTCATTTATTTATTTCTTTCACTTTTTTTATCTCCTTTCTTTTATTTATTTTTCTTTCCTTCTCCCCTAACCCTAACTCCCCCTTTCCCCCCCCCCCCTCTCTTTCTTCCCCGTAGCGCTGCGCGCCGCCTCTCCCCTCCTCCCATTGAGACCTGGTTCGCACGTCCCAGCCGGCGCATCTTTTCGACCCCGCAGTGCTCGGCTCCCCTTTAGCTACTGCGTACCAGCCACCCAACACCCTCCAGCCGACCTCACCTCGCTGGTGCAACCGCCACCTCCCTCTCCAGCTGAAGCCGCCCCTACCCATGGCATTTTATTTTCTGCCTGCCTACCCTGCATCGCACCACTGCTGTCTACCTCATTCCAGCTCCCACTTCCAGTGTTAGGCCCTCACCAGCGCACCCCATCTTATTCTCCATTTCGGCGCAACAACCCCCCCCCCCCACCCTTCACCCTTGCCGGTCGACCCACCACTTCCACTAGTCACTGCAACCTCCAGCGTCGCCTACTCCAGGCCGGTGTGGCATCGCCGAAACCCCCCCCCCCCCCTCGGCCTCTTTGTTTGGAGTCCTTTTTACATCTCGAGCAACCCTATCCTTTCTCCCTCTCCTGGTCACACCAACTTCCCATCCTATTGGTCTCCGTCCGGCGACCACAGCCTCACTGCACCCTTGCTCCCCCGAAATCCGCACAACCCTTTTTCCGCCTGGCCAGCCGCCCTGCGTGTCGTCCTCTCCCTTCCGACGTGACCTGCTCCCAGCTTCCCACCAATGAACATGATCAGCGACCACCAGCGCGAGACTTCCGAGAAGGTCTATCCTCTTTTCCTTTAAGTTTTTGGGCTTTCGACGGGTATGAGGTTCTTTTAATGTTCTGTTTTGATTTGTTTTAGTTCAAATTCTTGTTTTAGGGTACAATTTGATTTCCTCGTAGTGCGTTTTTGGTGTGTTGGGTCATATTCATCTTCCCACGGGTGCAATTTTTGTGCGATCAGCATTTCGCATCGGGATCCAGGTTTCTTCGATGATTAAGGTTGGATCACCTTGCTTTTCCCCCATTAAATTTATAAACACTTTGATTGATTTCATTTTTCACCTTCATTAGTATTAATTTGTTATTTTTGATTTCTATAATATTTGTTTTGAGAGAAATTATTAATTTTTTTTTGGTCGAAAACTTTGTTTGGATGATTATTTTATCTTCTTAATTGATTTTTCATGTTTTGTGGTGAGTTAGTTTGGTGCGAGGTTTAGTTTTTAAATAAAATTAGTTTTCATGTTATATCTTATCACATAATGTGGATTAATATGCATTTTACGAAAACTAATCCGGAGTTGTTTAATTGTTTTTTCTATAAATAGTGCAATTGGTTTATATAACCGTTCAAGTGGTGCGTTTCTGTTTTAGTAGGATGTAGGTGTGTGTTTGATCAAAAACTTTTTTTTGAATTAGTTTTGTTTGTGTAATGTTGCGATTTACTTTTTGAATATTATTTCATAATTTTTAGAGTGGTTTAGTAAATAGTGTGGATGGTGCGATGTAGGTTTTGATATTGTGTCCAGGTGGTTCTTTTGCACGGGTTGTCTGTTTGTATTGTTTCAATTCAAGTGGTTATGTGTTTTTAGTTGATGTGCGTTTATTGCAGCGTGTTGGTGAGGTGACTCCGCGACACCATGGTCATCGGCTTGCACGTACTTGTACGTCTGTGCGAGGCATGTCGCATCGCCGTCTTCGAACTGTGAGTTGAGGTAGGTCCCCCACTACACTTACCTTTAAATTTAGAATTTATTAATTGCTTGATGTTTTGTTAATTTTAATGAATGATAAATAATATTAGATAATACAATTTAAAATGAGTATTTAGTGTGAAAAGAACCGTTTATTTTATACTAAACACTTGGAACATTTTCTTGACGAGCGGACACCCAATATTTAAAGGATGCTAGTTTGGCCTTTAAACATAATTCACCATATTTAAAATGTACTTCTCGTTTTAAAGATAAATGATTTATTCTGAACAAGTGTTTTGAGATTTTTGAGAAATGAGGTTTTACTTCAAAATTGGTGAAGGCCCGTTTGGCACTTTAATAAAATAGATTATTCTGGAAAACCCATTCAGGGGTGATCTTTTGTGTGCGTTGATTGCATTAGATGTATGTGATGTTAGTGCACTGTGACTGCTTGATTTATATTGGGGACGCACCCCTCTTTTATTCCTTGTGTTGACATGGGAACCTGGCATATTGAGTGAATTTTCTGAGAATGATTGTTGCACTAGTTTAGATTACGCACTGGCTAGTGGCCCCATAGCAGGGGAATACTGAGTTATTGATGCTATGGGAATTGGGCCCCTCGGTTAGGTCATACAGGGCTATGCTAGGCGTTAGGGTGTTATGATGTCATCGAGTTAGAGCATGCTTTCAGGATGAGTCACATGTATAGTACGTTCTAGTTTGTTCACGATCTCTTAGGTTCGACCCATGTCTCTTTTAGTGTTTATTTTTATATGGTAGGTGATTGAGAGGTCGAGTTTGGATGCCGACCCTTGTGTGCCACTTTTTCCCATTTCCCTTAGTGTGTGTTGTGTGTGATTTTCCTTTCGACTAACAACTAAAGTTTAGATTTCTAAATTGTTCGCAAAATGTTTCAAAATGAAATTCACCTGTTTCTTTCAACATTAAACTTGTTCTAAATTAAAAAGTCCAATGGACTGTTACTTGTTTTCTAAATTATCGGGCTAGCCTACTGAGTTTTAATAATCACGCCTATAGTGTTTTCTTGTTTTTAGTCTCTGTTGCAGGTTTGACTCGAGCTTGCTCTCCGTGGACGAGAGTTGGTTGTAGTTTGACGATCAACTCTCGAGGTCGCGAGGAGTTTGGTTTGTGGTCAGGTTAGTTATGTTTTCGCTTGTTTTACTTTATTGTCATTTATTTATTTATTCTTCTTAGTAAATTTTTATTGGGAGAAATCATTCCCACGTGTACTCTGTGATGCCCTGGCACTTTTCGCCAGCCCGGGAGGATCGGGAACGCCTCTCGGGCCATGTCGTGGACCGACTCGGGTGACCGGTTCAGGGTCGACCCGGGTTGGTTCGTGACATTCCATTTTTTAACTCAAACTTAATTACTGTTAACTCATAATGACTATAACTTTCACAAAAGGCTCTCATCGATATATTATCCTTACAAATTTTTAACTAAAAATAATTGGATCAAATATTAATCATCAATAATTGTTATTCCCCTTTATGTAGATCACATAAGTCGTCAATATGTGGTAATAGACAATTTTTCATATATATAATTCCATTGATTTCCCTATAATCAATGAAAAACCTCATCAATAGAAATGATGAGATATTTTCAAGGAGAAAAAGTATCTTTTAGTAATTAAAAATGATTACAAAATCCTGAAATAATTCCCTTTATAAAAATATCTTTGAAATAAAGAAAAAAGATCATCTGTAAATTAATTGGACCTAATGAGTTCATTACCACTCACCCCATTATCTGCAAGTCCATCCAATAAGAATTTGGCTTCACAGTATACATGTGTGATGAAGTAGGTCAAGGATGAAATAACTTAAAAGCATATAATCCACCTATAAGTCAGTTTTCATGTGAATAATATTTATGATGTTTTTTTATTAATAAGGTTTTTGTATTTTTTAACAAATAACCTTTTTGTAAAAGAGTCTTTTTTTTATTCAGGATTGGACCCAAACCGCCTTAATGATATTTTTAAGAAATTTAGAAGTTACTAAAAGTTAGAGCTCAAACATAAAGGGGGAGAAAATTTTTGTTTTCAAGAAATATTTTTTCTGGACTCAAAGAATTATACTGATAAGAACCAGACTCGAAGGATTAAACGGATAATCATCGGCTGAAAAGATGGTCAGAAAAATGAATTTGTTGATCCGATGCACCATCAGTCTTAGATCCATCGGTTTGAAGTTTAATATTCATCAAACTCAATGTTTTTTAGAAATTTAGAAGTTTCTAAGTGAAGAATTTGTATTTTTACTGAACATTTTTTGAAATAAGATAGTGAAGTCAAGAGTTAGAAAGTTTTTATACTTTCTAAAAAAATCAGATGATGTTTTTATGTTTAGAATGTTCTCAAAAATCAAGAAAACAATAAATGTAAAAATATTTAAAGAAATTTAGAAATCTTAATGTTTGTATTGGTTCCAAAAACTCAGACAAATGGGATCCATAACTACCAAACATGGAATTTTTTCAAGAGTATGAGTCTGTAAGGCTGATTAATATTGAAGAATTTCAATGTTTCTAAGTGCAGTAATCATTGAATACCTTTCCATAATAATTGTAAAACCATCTTAATGTTATTTACATCATAGTGGGAAAATCCATCATAATGGGAATTACATCATAATAATAATTCTATCATTATGAGAGTTTTAACAAAACTAAAACTATAGAGGAAGATAAATCTGATCAGGAATAGGAACCGATTCATAAAATTAATTCCACACACAGATAACACATCAGATTTAGAACATCAGAATGGTCTGATTTACTAATGTTGATTCATTAATGGAAGATTAGTTTTTAAAATAATTGAAGATTCTAAAAGAGTTATTTTTTATAGAGAATAAACAAAGGGAGAGTTCAGGTTTGCAATTTAATAAGGTTGTTACACTAATAAATCATCTGTTAAGAAAGTTCATCATAATGAGCTGAGGAAGGTAGTTTATCTTAATGATTATAGGAAGATGAAGCTGAAGAATTTCATTGTAATGAGATGAGGGGGATATTTTATCTTGATGGGAAGTGAAATATGAAGCTAAGAAGTTTCATCATAATGAGAAGTTCAAGACAGTCAGATCATGTTGAGAAGAGAAAGAAAGGTATAAAATAATGACCAGATGAAGATGAAGTAGAGAAAGTTTATCGGACTAAATAAAAGATAGTTTTTTTAAGAAGACTACTCTCAGGGAAATATTGATATGTTTTTAAGAAGTCAAAGATGAATTTTAAATGTGATTGATTTTTGTATTTTTGAAATTTGAGTAAGTGGGGAGAGTTTTTCAATTTTATTCCTTTTCTTTTCTAAGTTGACTATAGATAGTGGTATACTTAATTCTCATTTTTTAACATTTTGATATGAGAGAAAAAGGCAGAGCACTAAATATTTGTGTCATAGTTTTTTACAGACTGAGATCGCTAAAGAATTTTGGACTAATGACTGTTTTGTTTACTAGACTAAGGAAGATCGTATTTTGAATTTGAGAAGAGTCTGAATTTTTCATATTGATTTGATCATATTGATTCGATCAGACTAAGGAAGATCCAACTATGTTTTTTAGAAGAGTTTTAGAAGAGAATATTGAGAAAGGGAAGATCATATTGATTCAGTCATATTTATTCAATCATATTGAGATGATCATATTGATTCAATCATATTGAGTCTATCGTATTGAGTCAATGGGATAGAGTTCATCAAACTGAATACCATCGGATTTAGGGTCATCAGTCTTAGGAACATTTGGGGATCAAATTTAATGAAGGCTTTTTACTTTTTTTCAATTTTTTGTAAGAAAACCTTGTAAAATGACAGGACTCACTATAATATTTATTATCTAGAGATAGAAGGTGTCTAATAGGAATTGGACAAGTTATATCCACTTCTTCATAATATTGAATTTCCAAAAACCCACAGTTTTGGCTATATAAAGGATGTAGGTTCACACTCTGAGGATGAACCTTGTAAATATTGTGTAGTTTACTTTCTTTCCTAATTTTTCATGCATAAGTATTTACTAAAATACAGTAAGTAAATTATTCTTGATAGGTTTTAGGGGATAAGTTTCTAAAAATTTTAAAACTCATAAAATGTGAGAAATTGATCCACCCCCCCACCCCATTATTGGTTGTTTTTCAATCCATTTAAACTCCACCATGAAATATTAATATGACCATTTCTGATTACTTACAAGATGGTTGTAGAGTCATATTCCATCCAAATATTTTTTAAACCTTGTTTCCTTTCCATTTATACTACATTGTGCATGCCATAAATTTTATAATCAAGAGATAAAGCAAATTAGTATGGTCTATAAAGATATCCCATGACATCACCATTATGATTCCTGAATATTTCTCTAAAACCTGAAGTTCAAGGATTCCCTCTTGATTCCCCATCTAGGTATTAATTGATCTATTTTGGAAATTGTGGATTATATATAACTTAAAAAGTTCTAGAAGGATCTTAAAATATACCTTCAATTCCAAGATGGCTGAGAACTGAAAAATCATGAATTGAGATATTTTAAAGAACATTTTAAAGGCAGTTACAATTCTTCACCGCAAAAATAATTTATATGTATAATATTTAAATATTGATGTATTCATGTTCTTTTATCATCTTATTACTAATTAAATATATGACATGTATCAATTCTATAATGGATACCTAAAAAAGATTGAATAATAGTGTAGGATTTGAAATCTTGAGAAAGGATTTAAAATAATCCTTGATAGAGGCGGTCTAAGGAAGTAAAACTTCAAAAATATCAATTAAAACATTCCATAATGTTGAGGTACTATCATATCTTATGAAAATATGATTAAGGCCCTCCCTATGTTGATTTCATATAGCATATTTGTAGTAAAGTGAAATACCTAAAGATAAAAGGAAAGATTCAATAGGTAGCTTAGAATGTACCAGCCTCTATAGATTTGTTAATCTATATGTATAAAATAATAATTTATGCATCTTTACATCCTAGTTATTTCCAATACCATCTAATGAATTCTGATAATATAATTTTACGGTTATTATCCCATTACCTTATGGTTCCTAGATCATTAGATCATCTCTATTATTGAATTTATAATTGTTAACCATGGGTCGGATATCATCAGGAATCACATCAAGAGGGATTTCCATTTTCTATTTGATAATAAAATTAAGATCTAACATATAGTCCATAAAATTATAAATATTTTTAATTCTAAGACCTATAAGAGTAAAGGTTTTTCAATATTGGTTCCAAGGGATAGTAATTAGATTTCATTCAAGGGTAATCCCACTCTAAAAAAAGTTTTTGATAGAAATTTTGATACTCATAGTCAGTTACATAACCATTTTTAAATCATGAAAGAGTAAACAAACTTAGAAACAATGACTAATTTGAAAATACAAATCCTACCATCTACCGATAAGTCTTTTCCCTTCTAATAATCCAATTTCTTTCTAATATGACCCATAATGTGAGTGAAATTGCATGCATGAGGCCTTCCCCAAAACATGGATACATCAAGATAAGTAAAAAACACCCCGTATCTGATGACCAAATCATTTATTATGTATACTTTTATATAAGTATTGGTATTTTTTACAAAATATAAAAAATATTTCTTCCAACTGATCCCCTAACTCAAGAACCTTTTATATTGAACAAGGGAATCTTTGATATTCTAAATGTTTTTCTTATCTTCCCAAGTAAAGAAAATGATACATTACCATATAATAAGTGGGAATGAGTAGATAAACCCCTATCATCTATGATAAAAATAATCTTGTCGTTATCTAAAATGTTATATAGAATTATTCTTAGGTAATCCTTTATAATACAGTAGAAAATGGATGAAATATGATCACCTTGTCAAAAAAATCTTTAACATGTAAAGTATCACTCGAGATAACAATTAATAAGAATTGAAATATCAAATGATCTTATAAATATTTTCACCAAATTAATAAAAGTCTCTTCAAACCCAAATCAAGATAAAACCTTACAAATGATTTCCCAATCCATCATATCAAATGATTTTTTAAAATCATGTTTTAAGGAAATATTACCACCCTTTGTGGTTTTCATAAGAAAATTGAAAATTTTTGATGGATTGATAAGGTATTCTTTAATGTTCCTTCATTTAATAAAGTCGTGCTCATTTTTTGAGACAAACTAATGAGAAGTTGTGCCAATCCTATTAGTAATAATTTTTATAATAATTTTGAGGATCATGTCAATAATTTCTATATGACTAAAGAGATGAATTTGATTTTTATATTAAATTTATTTAATGAGGGAAAGAAATTGTTCATTGATTACCCAAGTAGTATTACCACCTTTAAATAAATGAATAAAAATCCTATAGATATAAAATGGAATGAAATACCAAATGTTTTGGAAGAATAAGTTAGTGAAGTAATCGGGGCTAGGAGGGTATCTGAAAATAAGTCTAAAGATTTCTTCTTTGATCTCAAAATAAAAAGAAATTGGAGTAATCTTAGAATTATCATCCTTTTTAACTAGTATGTTCCTTATAACATCCAAAAAATTAGAGTTGGTACTAGGTCCATTAAATAGGTTTTGGCAGAAGAGGAAAACATGTTCAATAAGGGCATGCCTGTTTTCGAAAAACAACTCACCATCCTTATGAAAGGGAAAATGTTCTATTGATATTTATAGATATTTTAAGAGAGATAAATAACATAGAGTTTCTGTCACCAACTATAATCCATTTTACTTTAATGGTTTCTCTTTTAATGGTTTTCTTTATATTTAATAGGATATTAAGTTCATAGGGGACCACAATTTCATAATTAGTACCATTTGAGAAGTCACTACAAGTGTTATCATCCTAAATGAGTTGAAGGGAGGATTCAAGATGAGAAATATTCTTTTCTAGAGGTTAAAATTGATCTATGATTTATTATTTAAATTCCCGATTAAATATCTTAAGAATGATGACACAATCAAAGGCATCATCTTTATAATCAAGATATCCCTATGAATCTTGAACTAGCTTACTACATTCAAGGTGTTAAACCTAGGAGATTTTAAATATGAAAAGGAAAGGTGGGTTCACATCTCTTATATCAATATTGGATAATATTTGGGAATGATAATAATTTACTATTTCAAGGGAGGAATAGGATATATAGGCCCAAACATCAAGGGCTTCTTCATTTAAAAAATCCATATCAAGTTTTTTTCCCACTGTTTTGTTAAGGTGTTTTCTGTAACAAGTTTACTTGGTGACAATAAGATTTAATTCATACTTATTGTTTTATTCAATAAAAAATTTAATTCCTTGAATAATTTATAAATTTTAACTATTCGTATCCTTTAAACATGGTAAAGATCAGTATTATAGTTCCCAAGTAATGTTCATGGCCCAGTGATTAAGCCACTCAAGTTTCAAATTTCCTACCATAAGTCCCTTCAATCTTGATATCCATTATAATAATAGATGAATTAGAAAAAAATATTATTTATAATTTGTTTAAAACTTCATGTAACCATTTGATCACTATAATTAATAATGGATAAATCTTATAGATTCAAATGATCTAATAACCATATCCATTTAACCTCTTTATTTAATTGCGCTGTTTTGAAATTTGAATTGATGAAGCGGTTTTTGAATTTTCAGTTTGAATTGTGAAGTGGTTCCTGGTTTCGTCTGTATGGGTACCGGCAACCCAAAATCCGGCTTTATAAAATGAAAAAAAAAGGATTAATGGATTTAACCTCTATAGAGGGCCATTTTTTCCAAAAAGTGGTAAATCACTCTTTATGGTGAAGCAGTTCTAGAATGGAAGACCCTTTCTTATTTAAAAATTATATGGATATCAATTTTATGTTCTTAAATAAATATTCCAAGAGAATTTTGTATTCCAATGCTGGTAAAACCCCAATAGTTCTAGAAGAAAATCCTCACTTTGATTTGTGTTTGGGGTTAACACCCCCATTTTTATAACCCTGTGAATCTTTATTCCTAGACTATTTTAGGATTCCTCTATCCTTTTTCACATAAAGGACTAGGATTTCATCAATTTACCTATTTTCAACATCATATATAGGGTTATTCGATAGTTTATATCTTCCTTTGAAGAGAGAGTATAATCAGAAATGGTATTTTTCACTGTAGGAAGACAAGACCTTTTATACTTAGAACATCCACCATCATCCATTTATCTATGGTCATTTGAAGATTATGGGGTAGTAATAGGATGATTTTCACTTAAAAATACCTATGTGGAATGATTAGCTTCCAATGTAATCTCAGTACATCCATTATCATGAGTAGTCTCAAAGTTCTGAGGAGATTCTGAAATATAAACACAATATTTCACACTAGTCTTGAAAAAAATAATAGGCACTTCTGTCTTATCAATATGAGTATTTATAAAAACATTTTTATGTTTAGGTGTCTCAATAACTACCTCGTTTTATAAATATCCAACCATATTCATAATGTCTTGATAATTTTCCATGGTTATGATGATAACATCAGTACACATGATGGAATTGCCTCCCTCATCATTTCTATAAGGAAAATTTTCCTTGTTTGTCTCCAAGGAAGGAGTGTAAGGGTTGTTCTTTTTTTCTCTTCATCAACAAGGTCAGACCAAGAATTTTTGGTAGAAACTATTAAGTTACGGGTGCAATTTTTATTAAATTTCAACCATTTCTCATATTCATTTTTCGTCAAGGTTTCACATTTATCTATGAAAATTCTATTCCTATTTTATTCTTATTAACCTCTATACATGTAGTGGAATTCGATATAGGATTGAATTATTTCTGAACCACACTCTAATTAAAAAAAGAGTGTCCTACAGTTATTCCAACATCATAGATATGGGAGATATATTCATACTCCACGTTTAATTTGTTTTTATGATCATTGAAAATGAAATTGATCACATCTAGGTGATTTTATTCCAAATTTGAATCTATAAGGATCGTATAATAGAATCCAAATTATCTATTCAAGGTATGTTAATACAATTTTAGGGGAACACCAATGCAATAAAGAATATCATTGAGTAATTTTAGATGCAAGAATTCCCAACTCAAATTAGGAATCCTAATCTAGATCATAGTCATTCATTACCTTTGGTTGAAAGTATTAGAATAAAGATCCCATTCAGATATTTAAAGAACTCTAGGTTTCAATTTTAGATTACCAATATCCCATACTAAATTTAAATCATCTTTACTTCCTAAAATAATGTAAAAAAACATTTTCAAATTGGAATCAATTTCTAGTTACTATTACTCCAAGAATGTGAAATCCTAGACTTAAGATCTACATTAGACCATCGATCGTATCCCTTTAAGTAAGTGATAAAACCGAGGATAAATAATATTTCCATATCATGCCTTAGTTGGGAAGCTTCTAGTTCATCCACTAATAAGAATCAACCATCTTAATTTTTTTAATCTTGTGAGGCTTGGGAGGGTCATCCTTCGAGAAATATATTCTATAGAGAACTTCCAAAAAGGAAATAAAATTTCCACTTGATTAAGAAATATTTTTAAAATCTCTTACATGAGTTAGATCTGGGGTATCCACAACCTATTTCTTTATTTTTGATAACTCACTCACCATATACTTAAAGTATCATTCCCAATCTATATGAAATGAATATGTGAATTAGTTCAAAGTATAGATGATCAAAGGAACATCATCTCCATATTGAAAAGCATAAAATTTTGTGCTCACTATCTCAATTACCAATAATATAATTCAAGAAAAACCCCATTGAACAATCCTTCTTATTCAAAAGTAAAATTAATAATCCCTATGAAGAAACACTCGAAAAAATAAAAACCTTATCACATATGTCCTATAATTTCTTCTTTAAATAAAATAAATTATTGAGTTATATTCTATATAATGTATTAAATATAGATCTTTCCTAAGGAATATGATTAATCAGTAATTTAACATCTCAATCAAGGAAAATTCCATTTAATTCATCAAGAGATATATTAATATGATATCTCATAATGGTTACATCTTATATTCATAGAACCTCCACCATAAGTTTCATTTCATACCTGATTCCCTAAGTATCTCATTAATATGATCTACTAGGTATGGTTCTTAATATCATTTAGGTAATGAAATATCCCCTATAAAGAAATTAAATTTTATAGTTTCTTCACAATTCTAATTTATCTTTTCCTACATAAAACTCTTTCTTTGTTGTTTAATATCCAATCCATTCCATAGATTACATTAAAATTTTCTATAGGTAAGATGATTATAATTTTCCGAAGATAATATCCACAAATTATAATTTGAAATGAATAGTTTAATATTTCCACAATAAAGGTATTTTTTGGTGTTCTATTTGATAAATAATCCCATAATGAATCATGGTTTTTTGAATATTCATTAAATATATTAATAATATAAAATAACGTTTTGGTTCATGTGTGGATGACATAGAGATATCCAAGCTTGTATCCTACAAGGTTGAGTGATCTAGAATTTTTCATCACATTTCCATATCACACTATACAAAAAAGTATTTTTTATAGTTCATTTTATTATTCTAATCATGAATATAGATGTTGTGATTTGTCCATTATAATAATTGGTATACTGGTATGCCGGATCTCATGTTACAATGTAAATTTTCTCTAAAAGTTTAAAAATACCATAACCCAAATTACTCATATATAACTGATTCCATAATGTGGTATCCTGGCTCTCGTACACATCATATATCCATAATTTGAATTAAAACTACTCGAATTCAAATAGAGGGTGAGAATATCATCTGAAAACAATGTACAATGCAATAATCAGGTTTCAAATAGCTAATATATGGCTAGCTATTGATTGAATATGGTAAATCAGAAAATATAGACAATATTAAAGGAAAATAATTTATATATTTGTTTCAAAACCAAGAGAGTATGATTCTTTTATTCAATTATCTTTTTACTTCTAAAATAGATGAAAAGTAGGGAATTTACATCAATTTCTATCATTGTGGATAATATCATGTTTCTTTCTCTGAGGTATAAATTTTCATTAATGATAAATCTAAAGTCTGGACATCCTAGAATTTTTTATTTATAATTTTCCATCGAAAGGATGGGATTTTACTCCTTATTTTTAGGTTTTATCAATGAATTACATGTTCTAATTAACTTTTTTTCTGAAGATTCTTATTATCATTTTTGGATTTGAATTTTTTTTGTTTCATGATAAACATTATGAAAATTATTATTTTATTTTTATAACTTGTTTAAATTTCATATCGTTCCAATATGGATTACATTTCTCTTTCCTTTGATATATCTTGATAATGAAGTATCTCTTATAGATATTGGTAAAATTATTGGAAATATTATCTAAATTAATTCTCCCATAATTAATTGAACTAGACCTCTAATGGAAAGGATCATTCCTAATGTAGATATTTCTTAATCAATTCCTATTAATAATTGGATCAGAAATGTTCTTATGGGTTTTATTCAAGTGGTTCCATATGAGAACATACATTATAATAATTCAGTTTTTCATATTCTTGGATGTTCAGTAGATGATTATATGGGTTTTGATATGTGTGAAAATTTCTTTATCTAGTTTGGTGATTGGATATAGAAAAGTAGAAAAGAATTAATTCTCAAGAAGAATGTGGTTCCTACTGAAGTTGATAGAGATTATATTATTAAAGTGATAGAGTACCAAGAAAGAGTTTTATTTAAGAATGGTATTCTTTTAGTCTTGAGGAATCCTTAATCTTTTCTGGGGATAATGGACTCTAGTGGACCCTAGGTGCCTATGATTAATTATGGCTCAAGGGTTTCACTACTTTTGGGTAATAAATCTCTCAATGGTGTGGATTTATTGAAGTGGGAGTCCAATATGTTATCTTATATATAGAGAGGGGGGATTAGTTACTAGATACTAATGATCCAGTTCTTTTGAATTAATTGTAGTTGTGTAATTAGACCCCATTGATAAAGGATAGAAGGAAATGGTGGATCTCACAGAGGATGAAATTGTTATTGGTGAAGTAAGTGCAAGAACACAAAAGGACCTAAATTCGTTTATAATTTAATATCATGTGATTTTATTAGAAATGAAAAATCTTTGAGATAATTTTTTATTTCTATATGATCAGTTTTAGGATACTCAGTTTTATATGGGGTATTTGGATCACTCTAAATAATATATTTGTATATTACCATAAAAAATTTAAGTTAATATAGATAAGTTCTATCATAAGAACAATTGGAAGGGGAATAATATCGTTATTAACTATGGGGGAATCTCCCATTATTAGTTAGTGTAATCCATGACTTGTAAAAACTACTTTGGTATACAACAATCTATTACTACTAGATCTATTTACAAGGAACTAGACTACAATTTTTTACACAAAATTGATACTCAGACCACTGATAATTCCCAATCTCGAATCGCCACTACAATGTTTCTAGACATTTATAGTGATGTTTAATGTCCTATTTTTCTTCATAAAATGTATATGAGAATTATTTATATGAAATTTCTAAATAGATCATAAGGAAATATAAAACCAAACACTTTTATTGGATTTAAAACCAAATAGATCTATTCACAAAATCTAGTAACCTAAACTATATCATCCTTGAACAAGGCTTATAGAAGGGTGGATTCTATATCATTTTAAGTCCCCCTTTCGTCTCACCCAGATTTAAATAGTGATGGTATTTTTTTGGAATTTTATGTCAATCCTTATACAAACCATATTTCATTCATGGATATGGCTAATGAAACTTGAGATCTTTTGTTTTGTTTTTATATGGTTTCTCTTCTACCAAGTTATTCCTATGCTATAAGTGAAGTTTTAATGAATTTTTATTTTTCTAATATATATATATATATATTACCATGGGAAGGAACCCATCAGATTAGGGAGGCAGTCATCATAATTCTCTCTATTCAAGAAGAAGATGGTAGTGGGGGGAGGAGGTGGGGCCTCATGAATACATCCTAAATATTAAAGGATATATTTTAGTGGGTTGAACTCATTATGGCTCATTAAATAAGAAAAAAAAATATTTATCAGTGAAAACAACATCTAAATATCTCATCAATTGGCTTTATATCATTGACTGGGGGTGGATACATGTATGGAATGTTATAATTATTCATTGGTTTGTATTAATAATAAAAAAATTAAATTGACACAAGACATTGTGGGATATTCTCTATGGAAAAACATCCGTAAGTAGAGTGCTCCCTTGCATCAACCCAGCAGATCAGTTTTTTCAACCTGACCTGGGTCATGTATTACCTATCCTAATGAAACCTAAAATGCCTAAAATGGTCCTAAATATCAAATATTCCCCCTTTCAAGACATTTATTTCCCAAAAAGGTTCCAAAATTACTAAAAACGTTCATATATTTATTTGTTAAATTATACAATTTATTAAAAATATTTTGGACCGTATAAGACTTGTCAAATAATAATTAAAATTATTATAATCAACATTTAATCTTTTAGTATCCCTATAGATAATTATAATAGAATAAATTTCTATAGAAGCTACCCCATGACATTACAAGAGCGTTTCCCCATGTCCCCACCCACTATCAGGGAAGTAAAATTTCCAATTAGCACCAAATGTCACTAAACTCTCACACCACTATAGTTGTATGAATTTATATTTTATAATAAATTAACCTATTCATTAATATTTTTGTTTATTATTAATTTTTCGATTCCATTTTCAAATATTATGCTAAGAATAATCAATTAGTGTTCATTATTTAACATTTCCATCTTTAATTATAGAAATGTAGAATGTCTCTAACAATTAATTAATATATGGAAATCTATGCATTACACCTAAGCCTAATTATTTTTATATGGACCTAAATGTAATAATGAATTTTTATTCACATATATTCCACATCCTTAAGAACTCCTTTATTTCTAGGGAGTATTATTGTATAATGATAATGATTTAAAAAAAATTGTTTGCACTGGGTCTTGAAGGTGGTCCAAAATAGTGGATGAAGACTTTGGATAGATGAACATTATAACTTGGTCTAGAAAAGACTCAATTAGTTACCCCTATTGTCTTGGTTGGACGATCATATTATCCTTGGATCAACCATTTGAAGCAACTACTAATCATGTAATTTAATTTTTTAAATATTCATAGTTAATTATTATTATTTTGAATTTACTATTTAATCATGATAATATGAAATATCTAACAAGAAGGCATAGAAAAATTCGATTAAGGTTTGATCAGTACTTATAATTAATGTAGAGTTATTATTGTGATTCTGATCAAATAGTAACATGAATTATCAATAGAATCATATTTCATTCATAGAGTTAATAATGAAAATTAAAATTCCCTCAAAGTAAATATTATGTCATTAATTCATTCTATCACTTATGTTGGAATGAAACTGTAGTTCATTGTTCTGAACAAGCATTATTCGGGGCCCCTCCACTATTGAGGATTTAATAAGGAAGTTTTTTATCATCATAAATGAAATTTATATCAATGAAAAATAAATATCTAGCTTGATAAAATTTTAGAGTTTGGTTTTAAGAGAATCTGTGTTGATGATTCATATAATATGGGGTTTCCACTCAGTAGATCAAAGAGTTAAGAGTTATTATGGTTTGATAGCCAAAACCCCACCCTAGACTCTTAGAGTAGAACTTATTCCCTAGATTAAGAAATTATTGTAAATTAAGTATCCTTTCTAACAATGATAGTAAATTATTATTAATATAGTAGTTGTGGGTTACTAAGACTAGAAAAAAATAGTGACAGATATTTTCTGATTAACATATCAATAATATTATAGTAATTGTTAATCATGATAAAATTATAAATATGATAAGTTTAATCTTATAGGAAAAGGAAAGAAATATCTTGAATTAAAAAAAATGAATATTATAAAATAAAAAATCTTTAATTGATAGAAATTTCCATGAGAAATGCATGAACATGAATATAGTACTATGATCTAAAAGGAGATTATTTATATTGGGGTCCTCATAACATGATAAGCCACTATAAGAATAAAGTGATTTTGAAAACAATATATCTAAGAGACTTGTGGATGATGAATCTGATGTGTAAATTATAATGATATAATTAATATCTAGTATGTTAAAAAAAGATGATTTCATGGATACTGAACCCATTTTCCCCCTCCACCCATGGTTTTGGGAGGGGGAGGTTAAGTAAAGAAATTGAGATAATCATTACATCGAAAACATGTAATCTGAAAGATAGAATCTAAGTTAGTACTCATATAATCAAAATGATAGATAACATTGATTGATTTATAAAGTTGGGATTCATGATAAATAACAATTTTTCAGTCCATATCATTCTCTCATCCTTCTCACATAGTAACTCTGGTTTCATTGAGAACTATAAAATGAACATTATGGAGAAAATTCTTAAATATCTTTTTGATATTGTGCACCAAGATGATAACTTCAAGATAGATAAATCTATATCTATTGTATAAAACAATAATAAAGGTGTGTATAAAAGGTTAATAGAATTTTTAATTCCAAAAATAACCTCTAAAATTTCCTTCTGATAAATCAAATATAATAAAGGGAGAATTGAATACATATCTATTTACTCTTCATGAGGCATAAAAAGTCACAAAGTGAACATAAGACTAGAGGATGGGTCTTTTTCCTCTGACGTGAATGTGGATGGAAGGCTTGCATTGGAACACATTGAATAGCTGTTGGGGGGAGAGCGATAGGAACCTTCAAGAGGGGTTATTGTACAGTGCGATCAAGATTTATTTATGGGAAGTATACCTCAGACTATTAACTCTATAGAGAATGAGTCCCTAAGGTCTCTTTCGTTAGGGGACGAGATCTGGGAGATGGTTACCTCAATTCTTTTGGAGAGTGCTCCTGGTCCGGATGGGTTTCCTGGATCCTTCTACGTGGAAGAATGAAATTTTGTGAGGCCACAGGTCACCAAGGCGATTCAGGACTTTTTCAGGGGAGGATCCCTCAACAGGGGTTCATGTGCCTCTAGGGTGGTGTTGGTTCCAAAAAGAAAAGACCCATCTGTTGTTAACCATTATAGGCCTATTTGTCTGTGCAATGTTTTATATAAGATCCTAGGTAGTCTTCTAGTTAGGAGACTGAATAAGTTGATGCCAAAAATTATTTCCCAAGAGAAGCATGGATTTATCTAGGGTAGAGGCATTCAAGGGGCAGTGGGAGTTTCCAAATAACTGACAGCGGATTTGAATAATAAGGTGGTTGGTTCCAACTTGATTATTCAAGTGGATATGGATAAGTCTTATGAAAAAATTTAGTGGAGTTTTCTAATTTGGGTGATGAGAAGAATGGGTTTCCATGAATGGTTTTGCGACTTATGCGTCTGATGCTTCTCTTCCCCGTGGCTTACTATATCATTGTTGGGGAAGGTCTTTGGCTTTTTCAAGAGTGTACGTGGGGTGCACCAAGGGGAACCCCTATCTC
Source organism: Viscum album (assembly GCA_963277665.1). Lineage (NCBI taxonomy): Eukaryota > Viridiplantae > Streptophyta > Magnoliopsida > Santalales > Viscaceae > Viscum > Viscum album. Next base: position 753,725,799 of record OY728132.1, on the reverse strand, counting down.
CCTCTCTATTTATTATTGCACAAGAGGCTCTTTCTTGTAACCTTCACAGATGCTTGAGGGATAGAAAGATTTGGCCATATCAGGCCCAAGCCTCGGATGGTACCTGCTCACATATTATGTTCGCTGACGATATCCTAATTTTTATAAATGGAAGGAGGTCATCCCTGAATAATTTTATGTCATTGATGCTGATATATGGAGGCCTCAATGGGAAAAAATCAATGAAAGTAAGATCAATGTGTTTATATCCAACAAATGTTCAATACAGAGGGCCCGGAACATACAAGACATCCAGGGTATTCAAAGGAAACAGCTACCTATGACCTATCTTGGGGATCCTATTTCGAATGGCAGAGTAAGAAAGGTATTATTTGAAGACATTTTAAACAAAATGATCAGAAGGATAATAAATTGGAAATCTAGGTTCTTGTCCTTTGGAGGTAGGGTGACTTTGATCAATAGTGTGGTCTCATCTATTCCAATGCTTGTTCTGTCAGTCATCACCCATCCTAAATGAACTATTGATGCTATGAAGAAGATGATGAACAAATTTCTCTAGGATGGAAACCTCTTAGGAAGAACCCACTACGATTCCTGGTCTCATTTAGAATTAACGGTGGAGGAAGGTGGGGTCGGTCTCCGGGATATTTCAGCCTCAATGAAATCCTTGCAAGGGCGGTTAGCATGGGATTTTCTGGAGGGCCACTCATTATGGGACAAAATTCTGAGTACTAAATATGGTCCGAATTGGGAGGAGTCGGAGGTTAGGAAGCTTTCCAGACTGGGGAAATCGGTTAGACATCATTTGGAAATACTCCAGAAGACTTATCATTGGGTTTTGGGCCATGGGTACATCAACTTGTGGTAGGATAATTGGACTGGGGATAAGCTCTTCTTCCCTCAATGTCCAGTTCTGGACTTCACTGTCAAAGAAGCTAGCCGTCGCCCCAGATTTCTTGAAGCTATTCTTAGCTCGGAATAGATGGAATTTTTTAATGAGGTAATGTTCTCAGAGGATGTCAACAGACTCTATTTTATGGAATCTAGCTCTGGGGTATTCAACGGGCAGGACTACCGGCGTCTGATCGGCCAGGGGGGCACTCGTGACGAGTGGGGAACACGTCTATGGTGCAATGAAATTCCCTCCAAGAAGTCCTTTCTGGTTTGGAGGGCAAGGAAACAAGCTCTGGAGATGGATGACAACATCCAGAAGAAAATAATTAATCTAGCTTCAAGATGTTTTTGTTGCTCTCACCCACAGCCGGAGTCGGTACAACACTTATCCCTTAAGAGTGACTGGACCATTTTTCTATGGACCAGTTTGGATGTTAAGGGTAGGTTCAATACGACGTTCCCCTCCATATAGGAGTTTCTAGAAAGCTATTTCTCAGGTACGGGACAGGATGAGATGGAGTCTAAAGTCTGTGGCGTTGTGCTTACAGCAATATTCTGGATGATCTGGGAGGCGCGGAATAAGGCGCGTGTTGAGAGTCGGTGGTCCCCTTCCTTAATGCTGGTTAAGATGAAAGGAATGGTGCATGAATTAGGTAATATTATGAAAGGAGGGAAACATTCTCTGAATCTTTGTGATTTTCTGAATGGACTGAAGGTAAGCTCCAGGTCGCAGGGCTGCTGGGTAAGTTGGGATCCTCCTTCAGTGGGGCTCAAGATTAATGCTGACAGCTCGCTCATGGATGGACTTATACAAGAAGGTGGTTTGGTGCCTGACAGGAATGGTTCAGTTATTATGTCCTTCAGTAGATTCCACGGTCCAGGCGATTCATTAGGGGTGGAAATTCATGCGCTGCTCACAGGCGCCGATATTTGTAACAGTTTATCCCTGGTATGCTCATAAGTGGAATTGGATTTCGAGATCTTGATTCAGGCCTTTCATGGGATAGCAAAGGTGTCATGGGCCTATGATTACACTGTTCGTAGATGTGCTTCTATGATTCCTCATGATTTATCTATACTCCATATTCCAAGAGAAGCTAACTTTGCGGTGGATTATCTATCTAGAGAGAGCGGTCCGGAGGATCCTCGAAGGGTGTTCTTGAATGTGGGTTCCTTACCCCGGGTATGTAATAACTTTGTCCAGGGGGATGCCCTTGGGCTCCATCACTTTAGGCCTCCCTGAACTCTTTGGGGAGGGGGCTTGTTCCCTATTTGAACTTTAATAAAATAAAAATTCAATTTTTAGTCAGTCAGTCTATATTTTACTCATGAAATTTTTCCCAAACACAAAAAACCCAAGATGTTCGAGTACATTAATAGTGCAATGTGGACATTAAATTTATGATGGAGTTTTACTCCTATATCATTTATAAAAGATTAAAACTACACATATCCTATAAAAAATATTATTATATATGAAAACTATTGTTCAGTAATGTCTAATGCCAAAACCATTGTCTATTTTTCAAGTTTATACTCAATGTAATTTTTATTTTTTATTTGAAATAAATTTTTTATATTATACCATAAATGAATAATATTTTAATTATACCTGATTAAGATATATCCTTTATTGAAAATATATTATTAATAAAAAATATAAGACTCAAATTATACCTCTATGAGTAAAGATAATACTTTTCCAAGTAATACAGGAATAAAATGTAAAAAATATACAATTTAGGGTACTTAGACTATTTGGGATAAAACTCTTAGATATTTGACCTACTTTTTTATAGGTTATAATTACTATGAAACGTTTTTTCAATTAAGGTGATAATGAAATAATAATTCTATATTTACTTCAGTATAGTAAATGTGAAATATTTCATTTAAAATATAGAGGAAAATTTATCTTTTTTGTAAGCTTCCTTTCATATTTTTAATTAATATAAATGTGAAGTATTCAATATAATTATTAAGAAGATAAAAGTTTATTTAGGAGGGTGAGACAAATAATATCTTAACCAAAAATCCATTTATTGTTTAAATACATAGTATAGTTATTATTAAACTCATATTTACTTATACAGATTAGAGACATTTTATAATAAATATGATGAACGATCAGGCAACTTATAAGCATTTAAATTCTTTCATCATTACTTTTTGGTCCTACTTCACAGCTATAAGCATTAAATCTTCACCATATTCCAATAAAAATGAATTTGTATGTCATATAAGTTATAATATGTAAGGAAATAAGTCATGTCAAAAATTCATCTATTTTTTTGTAAAGTGTTTGTTAAGGATATTATAATAAAGAAACATCCATCGTGTAAAATATAAATTTCATTGCATTTAATTATCCTAAAGTTTTTTATAGATATTACATAAATTATTAAGATAGAAAATTTATACTTATGTGAAAGAATATATTTGAATTAGAGGTTTCACATCTCCCTTTGAGTTAGTGGGAGTATGATAGACTCAGATAAAGTCAATGCTTAAGTTTTATAAGTAGTTGTCATAGGAACATGTTCCATAAGTGCTCATGAGAAATGGATGTTCTAGATATAGAAACTATGTTGGAATGATAAAAAAACTTAAATGGTTTTATAATCAATGAGATAATTGATATATAGAGAATAATAAATCCTTATACTATAAGAAAATAGTAAGTGGAAAATAATCTAAAAATGAACGATGATGATCAATTAAAAAATATATATTCCATGTATAAAAATCAATATTCATCTTGGTAGTAAATCAAACATATGTAAATTTCACTTGGTCTAATGGATATTCATGAGATCTCAATATGGACGGTAAACTGAATACCTATAAATAATGATTTGTTTAAAAATATTTAATAAAAGTCATCGTGTTTTCTATGAAATAACATTTTCATCAATAAACATACTGATATATATTTGAATTAATATTTCCTTAATTATATTGAAAATATTATTATATAAATGATATAAGGAACCATTTATTGATCAAATAAAGTATTAAAACTATGGAATGATTATTTTTATATGTTTTTATATGATTTTAGTGGGAGAAATATAGTTTTCTATGTTAAATTTTTTGAAAACATATAGAAAATAGTTATTATTATTATAGTTAATTTGTATAAATATTGAAAATATTTCACAAAATATTGAAAAAATATATAATAATCCTTATTCTAGGGAATATAAAACTATAATTAATAATATATGGGTTCCATGAACCATATCAAAGAATATAAATTGACATGGTATTGAAAATATGAGACAAAGAATTAATAGGTAATTGTTTCTTATGTCATATGAAAAAAAAATCTCTTTTAGAAGACATGTGTAAAAAAAAGAGGATATTATGATGATGAGTAAACAATTATACACTTAAATTATAGTCTAATCGTATATTCCATGTTGTATATGAGATTTTATATTTCCAAAACATACATTATGGTGGAAAATATCAAATTTATCCTAGAGAACTGCATCGTTAGTAGTCAAAAACTATCCAATAATATATAAAATTTTAAAAGGGATATGAATAATGTATTTAGAGAATTTATAACAGTAGTTAACATAATAGGACACAAGATTAGTCTTTATATAGATCAGTTTGAACATGTATCATTGTTTAGATATAGTAACAGGTAAGAGGAGATCATTAAATCAATTGGTATCTATATCTACAATTTTTTTTTATGTCTTGGCTTTAAAAACTGGTAATGAATCAATTAAATACATAACAATTTCTTCTAGTCATTTAAATTTAACGAATAATCAGAGAAATCCATATTTTACATTGTGATAATATTATAATGACGGCACTATGTAAGAAGTCAAGGTTATAAAAATGTATAAAAGGAATATTCTTGGGAATATTATCTCTTGGGGGATAATAATCAAGGAATTTAAGGTATAAATAGTATAGTATCCCTTAAGGAAAAAATGGAAGGCCCAATGAATTATTAAATAACTCAAAATAATCATTCATTTTCATGTGAGAACTAATAGGTTGATGGTCAGCTAGTTGGATATAGTTAAAATATGATTATTTAAAAGTTGGTTTCTAAGATCAAGATTTAATAGTACTTTTAGATTACCGTATCTTGTATATAAATATTCAAGAAATATTCATCCATACCATAATAGTGATGAAACTTATACTTACACTATGTATTTGGTAATTTACTGAGATTGTTTATAATTTTAAAATTTTATAACATATCTTAGCTATAATGTCATCCTTAACACACTATAACAGTGATCTTGAAAAAAAATACTACTATAGTTTTGATACATCATACCGCTGGGACACATATGATGTTTTTCTATATAGTGCAAGGGGATAAAAATCAATGAAACTTCTTCTCAAAATTTTTGGAAATGGTGATCTTAGGAAGAGGAAATCATGAATATTATCCCACCCATAAAAACACCACATGTTTCTGGAATCATTGGATGTTCCTATATACAATAATTTTTATTTTTATCTAGAAATAAAATCATTTTTATTGTGTATCATTAGGTCATTTACTCTTATGAATGACGAAAACCATGGAAATTTTTGTTTATGGAGAAGTATCACGTGTCAGTTGCATCATTGGTGTTATCGAACTGATTGAATGATCCAGACTAGATTTTTCACTTCTGAATGGAAGGAGATATATTTAGAGACATGGCTAGGATGGTTGAGATTTAAATAAATCTATTTCAATGGTAGATAAAATATGTTAAATATAGCATAATAAATAAAGATAAATAATTAAATAAATTATAATGAAAATATCTATTAATTATATTTTAAAATATATCACAAAGAAAAGAGATTATATTTCTTAGTAAGTGTTCATAAGATTTTTCCATATCATGGACTTTTTTTATATCTTTATCAACCTAGGATTTTTGTTATATGAGACTATTGGTGTATGATCATGACTCACAATAGTCAGGATAAGGTCCTAGAGTACCACACACAAAGATTATCCAAAATTTCCACTAATTTAGAAGAATTGATGTTTAGAATTTAGTGAGACACATGTATGTAGGTAGGTGAATGTCTGAGTGTGAATGATTACAATTAAATTAAATCAATTATATTATTCAATTTTATAATAATAATAATGGAATTTAATTTTCAAGAAATTCATAATTTATTTAGATTTAAGAGTCAATACAAGAAATCTATTATTATTTTTAAATAAATTTCATGCATTAAACTGTCATTAGATAATTATGGGATGAAAGGACCTAGTTAATGGCCTATAACTAAACAAGTGAAATTTAATAATAACACATGGTAGTAGTGAAATATTCATGACTTTTAAGACACATTACCTATCTCATTTATGTAAGTTTTGTTCCATTAAATAGGTTTAACTTATCTAAATTATTAAATACAATTATAAAGACTTAAACCAAGATATTTTTGCTCATTTTGATCCATGATTAGTAAAAAACAACATTTTTTAGAATTTATTCTATCTTCAATGTTCTATTTATTATTTAACAGAGATAAATTTAAATAAGAACAAGTTTTGATTGATTCTATCATATAGTTTAATCCCCCATTCTTCATGTAATCGATGTGATATCACAAAGCACTTAGATCATCCCTACCATCAACCTGGAATCGAAGAATGGTGTGAGAGGGTCTGTGGTGAATGTGGAGATGATATTCAGGGATCACAGACTTGATCTTTCAATATATAATGATGTGGTGCTGATTGAATCTTACTGGGAACATATTATCCACCACCATACCATTTATATTTCATTTTGATTTTCCTCTCAAGATTATATACATTAAATGTGATCCATTTTGGGGATTGAGTTTCTAGTAATCTAGTTCTCACATTACAACATAAATCTAATCCAAAAAATTTGAAATACAAATCTATAATATACTCTTTTATACCAAATTTATAATATTTTTTAATAAGTTTTAAATATATCAATGTTGTTTTATTACATTTAAGGTCTTTAATTATCATTTATAATTTATATAATCAATTTGGTGTTTGAAATAAATGCTTTAACTGAGTTAAAATGATATTTAGTTTTCTGTATCCCTTAAATAAATATAGGATTAATATTTGAGCTCATGGGTTCCTATATAAGATGGTTCCATCCTTATGTATAGTTCTATGATTATTAGAAAACCTTAAATATAAAACACTATAGATATTGATTATTTATATCCCTTCTCCAAGTGATATTGAAAATAATAGATATCGAGAGATCCTTCTTGATCATTTGTAGATTCCCACAATCCATGGGTGCCATAAGAGGGAAGAACCAACTAGTAACTCCTCAGTGATCTATATAAAACTCCCACGGAATATCTTAGATCAACAATTTCAGGGTATTCCATTTGTTTCATCATTTTTTTATTCATTAAAAATGTATAGATATATCTTAGTTGATTTTAGGGTATGTTTTTATCTTCTACAACATTTATTAAAAAAATTACCTTTTTAAAACTATTCAGAAGAAATCAGATTCATGCATATTATGGTAGAAGGTCCCACTACCTAATCACCTATAACGTGGTCCCAAGAATAGACCATAAACTCTACATATCCATTTCTAAAACCCTTTGATACCTTACTAGACTGAGAAAATAATTCCTGAGGTTCTTACTATTATGGCCTTAGAGTTGTCCAACCATCTCCTTACTCAGGTATAATGTCCCGACCTGGGAGCCACTAAACCAGTGCCCCAAGTCAGTTTTCCAGATAACCTTATAAGTGTCTCTTCATACACTGGAATATTCTGACTACAAATAAGGGATATTATACCCTATTTATTAGAGTAAAAAAATAGAAAAAATCATAATAAATAGAATAATTTAATAATAAATAATACCCATACACTACATAACTAAATCCCAATAGTGGGTAAATTCTCAAAAACCAATACCATAAATATGTCTCATCATGATAGAGTCAAGTGTCATGGGAATCCAAATTAAAGACACATTAAAAACCCCAAAACAGGTCCTAACATTAGTTTGATCCCTTCATCCATTCATAGTCCCAAAATCCCAAATCTATTATCTATAATAGGACTCTTTCCATTATCCTGATCTAAAACAATGAAATCTTCTTGGGTACCCATGGTGTCCTAAGCAGGGTGTGATCATAACTTACTAATCCACCAACAGTAATGTCTAAAGTAATATCCAGTCTAAATAAGTGTGTATATAAGAGTATAATTAATAATAATAATAATGGAAGTAACTATAAACTAGGTTTTTATAATTAAATATTTTTTAATTTACCTCATTTTCCCTCAGGTTCCAAGTTACAACTGTTCCAATTTTAACCCGATTCATCCCATGTTATTTGTATAAACAATATACCATAGGGTAATATTCTAATTCATAGTGAGAATTCATTAATAAATTAAATTCAAGTTATCAAGGATAATCATTCTAAGTACCCACATCATATTAAACAATTAATTCATATAGCATCATTCCATCAACAAATCCATTTACTGCATTAGTGCTGCCTAGAGAATTAGTTTATCCACTAAAACATGCATAACTGTGTCGGTGCCTAGAGAATCAATATATCCCATACCTAATAGGAAGAGACTTGAACAAAAATCCACCATACCAGTATTTTAATTTACCAAGTTTCATCATCAATGACCATTTAACACACATCAACAACAACAGCTTCCTTTTTAAATCCAAATCAATATATTTTATTTCAAAAAAAACAATTTTGAGGGAAAAGTGGGAACCCTCACAAACTATCTCCATCAAAAGTCTTACATACCTGAGCCACATGATTCTCACACCATAAGCGATTTAAAAACCATTAAATTCTTAAATTAGGCAATTATAAGATTTTTCTATAAATAATTTCTAGTGAAGTGTACTTACCTTTGTTCTTGGGTCCTCCTTTATAATGTCCTCAAGCCAGTCAACAAAATTGTCCCATGTTTAAATAAAATATTCCACAATTATTTTCCTTTCATTGAAACCTATAATTAGAATGGGTTCTTCCTTGTTGATCCACCCCATATTATCTTCATTAACATCGACCGGTAACATTCTCTCAACTATTTTGTCTACATCTTCTGGGGGGCTTAACCAGTATGGACTCCAATAACATTTTTCCCCAAATTGAATGATTTGGTTCCATGAATTTCCATGTTTCTCTATCTCTCCCTTTGTTTCCTTGATTTCTCATTATGGTTAGACCTATTATCCAACAGTTTAGTCAAATAGGAGTAGTCTTTCATCATTTTAGACTTCTTCCCTTTAGTCAGGACACAACTACCAGAGTCTTAGTTTCCTTTTTGACCTTTCTTTCTTCTTGGGTTGTGAATTCCTAATTTATATCTTCCCTATGTACTATCTCCTGAGAAGTAGCTATCAATCTCTTCATTTGACTCTGCCCACTATGCTTTTTCCCTCCATTGGAATGTTTCTTTTACTCTAGATCCCCTTGTTCTTTTGTCTGTCCCTCGACTTCCATCCCTTCAAAGTGGTTCTCTAATTTAATAGTTTCCTTGGTCTTTATTGAACCCAACCTGCTCACTAGATTCAACCCAACTTCTTAGGATTCAGAGGTTCCCTTCACTTCCATCTCTTGGTTGCAATTATTTTAACCACCCTCATATGACTCATATATCTAAGTAGCACCGCCATTTAGAATCACAACCTCTGCGTATGAGGAGGGAGAAAACTTCCTTCTCAAAGGGCCCTCTATCCCCTTCCATGGTACATTTTATCCCCAAAATCAAGTCCCAAACAGTCATAAACATTAGATATCTTAGGTTCTGAATTCATGGATCTTATTTATTGCTGGAATAAGGAAGTGTTACCTAACTGGTCTCCAGATTCTCCACATCAAGATTATTTCATGATGTGGCAGCAGCTGAAGGTTCCTTTCCAAACTCCCCCATGACCTATAGATGATGAACCTCATCCAAGGTATCTGAAGGAAGGGCCACCCAAGAAATCCCAAGTGTTCCTTGCCTACAACTGAGGACATCATGTCCAAGACGAAAACATGATGAACAAAATTGGACCCATGATTCGTAGCAAACCTTTTGATACCACTGCATCTCAACTTCAATCACAATACTAATAGTTTCCATTGGTTTATTGGAACATCAACTTCAACACAAATCCTTGAAGAAATTAGATGACGGACTACGTGGCTTCACTGGTCCGAGTAGAGGAAGTGATCCACAGAATGCCAATCAAATGAAGAATCGTTGGGTTCTGAAATAGTAGGTATATAATAGGAAGATAGATCCATATTGTTGTAAATGGGGGATCTCACCTCAAGTGGAAATTGAAAGAACACAAAAATAGAGAAAATTAAGAACCTGAGATAACACATGGAGAATTTTCTAAAGATGAAATTAGGTTTTTTTTATAAGAAATAAAACAAGAGATTTCTGAAATCCAAAATTCATATGATCACCTGGTCTTGTAACTTACAATTGTTAGAAACAAATATATATAATACATCAATGTAAATAAGTATCAAACTTAATTGAGCTATTGGTAAAATATCCAACATCACATAGGCCTTCGGGAACTCCAGGGAAGTAATCAGAACTATAAGAAGTCCATAAATGCTTGATTGTACTTTAGGGATAACCTCAATGGAGGGGAATCTAGGTAGAAAATTTGGATATGTGAATGGAATGATGGATCAAGGGTGATAAGGTTATGGAGTAGGTGAATTACTCTCCTCCACCCCCCCCCCCCACACACCAATTGATAAGTGTTGAGGAGGGGAGGTAGTGATGCGGCCATCGCCTAGGTAATTTTAGGGCGGGAGAGGCGGCAAAGAGAGGTATCAATGAAAAGGTTATTTCTAAGGGTTTCCTTTTTCATTGATCAATATTTCCATGGTCTATTTCATTCAACTCCATTAAACCAATTCCATAATTAATCCACTTTATAGTTTATTCATCTAACAAAACCATGGGATGTACTTTAAAACCATTTAACTATATGTACATTCCCCTTTAACCAGTTACCACATCCCCCATTTTATATATCATAAAACATTATATTTTTTAAAGTTAATACAAAAATTTCTTATACCATGCTAATATGTAAAACAATGATTACCACCAATATAAACTCATAAACCCTCTATTATAACATTTACAACCCATCTTACCATTTTCAAGGGATTGGAACACCCTGATGGTGACCATAGACTTGATCATGAAATCATCAACGAACTTAATGGGGTACATGAAGGGTCCCACACATCAATTTAAGGATAAAATCACTCTTCCTAGTCAAGGAAACAAATTCATAGCACGATAGTGAAATAGAAAAACCAAATATATAAGAACAACATCAAGATTGTGGAAGAAATATTATAGAACACCAAGCCTATTCTCTTTGACAAGAACTCATACCACTTTGTCCCTTGATTCAAGATAAGATGGCCTTAAACACCAAATTAAAGAACTCCCTAGAAATAGGGATCTTGAAATTCAGAAGAATAGAAACTACTAACCAAATACTATTCCAGAAAGTATAATAAATGAGATTCATACACTTAGTGGGAGATTAAAATCGCATCAAATGGCCCCTCAAATTCCAAACAATTAAAAGAGGATATTCCTTAGTAGGTTTGGGAGCTCTTGGTTTTCACCCAAAGTTGGTGGAGGAGAAATGAGGGTAAACATTAGACTATATTTTATAAGGATCAGGAAGGAAAAAATAGGAAATTACCCACAATTAATGATATATATGGTTAGGCTGCATGGTTTTACTAACCATGCGCCAACCATGTGTTTTCATTTTTCAAGAGGAAACTAAGCTACACAGTTTGTATGGGCCAAAAACATGGTCTTTAAATCCTTGTAGAAGCTATACAATTGACTCTATCCAATAGGTCTCAAGCCAGATGGTCTCTTGGTCCCTCCTCACATAGTTTTCTAACCATGCTACTCCTCCCCCATTTCACAAGGTCATAGAAGATGGTTATTACTAACCATGATCCAACCATGTGAAATACCCATTTCTTCCTCCTTTTTACCTCTTTCCATACCCCAAACCCCCAAGACACTCTATACATATTCCCTACCCTTGTGTGGCATTCCATTAACCATTTTAAAAGGTATTTTAACCAAAATTTTAAAAATTGTGCCTTGTCAATGTTTGGGATCATATAACTTCCCCACCATATAATATATCATCCTTAAGATGGAATCAAAATAATTACTAAGAATATATGGTAAAAATATTAGGACACGAATCTTGTATATCATCTTTCCTCTCCCAAGTTTCCTCCTGACCACAACTATACCACCACAACACTCAGACCAATGGAATAGTTTTCCACTGAATAATTTTCTCCCTGTGACCCACAATAATAATGAGAATCTCATAAAAGGAAGAATCAACCTCAAGATAAACATCATAAACATAAATCACATGAGAAGGTTCATGTTGATAATTCCAAAGATTTGACACATGAAAAACATCATTCATACCACTATACCACTAAGGAATTGTCAATTGATATGATACTGATCAGATCATCTCCAAAACCTCAAACGGCCCAACATATCTCAGTTCCAACTTTCCATATTTCTAGATTATGACCTAATCTTTGTGACACCTGAATAAAAACATGGTCATCCACTGTGAACTTAATAGGTTGATAAAGTCAATTAGTATATGACTTCTAACTACTCGGTCCCATATTCATTTAGTTCCAGATCAACTAAACATGCTTTGGTGTCTCCTACACAAGACTCGGTCCCAAAATCTTTGATTCTCCCACTTCTATCCATACAAGGCTGATCTATAAGTCCTACCATAGAGATCCTTGTATGGTTACATATGAATAGTAACCTAATAACTATTATTATAGAAAACTCAACCAACACTAACTTCTTCTACAATTTTCTTCCAAAATCTAGGATGCAAGCTCTCAAAATGTCCTCTAACACCTTGATAGTAATCTATGATTTCCTATCCATATATAGTGGAAATTATACACGCAAAAACACCTAAGTACCAAGTTCCTTTTGTAATCCTTTTCAGAATCATGAGTTAAAACAAAAATCATGATATGAAATTATAATATGAGAAAACCCATGAAAACAAACTATCTTCTGAACATATAAGTCACCCAACTAATCCATGGTGAGGGTATCCCTAATTAGTAATAAACGTTCCAAATTTTTCAACCAATATATGATCAACCATGACATGTCATTTTTATTAGGATTCCTTAGAAGACCTACCACAAAAATCTTGGTGAAATTATCTGAATTCCATTACAAAATGTAAAAGGAGTATAATAGAATAGAGGGCCACTAATGCTCAACCTTCACTTATTGAAAATTATAGATTCATTTCATAAATCTTGAAATCTTCTTCTTTATTCCTAATCACCAATACTATTTATGAATTTCAGGGTACATTTTTGGTCAAACCTGGGTGCATATCCCACTTTAAAGCATGAAACTCATGCATAAGTTCCTCCCACATACAAGTATGTACAACAATGTGGCCATAAATATATATGATATCATCATAATTGATGGTCCAATCAAGATGTATCTCCTCATCATCAAAGCAATCCCTCAACACCAAGCAGTTTAGATCCTCATAATACCTTTCCTTGATCTTTCTATGAAGAGAGGTCTCAACCAATATAGACATAAGGGACATATTCTCCCTCTCCCCCTAAACACTTATACGTGTCTCTAGGACCAAGGCCATAATAATCCACTTGAAACTAGAATCTTTAACCACCTGAGTCAATGTCTTCTTACTCAAGTAATTCACAACACTATTCTCTTTTCTAAGCATATAATCTCACTCAAAATCAAATCATTGCATATATTCAACCCATATATATTATCAGATATTTAAGTCATGTTGAGAAAATATATATTTTAGTCTCTTGTGACCAGTAAAAACAATGAAACTCTCACCTAGAAGATAATGTTGCCAACACTTTAATTCATATTCCATTGTGACCAACTCAAGATCAGAAATAGGACAGTTTCATTCGTGTGGCCTTGAATTCCATGATCCATATTCAATGAATAGATCTCCCTACATTGACACAGTCCCATGTCTGATTCCAGATGCATTAAAAAAAAGAGTATACTCCTTACCTGAGTTATGTGAGACAAGAATCAGTGTAGTGTTCAAATTCCACATTATCTCCTAGAAGGAATTATCACATGGTTTAGTCAACAAAAAACTTTATACCTTTCTTGATAAGTCCCAAAAGTGGAACTTCTAATAAATAATATTCTTTGATAAACCTTTTGTAGTAACCCTCTATCCCAAAAATCTTCATAAATCAAAAAAAATCGTAGGATTCTTTTAAGAAACAAATATTTAAACTTTATTTATATCCACTAAGTCTCCTTCCTCTGATATGATGTGGCCCATGAAGTGTACCTTGTTGATCCAAAAATACAACTTATATAGCTCGGTATAAAGTTTATGCTCTCTCATTATAGTTAGTATAAATTCAAGATGTTTGGAATGATCATCAAGAGTCTGGGAGTATACTAATATTTCATCAATAAAAATAACCAAAGACTGATCCATGTACGGGAGTTAATCAAATCCATAAATATATAAGAAGAATTCCTCAGCCCAAACAAAATCACAATAAACTCATATAAGTTGTAACTTCTTATGAAATTTGTCCATGGTATGTTAGAGTGTATCACCCTTAACTGGTGATACCTTGATCAAAAATAAATCTTGGAGAATACATAGTAACCCCTCAAATGGTTGAAGAGATCATTAATACAAGAAAGAGGATAACATTTCTTAATTTTCATTCAGTTCAATTTCCAATTATTGATAGACAAATGAAAAATTTTGTTAGCCTTCTTAATGAAAAATATAGGACAAAACCAAGGTAATGTAGTTGGATGGATGGACCCTTTATCCTCTAACTACAATAATTTATTCTTAAGCTCAGGAATTTATACTATTACCATTCTATAAGGTAGAAAATAAACTAGTTTGTCTCTCAGTATTAGAACAATCAGGAACTCAACCTCTCTCTTAAGTGTCAACTCAGATAACTCTTTCAGAAACATGTATTGAAACTGATGAACTATTTGAGGGAAGATATCACATACCACTCTCCCACAATCAGGAAAAAGGCTTGAAACCTAGGCTATGATATCACCTATTTACTAAATAAAAGAATTTATATGACAATCCTAGATATTCCATTCCCAATGATGAATATATATACCATTCTCAGGATACATGAAAGTCACTATCCTTCAGAAATAGTTGGTGTGGGATTGATATGATACCAACCAATCTATTCCCAATATCAATTCAAAACATGATAGCGTCGTTAGGTAAAAATTCTAAATAAATAGTACCCACCAACCTCAAGGTGACACATTTTATAAAGACGGATGTCCTTTGACCACACCCCCAATGGAATTTCGATCAACATAACCATTTATATGAACTCCAACACCTAACTCAACCCATTCAAAAGTCAATAAAATATAAAATAATAATAGTTTAATATATCAAACAAGAACTAAGAATCATAGAAAATATAAGAAACATAAATCATATAGTTAATGGACTAGCCTCCCTACCATCTTCTTCATGTTGAACTTCATCCACCTGAATTGTTTTTATACCCTGATCTCCTATCTAAGTCCCATGTGCTACACTACTCTGTTGGAACATACATGCTGGTATTTAATTATCACACTCCCATCCCTAATCTATATGGCCATTAGAACTCTAATTTCTAGATTAATAGGGGTATAAGATCCTCTCTCAGTGATCTTCATTGGCTGTGGTCCTCTATCACTGCCCATCAGTCATGGGTTCCTACAAAATCTCTGTATATTTCACATCATTCCACAATATCATCACTTCACTAGTGCTTAAGGAGACTAACAACACATGTGACCCATTCTTCCATATTGATAGAAAAAACTTGATCACTGCCCTGAGATACTAATCCTCTCCCTTGACTACCCTCTCCACCACCACCATATGGAGAGTTATTATAATGATGCTCCCTTTTATCAAAGAATGTCCCACCAAAACACCCAGATGAATTTATGTGTCCACTGTTAGATGTCTCCTTTAGGTTCCCCTCAAATATGAGAGCCAAATTCACCACCTCAGTAAACTTGTACAAATATAAGATATTTACTTGGGACTTAATATCACATGTAAGACCATCCTAGAAACAATTTTTTATGGCTATATCTTCTTTTATCAGCATCGGAAAAAAAAATTGTAAATTGGTGAAGTGGACAACATAATCCATCATTGAAATTGTCCCATAGGTCAAACACATAAAATATGTATCTCTCTCTTACCTTAGGGACTTGGGGTAATAGTGTTCTAGGAATTTCTTTGGGATTTCCTTCCATAGCATTTCCTCTAATTTCTCATATCAAGCCTAAATATCACACCATTTTTTTCCTCGTAACATATTATTTTATAACTTGACCCTCTTCTCTAGAGGTGTTTCAATTTAGTCCAAAATCATCTATATCAATTCATTCTAGAACTCAGTTACTTCAGGTCGAACCTCTCTATTGAACATTAGAGGGTACTATAGCTAGAACTCCCTCATCAAATCAAACATACTCAGTATAACCTACCTTGGGTTACTTTCCAAAAATTTCATAAAGTGTGAAAAATTATAACTAAGTTGGTATTCAACCCTATCACCTGATGTTAATGGGGGTTGTGGTCTCAAATCCAGAGGTGCATTCTTAATAGTACCCTCTTATTTCCCAATTGGGAAACATCGGCATGGTTTCATCTCTATAAAATTTCAAACACATGTTTTAGGAATATAATACATAATTACATAATTATGAAAAGGATGGGTTATAACTAACTATAAACAAGACACTCTGCTTACACTATCCAAATATATATAACTGAAAAATTTTCACTACCCTCAACCATACCTATCCTGGTCCATGGATAACTCAAGGAAAACCAGACTTCAAAATTATAAAATTCCTATTTAACACCATTTTAAGCTTTTTTTCATTATATTTGATTTATTAAATTTAAATTAATTTATTAGTCAATGTTTTTTTAAACATCAAGAGAAATTGAAAATCATTTTTTTTTATTTCAAATACCCAAGTATAACATGATTTTTTATCTGTGCCTAAAATGTTGCATGTCACATAAATTAATAATTTCCTAAAGTGATGAATGCATATTAAACCACGTACCATGATGACCCATGAGTAAAATATTATAAAAACATAACATCACAAAACAAGTGATTCAGCCAAGGTGAAATAACATCCAACTGTAACCATTAATAATAAGAAAAACAATCCCACCATGGGAACTTGGTTTTTCTCCCACAAATGGGATAACTACTCCCAAACATGAGATGAGTTCCAAATCCCAACACATCATAGTCTCATGTACACTTTTCCCAAATGGTAAAGAAATAGAAAAGTAAAACCCTATATGATACTGCTTTTTAAGATCCCAAACTGGGAACCACTAAACCGGTTCCCCACAACAATTTTCCACATGACCTCTAGTGTGCCTCCCCATACACCAGATGCTGCTAACTAGAAAAAATGGCCTAAAAAACATATCGGGAGACAATACCCTCTTTATCAGAGTTAGAAAATAAAGAAAATAATAATAAACAACATCATGAAATAATAAACAATACCCATATATCACATAACCAAATCCCAATACAGGGTGAAGGATCACAAAATAATACCATAAATATGTCATTCCATGATAGTGCCAAGTGTCAAAAGAACCCAAAATAAAGAAACACTAACAATCCCCAAAATAGATCCTGACATCATTATCTTCCGCTCATCCATACTCTATAATAAAATCATGGATCATTTATTTATCATAGGTCCTTTTCCCTTATCCTGACCTGCATCCTTGAAATCTGCTCGGGTACCCATGGCAGCCTGAATAGGGTGTCGTTACAACTTATTAGGCCACCACCTAAACTGACTAAAGCAATATACAATCTAAACAAGAGTGTATTTAGTGTTAAAATAAATAATAATATTTTAAGTAAAGATAAACCATGTTTTCATAATTAAATTCTATTTAATTAACCTATTTGTCCCTCGAGTTCTATGGGACACCTATGTCAATCAGACCTACTTCACCCCATGCTGGTTGTCTATTAAATATACCATAGGTTTTACACTATAAGTCAAAGTGGGGATTTATTAATCAATGTAATTCAAGGTATCAAGGAGCATCAGTCAAAGTAACCACATTGTACCAAAACATCGGTGCTCAGAGCAATGGTCCAACAACCAAGCCATGCACAACATCGATGGTGTATAGAGCATCAGTATTCCCACAAAAACATGCATAACCTTGGTGGTTCCAAGAAAATGAGTCTACAATAGCCCAAATATGAGGCACCTCACTCCAACATCCACTGTTTCATTACTCACATTTACCAAGTTACATCATTAAGGGACATTTAATTCACAACGACAATAAGGGATTCCTTTTTCAACGATCAATATTTCCATGGTCTATTTCATTCAACTACAATATCCTAATTCCATAATTAATACACTTTACCATTTATTACTCCAAAACAACCATCGTATGTCCTTTAAAATCATTTAAAAACATTCATATTACCCGCTAATAAATTATAACATCCCCCTTTTTATATATCTTGACACAATATATATCTATAAGTTAGTCCAAATAGACCTTATACCATGATAACATGAAAAATAATTATTACCACTGGTATAATCACATAAACCCTATGTTACATCATTTACAACCCATTTTACCACTTTCAAGGTATTGGAAAACCCTAATGGTGGCTATAGGAACATCCATATAATCATCATTGGACTTGATGGGGTCTGTGAAGGATCTCATGCATCAATTTAAGGATCATATTACTCTTCTTGTTCAGGGCCACAAATTCACAAAATGATAGTGTAATGGCACAAGCACATCCACAAGAAAAACATTAAGACTATGGGAAAAATCGTATAGAACGCCTACCATATTCTCATTAAAAACTAGTCATCCAACATTGACCCTTGATTCAAGCTAAAAAGGCCTCAAACACCCAAACATATAACTATATGGAAATAGAGATTGTGATATTATGAAGAAGAGAAACAAATAACCAATTCTTATTCCAAAAAAATAGAATAAATAGAACTCATAGACTTACCCAGAGCTTCGAATAATAATAAATTGTGCATCAAATACCTAATAATTGAATGAAGATGATGCATGGGAGGTTCGAGAGCTCTTGGTTCATACCCTAAGAATTTGGAGGAGAAATGAGGGTGAAAACCAGGTTAGAATGTATAAGGATTGTGAGGGTAAAAAGGGGAATTCTCTAATATTAATGAGAATCATGGTTAGGCCACAAGGTTTTATTAACCAAGTGCCATCCATGTGGTTTTCTCCATCAAATAGAAAACTAATCCACTTGGTTTTTTGGGCCACATGCTAGTTTTTCAAACTGTACAGTCACCATGTGGTTGCCTCTATACAAGAGGGATGAAGCATCATGGTCTCTTGGTCCCTCGTATAGTTTTCTAACCATTCTCCTCCTCCTCCTCTATACTGCACAGTCATGGAACATGGTTAGTACTAACCATTCACCAACCAAGTTCCATGCACAGTTTTTTCCCCTTTACCCCCCTTTTCATGTCTCTCGCCCTCAGGACACTCCTAAGACATTATTTACTCATGAGAGGAATTCCATTAAACTTTTTAAAAATAGTTTTAATCAAAATTAAAATAGAAAGGTATATATTTATGGTTTGGGATCTTACACTACATATCCTAGGTGGGGCTTGACTGTCAATATAATAATATATATATCTTTAAAAATCCTATACTTAAACCCTCTTGAGAAATCATTAAAAATACACTATAGGTTGTTGATCCTTCAAAAATTAAGACACTCCGTTGTCATTCAATTACATGAACTATGATAATGGCCCAACCACCCATAATGATACCACAAAATAGAAACTCCCCCATTGGGAAAAAGTGATTCAACTTCTTCCTTCCCATACTACCTATCCCAATATGGGAATATATCATTAAATTATATCATCCTTTCACTATATAAGGAACCAAAAATAGCACCCAAAGACCTACCACTAGGACCACAAAGCAAATAAAGGGAACGCATTACATTATTGTCAATCATGATCTTATTTTATATTAATATCCTTAAAAAACATGTCATAATATTATGGAAGTTTTTATATAATAACATGGTACCAAAAATTTGGATAATGACTTATCTTGAATATCATTTCCTTCTGAGACTACATCCCTACTAGAAGAAGTGAAAATCTCAACAGTTCATTAAAACTAGTTTCATATTTCACCACTAAAAATTCCCACAAATAATAATCCATGAACTCTTCAGTTAGTCCTACTTGAGTATAAAGAAATAAATTCAATGATGAATACATCTATGATTTCATCCCATGATAGTCCCTTGGGTTTCCTATCATAGAGTATAAAACTCCACCATATTCTAAAATATGTCGAAAGCATTTAGATAGTCAACATCACCTTTAACTAATTAGATATCCCAACTCGATTGAAGATACCCTTGATAATATCAATCTAGCTCCCAATAGATAGAGGACCTACCATTACATAAAAATCTAGTGGATGTTGTATCTGGTTGTCTTAAGAAATTTCAACCGAATTAGCTACACCCAAGTATCCTCCTCTACCTCCAACTAGTGCAATGCAAAACACCATTACCTATATAGGATCTACAACCTGATCTTCTAGTGTGGCCATGGTAGTATGATCAAATCTTCCCTACTAATTATTTGGTTTTACTATTGGTTATTTCTAAACATAGGGGAGATCCTAAACTTTATCCTTGGTTTCTACTATAATGAATTCTCAAGGAATTAAATTTTAGAAGTGAAAAATACATAGATATAAAAAAATTTATAGCTTAAATCATGATATAATTTAAACATAATCAAGAACACACACACACACAAAACCAACCCAGGATAAATTCCCTAAGGTTCTACCAATAAGATAGTAAACTACCACAACCCTATACATAACTATATACTAATCCCACTTCATTCACTCTTATACATTCATTACAAAAACATAAAAAATAATGATAAAATAGTCAATTCAACTCTATTTAAAAACTCAAATAATATTATTAAGAAAATATTGAATATATTATTCCTAAAATTTAATAATTTTACCCTTCAAAATCACACACAATAGGTTCCATGGATTATTATCCTTTATGTTGAATCATTATGCATGTACTCACACACTCTCATAAACTTAGGGAAAATAAAGCATCCATAAACCATAATGTATACAATATTACATGAAAAATACCATGAAATCATAAGAAAAATAAATAAAAAAACAATCCCACTATATTATAGTCATGATAGTCCACTTTATAGGTAAAAACTGTACACAAGAATAAATTCAAACTCAAGTCCCCGCATTTCAATATCCAATATACAAAGACCTAAATAAATAAAAAATAAAATAGGGAACATATGACATTTTTTAAGGCCCAAAACCAACTCACAGAGTCATATATCGAGATCCATGAGGCTTCATCCACATCTCCCCATACATTAAAGGCTTCCTACTAGTGGAGAGGCCCTAGACCATACATTAAAGAGACTATTCACTCTATATAAGATATTAACCAACAACATAACCAACAAAATAAGTAATAAGATTTAGGGAAAGTATGGAATCACAATGGTAGGAAAAATATATAAATAACAACCTATGTAATATCAAAATGAACCCATGTCATATATCCATCAAAAGGTAATTCACACTATCAGTCGATTGGTATATGTTATATATGTAAAGAAGAAAATAATGTAGAGGTATTTCTATATGATTAATCTTATAGCATGTCTTTGTATGAACTCTATTAATAATAAACTCCATATTTTCATGTTCCCGATACATCGACCTTCACTCTACATATATCCTTTAAAACAAATATTGTAAGTGAACTGGTGTACCCATTTAAGACATGAGTACAAAAACCATGAAGAGAATAATAAATTGTTCCTTATAAAAAGTATGGTAGATATATTTTACATGAATAATAGAATAAACTTAAATAACATAGTGAAATCATGAACCCGTATCGATTCATCGTGTATTAACTAGGCCACAATGAACAATAATCGTACCTAATGTGATCATTTTCATGTATAAAGAGACCATCCATACCAATGTTTAATTAATAATATCATATAAAGAGATATGAGGAAGGAATAATATCTCCAACTTCTTAAAAAGTTAAAATAATTCCAATATGCCAGGTAAGGGCCCGTGGTGATATCTTATATCCACCAGTCACATGGTAATTTTTTGAGGAGGAAATAACATATCCAAACTATAGCGTAATGCAAAAAAAACTCACACTTTAGAGGTATTTTCAAATGGATAGGTTATATATATACTATGAGTCATAAGAAATTTTGTGAGTAGTGTATAACCAAACCAACCTCTCGAATGAGATGAACCAATAGCCTCCTCTTAGGTAAGGTTAAATTACTAAATCCATCCAAATAAAAACTATAATCAGAAGCATAATCCCAAAAACAGACACACTAAACATTTTGGGGAACCCCACTAATAAAATCGCATCATCTCTATCACAAGAACCAAGAAAATAGAACTTTTAATACTTATATATCTCATCCCATTATAATAACTCAAACAAGTGTTTATTTAACCTTCACTCATTCTAAATTGAAATATGTTGTTACCCAACTCATATACCAATCCAATAGTCTTCTAGTTCCAAATATAAGATTAAGAAACTGACTTTAAGCCTAGATAAACCAAGATGATATCCCTATATAATCATGATAAAATAAATATGTTTGGTTTAGACTCATCATGGAACACCTCTATATATTCTCATCTAGGTTAATTCCACTTATTTAGACAATGCTGATAACAATAATACTTGATTTATAAGAATGATAAAAAAAATGAATTCACTCACATACGTTATGAGTCTTGTAATTCTATACAATACTAAAAACATTGAATGTAATTTCTACCTCAAAAAACATGTTCAAATTAATCCAATTGATATTTTTAGATTTGTATTAAATGATCAAAAATCCAAGAACCTTCCAAAAACCCTATAAATTAGATATTTAATGTGTATGGAGTGAGATAATAATATCTAACCATTCATGTGGCATATATGTATTATAATAAAAAAAGTGAAATATTATAAGGAAAGAAACCTCAAATGGATAAAAAATAGGATAAGGGTGCTTTAAGAAGCATAAAAGATGATCTATGGGTGGTAAAGTTCATGGATGTGTTTAAGAATGAATTATTGATGTTTAAAGATTATCCCATTATATCAATTTAACAAAAATTAATCAAAAACTTCCTAGGAATTAGATTTTGGTGTGACCATGATTGCCATGGTGAAAATATCCATGTATGATCACACCAGTATGTGATCCTCCACTCATTGGCACAGAGACCCCCAATACACTTGAGTTACTGAAACCTTTCTTCTCTATATTATAGTGTGACATGATACTTCACAATGTAATAATTTACATTGTGGTTCAACCAACCATGTTCTGTTGTGATCATCCCTGACTATTAAAACTAACAATACATAGGAAACACCCCATTCAGGAACTCCCTATACTACACTATGATCCTCTACCTATAATTGATTTCTAGCTCTAAACCAAGAGAAGCACCTTAATTTCATACAATCATCCCCAGCTTACTCCCCTATTATCCAAATACCATTGAATTATTCATGTTTCAACAAAAATTAAATCAAATTTACCTCATTATTAAAGGGTAACTATAGGAAACTCAGGGTATACCATTCCCTAGGTGGTTAAAAAAATTATACAACCATAGAAATATCAAACTCATGATAATCCTTATAAAGCACTCTCAAAAAATTTCATAGGATCAATCTTTAGATAATCTAATCTCCCCTTAAATCACATAGAAATATTCTCCTCTTGACTCTTAAATAGTTCACCATTTAGGGATGGATGTTATAAACGTCACATAGGTCCTTTGAAAGTAAATTGAGTCTTAATACATCATATAAAACCCCATAAAGGATTTCTATTTTCTTATAAAATTTTATATAAATAAAATATGATTTTTATTAAAATATAAAATAATGCATAACTGTTTTATAGTATCCTAATCCATCATAGTAGGTTTGAAATTTTTTTCATATGCATTAAAGCCCTATCAATCCAAATTTTGGTCCACTAAACTTATCTACCCATTATTACACAACACATAGAAATTAAAATTGTATATAAAGTTAGAAAAAATAATAGGTACTAACTAAAAAATCATAATTATAATTACCTCATCCATAATTTTTAGTTGACACAAATTTAATATCCTAAAATCATAAAATCTGACAAAAACCTCTAATTTGATGGTTTTATGGTAGAGATACACAATAATATGAATGCAAAATATAGTATAAAATGTTTTTTAGGTTTTAATTCTTGATAATGGTGAAATTAAACTGATTCATTTTTATTCTAGATATAAACAACAATTAAAAAGTTTGAGAAGTTTAAGGAATTTGTGGAAGAGTCCTAGAGGAAGGTTGACTAAGGCGTGTGACTCAATAAGAAGAGGAATTAGGTTTTCTTAAATTATTTTATCTTATTTTATTATAATTTATATTAAATAAAACATCTTAGAAACCCACCACATACTCGATGTACAAAATTGATTATATGTGGTCCACCATTCTCTTGTTGGAAGGGTATATTCCATTTGGTTTCTAGTCAAGAACCTCATCCTCCTTCCTAGAAGTTCATTGTGTTCTTGGTGCCACCCACCAAGTATCAATGAAATTTTTTACATTTTATAAAAACACTACCTTTTCATAATTTTTAATAAATATTCCTTAACTACTTCAAAAAAAATCCCTCTCCATTAAAATAATATATAAATAAAATATTTCAACAATAAATCCTTTAAATTAAATTTTATAAAATTATTGGGTATTCAAAACCACATCATTATATTATTTCTCATTATGTAGTTTCAATACCAAGAATTATTCTCCATAATTATGAACATCAGGACATCATCTCCATAATTCAATGTAATCCAATTATATTAATTGCCTATCATAGGGATGATGCACTTGAATCAATATTAATTTCACAATAATCGATGGTATGCGATGTGAACTAACATATACCATGCCAAACCACTTTCCTATGAATGATACAATGGCCCTTATATGATAGCATTAATAGTTTACCATTATTTAATGGTGATATTAAGAAATTTTTCGCATTTATGAAATATTTGACCCCAAACACCAAACACACAATGGTTGATTTCATCATTTAATACCCAAACATTATCTACTCATATCTCGACCCAAAAATGTCTTGATTAATTTCACTCAAAATCGAAAATCTCATTTCAATTGATCTATCCCTTAAATAAAATCTAAAAATATTTTATATACCACCATACATCTTTAGAGTGTACTAAAATTTTCAATTTATTTTTATATACTAGTCTGTTTAGATAATGACTTCTTTAATTACCGAACAATAAAACATTATCTAAATACTATGAAAAAAATAAAAATTCAATTAATTCCCAAAAAAAAGGAATAACTAAAAAATATTTATAATGCAATAAAAAAATTCAACAATAGAAATCATGAATCCAACCCATAAATCACCCTTAATGTTTATTGTAATCCACTAGAGAGAAAAAAAATTAACTATCAAGTAAAAAAAATGGATATCCATTATATTATTATCCTTATTTTCATTAAAACATTACTAACCTTCCCAAAATCCATTACTAATAAAAAAATTTAGAAAACCCACAATATGCGTCTAAATCTGATAGTGGAATAAAATACAAGGCCACAGTCTATAACTATCTAAAGTTAGAGATAACCCACCAACCAAATGTCTTAGTCTCAATCTACATTCAATATAATCTATGAAAATGACAACATCAAAGAAAACCCATATGTTTCCCTTATAAATTAAAGTGTTAAAAGAAAATATGGATAATCAATGATCAATAGTCACTATATAAGAATAGGTACTTTTAGTCATTCTAAAAACCCCAGGACTTCTATTGATATACCTTTAAAATATTATCAAATTTCTCATATTGAAAAAATTAAGTAACTCCTATGGTTAGTTATAACATTGAAGTTAAATTTTATCCATCCTTCATTATAAGAAGTACTATATTCAACAATTATTTTTAGGTAACAAATTCAATTAACTACCAA
Source organism: Viscum album (assembly GCA_963277665.1). NCBI lineage: Eukaryota > Viridiplantae > Streptophyta > Magnoliopsida > Santalales > Viscaceae > Viscum > Viscum album. The sequence goes on along the minus strand of OY728132.1, from coordinate 753,699,572 downwards.
ATGGATAACATGGTCTCTATCAAATGGAATATTTTATATTTTCTTTCTTTTAAATCACTCAATGTATTTTGATAGAGAGTATTGTATATGTTTTCAATAATAAGTGAAGTCAATATGTTTTTTATTGAAGATAAATAGATGGATGATTTGAGAAATACCTTGGAGTTTACCTTCCATCATCCATTGTATATGTTTCTAGATGTCCATTCACATATGGAGTATATCTATTCATCATTATTTGAAAAGGATAGTTTATATGATTAATATTGAGTTGGACATAAGAAAGATAAATGAAATAGTTTTGACGGTTGATGAGATAATTTTCTAATACATGGTCTTGATTAGTTTTAGAAGTTGGAAGTTAAAAGGATTGAATAAATCTAGTTATGAATTAAAATGAGTTCCTACCCATGTATTTTTTTGCATAATATTATTTTACATGATTCACATGGTAGATGGTAATAATTATAGAAGTAAGTGTAGAGTTACTAAGAGGTTGTTGAATTAATTTTATTATCAATTGAAGCATTATTATTATTAATATTATTTTATGAGAATAAATATATAAATTTTTAGGTAGTTTATATTCATTAAAGTACTCATACATTTCACAGATTTTGAAATGAATTTGTAGGTATTTTTAAATAATATTATAATTTATTAGGGTCCTTGGAATTGTTTTATAATGATCGAAAGAGGCTTTTAAATCCTTCATACGGTTTGAATATGTTAATATATGAGTTGAATAAGTTATGGAATTTGGAGTTAGAGGTATTGAATTAATAATGGAATATGTAAGATCTCATAAAACAAAATATTTTCAAAACATTGATTGCATTGTGATATGTAATATCTATTTAGTTATAAATAAGAATGGTTTGGAATATACATTGATATGTGATATCTTTCAGATGATATATAAGATAAATCTTAGAATACAAAATATCTCTTATTGCATAAGAAATAATAAGTCGTGATTTTAGACTAAGATGTGGAAAAAACACTATCCTACAATACATAAGTTAACTCATAACATTAAAAATATTTTTAATCTGATACATAGTATGTTATATTTGATTAATAACATTTAGTATGTGGTTATTTAAAATATATACCTTTTTTGTATAAGTAAGGTACTTTTAAGTGACTTAGAAGATAATGTTAAGGATAAATATGATAATTTATCTTAATGAAGTGATATATAAGAAATAACAATTTCTTACTTGAAGATGAAATTTTTTAGAAAAAACAAGAATTGTGAAAAAATAATTATAACCAAGATGTGATATTCTTAAATAGGTTATATATCATAATTCCTTATTGATTAATTCATGATTTAATCTAGTTATTTTAGTAATGATATTTGAAGAATAATAGTTTACATATAATCATACACATTTGGATGGTGATAATGGATGTGGGTATTTATAGGAGATAAAATAAAAATCATTAAATAGGAATGAAGAAAAGATTGAGATTCCCCAAACCCACCCTCCTAGGTATGATTCTATAAAAAATCTCTAAACATTTAAATTGATACAAATTAATATGAACCTATCTTTATTTTACAACATTATAATAAGATAAACATTACAAATCATAAATCATCTCACAATCCCAAGAACATATAGTTTAGTAACTTTGAGAATTATCTAGATAAGAAACATAATTTATGATACTTGTGAACCTTTCTCCATAACTAAACCACACTATAATCCCTTCTAGACTTCTTATAAGTTAGAATCATATTCATAACCTTAGGAAGGGAAAAAATTTCCACATGTCATCAAGGGTTAGATCATAAGCATATGAGGAAACATGGGCATGGGTGAAATTTCATATTAAATTAGTATGGACCACTAATAATTGTATATAAGTTAATATTTAAGGAAATTAAACTCAACTGAACCAATATATACCATAAAATAGGGTGCATAATCATGAGTCATTAAACAAGAGTCAAGGGCATAATCATAGACACAAAATTATGACATAAGACTGTGGAATAAACATAAGAATATAAATAATATGTTAATTATACCCACAGATAAATACATAAAATAGTGATCTTGGGATAATATCCCATGTATATTATTAGGGATAGGATAATCCTCTCATATAACCTTGGTCTTGGGAAGAATCTATAGAGTCCAGATTAGTGTGAAATCACTGAGAGAGGGAGGGGTGAATTAGTAATCCCTCTTATTTTTTCCAAATTATTCTATTTCAATTAAAACTCTATGTATGGTTAAATCCTTGATCCCCTATTCTCATATCTCTCATCCTCGCCTAAAATAATGTTATAAATCAAAGGCATAGAACACACGGATTTATAAGGTTCAATATAACGACCTATTTCTTACCATATTGGTTGGACACCTAATATAGATTCTCTGCTAAAATGTTATTATCAATTACAGTGGCTAATACCGAATCACACTAAATCTTAAATCATATGTCTATATAGGAAGATCTTTATATTTCTTCACACAGTGTTACCAAATTCCTAATTGGCCTTCACACTCTCAACTCACACAATAAAAACTTTGTACTAATTCACATAATGTTACCATAGTCCACACTATACTTCTAATCCCGATTCCACATAGGAGGGTCTTTATACTACAAAACATGGTCTTATACCTTCATCATGGTTTTCTAAACTACACAATGATCCATTCCACATCTTGTTACTTCTCCAAAAATATATTTTTATCTTCATCCATGATCTTTCTATATCCGACTTGCTCATGTACTTTCTCATTAACTTTAGCAGTAGTTATGATCTCAAGAATTCTTCTAGATCTAGTGTGATATATATTCTCCTCATCCTTTGAATACTTATGTATGTCATATTCAAGTGACTCCTGGTTTTAGCTCTCCTTATCCTTCTCCTTGATACTGAATATATTGGTCTCTTAGATTATCTTTCAATGTCTACAATATTTATCTCAAATATTCAATAGCATTTCCTTGGATACCTAATTTCCCACTCAAATATTCATTTAAATCAACTAAAGAATCTAGATTATTTCTTATTTCATGTGATATTTCAAAATCCATGATCTCATTAATTTCTTAAATCTCTATCCTATATTTATTCATGCACATTTCAACAAAGTCGTTAAATATATGGTGAAACACTCTCCCAGTCATTAGGACTTCCAACTTATTATGGTGTAGCTTCTTCCTTACATCATGGATACCTATCAAATGGAAAAACACTGAAAATAAACCACACTAACATTTAATCCATAATTATTATCTCCATGGTTCAACATCCATACTTATGCGATATTGGTGTTTCTTTGTAGAGAAATCTCATAAACTATATCTTGGCCCCTGCATTACCGTAAAATTTTTTCCTTTTTGAATTAGAACCTTCTGTTACACAGAGAAAAGTTACAGCAAGTGAATCTCAATTTTTATAGATTATGTTTAACCATCATCCCTATAGTGTAACTAGTGTAGGTTTAAAACCCCTTAAGATTTCCCTTATGTGGATATCAATTTAACCTTTCATTGTTAATGGAAAATCGTTTATACCCTTATAGTCCCTCATAGTACCCTTCCACAGGAAGTCTTATACCCTTATGTAGCATAACAATACCCTTATACAAGCTTCAGAAACACCATTTTACCTTTACAAATATATCATTTACCTTTATATATATTTAGATTTATATTGGATTACTTTATGAAACTATCATATTTACCATATGCGGGTATTAGAAATCATATTTAACCCTTACATAGATCACCAAACACCCTTACACAGCCTTGAGTACCTTTATGTAGCACCCAACCTAACTACCTTTACACAGCGCCCAACATCAACTCAGTAACCTTATGCAGCCTCACAGTTACACTTTCACAATAAAGTATAAACCCGATTTACCCATATATAGTCAAATGTACATCTTAAAGTACATTTACACAGGCTCCCTTATACCTTTATGTGAGATTTCTATTACCCTTACATAGGTAGTGTAAACCTAAATTTTTCTTTATGTAGGTAATGAAATTCACAATTTACCTTTACACAACTGGACACTTTGTCTCAAATTTATTTACGGATTATATAATCAATATTGAGGCCTGCCTTCTTCCATAAAGTGATGTAGATAGTTTCTCTTCATCCACCAAAACATGTCTTTTGGTTCCTTGAATAACATCACATCAATCATCACATATGATATGGAGAATATTTTTTCTCCATGATTATTCACAAACACCTCTATTTCACTACTTTTAATCTTCAATACATATTGAACCTTTATTGAAAACAAATAAAATTCAACTATATTGGGTTCAAAAATATCCCCCTTTGAATTTGTAGTCAATGAACTTAACAATTAACCAAACTAATATTGGAATTATCTACCTTTCCATCTCCCAATGATTGAAAATAAAAAGGAACATGTAATTATGGGTTGGACTATCAACTTAAATAATTGAACCACAATATTTCTCAAAGTAGTGAGATTTTAGTATGAAAACTCTAAGTCTACATGGTCTTAAGTGATGTATAAATCTAGATTTTTTTTATAAAGTCATCAAATCTATTCTTGAAGAATATTGATCTATGGTACCATCCTCAATCTCATTTAACTTCTTCATTTTAAGGGATGTTAAAATAAATTAATCAAGATATAACCTATATTAATCTCAAAAAACACATTAAAATAGTATAAGTGTATAAAATATTACTCCCCTTACATTTCAACCTTCTCCTAATCCATCACTCCCCCTTGAGAATTAGTTTGACATAATCAGGGAAGATTGTATATTTTGATGATGATACGAGAGGCTCATTTTTTTTACCTCTGAAGGGATACACTCCATTCATTATCATGGAAATATGTGTTCTACATGATGAACATTTTTTCTCCTTTAATTCTATATATATTAGTTCATATAAAAAGAATAATGGAATAAAGAGGAAAATCAAATTTTTTATAGGATATATTGGGGATGATAGTTTCCTCTTAACCTTTTTTTCATCTTCTTCTTCTTTGCCACAATTTTAGACAATCCTTCTATATTATTTCTCTCAGAATGTGAGATTGATTTTTCCTCATCAATTAACACTTATGATGTGGATTTCTATTCCTATTCACCACTATAATCATTTCTTTGTACTTTCCAAATATTATTAATCTCTCTCTATGGGTCGTTATGATTTTCATACAGTGTTTTATGACATGAACATTTTTTTGAAACCTTTCACACTTTATAATTTTCAAGTCATCATTTACAGATAAATTCTTATAAAAATTAATTTCTTCAACTATCTCCACTTTCTCACATTTTTCCTCAATAAACTTCTGATATATATCTATTTTTATTGCCTTATCTAGTTGTTCTCGATAGACAACTAAACATTCTTTAATAAAGTTTTTAATTTTCATTATCTTCTCATATACGTGATTGGTTACTGTAACATTATTTACCTTATGACTTATTATATGGCCCCAGCCTTAAACTTTATATAATATTGAGTTTAGTCAATAATTTACTTAATTTCACATTGAGGATCTTTTTAGGATTATAGTTTTAGATAAGTAGGCCATAATTAATACATAACATCCCATAAAAATACAAGAGGACACTACCAAAACAATATCCATTTTTTCACAAAAGGAAACCCTTTTAAAAATAAAACACGATTTCTTTTCTTGATAAAAATATTCTTGAATTATACCTTTCTCTTAAAAATAATTATACCCTGTGAAAAAATTTAAAAAACTTTAGATGAGCAGAAAAAGATCAATAAGGGACACAGAATAAGGAAATGAAAACATTAGTCCAGGAATACTATAAACCCATGAAATCAGACTTTTCTCCCATGAAACATAAACTCTTTAACATACCTCATGAATTCATAATATTTGTTAAAAACTTATTATAAATCATAAATCATAAAGGTAACTTGTGTCATATATATCATACATACATTGTAGCATTAACAGCTACATAGGGAGTAAACATTATGGTTATGTTTGGAGTACTCATCACAGTATATTCCCTAAATATCTTAGGATAAACCCTATTGTTTAACTCTGTCTCATTACCTAATTCATTAGTGAGCTATCACAAGATTACCCTCCCTCGTTTTATCATGGAACCACCCTTATACATAATAAATTCCCAATAACCAAAACATAATCAAAACACATAAATCATGCATAATGAAAAAATAACATTTCCACATTGAAATCACATATTTCAAGATATTGACATAATCAATCCATTATCAAAAACAATTTCAATACCAAAACACATTAAAAGGTAATATGGTATTTATTTTCCTTCTAAAAACATTCAGTCTTATAGAAGAATCCAAATATCAAATAATGGTTATGGTGGCAAAGAAGTCATTGCCAATGTATACATTAAAAGAAACATTAATTTTCTCATTTTTTACAGAAATTAAAACACTACATATAATTAAAATACAATATATAAATAAAATATAATATATTCAAAATTCATTTCCCAATTAATAGTTTGATGACATGATCAAGAAGTATGAATTTATCTCGAAGAATGGAAATCAGGTTAAGAAATTTCATTACCATGAGTTTGACTCATCACGTACAATCTTTCTATTCTTGAATAATAAAGTTGGATTAGTTTATAAATTCTTGAGAACATTTTTCGAATTTATTATTTATTTAATATTACTAATTACCATGTTATGAAAATTATAGAATTATTTAAGTTCAATCGGATGATTTGTTGATATTCGGTACTTGAGTCAAAAATGAACTTGGTATGATATCAATAGTCCATGTGGTCATAAGTCCATTATCTCCAAAATATAAAACATGATATAAATATATTATATATTCATTACTTAAGTATTTATAATAATCTTGTAAGATAAAATAAAAACACCTTTCATGGAGATGGTAGGTAGTACGTACGCAAGAAGGCTATTTTCGTTCTTACTGTCGTATTGAAAGAGTGAAATTAAATGAAATGTATATAAATATGTATACATATATAATATAATTATAGTAGAATTAATATTTTATTTGTATCATATATTTTTACTAAAACAATCCTTGATACATTCCATGTGATGTGTGAAATAATCATGTCATTTTGAGGAGGCGGTAATCCACATGTTCCCAAATGAATTTATCATATAACAACAATATAGAAAGCATGAAGTTATGTTTAATATAACATATCATGAATATTAAAAAGGTTATAATATAAATATTAAAATATTATTTGACCATAATAATGGTTTTAAGACCATTCATGAATGTGGTAAAGTATAAAAGAACAAAAACATTATTCGTGGAGGGGATTAAGCAGCATAACTTGGACAACAATTTCATTTATCTGAATAAGAGGAGGTGAGAAATGAAATGGATAAGATATATTCCATTAGAAACATAAAAATATAGTATATACATGATTATGGAGTAATAATTAATTGTTTTATGAATTGGATGAGGATAAATTAGAAAATGAAAAGAAATTAAGATAGGTACTTTGAGAAATTTACCTCTTGAATATCCCCTCCTTGAAAGACCCTTGAGGAACCTGGATTTGGTATTTTCTTGATACCAGAAGAACTTGTATGTAGGGATAGTGAGAATTAAAGGTTTTGGAATATATTTTATGAGTTAAAAGGATTTTTGTGATGAAATAGGGTGGTGGAGAGGTGGTATTTATACTTGAGGAGAGGTGGGTTCAAGTGATTAATTTATTGATTACTTCATATAAAAAGACAACCATATAGACATGGCATTAATTTCTATAACTTTTGGTTATAATTAATTTTTTATATGTTGGTTAGAGTCGATAAAAACTTCAACCAACCATTAAATTTTGTATTTTCTAGGTATGCTAAGCTTTTAACTCTTAACTTTATCCCTTTCCAAAATTTCACTTTTCCTATGGTAAATAATTTTTTTAACATAGTAAATTTTTTATACATAAAAATAAAATTATCCTTAAAAAATATTTTGGAACTTTTGATTCCAAATATGGAATAAATTTTATTTAATTAAATTCAAAAAATTGGGAAAATTTTATTTAAAATTAATTTCATAAACAAAAATAAAAAACTGGTTTTTGAAAGTGAAACGTTCAAAAGTTTGAAATATTTTTTTATCTATTTTCAACTTGAAATTGATTAAAATGGCCAAAATTGTATTAAATTATAAAAAAATAGTCTAATTAAACTCTAAAAACAATTAAAAGGTAAATATAACTCTATAAATAAATTATATGAAAAAGAAGTTTTGAATTAAAATGTAGTATTTTTCATTATTCATTAAAATCTTAAAGTTTTCAAAAAAATACCAAAAATTTATCCAAAATAAATTTTGATTTCCCACTTCCAAATAAGAAGTTTTTTTTCAAATATAACATATAAAGTTTTCAACAGCTATATTAAAAATGGGTTCTCCATCAAAAGGTGGTAAAACTGACTTTTAAAAATATTAAATCTTTTATACCTAAAATTGGATTTATTCTTATTGTAATCGCATAAAATTTATTGTAAGAAAGAAAAGACATTTAATCACATGTGTAAAAATAATATAGTTAGTTTTGTTCATTATTGTCATTACAATGTCTAGATTTTAACTACCATTTATAATAATAATATTAATAATATATTATTTTTCAATATAACTCAGTTTTGTGTGAAACATAGGATTTTAGAGAAACTTGTTATTGCATGTTGAGTAAGTTGTTGGACATACTGTACCCTTTAAAGTAAAATCAATATCAAATTCATAACTATTATTATATTTTTAAAATGTTTGATTCTATAGTTACCTAGGATGTTACATCCTTCCCCCTTTTTGTAAATTGTGTCCTCGTAAATTTTATTCACTTATCAAATAAGTGGGGGTATTTATCTTTCATAGAATTTTCAGATTCCCATATTGCCTATTCAACCATATGGTTTTTCTAAAAAACCTTAACCTAATGAATTTATTTATTCCAAAACACTTTCTCTCTATGGTCAATAATTTGGACAAGTTATTCCTCATAAGAAAGATTGTCTTCTAACTGAATTACCTCTAGACTCAAAACATGATATGAATCTGATATATACATTCTTAATATTAAAACATGAAAAAAGTTGTGAACCTATGATATAATATGAGGTAAATAAACTCTATAGACAACTGATTCAGCTTTCTCCAGGATTTTATAATGTTCAATGAACCGTGGAATCAGCTTCCCTTTCTTACCAAAACACATCACACTTTTCTGAGAAAATACTTTAAGAAAGACATGATCACCAACCTCAAATGAAAGATCCTTCTAGCGGTTATGTGTATAAATTTTCGGTCTACTTTGATTTGTCCACATATGCTTTTGGATTAGCAGAACTTTTTCTACCATCTCTTCTACCAATTATAGTCCCATCAACTTCATCTAACCTAATTCATCCCAAAAAGACGGAGTTAGACACCACTTTCCATATAATGCCTCAAATGGTTAAATTTGTATACTAGAATGAAAACTATTATTATAATAAAAATAAACCAAATAAATATGTTGATCCCAAATTCCCTAGTAATTTATTGAACATTCTCATAGTATATCCTCAAATATTTGAATTCTTCATTTTGACTTCCCATTTGATTGAGGATGAAAAGTTGTACTAAAAATTAATTCTGTACCCAGTGACTTCTAAAGGCCTTTACAAAAGTTATAAGTGAACTTGGGATCAATATCAAATACAATGGAGAGAAAAACTCCATGTAACCTGAATATCTCTTTAAGACACAATTGATAAAGTTGATCTAGAGATAAAGTATATCAAATTGGAAGAAAATAAGAAGATTTAGTTAATCGATCAACAATACCCCCAATAACATTATAACCTTGAGAATTATTTGGTAATCCAACTATGAAATCCATGGATATATTCTCTAATTTCAACTCTGGAACTAGAAAAGGCTGAATAATCCCCTTTGAAAACTATCATTCTGCTTTCACCTGTTGACAAGTCAAAAACATCACAGAAACTTCAGCAATATCTCTTTTAATTCCATCCCACTAGAAATATGCTCGAAGGTCTATGTACATATTATTACTACCATGATTAACTAAAAACAGAGAACTATGAGCTTTGCATGACAACTCTTTCTTCAACTATGAATCACAAGGCACACATAAACTCTTCCCAAATCTCAAAACATAATCTTTATCAATTTTAAATTCAGGTAACAAACACTTTTAAACCAATTATACCTTTTTCTTCAACTCACTACCTTCCTTATACACTTGCTTAATTATGTATGATAGAGATGATTTCACTAACACCTAAAACCAAACAGAGTAATTTCCTACACCAATAACTTCGGGTGGTGTACCAGCAGCACCACCACCTGTTGGGCAGTAGATGCCACCAGCCGCATTGGAGGACAGTGCATGCCGACTGAGTGCATTTCACAAGTTCCAACGGTAGATGCCTGTGAGGTTTCAAAGTGAGACAGATTCCCAGGAAGTATAGGACTAGATGGAGGCGATTAGTGGAGTTTTTCGCCTAGTTGAGACACTAGTAGAGTAGATGTTGATCTTATCTAGTAGTATTTTTCAGTGAGTGACCATGAGGATGGTCCTCATAGTGATGAGGTTTCGGTATGTGGACCGTTTTCCGAGATGGTACCTTCAGGCAGTATTCCAACTATATCTTTTCGTTTTGGTCAGCATACACTACCGGCACTACCGGTAGAGGACACTTGTAGGCTTAGTGCCTTACATGTGTTTCAGTATCTAATACCTCTCATGTTTTGAGGCGATACCGACTCATAGGTGGCTGAGGACTGGCTTGAGGAGGTGGATGAGAGTTCCCTTCAACTTCTACAGTTTTGGAAGGACGAAATGTCAGTAGTTGAGTATTCATTGAGGTGTACTGATCATTCTTGGTACTCGATGAATACGATGTGATCAGTGCTTCAGGGCTCGGACTTCTGAGCGAGGTGTTTTTAAGAACAACTGAGCAAGCACTTTTCATCTATTCATTCCTACTCATGTTAGGGTCCTAGAGAGAACCTTTGTGGTTGAATGTTCTTTGGCTGATCGGATACATCCAGTGAATGTTAGCAGTGGGAAAGCAGGAAACTGGTGCCAGTCTCAGAGACTTGGTCATGCAAGAAGTTTTAGGAAGAGGATGTGACATGGAAAGATAAAACTGTAGGGCAGAAGATGTGGAAGCAGAGCTAGGAGAGCAGCATGAGGTGGTATACATTTCGACATGTTACAACCACCCGCCTTGGTAGAACCTACCAGGATCAGGGAGATGGAGGTCGGGGGAAGAGATTATCTGCACGTGGTTAAGGAGTCTGACCTAAGGGATCTAAGAATGATTTTAGGTACGGTCTGTGTCTACTACTAGCTATCGTATCAATATACATAGGTACTAATCATTCCTTCCTTCCACAAATCTTGTCCCAAACCTAGTGTTTTTGTTTAAACCATTTAATTGAGCCTCACGTCTAGAGATACCTTTGGGAGGAGACTCGATAATCACACTTACGTCAACGGTGTGATCTGACCCTCGAGGCGATAATTTTGATTGGAACCTCTTGGTGGCATCGTCGAGGCCTTATGACGTTAGTTTGGGTACAGACTGGGAAACCATAGTTCATACACAGATTGAATGTATTGGGAAAAAAGGGTGCGGTTTATCTACAACATTGGAATAGGGTTTTCCTTGGTCGAAAAAAAAAAAAAGAAACCCAGGCAGTATAGGATAAACTCATGCATAAGAGGGTGCAGCTGATTACTCGTGAGTCGGCCAGCCTCATCCTCATGGAAGAAGATGTTTTGTTTTTTTAGTTCCCAACAGGAGTGGCTAGAGTTCCTCTAGGACTATGACTTTGGGATAGTATATAATCCTAGGAAGTGGGAACATGGTAGTAGACACACTCAGCAGGAGGTATGGCCTGTAGCTGCTGAGTGAGGCGACGGGGCAACTAGCTGCTTTACAGATATCCTTTGTGGATAGAGACGGAGCAGCCTTTCTTTAGTCTCTTACAGTCACTTCCCCACTTCTTTAGTGAGTCAGGGAGGTGCAGCATGAGGACATTTACTACGAGACACGACGTGCTCAGATATCCATAGGACAGGCACCTGATGGATTTTCTGAAGTTGGGGAGAATGTCATCCTCTTCAGAGGACGTACTATGGTACTAGTAGCAACTCAGTAGGAAGTGTTGAGGGAGTTCCACACTTCCCCTCTAGAGGTATATCTAGGAGTGTCTAAGATGTACCAGGACCTTCGATGACAACACTGGTGGCCAGGTATGATGAAGGCGGTATTGGAGTTTGTCTCTCGATGCCTCACTTGTCAGCAAGTGAAGGTGGAGCACCAGGTACCAGCAGGCTTGGTTCAGACTTTACAGGTCCCAGAGTGGAAGTGGGATGCGATATCCATGGACTTCATGATGGGACTTCCACGTACATCCAAGATTCATGATTCGATATGGGTGATCGTTGACTGACTCACCAAGTCGGCCCACTTCCTACCGATCAGAGAGTAGGGCTCAGTAGAGATATTGGGACGTCTCTATATACAGGAGATTGTGCAGTTGCATGGAGTACCTTCTTCTATTGTCTCCGACCGTGACACACAGTTTACTTTCTGGCTACGGAATGGGTTAGAGGAGGCTTTTGGGATGCAGCTACATCTGAGCACTGCCTTCCATCCTCAGACAGATGGCCAGACTGAGCGGACCATTCAGACCCTCGAGGACATGCTCTGTGCATGTGTCCTCAACTTCAGTCATAGATGGTAGGATCACTTGCCTTTGGTGGAGTTTTCCTACAGCAACAGCTATCACTCCACCATTTTTATGGAACATTTTGAGGCCTTGTATGGTTGACCTTGCATATCGCCACTGTGCTGGATAGACCCAGGGGAGTCAGCACTAGTGGGACTAGAGATGCTATGCGCTACCACAAAGAAGGTGCAGATCATCCAAGAGTGGATGAAGACTAAACAGAGCAGGAAGAAGTCATATTCTGTCAGGAGAAGGAGACCTCTGGAGTTCGAGGATGGCGACCACGTCTTTCTTTGGGTCTCACCTTGACGAGGTCTACGGAGATTTGGCCGAGGTGGCAAGTTATCTCCATGATTCATCGGACCTTTCCAGGTCCTCATTAGAGTAGGAGAGGTGGATTTCCGCCTGGCTATTCCACCTCAGTTGCACCGGGTTCACGACGTCTTCCATGTATCTCAGCTGAGGAGATACGTGTATGACCCTTCTCACATCATCGACCACGGGGAGCTGGACATCATTGACGGGGCGACATTCACGGAGGTTCCAGTGGAGATTGATAATCGAGATGAGAGGGCCCAAAGTGGACGGCCGATACCTCTATTGTGTGTACGTTGGTATCAAGGGAACCTCCAGGAGAGCACATGGGAGTGGGAGGCTCAGATACGTGATTAGTACCCCCCTTTTATTTCCAATAACTCTCAAACCAGGCGTCTGATTGACACATTGTCTGTCGTGTTGGGTTCCTTATGATGAGATGGAACTACGGGATACATAAACTTAGGACTTAGTGATATTTTATATATCGAAGCTTGGATCGAGGAGCAGACCCTCCTATAATCGAGCGTGCTTTGTGCGGGAACCCTAGGGCTGGTTGCAACGATACTGTACCAGAATCCTCCGTGGGTTCGACTGCGGTGAATACTACACAAGAATCCTTCATGGGTTAGACAGTGATGACTACTATACCGGGATCCTCCGTGGGTATGACAGTTATGAATTCTGTTCCTATATCATGTGTGGGTCCGATAGAATAACTGGTCATGTATCCTGTGTGGGTCCAACAGCTTACCTGGTCCTGTATCCTGTGTGGGTCTGACATCTTAGATGAATTCGATAGAACAGATGGTCATATATCCTTTGTGGGTCCGACAGCTTAGCTGGTCCTGTATCATGTGTGGGTCTGACAGCTTAGATGAATCATTGACTTCATATGATAATATCTATCACTCTAAAAAAGATGTATACCTGTGTGAGTTGAGTCTTGACTTTCAATCATTATCATCAAGGTGATTAACCTTACTTCCTTTGTAGAATGGGTTGTGTTTGGGCTCAAGATTTGGATTCGGACTGTGTTTGGTAACTTAGGTTTATGTATGGGCATATACCTAAGTAAGGTTGGTTGATACTTCATGATTTTATCTTACTAATATGGTTTATCCTTAGTGGATTTTGGGGGACCTTCGGGGGTCTCGAGGTCCCCTACTGAGTATTGATATACTTACCACTGCACAGGCTTCGCCCGCACCTTGTTGTGTTCTCTGTAGACGACGGTCAGCAGTGATAGAGGCTGAGGGAGACGGATGGGAGGCTTCTCAGAGCTGGACTAGACGGGTCGTACCTCAAGGACGAGTTGTTCGAGTTTTGTACCTACCCTTCAGGTAGGATCCCCCGGTGGATGGTCCAGGAGTTGTTTTCCATTTTTACTTGTACTTTTTCTTGTTGTTCAGTTGGGTTTTTATAATAGCCCATTTACTTTCAGCACTAACTTTGTATTCATTTTTACATAGATTTTTGCTTCCAGTTGTGTTCTCTGATTGTGTTTGATTTCTTTTTATAAAGGCAATACCTTCCCAGCTTGAGGATTTACACCTTTGGTGCTAGTCGTCATCCCCTGGCCTATGGAAGGTGGGGTTGGGGTAGTCACAGCACGGGTCTGGAGGATGGTTTTTCACAAGTATGACCAAGGAAAGAAATTTTTTGTAACCAAAACTCATACTTTCTGAATTTCCCATATAGTTTCTTTTGTTTTAAGGTTTTCAAAATAAACCTTAGATGACTTTTATGCTCCTATTTACTTTTAGAATATATAAAAATGTCATCAATAAACACAATCAAAAACTTATCCAAGAGCTCACAAAATATTCTATTCATAATATCCATGAATACAAAAGGTACGTTAGTTAACACAAATATAATAACTAAAAATTCATAATGGATATATCTAGTACAAAACACGCTCTTAGGAATGTCTTCTTCCTTTACTTTCAACTGATGGTACCCCAACCTCAACTCAACCTTCAAAAAATATTTTTCTCCTCAGAGCTGATCAAAAAAATCATCGATGTGAGGAAAAGGATAATTGTTCTTAATAGTGATTTTATTCAAGTCTCTATAATCAATGTAAATTCTCATTGAACCAATTTTCTTTTTAATAGAAAAGATAAGTGCAACCCATGATGATGTTCTAGTTCAAATGAAACCTTTATCTAAGAACTCTTGCAATTGATTCTTCAACTCTAAAAGTTCAATTTGATCCATTCAATAAGGGGGTTTTAAAATTAGATTAGAATCAATAACTAAGTCAAATAGTAAATTCAAATTATTAATCATGTATACTACTAGGAAACTCATTAGGAAAAACATTTAGATACTCATTTACCATTCACACATAATTAATCTGAAAAGTTCCTTTATTTTCAACAATACGTGAAAGGTATCATTCATTTCCATATTTTAATAGTTTCTCAACTTCATGATATG
Organism: Viscum album; assembly: GCA_963277665.1. Taxonomy (NCBI): domain Eukaryota; kingdom Viridiplantae; phylum Streptophyta; class Magnoliopsida; order Santalales; family Viscaceae; genus Viscum; species Viscum album. The sequence continues at coordinate 753,684,042 of OY728132.1, read as the reverse complement.
TTATCAATGGTAACGGTTAATTCTAGTACACAAACTAATAGTCTTTATGAAAAGAAAAATCATTATATATATAATAAATCTTATCATGGTACACTAAAATCCAATCCATACCCAAAATAAAATCAAACTATACTCGAGGAAAAAAGACAAGGATTTCTGGTAAATTATTTCCATAGACAAAGACAGGAATATTCTTATAATTTATTTCTACCTCAAAATTTTCCCCAGTCGTTTTTACCATAAGTTCTGGATTAATTTCATGAGGTGGAATTTCCAATTTATAAGAAAATTTCTCAAAAATGAAAGAATGTGTAATCCCTGAATCAAACAACACATTGGCATAATCTGAGTAAACAAATAATATACATGATACCACTTCATTTATGGAACTACATTTTCTGAAGTAGTTGTAAAGTATTTCACCATAACTTTATTCATATATTTAAGCTTCTTCCCTTCATTCAAGTTATTGATTGGACACTCATTTTCATAATGACCCATATCGTTTCACTTAAAACATTATACTGACTATAAATAAAATATTGTTTTAATATTATCGTTATCTTTTTCAGTGAAATTATAAGACTTATGCCCCATTTTACCACATCAGAATCACTTACCAGAATTCAGAATGCATTCTCTAGTGTGTGTTTTACCATGATTTTCACAAAAAGTAAACTTAATATTCTTACTATCAGACTTTTTTGAATAATTATTCCCTTTCTCCTGCCACATCAATCTCTTATTCTACTATTTATCGAAGAACACATAATCATTAGCAAACTCCATTTCCACCTTCTTCGTACATCGAAAAAGTATTTTGTAACTTTAGAACTCATGATAATACAATTCCCTTAAAAACTTTGGATTTAATCCTGAGTAAAAATGATAGGTTTCACTGTCAATATCCTAGATGAAATTTGAAGCATACCTTTCCATTTGAGTGAATTTTTCTTCATAAGCAGCCACCGAGTCATCTTGTAACCCCAATTCCAAGAATTTTTTTCCATCCTAAGTCAAAATGCATTAGGAAAATATTTTTCAAGAAACATATTTTTTTAATTCATCCCACTCAATAGAATCAATATCCTCACTTTTTTTATATTCTTAACCATATACCACCATTGATTAGCTTCACCTTCAAAATGGTAAATATCAAGACTAACCTTTTGATTGTCTGAACACCCCATGACATCGAAAATATTTTCTAGTGCTTTAATCCACCCTTCAGCTAGCACGGGGTCAGATGATCCTCTGAATGATGGGGGTGTTGCCTTATCAAATGCTCTACTACCGACATGTTCCTCTGTGATTGATCTGGATAATCTTGTCCATTGATACCACCCTCATTTATATCCTAAGTCAACTATGTTGTCACTATAATGAACTGTTATGTTCTTATTCTAACCATCTTAGGTTACTGATTTGGAAGGTTGTTCTACTCAGGATATCATCCTAGCATAGTTTCCCTATTTCCTCTGTGTAAAACCATTCTAGGCAGCTATATCTTAGATGAATCAACATGGAAATCTTCAAATTCTATATCATTTCAATTTTATAATAAATAAAAATCGTTTATGGATATTATATTAATAATAACATAACCCCTAAAGTTATCTAAATCGACCATTTATACCAACTATAAGCCCCTGCCTTAAACATTGCATAATCTTGAGTTTAGTTAAGAAATTACTTACTTTCACATTAAGGATCTTTTTAGGTTTAGTGTTTTATAGAATTAGGCCATCATTAAAACATAACATCCCATAATCAAACAAGAGGATACTACCAAAATAGTATCTATTTTTTCACTAAAGGAAACCCTTTTAAAAATAAATCATGATTTCTTTTCTTGATAAAAATATTCTTAACATCTTCCTTTCTCTTACTCATCTTTATACCCTGTGAAATATTTTAAAAACCTGATATGATCAGAAAAATCTCAGTAAAGGGACATAGCATATGGAAAGAAAAATGTTCTTCCCTGAATACTATAAACCCATCAAATCATACTTTTCACCCAAAAAACATAAGCTCTTTAATATACCTCATGAAGTAATATGATTCATGAAAAACTTATTATAAATCATAAATCATAAAGTTAACTTATGGAATCTGTATCATACTTACATTATAGCTCTCACAGCTACATAGGGAGTAACCATCATGGTTATGTTTGGAATACCTGTCACAATATATTCCCTAAATATCTAAAGAGAAACCATATCATTTAACTCTGTCTCATTACCCAATGCATTGGAGAGATCTCACAAGATCACCCACCCTCGTTTTATCATGAAACCACCTATATATATAATCAATTACCCATAACAAAAACATAATCATAACACATAAATCTTGCATAAAGGAAAAAATAACATTTCCACATTGCAATCACAAGATATCATTTCAAGATATTGACATAATAAATCCCTTATAAAAATCATTTTCAATACCAAAATACATAAAAATGGAATATGGTATTTATTTTCTTTTTAAAAACATTCAGGCTTATAGAGGAATCTAAATATCAAATAACGGTTACGGCTGCAAAGAAGTCATTATCACCATATACATTAAAAGAAACATTCATTTTTTCATTTTTTATAGAAATTAAAAAAATAAATATAAATAAAATTCAAGACATAAATAGAATATAAGATATTAAAAATTAATTTCACAAGTAAGAGTTGAAAAATATAATCAAGAAGTAGAAATTTAACCTAAAGAATGGAAATTGGGTTAACAAATTCTCTTACCGTGAGTCTAACGCGTCACGTACAATATTTATATTACTGAATAATAAACTTAGATTAATTTATAATTTATTGAGAAAAATTTTCAAGTTTATTATTTATTTTATATCACTTATTACCATTTTATAAAAATTATATAATTATTTAATTTCATATTGGATGTTTTGTTGGTATTCGGTACTTGAGTCGAAAATGAACTTGGTATGATGTCAATAGTCCATATGGTCATAGGTACACTATATCTAGAAAATAAAACATGGTATAAGTATCTTATATATTCATTATATAATAATTTATAAAAATCTTTTAAGACAAACTAAAAACAATGTTTAGGGATACGGTAGGTCGAACATACAAATGAATGTTATTTTCGTTTTTACTGTCGTATTGAAAGAGTGAAATTAAATGAAATGTATATAAATATGTATACATATATAATATCATTATAGTAGAATTATTTTTTTGTTTATATCATATATTTTTACTAAAATAATATTTAACACATTCTATGTGATTTTTGAATGAATCATATCATTTTGAAAAGGCAGTAGTCCATACATCCCCAAATGAAGTTATCGTATAACAACAATATGGAAAGCATGAAGGTATGTTTAATGATAAATATAAAGAATATTAAATAGGTTATAATATAAATACTAAAATATTATTTGTCCATAATAATTTTCTTAAGACCATCCGTGAAGGTGGTAAAGGAAAAACAACAAAAACCTTTTTCAAGGAGGATATTAAGTGGCTTAACTTGGACAGAAATTTCGTTTTTTTTTAATAAGAGGAGGTGGGAAATGAAATGGATATGAGATATTATATTACAAACATAACACTATAGTATATAATTTAATCTTTAGTAATAATTAATTTATTGATGGAGGAGATGAGTATAAAGTATAAAAAGAAAAGAAATTAAGATACAACTTTGACAAAATTGCCTCTTCAATATCCCCTCCTCGAAAGACCCTTGAGGACCTTGGATTTGGTATTTTGGTGAGTACATAAGCACTTGTACGTGGGTAGAGTGATGAGGAGAGGTTTGGTAATATATTTGAAGATCTAAAAGGATTTTTGGGTTGAAATAGAGTGGTGGAGATGTGGTATTTATACTTGAGGAGAGGTGGTTTTAAGTGATTAATTTATTGATTATTTTATATTAAAAGACAACCATATAAAGGTGGAATTAATTTCCAGGAATTTTTCTTGTAATTAATGTTTATAGGATGTTTTTAGTTAAGAAACACCTCAAAAAACCATTAAATTCTGTAGTGTTTTGGTATGTTAATATTTTACCTCTTAACTTTAACCATCGTCAAAATCCCACTTTTACTACAGTAAATAATTTTTTACCATCGTAAATTTGTATACCTATAAATTAAATTAAACTTAAAAACTAATTTTGATATTTTTATTCCAAATATGGAATTTATTTTATCTAATAAAATTCATAAAATTGGGGAAATTGTATTTAAAATTAATTCCGCAAACAAAACTAAAAAACAGGTTTTTAAACTAAAACATTCAAAAGTTTGAAATATTTATATATATATATATATATATATATATTAAACTTGAAATTGATTCCAATAACCAAAATTGAATTAAATGATAAAAAAATTATTTTAATTAAACTCATAAAATAATTAAAATGAAAATCCAACTATATAAATAAATTATATGAAAAAGAAGTTTTGAATTAAAATGCAGTATTTTTCACTATTCATTAAAATATGAAAGTTATCATAAAATTACCAAAAATTTAACTAAACTAAATTTTGATGTCCCACTTCCAAATAATAAGTTCATTTTGTCTAATAAAACATATAAAGTTCTCAAAAATTATATTTAAAATGGGTTTTCTATCAAAAGGCGGTGAAACTACCGTTTAAAAATATTAGATCTTTTATGCCTAAAATTTGATTTATTATTATTTTAATCCCATAAAATTTATTGGAATAGAGAAAATATATTTAATAACATGTGTAAATATAATATAGTTAGTTCTATTAATTCTCTCCAATACAACATCTAGGCATTAACTACTATTTAAAATAATAATATTAATAATATATTATTTTTCAATATAACTAAGTTTTGTGTAAGACATAAGATTTTGGAGAAACCTATTGTTGCATGTTGAGTAATCTATTAGACATAGTATCCCATTTGAAGTAAAATTAATATCTAATTCATAAAAAATAATAGATTTGGAAATGTCTTATTCTATAATTGCATGGGATGTTACACTTATCATCTCATTCTCATTGTGAGGAATCTCACTCAATAATATAATTATGCATTTCTCATCATTGTGACATTTTTTCCACATATTCTACAAATTTGATTCAAGAGCTCATATTTGTTTAGTTTTTTAAATATAGATAATTTAATTGTTACCATATTCTCTTTATGATAATCTAATATCATCTATTTTTCATTACTCCCTCTTGATTCATGCATCTTTCCTGGTAGTGATATTTTATACTAGCATGAAGAAAAATTTTGGCCTAACACCCCACAACACTAGAAGTAGCCTCTGAACCTTGATCTTACAGAATCATTTTAGTTATTATCTAAATATTATATTTGTCATTTTTTCATAGATTATAGGTGTTTCTTCTTGGGAGGAAACCTTTTAGTTTAGTTGTTCCACTCATTATTTTTGAAATATATTTTCTAATTTTTTATTTTGGTCTATCCATATTTAATCATGTCTTCTTGGTCTACACTATTAGAAATAAAAAATTTAAATTGAGATTCATTAGTTATACAATACAAATTTTTTTTATATACCCTTCTTCTCATTATCTTTAAAAGATTCACCATTAAGATCAACAAAATTAGTAAATGATTTTTCATAATCTTCAACTAACATGGAGATGACGGGAATATATATTATATATTAGGTATTTCTTCAACTTTCTCAGTAGGTATTTCTTCAATATCATCCTCCATTTTTCAATTTTATCTATTTTTAGCCTTTTTTCTTCAATTAATTCTATTTCATTATTGTTAATATCTTCCCTTCCAAATGATTTTTTGTCAAAAACTTTTAGTTTACTTTCTAGCTCAGTTACTTTCTTTATATATTGTATCTCATTAAGATGTGTCTCTTCTTTCTTAACATGATCTTCATTCTCCTTTCTCATTTTTCCTTATATTACTTATTTAGTTTAATGTTATTCTCAAGAGTACCTTATAGATTATCCTTTGAAAACCATCCTAGTTCATTTATCTCTTCACCTCATGTAAGGTCAAATGTGTCTTTAACTATTTTAGATTTTCCCAATAAACACACCTAATTTTTGTAAGATCGTTCATCATCTTTCCTACAACTTGATAATGAATATTCATCAACTTCCCTACTCATAAAATTTTTTCTATTTTTCCTTAAAAATTTATTCTTTTTATTCTCATAGACACCTTTTATATGTTTTCTAGATTTTGTTATGACTTAGTCTTTTACCTCATCAGTCTTAGTAACATAAGCTTTCTTCTTTGGATAATAACATGAAAAATTTCCAAGTAAAATATAGTTGAATCACTTTAATGGATTATTTCCTTTAATTATTCTTACATTGTTATGTATATTTTTAAATAATGAAATCATGTTATTTATATAATCTAAAAATTCCCCATCCTCAGAATCACTTAATTCTAGTTAATATTTAATTCTATCTTTAACTTTTATCATGGCTTCAAAGTCCATATCATCTCTTGACTTCTTCATGAATGATGGTACTTTTCTAATTTAAAATTCTATGATAATATTATTAAGTTTATCCAAGAATATATTTTTTCTATCTTCCAAGGTAGAATCCATGGGATCAAATATTTCAGGTAAGTTTCTCGTGAGTTTCTTTACAATTATTGAATCTTCCATCTTCTCACAAAATTTACTGATATTACTTACTATCTCATTAACTCTGCTGAAATATCCAACAATTATTTAATAAAATTCCATTTTAATATCATAAAACTTTCTTCTCTATATTTAAAACTTATATTCTTTAACTTTATGTTTTACTTCATAACTTCTTCTCAGTTTATCCCAAATATCCTTAGATTTTTTGAGACCCATAAATTTAGTATATAAATTTTCTAATAAACCCATAAAGATTTCATTTTGAGCCTTTTCACAAATTTACATATTTCTCTTGTAAACTTTAGTCATATAAATATACTTATAAATAGTTTGGAAGACTTCATTTTATTTATCTCCCACTTCCAAACTAAGAGTTAAATGGTAATGAAAAATCTTATTCCTCCAACTGTGGTAATTCTTATCATTAAAATTTGTAATCCATCAACTGTTCATTGAGTTCAAATTCACTATTTCTCAAAAACTTATTTGATATTCAGAGGGAACCTCATTTCTTGATACCACTTTTAGAGCTCAGATCAATATGAGATCACTAAGTGGGGGGTGAATCAAGGGTCTATTTTCTTTTTACAAATTGTTATTTTTCAATTCAACCTCTATAATCGATTAAATCCTTGATCCACTCTTCTTATGTATCTCAACCTCACCTTGAATAATGATATAAATAAAAGGCATAGAACTTTAGGATTTATAATATTTGGTATAAATACCTACTCTTTTCTCTGTTTCTTAAACCCCCCAAAAGGATTCTCTACTATAATCTTATTATAAATTAAAATGGTATATACATTGTCACACTATATCTTAACTCTTGAATCCATATAGAAGGATCATTAGAATACTCCATGCAGTGTTACCAGATTCCACACTAGCCTTCATACTCCTGAATCACACAAGAGGATATTTAAACTACTTCACACAGTGTTACCAGAATCAACAATGGCCTTCTACTCCCAAGAACACAAATGTGGGTATTTATTCTACATCGCATAATCTTCTACCTTCTTCAAGGTTTGATCTACTATAGTATGATCTCTTACACTTCCTAATTACTTCTAAACTAATATATGTTGATCTTCCTCTAGGATCTTATTGGATCTAACTTTCATGATTACATTCTCAAGAAGTTCTATACCAGTGTTGGTCTCAAGAATTATTCTGTATTTAGTGTGATCTAGATTCTCCTCAATATTAAAATTCCATGTATATATCATTCAAGGGACTCGAAGACTTAGCCCTTTTTTTCTCCTTTGATACTGAATATATCGACCTCTCATATTATCATTCAATATGCATAAGAGTTCTCTCAATTATTTAGTAACATGTCCTTCAATACCAGATCTCCTATTTAAGTCCTCATGGAAATCATTATAATACTCAAGATCAACTTATTTTATCACATTATATTTAAATATCCAAGATCTCAAAAAATCATTAAATGTCACTCATGTATTCATGCATGGTTATTGAAACATATCCATTACCTACATGGGGTAGCACTCTCCAAATATTCATGACCTCTAACTACATATGGTGTTGTTATTTCCCTACATCATGGAAACCTCTCAAATGGTATAAAATTAAAAACAAGCCACAATAAAATTTACACCATCTATTTGAGATCCATGGTGTAGATTTCATAATCATGTGATAGAGCTATTTATTTATGGTTCAATATCATACACTATGATGCAGCCACTACTGTACCTCATATTCCATGCTTCTATTTAATCTGAACATTCCACATCATAGAGCAAAGATGTAGTTTGTGCATATTGATTTCCATGGGACTACAGTGAATCATTCATACCTATGGTGTAGATGGTGTGGATTTAAAAAAACCCTTTATATTACCCTTATATGAATAACATTTTACCCATATATGGGTAATGGAAACTCATTTATAGCATTACGCATCCTCTTAGTACCTTTATGCAAGATTCCCTATAAACTTATGTCGCATCATAGTACACTTACACAAGATTTGGAGACTTAGTTTTACCTTTACATAGATATAATTTACCTTTATGAAACTATAAATATATGTTAGATGCCCTTAATGAACTATCATATTACCTTTATAAGGTTAGAAGAAATCAAATATTACACTTACACAAATCACCAAATACACTTGTACACCCTCGCGTACCTTTACATAGTTCCCAACCTAACTACCTTTTAAAAGTTCCCAAAATTAACTTTGTAACCTTATACTACCTCACATTTACCCTTAAAAAACATAATATAAATGTATTATACCCTTAAATAATTAAATGTATGCCACAATGTACATTTACAAAATCTTCCCTATACCTTTACATGATCTGTATGTTACGCTTATGTAGGTATTGTAGTCTTCGATTTACCTACATGTAGGTATTGAAATTCCCAATTTACCTTAACACAACCAGTCACCTTGTCTAAAATTTATCTAGATCCTTCTATAATAAATATTGAGGCCTCATATCTTCTATAAAATGATGTAGAAAGTGTCTCTTCATCCACTAAAACCTTTATTTACTTTCCTTGAAGATCATCACATCAATTATCACATATGATATATAGAATAGTCATTTTTCATAATTCTTCACCAACACCTAAACTTCTACTCTTATAATCTCTAATACATATTGACCCTTTACTAACAACAAATACAATTAATATCCATTGTGTTCAGAGAAATCCTCTCATATAGCCTTTATCTTGGGATAAATCATAATTTTTACCCTCTAGCATGGTATAAATCCTCCAATTTACCTTTTTTCATGGGATAAATCATGTAATATAACCTTTGGATTTGGATAAATCATCCAATGTACCCATTTTCTTAGGATAAATTATATTGTGTACCCTTTGGCTTGGGATAAATCCTTCTATGTACCTTTTTTCTTCTGATAAATCCTCTTGTGTGACCATTGTCTTGGGATAAATCCCCATGTATACCATTTGGAATGGGATAAAACCTCTCTTGTTCTCTTTGGATTGGGATAAATCCTCTTGTGTATCCTTTTTCTAGGGATAAATCCTCTTGTGTACCCTTTATCCTAGTATAAATCATCCATTGTACCCTTTAGCTTGGGATAAATCCTTTCATGTACCCCATGGATTTGGATAAATCCTCTCATATACTATTTGTATTGGGATAGATCCTACCATGTACTAATTGACTTGGAATAAATCCTCCCATATAATCTTTTGATCTTATGAGATATAAAATATACTAATGCATTTAACAGAGATATAAGACCCAAATTATCATAATAATAGTCATATATTTGTACAGACATTATAAGAAGAAAATAATCATACTTCAAATATCACTTAATTAACTCATGTAAAAGATTTGGGATTCATGAAAATACTTTCCTAGAATATTCCATATGGCATCCAGAGAAAGGAGATGGATTGTGGTATAAAAATATCCTCAGTGAAGAATATAGATCATTAAGGATATTTTAATAAATAAAAAATAACTTTTTCAAATATGTATATAAAAACATTGAAATATATTGTAACGGACCAACCCCAATTACCCAGAGTCGGTGCATTATTACATAACTTTTCCATGATCACAGAAGATCAAGTCTCGAAAGACCGATTAGTTTAGTAGCCTTGGAAACACTAGATACATTCATAAGTTTTACATTACATCATAAATTGAAAAACTACAACAACATAGTATCCATAGTCCACACTCATATCCCCCCATAATATCCCTGCAAGTCATTCATAATATACTTATTCACATCCTGGGAAGAATAAAACATAGAAAGGGGTGAGCTCAGATGCTCAGTAAGGATAACAATATAGCAGAAACTTTCATAAATAAGCATAAACATTTAAGGCAATGTATAACTAAAACAAAAACCCTTTAAACATTAACTTAAGCATAATATGGAAAAAATAAAATTAAATAATTACATTTAATTATTAACATGGATATTCTAATAGTCGAATAATCACATGCAATATCAATAACCACTTTCATAATGAAGGAATGCATAATGATAGACTATCATAACCACATAGTCAAGGCCTTGTTCCAAGACTGCAAATAATATTTTTTCAAGGCCTTATTCCAAGACACTATTTTTTTCTCATGAGACCTACCGATGAATCAAGGAGGTATAGCGGGCTCCACCCGTCACTTACTAAGTCCAATGCATTCCTCATATGAACAGGTTTAAACATAACATAATAATTCGTATTAAAACTAGCATACGAAATGTCAATACTTTCTCCATAAATAGTGAATGGTATAAAAATAACACATCCATAGTCAAACAAATCAAAAAACCTTCAATAAAATATGGAAGTTTTGTATCATAATAAATCAACTTCAAATAAGCTTAAAATCCATCAAAGGATTTTGACATAGAGGAAATCAAAACTATTTGAGAGAAATATCTCTTTTATTGAAATCATTTAAAAGTCACATAATTATAAAATAAAAAATTTACTTTGAAAATATTCTTATAATCTTTTAAGGTAAGCTTTGACAATTTTATAACGGCAGAAAATAGCTGCACCCTCCGTATAAGTTAAAAAAGTCATTCTTACCTTAATTCTGTCGAAAAGGTTAAAAAGAACCTTGTTTGGAAAACGACGGAAAGATTCCTTTATAAACATCTTATAAAAAGTAAAACAAGGGTATAAATGGCATTAATCCATATTCTATAAAATAGTAATAATGTTTTGAAATACTTTTTTTTCGAAACATGGATGTGGATGATAAAGAGGTCCCAGTAGATAATTACGTATAAACAACCTCAGATAATGAAGAGATTGGTAAATAAACCATTACCTTGTACTTTTACTTGGTTGATGGTAGGTTAAAATATTGTATAATGGTGAAATAATTTTTATTAAATTATAAAATAATCATATACATTAATATGATATCATATATGATCTTTTAACATTGATTTGTTAATAATATCTTAGTATTGTCGTCGTTTCGGGTGTTAACGGATTTGTTTTCCTTTATATTATTTGTTATGTGAGCAATATTTTTTATGGATGGGATTTATCTTATTCATATCAAGAATTATATCATATCTCTAAAAATTATTTTTAATCATCAAATGAAATTTATTCTTGAATGGATATGATGGGGAATGAATATTATCGCGTTTGTGGAGATGGTAATCCGTATGTACGTACAAGCGACAATATCATTATTTTGATGTTAAAATAATATATAATTGGATGGTATATCATATATACAGAATCATTATAATTTTATATTTATTATTTACATGAATTACACATCATTATTATACCCATCCAAATAATAACATATTGAATAACAATTGCACCACGACGTGGAGACGGTAATCCGTACGTACGCACTTATGGTGACATGTCATTCAAAGGATGGATAGAATAATGAATATGGCTGTACCATATTTATAATAACATCACAGTATATATAATATACTAGATTTATTATTTTATAATGTCAATAACAAAGAAAGAAGAAGTGGAAAAAGAAAATAACTTGAAAGAGGGTGGTGAAATTATTACCTCCTCTTCGGGTTATTCCTTTTGATTTGATCAAAAGGGCTCCTTAAGTTGGATTTATGACCAAAGGAGGGCCTCTAGGATAAATTAAAGGAAGTTTAGAGGATATTTGGGCAGGTTTTGGCTGATCCAAAAGTCTTTGAAGGTGTGAAATTGAGAGAAGGGTGAGTGCCCTTTTATAAGAGGGGTGAGGGGCACCTTAGGAAAATCTAGAAATATTATTTTATAATAAATTTATATTCGGTTTATAATGGCTAAAAAGTGACTTATTTAGAGTATAAGGTGGTTATGGGTCGAAAAAAACCCAACCAATAGGTTTTAGATAGGTTTGGGTCACTATATTAACCTTATTTTTAGTTTTAACTCTTAGTTAATTAACTTCACATTTACCATGTCTCTTTTTATTTTTATATTATATGGTTAATAAACTTACAATAAACTTCCAAGTGAAAACCAAGAGGTTCATTAATGATACACCTATCATTATATAAGTCTCTTTTCCAAACCTTAGATTTTTAGGAATTGAATATCAATTAATAATATAATATTTGTTTTAAAAACTCTTTTATGTCAATTTTGACACTATTTGGTATTTTGTTTTTTATAAATTTATAAAATCATTATTACTTCGAAACTAATTCATTTAATCAACCCTAAAATGTCATATTAACATATAAAATTCTTGGGATTCATTAAAAGTCTCAAATTATATTTAATTGGGTATTTATAATATCAATTATTTTAATATGTCACTAATAAGGTAATTATTGCATCATCATTGTGTCATAAATAAATTAAACTATTTGATGTATAAAAATTATAAATAAAATACCATTATGTAGGAAATATTTTTATCTTTCTAATTAATATTTATAATCGAATTTATCTTATGTATAATCTTATATTAAAAATGTTTTAGTTATTAAACTTTGATTTTAACTCTTTTAACTCTTCTTTGAATTAAATAATAATAAATGTCCTAATCTAATCTAAGTGAACCAAAGAGGTTCATATTTTATTCCTAAGGTTGTTTTTGGTCTAATTATACTTATTCAATAGAATTAGTACATGTGTTGTGGTAATAATAACATCATTTTTACCCTTAATTACCCTATTTACATTTAACCGTGGTAAATAAAAGTAAAAAGTTACTATTCACCAAAAATTATTTTTATCTTATTGAAACACATTTTACCCCTTGATATTAACCGTGTCTCTCGGATTTTTTAGATTCCACTCACAGAAGCGGTAAAATTAAGTTTTATGTGAATTAACAAATTCTCCTAGGAGATGGGTAAAAGAAGGTGAAAAGTTCAATAAAATTTTTATATATCTAAAATTATTATAAACTGACTCCAATGAATTACATTGAACTTATATAGGTATTATGTATCTATTTTAACCTAAAATAAATTTAAATAAAATAATTAATTAATTAATTAAAAATTCGGTTTTAAACAATAACTCAGTGTTTTTCACTATTCATCAAAAATTGAAAGTTTTTAGAAAAATACCAAAAATTCACCCTAAGCTAATTTCAAACTTCCGAATCGTAAAATAAAGTCCATTTTGAAAGATAAAATTTATAAAATTTCAAAAAGTGGTTATTACTATTCCTAATGGCTTGTTTGATTGGTTGTGGTGTGTGTTAGAACTCGAAGTTGCGTAAAACACACGCTATTGTATTATTCAAGTAGAAGCGTACCGTAGCGGCTTGGGGTGCTACATATATGAGGTGAAACCCATTTTTTAAAAGGCTTCAAAACTCCTTAAAATTGTTTCATTAAAATCAAATACTTGATATTGGTAAAAAAATTAAATAACACCTCTTAAAACCAAAAAAAATTCAAAAAGAATATAGAAGGATGATTCTTTTAAAAACATTCCTTGAGAAGATATAAAAATAGATGAAAAAATATTTATAAAAACACTAACCATTAAAATTTAACTTAAAATCATGAATTCATTTTAAAAATAAAATTTTTACATTAGAAAAAATATATTAATATTTCATTTCGTTTTCAAAATCATCAAGAGATAAAATCAGTTGGAACGTTATTTTAAAAAATAGAGTGTAATCTTCATAAAGAAGATTTACTTTATATCGAAATAAATCATAAAAGATTTTTAGAAAATGTTCTTAACATAGTCATAAAATATGTAGTTATGGACCACATTAAAAATTAATTTTCCTCATAAAGTAAGATAAAGTACCATGAAATAAAATCTTAGGGTGGAAGAAAGAAATCATGTAATAAATAAGATCAAGAAGAATCATTATAACTCAACTATGGTAGTTGATTTAATGATGACCCTTGTAAATTTGGTATCTTTTGAATCAAAAATAAATTTTAAGAAAAAACATGATATAGATTTTCTAACCCCATGTATTAGATTAATATGGTAAGACAAGTCCATTAGGCAGTAATCACACCATCTAAATGATATCAACATTTAAAATAACAAATATATCTCAGGAATTAAATTTGAGACAAAGAACCCCTTAAATGGTATTCTCTCTTAATCAAACATGATCTGACCTCCTGTATAATAAATATAAATATCAGAATCACATATTTTAGAAAATTATTCATATATATTCCCTTGTATAATTTTCTTTTATAATTATTCTCTCTCCATATATTAGTTTTTTATTATCTATTTTCATTATCATTTGTTTGAAATCATGATTGTTTTGAACAAGTTTCGTAATAATAATGTTATTTTTAGTTATTATCCAAAAGTTAATAATTACCAGATTTTTCAGGATATAATAATTTTTTTTCCAATTATTAATTAAGTAACATTTCATTAGGTGAAATACATAGATATTGTTTGTGAAAATTGAAGTTGTGATGAACTAGTTTTAGCATGCTTAATGGTTGAAAGGTGATATATAAATAAATATATTAAATATTAATAAAACATTTCTATAATCATGAAAATATACTAAATACACTATTATTAAATGATATTTTGATTATATATAATTCCTTAATCATTCATATTTTAAACATTATAACATCATTCATGTCGGTGGTAAAAACTAAACCAAATGAGAGCTTGGTATAATGATTTTTTGTGTAATGAAATATTTTTATAAAATATTAATATAAATTTTAAATAATCATAAAAATGTGATAAATATCATTTAACTTCATTATATTCATTATTATAACCCTAAATTTTGGTAAGTTATGAAAAATTAAATTCATCGTTCGTAGAGGCAGTAGTTCATCGTACACATGATTAATGATTCCATTTATCAATGAATTGGATAGAATTGAATCATATGATATATCATCATTTCAAAATTATAAATTTTAAATATTCAGTATATTAATCCATAAAATTCATTATTGTTAACTAATATGAAATTAATTGATGAAAAATAGAAGATGTCATTTCATGAAGGTGGTAGTCCACACAAATTCATGATCGATGTTATTTTGTTTCTCTAAGTTAATGGAAAAGAATAAATAATGGTTGTAACATTAATATAATATCACTTAACTATAGTAATTATAATTATTTAATTATATTACTATGGTTATGATAGGGTTGGTAGTGAAAAATTAAGAAGAAAAAGATAAGGATTAAGTAATACTCACCTTGGGACCTTAATCTTTCTCTTGAAGGTATCCTTGGAAATGAAGGGATGATGATAACAAATAGGAACCATAAGATTATTAATTTGGGATAGTTTTCTAGGAGGAAAAAATTTTAAGTGTATTAGGATAAAATTATAAGGAACAAAGGTGGAAAGAAGTGGTGTGAGTGTTCACCTTTTATAAGTGAAGAAAATGTCACTTTTGTGAATGCCCATTATTTTTCAATAATTATATGACACTATTCAAGAATCAATAGCCCAAAATTCCTGAAATAATGGGGTTTGTGGTGGGATAAGGTTTATAAATCCTAAAAAACATTTTACAACAAATTTTTAACTAGTTTCAAGACTTTTACTACTTGATCTTTACGATTTACCATTTTCTTTTTTACCTTGGTAACTAGTTTTTACCATAGTAGTTTATATTTTATAAAAAAATACTATATAGACCATATAATAAAATTTTGATGCTAAAAAAATTTAGGATCCATATATTCAATCTATATTTCAAAATTTTAGAAAATTAACTTTTCAAATTAAAACATTAAATATATAGGAAAAATGTTTTTAGAAAAATGTTTTTTACCACTAAGTGTTATTAATCTTATTTAGTATTGATTAAAAATTGAATGAGTCTTAATATATTTATATATAGGAATAATAATTATATTATACTCATTTATTATAAGATATTAATTAATTTGAGTATCTAAAAATGATATAATGTTTGTAAAACAAATCTTTGAAAAGATAAATTTTCCCATTATTGTGATTATTAACATTAATACTAGTAAACATATCTATATACCAAAAAATGAAATTGTGCTTATTAAATAATATGAAAATTTAGATATAAAATCAGAAACAAATTTTTTAAAATTTAATTTCGACATGTTTTGAAAAAAAAAATTTAATATAAGTGAATAAAATGAGTTTTTAAAGTAAAACATTAATTATGTTTCAAAAACATTAATCATAGGTTTCATAAATTCAATTGAGTGTTTTTAAATGATTTAGAGTACTATATAAGTTTATATGTTTATCTAAAACTATTTCAATGACTTTTATATCATTCATGTATTATGATATGACATAAAAGTAACGGTATTAATAAAATCAGTAATTTTTTTACTATTCACCTAAAAATCAATAATTTTGGAAAAATATCAAAAATACACATTAATCTAACATTTATATGTGGTATTCAAAAATGAATTTTATTTTTTAAAAGTAAAATTCAAAAATTCAAAAATTTATCTTTTAAATTAAAATTTAATATATATAAAGAGAAACCACTTTTATAGAAAAATATTTTAAAAAAACTATATGTTTATAATAATATCTTTCATTCATTCATAGTTGATTATAATATTTTAATTTACTAGTATTTTTATTATTCTTAAATTTTCTTAATATTATTCATCCAATAAGTCACAAGTTATTTTAGTTTGGCATTGTGAGTGAAATAGGCTATCAAACACAGAATAATATGTTTCAAAATATTGAGGTATTACAAACCCCCTTTAAATAAATTATACCCTCACAATTTTACTTATCACTTATTAGTGTAAATATCTAAGAGTATTTAAGATATATAAATGGATAATAAAAAACTTATGAAATATATATTTTTTCCTTATAATATTTCAATCCAAATATGATATTTTCCTCTAATCATTTGACCTAAACATCCCACATGATTAGGTAAAATAACACCTATAATATAAGTTTTTTTCCAAGAGATCTCATAGAAATCATTGAATTAATATAATATCATCTGTTGGTATTAAATATGAAATGTGATTTCCATATTTTGTTGATTTTTATGGATTCTATGTGTAGATATCCAATTCATTTCCAAAATCACAATGAATTCATCTAAATAAGGGGTAATAAAACTTTCATGAAGTATATTCCATAAACATAAACTTGGGATACTATAATAAGGGAATTTTATTCCCTTGATAAAATAAAATCATTGGGTTATTTATTCTATTATTTTATAAAAATTCCTAAATATAAAAGATTTACTAGAATTATAATCCAACAAAAAATCCCATAATCTAGAGTGGAGGATAAATATTCAATAATTATCATGATTTAGTTCATTATCACAATCTACTTCAATCATTGTGACTACATATTATTTTCCAAGTTCTCTTAGAATAGGTTCGTATTGAAGTTGATTATTTCCATAAACCCTAGGTTCGGTGAAGTTGTTTTTTTAATGTAAGTACTACTTAAAAGTGAATCATTTAACTGAGGGTTTTTTATTAATATAGGCATTCCCTCTATACATTTCATTAGTTGGCCTCTTATAATGTTACAAAACCAACTCCCGTAACCCAGACCCGATGTTTACTTTATTAAATTGGCATAAAATATAGCGGATGTCATCTGGAAGGAACAATCATTTTAGTAGTCTTGAAGAACGAAGCATTATTCCCATTTTAAATTTTAAATAAAATATAAAACATAGTGAAAGTAAATATTTCAAATCACTAAGAACATTTAAATATCTATTATTCATATCCTAGGAGAAAAATAATAAGGGTGATCTCAAATTATCAATAAGGGTTATGTATAGAAGAAGCTATCTTGAGTAAATAAGGTACAATCAATATAGAAAGTTAAATAATATAAAATAGATGCCAATTAATCAACAAATTGATCATGTAATAGATCCTTGGATAAAATCAATGAAATGATTTAGTGGATAATAAAAACTGAATTCTCAATAAATGAAATTAATAATGTTGGATTTCATGATCTCATAAATCATGATATCTTTACCACCAAATTACTTTTCAAAGATACTCTAAAATATGGGTAGGTATACACAAAAAACCCATTTAATAATTCTATCCAATTGTTTGTCTCATGAGACCTATTGATAAATATGGGGGAAATATAATTCTAGGCCCAACCCATCACTACAAGGAAAATTCATTCATTATATATTTAATTATCAATTTAATTCACAAAACATATGTCTTATAAATAAATATACATATTGAGTAAAGGATATGAAATGTCAAGATTTCCCCAGTCAATCAAATTTCTTTCATAGTAAAACAATGTATGTTGAAATGGTATAATATTTAATAAATAATCAAATCCATGATACAAATAATATGTATATTTACTAAAAAATTAATTTCCACTAAAATATGATCACAAAAAAGTTAATGCTTCAAGTTAAGGTTAATGGACACAAAATTAATAAGAGATAAAATATGAACATTAATTAATTAGAAATATAGGTTTTGTAATAAATTCATGTCTTTTTAGAATAAAAAAATATAAAATAGAAACATTAAAATAAGTTTTCATTAAATTGTTTTATTTTTAAAACCATTTAAAATTTGTACAACAATATAAATATCATAAAATGGTTATGGGAAAGTAAATTTCATTAACACGTTATACATTAAAAAAGAAACATTTATTTTGACATTTTATATAGAAAGTAAAAAATGAATCTTTGGAAAAATATTATAAATATTCCATTAAAACCTTTTAAAAATTCAAGTATAACATAAAATTTCCTTGATAAATATTTTGAGTAAATAAAAATGAGTTTTTGAAATTAAATTTTAAAAATTATAGACATGGAAGATAAATATACTCGATCAAAAAGAAAAATAAGATCAATATTTATTTTAAAAATTTATTCCTTTGATTCAAGTTCCAAAGAGAGTAAAATTTTTAATAAAATAGGGAAACTTATAAAATATCTGTAGGATGATAAAATATATTAATTTTATTAAGGATATATTATATGATTCCTTCAACAAAAAATATAAGGAATCCCTGAAAATGAGATTGTAAAATAAATTTTTACCACTTTCATAACATTAAAATTGAAACACCTTGAAATTGTAAAATTTAATTTAAACCTTAATCATAATTAATAAATATATATTTATGTTAAACAAATCAAAGGTTCAGTATATATACTACATAAAAGTAAACATATTTATAATACCCAATATGTCTCAATGGAGTGGAAATTGAGATCAAATCCTTTAAATCATGCCTCCACATAGTTTAACATGATTTAAAATCTTATATAATGGTTTTTACTTATTATAAATTTATAATTTAAAATTTATTAATATTTATAATATCATATATTATCCAATTATAACATCTTATCACCCATTCATCAATAACATTTTATTATTATCATTATTTTGAGTGTTAACTACTTAATTTTTTCTTGTATGTTTGATCATGGATGTTACAGTTATTTTTAATAGGTCATGGTTTCATCATATAAACAATTATAATAATGTCAAAAATGTAATATTTATTCCTTAGATACATTTTTATAATAATTTTTTAAATATTTACTAGGAAAATGAATCACATCTCTTCATGAAGATGGTAAGTCATACGTATGCACGTATGACCTTATCATTTTTGAATTGGTGAAAGGGTAAGGAATTAAATGATACATTAAATTCATAAAATAAATATTATGTCATAATTATCAAATATATTCATTAGTTTCATCATTATTACATCCATGTGAGGCGGTGATGGAAAAAAATTACATCAATTCACGAGGCGATCGTCTGTCGTACACACGAGTGATGGTTTTGTTTCCCATTTGATGGATACAGAGATGGATAAAGATTAATAAATTAAAATAATAAAGTATAATTATATGGAATATAAAGGTTTTATTATATTTTAATTTTTAGAACATAATTTAAGGTCTTAAAAGAAGAAGTAAAAAAAGAAAGAGCTTAGTTAAGATGATTAAATTCTCTTAGAGAAACCTCCTTTGGATCTCTTCTTAAAGGTTGTATGGTTGGTGTTTTGGGAATAGAAGAACCTCTATAACATTGCTAAGGATGATGGGGAGAGACTGTGGCATGGTTTTTTCAAGCTAAATGGCTTAATATGTGTGAATAAGTGAGGGTTTTAAGTGCCCAATTAAAATAGAGGTGAGAGGCACACTTGCAAATTTTATTAGATTTAAAATATTATTAAGTCACTTTCATGAAAAAATGGATCAAAAATTATTCATATTATAATTTTATAAGGTTAATTTTTAAATACAACCAACCAATGATTTTTAACCAATTTTTTAGGTCATTTTAACGATTATCTTTTTAGATTAACCATCGATAAACCTGTTTCGACCTTAACTATGGTAACCAGTTTTTCTTTTTTACTATTCATTATGAACAAAACCTAAGTTGAAATTATTACCTAATATTAATTATTAAAATTAAAAAAAATAGAATTCATTTTATCAAATTCAATTCATATAATTTGTATAATTTAATTTAAAAATAAACCTATAAAATGTGATGAAAATGTTTTTCCATGAAAAGGATTTTTTCAAGCATAATATGATATAACATTAACTATATGACTAGTAACAATAATTATATGGATGTAAATTCATATATTTAGATATATAATCTATAAATTTCATTTAAAACAATAAGTATTAAAGATTATTTTAATTAATTAAAATATAAAAACATTATGAACTTAAAAAATACAAAAAATATACCTTTTTACATAAAAATGATATTATCATTAATTATATAAAATTGATTATAAATACATGGTTAATTATACGTATTATAAAAACTTATTATAAAAAAATGAATAATATTTAAATTATACAATTTAAATTATTCATAAAATCTTATTTTTAAGGGAAAATTTCAAAAGATCATTCAAGGATTATTTTGACCTAGTAAGTTAAAAATTGATATTCATCCTATCAAATTAGAATTTTTGAGCCATGAAATATTAAAATGTATAATGTATTGTTGTTTTATTAAAATAAAATTTTCACTTAATATAATTTAATCTTTTATGTTACATTCTTCGATCCATCAAAAATTTATTCTTCAATATTTCCATAGCCATTACTTTCTAAACAAATAAGGCTTTTTCTTCTACACGACATCCTAGGGTTACCATATTTTATCCAATATTTTATAATTTCTATAATTACCTATACCAGTCAAGTTTTTTGATATTTAAACACTTGTTATTTAGTGTAGGTAATCTAGATAGGATATTTATATTAAGATAGATCAGGTTCCAATTCTATTTCTACAGAGGTGATCACATGCATTAGTTCTGGCATATATTCCATAAGAATGAGATATGGATCGCATCATATACTTTAGAGAGTATCGATGGAATTTAAAAATGTTAATCCATAGATCCAACTCTTTCCATTATTTCAAAAGTTAGATTTACCTATATATAAATTTTCTTTTCTTTCTAAACCATATTTCATCCTTCCAAGGAGATACTTTCAAGAAAACATGATCTTCCACTTGGAATTACAATTATTTCCTTCAATTATCAGTATAACTATTTTTTATTCTTTGATTTTCTATAATATTGGTTTAAATAGACTTTAACTTTTTCATTTTCTCCTCAACATGTTCTAGGCCTACAATATTCCTTTCACTAAATTTTTTCCAACAAGTTAGAATACAA
Source organism: Viscum album (assembly GCA_963277665.1). Taxonomy (NCBI): domain Eukaryota; kingdom Viridiplantae; phylum Streptophyta; class Magnoliopsida; order Santalales; family Viscaceae; genus Viscum; species Viscum album. Next base: position 753,661,778 of record OY728132.1, on the reverse strand, counting down.
AATATATTGATATATAATGCTTCATATATCACCATTATAATTTTTCAATATAAGATACTATTATAAGAAAATTCTAAAAAAGGTACATATTAATCCCACATACCTTAAAAACTATCTAATAATGACTAAAAAATGTCTTATAATGTTTGAATATTCATTTTAGAATGTTTATTAGTTTGAGAATGATAGAAGGGCTCAAATGATGTTTAGTATCAAGAGTCTTTTGAAGATGTTTCCATAAATTTGATGAAAATGACGGATCACAATCAGACACAATTTAAAATGGTGCACCATGAATTTTTACAAATTCTTTAATTTAAATCTATCCATGGTGATCAAGAGGTAAATCTTATCTTATAGTGATAAAATATAAGGATTTAGTAAGGTAATCAATAGTAACCCATATTAACTCTTTATTTCTAGGAATATTATGTAATCTAGTGGAAATATCTATAGTAATTTAATCCCATTTACACATAGGAATGGGTAGAGTCTCCATGAATACTATAGGATGCTATCTCTTAACCTTAACCTTTTGAAAAACCAAAAACCTTGATATATAATCAGCAATTTCCCACTTACTATTATTCTACCAAAATATTTCCTTCAGATATTTATACATCATAGTGCTACCAAGGTGTATAGAGAAATCCAAGCTATGAGCATCATCTAATAATTTAATTTTTATCTTAGGTATATATGGAACACATATCATCCTCCCAAATTTCAAAATCCCTTCTTCATAAACAAAGTCTTCTAATTTCTCATTTTTCACAACTTTAATTTTATTTTGAATACTTCCATCATCAGGTTGAGAATTTATTATAATTTCTAATAAATATGGTTTGGTAATCAATTAAAAACGTAGTGGAATATAACCATCCTTAATAATTCTCATATATATATAAATTAAATCAATGAACATAGGATCCCTTTCAATACTCATTTTGGTTAGAATTCTATGATATTTCTTTCTTAATTCATTTTCTACCTTTTTTCCCTTCCCTAGGTAGTAGTTTGTTGAGAAATCATAATCCTTGATTATCTTGAGCCGTAATATTTTCTTCATGTTGTGATTTTTCCATGAAAATATGTATTTCATACTCTTATGATCTGTGTATATCTCAAATATTTCAGCATAGAGATAATGTCTCTGAATATTAAAAGAAAAGATTATGGCTTCCAGCATAAGATCATGGGTCTGATCTATCCATGAATCTTTAACTACCATAATGCATAAGAGATGAATTTATCATTATGAATAAGGAAATAACCAAGTCCCTTCTTCGATGAATTATTATATATGAAAAATCCATCATTTCATAAAGGTATATTCAACATTAGATCATTGACATTTCTCCTCTTAAATTCTCCAAAACAATTGTCATACTTTTTTCCTATATGAACTTAATAAATTTACTTGTAATCTTGGATAATAGGTTATCAGATAGGGATTTTTTTTAACAAATCTCTTATAATAAGATTCAAATCTAATGAAACTACATACCTCAATTATTCTCATTGATGTAGGTTATTTGTTGAATGTCATTATCATCATAGGAGAAACTAAGATTCCATTCTTGGAGGTAATATAGCCAAGAAACATATCCTTCTAAATACCAAATTCAAACTTGTTAAATTTTCCATATAACTCTTTTCCTATAAGGGTCTCAATAATTATTCACAAGTGATTCTCATGGTCCTCCTAGATTTTAGAATAATCCAAGATATCATCAATTAATACCAAAAAAAATTATCATGATATTCCACGAATACTTTGTTCATTATATCCATAAAAAAATATTATGTTTTAGTTAATCCAAATGGAATTATTATAAACTCATAATGTTCATACCTCATATGAAATGTTTTGTTTAGAATGCATTCTTTTTTTACTCAAATTTTATAATACCTAGAATGAAGGTCAATCTTTGAAAAATATTGAGCTTCATGAAGTTAATCGAGTATGTAGTCATTGTGAGGGAGACGATACTTTTTCTTTATCAAAATATCATCAATCTATCTATAATAAATGTATATTCTCATAGATCCATGCTTCTTTTTAATTAAAAGAATATAGTCTCCACAAGCTAAAAACCCAAGGAAAATAAATTCCTTATCACAAAACTCTTATAGTTGTTTAATTAATTCCATTAATTCCACAATGGACATTATATTTGGAGTCTTTGATATAGGTCTTATATCAGGGATTAAATTAAAGGAAAACTATACTTCACATTCTAGTGGATTTCTAGGAATTTCCTTTAAAAATGCATCAATTTATTCTTCTATAATATGTATAAATTCAATTTGAATATTACACATCCCACCTATAGATTACATTTACTCTTCTTTGCAAATAATATCATATAGAAGAGAAAATGGAGGTGGATATCTACATTACCTATTTAATGAGTTATCCACTATAAAGACAAGAAATTCCCCATCTTCATTATGAATCATAATTTCTTTCTATTGGAAATACATTTTTTATATTATATTTTGAAATCTGGTTTATACCAAGGATTATATTACAGTAAACCACAGGTATAATAATCAAATTTTAAAATAGGGCACGTTTATGTGCCATAATGGGAACTGACTAACACATCTTAATAGTGGTAATATTTTCACTGGGGTCCTAACTAACAACTCCCTTCTTAAGGTTCTAGGGAAATATCTAATTTTCTGATCATACTTTCAAGATATAAAATGGAAAAAATTTCCAAAATCAAATAAATTATTGTCTAAATTCATGGAATTGATTAAATTACATGCCGTCACATCTTTAGGATCTTCAACCTTAGCTAGAGTGATCACATAAGATTAGAATTCTCCCATAGGCCTCTTAAATGGTAGGTTCCCTTGATTCTTGGGAAATTAGTGAGAATAATTCACCATTTATCTGTAGTTGAATCATTTTATATCAATGGTTTCTTTCTTCCCCTTGAATTCATTAACCATATGACCCTTATCTCTATAATTATAACAAACTCCCATGACCTTCAAGTATTTTTCAATACATTTATTTCCAAAATTTTCTCACGATAGAAACTACTTCATTCCTTTCATCTTATTTAATGCATTACATTTTTCTCCGTGCTATTCCAACCTATTCTTCTCTTGATTTCTTTTGAATATATAGGATTTATAAAAACCCTTCTTTATTTTGGTGGAACATAATACTATTTCATCATATGATAAAACATTTTGATAAAACAGTTCCCTTCAAAGGATTGGCTTAATCGATTCAAATAAATGGTCAATATTTCTTTCTGAATTACATATTTAATCCATAGAATACCTGGATAGTCCTGTAAAGGTATCCTCTTACACTGTAATATTTTTCTATTCCATTTTATCTATGTTGAGGAACATTTTTTCATTTCATTTCATTTCTCATGTGGGAAATATTTCTCAAACAATATTACATTAAAATATCTCCATTCTATATGTTCTATTTATTCTTTATCCCTAGTATTCTATATCAAAAACCACCATTGATCAGCATCACCTATAAAACAATACACTTCCTGCATAACCTTTTCAATTTCAAAACCATATCCACTTATTGTATCCAAAAATGGAATTATTTATAGGAAAACAACATAATATTTACTTAACCAAAATTTTTATGATATTACCCTACAATTAGAAATATCCTCAAAGTATTCCATATGGTTATGTTCCCTAATCTATGTTTTCATAAATATAATTTCCAAAATTTCTACTAAAATTCTTCTCATACCAACTCCAACAACCCCAACTCCAATAAACTAGATTTGATATCTACTTTATTAAATTGGAATAAGATAAAATAGATATCATCCTGAATGACCGATCAGTTTAGTAGACTTAAAAAACTAGATACAAACATGCTTCCCATTTTACATTAGAAATAAAATATAACACATAATGAAAGTAAATATTCAGAATCCTTGAACATCTTGAAATATTCCTTATTTATATCCTAAGAAAAGGGGTAAAATGTAAGGGAGAGATAAAATCCATGGTAAGGGTTATACCTCTAATGGCCCAAAGGCCTTCATTTTTTATTGATTTTTGATAATTATCCTTTCAAGGGGTGAGATGGAACCCTTACAAGGCCCGTAGGCATAAGTATTACATGGCCCGTAGGCCTTAGAGGAATTCATTTGCCCATAGGCTTCAAACATTACATACAAACCAGACTAACTAATTCGAACTGCTCCTCCCCTGCATCTTCATCGTGAAATCAGCTCTCCACATTTGCATGGCTGTCCGGCTAGGCATTTCCATGCATGCACATTCTTGTCCTGATGGCAGGTGCCATACCCTCTCATTCTTGCAATCCATTTAGCTCCTGCTGTGGTGAAAGCTCCTTGCTCATCCTCCTTGTAGAGCTTATTCCATTTAATCAATAACTTGAGCATGAAATACATTCATGGATAACATAAATGAAATAATATCATGGATAATAATAATTTAATTCTTAATGAAATAAATTCATAATGTTATATTTCATGATCTCATACATTAAGATATATTTATTGTTAAAGTCGTGCTATAAAAAAATTTAACTATGAATAGGTATAAACTAAAATCCCATTTAATAAGGAAAGCCAATGGGTTTGTCTCATGAGATCTATCGATAAATCAAGGGGGTATAAAAGTATAGGCTCCACCCATCACTGCATTTTTAATGCATTCCATATATATCAAATGATAAATTTAATTCATAAACAGTATGTCATAATAAAATATATATATATTGAGTAAAGGATATAGAATATTAATATTTCCCTATTCAATCAAATAACTTTCATAATAAAACACAATATATAGAAATGATATATATTTTAGGAAATAATCATATCCAAGATCCAAAGAATGTGGATATTTAACAGAAATTTAAAGCCTGCTTAAATATGATCACAAGAAATTGAATGTTTCAAAAGAAAGTAAATTAACATAAAATTAATAAGAGATAAAATATGACCATTAATTCATAGAAAACATATTTTTTGTAACAAATTCATGTATTTTAGATAATAAAAAAATAAAAGTAAAAAATTAAAATAATTTTTCTATAAAGTGTCTTATTTGTATAACCATTGAGAAAATTTAGAGGAAACTAAATATCATAAAATAGTTATGGATGTGGGAAAGTTCATTAACACTATATACATTAAAAAGAGACATTCCTTTTGAATTTTTATAAATAAATTTGAAAATAAACCTTTCAAAAAAAATTAAAAAGTTTCCTTTAGAAAATTTTAAAAATTCATAGATAACTTAAAATTTAATTATTAAATCATTTGAGTAAAAAATTAAAAAAAATTGTAAAAAAATTTTAAAAATATAGACATGGAATAAAAATATACCCGACCAAAAAGAGAAATAAGATCTAATATTATTTTAAACATTTCATTGCATGATTCAAGTGGAAAATACAGGAAAAGTTGTAAGAAAACAAGAAAAATCATAAATATAAATTTTATAAGAAAATATATTAATTTTATAAAGGATAGATTATAAGAATCCTTTAATAAAAAATATAAGCAATCCAAAAAATGAGATTGTAAAATAAATTCTTATCTATTTAGTAACTTTTAAATTATAACCCTACAAAGTGTAAACTTGAATAAAAAATTTAGTCAGTATTAATAATTATATATTCATTCTAAATAAATAAAATTAGAATCACATACAACATATAAAAGTAAATAGGTGTATAATACCAAATATGTCTTAATGTAGTTGAAATTGAGACAGAATACCATACCTCATTAATCGACTTAATTGAACATGATTTAACCACCTATATAATGGTTTTAAAATTTTAAATAATTTATAATAGAACCATATTCATATTTATAGTATCATATATGATCTACTTATAACATCTTATCAACCATTAATCAACAATATTTCTTCATTATCATTATTTTGGGTGTCAACTACTTAGATTTCTCATGTATGTTTCATCATGGGTGCTACATTTATTATTCATATATTATATTTTCATAATATAAAAATTATATTAATTTTATAAATTTCATATTTATTCATTAGATACATTTTTAAAATCATTCATGAAATGTGGATATCGAAAATAAAACACATCGCTTTGTGGAGATGGTAATTTGTACGTACGCACGAAGGATATTATCTTTTTTAGTGGGTGAAAGGGTAAGGAAGTGGATGATATATTAAATTTAAAAATCAATATTATTTCATAATTTCCATATATATTCATTATTTCTATAATTATTTCTATCTGTGGGAGGTAGTGATGGAAAATGAAATATATTGATTCATAAGGTGGTAGTCCACCATGCTCACAATAGATGGTTTTTCTTCCCATTTGGTGGATACATAAATGGATAAATATCTTGAAATAAACATAATAAAATATTGGTATATGGTAGATACCATTATTATTATATTAGACTATTTATGACATAATTGAAGGTGGTAAAATAATAAGAAAAAAATAGCTTGGTTAAGATGATTACTATATATTAAAGAAACTCCCTTTAGATCTCTTCTTAGTGACCCTAGGGTTAGTTTCCTGGTAATACCATAATGTCTATAAATAGATAAGGGTTTTTGGAAGATATTTTGTCATGATTTGGTCAAGATAAGTGGCTCAAGAGGTGTGAATAAGAGATGGTAGGAGGTTCCCTTTTATAATTGAAGTGAGTGTAACACTTGTAATTTTTCAAACTTTTAAAATATTATTAAGTCACTTTCTTAGAAAAATGGATCCAAAATTACACATAGTATAATGTGATAAGATTAAGGATGAAATAAAACCAACCAATGAGGACTACCCATCATTCACGATAGTGAATATTGATTTGACACTCAACCGTCATTTTTCAAGGGGATTACCCTATGTGCATCTATGCTACAGTAACATCCACTTGATAGTATCCAGCTAGTGATGTAATTTCTAGGAGAACCACATAATCTATAATTTACGAAAATATCAAGTTTTTATCCTATATTTATAATTACCCCTTAGATTTATCCCTTATTTTTTCACTTAAGTCCCCTTGTCCTTTCCCAAAAAATAATTAAACTAATCCTAAAAAATAACTAGACCATTCTATTGTACCAACTAAGATTCCCTAAACTAATACTCCCTAGTTTTGTGATATAAAAACATTCATTAAACTCTATATATTATTAAAATTGTGATGAATGTATATTTATTTTAAAACAATATTATAATATGTCCATTGTAACTCATAAATCATCACACAATCCCAAGAATGAAATTTTTAGTGTCTTTGATTATCAGTAACGTAGAAACGTAATTTAGGATAATTGTGAAAATATTTCAAAATCAAACCACACTAGACACCCTTTTAGAATTATCATAATTTATAATCATCTTTATAACCAAGGTAATAGAAACATAATAAAGGGGTGACATTAAACACTCAGTAATGGAAAACTTATCAAAATTTACTTAAGCGTTAGATCATAAAAATTTTATAACAAGATCATGGGAGAAATATATTTTTAAAATATCATAGAATAATAAATTTTGTCCATAATTCATGATATAAGGACAGGTAATCTCAAATTAATGAACATATACTGTGTAAAGAGTGTTAAAATCATGATATATTAAACTTAAGTCAAGGATAATAATCGTACACACAAATTTATGATATAAGTTAATGGTATAAACAGAAGCATAGAAATCATAATTCAAGGCTACCCACCATGACATTCGAAACATATTAGGCTTGGTATAATAACCCATGTTCCTTCTTGGGCTTGAGATAAACCTCCAATGTACCCTGGGGCTTAAAATAATTCCTCTCATATATAATTTGGCTCTAGATAAATTATCTTTTGTACCCATTAGCTTGTGATAAATCCTAAAATATACCATTTTTCTTGGAATAAATCCTCCCATTTACCCTTTTTATTTTGATAAATCCTTAATTATACACTTTATATTGGGATAAATCCTCCCATATACCCTCTGTTTTGGGATAAATCCTCTAATTTACCTATTTTTATGGGAAAGGTAATCTCATGTACCCTTTAGATTGTAATAGATATGCTCGATTACCCTTTAGCATGGGATTAATCCCCAAGTGTATCCTTTCGCTTAGGATAAATCCACCCTCATAACCTTTAGCTTGGCATAAATCCTCCTATGTAAAATTTTCATGGGATAGATATTCCCTGACACCCTTTGGCTTGGGATACATCCTCTCATCTATCCTTTGTCTTGGTAAAAATCCTCTTGTGTTCCCATTGTCTTGTGATAAATCTGCACATGTACCCCTGGTCTTGGGATAAGTCCTCTAGTGTACCCTTTGGCTTGTGATAAATCTTACCATGTAACCTATTGATCTCATGAGATATAATCATTACCAATGTATTGAAGGAAGACATAGGACCCAAAACATCATAATAATAATCATACGTATGTGTTCCATTATAACAAGAAAACATTTATACTTCAAACATCGCTTAATTATCCCTAGGAAAAGAGATGGGTTTCATGAAAATAATTTCCTAGAATATTTTATATGAAATCCAGAGAATTAGGATGGATGGTGGATTAAAAATAATCCCAATATAACAAAAGGATTATTATGTTTTTTTTCATGGATGAAAAATAACTTTTTAAGATCTTTGGATAAATCACTTGAAAAATAATAGGGAATACCCCATTTTAAATGGCTGGAAAACTTCTTAAAATGGTATATTTGAAATAAAATACTCGATATTGATAAAAAAATTTAAAAAAAATTAAACCAAATATGGTTTCTCAAAGAAAAATTATAAAAATATTCATTTAAAATCATTATATGACATGATATAGAAATACTTCAAAAAATATATCTTAAAATATAAGATTCTCAAATCCATTTTAAAATCAACAATTCCATTTTTAAATTGAACTTTTAGTATATAAAAATATAACAATATTTCGTTTCACTTTAAAAATAATCAGGAGTTGAAATAAATTAAAAACCCATTTTAAACCATGGAAAGGAAGCTTCGTAAAGAATAATTCTCATATGATGTAAGAAACCATAAAAGAGTTTTTAGAAAACATTTTTATTAAAATCGTAAAATAATAGGCTAAAGGTCACACTAAAAATTAATTTTCCCTATATTGGAAGAGAAACAGTCATGAAATAAAATCATAGGGTGGAAGCAACCAATAATGAAATAAATAAGTCCAAGAATAAGTATTATAACTCAATAAATAGAGATGAGTTTATAAAGACCCTTACAACTTTAGTATCTTTTGAATACAAATTAAATTTTAGTAATGAACATGAAATACATATTCTAGTCCCATTTATTACATGAATATGTTAAAATAAATCTGTTATGTATTAATCACACTATCTCAAATATTTCATGGTGCAAAATAAGAAATATGTCTTAAAGAACTAAGTTTGAGACAAAAAACCCTTACATTGTAGTCCTGCTTACTCAAACATGCTCTAACCTCATGTATAATAAAAAAACTATATGAATATATTATTAAATAACCTTATCCGTATCTATATATTTCTATAAATAAGTTTTATAATTATTCTCTATATGTATATTAGTTAGTTATTATCAATTTTCAATATCGGGTGTTAGTAATCTTGATTGTTTTGAAATATTTTTATAATATTGGTGTTATTCTTAATTATTCTCCCAATTTTCATCATTACCAAATTATTTAAAATATAATAATAATTTTTTTCAATTTTTCCTTAAGTTCCAATTTATTAGGTGAAATTCTTGGTTATGGTTCGTTAAAAAGAAAGGTGTGATGAACTAGTTCCACTGTGTTTAATGATAGAAAGGTGATATATTAATTAATATATTAAGTGTTAATAACACATTTATAAAATCAATAAAACATATTTAATACATTTTTATTAAATTATATTACCATTATATGACCTTACATAATCATTAATAGTTTTAAAATTTTAACATTATTCACATTGGTGGTAAAAACCAAACTAAACGAGAGCGTGTTAATATGATTTTTTGAGTAAGGAAATTTTTTTGTACAATTATTATTAAAATTTTATAGAATCATTAAAATGTGACTATTATCCAATGCTTTAATTAAATTCATTCACAGAACCATCCATGTATGGAGGGTATGAAAAATGAAATTTTTTGTTCGTAGAGGTGGTAGTCTGGCGTAAACATGATCAACAATTCCATTTCTCATCAAAAGAGATATAACGAAGGTATATGATAAATTATAATTTCAAAATCATAATTTTTAAATATTAATAATTTTAATTCATTAAATCCATCCTTTTCAACTACCATTAAATATAGTTATGGAAAATATAAAATGTCATTTCCTGGATGAGGTAGTCCATTCAAATTCATGATCGATGTTATTTTGTTTTTATAAGTAGATGGGAATGAATAACTAATGTCGGTTTCATTAATATAATAAAACTTAATTATACTAATTATAATAATGTAATTATATTATTATATTTATAATCTAATTCAAATATAAAAATTAAGAAGAAACTTTAACAATTAAATAATACTCACCTTGGGATGTTGAATTTTGTCTTGAAAGTCTCCTGAGAGATGAAGGGATTATAATAAATAATTAAGAATAGAGGCCTATAGATATGAGAGTTGTTTCTTAGAAGAGAAAAATTGAATATTTTCAGGATTAAATGAAATGGAATAAGTGTGGAATGATTGGGTTGAAATTTTCCCCTATTATAAGTGAAGAAAGTGGTAATTTTTTGAATACCCATTATTTTTTAATAATGGCATAGCACCATTCAAGGGTCAATGGATCGAAAATATTGAAATAATAGTGCGTGGTAAGGTAATTTCAATAAATCCTCAACCACTCATTTTCCAACATGTTTTAAATTTGTTTCAATACTTTCACTACTTTATTTTTATGTTTTATAGTTTTCTTTTTTTACCATAGTAACATGGTTTTACCTTAGTAGTTTATATTTTATTAAATATATAATTTAACCATTATAACAAAATTTTGATTTTTTAGACATAAATTCAGTCTCAATTTATTCTATTTACATTTCTAAATAATATAAAATTATCTTTTAAATTAAAACATTTAATATATAGAAAACAGTTTTGTAGAAGAATTTTATTTTTACTATTAATTATTCTTAACCATATTTAGTATTGATTACCAATTTAATGAGTGTTAATATATTTTTATACAAGATTAAAAATTATATTATATTCATTTTTTATAATATATTAATTTATTTGATTAATTAAAAATTAGACAATGATAATAAAATAGTTCATTCAAAATAACAATTTAACAGTTATTGTGGTCATTAACTGTAATACAAGTAGTCATGTTTTTATGGAAAAAAATGAAATTAGACTTGTTATTTAATATTAAAATACTGATATAAAATATGACATCCATTTTTTAAAATTTAATTTCTACATATTTTGAAAAATTATTTTTAAAATAAGATAGTAAAAACTGTTTTTAAAGTAAAATGTTACTTAAGTTTCAAAAACATTAAACATAGGTTTCATAAATTCGAAACTGTATTTTAAAATGATTTATTTTACTTTATAAATTCATATTTTTATATTAAAAGGTTTCAATGGTTTTTACACCATTATTTTCTTAAGATAATGTCATAAAATTAATGGTATTATCCAAATCATATTTTTTTTACAATTCATCAAAATATCATTTATTTTATAAAAATATAAAAATTTCAATTTAGGATAGTTTTTAAATGTGGAATTAAAAACTAATTCAAAATTAAAATTTGTAAATTTATAAATTTATGTTTTAAATTAATATTCAATATATATAAAGAAAAATTAATTTTCTTGAAAAATTCCTTTTTAAATCATTAAGTGTTCTTAATAATATTTTTATAAATTTTTAATTGATTATAATATTTTTATTTACTATAGGTTTTATTATTCTTAAATTTTATTTAATTATATTGCTCCAATATATCACGAATCATTTTATTTTGATGTTACTTGTGAAAAAAAACTATTAAACGCATAAAAGTATATTCTAAAATATCGAGGTGTTACAGAGATCATGAAGAGAAATTCCATATTATCTATTGAATTGAGAATTAAAGATCAAGGGTCATTGGGAGGAGACCCACATTATTATATTAGGATGGTAAATGAGAATATCGAGAAGATTATGGAATCAATTATCATGTTATTTCTATATTTAATATTAGGAAAATACTTATGTGTTATGATTTTGAGTTCATAAGGAGAAGAAACAAATAAATAGAAATCAATGATAATTGAGAGAGGATTGAATGATGATATTCTTTAAATATTTTGACCATTGAATAATAAAAATAGAGTCGTGATTCAATGCTACTTATAATATAGATCATATGATTTGAGTAAATAATATGAAGAATTGAGATGTTGTTGAATGACTTATCTTTAATATCCCATTATCATTGAAGGTGAATCAAAATAAATAAGGGGAGAAAATACCACTCTATAATTTCTTTATATCATAAAAACTTAAGAATATGAGGAATAAGAAAATTTAGATAAGTCCAATGTGATGATTTTTTAATATTATATTCATTCCATTAAAGATATTATGTTGAAGAGGAAGAAAATAAAATGGTATAACCTTCCATATTCTATACATTGAATATTTATAAGTTAATAGAATAGGTAGATGATCATGATGTGTTACATACCATTCACATGTAGTCAAAAAAACATTTATTGAAAAATAGGATCACTCATTATGATGTTGTGATATCTTGGAGTCCATAGAAGATCATATTCATAGAGTGATGATTGGAAACCATTATAAATTGATAAGAGTTGGTATAAAGAACCAATCATGGGACTATAAGGCTTTTATAAGTTAACCTTAGGTGTAAATGATCATACCTTCCCCATGGGTATTAACATTATGATATTAGGTAAGCACCTATGTGTTGGATATAACCTGAAAAAACCAAGATGTAATCACCAATATCGAGGGTGAAACATGTAAAAGTATATCTTTCTACTGTATATTTAAAATAAATTATAAAAACAATGTGATTATGTAGCATGATTAATATGAGATCCAACTATCATAACATGCCCTCATATTAAAATTAAATAATGTTAAAAGAATGTGGTAAAAATTGGTTTACACAGATTTACGTCCCACCCTCAGTAGGACTGGCTAACCATACTGGACATTTTAGGTGGTATTAGAGGAATGATTATAATATTGGTTGGATATATTGTTTCCTAGTTTTTCATATATATTTCATCATAATTTTATGTAACCCACCAATTTTTACAAAGAATGTTTATTTAACTTTCAGTATGACATAAATGGTGTTGTTGATCCTAGTGATAGTTTAACTTGGATCTGAGATGAGTTGGAAGTTATTGAGGATTAAATAGAGTTTTTTGGTGTTTATGGAACACCACGGGTAGAACGGTGCCTTAGTGTAGGTTTTTTTATGCCTAGAGGCTGCCTATTTGAAATGGGAAAATTGAAATTCTTCAGTTAGGGCATTGTCTTATGCAATTAGTGTTGTGATTCCACTTGTAGACCACAATCATATCGGCCTCACCATGCCATGGTGTAGGGTGTTGTGAGTCCCAAATGGGAAATTCCTTAGCACCAATCTATGGAGTGAATATTTTTTGATATTTATAGGATGGAAATGTTTGAAGCCACCATATCCATGATGGCTATCCCCATGTCATGGTGATTTTCATTTCATATTTTTAAATGTCCATTTTAGAAACTAATCTTTCAATGGAATTTATAAACCATAAAATAAACATGTTTAATCTTTAATAGGGGATGTGTAATAAATTATGAACTCCCTATTTACTATATTAACCAATTAACACTCTTTCTCTTGTTAGTTTTCTCATATCCGGGGGAATCTAGGGTAGGATATAGTAGACACTTTTAGTATTCAAGTTTCTATATAGGGTGACCTCATTCTTATCATCCCTATCCATGTTCAACATTCTTGTAAGATTAGACCTTTTGAAATATAGTCTTGTTATTATTGTTCTAGACTCATGGAGATATTATCCTCTTAATATCTAGTCACTATTTTGATAGTGATGGGTTTTCATCCTTGAATCATATATAGATCTACCATTAATGGTGGTTGTTATTGGGTAACTTGATGTGGTTCTACCCTATTGGAATGATTCCCTTCTTGAACATTATTTTACAAACCTTGTTATGTCTTATTGTAAATGAACCCTTACCGTCCGAGTTTGATTGGTTGGGTGTGCAGGTGTGATTTTAGAATCAACTCTTGGAAAATATTGATGCAAAAATCAACACATTTGATGTAGGAATATCATTTCCAAATACATACCTTGTATATGGTTGTTGTTATGACATAACTGTGGGTTATTGTGTTTACTGAGATCTATGTTTTTGTTTGATCACATATGTGTGCATGTGTAGCATGTCAGACACATGCTTGTGTTTGATCACATGTGTGTGTGTCTGTATGGCCATTGAGACTCATGTTTATTATGTAATGTTTTTTCTTATACATTTTATTTACTATTTTATGTGAATAAATTACCTCTAGAGGTTTTTATCCTACTAGAAAATGACAGGTTGACTATTGTGTCTTGGTTAGCCCTTATAGGGAGAGCATGTGTGAAATACAGAGATGACCATGATAGACTGAGCCACAGGGAAGGGGTTGAAATTTCCTTGAGGCTTATCCTAAGGTAGTGGTAGTATATGATGCCTATTTGGCCTAAAACAAGGTATATATAGGGTATGATGGCCTTATGGATGACCCTTGATATAGACAATGCTTAATGACCATATGGTCGGACTCAAGGCTTGTTTCACATGTGTTAACTTAGCTATATATATGGAATCATTATAGCCAAACCTAGTTCATGACTTCCATTATGATAGTTCTTTTCAGAATAGAGACAAAGTAGGTACGGTTTGGGTTCATGGTGGATTGTTAAGGGCATGATCTCTTAACACGTGATTGATTTTTTTTATTTCTTGATAATTCACTTATTTTTATGGTATACACCACTTATGTATGAACACTTATGTCAAGGATGCATTGGGGGTGTCCTATTGGATTTTTAATCACACCACACATGTGAATAGCAATACTCATATAGAATTCATGAACAAGGACCCTAGAAAGGTAAAGGGCCTAGTAACAAGGAGCTCATGGGATAGAGTTTTTTGTTCATAGGTGGTACTGGGATGAAACCTCTAGTGACGGAATTATATCTTATTTATTTTACTCTTTCTTGCTTATACTTTTATTTGGCCTTCCACTTTATGTTTCTTTATTTTATTACATTGTAAAACTTGATATAGCTTCCATGTCATCTATTATAGCATTATTATTATTAACATCTACTATGAAATAATAGTTTCTATTCTTTTCTTAATATGATTCAAATGTATACTATTTGGATACAGAGGGTCTAGTCTCCCCACTAACGATGTTCTTACACTTTCTATTAGTGGTCTACCTCTTACATATGTGTAGGATTGTTTCATGACCCGACCCAAGCTAGGGCTCAAGCCGCAACTACCCCAATCCCACCTTCATAGGCAAGGGGTTGGCGACAAGCACCAGAGGCACAAAAAACTTGGGGAGGCCTTTGTCTAGAAACTTGTACACACGCACATAGACAAATTAATGTAAATGAGAAGAGAAAAGTAAAAAAAGATGCATCTACTATAAATTAAAGTGAACATGCATGAACCTCTAGATGGTACAAGAGTATGTAGTGAATACTGAAATATAAAGAGAAAAACACACACCCAAACTAGTATCTAGTACCAACCTGAAGACAACTGGAAAAGAGTATCCGCTGAGAGAGCCCAGCTCCTGTATCCCAACTATGACCATCGTACACAGTCCACACAGCACGTATCCCTACACTCCTCTATAGTCATGATCAACCTGTCTACCTTCTACAAAGGACATGGAATGTGTTGGGAGAATCCCATTCATGGGTGAGTATATACAAACCCAATAGAATGCCTCAAAAAGGATAAGGGGAGTAGTAAGAGATACAACCAAAGATAAGCGATAAATGGAAAAGGTATAGTAAAATATAATGGAAAGATTGTACCTCAACCCAACAAGTATGTGAAATTAGGAACATCCAAACACAAGGAGATCAAAATAGTGAGGAGGTGAACCCTACCGTTGAGTCTTCACTAGCTATATCCAGAGAGTAGTCTCGTCCAACCATGAGAAGCTAGACATGGAAGCCACGTGGCATACCCCGCACGTCTTCACCTCTCTTTGGAGGAGAGTAACCAAGACCCAAGGATTGTTAGTATAGCGGGATATATATATATATATATATATATATCAAAGAATCCCAAATGATAGAGTAAGGGGATCTCCATATCATAGCTCAGCCCAAGAAAGTGAGTAGCTGAAATTTCTAAGGTAAAACCATCTACAATGCCCAGCACCTCATGTGTCTTCCCAGTAAACACAAGTCAAAAGTGTCTCAAATCACCACAACTTGATACTATACACATTAGGTGGAATTGACTCACCTGTACAACTTTAGTTTGTGTCACAAGGATGCGTCTCGGTGGGGAAAGTGTCCCTCTTTCTCTTGAGTCCTTAGGTAAGTAGAACCATGCCTCGGCACAGTGTCGCATAGTCAAGGGCCTTCTCTAAATCATCAGGGACTACACTGCCCATCCCAACTAGAGGATTAGCCTAGTATCATCAGGGCTACGCTACCCAACCTAGCTGGAGGGTCATCCCATTATCTCTCATTGGGGACTCCACTACCCATCCCAACTGGAGGGTCATCCTGGTATCTCTCGTCGGGTAATACACTACCCAACCTAGCTAGAGGTTCATCCTGGTATCTCTCATCAGGGACTACACTACCCATACCATCTGGAGGGGCATCCTAAAATCTCTCATCTTCCGGGACTACACTACCCATCCCAGTTGTAGGGTGAGCTCGATATCTCTCATCAGGGAATACACTACCCATACCAGCTAGAGGGTTATCCTAGAATCTTTCGTCGTCAGTGACTACACTACCAAGTCTAGATGGAGGTTCAACTTGAAATCATCGCGGACTATGCTACCCAGCTCAGCTGGAGGGTCATCACAGTATCTCTGGTAAGCATGTCTAGTCATTTTCATCATTGGTTGTCATATGTATGCATGCCAAACCCAAAACATAAACACCATATCTTAAAATCCACTTCTAAGGGAACCATCACATTCTAAATGGAAAAACACTCAGGATAGGCATCTCATGTTCCAAAATCCATGTTCAAACGAAGGAGATACGAAGTATTGAAGTTTTATCATGGGAGCTCAAATAGTACACGATGTGTGAGGGGGCCCACATGGCATGTGGGGCCTCTTCACTGTCTACTCATATCTTTGGCCAGACATGAGTCCCATCCCATGTAGTAGTGCATGTCATTTAGGTGGACTACACGGCATGTCCCACCTATCTGGGGACCGGGCCGTGTCTATTGGTCATGTTTGTGTACTCAGACTCCATGTCCATGTACATCGGTACACAGTATGCTGCTCCACATAGGATGATTCCCGTGGGACCAAACTATTTCCATGTTCTTAGTACATGGAATGTGCATGGCCGTGTCTCCTTCACATGGCTCATCTCACATGGAGAGGTGGTACATGGTGTGTCAAGGGGATTACATGTTGTCCCATCCTTATGTTTTCCCAAACCCTAGCACTGCAGTGGATGGAGGCTACACACTATGTGTCCTTTGTTGAACATGGCGTGTAGTCATGATTTTTTCCAAAAATTCTAGATTCTCCGAAATCTTCGTTCTTGATCTAAATTTGGTCAAAACACTTTAGATCCCACTAAATTTCCTTTCAAAATCTTCAGATCTATCCACAAATCATGATCACCAACCGTCGTTCACCAGGAATCGGACACCGAAACAAAATAGGGTTTCTTTATTCATTCCTCACGCCGATGTGCCTTCGATATTATCCAAATGAGTATGAGACCTATGGATTTTTTATCCCCACATCATGTCGTTTCCAGATATATGCCTCACTCACAAATATGTCACCATTCCATAATTTTATCACGTTTCTAGGCACCTAATTGATCTCAGGTCGCCCGGAAATCGTCGAATCGGGATCCACATGGATTCCATGGTGAATAAAATGTAGAAATAGAGGTGCAAAGGTACCAAAATAAGGTTTTGGATCATTTTCCAAGCATTCTTGTCCAACTGAATATAATTGCTCAATTTGGATTAGATCAACCGAAAAATAATAATAAACTGATACTCAGGCTCATTCAATGTTTGAATTCAAAGATGTTGGTTGAATAATCAATTAAAAACATGCTCAAACATTTAATTTAGGGAGTAAGAACACTAATAATTAGTCCTATCTGGTTTGTATTGTTCACTGTTTATGAAGGAGGAGGATTCACTACGCTTTGATCTATCTAGATCTAGGGGTTTGTCGTTTGTTCTTTGTTGTTCGTCAACGGAAGGGAGAAGAGAGGAGGGGAGAGGTTTTAGTTTTCAAAAAACAAGATTATGTGTCCAACTCCTCATAATATAGTTTATATAACTATTTATTAGTGTAAAGGATTTTAATTAATTAATTAAATTAATTAATCAAATCACATAAAAGGTGTTGGCAATGAGCAAGGGATCCAAACGTTCCGTGCTGACTCATTTTATGTCACGCCTAGGGGAAACACCATGTTATGATCCAACTTTGGTCTCAGATTTCTAATCTGATCATCTATTTAAGAGTTATCATATTTTCTCTAATTAACTATGTGTGCATAATATAAAATATATTTAATGTTTTTATAAAATTAATTCTGGACACATTGGGTCTCGGAATTTCACATCATCTTAGCACCTAGATCTAGAATAATATCTAAAAATATTTTAATGTCTTGTTAGGAAAAAACCAAATCTCTACATTATTCACTACTTAAATATTTTCATCCGTGAAAAGAAAAACTAAACAAAAAACTCAGGATATTGAGCTTGCATCTGGCTCTCCAACTCCCAGGAACTCTCTTACACATTTCCATGATACCACAACACACGAACCAGATGGATGGCTCATCCTCACAGGGTCAGCTTCTATCAGTCCTTGATCACCATAGGGTGCTCTAAAAAAGTGGCTCCATCCCCAATGTCTAGCTTTCCCCAGTCAATAATGTTCATAGGGTAATTCATGTATCTCCTCAACTACAACATGTGGAAGATGTCAATCACCATATCTAGTTGGGGGTAACACAAGGTGGTAGAAAAACTTTCCAATCCTCTGCGTGATCTCGAACAGCCCAACGAATCTCAGGGATAGCTTTCTCCCCCGACCAAACCTTCTCATTCCACATCATGGGAGACTCCCAAGAAGATATGGTCTCCCTACTCAAACTCCAAGGACCTATAACAGAGATCAATGTAGGACTTCTGTCTACTCTAGGTCCTCTTCATCTGTTCACGGATGACTTGTACCTTCTCTTTCGTTGAATGTACTAACTCTAGGACCACAAGACACAACTCTCCAAGCACCATCCAATATAAGGGTGACCTCCAAGTTATCCTATATAAGGCCTCAAAAGGTGTCATTCCGATGGTGGATTGGTAGCTATTGTTGTATGAAAACTCCACCAAAGGTAGGTGATCCTCCCAACTTCACAATAAATCCAAGATACATGCCCTTAGTGTATCCTCTAACACCTATATAGTGTGCTAGTATTATTCATCTATATGGGGGTGAAAGTGTTTACTCATCCTTAGCTCATTCTCGAATGCCTCCTATAGGACTCTCCACAATTGTGATGTAAACCAAGAATTACTATTAGAGACAATCTTCAAGGGTACCCCGTGAAGGTGGATGATATCTCACACGTACATCTACCCCAAACTCTTCACCAAATTATGCCCCTGATAGTAAGGAAGTGTGCTGACTTCATGATTCGGTACACTATAACCCATATAAAGTCATGGATCTTCACTATTTTTGGAATCCCTATGATGAAATATATGGATATGCCATCCCATTTCCACTCTAGGATACCGATCGGCTGCAAAAAAACAGCCATGACTTGATTCTTAGCCTTAACCTGCTAACAGTTAAGGCATTATGAGACAAAATTAGATACAATACACCTCATGTCGGACCTCCAAAATGTATGTTGAAGATCCCTATACATCTTCCCCATACTCGGATGTAAAGATAAGGGAGAATTGTGGAACTCCTACATCACTTCCTTCTACATCGCCACTAGAACCACTGTTCTCCCCTAGAACAAGTTCTCATGATTCCCACCTTCATGATACCCATATGATGCATTGCCTATGGATATCTGATCGCGAAGAACCTCTATTCAATGTATCCTAGTTGAGACTCTTTCACATGCTCAAGGAGTGTAGGATTAAACACCATCGATTATAGTAAAATTATTCCCTCCTGCTCCACCAGGGTCAGCTTCATGGAAGCTAACTACTTTGAAGCTTCCCACACTAGGAGAGCCTGAGACTTCCTGCTAAGGGAATCTTCCACAATGTTTCCCTTCCCTAGAGTATAGACTATCTTGAATTCATGGTCCTTCGGGAACTCTAAATAGTGTTGCTACCTCAGGTTCAGTTCTCTCTGAGTGAAGACGTACCTGAGACTCTGGTGGTTTGAGTAAACCACAAAGCACTCTCCCATAAGGTAGTTCCTCCACATCCTCAAAGTGAAGACTACCGCTACTAGCTCCATATCATGAGTTGCATACTTATTCTCATGGAATCTTAACTAATTCGACCCATATTCGATGACTTCCTATCTTTGAATCAGCATGAAACTGATCTCAGCTCCTGAGGCATTGCAATATACCACGAACTCAACTCCTTCCTCTGGTAGTCTCAAAACCGGATCACTCGTCAGCCTCTACCTCAACTCCTCGAAGGCCTTATAGCACTGCTCAGACCAAGTAAAAAAATGTCTCTTCAATTTCAAAGAAGTCAATAGGGATGTGATTCTATATAATCCTTCCACAAATATCTGGTAGTACCACGCCAATCCAATAAAGCTTCGCACCTCAGACACATTCTTGGGTGGATCCCAAGAAAGAACCTCTTTGACCTTCACTGGATCCATGGATAAACTCTACTTAGAAATTAAATTCCCTAAAAAGTAACCTATTTTATTCAGAACTATCATTTAGATAGCTTTCCATAAAGATGGTGCTCTCAAAGTAAATCAAGGACCCTCCTCAAGTGCTCTACATGCTTCTCCTCTATCACAGAGTAGACAAGTATGTTGTCAATTAAGACAGTGAAAAAATGGTCCAAGTGTGGCTGGAAGATTTGGTTCATTATATCTATAAAAAACATTAGGGTCATTTTTTCACACCAAAGGGCATCAATAGGAATTCGTACTGTCCATAGCGACATCGAAAGGCCAAATTTGGAATGCCAGCCTCACAAACCCACAGATGGTGGTAGTTGGGCCTGAGATTGATCTTGGAGACCATATCACACCTCACAACTAATCGAAGAGGTATTCAATCCTTGGAAAGGGGTACTTGTTATTTATCATTTCCTGATTCAGGTGATGATAACCCATACAAAGCCTCAAGATCTTATCTTCCTTTTTTACAAACAAGACTAGAGCCACCCAGTAGGACACATTGGGTTTGATGAAATTTTTCTCACGAAGGTCCTATCACTACAACCTCATTTCCCAGAGCTTAGTGGGTGACATACAATATTCTATATAAGATATCAGGTAATTCCCTGGATGCAAGTCAATTAAAAACTCTAACTATTGTTTCATAGTTAGTCCGAAAATGTCTTCAGGAAAGACGTCCATATACTCCTACACTACTAAAGGGATCTAGATGCCTGAAGAGTATGATGCACCAAGTCTTATACTTTATAGTTGATGGGTAAAGGGTTGTGACTTCTTCCTCATAGCACCCACTCATCCTTCTACAAGGTATATCTCTCTCAGAAAGGAGAACCTCCTCCCATCAGCACATAGGGATCTAACTAACCTGCGGTGACAGTCAATCTGGGCTCGAACCATGGAAAACAAATCCATGCTTAGGATGATGTCATAGGGTTCCATCATGATGACCAGTAGGTCCCACAGAAACCACTCTACTCCAAGAGATAGCTCATACTGCTGGTGGATGAAAGATATAGAGGAAGTGTTCCCTATAGGAACCTCAAGGAATAGTTATTGTGTTAGTGTCTCTACAGGGAGATCCAGCTCCTGAACAAAGAGTGGAGAGGTAAAAGAATGGATATACCTTTTTTCTACTAATATTGAGGCAAGAGTAGATAAAACTCAAATTGTACCATGAATCATCTCTTGTGTCATCAGTTTGTAAATGTCCATATCCTTCAGTTGTCTCTGGCCCCAGACTCCAACTCCCTAAGCCAAGAGTGGGACACTTGGTAGTGGTGGTGGTGGTAGAATCTCATACCACCATCCCCCACCTACATCTCCTCCCACTCCTCTACTATATCCACCTCCTGGGGACCACTCATTCCCCACTAAACAGATCCCTGATCACAGCATTGTCTCGTTCATGGCAGTTTATCTACTGCCTACCTAGGATGCTTAGGATGACAGGTTGAGAAGTATTGGGCCATGTGACCTCACCCATAACAAGTGTATAATAATCCATCTCCGAGTTTCTCCATTGCTTTCTGATGCCCCTGAACTGGGAAATCACTCCCCTGAGTCTAATCATGGAAGGGTCTCCTGCTACGAGATCACTAGCACCTTCCTACAACTAAAGATGACTCAACCCTGTCGTATCTATTTCTAGCTCTAGCTATTTGGCATCCCTATTTCAAGAAGTTTTTCATCATAATTTCCTACTCCAGAACCCTAGCACAGTTGGGGATGCACAAGGTCACTAAGTTGGATCAGATCTCTCTATGTAGTTCCCACTTGAACTTCTGTGCTCAGAAGTAACAGTATCTAATCATGTCGAGAGAAAGGTCACTAAACCTCACCACATACTCTGCCATTGTCATTCCTCCAGACTAAATCTCTAAAATCTCTTGAATCTAGATGGATTGAAAGTCGGAGGGGTAGCAATCCTCACGAAATGGATACTGAAAGTTGTCTCACGAGAGTGTCTCCTCATCGCGTGTCTGGGTAATTAAGCCCCACTATCTCCCAATTACTCCATGGAAAAGGTTGGCTACTAAAGACACCCTCTAATCCGTCAGGGTACAAACTAGTCTAAACACACGGACTATTGACTCTAGCCAATCCTCTATGGCCTGAGGGTTTGGATTGTCATGGAACATTAGTGGTCATTGACATTGGAACTCGTGGAGTGTGTTTAGCCTATGCACGTCCTCAACCAACCCTGCTAGTACTATCTATTGCTTGATGGGTGGAGGTGTTGCTATTTATCCACCTGGAGAAAGGGGATTGCACGATGGGCCCTGAACTGAGGCCTCATCGCTCATCAGACCATCGTAATGAACTGTAACTAGTATCTTGGCTGGCTATCACTACGGAGGCATCCTAAAAATTATTTAGGACTACTATGTTCACATGAGAATATATATATATATAT
The DNA here is from genome assembly GCA_963277665.1 of Viscum album. Taxonomy (NCBI): domain Eukaryota; kingdom Viridiplantae; phylum Streptophyta; class Magnoliopsida; order Santalales; family Viscaceae; genus Viscum; species Viscum album. Next base: position 753,638,201 of record OY728132.1, on the reverse strand, counting down.
ATATATATATATATATATATATATCAACAAAATAATGGATACTTTACTCAAGAAGGATATTCAAAGACTCAATCTTATATGACTCATGTACCATTTTTTCCAACAAAAAAATGTCTCAGAGTGCCGAGTTGACAAGCAGGTAATCAAGGTCCTGGTGAATGGATACGTCATCCGACCGTACCATCATTGGACTCCCTAGCTTGAGATCCACTCTCGAGACACTTTGAAACTATTTTCATAAATCCCAACCAATTCAATTTTATGGAATGTCCGAAAAAACTTCCAAGGAATGAACTTTCTCTGATACCACTTTGTCACGACCTGGCCCAAGCCAATGCTCCAGCCACAACTACCCCAATCGTTCATCCATAATCCTAGGGTTGGTGATAAGAGCCAAAGGAACAATAAACTTGGGGTGCCCTTTTCTTAAGAACCTGTACCCATGCACGTATACAACTCAATGCAAAATTGAATAGAAAAGTATAAAAGTATGCAATTTCTATAAAGTAAAGTGAACATTCATGAACCTCTAGATGGTACAAGAGTATGGTAGTGAATACTAAAATGTAAAGGGAAAAACACACGCCCAAACTAGAATTCAGTACCAACCTGAAGACAACTGGAAAAGAGTATCCACTGAGAGCGCCCATCTCTTGTATCCCAACTATGATCACCGTACGCAGTCCATGTAGCCTATATCCCTACACTCCTCTGCAGTCAGGATCGATCTGTACTCCATAAGGACATGACACGTGTTGGTTGAAGCCCATGCATGGGTGAGTATATACATACCTAGTATAATGCCCCAAAAAGGAGAAGGGGGAGCAATAAGATATAAAACCAAAGAGAAGAAGTAAATGGAATAAGGTACAGTAAAAGATGAGGTAAAGAGTTAAACTTAATTCAACAAGAGTGTGAAAGTGGTCCAATACAAATAAAAGGAGCTCGAAATGGTGAGTAGGTAACCCTTTCATTGAGTCTTTGTACCTATAGTCGTAGAGTAGACCCATCCAACCATGAAAATCTAGACACGGAAAGCATGTGGCATGCCCCATGTGTCTTTGCCTCTCTTGGGAGTAGAGTAACCAAGACCCAAGGAGTGGGCAATGTAGTGGGATATAAATATATATATATATATATTCTCAGTCAAAGAAGCCCAAACAAAAGAGTACGGGGACCTCAATCTTATAGATCATCCCAAGAAAGTGAGTAACTGACAGCTCTAAGGTAAAACCATATGCAATGCCCAGTACCTCATGTGTCTTCCTAGGAGACACAATTAAAAAGGGGATCAAATCACAAAACCATGATACTATCCTCTTTGGGTGGAACTAACTCACCCGCATGGTTTTAGGTCACATCATAAGGATGTATCTCGATGGGGAAAGAACCCCTCTTTCTTGTGAGTCCTTAGGTAATTCAAACCATGCCTCACCACTATGATGCATAGTCGAGGGACTTCTCTGAATCGCTGGGGACTACACTACCCAACCCATCAGGAGGGTCAGCCTGGTATCATCGGGGACTACACTACCTAGCTGAGCTAGAGGGTCATCCCAATATCTCTCATCAGGGACTGCACTACCCAGCCCAGCAGGAGGGTCAGCCCGGTATCTCTCATCAGTTAATACACTACCCATCCTAGGTGGAGGGTCATCCTAGTGTCTCTCTTTGGGGACTACACAACCCAGCCCAGATGGAGGGTCAGCCTCGAATCTCTCATTTTTAGGGACTACACTACCCATCCTAGCTGGAGGGTCTTCCTATTATCTATCATCAGGGACAACACTACCCATCCCAACTAAAGGGTCAGCCTATAATCATTAGGGACTACTCTATCCATCCAAAATGGAGGGTCATCCAGGTATCTCTGGTAAGCATTTATGATCGCTTCCATCATCAGGTGCCATCTCTGCACATTCTAAACTTGGAACGTCTACATTGTATCTCAAAAGCCACTTTGGATGAAACCATCGCATACTGCATGGAAAAATACTTAGGATAGGTACCTCACAGGCTGAAATATGAGTTCAAATGAAGTAGATATGGAGGATTAAAGTTTACTCAGGGGAGCTCAAACAGTACACAGCATGTGAGGTGGGCCAGATGGAGTGTGGCCCCTCTTCACTTTTTGGTCGTGTCTCTGGATGGACACAGGTCCCATCCCATTTAGTATTTCACACTATGTAGGTGGACTACATGGCGTGTCAAACCTATCCAGGGATTGGACCATGTCTGGTGGTCATGTTCGTGTACTTGGAATTTGTGTCAATGTACTTTGGTACATGGTGTGATGGTCCATACGGGATGTTGCCCGCATGACCAAGCCATGTATGTGTGCTCGACACATGGCATGTGTCTAGATATGTCTTCTTCACATAGTTCATCTCACATGGATATCTAGTACAAAGCATGTCAAGTGGAGTACACGTCATGCCATCCTTATGTTTTCCCAAACCCTAGCGCCACCACTGAGGGAGGCTACACACCATGTGTTCTTTGTTGAACATGGCGTGTAGTAGGTATTTTCACCAGAAACTCTAGATTATCCTGAATCTTCCTTATCACTCCAAATATGGTGAAAAAACTTCAGATCTTGTAGTGTTTCCTTCCAAAATCTCCAGATCTAGCCATGAATCAAGCTCGTCGGACATCATTCGCTGATAATTGATCACCGAAACGAATGAGGGTTTCGTTCCTCATTACTCTTGCTGAATAACCTTCAATCTTCTTCATATGGGTATAAATCCAATGGATTTTTCATCCCTACATCATTCTGTCTCCAGATCTATGCCTCACTCATAAATCTGTCCTCTTTCCATGATTTTATATTGTTTCCGGGCACCCGATCGAGCTCGGGTCACCAGAAAATTGTTGAACTAGGATCCACGGGGATTCCACAGTGAAGAACATGTATAAATCAAGGGGAAAAGGCACCAAAAAAGGTTTTGGATCATTTTCTAAGTGTTCTTGTCCAACTGATCATAATTGTGCGATTCAGGTTAGATCAACCGATAAAGAATAAAAAACTGTTAACTAGGTTCCTGAAATGTTTAAATTCAAAGACACGTGTTTAAGAATCAATTAAAAATAAAGTCAAACATTTAATTCTGAGAATAAGAACACCAGGAATGATTCCTATCTGGATTGGATCATTTGATGTTGATGAAGGAGGAGGATTTTTTGTGTTTTGATCTGTCTAGATCTAGGGGTTCATCGTTCATTCATTGTTGTTCATCAACGGAAGGGAGAAGAGAGGAGAGGAGAGGTCGTTATTGGAAAAAACCAGGATTATGAGTCCAATTCATCAAAATCATTTTTATATAACCATATATTAGGTTAAAGGATTTTAATTAATTAATCAAATCACTTAAAATGCACTGCCACTGAGCGAGGGATTCGAACATCCCACGTTGACTAATTTTATGTCACTCCTAGGGAAAACATCACGTTCCAGACCCAATTATTGTCTCATATTTATGATCTGATCATTCATTTAAGAGTTATCACTTTTTATTTAATTAATTTCACGTGTATAATATAAAATATATTTAATATTTTTATAAAATTAATTCTGGGCACACCGGGCCTCAGAATCACACGTCGTCTCAGTGCCTAACTCTAAAATGAAATCTAGAAATATTTAAAAGTATTATTAGGAAAAAACTAAGTCTCTACATCATACATAAGGTCATGTGACACTCCATTCCATACCGATTGATTCATGTCAAGGAATTAAAAATTGGTATCAGGGGAGGATTTCCTTTCTTTCCTTCTTGGTTATGTTTGGGGAAAGGTATAAAGGATTTATTCTATGAGAAACTTAGTAAGGGGAGTCATGTAAGTGCTTGTATAGATCTTATGTGGCGAACCTATGAGTTATCGGTGATAGAAATGCTATTTAAAAGTATATTTTTATGATTTTATGCTGATCTTGAGTATGTTTTGATTTTATAGTTTATAGGGTTTTGTTTCATTTATACATCATGATTAGGCATGAAGTGTCACATGTAATATATACGTACTACTTACAATGTATTCTGGTTTTTTTATTAAAATTTCATGATTTATTCTTTTTGGTCCTATGATAAACTACATTGAACTTTAAATTTTTTGAACTTTATCAGGTTTATGATATACGTATATGATTGTGACTAATATGAATGTATGGAGAAGCAGGATTGGAACTTTAATAATAATATGAGGGTTATGAATTATCATTGTGAGTAGCCTCCTAGGATAGGTTTTCGGTAGAAATACCCTATATGTACCTATAAAATTTTTGGGTTATTATCTTATATAAACTTCTATATAAACTCTACACATACATTTGAAATTATTGACAATTATACCTAAAAGATATCAAATGTGACTACCTGGTGAGACAAGGTAGAATACTCCCTCAATAAATAGACCCACACTCCATAACCAAATGTACAAGAGGATGAATCTGACCATTATATTATACCTTCTCTAGTGGTTTAAGTGGTAGACCTGATATAGGAAGTAGTATTTGTAACATCCAAAGCTTTTATGAGATAGATTCTTTTTAATTTCTCTGATGTCTTGTGTTTTACTCTACACCAAGATTATATTTCACTATACGCAACACCGTATTAGCTTACAGTATACACAACACTATTCTTGGCTCTTGTTAAACACAATTTCAAGTTTGTTTGATAGAAATTATTCTACGCAACATTGAGTATAGATTTTATTCAATGTATAAATGAACTAAGTTTTGATTATGTTATATGAAAAACTAAAGGAATCTTTCACTACACACAACACTGACTTGGATTGTGTCACACGCAAGACCGACCTTCCTTGATAGCTTATGTTGTACGCGATACTGAGTTTCACTAAATAATGATATATTATTAAATTATTATTTAAATGGGATATAAACTAACCATTATGAATATTATTAACCAAATTTTTAATTTTATATAACATTATCACTAATCTTACACATGATATGAGAACAATACCAATTTTTCAGATAAAATAATTATTTTTCAAAATAATGCAGTTTTACCATCTTTTGATGGTACACCCATTTTAAATCTAGTTTTTGACAATTTTATAATTCATATTTTAAAATATAAAATTCTTCTTTGGAATCGGGATATAAAAATTACTTTGGGTAAATTTTGGATATTTTTTTGATAACTTTCATATTTTGATGAATAGTGAAAATACGCTAAATTTTAATTGAAAACAAATTTTTTCATCGAAATAATTTATATTATTAAAACATATTATTGAATGGTTTTAAAGTATAAATAGAATATATTTTTATATTTTAAGACAATTTAAGTCATTTTCATTAATTTTACATTGAATTCATATGTAAAAACATTGCAATCTTTTGCAATGTTTTAAACGAAAACTCATTTTTTTTTCTTTCAACAACAGGATTAATTTTAAGTTAATTTATTCAACTTCTGTGTTTTTAATTTTGAAAAATGAATTCCATATTTTTAATCATGAGTTCCAAATTGTGTAAATATCTAACTTTTATTTTTAGACATTATGAATAGTAACTTTAGAAAATGTTTTATTTACCATGGTTAAAGGGTAAATCTGATAAATAAAGGTAAAAAATAATATTATAATTACCCTAAAATGTGTCATAACCCTATTGTATGAGATATATCTGATCATGGGATTACTTGGGTAGATTTTGGGACCCCATGGATTCACTTGGATGTGAAAATGACAATTTATAGTAATTAATTTAAAGTAATTATAATTATAACCTAAACATATATCTTTTACTAAATCGATTTTAATATAAGGTTATATAACTGATCTCCATAATTATAAATAGTAATTAGAAAGATACAGAGATTTTATAAATCATAATATTTTATTTATAATTTTTAGACATTAGATAATATATTTATTTATGACACAATTATGATGTAGTGATTACCTCATTAATAAAAGATTCATATAAATGAATTTATAAATATTACAATAAGTTTAATTTGAATATTTTGATGCCATCCAAAAACTTTCTGGAGGAAATTGAAATATTAGTGATGATTTAATTTTTTTGGTTCAAATTAATAAGGTTGTTATGATTTTTTAAGAAAAGAAAAGTATGAATAGTATCCAAAATTGACATAATTCATAACTTTAAACAAAAAATAGTTTATTAAATGATATTAAATTCTTAAAAATATAAGAATTTTCCAAATTGTTAATATAAGTCCAAATATGTTGTAAATATATTTTTTTCATTCATTTGACATGATATGGTAATTAAATTAACCCACAATGTGTAAATAACATGATATCACGGTAAGATTAAAAGGAGTAAAATAAGGGTAAAACCAAAACGATAAGGACACAAAAATATTAAAAACTTGTCAAAAAAATTATTTGATGATTTTTATTTGAATAAAAAACATATTATATTATAATTAAATATTTTTTGGACCATTTTAAGTCAAAATAGAATTTATAATAAATTAATATTTTGGAAATTTCCTAAAGTGCCCCTCTCCTCTCTTATAAAAGAGAACCTCTTCCCTCTCCTCTTCACTCTATTTTGAGCCTTCAATCCCATCAGAACCCTAAAAATTTCTCTTATCAACTTCCCTAGTTAAAATCTAGAGGTGATGGTCTTATCAAAATACCAACTCTAGTTCTCTAAGAGGAATTTAAAGGGGGCACGTCAAGGAAGAGGTAATCTCTTCTACCGATTCTTTCAAATTTATATCTTCTTCTACATCATATTATTTAGTTGTTTCATTATAAAGTAATAAAATAAGTATAAATAATATACTTTTATTTTATTATAAATGTTAAACTACCCTATTTAACCTTCTATACATCCTATGAAAAACGAAATCACCACTCGTGCGTACGTACGGATTATCGTCTCCACGCCATGGTGTAATCTGTTTTTCACCACCACCTTACTTGGATGGGTATAATGGTTGAAATAATAGATATATATGATTATTATAACATGATACTAATTTTTAGATATTATACACCATCCACATTAATACCATTCAACAACTATGGGAATGATATCATCGCTCGTGCGTACGTACGGCTTACAGTCTCCATGACGCGATAAGATTCATTCTCCATGTTAATCATTCAAGAATGATTATAAAGTATATATAATAAATAATCATGAAATATATAACATAATAATTAAACTTTATTTATGTATATATATATATGTCATTTACTTACTTCCATTCAATTTAATAAGGAAACGAAAATAGCGTTCATGCGTACGTACAGCCTACCGTCCCCTTGAACGGTCTATTTCATTCTATTTATCGGTATATTATATATATTTATATACTGAATATATATGATATATAAATAATGTTTTACATTATGGAAGTAAGTAAAGCATGATCTATGTAATCATACAAATAATAACATGTCCAAACACGTATGATAAATGAAACAATTATTACCCAAAACGTTGCTTTAACATGGAATTGACAAATGAATGGGTAATATAAAGTCATAAGGGAATCATATATGATATCATAAATATTATTATGTTTATTTTAAAAGTTAATAATATTTTTAAACCCACTATACAGGAGTTTCTGACACATACAGAAGAAATCGGACTTAAGGTAAGGGATAATTTTTCAATCTCATTCTTATCGGAGATTGTTTATACGTCAGTATTTTTTGAGGATATATTCATCATCTATGTCCATGTTTTATAAAAAAATCATAAAATGTTTAATATTCTTCTATGTATGTTTAAAATTCATTTTTACCCATTTTTTACTTTTACTACATGTTCTGGAAGGAACCTTTCTTTTGTTTACCGTACGAGGTACTTTTTGACTTCCTCAGTAAAAGTACAAGGAGAATGTTTTTTTAACTTATACGGCCTGAACAGATTTTTACTCTTTCATAGAACATTATTTACATGAATCTTAGTTTAAAATTTTTCAAGTTTATTTTCAATTAACTTATTTTATTTTAAAATTTCACTACATATTGAGATAATAAAATGTTTTTGAATAAGAAAGAATATTTTCCTCAGGAATTTTTTTCAAGTGTTTTATCAAAATTATTTTCCATATATGATGACATAGGGTTATATTTCTATTCCTATTATTACTTTTATTTGATTATGTTTATGATGTAATTATTTTTATGAAGTCCATTTATCTTATATGTATTATGTTATAATGCCATGATGTTTAAGATTCCCATTTTATTACATGGGTTATGTTATGATTAATGATTTATATTTTTGTGGAACATGTAATAATGATTTCATTATGATATGGGTAGGACCTATATCTCCATCCAATACATTGGGTAAAGATTTATATCTCATGAGATAGACATGACTAAAACGGAAGGTAAATCTAGTTCTGTAATACAGGGTTGGAATGGTAAGTAAACCTGGTTCAGTAATGGACTTCGTCCACTATGATGGTCTTGGTAACAATGCCTTGGATACTATAGAATTCATAATATGTGATTATTAGTTTAGCACAATTACATGTTTTATTCCAATTCTATTTTAACATTATTAATGTTCCTTTATGATCTATTCCTTATGTACTGGAAAGATTTATTTCATGACTCAAGATTTTGATGTTTAAACTTTATGTTCTTGTTTTTACGTTCAAATGATTATGGTTTGATTTATGTTCTCCATGTTTACCCTTACTGGGCATTTGAGCTCACCATTTCTATGTTTTATTTTCCATAGGATATAAATAAATGTTTTAGGAAGTAAAACAAAAGGGGAAGATCTTTATGAGAGATGTTGAAGAACTTTCACCAAGTTAGAAGATTATGTTCCGAGTTTCCAAAGACACTAAACTAATACAGCCTTTGGGTATCTATTTTCTTCATGTATTAAGTTTTCCAAAAAAGTAATGCAATGTATATGTACATTAAGATTGGGTCTCTACAGTCTTCCTCATAGTTCTTGTTCAAGGTGTAGGAGTTCCTAGGTCAATAGTCTATTTTTATAGGGACTTATAGATTCTGTAGCCCCCATACTTCTGGGTACATATGACCCAAATAATTCTAAGGATTAGATTGATTTAATCAAGAGGAATATTGATATAGTAGAGACCCTAGAGGATATACAGGGTAAGTCGGCTACTTTCATGCTTCAGGGTCCTTCTAGGAGGTAGTGGGGTGTCATTCACATGGTAGGAAGACGTGAGGGTCTTACTTAGGTAACCTTGAAGGACCTTTTCTTCAAAGACTTCTTCCTGGATATGATAAAAATGGATCATGCTCATGATTTTATAGTGCTTCAATAGGTACCAATTTTAGTGTCTTCTTAATATTCTCATTTGATGAAGTTGCTTCACTTCACTTTTATCTTGGTTGGAAACACGGTGTAGAAGGTCTGAAAATTTGAGATTGGATTTTTTCTGGAACTGAGGAATCAAGTTAGGATATTTAATTGGATGAAATATACATAGGTCCTTAGTAAGTCATTGATGATCGAGAAGGGTCTAGAGGAGGATAGAGCTATCCTATCACAGTTCTTGGTAGATCAACTGGTAGACTTTCTTGTTCTATAGTGGGTTCTTAGACTAGTAATGAGAATATGATGTAAATGGTATTTTAGAAGGTTGGTAGTAAGAAACTAGAGAAAAGTAGGGTTTCTTGGTCCCATTCTAAAGTAAGAGGAGGTCCTCCATCTTCCAATAATATGAAAAGAGGAAACATTACCAAGACTTGTGGGAAACCACTTATGGAGTTTCACTGGAGTGGAAAGGAAATCAATCTCCAATGTTTTGATTTGAGATATTTATGAATGAGTTCTAAGAATTTAGACTAGAATGGGGGTGGAGGGCCTCATCAGAGGATAAATATTCCCCATACTTTGATGACTCAAGTGAGCTAGGGCCTTAGGGGAAAGGTTATAGACCGAATGTCGGTAGGATTCATACACTGGACAAGACTCCTATATATTGAAGATAAGGACCCTATACTATTTATGTTCTAGACTTGATTACGACTATAATTTTTACTACTTCGTTTAATACATGAAATTTCAATTCATTATTACCTTTTCAAGTTGTATATTCCCTTGATTTAGTGGTTAAGTTAAATTCTGAGTTTCTTTCTCAAGACACACCCTCGAGAAATAAAGTGGATCATCTCTAAAGATGTCTAGAATCTCCCATAGTAGTTAATGGTTATAGAAATCGATGGGTATTTATGATCTTGTTGATGACCAGATTTAATTTTATCTTCAACGTAGACTAGATGAATATTTAATGGGTGCACAATGACCACTATCATAGATGAGTATCCTTTTACATTCCCAAGGGAGAAAAGTTTTTGATTTTTGATAAATGAGATGTTGGAGTAAGCAGAATGGGACCAAACCTAAGCTGGATTGGATATATTACAATACAGGTAGCCCAATTGGATCTTGTGGTAGATCCATCATTAGCTTCCTCCTATTTTCCTCACATTGTGGACCTTTATCAAGATGTCTTTTTGGATGAATTTTTTGGTCTCCCTACTAATAGATGAATAGAGTTTGATATAAAACTATTTCAAAGAGAATAACTTATATCAATTACCCCATATCATATGTCACCGTCTAAGTTAAATTATCTAAAGATGAAACTCAATGAATTGGAAGAAAAGGGTTTTATCAAACCGAGCACAAATCCCTAGGGATATCCAGTGTTTTTTGAATCAAAGGTATATGGTAGTATTCAGTTGTGTATAGACTACTAAAATATAAATTAGGTGACCATGAAGAATAAATACCCATTTCTGAGGATCAATGACTTGTTTGATTAGTTGTAGGGACCCTGATGGTTCTTCAAGATCAAATTATGATAAGGCTACCACCTGCTTCAGGACAGAGTAAAGGATATACTTGAAATAGTGTTTTGGAGTAGATATAGACTATATAAGTATCTTGTAAGGCTATTTGGGTTAAAAATGAACCAGTGGTGTTTATTGGTATAATGAAACAAATATTCCATCCATATCTTAACATCTTCATTTTGGTGTTTTTTGATATTCTCCTCATATACTCACGTACATCAAAGATTCATTCTAGACACCTAGAGATAGTGTTGAGTACATTTTGAGCATACGGTCTCTATGAAAATATCTCAAAGTGTCACTTAAAAATCAAGGAGGTATGTTTTCTTGGGAATGTAATCTCTAAGTTGATAATTTATATGGATCCATAAAAGGTAGAGACTTTGATGTCTTAGGAATTCCCTAGAAATGTTTTTTAGATCAGGATCTTCCTTTTTATGGTTGGGAATTGCATACTATTCATACATGACTTCTCCTTTCTATCAGTGCCTATGACTGGGCTTACCAATAAGGGCGTCAAGTTTTAACAGACTGTACAGTGTAATAGGTAATCCCTAGAGATGAAGATAATATTTATGATACCTATGATCTTGAAAATAAAAGGGCCTAAGATTGGCTATAAATTTTACCATGATGCATCAAGTGTTGGTTAAGAATTTGTACTTATGTAGAAGGGTCGGGTAGTTACTTATTGGTATTTCTAGCTATGACCCCATGAGAAGAACTAACCTACACATGAATAGGAATTTGGTACTGTGGTTTATGATCTAAAGTGTTTTCACCATTATATATCTAGTGAGAGATTTATCCCATAAATGGACCACTAGAGTTTACATTGCATATTCTCTTAGTGATACTTAAATCTTTGATAGATTCATGGGTTTATCATATATAGATAATAAATTTTGAATAGAATTATGAACCATGAAATTTAATTCCATTTCATACATTATCTTTAGGAATATTTAGGATATTAGAGAGAGGCCTTCAGAGAAGGATTAGTAGTTGATGAGAATGTTGGTCGAGTGGTTGGTGGATGCATCATTGGATCGAGGGGTGGTGACTTATGTTCCCTTGGTTATCACATCAACATTGTTTGACCATGTAAAGAACATCTAGAATCTAGATCCATAATGTGTAGGGATTTTGGATTTTTTTGGTAGGAAGTGAACCAATTACAGGATGGTTAATGGATAGTGATGATCTGATCATCATCCATGGGACAGTCATGGTTCCTACTTCTATGAGGGATGAGTTGATGAGGGACTCCCATGCCTATTAGTGGGAAGTGAACACATGTTTGATAAAGATTTATAGGTGTATCAACAAAGACTTATAGTGTCCATTAATGAAGAGAGAAATCACAGGGATCATCTCTCATTTCCTGACCTACTATAGGATCAATTTGAAGAACCAGTGACCTGGTATATTACTTTAGAAACTTCCCTTGACTGTGTGGAAGTGGGATGAGGTAACGATAGACTTAATTATGGGTATAACCATGATCCCTAGAAGTTTTGAGTAATTTTAGTGATATTTGATCAACTAAGGAAAGTTTCACATTTCTTTCTGGTCTGATAGACTTGATCTATGGATGAGTTAGACAAGATTTATGTCTGGAATATTATATGATTACATTGAGTGCCTTACTATAACATATCAAACAGGGATACATATTTTACATTATATTTTTGTTAAGTATTTCATAAGGATTTAGGGAATTAGTTAAAAGTGAGTGTGGTATAACATCAATGGACTGACGGAAAATTATAAAGGATGATCCCGATCATAGAGGATATACTTCAAGTATGAAACCTTGACCTTGATGGAGAATGTGATGATCATCTATCCTTGGTGGAGTTCATGTAAGATAATAGTTTTGGGATTCAATATATATTACACCTTCTGAGTCTCTTTATAGTTGGGTGTGTCTATCATCACTATATTGGAATGAGGTGGACGAGCCAGTTGTTGTTGGGATAAGTATGGTGTTGGAGACCTATGACAGGGTTTAGTTAATCAGAAAGTAGTTGGTTAATTCTTAGAATATAAAAAAAATAGTATGTTTAATGGAGGATAAAACCATTAGAATTCACTATGGGAAAAATATTTCTCTTGTGGATTTTACCAAAATATGGGTATTGTTGTTTGTAGATGTGAGGGAAGCTGAAAACATGGTTTATGGGGACATTTTTTATCACCAAGCATGTCATAGAAGTGGATTTTCAATTGTTCCTTCTTTCATGATATCAATGTATGAATAAAGTGTGAAAATATTCTCATCTTTAGAGGTATGAGACTAATACTACGCATGGGGTAAATAGAAAGGATATTTATTTAGAACCAGATTCATCATTTTTGGAGTGCCTGATGTAGATTTTAAACTAGTGTGACAAGGTTTTGAGGGAGAGGATTGAACCACTTATTTGAGACTTATGGAATCATGGAAAAGTATAAGAGGATCCATGGGATCATGATTCTAATGTTTAGTTTCAATGACCCTTGTTTCTAGATAAAGACCAATGGAGGAACTTCTCATAGGAGAAAATATATTAGATAGGGAGATTAGTAACACCCTTGTTTTTACAAGGTATGTTAATCTATGTTTCAACATACCTAGAATGGCGTTTTTGAGCCATGTGATGGTTTATCATGGATCCATGATGAGTTATAGGTTTCTGGTATCTAAAATAGTGTTTTGGTCATATTAAAGTACCCCATAGGTAGGGCTACACCATGGTGTTGACTATTTTACATGAGGAGGTTGCTTGTGTGAAAGAGGATGATTAAAATGCTTGTAGAAGGGCATGGTATTAGGAAACTAGTGTTGTGAGTCCAATTGTGTATCATGACTAGATTAGCCTCACTGTACCATGGTAGAGGATGTGGTGAGTCCAAAACAATCAAGGTCATGGGACCATGCCATAGATGGTCTCCATATTAGGCTTCTTGGGATACAAATGTTTAATAACACCATTTCCATGGTGATGATTGTTTTAGTTTTTGAAATAGTCTATTATACCACTAATCCTTCAAGGTAATTTATGAATATTAATTGAAATTAATGTGATAATTAAGATGGTATCTTTAATGCATTGTTAACTCATTCTTCCCTTTATTAATTGATTATCCCTCCTTCTCTTGTTAGTTTTATCTGACCCAATTGAATCTTGGGTGGGATCTCGTCCACCCTTAATGAATTTAAGTTACTTATTAGGGTGACCTCATTCTTTTAAACCATATATTTAAAATTTCTAGAAGATAACACCTTTTTATATAGACGCTTTTCTTGTTGATTTATACACATGGGGATATTAACCTCTTCATATGTAGTCATTTTTCTAAGAGAAATGGGTTTCCTTCCTTAGAAAAGACTAAGATCTACCATAGTCAATGGTTATTGTTGAGTAATTTGATGTGGTTCTTCCATCTTGTCATGATTACCTTCTTAAACATAATTTTATAACACTTATAATGGTCTATTTGAATCAGTTCTAGGAACACTTGGAATTTATATTTGATCTAATTGGTGTGTGATTATAATTTGTGAATTGACTCATGATGAATCATGGTGTTGGAAATAACACATTTTAGGTAGGAGGATCCTTACTAGGTAGATCCCTTATATATGATTATTGGAATGATATGGAGGTTTGTGGTTGTGTTCATTTAAACCAGTGTTTGTGTTTGATTTTATGTGTGTGGATGTGTAGCTAGTGATACCCATGTTTGAGTTTGATCACATGTGTGTGTGTGTGGCTACTAAGACTCATGATTACATGATATGTTTGTATGTGTTATTACCTATTATGTGTAAATATATATCATATAGAGGTTTTTATTTTAGTAAAAAATGATAGGTGGAGTGTCATGGCTTAGTTAACCCTTACAGGGGATCATATATAACATTGGACAATGATAATAATGGATTGAGCATAGGGAACTGGGTGTAGCATCCTTGAGGATTGACATGAGGAAGTGGAAGGATTTAATGTCCATGTGGACTAACCTAAGGCAAATATAAGGGATGATGTCTTTATGTCCTGACCCATGATATATATGTGGCTCAAAGACCTTATGGCTCAACTCAAGGCTCGTTGGCTATTTTGATGCTTAGAGAGATATGTGGTGGCCCTAGGGCCAACCATAGTTCATGACTTCCATTATGATTTTTCATCTAATATGGAGATAAAGAAGGTATGATCAAGTTTCATAGATTCTTAATCACTATAGGACCACTAAAAAATGGATGATTGTTACTTAATTGTGCATTTACTTATTTCCATGGAATACACCTCTTATACATGTGAACTTATGTTAAGGACACATTAGTGTTGTCCTACGAGGTTTATTCCTACACCTTCCATGGGAATCTATATGTGCATGAAAATATCATGATAATGGAAGGGGGAAAGGGAATGGGTTTAGTGAAAAGGTCCTGAGGAGATGGAGCTTGGTGTCCAGTGGCGGTACTGGGATAAAATATGGAGTGTTACTACAATCTATTATTTATTTTACTCTTGCTTTCTTATGATCTGGTTTAACCTAGAACATTAGGGGTCTATGGTTTATTACCATTTATGACATGAGATGCCTTACATGCCATATTTTATATCATTATTATTATTCACTTCCATTATTCCCTTATTTTCCTCATTCCTTTTTTGATATGATTCTGATGTTTGAAATTTTGATACTGAGGGTATAGTCACCCCACTAACAACATGAAGACCCTTACTAATAGTTATAAACCTCATGTATATGGGGAGGCATGCATGAACCCATGTAAAACTCTAGTCCTAAATAGATGATTTGTGGGTATTTTCACTGTAGTTTTATAAATAATTCATGATTTCCCTACCTTAAAAAATATAGAGGTTATATCTATCAAGAAACTAAAGAATTTGAATATAAGGGAAGATAAGAAGATGAGTAACCTATAATCATTATAAAAAGAGAATAATTATTCACTAGTAGTTGAATGAATCAAATAATTAATTTTTATTCCATATATATTAATTATTATCCTATTGAAGTATTTATTTCAAATAAATAAGTGTATTTTCCTATTGAATCACTTTTTTATTTTTACTCTACAATAAAAGGTGTTTGAAAAATATCTCCATTTAAGTTTGGAAATTTATGTTATATTTCATTAAGGATCTATAAGAAGAGAAAAAACAGTAATATATATAACCTGATACAACTTCAAAATCATTGGAAAGAGTGTTTCAAAAGTGAAATGATCTCATCAAACCTTGTGAATACAAAGAATATTATTCTATGACATGTAGGAAAAAAATAAACCTGGATAAATAATTATTTAAAAAATAAAATTTTCATGAGAGTATAGCTAATCAATGCGTGTGAAGAATGGCTTCATTCATTGGAAGAAACTAAAAGAGATACCATGGATGTAAACAATGCTCAATTAGAGAACAAATAAAAAATAATAAATGAAAATAAAAATCTCATAAATAATGTAAATAATATATATTCAGATTAAATAAATAATTTTTGAAAGGAATGGTAAGAAAAAAATTATTTTTTTAGGAAGAGAAAAGTACCCTAAATATGAAGTCAAAATGGGAAATTTGGATGTAAAGAAACCTAAGTATTCCCAATATACTGAGAAAAGAATACATACTACTTTGAATGATTATGATAAGACTCTTAATTCCATAACAGATCACTCTAGGGGAAATAAGATCTTTAAATCATAAAAGGATGGGATCTAAAAGCATAAAATAAGAGATAATCCCTATTACAGAATATTTCATTTTCATTGATATTGTTTCATTGAAATGTGTTGGTTATAATTCAAATTATAGACAAATAGAATTGGAGAATTTTTTTTATAATATAAAAATTAAATCAAGGGTAGATTTAAGCAAGATAAGAATTATTATAACCCCAATTATTTCTCAAAATAAGGATTTTGTAGCTTCAAAAAAACAAGTATTCATGTTGTGAATATTTTTATTAAATGCTAAAAAAAATCTAAGGAAATTAGTCATTTTTTGTGTTATGAGATTTTTTTAAAAACATTCCATTGATTTTTGGAATAAAATTACAATTAATAGAAGATGTTTAAGGACTGTATTGAGGTTTAAAAGACCTTATTTCAAGAGAAATATAATTAAGATGATGAAAAATTCATTGAAAATTATGGAAATTAATATATTCTCCCAAAATTGAATTGAAATCCTAGAGATTTTGATATGAAATTGCTACACTGGTGGTCATAATGATGAATAATGTTATTATAAATCCAATATGAAAAGAAGGGTGTTAATAAAGATACAAATAAGAATAATTGTGAGATATATGCTACAAAAAAGTGGATGTGATTATACTATAGAATAAATGGACACATTATAGACCATTTAAATAAATACATGAATATAATTGATGATAAAATAAATATGGATAAAAAATTAATCCAAGATAGAAATAAAAATATAAGTTTTGTGGAATTCATCTATGAAGAAGGATATGGATTTAATTGATGATTCTAAGAAATTTTAGTTGAAATAATCCTATAACCCATGTATAATATCCATGATGGATGAGCATATTCCTAAAGTATTCATGATTATTGTTCCTATATAATGAGAAATGGAAAATAATACAAAGGAAAAATAGTATAATGAGTGTGATTTTCTAGATAATGTGATAAATACACTTCTATATAAGAATAAAGTTTAAAAATATGAAAAACATGATTCAAGAGGAGGTTCATGTTATTAAAAATACTTAAGGATAAAGCATGAAGAGTTCTTTCCAAATTGGAGATGAACAAAAAAGTGAATTTTGGTTGAGAGTAAACTCCCAACCTTGTTTATCTCACTAATGATCTTTGATGAAACCACCTTATACCCATATAGATTTTGTTTATTTTATTAATCCAAGTAATTTAAGGTGATACATGTATTCAAGTGTAGAACTAACAGTCTATGAATATTTTATATCTTGATGGGGTAACGATCATAGAGTTCCTTAATTGGAATCATGATGCCTCATTACATAATTCCCAAGTTGTTACACAAAGATATTCATGGTGATCATATTTCATGAATATCATATACGAATAAGAGTCATTATAGTGTGTCCCATGAGATGGGGGTCTATTTAAAACCTTCTAGATTATCATCATCTCATGTGAAAAACTGAAAATCTAGGAAATACTAGAGATGATATTTTCTTATCATGCTTTTCTTATCCTTTTTTAAGACGAATAAATTATGATTTTATAGTGAGGTTTTGTTGACATGGTTAAAAGAAAATATAAATTAAACATATAGATACCTACTTTATTTTAATTTTTTATTGTGTTTTGTAAGATTAATGATAATGATAAGTAGATAATCTACTTGAATAATTAACATTAGATAATTTTTTATTTGTTATCAATTATGGGATTGTTTATATATAGATTTTATACCAATGATAATCTATTTTGTTTTCAACACTAATATACCTAACATATACATTGTATCACCTTGATATTTTATGAAATATTTTTTTTTTGAATAATTTAATTTCTTTTATGGTTTATGTTATACGTAATGAAAAGTTTCAACGAACTACAATATACCATTAATGTCATTATTTAAACTTGACCATTATAACCTAGACATTACATTTGGTGGTATTAATAGTAAAAAACAAGTTTTTAAATTTAAGTAAAAATGTTTTATATAAATAAAATATATTTAAAAATAAGTACTTAATTTTTAGTAAATCATTTATATGTTTTGAAATACTCTTTTTTTCAAAAAAAATATTTTCTTTTTCATTTTATGAGAAAAAATAAAATTAATTTTTGACACTTTTTAAAAATATTTTGGAAATAATAAACTTAATTTTTAAAATCATCATGTCAAGACTATATTTTACTGAATATTTTATAATATTTTTCAAATATTAATTTTTTGATGAATAATAAAAAATACTAATATTTATTAAAAATTGTCATTTTATTTATAGAATTCACAAGATCCATTTTATTTTAATATGGTTTTAAAAGTAAAATAAGTTAAATTATATATTTATTAATCCAGTTTATTTCATTTTAATTAATTTAATATTGAATTTTTATATTAAAACTTTCTATACTTATGAAAATTTTCTCGTTGGAAAACTGCTTTTTTTGCACATCTACGGGTTTAATTTTAAATTAATTTTTTAAACTTCTAATAATGGAATTTAAAAAAATGTATTCTACATTTTTAATAATAATAATTAATATCATATAATAAGTTCAAAATATTTTTTGTTCAAAATGAATAGTAAAAATAGTAAAAAAAAATTGTCATTGTCACGATCAAAACGGGTTTACTGGGGGGTTAAACTAAAAGGATAAGGGGTAAAATGACCTATAAAATTTGTAAACTCACATAGTATGGAAATATTTCGAATTTAAATCATCTAATGTTTTATAATTAGACATTTTGTATCCTTTTGGAATGTTTAGAACATGGGTACATGTTTTTGTTTTCAAATATTCTATGTGTGTCTTATCCCCCGCTTATAAAAGGTCACCCCCTATCCTCTCCCCTTATCACTTCCAAAAACATTTTGTTATACCAATATATTTCCAAATAAATTCCTTAATACCCTCCCCAAATCCTATAGGCCTTATTTTTATTATTAATTCCTCTTAAGAAGGATTTAGGTGTAACCCTAAAGGGGTTCTCTGAAGAAGAGGTATAGTTCTTAACCATGTGTTTTCATTTTATTTCTTCATATAATTCATTAAAATATTATTCAACCATAATTATGTAATAAAATAATTATATCTCATATAATTATATGTTATTATATTAATTTAATTACCAAAATATATCTCCTCTTCCATCAAGTGGGAAACAAAACCATTGATCATGTGTACGGTGGACTACAGCCTTGCAAACTGATGTAATTCATTTCCCATAACCACCTATCACGGATAGATACAATGATAGATCTAATATATTTATATTATATTTAGGAAATAATTATAATTATATAATTATAATATCATATATACCTTCTTACTTTCCAATCTATGGGAATACAATAACGTCGCTCGTGTGTACGACAAATAATTGCCTCACAAAGTAATGTGATTAGTTTTTCACTAATGATTTACATGGAAGTTAATAATTATAGGTTTAATGAACATATGTAACATATATATGACATAAAAATTATTCTGTAAAGGAAATATAGTATTTAAATATCTTTTATTTCATTTATCGATAAAATGGAAACTGAATTCATGCGTAAGTACGGCCTACCATCTCCATGAATGATGTCATTAATTTTCTATCCATAAATTTAATAGACCACTATAAGTACATATATATTGAATATATATTATTTTAATATCATGGTTAATATTTTGGATAGTATGAAAACATTATCAAAATATAAGGATCGAAAATAAAAAACCAAAACATACACAAAAAAACAAAGCAGTTATTACTCGAAACATGATTTTAACAAGGAATTGTTAATAAAAGGGTAATAAAATGTTAAAATTAAATAATATATGGTATAATACATATGATTATGGATTTATAATATAGTATAATAAACCTATATTTATTATATTTAAGTTTTTAATGTGTACAAAGATAGTCGATACTTGAGGTAAGGGATTTATAGTCACTCTTTTATTTTTGGGAGACATATACCATATTCATCACTCGTTTATTTTAGGTGGTGTAGAAACTTTCCATTTGAAATGTTATATCATTAATACCCTTATGTTAAATATATTTAAAGTTCAATTTTATTTTATTATTTCATGGGTCATATGATCCAAAATATTACCAAATTTATAAGGGTTTTATATTACAATCTCATTATTTATTAAGATTGTTTATGATATGATTACAATGATGATATCTTATGATCTAAATTTCAAGAAAATAATGAATTTAATTACATCTAGTTATTTCTTGAAATTACATTTTTTCCTTTCATTTTCTACTCTTTTATTTCTCAAGATTCTAAAATAATATTTTTAAGCAAAAAAATGAATTTATTTATCTCTTCAGTCGAAAACCCTTTTTCTTATATGTACATATTTTCTAAAAAAATTAATTAAAGATTTAATATTCCCTGATGAATTTAAATACATTTCAACCCGTTTTTTAATTATTAAAATATTTTTTAAATTAATCTTCTTTTTATTTTCAGAATGCGATGGTTTTCAATTTTTACCGAAAATGTGATAGGAATATTTATTTTAACATGTACGACATGAACGTAATTTTATTCCATCATTACTAATAAATTATTTTAAGCTTACTTTAATATTTTTCAAGGTTATTTTCAAATAAAAAAATTTCATTAAAATTTGGAAAAAATTTAGATTTTAAAGGATTGATTTCAAATGAAATGCATATTTTCCTCAAGAAAGTTATAATGATCCTTTTCTGGAATTTATATTCATAAATGACATCAACATTTGGTGTTGATTATGTTTTACTAAGAATATAATCCAATTGTACCATACTTATTCTTTATTTGGATGGTTTATGTTTATTATTATGATGAAGATAATTTTTTAAAACCCATTCCTTTTCAATGGGTTATACTATGGTGAATTTATGAGTTGATTATGAGATCCAATTTCTTTCTATAGTTTATGTTATGATGAAATGTTTAAGAATACCATTTCCTTTCTATGGTTTATCTTATGGTGAATATTTTATGATCTTTTGGATCAAAATGTATGGATTATATGATGAATGGGACCTATATCTCCCTCCAATGCATTGTGTAGTGTTTTTTATATCATGAGATAATGATGGGAAATAAGTTGATGTGCTTGATCTGTTATGGTAAATAGGTTGATGTGCTTGACCCACTATGAGAAATAGGTGATAATTTTTTATCTATTATAAAATAGAAAATAGGTGTTGATTATTGATCCTTCATGATTTTAAGGTCTCAAATGTTAACCTTAAAACAAGAAATTTTTTCTATACTTATGATTGTGACAAGTTTATATTAAATTAACTTACGGTTCATGATTGATTTATGATAATTTTTCACTTTTATGGTTCATGTATTTTGAAATGATAATGTTTTATTCCATGTATCATGTTTAAAATCCCTGATATATTGGCTATAAAATTTTTAAATCATATTAATAATATCATACCCTTATGTTTATCTTATGATTTCATATGATCATCGATTTATATCATCCATTTTTACCCTTACTGAGTATATAATCTCACCATTTATTATATTTCATTTCCCCATGTTATGAATAAAGTTTTAAGTAGGTTATTTCTATAAATAATATATATGGGTAAGATCTTTATGCGATATTTTTTAGATATTTTGTTAAATAATAAGATTGTTTACCTATTCTATAAATACAGTAAACCATTACAGTCCTCATGTATGTATTTATGAAATGTATTGAATATTAATATAAAAGGATGCAATATTAATGTATGAAAATATTAGGTCATTATAGTTGGTATAATAAGGAAATTTCTAGTTATTATTTGGAAACTGGGATGAGAAAACATTATTTAGAACCCTTAGGATAAGCCTAATTATAGGATAGCATTCTAATGTTATAATAAGGATGAGATTATATGGTTTTCCTAGAAATAAATCCCTGTCTAGATACTACACGTTGATGTGGTTCTGGAATAGATGTACCGAGGGTAATAACATCGAAAAAGGTTCATTAGTCTTGAATTGGGTTCTACCTAGTATACAACAATGGGCCTTACAGTGCATCTATTTTGACACTCTCGGTGGATATGATTTAGTTAATTCAAATTTTCTTTATGAACCATCATGAATGATTTTAATAGATGATGATCATGGATGACTATGTTGAAACTAATGTGTCATGGATTTAAAAGAATATGTCTTGATTTATACAGCCAATAAATAATTCTTCATGGCTATGTGTTTTCCCACTATGATTAGTATTTATCACACTATGGTTTTTGGTTTTAGTCAATGGTTGGAACCAGAAGGAACCATGCTAATGATAAAAGCAATAGACAATGAAATTATTGTCCACATAAGCAACCAAATGCTTTAAGAGATGGGATACAGAACTTTGTGGTTATTCTTAAATAACTTTCTCAATTCATTAATCATGCTGAGCTTCCAAACGATCAAATAAGAGAATAACATTTTTTTTAATTCATAATGAGATAGCATCCACCCAATTAGTGGGTCTTATGATCCACTAGTAGTTGGGAAATGGATCAGCAACATTGAGAAGATATTTTATGTTTTCTAATTCTCAGAATGTCAAAATTTAATCTTAGTTGTTTATTGTTTGTATGGTGAAGAAGATTAATGGTGGAACCTTATTATGAATACAAGAAAAAATTAAGAAATTGAATTTGTGGAATTGGATGAGTTTTAAAGGATGTTTCTTAGTAAGTTATTCCTATTTTTTCAAGATAAAAAGATAGAAAAGGGATTTCTTGAGCTTAAGAAAAAGGATGATGAATCTATTTGTACCTATGAGGATAACCTTACCAGGATTTCAAGATATGCCTCCAGTTTAATTATTATCCCTAAAAGAAAAATTGATTGATTCTTTAGTGGATTAAAACCAAGTATATGAATTGTGTTAGATATAATATTATTTAGTAGATATGAATATATTGTATGATGTTCACTAAGTATATAAATAGAAAATATAGATTCCCACCATTCCCATGGTTTTGATAAGAAAAAAAAATCAACCCTCGTGAAAACTTGAATAAATCATACGGAGGAAAGAAATTGTATCCATATACATGTCAAAAATGTGGGAAGAAACATCAAGGGAAATTTTTGAATGGAACTAGGATGTGCTTTAAATGTGGAATGGTGGGTCATAAAACCTGTGATTATTTAAATATGATGAATGGGCTAGTTAATGTAACGAAGAAGAATTGGATGCAAATTAATGCACCAACCACTCCCTAATGATTAAAATTCAAGGATTGTGGGCATTATTCCAACCAATTAACAAATACAATGGTTTTTTATAATCAGAGTCAGTATCCTCATAAATCCAAAGATGAATGGAAATCTTATGAGATCATGACTATTGAAGTGGGTTATAAAAATGACACAGTGAAAGGAACACTTGATATCCACTCTAGAAGGTTAATGTATTATTTTATTATGACTCTAACTACTCTTATTTATAAGTAATTTTTAAAGAGTATTGAATTTCCAAATAAATGATTAGATGTTGAGTTAGTAGTAAAAAAATCCTAATGGTATGATGGTCACATCATAAGTCTATAGTTATTCTTTGATTATAGTTTATGGGAGCATGCTTTATGTAAATCTTGTGATTCTTCCTTTATTTGAATTTTATGTGATTATATGAATGGATTATAGTCCCTTATATGGATCCCATATCGATTTTCGAGAAAGGGAAGTCATATTTTGTATTCCAAATGAACCCATGCTCATTTATCGGTGTGAGGATGAATACAAACTTCAAATAGGAATCACTTATATCTTGTGGGTATTAATTCCTCTACATGAAGGCCATTTGACTCAGATGGTTAGGGGAAAACTTGACATCAATTACATGCCTATTGTTTGGACGTTTTTTTATTTCTTTCTGAAATAGTTACCTAGTCTTCCACAAAATCGTGAAGTTGAGTTCTCAATAAAAATCTTACCTAATGTTGTACCCATTTCAATGACTCTCTATTGAATGGACTAGATTGAGTGGTAGTAATTGAAGTAGAAATTATAATAGAACCTTGAAAAGGGATTAATTCAGTCAAGTGTGTCACATTGGGGTGAATTGGTTCTTTTTGTTAAAAATAAATATGGATCGATGTGACCCCGCATTGATTATTAGGAACTGAACAAGATCACAATCAATAATGAGTACCATCTAAACTATATTGAATACTTGTTTGATCAACTACACAGAGATCACTACTTCTCCAATATTGACCTTAGTTATGGAAATCGTCAATTGAGGGTCAAGAAGAAGGATATACCTAAGATAGAATTCCATATAAGGTATGGACAGTATGAGTATATAGTGATTCCATTTGGTCTTACTAGGTCCCCTTCTATCTTCATAGATTTAATTAATAGAGTCTTTAGAGATTAGCTTTATTAGTTTTGGTAGTCTTTATAAATGATATTATTATCTATTCAAATAGAAAGTAAGAGTATGAAGATCACCTGATAATTATGTTGAAGACCCTAAGGAAGGGGAAAATATTTAAAAATTTTAGAAAGTTCGAATTTTGGATACAAAATTTTCCATTTTTTGGACATATAATATAAAGAGTGGGTATATTGGTAGATCCATCAAAGATAGAGGCTATTGTGCATTGGCCCAGAACAACCACAGTGACTGAGATATGTATTTTTCTTGGTTTAGATAGATATTATCAATGGTTTATGGATAATTTATCATGACTATCTAATCCACTCACAAATTTAAATTAGAAGGGAGACAAGTTTCTCTGGACTGATGAATGTAAGGAATAATTCAAGTAACTAAAAAGAATATTTTTTAGTGCACATGTGCTTACATTACCCTATAGTGGAGAAGATTATGTAATATGTAGTGATGCATCAAATAAGGGATTGGGTTGTGTTCTTATGTATAATTATATGGTGATAGCTTATTCCTTGCGTCAATTTAATGTTCACAATCAAAATTAAACAACACATGATTCAGAGTTAGCTAGGATAGTTTTTTCATTAAAGATATGGAGGCATTATCCTTATAGAGAAAATTATGATATATATAATGATAAAAAAATGTTTAAATTATATATACACACAAAAGGAGTTGAATATACACCAAATAATATATTTTGATCTCAATAAATATTATGACTGCTCAATACATTACCACCCTTGGAAAGAGAAAATGTGGTTGAGGATTTGAGTTGAAAGGATCGTTCTTGCTTATCTATGATGAGGATCAAAAAAGATCAAATATTTTTGAATTTTAAAATGGAGAATTTATAAATCTTAAAATAAGTGGAGAAATATTTTTTTTATCAAATAAGTTTTCAACCATATATATATATAAGGATAAAAGAGTTGCATAATGGTGATTTGGAGCTATAAAAGAAAGTGAGAAATGTTCTTAAGATAAACCCTTATAGTGATGGAATGATAAGGTTTAGTAACTATGTATTTGTTCCATTCATACCCAATTTGAAGAAGGATATATTAGATGAGGTTAATAGTTATTTATTCTTTATTTATCCTGGAACTATGAAGATGTATTGAGATTAGAAAGAGTATTTTTGGTGCTATGGAATGAAGAGAGATATTTTTAAATATGTATCTCGGTGCTTCTGATGTTATCAAGTTAAGTCTGAGAGAAAAAATTATATGGTTATGTGACAACTATTACCCATACCAAATTGAAAATAGGAAAACATCACCATGTATTTTGTCATCAGATTCCCCAAAATGTCTAAAGGGCATAATGCTATATGTTTTTTAGTTGATCGCTATAAAAATTCAAAAAACATTATCACTATAAGAGAATATTTATATACAGATAATCTTTTTAGGATATAAAATAGATAAGTAGTAATGTTTCATGGAGTACCACATTCCATTGTATCATATCAGGAACTGTGGTTTACCTCAAAATTCAGGAATAGCCTTCAATAGGCTTTGGAAACAGATTTAAGTTTTAGTATTGTGTATCATCCTCAAATAGATGTTCATTCTGAGGGAACAATAAAAACCATATAGGAAATTCAGATAACTTATTCTATGTATTTAAAAGGTGGTTGGTATCAACACCTTCCTCTAGTTGAGTTTTCTTACAGCAATAGCTTTCACTTGAGAATTCAGAGAGCTCCATATAAATCCCTCTATGTAAAGAAGTGTAGAACCCCAAAATATTGGGATGAATTTGTACAAATAAATAAATTAGGACCTGAGATAACTGATGAAATGGTAGAGAAATTTTGAACCATTTAAAAACAAATAAGCGAAGCACAAATTCAGTAGAAAATTTATGCTAAAAATTACTGACATGATTTGGAATTTGAATTTGGTGACAAAGTGTTTCAAAGAATTTCTCTATAGAAGGAGGTAATGATATTTGGAAATAAGTGAAAACTAATCCATACATATATCGTTCCCATTTAAATTATAGATCATATTGGGACAATAGCTTATCGATTGGTGCTTCCACCAAACCTCTTTCAAGTCCATGATGTGTTCCATGTATCACTCTTGAGGAAGTACATACCCGATCCTTTATATGTATTGAACTTATAGGTTGTACTTCTAGAACATGATAACTAATGGAGATTATGGATCATAGATAGAAAGTTCTACAAAATAAGACTAGTCACTTGGTCAAAGTTTTGTGTTGAAACCACCATTTTGAAGAAGTTGAGTGGGAACCTGAGGATATGATGATGATATAGAAGTATCCTCATTGTTTTTATTGGAGTGAAGAATTTTGTGGGAGAAATTAATTTAAATGGGGTTATAATTTGACACCCCTAGTTTTTATGAAATATATTTTTTTAAATAATTTTTTTGATATCTTGTGTTACACATGACACCGAGTTTTGACGAATCATGATATACTTTTAATATTATTATTTAAAATTGAATTTTATAACCAAGACATTAAATTTTGTGGTATGAATAGGAATAATAACTTATTTAAAACTAACTATAAAGTTTTTATATAAATAAAATTATATTTATAAATAAGTACTTAATTTTTTGTAAATCCTTTAAATGCTTCAAAAATACTCTTTTTTCTCAAAAAATGATTTGTATTACTTTTTGGGAACAAATAAGGAAATTAATTTTTTACACTTTTATAAAATTTATATGAAAAAATAAACATAATTTTTTAAATCTACATGTAAAAATTACCTTTGAATGAATTTTTCATAATTTTCTACAAAGATTAATTTCTTTGATGAATAGTAAAAGATACTAATTTTATTAAAAACAATCTTTCCATTTAAAGAATTTAAAAGATATATTTTTTTAATAAAGTTTTAAAAGTAATATTAGTCAATTATATACTAATAAATCTAATTTAGGTAATTTAAATAAATTTCATATTGAATTTTATATTAAAACATTATATACTTGTGAAAATTTTCTCTTTGGAAAACCAGCTTTTCATCATATCTGCAAATTTAATTTTAAATTAAATTTTAAAAATTCTGTGATTGTAATTTATCAAGATGGATAAAATATTTTGAATCATCGTAATTAATATTATATAATTTTTTAAACTTAATTTTGGTTAAAATGAATATTAAAAATAGTAAAAAATAATTAATTTAGTTAAGGTTAAAATGGGTTTACTAGGGGTTTAAACTAAAAATAAGGGGTAAAATGACCTATAAATTTGTCCAAATATCATTTTATGTCTTTATTGTAACCTTATATCATCTAAGTTTTGATAATGATCCATTTTGGAGCCTTTTTCCTGTTTAAAATGTGGGTATGCCTTTTTCTTTTCAAAACTTCCAAGTGTGTCTTCTCCCCCACTTATAAGATGACACCCCCACTCCTCTCCTCTTCATACTTCCAAAACCCTTTACTATAACATTCCTGAAATTCTATTCATAGTTTTACTTTTTAATAATATTTTATTAAATTATTTTTTCATAATCAGAATAAACTAATGTATAGTTTGACATAAACTTAAATTTCCTTTCCACAATCAATTTAGATTTTGTGTAAAAATTAAGATAAAATGTTCAATTATAAAATATAATTTTATTTTCTAATAAATAGTATTTTTATTGAGTAATATTGTAATAAAAATATATTAATTTCTATATGTTTACTTAAATCGAGCTAAAATATATTTTAAGTTGATATTTTAAATATATATATATATATGATTCATTATTTAAAGGCATTTTTATTTTTTTATTTTTTAAAGAATCATGTTTTTAATATTGTGAGTTTTGAATATATTATGACTTTTTATGAAATACTATTTTTACTATTATAATTATTTTTAATGTAAATATATTTATTAATTTTGTTAAATGTCTATAAAATCCATCTTTGAAAATATTAAAGTTATAAGTGAATGATTTTAATGGATTTTTTTAAAACATATTTAAAAATAGTTTTGTTAAGAAAGTTACATTGATTTTTTCTTTCTAAAATACTATGTTAATATTATTAGTAATATTAACATTTAATATTAATACTTTATGTTAACCTTTTTAATAAACAATATATAGGTAGATGTACTAAACATTATCTTCAAATAAAAAAGTTAAATGAGTAAATTTATGTTTATATATACTTAATATTCATTTTAAATCTTAATTTTTATAAAAAAATACAAGTTTTAATTAATTATTTAAAAGAAATTTTATTTTACTCTATAATTTTCAAGATTTTATTTTTAATGTAAATATTGTAGTAATTATAATTGTGGTTTTACATTTATAAAAAAAATATTATTACTCTGGTGACAATATGTAATAATAATAATTAGTAAGAAATATATAACTAACTTGATATTAGATGTTGAAGATAAATAATTGTTTTAGAAAAAGAAAATTTAAGTGAAATAATGAAAATATATATATATGATTTGTATTTTAATTATATTAAGAAATTTTAGATTAAAAAAATTATTCCAACCACGAAAGCTACTAAGGATATCCCAACTACCCTATTGTGGGGATCAGGATCAACCCACAGGGGAGGGATTTCCCAAGAAGTTTCATGGAAGTAGTGCATAGCACCCACTGGTCACGGGCAGGGCACGCATGCAGTGCGATGGGTGCCAGTGAAACTATGAGGATTGGCACAGTTGCATGATGTCTAGTGTGTGTGAGTGTTGCAGGTGTCAAACCTCATTTCTACCTCAAACATTCCATGGAATGAGATCATTTATCAAGCACCTATGGAAGGAGTGAAAACCCAATGTGGGATTCATTTTGTGGGGTATTGTTCACCTACTATTAAAATTCCAGTTTATATTACCACTATTGGAACAAATCGTCGACTACCCTCTAATCACTTCATCTTTAATCTCACATATTGTTTTCTAGGCCTGACATCATCTCCTTTCTACGACGTGTGGTAACACCCTCCTTTTATCCTACACATATGGTAAGAGGTCGAGCTCGAAGCCCCCATTATCATATTCCTTCCTTTTGCAGTGTTGTCTGGTTCTGAGAAGCTTCTTGAAGAATCTTGATGAACTATTTTGAAAGTTCTATATATATAAATGTATATGTTACCATATTGATAGTTTTTTTAAACCATAGTGGCATACACATGAAAGTGTAATTAAATTTAGACTTGTTCATCATATTCCTCCTTAGCATCCATTAGAAGTCACGATGAGTTATATTTAAATATATATATTCCCAATACATGTTTATGATTTCTCCATAAGAAATAAGGATCTTAAATTCCTTAGTTGGGATTTTTTAATAAATCTAAATACAATTTTTAGTAAGAGATTCTCTAAATATCTATTTTTTGATGAGAATCACTTTTTTATATTATTAAACAGTGAAAATGTGGCTATATATATATAGTCATCCTTCAGATTATTCACTTTTTAAATATCCTTTAAAAACTACGATGTGATAGGATAAGAAAGAGGGAGTCTGAAAAAACATTATTGAATTAGAAGTGAGGAAAATTGATAAAATAAAAAGTCTTCCTTCAATAATAAATTCTCTACAATTGAAGGTAAAGAATATTTTATTTTTAAAAATTATAATCCATGTTTATTTTATTTTAAAAACCTTATTATATAAGGGTAAATTATTTTACTAAAATCTATTATTTTGTTAAAACTCTCTTTTGTGAAGTTATAATTTTATGTATATTATAATATTATTTCCAAACTATATATAAGAAATGTACATTATTAAAATTATTATTTCAAAAGGGTTATATATTTTCACATTTGTATTTTATGAAATTGAAATTCAATTTACAAAGTTGTAGGTATTTTATGCAAAACCATATTTTTGTAATTTTAATTTAAATTTTTCAAATATATATTTATTTTTTTCAAAATCTGTATTTATAAGGGTATTATTTTTATGTCTATGCTTCAAAAATTATTATTTTATGTAAGGGAGTTAATTTAAAAAATTCCATTTCCAAATAAAATCCTTTAAAAAATATTTTTTATTTTATTAATTCAAGAGTTGATATAAAATGATAACTTTTATCATTTCATATTCTTTTATTTATATAAAATCATTTATAAGTTCAAATATATTTTAAAGTTGTCATTTTATCCATAAAAAGTCGATTAAAATTTATAGATGTTGCACATATGTATAGGTATGTCCATTCATTATGTATGTCACTAACAATACATGCATGTTTTATAAAAAAATTATTTTCATAAAATTCGATTACTCCCTATTCAGTGAATGATTTCCTACGGATGTTTATATATCCACTTAAATATATATATATATATATGTGTGTGTGTGTGTGTGTGTGTGTGTGTGTTTGTTTGTGTGTGTGTAAGTATTCATTGTCATATTTTCAAAAGTTAAAAAATCTAATGAAAAATAAAATAGGATCAAGATCAAATTATTTTCTAAAAAAAATCATCAATTGTACTTTGTAAACATGATAGGGATTTGTGGGGTTAACACAACCCTCCAAGATGGGAAAGCCCTGGATAGTCTTGAATGTTTCATGTGGCCGCTATAATGACTCTAATTTTTCTTACATAGAAATTAAATCATTTTAAAAATAAAAAACATAAAAGTGTTACACATAAAGTATCCAAAGGTTTAATGTCTTGGGAAAATTAGGACCATATATAACATTTACATATTAAAACATAAACATTTATTTAATTCCTTCTTCTCTAGTTTTTTATTGGTCATTGTGTTCTCCTTAGTACAAGTATTCACCAGAGGATATACATCAAATGAAGGGGTGAGCTAAAATATAAGTAATGGGATGAATAAGAAACATGAAACATGGGTTAGAATAATCATCATCATAATAATATAATCAAAGGATAATAATCATAATAATTATTGAAAACATTAGATAGAGGCATGGAATGTTACAATTCATAAAAATGAGACATCATGTATTAGTAGTCAAATACCACACATGGTTGTGAACAAATATAGAATCATGTTCATGAATATTTCAATTTATTTTATGAGATTCATAATATTACCCAATTAATTAGAGACCTATATAATTCTGAGCACACCTATCACATAATAACATTTACATGTGCTATATAATTCTGGGTTCACCCATCACACCATAACATTTACATTATCATGAATGTCATATAGAACGTATATCAATCTTGTAAATAATCTAAACCATGAAAAGGAATGGGTTTTATTTCATAAGTAATAAATTCGTAAACTTTTAATCTCTCAAAAAATGGAATAATGTGCTTGGTATCAATATTTATTGAAGAAGAAACAATCTCATGAGAAGTAAAATATATGTTCTTCTAGAAAGAAGACTTTTTTTGGAAAAATATTTTCCTTTATCCTAAAAAAATATTAAAAGAATGTATATCTTATAAAATAAAAGGGATGGAAAAATAAATTTTATTTATAGAAAAATAAAGGAACAACCATACTTAAAATGGAGTAAAAGAGAGAAAACCCAAATAAAGAGACTTGGGTTCAAGAATAATCTTACCTTATATATGAATGATTTCTTCAATATAACATCCTAGATAATCAAATTAAATTCATTAATTTACAAATCCAGAACCTTTTATACATTAATTTGATTAATTATAGTTTTATTAAGTTAATTTATGGGATTTTTGATGGGTTATAGACTTCAATTTCATCATTCCAGAGTGTTTGTTTTCTTGGTTTTCATGATCTATTCACTTGTATATGAGTAAGGAAGTTTATGTAAAATGGGAATCATTACACAGAATTGAAATTATATGTTATTAATGAACATAAATAAGTGTATTTGGTATTATATTTCACTTTTTTTAATGTTATTAGGATGAATCATTAGATAAATAGTTAATGAAAATGATTTAATTTATTTGGATGATTTTACGACCATCACAAACTCATATCATTTTATTTAATATCATGTTTATATATTGGTTTCAAAACATAATATAAATTATAATATTTATAATAAAATCTTATTTAACCATAATTATGGTTTTATAACCATCCTTGAAGGTGTTAGTGAAAGATGAAAACACATCCCCACGGTGGCGGTAATCGACACACCACGAATGATATTTTCATTTTTAGAATAAAAGGAAATAGGAAGAGATTAGAAGATGAATTAGACCATTAACATAATAAAATTTCATTATATAAAATATAATATATTTTTTATGCCTCCTGGATAGGTGTAGTTTATTAAATTATAAGAAAATAAATGAAATTGAAAAGAAATTAAAATAAAAAGAAAGATGGTTTTACCTCTTGATTTTCTCCTCCTTGAGAAGCTCTTTAGGGAAAAGGGTTTGGTCTTTTGATGAGACCAAGAGGTCCTGGATGTGGGGGGATTGGAAAGATTATTGGTTAGAACTTGGACAAGGCTAAAATCTTTGAAGGTGTCAGGAGATGAGGGGGTGAGGGTGGTATTTATAGGGGAGGAGACGGGTGTTTTCTCATTATTTTATTCATTAATTTATTATTTTTGGCTCAAGACTACGAATAGTTTGAGACTTATCACTAAACATACTAAAATAATTATGGAGATTTTTAGATTTTGGGATTAAATCATCCATACATCATCTATGAATCAATAATTCATGTATTTATCTTTTATTGTAAATTATCGTATTTTACTATTCACTAAAATTTCAAGTATTTTAGAAAAATCCCAAAAAAATGTAACCATTTTTCAATGTGTAAAATTAAAAAATGAAATCAATTTTATGAAAATAATTTTGTAAATATGATAAATTTAACTTTTAATTAAAATTATCATTTACTTGGAAAATACTGATTTTAAAATTACAACTAATTTTATAACACTTTGAAACATTAAGCAAGGTATCATAAAATTATCTAACAATCATAAGAAAAAAAATTAATTTATGATTATAATTTATGAAAACAAATTTTCTTTTAAATAATTATATTAATTAAAAAATTATAAATAAACATTTATGTTTTATACAAATACCAACACTAAATCAATAATTTTTAAAATATTTATTTACTTATACTAAGATATAATTATATCGTATTTTCATTTATAAGATTCCTAAATTGTATATATATTTTCATAGATAAATTTACTATTATATTGGTCAGCTTTCTATTCCAAATGGTCACAATACTATTCCAATGGTCGTGTTACTATTCCATTGGGATAGGTTTCTTGATTTCTAGAATTACCACTTATTTCATTAATCATCCACTTAAAAACTTTGTATTGTGTTCTCTAAGTGATTTTATGTGATTTATACTATATGAAATAATTATAAGACGGGAATTTCCATTGATAAAATGATTTGTTTTTATATTCTTCCCCTTATAAAATTTCACTCTCAAAATTTCATTTTACATACTATGGTGAAAACAAGTGAGGGTACTTCTCTCTAATAATTTCCTCTAGTTCCAATGTTTCCTCATCATACTCATGGTTTCTCTATAGTACTTTGACCAGTTGAGTAGTCTTGTTGTGTAGGACTTTGTCTCTATGGTTCAATATCTCCACTGACTTCTCCTCATAATAGAGATCATTTTCCAATTGTACTACTTCTGGATTCAGTACATGTGAGTGATATGATATGTAATTCCTCAATAGGGATACATAGAATAAATCGTGTACTTGAGACATAGTTGGTGGAAGTTTCATTTGATAGGCCATAGCTCTGACCCAATCAAGAATCTCAAAGGGGTCGATGTACCAAGGACTCAGCTTTCCTTTCTTCCCAAATATCATGAACCTCTTCCATAGTGATATGTAGAGGAATACAATTTCTTCAGTATTAAACTCTAGGTCCCATCGATGATTGTTTTCATAGCTCTTCTAGAGACTTTGGGATGTCTTGCTGTGATACTAATTGGTTTTCACCTTTTCTACCATTTCTTCGACTATTTTATGTCTTAGAAGATTATGTTCACCGACTTCTTCCCATCACTCCAGTGTTCTGTATCTTTTACCATAAAGGACTTAATATGGAGCCATTTGGATGCTATATTGGAAATATTTGTTGTAAGATAACTCAACGAGAGGAAGATATTGGTCCCATCCTCCTATGAAGTCCATAGAATAGGCTCTCAACATGTCTTCTAGTGTCTGAATAGTCTTCTCATATTTTCCATAAGTTTGATGATGATAAGACATACTGAAGTTCATCTCGGTGCTAAGAGAATGTTGGAGACTTTTCAAGAACATCAAGGTGAATATTGGATCTCGATCGGATACAATCGATAGTGGTACTCTATGTAGCCTTACCACTTCTCTGATGTATATCTGTGTAATTTAATCTAGTGAGAAATCCTCTCATATTTTGATAAAGTGAGATATCTTTGTGAGATGATCCACAACAAACCATATAGGATTGTTTCCTCTGGATATCTTCGGAAGTCCGATGACAAATTATATAGTGATTTTTTCCCATTTCCAGGTTGGTGTGGGTAATGGTTGCATCATCCCCTTAGATTTTTGTCCTTCAGCCTTCACTTATTTTCATACCATACACTTTGATGTATATTCAGTTATATCCTTCATATTATCTCACTAATAGTTCTCTCAAATATCCCAATACATCATTGTGCTCCCTGGGTGAATATATAAGTTTGAGCTATGTGCGTCATTCAAAAGCTCCTTCTTTATCTCTAGATTGAATGGTACACATAGTCATGACCCTAATATTACAACCTATTCCTCATAAATTTTTAACTTTTAGTATTTCCCATTTCTCATAGATTCCACCTTTTTTTGAATTTCCATACCATTCCATTAAGCATCCTTTATTTTATCCATGAGGGATGATTGAGCAATCATTTGAGAAATGATTGATGATGTTCCTTCCTTAAGGATTCCCATGTCCATCCTTTTCAAATCTAAAAAGATTGGATCCTTCTCAATTCTCATCATTGATAATGTTGCATTATTCTTTCTAATTAGAGCATTTTCCACTTTATTCATTTTTCCAAGATGGTAGTGGATTGAGTAGTCATAATCCTTGATAAGATCTAACCATATTTATTAGAATATATTAAGCTCCTTTGTGTGAATATATATTTCAAGCTCTTATGATGATTATATATTTTACACTTATCCATATAAAAAAAATGATGCCAGATCTTTAATGTGAATATCACAACTTCTAACTCCAAATCATCCATGGGATAGTTTTTCTCATATATTTTAAACTTCCATGAGGTGTAGGCTATCACTTTATCATTTTTCATCAGTAAACAGCTGAATCCATTCTTTTAAGCATCATTTTATTCCACAAAGAGTTCCCCAGTTGTAAAAAGTGTGAGTATTGGAACTGTTATAAGCCTCTTTGTTAATTCTTTGAAGCATTATTCACATTCAATGATCTAAAAAAACTTTTCTCCCTTCTAAGTCAGCTAGTCTGGTGGGTTTTAAAATCATGAGAATTTCTTCCCAAATCGCTGTTAATATCTAGCTATACCAAAGAAACTAAATATCTCCATTATAGATGATAGCCAAGGCCACTCTTCAATTGTCTTTTTCTTAGAAGGGTCCATAGATATTTCTTTATTGGTGATAACATGCCCCAATAATTATACATCCTCTATCCAAAATTCAAACTTTCTATACTTTTCATAAATCATATCCCTTATCAATGTCTTTAGCATAGTATTCAGATTCTACTCATGATCCTCCTTGTTCTTAAAGTATATCAGAATATCATCAATAAATACTACCAAAAATTTGTTGATGTAATATCCAAAAACTTTATTCATTAAGTCCATGAATATTTTTAGAGCATTAGTGGGTCTGAAAGGCATCACTAGAAACCTATAGTGTCTGTACCCCATTTGAAAGGTAGTCTTGGAAATATCTCCCTTCCTCACCTTTAATTAGTGATATCCTGACTGAAGGTCCACCTTAGAGAAATACTTGTCCCCAAGAATTTTATTGAACAAGCCATCTATCCATGGAAGGGGTACTTTTTCTTTATCATGATTTTGTTCAGCTCACGATAATAAATGAAAAGGCACATTTATCCACCCTTATTCTTGACGAAGATCACTGGTGCACCCTATGGAGAGGCACTCGGGTGTATAAAACCCTCGTCCATATTCTCTTATAACTACTTCTTTATTTCCTTCAACTAAATGGTGTTCATTCTATATAATGTATTTGATATAGGTAGAGATCCATGAATAAGTTCAATTGAGAACTCAACCTATCAGTCAAGAGGAAGACTAGGAAATTCTTTGGGGAACACATCAGTGTAGTCCCTCACAATGGGTATGTCTTCAATAAAGATTCTCTCCTTCATCTCAATCATTTGAGCTATATATTCTTTCTCATAAGAAAATAATATCCACACTTGAGATGATGGATCCAAATAAGATTCATCCTCACTCATACACTTTTATAGAAATAGAGGATGCTTCAGGGTGTGAAGACTAATCTCCCTTTCCTGATAGTTGATGTTGGATTTATATAGAGATAGTCAATCCATATCCAAAATATCATAAAACTCTACCAAAGGAAGTAATAAAATATTTTATGGGAGTTTTGGTTAATAAACTTTAACTGAAGAGAAGTTATATAATTTAGATGAAATAATTTCCCCATTTTATGTTCTCAAGGATAACTCAACCTCCATATTTTGAGGGGGTGTTTGAATAGTTCTACTAAACTTGAAAGATATGAAAGAATTCATAGAACCAAAATCAGATTGTAATTTCCCTATTCTTGAATGAATAAACAGTATACCTATCACCACATCATTATTGGGATCCACCTAAGCAGTGGTGATGGAATAATCCTTACCTTACTCCTTTGGGTTTGGTGGTTGATGATGTTAATTACCCTCAAGGAATCGAGGTTTAGTGCACTGGATTTCATACTGACCTTTCTACCTATAGTTGAAGCATTCAACCATGGGTGGTTCTCTAATTTAAGCCATCATATCGGTCATATTCTTTACGCCTCTTTGACATTCATGAGCTTGGTGGCCTTCTCTCCCACACCTATAGAATTTCCCCATCCCTTTAAGGTAGTTCTCATGATTCTTCCTCCAATATTTTTAACATGTGAGTGGTTGGGTTTTCTTTCCACCTTTCACATTAGATCCCCTATCTTGAAACTCCATCTTTAATTTCTTATCTTATTAGCCATGGGAACATTATCCAAACTCTATATCCACTTTGAGAGCTCATCGAACAACTTCTTCCTAACTCCAAAAGTCTCTAATTTCTAGATCCTTTTGACAGTGTGGTTTTAAACCACTAAATAATATATCTATTTTTCTATCATTGTTAATAACAAAATCCAAATATTACCTTTCAAGCCTTTTGAAATTTTATTTGTAGGCCATGATAGATTCACCTTCTTTTTTCTTCAACTCTATGAATTCTCTCTCCATATTTGTATGAAGATTTCTAGAGAAATAATTTTTAAAAAACATTATCTTAAAGTCTTCCCACTCTATCTCTTCAATTTCTTCCTTTGACTTGGTGTTCTTAATCAAAAACAACCATTCATCAGCTTCCCATATAAACTATAAATGGACATAATCACCTTCTCTATCTCAAAATAGTAAATCATATAAAAGATATTTTCTGTTGAGTTGACCCACTATTCTGTGACTAGTGGATCGAAAGATCCACTAAATTTCAGTGGTTTTTTCCATATAAAAGTTTCAATAGAAAGTTTCTCCTTCTTAGGTAAAGGTGGAAGTTCCACATTATTCAAGTTATTGTTCATAACCTAAGATAGTTGGGTAAGCATCGCCATAAAATTTTGAACTCCATATCCCTAGGCATTGGGGATTTCATTTGAGAAATCACTGCATTGTACCTAGCATGGGTTGTTTCCCTGGTTTCTCCTGGTTCCCACCATTTTCTAAAATAAAAAACTTTAAAACAAAACATAAGTCAATAATTCATGAATAAATAATTTATTCCTTTGTGGAATTAAGTATAAGGGCATATCTTATGGGATCCCTATGTTTAGAAATTTTCTAAAACAAAGATTATTGGTTTCTTACTTTTACTTATTCTCATACTAAGGGTTTTCACTAAGGTTCTCTAATCCTAATTTCCAAATTAACTAAATCATGCTCTAATAACAACTATAAAGACCCTATTTTTCTTACATAGTTATTACATCATTTTAAAGATAAACAACATAAAATCATTACACAACTAGGATCCAAAGGATCAATTTCTTGGAAAATTTAATACAATACATAACTTTTACATATTAAAACATAAACATTTATTTATTTCCTTCTTATCTAACTTCTTATTGGCCCTCGTGTTCTCTTTAGTACAAGTATTCACCTAAGGATATACATCAAAAGAACGGGTGAGATAAAATCATAGTAATAGGATGAATAAGGTACATGAAACACGGGTGAGCATAATCATCATCATTATAATATAATCAAAGGATAATATTCATAATCATGAGATAAAAAATTAGATAAAGTCTGGGAATATGGAAATGCATATAAATGAATCATCATGTCTTAGTGGTCAAATA
Organism: Viscum album; assembly: GCA_963277665.1. NCBI lineage: Eukaryota > Viridiplantae > Streptophyta > Magnoliopsida > Santalales > Viscaceae > Viscum > Viscum album. The sequence continues at coordinate 753,598,730 of OY728132.1, read as the reverse complement.
CCACACGTAGTTGTGAACAAATCTAGCATCATATTCGAGAATATTTCATTTTATCTCATGAGATTCATCACACTACCCAATGAATTAGAGCACTATATAATCCTGGTTTCACCCTTCTCATCATGACATTTACATGAGCATTATAATTTCGAGTTCACCCACCACATCATAACATTTACATTATTATGCATGCCATAGAGAACTTATATCAGTCTTAGACATAAAGTAACCCATGTAAAGGAATGGGTTTCATTTCATAAAGAATACATTAATAAAATTTGGAGATCCCAAAAAAGGGAATAAGATGCTTGGTATCAATCTTGATTGAAGAAGAAATAATCTCATGAGAAGTAAAAGATGTGTTTTTTAGAAAGAAGAGTTATTTTGGATAAATATTTGAATTTTTCAAAAAACCATATTGAAAATATTTATATCCCAAAAAATAAATGGTATGGAAAAAAGAAATTATATTTAAATAAAAATAAAGTAAAATCCATACTGAAAATTTAGTGAAAGAGATAAAATCCAAAGAAAAGAGTTGGGTTCGAGAATCCCCTTACTTTATGTATAAATGCTTTCTTCACTTTAATATCCTGGATAATAAACCTATGATGATTAATTTAAAAATATATAACCTTTTATAAATGAATTTGATTATTTATAGTTTTATTAAGTATATTTATGGTATTTTTTGTGAGTTATATAGTTCAATTTTATCATTCGGGGGTTTTCATTTTATCGGTTCTAAAGATCGGTTCATTTGTATATGAGTATGGAAGTTTTTGTAAAATGGGAATGATTATATAGAATTAAAATTATATTTTTTAATGAAAATAAAGAATATTATTTGGTATTATATGTAATTTATTTATATGGTATGAGTATGAATCATTAGATAAATAGTTAATGAAAATGATTTAATTTATTTGGTGGATTTTATGACCATCACTAAATCATAACATTTAATTTGATATCATGTTTATATATTGGTTCCAAAACATTATATAATTTATAATATTTAAAATAAAATATTATTTAACCATAATGATGGTTTTATAACCGGCCTTGAAGGTGGTAGTGAAAAATGAAAATGTATCCTCCACAGTGGCGATAAATCGACTCACCACAGACAATATTTTCATTTTTAGAATAAAAGGAAAAGGGAAGAGATTATAAGATGAATTATTACATTAACATAATAGAATTCTAGTATATAAAATATAAAATAGTTATCATGCCTCTTAGATAGGTTTAGTTGAGGATATGATAATGAATGAAGAGAAATTGAAAAGAAATTAAAAGAAAATGAAAGAGGGTTTTGCCTGTTGAATTTCTTCTCCTTGAGAAACTCCTTAGGGAAAAGGGTTTGGTATTTTGATGATAAAATGATATATTAGATTTAGTGAGGGTATTGGTAAGATAATTGGGAATAAATTGGACAAGGCACAAATCTTGGAAGGTGTGAGGGGAAGAGGGGTGAGGGTGGTATTTATATGGGAGAAGAGGGGTGTTTTATCATTATTTTATTCATTAGTTTATTTTGGCTCAAGAATGTGAATAGTTTTAGCCTTATTACTAAATATATTAAAATAATTAATTATAGTTCAAGGTTTTGGACTTACATCAGCCATAAATCAAATATGACTCAATAATTCATATATCTAGCTTTTATTGTAAATTATCATATTTTACTATTCACCAAAAAAATCAAGTATTTTAGAAAAAAACCAAAAATTCACCCTAACTATTTCTAAACATTTATAATTAAAAAATAAACTCCATTTTATGAAAATAATTTTCTAAATATGATAAATTTAATTGTTAATTAAAATCATCATTTACTTGGAAAATACTGATTTTAAAATTATAACTGCTTTTATAACAATTTGAAAAATTAAGAAATGTCTCATAAAATTATCATATAATCATAAGAAAACAAAATTATAATTTATAATAATATTTTATGAAAATAAATTTTATTTTAAATAATTATATAAATTATAAAATTTTAAATAAACATTTATGTTGTATAAAAATACCAACACTTAATCAATATTTTTTAAAATATTAATTTAATTATACTATGATATAATTATATCATATTTTCATTTATAAGATGTCTAGATTTTATTTATACTTTCATATATGGGGAAACTATTCTATTGGCTAGCTATTTATTCCTAATGGTTAAAAAACTATTCTAAAGGTCATGTTACTATTCTATCGGGATAGGTTCCTTAATTTCTAGAAATACCTCTTATTTCATTCATTTTTTATTTAAAATGTTTGTATTGTGTTCTCTAAGTGATTTTATGTGATTTATACTATATCAAATAATTATAAGAAGTGAATTACAATTGATAAAATCTTGGGTCATTGCAGCCATAAGGTTTCATTTTCTAATCTTTTGAAGTATTTTTCTAAAAAATATCAATATTTTTTTAATAAGAAAATTATTTAAAAGAACATTTTCAAAGGTTATTTTTTTTAAACAAATTATATTTTCAAATAAATATTTATTTTTAAAAGTTATTATATTTCAAAATTATTTTTTTTTAAAGTGATATGTATATTCAAGGTTTTTTAAAGCTATTTTATATGGTTATATATTTTGAAAACCCTAAAATTGTGTTTTAGAAAATTTATTTATCAAATGTTCTATATTTAATATAAATGAAAATGTTTTCAAAAGAGTTTTTCAATATTATTTATAAAAAATATTTTCATTGGTTTTTAAAACCCCATACTATACAATTTTATGCTCACGCTATGTTTTTAAAAAAATCACAGGCTCATTAGAAGTTTTAGGGGTGTTTCACTTTATTATGGAGCTATCACGAGTGAATTCAATTAAATATTTGTAGATAATTCATAATAAACTCTGATATATTTTAATGGTATATTATTTTCCCTTAAAACCAATACCGAATTAAATCCTCAGTTATGTATAGGACTGTATATTTTTCAGTAACTTTTAATAAAGATATATATATTATGTTTCTGCACTAAATCTAGAAGTGTTGGTATGAGGCTCTTACACTGGGTATTAGAGGGATGGTTTAGAAAAAATTAGATATTATGATGCTTTTTTAGGATAATTCAAGAGTTATAATTATTATTTTGAAGTTATAAGTAATTTAAAGGATCTTAAGAGTATAGAATTTTAGCGATTCTAGTTTTCCAAATACTAAAAATGGAAATTCAGAATTTTGTTAAGTATGAAGAAAGAATTTTGAGGGAAAAAATAATATTAACGGGGTAAAATTTAATATCCTAGAAATTATAATCATAGTTCTCAATTTTAATAAATGTTTAATAAATTATTTATTTTCCAATTAAAATAAAATAAATTATAATTTAATATATACTTAACTTTTTTCCCATAGTTAATTTATATTTTGTTTATAAATTAAGATAAAATATTCAAATCATAAAATATTACTTTTATTTTCTAAGAAATTGTATTTTATTGATGAATATTTTTATACAAATATATTAATTACAATATATTTACTTAAATCAAATAAAAATATATTTTACGTTGATATTTAAAAAAAAAGATAAGATTATTTATTTAAATTTATTTTTATTTTTATATTTTTAGAAACCTCAAGTTTATAGTATTGTTAGTTTTTAATATAATATTATTTTTCAAGAAATAGTATTTTTTACTAGTATAAATTCTATTTTAATGTATATGTATTTATTTATTTATTTAAATTTTAATAAAAGACCTCTTTGAAAATATTAAAGTTATAAGTTAAAAACATTAATGACTTTTGATAAAAATATTTAATAGTATTTTTGGTAAGCAAGTTTCTTTAATTTTTTATTTCTAAAATACTATTTTAATATTAATAACAATATTAACACGTAATATTAATACTTTATGTTAACCTTTTTAATAAAAACTATAAATTTAGATGTACTAAACATTATCTTGAAATAAAAATTTCAAATGGATACATTTATGGTTAGATGTACTTAATATTCGTATTAAAACTTACTTTTTATAAAAAATACAAGTGTTTATTAAGTATTTAAAAGAAAACTTCTTTTAATATTTATTTTTCAAGATATTATTTTTAATGTAAATCTTGAAGTAATTATAATTGCGTTTTGACATTTATAAAACATGATATTCTAACTCTAGTGATAATATTGAAAACTTTTAATTAGTAAACAATATATTAGTAACTTGATATTATAAGTTGAAGATAAATTATTATTTAAAAAAAGAACTAATAAGTTTAGAAATGACAATATATATATATAATTTTTATTTTAATTATATTGATAAATTTTAAAGAAAAAAAATATGTAAACTATGAAAGCTACTAGGGATATCCCTATTACCCTATTGTGAGGAGCATGCTGAACCCACGGGGGAGTGCCTGCCAAACAAGATGTATGGTGGGAGTACATAGTGCCCACTTTCCATGGTATGGGTGCACATGGGGTGCACAGTGTTCCAGTGCAATCCTATGGGTCAATACCTATGCATGTTGGCGGGGGTATGTGAGTGTTGTTGGTGTCAAACTCTGCTGCCAGCTTGAGTGTTCCATGAAACGAGTTCATTTATCAAGTACTCACAGAATGATCGGGAAACTGATATGGGATTCATTTTACGGGGTACTATTCACCCTATATTAAAAGTACCATTTATATCACCACCATTAGATCAAATCACCAAATTCCCTCTGATCACTTCATCTTCATCATCACGTAGTGTTGGGCGACCTCAACGCCATCTCCTTCCTCCAATGTGCGGTAACACCCTCCTCTCAACCTACACGTTTGGTAAGAGGTCCAGCTCAATTCCCCCATTATTTTCTTCCTTTGGTATTTTTTTCTTGATCTATGAATATTCTTTAAGAATCTTTACAAACCATTTTAAAATATAAATATATATAAAATTATACATTACTATATTAATAATTTTTCTAAACCTAGATGGCATGCATGTTCAAGTGGAAGTAAATTTAGACTTGTTCGTCATCTTCTTCCATAGATTCCATTAGAATCCATGATGAGTTATATATATATATATATATATATATTCTCAACAAATATTTAAGTTTTTCCCACAAGAAAGAAGGATCTCTAATTCCTCAATGTGATTTTTTTTTGAATAAATTCAAATGCAAGTTGTGATAATATACTCTCTAAATCTTCATATTAGGGATGAGAAACTCTTTTGTATATGATTAAATAGTGTAAATATGTCCATATATATAACCATCCTTAAAATTATTCATTGTGTGAATATCCTTTAGAAACCAAGATGTGAGAGGATAAAATAGAGAGAGTCTAGAAAAATAATCCTTAAAGAAGAAGTTAGGAAAATAGAGAAAAAACCAAGTCTACCTTCAACAAGAAATTCTCCAAAATTCAAGGTAAGTGATATCTTATTTTCAAAAATTATAATCCATGTTTATTTAATTTCAAAAAAAATTATTATGTAGGGGTAAATTATTTTTTTTAAAGGTATTATTTTTTCAAAAACCCATTTTTCAAAGTTGTAATTTTATGTATATTATAATTTTGTTTCAAAATTATATGTATGAGACTTACATTTTTAAAATTACTATTTTAAAAGGGTTATATATCTTAAAATTTTTATTTTATAAAATGGAAATTAAATTTGAAATTATATATTTATTTTACAAAAAACCTATTTTCATAAGGGGGGTTCTAATTTTTCAAACCTATATATATTTTCTACAGAACCCCTTTTTATAAGTGAGTTGTTTTTATTTTTATGTATCAAGAATTATTATTTTATATAATGGAGTTATTTTAAAAATTCCCATTTTTAAGTTAAGTTATTTCAAAAATAAGTTTTTTTATTAATTCAAAGGTGGACATAAAATGATAAATTTTATAATTGTATGTTCTTTTATTTCAAAAAATTCATTTACAAGTTCAAATGGATTTTACAGTTATCATTTTATACAAATAAAGTCAATTAAAATTTATATATGTTGTACATATGTATAGTTATTTCCATGCACTATGTATATCAATAGCAATCCATCCATGTTTTACAAAAAAAATATTTTTAAAATATTTTATTACTCCCTATTTGATGATTGATTTCCTATATATGTTTATATATAAACTTAAATGTGTGTGTGTGTGTGTAAGTATTCATTGTTATATTTTCAAAATTAAAAAACTCTAGGGAAAAATAAAAAAAGTATCAAGCTCAAAAAAATTATAAAAAATTTGGCACTTGGAATTTGTAAATATTATAGAGATTTAGGTATTGAACCCAACCCTCCAAGATGTTTAGGCCCTAGACAGCCTTCAATGTTAAATTTGGCCCTGAGGTTTTGTTTTTTGAGCATGCAAATTATTTTTCCAAAAAACATTGGATTCTCTTATTTAGAAAATTATTTCCATGTACACTTTCAAAGATATATTTTTAAATGAAAGAGGTTTTCAAAGTAATATTTATTTTCTAAGGTAATTATATTTTTAAATAAAAGAGGTTTTCAAAGTGATTTATATTTTCAAAGGTTTTTGAAAAATATTTTATATATTTATATATTTTGAAAACCCTGTAATTATATTTTAGAATAGGTATTTATAAAATGTTCTCTATTTTATATAAATTAAAAATTTATTAAAATATTTTTTTAAATAGTATTTATAAAAATGGTTTTCATTGGTTTTTAAAAAACCCTTACTATGAAATTTTATGTTTACCCTATGTTTTTAAAATGTTTTTTACAGAATCATTTGAAGTTTCAAGGGATTTTGACTTCGTTAAGGAAATAATGCTAGTGAATTCAAATAAATATTTGTAGATAATTCATAATAAACTCTGATATATTGAAAGGCTTTGTTATTTTACTCCAAAGTATAGGTCAAAAAAAACCCTAAGTTGTGTATAGGCCTATATATTTTTCAGTTACTTTTTACAAAAAAAATATAAAGTATGTTTTTACACCAGATCTGGAAATATAGGTCTCGGGATCTTACACTTGGTATCATAGGAATGGTTTAGAAAAAATTAGAGGTTAGGATGTTTTCATATGAGGATAATTTAAGGGTTATAAGTTTCCTTTTGTTGTTCTAGGTAATTAAGAGGATCTTAAGAGTATATAATTTTATCCATTCTTATTTTTCAAATTCTAAAAATTGAAATTCAGAATTTCCTTAAGTACAACGAAAGATTTTCAAGGGTGAAATTCATTTTAAGGGGGTAGAATTTAACATCCCATTAATTCAAAGAATAATTTTTCTTTTTAATAAATATTTATTAAATGGATTTTTTTATAATTAAATTAAACTAAAGTAAAATTTAACATAAACTTAATTTTTTTTTCATAATTAATTTAGATTCTTTTATTAATTTAGATAAAATATTCAAATTATATAATGTTTCTAAGATTTTTAAATAAATAGTATTTTTATTGAAGAATATTGTAATACAAATATATTAATTTCTATATATTTACTTAAATAAAGAAAAAATATAATTAAAGTTGATATATTTTTTTAAAAAAAATTAATATTCTATATTTAAATGTATTTTTATTTTTATATTTTTATAAACCTAATGTTTTTAATATTTAAATTTTAGAATATAAAACTATTTTTATAGAAATACTATTTTTACTAGTATAAATTCTATTTTAATGTAAATATATTTATTTATTTATTTAAATGTATATAATATCCCTCTTTGAAAATATTGATGTTATAAGTGAATAATTTTAATAGATTTAGTGGGTTTCGAAACCGTGCGCGATCACCGCACCATGGGCGGTAGCCGCGTCGTTAGCCCGGTTGCCCGTGCAACTGTCTAACGACTGAAATAAATAAATTTTATATAAATAAAGTGTGGTGAATGTCTAATTTGTAATAATAATAATGTTATTATGTAATTAATAATATTATTAATGAGGTGTTATTATTAATACTGTGTTTATTATTATTATTTTTATTTATTTTTATTATTATATCTTTTATTATTATTATCTTTATCATCGTTATTTTTAATTATTATTGTTATACTTATTATTTTTATTGTTATTAATTATTATTACTTTTATTATCTTAATTATTGTAATTTTTATTGGTTTTATTTTCTGGTTCTATTATTATTATTATTATTATTATTATTATTATTATTATTATTATTATTATTATTATTATTATTATTATTATTATTATTATTATTATTATTGAACGAAGGAAAAAAACCTTAGTACCCCAAATCTCGTCACCCTTCCCCTTCACCCCCCTGCATTGCGGCGCTCCCTGTACCCCGCAACCAGCCTCCTTTTCCTGCCATGATTCGGCACCCAGTGACCAGTCGGCCTCCCTTTTCCCTCAAGCACCTGCACAGCCAACCTTGCCCTCACCGCCGCCTCGCCCAGCTGGCCTCCGCCTGGCCTACCGCATCCAAGCCCAGTTGCTCTCCCCAATACCAGTCCCACCTCACGACCCTCCCTCATTGTGCCGACCTCACCCCCATGCCGACCTCGCACCGCCCAGCCACATAGAGTCCGGCGACCCCCTTTGCCTGCTCCGGCCGAACCTCTACCCATCCGGACTGTCGCCTCCTGTTCATCATGCCCCCTTCCTCCCCTTCCAGTGACGTTTTCTTTCCCTTGCTAATTGCTTCTTATTTTAGTGTATTTGTTTTTCATAAACCCTAGATGTAGGGTTTCAATATTTTTCATTTTGATCCGAAAATTGATGGTTGAATGTTGATGTTTAAGTTTTTTTTGAGAATTCCACGTGTGCAATTGGAGTGCGAACTACATTTCGCACCGATACCTGTTTGTTCTTCGTTGATTGAGGTAGGCTTCCATATGCACCACCTTTCTAATTTTTGTTGCATCATTTTCTTGCTATTCACACTTTATATTTATGCTAAGTGTTGTATTTAAATCATTATTTATATTTTTTAGCGTGAAACACGGAAATTGATTCATCGTTTCTTGATCAGTAGTGATGTTTTGTTAAATAGTTCATGCTCATTATGAAAATAGTTTTATGGTTGGATTTTGAATGCTATATGTGTACGAAAAGGTTTTTTTTAATTAAATAATTTATTTTCAGCGTGAAAAAGCATGTTCTTGGGTTTATTATGTTGTTACGGCACTGGTTCTGGTTGGAAATGAGTTTTCCATGTTGAATTTGATATATTGTGTGTGCAAAGTTTTTATTTGTGTCTCCTACAATTAGTTTATAAGTTTGAATAATTTATTAAATTAAGAAGTTGTTTAAAAATTGGTTTTATGTCGTGTGTTGGTTATAAAAGGGGTTTTGGGTGTCTAAAGTCATGGGTTACTCTTTGGAAATTGTTTTATAGATTTTAAAGTGATTTATTAAATAGCGCAAACAGTGCGAGTTATGTTTTGAAAGTAGGTCAAGGTGGTTCTTTTGCGCTATTTGTTCGTTTGGATTTTTTTAAGTCTGTGTTTATGTATTTTAGTTATCTTTGCGGTTTCAGTGCATAGGCAAGGTTTTTCCACGCTCATGCGATCGTCATCTTGCGTGCGCGCTTACACGCCCGTGCGAGGCGCGTTACGTCATTGTGTTTGGACATCAAGCCAAGGTAGGTCCCCCACTGCATTTAATTTTAAATTTATATTTTATTAATTGCTTGATGTTTTTATTAATTTTAATAAATAGGAAATAATATAATATAATTAATTTTTAAATGATTATTTGGTGTAAAAAGAGCCGTTTATTTTATACATAACACTTGACATATTTTCTTGACGAGCGGATGCACAATAGTGAATGAATGCCCGTTTGGATTTTGAACATAATTCACGGAACTTCAAATGTAGTTTTGGTTTAAATGATAAATGATTTATTCAGAATCGTGAACAAGTGTTTTTGATTATCTTGAGAAATGATGATTTCTTTAAAATTGGTAAAGGCCCGTTTGGCACCTGATAAAAGTAGAGTGTATTGGTATATTTGAAAAATGGTTTTACTTGTGATGTGAAAGTGTTGGTTTCTTTTGAAAGATGGGTGATTTTCAAAGGATGTTTAAAGCTAGTTTGACACATTAATAAAATTAATTATTTTGGAAAAACTTTCTTTGACGTGACTCTGGGGTGATCATGTTGTGTACGGTGATTGTGTGAGTTGTTGAGCATGATCTTTGTGCATTGTGATTGGTTACTTGGTTGGCATTTTTGACTCACCCCTCTTTTATTATATGTTTTGACATGGGAACCAGACATAGTGAGTGAATCTTCTGAGAATGATTGTTGCACTAGTTTAGATTACGCACTGGCTAGTGGCCCCATAGCAGGGGAATACTAAGTTATTACTGTTATGGGGATTGGGCCCCTCGGTTAGGCCATATAGGGCTATGCCGAGTGTTAGGGCATTATGATTTCATCGAGTTAGGGCATGCCTTCAGGATGAGTCACGTGTATGGTATGTTCTAGATTGTTCACGATCTCCTTAGTTTGAATCATGTTTTCTTTAGTGTTTATTTTTATGTGGCAGATGATTGAGAGGTCTAGTTCGGTTGTTGGCCCATGTGTGCCACTTCTTTTCCATTTCCCTTATTTTGTGTGGTGTGTTGTGTCTGTTTTTCCTTTGACTAGCAACTAAAATTTGAATTTCTAAATTTCTTGCAGAAATGTTTTAAAATGAAATACACCTATTCCATTCAAACATTAAACTTGTTTTAAATTAAAAAGGGCAATGGACTGTTACTTGTCTTAGAAATGGAAGTGTGTGTGTGAAAACCCATATTTTGTATAACATAGTTCAAACCTCGAATTAGTAAATTTCTTTATTTAAAGGTAGTGCATTGGGAATACTTTGTTGGGCACGCCTACTGAGTTTTAATACTCACGCCTATAGTGTTTTTATATTTTTAGTTTCTGTTGCAGGTTTGACTCGAGCTTGCTCACTGTGGGAGAGAGTTGGTTGTAGACTGGTCAACGAATCTCGGAGTCGCGAGGGGTTTTGGTCATGGTCATGTTAGTTGGTTGTTTCTGATCGTTCTTTCTTTTCAGTGTCATTTATTTACTTTGTGTTGTTCTACTTTTCCGCTGCTTTATTTATTTTTACTAGGATAAATCATTCCCTCTTGTTTAGTTTTGATGCCCGGCCCTAGTTGCCAGCCCGTGGGGATCGGGAACGCCCCTCGGGCCATGTCGCAGGCTGGCTCGGGTGACCGATTCAGGGTCAACCCAGGTTGGCTCATGATAAAATGGTATCAGAGCAGCTTCTTGTTATTTTGGGTGTCTGGAAGATGGAGATTAGGATTGTCGGGACTCGAGAGGTAGGTATGGGAAGGACGTCATGAACCCTCACCCATTCCACACCTCGAGTCGCCAAGGATAGTCTATAAATTGAGTCTTTGTTTCGTTCTGGTTTGTTTTGGATTGAGGGATGACAATAGAGGTAAAACGATGTTACATTGTGATCTCACATGGAGTAGTGGCCCATGTGGAGTCAGGGTACATGGTTTGAATTCCTCCTAGTTGTTGATGCTTACTTGGGGCATAGCCCACTACCATGTCACCAGGTTAAGTGTGACTGCTAGTCCCTCACTCCAGTGGTTTGATGCAAGTTGAGTTTCGTTTTCATTCTGGTTGGTGTAAGTGCATTTTTGGAAATGAAAAAAAAAGGTTTTTGAAAATGGTACTGATTTCTTTTAAATGAATTTAAATTTATGAAATGGGTTTTAAAACTGAAATACTTTGGTTTGGAAAACTGGTGTTTGCTTAGAAATTGGTCGAGAATGGTTTGGGATGAAACCTCAGGTACTCCTTATGAACGTTTTCACATATCAGAGGATGCGTGGAAATTGCGTGTTGTTGCGTATAAATAAAAGTGGATGAAGACATGTTCAATGGTTCATGGGATTACTTGGGCATGTTTGAAATTAAAGGCTTGGCCTTGTTTTCTAAATTGTCTTTTAAAGAGGAAAATGGTTTTGGAAAGTGATTTTGGTTTGAAAAGTGGATTTGGTATTTGGAAAGTGGTCTCGAAATAAATAGGTTTTGAAATAAATAAAAAAAGTGGTTTTGGAATCTAAAATGAAACAGGAATTTTGGATAGGGAATTTTGGGTTGTGTTTGTGGTTGTTTGGTTTTTTTTGAGCTGGTTGTTTTTGGATGATGGTGCTTTATTGATGCTTCTTTGATTGATATCGGTTTCAGTTTGGTGTTATATATGTTATTCAGAAATGCCACCCAGAAAGTTCCCCAGAGTTTTGATGAGTCATGCCCAGTTTTTTGTCTTTCTCGGACGTTGTCTGTCCTTCACGGTGATTGGAGTCTGTTAGAGATAGTGGACTAGCTTGAAGAGGTCGAGCGCATCTTCAGGGTATTGGGAACTCCCGAAGCTGTTAGAGTTCATGCTGTTTTGGGTCTGTTTGAAGGTCCGGCTCTGGACGAGTAGGAGCTGCTTGCCCCACCGTAAATGCAAGTTGGGATGACGTGGGATGTATTTAAATTTGTCTTTGTCCAATTGTTTATACCTGAAGAAGTGAAGGAGAAGAAAATGGAAGAGCTTGTGCATATCCAACAAGGCCAACAGATAGTGAAGGCATATGTTGACCATTTCAAGGATCTCGTGTCCTTTTATCCAGAGGTAGCGTCACGGGATTTGATGAAGAATTATCTCTTCATTGGTGGTCTTCTCCCAGAGATCAAGGAGCGGGTCCTCCTTTCTAAAGACCATTGTTTCGAGAAGTTGGTGGATGGGGAATTCTTAGCTTAACTGGTCTCTAGAGCGCAGGTTCTTGGAAATCTAGAATATCTAGTTACTCATGAAGGCTCCCCATCTGGTGAGCAGGGGGTGCCAGAGGGGCTTATTCCTAAAGAATCGTCTGTAGTGGTTCTGTCTTCTAGTTCGTCGGACCATTTAGTGGTGTGCCACAAGTGTGGCTAGTTCGGGAACATGAAGTTGTCATGTCACGTCCCTTTAAAGACGTGTTATCATTGCAGATGTCAGGGCCATCTAGAGAAGTTCTGCAGGAAACGTCGCCTGAAGAAGATACTCTGACCGAAGGATTCTAGTGCCTGACAGGGAGGCAGGAAATGCTTCAGCCATCAGAGCCTCAGCCCCAGGTCCTGGGGTGAAGCTCGCACGCATTCAGGAGTTTCCAAGGGTGTGAAGCCTCGGTTTGGGTTTTGTGTTCCATTTTGGCAGTGGAACATTTAAATTCCTTTAGTTCTTGTTCTTATGCTATTAAAGTTTTGACATTGTTTAAATTTCATTGTTTTTCTGTGGAGTTATGACGAACATGCTCTATTGTAATCTAAATAGTTTTTTTGTCATGTTAGGGTTTTCTGCGCTGTGTGTTTTTCTTAAGAGAGTTATTTAACCTTGTATGGGTCAATCTTTGTTTAGCGGTGTTTGTTTAGAGATATAAGTTCTTGTGGAGGAGTCTAGTTTTGAGTTTATGCTCGGGTTTACTGCTTGGGTTAAGTTCTGCTCGGATTTTTTCTCAAGTTTTCGGGCTTTCTTTGGTCTGAGTTGAGAGTTCCAAGTTTTGGTGGAGGTGTTGTTTCGCTCGTGCTATAGAGGTTAGTCTAGATCATTTGGGAGTTCCCGTGTTGCCCCTCTCCCTGGGTGGTATGTTTTGGTGTAAAATTTTCCACACTAGTTGAGTTCTTGTGGGGGGGAGAACCCTCTCGTGTTCTCCCATTCTTCTATGTTTTGGTTTTCTCTGGTTTTGTTTGGGAATGAATTTTTGTTTGGTCCATCGTTCGGTTGGGTGACTTTCTGGGGGCAGAAAGTGTCCGTGGTGGGAAAAATTGTCACACCCGAACTTCTTAAATTATTTATATTTTATTATTTCTTGGCTCCAAGTCATCGTGCCAAGGTCTGGTCTAGGTCCCGACTTAAAATTTTCATCGTTTAATAGATTTAGTGGGTTTTGGAACTGTGCGCGATCACCGCACCGTGGGCGGTAGCCACGTCGTTAGCCTGGTTGCACGCGCAACTATCTAATGACTGAAATAAATAAATTTTATGTAAATAAAGTGAGGTGAATGTCTAATTTGTAATAATAATAATGTTATTATGTAATTAATAATATTATTATTAATGAGGTTTTATTATTAATATTGTGTTTATTATTATTATTTTTATTTTTATTTATTTTTATTATTATATATTTTATTATTATTATCTTTATCATCGTTATTTTTAATTATTATTGTTATACTTATTATTTTTATTGTTATTATTTATTATTACTTTTATTATCTTAATTCTTGTACTTTTTATTAGTGTTATTTTCTGGTTCTATTATTATTATTATTATTATTATTATTATTATTATTATTATTATTATTATTATTGAATGAAGGAAAAAAACCCTAGTACCCCAAATCTCGTCGCCCTTCCCCTTTACCCCCCTGCGTTGTGGCACTCCCTGTACCCTGCAACCCGTCTCCTTCCCCTTCCACGATTCGGCACCCAGCAACCAGCTGGCCTCCCTCAGCCCTCAATCACCTATGCAGCCGACCTCGCCCTCGCTGCCACCTTGCCCAATCGGCCTTCGCCTAGCCTCCCGCATCCAAGCCCAGCCGCTCTCTCTAATTCTGGTCCCTCCTCGCGACCCTCCCTCGTCGCTCCAACCTCACCCTCACGCTGGCCTCACATCACCCAGCCACATTGAGTCCGGCGACCCCCTTTGCCTGCTCTGGCCGAACCTCTACCCATCCGGACTGCCGCCTCCTGTTTAGCCCGCTCCCTTCCTCCCCTTCTGGTGACGTTTTCTTTCCCTTGTTAATTGCTTCTTATTTTAGTGGATTTTTTTTGCACAAACCCTAGATGTAGGGTTTCAATATTTTTTGGTTTGATCCGAAAATTGATGGTCGAATGTTGATGTTTGAGTTTTTTTTTAAAATTCTGCATGTGCAATTGGAGTGTGACTACATTTCGCACTGATACCCAATTGTTCTTCGTCTATTGAGGTAGGCTTCCATATGCACCACCTTTCTAATTTGTGTTGCATCATTTTCTTGTTATTAGCACTTTATATTTATGCTAAGTGTTGTATTTAAATCATTGGTTAGATTTTTTAGCATGAAACATGGAAATTGATTCCTTGTTTCTTGATGAGTAGTGATGTATTGTTAAATAGTGCATGATCATTATGCAAATAGTTTTGTGGTTGGAATTTGAATGATATATGTGTAAGAAAATGTTTTTTATTTGAAATTGAAGGATTTATTTGTAGTGTGCAAAAGCATGTTCTTGGATTTATTATGTTGTTACCGCACTAGTTTTGGTTGGAAATGAGTTTTCCATGTCGAATTTGATATATTGTGTGTGAAAAGTTTTTATTTGTGTCTCCTACGAGTAGTTTATAAGTTTTAATAATTTATTAAATTAATAAGTTGTTGAAAAATTGGTTTTATGTCATGTGTTGGTTTAAAAGGGGGTTTTGGGTTTCTAAAGTCATGGGTTACTCTTTGGAAACTGTTTATAGATTTTAAAGTGATTTATTAAATAGTGAAAACATTGTGAGTTATGTTTTTAAAGTAGGTCGAGGTGGTTCTTTTTCTCTATTTGTTCGTTTGTATTGTTTTAAGTCTGTGTTTATGTATTTTAGTTATCTTTGTGGTTGCAGCGCGTTGGCAAGGTTTTTCCACACTCATGCAATCATCAGCTTGCGCATGTGCTTGTCCGCCCGTGCGAGCCGTGTTACGTCGTTGTGTTTGGACAGCAAGCCGAGGTAGGTCCCCCACTACATTTACTTTTAAATTTAGATTTTATTAATTGCTTGATGTTTTTATTAATTTTAATAAATAGGAAATAATATGAGATAATTAATTTTTAAATGATTATTTGGTCTAAAAAGAGCCATTTATTTTGTACATAACACTTGACATATTTTCTTGACGAGCGGATGAAAAATAGTGAAATAATTCCCGTTTGGCTTCTGAACATAACTCATAGAACTTCAAATGTAATTTTGGTTTAAATGATAAATTATTTCTTCTGAAGCGTGAATGAGTGTTTTTTGTTATCTTGAGAAATGAGGATTTCTTTAAAATTGGTAAAGGCCCATTTGGCACCTAATAAAAGTAGAGTGTGTTGATATATTTGAAAAATGGTTTTACTTGTGATGTGAAAGTGTTGGTTTCTTTTGAAAAATGGGGGATTTTAAAAGGATGTTTAAAGCCAGCTTGACACTTTAATAAAATGAATTATTTTGGATAAACATTCTTTGGCGTGACTCAGGGGTGATCCTGTTGTGTACGGTGATTATGTGAGTTGTTAAGCATGATTTTTGTGCATTGTGACTGGTTAATTGATTGGAACTGTTGACTCACCCCTCTTTTATTATATGTGTTTACATGGGAACCTGGCATAGTGAGTGAATCTTCTGAGAATGATTGTTGCACTAGTTTAGATTATGCACTGGATAGTGGCCCCATAGTAGGGGAATACTGAGTTATTGCTGCTATGGGGATTGGGCCCCTCGGTTAGGCCATGTAGAGCTATGTCGTGCGTTAGGTCGTTATGACGTCATCGAGTTAGGGCATGCCTTCAGGATGAGTCACATGTATGGTATATTCTGGATTGTTCATGATCTCCTAGGTTCGAACCATGTTTTCTTTAGTGTTTATTTTTATGTGGTGGATGATTGAGAGGTCTAGTTCAGTTGTTGGACCCTGTGTGCCACTTCTTTTATATTTCCCTTATTGTGTGTGGTGTGTTGTGTGTGGTTTTCCCTTTGACTAGCAACTAAAATTTGAATTTATAAATTGCTCGCAGAAATGTTTTAAAATGCAATACACTTGTTCCTTTCAAACATTAAACTTTTTTTAAATTAAAAAGGGAAATGGACTGTTACTTGTCTTAGAAATGGAAGTGTGTGTGTGAAAACCCATATTTTGTATAACTTAGTTCAAACCTAGAATTAGTAAATTTCTTTATTTAAATGTAGTGCATTGGGAATAGTTTGTTGGGCACGCCTACTAAGTTTTAATACTCACACTTATAATGTTTTCATATTTTTAGTTTCTGTTGCAGGTTTGACTCGAGATTTCTCGTCGTGGGCGAGAGTTGGTTGTAGACTGGTGAACGACTCTCGGATTCACGAGGGGTTTTTGTCGTGGTCAGGTTAGTTGGTTGTTTCTGATCGTTCTTTATTTTCAGTTTCATTTATTTACTTTGTTATGTTCTACTTTTCTGCTGATTTATTTATTTTTACTGGGCGAAATCATTCCCTCTTATTTAGTTTTGATGCTCGGCACTAGTTTCCAGCCCTTGGGGATCGGGAACACCCCTCGGGCCATGTCGCGGGTTGGATCAGGCGACCGGTTCAGGGTCGACCCAGGTTGGTTCGTAACATCATGCATCATCTTTCTCCTTAACTTTCATTAGAATATGTGATGAGTTATATATATATATATATATATATATTATCCATACATATTTAAGCTTTTTCTGCAAGCAAGAAGGATCTCAAATTCCTTAATTGAATTTTTTTGAATAAATCCAAATGCAAGTTGTAATAAGATATTCTCTAAATCTCCAACTTGATGATGAGAATCTCTTTTTTATATGGTTAAATAGTAGAAATGTGGCTATATATATATCCATCCTTCAGATTATTCACTATTTGAATATCCTTTAGAAACTAATATGTGAGAGGATAATAGAGATAGAGTCTAGAAAAAAGTCTTGAAGAATAAGTGGGGAAAATAGAGAAAAAATCAAGTCTACCTTCAATAAGAAATTCTTTACAATTCAAGTTAAGGGATATTTTATTTTAAAAAATTATTATCCATGTTTATTTTCTTTTAAAACCATTATTTTTTAGGGTAAATTATTTTATTAAAAATATTATTTTTTTAAACCCTTTTAAAAAGTTGTGATTTTATGTATATTATAATTTTGTTTCAAAAGTATATGTAAGAGGTTTCTATTTTTAAAATTACTATTTTTAAAGGGTTTTATATTTTTCACATTTTTATTTTATGAAAGGGAAATTCAATTTACAGTGATACATTTATTTTATGAAAAATTTCTATTTTTGTAAGAGGAATTCTAATTTTTCAATGTTGTATTTATTTTCTACAAAAACACATTTTATAAGCAATTTATTTTTATGTTTATGTTTCAAAAAAATTATTTTATGTAAGGGAGTGAATTTTAAAAAATTAAAATTTCAAATTAAGTTATTTCAAATAGAATTTTTATTTTCTTAATTCAAATGTGGATATAAAATGATAAAGGATATAATTTGATGTTATTTTATTTCAATAAAATCATTTACAAGTTTAAATGGATTTTACATTTATCATTTTATGCATAAAATAATCAATTAAATTTTTTTTATATTGAACATATGTATAGGTATAGCCATTTACTATGTATGTCAATAACAATCCATGCATTTTTTATAAAAAAACTATAATTATAAGATTTTTTTACTACCTATTCAGTGTTTGATTTCCAATTGATGTTTATATATGAACATATATATAAATATAAATATGTAAGTATTCATTGTCATGTTTTCAAAAGCTTAAAGCTCCAGTGAAAAATAAAAATGGATCAAGATCAAAATGTTTTATAAAAAAATTTGCACTTAGAATTTGTAAACATGATAGGAATTTTGGGTGTGATATCAACCCTCTAATATGGGTAGTCCCTAGACAACATTCAATGTTTAATATGGCCACAAGGTTTTGTTTTCTAAGCTTACAAAGTATTTTTTCTGAAAAATCAATAGTTTATTTTATTAAGAAAATTATTTCCAAGTACATTTTCAAAGGTTATTATATTTTGAAATTAAATATGTTTTAGAATTAATATGTGTTTTAAAAATTTATTATATTTTTAAATGAAATAGGTTTTCATTGTGAAATGTGTTTTTAATGGTTTTTAAAAGATATTTTCTAAGGTTATACATTTTAAAAACCATCGAATTATATTTTAGAAAATGTATTTATCAAATTTTCTATATTTGATATAAATAAACATTTTTTATAAAAAATTAAATATTATTTATAAAAAGTATTTTTACTGGTTTTTAAAATCCCAAACTGGGAAATTTTATACTCACTCTACATTTTTAAAATGTTTTTCACGTGCTCATTAGAAGTTTCAACGGAGTTTGAGTTTATTAAGAAGGTAGTGTGGGTAAAGTAAAATAAATATTTATAGATAATTAATAATAAACTATGATATATTATAATGGTTTTTTCTTTTCCTCCAAAACCTAGACTATAAAAAACCTTAATTGTATACAGGACTATATTTTTTTTAATTAATTTTTATAAAAAATATATACAGCATGTTTTTTCACCAGTTCCATAAGTGTGGGTATCGGTATCTTATATTTGGTTCATCCAATAAATGCCCAAATACATTCCTTAATTCCCTCCCTACATCCTAGATGCCTTAGTTTTATTAGGAAACCCTCCTAATAATTCTTTAGGTGTAAACCTAAAGTGTTTCTCAAAAAAAGAGGTATAGTCCTTACACATGCATTTTCATTTTATTTATTCTTATAAATCCTTTAAATATTCCTCAAGCATGATGATATAAAAACATAAGTATCTCCCATGTACTGAGATTTTGTTATTTCAATTTCTTTAACTAAATCTATCTCTTATTCCATCAATTGGAAAAAAATCATTGATCGTGTGTATAGCGGACTACCACCTCATGAACCGATGTAATTCATTTTCCATCACTACTTATCACGGATAGATATAATGATTTATTTAACATATTAATATGATATTTATGACACAATTATACTTCTAGAATTATAATATCACATATACCATCTTATATTCCATTCCGTGGGAATATGATAATGTCGTTTGTGTGTATGGAAGACTATCGCCTCGCAAAGCGATGTGATTCGGTATTCACATACAATTTACATGGAAGGTGACAAGGATTAGTTTAATAAAAATATTTGATATATATGTGAATTAAAAATTATTCTATAAAAGTTATATATTATTTACCTTTCTTTTATTTTATCCATCAAGAAAATAGAAACAACATTCATGTGTGTGTACGACCTACCGTCTCCATGAACTGTGTAATTCATTTTCTATCTCTAAAATTAATGGATTAATATAATTAAATTTATATTGAATATATATGATATTAATATCATGGTTACAATTACGGATATTATGGAAGCATGATTAAGATATAAGGACCAAAAACTCCAAACCAAAACATATACAAAAAACAAAGCAGTTATTACCTGAAACGTGATTTTAACAAGGAATTATAAATAAATGGGTAATAAAAGGTTATAATTAAATAATATATGGTATAATAAATATGATTATGGTTTTTCAATAGAATTATAATAAACCTATATTTATTCTATAGGAGGTTCAATTTTTTACAAAGATGTTTGAGACTAGAGGTAAGGGATTTCTAGTCACTTTTTATTTATGGGGACACATGTCATATTCACCAGTCGTTTCTTTTGTGTGGTGTATATAATACCCCTTTGACATGTTATATCATGAATATTCTTATGTTCATGATATTTAAATTTTTATTTTATGTTATTATTCCATGGGGATTATGATTCAAAAAATTACCAAAGTTCTTAGAGTTTTATGTTATAATCTCATTGTTTATCAGGATTGTTTATGATATGCTTCCAATGATGAGATTTTATAATATACCTTTCAAGAAACTCATTAATTTTATTATAATCAAGTAATTTCTTAATATTAAATGTTTTACTTTCATTTTCATCACTTTATGTACTCAATATTCCAAAATATTTTTTTAAGGGAAAATCGAATTTATTTCTCACTTCATTCAAAAACCCTTTTCTTCCATGTCCATATTTTACAAAAATGTTTTAAATAAAGTTTTACTATTTTTCAATGATTTTTTAAGGACATTTATACCCATGTTTTACTTTTTAAAATATTCTCTTAAATAAATATTCCTGTTGTTTTCTGAAGAAGGTAGTTTTTACTTTTTACTGAAAATATGAAAGGAATATTTGTTTTAAGTTGTATGACATGAACATAATTTTACACCATCATGAACACTAAATTATTTTAAGGTTACTTTAAAAAATTTCAAGGTTCTTTTCACAGAAAATTATTTTCTTAATATTTGAGAAATTTTAGGATTTTAAATAAGTTTTTTCAAATAAAAAGGATATTTTTATCAATAAATTTGTTATGATATTTTATGGAATTTATATTCATCAATGAAAACATACTTTGGTTTTTCTTATGTGTTACTAGGGATATGATCCAATGGTACCATCCTTATTATTTATTTGGATAGTTTATGTTTAATATTATGATGAAGAGATGTTTATGAAACCTGTTCCTTTTTTATGGGTTATATTATGATTAATTTATTAGATGATTATGAGACCCAATTCCTTTATATAGGTTACACTATAATGAAATGTTTATGAAACCCATTTCCACTATATGGTTTATACTATGGTGAATATTTTATGATCTTTTAGATCACAAATGTATGGATTATGTGATGGGTGGGACCTATATCTCTCTCCAATGCATTGGCTAATGTTTTATATCTCATGTGATAATGATGGGAAATAAGCTGATGTTCTTGATCCACTATGGGAAATAGGTTGATGTGCTTGATCCACTATAGGAAATAGGTGATGATTTTGGACCTATTAGGAAATTAGAAATAGGTGTTGATTCCTGATCTATTATGGTTTCATGGTCTCAAATTTTAACCATTAAATATTAAATGGTTTCTATACTTAATAATGGTTCCACACTTATATTACATGAATTTATGGTTCATGATTGATTTATGTTAATTTATCACTCTTATGGTTTATGTATTTTGAAAGAAAATTCATTATACAATGGATCGTATTTATGAACCATGATATCTTCGGTATAAACTTTGTAATATATATTCATAATCTCATAACCTAAGTTTTATCCTATTCTTTCATATGATCATCAATTTATATCTTTCATATTTACCCTTATTGAGCATCTGATCTCACCCTTTATTATTTTTTCTTTCCCTGGGTTATAATGAATGGTTTAAGTGGGGTATGTATCTAAACAGTAAAAAAGGGGAAGATATTTATGGGAGATATTTAAGATCTTTTATTAAATAATAATATTTTGTAATTAGTATCTAAAGACACTAAACCATTATGGTCCTCTTGTGCGTATTTTCAAAATGTATTAAATATTCATATAAAAAAGATATAATATTTATGTATGAAAATACTAGTTTGTTATATACCTAGAGTTTATTAATTTTTGACTCATTTATTTATGAAAATTGATGTAAAAATTTTATAAAGTTTTCTTAGTTTTACTTTCAATAAGTGGGATAAGTTGTAGTTTTTTTCATTATAGAATTATGTCATCATTATTTATTTCCATTACTTCTATACCTTTTTATTTATTATTAATATTTTGGATAATGATATTGACTTTATAAATGAAATGGTTATTGATAAAAAAATCCAAAGGGTGAGATTAAAGCACTCAATGGATTGTGATGAAGCAAGTTTTATTTTTTGTGAATAAAAAGAAAATTCAATATGTGTTGTTTTTAAAATGAAGATAAAATTGTTTTGAGATGCATATTTGTGTTCCCAAAATATATGCCATTGTGTATGTTTCTAGGGATATATTCATATATATTAGATATAAATTAACTATTATTTTAGAAAGTGGATTTATATGTTTATTATTGATATTTACATAATCAGAATCAATGAAATTTTCTCATGGTTGATTAAAGAACATTAAACTTCATGTTATTGATAGGGATGAGGAACTATATTCTAAAAGGATTGAATGAATCTATTTATGAATTAAAATTTCTTCCCATACATTTATTTTTTTGTATAATCATGTTTTGAATATTTCACAAGGATTCTGGTAAATAATGGAGAATTATTAGCTATTTTACTAATAAAGATATTTACTAATATGATTATCAATTTATGCACTATTATTGAGTTTATTTTTTTAATAAAATTGATGAAATATTAAGGTAGTGGAGATTAATTAATGTTAAAAAAATTGAGTACTCATATACTACAAGGATTTGGAAATTATTTTAAAGATCGATGGAAATTTTTTGAAAATTTTATAAATTCAATTGAGTTTATTTGAGATGATTTTAAGTGGCTTGATAATCCTTGAGAAGTTTTGAATAATAAATCATTATTTAAGACTAAGATGCAGTAAAGAAAATGATAACTTAATATGTTTTAGATAACTCAGAGGACATAAAACATTTACAAGCTAAAATGTAACATCTTATAGATAATACATAATATTTATTATATGTTTCTTAAAAAAAATGAATGAATATTTTTAACATAATGTAATGAACCGACTAGAAATTCACTCAAAAACTAACACCCGAGATGATCTAGATCATACCATAAGGGTGTTCCTGATCCCCATGGGCTAACATCTAGAACCTATGCATCAAACAACAAAAAGAGGAAATTTTTTTCCAACATGAAACAAGATACATCGAATATACACAAATAGATAAAGAGGAAATATTAACAATAATAATTGTGTGCCATAAATAAAATAATCAAATGGTAGAGATATAACTCAAAAGAATCAAGAAAAAAACCATGGTATATGTCCAATTACCAATTAAAACTAAAACTAGAAACAACTACATTGTGTGATATGGGGGCATCCTCCTACCATTTCACCACCAGCTACCCTTACCCAACTAATAAAACCCTCATTACCTCACTGTGGTGTATTTCCTTTTTCTATATAAAAATAAAATATTAGGTCTACACATTCCAGAGGTAATGTGAAGGGTGTGAGATAAATAGGATCAGAAGTATCCCACCTAGGTGTTACATATCAAGTCTCTATACAACAATCCCAATCTACTCCATTTTAAAAAAAATCATCATATGCACTTAAATAGTTTTATATCAAAATAATGGTAAATATTTACCCTTTTCTACTATAACAAACCTACCCTTTTATACAGATCATTACATGATTTTAAGAATAATAAAACATAATATTACAAGCCAAGGATCATGAAGTCTAGTGTATTGTATGACTAGGTACATAAAAATGAAAACATGGGACTAAATAAAACATTTATTTATTTAATATTCATAAAGAGATCCTAACTTACATTGTGATCATACATCTTTATAGGATAACCTGGGGATAAAATGAACAAAGGGTTGAGCTAAAAATCCCGATAAGGGAATAAACATAATAACAAAGCATTAGCACATTGATTAGAAGGCATGACATAATGATATAAAAAACATGGAACATATGGGATCATTACATATAAACATGGGATTATATAAAAATGGATTCATAGTAATGTGGAAGAAATATAAAACATGAATTTAGCATGATTAAAGTCTCTTTTCACATATAGGATCACAATTCAAGGTTAACCACCAAGACTGTTGCACATGATAGTATGAGTTAAGGCTAATCGTCAAACTGTTGCACATAACGTCTCATGAGACTCAAATTTACCCAATGCACTGGATCTCAATCTAGATGCACCCATTATAACATGTTCATGAATATTCTTTCCACATACATAATCATACATAATCAATCATACATAAACATAAGGGTTACCCGTGGAAATAATTGGGTATCATATTCATGTCATAAAGCATAACAAATGGGTTTATCATAAAAGTTTCCTTGAAGGAAAGGAAATAGATAATTTATAGAAATTAATAAGGTATAATAGTAATATATCATGATAAGTGATTTAAAATTTAATTGATAACATGCAAAAATATCATTTAAGAAACTTTAGAATTAAAAAAATAGTGCAGTTTAAGGAAAATATCAAAGATCACTTAAAATAAAAAAGGACATAATATTTTATATAAAACCATAAGTGAACCAATAAGGTTTTAATAATAAAAATTTGGATTTATAAAAATATTTGTGTCTTAAAAACATATTATATATTGTACTTGAAAATGGGTAAGAATTCAGGAAGTTCCCTTAAACGGGTTTGCTTATCGGGAAGTATTGAGGAGAGAACCACTTAAAAACATAAATATCCCTAAAATAGAATGATGAATGGACCTTGATAAATTATTTTGAAGAATGTAAAAAAAATTATAATATTTAAATAAAAATAACAGATAACTTGATTTGGGTATTAAGAAAGATAGAACAACCCGAAGGAATAATGGAGGTTCGGGTAGAATCCCTTATCTTAAGTCTGATGGTATCCTTCACTTGATCTTAATATCCTAGATAACCAAATTAAATTAATTAACTAATATTTACAGAGCCTATTATTCATAAAATTTATTTATTATAACCTTATTAAGTTTATTCATGACCTTTTTTATGGGTTAAGAGGTTCAATTTCATTGTTTGGGATCTTTAGTTTCCTTGGTTTTCAAGATTGGTTTCCCTATATACATGTGAGGATAAACATGTAAGAGGAGAATGGTTGTCTAGAATTGAATTTGTATATTATTAGTGAACATACAGAACATTAGATGGTTATAAAATTCATTTGGTTATTTGGAGTGAAAATGAATCATTATCTAAAACTTTAATGATAACTATTTTGGTTAATTGACATTTTTTAATCATAATGAACACATTTTGATTTATAAATTAATATCATGTGAAAAAAAGATTACAGAACCTTAAATTAGACATAATACATATATTATAGTCTATTTAAACTATAAAAATTCTTTAATAACAAGAATTTAAGATGGTAATAGAAATTGAAACCCCGTCATCCTTGAATGTAATAAATTAAATCATCTCAGATGGTGTTTTCATTTCTAGTATAAAAGGAGGGTAAAGGAGAGATGATGATATATTATTCCATTATCATAAAAAAATTCCAGTACATTTAAGTTATTGGAGTTATCATAACATTTTTATTAAAGTGGGTGAGTATAGAAAAATAAAGAAAGGAACTTGAAAGAAAATAAAATAAAGGATAGGAATTTACCACTTGAAAATATCTTTCGTTAGAACCTCTTTAGGGGAGAGGATTTAGTATTTTGAAGAGACAAAGTGATTCAGGACGTGGTATAGGTTCTTAGGGATATATTCGAGTATAATTTGGACTATTCACAAGGCTTGAGAGGTGTGGAGAGAGGAGGTAAAGAGGGGTGGTGTTTTTAGTGGAGGAGAGGAGGGTTTTCCCATTATTTTAATCATTAGTTTAATATTTTTGATCAAGAATATGAATAGTATTTATTCTTGTAACCAAAACATTAAATAGAGCATGTGAGTTCAAACCAATGTCCATTTACATCATCCATGACTCAAGCATGATGCAGAAATTCATTTATTTAGCATTTATCGTAAATTATCATATTTTACTATTCACCAAAAATTTAAGTATTTTAGAAAAAACCCAAAAATTCACCTCAACCATTTTTATTTGTGTATAATTCAAAAATTAACTTCATACTATGAAAATAATTTTCTAAATATGAGAAATTTAATTTTTAATTAAAATTATAATTTATTTGAAAAATTAAAATTTTAAAATTAAAACTACTTTTCTAAAACTTTGAAAAATTAACTAAGGTCTCTTAAAATTATCTTATAATCATAAGTCATAATAATAATTATTTATGAATACATTTTATGAAAGTAAATTTTCATTTAAATTATTAAATTAATCATAAAATTGTAATTAAATATACATGACTTACAAAAATACCAACACTTAATTAATAATTTTTAAAATATTTACTCACTTATATGATGTTATATTTATATCATATTATAACTTATAATATGGATAAATTTTATTTATACTTTCATTAGTGAAGTTACTATTCAATTGTCTAGTTTACTACTCATAAGGTTCACATTACTATTCCAAAGTTCATGTTACTATTTCATCGGTATACGATCCTTTACTTCTAGATATACCTTTTATTTTACTCATTATTCATTTATAAGGTTTGTATTGTGTTCTATATGTAATATTATATTATTATACTATAATATATAATTATAATAATGGAATTTTATTTATAAAAGATTGGGTCATTATATTATTCCCCCCTTATGAAATTTCTCCCTAGAAATTTTGTTTTATATTCTAATCCACAAACAGGTGTGGGTACTTTTCCTTCATTGATTCCTCCAGTTCCCATGTTGCTTATGGTTCTGTCTCGTACTTTAACAAGGTGATTAGTCTTGTTACTTAGAACTTTATCTCTATGATCCAAGATCTTCACTGGTTTCTCCTCATAAGAAATATCATTCTCTAACTGTACCACCTCTAAAGAGAGTACATGTGAAGGATCTTCTATGTAATTCCTTAATAGTGATACGTGAAATACCTCATGTACTTTAGACATGGTAGGTGAAAGAGCTAGTCGATAGGCCATAGATCCAACACAATAAAGAATCTCAAAGGGGCTGATGTACCTGGGACTTAGCTTTCCTTTCTTCCTAAATCTCATGACCTTCTTCCATAGAGATATGTGGAGGAATACCATGTCTCCAAATTTGAACCCAATGTCCCGTCGATGATTGTCTGCATAACTCTTTTGTAAACTTTGGGATACCTTGATGTGTTTCTAAATAGTTTTCACCTTCTCCACCATTTCTTCGACCATTTCAGGTCCTAACAGATTACACTCACCGACTTCATCCCAACATGCAGGTGTACTTCACCTTTTACCAAAAAGGGCTTCATATGGTTCCATTCGGATGCTAGAGTGGAAACTATTTTTGTAAGAGAATTTGACCAGTGGAATATGTTGGTATCACCCTATTTTAAATTCCATATAACATGATCTCAACATATCTTCCAATTTTTGTATATTTCGCTCAGATTGGCCATCATTTTGAGGATGGTAAGCCATACTAAAGTTCAGTTCAGTGCTTAGAGCATGCTGAAGACTTTTCCAAACCTTCAAGGTGAATATCATAAATCTATCAGATATAATAGATAGTGGAACTCAATTAATAATTAACACATATTTGATATATATTCGTGCAATTTGATCCAATGAGAAGTACTTTTGAATTTCAATAAATCTATTTTTCTTTGTAAGAGGATCCACAATGACACGTATAGCATTGTTTCCACTGGATGTCCTTGGAAGTCCAGTGACATAGTCTATGCTGATGTTCTTCCACTTCCATGTTGGTATGGATAGTGGTTGAATCATCCCCTTATACTTTTGTGTTTTATCCTTCACTTGTTGACATACTAGGAACTTTGATGTATATTCAGCAATCTCCTTCTTCATATTGTCCCACTAAAAGTTATCTGAGAGATCTTAATACATCTTTGTCCTCCCTAGGTGAATAGAGAAGGTTGAGCTATGTGCGTCATTCATAAGATCCTTCTTTATCTCTGGATCAGACGGTACACATAATTGTGACCCAAATATTACAAATCCTTCCTCATAAATCTTGAACTTAGAGGATTTCTCATTTCTGATGGCTTCCACCCTTTTCTGAATTTCCACATCTTTTCTTTGAGAATCCTTTATTTTATCTAGGAGGAATGGTTGAGCAATCATTTGTGAAAGTATTGATTATGTTCCTACCTTAATTATTCCCATGTCCATCCTTTGTAAATATAATAAGATTAAATCCTTTTCAATTCTCATCACTGATATAGATATAGGATCCTTTCTACTTAGAGCATCCACCACATTATTTTCTTTACCGGGATGGTAGTGGATTGAGCAGTCATAATCCTTAATGATCTCTAACCATATTCACCAGAACATATTAAGATCTTTATGTGTGAATATATATTTGAGACTCTTTTGATCATTATATATCTCATAATTCTCCCCATAGAGATAATTTTTCCAAATTTTCAAAGAAAATATCACATCCGCCAACTCCAGATTATGCGTGGGATAGTTTTGGTCATGGATTTTCATCTTCCTTAAGGTGTACTCTATCACATTATAATTTTTTATCAGAACACATACTAAGACCTTATTTTAAGCATCACTGTACACCACAAAGAGTTCTCCACTTATCAAGAGTGTGAGTACCAGTGAAGCGATAAGCCTCTTTTTGATCTCCTAAAGCTTTCCTCAAATTCTTGAGTCTAGAAAAACTTTACTCCCTTCCATGTCATATTTGTAATTGAGTTTTAAAATCATGAAAATTTCTTCAAAAATCTTCAATAATACCTGGCTAGACCCAAAAAGATACATATCTCCAGTATAGATGTTGGATTGGGCCACTCTTCAATTGACTTTGTCTTAGAATGGTCCATAGATATTCCTTTTCTAGTGATAACAGGCCCCAATAATGATATTTTCTCTATATAGAACTCACATTTACTATAATTTTCTTAAATTTTATCCCTTTGAAAAGTTATTAGCAAATTTTTCAAATGATCCTCATGTTCCTTCTTGCTCTTGGAGTACATTAGAATATCATTAATAAAGAATGCCATATATTTGTCAAGGTAATCTCTAAAAAATATATTCATTAAATTTAGGAATATTTTTGGACAATTAGTGAGTCCTAGGGAATCACTATGAACTCATAGTGTCGATACCTCATTCAAAAGGAAATTTTGGGAATTTCTTCCTTCTTCACCTTTAATTGGTAATATCCCGGCCAAAGGTCCACCTTAGAGAAATAACTAGCCCCACGTAGCTGATCGAACAAGTCATCTATCTGAGGTAGGGGATAGTTGTTTTTATCATGATTTTATTGAGATCATGATAATTAATCTAGAGGCACATTTATCCATCCTTATTTTTATCAAAGAGGACTGGTGTACCCCATAGTGAAGAACTCGAGCGTATAAACCCCTTCTCTAGATTCTCCTGTAACTGCTTCTTCAGCTCTTCTAACTCAATGGTGGATATTCTATAAGGTTTATTTGATACAGGTATAGATCCAAGAATAAGTTAAATTGTGAAATCAACCTATTGATCAATAGGAATACTAAACAATTCTTCAGAGAATACATCAGTGTAATCCCTCACGCTAGGTATATCTTCAAGAAGTATCATCTCCTTTGCCCCAATCATTTGAGAAAGACATGCTTGCTCATAAGGCAATAATATCCACACTTTAGACAATAATTATAAAGGAGATTCATCTTCCTAATTACACTAGTAAATAATTTTAGGATCCTTTGGGATGTGAAGAGGGGTCTCTCTTTCATGATAGTTGATGTTGGATTTGTATAAATATAGGCAATCCATGCCCAGGATAACATCAAACTCCACTAAAGGAGGTATGACAAGATTTCATGGGTGGTTTAGTCTACAAACGTTAACTAAGGAGGATTTATATACATTGGATGAAATTATTTCCCCATTAACTATTCTCACAGATAACTCAACCTCTAAATTTTGAGGTGGTGTTTGAATAGTTATACTAAACTTGCAAGATATGAAAGAATGTGTAGAACTATAATCAAATAATATGTTTTATATTATTAAATGAATAAATAGTGTACCTATCTCCACATTGCATTACGAATCCACCTCAGCAGTAGTGATATCATAACACCTTCCTTGTAACCTTGGAGGTTATTGTTGATTTCCTTCGGAAACCTTTGGCTTAGGGAAATTGTTCGCATAATTACCATGTTCCTTACAGTTGTAACACTGCACTATAATCTGAGAGTTGATTTGAACCTTCCTTTCATCTTACACATTAGTGGGATTATTCATATCCATTTGGTATTTTTTATACATATGTCACATTCTTCCACATTTGAAGAAATTTCAGGTTCCCTTGAGATAGTTCCCAGGATGCTTCTTCCCACAATTTTGACACGTGGGATGTTCGATCTTCTTTCCATCATGAGATTTATTTTCCAAACAACCCATATTAGACTCCATTTTCCACTTTTTTCTTTGAGACCATGAGTCCATTGAGAGTATCTAGTCTCCATTTCAACTTTTAGGGAATAATATAAAATCTTCTCATAACTATCGAAGTCTCGAATCACCAACACTTTTCGTAGAATTGACTTTAGTCCTCTAAATAAGTGATCCACCATGATTTAGTTGTTCATGACAAATTCAGAGGTGTATCTTGCAAGCCTTGTGAAGTTTTCTTCACACACCCAAATGGACTCATCTTCCTTCTTCTTAAGTCTGAGGAATTCTCTTTCCATCTTGAGATGGAGGGTTCGGGTAAAATATTTATTGAAAAAAATATATTGAATTCCTCCAAATCCATGGAATTAATTTCCTCCTAGAACTTTTTATTCTTGATCAGTGTCCACCACTGATCAGCTTCCCCATCAAAACGATAGACCACCAGTACGAATTTCTCTTCTTTTGAGCACAGGAGGATAGAGAATATCTTTTCAATAGAGTTAATCCACTATTTTGTGAGGAGGGGATCAGAAGATCCACTAAACATGGGATGCCTTTTCCACATGAAGCATTCAACATCAATTTTATCTTTCCTTATAGGAGGAGGGTATTCCTTATGATTCAAGTTATTATTCATAACTTGAGTCTGTTGAGAAAGTACTATTATAGATTTTTTAGCACCCATTCCCATCATATCAGGCATATCATTAAGGAAATCATCACATTTCCTATCATAGTGATTATTGGAACGTGTTCTTCTATTTCTTGTCATTAAATAAAAAAATAACATACAATTAGGGGGATTGAATACATAGCTAAAAATTATAAAAAATTAAACTTTAAACATAAAAGGATAAACTATTAAAGGAAAAGTATATCCTAACTTGTGATTCCCTATGTTTCAATTGAGGTTATACATGATTTTTTTCCTCGCACTTATTCTTATGGGATTCTTATTTTTTTGTTCCCTTAATAATGGTTCATACTAAGCTTATGAATTTACCAAATCATATACCCTAGGAGTGTCAAACCAGGAGTTCAGTAATGCCCATTGTCATGCATCAATTCTCGTTTGAGTCAAGCTCAAAGTGGTGTTTTCGGGTTTTACCCCTAGATACATTTGTTACAGAGCCACATACACTTGTTTGTATCTAGATAGGGATATATTTCTTAATGAACCAATTACTCTATACCTACCAAAATTTAGGGATGTTTTATTATACTTAGTCTCATCCCTATGGTTCTTACTAAAGTGCTCTATTCCTAATCTCCAAAAATAACTAGACCATCCTATGATACCAACTATAGCGACCCTATCCTTTTACATATATCATTGCATGATTTTAAGCATAATAAAACATAATATTACAATCCAAGTATCATGAATTCTAGTTTCTTGGAAGACTATGTACATAAAAATAAAAACATGGGACTAAATAAAGAATTTATTTATTTAATATTCATAAAGATATCCTAACTTAAATTTTGATCATACATATTCATAATATAACCTGGGGATAACACAAAAAAATGGATGAGCTAAAAATCCCAGTAAGGGAATAGACATAAGAACAAATCTTTAGCACATTGGTTAGAAGGCATGACATAATGATATAAAAAAACATGGAACATATGGAATAATTACATATAAACATGGGATCATATATACATTGATTCATATTAATGTGTAATAAAAATAAAACATAAATTTATCATGAGTTAATACTCATTGCATATAGAGGATCACAAGTCAAGTTTAACCACCAATATTGTTGCACGTGGTAGCACGAGTCAAGGCTAACCGCCAAGATTGTTGCACATAACATCTCATGAGACTCAAATTTACCCAATTAATTGGATAAATATTTGTGATAACCAATCATAACATGTCCATGAATATTATTTCCACATATATAATCATACATAATCAATTATACATAAACATAAGGGTTACCCGTGGAAAGAATTGGGTATCATATTCATGTCATAAAGCATAACAAATGGGCGTATCATAAAAGTGTCCATGAATGAAATGAATTAGATCATGAATGGACATTAATAAGGTATAATAGTCATATATCATGATAATTGATGTCAATTTTAAGTGATAACATGAAAACATATCAATTAAGAAACTTTATAATTAAAACATCTTAGTGTGGTTTAAGGAAAATATCAAATATCACTTAAAACAAAAAAGGGCGTAATCTTTTCTATAAAACCATAAGTGTACCAATAAGTTTTTAATAATAATAAAAAATTATAAAAATATTTGTAGCTTAAAAACATATTATATAGTGTACTTGAAAATGGGTAAGAATTCAGGAAGTTCCCTTTAACGGGTTTACTTATCATGAAGTATTGAGGAGGGAACCACTTAAAACATGTATATAACTAAAAGAGAATGATGAAAGGAACTTTATACATAATTTTGGATAATTTAAACAAAATTTATAATATTTACATAAAAATAATATATAACTTCATTTGGGTAAAAGGAAATATAGAACAACCCAAAGGAATAATGGAGGTTCGGGTAGAATCCCTTATCTTAAGTCTGATGGTGTCCCTAACTTGATCTTAATGTCATGGATAACCAAATTACATTCAATAATTAATATTTCCATAGCCTATTATTCATGAAATTAATTTATTATAACCTTATTAAGTTCATTAATGACCTTTTTTATTGGTTAAGAGGTTTAATTTCATTGTTTGAGAGTGTTTGTTTCCTTGGTTTTCATGATTGGTTTTCTTATATACATGTGAGGACAAACATATAAGAGGATAATGGTTGTACATAATAGAAGTTGTAATTTATTATTGAACATATATAATATTACATGGTTATAAAATTAATTTGGTTATTTGGAGTTAATATGAATCATTATATAAAACTTTAGTGATAACAGTTTTGGTTAATTTGTGGTTTTTAAATACAACGAACACATTTTGCTTTATAAATTAATATCATGTGAAAAAAAAAGATTCCAGAACCTTAAATTATAAATAATACATATATTATAGTATTTTTCAACCATAAAAATGGTTTCATGACCATAATTGAATATGTTAATATAAATTGAAAATCATTTGTCCTTGAATGTGATAGATTAACACATCTCGGGTGGTGTTTTCATTTCTAGTATAAAAGGAGGGGAAAGGAGAGATGATGATGAATTATTCAATTATCATAGAAAAATTACACCACATGTATGGTAATGTATTTAGCATAACAATTTTATGAAAGGTGGTGAGGAAAGAAAAATAAAGAAAGGAACTTGAAAGAAAATAAAAGAAAAGAAAAGTGGAATTTACCTTTTGAATATATCTTCCTCGACAACCTCTTTAGGGGAGAGGATTTGGTATTTTAAATAAACCAAGGTATTATGGACGTGGTATAGGGGCTTAGGTATATATTTTAGAATAATTTATACTAGGAACAAGGCTTGAGAGGTGTGAGGAGAAGAGGTAAAGAGGGGTGGTATTTTTAGTGAAGGAGAGGAGGGATTTTCCATTATTTTAATCATTAGTTTAATATTTTTTCTCAAGACTATGAATAGTCTTGATTCTTGTGAAAAAAACAGTAAAGGGAGCATGTGAGTTCTAACCAATGTTCATTTACAACATCCATGACTCAAGCATGATGCATAAATTCATTTATTTAGCATTTATCGTAAATTGTCGTATTTTACTATTCACCAAAAATTAAAGTATTTTGAAAAAATCCCAAAAATTCACCCCAAGAATTTTTCGACATGTAGAATTAAAAAATGAAATCCATTTTATTAAAATAATTTTATAAATATGACAAATTTAATTTTTAATTAAAATCATAATTTACTTAAAAAATACCAATTTTAAAATTAAAATCATTTTCTAACACTTTGAAAAAATTAACTAAGGTCTATTAAAATTATCTTATAATCATAATTCATAAAAAAAATTATTTATAAATACATTTTATGAAAATAAATTTTCATTTAAATTATAAAATTGATCATAAAATTTTAATTAAATACACATGACTTAAAAAATACCAACACTTAATTAATAATTTTTAAAATATTTACTAACTTATAAAATGGTATATTTATATCATATTTTCACTTATAAGATAGATAAATTTTATTTATAATTTCATTAGTGAGGTTACTATTCAAATTTATAGTTTACTATTCATAAGGGTCATATTACTATTCCAAATGTCAAGTTACTATTTCATCGGTATACGATCCTTAACTTCTAGAGATACCTTTTATTTTAACCATTATTTGTTTATAATGTTTGTATGGTGTTCTATATGTAATATTATATGATTATACTATAATACATAATTATAATAAGGGAATTTCATTGATAAAACATTGGGTCGTTACATCTATAGTTCTAAAAAATATAGGTAAAAAAATTTCACAGCATAATTTCCATAAAAATTTATCAAGAAGGTATGTCAAAGACATAATAGTAAAGGAAAAAGAATAATTATAAACATGAAAAATATCACAATATTTCAGGCTAAAAGAATACTCATACCGCAATCAAAGACTTGTGTGCACTCAAGTCTTTAGGACACAGGGTGTAAGGAGTAAAGGAATTCCCAAAGAGTGAACCCCCTAACAATTTCAAGATTAAGTCCCTATGACACATAGACTAGGGAGTAGAGGAACACCCCATGAATGACCCCCCCCCCTACACACACACAATAAAATGGATTAGGCCTAATAATAACCTTCCACCTAAGTTCCCAAGGATTCACATGCATGCTATTATTCAAACCAATTTTCAAGGGATTAAATTTTTAAAAATAATTCCAAAAAACCATTTATTCCAACTAAAAGTGCTTTGAAAATCCATTGTAATATCCATTTCACAATGCTTTTAAAATACCATTTATTTTACCCAAACAAGTGAAAACCAATAAAAATAAAAACCCTATTTATACACACAAATTGAACATTTTAATATCATGACAATTCATTCAGAAAATCATTTAATAAATTAATAGAATCCAAGGTTCACCCAATATAGGATAGATACAGATTAACCTACCCATTTTATTGTGAGATAAAATAATCACCTAAATCAAGAACCACTAACGGAGATTTAAAGGTGAGTGAGATCAAGTAGAACTCCCTAGAATCACATTCTATCAAAATAAGGGTCCAATACATCAAAAACATGTGTCTTAGTAACTCTCAAATAGGGAGAGTAGATAATGTTGGATGATTCTAAAATGAGAATAATTACACTTATTAGAGAGGTATCTACCACATCCACTGGTACTTTGATCTGTGAAGAAGAGAGGTTGGAGGAGGGAAAACGCCTATTTAGATCATACAAAATGATAAAGGTTTGGGTTACAGTCGATGAAAAGTAAGTTTGAACGTAAAATGAGGTTTCAAGATTTTAATGTCTGGAAAACACTTACCATGATGCATCTTGTAAATTCAAGCAACAAATCTACTAAAAAGTAACCAGACCACGATGCAGCACATGAGACCATGTCGCAGTCACTCTCAGTCCAACTTTCCTCCAAAATCAATGACGTAGACCATTCCTATATCCAATTTACCCCCTTCAAGGCTATTATATATCCCACACACCACACTGTAACCACCCATAAATAGGTAGGTGAACCCCAAACACCCTCCACGTCGCATCCCTACAAAAATTGAAAAAGGATCCAAAATTCCCTATTCTATAGTCATCCTTCCATGACACAATGATGCTCAAATTAGATGGAATTAGAAACCCAAATCTAGTGATTTATTCTTTAGATGACTCTCTATGGTATAGGAAAACCCTCTCCATGATTCAACCCCTCTCACTATGGCATAAATTTCTATATAAACCCTAGAAAATTTCTAAAAATTACAGGATAGACCCATAACCATATAAAAATAAAAGGTGGTCAAAGACTAGGGGTAAAATGTACCCAAAATCTAGTAATGGGATTTTACAATATCCCAACATGAAACCCTATCAATAATAATCTATGCTAAATAGATGATACCACTATTCTACCATCAATACCACACACTCCCACGTCTCATATGAATTAGAACTGTGCTTCCAAAACAATCTAATTAAAGGAATAGACTTCCCATGTAATTATTTCACTTGATAATCAATTATCACTACTGGTTTCTCCACAACTGAAGCATATGGATTCAACTTAATCTCCTCCCAACTCAAAATATGATAGATATTGGGATGGAATTTCTTGAGTTGAGATACATGGAAAACATCATGCATACCAATTAATTTAGCCAGTATCTCCAACTAATTGGAAACTTTATCTATCTTTTCAATGACCTCAAACAGTCCAATATGTCTCAGATCTATTTTTAACTATTTTCAAAGCTAACAGTGACCCAAAAAAGGAGAAACTTTCAAGAAAACTTTTTCACTAATGAAAAAATATAAATGATGGTTTTAATGATCAACATATGATTTTTTACAACTCTGATATGTAACCAAGCATTGATGTATATCCTGAATCCTCATTGATGTCTCCTAAAAAAGACTCAATCCCATAAGAGAGGCATCTACCACCTCTGCTCAACAAACAGGTTACCTACATGAGTGACCATAAAAATCCTCGAAGGGTGACATTTTGATTGATGACTGATAACAATTATTATATAAAAACTCAACCAATCCTAGATGGTTATCCCATGATTCACCAAAATCCAATACGCAAGCATATAAAATATCCTCTGGGATTTGAATAGTATGCTTTGTATAACAATCTGTATGTAGATGGTAAGTTATACTCAACCTGAACAGAGTCCTCATTGCTTCTTGAAGACTCTTCTAGAATCTAGAAGTAAACCTGAGATCACAATCCCAGACAATAGTAAAGGGAACCCCATGCCACCTCACAATCTTCTATATATACAACTTAACTAGATCTTTAACCTTAGTGGTGTTTCTAATTGAAATAAAATGGGATAATTTGATCAATCGATCAATCACAACCAAGATAGGTTTCTCTCAGGGAGTCTATGGTAATCCAACAACTAAGTCCATAGACACCTTGTCCCATTTCCAAACTGGAACCATCAGATGCTGGATCAATCCATAAGGTTTCAGGGGATATGACTTTATTTAAATAAAGGTATAATAGTGGGACACATAATCAAAAAAATTGTTCTTCATACCAAGAAACTAGAATCACTATCTCATGTTATAATAAATCTCCATAGTTCCTATATGAATGAACTAAAAATAACTATGACAGTCATACAACACTAAATTTCTCCCAGATTTTGGGATTCTAAACTGATCCCCAAAGAAAAGAATACTATCAAAAGGGAGAGACCATCTAGAAATGGTTTCCCCACTATAAATGGTTTCCTTTATTCCCCTGAACTCATCATCCAACTATTGTATATTTATAATAGAATCAAATAGGGATGAAGATAACTAAACACTTATAATAACTATAATTTAATCATCCTCTTATGCATCCAGATGCAACTGAGTGAAGATCCCCATCAGGTTCTACTCTGCATTCAATTCCAAGATAGCCTGTGGTGGAAATTTCCTACTGAGAGTTTTTGTGAAAGCATTATTCTTCCCTAGGGTGTAGGAAATGTAGGAATCAAAAATATAAAGGTATTACAACCATCATATCTATCAAATATTCAAGTCCTTCTGAGTAAAGATATATCTCAAAATCTTATGATCTAAAAATACTATAAACCTCAACTTAAAAAGATAATGACGCCAAAACTTAATCCCATGAAAAAACTATAGAAATATACATATCATGATTGGGGTAATTTGTATTATACAGTCAAAGCTAACAAGATTCATAGGACATAACATGATTTTCTTTCATAAGTACACAACCTGAAACAGAACCAGAAGCATCATAATATACCGGATACCCCTTACCAAGATTGGGTAAGATCAAAAGAGTTCCTGATTTTATAAGTAATTTCAACACATCGAAATAATCTTGAAATTTTGTATCCTATGTGAATTTCACCCCTTTCATGGTAATAGTAGTCAATGGTGATTCCAACTTTAATAAATCCTTGATGAATTGTCTATAGTATTAAAAAAGACCTAAGAAGCTCTAAATCTCAAAGATGTTATGTGGATCCTCTCAAGAAAATAAAACCTTCACCTTCTTAGGATTGACTAATAATCTACATTAAGAAATTATGTACCCTAAGAACATCATTTATTGGATCCAAAAATTGAATTTTGAAAGCTTCCCATGAAGATTTTGACTTTTTAAGATTTACAAAACTAGGTTTTTTTGGTTCTCATTCCCATACTCTAATCTCAAATATACCAATATATCATCCAAAAACACAATGAAAAGGGAGTTGAGATACTAATTAAATATACGGTTCATCAAATCCATAAAAACTAAAGTATAATTAGTTAGAGAAAATGGCATCAAAATATATTCATAATGGACATACATTTTCCTCAAAGTGGTCTTTAAGATATCAGGATCCTTAACCCTGAGATGATAATACCCCGAACGAATATTGATCTTCCAAAACCATTTCTCCCACTTTAATAGGTCAAAAAAATCATCCAATTTTGGAAAAGAGTAATTTTTATTAATCATAACTTTATTCAACTTTCTATAGTTCATGAACTATCTGAGTGAACCATCGACCTTCTTGGAAAAAGGCACAGGGGGTATCCACAAAAAACACTAGGGTGAAATAAAATTTCTCTATCAAATGATCCAACTGAATCTTGAGCTCTTTTAGTTCGGATAGTACCATATGGTAGGAGGGTTGTGAGATTGACTATGTACCTCGCACCAGATCAATCGTGAACTATACCTCCCTCTCTGGAGTAAGACCAAAGAATTAATCTGGGAAGACATCATGAAAATCCTAAACAAATGTGGGAAGATCAAAAAGAGAGGAAACATCATTAGTCTCAACTAAAAAAATATACAACAAAGTCTTATGCTTTGGGTAGGAAGGTCTTTCATGACCAAAACTTGGGTCCCTCTATCCATGAAACACCCTAGAGCTCCTATCGATAGAAAATAAGTATACACACTGATGATAAAAATAAATCTTATAATTATGGGTGAAAATACAATCCATCATGATGATGACTTTGAATAGATCTAGGTCAATAACCATGAATTCCTAGACTAATTCTATGAAATATATTAATAATGAACAAGATGGACATCAAAACCACTTCTCTTTCCTATTTCCAAGAGGTTTTTCTAACTCCATAATAATGGACATGATCTATATTGGAAGTTTCAACACATTAACAAAATGGGAAGAAATAAATGAGTGTGAGACACTTGTATCAAATAGATAACTTTATATAGAAGATTAAATGAAAATCATTCCTCTAACTATCGTTATACCCCATAAAACTCTATCATAAACTCATCCACTACATGAATTTTCTTCACTCCTGAGTCCTATGGATGGATCCCTATAGACATTGAAGCTTATTACTACACCACATTGGAATTTGGAGTTGAAAATATCTAACTATAATCAGGTGTAGACATATCTTGTTATAACCTCTACAAATGGTCGTGGAGGCCACAAGAATTTCACATCTTCATGGGGGAAAGGAAAGAATATCAAGTGTGCTTGAAATTTCCATATTGGTATAAATTCAGGGGAACACTAATGGTGGCTAATAATAGTACAAAGGAGGCTCAATATTGAGAACCATCACCACTAAACCTATAATGATCATTCCACTTTCTCTTATTTCCCTGCACGTCATTGAAGGTGCCACAAGTTGGAAAGGAAGGGGCATAATAGCCAATATTTCACCGTGTTCATTTATTCCATCATAGCCCTATAAACTGTGTCATCATAGGTGGTAAGATTTAGTATATACACTTATTATAAAATATCTAGTCTCAAATCCTACAGGTAATTTTGAGCTTTTAGATGATCATTTCTCACCACCTTCAAAGAAAAATGTATCAGCTCAAAAAAATGATTTTTGTACTCTAACACTAAATGGTCTCCCTGCTACAAAGAGAGAAACTCCAGAGAATTCTCTATCATCAAAAACTCTATAAAAACTATTTAAATAAGAGGGTATTTAAAAACTTCCAATTAAATCCCACATTTCTATCTTTATGTACCATAGAATCCCACCACCACTTTCTGGGACCCGTGAGCATGAACATCACACACTTCACCATAATAACCTCAGGTGTCTCCAGGAACTCAAAGATCTAATCAATATTATCCATCCATCCTCTATCTCTTTAGGTTCATTTATACCCTTAAAATATGGGGGTTTATTGCATAAGAACTCATGTAATGGTTCTCTAACTCCTCTAGTTATTGGTCATACCTCAACTACTTGGTCCTGAACTTGTGGTACATTCTGATTCATTTCATGAACTTCCCATATGATAGCCTCTATAAGATTCTGATCTAAAGGTGGATTCCTTTGAGGATCATCTATCACTTCACCCTCTAGTGGAACTTTTGGAATACATCTCAGTGGCATATTATACACAATGAAAATAAAATAAAACAACAAGAAAATAGGATAATCGCAATTTAAACTAGATAAATGATAGAATAAACTAACATCAAGGTCAAAACTCAACATAGGAGACACAAACATCCCAACATCACATGGTAACTTGAGCCTCATCATGGAAAGATCCATTTAGACACTCACTACAACCTACCTATCAAGTTTTAAAAATCCTATATCTTTTCTACAAGATGTTACAATATAAGGATACTTGAGGATAAACCACCCTAATATGAATTTAAAACAAACTGACCTGGGGTGTTCTCAAAAACTGGCACCCAAGCCAATCTTCTACATACTCCAAGGGTATTCCTGATCCCCATGGGCTAGTGACTAACCCTTGGGGAATTGAATAAAAAATATATAATTATTTCTCCCAACCTCAAATAAGATACATATAATATGCACATATTGATATAGAGGAAAGAACAACCGGAAGAAATATATTCCATAAACAAAGGAAAAGATGCCAGGGGTACAACTTAAAATTAACATGAAAAAAACCAATATACATGTCTAATAATAAGGGACAACTAAAACCAAAAACAACTAATCCATGTGATATGGGGGAGACCTCCCACCATCACACCCCCAGCTACCCATACCTTATCGACAAAACCCTCACCACCTCACTATGATGCATTGACTTTTCCTGCATCAAAAGACAATAATACGTTTACACATTCCTAATTGAATGTGTAGGGTTTCAGCTAAATAGTCTAATTAGGATCCCACCCATGTCTTCCATATCAAGTCTTGATACAAAAAAAAATCCAATATGCTCAATTTTAACAAAACAAGGAATGATGATAAGATAAACAATTTTATATCAAAACCATGGTAAACATTTCCCTTTTACATTGTTTTAAAAAAATGTTGTTAAAAAAATTCAAATAATAATTTCCATTAACATTTATCAAGAAGTTATATCAAACCCTAAATAGTATAGGACAAAGAATAATGGAAAACAAGAAAAGGATCACAAAAAGTTGTGCTAATTGACTAATCATACCACAATAAATGAATGGCATGCACTCAAGTCGTTTTGGACATAGGTCTTAAGGAGAGAAAGAACACCCCATGAGTAAACTTGCTAACAATAAAATAGATGATACCCAATACTCCACCTTCCACCAAAATACCCAAGACTTCCCATGTTTAGCATATTTTAAACCAATTTCAAAGGGCTTCGTATTACACAAATAATTACAAACAACCTTTTATTCCATCAAAAATGTGATTTGAAAACACATTACAAAATCCATTTCACAATGCTTTGAAAATGAATCTTCTTTTATTCATAAAAGGGGAAATCATATTTTATCAAAAACCTATTTATGCACACAAATAAATCATTCCAAGATCAATCCAATTCATTTATAAAACCATTTAATAAATAAAGTGAATTCAAGGTTCACCCAACATAGTCTAGAGACCGAACCACCTACCCTTTTTATCACGAGATCAAACAATCACCTGAATCAAGAACCACCAACGAAGAGTCAAAGGATATGGAGATCAATGAGAAGTACCTAGAATCAAAATCCATAAAAGCAAGGATCCAATCCATCAAAAACACATGGATTAATTACTCTTAAATAGGGATATCATGGAATAAATTAGTGTTATGTCAGATAGGGTAATGGGAGATAGTATAGAGGGGGTTAATAGAACATATTAAAAAAATTAGTCAGATAAACTGATTCATCAAATTAATTAATAAAGTTAATTATTAGAGTTAATTAACAGTGGAAATAAAGAAATGAATACAAGGATTTTTACACTAGTTTGGTCCAAAGTGGACCTAGTCCAGTACAATACCTCTTTACTCGGTGAGAGATACGTGCACACCATACTGATTTTTGAGAGTGAATCATAACCCAATTATATAATCATTTTCTATTAGATAGATAACTACGACACTGACTTTTGTATGGGGAGTCACAACCCAATTACAACCTGACTTTAGACACTAGGAGTCATGACCTGAATAGTCCTGACTTTATAATCTGAGATCCATAACCCAAATATAAGAGAATAAGAAATAATTCATTTTTATACAAAATTATAAACAGAAAACATAGAGTTTTTGTGAGAGATGGTAAAAAGTATTACAAACTCAAAAACCAGATGAAGTAGAAGATAAATAATAAAATCATGGGTACTAGTTCTTGAATATTTGATCAACTCGCCTCATCAAGGTGGTAGAAGTTGAAGTAGGATAAATTAGTCCCTTGAGAGATTGTCCAGGTGATGAAACGGAGCATAAAATAGGACTTGATTCATACATCAAGTTGAAAAGTTCATATATATTTTTCATGGAAAAACAGAGAATCAATGAAGTAATTCAATTTCCCTTGAAGTGTCAGGGAAACTTTAAATAATATATATAAAATAAAACTAACAAATCAATATCCAAGTAATGTAATTCTAATTTAGAAATGGTTGAATTATTCAGGAGAGGTAGAGAAGTATTTTGTAGAATAATCAAATCAAATAAATGTTTGAAATAAAAACTAAAGACTGATTCAAACTAATTTTAAATACCCAATAAATGATAATAATAATCCAAATGTAAACCCACAAAAATCATAAGACTCTTTAAAATAAATGTTAAATATATTTTAATTTAATATATTGTGTAAAAAATAATTATTATTATTATCATGTAACTTTAAAATTCCATAAAATAAGTATAAATATTTTGGATGTTAATAAATATTAATTTAGATAAAATAAAACCAAAAAATCAATTCAAGATATAAAAATTATAAATATGGGAAATTTGTTATAAATATTATGTAAGATTAATAAATGAATTTAATAACATTTTAAAACTAATTAAAATATTATAATAATACTTCACATGGATTATATATAATATATATTAATTTTTAAAATCAATTAAATAATTAAAACAGTTAATATAAATATATAGTTCATCAAAATATAAAAAAGTGATGAAAAATAGGGCATGAATCGCCATTAATTAAAAAATTATTCACTATTGGTAAAAAATAAGTCATTATCAGATAAAAATTAAGTCTCCATTAGATAAAAAATAATTCACCATTAGATAAAAATAATTCACCTTTAGATAAAAAATAATTCACCAATAGATACAAAATAAGTCACCATTGGTAATAAAATGAGTCGCTATTTGAAATAAAAATGATTCATCATTCAAATAATTCAAATTTCGAGTTATGAAAATGAAACACTATTAGAATTATGAAAATGAGTCACCATTGAAATTTTTCTAATG
Organism: Viscum album; assembly: GCA_963277665.1. NCBI lineage: Eukaryota > Viridiplantae > Streptophyta > Magnoliopsida > Santalales > Viscaceae > Viscum > Viscum album. The sequence continues at coordinate 753,554,166 of OY728132.1, read as the reverse complement.
ATTCACGGTTGGGTTATCCAAAATAACCATCATTTTAAACAAGAAAAATACTCACCATTTAAAACAAGAAAAATACTCACTGTTGCATGGAAAAAAGACTCACTATTGGAAAATAAAATAAGTAATTGTTGAAAAAAAAGGATGAAGGCTCACTGTTGAAAAGAGAGGATGAAGACTCACCATTGGAAAAATGGATTGATTTGTTGTTTCAAACACGAAAAATACTCATTGTGGAAAAGATGGAGATGAGCTACCTTTCCAAAAGAGCTACCATCCAGGATGGATAAGAGCTGATGTTAGAGGAGAAAACCCACACAAGGAGGAATATGATGGTTTTAGGGATACTATATAAAGGAGATTAATATTTAGTGATCATCCAGGGAGGAAAGAGGCTAGAGGTAGAAGATGATTAATTGTGATTCATCAATTTATGTAAAAACTGAACAAATAAATTTTATGAATTTTTAAGAAATATAAATGAATAATTTAGAAGTTTTTCAATAAAAATTAATTGAATGTAATTTCTATAAATTTCCAAATAATCAATAATCTCTTAATTATTATAAGTATTGAATGAGATATCATCAAAAAAAGTGAAAATGTGTTTTGAATACTGCATAATGAATTTTAGTACTTATTACAATTTTTAAGGTAGGTAAATGAAATTTTTAGAGTTTAATATAGTTAAATTAAATGGATAAAACCTTTTATATTTCTAATAGAAAAAACACTGATATATTATGATTATAAATGAATGATATATAAAAGAAACAAAAATGATTTTTAATTCTAGAAACTTTAGAATTGCAGATCTGTTGTATGATCTTTGGAAAAACGGTGCACCCATTAAACAATAACATCAAAATTTCATTTATTCTAATGAAATGAATATAAATGAGTTGTATTTCCAACAGAAAATTTTTTGTAAGAATATTATTAGTATATCATAAGTTATAATCTAAATACAAAACAAAACTATAAATTAGTTTAAGTTGAAAATATTTCTTGAAACTAAAAACATGTATCATGTTCAAATCAAAATGAGAACATGATATAGATAGAATTATACTTCATTTTAGTTTAAAAAAAGTTATAAACTTATTATATTTTAAATTAAATAATAATTATAAAATTTTGATCACTACAACTTAAGTTGTAATTAAAATATAGAGAGGTTTTAAAAATATTTTTTCACATAAAATGATAAAAGGGTTTAAAGTATTTAAAAACATAAAATAACATATAATCAAACAAAATAGAAATATATGAGTGAAAATAAACAAAAAATCTCCCCCTTTTTGTTTGATTAAAAAACCTAAACATTTAAAACAAATTTTCTCCCCCTTTTTTTTAAATAAAAAAAAGATAAAATAAAAACACTCACTAAACAAATGAAATAATTAAATAATTAAATTTCCAACATTCCAAGTTCAAATTTAATTTTTTAAAACTGAGAAGAGTATAAAGGCTTAGTAAATATATATTTTAGATGATTTTAAGTAGTGATAAATTCTAAAACAATATCACCCTTATTCAAATGATCACTAATAAAATGAAATGTAATATTGATATGATTTTTTCTAAAATGTTGTAATTAGTTTTTAGAAATAGAAATTATAAATGTGTTATCACAATCAATATGAAATTTATCAAGATAAATACAAAAATACATAAATTTTTCTTAATCTATAAAATTTGAGCACAACTACTAGCGTTATAGATATACTCTTTTTCTACAGTAGATAGACAAATAGATAGTTTCATCATAGATGACCAAGAAATTAATGTTTTCTAAGAAAATGACACATACCTGATGTGATTTTTCTATCAATTCTATAGCATCCAAAATCAGATTCAGAATAAGTTATTAAATCAAAATAGTTATATTTTAGATAAAATAAACTAGAACCAATATTTACTTTAATATATCTAATTATTATTTTTATATTATTAATATGACTTTATTTAGGATCAGCTTGAAATATAACACACACAAAAACACAAAACATGATATCTAGTCTAGATATAGTTAAATATAGAAAGATACCTAACATGCCTCTATAAACTTTAATATCAACAGACTTACCAGATGAATCAACATCTAATTTACAATTAGTACCCATAGGAGTTTTCATATATTTAGCGGAATCGAGAACAAATATTTAAACCAACTCTTGAGCATACTTAGATTAATTAAGAAAAATTCTATCTTTCCTTTGATAAATTTGATATCCAAGAAAGAACTTTAATTCTTATATTAAACTCATGTTATGCTCAAATGTCATGAAAGTAGAAAAATAATTACAAATTGTTTCACTAGATGAACCAAAAATTATATCACCAACATAAATTTGTACAATTAAGATATCATTGGAAATTATTTTAATAAAAATTGTAGGATCAATATTTCTTTTCATGAAACCATTATTTAATAAAAATAAAGAAATTATTTCATACCAAGAATGATGTTCTTGTTTTATACCATAAAAATATTTATACAATTTAAAAACATGGTTAGAAAAAAAATTATTTTCAAAATAATGGGGTTGAGAAACATAAACTTCTAAAGTTATAAAAGCATTTAAGAAAAAACTTTTTACATTAATTTGACATAATTTAAAACATTGAAAATAAGAAAAATCCAACAAGATTCTAATATCCTATAAATTATAAATAGGTAAAAATTAATCTTAAAATTATATACCTTCTTCTTGAGAGTATCCTAGAGCAACAATTCTAGCTTTGTTTTTGACAATCCGTCCAGATTCATCTAGCATGTTTCTAAATATTCACTTAGTTTTGATTACCTGTATATCCTCAAGAAATTAAACTAAAGACCAAACCTTATTTATAAAAAAAACTAATTAAGTTCATATTTCATAACAACAATCCAATTAGACTCATTTAAAGTGACATTAATATTATTAGGAATAAAAATAGAAAAAGTAGAATTTGCATAAAAAATAAAAACAGAATTTCTAGTTTTTACACCATAATCAATAGATATAATTACATTTTCAACATGAAAATATTTATAAACCTTACAAGATCTTAGATCAGGTTGATTATGAGTATGATCCCCCTCAATTGATTCATCCTTATTCTGATTTTTTTTTCTTTACTAAAATTAAAACCTCTAAACTCATCATCAAAAACATTATAATTGGAATTTAATTTAACATTATTTTCATCAAACATAAAATGAAAAGATTCCTAAATAACCATAGTTATTTTATTATAAACTCTATAAACTTTACTATTATTAGAATATTCAAAAAAATACCTTCATCAATTTCAGCATCAAATTTATGTAAATTATCCTTTGAATTTAAAATAAAAAATTTACATCCAAAAACTCTAAAACAACCAACTTTTGGATTTTTATTTTTGAATAATTCATAAGGATTTTTCGTTAAAAAAGGTATAATAAAAATTTTATTATAAATATATCAAGAAAAAATAGCCTCATCCCAAAAAAATCTAGGCAAATTAAATTCACTTAACATAGTTCTATCCATTTCAATAAGAGTTCTATTTTTTTGTTCTACAATAGCATTTTATTGTGGTGTTCTAGAGGCAGATAAATTGTGAAATTAATGATTATTTTAACAAAATTTCTCAAAATATAAATTATGAAATTCAATTTTTTTATCACTATGAATATAAATGATCATAAAACCTTTTTCATTTTAAACTAAATTAAAAAAAAATAGTAAATCTAGATAAATTATTATTTTTATGAGTAATAAAGTATACCCATGTAAATTAACTTCAATCATTAACAATAACTAAAGTATATTTCTTTCCACCAAGGCTAGAAATTTGAGTAGAACCAAATAAATAAAGATGTACTACATGTAAAGTTTTGTTAGTACTTATATGATTGATAGGTCTAAAAGAAATTTTTTAATGCTTCCCTTTATGCAGGCATCGTAAACATGGAGTTTTTCTCTCTTCAAGGAAGGAAATTGTAATATAATATCATGTTTTAGAACTTATTTAACATTATGAAATTAACATGACCTAAATTATGATGTTAAAGGATGTTTTAATTTTATATAGCATTCAAACACTTAACATGTTTAATAGTTAGTTCATCAAATTCAATAGTATAAATATTTTATATTCTATTAGCATAAAATAATAAAGAATCATTTTTAAAAACTAAACATTTATCATTTGGAAATTTTTATTCTATTCTATCATCACATAATTTATATATACTAATTAAATTATTTTTTAATCCTTCAATATAAAAAACTTTAGAAATAAAAGTAGAATTTGAAATACCAACTTTACCAAAACCTTTTACTTTTCATTAGGAATTGTCTATAACTGTAACAGTTCCTCCATCACATGTGTTGTAAGTGGTAAAATTTTATGGTTCTCTCATATGCTTAGGGAATATACTATACATGTACCATATATCTTTATTGATACATCCAATTCATTTTTCCTAAAAAATCAATTACTTGACAATTTTGGTACCCAGGCTACTTTGGGTCCAATAGGATTAGTAATACCATTTTTAGGTACCCATAAAGAGTTTAAACATGTATTATAATTTACTCTAGATAAAAAAGGATTTAAAAATATTAGTTTTTATAAATCCAAAATATTTTTTGAATCTAAGAGAACAATCATTTTCATAGTGGACTTTAATGCCACATTTAAAATAAGTGAAAGTCGAAGTACAACCATTTTTACTTTTAAAAAAATGTGTTTTCAAAATTTTAGGTAATCTTATATCATAATAAAAACTATATTTATTTTTATTTAGTTTATTCAAATACATAATTTTATGGTATTTTTTATGACCTTGAATAAAATCATATAAACTTTGTTTAAGATTCTCAACTTCTTTTTTCAATTTTTCATTCAAATCTTGAGCAGATTTTAAATTTTAAAAAAAAAATAGAATGATAAGTAGAAGAAATGTTCCTTAATTTTCTATTTTATTGTAAAATTAATTTATTTTCATAAACAAGTTTCTCATTATTTTCATTAAGTTTATTATATAAATCAGTAGCTTTGAAAATATCTTTTCTTAATATTTCAATTTCTTTATTTAATTCAAAAACATTCTAGTTTTCAGAATCATAGAAATAATAAAAACATCCAAAATAAAAACCATAATCACTAACCTTATCCGGTGATTCCATGAATCACAAGTTATCCATTTTTTTATTTCCATATTGTTTACTAAGCCACTTCAGTGGTGGTGTAGTGGTGAAGGAGAGTGGAACATCAACGTCGTTATTTGAAAGGTTTAGGGTTAAAATATTGGGAGTCTAATTTTAGGGCAAGACTCTTCACCAGGATCTATACACCTTGTCAGGTCTCCTAGTTTCATCTGGCCAGGAAAAATGAGGCGCATCCCAATTACTGACGGATCGCTGTGACGGATCAACGCTATCGGGCCGTTACCCTCTAGGATGCTCTGCTATCTCGGATGGCAATGGATCCTTCCCCGGCTGGGGTGCTACCTCAGGGAAGTGACCTATTTTGGGGGAATTTTATGTGTGGAGGGTTCTAAAAGTCCACATAGGGACATTCCCTTAAAAAAAAGAGATATTGTTCACTGGAATTGGATTCTTCTTTACAACTCAAACTCGTGGTTAGTTCATTTTTATCCTTATTTTGGTATTTTTATTTATTATTTAGTTTGTGATAGTCGGGATTGATATTCTCTTTCTTTCTACACTCATAACAAGTTACATATAAATAATTTTAATTCATACCACGTTTCTTATCTCCCTTATGTATTTCCTTTTTAGTATTTCTTCTGAACCGATTCTTGAATCCTTTATTTTTCATTTTTTTAAACTCCGGTCACAATCTGAGACATATCTTATTTTTCACTGTCCTTTAGATAAAAATCATAAGATTTGGTATAAACAACATTCATAGATTTAAACTTTACACCTTTTATTTTTGTTGTATCCTCTTCATCTATGTTGTTAGTTATAATTCATGAGGAAGCAGGGATCTAATCAATTTGTCCAGGGTGCACTCTTTAAAGTTCTTTATTTCATCAATGGTGAACTTATTTGAATTAAATTTCTTTGGTAATTCCTGTAGGACTTTTTCAACAAGTACTATATTTTACAGTGCTTCTCCAAGTGAATTCAGTCCATTCACAATCTTTTTTAATCTTTAGAACATTTGGATTACTATTTAATCTTCACCCATCTTTAAGTCTTGCTACTCTTATTGAAGCATTCCATGTTTGGTTCATATAAATTTATCTGAGAAAAGGTGAGTAACTTGTAGAATATTCTAAATTTCATGATATGTCTTACAAGAACACACATGAGTAAAAACACTATTGTTAATAGCACATTATAAAATATTTATAACTTTATAATTTAAAACATATCTAGTAGCGTCATTTCCAGTTAGTATATCTGGGTCAACTTATGGTATAGTGTATGATTTTTCCATGGTTGGCTATTACTCAATGATCAACTATTTGAGTTATACCTCCATTTGGGATATCTAGTAGCCATAATCATTCCCATCAAAGTGTGGTGGATTTTTGAGGAATTTGAGCATCATTTGGGTTCAATCCTATCATCTTATAAAATATTCATCCTTATACTGTGAGGTCTAGGAATAGGTTATCACAAATAAAAATAAAAATAAACTCTCTAGGGGATTGGATTATTCCAAAAGTAATAACCTTTAAAACCAATTGTTTGTTATATGGAAAGAGAATAATAGAGATAAACTATTATTAAGAAGGTTACCCTTTGATACCAACTATTAGGTTGGATAGGGTAATGATAGATGGTATAGAGGGGGGTGAATAGACCATATTAAAAAAATAATCAAATAAATTGATTAATTAAATTAACTAATAAAGTTAATTATTAGAGTTAATTAGAAATGGAAATAAAGAAATGAACAAGGGGGGTTTTATACTAGTTCCATCCAAAGTGGACCTAGCCTAGTCTTATACCTCTACTCAGTGAGAGATACGTGTGCACTATACTAATTTTTTAAGGGGAATCATAACCCAATTTTAGAATCCTTTTCTAGTGGAGGGATAACCATGACACTAATTTTGTAAGGGGGGTCACAACCCAATTACAACCTGAATTTAGACATTGGGAGTCACAACCCAAATAGTCCTGAATTTAGAATTTAGGAATCACAACCTAAGGATAAGAGAAGAAGAAATAATGATTTTTTATGAAAAAACATAAATATAAAATAGAGATTGTGTGTGTGAGATGTGAAAATTTGTTATAAACTCAGAAACCAGATGAAGGAGAAGATAAATAATGAAATCATGGGTACTATTTCTTGAGTATTAGATCAGATTCTATCTTCAAGGCAGTAGAAGTCGAAGAAGAAGAAATTAGTCCCTTGAGAGATTGTCTAGGTGATGGAACAGAGTATGGCACATGACTTGATTCATATAGTAGGTTGAAAATTTCACAGATTTTTCTCATGAAAAAATAGAGTATTTAAGAAGAAATATAATGTCCCTTGAAGTGTCCTGGAACCTTTAAAAAATATGTATAAAATAGAACTAATAAAACAATCTCTAGGTAAAGAAATGTTAATTTAAAAATGGTTGAATTATTCAATAGAGATAGAGAAGTATTATGAAGAATATTCACATCAAATAAATGTTTGAATTAAAAACTAAATACCAATTCAAACTGATTTGAATTAACCAATAAATGATAATAATAAGTCAAATGTAAACTCATAAAAATAGTAAGACTGTTTAAAATAAATATTAAATGTATTTTAATTGAATACAACATGTAAAAATAATAATTATTATTATTATTATTATACTACTTTAAAATTACATAAAATAAGTTTAAATATATTTTTTGTTAATAAATATTAATATAGATAAAAATAAGACCAAAAAATTAATTCAAGATATAAAAATTATAAATATGGGTAATATGCTATAAGTGTTACGTAAGATTAATAAATGAATTTAATAAAATTTTAAAACTAATTAAAATATTATGATAATACTTTTCATGGTTTATATATAATATATATTAATTTTTTAAATCAATTAAATAACTAAAATAGTTAATATAAATATGGAATTCAACAAAATATAAAAAGTGATGAAAAACATATCACTATTCACCATTAGTTAAAAAAATGAGTCACCATTGGTAATGAGTCATGGTTGGTAAAAAATAAGTCACCATTAGATAAAAAATAAGTCAATATTAGGTAAAAATAATTCATCATTATATAAAAAATAATTAATCGTTATATTAAAAAATAATTCACCGTTAGATAAAAAATAAGTCATCATTGGTAATAAAATGATTCAATATTGGAAATAAAAATGAGCCATTATTCAAATGATTCATAATTGGAGTTATAAAAATGATTCACCATTATAATTATGCAAATGAGCCTCCATTGGAATTATGAAAATGATTCATCATTGGAATTTTGCAAATGAGTCACTATTAGGTTATCCAAATGACCCACCATTCGAAACAAGCAAAAAACTCACCATTGGAAACAATAAAAAGACTTACCATTGCATGGAAAAATAATCATTTTTCCAAATAAAAAGAATACACCATTTTAAAAAGAGTATGAAGACTCATATTTGTAAAAATGGATTGAACCACCATTGCAAAGATGAAAAAGACTCACCGTGACAAATATGGAGATGATCCACCATTGTAAAAGAGCTACAGTATAGGATGGAAAAGAGATTCTATTAGAGGAGAAAACTCACACAGAGAGGAAGTGTATGGTTTCATGTCTCCTAGATTAAGGATAGCAATCATGAGTGATCATCCATAAAGGAAAGAGGTTGGAGGTAGGAGATAATGAATAGTGATTCATCATTTTATGTAAAATCTGAACACATAAACTTCAATGAATTTTTAAGCCATATAATGATTGAATTAGAAGTTGGTAAACAACACTTAATTTAATATAATTTTTATATCTTTCCAATGAATCAAGAATCACTTAATTTTGATAAGTATTTAATGAGATTTCATCAATAATCAGTGAAAACATGTTTTGAATATCACAGAATCAATTGCAATAATTAGGAAAAAATTTAAGGTATGTAAATGACATTTTTATAAAGTTTAATTTCGTTTAATTAAATTAATAAAAACTTTTTATCTTTGTAACTGAATAAACTCCAAGTGATTCAGATTATAAATGAATGAGATATCAAAGAAACAAAAATATTTTCAATTTTGGAAAATTCAGAATTACAGATTTGTTGTAAGATCTTTGGACAAACGAAGCATCAATTAAACAATAAAATCATACTTTAATTTATTTTAATTAAATAAATATAAATGAGTTTTCTTTCTAACAAAAATAGTTTTGTAAGAATATAATTATTATATCATAATTTATAATTTAAATACAGAAGAAAACTATAAAGTAATTTAAACTGAAAATATTTCTTAAAACCAAAAATATGTATCATGTTAGGATCAAAATGAGAAAATAATAGAGATATAATTAGACTTATTTATAGTTTCATAAAAAATTTATTAAATTTTTATATTTTAAATTAAATAATAATTATAAATTCTAATCACTACAACTTACGTTGTGATTAAAATATTGATAGGTTTTAAAAATTGTTTTTCACATAAAATGATAAATGGGTTTGAAGTATTTAAAAACATAAAATAACATTTAATAAAACAAAATATAAATAAATGAATTCACATGAAAAAACAAGTAGGATTATATAGTGAGAAGAGTTACACATATTAGAGAGGGATTAATCACATCCACCCGTACTTTGGTCCAAGAAGAAGATAGGTTAGAGGAGCCAAATACCTCTTGAGAGCCTCCCAAAAGACAAAAGTTAAGGTTAGAATCGAGTAGGAGGGAAGTTGGAATTTAAAATAGGGTTTTGGGATTTCAAAGTTTGGAAAATACAGACCATGGTGCAGCCCATAGCAGCACACCACAGATCTTCTGAAAAGAGATCAGACCACAACATAACATAGGAGATGACGCCGCAGTCACTCCCTGTTCAACTTGCCTCTAGAATACATGACACATACCATGACTAGATCCTATTTAACCACTACAAGGCTAATAAATATCCCACACACCACAGCACATAAACCCTCAAATAGGCAGGGGCACCCCAAACACCCTCCACACTATAACTCTCCTCCACACCGTAGCCCTACCAAAATTGGTAGAGGATCCAAAAATCTGTACTCTACATCCATATGTCCATGACACGCTAGTACTCAAATTGGATTTCTTTAAAAACCTAAATTTGTTTCTCTATGTCGTAGTTGACTCTCTATAGAGTAGAAAAACCCTCTCCATTCCGCAACCCCTCTCACTATGGTGCAACTTTCTGTAGAAAACACAAAGGAATTCCAAAAACTCTAGGAAAGACCTAAAACCATACCCAAACAATAGGTGATCAAAGGAAAGGATAAGAAGTACCTAAAATATGATAGTAGAATGTTGAAAATACCAATGATACTCTCTAGTTATTCTAGGAACATTTTTTTGGATGTATAAGATAATTGCACTTCCTAAAGTGATAAATAATACATACATATCTCATACATGTAGAATATAATATCTATTTTTAAAATTCTAGAGAATTAATTTTAATGATGTTATGCCTTTCATAATTGAATTAAATATCATTGTTCTTTATGGAATAAGTAGTGATTCAAGCAAGTGATTTTAGTATTGATATTTGAAATATAGTATTCCATAAAAAAAATTATATGTTTAATTTTATAATTTATAGGAGGTGTTTATGGAATATTAATTGAAGAATATTTATAGAATATGAAAGAATTTGAGATTATGGCAATCATATATAGGTGATCAACTAAATTAATTATTAAAGGTTTTAAATCATGTGGAGTAGTACCCTAGGACACTGTTGAGAAATTAAATCAAAAAATTGAGAAGAACATGGTGATGAATATCATGGTAATTACATATTAAAAAAATTAAAATGTTTACATGATATTATTCTGAGTTTCTAAAGAGTCAAATCAGAAGAATAGAAATGGGAGAAGATAAAAAGAGAATATTAAACTATTTTTCTTGAAATATCTTGAGCACTGAAGAAGAAAATGAGATAGGGTATTCTAACTTACAAATACTATAGATATTATGTGTCAGAGAAAGAAAAATATGAAATTGAATAGTTTGTGATTCCCTTATTATGAATATGTATTTATCATTCAAGGTGAAGAAGAATAAATAACATAAGATAATATCAAACTATGATTCCCTTAATTCAAAAAATCTATTGAAGAGGAATAAGAATAAAATTAATTTAAGACCAATTTTCTACTTCTACAAGATTATATATTGGTCATTGAAGGTCTTATGTTAAGGAGGAAGAAGATGAAAACAAAAACCTTCCATATACCATGAATTAATCCTTATTAATTTTAGATAATAGGTTGAAATTATTTCTATGTTTTTGAACATATATATTCATTCGACAAACTTTTTATTTATAATAAGATATTTCATTATGATTTTTTGATATCTTGGGTTACACTGTAGATATTCTTCATAAATTGAGTTTTTTAAGACCACTATGAATGGAAAGGAGTTATTACAATGAACTAGTCAAGAGGCTATGATTATTTTGGGATATATCCTTAAGGGTGAAGGATAATACCTTCTCTTTATGTATTTACTTTACAATATTAGGGAAATATACATGTCTTAGTATCAAACCAAAATGAACATGGATGTAGTCAGATATATATGGGGAGAACCTTATAAAAATATAATATAGTGATGTATCTTTTAATTATGGCATGAATACATTGTGAATATATAATGATTTATATGAGATGAATTCATTCTAACAAGTTAAAAGTTTAAAATTAAATAAATTAGAAATAATTTAGTAAAAATTGGTTCACACAAATTTAGTCCCCACTCAGTGTGACAACACAATCCTACCTGGAATTTCAGGTTGAACTAGAGAAAAGTATCTAACTTCTAATTATTTTTATCAGTTACATAGAAAGTTAACTTTTGAAGAAATTTTTGAGTACCCTACCTATAAAAATATGGAGGTTATATTTAGTATGAAACTAAATAAAAGTATGATAACTGAATACAAAATATGATAAACCTCTAATATATGATGAAAGATAAAGTGGATTGACATCTAGTTGAATGAATCAACATGATAATGCTTCTATTACATTTTTTAATAATTATCCATTTTAATAATCTAGTTCAAGATAAGAAACATATGATCCTATTGAATCAATTTGTTACTATTACTCTCAAATAAAGTATTATTTGAAAAAAAAGTCCCCTTAAATTTTTTCACATATATATTTGAGTTTAATAAGGATCTACAGAAATATAAAAAATAGATATAGATGGAATTTAATGCAATGAAAATTGAGTTTTTAGGAAAGTTACAAAAGTTAAACACACTCATAAAACTTATTGAGGCCAAAGAACGGTATTCATTAGTCTATAAAGAAAAATTATCTCTAGAAAAAATTATTGAAAAAGATAAATGATGGGAAATATAATTATATCAATGCATCTAAAGAAAAAATATATGCATTAGAATAATCTCAAATAGATAACATGTATATCAATATTTCTTAACTAGATATTAGAGAAAAAACGATAAAGGTTCTTGAAAATTATATTAAAGGACTAAATATAATACATGAAAACCAAATTGAGAAGTTGATAAAGTAATGGGAAGAAAGATTGATATTATTTGAGGATGAGAAAAATAACCTCAACATGTAGTGTCTTGAGCTTCAAGTCAAAAATATGAATCTAGATGCGATAGAATCTGAGTCTTCCCATTCTACTAAGAAAATAATAGCTGATATCATAAATGATTCTCATAATATTCTTCATTACAAAAAGAATAACTCAAGTGGTAAGAAGATATTGAAATCATATGTGGATATAACTACTTCAAGATCAAATAAAGTGGTACTCCTTATTTTAGAAGATTACATTTTCACTATTGTTATTTTCCATGAAAAATGAAGGATGCAATTCAATTTGTGGAAAAATATAGGTAGAGAAAAAGTATGAGAAACCACCATTTCATCATGGTTGGATATAATCAATAGCAATATTTTTGTCTCAAAAATGTGTTCTCTAAATAATTTTTATTTAGTAATAAAAAAATAAATTCAAGATGGAAATGTTCTATTAAAGGGGAAAAAATTAGGGTTCATTGACCAATGTTAGGATTTTGGAAGTTTTGGACACTATTCAATATATTTTTAGCCTAAAATTTCAATTATTAGAAGACCATAGTGGATTTTAGGGAGATAATACTTGAAGTGAAGGTAAATCCTACTAAAATGAGTAAAATTTCATATAAGATGATGGGAATGAATATGTTTTCTAATTTATTTATTTTTTTAATTTTGGGGAATTTATATGGAAATTGAAACATTATTTGTTTTAGTGATGAGAAATTTTATTATGAATAAACCATGAATACACCCCAATAATGAAGATCACATGTGATTAGAAGAGAAAATGAGACCACCTTGGGGCATGTAAAAAAATATTCTTTTACAAGACCCACCAAATAAGAATGTTGGGATAGATTATATGAGAAATTGGTTATATTTCTACTATATATGAAAATACCATTCATATATCAGATAATGAAATCTAGGAATATAAGTCATGATAAAAGCAAGCTAGAGTAATAATGAAAATTACTCCAAGAATAAAACAAAAGAATTTGTTTGGTTATAGTCATGTGTGAAGAATTGTCAGAATTTAATGAATGGTTTATGTGAAATAGTAACTCAAATACTCAATATAAACCATGTATAAGATCTATAAATGTTGAGTATGTTCTTATTAAATACATGATTATTTGGTAAACCAAGTTGGAAATTGAATACAATATAATTCAAGAACAAGAGAAAAAGTTTCCTTTGCTAGATGATCTGAAAAATCAAATTCCACATACGAATAAAGTTTAAAAAAGAAATGTAAAAAATGAATCCCATATAGGTTCATATTAAGAAAAAATAACGAAAAATCAAGAAAGAGGATATTTCAATAACCTGGAGATGAAAGGAAAATAGATTCTGGGTTGATACTATTACCAAAAAGATTTGGATAAACCAACTTATTCCCATTTACATTGTGTTGTTTTTATTGTGTTGGTAATTGAAGGTGGTTCATATATTCCAGTTGAAAACTAAAAAGATATGAAAATTTTATAGCTAAATATTATATTCATTATGGAGTGAATTAATTATTATCATAATTTCTTATTGTATCATTCACAAGTGGGGTCACCAAGATATGCCTAGATATAATATTTAATAAAGATCATCCATGATGAAGAGTTATTTTAGTGTGTCATATATGTGGGAGATTAGTTTAAGAGCTTCCAGAATATCATTATTTCATTTGAAAATCTAAATTTCAGGCCTATCGTAAAGTTGAGGTTTTCTTATAATACTTTTCCTACTATAATTTTTTGTTAGATTAATTCTAAATTTATGGGGGATAGTTTTTTAAGATTATTAAGAAGATTAGTAACATGAAGGGGGATAAACTTTCTTATATTTTAATGTTTCATTATATTTTTTGAGATGAATTTCATATATATGTTTATAATATACATGATTAACCACTATGATATAATTTCTAATCTTGTATCACATACCCTATTATTTATGTATAACTTTGATTGCAATGTTAATCTCTATTGTTTTCTAAAAATAGATAGCTCTTTCAAACTTAGTATTGTTCAATTTATGACTCATTATATAAAGAATATGTTGGATTGTAAAAGAAGGAAATAATTATTAGGTTTGAATAGTTGTTTAAAAATTTAAAGAAAAAATCAATCAAATTATAGTTAAATAAATATTCTATAGTGAGTTATATGACTAATATGTGTAGTACAATAAAAATAAAAGAGATGAACATAGATATTTTATAGTGGTTCAGATCACCAAGATCCTATTCTACTCATAAACCTTTTATACTTTTCAATAAGATTGGTACCCACTAATAAACTCATTTTTAAAGGTGTGAGACCCTGTTACCGACTCTTAATTTTATGAATACCTAAATACACAACCCATACTTTTTACAAGAGCCTTTAACCTAGTTTGTTACTTGGATTTTGTTCAATATTCACAACTTATACATACTTTTAGGTGGTGGAATAACCAAAAAAAGACTAGCTTTTGATGTGAAAATCATAAAATAGACATGAAAAAATTACAAATAAATAAAGAAATATTACATAAATAAGAAAAATATAAATAAAAACCAGTAAATATTAGATGATGAAAACATTTAAGTTTGATGATCTTGATCACTTCAATAGTATAGGAGAAGTCACTTTGTGATTGTATCATGGAAAGAGAAGTCACTGGAAGAACTTTTTCATGTATCAAGATGATCATTCTTATCATAGGAAGTCATAAATTCATCAATAGACAAAGAAGAAGAATTTACACTATATTCCTTGATCACTCTTTATCAATGAATCACTAATGGTCGTCTTTTATCTCTTAGTACAGGTGTTTCCTAAAATTAACACCACGTTACAATGGTTAGAAATATTTAAAATAATAAAACAAGTCATTACCTTTTAATACCTTGCACGTGATCAATAATAATGTTAAATCACTTTCATTTATATAATAAACTGATTATTTTTTTAAATATATTAATTAAAATAACTGAAATTATTTCATGTAATTAAAACAATTAAAAATTCTATCATAAACTTGCAGTAAATGAATAATTAAAAAATAATAAAAATGGATCATGAAATGAATAATAAGATAATTATTGTATTCATAAGAATTTCTATGATAATTTTAATTTAACAGACTATAAACATAGTTATTATAATATATAATTGATTTAAAAAAAATATAGTTAAAAAAAATTAAGAAATATGATGTAAGTATTTTTACAAAAAAATACACAAAAATATAGTGTTGTAAGAAAATATATTCCATTTAAAAAATAACTAATGTAATGTACTAATCATGTGAGGTACAAGCCTCTCGATTAGTATTCTTACCATGTGATCACATGTGATCAGTATACTTACCATGTCCAATCGATTTGTATATTAACCATGTGGTCAAAATATTTGTGCGGTCGATCTACTGATTGTTCGAACATTTTTAGCATGCGGTCAATTGGGAAGGCACCGAGAGGAAAATATCATTCCAAATCAGTATCATGAGATGGTTTTAATTTTAATAGAATATTTTTTTATAATGATGGATCAGTTGACATAGGATATAATTGATGGTGGTGTCCATTCTATATAAGAACTCTATCTACCATGAAGGAAAATGTCTATAATGGAGAATTCTACGAGAAAAAATCCTTTAGAATTAGGTGGATCTTCATACCCAATGGTAGTTGAAGGATGGATCAATGATTTAGTGAAACTATTTGAAGTCATGGTATGATTGGGGTGTCAAAAGGTAACTCTTGTAATTTATCATTTTGAAGGTGAATATGATAGGTGGTGGTGTATAGTTAAGAATACCAGAGAGAAAGATGATATTGATTCCATGGAATGGGACACATTTAAGAATTTGTTTTCTTGAGAAATATTTACCTAAGGTTTTTTATCTAAGGATGGAGAAAAAATCAGGAATTAAGGAAAAAATATAAAGATTCTATGGCCACATATGAAGAAAATTATACAAGACTAGTTAGGTACATACAGGATTTTTTTCGGGACATTGATAGTAAAATTAATATATTTTAATTAGGGTTAAAACCAAGTTTATGAGGTGATTTGGAAACATGAGAATTTAAAATCTATGAGAAATTTTTTTGTTGTGCTGAGACAGCAGAGATGTATTTTTCCTACACTTATGTTCCTTAAGATGAAAAGAGTAAGAAAAGGACCAGATGGAAGGCAATGGGGAAGCATTGATCAGATAAATATGGAGGTAAGAAATCCAAGTTCCCATATTGTGAGAAGTGTGGTAAAAATAATCATGTAGAATATCTTATGAAGTCTGGGAAGTTCTTTTGATGTGGTAAGTTTGTACATATAGCTCATTACTATAAGGAAAATGACTAGATAAATGGTGAAAAGTTGACAGTAAGATTATTAAGTTGTAATGAGTCGGTAAAATATGCTAACATGTGTCCAAAGTTAGTCACTCAGAGGGAAAATCATCAATATTAAAAGAATAAAGGTGTGGAAAAATATTTTTCTACTACTATGTTTGATGTTGGACCATCAAGTAAAGTGGTGATAGGTATGTTACTTATTTATTCAAATTTTTTCAATACCCTATTTGACTCTGAATCTTCAAATTATTTCATTTCTAATAAATTTTAAAGTATAATGGGTATATCACTACATTAAAAGAAAATATAAATTTTGGTGAAATCTCTGGGTGGAAATATTAAAGCAACCAAGATTTATAGTAATCTTCATATTTTCATTAATGGTATGGTGTTTCTTGAAAATCATGTAAAACTATCCATAATAGAGTTTGATATCATTCTTGGTATGGATTAACCTTCAGTTTATCATGCTAAGATAGATTTCAAATCTAATAAAGTTATGTTTAATGATTTCATGTATTTGATAACTTACAAAGAAACTGGGAAATTGATTAGATATGGTAGTGAAATTAACCTAGCTCATATTATTGAAAATAAATAAATTGTTTAAATTAGTGATGTGTTAATAGTTAATGAATACATGGATGTATTTCCTAATGATTTTCCAAGTTTTATTCCTAATCAGGAGGTTGATTTTACTATTGACTTAGTTCATGATGTTAAGAATATTTCTAAACCCCCTTATCAAATGGATCAATTATAACTTTTAGAGTTGAAAAAGAAATTACAAGATTTTCTATATAAAGGTTTAATTCTACCTAGAACATCACTATGGGGTTCTCCTATTTTGTTTACTAAAAATAAATATGGTACAATAAGAATTTTCATTGACTATTGATCTTTGAATAACATAATTATTAATAAAAAGTATCATTACCTCATATTAATGAATTTTTGTATCAGTTCCATGGATCAAAGTATTTTTCAAAGGTTAATATCAGGTTGGGGTACCATCAGTTGAAAGTGGAGGATTAAAATATTCTGAAGACTATGTTTCATACTAGATAAGGGAATTATGAGTTTTTAGTTATGCACTTTGGGTTATATAATGCACTAGCTATATTTATGGACCTTATGGATAAAATTTTCCATGAATTCTTGGATAAGTTTTTTGTTGTATTTGTTGATGAAATTTTGGTATATTATAAAAGTTTTTAGGAACATGAAAGACACCTAAGGATTGTTTTAGAAACCTTAAAAGAAAAGAAACTATATGTAAAATTTAGTAAGTGTGAATTTTGGTTATAATAAATTTCTTTCCTTGGACATTATTTTTGTAAATGTGTAAAAATTATTGACCCTGATAAAACAAAAAAATTTAAAGAATGTCCAAGACCAAAAAATATCATAGTGATTCAAAGTTTCCTTAGATTAGCGGGCTATTATCATCAGTTTTCTAAAAACTTTTCTCGGTACCACTAACTAAGTTAACTCGGAAAGGAGTTAAATTCATCTAGAAAAAATAACATGATGATTGTTTTTAAGAACTAAAATTAAGATTGGTGGATGGTTTAATTTTGGCCATACCTTCCAAAAATGGTGAATTTTTCATCTACATTGATTATTTCTTGAAGGTACTTGGTTGTTTTCTAATTCATAATGATTAGATAATTGTTTATGCTTCACGTTAGTTGAAACCTCATGAGTTAAATTACCCTACACGTGATATAGAATTAGATAATATGTTTTTTTCTTTAAAATTTTAAAGGCATCATTTGTTTGGAGTAAAGTGTGAAATATATAATAATGATAAAAGTTTTAAGTATATATTCACTCAGAAATAATTGAACATGAGATAGAGAATATGGATATAAATGATCAAGGATTATGATTGCACAATTAATTACAATCCTATAAACGAAAACAAAGTATATGATGATTTGATTTGGAAAAATAATGATACATTAACTATGTTATATTTGGAACATGACCCTTTGGTTAATGATTTGATGAATTTTAGCCTATAAATTGTGGATGTAGGGAAATAATCTATTTTGTTTCAATTTTAGTGTAGTCGGCTTTGTTAGAAAGAATTAATCAAGCTCAAAAGGAGGATCATTATTTTTAGGAAACAGTAGAATTCATTAAGAAGGGTAAGTTTCTTGATTTTAATATTGGTAAAGAAGGTGTTTTATGATTTAGAAAAAGATTATGTGTGCATTTTTATTCTTATTCGAAGAAATATTTGTTGATTGAATCTCATAATTCTTTGTTTTTCATTCATATGGGCAACACTAAGATGTATAGCGACCTCTGGGGGTATTACTGGTGGGATGGTGTGAAAATATATATTTTTAACATTACCATAAAATATTTGACCTATCAACAGGTTAAATTAGAATGAAAATTACTGAAGGTAATACTTCAATCTTTTCCAGTGTCGGAGTAGAAATGGGAAAATGTATTAATAGATTTTATGGTGGGATTACCAAAGACTTCACAAGGTAAAAATGTTATTTGGGTTATTATTGATTGATGAACAAAATCTACACATTTCCTTCCCATTCAAGATAATATGTATTTTGATCAACTTCATATAATATATCTAAAGGATATAGTTAGGTTATATGGAGTTACTCTCTCCATTATATTAGATAATGATCCTAGATTCATATCTAATTTTTAGAAAGGAATTCAGAATTCATTGGGTATTGAATTAAATTTCAGTATAGATTTTCATCCTTAAATTGATGGTCAGTATGAGTGGACAATTCAAACTATGGAATATATGCTTTATTCTTGTAAAATGGATTATAAGTGAATTTGGGATCAACATCTTCCATTGATTGAGTTTTCTTATAATAATATTTTTCATTTTAGTATACATATGGAACCTTTTGAGGAATTATAAGGAACAATATTTCAAATGCCATATCTTTATGATAATGTAGGATAAAGGAAGTTAATGTTTCTATATTTGGTAGATGAAATATTTGAAAAGGTGTAGTTGATTCAGAAACATATGAGGACGGCTCAGAGTGGGTAGAAAAGTTATGCGGATAATCAGAGGAAAGATATTTCTTTCGAGGTAGGTGGTCATGTATTTCTTAAAATATCTCCATGGAAAAGTGTTAAAAATTTTAGTAAAAAGGGGTATCTAAGTGTATAGTTCATTAGACTGTATGAAATCTTGAAGAAAGTTGGAAAAAATTTCTATTGAATGGTATTTCCCTTAAGTTTATCTCGGGTACACAATGTTTTTCATCTCTAGATGTTAAGAAAATATGGGCCAAATTTATCTCTTGTTTTGATCCCTGAATTAGTTCAGTTGGAAAAGAATATTTATTATGAGGAACATACTTTTTATATTATTAAATATATGAGGAAAGTGTTTTGGAATAATTTGATTCATCATGTAAGGTTTTATGGAAGAACCATATGGTTGAAGAGGCGATATGGGAATCTAAAAATGTTATTAGGGAAAGATATCCCCACTTGTTTAATAAGTGAAAAAAAATATGAGGGAACAATTTATAAAAGGTTGGAATAATTTAACAACCCATTTAATGATATAATAAATCATTTTCATGAATTATATATTTATATTAAATATAAAAATATTAATTAATTTTTACATCAAAAAGGAAATAGTTTTAACTAAAATCTTTTCTAATAAGGTTTTTATTTAAAATATTAATTTATAATTTTTTAGATTTAAATTAGAAAAAATTGATTTCATTTTTTAAATCATTATATCAAAATTAACTTAGGTTGAAATTTTGGTATTTTTTGGAAAACATTGATTTTTTGGTGAATAGTGAAAATACTGATTTTGTAAAAAAGTCATTTATTTTCAATAAATTAAGTAATTTAAAAGTATCATTATGTTTTTAATATATTTTCAAGTAAAATAATTATTATTTATTTAAATTGAATCCAATTAATTACTTTTTATTTGACTTTATATTGGATTTTAGTATAGGTTTATTTTTGGGGTTTAAAAACGGGTTTTTATGAAAACTGTTTTAAAGTGTATAATGTTTCTCCATTTTAATTAATTAAAATAATACCTATTGAGAAATTTTATAAATTAAATTTATATATTATATATAAATAAATATATATTTATATTCATGCAATTATTATTATTAGTCATAGAGTTCATATAAAATCATCTTTTTCTTGAAAACCCTCTATTTCGTCGCGTCGGTGGGTTTAATTTTAAAATAAATTTTATAACTTATGTGAATTGAATTTTTATAATGGATTAAATACTTTTAATAATAATAATTTATATAATATAATAATTTCAACTTAATTTTTGACCATAATTAATAGTGAAAACAAAAGAAAATGTGGTTAAGGTGAAAAAGGGTTTAGTGAGGGTAAAACTAAAAAATAAGGGTTAAAATGACCTAAAAACTTCTATAAAATCTATTTATGAACATATTTTGATCTTATAATTTCTATTTATTTATAATTTTCCATTTTTTTATCCTTTTTTTATGTGAAAAATGTGGGTACACCTATTTCTTTTCAAAAATTACAAGTGTGTCACTCACCTCACTTATAAAAGGTCACCACCTCTCCTCTCCACTTCACAAATTAAAATCCCTTTTTCTCAAGAAATAACTTTCAAAATATCTTCTTAAATTCCCTCCCAATGATCTAGATCCCTTATTTTTATCATAAATCCATTCTAATAAGGCTTTTAGTGCTTACCTAATGAGGTTTTCCGAAGAAGAGATATCATTCTTAATCATGCATTTTATTTTATTTATTTTTCCACATCCTTAAAATATTATTAAATTATTTTTATATAATGACAACATTATATCCCATATAATAAGATGTTATTATGTTGATTTCATAACCTGAATCCATATCCTCTTCTATCAAATGGGATATGAAATCATCATTTGTGTGTATGGCTGACTATCGCCTCGCAAACTGATGTCATTCATTTTCCATCATGGCCTCTCACGACTTATTATAATAATGGATTTATAAGTATATATATTAAATTTTTAACATATTTATACTCCTAAAGTTATTATATAACATATACCTTCTTAATTTTCATTTCGTGGTGGATATTATAATGTTGATCATTGTACGGCGGACTACCGCCTCACAAAGCGACGTGATTCATTTTTCACTAACGCTTTAAATGAAAGGAAAAAAAGGATAATTTTAATGTATATATATGATATAAATGAAATAATTATTATATTAATTACATATTTATAATTCATAAAAATAATATATCATTTTCTTTCTTACACTAAAAAATGATAACATCGTTCGTACGTACATGTGGACTACTGCCACTATGAAGTGATGTGACTCTTTTTTCATCACTAAATCACATGGATTATATATATAAGTATATTTAAAAAAATGTGGTATTTATTATATTTTATCATTCTATAAATAAAAAATAATGCATACCTTCTTTTTATAATGATCATTGAAAAATAGAAATGTTATTCATGCGTACGTATAGTCTACCATCTCCATGGTTGTAACGTAGTTTATTTTTCATAACTATATTTCATGTTTATTTTTAAAAAGTATAATTTTTTGTATAAATATGATAAATATTTCATGATTATTTTTTTATATGTTATAATAATGACCTATTTGACCATAGTCAACCTATCAAAGTCATTTTTGGACATATAAGCCAAATATCATTGAAATATCCGACATAAACTTAATTAATTAAGTAATTATATATTACATGGTGATAATTTAAATAAAATGAATAATAAACTTGAAAAGTTAATTGATCAAGTAAATAATTAACATAATTTTATTATTCAGGAAGATAAATAACGAGGTTGATGAATCGAACTTGAGGTTAGGGACTTCATCTCAATTTTCATTCATTAATGTATATTTTGATGTTATGAAACTATATTATTTTATGAGGTTTATATACATCTCATTTGACATGTTATATCATTAATTTATCTATTATAGTGATATTTAAAGTTTTTTTGAATTTTATTTTTTATGGGGTATGCGATTCAAATGTTTCCAAAGTGGTAAGGGATTTTTGTTTAAAAAATACTCTTTTAAAGTTTTCCTTCACACACTCTTTCTATTCCATGTCCATGTTTTAAAATAATTTTATGAATTTAATTATATATAAATGAGAGTTTTATTAATTAATTTTTTGGATTTATTTCATGGTTTTTCAAAAAAAAGGAATCTTTGTATGGAATGTTTGAATTTCTTTACAAACAATAAAAGGAATGTTCTATTTTAATGTGTATAGTGACAACAACTTTTCCTGCCTCCAAAACCATTATTTGAAGATTGGATTCCTTTATAAGTTTTATATTTTCTTCAAAGTAAAACCCCTCTTTCCTATTTTTGAGTATTTTGGTATTGAAAATGGGTTTTAAAAGAAAATAGTATTTTGATATTGAAAATGGGTTTTTAAAATAAATGGGTATTTATATATCCAAAAAAGTTTTTCATATGGGATTAAAATAAATTTTAAAGGGATTTATGATGAAAATTCAATATTTCATGATTTTTTATTTATGTTATGGTTATTGGGAATTGTTTATAATAACGGGCAGTTCTGTTATAAACCAAGTATGGGTGGTTATGTTATAAACCAATGATGGGGGATTCTATTATAATCCAAGGATGGGTGATTATGTTATAAACCAATAATAGGTGGTTCTGTTATAAACCAATGAGGTTTGGTTCCATTATAAACCAAGGACAAGTGGTTACATTATTAACCAAGGATGGGTGGTTCCATGATAAACCAAGGACAGGTGGGTCTGTGATGAACCTACAATGCATTGGGTACTTTGGAGATGGAAGTTAACCATATAGGTTATTTCATTTATATGATAGATATGAATGATGATGTCCCAAGATACTTACATTATTTATATGTTCTTACTATGGATTTTAAATTATTTTTTTGAGAAAAAAAGTGTGTGTGATTTCATGTGAAAATGATTTATTGCATTTCTCTCAAAGAACTTTGAGATAAAGGTAAATATTTCATGGGTTTTCATGTTTTTCACTGGACTAAAAAAATTCTTCATTTTATGTCCCTTGCTGAGATTTTTCTGCTAATACCACATTTTAAAAAAATCATAGGGTTTAAGGATAGGTAAGGAAAAGTAAGAGGCTGATTTCAAAGTCGTGAAGATTTTTCATGAAAATAATTCATATTTTATTTCACAATTTTTATATTATGGGAAAAATGGATACTATTAATAAGTTTCAACGTTGTATATATATAGTTTTTTACTGTATGAGTGATGACCAAATTCACTAAAACCCTAAACCTGAAAAGATCCTTGAATTTAAGGGAATGGATTCTTGACTAAAACTCAAGATTATGTAATGTTTAAGGTCAGGTACATACAAAAGCAGTAGGAAATTTTGTTTCAAATATTGAAATAGCCTTTCATTCCAATATTACCTTAATTGAAGTCATGAATCAGAAATCCATCAAAAGTATTGATCAATGAACTTTGTTTATCATTGATGTCAATATAAATCAATCTTTCATTCATTTTTTTGATTTCCTACATTGATGAATCTATTTCTATTACCTCTACTTAAAACTTTTCCTTAGAGTGTAAAATCATATCTCTAATGACCTAGACATTATAAATTATATTTTTTTCTTGAATAAATATATGTTATATTACATTGTATAGTATTATAATTATACAATACATTGAAAACCCAAAAATACTTTATTTCATTAATAGAGATCGTAACATTAGTCAATAACTAAACCCATTAAAATTCAAAATATTACAATGGGATAAAAAATAGAAAATAAAAATACTGTAATGGAAAAATTTAGATCATCCTGGTCTTCTAGAATAATCACCCTCATGAACAACACTGTGGAAAAAAATATTAGTAAACCAATTGGAATTTTAGAAAAGAAAAGTATAAAACCCTAGGTGGAAGAGTAGTGAATGATTTATGAAGGAATGAGGAGCTATTTATAAGAGTTAATATGACCATTATAATAGTAATGTTACCATTTTAATAGTAATTTTACCCTTAGAAGAGCAACCAAACTGTTAGGAATAGTAACCTAGCCATTGGGAATAGTAACCTGACCATTAGAATAGTAATTTGACCTCAGAATAATAAAATTTCCATAAAATAAATATCAAGATTAAAAACTCAAAGAAACTATGAGAGTATTTTTAATAAATACTATTTTATTATATTTCATAAAATTCATAATTTTTATATTGAAATTTAAAATTAACTATGATAAAAAAACTATTTTGATAAAATGAACATTATTTTTAAAATAATCACATCTAAATTCTCTATGGGTGATTTGTTTGGTAAATTTATGAATTTATTGAATTTTTAGGTGAATGATAAAAATACAGTTTTTTCTCAATCGGCATGTTTTAAATTACATCATTTAGGATTTAATAATGACCTAATAAATTCCAAAAGTTTTGGATCTACCAAAAAAATTAATGATATAAATGATTCATTTAAATAAAATAAACTTGTTTTCCAAACCTAAAAAATATTTTCCAAATTCTAAAGTATTTCATTAAAATAATAATTTGTCATTTTTCAACTTTCCAATATAATAAAATAATGAATTCAATTTTGGAAAGCCTTAAAAGTCCTAAAATAATTTTATTTTATTAAAATATAAATTAAAATATTAATAATATCTCTATTATAATTTTTACCATGGAAATTATATTTTATTCAATATTTTATCCAAAAAATACCCCGCTCCTCAAATATAAATACCCCCTCTCCCTTCCCTTGGAAAACCACTCCTCCCTCTATTAAAAAATCCAAACATCTTCCCAAATTACATCTATTAAGACCCTTCATACTTGGAAATATTTTTTAAAAATCAAACTCTAAGCTTTCAAGAAGTTAAGCATCATAGAAAAGGAACTACTTCAAGAAATAGGTAGTGTCCTTTCGTCTTTTATTTTGTTTTCCTTTTCTAACTCCCTATCCTTTATTTATTTTCTAATACAAACATTTTTAAAATAATTAAATATTATTTTAACATGATCTTTATCAAGTTAATATCCTATAAAAAATATATTTATATTATAATCACATATTATATATCTCACACCTCCTCTTGAGAAAATGTCTTGTTAATAACTGGTTAATCACCAACGAGGATGTTGCCAATTCTTTTCTTATCACTGTCCTTTTGGATTATTATAATAAATTATTTATAATATATAAATGAATAAATATATATATTTTTAATATTCTATTTTTAATATTAATAATTTATAAATATAAATAAAAAATCATTAAATCGAAGCAAAACGTGATATTTTAAGAAAAATATGATATCAAAATGTTTCACCTTTAACTATGGGAATTAAGAAATATAATCCAATTATTATAATTGATCAAGAGTGAAAAAATGAACATAATTCACTTTTTTTCATGTTTTAATAAAACTAATGTTATTATACATAAGGTGTATAATCAATGAAATAAATAGGGATTTAAGGTAAGGGGATTCTTAAACCCAACTCCTTTTTTTGTTATTTCCGTTTTCACATCATTTTCAGTGTGTATATTACATGAATTTTCTTATTATACCCTTTCACTATTCTTTTACCTTTCTTTCTAGGGATATACATGTTTCTACCTTATTGAAATTATTTTTAATCCAAATTTCAAAGATTTTTCATAAAGACTACTTTTCCAAAACACATCTTCGACTCCTATTGAGTTATTTATTCTCCACTTGATAATGATAATATTTTATGACAAAATATGATCTCCCATATCCATTTTGAAACCCCAAAGGATATTCCTTGATGTATTATTTATGGAACCCTCATGAAACTCATTTCTTTCCATGGGTTTATTTTATGAAAATGAATGGTATATATTCTCTTTCCATGTGGAATGCATGATTATGATCATTTTATGATGTGATGGGTGGGCCCAAAATTATATATCCCCCTAAGTTCATTATGTAATGTTATATATCTCATGATATTATATTTATTGTTCTTGAAAATGTTTCTAGATTTTTTCAAAATTATGATGTTGTGATTTTTGCACATATGTTGTGCATGACCATGATTCTAACTTTGTTCACAATTATGTGGGTTATTTGAACACTATGTTATGATGTTTCATTATTATGTATGTTCCACATTCCAATAAATTTTCATATTATTTTCTCATGATTATGATGATGATACCATGCTTATGATATGATAATGATGATTATGTTCATTCCTGTATTATTGATTCATGACTCTCATTCCTTCTATGTTATCCCTCCCCTTACTAGGATTTTAGACCACCACTTTCATTTATGTATATCTTTAAGTGAATATATATACTAAGGAGTATATGAGATATTTATGAGGGCTATGAATAATTAATGAAATAATGTTATTGTTTTATTATGTACAAGTTATGTATGAGCCTAATTCACCCAAGATATTAAACCTTTAGATTAAGAATGTATTATTATTATGTAATTTATTTTAAAAATGATGTAATAATCATATAAGAAAATTTTGGGTTGTTATAATTGGTATCTGAGTATGATTAAGTTATTTTGGGAATTAGGACCAAGAAACATTAGTGAAAACCTGAGGGACAGGTCTGGGTTTTAATGAAAACATCCTAAAGTTTTGGTAAAGTATAAGAGTGTGTGGAATATGGGAAATGAAATCACTTTCTAGATAATATAAGTAGATTTGGTTCTAGAAAAAATGTACCAAGGGGTAATAATCTTGAAAGGGGTGGATTGGGTATTAACTTAATCATCACCTGGTGCATAGAAAATAGGCCTTATTGTACACCTGTTTTGACACTCTCATGGGATATGCTTTGAATGTACCTAGGGGTAATAACCCTGAAAAGGGTGGATTGGGTATTAACTTGATCATCGCCAGGTGTACAACAAATAGGCCTTGTTTCACACCTGGTTTGACACTCCTAAGGGATATGCTTCAGTTAATCACAAGCTCTATACAAACCATTATTAAGGATATATATCTAAAGTAATTATTCCTATTAAAGGCAGAAAAATATTAAAGTAGATAATCTTAGAAGAATCATTTGGGAAAAAGGTTATTCTAAAAATAGGTATCCCATAAGATTTGAATTTATAATTGATTTGCACATTAAAATAAATTATTTATGCTTTCTTAACTTATGTTTTATTCAAACCTTTTCTACTTTAGAAAATGGTTGGAACTAGGAGAATCCAGACCATAAACCCATATGAGGGACAATGAAATGATTGTTCAAATGACATTCTCAATGAAATGGGAGGTGGAGTTCAAAAAATCATGGTGATTATTACCTAACTATCTCAGGTTATGAACAATAACATGAACCATGTGGAACATCTTCTTTCACCCAATAAAGAGAAACTATCCATTGAGTCCTATATGTGTCAACAACTGCTTATATTTAGCATATCTTTTAATACACTTATCACATAATAGTGGGTTAACTCAATTGATAATATCTATTCTATTTTCCACTATTTTGAGAAGGATTGGTCTACTTTGTAAGTTTATCATTTAGATGGAGAGGCTAATTTTTGGTCTGTATTGATAAAGAGTTTGAAGTTGAAATATGAAATGGAAGAAATAGAGTGGGAAGAATCTAAGAAATTATTTCTTAATAACTATTTCCCCCAAACACTTCAAACAAAGATGGAGAGATATTTACAAGATCTTAAGAAAAAAGTGGGTGAATCTGTCATGGATTACTAAGAAAATTTCGCGAGTCTTTCAAGAGATGCCTTAGGTTTTATTATTAATAATAATAGAAAAATGGATAGATTATTTAGAGGTTTAAAACCACACCTTCAAAAGGTTCAAGCTATTTGAGAATTTTGGATTTATGAATAAGTAGTTTGATGTGATCTCAAAGTAGAAATGGAGTTTATAGAATGGTCCCATAGACATGTAAATAAGAAGATAATAATGAAATTTCAAGATGGTGGATCAAATGAAAAAAGAGTAAAGAAGATATAACCACCCACATGTCAATGATGTGGGAAGAAGAATCATGGGAACTTCTTAATGGGATAAGTAAATGCTTCAAGTGTGTGAGAGATGGCCACCAAGCTCATGAATGTTGAAGATACATGAAGAAGCTGACCAATGTGATGGATGAAAGGAAGACACCTCCCAATGCGTCACCCATGATTCAATTCTTTAATTGTAAGGATCAAGATAACTATACAAGATGGTACACTAAACCATAGGTCATTCAGGGTAATCAACTTTAGCAACCACCAAAGTTGAAGGAGAAAGGTAAATTCTATTCCATTAACACCACTGAAGTGAAACTTGAAAATTAATTCATACAAGGTACACTTTCTATTCAATCAAAAATTGAAAAGGTTTTATTTGATTATTTTTCTATGTATTCCTTTATATCCTGAAAGTTTTATAAAACTATTGAATCACATCCCAAAAATCTTGAAGTATGTATATCTATAAAAACACCTAGTGGTGTGATCATTGTAACCCAAGTGTCAGACTGTTCTCTTGTTAGAATATGTGGGGAGATTCTTCTAGAAGATCTTGTGATCCTTCCCTTGGTGGAATTTAATTCTATACTAGGTATTGATTAAATGTCATTATATAGATCTTAAATCAACTATTGGGAAAAGAAAATATCTTTTTATATTCTAATCCATCCCATTCTCATGTACAAATGCAATAAATATCACAAATCTCCTTTGGAAAATCCCCCAATGATGTGGGTGTTGATACCCAGTGAAGAAGCATATCTTTCATAAATGGTTGTGTTAAAGTAAAGTATCAACCTTGAGGAAATTCTCATTGTAAGGTAATATACTATTATATTTCCAAAGAGTTTTTCAACCTTCCCATGGATCGTGAGGTAGATATCTATATAGATATTATACCCAAAGATACTCATATCCCTAAATGACCCTATAGGATGGCCTTGATAAAACTAGAGGATTTAAAGAAGAAGATATAGGAGAATTTAGACAAAGGGTTCATATTCCCTAGTACATCACCTTAGGGTGCACCAGTTATCTTTATCATGAAAAAGGATGGATCAATGCGGTTATTTATTGATTACTAGGTGCTCACCATAAAGAAAAGGTTTCCCCTTCCAAGGATTGATGACTTGTTCTATTAACTTCAAGGAGATAAGTACTTCTCAAAGGTCGTTCTTCATTCTAGATATCATCATTTGAAGGTAAAGAATGAATATATTCATAATATATCCTTACATATAAATTATGGGCACTATGAGCTTATAGTGATGCCATTAGAACTTACTAATGCCCTATAATATTCATGTATTTGATGAATGAGTCATTAGAGACTACCTTGAAAAAGTTGTGGTATTATTTATCAATGATATAATCATTTACTCTAAGAGAAAGGAGTAACATGAAGAGAATCTAAGGATTTTTATAGTGACATTAATAAAGGATAAAATGTATGATAAGTTTAATAAGTGTGAATTTTGGATGCATTAGGTCACATTCTTGGGGAATATGATCATAAGTGAGGGAATTTCTATAGACCCTTCAAAAACAAATGCAACTGAGGAATGTCCTAAACCATAAAGCATCATGTAAATCCATCGTTTTCTTAAAGTAATTAGGTATTACTAATGTTTTTTGATAAATTTTTCATAGTTTTCTAGCCCACTAACTATGTTAACATGAAAATAGGTAAAGTATGTCTAGATGGAATAATGTGAGGAAAGATTTAAGGATCTTAAAAAGAGGCTAATCACTATGTATATACTCACACTATTATCAAGTAGAGAAGGATTTGTGATATACAGTGATGCTTCAAGGAAATACTTGGGTTTTGTACTCATGAAAAATGACATAGTGATAGCCTAAACCTCACGATAGTTGAAGATCCATGAGAAAAACTACCTGACACATGATCTAGAGTTAGCAACTATGACCTTATCTTTAAATATTTGGTGAAATTACCTTTATGGTGAGTACTGTGACATATATATAGATCACAAGAGTTTAAATTATATATTAACATAGAAATAGATCCACATGCATCAATGAAAATGGTTAAAGATGATCAAGAACTATGATTACACTATTCACTGCCATCATAAAAAGGTGAACAATGTAATTGATGATATTAGAAGAAAATAACCTACCACACTATCCATGATGTGGATTGAGAAAGGCCTTATCTTAATATATGTGTAATGGATGGATATTTAAATCATAAAAGTAGGTAACTCATCTTACCTTGTCCAAATGATTGCATAAACATCTATCTAAGAGAAGATAAAGGAGGCACAAAGTGTTGAGTTAGAGATTCAAAAGAAGGTGAAACCGGTAAAGGAAGGTAAGATTCATGAGTTCTAAATTGATGAATATGGTGTCATTTGGTTTGGAACTAGACTTTTTGTGACTTCATCATCTGAGATAAAGAAAGAGCTATTATATAATGCAAATAGATCATCTTTCTCCAGTAATACTTGAAGTTCCAAGATGTACTGTGATCTTCAATAGAACTTATAGTGGGAAAAAATAAATAATGAGATCACTGAGTACACCTCAAAATGTTTGGTATGTTTCCAAGTTAAAGAAAGGAAACAAAATTCCAAGGGGATGATGCAATCATTTCCCATACCCACATGGAAATGGAAGAAAATCACAATGGGATTTGTCAATGGTCACCCAAAGACATCTAAAGTAAGAAATGTGATATGGTTTGTGGTGGATCGACTCATAGAGACTTCCAACTTCATCGATATTTGGGAATATTTCTATATTGATCAACTTGCTAAGATATATGCAAAGGAAGTGATTAGGTTGTATAGGGAACCACTTTAGATTGTTTCTGATCATAATATAAGGTTCACTTCTAAATTATGGAGAATTGTTTAACATGATCCAAATATTGGATTGAATTTTAGTACGACATATCACCCTTAAACTAATAGATAATCTGAAATGTCCATTCAAACACTTGAGGACTTGGTGAGAGCCTTCCTGACAGAATTTAAAGGAGGATGGGATCAACATATTATATTATTTGAGTTCACATACAATAACATCTTCTACTCGAGTATTCAAAATTGATCCATATTAAGCTCTATATGGGAAGTGATGTAAAATTCTAGTATGTTTGGATGAAGTTGGTGAAAAAAAATTGTTTTGACCTAATATTATGCAAGAAATGACATAAAAGGTTCATGCCATCAAATAGCATATAAAATCTACTCAAATTCGGTAAAAGAGCTATTCTTGCAACCATAGAAGGGACTTAGAGTTTGAAGTTAGAGACAAATTTTTCCTTTGAATATCACTATGGAAGAGATCCATGTGTTTTGGAAAGGAAGTAAATCTTATCCCTAGGTACATTAAACCCTTTAAGATCCTTGATCGCATAGGAGCAGTAGCATATCGGTTAGAACTTCCACTAAACCTAGATCGAGTTTATGATGTATTCCACATATCTCTCCTGAGTAAGTACATACCTAATCCATCACATGTACTGAATATGGAGGTTGTACAGCTAGAGCATGACCAGTCTTATAGAGCAGCTGGTGAAGATCTTTGACCGTAGAGACAAATTTCTAAGCAACAATACAACTCACATTGTAAAAGTGTTGTGACATAACTATAAATATGAAGAGGTGACATAGGAACCTGAGGAAACAATGTAGTAGAAGTACCCTCATCTATTCTCAACCGAAAATATGAGGTTAAATTTTAGGGATTCTAAATGGGGGAAGAATGTAATGACTCTAGCTTTATAAATTATATTTTTTTCATGAATAAATGTGTGCTATATTATATTTTATAGTATTATACACAAACAACACATAGAAAAACCAACAAAACTTTATTTCATTAATGGATATTGATACATTAGCCAACAACTAAACCCATGAAAATTTCAAATATTACAATGGGAAAAAATAAAAAATAGAAAAACTAAAATGATAAAATTTAGATAATCCTAGTCTCCTAAAATAATCACCCTCATGAAAAACACTATAAAAAGAAATAAAATAATAGTAAACCAATCAACATTTTAGAAAAAGAAAATATAGAACCTTTGGAAGAATTATAGTGAATGATGTATAAAGTAATGAATATGTATTTATAGGTGATAATATGACCATTGGAATAGTAATGCGACCATTTGAATAGTAATGTGACCATTAGAATAGTAACATGATGTTAGGAATAGTAATCTGACCATTATGAATAGTAACCTAACTGTTGGAATAGTAATTTGGACTCAAAATAATAAAATGTAATATAAATAATACTCATCATGAGTAATTTAATAAAATATAAATATTATAATTTCATAAAATAAATATCAAGATTAAAAACTCAAAGTAACTATAAGCATGATTTTAATAAACTGTATTTTAATATATTTTGTAAAAATTCTAATTTTTATATTAAAAATTAAAATTACCTATGATATAAATCTATTTTGATAAAATGGACTTCATTTTTGAAATAATCACATCAAAATTTTCTAAGGGTGATTTTTTTGGTAAATTTATGAAATACTTCAATTTTTAGGTGAATAATAAAATATAGTTTTTTCATAATCCTTGTGTTTTAAATTAAATCATTCATGATGTAATAATGACCTAATAAATTCTATAAATATTTATAAACTAAAAACATATTTAATGAGGAATTATATTCACGTCAATATGACACATAGTGTGTCCGATATGACTCAAAGTGTGTATTTTTAGTTTCAAAGTAACATTTTAGTTTAGAACATGTATCACATGTTCAAAAATAAGAAAACATGATTGTATTGCCTTGATACTTTATTAAAAAAACCCATAAATCATTTATGACATATAGGAATCAACCTCACATGAATCTGACGCACGGTGTGCTCAATATGACTCAAAGTGTGTGTTTTCAGTTTAAAAGTGAAATTTTAGTACAAAACACACTTTGCATACTCAAAACTAATAAAATGCACTCATATTCATTAATAATTTATTACATTGATCCATAAGTCATTTTTGACATATAGGAATCAAGCGTGTATCAATCTAACACGCGGTGTGCCCGATATGACTTAAAGTACATGTTTTCAGTTTAAAAGTGATATTTTAGTTCAAAATGTGCATCGCTAATTGAAAACTAAGAAAAATACTATGATGATCTTAATAATTTATAACAATGATCTATAAATAATTTGTAACATGTAGGAATTGGACACATGTCAATCTAACACATGATGTGCTCGATATGACTTAAAGTGTGTATTTTTAGTTTAAAAGTAACATTTTAGTTCAAAACAAACATCACTGACTAAAAACCATAAAAACACACTCATATTTTCTTAATAACTTAGTACAATGATCCATAAGTCATTATTTACATGTATTAATCACTTGTAAGTCAATCTAACACATGGTGTGCTTAGTATGGTTCAAAGTATGTGTTTTTAGATTAAAAGTTGCATTTTAGTTCAAAACACATGTCACTTACTAAAAATTGAGAAAACACACTTGGATTATCTTGATAATTTAGTAAAATAATTCATAATTCATTTGTGATATATAGGAATCAACCACGTATCAATCCGACACACGGTGTAGCTTGTATGACTTGAAATTCATGTTTTCAGTTTAAAAGTAACATTTTAGTTAAAAACATGTCACTCACTAAAAACCAAGAAAACAAACTCATATGGTATTAATACTTTAATAAAACATTACATAATTAATTTTTTACATTTATAAATCAACCACACTTTAATCAGATACATATCATGATCGGTATTACTCAAATTTTGTGTTTTCAGTTTAAAAATGGCATTTTAGTTAAAAAAATCACTCACTAAAAACATGAAAAAACAATCAGATTGTCTTTATATTTATTAAAATTATCCATAATTCATCTATGACATATATGAATACACCGCACATCAATCTGACACACAGTGTGACTGATATGACTTGAAGTGTGTGTTTTCAGTTTAAAGTGATGTTTTAGTTAAAAATGTGTCACTCATTGAAAACTAAGATAACATGATCCAATGAACTTATTACTTTATTAAAATAATCCATAATTCATTTATGATGTGTAGGAATCAATCGTACGTCAATATGATACACAATGTGGCCAGTATGACACAAAGTGCATGTTTTCTATTTAAAAATGAGATATTAGTGAAAAAGTGTATCACTCACTGACAACCAAGAAAACACATTTGGATTGTATTTATATTTTAGGAAAATTATCCATAAATCATTTTTGATGTGTAAAAATTATTTATAGGTCAATCTGACACATGGTGTCTCTGATATGACTCAAAGTTCATGCTTTTATTTAAAGTTGACATTTTAGTTCAAAACACGTGTCACATACTCAAAACCAAGAAAATTAACTTGGATTGTCTTGATAATTTACAAAAATGGTCCATAAATCATTTATGACTTTTATGAATCAACCACACATTAATTTGACACATGATGTGTCTGATATGACTTGAAGTGCATGTTTTCATCTTAATTATCGAGTGCTCACCATAAAGAACAAGTATCCCCTTTCAAGGATTGATGACTTGTTCAATCAACTTCAAAGAGTTCAGTACTTATCAAAGGTGGTTATTAATTTTAGATATCATCGTATGAAGGTGAATAATGAATATATTTAGAAGATATCCTTCCATATAAGGTATTGATGCTATGAGTTCATATTGATGCCCTTCAAACTTACTAATGCCCTAAAATCTTCATGGATTTGATGAATAGAGTCATTGGATACTAACTTGACAAATTTTTGGTAATATTTATAAATAATATTCTCATTTACTCTAAGAGAAAGTAGGAATATGAAGAGAATATAATGATTGTGCTATTGACATTAAGAAAGGAGAAAATGTATGCTAAGTTCAGTAAGTGTGATTTTTGGATGCAGTAAGTTGCATTCTTGGGGAATATGATCACAAGTGAGGGAATTTATGTGGACCCTTAAAAAATAAAGGCAACTAAGGAATGACATATTCCCTCAAGTTTCACATAAATTCTTATTTTTCTTAAAGTAGATGGATATTAGTGATGATTTTTTAGAAATTTAACACAATTTTATAGCCCACTAACTAAGTTAACATGGAAAAGGGTAAAGTATGTATGGATGAAAGAATGTGAGGAAAGATTTAAGGAGCTCAAGAAGAGGCTAATCACTACATCTATACTCACACTACCATCAAGTAGAGAATGGTTTTTTATATACAGTGATGCTTCAAGGAAATTCTTGGGTTTTGTACTCATAAAAAATTAAAAAGTGATAACCTAAGCCTCATGAAAGTTGAAGATCCATGATAAAACTACCTGACACGTGATTTGGAGTTAGAAGTTATGATCTTCACTTTAAATATTTAGTTTAACTTCCTCTATAGTGATAAGTGTGACATATATACAAATAAAAAGATTTTAAAGTATATATTCACACAGAAAGAGCTTTGTATGCTTCAATGAAGATGGTTAAAGCTAATCAAGGACTGTGATTACTCTATTCACTACCATCCTGGAAATAAAAAAATGTAGTTGATGCTCTTAGAAGAAAATAACCTACTACACTATCCATGATGTGGATTGAGAAAGACCATATATTTATAGATATTTAATGGATGGATCTTGAAATCATAATAGAAGGGAAGTAATCTTACCTTTCCCAAATTATTTCCTGACCATCTATCTATAAGAGGAGATAAAGGAGGAAAAAAGTGATAATTTAGAGCTTCAAAAGTATGTGAAAACATTAAAGTAATGTAATCTTCATGAGTTCCACATCAATGAAGATGGTTTCATTTGGTTTGGAACTATACTTTGTGTGTCTTCTTCAACTGAGATAAATAAAGATTTATTAGATAATGCAAATATATCATCTTTCTCCAACCATCCCCAAAGTGCCAAGATGTACCGAAATCTTTGAGAGCAGATCTGGTGGTACAACATAAAGAAGGAGATCATTGAGTACACCTCAAAGTTATTGGCATGTCAGTATGTTAAAGTAGAGAGATAAAATTCCAAGGGTTTATGCAATCATTTCTCATACCCACATGGAAATAGGATAACATCACAATGAGCTTTGTCACTTGCCTCCTAAAGACATCTAAAGGAAGCAATGTGATATGGGTTATGGGGGGTCGACTCACAAAGACCACCCACTTCATCGCTATTTGGGAATATTTATCGATTGACCAAATTGATAAGATATATGTAAAGAAAGTGGTGAGGTTGTATAGGGAACCACTTTCGATTGTTTATGATCGTAATCCAAGATTTACTTCTAAATTATTGAGAAGTCTTTAACATGTTCCAATTACTAAATTGAATTTTAGTATGACCTATTACCCTTAAACTAATGGACAATATGAAAGGACCATTTAGAAACTCATGGGATTGCTGGTTAATGGGATTTAAAGGATGATGGGGTCAACATCTCTTATTAATTGAGTTCTCATACAATAACATCTTCTACTCAAGTATTCAAATGGCTTCATATGAAGATATATATGAGAAGTGAAGTATAACTCCTAAATGTTGGGATGGAGTTCGTGAATAGAATATGTTTTGACATGATCTTGTGCAATAAATTATAGATAAGGTTCAATCCATCCAACAATATATAAAATTTGCTCAGAGTCGGTAGAAGAGCTATTATGACAACCATCAAAAGGACTTAGAGTTTGAAGTTGGAGACAGTGTTTTTCTTCGAATATCACCTTGGAAGAGATCCATATGTTTTGTAAAGGAAGGAAATCTTGGCCCTAGGTACATTGTCCCCTTTGATATCCTTGATCACATGGGAGTAGTGGCCAATCGTCTAGTACTTCCACTAAACCTATCTCAAGTTCATAGTATATTCCATGTATCTCTTATGAAGAAGTAAATACCTAATCCCTCACATTTAATGAATCTAGAGGTGGTATATCTAGAGAATGACCTCTCTTATGAGGAGAAATCGGTGAAGATCTTGGATAGTAGAGACAAATTTCTACGCAATAATAAAACTCACATTGTAAAAGTGTTGTGGCATAACCATAAATATGAAGAGGTGTCATAGGATCCTGAGGAAACAATGCAGTAGAAGTACCCTCACCTATTCTCAAATGAGAATATGAGTTGAAATTTAAGATATGAAAGTTATAAATGGGGGAGAATGTAATGACTCTATCTTTAT
Organism: Viscum album; assembly: GCA_963277665.1. Classification (NCBI taxonomy): domain Eukaryota; kingdom Viridiplantae; phylum Streptophyta; class Magnoliopsida; order Santalales; family Viscaceae; genus Viscum; species Viscum album. The sequence continues at coordinate 753,515,888 of OY728132.1, read as the reverse complement.
AAATGATATTTTTTTTCATGAATAAATGTGTGTTATATTATATTATATAGTATTATACACATGCAACACATAGAAAACCCAACAACACTTTATTTCATTAATGGAGATTGATACATTATCCAACAACTAAAGCCATGAAAATTCCAAATATTACATTGGGAAAAAATATAAAATAGAAAAACTATAATGATAAAATTTAGATTATCCTAATCTTCTAGGATAATCTCCCTCGTGAACAACACTATATAAAAGAAACAAAATATTAGTAAACTAACCGACATTTTAGAAAATGAAAATGTAGAACCTTTGGAGTAAGTGTAGTGAATGATGTATAAAGTAATGAAGATGTATTTATATGAGATAATATGACTTTTGAAATAGTTATGAGACCATTGGAATAGTAATGTGACTATTGGAATGGTAATGTGACCGTTAGGAATAGTTATCCGACCATTAGAAATAGTAACCTAACTGTTAGAATAGTAATTTGGCCTCAAAATAATAAAATATAATATAAATAATATTCATCATGAGTAATTTAAGAAAATATAAATATTATAATTCCATAAAATAAATATCAAGATTAAAAACTCAAATAGATTATAAGCAAGTTTTTAATAAACTGTATTTTAATGTATTTAATAAAAATCATAATTTTTATATTAAAAATTAAAATTACTTATGATATAAAGTTATTTTGATAAAATGAACTTTATTTTTGAAATTAGCACATCTAAATTATCTATGGGTGTTTTTTTGGAAAATTTATGAAATACTTCAATTTTTAAGTGAATAGTAAAAATATAGTTTTGTCACAACCCATGTGTTTTAAATTACATCATTCGTGATGTAATAATGACATAATAAATTATATAAATTTGGACCAACCAAAAACAAATTTAATGATCAATTAATTGTGCATCAATCTGACACACAGTGTGTCTGGTATGACTCAAAGTGCGTGTTTTCAGTTTCAAAGTAATATTTTAGCTTAAAATGCATATCACATATTCAAAACTAATAAAACATGCTTGTATTTCCTTGATACTTTAGGAGAATAATCTATACATCATTTATGACATGTAGGAATCAACCACACGTAAATCTGACACATGGTATGCTTGATATGACTCGAAGTTCGTCTTTTCAGTTTAAAAGTGACATTTTAGTTCAAAACACACCTTGAATACTAAAAGATAATAATCATATTATCTTGATACTTTAGGAAATCAATCCATAATTTATTTTTATATTATAGGAATCAGACACTTGTCAATCCAACACAAGGTGTGCCCGGTACAACTCAAAGTACATGTTTTCAGTTTAAAAATGATATTTTAGTTCAAAACGTGCATCACTAATTGAAAACTAAGAAAACACACTCAAATTATCTTGATAATTTATAAAAAAATCCCATGATCTATTTGTGACATATAGTAATTAGCCTCACGTCAATCCAACACATGGTGTGCCTGGTATGACTTAAAGTGCGTGTTTTCAATTTAAAAGTAACATTTTAGTTCAAAACACGCATCACTAACTAAAAACCATGAAACACACTCAGAATTTTTTGATAATTTATTAAAATAATTTATAATTCATTTTTGACGTGTAGGAATTATTCGCACATAAATCTAATGCATGGTGTGTATGTTATGGTTCAAAGTGTGTGTTTTTAGTTTAAAAGTTGCATTTTAGTTCAAAATGTATGTCCTTTACTAAAAATATCAAAAACACTCTCAGGTTATCTTGATAATTTAGGAAAATTATCAATATGTTTTTTTATGTAAATAAATCAACCACACATCAATCTGACACGTGGTTTGATCGTTATGACTCAAAGTGTGTGCTTTCAGTTTAAAAGTGACATTTTAGTTAAAAACATGGCACTCACTGAAAATTGAGAAAACACACTCTGTTACACCCATGATTTCCTTTTGAGGTATTTTTTTATTTATTTTTTGTCTATCATTTCTCCCTTTGGGTTTCCCTTGAGTTTTTGGAGAAAATGAGAAAATTTGAGTAAACAGCAGGTGGTGCATGGTTTGGCAAATTGTGCGCCCTTGCTCAGGTAACCGTGCGGCCAAATTGTGTTTTTGGACAGAGGCTTATTGCACGGTTAGTGCATGGTTTGTAAAAAATGTGAGATAATTTTGTGTCTTGTCCTGCTTGGATAGTAAGTGGTGCACGGTTTCCCCACGGTTTGACAAACCGTGCGGCCTATCCAGGTCATTAAAAATTGGATTTTTATGTTTTCTTTCTCCCTGGTTTTTTAACCCTAAACCCCCATTTCTTCCCCCACTTGGGATTTCCTACCCTAGGAACCTCACCCTCTACCTCTTCCTCCCTTGGATCTCCATTTTGGTGGTGGATTTGGAGCGATTTCTCCTCGATTCTTCAAGTAAGTCCCTCATTTCTTGGTTTCTCCCTCTCTTTTAGGGTTTTCTCCCTCTTTCTTTGGGGTTTCATATCTCCATTAGGTTGGGTGAAATTTTTAGGGTTGGATCTTGTTCTTTAGGGTTTGATATTGATGTTTATGGTTTGATATTTCCTTTATAGGTTTCACTTGAGGTGCGGTTGTGGTTTACCACCAATTTCCAGAAATTTCTACGCTTAAGGTAGGTGGTTCCATGCTTAAACATTATTTGATGATTTGATGTGATTGCTTTAGTGTTTAAATATGTTCTATGATCTATGTGTGTGGTTTTAAAGGTGTTTTTGAAGGGTTTTTATATGCATATAGATTGAAAGTAGTTTTTTTAAAGGAATTTGGTTTTATTTCAAGTGTGTAGCCATGTTGTGGCCTTTGAATGTGTTTTATAAATTGTGAAAGATATTTAATGAATTGTGCAAGTGGTGTGAAACATGTTTTAAAGTGATTTTGGTGTGCGTATGAAATTGAAAGAGGTTTTGGCCTATGAGAAATGGTGGTTTCATATATGCATTCATCTTGTTTGTGTTTTCATGTGAATTAGTGACCTATGTGACATGTGAAATGGTAATTGAGCATGAAGGGAATCCAAGGTATCTAGGTGGGAGAACTAGGACTAGTATGTTAGATGACTCGGAAGTGGCTTGGCTCGGATTCATCTAGCTGGATTAATGATCACAACATGAACTAAATACTTGATGATGATTGGAGACCACTAGAATTTTGGATGTTTCTCCTCTCTAGTGGATCATGCATGGGAACGTTGTTGGTGTTATTTCTATATCAATTTTCACCGAGATACGATGTCTCTAGGGTCCCACTATTGCTAGATCTTATAGGTGTTTCCTTGAATTAGTGCTCTTTTATGATGTGGTGTCATCCGTCAGCATATGGTGGACCTTCATTATATTCCCTTTTAAAGTAAAAAAAGCAAAGTATGTTGTTTTTTAAAATGTTCTCCCTTAAAATGTTTTCTTTAAAATGCTTTCTATAAAAATGTCTCTAGTCTTTCTATTCTAAAACTTGCATGTAAATTGTCTCATGGTGTTTATAGCATGGAATCACCTTATTGGGTGGCATCCTAATGGGCTTTGGCTCACACGTGACTTACACATTTTGGTGTAAGTAGACTTGGTTATGTTTGACACAAGTAAAGGCAAGATGTTTGGAGATGGTGGTTCGGGATGTTAGTGGTTTCCCCTTGTAGGTGTCATAGTGGTGACTTGAGGATGATGTCCCTCTTGTTGCATGGTGGTTTTTGGGATGGTGTCTTATTTCCCTTTTGTTGTAGTCCCTTTAGGTTTTGTTTAAATATAGTAAACATTGAATCTGGAATTTTTTATGCCATGTTTGGATATGTTTGTTCAATTTTGGTTTATTTATGATAGTTGATTTGTTATGATTATTTACATGGGTGAAATTGTTCCCAAGTTTCATTGTTGATACCCAAGCACTTATTGTCAGCCCGTGGGGATCGGGAACGCCCTTCGGGTTATGCCACGGACCGGGTCGGGTGTCAGGTTTCATGGCATCCCGGCTTGGTTCGTGACACAATCAGATGGCCTAAATACTTTAGGAAAACAATCCATAATTCATTTGTTATGTTTAGGAATCAACCACACATCAATCTGATACATAAGAGATCGTTATTACTCAAATTGTGTGTTTTCAATTTAAAATGACAATTTAGTTAAAACATGTGTCAATCAAATAAAAACCAAGAAAACACACTCAGATTGACTTGGTATTTTAGAAAAATGATCCATAAGTCATCTATGACATATATGAATCCACCACACATCAATCTGACACATGGTGTGATCGGTATGACTTGAAGTGTGTGTTTTCAGTTTAAAGTGACATTTAAGTTAAAAACGTGTCACTCACTAAAAATTGAACAAACACACTCGAATGACCTTAACACTTTAGGAAAACAATCTATAAGTCATTTGTGGCATGTAGGAATCAACCACACATCAATTTGATACACAATGTGCCTGTATGACTCAAATGGCATGTTTTCTATTTAAATATGACATTTTAGTGAAAATGTGTGTCACTCACTAACAACCAAACAACCACACATGGATTGTCTTGATATTTTAGGACAATGATCCATAAATCATTTGTGATGTGTAAAAATTAGACACATGTCAATCTGACATACGGTGTCACTAGTATGACTCGAAGTGCATGCTTTTATTAAAAATTGACATTTTAGTTCAAAACACGAATCACATACTAAAAACTAAGAAAATGTACTAGGATTGTTTTGATACTTTATGAAAATGGTTCATAAATAATTTGTGACGTGTATAAATCAACCACACGTTAATCTGACACACGATATGCCTGATATGACTTGAAGTGCGTGTTTTTTATCTTAAAAGCGACATTTTATTAATGAATTGTATCATTTTTATGTTTCATTTATTTCTTTATAATATTACTAGCATAAGCATTTCTTTTTTATATAGGTACATTGTTTTTCTTAAGTGGAGGTGGTTTGTTCGACAACTAGTAGCATGATCAGACTCTTTTGGAAGAGGGTTTGAAGATAATGAAACAAGTATTTTTGAATTTGTTGATATTTGTAATTGATTGTATGTACCAATGTAATTGTATGTATCAATGTAATTGTACATACCAATGTTTGAAATGTTTTTAAGCATTGCGCGCTGTTTTTTATTGTATTATGATGTGAATTTAATTGAAATTAAATTACACCATTTGTTGTGGCACTATTTCTAGCGCTGATAAAGGTTCATTCATCAGCACTATTAAAAACGTTGATGAAGGGACACCTTCATCAGTGCTAAAAAATGTGCTAATAAAGATCTGATTTTATCACCGCTTTTTTAGAGCTGATAAAGGTAGCTTTTATCATCGCTATTTTTAGCGCTGATAAAATCAGTTGACTTTTAAAGGCGTTTACAACATCAGTGCTTTTAGCACTGATAAATGTCATTTTTAGCATTGATAAATGTCATATCTGTAATAGTGTGCTGACCATGTAATAATAATAATAATAATAATAATAATAATTAAATCTTTTTTAAATTTATAAAAAATTAAAGGGGATTTTATACACATATATAATTGTGTGTGTGTGTGACTTTCAAAAACATATATTTATATTAATATATTTACAAACATATATACACAAACATATATACAACTGTGTGTGTAATTAGATAGAGTTGTGCATAATGAGCTCTAAAAAACAGCTAATATACACTTTTTTGAAGTGTATTTAGTTTTCACTACTACAGATGTAAGAACCCGGACCTTCTTTTCAGGTATGGGTTTTCTTTTCTGGTGTTTTTTAGGAAAAGAGGAGAATCTGGAAATTTAAAGAGTACACGCCATGTACTTAGAAGTACATGTCGTGTACCCGGTTGTCGCGGGTGACCGTGTACTAGCCGTGTAACGGCCGAGTACATGGTCGTGTGGGGTGACCTGGAGACTACCTAAAGCAGGGCCCGGTAAAGGCATATACACGTCGTGTACTTTTAAAAGACACGTCGTGTACTTTTATTTTTATTTGATTAAACGGACTGGGGTCGCGTCTAATCGACATAAACAGCCTCTTTCGGTTTCATCTCTTCCAACAGCGATCGAAGCTGGCGATTCTTCTCTGAGCCCCCGACCCGTCGTCCGTTCTCCGAATCAATCGTCGTCGATTACATTGGAATCGTCACGGTGAGTTCTTCCTTCTTCTAGAGTCTCGTTCCTTGATTTCTCCTCTTTCATGAGATATTCTTGGTTGGACGTTTTAAAAGTTTTTGTAGATCTATCACGTTCTAGGTCGATCCAAGGGCCAACACCGGAGTATATCAATCGTACAACGCCAAGGTAGGTGGTTTGTGTCTTTTCATAATTAGTCTTTGAATTTTATGTGCAAAAGTGTCCAATAGCCTGGATTGGGGTATTGCGTGTTTAGAGATTTTAACCCTGTTGATGTGTGCTATGCTTGTTTGCTTGAGGTAGAGTTGTCGGATTGTAAATAGGGTTTTTTGCCATGCTATGGAGGTGTTTGCCCATGTTTGATTTGATATTGACCGTTGGTCTAGGTTTGTCAGTTAGACTGGTTGTTTTCCATGCCTAGTATTGTTAGGATGTAGTGATTTTATCTGTTGTTGTGATATGCTTTGTAGTTGTTTAGTCAAGTAGTTCTTGAGGTTTACTTTGCCTGCTGAATATCGTTTGTGCGCGATTGACTTACACAGGGTTGTGGGAACCTGGTGTAGTTAGACCATAGGGGAAATGGACGCTGAGGGTTTTCCCAGAGTGTCTGTATACTTTTACATTACGAGACCATAGGGGGTGATGGACTTGTGTGCTCCCTCAGAGTGTCTGTAGTTCCACATTGTGAGACCACAGAGGAAATTGGACGTTGAGTGCTTTCTCAGTGTGTATTTAGTTACTATTTCAAGACCGCGGGGGGAATTGACGATGAGTGCTTCCTCAGAAAGTCTTTATTAAAGCTGAATCAGAGGGGTTAGACTGTGAGAACTTCCCAGATGGTTGCTTGAGTTTGATTGGTTGTTTATTTTGATAAATGAAAATGAATGTAATTGAAACTGTAGGACTGTTTACTTTTGAGTATTTCCTTGTTTATTGCTTCATTTTGCTTATTGTCTGCCATATATATTCACTGACTGTTAGGCACATATCTATGTGTGGTTGCCTATTGTGATTCATCTCACACCCTATTTGGGTCATGCTTTTGGGGCCAAATAAATTATATTACTGCAGGTATAGATAAGGGCAAGCGCCCTTATACTTCAGGTACTTGATTGTTGTGGAGCTGGGAAGCATGAGACCAAGATGAGGCTTGCGATGGTGTTGGAGTTATTTACTTGTTTTCTTTGTACTTTTGTTTATTACTGTATTACAACATTGTGACTTGTTTGACTATTTTTCTAGATATTTGTGACATGTGTCATTATTGATATATATATGTTGCAGTTGTTTATTTACTTTCAGTCTTCCGCTGTTTACAGTTGTATGGTATTATTATTGTTTCCACTATTGTTATCTGTTTCTTTCCGCTGCATTACTCTGCCAATGAGGGCATAGTTTCTCCACTATCACACCCAAGGTGCTCGCTGCTAGTTGGCAACCTCTGGCGTTTAGGGAAATGTGCTTGAGGTCGTGTGACCAACCGGGTACGGGGCACCTCTGGGCGGCACCCGGAACCGGGACGTTACAACAAATATGGGTTTTAAAAGCATTAGAAATCGATTTTATCAGCGCTAAAAAACGCTGATAATCGAAGTGTTATTAAAAGGGGTCCCTTTTATCAGCACTTAAAAAACACTGATCAAAACCCTTTTTATCAACGCTAAAAAATGTTGATAAATGCCCCTTTTTATAAGTGTGTTTTTTTAGTGGTGATAAAAGTCAAAAAATAAATTTTTTAGAAAGAAATTTTTTTCTGGAAACTTGTAGGTTCTTTTATCAACACTCGACCCCCCCCCCCTAACAGTGCTACCACACCCCCCACCCTTCACCCGCCTGTGGATGCCTGTCTCTCCTAGGTTTCGAACCTCAGACCTCCACCTTATACTTTAGGGTCTTTTCCACTTACCTTTATTGTTTTGTTATGTATTTTATGATATATCTGTATATCCATATATATATATATATATATATGCATATATAAAATATGTTTTGTGTGTGTGCATATGCATGTGTGTCTATAAATATATGCATACATATATACATGTGTGTGTTTATAAATATAATTATACATGTTTGTATTTATTTACATATATTATATATTAATATTTATATACATATATTATAATATATAGAAAAATATATATTTGTTTATCAATACACGTTCGCACGCATGCTCACACATATATATAAACATTATATATATAATAATTGTATAGTTATATAAATATTCATAAATTTGTATTTTAAATAAAATGAATATTAGTTTTTATTTAGATAAGATTTATATATTGAGAAATATATTTTATATGTAAATATGTTTAATTATTTATTTATAAAATTTAAATTTTTATTGTGAATATATAAAAAATATGTATATATTGTTATATATTTGATTATAAATAACAGTACATTGTGTAAAACGATAAAATTTTAAATCCATAATATCAATATTAATGTAATTCCTAAGAATATATTGAGTCTGCATTGAAAAAAAAAACAAAAAGATCTCCCTTAAACGATGTTGAAAATTCATCGAATGTTAACAAATTGGGGTACCCGACTAAAAACTCAGTTTTGGAGGGCTTATGAACCTTTTTTGGCCTCGAAAAATGTGGAGGGTTTATCGCAAATCATTAGGACGCAAAAGTTGTTGCAGGCTTCGATTTGATATGTGGTAGACTCCAAACGGACACTCGGATTAAAAATTATAGGTGTTTGAAGTTCGAGTTGTATTTTCAACTTATTTTAGATTTTTTATTAATTTTTTTATATTCAAATTGTTATTAAATGACAATTACTAGACAAAAATTACAAGATTATTAATTAAAAATATTTTTTAAATTATTTCATAAGTCTTTTTTATTAAATATCTTATATATTATGTTTAAATTTCTATTTATCATTGTCTAAAACATATTTAATATATATATATATATATATATATTGTTTATATCAATATAAATATATTTATATATTATATATTAATATATTATTTTTAAAGAAATATTTTTTTTTGAAATATACTATAGCAACGTTAATAAAAAAGTGATGATAAAATGAGGTTTTTATGAGTGCTTTTAAAAAAGCGCTGATAAAGTGACTCATTTAACGGTGTTAAAAAAAACAGTGATAAATGGATGATTTTAACACCGGTGTTAAAATTATCTTTTATTAGTGTTTTTTTTTTGTTAGCAATGATAAATATACATATTTATCAGTGTTTTTTTACTAGGGGTGAGAAAAGATATTGGTGTGTAAATAAGTTTATGATGTAGTGTTTGAGAAAAGACATCCTTTTTAGATGATTATTTAATATTGAGAGATGTTGTACTTTATTAACTCTAAATCAAAGCTGAAAATATATTGTATTTCAATGATTTTTAAAATTGTTAGGGTAGTAGCTATTCCCTATGAAAATCTCCTAAGTGAACTCTTTTCTCAAACCCTCTGTATTTGATGTAGTATCCACCAAATGTATAGTGAAATCATATAAGCTCGATTACATCCGTCACCACAGAACGCAACCCAAAAAATCAAATCACCAGACAGTACCTATCCCTCACTCCAAAATCCTTTTTATCACCCCATCACCAATATTGTGGCTGTGGTGGAACCATAATTGCATATGATAAAAGACAAGTCCAACTTCCATCCACGTGTTTGAGTGCGTGGGGAGGAAGAATCCTCACCGGTTCCGTGGTGTGGAATCCATCGGGCGGGGCGGGGATGGGTAGCCGACTTTCCAGAATCAATCCCAGCTGTCGCTGGGCCTTTCTCCCCGCGGGGATGCGAGCCAGGGGAGGTGGGGTCGCCGTCCCCGAGCGGGTGACGCGCTGATTACGTCACCTCTTGCACGCACCTTTGACCGAATTTTTTCTATTTGTGTTTTTTAAAATACTTTTTATTTTAGTTATCATCTTTTTTCGAAAATAACAGTAATTTCATCTCGACCGCTCATCATTTTGTATATTTATTTAATAAATCAATTATAAATGATCATTAATAAAATAAGACGCCGTAAGATTATCCAAATAAACTATGCACAGAAAAATGGAGCTGAAGGATGGAAAAGGGTTGCCGGGAGCTTTGCAGGCCACGTAAACCCTAAACCGGAACCGAAGCCGCCCTTCGTTCACACATCGACCCGCCGAACCGGTTCCACCCCGCGTTGGACTGTCCGTCTGCAGCGGAAAAGCGAAGCCAGCGGTCCGACCCTGGCGTCATTTGAGGCATTTAATGCCGCCGGATTCCTTCGTACGCCTCCCTACCGACACCTGTCGGTCGTGGGGGCGGTGGAACCCAGGCCTCCCCGGTCAAGCTGTTATCCAAAAAAACTATTTACAAATGCTCTTCCTCCCAAAATTCCTTTCCCACGCTCCCATCCCATCCGCGTCTTGAAATGGAGGACCGCTGCTTTGATCGCCGGTTCTAGTTTTCCATGGAGGAGGAGGGGCTCGCCGCGAAAACACCGCGACCGATCCGCCCTGCATTTTCCGTGATGAATCCGATCGCCGGTGCCGGCCTCGGCCTGCCGAGCATCTTCCGTGCGGCGCCGTTCGATTTCGGGAGCTCCGTGGACTGGGCCGGCCTCTGGGATTTCAGCCCCGTACCTGATTCCGGATTCGTCGACGCGCCGCCGCCGCAGACGGACGCTCCTCACCACCATCCATCGCCGTCCCCGACGCTCCCGGAATCCACCTCCGAAGTGGTGAACGCGCCGCCCACTCCGACCACCTCGATTTCTTCTGCCTCCGACGGCCCCAGGGGAAGCAGCAGCAGCGATATCACCGCGTTGAAGGCGGATCAGGCAGAGCGGGAGCCCGACGAGTGTAGTAAGAAACGGTGAGATCCGGCTCTATTGTTTGCTCCCTTCTGAATTCCATTTGCTTTTGGCGTGGAAATTTTGACGCGCTTTCTCGATATCAGTTAATTATGATGATTGCGTTTGCGTGAGTTGGTCAGGTTGGTGAAAGCGAAGCCGAAGAACCCTAAGAGGCAGAGGGAGCCGAGGTTCGCATTCATGACGAAGAGCGAGATCGACCAGTTGGACGATGGCTACAGATGGAGGAAGTACGGGCAGAAGGCAGTCAAGAACAGCCCCTACCCAAGGTGCCCGTAATCACGTATGCATCCATATGTGATCTGTATTGTCAGATTCAGTTTCCCCCATTTCGTTCGTGACGGTGTGCGGTTGACAATGTTGCAGAAGCTACTACCGTTGCACCAGTGCGGCGTGTAGCGTGAAGAAGCGCGTGGAGAGATCCTCCGCCGATTCCTCGGTAGTCGTGACCACTTACGAGGGGCAGCACACTCATCCCGGCACCCTCCTTCCTCGAATCGGTGCACGCTTTGACCTCCCTGCGCCGCCGCCTCCGCCGGATTCCTCCGCCGTCGGCGATACGTCCTCGTCCTACCCCAATTGCACCTCTTCCCTTCCGTATCCGTCTCCGGCTGCACCCTCCGCCGGAGCTTCCTTCAACCGCTGTACGCGTGAATTTCCGGCCTCGTTCCTGTCTGATTTTGTTGACAAGGGACGGTTCTTAGATAATTGTTGCCCTTCATCCTCGCTGCTCTTCGGTGAAGACTACGGACTGCTCGAAGACATGATTTTACAATCCAGCCAAGGGGCCGAGGATACAGAGGCCCCATCCAAAAGAGGTGCACCTGTAGAATAGAGTGATCCCTCGCCTTCGCCTGGGTTTTATGGAAGATTCAAACGTCCTCATGCGCCTGCATGTATCTCTTCTCCCCATTTATGAATCTTTGCTACTTTTAGTGAGACTGAGATAACGGGAGAGTAATGGTTCTGAATTGGTCGTTGAGATCTCAGCTTTGTAACGAGATTGCTTCTGTTAAATCCTTGCTTAATCAATCTTCTTCCCTTAGAACCCTAATGTCTTGGTGTTACTGAAAGGAAAGTAACCGAAGGTTTAGGGTTTAAGCAAAGAGGGCGCATCATGGGACGGGTGACTCGACTTCTGTAGTAGAGCGTACCTTCTTTTCTTTGTTTGGGGCTGGATGAATTTGAATAACATAATCACTGAATTAAAACGTAATGATTTATATAAAATATAATATACTCCCACTTATTAATTAATACTATTTATTATAAATAATATTTAATAATTATGAATAACATAATTACCGAATTAAAACGTAATGATTTATAAAAAATAATATGCTACCACTATTTAATTAATTAGAATGATGAACATATTTATTAATAAGTAAAATATTTATTAATTATCAATTGCATTATTTATTATTAATTAATAATATATTATTATTTTATTAATGTGATTAATCGTATAATAACTAATATTTATTGTTTAATAATATAAATAAAATAATTTGTATTGAATAATATATTTACTTGTTAATAATTATATTATTTATAGTATATTATGGTATGTATTATTGCCCCATGCAGGCGGGTGTGGTGGCTGAGGGATAAGGGGTTTAGGGCGGCAGTCACGAGTCCCCGGGGCGCATCTTTGTAGCGCGTGGAGCCGCCCTTGGCGGGTGTAATAAAAACGTTATATTATGGTATGTACTGTTAATTAATTACTTACACAAATAATAGTATAATATTAATTATTAAAATTAGTAATAATTATAGAATTCATAATTCATAATATTAATAATATTTAATAATAAAATAAATATGATTGTTTATTATACATTATACATACTAATATAATTAACAAATAATAATTTTTATTATTACCAATGCAGTTACTAATATTAATATTTCTTGGCCATTTATAAACATTTCTATTAATTTCTATTTTTATCGATTTCTTTATTTTCTGTAACAAAATATAATATATTAACAAGTTTTTAAATAATGTACAACAATGATTTTAAAAACATATAACACGTATCAATTCAATCTGCATCGCTATCTCGAGTACTCCTTTATGCCACAACCAAATGTATATATAATGCGTTCACATCGTGTCTGTCAATGTCTATACTCGGGCATACACACCTCCTGTGTAGCATTTCCAATACCTACCACCACATCATCCTAAGCGACAGGTAGTGGATCTATAGTCTCCTCGTTCGTACCATGTTCTAGCTGCAAGGAAAGTGAATGCTAATTGGAACTCTCTCCAACATGTAAAGAAGATGGCTGTTGTGTAATGAGTATCTCCAGTCAACCTCTATTGCTTCATCAAAATCTGACAGACTAACAAACTATGTAACTGAATCAGTAGCAAATGCGTCGAGGCCCTCTGAATGAATAACTTGTGGTTGGAGCTGTGGTTGTGTCTGTGCATGTGTTTCACGTTGTGGTTGTGACTTATATGCAATCGGAAATGGAGGAGCATCTGGATGCTCATGATGAACTTCCTCCTGTGCCACATCATCATGTGTTGCATCCAAAAAAGACTCGTCACCCTCTGACACGTCTATATCAGGCTCATCACCATCAACATTGCCTAACACGTCAAAAAAAACCCCATGCTAAATCTCATACATGAGAAGAAGCAACTCGTCACTACTCAATGAAAATAGGTCTAGTCAAATGTACTTCCCTCTGCAAGATCAAAGATGTGAATGAGGTGTGTAATAAGAGGATCATGCAAAATCAAATTATACAGTTAACTAAAGTTAATAAAAAATTGTTCAAAAGTTGAAGGAAGAATTATTACAAACTGATGATAGCCTCATCCATGTCGTTTAAGATATATCAATGCAGACATGTGGTACCCAGACCCATAATCCAATTGATCTGATAGAAGCATGCATATTGTGTTTGCCCCTCATAATCAGAACTCGTGACATCTGCCCCATATCTCAAAATATAGCATGCATGATATCGCCTCAAGTTGAAGTCTCACTTAACATCTTCAAGGAATGAAGTAAAGACAATTGACTGGGCGATGTAGGAATGGGTTGATAGAAGCCAAACTGCTTCATAACTCTATCAATGTAAAGACTCAGATTTTCTATGTAATTTTTTAAATTATATGGAATTATTACGAGTCTATGAAAATTGACGGCGCGTGATTCCAAGGCCCGGCGTGCTCGGAATTAATTTTTGAACTTTTTTTATGGTACGTCCAGTAAACGCGTGTGCGACATTTTCTAACTTTTGAACCAGTGCTCAGATTAAAAATCTGAGGACACCGTTGAATCCACAGCGCCGGGATTCGCTTAAGAGATACTTTACTTTGACCGCAGTAGGTCTGGAGAAAAAGTTAAGTTTTGAGACTTTTAAAAGATTAATACAAATAACTTAGTTAATTTTTATTTTCTCTTTTATCTTTTCCTCTAACAGACAAACAGAGTGTGAGACCAACAATGTGTCAAGCCAATAAATTGCTTGACCTTTCAATTCTAAGTAACTGCACCGTTGGAGAATTAAGAAGGTTCCTAATTAATGGGTCTCCATTAATTCCACGAACGTTGCACACCCTTCTCCTCTCCTATTTATATGGAGCTTGGGAAGAGGTGTCGGCACTGCTTCGCCAAGCAACGAAGTGCTGACAAAGTGCAGAGACGTCAAACACTTGGAGGACGGAGGCGATTCCAGCAGGAGGTGACGATCGACACTGAAACCCCAAACCGGAGATCAACGATCGGGCGACGTCGTTGGAGGCTAGTTGCAGGGGACGACGAACACCGACCCGCTTCCACAAACGCGCTCTCATCATCGTTCTTGAGGTAAGGGTTTAACTTGATTTTAATTCCAAGAGTTTGTTGATTCTTTATCTCCCTCATGATTACGAGCTAACGCGGAGGGCGTAGGCCTAACGAACCCGGCCCGGACCCTCCGTTACCTTGCAAACCCCTTTCGTTCTCCGTGGAAGACCGTCGGCGCGGCGGTGCCGACGACAGGCACCGACAGGGACCAAGGCGACGGTCGACACCGGCCAGCCGTGAGGAAGGAGGCGGCGCTCCCGCACCGCCGGAGGAACCGACCGTGACTCCTCAGCTGCGGCGGTCGGGGGAGGCGGCCAACACACCAGATGACTGCGGAAGAGGAGGGCGACACGACCAGCGCGCCGCTAGAGGACTCGGGCCGCGGGTGGCGAAGCGGCGCGCCGTCGCGCGCCCCTGGAGAAGTCGGCCGACACACCGACGACCACGATGAGATCGGCATGACTCGCTCTAGGGGGTCCCATAAGCCACCTAGCGGCGCCACGTGGTGCCGAACGGCCTTCGGGCCGTTCGGAATACCGGGGGGTTTCACCCCCCTTTTTGCCAGCTCGGGAGACAGCAAACCACACCCCCTTGCGGGCTGCCCTTTGCGGGCCGGGCTGGACCTCGGCCCAGCCGGTCGAGCCCGCCACGGCCCAGCCCAAACCGGGTCGGGCTGGGTCAGTTCGGACCCGGGCCCAACCGGACCCAGAAACACTTAACATAACTTGAAATCCGGGCGTCTGTTTGACGAACGGTCTACGGCGCTGGGACCCTTGGAGCGAGATAGTCCTTTTGGTATACTCCACTTGAGTTTTGGAGATAGTTGGAGTACAACCGGGTTAGATCGAACCCGAATCCAACCGGGCCCTCGGAACTAAAACGCTTATAACTCATACACTAGGCATTTGATTGATGCGCCGTATGTCGCGTTAGAACCCTTACGACATGGCGATCCTTTGAGTTACTCCTTTGTGGAGCTTAGTGGAGGTCGAGGTATGACCGATATCTCGAGGGGCATGCTCTACAGAACTCGAGCGCACCGGGTGTGAGGAATTTTGTGGCAGACTGTAACGTGAAGAAAGAACATCGATCCTGTGTGGGTTAGCATCTATCGATCCTGTGTGGGTCAGCTTTTATCAGATCCTGTGTGGGTCAGCGCTCAACAATCCTGTGTGGGTCAGGGCATACCGATCCCGTGTGGGTCAGATCCTGTGTGGGTCAGTGGGGGTTAGTACCTATCGATCCTACGTGGGTCAGCAGCAGTGTCATTTAACAGAATAAGATGATCTAGCTTACAACTAATCATCTGTACTTTTGTAAAGTTATACCCGATTGTGAGCTGAGTCTTGTTATCTTCATGATGTTACCTATGCGGTTTTCTATCTTCGTGGTGTTACCTGTGTGGTACTTGTACTTTCGTGGTGTTACCTGTGTGGTACTTCTATCTTCGTGGTGTTACCTGTGTGGTACTTCTAACTTCGTGGTGTTACCTGTGTGGTACTTCTAACTTCCTGGTGTTACCTGTGTGGTACTTCTACCTTCGTGTTGTTACCTGTGTGGTACTTCAATCTCAGTGGTGTTACATGTGTGGTATTCCTACCTTCTCGGTGTTACCTTTGTGGTATTCTTCTCTCATGTATGAGATGAGTATATCTTGATAACTTAGGTATATGTATGGGCATATACCTAAGTAGAGTTGATGTCTTGCTTTGTGGTTTTTCCTTTGTGGAACTCTGGGAGACCTACGGGGGTCTTGGGGTCCCTACTGAGTATCGTTATACTCACCCCTGCACGGGCTACGCCCGCACCTTGTTGTGTCTTGTGCAGACGACGTACATCATTGATCGAGGCTAAGGGAGCCCGGACAGGACGGTACTCAGAGGTGGACCATTTGGGCGTGATGTGACGCAGGGACTACCGATCGTGAGCTGTACCTACCCTTCAGGTAGGATCCTCGGTGGACGATCCAGGAGCTATTTTACCTTTTTCAGTTGTATTGTACCATTCAGTTGTACTTTTACAGTTGGGCTTGTATTCCGTCCCCTTTACTTTTAGCACTCTTTTTACTACATCAGTTTACTTAGTGGTTGCTTCTTGTTTTGTTCTTGGACTATGTGTCTGTACAGGTTAAAAGGCAATGCCTTCCCATTTTATGGATATGCCTTTCTGGTGCTAGTCGCCAGCCCCTGGCCTATGGAAGGTGAGCTTGGGGTAGTCACGGAACGGGCCCCGAGGGACGGGTCGTGACAAAGTGGTATCAGAGGAGTTAGTTCTACCAAAGAACTAGGACTCTAATCTTTTCTATGTGGCATTAGTGTTAAGTGTTATGAGTGTGGTTTTCAGTTTGGGGAATCCAGTGTTGGTGCGGCGGCCGGCGTATCCATACACCAGGACCCTAACTTCTGATTTTCGACTCAATGCACGAAAACACTAATTGCGTGTGTTTTGAAAAGTTTTTCTTATGATCTCTTGAGTCAGCTCACCATGTATAACTTATTGACCGTGACACGCCTATCTTCTTTCAGGATGCTGCCACGTAAACAGCCAGTCAGGATTCCCGAGAGAGTACGCGATGACGGCCCACCAAGCGATGAGGCCTCGGTTCAGGGCCCTCTTACGACATTAGCACCTTCGGGTGGTGTACCAGCAGCACCACTACCCGTTGGGCAGCCATTGCCACCAGCCCCACCAGTAGAGGGTGCACGCCGACTGAGCACATTGCACGAGTTTCAGCGGCAGATGCCTCCAAGGTTTCGAGGCGAGACGAACCCGCAGGCGGCTGAGGACTGGCTGAAGGCTCTAGTCATAGTTTTCCGCTTGGTTGGGACATCAACTAAGCTTATGGTGATCCTAGCAGCCAGTCTTTTTCAGGAAACGGTAGGGAGATGGTGGAGCTTGATGCTCCAGATACACGATGATGTGACCCTCATTTGGGCGGACTTTGAGAGCATTTTTAGGGCAGAGTTCATCCCAGCGACCTTACGCTCTGTGCATATACAGGAGCTACTGCACTTACAGTAGGGCAGCATGATTGTGGCCCAGTACTTGGCGAGGTTCACTGATCTCTCCCGCTACTCCACCAACATGGTACGCGACCCTTTCTTCAGGGCTCAGACCTTTGAGCAGGGTCTCCGACGGGAGATCAGAGCATCGATGATATCACTCATCATCCGACGTAGGTTGAGGTGCTAGAGTGAGCGCTTTTGGTGGAGATCTTCCTAGCTGAGCAGACACCGACAACGAGAGCCACCACCGGACGTCTGGTAGTAGAGTCATCTGCAGCAGGTAGTAGACGGATGATGCAGGGGCCCAATCGGACCAGGACTTCTGGTGGACGACCTCAGGATACAGGGTCAGTGGTGTGGGGCTCACGAGACAGAGGATGACAGCTGAGGAGCAGACAATGCTACTCATGTGACGGGCAGGGTCGCATGGCTCGCAACTGCCCGACCCGTCGTACGGACGACCAACAGACAATCGAGGGACTGCCAAGGCAGATGCAGAGATTCGAACAGGGAGGTCCGCAGGCAGTAGGCAGACGTGGCAGAGGAGCTGGCCATGCAGCAGGCGGTGGGCGGAGATTCGAGGTTCTACCGCCACCACCTTCAGGTGGTCCACCCCCAACCACAGGGAGTAGGTGGACATGGGTGAGATCAGCTCCAGGCAGCTGAGGCCTACGACCACAACGCTCCGGAGAATATTATAGGTATGATCTGTATCTACTCCACCTTAGCTGTAGTACTTATAGACACATGTTCCAGTCACTCTTTTATTGCCACGACCCTCATTTGGAGCTTAGAGATTCTGGTGGAGCTGTTGGCTCGATCCTTATTGCTAGAGACTCCTACAGGAGCGTATTCGACGATTACACACTGGTGTCAGCAGTGTGAGATTACTCTAGGAGGTGAGAGATTCAGATAAGATCTTCTAGTAGCGGTGTCGAGGCCTTACGATGCCATCTTGGGTATGGACTGATTATCCACAGTTCACACTTAGATTGTCTGTATTAGGCGCAAAGTACAGTATGTTTGCAAGGATGAGACCAAGTTTTCCTTCACCAGTGAGAAGAGAACCTTTGTAGCACAGGATGGACTTACTCAGAGGAGGGTGTAGCCGATCACACATCAGTTGGATAGCCTTACCCTCGGAGCAGTAGATGTTGAGAGTTCGAGCTATCCTGTAGTGGTGGACTAATATGCCAATGTCTTTCCTGATGATGTTCCGAGACTACCTCCATGCAGAGAGGTAGAATTTTACATCGACCTGTACCCCAATATGACACTGATATATACACCAGTATATCAGATGACTCCCGCAGAGGATCGTGAGTTACAGGTACAGTTGGAGGACTTGCAGAGAAAGAGGTTCATAAGGCCTAGTGTTTCTTCACGGGCAGCCCTGATTTTGTTCGCCAAAAAGGAAGATGGGAGTTTGAGACTCTGTGTGGACTACCAGCACCTAAACCAGGTGACCGTGAAGAACAAGTATCCACTTCTGAGGATTGATGATCTCTTCGATCAGCTGAAGGGAACTCGTTGGTTTTCCAAGATAGACCTCAGATCAGGATATCATCAGCTCAGAGTAAGAGATGAGAATGTGTAGAAGAGGACCTTCAGATGTCGATATGACCACTATAAGTTATTGGTTATGCCATTCGGCATGAACAATTCCCCAACAGTGTTCATGAGACTCATGAAAAAGATCTTTCATCCATACCTTGATCGCTTTGTGGTGGTCTTCATCGACGACATCTTGATATACTCAGCTTCAGAGGAGGAACATGCCTATCATCTGCAGATAGTTCTGGATACACTCTGAGAGCACCAAATTTATGGTAATCTTTCAAAGTGTCAGTTCTAGATACGAGAGGTCCACTTTTTGAGACACATTATCTTAGAGGCAAGATTTGCAGTGGATCCAGTGAAGATAGAGGCTGTACTTTCTTGGGAGCCACCCAGGTGTGTGACCGAGGTGCGGAGTTTCCTGGGGTTGGCTGGAAACTACTAGAGATTCATGCCCGACTTTTCCAGAGTTGCGGCACCCTTGTCAGTGTTGACGAATAAGGTACAACGCTTTGTATGGATGAAGAAATGCCAACAGAGTTTTCAGGAGCTGAGGAAGAGACTGACGAGTGCCCCCATCTTGAGGTCAACACAAGAAGGCGTTGGGTATGTAGTATACTAAGAAACATCAGGGACTGGAATTGGATGTGTCCTGATGTAGGAGCGAGCAGTGATCACTTATGGTCTGCAACAGCTGAGGCAGCATGAGCAGAACTATGCTACCCATGACCTGGAGTTAGCAGCAGTGGTCTTCGCCTTGAAGATGTTATGACATTACTTGATGGGCGAACGTTTTACAGTCTACTCTAATCACACGATTCTCAGGTATATCTTCTCTCAGAAGGATCTGAACCTGATACAACGACGATGGATAAAGTTCCTCCAGGACTATGAATTTGAAATAGTCTATATTCCTGGTAAGGGGAACGTGGTGGCAGACACACTCAGTGGGAGGTCTGGTTTACAACTACTGAGTGAGGTAACAAATCAGCCAGCCGCGTTGTAGATATCATTTGTGGATAGAGATGGAGAAGCTTACCTCTAGTCTATGACAGTCACTCCCCCACTCCTTCAGCGAGTCGGGGAGGCGCAACTTGGAGACATTGACTATGAGGCTCGACGTGCTCAGATATCCTCAGGAAAAACACCTAACAGATTTTCTGAAGGTGGGGAGCACGTCATCCTCTTTAGATGACGTACCATGGTATCTGTGGCGCTATGGGAGGAGGTGTTGAGGGAGTTCCATATGTCCCCTCTGGCGGTACATCATGGTGTGGTGAAGATGTACCAGGACCTCCGACGTCAGCACTGGTGTCCAGGGATGAAGAAATCATTGGAAAAGTTTGTTTCTCGATGCCTCACTTGTAAAAACTCGGATTTTCCATGTAATTTTTTTTAATTATATGAGAATTTTACGAGTCCTTGAAAATTGACAGCGCGTGATTCTGAGGCCCGGTGTGCCTGGAATGAATTTCTGAACTTTTTTTCAGGTACGTTCAGTAAACATTCGAGCGGGTTTTTGTAACTTTTGAACCGGTGCTCAGAATTGAAATCCGAGGATACCGTTGAACTCGCAGTACCGGTATTCACTTAAGGAGACCTTCACCTCGACCGAAGTAGATCAAGGGTGAAATATAACTTTTCAATTTTTTGTGGAAATAATAATAATAAAATAAACATCTATTTTATTTTTGTTGAAACCCCCCATTTTGAATTCCTAAAGGTGGGGACCACCCAAACCCTCTTAATGGGAGAAACCCATTGAACTCCCTCATTAATGAAGAGTTAACCCATGGACTTAATCCAAATTTATTATTCCAACATGGTATAATTAATAGTGCCAATAATTAATTATGCCAATGTAAATTAAATTGATAGACTTAATTTAATAAGTTGGCACCTCTCATTTTTCCGGGTTGGAAATTGTTGGAAAAGGGAGAAGCTTGGGAGATCTTGGAGAAACTCATCTCCAACAAAGAACTTCTCCTCCAAACGAAGAACTCTATCTCCATCAAATAATGTTCTTTAGAGCCAATAAAGAGGACGATGCACGGGCCTGACTTCGGAAGCATGTTGCGGAGGCGAAGATCGTTGGTACCCTCTTCTCCTTCACCGTTTTCATCTCGCGACACATCAATGAACCTTTGAGGTAGGTTTTGATGTTTTAAATACCTCCCTTATCCATTCTTGATGTTCTTCGTGATTCAAAAGTTGTGAACCGCTTGCTACCGCTCTAACACGGAGGGTGTGGGCCAAATGAACATGACCCGACCTCTACGTAATCTCTTGTCGTTTTTGATGAAATATTTGCGACAGAGGAAGACGGAAATCGGAGGCCGACTGCATGACGGGGGCGGCGGCACGCGTCTGTGCCGCCCGAAGAACAAGGGGCCGTGGATTGTGTCGCGACGACAAAGGGAGGACGGCCGACTGAGCTGACTGCCGACGAAGGTGTGACACGCGACCGTGCCACGCGGAGAGGATGGCTGGCTGTTCGGCCAACCACGGTGGACCACCGCATCATGGCCGCCCTGCTGGACCACGGCCACCCCACACAGTGGGCCACCCAACGCGGGCCGGACCCAACGGGCCGGGCCGACCGGGTCGGACTGGACCCAGACCAGTTTCGACCCTATATGTTCTTTTGGCCGTAACTTTGGCACCGAGCTTCTGTTTGGAAAACCGTTTGCGGTTCTGGAAACCTTAGGGTGATACAGTCCTTTTGATATACCCCACTTGATATTTGGATAAAGTTGGGGTATGGTCGGGTTGGATCGAGCACAAATCCAACCGGGCCCTCAGAACTAAAAGACTAATAACTCACAGACCAGACGTCCAATTGACACACTATCTGTTGCGCCGAGACCCCTATTATATGGAGGTCCTTCAGGATACTTATTCGTGGAAATTTGTGGAAGTTGGAGTATCGACCAGTATCTTGAGGAGCAGACTCTCCCGGAGACGAGCAAGCTTAGTGCGGGTACCCTGTAGCTGGCTCTGACGATGTACAAGGATCCTGTGTGGGTATGACGATGTATTGACGATGTACTAGGATACTGTGTGGGTCTGACGATGTACTAAAGATGTACTAGGATCCTGTGTGGGTCTGATGATGTATTGATGATGTAATAGGATCCTGTGTGGGTCTAATGATGTACTAGGATCCTGTGTGGGTCTGACAATGTACTGACATTGTACTAGGATCCTGTGTGGTTCTGACGATGTACTAACTTTGAACTAGGATCCTGTGTGGGTCTAACAGTGTCCTAGGATCCTGTGTGGGTATGCAATTTGGGATCCTTCGCGGGTCTGCCTCTTAACAAAGTAAGATGATTCAGTAGTTACATCTAATCATCTCTACTATTGTACCTAAGTTATACCTGGTATGAAATGAGTCCTTACCTTTCTAGTGATACCTTTGTTTTATTCTTCTGTGTGTCATATCTGTGTGGTACTTACCTTCGTGGTATTCCTACCTTTGTGGAATAATTGATCTTTGGGATTTTGGGTTGGACCCTGTGTTTCCTCTTGGTTGAGATGGGTATACTTGATAACTTAGGTATATGTATGGCCATATACCTAAGTAAGGTTGTCAGTTGATTTCATTCTTTGTGGTTTATCCTTTTTAGATTTTGTGAGACCTTGAGGGTCTCAGGGTCCCTACTGAGTATCGTCATACTCACCCCTGCACGGGCTATGCCTGCACCTTGCTGTGTTTGGTGCAGATGATAGACAATGCTGACTGAGGATGAGAGTACCATGATTGGAGGTAGCTCGAAGGTGGACATTAGACGAGGCATACCACAGAGACAACCATTCGAGATCTGTACCTACCCTTCAGGTAGGATCCTTGGCGGGTGTTCACAGGAGCTGTTTCAGTTTACCTGTACCTTTTAGTTTTCTTGTACTTTCCAGTTGGGCTTGTATTCTGGCCCCTTTTTACTTACTTTCAGCACTCTTTTTCTATACAATTTACTTGTGTTCATATCTTGTTGTGTGCTTGATTGGGTGTGTTTACAGGATATAAAGGCAATGCCTTCCCGATTTTAGGGGACATGCCTTTCGGTTCTAGTCGCCAACCCCTGTCCTATGGAAGGCGGGCTTGGGGTAGTCACGACACGAGCCCCGGGGGACGGGTCCTGATAAATTGGTATTAGTAGAGTCGGTTCTACCGTAGAACATAGGACTTTGATATTTCTTTTAACAATAATAGTGTTAAGTGTAGTGAGTGTGGTTATCAATTTAGGGAACCCAGTGTTGGTGAGACGGCCTACGTATCCATACACCAGGACTCTGACTTCTGATTTCCGACTCAGTGCACAAAAAACCTAATTACGTGTGTGTTTTCAAGATTTTTCTTTGTGATCTCTTTGAGTCATCTCACCAGGTATAACTTATTTATTTTGGCACACCTGTTTCTTTTGAGGATTCCTCCACGCAGAAAACCAGCTAGGGTATCAGGTATAGTATGCTCTGATATCCCACCGAGTGATGAGGCCTCGGTGCAGGGCCCTCTTTCAGTAGAGGCACCAGCGGAGGCACCAACAGTACCATTACCTATTGGGCCACCGATGCCACCATCCCTAGCAGCAGAGGGTGCACACCACTTGAGCACGTTGCATGAGTTCCAACGCTAGAGGCCACCCAGGTTCAGGGGAGAGACGGACCCACAAGCAGCTGAGGATTGGCTGGAGGCCGTGGTGAGAGTCCTTCGACTGGTAGAGACACCAGCTGATCTCATGGTGATCCTTGCCTCCAGTCTTCTACAAGCAGCAGTAGGCATATAGTGGAGTTTGATGATCCAGGTTCAGGACGAGGTGATGCTTCTTTGGGCAGACTTCGAGATCCTGTTTCGGAAAGATTTTGTCCCAGTGACTCTTCGTGCAGTGCGCATACAAGAGCTTCTTCATCTGCAGCAGGGAAGCATGACTGTGGCTCAGTACTCAGTGAGGTTCACTGAACTCTCATACTACTCCACTGATATGGTACATGACCCATTCAGGGCCCAGACCTTTGAGCAGGGACTCAGGCGGGAGATCAGAGCTTTGATGATTTCTCTCAGCATCCCGATGCAGACAGGGGTGTTAGAGCGAGCCCTCTTAGTGGAGAGTTTTCTTACTGAGCAGTCACCTGTAGCGAGACCCACCACCAGTCATCATGTAGCAGAGTCTTCTATAGCTGACAGCAGACAGATGTCACAGAGGTCCAAGAGGACCAGACCTACAGGTGGATGACCGCATGACTCAGGATCAGTTGTGCGGGGTATCGGAGACAGAGCCAGTCATGCGAGGAACATGTAGTGTTTCACATGCGGCGGGCAGGGTCACATGGCTCGTGACTATCCGACCCACCATACAGATGATTAGAAAATGGTCTAAATACCGCCCAAGTAGAGATATAGGTTTGACCGAGGAGGTCCGCAGGGAGTAGACAAATGTGGCAGAGGAGCTGGCCGTGTAACTGGCGGTGGGCGACGATTCGAGATGTTACTTCCACCACCACCAGGTGGTCTACCCCGACCATATGGAGCAGGAGGACATGAGTGAGCTCAGCTCCAGGCAGTTGAGGCCTACGACCATGGCACTCCGGAGATGATACGAGGTACGATCTGTGTCTACTCCACCTTAGTTGCAATACTTATAGACATAGGTTCCAGTCATTCTTTTATTTCCACTACCCTCATTTGGAGCTCAGAGATTCCAATGGAGATTTTGGCTCGATACTTACAGCTAGAGAATTCTACGAGAGTAGATTCGATGATTACTCACTGGTGCCGGTAGTGTGAGCTTACTCTAGGAAGTGATAGCTTCGACTGGGATCTCCTAGTAGCGGCGTCGAGGCCTTACAATGTCATCTTGGGTATGGACTGGTTATCTACAGTCTATTCTCAGATTGACTGTATTATGTGTAAAGTGTGGTGTGTCCACACGAATGAGACCAGTTTTACCTTCACCGGCGAGAAGGGAGCCTTTTCAGTACAAGATGGACTTACCCGGAGGAGAGTGCAGCCGATCACTCATCAGTTGGCTAGCCTTACCCTCGGAGTGGTTGATGTGGAGAGTCTGAGATATCCTGTAGTGGTGGACCAGTATGTGAATGTCTTCCCTAATGATGTTCTGGGTCTACCTCCTCATAGATAGGTGGACTTTTACATTGAATTGTACCCTGGGACGACACTGATATCCACACCAGCGTATCGGATGGCTCCTGTGGAGCTTCGTGAGCTGCGGGTACAATTGGAAGACTTGCAGGGGAAAGAGTTCATTCGACCCAGTGTTTCTCCTTGGGAAACCCTGATTTTGTTTTCCAAGAAGGCGAATGGGATCTTGAGGCTTTGTGTTGACTATTAGTGCCTGAACCAGGTGACCGTGAAGAACAAGTACCCACTTCTGAGGATTGACGACCTCTTTGATCAGCTGAATGGAGCACGGTGGTTCTTGAAGATAGACCTCAGATTAGGCTATCACCAGCCCAGAGTGTGAGATGAGGATGTGCAGAAGACGAATTTCAGATATCGTTACGACCACTACAAGTTCTTGGTTATTCCATTCAGCATTAACAATTCACTAGTAGTGTTCATTGGAATCATGAACAGGATATTTCAGCCATACCTTGATCACTTTGTAATAGTATTAATTGATGACATTCTGATCTACTCGACTACTGAGGAGGAGCATGCCTATCATTTGTAGATAGTTCTGGACACACTCTGAGAGCACTTGATTTATGGTAATCTCTCGAAGTGCCAGTTCTAGATCCGAGAAGTTCACTTTCTGGGACATGTCATCTCGGAGGCTGGAGTTGCAGTGGATCTAGCGAAGATTGAGGCGGTACTTTCTTGGGATCCACCCAGGAGTGTGACGGAGGTATGGAGTTTCCTGGGTTTAGCTGGATACTACCAGAGGTTTGTGCCAGATTTATCCAGAGTTGCAGCACCTTTATCAGCGTTGACAAAGAAGGGGAAACCCTTCTTGTAGACGAAGAGATACCAGCGGATTTTTCAGGAGCTGAGGTAGAGGCTGACTAGTGCCCCCATATTGAGGCTTCTAGAAGAGGGCGTTGGGTATGTAGTCTACTATGACGCATCAGGGACCGGGCTCAGATGTTTCCTGATGCAGGAGCGAGCAGTTATCACGTATGGTTCTCGACAGCTGAGACAACATGAGCAGAACTATGCTACCCTTGACCTGGGGTTAGCAGTAGTGGTCTTCGCCTTGAAGATATGACAACATTACTTGATGGGCGAGTGTTT
Organism: Viscum album; assembly: GCA_963277665.1. Lineage (NCBI taxonomy): Eukaryota > Viridiplantae > Streptophyta > Magnoliopsida > Santalales > Viscaceae > Viscum > Viscum album. The sequence goes on along the minus strand of OY728132.1, from coordinate 753,489,304 downwards.
TACAGTTTAATCTAATCACAAGAGTCTCAGGTATATCTTCTCTCATAAGGACCTGAACCTGAGACAATGATGTTGGCTCGAGTTCCTTCAGGACCATGACTTCGAGATAGTCTATACTCCTGGGAAGGGGAACGTTGTAGAAGATGCACTTAGTAAGAGATCTAGTATACAATTTCTAGGTGAGGCGATAGAGCAGCTGGCCGCTTTGCAGATATCCTTTATAGATCTTGATGGAGTAGATTTTCTTTAGTCTCTTACAGTCACTCCACCACTTCTTCAACGAGTCTGGAAGGCGCAACATGGGGACACTGATTGTGAGGCTCGACGTGCTCATATATCCACAGGACAAACACCTGATGGATTTTCTGAAGGTGGAGAGCACGTCATCCTCTTCATAGGATGTACCATGGTACCGGTTTCACTTCAGGAGGAAATTTTGAGGGAGTTCCACACATCCCCTCTATCGGTACATCCAGGAGTGGCGAAGATGTACCAAGATCTCTGACGACAACACTGGTGGCTGGGAATGAAGAAAGCAGTAGCATAGTTTGCCTCTCGGTGCCTCACTTGTTAGCAAGTGAAGGCGGAACATTAGGTACCAGTAGGCTTGGTTCAGCCTTTAGAGGTTCTAGAGTGGAAGTGGGATGAGATATCCATGGAATTCTTGACAGGTTTTCCATGTACATCCAGAGGTCATGATTCTATCTGGGTGATCATCAACCGACTCACCAAGTCAGACCACTTCATACCGATCAGAGAGCAGGGTTTAATAGAGAGTTTGGGACGCCTATATGTGTTGGAGATGGAGACCTCTGGAGTTCGAGGATGGAGACCACATCTTTCTATGGGTCTCACCTCGATGAGGATTGTAGAGATTTGGCTGGGGCGACAAGTTTTATCTGAGGTTCATTGGACTCTTCCAGGTCCTCAGCAGAGTTGGTGAGGTGGCTTACCACTTAGTTCTTCCCCCTCAGTTGCACCAGGTGAATGACGTCTTCCACGTATCCCAGTAAAGGAGATATGTGCACGACCCTTCTCACATCATCGACCACGATGAGCTGGATGTCAAAGATGGAGTGACTTTTACGGAGGTTCTAGAAGATATTGAGGATCGATAGGAGCGGGTGCTTTGTGGGTGGTCGATACCTCTAGCGCGTGTTCAATGGAAGCATGAGAACCTTCAGGAGAGCACATGAGAGCGGGAGGCTCAGATTTGTGCTTATTACCCCCACTTTTTTTCCTAGTTTTGTGATGTGGCTTTCAGGGATGCAAAGCCCTAAGGTGGGGAGAATGTAAAGACCCGAAATTTCTATGTATTTTTTTTAATTACATGGGAATTTTACGAGTCTGCGAAAATTGATGGCACGTGATTCTGAGGCCCGGTGTACTCAGAATGAATTTCTAAACTTTTTTTTGGGTACATTCAATAAACATGCGAGTGGGTTTTTGTAACTTTTGAACCGGTGCTCAGAATTGAAATATGAGGACACCGTTGAACTCGTAGCACCGATATTCTCTTAAGGAGACCTTCACCATGACCGCAGTAGATCGAGGGTGAAATATAACTTTTCACTTTTTCATGGAAATAAAAATAAAAATAAAATAAACTTCTATTTTATTTTTGTTGAAACCCCCCATTTTGAATTCCTAAAGGTGGGGACCACCCGAACCCTCTTAATGGGAGAAACCCCTTGAAATAAATCATTAATGAAGAGTTAACCCATGGACTTCCTCCAAATGTATGATGCCAACATGGTACAATTAATTGTGCCAACAATTAATTATGCCAACGTAAATTAAATTGATAGACTTAATTTAATAAGTTGGAACCTCTTATTTTTCCGGGTTGGAAATTGTTGGAAAAGGGAGAAGCTTGGTAGATCTTGTAGAAACTCATCTCCAACAAAGAACTTCTCCTCCAAACGAAGAACGCTATCTCCATCAAATAACGTTCTTCGGAGCCAAGAAAGAGGACAACGCACGAGCCCGGCTTCGGAAGTGTGTTGCGGAGGTGACGATCATTGGCACCCTCTTCGCCTTCACTGTTTTCATCTTGCGACACATCAATGAACCTTCGAGGTAGGGTTTTATGTTTTAAATACCTCCCTTACCCATTCTTGATGTTCTTCATGATTCAAAAGTTGTGAACCACTTTCTAATGCTCTAACGCGGAGGGTGAAGGCCAAACGAACATGGCCCGACCTCTCCACAATCCCTTTTGGTTTTTGATGAAATATTTGTGACGGAGGAAGACAACAATAGGAGGCCGACCGCACGATGGGGGCGGCGGTGCATGTCCACACTACCCGGTGAATAATGGGCCGTGGCTTGTGCCGTGATGACGAACGAAGGACAGCTAGCCGTGTTGGCCGCCAGAAAAGGTACGACGTGCGACCGTGCCACACGAAGAGGATGGCTGGCCATCTGGCCAGCCACGACGGACCACCGCACCGCGACCTGACCCGAACCGGATTGGACCCGGTCCAGTTTCGACCCTATACATTCTTTTGGCCGCAACTTTAGCACCAAGTGTCTATTTTAAGAATCGTATATAGCACTAGAAACCTTAGGGAGAGACGGTCCTTTTGGTATACCCCACTTGAGATTTGGATAAAGTTGGGGTACAGTCGGGTTGGATTGAGCACAAATCCAATCAGTCCCTCTAAACTAAAAGACTAATAACTTACAGACCAGGCGTCCAATTGATGCACCGTCTGTTGTGTTGCGACCCCTATTACATGGAGGTCCTTTGGGATACTTCTTCATGGGATTTCTTGGAAGTTGGAGTATCGAATAGTAGCTTGAGGAGTGGACTCTACCAGAGATGAACAAGCTTAGTGCGGGTACCCTATAGCTGGCTCTGACAATGTACTAGGATACTGTGTGGGTCTGACAATGTACTGACGATGTACTAGGATCCTGTGTGGGTTTGATGATGTGCTAATGATGTACTAGGATCCTGTGTGGTTTTGACGATGTACTGATGATGTACTAGGATCCTGTGTGGGTCTGACGATGTACTGATGTTGTACTAGGATCCTGTGTGGGTCTGAGGATGTACCAACTTTGAACTAGGATCCTGTGTGGGTCTAACGGTGTACTAGGATCCTGTGTGGGTCTACAATTTGGGATCCTTCATGGGTCTACCTCTTAACAGATTAAGATGATTAAGTAGTTACATTTAATCATCTATACTACTATACCTAAGTTATACCTAGTATGAGCTGAGTCCTTATCTTCACGGTGATACCTTTGTGGTATTATTCTTTGTGGCGTACCTGTGTGGTACTTACCTTCATGGTATTCCTACTTTTGTGGAATATTTGAGCTTTGGGATTTTAGGTTGGACCCTGTGTTTCCTCATGGTTGAGATTGGTATACTTGATAACTTAGGTATATGTATGGGTATATACCTAAGTAAAGTTGTCAGTTGATTTCATGCTTTGTGGTTTATCCTTTGTGGATTTTGTGAGACCTTGAGGGTCTCGGGGTCCCTACTGAGTATCGTCATACTCACCCCTACACGGGCTATGCCTACAACTTGTTGTGTTTGGTGCAGACGACGAACATTGCTGATTGAGGATGATAGTACCAGGAAAGGAGGTAGCTAGGAGGTGGGCATTAGACGAGGCACACCACAGAGATGACCATTCGAGAGCTATACCTACCCTTCAGGTAGGATCCTTGGCGGGTGTTCATAGGAGCTGTTTCAGTTTACTTGTACCTTTCAGTTTTCTTGTACTTTCTAGTTAGGCTTGTATTTTGGCCCTTTTTTACTTACTTTCATCACTCTTTTACTATACAGTTTACTTGTGTTCATATCTTGCTATGTGCTTGGTTGAGTGTGTTTACAGGATATAAAGGCAATGCCTTCCCGATTTTAGGGGATATGCCTTTCGGTGCTAGTTTCCAGCCCCTGGCCTATGGAAGGCGGGCTTGGGGTAGTCAAGACATGGCCCTCGAGGGATGGGTCGTGAGATCACTTGTCAGCAAGTGAAGGCCGAGCATCAGGTTCTAGCAGGCTTAGCACAACCACTAGAGGTGACGAAGTTAAAGTGGGATAGAATCTTCATGGAATTTGTGATAGTGCTTCCAAGTACGTCCAGGGGACATGATTCCATCTAGGTGATTGTTGACCAACTCACCAAGTTGGTCCACTTCCTACCTATCTGAGAGCATGGATCAATAGAGGGATTGGGATGCCTCTATGTATAAGAGATCGTGCGACTTCATGGGGTGCCATCAACGATTGTATCTGACCATGACACACGTTTTACTTCCCAGTTGTGGAAGGGATTAGAGGAGGTGTTCAGGACTCAGTTGCATTTGAGCACTGCCTTTCATCCTCAAACGGATGGTCAGACAGATCAGACCATTCAGACGCTGGAGGAAATGCTTCATGCATGCGTTCTAGATTTTGGCCGCAGTTAGGAGGATCACTTTACCTTGGTGGAATTCACATACAACAACAATTATCACTCCACCATTGGTATGGAACCATTTGAGGCCTTGTACGGTCGACCATGCAGATCACCTATATACTGGATAGACCCAGGGGAGTCAGCACTTATGGGTCCAGAGTTGGTACGGGATACCACTGAGAAGGTGCAGATCATCTAGGAGTGGATGAAGACTGCACAGAGAAGACATAAGTCTTATGATGACAGGAGGCGAAGACCTTTGGAGTTCGAGGAGGGAGACCATGTCTTCCTACGGGTGTCACCTCGACGAGGTTTATGGAGATTTGGCCGAGTCAGCAAGTTATCATTGAGGTTTATCAGGCCATTTATGATACTTCAGAAGATAGTCATGGTGGCATACCACTTGGAACTTCCACCACAATTGGAGAGGGTGCATGACACCTTCCATGTATCCTAGCTGAGGAGATACATTAATGACCCATCTCACATCATCGACCATGGCGAGTTGGACTTCAATGATGGGGGGATGTTTATGGAGGTTCCAGTGGAGATTGAGGATTGACAGGAGTGAGTCCTTCAAGGGTGGTCAATACCTCTGGTGCACATTTGTTGGCAGCACGAGAACCTCTAGGAGAGCACTCGGGAGTGGGAGGCTTAGATTCGTGCTCAGTACCCCCATTTGTTTTCTTAGTCTATGTTGTAGCTTTCAGGGATGAAAAACCCTAAGGTTGGGAGAATGTAAAGACTCTAATTTTCCATGTATTTTTTTAATTATATGGAATTATTATGAGTCTGTGAAAATTGACGGTGCGTGATTCCGAGGCCCAGTGTGCCCAAAATGAATTTATGAACTTTTTTCATGGTAGGTTCAGTAAACGTGCGAGCAGAATTTTCTAACTTTTGAATCGGTTCCCGGATTAAAAATCCAAGGGAACCGTTGAATATGAAACACCATGATTTTCTCAAGGGAGGCTTCAGTTTGACCGCAGTAGGTCTGGAGAAAAAGTTAAGTTTTGGGACTTTTAAAAGAATAATAAAAATAGATTAGTTAATTTTTATTTTCTCTCTTATCTTTTCCTCCAACAGACAAGCGGAGTGTGGGACCAACTACATGTCAAAATAATAAATGAATTGACCTTTCAATTCTAAGTAACTGCACCATTGGGGAATTAGGAAGGTTCCTAATTAATGGGCCTCTATTAATTCCACGAACGTTGCACACCCTTACCCTCTCATATTTATATGGAGTTTGGGGAGAGGTGTCGGCACTGCTTCGCCAAACAAAGAAGTGATGAAAAAGTATGGAGACTCCAAACCCTTGGAGGACAGAGCCATTTCCAGCGGGAGGTGACTAGTGACACTGAAACCCTGAACTGAAGATCGACGATCGAGTGACATCATTGGAGACTAGTTGTAGGGGACAACTAACAATGACCCGCTTCCATAAATGCACGCTCACCATCGTTCTTGAGGTAGGAGTTTAACTTGATTTAAATTCCAAGAGTTTGTTGATTATTTATCTCCCTCATGATTACAAGCTAACGCAGAGAGTGCAGGTCTAACGAACCCGACCCAGACCCTCCGTTACCTTGCTTCCCCTTTCATTCTCTGTGGAAGACCGCTAGTGTGGCGGTGCCGATGACCGGCACCGGCAGGGACCAAGGCGGGGGCCAGCACCGACCGACCATGAGGAAGGAGGCGGCGCACTCGCGCTGCCAGAGGAACCGGCCGTGGCGGTCGGGGGAGGCGACCCACACACCGGCCGGCCATGGAAGGAGAGGGTGGTATGACAAGCACACCACTAGAGGACTCGAGCTGCAGCTCGTCAGCCGTAGTGGATCAGAGGAAGGAGGCCAGCACACCGAACGAAAGCGGGTGGCAGAGCGGCGCACCGTCGCGCACCACTGGAGAAGTCGACCGACACACCGGCCGACCACGACGGGATCAAAAGGACCCATTCAAGCGGGTCCTGCAAGCCACCTAGCGGCACCGCGTGGCGCTGCCGCTACAGAGGAGCCGAATAGCCTCCGGGCCATTCAGAATACCGGGGGGTTTGACCCCCCATTTTTTCCACCTCAGGCGGATAGCAGGCCGCACCCCCCTTGTGGGCCATGCCTTAGGTGGCCAAGCCGCCCCCTTGCGGGCCGCACCTCACGCAGCCGGGATGCCTGCCCAGTGGGCCGCACCCCCTTACAAGCCTCCCCCTTGCGGGTCGGGCCGGTCCTCAGCCTAGCGGTCCAAGATCGCCGTGGCCCAGCCCAGACCGGGTCGGGCTGGGTCGATCCGACCGAGTCAGATCGGACCCTGGCCCAACCGGACCTAGAAACACTTAAAGGTACATAACTTGAAATCCAGGCGTCCTTTTGATGAACGTTCTATGGTGTTAGGACCCTTGGAGCGAGAAGGTCCTTTTGGTATACTCCACTTGAGTTTTGGAGGTAGTTGGAGTACAGATGGGCTAGATCGAACCTGAATCCAACCGGTCCATCAAAACTAAAACACTTATAACTTACAGACCGGGCGTCCGATTGAACCCTTATGACATGGAAATCCTTTGGGTTACTCCTTTGTGGAGCTTAGTGGCGGTCGAGGTACAACTGATATCTCGAGGGGTAGGTTCTACGAAACTCGAGCGCACTGGGTGCGAGGAATCCTGTGGAAGACTGTAATGTGAAGAAAGAACAACGATCTTGTGTGGGTAAAAATCTACCGATCCTGTGTGGGTCAGCTTATATCAGATCTTGTGTGGGTCAACGCTCAACAATCCTGTGTGGTTCAGCGCATACCAATCCTATGTGGGTCAGCGGGGGTTAGTACCTATCGATCCTGTGTGGGTCAGCAGCAGTGCCATTTTACAAAATAAGATGATCTAGCTTACGACTAATCATATGTACTTCTGTACTTAAGTTATACCTGGTTGTGAGCTAAGTCTTATTATCTTTGTGATGTTACCTATGTGGTACTTCTATCTTTGTGGTGTTACCTGTGTGGTACTTTTGCCTTCGTGGTGTTACCTATGTGGTACTTCTATCTTCGTGGTGTTACCTATGTGGAACTTCTAACTTTGTGGTGTTACCTGTGTGGTACTTATACCTTCATGGTGTTACCTGAGTGTTACTTCAATCTCAGTGGTATTACCTTTGTGGTATTCCTACCTTCGTGGTGTTACCTTTGTGGTATTCTTCCCTCATGTATGAGATGAGTATATCTTGATAACTTAGGTATATGTATGAGCATATACCTAAGTAGTGTTGATGTCTTTCTTTGTGGTTTTTCCTTTGTGGAACTCTAGGAGACCTATGGGGGTCTCGGGGTCCCTACTGAGTATTTTTATACTCACCCCTACATGGGATACGCCTGCACCTTGTTGTGTCTTGTGCAGACAACGTACAACATTGATTGAGGCTGGGGGAGCCAGGACTAGAAGGTACTCAGAGGTGGACCATTTGGGCGTGACGTGATGCAGGGACTACCGATCATGATCTATACATACCCTTCAGGTAGGATCCTTGGTGGACGATCTAGAAGCTTTTTTCCCTTTTTCAGTTGTATTGTATCATTTAGTTGTACTTTTACTTTTACAGTCAGGCTTGTATTTTGGCCCCTTTACTTTCAACACTCTTTTTATGTAGGTCATCTGATCCAGGACTGATGAAGTCATGTATAGTATACAATAATAATATAACTATTTAATTAATAATCATGTAGATCATCTGATACAGGACTGTCCAACATAAATATGTAAATGTGGACATCATGTTTGACGATATCTCAATATCGATGTATCTAACTCCAACTGTAGATAAAATTTTTATAGTTATATTTCAGAATAGAAATCTATACATTTGATTTTCACATAAGAAGGAAAAACATATCATCATCAATGAGGGGACTCTCATAAAATATTGATATTCAATGCTGTGAGGGCATGTGGAGCTAAGCGAGTGATATGCTCCTATATCCACATTTGGATAAGAATAACACATCCGGTAATCCTTATTATATCAATGCGACATGCAATGCATAACACTCTGTATGTATAAACAAGACATATAGACCCCCAACTATATCTCCCTGCTTGGTCCAGGTTCTCAAGTAATTGTAAATATATCAAGTGGACAAATGTATTTTAATGATTGACAAAGATTTTTTTGCCAATAAGTCTCAGAATGTATGTACGTGAAAATCTCAGCACAATGATCCCGTCAGCATAATTGGATAGATGGGTCAAGTGCTCATCTATCCATGGCATGCGTAATCAAATCTAGATGATGAACCTACCATCATCCCAAAACTCAATGCCTAGTAGTCTGTGAAATAAATCAAACCAATATTCACTATCTCAACCCATCACAACTACAACCTCGATAGGGAGACCCAACATAATGGAAACATCCTCAAGAGTAATATTCATCACTCACCACTTTGGAGATGGCACAATGGTGAAAGATAGGGGTACAACAACACTGTTATTTGTGAGGTGCAAGGTTAAAATCCTAGGTGTCTACTCTTGGGTGAATTTCCTCTTCCCCCGGGATCCACTCTTCTTACCGGGTCACCCGGTTCCTGACTGGGTGGGTGAAATGAGGCACGAACCACCTATATTGATAGATTGCTGGGTCAAATCATCATCTATCAGGTCATCACCTTCTGGGATGCTCTGCCATCTCGTTTGGCAACGACTCCTTCCCAGTTGTGGCTCTCTCTAGAGGGATCCTTTTGTGAGGAGGGGGTTACCTGGTGTGGAGGGTTCGAAAAGGCCACACCTGGGGATTCTCTTTTTATAAAAAATAGTCATCATTCCCTCTAGAAAATGAAATATATGTGTCTATGACCTCCATCTATCTACTAGGGTAGCAATGAGCTGATGATCGATGAAGGTAAAGTCACACATCGCTACACCATAGAACCCATGACGACGAAGATGAGGGATGATGGCATGAGGTCATGCAACCTGATGGAAATTATGAGACTTTTGTATGCTTGGAGCAGGAACCTGATGTCCCTATATGACTAGATGTGAAACATGTTTTTATTGCAATGTGATAAATGGAAGGCCCTCCATCTCTAAATTTGATATCATTATTAATTTTTTATAGTTAATTTAATAATTTTTTTAAAATATTTAAAAAAAATACAAGAATAAAAATGATACTCTATGCTAACACTTTATTTTGAAGAATCAATGATACTCTATTTTCTCGCACAAATCACAACCTTCTATAAAATATTCATGAGACAACTTCATGTGATTTCAAGGATATATTTAAAGATAATTTTTTTCGTAGATGAACCACTTATTATTAATTTCTATTGCATGTTTAATTTCTTAATAGTAGAAATATCCCAAAATTCATTCTGATTCAAACAAAAAATGAAACAATCTAGAAATGAAACAAGCTAGAAATGAAAAAAAACCAAAAATTAAAAATATTGAATACAATTTTTTTTTACTTTGTAATGATAAATACATACACTTGATCAAAGATTACATGAAGTGGAGACCCTTCCTACCACTTTGGGACATTTTTTATGAGTATTACCTTTTGTGTGAAAAATGCCACATCATTTTCCCACTCCCTGTTCTTAAGGACAATCCATCTCATTTTTGATATGAGTAGACTTTGTCATCCCTGAGGGTAAAACTTGATAATATTGGGGAAAATGGTTGACTGATTAGCAGTCTAGCTAAAAGTATAAAAATCACCAACATGCATCCAAGGTGCACTATAACAGTCAACCAAAGTACCCACACAATACACCATGTCAACATAGGATTCTCATGATAATTTCTCTAATGCACAAGATGAATCGATATGTGCATAGAGATATCTCAATGCCTAGAAAGAACCACAATCATAGTACCTAATTTCTAGTAAGACCACTAGCACTCAACCACTACTGCCTGTGATCAGGTCTTGGCACTTTGTTACCTCAAAGTGGATCCCTACCCAGTCAAATGTTTGAACATGAAATTATGATGCATCCTACAATATCTTATCAATGTCTCTTTGGAAATTCTGACCAAAGCACATTCAATTTTGCATCATATGATAATACTTTAGGACCATTCAACAAAGTACTTCACACATCTATAAAATATATCCTGTACCAATCCTGTGATTAGTAGTTTATAAACACCCTTGAAGACCCCATTTATGAACTCCATAACATTAGAGGTCATATGTCTATATCTCTTGTCACCATCATATGCTAATGACCATTTCTCCTTTGAAACCCACATCATATAATCATATACATCTTGATTAGCCCTTCTAATTTTCGAGTCAAAAGTTTTACTTCTTACTTTTCTATTCCTTTAGTTTTTAGAATCACAAACACTTACTTAAAACTTGTTTACTAACTTTTTATGTCTAAATTGTTTTAGTATGTTTTTTTTGTAGAAAACAATTACTATCTACCATACATAAAATAATTTCTAAATAATTATGAATATAAACTTATAATTCTTCATTACAATAATCAGAATGAGTATGTGTCTGATTAATCGGACTCAATTTTTATTAGAACAGGAGTTAAACTTTAGTCATGTATTTTGTACTGACAAAATTCATAACTATTATACTAATCCTAGTACTGATACAATCGTACTGATCCTTATAAAGATAATCATATTGATAATTGATAAGGAATTCCATTAGACTCATCCAAGTTTATAATTGAAATAAAAATACTTATTTATATCGTAAGGAATATCTTCAGCACTGTAATGGTGTTAATCAATACGATGCCAAACATTCAGCTACAAATGAGCTATTAAGTTCTAGGCGTTCAAAGCCGTTGCAACAAACTTGGAAATATGACTGTTGTGATATCACAAATAAATACCAAGTCATTTGAAGAGTTTGGAGCTGATTCATTTGTTCATTCTCACAACTCAAGTTTTTTGAAGATAGTTATGTGTGAACCACTCATTCTTAGTTAGTGAAATTCTTTAGAGAGTTATTGTTTTTAAGGAATCATTGTTAGGAATGTTTTCTTAAGAACTTTTGTAATTGTAATCCACGCCTGATCTTTGTTAAAATTGAGGGATTCTAGGGATATGAAGATGGTGAATTTGATCCATCGGATCGAGGGTTTCCAAGTATAAGAAGATAGAGTTAATATGATCATTTTATCGAGGGATTCCTGGGATAGGAAGAAAGATATAATCTGATCTTCATATCAAGGGATTTCCTGGTAAGGAAAGAAAGACTTTACTGTAAGTATAAAATAGTGGGTACCTTTATTAAAGGTTATTGAATACCTTACTCTTAATATTAAAAGACTTATCTTTTTTAATATAGATTGTAAGTAATTATTACTTTTATATAGTTATTGTATTTCTTGTTTTCACAAGTATCTATTTCACTGCATGTAATAGAAAGTTGGTCATCGTACTTAGCTTTCTATATTGTTTGTTTTATCGTTATTACTCTGATTGTGATAAACATACGATGATTAATCAAATACATTGTGATACCAATATTTTAATTTGATATAATCAAACATATTCTAAATCCGATTCCATGACTCTAATAATCAAACTGATTCTGAGTCTGATAATTACTTTAAGAGGACTTGTGTTTTGTTTAGTTTAATTCTTTTAAACTAAGTTTGTTTAAACTAAAATTCACCCTCTTCTTGCAAGTATAGACATCAAAAGATACTCTTATGATCCTACATTTGGTATCAGAGTAGGTTTCCACTACTCATAGACTTACTGAGGTTTTTTTTACTTTCTTTACTTTTTGTAAGTTGCTTTGAAGTTTTGATATAAACTTTTTGTTTATAAAATTTTGTTACAGTAACATGTGTTTGCAGAAAAGAATTTATTTTTTTTAAAGATGGCAGGAATTTATGTTGGTTCTCTTAAAAATTTTAATCCCAGTCACCACCAATTTTTGATGGTAATGACAATGAATATTAGAGATATAAAATGAATACCTTTGTGATCAACATTACGGTAGATAATTTTTTTATTATTATTGGTAAATATAATATTACTGATAAGGATGTTTATGATTTTACAAATACTAATAAGTTAGAATACCAGTTTAACTACAAGGTTATAAATACTTTACTATGTTCTATGACAAGGAAGATCTATAGTCAGATATCATTTTTTTAAGCTTCTAATAGTATCTGGAATAAATTGGAAGTTACTCATTTTGGAACATCAAAATTTATGGAAACTAGAATAGCTATGCTAAGAGCATATTGTCAAGCTTTTGATTTTCTTCCTGGAGAGTCTGTTTCCAAGATTCACCAGTGGTTTATGAAAATTGTTAATAGTTTAAAATCTCTTGGAGAAAAATAAATTGATGATGAAATTCTTATGGAAAAGATTATAGATATTATGCCCAATGAGTGGTAATCAAAAAGAACAATAGTTGATGATACAAAGAAGTTAACTAATATTACTCTTGATTATTTGATTGGAACTCTTATACAGTATGAGGGTATACTTAAGAGAGATTCTGAGAAAGCTAAGAAGAAAAATGATAATGTTTCCTTTACTATAACTTCTACTATACCTTAAAAAGTTCATCCACCTGAGTATGTTTTTAAATCTTTAAGAAAAAATAATGTTGTTGTTCAATCCGATTCTAGTATTTCTAAACATTCTAAGAATGAGTTAGCTAACCTAGAAAGAAGGATAAAAAAGATATATGGTAATAAATATTTTCAATACAGATACAAGAAAGGTCATAAGGATAAAGGTGATAAGAAATATTCTAAAGTCACATGCTATGAATGTAAGAAATCTAGACATATCTGACTAGATTTTCCAAAGTTTAAGAAGAAATATAGAAAGGAAATAATTTAGAAAGAAATGCCAAAAAGTATTAAAAATTCAAAGGCAAAAAAGTATTAAAAACTCCTGACACATGGAGTGATAATGGAGGTGATTTTTCTAGAAGTTATTCAGATAATGAAAGTATTAGATAGAGAAAAATTTGCATTTTTTCAAATACACCCCTTGTAAATCAATTTTTCATGGAAAAGGGACATATTGCTGAAAACATTATGAACATGTATTTAAATGATAATTATTCCAATGAGAAAAATTCTATATCTTCAGATGAAGAATATCCCTCAGCTAGTGATGATAATTATTTACCTATTTATGATGAGGTTTCTTGATTTGCTAAACTTTTAGAAAATGAGAATTGTAAAATTTGAAAAAACTTGATAATGTTAAAGCTAAACTTTATAAGGACGATTCAAGAATAAATGTCTTGACAAATTAAATATCATATATTTTTAAAGATATTGATAGAAATAATTTTAAAAATGAATATATTTAAAAATATTTTTAAAAATTTGTTTATGAGAAAACTATTTTACAAACTAATTTTGATAAACATAGTTCCAAAAATTTTACAAATGCGGATAAGAATTTAGTTATAAAACGGAAATCTGAAATTTATTTTTTGAAGAATCTTTTATCAAATTTTACCTCTGGTAAAGAAAATTTTGATATAATGTACAAAAAAATTCATCCTTATAGTGATAATACCATAATGGTTTATACTAGTAAAAAATCTATTTTCAATAACAATTACTTTGTTAAGAAAAGTGCACCTTTTTTCATTAAGTTCCAAAGTGGTGGGAACTAGACAAAGAATTGTTCCTTAAATAAAATACAATCTTTAGGTTTTAATAAAGCACGTTTTTCAAGGAAATTAAAATTTTCTAAAAACAAAGTTGGAAAAATGTGGTTACATAAAGTTTTGTTTTCTAATAATACTAGACCCAAGAAGGTTTGGGTTCTGAAATTATAATGTTTTTGTTTCCTAGAAAACAAATATAGTACCAACAATAAGAATATATAGTACATGGATAGTGGGTGTTCCAAGAATATGACTGATAATAAAAACTTCTTCAAGAAGATTATCAGAATGAATGGCGACAAAGTAACTTTCATAGATAATGCTCAATGAGATATTATCAAAATAGGTAACATTGTTCTTTTTGGAATGTCTATAATTTCAAATGTTTTATTTTTTGAATGTATTAAAAAAATATTATAAGCATAATCCAATTATGTGATCAAGGTTACCTTGTGAACATTAGGAATGCTAAATGTTTAGTACAAAGTTCCAAGGATGAATTTATTCTTTCTTCCAATAAGCATGAGAATATTTACACACATAACTTAAAAGACATTAGGATCCAATAATTACTATCATGAACCATTCCAGACACCCTGGTGACTTGATACCTGAGATGGTACTAACATAGTCTGAAGAGAATTCCCTATCCTCATGGGTTTATGACTATCACCTGATATTATACAATATGAAAGTGGTAATGCATTTTCCATAAACACAAAGAAATCAAGATAAACAAGTCAGTATGCAAACAAGGAAAACTCCACAGGAAGAAGTGTACCCAAATTCAAACAGGCATAAACAGTCCAAAGTAATACCATAAAGTACCAAAAAATAGGATAACCACCCAAGTCCCAACAGACACCACTCTGCAAGCCCAAGGATCAACAACTAGAACCACCTCCAAGTGGCACTTTACCCTTTCTCTAAATTAGAAGGAGATAATCTAAAAACACCCAAAGAAACAAGTAGGGTATGATCTAAAATCCTAGTAGGGTATTAGTAAGGATTCCATAATAAGATTCCAAAATTAATCAACCAAATAAATCTTTCAGATTTTAAATAAATAGGCATGGATGTTCAAAATAATATTTAAGAAAAATCATGTTTTATATTTCAATTGATGAAAATAATTTAAACAAATGTCTTTATAAACATTTTATATAAAATAGTTTATATAAATTCCCAAGGCATGTGTAAAACAGTTTATAAACAATGACATATATATCAAGTATAAACAAATGAGAAACATAGTTATCTTCTAAGAGGTATGATAGTTCCAGGTTATGGGACCCTCACACTCTCATATGATGATAATGACAATGTGCACACACATCCCTCAAAATTGGTCAAAGAGGAATCATCGACATCCCAATGGGGAATAAGATGTTCCAAAAAGTTTATGTTATATTTGTAAAGCATCAATCCATTGTTAGGGAAATTCCAACCTATCATGTTTTTCTCAAATAACTCACTAACTATATAGGATTTCATGTGATCTAATAATAATAAATAAAGTTTAATTTATTTCAAAACTGTTCAAAATACAATTCAACCCATTTTTCTATTTCAATATGCCAATTTACATTTAAAAACCAAAATATGTTTTTAATCACATCATGTCTTTTCCAAGATAATACCACTGGGTTTCTATCAAAACCATTTTAATCCACTTTCTCAAATAAGAATTTGAAATCAATTTCACAATTAAATTTCTACAATTTAAATTCTATAATTTAAATTCCATATTTTTCCATCAAATACAAATCACACTCGAATTCAATGGAAATGTTTTTTTTATAAATTTCATGCCAAATCCAATTCAAATCCCTAATTCAATGGAATTGGATTTTTAATAAACCTATTGAAAGAGATTACATTTAAATCAAACAATTTAATTTAAATAAAGAAATTTAGTTTTAATAAAATAAACCATTATAAATGGAACCACCTACCTTAGGATCAAGGGATCTTGAAACACAAATCCCTAATTAGAAAACTCCAATGAAGCATGCCAGCAATGAAGATCCAAGAATCAACCTAGATTTAAGATCTGAAACAACGAGGATTAGATCCTCCAATGACACGAAGATCTATAAAACCCTAGGGAGTAAAGTGGAAGGAGAAAGAGAAAGAGAATGAGAAGAGGAAACTAACCAAAAAGAGATCGAACATCATTCTCCTAGCTTTGGTTCTCTTTTGGAGGGGTGTAGGGGAGCTAAAATCACCTCTTGGGAGCCTCCAAGTAAGAATAAAACGCATTAGGTTCGTACCGGCCTCTCAGGAACTTAAAAAAATGGTTTTGGTGTAATATATTTTATTTTACATGTATTAATTTTTGGATATTATATGGATTATTTTCAAGACCAGGCGCTGAGACGACGTGTGATTCTGAGACCCGATGTTACCAGAATAGATGTTTGAAATATATTAAATATATCAAATATCACATGTGCATAGTTTTCATGAAATAGTGGAATATTTTTTAAACATGCACCCGGATCAGAAATCTGAGAGCACTGTTGAATTCAAAATACGAGGTTTACCCTAGGTGTGACTTAACATTATTCAATATGGGCCGTTTTTGTAAGTCATAACAGGCATGAAAATAAATAAAATAATTTAAATAAATAATTTTATTTCATTTGTGTTGATGCCACAATTAATTTTTTTAAACATTTTGTTATGTCAGAATTCCAGGGATAGCCACATAACCCTGGAGACACTGGAGAACCCTTAGAGATACTGTTAGAGAATTCTCTCAGGAGAATGACAATGATATCATGGATCGATTATCGATGTGCATTGGATTAGAAGGATCTTACCAATAAACATGGCACAACTTCATTCTTTATCAGCGATCGATCCAAATCAAGGTAGGGTGTGTGTTTTGATTTGATTCTTCTCCATCATTGATTTCTACGACAAACATGAATCAATCAACAAACATATTGATCCGTAGTTCGGTCATCATGTAGGATGGGTTAATTTGTGGGGTTTTATTTAGGAGAATTATTTTGATTATTTTATTATTTTATTTTCATTCTAATGATTATGGATCAAGATTGAAATGAACATCGATCGAGGTTCATTATTCTTATCTGTTCTTGTGCTTTTCTTTGATAATTCATCATTTGTCGTGGCATTATTTGTTTGTCCCACGACTCGATAGATCTTAATAAATCGATTTTTGTGCACTTATTCCTTGGATAAATGATCTAAAATCATAAATATGAGATTAAAACGACATGATGGAGGTGCGACGATAGAGATAGATCAATTTAGATGATAGTGGATTGCCAATTTTGCGTTCTTCGGTGTGGAAAAAAGAACGACCTATAGATATGTTTTATAAAATAATTTGATTCCAAAATTTTTTGTTCGAGCAATGATAAGGATCAAGTGAAACAATCGTTGATTATCAAAATGATTGGAGCTGAGATTCAAGGAGGTAGCGATGCAGAAGGAAGAATGAGGGTTTATAGAAAAACTCGATCAACATGGCATGTAATCTGGGATTACATAGTATATGGAACCCTTGAGTATTAGATAGGGTTTCTAGAAGAAGTTACGTATCACATGACATGTGACCCCTGTCATATGGTTTATAGTCCCTCCTGGGTGAACTCAGCATGTACTTGGGAAATACACGGATATGGGGTGGACTACCTATGTTGGAGCACACCGTTACTCCCCCACATGGACATAGCTTGGACCAGGTACACAGGCTAGTCCATGTATTGGTACATGGGAAAACATACACAAGATGGAGTTGTGTACTAGAATATAAGTAGACTACACAGGCAACCTACACACCATGTAGTACTACACAAACACGACTTGATGACATAGGCCATTTACATGGGTAGGACCTGGGGTCAAGGGACACGACGCATGACCCCTACTACACGCTATATACTCTTTTATACATAGCTTGGATCTATTATCCTCTGTATCTTGGACAAGTTTCATTAGGGTTATTTCCCCTTATAATTTTCCTAAGGGTTAGTATGGAATCATTTCCTACTCATAGGACCACGATACCTTTAGAAGTAATTCTTGGATAGAGTCATTGGAATCCCTTCAAGAGGCCCAGAGTGAGATCCTATATTCAGATTTGTGCCCTAGGTGAAGTTCTTGATATCGTCATGACCAAAACTACATGAGTGTCAATCCTCTAATTAGAAAGTTAATTCAGATTGAGTTGTTGGTATCACCCCATGGACTTGGAAGTGACCCTCATCTATGTATCATATTCTCTTTGGACTATTAGAATTTTCTTTCTCATGATGAGACCCGACAAGAAATACCACTCAGATAGATATCATCAGTGTGATCAGACTCAGGAGTGTGTTCTTCTGGATGAGTGCTTTGTGAAATCTTCAAGCTGGAATCCTAGGATGGTATACTAAGGTTGTGAATTACCTCTAGACTATGTGTCTTTGTTGAGTATATCTGGATATTATTGTTATATGTGTTTTAGAAATATACCTATGTAGAGTTGACTATACTTTCCTTTATTGTATGCTTTTTGGTTTCATGGTGTCCTATTGAGTATTTTTATACTCACCCCTGCATGGGCTTTGCCTACACGTGTCCTGTCTTGTGAAGATGATCAAAATTTTTGTAGAGTCCTAGGTGGACCAGGACCAGATGATGTTTAGTGAGACCAGACAGACTGAGGTGTGTTCCTGTGGCTTTCTGACAGCAGTCCCAGTATTTACCTTTAGGTTGGACTTGTGTTTTTAGACTCTGTGGTGGGATTTTATTTGGACCTATTTACTTTATTTTAGTTCCTATAATAATCTGGTTATGGGATTTAGATGTATGCATGCATGGTTGTTTAGTTGTTTTTATATTTCAACATTTTATGGGCTTGGAGATGTGTGCGTGTGTATAGGTACTTAGGCTAAGGTATCCCATGTTAGTGATATACCTTCTTGGCACTAGTCACTAGCCCCTAGCCTATTGGAGGTAGGATTGGGGAGTCGCAGAACATGCCCCACAGGGATGGGTAGTGACAGAGTGGTATCAAAGCGGTCAGTTCTACTTTAGGATCAAGAGTCTATGAGATTGGTTTGAGGCAACTGTGTTAAGTATTTTGAGATCAGCTTTTTGGTTAGGGACTCCAGTGTTGGTGCGATAGTCGATGTATCCATACATTAGGACTCTAATTATATGCTTTTCAAATCATTACATGTGAACATTGGTTACAGGTAAAACAATGGTACATACATCATATAGGAATGGGTTGTGGTTTCATGTCCTTCTTGAGTCAGCTCTCCAGATATTCTCATTGATCATGGTACATCTTATTTACTTTCAGGATGTGTTCGCGATGTATACCAGCTATTATTTAGTATAATGATCATGAGTATGAACCCCTCAGTGATGAGGTGTTGATATAGGAACCAGTTCCTAAGATGTTACCTCCAAGTGGTGCACCCTCCATACCACCACCTGTAGAGCAGCACGTGGTACCCATAGTACCAGCGGATGAGGTGCACATGCTGAGCGTGCTTTACGAGTTTTAGCGATAGAGACCCCTTAGGTTCAAGGTGATCCCGACCCATAGGTGGATGAGGGCTAGACCGAGGTGGTGACCTGAGTTTTCTGTCTAGTTAGGATACCGATAGATCAGATGGTGGTCCTGACAACGATCCTTCTTTATGGATCAGTAGGGCGATGGTGGGGTTTAGTGACCCAATCTTATGATGAGGATGCTCTTTCATGGATAGATTTCAAGTGCCTTTTCATAGAGTATTTCTCACTAGCTACACTGAGGGATGTATGTATCCTGGAGCTTCTACAGCTCCAGTAAGGCAACATGACAAAAACTAAGTATTCATCGAGGGTTACCAACCTCTCTAGGTACTTGATGAATATAATTCGAGATCAGTTCTTTAGGGATAAAAACTTTGAGCTTGGTCTGTGCAGATTTATCTGATCTAGTGTTATCCCTCTATGCATTCCTACTATGATGGGGGTGCTAGAGTGATCTTTGGTTGTTTCTCGACTGAGCATTTACAGATGATGGTTTTCAGCAGTGGGAAAGTATAAGAAGATATCATGGAAGTAGGGAGCCGATGACAGTCTCAGGGAACTATACATGTGATACATTTCAAGAGGAGATCCCAAGATAGAGGATCTGCAGTTCAGGTGTAATACCCCGAGCTTCCACGATACGCCTCTCTTTCAATAATGCAATAGCTTGCATTGTACGCAAGTTCGAGTTCTAACACACCGCAACTAATCAAAGTAGCCGTTATGAATAGTAATAACCACCTTTTAAATTTATAGAAATTTTAAATCAACATAGATTGAAGGCTTTGAGGCCCTCAATTTGACAGTTGATTGTGATTGATGACCTCAATCACTCCCTAAAAATATTTACGTTTTTCCTCCAATTATATGTCTCTAATTGCCACCAATGTTCTCCTTATCGAGATCATAATTTGGTGGTGACTTTCTTATTTTCATTTCCCTCTTATTAAGGATAAATTTTATTAACCTTATTTCCGATGTGGGTTTTCCACAAAGGTATTTTCTCTTTTCAACCTTTTATTTTCAAAGAAAAATTTCAAATTGCGAGGACGCAATTTATTGAAGTAGGGGAGAATGTAACACTCCGAGCTTCCACGATACGCCTCTCTTTCAATAATGCAATAGCTTGCATTGTACGCAAGTTCGAGTTCTAACACACCGCAACTAATCAAAGTAGCCGTTATGAATAGTAATAACCACCTTTTAAATTTATAGAAATTTTAAATTTCAAAATGGACTTCATTTTTGTATTCCTAATATTGAAATTAGCCTGTGTTTAATTTTTTGTAATTTTCCGAGAACTTCCAAATTTTTATGAATAGTGAAAAATACTTAAAACAACTTTTTTAATCAAAATAATTTATAGTGATAAGTTATACTATTTAGTGTTTTTAAGGTATAATTAGAATATATTTTTACCATTTTATCCAATGGTGGTCATTATAATTAATTTAACATTGAAATTGGACATAAACAATTGCCAATCTTTTGATATAAATTGTTTCTTAAAAACACGCTATTTGTCGTAACAACGGGAATTAATTATAAAATTAATTAATGCAACTTATATGTTTGTAATTTTGTAAAATAGACATCATTTTTAAATTTGGAATATCAATTATAGCTTTGGGTGAAATTTTGGCCTTGTTCTGAAAAACTTCAATTTTTGATGAATAGTGAAACCACTAAGTGGTAGTTAAATAACTGATTTTTCGTTTAAATAAAATATTACCACTTCTGTGATTTGATTTTCAAAAATCCAACATACATGGTTTTCATTAAGAAGTAAAATGTGGTTCAATGAGATTAAAATAATTTTTTGGTGAATAGTAACTTTTAAGTTCTTAATCGCGATTAGAGGTAATTAGTGTAGTTTAAGGTAAAAACAATGTTTTAATAATTTGATATGAGCTTGACACTTGTCCTACTCCTATTGGATGAGTCATGGCCGACCAAGAAAACCCATGGGTCAACTTGGGGACCCCATGGAGCCACTTTAGTTGGAAAATGACATTAATATATATTTATTTAATGTTAAAAGTAAATTGACACAAACATGAGTTGTCTTACTAAAACAGTTTTTAAGTGGGGTTACACAAGTCCAAATTTTGACTATAAATATTCATTAGAAAGCTAAAAAGATTTCCTACATCATAGTATTTTTTTTATAATTTTTAGACATTAAATAAATTAAATTATTTATGACATCATTATGATGCAGCGATGACCTCATTATTTAACGATTTAAATAAAATGAGAAGATAATGAAAAATCCAAGGCTTAAACTTGTACAAAGCCTATTGGATGAGGATATTTCGAAACCTTATCACCTTAGCCTCGCATTATATAAGTTTGGGACCTTTAGAATCCGAAAAGCATTGTGAAATAATGTAACATTTCAATCTTTCCAAAAGTGCCCCTCCTCTCCACTTATAAAAGGCCCCCACCTCTCCCACCTCATTTACACTTTCAAGCCATTTGGCTCGGCCAAAATATGGCCAAATACTCTCCCAACATCCCTCTCTTACTCCTAGAATCCTCACTTTGGGAAGAACTCTTCCCAAGGAAGCCTTTGGCTCAAATCAAAAAGAGTTACCCGATTTTGAAGTAATGTCTTCTCTAATGTTGTTTTGTTTTATTTTTCTTCTCCAACCCCTAAAATATTTTTATTCATTTCTTTTGTAACAACACCAGTATCCTCAATATACTAGGATGTTGTTATAAGAATTATTGGAGCTACACTTACACACACCTACATCTAATGGTTAAAGAACATACAGTTTCTGTGGATGGTGAATTTCTGCCTCACGAAACGATGATTGTTCAACACTCATATAACACCTTCAAAGGTGGCCATTAATATGTCACTATTTTTATATATGATATATATATTATGTTTATGTTTTTCTTATCCTTCTGTATTTCTCATTTATGTCATACTTTATGATTTCCATTATGGGTAAACGCGATAATTTCATTTTAGGAAGTGCGGACTACCGCCCCCTCAAAGTGATTTGAATCCTTAATACCATATGTGGGATGTATAAACGATGGACTAAATGGTATTATAAATTATATTATACTGGAATTATATTATACCTTTATATAATTATAACTTCATTCCATTAAATACAAAATATAAATGAAAGTAGCGTTCATGCGTACGTACGGCTTACCGTCTCCATGAATGGTGCATTTCATTTCTTACCTCTAAATGTTATGAAATATTATAAATGCATTTATATAATGGATTTATAAGAGTTATATGATATCTATATCATGAATATAGTTCTGGATATAATGGATACATCACCACATGAACAACTTGTAATTATAAGAAGTTTATTTTTGACTCAAGTACCAAAGATCGACAAAATGACCGTTATTAACATAAATAATTTCATAATGTTCATAACATTGTAATAAGTGATATAAAAAGGATAATGAAATTGAAAATGGTTCTTAATAAGGTATATATTAACTCTAGTTTATTATTCAGGAGGTTAAAGAATGGTTGAGTCAAGTCGGACACGAGGTAAGGGAACTTCTTAACCCAATTTCTATTCTTTGGGTTAATCTCCTACTTTCAAATTATGTCATGATATTATTATGTACTATCTTGTATGTGTACTTTATTTATGTGTACTTATAGTGAATACACATAATATATCTACTTTATTTTAAAAGAATGATCTTTGTAAGGGTCTTCGTCTCAATCACCTTTCATTGAGGCATATTTGGTTTTATACACAACTTTCTTTTATACGGTGTATAAACCCCTTTGACTTTTATGTTTATTCAAAAGGAATATTTTTTATACGAAGCATTTTACTAAATAACAAAAAGGGAATGTTTTTCTTTCCGTACTTATGCGGCGACAACGACTTCTCCGCCGCCGTGACCATTATTTGAGTTTCGGCTTCCTCTACAAGCCATCATTTTTTTTAATGAAAAATAAATACAAAGTTTTAACTTTCTTTTATTTTGGTATTGAAAATTGTTTTGAAAGTGTTTTTATTATATCAATGTGTTGTATTGATATCTTGTGATTGAAATGTGGAAATGTTATGTTTCCTTTATGCATGTTTTATGTGATACGATTATGTTATGGTTTATGATATGTTTAAACCTATTCATATGAGGAATGTATTGGATATAATAAGTGACGGGTGGAGCCCGCTATAGCTCCTCGATGCATCGGTAGGTCTCATGAGACAACTAGACGTGGAATTGGCCGAGGCCCTTTCCCCATTTGATTTGTGATTTTGGCCGAGGCCTTAATCATTTTAGACGTCTTGGCCGAGGCCTTGACAAAATGTTTCAGAATGTCTGGCATTATGCATTCCATCATTATGAAAGTGGTTATTGATATTGCATGTGATTATTCGACCAGTAGAATATCCATGTGAAGAAGTAAATGGCATTATCTCGTTTTACTTTTGCCATATTATGTTGAAGTTTAAGTTTAAAAGGCTTTTGTTTTAGTTATACATTGCCTTAAATGTTAATGTTTATTTATGAAAGCTTCCGCTATATTGTTAACCTTGCTGAGCATATGAGCTCACCCCTTTCAATGTTTTAATATTTTTCCAGGATGTGAAGAAGTATTTTATGAATGACCTACAGGGGTAGTCAGAAAGGGATATGATTGTGGACTATGAAGACCATGTTATTGTAGTTTGTTTACTTTTTGATGTAATGAAAGACTTATGAATGTATCTAGTGTTTCCAAGGCTACTAAACTAATCGGTATTTCGAGACTTGATCTTTTGTGATCATGACAATGTTACGAAGTAATGCACCGACTCTGGGTAGCTGGGGTCGGGGCGTTACAGTTGGTATCAAAGGAAGTTTAGTACAAACCTTGGAAGCTAGATTTAGATAAACTCTGATTAGAGCACATAGACCTAAGATGAACTTTGAGGATTAGTATAGAATAACTTCCTAGAATTTTGGTATTGTAGAGATTTTGTGAGTTTTCCGAGCAATACATCCCTGTCTGGATACGAGAAGGTAGAGGCGGCTCTGGCACAGATGTACCTAGGGGTAAAACCTGAAAACACCGCTTTGAGCTGGACTCGAACGGGAACTGGTACACGACAACGGGCCTTGCTGCACTCTTGGTTACGACACTCCCAGGGGATATGCTTAGGATAATTCTCGTTTTCTTTACAAACCACTATGAACGGTTATGAGGATATACTTCCTCAAAGAAAACCTTTTTATGATTATGGATTATATCCATAAATAGTTCAATTTATTATAAGTGTTTTCAAGTTTGTTATTATGTATTTCGATTCATAAACTAACCTAGTTTATGGCATTGTATAGAAATGACGCCCAGTAGAAGGAATGTGAACTCCATCAATACGTATGATCCAAAGAGTAAGAAGGATCATATCTTTCATGGTATTAAGCCAACATTTAGAAGGGAAATATTCTCCCATGTGTTATCAACATATGATGAAATAGTATCATGTGTTAATAAGATAAGTAGAGAATTCTCTGAGTCTTATGGATTTGAAGGGATGAAAGAGAAGAAAAGGATGGAAGAGAGAATGATGGATAAAGGGACGAGGGAAAAGAATAATTTTCCAATATGTGATAACTGTGGGAAGAAACACCTTGGAATTTGCCTGAAGGGAATGGGAGTTTGTTATAAGTGTGGAGAAAAAGGACACCAAGTGCGTGACTGCAAGGGTAAGAAAAAGGTTTCAAATGTACAATGCTTCATCTGCAAGGAGTGGGGACACTACGCAAACCAATGTTCAAATCATCAGAGTATGCCCCAAATGATGTTATTGGATAATAATCAAGTTATGATACTACCACAGATGAGGAGGAATGATTAGTGTTCTTATGTTGTTATTAAAGAATTTTGTAATTTGAGTGTTGGATCAATGATGTACTGGTTATAATAATTATGGAGTATATAAGGATTGTACTGCAGTACTATTTCATCTTGGACTTGAGATTGTGTGGAACCAAGAAAATCGACTCTACATTAGGTTAAATTTTTGGAAAATATATGGTTGAGAGAAAGATAGACCATAATATGGTTTGGATACTGAGATTGTGATTTTGGAATAAGACGTGATTGATTTGGATAAATTATATTGGATATACTTAACTTCCTTGAAACTGATTGATGATTTGTATACTTTTTTTTTTGATAGGAGGAGTATATCTAGTATTCTATAAGGAATAAGGGATCATGGTAATTCAGTATGTTTAAAAAGAATACATGATGAAGGTGTTCACATGTTGTTACATGGAAAAAAGGATCTTCATTATGTTTACCTTCCTTATAAAATTTGGACTGTGAGCTGCACAGAAGTATTTTGGATAACTATAAAGGTTGGAATGGATTAAGTTGATCTTTGGATAGTATTGTTTAAGGTTAAAAAAAATTATGAAGATTATTTTTGGAATATTATAATACTATAGTTTTAGGAAAAGGACAACCTGCTGGGTGGGGCATAACCCGACGCGTCAGACAAAGATGCAGGAATTGAACCCACAACCATAGTGCGACATGCCTTTATTTCCTACCACTAGCCTACAGGAAGTCCCTGGTTATTACAAAATAATTTTACTAATCTAAATGGTATGTGTTAACATTTGGAACCTTATACAATTAGGATAAGTATAATATTTTTGGGTTCTATTATCTTTTTGAGTGAAAGGTGAGTTGAAGGTTGAAACTCTAATTGTCAAGCATAAATATATATATATACCTATCTGTTATTCAATGAATAAATTAATTCTTAAACTTTAGTAAAGGGATATTAAAACAAAAAAATGTGTTACCCTAATAACTTATGTCTTGTTGAACTGATGATATTTTAAATCAACATAGATTGAAGGCTTTGAGGCCCTCAATTTGACAGTTGATTGTGATTGATGACCTCAATCACTCCCTACAAATATTTACGTTTTTCCTCCAATTATATGTCTCTAATTTCCACCAATGTTCTCCTTATCGAGATCATAATTTGGTGGTGACTTTATTATTTCCATTTCCCTCTTATTAAGGATAAATTTTATTAACCTTATTTCCGATGTGGGTTTTCCACAAAGGTATTTTCTCTTTTCAACCTTTTATTTTCAAAGAAAAATTTCAAATTGCGAGGACGCAATTTATTGAAGTAGGGGAGAATGTAACACCCCGAGCTTCCACGATACGCCTCTCTTTCAATAATGCAATATCATGCATTATACGCAAGTTCGAGTTCTAACACACCGCAACTAATCAAAGTAGCCGTTATGAATAGTAATAACCACCTTTTAAATTTATAGAAATTTTAAATCAACATAGATTGAAGGCTTTGAGGCCCTCAATTTGACAGTTGATTGTGATTGATGACCTCAATCACTCCCTACAAATATTTACGTTTTTCCTCCAATTATATGTCTCTAATTGCCACCAATGTTCTCCTTATCGAGATCATAATTTGGTGGTGACTTTCTTATTTCCATTTCCCTCTTATTAAGGATAAATTTTATTAACCTTATTTCCAATGTGGGTTTTCCACAAAGGTATTTTCTCTTTTCAACCTTTTATTTTCAAAGAAAAATTTCAAATTGCGAGGATGAAATTTATTGAAGTAGGGGAGAATGTAACACCCCGAGCTTCCACGATACGCCTCTCTTTCAATAATGCAATAGCTTGCATTGTACGCAAGTTCGAGTTCTAACACACCGCAACTAATCAAAGTAGCCGTTATGAATAGTAATAACCAACTTTTAAATTTATAGAAATTTTAAATTTCAAAATGGACTTCATTTTTTTATTCCTAATATTGAAATTAGCCTAAGTTTAATTTTTTGTAATTTTCCGAGAACTTCCAAATTTTTATGAATAGTGAAAAATACTTAAAACAACTTTTTTAATAAAAATAATTTATAGTGATAAGTTATACTATTTAGTGTTTTTAAGGTATAATTAGAATATATTTTTACCATTTTATCCAATGGTGGTCATTAGAATTAATTTAACATTGAAATTGGACATAAACAATTGCCAATCTTTTGATATAAATTGTTTCTTAAAAACACGCTATTTGTCGTAACAGCGGGAATTAATTATAAAATTAATTAATGCAACTTATATGTTTGTAATTTTGTAAAATAGACATCATTTTTGAATTTGGAATATCAATTATAGCTTAGGGTGAAATTTTGGCCTTGTTCTGAAAAACTTCAATTTTTGATGAATAGTGAAACCACTAAGTGGTAGTTAAATAACTGATTTTTCGTTTAAATAAAATATTACCACTTCTGTGATTTGATTTTCAAAAATCCGACATACATGGTTGTCATTAAGAAGTAAAATGTGGTTCAATGAGATTAAAATATTTTTTTGGTGAATAGTAACTTTTAAGTTCTTAATCGCGATTAGAGGTAATTAGTGTCGTTTAAGGTAAAAACAATGTTTTAATAATTTGATATGAGCTTGAAACTTGTCCTACTCCTATTGGATGAGTCATGGCCGACCAAGACAACCCATGGGTCAACTTGGGGACCCCATGGAGCCACTTTAGTTGGAAAATGACATTAATATATATTTATTTAATGTTAAAAGTAAATTGACACAAACATGAGTTGTCTTACTAAAACAGTTTTTAAGTGGGGTTACACAAGTCCAAATTTTGACTATAAATATTCATTAGAAATCTAAAAATATTTCCTACATCATAGTATTTTTTTTTATAATTTTTAGACATTAAATAAATTAAATTATTTATGACATCATTATGATGCAGCGATGACCTCATTATTTAACAATTTAAATAAAATGAGAAGATAATGCAAAATCCAAGGCTTACACTTGTACAAAGCCTATTGGATGAGGAGATTTCGAAACCTTATCACCTTAGCCTCGAATTATATAAGTGTGGGACCTTTAGAATCCGAAAAGCATTGTGAAATAATGTAACATTTCAATCTTTCCAAAAGTGCCCCTCCTCTCCACTTATAAAAGGCCCCCACCTCTCCCACCTCATTTACACTTTCAAGCCATTTGGCTCGGCCAACCTCTGCCCAAATACTCTCCCAACATCCCTCTCTTACTCCTAGAATCCTCACTTTGGGCAGAACTCTTCCCAAGGAAGCCTTTGGCTCAAATCAAAAAGAGTTACCCGATTTTGAGGTAATGTCTTCTCTAATGTTGTTTTGTTTTATTTTTCTTCTCCAACCCCCTAAACTCTTTTTATTCATTTCCTTTGTAACAAAACCAGTATACTCAATATACTAGGATGTTTTTATAAGAAGGATTCGAGCTACACTTACACACACCTACATCTAATGGTTAAAGAACATACAGTTTCTGTGGATGGTGAATTTCTGCCTCACGAAACGATGATTGTTCAACACTCATATAACACCTTCAAAGGTGGCCATTAAGATGTCACTATTTTTATATATGATATATATATTATGTTTATTTTTTTCTTATCCTTCTGTATTTCTCATTTATGTCATACTTTATGATTTCCATTATGGGTAAACGCGATAATTTCATTTTAGGAAGTGCGGACTACCGCCCCCTCAAAGTGATTTGAATCCTTAATACCATATGTGGGATGTATAAAGGATGGAATAAATGGTATTATACATTATATTATACTAGAATTATATTATACCTTTATATAATTATAACTTCATTCCATTAAATACAAAATATAAACGAAAGTAGCGTTCATGCGTACGTACGACTTACCGTCTCCATGAATGGTGCATTTCATTTCTTATCTCTAAATGTTATGAAATATTATAAATGCATTTATATAATGGATTTATAAGAGATATATGATATCTATATCATGAATATAGTTCTGGATATAATGGATACATCACCACATGAACAACTTGTAATTATAAGAAGTTTATTTTTGACTCAAGTATCAAAGATCGACAAAATGACCGTTATTAACATAAATAATTTCATAATGTTCATAACATTGTAATAAGTGATATAAAAAGGATAATGAAATTGAAAATGGTTCTTAATAAGGTATATATTAACTCTAGTTTATTATTCAGGAGGTTAAAGAACGGTTGAGTCAAGTCGGACACGAGGTAAGGGAACTTCTTAACCCAATTTCTATTCTTTGGGTTAATCTCCTACTTTCAAATTATGTCATGATATTATTATGTAATATCTTGTATGTGTACTTTATTTATGTGTACTTATATTGAATACACATAATATATCTACTTTATTTTAAAAAAATGATCTTTGTAAGGGTCTTCGTCTCAATCACCTTTCATTGAGGCATATTTGGTTTTATACACAACTTTCTTTTATACGGTGTATAAACCCCTTTGACTTTTACGTTTATTCAAAAGGAATCTTTTTTATACGAAGCATTTTACTAAACGAAAAAAAGGGAATGTTTTTCTTTTCGTACTTATGCGGCGACAACGACTTCTCCGCCACCGTGACCATTATTTGAGTTTCGGCTTCCTCTACAAGCCATCATTTTTTTTAATGAAAAATAAATACAAAGTTTTAACCTTCTTTTATTTTGGTATTGAAAATGGTTTTGAAAGTGTTTTTATTATATCAATGTGTTGTATTGATATCTTGTGATTGAAATGTGGAAATGTTATGTTTCCTTTATGCATGTTTTATGTGATACGATTATGTTATGGTTTATGATATGTTTAAACCTATTCATATGAGGAATGTATTAGATATAATAAGTGACGGGTGGAGCCCGCTATAGCTCCTCGATGCATCGGTAGGTCTCATGAGACAACTAGACGTGGAATTGGACGAGGCCCTTTCCCCATTTGATTTGTGATTTTGGCCGAGGCCTTAATCATTTTAGACGTCTTGGCCGAGGCCTTGACAAAATGTTTCAGAATGTCTGGCATTATGCATTCCATCATTATGAAAGTGGTTATTGATATTGCATGTGATTATTCGACCAGTAGAATATCCATGTGAAGAAGTAAATGGCATTATCTCGTTTTACTTTTGCCATATTATGTTGAAGTTTAAGTTTAAAAGGCTTTTGTTTTAGTTATACATTGCCTTAAATGTTAATGTTTATTTATGAAAGCTTCCGCTATATTGTTAACCTTGCTGAGCATATGAGCTCACCCCTTTCAATGTTTTAATATTTTTCCAGGATGTGAAGAAGTATTTTATGAATGACCTACAGGGGTAGTCAGAAAGGGATATGATTGTGGACTATGAAGACCATGTTATTGTAGTTTGTTTACTTTTTGATGTAATGAAATACTTATGAATGTATCTAGTGTTTCCAAGGCTACTAAACTAATCGGTCTTTCGAGACTTGATCTTTTGTGATCATGCCAATGTTACGAAGTAATGCACCGACTCTGGGTAGCTGGGGTCGGGGCGTTACAGTTGGTATCAGAGGAAGTTTAGTACAAACCTTGGAAGCTAGATTTAGATAAACTCTGATTAGAGCACATAGACCTAAG
This sequence comes from Viscum album, assembly GCA_963277665.1. Classification (NCBI taxonomy): domain Eukaryota; kingdom Viridiplantae; phylum Streptophyta; class Magnoliopsida; order Santalales; family Viscaceae; genus Viscum; species Viscum album. Next base: position 753,458,265 of record OY728132.1, on the reverse strand, counting down.
ATGAACTTTGAGGATTAGTATAGAAGAACTTCCTAGAATTTTGGTATTGTAGAGATTTTGTGAGTTTTCCGAGCAATACATCCCTGTCTTGATACGAGCAGGTAGAGGCGGCTCTGGCACAGATGTACCTAGGGGTAAAACCCGAAAACACCGCTTTGAGCTAGACTCGAACGGGAACTGGTGCACGACAACGGGCCTTGCTGCACTCTTGGTTACGACACTCCTGGGGGATATGCTTAGGATAATTCTCGTTTTCTTTACAAACCACTATGAACGGTTATGAGGATATAATTCCTCAAAGAAAACCTTTTTATGATTATGGATTATATCCATAAATAGTTCAATTTATTATAAGTGTTTTCAAGTTTGTTATTATGTATTTCTATTCATAAACTAACCTAGTTTATGGCATTGTATAGAAATGACGCCCAGTAGAAGGAATGTGAACTCTATCAATACGTATGATCCAAAGAGTAAGAAGGATCATATCTTTCATGGTATTAAGCCAACATTTAGAAGGGAAATATTCTCCCATGTGTTATCAACATATGATGAAATAGTATCATGTGTTAATAAGATAAGTAGAGAATTCTCTGAGTCTTATGGATTTGAAGGGATGAAAGAGAAGAAAAGGATGGAAGAGAGAATGATGGATAAAGGGACGAGGGAAAAGAAGAATTTTACAATATGTGATAACTGTGGGAAGAAACACCTTGGAATTTTCCTGAAGGGAATGGGAGTTTGTTATAATTGTGGAGAAAAAGGACACCAAGTGCGTGACTGCAAGGGTAAGAAAAAGGTTTCAAATGTACAATGCTTCATCTGCAAGGAGTGGGGACACTACGCAAACCAATTTTCAAATCATCAGAGTATGCCCCAAATGATGTTATTGGGTAATAATCAAGTTATGATACTACCACAGATGAGGAGGAATGATTAGTGTTCTTATGTTGTTATTAAAGAATTTTGTAATTTGAGTGTTGGATCAATGATGTACTGGTTATAATAATTATGGAGTATATAAGGATTGTACTGCAGTACTATTTCATCTAGGACTTGAGATTGTGTGGAACCAAGAAAATTGACTCCACATTAGGTTAAATTTTTGGAAAATATATGGTTGAGAGAAAGATAGACCATAATATGGTTTGGATACTGAGATTGTGATTTTGGAATAAGACGTGATTGATTTGGATAAATTATATTGGATATACTTAACTTCCTTGAAACTGATTGATGATTTGTATACTTTTTTTTTTGATAGGAGGAGTATATATAGTATTCTATAAGGAATAAGGGATCATGGTAATTCAGTATGTTTAAAAAGAATACATGATGAAGGTGTTCACATGTTGTTACATGGAAAAAAGGGTCTTCATTATGTTTACCTTCCTTATAAAATTTGGACTGTGAGCTGGACAGAAGTATTTTGGATAACTATAAAGGTTGGAATGGATTAAGTTGATCTTTGGATAGTATTGTTTAAGGTTAAAAAAAATTATGAAGATTATTTTTGGAATATTATAATACTATAGTTTTAGGAAAAGGACAACCTGCAGGGTGGGGCATAACCTGACGCGTCGGACAAAGCTGCAGGAATTGAACCCACAACCATAGTGCGACAGGCCTTTATTTCCTACCACTAGCCTACAGGAAGTCCCTGGTTATTACAAAATAATTTTACTAATCTAAATGGTATGTGTTAACATTTGGAACCTTATACAATTAGGATAAGTATAATATTTTTGGGTTCTATTATCTTTTTGAGTGAAAGGTGAGTTGAAGGTTGAAACTCTAATTGTCAAGCATAAATATATATATATACCTATCTGTTATTCAATGAATAAATTAATTCTTAAACTTTAGTAAAGGGATATTAAAACAAAAAAATGTGTTACCCTAATACCTTATGTCTTGTTGAACTGATGATATTTTAAATCAACATAGATTGAAGGCTTTGAGGCCCTCAATTTGACAGTTGATTGTGATTGATGACCTCAATCACTCCCTACAAATATTTACGTTTTTCCTCCAATTATATGTCTCTAATTTCCACCAATGTTCTCCTTATCGAGATCATAATTTGGTGGTGACTTTCTTATTTCCATTTCCCTCTTATTAAGGATAAATTTTATTAACCTTATTTCCGATGTGGGTTTTCCACAAAGGTATTTTCTCTTTTCAACCTTTTATTTTCAAAGAAAAATTTCAAATTGTGAGGACGCAATTTATTGAAGTAGGGGAGAATGTAACACCCCGAGCTTCCACGATACGCCTCTCTTTCAATAATGCAATAGCTTGCATTGTACGCAAGTTTGAGTTCTAACACACCGCAACTAATCAAAGTAGCCATTATGAATAGTAATAACCACCTTTTAAATTTATAGAAATTTTAAATTTCAAAATGGACTTCATTTTTTTATTCCTAATATTGAAATTAGCCTATGTTTAATTTTTTGTAATTTTCCGAGAACTTCAAATTTTTATGAATAGTGAAAAATACTTAAAACAACTTTTTTAATCAAAATAATTTACAGTGATAAGTTATAATATTTAGTGGTTTTAAGGTATAATTAGAATATATTTTTACCATTTTATCCAATGGTGGTCATTAGAATTAATTTAACATTGAAATTGGACATAAACAATTGCCAATCTTTTGATATAAATTGTTTCTTAAAAACACGCTATTTGTCGTAACAGCGAGAATTAATTATAAAATTAATTAATGCAACTTATATGTTTGGAATTTTTTAAAATAGACATCATTTTTGAATTCGGAATATCAATTATAGCTTAGGGTGAAATTTTGGCCTTGTTCTGAAAAACTTCAATTTTTGATGAATAGTGAAACCACTAAGTGGTAGTTAAATAACTGATTTTTTCGTTTAAATAAAATATTACCACTTCTGTGATTTGATTTTCAAAAATCCGACATACATGGTTGTCATTAAGAAGTAAAATGTGGTTCAATGAGATTAAAATAATTTTTTGGTGAATAGTAACTTTTAAGTTCTTAATCGCGATTAGAGGTAATTAGTGTAGTTTAAGGTAAAAACAATGTTTTAATAATTTGATATTAGCTTGACACTTGTCCTACTCCTATTGGATGAGTCATGGCCGACCAAGACAACCCATGGGTCAACTTGGGGACCCCATGGAGCCACTTTAGTTGGAAAATGACATTAATATATATTTATTTAATGTTAAAAGTAAATTGACACAAACATGAGTTGTCTTACTAAAACAGTTTTTAAGTGGGGTTACACAAGTCCAAATTTTGACTATAAATATTCATTAGAAATCTAAAAAGATTTCCTACATCATAGTATTTTTTTTATAATTTTTAGACATTAAATAAATTAAATTATTTATGACATCATTATGATGCAGCGATGACCTCATTATTTAACGATTTAAATAAAATGAGAAGATAATGCAAAATCCAAGGCTTACACTTGTAAAAAGCCTATTGGATGAGGAGATTTCTAAACCTTATCACCTTAGCCTCGAATTATATAAGTGTGGGACCTTTAGAATCCGAAAAGCATTGTGAAATAATGTAACATTTCAATCTTTCCAAAAGTGCCCCTCCTCTCCACTTATAAAAGGCCCCCACCTCTCCCACCTCATTTACACTTTCAAGCCATTTAACTCGGCCAAAATATGGCCAAATACTCTCCCAACATCCCTCTCTTACTCCTAGAATCCTCACTTTGGGCAGAACTCTTCTCAAGGAAGCCTTTGGCTCAAATCAAAAAGAGTTACCCGATTTTGAGGTAATGTCTTCTCTAATGTTGTTTTGTTTTATTTCTCTTCTCCAACCCCCTAAACTCTTTTTATTCATTTCTTTTGTAACAAAACCAGTATCCTCAATATACTAGGATGTTTTTATAAGAAGGATTCGAGCTACACTTACACACACCTACATCTAATGGTTAAAGAACATACAGTTTCTGTGGATGGTGAATTTCTGCCTCACGAAACGATGATTGTTCAACACTCATATAACACCTTCAAAGGTGGCCATTAAGATGTCACTATTTTTATATATGATATATATATTATGTTTATGTTTTTCTTATCCTTCTGTATTTCTCATTTATGTCATACTTTATGATTTCCATTATGGGTAAACGCGATAATTTCATTTTAGGAAGTGCGGACTACCGCCCCCTCAAAGTGATTTGAATCGTTAATACCATATGTGGGATGTATAAAGGATGGACTAAATGGTATTATACATTATATTATACTGGAATTATATTATACCTTTATATAATTATAACTTCATTCCATTAAATACAAAATATAAACGAAAGTAGCGTTCATGCGTACGTACGGCTTACCGTCTCCATGAATGGTGCATTTCATTTCTTACCTCTAAATGTTATGAAATATTATAAATGCATTTATATAATGTATTTATAAGAGATATATGATATCTATATCATGAATATAGTTTTGGATATAATGGATACATCACCACATGAACAACTTGTAATTATAAGAAGTTTATTTTTGACTCAAGTACCAAAGATCGACAAAATGACCGTTATTAACATAAATAATTTCATAATGTTCATAACATTGTAATAAGTGATATAAAAAGGATAATGAAATTGAAAATGGTTCTTAATAAGGTATATATTAACTCTAGTTTATTATTCGGGAGGTTAAAGAACGGTTGAGTCAAGTCGGACACGAGGTAAGGGAACTTCTTAACCCAATTTCTATTCTTTGGGTTAATCTCCTACTTTCAAATTATGTCATGATATTATTATGTACTATCTTGTATGTGTACTTTATTTATGTGTACTTATAGTTAATACACATAATATATCTACTTTATTTTAAAAAAATGATCTTTGTAAGGGTCTTCGTCTCAATCACCTTTCATTGAGGCATATTTGGTTTTATACACAACTTTCTTTTATACGGTGTTTAAACCCTTTTGACTTTTATGTTTATTCAAAAGGAATCTTTTTTATACGAAGCATTTTACTAAATGACAAAAAGGGAATGTTTTTCTTTCCGTACTTATGCGGCGATAATGACTTCTCCGCCGCCGTGACCATTATTTGAGTTTCGGCTTCCTCTACAAGCCATCATTTTTTTTAATGAAAAATAAATACAAAGTTTTAACTTTCTTTTATTTTGGTATTGAAAATGGTTTTGAAAGTGTTTTTATTATATCAATGTGTTGTATTGATATCTTGTGATTGAAATGTGGAAATGTTATGTTTCCTTTATGCATGTTTTATGTGATACGATTATGTTATGGTTTATGATATGTTTAAACCTATTCATATGAGGAATGTATTGGACATAATAAGTGACGGGTGGAGCCCTCTATAGCTCCTCGATGCATCGGTAGGTCTCATGAGACAACTAGACGTGGAATTGTCCGAGGCCCTTTCCCCATTTGATTTGTGATTTTGGCCGAGGCCTTAATCATTTTAGACGTCTTGGCCGAGGCCTTGACAAAATGTTTCAGAATGTCTGGCATTATGCATTCCATCATTATGAAAGTGGTTATTGATATTGCATGTGATTATTCGACCAGTAGAATATCCATGTGAAGAAGTAAATGCCATTATCTCGTTTTACTTTTGCCATATTATGTTGAAGTTTAAGTTTAAAAGGCTTTTGTTTTAGTTATACATTGCCTTAAATGTTAATGTTTATTTATGAAAGCTTCCACTATATTGTTAACCTTGCTGAGCATCTGAGCTCACCCCTTTCAATGTTTTAATATTTTTCCAGGATGTGAAGAAGTATTTTATGAATGACCTACAGGGGTAGTCAGAAAGGGATATGATTGTGGACTATGAAGACCATGTTATTGTAGTTTGTTTACTTTTTGATGTAATGAAAGACTTATGAATATATCTAGTGTTTCGAAGGCTACTAAACTAATCGGTCTTTCGAGACTTGATATTTTGTGATCATGCCAATGTTACGAAGTAATGCACCGGCTCTGGGTAGCTGGGGTTGGGGCGTTACATCAGGGCTCACACGATAGGCCCAATCAACCCAGAGATAGGCGGTGCCACTCATGTGATGACAAGGAACATCTTGCAGAATATTTTATAACCCGCCGTATAGTTGATATAGATACCAAAGATGGATCACCAATGCATATACAATGACATGATCAAGCAGTTTTATAGGGTGGCAGATGTGGCCGAGGAGTTGGGAGAGAATAAGGAGGTGGTCTACGTTTTGACTTGTTACCACCCCACCCCTAGGTGTTCCACGCCAGGCTCAGAGAACTAGAGGAAAGGGGAGGGTACAACTATAGGCAGTCAAGCCTTATGACCCAGAGGCTCCAGGAATTATTTGAGGTACGATTTGTGTCTTTTCTACCTTAGCTATAGTACTGATAGACATAGGTGCTAGTCATTCCCTTCTTTCCATATACCTTGTGTGAGACTTAGAGATTTTAGTCGAACCTTTGGCTTGACCCTTATGTTTAGAGACTCCTACTGGAGAAGACTTGGTGATCATTCACTTGTGCCAATGGTGTGACTTGACTATTGGAGGTGAGAGTTTCTATTGGAATCTCTCGGTAGTAGCATCAATGCCTTACGACATTTGTAACACCCCAAGCTTCCATGATACGTTTCTCTTTGAATAACACAATAGTGTACGATGTACGCAACACCGAGTTCAAGCGCACCACAACCTATCAAACAAGCCATTTAAAAAGAAGTTATGAATATAACCACATTTTGAATTTTAGATACATCCTATATAATTTTAACATTCATCTTTTCTGTTTCTTAGACATAATATAAGGAAAAATTCAATTTTTCAGATAAAAGAAGTATTTCCACCTTTTAATGGAGAACCCTTTATAAATCCAATATTTGACACTTTTATATATTCAATTTGATGAAATTAAATTCTTCTTTAGAAGCGGGACATAAAAATTTAGTTTGGATAAATTTTTGTTATTTTTCTGATAACTTTCATATTTTGATACTAAATTTTAATTGAAAACAACTTTTTAATCAAAATAATTTATAGTGTTAAATTATACATTTGAATGATTTTGAAGTATAATTAGATTATATTTTTATCATTTAATCCAATGTTGGTCATTGGAAGTAATTTCACTTTTAAACTGGACATAAACACATATCAATCTTTTGATAGTTTTTACTTCTCAAAAACTCGCTTTCTGATTTTGACAACAGGAATTAATTTTAAATTAATTAATGAAACTTATATGTTTTGAATTGGTAAAATATACATAATTTTGGATTAAAAACATCAAAATTATCTTAGGGTGAAGTTTTGGTATTTTTCTGAAAACTTTCAATTTTTGATGAATAGTGAAGAACACTGCGTTATTGTTTAAAAAATGAATTTTTATTTAAATAATTATTTTTTATTTAAATTTATTTTAAGTAAAAATAGATACATAATACCTATATTAGTTCAATTTAATTCATTGGAGTCATTTTATAATAAAATTAGATGTATAAAATTTTATTGAATTTTTTAACGTCTTTTATCCACCTTCTAGGCACATTAGAAAATTTGTATAAAACATAATTTTACCACTTCTGTGAATTGAATTTCAAAAATCTGAGATACACGGTTGAAATTAGTAAGTAAAATGTGATTAAATAAGATGAAACTAATTTTTAGTGAATAGTAACTTTTGAATTTTATTTACCACGGTTAAAAGTAAACAAGGTAATTAAAGGTAAAAATGATATTATAATTACTGTAAAACATGTCATAATTCTATTATATAAGTTTATTTTGACCAAAATTAACCTTAGGAATAAAATATGATCCTTTTGTCTTACTTGGTTTTGATTAGGGCATTTATTATTATTTTATTTAAAGAAGAGTTAAAAGTGTTAAATTCAAATTTTAATAACTAAAACATTTTTAATATAGGGTTATAAATAATATAATTACGACTATAAATATTCATTAGAAATATAAAAATATTTCTTACATCATGGTATTTTATTTTTAATTTTTAGATATTAAATAATTAAATTTATTTATGACACAATGATGATGAAATAATCACCTTATCAATGAAGTATTAAAATAATTGATATTATAAATATTAAAATAAATGTAAATTGAGACTTTTGTTGCATTAAAAATTTTTTATAGGTTAATATTACATGTTATGGTTGATTAAATTTATTTTTTTCGAAGAAATCAGATTTTTATGACTTTCACAAAAACCAAATACTAAATAATGTCAAAATTGAGATAAATGAGTTTAAAAAAAATACTATATTATTAAATAATATAATAGTCCTAAAAATCTAGGGTTAGTCCAAAGGACTTATCTAATAATATATATGTCATTAATGAACCACTTGGGGTTCTCTTGGAATTTTATAGTAAGTTTATTAACCATATAATATAAAAATACAAGGAGACATGGTAAATGTTAAACTATTTAACTAAGAGTTAAATCTAAATGATAAGGTTAATATGGTGACCTAAACCTATATAAAACCTATTTGTTGAGATTTTTTAGATCCATCTCCACCTTAGCCTCAAAATAAATCTTTTTTTAGCCATTATAAACTGAATATAAATATATAATAAAATAATATTTCAAGGTTTTCCTAAAGTGACCCTCACCTCTCTTATAAAGGGTACTTTCCCTTCTCTCAAAATCACACCTCCAAATCCATTTTTCTCAGACAAACCCTGCTCAAATATCCTCCCAACTAACCTAAATTAAACATAGAGGCCTTACTTCGATCAGAAATCCAACCTAAGGAGCCCTTTTGATCAAATCAAAAGGAAGCACCCTAAGAAAAGGTAATAATTTTCATCACCTCTTTCAAAGTTCTTTTCTTATTCAACTTCATCTTTATTTGTTGTTTCAATACCAAAATAATAACTACAGTAACTTCCACATACTGTGATGTTATTATAAATATGGTACAACAATATTCATTATTCTATCCATCCTATAAATGACAAAGTCACCATACGTGCGTACGTATGACTTACCGTCTCCACGTCGTGGTCTAGTTTGTTATTCAACACTTAATTATTTTGGATGGGTACAATAATGAGTATAATTGATGTAAATAATAAATATAAAATGTTAATGATTCTATATATATGATATACTATCCAATTACATACGATTTCACCATCAATAGAATGGTATTGTCGCTCGTGCATACATACAAATTACCGTCTCCACGAACACGACGAGATTCATTCCCCATCGTAACCATTCAAGAATAAATATCATTTTATGATTAAAAAATAATGTTTAAGAACATAATATAATTATGGATATGAATCAAATATATCCTATCCATAACAAACATTACTTACATAACAAAACATATAAAGAAAAACAAACCAGTTAACACCTGAAATAATGATACTACTGAAGTATTATTAAAAAAGAAAAATTAAAAGATCATATATGATATCATATTTATGTATATGGTTCTTGTATAATTTAATAAAAATAATTTCACCATTATACAGGAGGTTAACATACCCTCAAATAAGGAAAAGTACAAGGTAAGGGGTTTTCATCTCACTTTTATTCCTGTGAGATTCATGCTATATTTTCCACTATTACCTTTTGTGTGGTGTATGTACTGCACATGATTCTATTATTTGTATAATATAATATAATTTATGGTTATTTACATCATATTTGTATGATCCTTCTTTCATGGGGTGTATGTTTCATAAGTTACCAAATCGGTAAGGGGATTTCAAATTTCAATTTCCACTCATTGGTTTTTACGCAAACTTCATTGATTATTTTTCTCCAAGATTATGTGTGAAATCACTATTTATTTACTTATGTAGTAATTTACACTCCCCTTTGTGTGGATATACTTTTGATACACATAATTACTCCATTTATAAATTCTCAAGTCATCGATATGAACTTGATAAGAGTAATTTTAACTCAATTTCTATTCATTAAGTTAAACATCCAAGTCATTGGTGTTGTTTTTACAAGAATATGTGTGAATTTCCTCTGATTTATTTACACTAAATATCAAATCATATTGAGTATATTTATATTTTTCACACATAATTATTTCACTGATTTATCCTTAACCTAAGGATACAATCTTTATAAGGGATTTCATCTCAATTTACTTTCCATTGAGAATTATTTGTTGTTACGTGCCAATTCACTTTTATATGGTGTATATACTGTACTTTGACATAGTATATCATGAATCCCTTTATTCTCATGATATTATAAAGTTTTTATTACCTCAATTATTTTTATTCAAGCATCTATCATTTGGTTAGGAACTCTAACTAAAATATCGTTTTAAATGTTTTAAAGATTTATTATTTTAAATCCTTCTCATTAATGTCCATGTTTTAAAAATGGTTTTAAGTACTTATTTAAATGGACATTAATATTTTAAAATTAAAATTAATTTTAAAAGTTTCAAAGTGGTATGGGATACTTTTATTCAAAAATATATTTTAAACGACTTCTTGATAAATAGTGAGACTTTTAAATGTTTTCAAGAAAAGGGAGATATTTCTCTCAAATAGTTTTGATGATTATTTTCATCTATGTAAATATCTTTAATTATTCTTGATTGAGGTTAATTTATTATAATAAAATATTCCATATTGTATTTAATGAGTTATGTTTGACTGTGGATGTGCTATTTTTATACTATTCATGGTTTGTGTTTAAAATATTGACATTTCGTATGCTAGTTTTAATATGAATGTTTAGATTATGTTTCAACCTTTTTATATGAGGAATGAATTGGACTTAGTAAGTGACGAGTGGAGCCCTCTATAGCTCCTTGATGCATCGATAGGTCTCATGAGACAAACTAGTGTCTTGAAACAAGGCCTTGAAAAAAATCTTATTTGTAGTCTTGAGATGAGGCCTTGACTATGTGGTTGTGATGTCCGACATTATGCATTCCATCATTATGAAATTAGCTTTTGATATTACATGCAATTATTCAACTAGTATAATATCTATTTGAATAATTAAATGGAATTATTTGATTTATATTTTCCATATTATGCTGAAATTTAAGTTTAAAAGGCTTGTGTTTTAATCTTATACATCACCTTAAATGTTTATTCTTATTTATGAAAGTTTCCGCTATATTGTTATCCTTACTGAGCATCTGAGATCATCCCTTTCTATGTTTTATTTTTTCCAAGATGTGAAGAAGTATATCAAGATTAACTTAGAGGAATATGCTATGGGATATGAGTGTGTTCAAAGGGGACACAATGTTGTTTTTCTTTATTTCATGATGTAATGTAAAACTTATGTATGTATCTAGTACTTCCAAGGCTACTAAACTAATCAGTATTTTGGGACTTGATCTCTTGTGATCATGCCAATGATATGTAATAATGCACCGACTCTAGGTAACTAGGTTCGGGGCATTACAGTTGGTATCATATGAAGTTTAGTACAAACCTTGTAAACTAGATTTTAAAAAACTCTGATTAGAGAACATTACCCTAAGATAGACTTTGAGGATTAGTATAGAAGAACAACCAAAATTTTTGGTAATGTAAATATTATGTGGGTTTTCCAAGAAATACATCCTTTTCTGGATACAAGATGGTAGAGGTGGCTCTGGCACAGATGTACCTAGGGGTAAAACCCAAAAACACCACTTTGAGCTATACTCGAATGGGAACTGGTGCACGACAATGGGCCTTGATGCACTATTGGTTACGACACTCCCGGGGGGTATGATTTGGATAATTCACATTTTCTTTACAAACTGAATTGAAGGATTTTAATATAAGATGAGAATAAATAACCTTGGTTAATCCTAAGGTGTTTTATATTGAAAATTAGGTGTCACGATATTCTATAAATGATTTTTTGACTATTGTTACTCACACAATGATTTCTTGTTTTTGTCCATGGATGGATTCCAAGGAAGTCATAGTAACATTGAACATGATGTATAAGGTGGGAACAGTGGTGTAAATGTGAAATGAAATGGAATGTTGATAGGTGTAAAAGATATTGTGTTCATGCTGAATAATTTTTCCAAAAATATGATGAACAACATATATATTAACCAACTCCCAGACTCAACAAAGAAGAGAAAGGTGATGAATGATAAGAGCTATAGTAGTGGAGACCATGAAGAAAAGAAACCTCAATTTCTATCATGCAGTAAATGTGGAAGGAGACACCCAAGAAAGTGTCTCAATGGAATAAAGAAATGCTTTATGTGTGGGAAAGGACATAAAGTAAAGAATTGCCGAGAAAAAAATGAAGAGTACTATGGATGAAAATAAAAATGATCCCAAGAATTCATTTATAGTCATTTTTCGTAAATTTATAGGACTTGTGCATTACCCGGCTCAATGACCTATTCTATAGGATAACCTCTTGGTCAAGGAAGATCCTATGTAGAAATAAATGGATGGAGAAATGTTTAAAAGTATTAGTGATCTTTGTTGATGGGATTACTTTGGAAGACTTTTCTCTTATATGTGTAACCCTACAGTTTGTTATGTGAAAATTTTATTTGAGGAAGAATTATATTTTCTTTTATGGATATAGTTATAAATAACCATTTGGGTTTATATGATCATTGAATTTGAGGCAATTACAGGTTATTAATTTTTGGGATGAAAATGTGAGGTATGAGATAACATTTGTGATTAAATTATATTATGGTTATTTTGAGAAATTTATCTCATTTCAGGAATTTTATAAAATATAGTTTTTGAAAAAGGACAACACACAGACCGTGTGACAACAACCCATCACATCAGACAAAGCAGCAGGAATCAAACCCACAACCAAAGTGCGACTATGATTTATTTCCTATGTGAAGTCCCTGGTTAGTGTGACTAATTCTTTTTAGTTAAATGATTTTATAGATCAATAATAAGTTGATTTGGGATCTTATGTTTTATCAAATGGATGTCCTTAGTGTAGGAAAATGATTTGTTAATTAAGTGATAAATGTTTTTTTGGAAGACGTTCGCTCTGTTAGGAACACTATATGCTTAAGGAAAATAAAATACTAGGGGATTTCATTTGAGGAGTAATGGTGGATTTTTATCTATGTTTTTATTGTGATTTATAGTGATTTGGGTTATTTATGGAAATTATTAACCTATCATATAGAATATGTGATTAGGTTAATTACTTTTAAGTACGTGACTTTAAGAGTAGTCGATGTTATTTGGAGATAAAATTTAATGTGGAAGAATACGTAATCAAATTATTCTAAGTTTTGGGTTTCAATCTTAGTTTGGATTATATTGAAGGATTTTAAGGAAAATTGTTTATTGAATGGTATTTATTGAACTTTGCATATTTTTGGTTTAATTTTATAAATTAAGATTAGTATTTCTTTCTCTAAAGGATTATCCTTTTTAGGGATCATCTGATCTTGTACTAACCATTTTTGTTTTGGTTAATCTATAAAGACAAGGGAAATATATAGTTTATACTTTGTGGATTATGTTATTATCTATAAGTTGATTCTAGTGCTTTAGGTGTGACCAAGTCATCTTGAATACTCATCGTTTGGACTGAAAGATGAGTTTGTGGTAGAAATTAGTTAAAGGATGAAACTCTACTTATCAAGTATTTTTTTTCTTTTTTTTTCTTATTCTATGAAGAAATTAATTCTTAAACCCAAGGGAAATGATCTTAAACCCAAAAATGTGTTATCCTAATACCTTACGTTATTCATCATATATTTATGGCTTTGAGACCCTTAATTTTCCATTCACTTGTTTGTGATTGATGACCTCAATCACTTCCTATAACTATTCACATTTTTCCTCCAATAATAATTGCCACCAATGTTCTCCTATTCAAAATCCTAATTTGGTGGTGACTTTTTCATTTCCCTTTCCCTTTTATTAAGACAGAATTTTATTAACCCTATTTCTGATGTGGGTTTTCCACAAAGGTATTTTCTATTATTTCCGAAGAATAATTTCAAATTGCGAGGACACAATTTTTTGAAGGAGGGAAGAATGTAACACCCCAAGCTTCCACGACACGCTTCTCTTTGAATAATACAATAGTGTGCGATGTATGCAACACTGAGTTCAAGCACACCAGGACCTATTAAACTATATATTTAAAAATAGGTTATTAATATAACCATATTTTGAATTTTATATATATCCCATATAATTTTAACATTCATCTTTTGTGTTTCTTAGACATAATATAAAGACAAATTCAATTTTTCAGATAAAAGAAGTATTTCCACCTTTTAATGGAGAACCATTTCTAAATAAATTATTTGACACTTTTATATATTCAATTTGATGAAATTAAATTCTTCTTTAGAATCAGGACATAAAAATTTAGTTTGGATAAATTTTTGGTGTTTTTCTGATAATTTTCATATTTTGATACTAAATTTTAATTGAAAACAAATTTTTAATCAAAATAATTTATAGTGTTAAATTATACATTTGAATGGTTTTTAAGTATAATTTGTCACGACCCGTCCTCGGGGCCCGTGCCGTGACTACCCCAAGCCCGCCTTCCATAGGCCAGGGGTTGGCGACTAGCACCAAGGCGTAAATCCAAAAAAAAAGGGAAGGCATTGCCTTTGAAAAGTAAACAAGCACCACAGAGTAAGCAAGCGGAAAAGTAAACACTAAGTAAAACTGTACAAGCTGTGCTGAAAGTAAAAGGGGCCGGAAATACAAGCCCAACTGTAAAGTACAACTAAAAGGAAAAACAGCAACTGAAAGGAAAAACTACAGCGTCGAGCCGTCCTCTGGAAGTCCCACCTGAAGGGTGGGTACAGATAGCTCCAATGCTCCTCGGGTCCCGCCGTCCGCTCCGAGCACGTCTTGCCCAGTGGTCCACCTCCAGGTACTGACTCGTCGTGTAGTCCACCTCCGGGTACTGACTCGTCGTGTAGTCCACCTCCGGGTACCGTCCAGTCCTCGAATACTCGGTCTCCATCAGCACTGCCTGTCGTCTGCAACCAACACCACGAAGTGCGGGCATAGCCCGTGCAGGGGTGAGTATAAGCTACTCAGTAGGGACCCCGAGACCCCCGAAGGTCTCCCGAAATCCACAAAGGATAAACCACGAAGAAGAGATACAATCACGAAGCAACATCTGACACGGCTTAGGTATATGCCCATACATATACCTAAGTCATCAATTCCCCGATCGGCTCCAACGTCCGAGCCCCTAGCACAACCCAGTCCACACAGGAAAGCAAAACGCATACCCACGCAGGATAGAACAACACAATCCACAAAGGAGAGAAACACAATATTCAGCTCAAACCAGGATTTTCATTATCAAAAACGTAACTGCTGAAGAGCCCCATCTCTGAAGTGTACAGTGGTCCTGTCACGACTCCGAGGTACTTCTCACTAACCTAAGACTGCTGAGGTACTCCTCCTGTCGAGTACCGCGGGTCTGCTGCCAACTACCGGGCGCTCCGTCCGCTGAGGGTCTGCTGCCAAATACCGGGCGCTCACCCAAATAGCCTACAGAGGTACTCCTCCAGTCGAGTACCGCGGGTCTGCTGCCAACTACCAGGCGCTCCGTCCGCCGTGGGTCTGCCGCCAAATACCGGGCGCTCCGTCCACTGGGCTAGTCGACTCACCCCAAGTCGAGTCGGTCGAGCAGTCTTCAGGTCTCAGCCGGCTACACGGTCTCCGTACTCCGTACGCTCGTCTCCAGTATCGCGGGTCTGCCGCTACAACTAAGCGAACCACCTCTATCGAGGAAAACAGAAGATTCAGCTCACACAGGTATACTTCTTCGGATGACGATAAAGATGATCCATGATCCATATAAGTCGTCAGACCCACGAAGGATCGATAGGTAACTAATCTCTGCAGTGACCCACACAGGATCGGACCCACACAGGATCGGGCCCACACAGGACCTGAAGCCCTGATCCACGTAGGATCGCTGAGTGCAGTAGTCGTCGCAGTCCGCTGAGGATCTCTGCACAGTCGTCGCCGCAGTCCACTGAGGATCTCTGCACGGTCGTCGTCGGAGTCCACGGAGGATCTCTGCACTGTCGTCGTCGGAGTCCACGGAGGATCTCTGCACAGTCGTCGCCGTAGTCCACTGAGGATCTCTGCACGGTCGTCGCTGTCGAAGTAGCAATCGCAGCCAGCACTAGGGTTCCCGCACACAGCGAGCTCGTTCGGGAGGGTCCGCTCCACGAGCCGAGAGGCTGATACATCAACTGTCACGAAGTCCGAAGTTGATGTATCCAAAAGTTCCATATCGTTAACAGGAACTCAACGTCGCAGACGGCGCGTCAATCGGACGCCCGGTCTGAGAGAAATTGGCATTTTCGTCCCAGGGGCCCAGTTGGTTTTTAAGGCAAAACCAACCCGACCGCCCTCCACCTGCGTCCGAACCTCGGGCGGAGTATGCCAAAAGATCCGTCTCACTTAGAGGAAATCAACCAAGCTGACGGCACGTCAATCGGACATCCGTAGCTCAAGATATGAGCGTTTCCGCTCCGAGGGCCCGGTTGGTTTCGTGTACGAACCAACCCGGCCGAACCCCAAGTATTCCGAAACTTTGAGTGCGATAAACTGAAACGACCGTCTCGATCCAAGGATCGCGTTGCCGCTGACGGCGGGTCGTTTGGAGGCCCGTAGCTCAAGATACGGCCATTTGAACGAAGTCTGTCCGAAGACGGGGGGTCCGGGCCGACCCGGCCCGACCCCCCTTGGTTGGCCCGGCCCGGCCCGGCCAGGGCCGGTCCGGCTCGGCTCGGCCGAGCAGCCGAGCGGCCGACGCGGGGGAAAGCCGCCGCCCCGCGTGACACCCCCGCGGCACCCGCGGGGTGTCGGCCAGACACCTGCGGGGTGCCGCGTGACAACCCCGCGGCACCCACGGGATGTCGCCCTGGACACCCGCGGGGTGCCGCGTGACAACCCCGCGACACCCGCGGGGTGTCGCGCTGGACACCCGCGGGGTGCCGCCGCCTCCGGCCGCCGGCGCCGCCGCGCCGGCGACCCGCGCCACCACCGGCTTCCGCGGGCCGCCGGAGTCGCTCCGGTGACCCGTTTTCCTTCCCGTCTGCACCGTTGTTCCTCCCGGGTTCCGTTCTTTACTGCGGGATCATCAAACACCCATTGCGGCACGTTCCGTCGTCGCCCGCCAAATCCGCAAAACACGAAGAACGGTGGAGGGTTGCCGGGCCGTGTTCGTTTGACCCGCACCCTCCGCGTTAGATAAAAACAACGGGAGAAAAATTGATCAACACATGAACCGAAAATTTTAATAAAATAAAATTATTCATTTGAAACCGGCTCTTAAGTTTTTAAAGAATGTTCACGGGAATATAAAGAGGGGTATTCCAAAATTATAAAATCCCTACCTCGTCGATCGTCGCGCGCGGACGTTCTTCGCGGAAAGGATCGTCGCGGAAGAGAGGGATCGTCGCGTCGTCGCGGGGAGGCGTCGCATCGTCGCGGAATCCGGCGTTGAGTCGGCGAGCTCAACGAACCAAGAACAACAGATTTAAATTATTAATATTTAAATCTGTGTTTCGTTAAAAACCAAAAGAAAGGAACTTTTGAGAGGAAATCCGAAATCACTCACCTCAAACGGTCGGTGATCGGAGATCGGAGCGTGGAAGAACGTCACGGACGGAAGCGTCGTCGATTTCCGGGTTCAGCGTTCTTCGCGTTCTTCGCGTTCTTCGTGTTCTTCGCGAGGGAGAAGAAGAACAAGAATCCTCTCAAACCTTCTCCAAAGATTTGGGTTGGTCTTATTTTATTAATATGCCAACACACGAAACAGGTTAAGAAACGATTGAATTAATTCGTTGAATTAATTCAACAAAAGAAACAGACCATTTAATTCACGAAAGAAACATCCCATTCAATTCACGAGAGAAACAGCCCAATTAAATGGTCTGTTAAGAATTTAGAAAATGTGTCGGTTGACTTTCATTAAGACGGGTTTTCACGGGTGCGTTTCTTAGCGGAAAGAAACGGCGGAGCTCGTGCGGGCCCCACCTCACAAATATCCTACCAAGGGGGTAGGATATTTCCGGATAGCATCCTATCCAGTTCAACTCAGTTCAAGCCGCCTTTAAGTGGCTTCAAGTGGCTTCCAAGTGGCTTAAGTGAAATAAAATAAAGTTGTCGCAAAATTATTTTATTTCTTAACTTTAAGACCGAAAATTAAAAACCACACCCGAGCAAACGTAACTCCGGAAGAGGCATTTCTAAGAGAATACCGGCGCTGCGATTTCATCGGTGCCCTCAGAATTCGATTCCGGGCACCGGTTCAAAAGTTAGAAAAACCCGCTCGTCCGTTCACTGAACGTACCCGAGCCAAAATTCGGAAAATGATTCCGGGCACACCGGGCCTCGGAATCAGGTGACGTCAGAAACTGCGCTCTTGTAAAATTCCAAAGAAAATTAAGAAAAAAAATTTCCTTGAAATTTACGGGTCTTTACATTACTCCCACCTCAGGACTTTACGTCCTCGTAAAGATACATCATAAACTAGGGAAACAAAAGTGGGTACTGAGCACGCATCTGAGCCTCCCGCTCCCAAGTGCTCTCCTGGAGGTTCCCGTGCCGCCATCTGATGCGCACAAGAGGAATCGATCGCCCACGTAGGACCCACTCCTGTCAATCCTCTATCTCCACTGGGACCTCCGCAAAAGTCTCCCCATCATCCACGTCTAGCTCCCCATAGTCAATGATGTGCGTCGGGTCGTGCACGTATTTCCTCAGCTGGGATACGTGGAAGACGTCGTGCACCCGGTGCAACTGAGGTGGCAGAGCCAGACGATAAGCCACCTCACCAATCCTGCTGAGGACCTGGAAAGGCCTGATGAAGCATGGAGACAACTTGCCGCCTCGGCCAAATCTCCGCAACCACGTCGAGGTGAGACACGCAAGAAGACGTGGTCGCCATCCTCGAACTCTAGTGGCCTCCGCCTCCTATCAGCATATGACTTATGCTGGCTCTGTGCTGTCCTCATCCGCTCCTGGATGACCTGGACCTTCTCTGACGTGGCCCGGACCATCTCTGGTCCCACAAGAGCTGCAAGATTTCTTCTTTGCCGATAAGAGAAATCTGGTCTCATCCCCTGGATGAACCACGTTCTTTGCCTAATACGGTCAATCCCGAGATGGATGATACTAATCCATACCAAGGATGACGTCGTAAGGCCTCGACGCTACTACCAAGAGATCCAACCGTTACTCTCGCCTCCAAGGGTTGAGTCACACTGTCGGCATCAGTGTGTGGTAACTGGGTCTCCTCCAGTAGATGTCTCACAAGTGAGGGTCAAGTCAACAGTCAAAACTGGAACCTCTTAGTAACAACACAAGAGAGGACAGGGAAGTAAATGCCACAAGAAAAGGTGTCTTTTATTACTGCAGCTCAAGTACAAAGACACAAAGCATCTACAAACATACATCAACAAAACTAGAAGCAACATGAACAAAAGTCTCCAGGTCTGGAGCTAGTTCCGCTCCTGTCCATCTGCTCCCAGAGCTCCATGATCGAAGGCCTCGGCTGCCTGAAGCTGAGCTCCCGCATGCTCACCTACTCCCTGTGGTCGGGGCGGACCTCCTGGTGGTGGTGGTGGTAGAGCCTCAAAGCGTCGCCCACCTCCTGCTGCGCGGCCAGCTCCTCTGCCTCGTCCGCCTCCTCCCTGCGGACCGCCACGGTCGAACCTCTGCCTCTACCTAGGAGGTTCTTCACTTAACTGTCGATCATCTGCATGGCGGGTCGGACAGTCACGAGCCATGTGACCAATCCCGCCACAGGAGTAACACTGCCCACTCTCGGCACGCCTGGCTCTGACTCTACCCCGGCTCCCCCGCACAACTGAGCCTGAGTCGTGCAGTCGGCCACCGGTAGGTCTGGTCTGCCTGGAACCCTGAGTCATCCGTCGGCTACCTGCTTCCGATGACTCCGCTATCTTCCGCCCTGCGGCAGGTCTCGCTGTGGACTCAGCCAGGAAGCTCTCGATCAGAAGGGCTCGCTCAAGCACTCCTGCCTGGGTCGGGATGCTGAGAGAGATCAGCGATGCCCTGATCTCATGTCTCAATCCCTGCTCGAAGGTCCGGGCCCGGAAGAAGGGGTCCCGTACCATGTCTGTCGAGTACCGAGAAAGGTCTGTGAACCTCGCCGCGTACTGAGCGACCGTCAAGCTGCCCTGCCGCAGCTGAAGAAGCTCCTGGATGCGCACCGGACGGAGGGTGGCCGGGACGAACTCTGAGCGGAAGAGGCTCTCGAAGTCCGTCCAGATGAGGGTGGCCTCATCGTGTACCTGGAGCATCAGGCTCCACCAGCGTCCGGCTGCTGCGTGCAGCAGGCTCGCCGCGAGGATCACCATGAGGTCTGCTGGTGTCCTCACTAGCCTGAAAACTCGGACGACCGCCTCCAGCCAGTCCTCGGCTGCCTGGGGGTCCGACTCCCCACGGAACCTGGGTGGTCGCTGGCGCTGGAACTCGTGCAGAGCTCCGAGGTGTCGTGCGTCGTCATCTGCCAGTGCTGGAAGTATCGGGGGCTCGGCGGGTAAAGGTACCGCCGGTGCCTCTGCTGTCAACGGGCCCTGTACCGAGGCCTCGTCGCTCGGCGGGCTGTCGTCGCGCCCTACTCTAGGAACCCTAGCTGGCTGCTGTCGTCGTGCCATCCTGAAAAGGAAACAAGTATGCCACGGTCAGAACAGTATACCTGGTGAGCTGACACAAGTAATCACAAAGAAAACTTGAAACACACATGCAATCAATGTTTTCGTGCATTAAGTCGGGAATCAGAAGTCAGGGTCCTGGTGTATGGATACGTCGGCCTCCGCACCAACACTGGACTCCCTGGACTGATAACCACACTCAATACGCTAAACACTATTGCTTCACATAGAAGAAAGATCAGAGTCTGCGGTAGAACCGACCACCTCTGATACCAATTTGTCACGACCCGTCCTCGGGGCCCGTGCCGTGACTACCCCAAGCCCGCCTTCCATAGGCCAGGGGCTGGCGACTAGCACCAAGGCGTAAATCCAAAAAAAAGGGAAGGCATTGCCTTTGAAAAGTAAACAAGCACCACAGAGTAAGCAAGCGGAAAAGTAAACGCTAAGTAAAACTGTACAAGCTGTGCTGAAAGTAAAAGGGGCCGGAAATACAAGCCCAACTGTAAAGTACAACTAAAAGGAAAAACAGCAACTGAAAGGAAAAACTGCAGCGTCGAGCCGTCCTCTGGAAGTCCCACCTGAAGGGTGGGTACAGATAGCTCCAATGCTCCTCGGGTCCCGCCGTCCGCTCCGAGCACGTCTCGCCCAGTGGTCCACCTCCAGGTACTGACTCGTCGTGTAGTCCACCTCCGGGTACTGACTCGTCGTGTAGTCCACCTCCGGGTACCGTCCAGTCCTCGAATACTCGGTCTCCATCAGCACTGCCTGTCGTCTGCAACCAACACCACGAAGTGCGGGCATAGCCCGTGTAGGGGTGAGTATAAGCTACTCAGTAGGGACCCCGAGACCCCCGAAGGTCTCCTGAAATCCACAAAGGATAAACCACGAAGAAGAGATACAATCACGAAGCAACATCTGACACGGCTTAGGTATATGCCCATACATATACCTAAGTCATCAATTCCCCAATCGGCTCCAACGTCCGAGCCCCTAGCACAACCCAGTCCACACAGGAAAGCAAAACGCATACCCACGCAGGATAGAACAACACAATCCACAAAGGAGAGAAACACAAGATTCAGCTCAAACGAGGATTTTCATTATCAAAAACGTAACTGCTGAAGAGCCCCATCTCTGAAGTGTACAGTGGTCCTGTCACGACTCCGAGGTACTTCTCACTAACCGAAGACTGCTGAGGTACTCCTCCTGTCGAGTACCGCGGGTCTGCTGCCAACTACCGGGCGCTCCGTCCGCTGAGGGTCTGCTGCCAAATACCGGGCGCTCACCCAAATAGCCTACAGAGGTACTCCTCCAGTCGAGTACCGCGGGTCTGCTGCCAACTACCAGGCGCTCCGTCCGCCGTGGGTCTGCCGCCAAATACCGGGCGCTCCGTCCACTGGGCTAGTCGACTCACCCCAAGTCGAGTCGGTCGAGCAGTCTTCAGGTCTCAGCCGGCTACACGGTCTCCGTACTCCGTACGCTCGTCTCCAGTATCGCGGGTTTGCCGCTACAACCAAGCGCACCACCTCTATCGAGGAAAAAAGAAGATTCAGCTCACACAGGTATACTTCTTCGGATGACGATAAAGATGATCCATGATCCATATAAGTCGTCAGACCCACGAAGGATCGATAGGTAACTAATCTCTGCAGTGACCCACACAGGATCGGACCCACACAGGATCGGGCCCACACAGGACCTGAAGCCCTGATCCACGTAGGATCGCTGAGTGGAGTAGTCGTCGCAGTCCGCTGAGAATCTCTGCACAGTCGTCGCCGCAGTCCACTGAGCATCTCTGCACGGTCGTCGTCGGAGTCCACGGAGGATCTCTGCACAGTCGTCGTCGGAGTCCACGGAGGATCTCTGCACAGTCGTCGCCGCAGTCCACTGAGGATCTCTGCACGGTCGTCGCTGTCGAAGTAGCAGTCGCAACCAGCACTAGGGTTCCCGCACACAGCGAGCTCGTTCGGGAGGGTCCGCTCCACGAGCCGAGAGGCTGATACATCAACTGTCACGAAGTCCGAAGTTGATGTATCCAAAAGTTCCGTATCGTCAACAGGAACTCAACGTCGCAGACGGCGCGTCAATCGGACGCCCGGTCTGAGAGATATTGGCATTTTCGTCCCAGGGGCCCGGTTGGTTTTTAAGGCAAAACAAACCCGACCACACTCCACCTGCGTCCGAACCTCGGACGGAGTATGCCAAAAGATCCGTCTCACTTAGAAGAAATCAACCAAGCTGACGGCACGTCAATCGGACGTCCGTAGCTCAAGATATGAGCGTTTCCGCTCCGAGGGCCCGGTTGGTTTCGTGTACGAACCAACCCGGCCGAACCCCAAGTATTCCGAAACTTTGAGTGCGATAAACCGAAACGACCGTCTCGATCCAAGGATCGCGTTGCCGCTGACGGCGGGTCGTTTGGAGGCCCGTAGCTCAAGATACGACCATTTGAACGAAGTCCGTCCGAAGATGGGGGGTCCGGGCCGACCCGGCCCGACCCCCCTGGTTGGCCCGAACCGGGTCGGGTCCGACTCGGTTGGCCCGGCCCGGCCCGGCCAGGGCCGGTCCGGCTCGGCTCGGCCGAGCGGCCGAGCGGCCGACGCGGGGGAAAGCCGCCGCCCCGCGTGACACCCCCGCGACACCCGCGGGGTGTCGGCCAGACACCTGCGGGGTGCCGCGTGACAACCCCACGGCACCCGCGGGGTGTCGCCCTGGACACCCACGGGGTGCCGCGTGACAACCCCGCGGCACCCGCGGGGTGTCGCGCTGGACACCCGCGGGGTGTCGCGCTGGACACCCGCGGGGTGCCGCCGCCTCCGGCCGCCGGCGCCGCCGCGCCGGCGACCCGCGCCACCACCGGCTTCCACGGGCCGCCGGAGTCGCTCCGGTGACCCGTTTTCCTTCCCGTCTGCGCCGTTGTTCCTCCCGGGTTCCGTTCTTTACTGCGGGATCATCAAACACCCGTTGCGGCACGTTCCGTCGTCGCCCGCCAAATCCACAAAACACGAAGAACGACGGAGGGTTGCCGGGCCGTGTTCGTTTGACCCGCACCCTCCGCGTTAGATAAAAACAACGGGAGAAAAATTGTTCAACACATGAACCGACAATTTTAATAAAATAAAATTGTTCATTTGAAACCGGCTCTTAAGTTTTTAAAGAACGTTCACGGGAATATAAAGAGGGGTATTCCAAAATTATAAAATCCCTACCTCGTCGATCGTCGCGCGCAGACGTTCTTTGCGGAAAGGATCGTCGCTGAAGAGAGGGATCGTCGCGTCGTCGCGGGGAGGCGTCGCGTCGTCGCGGAATCCGGCGTTGAGTCGGCGAGCTCAACGAACCAAGAACAACAGATTTAAATTATTAATATTTAAATCTGTGTTTCGTTAAAAACCAAAAGAAAGGAACTTTTGAGAGGAAATCCGAAATCACTCACCTCAAACGGTCGGTGATCGGAGATCGGAGCGTGGAAGAACGTCACGGACGGAAGCGTCGTCGATTTCCGGGTTCAGCGTTCTTCGCGTTCTTCGCGTTCTTCGTGTTCTTCGCGAGGGAGAAGAAGAACAAGAATCCTCTCAAACCTTCTCCAAAGATTTGGGTTGGTCTTATTTTATTAATATGCCAACACACGAAACAAGTTAAGAAATGATTGAATTAATTCGTTGAATTAATTCAACGAAAGAAACAGACCATTTAATTCACGAAAGAAACAACCCATTCAATTCATGAGAGAAACAGCCCAATTAAATGGTCTGTTAAGAATTTAGAAAACGCGTCGGTTGACTTTCATTAAGACGGGTTTTCACGGGTACGTTTCTTAGCGGAAAGAAACGGCGGAGTTCGTGCGGGCCCCACCTCACAAATATCCTACCAAGGGGGTAGGATATTTCCGGATAGCATCCTATCCAGTTCAACTCAGTTCAAGCCGCCTTTAAGTGGCTTCAAGTGGCTTCCAAGTGGCTTAAGTGAAATAAAATAAAGTTGTCGCAAAATTATTTTATTTCTTAACTTTAAGACCGAAAATTAAAAACCACACCCGAGCAAACGCAACTCCGGAAGAGGCGTTTCTAAGCGAATACCGGCGCTGCGATTTCATCAGTGCCCTCAGAATTTGATTCCGGGCACCGGTTCAAAAGTTAGAAAAACCCGCTCGTCCGTTCACTGAACGTACCTGAGCCAAAATTCGGAAAATGATTCCGGGCACACCGGGCCTCGGAATCAGGTGCCGTCAGAAACTGCGCTCTTGTAAAATTCCAAAGAAAATTAAGAAAAAAAATTTCCTTGAAATTTACGGGTCTTTACATAATTAGATTATATTTTTATTATTTAATCCATTTTTTTTCATTGGAAGTAATTTCACTTTTAAACCGGACATAAACACATATCAATCTTTTGATAGCTTTTGCTTCTCAAAATCCCGCTTTCTGGTTTTGACAACGAGAATTAATTTTAAATTAATTAATGAAACTTCTATGTTTTGAATTTGGTAAAATACACATCATTTTTGATTTTGAATTTCAAAATTATATTAGGGCTAATTTTTTGTATTTTTCTGAAAATTTTAAATTTTTGATGAATAGTGAAAAACACAGCGTTATTGTTTAAAAACCGATTTTTTATTTAAATAATTATTTATTTTATTTAAATTTATTTTAAGTCAAAATAGATACATAATACCTATATTAGTTCAATTTAATTAATTGAATTCATTTTATAATAAAATTAGATGTATAAAATTTTATTGAATTTTTTAATGACTTTTACCCACCTTCTAGGAACGTTAGCAAATTTGCATAAAACATAATTTTACCGATTCTGTGAATTGAATTTAAAAAATACAAGAGACACGGTTGAAATCATTAATTAAAATTTGGTTCAATAATATGAAAATAATATTTGTTGAATAGAAGCTTTTGAATTTTATTTACCACGGTTAAAAGTAAATATGGTAATTAAAGGTAAAAATGATATTATAATTACCCTAAAACATGTCATAATTCTATTGGATAAGTGTATTTCGACCAAAATTAACCTTATAAATAAAATATTATCCTTTTTTTCCACTTGGTTTATATTAATACAGTTATTATTATTTTATTTAAAGAAGAGTTAAAAGTGTTAAATTCAAATTTTAATAACTAAAACATTTTTAATATAGGGTTATGCATAAGATAATTGCGACTATAAATATTCATTATAAATATAAAAATATATCCTAAATCATGGTATTTTATTTATAATCTTTAGAAATTAAATAATTAAATTTATTTATGAAACAATGATGATGCAGTAATTACCATATTAATGAAAGATTAAAATAATTGATATTATAAATATTAAAATAAATGTAAATTGAGACTTTTGATGAATTAAACAAAATTTCTAGGTTAATATTACATGTTAGGGTTGATTTAATTTATTTTTTTTCTAAGAAATCATATTATTATGACTTTCACAAAAACCAAATACTAAATAATGTCAAAATTGACATAAATGAGTTTTTAAAACAAATACTATATTATTAAATAATATAATAGTTCTAAAAATTTAAGGTTCTTCCAAAGGACTTATATAATAATATATATGTCATTAATGAACCACTTGGGGTTCTCTTGGCATTTTATAGTAATTTTATTAACCATATAATATAAAAATACAAGGAGACATGGTAAATGTTAAACTATTTAACCAAGAGTTAAATCTAAAAGATAAGGTTAATATGGTGACCTAAACCTATATAAAACCTATTGGTTGAGAGGTTTTAGACCCATACCCACCTTATACTAAAAATAAATCCCTTTGGATCCATTATAAACCGAATATAATTTTATAATAAAATAATATTTCAAGGTTTTCCTAAAGTGACCCTCACCTCTCTTAAAAAGGGTAGTTCCTCTTCTCTCAAAATCACAACTCCAAATCTATTTGGCTCAGCCAAACCCTTATCAAATATCCTCCTAACTACCCTCAATTAAACCTATAGGACTTACTTTGATCATAAATCCAACCTAAGGAGCCTTTTTGATCAAATCCAAAGAAAGCACCCGAAGAAGAGGTAATAATTTTATCACCTCTTTCAAAGTTCTTTTCCTCTTCAACTTCCTATTTATTTGTTTCTTCCATACCAAAATAATAAATCCAGTAGATTCGACATACTGTGATGTTATTATAAATATGGTACAACCATATTCATTATTCTATCGATCCTATGAATGACAAAGTCACCATACGTGCGTACGTACAACTTACCGTCACCACGTCATGGTGTAGTTTGCTATTCAACACTTAATTATTTTGGATGGGTATAATAATGAGCATAATTTATGTAAATAATAAATATAAAATGTTAATAATTCTGTATATATGATATACCATCCAATTACATTCGATTTCACTATCAATAGAATGGTATTTTCGCTCGTGCGTACGTACGGATTACCATCTCCACGAACACGATGAGATTCATTCCCCATTATAACCATTCAAGAATAAATATAATTTTATGATTAAAAAAAATGTTTAAGAACATAATATAATTCTGTATATGAATCAAATATATCCTATCCATAACAAACATGACTTACATAACAAAACTTAAAAAGAAAAATGAATCAGTTAACACCTGGAACAATGATACTACTAAAGTATTATTAACAAAGAAATATTAAAAGATCATATATGATATCATATTTATGTATATGGTTCTTTTATAATTGAATAAAAATTATTTCACCATTATACAGGAGGTTAAAATACCCTCAACTAAGTAAAAGTACAAGGTAAGGGGTTTTCATCTCACTTTTATTCCTATGAGATTCATGCTATATTTTCCACTATTACCTTTTGTGTGGTGTATGTACAACACATGATTTTATTATTTGTATAATATACTTCAATTTATGGGTATTTACATCATCATTTTATGATCCTTTTCTCATGGGGTGTATGTTTCGTAAGTTACCAAATCAGTAAGGGAATTTCAAATTTCAATTTCCACTCATTGGGTTTTACCCATACTTCATTGATTATTTTACTCCAAGATTATGTGTGAAATTACTATTTATTTAATTATGTAGTAATTTACACTCCCCTTTGTGTGGATATACTTTTGATACACATAATCACTCCATTGAAAAATTCTCAAGTCATCGATATGAACTTGATAAGAGTAGTTTTAACTAATTTCTATTCATTGAGTTAAACATCCAAGTCATTGGTGTTGTTTTTAAAAGAATATGTGTGAATGTAATATGATTTATTCACAATGAATATCCAGTAATATTGAGTGTATTTATATTTTTCACACATAATTATGTCGTTGATTTATCCTTAACCTAAGCTTACAGTCTTTATAAGTGATTTCATCTCAATTTACATTCCATTGAGACTTTTTGTTGTTATGCACTAATTCACTTTTACATGGTGTATATACTATAATTTGACATAGTATATCATGAATCCATTTATTCTAATGATATTATAAAGTTTTAATTACCTAAATTATTTTTATTCAAGCATCTCTCATTTGGTTAGGAACTCTAACTAAAATATTATTTTAAATGTTTTAAAGATTTATTCTTCTAAATATTTCTCATTAATTTCAATGTTTTAAAAATGGTTTTAAGGATTTATTTAAATGGAAATTAATGTTTTAAAATTAAAATTCCTTTTAAAAGTTTCAAAGTGTTATGGGACACTTTGATTCAAAAATCTATTTTAAACGTCTTCTTGATAAATAGCGAGACTTTTAAATGTTTTCAAGAAAAGGGAGATATTTCTCTCAAATAGTTTTGATGATTATTTTCATCTATGTCAATATCCTTCATTATTCTCAATTGAGGTTAATTTTTTATAATAAAATCTTCCATATTGTATTGAATGAGTTATGTTTGACTATAGATGTGTTATTTTTATACCATTCATGGTTTGTGGTTAAAATATTGACATTTCATATGCTAGTTTTATTACAAATGTTTAGATTATGTTTCAACCTTTTCATATGAGGAATGAATTGGAATTAGTAAGTGATGGGTGGAGCCCACTATAGCTCCTCGATGCATCAGTAGGTCTCATGAGACAAACTAGTGTCTTGGCACAAGGCCTTGACAGAATCTTATTTGTATTCTTGGCATGAGGCCTTGACTATGTGGTTATGATGTCCGACATTATGCATTCCATCATTATGAAATTAGTTTTTGATATTAAATGTGATTATAAAACTAGTAGAATATCCATGTGAATAAGTAAATGGCATTATTTGATTTATATTTTCCATATTATACTGAAATTTAAGTTTAAAAGGCTTGTGTTTTAGTCTTATACATTGCCTTAAATGTTTATGATTATTTATAAAAGTTTCTAATATATTGTTATCCTTAATGAGCATCTAAGATCATCCCTTTATATGTTTTATTTTTCCCAGATGTGAAGAAGTATATCATGATTAACCTGCTGGATTAGGATAAGGGATATGAGTGTGTTCAAAGGGGGCACAATGTTGTTTTTCTTTATTTCATGATGTAATGTAAAACTTATGTATGTATCTAGCACTTCTAAGGCTACTAAACAAATCGGTATTTCGGGACTTGATCTATTGTGATCATTCCAGTGATATGTAATAATGCACCGAATCTAGGTAACTAGGGTTGGGGAATTACAATATAATTCTTGGTATGGATTGGTAATCTATATTTGATGACCATATTGACAGTTTTAGATGAAGGGTGCGGTGTGTCCACAATGACAGAACTAGGTTTTTATTTTTCAGTGAAAAGGAGACCCATGATGTGCAGGATGAACTCATGCATAGAAGGGTGTAGCTGATTACTCATCATTTGGCCAACCCGATCCTTGGTGCAATGAATGTTATGAGTTTTTAGTTTCCTACAATAATTATGGAGTACGAGGACATATTGCTTGAATATGTTCTAGGTTTACCTCCCCGATGAGATATAGACTTATGCATTGATCTACACCCCGGGATGACACAGATTTCTACACTAGCATATTAGATGGCTACCGTAGAGCTTTGCGAGCTGAGGGTGAAGTTGAAGGACTTGAAGAGGAATGGATTTTTTATACCCAGCATTTCACCCTGGGTATCCCTAGTTTTGTTTTCCAAAAAAGCAGATGGGAGCATTAGGTTGTGTGTGGATTACCGGATCTTGAATCAGGTGATCATGGGGAACAAGTATCCACTACTGAGGATCGATTACCTCTTTGATTAGTTGATAGAAGAACACTTGTTCTCTAATGTTGACCTTAGGCCAGGCTATTACCAGTTGAGAGTAGGGGACATGGATATACTAAAGATGACATTTAGATGTCACTATGGTCCCTATGAGTACTTGGTGATTCCTTTTGGCATGACAAATTCCCCAGAAATGTTCATGGGAATCATGAAATAGATCTTTCAGCCTTACTTAGACCAGTTCATGGTAGTCTTCACCAACAATATCCTTGTGTACTCAGCATCTGAGGAGGAGCACATGATACACTTAAGGATGGTTTTGGACATACTCTGAGGGCACTGGATTTATGGAAGGCTCTCAAAGTGCTAGTTCTAGATTCTAGAAGTCCTTTTTCTGGGACATGTTATCTTAGCGGATGGAGTGGAAATGGACCCAACCAAGGTCGAGGCAGTTTTAGCATGGGATCCACCTAAGAGTGTGACGGAGGTGTAGAGATTCCTTGGGTTGGTAGGCTATTACTGGATATTCATACATGATTTCCCTAGGATATCATCACCCATGACATATTTGACTCAAAAGGGACAACCTTTCATGTGGACAGAGAAGTTCCAGTAGGTTTTTCAGCAGTTGAGGTAGAGTTTGATGAGCACTCCCATCTTGATATTGCTAGAGGAGGGTGTCGATTATGTAATGTATTACAATTCATCAGGAACCAGGATTGGTTTTGGTATGATATAGAGGCAAGTGGTGATTTTCTATGGTTCATGTCAGTTGAGACCACATGAGAATAACTATGGTACCCATGATCTTGAGTTAGAAGTAGTAGTATTCGCACTAAATATGTTGTGGTACTACCTGATGGGTGAGCGGTTTTCATCTACTCCGATCATAAGAGTATCAATTATATATTCTCTCATAAGGATCTTAACTTGATATAGAGGTGATGGATAGAGTTCCTCCTAGATAATGAATTTGAAATTTTCTATACTTATGGGATGGGGAATATGGTAGTAGATGCTCTCAGCAGAAGATCTTGTTTGTAGTTGCTGAATGAGGCATCAGAGAAGTTTTCACCGTTATAGTTATCCTTTGTGGATAGAGATGGACTAGATTACCTCCATTTTATGGTTGTCACCCCTTCACTTTTTTAGTGATTCAAGGAGGAATAACTTAGGGATGTCAACTATGAGACCCTACATACTTAGATATCCACAAGTCATGCTCTTTATGGATTTTATAAAGGTAGGGAACATGTTGTTATTTTCAAAGGATGCATGATTGTACTAGTGAAGTTGCAGGAATAGGTTCTGAGAGAGTTTCATATATCTCCTTTGGCAGTACATCCAGGTGTTTCAAAGATGTAACAAGACCTCTGACATTATTTTTCATGGCCAGGGATGAAGAAAGGAGTTGCAGGGTATGTCTCTCGATGCCTTTCTTGTCAGCAAGTGAATACTAAGCACTAAGTTCCAATAGGTTTAGCTCAACTCCTTGAGGTTCTAGAATGTAAGTGGGATGGGATATATATTGACTTCATGAAAAGATTAACAGATACATCTAGGGGACATGATTCCATCTGTGTGATCGTAGATTGACTTACCAAGTTGGCCCACTTCCTAGCTATATGAGAGAAAAGTTCAGTAGAGGGATTGGGATGCCACTACATTTAGAAGTCAGTACGACTCCATGGAGTTTCATCGATGATTTTTTATGATCGTGATGATTGCTTTACATAACAATTTTGGAAGGGATTACAAGAGGTATTTGGGACCCAGTTATGCTTGAGCATGGCGTTTCACCCCCAAACTAATGACCAGAAAAAGTGGACCATTCAAGTTCCGGAGGACATGTTGCGAGCTTGAATGTTGGACTTTTTCCATAGTTGGGAGGATCACCTATCACTGGTGAAGTTTTCATACAAAAATAACTACCATTCCACCATCAGTATGACACCATATGAGGCTTTGTATGGGAAACCCTATAGGCCATTTCTTTTCCAGACTCACCTTGGAGAGTCAACACTCATGGGTCTAGAGTTAGTGTGAGCTACACCAGAGAAGGTGCAGACCATCCAAGCACAAATGAAGACCCCACAAATCCTTCATAAGTCTTATGCTGATAGGAAATGTAGTCCTTTAGAGTTTGAAGAGGGATACCATGTGTTCCTATGGATTTCACCTCAACGTGGATTAAAAAGATTTGGTTGAGGCGAAAAGCTATCTCTGAGGTTAATTAGCCTTTTCCAGATACTTTATAGAGTTGGTGAGGTTGCGTACCACTTAGATCTACCTTTGTAGTTAGATAAGGTATACGAAATCTTCCATGATTCACAATTGAGGATGTTCATGAATGACCCATCACAAATTATCAACTCGGGTGAGCTGAACATTGAGGATGAAGAGACCATTGTTGAGTACCAAGTAGAGATCGAGGATTTTTAGGAGAGGATACTCCTTGGTTGATCTATTCCTTTAGTGCACACCCAATGGAAATAGAGGAGACTTCAAGAGAGCACATGGGAGTAGGAGACTCAGATTCGTGCTCAGTACCCACATCTTTTTGAAAAGCCCTTATTTTCTATTTTCGAGACACAAATCCCCAAGGTGGGGAGATTGTAATGTATTGGATTTTCCATGTATTAATTTTTGAATATTATATGGATTATTTTCAAGACCAGGTGCTGATATGGTGTGTGATCATAAGACCCAATGTTCCCAAAATAGATGTTTGAAATATATTAAATATATTAAATAAAACATGCACACAATTTTTTGAAAAAGTAGAATATATTCTAAATAGGTGTCCAAATCAGAAATCTGAGGAAACCATTGAATTCATAATGTGAGGTTTACCCTAAGTGAAACTTAACATTAGTCGGTGCAAACTGTTTGTGGAAAATTAATCACAGGTGCAGAAATGAATAAAACAATTTAAAGAAATTATTTTATTTCATTTATGTTGATTCAACAATTAGAAATATTTAAATAGATTATTATGTCGGAATTATAGGGTTAGATATATAACCCTGGAGACATTGGAGAACCCTTTGAGAGACCATCAGAGAATTCTCTCAGGAAAATGATGATGAGATCATGGATCAATGATCGATGCACATAAGATTCTAATGATCTCACCAATGAACACGTTGTAACTTATTTCTTTATCAGTGATCGATCTGAATCGAGGAAGGGATTTTGTTTTGATTTGATTCTTCCTTGTTCTTTATTTCTATGATGAATGTGAATCAACCAATGAACAAATTGATTTGCAGTTTGGTTATCATGTGGGATGGTTTAATTTCTTAGGTTTTATTCAGAATAATTACTTTGATTTGTTGATTACTCAATTTTCATTCTAATAACGATGGATCGAGATCGACACGAACATCGATCTAGGTTTGTTCTTCTTATCTGTTCTTGTGATTTTCTCCCCCGGTTTATTGTTCGTCGCGGGCATTCTTCATTTAGCCCGCGACTCGACAAATCCCGATCAATCAATCGTTGCACACCTGTTCCTTGGTGAAACGATCCAAAATCATAGATATGGGATTGACACAACATAATGGAGGTGTGACGATAGAGACAGAGCGATTCATATGATAATGGATTCTTGATTTCATGTTCTTCAACGTTCTTCAATGCAGAATGAAGAACAAACTATAAATCCATTTTCTAAATAGATCTGACACTAAAATCTATTGTTTAAGAGACATGGAGGATTGGGTGAAACAATCCTTGATTACTATCTTTATTGGAGCTGAGATATGAGGTGGCAGCGATGCTTAAGGAATAATAAGGGTTTCTAGAAAAACCGGATTAACACGGTGTGTAATCTGGGATTACATGACATGTGGACCCCCTGAGTGGAAGCTAGGGTTTTCGGAGGAAGTTAAGTATCACATGGTGTGTGACCCCTATCGCATGGAATGTGGTCCCTACCGAGTGGACTCGGTGTGTACTTGGGAAGTACATAGATACATGGTGAACTACACTGGTTTGAGCATGCCGTGTACTCCCCCACATGGAAATGGCCTGGACTAGGTACATGGGCTATGCTGTGTACCGGTACATGAGAAAACATTCATTGGATGGATTTGTGTATTTTCACATGAGTAGAATAAACAAGCATCCTACACACCACATAGTAATACACAAACACAACTTGATGACATGGTCTGTTTCCATAGGCAGGACCCAAGGTCAAGGGACACAATGTGTGACCCCTACTACACATCGTGTACTCTTTTATACTTGGATTAGATCTCTTGTACTACATATCTTGGAAATGTTTCATTAGGGTTAATTAACCTTATGCTTTCCCTGAGGGTAAGTATGGAATCATTTATTACTCCTAGTACTACAATCCCTTCAGTAGGACTTCTTGGATAGAGTCATTGGAATACCTCTGAGAGTCCCAGAGCAAGATCCTCTATTCATCTTAATTCCCTAGGTGGAGTTATCGATATAATCATGAACAACACTACACGGACATCAATACTATACTTAGAAGGTTAATATAGAATGAGTTTTTGGTATCACCCCATGTTCTTGGTAGTGATCATCATCTATGTATCATATTCTCTTAAAACTATTAGCATGTTCTTTATCATGATGATACCTGATGAGAAGTACCTCTTAGACGGACTTCATCAGTGCTATCAGACTCTAGAGTGTATTCTCCCAAGAGAGTTCTTTATGGAATCTTCAAGCTATAATCCTAGGATGGTATACTATGGTTGTGACTTACCTATTGATTGTGTGTATTTTTTGGGTATATCTATATATTATTATTATATGTTTTGTAGACATATACTTGTGTAGAGCTGCCTGTATTTTCCTTTTTTGCTTGCTTTGTGGTTTCTGGGTGTCATAATGAGTATTATTATACTCACCCCTACATGGGATTTCCCACATTTGTCATGTATTTTTTAGAGGATCGAACTTTTGATAGAATCCTAGGCAAACAAAGACCATGCGGTGTTTAGTGAGATCGGAAAGACTGAGGTGTGTTCCTGCAGCTTTCTGATCGCAGTCCCAATACTTAACTTCAGGTTAGAATTTTGTTTTCAGAATCCTTGTGGTGGGATTGTATTTGACCTTATTTAATTTCTTTTACTTACTGTCATACTCTATTTATGGGATTTAGATGTATTAATTCATGGTTGTTTATTTTTCTTTACATTTTAGCATTGTATGGGCTTGAAGATGTGTGCATGTGTACA
Organism: Viscum album; assembly: GCA_963277665.1. Classification (NCBI taxonomy): domain Eukaryota; kingdom Viridiplantae; phylum Streptophyta; class Magnoliopsida; order Santalales; family Viscaceae; genus Viscum; species Viscum album. The sequence goes on along the minus strand of OY728132.1, from coordinate 753,423,223 downwards.
GGTACTTAGGCTAAGGCCTCCCATGTTAGTGATATTCCTTCTCGGTACTAATCGATAGCCCTTGGACTATTGAAGGTGGGCTTGGGGATTCATATAATGAACCCTACTAATATGGGTCATGACATTTAAGGTATTGAAATTAATTTTTAGATTAATTAAATCTTATATGCAAGGTTAGCTGGGTAGGGCCGCACGATTTGAAAAAAATGTGTGCCCCTGATGTAGGGTTGCACAGTTTCTCCTTGGTGGGTGTATAATGTTTCAAACTGTGTACAAACCATGTAAACTCTCATTGCCTTGGTTTGCACAGTTTTCACTAGCAGGGCACACGGTTTGGGAAAACTATGTGCCAACCGTACACAACCCAAGAACTTCCAAAATTTTCCAATTTTTCACCTAAAACAACCATAATAAAACCCAAAAAAATCATGATCAAAAGTGGGGTTTAGGAATACCAGAACATAGTAATAGGATGTTACAACCTCCACACCATAGAAACTTTCTATCCCTATAAATCCTTTTAAGAAGTCCCCATGTTAAAAAATGTGGCCACTTATCTCTCATTAGTGCATCCCTCTCCCATGTATCATGAGTATCAGAATCGTGCTACCATAGAAATCGAACTAAAGGTATATTACTTCCATGAAGTAAATTGGTTTCATAATCAACTATCCTGACTGGATGCTCAGTCACAGATAAATCAGGCTTGATATCAAGATCTCTCCAGCTCATAACATGAGATGGATCAGAAAGATACTTTCAGAGTTACAATACATAATACACATTATGTATCGACATCAACTATGGTGGAAGTTCTAAATGATAATCCACTTTTCCCACCTACTCAACAACCTCAAAAGGTCCAAAAAAATGAAGATAAATATTCCCTATCCTTCTAAGCTATTGATGAATCAAACGGGGTGAAACTTTAAAGAACACCTAGTCATCGATTGAAGATTCCAGTGGTCTGAGATGAAAATCAACATAAGACTTATACCAGATCTATTACATAAACATTATCTAATGAAAGAACTGAATATTTTATATTATATCTTGACCCAATATCAGTACAACCAAGTATTTTCACCAATCTCTGACCAACACAACATATATTTACAAGGCCGACCATAAAAGGCCTCAAAAAGATCCATTCTGATCACATACTAGTTACTATTGTCATAATAAAACTCAAAAATCCCCAGATGGTCATCCTAATCCCCACAAAAGTCAAGAACACAGGTGAAGAGAATAAAATCAAGAATCTATATAGCTCTTTCTGTCTATCCATCCAACCATAGATGGTATTCCGTACTCAAATGGATCTGAGATCCCAATGCCTCCTAAAGGCCTCTCCAAAAATGAGGAGTGAATTAAGGAACCCTATCAGAGACTATAGTAGATATAACTCCATTCAATCAAATAATATCTTTCACATAGAGATTTACCAGCTCTACAAATTTGGTTGTATCATGAATGGGTATAAAGTGAGACAATTTAGTCAGCCCATCAATCACAACACATATCACATTCTCCTATCTCTGGGTATAGGGAAACCCAACCAAAAATCCCATATATATCTCATCCTACTTCCAATTTGACACTAGAAGGGGCTGAAGCAAACCCAAAGGTCTATGATGCTCAACCTTGACCTGTTGTCATGTATAACAATGATATAAAAAATTAGTAATACCCCATCTCATACCTAGACACTAGAATATATTCCACATTTCATAGAACATATTTGTGCCTCTTAGGTGTACCGACCACTGAGAATTATGGAAATCACCCATCAAAAATTTTTCATAAGAAAAGGTAGAAAGTACTGGTTCCAGAAACATAGAATGCCCTCTATGGAGAACGACCAGTCAGCAATGGTCTCCCCACCATAAATAGAGTCTATAATGCTACATAACTCATCATAAAGCTATTGTTTCTAAATAATCATCTTGAGAAGAGTAGATGTCAACTGAATACTAGCCAAGGAAACCTCTTCCCCTGATTCCTGAACTCCAATATGAAAATGTGAAAAGATATCCATTAAGTTCCACTCTTCTGACTATTCTTTCATATCCTGGGTCAAAAGTTTCTTGCTTAAAGCATCTACAACAACATTCCTTTTCCCTAGGGTATAGGCATTTTCAAAGTCAAAATATTGTAGGTATTCCACCCAATGCCTTTGGAAGAGATTTTGATCTATTTTCTAGAAGATATAACTTAAGATTTTGTGGTTATAAGACATGGTAAACCTTTATCTGAAGAGGTAGTACCAACAACTCTTAAGTCTGTGTATCACAACTACAAGTTAAAGGTCACGGGTTGGATAAATCTTCTTATGTGGCCTAATCTGACAAGATCCATAAGCAACAACATGATCACCCTACATAAGAATGTATCCCAAACTCGAACTTGATGCAATACAGAAGACCACATGGCCCTGCCCGTACTCTGGAAGAGTCAACACCGGTGCAGTAGTCAAAAGACATTTTTACTCAACAAAATAGTTCTTAAAATTTTCATTCCAAACAAACTTTACTCCCTTTGAATTTAGAGATTTCATCAGATAATCCAACTTTAAGAAGTCCTTAACAAATTAGTGATAATACCCAACTAATACTAAGAAGCTCTGAATCTCAAAAACATTTTGTGGTTGTTCCCATGTCATAATAGCCTTCTACTTCTCAGGATAAACTAACATACCATGTTCTAACACCACATTTCCTGATAGCTTCACTTCCCAAATCTAGAAATCACATTTTGAAAGCTTAGCATAAAGTCAGTGATTTCTCAACAATTCCATAACTACTCTTAGATGATTTATATGACCCTCCTTGGACTTTGAGTAAGCTAGGATGTCTTCCACAAAGACAACAAAAAAATTATCAAGATACTCATGGAATATCCTATTACTTAAATCCATAAAGACTGCAGAAGCATTGGTTAAACCAAATGGCATGAAAAGGTACTCATAATGGCCATACCTACTTCGAAAGGTGGTTTTATGAATTTCAGATTCGTTTATTCTTAAATGATGGTAACCATATAAAAGTTCTATCTTAGAGAACCATTTTCCCTTTTTAATTGATCAAAATGATCATCAATATGTGAAAAAAATACTTTTTCTTTACCATAGCTCGATTGATTTTCTAGTAATCAACACAATGGTGAAGTGAACCATCATATTTCTTATCAAAGAGAACACGCACCATGCAAGGTGACACACTCAGGTGTATAAATCCTTTCTCTAGAAGATCATCCAATTGAGACTTTAACTCTTTCATTTTAGTTGGTTCCATATGGTAAGATGGGAAAAATATTGGTTGATTATTGGGCACTAATTCAATAGAAAACTCCACCTACATTACCATTATCAAACTAGATAATTCAGAAGGAAATTTGTTGGGAAAATTAACAAAAACTGGAGGAGATCACCATTCAAAGATTCTCACTTCAGATCAAAAGAAAATAAAAATATTACTCTCCCTAACTCTAGATAAAAAGGTCTGACTCTAGTCAACCTTGGGTCCCATTCTCCTTGAAAGATTTGGATAACACCATCAGGTGTAGTGAAGGAGACCAATCGAAGGTAACAATCAATCTAGGATTTATTGGTAATGAGTTAATCCACCCCTAAAATGAAGTCAAGATGTTTCATGTCAAGAATATAAACAATTCCAAGCAAGCTCAACACATGATAATGAGAAAGAACAAGTGGGACTACGTAGAACCTTTTCTCTCTTGGTTCCAAGGGGTGTAGTTATATCCATCACATAAGACAAAAGATCCATAGGATGATTAAGAAGATTGAAAACATGGGTTGAAATAAACGAATGAGATGCACCTTTATCAAATAAATTAGTCAAGAATGATGAAGCTATAGTGAAGGTACCTCTCATAGTCACTGGACCCATATCTACTTCCTCTAGAGACTCTTCCACTGTATGAAGAAGCTTTGTTCCAAATTCTTATGGATGGAACCAATTTTTCCATGAATAATATGATTACACCATATTTTTATCAGGCTTTGATGATCCCGTTCCACTAAATAGAGTAGAATAGACATGTAAGAACTTCTGCAGGTGACCTGAATGTTCGAAGGAACCACATATCTTGGGTGCCTTAGTGCAAACCCATTTTGAGTGCTCGGGTTTTTCCACAATGGTAAAAAATAAAAGGGACTCTTCCAGGCACTACAAAAGATCTAGAAAAACTATTCTATTGAGGACCACCATGAGAATCATCATGCTTCCTCTTCCATTTATGGGAACACATAGAACTACAATTGGGATAAAAAGTAACTCCTGTCAACCCTGTCTTTCCAACCACTTCCATTTCAACCATCAACGCTCAATCCAACACATCATCATAAATGGGAAGCTTCAGCAAGAAAACCTAAGAGATAATATTAAATCTAAGTCACATATCAAACCTTCTATTATTTATCTTATCATTCAATAAAATCTCAGGTGAAAGCTACACAATATAAACAAAACAGTTTTCAAATTCTATCACAGACTTTTTAGCCTACCCAACTTTGAAAAACTCAATAGCCTTGTCCAACACCATCAAATCTAGATAGAATTGGTTAGTTAAAAGAGCTTTTAAGTCTTTATAATCTAATACCTAATTCTTATTCACCATCACCATCATGTCCCACCATCTCCTGCTAGGCCCTTCTAGTATGAAGGTGGCATACTTCACCTTGATTTCATCAAGTGTCTCCAAGAACTCAAACAAATGATCAATCCTACTCAGCCATTCCTTAGCCTGTTGTGGATCATTGGAGACTTTTAATGTTTGTGTATTTTGTCAAATTAACTACTGAAAATGATTCTGAAAAACATACCTCTAAGGTTCCATAACTAGAGCCTGAATAATAACTAGTGGTGGTGCCTATCCCAGAGCTTGGAAAGTATGAACAATCATCTCAACCAGACTTGGGTCTATGAGAGGATTTACTTTCTATGGTTCATCAATAGCTTGCTCCTAGATATTATTCACAAATCTTCTTAGAGACATGATGTACACAATATCAAAATACAACATTTAAGATATAATATTAACACTCAAATAGAGAAACAAGGGAAAATTAATCCCAATAAATTCATACACAAGAATTGGATTTCATACCATCCAAACCAAAATTAGGTAAAAGACTAGAAATAATCATCAAGAAATCTTTCCCAAACCACCCTTAGTGGCTTAAGGTTCATTGTAGTGATATCTTTCCAGGTACTCAATTGCAGTAAACTCCTATTTCCCCATAAGATTACACAACCACATACTGTCATCAAGGTAAGATGCACAACCTACACCTTTGTACCACTTTTTCATGAACCATCCTAGGCACCCTGGTAACTTGATACCCACGTCGGTCCTGACATAGCTCGAATTGCGTTCCCAATCCCCATGGGTTGACGAATAGTACCTGACATCATACAATATAAAAGTGGGAATAAATTTGCCACAAACACAATGGAAGCATGATAAAACTGTCAGTATGTATACAAGGAAAACTCCATAGGAAGAAGTGTATGAAAAGTCAAACATGAATACACAACCCCAAAGTATAACCAAAAAGTACCATAAAATAGGATAACCACTCAAGTCCCAACAAAAACTACTCTCCAAGCCCAAGGATTAACAACTAGAAATGTCTCCAAGTGGTGCTTTACCCTTTCTCAAACCTAGAAGGAGATAATCTAAAAACACCCAAAGGTACAAGTAGGGTGTGAGACAAAATCCAAGTAGGGTCTCACCAAGGATTCCATAATAAGATGACATAATTAATTAACCAAAAAAATCATTCAACTTTTAAATAAATAGGTATATAAGTTCAAAATAATATTTAAAAAAAATCATGCTTTACATTTCAATTGATGGAAATACTTTAAACAAATGGATTAATAAACATTTTATATAATTTTTTTTATATAAATTCACAAGGCACGTGTAAAATAGTTTACAAACAATGGTATATATATCAAGTATAAAAAAATGTGCAACATGGTCATCTACCAAGAGTTATGATAGTTACAGGTTATGGGATCCTCACACTCTCATATGATGATAATGGAAATGTGCACACATGTCCCTCGATATTGGTCAAAGAGGACTCATCTAAATCCCAATGGGGAATAAGATGTGCCAAAAATTTTATGTTATAGTTGTAAAGAGTCAATCCGTTGCTATGGAAATTGAAACCTAGCGTGTTTTTCCTAAATAACTCACTAACTACCTAGGATTACATGTTATCTAATAATAATCAATAATGGGTAATTTATTTAAAAACTATTCAAAATACGATTCAACCCATTTTTCCATTTCAATATGAAAATTTCCATTTAAAAACCAAAAATATATTTTTAATTAGATAATGCATTTTCCAAGATAAAACCACTGAGTTTCTATCAAAACCATTTTTATCCACTTTCTCAAATTTGAATTTGAAATCAATTTCAAAATTAAATTTTTACAATTTAAATTCCATAATTTAAATTCTATAGTTTTTAATCAAATACAAATCACACCCCAATTCAATGGAATTAGGGGGTTTTCCCAATTTCATGACAAATACAATTCAAATCCCCAATTCAAATTAATTGGGGTTTTAATAAACTAATTGAAAGAAATTACATTTAAATCAAACAAATTAATTTAAATTAATCAATTTAGGGTTAATAAAAATGGACATCATAAATAGAACCACCTACCTCGGGATCACAGGATCTCGAAACATAAATCCCTAATTGGAAAACTCTAATGAATAACGTCAGCAATGAAGATCTGAGAATCAACCAAGATTCAAGATTTGAAACAATTGGGACTAGAACCTATAACAACACATAAATATATAAAACCCTAGGGAGGAAAGAGGAGAGAGTAGGAGAAAGATAACATGAAGAGTAAACTAATCGGAAAGATAATGAACGTAATTTTATTAGCTTAAATTTTCTTTTATAGGGGTGTAGAGGGGCCAAAATAACATCTTGGGAGACTCCAAGGAAGAAGAAAATTAATTATCACTAGTACAAAAACTATTTACCATGTCGGAATTTATTACGTCGGTTATAAATAACTGACGTGTAAAGCCGTAAAAATTGATTTATCACGTTGGTTATATAATAAAAAATGTGATAAATCAATTATCTCACTTTATCACGTTGATTATTTTATAACTAAAGTGATAAATCCTATTTTTTATGTCATTTATATAATAAACGACATGATAAAACAAACATCATTTCTTTATCACACCATTTATTATATAAGCGACGTAAAAAATGGTTTTATAACATCGGTTTTAGAATAAATGACATGATAAATGCAATAAAAAAACTCTTTATCACATTGGTTAATAAATAACCAATGTGATAAATCATTTAATTTTTTTAAAGTCCCATTTCGAGTTATTCTTCTATTTTTAGTTTGGGCGACAGTAACTCAGTCTCTCTCATTTGGAAACCCTACAATCGATTCTTCAATATCATGGCCTCCAAACTCATTTTGAAAGCTTCGTTATTATTATTTTTTCATTGGCTCATCTATATGCTCGACTTGAAACTCTAAAGTAAGCTTCACACACTTCAATTTATGTCATTCACGGATTCCCTAAATCTCATTTTGTGATTTCTTTCATCGTATATTTCACTATTTGTTATTTCTATTATTATAAATTGATATATGATGCCAAGTAAGTATTCATGTGATGTATTTAGTAATACCAAGAATGAAGAAATAATTTTTGCACTTTGGAGCCTGTGTAAAACCTGTGGTTAAGTATTATATATATATTACTATCATTTTATGTCATTTAATTATGATCATATCATACTCTATATGCACTAGTGTTTAATGGTATTGTCTATGGGATCCATTAGTTGTTGCATATTGTGTTCTAATCATAACTTTCTTAAATAACATAATATCTAATATGAAAAAAATATTATAGGAACTTCTATGTGAAATAGAACTACATTGGACTATTTAGATGAGGATATTGACTTAATCTAGAAGATGGTATTGAGAAGGTTCTCGAAATCAGTTTGGTAGATGATTTTGTTTTATTTTGTTAATTAAATACATATATGGAATTCTTCCGTGTGGTATTGATCTTTTACATCTATTTATATCATATTTATGACAATCAATTTATTTCATTATATGTGTCATTACTTACATATTGATGGAATTTATACTGGAATTTATAGATATCTTTAATAATGTTGGTATTTTATTACAACATTATAAAATTTTGCTCACTATGGTTTTTCATACTCTCTTATATATAAAGAAACATTCTTGTAGTTTATAGAACCGAATTTACACATGGTGGAAGTAAACATGGCTATCATAACTGCAAATCATTTTAGAGTAGGGTAAAAATTTAACTATTTTTTAATTTTCATATAAATTTATATAAAATAATTTATTAATATATCTATCTATATTAAATATAGATACATTGTATTGAATATCCCACTAGATAAACTAGTAAAAACTCATATATTCTTTTTGGTATGTCATATTCAAGGATTCTATACTACACAAATGATATATTTTTTATTAATGTAACATGAAAACCAATAAGGTAAATATTAATTTAATTTAGTGGTTTTTTTATCTTATTTATCAAAAAAAATATCATTATAATTTTCAAATAATCATATATATATTATATATTTAAAAATTGTGTTACTTTCAAATTATGACATATTTCATATAAATATTAAACTGTCTTATCTAAATATATTTTCTATTTAAAATTATTTTCATGCATATCTTTTTATGATTTATGATTTATATTTAAACTTATCTTCCATTATTGTGTAGAATTTGTAATTATATTTTTCAAATATTCATATATTTGTTTTATATTTAAAAAATGTGTTACTTTCAAATTATGACATATTTCGTATAAATATAAAATTGGATTATCTTAACAAGATTTATAATTTTTATATTTATTATAGGTAATAATGAGTTGAAGTTGGATTATGGAACATCAAATGAGTGATGAATATGAGGAAGGTGTTGATGCTTTTTTGTAATTTGCTAAACAAAATATTTCAAACAATGACACATTTTTCTGTCCATGCCTGAAATGTTTAAATATGAAGAATTTGAAAAGTAGAGAGATCAAAGATAATTTAATTTTTCATGGTTTTAATCTGAGTTATAGCCCTTTGATTTGGTATAGTGAAACTGGGCAGAATTTCTGATCTACTGATGATGATGCTTTGCAAGATGTTAACTCTTATGAAACTGAAGAAATGATTTGTGATATTGAAATAGAAAAAATTGAGAAAGAACTGACAATTGAGCATCTATATGGTGATGATGAAAAACCATTGTATACTGGTTATACAGATTTTATGGTTTTATCATCGGTGTTAAGATTGATTAACCAGAAGGCGAATCATGGATGAAGTCACAAGAGTTTTACAGAGCTGCTACAATTGTTGAAAGACATTCTTCTTAAAGATGACGATATTCTAGATTCACATTATAAGGCCAAGAAAATATTATACCCAATGGGATTGGGATACAAGAAAATACATGCCTGTCCGAATGACTATGTGATATTTAGGAAAGAATATAGATTTCTTTCAGAGTGTCCTAAATGTGGGACATCACGGTATAAGTTGAAATAAAAATCATAGGATGATGTAGAGATTATAGATATCCCTACCAATTTATTTTGGTATCTTCCTATAATTACTCTTTTGAAACATTTATTTACTAATTCAAATGATGAAAAATGGTTAATATGGAATGCTGATGAGCCGATATGTGATGGAAAAATACGCCATCCAGCAGATTGTCCACAGTGGTAGAAAATTGATGAGAAATATCCTATATTTGGAAATGAAGTTATAAATTTAAGACTTGGGTTTTGCACGGATGGAATGAATCCATATCAAAGCCTCAGTAGCACACATAGTTCATGGCCTGTTTTATTGGTAATTTACAACCTATCTCTTGAATTTTGTATGAAGCATAAATAGGTCATGTTGAGTTTAATGATCTCTGGACCAAAGAAACCCAAAAATGATATTGATGTTTTGTTTTCACCATTAATTGATGATTTGAAACTATTATGGGAGGATAGTATTAGGGTGTACGATTCTTATAAAATGGAATATTTTCAACTTCATGTAGTGATTACGTTCATTATAAATGTCTTCCCAGCATATGGAAATTTGTCTTTATATAGTGTTAAGGGGCATAAAGCATGTCCAATTTTCAAATGATAGACTTCATATTTTCAATTGCATCATGTAAGGAAAATATTATACATGGGTCATAGAAAGTTTTTGCCTATGAATAAATCTCATAGAATATTAAAAAAGGCATTGAATGGCTCACAATAATTTGATATTTCTCCAAAAACTTTGTCCACTAATGAGTATTTTGAGAGGGTGCAAAAGCTTAATGTGACATTGAGAAAGGCACATAAATCTGGAAATGATAGACATATTTGAAAGAAATGGTCAATATTTTATAAGCTACCTTATTGGATATATCGTAAAGTGACACATAACATTGATGTCATGCAGGTGGAGAAGAATATGTGTGATAATTTTATTGGAACATTGTTAGATATTAAAGGAAAGACTAAAGATGAGTTGAATAAAAGATTAGACTTACTATCATTGGGAATACATTTGGATTTAACTCCCACTCCTGATGAAAGATGAACATTTTTTCCCTCGACTTATCATACATTATCTAAGAGGGAGAAAATTAGCTTTTTTTAGTGTCTTCATGATATCAAAGTGCCACAGGTTTATTATTTAAATGTATTTTTTTTCTCTTTAAAGGATTTGAAGTTGATTGGTATGAAATCTCATGATTTCCACATCATGATGAAACAATTTCTACCAGTTTCATTGTGTGGAACATTTCCCATCTGTGTTAGAAAGACTATCATAAAGGTGTGTTATTTTTTCAATTCAATTTGTAATAAGGTGATCGATCTATATTATTTGAACATTTTGGAAAATGAAGCAATTTATATACTTTGTAAATTGGAAATGTATTTTCCTCCATTTTTTTTGATATAATGGTGAATTTAATGGTTCATATGTTTTGAGAAATAAATATTTGTGGACATGTATAACTACGTTGGATGTAATCTTTTGAAAGGTATATAAAGATATTGAAAGGGTATGTTAAGAATCCATATCGACCTGAAGCCTCCATTTTTGAAAAGTATATTTCTGAGGAGGTTGCAGAGTTTTGTACGAGCTACTTGTATATGGAGGAACACATTGGTTTACTTCCATCTTGCCATAAACGAGTTAATAAGGAGGGAAAGGGGATTCATGGCTTGAAATTCAAATCGTTGTCAGGTGAGTAGATGAAGAAGTTACATTTATACATCTTGAATAACATGGATAATGCTCAACCATATACACCATTGCAGATTAATGAGTTGAAACAATGTCATCCAAAGAAGAAAGAAATGTGTATTTTGAATGAGAATAATAAAATATTTTTTCCATGGTTTAAAAAGACCATGCTTAGTGGATCAGATGAATCAGATACATTAAGATGATTAGTGGGCGGTCCAAGTTTAAATGTGATAACATGGTCTAAGTATAACATTAATGGCTATACATTTCATACGAAAGCTCAAGACAACATAAGTGAATTTCAGAATAGTTGTGTATTGGTGTTCGTAGAAGCAATGCATTTTTCAAGTTCTAAAGAAAAAAATCCAATTTCCACATCAAGTGCATACTATAGAGTCATTGAAGAAATATGGTAGGTTGATTAAATTAAAATTAAAGTTCTTGTGTTTAACTGCAAATGGTTTTTTCAGTAATAATAGTGTCATACATAATGAATTTGAAATGAAACTTGATAATATGAATAGATTGGAAGACACAACCGATTCTTTTATAATGGAAACACATGAAAAACAAATTTTCTATGTTCTTGATCAATTTGATATGCAGTGGTCTATTGTTTTACAAGGGAAAAAAAATATGTTTGTGATGACCAACTTGATAAAGATGCTGATTTACGTGAGATCCCTACTTCTATGGAAAGATTAACAGATAATAATGATGAGCATGTTTTAGACATGGTTTGTTCCATAAGGAAAAATCATGAAGAAGGAATTTGGGAAAACAATCCATTAGTACATTCCTAATATTACAAGTAAAATATGTTTATTTCTCCTTATATTAATTTCATAAAATGTTAGATATTGTATTTTCTTCTTTATTAAAACACATATTAAAACACATATTAAAACAAATAAGTAGAAATGTTTGTTTATTTTAGTTTATTTTTGTTTAGTTTACCATGTTTACCATTACATAACTTATATATTTATTAATTTTTTTGAATAATAATTATTTTAAATATATATGTCAAAAAATATTAGTTTGGTGTAAAAAATAGATTTATTAGGTTGGACCATTTTTAATATTCCTACACCAATTTCAGATTTGTTTTTATTCATTTACATGAAATTTCATATATCATTACTATTGTTAGCATTTTAGTTAACTATAAAAAATATGAATAATAATGTGTTAAGTTTTAGTTTACTTTTATGTTTCATAATTTTTATTTTTTTGTTTACATTATTATTGTAATATGTGAATTTGTATATTTTGTGTACTAAATGTTTGTTTCTTTGATTTGAAGGATAATGACAGATCAATCAGTTGATCAACCACAAACTTATAGAGATGAGCATCATGATCATAACTATGGGAAGGAACATCCACATGCTTCTCTTGATGTTCCCCGATCTTCTTCATGTGCTCCCACAATGGAAAAGAAGAGTTCGAGGGTTGGTAAACATGGAATCACATGTTTACCAAAATTATCACTTGCTCATAGATAGGACTAGTAGATAGTTGTGTAATTTGATGAGAATGATATTCCAAGATGTCCTAATGCAAAACAGTTCAAGAGTTTTGTATCATCTCGGGGCAAAAGAAAATTCTGCATTTTGTTGAATAATTGGAGAAGTGTTGACAAAACAACACTAGATTAGTTGTGGGAGACCATTTTAGTAAGTAATTTTTTCTATTGTTTGACTAATCTTGAAATGTTTATAGTATAATATGTTTTCCCTCTTATTTATCAGATGAAATTTGATATACTTGATACTGGAGGAGTTAGGAGGAAATGTTTATCAATGACTTTTAGGATATAGAGGGATTTCAAATAGACCCTCACATCTAATTTCATTTTTGGGGATAGAAAACATGAAAGTCCATGTCATATATATACTTTTATAGATGAAGACACATGGAAACAATTTGTCGAAAGTATAATATAAGAAGCATTTTTGGTAAGTACAATGTAAAATTTTAGAAGTTTTATTATATTAATGATCTTATTAATGACTTATTAATTATTTATTATTCTTAATTTACAGGAATCAAGGAGAGATCATCAAGAGATCCAATGCAGAAATGTATACCCTCATAGTTTATCTCGGGGAGGGTATAATTTATTAGAAGAACAAATGATAGCTAAAAAATTACAAAAACTTAGAGCCGAGTCTTCCGGCTCTGGAGAGGTTTCCCCTCCATCCCCTCCATCTAGACATGAAAAATGGAAGAGGGGTCAGATGAACAAAAATGGGTAATATCTTATAGAAGAATCAAGGATCGTATCTGAGAGGATTGTAAGCTGTTTATTTTATTTATTTAAGTCAATTAAATTATTTATATACTTTGAATCATTAAATAATTTTTAAAATAATTCATACAGTATTATATTGAGGAACAGAGCACACAAGGGGTATTTAAAGCTGTTGGGATGCATAATATTTTATCTACTACATTGGAAAAGTCTGAACACTCAGGTCGTGTATGAGGATACCAGATGAGTGTATCAATAAGAAAAGTGTTACCACATTATTCAGATTTTTACATGGAGGGTTTATATAAAAAAATATAATCTTTGGAGGCTTAAGTTCACAATATTAATGCGTTGATGGAGGAAAATATCAGAGCGCTAGTACAGTCTGTGTTTGTAGACATGCAAAGACAATTTCAGACTACAGCTCCCGCTCCTCCTCTGCCAGCAACTCCTAATCCACCACCTCCACATGAAGACCCCATTATTTATCCTCCACCTCCGCCTACAGACCCCATTATTTATCCTCTAACTTCATTTGAAAAATCCATTTTTTATCCTACTCCTACACCCCTCCTCCATAGCTTCCTAGTAATTGTGAGTTGTATGTTGATGATCCTCACTATCATATAGTTGTATATGAAATGATATATTATATAGGAGATATAATTCACCATCAAAAGTTAGAGGTAGAACAAAATAGGGTCACTGTATAGGATATTATAGATATATCAGCTAGAGTACCATTACCTACAGATGTGGTGACGACAGTTGGACAAAGTATCGACCAATTTTTAGTTTGTCCATCTAGACTTCTGAAACCCATTACCATAGAGGTACGTGTATGTTATAACTTTTTTTTATTAATTTTTTTTAATATTTTAAAGTTAATATATTAATCTATTTATTTATAGGAATATTTTAAAGGTAAAGAAATACTGTATAGCCAACAACAAAGACAAAGGGCTATGACATCATATTCAGATTCTAGTAGTCTTGACAGATTGTCAAGATATTCAAATTTGTTGGCGAGTCATTATACGTTTCCAATGGAAGCTCATGTTTTTGGATGTTCAATATATGTGGGGATTACGAAAAATGATATCATGGAGATTGTTACTAGAAATAAGCTGGGCATCAATGTGGTGCAAGTTTTTTCCATGTAAGTCTTAACACAAATCTTTCCCCATGTTATATTTATTAAAAATTTATACTTATACCTAGTTTTTGTATTAGGTATACTTATAAAATGTGTGATACAAATGAGTAACATATGTATACGTGTTGATGGACCCATAGTTGATTTCACCTAAAGGGAATGAATTGGATGAGGAACAAAAAGAAGTTTATATTGCTAAAAGATTTCAATAGAATATAATTACGCAGTGTTGGATGTTCCTTTATATTGATAGGTATGAAACATATATCTCACAAAATTTTATTTATCTTTTAATATAATAACCACTAAAATTAAATTTTATTTTATATCAGTAACCATTGGATGTTAGGTGTTTTTTGTCCAAGGGAGAAAACACCTTATTGAATATGCTCTCTCTATGGAGATGTGTGAGGAAATTTTAAGAACATGTTAGAAAAGTAAGTTTTAATTTCTTAATAGTTGTTTATATTATAATTAATTTTAAATTTATTTCATTCATTATTTTCTAATAGGGTATGGTCTTTATTTCAAAGATCCACAAAGAAAAAGAGTACCAAGATCAAATATTTAAAATTAAAGGTGAATATCCATTTATAATTAGTACATTTTGGATGTATTACATAAAAATGATATTTTGAATTGAAAAAATCATTTAAACAGAATTTTCATAAACAAAAAGGCATTATTTAATGTGGATATTATAAGTTAAGATTTATGTATGAAATAATTACAACTAGAATAGTTACGAAGTTCGACCATGTTAGATTTTCTAATAAATCATTCCATAATATTTCATTTGTTTTATTCATTAGACATGTTAAATACTTTATTTTTAATTTGTATCTATTTTATGAACTTAAACCTTATAGTGCACAACAGGTCAAACACTTACAAGTGGAATGGTCAAATTATTTTATAGGTTTGATTAGATTTTAGTTTGTTTTTAGTAAATATTGTAATTTTGAATGTTGTAATTGTAAATATATATTTGGTAGTTGTTTTAGTTGGATTTAGGTTTGTTTTTAGTTAATATTGTAATTTTTGAATGTTGTAAATGTGATTTTGTAATTTTTCTACTAGTTTTTCTTGTTTCTGGTCTATTTATGCTTGTTTTTGGTCTGGTTTCTAGTCTGTTTTTGATTGTTTTAGGTCTATTTTTGCAGTAGGGAGGAAGGGTTTCATAAATTATTTTAAAAAAAATTAGTTTTAACTTTGGTTATTTTATAACCGACGTTAAAAATTCAATTTAGTGGGATTTTTACATAAGTTATTTTATAATTGATGTAAAAAATGCTTGGGATCATGGGTTTCCATGTCAGTTTTTTATAATCAATGTGGTATATAGTTTTTTACATTGGTTATTTAATGACTGACATGAAAAAAATTCATCCTAAAGCATTTTTCACGTTGGTTATTAAATAACCGATGTAAAAAATTCATTGGGATTGGGGTATTCTGAAGGTTCTGGGTGCAGCGGAAGCTCATGGGTGGATGTGCCCACTTGGCTTTTTTTTTCATTAGCAATGATCAATCCGGGATCAATATGATGATAAACTCCAGACTCCACATATCTAATCAAATATATATACAAAGAAGAAGAATAGTCCCAGAACAATAAATGAAGATCATCATAGGTTTATAAATAATTAATTTAATTAATTGACAATAGGTACCTTTTATGGCGTTCTTTATTCGTTGATATTTCTGATCACGTTCCGATGTGACTCGTCATTGCATCATAGAAGCCAAGTGTAGACCCCCTCTAGCGGTGATCCACACGTGCACCACGTATCTTTGGACGTTGCCAAAGGAGTCTCCGGGTGCTAGCGTGGAGAAGCCTTTGTTTGCGTTATCCACCTAAGAACGCTTTGATCTGATGGAGGAGGATCTCTCTCGGTCTTGAGAGTGTTCTTAGAGGAAGGAGTTATTTCAGACTTGAGAGAATTCTACAGAATTGTTGTGTACAATTATTAAGGAAAAGTATTGGGGTTGTGAGGATATTTATAATCGGGTTTGAGGTTATAGAGTTATGATAATAAATAAACACATTATGCATTTTATTTATTTCATTAACTCTTATAGAAACCCCCCATGTCGAATCATTAATTCCTTGACATGCGCCCACACTGATTATAATAAATATCATTTAATAAAACAATATTATTTCCTAAAAATCCTGACTATAAAATCTACACGGCTTGTAATCAATAATACATGACGTGCACTTGTTTTTCATAAAACTACACGACATGTAATCATTAATACACAACGTGTACTTGTTTTTCATTTCCTTTCCAAAATGAAAACTACAAGGTGTGTAATCATTAATACATGGTGTGTATATCTTGTTTTCATTTTATTCTCCCCCCATCATTAAAATGATTTAGGCTTCCTTGAATAATTATTAAACCACATACGGGAATAATCTTTATTCTACTTGAGATACTTGGATACACATAGTGTGTAACCCTCTAGGCCTCTTTCTCATTAGCATTAGCCAGGCTTGCCTAAAGTCCAATATTACTGTCTAGTAATGGGTCAAGGCACCCAAGAGAAAGAAGTTGACACCACATTGATGTGTCACCTCATATGAATGCTTACCGTGTAATTTAATCCCTTTGTCTCAATATCTCATCAAACAGGTTTCATGGCATGTCATAAAACTATATGCTTGATCTGTCATTCTTTGACTTCCAGAAATAAACTCATCGTGACACCATGGCCATGGAATTTGGGAGATTGTTCTATTTCAATCAAAGGGCCCGGGATATCTACTTCCATAAACATGGAAGAGACAAATCCTTCCTCGACTTATCCATTAACAACATGTCATTCATGACGCACCCAACGTACCCTACTTCCCACCAACTGTCTTCATGACGGTTTTCGTCAGCAAATCTAAGTGCGCGAGTCATGACATGAGTTAGTGATAATCTTCTAGTCTAAGGACCATTACACACGCTCGTAGATAGTAATGTCTGATGACACCAAGACATGTAGAATTACTACTGGTGGGTCTGTTCTCATAATCTCCCATCTTGGAGATTACCAAGTGCGAACTCCATGAGAGAGAGTCTCGTATTCTTACGAGTACTCACACATGACAGTCTATATACTATGTATCCTATCATAGTATGTCATCCAACCATAGAACTTTATTTAAGAATATTGTTATAGTATTTCAAGGTTCTCATCATAGCGGGGATCTGCGATGACCTTATTAATGCAACAAATATTCCAGGACATTATTATATTATAGTCATGAAAAACAATGAACAATATATAATAAGTCTACATTCACGTAATTAAAGTACAAACAGTTGGTTCTTAGGACACCAAATCTAAAAAACTCCCACTTGGACTAGAGCCAACTACCTACGAATTTTATTCCCTTAGACCTCACATGATGATCATGTTTCTACTGAGTCAGGGCTTTAGTCAAGGGGTCCACCGCGTTGTCTTCTGTGGAAATACTTCTCACTACAAATTCACCTCTCTGAGAAAAATCCCTCAAGAGATGATACTTCCACAGTATGTGCTTTGTCTGCTGATGTGAACTTGGCTCTTTTTCAAGTGCCACCGCTGCAGTATTATCACAATAGAGTGTGATAGAATCATTACTGCTAGGTAATACATCCAGATCTTGGACAAAGCTTCACATCCATACTGTTTCTTTAGCTACCTCAGAAGCTACGATATACTCAGACTCTACTGTAGAATCTGCGACCACACCTTGGTTTGAGCTCTTCCAGCTCACTGCACCTCCATTCAAACTAAATATCTACCCAGTCTGTGACTTCATGTCATCTTGATCAGTCTGGAAACTAGCATCTATATGTCCTATGATGAATATTTCCTCATCTCCTCCATAAACCAAGAACATATCATTAGTACGCCTCAGATACTTAAGGATAGTCTTGATTTCCATCCAATGGTGGTCTCCTGGATCAGCTTGATATCTGCTTACCGCACTTAATGTGTAAGCAACATCTAGCCTTGTATATAGCATAACATACATGACTGACCCAATCGCGGATGTGTAAGGGATCCTTGCCATTTTCTTTTTTCCTCATGTGTCTGAGGACACATTTTCTTGGAAAGATGAATTCCATGTGACACTGGAAACAATCCCCTCTTGGACTGTTCCATACTGAATCTCTTCAGTATCTTATCAATGTATGTACTTTGACTCAGGCCCAACATTCTCTTGGATCTATCATGATGGATCTTGATCCCAAGAATATATGCTGCCTCTCCCAAGTCTTTCATAGAGAAGCATTTATCCAACCATGCCTTAACTGACTATAAGACAAGTACTTCATTTCCAATTAGTAATATTTCATCAACATATACTATTAGAAAAATGACTACACCTCCACTAAACCTTTTATAGACACAAGGATTACACTCATTCTTAACAAAGCCAAATTCCATTATAGCTTCATCAAAATGAGTGTTCCATGACCTTGATGCTTGCTTTAATTCATAAATAGATTTCTGTAACTTGCATACCTTGTTGGCATCCTTTGGAGTCACAAACCCTTCAGGTAGTGTCATGTAGACATATTCCTGGAGGTTCCCATTAAGGAATGCTGTTTTGAAATCCATTTTCCAAATTTCATAGTCATGGTAAGAGGAAATGGACAATAGGATTCTGAAGGATTTTAGCATTGCAACCGATGAAAAGGTTTCATCATAGTTAATTCCTTGACGCTGTCTAAAACCTTTTGCAAATAGTCACACCTTATAGGTGCTGACTTGTCCCTCCATGTCCAGTTTCTTCTTGAATACCCATTTATTACCAATAGGCTTTACATCAACAAGAGGATCTACCAAAATCCAGACTTAGTTTTGGTACATGGAATCCATTTCAGAATTCATGGCTTCTTGCCACTTGGTAATGTATGTGCCTTCAACTTCTTCCTTGTAGGTAAGAGGATCATCATTGTCAACCAATAATGAGTCACCATCCTCGGTGACAAGAAAACCATATCATTTTGGTTCTCTCACATCTCTTGTGCTCCTACGCAGTTCTTGTGTCTCTGGAATAGATTGTTCTTCCACGGGGCTTTTTGGAACCCGTTATTGTACCAACTCCTGTGTATCTTGATCCTTAACTTCCTCAAAGTCCATCTCACTCCCACTATCTCTTTTGGAGATGTGATCCCTCTCAAGGAATATGGCATGTCTTTCCACTGTAACCTTTTTATCTAATGGGTTTTATAGGTAATATCCCCCTTGGGATATCCTATAAAGATACACTTTGTGCCTCGGAGTGAAATTTTGTTATATGAAGAGGCCTTAACAAATGCTTCACTACCCCACACATGTAAATTCAATAACATGGATTTGCGTTCACTCTATAACTCATATAGAATACCATTTATCAATTTAGTTGGTACTTGGTTTAGTATGTGTGCTGCTGTTTGTAATACGTATCCCCAAAAGGATAATGGAAGACTCGCATGACTCATCATTGATCTCACCATGTCCAACAGGGTGCGGTTCGTCCTTTTACTTACACCATTCCACTGAGGCGTGTAAGGAGGAGTGAGTTGAGATAGAATCCCAAACTCTCATAAGAAATCAATGAAGTCCTAATTAAGATATTCTCCTCCTCTGTCTGAGTGGTGTTTCTTAATCTTCTTATCAAGCTAGTTCTCAGGTTCATTCTTTTATTCTTTAAACCGATCAAAATAATCTGACTTATACCTCATTAAGTAAATATATACATATCTACTAAAATCATCAGTAAAAGTTATGAAGTAAAAGAACCCACCCCTTGATTCAATTGGAAATGGTCCACACACATCTGTGTGAACTAATTCTAGAATCTCTTTAGCCCTTTCACCTTTCCCACTAAATGGGGCTTTGGTCATTTTGCCTTGTAGACAAGCATGACATACACCAAGTGGTTTTTGTTCGAAAGAATCTAAGTACCCATCTTGATGTAATTTTGTCAAACGTTTATCATTGACATGACCTAGTCGGTGATACCAAAGTTGGGTGTGGTATGAGTAATGTGAATTAACTTTGTCATCGATTTCCATTACTTGGTTTGTCTAGTCTAACACATAAAGGACGTTATATAAATGTGCCCTACCAAAACAAATTCCATCTTTATAAAAGTAGCAACATTCATTTCCAAATTTGAGGATGAATCCATAAATATCTAATCTAGATACTGAAATAATGTTTTTGGTTATATAGGATACATAATAACATCCTTTTAATACCAAGACCATTCCAGTAGGCAATGTGAGGTGGTAGTCTCCGACAGCTACAACAGCGAGTCTGGCTCCGTTGGCTGCTCGCTGATCCACCTCACCTCGGTCAATATTTCTGAATCTATTTGGTTCCTATATTTGTATACTTATGTGAGCACCACAAGTAGTATCTAATACATAATTAGTAGAAACAAATTTATTTCATTCGATAAAAAACGCACCTGAAGCTTCCCCTTGCTTCTGTGGCTAGGTGCAGTTTTTCATCCAATGGCCCTTCTTGCCACATGCGAAACAAACAACCTCCTATTCTCTTGACTCCCCTTTGATCTTCCTTTTCCTGGAAGGCCTTGAAGAAGATTTGGGATTAAATCTCTTCATCTTCCCTTTCCTTTTATTAATCATAAGGACAGAAGGGTTTTAATGCTTCATATCATTGTCCACTTGGAGAATGAGGATAAGAAGATCAGATAGAGACTTCTCAATGTCTTTCATGTATAAATTTACAACAAAGTTAAAGAAGCTCTAGGGGAGTGATGCAAGAATGAGATTGGTACCCAGATCTTCAGGGAGTTTAAACCCTAGAACCTCAAAGCGCTCAATGTATCCAATGAGATTGACTACACGAGGCCCAACTGGGGCACCCTCTCCAAGCTTGATCTGAAATAGAGCCTTGGATATCTCAAACCTTTCCTTTCTTTCTCTATCCTAATATAGACCATGGAGGTTCTAGAGCATGCTATAGGAATCCATGTCTTCATGAGACTTCATGAGATCACTAGACATTTATGATTGCATCAAACATTGAACGTTGAGTGTGTCATTCAAATATTGATCATAGACCAGGAAATCTTCATCACTTGCCCCCTGGGCAGGTGAATCAGGAAGTGAGGATTCGAGCATGTAAAACTTTCGTTCATGGTGTAGGATAACCTGGAGGTGCCTAAACCATTCCTGAAAGTTACTCCTCCAATGGCCCGAAGGCCTTCATTTTTTATTTATTTTTGATAATCCACATTTAAAGCGGTGATGTGGAACCCTTACAAGGCCCATAGGCATAAGTATTACATTGACCGTAGGCCTTAGAGGAATTCATTTCCTGTAGGCTTCAAACATTACATACAACCCAGACTCACTACTTGGAACTGCTCCTTCCCAGCATCTTCATCGTGAAATCAGCTCTCTACCTTCGCATGGCTGTTCAGCTAGGCATTCCCATGCATGCACATGCTTGTCCCGATGGTAGGTTCCATACCCTCTCATTCTTGCAATCCATTTATCTTCTACTGCGGTGAAAGCTCCTTGCTTATCCTCCTTGTAGAGCTTGTTCCTTGTAGGTTGTCTGGTTTGCATCTGCACTTAAGGTGGCTCGAAGGCCTTGAGGTGGCCCAAAGGCCTTACTGACCTGAAGGCCTGGGTGGCCCGAAGGCCTTACCGGACTAAATAGGTTGCCCGAAGGCCCAAACGGGGGCATATTCCCGAATGCTACAGTGCCAAATAGTGCCTGCTACAGTTCCAATTCCTGAAAGTTACTGCCAATGAGGATATTGTCTTTATCGAGAATTGATCGTAGAGAAAATGTGGATGAAGAGTTTGTCATATTGATTCTACAAATTAAAAGAGTAGATTTATCAGTACCTTTCGATTACATTTTATGAAAAATAATAAATGAATTTATTAATTCTCTCACTATTTTATCAAGTTCCAATGGCCCTCACTATTGAAATCAGAATTTCTAATTTCAATGACATTCTAGTTTCAAGGATCCATATTCCCCTTTGCATAACCCCAACAAGGGTTGGTCAAGATATTTAAAGGTATTTAGGTAGGCAGGTCTTTACCAAATATGAGCTTATAGTTCCTTGATCTGTTGAGTGGACTCCCCAATCCTAAAATCATGACTTGGATTTCCTCAACACTTGCCTCCATTTTACAAAAAGTCTAGGAAGGTCTACTCCTCTTGATGTAAAATGTTTAAGTCAACCTGAACCTTTCATAAGAGATTTCTTTAAAAGTAAGTGTCCCAACAAGGGTTGGCCAAACACATAGTTTTATTGAGTCTTTCCCTTAATCAAGTAAGGAAAGGCTTAGTCTGAATTAATATGGTATTTGAGGGATTTTAATCTTTTATATGTAGTTTTGCATTATCACATCTTGTTAATTATTTAGTGATGCTATCTTAAGAGATTAACCATGTTATGATAATGTTTACGCATAGTCCGGTTTTTATTTTATCCCATCTTTGCATGCTTGTTTATTTCATTAATTATATGATCACAAAAACACATACATAATAAATAAACCATGCAATCAGGCAGAAATAAAATAAGATGGCATGATCATGAGCTTCTATTGGTTAGACTTTCTAGTGATTTTTGATAAGATAATCCTAACCTAGGAAAAAAAACCTTGAACCCAATGGTTCGTGTTTTACAGCTCCCACATGTCCACCTTTGTATCTTCTTGTGTTGGTTTCACCTCAGATTTGGATTTTGAACTGTCTCCTCTGACTTGGGAGATTCTCCATTACATGGGGTTTACATTAAAAAAACCATGGGCACACAGGACCTACATTTTATTGGAAGAAGGCTCGCATGCCAATGAATTTAAATTAAATAAATTTAAATGAAACCATACACACACAAAGGGTCTTTGGTCTAGCTCATGATCATCCATAGCATGTAATGAAATTTATGCATATTTAGTATTCAAATTCTTTTAATCATTATTTTATTTAAGATAAGTCACACTTGAATTCAATTAATTATGATCTTACAATTAATCAATTATTTATCTTAAATTCTTTTCTGAATGTCCTTGAGATTCTTCTAATCCATATTCCTTGTATGGGACTTTGTACTTTGGAGGAAAACCTGGTGAAATTCCATTTCTGGAAAGTACACGACGTGTAGGCTATATTACACAGCATGTATTTTTTTTCACCCTTTATCCAAAGTACACGCCAGGGCTTTGGCGTGTTTTCTATAATTTGTAAATTTTGGAGTACACGGCGTGTATATTAATCTAACATAGCATATACTTCCTTGTTAAGCGGTTATCGGCCTGGAAATCCTGTGTACGTGGTACACGAATTCTCCTTGTACACGGTTTCACCTGGGCTAGATTGGACTACACGACATGTTGATTCAACATACATGCTGTGTATTCCGGTTTATACGCGCCATTCAGTTCTGGTCAACATAGTGTAATAAATACTTAGGTATACTCAATTCACATGGCGTGGTTTGGAGGACCAGTACCGGTTCGTTGAACCTAAGTACACGACATGTAGTTTTCACTACACACCGTGTATTCTTGTGTTGTACAGACAGAAAGAGAGGCTCCTTCAGATGAGTTCCTCGTTTTTATTTTAATCAAAATTAAAATTAAAAGGTTGTTTCTGTGATGTGAATCGAGAAACGAAGGAGGAAGAACATATGTCATTCATTCAGATTTATAGAAAGATTTATCTTTAATTGAATCAAATATAAATGCGTAAATAATAAATGAAAATTAAATAACTATAATCAACGTTGTAACCTTGCTCTGATACCATTTGAAGGTACCGGGAGCAGTGGAAGCTCATGGGTGGATGTGCCCACTTGGCTTTTTTTCATTAGCAATGATCAATCCGGGATCAATATGATGATAAATGCCAGAATCCACGGATCGAATCACAGAAACAGACAAAGAAGAAGAATAGTCTCGGAACCACAAAAGAGGATCAACACAGGTTGATTATAATTAATTTAATTAATTGAAAAGAAGTACCTTTTATGGAATTCTTTATTCGTTGATATTTCTGATCACGTTCTGATGTGATTCATCATTACGTCGCAGAAGCCAAGTGTAGACTTCTTCTAGAGGTGATCCACACGTGCACCACATATATTTGGACGTTGCCAAAGGAGTCTCTGAGTGCTAGCATGGAGAAGCCTTTGCTTGCGTTGTCTGCCTAATATTGCTTTGATCCAATGGAGGAGGATCTCTCTCAGTCTTGAGAGCGTTCTTGAAGGAAGGAGTTCTTTCGGCCTTGAGAGAATTATCTAAAATTGTTGTGCACAATGATTAAGGAAAAGTGTTGGGGTTGTGATGATATTTATAATCGAGTATGAGGTTATAGATTTATGACAATAAATAAATGCATTATGCATTTTATTTATTTCATTAACTCTTATAGAAACCCCCCATGTCGAATTATTAATTCCTTGACATGCACCCACGCTGATTATAATAAATATCATTTAATAAAACTATATTATTTCCTCAAAATACCAACTAGAAAAACTACACAACATGTAATAATTAATACACAATGTGTACTTGTTTTTCATAAAACTACATGGCATGTAATCATTAATACACGGCGTGTACTTGTTTTTCATTTCCTTTCCAAAATGAAAACTACACGACATGTAATCATTAATACACGACATGTATATCTTGTTTTCATTTTATTATTCCCCCATCATTAAAATGATATAGACTTACTTGAATAATTATTAAACCACGTACAGGAATAATCTTTATTCTACTTGAGATACTTGGATACACTTAGTGTGTGACCCTCTAGGTCTTTCTATCATTGGCATTAGGCGAGCTTGCGTAAAGTCCAAGATTACTTTCTAGCAACGGGTCAAGGCACCCAAGAGAAAGAAGTTGACTCCACATTGACGTGTCACCTCATACGAACACTTACCATGTAATTTAATCCATTTGTCTCAATATCTCATCAAGCAGGTTTTATGGTAGTGTCATAAACCTATATGCTTGATCTGTCATTATTTTAATTCCATAAATAAAATCACTGTGACACCATGGCCAAGGAATTTGGGCAATAGTTCTATTTCAATCAAAGGGCCTGAGATATCTACTTCCATAAATATGGAAGGGACAAATCCTTCCTCAACTTATCCATTAACAAATGTCATTCATGATGCACCCAACATACCCTACTTCCCGCCAAATGTCTTCGTGACGGTTTTCATCAGCAAATATAAGTGCGTGAGTCATGACATGAGTTAATGATAATATTCTATTTTAAGGATCATTACACATGCACATAGATAGAAATGTCTGATGACACCAAGACATGCAGAATTACTATTGGCGGGTCTGTTCTCATAATCTCCCATCTTGGAGATTACCAAGTGCGAACTCCATGAGAGAGAGTCTTGTCTTCTTACAAGTACTCTCACATGACAGTCTATATATAATGTGTCCCATAATAGTATGTCATCCAACTGTAGAACTTTATTTAAGAATATTGTTATAGCATTTCAAGGTTCTCATCATAGCAGGGATCTGCCATGACCTTATTAATGCAACAAATATTCTAGGACATTATTATATTATAGTCATGCAGAACAATGAACAATATATAATAAGTGTACATTCACGTAATCAAAGTAAAAACAGTTGGTTCTCAGGACACCAACTTTAACATTTTCCTTGTCGGTTATATAAAAACCGACGTGGTAAATTTTTTTGTGCCAGTTATTTAATAACCGAAATTAAAAACCTTCACTGAAGCATATTTAACATCAGTTATTTAATAACCGACATAAAAATCTCTGAGATAATATTTTTTATGTTGGTTATATTAATTAACATTAAAAAATATGTTTTTTACATCACCTGCAACAATGTCTCCATAAAAACGACGCAAAAAACCTAAAAAATCCGATGTAATTTTTTTTTGCACTAGTGTAGGGTTGTATCAGACCACCGAGCACTTAAAATGTGAATAAAAAAAATTAATTAAATGTATTATTTGTGTTTTAGTTATTTTCAATACAATTGTTTGATAAAAAGTAAATGTGTCAGTAATTGAAGGTTGGTATTCTGGTGTTCTTCCATTGATTTTTTCTAGAGAATTATTCATATGTTGGTAAGGCTATTTCGATTTAAAAAAGTTTCTTTAAATAAAGAAAAATTTTAATGTGATGAATACGAATCCATTATTAATGTTCAAAACATGTTCCTAATTTCATTAGGATAATTTACATTGTTTACCAAAGTTGAAGATACCTTATAATGAAAATTATCAATCATCACTATGTTGAGGAATTGTAAAAAGTGAGAATGAATCATATTTTGAAAACTATTGAATGATTGATAAAGAATAAGAACCATGAAAAATATATTTTGAATGAAGAATATTTATGTATAGTTAGATTTGAATTTGTTTTAGCACTTATTGTGGATTTTGGTTAGCTTTTCAATAGGTTATCTAATAAAAAAATAACCCACACCCCTGCCAGCCAGCTGATCATGGGTGAGTGCAAGGGGAATCAATAGAAGAGCATGGAGGCAGAGCAACCACCATGTGGTAGTGGTGGCATGGCAGTGGATGAGAGCACTAGCATGGGGTGGCCAGGAACCCGAATACTATTTCTCTATTTTTTTAAAAAACTTAGAAAGAAGGAGAACTGTCAGATCTGTTCAACTAGAGCCATCCAATCATATTTTTCAGTGCTTTGAATCGTATTCAACCTGAGCCCATATGAGAGAACCTGTTCAATGAGATTTCACCATGAAATGTCATATGAATCTCAAGATGAGCTATCTGA
This sequence comes from Viscum album, assembly GCA_963277665.1. Lineage (NCBI taxonomy): Eukaryota > Viridiplantae > Streptophyta > Magnoliopsida > Santalales > Viscaceae > Viscum > Viscum album. Next base: position 753,395,660 of record OY728132.1, on the reverse strand, counting down.
TCATCACCTATGTGTTTTTATGATTGTAAAAGGACTGAAACATGATGCAACTACATCTATATATACAAATGAAGATCAAAATTGAAGCCGTCACAGAGTTTGTACCACTAAAAAAATGGGCTTTATCAGCGCTCAAAACGAGATTTATCAGTGCTAAAAAAGTGCTATAAAGATCAGTGCTGATAGGGGGGGGGGTCCCCTTTATCATCACTAAAAAAGTGCTGATAAAGGGATACTTTATGAGTACTAAAAAAGTTCTGATAAAGGAAGCCTTTATCAGCGCTAAAAACGCGCTGATAAAGGGAGAATTTATCAGCGCTAAAAACGCGCTGATAAAGGGATAATTTATCAGTGCTAAAAAGGTACTGATAAAATAACACTTTATCAGCTCTTAAAAAGTGTTGATAAATGTGTTTTTTATCAGTGCGTGTTTAGCACTGATAAACTGATCCTTTATCAGTGCTTTTTTAGCGCTGATTAAGGTGGAATTTATCAGCGCTTTTTTAGCACTGATAAAGGCTTCATTTATCAGTGCTAAAAAAGTGCTGATAAATTCCCTATCTATTGCAACAAAAAATTCTGCAGCAGCACACCCAAATAGCACCTGCAAAAAATTCAGCATCTCAACAAGTATACCCATACAAAATTAACACATAATTCATATGGTAATTACACCATGTATACCCATAAAACAAGTATACCCAACATAATTCATAAGTTAATTAAATAGATAAAGAATTCAATTCAGAATTCAGGGGGTTGGGGGGCTGTTCAGGGGTTTGGGGTGGCTGTACAAGGGGGGGTAGGGGGTGTCCGGGGGGATGGGGGTGTCTAGGGGATAAGGGTGTCCAGGGGGGTGCGGGCTATCCAAGGGGGGCGGGGTGGTGTCCATGGGGTGGTCGTCCATGGGTGGGGGGTGTCCAAGGGGGGGGGGGTGTCCAGGTGGTGGGGTGGTGTCTAGGAGGGGTGGGGGGTGCCGTTCAGGGGGTCAGATTTGCGTACTTCAGTTGTTGTTTTCACTTAAAATTTTGTCCATTTTAAACAAAAGAGAGACCCTTTGAGTGATACCAGCCACACCGTGCCTCGGATTGAGGCAGGGTTGACTCATACATGGCACAAATTACCCATGGATCATTATATTAAAGAATCAACACAATTCGAATGCGTTTGGTGAGATTTATGTACGTCAGTTGTTGTTTTCACTTAAAATTCTGTCCATTTTAAACGAAAGAGAGACCCTTTGAGTGATAACAGCCACACCATGCCTCGGATAGAGGAAGGGTTGACTCTTACACATCAAAAATGATCCATTTATTGTTATCCTAAAGGATCAACATAATCCAAATGCGTTTGGTTGTATTTGCGTACGTCAGTTGTTGTTTTCACTTAAAATTCTGTCCATTTTAAAAGAAAGAGAGACCCTTTGAGTGATACCGACCACATCGTGCCTTAGATTGAGGCGAGGTTGACTCATACACATAAAAAATGACCCATGGATCATTCTAATAAAGGATAAACATAATAAAAATGTGTTTTCTTGGATTTACGTACGTCAATTGTTGTTTTTACTTAAAATTCTATCCATTTTAAACAAAAGATAGACCCTTTGAGTGATACCGGCCACAACGTGCCTCAGATTGAGGTGGGGTTGTCTCGTACACATCAAAAACTCACCCATGGATCTTTATCCTAAAATATCAACATAATAAAAATGCATTTGGTCAGATTTCCGTATGTTAGTTGTTCTTTTCCCTTAAAATTTTGTCCATTTTAAACAAAAGAGAGACCCTTTGAGTGATACCGGCCACAACATGCCTTATATTGAGGTGGGGTTGACTCTTACATGTCAAAAATTACCCATGGATCATTATCCTAAAGGATCAACACAATCCGAATGAGTTTGGTCAGATTTGTGTATGTCAGTTGTTGTTTTCACTTAAAATTCTGTCCATTTTAAACGAAAGAGAGACCTTTTGAGTGATACCAGACACACCGTGCCTCAGATTGAGGCAGGGTTGACTCGTACATATAAAAAATGACCCATGTATAATTATACTAAAGTATCAACATAATATGATGCATTTGGTTGGATTTGTGTACGTCAGTTGTTGTTTTCACTTAAAATTTTGTCCATTTTAAACAAAAGAGAGATCCTTTGAGTGATACCGGCCACACCATGCCTCGTATTGAGGCAGGTTTGACTCTTACATGTCAAAAATGACCCATGGATTGTTCTAATAAATTATCAACACAATCTGAATTCGTTTGGTCAGATTTGCGTACTTCAGTTGTTGTTTTCACTTAAAATTCTGTCCATTTTAAATGAAAGAGAGACCCTTTGAGTTATACCGGCCACATTGTGCCTCATATTGAGGAGGGTTTGACTCTTAAATGTAAAAAATTACTCATGGATCGCTATCCTAAAGGATCAACACAATACAAATGCGCTTGGTCAGATTTGTGTACGTCAGTTGTTGTTTTCACTTAAAATTCTGTCCATTTTAAACGAAAGAGAGACCCTTTGAGTGATACCAGCCACACCGTGCCTCGGAATGATGTGGGGTTGAATCATACTCATCAAAAATGACCCATGTATCATTATAATATAAAATAAACACAATTCGAATGCGTTTGGTTGGATTTTCGTACATTAGTTGTTGTTTTCACTTAAAAATTTTGTCCATTTTAACAAAAGAGAGACCCTTTGAGTGATACCGGCCACACTGTGCCTCTAATTGAGGAAATATTGACTAATAAATGTCACCAACACACCTATGGATCATTATACTAAATGATCTACACAATCCGAATGCGTTTGGTCAGATTTACGTACGTTTGTCGTTGTTTTCACTTAAAATTCTGTCCATTTTAAACGAAAGAGAGACCCTTTGAGTGATACCAGCCACACCATGCCTCATATTGATGCGAGGTTGACTTTTACACATCAAAAATGACCCATGGATTGTTCTAATAAAGTATCAACACAATACGAATGATTTTGGTTGGATTTGTGTATGTCAGTTGTTGTTTTCACTTAAAATTCTGTCCATTTTAAATGAAAGAGAGACCCTTTGAGTGATACCGGCCACACTGTGCCTCAGATTGAGGTGAGGTTGAATCGTACATGTAAAAAATGAACCATGGATTGTTCTCCTAAATGATAAACATAATACCAATGTGTTTGGTCATATTTGCGTACGTCAGTTGTTGTTTTCACTTAAAATTCTGTCTATGTTAAACCAAAGAGAGACCCTTTGAGTGATACCGGCCACACCGTGCCTTGGATTTAGGCGAGGATGACTCAAACATGTCACAAGTGACATATTTATTGTTATAATAAAGGATAAACACAATTTTAATATGTTTGTTTGGATTTGTGTACGTCATTTGTTGTTTTCACTTAAAATTCTGTCCATTTTAAACCAAAGAGAGACCCTTTGAGCGATACCGGCCACACCGTGCGTCGGATTGAGGCTGGGTTAAATTTTACACATAAAAAATGACCCATTTATCGTTATCCTAAAGTATCAACACTATCTAAATTCATTTGGTTGGATTTGCGTATGTCAGTTGTTGTTTTCACTTAAAATTCTGTCCATTTTAAACAAAAGAGAGACCCTTTGAGTGATACCGGCCACACCATGACTTGGATTGAGGCAGGTTTGACTCTTACATGCCAAAAATGACCCATGGATCGTTATAATAAAGTATCAACACAATCTGAATGGGTTTTTTCAGATTTACGTACGTCAGTTGTTGTTTTCACTTAAAATTATGCCCATTTTAAACAAAAGAGAGACGCTTTGAGTAATACTGGACACATCGTACCTCGTATTGAGGTGGGGTTGACTCTTAAACATAAAAAATTACCCATTTATCTTTATCCTAAAGGATTAACACAATCAGAATAAGTTTGGTTGGATTTTCATACGTCAGTTGTTGTTTTCACTTAAAATTCTGTCCATTTTAAACGAAAGAGAGACCCTTTGAGTGATACCGACCACAACGTACCTCATATTTAGGTGGGGTTGACTCATAAATGTCTCCAATGAACCCATGTATCATTATCATAAAGGATCAACTCAATAATAATGTGTTTGATCAATTTTCTATATGTCAGTTGTTGTTTTCACTTAAAATTCTGTCCATTTTAAACGAAAGAGAGAACCTTTGAGTGATAACGGCCACACCATGCCTCAGATTGAGACAAGGTTGACTTTTACACATTAAAAATGACCAATTAATAGTTCTTATAAAGGATAAACACAATTTGAATGAGTTTGGTCGGATTTCCATACGTCAGTTGTTGTTTTCACTTAAAATTCTATCCATTTTAAATGAAAGGGATACCCTTTGAGTGATACCAGCCACACCGTGCCTTAGATTGAGGAGAGGTTGACTTTTACATGCCAAAAATTACCCATGTATCATTTTACTAAAGTATCAACACAATTCAAATGCATTTGGTCGGATTTGCGTACGTTAGTTTTTATTTTCACTTAAAATTCTGTCCATTTTAAACCAAAGAGAGACCCTTTGAGTGATACCGGCCACACCGTGCCTTATATTGAGGCGGGGTTGACTCATACACGTCTCAAGTGACCCATGTATCTTTATACTAAAGGATCAGCACAATAAAAATGCATTTGGTCGGATTTGTGTATGTCAGTTGTTGTTTTCACTTAAAATTCTGTCCATTTTAAACCAAAGAGAGACCCTTTGAGTTATATCGGCCACAATGTGCCTCATATTGAGGCTAGGTTTACTATTACACATCAAAAATGACCCATGGATCGTTATAATAAATTATCAACACAATCCGAATGCGTTTGGTCAGATTTGCGTATGTCAGTTGTTGTTTTCACTTAAAATTCTGTCCATTTTAAACCAAAGAGAGACCCTTTGAGTTATACTGGCCACATCATGCCTTGGATTGAGGCGATGTTTACTCTTACACATCAAAAATGACCCATGTATCATTATCTTAAAGGATCAACACAATCTGAATGCTTTTGGTCAGATTTGTTTATGTCAATTGTTGTTTTGACTTAAAAATTCTGTCCATTTTAAACAAAAGAGAGGCCCTTTGAGTGATACCGGCCACACCGTGCCTCATATTGAGGCAAAGTTGACTTGTACACATCCCAAATTACCCATGGATTGTTCTAATAAAGTATCAACACAATATTAATGCGTTTGGTCAGATTTGCGTACGTTAGTTGTTGTTTTCACTTAAAATTCTGTCCATTTTAAACGAAAGAGAGACCCTTTGAGTGATACCAGCCACACCGTGCCTCAGATTGAGGCGGGCTTGAATCATACACATAAAAAATGACCCATGGATCATTATAATAAAGTATTAACACAATCCGAATGTGTTTGGTCAGATTTTCGTACTTCAGTTGTTGTTTTCACTTAACATTCTGTCCATTTTAAACGAAAGAGTGACCCTTTGAGTGATACCGGCCACACCGTGCCTCGGATTGAGGCGGGTTTGACTCATAAACGTCACAAATGAACCATGTATCATTATCCTAAAGGATTAACACAATCTGAATGCATTTGGTCAGATTTCTGTACGTCAGTTGTTGTTTTCACTTAAAATTCTGTCCATTTTAAACAAAAGAGAGACCCTTTGAGTGATACCGGCCACACCATGCCTCAGATTGACATGGGGTTGACTCTTTCACATCACCAACACACCCATGGATCGTTATCCTAAAGGATCAACACAATATGAATGCGTTTGGTTGGATTTTCATAGGTCAATTATTGTTTTCACTTAAAATTTTGTCCATTTTAAATGAAAGAGAGACCCTTTGAGTGATACCGAACACACCGTGCCTCGTAGGATTGGATTCATATTTCTTTTATCGAGAATCACCACAATTTTTGAATTCTATAAGTGATTTTTTATCCTTGAAAAACAATATACATTCTTTTGAGCAGGCATGTATTCTTTCAGAAATCATACCCATCGAGCGTAGCATTCGTTTAGTTTCATATGTTCGGCTTGGGAGCTCATTATCTTCCAAGAGCATGTCATTCAAGAGAGAAAGTAGTTCCATAAAACTGAAATCACTCCATCTGTTTCCTTCTTTCAATTTATACAACTTCAGTATAGCTGACAATGCTGTATATTTAGTGCAACCAACATACAATGACATCATTGCACAACTCTTTAACTTCTCAAACAAATTTTGGGCAATCACAGAGTTCATCTTCAATTGTCTTTTTCATTTCCTCAATACTATCTTCATCATCATTGACATCTATAATCACATCCTCCATATGGTCTTCTTCATTACCCATATTTTTATTCATATATGACGATCCATAAAACACAGTTTTATCCCAGCCAGTAGCAACATTCACCTTTTCTCTGTGTTTATTCCAACATTTATAACTCCGATCTATTTCGTGACATATCAAATGTTCTTCCAATTACTTTGGAGTAAGTAGTCTATAATAACAACAACATAATCACGGAAAAAGGATTTGAGAAGGATCCTTTACGTGATCCTTTGCAAACTTGATGAACTCTTTCACTTCGTTCTCATACTCTATTGTCAAACGATTAACATCCATCCAATCTTTATTCATCTCCATCCTATTTGAATCTCAAATATTAGTATTTATGGTTCAAATACACACAAAAAAAGGACTTCCAAATATAGTAGAAGAGAACCACTTCCTTATAAAAATATAGATTAATAGAGCGTAACCATTTCCAATAAAGATTTGGAAATCAACATAACTAGGATATACCCTCTATCAAAATCAACACAGTTTCCAAACACAAAGGGGTTCGCAGGGATAATCACTTATATCATAGATGGTAAAACTCACATGACATCATCCTATATGGATCATCCTCCTCTATCAGGTCAAACCTTATATGGTCATTTAGTCCATCCTTTTATACCTCACCAACCTAAAATACATATGGATGAAAACCAGTAGTAAGCTCTATAAGTAAAGAAATGATTCTCATAATCTCTAAAATATGGAATTCATTAAATATAATTACTTTAGATTCATTATAGTTTCCTCAAATCACCCTAGTCCAAACACAAGAATAATCAAGAATGATACATCTACCACTCCTAGGTCTCTGCCCTACATTCAATATCATCATGCCTAATATTTTTGGTAAGCTCAAGTTACTTACTTTAAATCACAGGGGGGATGATCACTTGTGTCATAGATGGTCTCCCATGTTATTCTATATGAAAATTTTAACAAATATTATTGACCTATCATCCCATTCAATCCTCATGAGTGTCTAATTAAAAACTCCATCTTAAGTGTAATATCAAAATAATATATATTAATAAATTACCCCACATCCACTTACCCACTAATCTGGCCATTCTCACACTCTAATGGAATATTTCTTATGCTTAAACCCCTTCTATATAATCTCATAACCATATATCCACACATAAAAATGTCACAGACACATAAAAAACCATATCCACATCACAACCACACATCACATCCTCATCACAGTATGATATCGCGAACATGAAGGACATAAACATCATACTCTCCTCCTACAATGCACAACCCCCACTATGTATCGACACTAAATACACATAATCATGTCAATAAGAATATATATAAAACAAAACCTAAAATCATTATAGGTCCTATATATACACCCACTGTGAGCCATTACAACTCATACTAAGTGTGAAGGGTGAGAAGGGAAGAGGGAGTGGTTCTATATGTGTTCCCTCTATAACCTAGATATTGAGAAAAACACTCAAAACCAAAGTACCCATATGGATTTCAATCAGGTTTACCTACTTAAGTGGTGGAGCGTAAGAAATAATAAGAAAATATAATAAGTATATTGTCAGACATAAATCTTTCCCAAGGGTTTACACCAAACTAACACTGCAAACACCCTCGTCAACCATTTCCTTGTTACTACCACCCTCTTATAACCACTTTCATTATAATGCCAAAAATAATCCCCAACAAATCACATAAGCATCCATATCAACATTACCAACTTCTCATTTCATATAACATTATAATTTCTTGGATTTTTATTACCATGTGAATTTCAATTGTTAACCATTTTAATGTAAAACCAATCATTAAATCACTACCCACTATAATCCATTCATTAATAATTAATAACATTTATTATATCTTTAACCATTTATTAAACATAATTATTCCAATCATTATCATTAATCATTTAACAAACCATCATTTATCATTTCCAACCCATCACCCATTACTATTTTCATTTATTCCAACCATATTCCATGCCAAAAGGAAACTATAACACCACCCAATAACAACTAAATTTTTATGACATAAAATAAAACTAAACACATTCTAAAATCCATAAAACCACTTATTTTCTGCCTAAATATCCATATCATTGCTATCATAACCACACAATAATCAATCCATCGCTACTATATTAATTACCACACCACATGATCCCAACCACATCAATCAACCATCACCCTTATAATCATAGCGAAAAATACCCCATAGTATCATGAAAGGGAAAACATATAAGAAATTCACACTAAAAACTACCCCTTAAACACTCTATCATATTAAAGTAGAATTTATAGTTTAAATATAACACTTTAATTACATATTTCCATAAAACCAATTCATTACCTACCTTAAGTGACTAGAAAATAATGAAAGGTGATTATAACATATTATGAGTAGTAAGGAATTTATTTCACAACATCAAGAATAAATCACTTAGCAACAACACCAATAAATCCATAAATATATAAGAAATATTATGGAACTTCATAAATCACATGCAAAACTCCCTCTTCACTTTAATTTCCTTTAGTGTAATTCATTATAATATTTAGGTTAATCAGTACTATCTATACAATGGAAACAAAATAACATGATAATTCCACAATTTATACATAATACATAAGGAGAAATTTCATGTCCCCAACCTCAACTAAAGATTTAACAAATATTTCATAAGAATGAGAAGAATAGTAAAATAAAACATGAATTAACACATGAGGGTAAAATAAAAGTCCTATATATTACCATTAACCATTAAAACCATAACAAAAAAACACAAAAAACCAAATCAGCATTGTTGTCACATCCTTCCTAAGAAGAAAGTTCAAGAAGAGAATCAAGAATAAGAGAAAATAAATTCACCTTAGAGGAGGAGAAGTAGGGAGCCTTCTGCACTACGTCAGGAGGATAAGGTGTGACCACCAGAGGGGGAGGTGAACGAGAGGAGACACCAACCATTGAGAAATAGAGTAGGGTTGAGGGGAGAGGAGGAGAAGTGGGATTTGTGGGGAGGAGGATCCTCTGAAGGGGTTTGAGGGGTTCGAGGGGGAGGAAAATACAGCACGCGAAGATCAGGGTTCGAGGGGTTCGCGGGGAGAAGAGGAGGAGTAGGGTTTGGGGGATCCGCCAGCGGGGGAGGTGCACACAAATATTGGGGGCAGTGGAGGTCCGACAATGCGAAGATCGGGGGGCGGCGGAGGTCCGTCATGCGAAGATCGGGGGGCGACAGAGGTCTGGCAACACAAAGATCAGGGGGGGGGGGGAGGAAGTTGTCGTAAGGGTACAGTACCGAAAGAGCTTTAGGGCATGATAAACAGAGGACACTGTGCGACCGATTTTATAAAATATGGGACTATGGTTTTATTAGCGCTAAAAAGGTGCTGATAAAGCCTTCCTGTATCAGCGCTAAAATTTTAGCGCTGATAAAGGTAGCCTTTATCAGGACCTTTTTAGCAGTGATAAAGGGACTCTTTATCAGAACTTTTTTATTGCTAATAAAGGTTACCATATATCAGTGCTAAAATTGTAGCGCTGATACATGGCTTCTTTATCAGTGCTTTTCTAGCGCTGATAAAGATGCCCTGTACCAGCGCTAGAATTTTAGCACTGATACAATGCTTCTTTATCAACATTTTTTGCTTAGCACTGATAAAAGGTGGAGATTCCATTTCCTATTTTTGTAGTAGTGTCGGTTCATCAAGTTCTCCAAGCAACACATGTTCGCATGAAGCCTCTGCGTATCACACTCGTGAATTGATACTCTCGCAAAGTGAATTAATTTTTCATGCAACATGTTTCATGATTGAGATATAAGAACCCATAAATACATTTAATCCAAGAATGAAGTAGTCCAATGTGAATGTTTTTAGAGAAAGAGAAGCACATGTTATGAGAAGTAGGTTTATGAAAAGAAAACATGTGATGTATTCTTCTTACTTATACGATGTAAAGGGTGACACTGCATAACTCAACTCCCGTAAACTAGTACTCTCACAATTTTATATTTTTGCATATTATCTATGACACGATGTGAATTAAATTTCCTTTAATTCATTTTTATTTTTCATATTAAAATATTCCTTTTAAATATTTCCTTTTCACCATGCTTTTATTCTTTTTTATACATTGGATATCTTCGGTTTCCATGATTACAATCTTTGTTGTTTTTTGGATGGGTGATTATGGGCGGGCAATTGATGTTTGCACCAACTTTGATATTCTAGCCATCCATCTTGCACCTTGTCTATGTGATCCATTCCATTATGTTTGGCTAATATGTTTAGCCGCTTCTTTGTGGAAACCCTTGATTGGGGCATGCGGTTATGGGGCCAGGCTGTTCACAAGGGGTTTCATCATCCCTACTGTGCCTCTTCACAAGGGTGTGATTTCTAGCGCCATCAACTCTCTCCCATGGTAGTGCCTCTTGTTCATCCTTGGTGAACCCCTATTAGGGTTTTCTCAGTTCTGTGCTCAACCTCATATTATAGAATATCGTCTCTTGTTGTTCCCCTTCAGTGCTTACAACGTGTTCTTGTACATGGTGGATCAATATCCCTTCCAGGTGGAAGAAGTGTGGCCTTTATTGATGATTTCTAGAACCTCTGTGGAAGAAAATAACCCCTGATGATTCGAATCTTAACCCCAAATCTGAATTACAATGCAAATCTAAGAGAATGGGACCACCAGATGTTTTAATTTCTAACACTATAAGTGTGATCTGTGAATTTGATGTTCTTCATTACAACCTATAAATCTTTGATTCCTAATTCTCTTTTTTTTATTTGATTCGAGTTGGTTGTACTGATTTATTTTTTCTGTTTTGAAAGAAATAAAAAGTGTGTGTGTGTTGTGTTCTTACCGTGTAGTAGGTCCCCAAAGGGTCTAAAGCATGTTAAATCCTATGTGCTCTTTACTGTTTTCTATATAATTTTTGGTGTATTTGGTTCTTTGTTCATCTATGCACAACTCCAGTGAATTCATTGCTCTTTTGTGGATTGTTTGATGTTGCTGTACTGATTCCCATCAACTAAAACCTATGGTATCAGATCCAACCTAGATGCTATGCCTTTTTACTTGTTTCTTTGCATTAATCCATCCTTTGGTTCTTTATGATTATGCAATTTTCTTACTACATTTCTATTTTTAGCTGCTCATTAATTTGAAAATTGCATCCTTCTGCTATTTACAACCTTTATTAAATCTATTTCTTACTCTTACCGAACCTATTAAAGTGTTTCATTTAAGTCTTTTTTGTTTGCTTACACTCTATTATACTTATTGGTTGTGAACACTCTATCGATAGCCTCTTTTCACCCTATTTACAACTTCTTAACAAACTGCCAAGTTGTATTATGAAAACTATTGGTAGTATGTAGTTTCCAGTTCATTGTTTTGGGTATTTATTATTGATTTATACATTTAAATCTATCCAAATTCTACCTGAACATTGCTGTTGTTGTTTTCTTTCTTTTAGAGTGAAATTATTGTATTCACCAAATTATTTCACCATAATATCTCATGGTACATATTTACCCAGTGAGATTGTTCAATTTTTGGGGGTGTATTCTTATCATTGTCCCCAATCATTCGATATCTACTCATATGGATAAACATGTCGACAATGTGATATGAAATAAAAAACTTTGATGGTGATAAAGACTTCAATTTACAGTGAATAAAAATGAGGGAATAATTAGTCCAACAAGGCCTTATTGATGCCCTATCCGAGCCTACTAAACCTATTACAACTATTAATGAAACTGTTCAAACCATTATAGAATACCAACCCGTCCCCCCTGACACTCTTGTTAAAGCCCATAGTTTTCTTTTGCTTTCTTTAGGAGAAAAAGTTCTTAGGGAAGTATCTTACGAGTATACTATTGCAGGAATATGGATAAAACTTGAAAATCTATACATGAATGCCTCCCTAGTAGGAAGACTTTATAAGAAGCACCACATGTTCACATTTAGGATGAAACCCGGGTACTTCTATAAAATCCCATCTAGATGAATTCAATAAAGTCATCTTGGACTTATCCAACATTGATGTTTCTATAGACAATGGGGATCGGGTCATTATTCTCATAATTTCCCTTGACCAAAGTTAAAGTACATTGGTCGAGACCATGATATATAGTTGAGACTACTTGACTCTAAAATAAGTCAAGTTTGCCCTTCCATCTAAAGAACTTCATTCCAAACCTAAAGCTAAAGGTGAGGCTGAGAGTATGTTCACTAGGGGGAGACCTCAGGATAAAGGTAAAAATAAATAGTTTAACAGGGACAAAAGTAAAGTTAGCAAATAACCTAGGCAAGAACCAAAGCCGAAGGGTAATACTAAAGATAGAAAAGTCACCTTCTTACACTGCTAGAAACCTAGGAACATTAAGCCTGAGTGTAGGAAGCTTAAGCATGAATTATAATGCACATAGCCCACTGACCAGTCTCTTCTTGTTGACTCTGGGTATGACACTACCGAAGTCTTGAATATTTCCATCCATTCAATCGATCAAGAGTGTGTCCTAGACTATGGTTGTTCCTTCCATATGTGCCCATATAGAGAGTATTTCTTAGAACTGGTTGAGAAAGTGGAAGGGGACGTGCTGTTAGAAAATAATAAGAAGTTAAAGGTTGGGTGTAGAGGATTTTTCCTAATAAAATTAGATGATCGATCAGTCATCACCTTACTTGATGTGAGGTGGGTCCCCAACCTACAATGAAACTTTATTTCATTAGGAGTCCTTGATAAAAAAGGATACACCTTTAGATCATAATCGGGTTCAATCAAAATATCTGAGGGATCTAAAACCATTTTAATAGGGTCTCTCACAAATGGGTTGTATGTATTGAATGGCGCGACCTATTCGAGATAGTTGGGTAATGTTTATAATACAAACACTGACAACACTATGCTTTGGCATAGATGGTTGGGGAATGTAAATTCCAAAGGGCTAGAAGAACTCAACAAGAATGAGCTGTTGAGTGACATCACACCTTCAAATCTTCTATTTTTTGAAGATTGTGTGATGGGTAAGGATAAGAGGGTGAGCTTCAATAGGCCCTCCTTTAAGGCTGCCACTCCACTTGAGTATATCCATTCAGATTTGTTGGGGCCAACCAAGACCACCGCTTATAGTGGAGGATCCTATTTCATCACCTTTATTGATTATTACTCTAGGAAGGTTTGAGTTTACATAATTAAGAATAAATATGATGTTTTAAAAACTTCCAAAACCTAGAAATCTTTAGTTGATAATCAAACTAGAAAGAAAAACAAGAATATGAGAACTAAAAATGGGCTTGAGTACCTATCCATTGAGTTCATTAAATATTGTGAGTATGAAGGAATTAAAAGGCACAAAAATGTTATGGAAACTCCCCAAAAGAATGGCCTTTTAGAGAGGATGAATCACAATATTCTTGAAAGATTATGTAGTATACTTGAATACTCAGGCTTCCCCAAATATTTTTGGGTTGATGCCACCAACACTACTATGTACATGATCAATGGGTGTCCCTCCTCTGCGAATCAATTCAAAAATTCTGAAGAACTATGGACCAGTAATCCCCCATCATATTCCTACTTAAGGGTTTTAAATTATACAGCCTATGCCCATGTCAAGACTGATAAACTAGAACCTAGATCCTTCAATTGAACTTTCATTGGTTATCCTGAGGGAGTTAAGGGATACAAACTCTAGGTAGATAAACTGGGATACCAAAAGTTCATTATTAGTAGGGATGTAGTATTTCCTGAATCATATGCTCCTTAAACTATGACAGTCACACCTAGAAGTTGTGAACCATACCTTTCTAAGTTTGATAATGATGAGACACCAACTCATGTTGAGACTGATTTCCTGCCTACTCCACCTCCTACTCAGCCCATTGATGCGGTATATTCTGAGAATAGCTCTGGTTTAAATTCAGATTATGAACCTCCTACCACTCATCAAGACTACTAGTTGACCCATGAAAGTCAAAGGAGGGTTCCTAGACCTCCTTCCGAATTTATCCACTATGATATGGCTTAATATGTCTTTCATGTGGCCCAATATCTCATTAATGATGGTCCTCAGTCGTATAGAAAAAATTTAAATGATAAAGATTCAAAATATTGGATCTTTTCCATGAATGAAGAGATTAAATCTCTAAAGAAAAATCACACATGGACCATTGTCAACAAGACACCTAATGCAAAGGTGATCGAGTCCAAGTGGATTTATAAGAGAAAAAAAGACAACACCATGGGAAATAAAGTTAAATTTAAAGCAAGGCTATCCACCAAAGGATTCCTTCAAAGAGAAGGAATTGACTATGCAGAAATTTTCTCCCCCATTTTCAAACACTCTTCTTTTAGGCTCTTACTAGGATTTTCTACCTATCTCAATCTACACATTGAGAAATTAGATGCCAAGACTTCCTTCTTACACAGGGATTTTAATGAAAAACTCTATATAAAACCTCCTGATGCTTATTCTACAGAATTCAAACCAAACCAAGTTTTCCTATTAAATAATTGCTTGTATGGTTTAAAGTACGTGTCTAGGAAATGTTATAAATTTTTTGATTTATTCATGATAAATAACCAATTTACTAGGAGTCAATATGATGCATGCATCTACTTTAAATCAATATAATGTTGTATGATTTATCTTCTACTTTAGGTTGATGACATGCTAATCATATGTAAAAATATGAGTTTTATCACTTCTATTAAATCCCAGTTAAAAGAAAATTTTGATATGAAAGACTTAGGTGCATTTTAGAAGATATTAGGTGTTGAAATCATTAGAGATAGACCAAATAAATTGCTATACTTATCTTAATACACTTAAATCTTAAAGATTCTAAAGATTTACATGTTTGAATCTCTAAAACTTGTCAATGTACCTATTGCACAAAATTTTAAATTATATTTGACTCTACCACCCACTACTGATGATGATGTGCAATTTATGTATAAAATTCCATATACGAACATTGTTGGTAGCATAATGTACTCTATGATTTGCACCAGACCCGACATTTCCTTTACAATCTGCACCTTAAGCAGATTTATGGCCATACCTGGGAAGACAAATTGGCATGCCTTGAAGTAGATTCTTAGATATCTCTCTTATAATTATAATTTATCTTTGTTCTATGGTAACATTTTTGATACTTCTGATATTTTGGTGGGATTTCTAGATGCTGATTATGCAGGTAATATTGACACTAGAAAATCATTAATTGGATATATGTTTACTGCCTATGGTGAACCTATATCTTGGAAATGCAACATAAAATCCATGGTTACCATTTCAATAATATATTCTGAGTACATTTCTATTACCAAGGCTATAAATGAAGACTTATGGCTTAAAGTCTTGTCTTTTGAACTCAAACTCTTTAATGTAGTCATTAACGTTTATTTTGATAGTCATTTAGCACTCCATTTGTCAAGAAATTTAGTTTTCCATGGAAAATAAAAACACATAGATATTAGATTACATTTTATTAGAGATATTATAGAACAAGGAACCATGTGTGTCAACAAGATACACACGGATAAAAACCTACCTGATATTCTGACTAAAGTTGTGGCTTTATCTAAGTTCAAGTTTTTTTAGATAAAATGAACTTGGTTCCTATTCTATAACCTTAGATGCAAGACCATCACAAATTTTAATTGAAAATGGTGGATATTTTTGAATTAAATTAAATTTAATTCTTTTTTATTTTTCATATTTAAATCTACCTTTTAAATATTTCCTTCACCATGCTTTTATTCTTTTTTATACGCTGATATCTACTATTACCATGATGAAAATCCTTGTTGTTTTTTTGGCTGGGTGATTATGGGATATTGATGTCATCACTAACTTTGATATACTAGCCATCCATCTTGTGCCTTGGCTATGTGAGCCATTCCATTCTGTTTGGATAATTTTTTTAGCCACTTCTTCATGGAAACCCTTGATTGGGGCTTGTAGTTACGGGGCCAGGCTGTTCGCAGGGGGTTTCATCACCCCTCCCGCGCCTCTTCCAAGGGTGTGATTTTTAGCACCATCAGCTCTCTCCCATGGCGGTGCCTCTCGTTCTTCATTGGAAAACCCCTGTTAGGATTTTCTTGGTTCTGTGCTCAACCTTCTGTTGGAGAAGATCATCGCCTATTGTTCCCCTTTGATTCCTATGACGTGTTCTGGTACATGTTGAAGCAACATCCATTCCAGGAAGAAGTAGTGTGGCTTTGATTCATGATTTCTATAACCTCTGTGGAAGAAAATTACCACTGGTGATTTGGATCCAAACCCAAACTCCAAAGTATAATGCAACTCGAAGAGAACAGGACCACCAGATGTTTTGATGTATGACACTATAAGTGTGGTCTGCGCATTTGATGTTCTTCATTGAAACCTATAAATCTTTGATTATTGCTTCTATTTTTTCTTTGATTTGAGTTGGTTGTACTTCTTTGTTCCTTCTATTTTTAAAGAAATAAAAAGTGTGTGTGTGTGGTGTTCTTACTGTGCAGTAGGTCCCCAAATGGGCCAAAGCACGTTAAATCCTGTGTTCTCTTTACTATTTTCTGAATTCTTTTTATTGTATTTGGTTCTTTTTTCATCTATGTACAACTCCAGTGAATTCATTGCTCTTTTTTGGATTATTTGATGTTGCTGTACTGCTACCCATCAACCGCAACACATGAAGATTTTAAGACTCATGTTTGAGTCTAGATCATGTGAAGTAATTATATGTACATACAGTGGCTATATAAGTGCTATGTGAAGTTACAACAAGGACAATTTGGGAAGGATAAGTAAAACAGTGCATGCCTATTATAGTTTGTGTAACTAACAAAGAGTGAAATTCATGATGTATTCATTATCCATGCATAAAGATTATGTTTATTTCTCATTCCCTTATGCAAAGTATTTTCATGATACATATATGAAATAATCATTCCAAGAATTGAATGAATGAAATATAAGATGCATGCATACCTTGTAGACCATGCTTGATGCATATATTGATATACATGCATGAGAAAAGTAAAGTGTAAATGCAATTAAAGTGAAATGGTATTTGTGTTTGTGTACTAGCATTGAATATTTGCACAAAGAAGAAACAAAATTAGTGTGGAGAATTACTTGAATTAAATATTTTCATAAGATTTTGAGAACTACATGCATAAAGACTACATGATTTTTATGTGCATAATTAGTGAGTTGAGTTGAAGAAATATTATTTAATGAAGCAAAGAAGAAAAAAACTTTCAGTATATTGAAAATATTTAGTTGTTCATTCTGATATTGTAGTGAGTTGAAATGGAAGTGATAACTTCTACTAATTCAGAAGAGTATAATGAGCTGACTAGAAACTATTGTTTTTGATTATATTTAGTGATAGTCATTGAGTTTCAGTTGAAGTGAGAAAGTGAAAAATTAGTTTATTTCAGTGGATCAAATAGGAAGATAAGTTTTGTGTTGTATTGTCAACTTGAATATCTTGTGATATTTCTCATTGTGTTAGTGTTTTAATTGTGAAACACTGGTGGAATTACAGTATAAAAAACATTGGTGGGATGCTAGTATAATTTGGGAAAAGGTTCATACCTACCCACCATGGTTTTAGGGTGATACCTAACCAACCCACTTATAATTTTTGATTGATTTATAGTAGAGAATCATTGCCTTGGATCATGCCGAACATAGCAAGGACATAGTCACCCATACTGGGGGGCGAAACTTGTAAAAATACTATGTGCAGTGCTTCATTTACTTTGAGTCTTGCATATGGTATAATTGTGTTTATTAACAGTAAAGGTTCATTCACTCTAACAAGTGTAGAGGTTCGAATTAAAAAAATGTTAAGAGAAAAAAATTGGTAAAAACTTGTGTACACTGATTCAACCCCCCCCTCAGTGTACCTACACGATACACTAGGCACTTTAATTGGTATCATAGCATAGGGTACCCCTATGATTGGATCTATCTTATTATCCCAGCTATTTCTATGATATTTATATGAAGTACAGATTTGATTTTGAAGAATTAAAAGATCTATCTCAGATGGAAAGTTCAGTTCCTATTTCTGTTATTTTCAACAAAGAGGTTTCTTCAAAAACCTTAAGGAACAGACAAAAGAAAGAGGCAAGGAGGCTGAGAAATAATTTTGAGAATAAAGAGGGTTTTTCAAAATATAAATATAGTAATAAAGGTAGTTTATCAACAATATCTGTTAAATTAATTAATAAATATCCTTTTGATGAGTACAGTTCAAGCAGTGATGAAGAAGAATTTATTGAATCACTTTGTGTTTTTTATTCAGAAATCAAAAAATATCTAAATAATGTTCCTAATGAAGTTGTAGCTTACATATTTGATTTTATCAAGGGACTATATGATGAGAAATCATAGCTTGAAAAGGAAGCTGAGGATATAAATAAAGCCTTGGAAAATAAGTTTCAAATATATAAACTTCTCTCACAAATTATTGATTCCAAAGAAGAAACTATATCACTTTTCAATGAATATTTCTCCTGTGTCGATGAATAATTGCAATGAAATGTTTGTGATAAAGAAGATAATGAGAATATTCTTATAAAAATGATTCTCACACTTGAAGAAGAATCTCATAAATCTAATATGAATATTAAGGATTCTTAGTTGGAAATCAAAAACAAGGATGATATATTCATCCAAGATGAAAAATCAAAATAAGAATCTATATTGAATTGGAATTAAAGACTTAATTTGATAGAATATGAATTAAAACAAACTTCTTGTGAGAAAAATACAAATAAGATTATTTATATAGAAGTGATCCATGCATTGGATAAACTGTACAGAACCTCTATGAATGTTAAATAAGCTCAGCTAGGGGTTAAGACAAAGAGAATCAAAGAGATGAATAATTATCTACTATAAGTAAGTCAAATGCATGATGATCAAGTTCAGAAAACTAAGAGTTTATGGGAAGACAAAATGAAAGCTGTTGAAGATGAGAAAAATTTCCTTAACATGAAGTGTCTTTAAATGGAAGTCAATTTGAAAAATATGAAGGCAACACAATTAAATACTTCCCATAAGGAATGTGAAGATACGGTGAAATCAATTGAAGACTGTAATAACTCTATATATATGAAATATATTGAATTGGAGGTCAAGTTTATAAATCTAGAGAACACTCAAGCTGAATCTTTACAAAATGATGAGATCAAATAATTTATCAAGAATAATTCTGGAAAGAGTCTTATTCCTGAAAAGACTCATTCAAGTGACAAGAATATCTTGAGACTATCTAAAGATAAATCTATTACAAGATCATTAAGATAGGTAAAACTTTATTCTGAAGTTTCTGTTTGTACTAATATTGTTTTTTCTACAAGTATAGGTTCTAAAAGGAATTATGGTCAAACATGGGTGAAGAAGACTGATGAAAAATCCAGTATATCATCAAATGTGGATATGAATATATTTTTGAATTCTTTTTCCCCACAAAAATCTCAAATTAAGTGTCATAATATCTAAAGACAACAAGATTTTAAATCTTTCCTAGTTGTAACACAAAATAAGAAATCAAGATTTGATGTATATTGTTGGTATTGTTGGAAATTTGGGCATAAGCCCATTGACTATTGGCATAATATGTTTATGCATTATAATTATAGAAGGAAATAATTAAGGGGTAGAAGATTTGATGTGAAGAGATATCCTATAAATTTAAAGCATAATTTATTGATGAAGAAGAATCTGTCTATCAAGAATAGATTTTAATATATTGAAGTCTTCTATGATTATTGTAGTAGAAGTGGTCATAGTTATGATGAATGTTGGTATTTACCAACTATGCATTATGCATATAATTATATGAATAAAAGGCCACAAAAAACGCAAAGGAAAATAAAAAATGCATAAAAATATTCCATGGGGTATAAAATAAAGATTAAAGTTAAGAAAATTGTGAAGCAATCTACAGCCAGGAAGAATGATGATATGAATGTCACAACAATGAAGAGATGCTTCCATTATATAAGGAATGGTCATATAATGGATATTTGCAGACATGTCATAAACACTAATGCTAATGGAAGTAATCTGAAGTAGAAAAAGAAATTAATCTCAGAATCAAATAACATGATTGATTTGGTGCATGAAAATCAAGTTGAAAAATTCAAATTTCATGAGAGGTTTTCTAAAAGGGATAACCTTATGATTTCTTGAGATTTGTGTGTAAGGTGAAAAATGTGAGGGCATATTGCTGATAAATATATGACATGGTTGTCTGAACAAATAGAACTAGTAAAGAAAAAAGGAGAAGCACCAATGGATTCTTATGTTAACAATGATACTGTGAAAAAGGAGTCTACACATAAGCAGGATTCTGAGCACTTACCAAAATAGTGTTTAGTCATATGGCCAAAGCAGCTGGAATTGGATAAAAAGTTGGAGTAGGAATAAAATAATGAAAGTGAACTACTTGCTAATGTAAAAAATTCTAAATATGAATAAATAAAGAAGTCCATGCAGTCTTTAAATGATAAAATTTGGAAATTCAAAAAAGGAGCAAGCATAATGATTTTTCATTAATCTGGAGAAATCATGATGAGTTTTCATGAATCTGGAGTAGTATTGAAAGGAGTTTATAGGTTGAGAGATAAATCTCATCCCTACATCTCTAACTAAGAAATCAATGAAGAACCACCTTATTCCTATGTATATTTTGTGTTTGTTTCTTTTATACAGGGAATTGAAGGTGAGACATATATTCAGGGGGGTCCTGAAGATACGAGTGATGTGAAACTATTATACAGTATTCATGAGGCTATCCATAATGGATTTATTTATTTCAATTTCTATTAATATTGTTCTTAAAGACCATCTTTGAAGAAATTCAATCATGATGAAGAAAATTGATGAAGCTTATCCCTTTAGGAGGAGTGAAGCTGAACAATTACCAGAGTTGAATATCTCAACTGGTATGACATGAAAATTTGTAGTTCTAGTAAGGTATTTATCTGATATTTTCAAATCTTGGAAATTGAATCTTGTCATTAAAAATGGAATGTTCTTATATCTCTTTATAAATTAAAATTCTGAATAAGAAGAGGAGAAACTAATAATTTTATGGAAAAATTAAAATGGATTAATAAAGGGGAAGCAAATTCTTGCAATTGAATATTTTTAATCTATTTGTTGAGATTAATATAGAAGAATTGTTTTAAAAAAAATTCTTTTGAACATCTCCTAAAAGAAGGTTTCAGTGTTAGCATCACATTCTGAAAAATTTATTAACAGCTTTGATTTATAGTTTGATTTATCATATTTTTTACATCGGGTATGACCACGCAGACTTGGAGATAATTAATTAATGAATCATTTCTATAATTAAGGTGATTCTTTCCTTCTCTCAAGTAGAACAATTTGAATCTTTGATAAGTGGTATCTGTTATGAAATGTAGAGGATTGAAAGAGAGCATAAATGAAGTTCAATTATTATAGAACTAGATGAGTTCAATTCCTTCTCATAATTATTTCATTGGTTTTATTATCAAGTAAGGGGGATAAAAATACATTGAATTTGAAAGTAAAATGGGTATTGACAACAAATACAAAGGGGGGAGATTGAAGAACCAAAATTGATTAAATTTATTATTTGTGTTGTAATTGTTGACAATACACTTGTTTGATAAAAAAATAAACATGTTAGTAATTGAAGGTTGATATTTTGGTGTTTTTACATTTAATTGTTCTAGAGAATTATTAATATGTTGGAAAGAATATTTTTATTTGAAGAATTTTCTTTAAATAAAGAAATAATTTAATGTGAAAATTATAGATTTATTCTTAATGTTCAAAACATGTGCCTAATTTCATTATGATAATGAACATTGTTTACCACAGTTAAAGATACCTTATGACGATAATTATCAATCATCCCTATGTTGAGTAATTATAAAACGTGATAATGAATCAAATTTTGATAACTATTGAATGATTGATGAAGAAGAGGAACCTTGCAAAAATATATTTTACATGAAGAATATTTGCGTATAGTTGGATTTGAATTTGAATTTTCACTTAATGTGTATTTTTGTCAGTTTTTTAATGTGTTGTATAATAAAAGAAAAAAATAATAACTAACCCACACCCTAGCTAGCTAGGTAAACATGGGTGAGTGCAATGGGTGCCAATATAAGACCATGCAGACAAAGCCACCCCCATGCGACAGTAATGGCAAGTCAGTGGATAGGAGAACTTGCATGGGGCGGTCAGGAACCCGAATATTGTTTCTTTATTTTTTTTTAAAAAACTTAGAAAGAAGGAGCACCATCAGATCGGTTCAATTTGAGTCGTCTCATCATCTTCTTCAGCGCTTCACGCCGTCTTCAACCTGAGCCCATATGAGTGAATCCGTTCCATGATATTTATCCATACAATTCCATCTAAAGCTCTATCCGAGCTATTCGATAATCATCCATGTGTTTTGATTATTATAAAAGGATTGAAAAATGATGTAAATTTGTCTACATATAATAAATGAAGATCAAAATTAAAGCTGTCAGAGGGTTCTATTCATCATGTTCTCCAAGAAGTGATGTTGAATATTTATCGAACCAATACTCCCATTCATCATTTCTTAATTATGATGAATCTAACATGCTCAAAATTATATGAAATTCAGTTTACATGATAAGGAAAATATCAAATTAAAGAGAAAAAGTGAGATGAAAAATTGGTTTTATTCAGTGACGGTGATGGTATGTGGAACAAAGCTTGATCAAAGAAAGCTCTTAAGAAATAACTGAATTATACTTAGTGATTCTAGAAGGTTTTGAGTTGGTGGAAGATCAACTATAAATATTCAAGATAATATCATTTTTTGTGTGTATTTTATCTCACATCCGAGTGTTGTTTTCTTGAGAGATACAGTCTTAAACAGAGTAGATCAAGTGCTCTGTATTTGACATTTAGGATTCATGCATTTGAGCTTATCGTCTATTTTTCAGGTACTTATGAAGATAACATGAACTAATATTCTATAATTTTTTTTTATGATGGAGTTTGAACAACCGAATACACTGGATAAAAGCATCATGTGCTAAATAGAAGAGAACAAGAGTTGCAACATGTGTTCGCTTGAAGGCTCTGTGTATCATAATCGTGAACTGATACTCTCTCAAAGTGTAGTAAGTTTTCACAAACTGTGGTTCACAATTGATATATAAGAGCCTACAAATGCATTTACTTAGAGAAGAAATCAGTCCCATGTGAATGTTTTGAGAGGAAGAGCAGCACATGTAATGCGAATTAGTTTTATGAAAAGTAGGTTTATGCAAAGAAAATAAGTGAAGTATTATTCTTACTTATATGTGTTGGGGAGAATTCCGATTCCAGGCCGAAAATTACTTGCTAGAAAATGTCATGAGAAACCCATCAAAATATGGTATCGATATGAGTAGAATAAATAAATCAGCATGCAAGATTTTTATAATGTGGAAAAACCCTCCCATGTGGAGGATTAAAAAACCACAGGGAAATTCCCAAATATCAACTATGAATCAGAGAAAACAAGAATCCAAGCAATGCCCAAACATGAATTACAAATGAGAGAGCGTAGAAAACATGTGTGAAAACCACACCCCAATACGCCTCTGCCATCTCTCTGATAAACATACCACTGATACCATGTATCTGAAGATCAATATGTGATAAAACGTCACCCTTCTGTCGACAAAATGTCACTACCTCGGAGATCTTCACCCGAACATGCATCAACCTCGCACCAGCTTGCGACACCCGAATGATCTCGCCATCATGATATACCACCGATCTGCAATCGGGACACGCCACCTAATCACCTCTATCAAGAAGACTTTCGATACGTGGCTCAATCATTAATCATGTTACTGCTACTTCACACTTTTAGAACACCGAGACACCGCACATGCTACTGCCGATGCGATAGCCCCCTTCTTGCTCTCGGTGGACTACATCTTGAGAATCTCTCTCTATTTGCCACAAACAGCTTCCCCTTTTATAGGCTTCACTATTTCCTTTTTCAAATATAGATAAGATATGAAATATAATATCTTAAATCTTCCAATCACCATGTATCTTCCATGTTAAGATTCAAACACATATCTCATCTAAATAGATAAGATATATCTCCCCATGAGATACCCATGTAGCCTTATCTATGTGATATGATAAAATATATCTCAAATTCCAAAAAAACATATCTTATCTCAAATTTGGAAACACCAAGATGCTGGATGAACTTCAATAATGCGAAGTAAAGGGTGAAATTGCGTAATATAAATCCTACGAACCAGTACTCTCACAATTTGATATTTTCACATATTATCTGTTACAAGAAGGTTTTATGACTCACATTTGATTCTGGATCACCTGAAGTGTTTATACAAACATATGGTAGCTACACAAGTGTTGTGTGAAGTTACAATAAGGAAAATTTGAGAAGGAGAAGTAAAATAGTGCATACCTATTCTAGTTTGTGAAACTGACAGAGAGTGAAATGTATGATGTATGAATTATGCATGCATGAAGATTATGTGTATTTCTAATTCCCTTATGCATAGGATTTTCATGATATATACATGAATACTCATGATAATAACTGAATGCATGAAATATAAGATGCATTCATACCTTTTAGACCTTTCATATTGAATATATTGATATATGTGCATGAGAAAAGTAGCGTGTGATGGAAATTAAAGTGAGATAGTATTTGTGTATGTGTGCTAGCATTGAGTATTTTCACAAAGAATACAGAAAATTAGTGTGAAGAATTACATGCATTAAATATTTTCATGAGATGTTGAGAACTACATGCATGAAGAATGCATGATTTTTATATGTGTAATAATTGAGTTGAGTTGAAGAAATATTACTTAGTGAAGAAAATAAGAAAAAAACTTGTAGTATATTGAAAATCATCAATTGTTCATTCTGATATTGTAGTGATTTTAAGTGGAAGTTATAACTTCTACTAATTCAAAAGAGTATACTGATCCAACTAGCTTTCAGTGTTGTTGGTTATATTCAGTAGAAGTCATTGATTTTCAGTTGAAGTGAACAAGTAAAGAATTAGTTTATTTCAGTGGCTCAATGATGAAGATCATTTTTTTGCATTATCAGCTTGAATATATTGTGATATTTCTCATGGTGTTAGTGTTGTAATTATGAAACACTGGTGGGATGATGGTATAAATAACACCGGTGTGATTTCAATATAATTTGGGAAAAAGTTTCATACCTACACACCATGGTTTCAGGGTGATACCTAACCAACCCACTTGTAATTATTGATTGATTCGTAGTGGTGAATCTGTGTCTCAGATCATCCTGAACACAACAAGGATGAAGTCACCCATATCAAGGGAGAACCTTGAAAAAATACTATGTGTATTGCTTCATTTACTTTCAGTCTTGCATACAGTATAATTGTATTTTTTAATAGAAAAGATTGATTCACTCTAACAAGTTAAGAGGTTTTAATTAAAAAGGGGTAGAGAAAAAAAATAAAATTGATAAAAACTTGCGTATAATGATTCACCCCCTCTCAGTGTACCTGCATGATCCACTGGGAACTTTAAAATGAGGGTTTCATGGTATTAAAATTAATTTTTGGATTAATGAAATCCTATATACAGGGTTAGTTAGGCATGGATTCATGGTTAGAAAAACAGTGCGCCCTAACCATGTATCCCTTACTGTAGGGTTTCATGATTTCTCCTTGGTGGGTGCATGGTTTTTCAAACCTTGCGCCAACCGTTCAAACCATCATTGCCTCGGTTTTCATGATTTTCACTAGTAGGGTGCACGGTTTGGGAAAATCATACACCAACCATGATTAACCAAATAACTTCCAAATTTTTCCAAATTTTCACCCGAAACAACCCTAAAAGAAACCTAACCAAATAATAATAAAAACATGGGTTTAGGAATACCTAAAAACATCAAAAAGATGTTACACTTTCCTTGCCTTAGTGTAATGGAAGATCAATCTTGGTTATGGAATAGAAGGTTTGAACACTGTAAACATAGAAAATTATCTAAATAAACTGAGAAAGTACTTGTTAAGGATCTACCATAACTTAGGTTTGATTCTTCAAAAGTTTTTGACCCTTTTAAATACGGTAAGTAACATGAGTGAAGTTTTAAATCTATTAGATAAGTATCAAATTATAATATTTATTGTTAGTGCACATGGACTTATTTAGTCCTACAAAAACTAAAAATATTGGTGAAAATACTATTTATATGTTTTAGTTGATTATTACACTAGATATACTTGGGTCTATTTTCTCACAAGGAAATATGAAGACTTTTTTTATTTAAAAACTTCTTTATCCAAAGTTAAAAATGAGAAAAACCTCTCCTTGATAACTATTCGTAGTGATCATGGTGGAAAATTTTTAAACTCTTATTTTGAAACTTTTTGTAGTAAGAAAGGTATTGAACATAACTTTTCAGCACCTATAAACCTCCTAACAAAATGGTGTAGTTGAAAGAAGAAATAGAATTATTCAAGAAATAAATAGAACTATGACGAGTGAATACTCAGTTGCTAAATATTTTTGGGTTGAAGCAATTAGTAATTCCTTCTATACTACAAATATAGTTTTAAACCTCTTCTTAATAAATCTCTTTATGAGTTGTGGAAGAAAACCAAAAGTTTCTTACTTTAATTTTTTTGGGTTAAAAGCATTCATACTAAATAATAAAGATAATTAATACAAATATTCACCCATATCTAGTGAAGGAATATTTTTAGGTTATTCCAATACTTATAAGGATTATATAGTTTTTAACAAAAATTCTTATACCATTGAGTAAATAGTACATTTTATGTTTGATGAAACTGATCCTTTTGTTTTCAAACAACCTCAACATACATCCTTAGATGTTATTTCTAAAACTGATTTTAAAACTTGGTTAGAAAGTTTTTATCATAAGGATATAACTCAAGATTATATTTTTTAAGTTATTCATCAAGAATATTTTCAACCTATTATTAAAGAATGGACTTTTGAAAACCCAAGATATCACTTGTTTCTTAGGAATAATCCTAGTGAATGTATCATTGGTGATTTAGATCAACCAGTTAGGACTAGAAGTTCCTTAAGAAATGAAATTGAACATCTAGATTTATTATCCCAATTTTAACCTAATTACTATGATGAGGTTTTTGGTGATGAGGATTGGATTAAGGCAATGCAAGATGAGCTCAATGAATTTGAGAGGAACAAAGTTTGGACTTTAGTTGAATGATCTATAGAAACTTTTATAATTAGAGTAAAAAGGGTATTCCAAAACAAATGTGATTAAAATGGAATAATTCTTAGAAATAAATATATAATTGTTGCTAAGGGTTATAATCAAAAATAGGGAATTGACTATAAAGAAATTTATTCACTGGTAGCAAGACTTGAAGCTATTCGAATACTTTTATCCTTTACACCATTTTTAATTTCAAACTTTTTCAAATGGATGTGAAGTGTGATTTTATTAAAGGATACATTCCGATGGAAGTTTATGTTGAAAAAACACCTGATTTTAAAAATAAAAAAAATCCAGAACTTTTTTATAAACTTACCAAAGCTTTATATAGACTTAAACATGATCCTAGATCTTGGTATGATAGATTAACTATATTTTTTTTACAAAAAAATTTTCTTATGGGAGGTACATATATAAATCTTTTTATAAAAAGAGTTAATAAAAATATTATTATTGTACAAATTTATATTGATGACACTATATTTGGTCCAACTCAACAATCCTTAAGAAATTAATTTAAGGATCTTATGAAGTCTGAGTTTGAAATGGGTATGATGGGTGATTTAACATATTTCCTTGGTTTTCAAATCTCACAAAAAATAGAAGGAACTTTTATATGTAAACATAAGTATGTAAAAGTTATTATTAATAAATTTGGATACGATAATAATAAAAGTATTAGTACTCCCATTGGTACCTTAAATACTTTAGATCTTAATGAGGTCAGGCAACTAGTTGATCAAAATATTTTTAGAGGTATGATAAGAAGTTTAATTTACTTAACAATTAGTCATACAAATTTAATGTTTTCAGTATGATTATGTGAAAGATATAAAGAAAATACAAAATAATCTCATATTAAAGCTGTAAAATTATTTTTTTATCTTAAGGGAACTATGGATTTATGATTTTATCTATTTTTTGGAAAATGTTTTTGATTTTTTTTCGAATGCTGATTTGGTGGATGTAGAATAGATAAGAAAATTACGTCTGGAAATTTTCATTTATTAGGAGATTACTTAGTTTCTTGGTCTTGTAAAAAAAATAATTAGGAGAGATTTCCATTGTTGAAGCTGAATATGTGGTAACTGGAAGTTTTTGTGCTCAAGTATTGTGGATGCAACACACACTCACAGACTATGACATAAGTTTTACTAACACTAAAATATTTTGTGATAATACAAGTTCCATTTATCTTAGTAAAAAACCATCACATTACTCATGTGTTAAGAACATAGATATAAGACACCATTTCCTTTAGGATCATACACTTAAAGGAGGTATCATTTTAAAATTAATCAGATTGAAAGAACAACTTGCTAACATTTTTAAAAAACCACTTAGTTCTAATAGATTTGAATATATTAGACAAAATTTAGTAATAATCAATGTAAATTAATCTTTTTATATCTAATTCATGTTTACCCATACCCTATATTAAGTCACTACTATTTGTAGGGGGAGTACATATGTTTTATGTTTCTTTAAAACTTTTATGTTTTCTTACATTTTTGGTTTTCTAAAAACTTTAGTTTTTCCAAAAAGTTTATCATGTTGAGTTTTCCACACTCAAACATTTAAAAAAATTTCAGATTCAAAATTACCAAATTGTTTTATCAACTTTGAAAACTATCATATTTAGTTTTTTTATGAAAAAAACTATTGTAATTAGTTTTCATAATATAAATATCATATTTAAACTTTATTTGAAAACTATCATAATATGTTTAGTTTAAAAAAACCAAGAAGAACATGTTATTTATACTGATGGATCTTTTCAATCTGAAAGGTACTCTTATATTCTTTTAGTTTTTTAACTATTACATTACTATATTTCTTTAATTATTGTTGTTTTATTATTCTTTTAGTTTTATAAAAATTTAGTTTTGTTTTCAAAATTTTTAAAACTTTTTCTAATCAGATTCATCTTCAATCCAATAAAACTTTCAAAAACTTTAAGAGTTAATTTTTTTTAAAATTTATTTAGATCAATCTTATATATCAGATAAGAAGGGTTTTTTTATCTCAACCACTAGTTATCTTATGGAATACAAACCATCATCCTAAGTGCCTATATATAGAGGGACACCCCCATGTCCCATATCGGTTATCCAGTTATTTTGACTCTAAACTGCTGCACCCTTCTTAATCGTTCATCTGAAAGATTTCCTTTTCATCCATTTCTTAGTTCCAGTTTCAATTTTGATGGAGGAAAAGGAAGATTTTGCGAAGTGGTTTGTATTTAGGGAGAGGTTAGTTGAAATATCTTGGTATGAAAAATTTGACTCAAATATGAAGAACATAATTTATTTTCAAGGTTAGGAATCCGTCTATGTAGTGAAACCGGATAAATATTTCAACATATACTATTATGATGTTGTTCATGAGTTCTATGAATCTGTTAAGTTCATGAAAGAGTATTATAAAGATAAAATTTCTTTAAAAATGTATGGGAAAAGATATAAATTTTCCTATAAGAAACTTTTTAATTTGGTTGGAATACCATATGAAGGAGAAGCCTATTTTCCTTCTCACAAACTTCCTAATAATATAAGTATATTTAATAAGAGAAAATATAAAGAATATTTGTTTTTATAATATGAAAATGTTATAAATTTATCATATTTGACTCTAGAAATCCATTTAGTTTCACTTTAGATTCAAGGTTTTCTCAATTCGAGAAAGGTAGATAGATATATTTTAAAGGTATCTGATGTTTTTGGTATTGGACTTTTTGGTCAATATGAGGAAGATTGATATTGTCATTTTCACCCTTATCACTATGTAAAACATCAAAACCAAATCAATTAAGACAATAATCATCATGTTTATAGCTTTTATAAGTTAAATGGTTATTAAATGTATGAATATTTTTTAAGTTAGAAACTAAATCATATCCAATGAGGGAAAATATATCTTTTATCAGTGAGGATACAATGAAAACAGTGAGGTTGGTTTTTGATAGTAAGTAAAATAAGTTTATTAAGAAAGATTATTGTGCTATTTCATAATCAAAACCATAAAAAAAAAGATAAGGCTGGTGATAAGAAGAAAAATAATAGAAAAATATAGACCTCTACTCTTGAAAATAGGAAAAAAGAAAAGAAATTAAAAGATAATGTTTTTGAGAAATGGATGAAAGATAAAGCTTAAAAGAAGCTAGGGGATCATGAATTTAGAATTGAACTCGCATAAACCGAATATTTAAAAATTCATGTTGCTAAAAATTTAGATGAATAATCAAATAGAAAGAAACAAAATAAGAGGTTACAAGAATCCCTGCTTTGTGAATTTTTTTAAAAGGAGTTGAAGGATCCCTAGAGAAAGTAATACTTAATACATATTGTAACGATCAAATAATATCATAAGGTGGTTTATTTATTAAATAAAAATATATGGTACAGGCTGATATTCCTTTAGTTGTTGATAAGTGAAATCAAAGAGTTGTTGTGGAATAAACAACTCAAGTAGTTCCAGGAAAAGAATCAGAATCATAACCAACTGGTAAAGAAGTTTTGAGAACTACAAGGGAGTTATAAAAAGAGATTGAAGAGGCCATCAATAAAGAATTTAATGTTAAATAAGGAGATGAAAAAGAAGAATAATAATAATATGGAGAGGTTGAAATATAATTTGAAGAAAAATTGGAAAAATAATATGAGGAATAAGATGAAAATGAAGAAGATAATGATGAAGAAACTCATTGTGATAAAGAAACCTCAGAATAATCCTTATCCTCACTGGAATTTCCCTAATAGAATGATAAATCTAAAAAATTATGGAGTAATATATAGGAAGAATATTTTCTAGAAAAAATGGCTAAATCATTATCTAAGAAAGAAGAATATGGTCAAAATTATAAGACCAAATTTGATGATAAAGTCAATACTGATGAAGAGATAAATATCATGGAAATATAAAATGATAATAAAGTTTTGAAGAAAATTGAAAAGGTAGTTTCAAAGATAGATAAGAAGAAAGGGAAATAAATGGAAGTCAGAAGCAACTGAACAAAACCTTCCTAGCCTGATCCTAAAAAAATAGACTCGGTAGGAACAATAGCTCAACAAGGTTTCGATTATATTGTTAATGTTCTGAGAAGGCTAGAAGGAACTATTCCTTATCTTCTAAATCTTGAAGCATGGGTTTAGTTAATTCAAGAAATTATTAATCATAAATCATATTCTATTAATGTTTTAAAGGAATCAGTGATCCAGATCAAATTTGATTTGAATACTTCATAATAAAGTTCCCATACTCATAGGAGATCGTTTAATAAAATATTTAAGTGGTTGAGTCAAGTTAATTTTGATATCAGAATGCATGATGAGAAATTTGATGAAATTAAGAAACTCATGGTAGAATCAAATGAATCTTTCAATCAGTTACCCAAATACATGGTATATAGGGAAAATTTTGTTGAATACTTTAGAGATGCCACTGATGAATGTACTGAGGAAGTAAATATTCTAAAAAGAAATATCTAAGATATAGAGCTTGAGCTGAATATGATGAAGTCTTATGAAGATTAATTTATTATTTTGAGAGATCAAAATAAAGAGTTTTATAAGGAAGTTAAAAACTTGAAGACCCAAGAATGATTAAAAGAATAAATAATACTAAAGTTGGAGAAAGATCAGAAGAAGTTCAAAATGATGAAGGCTTTTGTGAAAACCCTGATAAAGAAAGATTAAATTTCTATTATTTGGAACTTTGGATGTATTTGTAAAACAATTCATTTGTATATCAATGGAATTATATTTTCATCCAAATTTATTGTGTATGAATATTTTTACAATTCTGATTGGTTTTATATTCTTTAATATTTTTCATGGATGATTGGTTAGTTCAAAATTGTTTTGTATATTTTTTTTCTAACTTTTCAAGAAAATTCATATTCATTCCCCATTGCTTTTTGAAAATCACAAAGGGGGAGAAAGTATTATTAATGGGAGATAATATTTTTTTAAGGGGAAGTTGTAATAAAGGGGAATATGTTTTATTAAGGGGTGGAATACGATCCTTAGGTGGATAAGAACTCCTAAGGAGGGGAATCTTTCTTAAGAAATAACTATTATATTACTCTGCATTATAATCTACATCATATTCAAAATTGTATTCAGAATAGTTAAAAACCTAGGGAGAGTTAAGGTTTAAATATTAACTCTGAATAAAAAGTTCTTAAGAGTATAATGGGATGTAAGTTTCTCAAAGTTACATTTTTTATTCAATTTTTGTGTTTTTTAATTTCAAAAAAGGGGGATATTAATGAGTCATAAGTTTTACTTATTAATTTTATATTCCTTTATTTTTGAAAATCACAAACACTTACTTAAAACATTTTTACTAACTTTTTATATCCCAAGTGTTTTAGTATGTTTTTATAGAAAACAATTACATTCTACCATACATAGAATAAGTTCCAAAGTATTATGTATATAAACTTATGATTCTTCCTTATGATAATCATAATGAGTATGTGTTAAATTATTTGGACTCACATTTTATCTAAATAGGAGTTGGAATTTAGTCATTTATTTCATAATTATAAAATTCATAACTATCAAACTGATATTAGTACCGATACAATCTTACCGATCCTTATAAAGATAATTATTTTTAAATTTGATAAGTAAGTCCATCAGACTCATCCAAGTTTATAATCATAATAAAAATACTTATTTCTATCATAAGGAATATCTTTAACATTGTAATGGTGTTAATTAATACAACATCAGGCATTTAGTTACAAATGAGCTGTCAAGTTCCAGGTGTTTGAAGACGTTGCAAAAAACTTGGAAATATGCCCATTGGAAGATCACCTATAAATAATGAGTCATTTGAAGAGTTTGGAGCTGATTCATTTGTTCATTTTTTCAAATCAAGTTTTCTGAAGATATCATTGTGTGAACCACTCATTCATAGTCAATTTAATTATTTAGAAAGTTCTTGTTTTTAAAGAATCCTTTTCAGGGATGTTTCCTTATAATTTTTTTCAATTATAATCCATGTCTGATATTTGTTATGATTGAGGGATTATAGGGATAATAATATGGTGAATTTGATCCATTAGATCGAGGTCTTCTCGGGATAGGAAGACAGAGTCAATCCGATCATTGCATAAAGGGATTCTGGGGATAAGAAGATAGATCTAATCCAATCTTTATATCGAGGGATTTCTTAGTAAGGGAAGACATACTTTACTGTAAGTATAAAAAGGTGGATACTTTTAGTCAAGGTTATTGACTACCTTACTCTTAAGGTTAAAAGAGTTATATTTTTAATATAGCGTGTAATTCATTCTTACTTTTATATAGCTATTGTATTTATTATTTTCAAAAGTATCTATTCCGCTGCATGTAATAGAAAGTTGGTCATCATACTTATCTTTATACACTATTTGTTTTATCATTATTACTTTAATTATGATAAACATACTTTGATTAATTATATCCATTGGGATACTGATATTTTACTATAATATAATTAGACACATTCCAAATCCAATTCTATGACTCTAATAGTCGGTCTGAGTCTCAGTCTGATAATTACTTTAAGAGAAATTGTTTTTTGTTTAGTTTAATTATTTTAATCTAAGTTTTTAACTAAAATTTTCCCCCTATTTTAAGTATATCCATCATAAGATACTCTTATGATCCTAAATTTTTTTCTTAAAGTTTCTAATTGAACTTTCCTTATTGGGGCTCATATACTAAAACCATAAGACAATAATGTATTTAAAAGAATACGTTTTTTTATTTCAAAAAGTAATATTTTAATAAAACATACCCAACTTGATGATCACCTTATTTATTGCAACATCTTTGAAATACTTATGCACATTACTGACAATATGTATGATGAAATATTGATGATAAGCATTTTTTTCTCACCATGAAACTCTATTACTATTAACAACTACTATAATCGCTTGATGACGATTAGATATCATACATACTCCTTGGCTTTGTATAACATGAATGTGAAAACATACCAAAAACTAACTCCATTATTTTAAATTATCCCTTTCAAAAGTAGAAAATTCAAGAGATAGAGGATCAAAATTACCATCCTATGTGGTAGAAATATGTAGAAGACCTCTTTACTTATCGTAAAGAGTCATATCGACTTGAATGAATTTTTTGCAATAAGGAAAAACAATGTTACATGGCCTGAATACCAAAAATATCATATGAAACTTCACTTTTGTTTGATCAACTCGATGATCTGGGGAAACATACTCAATGATGTCTACATAATTAATAACATGATTATTGAGAGAAAAAAATCCCATTAGCTATGGAAACACTACATATGATTCATCCCAATCACCATAAACTTTGATAGTAGCCTTTTGTTTTCATTCTAAGATTTTTCGTAAGATATCTTTTATTTGTAATACTATTGTATTCATTCCTGTACTTGGGATGCATGAAAATTCTGATATGTTTATATAATCTCTAAAAAAATAGTCAATAGAAAATCTACATCAAGTGAAGGGTGATCATGAAACAACCTTGGATATACACAAGTATATGGGACTTTAAACTTAGTTATCTTCCAACATGCAACAAATTTATCATATATGTTCTACTTTTAGAATTTACATTCTAACCCATATTTTTCACACCTAATGATTTATTTTTCCTTCTTGGAATAATCAAACACAAATTAAAAATGTCACTCAATGTGGAATTTCTTTAACACACTTTTCAATGAAATTTTAGTTTCAAGCTTCTTTCCAAAATATATGGTTTTATCAGTTGATGAAGATGTGTTACCTATAATGCCAAGGAATTCAGTAGTTGGTGTAACGACACCCTAATCAATATTCCATGCACGTGACATTTCCTTAACCAAGGATGTCAAAAATATAGGATGATTACCACTAATTGGTTATTACTTATCAATCAAAAGAACCACATAAGGATTATTCCCTACATCATCCTTACATTCATCATATCATGTTTCATCATTAGATACTTCCTCATTAGATAAAGTCTCATTCATTAAATCAAGAGTATTGATGTGGATTCCACATACGACTCTTTCCATATTCTGATCATCTTCTTCATAATTCATTTATGTTACTGAAGTTATATGAGAATACAATGAATGATAATGTTGTGATGGACTGACTTCAACATATCTCCCATAATATGTTTCTATAGTAATAGGTCACAACTCATCAATAACAAAAATAGACACATATAATTCTATTAAACCATAACTATAATTTTTCCTGAACAATAATGATACCTACACCCAATACTTATAATTGATTAAAGGTATTCAATGTGCCATAGGTGATTGGAATATTGAAGATAATATGTAATTGAAGTAATTAATTGATCAATCCTTAATTTAAAGAGACTATGAATCTTCTATGAGCTCATCAAATGTCACACATTCATGATGATTTTCGAATCTTGTAGTTGGAAAACTATATATAAAACCCTGATCAATATAAATTAACTCACCATTATAGTATATTGATATAGACAATATTACATAGATTTTTTTAATAAAATTTTATTTATATTTATACTACATCATCAAATGTTTATCATGTTTTAATTATTTATAATTAAATAACTGTGACTAGATCTTAATACTTTTATATGGATTAGTTTATCATTATTTGATAAACCAACTAAAACCTAGGGGGAACTCTTGGAGCCTCTATTATCTCAGATTTTAGCAGCCACCTATCTCCTTTCATTCATAGTGTAAAAATACACCATCAAACAACTAAAACTCTTCTTGAACACCCTTTTATTAAAATTCTACTCACATTTATGTGAGGGGGTCTAGGGGTTTGGGATATATAACATTTTTACATGGACATGCAATTACTTACATACTTAGAGAGAGAGAGATGACACATATGTCATCAATGAGGAAAAGAAAATGAAATTATTACAAATTATATAACCACATAAAAAAATGGAATTAAAATTCAATAATGCATTGGTTGGTCATCTCGAGATCATTCAATTATTAGAAATTATATAACCACTTATAAAAAAATATGACATGAAATTTCAATCATACATTTGTCAGTTATCTAAAGATCATTCATCATACAAAATTCTCAACATTTTTTTTGGAAACTTATTGTGTTCTAAATTTTTTAACTTTACCAATAACTAAATATATTAAATAATAATTATCAATATATATACATATATTTATATTTAGACATTCATGATGATTTTCCACTCTTATAGGTGGAAAACTATAGATAAAACCCTGATCGATAAAAACAACCTCACCATTGAAGTATATTGATGTAGGCATGATTTCCCAGATTTTTTTAATAAACCTTTATTTATATTTATAATACAACATCAAATGTTTAATATGTTTTAATTTGTTATGATTAAGTAACTATGATTTTATCTTGAGACATTTTCTAGGGATGGGTTTATCATTATTTGATAAACCATCCAAAACTTGGGGGGAGGGACTTGTAGATTCTTTTCTATCTCAGATTTCAGCAACCACTAGTATTCTTTTAGTTGTGTAAAAATCCCGCATCTAACAACAACGCCTCTTATCAAACACCCTTTTATTACAATGTTACTCACATGCAAGTGATGGGGTGTAGGGGTTTAAGATACATAACATTTTTACATGGAAACACATGTCCTTATATAGTTATATAGAGGATGACACACATGGCGCCAATGAGGGAAAATTCAATTATTATAAATTATATAATCACATAAAAAAACATGACATACAATTTCAATCATACATCATTCGGTCATCTCAAGATTAGTCATTATAAAATACTCTTAACATGTCTTTTTGGGATAGTTATTATGTTCTACATATTGTAACTTTACCTATAACTAAATCTAAGAAAAAATAAATATATATATTCACACAAATATTTATATTACCTATTTATATATATATATATATATATATATATATGAATTTTTATATTTAATGATGTCTTTTAAATATACCTAATATCATTTTTCAAATATAATATTAAAATATAATATTCAATTAATATAAAAAATATTATCTCAGTAATTATATTCATTTTGGAATTTGATTTATGATATACATGTCTGTATGTAATGATTAAAACTATTACATTTTTTTTAAAATAATTAACTAGAGTACCTTTATTTATCAATGCATCCAATAATATAATATATATTTATTTAATTTTCAATCTAATATATATATAAACATTTAAATATATTCAATTGTATTTATTAATATTTTAAAATATAATTATATACATTTTTGTAAGAAACTATACTTTCATAAATAAAAAAACTATTACTGTATACCTAACTACTCAAAAATATTATTAATAGAAAATTTTGTTAAATTTAATTAATAAAAGTAATATAATTTAAAATTAAATCACCAATAAAATATTGTAAACTTATGTTACTTTCAATATGATAAAATTAGGTATGTATATATACATTTTTTGAAGTAATTAAACTTTTCAAAATTTAAATAATTATACTTTATATATAAATACATGAAATAATAATTATTTATGTTGAATATAATTTAAAAATAATTATTTATAGTATTTTTTTGTTTCTTTAAAAATAATATATATATATATATATATATATATCAAACAATATATTGTATATTTAAATAAATTAAAATTTGATTAATAATATAACATATATATAATTATATTCAAATAAAGTTAATAATATATTTTTTATAAATAATTATTAATAATATAATTTTTACAAAATATTTAGGTAGATTCACTTTATTTATCTATTTATCGAATATTATATTTTAAATTTATTTTACATTAAAATATACTATATAATATAAGATATACAAATAAATATATTCAAATCTAATTATCTATAATTTAAATTACAAATATATACATTTTTATAAATAATAATATTTTTATAAATATAAATTATATTATATTATACATAAAAATTAAATTATGAAAACACTATATTTATATTTGGTAAATCATTCAATATAAATTAAATCATACAAAGAACAATAATTCATACATAAATTAAATCATATAAAGAAAATTAATTCATACATTCTTATAAACATACAATTTAAATAAATAAACTATACAAACAAAATAAAAAAAGAAATTGGACAACTAAATTTTTTAAATAGAAATTTTACCTTCTCAAAAGCTAGATATTATTATGTTGAGAAAGTGATCAGGCACAAATTTGCTATAAAATATCATGCTGGAATAAAGGAAGCTATAAAATATCATGCTGGAATAAAGGAAATGGTGGGGGGCCTCCATATATAAGTTTTTATGGCGGGAGGTATGTACTCCGTTCACACCTCCTATGTATTCATTAAAAAGAAAAAATGAATGGGGTTCATGCTTCCATGGGGGTGCGATAGGAAGTGTGAACCCTGTTCATGCTTCTTGGCCAACGATGGAAGCATGAACGAGGTTCATGCCTCCCTTAACCCCCTTTTCTAAACACATAAAACAGTATCACATTTTTTAAGAAAATAAAACCTATTAAAAAACCATGTATAAGAGAATCATATATATATATATATATATATTAGTTGAATATGCACTAAAATAATTAATGGAATTTTTAATTTAGATTCATTTGTCTTCCACACGGTTTCATTGATAATAATCCATTATTAATGGATTAATTAACTTGAATATTCATTGAATAAGATTCAATGAATTAATGACAATGAGAATAAATGCATACAAATACATTTAATATGTTTAAAAAGTTTCATTAAATGAAACTCATCATGGAAGGCCATATAAAGGTATGTGATCACTCTAGTTGAGAATAACCCAATTTTGGTAAGCCTATCAAAGATATCTTTCTTCCCGTAGCTTGTATATCGGCCTCAGTGAATATACTAGCACTACTTCAATTGTATGGGAGTCCTTAGATTGAGATTGGGATTCATATTTCAGTATAATCCCCTAGAAGCCGGAAGCATTTGTTTGCTTCTCCAGTGATCTTCCTCAAGAAAAATCATTAGAGATTACTACATTGGCTATCCAGGTATACACATTTAGTTTCTTCATTTATTACACATTGATTCAATCAAAGATAGATCACATATATCGAGTTTTTTATTTTGTTTCCATGTCCATATGATGGACACTAAAAACCCATCTGTGGTATCAAAGGGTAGGATTCTTTGACGAATCAACATGTTAATTTTTATTATTTAATGAAGAATAGGTTTTACAAACTGTGAAATGGGATAGTTCAATCTTGGAAATAAATATGAAAATTCATATTCATATTTAATAATTAAATAAAAATACTATTTAATTATTTATGTTATTCATATTTATAAAATATTTTATAAAATGGGAATAACTGCAATAATACAGTCTTAATAAAATTACTTTATTAGCCTTTTTCAAATATTAAAAGTTCATATTTATTACTCTTGTTTATGAAAGTAAATAAAGTTTTTATATTAATAGATATAATTAAATTATGAATTGAGTTATATTATTTATAAATTGTTTATAAACAATGGAAAAATATATTTTGAAATATTTACAAAATTTATAATAGTGTTTTATAAATTAATTAACTTTAAAATGTTTATGGTTAATTGATAAATTTTTCAAATATGTATGGCTTATAAATTGTTTACA
The DNA here is from genome assembly GCA_963277665.1 of Viscum album. Classification (NCBI taxonomy): domain Eukaryota; kingdom Viridiplantae; phylum Streptophyta; class Magnoliopsida; order Santalales; family Viscaceae; genus Viscum; species Viscum album. Next base: position 753,355,418 of record OY728132.1, on the reverse strand, counting down.
AATATTGTTAGATGGTTTTTTGGAATATTTTAATTTATAAATTGTTTATAAATTAGTGAATTATAATTTTTTATTAATTATATAAATGTTTATGAAACATTTATCAATAAAGTATTTCAAATATTAAATTTTAATATTTGAAATATCTTTTACCAAATTATTTGGTATGACTTGTGATCTAAAATAAAATGTTCATTTAAGAATCATAAGGGAAAATTTTTAAAGTGTTATAAATTATAAAGAAATTCCAAAATATAAATAAATTTGTATTTAAAATTATGAATCATTCAAAAATAATTAATTTGATGTTGTTCAAATTAAAAGGGGATTTATTTTAAGTAGTTATAAAAAATGATTTTGTAAATAAACAAATTGTTTATCTATAAAGAAAATTCAATAATTATTAAATTATATTATTTTTAAATTATTTATAAATAATGAAAAGGTTTGGAATGTTTGTGAAATTTATAAATTGGGTTTTATAAACTAATTAACTATAAAATTTCTATGGTTAATTGATTAATTTTTTTGAAACATTTATTAAAAATATTATTTTAATATTAGATAGTTAGTATTAAGAATATAATTTTTATATTTATATAATTTATAAAAGTTGTAAATCATAATAAAGTGTATTCAAACCGCTTTACCTAAAATTATATGGCATGTTGTAATCTATAAATAAAGTGTTTATTTAAGGATTATAAAAATGATTTATAAAAGTGTTTATAAATATCATAAATATGGTCAAAATATAATAGGTGTTTATATTAATAATTATGAATTGTTCATAATTAATTAACTTGAAATTATTCAAATTAAAAGGGGACCTTATTTAAAAATATTATTTAAACTACAAAAAAAGGTTTTTATTGTTGATTTGATCAAAAGTTTGAATAATAACTTGAAATTCCATATAATAAATAATATAAAAGAGTTCATATTTAATTGAGTCCAAAAGAGTTTATATTCAGAATTATTGAATATTGATAATGTTATCTAATTTATAAAATGGTTTATAATTAGTTTTTATTTATAAATTATTCATAAATGGTTATCACATTTTTTAATATTTTAATTTTTCATTTATTTAAAGTTTATTACCTACTTTTTTCATAGTTATAAATTGATATAAAACATGATACTCATCTAATAAAAGATTCTATTGTAAATTAATATCATCATCATCATCAGGATAAGCATTAAGGTTAATCCTTGAAAAAAGAAGATTAAAGTAAGTAACTACTTAGAATGGTATCTTAAGAAAAGGTTCTTAAGAGATAGAAATATTTTATGTGTTCTTTTAGCTCCTTCCTTAGTAACCAAGGGTTGAAACTGTTCGATAAGTGAATCTAGATGCTTATAGAAGTGTAAAATGATTCATTTCAAGTTTGAAATGTAACTGTGTGCTAATTAACCTAAGTAATTCTAGTATCATATACCCAATATGATTGGTTATTTCAATAATATTCAATATGATTAAATATGATAATGACATGGAGATACTGAAGAGTTCCTATAAGGTTTGTTTTTTTTAAATAATTTGTTATGTTTTCATCTATGAAAATGTTCCGACATAATGAATGAGTGGATTAAAAGTTTACCTAATATTCTAAAAGTGTTTTTTAAATAGGTTTTATCTGAGGAACCTTTTATAAAATAAAAAATAGAAATCCCACTTTTAAATTGGGTTGATGGATTACTAAAACATAACCCAAAGGCCCAATGGAAAAAAACCTCAAAGAAAAATGGATCAAAGGCCCATAAATCGAAGAAGAAGAAGAAAAGAGAGTTAGAGAGTCCAAAAATATCTATTTAAAATCATTAAAACCTAGGGTTGTAAGGAATGAGTAATAATTATATATGATGGGATTATCAAAATTACATGAAGGGGTTTGGGAACTCCATGTAATTTGACTATCAGGTTTTAATGTTATAGAAATTGAGTCTTTGATTTTGAAGGGTATGTCATACTTAGTGTATGTTTTACAATAGTTGTAAATATATAGGAGTTAAAAATACTAGGAATAATTGAAAATATTATGGTTTGTATTCAAGTGATAATGTAAACAATTTATACATAAAAATTTGAATGTAAATATATTTATCAATCTTGGATGAATTTAATTAAAGGATGTGTATATTTATCTCAATTCTATTATATGATAATAGGTGTTAACAAAGAGTTTTTATGAATAAAATGAGATGACTAATTTTATACAATGGGTTTATGGTTCATTGGATTCTAGAACATACTTTTAGAAGAAAATGAGGATAATAATGGTTTATCCAAGATAAATATTTTGTCTAGGTGTTTGTTAAAATATTATGGAAAGTTATTCCCACATACTAGTGGTGTATTTGAATGAATAAAATCTTAATTTTCAAGAAAATACTCTAAAAACATAGAATAAAAAATGTGACATGGAAACAATACTTTATTTGTTAGATATTCCTTCTAAAAAAAAATAAGTGTTATTTCCTAAAATAAAAATTTGATTGTGTTTTTTCTTATAATTATATTCTGAAGAGAATATAGTATCTAAGTGTATAGTGGGAGTTTTTTTAAACTTAGAGAAGTTCAAAGTTAAAAAATAAAATATTTTTTTGGTTTATTCCAAGAGATTCTTCACTTTGTATCCTAAAGAGTTATATGTGATATTTAAGAAAAATGAAAATAGCGTTACTATGAGAAAGTGAATCACTATTATGATAGATTATTTACAAAGTGAAATTCAATTGATTTTATAAAAGGTTTAAGAAATAATGGTACATATAAATGTAAATGGTTACATATGTTTACCATAATGAAATGAATGACACTTTATCCTAAAAAATTTTAGGATATCCTGTAAACCCAATAAGATAATTTGATGACATAATTTCATAATTGATGATGATATTAATTTTATATTGAGTTCTTCGTAGACAACAAATGATAACTAAGATTGATTTATAAATTTTACTCACTAAGTGGTTAGTGGTAGTTTTTTTATCAGATAGTCACATAAGGATGTGTTAGGAATTAAATATGGATTAAATGTTCAAAAACCATTACTGCAGCAACAACATGAGAGTAATTTAGAATATATAGATATTATACTTAATAGTTTGGTTGTAATGGTTTTAAAAATTTTATGTAATTATAATAAATTAAATCTCCACATATCATTTATTCATGTGTACTGCAATTTATTTTACATGAACAGTCAAAATATAAATATCCCCTCAAAGTAAAAATCTTTGAGTTGTCTATAACTAATGACCATCATGAAGTATAATGGGTTGTGAAGACATGTAAATGTTAGCATGAAAATATTATTGTATCAATTAAAAAGGGTTGTATATGTGATACAAAGAATAGATTATGACATAATAAGTATAGACTTATTACTTGGACTGATCAATGAAAGTATATCTCATGAAATGTCATATAGTCATAAATATACTTAAAGGTGTGTGATTATTATAAATCATTTTTACTTTAGGTTGGTGAGATACCTAGCATAAAAATCTTTATACTTTGATACTGTACTTACACAAGTCAATATATGAACCTAGTTAATACAGAGGTGATTGTGTAAGTTGCTGACCATGTCGCTAGTTTGAGTGTAACTAATATGGGAATTTTGCACTTGTATGGAAAGAAAATACATCTGTTCCTTAATATAATTAGACTAAAAAAAGTAACGACAATGATTAATTGAAACACAATAGGTGTGTTTAGCTACTTGGATGAGGGGCATGTGATGTATTCATCCTCTAGATGAATGACATATGATGTATTCATAAACTTGGTTAGTCTATTTCTGAGAATCAAGAAAATATGAGTTGGATATACTAGATTGACATTTTTCATGTCTTTTGGTCACTCTATGTCATGGAAAAAAGATTATATAGGTGTACATATGATGTATATGATACATCTAGTGGTGGACATGTTCGTATATAGATATGAGATGTTTGATTGAGATCACACCAGACCCCTTAATAGGTTGAGTAGCACTTATGATTTTATAGATTCCAATATTTGATTACATCTATGAAATATAGATTTTATATTTTTTTTCAACACTACTAAGGCCCACAAGGTCACAAAATTAGGCCTCTAGATGAGTATTGTGTTTTGGACAAAGTGTTTGTTCCAAAATGAAGAGAGTATGATGAAACAATATCAAAAAGAGTTTTGGATTGATTAAAAAAGAGTTTTAAAGTTTTATAAAAAGTACTTATATATTTTATTGTAAGTGGTATGTTTCTAAATATTAAATAAAATAATAATGGAATATTTAATTTAGGGGAATTTATCTTCCATGTGGTTTCATTGGTAATAATCCATTATGAATGAATTAAATGGATTGAATATTCATTGAATAGGATTCAATAAATTAATGACATTGAGAATAAATGTATATAAATACATTTAATATGGATAACATGTTTTATTAAATGAAACACATCATGGAAGGCTGTATCTTAACATCCCTACCTGAATAACAGGGTTTGAGCTAGAATGCCACATGACCTTCAGCATGCCTCCCTGCATGTAAGTGGATTCCAACTAGCAGTGAGGGTCTAATGTGGAATCATGGGTTGACTATAACCCCAATAAGAGTACCCATTAAAAAATAAATAACTATACATGTAAACAATATCCAACCAGATTAAGAAAAAACCATATACATACCAACTGTATGAATGCAGAAATAAAAGACTCAAAATTCAAACAAAGACAAAACAGTCAATCACCCACTGGACTAATCATGTATTTAAATATAGAAAGGTATCGATGTATAAGTTATCTCTAAAACACAAAGCCTCACCTCATCCCAGTATCCAAACTTATCACAAGCTATGTCATTATAAAATCATCTTGGGCCTTAACAAAGCCTATATCTGCAAAAAAGTGAGACCTTATCAGGTTCTCAAGTTCCATGGACACCTGAGAAACATGTGAGTATAACTCAGTAGGATATCACCAACACAGTCTAGTAACCAACTAGTAATATATAGTGTACGTGACTGTGATAATATCAACACAATATAAACATTAAATACATAACTATGCAACATAACATATAATGATCAAATAAAAAACAAGTAAATAATAACCATATAGTGAGTGGATGTGCACTTACTAATCTTCCACAAACCCTGGACATACTTGATTTGAATCCATGAAGTAACATAGTCATAAAAATTGTCGCGAACCATGATCAGACAAAAAATTTCCATAAACATACCATAACAATCGGAATGTTGAGAGTCACAGGTTAGACCACACAAGGCTGTCATTCCCTATCTCTCTTAATATCCCTACAAGACCTAAGGCTCCAGCTCAGATCCCACTTGAACATCATTCCACATTGTTATCTCTCAGTTCATGTCACATATACCATCATGCCCCACTGTCATCTCTTGGGTTATATCACATAGACCATCATTCCCCCAGTTTAAGCCACACTAATCCATCATGCCCCATAATCTATCTTGGTCCTATCATCATACCACGTACAATGTCTGAACATGATTCCCCTTTTGGGATATCGATCCATGATGGTTTCAAATGGTACTTGGGTACCATGCATAGAACAACAACAAAAAAACAACATAACATATAAAAAAACACCACATGGAAATAGTTTCATCATATTAGTCACATATATCCATACATAGAAGGGTATAACACATATGGGCACAAATTTGCACATCAATCACGAGTATCAAGAGACATATATAAGTACAGACAATTGATCATCCTCAAACATGGTCTTACAGGGCTTCACACACACACACACATGTGATCAAGTCATCAAACATGGTCTCATAGGATCTAGGTCTCACATAACACATCCACACACCCCAAGGTGTCTATGAAATTCAAGGAATTCATTAGTGTTAAGCCTTGACCATTGATGGACAATATCAAGCTAGTTCACAAGGGTCCATCGTGGCCCTTGGAACTTTTTCTACTTGCATTAAGCATATTTCTTTTAATCAATTAATACTTAAGGATAATTAATTAATTAAATATAATCATTATTCACAAAACATTATGAAATTAAGGTTTTTTTCCTAAAGTGGTGAATCTCATACCACGTGCCAATAAATTTCAATAATAACCAATTTTAGTGTACACCAGACCACATACCTCAAAAAAGTCAACTCTAATCCAAGAAATCCTAACTGATTTGTTTGAGTCCATCAAAATCTATTCAGCCTCTAATGATTGCCACAAAATTCTTATAAATAAAAGGAATTACAATTAATAAATTATAACTAAATTATAATTAATTTAAATATTACAAGAACTCAAATTTGAAGGAAAACGAAAAATTTCTGAAGACTTATTAGATATTACAACCTAGTCGAAACCATGAACAACCATCCATGAATGGTTCCTCAAGAACTCATGACTTCATTTCCAGAAAAATCCCCCACCAAAAAACAACATGGAAAGTCCAATTTAATATAATTAAATTAAAAACTTTTAAATAAAACAAACCAAGGAACGTATGTTAACCATGATTTTATCTAATAGAGTTTGATCCACTCCCAGTGAACTCTCGACTCTATGATGAGAAAAATCCCCAAATAAATTCCATGTTTCGATGGAAAATTTGACACAACTTGGCCAAAAAAACATATAAATAATTATTAAGGGAAATACCTTAATCAAAACACCCACCAATGGTATGAATTCATCAATACAGGACATCCTTTAACCACACCAATCTAATTCTACATTGTTCTTAGACAATTCCATCAAGATACAATGGAATTTTCATCTGATCCTTTAAGAAAGATCACACAAATGATCAATTGTTGTCCAACATGATCAATGAGAAGTGAATCCAAAGAGGTAACATACATAAAAGGATTAAAAATGATTAAACTAACTAAGTGGATCATCTATGATGAATAAGAACATGATCTACCACCACAATAGGAATAAATAAACCATTGAGGAGGATTAAAGGATCATTCCAAGATTCTTCATCGAATCGCATTGAGATTCACCCCGAATCAAGAAGAGGTCTTTGAGGGAGGAATAAGAAACAACATAACTAAAATTATCTAAACAATATGAGACAAGGGTGTTAAAATTGAGGGGGTTTAGGTAGAAAAAATTACCAAAATCCCCATCATTAAACTATTCCCAGTGTACCCCATTAGATGGATAGTGAGACCTACTGTGTGGATGGGCTACTTTCCACCCCATTAGATAGTCGATGGGGGTTACCAGCTAGCTGGTTCTACCACTATAACCTGTATAATTTGGGTATCCTCCACTAAAATGGTCAAGACCCAGACTTCTGAGGTTTGACCCATGACTACGCCAAGCTCACCTCTAATAGGCCAGGGGTTGATGACCACCATGAAGTAGGCATATCACATAAATGGGAAGCATTAGCCTAAAGTATCTCTACACATGCACACATATCCAATCCCACACAATGATAAAATATGAAACAACTAGAAACAATGCATGCATACACCTAATATCCTACAACAGCATACAACATTAAAGTACTGAAAGCAGATAAAGGGAAAAAATTCAAGTCCAAAAATTATCTATAAAGAGTTCAACCTTATCCAAGGGAGAGGAATAAAGTCAAATGATTGATCTTGTTAAAAAAATAGGTCTAAAAATCTAAAACAATGGTCCACCCACTCCCTATCCTCCCAGTACACCGTTAAATGGGTTGTCGTCTACATTATACATGACACATGTGGAAAAAGCCCATGTTGGTGTGAGTATTACAATACCCAGTTGGACACCCCAAAAACAATAAGCACAAATAACTGAGTATAGTCATCTCAATATAAGATATCACAATCAATGTATAATAGAAACACCCATATATACTTAATAAAGACACCACACCACCTAGAAGTCATAACCAACTACCATCCATAGGATTCTACTCAAAGTAACACTCGTTATAGGAGAATCCAATCTACGAGTCATGCAATCATTGAAGACACTCAATGAAGAGATCTAGGTCCTTGGGCCTCGCCTAAGAAAGATCACTACTCTAAGAAGACCCTGATACATAGATAGGGGGTCATGCCCAGAACTGCTAGGGGAAACCACGAACCCAATCTGGATCAACCCGCTATATAACAGATCATATGTCAACGATACCAAAAACCCTAGTGATATATTCTCCTAGATGGAGGATCAATTCCATACTCAAGGAGGTTATTTTTATTCCACAAACTCCATCTAGGGAACAATAATGATAGAGGATCTCACTCTAGTCTCATGGAGGGACACCATAACTCTATCCGAGACTCAACCTCTAGAGGGGATCAAATTCTTGTGATGTGGATGTGATGTTGCACTACACCCTCGAGGGAATGGATCAAGGTAACATGATTAACCTATACTGATCCAAACACTCTCAAAGGGGGTACATGGCGTGTCCAACTATCCCCAAATATTCCCGTGTGCAAAGCCTCACACAACATGTAAGTCTCCACATACACAACTTGTAGAATAGGTACATGATGTGTATAGACACATGAAATCATTACTGTGTCACCTTTCCTTGTCTGAGTATGGTGTCTATGTCCTTGTACTGACCAGTATATACATGTCCATGTCCGTGTCTAAGTACATGGTGTTCCACTATCCGTGTACATTTTCTCATGTCTCTGTACTTCCCAAAGTACACATCGATATATCATGGAGGGGTCACATGGCGTGTGAACAAGTCACATGGTGTGTGATATTTAACTTCATCCAGAACCCTAGTTCCCTAGCCAGGGGGCCCACATGGCGTGTAAACCTAAAATACATTCCGTGTTTCTTGGAATTTTTTCAGATCCATCGGGATCTCTTCTGTGCCATTCTGTGCTTCTCCAAAGCTGCACCCTTGCTGTAACTCATAGCCTAGAGTTCTACCAAGCCTCTAGTCCTTGGATTTTGGGATTCTAGGCTTTGAATATTCTCAAGAATCATCCTCTATCACCATTTGTAGGCACATCATGCGTCACTTGGGAAGAATGAAGAACACCCAATTCTATCTCATTATTCCTCAATTCATCCATCATCTTTGTTGATTCTCAAACCGAAACCTCCATCATGTTCTATATTCATAGTTTTAATCCATTTCACTTAAGAACATCCGGACAACGATCATAAACTAGGTATTAGTCAAACTGTTGTCCAAAAGAAACCACAATGATGATCAAATAAAAAATAGGGGGGGATCTATAAGCCATAAAATGTGAGGAATAACCAACATCCATTATTCATTTTACCTCAATCCATTATTGTAGAAGAAGATGAATGAAGAGGAATAAACCAAAATGAAAAAAATAAAGATTCCATCCATTTAATTCTTTTGTCGGTGCATGTATGAATTATATTTTTTGAATTGATCCGCATTCATTCAGAATTAAGAAACGAGATGGAAATCACAAAGAAAAAAAACCATACCTAAAGTTTGGATCAATCGTTGACGAATAATGGTTCTATTTTTCCATCATTGACAGGATTCTTGAACTCTGTTGGCACAACGATCCACAATATGATCCTAATCCATCATCGTTCCCCAAGAAATCTCTCCAAAAGTTGTATGAATCTCTAGGATTTGAGAGGAAAACCCTTAAGAAATTATATAACTGTATATTTAAAGGAGATAACAGTCTTTACATAAAAATAAACAAAACAAATAAATTTATTAATTTATTTTTTTTTATTTATGATAGAAATGATTTTTTCACAAAAATCCTATACTGATAAATATTATATCGTTCATAGGGTAAAACCCACATTATGAACTCAACGGTACCCTCATATTTCTAATATGGGCCCCCTTCAGAAGTTAATCCACCTTTTTAGGAAAATTGTGTGCCCATGCTATTTAATATATTTCAAAAATTTATTTTGAGGTCACCAAGCCTCGGAATCACACACTGTATCAGTGCTTGGTCTCAAAAAAAAAATCATATAATATCCAAAAATAATACATGAAAAAATTCAAGTCATTAAATTCTCATCAGCTTCGGTATTTTTGTCTTGTAAAGATAAAAACATACTCAAAAGGATGAGGGTACTTGGCTTGCATATGGGTTTACAACTCCCAAGTGCTCTTCTAAAGATTCCCCTGCTTCCACTAGAAATGCACAAGGGGAATCAATCTCCCACAAAGGATCCTCTCCCATCAATCCTTGATCTCCACCGGGTACTCTACAAAGGTAGATCCATCCTCAATGTCCCGCTCTCCCTAGTCAATAATGTGCAATGGGTCATACACATACCTCCTTAGCTATGACATGTGGAAGACGTCATGTACCCGATCTAACAGTGGTGGTAGAGATAAGTGGTATGCCACCTTCCAAATCAATGTAGTATATAAAATTAACCAATGAATCTTAGAGATAAATTTCTAACATATTCAAATATACTCAATCCATGATGAGGTGACACTATCAAGAACACATGGCCTCTTTCCTAAAATTATAGATGTCTTCATCACAAGTCTTCATAAGACTTATGACGGCTCTTTACAGTCCTCATCTGCTCCTAGATTATATGCAGCTTCTCTATAGTAGCTCTCACCAATTCTGTGCCCATGAGTGCTGACTCACCTGGATCAGTAAAAAAAGTGGTGACCTATAGGCTCTTTTATAAAAAGCCTCAAATAGTGTCATACCAATGATGGAATGGTAGCTATTATTGTGTGAAAACTCCACCAAGGGTAGGTGATCCCCCCAACTACGACCAAAGTCCAACTTGCATGCCTACAACATGTCCTCAGAGATTTTAATGGTCCGCTATATATGGCTATTACTCTGAGGGTGAAACACCATACTCAAGTGTAACTGAGTCCCAAAGGCCCCCCTGTAATCCTCTCCATAACCGAGATGTGTAGTGAGTATTACAATCAGAGATAATCATCAAGGTAAATCCATGGAGTCAGACTATCTCTTATATGTAGAGGCGTCCCAAGCTCTCTGCTAAAATCTGCTCTCAAATATCTAGGAAGTGGGTAGACTTGGTGAGTCAATCTATGAACACCCAGATGGCATCATTTCCCCTAGATGTACGTGGTAAGCCTATTAAAAATTCCATGTAAATCCCATCCCACTTTCACTTCAGCACCTCAAGGGGTTGAGATAAACCTATTAGAACTTGGTGATCTTCCTTCACCTGTTGACTAGTGAGGCATCGAGAGACAAACCTGAAACTCCCTTCTTCATACTTCACCACCAAAACTAACATTGGAGGTCTTAGTACATATTTTTCACACTAGATGTACCACCAAATGGGATGTATGAAACTATTAAAACACCTCCTCCCACAATTTCCAAGGTACCATCATCTATCCTCTAAAAATTATGGAATACTCTCCACCTTTAGAATATCCATCAGGATCATGTACAATGGATATATGAGTACATAAGGTATCATAGTAGGTATATCCATGATGATCATCCATGACATTCTGTAAAAGTGGTGGGGTAAAAACCATCGACTGAAGATATAATGCACCACCCTTATCCACAAAGGAAAACGTCAATGAGGCTAACTTCTATGATTCCTCATCTAACAACAGAGAATAAGATCTCCTACTTAGAGAATCTTCCACCATGTTCCCCTTCCCATGAGAATAAAAGATCTCAAATTCATAGTCTGGGAGTAACTCTAGTCATCGCCTCTATCTCAAGTTAAGATCCTTATATGAAAATATATACTTTATACTCTTGTTTTCAGTGTAAAAAATAAACTTCTCACCCATCAGGTGGTGTCATCACATCTTTAGTGCAAAGACTATCACTGTTAACTTAAGATTGTGGGTCATGTAGTTATGCTCATTTAGTCTCAACTTATATGAACTATAGGCAATAAAAACCCGCATCTATATTAGAACATAACCAAGTATGGTTGCTAATTCATAAGAGAACACTACATACTAAACACTCTCCTCTAGAAATCTCAAGATGGAAGTGCTCTTAAACCTCTACCTCAGCTCTTGAAATCACTTCTGGCATCTTTCTTTCTACATGAAAGGATACCCCTTTCGGGTCAATTCTATAAAAGGTGATTCTAATCTAGATATATTAGGTAAAAACCTCTGATAGTACCCTACAAACCTAAGGAAACTCTAAATCTCAGTAACACTCTTGGGTGGATCCCAATTAAGCACTTTCCCAACCTTCACTGGGTCTACTACTACTCCAGTCTTTGAGATGACGTGTCCCAAAATGCAGACCTCTCGAATCCAAAACTGACACTTCAAGAGTTTCCCATAAAGATAGTTCTCTCGGAGTGTGTCTAGGGACATCCTCAAGTATCTCGTGTGATCCTCATTGAACATCGAATACACTAGGATGCCATCGATGAAGACCACCAAAAAACATTCTAAAAAAGACTAAAAAATATGGTTCATGAGTCCTGTGAACACTACTGGGGAATTCATCATACCAAACGACATCACCAAGTACTCATAGTAACTAAAAAAACATATGAATTCTATCTTAAATATATCTTCATCTCGTACTTGCAGCTTTTGATAACTTGATCTGAGGTGAATCTTTGAGAACCATCATGTCCCTCTCAACTAATCAAGGAGGTCGTTGATACTTGTTAGTGGATACTTATTACTCAAAGTCACCTAATTGAAACACCAGTAATCCAAACATAACCTCAAGCTCCCATCCACCATTTTTGTGAACAACACTGAGGTTACCCATGGGGAAACACTAGGTCTCACAAACCCATCTACAGTAAGTTTATGAACTACACCCTCAACTCTAGAAGCTTTGTGCAAGCCATATAATATGCTGGTGTAGAAATCTGGGCTGTCTCAGGACTTAATTCAATGCAAAATTATAGCTCTAAGTAGGTTGGTAACCTTGGTATCTCCTCAGGAAAGATTTCCTTATACTACGCCACCACTACAGGAAATTAATAGCCCAAATCATCCACTCCTCCAAGAGTCATGCTAGAAAATTGGTGAGTAATCGACTGAACTCTCCTACGCATGAGCTCATCTTACTCTACCATGGATTCCTTTTCACCCATAAAGGAAAATCATGTTCCTTCATTGCGGACACACCACATCCCCCATCTAAAGTAGTTAATATAGGCATGAACATTGGATAACCAGTCCATACCTAAGATTATGTCATAAGGCCTCATCGTTGCAACAAAGATATCCCATAAAAAATTCTCACCTCTAAGTGTCAGATCACATTGTTTTCACAAGTATGCAATTACTGAGTCACCTCCTACCAAAGTCTCTAACCGTAAGGGCTGGGCTAATGGCTCAACCAGAATCTCTATGTTTCAAACCAGAGAAGTGGATAGAAAGGAATGAATCACACCTATTTCTATCAATAGTATAGCTAAAGTAGAAAAGACACTGATCATACCTTGTATTATCATTAGAGACTCAAGGTCATAGGCCTCCATAGCTTGTAGCTCACCTCATCCCTGTCCAATATCTCCCTGAGCCTAGAGTGAACCACATGGGGGTGGTGGTGGTAATATGTCAAATTTTTGACCACCACCTACTGCCCTTATAACCTCTCAGCCACATTTTTCGTCCTGATGACCACCATGCTCCTGCCTATATCTCTACCTCAGTGGTCCCTCAACCATCTTATGATCAACTATACAATGGGTGAAAAAAATCCTGAGCTAGATATCCCCAACCATTACAAGATAAACTCCGCCTCTCCCTTGGTAGATTTGATCCACCCTAAGATCCCTGCACTACAGAACCTATTTCCTGGGATAACCTCCCAAAGCATATGAAATTCTTGAATCCCTATGACTTTTTTTGGATACCTTCTATTGAGGTCTCATCTACCGGGTTCCCACAACTATCTCCCACTACCAGTGCCTACACTTCAAAAAATATTTCCACTACTAGGGATTTCTCAATCACCCCAACATAGGTGGAAATGAAAAGGGATACCACTGAAGTCCTGATGCCTTGGCACAAGCCCTTCTCAAAGGTCCAATATTTGAAGAAATGATCCTGCACCATATGCAAGGAGTAATACAGGATATTAGAAAAACTCATTGAGTAATCCACCATGGTCAAACCACCCTATTAAAGATGCAGAATCTTCTATATGCATACCGATCACAACATGGCCAGATAAAACTCCTCCCTAAAGAGACACTCATAGTATGACCAAGATAGAGATATCTCATTCTGAGATTGAGTCACTAAGATCTAACATCTCCTAGAATATCCCTAAATAATACTCATTGTGAGGACCACCATTTGATATACACACATCCTCACAAGGTGGAAAACACAAGTGGTTACCTATAAATAGTCCTCATCCACCAAGGGGTTTGGATCACCCCAAAAATTGGGAGGTTTATACCTATGAAACTCATGAAACACACTCAACCTAAATTCATCTCCAACTTGTACTGCCAATGGTAGCTACTAATCAATAGGTAGTGGTATAGATGGTAAAATACATGGAGGTTTTATCTCTGGTATAATCCCATATTATGATGCCTCTTCAGTAGGAATATAATCATCATGATCACGTAGTGAAATCATGGATGGATGTCTGCATGGTGGCATCCTGAAATAAAACAAGTTTTACCATGGTCTAAATAGTATATCTAGGGATCTATCTCAATAAGGACATGGAAAAAACAACCATTCCCATATGATAACTGTACAAAAAAATTTCCATGCAACCAATGTCTACATGTATCTAGTCAAAAGGCAAGTAATCAATGCCCTGAAATATGGATACATCGGCCGCCACACTAACACTGGAGTCCTTGTCCTGAAATCCAAACTCGAAACACAAAGCACTATTTCTCTAATCCAATTGCATCGACTCTAATCCTAAGGTAGAACCGGTTACTCTGATACCACTCTATGATGACCCGAATTGCTGAGGTCTACCCCGTGACTACCCCAATCCCACCTCCAATAGGCCGGGGGCTGGCAATGAGCACTGAGCATGCATATCCCACAAATGGAAGACATTAACCTAAATTACCTATACACAAACACATATCTATAAGACCAAAAAACTCTGAAATATAAAACAACTTGAAACAATGCATGCATACATTTAAGATTCCACAATAGAGTACAATAGTAAAGTACTAAAAGCCAAAAAAGGAGCCAAATACAAGGACAAAAAAATGTAAAGAGACTAACCTACTCTAAGGAAGGGGACTAAATTCAAATGAAAGATTCTAATAAACACCTCTATTAGACAAGATTCAGATACACCTCACTTACTCCCTATCCTCCTTGGAAATATTCAAATGGGTCATCATCTACATAAGACACGACACGTGTGGGAAAATCCCATACATGGGTGAGTATAAAAATACCTATTAGGACACCCTAAAAACACTAAAAATGAATCAATAAGTATAGTCATATCAATAAAATATATCAAAATAAATGTACAACAAAAACACCCAGATATACTTAGGAAAGACACCACACCACTAGGTGGTCATAAAAAACTACCAGCCATAGGATTTTGCTCAAATCAACACTTATTTTGGGATAATTCACTCGACAAAGAGGTATAGGTCATTGTTCCCCACCCAAGAAAGTTCACTAGTCTAAGAAGATCCTGATACACTAATAGGGGGTTATGAATTGAACCATTGGGGGACACCATGAACCCAATCTAGATCAACCCACTATATAGGGGACCATATTTCAATGATACCAAAAACCCTACTGATACAATTTTCTAGATAGAGGATCAAAAACCTAGTTATGGAGGTTATGATGATTCCAAAAACACCATCTAGGGAACAAATATAATATATAATCACACTCTAGTATCACAGAGGGACACCGTAACTCTATCTGAGACTCAGCCTCTAGGGAGGATCACAATCCTGTGATATAGATTTAATTCCACTTTGTAACCTTGAGCTAATGCACCAAGGGAAAATTATCAACCTATACTGGTCCAAACTAAGGGAAAAAAGAGCTAAAACACTCTTAAAGGGGGTACATGGCATGTAGACACACACAACATCTTGCCTATGTTTCCAAGATGTGTTAGTGTATAGTGGCCGTGTACCTGTATCGACGCATGTACACCTAGCCATGTCTATGTCCAAGTACATGGTGTTCCAATGGAAATTTACTTTTTATAGCGTCAATGTACTTCCTGAAGTACTTGTTGATCTATCACAGAGGGGTCACACGTCGTGTGATATTTAACTTGATCTGGAACCCTAACACCATATCCAGGGGCCCCACATGATGTATAAACCTAAACATACCATGTTTCTTGGGATTTTATAGATCTGATGGGATCTATTTCATACCATTCTATGCTTGTCTGGAACCATTCCCTTAATAGAACATGTAGATCATGTTTTTCTCGATCCTTTAGTCACTGGATCACAAAATTCTAGGCCCCAAATCCTCTTGGGAGTCGTCTGCTTGCACCATTCATAGCCAGATCATGCGTCAATCGAGAAGAATGAAGAACTCTTGATTCTGTATTGTTCTCCCTCTATTCATCCATCTTCATCATCGATTATCTAACCAAAACCACCATTGAATTCCATACCCATAGTTTAAATCCATTATGTTGAAGAACAGTTTCACAATGATCAGAAACATGGTTTTGGTCAAACTTTTGTCCAAAATAAATACAAATGACGATTGAATGAAATAAATAGAAGAGAAATCTATAATCCATAAAATGTGAGGAACAAACCTTATCCATTTTTTTGGCCTTAATCCGTTATCATATAATAATATGAACGAAGAGGAATAAATAAAAAATAAAAAATAATAATTCCATAAATTTAGTTCTACTGATGATGAGCGTATCAATTATATTCATGGAATTGATCCACATTCATCTGAGATTAAGAAACAGGATGGAAATTACAAAGAAAAATATCTTACCTAGAGTTTTGATTGATCGTTTACAAAGAAAAGTTTTGCATTGCAGTCATTGATAAGATCCTTGAACTCAATTTTCAAAATAACCCAGGATCCAATCTTTATTAGTCATCATTCTCTAAGAAATATCCACTATAAAATAATTAGCTTTTTCCAACATGGGTATGTCTATTGGTTAAAGTGAATTTTCTATTGGTAAAATGTTTTACTAACAAAAATTGTCCCGTCCCTAAACTATTGGTAAAAACTATTTTGTTAAGTGTTATTACGAAAAATAAAATAGTTCTCTTACAATTATAATAATACAAATAGATAATATATATGTTGGTAAAATTTTATAGAAACATATTCATATGAAAAATATATCTATTGGTAATAATATTACCAATATATAATATATGTTTATAATTTATATTTAAATAAGATTTATTAATTTTTATTGATAGTTAAATTTCATATTATATTTATTAATTTTTCATATATAATATACCTGTTTTAATTATCAAACTCAAGATGATTTTTACACATGTTCAAAATTAGAAAAAGATTAATTATATTAATAATTAAATTTAACAAAAAACGAATCAATACATAGTTGAATTTTATTAATACCTAAATACCATAAAATAAAATAAAAACCCAGGATCCATCTATGCACCCACCGCTGATGCACCACCCTACCGAAAAAATGAGAAAAGGCCATGTAGTCTATTGAATGCAATCCTCAAGCACCCATCCTAGAAAAAATAGTTACTTCCACCAAAGATCTTTCATCACCCCCAAATAGGCCATTATAAGAAAAAAACCAAGTGAAACCCAATACTAGAGAGGAACCTAAATTCACTATTATTCCACACCCTTTAGCTCCAAGATCTACACCGTACACAACCAAAGAGTATACCCATAAACCAGTGAAAAATATCTACTTAAATTGAAAAAAAGAGATGA
Source organism: Viscum album (assembly GCA_963277665.1). Taxonomy (NCBI): domain Eukaryota; kingdom Viridiplantae; phylum Streptophyta; class Magnoliopsida; order Santalales; family Viscaceae; genus Viscum; species Viscum album. Next base: position 753,337,578 of record OY728132.1, on the reverse strand, counting down.
AAGTACAAGGAAATGATCTGTATAGAACATCCATTTTTCATTCATAATCTCTGTTGACATCCTAACAAATCAAGTCACCTTCAGTACTAGTGAGGAACCTCAAGTTGCTTCTATGCCACACCCTTCAACTCCAAGATCTACACCACACACAACCAAAATGAATACCCAAATATCAGTGAAAAACATCTACATGAATTGAAACCAAAAAATAAATAAATGAAAATATAAAAAATTGATCCTCATAGAATTATAATTTTTCAATTATCATATCCATTAACACCTCAAAATATCAAGTTACCTCTAGTAATAGTGAGGAACCTCAATTCATTGGTATGACAAACCCTTTAGCTTCAAGATCCACACCACACACAACCAAAGACCATACCATAAATCTGTGAAAAATATCTACATGAATTGAAACCAAAATAGAAATAAATGAAAATATAAAAAAATTAAGTGAAAGTGAATGATATCATAAGCAAGAAAACATTATATACCATTTTTAGTTACCTAATTAAAAGTTTTTTTTAAAACCTAGTGGATACATAGTATGGAAATGAAAATGTAATTTTGAAATAAATCAAGTCAGTCTTTTTAGTATTCATTTTATTCATGTTCCAATCTTACTATGTTGATTTATATTTCCTTTTTATATTGAGATTCTAGATGTGAAACCTATTATAATAGTATAATTTTTTAGAAACGTTTCATTAAAGACTCATAGATTTTTTTTTTACAATAAATATATAATTTTATATTGTGAATATAGTAAATAATAGTTATTTTAATATAAGTATACAAAATAGATATGAATATGAATAATTGGATTTCAAGAAAATACTCAATTCACATAATGTATATTGGGTTTTGAAGAAAATCCTTAATTCCAAAAAACCTACACGCCCTTTAGATACCAATTCCTTTACTAAAAGTGAAACATTAAAAGCAATCAAATTTTCAGTATACTACATATATAACACAAAAAAAATAGTAGTATGACACTCAAGTTGGAAAACAATTTGATCTCACCTCACAACATATGATGTTTTTCAAGTCCTTTTATAGATTCTTAAAAACTTTTTTATCTTCATAAACTTCATTATCATTAGATATTTCTTCCCCAATTTGACTCACCCCATGTGCATCTATGTATCCTGACAGTGAATAAATGTCTACAGAGTCCAACATGCCAAATTCATTAGCCATACATTCTAAAAAAAGTAAGAACATTGAATTGGGAATGGACCATGAGAACTTGACATATAATTGAGGACTCAAATACAATGGGAAACATGAAATATGTAACATAACATCTACACTCGAGGTGGGAAGATTATCAATATTTAAGGAATGATAATGTTTAAAGTTCAAAAAATTCATAAGAGTTTGCATAACCATAAAAATAAAAATGGAAATAATAAATGAGACCAAGATACCAAAGAATATAAGCCAATAGAGAATGATAAGCTCAAATCAAGACAATGGTACCAATTTACTTCCATTAAATAAAATTAATCAATCAATAAGATGAAAGTAGATAGTATTGAAAATTTTACATTTCAAAAGCTATTGAATCTCACTTACATTTAAATTTTTCAATTCATATTATAAAGAAGAATGTTGTTATGCATAATAAAACTTTATAGTTATATGTAGACATATTTAAACAGTACATTACAAAAGATAATAAATGCATAACATATCATAGTAGTTAGATTGAAAGTACATATTGAACCTGTACATTATAGTGTTATTTCATAGTGGTACCAGAAACTATACATGACAAAGACTACTGAATCCAACTTATAACAACTTTTTTTAATTTATAGTATACAAAAGAATGTAGATTGAAGGAATGTTGAAACTACATATAAATTCAAAGTGACATAATCTGTATTTTTTCTGAAACTATATAATTATATGCAGATTTTTTATCACATACACTTAATTAGGTATGATATTTGTAGTAAATTTATCCACAGTAAATATATAAACAAATTATTTTTCAATAATTAATATAGTGAGGTATAGAATAGAATATATCTATGAACATCAATAAATAACCTCAATATGAATTGAAAAATAAAGTTAATAAATTTAATGAAATATGAAGAATCTATGTGATGCTTAGAATGTTTGACATTAATATGAAAAGAAAAAATGTGTTCATGGAATTGAGATGTAGATTTTCCTACCAAAATAAAGGATAATTTCTATAGTTTATGTAATCATAATAATTATTAGAATATTAATATATTTTATCAAATATATATTATATCTAAAGAGATAACTTCACAACATCCAAGGTAGACTGAATATAGTTATAATCTACCATAAAAGCTTCTAACATTATAATGATTTTAATTTTTTATACATTGCACATTGAAAATATAACCTTTAATTATGTTTCATAGTTATTCTCAATATAATCATCCTAAGAAACCAAATCTAGAATGTAGGATATAATTTCAATAAAAAATGACAAAAAACATCCATACATCGTACAAGATCAACACCTACTTCCAGACTAATTACATACCAGATCAGTACCAAGAATTGCCTAAAAAGAACACTCCCTTAGTCAGTGAAGATATCAACTATTTCCTCTAATACAGAGAAGAAAAAATCCAACCCAAAATCACTTATATCTTCATTTTTTAGCATGTTCTTTGAGTCAAAATCTTGAAAATAAGGTACCAAAAAAACTTCATTAGGTATTCCAACAAAGACAAAGAAATTAAACTTTAACATTTCTAAAAGTTCATATCAAGTAAGTTTAAAATTAGGTGCTCAAGGTTTAAAGAATTTGGAAGTGATCAACTAAGATACATATATTATTAAATGAATTTGGAACTAACCTGGAAGCAAGGAACCGTGTTAGTCCTTCTGTTATCAATGATACCTAGATGAATATTTGAAGCCCCATAACTCAGTGTTCTTCAAATCAAACTCTGGTTTACAAGAAAAACCCATATTACCAAAGGTTTTACATAGTTTACTACTACTACTCCAAAAATCCTCATTTAGACATAGAGATAAGTATCTAACCACACCAAGTTCCAGGAGATCATTCAAGCCCAAGTAGAAGTATTATTTCACACCAGTCGGTCTAAATAGCCTCAGTTCACCATAAAAATTTGTAAATACAAATGTTTGATTTTTCCCTTGATATTTTCTATTTTTAGTGGTATTTAAGGGAAATTATAGTAGCCCTCTAAACACAACCCCCTCCATATATCCTTTAATCAGAAAATAATAGATAGAAATATATCCAATCTTATGAATTAGTGTACAAAGTGATATTCGCTGTTTCAACATGCTGTATAGTAAAACCCATTGGCACCATTTCAATAAATTGGGGAGGGGAGAGTGAAAGAAGTTATATTGTTACAAAGAAACAAATTTGGAGTTGTCAACTACATTTTTAGGCATCATTGTTTCTGATTTAGTTGGGCTAAGTGCATCCTCAAACATTTTAAAACCACCGGTACTCCTTCCAGATTCATGTTCTTATTATTAATAGATTCCTGGTATACTCTCATATTTAATTCTCAAACATATTTCCCTTGGTTCATTTTGAAAATCAAAATCCTTATTTTTCCATTTAACAGGAGTTTATCGCACCGAACAAATATGTTTTTTCATTAAAAACCCATCAAAGTTGATATGAGAGAAAAAACGTGAAATCGATTTCTTATATGATTGTGCCTTAGGGTTAGGTTCTGAAATGATGGAGGTGGGAGATAGTGTAGAGGAAGGTGAATGGTTAGTGACATAGAATCTAGGCTAAGAAGGGATGTATATAATAGGCGACACATAGTAGGGATAGGGTGACTGTAGAATGTGGGTTGTTGTGGGGTTACATAGGGATGCTTGGGACGGGGGGGCGGGGGGGGGGGGGGGGTGTTGGGATGCCTCAGATGGAGGGGCCACAGGGGGATTCTGAGGTACTGGGATACCGAGGATGAAGGGTTCAGGAGGGAATTCCAGTCAAGAACAGGAAAGGGGTTCATGTGGGGATGTTGGCTGGGAAATCTAGGGATCACGAAGGAGCTAGTGGAGACACATGTCACGTTGAAGAGGGAAATGGATGGGGCTGGGGGAGGATGATGTGGGGAAATGAGAGGTGAGGCTGGATCAGGGAAGGGTGGGATGTGAGGTGGGAGAGGGGGATGAGAGGTGGGCAGTAGGGATGTGAGTCCAAACACAGGACTAGGTGTGGCAATGGCCATGAGGAAGAGTCACCAATTAGGGTTTTTTTGGTGTTATTTTTTTATAAAAAGTATTTAAATATTTATTAAATATATAATATTTAAGGATATAAAACCAGTTAATATTTTGAGAAAAATGAATAAAAAATATTGAAAAACATAAAAACATTAAATATTTTGAGAAAATTGAAAATTAAAATCAATTATGAGATGTTTTTAATAAACTATCTGAAATAAAAATTTACTTTGGTCATAAAAATAATATATATATATAAAAACTATGTTTATCTTGATTGGTTATTGATAAAATATTTTTTTTGTTATTTAATGGTTTATTGTAATAGTTTTTATTAATGGAAAAAGATTTGTTGGTAGTAGCGATATTAATAACAGATTCATGTGTCAGTAAAAATAATGTTGGTATTTGTATGATAAAGTAATAGATTAAACTATCGTTAAATGATATGTTGGTATTGAATGATCAATACCAACAGATATATATATTGGTAAAAAGAAGTGTTGGTATTAAAAATTAATACTAATAAAACATAATATCTATTAGAATTTTTCATTTTTACCAGAAATTATATGATCTGTTAATAAACTTCTATTGGTATAAGACATTTTTTGTAATGATCTTAAATGGTAGTATGAATCTTCAAAGTTTGAGAAGAAAACCCTGAAGAAATTATATAACCTTATATTTAAAGAAGATAATAGTCACTGCATCAAAATAAACAACACAAATAAATTTATGATTTTTTTTATTTATGTCTGTGATGAATTTTTCAAAAACGGCCAGAAAATAAAAATGTTATGTTGTGTGTAGTGTAAAGCCCACGTTCTGAGCTCAACAGTTCCATCAGATTTCTGATCTGAGACACCATTCAAGAGTTGTTCCACTTTTTTAAGAAAACTATGCATGTGTTCTATTTATTATATTTAATATATTTTAGACATTTATTCTAGGAACACCAGACCTGAGAATCATACACCATCTCAGGTCTTGGTCTAAAAAATAATCCATATAATATCCCAAAATAATACATGAAAAAATCCAAGTCATTATAGAAACTATGTGATTCAAGCTGACCTCCATCCTTCTATTCAAGTCTAAAAAAAATCCTTATGGATGTTTAGATATGAAGTATCTTGGGTCGATCTAGGTTCTCTGAACAAGAAATATACCTAATGAAAAGTTCAAATTCCATCCAAAATTCACAACTTTAATGGCACAATCCATTAAAATATTTCCACTATTTAACTTCTTATCCTCAAGAAGCTATGGTGGCATGAAAATCACACCTCTGAATCAACCTCGATTTTTATTTACAAGGACTTCTCTAGATTCTGTCCTTGAATGTCAAATGCTACCTCAAGCTGTGCTCATTCCTAAACACCCATCACACTACTACTGCATGAATACAAGGATAAAAATTAGAAAGAAAAACAAAGATCATTATCCTCCAACATCAATACTATAATCACTACATCTATTAAACTCGACACTACAAAGTGTCACCCATTGATTCCTCTAAAAAAAAAATTGTTCTCCCCACCAAAGGAATTTTTATACAAAAAAAGATTCTGATAGTTCAATGACACACCCAGTGTGGTTCAGTTCCATAAATCTTCATCAAATGAAAGAAAAATGTTAATTTTTAATACCCAACCACATTCCCGATTCTGAGAAAAATCAATGAGTCTCTACTGACTAACATAACCTGATTAAGCAAACCTTTCTTGAAAGGCCCCGACTGGTTTTTAACATCTCTATCATACCTGATATGATGAGATTGATCTAGTTCCAACCCACCACAATCAGGTTCACATAGAAATACAAGTTTATATATTCTCAACCATTTTCCAACAAAGGTAACCATCTTAAAAAACTAAAACTACATAAACCCACAATTTATGATTCCTTAAGCCTTAAAGGCACCATTATATTGGTCTAACATACTAACCAATGTCTAAAACATCTTTGAATTAGTTTCCTCAGTTGGTTTACAATCTTCTTGCACCAGACACAAGGCTCTCAACCATGTGTTAATAAACCAATAATCTAAATCCCTATTATTTCACACTAATTCTTCCCTAATTCCAAAGCCCACATCTGGTCTCCACCAAGTGATACATTTGAATTGAACATTATGTATTTATTTTGGAAGAAAATACTCTTGGGTCCACTACAACTTGGTATTCTGGAGTCATCACAGTCATTCAATAGCTATTCTTGTATAGAACACGACCTTTCCCATAAGATAGGTTATTTCACACTTGACTAGTTTTATGCTTCCCACCATAGGAGTATCCATAAAGTTTCATCATAGTGCTCATATTGGTTCAACCAGCCCCGACCATTCTATATCTGAACACAATGACTAAATGTGACTATCCAATCAAAGTTATTGGAAATAAAAATAAAACACACTACACACAAATGGATTACTTAGAACACAATATACTACATACAACAATCCATTATTGATGAGCATAATGTTATTCAGTATCCTAGGTGTAGGTTATGACCACCATTTAGATGTGAATTATTCTCTCATGCATGCATTTATTTTGAACCACAACATCTCTATAGGAGACAACCTTGGGTTGAACACACAATGGCACCTCAATCCATTTATGATGTGATCTCTCACTATAGAGAAAAATCATCTCACAGCTATCTCAAGGATGCCAAGCCCTATGAGATTCATGTCAAAAACACTGGTTGAAACAACATTGGTATCCCTAAATTGAAATTGTCAGTGAGATACTACCACCAGCTCTTCTAGGTTCATCAACAAAACCTGGACATTCTCAATGGTTTGCTTCCCATCCTAATTCCACCAGTTTAGCTGACTCCACAAGTAACCATGTGCATAAAATCTCATGCATCAAGGTTTTTCCAACAAGCAATTTCAACACCAATCTTATTCTATATAGAGTGATATTACACAATTCAGGAACCTCAGGGTCTGGACTCACATTCCTCTTCAGTTTTTCACACTAAAAAGGCATAATCTTATCTAACTCAAGAACTATTATTGATTCTATTAGAAAACATGAATCTCTTTTCTACCTAGATTTGCAACGCACCACTCAAAACATGGGTTCTAGTTCAAGCCGTTGATCTTCCACCCATTCTCTAACCATCCTAGGTCTAACCACCTAGGATATGTACTCGAAATCTGCATGAGAGTCTCACTCTAGACTAATAGTCTAGGTAACCTATAGTCCCATCCTCAAGACACAAGCATCTAAGCACTCTAAAACCCAACCTTTCATCAAAAGTAATGGCACTCGAGGTGCTCCATACCCTTGGGTTACAAGATAACTTATAAGAACTTCTTTTAAGACTTAAAAAATGTACTTACATGCATGGGGAATTTCCATCAATGAAAAATACCCCTCAACATTAACATTAACTATCCCATTCATAAAGAATATCTATATTCAGGTTACCCTAAAGTAGTATAAGACACTAACTTTCCTGTTACTGGAGTTGTATTTCTAAGGCCACAGTTTCCTTCACACCACCCACACAAAGTTTCAATCAGATTTATAATGAAAGAAACATTGTATAAGAACATTTCCAAATATATTCCTTGAAATATTTACTCTTAGACTGAGCACATCAAGAGTTAAGGATGCTAGGTTCATTTTAATAGGATGCCTCTAGGTGCGATAAAGAACAATACTCATAAACTATATTCAGTACCTTAATCAATCAGACCTATCCATAGTCTTCTCACACAAGGTTCATACTAAGGAATTTAAAACCCAACAATGACTTACCAAATCACATTAGACCACCTATGCATAGAGGGACTATATAGTCATTGCATTCATCATCTCTATACTCATTATTACCCAGGTGCACCACACAATAGTCTCACATGAACTGCTATTAGATGTAGACACACATAGGTGTTCATCCAAATATAATTTCACTAAGAATTCATATGTATAAACATAGAATAAGTTATTGACACTAAGTATCTGAATCCTCCATAATCAGTATAATCATATACAAGTAGCATATATTTCATGAGAAACATACATCCTGAAAATGATGCCTGAAAAATCTCTTACTAATATAGAAAAGAGTCAAATCCATATTAAATCACAACATCAAAATCTACGAGCATCACATAAGGTGAAAATATATGATCATAATAATGAAAACCAATAATATAAATCCCATTCCTTGGTAACCTAAACTTCCTTCATAAATGGTGTTCTTGATGCACCGATTTGAGTTTCATCAAAAATTACGATACATTTCTATGTCACATTTCTAAAAACTCCTCAAATAGGAAAAATAATATAACCTATGTGTTGATACTGTTTTTTACATCCTGACCCAAATCATCGGGTTCGATCTAGAATGCCAAACCACTGAGTTTTAGCCATAGGGTCATATGACCTCATGCTGACCTCCCCATACACAAGGGGCTGTCAACTAGTAGTGAGGGTCTGAGTCCATTAGTGAGGAGACTATAACCTCATTATCATGTCATATGATCAATAATAAAGTATAAAAAATATAATTAATAACTAGAGTAAACTTTTAGAATTAATTAAATTTCATACATTTCATGCAAATAAAAGTTTCTTCCAATATAGTGAGCCTATCCAATGTATAAAAAAGAAGATAAATTAATAGATAAATAGTGGGTCCACCAGAGTCCTTCTTAGTTTTCCACCTTCTTCTTACTCCTCTTCTCAGGTATCCACTACAGGTCCCTTTCTTTTCATTAGATCACTCATGAAATTTTCAAGCACACCAAAATTCCCAAGTAGGGTGTGGGTATAAGACTTAGTAGGACACAACCAATGCATCCTTAACCTAGAGTGATAAAGTATGAAAAGTTTATTCTATAACAATAATAAATGTGTAATGAGTTAAACATATAATCCAAAATCAAGTGGTTGGGTGATAATAAAAATGCCACAGACACTTGGTCATACCTGACTCAACTCTATGCTAGAAGGATAATCAAGTAATATTATAAGGTAAAAGGACCAAAACTATGATATAAATCCATCTATTAGAGACCGTAAAGCATCTAGTTCGATCAGCCCCCAAATCATTGTATCCTGACTCTGTCATGGGTTAGGCCTCAAGACTGTCATTCCCCATTGATAACTTAGGTTTGACCCCCATACCATCATTCCCCTTAGGTCGGGCCCCCATACTATCTTTCCCCAAATGTGCTACCTTGGGTCAGGCCACTAGGATGTCATGATCCAACCCTATGCCTAGGTCCATCATCATTGTCATCACAATCCATGCACACTCCCCTCTAATGGATGCACATTACACAATGGTACACCCATATCAAGTACAAATTATAACCTCTAAGGAAATGTTAATACACACCACAAGACAAATATAAAAGGTAAGCATAATATATCATCATGAGAAATAAAGTAGAAACACATAACAACATGTGATCATAATAAAAATGGAAACAATCTACTCTAACAATACTCATAGAATCAAATTCATAGAAGGTCTCATCAGACACCCACCCACCCACCCACCTAAATATGATCCCAAAAAACCAAAATAAATAGTTATTCCAAAATAATAATCATATCATAGAAACATGTGTAAATGAGATCCCAAGAGAGTAAGAAACTTCCTACCCCATGGTTGTCAACATCAAGTTTTTTCAAATGTGTAGTCACCAAAACCATGTTCACACACCAACTAGAAAAATGATCACACACCAAGGGCTCCTAGAACTAGTTCTAATCCGAAATGTTATGAGTTCTAGATCAAGGCATGGAGGAACAAATAAAGGGGGTAGAATAAAACTCAACCAATGTTGATAGTTATTAAATGAGATCTACAAGCTCAGTATAAGAAGGGAGGAAGGAAGGGCTTCTGGAAAATCAAGGGTCTCCACAGTGTAAAGAAGGGGCTACGCATGGATGTGTGCTGGAATCTACCTCCATGGTGTAGTGTTATACACCATGATACATGGTGAACTATTGAATATCCACCATGGTGAATATGTTCCCTACTATGGTGTAGAGATAACTGAGTATTAACCTCCATGAGACAACATGGATTACTTTAGTGTGTAACTATGCTGGTTCACATACTACTATGGTATAATGAGATGTACTATATTGTGGATTCATCTATGCATCACTTCAAGGTTCTTAGAATGTTGTAAAATGAGGAGGGTGGAGCTGTATATATAGGGTAACCATCAGAGTTTGCGTGAAGAATCCCCACAAATCCTATTAAATTCTCCTCCTTAAAACTATAATGAAATCCCTTATTAAAAGTTTTAAACATCCCCCAATTAAATGCAGTAAGTGAATTAATGAATGAAGACCACCAGGCTAGACCATAATCTATAAAATCATAGAGAATGGATATGTGATGTGGTCATCCTCACCATAGTACATCCTCCACAAGAAACCTCTATGATGAAGAATATGATGAAAATGAGAAAAATAGCCTTAATATGGTGAAACCCTTCCTTTGTAGTGCATCTTTGACTCCATAGTAGGACTATGAAGTATCCATATCACTAGGAACAACCTGCCTCCCAATGGTGTGGTCTATGAACTATGGTGAAACCACCCTTGTTTTGGCTGCAAGATTTCCAAAACACCCCTTTTAGACTCCTTTAGATTCTCTAAGACCCAAGCCTTTTCTAAAACATGGATTAACTAAAAAATCGGAGGGGAAAAATAAAAATAATTTTCATTAAGGATAAAAAATTTCAAAGATTTATAATTCTCCCCCTCTAAAGACTTATCATCATTGAGAAGCATCTCTAGGGGTCATACTCGAACAACTCATGCCAATGAGATGAAACATTAATATATCACTCCCAAGTTTCCTCATGGATCCATTCATACTACCACCAAATCTTGAAAAGTGGTAATATATTCCCTAAAATTAATTTCTTTATTTGATCTATAATCCATACTAGATGCTCCTCAAAATATGAATTAGGCACTAGCTCAATGTCCTCACAATCAATAACATGAACAATTTTAGGTATGTACCTCCAAAGATGTGACACATAGAACATTTTGTATATACCTCGGTAATGAGAATCATGATCCAGATAGTATGCCACTATCCCAACCCACTTGGTGATATCAAAGGGTTCCAAAAAATGTAGTGTTAGATTACCTTGCTTCCTCAAACATCGATTCCCTAACAGAGGGGTCACTCTCAAGAAAACCTGGCCGCCTACAATGAACACTAGAGGCATCATCTTACAATTGACATATGATCAATGTTTGATCTGAGTAGTAATAAACCTATTTTGAATCATCCATACTCTATCAGAGGTCTCCTGAACTAAGCCTATCCCCACAACTTTTGTCTCACCCACCTCATGCCAACAGTATGGTGAACAACATAGCCTCACATATAGAGTCTCATAAGGTTCCATATAAATCTAATCCTGGAAACTATTGTTATAGGAAAACTAAACCAAGGAAAAATGACCAAACCATGATCTACCAAATTCAAGAATGAAAGCTCAAAGCATATCCTCCAATATGTGTATAGTCCACTTAGATTTTCCATCTGTTTGAGGATGGTATGATGTGATCAATATCAATTAAGTCTATAGGGCCTTCTGTAAGCCTTTCAAAAACCATGAAGTAAAACACATATCTCTATCTGAAATAATGTTCAAGGGTACTCCATGTAAGCACACAATATGACATATGAAAATATTTCCCATCCCATCCATTGATCAAGTCACTCAGATCAGAAAAAAGTATGAAAATTTAATCATCTAATTGAAAATCACATGAACAACATCATGACTCCTTGGGATCCTGGGTAACCCCATAAAAAAGTTCATCATGACATTCTCCCACTTCCACATGGTAACTATAAGTGGTTGGAGAAAACCACTTAGATTTTGGTTCTCAGCCTTCACCCTCTGGTAGAAAAGGAATTGAGAGAGGAACTATGTAATGTACATCTTCATCCTTGGCCACCAAAACTATTGTATAGAGTTGTGGTACATATTTTTTTATCTAGGATTTACTACCCATCTATAGGAAGAGTAATCCCTCATTATATCCTCTCTAATAGAAGCAAGGACTAATACTCTCCCATGTACCATGATCACATCATCGTCACTCAAGGAACACCTAGGTTTCAAATCACCCCCAACTAGTTGTTCCCTCATCACATCACACTATGAGTCTAACTCCTATCTATCCTTAACCCAATCTACAAGTGAGTATGTGATCACCAAATGGTCACAAATCATTGACCCTTAATTATCTGGAGCAACCATCCTCTAATTAGACAACAATATCATCATGCACCACTACTCCTTTATAGGCCGCTCGCAATGATTCTGCTCAACCTTCATATTAAGGATAAGAGAATCTATGATGAAATTACATTTTATAGGTGCATAATCTATCTCGAAGTCAAAAATTTATAGATACTCAACCCATCACCTCTATCTCAGGTTCATGTCCCTTGTATAAAGATATAGCGATGGCTCTTATAGTTAGTGTAGAAAAAAAATCTCATCAAAGAGGTAGTTTCACCAACACTTTAGATAATGGACCATATCTACTAGATCTAGATCATGCATAAGATATTTCTATGCATGGGGTTGTATTTGAAAAGACCCATAGGATACTAATTTCTCTATCTGGATTAGTACCACTCCTAGACCAACACTTGATATATTATATTACATTGTACAAACAATTCAGGGTTCAGGGAGTATCAGTACCAAAGATGTAATCAACCTCCTCTTCAAATAAAGGAAAAATTATTCACATATGTGAAAACACTATAATTTCACTCCCTTCTTCATCAGCATTGTCATGGGTGCTGATAATTGAAAGATGTCCAAGATAAACCATCTATAATATGCAGCTAGTCCTAGAAATCTCATGATCTCAAACATGTTTTAGGGATGTGTCTAGGACATGATTGGCTCAAATTTTTGTAGGTCTAGTGATATTCCTGTATTAGATACCAAATTCCCCAAGAATCTCATCTCCCATATCCCAAAGTCACACTTTGATAGATTCACATAAATTCAATGTGACCAAGTGTACTCAGAACTATATCTAGGTGTCTAGCATGTTTCCTTGGTGTTAGTGAGTAGATGGGGATGTGGTCGATGAACACAATGAAAAAAAATCTAGATATGGGTATAAGATATTTTTCATGAGGTCCATGAACATTGAAGGTGTGTTCGTCTTCTCGAACTTCATTACCAAGTACTCATACAACCCATACCTTCTATGAAATTCAATCTTTGAAATTTCCTCCTCCTTAACTCAAAACTGGTGATAACCTGATCGGAGATTAATATTGGATAACCATTGGGATCCTCGTAATTGATTAAAAAGATCATCAATCCTAGGAAAATTATATCAGCTCTTCATAGTTACCTGGTTTAACTTCCAATAATCATTCAAAGTAAAATACTACCATCTACCTTCTTGGTGAATAATAAAAGTGCAACCCATAGTGAATTAATTGTATTGATAAATCCCTTACACTCCAAGTCATCTATCTGCACCTTTATCTCCTTTAGATTGGTTGTCACCATATGATACGTGGGTATCAAAATTGGCTATGCACCCAACATGAGTTCTATCTCAAATTAACTTGCCAATCCTTTAGATTATCTACTAGGTCAAGGATTCCCACATAGATTTCAACCCATTTTTTAGTAGCCAAATGGATTATGGTTCCTTGGAAGGAAAAAGAATATTGGATTTGAATTCAAGGTATATTTTACTATAGTTGTGAACTTCTATACCTAGGACATGCACTAAACAAAATAATTTTGGTTGAAGCAGACCTATTTTCCAAACCATAGAAAGGTGTAGGATCATGTTCAACTATATTCTCCTACACGTCCAGTGGTAATGCAGAAACATCCTCTCTTGTGGGAGTATTCCATCCTGCTTTCCAAGTACTACCATAAGACTAAATTGTGGAGACATATTCTGTTACATGAAGGAAACACTTAAAAAATAGCGTCGTTAGGATAATACCTAATAAGTATATGGGTTCAAATAAGGTTCTCCTAGGAGTCTACCCTTTACCCAAGGTATAAACTTCCTAAAACTAACCATGGTTTCCATCCCTACACATTAGTCACAATCATCATATATAAACTAACATGACAACATGCTCAGTTCAACTAATTAATGCTAATAAAGATATATCACAATAACATGGAAACAAATATATATCATGCAAGGGGGAACTATTTTGAACAAACATTACAAATAAAGGCGTTTAATTAAATAACTACTATGAAAAAAAACAACAGGTATATATATATGGAATATGGATCTACGTGTCTATTCATGTTGCATGAACACACTCAAAATATCATAAAACACATATAAACATCATCTGCATCACTTGAGGTGAATTTAGTCAATGGTAATAGAAAAACACAATTTTCCCCACTTTATAACAACTAAGAGGAACACTATACAATACTGGCCAGGCATTGTCACAGTTCCCCTACCAGAGTGCCAAATTTCTTATCTTCTATCTACCCTTCCAAAATCAAGATAAAGAGAAGAAACAAGTTTATGAATTTTAGTCCTCTGATAGCATTTTGTAATGCCCTAACTTGAACCAATGGGTTGGATCCAGAGGTTCATATAAACTCATGCATGACTCCCCATATGCAATAGGATTCCGACTAGTGGTGATGGTTTGATTCCATTAGTGGGGAGACTATACCCTCAATATCATGTTATAGGATCAATAATAAACCATAAATAATATAATAAATAACCAAAGTAAACATACCAAAGAAAATAAATGTCATACATGTCATACAAATAAAAGTAGCCCCCAAAGTGGAGATCCTATCCAATGTATAAAGCAGTAGATAAATAAATTGATAAAAAGTGGGTCCCCTAGAGTTCGTCTCAGTTTTCCACCTGATCTGTACTCCTTTGATTAGTTTTTCACCACAAGACCCTTTCCCTTCACTGAATCCCTCATGAAATCTACAAGTGCACCAAAATGGCTGAGTAGGGTGTGAGTAGAAGACTTAGTAGGATAACACCAATGATTCCTTAACCTAGAGTGCTCAAGTACAACAATTGTGTTCCATAACAATAATAAAGGTGTAATGAGCATAAATATACAATCCAAAACTGAGTGGTCATTAACTAAACAAGATGTCACCTACCATCAGATATACTTGATTTGGCTATATGCCATAGGGATAATCAAGGAATGTTATAACGATAAATGAATAACACTAATATTGAAATAAAACTATTGATGATCATAATTCATCAAGTTAGATCAGGACCCCATACCATTATATCCTGACTCCATCATGGGTCATGCCCTCAGACCATCCTACCCCGTCGATGGCTTAGGTCAGGCTCCCCAGACCATCATGCCCCTTGGGTTAGGCCCCCATACCATCATGCCCCAAACATGATTCCTTGGGTTAGGCCCCTGGTATCTCATGCCCTAACCCTATACTCAAGTCTATTGTCATCATCATCACAAGTTGTGCACACCCCCATCTAAGGGATTTACATCACACGAATGTCCACTAGTCTCAAGTATTAATCAAAACCTCCAAGGTAATGGTAATACACATCATAATGTAAGCATGCATGGAAGTCATATTATGTCATCATAAGAAATAAAGTAATAACATATAACAACATGTTATCATAATTAAATATGGAAACAAGCTACTCTAGAAATACTTATGGAATCAAATATCAAAGTAGGTTTCATGGGTTACACACACACCCACATGCATTCACAATCAAGAACGATCATTAGTTATTCAAACAAAATATTGATATCATGGAAAAATGTTTAAAGGAGATCCCAAAAGAGCTAGGAACTTCCTACCTCATGGTTTTCATTGTAAACATCAAGGTTCATTGAAGGTGTCATCCCCTGAACCATTTTTTCACACTAACTAAAAAAATGATCGCATGCCAAGGGATCCAAGAACCAGTTCCAATCTGACAGATTATAGGTACTAGAGTAATACAAGGAGGAATAAATCAAGGGGGTAGAAACAAAATCACATGGTGTTGATCATCACCAAAGGGGATATGAAAACTCAGTCCAAAAATAAATGAGTGAAGGGATTTTATAAAATATAGGGTCTCTATAGTGCAAGGAAGGGGATTCAATGTGGAGGTGTGATGGAATCTACCACTAAGACACAATTTTATACACCTAGGCATAGGTTTCATTAGAAAAAAACCACCAAAGTGTAGAGGTGCGTTGATATGGTGTGGAGAACACTAAAAATCGACCTTCATAGCATAGAAGGGATTACTTCTGCATAGAACTGCACTAGTTTGTGCACTACTGTGGTGTCGGGAGATGTACAATGATGAAGATTCATTTGTACAACCCTTTGAGGTTCCTAGAATGATTTCGAATGAGGAGTGGGGATATGTATATGTAGTGAAACCATCATAGTTCACATGAAGAATCCCTAAAAATCCTCTTAAATTCCACTCTTAAAAACCAAAATTTCAACCCTTATTCAAAGTCCAAAATGTACTCTGATTTAATGTAGTAAATGCATTAACACCCGAAGACCCCCAGTCTGGACTATTTTATATAAGTACATGGATAAGGGCTCTGTGGCATGGTCATCATCACCATGGACACTAAAAAAACCTATAATTTAGCAACATTTTTAGTGATGTTTTGTTAGCAATGTTTTAACACATCAATAATTTTAAAATTTTCAACGTTTTCTGAAAGCATCTCTAATTTAGCCATGTTATTTTAGGAAACGTCACTAAATTAGTGACTTTTTCAGGAAACGTCACTATATATATATATATATATTTATATTTCTCATTTCTCTGCATCGATGTAAATATATATTTAGAAATGTATATATATATATATTAATATAAATAAACATAGACACATATATAAAAAAATATATATAAAAATATATCTTTATATATCTATATAAACACACATACACACACACAGACACACATATATATATAAACACACACATAAACACATATAAATATATAAACACACACACACACATTTATATATAAAAAATAGATATATTTTAAATTTTGTCTCATTTTAAGAAAATGTGACTATTTTAGTGACATTTTTACCAGTGTTTTAAAATGTGGGTAATTATATATATATTTACACACACACACACATAAACACAAACCCACACACACACACACACACACATATAACATATGAACATATATATGTATATATATATATATAATATAAACATATGATATATATAAAATATAAACATATATATAAACACGTATATATAAAATATAAAATATAAAATTATAAATATATATATATATAGATATATATATATAATATAAAATATATACATATATATAAAATATAAAATATAAACACACAAACACACACACAAAAATATATATAACATAAAATATAAACATATATTTTGTAAGGACTTGTGTTTTTCGGACTACAGTTTTGTGCAGAAATTTGAAATTTTATTTTCAGATGATCATGAGGGGTAAATTGTTCTTTTTACCCTAGCAGATGATCTCAGATAATTTTTTTGACCAATCTGCTGGTCCCAAAATAGGTTGTTTACCCTAGTACAAGAGATTGGTGGAAATTTGAGCTACTCAAATTTTAGCAGAATAATTAATATTTAATATTTAATAAATTAAATATTAAAATTTTCACGTTGGTTTTTTCGGACATAACTTTTGAATGGAGTGTTATATTGAGATTGTGCCTCCTCTATTAAGTCTAAAATGGAGAGTTTAGCCTAGGTAAGTCCTAAACTCAAGTTGGGCATCAGGGCCGGCCCGAACCCCTTTTTCTTTTCTTTTTTTGTTTCTTTTCATTATTTTTTTATTTTTTTCTTTTCTTTTGTATTCCTTCTGCCTCTCGTGTATGGCCCTCTGAGGAATCTTGTGCCACACAACCAAGGGAGGAGATAGAGAGGGAGAAAGAGAGGGTGAGAGGAAGAGAGGTTGGAGTAGTCGTGGAGCTCTCGATGAGCTAGATCGATGTGTGGTAGCCATGGACTGTGAAATCAGGCAAAGCTTTGGCAGTTTCTACCCAAAGGTAGGTCATTTTTAAGATTTACTGAAAAATCCCTTCAGATTCATCATTTTCTAAATTTAAATCCCTATTATTCTTTCTTGTGGCCTCTTGAGGCCAGATCTATTGATTTGGGGGTTTAAACGAGGGTTTTGGGAAATCTGGAGGGTTTTCAATTCAGGAAAACCTGATAACACACCGTGTGGTTTAGGGGAACACGTCATGTGTTCTTCCCATTCAGGTAAGATGAAGTTTAAGGAGTACATTACATGTACAGGTGTGTACACTCTGTGTACTATTACTCATCCATGTAACTGAGTACCCAAGCATGGTTACTCGTGTAGGGGTATGACCTGACCCTGTGTGGGAAGCACACCATGTGAAAGTACATAGCCTGGTCAAGTAGATGGCTAGGCTGGTTGAGGGACACGAACATGTACCCCGTTCTAGGTACATACCATGTACCCGTTTCACACGCCATGTACCTGGGGATTTTATGTGCTAGGGATGACGGGAGTACACGCCCATGTGGCACGATGGGAGTACATGCCGTATTCCAAGGTTGACATGCGGTGTACTTCCCCTTTTAAACCCTTTGAGGGGTTTTCATGTTTTCTTTCCTCGGAGTCAGAATTGGTCTTGAGAGTAGTTTATTCTGTGTAGTTTTCTACATAGATCGTGATGGTGAAACCCGTGGAGCATTCTGAGGACTCCTAATGGTTTCTTTGATGATTTTATCTAAATGGATACATTCTTCCTTCAGTAATCCAATGTAGTTGTCTCCTAATAGAGAGACTTCAATGTGAGTGATATGTTGGGTGTTCAGACCAACCTAGTTGAGACCTTTTATCTGAGATAGTCTATGAGCTACCTATCATGACCTATGCTTTTGAGGAAATTACCTTTGTGAGACGTGCCCTTCTGGCCTATGAGGCCATGAGAACAGTTACTTATAAGGATACCCTAAGGGATGACTTTTCCTATATGCAAATCTAGGAAGTCCCTTGTAGGATCCATTTAACTATGCATCGTTTCAAGGATTATATATAGGATGACTCCATTTATTACAATTTCAGGATCCGATGTAGGATTCCTCATTCACCTTTTATATCTAAGGATCCTAAGTAGGATGCCTTTGTTCATATTTACCATGAGGGGACCAAGTAGGATGCCTCTTCAGTGATTGATTTGAAGGACCTGGTGAGTGCCCCATTTCTTGACTAACCCTGAGTTGTACATTGAGTTTGAGTAGAAATGGCAGGAGTTGTCACGTTAGATTCTGTTCCAAACTGGTAAGACCATGAGGCTGTGGTTGGAGTGTTGGTTTGGGAATTTGGACCACCCTCACTCATTTGTTTATGCTTTGACATGGTTATTGCAGATGCAACGATGGTTACTAGAGGTGCTTCCTGGTTGGTAGGTGTTGAGCTAGAAGTGAGTCATATTTCTTTCTTTTAGGATGATTTGATGTTCTTCCTGGGATCCGTTATACTTGTTGGGATTCCGAGACATGCTTACCAGGGATCCAGATTCTGAGCAATGTTATTTATGATATTTTATAGTATATTTAGAGGTATTACTTGGGACTTGGCTACTTAGTCAGGATGTATTTTGTGATACATATGTTGTTGGGAAGTCCATAGGTGTTTCCTGGTATCCGACTGTCCAGCCTTACATGTTGACTTGTATGCCCTGAGTGATACTTGGATTCCCATTATAGAAATTCCTTGGATGGACTCAGAGGGCTGATGACTTGTGTACCCTGAGTGATACTTGGATTCCCATTGTAGGAATTCCTTGGACAGACCTAGAGTGCTGATGACTTGTATGCCTTGAGTGGTGCTTGGATTCCCATTGTAGGAATTCCTTGGATGGTCTCATAGGCTGGATGATATATGATGAGGATGATTATGCTATCCCTGATACAAGAATGGTAACCCAAGACTCATGATAGACTATGAAATCCTGAGTGGTGGGGATGATTATGATCTCCTAGGCCTATAATCCATATGATTACGCTCTTCTAGATCAGTTATAAGACTCGAGGGGTGTAGCAAGGAATCTCACCAATGAGGTTTCTCTTTATACGAGCATGGAATACTAAAAATCATGGTAGATTATGTAATCCCAAATGGTGGGGATAATTAAAATCTCCCCAACCTATTATTGGAATTATTACGCTCTTTCAGATCAGTTATAAGACTCAAGTGGTGTAGCATGGAATCTCACCAGTGGGTTCTCTCTTTACAGATCAGCTAAGGGTAATTCCTTTAGGGTTCATCTGAGTTCTGAATGTCATGAATGCCTATGGACTAAGACCTAGGGATCAAACATTGGACTAGATTTAGATGCTTAGAAAGTATGGTGACTGACTTAGTGACCTTTTACAGGATGTCTGAATATACTCCTTGGAATCATTCTTTACAGGATGGACCATCGATATGCAGTATCCTTCTTTATAGGATTGACCATCCGTATGAAGTATCCTTGTTAGTGATTAGAGTTGAGTACATGTGAACCCAGGTATAGGATGAGTATCCCCCTATGGTGACATAGCTTTCTCAGAGATATAATTCTGGCATTGTTTGAAGCAGGTATATGTCAATTGGGATTACAGACCCATATATTGACTTGATGAGTAACAACTTGAGTGGCATGAAATCTAGCCCAATTCCCTTGCACATTATGTCTAAGCGATCAGGATTACAGACCCAAGAATCTAATACTGATGCGTTTTTGATGATATTTGATTCACATACTCATTAATATTCATATTTATGTATATATGTATAGGTATTAGACTATACATGTATAATTATATAGATATGAACATCCATGGTGAAACTTTCCCAGTTTATTGGGATTATGGACCCAAGGTTTGACTGCGGTTTCACATTTGGATTACTTACCTTTGGTTGTGTCTCAGTGAGGCTAAGTATTGTTGTTTTTTCATACACTTATAACAACAATTTTATATGTTTCCTGTCGATGTGGACTACTGAGTTAATTTATCACCCATGCACATGCAACTCGATGTATGTGTAGATATTATGTCTACTTTTTTAGGTTGATCAAAAGTTTACTGGTAGATAGGGCTGAGGCCCATAGTTTCATGATCGATCAGAGCCACTCGTGTGGTACTTCTGATCAGGCTATTGCACTTCAATAGTGTCTGGAGACTAGGTGCATGCTCTGGCACAGAGTTAGTAGTAGATCCATCAAATTTTACTTTCTATTTATTTTGTACACTTATATCTATATATTCACCCCAGTGGGTGACCATTGTTGTATTATATGAGATAACTGTTTGGTATTTTACAACATTTCATTTATTATTACAACATATTATTTTTTAGTTATTTACTACTTCCACACTCTGTTTGTTTACTGCTATGTGTGATACTTAGATATTTATTCTGTTTTCTTACTCTTATATGAGAGAATAGTCTCCCCACCATCACCCCCTAAGCCCTTGCTACTAGTTAGAAACCTCTGGCATATGGGGAGGCATGTTTGAGGCCTAGTAACCAACTGGATCAGGGACCAGTTTAGTAGAATCTATACTAGGACATTACAAAGTGATATTAGAGGATTTTTCTTTTCTTATTCTTTACTATTTGGGATATGTTAGATAAGAGTATTGGGAATGTGTTGGAACCTGTGATGGATATAAGACTGGTACATCGAGAACACATGTTCCAATAAGAAGTCCTGGTTGCTAGGGGTTGGGAATATTGTTCTGATCTATGATGTTACAGTTGTATTTTATTTTCACCTTGAGTGATGCACATGTTGTGTAGATGTTATGATTTACTATGGATATATGGATCTTGACCATTAACAAGAGGTCAGAGATGGATTTTGACTCTTGGACAGCAAAGGCAAGAGGCGTCTCTAGCATCATATTTGGTATATAGGATTCACAACATATAGTCATTCTAGTTTGTGATTTTACTGATGACTAAGGGCTTTTGGTCCTACTTACACATATATATATTCTTTTGATATAAGGTTATGTAGATTTAATTTGAGGTATTTTTTTGTGAGGCTGATGATTGAGTCCTTATGAACAGGAGGTGTAGTGACCCAAGTAGGTCATTATAGAATGTGATGCCTCTCTTTTATACCCTTTATAGGGTTTTTTTAAGATATATGGTTATCTAGTTGGATCACTGAGTACGATGCCGATAGGTACCAAGACTTTTCAATGAGTTGGACCTCTGGGGGTTATTGTTGTATATGGATGTCCGATGAGTGTCAGTTCAGTTTATCTTCTACATTTGTTTTGTGGTATCCAGAGAGAATTTCCTTTTGAGGATGATCAGAGAGGACCATACCCTCATAGTCAATGTTTTTAGTTATTAACTTTTCTGGTTGTTCTGATCTTTAACTACTTTTGAGAGGTTTTGATCTTTTGGGCTAGGAGGTTAGACCTTGTGACCCAGTTGTGAGTCCTATTTTGTAGGGCTTGGTTTGAGACCCAGAGTCCCTTATTTAGACTCATACCCCTGTAGGTCTATGTCTATTTTGTTTGAGGGAAACCTATGTGACAGAGGTTAGCCCATGTTTTCAGATGCCTTTTTAGGTAGTGAGCTCTGTTTTATGCTTATTTTTTGATCGAGGCGTGGTAGGTGCTTGAGTTTTGTGTTAGAGAAATGTTGATGCCTTTAGCTTTTAATGAAGCACCTTGGGTGCTTGTTTTTCAATACTAGATTTTATGGGTAGGACTATTCGGGTTCTTGGCCTGGTCAAACAGTGTTTCTGTAGTTGCTAATGTAGTCAGAGCACTGGTAGATGCTCGTGGCTGAAATGATGCAGTGTGACAGGTGATCATGGAATAAATCATGGAATAAGTGTGGTACCTATTTTTAAAGAGGAGTTCGAAGGGGGATTTAGGATGGATGAGACTAAAATGATGTGTAGCAAGAACAACTTATCCTTGTAGTGGATGACTCGCTAGAGTATGAGTCATGTGATAAAGAAAAAAGATAGTTGCGCATAATATCATTTGAATATAAATTGGTGAGTGGCCGAGTGCAATATGAGAAATGATGTTTTAAGAATTTTTTTTAGACTTGGATCCCAAAAGTTGTGTTGGAAGGTCCCTATGTGGTAGAGGTTACATCGTGAAATGAATCGGGTATTGTGAGATGGTTGACCCATGGTTGAATCCTGGTCAGGTTTTGAAAAAATGTCAGCGTGGCTTAGAGGGAGTTATACATTACCTTGGTGTAATCTTAGTGTAATCATATTAGATATGATCAATCTCTATCTTGATTCATCTAGATTATTCTAAGAGATCATCGGCCCTAGGCCGAGCTCCTTTTTTTCTAAGTGTTCTTCCCTGTTGAGGAAGGAACCTGTTGAGGTTGTGCTCGAGGAATCATATAAGGTAAGCCTTATGGTGGGGAGTGAACCATTGGCCATTGGAGGGTGGTGAACTTTATTTTTGATTGAACTTTGTAATTCTTCCATGGGATTTTGAGCTCAGATTTTTTTTGATATGACGATATGGGTATTCCTATGGTGGGGAGTACCAGACTAGTCATAATTAAATGTCTTCCATGTAGAAGGAAATTATTGATGCGATGAGGTTGGTCACTGGATAGTCCAGATAACTTGGCTGTGCAGATGCTCGAGTTAAGGGAATGGATTCTAGTCCTTTCACCAAGATTCCCTGGGACGATAATATTTATTGTGGGGAGTTTGTAAGGACCCGTGTTTTTCAGAGTAGAGTTTTGAGCAGATTTTTTTTTCATTTAGATGTTTGTGAGGGTAAAATGGTTTTCCCCCTATTAGATGATATCAAATAATTTTTCTAAATACTTTTGTTATCCCAAAATAGGGGTTTTACCCTAGAATAGAATTTTGGTGGAAATCCAAGATGTTTGAATTTTAGCAGAATAATTAATATTTATTATTTAATAAATTAAATATTAAATTGTTCACGTAGGTTTGTTTGACCATAAATTTTGAATGAATCATCATATTTATATTACATCTCCTCCTTTGAGTCCATAATTGAGAGTTTATCCTAGGTGAAACATAAACTTGAGTTGGGCGCCCGGGCCTGCCTGGACCCCTTTTTCTTTTCATTTTCTTTTCTTCCTTTTCTTTCTTTTCTTTTTATTTTCTTTTTTTTATTCCTTCTGATTCTCACATATTACCCTATTAGGGAAACTATTCCACAAAAAAAAGGTAGTAGAAGGAGAGGGAGAAATATAGGGAGAGATTAAGTGAGGGAGGATCCGTCACAAAGCTCTTGACAACCTGGATTGACGTGCGATAGTTGTGGACCGTGAAATCTAGCGAAACTTCAGTGGTTTCTGCCCAAAGGTAGGTAATTTTTAAGATTTACAACAAAAATCTTTTAGATTCATCGTTTTATAGATTTGAATCCCTATTAGGCTTGATTGTGGCCTCTTGAGTCTGGATCTATTGATTTTGGGGGTTTAAATAGGGGTTTTGGGTGATCCAGAGGGTTTTCTATTCAGGAAAACCGGATAACACAGTGTGTGGTTTAGGGGAACACACAATGTATTCTTCCTATTTAGGGAAGATTCATTTTAAGGAGTACATGCTATGTACAGGTGTGTACACACCGTATACTGGTACTTGTCCATGTAGCTGAGTACCTAGGCATGGATACCCGTGTAGGAGTACATGGCCGTGTAGAGTACATGACCATATCCTGCATGGATAACACTCCATGTGAAAGTACATGACCAAGCCAAGTAGACGTCTTGGATAGTTGAGGTACATGGGCAGGTACCCCATGTTGGGTACATGCTGTGTACCCATTTCAAATACCATTTACCTGGGGATTTTACATGCCCAAGCCGGCAAGAGTACATGACCATGTGGTGCATTGGAAGTACATGCCGTGTACCAAGGGTGACATGATGTTTATTTCCCCTTTTCATCCCTTTGAGGGTTTTTCGTGTTTTCTATCCCCATATTTATAATTGGACTCAATATTATTCCATTCTGAGTAGTTTTCCGTATATATCGTGATGGTGAAACCTGTGGTTCATTCTAAGTACTCCTAATGGGTACTTTGGGGATTCTATCTAAATAGAGAGGTTCTTCCTATAGTAATCGAATTTATTTGTCTCCTAAGAGAGATACTTGAACATGAGTGATAGGTTGGGTGTTTGGACCAACCTATTTGAGACCTTTTATCTAAGATGATCTATGAGCTATCTCTCATGACCTATGATTTTTGGGACATTCCCCTTGTGAGATGTGCACTTTTCCCTATGATGCTATGAGACAAGTTGTTTCTAAGGATCCACTGAGGGACGCCTTTTCTTATATGATGATCTAGAGAGTCCCTTGTATGATCCCTATACCTGTGTATCATTTCGAGGATTCCATATACGATGCCTCATTTGTTTACAATTTGAGGATCCCATATATGATTCCTCCTTCACCTTTTAAAGCTAATGATCCTAAGCATGATGCCTTTGTTCATGTTTACCTGAAGGATCCCAAGTAGGATGCCTCTTTAGTTCTTGACTTGAAGGAACTAGTGGGAGCATCGTTACTTGACCGACACTATGTTGTACGTTGGGTTTGGGTAGAGATGGTAATGGGTGTCACCTTATAACTCTTTCTAAACTGGTAATCCCATAGGGCTTTGGATGGAATGTTGGGTTGGGTATTTGTTCCAACCTTAGTCATTTGCTTTTTCTTTGACATGGTTATTACTGATTTAGAAAAGTTTACTATAGGTGATTCGTGGTTGGTAGCTATTGAGCCTGATTCAAGGCTTCTTTCTTTCTTTTGGTATTCTCGGATGTTTTTCCTGGGATTCGTTATACTTGTTGGGATTCCCAGATGTGCTTACCTGGGATTCGACTTCTGAGCCATTTTATTTTTGATATTTTCTGGAATAACCATAAATACTACATTTGACTTGGATACTGAGCCTGGATAAATTTTGTGATATATATGTTTATGGGATGTCCAGAGGTGTTTCCTAGTATCCAACTATTGAGATTTTCATGTTGAATTGTATGCCATGAGTGATACTTGGATTCCTATTGTAGGAATACCTTGGACAGACTCAGAGGGATAATGACTTTTATTCCCTAAGTGATACTTGGATTCACATTGTAGGAATGCCTTGGACGAACCCAGAGGGCTGATGAACTGTACTCCTTGAGTGATACTTGGGTTTCTATTATAGGAATTCCTTGGACGGTCTCATAGGCTGGATGATATATTATGAGGATGATAAATCTCTCCTCAATACATGCTCGATAACCCAAGAATCATTGTAGATTATGCACTCCCAAGTGGTGGGGATGATTACACTCTCCTCAACCTATGATCGGAATGATTACACTCTTCTGAATTAGTTATGATACTCGAGGGGTGTAACATGGAATCTCACTAGTGATTTCCCTCTTTATACAAGCATAGTGTTGCAAGAATCATGGTATATTATGCACTCCCGAATGGTGGGGATGATTAGGATCTCCTTATTCTCTTCTGGATCAGTTACGAGACTCGAGGGGTGTAGTATGGAGTCTCACCGGTGAGTTATATCTTTATAGATCACCTAAGATTAAGCCCCTTAGGGTTCATCTGAGTTTCTAATGTTATGACCACCTACCGACCGAGACCTAGGGATCATACATTTAACTAGATTTACATGAATGGGAATCATGGTGACTGAATCAACGACCTTTTATAGGATGTCTGAATGTACTCCCTGGAATCCTTATTTATAGGATGGACTGTCAGTATGCGATATCCTTCTTTCCAGGATTGACCATCGGTATAAAGTATCCTTGTTAGTGATTGGAGGTGAGTACGTGTGAACCCAGGAGTAGGAAGAGTACCACCCTATGGGGATGTAGCTTGCTCAGAGATATAATTCCATCATTGGCCAAAGTGGGTATATGTCAATTGGTATTAGAGAGCTAAAGATTGACTTGATGAGACACGGCTTGAGTTGCACAATGTCCAGCTCAATTCCCTTGCACATGATGTCTAGGCAATTGAGATTATGGACCAAAGGATCGACTGCTAATGTGGTTTCATGTTATTTTATACACATACTCATGAATATTCATATTTATGTATATATGTATAGTTATGGGACTATACAT
Organism: Viscum album; assembly: GCA_963277665.1. Classification (NCBI taxonomy): domain Eukaryota; kingdom Viridiplantae; phylum Streptophyta; class Magnoliopsida; order Santalales; family Viscaceae; genus Viscum; species Viscum album. Next base: position 753,310,174 of record OY728132.1, on the reverse strand, counting down.
GTATATGTATATAGATATGGACATCCATGGTGGCACTTTCCCAGTTGATCGGGATTACAAACCCAGGGTTCAACTGTGGTTTCACATTTGGTTTAATTACCTTTGGTTGTGTCTTAGTAAGGTTGAGTACTTTTTCTTTTGCATACACGTATAGTAACACTTTTACAGGTTGCCTATTGGGGTGGCTTACTAAGATTATTTCCCACCCCTGCATATGCACCTTGGTGTACGTGTAGACCTTATGTATTCTTTTAAGGTTGATCACGAGTTTCATGGTGGATAGGGATGAGGTCCAGAGTTGTATGATTGAGCAGAGCCACTCGTGTGGTTCTTCTAATTAGGTAGTTGCAGTTCAATAGTGTCTGGAGATTGGGTACGTGGTCTGGCTTGAAGTTAGTAGTAGAGCCCTATAATTTTACTTTTAGTTTATTTTGTACTATTGTATCTGTATGGTCAGCTCAGTGGGTGACTAGTGTTGTATTGTATGTCATAGCTATTTGGGATTTTACAATATTTCTTTTATTATTACAATATATTCTATTTTAGTTATTTATTGATTCCACACTCTATTTGTTTACTACTTTCTATGATACTTAGCTATTTCCTCAGTTTGATTACTATAATATGAGGAAATATTCTCCCCACTATCACACCCTAGGTCCTCACAGCTAATTGGAAACCTCTGGCATATGAGGATTCACACTTGATTCCTAGTAACCATCCAGATTGGGGCACCAGTTCAGTGGCATCTAGGCCGGGACATTTCATATATATATATATATATATATATAATATAAACATATACATGTAAACATATGTAGTTGGAGTTTGACTTAGTGGTAAGCACCCTATAATACTACATTAATGGATGGGGTTTAAAACCCATTGGGCATGAGTTACTATAGCAGAACTGTAGTAGTGGGGGAACAATAGCACCGACGACATTGTAGCGGTAGCCGGTACTATAGCAGGAAATGTAGCAGTGGAAGTACTATAGCAGCTGGGTACTATAGAATTACTATTCACTAGAGAGCCTTTGGGTCATAAATATTGGCCTTTAGTGCCATGTAGTAGGATTTAATGTACTTTGGGCGTATAAATTAATTAATGGGTCACGTCTACCTAGTAAAAAATATGTCCTTTGTTTTAATAAAAAAGAGGCTTCAACCCCAAATTTTTTCAAAAAAGTATATACAAACACACACACACACATTAATAAATGTATATTAATATGTAAAATTATATCTATATATAATATTAATTTTTTAAATACTGAAATATATTTATATATATAAATAATCCATAATAAAATTATATATCCAAAATTAGCATAGATGAGTTGGTTCGGTCTTTTGGTGTGACACTAAAGGTTCTATGTTTGAATTCTAGCCATGAACAATTTTTATCTTGGGTTCTTTTTGCATTTGGAGGTAGTTCAGGGCATGTAGGGGTGGAGCTCGTTTCATAGGGTGGGAGCACAATCACTACAAACAAAACTGGAATTTAGCGACATTTTTTAGACGCATTTAAAAACATGGCTATATATATATAATATAAACATATGTATAAAAATACACCCCCCCCACACACACAGATATATATATATATATATAAACATATTAATTATTTATTAATATGGCTTGAAACCCATCCCATATAAGAAAACCGATGTGGGCATGGTATCACTCAATCCTAATGGGTGCTTTGGTTTTGTAATACCCTCTACTAGTAATAAATAACACACACACATATTAATATATGTATATATATATATAAATAATATATATATTAAAATATATATGTATTGTTTTTAAATAAATAAAACATACATACATATATACATACATACATACATATATATATATATAAACACACACACACATAAACATATATTTTTTATATAAAAAAGACATATACATTTTAAATTTAGTTATGTTTTTAAGCAAACATGGAAATTTTAGAGACATTTTTACTAGTGTTTTAAAACATGATTAATTATATATATAAGTATAATTATATTAATTTATATATATATAAAGTATAATTATAATTATATATATATGTATATATAAAAATTTATAATGACATACAAATACATTAACATATATTTAAATATCATTACATATATAAGACATATATATATATATATAAACATACATATACATATATATTTATATATATACTGAGACACATATATAAATACATACATACATACATACATACATACATACATACATACATACATACATACATACATACATACATACATACATACATACATACATACATACATACATACATACATACATACATACATACATACATACATACATACATACATACATACATACATGTATATATATCTATATGTGCATGTCTATAAACACCCACCCACATATATATACATACACATACAAACATACACACAAATATATATAAACAAACATAGATATATATATAAATAATATATAAACACACATAGGTATATATTAATATACATACATACATACATACATACATACATACATACATACATACATACATACATACATACATACATATATATATTAATTTTTTTAATAAATAATATATACATACAGACACAAACACATATATATTAATTTTTTAATACTAAAATATATCAATATTTGTATAAATATAAGATAGTATATTTTTATAAATGAAAATTTAGTAGGTTAGTTGGGAAGGGTGATTCCTTTTTTAGTGGTAGGTCAAAGGTTTGAATCCCATGGGGGGCATGTACATGAGGGGTAGTTGAGAGGGGGGAGGGAATCTGCCTAAGGGGAGTTGCGGGGAGGGGGTCTACACATGAGGGGTAACAAGGAGAGGGGAGGGCGTCTGCTTGAGGGAAGTGATAGAGGGGGGAATCTACCTTAGGTTGCAGGGTAGGGGAGTCAGGGGGTGGGTCATTAAAAAATATTTTATTTTTAAAAAAATTATGAATTTAAAAAAATGTCCCATTTTAGAATGCATTTACCAATATTTTTTACAAATATCAGTAAATGAGGTGTAATTTACTAAAATTTCTAAAAAACATTGGTAATTGAATTAGAGACATTTTAAAATGTCGCTAATGGAAAAAATGTCAGTAATTTATGTTTTTTTGTAGTGGAAAAAATCTCCATGAGCATCTTCTATGGAAAATACTATGAAACAAACGGGGAAAACAACCTCACCACGATTTAACCCTTCCTCTACAATGCATCTTTGAATCTACAACATGACTACAACATAACCAAATAACTATGGCACAACCCTCCTCCTTGTGGCGTGGTCTATGTGCTATAGATAAACCACCATTATTTTGATTGAAAGTTTTCCAAAGCACACTTTTAAGCCTCATTTAGCTTTTCTAAGTCCCTAATACTTTTCCAAAACACGACCTAACTCAAAAATAGCAGGAGAGGAAAGAAAACAAGGATTTTAATTAAGGAAGGAAAATTTCAGGGATTTACATAAACTATATCCAATTAGAGTAAGTAGAAACCAGATACACACTAACTATGTGAATGTGAAATAAAAGTCTCAAAATTAAAAGAAAGATAAAACGATTAATTTTACACTAGGCAGATTATGTATACAAATAAAGGTACAAAAGTTTAAGGACACTTTGTTATAAAAATATTCAAATTTCCCAAACTTCAAACTTATAGAGATATACCCTGCTAGATGATCAACCCAGTCCTAATCCCAACCTATACCTACAACTAGAAAGGGCTTCTCAATTACCCAAATACCATGGCCACCAGAGCAGGGAATGAATACAACTCAGTAGGAAACCACCAATACAGTATAATACCAAAAAATTAATATACAATGTACGTGCATGTGATAAGATCAAAAAAATTAAATAATCAATACATAATTATGCAACATATCATATAATCACCAAAGCACATATAGTCAAATAATAACCATTCACCAAGAAGAAATGTTCTTACCTAACCACCATGAACCCTAATCATACCTACTTAGGATCTTTTCTAGAATGTGGTCATAATAAATACCATGAACTAAGGTCAAAAACAAGGTCACCATAGGCATCCCCTAACAATCATAATGCTGAGAGTCTTAGGTCAGACTACATAAGGCCATCATTCCCCATCTCTCTCAATTTCTTTATCGGCACTAGGATTCTAGGTTATACCACAATAGGCTATCATTTCCCATTTCCATATCTTAGGTTAGTTCACATAGACCATTATTCTCCATTATATCCTCTTGGGTAAGATAACATAGACCATCATTTCCCTAGGTTAGGATATACTTGGACATCATGTCCCATCATCTTTCTCGGTATTATCATCAAGCTACATTTAGCATCTGAACACGCCCCCCCTATGGGGCTACTAATCCATGATGAGTTCACCTATCAATTTGATAACATGCATAGAAAAAAATTATATATCATATACCAAAACATCACATGGAAACAATGCTATCATATCAGTCATAGATATCCATACGTAGCAGGCTATAACACATATGAGAACAAATTACTATATCAAGCATGAGTATGAATATCCATATACAAATACACACATGAGATCATCATTAAACCTGGTCTCATATGGCTATACACACACATGAGATCAAGGCATCAAACATGGCCTCATGAGCTCTCGGTGTCATATAGAACATCCACAAACCCTAAGGTGTCCATGTAATTCAAGGAATTCATCAGTGTCAAGCCTCAATCATCGATGGCTGACATTAATCTAGTACACAAGGATCTATTAGGACCCTTGGAAATTTTTCCAATTACATTAAACATGTTTCCTTTAATTAATTAAGACTTAAGGATATTTAATTAATCAATCATACTCATTATTCATAAAACATTATGAAATTAAGGTTCCTTCACCCAAAGTGTTGATCCTCATACAATATTCCAATAAACATGTATAATACCCAAGGGTATAATACACATGACTACATACATCTATAGAGCCAACTCCAAGCCATGAAATCCCAACAGCTTTGTCCAAGTCTGTTCAAGTCCATTTGACCTCCAATGATTACCACAAGGTTCTTATCAAGCCATATAATTCTAATAAATTAGTTATAACTGAATTATAATTAATTAAAACATGACAATAACTCATATTCAAAGGTGAAGGAACACTTTTTGAATACATATCAGATATTACTACCTAGTCGAAACCATGAAAAACTATCCATGTAATTTTCCTAAAGACCTTCCAATTTCATTCTAGAAAAAATTATAATCTCATGAGAACAGGAAAAGTCCAATTTAATATAATTAAATTAGAACCTTTGAAGAAAAAATACCAAAATACATACCTTAAACATGATGTCATATAGTGAAGTTTAATACACTATTGACACACTCCTGGTTTTAAGATGATAAAAGGATCCAAATAAATTCCATGTTTTAATGTAAAATTCAACACAACTTGACCAAAAACAATTGAAAGAATTATCAAGGGACATACCTTAATTGAAAAACTTGTTAATGGTATGTGTTTATAGATAAGGGACATCCAGTAGCCATGCCGATTTAGCTCTCCATCATTATTATACAATTCCATCAAGATTCGATAGAATTTTCATCTGATCCTTTAAGAAATATCACACCAACAATCAATTAGGGGAAAACATGATCAAGGAGAAGAGAATCCAAAGTGATAAGAGACATCAATGGATCAAAAAGGCTTAAAATTAACAATAGGATCATCTATGGAGAATGAAAACCTGATACACCACTGTAAGAGGAATAAATATTTCAATATTGAGGAGGATCAAAGGATATATCCTATAGTCACCGTTGGATTGCATCAAGACTCACCTGGGTTCAAGAGGAGGTCTTGGAAGGAAAAATATGAAAGAAAATATATAAAATTATATAAAAATTTCAAGACAAGGGTGTTAAAGCTGATTGGGATATAGAGGGAAAAGTACCGAAAGGTACTTCATTAAACTATGCTCATTGTGCCCCACTGAAAGTACAATGAGACCTATTGGGTTGTAGGGTTGCTGCCCACCCCACCAACTAGACGAATGGGGATACCAGATAGCTAGTTATACTTCAATAGCCCGATTTTTCTAAATCTCCTTCACTAAAAATCTGAACTTCAATCCACCCTATATGATTCCATTCAAGTATAAAAATACTTATCATGGATGTTCTGACATGAAGCATCTCAACTCAATACCCAGTTATCTAAACAATGCATCCACCAGACAAATTGTTCAGATTACCTCCAAAATTCACAACCATAATGGTGTAGACCATTACACATATAAAGGGACTTGATACCTTATATTAATTAAAACCCTATTTTAGTAAGTCTCTTGAATCTATCTTCCTCCACATAGATCTTTAATCACCCTTAGTGAAGATGCTAACACCTATTCAAGTATACGAGAGCCCTCTAATTGAGATCGAGATCCACAGGCTGGTGTAGCCCCTCAAATGTAGGAAGAATTTGTTTGCTTCTCTAGTGATCTTCATCTCACTGGTAATTACTACATTAGATACCCGGGTATAAACATTTATGATATTCATTTATTATATATTGATTCTGTCAAAGATAGATCATATATATATGGGTTTTACTTCCACTGCCATGTCCATATGATGGACACTAAAATCCCATTAATAATATAACATGTATAACAACATACATGTTTCTATAGAATTTTGTAATATGTGACAAAATATAATAGTTATTATAAATAACCACCATATATTTTCATACATTTACAATAGTTAATTATACAAATGTAATATATAAAGACATATATGATAATTATTTATTCTAACTATAATATATTTGTATGTATATATATATGTGTATGATATATAGGAAACTAAAAACACAAATAGAATCTTCAAAGTTTATCATCATTCAAAAATAACACCACTTACATTAATTGAAATATATAGGAAAAATTTACCATACTACCAATATAATTAAAATAATAAAAAATCTATATCAAATGAAAGGAATAAAATAATTTATATATTAAATATTGAAACACTACAAAAATCTACCACATAAACGACAATTTACAAAAAACAAAAAAAATAACATTTTTTATTTAATTATACCTAAAATTAAGATGACATAATGTTGATAAATTTGCGCCATATGGAACAATGAATTTTCACATAGTGGATATAAGTGAATGTATTCCTAAATGAATTTTATCAGCACATAGAATAAGAATATTGATGATTGGTTAATCATTTTGAAAACAAGAAACTATTTTTTTTGTTTTCGAAAAAATAATCATACATTTTAAAACCATTAACAACAAGGGGTATGAAAATAATTTTTTAAATAATTAATATGGAAACACTCATAGTATTTTTTTATTTATGAAAAAACACTAATAGTTTATAAAATTAGTTAAAATAAATGGGAGGAAATTTCCTTATTATTAAACAATCTGGATCACATATAAATAATAACTTATCATATTTAAGAAGTGTTATAACCATTTTTTTACTAGTACTAACCTTAAATTCATTTGGAAACACTTGATGAAAATTTATTAAATCTCTTATCACTTATGATTATAAATTTAAAAAATTAAGTGGTGTTTGACTTGTCTTTAAAATAACACTTTCACTTAAAATCCTTAAGAAGGACACTTAAATAATTTTTTTAAAGAATTATGGAAACCCTTATAAATAGAAGAATCTATAAAATGTAATTTTCTTATAAGAAATTTGAAATAATTATTAAAAAAACACAATTTATTTATAATTAAAATGGTGAAACAATATGGAGATATTAAAATAGTCACATAAGTAATTATCATATAACTTCTAAGTGTAATAATGCAGTATCCTGAGTTCTTTAAAATATTTTTTTTAACTATACTCAGAACTTGTCTTTAGTTTTAATTTTATTTGATTCATTAGTGCCCTTATTTCTTATATTATACATTTTTTTTCTAGTTGAAACTAGAACTATGATAAGTTTAAAAAATATTATGTTTTTTAGTTTTATTTGAGAATGAACCATCATATATTATTTATTTAGTACTCATTTTGATTTTATTAGGTTTTTTTCAATCATATTTATTAAATGAGGTTTTCTATTGATTTCCTTGAGTACCACATGATGTTTTGAAAGAATATGATCATTTTGGAATGAAATAGATAAATAATGATATTTTCCTCTATGAGGTATGGGATCGTTAAAAAAACTTGTTATTGAGTCTAGAAAGGGGGATTTTATTTTAGGTTAGAATTTGGTATTGGTTCGACACCATTATAATTTTAAGTGCCAGGGAATTTTTTTAATAAATAGTATATTTATTTTAAAAATATTTTTAAGCTAAGTGTTCTCTTTATATTAATATTTTAGAGAACATGACATAAAACCTTACAGCTAGATGATTTTATAGATGGAGTTATCCACTGAATATGGGAGGTTTCACTAAAGATCAAATATTCAATAGTAAATAATATAGATTTTTGATCTGATGATTTTTATATTTTTCATTGGAATTTATATCCAAACATATGTGATCTACTATAGGATTCATTATTCGACATTAAATTTAGATATTATTAATATTAATCTTTGATGAAAGTGATGAAATTAGAATTATTTCAATTCAAGATACAAATTGAGGTTATTCTAAGATAGAATTTAGATACTCTTAAACTTCACTCTATGATTTGAATGCCTTAAAATAAAATTCACATGTCATAACATATATTTTTATAATACTTTTTTAAATTTTATTTTGTTGATATAAATTTTATGAAAATATGAGTAAACTTTTATAGATCTTATATAGAGAAATTTTTACATCACTTTTGATAAAAGTGAGAATTAATTCAAACCATAATAATGTTAATATTAGATGCAGTATCTTCTAAATGAACCAACCTCTAGTCCTCAAGTGTGAAAAAAGGTCATAGGAAGGTTTACAAGATATCAACACATTAGAAGAATATGTCAATAGATTCAAGAATCCACACAAACCATCCATGCACCCTAAGCACACACCTTTCAAAAATTGTAAGAGTTATTCACAAAAAACACTAATATAGAATAATAAAGAAATATAAGTTAAGAAAAATGAAGGAACACAAGTATTATGTAGTTCATACGAATTCATAATCGAGGGAAATTTTTTTTAAAAGAAGAGATAGAAAGAGATTGCAATGGAAGATCAAATCTATAACACCCTGACTCTAGTAACCCAAAGTCAACAATCACTTTATTACATTGATACAAGATACATAGATTCACATAAAAAAGAACCAAATAGTTTAGTAGTATTTAGAGACATTATAAAAACATTATTTCTATATTACATTGGAAGACAATAATAAAACATTAAAACTTCTTGAAACATTATTATTCCTTTTAGATAATCCTTGAATCTATTCATAGTTCACTTATTTGTACCCTTGGGAAATGAAAACATAATAAGGGTGAGATCAAATTCCCAGTATTGGTAAAAGTAAAACATAAGTTATCATAATATGAATAAACATTATAATAGAGTGAATAATCAAGAAACATTTCATATAATAAATATATTAAGCCCAAAAATATCCACAGATTACATAGAAATATGGATAGAAATAACTGAATTCATGTTGATGGAATGAATAATGCCATACATCTTGATCTTCATTGTCAAGGCCTCAACCAAGACATTATTCTTTGCATCAAGGTCACAACCATGAAATCATGATTTTATTACATAGTCTTACACCAAATACCCTAACATTTTGTCTCATGAAACTAACCAAAACATCGAGGGGATAAATAATCTGAGGACCTACCTGTTTCTTATTTAATTTAAATGAATTAACCATATGAAATATATGAATAATTAACATTACTTTATAAAAATATATATTAGAAAAAAAATTCATAATTTCAATAATCTTACCATGTTAATAAAAGAGATAACATAGTCATAACCCATCCAAAGAAAGAAGGTGTATGGTTAAAAAATTCATATATTGAATGTTCCCAAAGGAAATTCATCCATAATCATGGTTGGGTGATAAATATTTATCCATATATAAATAGTATATATAAAAATTATCTATATTTCCCTTTTCAATAAAATAATGCATCTCACTAGGTTAATATCCAACCATAGGAACATTGACAATGCAATGGAAAATACCATTAAAAAATAAATAATGATAAGGTAGTGGTGAAGGGTACTTACAAAGTGTTGGGTTATCAATAGAAGATAGTAATAGTTTTCAATTGTATGATACCATAACAATGATAGGAAAATCCTCATTATGTGTTTTAAGTGTTTTCAAATTATCCAAATCAAATTCTATAAGAGATTCTAGCTAGGTGCACAGTCTTAAGCCAACTCACTAAGCACCGAGTGAAGATTAATTTAATACTCAACCAACCTTTTTAGGGTGATTACCTATAGGTGTATCTATTCTATATCCACATCCACATGCCGCTATATAGACATGTATTTTATATCTAGAAAACTACTAACACTTTTACTTTACCAAATTCCACTATAGAAAATTTTATGTTTTATAATAGTTTTTAGCAACTCTTGATTTAATAGGATACGAGGGAGAGATAATTCATGAAACTGTACTATCACTGTACTCACTTATTTAATATTAACTTAATTAAATTTTAGTGAATTTAAATTTTTATAACTCTCAGGACTTAAATTTTAATTTTTTTGAAATTTAATTTTTATGCACGAATTGCGAACAGTTAGAAGTAATCATGTGCAAGTATGTATGGGGTCTATCAAGGGGAAAATTACATTTGGTACGGTAGATGAATAAACATTTGGATTGTGTATATTCATAGGGGAAACCATGTTCCATGGTTTTAGGGGTCGAGTGTGGGTCTCACGAATCCCACATGGTTTGGAAAACCATGTGGCTTTCCCTGTCTATAATTTTTTTCCTATTTTTTCTTATTTACCAATAATATTTTTTTTCTCTCTCCAATTATCCTTTCCATATTCTTAGATAGGTTACATGAAAACCCCCTTAGAGGATCCTCCTCACACTCACCACTTCATCCCCCTATCCTCTCATTTGTCCACTATTTCTCCTGATTTTGGGTGGGATCTCCCATGGTAAGATTTTCTCCCCTCGTTACCCTATTTTCTCTTATTTTCCCTCTCCAAATTGTCCCTATTATTTTGGCCGAACCCAAGGTCAAGGGGTTTGACCTGATTTTTTTGATTCCTTCATTTTTAGAGTTTTAAATGTTTCTCTTATATCAAATTATCTCATCTTTGGACATTTTTCACTGAAGGTGATGCGTCTTTGACTATTTCAACTCACCTTCCATTGATATGCGATAATTGTTTATTTGTAACTTCCTTGTATTACATGTTATTAAATTTATTATGTGTTTAAATTTTTCCTATGATTTTATAAACATATTATATTCCAATGGTAAACGTGAATTTCTGTTTAAATAGTTTTAGAACTTGGAATGGGCTTAAGTTGCATGAAAATTGCTTGTAAAATTTCCCACGTGGAACTTTTAAAATGATTCAAGTTTTTTAAAAACATTTCTAGTGGGATTCATGTGTCTAAAATGACTTTTTGTTTTTTTGGATTTTAAATGTTTTAAAAACTTAGAATAGTCTTAAGATGCATGCCAAGTGCTTGTAAAATTTCCCATGTCGAACTTTTAAAATGATTCAGGTGTTTTAAAAATGTTTATAGTGGAATTCATGTGTCTAAAATGCCTTTTTGTTTTTTTTGGATTTCAAATGGTTTAATGACTTGGAATGAAATTTGTTCACATTCCAAGTGTTCTTTAAATTCTAGTTTGGATTTATAAAAATGTATTTAAATATTTTTAAAGCATGTTTAATTCCATTTCCAATTTTGAAATGGGTGTGTAATGCCAATGAGCCCATACCCAAGTGGTAAGTGCTCCTGCTTGGCATCCAAGATACCCAGGATCAAAACCAGGTGGAGGCGAATTTCTGGGTTAATGTAGCAGTTACTATACCAGTTACTGTTCGGTGTTGTAGCAGCCAGAACTATTCACCCGATTTGGGCCTTCGGGCCACTGGTTTGGGCCTACAGGTCTCCAGGGCCTTCGGGTCATCAAACGCCTTTGGGCCACAGGGCCTTTGGGTCACATAGACCCCATAGTAGCCCAGTTCATACAGAACAGACCCTGGAAGAGGATCCGAGCAACAAGAGTAGCAGCCACCAGATGCAGAACTAATCGGATTGGAAGAATGAAAGGGTATGGAAGCCGCCATCGGGACCAGGCACCATGCAGCTTTGTACGGGGCAATGCTAGCCGATCAGCAATGCAAGGTGGGGATCTAAGGAGATCAATGATTCAAGATGCTGGGGAGAGGTATTTCTAGTGGGCTGGGCCTACGGGTCATGTAATGGTCATGGTATGCCTTTGGGCCTTCGGGTCATGTATTGCGGGTCATGTCGAGCCTTGTGCCTTGGGCCTACGAGTCATGTATGGGTTCCCCTTCAACCCTTAAAAGGGGGATTATCAATAATAAAATAAAAAATAAGGCCTTTGGGCCATTCGGGAAAATTGGTGTGTAATGGTTTAAAGGCCTGTTTTATAATAATAAGGGAGTTGGCCATCTTTTGGGAAGATTTTTGACTAGGGGTCTCTTGATGATTTGAAAAAGGACTTTAAAAATGGTTTTACTATTTTGTGAAATGGATTCTTAACACAATTTGGTTTATTTTGAAACAATTAATTTATTCAAAAAGGGGCGTGTTGTTTTAGATTGTTATTTTAATGGAAAGATTTAGATTTCCATTTTATCTTTAAAAGTGTGATTTGGTATTCAAATTATTTTTGAAATGTGTTTTTCAAATGATATGAAAATGTCTTGGCCTCCCGATATATTTTGTGAAACACCAGTTGACACTTTATGATAAATAGTTTTATTAATATGTGAGACCCTCAGTTTGAGCCCTATGTATTTTTATAGCATTTTTGGATTATAACCATGTGGGGGAATGACTGTATTTATATACAGTTTTTTATTCTTGTGAATGGATATATATATCTGGGTTATTGTCCTGTGATGGTTTGGGAGGTATATCTTGAGTAAATTTTAAATGAATTATATTTGATTCACGAAGTTCTTGATTGTTTACCTCCAATTGACTTTTCATGGGATACTTAGAGATATAGTAGATGACCTATGTGGGGGGAAACCTTATTGGAGAATATGGGTTTACTAGAGACTGTTTGTTGTATAATTTATATAGTTTAACTAGAAGGAGTAGCACATAACATCCTGACCTGGATGCCACTAAATGGTCCCTGATTCGGTGGGTCACATGGCCTTAAGCACATATCCCCATATTCTAGAGAATTACAACTAATAAAAAGGACCTAGGGTATATTTATGGGGAGGCTATTCCCTCATGCTAGAGTGTAACATAGTGGAATAAGAATAACAGTCAATAGTAGAAGCAATAAATCAACCAGATAGAAGATAAAAATTAAAGAAAAAATATATAAACAATGAAAAAAGTAATCTCATATAAAATATGACGAGTCATTTCATGTATCTACAAAGCAGAAAAAAATACAATCATCAGTACTATACATGTATAAAAATTCCAAAAATAACTATCCCAACTAGTATCATGATCTTTGATCGGTCCTATGCTTCCCTACTCATAATCATAGAAGAAATCATATCATATTGTGGGTGCTTTCCCTGGTCCCTATCTATATCCATATAGTCTATTTGGGTACCTAACGATAGCCCGAACATGGTGTGAGATAACACTTAGTAGGACACCACCAATGTTGTTTATAATAGATCAAGGCTATTTATACAATATAAAGTAGTGTGAAATATATATAATAAGAGAAGTTGTAGAACAAGTAAAATTACCATGGAAAAAGAAACAACTAAAAGTGAAATTGTCTAGCCAAACAAGGCTCCCTGCAAACAATAATCAAACTCCCTTAAACAAGGTTAGTAGTAAAACATAAATATACAAGTCACCCTATCCACTCTAAAAACTGTAATATGATACCCATACTGGTGCTATCTAATAAAAAACGAATAAATACCCCATGGTTGCACTATATAATCCAGTATACATGTCATTCATCATAGGCTTGCTATATAATCAAGTCACTTACAACGATCATGCCATGTAATCAAATTATTAGACTAAGAAGGGCCATATCCAAGGTATAAAAGACTAATGAATACTCATTAAGTCCTAGAAGCATCTTGTTGTAAACTCGGTAAGGACCAGGCTATAGTCAAAGGAGCATGCCAACAACACATGTCTAGTGCGAGTCTAAGAAAGCTAGATACAAGGAGTAATAGGGCCGAAGACATCCTATAGAATCAAAACCCAAGGAGGAAACAGGTATAAGGCATCCCATACCATAATCAAGATCCATGGGAGAAATATCCATGAAATATAATGGAATCATGATCCTAGTTATACCAAGAAAAGCATCTACTACCATTTCAAATCATCATCTCATTTCATTCACATTCCATAACATTCCATGAGTTTATCCAACTCATATAAAAATTCACATTTAAACAATTAAAAAATTCACATCATTTTATCACATGGAAAATGAGGCAACAATATCTTTTAATTATCTAATTCAATTCAATTCAATTTATAAAAATGATTCCTCTAACTAGGAAATCATACACGCACCCCATGGGTGGTATAAAAAGGGAAAAAGTAAAGGCACGCCCCATGGGTGACCTAGGTTGGGGAAACAACCTCCAACAATCTCAAAGTCACTAAATGGAAATCTAAACAGGTTTGAATTCATTAAATTAAATTATTCAATTCATTTACAAAGTAACACCGAGAAGTCTAGCTTGAGGCATAATTAAAATTAGCTATATAAAATACCAAACTCTAAGGGAAATGTATAGACCACCTACCATAGGTTCGTAGTAGATCACTCATCTAGTATCGATATCTGATTTGATCTATATCAATAGAAAAACTAAGAATTAATGATGAAAATGAAAATAGGGAATATTATATTGCACCTAAATAACTCCATCAATATGAATTCAAACTAATAATGACACAAGATGAATGAATAACTCACTGATGCATATCCAACGTGACGACTGATGCTTGAATCCAAGTTTGGATGGATGATCAGTAGCTAAGCCTAGATTTATGCTTCAAAATGGATCAAATGGGAGGAAGGATATCTCCACTATCCTCTAGAAACAATACACAAAAGAGGGTTTAAAAATTTAAACTCATTAAGGAAAACATTTATTTCACCCAAAATTTCTGGGCTGTACAGTTGTCCAAACTGAGCACCAACCAAACACCCTCCACTATATCAAGGTGTACCTCACATGGTTTTTTGTGCATGACTTGTCTAATGGTGCACAAATATTTCAACAACCTCTCATAAGAACTATATATTCCCTCTCATGGGGGTGTTCCTGGCCCACAAAGTTTCCTCAAACTGTGCAAGATTCAGAAACCCACTTTCCAATCCTCCCATAGATAGAAAAACCAGGTGGCCAACCTCACATGGTTTCTAATGATCGTGTGAATTGCCTTGATTGTTCCAAAAAGTCAGGCTCCATACTTCAAATAGGCCCTGAAAACCCCCAATACACCCATGACCTAAATGGGTACCCATGTTAGGCCATAAACATATATTTAATCCCAAAAATAGAAGATCCTTACCTCATAGAAAAACCTTGGATCTTACATAGAAGGACTTTATGGTAAAAATATTATTTTATCCCATGGATGAAGGCATTCTAGGGATGTTATATTCTTTTATCCTGTGAATGAAATCATTACAAAAATGTTTATTTCTAGGTAGTTTGATGAGACTTCTATGGATGTGGATAGGTTCAGTAGTGATGACCAAAGTTTGTTGTCTCTAGTTCAATCCTTTTATTATTGGATCCTTGAGATGATTCCAATGACACTAGGTCCTTTTTAGGAAACTTTAATGGATTTTCCTTATGATTTTATTATAATTACCCTAGTTCAATTGACCATTTACACCATTTATGAATTGTATTTCTTGGATTGTGTTTACTTGTTTCATGGTGCCAATGTGTGATTTTTGTATCACTTTGAGTGTGTGATGGGTTCAAATGATTTATTTTTATATGGTTTGAAATTGTGGTTTATAAAGGGAAATGGTTTGTTTTTTATTAAAAGAGTTTTTATTAAGTGGGGCTTCTTTGAAATTGTTTATGAAAATGGGATTTTCATGAGATGCTAGGAAAGAGGGAAGAATGTGTTTTAGTTTATTTTTCATCAGTTTAAAGTACCCATTTCCTTGTTTTTAAAATATTAATTTAAAAGGATTGGTGTGAATATATTTATTTAAAATATATATTCATTTTTGTATTTTGTATCTTGTTTTTTATATAGAGCATGTGAAGACCTAACTTATACCTTATGTTCAAACCATCATTTTATAAATAATTGAACTAAGAATTTTATATAGATTTAGGGGTTTTGGTGGTCTATTGGGTTATTTTTTTCTCACATATATTATATCTTAGTTAAAAGTTCTTCATTCTCTATCAGACCACTCTTTTAGTATTGATTTATTTGTGGACTTGAGTTGAGTTTTTTATTTTACCATATTCATCCCATGATACCTATTATGTGATTTACTAAGACCTATATTTACTTTTCATATAATGTCAAGTGTGTTTATTTTTATATGGTATAATTTGTAAAAATCGGATTTTACTAATTTATATTAATGGAGGGTAATGAAATATGCTGGTGAATAAATAAAATTTATCTAGTGGTGGATTTTTGTGTGTGTGTGCATTGTAGGGGAGGGTGTCTAGGGGTGAGTAGATGGATTTTTTGTTTATATTTCTTTACCACTTTATTTATTTCACCACATATAATTTAGCATGGATGTATGATATGAAAAAAATTTTGCTGGTTTTTTTAGTTTTTAGCTTGTTCTTTAACTCTAATTATTTGGGGAAATCAATCCCAAGTGTGTTCATGTGATGCCCCGACTGTATTTTCTAGCCTGTGGGGATTAGGAACACCCTTTGAGCTATTGGTGGGCTCATTCAATCATCTGTTAGATGAAATCCCAAGGCCGATTCATTACATAATTACATATACTTGTAAATACCTTTAAATTCATTTGGAATATGATAAAAGGACACCCATTTCAATTTGTACACCACACAAAGGCAACAAGTGGTGAAAACAAATTATATCTCCATTAATCAAAATTGATATGCAAAAAACCTTATGACATAGGATTTTTTGATTCCAGACAACACAAAGGAATTTTTTTCAAAAGAAACATAAAAAACCATGAATAATGATAATACCATGATAAAAAAAATTAAATGGGAACTAGATACCCCATTTGAAAAAATCATGGTGCATAATAAGAAAAATGCCTCAAGGGGTAAAAATTTGAGATAAGAAACCCTTACCTTGTTTCCCCACTTAGTCATATGCACTCTAGGATCCTGTATAAAAAACTTATATATATTAATATTATACTTAATAAAATTATTAATATTTATAAACTTTTATAAACATCATTTATAATTATTCTCTACCTATATATATTTGTTAGTTATTATCTATTTTCAATATATGTTTTGAGTAATCTTAATCATTTTGAACTAGTTTTGTAATATTAGTCTTATTTACCATTCTTCACCCAAGTTTCAACAATATTATATCATATAATATACTATAATATATAACTTATAATTATTTATTAAGATCTCATATCATTTAATTAGTGTTTTAGTCATGTTGTGTGAAAATGGAATTAGTGTTGGCTTATTTCGGTAATTTTAGTGATCGATTATGTAATAATGAGATAAATACTTAATATAAAATTTTTAGAACCATAAAAAATATTTATATTATCATTAAATTATAATAATATTAATATTTATGTTCCCATATTCACCCATTATATAGTTTCATAACATTTTTCATGTAGGTAGTGGGACCAACCCAAACATGAATATACCATAATTCGATGGGTGAGTGTGGTTAAGAAATCATTAATTTTGATATAATATTATTATAATATAAGAATAATGATATTATTTATATTTTTTTGAACCATATTTTAAGTTTTTTTGATAAATAATGAAAATCAATATGAAAAATGAAAATAGAGTTACTTCATGGAGGCGGTAGTTTGCACAACGCATGATCAAGGATCTTTTATATTTCTATGTGGATAGGGAATAATAAATAATGGTTGTCCCATTAATATAAAAAAACTTATATATAATAATGATATTTAGGTAATTATATAACTATGGTTAATATAAGCTAATAATTGAAAGAATAGGAAAAAAAATATGGATTATGTAATACTCACTTTAAGACTATGAACTTTCTCTTGAAAGTATCATTGGAAATGTTGGGCTTAGGATAACTAATTGAGACCAAAATATTATATAATTGAGATAGGTTTATAAGAAAATAAAAATGGAAGAATTTTAGGAAAAAATTTGAAGGAACGAGTATGTCATGAAGTGATGTAAGTGTCTCCTTTTATAAGTGAGGAAAATAGCACTTTTGTAAACACCCATTATTTTTCAATAATGGATGACACTATTAAACGATCAATGGTAACCAAAAGTGAGAAGTGTGGGGTAATATAATGTAAATAAATTCCACATATCTAATTTTAACACATGTTTTAAACATATTTCAAGTCATTTACCATTATGTTTTTACATTTTACCATTTTTATATCTACCTAGTTAAGTAGTTTTTAACTATGAAATATTTGTTTTAATAAAAAAATATTTAATAAAACTTATTAACAAATTTGGATTTTTTGAACCTAAATTTAACCTCTATTAAATCCAATCCAATTTATAAATTATATAATATTAATGTTAAAAATAAAATATTTAATATATAGGATAATTGTTTGGTTGAAAAAATGACGTTTTTACCATTAAATGTTATTAATTTTATTTAGCATTGATTACCAATTGAATGAGTGATTATATATTTATACATTGGTTTAAAAATTATATTAATGTTGTTTAGAATATAATAATTTATTTTTAGTTAAAAATTACACAATATTAATAAAACAAATTTTTAAAATATAATTTTTACCACTATCATAGTCATTAAATTTAATCTTTGCAATTATCATTTTATGCCCAAAAATGAAATTAAAATTATCACATAATATGATCAGGTTTATCTAAAATATAAAATCCATTTTTATAGATTTAATTTCTATTAGTGATGAAAACTGATTTTTTACATAAGAGAAAAAAATAGTATTTTGAGAAAAATATTACTTAAGTTTCAAAAACCTTAAAGATGAGTTTTATAAATTCAAAATAGTATTTTTAAATGATTTATATTCAATATTCAATATATATATTTTATATATTAACGTTTTCATATAATTTTACGTGATTATTGTGTTAATATAATGTTATAAAAGTAGCGATATTATCAAAATCATTATTTTTTCACTATCCACCTAAAAACAAGTTACTTTAGAAAAACTGAAAATTTCACCCAAATCCATTTTTCATAGTTAATTAGAAAATGAATTTATGAAATACTAGAATTAATCATATTATAATTACATGTCTAAAAGAAAATATTGTAGCATAATACATTCCCTAGACATTTTAGGTTTGGAGTTTTAGAGAAATAGAGAAAAATATTAACTAAAAAAACTCATGACTTTTCTAACTAATGGAAAATTTTCCCACTACATAAGAAACTCCTTAATCTATAAAAAGACTTCAATATATCCCAATAATTGTTTACATTAGATATTTTTATAGAAATTTCATTCTTTTCTTATCTTCATAACCCAGGGAGATGAAATCATAAGAATGGATGAACCCAGATGCCCAAAAAAGGGTTAACATAAGTGATAATAATTAAAGGCAATAAGTGAGCATAAGATAATTTTATGGGTATAATAATGATACATTGTAAAATCATACCAAATAAATCTTAGTTCATAATAATGGAATAAATATTGATATAAAATAATGCATGAATCAAAATAGTGAGTCAATAAACATGATCCTTGAGAGTATAATATAGTATGAGTATAAGCATAAAACTATGAAACATACTTCAAATATGAAAGATAGATTAATATAGGGAACATAAATTTCATGAGCCACACCACCAATGTCCTTGCTTATGATCAACTAAAACATACTCACAAATACCTTTATCATGCGACATATACTCTTAACCAATGAATTAGAGGGTGATATATGACTCCACCTTTCATCATCCATAATTACATGTGACATAAGAAATCAAACATTCATCATATAACCTCCCACCCCTCAACCAATAGCTTAGGAAGAGGTAATAGTGTTAGTAGGACTTAGGTGACATCCCCAAGACACCAAAGGCTAACAATAAATTCCAAGTGACACAATAACAATTGGGGGACAATTTTCCCTTTTAAATATAAACATTTAAACAAAAAAGTCTATAAACAAATAAACCTTTATATGATTCATGAGTACAAAATACAACTCCAAATATAACCAAACCAATAACCATATAAGAGTAAAAAAGAAAAACAAGATAAATACTCAAAAGAAACCAAAAGGACTAATAGGACACAAGGAAACCAAAGTGACATCAACACAGAAACTCACAAACTAATCCAAGATCCAACTTGACAAGACATTCCCACAATATCAATAAGTATCACTAAAAATATAAGATACCTTTCCTTTACCTGTGTCTCGAAAGATAGAATTTAAAAATTCCCAACAGTACCTAAGTAAGGGGTGAGTCTAAACTCATTAGTTTTTCCCCAATGACTTCCCAACTCATTGTACTAGGAAAAAAATTGTTAGAACATTTATATTAAATAGTTTAAAAGAAATTTTAATAATTTATATCAAATCCAAAACAATTTTCAATGGAAAGAAATAAAATAAAGCCTTTAAACCACATCTCCATTCATTTGGTATAATCCTAACCACATATCCACACACACACACCATGCATGCCCAGGTTACAGTTCCATACTCATGAGTGGTCTCTCATTTATCTTCCTAATTTCCATAAGGTAACTAATACTTGGTGACCCTAATGGAACACACCCCTTCCATAGGGTCACATCTAATGAAAATAAACCCACACCAACGATTTATTCCAAATTCCAAGTCAAAGCATTCCATATAAAACCTTTAATTCTTTAAAACATTTTAACAAGCATTTTCCAAGAATCAAAACAAAATCAATAATTTTAAAATTACCATTTTAAAATTATCATTCAAGAAAATTTTCCACAAACCATAAAATATACAAAATTTCTAAACCATAACTAAATAGGTTTCCATCAAGAATCACACAAGGGTTTCATAATCATTTCAATAAATTCAATAAATTTAAAACCTAGCCTTGAAGTTTTAATTAATCAGTGTAGATAGAGAAGCCACCCACCTTATAATGGTTGTTGAAAACAACAAATGACACATAAAACTTCTAGATCTGAACTCCAACAATATTCCCTTCATTATATCCAATACAAATTCATCAGAAAACAATCCAAAACACAAATATCTATGCTTAAAAGAATAGATATATGGTTTCTAGAGAAAATAGAACCTTGGATCTAAGAAGATAAAATAAGAACAATGAAGAAAATAAACTTATCAATGAATATGGGCCTCTAACACACTTTGTTTCTCTTATGAATTGCTCGCGGACCGAAGGGGATCATCTCTGACACCATGGAAGAAAAAATCATATAAGTTATTAGAGTATTAGGGGAAAATAGAGTTCTTAAGGAGTAAAATTGTATTAGATCCACTTTCTAATGAGGTGAACCTATACACCTCATGGGTAGGATTTATGATTTAGTAAACCATATTCCAACCTTGTAGTGAAACTATATTAAGCCAATGACTTAAACCATTGGATCACACGTTTAGAAAAACCGTGCACCAGTCGTGATTTTCAATTTATTTCAGGTAGCATGATTTCTCATGATCATTCACATGACTTGACCAAATTCTGATCCAATAGTGTGCTTGACTTGTGCCCAATGTATTCCCTTACATATTTTTTGAGAGATTATTCATGGTTTCTATTAACTATGCTAAAACTGTGCACCTTTAGAAAAGTCTCTAAAATATATCAAAACCCATATAAACCTCCCAAAACACAACCTGATCATTATATATACTTAAAATTAATAAATAAACGGTCAACTAACTAAAATTGGGGGTGCTAAATTCTCCCCACCATTGGTCTTTTTTTCCCCAAAAAGTTGAAAACCCTTGTTTTCCTGGTAGAGTTCAGGCCATTTATCCACCATTTCCTTATCACGCTCCCACATTTCATCATAAATCTAACCATGTCTCCATACAACCCACACTAGAAAAATGATTTTACTATGAAAGATATTCTATTTCTTATCCACAAAATGTACTGGCACATGAATCAATGCAGTAGCCGGCTCTTGGTCAATATGATTCTATCAAATCACATTATCAGGATCAGGTTGGTACTTCTTAAACTGAGATACATGAATCACATTGTGCATTAAACTAAACCTTGTGGAAAAATAAAACTGATATGACACCACAGTTTCTCATTCAAGTATCTCAAAAGGGAATCTATATCGAGTAGATAACTTTCTCTACTTACCAAAATGATGATGCCCAAGTCTTGGATAAATTCTCACAAACACATGATCACTAATGTCAAATGAAAATGGCCATCAACAATGATATGAATAAAATTTATAATGACTCTAATCTATATCTATTTTCTTTTTGTTCAACTAAATATTTTATATTATATTTTTCACAAGTATGGGTAAAATTAGTGATGTTTCACCTCTTTTCACCCAACAAAGTGGAGAATAACATAGACCCCCATAAAATTCTTCAGAAGAATCCACATGTTTCAAGTCGTGGTAGCTGTTATTGTAGGAGAACTCCACTACTGAAAGATGATCTTACTACAAGCCATCAAAATCTATAAAAAAATCCCTTATCTTGTCCTTCAATATTTTTATTGTCCGTTTATACTTTCCATCTATTTGAGGATGATAATCCGTACTCATATTCAACTTTGTTCCAAGGGTTTTCTACAAGGATTTACAAAAATGAGATGTAAACCTAGGGTCTCTATCCAATAAAATTGATATAAAAATTCCGTGAATATTTACAATTTTTTGAATGTATATTTTTGGAAAATTATTTCCCTGAATTAGTTTCATGAATAGGGATGAAATGAATAGACTTCATGATCCTATCTACAATCACCCATATGGTAGTGTGTTTCCTAACTATCCTTAGTAAACCTATTATAAAATCCATGGATATTTTCTCCTATTTCCACATGGTAATAAGTAAATACTGCAACATACCTACTATTTATTAATGCTCTATATCTACCTACTGATAGGTGAGGCATCTCGAGACATACTCCACCACATCTCTTTTCATGTCGACCCTCAAAAACTATGATTTCAATGCATTATAAATTTTCTAAATACCATGCGGAACAAACCATCTCAAATAGTGTTAGGTACTAAGAAGTTTTTCCTAATATTCAAAATGCACGACCATCTGATATTTAAACTACAACAATGAATCCCCATTCAGTTCCCAACCCTCAATGATAGCCCTATAAATGAGTTTTGAACTCATATAAGCACATTAAGTATTAGATTTCTAAGCCTTTGTAACATTCTCACCACTTTAGGAACAAAAAAAAAAGAAAATAAAATCATAGTACTACCTTGGTTCAAGAAATATAGATTCATATCCTCTATGACCTCCATTAGTTTCCATTGCTCCGAACCCTCTTTTTCCAACTGACCATATAACTTCCTGCTCAATGCATCCACCATAGTGTTCTCTTTACTCGTTGTATGCATCTAGTTGAAGTCAAACATCTGTATACATTCCATATATCTTTACTATCTTAAATTAAAATCTATTTGTGAGAAAATGTGTTTCAAACTCTTATGATATGTAAGCACTCTGAATTTATCCTCAAAAAGGTAATGAAACCAAGTCTTCAATGCATGTACCATAAAAAATAATTATAACTTGTGTGTTAGGTAGTTCTTCTAATGAAACAATAAATTCTGTGAATCATAAGAAACAACATGATCTCCTTACATGATAACACATTCCAACCCAGATCCCGATGCATAAAAAAATACTACATTGCCTTTTCTAGAATTTGGAAATCTAAGGATAATTGTTGATGTAATTCTAACCTTAATTTATTGGAAGGATTAATACCATTCATTATTCCATTGGAATGGAACACCTTTCCTCTTTAAATCTATCATCGGTGATTCCAAACATGAAAAATCATGTACAAAATGTCTTTAGTATCCCGCTATTCCAAGGAAACTACGTATCTCAAAGACATTATTTGGTGGTTTCCATGTGGTAAAAGCACATATATTTTCTAGATATATAGAAATTCCTTTTTCATAAATGACATGGAAAAGGAAATTTACCTCTTATATCTATAAATTACACTTATATAACTTGAAATAAAGATGATTCCCTCATAATATACCCAACAATATAGCCAAGTTTTTCTCATGATATACTTTTTTACTAGATTACACTAGGATATAATTAATAAAACCATCAAAAAGTAATCTAGAAACCTTTGAAACATTTGATTCCTCAATTCAATAAATTCAACTTGTGCAATCATAAGACCAAAAGGCATAACCACATATTCTTAATGGACATATTGACATCTAAAAGTTGTTTTCAAAATATCCTCCTTTTAAACTCAAAATTGGTGATATACCAAACATAATTCAATTTTAGAGAACCAATGGTATACCCTCAATTGATAAAAAATATCATCAATTCCTGGAAGAGGATACTGAATTTTTTATCATAACTTGGTTAAGATTATGATAATCCAAACAATGAATTAGACTCCCATCCTCCATTTTCAAAAAAATAATTGGTGCTTCCCATAGAAATGTACTTGGTTGAATGAACCCTTTACCTTCCAACTATTACAATTGAACTTTCAATTCCCTCAATTTTATTGGTGCTATCTAATAAGATGAAAGTGGGATAGGACTAGTTTATGGTAGGAGATCAATCATAAATGCAGTTCCCTATTTGGTGTAAACTCTGACAAATTGTTGGAAAAAACATCAAAAAATTGATAAAAAAGTCAGAAAATATCTATTCCTAATATAGTCCCTAGATTCTAAGGTAAGTGCTACCAACTAATAAGAAATGGTTCCAACCATCAATGTAAAAAGTCCTTTTTAAGCCTTTACACCCTAATATCTTCTAAAGATATGCTATGTTCCATCCAAAGATGTGAAACTAACCTTTCTGGTATAAAATTCGATGTGATATTTAAATGATGTCAACCAATACATACCCAAAATCAATTCATTGATATATATATTAAGCATAGAGAAATCCAAAATTAACCCAACCCCATTTATAGTTATAGAACAACCTTTACACATAAAGGCTCAATATTCTCTTTTTCCAAGAGGAGCTTGATGTTTAAAAATAGAAGGCATCATCTCAACAAGTAAACCCATATTATCAAAAAAATGAAAAGAAATAACAAGTTGTATATGCCTATATCAAACATAGCTTTCATAAGTGTTTAATATAAAATAATTGTACCTTTCACTATTGATGTAACGTCCCGACCCGACTTACCATCCAACACGGTAGACGGATCGGTCGCCACATGGCCTCAAGCGCATCTCCCCAAACACTAGAGGCTGCCGACTAGCAGTGAGGGACTAGGTGAGTCCATGGGGAGACTATGCCCTCATTACCAAAGTATCACAACGAAATTACAAACATACAATAGCGGAAGAAGGTAACTAGTAGAAAACACATAGACAACAGAAATAGATAACAAATAGAAAGATATGACATATATATAATGATGAAAATGGTAAAAGAGTCTAGAAAATATACAAATATGGTATAAGTCAATACAGTACAGTACAAGTGTAAGAAACACCAAAAAGAAACCAAAATGTATCCCCTGTCGCATCACAAGCCTCAGCTTGGTCCCGTATGCTCCTACTCCGAGCAGTAAATCAAGCACCTGTACAAGGGAATTTTCCATTCTCATTACCTACAATCATATAATCTACTTGGGTCCAAAAACATGACCCAAACAGGGTGTGATATTGAATCCCAGTAGGCAACTACAAAAGATCTGTTCTAATCTGTCAGTGAATATATAAAACGACAGTGTAATATAGAAAGTAGTAAACAAGAAAGACCGACCCAAGATTGTGATTTGGCTTGGAATCTCTTGAGGTATCCATTCCATTCATTAATCATTTCATTAAAGTGTTCAACCATTCCTTGAACCCGTTCCTGGAATACTCGATTCGGAAACCATGCATCGTTCAGGGAGAAAATCCACCAACACCCTACAAGCCCATTCCAGTGAACCTCCTAGGTACCCAGCCTCACTCTAGGTGTGGTATAGTCCGTCATCTGAGCCTGTCCCTAGTATCATATAAATAAGATTTGGGTATCACCCATTACATATCATGCCCTGTTGAGTCTGTCCATGGCATCTCACGTGGGATCCATGATTCACTTGGCATCATAGTAACAAGTCCCATATGAGTCCATCCATGGAAACTCACATTGGTTCCATGATTCACCCATGACTTTGTTTGACATTTTAAACATATCAAAATAATTTAACTCACATGGGATATCAATCCAAGAATTAACATACAAGGGTTAAGGGGAAAAACTCCATCCCATACCCGAAACCATTTCAATTACAATTTCATCTTATTGCAATTACATTCATATTAAATTCCATTTTTAACAACCCACAAGGGAAAGGAAAATCATACCTCAAAGGCATCCTGGGTCAAAACCCCTAAAAGAGTCATTCGAGGCAACTCACCCAAGGGGTGGTTCCTTTCCAAGGTGTACAACCTAACTCAGTCACACACCACCCTATTCAAATTACCTACAACACACTAGGTAATAAAAAGGTTAAATTCCAGGTTCAAGTGACACCCCAAAAGTGGGCGTGTGGCACTCCGGCATATATAAATAGCTTAACAATCAGCGAAAAGCATGAGAACACCTACCTTAGGCTCGTATTAGATAGATAATCTAGTATCAGGCTCTGATTCATCCTAGTTTGGAAGAAAACTGAAGAACAGATGAATAACGAGAAATCAGGGCATATGAGCCTTAATCCAATCTGTGTTTGTTATAACCATAAGAATAGAGAAGTATTAAAAAGGAATCGAGGACTTACCATTGAAGATTTAACAAGATAAACGATGCTCGAATCAGAGTTTGGATAGAGGAGAAGGCTTAAATTCTCCAAATCTTCCTTGGATAGCTCCCCTTACTGTGCGGTTGAATAATGAGAGAATTAGGTTTGGTTTTTATAAAATTTAATCAATTTAATTAAAAATTAATTAAATACCAAAACACAGCAGGTCGCACGGTTTACCCGCATGGTTTGAAAAACTGTGCGGAGATCGTGTGGACCTTACTGGAAGGAAAGGGGCAACCGCACGACCCCCCGCACGGTTTCCTCAAACCATGTGTAGGACGTGCGCAGCCTCTTCCAAGCCTGCACCAAGGCACATAGTTTACCTAGTCCATGCATAGGGCGTGTGAAAACCAAGTGCCAGGCCATTTTCTGCCTAAAACTTGGTTCCAGCCTCCTAACAAGCCCCCGAAACTACCGTAACTCCCTCGGCCAAGTTACGTATCCACATTAGGCCTCAACAGAACAGTTAAAATGAAAAGAAAAGAATCCGTACCTCATACAAAAACCCGGGTTCTTACAATTTCCCCCTTATAGAAATTCATCCCCGAATTGCTCCCTGAAGGGTGGTCAAGATTCATCTATGAACAGATCTGGCCACTGAGCATGTACGTCGGCCTCCCACTCCCAAGTCTCGTCCTGTAAATGGCCATGCTGCCATAACACCCATACAAGAGGAACTGACTGGCCTCAGAGAACCTTCGTGCTCCTATCAACGATACGAATCAGATGCTTCTCAAAGTATACATCTACCTGAAGCTCGACCTCTTCAGGATGGAAGGTATGAGACGTGTCTGAATAGTATCACCGTAACTAAGAAACATGGAACACGTCATGCATGGCTTGGTACCTATGAGGTAACTGCAACCGATATGCTACCGGCCCAACCGTCTCCAGAATCTCAAAAGGCCCAACATATCTCAGCGATAGCTTACCCTATATTCTGATCCGCCTGTGTCCTAGCCTTGGTGAAACACACAAGAGAACCTGATCCCCGACCTCAAACTCTAGGGGTCGTCTACGGCGATCAACATATGACTTCTGACGAGACTCTGTGGTATCCATCCACTTCTGTATCAACTGGACCTTCTTTGAAGTCTCCTGAACAAGACGCGGTCCCAGTAATGCTGACTCACCTACCTCTAACCAGCACAGGGGTGATCGGCATGGCCTACCATATTAGTCCTGGTACAATGCCATCTGTATAGTCTCCTGATAACTGTTGTTATAGGGGAATATGCCTCTCCCAAGAGCCCCCAAAATCCAAGACGCATGCTCGTAGCATGTCCTCTAGCACTTGTATCGTACGCTCTGACTGGACATCAGTCTGAGGGTGGTATGCTGTGCTCAGAAGCACCTGTGTACCTAGCACCCTCTGAAGACTCTGCCATAAACATGATGTAAAATGAGCATCCCTATATAAAACAATGGTGCGCGTGATCCCATGGAGTGGTACTATCTCATAGATATACAGCCTTCCCATCTCATCCACACTGAAGGTCTCCTTGATCGGTAAGAAATGAGAAACCTTCATGAGCCTATCCACCACAACCCACACAACATCGTTACCTCGAGGTGACCTCGAAAACCCATTCACGAAGTCCATCGCAACATCATCCCATTTCCACTCTAGGATAGGTAACTGCTGTAAAAGCCCAGCTGGCCGCTAGTGTTCTACCTACACCTGCTGACAGGTGGAACATCTCGTGATGAAACTAGCCACTTCCCTCTTCATACCCGACCACCAGTACTATCGGCGCAAGTCATAATACATCTTAGTGACTCCGAGATGAACTTCCGAAACTGAAGCATGAAACTCCCGCATCATCTCCTATCTAATATCCACAGAAACCCATACACGTCCATGGATACGAAGAACTTCATCCTTGTCTATCGTCCAACCAGAAGGATGGTCCTCACCTGACACACCTTCCCGTAGAACTAGGACTTTCGAATCTGATAGGCATATCATCCTTAATTTGTCCAAGAGGGTAGAAGTCACAGCTAAGGACGATAGAAAAGACTGCCCTTGGTTGTTCTGTACATCAAGATGCATCTCAGAGAATAAGGAAATAAGCTTCCATTCGTTGCTAGCATGTTCCACAACCTGTATTTGATTCCTCCTGCTCAATGCATCGTCCACAACATTTCCCTTACCAGGCGTATAAGCAAGCTCGAAATCAAAGGAATGTAGGTACTCCACCCACCATCACTGCCTAAGATTTAGATCATGCTAAGTAAAGATATATTTGAGGATATTGTGGTCTGTGTACACCACAAAATGATCTCCTAATAAATAATGTCTCCAACAGCTCATCGCATGTAAAACTGCTGCTAGCTCAATATCGTGCGTCGAATAATTCCTCTCGTGTGGCCTCAGCTGCCGAGATCCGTACGACACGACTCTATCTCCCTACATCAACACTGCACCCAGCCCAATACCTGATGCATCACAATAGACCGTGTAACTCTTACCCTATTCTGGCAGTATAAGGACTGGTGCTGATGTTAACCTTCCTTTTAGCTCCTGAAAGGCTGCTTCACAAGAATCTTTCCATACAAATTTCACGCCCTTCCTAGTCAGGACTGTCAACGGCGCTGCTAAGAATGATAAATCCTGTATTAAATGATGATAATAACCATCAATCCCCAAGAAACTCCATATTTCAAATACATTCTTGGGCTGTTCCCAAGAAACCATAGCTCTAACCTTATCTGGGTCTACAGACACTCCTGTCTTAGAGATAACATTTCCCAAGAAGTGAATCTGATCCATCCAAAAGTGGCACTTAGTAAGATTTGCATATAGCTGATGCTCTCTTAGTGTATTCAGGACAATCTCAAGATGATTGGCATGGTCATTCTGATTTCTAGAATACACCAAAATATCATCCACGAAAACCACGATGAACGAGTCCAAGTAAGTATGGAACACGCGATTCATCAAATCCATGAAAACCGCTGGCGTGTTCATGAGACCGAACGACATAACTAGATACTCATATAAACCATACCTGCTACAAAAAGCTATACAAGGTATGTATGCAGGTCGAACACGCACCTGGTGATACCCTGACCTCAAATCAATTTTCTAGAACACCCTAGATCCTCGAATCTGATCAAACAGGTCATCTATCCGTGAAAAGGGATATCAGTTTTTAACCGTCAGTTGGTTCAGCTTCCGATAGTCCACACACAACCTAATATCCTCGTCCGCTTTTTTCGCATTAAGGACCGGTGAACCCCACAGAGAATTACTGGGTCAAATAAACCCCTTTGCCTCCAAATCTTCGAGTTTCTTCTTGAGCTTTTTCAACTCCATCGTAGCTGTCCTGTAAGGAGTAATGGATACTAGTGCAGCTCCTGGCACTAGCTCAATGGAGAATTCCACCTCTCTCTCAGGAGGTAAACCTGAAATGTAGTCAGGAAAAACAT
The DNA here is from genome assembly GCA_963277665.1 of Viscum album. Lineage (NCBI taxonomy): Eukaryota > Viridiplantae > Streptophyta > Magnoliopsida > Santalales > Viscaceae > Viscum > Viscum album. The sequence goes on along the minus strand of OY728132.1, from coordinate 753,279,450 downwards.
CCCTGAAGCACTCAACTACCGGAGGAAGGTCCGTCTGACTCACTCCCTGATCATCCAGAAACAAACTAGCAATTTGGGCTGTCATCCCGCATGGCCCACGACGCTCTGGTCCAGTACGGCTTGCCTGGAGATCCCACTCTCCCTTAAGATTAAACACTGCACCCTCTGGTGATGTGAAAATCACCCTCCAACGGTAACAATCAACGTAGGCTCGGTAAGCTACTAGTCAGTCCATACCGAGGATGACATCAAAACCTGTCTTCTCAAGAACATAAAGATTCCAGACGAAGTGACACCCTCCAACCACAAGGGGGCACCCTCTGCACTTACGTAAAACCTCTGCCCTAACTCCTAGTGGTGCGTCTAGCATCAAGACGGCATCATAAGACAACACAACTAGCCCGAGGATTTTCACTATAGGTGCAGATATAAAACTCTATGATGCACCTTTATCAAAGAGGGAAGATGAAATAACAGATGCTACTAAGATCGTACCTCTCACCAAAGACGGTCCCGCTCCCTGATCCTCAGAAGTAGGCTGAACTGCGTACATCTGGCCTGAACCATGACCCTGTGATACAAAATCACTACCCGAAACTGGACCACTCTGACGTCTCGGTGTACTCTGTGCCTGGCTACCTCTGCCACGACCACTACCTCGGCCTGATTGGCCAGTCGCACCCCAACTCCCTATCTGATGAGAAGCTGCCGACCTTAATCCTACGTATGGAGTCGGTGCAGACACTCTATCGCTGGATGTTGGTAGAAACGTTGAAGATGCCCCATCTTTCCACATGATCATCACTAGACTGGGTCCCTAGGACACTGCAGCTTCATGTGTCCCAGCCTACCACACTGGTAGCACCTAAGATTGCTAACCGAAGATAGGTTCTGACCGCCAGAATCACCGTGTGGAAGCTCCAGACGATGCTTCCTACTAACGGTTGCTGTAGTACCTGGTCTCAATGCCGTACCACTCTGGATCGCACCTCCAGCCTCTCTCAGGTTACGTTATGTGATTAGCGTTTGGTTCACAATTCCAGAAATGGTAGTCAACCAGAAGATATTTACCTGATATCGGATGTCATATCTTAGACCATCCTCAAAATGCCTAGCCCTCGACAACTCATCGCCCAATAGGATAAGTGCGAAGCGTTGAATTTCAGTAAAACGGGCTGAGTATTCCATCACTATTAACGCGCCCTATTCCAGATGCAAGAACTCCCGGGCTCGATCAGCCCTCAAAGTCACAGGATTAAATAAATCATAGAAGGCTGTGTGAAACTCTAACCAATCCATCTCCCGATGAAGATCCGACTGGGTGATAACGTCCCACCACCTCTTGGCGGAATCATGAAACATGTATGTAGCGAACTTGACCCTCCTCTCTGTAGGCATCTCCAAATGCTCAAAGATATCTAGTATTGCCTCTAACAAGGAATCTGTTGCCTGTGGTCTGCCATCCCCTGAAAACATAGGCAGATGCTGCTGCTGGAACTCACGCGTCAACTATGCCATAGTTGGTCTAGGTTGCGGTGCTCCCTGAACGGTCTGCATAAAACACAACAAGCTCTCACAGAACTGTTCCTCAAAACCTGTGTTCGGTGGAACCGCTGGTGCCGCAGCTGGCACAACTAGAGTTTCCTCTAGTAGCCCATGGCCTACCATCTCCGGAACGTGGTCGTCACCGCTCTCCTGACGTATGACTAGAGGTCGTCGTGGTGGCATGACTCTACAATGCCAAACACATGCCTCAGTTCAAGATTTTTAATGAGATTTGAAAATCACGAGCACAAGAACCAAGACAGGACTGGTCAAGACCTACCTAAAAACCACGTCAACCCACAACCTGCATATAAAGCCAGGACTGCATAAGGTACAACCACAAAAAACCACTAGAGTCACTACCTCTTGCCCACTTAGAAGCCGAGTCTAGTTCAGGCTCTATTTTCAACATTCACCCCTTTGACATACCTTTGTTCAAAAGATTTAACCAATGGTCCACCAAGTTCCGATCCCTGAGGGCCTGTAAAACCTCATGAATCGAATTTTGATGCCCATATTACCATGAAATTCAATTTCATTTAGCATTTAAATCCCATTGGTGCATCATTTCCCAATCCATAAGTGCCCATACTATTTATGAATTGAAATATGACATCACTCTTCATTCATTGCACATAATCTAACACAATAGTAGGCACACCAATCAACCAACTATCAAAATTGTATGAAATAGCTATAACAACACCTATCAATCAACATGTAATATCTAATGAATCCCAAATAGCATGGCATAATGTATGACATGTGATTCCTAACAAGGTTCCTATATGATGCATGTGTTGGAAAACCCTCATCTCATTGGGTTGTAACGAAATAGAACCCACAATAATATCAATAGTATCAGCAAAACCATGTGCGTCACCCAACGGTGAAATTAGAACAACTATAATAATTAAAACCAGAAACACAATTCCATACGATGAAACTTGGCTTTTCCCTGTACGCGGGTTTGAAATTCCCAGGAAAAGTTTATTACCAATGTCCCTTCCCTTCCTACTCCTGTCTATAGTCGCCAAACAGTAAGTCAAATTAGAAAAGGAAAAACCCCTTTGATACCACTTTGTAATGTACTGACCCGACTTACCATCCAACCCGGTAGCCGGACCGGTCGCCACAAGGCCTCAAGCGCATCTCCCAAAACTCCAGAGGCTGCCGACTAGCAGTGAGGGCCTAGGTGAGTCTATGGGGGGACTATGCCCTTATTACCAAAGTTTTATAGTGAAATTACAAACATACAAAAGTGGAAGAAGGTAACTAGTAGAAAACACATAGACAATATAAATAGATAACAAAGAGAAAGATCTGACATATATCTAATGATGAAAATGGTACAAGAGTCTAGAAAATAGCCAAATATGGTAAAAGTCAATACAGTACAGTACAAGTGTACGAAACACAAAAAAGAAACCAAAATTTATCCCTTGTCGCATCACAAGACTCAGCTTGGTCCTGTGCGCTCCTACTCTGAGCAGCAAGTCAAGTACCTGTACAAGGGAATTTTCCCTTCTCATTACCTGCAATCATATAATCTACTTGGGTCCAAAAACATGACCCAAATAGGGTGTGAGATATAATCCCAGTAGGCAACCACCAAAGATCCGTGCTAATCTGTCAATGAATATATAAAATGGCAGTGTAATATGGAAAGCAGTAAACAAGCAAGACCGACCCAAGCTTGTGCTTTGGCTTGGCGTCGCTTGAGGTATCCATTCCATTTATTAATCATTTAATTCAAGTGTTCAACCATTCCTTGAACCCGTTCCTGGAATACTCGATTCGGAAACTAGGCATCGTTCAGGGAGAAAATCCACCAACACCCTACAAGCCTGTTCTGGCGAACCTCCTAGGTACCCAGCCTCGCTCTAGGTGCGGTATAGTCCGTCATCTGACCCCGTCCCCAGTATCCTATAAATAAGTTCTGGGTATCACCCATGGCATATCATGAACTGTTGAGTCTGTCCATGGAATCTCACGTGGGATCCATGATTCACTCAGTATCACAGTAACAAGTCTCGTATGAGTTCATCCATGGAAACTCACATTGGTTCCATGATTCACCCATGACTTTGTTTCACATTTTAAATAGATCAAAAGCATTTAACTCACGTGGTCTAGAAATCCAAGAATTAACATACAAGGGTCAAGAAGAAAAACTCCATCCCATTCCTGAAACCATTTCAATTACAATTTCATCTTATTGCAATTACATTCATATTCAATTCCATTTTTAACAACCCACAAGGGAAAGGAAAAACATGCCTCAAAGGCATCCTGGGTCAAAAACCCTAAAAGAGTCATTTGAGGCAACACACCCAAGGGGTGGTTCCTGTCCAAGGTGTACAACCTAACTCAGGCACACACCACCCTATTAAAATTACCTAAAACACGCTAGGTAACAATAGGGTTAAATTACAGCTTCAAGCGACTCCTCAAAATTGGGCATGCGGCACCCCGACATATATAAACAGCTTGAAAATCAGCGAAAAGCACGAGACCAACTACCTTAGGCTTGTACTAGATAGCTCGTCCAGTATCAGGCTCTGATTTGTCCTAGTTTGGAAAAAAACTGAAGAAGAGACGAAGAACAAGAAATTTGGGCATATGAGCATTAATCCAATCTGCGTTCGTTATAACCAGAAGAATCGAGAAGGATTAAAAAGGAATCGGGGACTTACCGTTGCAGATCTAACAAGACGAACGACGCTCGAATCAGAGTTCAGACGGAGGAGAAGGCTCAAATTCTCGAAATCTTCCTTGGAGAGATCCCCCCTGCTGTGCGGTTGAAGAATGAGAGAATTAGGTTGTTTTTTATAAAATATAATCAATTTAATTAAAAATTAATTAAATTCAAAAACAAAGCAGGACGTACGGTTTACCCGCACGGTTTGACAAACTGTGGGGAGACCGTGCGGACCTTACTGGAAGGTAAGGGGCAACCGCACGGCCACCCCGCATGGTTTCCTCAAACCGTGCACATTCCATGCACAGCCTCTTTCAAGATTGCACCAAGGCACACGATTTACCCAGGCCGTGCGCAGGCTGTGCACAAACCATGTACCAGGACATTTTCCGCCTAAAACTTGGTTATGACCTCCAAACAATCCCCAGATACCACCGTAACTCCCTCGTCCAAGTTACACATCCACATTAGGCCTCAACAGAACAGTTAAACTGAAAAGAAAAGAATCCATACCTCGTACAAAAACCCAGGTTCTTACAATTGAAGAACCAGATTGATCATCTATGATCAATTTCTCAACTCCATATAATTTCTTACTCATTTCACTTTTCTATTTGTTACCCTATTAAAATTCCACAGGTTAATGAGTCATGGTGTCCCTAGAATCAACCTATATTTCTCTATTCTAATGAAAATAATTATTTTTCATCACTCATCTCATTGAATAATATGATTCCTAAGAAGAATGAGATGTGTCTTTAACACCCAAACTTGGAGCACCGCAAAAATAGTGCTAAAGATGTCTCATCTATTTGCAATTGTGACATGCTCTAGGTGGTTCCATAAAATATCACTTCATATTCCTAAAATAACCACACTGAAAACATCTAGGATTAATCTTTGGTTGAGGAGAATTGATCAATCCCATGGTTTGATTTTGAGATATATGACCCCCTTGGGAATAAGTGTCCCTCCTATGCTTGTTCCCAATATTAGAGTTTTCACCTGTTCTCATGGGAATAAACATGCTTCCTCCAAAGTCATTTCCTAAGATGTATCTTTCTTCCACCGCCTCTCTATTGACCATTTCTATATAATCTATAATATAGAAAAGGTAAATCTTTAAGCGAATTTCTGGTTTCAACCCCACATAAAAAATGTGTACCTTAAAAGGCGAACTTCTTAAATATTTCGGTGAAAAGCATACTAAATTCATAAATTTAGTTGTATAATCTATTACTGAGAGATTATACTACTTCAAATTAAAGAATTACATTGCTCTTGAAATTCTGAAAGTGTGAGTATAGATTTTTTTATTAAACAATTCTTCAAAATCTTCCCATGCCATGCATTGGTCAAATTTTTCTTGATGTTCAAATTCCCACCACTGACATGTAATATCTTCTAAAAAATATGTTTCAACTTCACCTTAAACTTTAATGGTTTCCTAAGGAAATCAAAGATTCAATTCATCCTATTCAACCAAACTTCTACCTTTTTTTGTCTCAGAATACCCACAATGGATGTGTGGATTCTATTTTTGGAAATGAACCTAAAAGTCTAGTTTCTATAATTCATCATTCCTATTACCCTTACCCATGGCCTAGAAAACTTGGATAGTTATTTGAACCATCTATTAGTTCACCCATGGTTCTAGTGAAACCCCATTTTTGCAGCCTATTTTGGTAGGTTTCTCTAATTCCTACTTGATGCCATTCTTTATAACCAAAACAAAATCTATTCAATATCACTCATTTGAAATTAAAGGCTTAGAAATTTCAATTTACCAAATTTAGACATATTACAACCTCGATTTAATCAATTCAACAATTTTAAAAAATTTAACCATTTTGTAAAATGTTACAACCATGTTTTTCAAAACATCCATTATCGAATTTCATAAAAATACACTTTTTTCCATTTCATTAACTATTTTACTCAAAATGAATAATGTAATAATATTGTTAAGTCATAATATCCATTAATTTCATGCAAATATTATTGGATAAAACCTTGAAAATGAGGTGACAACTCTCCTACAAGTGTCTAAAAAAACTTATGTACCTAAAATCCTTGGTAACTTGAAGTTCAATATAAATAGGTTAGATGCATCTTTTTATTCTCTAGATTTTGGGTTCTAAAAATCCTATCACCCTGATATCATATAAGAGATAGATTGATACCATTTACATCTCCAAGATAAAGAAACTGACTCTATTTCCTATATCAATGACTGAACATTGGTGATACCATTTTTCCACAAAAGATAGATGGACCAACCAAGACTGATACCATTTGCAACATCCCACCCCTCAATCATTGTATTAAGAATAGGTGCTGGGGTGACTAGTGCTTAGGTGATATCCCCAAGACACGAAAGGCTGAAAATAAATTTCAAGGGCCTTAATAATAATTGGAGGAAGATTTTACCCTTGAAAGATAAAAATATGAACCACAAAGACAGTAACCAAAAAATCCTCTATATGATACATGAGTACAAAATAAAACTCCAAATATTACCAAACCAACAACCATATTAGAGTACAAGAAAAGGCCAAAATAAATACTTGAAGTAAACAAAAAATGACCAATAAGACTCAAAGACACCAAAGTAACATCAACCCAGTAACTCCCAAATTGCTCCAAGCTCCAACTTAGCAATCCATTCCCATGATATCAAGAAGAGTCACTAAAAAAATGAGATACATTGACTTTACCTATGTCTCGATAGATGAAATCTACAAACACATACCTTTTCCCAAGTAGGGGGTGAGTTTAAACTCAACAGGATTTCCCCATTCACTTCCTAACTCATGCCACTAAGACAAAACATGTTAGAATATTAATATAAAATAGTTTAAAAGAAATTTAAATAGTTTATGTCAAATCCAAAACATTTTTCCATTAAAATTAATAAAAAAATCCTTTAAACCATTTCTATATTCATTTATTATACTCATAACTAAATCTCCACACAGACACCATATATTCCTAGGTGATAGTTCTATAGTCTTGAGGATTTTATCATTGATCTACCAAGTCATCCCAAGGTAACCAATACCAGGTGCCCCAATATCACTCACCCATTACATAGGTTCATGTATAATGAAAATTAATCCAAACATGTATTTTAAATTACCATAAAAACCATTACATATAAAACCTTTCATTATTTAAAACATTTCAATAAAAATTTTCCATGAATCAAAACAAAATCCATAATTTTAAAATTATCATTTTTAAATTATCATATTAAAGTTATAATTTAAGAATGTTTTCCGCAAACCATCCACTTTACAAAATTTACAGGCCATCACTATATAGGATTCCATTAAGAATTATAAGAGTGTTTCATAATCATTATAACAATTAAATTAATTCAAAACCAAGACTTAAAGTTCTAATAAAGTGGAGTAGAGAGAGAATCCACTTACCTCACAATGGTTGATGAAAACAAAGAACACCATTTAAAAATTCTAGATCCAGTCACTAACTATGTTACCTTCATTAGATATAATAATAATTCATAATAAAAATATCCACAACACATAGATCTATTCATAATAGGCTAGATATATTGTTTCGAGAGAGAGTAGAGCCTTGGATCTTAGAATAATAGAGAAGAACAATGAAGAACATGAACTTACTGAGGAATCTAGGCATCCAACACACTATTATTCACCTACGGATTTCTTTAAAAATGAAGGGTATCATCTATCATGCCATAGAAGAAAAATAAATACAAGTTATGGGTGTATTATGGGAAAATAAGTGCTTAAAGTGAAAAATTGAATTAGATCCACTTTTAATATGGTCCACCTGTATTCTACATGGTTAGACTACACGTTTTGTAAAACCATGCGCCAACCATGAGGTGATACTATCTTAAGGACATGACTCACACATTTGGATCACATATTTAGAAAAACCATTCACCAAACATATTTTCCCTAAGTTTTGGGAAGCATGGTTTATCCTGGGAATTCACACAGTTTGGCCAAACCAAGTTTCGACCTTAAACCTGACCAGTGCCCACTATCTTCCCTTATAGGGTTTCTGGGAGATGCTACATGATTTCTACTAAACATGATCAAACCATTCACCTCGAGAAAAGCTTCCAAAAATTTTCAAAACCCCTATGAATATTCTAAAACTTAATCCAATCATTATATATACTTATAATACATAATTAAAGGGCCAAGTACCTAAAAATGGGGGTGCTACACATCTTAAAATAAAGAATCCTTGGAAATAAAATGGGTTTCATTCAATAAATAATAAATAACACATATACAAAAAATGAGTTTCATATCCCTTTCAAATGGAATCATGTAAGAGAAACATTTATAATACCATCAATATTCATAATGTAATAAACCCATAGAAAATAAATGGGTATCCAATAATATCAAGTAACATTCTAGGTTAATACCATTCAATAAAGATAATAAAAAATATGGTATTTACAATATATAGATAAAGGGTATATGGTTAAAATAATAATTTCCCAAATCAATAAATTTATGGAATCTAGGTGAAAAAAATTTAATCAATGGAATGAAAAATTGGGTTTTCATAGTGGGAATTCATTGGAATAAAATTTTGGTTTAAAAACATTAAATTATTGGGAAAGACAAATAGAATAATGGATTATTTCCATGAAAGTAGATAAAATTATTAATCTATCTGGGAAAACAAGGTTGATAATATCATTTTAAGAATTTCCTCGATCAAGAATAATATATATAAAATTATAATGAATTATATGAAATCAATTTTAAATTTTTACGGAAAACCACATTGGAAATTAGAAATATTTTTGATCTTCTAAAAGAATTTCACATTTTTTTAAAAACTAGGTGAAAAATAATTTATTTTAGACAACATGTATAAAGGAAGTTTCATAGAGGAGAAAAATATAGAATAAAATGTAAAATTACCTTTTAGAAAGAATTTTTAACATTATCATGAAAAGGAAAAGTTACAGGACACTTTTAAAAGTTATTTTCAAAAAGGGTGTCTCGAAAACATTGAAAATATTAAAATTTGAGAAGGAAGCTTCAATAATGGATACTTTAAAGTTTATAAAGGTTATAAAAATAAATGTGTAGTTAAATATAAAACATTTAATTTTCAAAGGATGAAAAACGCTTTTAAATATTTTGAAATACCTTTGTTTGATAATCAACATCATAAAAAGACTATTAAAATTTTAATTTAATAGGAAATAATTTATATGAGAATAATAGGAAATTATCCATATTATATTTCCCAAAATGATAGGATTACATTGGCAGGAAAGAAATTATAGACATGGAATAAAATATTCATTGGTAAGAATGAGAGTTATTATTACAAATGTTTCACTTTTATTTTGGATTTTTTATCAAATAAGTGGTTATTGATGATGATATTTAATTTCCCAAGATAAAAAAGTAAATACCATATAAAATGGGGTAATGATCGGATGAATGAAATATTGAAAATTATATTCAATTAATAAATAATATAACAAAATGAATTAGAAATTGAGTAAGTTAAACTCTCACGGAATTGGTAACTTACGAATCAATAGAGCATGAGGGGAAGATCCCAAATTGAAAATTAAAATATCATAAAATGGAAGATATTTTAATTAGTGAAATAAATTTTGTAGTTATTATACCATATAAAAAAATAATGGAACACAATAACAAGACATGTCCCATGGAGTTAAAAATGAGACAAAGAAACCCATACCTTGTTTCCCTGCTTAGTCGAATAAAATATAAGATCCTATTTAACAAACATAAATATCTTATTCACTTATTTCAGAAATTTTTTCATTTATATAAACTTTTATAAAATTAATTTATATTTATTACATACATTTATATTATTTATTCATTACCTATTTTTGATATTGGGTGTGGGTAATCTTGATCATTTTGAACTAGTTTCACAATTGCAGTGTTTCTATTCATTCTTCTAAAAAATTTAATCATTAAAAGTTAATTATAGTTACTATAATGTATGAATTATAATTATTTATGAATTTTACATTTCATTTCATAATTACTCTAGTCTTTATTCTAGAATATTAAATCACAATGAACATTTTGCAGTGATATTTAACCTATGAAGAGTGTTTTCTTAATTAGTGAGTTAAATATTGATGTATATTTTTCAGAATAAACAAATAATTATTTTTATATTTAAAATATATTATAATAGTAATTAATTTTTTTATAATAATCCATAACATAATTTCATATATTTGTTCAATTAGGTGGTCAAACCAACCCAAACATGAACAAACCATGATTACAGATGATTATTAGATGATTTAGTTAGAATATCATTACACCGATAGAATAATGATATAATTTAGTGTTTATTAGTGTGATATATCAGAATTATAAATAATTAAGATAATAATTTATGTATATATTTTTTTCATATAATGGATAAATTGATTTCCTCCTAGTTCGTTTGTTCAAGGCGGTTAATTTTATAATAGTTATTTTCCATTCATATCCTTAAGAGGATATTGAATTTGTATTACCAAAAAAATTATTCTCATAATAAAAATTATATTTATCATTTAAAACCAATCTCATCACAAACCATGTAAGGAAGTGATGAAAATAAAAATAAAAATCAATCATTCCATGGAGCCGGTAGTCCGAATGTACACATGGATGATGATTTCATTTTCCATAGAATAGGGAAACGATGTAATATTGTTTATCATTTAAGAATATAAAATATTTAATAAATATCATAATTATATATTAAATTATTTATTATGACCATCCTTGTGCAGTGGTTAAGGAATACAAAACTCGTTGCAACCTCGAGGTGGTAGTCCATACAACACATGATTTACATTTTCATTTTTATTAATGTAAAGGGGTGGGTGGTTAATTATTGTACTATAATTGTAATAAAATACCAATATAATAATGATACATATTTTTTCATATTAATATAATGAAATAAAATTTTATTGATATGAAAATAACATAAATAAATTGAAAAGAGAAAGAGAAGTTAGGAACTTATACCTCACTTCTTGGATTATCAAATTTGAAAATGGGTTTAAACATTTAATGGATGGTCTTGTGAGAATAAAAAAACATACTTAAGGTGTCTAGAAGTGTTAAGGAGAGGATTGGGTATATATTTTTCTGAACTAAGTGGGTTTTTTTGTGAGTGTAAGTGAGGAGAGGAGTGCCTCTTTTATAAGTGAAATGGAGTGGAAATTTTTGTAAATACTCGAAAATTTTCAATATTGAGATGTAAATATTAAGAAAAGTGGATAAAAAATTAATAAATAATAAATTAGAGAATAGTTAAGGACAATATATACCTCCAATACTCAATTATAAATATTTTAGTCCCTTTACCTCTAAGATTACTCATTTCTACCATTTTAATTTTCACCACGGTAACTATTTTTTACCTAGAAAATTTATCCTTTATTCCCAAAAATAAAATGGTACTTATTATATAATTTATATCTAATGATTTCAAAATTTAAATCAATTTTTTTTTCAATTTTTTTTAAAAGTGATAAAATTTAATTTTAAATTACTAAATATATAATGTTTTAAAAACTTTTTTTTTGAAAAAATATAACATAAATTCTTAAATATAAAATAGGGTTTATAAATTTAAACCAATATTTTTAAAATTATAAATTAAATTATAAAATACATATTTTTTTAGAAAAATGATTCATAAATTTTCAATATGTAACATCCTGCCCCTCCTCATTGGCTTGAGGAGTGATGGCTGTACTGCTCGGCCTTAAGTGACATCCCAAAGACACCAAAGACTAGAAATAAATACCAAGGGCCTCAGGAATATTTGGGGGATGATTTTACCTTAGAAATATAAAATATATAAAATACTTAAACAAAAACCAACCAAAACTCTATATGATGCATAAGTAAAAAATACAACTCAAAACATAACCAAACCAATAAACAATATTAGTGTACAGGTAGAAACCAAAGGAAAAACTCAAATAAAATCAAAATACCACATAACTCAGAACTCCCAAGTGACATCAACTGGAAACACCCAACCTACTCCAAGCTCTAAATCTACCTGCCAATCCAATGGTATTAAGAAGAAACACTAGATAACTGAGATACCCTACCTTTACCTGTGTCTTGATAGACAAAATTCGCAACCACATAGTTATTCCCAAGAAGGGGGTGAGTGTAAACTCAGTAGGATTTCCCCAATGACTTCATAACTCACACCACTAGGAAAACAATGTTAGCACAATTTATATAATAAAAATTTAATTAGTAAAAATAGGTTATATCAAATCCATAAAATAATTCTCTATAGAAAGAAATAAAAAATGCCTTTAAACTATTTCTCAATTTATTTGGCCTACCCATAACCATGTATCCACACAAACACCATGAATTCCTAGGTGATATTTCCATACTAATGAGTGATATCCCATTGATATACCAAGTCATTATAAGGTAACCAATACTTGGTTTCCCAATGGCACACAACCCTTCCATAAGGCCAGGTATAATGAAAATTAACTCACGCTAACCATGTATGCAAAATATCCAGGAAAAAAATTCCCTATAAAACATTTTAATTAATTAAATAATTTAAAAAAACACTTTACATGTATAAAAAACAATAATTTTAAAATAAACATTTTAAAATTATTACTTAAGGGGTTTTCCAAATTCTAAAAGATTTTCCACAATATTTTAATTCCAATACCAAATTGTGATTTCCACCAAGAATCACACAAGTGTTTCCCCAAAATTTAAATAAAATAAAATTGGAAAAACAAAGGACAACACGACAAAAATTAAAGATTTGATCACAAGTCACATTACCTTCACTTTATCTAACAAGATTTCATCATAAAATCATTCATAACAAATAGATATATACATAACATACAAGATATATGGTTCTGAGAGAGAAAATATTATTTTATATAAGATGAAAGAGGAATAACATGTACTTATTGATGAATTAGGGCCTTAAACGCACTTTGATTCACCTAATAATCACTCTCTGATCGAATATGATCATCTCTCAATCCTTATAAGAGAATGGAATTCAAGATCTTATGAGTTGAGGTAGAGAAAGAGGGTTAAAGGTATTAATTAATATTCGATCAATAATTTAAGTATAGAAAAATGTATGTCACATGGTTAGACCTCATGGTTTAGATACCATGAACCAATCATGTGGTGCTACTGTCTTAAGGCCACACCTCATATGATTGCCTTGAATAGTTAGACAAACCATGCACAAACTATACTTTCCCTCCATTTCACAATGCATAGTTTCTCCCAGTCATTCTCACGGTTTGGCCAAACCATGCACCAACCGTGCACTTAGACAGTGCCCACTGTCTTCCCTTGCATGGTTTTTTGGAGATGCTTCATGGTTTCTACTAATCTCGCACCACCGTAAAGCCTCTAAAATGTGCCAAAACCCCTCATAAAATCCAAAAACATATCCTTAACATTATATAGAATCAAAATAAATGAAAAAGGGTGATGTACCTAAAAATGGGGTGCTAAATTCTCACCACTATTGGCCTTTACATCCTTAGAAAGTATAAAACCCCTTTTTACCTAGATGATTTCTATCCATTACTCCTCAATTTCTTTATCACGCGCCCATGTTTCTTCCTAAATCCAACCGTATTTCCATAAAATCTTCACTAGACCAATTATTTTCTCACACAATACCTTATATTACTTATCCACAATCCATATAGGTGCATGAATTAATGTATCATCCTACTCTAGGTCAATGTGATTCCATCATATCACTTGGTCAAGATTAGGTTGAAACTTCTTCAAATGAGATACATGAAACATATTGTGAGCAAAAATAAACCTTGGAAGAAAATCCAATTGATATTCCACTACACTAACTCATTAAAGTATCTCAAAAGGGCCTTTGTATTGAGGAGAAAACTTTCCTTACCAAAATGTTGATTCTCGATCCTTAGAGATATTCTCAAGGACACATGTTCAATCACCTCAAATGAAAATGATCATAAATAATGATTTGTATTTTATTTCTGATGATATTGATCCTTCTCCATTCTCTTTTTGATCAAACAAATCATATATATTGTATAATTCACAAATATTGTCCCAATTATTGAAGTCTCACCTATTTTTCACCCAAAAAAGTGGATAATGACAAGGATCCCATACAATGCTTCAAAAGGATCCATACGTATTGTGGCATGATAATTTCTTTTATAAGAGGACTCTATTAATGGTAAATGATACTCCAAAGAGAAACTAAAATCTACGACACAATCCCTAATCATTTCCTTTAATTTTTAGATTTTCCATTCATACTATCCATACATTTGAGGATGATAATCCGTACTCTTATTCAACTATGTTCTAAGGGATTTTTGAAAGGATTTCCAGAAAATGAGATGTAAACCTAGGGTCTTTATTTGATACTATCAAGACTGGAATTCCATATATCATTAAAATTTTATGAATATATATTTTGTAAAAGTCTTCCACCAAATTAGTTTCACGAATAGGGATGAAGTGAGCCGACTTTTTAATACAATCCAAAATCACCCATATGGAATTGTGTTCCTAACCATCCTTGGTAGACCTATTACAAAATCCATGGCTATCTGCTCCCATTTCTACATTGGAATTAGAAAAGTCTATAACATACGAGCCGATCATTGATGCTTATCCTTGACCTAATGACAGGTGAGACATATCAAGACATAATCCACAATAATTGTTTTCATTCCAACCCACCAAATTTTTTCTTTCAATGTTTGGTACATATTCGGTATTACTAGATGAATAACCCATATTGAATGGTGTTAGGCACTAAGAAGATGTTCCTGAAAAGAAAAAGGTATGACCATCTGATTTCTAAACCAAAAAATTGAATTACCATCATAACTCTAACCTTCAATTTTATCCACAACATTGAGTTTTTACCTCACAGTATCACATTCAGAATTAGATTTCTATGCAACTATGACCTACTGAACCAAATTAGGACAAATGAAACTAGAAATAAAACTTCAACACCACCTTGATTTGATAAATATAGATGAATATATTCTATGAATGACATTAGTTTCCACTAGCCTAAATCAACTTTATCCAACTTATCATTTGAATTACTACTTAATGCATCTATTATAGGGTTACCTTTACTCAGTGTATACATCAAATTGAAGTCAAACATCTACAAATATTCCATCCATCCGTGTTACTTTCAATTAAAATATTTTTTGATAAAATGTGTTTCAAACTCTTATGATCCATAAAGTTTTTATATTTCTTACCAAAAAGGTAGAGACACCAAGTGTTCAAATCATGTACCAAAATAGCTAATTCCAAATTGTGTGTTGGGTATTTATTCTAATGCAACGAAAACTACTATGATCCATAATTAACAAAAAGATATCCCTTAATGGGAACACATCCCAACCCAGATCCTGATGCCTCAAAATTGAATAGATATCCTTTTCCAGACATTAGAAATTTTAGGATAGGTACTGATGTAAGTCTAACCCTAAGTTCTTGAAAAGATTTATTACATTCCTCATTTTATGGGAAAAGAACATATTTCTTCATCAAATCTATCATTGGTGATGCCAAATGTGAGATATCATATACAAAAAATCTGTAGTATCCTATTAATACAAGAAAACTATATATCTCAAAGGCATTCTTAAGTGGTTTTAAAGAGATAACAACCAAAACGGTCACCCAAGTCAGTGAAAAACATGGCCCGAGAGGCATTCCTGATCCTCGAGGGCTAGAATCTAGTGCCGAGTCATCAATAAATAAACAAAGGGAATGTTTTCTCCCAATATAAATAAACAAAATAGTGGAGAAGAAATAGAGAAACTCAAAATGAATAAATAATTTCCAAACTAAATATCTTTTATACAAGAACTGAAAATACAACAAGTTGAAAAACCAAAAAATCACGATGAACCTGATTTCCACAATATCCCCATGTGACTCCAAGGGTCACTCTCCAATACCAAAACCAACCATCACCCGTGATGATCAAAACCAAGCTAAAACCTACACCAAAATCTAAAAACAATAAAGGACTAGAGGAGTGAGTATTAAAACTTAGTAGACATGCTCGAAAAAATATATCAATAAGGCACTTCCTTTAAATAAACAAAACATCAATTTTAGTTTTGAAATGAAATATATGAAAGTAATCTTTTACACACACTTTCCACTTTAAAACCAAACACGACCCACTGCCCTTTTTTCATTTAAAACCACATTCTTCCCCAAGAGTGAACCATTATAATTTCAAATGGGAGGAAGATGTTTTTATTTTAAAAGTAAAGAAAGTCTGAAAAACATTTTCTAAACATTTTTCCATAAAAATTTTAAATCCGATACATAACTATTATCCAAGAAGCATACGATAAAATTAATCCATAGAAATGATCAAATAATAAGGGAAATAGAGATAATCACACAAAAATAACCAATGTACAATGCATATCAATTATCCATTATAGACAACTAATTACCAATAAACATGGGAGAACATAGGAGCTCATGAAATAATCTAGAACATACTATACATCTTGACTTATCCCGGAAAGCATGCCTCACTCAATGAAATAAAATTTCACCCACACGCTTGATCATACCATAAATGGTTTGACTGAGGGTCACTATCCCATATTAATAAAAACAAACAAACCAATACTTTTCTATGTGACACTAGCTAGACAATATTCCTAAGCTAGTACAACAATCATTCTCAGAAAATTCACTGGCTATGCCAGGTTCCCATGTCAAGAGTAAAGTAAAGTGGGGGTGAGCCAAAAATGCCCACCAAGAATCCAACCACATGAATATATGCCATATATAAACAACTCACACAATAAATAACCCCTCAAAAAACCCAAGGGTCACTCTCTTACCTTAAAACAATTATATCTCAAAGAAGCCCACACCGGGGATCTCCCATTCCCCTCAAGGTAAGTGGATCATGAGGGGTCCACAGTGAGGATTTATGATCAATTAAAATAAATGGATCATGATGATTATAAAGAAAGGAAATCCCATCCATTCAACATAAATAAGTTTGGAGAATTATCCGAGGAGAGTTTTCATTATAACTAGTTTTGTAAAAATTCCACCGGGCCTCAAACATCCTTCAATAAATCACTCACAATCAAAGAACCAAATACAACTTTAAAAAAGGTGTAGACACACCATTTTCCATTTTATAATCATTTAGAAATTCCATTTAATTACTCACACCACATTTACAAACTGATCCACTTTCATTAAATGCCAAATGGGACACAACATCATCATCACATGTCAAACCATTTTTTAAGAGCCAAACACACACCACTTACAAGTCCAAACCACTTAAAAATTCATTTGATAATTCCAAAACACCTTTTTAGATGTTAATAAAACATTTAAAAATCCAAAAAATGTTTTAAAATCCATAGATAACTCAAAAAATCCAATAGATCATTTTTTCAAACTCTTGGTGTGTGTCATATAACAAACCAGGGTCATATACTTCAAAAAAATTATTAAAACCACCTCATTTCACATAAAAAAGTTATATCAAATATCACACATCACTATTTAAAATATAAAGAAAGTGAAAAAAGAAATAAACCAATGATTATTTAATTTAAAGGGCAAGTGAAATGGGAAACATACCTCATTTTACTTTCTCTTCAACAACACTAACCCAGAACAACTCCATAAAGGTTCCAAGAGCTATGAAAAACCAAGAGGAACCCTAAAAGGATAAAACCCCTAACATAAACCAAGGGAAACATGAAACCTAGATCCACATGACCAAGGGAGAGGAGGAACTCAAGAGAAAATAGAAGGAGAAGGAAGAGGAAGAACAAAGGACGAGATTACCTTGAAGAATCACCCTCATAACTTGAATAAATACACTTGGAATCCCCTTGGAAGAAGGAGGGATGTGTGATAAAGACGGAATTCTCCTAATAGTGTCATACAAACCAAATGGGGGAAGAATGTAGTGACTTGGGGTTAAATACTCAAGAGGGAAGAAAGGTAAAATCATACTTTTAATGACCTGTGGATTATACACGGTTTACCAAACCGTGCTTTAACTGTGCAACCCTCACTGGACACACTAGGAACTTGCATGGTTTGGACATGTGGTTTGGTAAATCGTGCGTCAACCTTGAAACACGGTTCTATAAAAAAATTTCAAAAAATATGTCCATTCCTTGCACAAAGTTTTCCTGACCATGTGTTGACCATGCCCCCATCTCTAGAGGCATCCCAAGGCTTGAATGTTTTCTTAGGGCATGGTGCATGGTTTACCCTAACCTTGCTCCATCCATGTTCCACCTAATTTCAATCCCAAGACCTCCATTTTTCATTAAAAACTCCCGGGGAAACAAAATAATGAACATGGGATCAAAACTAAACAAAAAAACCCCCTAAATTTCAACTTGGAACACCCTAAACCCATGATAAACCCAAAATCAAAAAATGAATCAGAATAAAGGGTGAAAACAAAAATCTGGGTGTGGAAATTCTCCCCACAACAAGACTTTCTTACCCTAAAAAACACACTATATTGAGTTGTTCAGTAAAAGACATAGGAATTCCAAAAATGAATGAATCCAACCTCCCAAACCAAGAACACCTTAGACAACACCAAAAAAGGCTAATACGCATGCCTAAAATGAACAAATGATCCAAATCCATTTCTTAAAAATGGTGGAAAAAATAAATCCACTACTTCTATAACTTTTTTTTAAAAAATTACCGTTGGGAATACTCCCAAAATCCCAATGCTCACTCAGAAGGAAAAACTCGGAACCAAAAATCCCAAATGAAACCACCCACTAATAAGCTTCACCTGATAGAAAACTAGTTTTTCAACATAGGAGGCCGGTTCAGACTCCCCACCATTAGAAATAAACTAGCACTGATCAACTTCATAAGAAACCTCCATGATGGGTCTCTCCACCCTTAAGAACCAACCCGATTTAACTAACCAGTAGATATTGACATGGAAAAACATTCATGGGAAACCTAAGAACTTCTCAAATAGACCGAACCTTACCACATGGGGTTCCACAATAAAAGAAACTCCAAACCACTGAAAAAGAACCAAACTGATCCACAATGAGGAACTTATAATTATGTGGAGAACTTCAACAAGAACATTTAAACTATCTCACCCCAATGGTGGAGATAAGGGTTGAGCCAAAGTTCCCCATGCTCCCTATTCTTCTTGAGTGCATGAAAATCTTCACTCTATAACCTACGGATAGAGTCCTAATGTTCAAATCATATTCTTCCCTATAGTTAGGAGTTGATAATATTTGATTGAAAATCCTTCCTTTAGTTCTATAAATATTTACACAACACTCATATATCATAATACACCACAAAACCCACTTTTATCTAAAAATGCACACACATAACACACCTCTTCATAGAATGAATTAATTTAGAAATCACAAAGTAAATAAAAACATTCAATTTAACCATGAGTTCGACAACAACCACTTATAAAATTTAATGAAGATTAAACACTGAAAAACACCACAAGAACAAACCATTATAACGAAGGAATCATTACATAGAAAGAGTCCTCATACTAAGCCCAAAACAATACCATACCCCTGAAACCGAGCTAAGGTGTCTTTTGATGGGGTGGGTCTGGCTTCACGTCGCTTCTTGGAAACATCCTAATAGAGCCATTGAAAGTGACCCAGTTTTCTATAGGCACAACATGCCTTTAGAGCACTCAGAAATAATGAATTCTTATGATATGTCTTGCCATACAAATGAAACACCATGATCTTACACTTAGAAGAAACTAAAGAAAGATCTAGAGGAATTTTAATTCCCCTACCTACACCACCCACTTCTATCTGCCTTCTGATCTCCTAAATGGAATTACCTTCAACACTTTTAGAAACTAGAGGACGATTTTTTGCCTCAAGAACTCTCTCTAGAAGAGCTTCAATATGAACAACTTTCCTCAGTATGCCGATAAATAAATTTAAGCCAAACTATGACACGTTTGATTAAAGATCAAGACAAATACCATACTTGAAACATTGATCCTTCACAGAATCATCCATAGCACACTCTGGGAGATAAGGAATTCTTTCTTAAAAAAGGAAATAACTCCAACACTGACCCATAAACTTGCTGCAAACAACACATTAGCATCCCCTTTCTCACATTCAAAACCTTAGAGAAATACTACTGGATGAATGAAGCCTTGAAAAACTCCTAGGTAAGATATTCCAAATGATTGGTCTGAGAGACCGACTTCCACCACTTCTATATCAGACATTCAAGCATAAAGGTAATAAAATTTACCTTTAATGACTTAGGAAACTCAAGGAAACTAAGGGTTCTTTCTATTTTCCACATCCACTTTTCCACTTCGACGGGATCTTCTTGACCAAAAAATGGATGTGGATTCAACTTATGAAACTCAAGAAACAAATACTTTGTTTGATCAACTGGAAGGTCTATCAATGGTGAACCACCTGTGGCTTCACTTCAAATATCCATCAAACCTTTATGGGGGAAAACACTAACCCATAAGAAAACCAATATCTCAATCAGAAAATAAATCATCAACAAGAGTTCTCAAACTCAAAACACCACATAAAAAATATTCCCAAATCACAGGAAAGAAAAAAAATCCACACAAACTCTATATATCAAAACAAAAAAATTTTCCTCTTAAAGACACTTTTAAAAAGAAAACAAACCCGGGAAGTTACAAAATCACTAATGGTATTCCTTAGAGCCTCACTGACATGCACACTATCATGAAAAAACTAGGAACCCATCCACTCATGCTAATTTGGGTACTCATCCACCCACATTTACACACATATCCATGAATTCTATCACTCATGGGAATACTAAATTTCAAACAAAACAGTTTTCACTTTACAAAATAAAACATTCAACACATGTTTTCATATTATCAACCCAATTACCATTTCAAAATTTATAAAACTTTTTAAAATCTAATCAACCAAGAAGTCAAAAACCATTTTCAAAATCTATAAACTAATTAATTTTGTTTCATTTGAAAACATACATCTTGTGAATCCCATTGAAAAATTTAACTGATCCCATTCAAAACATTTTTCAGAAGCTCAATACATATAATTTCATAAAGAATAATTTCATTAAAATTCATTTCTTCCCATTTTAAAACAACCTTATGAAACCCTGTTTGAAATAAATTTCCATTTATAGATAACCATTTTAAATAAACCCTTGGTTTTGATTATAAAAATCCAATATCATTAAACACATCCCCTCTTTACCCCAAAATCATTTTACCAAAAGTCCATTTTCTATGGTTTTCTTCAAAATAAATATGAAAAGTCAATTTACATATTTCCAAAAACAAAAAATTATCACTTTAAATCCACTTTCCATAATTCCTAAACATAGGTTTGCAAAACAAATTTCAGAATCAGGAAGACCCAAAAAAATTTACAAGGGGAAACTGGTGTTGATGGGTGTCTCAGCCATATGGTTGGAAGCCATGTGTCAAACATTCAACCATCACATAGAGACTTCTAGGACCATGTCCCCAGCTATACATGGATTTCCAACCTCTGTGATATCATTGAGACTATTAGACCAACTCCCTTTTCATTTCCCAAACACAAAACAAACCACAATAACAAAAAAACCAAATATAACCTAAATTACCATAGAAACTCAAGGTTTTATATAGAAAGTGTTGGCTAGAAACTCCCTCATACTTACACCCCATGTTATGATAGTCCTACTCTATCTACCTTGACATCCCAAATAAAAAAAGGGTTCTTTGAAAGCTAGGTCCCCTAAAGAACCAAACTGCTCTAGTAGAATTTTTTCATGAACCAACTCAAGTCGAATATGAACCGGTCACTTGAGTCAGCCTAATACATGGATCAAGAGGAAATAACGATCCTCTTGGGCTAGAAAATAGTGATGTGGAATCAATAGATAAAAAAATGAAGTTATTTCTCCCAATATAAATAAACAAAATAGTGGAAAACAAACAGAGCAACCCAAAATGAATAAATAATTTACAAAATGAATATCTTTTATATAAGAACTGAAAATACAAAAAATTTCACAACCAAAGCTCAAGATGATCTTGATGACCGCAATGTCCCAATGTGACCCCAAGGGTCACTCTTTGATACCAAAACCTACCATCACCCGCAGTGATCAAAACCAACATGAAACTTGCACCAAAAGTTAAAAACAAGGAAGTACTACTGGTGTGAGTATTAAAACTCAATCGTCATGCCCAAAAAAATCTATTCTCAATGAAATTACTTTAAATAATAACAAAATTAATTTTTGGTTTGAAATATAATATATAAAAGTGAGATTTTCCACACACATTCCACTTTAAAACCAAACACAACCCACCTCCCTTTTTCAATTTAAAAAAACACACTTCCAGAAGAGAGAACCATTAGAATTTCGAAGAGGAAGGAAGATGTTTTCATTTTCAAAAGGAAGAAAAAGTGTGAAAATGTTTTCTAATACATTTTTTCATAAACCTTTGAAAGCCAATGCATAAATTTTATCCAAGAATCTCACCATGTTAGTTAGCCATAACTGTGATGACATAATAAAAGAAATTGAGATAAGCACTCAAGGATAACCAACTGAATGTGCATATCAATTATCCACTATAGACAAATAAGTTGTAATAAACACAATAAAACATAGGAGCTCATGAAATAATCTAGAAAATACTATAGATCTTGATCAGTCTGGAAAGAAAGCCTCACTTGATGACATAATATTTTACACATATGCTTCATCAATCCCTAAATGGTCTAACAAAGGGGCACTATCCCATATAAAGAAAATCAAACTGACCAATACTCTATAATGATCCACTATATAGATCATAATCCTAAGCTAGTGAAGTAATCATTCATAGAAAATTTTCTAGCTATGCTAGGTTCCCATGTCAAGAGTAAAGTAATGTGGGGGTGATCCAACGATTCCAACTGAGCATCCAACCACATGCACTTATATCATATATAAAAAATTCATACAAAAAATCACCCTTTAGAAACCCCAATGATCAATCTCTATCCTTAAAATAATTAAATCTCAAAGGGTTAACACTAAGAATCTCCCATTCCTCTCAAAGTAAATGGACCATGAGGAGTCCACAATGAGGACATAACAACCATTAATATAAATGTATCAAGATGATTCTATCATGTGGACATCCCATTCAATAAACATAAATAATGAAATATTATTATCCAAGGAGAGTTTTCATGATAAACACTTTTATAAAAATGCCAACTGGGCCTTGAACAACCTTTGATAAATCACCAACTTTCAAAGAACCAAATCCACCTCTCAATAAGGTAAATAATTACCATTTTACATTTCAAAATCATTTAGAAATACCATTTAATCACTCACACAACATTTATAAACCAATCCACTTTCATTGAATGTCAAACGGGCCATAAAATCATCATCACATGTAAAACCATTTTTCTAGAACAAAAAACACACCACTTCCAAATCCAAACAACATAGAAATTTATTTTATAATTCCAAAACACCTTTTTAGATGTCATAAAAACATTTACAAATCCAAAAAATGTTTTAAAATCCATAGGTCTCTCATAAAATCCAATGAGGAATTTTATGAAACACTTGGTGTGCATCACATAACATATAAAGGGCATATATTTCAAAAAAAATATGAAAAACACCTCATTTTACATCAAAAAATTATTTCAAAGACCTCACATCACTATTTACTATACAAGGAAGGTAAAAAAAAAAATAAAGAAACCAATTATCATTGAATTTCAAGGGCAAGTACAAAGGGAAACCTACCTCATTTTACATGGATTAAAACAATGAAAACCCATAAAAACTCCATAAAATTTCCAAAAGACAAGAACAACCAAGAAGAACCCTAAGAATACAAAAATAGCAACATAAACCAAGATTAACATGAAACCTAGATCCAAATGACTAAGGTAGAAGAGAAACTCGTGAGAAAATGGAATGAGAAAGAAGAGGAAGAATAAATGAGGAGATTACCTTGAAGAATCACCCTCAAAACTCGAGGAAACCCACTTTGAATCCACTTTGAAGGAGGTTGAAGGAATGAGGAAGAGGGGAGGAGACTCATAGTGTCGGATAAACCAAATACAGGAAGAACAGGGTGAATTATGGTCAAATACCAAAGAGGGTTGAAAGGTAAAATCACACTTTTAATTACCTAGGAATTGTACATAGTTTGGATGTATGGTTTACCAAACCATGCACCCCTCACTAGACACATTGGGCACTCACATGGTTTGGTAAACCATGAAGCAACTGCACAACATGGTTCTATCCAAAATGGAAGAACTATACTCATTACTTCCACACAGTTAGCCTAACTAGGCATGAGATATGTACACCTGTCTGGAGGTATCCCAAGGCTTGAATGGTTTCTTGGAGCATGGTCACAGTTTCCCCTAACTGTGTACCAACTGTGTTCCACCTTCCTTTAATCCCAAAACCTCCATTTTCACTAACAAGTTATGGGGAAACAAAATAATAAACATGGGATCAAAACTAAACAAAATAAAACCCCAAAATTTAAAATTGGAACACCCATAACTCATGAGAAAACCAAGATAAAAAAATGAATAAAAAAGAGTGGAAAAAAATCTGAGTGTGACATCATCAATTCCATAAAGATGACTGGTGCATTCGTAAGATAAAAAGGCATAACTAGATACTCATAATGACCACATCTAATTCTGAAATATGTCATCAAAATATCTTATTTCAAAACTCGTAATTAGTGATACCATGAACATTAGTAAATTTTTGAGAACCACTGGGCTCCCCTCAGTTGATCAAAAAATATCATCAATTCATGGAAGTGGATACCAACTATTAATCATTACTTGGTTAAGATTGTGATAATCCACATAAAGTCTAAGAGTTCCATCCACATTAATCAAAAATAGTTTCTGTTCTACCCATGGAGATGTTATTGGTGAAAAAAAACCTTTACTTTATAACTCCTATAGCTAAACATTTAATTCCATCATTTTTTAGTGCCATCCAATAATAAAAAAGTGAAATTGGACTTGTCATTGGAAGTAGATGAATTGCAAACTCCATTTCTATTTTGGGTGGAAACCTTCATAATTTTTCTGGGAAGACATCAGGAAACTAGTCAATAATAGTAGGAAAATATCTATTCTCAATATCATCCATAGATTCCAATGTAATTGCTTCCACCTAATAAGATATAGTTCCAACCCCTAGTGAAAAAATTCCAGATCTAATTTCTTTATATCCAATCTCCTCTAAAGACATTGTAACAACCCAAACTTTCATCAATGAAAATTCCTCTTGATCTGATTAAATGTCTCATTATGTAAATTTTTTATATAAATGTAAACTTAATTGGTTTTAGGTTTTTTGATTTTAAAATACGGTTAGGAATTATGATAGTTTCTAATGTAGCCGTTGAACAGTGATCACTTGATTAGTATAAATATAGGGATTTATAAAATCCAATTTACTCAAACAAAGGAAGAGATGTCCTCATCCAGTATACTTGCTTCGTACGAAGCCCATTTTTCAGAACTCGTAATGGAGGTGGCATCGTTGGGCTTCGCTGTTTACCAAGCCCAAACCGAGCTTAAACATGTTAAACTTGAGTGGAATTGACTACGGGAGAAGTGGAAGTTAATAGAGATTACCACCAGGGCGATGTTATCTGAGCCACCCCAAGAGTCTGTCACCATCGCACACCTTACCCTTTGGTCTTATACAGGTGTTATAAGGGGTTATGTAAAAATACCATAGCACTATTATTATGTGCATTATTTTTGTATAAATAATGTTCATTCATTTTATTATTGTTACTTTGAAAATAGTTTTTTAAAACACAAATAGTATTTTTAGTTAATATTCAACTAAGAAATCTATTTTGAATAATTAATTAATTTTTGAATTAAGTAAAATTTTAATAAATTATTATTATTATTATTATATTAATTTTTATTAAATATAAATTATCGTATAATTTTATGAATGAAATTGTAATTTTTATTAAGGTTTGAAAGCTGTTTTTGTCAAAACCCATGAATTTTTTATATATGTGGGTTTTTATTTTAAAAGTAAATATTCACATATTTAGAAACTTATTTATATAAAATTAATATTAATTTTGGAAGCAGGACATCAAAATTATCCAATGGTGATTTTTTCATAATTTTCTGAGACAGTCGAATGTTTGGGTAAAAATTAAATATCATTTAAATATATAATGTGTTTTATGACATCATAATGACCCAATAGTGATGTAATAAAATACTATAAACATTATGTTAGGCCAATATATGTTTTATCATTAAAATAATGTGATTTTTTGTTTTTTTATTTATTTTA
Organism: Viscum album; assembly: GCA_963277665.1. Lineage (NCBI taxonomy): Eukaryota > Viridiplantae > Streptophyta > Magnoliopsida > Santalales > Viscaceae > Viscum > Viscum album. The sequence continues at coordinate 753,252,726 of OY728132.1, read as the reverse complement.
CAAAGCTTTGGTGGACCCTTCAAAGCTTATAAAACATTCTGTCTTTTTAAATCGTTTTCCTTGAGAGTGTGACTCAACTCCACATAAGCCACCCTATTATTTTAATAAGTTCATCCATTGGCATTATAAAATATTTTTTTACAACCATGGGCCAAAACCATGGGTTGGTTTGTGGTTTTGATTAGTTTAATGTGAGGTGTCCCAAACCTAAATAATAAAGACTTCCCTCTCCTTTCCTATATAAACCCACACAATATCCCACTTCATATTCACAAAAATCCTTTGGAGTTCGACCCACCAACTCCCTCCTCTCTATATAATCCTACCAAGGTGCCCAAATCTCTCAAGAAGCCTCTCTCAAGCCCCTCCCAAGCCTTTGGGATCACACTTCCAAGTAAGGGATTTCTTCCTTTCTCATTTTTTTCCAATTTTATTTAAGTTGTTATTCCATTTTGTTTTCAATTAAAAATGTTGGGGTATAATTCAGAACCTCCCCCATACTACCTTATTTATGTTTTGATGATGGGATACCCCTTTATCTCTCATTAATTCCTCCCATGTACACCCGTTACCATGCTGAAATTCCGTGAGTGATTTCTCAATCCTCTTTTACATCCAAGTAATTATTTTGTATTATGCATCTAAATTCCATTAAGTTCATTGGGAAACGTATCTATATGACCCCCTTACAGTCCATTTCTTGTAAATAAAATGAGACACCCATTTCTCTTTCATCAACCATTTTTTTATGAGTTCTTATTTCACACTATTATGTTGCTGAAATTGCACCGCGTTTTTCCAAGCCAAGATCATTGGGTAGTGAATACCATACCCATGTATCTATCAAGGGTATTCACCTTTATGAACATATACATATTGAATGGAAATTTCATGTATTTATTCCACATTAATTAATTGTGTAATAACTTATGATGTTGATTGATTTCATGTTATATGATCCATGTGGAACACTTATGCATGAAATGAAATGTTTAAGATGGGTGCACCCTCATAGCGCTCCAATGAATTTGGTAAAGATTAATATCCTGATATTTCAAGTGAAATGAGAGTTTATTCATGATAATTTAAGTTCAATTAGGATTTACTCAGGCTGAATGTTCAATGATCCTTAGCCCATTCTAAAATCACGTTAAATGTTGTTTCCACATTTCCATGTTATAATTATCATGCTTTATCATACCTTTATGTTCATGTTTTTCTTGTGCTCCATTGATATGACTATTTTCTAACATGTAATGTATTCCTCATGTTATTCCAAGTTTATTCCCTTACTGGGCTTTATATCTCACCTTTTTCTTATACTTGTGCTCAGGTTATCCCATGCAATGGTAAGTACGAGGGAATATAGTGGTCATGTAAAGGAAGTTTTCAATAATGATGTTGTATTTCATGTTTTAAGTTGTTATGTAATGATCTTAAGCCACAAAGACACTAGAACTCTTAATCTTCCATGTTTTATCAAGTGAATTTTATGTAATAAATCAGGTTTAAGCGTGTAATAAAAAGAATATGGTTTTCATAGTTGGTATCATAGGATAGGTTTAGTTATTTTTGGGACTAGGATTAGAAAACCCTAGTAAAGTCTTAGAGACAATATTGAGTATAATAAAAACATCCCCATGTTTTGGTGTGTATTGATTTAGTGGTTTATCAAGAAAATACATCCCTGTCTGGATACGACTAGGTACAAGCAGCTCTAGCACAGATGTACCTAGGGGTGAAAACCCCAACAAGGAGTTTCGGGCTTGACCTGGGGTATCTTGGTACACGACAATGAGCCCTGTTGCACTCTTGATTATGAAACTCTCAGGGGATTTACTTTAGTAAATTCATAATCTTAGTATGAACTCTTATTAAGGGAATTAAAAAAATTCCCCTAAGAATATATGTTAGAAATTAGATCATGTATAGCATAGATTGAAGCCTATGGATTCGTAATTTAAGGAAATAAAAGTTATTTATAAGTAATTAGTTTTTTCCTTGAATTAACCTTTATGTGTTACCCCTAAGTTTCCTTTTATTCCATAAAATGGCTGGTAATAGGAGGACTAGGGCTAACAACTGATGTGAAGATCAATGTGATTACTGTGCTAATGAGAAGCCCAATCCGATGGGAGCGGGAATCACGAACTTTGTCACACTTATCTATCAGTTAACTCAATCTTTGAATAGAAACATGGGTCAAGAGGAATGTTTTTACCTCCCCTAAGAAAGAACAAGTCACTATTAAGAGCTTCATGAGACAAAGGCCTCCTACTTTTAATGGATCATCTGATCTCTCAATCGCCGAACAATTGATCAACTCTGTTGAAAAGATCTTCTCCATCCTTCAATGTTCCGAACAGGAGAAGGTTCTTCTGGATACTTATTATATGGAGGGTGAAGCCAATCAATGGTGGACATTGATAAAAATTACAAAGCCTGAGGAGGAGATTGAGAAATTGGAATGGAAGGATTTCTGGAAGATGTTCCTTGATAAATATTTTCTATGCACCCTCCGACTTAAGATGCAAAGGGACTTCCTTGCCCTCAAGAAAAAAGATGATGAATATGTCGGAGCGTACGTGGAAAACTTCAAAAGTATTGCATGATACGCTTCTGGATTTGTTGTTACCCCTGAATGTAAGGTTGACTGCTTCTTTGGTGGGTTGAAACCTAGCCTGTGAAAAGCCTTGGTGATCCGCAACTTCGACAAATATGAGGAAACTGTCCGATGTGCCCACAAGGTTGAAATGGAGATCGACGAACCTCAGGGGTATCATGTGGATAAGAAATGTAAGGTGGAATTCAATTATGGTGGTCCTATGGATAAATCAAATGGTTCTAAGAAGTTACATCACCCCACTTTCTGAAGGTGAGGAAAAAAGCACCCTAAAAATTTCCTGAAGGGGATGAGGAAATGCTTTAGGTGTGGAAGAGAAGGTAACCTGGGTATTATCTATCGAAAATAAAAATCCATAGTGGTGAAAGAATAGAGGATTGCTCTGCCCGGCCCTTAATGCGTTTTTCATTACTTCAACTGCGAAGAATCAAGACACTTTGCAAACCAGTTCCCTATTCCAAGGGTTTTTTGAGGCAACCAACAACCTCAAGGGTAGCGAGTTTTTGCCATCACTACTAATAAAGTGAACCCCAACAACAAAGTGGTGACATTTATGCTAGATATTCATTCAAGAATAGCGAACATACTTTTTGATTCAGGTTCTATGCATTCTTTTATATCCTGAATGTTTAGTAAAACAATCCCAACACCCCCATAAATCATGAAAGTAAAGATGTCGGTAAGTACGACAAATGGGGTAATCATTTCATCCCATGAATATAACTCATCCCCTATCATAATTGGGGGATTGAACTTCCTAGAAATCCTCATCATACTCCCTCTCATATAATTTGATTCAATTCTTGGCATGGATTGTTTTTCCTTATATAGATCCAACATAAATTTCCGTGAGAGGGAAATATCTCTCCATGTGGAGAATCGACCACCAATTATATACAAGTGAAAGGAGGAATATTAATCTTCTTTTTCCCCATCATCTCAAGGGTGGATTTTACTAACCTATGAGCATGCGTATCTAGCTCAGATGATTGAGTCTAAGAAGGAATTCCTCCTTGAAGACATTCACATTGTGACGGAATTCGCTGAAGTCTTACCTGAGGAATTTCCTGGTCTTCCTCCTAAAAGAGATGTTGAATTCTCAATTGATATTATACCTGGGGAATTTCCAATATCTAAGACTCTATATAGAATGGATGTTGTAGAGTTTGAGGAGCTGGATAAACAACTACAGGAGATTCTGGATAAAGTTTTATATGCCCAAGTGCTTCACCATAGGGTGCACCGGTCCTTTTCGTCAAGAAGAAGGATGGGTCAATGCGCCTTTGCATCGATTATCATGAACTTAACAAAATCATGATAAGGAACCAGTATAATCTCCCACAAATTGACGAATTGTTCAATTGGATGTGTGGAGCACAATACTTCTCCAAGGTGGATTTGTGGTTAGGATATTATCAAGTAATGGTAATGAAGGAAGATATCCCAAGACTGCTTTTCATACAAGATACGAGCACTATGAATTCATAGTATTGCCTTTCAGGCTCACTAATGCTCTAGTAATCTTTATGAACTTGAGGAATAGAGTCTTTATGTAATGACCCAACTCCAGTTTCCCAGAGTCAGTGCATTATTACATAACATTGGTATGATACAAGGAAATCATGTCCTGAAAGACCGATCAATTTAATAGCCTTGGAAGAAAGATTCATACATAAGTTTAACTTTAAAAATTTAAAAGAAATAGAACACTAATTTATTCCATTAGAAACATCCAAGAATCCTAGATTATTCCTACAAGTCACTCATAACTAACTTCTTCATATCCTGGGAAAATTAAACATAAGAAAGGGGTGAGCTCAAATGCTCAGTAAGGGTAAGAAATATAATGGAAGATAACATAAATATTATGGTGAATAATTGAAAACACATGCCTTTACAAATAATAAACATGAACACTTTTATGGCATGAATATGAGCTGAGTAAATAATGACATAATAAAATGTAGTCATGAGTATTCTATTCGTTAAATAACAACATGAACCGTCAATATTATTTTCATAATGAAGGAATGTATAATGCCGGACATTCTGAAACATCCTGTCAAGGCCTCGACCAAGAAGTCTAAAAATAATTAAGGCCTCGGCCAACACCATTTATTAAATAGGGAAAGGCCTCGACCAATTCCACGTCTAGTTTTTTCATGAGACCTACTGATGCATCGAGGAGCTATAGCGGGCTCCACCCGTCACATACTAAGTTCAATACAATCCTCATATGAAAATGTTGAAACATAACATAAATATTCATATTAAAACTAGCATATGAAATGTCAATACTTTAACCATAAAACATGAATGGTATATATAAAAATAACACATCCACAGTCAAACATATCACAAAAACTTCAATAAAATATGGAAGATTTGTATCATAATTAATCTATTTCAAACAAGTAAAAAATCCATAAAAAATATGTTGACATAGATGAAATCAAAACTATTTGACAGAAATAACTCTTTCTTTTTGAAATCATTTAAAGTCACATAATTATAAAAGAAAACATTTATTTTGAAAATATTCTTATAAGATTGTAAGGGAATCTTCGACGATGTTATAATGACAGAGAATAACCGCACCCACTGTATAAGTTAAAAAAACCTTCTTACCTTAATTTTGTTGAAAAGGTTGTAAAGTACCTTGTTTAGAAAATGACAGAAATATTCCTTTCAAAACATATAGGATTAAATAAGGGTATAAATGAATTTAACCCATAGTTTAGTAAATATTAAAAATGTTTTGAAATAAATTTTTAGTAAAACACAGATGTGGTTGATAAATAGGTCCCAATAGATATTCACCTATAAAACAACCTCAGATAATAAAGAGATTGTAAAATCAACCCTTACCTTGTACTTTTCTTTTGTCGAGGGTAGGTTAACCTCTTTTATAATGGGGAAATAACTGTTATTAAATTATACAAGAACCATATGAATTAATATTACATCATATATGATCTTCTAATATTTCTTTGATAATGATATTTCAGTAGTATCGTCATTTCAGGTGTTAACTGATTCTTTTTACTTTATATGTTTTGATACATAAGCCGTGTTTGTTGTGGATAAGATGTATTTGATTTATATCTAGAATTATATTATGTTCTTAATAATTATTTTTTACTAACCAAATGAAAATTATTCTTGAATGGTTATGATGGGGAATGAATCTTATCGCGTTCGTGGAGACAGTAATCCGTACGTATGCACGAGCGACAATATCATTATTTTGATATTAAAATAGTATATAATTGGATGGTATATCATATATAAAGAATAATTATCATGTCATATTTATTATTAAAATAAATTATACATCATTATTATACCCATCCAAATAATAATTTATTTGAATAACAACTACACCACGATGTGGAGACGGTAAGCCATACGTACGAACATATGGTGACATGTCATTCATAGGATTGATAGAATAATGAATATGGTTGTACCATATTTATAATAACATCACAATATATAGAATATACTGGAGTTATTATTTTATAATGGAACAAACAAAGAAAGAGGAAGTGGAAGAAGAAAAGAACTTGAAAGAGGGTGGTGAAATTATTAAATCTTCTTGGGGTTCTTATTTTTGATTTGATCAAAAGGGATCCTTAGGTTGGCTTTCTGACCAAAGTAAGGCTTGTAGGATGAAGTGAGGTATGTTGGGAGGATATTTGATTAGGGGTTTTACGAGCCAAAGGCTTGAGAAGTGTGAGAAATGGGTAGGAAGTGAGGGATTTTTATAAGGGAGAGGAGGATCTCTTTAGGAAAGTTTGAAACAATTATTTTATTATAACCTCATATTCAGTTTAAAAAGGTCAAATATTTGTTAATAACAAATTTAAGATGAATCATGGTCTAAATAAAATAATCCAATAAGAATTGGACAGGTTTTGGATATTGTTTTATTATTTATAATCTTATTTATTTAAATCATTTATTAAGGAGGTAAAAATTGTACCATTATTGTGTCATAAATAATTTTATTTATTTGATGTCCAAAAATTATAAAAAAAATACCATGATGTTTGAAATATTTTTATATTTACAAAGAATATTTATATTTGAAAAGATAACTTATATAACCCCATGTAAAAATTTATTTTCTAAAATAAATTTGTTTATGTCATTTTTGTCTTTACTTTAAATTAATTAATATAAAAAGTCATTATTACTCCCATGTGGCTCCATGGGGTCCCAAATTCGGCCCATGGATGCCCATGGTCGGCTATGTATTATCAAATAGAATTAGGACACATGTTAGGGTAATTTAATCTTATATTTTACCCTTATTTATTATATTTACCCTTTAATCACAGTAAATAAAATATTTACTGAAGTAAATATTTAAAATGTCTAAAATTAAAAGTTACCTATTTAAACAATTTGGACTAACTGATCCCAAACATGTAATCCATTTTTCAAAATTCAAAACAGAGAAGTGGCAGAAATTATTTTAAAATTAATTCCCGCTGTCAAAACAAAAAGCGTGTTTTTAATAAATAATAACTATCAATAGATTGACACTTGTTTATGTACAGTTTAAATGTAAAATTACATCCAATGACCAAAATCAGATTAAATGGTAAAAATATAATATAATAATACTTTAAAACCACTCAAAAATATAATTTAACATTATAAATTATTTTTATTAAAAAAGTTATTTTTAATTAAAATTTAGTATTTTTCACTATTCATAAAAATATGAAAGTTATCAGAAAAGTGAAAAAAATTTATCCGAACTAAATTTTTATGTCCTGATTATAAATAATAATTAAATTTAATATATAAAAGTGACAAATATTGGTTTTAAAAAGGGTTCACCATTAAAAGGTGGTAAAATTTCATTTTTTGAAAAATGCTTCTTTTATATGAAAAAAATGATTTTTTTCTTATATTATGTCTAATAAACACATAATTTGGATTAAAAACTTTTATAGAGTATATAAAATTCAAAATTTAGTTTACCCTATTCATAACCTCTTTTTGAACGACTAGTTTGGTAAGTAGTGGTGCGCTCAAAATCAGTGTTGCGTGTTGTGCATGTTATTAAATTACTTTGAAAATATAACATACTATGAAATCTTGAGATGTTACAATTTAGATATTACCTCGAAAAATTTGTGGTAGTCTTTATAGATGATATTCTGATATACTTCAAAACCAAGGAGGATCAAGAGGAGCATCTAAGTACTGTATTAGAGACCTAGTGGAAGGAGAAGATCTATGAAAAGTACAGCAAGTGTGAGTTTTGGTTGAATGAGGTATCATTCTTGGGCCATATCATCACAAAAAATGGGATATCTATGGATCCCTACAAAACAGATGCAATTGAGGGATGGTCGAGGCCAACATCAGTAATGGATATCTGTAGCTTCTTGGGGTTAGCTGAATATTATCGATGATTTGGGATAAATTTCTCATGATTGTACAACCCTCTTACCAAGATAAATCGAAAGGGAGTAAAGTTTTCTTAGAGTGATGAATGTGAAGAAAGCTTCAAGGAGTTGAAAAGGAGGCTTATCACTGCGCCCGTGCTCACTTTACCCACAAGTGGAGAACTTTTTGTGGTATTCAGTGATGCTTCAAAAAAGGGACTGGGCTGTGTGTTGATGCAAAATGACAAAGTCATTACCTATTCTTCAATGCAATTGAAAGTTAATGAGCAGAATTATCCAACACATGATTTGGAGTTTTCTGCAGTGATCTCCGCCTTAAAAATTTGGCGGCATTATCTCTTTGGGGAGAAGTGTGAAATATATACGGACCACAAAAGCCACAAATATATTTTCACCCAGAAAGAGTTGAACATGTGCCAATGAAGATGGTTAGAGCTGATCAAAGACTATGACTGCTCAATCAATTACCACCCTGGGAAAGTGAACAAGGTGGCAGATGATCTAAGTAGAAATAACCCAATGATTCTATCGTTGATGAGAATTGAGAAGGATCCAATCTTCTTAGATTTGATGAATATGGAAATGTGAATAATAAAGAAGGGAACATCATCAATCCTTTCACAAATGATTGCTCAACCATATATTTTGGAAAGGTTAAAGGATGATCTAAATGATGATGTGGGAATTCAGAAGAATTTGGAAGCTATCAGAAGAGGGAAATCCTCAGAGTTTAATGTTAATGAAGAAGGATTTGTGAGATTTGGGAAAAGACTATGTGTTCCATAAAGTTCATAACTGAAGAAAGAACTTTTGGATGATGCACATAGTTCAAATTTCTCTATTCAACCAGGAAACACAAAGATGTATCGAGATCTCTGAGAGAATTATTGCTTGGATAATATGAATAAGGAGATCAGTAAATCTACATCAAAGTGCCTGGTGTGTCAACAAGTGAAGGCTGAGAGACAAAAGTCTAAGGGGATGATGCAACAATTAACCATACCATCATGGAAATGGGAGAACATCACCATGGACTTTTTCACAGGACTTTCAAAGATATCAAAATTCAACAATGCAATCTGGGTTGTTGTGGATCGTCTTACAAAGTCTGCACACTTTATTGAAATTCGAGAGGATTTCTCATTGGATCTACTAGCACAAATATATATCAAGGAAGTGGTAAGGGTACATGGTTTACCACTATCTATTATATCCAATTGAGATCCAAGATTAACCTTTAAGTTTTGGAAGAGTCTTCAACATTCTCTGGATACTGAACTGAAATTCAGTACAACTTATCATCCTCAAACGGATGGCCAATTGGAGTGGACTGTCCAAACACTTGAGGATATGTTGAGATCATTCTCAGTGGACTTTAAAGGAGGATGGGATAAAAATATTACTTTGGTTGAATTATCCTATAATAATAGTTTCACTCAAGTATCCAAATGGCACCATATAAATCCCTTTATGGGAAATGGAGAAGAACACCGGCGTGTTAGGATGAAGTCGGTGAGCGTAAGCTGCTAGGGCCAGAAATGGTCGAAGAAATGGTGGAGAAGGTGAAAACCATTCAGCAGCATATCAGGGCATCCTAGAGTCAATATAAGAGTTAAGCAGATAACCATCAATGATACCTTGAATTTAAAGTTGGATACATGGTATTTCTATGCATATCTCTATGGAAGAAGGTCATGAGGTTTGGAAATAAAGGAAAGTTAAGTCCTAGGTACATAGACCCCTTCGAGATTCTTGATCGTGTTGGGGATGTGGCCTATTTTCTAGCACTTCCAACTACCATGGCCAAAGTACATGATGTATTTAACATATCCCCCTTAAGGAAGTATATACCCGACCCTTCACATGTACTCTTTTTAGAGGTGGTATAGTTAGAGGGTGATCTTTCTTATGATGATCAACCAGTGAAGATCTTAGATCATAGAGAAAAAGTTCTAAGAAATAAGACAATGCCCCTCATAAAGGTGTTGTGAAAAAACCACAAGTTTGAATAAGCAATGTGGGAATTAGAGGAAATGATGAATTAAAGTTACCCACATCTTTTTTAGTGTGTTAAAAGGAAATTTCGAGGGTGAAATTTCTTAAGGGGGGAAGATTGTAACAACACAAACTTTCAATAATGAAAATTCATATTGATTTGATTAAATATATTATTATGTAAATTGTTTATATAAATGTAAACTTCATTGGTTTTATGTTTTTGGATTTTAAAATACCATTAGGAATTGTGACCGTTGCTAATATATCCCTTGAACAGTGATCACCTGATTAGTATAAATATAGGGCTTTAACAAATCCAATTTACCAAGACAAAGGAATCGATGGCCTCATCTAGTAGACTTGTTCCATATGAATCCCATTTGTTATAGCTAGAAAAGGAAGTGGCGTCATTGGGATTCGCTCTATACCAAGCCCAAGCTGAGCTTGAACATGTTAAGCTTGAGCGGAACCGACTACGAGAGAAGTGGAAGTTAATAGAGATTACCACTTGAGCAATGTTATCTGATCCACCCCAAGAGTCTGTCACCATCACACACCTTACCCTTCACTCTTATGTAGGTGTTATAAGGGGTTATGTAACAAGACCTTAGCACTATGATTATGTGCATTATTTTTTTTATAAATAATGTGCATTAATTTTATTATTGTTGCTTTGTAAATAGGTTTTTAAAAAACAAATAGTATTTTTAGTTAATATTCAACTAAGAAATATATTTTTATGAATTAATGAATTTTTGAATTAAATTACGTTTTAATAAAATATTATTATTATATTACTTTTTATTAAACATAAATTATCCTATAATATTATGAATGCAATTGTAATTTTTATTAATGTTTGAAATCTGTTTTTGTCAAAACCCGTTAATTTTCAACAAATGTCCGTTTTTATATTAAAAGTAAAAATTAACATATTTATAAAATTATTTAGATAAAATGAATATTATTTTTGGAATTATGATATAGAAATTATCCAATGGTGAATTTTTCATAATTTTCTAAGATAGTCAAATTTTTGGGTAAAAATTAAATACCGTTTAAATATATAATGTGTTTTATGACATCATAATGACCCAATAGTGATGTAATAAAATACTATAAAAATTATTTTCATCCAATATATGTTTTTATAATTAAAATAATGTGAATTTGGGTCCGTCTTATTTATTTTACAATGCTTTGGTGGACCCTTCAAAGCTTATAAAACATTTTGTCTTTTTAAATTGTTATCCTTGAGAGTGTGTCTCACCTCCACATGAGCCACACTATTATTTTAAGAATTTCGGCCATTGGACTTATAAAATATTGTTTTCTACTCCCTTTTTTCAAGATCCATGGGCAAAGACCATGGGCTATTTTGTGGTTTTGATTAGTTTATGTGAGGTGTCCCAAACCAAAATAATGAAGAATTCCCTCTCCTTTCCTATATAAACCCACCCAAGCTCCCACTTCCTCTTCACTAAAATCCTTTGGAGTTTGACCAACCCCTGCCCTCATCTCTATAGAATCCTTACAAGGTAGACCAAGCTCCCAAGAATCCTATCTCAAGCCTCTCCCAAGACTTTGGTATCACACTTCCAAGTAAGAGATTTCTTCCTTTCTCATTTTTGTCCAATTTTATTTAAATTATTATGCCATTTTTTTAATTAAAAATGTTGGGGTATGATTTTGAACCTCCCCCATACTTCCCTATTTATGTTTTGATGATGGGATACCAGTTTCTCTCTCATTAACGCCTCCCATGTACACCCGTTACCATGCAGAAATTCCATGAGGGATTTCTCTCTCCTCTTTTACATCCATGTAATTATTTTGAATTATGCATCTAAATTACATTATGTTCATTGGTATATGTATATATATGAACCCCTTATTTTCTATTTCATGTAAATATGATGAGACACCCCATTTTACTTCATCAAACAATTTTTTAGTTCTTGTTTCACACCGTTATACTGCTGAAATTGCACCGAGTTTTTCCGAGCCAAGATCATTGTGTAGTGAATACCATACCCATGTATCTATCAACAGTATTCACCTTTATTCACATATACATATTTAATGGTAATTTCTTGTGTTTATTCCTCATTTATTAATCATGGAATAACTTATGATGTTGATTGATTCCATGTTATATGATCCATGTGGCACACTTATGCATGAAATGAAATGTTTAAGAAGGTTGCACCCTGATAGCACTCCAATGCATTGGGTAAAGATTAGTATCATGATACATCAAGTTAAATGAGGGTTTACTAATTAAAATTCAAGTGCATTGAGTATTTACTCATGATCCATTCTCAATTATCCTTTTCCCATACTAAAATCATGTTAAATGTTGTTTCCACATTTCCATGTTATGATTATCATGCTTTATCATGCCTTTATGTTCATGTTTCTCTTGTGCTCCATTGATATGCATATTGTCTAACATGTATTTTATTCCTCATGTTATTCCATGTTTATTATCTTACTGGTCTTTATAGATCACCCTTTTCTTATGCATGTCCTTAGGTTATCCCATGCAATGCTAAGTACGAGGTAATGTGGTGGTCATGTAAAGGAAGTTTTCAATAAAGATGTTGTATTTGATGTTTTAAGTTGTTATGCAATGATCCTAAGCCCCAAATACACTATAACTCTTGATATTCCATGTTTTATAAAGTGAATTTTATGTAATAAATCAGGTTTAAGTGTGTAATAAAAAGATCAGGGGTTTCATAGATATGCTCGACGCCAACCATAGATGTGAAAGTAAGCATTCAGGAAAAATAACAGATGTGTTCCTTAAATGATTTCAACCAACAAATTCCCAAAATAAATTCATATAATTATATCTCATGAATATATAAATTCAAAAGCAACTCATTCCCATCAATAGCTATATAACAAGCTTTACACATAATGGCTCCAAATTCTCTTTGTCTCAGAGGAATTTGAAGATTCAAAAAAATATTCATTATCTCAACATGAAAATCCATATTATAAACAACAAAATTATATTTAATTTAGTGGGACATACCCATATAAATAAAGTTTTCATAAGAGAATAATTTGAAATAATCCAACCTCTTACTGTCAAAGGACTAGATTGATCATCCATGATCACTTTCTCAGATCTATACAATTTCTTACTCACTAAATTTTTCTCTTTGTCACCCTTTTGATATTTCACTAGTTGAGAAGTCATGGTGTTCCTAGAATCACCTTGGACCACTCATTTATGATGATGTACTTGTCCCATTAAAGCATACATTATTTGGGAACCATGAGATGTGTTCCTAGCACCTAAACTTAGAGAATTATGAAAATATCACTAAATATATGCCATCCCATCTGATTTCAATTATGGTATGCTCTTGGTAGATTAATATAATATCACTTCATACGGTCAAAAGAACCACATTGAAAAAACCCCATACTACTTTTTATTCAAGGAGGAATGTTTCCTGATCCCATGGTGTAATTCTAAAGTGTACCACTACTATGGAAGTAGGTGTCCCTCTTATACTTGTTCCTAGAATTAAAGTTCCCGCCTATTCTCATAGGGATAAGCATGCTCCTAACAACCATATTTCCTAATATTTACCTTTCTGCCACTATCGATCTATTGAACATCTCTATATAATTATCTATATAAAGAATAAAAATCTTTAAGAGAATGTATATCATCAAACCTGACTCAAGAATGTGTGTATTCAAGGATACACTTGAAACAATTTTTAGGGAAAAGTAGACTAAATTCATAAATCCAACTTCATACTCTATAAAAATTCTATTATCTTTTTTCATACGGAATAATTTCATTATTTTTGTAATCTGAAAGGATTGAGGGTAGAATTTTTGTTAAACAATTCCTAAAAATCCTCCCATGTCATGCCTTGGTCCAATTTATCCTGAAATTATAATTTTCACCACCAAAATTCCAAATCCTCTTGTATATATGTTTCTATATTCACTTTTATCTGTACTAGAGTTCCAAGGAAATTGAAGATTCAATTCATCCTATTTAACCATACTTTTTCTTTTTCCAGCTCGTAATCCCTTTGAAAAATGGGTGGATTCTACTTTTCGAACTGAACCTAACGACCCTCTTTCTGTGGTTCATCATTCCTATTACCCTTATCCATGGCTTGAAAATCCTAGAAAATGATTTATACCATATGTTGGTTCACTTGTGGCTTAGGTGCAATCACATTCTCAACAACCTCTTTCAGTTGATCTCTATGACCCCTACACGGTGCCATTCTATATAACCAGAAAAAGTATATTTAGTCTCACTCATTATAAACTGATGGATTAAAAATTCTAATTTTCCACATAAACACATATCATAAACATAAATTTCTGAATTTTTTGTAATTGTCAACTTTTGAATTTTTTTTAAAACACTAAAACCATGAATTTCAAAATCAAGCACTATCACTATTTTAAAAAATCAACAAATTTGGTCTATTTCATAAACTATAGAACTAAAAATGAACAATTTAGTCAAATTAGGGAGTCATAATATTAATTTCTATCTTGAAACTCTCATCAGCTAAGCCCACGAAGATGAGGTGAAAACTCACATAGAAATTCTTTAAAACAATCATGTACCCAAAAACCTCGGTAACTTGATGTACAACATAAATATGCTAGCTACACATTTTTATTCTCTAAATTTTAAGTTTTGATAATCCTATATCCTTACTACCATCCTATAAGACAAACTAATACCATTTAAAACTCCATGACCAAAGAAAATGATGCTATTTGTCTCAAAATAAGAGACAAGTTGGGAAATACTGTTACCATTTATAACAGCCAGCTCTCCTCTTTGGATTGAGGAGTAACGATTGTGCTATTGGGCCTTAGGTGACATCCCCAAGATACAAAAGGTAGGAAATAAATTCCAAGGACCTCAATAACATTTGGAGGATGATTTTTCCTTTAAAGGATAAAATATTCAAACTATATAAACAAAAACCAAACAAACCTCTATATGATGAATGAGTAAAAATTAAAACTCAAAAAAAAAACAAACCAATAAACCAAATCAGAGTACAAGAGAAAACCAAAAGGCAAACGTGAAGAAAATCAAAAGACCCCAAAACTCAAAATTCCGAGGTGACATCAATTAGAAATACCCAACCCAATACAATATCCAACTCCACATGCCAAAACCATGACATCAAGAATCATTATTAAAGAACTGAGATAAGTTGACTTTATCTATGTATTGATAGATGAAATCTAAAAATGTATAATAGTTCCCAATAAGGGGGTTATTATAAACTAAGTAGGACATCCCCAATGAATTCCCAACCCACACCACTAGGAAAATACTTGTTATCACAATTTATATAAATAGTTTTAAGTAGAAAAAATAGTTTATATGAAATCCATAAAAAATTTCCATGGAAATCAATAAAAACTGGACTTTAAAACAATTTATCAATTTATTTAGCATACCCATTACCATGTCTCCACACACACACACACACTTTTCATTACCAAGTGAAAATTACATCCTCATGAGTAGTCTCTTACTAATCTATAAAATTATCACAATTTAACCAATACCACATGCCCCAATGGAACATAGCCCTTTAAAAGGGCCACATCTAATGAAAATTAACTCATGCCAACCATGTATTCCAAATATTATTACCAACCATTCCATACAAAACATTTTAATTCATTGAATAATTTTAAAAAACACTTTACTTGTATCAAAACAAAACCACAATTTTAAAATAAAATTTTGAAAATTATAACAAAAGGGGTTTTATGAAATCCAATATATTTACCACAATTTTCCAAAGCCATTACCAATTTAAGATTTTTATGAAGAATCATACAAGGATTTCACCAAAATTTCAACCAAAACATTTAATTAAAACTAGGAATTAAATTTATAAGTCAAGTTGAGATGAGAGAGAATCCACCTACCTCAAAAACATTGGCAAAAAAAAAAAAAACAGAATTGCAAAACATCAAGATCTAATCACAACCCATGTTCTCTTCACTAGATCCAATAAGATTTGATCATAAAACCATTTATAACACATAGATCTATCTATAATAGAATATATATATGGTTCAGAGAGATAGAAAAACCTTGGATATAAGAAGAAAGAGTAATAATAGGTACTCATTGATGAATCTGGGCCTCCAATGTAATTTTATTTACCAAAGAATCTCTACTAGCTTGAAGTGGGTCATATCTCAAGACTTGGGAGAAAATGGAATTAGGGATATTATGATTTTAGTAGAAAATAATGGTTAAAGTGGTTAATTAAGATTAAATAAAAAATTTAAGGATGTCCAACTATACACCGCATGGTTCGACTGCATAGTTTGGAAAACCATGCGCCAACCATGTGGTGGTACTGTCATAAGGCCACACCTCACACAGTTGGTTCACACGGTTAGACAATCAGTGCACCGACCATCATTTTCCATCTGTTTCAAGATGCATGTTTTCTCTTGGGAATTCACTTGGTTTTTATAAACTATACACAAACTATGAACCTTCTTAGTGCCCATTGTCTCCCCTTTCACATTTTCTTGGAGATACTACACAGTTTCTACTAACTGTTCACAAACCGTGCACCTCTGTAAAAGGCTCTAAAATGTTCTAAAACCCTTGGAACCTCCCAAAACATAACCCAAACACTATATAAACTCAAAATACATGAATAAAGTGTTATGTACCTAAAACCAGGGGTGATACATAATTTATAATTACATACTAACAATGTCATAAAAGTTATATTACTTTTCAAAAAAGTATTTTTCACTATTTACCTAAAAATCAATCTTATTAGAAAAATTTAAAAAATTCATATTAAGATAATATTGAAATGTTTAATAAAAATAATGATGTTATTTTTAAAAAAAATCTAAATTCAATTTTATTTAATTATCATTTAAATGAAAATACAATATATTAAGAAAAACCACTTTTATAAAAAAATAACATTTTTTAAACATTAAGTGTTCTTAATATTACTTAATATAAATATATAACATAAAATATTATAATATATTAGTTTATATACTATAATATTTTAAAAATATTCAATTTATTCCCTTAGGATAAAATATTCAATACCTATGAAAATGATTCTTTGAAAAAAAGAAATATAACTTTTATACTAAATGCACTTTAACAAATACTATTAAAATTAATTATTTATGATCTAAAATTTAATTTTACTTCTCTATTTATATTAAAATATTTTTTTAATTATATGCATACACCATATAATATTTTAATAATAATATTAATATTTATACATAACACATATATATTTTTAATATTTTAATATTATATATTTTTTTAATATGAGATATATTATTTTTTTTCAATTTGAGATATATTATTTTTAATTAACTACCTAACAATACAAGACTTAAGTATACCTATGAGGTATATGAATAACAACCATATATTCAATGTCTAGATTTTTCTCATATATATATAAACTTAATAAATCATTCATTCATTCCACTCACATTTAAAACGACATTGTTATTATTTCATATTATAGATTTTTCACAATGATTTATCCTTTCATGGTGATATTCCTCATTTTGGTTTTTTTAGCTATTGGTGATGCTCAATGTTGAAGGTTATCTTTGAGATTTACTAGTCATAAAGATTTTATTATTTTTTATCTATTATCCCCTATTGATTTATATAATTTTAATAGATGTATTTTATCTATAGTGAGAAATATTCTATGGTGTGAATTTCATAGTTTTATGCAGTTTTTTTTAATGTACCACTTATAAATGAATAATTTTTTGTTAGTTTTATTCATAACTGGTATGAATTATTTCCCAATCAATTTAGATCCCTTTAATCAAAAATAAAAATAGTTTATAATTAGAAACATATGGTTTATAAAATAACATGTTTCCTGAAAACTAGGGGCATTACATTCTCTCCCATAAATAAATTATATCCTCTCAATTTTAATTACTCCTAACTAATGAAATTAAATGAGGGTATTTTTAACATATTCATCATTCAGTATATAACTTCCAATGTGACATCCAACTTAACTTTCCAGGATATATGATGTTATTTATATTTCTTCAAACAAAAATGATCATTCATACAATCATATACCATGGTATATATATAACTTAATCATATACTATCAATAACATATCTCTCCCAAGTCCTTTTTAATATCCTAGACATTAATACATAGTGAGATTATATTTTACTTTAAAAAATTAACAATATTTTAACCCTAAAATGTATTAATCACTAATTCATAAGGTCACAAACTAGTCAATGTACATCAATTTCCCAAAAATTAGATAAACATCACCAAAAAAATATCATGAATTAATTTTTATTTAAATAAATAATCAATTGAAATACTATCTAACTCACGTTTTTCAAAATCAATCAACCCTTAAATACCACAACATCAAGATTATATTAATTTTAAGAGTTATCCATACATCAATCATGTGTTATTCAATAGTTATCATAAAAAATATAACCTTATCATTAAATCAATTTTCATGGTTATTGATTCTATTTAATATATGTTTCAATACCTTTAAATAATAACTACTCATGAATTGTCTTTATATGCTTCACATAACCCACATAACTTTTATAATATACCAAAACACCATCGATAAATAGAATTCACTAATGAAAAATAACTATGAATATCAAAAATTAATTTCTATTATGGTATTATCTTAAATACATTAGTTTAGTATAAGAGTCTCACATTTTCTATCAAATCAGGAGTATAGTAAGAGTAAAAGCCATTTATGTATGCTCCCTTATTTAGTTATAATAAATTGTGGGTTTTTGGATGTATATATTTCTCAACTTCATCCTCATGATCCTATTTAAACTAAATACTAAAACAAAAATGGTTATGAAAATATAAAAAATAATCATAGTATGTGAATGTGAAATATAAATCCTAATATGTATTCTCCAATGACAACTTCATTTCAACCTATAATACTTTAATTTCAACTATGTCATACTTGGTTAATCTTATAACTCTCTTGGTTCTTATGGAGACCCATGCCTTATATATATATATATATAATTACATGATTTTATACATGAAATTAATTAATTACAACCCAAAGATCATGAGCCCTAGTGTATTTGGAAGTCTAGGTTTATAATACTTAAAAGTGAGGCTAAAATAGATCTTCTTTATTTTATTCTCCATAATGATCTCCTAAATCCTTTTGTGCTCCTAAAACTATATGGGATAACCTAGAAAATACAAAGAAAAATGGGTGAGATAAAAATCCAAGTATGAGAATAAACATGACAAAGAAACTTAACATGTGAGTCAAAGGTATAATATGATATCATAAAAGAGAAGGATCAAGAGTAATACCAAGGGGGCATAACATAAAGAACATGGTATCATAGGATCATAGAATCATAGGAAATGTGGTAGTAATATATAACATTACATAAACATGAGTCAAGGATAACATCCAAGATAATATCATATGGTGGAAAAAGTCCCATAATGAATTAAATTTACCCCCTAATCCCATACATGATGTCTCAAGAGACTAAAAACATTACCCAATACATTTAAAAACTATCTGGGCACACCCATAATAACACGTTCATTATTATGTGTTCTGTAAAAAGGAAATTAACCATAAGGTATAAACATAATAATTATCCATGGAAATAAATGGGTTATATAATATTGCCTCATATCATAATCAAAAGAAATTTCATAATGAAGGAATTTGAGAGATGAACATAAGACATGTATTACCCCATTAAATTAAAGAATAATAAGCTATATATATATGTGAAAGACATATATAAATAATTTAGAAGCATTACATAACATAAAAGGTCATCATCATTGATGAAAATGTCTTTAAAATATTATATGTAACATTTATTGAGAAAAATACTCTTATCACTTTCAAATAAATTATTCAATATAGAAAAAGATTTCCAAAATTTTACAAAAAAAATTTTATTTAAAAAGAACCAAGGAGACTTATAAGGGAAGCTTTAAGGAGTTTAATTTTTATTTTGGTAGGTAATTCTATAAATGTAGTATATGCTAAAAGAAACATTCCTTTTATATTATTTTAAAAAGGTTAAAAGGTGTCTATTTTATAAAAAAAAGAATATTCATTTAAAAAAAATTTGTAAAAAGGAAAAAATTGGTGAAAAAATATTTATTAAATATTTTGGGTAATGTTAAAAATAATCCTGGAAATATTTTTAGAAAGCATGAATATGGAAGAAATTTTTTTGAATAAAGAGAGAAATAAAATATTATTTCCTTAAAAATATTTTCTCAGTGATTTTAATTAATAAAGAGAGGAATATTTTAAAATTACTTGAAAATTTCATGAAATAACTAAATTATAATACAATTAATGGGGGGTTTTTAGAAAAAGAATCAAATAATTTACTACAAAAGAAATTTAAGAAAAACAAGTCTTGATTGAAATGATATTGAAACATAAAACCTTACCACTTTAGTTACTTTTGAACCATAACTAAAATGAATGAAGTATATGAATTTTAAATTAAAATATAATTATGTATGAAGGATTCAAGATAAAATATGTAAATGGTCAGTATATACACCATTTATTTGAAATTATATGAATTAAAGGACATTTGTCTCAAAGAAGGATGTTTTGAGATGATATTCTTTCTTAGAGTCCAAAAGTTTCATTTATGTATTTTATCTCTTGTATAAAAAAAATATATTAATTTTTTTCTTAATTAAAATTTCTAGGTTTAATCATTTATAATTAAACCATTTACGTTATTTATGTTAATGATGTATTTAATTACTTAATCAGTTAATTCCAATAAATTCATAATTAGTGGGAAAATAATTCATAATTATAATTTACCATTTTATTAATGATAATTTAATGATTGGACACTCATTTAATTACCATTTTCTTAATGATATTTTTTTTCTGGTGTTTTGTAGACTCTCAGTTCATGATTTCAAAATGACATCGGTGTGGTGACCATAGTCAAAGGGGTCATTGTAACATAATCTCCAAAATAATAATAATGACAAAAATATAATTTTTATAAATAAATTATACTATTAAAAACATAACCATGATTTATGGTTATGAAAAATGAACTACATTACAATCATGGAGACGATAGGTTGTAGGTACGCATGTGTAATGTTTCCATTTTCCAAAGATATTGATGGAAAGAAGTTTAGTGTTATTTTATATTTCCAGAATGATCATAATATCATAAATATCATATTATATCTCTAAATATACTTAAATATTCCATCCATGTGATGCTCTAATAATAAACGAATCACATCATTTTGTGAGGTGATAGTCCGTTGTACACATGAACGGTGTTATCATTTTTCCATGGATGGTAAGTTAATAAAGTAGATGATATATTAATTTTATATAATGATTAATATTTAATCAAAATCATATATAAATATTAATTTCATCATCATGAACAATCATGAGTGGTGATGATGGAAAATTAATTATAGCGGTTCATGAGATAGTAGTCTCTCGTACACACGAACAATGGTTTCATTTTACATTTGATGAAAGAGGAGATGGATAAATATAATTCCAAAAAACTGATGAAATATAAGTGTATATTATATATGGTTTTATTATATTATAATTTTAAGGCATAATTTAAGGAGGAAAAAGAATAAGTAAAAAAGAAAAAGCGAGGTGATGACGATTACGTTCGTTTAGAAGAACAACCTTCAGATCTCTTATTAAGGATTATATGGTTGGTATCTTGGGAAGAGTATACGATCTATAATGTATATAAGGGTGTTGGGGAGATATTTTGGAAAGCCTTGGTTGATAAAAATGTATTTAGAGGTGTGAAGAATTTAGGGGAGAGGTGACCTTTTATAATTGATAAGCGATATTTTTGTAAATACCCAAAACTATTTAATAATGGGAAGTCACTCTCAATCAAAGTGCCTAAAAAATTAACAAATAAAGTATTTGTGGGAATATAAGGCTGATAAACACCTCTACCACTAAAAATAAAAATGTTTTAAACATTTAAACCTCTTAAACTCTAAGGTTACTCACTTTCATCATTTTAATTATTTACCACATAACTATTTTTTTACTGTTTTTCTGATTCATTATGACTAAAAATTAAGTTTAACATATTATATAATATAAATTATTAATATTAAAAAATATAATCCATTTTATCAAATTAAATTCATATAATTGGTATAATTTAATTTAATATAAAACCCACAAACACAATGAAAATCAGTTTTCTGAAAAATGTATTTTCAAGGAAAATATGATCTTATATTAATTGCATGAATAGAAATAATCATTATATGAATTTAAATTAAAAATTAAAAATTAAAAATTAAAAATTTAATTTAAATCACTCATACTTATGGGTTGTTTTAATTAATTAAAATGGAGGAATTTTATGCACTTGAAAATTGCTTTCAGAAAAATGCGTTTTAAGACCAAAAATATACTTATGATAAAATATCGTGTAAAGGTAATTTAAATATAATTTATTGGATTATAACTAAATAAATAATACTTATGTTACTTGAAATAAAATTGAAATCGAAATGGGACTTTTAAAATATATAATTTTTTAAAAATAAATGATAATTTTTCAAAAATTGGTAATTTCACTATTCATTGAAAAATTAATATTTTCTGAAAAAACCCAAAAAATTAATACTATGTTAATTTTTATATGTTGATTTTTAAATTAAAACTATTTCAAAAAATTAATTTTTTTAGATGTTCTATAAATTAACTATAATTGTTTCTCAGAATAAAAAATAAAAATCATATTTGAAGAAAACTTATTTTTGAAGAATATAAGGACTTTACTAAAAATTGAGTCATTATTTATTCAGAATATATCATTAAATTTATATTGAGTAGGAAATTTATATATATTTCATAATATAATTAATCCTATTAATTCCAAATAATTTAATGGCCAGTGATATCTTTTACATAAAAAATAATTTATTAGTATATCGTGGTCCATTTAAACTCAGTGTTGCATGTAACCCAAGATATTAATTAAATTTTTTTGAAAAGAAAATTTCATAAAATATTGGGGTGTTACATTATCACCATATAATAAATTTATTCTTCATAATTTGAACTTATGATCAGTAATCTTGGCTTTGACACTCAAAACATTCCTTTATGAAAAAACCACATCATAAAAAGGGTTAATAAAACTTCCTATTAAAAGAGGAAAAGAGAAATGTGAAGGTAAACTAGAATAACACTTTAATAGGTTTCTAAGTAGGTGAAAATTTGTGGGAATTGAAAATATGGACATGGATGAAAAGTGTAAATAATTACGGAGAGTGATAAATATCATTGATCACATTAAAGTGAATGATAAAGAGAAAGTTAACAACCACAAAACCATAAATCTATGATAAATTAGAAGTCCATTTATTCATTAAATATAAAGGTAATAGAATAGAATTTTTATTTTAAGATAATTTTCCGAGAGTTTAGGGATTATTTTACTATTAAGATTGAGAATACTAGAAAACATACTTACTTGATATATTTTTTATTTCACAAACAAAATTCTATCCTTTCATTGTACTTCAATCAATTTATACTTCATATATTACTCTAAGGAATAAATATCCAATAATTTTGTTTTCAATGAATAAATAAAATTAATTTTTAATGGATCATAATATCCATAAAGAAGTGAAAATATATTCCTACTATCTTTATTAAAATAGAAATTGTTATCACAAAGTAAGATGATACCCAAAATAAATATGTATATAATATTATCTAAAATTAAACAAAATTTCTTTTAACATATACAATTCGTTAAATAAATAACCTTATATCCCAAATAACCTCAATAACCTCAACATTAAAGAAGGTTTTAACCTCAAAATTTATCTCATACCCTTCAAATTAAATCTCCAAAAAGAAAATATCATTCTTCCAAAATAACTCTTTATGTTAAACTTAAAAGTTATATATATATATATATATATATATATATATATCTTAAATATCTTAATTTTTCCCAAAAAATCATTAATCACCTCAAAATACTAAAAATTCAATTTTTTTACTATAATGTGTTTTCCATAATAAAAATAAAATCAATCCACCGAATGATTTATGTAAAATAAATTTAATACTAACCATTAGATTATATAGGCTAGTGGTAGGTACTGAACCCTAACCACCCTTCAGTTTTGGGTTTAACTGCCATAACCTTTCTAGATACGATTAGTTGTCGCCCAAACTTTGGGTTGTCCTTTTTCTATATATAAATTTGTATAATTCCTACAACATTCCCAAAATATAAATAACATCCTAATAATAAAATTAATTATAAAATTTTAACCACTGACATCTTTGAGACAACTTATTTTTTTACAAAATCAAATAATCCTAATTAACTAAAATTACCTTTACATAAATTACATATCAAATATTATATTTTCCTAAATAATATGTTTTTCTATAAAATAAAACCTTACCATTAAATCACCTTTGTTTTCTATTTCTACCATTCAATATTTTCTTGAAAATCCATAAATAAAACTATTACAGAATAATATTTAGAAGTTTCATGATTCTTATAACTAGCATAACATTGATAAGAATACATTAACAACATATTTCCAGAGTTTCAAAACCTAAACAATTCAATCATTAAAATTCAATGACTTTAATACCTTATACCCTTTGGAATTAATCTATGTATTAGTGAATTAATTTAGATAACGAAAAAGTTACCCACATATATGACATTAAACTCTTAGTGGTGCCTTATGTTGAAATTTATTTCCCTGTATCTTTTTCATTGGAATTTTAATTTTTGTTCAGTAATTATATACTTTGTTCCTTCCTTTTTTAAAAATAAATCATATTCTAGTTCTATTAAGGAATTTTCAATGGTGTCTTTTCTGACATTTTGGGCATGTATGATATTAAATATTCTTTTCTTTATCATCTTCAACACTTTAAATTACGTGAGACACAAACCTTATCTTATTTGATTCCCTTTTAAATTAAACTATTTTCTAATTATTAATCATAATTCAATATTTATTTTTTGGAACTATCATAAGATTTCTAACTTCAATTACAATTAGGTTAGGAATCTTGTTAATGAAATCATTATATTTCCCATAAAATTGGTTGTTGGAATGATTTATCCTATTTCTTATCACTAACTAGAAGTAATAAAAGAAACAATATTCAAATATATTAATATACAAATTGGAAAACTTATAAACCTATAAGTAATAACTTATAAATGATAAGTATATTTAGACTTATGATTTCATATTTTTCAATCTAGGTTCTCCATGGTAACATTTCCTATTATATTTTTTAACCTAAATTTTTTTTCAAGTCCTTCATAATGGTTTATAAATAGTTTTGTAAATTTACAAAGAATATCCCCCCAGGTGTGTCAAACAAGGAGTGTTGAAAGGAAATTTTTATGAACTAGGTGATGATAAATTCCATATCAATTTTCCCTTTTAATATTTTTTACCCCTAGGTGAAACTGTTCTAGATCCACATACACTTGTATTATTTAGACATGGATGTAATTGCATGAAACCCACTCACTCTATACTACACCAAAATTCCAAGATATATTTTTTATACATAGCCTTGTACTTAAACTTATACCTAGGGTTATCACTAACTATTCTAGTCATAATCCCCAAAACAAATAGACCTTTCTATAATACCAACTATATATACCCATAACTTTTACAAATGTTATTTCATGATTTTTAACATTAAATCTATTGATTATTACCCAAAGATCGTGAAATTTATTTTCTTTAGAAGGCTAGGTTCATAATACATAAATGTGAGTCTAAAATAAAACAACTTTATTTTACTCTAAATAATGAGATCCTAAATCCATTCAAGCTCTTAAATATGTATGAGATAACCTAGGTAATACATAAACAAAAGGGGTGATATAAAAAATCCTAGTAAGGGAATAAACAAAAGAAATATGACATGTGAGTTAGAGGTATAACATCATATCATAATAGATAAGGCTAAAGATTAATCACATGGGTGAATAATTGAAAGAACATGGAATCATAGGATCATATGAAATGTTTCATTAATATATAACATGACATAATTAGGATTTAAGGCCAACTACCTAGACAATATCACTTGTTGGACAAAGTCCCATAGTTTAATTAGGTTTACTCTCTAATCCCATACATGAAGTCTCATGAAACTAAAAATAGTACCTAATGAATTGGAGTTATATCTAGGTACACCCATCATAACATGTTCATGACTATGTGTGCCAAAAAAGGAAATCAATTATAAGGCATAAACATAAGAATTACACATGGTAAGAAATGGATTTCATAATCCTGTCTCATATCATAATCAAAATAAATTTCATAATAAATGAATTTGATAGATGGACATAAGGCATGTATTACCTTGTAAAATTAAGGTAGAATAATATAGTTATATATGTGATAGATATATATGCATAATTTATAGGTAGTCTATAACATCAAAGGTTGTTGTCATTGATGAAGCTTTCTTTACAAGATTACGTGGAATATTTATTTAGAGAAATACCCATATCACTTTGAAATCAATTATTCAAAATCTAAAAACATTATATGGTTATTTAGAAAATATTTTATTTAGAAACAAAAAATAAAAGTTATAAATTTATTTTTAAATACTTTAGTAGTCATGATGATGGGTAATTTCATATATGCGGTATAAGTTAAAAGAAATTTCACATTGTTGTGGAAATGTTAAAATGTGCCTCGTTTGGAAGAAAAGAAGATTCCTTCAAAATGTTTTCTTCAAAAAGGAAAACATGGGTAATAATGGATTTAATAAATCATTTTAGGAATTTTAAAAAAAAAATTGAAAATATTTTTAGAAAACATGAATATGGAGGAATTTTTTTTTCGACCGACGAAAGAAAGGAAAGTTAGGTTTTCTTAAAAACAATTTCACAAAATTTTAAATTTAAAAGAGTAGAAAATGGTAATATTATATTAAAAATGAATGAATTATTAGAGGATAATAAAATTAGAGGGTTTTTTAGAAAATAAAAAAATAATTTTCTATAATTGAAATTCAAGCATAAACAATCTGATTGAAATGTGATTGAAATATAAACCCTTTCTGATTTGGTAACTTTTGAATCATAACTCCCCTGAATGAAGTAGATAAATTTTAACTTAAAATATCATGAATTATGAATTATTAATGATATAATATTTAATGGGGAAATATACGTCCATTTAAAATAAATTAGGTGCATAAAAGAACATATGTCAAAAAGAACGATGTTTTGAGACGAAACCCTTACACCCAATGCATACTTTATTGTGTATGTATTTTATCTCATGTATAATAAAATTATATCAATTATTTTTTTATTGAGGACCCTTTATATTTTTAGTTGCTTATACTTAAACCATTTACTTTATTTATTTTAATGATTTATTTGATTACTTAATCAGTTATGTCCATGTTGGGTGTTTTGAGGACTCTCAATTCATAATTTGAAAATCACATCAGTGTTTTGACTATGGTCAAAGGGGTCATTATTTAATGATATCTAGAATAATAAACATTAAATAATTATAAATTTTAGACCTAAATTATAATATTAAATAATAACCATGAATTATTTTTATGAAAAATGAACTACGTTATAATCATGGAGACGATAGGTCATACATACACATGTGTAATGATTTCATTTTTCAATGATCACAACGGAAAGAAGATAAGTGTTATTTTATCTTTATATAATTATAATAATATAATAAATATAATATTAATTATTTAAATACACTTACATATACCATCCATGTGATGTGAAAATAAAAAATGAATCACATCGTTTCACAAGGCGGTAGTCCTCCATAGACACGAACGATGTTATCATTTTTCCATGGATGGTATGGAAAGAAAGCATATGATATTTTAATTTTACATAATAATTAGTATTTACTTAATATAATATAAAAATATTAAATCTATCATCATTAAAATCCATGAAATGTGATGATGGAAAATGAATTACATCATTTCGTGAGGAGGTTGTCCGCCGTATACAAGAACGATGGTTAAATTTACCATTTAATGGTAGGGGATATGGATAAATATTATGACATAAACCAAATAAAATATCTGTATATTGAAAATATTGGTGTTATTATATTTTAATTTTTAAGACATAATTGAAGGTATAAAAATAATAAGTAAAAAAGAAGGTGCTCGTTGAAGATAGTTATATTCTCTTAGAAGAACCTCATTTAGATCTCTTATTAAGAACCCTATGGCGGGTATTTTTGGAATAAAAGAAGATATAAATTGCGTATAAGGGTGTTAGATAGATATTTTCATAGGTTTTGGTTAAGTAAAATGACTTTCTTGGAGTGAATAAGTGAGGGTATGAGATGAACTTTTATAATCGTGGAGGAGTGACATTTTTGTAAATTCCAAAAACTATTCAATTATGAAAAGTCACTCTAAAGAAAAGTGCCTTAAAAATTAAAAAATAAATTATTGGATGATAGATTAGTCCAATAAAAACATATAACACTAAAAATAAATTTTTTAAACATTTAAACCTCTTTAAATATAAGGTTACTCACTTTTACCATTTTAATTTTTTACCATGGTAACAATATTTTTATTGTTTTTAATATTAATTATGACCAAATATTAAGTTGAACTTATTCTATGTTATAAATTATTATGATTAAAAATATTTAATACATTTTTTCAAATTCAATTTATATAAGTTTCAGAATTTAATTTTAAATAAAACCTGTAAGCGTGATGAAAATAAGTTTTTTGAAAAACCCATTTTTTAAAGAAAAAATGATCTTAGATTAACTGTATGAATAAAATTCATCATTATTGGAATTTAAATTCATATATATATATATATATATAAGTTTAAATATAAAAATTTAATTTAAATTATGACTCATTATTTTTCATTTTATTTAACTAAAACGGATGAACACTATGCACATAAAAATATTTTTCAGAAAAATGTCTTTTATGACTAAAAATATACTTATGCTAAAGTCTAGTTTTTATGTCTTAAAATATAATTATGCTAAAATACAGATTAAATGTGATTTAATTGAAATTAATTTAATTATATATAACTAAATAATAATTATTTTACTTTACATCAATTTGAAAGTATAATTACACTACTAGAAACTGGGCTTATAGATAGCACCAATGGCGGTCGCTCTAGCCCTTCAACGACCGCCTTCGGACCACCAGTGGCGATCTCATTTGGCCCATCGCTATAGGGATATATCAACTTCCATTGGAGGTCTCTATAGGTGACTGGAAATTTAGTCCACTGTGACTGCCTCGCAGTAACTGTGGGGTTGGCCTATAGCGACCACCAATGGTGGTGTCTAAAGGAGACGAAAAAATTGGCTTATATCGACCGCCAATGGTAGTCACTATAGGCATAGATCACAAATGGTTTTTACTATTGGTATTGACCAATAGAAACCACCAATGGTTGCCGCAAACCTAGAATTTAAAAAAAAAATTAATTTATACATCAAAATTTCAGAAATCAAAAAAACTATTTCCAAACAGAAGAAACACAGCTAAAATGACAAAGAAAAACAATTAAAAACAACATAAACACCAGGTTCCTCAAAGAAAATAAATGACGGACATACTTTTTCACATAAAGCAATCCAAAAAGTTATAATCTATTCCAATATTCTGCTTCAATAAACCTACAAGAAGATACAAAAGAAACAACTAAACCAAGAAAATTCAAATTTGACATATTTATTAATTTAGTATATATATATATATCAATCAAATTGAGCCATTAGGGCATTCGGGAATTTGGTAAATTGGCCATTAGGTCAATAGGATTATATTCTATTAGAACATTTGGTCATTACAATGCTACACTAACATGCCATTAGGGCGTTAGGGAGACATTAACACGTTAGCCCCCCCGAACATCCCCCCCCCACACTCCGGACAACCCCCACCATGGACAACCCCCTGGACCGCCCCCACCCACAGACATCCCCCCTCACCCCGGACAGTCCCTCTCACCCCCAGACACCTCCCTCACCCTCATATAGCCCCCACCCCACAGACAACCCCCACATCCTGACAGCCCCCCCTCATGAGGAGACGACACGTCATTCAGAAACGCAATTTGCATGACACGACTGAATATGTGTTTTTAGGTGTTTAGCGCACTTGAAAAGCATGCGTGGGATGGTCAAAACCAGTCGAATGACCTTAGAATACCCTGTAATCAGATGACAATAAAAGGTGGGTGAATTGTGAAATAGTCGGGCAGACAAAATGTCAATCGGAGGTGTCGTTTGACTACACTGACCGAAAATGCACTCCGTGTGTCATAAATGGCCAAAACATGCGTTTAACGGTCAAATGATTACTAAACAACATCGAAATGACTTGAAATCACAGAACAACACCCTAATTATTATTGGTGAGGTGTAATAGGAGACGATACATCATTCAGACACGTGGTTTGTGCAGCACAGCTAAATATGTGTTTTTTAGGTGTTTGGCGCACTTGAAAAGCATGCGTGGGGTGGTCAAAACCAGCCGAGCGACCTTGGAATGCCAGGAAATCGAACGACAAAAAGGATTGGTGAATTGTGAAATGGTCAGGTAGAGGGCACATCAATCGGAGGTGTCGTGTGACCACAATGTCCAAAAACGCACTCCGCATGTTGTAAATGGGAAAAACATGTGTTTAACATTCAAATTCATACTGAACAACATCGACCTGACTTGAAATCACACAAAAATACCATAATTATTATTCTTGAGGTGTACGAGGAGAGGGAACGTCATTCGGACAGGCGGATTGCATGGAACGACTGAATATGTGTTTTTAGGTGTTTGACGCACTTGAAAAGCGTGCATGGGGTAGCCAAAACCAGCCGAAAAAACTTAGAATGCCATGAAATTAGACGAAAACAAAAGGTGGGTGAATTTTGAACTGGTCAGACAAACAACACGTCAATCGGAGGTGTCATGTGACCGCAGTGATCGAAAACACATTCCACGTGTCGTAAATGGCCAAAACATGCATTTAACAGTCAAATGCATTCTGAATGACATCGACATAACTATAAATCACAAGAAAACACCCTAATTATTATTCTTTATGTGTAGGAGGAGTCGGCATATCATTCGTACATACGGTTTTCACAGTATGCCTGAATATGTGTTTTTTAGGTGTTTGCCACACTTGAAAAACTTGGGTTGGGTGGTCAAAACTGACCGAAAGACCTCAGAATGCCATGAAATTTGATGAAAACAAATAGTGGTTGAATTGTGAAATGGTTGGATAGAAGACACCTCAATTAGAGGTGTCATGTGATCGCGGTGAATGAAAACGAACTCCCCGTGTCGTAAATGGACAAAACATACGTTTAATAGTCAAATGCATACCGAACGACATCAGAATGAATTAAAATCACATGAGAACACCCTAATTTTTATTCGTGAGGTGTACGAGGAGATGGAACATCTTTCAGACATGCAGTTTGTAGGGCAATACTGAATATGTGTTTTTTAGGTGTTTGATGCTCTTGAAAAGCATGCATGTGGTGGTAAAAACCAACAGAATGACCTCAGAATACCATGAAATCGGATTAAAAAAAGAGGGTTAATTGTAAAATGGTCGGGTAGAAGACACGTCAATCAGAGGTGTCATGTGACCGCGGTGACTAAACACGCACTTCACATGTCGTAAATGGCCAAAACATGCGTTTAATGGTCAAATACATACTGAACGACATTGGCATGTCTTGAAATCACACGAAAACACCCTAATTATTATTTGTGAGGTTTATGAGGATATGGAACATCCTTCGGATGTTTAGTTTGCACAGTGTGACTAAATATGTGTTTTTTGGTTGTTTGGCGCACTTGAAAAGCGTGCGTGGTATGGTTAAAACCAGTCGAACAATCTCAGAATGCCTTGAAATCAGACTAAAACAAAGCTTGGGTAAATTTTGAAATAGTCTGGGAGACGACACATCAATCAGAGGTGTTGTGTGATAGCAGTGACTGAAAATGCACTCCACATGTCGTAAATAGCCAAAACATGTGTTTAATAGTCTAATGCATACCGAACGACATCAGAATGGATTGAAATCACATGAGAACACCCTAATTATTATTCATGAGGTGTACGAGGAGACAATATATCATTCAGACATGTGGTTTGTAGGACATGGCTGAACATTTGTTTTTTAAGTGTTTGGCGCTCTTGAAAAGCGTGCTTGGGGTGGTCAAAACTAGCTATACGACCTCAAAATGCCATGAAATCTGACAAAAAAAAGGGTGGGTGAATTTTGAAATAGTTGGGTAGACAACACGTCAATTGGAGGTGTCGTGTGACCGCAATGACCGAAAACACACTTCCCATGTCGTAAATGGCTAAAACATGCATTTAACGGTCAAATGCATACCTAACGACATTGGAATGAATTGAAATCATAGTACAACACCATAATTATTTTTAGTGTGGTGTAAGAGGAGATGACATGTCATTTGGAAGCGCAGTTTGTGCGGTATTGATGAATGCGTGTTTTTAGGTGTTTGGTGCGTTTGAAAAGTGTGCGTGGGGTGGTCAAAACTAGCCGAACGACCTCATAATGCCATGCAATCAAATGAAAACAAAGGGTGGGTGAATTGTGAAATGGTCGGGTAGACAGTAGGTCAATCAGAGGTGTCGTGTGACCGTTGTGACTGAAAAAGAACTCTATGTGTCGTAAATGGCCAAAACAAGCATTTAATGGTCAAATTCATAATGAATGACACCATCATGACTTTAAATCACACTAAAACACCCTAATTATTATTCGTGAGATGTACAAGGAGACGACACGACATTCAGACCCGTGGTTTGCACGACACGGCTAAATATGGGGTTTTTAGGTGTTTGGCGCGCTTGAAAAACATGCATGGGGTGGTAAAAACCAGCTGAATGACCTCTGAATGCCATGAAATCGGACGAAAAGAAAGGGTGGTTGAGTTGTGAAATGGTCGGGAAGAAGGAAGATCAATCGGAGGTGTCCTGTGACAACGGTCACCGAAGATGCACTCCGCGTGTCGTAAATTAACAAAACATGCGTTTAGCAGTCAAATGCATACCAAACGACCTCAGAATGACTTGAAATCACACAAGAACACCCTAATTATTATTAGTGAGGTGTATAAAGATACGACACATCCTGGAGATACACGGTTTGCATGTCACGACTGAATATGTGTTTTTTAGATGTTTTTCACGCTTGGAAAGCGTGTGTGGGGTGGTCAAAACTGGCCGAACAATCTCAAAATGCCAGGAAATTAGACAAAAACAAACAGTGGGTGAATTGTGAAATGGTCGGGTAGATGGAACATCAATCAGAGGCGTCATGCGACCGCGACGACCGAAAACGCACTCCACGTGTCGTTAATGGCCAAAACATGCGTTTAACGGTCAAATGCATACCGAATGACATTTGAATGACTTGAAATCACATGAGAACACCCTAATTATTATTCTTGAGGTTTATGAGGGGAAAAAACATCATTCGAACATTTAGTTTGCAAGACATGACTGAATATGTATTTTTTAGGTGTTTGGCGTGCTTAAAAAGCGTGCGTGGAGTGGCCAAAACCAGCCGAATGACATCAGAATTCCTTGAAATCGGATGACAACAAAGGGTGGGTGATTTGTGAAATTTTCGGGCAGACAACATATCAATCGGAGGTGTCGTGTGACCACGGTGACCATAAACACACTCCGCCTATCGTAAATAGACAAAACATGCGTTTAACAGTCAAATGCATGCCAAACGACATCATCATGACTTGAAATCACACGAAAACACCCTAATTATTATTCTTGAGGTGTATTATGAAATGACATGTCATTCGGACACATGGTTTGTGTGGAACAACTAAATATATGTTTTTTAGGTGTTTAGAACGCTTGAAAAGCATGCGTGGGGTGGTAAAAACTAGCCAAACGACCTCAGAATTCCATGAAATCAGACGACAACAAAGGGTGGATGAATTTTGAAATGGTCGGATATATGACACATCAATCTGAGGTGTCATGTGACTGCGGTAACTAAAAACACACTCTGCGTGTTGTAAATGGTCAAAACATGCGTTTAACGATCAAATATAGACCGAACAACATCGACATGACTTGAAATCACATGAAAACACCCTAATTATAATTCATGAGGTGTACGAGGAGATGGAACATCCTTTGGACGCGTGGTCTGGGTGGAACAGTTGAATATGTGTTTTTAGGTGTTTGGCATGCTTGAAAAGCATGCGCGGGGTTTTCAAAACCAGTTGAACGACCTTGAAATGACATAAAACCAGACAAAAACAAATGGTCGGTGAATTGTGAAATGGTCAGGCAGACGGAACATCAATCGGAGGTGTTGTGTGACTATGATGACCGAAAATGCACTCCGTGTGTCGTAAATGGCGAAAACATGCGTTTAATGTCCAAATTCATACTGAAAGACATCGAAATGACTTGAAATAATAGGACAACACCCTAATTATTATTCTTGAGGTGTAAAAGGAGACAACACATCATTCGGATGCAAGATTTACGTGACCAGACTGAATATGTGTTTTTTAGGTGTTTGGTGTGCTTGAAAAGTGTGCTTGGTGTGGTCAAAACTATCCGAATGACCTCGGAATGCCATGAAATCAAACAACAATAAAAGGTGGGTGAATTTCGAGATGTTCAGGCTAATGACATGTCAATCAGAGGTGTCGTTTGACTGTGGTGACTGAAAACACACTCTGTGTGTCGTAAATGGCCAAAATATACGTTTAACAGTCAAATGCTTACCGAACAACATCGACATGACTTGAAATCACACGATAACACCCTAATTATTATTTTTGAGGTGTAAGAGGATATGAAACATCATTTGGATGCACGGTATGCACGACCCGACTGAATATGTGTTTTTAGGTGTTTGGTGCACTTGAAAATCATTCGTGGGGTGGTCAAAACTGGATGAAGGACCTCGAAATTCCATGAAATTAGATGAAACAAATTGTTGGGTGAATTGTGAAATGTTTGGGCAGACGACACGTCAGTCGGAGGTATCGTGTGACCGCGGTGACCGAAAAGGAACTCCACATGTTGTAAATGGCCAAAACCTGCATTTAACAGTCAAATGCATACTGAACGGCTTCAACATGACTTGAAATCACATGAAAAGACTCATATTATTATTCGCGAGGTGTACAAGAAGATGGCACATCATTCAGATGCGCGGTTTGTGCGGAACAACTGAATATGTGTTTTTTAGGTGTTTGGCGCACTTGAAAAGCATGCATGGGGTGGTCAAAACTGGACGAACGACCTCAAAATGCCATGAAATCAGATGAAAAAAAGGGTTGGTGAATTGTGAAATGGTCGGGTAGACGACACATCAATCGAAGGTGTTGTGTGACTGCGGTGATCAAAAATGAACTCCACGTGTTGTCAATAGCCAAAACATGCATTTAACGGTCAAATACATACCGAACAACATCATCATGACTTGAAATCATATTAGAATACCATGATTTTTATTCGTGAGGTGTACGAAGATACGTCACATCATTTGGATGCGCGGTTTGCACAACACAACCGAATATGTGTTTTTTAAGTTTTTGGCGTGCTTGAAAAGCGCGCTTGGGGTGGTCAAAACTGGCCGAACAAACTAAGAATGCTATGAAATCGGACAACAACAAAGGGTGGGTGAATTGGGAAATGGTCGGGTAGACGACCCTTTAATCGGAGGTGTCGTGTGACTGTGGTTACCGAAAAGACTCTCTGCATGTTGTAAATGGATAAAACATGTGTTTAACAGTCAAATGCATACCAAATGACATCAACATGACTTGAAATCATAGGAAAACACCCTGATTATTATTTGTGAGGAGTACGAGGAGACGAACCATCATTCAGATGCATGGTTTATGCGGAACAACTGAATATGTGTTTTTAGGTGTTTGGCATGCTTTAAAAGCATGCGTGGGGCAGTCTAAACCATCCGAACGATGTCGAAATTCCCTGAAATCAGACAAAAACAAAGGGTGGGTAAATTGTGAAAAGGTCGTGGAGACAAAAAATCAATCATAGGTGTCGTGTGACCGCGATGACCATTAACCCAGTCTGCGTGTCGTAAATGGCCAAAACATGAATTTAACGGTCAAATGCATACCAAACAACATTAGGATGACTTGAAATCACACAAAACACCCTAATTATTATTCTTAACATGTATAGGGATACAACATGTCATTCGGATGACCCCCCCTCACTCTGGACAACTCCCCCTCACCCCTGATAGCCCCGCCTCACCCCGGACAGCCCCCCACCCCAGACAACCCCTCACCCTAGACATCCCCACCCAAAGAAAGCCCCCTCCCCCCAGATAGCCCCCCACCTCGGGCAGCCCTACCACCCCCTGGACATCCCACCGCACCCTCGGATAGCCCCCACCCCCGGACATCCCCCCCAACCCCGGACAACCCTACCACCCCCCGGACAACCCCCTCACCCCAGACAGCCCCCTCACCAAGGACATCACCCCCCTCAAAAAAATTACATTTAAAGTCTAAATCAATATATAACATTAATTCAATAATAAATATAAAATAAACACACCTCGTGAATATGATGCGTCATGCGCGGTCATGGCTGCTACCTCTATCCGGTGTGCCAAGGTCCTACAACAAATAAAAATTATAAAGATTTAATAATTAAAATAATATAAAGTAAATAAATAAGTTCATTATAAACCTACGTCATATGATCTCCTTCACCAGTACCAGGATGCACATATTCCTGTAGTGTTCTATCCTTAGCGATCAATTGTGCATTTATCTCCTCGGAAGGACGTAACCGTGTCTTGAATTCTGAAAGCTGTTGTGTCATCTGAGCAACAATAGGACTGAAAACCTCAATGCTTGATACTACAAAATGAGTAATCCCCATACCGTATTTCAAACTATATCCATGTCCGTCATGACCAATAATGTGATGGAATATCTCATCGCTTCGCATGGGAAGTTGTCGTTGATCCTCCAACAGTTGTTCTAACTCAACTTCAAATTGAGCCTATGCAATATTTAAATATATTTACATATATATGTTTATATATAGATGCATATAAGTATTGGTAATGAGTAGAAGAACTTACTATAAGAGCTGCAGCCTCAGGATTATTTAAATCACGAATCCTCATCCACATCAACATTTTATCTATCAGTTCACCTTTCTCCCACAACTTTATACCAATAAAATATAATAATATAACACAAAACCATAATAAATAATAAAAAATGAATAATAAATACCTCATATCGGATCTGAGATACATGACGAGTCATGAGTCTGTGAGGTGCTTCCTGCAACGCTAGATTATAAGAATGGCGTGCTAACACCTCCTATATAAAATAAATTCAAATTTAAAGCAAATACAATGTCACACATTCTTGAAAATATATATAATAAAATTAATATGCTAACTTCGGTGGCCTCAACAGACCAATATGCAACTAATTCACGCCACAATGATAGGAGAACACCTCTCGGGACTTTTTCCAGAATGTCTGTGACACCCATATTTGGTACCCAGCGCTCTCTCTTGACTTTTCCTTTATAATCTTTCCATATATTATGAAATTTTCTTATACAAACAGGCTGGAAATCATCAGGGTGCACTTTTATATTATTCTATCTAAGAAAAAAAGTCACACATATTATTATTTTTTTTAAACAAAGGGAAGAAACTAAATTGTTCTTCTTACCTAAACTTCCCTCCAAAGCCTATCTAATGTATCCTGAGGGATAGAAGCCCAGTCACGTGTGGAAAATGGAGATCGATGTGGGTCACGTATGATATGACCCAGTTGATGAATAAATTTATGGGTAGTCAGTCCCACAGGATGAAATCTATCATCAAATGAAACATCATAGATGGCTCAAATGGATGATGTGGATCTGCTTCCTGTTCCTCTAACATGCCTGCGATTGTACAAAACATTAATAAGGGGGCCATCCACAAGATCAAAAACATAAATTGGATTGTTTTTTTAAAAATAAAACTTGTATAACATTCAATGAAATAATAAGGGATAGAATAATTAGTTGTAAATGGATTTTAAAAAATCAAAAAATTAATAAAACATAAGTAAAATTATGTAAAAAAGGGTGAATTTAGAGGGGTGGTGTTGTGGGGCTCTTCGGGGTGGTGTGGGTGTCTGGGGTGGGGGGGGGGGTGTATGGGGTGGGGGATGTCTAGGGGTGGGGGGGGGGGGGGTTGTCCAAGGGTGGGGGGGGGGGGCTGTTCGGGGTGGGGACTGTCATGGGTAGGGTGGGGGGCTGTTCAGGGGTGGGGGGGGGGGGTGCTGTCCGGGGGTAATGGGGGCTGTCTGGTGTGTGTGTGTGTGGGGGGGGGGGGGGCTATCAGGGGTGAGCAGGGTCTGTCCAGGTGTCGTGTCTGGGGGTTGGGGGTTTTCGGGGTGGGGGGGGGGGCTGTACGTGGTGGGTGGGTGTCTGGGGGTGATGGGGGGATGTTCAGGGTGGGTTGGGGGTGGGGGGGAGTTGTCTAGTGTGGGGGGGGGGGCTATCCGCGGTGGGGGGGGGGGGGCTATCTATTGTTTAGAGGGAAAACAATTATACACCTTTTATTGAAACTGAAAATCGACTGTTTCTCCTTCAACGACCGCTTTGACCCAATAAATATCTTCTTCACGTTGAACTATGGTATGTTGATCAAGATGTTGGGCAACAAAAGGATCAGTCTCGGGTTTGTCTCGTTCAAATAGAAACACTCCACACCGGGACATTTTCACAACAACTTTCCAACCAGGATCTGAAGGAAAAGTAACAAAGAATACTTGTTCCACTTGTGATGTCAAAATGAAAGGTTCATTATCAACTCGTTCATTTTTGTGTAACATATAGTTAAAATTCACCATTGTAAACTGATATTTATTGAATTTAATTCCATGCACTGGATCAACCCAATTACTCTTTAACAATATGTACTTCAACCTATGTGCATATAAAACTTCAATGATATTTGTCAATTGACCATAGTAATAACCAGAATCAATGAATGGACAACCGATGCCACTGTTTTGTGTTTCTCATTTGTTGTCAACATCTTTAATGATAAATCTAAAGCCATTAGCATCTATAGCTTTATAACGATGAGCCGTTATAGATGGGCCCTCAGCTATTTGGATAAATTCTTCAGTTAGCATGGGGTCACCTAACTCCCTCAACTTATAAACCTATATAATTCAAAAAATTAAATAATGAATTATGCCAAAATAAATTATTATAATACTTCACTCATAATGAAAATAAATTTATACGTACAAATTCATTGAACCAATCATGAAATAATGCATAATGAGATTGTTGAATTTGATAATCAATCGCATGATACATCTCTTCTTTTAGCTCATTATTGTGTTTCCAGAAAATGAAAAATCTTGATGTTTAAATGAAAATATTATGCAAACAAAACATGTAAATGTTAAATAATAAGATTGATAAGACACTTACTGCATTAATGGTGCAACTGATGGAGTATTGAACAAGATGTATCAATGCGCTTGTGTCAACTCTATGTTTTCAATATAAAATGTGGTTCCTTCTCCAACTGGACCATCATGATTCTGAGAGGGCTTATCTAATTTTGTTTCAACATCCATAAGATATTCTTCACAAAAATTAGTACACTCATCCATCAAATAACCATTGGATATTGATTCCTCCAGAAAATCTCTGTTGCGTACAAATAGTTTCAATGTATTCAGATACCACTCAATAGGATACATCGACCTGAATTTCACTGGACCAACAACCATTACTTCATCAGTTAGGTACACTTTCAAGTGAACCATAACATCGAAAAATGAGGGGGAAATTGGTTTTCAAACTGACAAAGTGTAAGTACAATTTATTCCATCAAAATTTTTAAATCACTCATTCGTTTATTTCTTAAACAAAGATTTCTAAAAAAATTACTCATCTTAATCAACAATTGAACAACATTGGGGGATAAAAAATAAAAAATTTAGATTGGAATCAACCACTAAAGTAGTATATGATTATCATGACTTTTTAACCTTTGCAATGTATTGATCGTCAAATTCACACACTTTGAAATATTAGAAGAGTAACCATCAGGAACCTTGAGCATCTTCAAAATGGAAAGAAATGTATCTTTCTTCTTTGTAGTCATTGTATACTGTGCAGAAGATATATATTCCTTGTTTGCCTTTGCTAACTGTATATGAAACTATTTCCTTAAATGCATTTCTTCTAAGTCACGATGTGCATTAACATGGTCCTTTTATTTTCCACTGACACCTAAAATGTTCCACAATATATTATCACAAACATTTTTTTCAATGTGGATGTCATCAAAATTGTGCCTTAGCATGTTAGTTTTACAATAGGGGAGTTTGTAAAAAATACTTCTCTTTTTACAATTGTGACTGTGTTGTCTACCTGCACCACGCATATTACATAATAGATGAGCCACTAAATCCTGAAATTCATATACCCTGCAGATGTTTTCTTCCTCAATCAGTGATAACATTTCAACTCATGTAATGATCTTTGGTGCTGAGATGAACTCTTTAGAACCATCAATTTTCACTCTGTTCTTTCTGAA
The DNA here is from genome assembly GCA_963277665.1 of Viscum album. NCBI lineage: Eukaryota > Viridiplantae > Streptophyta > Magnoliopsida > Santalales > Viscaceae > Viscum > Viscum album. The sequence continues at coordinate 753,211,876 of OY728132.1, read as the reverse complement.
CCTGTGCTGAGGGGGTAGAAAACATTTGTGACCCATGTATGCCCATTTTTTGGAATGTTTAAGCCATACATATTTTTTACTTTTATTGCAAAAGGGGTATGAAAATTCCCCTTTCATACTCAAGCCTGATAAATTTGCATAAGATGAGAAATAATTGATTTTCAACAATAAAGTAGCCTATAATTTGAACATTTCATTCATTTCACAGTCATAAGTCATCCCACCATCACCCCAAAATTTGTTCAACTCATCAATAAATTGCTGAAGGTAAACATCAATCTTACCCCCCAGATTTCTAGGTCCATCAATAAAAGTGGAAAGTAATATATATGTTTATTCATAAAAATCCATGGAGGAAGATTATATGGAACCGACACCACGGTCCATGTGCTATGAGTTTCACCAACCATAGACTTTAATGGATTGAAACCATCTGCTACCAACCCCAATCGGACAATACAAACATCTTTAGCAAAGTCGGGTTGTATCTTATCGAAATCCTTCCATGCACGAGAGTCTGCTATGTGGGTTAACATATCACTTTCTCGATTCTTTTTCGCATGCCATCTCATTAAATTAGAAACTTTAGATAAAATAAAAAATCTTTTCAACCTTGGATTTAGGGGAAAGTAATAAATTTTCTTTATGACAATTGGTTTTCCCTATTTCACAGTTTGACTTTGATGAGTCTGATTTCTCATGTTCTCTTTCCACCTGGAAGTTCCACAAACCATTCAAATATCCAAATGGGAAGTTTCATTTCTAAAAAATATACAATTGTTTGCACATGAATATGTGGTCTCATAAGTAAAACCTAAGTTCTCTGTTAACTTACGAGCATGGTAATATAACTTAGGAATCTTAGTGTCGACAGGAAGAACCTTTTTCAATAACGCCAATAGTATGTCGAACGATGTGTCTGACCCTTGATTCAAAGTCTTCAAATGCAACAACTCCGTGATAAGCAGAAATTTTTTCTAAGCAGTATATCCAGGATATAATTCCATTTTCTCATCATCAAGTACTTTATAAAACTTTCTTGAATCACAATCTGCACCAGAGCACATATTTTTCTCATTAGTATCAATGTTCTGGATGTTAGTACCTTCTAGAGACAACCCACATACCATTTCAGTAATCATTTCATGCATTGGATCATTTATCCTCACATCAACATCCATCTGAAATGCATCTATATTTTGATAATGAATATATTATTCCCCATGATGTGTCCAACTCTTATAATTTTTCAGAAATCTGTTCACGAAATAGTGCTACCTCATGGTATCTTGTATAAATTGATATCTATTTGCACATTTTCTACACGGAAAACTAATATAGTCACTTTTAAATTCTCCAGTGAACTCAATGAACATTATAATTCCTTCAAAATATTCTCAATACATTCGATTTGAAAGATCAATCCAACTCTTATCCATGATAATATCTTTATAACAAAAATTTACACAAATGTGGTCAAGCCTCAAACATTTTCTCATGGGATACACAAAAACTTAAGAATTATATAAATCAAATAATAAAAAAACTTAATATTAATCAAGTCAACATATATATAGACTATACATTGTATGTAACTTCGCACCTCAAGTAAACTGTGATGTCTTCTTATACAAATACTATTAACACACATTGTTTCATAATTCTTCATGGACACAAGCTCGTATACAAATGAACTTCAATTTACTCAATTTTTATTCACACACAATATTCATATAATCTTATTACATGCCAAATTTGTGTTTAAAATTCCCAAAATCAAAACTCTTAAATAGAAGTAAGGGCATACCTGATAGTGAAAAAAATATAGAAGGGAGGTGAGCTAGAGGTGGTTCTGCTATAGAGAGGAGAGGTAGAAGCGGGGATCTAGAGTGTGAGGTGGTGCGATGAGTGAGAGGACATGCAACAACAGCGATGGGGAGCTGGAGGAGGTGGCAGTGCGGTGAGGGAGGGGATGGGCGATGACGGGGAGCCAGAGGCAGTGACGCGTTGTTGGCGATGACCGGTGATGGGCGGTGGCATTGCAACAAGAGGGAAAAGAAGTTGCGGGTAGGGTTTGGGAACAAGGGGGGTTCGAGCGTAGGGGGGGGGGGTGGTAGAGGCGGAGGTAGAGGCAGTCACACGGTGTCGACAGTGCAGTGATGGAGAACATGCATTGTGGGTAGGGTTTGGGAGCGAGGGGGGGGGGGGGGGTTCGACCGTGAGGGTGGGGGAGGCTGGGGGGGGGGGAGAGGTGGACAACTTTGGTGGTGTAGCAAGGGAGGACAGGCACGGGGGTGGTGGTGGTCGTCATGAGGGCGACTATGGTTGGTTCTGCGAGGTATGGTTCCAGCAGCACGAGGTGGGTGTGCGAGGGGGGTTTGAGCACGAGGGGGCGGGTGGGAGGGGGTGTAGGTTTTTTTATGCTTAGGGATGACCAATGGCGGTTTCCCGTGTCACAGTGGCTCCAAATCCCCCTTTTCTAGTAGTGTTAAACCTTTAAATTACTAAATTTATTGAAAATAAATGACACTTAAAAAAATCTGTATTTTTCACTATTCACTAAAAAAATAATATTTTCTAAAAATGAAAAAAATTTCATCTTATGTTAATTTTAATATGATAATTTTATAATTGTTCTTTAGGTCATCAAATATATTTTAGAAAATTTTTATAAATTAATTATAATATTCTCTCAAAAAAATAATAAAAACCATTTTTAAGAAAACACATGATTGATGAGTAAAATGACTACTAAAAAAATGAGTTCTTATTTACTATGAATTTATCAATACATTTATATCGAGTAGAAAATTGATATATATTTCATAAATTATTTTATCTTATTCATACCTACAATTTTAACAATAAGTGATACCTGTCACATTAAATAATAATATTTTTATAGTACATCTCAATTTGTTTAAAATTTGTGTTGCATGTAATATAATATATAGTTAATTTTTTCAGAAAATAAAATTTCATAATATATTAGGGTGTTACAGTTATAGCTATGTAAAATTAATTTTTGTTCTCTCATAATTCATAACCGAATCCCATCAAGAAACTAGAAAATAAATCCATCATAGCAGTTTGTAAAGAGAATATGATTAACCAAATAATTCCTAGAAGTGTCTGGACTTGTGTGTAGTTTGGAAATTTTTTTATACACCAAGTTGTGGTTAAGTTAATACCCCAAACACCCTATTTTAAGTTATTACTCCTAGGTACATCTATTCTAGATATTATATCCACTTGCAAGTACCAAGACATAGATTTATTTTATTGGAAAATGACATAATATCTTCTTTACCAAAATTTCATGATGTTATCCTATAAATAAACTTATCTACTATTCTTATCCCTTGAGGTTTAAATCTGTTCTATTATCCTAATACATAAAATATTCAACATTACCTCAACTAACAAAAAGGGTTATCTTTACTTTTTGAATTATGATCATCCCTAACTTATCAACCCTTAAATTATCCTCAACTGAAATCCTAATATATAATATTATCTAAAACCTTCTCTAATACCAACTATGATAGCCTATACAAAATAATCTAGTAATTAAACGTCTTAAGGAAAATATTTCATTATAATATGTTCCCAATACCTTTTTATTTTAGATTTTTATATAATTAAGTCAAAACACTGACTACAAAACTCATATATTTTTTCAACTAGTGGAAATTTTACCCACTATAAATGAAACTTCTTAATCCATAACAAGTCTTGAACATCCCACACTAATTCTTTACATCAAATATTATTCTAGAAATTTCATAATTTTATTATCCTCATAACCTATGGAAAAATAAAACATAACAATGGGTGATCTCAAATGCTCAGTATGAGTAAAACTAAACGACAACAATCGATGATCATGTGTGAGAATGAGATGAGCATACATGTATAATCAAAACACATAATAAAATCACAACCAACTAAGATTTGGTCATAATCATGGAATAAGTCTAGAAATAAAATAACACATGAATCAAGAGAGTGATTTAATAACCATGATCCATGAGAGTATAACATAGTGACGAGAATAAGAATAAAACTGTGAAACATCCTTCAAATATAGAGTTTACATTTGTATAAGGAAAATATCTATCCTGATCCAAACAATCAATGCACATCCTTACAAGAAAATAACACATACTCATGAATACCTATTTTAAGAGATTTATACTCTTAACCAATGCTTTTGAGGGTCATATAAGACCCCACTTGTCAGCATCCATACTTATGTATTCCATAAGAAATCAAATATTCATTATAACATAAAGAACCCATGGAAAGAAAATGTTTTTCATTCAATACATAATAAATAACTCATAGAAATAAAATGGTATTCATATCATTTTAAAATAGAATAATGAAGATAAAATTCATAATACCATCAAGAATCATAACATTAAAACCCATATAAAATAAATAGGTATCCAATGAAATTAAGTAACTTTTAGGTAAATACCATTCAATAAAGATAATAAATAATATTGTATTTAAAACGTGTTGATAAAGGGTATATGGTTAAGAAAATAATTTTTCCAATCAATCAATATATGGAATCTAGGTAAACACCCTTCAATTAAAGGAATCAAAAATAGGATATTCATAGAGGGAATTGATTGGATGATTTTTTTTATAAAACTTCAATGAGTGGGAAGGAAAAAGGAGGTAATAGATCATTTCCATGATATTATAAAAAATTAATAAGCCATATGGTGAAATGGTTTGGATGGTATAATTTTAAGAATATCCATTATCATGAATAATATGTATTAAATTACAATGACATAGATGAAAAACACTTTTAAAATTTTAAGAAAACTACATTTGAAATTATAGATATTATTTATCTTTTGAAAGAATTTAAATTTTTTATAAAACAAAGTGAGAATAATTTCTTTTAGAAAACATGTGTATAATAATTTTAATTTAAATGATAAATATATAAGGAAAATTAAATATATATTTTAGAAACCATTTTTAAAATTATCGTGAAAAGACAAAGTTATAGGACACCTAATTTTGTTTTTCAAAAAGGGTGAATTAAAAACATTGAATAATACTTTATTTTGGTAAGGAAACTAAAATTATGGATACTTGAAAGGATATAAATTTTATTCAAATAAATTTTGGTTGTAAGGTAAAAAAATTTATTGTGAAAGGTTTAAAAGCACTTTTAAATATTTTGAAAAACCTTTTTTTTTGAAAACTCACAACATAAAAATATTATTATACTTTTATTTTAAATAGGGGTAAATAGATTTTTTATAATCATAGGAAATAATGATTTTTTCTAAAAAAGGAAAGGATAAAATTGATTGGATTAAAATTATGGACATGGATGAATATATTCATTTGTAGGAATGGGGGTTATTATTACCAATGTTATACTTTTATTTTATATTTTTTTAATCAAAGAAGTATTTATTGATCTTGATATATAATTTACACATAAATAAAAAGGTAATACCATTAAAAATAATTTAGTGATAGGATCAATGAATTTTATAAATATATATTTAATTAATAATTACTATAACCTAATGAATTGGAAATTGATTCGATGAATCTCTCATAGAATTAGTAATGAATTAATCAATGGAGATTGAGGGGAACATATTAAATTAAATATTAAAATTTCCTGAAATGGAATATAATTAATAAGTTAATGAATTTGGGTAGTTATTATATCATATAAAAGAATTTATGGTTCACAATATCAAGACATGTCCCATAGAGTTGAAAATGAGGCAGAGAAACCCTTACCTACTTTCCCTACATAGTCAAATACACTCTAAGATAATATATAACAAACATAAACTATTTGAAAACCATTTTATATACAAAATATTTTATAAAATTCATTTATAATTTTTCCCTACATTTATATTTGTTAGTTATTACATATTTTTGATGTTTGGTGTGGGTAACCTTAATCATTTTGAACAAGTTTTGTAATAGTTGTGTTGTTATTCATTCTTAAATTAAATTTAATCATTGAAAAATAATTTTAGATAATTAAATGGTTTAATTATAATTATTTATGAATTTGTTATTTCCTTTGATAATTAATTTAGTATTTTTCCTATAATATGAAATTGATAACAAACATTTTCTAGTGATTTTTAAACTACGAAGTGTGTTATCTTAATTAGTTATTTAAATATTGTTGTATATTTTAAAGAACCAAAAAATCATTATTCAAATAGTTATATCATATTATACTATCAATTATATTTTCATAATCATTGATTATATAATTTCATATCATCATTCAAGTAGGAGGTCAAACCGACCCAAACATGAATATACCATGATTATTGATGATTATGAGGTGATTTATTTGAAATATAATTACAAAAGTAGAATAATGATATGATTTAGTGTTTATTAGTATGATATATTAGACTTATAATTAATTATAAGAATAAGTTATGGGTACAAAACAATTTCAGATTATGAATAAATTGCTTCCATCTTAGTTCACTTGTTTTAGATAATTAATTTTATAACGACATTTCACGATTCATATCATTAAGGGGATATCAAATTTTTATTACCAAAAACTTATTGATATCATAAAAATTTTATTTAACATTTAAAACCATTATCATGACTATACTTTAAGGTGGTGATGAAATGAAAAATGGAAATCACTCATACCATGGAGGCGATACTCCACACGTACGCATGGATAATGATTTCATTTTCTATTGAATGAGAAAATTAATTACTATGGTTTATGAGTTAATAATATTAAAATATGTTATAAATATCATAATTATATATTAACTACCATATTATGAGCATCCTTGTAAGGTGGTAAAGGATAATAAAACATATTCCATTGTGGAAGTGGTAGTCTGCACAACACACGATTCACATTTTTTGTTTTTCTTAATAGACAAGGGGAGGGTGATAAATTATTATAAAATCATTATAATAACATAATAGTTCAATAATTATACTTTTTTAATATTATTTATATTGTGAAATTAAATTTTATTAAGAATAAAATCACATAAATAATTCAAAAAATGATAGAGAAGTTAAGAATTTATACCTCACTTCTTGGATTATCTATTTTGAGAAGGGGATTACAATTTTGATTAATGATATTTTAAGAATAATGGAACCTAATTAAGGCGTATAATAGTGTTTAGGACAGCTTTGGGATGATTGTGGGCCTACCAAATGGGGTTTTGGTATGTGAGGATGTGAGTAGAGGAGTGTCCCTTTTATAAGTGAAATAGAGTGGCATTTTTGTAAATACCCAAAACTTTTCAATAATGAGAAGTCACTCTTAAGGAAAGTGGATCCAAAATTAATAAATAATGGGTTAGATAGGATATAAGTTTGATACACCCCTCCAAAACTCAATAAGAAATATGTTTTGAACATGTTAGTCCCTTAAACTCTAAGGATACTCATTTCTACCATTTTAGTTTCCACCATGGTAACTAGTTTTTACCTTGGTAATTTTTCATTTATGATTAAAAATAAAATGAACCTTATTAAAAAGTTTATAAATAATGATTCCAAATTTTAAATTAACTTTTTTATTCAATTTTTAAAAGTTATAAAAATTAATTTTAAAATAAAAAATGTAAAATGTATCAAAAACAATTTTTTTAAAATATATAAATTAAATTATAAAATATTAAATATAGGTTTATAAACCAAAAAAAATATTTATGAAATCGTAAATTAACATATAAAATACATATTTGGTTATATAAATGGGTTTCATAAATTTAAAATACATATTTATATACTAATAATGTCTTAAAATTTATGTTATTTCTAAAAATGATATTTTTCACTAATCACCTTAAAATCAATCATTTTAGGAAAATTATAAAAATTCATCTTAATATAATATTGAAATGTTTAATCAATAAATTATGTTATTTTTATAAAATTAAAATTCTAAAATGTATAAATTAGTTTCTAAATGAAACATGATATATTAAGAAAAATGACTTTTATTAAAAAAATGACATTTTTAATTATTATGTGTTCTTAATATTATTTATTATCAATTTATAATTTAAAATATGCTTATATATTAGTTCATATATAGTAATATTTTGAAATTTCCAATTTAATACATTAGGATAAAATATTCAATACCTAACAAAATGGTTCTTTGAAATAAATAAATATAACTTTTATACTAAATATGGTTTTATAAATACCATTAAAATTAATTATTTATGTTCTAAAATTTAATTTTACAATTCGGTTGATATTAAAATCTTTATATTAATTATATATATATATATATAATATTATATTTTAATAATAATATTAATATTTATACGTAACACACACACACATATATAATTTTTTAATGTCATATTTTTATTTAGTTATGAGTTATATTATTTTGAATTTAATACCTAACAAAACAAAAATTAAGTATACCTATTGGGTATATAACTACGGACCATATTTTCAATGATTATATTTGTAACGACCATATTTGAAATGGTTATATTTCATTCATATATATGTTGACTTATGAAATCATTTGTTCATTACAATCTCACTCTGATTTGTGCACTTTTAATGGATTTATTTTATCCATGGTGAGTAAAGATCCATGGTTTTCACTACATAGTTTTATGTATTTTTTTGTAACATCCCACATATGAATGAATAAAGTGTTTTTAGTTTAATTAATATCTCATATAACTTATTTACTGATCAATTTCAATTCCATTAAACTAATAGAAAAAAATTATTATTTGAAACATGTGTTTTATACAAGAATATGCTTCCTGAAAACCAAGGGTGTTACATACTTCCATTTTATTAAATATAAAATATATAAATTATAAATTTATCTTAAAAACTTGAATAAGGGCTAATTTAATTGTGATAAAGTGTACATTGTGCAATATTTGTTTGGATATAGTGTTTACTTGCTCTAGCTAGGTCTTTAGTATTACATTATCCCCCCTTAAATAATTCCATCCTAAAAATTTAATATATTTTTAAGGAAACTAATTTCACTCATTTAGTTCTTTTAATGTTTCTATGTATATATCTATGGATTTTCCCATAGAGTCAGAACTATGTTTGAGAATCGTAGGATCCAAGAAATTAATATAATAAAAATATTATTATATATTAAATAATGTGAACACATCATTTATTTAAAAATGTTTTTTCCATTTATCAAGACCTTGGATGGGAAATATGAGACCATGGTTGTGACCAGAATGTGGGGATTTCCCAAGGAATGACATAAATTCGATAAACATCAGGTGTTTGGTGGAAGGAAACCATTGACGGATGCGATAATTAAATAATTTAAGATATTTAATTAATTAAAAAAGAATAAAATACCCCCTACAGTTTTGGATTCCTATGAATGGTATGAGTAAGGAAGAGGATTTCTCTATTGTGCGATGGCCAAAATAAGAGGAAAGAGAGATGAGGTTCCAACAGACTTTTTCCTTGACAACAATCGAGATTAGATCAAGGTATAGCGGCTCCCGGGCATGGTTTTAGAGTTAAAGCTTCAATGTTTCACCATGAGGTAGGTGGGTTTTTGACTTTTAATTAACGATCCCCAATGGTGTGTTTTTAAGCTTTAAGTACATTTTATGACTACTAAGGACACCCTTGGGGTTGATATGTGCTTAATTAGGAAAAAGGTGATTTGCGAGGTTCATAGGGGTTTCCAATTTGGGAATCCCATTCACAAAATGGGTAGTTTCATGAACACACTCCATGTGTTCTTTCTATTTGGGGAATAAGGGATTCATGTAACTATACAATACACACTTGGAGTATACGCTATGTAGTTTTATATGGCCATGTGGCTGGGAACTTAGGAAGAAGAAGTTTTGGATTTCCATAACATGTACTATAAATGCGCACCATATAAAGGGAAATGAACATGTGTCTAAGAAAAAAGGTACAAACCCAAGTAAGGGGGACATGGAGTTGTATTAGTACATAGATAGACCTGAAGTGTAAATAAGAACATACATGACTGGGTACCTAGGAATGAACATTCTACACGATCACAAACAGTGTTTACGGGACCAACTATGGAACATGACATTGGCCGGAGTACACAGACATGTGATAGGCAGACACAGTCATACCTCAGGATTCAAAGACACACAATGTACTTGATTCATATGTCATGTACATCTATTTGGACATACAAGATGTGTGAAAGAGAAGAGAAATCCTGGTTTCTAGGTGAGGTTAGACACTATGTGACCTTATATACACATCTTGTATTTCCCTTAGGAACTTTCACTTAGTGTATCTCTTTCTTTGGGACTCATATTTGGTCCCATGATCATCCTATACTAAGTGGATTTCCACATAGGATGTGATGTTGTCCTTTTATTCGGTATTAGATATATGACATGTGGCTTTCCATTTGAGATGATTCCTTCAACGATGCTTGGTTGATGAAAGTGATTGGGTTGGATCACCATAGATATACTGAGGTCTGTACTCCCCTATTGTACTACGATGCTAGTCCCCCATACTCTTGTTATAGGTAGAGACAATACCCCCATACTTTAGAGGGAATGAGCCCTCTATCTATGGAGTTTTACTCCCATATCATCGATCTCTAATGGGTAGTAGGTCCTCCATGAGAGTTATTGATCCCTTTTCTATGAAGAATGGTAGTCCGGATCAGAACCCTCCAATCATATTCTTATGAGGTTTTACTTGTTTATTGGAATAAAAAATGGAGATTTATATTTCTAGGCTGACTCATCATTCTTAACTAGGTTGAGGATTTTGAGACACCCTTTCTCTCTCAATTGGGTTTCTTTTGAGCATATATGATGGGTTTCTCTTTACACTCTTGATTATGGGTTGAGATAACTATTGTGTATTTTTTTACTCCCTTTTTTAGTTCTTGGGGTTACTACTGGATACGTATATACTCACACCTACATGGTATTTTTCCACACATGTTGTGTCCAATGCAGATGATAGGAAGATAAATGATCATATTGGTGGGCCTAGTTTTAGTGGATCATAGAATCTATTGGAACTTAATGTGTTTGATGGTCAGCCTTTTAGATTGTGAGATGGTCACTCTTTATAATTTCCCTTTTACCCTTCATTGTCAGGTTGGGAATTCATTTTCTAGTTGGGCATGTATTTTTCCCCTTTATGATTTTATTATACACTATTGTACTTTAATTCTTTCTTAGAGGTTGTCACATGAATGTTTTAATATCTAGATGCTTAGTATTTTTCTTTATATCTATGCACTATTTCATGGATTTGGTTGTATACATGCATATAGTTACTTAGGATAAGGCCTCCAATTTTATTTATCCCTACTCAGCACTTGTCACTAGATCCCAACCTATTTGAGGCGAGTTTGGGATGTCACACTTAGCTTATTTCCTACCAAGTGGAATCTAATGGGATGGTTAATGAAAAAGTTTTATCGAAGGTGGTCTTAACCCGAGTCATCATTTGGAGTTGGACCTTATAGTGATTATTTTCTTTGGAACTTAAGGAAACATTTTCAGATTGTCTCAAGTTCATCTCTCTAGCATGGGAACCTAGTGTTGGTTTGGAGGTCGATGTATCTATACACAAGGACCCTAACTTCCTACTTATCGACTTATCATAACATGAAATTGTTTGTAGGGAACAAATGGTACATGAATCAAATATAACCGGGTCTTTTAAATTTCATGTTCTTTTTGATTCATCTCCCAAGATATGCTTATCTTACTACAGTACATCTTGAAACTTCTAGGATGCCTCCACAATGATGGTTTACTAGGATACTGATATAGAATTGTGAAAATGATATATTGAGTGATGATAACTTAGTTTAAGGAACCATTCATGGGACATATCCTCTTGGAGGGAATAGGGAAGTACAACCACCTATTGAGTAGTGCATGGATTGACCTCCAGTGGTTTAGAAAGATGATTGAATGCCTATTGGGTATTCAATATCTCCAACATTTTTGGAATATGATACACAAAGTCTTAGTGTTTTACATGAATTCCAGAAATTTATACCACTAATATTTCATGTAGAGACAAACTCTCATGAAGTGGATGATTAGATAGAGGCAGTGGTCTAAGTTTTTAGGCTTGTTCAGACCCCAGCTGATTAGATGGTTTTACTCATATATAGTTATATTCATATAGTTATAGGGAACTTGTGGAGTCTAATTACCCAAAATCATGATGATGTGACACTCTCATTGTTATACTTCTAGCATCTATTCCATGATGAGTATTATCCTTTGATGTTGCACTATGTGTGGATTTAGAAGCTTCTTCATCTGCATCAGAGAGATATGTCAATTGCTGAGTACACCATGAGGTTCACCAACCTCAAATGTTACTCCCTTTATATGGAGTGAGATGGATTCTTATGGGTGTTAATGTTTTAGAAGGCCCATTCCATAGACATACATCATATCATAGCCCCCTTATACCTCCCAACTTATGTTGGATTGCTGGAGAAGGATCTTGTTATAGGGAGCTTTATAGAAGAGGGATGTTGGGAAGCTAGTTCCAGTAGTAGACATCATTGGGATGAGTCTTATATTGTTTCTAGTAGGTGATAAATTCCAGAGCCTTGTCACAGGATGCATACTCATTCCTGGACACATCCATGTGGGTCTGTAGTATAGGGTTTTCATAGAGGATCTAATCATCCAAGAGGGGGTGATAGTATTCTTATTATGGGTGTGGACACATGGATCATGATTTACCAACTCAATGTGCTAAGGAGGGTAGATAAGAAGTTGATGGACCACCATGTTAGAGTTATCATCATGAATAGGGATCTCCCAGGCATGATTATAGTGTCCCATAGGGAGAAGGTTTTGACAAAGGAGTAGGTGGAGCTCATAATAGAGGAGTTGGTGGAGGATGATGCTACAATCTACTCTCACCACCACTACGAGGTTCCCCACACTAGTCTTAGAGATCTAGTGGTCGAGGATTCATGTATTTGTTTGATATGGAGGTATATGACTAGAATGATCACAAGATTATTTGAGGTACGATCTGTGTCTTCTTTCCACTTTCTCCGATACTTGTAGATACAAGTGCAAGTCATTCCTTTATCTCTATATCTTGTGTATGAGAACCAGAGATTCCAATTGAGACATCAGTCCTACAGCTATGGATAGAGGTTTCTACAGGGGATATTATTCTATATTGAACATATATTGGTATAGAAGTTCATTATTTATGGTTTTAGTTTCTCCATGGACCACTTGGTCATCACAATGAAACCTTATAACATCATCTTGGGTATGGAATAGTAGTCTATAGTGTATTCCCATATCGACTTCCATCATGAAAGAGTTAGATTCATCTATAAAAATGGGATATGACTATCCTTCATTGGTGAGAGAGATATTATGGATGAGTGGGTAGGACTTGAGAGTAGGAAGCTAAAACAAATCACACATTAGTTCGTGATTTTATCCCTTGATAAAGTAGGATATTTAGAAATATGTATTTTAGTGGTAGTGGAGGAATATATGGGCGTCTTTCTTGAAGTTTTCCTAGGACCACCTCCAAAGATCAAGATTAAATTTTGTATTGAATTTCACCTTGTTACCACACCGATATCTTTTATGGCATATCAGATGGAAATGACTGAGTTCAATGAGTTGAGGGTGTAGTAGAAAGACCATAAGGAGAATGGTTTTATCAAACCCAGTGTTCCCCCTAGGATGCTCCAATTATGTTCATGAAAATTTTAGGTAGGAGTATGAGGATTTCTTTTGACCATCATCTCATAAACTAGGTAGTGATAAATAATATTTACCCCTTCTCTAGAGTTGAAAGCCTTTTTGAACAGTTGGAAAGTGCGATTTGGTTTTCAAAAATTCGTCTCAGGCTTAAATTCCACCTGGTGAGGGTTCTCAAGGATGATATTTTGAAATGGAATTCCATTTTTTCTATAGAAACTATGGGTTCTTAGTGATTCCTTTTGGTGTGAATAATTCCCTCACTATGTTCATGGATCTTATAACTAGGATCTTTCAACTATACATGGACTGATTCATTATTTTCTACATCGACAACATACTCCTTTAATCTTTGATGAAGGAGGATCATGGATAAAACTTAAATATGGTACTATAGTTACTTTGGTATCACTAGATTTATGGTAATATCTAAAATTTCTAGTTTTGGATATGTGATGTTCACTTTCTAGGGAATGTCATCTCTGAGTATGGTTTAGCTATAGATCTGAAAATGTTTTATATAGTTCTTAATTGGGATCCACCCAATAGTTTATCATATGTGTGATGTTTTCTTGTTTTGTAGGGGGTAATATTTAAGGTTAATAAAAAATTTACTATGATAATATCCCCTTTTACTGCATTGACATGGAAAGGGTATTCATTTACCTGGGAAAAGAAATTTTAGGGAGTCTTTGAGGAGCTAAGTCAGAGGTTGACCAGTTCTCTTGTGTTTAAACTAATGGAGGATGGAATTGAGTATGTGATTTTTTGATGCCTTTGAAGTAGATCTCAAGTGAATTTTGATGAAAAGGAATAAAATTATTGTTTATGGGTTAAGGATTTTGATACCCTATAAGCATAATTACATGAAACAGGAATTAGAGTTGGTAGTGGTAGTATTCACTCCGAAGATGTGGAGACACTATATTCTGGGTGAGTGTTTTTTATCAAATAAAACCAAAATAGTTTCAAGTAAAAATTTATATAGAGAGATCTAAACCTAATAAATAGGATTTGGTTATAGTTTCTACATGACTATGAATTTGATATAGTCAATACTCTTGGTCTGGGAAACATAGTGGTAGATGCCCTTAGTATGATGTCCCATTATCACTTGGTGTAGGAGGTGTTTGAGAAGTTGGATTCATTTTGGATGACTTAGTAGGGGAGAGGGGTTAAAATTATCTATAGTATATAATAGTTACTCCACTAATTATACAGTGCATAAGATATTCTTAGTTTTGATACATCGACTATGATGCCATATGTGACTAGATATGCTAAGGAGATGCAGCAGAAATATTTTTTTGAAGTTGGGGAACATTTCCTACTTTTATTAGGAAATATGTTTATTCCTATGATGTTTTTAGAGGAGGTGTTTATGAAATTTAATACTCTCCCATTTTATGTAGATTTTATTGTGGAAAAGATATACAAGGACCTCCTCATTTTTAGCGGGCTGGGATGAGGAAGATCGTTGTTGATGTTTTATTTCAGTGTCTCACATGTCTGCAGGTAACGGATAAACATTAGGTTCTTATAGGTTTGAATCAATCTATTTAGATCTAAAAATAGAAATGGGATGAAAATTGGATAGATTTTTGTGATGGGGATTCTGCGGACCATGAGTTTCCATGATTGTCACTGGGTGATCATTGAACAACTTACCAAGTTAGAACTATTCTTTTCCCAGAGGAATAAGAGTTCTATTAAGACTTTGGGGAAGTTATATATGTGTGAGATCATCTTTATTCATGGGGTTCACATAAGGATCATCTTTGATTATGATTCTAGTTTGACATAACTATTATGGAGGTGTTTTTAAGAGGATTTAGGGACCCAATTATGGATTACCATGAAGTTTCTTCCCTATACAGATGGGAAGACAGAGAGAACTATCATAGTGTTGGAGTATATACTAATATCCTATGAGTTAAACTTCGATTGGATCTAGTATGAACACTTTACATTGGTAGAGTTTTGTTATAATAATATCTATCACTTGAATATTGATATGGCACATTTCAAGGCCCTATATAATAGATCCATTAGGTCACTCTTATGTTTGAATGAGATTGTTGAGAAATATCTTTCTAAGCCAAAGATAGTGTAGGAAACAACAAAAAAGGTTCATGTTATTCATTGTAATATTATTATCACCCAGATCTAACATAAATATCATGGGGATCGACATCATATGCCTTTGGGGTTTGATTAGGGTGGCCTTTTTTTCTTGAGAGTCTCCTGACAATAATAATTGCAGGGTTTTTGCTGGGGAAGAATGATATCCCTGTGGTTTATTAGTCTATTCTAGATTATTTGGAGGGATGGTTAGGTTGCATACCACTTAGACTTACCCCCATAGTTAGACTGAGTGCATGATGTATTCAATGTGCTATAGTTGAGGAGATACATGCACAACCATATGCACGTTATTGAATGTGGTGATATGGACATTGAGGATGGAAACACATTCATGGAGTATCAAGTAGTGATCGAGGATTAGTAGGAGAGGATTCTACATAGACAAAACACCCCCTTGGTTTGAGTGCTGTGGTTTCACAAGGGAATTCATGAGAGCTCTTTAGAATCTGAGATTTATATGCATACTCAATACACCCACCTTTTTCTGTAGCTTATGATATTCAGGGTGAAAATAATTGAAGGAGGTAAGAATGTAATGAATTTAGTGTTTTTGGTTTATTAATTTGAATATTTTTATGCGTATATATCTAGATTATTCTTTATATTCAACACTATGTTTTGGTGTCATGATACCCAGATATTAATATATTAAAAAAATAAATATATATATTAAATCACATGCACACATTTTTCAGTATAAATGTATTTACATTAATCAAGACATTGGATGGAAAATATAAGACCACGGTTGTGACAAAAAAATGGGTTTTTCCCAAGTTAGTATGTGAAGTTGGTCGGCATCAGACATTTGGTGGAAGTATACAGTTAGCAGACAAGATAAGTAATTAAAAATTTTAGATTATTTAACCAATTAAAAAGGAATAAAATATACCCTCCCATTTTGGATTCCTATGAATGAGAGGAATAAGGTGGTGGTTTTGTGCCTTTAATTATGGATGAATTGGGAGGATGGTGAGGGTAGGTGACTTCAAACTTTATCTTTAATAGCGATTGAGATTGGATCATGGTGCATCAATTTTTGGGTGCAGTTTTGGGCTTGAAGATTTAACATTTTCACCATGAGGTAGGAGGGGTTTTGAGTTTTAAGTCCCTATCAAAAATGGTGTTTTTAATGTTTTAAATACATTTTATGATAGTTAAGGATCTCCTGGGGGTTAATTAGTTCATAATTGGGAAAAATGTGTGTCTCAAGAGGTTTTCATGGATTTACTTTTCTAGAATCTTGATCACACGGTGTGTGGTTTCATAAAAAAACACCATGTTTTCTTCTTATTAGGGGAAGAGGGAGTTTTTAGAATAAAATTTGATGTACTTGGAGTACACTCCATGTAGTAGTACATGGATATGTTCTTGAGTACTTGGGAAGATTATGTTTTCAATTTACACACTATTTACTAAAAATACATGTGATGTAAAGGGACATGGCCATGAGTCCAAGAACATGGGAATACAACCCATGTAAGGGTGTAATTGTCATGTAGTAGTGACTGACTAGAACTTGGGTGTAAACTCTAAAAAAAATGGCTAGGTACATGAGCATGACCAGTGTACATGGGCTTGACTAGTGTACACGAGCACAACCAGTGTACACATTCACACTTTAGAGTAAATGGTCATAGGTTGGGAGGACACAAGCATACCTTGGGCTTACAAGTCAAACTTTGTATTCCATGTACATGATATTTACATCCAAATTTCTTACCAGGTCATGTGAAATATAGGCACTCATAAGTTTCCAGGAGATGTCACTTGCCATGTAACCCTATATACATGCCGTGTATTTCCCTAAGAAATTTTAATCTTGTATACATTCTTCTATGGGTCTTGTATTTGTTCCCACGAGAAACCTATATTGAGTGGTTTTCTATATAGGATGTGATCATAGCCTTCATTTTGTCATAATAGATAAAACATGACGTGTTTTGAGAATGATGCCTCCTTCAACAATGCTTGGCTGATGATAGTGATTAAGGTTGATCACCAAAGAGATGTCGTGGTCTGTACTCCCCCATCGCACGATGGAACATGTACCCTATACTCTATTAATTTGTAGATTAAGTACTACACTATACTTTGGAGGGAACATATCCTCTATCTATGGAGTTTTACTCCTCTTTTATCAAGCTCTAGTAGGGATCAGGTCCTCCACATGAGTTGTTTCTCCCTCTTCCTTAGAGAACAGTAGTGAGGATCATGATTATCCACTCAAATTATTGTGAGGTTGTGCATGGTGATGGAAATCCAATATCGTCCTTTTCATTTGTTGTTTGACTCATTATTCTTAGTTGGGATGTGGAGTAAAAGACCCCCTTTCGCTCCAAGTTGGATTTAATTTGATCATATCGGATTGCTTTATCTTTACACTCTTGATTATGGACTATTTTGACTATTGTGACTTTCTATTGCTCCCTTTTTGGTTATTAGGGTAACTATTGGGTATGTATATACTCACTCCAACATGGGATTTTCCTTCACATGTTTTGTCTTATATAGACGAAAGGTAGATCAATGGTGATATTGGTGGGCCTGGTTTTAGTGGAGAATAACGTCTCTTAGCGCTGACCATGTTTGGTGGTTATCCTTAAATACTGTGAACCATGATCTCTTTAGTATTTACCTCTTCCCATAAATTTTGATTTTGGGAGTCCATTTAATGTATAGATGTGTATTTTTATCCTTTATACTTTTATACCACACTGCTGTAATTTGATTCTTTCTTATAGGTTATTTCTTGCATGGTTTACTCTCCAAATGTTTAGTCTTTTTTTATATCTCTACATTGTTTCGTGGATTTGGTTGTGTGTGTGCATAAATGTACTTAGGATAAGGCTTCCAATTTTAGTTATGCATACTAAGTGCTTTGTCTTTGGCCCTTACCTTATTAAATATGGGCTTGGGGTTCCACACTCAGTTTATCATCAGCCAGCCGGCCCCGGTGGGTTAGGTCATGACCATATGTTAGTTCATAAATAAATGTGGGAAATTCTTTATTATTGTACATTCTAGTTCCCATGTTTCCTCCTCTAAATTTTGGTTTCTCAAATTCTCTTTCACTAGTCAATTTATTCGATCCCATAATAGTTACTCTCTAGTGATAAGAATTCAGATAATCTCTTCAATATAAGACAAGTAATGTTCCAATTCAATTCCCTCATTGGTGAGTATATGAATTGGGTATGGCATGTATATCCCAAAAAAAGAAACATTTAAGACATAATTCACTTTAGAGAGGTTGGATGTCATAAAAATACTATAGGTCACAACTCCAATTGTTTCCAAAATTTCAAAAGGACTGATGTACCTAAGAATTAGTTTTCCCCTTTCCCCAAACTTTATAACCCCTTACATGGATATAAGTTATAGAAGATTTGATACCCCTATTGAATTTACAGATCCTTTCTATGATTATATTAATAACTATTCTATATAATTTGATCTATCTTATTTTGATTCAGAATAGTTCTCACTTTCAGTTGTCTCTTCAACAAGTTCCAGGCCTACTAGCTTCCTCTCTCAAACCTCATACCAAAAAGTTAGAGTACAAAATCTATTCTTGTATAATAATTTATATGGTTATATATTGAGACTTTAATGGAAACTATTATAATATTAAAATTATAAATATGGTAGATATTGATCCCATGTTCCTTGAAATTCAATAGGCAATGACCTTAGAATCACTTCTAATGTGTAAATATTATTTCAAATTACCCATTATTTTGAGGGTGGTAGGTGATTCTCAAATGTTTCTTAGTGTTGAGAGCCTTCTTAAATATTCTCCAAAATTTTTCTATGGATTGTGGGTCACAATTAGATACAATTAATAGAGGTTCACCATAAAGTATCACTACTTCAATGATATGGATTCATGGAATATGTTCGAGGGATGAGTCCTCCCTTATTTTTATAAAATTTGTAGACTTTTTAAGAAATCCATAATAACCCATATAACATTATTACTTTTAAGAGTCTTCATAAATCCAATGAAATGGTCTTTTGTAACATTTTCGCACATACACATTGGTATAGGGAGTTATTTCAAACTCATGTATGATGTTTTCTTTTAGCCTTTACCTATTGGTATATCAATCATCTAGACACATAGTCTACAATTTCCCACTTCATACCATCTGATAAAGAATTTTTATTAAATAATTTTACATCAATATTCTGCAAGAGTGTATAGAGAAATTTTAAATATATGCTTCATATAGTAATTCCATTTTTAGCTCATGTATGGATGGAACACATAGTCACTTTCCGAACCATAACACACCATATTCATAGGTAATGTTTATTAGTCTTGCATCATTCATGGATTTAATGCTCTTTTTAAAACCCTTATATTTATATTGTAATTTAATTATACCCTATAGTAAATATGGTTTGAAAATAATTTAAAAATGGAGTTATGTTTCCACTTACTTCATGATTACCTTATATAACTTTACTAACTCCATAAATATTAGATCCTTGTTTATCATAAACTTGGTTATAACTCTATGATATTTCATACTTATGGAATCAAAAACCTAGTTTTCTTTCCTAGGGGTTAGTGTATTAAGAAATCATAGTCCTTGGGTAGTTTTATCTCTCTTATTTGTCTCATGTTGACCTCATTTTTTTAGAAAATGTATTTATAACTACTCTGATGCATATATATCTCACATATCTCACCATAGAATAGTGCCTCTTTATTATCAATGTAATTATTAAAACTGCCAATTTAGGATGATGAGTTAGATAGTTCTATTAATGGATATTCTATTTCTTTGATCATAAGAAACCACTATATCATTTTACATAAAGGCATGACCCAATTCTTTATATATGTATAATTATATATTAAAAGACCTTCCTTTATTGATGGTAGAGTTAATAATAATTCATTTACCAATATTCTATTTATCACTTCAACAAATTTCTCACATTCCCTTTATGTGTCAAAATGGTTAATGGGTTGGTTAATTGAGATTTTTTTGAACAAATCATTGATAGTAACTTTATTAGGAAATGAAACTACATATATTGGTTATATTATTATATATGGGTCATTCATTGAATGCCTTCATCTTTTAAGGATCAAAAAATATTCCACCTTTAATATAATATGATCAAGAAATGAAATGTATTAGCTACAAAATTAACACTTACTAAATTTTCCATACAATTCCCTTTCTTTGAGAGTTTCAAGAAGGATTGAAAAATGTTTCTCATGATCCCCATATATTTTAGAGTATATAAATATATCCTTAATGAATAACACTATGAAATCATCAATCCAATCCTTGACTAATCTGTTTATCAGATCGATAAACACAGAGGGTGCATTGGTTAATCCAAAGGGAGTTACTATAAACTCATAATTTATATACCTTGTATGAAATATATTCTTCAGTATATCTTCCTTATTCACTCTTAATTGGTGATAACCCAAGAGAAGATCGATCTTTGAAAAATATTGATATCCTTGGAATTGATAAAATAACTCATCAATTCATAGTAGATGATACTTATTATTTATTTTAATAGAATTTATCTCTATTTAATCTATGAATAACTTTATAGACCCATCCTTCTTATTAAACAAAAGAATATGGGCTCCATAGGGTGAAACACTAGGGTGTATGAATCCCTTATCACATAAATCCTATATTTGTTTCTTATAATTTTCTTATTCCACTGAGTATATTCTCTATAGAGTCCTAGATATAGGTTTTTCTTCTATGAAAAGTTTGATAAAAAACTTTACTTTACACTTTGGTATATGTACATGTAATTTTTTCTAGAAACACATTAATGTATTCATCCACAATAAGTACATACACCATTATTAAGTTGTCGTTACCAACCATAAGCTACCTCTTCTTTTCTTCTCATAGGGTTTCATTAAGGTGATCTAGAAGTGGAGGATCCAAGTATGATTCAAATAATGGGGTATAACTTCTAAACATAAAGAACTCCACTTTACCTTAGTGAATTGTAATCTTCTTCTCTTGGTAATAAATATTTTCATTATACTTCCAAATCCAATCCATACCCAAAATTATGTCAAAGTCAACTGTAGGTATGATAATCAAGTTTTAAGTTAGCCTTTGTCTATGCATAATAATGTAGATTTACTGATATAACCTCATTTCAATAATATTTCCATTGGGTTTGTTGATTGATAACCAATTTCTTAGGTCTATAGGCAATGTTTTAATATTCTCAAAAAATAAGCTTGATATACAAGAATGAGAATATACAGAATTGAATAAATCATTATCTATATTTGAGTTTACAATAAATTTAATCTATATCACATCTTTAGGTACTTATACTTTATATGTGGTAATTGTATAAGATTGTCCTTCCCCCATGCCTCTCCTGAGATGGATCTCCTTGATGCTTGGGGCATTAATTTGAGTAATTCCCCATATAATTATAGTTGAAGCATTAAATATTATTATCTTACTAATTTACTTTGCATTAATGATAAAAATGGGCCTTATATCAACTTATATAAGAAAACACCATTTAATTTAAGAATGTTTCAAGTTATTTATTTCTATAATTATCACATGTTGGATATCCCCTATTTCCCTTCTTCTTCACCAATACATTTCTTTGTCCATGGTTCTCAAACATCCTATTCTTATCTGGAATAAATTTTAAATACAATACTTGATAATTGGTTTTATATAATTATAGGACTTGATAATATATCATCATATGTTTATATTTTTTGAGAGACTAGTTCCCTTTAAATTCTTGGAATAATCCCATCAAAGAAATAGTTGATCCTACTTTTTGGTTTATGTACGTAGTTATCAACATGCCTAGAATATTTTGTGAAATTAACCTCATACTTAGCCACACTCTTCTCTTTGTAATTCTTTATATTAAGTAATTTATATTCCATATCTTCTAATTTCTCTTAAGGGAATTAGTTATTAATGAATACCACCTTGGAAGTACTCAATTTCATGTTTTCTATCTCCTCTTCCTCGTTAGAATTTTGAATCAATGGACACCATTGATCAAAATATCCCCCTATGTGATAAAGAACCATGAAAAATTTATCTATTTTATTACTTCCCAAAATGATAATTATTATCCCTAGGGACTTTTTAAAATATTTAACTACTAATGGACCAGTTATCACATTTAATGGTGGAGGTTTTTATCACATTAAGTTGCTCAAAATTATTTCACCGTGCAGTGGATTATTGTGTATCTATATACATGAAAGGTAATTATTCATTAATTGGGTCAACTAACCTAACATGACCATAATATACTCAGTTTCAACACCATCCATGTTGAATTTATCTTGAAAAAAATTTCTATATTGATTATAGGTTCAGCTATGATTTACCTTCCTTCTATCAGGTTCCATCTTTAAGAAATTACACATACTTAGTTAGCTAATAACATTAAGAATACTGAGCCATAAATAAATCCTTATACTAGTAAATGATCTTTTGAATCATAAGGGTTTATCATAATTCTTATGATAATTATTTTCTTTGAAATTCTAGTTCCCATGTTTTCTATACTACTATGAAATAGGCCTTTAACAACACTAGAAATGACATTTATCAATGCTAGAAAAGCGCTGACTACATGAGTGAGGTTAAAATCCTTGGTCTTTTATTAGAACTGATAAAGGAACCATTTATCAATTATTTAATTTAGCACCACTAAAGTAACCATTTATGATAACTTATATAAGTTTTGATAAATGTGGCATCTATCAACACTTTTAAAAGCACTGATAAACTTCTATTCTACGGTGTGCTGTAACAACACACCACAACACCACTATAGTGTGCTATAATAGCACATCGAAGCACTAGAAACACATAGATTTTAATAAAAATAGATCCCAATAGAATATTTAAAATAATTTAAATTTACAACATAAACACAAGAAAAAATAACTATATTATAGACATTTCAAACATTGGTTTATACAATTACATAAATACAAACTATTACATGCATTCAAAAACATGAATATTCCTTTATATTTTAATCCTGAACCAGATCATGTTATTTCTGAAAAAACCACCCCTAATAGGGAAAGATAACACACCTATATAAGCAAAAAATTCTTAGGTTAGTAATAATATATAGAAATAAATTAGTAGAAAGTGTAAATTTTACTAAAATTAATGTCAATTTTAAATAAAAAGGTACACTTAGAGTCATATCAGTCACACCATGCATTATATTGAGGTGGGGATAATTCCAACACATATCAAATGACTTATGGAACATTTTCTTAAATTATAAAAACAATATAAATGTGTTTTCTTGGTTTTTAGTATGTTGGTTTTCGTTTTTTACTAAAATGTCATTTTAAACTAGAAACCCACAATTTTGACTCATTCTGATCTCATCATTTATCGGTTTGACGTGAAACAAATTAAAAAACATCAAAAATGACTTATGAATCACTATTATAAATTATCAAGAATATTAAATGACATTTTATTGGTTTTCAGTGAGTAATACTTTTTGAACTAAAATGTCAATTTTAAACTGATAACAGACACGTTGAGTGATACTAGGAACATCGTGTATCGGATTGAGGTGATACTAATTTATACATTTCAAAAATTACTTATGGATTATTATCATAAAGTATCAAAATAATCTGAATGTGTTTTCTCAGTTTTTAGTAGTACAATTGTCCATTCTACTAAAATTGATGACAATTTTTAAATAAAAAAACAAACTTTGAGTCACATCGGTCACACCATGCATCATATTGAGGTGAAACAGATTTCTAAACATCCCAAATGGCTTATGGATTTTTTTTCTAAAGTATAAAAACAATATGAATATGTTTTCTCTATTTTGAGTACGTCACTTCTATTTTTTTTACTAAAATGCCATTTTAAAATTGAAACATGCACTTTGAATCATACCAAGAACATAGTGTATATAATTGGGGTGAAGTTGATTCCTATAAGTCAAAAATGACTTATGGATTACTTTAGTAAAGTATAAATACACTCCAAATGTGTTTTCTTAGTTTTGAGTAGTTCATTTGTCCTTTTTACTAAAATTAATGTCAATTTTAAATAAAAAGACATACTTTGAGTCATACCAGTCACACCATGCATTGAATTGAGGTAAAATTGATTATTACACGTCCCATATGACTTATCGATCATTGTACTAAAGTATAAAAACAATATGAATTTTTTTTCTTTGTTTTGATTACGTCACATATCTTTTTTATTAAAATGACATTTTCAAATCGAAGCATGTACTTTGACTCAAACCGATCACACTGTGTATCATATTGATGTTTATCTAATTCATACACATAAAAAATGACTTATGGATCATTATACTAAACTATTTAAACAATTTTAATGTGTTTTATCAATTTTTAGTAGGTTAGTTGTTTTTTTACTAAAATTGATCCCAATTTTAAATAAAAACACACACTTGGAGTCATATCAGTCACACTGTGCATCAAATTGAGGTTAATATGATTCGTGAATACTTCAAATTACTTTTGGATCATTTTCCTAAAATATTAAAACAATATGAATGTGTTTGTTTGGTTTTGAGGGGATACTGATTCTTGAAAATGCATGACACATTGAGTCATAGTGGTCACACTATATGTCGAATTGTGGTGCGACTGATTTCTACATGTCTCAAATGAATTATGGATAATTTCCTTAAGTTTGAACAAAGTCAATGACTCCATCAGCCTATTTTCACAATAATATGAAACCCTATAATTTTTTTAATAAACAAACAATAGATCTTGAACTGAACAATGAAGCCGCACACAAGGCATAAAGAGTGATTTCCACAAAAATAGACATATCCAAAAAGGCACGATAGAAAGTGGGGTACTAACTCATGAAAGGATAACTATTTAAAGGTTCAAATTCAAAAAAACATAACCATTTGAACTATGAAAGGAAGATTTCATTAGAATTTTTTAAGGAAACATGAACTTACAACAACCAGAAAACAAAAATAAGGAAACTCCAATTGTCTTCACCCAACATGGGAGAAAAAAACCGAGCCAATGTATTATATGCTTCTTTCACAACAACTCAGGAAATAATGCTTTCTCAAATAACTTCTCCAAATGGAGATCATTGGAGAAGAGGACACACTCCTTGATCCCAAAATGAGGTCCCCCAATGAAAATAGAAGCTTTCATCAGATTTTGTGACACCACCTTTGAAGAAAGGGAAAGCATCTCTTTGAAGTGTCCAACATAAGCCTTCACCATCCACCGACCATAAAGGACACTCATGAGATCCTCCATTTTATTCACCTTCACCCTCTCAAGTATAAACCATCCGACAAATATGGACTTAAAAACTTCCCATGTTATCCCAAATTGCATCATTAGTGGGGAAAAAACTCACATTCTTCCAAAGTTAGACCCCCCAAGAAGACCCGAAACAACATGGACTCTAACATATTTGGGAGTTACTAACACTCTGAATACATTATCAAATACCTCAAGCCAAATAAATACCTCTAAAGAACCTATATTTCCACATAATAAGGGAATAAATTGATGAGAACTAGAAATAAGGTGAGACCCAATAGAAACTTTTGGGACTTTTCTGGGCGACATATTCTAAATAACACAAAAAATCAAAAAATCAGGTTCAGAATAAATTTCTCACATACCCATAGATATGAAAATTCTCATAAGGAATATTGAGGGTCACATTTACTACTTTATCAAAAAACCCAATAATTTACCAAAATTTTCAATCTAAAACATTTTCTTTTAAAACTCATTTTTTCCAATATAACACCATTTGAAAGAAATAATTTTAATTTTCCAAATTGTTTTCATTTTAAAATCTCACTCACAAAAACCAAGACCAAAAAAAGAAAAAATTCATGCTAAACCACTAGAATGAGGAACTAGTAGTCATGCTTAACCCGGAAAAATGATAGTGGTCCACAGTTTACTTGTGAAATGAGTTTACCATGATTAAAAAGACCACCAACCCCTAACACTAATAAAATTTAAAAAGTACAACCGTATACATAATACCAGGCCAATAGGGTTCTTGGGTGTGTTAACAATAGCCCTACTTACACTAGCCTATCAACAAGTACCCGGTTCCATTCCATCAGGTACTCAGTGCCTACCGCACAAGGATACATATATCTCTTCACCACTCTCTCCTAAAAAATCCTATAACCCCTCTTTTAACTCCCATTAAACCCAAAATGTACCCAAAATGAGATTGGGATACTAACATTAAAGGGGATTACATGGTTAGATCAGATGGGGAATTTACAACCTTACAACCTCAAGCATTTTATACTCGATAAGATTTAAGCATATTCTTTAGGGAATAGATTCAACCGTTGGGTATTCATATGTGTAAGGAAACTTCCTATACTTTTACAAGAATTTTAAAAGGTTTGATGTATTTCGAGGTTAATTTACTATTCTTTATAATCCATTAGTGAACGAATCTAAAGGAAACATAAATAAAAACATGATCATTAACATTAAATTACAAGGGTCACCTATAATGGTTACTATAGGACATTGGTTGACTTTGAGTAGTTTCAAAATGGTTTTGAATTAACATCACTCACTCTATTATTTCTTGGAAAAGACTAGGGCTATTCATTGGAGATTCTTTTATCTTTATCCAACATAAATTAGAGGTAAAAAGTATTTAATATAATTCTTTGTATGTTTCCATCTTGATAAGTGATTGATAACTTTTTTTATAATATAATTCCACTAAGGAAAGTAAATCCTTACATGATTCACTAATGTTAAGAATTAAGGCTCCAAGAAAATCCTCCAATATTAAGATAGTCTGATTAGAATGACCATTAGTCTAGGGAATAATGAATGTATAAAATTTCTCCCATAACATCATTGAAAATTAATATTGTTTCTATAACCATGATAAAAACATCATATCCCTATAAAAAACACTATATGGGACACCTAGAAGCATTATTATCTCTTTGACATACAATTAATCAATTTCATCAACTGAGGGAGCCTCTTCAAAATGTAATAATTCGTTCATATTAGTTAAGTGATCCAATATAACCCACACTAAATCTTTATATTTATTTGATCTTGAAAAACCCGTCAAGAAATCCATCATGATTTCATCCCATTTTCTAATAGGAAAAGTAATTTTTAAAAGAGTACTTATTTTTTTTATTTTTCCATCACTGGATTATAGGTAAACAATTTAGTAGGGAATAATATGCTTCATTTCATCATTAAAGGCAACAAATATTGGTGACTAATATCATGGTACATCTTTAGGATCCTTACATGAACCTAGAAGAGTCATGCCGGTGGTGGCAAGGAGATGATATGTAGGCTTCGTCATGGTTAAGAATAGTTAATAATGAAAAATGAAAAAGGCGGAACCCAAAAGACCAAACAACGATAAAGTAAATTTTGAAAATAACACACATTGGATTATAGCCTTGATTTGTCCTAGGAAACATAGAGGTGTCATGCCAGAAGCATTAGAGTTTCGCAAGAGCTTGAGAATTACGACTGACTGAGTACCAGTTAGGGTTCTTTTAAAAAGTTCGAGAACACTTTTAAGAGTGCTTTTATAAAAGTGTTGATAAATATAACTTTTATCAGCATTAAATTGATAACCACTGATAAAATAGATATTTATCAGAATCTTTTAGCGCTGATAAAGGATTTTTTTAAATAAATTTATTGTAATTTTATAATTATAAAATATATATAATTATTTATTTATAATTACATAAATAATTATTTAAAAAATATTTATTTATAATAATTATAAATATATTAATTTATAAATATAATAAATATACTTCTATAAAAATATTTAATTATAAATATTTATTTAAAAATATATTTTTAAAATTATTAGTGGATATATAATCTTAAATATATGCATTATAAAAATGGGTGAAATTGAATAATTCAAAAGGAGTACACTTTAAAAATATTGAAAAAATGGATAAGTTTTATTTATTAAATATAAATTATTACAAAAATATGGATATATATATATATATATATTGTAGTAATATGAATACATATTGAAAATACTAAAACATAGTAAATAAATATATATAAATAAATAATAGAAAATGATCAAATTCAAAAATAAAATAAAAAATAAAAAAATACTAAAAATGAACGCCCAACCTATAATAGTATTAAAAATATATAAATAAAATTTAACGATAAAAAACATAATAAATTAAATGTATCTTGTTATAATGAAATTCTAAAATATACTAAAATTTTAATAAATTACATAAATATTAGGTGTATATGTTTCTATTTATTGTGTAAATATATTTTTCTGTGCATTTGTATATAAAACTACATTAATTACACACACACACACATACATGTGAAATCAATTTAACACATGAAATTTGATATATACTAAATTAAAAAATCTAAAAACATTAAAAATGAATAGGACATTAATATGTTTTTAATTAACATTTTCTTTATTTTATATATATTTATCATTAATATATATTATTTATTACTATTTATAATATATATATATATATATATTATACATATTCATTTTTATTAATAATTGTCTCATTAATAAATTTTTAAATAATTTTGTAAATTATTAATTTTTAAATTTTTGTTAAATTATATATTCATTTATATATATAAATTTAATATATACTATTTATCGATATTTATAATCTATATATATTTGGTTATTATATTTATTTATTTTTATTAATAATTATTTAATTAATAAAATCTTTAATATTTTCCTTAATTTAATCATTTTAGATTGTTATTTGTTTAATTATTTAATTTTATTAATTTTACATATCTATATGTTTAATATATACTATTTATTAATTTTTAAAATTTTTATATATGTATATTCAATTTAGTCATTGTCAACAATAATTATTTAATTAACGAAAGTGTTATTTTTTTTAATTTTATTTGTTTAATTATTTCATTTTATTGTGGACCTTTATTAGTGGAAATAAACACTGATAAGGGTTATAATTTATCAGTGCTTTGTTTTTAGTGCTTAGAAAGGATACTTTTTATTAGTTCTAAAAATAAAGCATTGATAAAGGGTAACCTTTATCAGCGTATTTTTCTAGCACTGATAAATTTCGACACTATTAAAAGTTCATTTTTTATAAGTGTTACTAAGCTTCATTTGATACCAACTATAACACCCTAGATCTAGTTACCCAGAGTTAGCAATTACTTTATTACATTGGGAGAAGATACAAAGATTCACATCATAAAGGGAAAAACAGTTTAACAGTCTTGGGAGACTATATATGTACATGATTTCAAGATTAAATTGGAATAACAAAATACTGTATAATAACTTCTTGGAACTTTCTTATTACTTTTAGAGCATTTATGAATTTAGTCAGAGTGTAATTATTAGTACCCTAGGGGAATAGAGATATAATAAGGGTGAGATTAAATGATCAATAAGAATATTTGTATAATAGAAGTTATTATAATAGGTATACACATTGTGGAGGATCATATATTCGTTAAACATTCTATATAATTAATATATTGAGTCCTAAAAATATCCACAGATAACATAGTAATGAAAATATTCACATGGGTAGAAATAATTGTATTCATGGTGTTATAATACATTATATTAGATATATTTATCTTTAAAATCTAGGCCTTATCTAATACAATATTCTTGTCACCTAGTTCATAACCAACACACCATGCTTGCATTAGGTAAGCTTACACCAAATATCCAATCCTTTTGTCTCATGAGACCAATCGATGCATCAAGGGGATATATAATCCCGAGCCTCACTCGTCACTTATTTAAGTCCAATTCATTCACCATATAAAAAATATTAATAATTAAATTTTATTTAAAAGCAACCATATTTTAAGAACAACGTACATAATGTCGATACTTTAACCTATGTCAATAGATGAGATAACTTGGTCCTAACCCATAAAAAAAGGAAGATGGATGGTTAATATATATATATATATATTGAGTATTACTTAGGGATCCTCATCCATAATCATGGATAAGAAATAAATATTTTTCCATACAGAAATTATATATATAAAAATTGTCATCATTTCCCTTCTCAATGGAATAATGATTCTTACTAGATGAATATCCAACAATATGAACATTCATGATACAATGAAAAGTACCCTTAATTGAAAAAATAAAGATAAAGTAGTAGATATTGGTACTTAATTTTTTTTGGTTATCAATATAATATAGTAATAGTTTTAAATGGTATGAAACTATATAAATTCTAGGTAAATTCTTCATAATGTTTTGTAAGAGTGTGTGTATTATCCAAAGCATATCCCCCTGGAGTTTCTAGATAAGTGTGCGATCTTAAGCCCACATATCATGTATCAAGTGAAGATGGAGTTGATACTAAACCATAATTTTAAGGATGATTACACTTAGTTGAATATATAGACTAGATTCATCCACTTTATAGTATCTATAAAGGTATGAAATATCTAGGAAACTACACCAAGTTTTAGTTTACCCAAATTTTATGATGCCACTATAGAAAATTTTGGGTTTTAAAACAGTTTTTGGGGACTCTTGATTCAATAGGATATGGGAGTGGTGTAATGATATAGAATCATAAATCCTTTGAAATTCATGTGAAATATGATAAAAGGATTTCCATTTAAATGTACACACCACAAAAAGAATAAATTTGTGAATAAAAATAATTTTTCAATGAATAAAACCTGAGATGCTAAAACCCTTATAAAATTATTTTTTTGAGTAAAAAATACTTATATGATATGATTTAAAATGTAAAATTAAATACCATGAATAATGAGAGGATCATGCTAATTTTTAATGGTTTATTAGATATACCATTCCAAATAAATCATAGTGTATAATAAGAAATATGTATCAAGGGGTGAAAATTTGAGATAATAAACCCTTTCCTCATTTCCCATCTTAATCAAATGTACTATAAGACCCTATATAACAATTATATATATATATATATATTTATTAATATTCTATTTAATAATCTCATTCATATATAAAAACATTTATAATATTCATTTATAATTATTCTCTAAATGTATATTAGTTAGTTATGATCTATTTTTTATATCAGATGTGAGTAATCTTGATCATTTTGAACTAGTTTCATAAAAGTAGTGTTGTTCTCAATTATTATCCCAAGGTTTATCATTGCAAGATCATTTAAGGTACTTGAATATATAATTTATACTAATTTATATATCTATTATTTAATTTTATTTTTCTTTTAGTTATATTTCATGAAAATCTAATCAGCATCTTCTTATTTTTCAAATTTTAGTGACTGAGGATGATATTTTAATAACGAGTTAAATTATTAATATAAATTTTCAAGAACCATAAAAAATATTTATCTTCTTATTAACTTATAATAATATTAGTATTTATTTCCTCACATTCATTCATGATATAGTTTTATAGAAATGTCTATGTATGTGGTTAGATCAACCCAAACTTGAACATACCATAATTAAATGTGTTTGTATGGTTAGGAAATTGTTTATTTTGATATAATAGAATTATATCTATTGAAAAATGATATAATTTATATATTTTTTCATATTTTACGTATTTAGGATAATGGATTAAAATCAATATGAAAAATAAAAAAACATTTATTTGTGGAGGTGGTAGTCCACACAATGTACACTAAATGTCCTTTTGTTTTTTGAAGGGGATGGGGTGGAATAAATAATAGTTTTTAAATTGATATAATAAAAATTAAGTATATTAATGATATCGATGTCATTATATAACTATGGTTATGATATGTTTGGAAGAGAAATAATAAGACAAAAAATTTAAGGATTAAGTGATACTTTGGGACCTTAAACTTTCTCTTAGAAGTATCATTAACAATGAAGGGATTGGGATAAATAATAGGGAACATAGGATTATAAAATTGATATAGGTTTCTTGGGGGAGAGAAATGGAAGAGTTTCATGAATCAACTAGTTAATAGTGCATTAATTCTGAATTTGAGGACTCATCTTTCCACCTCAACACTTGCATCCTCTAGATTCCCCACCATTACTATCCCTTTTTCTAAACACTTAGTTTTGAGTGAAGTGACTCCATTTTATCTTGTAGAATTAAAAAATAGTATATTTTTTTTCCTTTATAGTAACTTTATTTGTTGTCCAGAAAATAGATCCTCACACATAAGTCTAACAAAAAATTATATAAAAATGATATACAATTATTTAGATCATTACGAAATTAGTTTAGAGAGTCCAAGAACATGATAATATGATATAAATGTTAAAAGATATTAAAGAGAGTAGTTTTTTTGAATTATACCATTTCACTAACTTTTCATGGATTTTATGATTTATCCATGGGTTGAATCACACATTTCAGTGATCTTCACAATTGGAAAACCTATGGTTAACATTTTAATAAATTTATCATACTTCTACCTTTAGGTTTCCACTATGGTGAACGGTAAATGATGGTGACCATGATCATCACATTGACTATTTATTGGTGGTTAATAGAGCTCAATGGTATGTTTGATATTTGATTATATGGCAGATAAATTCCCATGTTTCCACTCCTTTTTCTCTATAAGTAATCCATGATGTAGCATGAGGTAGGATCCACACGAAAATTAATCATATGATATTCATATAAGACAACTGTAATTGAAGTGTAGGGGTATAAAGTGGAGGTGATATGCATAGTGACTGAGTTTATTTGATTATATAATTGAAAAATTGAGTGAGTTATTAGTAGACCGTGTGGGTTAGTGAAATATCTTTCATATGAAATAACATATGGGGGTGCCATAGGACACCCCTTTATTAACCAGAAACCTCGTTTTCTCATGGGAAGCCCAAATAAGGAACTAAAAATTAAATTAAACTCATTTTCACCTTCCCAACCTTATGCATTCTTATGTGAATAGATTTTGTGAATTTTGGTAGTCTAATTTAACTAATTTGTATCTAAGAGAACTTGTGAGCTTGTCTTTACATATTTTTATACCGACCTCCAATGCAATACTCCCACTCGTGACATAGACAAACTATAATGATGAAATTGCCTCCTTTTAATGAAAACACTATCTATTTATAATGGTGTGATCAATTATTGATATAAAAATTTAAAATTATTTAACAAATAACTATGTTTGTGAATTGGTTATTAAGATATTATGTTTGAAATGATAAGAATTTAATTCCATTCACCAATTAATCCTTACTTATCCAATCACATTTTTACACTTAATTAGAATCCTAATGTTTTGTTGTTACTAAAATAAAAGAAGATAAGTGGTTAGGGTTTCTCTCATAAGTCTATATCTACATGAGGAGGTCATGGGATGTGCGTGGAGGCTACGAAAGAGTCTTCTTATATGAAATAATGCCCACATTTCTTCAATAACTTTTTAGTTAAGGGTTTACCATTATCATTTAGAGCAACATGAATTTTATTTGATATTAATTTATGTGAGTGATATTTTTAGGGTTATTAGTGTGTGTCTAGAGAGTCATGATACATATTTTCTAAAAAATATACAATAATTTCTCTCCATGTAAAACATCACACTACTATAAAATCAATTACGATGACAATATATTTTTATTGAATCATGTAAGATGTGACAAAATATTACAGTTATTATAAATTAATGTTATATATATTTATACTTATACAAAGATTATATATATAATAATAATATATATAGACATATATAGTATTTTTAACCATCATATATATATATATATATATATAAAGTTTCCCAAAATAGAATCACTCAAAATAATTCAAAAATAAAAGAAGAATTTAAAATTCAAGTCATATAATTCAAATGATTGAAATACTTTATCAAATGAAAGGAATAAAATAATTTTTTATAATTAATGTTGAAACAATTTATACAAAATAGTTTACTATAAAGAATGATTTACCTAAAATGAAAATCATCATATAAAATTTTTCATGTATCAATACCTAAAATAAATATGAAATTATATCCCTCCAACCCTCTAACACATATTATTACATGATTGTTAACATAAGTATCTTATAAAAACAAACCAAAGTTTGAGAGGCCTAGTGTATTTAAGAGACTAGCTACATGAAACATCGATGTGAAACTAAAATAAAACATAATTATTACAATCATTATAATGTTATTCTTGACACCATTGATCTTTTAAAACTATATAGGATAACCCGAGGAATACATAAACAAAAGGGGTGAGCTATAAAGCTTAGTAAGGGACTGAACTTGATAATGAATCATAAAATATGAGTCAAATAAAATAACATGATATAATAATAGAAAATGATATTGAATAATAATATATATTCATAAAATAAATAAGATGGAATCATACTATCATGGAATCATTAGAATTTGGAAACAATATAAAACATGAAAAAAGATTAAGCAAATGCTCATTACCAAGACATGAAAACATGGTGGACCTAGTCCTATCATGAACTAGGTTTACTCCCAAATCCCATACATATCTTGTTATGTGATATATAAATTACCCAATGCATTGGAGTTATATCTGAGTGCCTCTATCATAAAATGTACATGCATATGTGTGCCACATAAGGGTATCAAACATAAAGCATAATCATAAGAAATACCCAAGGAAAGTAATGGGTAAAATAATATTGCCTCAAAGAATATTCAAATTATATTTCATAAATATTCCCAATAGAAAAAGGTATTAAATATTTTTTAAGTTAATATTCGAATTAATAATCACGGGTTAGAAATATTGAGTTAATTTGAAGAAAAATTCATGATATTGGGTAGAAAAGAAGGTATATAAATAATCCCTTCAAAATGGCGTTTTTAAGGAATTTGCAAGATAATTTTGAAGAAGGAAATAATATAGAATCATGTTTTAAACTATTAGTAAAAATTGTTTAATCTAAAATAGTTATTTTTGGAAGAAATATTGAATGGGTAAAAGACTTTAAGTGAGTGTTTCATGAATGGATTAATGGATAAAAATGTACCCCATAATTAGGTTTAATTTTAAAGAAGGCATTGAGAAATGAATTAATACATGTATTACCCCAATAAATAAAGGGATAATAAGATATGTATATATGTAAGAGGAATGTATAAAAAATTTAAAATCATTATATATCATTAATTAGAGTGTTAAAGCGAGATATAAATAAAATGGCATAACCTGAAGAAAAGAGGGTGGTTTGGAGAGTTCCCTTACCTCAGGTCTGGATTCACTATGCACTTTCACTTAACTACCCAAATAATCAAACTAGATTTATTAAATACTTGATAGAAAAACTTATAAAAATATATATGATTAATTATTATGATTATATATTAGTTTATAGTTATTTAAATTAGTTATCATTTCTATTTCTACTATCCCAAGATTTTATGTGTCATGGTTGTATGGTCACATCACATATAGGTGACTATTTATAAGGGAATGGATCCTAGTAGCCATTTACTTTGAATGTTTTATATTGGAGGTTCCTAGAAGAGGTTATGAGGAGTTTGGAGGGTAAATGGGGAAAATGAAGTTCCACTAAAAAAAATGGCATAGATATGACATGGAGGGATGCATTGTGCCATAGTGATGGTGGCTGCAGCATAGTGGATCCAGCTGAAGTGTAAGGGAGAATTGAGATGAGATGTTGGGATACCACCTTTATAGGGATGGCTATGGTGTGGTGGGTGGAATCAATGCAGTGGGCTTCTAGGGATATTACCTTTGTATTGGTTGTTACAGTTTCATGATTAAGGCTATGTTGTAGCCCCAGATCCAATTTTATAGGATCTACATTGTGGATTGAGGCATATACATTGAACACAATTTGACCAGGTGGGCTTCAGAATAATAATTTTTAATGCTCGGTGGCACCCCTGTGTTATATAGTTTTTCAGCATGGCACGTGGGCTGCACAATGGTCTTTAAAAATATTATATGCCTATCAATTCCCTAACCCCCATTCAAACTCAGTTTTCTTGCGCTCCTTCCACTCTAACCCCAGGTTCTTTAAGATTTTTTGGGGATCTTTTAATTCCCTTTTGACAGGTATTAGTCCCTCGATTCCTGTGATCAATCCATGGTAATCCAGGAGGTATTTTAATTGATTTTCTAGTGTCTTATATCTGTTTAATATCCTTTTACTCCCATTTCATTTGAAATGATTTTGAATTTATTCTCCATTATTCAGATAAATTTTTTCTTATCATTTTTCAGTGTGTTCACAACACATTATCTTTTGGGGATTGTAGTTGTTGGGACTAAGTTGGATGAAAGTGGATTTCAGATACTAGAATAAGTTTTGGCTGTTTGTTTTATAATTTATTTTCATTATAAAAAATAAATTAACTTTATAAGTGTTTGTGGTTAGACAAACGGTGTGTTGAAATAAGAATATCATACATATTCTTGATAAGAAAGTATATCAGTTTTTGATATCTATTATTGTTTTTTTTGGTAAAATTTGTGTGTCAGATTCATATTATTAAAAATGAAGTTTCCTATCAGAGTAAAAATGTATTTAAATGATATTAGACAAAAATATTATGATGATTTTATATTTTTCAATTTTTCAATATCATAAGTTGTGTTTAAACTTGTGATCCAAGCATTGTGAATGAAAGGGGGAGAAAATGGCTCTGAGTTTTTTAGTTGTTTGAAAACCGGTTTGAGTTTTTTAGAGAAAGATTTAATATGATCGAATGATGGTAATTAATAGAAATTTACAATGAATGTTAGATGATAATTTATAGATATCAATGTTCCAAACATCATGAAGAAGTCATGATATAATCAAGAGTTTGTAGAAGAAAAGGGGATATGAAGTCGAAGTATTCCTATCGCACATCATTAATGTAAGTGGTACGAAATTCTAAATTAGTTTGGTGATTGGGAAGTTTGAATGAGATGAATTTAGATTTTAGATGAATTAATGATTGAAGGATCCACTAGACTGACTGATCAATCATAAGGTCTGATCCACCAAACAAATCAATCCACTAAATCAATCATTAGTTGCAGAGAATCTGAAAGAAGGAAGTCACTATCGACACCTATCAATTAGAAGTGGTGTTCCACCATTCCATATAAGGATTTCTAACACTGATTCATGAGATTAATTTTTTGTATCAATACAACATCAGATACAAAGTTCTATCAGAGAAATTTTTTATTAAGTTGTTTTGACTGATGAATGGTATGATATTTGAGACCGATGAATATGATAAATTTTAACAATTTTCCAACCATTTTCATAGAAAAAAGATCTATTTTTTTAATTATTTCAATTATTATTAGATATGTGTTGACCCTTATATATCCTATAGGCAATAAAGACTGATTCATAAGATGCATACTAACAACAATAAGTCATCAGATGATGGACTTCATCAGATGTAGTTTCCTCAGCCTTGAGAATTTTTGAAAATTTAATGAAAAGGTGAAACATTTTGAAGTTGATAATGTATTGTTTTAATAAGGTTTTTAAGTATAAATAAGTTGAAATAATGTTAATGCAAGACGAGTTTTACTGGGATCATTTTAGTGGAAATTCTTTCATTTTACATATGGTCAATCGAATTAATAAACTGTATCAAGATGAGAAATTGTATCAGAATAAAAAAATGTTGATTAAATTCAAGAAGGATGAAGTTTTGATAATATTTTAGAAGTTTCATGAATAACCCATAATATTTGAGAGGATATAAAGTGGTTAAATATGAAGCTTATATTAAATTAAAATTTGAGTTTTCAGAATTTATTTGAGCATGAAAATGAAATTGGTTTCCCACCCATTTCATTTATATAGAGAACCTATAAATAGTGGTAAAAGTACAAAATACTCTAA
Source organism: Viscum album (assembly GCA_963277665.1). Taxonomy (NCBI): domain Eukaryota; kingdom Viridiplantae; phylum Streptophyta; class Magnoliopsida; order Santalales; family Viscaceae; genus Viscum; species Viscum album. The sequence goes on along the minus strand of OY728132.1, from coordinate 753,173,070 downwards.
AACTATTCATGTGAGGGAGAGAGTGAGAGTGATGATGGTTTTTTTACATATTTGGTGGAGGAAAGTTTTTAAACAAAGTTTTCTTGAGAATATTTTTTGGAGAGAAGAAGCATAAGGAAGAGATTGTGATCGTTTTTTCTAGATCAGGCTGAGAAATTGGATGGATGATTTTTGGAAAATAAATAAGTGTTATACAATTTTTTTATGGACTATATATTAAAATATGTTTATAACCTGAGGAATCAGGATGAAGAATCAGACTAAGATATTAGACTGAGATTTCTTATAAAGTTCAAAGATGTATTTTCTACTTGCTTCTAGGTAGGAATGTTAAGAATTATTTTGTTAAAGATTTAAAAAAGTGGAAGTTGTTGATATAGAACTATGATTTTTTTGAAAAAATTGGTGAAAGTTTAAAAAATTGTTAAAAATATTATTTTACTTTATTCATGCAAGAATAAGTACATGAATTATTGTATTTATCATAGTGATACAAAAGTGTAATGGTATTACCTATTTTTTGTATCCACACAAATGGTTTTTTTTCAAATGGGTTTTGAGGTATTGAATTATTTTAAGAACATTAAAGGACTAGCTACCCTCATTAAGTAATGAACCTTGTAAATACTTATTTTCCTTTGGATGTGTGAATGTTTTTTTCTAGTAAAGAGATAATTATATTATATGATGAAATTGTTGTTTTAAAATAAAAATAAAATAAAAAAATCTATTACTAATTCACCCCTACCCTTATTAGTGATTTATTAATCCTGATCAGGCCTTTTCAATTGCCATCGGAGCCTTGGTTCCCTTTATTTTCTCTTTTATGAAGTTTTTAAAGAGAAGTTGTTATGGAAAATATGAATTATGTAAACTGTAAGGGGATTATACTTTTTATAGAAAGAACTATCATATATAGAAAGATAAAATACTACCAAATCATATGTCTCCTGGGTATGATTTTTTAGATGCTACTACATATTAATTTCCTCCCCTTATTGAAATTTTTTCTCTTACATCTACTGGTAAGAAAAATATTTAGAATTATGGAAGATCTAATAATTATTTACTCTCATCACTTTCTAAAATTGAATTACTTAGAGTGAAGGTATTTTCAACTGCTAAAAGAATCTAGGAAAAGATTAAAAATATTTATGAAGGAAATAACAAGGTGAATAAGAAAAAACTACAAATATGAAGGTTGAAGTATAAAGATCACAAAATAGGTGAGTCTAAATCTACTAGTGATTTATTTACAAGGGTGAATAATATTTTTAGCACTATAGTATTCCTTTTTGAGAATGTGGAAGATTAAACTATTGTTGAAAATATTTTATGAATTATTCCTTATTGGTTTGATTATATATTTTCATCTTTGAAATATAGAGATCCCAAAACTTTATCTTTGGATGACCTAAACAATACTCTCATTGCTTATTAAATTATACTGGAGAAAGTTTTGAAAATAAAAGAAAATTTTGACTGAGAAATTTACTTCAAATATTCTAAGTAAAGTAAAAGAAGATTCTCAAGGATGTAGAAGTTGGTGATTCAGAATCTGAAAATGATCTTAGTAACATTCTTGATGAATTATTTTTCTTATTTTCTCAAAATGTGAAAAGATGTACATGATGGTATAAAGGGAAGAAACCCCTAAAATATTTTGAATGTGGAGTTTTTGGGAAATTTTCTACGAATTTACCTTATAAAAGTAATAAATAAGATAGTGATGAAGATAACAGAATGCCAAGAATATTTTGGAAGAAACAGGGTGATAAATCCAAAACTTATTCTAATAGAAAAGATATAAAGTTATCTAAATACAAAAGAAAAAGTTTTTTATATAAAAATGATGAAGATTAATATAGTGAATATGAATCTGATAAATTTATTGAAGTTTTTAGATAAAATACATTCATTACATTAGTTAATGATGATGCGTTTGTAAGAATTAGTTCTGAAGAAGAAGTGACAAAGTTAGAATTTATTCTCAAAAGAGATTTTAAAGAATATATTAGAAGGATAATAAGTTTTTAAGGAGAAATTAGAAATTTGTGGAAGGGAAGTTCAACACAAAAATCAAGAATGTATTCCTAAAGAGAAATCTAAGCTGCTGGAATAGGTTGATTTTTTGAATAATTCTACTGAAAAGAAAAATAATCAAAATGAATATCTTGAAGTAAAGTTAAAAGTAAAGGAAGAAGAGTTCGAACTTGTTTAAAAAAGGTTTTATAAATATAAGTAGGGAGTTAAAAGTTTCAATAACTTTATCTACAAATTTGGTGAAATTTATGGAATGGGTGAACCTAATAAGGATCCACAAAATTTATATTCAAAGGTTAAAAATAATGTTAATGTTGTTCCAAATAAGAAGAAAGTTGGGAAAATCATATATGTGTTCAAAACCATCAAATTTTATAATTCAGAAGTTTCCAAAAGTTTTTATTCTAAAACAAAGATTGTTAATTATTTTGATTTTGATAGATTAAAAAAGAAATCCATATTGAATAAGAAGATTCTGGGTGATAATAGAAATTTTAAGGCTCAATAAAGTTCTGGTGCAAAAGATAAGAAGGTTGTTGGAAAACTTGTTTATAATTCCATGAAGTATGGGATCTATAGAGGAAAGTATTATAAATATGATTAATGATGGTATTGTGGAGGATTTGGGAAATAAAAAAAAATGTGTTGGTTAAAAAAACTACAACTATCCCTTGAGTTATAGGAATCAAAGTTAAAGGGGTATTCAATCATCTCACATAAATAATTACAAGAAAGATGTTTTAAAAGTTGAAAATAGATTCCATACTTTTGAATCTATATTTGAAATATGAGAACAACTTGTAAATATTAAAAATGGGTTTCTTGTTTTGTTAATAGCCCCAAAATGTTTATAACAATTCTCAAAAGTTGGATAAGTTGAATGATAAAGAGAAAGAGAAATCTCTTGTTGTAGAAACATCTCTTAGTGATATAAAATGAAAATGACCTTGGATCTTGGATAGTCTATGATCCTCACATAGGATATGATATTTGATGCTATTGAATAATGTGAAAGTCTTTATAGAAGGAATAGAGAATTTTGGAAATGATGAATCACACATAATCAAAGGTGGTGGATCTAATATTATTTAAGAATAAAAGTTTAAATTCTAGAATACCTTATTTGTGGATGGGTTTACAAATAATTTATTGAGTGCTTAAAAAATTTATGATGGAGGTAATAAAGTTATTTTTAGAAAATATGATTTTTTTAAAAGAGAGAAAGTTGATTTTTTTTTCAAGTGGCCAACTACAATGGATAGATTTTTTCAAGTTGGTGAAGTACATGATCCATGTTACCTAAGAATGAAGGAATAAAATCACTTATGGAATAAAAGGTTGGAAATATGTGTTAGATAAATATGATCAAGTTATCAAGTTTAAATAATTTCCATGATATTACTGATATATTAAAAAGAATAGATTGGTGTTTTAAAGTTGTTTGAAAGGGAATATTACAAATTTAGTGCTTAAGAAATTTGAAATTCGTTTAAATAATCTCCTAGAACTTATTCTTTCTGATATTAATGGGAAAATGAGTAAAACACTAAAATTTTTGAGGAAATTTATTTATTTCTTTCATAGATTATTTTACTTAAATTACATGTATTTTGTATTTGAACCATAAACCAGAAACCCTAAATATGTTTAAGAGTTTCATGAGAATAACTAAAAAGGAATGTTGTTATTATGTGAAGAAGTTGTGTATTGAAATTGGGGGTGATTACAAGAATGAAGAGTTTAGAATTTACCTTAAAAAATGGAATTTAGGAACAATACAAAAAAAATGGAGTTTCTGAATGGAAGAATCAATGTTTAATTGAGATAGGGCATACAATTGTAATTAAAATAGACTTTCTCACTATTTCTGGTGGAAAACAATGAGAATTGTTGTTTATATTTAGAATTTATGTTTCTATAGGCCAAGCCAAAATGAAAATCCTTTTCAAAAAATTTATTGTAAAATTCCAAGTTTGAAACACTTAAGAGTTTTTGGGGGTTCCTACATCATAAAGAAAAAGGTGGAAACCATTGAAAGTTTAATCAAAGAGGTGGAGATGGAATCTTTCTTGGTTATGCTTCAGATGGAAGAGGATATATATATTTCAACAATTAGATAGTAATAATAATTGATTCTTTAGATATTAAAGTTCTTGAAAAAGATGAGGAAGATGTGTCACAAACACATGAATATGAGAAAAATAAATATTATGAAATAATTTTTGTTAAGAAACAAGAAAAGGATCCTAACAATGGTGATTCCACATAGATGGAAGAATCATATACAGCTATTTCCAATGATGACTCAGGAAATAGTTTAAAGCTAAAAAACTTATTGGTGATAAACATAAAATGTTTCAAACAAGAAGAAAATCAAAAGTTGTTGGACATACTTATTTCTATTCAAAATTTGAGCCTAAATATGTTAATTAATATTTTGAGAATCCAAAATGGATTCTTGGTATGAATGAAGAGTTGGATTAGAATTTGAAAAATGATATTTGGTTACTTGTACCTAAACCAAATGATAAAAATTTTATTGGTACAAAGTGGGTATTCTAAAAAGAGTTGTATGACGATGGAGGATTAATAAGAAATAAATTAATATTGGTTTACAAAGGGTTATAAAAAATTTAAGGGATTGATTTTGAAGAGACTTTTCTTCTATTGTAAGGTTAGAAATAATAAGAATCTTTCTTTCAATTTCTGAACAATAGGGTTATAGAATCTTTCAGATGAGCATGAAATCAACATTTATCAATGGAGAAATTGATCAAGAATTATATGTTGAACTACCAGGTGGTTTTTTATTAGAAATGATGAATGTTATGTGTTGAAGTTAAATAAATATTTTTATGGTTTAAATAAAGATCCGAGGTCATCGTATTCTAAGTTGGATACCTTCTTAAGGATGTTAAACTTTAAGAAATGAAGAGATGATAATAATATATACATCAGATAAAGTTAAGAAACTTCTCTCAATTTTATTATATATGATGATGATATTATCTTTGCTAAAAATGATGAAATAACCTGTGAAAGGTTTTTTGAAGAGGTGAAAAAGTTGTTTGAAATGTCCAAACTTGGTGAAATGAAATACTTTCTTGTCTTAAAAATATCAAAAAATAATAAATACATTTTTTTATTAAGAGTAATATGATAAGTAACATCTTAAGAAGTTTGTTAAAGAGATTTCAAAAACTATTTCCATATGAATTTTAGTGGGAAACAAGTTGGATAAAGATATAGAAGGAAAGTAATTTGGTTCAAAAGAGTTTCATAAGAATATTAGAAGTTTTTATATCTAACGGATTCAATATTAGATATTGTGTATGCTGTTACCTTATGTGAAATATTTCTAAGTGCTCCAAAAGAATCTCATATCTTGGCTATAAAAAGAATTCTCAGATATATCATTGGAAAAATAGATTTCAGAATAAAATATAGAATCTCATTAAGAATTGAGTTGTTTAGGTATATAGATGCTTATTGGGTAGGAAATGAAGATGATAATAGATACAAATCTAGTTGAGTTTTCTTTATCAGAAAAATTTATGTTAGTTGGCATACTAAATAAAAAATCTCTATAACTCTCATCATAACTAAATCTGATTATGTTATTTCTACTCAAGATGTAACACAACTTATATGGATAAAGATTTAATTGTAATATTTTCTTATTGAAATAAAGTTTCCTTTAATCTTGGTTTGTGATAATCAAAGTACTACTAACCTTTCCAAAAATCTATTACAACATTCACATTCAATAAATATTGATATAAAACATCACTTCCTCAAAGAAAATGTGGATAAGAATGAACTCAACACGGAGTATGTTCCTATAACCGGAAAAGTTTTTAAAAATTTCACGAAATATTTTCCAAAGGAATTATTTTTCAAAATAATGTTGAAGAAAGGAATACAACCTCTTTATCTTGTTTTAGGTATGTGATTCTTTCCCATATCTCATCTTTTCATTGGATAATGTTCTCAAGGGGGATAAAAATGATGTTTCATAAATCTATCCATTGATGTGTGTCAATAATTTTAAGAAGGTATGTATTTATAGGGAGTTGTGGGTAACCGGTGAACATATCATTTAAGTGTGTGAAATTTTTTAACATTTTTTGAAATGTTTATAAGAAAGTGTTTTTTTGAAGTGGTGTAAATGTTGAATGTTTAATGTTTGAGAAGAAGTTTTGTAAGTCACTACTTATGGAAAAAATATTTTTCTATCAGTGATTCTTGTTTTCTATAATGAGTTTGGTCAAGTAGACATAGAATTTTTCATAATTAATCCATTGATTTATTTATAAAGTTTTATTGATTTATGAAACCTGGTTGACAAAAAAATCCAAAGGGGGAGATTGTTGGGACCAAGTTTGATGAAAGTGGTTTTTAGACGATGGAAGAATTGTTGGTTGTTTGTGTTGTATTTTGTTTTAATTATTAAAAATAAATTCACTTTGTAAGTGTTGGTGATCAAAATAAAGGATCACTAGACTCATACGATCAAACACATTCTTCATAAGAAATTCCATCAGTTTTGGTTTTCTTTTCTAGTAATATTTTTGGTTGAAATTTTATTTTAGAATCACATCATGTCATGAATGAGGTTTTTTTATCTGATTCTCAAAGTATTTAAAAGAAATTTCATACTGAATATTATTATTATTTATAGTTTTGTATGTTTTTAAAATCATATGTTGTTTGTAAACTTGTGTTCCAAGAACTGTGAAGAAAGGGGGAGAAACGGTGTTTGAGTTTTTCAGAGTTCTGATAATCAGTTTGAGTTTCTGATAGAAAGATAGAACATGTTAGAATTTTGGGAAGTTATAGAATTTTCCATTTTAATTCACATGATTATTTTACAATCTCAACTTTTCAAATATCATTAAGAAGTTTTGATACAAGAATTAGTTTTTAAAAGAAAGGAGGATATGAAGTCAAAGTATTCTGATTACGCATTATCAGTGTATGTTATACCAAATGCTAAAGTAGTTTGGTAACTAGGATGTTTGGATGAGTTGAAGTTAGAGTTTTTGCTGAAGTATCGATTGACTAATCCATTAGAATGACTGAACAATTAGACAATCTTATCCACTGGGGGATCAGTCATTATTTATAGAGTACCTAAAAGAAAGAAGTCATTGCCAACAATGGTCCATCAGATGCAGTGTTATACTATTCCATCGGAGGAGTTAGGACACTGATTCATCAGAGTAATTTTTTGTATCAATATGACATCATATGAATATTTCAATCAGAGATATATTTTTTTGGTTAATTTTTTGGGACTAATAAATGGTATAAGATTAGTGACAGATCATTCTGATAGATTTAAACAATGTAGTCAACCATTTTCATAGAACAAAAGATATGTTTTTCTTCAATTAGGTCAAGACGCATTGGATAACCATTGAAATTGATAAATTGAATGGGAAACAGAGATGTATTCATAATATTCATACTAAAATTGATAAGTCATCAGATGATGGACTTCCTCAGATTCACTTTTATCGGTGCAAGGAATTTTTGAACAACTAAGGAAAAGGTGAAACATTAAGAAGTTTATACTGAATTGTTTTCAATGGTTTTTAAATCTATATATGTTTATTTTTTTATGGAAGATGATTTTTAGTTGGATTACTATAATGGGAAGTATTTAGTTTTACATATGTTCAATTAGATTAACAAACTGTATCAAAATGTGAAATTATATCCGAATGAAAAGTAGTTTGTTAACTCTAAGAACTATAAAGTTGTGTGAATATTTGAGAAGTTTTGATAAGTAATAATTGGTCAAAGATAAATCTTAAATGAATGTCAAATTTGAGTTTTTTTAATTTTGATGAGTGAGAAAAATAAATTGGATTCCCACCACACTATTGGAAACCTAGGATATACCAATGGTTCAAAACCATTTGAACAGGATGGAGAAATTTTGGTATATCTTATACCAATGGTTATCAAAAACATTAGTTATGTTTCCATATATATTAGCCTATACCATTGGTTTTTTAGTAAAACATTTGTATTGGACTTCTGTAATTTTTGGTTACCAACAATTCCTCTAGATTTTTTGGTATGAGTATTTACCAATGGTTTTCTAAACTGTTGGGATAAATTTATTCCAATGATTTATAAAATATTGGAGTAGTAATCCATGGATATAATATATACGAAAAACTTTATTAAAACTATTGGTATAGATTTATACTAATGGTAATGGAGTTGTTAGTATAGATCACCCATAAATTCTTAGCCAACAACACCCCTTACCCAAATAGCCATAAAAAATCACAACAACACCCCCACCATGGTCAATTACCTAAAGAAATCACAAAATAGTTTCACAAAACATCACCAACCAATATAAAAACAATGACAACACAATAAATAATTATTTCATTCAACTAGTGATAATAAACATTCAAAACATCACATATATTCATTTAAAACTGATAATCAAAGATAAAATGTCATAAATATTAGTAAAAATGAAAAGGATTGATATCTATATCATAAAAATCACCATTATTATTTTTACCCTCATTCTCATTTTCATCCTCAACATCTCTATCACCATCACCATAACTATTTCCATCACCATCACCATTTCCATTACCATAACCTAGAACATCATCATCCTAAGCACCACTAGGACTATCACTCAGTGCACCATATAATGTATGCATCAATGAAATATATGTATTACAAGACATGGTGGTATCTTGTGTAAGTGATGGACATAAGATTTCCCTAGATTTCATAAATTCATTGTTGAACTTTTGAAATTTTCCATACTCTTTTATGACCATTTTTTGGCATCTTCATCTTTGGATTGAGGTTGTGCTATATTTGGATGAGTTTTTTCCATCTTGGTGCTACCATAACTAGCACCTAATGTGGGCCAATTTTAAGTCAAGACAATACTCTTTTCTGGATGACAACATACTCTTCCATGGTTCTCATCTCCTAATCCTGATGTAAATGACTGTGTGACCCAAATCATTCAATGTCCATCTCATAAAGGTCCTTCAAAGAACACTATTTAAAATATAAATGGACTATTTAGTTAGAAAATAGATATTATGATTTTAAATAAACAATGTAAAACATAAAATATACTATTGTGTCTATTCTTTTATTAGGATTCTATCATTCTTCTTTTTTATTGAGAAATTTTTTTACTCGAGGCATACATCCTTTAATATTTAAAACCCCCCTATACAATGATATTGAATGTAGAAAAATATAATTCAAAATAGGTTATTAATAATTAATGTCATTACTAAAATCAAATGAATATACTTGATGATTCAATATGATTTGATATAATGATTTATTAATTTTTTCAAGAATGATATGAGTTGGTTAACAAAAGAAATTTTATAAAACAAATTGGTATAATTGAGAATATTATTAAATAATGATTTGATAAATTAACTTAAAGTGGAATTTAATGATTCTTATCTGTATATATTATTTCCATTATTATAAGGGAAACGTAATTATTGAATAATGAAGATGAAATGCCTTTATCGAAAAAAATTAATCAAGATCAATTGGAGTGCATATTGTTTTCTTTATGGTTTAGGTAAAAGGAAAATAAGTTTAGTTTATTTTATGTTTCACTTCTAGGTTTTCAATTAATTCTTAGTGGATTCTTAATATATGGTAATTAGAGTTGGAATTAGGAAACTAATCATTGTGAGGAATGGTAACATACCTTGAGGTAAGTGGTTGTTGACTTCTCTGAGCTTATAATTCACTACTCCAGTGTGTTATGGTTAATATAATAATTAAATTTAGTTATTTTATGATTTTTGGATATGGAATTTTTTAATAATTTAAATATGGATGTTCTAACATGATTTTTTATAGATTAATAATGAGAACACATGCAAAATTTTGTTTTGTTTAGATTGTAATATTATTGGTAATTAAGTATACTATGGAATAAAATGAGTTTTATGATATAATAGAGACCTTAAGTGGAATAAATTTTTTTATGTTGTTTTATTTTATTGAATTTATACTATTATAATTTGATTATTTAGTATTTAATAACCATTAAATGTGGTTTACAGGGGTAAATTGATTAAACGGTCTTTAAAGGTGATAATAGTGTCATTTTTTGAATTAATAACACTAAATCATATTTATGTGTAGAAAGTTTTCATTTTAAAAGTGTTTTTTCTGTGTTGAGTGATCATTAATGATCTATAATGATTTTTTTAAATCATCATGTGGTATATTGAAATATAAAGTTATTTTACATGCTACAATTTCTTGTTTTGGTTGAATAACTTGTGCACGTTATGTACTTTTTATCATGGATTTTAGAACTTAACTCATTATTTTTTATCTTGATTATTTTTAATGAAATTTTAGTCTCATAAACTCTTAATTTCTCTTATAAAAGTTATGTATTTAATTCGTCACTAATTCAAATCAAATTTTCAATCTATCGGTTACATTAGTTCTTTATGAGTGATAAATTAAATAAACCTATCATTTTCTAAGAGTGTGAGGAGATTTTGTCCTTTTTATATTGTAATCTTCTCTTACTTGATTATAGTTTTGTGGATTATTTATTAATTGTTTTCTTAGAGGGTATTCATGCCCCTTTCTTTTGAAAAATTTGTTTGTGGTTCGATGTTGGTAACTTATTTTTTTTATTTTCTGATTAAATATTATATGTGCACTATATAGTGATTAAACAAATTCATGTGATATTTTTATCATATAAAAATAATTCTTGTGTTAAATATTAATATTCTATAAATTTTTTGTGACATTCACATTCTAATGTTGTTTAGGAGTTTTGGAATTATGGATAACCATGTTTAAAGGGATTAATTAAAGAAATAAAATGGTATAATAAAATGTTTAAATGATGTAATCATTTATAAACTGATTAAGGTGAATAAATGAGGACTAGATTTTATGTTTTAATGAGGAATTAAATGTTTCAAGTGTTAAAAATTGTGATACAAATTAATATTATATGTTTATGTATTTTAGTTTATTATTGGGATGAGTTTGTGTTTTGTTTTTTGTGGTTAAAAAATGATTTCTACTTTAATGAAAATATTATTATATGAAAATAATGTTTTAATATTAAACCCATTGAATTAACTTGAGGATTTAATCATGTGTTTGTGTGATTTGTGATGTGTGCTGTGATTTTTGGGTGACTTTCTATGATGTGTTTTTCTGTTTAAATTTATGATTAAACAAGGTAAAGTGAATATAAGAAGGAGAAATGGATGAATAATATTAAATATAATGGAAAGTGTGATAAATATATAAAAATGTGATTTATTTTGAAAACTCTTGCTGTGTTTATGTGTCTAATACTAAATATATAATTGGAGAATCTTTTCTGTTTTAATATTTTACAAAGCGGTTTCATTATTCAAGTGGAATAAATTGGGCTAACTGTTATATGTTATTCTATAAATTAAAGTAATGCTTATATGATTTCCAATTAATATTTGTTATTTTGTAAATTTCTCTGAATTTGATCACTTGCAAACTTTATTGGGTTATATGGTGATGTATGATATTAATACGAGAGCTATGTGCTTAACTTAGCTTTGATTTAGGCCCAAGAAACATGTGATTCCATGTGTTTGGTGTGAGATTCTATGATGTGTGTTTTTCATTAATTTACAATTAAATTTTGTAAAGTGAATATGAAAAGGGGAAATGGATGTCAAATATTAGACATACGGAAAATTGTGATAAAGATACTAAAAAAGGGAATTTTGGCGTGAAAACACTTGCTTAGTTTTTGTGTTTGATAATGAAATTACAATGGATAATTCATAAATTTTAATTATTTTACAAATGTTTTTCATTAAAAAAGTTGTATACATTTGTCTGAATTTTATATGTTTTTATAGAAATTAAATTTAGGTATAAATGATTTATAGTAACTCTTTGGTATTGTTTAAAGTGTTCAAAAGTTGATCACTTGCATCCTTCCTTTGGTTAGATGGATACATGTGGCATTGACATAAAATCAATGTGTTTTGATTATTATTTACTAAGTCCCATAAAATATGTGATTACATGTGTTTTAAAGATGAGATATTATGATTATATGAGTCAGACATGTTTGATATCATGGACATCTATCATAACTATTCCCCACCAACCACTTTCCAATTACCTCATAAGAGGCACCCCAATATCTTTTCCCATAGTATCCTAACTAACACATATAACATTGACCATTATTAAGAGGTTATATAGGATTACAAAAGAAAATATTCTATGTTAAACACTATTTTACACTTCCATGTAATAAATAAATCTTTAACGTATCTCAAACTATATAATTATACAATATAGTTTTTTTTGAAAAAATTATAATTAATCTACATAATTTACAACTAAAAAATGTTATTTACATAATTTATTTAAATATAAAAATTATAAACGAGTGTTTTACATGATTACTCTCTTGTTCCAGCATCGTTTTCCGCCACAAAGAGTTGATGTATTTCATAGAATCCTTATTTTTTATTTATTCACAACAATTCCTAAAAAATAATTTTCAATAATAAAAAAAAGTATTAATGGAAATCAGAGTAATTTTCATTCAAAAAAATCAAACTTAATTAATACCTTGAACTTTATAATATTTCGATAAGTAATCATTTCCCAATAATGTTCTACTGGAAACTCATTCATGATAGGTGTGGCCTCTAAATCTATACCAACACTAGAATTAACCTAATTCCACGGGTTGTGTTGTCCTTGTAGCCTCACAATTGATAAAATTATAATGAAGTTGTCACCAAAATATTAATTAATATATATAAAATATTAATATAACTTTAAATACACTAAATTTACTTAACCATATTTTCACCCAAGTATTATCCTTTACTTCATTTGGAAGCAGTCTCCCAAAGAGGGGCCTGACATGAATTATGTTAGAGTATTGGGATAGTGTTTCCATAGAACTCCTATACTCTTTCCCTATTTTTATAGGCATTTTATTTTCCTCATTATACTTAACCGTTTGCTGTGTGTGGTTATTCCAAACCTCACAAATGCATGTATACCCACACTTCCTAGTGGCAGATGCATCTGTGAACAAAAAAAATATAATATATCAATACATATTATAATGAAAATAAATTATGGTAACAAAGTTACTATATTTATACAAATATAGATAAGGTAGTCTGATTAGTTGGTGCCATTGGATCCCTAGGCTTTTAAGAATCGTCAACCTGTACAGAAGGAGTTGGAACCAATATCTGATCTAGAGGCTCAAAATGTGTCGGAGTCAAAGTATAGGATCATGAACATAGAAGATCAAGGAGAAGGAAGTATTAGGAAAATAATATGGCACAAACATATGTGGAAATGTATAATATTTATGGGGAGTAGGATTCATCACTGGATAAGGGAAAGAAAGGCAAGAAGGATCATATGCAAATGGTGGTGAAAAAAGATGTGGCCTAAGTATCTCAATCACCTATAATGACACTATGGGATAAGAAGGTGTGTTAGATGGTACGGTAGAGGAATGGAAAAGGTGTGATTGGGTATGCTGAGTGGTGTACATAGCTCTAGTACCACCCCTCACATCATCCGGCTAAGCACTGCTACACTAGGCTCATTGGAGAATATTATCTCCTGGTTGGTAGATATCGATTAAAAGGTAAAAGAAAATTAATCCCATGAAATTTTATGTTTTTGATATATATATTTGAAATAACATACTCATAATATACACCATAGGAGGGACACCTATCTATATCATGAAATGATTATTGTTTTCATCCCCTTCCTTCATATTTATTCAATGTCTTTCGTTTCCTACATTTGAAAACAAATATGTAACTAATGGGTAATCCAAAATAGAAATATGATGGGACATGACTTAATTAAAGAATAACAATTTTCAAACCAAATAAAGGACAGAAAATTATATTAAAAAATTATTTTATATTTAGGGGAAAGAATATCAAAATATAAAATACATGTCATAGAAAAATAAATATGTTCAAATTTTCATGTTTTTCATGGGTATAATATAGTTTTCTTCTATTTTTAATTTTATACAATTCAATATTAGTCCGTTCATTTGGTTTATTTTGTTCAATTTATTTTTTCTTTTGTATGTATTTTTGGGTTAGGTGATTTGGTTTATATTTTAGGTTTGGTGATTTTTCCATTTTTTTGGTTAGTTTATAATTTTCATTGGTTTTTGTTTTCATTCTAATTAGTTTAATATGTTATAATTTGATTCATCTTGTTTTTTGTTCATATTTAATTTTTTCTGTTTGGTTTGGTTTGTTAAGTCCTAATATAGTTCAATTCAATTTTAGAAAATGTAACTCACAGAAAATTACAACTAATATATATTGAAAATTCAAATAAAAGAAAAGTTGGGTAAAAAATATTTTTAATCAATAGTAAAGTAATTTGAATATTACTATCCTTAGAAACCTATGTCAAACTGTACCAAAATTACTGAGAGCACAAATTGACGATTCTATATGTTTCCCACCATATTTTTATGTTCACAATAATGTTTGATAGTTAAACTATTGGAGTCATCATAAGTAATAAATTTATTGGGGACAATGGAATCAGGGATAGTTTCAATTTCATCACCCCAATCATAAAAAATATGTCTTGGTATTACTTCAATAATGATGCCAAATTCAGACCTTAGGTGATCTTTTACATAAAAATCTTATTTTAGCATTGATGCTAATATATACAACACATTAGTTGTAATGACCCGATTCCTAAAATCATAGAACCAGTCCCTAATAAAATTAAATTGGAATAAGATATAAGGAAATAATGTCCCAAAATACTAAATAGTTTATTATTCCTGGTAAACTAGATACATACATGGGTCTTGTATTACAAATGAATACAAAATTTACAACTTATTTTTTTTTCTTTTGAGTATATCTTTATTCCATATAGAATATCATTATATATCTTTCTTTGTACAGTTCATGGAATTTTGGGGAAATGAATCAAAATAAGGGTGACTTAAATGCTCATTAAGGGTTAATTACAACAGAATCTACCATGAATAAATAATTAAAAATCAATGTGTCAAGGTAAATACTTTAATGCACATGCCATTTAATTTACAGGATAAATAATAATTAGTATGGAAAGGTAAATAATTGAACAAAAATTCTATTTAAATAACTAGATAAGTAATAATCAATATTCTATGGTAAATAACTGAACACACATTCCATTTAATCTATATTATGATACTAAAATACGTCCAAATAATTTTTTATAGAGAAAATATCATGGATAATAATAACTGAATATGAATGAAGGAAATGATTAATTATTGGATTTCATGTTTCCCAGATATATGTTACCTTTACTATGAATATATATCATCAAGATAATTTAAAACATTCTCCATAAAAACCCATCTAATTTGTGTCCAGATCTTTCATAAGATACTATGGTCAAGATCTATCCTCTAGACAATTTAAACTCCTTGGTTACAAACATAAAGGGTTTGTTTTCAACTAATTTCATCATATGAGACTATGGACACATCTAAAATATTAATTTAAATAGTCCCCAAATAGTTTCATACCAATCGAAAGCATTCCTCATATATTAAATAATCGATTTTACTCATAAAAAACAATCCTTTTATATTCCCGTATGAGTAAAGAATATAGCTTTTTCACCATTTTCCTAGATAATTAAATAACTATAAAATTAAAAAACATATTTAGAAATGGTATATGCTCTATGAAATAAAAATATAGTTGATAAATAATATATATATTTAGGAATATTTAAGGTCTAATGATCATAGGAAAGTGAAAATTTTAAATGAAAGTTATTAAATAGTGAATTAGTTAAGGAAGTCCATGTAAATAATTTCCTTTGTCAAAATGATCATAAACCATCTATAGAAAGAATAAGGGTGGTGCCAATAATATTTATACCTATTTGAGTAAGAATAAAGTGTTTTTTCATTGATGAATAAAAATACCATGAAAATATTTATAAAAACATTCTTTATTAAAATATCCTTTTTATTTTGAAAAACATTTTGAAAGTCCTTTTCTTTGAAAATAAATTTAGAAAACTAATATTTTTGAAAAAATTGGAAAAATAAATTTCCTTGAAAATAACCTATGACAGTTATAAAATAAAATTTAAATATTTGAGTGGTCATGGTTGTTGGAAATTCCATTCATGTTATACATGTTAAAACAATTTTTTTAACTTTTTGGATAAAATTGAAAAGGGAATTATTTTGAAAAATAGATAATATTACTTTGAATTTTTTTTTAAATAGTAAAAATGGTTGAAATATCCTTTAATAAATCAGTTTAAAAAAATTGAAAACATTTATGATTTTTTTTGAAAACATGGTTTTGGAGGAAAACATATTTTTGAGAGATGAGAGAAATGAAGTTAGGTTTTCTTGAAAATATTTTATAAAATATTGTAAGTATGAAAGAGTATAAAAACAGTACTATTACTTTAAATGGTTCATTAATGAATAGATGAGAAAAAATTTAAGTTATTATTATGAAATATTCAAGTAATTTCATTCAACTGTTATACAAGAATAAACAATTTTGATTAGAATGAGATTGTGAAATAAATGCTTAAAATGATCATAACATTATAGTAGGAATCAATAAATGAATCTATTATGTGTATATATAGTAAATCCACATAAAAAATTGGAAATATGAAATAATATAACAAAAAGTCATTATTCACATAATCTTAGCATTAAATAATAAATAATGTCGAATTTTAACTCGATGATTGGAAATTGAGATTAGAAATCCCTTACCTCATGATTTATTTTTGGTTTTACTTGATTTAAAATCTTGTATAGTAGATTTAAACATGTTATTAACTTATAATAGAACCATATTATTTTTTTATATCATATATGATACTTTTATAACATCTTACCACCAATTTGATAATAATATTTCATTATTATCATTTTTTTGGGGTGTTAATTGACTTATTTTTTGAGTACATTTTGTCTTGTTATTTTTTTGTTCCCATCAATTTAATTATTATTTAATCATATACAGAATATAAATGATGATTTAACTATCATAAATAAATATTATATATGTGTTTAGTGTAATCCATAATATTTAGTGCTAGGAAATGAAATACACCATTCATTGAGATGGTAGGATCTTCGTATGAAGGAACAATGTTACCATTTTTTTTATCATATTGGAAAAAGAAAAATTAAATTATATATATATATATATATATATATTATAAATATAGTATCATATTTTAGTTAAATATTTCATAGGTGTTTATTATACTTACCCTTAATACATTCTATGTAACTCGTGAATGAATCGTATCGCTTCACGAGGCGGTAGTCTATAGTAAACACGAATGACGTTATCATATTCCCACAAAATTAAAATAATGAAGGTATGTGTTATATAATAATTTTATAAGAATAAATAAATCATAAATATAAAATCTATAATATATTAAAAGTATTTACATAATTATTCATATCCTTGAAAGGTGGTAATGGAAGAACGAACGTTATCAGTTCATGAGGTGATAGTCCGTCGTACATACGAACGATGATTGCGTATCCCATTTCTTGGAAGTGTGTGTGGTTTTAGGTCACAAACTCAACATAACAAAATATTTGTATATTTAAGATACTATGTTTATTATTTAATAATTATATAATAATATTTTAGGGAGTTGACGAATAAAATAAAATAAAAACTACTTTATAAGAACATTTGCCACGTTTTTGAGTATCCTCCTTAAGTTTTCACTAAAACCTTTAATGGTTTGCCTTATATCAAAAATAATACTTTTATGATGAGTGTAGGGAAGTTTTAAAGTGAATTTTCAAGGTATGGATGACCCAAATGGCTTTGGATTTGTGAAAATGAGGGGTGTGAGTTCCCTTTTATAATAGGAGAGGTGTGACATTATGGAAAATACCAAAAAATAAACATTAATAGGAGGTATCCCTTACCTCACATGCCTCCAATAATGAAATATTTTCTATATAATAGGGTATATAGTGAAAATATTTCAATAAAATTTGTTTAGATAAGTTTCAAGGTCATTTTTTCCTTAAATTTAAAGTTTATTCCCTTGATTAATGCATTTTGCCATAATTGCTATAATTAATTTTATCTGTTTTCACTAATCATTTTGGTAAAAAATTATGTTTAACTTATTAGAAATTAGAAATTATTCTGATTCGAAATATTGAATCAAATTTTCCAAATTCAAAGAATATTAGTGGAATAAATTAATTTTGAATTAATCTTATAGACGGAACAAGAAAGCATGTTTTTAATCTGAAAATATTAAAACGTTTACAAAGTTTTTATATCTAAATTTAATATAAAAATGATTTCAATGACCTAAATTGGATTAATAGATGTATAATTTATGGATTTATAGAGGTTATTACTTTAAATGGATCCCAACCAATGTTATACCTGTCCAAAGCATTCCTCATATATCAAATAATTGATTTAACTCATAAACAATGTGCCCTTTCAAGTACCCGTATTGAGAAATGAATTAAGATTTATCAACATTTACCCTAATATTTAAATAAAAATAAAATTTAAAATGATACGTAAAAATGATATATGGTCTAGTAAATAGACACAACCATGATAAATAATGTGGATATTTAGGGGAAAATTATTGTCTTATGATCACATGAAAGATAAAATTTCAAAGGAAAGTTTTTGACTAACAAATTAATTAACGAAGTGAACGTAAATAATTTCCATATTCAAAATGATCATAAACTATTCATATAAATAATATTTACTATACCAAATCATCTTATACCCATTTTAGTTTTACTTTCATTTATAAATAAAAATATAATAAAAATATTTTTAAAATAATTCTTGAGGAAAACATCCTTTTCATTTTGAAAAACAGTTTGAAAATACTTTTATTTGAAAATAAATTTTAAAAACAAAAATTTAAGAAAAAATTTTAAAAATAATTTTATTTTAAAATAAATTTTGAAAATTATAAAGTGGACTTGAAAAAATTTGAGTGGTCATGATGTATGTAAATTCCATTCATTCCATAGTTACAACAAAGTTTTATTTCACTTTTTCAATCAAATCCAGATGAACATTATTTTAAAAACAATATAATATTCATTTGAAAAAAAATTTAAATAGTAAAAATGATTGAACACTCCCTTAATAAATCATTTTGAAAATACTAGAAACATTTTTTAGAACATTTTTAGAAAACATTGTTTTGGAGAAAAACATATTTTCGATCGAAGAGAGAAATGAAGAATGGTTTTATTGAAAATATTTTAAGTATCAAGGAGTGGGAAAATGGTACTATTAAATGATAATTTTATTAATAACCCTAGGATAGTATATTTGAGTTTTTACTAGAAAATTTTCATATAATTTCCTTCGACTAATATTCAATAATAAACTATCTCTATTTGAATAATATTGTAAAATAAACCCTTAAAATAATCATAGAATTAAAGTGAGAATTAATAAATGAATAAATTATATTTATTCACCATAAATAAAAAATAATATAATATAAATGAATTATATACATAATCTTATCATTACATAATCAATGAAGTATAAGTTTATACTAATGAGTGGAAATTGAGTTAAGAAATCCCTTACCTTACAAATTCCTTTTGGTAATAATTTCTTTAACCACATGTATATTGGTTTTAAACATGTTATTAACCTATAAAATAAACATATAAATATTTATGATATTATATATGTTCCTTATGTAACATCTTACCACCTATTTGTTAATAATATTTCTTTATTTTTATTATTTCTGGTGTTAATTGTCTGGTTTTTTGAGTAAGTTTCACTTGTTTTTGTTCCTATTACTTAGATCATGAATTAATAATATACATAAAGTAAACCATGATTTAAATATCATATAAAAATATTATATATATATATATATATATATTAAGTCACAATATTTAGCGATAGGAAATGAAATACACCATTCACAGAGATGGTAGGCCATACGTATGCATAAACGTTGTTTCCATTTTATTTTCATATAAAAAGAAGGAAAAGTAAATGATATATATATATATATTAATTATAGTGTCATATTTATGTTATTTATATAACATGTATATATTAAATACATCCTAAATACATTCCATATCACGCGTGAATAAATCAAATCTCTTCGCGAGACCGTAGTCCGCCATACACACAAATGACGTTATCATATTCCCAAAAAATGGAAATCATTATGGTTTTCATTATATAATAATTTTATAAGAATAAATACATCATAAATATCATATAAATATTATATAAATATTATTTATATCATTATTCTCAACCTTTAAAGGTGGTAATGGAAGAACGAACGACATCAGTTCGCATGTCGATAGTCCGTTGTAAACATGAAAAAAGATTGCATATACCATTTGATTTAAGTGTGTATAGTTTTATGTCATACCATTAACATAAAAACATCTAAGTATATTTAAGTTACCGACGTTATTTTATAGTCATGATATAATAATAATTGTGGGAGGTGTAGAAGGAAATAAAATAAAAATTCTTTTAGAAGAACATTGCCTCTTCTTCAGCTGTCCTCTTTAGGTTTGCATTAAAACATTCTAATGATTGATTTATTCCAAAAATAAAGATTCTAGGATGAGTTTAGGTAAGTTTTTCAGTGAAAGTTTCAGGTTTTTGATGATCCAAATAGCTTTTTAGGCATGAATAAGTGAGGGGTGAGTGCCCTTTTAATGTAGAGGAGTGACATTCTTGTAAATACCAAAAAGAAAACACTATTAGGAAGTTAAACTGACCTAATGTGCCTCCAATAATGAAAAATATTATATATAAGAGTATTATGGTCAAAATATGGCCATAAAATGGGTGTTTTAGAAGTTGGTATGTCATTTTACCTTTATGTTTAATGTTTAATCCCTTGATAAACTCATTTTTCTCTTAATCACTGTAATTAATTTCAATTGTTTTCAATAATCATTTGGAAAAATTAAGTTAAACTTATTAAAAAATAAAAATTATTATAATTTTAAATAAGGTATATATTTTTATAAATTCAAATAACATAAGTAGTAGTAATTAATTTAAAATTAATCCGGCAGATGGAATGAGAAAGTGAGTTTTTAAAGTGAAAATGTTAAAAAGTTTACTAAGTTTTTATATCTAAATTCTATAAAAATGACCCCAATTACCTAAATTGGATTAATTTATTTATAATTTAAATATATTTTTTTAAATATAATAGAAAATATTATTTAACATTGTATATAATTTAGATGAAAAGTTAGTTTTTAATTAAAATCCAATATTTTTCACTATTCACTGAAAAATGAAATTTCTCAAAAAAATACATATAATTCACCCTAATATTATTTTTATATTAAAATTTTAAAAATGTAGTTTATTTTTCTGAAAATAATTTATAAAATTTTCAAATTTTAGTTTTAAATAAGTGCGCCTTTAAAATACGACAAAAGCGCCTTTAGAAAAATACATTTTTTATGCATGAGATTGGATATGTTCTTATCTTATGAATAATGAATATATTGGATAAATGTAATTTTTTTTATGAATATATAATATAAAAAATTCATTATTATCATTAACTAATAGTAATTAATTTTATTTATTAGTATAAAATACCTTTGGTTCATAATAATAGTTTTTATACAAATATTTACTTATATTCAATAGATTTTTATTTACATTTATAATTAATTGGTTACCAATGAATTCAACCATATATTTTCATAAGTTATTTAATAATAATCATAACTTCCAATTTAATTTCTTGGAGATAATTTTTATTTTAAATAATAATATTAATAATATTAAGTAAAACTCACTCTTGCGTGTAATGAAAGCCATCGAAGAAATTAATTGTTGTGTGTAATGAAATCTAGCTTAGTATTTTGTGGATTGAAAGTGATAAAATTGATTGAGTTTTTTTAAATGGTAAATTTATCACAAAGTCTCACGTGGTTATATTCAATTCTAATAATAGTGTTGTGTATCACATACGCTATCGAATATGACATTCATATTTTAAAATTTAGAAGTGTTATATCAGTAACAAGAGTGTGAGTCAGGCGAATAAATAAAAATCCACATTTATAAATAAATTTACCATGCCTTTTCATTAAATCCAAAAACTTTAATTTCATCACAGTGACTGAAACAAGAGATTAATAATCTAATATCATATTTTCTAAATGAATCCTTAATAATATAAATTTTCATGTTGAGGTCTAATATCTGATTTAATTGTATAATAGTTTGTTGTGGAAGTTACAATAAGACCATCATGTTGTGTTATCATGTTCATTTCTCATTTAGTGTTAATAAATTTTTAACCATTTATAAAAAAATGATTTCATTCATGAACCACAAAATTAGGGTCAAAATCGAAAGCTCATATTTCCTCAGAGACAAAGTCAGTAGGAATACTTAATACCTAAAATAAAAGTGAATATTAAAATTAACAAAATGTTAATTTTTATTAATTTATTATAATAATAAATCTACCTTCAATTTCAACCAAGAAGAAAACTCTTTTATATGAAATGTATCTCTCCTTCTCAAAGATAAAGAGTGTTGATTTATATTTAGAATATGTTTATATTCCCTTAAAATATAGAAATAGTTTAACAGATATTCACAATTACATGATATGAGATAACATATACATGTTCAATTTACTTACTTGATGTTTCCATTGAACAAATCACTATTAAAAAAAACTATGTGTTGTTCCATATCCCACTCTTCAAGGATTAATGTGTTTAATGTATATGATTTGATAATTCCCCATGTTTGGGAAAGTGATGAAATAATAGGCTCAATTTACTCATACTACCCTTCTTCATTTCTCATTATCATATTCTATCTTGTAGTCACATCATAAAAATATATTGGACATAAATCCATACATTCTTAATCCAAGTAACCATTCATGATAGAACCTTCATGATGATTCCGATTCCAAACATAATGCCTAAATGTGTACATATTTATTTCTATTGGATACATCCAATGAAATGAAATAGGTCTTATGAAAATTATTTTTTTGGAATATGGATAGTGATATGTAGTATACATGCGAGAAATTCTAGTGAAAATAATTTATGTAACTCAAAAAAATTAATGGTTCCTAGTATAATTTGTTTTTGGAAAATCTTGGAAAAATTCTCATCACAATGATCTCTTTAGAAATGTAACAGTCGAATAAATTCCATCCTTACATTATTGTACATTAGAAGACAAATTTTTATTAGAATCAACTTATTTAGAAATATGCGATAATCAACAATCTTAAAATATCTCAACTTCAACTCTCTTTTGTTGACCCATTTTTATATTTTTATTAAATATACCTCAAAAAATTTAATAGTCTCTAACACTTCCAGTAATTGATTTTTTTCTATAGGTTCCATCACATAAGAATCATTCAAAAATTTCAATTTATTTTCAACGATACACATAGGATGTATTTTCGGTAAGATACCCAAATATACCAAGTCATTTTGAGATTAGAAATTATCTTTTATATTTCCCTTGACATTTAGATGAATTGAAAAAAATATTTCACATCTATTTTTTTAAAATGTGCATTATGTCTATGTAATGATATAACAAATTGGTTGACAAATAATGACACTCAAAGAAGATACTTTTCTTATTCCTATTGTAATTTGTTTCGGTGGAAACATTCTTCTTCTCTACATTTTATCTGACCATTCTTGAATGAAAAAATGAAATCTTTCAATTCATTAAGAACATCAGTTCCATACATATTCTTAGGTGGATTTTTGGTCTCCGAGGTATTGTAAAACTTCGACAATTATTCTTATATGGATGATCTATTGTAAGTAATCATCGATGTCCCTTAAAATAGAATATATGGACATATTTAAGTATTCTAGATTGTGTATTCTTTATAAAAACCATACATTATAGTTTTACCTTTGTTCTCAAGACAAAACTCATTGCATAAGCAGGAAAATCATTTATCATCCACATAAATGCAACATGAATCTGAAATATGTCTTTTGAACGTGCATCATATGTGTGAAAATCCACATTATAAAGGTTATTCAACTCTGTTACTAATGTTTTCAAGTATAAATCTATATAATTTCTTGGATCACATGGTCTAGATCTGAGTATACTCATGAAAGTGAAAGGTTTTTTCATACACATCCATAGAGGAAGGTTATAAATGTCTATGAAAACTTTCCATGTGCTATATGAAGTAAGAAAATTCCCAAATAGATTAAATTCATCACATTATAGACCCAACATCAAATTACTCCCAATAGTTGAAAAGTCATGATATCGAGCATGAGATGAATTCGATGAAAATATAAATGCAAGATGAAAGATCACATCATTATCTTTCTTTCTCTTGGTATCATTTCATCACATATTTATTGATATTTCATCAAACATGAAAAGCTTCAGGAGTTTGGGTATTAGTGGAATGATCTAAATTACTCAATGTAGAACATGAGATGGTGTTCCATAAACATTTGGTTTCCATAGATATGTGCCAAATTTTATACAGTCATTCCATTTATTAGTTTCCTCCTACAATAAGCTAGAATATTTTTGGAAAGCATGAATTTTGGTTTTAGAAAATCCAAGTTCTGTTACTAAATTCCACACCATATAATAGTTTTAGGGAATATCTTCATCATATAGAAGTAACTCATTCAAAAAGGTAAGAATATAATTGATGGTAGTTTTAGAAATCCCTTACTTGGGTTTCCCATGAAATAGTCAGATTAAAAATTCCATCTTTTTCATTTTTCCACATTAAAAATTTGTTGTATTCATGGTATCATCATTCAATTTTTTCACACTATAAATATAATTATTCACATTACATTACTAATGTGTGTTTATATAAAATTCTTTGTGGGTTGACATTATTTATTTCTCATGATGAAGAATAAATATAAAACAATCATCTAATAAATTCCATAATCTGTTTCTCTCATTCGGGCTGTGAACATTTTGATATTAAATTTTCTCAGTATAATTAAACTAAACATATTTTTTTGTTTAGAAAATATATCCAGTTATATGAAAGCTAACTTCTTCATTAATTAACCAAGGTATTCCAACATAATTATAACATGGGTAGTGTATGTGACCACTATCTGAAGCATTTTCAAGTAAAAAATCTAAAAATCTCTCCAACTTATTTTGAAAATCACTTGAGATCTGATCCATTTCATACATCCAGATTTTATCCATTCTGTAAAAAAAATTTAAATGTCATCTCATAAAATCAATTAAATAATAATAAAGTTAAATAAAAAATATATTTAAAGAAATAAATTTTTTTCACTTATATGAAACCATAATTGAAATACTAGTCTATATCATAATCATAACATGAAAAAAAAAATGTATTTATAAATACTATAAATATAAAACCATGATATTAAATTTAATTATATCAATGAGTAATAACTATAAATAATATTGCATAAAATTTTATTTATAGTTTCTATTTTTATTTTTTCTATTATTCTATTCACTTTTATAGTAATTTTAATCTTATTCTATAAATAAATGTACAAAAGATTACTATTTCGAGGTAACCATCTTTTTCAACAAACATAAATTACGAATTTATGTTTGATAAAGCTACAATTAGTGGTTTCTCATATTGTGGGATATTAAAGTGAATCCTTCACCAACATGAGATTAGTGTAAAAAATGTGATTCTATATATGTTTTAGGAATTATTATGCTTGGTATTTATATGTGGAATAATCCTTCATTTGAAGTGACTTGGTATTAATGAAAGTTTTGAGGAAAGGATAATTTGGATGCCGAAACCTGTAGACTCTTTGTTTTGTGGTTTTCATTGGGATGGTTGATTATAACTATATATAATAGATCTCAAGTGGAGGAGTGATGTGGAATTAAAAGTTGGGTAGTTTGGTTCAAATCAGTTCTATTTAGTTTGGTTTGAATCAATTTTATTTGGTTTGATTTGGTGTTATTCGATATGGTTCATTTCAAATTGATACAGTTAAGTTCTATTCAAGTTGTATCATTTTGGATTGGTTTAGTTCAAATATTTCTCTTTTTAGTTTTTTACTTAGGTTGGTTTAGTTTAAATTTATAATATATCATTTAGGTCAGTTAGGTTTTGTTTAGATAAGTTTAATTAATTTTTCCTAACTTTGGATTTATTAAATTTAATTTTTATGTTTTATTTTTTTGATTTGTTTGGGTTATATTTGGGTTTGTTTAATTTGGGTTTGTATAGGGTTTGGTTGGGATAATTAAGTACATTTATTTTATCTGGTTCTATAATTTATATTTTATTCTGATAAGTTTTTTTGGGTTCTATTTGTTTATATTTGGTTTGACTCAGGTTGATTTAGTGTGGTTGGTTATGGCTTTTTTATTTGCTTTGGGTCAGTGCATGCCTATTAGGGTTTTATTTAATATTTTTAACTTAGTTTATTATTGTTCATTACTATTTAATTTCATTTAGTTAGGTTCAATTTCACTTCGTTATTTTTATTTTAGTTTAGTATGATTTAGTTTAGTGATGTTCAGGTCTACTCTAGTCTAGTTGGGTCAGATCAAGTAATTTCAGTTGAATTTAGTTTTGGTTGAGTTGGTTTGGTTATGATATAGATATGATTTGTTAGTTTGGTTAGGTTTCTATGTGTAAAGGTTTTATTGTTTTGGTTCATTTATTTTCAATCCTAGATATGTTAGTTTTATATAATTTTGTTTTATTATGGCATGATTAATTAATTTTAATTAATTCAATCTAGTGTTGAATTAGTTATTCATGGAATATTTATATTTTTTTAGTTTGGTTTAGTTTTATTTTTTTGTTTAGGTTAGGTAATTTTAATTCAATTTGGTTCCATTTGGTTTGTGTTCAATTTGATCCATTTCATCCTATTTGATTTAGGTTGATTTGGGTAATGTCACTCACTTTAGTTTGTATAAGGTTGGTGTAAAGAATTTTAATTCAAGTAGGTTTGGTTCCCATTTGTTTAGTTTGGTTTAGTTCAATATAGTTTGGCTCGAGCTTATCTACTGTTATTTTATTCACTTCAATATATTTTGGTTTTTTTCGTTTTGTTTAATTTCAATACTATTCAATTATATATAGTTTACGTTCATTTAGTTTGGATTTTTAGTTCATTATATGATGAGTTGAGTTGATTTTGTTCAATTTTATTGCAGTCAAGTAAGTTTGTTCTTTTCATTTTGAATTACAGTTTTTTACTTCAATTTTTTCATAAAAAATTGATTTAGGTTGTGGAGGGTCTGAATATAACTAGAGAGACTTTATATTAACTTAACCATACCAAAAAATCATCTAAAACCATCAAAAAACAAAATAAATAGAATTGAACCATTCATTATTGAACACAACCAACCATAATGATCAAATATTAGTTGAATAACACCTGAATCAAATAAAATTGGACAAAAATAATTGAAAATAAATTGAACCTAAATGAAGAAAAACATATGATAATGATCCAATAAAAATTAAACTAAATGAACCCCAACGAAACCAAACTAGTCTGAACTAACCCAAATAGACTTGAACTAATTATAATAAATCCTAAATCAAACAATACTAAAAAGGATGAAAAGTAATTAAATGTGGACAAAAAAATAAACCATTGTGTTTTAGTCCTGTAATGAAAATGAAATTTATGGTTGATATAGGACCTAAATGATTTGGAAGTCACAAAAAGAATATTTAAGAATAATTAAATTAAACAAGAAGAGATGAGAGATCACCATAGGTAGGGAAGAAAGTGGAACAATTAATGCTACTGCTAGGGTTCTGTATAGATGAGAATTCTATGGGAGGAGGGTCCTGCACAGGATGGTTATTTATGGAAATCAAATGCCAAATTTTTCTAAAATAGTTGGTATAACCATCTATATACCAATATTTTTAAAAAACCATTGGTATAAATATATTTATCCCATTGATTTTTTAAAAACTTTGTGATAGTCTTAATACAAACTGCCTATCCCAAAGATTATGATGAACCATTGGGATAGGCCCATGGGTGTAACCCACATTTCTAGTAGAACCCATTCCATTTATGGCACACCTATAGATAGAATTAAAAGTAAAATATATTCTAAAACTGTTCACATGTGTGAGAGAGTGATTGTGTTATAGGTTTTGTGATAGATTTGGTAGAGGAAATATTTCAAATAATGTTTATTGAGAACATTTTTCAAATAGAAGAATCATAAGGAAGAGAATATGATCAGGTTTTCCTGATCGGACCAAGCAGCCAGTCTGAAGATTTCATGAAAATAAAGAAGTGTTTAAGAATTTTTTATAGACTATGTATTCAGAAATTTTCTAGACCGTGGATCATACAGAAGAATCACGTTGATCTATCAGATTGAGTTTTCGTAAAACTTTAGAGAAGCTACTTCAAACTGTTGTTGGGTAAGAAATGGAATAATTGTTTCATTAAAGATTTAAGAAAGTGGAAGTTTTTGTAGTAGAAAAATGACATGTTTGGAACCTACTGGTTAAGGTTTCTAAACTTGTTAGAAAATTTATTTTATATCATTCACGCTAGAAGAAGCACATGCAATGTCGTATTGATCTTAGTGATACACAAGAGTAATATTATTTCATACATGTTGTATCTATACAAAAGGATTGTTTTATAGTATACTTTGTGGTATTGGAATATTTTCATACCATTCCTAGGAATAACTACCCTTATTAAGTAGTGAAACTTTTAAATACTTGTGTTTCTATGAATGTGTGAATGTTTTGTTTTTATCAAATCGACAATTATTTAACATGGGTTGTTTTTAAATAAATATAAAATTAAATAAAAGGATATAACTGATTAAACCTTCCCTCTCTTAGTGATACATTGATCCTAGTTTGGTCTTTTCAGTAGTTTCTTCATAGTAGAGGTGATTGGTGATTCACATTGGCATTCTATTTCCATTTCAAGAATGTAACAAGTTTGTGGTAGAGGATTAGTTGATTATATAATTTATTTACATACAATCATAATGTTTTCATGTATTATCTTCTTTAAATGTTATTGGAATTAACATAATAAATATTGAATTGGATTAATAAATAAATTGAATAGTGATACCGTTTGTTTTTTATACAATGATAACAGTTTACCTCTTGTTTTTATAGAAAGTGTAAAATCTATGATATGCTTTTTTAGAATGTTATTATGCTTGGTTTAGGATATTGAAATCGATGGAATTGGGTAAAGAATGTAAATCCATGTAAGAACCCAGTTATTTTTTTGAGGTATGAATCCTGAGTTTTCCATCAATTCCTTTCTTAATTGATTAAATATTACTTAATGAGGATGCCCGTTGTGGTCATGAGAGGCTGGGGGTGTCTGGGGATCATTGGAATCCAAGAAACAAAATCTTTGTGTTTTTTACCCTTTTTCACGGTTAGGAGAAACCGTGTGGGCTATATCGCATGATTAATCAGATCGTGTGAGAGGAGGAAATATCTTTTACACAATTTCCCAAAACCGTGTGGTAGTAGCTGCATGGCCATGCAGTAAGTCTAAAAAAGTTACAGACCTTTGATAGATTGTATCTTATGGTTAACCATACTATGTGAAATAACCATTTGAGCCCATATCTACTTGCAGAGACCGTGTAAAATGGTGTACGGTTAGAAAAACCGTGCTCCTTAACTGTGCAACCTAGTCTAGAAGGGAAAAATTACCATTTTTCCGTCAAAAATTATTAACCTTAAGTTTCTTCTCCCTACTTTATTCCATATTAGGAGAACCATGGGAGAGCTCTTTTTTATTCCTATTCCCCTTTTTCAAATCCCCACTCTGTCCAACCTCCGAATCAAGAGTCGTTGGTCTCCTTAGAACTACAATGGTAATGCCTCAATTCCTTCTTATCCTTTATCAATTCTTATAGATATTGATTGCACTATTTGTATTTTGGCTTATATTCCCTAATATCCCATTCTTAGTCTATTCTTCATATTTCATCCAAACTAGGGTGAATCAGAGCTTGATACTAGATGACCTATCTAGCACGATTCTAAGGTAGGTTGTTATGTTCTTTTCCTCGAATGTCATGGTATTTATATATTCCAGAGTGACACACACCCATTTTTTGTGTGTTTCCTTGATTTATAAGTTATGACCATTATTTCATACCATTTTTTTGTAATTAAATAGGTTATTCAAAGAATGTTATATGTTTAATACCTGGAATAAGGGCCACCCCATCTGTGAGTTCCCGATTTGACATTTTTATATCCGTTTGGCCTAGGATTTCTTTAAGGCATGCATTTGATTCCCATTATTGGGTTACTAAAAATGAATTGATTGTTAAATGTAATTTCAATAGTTCAAAATTTTAATTGAAATTATTAAGGGTATGTGATGTTTAGGCTTGTCTTTTGACCCATGTATATTCATATGCATGTTTAGGCATATTTGCACTGTTTGGTTCCAACTATGAACCTGCCCACATGAGTTAGGTTATGTTCAAGCCTTGTAATGGTTTAGATTACATGATATAATTTTTATATGAATCATTCCCATGTGAGTAATAATAGTCCAAGCCTTTGGGGTTGGTTCTAGTTGAGATACCCTTTGTAGTGAAATTTATATTAGATGTTTTTGGTGTTGACCCTTGAAAGTCTAATTATTTGTTAACTTGAACATGTTATGGTTAAATGGTAATTAAAATTGGGTGAATCATGGATTCTATTGTAATTCAATAGAAGGGATTATATGTCGATTTTACTTTGGTCCCTTGAGTGAACCTTGCATTCCTTTGGAATGCCTTGTATGAGATCAATGTGTTTGTTTATTATTGTAAAGCTGTGAGTGTACTATTGGAACCATGGATGGGCTCCTAGAGACTATGTACTAAATGAAAACTGAATCATGGTTCCTTATGGGATTCCATGGATATGATCAAGAGGCATGGAGTTATGTCATGAGTGATACTTGGGGATCCCTATAGGACCGCCAAGGACAGGCTCGGTTGACCTGGATGTACCACAACTAGAGTGATACCAGGCTCCTAGGAGGTTCTCTATGATGAGACTTTTGGGTGTTGGAAGATTGACACCTAGAGTGATACCTAAATTCAAGATTAGGTATTCCAACGATGGGATCATGTTATATTGTATATTTGAAATGGGTTGTGATGCGTCTGCCAACCTAAAGCACTATCTTGGATTCAATCATTTCTTCTCCTTTTTTATATTGCCTTCTAGAGAATCTATTATGCTTACTACAATGTGAGGGATCATTGGGCTTAGGATGGGTCTCGATACTCATAGATTTCAATGTAATTGAATGGCTAATTGAATTTGAAAAGGAAACTAGTTCTTGTAGGACTATTTCCTTTGAGTACTTCCTCGCTTACTACTTCACTATTTTACACTTCTTTTTATATATATTCACTGACATATTGAAGCTGAGCTTGGGTGGTTTCCTACTGGGACTATTCTCACACCCAATTTGGGTCATTCTTTGGGCCTAAATATATTATATGGTTTCATGTGACAATAAGGGAAAGCTCCCTCTTAGAGGTACCTGATATGTTGTTTAGGAGCAGGAGAGCATGAGACCAATCTGAGGCTTGCGATGCTGCTAGGATACTTTTTTTTTTACTTTTTGTAGTTTGGGATTTTGTATTGTAACTCATAGCCTTATGACTTGTTTGGATGTTTTATAGAACATGTAACTTGTAGCATCATCTGTTTTCTGATATGGCTTCTGGATATTTATTCTATCCATATTCCACTATATACTTTTGTTTCATGGTATTACTGCTTCCACTATTGAGTTAATATTGTATTCCACTATGTTACACTCTTCTATTGAGGGAATAGTCTCCCCACTATCAAAAATAGGACCTTATTGCTATTCAGACTCCTCTGGTGTTTGGAGAGATGTTCTTGAGGCCATGTGACCAACTGGGCTCGGAGCACTATTGGGTGACATCTGGGTTCGAGATGTTACAAAGTGGTTTTAGAGGGTTTTTTCTAGTTTTATTTACTATTTGGAACTGATAGACTGGGATAAAAACGAATTGGGAATTGGTAATAAGTTTTTCCCTAGAGTAGATACCCCACATATAGGGGAAATCCAAGTTGCCTCGAATTGAACTGTGAATTGTGGATTTTGATTTATTACATTTGACTTGAATTTACCATTGGGTGACACACTTGTGTTTTGTTGTTATTATTGGTATGATTGTTGTTCTATTGTGTTGAAACCCGAAGAGATGAAGGTATTATATCTCATGCATCATATAGGTACTTTTTAGAAATCATATTCCATGAATTCTTGCAATTTCATTTAGGAGAATTTTTGATTACAAGCTGTTGTGATAGGTATCGTGATATATATGCCTGCTATTGTGATATGTGTATTAGACGTGCTAAGGTTTAATTGGATGGAATCGAATATTTGGTTCCTAAGGTGTATGGGACCTCTTGGATTGGAATTTATTGGATCATGTTGTAACCTTAAATTGAATTGAGTTATGATGTACTATGAATCAGTTCCAAGCTTTGATTTGTGGTGAGTATGGGCCCCCACGAATCAAAATTTGATATACCATTTGAGAGGGAAATGTGTTAAATTTGAAATGTAATTTTATAGTGAACTTAACCAAACCAAACCTTAGTAGCGGGATTTTGGTAATGTTTCTCATTGTTTACACCTAGACCCGACCCATGGGGAAGGAAGAGGGGTGAGTGCTTGGAGGAAGGTTTCAACCTGTCATGTTTTTTGTGCATTTGTGTTGCTTCTTGTTTTGATCTTGGACTAAGGTACATGCTTGAACATGTTGAGTCATGCCACCATGATGACCTCCAGTGGTACACCCGGAGGCTAGTGACGAATATACCCTAGAGGTGGAAGGCGTTGGATACAAGTTGATGTTCCTATTGTTCCAATTGTAACACCAGCTATTATAGAAGATTTAGCTGCTGATGCATAGTTCCACAAAGGCTTTATGGTGTTGATAAACATTTTAAGGATCACCACAACCTTCCACATCTATGGCAGGGCTAAAGCGGGTGTTCCAATAGTAGCATCCACCCACTTTTTCTAGGGATGGTGGACCACAGAATACAGAGTCATGTCTAGAAGCCATGTTGTTATTCTTCGAGAATTTGGATGTTCATACTAAGAGGAGGGTATTGATCATGATGTTTATACTATGTGATTCAGCCAAGAGATGGTGGGACATGATTACTCAGCTGGGGCATCGTTGGGATATGAAATTGGGAAAATTTACGATAGTCTTTTTTGACTATTACTATCTCGAGACACTGAGGGGTGATAAAACCTAGGAGTTTATAATTCTAAAGTAGAGTGATCTATCAGTGATAGACTACTCAGACCATTTCACTATGCTCTATCAATTCAAACCTATTATGATGGGTGATGATATGTTAATTGTAAGAATATTTGAGGATGGTCTCTTATATGAAATTAAATCACAGGTAAATGTCTTCAGGTTGAATAATGATTCTGTAATAGTGAATCAGGTGTTTCTCACATATCATAACCTTGGGGAATCTGAAGGTGGGAGATTGGGCAGTTCAACACTTAGATCTAGTACTGTATCGACCGATAGTAGGAATCATCATATGAAGTTTCCTAATAGTGATTTGGGAATTTAGAATGTATATTATGGTAGCTAGGTGAGGTGTTACCAGTGCAGTAGGCTGGGGAATATGGGGCCATAGGGTCTATAGGACCTAGTTGAGTTTCGATATTGTGGAAAGACGAGCCACATTCAGTATTTCTGTAGGATGTTCTCTCTAGCAGCTAGTGAGGGAGGGTCTACATTGTCTCCATGTTCAGTAGTGGGGTATTCATCTTCTCACCAATCAAGAAACTGGAATGTATTGGGCTATTAATGGTGGGGTGGTGGTTATGGCCATGGTAGGCAGAACCTAGGGTTTCAGTGTCAGTAGGGTGGATCAACTCAGGGTAGTCAGACAATGTCTCAAGGCTATGGTATGGGATAGACTTATGCAGTGCAATAGAACAAGTAGGAGTATGATCCCATATCTTACACTACCAGAGGTAATATTATGGTATCATCCATTTTAGCTTCTTCAGTTTTTGATATAGGGGATTTACATAGTTTCATATCTGTTCCCATTGTAGAGATCCTTGGGATTTTTGTTTTTACTTTTGATGATGTTATGATGGTAGACGCTCTGTTAGTGGATCAAACAGTAGGTGTGCATCAGTATTAGGAGTTTTCCATTATGGTTGGTGGGTTTCACTTATTATGCGATATCTATTTCCTATATATGGTAGATTTTGATGTCATTCTTGGGATGGATAGTTTGGTTCCCTTTCGAGCCTTTGTTGATTTATATCACCACAGGGTGAGTTTTACATCACCAGAGGGTAGATCATTTCTACAAAAAGTTTAATGGGATGTCCAAGTGAGATGAGATGGACCCAAGCATCATGGGTTATGTGTGATGACAACCTATATTGCAAGTTTTTATCTGGATGACTAGGGAACAGTTCAGATAGAATTCCCTCTAGCGGTTGATCATTTCATGGACTTTTTCCT
Organism: Viscum album; assembly: GCA_963277665.1. NCBI lineage: Eukaryota > Viridiplantae > Streptophyta > Magnoliopsida > Santalales > Viscaceae > Viscum > Viscum album. Next base: position 753,138,343 of record OY728132.1, on the reverse strand, counting down.
AGATGACTTCTCAAGTTTACCTATAGAGATAGAGGTGGAGTTCATTATTGAGGTTGTTTCAGGAGATACACCAATATCCATTCCTCTTTAAAGGATGGATATGGAGAAGTTCTAAGAGTTTAAGAGGAAGTTAAAGGTTTTAGAGGCAAAGGGTTTCATCCGACCTGGTACTTCTCTATGGGGGTTCATTAATTTTTTTTGCGAAAAAGGAGGATGGTGCCCTCAAAATTCGCATGGATTATCATAAATTTAACAAATTTATAGATAAAAACTAATATCCTATGCTGTGAATCGATGATATCTTTGACCAGCTCCATGGTGCTCAGGTTTTCTCAAATATTGACATGAGATTCGATTATCATTAGGTGTGTGTTAGATCATCAGACATACCTCACAAAACCTTTCAGATAAGGTATGGTTTGTGTGAGTATCTATTTATGCCATTTAGTCTCATGAATGCGCCATCAGTTTTCATGGCGTTGGTGATCCATGTGTTCCATCCTTATTTGGACTAATTTGTTGTGGGTATCATGGATGATATCCTGGTGTATTCTCATAATTGACATGATCATGCCACACATATTGGGATAATATTGGGTACAATGAGAGGGAATCTGTTATATGTTAATCTCACAAAGTTCCACTTTTGAGTGGATCAGATTCACTTCCTAGGTCACATCATCTCAGAGAGAGGAGTATTAGTGGACCCAGAGAAGGTGAGAGTAGTAGTTTATGTGAAAAACCTAAGAAATTATTTGTGGTGTGGAGTTTCTTAGGTCTATATGGTTACTACATGTATTTAACATAAGACATCTCAAATTTAGAAGCACTAATAATGGGCTTGACAAAAAAGGGTGTGAAGTATGTATGGACATATTCCTGTGAGACAACCTTTTATGAGTGGAAAGAGAGATTAACATTAGTGCTGATACTATTTTTTCTAGAGCCAGGTAGAAGTTACACTGTGTACTATGACACATCAGGTATCGGGATAGGGGAAGTTCTTATGCATGGGGATTGAGTCATTACGTACAGGTCTTATATGTTGAGGCCACATGAGAAGAATTAACTGACAAACAATCTCAAGTTGGCTGTGATTGTTTATGAACTATGCTATTGGAGACATTACTTAATTGGAGAGCATTTTGTAGTGTACATGAACCAAAAAAGCCTCAAGTATATTATTACTTAGCATGATTTGAATCTAAGATAGTGAAGGTGGGTGGAATATCTTCAGTAATTCGACTTGGAGCTTGCCTATACACCTGGTAAAGGCAATGTAGTGGCCAATGGTTTGAGCATGGGGCTTAGATGTAGGCAGTGTAGAAGGCCAGTAGAAAGTGGCAGCTTATAGCTATATTCTCTGAGATACACTTGGAGGTGCACAACAGTCATGGGAAGATGTTTATTTCACCCTTAGCTGTTACCTATACCCTATTGGAAAAAGTGATGATGATGCATCTATCGAATTCCAAAGTCCTAGTTATATGATAGGGTATGGCATGTGAGGTGAAGTTTCCAATCAAGATCTAAGTATCACTAAGAGTGGGAGGGGTTGAATTAGTGATGTATTTTTCTTTTTATGTTTCCTTATTTTTGAAACAACCTTCACCTCCTTTTAAAGAGTTTCTTCTCTACTGAACACACACAACCACAAGAGCATAAGATTTACAGGGTTCAGTACTCAACAGGAGTAGCTACGTCCTTGGTATGGTATAAAAATAATCAAATACCACACAATACACTAGAAAAAAGTCCTTTGATGTGGAATAAAACTATTCAGATATACTCTTACACTCATGTAGCACTTGGAAAACAATCTGCAAGTGTGTGTGCACCCTCTTAGCATAGATAGGGAATTACAGTATTTTAGTGCCTCTTTAAAATTGAACAGATGTATTCTTTGAATTACAAATCTTCACTTTCTTACCCAGAAGCTAGTAAGAACTATTTTACACACAATTGAATACCTTTGAAGACCACAATTTTTTTGCGCAACATTTAGGGTACCTTGTGGGGAATTCAAATGTCTTGCGTGTAAAAATTCCCTTTTGGCACGAAAAACCTTTTTCGCACAACTTCCTTTTCCACACAACTTTCCAATTTTCATGCAACTTCCCACTTTTTCATGAACCTTTCCTCTTTTCATGCACCTTTCCTCTTTCTTCTCAAACCTCTTTCTTTTCACACAACTCACTTAGCGTATAATTTTACACACTTCAGAGCTCGATATCTTTCAAAGAGTTATGCAACACAAATGAGAGGGGGTCACCTCGTATTTATAGGACTTTTTAACCCTGCACAAAAAACACTAATCCACATGTAAACCCTCTTCATGCGCATAAAAACTCTTTCACACAACATCATATTCCACACAATGATCCAATTTTTCACGCACCTCATGCCTTTTCCAATTTTCGAGCTTCTAATCTTGAAACACCTCTTGCGCGAGAAACTTCATTCCTCTATTTCACGCACCAATCCAATATTTCGCGCAACAATTATTTTTCGCACACTCTGCCCAATTTTCCACACACTCCATGCCTTTGACATTTTTCGATGTTTTGACCTTGAATCATGCCTTGCATGAAAAAATCTAAACCATCTTAAATATTTCGCGCAACATCCATTTCACAAAACACATTTCTTCATCTCCTGATTTTTAGGCCCTAAAATTTGGCAAACACTGGAAAATGACACCACCTTAAAGTGTTCTTTTGTGCTGTCACTAGATTGTCCATTTCTTTGTCATTTCTCTCTTCACTGCTTCCCATATCCATTCTTCAGCTTTCATCACAAACTCCACTACCATGATATATATCCTTTTAAAGAACTGATTTAGTATCACCAGAGTTACAATGGAATGTAATAAAACTTCCCTATCTTCCAACAAAATCATTCCTTCCAATCAAAACTATATATTACTGGCATCATCATTTCTCCCCCTTTCTTTCATAAATCTTGCATCACAAGTTCTCCTAACTTATGATATTTGTGAAATACATATCAGCAAAGCATCTTCTGGTTTACAAGTCTTTTGAAAAGTGAATTGATTTATCTTCTTTGACAACAAAAAATAACACTCTGTAATAGAAAACTCTTCTTACTTCCTTATCCATCCAAATTGGTCCCAATATGAGGATCATAATCTTGGTTGGATTGTAGGTGTGGATGAGGTTCTGCGTTTACATAGACATGTATGTGTTTCTACAGACATGTGTGAGGATATGATGTGGGACTTTCATACTTTTTATAGGCAGTGCATCCTTGTGTCACCAAGATGTATTGGGATTTACATCATTAGTATTGGTGGATAGGTATAAAAAGGGATATAACTAGTTTTTTCATGAGGTGCTCCACCTATTAGCAGGTGAAGATGGAACACCAGCGACTAGCCAGAATTTTATAGTAGCTACCCATTCTTGAGTGGAAGTGGAATGATGTTGTGATGGATTTCATGATGGGTTTACTGATATCCCCTTGAGGTAAAGATTATATTTGGGTTGTTTTTTATAGTCTCATGAAGGATACAAATTTCCTATATATCAAAAATACCTTCAGTTTTGATGATCCTGGCATGTTGTATATCCGTGAGATTGTACATTTACATATTGTTATTCATTCTATCATTTCAGATAGGGACACCCTATTTAATTCTCATTTCTGGATAGGGCTAATGAAGGCACTGGGTACATAGGTGCTTCTGATCATAGCTTACCACCCCCAGATAGATGTCCAATTATAGCACAAAGTTTAGGTGCTTGAGGAAATTCTTTGAGCATGCGTCCTGGATTTCTAGGGTTCATGGGAGAAGAATGTACCTATTGTGGAGTTTTCCTATAATAATGGATTCCAAGATACTATTCATATGGCTCCCTATGAGGATTTATATGATAGGCCATGTCTATTGACCCTGTTTTGGCTGGAGGAAAGAGAGAAAGCTATTCTAGGACCTCATATTGTTTAATAGACCACTGAACATGTTTAGTTGATTCAGAAGTAGATGTATACAACACAATATCATCAAAAATCATATGCTGATCGCCGCAGATTACCTTTAGAGTTTGAGGTTGGGGATCAAGTTTTCTTACATATTGGACCGAGTTTGGGACACAAGAGGATTAAGAGATAGGGTAATCTTTCTTTGAGATACTATGGGACATTTGAGATTCTGAAGTGGGTTGGGCCAGTTTCCTATCAGTTGTAGTTACCTCAAAGGTACCGTGCCATGCACGAAATCTTCAATGATTTATAGCTGCGACGTTACTATTCAGGCCCATCTCACACCTTTCAGCCCAGGGAGGTTGAGTTATTGACAAATGAATCCTTTTAGGATCATCCTATACATATTGTGGATTATAGCATAAAGATTCTCTAAGGCTGGTCTGTTCTTTTAGTATGGGTTCTATGGCAGCACGACCGAGTGCAAGATGTGACCTAGGAGATGGAGGCTAATTTTCGATCATAGTGGTAGGAGTTGTTCCTAGATTCCTCTACACCACCCTTGGAATGGAAATTTGAGGACATATTTCTTTTAAGTGGGGAGGTTTTTAAGAACCTGGTTCTCCTTTGTTGCACAAATTGTGAGTTTTTAATCAATTCCTTAATCTTTTAAATATGGACCTAGAAGGATGCACATTGAGGTCATGGGAGGATCAGTGGTGTTCAGGGCTCATTAGAAGCTTAAAACCCAACTTTTTGTGAGTTTTGGGCTTTCCTCATGGTTAGGATAAAATGTGAGGGGAATTCTGCACAATTAATATAACCATGTGAGGGAGGTAGTGGAGGCATTAGCTTCCACATTATTCTGAGAAACCATGCATCAGGTTTGCAAAATTTTTAGACCTTTGATAGACAGTACCGCATGGCTAGACATACCATGCAGAATAACTGTGCGAACCCCTTGGATTCTTGTGGAGACTATAAAAAATGACACATAATTTGACAAACCATGCGCCTTAACCATGCGACCTAGACTGGAAGGGAAAAATTAAAAATTTTCCCTTGAAAATTTTTAACCTTAAATTTCTTCTTGCTCCTTTGTTTCATATTAGGAGAACTATGGGAGATATCCCTTTGAAGGCCAATCTTACTTTTCAGTTCCCTGCTCCATCCAACCTTCTAATCTAGTGTCATTATTCTCCTTGGAACCACAACGGTAATTCCTCGGTTCCTTTTTCTCCTTTCTCGATTCTTTTGGATATCAATTGTACTTTTTGTATTTAGGATCATATGACCTAATATCCCATTCTTCATCCGTTATTTATATTTCTACCAAACCAGGATGAATTAGAACTTGATACTGGATGATATATCTAGAATGATTCTAAGGTAGGTGGTGATGTACTTTTCATTGAATTTCTAGCTGTTTATATATTCCGGAGTTCCATGCACCCATTTTTGGGGTGTCACCTTGATTTATAAATTATTCCTACAGTTTCCTATCACTGTTTGGGTAATTAAATACGTGATTCGAATAATTTTTTAGGTTTAATGCCTAGAATTAGGGCCACCCCATGGGTGAGTGCCTCATTTGACCATTTTATGGCCATTTGGCCTAGAATGACCAGGAGGCATGCTTTTGATTCCCATTGTTGGGTTATTAAAAATGAATTGATTATTAAATGGAATTTCAATGGTGCTGAATTTTAATTGAAATGTTAAGGATATGGGACATTTAGTCTTGGCACTTAACCCATTAATATGCTTATTCATTTTTAACAGTATTTTTTTATTATTGAAAAGTTGTGAGTGAACTGTGGACACCATGGATGGGCTCTTAGAGGATATGTACAAAATGACAAGTGAATCATGGATCTTTATGGGATTCCACGGATGGGTTCAATAGGCATGGAATTATGTCATGAGTGAAACTTGGGGCCCCTATAGGACCGCCAAGTATGGGCTCAGTGTCACGACCCATCCCAGTGGGCCCCGCACCATGACTCCCCAAGCTCGCCTCCATTAGGCCAGGGGCTGGTGACTAGCACTGAGTAGGCATATCACTATCATGGGAGGCATTTCCTAAGTACTTGTACACATGCACACATCTCCAGGCCCACAAATGGTGAATTGTAAAACACTAAGGAACAAAAAATGCATGCATACAACTAAACCCCAACCAACAGAGTACAATGAAAGGTAGAGTACTAAAAAGTAAACTGGGCCAGAATACAAGACCACCAAAAACAAACAAAAACGAGTTTGAAAATTGAAAAGTCCAACCTATAAACACAAAAGGTACTAGGACTACTGCTCGTAGTCGTAGGAACACCTCAGCCAGTTGGGAACTCAGAAATCTCGGTCTTGTCCTGGTCCACCCTGGACTTTATCAAAAGGCTACTCATCTGCACAAGACACCAGATGTGCGGGCAAAGCCCGTGTAGGGGTGAGTATACCAATACTAAGTAGAGGACCTTGAAAACCAAAAAGAAGTAAACAAAGTAAATGTACAATCAAATATTCACAGTATATGTCTTCAGAACATATAGAAAAAACAAGATATACTCAAAACCGGGCCCCATAGTCCAGGGACAAGTGACACAACCGCATACCCCCGTTAGGGATTCTGTTCGAAGATTCTGTGATGCACTCATTTCGGTAGAACACACTCCACGAGTCTTATAGCTCTGATGATGTCTGTCCGAGAAGTGCTGTTCATCGGGAACCATCACGAGAGGTAGCTGCACTCATTATGAGAGACACACTCTTGAGTGGGAAGGTTACGGTAGATAGAAGGAACTCATTACAGGAGTCACACTCTTGAGTGGGAAAGATCATGATACATAGATGAGGATCCCTGCAAGGGCCATGGAGGATACCGCGACTCATCCGGATTCACCAGTTAGGTGATACACCAGCTAGGTAGAGGATCAATGCCCGGTAGAGTTGGTCACGTCGATGCCTGACTCTACCTAGTGTCAGGAATGGATAGATGATATCGTTCCGGGCCTCTCGGAGGGATGCTGACTCTATCATAGAAAGTCCAGCTGAAGGGATCATACTCCTGTAGAAGGAAACAATGCATGACCTTTAGGGGAACGAGAAGAAGGGGCACTAACCCAAATGAAAGATGTCCCGGATATGGTGAACAAGGTGACCATGCTGTTTTCCAAAAAGTACACGGCGTGTAGAAAATATACACTCCGTGTTGTCTGTCCCTGGGTACTTCCCATGTACAATGGCCTGTGTCTTAGGCTGGTCATGTAGGAAAAATTAGTTTATGGCGTGTAGTACAGTATACACGCCATGTCTGGGTAACTGGGGTTGGCTCCATGCACTCTAGCCATGTGCCCGTACACGGTCATCAGCCAGTGTACACCAACCCATGTAACTGCCAAACGGGGTGACCCACGTTACTGGCCTCGCCTGGATGTGTGATGGAGTACACAGTCGTGTACCCCATCCTGTGTCTGCGTATCCCTGGGATACACGCCGAGTCCCGCATAGCCGCTTCTGTCACGCTGTACACGCCATGCCGCCTGAAGCCATGTAGATTGTCCAGTGTCCATTTACTACCCAAAGTACACGCCGAGCTTCGGGGAAAGTCCAACACACCGTATGACCGGGGTAACATGCTGTGTTATTCCTCTATGACCCTGAAACCCTAGCCTCTGCTGCCCGCACTACACAGCATGTTCTTCGGAAGTACACGCCGTGTATTCTGGAAAAATTTACAGAAACACGAACCTCCGCCGTCACACCTCCGGGGATGATCCATTCATCGATCCAGCTGCCCGATCGCTAAAAAACCTTCAGGTTTTGGTCACCCTGTCACCACAAAGCCACTTTCGGTGTTTTCAGACCTCCGATTGGCTCCAAAAATGTGTTTTGATCTTCCCGCATGAAGAACGCTCGAAGAGCGCCCTTTCCTGATCCGATCCGATTCATCGTCTTCCATCGTCGCCACCCCTCCAAAAGGTCATTGCGGCGTCGAACCGTATATTTGATATTGTTGCATCGTGGAACAGATGTGCAATGATCCATTGTTCACCACACCACAAAGAAGGCAAAGAACGTGCGAGAAAAGAATGGGAAAGGAAATCCAATAAACAAATTGAGGAACGAACCTCCTCCTTCGTTCGTCATGGAGTTGATCCACTCCCGTTAATAGGTTTAAACGGAGTAAACATCAACATAAATAAAAGCATGTATTATTTAGCCAAAACCATTCCAAAGAAAACCATCCCGTAAGAACGTACGAATCCGCGGATCAACTTGTTCAGGGTTGATCCGCGTTCATCGTTTAAACTAAAAAATGAGGAAAAGAAATTGAAATAACAGACCCCTATCTCAAACCGGTTGAAGGGTGATCGTCACGACGTGTTCGTTGAAGGGATTCATCAAAATCATAGGGGCGTTGATTTCTCACGTCATCGTCGTCTGCCAACACATCCTCCTCTGCCCAAGCCCCAAGAGAAATCTCTCTCTCTCTTTATCAACTCGTAGGGTTATGAGGATAACCCTGCAAATTCTCCATAAGCATGCATTTATAGGGGAGGATTAGGTCGCTGCTCAAAAAAAGGAAACATTTTAAAATATTAAATCATTAATTTATTTTATTCCTTATAAAGTGCTTCACTTTTTAAAACGCCCAAAATCAAACTTTACAGCCGACCTGCACCGGTCGAGGTTAGAACCGTTCTTTGGTAAAGTCGTCATCTCGGATGCAACAATGCCCTCAGATTTTAATCCAGGCTCCCATTTGGGAAATTCCACAACCGTGTGTGAGTGCCGACTCACTTAACTTAAAAAAAGTTCAAACCACCATTCTGGGCTCACTGGACCCCGGAATGATGTTCCGTCTTCGCGCCCGACCTCGAAAAAAAATCCATATAATATTTACAATAACACATAGAAAACCCGAGACATTAAATTCTCCCCACCTTGGGGATTTACGTCCCTGAAAATCCAAAGAAATGCTACTAAAAAAGTTGAGGGTACTAGGCATGAATCTGAGCCTCCCTCTCCCACGTGCTCTCCTGAAGATTCCCATGCTGACACCGGATGCGCACCAAGGGAATCAATTGCCCAAAAAAGATCCTCTCCTGCCGATCCTCGATCTCCATTGGGTACTCAGCGAAGGTCACTCCATCCTCGATTTCCATCTCTCCCCAGTCGATGACCTGTGACGGATCGTGCATGTACCTCCTCAACTGCGACACATGGAAGACATCATGTACCCGATGCAATTGTGGCGGTAGAGCTAGGCGATACACCACCTCACCAACTCTGCACAGAATCTGGAAAGGTCCGATGAACCTCAGAGACAGATTTCCACCTTGGCCAAATCTTTGTAACCCTCATCGAGGTGAGACCTGAAGAAATACGTGGTCTCCCTCTTTGAAATCCAGAGGTCTTCGTTGTCTGTCAGCATACGACTTCTATCGGCTCTGTGTAGTCTTCATCTGCTCTTGGATGATCCACACCTTCTCTGTGCTGGCTCGTACTAACTCTGGACCCATGAGTGCTGACTCTCCGGGGTCGGTCCAGCAAAGTGGTGACCAGCAGGGTCTCCCGTACAATGCCTCGAACGGTGCCATACCAATGGTGGAGTGGTAGATATTGTTGTACGCAAACTCCACCAGTGGAAGGTGGTCCTCCCAGTTGTGACCAAAGTCCAAGATACAAGCTCGCAACATATCCTCCAAAACCTGATTGGTCCTCTCCGTCTGACCATCAGTCTGGGGATGAAATGCTGTGCTCCAGCGTAGTTGAGTCCCAAAATCATACTACAATCCCTTCCAAAACTGGGATGTGAAACAGGAATCTCAATCCGAGACTATAGTCGAGGGGACACCATGAAGCCGAACTATATCCTGTACGTAGAGGCGCCCGAAGATCTCTACAGAACTCTGCTACCTAATTGCTAGAAAGTGGGCCAACTTGGTGGGTCAGTCAACGATCACCCAGATGGAATCATGACCCTTGGATGTTCGTGGTAAGCCTGTCATGAATTCCATCGATATTCCATCCCACTTCCACTCTGGAACTTCCAGGGGGTGAGCTAACCCTGCTGGAACCTGGTGCTTAGCCTTCACCTGCTGGCATGTGAGGCATCGAGAAACAAACCCTGATACTGCCTTCTTCATGCCTGACCACCAGAACTGTCGTCGAAGATCTTGGTACATCTTTTCCACTTCGTGATGTACTGCAAAAGGGGATGTATGAAACTCCTTCAGGACCTCCTCCTTGAACGCCACTAGTACAACAGTGCGTCATCTAAAAAGAAGTGCATGCTCCCCACCTTGTGAATATCCATCATGATCATGTCCTATGGATAAATGAGAACGTAAATCCACACAGTCGACATCCCCAAGATGTGCCTCCCTAACTCGCAGTAAGAGTGGAGGGGTGACTACCATCGACTGTAGGTAAGCTGTATCCTCTCCATCAACAAAGGATAACTGTAACGTGACAAACTGCTGTGTCGCCTCACTCAACAGCTAAGAGCTCTACTTCCTACTGAGGGAATATTCCACCTTGTTCCCCTTTCCAGGAGTATATATTATCTCGAAATCATAGTCCTGGAGGAACTCTAGCCAACTCCTCTGCCTCAAATTCATATCCTTCTATGAGAAGATGTACTTGAGGCTCTTGTGGTCAGAGTAGACAATAAACCGATCGCGCATGAGGTTGTGTCGCCACATCTTCAATGCAAATACTACCGCTTCCAACTCGATATCATGGGTCTCATAGTTCTGATCATGTGGCCTAAGCTGGAACAAACCATAAGAAATCACTTCATGCCGCTGAATCAGGACACATCCGAGCCCGGTCCCTGATGCGTCGCAGAAAACTACGTACTCAACAGCCTCCTCTGGCAATCTCATGACTGGGGCACTCGCCAAACTCCACCAAAACTGCTCAAAAGCCTACTGGAACTTCTCCGTCCACATGAAGGATTGCCCCTTCCTGGTCAAGGATGTCATCAGTGCTGATATCCGAGAGAAATCAAGAATGAATCACCAGTAATATCCTGCCAACCCCGGGAAGCTCCGCACCTCCGTCACGCTTCGAGGTGGCTCCCATGCTAACACAACATCCACCTTGGCTAGATCTAGAACTACTCCATCTGCTAAGATGACATGTCCTAGAATGTGGACCTCCTAAATCCAGAACTGGCACTTCGAGAGCTTCCCATAAAGCTGGTGCTCCCGAAGTATGTCTAGAACCATCTGCAAGTGTCTCGTATGATCCTCCTCTGATGCTGAGTACATGAGGATGTCGTCGATGAAGACCACCGAAAACCGGTCCATGTATGGCTAGAAGATCTAGTTCATCAGCCCCATGAATACTTTGGGGGCATTTGTCATGCCAAAAGGCATCACCAAGTACTCATAGTGACCGTAGCGGCATCTGAAAGCCGTCTTCGGTATATCCTCATCCTGCACTCATAGCTGGTGACAGCCTGATCGACGGTCAACCTTTGAGAACCACTGTGCCCCTATTAGCTGATCGAAGAGGTCATCAATTCTCAGCAGTGGATACTTGTTCTTCACTATCACCTGGTTCGGGTGCTGGTAATCCACTCACAACCTCAAACTTCCGTCTGCCTTCTTGGAAAAAAAGACTAGGGCCACCCAGGGTGAAACGCTGGGTCTCACGAAACCCTTGCTCTGCAAATCCTCCAACTGCACCCTCAGCTCACGAAGCTCTGCGGGAGCCATCCGATATACCGATGAAGAAATCCGTGTCGTCTCGGGGTGTAAGTCGATGCAGAAGTCAATTTCCCTGTGGGGATGTAATCTTGGAACATCTTCGGGAAAGACATCCTCATAATCCACCACCACCGCTGGGAACTGAGAGCTCACAACATCTACTTCTCCGAGGGTAAGGCTAGCTAACTCATGAGTGATCGGCTGCACCCTCCTATGCATGAGCCCATTTTATTCTGCTTGGGTTTCCTTTTCTAGAAAAAGGAAAACCTCGTTCCATCACGGAGGACACACCACACTCTTCGCCTAAAACAGTCAATTTGGGAATGGAACAAAGATAATCAATCCATACCGAGAATGCCGTCGTAAGGCCTCGACGCTACCAAAAAGGGGTTACAACTGAAAATCTCACCTCTAAGGGTAAGATCACACTGTCTACAAAGGTGAGTGATCATCGAGTATCCTCTCGTAGGTGTCTCCAAGCGTAAAGATCGAGACAACAGTTCTACCAGAATCTCGAGGTTTTGTATAAGTTATGTGGCTGTAAGGGAATTACTGGCACCTATGTCTATGAGTATAGAAGATAAGGTAGAAAAGACACAGATCGTACCTCGAATCAACCCTGGATCCCCTGGGTCGTATGCCTCGACCGCATGCAGTTATCCCTGTCCCTGTCCCCCAGCTCCCTGAGCCTGGTGCGGACCTCCTGGGTGTGGGGGTGGAAGTAATTCAAAGCGTCTGCCACCACCCATAGCTCTCCCTGCTCCTCTTCCATGTCCGCCGCCTGGCCGGTCCGCCTACTCTATTCTCTGCCTCTGCCTCAGTGGTCCATCCACCGCTTCCCTGCCAGCAGCTCAACAGGTCGTGCGATCCCTAGTGAGATGTCCCCTACCGTCGCATGCATAGCATCGCTTCTCCCTAGGCTGACTGGATCCATCCTGAGAGCCCTGGACCGTCGATCCCCTATCCTGGGTCCTCCTTTGAAGTCTCTCATGTCCTGATCCCTACGTCTGACATCGGCTCCCTGCTGCTGAGGTCTCCGCACCTTTCTGCCTACTGTTGACCGTCAATGGCTGTCTCTGCTCCACCAAGAAGCTCTCGACCAGCAAAGCTCGCTCGAGAAATCTAGCACAAGTCAATATTAATAAAGGCATTAAACTATATCGGATTTCTCGTTGTAAACCTCACTCGAAGGTCCGAGCTCTGAAGTACTGATCCCTGACCATATCTATAAAGTACCTAGCAAGGTTGGTGAACCTCGATGAATAGTCAGATACTGTCATACTACCCTACTAGAGCTGGATAATCTCCTGGATGCGTACAGCTCTCAGCATAACCAGAGAGAACTCCTCCCTGAAGAGTCTCTCAAAATCCTTCCATGAAAGGGTCTCCTCGTCGTTAGTCTGTGTGGTCAGACTCCACCATCGTCCCGCCGAACCCTGAAGAAGGCTCGCTCCTAGGATCACCATCTGGTCTGCTGGTGTCCTCACTAGACAGAAAACTCTAGTCACCGCCTCAAGCCAGTCCTTAGCCGCCTGAGGGTCGGGCTCGCCTCGGAACCTGAGGGGTCTCTGTCTTCGGAACTCATGGAGTGCGCTAAGCCTGCGCTTCTCGCCGGTCGGTACTGCAGGTACCACTGGCTGCTCCACTGGTGGTGGCATAGTAGGTGCACCACCTGGTGGCAACACCTAGGGAACTGGTCCTTGTATTGATGCCTCGTCACTGAGGGGGTCATCCTCATGATCGTGCTACTGAATCTTAGCGGGTATGCATCGCAGATGCATCCTGTAAGGAAACAAGATGTACCATGGTTAAAGAGTATATCGGGAGAGCTAACACAAAGGACATGAAAACCACAAACTGTTCCTATATGATGCATGTACCTTTTTATTTCCCCGTAACCAGTGTTTTCGTGTACCGAGTCGAAATGCAGGTTATCAGAGCCCTGGTGTATGGATACGTCGGCCGCCACACCAACACTAGAGCCTCTGTTCTGAAAGCCGAACTTGAAACACTTAACACTGTTGAACCAAACCAAAATCACAGACTCTTTGTCCGAAGATAGAACCGAACACCTCTGATACCACTCTGTCATGACCCGTCCTAGTGGGGCCTGCGCTGTGACTCCCCAATCTCACCTCCAATAGGCTAGGGGATGGTGACTAGCACCGATTAGGAATATCTCTATCATTGGAGGCATTTCCTAAGTACCTACACATGCACACATCTCCAAGCCCACAAATGATGAAATATAAAACACTAAGGAACAGAAATGCATGCATACAACTAAACCCCAACCAACAGAGTACAACAAAAGGTAGAGTATTAAAAAGTAAAATGGGCCAGAATACAAGCCCACCAAAAACAAACAAACAAGAGTCTGAAAAATGCAACGTCCAACCTGTAAACATAAAAGGTACTGGGACTGCTGCTCGTAGCCGTAGGAACACCTCGGCCTGTTGGGAACTCAGAAAGATTAGTCCTATCCTGGTCCTCCCAGGAATCTATCAAAAGGTTGCTCATCTGCACAATACACCAAACGTACGGGCAAAGCCCTTGCATGGGTGAGTATAACAATACTGAGTAGATGACCCTGAAAACCATGAAGCAATAAACAAAGTAAAGGTACAGTGAGTTATGCACAGTATATGTCTACAAAACATATAGAACAAACCAGATATACTCAAAACCCAGCCTCATAGTCAAGGGACAATTCACACAACCGCATACCACCGTTAGGGATTCTGTTCGAAGATTCCATGATGCACTCGTTTCGGGAGAACACACTCCACGAGTCTTATAGCTCTAATGACGTCTGTCCGAGAAGTGTTGTTCATCGGGAACCATCACGGAGGTAGCTGCACTCATTACGGGAGACAAACTTTTGAGTGGGAAGGTTACTATAGATAGAAGCACTCATTATGTGAGACACACTCATGAGTGGGAAAGATCATGATACATAGATGAGGATCACTTCCAGGGCCATAGAGGATACCACGACTCATCCAGATTCACTAGTTAGGTGATACAATAGCTAGGTAGAGGATCAACGCCCAGTAGAGTTGGTCATGTCGATGCCGAACTCTACCTAGGGTTAGGAATGGATAGAGGATCTTGCTCAAGGCCTCTCGGAGGGATGCCGACTCTATCACAGAAAGTCCAGCTGAAGGGATCATACTCCTATAGCAAGAAATGATGTCTGACCTTTAGGGGAACGAGAAGAAGGGGCACTAACCCAAAAAAATATGCCCAGGATACGGTGAACAAGAGGACCATGCTGTTTTCCAAAAAGCACTTGGCGTGTAGAAAATATACACGCCGTGTTGTCTGTCCCTGGGTGCTACCCGTGTACAACGGCCTGTGTCTTAGGCTAGTCATATAACGACCCACACTTTACATACATTGTTAATACTTCAAAATTGAAGCACACTTATTACAACATATGACAAAACCACAAAGGACTGTATAGGTATAGTGTCTTTAGAAACTGGGAAACATAAACAACTGGTTCATAAATCTTCTACAGTGTCTCCCATTTATTTCATCATATCTAGAGTCCCTTTTAGCATATTCTACTTAATATCCATCTTCCTGACCTGGGGAAAAGAAAACATAAAAGGGTGAGCTCAAATGCTCAGCAAGGGAAAATAAAGGAAATAAAAATCATATCATATCTTTATGAAAATCATAACCTGCAAAAGAGATCATAATATCTTAACATGGAATAAATCATAGAAGTGAAAATGAGATCCCCATAATCATAACATAAAACTTGAAACTTTGTGGCATGCACACATAATCATGGAAAATCATTTCTTGTTAGTCATGACTCATTGCCAAGACTATCTTAGTGGACAAAGTCCCTTTCTGAACCGAGTTCACTCCTCATTTCAGTCCTGTATCACTGAACCGAAATAACCTTCCGTTCCAGCCATGTCTATCTCATGAGATATAAAATCATTACCCAATGCATTGGAGGGAGATATAGGTCCCACCCATCTTATAATGAATCCTTTCTTATGTGTGCCACATAATCATAAAACATACATCATCGCATAACACATATAACAAAAATGGGATTCTTGAAACATCATGACATCATAAATCAATTCATATATGATAAAGGAATTCATAAACATAATTCCATCACAACATAGTCAAACCAATGTAAAAATATGGATATAAACAGAACCCTTTATTATCTTAGATGGAAAATAATTTTGATAAAACACTTGAATTGAATTCTTGAGGAAAATATCCTTTCTTCTTCAAAAACATTTTTCCTTTCATAACATGTCATACAACTTTAAAATAAAAGAAGTTGATTAAAAATAAACTTGAAAACTTGTAAAGGAAGCTTCTTTGAAGTAATGTTTTAAAAATCCATTCATGCCGTATAATTTAAAAAAACATTCTTCGTACTTTTGTCGGAAAAGTCAAAAAGTACCTCGTACGGAAAAACGACAAAAGATTCCTTTCATATTCTTTACTAAAAACTCACCTAAGGGTAAAATTGGATTTAAACTATTTCAAGTGGATGGAAACAATATTACATATTGAGGGAACATGGATGTGGATGATAAAATACATCCCAGTAAATACTTATGAATAAACAATCTCGGATAAAAATGAGATTGTGATATTTCCCTTACCTTAGGTCCGATTTGCTTTGTTCGTGTCCGAAGCTCCTGTATAATGGTTTAAATAATGTTATTGACTTATTCCAGAATCATACATATTGATATGAGATCATATATGGTCATATTATTAGCTTCTTGTTAGTAATATTTCATTGTTACTTGTTACTCGGGTCTTTATAACTTTTTGTTCTTATGCGTGTTTTGTCGAATAAATTCTTATTCTTATCTTCAGGTTATAGATAATTCATTTCCAGAATGGTATTAGTGTAGTATATACCATATTCATTCATTCAATTCATTTATATAATCATTATGAAATGAAGATCATGTAGAACGAGTCGCATCACATCGTGGAGACGGTATTCCGTACGTACGCACGAGTGATGATATCGTTCCTATGATCGTGGAATTGTATTGGAGTATATATATATTATTTCAGTATCAATATTACTTTATAATAATCATATGTAGTTACTTATTACACCATTATACCCATCCTTGTAAGGTGATGGTGGAAAATAGATTACACCACGGCGTGGAGACGGTATTCCGTACGTACACACGCGTGGTGATTTCATTTTTCCGTAGGATGGATAGAAGGTGAATTAGGGTTGTTTCATATTTATAATAACATATCAGTATGTAAGTAATACTGATGTTATTACTTTATCATGAAACAACTAAAGAAGAAGAAGTTGAAGAAGAAAGAAATTGAAAAGATCGGTAATGGATATTACCTCTTCTTTGGAACGCTTCTTTGAATCCTCCACTTAAGGAACTAAGATTGGTCTTTGGAGAAGACCAGGACCTCTAGGATTATTCTAGGGAAGTGGAGAGGAGAAAATGGCAGGGGTTGGCCGAGCTTGAGTGCTCAAATTGGTGTGAGGAGGAGGGGGAGGAGGTGCCCTTTTATAAGGGAGGAGAGGGGCACCTTAGGAATATCTCAAAATATTATTTTATATTAAAGTCAAAATCGGTTTATAATGGTTCCAAAGGGTCTTATTTCGAAGATAAAGTGGGGATGGGTCTAAATCCTATCAACCAATAGAATTTAGACAAGTTTAGGATATTATTTTAACCTTATCAATTAGATTTAACTCTAAGTTAATTAATTTAACTTTTACCGTGTCTTTTTGTTTTCTTTCACTATATGGTTAATACACTTACTATAACATGCCAAACGAACCCCAAATTGTTTATTATTAATATATATATCCTTATCTAAGTCATTTGGCCGAACCTTAGATTTTTAGGAATAAAATAACAATTAATACTATAATATTTGATTTAAAAACTATTTTGTGTCAATTTTGATACTATTTGATATATGATTTTTGTAAAAGTCATAACAGAATTATATGTTCGAACCAAGTTGATTAAATCAATACTAATATATCATAGTAACCTAGAAAATTAGTGGAATTCATAAAAAGTCTCAAATTACATTTATTTTGGTATTTATATTATCAATTTTGTCAATATTTCATTAATAAGATAATTACTGCATCATCTTTGTGTCATAAATAAATTAAATTATTTGATGTCTAAAAATTACAAATAAAATACCATCATGTAGGAAATCTTTTTAGCTTTCTAATGAATATTTACAATCGAATTTATCTTATGTATAACCCTATATTAAAAATAATTTACTTATTAAACTTTGATTTTAACTATTTTAACCCTTCTTTAAATAAATTAATAATAAATGTCCTAATCTAATCCAAGTGGGCCTAAATGGTCATATTTTATTCCTAAGTTTGTTTTTGGTCGAATTACACTTGTCCAATAGAATTAGGACATGTGTTAGGGTAATATTAATATCATATTTACCCTTAGTTACCCTATTTACTATTAACCGCGGTAAAAATAGTAAAAAGTTACTATTCACCAAAAAATTATTTTCATCTCATTGAACCACATTTTAGTCCTTGATATTAACCGTGTCTCTCGGATTTTTGAAATTCCATTCACAGAAGCGGTAAAATTAAGTTTTATGCAAAATTCAGTTTTTAACCTACCACTTAGTGGTTTCACTATTCATCAAAAATTGAAAGTTTTCAGAAAAATACCAAAATTTCACCCTAGGCTAATTTCGATATTCTGAGTCCAAAAATGAAGTCCATTTTGAAAAATAAAATTTATAAAATTTCAAAAAGTGGTTATTACTATTCATAACGGCTAGTTTTAATAGCATATTGTTGTTTAGTGAAACTCGGTATTGCGTACGACGCAAGCTATCGAGGAAGGTCGCGATTGCGTGTAAAGCAAGCCAAGAAAGTGTTGTGTAGAAAAAGATTCCTTTGATGATTTATATAACATAAAAGTCTCGGGTGTTACATTCTACCCCCCTTAAAAATAATTTCGCCCTCGAAATTCGTCACTTTGCAACAAACAAATGAGGATACTTCTCCCTCATCATATCCTCAAGCTCCCATGTAGCTTCTTCAAGTTGGTGGTTTCTCCATAAAACTTTCACCAAGCGAGTGGTCTTGTTTCGTAGGACTTTTTCGCTACGATCCAGAATCTCTATCGGCTGTTCTTCATAAGAAAGATCTTGCTCCAGCGGTACAACTTCTGAGCTGAGTACATGTGAAGGATCTGGTAGGTATTTTCTCAGGAGAGATACGTGGAACACATCGTGAACTTGAGAGAGATTCGGTGGAAGCGCCAATCGGTAAGCTACCTTCTCAACACGATCCAATATTTCGAAAGGACCGATATATCTAGGGCTCAACTTCCCCTTCTTTCCAAATCTCATAACCCTCTTCCAGGGAGATATTCGTAAGAACACTTTATCACCCACTTCAAACTCTAGGTCTTTTCTTCGGTTGTCGGCATAGCTTTTCTGTCGACTCTGAGCTGCTCTTATGTGTTGTTGAATAGATCTGACCTTTTCTGCCATTTCATCAACGAGATCAGGTCCTAATAGCTTTCTTTCCCCAACTTCATCCCAGCAAGTTGGAGTCCTGCATTTCTTTCCATAGAGAGCTTCTTAAAGAGCCATTTGAATACTGGAGTGAAAGCTATTATTATAAGAAAATTCCACCAAAGGTAGGTGTTGATCCCAACCTCCTTTGAAATCCATAGAGCAAGCTCTCAACATATCTTCTAGGGTTTGAATTGTTCTCTCAGACTGACCGTCTGTCTGGGGATGATAAGCAGTGCTGAAACTCAAATCTGTATCTAGAGTATGCTGAAGACTTCGCCAAAACTTCGAGGTAAATCTCGGATCTCGATCAGATATAATAGAAAGTGGTACTCCATGCAATCTTACCACTTCCTTTACATATATCCTGGCAAGCTGATCTAGAGAGAAATCCTCTCTAATAGGAATGAAGTGTGCAGACTTTGTGAGACGATCAACTATGACCCAGATAACATTATTGCCTTTGGATGTTTTAGGAAGTCCTGTGACAAAGTCCATAGTGATGTTTTCCCATTTCCATTCGGGTATGGGTAATGGTTGTAACATCCCCTTAGACTTCTGTCTCTCAGCTTTAACTTGTTGACAAACCAAGCATCGAGAGACATATTCAGCAACATCTCTTTTCATGCCATCCCACCAGAAGTACTCTTTCAGGTCCCTATACATCTTCGTGATTCCAGGATGAATAGAGAATGAAGAACTATGAGCCTCATCCAGCAGCTCTTTCTTTAATTCGGGGATGGGAGGAACACAAACCCGATTCCTGAACTTTATTATCCCATCACAATCAAGGTTGAATTCAGGAACATTTCTCACCTTCTTTTGTAACTCGACATCTTCTTTCTGTGCCTCTTTAATCTTCACATGTATAGATGGTTGAACATTCATTTGAGAAAGATAAGATTTTTCCCCTTCCATTATAATTCCAAGATCCATCCTTTGTAAATCCATAAATATTGGATCTTTTGTGATCCTCATCATGGATAAACTAGCATGGTCTTGTCGACTTAATGCATCTGCCACCTTGTTTGCTTTCCCAGGGTGGTAATGGATTGAGCAGTCATAATCCTTAATCAGCTCCAACCATCTTCTTTGACGCATATTCAACTCCTTTTGTGTGAAAATATACTTTAAACTTTTATGATCAGTATAAATATGACACCTTTCACCATAAAGGTAATGCCTCCAAATCTTTAATGCAAAGATTACCGCAGCCAACTCCAAATCATGTGTTGGGTAATTTTGCTCATGGATTTTCAACTGTCGTGAGGCATAAGCTATCACCATATCATTTTGCATAAGAACACACCCCAATCCCTTCTTGGATGCATCACTATAGATCACAAACCTTTCTCCACTACAAGGCAGTGTGAGCACAGGTGCACTGGATAACCTTCTTTTCAACTCCTTGAAATTCTCTTCACATTCCTCTGTCCAGACAAACTTAACTCCTTTCCGAGTCAACTTGGTGAGTGGATTAGATAATCGTGAAAAATCTTTTACAAAACGTCGATAATATCCAGCCAAACCAAGAAAACTTCGGATCTCAGTTACTGTTGTTGGTCTTGACCATCTTTCGATAACCTCTGTTTTTGCTGGATCCACAGATATCCCCTCTTTTGAGATTATATGACCCAAACATGCAACTTTTTGAAGCCAAAATTCACACTTGGTAAATTTGGCATAAATCTTCTCTTTTCTCAGGGTCTTCAATATAATTCTCAAGTGATCTTCATGCTCTTCCTTGCTCTTTGAATAGACAAGAATATCGTCTATAAAGACTACCACAAATTGATCAAGATAGTCTCTAAAGACTCTATTCATTAGATCCATGAAGATAGCAGGGGCATTAGTAAGACCAAATGGCATCACTATAAATTCATAGTGTCCATACCTTGTACGGAAAGCCGTCTTTGGTATATCCTCCCTTTTGACCCTTAATTGATGATACCCTGAACGAAGATCAATCTTGGAAAAGTATTGAGCTCCGCGTAGTTGGTCAAATAAGTCATCAATGCGTGGGAGAGGATATTTGTTCTTGATAGTGATCTTGTTAAGTTCTCGATAATCAGTGCAGAGTCTCATTGATCCATCTTTCTTCTTAACAAATAGAACAGGTGCTCCCCAAGGTGACGCACTAGGGTGTATGAATCCCTTATCAAGATTCTCTTGGAGTTGCTTCTTCAATTCCTGCAACTCAATTGGGGCCATTCTATAAGGTGTCTTTGAAATAGGCAAAGCACCCGGTACGAGTTCTATTGAAAACTCAACTTCACGATTTGGTGGAAGACCCGGTAATTCCTCCGGAAAGACATCATCAAACTCCCGTACAATGGGCATATTCTTAATCGTGAGTTTCTCACCAACCATTTGAGATAAATAACCTTCATTTAGTGGAATCAATACCCATAAGATGGAAGAAATTTCCACTGGAAGGTTATGTTCATCCTTGCATTGATAGACGATCGTAGGTTGATCTGGAATATGAAATGTGACTTCCCTTCTTTGGCAATTGATATGAGCTCCATGTAGAGAAAGCCAATCCATGCCAAGAATCACATCAAATTCTACTAAAGGAAGGATCACAAGATTTGCAGGAAGCACTTTCCCACAAACTTCGATCGGAGAAGAATTATAAACTTCTGATGCGATTGATGTGCCATTAGGTGTTGTCACAGCTAACTCAACATCTAATTGTTGAGGTAATACGGTGATACCCTTAGAAAATTTTTCAGAAATAAAAGAGTGGGTGGATCCAGAATCAAATAAAACATTTGCTACTTTAGAGTGGATGGTAAGTGTACCTTTCACCACATCGTTATCGTACTCCACATCGCTGATAGAAATTGCATGTGACTTTCCTTTTTCTTTAGCCTTAAGAGTTTGTTGACGTCGACCATCATCATCAACCCTTGGATTTGGGCATTGATTGGCATAATGCCCCATCTCCTTGCACTTGAAACATTGAAGTGTAGCAGGTTCATTCTGTGTATCCCTTCCTTTGTTTGCATCATTAGACATCTTCTTCCCATTATCACGGCATTCAAATGCCCGATGACCTTCCTTTCCACATTTAAAACATTTACTTGTCCCTTTAAGACAACTCCCTCCATGTTTCTTTCCACACTTTGAGCATAATGGAAAGTTCATCTTCTTTTCAGTGTGCTCTTTAGAGTTTCCTTTGAATTCCATCTTCCTCTTCTTATCAAACCCATGTGACTGATGGGTTACTCCAATCTCCATCTCGACTTTGAGAGCACATCGAACGATTTCCTCGTAGCTATTGAAGTCCCTTATGGCTAACGCCCTTCGAAGACTTGGTTTTAAGCCACTAAAGAATCGATCGATCTTACTCTCAGGTTGGATAATAATACCAGAAGCGTACCTTGCAAGTCTTGTAAAATTTGCTTCATAGGTACTAACAGATTCATCATCCCTTTGCTTCAGTTCAAGGAACTCTTTCTCCATCTTTGTTCGGAGAATACGAGGGAAGTACTTATTGAAAAATAAGTTCTTGAACTCGTCCCATTCCATAGACTCAATTTCATCCCTTTGCCTCGTATTCTTAACAAGATTCCACCATTGATCCGCATCTCCTTCCAAACGATACACTGCTAGGATGACTTTATCATTCTCAGAACATTGAAGAACTGAAAATATCTTTTCAGTAGTACTAATCCATTGTTCAGCAACTAATGGATCAGTAGACCCGCTGAAAGATGGTGGACGCTGCCTCATGAAGGATTCAACAGAATGTTGCTCCCTCCTTTGTTCGTTTGGAAATCCTGCGTGATTCATAGCTTGAGAAAGTTGTGTGAGCATGGCTACAAGATTTTGCATTCCAGCTCCCATATCGTTTGGTTGCTCAGGGGGACAATCATTGCATTGCCCATCGCATTCCGCATTAACACGGTTCCTTCGGGTTCCAGCCATTGACTAAAACCAAGAAGAATAGTGTGAGCAACACTAATTATAATAGGAAACCACATAATTCAAGAATAAAATTTTCATGCTTAAGGTCTTATCCTAGGTTATTCAAGGCCATTTCTAAAACACTAAGATTGTGTTCTATGCTTAGACTTATCCTTAGGGTTCTTACTAAGGCTTTCACATCCTAGTTTCCAAAGGTTGACTATACCTTTCCTCTAATACCAACTATAACGACCCACACTTTACATACATTGTTAATACTTCAAAATTGAAGCACACTTATTACAACATATGACAAAACCACAAAGGACCGTATAGGTATAGTGTCTTTAGAAACTGGGAAACATAAACAACTGGTTCAAAAATCTTCTACAGTGTCTCCCATTTATTTCATCATATCTAGAGTCCCTTTTAGCATATTCTACTTAATATCCATCTTCCTGACCTGGGGAAAAGAAAACATAAAAGGGTGAGCTCAAATGCTCAGTAAGGGAAAATAAAGGAAATAAAAATCATATCATATCTTTATGAAAATCATAACCTGCAAAAGAGATCATAATATCTTAACATGGAATAAATCATAGAAGTGAAAATGAGATCCCCATAATCATAACATAAAACTTGAAACTTTGTGGCATGCACACATAATCATGGAAAATCATTTCTTGTTAGTCATGACTCATTGCCAAGACTATCTTAGTGGACAAAGTCCCTTTCTGAACCGAGTTCACTCCTCGTTTCAGTCCTGTATCACTGAACCGAAATAACCTTCCGTTCCAGCCATGTCTATCTCATGAGATATAAAATCATTACCCAATGCATTGGAGGGAGATATAGGTCCCACCCATCTTATAATGAATCCTTTCTTATGTGTGCCACATAATCATAAAACATACATCATCGCATAACACATATAACAAAAATGGGATTCTTGAAACATCATGACATCATAAATCAATTCATATATGATAAAGGAATTCATAAACATAATTCCATCACAACATAGTCAAACCAATGTAAAAATATGGATAGAAACAGAACCCTTTATTATCTTAGATGGAAAATAATTTTGATAAAACACTTGAATTGAATTCTTGAGGAAAATATCCTTTCTTCTTCAAAAACATTTTTCCTTTCATAACATGTCATACAACTTTAAAATAAAAGAAGTTGATTAAAAATAAACTTGAAAACTTGTAAAGGAAGCTTCTTTGAAGTAATGTTTTAAAAATCCATTCATGCCGTATAAGTTAAAAAAAACATTCTTCGTACTTTTGTCGGAAAAGTCAAAAAGTACCTCGTACGGAAAAACGACAAAAGATTCCTTTCATATTCTTTACTAAAAACTCACCTAAGGGTAAAATTGGATTTAAACTATTTCAAGTGGATGGAAAAAATATTACATATTGAGGGAACATGGATGTGGATGATAAAATACACCCCAGCAAATACTTACGAATAAACAATCTCGGATAAAAATGAGATTGTGATATTTCCCTTACCTTAGGTCCGATTTGCTTTGTTCGTGTCCGAAGCTCCTGTATAATGGTTTAAATAATGTTATTGACCTATTCCAGAATCATACATATTGATATGATATCATATATGGTCATATTATTAGCTTCTTGTTAGTAATATTTCATTGTTACTTGTTACTCGGGTCTTTATAATTTTTTGTTCTTATGCGTGTTTTGTCGAATAAATTCTTATTCTTATCTTTAGGTTATAGATAATTCATTTCCAGAATGGTATTAGTGTAGTATATACCATATTCATTCATTCAATTCATTTATATAATCATTATGAAATGAAGATCATGTAGAACGAGTCGCATCACATCGTGGAGATGGTATTCCGTACGTACGCACGAGTGATGATATCGTTCCTATGATCGTGGAATTGTATTGGAGTATATATATATTATTTCAGTATCAATATTACTTTATAATAATCATATGTAGTTACTTATTACACCATTATACCCATCTTTGTAAGGTGATGGTGGAAAATAGATTACACCACGGCGTGGAGACGGTATTCCGTACGTACGCACGCGTGGTGATTTCATTTTTCCGTAGGATGGATAGAAGGTGAATTAGGGTTGTTTCATATTTATAATAACATATCAGTATGTAAGTAATACTGATGTTATTACTTTATCATGAAACAACTAAAGAAGAAGAAGTTGAAGAAGAAAGAAATTGAAAAGATCGGTAATGGATATTACCTCTTCTTTGGAACGCTTCTTTGAATCCTCCACTTAAGGAACTAAGATTGGTCTTTGGAGAAGACCAGGACCTCTAGGATTATTCTAGGGAAGTGGAGAGGAGAAAATGTCAGGGGTTGGCCGAGCTTGAGTGCTCAAATTGGTGTGAGGAGGAGGGGGAGGAGGTGCCCTTTTATAAGGGAGGAGAGGGGCACCTTAGGAATATCTCAAAATATTATTTTATATTAAAGTCAAAATCGGTTTATAATGGTTCAAAAGGGACTTATTTCGAATATAAAGTGGGGATGGGTCGAAATCCTATCAACCAATAGAATTTAGACAAGTTTAGGATATTATTTTAACCTTATCAATTAGATTTAACTCTAAGTTAATTAATTTAACTTTTACCGTGTCTTTTTGTTTTCTTTCACTATATGGTTAATACACTTACTATAACATGCCAAACGAACCCCAAATTGTTTATTATTAATATATATATCCTTATCTAAGTCATTTGGCCGAACCTTAGATTTTTAGGAATAAAATAACAATTAATAATATAATATTTTATTTAAAAACTATTTTGTGTCAATTTTGACACTATTTGATATATGATTTTTGTGAAAGTCATAACAGAATTATATGTTCGAACCAAGTTGATTAAATCAATACTAATATATAATAGTAACCTAGAAAATTAGTGTAATTCATAAAAAGTCTCAAATTACATTTATTTTGGTATTTATATTATCAATTTTGTCAATATTTCATTAATAAGATAATTACTGCATCATCTTTGTGTCATAAATAAATTAAATTATTTGATGTCTAAAAATTAAAAATAAAATACCATCATGTAGGAAATCTTTTTAGCTTTCTAATGAATATTTACAATCGAATTTATCTTATGTATAACCCTATATTAAAAATGATTTACTTATTAAACTTTGATTTTAACTATTTTAACCCTTCTTTAAATAAATTAATAATAAATGTCCTAATCTAATCCAAGTGGGCCTAAATGGTCATATTTTATTCCTAAGTTTGTTTTTGGTCGAATTACACTTGTCCAATAGAATTAGGACATGTGTTAGGGTAATATTAATATCATATTTACCCTTAGTTACCCTATTTACTATTAACCGCGGTAAAAATAGTAAAAAGTTACTATTCACCAAAAAATTATTTTCATCTCATTGAACCACATTTTAGTCCTTGATATTAACCGTGTCTCTCGGATTTTTGAAATTCCATTCACAGAAGCGGTAAAATTAAGTTTTATGCAAAATTCAGTTTTTAACCTACCACTTAGTGGTTTCACTATTCATCAAAAATTGAAAGTTTTCAGAAAAATACCAAAATTTCACCCTAGGCTAATTTCGATATTCTGAGTCCAAAAATGAAGTCCATTTTGAAAAATAAAATTTATAAAATTTCAAAAAGTGGTTATTACTATTCATAACGGCTAGTTTTAATAGCATATTGTTGTTTAGTGAAACTCGGTATTGCGTACGACGCAAGCTATCGAGGAAGGTCGCGATTGCGTGTAAAGCAAGCCAAGAAAGTGTTGTGTAGAAAAAGATTCCTTTGATGATTTATATAACATAAAAGTCTCGGGTGTTACAAGTCATATAGGAAAACATAGTACACAGAGTGTAGTATAGTATACATGCCATGTCTGGGTAACTGGGGTTGGTTCCTTGCACTTTGGCCATGTGCCCGTACACAGTCACAACCCGTGTACACCAACCCGTGTAACTGCCACACGGGGTGACTCGCGTTACTGGCCTCGCCTGGACGTGTGATGGAGTACATGGTTGTGTACTCCATCCCGTGTCCGTGTATCCCCGGGATACACACCGAGTCCTGTGTAGCCGCTTCTATCACGCTGTACACGCCGTGCCGCCTGAAGCCATGTGGATCGTCCCGTGTCCGTGTACTATCCAAAGTACACGCCGAGCTTTGGGGAAAGTCCAACACGCCGTGTGACCGGGGTCACATGCCATGTTATTTCTTTCTGACTCCGAAACACTAGCCACCGCCAATAGCACTACACGGCGTGTTTTTCGGATGTACACACCGTGTATTCTGGAAAAATTTCCAAAAACGCGGACCTCTGCTGTCGTGCCTCTGGTGATGACCTATTCGTCGATCTGGAAGCCTGATCACCACGAAACCTTCAGGTTTTGGTCGCCCCGTCACCATGAAGCCGCTTCTGGTGTTTTCGGACCTTCGATCAGCTCCAAAAATGTGTTTTGAGCTTCCCACACGAAGAACGCTTGAAGGGCACCCTTTCCCGATCTGATCCGATTCGTCATCCGCCATCGTCGCCGCCCCTCCACAAGGTTGTTGCGGTGTCGAACCTTCGATTTGGGATCGTTGCGTCATAGAATGGATGCACAATGATCTATTGTTCTTCACCCCGTGAAGAACACACGAGTAAAGAATGGGGAAGGAAATCCAATAAACAAATCGAGGAACAAACATCTTCCGTCATTTGTCACGACGTTGATCCAGTCCCCTTAATAGGTTTAAACAGAGCAAAGATCAACATAAATAAAAGCCTGGATTATTTCCCCAAAATCATCTCAAAGGAAACCCTCCCACAATAATGTATGAATCTGCGGATCAACTTGTTCGTGGTTGATCCGCGTTCGTTGTTTAAACTCAAAAAGTGGGGAAAAGAAATTGAAATAACAAACCCCTACCTCAAACTGGTTGAAGAGCGATCGTCGTGACGCGTCCGCCGAAGGGATTTGTCAAAATCCGAGGGGCGTTGATTTCTCACGTTGTCATCATCTGCCAACACGTCCTCCTCCACCCAAGCCTCATGAGAAATCTCTCTCTCTCTCTCTATCTCTCTCAAATCGCAGGGTTATGAGGCTAACCCTATGAATTTTCCATAAGCATGCATTTATAGGGGAGGATTAGGTCGCTACTCAAAAAAAGGAAACGTTTTAAAATAATAAATCATTAATTTATTTTATTCCTTATAAAGTTCTTTCCTTTTTAAAATGACCAAAATTAAACTTTGTAGCCGACCTACGCCAGTCGAGGTTAGAACCGTTCTTTGGTAAAGTCTTCATCCCGGACGCAACGGTGCCCTCAGATTTTTAATCCGGGCACCTGTTTGGGAACTGCCACAATCGCACATGAGTGTCGACTAACTTAAATTAAAAAAATTTTAAACCACTATTCCAGGCTCACTAAACCCCGGAATAATGTGCCGTCTTCGTACCCGACCTCGAAAAAAATCCTTATAATATTTAAAATAATACACGGAAAAACCGAGACATTACACTCAGTTGACATGGTCTAACCACACCTAGAGTTATACCGATATCCTACAAGGTTCACCAAGAATGGATTGTAGGGTGTTGGTTGATTGGAACTTGGAGTGATACCTGAATTATAGCTTGGGAATTCTAGTGATGGCCTCAAGTTATATTGTACATTTGAAATGGTTTGTGACGTGTCTTCCAAGCCAAAGAACAAGATTGGATTCAGTTGTTTCTTCTTCTTTCTTAGATAACCTTATGGGTCATATTTTTTTCTTATTACTATGTGGGAGATTGTTGGGCTTAGAAAGGGTCTCAAGAATCATAGATTTCAATGTAATTGAATGGCTAATTGAACTTGAAATGGAAACCAGTTCTTTTAGGACTGTTTACATTGAGTACTTTCTAGATTAATGCTTCATTATTTTACAATAACTATTATATATATTCACTAATATATTGGTACAAACCTTGGGTGGTTGTCTATTGGGATCAGTTTCACACCTTGTTTGGGTCATGCTTTGGACCCAAACATATTATATGGTTGCAGATGTCGATAAAGGAAAGCACCCTCTTAGAGGTACATGATATTCTATTTAGGAGAAGGAGAGAATGGGACTAAGATGTGGAATACAATGCTACTGGGACAATTTTTCCCTTTTTGTATATTTGGATTTTATATTATAACTCATAGCCTTGTGACTTGTTTGGATGTTTTCTAGAACATGTCACTTGTAGCATCATCTGTTGTGTGATATGGATTTTTGATATTTATACTATCAGAGTTCCACTGTATACTTCTGTTGCATGGCATTACTACTTCATCTGTTGAGTTATTATTGTATTCCACTATGAAACACTATGCTAATGAGGGAATTCTATCACCACTATCACACATAGTCCCTCACTAGTAGTTAGTATCCTTTGGAGTTTTGGGAGATGCGCTTTAGGCCATGTGGCCAACCAGGCTCGGAGCACTGTTGGGTGGCATCTAGGTTTAGGATATTACAATCCATAATTAATTAATTAATTGTATTAATAACTTAAAGTGGAATGTTTAATAACTTAGTGTTTCTTATAATTTTATGGAAATCAAATTGTGGAAAGTATGCATATTTAATTGAATATGTTATTCCATGTTTTTATGGAATTTGATAAATAAAATAAATCTTGAATAATTGTTAATATTAATGGGATTAAAAAGAAATGATAATTTAGATTCTTTATTCTCATAATTTATTAAATTGGTTTTATACTAGAGAGAATGTTAAAAAAATTTGTCATTTCTTGAGATAACTAATGACTTTGGTTTCCCATAGTAGGAACCAGTGAATATTGAATCAGTTTTTTCACGTTGGATTAAAAACTGATTATTTTGAGAAATATAACTCTTCTGGGCCAATAATTACCATTTGTTCACAAAATCATGATTCCTAGTGTATGGGGTCATGAGAGATAAATTTTTATGATGATTTAATTCCTTAATTTGGGGGAAATGATTTATTTTTTTCTATGTTTATTTGTTTTTTTTCCTTTTTGTACTTTGGATGTGAGCCTTGCTATGTGTTGTGAGATGATCTTTGGATGGTTGAGGCTAGGATGGATGATTATATATGGGTAGGGAGGCTCAATGTTGTAGTAGTAGTTAACTCTTGTGATGGATAGATGCATGGTAATATGCCTATGGTTTCGTGGAAGGCACCAAGATGATGGGACATGTTAAATCTTGTAATACTCTTTTTTTGTAATGCTGAGTGTTGTGGTGTTTGATTGTTGAATCTATTGAATGTCCAGATAACCAGTTTGATTTTTTATTTGCATTAATTTCCCCACATCTTGAGGCTACTAGATGGGATAGGTTTCATCTCTTTATATTAGATTAGGGTGTTTTCATAGAGTACCTGGAATTACGAAATGATGTTAATAATTTATAATAGATGACTTAACCCATGGGATTTTTGATGCTGGAATGCAATGAGATGGTCTTGAGAAACCACAGAATTTATTTGTATTATCTTGGGAGTCTTTAGACTAAGGTTGATTATTAAAAGTAATGTAATTGGAGTAATAGTGATTAATGTATAATGAATTAATTAATAAAAATTTAAATTTTCAATGAAAATAAAGTAATTTAATATAGATCTTTAAAATGCTTATCTGATTATACATGTCTAGTCGCTAGCAGTGGCAGCTGCGTGTTTGAGCAAGGATGACTATAGTTATTCCAGGATTAGGTTATTCCCATTACGTGGTTTCGAGATATATTATATTCTATGTGTTTTTGGATTTCATACACGACCCCATCAATGTCAGTTAGGGTGACTGACACCCAATGGACTCTGGTAGGGTGTTTTCCTAACATCCTAGTCAGAGGATGGATGGCTGACTACACCCTATGTCTTCGCTCCCTTATCTTAAAAGTATTATGTACTAGTATGTATAGTGGTTAGTCACTCTATATATTTTTGTAGAGGTATGTTATGTCTTGTGGTTATTTCACACATAACTATCTCTAGATATTGTATCTATGGGACTGTTATAGGTATGGTGTGTATGAGATGTGATTGCTCGGGTTATATACTCGTTGTACGGGTTTTGATGGCGTGAGGTATATTACCCAATGTATGATACATGAAATATGAGATTTGGCAGATCCTGGAAATTACTTGGTTACTATATGGATATTTGATATGGGATAATGTCATTATGTGATGCATGAGATTCATTTTGTGATACTTATCCTCGGTGTTTGTGGGCTTGATTATTTTGGAGAGTGATGTCTCAAGATGTGTGATGTTGGGGTAGAGTGAAAAACTAACAGGGAATTGGTAGTAGTATGACCTTGAATTTTTTTATTACTATAATAAATGACTATTTGTATGCATTACGTGGTGATATATAACCATGGCAAGGTTGATTACATAGTATACTTTTAAGGTAATAATTTAGTTTCTCTTTTTGTTCACCATGATTTAGTATTCCTTCTTTATCATTTACATGGGAGGCTCTAGGGAGGATCCTTATGAGTATACTATTATGCTCAAACCACATATATATAAACTAATTTTTTAGGATAATAGGATTAGGTTGGAGATTGATAATGTTATTAATAGCTCTTGGTTTTGTAGGAGTAGTTTAGGATTCATGGTTGCTGCCGAGTTATTTTTTTAGTAATTTTAGTTCCTTTGTAACTCTGCTTGTATTGAATAAAATAACATGTAATCACTTGGTATTTATTTACATATATCTGAGAAGGTTTTTATTGGGGGATCTGTCTTATCTCTCTCTTCCACATGTTCCCTTGGAGTGTAATTCCTCCCATTTGTATGTTTATTATGCCCTCAGTTCTATTCACCAACCTGAGGACTACTAGTGGTGGGACTTAAGCAGTCACCATCCCGATTATCTCATTGACAACCCATGAGGAGAAATATTTGGTGGGAGGGTGTCATGACAGAGTGGTATCATAGGTTGAGGTTGAGGGATGGGATGAAGCTTGGAGTTAGGCATAGGTGAGGACTATATGGGTTCATAGGAAAATGATATCAAATATGATGATTAAGAAATGTTAAAATGGGATACTATCTGACACATGGGTATTTAGGTCCCCCTATGATTTCATGCATGAAACTTTAAGTAAACTGAGCCTAATAAATGAAGTGATGGTGGATATGAGGTAAAGACATAAGAAATAATCACCAATCATTTTTCTTTGTGCATGTATTTTAAATTTTTAGACCTTGAGATAAGTTAAAACATAAAATAATAAAATGAAATAAATAAATAATTAATCCTAATAATTCTATTATATTGTTTTAAGAGTCACTAACTATGTGTTATTCTTTCTACAATATCCCTAGTAAGACATCCTCATTAGGTTTCCAATGAGTATGTTCTATAGGACATGCCAACAGATCACCATAGATTAGTTGTCAACAATAATGACACACGGAGGAAGAAAGTCTAAGAGTTTAAAAACTTTATTTTTCAAGAGTATGAGGAATATATTTTAGACTTAGTCAAAGAATACTTATTAAAGGAGGTTTATATCACTTTTAATTCGATTTATGATCAAAAGGATCACTTGTTTTCATTATCAATGGAGATTCTCTGTGGGGTGGTGAGGTAGTGGTGGATATTGTTCCTTTGGGATCATGAGGAGTCACTAGTCTTTTCATAGAAGTTACAATAAATTTTTTGAGTAGATTTTATTTCTTTGACCATGAAGGCAGATAGTCACCGGGATTTTATTACCCTCCAACAGGTGAGTTCCGGCATGCAGGTGTTTGGGATCTATTTTAGTCCACTTATACGATATAATTTTTAGATTTTTTTTATTAGGATGCCAGGTCAGGGATTTTCAATGTGGCATTGTATCTGGATATCCAACACCAGGTTACCCCACTAATATTGTCGACATATATAAAGGTATTGGAGAGAGTAGATGTTGCTGAGAAGATACTGTCTAAAACCAGATATTTTATGATTGGGGATTCATTAAGATCCCTTATAACGAAGTGTTATGGTTTGGGGTTCCCAATTTTATGGACATAAGAATTTTTAGACAGCTAGGGTTAGGTCCCATTCCTCATCATCTTGTTTCTCTAGGGGTTATGTCTCTTAGAGTTATTCTAATATATCAAAAACTTATTTTTCTTATGGAGGATGAGGTCATCCATAATGAGAGTGCCTAATATTTCTAAGTAATTAGCATGCACTAGGTGGCCCACTTCAGGTTCCTCCATTGAGGTAGTTTTAGCCAAGGTAGCAACTGAGGGGTGTTCCAGTCTTAGATCAACAGGGAAGAGACAATGTATGAAGAGGAAATCCGTAAGATAATCCTCATCCTTAAAATGTAGAGCGTGGTTGTGGAGGTGGTCTTTATTAGGGTCAGATAGGCCATAGGGTAGGTCATGGCTATAGTGTTGCCAACACCGTGAGATCCAAACATCATTTGAGGGACCCTTTTGTTATTTTCTACATAGGGGCATGATTTTTTGATTTGATAGCTATGAAATCCTTCATATCATCTGCCCTTGTCCATGATTTTGGACTTGAGGTGGATAAAATTCCACTAATTCTGGAATTGACTATACCCATTAGAGGTTGAGATGACTTGTATAATGTATGTAGTGATTGTGATCAAGTTCTGGGAAAGAAATGATCTTGTGGGGAATTCCTTTTATATAGAAAAAAATATATGAAATTATCCTTGACATAGATTGGATGTATTCGGTGTAGTCTATTTTATATTTCTTCAAGAGACAAGTTGTGTTCTATGATGATGACGGTGCACCTATAGAGTTCATTGGTGAGAGAAACCCTTCGGTTTTTCACATGTATGTTCTATCCTTATCATTCTTCATGTATGATATGATGATGATTTCATCAAAGGTTTAATTAATGGCGTTTCCAAGGGTTATAGATGAGTACGTTGATGTATTTCCCGAGGAGGTTGTAGTGTTACCCCCTCAATAAGAGATCAAAGTTTGGAGTTGAGATAAAGCGATGTCTTTCTTATATATCAATGTATCTATATAGGATGAATGCTTCTAAGTTTCAATATATGTGAGTATAACTCAATGATATATTGTAGTGAGGTTTTTCTTGGTCGAGGTTTTCACCTTGGGGCGTTCCAGTTTTGTTTGTAAAGAAGATATATTATAGTTTATGCCATTGTATTGAATATCATTGCTTGAACGCAATGATAATGAATAACTACCATCCTGCTCCATGAGTTGATGATTTATTCAACCATTTTAAAAGATTAATTTGGTTCATAAAGATCAATTTTCAGTTAGGATATCCCCAATTGTGGGTAAAAGAGGAGTTTGTTATGTAGATCACCTCTTAGTTTCAATATACAAATTATATGTTTTTTGTGATGCTGTTTGATGTGAAAAAATTTGCAGTTATGATCATGGGCTTAGTAAATTAATTTTTTATAAGGTTTATGGATAATTCATGGTGTTTTTCATTGAAAAAATCCTTGGGAACTCCATGTTTTAGAAGGTTCATTCAGAAAACTTGCATGCCATTTTGGGAGTTCTTTGTCATCAGTAGCTATTTAATAAGTTGTCGAAGTGCTAGATCCAGGATTGTGTAGTTTTTTTCTTATAGAATGTGGTATCCCAAAAAGGAGTATATGGGGACCCTTTTAATATAGATTCAATTTTTTTCTTGGAAATCCCACAAGAATTTAGCAGAGGTATAGAGTTTCTTTGGTCTTGTAGGAATTTATAGGAAGTTTGTAGCTGGCTTATTTCATATTGTGGATCTTCTGAAATCCTTGAATAAAATTGATTAGTAATTCTTGTGGAATGACCAGAGTCAATAATCTTTCAAGTACCTAAAGGATAATTTGGTTAGCATTTTATTTATTCATCTGCTAGAAAAAATATTTTAGTTTGAGGTTTTATGTGATGATTAGTTTATTTATTTGAGTTTTTCTTTGATCTAATGGAGATTAGTTTTTTGTTATGGGTCTCAAAATTTATGTCCCCATGAGTTTAACTATTCCACCCATGATATCAAATTGTTTAGTGTTGTGTTTTCTTGTATGTTTTGGTGACATTACCTCACCGGTGAGTATTTTTTTGTTTTTACCAATCGTAAGATCCTTAAGTATGTTTTCAACCAGTTTTAGTTGAACTTGAAACAATGAATATAGATGAAATTATTTTAGGATTATGAATTTTAGATTTAATATACATTATGAAAGGGTAATGTTGTGAAGGGTGCACCAATCCAGAAGTCACCCAGTGATGCCATGCATGAATCTGGAGATTCCTAGTGGGTGATGAATGAGCTCTCAATGATTCCTATCGACATAGGAGAGGTTGATGAAATAATTTTTCATTATATATTATAGTTTTGTCTTATATAGTTTATCTAGTAGAGGATTCTCTAGTGGGGGATTTTGAGGTAGAGGTCTTGAGAGACCGACTTGTCTCTAGTGATTCCCTTGATGGTAGGTCTGTGGATTGACAACACTAGGTGTTATTCTAGGGAAATCTTTTCATTCTGTTGGAGATATGAGAGATTGTTTTATGAGAGTTTCATAGATCACCCTTGGTGGTACATATTGTAATGAATAATATATACCATGATCTTAGAGGTTAGTTTTAGTGACCTGGGTTGACGCTTATAGTTGTAGATTTTGAGTCTCGATGTTCAGTCTTCCAAAAGGTGAAGGTTGAGCACCGTTTTACCAGTGGGTTTCTCTAACCATTATATGTTCCTCAATAGAAGTGGGAGGAAATATCTATATAATTAGTTATAGGTTTAACTCAAGAAAAGGGAGTCTATGAATCTTTATAGGTGATAGTGTATCGTTCAATGAAACTGAACCACTTTATAGCAGTTAAGGGGTCGAGCTCAGGGGATATTTTTTCAAGAAAATATATGGAGGAGGCAGTGAGACTCCATGGAGTCCATTATTTTGTTATTTAGTTATGACATAGAACTGTTTTTCAACCATAGACGTGTGGTCAGACATAGCAAACCATCCAAACTCTTGATGAAATTTCACACTCCTATGTCTTGGATTTTGTAGGTTCATGGATGAGGCACCTTCACTTTGATGAGTTTTTTTAATATAATAGTTTTCTCTCCACCATTGGTATGCAAATGTTTGTATATTTTTACAGCCGACCATTCAATTCTTCATTTTGATAGACTAGGGTCAAATTGGTAGTAATTCTTGGGCATAACTAGTTCAGAATATGATAGAGATGGTTCAAGTATTTCATGAGAGGATTAAATAAGTATAGGATCATTGAAATACTATAATTATCATAGGAGGAGACCTCTGAAGTTTGATGTTGGTGACCATGTATTTCTATAAGTGACTCCCCATCATGGGTAGTGAATGTTTGGTCATGGTAGAAAGCTATCTCACAATTTTTTGAGCCTTTAGAGGTATTTAATTTTTTGGGAGATTTAGAATATGAAATATCACTTCCCCTACATATGATCTAGATACATGATGTCTTTCACAAGTCACATCTTCACTGTTACCTTCATGAAGATTCTCACATCAGCAATTGGGGTGATATCGACATTGATGATAATGAGACCTTCAACGAGAGACCTATGGAGATCTATGACCACCATGAGATAGTTTTATATGGGTATAGTATTCCCTTGGTTTGTGTAATTTTAGAGAATAACATCATAGAGAATATTACATAGGAATATGAGTTACAAAGACATTCTCATTACCATGATCTGTTTTATGATTATCTCTTCTCTTGTTGTAATTTTAGTTTTGGTATTTTAACCTTTTCTAGTTTATGATATATAATTTCTATTATTTCCTATGGTTGACTTTCTATCTTTTTATAGGTATCTCTATAAGGATATAACTTAAAAGGTGTTTCTGGTGTTTCATGGTTTAGTTCTTGTCCCCTTTTAGTGAGGTGGTTGATCTTCTGTGGTGGGGAGATTTTTGAGAGGTATATCATGATGTGGTTGTTCATATGATCACTTATAACTCTATCCTTCTAGGTTTGGTTTTGAATTTTCATGGATAATAATGGTTTTATGGGTGTATGATGTAAGGGACCAAATAATAATCCTTTACATTTTATATTTTTTGTGTTGGAGGTGCTTGAAGAAGGTTCCGAGGAGTTTGAAGGGTAGATGAGAAAAAAGATAGTGCCATTTGGAAAAATGAAATAGCTACGGTGTTGAGGGATGAACTAAGACATAGTTCTAGTGGATGTGGTGTGGGGTATTTGGATTTGGAATAAGGTGATATTCAAAGGAGAAATGAGGATACTATATTTTGAGGTGTGGCTATGGCATTGAGGGTGGTTGCGGAATAGAGGGCTTTGAGGGCTGCTGACTTTTTAGGGGTGGATGTGGAATAGTGCTTAAGGTTGTGCCATATACCCAGATCCCCTTTTATAAGATCCAAAACATCAATCTTTCTATGAATTGAAGAGGTGGTTTAACTGGGTGGTCTGTTACATTTTCTTTTATGATGCACTATTGTATCCCCTATGTGAGATAGTACCACGGTGTGGCTATGGGGGCTGCACTGTGGTATTTAAAAATATTATATACCTATAAATACCCTGACCCCATTAAAACTCAATTTTATCCAAATCGTTTCACTCAAAACCTAGGAACACCAAGGTGTTTTTTAAAAATCAATGAATCCCATTTCTACCAGGATTAATCATATGATTCCCATAATTGATCCATGGTAATACAAGGTCAGTTTTACCTCCTTTTTATAGCAGTTTATCTCTGTTTAATCTATTTTTCCTTTTACTACCCTTTCCATG
This sequence comes from Viscum album, assembly GCA_963277665.1. Classification (NCBI taxonomy): domain Eukaryota; kingdom Viridiplantae; phylum Streptophyta; class Magnoliopsida; order Santalales; family Viscaceae; genus Viscum; species Viscum album. Next base: position 753,100,410 of record OY728132.1, on the reverse strand, counting down.
TTTTTTATTTTGATATCTGTTGCTCTAATAGAGTTTTTTTGGTTTTACAATGCGTTCGTGACATGAAGTCTTTGGGGGATAATAGTTTCTTCATAAGAGTGTTGATTATAGATCTGTGTTGGAGTTCCATTTCCATTTTAAGAACATCCAAAGTCTGCTTTTGGGTATTCATTGAACCCCCTATTTATTTACATAATATAATAAAGTAAGAATGTATTAGTATCTTTGGATGGTTGTGGGATTAAAATAATAAAAATTGATCAGGATTAACAAATAAATTGGAAAATGATCACTAATTTTTGTTTTCTACCATGATAATGGGTTGCCTCTCGTTTTTATAGATATTTTGATATCTATTATATTCTTTTTTATAGTGTTTTTATTCTTGGTTTTGTGTTATGAAATTGATGTAATTGGGTAGTGAACATAAATATGGAATTAATTAAATAATAGGATTAAGAACTAAAAGAGGCATGTTTGATAATATTGGTTTTCTTATAATTTGATAGTAATCAAATTGATTTTAGAATAAAAGTTTAATTGAACATTTTATTCCATGTGTTGATAAAATTTGAAAAATAACTTGAATCTATAATTATTTGAAATTTTAATGAGATAAAAAGTCATGTTAATGGAGATTTTTTATTCTGATAGTTTTAAGAAACTAGTTTTATGCTAGAGATATTTTAAAAAAAAAATTGAGATAGCTTAAGAGAGATGATTTCTTTTGGTTGCCCATATTTAGAACCTATGAATAATTAATTGTTTAATTTAAGATGGATTAGTTTTGATAAATATAAATTTTTGGGGATGGGAGTTCCTATTTATTTATAAAGGCCAGATTCCTTTTGTATGGTTCCGTGAGGGCCCATTTGTTTATAAAATCTGAATAACTTATTTTAGGGCCTATATTTCCCTATTGTTTATTATTTTTTTGTTTTTTATATTCTATGTGCTCTGTATGTGAGTATTACTATGTAATGTGATATGATCTTGGGGTTGATGAGTTTGGGATTGATGTTGAGATATGGGCATAGAGGCAAGAGGTTGTGGAAGTTGCTGAATCTTATGATATAGATATGCATGGGAATATGCATGTGTTACTGAGGATGGAACCAAGATGATGGAATGGGTTGAAGTTGAGTCTACCTGCTATTGTGATTATGGAAGATGGGATTCTTTCTTGTTGAATCTTTTGAAAGGACATATGTCTAGGTTTCTTGAATATCTAAATTCATTTTGCTATTTTTTGAGGTGGCTAGATGTGTTTGGTTTCATCTCTTGATTGTAGCTTAGTATGTTTTCATGGACTAATTAGAATTCTGGAATGATGTTAATAATATTTAACAAACAAATTAACCCATGGGGTTGGTGATGCTAGAATTTGATGAGATGACATTGAGAAACCATGGACTCAGTATGGATTATGAATGAAGGATTTGGACTTGTCCTGATGGTTAAAATCAATTTAATTGTAATAATGTTGATTAATGGATAATGGATTAATTAACATAAAATGAAATGGTCAATTAAGTAATTTAATTTTACTCTTTAAAATTCACGTGTGCTTATAGGATATCTAGTCCCTAGCAGTGGAAGCTTGGTGTCCAAGTGATGATAGATGTATTTGATCCTAGGAATATGTTATGACTATAGTGATATTGTGAGATATATTATATCCTATATTTTTTGTGATTTCATACACTACCCCACTCATGTTAGTTTGGGTGACTAACACCTAGTGAAATATGGGAGGGTGTTTTCCCTAATATCCTGGTGGGTGGATGGATGACTGACTACCCCCTCTAGCTCCACTCTCTTCTCTTGGTATAACTATGTGCTGGTATGTATGATTGTTAGTTTCCCCATATATATGTATAGAGATTTGTGATAGATTGTGGTTATTTCAAACACATTTATCTATAGATATGGTATCAAAAATATTATTATAGGCATGACATGAATGGGATATGATGGATCAATGTATATACTCAGTGTATAGGCTGTGATTGCTTGAGGTATAATACCCAATGTAAGAAACAATACATAAGGGTTGTGGTGGATCCTAAAAACTAGTTGATTTCTATATGAAGATGTGGTATGTGATTATTTGATTATGTGATGCATGAGGAGAATATTGTGATACTTATCCTAGGTTCTTATGGGATGGGTTATTTTGGAGAGAGATAGCTTAAGATGTGAAATGTTGGTGTATAATGGAGAACCAATGGGGAAGTATTAGTGGGTTCCTTTAATGTTTTATTACAATAATAAATGATTCCTTGTATGAGTTACTTAGTTAAAGATATCCATGGTGAGGATGGATACTTACTATACCTTTTTATGTGATGATTTAGTTTCACTTTTCATTCCCTAGGATTTATTATCATTTCTTTATCTTTTTCATAAGAGGCTTTAGAGAGGATCTTAACAAGTATACTGCTATGGTCACCTTACTTATATATAATTTTCTTAGGTTAGTAGAATTAGGTTGTAGATCAGAAATAATATAATTTTTTGTGGTTTTGTAAGTGTTGTTTGGGCTTCATGGTCACTATCATGTTACCTTTTTTTACTTTCAGTTCCTTTTAATTTGTGTTATCCTAGTATGACTTTACATGTATAAACTTGGGTTTTATTTATATATATCTAATTAGGTTTTTATTGTTGTATCTATATTATCTCAATCTTACGCATTATCCTTAGAGGTCAGTTTCTACCATTTGTATATTAATTATTCTCTTGTTTCTAATTGTCAACTCGGGTCCTACTTGCAGCAGGACTTAGGTAGTCACCATCCTCCTCCTATTGGCGGCCTAGAAGGGATACTATTTGGGGGGAGGGGGTCATGACACTATGGAAGTTATTTTTGAAATGGTTCAATATATCTATAAGCGTGTTGACATGATTTTTATGTTATTCCAGGGGTTAAAAATTATTATAAAATTCAAATAGTATTAAAAATACACTTGATATATATAGTTTAATTATTATCGTTATTTGAATAATTCACATAGGTGATTTATTTGACAATGATGTTATTATATGGGTTCCTTTAATATTATGGATATACATACATTCGAAAATGTGAAATAAAATAAAATAAGCTTTTTTAGATAATTTTAAACCACAATAAGTGAATTTGAACCATCCATGAAGGTGGTGGTGGAAAATGAAATTCATTGTTCATGGGGGTGGGGATCTGACTATATTATGAACAATCAATTTAGTTTTAGACTCAAGTGAGTGGAGGGAATAAAATTAATATTACATTATAATATTAACATATAAGTATATCTAGGATAGTTATTTTACTTTGTCAAGGTGGATGGAAAAAATATTGGGTGGTAGAAGTAGAATAAAATTGAAAGAGGTTCAATTGAGAATTTCCATCCTCATTTGGGTGTCCCCTCTTAGGAAATACCTTAATAGTTTTTGGAATGGTATTTAGTGAGAGAAGTAAAACTAAGATGCATGGTAAAGGATTGGGAAGATAATTTGGAATAAATTTTGAAATCTCTGGGGTTTAGAAGGTGTGAGGATAATGGGTGGTATTTATAAGATGAAGTGAAGAAAGTTTTTGAATATAATGTGAAATATTTTATTATTTTGGCTCAAGAGAACCAATAGAGAGAATTGCGTAGTTGGGGTTTGGCTTAGAGGTAAGAACCCCTTAATTATACATGAAAAATAGAGGTTCAAAACCCATTAGGCATATGAACTGTAGTAGCAGCAGTACTATAGCAACAGTGGGTACTGTAGCAGTAATAGAGTACTGTAGCGGCAGTGGGTACTGTGTAGTACTATATCAGCGCAGGTAATATAGAAGTACTATTTACAGAATGGGATTTGGGCCCAAAAAATTGGCCTTTGGGCCATGAAATGGGCTAAATGCCCACTGGGCCTTTGAGTTATGTAATGGGTCTCCCTCTACCCAGTTAAAGAGGTCTTTGCTTTGCTTTAATAATAAATGAGGCTTCTGCCCCAACCTTTGAAAAAAAACCAATAGAGATGATTGTTGTGACTAAACCTTGTTATTAGTTTATGTGAGTTTGAGATGATGGTTTCTTACATAAAAAATGACTCACTAATTCATGTATTTAACTTATAATGTTAAATACCATAATTTGTTATATTTCACTATTCACTAAAAAAATCAACTATTTTAGAAAAATAACAAAAAATAACTGTAATTTTTTTTAAATAATAGATTCTTAAAATTAAATCCATTTTATGAAAATAATTTTCTAAATATGATTAAATTAATTTTCAAATCAAATCATTATTTATTTGAAAAATGATAATTTTAATATTATGATCAATTTTATGACCATTTTAAAAATTACATAAGATCACATTAAATTATATTATCATTTTAATGAAACAAAATATTATTTTATAAATCCATTTTTTGGAAAATAATATTTATTTTAAATTTTTATATTTATCATAAAATTGTAAATAAAATATATGCATTTTATAAAAAATGAAACACTTATTTTATCAATTTTAAAACATTAATTTATTTGTATCATGATATAAATTTTCTATATTTTCATTAGCTGAGGTTACTATTATAATATATAGGTTACTATTCTTAATGGTTAGATTACTATTTGAGTTGTTAGATTACTATTCCTATGGTCAAATTTATAACTGTCATATGGGTTTTTTCCTACTATAAATACCTCTGATTTCATTAATTCTTCATTCAACTCTATTTTCTCTCAAATTTTTTATATATTTTAATTTTCAAAATTAATATTGAATTTATAATATATTTTTTTTATTTATACAATGTTTTTCGTGAGGGATATTATTCTAGGAGATCGAGTAGATCTAAATTTTTTATGTTATTGTTATCTAATTTTATATTTTTTTATCCCATTGTAACACTTTCAATTCTTATGGCTATATTTATTCTCTAAATTTATTGTTATAATTAATATTATAAAGTGTTTTTTATTTTCATTATGTGGTGAATGTGTTTTATATTATACTATATTACCAAATGTAACTCATTCCAAAACTCAAAACGGTAATTTCATTCATAAATGTATGGGTCATTACATATGCCTCTTAAGAAATTTCACCCTCAAAATTTAATTTCACTCACTAAGATGAAAAAAATGTGGTTACTTCTATATCATTACTTCCTCTCTTTCAAATTTTGTGTCCTTGTACTTATAGTTCCTCTATAGTATTTTGACTAGTTTAGTAGTCTTATTTCATAGAACTTTGCCTTTAAATTCAAAGATCATCACTTGTTTCTCCTTATAAGAGAGAAAATTATCTCCTTGTACCACTTTTTATTTAATACATGTGAGGGATCTATTATGTACTTCCTCATTAGGGATATATGGAACACATCATTTTCTATATACAAGGTTAGTGGGAGTGCAAGTGGAAAGGCCTTAACTCTTATCTGATCTAGAATCTCAAAGGGGTTTATGTATATGGGACATAGATTTACATTTTTCCCAAACCTCAATACTCTCTTACATGAATATATACAAATAATCACTTTATCTCCAACCTCAAGCTCTAGGTCGCTCTCTCTTCATAGATCTTTTATTAACTTTGTGTTGTCCTAATGTGCTTCTAAATGTTATTGACCTTTTTCTATAATTTATATGATTATTTTAGGTCCAAACGTCTTGTGTTCTCCAATTTCATCCTAATACACTAGTGTTTTACATATCTTCCCATAAAGTAATTAATATGTAGCTATTTGGATGCTTGAATAGAATCTATCATTATTGGAGAACTCATCCAAAGGAGTATGTTGATCCCACCCTCCTCTAATGTCCATGAAGAATGCTCTCATTACATCCCAAAGTGTCTAAATAGTCTACTTAGATTGGACATCAATTTAGGAGTGATAATCTATACTGAAGATGAAATTAGTTTTTAGATCATGTTGGGGAATTTTTCAGAACATGGAGGTAAACCATTGATCTTAATTATATTAAATTGATAATTGTGTTCCATGCAGCCTCACCACTTTACTATTGTATATATTTACAAGTTGATCAAGTGATAAGTCCTCTCAAATTCAAATTAAGTGAGTAGTATTTATAAGTCAATCCACTATAATTCATATGACATTATTTTCTATGGATGCCTTTAGAATAACTATTATAATGTCTATAATGATGTTTTTTCATTGTTATATTGGTATGGGTAATGGTTGCATTATTCCCTTGGATTTTTTCCACTCTACCTTGAATTGTTGACATTCCTATAACTTCGATGTATATTTTGTGATATCATTATTCATATGATCCCAATAATAGTTTTCTTGGAGATCTTGATGCATATTCATTCTCCCTGGGAGGATAGAGAATGTCAATCTAGGTACATCATTCAATAGAGCCTTATTTATCTTAGGATTTTATGGTACACATATTTATGACCCAAATTTTACACCTCCTTCTTCATAAATTTAGAACTTAGAGGATTTATATTTTCTTATCATTCCACATACCTTTTTAATTCTATAACTTACTTTTGTGCATCCTTTATCTTTCTAGAATAGTTTATTGAGGAATAATTTTTTCTAGGTAGGATATTTTTCTTCATTTATGACTTCCATGTACATAATTTACTTGTTTAATAATATTTAATTATTTAATTCACATTATCGATAAAGTTACATGATCCTTTATACTTAGATCGCCAACTACTTTATTCAACTTCCCATGATGGTAATGGATTGAGCAGTCAAAGCCCTCGATTATCTATAACCATATTCACTAGAATATATTATTCTTATTCTTTGTGAATATATACTTGAGGCTCTTATGATCTATATATATTTCACAATTCTCCATATAGATATAGTGCTTCTGAATATTCAATGTGAAGATCACTATAGCCAAATCCAGATCATTCATTGGATATTTGTACTCTTATAATTTCAAATTCTTTGAGGTATAGGCTATCATTTTATTATTTTTCATTAGTAAAGATACTAATCTCTTCATTGAAGCATCACTATCTACCATAAAAATTCCCCACTTGAGGGTAGTGTGAGTACTGGTATAATGATAAGACCCCTTTTCAATTCCATGCAGCTCCATTAACATTCATTGGTTTATATAAAATTCAAAACTTTCTGAGTTATCTTAGTTAGTGAGTTTGAAAATTCGGAGATATTTCTCATAAATTATTGTTATTACCTAGATATTCTAATGAAAATACATATCTCCATCATAGATATTGGTCTAGGCCACTGCTCAATTGAATTTTTATTACAAGGATCCATATATATCTATTTTATTATGATAACATCCCACAATAATGATACTTACTCCATAAAACATACATTTACTATAATTTTAATATAAAATCTCATTTTTTAAAGTATTTATCATAATATTCCAATGCTCATCATGCCCCTCCTTGATTTTGTAGTATATTAGAGTATCATCTATAATGACTACCACAAATATTTCAATGCAATATTTAAAAAATCTGTTTATTAAATCCATAAATATATCTTGAGAATTAGTGAGTATGAAGGGAATCACTATAAAATCAGGCCTTGTTTAAAAGGTTATCTTGGGAATATCTTCCTTATTTTCCTTTAATTAGTCATATTACATCTAGAGGTCCACTTTAGAGAAGTATTGGGATCCACATTGCTGATTAAATAAGTCATCAATCCATTACTGGGGATAATTTTTCTTTTCTATGAGCTTGTTTAGTTCATGAAAATCAATATGGAGGTGTATTTTATTATCATTATTCATGATGAAGAGGGATGGTGTGCCCTATGCTCTAGCACTCATGCATATAAAATGTAACAACCCGAGATTTTATAAGATATATTCTTTTTAATATCTTTCATATCATCTGTTGTACGCTACACAAATATTATCTTGTACTATATGCAACACCATATTAGCTTGTAGTATACGCAACACTATTCTTGGATCTTGTTACACACAATTTCAAGTTCGCAACATTGAGTGCATATATATATGTATATATATATATATTCATGTATAAATGAAATATGGTTGGATTATGTTATACAAAACAACAAAGGAGTCTTGCACTACACGCAACCCTGACTTGGCTTGCATTACACGCAATCACGACCTTCCTCGATAGCGTGTGTTGTACGCAATACCGGGTTTCACTAAACAAAGATATATTTTTATTATATTATCATTGACTAGCCGTTATGAATAGTATTAACTAAATTTTCAATTTTATAACATTATTATTCATCTTATACATTTTTTAGAACATGTTAAGAGAACAAAATAATTTTTTTGGTTAAAATAAGTATTTTTAAAAAAATGCAGTTTTTCCGCCTTTTGATGGCGCACCCACTTTAAATATAGTTTTTGACATGTTTATAAGTTCAATTTTACAAAATAAGATTATTCTTTGGAATAAGGATATAAAATTTTACCTTGGATAAAATTTTCATATTATTCTGATAACTTTCATATTTTAATGAATAGTAAAAACACGCTATATTTTAATTAAAAACAATTTTTTTCATCGTAATAATTTATGTGGTTAAATTAAAATATTAAATGGTTTTAAAGTATAAATATAATACATTTTTACCATTTAATATAATGTATTCCATTAGCATTGATTTTACCTTGAATTCGTAGGTTAAATCAATTCAATCTTTTGCAATGTTTTAAACAAAAACCCATTTTCTTTCGACAACGAGATTAATTTTAATTTAATTTCTGCAACTTCTGTGTATTTAATTTAAAAAAATTTACTCCATATTTGGAATCAGTGGGTCCAAATTATGTTAATAATCTAATTTTTATTTTGGGCTTCATGAATAGTAAATACGGTAAATTTTATTTACCATAGTTAAAGGTAAATCAGGTAATTAAGGGTAAATATAAGATTATAAAATTAACCTAACACCTGCAAAAATCCTATTGGATGACTAAAAGTAGACCCATATCACCTATGGGTCAGATTAGATTCATTTAATGGTCTTTTTTCCATGAAAATAATTTAATTATTATTAAAACCAAAGAATGTGACAACATGTCACTCTCTTAAATATTATAAGTATAATAATTTTAATTTAGTGATAAACATCATAAAACTTCGAACATTAATAGTCTCAAAAAATATAATAAAACTATCTACACCATGATAATTTATTTAGTTTTTTTAGGGATTAAATAATTATCATTAATGGTGATACATTAATAATGCAGAAATTATTTATTAAGTGAAAAATCAGTAATATAGTTTTTATTGAAATAATAATACCCATTAAAAGGACCAAAAACCTGACCAAAACTTATTGTTAGTGTATATCTATACCATAATCATCTAATTACCTAATATATAACCGTTTGGAGTCTTATAAAAGTGATTATAACTCTTATATTATTTTATTCTAAATGATGCCAAAGTTGTCACCTTCATAATTTAATAAATATAACAATTTAAATATTGTGATTTTTAGATGATAAATTCGACTAAAAGTATTATGGTGAACGTTAATAGATTTATCTTAATCATAGGATTTTATTTTTGATTTTTATGCAACAAATAAGTATATTAAATAATTATAAAAAAATGTTGTAGTAATTATTTTATTAAGAGATAAACCAAATAAATGGTTTTAAAAATAATAAAATAAATAATTTATGAACTTTTTAATGTTCTACACTAATTTTATAGATAAATATGTCCTTTTATGAATCTATTAAATCTTTTAGTTTGAACATATCTTCCTTATATATTTTATTTAAATTCATTTAAATGAATAGTGTCAAAATTGACACTATTGTTATTTTATAAAAATAACATATTATAAAATTGTTTAAAAATCACAAAAATATTTAAAAATTATAAATTAAATTTATATGGTCTAAAATTTTATTAATTATAAAATAATGGAAAATTCACAACAAATAAGTAATTTTTTGTTATAATTTAAAATTTAGAAGTTTATTAACACAAATAAAATTAAATTGATTAAGTAAGGATAAATCAAGTTGATAATGTTTAAAATAATTTCCTAACATGTCTAAATTTTATTGGTTGATGATATTAAAACCCCATCTCATATTATATTCGAATATGAGTCATTTTTGGAGGTTTTTAAGTGGGGTTATATTTATTATAAATTAATATTTTTAAGATTTCCAAAGGTACCCCTCTCCTCCCTTATAAAAGGGAACCTCCTCCCTCTCTTCCTCACACCAATTTGAGCCTTCAATCTCGGCCAAACCCTGCCCAATTATCTTATAAACTTCCATAGAAACATCCTAGATGTCCTGATCTTCTTCAAAGACCACTTTTAGTACACAAAGAGGAGGATTGAAAGAGGCGTGTCAAAGAAGAGGTAATATCCGTTACCGATTCTTTCAATTTCCTTTCTTCTTAAACTTATTCTTCTTTAGTTGTTTCATTATTAAGTAATAACATCAGTATCACTAATACAATGATATGTTATAATAAGTATGAAACAACCATATTTCACCATCTATCCATCCTATGGAAAATGAAATCACCGTGCGTGCGTACGTACGGAATACCGTCTCCACGCCGTGGTGTAATCTATTTTCCACCACCACCTTACTTGGATGGGTATGATGGTGAAAGTAATGAATATATATGATTATTGTAAATTTATATTGATTCTGTAATATTATACATACACTTTAATATAATTCTACGATCATGGGAATGATATCATCGCTCATGCGTACGTACGGAATACCGTCTCCACGACGCGATGAGATTCACTCTCCATGATAACCATTCAAGAATTATTATAAAGTATATATAATAAGTATTCATAAAATACATGACATAATAATTCTACTGGATTTATGTATATATATATTTATTTCATCTACTTAATTCCATTCAATTCAATAAGGAAACGAAAGCAGCGTTCATGTGTACGTACGGCCTACCGTCTCCATGAACGGTGTATTTCTTTCCATTTATTGATCTATTATATATATATGTATATCATGAATATATAGTATATATAAATCATGTTTTATATTCTGGAATTAAGTAATCATGATCTAAGTAATCATATGAATAATTACAAGTCAAAACACGGACGACAAATGAAACGATTTTACCCAAAACACTCTTTAACATGGAATTTACAAAAGAACGGGTAATATAAAGTCATAATTGAACCATATATGATATAATAAAATTGAATATGATTATATAATAAGTCAATGACATTATTTAAATCATTATACAGGAGTTTTGGATACGTACGAAGCATATCAGACCTAAGGTAAGGGATAATTTTGCAAATCTCGTTTTTATCCGAGATTGCTTATTTGGAAGTATTTACTGGGGTTATTGTTATCATCCATGTCCATGTTTCCTAAAAATGGTTTCATGTATGTTTAAAGTCCTTTTTACCCACTTTTTACGTTTACTACATTGTATGTAAGGAATCCTTCTTTTGTTTACGTTACGAGGTACTTTTTTTACTTTTCTGGCAAAAGTACGAGAAGAATGTTTTTTTAACTTATACGACATGAATCGATTTTTACGGTTTCATAACGCCTCATTTTCATGAAGCTTACTCTACAAGATTTTATGAATATTTTCATCAAAATAATTTTATTTTAAAAATTGAAGGGAATTTTTTGAAAAGAAAATTATTTTTAAGAAGAAAGGATATTTTCCTCAAGAATTCATTTCAAGTGCTTTATCAAAATCATTTTCCATATAAGATGACATTATTTAATATGTGTATGTTTCAAGTATAATGTCTCTATTATTTACATGGTTTCACTTTTCTTATTATGAAATGATATCCATTTATTTTATATGGATTATGTGATGATGAGATGATGTTTTTGAAACCAATTTCATTCGTTGGGTTATTATGAAAGATGTATGTTTATTTTGTGGCACAAGTAAGAATGATTTCATTATGAGATGGGTGGGACCTATATCTCCCTACAATTAATTGGGTAATGATTTATATCTCATGATATAGACATGGCTGGAATGATAAGTTAATCCGGTTCAGTGTTACAGGACTGAAACGAGGAGTGAACTTGATTCAGAAAGGGACTTTGTCCACTAAGATGGTCTTGGAAACAATGCCTTGGATACTATGGAAATCATAACACGTGATTAATGGTTTCCACAATTACATGTTTTACCCCCATGCTATTTTATAATTCTTAATGTTCTTTTATGATCTATGCCTTATGTACTTCCATGTTTTATGTCATTGCTCAAGCTTTTGATGTTTAAACATTATGTTCATGTTTTTAAGTTCAAATGTATATGATTTGTTTTATTTTATCCATGCTTACCCTTACTGAGCATTTGAGCTCAACCTTTATATGTGTTCTTTTCCCCAGGTTATAAAGAAAGGTTTTAGGTAAGAAAACAAAAGGGGAAGATCTTTATTGGAGATGTTGAAGATCTTTCACCACGATTAGAAGATTATATTCCGAGTTTCCAAAGACACTAAACTATTACGGTCATTGTGTGTCTATTTTTGTTATGTACTAAGTATTCCGCAAAAGTAATGTAATGTCTATGTACGTCAAGCTTTGGGTCTCTACAGTTGGTATCAGAGGAAAGGTTTATTCAACCTTTGGAAACTAGGATGCGAAAACGTTAGTGAGATCCCTAGAGATATTTCTAAGGTATGTCTAGGGATATCCCTAAGGATAAGTATACGTATAGGATATAGTCCTAGAACTGCGGTAATGATCATATAATTTAACCTAAGATGTTAGATATTGAGGGTACTTCCCCTTTACTATGTTGTTTTCCCTAGCATGATTTTTACCTCTCACACTATTCTTTTTGGGTTTTAGAAAATGGATGGATACAAGAAGATTCACGATAATGGAGGATATGAAAGACAATGTAATGATATTCTTCATGAGCAACCAAATGAAACGGGATTTGGAAGTCCAAACATCATTATTATTCCTAATCAGAAATCTCATAATATGATCAATAATCTCAACTTTGGTAAGTTTCTTGACTCAGATAATAAGAGAAAGATGGAGTTTCATAATGATCATAGAGGAAAGAAAGTCCAATTTCCCTCATGTAAATCATTTGGGAAGAGGCATCAAGGAGATTGTTTCAAAGGAACTGGAAGATGTTTTGGGTGTGGAAAAGAAGGACACAAAGCCAGTAAGTGCAAAAGAAAACGTTAAGTTATCACCATGGACAAGGATAATGGTATTACTTCGACATCAACAATGATTAGATGTTTTAAATGTGGAATGTATGTGCATTATACAAACCAATGCCCTAAGGGAAAATCTCATGAAGAGAATCAGCATGGTCATACGGGTAGTATTTTTGTGGATGATGATGAAGAGACTACAAATGAAATATGAGATGAAATAAATGATGAAGCTCAACTAGTGGTTTAAGAAATTAGTGGAATGATTGTATGTTTATAAAGAATAATGTATGGTACTATGGAATAAATAATCATCTAAGGATTTTTACACTATTGTTTTTCCTAAAGTATATGAAAGTATATGTTGAATGGTATCGGTAACCATGGAAGGTTATTCAGATATTTTTGGAAAGTAGATGATATGCGCATAATGAAGGGATAATAAGATAATGAGATGTTTTATTGTATTCATGAGCTCATGACAAATATAAGGACTAAGTGATATTATGGTTTGATTATATAGAAATTTTGGGATTTTGGTATGTGGAAAGAGTTAACTTTTGACAGTATTCATGTTTTTACTAAGGTTAAATGGGTATTCATTTTTCAAGAGAATACATGATTAAGGTATTCATATGTTTGTAATTTGACCAACAAGATATATCTTATGATATATGGGGGATAAATGATGGCATTCACGTGATTGTTATGTGACATTTCAAGTAATCATTTTCTTTATACTATGAGCTTGGACCGAAGTATTTTAGATAAGCCTAAAGATTGGAATGGATTATGTTGGACATAAGTTAGTATTGTTTAAGGATATAACTTTTTTCAATATTATTGATGGGATGTTATAGAAATTTAGTTTTAGAAAAAGGACAACCTGCAGAACTGACGACAACCCATTCCAGCGGATAAGGCTGTGGGAATCAAACCCACAACCGAAGTGCAACTGGCCTTTATCGCATACCACTGGCCTACAGGAAGTCCCTGGTTAGTAGAAACTAATTTTATTTTCTTAAGCGGTTTGATATATGAAGTATAAGTTCATTTTTGGAACCATATACGATTAATCTAACCACATGATAGACTTATAACTTTTACTGACCTTTTGTTTGAAACAAGATGGAATGACCCATAATTCTATCACATGATCTGCTAACACATCACGAATAACAAATTCAACTTCATTTCTTTAAGGGATGAAGTGAAAATTGTTCAATTCATGAACAATAGAGATATTGTACCAAAATCATGTAAGTATTTATTTTAATTAATCAAATTTAGGGAAGTGATCTTGAAGACCAAAAATGTTGTCCTAGTGACCTTATATCCATTGAATCAGATGGTACCTTATATCATCACAAATTTATGGCTTTGTGATTGTTGCCTTTTTTATAGCCATGTTCTCTACCACTCTCCATCAGAACATAATGTTTAGATTTCTCTTCCACATCCATATTTTCACCTATGTTATCCTATGTGGAAACACAGTGATTAGTTAATTTTGGGTAATCGTTACGTTTCATAGTTTTTAAAATTAAGTTTTTGCATTCGTTTTTATGATGTGAGTTTCTATGAATAGTAAACGATTTATAACCCCTTCGAGGGAGAAATTCATTTTAAGGGGGGTAGAATGTAACAACCCGAGATTTTATAAGATATATTATTTTTAATTTCTTTCATATCATCTGTTGTATGCTACACAAAGATTATCTTGTACTATATGCAACACCGTATTAGCTTGCAGTATACGCAACACTATTATTTGACCTTGTTACACAGAATTTCGAATTCGTAACATTGAGGGTATATATATATGTATATATATATATATTCATGTATAAATGAAATATGGTTGGATTATGTTATACAAAACAACAAAGGAGTCTTTCACTACAGGCAACCCTGACTTGGCTTGCATTACACGCAATCACGACCTTCCTCGATAGCATGTGTTGTACGCAATACCGGGTTTCACTAAACAATGATATATTGTTATTATATTATCATTGACTAGACGTTATAAATATTATTAACTACATTTTTAATTTTATAACATTATTATTCATCTTATACATTTTCTAGAACATGTTAAGAGAACAAAATAAATTTTTTGGGTAAAATAAGTATAATTCAAAAAATGCAGTTTTGCCTTCTTTTGATGGCGCACCCACTTTAAATCTAGTTTTTGACATGTTTATAAGTTCAATTTTACAAAATAAGATTATTATTTGGAATAAGGATATAAAAATTTACCTTGGATAAAATTTTCATATTATTCTGATAACTTTCATATTTTAATGAATAGTAAAAACAAGCTATATTTTAATCAAAAACAGTTTTTATCATCATAATAATTTATGTGGCTAAATTATAATATTTAATTGTTTTAAAGTATAAATATAATATATTTTTACCATTTAATATAATTGATGCCATTAGCATTGATTTTACCTTGAATTCGTAGGTTAAATCAATTTAATCTTTTGCAATGTTTTAAACAAAAACCCGTTTTCTTTCGACAATAGGATTAATTTTAATTTAATTTATGCAACTTCTGTGTATTGAATTTGAAAAAATGGATTCCATATTTGGAATCAGTGGGTCCAAATTATGTTAATAAGCTACTTTTTATTTTTGGGCTTTAGTAATAGTAACTACGGTAAATTTTATTTACCATAGTTAAAGGTAAATCAGGTAATTAAGGGTAAATATAAGATAATAAAATTAACCTAAAACCTGAAAAAATCCTATTTGATGACTAAAAATAGACCCATATCACCTAAGGGTTGTATTATATTCATTTAATGGACTTTTTCCCTTGAAAATAATTTAATTATTATTAAAACCAAAGAAAGTGACAACATGTCACTCTCTTAATCTTATAAGTATAATAATTTTAATTTAGTGATAAACATCATAAAACTTCGAACATGAATAGTATCCAGAACTCTAATAAAATTATCTACATCATGATAATTTATTTATATTTTTTAGGGATTAAATAATTATCATTAATGGTGATACATTAATAATGAAGAAATTATTTATTAAGTAAAAAATCAGTAATATAGTTTTTATTGAAATAATAATACCCATTAAAAGGCCCAAAAACCTGAAAAAAACTTATTTCTAGTGTATATATATACCATAAGAATCTAATTACCTAATATATAACCGTTTGGAGTCTTATAAATTTGATTATGACACTTATATTATTTTATTTTAAATGATGCCAAAGTTGTCACCTTCATAATTTAATAAATATAAAAATTTATATATTGTGATTTTAAGATGATAAATTCTAGTAAAAGTATTATTGTGAAAGGTAATAGATTTATCTTAATCATAGGATTTTAGTTTTAATTTTTATGCAAAAAATAAGTATATTAAATAATTATACAATAATGTTTTAGTAATTATTTTATTAAGAGATAAACCAAATAAATGGTTTTAAAAATAATAAAATAAATATTATATGAACTATTTAATGTTCTCCAATAATTTTATAGATACATATGGCCTTTTATGAATCTATTAAGGCTTTTATTTGGAAAATATCTTCTGTATATATTTTATTTAAATTCATATAAATGAATAGTGTCAAAATTGATACTATTGTTATTTTATAAAAATAACATAGTATAAAATTGTTGAAAAATAACAAAAATATTTAAAAATTATAAATTTAAATTTATATGGTCTAAAATGTTATAAAGTATCCAATTATGGACAATTCACAACAAATAAGTAATTTTTTTTTATAATTTAAAATTTAGAATTTTATTACCACAAATAAAATTAAATTGATTAAGTAAGGATAAATCAAGTTTATAATGTTTAAAATAATTTCCTAACATGTATAAAATTTATTTTTTTATGATATTACAACCCTATATCGTCTTATATTAGAATATGAGTCATTTTTGGAGGTTTTTAAGTGGGGTTATATTTATTATAAATTAATATTTTTAAGATTTCCAAAGGTGCCCCTCTCCTCCCTCTCTTCCTCACACCAATTTGAGCCTTCAAGCTCGGCCAAATACTGCCAAATTCTCTTCTCCACTTAACTAGAAACATCCTATAGGTCTTGGTCTTCTTCAAATACCATTTTTTGTACCCTAAGAGGATGATTCAAAGAGGCGTGTCAAAGAAGAGGTAATATCCGTTACCGATTCTTTCAATTTTCTTTCTTCTTCAACTTCTTCTTCTTTAGTTGCTTCTTTATGAAGTAATAACATCAGTATCACTCATATACTGATATGTTATTATAAGTATGAAACAACCATATTTCACCATCTATCCATCCTATGGAAAATGAAATCACCGCGCGTGCGTATGTACGGAATACCGTCTCCACCCCGTGGTGTAATCTATTTTCCACCACCACCTTACTTGGATGGGTATAATGGTGAAAGTAATGAATATATATGATTATTGTAAAGTGATATTGATTATTTAATATTATACATACACTTTTATATAATTCTCTGATCATGGGAATGATATCATCGCTCGTGCGTACGTACGGAATACCGTCTCCACGACGCGATGAGATTCACTCTCCATGATAACCATTCAGGAATGATTATAAAGTATATATAATAATTAATCATAAAATATATGACATAAAAATTCTACTATGTTTATGTATATATATATTTATTTCATCTACTTAATTCCATTGAATTCAATAAGGAAACGAAAATAGCATTAATGCGTACGTACGACCTACCGTCTCCATGAATGGTGTATTTATTTCCATTTATTGATCTATTATATATATGTATATAATATATATATATTATATATAAATCATGTTTTATATTCTGGAATTAAGTAATCATTATCTAAGTAATCATATGAATAATTACAAGTGAAAACACGGACGACAAATGAAACGATTTTACCCAAAACACTCTTTAACATGGAATTTACAAAAGAACGGGTAATATAAAGTCATAAGTGAACCATATATGATATAATAACAATGAATATGATTATGTAATAAGTCAATGACATTATTTAAAAAATTATACAGGTGGTTTGGATACGTACGAAGCATATCGGACCTAAGGTAAGGGATAATTTTGCAAATCTCGTTTTTATCCGAGATTGCTTATTTGGAAGTATTTACTGGGGTTATTGTTATCATCCATGTCCATGTTTCATAAAAATGGTTTCATGTATGTTTAAAGTCTTTTTACCCACTTTTTACTTTTACTACATTGTATGTAAGGAATCTTTCTTTTGTTTACGTTACGAGGTACTTTTTTGACTTTTCCAGAAAAAGTACGAGAAGAATGTTTTTTAACTTATACGACACGAATGGATTATTACGGTTTCATAACGCCTCATTTTCATGAAGATTACTCTACAAGATTTTATGAATATTTTCATCAAAATACTTTTATTTTAAAAAGTGAATGGCATTTTGTGAAAAGAAAATGATTTTTAAGAAGAAAGGATATTTTCCTCAAGAATTCCTTTCAAGTGCTTTATCAAAACCATTTTCCATCTAAGATGACATTATTTAATATGTGTATGTATCAAGTATAATGTCTCTATGATTTACTTGGTTTCAATTTTCTTATTATGAAATGATATCCATTTATTTTATATGGATTATGTGATGATGAGATGATGTTTTTGAAACCCATTTCATTCGTTGGGTTATTATGAAAGATGTATGTTTATTTTGTGGCACAAGTAAGAATGATTTAATTCTGAGATGGGTGGGACCTATATCTCCCTCCAATTCATTGGGTAAATATTTATATCTCATGAGATAGACATGGATGTAATGGTAAGTTAATCCGGTTCAGTGTTACAGGACTGAAACGAGGAGTGAACTCGATTCAGAAAGGGACTTTGTCCACTAAGATGGTCTTGGAAACAATGACTTGGCTACTATGGAAATCATAACATGTTCTTAATGGTTTCCAAAATTACATGTTTTACTCCCATGATATTTTATAATGCTTAATGTTCTTTTATGATCTATGCCTTATGTACTTCTATGTTTTATGTCATTTCTCAAGCTTTTGATGTTTAAACATTATTTTCATGTTTTTAAGTTCAAATGTATATGATTTGTTTTATTTTATCCATGCTTACCCTTACTGAGAATTTGAGCTCACCCTTTATATGTGTTCTTTTCCCCAGTTTATAAAGAAAGGTTTTAGGTAAGAAAACAAAAGGGGAAGATCTTTATTGGAGATGTTGATGATCCTTCACCACGATTAGAAGATTATATTCCGAGTTTCCAAAGACACTAAACTATTACGGTCCTTGTGTATCTATTTTTGTAATGTACTAAGTATTCCACAAAATTAATGTAATGTCCATGTACGTTAAGCTTCGGGTCTCTACATAAAACCGTTGTCGAGATTCTCTTGTAACCCTTTCATCAATTCCTCTAACTCAATGGTGACCATTATTAGGGAGTCATGGTAATCAGTATATATCCATGTATAATTTTAATTTATAACTCGACCACTTGATCCAGAGGAAGACCAGACAAATATTTTGGGAATACATTTGTATATTCACTCACAATGGGCATGTATTCAAGTATGATTATCTTCTTTTTCTCAATCATTTTAACAAGATATTCTTTCTCATAAGGTAATAATATCCATTCTTGAGAAGAATATTCCAAAGAATATTTACCCTCACTTTTAAAATTGTATAGAATAAGAGGATGATTTAGGATATGGAGAGAGATTCCAATCTTCTAATAGTTGACGTTGGACTTATATAAGGATAACCAATCCATTCCAAGTATAACATTAAATTGCACTAAAGGAAGCAAGGAAAGATTTACTGGAAGTTTCATTTTGAAAACACTGGCTTGGAAGGATTTATATACTATGGATACAATAATTTCTCCATTTGTTATTCTCATTGATAACTCAACCTCCATGTTTTGAGGTGGAGTTTGAATAATCTTACTAAACATACATGATAATAAATATTGTATATAACCACACTCTAATATTTCATTAACCATTTTTTAATAAATAATTATCATTCCTATCACCACTTCATTATTAGAGTCCACCTATAAAGGAGTGATAACATAGGCCCTTTCTTTCTCTATATTCCTGACATAATTTTTTTTATTAATTATATCCAAAAAACCATGTCTTTATGAATTAACATGAATAATTACCATGTTCTTTGTAGTTAAAACACTAGACTAAAGGATGAGCATTGATCAAAACCATATTTCCTTCATCATATATGTGTTATTCTTCATCTCCCTTTGACATTTATTAATCTAATGTCCTTCTTTTCCACATTTGTCACATCTCCTCATCCTATATAGATAGTGGAAAGGATTTTTCTCCCCATACTTTTAATTTGTGGGTAGTTTAGTTTTCTTTACTCCATGTAATTTTTCCATTAATAATTCTTAATTAAACTATATTTTCCACTTTTTATCTCTAGACCCTCATGACCACTGAGAATCACCAATCTTCATCTAAACCTTATGGGTGAATAGTAAATCTCTTCTTAGATATAAAAGACTTAAATGAGTAAATATTTTTATATAATTGAGTTCAATCCACTAAATAAGTGGTCAACCAAACTTTTAGTGTCAATAACAAAGCCGGAGGCATACTGTGCAAGCATTATGAATTTTTCCTCGTATTCCCTAGAGACTCATATTCCTTTTTCATCAGTATATGGAACCAACTCACCATTTTTTGATAGAGATTTGAAGGAAAATATTTTTTGAAAAGTATTTTCTTGAATTCTGTCCATTCTATGGATTCAATTTCCTCTATAGGTTTCATATTCTTGATCGGTGCCCACCACTGATCGACTTATCCCATAGAGTGATAAATGAACATTTCAACATTTTCCTATTCAGATAAATGAATTAAAGATAATATCTTTTCAATAGAGATAATCCATTGTTCTATTATGAGGGTATAAAAACCAACCACAAGTTTCACTTTCTTAGATGAATGAGGTAATTTTTTATGATCCAAGTTATCATTCATAATTTTATTTAGTTTTTCTTTTACTACCATAAATTTCTTTGATCCTTCACCTGTCAAGTTAGGAATTTCATTAGGGAAATCATCACATTGCCTATCACATTGTTTATTAGAATTATTCCTTCTATTAACCTCCATTAACTAAGATAATGAAAAATTATGGATGTGAATACTTAAAATAATAAGAATATAAAAAGGGTAAATGTTAAATTAGAATAATATTGTATAAATTAAATGTATATCCTAACATAAGAGTCTCCTATTTTTAATATAGGTTACCCATGGTAATTATACTATTAGGTTTTTAATCTAATAATCTCTTCAATTCATTCATATTGATTCATAAATATCTTGTGAATTTACCAAAGAATATCATAGGGGAGTTCCAAAATAGTTATGAAAAAAGTCCTTTTTTCATGTACCTAGTACAAGCCAAGTTAATACCCAACAAAAACTTTTAGTGCTATTACCCCTAGGTTCATTTGTGCCATAGCCAAATCCACTTGAAATATCCAGAAAGTGATTTAATTTTTTGAAAATCAATCATTCTATACTTTACCAAAATTTCAGGATATTTTCTAATATATAGACTTATCTCTAAAGTTTTTACTAAATTATAATTATCCTAATACCAAAAAATAACTGGTCCTTCCTTTGATTCTAACTATAGTGACCCATGCCTCCTACACATATTATTATATTATTTTTAGTATAAATATCCAATAAACACAATCCCAAGATTGAGAGGCCTAGTGTATTTGGGGGAATAGGCACATGAAACAATGACATGAAACTAAAATAAAGCTTATTTATTTCCAACTCAATGATTTTCTCAGAGATCCCTTTGAGATTCTAAAATTACATTGGATAACCTAGGGAATACATAAAAAAAGTGGGTGCACTATATATCCTAGCAATAGAATAAGCGTGATAAAAAATCATAACAGACGAGTAAAATGGAATAACATGATATCATAAGAGGAAATTATCATGAATAATTATGTGAAATAATAACATAATGAAGAAGGAATAATAGGAGTATGTAAAGAACATAAAACATGAAATAATCATAAGTTAAGGATCACTTCTAAGAAAATATAACATGGTGGACAGAGTCTCATTTTGTAGTAGGTTTACAAACTAATCCCACACATATCATATCACGAGATATAGAAATTACCTAATTCATCATAGAAATATTTTGGCTCATGCATCATAACATGTACATGAATATTTGTTCCGATTAAGGGAATCAAACATAAGGCATAAGCATAAAAAATACCCATGGAAAACAATGGGTTAGATAGTATTTCCTCAAAGAATATGAAAATTATATTTCATAAAGAATTTTAAATATAAGAAGGAATTAAATATTTTGGATGTATATTTGAATAAATAATTATGGGACTCAAATATGGTGTTAATTTGAAGAAAAATTCATGAGAAAGGGTAGAGAATTGGGAATCTAAACGAACCATTTTAAATATTTTTTTAAGGAATCAGTAAAATACGTTAAAGAAGGAAATATTATGGAATTTTATTTGTAAAAATAAGTAAAAAAATGGTTAACCCTAAAATATATTTTATCTTATGAAATAATGAATGGTTAAAAGACTGTAAGTGAGTGCTTCATGAATAGATTAAGGGATATAAAAGTTCCCCTTAATCAGGTCTGATTTTAAAGAAGGTATCTAGAAATGAATGCTAGCAATGTATAACATGAGAAAAGAAAGAGATAATAGGATATTTATATATGTAAGAGACATATATATAAGTTTATACGTATTATATAACATTAAATATAGATATTAAATTTAGTATAGTGAAAGTGGCATAACCTAAAAAAAGTGGGCGGTTCAGAGAGTTCCCTTACCTTTGGATTAGATTCAATGTGTACTTTCACATAATATCATAAAAAATAAAATTAGATTTATTAAATACAAGATTGAAAATATTTTTTAATGTATTTTATTTATAATCCAGTTTTGATAAATTTTTAGATTCATTTAATTGGGATATCATTTCTATTTATATTATCCAACAATTGTTTGTGTTATGGTTCCAAGATCGGATCAGTTGTAGGTAATTATGAAGTTTATTTTTAAGGTGGGTCAGTAACTCAAAAAGTGAAGTTAAATGATTTTTAAGTTATTCTAGGGGTTAGATATGTCTATAAAAGTAAAATAGAATTACAAATCACATGGTTCATAGAGTTTAATTACTATCATTATATGGTTAATTCACTTAGGCGGTTTATCCAACAATGCTGAACTTATATGGTTTCATTTAATATTATTGAAACATATCCATTATATAATGTGATGGAAAATATAATTTAATTATTTATATCATTTTATACCATAATAAGTGAACTTAAACTAGCCATGAAGGTGGTGATAGAAAATGAAATTTGACATTCATGGGGGTGGTGAACTAACCATATTATGAACAATTGTTTTCTTTTTTATATTCAACTGAGGGAAGGGTATAAAATGGATATTATAAAAATAATAATAAAATATCAATATATTTAATATAACAATGTTACTATTTCATGTTTTACAGAAAATATATGGGGTGGTATATTGAGAATAAAACTGAAAGAGGTTCAGTTGAGAATTTACCTATTCCTCTGGGTGTCGCCAATTAGGATACATTTATCCAACCTATATATAATTGGAGGTGATGTTTGGTGTTCATTATTTATTTTTAATTGACTTAGGCTGGGATACTAGTGTAACCAGGTCATGACATTAGTGGTTAATAAATAAAATAATGTTCTACGAAGTAATTCGAAATGATTAAATGAACATATGGAGCATGTTGATTTATAACTATGCTAAAAGAATATATTTTTTAAGGAGTATAGATCTCATAAAAATTATTTATCTATATCAATGAAATTCAAAAAATTATCACTATATATAGAAGATATAAAAATGAGATGATGAAGCGATGATATGTGTAGAACTATTTGATAATGATAAAAGGTTAAAGAATATGTGTATAGTACAAGTTCTCTATATTCACATAAAATTTATATGATTTAAATTTTGAGAAGAGATATATAAAATACAATATATTTTAGAGGCCATTTAGAGACATGAAGGATACAGTATTACATTTATATATCTTAGAGAACAAGAGAAGTTGATGATATAGTTGATGAGAAATATCTGAGTTCTCTATGAGATAACATGAGGAAAATATAGTGATTTCATTTCACATAAATGTAGAGGAAGGAAGAGATGAATTTGGATTATGGTGGTATTATATTTAGATATAATGGTGAACCAATTTGAGTGTGGAATACTACACATTAAATTAATTTATTTATAATTGATGATGAACTATGTAGGAGTGACTCAAAAATGTTTTATGATTAGTTGAAGAGTAATTTTATGGGAGTGGTCCAAATATATTGTGGGTGGTATCGTTAGACGTGTTTCTTATCCAATTTTTTTTAAAATAATTTATTTTTAAGGAATATTGAGAGGTCAATCGAACTCCCTCACACCTTAGAAAAAACCCACATTGGGTCGACCATGTACTTTATATGTTAAACTTTAAAAAAAATTATGCTAGTTTGTTCTGTTGTGGTTGCAATAAAAAGTGAAAATATTAAAATTTTGGGGGATAAGAAGAATCATTATATTGACTCAGCTAACATATGTACCAATTTTAAAATGTTTATTTCTAGACTAATATATTAAGAGAATGTAAATTTTTAAATAATATAATTTAGTCTAGTCTACCCCCACAGGATGGTTCATATACGATTAATTTACCAAAAATATATGTTTTTTAGATTTTCACTCCCTTATCGCCTTTTAGTTATGAATAATTTAAGTCTTTATTTAAAAATACTTATTAGAAGTTGATTTAAAATATATTAATTAAGGTTAGTAATAATTTATAATAGTTTATATATTGGTTTTTAAATTTCATTAAGTTTTATTTTTGTGTGCTCTAAGTGAAGGTGTTATTGGGAGTACCAAACAAACACTACTAATTTTTTTGAAACAGGTTATCATAAGTGATTAATGTTTTAAGAAATTTTAATTCATTATTTTAAAATGAATCTAAGGTTCCATAATATCAGTTGCAAACTACATATGACACTTATTAGATGTGATATATAGTTATTTATTATATTTAAATAAAAAATATTATTTTATATAAACGTTTATATTTTTTTCACTGATAAAGAATTTTCCCACCACTTATTTAATTTAAATTTTGAAAATATGAGTATTTATTATTAAAAAATAATAGTTTAGTTTTTACCATGTTATTAATAGAAAAGTTATTTTCCTAGAAGTTATTATTATCTTTCATATAAGGTTTGAGTGACTTTTCATAAATATATATTTTTATTTAAATACAATAAAGAACTATATATCACATGTAATAAGTATCATATATAGTTTTCAACTGATATTGTGGAACCTTAAATTAATTTTAAAATAATCACTAAAACTTTAATAAAAAACTAATCAAATAAGATAACCTATTTAAGAAAATTATTAGTATTTGTTTGGTACTTCAAAATACACTTTCACCTACATTACAAAAGAATACCACTTAAGGGCATTTTAAAACCAACCTAAAAACTTTACTGAAGAAGCACTAAAATTTATTAATATTTTTAAAATCAAATTTTAATAAGTATTTTCAAACAATGATTTAAAGTATTCCCTATTTAAAGGGGATAAGGGAGTGAAAATATAAAAATTATATATTTTTGGTAGATGAATCATAAATGAACCATCCTTTGGGGGGGACTAGAATAAATTATACTATTTAAAAATTTCTATTCTTGAAATATATTAATCTAGAATTAAACATTTTGAACTTGATCCATATGTTAGTAGGGTAAAAATAATGATTTATATTATCTCCCAAAATTCAAGGATATTTCACTTTTTATTACAACCACATCAGAATGAACTAACATAAAAAAATTGTAAAATGAAAACATATAAACTACATGGTCCACCCGATGTGGGTTTTGTATAAGGTGTGAGGGAGTTCGATTCTCATCTCAATTTTCCTTAAAAATAAATTATTTTTAAAACATTTTGATAAGAATACCATCTGCAGATCCCGCCTACAATATAAGTGGATCATTTCCACTGAATTACTCTTCAACCACGTATAAAACTTTTTATGTCACTCATACATAGTTCATTATAAATTATAAATAAAATGATTAAGTGAGTAGTATTTCACCATCAAATTGGTTCATCATTATAGCTAAATATAATACCACCCCAAGCCAACTTAATATCTTCCTTCCTCTTTATTTATGTGAAATGAACTCACTATTTTCTCCCCATGTTATCTGACAGAGAACTCAGATATTTATCATTGGATATATCATAATATTACTTTGTTCTCTAAGATATCTAAATGTAGACGTGCATCCTTCATGATTCTCAATCCCCTTTAAAATTTTTTGTATGTTATCTATACCTTCTCACCATTAAACTCATATAAATTTGATATGAATTTAGATAAATTATACTACACACATTTCCTTGAACCTTTTATCATCATCAAATAGTTCCACACATATCATCTCTTCATCATCTCCTTTGTATGTCTTCTATATATAGTGGTAATCTTTTGAATCTATTCAATATAGCTAAATACTCTGTATGAGCTCTGGAATCCTTAAAAAATTACCTCTTCTATATTCATTATAAATCAACATGGTCCATAAGTTCATTCAATAATTTTGAATTACTTCATATAACTTCAGTTTATTTGTTCACCACTAATTTAATGACCTTATTCTACTAGGATCCCATCCCGAGTGAAGAATAAATCAATAATGACCACAAAAGCTCACCTCAAATAATCTATAGGTAAGATAAAAGTACCATGGGTATAAATCCACATTTATTGAAGTCATTTTATTTTAAGAAAGATGTATCTTTTCCAAAATAAAAACATTTTAAATTACTATATTTTTATGATCATTTAGAGTATATATTATTATATTATTATGAAAATTATTCTAAAAAATTCATTAAAAAATTAAAAATAATGATTTTGTATTAATTAAATGTCAATATTAAATTATGAATTATAAATTATAAAAATAATTACTTTCATTATGATTAATTAAAATATTTTAAAGTTCTGTTGTTTGAAATTAATTAAAAACTGCTCCTTAGATTTAATGTAAAATTAATGTGTTAATCAATAGTGAATAAAGTTATTACAACATAAATGGATAACTTTTAAAAATGTGAAAATAAAAAAAAAATTTATTATGAAATTAATCTTTTGAAAATTACTCTCTAATATTTTTTTTAAAGTGTTTATGTTGCTAAAACATTACCCACAAATAATTTATTTAAATTTATTAAATAAATTTAAATTTAAAAATTAATTATTTCATTTTGTTAAAAATTTATGTGATTTTTTGATGAATATGGCAGAGTATTTAATTTTATTAAATTTTGAATTATCATAGATTTGTAAGCCAATATAAAGTTGATTAAGATGTCATTATAAGGTTATGTTCCAAGATAAATAACATTATAATCTTTTTTTAAAATGTGTATTTGCATGCAAACTGAATAATTTGAGATTTAAGTGTCTTATATGGGAAGAGGTGTAAAAATGGAAATGTTATTGTGGGTTTATTTTATTTTATGATGGAATATTAAATGTGGTTGATTTTATTTTGGCACATGAATTTTCAAATGATTTTATGTGTTGAAATGGAAATGAAATATTATTTTAATAGAAAAAATTTATATGATTAAAAAACATACATTACATTTGAAAGTATGAGGTAGTGGTTTGAAATTGTGAAAGAGTATCATTTTTCAATAATTTTTGGAAATGATACATGTTTTTTTATTTGAATTAAGTGGGTAAAGTTACTTTGTTTATGTTTTTTTTGGAATCCATTTTAGAAATGAATAATTGAGACTTATTTACTTTTGAAGGAGTGTATTCCACCAATTTTAAAGAATTAATTTTTTTTGGAGATTTTATTGAAATAGAATTTGGGGAAAGGATGTTTAATTTTTTTTATTTTTGAAAAAAAATCCCTAAATTTTTTAAACATATAATTAATTAAAATTTACATTTTTATATAGGATAATGGATTATTTTTTATATATAAAATCTTAATTAATATTTTTATGATGTTTATGTGTTATAAATCATGAAATAAATTAGTTTTTGATATAAATTTCTTTATTAAATGATGATTTTTCTTTAATGATTTTTTGTGTTTTTTTTCAACTAAATAGGCGTTCCAAAAAAATTAAATTAATGTGTTTGAAATATGATTAAATATTAATGTATAAAATTTAATTATAAAAAATTTTAGAATATTATGTTATTTATTAGATTTGAATTTTTATTTTGGATATTTTACATGGTTGAGTATTTTTCTATCAATTATGTGATATGATTAAAATGATTGAAAAATGGAGATGGTATTTTATTGTTGGTAAAAATTCATTGATAATTAATCTGTGAAATATTGATAAAACAAAGTAAATGATGTTTATTCAAAGATGATTCTATTTTACTTAGATTAAATGGAAGTAAGTTCATTGATTTTAGAAATTGGTTTTGTTTGAAATATTTTCGAATATAAAAAATTATAGAATTTTATTTTTTTTGGGACAAAAGTAATGGATAATAAAATTTAAAATGATTGATTAAAAATAAATATGATTTTTTAAATTTATTTTGTATTTAAATTTTCATGGATGTAGTTGTAAAAAAAATTCATAATTTATCATGGGTTTTATATGAATAACTTGGTTTGAAATAATTATTGTATAGTTTGAATAGAATTCCTATAGTATTAAAATTTTAAAGATAAAATAGTGAAATATGTATTACTAGAGTAATTTTTAATTTATGAATTATTATTATTGAGTGTTTAAAAAAATTTAAATTAAAAAATAATTGATACAATTTTGGGGGTTATTTTATTATTTTGTGTTGGTTGCATTTTCTTCATTACATTATTATAAATAATATTATGGAGGAAGATACTTTTTAAGGGTTATTTATTATAGTGGTATGGGAAATAATATTTTTGGGATTTTTTAATTTTGATAATAATTTACTTTGTTGATAAATATAATCATTTTTTATAATAAAACCGTTGGTGTGATTTTTCTGAAAAATGTTTTGAAAACCATTATTTTTTATTAGTAATAAAATGTTCATGTTATGGTGATAAGTTTGAATAAATAATTTTGGAAATTAATAATTTTTTTAAATGAAACTATAATTGGTTAGAGGGATTACAAAAAAGACAAAAAATGATGAATAACTAAACTATTAAAGGTGATATATAAATTAAAACATTATATTTGAAATATAAATGTTATAATTATAAAAATATTATTATTCATATTATTGAAAAGGGGTACAGGCAGGCGACACCCTATGTTACTAAAGGGGGGAGGGATTGGTGTCTTCTTGAATAGCCTATCTTGATACAAACATATATATATATTAAAAAATTTATCTACTGAAGAAACAACCATGTCCTGGTCAATATTATAATGAAATGGTTTGTACAAAATAAAAACATGACACGATGAAATTCATCCTTCCATGGTTTTAATGGAAGTGCATGTGTTATAAGATAATTCATGTAACGATACATCATAGATCCTTCATTGAACTGAATTATACTACCACATACACAAACCACATTCCCTATTATCTAAGGGTTGGTGAATGGTGCGATGTGTCTAAGTTAATGGTTGGGGAATGATTTACAATTTTTCAATGACAATATGGGTTATTAGTGTATTCTAATGAAAGTCCAGTATAACCCATTTATATAACATACTTTCCCAGAATAATGACTTTCACACTAGGGGGAACTTACCATACCTATGTAGTAATAGAAACTAAAAATAAATATGTTTACAAACATAAACATCAAAATAATCTAAACATCATAAAACTTAGAATAGTTTGACTTAAAATAAAAGAAAAATATTTGATGTTATACCAATGACTTCTCTTTCCAACATAGGTCACCTAACTCCATGACCTAGAAGTGTACTTACCCTTTCCACTACTCCAACATTGTAATATACAATAGATCCCGAAATAAGCTATCCTTATATGTTCTCTCATACCTAAAATGACATATGTGAAGTTATATGTCCACCAAGGTGCACATGTGGAATGTATATATGAAGACTCAAAAGGAAACACCACAAAAAATAAAATCCCATAGGTAAATAATCAAGTGAATATACATGAATATGTATTAGGAATTTAAATTTATATATATCCTTTAAAAAAATAATAATACCAATCCAGAGATCACTCGATATAAAAATCATACAAATATAATTGAAAAATCCTAACCAACTGAGAGTATCAATATCAGCTTGAAGAATATACTAGAATCTAAAAAGACATACTATATTATATTTGGTTACAAAATGTGAAAAAATAAATATTCAAATTACATCTTATGGAAGGAGAAAAAAAATATTTTAGAAATGAGATATATCCCCCCCAGAGATGAAAAATATTCTAGTAAGGGGGTTATACAAGACTCTTAGAACCTAATTTCCCATCCCATTTATCATGTACCTATTTACTAATTCTGAGGTACCCACTTAAAACATTATAATTATATATATATTTATACAAACTAAGAGTAAAAATATCCAGTAGATAAAAAATGCTTATAGGAACCAAGATCCATGTCCTGGGGTACCTATAACTCCCTATCTCAGTTCACTGGGTTTGAGCCACAACACAACATGGCATCCTGAATACCTACCTATATGCATAATGTTGTGAACTAGTAGTGAGTTATAATCATACATTGGGGAGACTATGTAATTTTTATCATTACATACAATAATAAGAAAACTAAAATAATGATAAATAATAGAGGGTGGATTATGGAATCAAGACTACATGTAGACTAGAAAATAGTATCCCATATAATAATAAAATAAACCCATGATAACATAAATCTTAAATCAAAATAATGAACCCCGTAAAGGAGATATACTCGAAATCCATAATCATGTAATATGTGATTATGCTATATCATAATATATGTTTTGGGTATATCGTATGATATGAAATATAGATATTATTCCACATCCATGAAAATCATACTATATTATTAGGTTGAATATTACGACTCTATTGTAGGATTGAACATTTTTTAAAATTCTCAAAACACCCTAAAATATATTGTCCTTTCAAATTATAAGTGTTGTCATTTTGAAACCTTCTATGCAAGATATCATCAAATGTTTTTTTATAAGATGAAACACGTGGGAGGAATATCTTAGCTAAGCGGTCACAGACATTGTAACCACAAAGTATTAACCCATATGTTATGAACATTTGAGTTAATTCTTGAAGGATAGCTGTGAGATATATAAGGAGAAAACCTCATAGGGGATTTGTTTGTGATACTCCTTACTATGTTCATGAACAATTATTTTCCTCTATTGTTTATCTCATATTGTTCCACCTTTTCATTATCAGGAACTAGCCTGTTGTGGAGTGAAGAAGAGTCCTGCCCATGTGATGTGTGATTCACATCAACCCACTGTAACACAATGGATAAGGGTGTCTGAAGAATATCATTGAGTGACCGTCCTTAAACATGTTAAAAAATATAGTCGCAGAGGAATCTTTGATGAAAGATACACAATCATATTCCTCAGTTTAGATATAGTATGGTTTTAGTTTTAAACATGCAAAATCATAGGTTGTAAGGTTTCTAATTTCTTAAGCTACATTGATTAATCATTACTTGATCCTTAATAGAACACTAACATCAAGGATTTGTAAAGATATTTGATTCTATAAATCATGTTTTGAAAATAAATAAACTTTATATTGAGTTTAAATCAAATTCCCTATCATGAAATATGATTGGGAGATTTTTCTATGGTTAACCATAAGCCATAAAATATTATATGATACAATTCAGTGTTATTACTTTAGTTTTGGACTTGTTGTATGTCTTGGCATAGAGAATTTTTAAAAATATGATGGCATCGAACACTACTATTTCTTGAAATGAAAATAGAGAATTATATCATATATAAAACACAGTGGATATTGTTAAGAATAATTTCTAGATACCAATGGATTCAATATTATTCTGACCCTTGCACCAATATAATTCTATAAGATTCCTATTATACGACTGTGCCACATGGGTTATTTTTACAAAATAACTAAGAGAAAACATTTAATCTCATATGAGATATTTTGTAGCTGGTTAATCTCATAAGTATTTTTTTTGTATTTCACAATATCCATGGTGTGATTTATCACCTTTCGTAGGTCCACACATGTTGTGTTATAGTTACCCATGGACTACTGTTTGCTAAAATAACCCTGCACTACATGAATTAATCCAACAAAAACTACCCTATAAAGGGTTTTTTTCTTGCACACAAAATTATCAATAATCTATTACAATATCTTGGATATCATTAAACATGATTATGAAGAAAAATGTTTTTTTTGTTAAATTTTTGTTATGAATTTATTTAAATGGTTTGAAAATTTCCTATAAATAATAGAAAATTGTATTTTGGGTTTTTTATTTAGTTAATAAATATGTTAATAAATAAATATTTTTAATTTTTTTTATAATTAATTAATTTAATGTTTGTGAAACATTTATAAAAAATTATTTCATAATATTAATTATTAATTTTTCAATACCCTTGTCAAATAAAATTTCATGAAATATAATTTATATTTAAATTTTTAATATGGAAATAATGATTATAATTCAAAAAGAGTTTATTAATTTAAAAATAAGAATTAATATAAAATTATTTATATTTTAAATTATATATTTTTTTATAATTATTAATTTTTTATTATTAAAATTAGCAGAACTTAATTGGGTAATTATTCTAAATAATATCAAAAGGTGTTTTAATAGTTTATTTGATCAATGTTTATATAAATATTAAATATGAGGTATTTAGATTATGTAAATGTTTTACATAATAGATTTAGAATATACATTTTTTGTTTTTTATTTAATAAAATATATTTATAAGAAATTCTATATAACGGAAAATATAAAATTGTTGATATTTTTATGAATGAAAATTTCTATTTAATTATATATTGTTTATAATTAATTTCTAAATTATAGTGTTTATAATTATTTATTTCTGAATTGTTACTAAATATTTTTTCTCACATTTAAGTTTAAAAATTATTTATTTATTTATTTTATTAACCTATTTTTTTCCATAAATACAATTATCATTATTTTAGAATAATTTTTTACTCTAGTTTAAGTACTTAAATTGCTTCTAAATTTCCATTCACACATACAAGGAGTTACATGTTAGGTATGATAAATGATTTAGTTTTCTTCTACCTTGAATTTGGATTATATTGGGTCATGAGCTTGAATTAAGTAGTTAATTATGATTTATACATATTAGGGGTGAGAATTATGACAAATTTGTAATGTCCCATCCTGAATTCCTATAAAACAGGTAGGAAGACCGATCATCTCATGGCCTTAAGTATGACTCCCTGTACGCTAGGGGATTTCGACTTGCGACAAAGGACTAATGATGTTACAATTAGGAGACTATAAAATCATTATCAAATCAGCAGAGTGATATATATGAAAATAAATAATATACAATAGTGGAAGTACTAATAATTGAAATACAAAGTCTTATAATAATAGTATCAATTAAATATAAATTTCCAACACCAATATACAATAATGCTTGAATGTCCAAATGATGATACATAAACTAAAATAGTAGACACAAAGTAGGAAACTTGATACAATTAAATACAAGAATAACGAAAGGAAATGAAATACCTGAAGGTAAACTCCATGAGCATTCAAAGCTCTAGCTTAGTCATGTGATCCTAATTACCAGGTATGAGCAAGTGAACAAAATAAAAAGTCCATGGTCTTGCAACATTTGATCTACTTAGGTACCCTAATGTAATGGATGTTCGGGAAGGGTGTGATATAAAACCATTTTGCCACCACCAACGATGTCTATAACTAAATCTAGTCCATGAATATAATATAAAATAGTGTACAATTATACAAAATAATAAAGAAAGCTTTATAAATAAGTACAAGTCAGGTCATGTTCTAAAAGGATACCAGACCAACATTACCTTCTTTATCATAAGCTGAAATGATGTTCTGATCAAAAACTATATATATAGTAATTATATATATAGTGTATTTATATTCTACATCCACCTATATGGGCTAAGTATGCATGAACCTAGATAGCCATGTACCATAAATACTAAGTGATGGTTGGACTGAGGGATAACTCAAGCATCCATAACCAGTCTAAACGAGCCTATATGCTCAAGTAGCGGTAACAAGCCCTACACGTCATAATGATTGTGATATTTCATGCTTAATACTTGGTAT
This sequence comes from Viscum album, assembly GCA_963277665.1. Lineage (NCBI taxonomy): Eukaryota > Viridiplantae > Streptophyta > Magnoliopsida > Santalales > Viscaceae > Viscum > Viscum album. The sequence continues at coordinate 753,065,810 of OY728132.1, read as the reverse complement.
TTTGGGTGATTCATCATTTCATCACCTATAACAAGGGAAGTGGTGCATCATTCCCACCATCCAAATGGTGTCAATGGTGTGATATATCTTTCTCAACACCAGATATAAGGGAGAGTGAAACCTAATGCACAAAAGTACCTTAACCATCATATTAAATCTTATATTGATTGTATATTAACATTAATAATAAGGCATTACCTCTTAAGATAATCCATAATCCTAAAAAATCAAGCGTGTCACATTTATTACAATTCACATAGACCATGCTTATTTATGTATAACAAGTGGCATGGTCATACCACCTAATTAAATTACATTTAATTTAAACCATTAAATTTATATAATCCATTTCAATTATAAAGGTAAGGAAATTTATAATCAATTCCTACCAACCCACTTAGAAGGTGTTTAGTCTTTGAAACAATTGGTCACAAGGAATTCCATTCCCCTTTATATAATTCATTTAAGAATATCATTTGAGTCCATGTAATAAACATGAAACATACCTATAGATAACATTAAGTCATAGGAAAACACCATGTTTATGAGGACAAGTAAGATTCATATCACTAATCACCATTTTTTAGTTTAAAAGATATTACACCTCATCTGAGGGGTTTTATTATTAAACATGAAATTGTTAAAAGAGAATTAATTTAAAAACAACAAGCATCAATTTAAATAGGCATAACTAAACTCAGTAAAAAGAATAATTTTAGAAAGCTACCAAACATAAAAAATTAATTTCATGGTTTATGAATATTACTAGTGAGGAAAATTTCATTTACAGTCTAGACTGAACTCTTAGAAAGCACTTTGGGATTTTAGAAAATTATGTAAAATATGAAAATCACTTGGCACTCAAAAAGGGGCGTCTTGAATTGAGTTTGACATTATCTAATTGCACAGAAAGGGTCAATAGTTGTAATTCATCATCTTTATGAAAATTTAGAAATGAATAACTCATTTAGAGAGTTCCATGACAAAGGATGATGCACAAAGGAATGATTATATTTATTAATCAGCTTAAACTTGGGGAAAGAGATATATACCACCTACCGTATACCATGGATACTCACTCATCCAATATCGAGTCATGATTTGATCTGGTTTAGAAGAAATCGAAGAAATAAACCTCATCCTTGAGAATAAGGAGAACAATATTGCACCATAATAACACAATAGATAGGATGAGAAACCAAGATAGGATGAAAGACGAGTTGGGATCTTACCTCTAGATCTCTAATTATTTTGATGAAGTTCGAATCGGAGTCCATATCAATGAGATATCAAGATCCCTAGGTTAGAGAAAATGATATATCAACGAAAGATAAATAGAGGTGCTGTCTGCTAGGGATAAGAATAAAACAAGGGAAGGGTTTAATAGATCATTAAGGGTTAAATTGGAAATTAAACCTAAAAAAATAGGTCATACAGTTTATGCGTACGGTTTGGAGAAGGCTATGAAAAATGTGAGATTTTCCATCTACAAAAAACCTAGAATAATCATACAACCTAGTAGACCCTCTCACATGGTTAGATCAAACCATTCGAGACCTCTAGGTCCACTAGTTTTTCCACACAGTTTTTATAAGAGTGTTTCATGGTTTCAGAAAAACCGTTCACCCCGATCATCCTTCTCCGATTTTGAGTTTCTAGGATCCAATGCTTCTAAAACTTAGTGGAACACCTGAAGAACCACTAATGACTTTAATTAAGACTAAAAATTATACTTTTCAATGTTCCAACTCTAAGAATTCTGTTTTGATCCTCGGTTCAAAGAATAACCCATCCATGAAATTTCAAAAATTCAAATTCCCTTGGAATTCTATGTTGGCTCAAAACCCCAGGTCGTTACAAATTTTCCACATTTCTCAAGCATGCCTCCACGTACACTAGAGGCTTACAACTAGGAGTTAGGGTAAAATTATGGTATTATGGAGAGATTATACCCTCATGATCATAGTACTACAACAACATATTAGAAGATAAATAATAGAAAACAGTATAAGTAGTAATAAATTAAAGAAAGAGAAGATGAAGTATAGTATCAACTAAATATAAATGGCCAACACCAATATACAATAACTCATTATTTTTCAGGTGATTATTCATAAACTAGAATAGTATAAACAATGCATATAACTTGATACATTTCATTAAAAAAAAAAATAAAGGAAATTAAATCCCTGAGGTTAAACCCCATTAGCATCTTGAGCTCCAACTCAGTCTTGTGATCATAACTCTCTAGTACAAGCAAGTCACCATAATAAAAAGTCCATGTTCCTATAACATGAGATATTTCATGGGTACCCCAATGCAATGGAATACTAGGCACAGTGTGAGATAAAATTCCTAAGACACCACCAATGGTATATAAAACTTAATATAGTTCATTAATATATGGTATAATAGTTTAAAGGTATACAAAATAATAATAAATGGTGAATAATTAAATACGAATCAGCTCCAGTTGCAATTAAAAACAGGGATGTCTTTACCTACCTTTTCATATGTTGGAATGATATTATGATCTGTAACTATATATATATATATAGTAATAATATATTTATAGTGTAGTTATATACTGTATCTACATATATGGACTAAATATGCAAGGACATAAGTAGCCATATACCTAGAATAAAAAGAGATGGTTGGATCATGACATAACTCGGGAATCCCAAACTCGTATAAACAAGCCTATATATCAAGAAGAGGGTAAAATACCTACATCTCATAATGAATGAAATATGTCATGTTCAATACTCAAGATAGTGGGTGATTCATCATGTCATCACCGGAAATGAGGGACATGGTGCGTCCTGACCACCGTCCAAATGGTGTCAATGGTGTGAGATGTCATTCTCAACACCAGATGTAAAGGATAAGGAAATTTCATGCTTTAAGTTTCCCTTAACCATCATATCACAACCAATATAAGTGAAATATTAATATTAATAATAAAACATTATTTCTTAGGACAATCCATAATCTCAATAAAATCATGAGCATCACATTTATTACAATTCATATAAGCCATGATTATTTTTTTTATAGGAAGTGGCATGGTCATACTACCTGATTAAATTACATTTTATTTAAACCACTAAATTTAAAAAATCCATTTGATTTATCAAGGAATTTTAATTTATAATTAAGGCTTCTAACCCACTTAGAAGGTGATTGGTCTTTGAAACAATTGGTCTAAAGGAAGGTCATTCCCCCTAATTTAATTCATTTAAGAATATCATTTGAGGATATGCAATAAACATACCACATACCTAGAAATAATTTAAAGTAACATAAAAACACCAAGGCCATAAGTCTAAGAAATATTCATATCACTAATAACCACTTCTTAGTTTATAATAAAGCACACCTCATCTAAGAGGTTTTATTATAAAACGTGACATTTTTAATAAATAATTAATTTAGAACCACCAAGAATCACTTTCAAGAGGCTTAACTAAATTAAATAAAAAGAATCATCTTATAAAGCTACCAAACATGGGAAATAAATTTCATGGTTTATAAATATTACTAGTAAAGAAAATTTCATATATAGTCCAAGACAAATGCTTAGAAGGAACTCCTGACATTTAAATAATTATGTAAAAGATGAAAAAGCACTTCCACACCCAAAGGTGTGTAATTAATTGAGGTAGACATCCTCTAATTACATATAAAGGATAAATAGGTGTTATGAGTCATGTGTATAATAATTTAGAAATGAAGAACTCATTTTTGGGAGACGCATGAAAATAGATGGTGCACAACACAAATACAATATTTGTAAACCAAAAGAAGCTTAGGGAAAGAGATATAGACTACCTACCATATACCATGGATGATTCACTTATACAATATCAATGATTTATTAGGATTGATTTGGAAGAAATTGAAGAAATGGATATCTGTCCTGAAAATTGGATGAATGGGCTCACACTAAAATAGAACAACATATAGGAAGAGAAATTGAGATAGAAATTAAGAGGATTTTATTGATTAACTATAGCTATCCAAATCTTTTGAGGATTTTTTAATCAAATTATAGATCCATGATATAACTAGATCCATATGTTATAAAGGAGGAGAGATCAATGTGGGAGAAAGGGAGTTTCTTTACGGTCTAGAGAAGAAGAAAAAGAGGAGAAGGTTTTAATAGAACATTAAGCAAAAAATTGGAAATTCACCCTTAAAAACGTGGTTGTACGGTTTATGCACACAGGTTGGAAAACCATGAAAAATCCCTGTGATTTATCTCTCTTAAAAACCTATAGAAATCGCACAACTATGTGGACCCTGTCACATGGTTAGATCAAACTGTTCATGTCCACATACTTCACTGGTTAAGAAACATAGTTTCTCTTAGAGGGTCTTATAGTTTTAGACAAACTGTGCACCCCTATCTCTCTTATTTGGTTTTGAGTTTATGGGGTCAGAAGCTTATGAAACTCAACAGAGCAGCTGAGGAACCTCTCATACATTTTACCAAGTCTAAAGAAATTTTTTTTGGTGTTCCAAATCTTGGAATTCCATTTTTAATCTCAGTTAAAAGAACAACTCATCTGCCAAATGCCAAAATTCAAATTTACTTAGAATACTTCCTTGGTTAAAAACATGAGTCATTACAAAATAAGATCTCTTTTTCATAAAATATCCCTAATTAGAGGGAATTTGGGTTGGACTAATCACTTTCCTGGAGGGGTATGATATTTCTATAAAATTAGGGGTTAAGTATCCGTGGTTTCAAGATTATTATTATTGGAGTTATTGATTTATTTTAATTTTAATCCTTGACATGAAATAGTTTCATTTACCTTATGTGTGTGATGTATTTTGGTATATATGAGTATAATTATATTTTAAAATTATTTAGTAACACAAGTTATAGGCAATATCGAAAAAAAAACATCAATATGGTTTGGAAATATTGGTTTGGTTAAATGAATTATATTCCAAACTAAATCATCAAAAGTATGCATATATGTAAATTAATTAACATGAGAAAAGATATTAACATTAAATACAATTTAAAAATACTACGTATTACATTCATTTCCAATAAAGCGCATGTCAAGACCTCGATCATTAAACTAGGTAGGTTCTGCAAAAGTTGGTTCCCATGGATTATCTTGTGTAAGGATTGGTAGAAATGGAAATCCATAAAAGTAATGTAACCAAATCCCATTATGATATATGGGTTACACTTTGTTGGGAGACCCTTAGTAAGGATAATAGAGGAAAAATGTTGATTTTATCCACATGATGGATTGGATTAAGAGTTTCCTACTTAGCCATCCAAGATTCATATATGATATGATTGAGAATATTCCCTAACTAAATAAATAAGTGGTGATAGGGATTCCAAATTGAACTCATTTTTATTGAAATATAGAACTTGGCCCACTAACAGATATGATGAATTTAAAAGGGTTCATTACTTTAGTGAAATAAAATTTAATGAAGATAATTATTAAATGAATATAAAAAATGATAATCATCAGATAAAATATTTTTTATATTAATTATATCATCGTCATCCAAATTTTCTTTGAGTTCAAAATGTGAAAGGTTAAGAATAGCGTTGAAAAATTATTGGATGGGTAAAAAACAATGGAAATGTTTTTTGGTAAGATGATTATATTTGTTAGTGAAATCCATTCCTGAGTAATAAACAGTTGAAATAGTTTCAGAATAGTATCTTGATGCTTGGGAGAAACATATAATGATTCACTTATGTTTTCATAAGCATTGGAAATAATATTACCAAATAAATTCTAGTCTCTAATCATATAATCAATATAATTTCATATATTAATGAAGTTATAAAATTGGAGTTTTCCATGAGGGTTATTATTGAAAAGGAATTCATACTTTTTTCATTACTGGAAATGTTTTTAGAATGTGAATGAGTTGGATAAGTGTTTACCCTATTTTATCAATGTTTTGAGGAAAAAATAACTAGGGAATATGAAGTTCAGGTTCTAGTGTATTATGAATAGTATAAGTGGGTAAATGTTCAAATGAGAAGAAAAATATATAGTTTTAAAATCCAACGATGTTTCCTCCAATATCTAGCATTTTTCATTGAAACCAGGAGTTATCCAGAAGGAATAACAATGTTTGTATATGATGTAATTGTTCAGAATACCTAAATTAGGTTTAGAAACTTCAAGGAATATCCATTTTAGGTACTTGTGTTATAGAAGTGGATCATATCAAAGGATGAGAATGGTTATCTAATTTCTACTATATGATAAGGGGAGTTTTTATTAAAAACTATTCCTATAAAAAATATGATATGATAGTTCTAATACACATGTTTTATGATTCATTAGATTCTATATCACATTTAAAAGGAATAAAATGATAAAATATGTTTTATCTAGGGTAATAGAGCTTCTCTAGATATTTTTTAAATTAGAGTTATATGATTCCACAACACTTCAATGACATATTTTAAATAATTATATTTTCATCAAGAAAAATACTCTAAAATCATATAATACTCTATATTTTAGAGGAATAATAGTTTATTTGGTAAATATTTCCACCAAAGGAAATAAGAGTAATTTACTAAAACCAAAGGATATTTTTATCTTATAAAGATATTAAAAGGTGAATATAGCTAAAAAGAGGCTGGTAAGAGTATGTTTGAATATTGGGAAGTTTAAAATTAATAGATGAAATTTTATTCTTGATAAATTCAATGTCACTAGAATATCTTAAAAGTTTTAGTGTATGTTATTAAATGATTAATGTAAATATTTACATTAGTTACCAAATTTATCTCATGGGAAATTTTTGATAGATTATTTCTAATAGATGATGGTGATTATAAACTTATTTATATTTCTATGTTGAAAAAAAGTTTTTAAAAATATAAAATTTATTGTAGTAAAGTTACTAAGTTTTAATACTATGTTCAAGGAGATTAATACTAAAAATAGGATTCCCATATATCTATATTATTTATAATAAATTTATTTATATATGTTACACAATAAATATTTTAGTGATAGAGTTTTATCTGGTGGCCACCTAGTGATATTAAAGGAATTACATAGAGATTTAATGATTTTAATAGACTCCTTAAAAGTGGTACAAATATAAGGATGATCTAGAACTCCATCATATGAGAAATGTTAGTGAAGAAATCATGTATTTTTATTATTAAATGAGTTTAATAATATAAATCTTATCATGTCATACTAAAAAGAAATATATACTTTTTCTTTATTTCATATTGGCTACACATACACACAAATATATATATATATATATATATATATATCATGAATTTAATTGATAATTGACCAATAAAAAATTTAATTTGAGTTATCTCGAAATGATATTCATTATAGATTATTATTGTTTGTGATTAAAATTTGAGGTTATCATGAGTAATATTATTATGTTGAGATATAGAATATGCTCATGAGGCACAAAATGAGTTTTGTGTGTTGTACATAACATTATATATATTACACATAGAGTGTTATAAACAATTTATTTGGTATAATTGGGGTGCATAATTCATATTTTGTGCCCCAATTCCTGGGGTTAGTGTGTTTTCTAGTATGATAAACTCTATATTTTGATATGTTTCTTACACAATCCATGAGACTTTAGTAATTGGATGGGCGGGTGGGTATGTTTCTGATCATGTCACCAGTTAGAACGTAATCAAGATGTGATTTTTAATCTCTTATAACAAGTATGTTATCAAGGCCCTTTATTGAGATATATTTAAGGAGTTTATGACCACACATATTAAAAACATTTGATGTGATTATATTTCAGATGAGGGGAATATGATGTGATCATCCGTAAAGGTGACTGAAATCTGTTGTATTTATTAAACGCATCTTTCTATAGTCATAGAATTGAGAATTTATGAGTTGTATATATGGTATTGACACAATCTATATCTCATAGTCACTTATTTTCTTGGTTAAAGGGATTATATGAAAATGAATTCTTGTATACGATGTTGTTGGTAGACATAGATATTGATATACATGTGTTTGAAGGAGATAATACTAGACCCGTTTGTATCTTAAGTATAATTAATAATTTATAGAGGCCTCAATTAGATTACATTAATGAATTTTACAATTCATATTTATTTTAAATTCTACAAATTCCTATGTGGTCACACATTGTGGTAGTATGAATGGGTATGGAGTTTGTCTTAGATATATCCACTAATAGATTTCAGAGTTTATTTAATATCACCATACATGAAACCCAATAAAATATATTATATAAAATAAATAAGTTTCTATCACAGATTCCTTGAACCATAGATTCTACAACCACTTCTCTATTTTTTGGCATCTATGTGGTTAATTAACATCACTAAAAGACATCCATTTGAATCTCTTATTTATGTTGTATCCTGTGGTTTAACCAAATCAATTAACACTTGAAAGAGGTTCTATGATACCCTATGAAATTCTAGTGCCTATTGAAATATAAGGGAAGAAGGGAAAGGAAGAGTCAAAATAAAGAGATAATCTACCAAGATCTTCCCAAGGTTTTCACACCCATACAATGGTCTTCAACCTCCTTTGTATATTCGATCAATGAATCTCCCTAAAACCATGTATCTATGCCTGCATTAAAAAATTCATGAGTAAGGTCTCAACCATTCATGAATTAATCAATTGAATTCATTGATACTACCATGATTTTATCTTATATAATTTTCATAATAATCATTAAAATTGGTGGAAGAAATTGAAATGTTCACAATTTAATATTCCATTTCCTTGTCAATTATAGGGAATGAAATGGTATAATATACTATGACTTATGATACAAGATCATGGTATAAAATGTTCCTTTGTAATCATTCTTTGCATACCATATGACATTGTCATATCATACGACATGACATGGTATATTTCAAATACATCCTTTAATCTCCCACATGCACCAAAGACTCATAGAATTTGTTTCATTTCACCTTATATTTTTACCACATACAATATCTTATGAAACTATATCCCAAACCCATTTTGAATATATTCTAAAAAACGTTTGGAAAGATGTCATCAACTCCACCTTGTATAAAAAAATATAAAATACATTGTGAAAATCCATCCAAAAACCAATTTAGAAAAACTCGTAAACACATTTATAGAGTAGATATCTAATTAAAAATAAATTCCTATTCAGCAAACCATAATGTGTGACCCCATAGGTATTTGTATCACAGAAAAAAATATAAATTTGAGAATCCATAAATATAATAAACCAAAAAAATTTAGAGAAATAATTAGTATTACTCAAGCAATAAAGTGAACTGATATAATATTCATCAAACAAACTTGTCTATTTACTTGTTTCCACTAGCTGCATCATATGATAGCATATATTTTCATATGATCCTTTTTTATAAGAAATTAAGTAACCAAAATACATGGAGTTTGTCAATGCTATATATATTACTCATATTTACTCAATTATATGAGTATATATTGATGAGGTCGATGGATACATCAATAGTCATTCACCTTTATGGATGAATACATCACATTACACTCACGTGATAAATAATTAAACTATATGTGTTATCTTGGAATGATTTCATACTTCCTCCACCAATCTCAATTGATGGTTTACATTTAATTCTTTTCATACACAATGAAAAATCTCATATTGGTTAAGCTCTAACCAATGACATGATCAACAATGTACCTAACCACCCACATATTAGATAAGCCATAAGGATTGTATAATAAAGGTATAAAAGTTTGAAGGTTATCATACTAGGTATCTCACCAACAACAAGTATCAAAAATTCCAAATATGAACCATAAAATCCTTGTATACCGAAGAGATAGTGTTTAACACTACATGTGGTGTACTTTGTGGGTTGTACTGTGAATTTTTTTTGCCTCATGAGAATATTCTTTATCTGAATACATGAATAATAATCACAATAAATATTATATTTCTCCATAACATAGAATACTTTATGATTGAAATTATTTGGTGATAATATAAAGTCTCACTTTGAGATGTAAATTATCATTTATCTTAATGATATATTTATTTATATATACATATATTAGTGTATTTATATATATATATATATCCATTGTGAAATAATGACAAATTAGATATTTTTTTACAATATGAAACATTTCATATTCTTAAAATTATTTAGGAATACTTAACAAAACCAAACAAAATAAATTTTATAAAATATCATATATGATAGAATTCCAGATCAGGCTTATATTTGATTCGATTTCGAAAGATAGGTTAGACTCATTAGATATCTATGTAATTCTTATCAGATATCCATCTAACCATCGAATAAAACTCTTCCACTAAACTCTTTATTGAGTATTATATGTGAACAAATCTAGATTAAATAATGTTATGTATTAGGAATCATATTCATAATGTTCAAGTACTAGAACATACTAAAACACCTTTACTTCAAAACGTCTAATGTTACAATGTAAAAAAAATTCTATTGCCTACTTTGGACTCTTTCTATGTTATTAATTATCATCCTTGGAACATATTATATTAAAATTTTAACTTGAAATATGTTGGTATCTAAATCAATTATTTTGATTATTCTTTTACTAATATACCCTAAACGATTTATGATATTTATGTGACATTCCCCTTAACGTTTATATATATTTTTTGTTAACATTGAAATTCTAAAAAATAATTTCATAAGACTCTTAAACACTATATTATTTTTGGATTATCATGATAAGATACAAAAGTTATTTGTGTTAGCAAATAACACTTATTTCATGTCAGTGGGAATTTTGACCAATAAACCACTATATACATATCATATATAGTATTATATGAGTTTGAATATTTCTTTCTGAAAAGAATTATTTATTATTTAAAATAATCTACTTATGGGAGGTATAAAATACCTCAAATTATAACAGATAGCCTGATATAAACTTTTATCCTTGAGAAAAATTTTGTCCTTGTATTATTGTAAAAAACATGTCATAAAATCTAACAAATCACCTACCATGTGTGATTAATTAATCATATCATATTATTTATAAAAACTATTTGTTTATAATCAACATATATTTTCATACAATAGAAGTGAGATAAAATAGACCTTTTATTTTTAGACCCATCTGAGTTTGATATGTTCCACTACATTCAAATCATTGATGTAACAATTGTTTTATTCATCACTTGAATTGAAAATACAAACTCTATCAATTATTACCTTTATTTTGAAATATTTTATATTAATAATAGTTTTAAACTATGAACTTGGTATCATATACCCTTAGGAATTGATGAATTGATATATTTAACAATAATACTTAACAGGTACATTACATGGAGTATAAAATCCCCATATGGTATTTTGGATAATACTTTATTATAGAAATAATTTCTATCCTTCATGATAATTCCAGGTATCAACTTTCTTGGATGGATAATTAAGGAAACATTTTTGGAATATTCAATTAAGTTTTCTTATTCTATTGTGAATTTTACCCACTTGTACTATCGATAATGCATTAAACATGGACATCATATTCCCCAGTTCATCTATTCTCAAAAGTTTTATAAAATAGGATAAAAGTTTATTGAATAGATTATTATTATAGAAAACTTTATAACAGTGAAAATATTATTAATTAATTAACAAGAACAAGACTTAATGAATCCTTTTGTGAATTATTCGATATTTCACATAATCTTCTATATTCAATTGTTTAACTACTTCAATATTTGGTTACTTTGGAAGGCTTTTCTCTAACAAATAGATTTTATTTTTATTATATTTTTTTATGTTTTTATACTATTCCAATAAGTTTCATACAATAATTTTCTTCTTTTTATATGATTGATTTCAAAGTTTTGTTTTATATTTTACTTTAAATTAAAAAGTAATTTATTTAAATGTTCTCCCACTTAAATGATGGCCCATTTTAAATTCATCATATTAATTGGTCACCCAAGATTCATATTTCACTAAGAAATGAGTCAACTTTTGAATTCCTCAAACCATTTAGCTATTTAGGAAGGGGATCATCCAAATCATATCATATATGATGCTCAGATGGTTGAGAAGGAAAATCTTTATCCAGTCCTTCAAATCGGTAAACACACTAACATTCCAATGGTATCCTTTTGAAGGATTTTCTAGCTAAGTGAAGCCCAAATCCCACACTAGGATTTTTTTATCAAACTTTTAGGGTTATCCATTTCTTAAATTCCTTACATAAGTTAATCCAAGGGTAACTAGATTTGAGAGAACCTACTAGACTAGTTGATCGTGGTTTTGACTTAGTCTTTCATTAAAAGGAATATGATAATTTGTATTTTTAAATGAGATTTAATCTTACCATATTATCACATATATTCCATTTATATGTCTAAATGATTGCAATTATTTTTTTAGAATACTATTTCTACCCCTAAGTCAATTTGTTAAAACCATATTGATGTGTAACTATTTACACAACTCATTGTACTTGTTACAAACCCCAATTCAAAGCTAATTATATTTATGTATACCCAAATACATCATATGAACAAGGAATATTAAACCCTTTTATATAAAGGAATATAATTAAATGAAATAAATAATACTAATATGTATAATACCTTAGCCACATATTACCAACCCCTATATTCCCAGATAATGCATAAACCTACAGGCCAGTGAGTAGCCTGAGGGAATGTCCCTATACTTATGGGTACTTTACTCTAGTGAGAACTCAATTCGAACATAATTAAACACCTAATATGTTTAAATAATAATTGAATACATAATTCAATCTCACAACTGAATACAATTCAATGTCAAGGTAAAAGAAAACAAAATCATTTATCAAACCTAACATGTAATTCCATATTTACATGAAAATTTAGAACCACTTTTACTATTAATTATAAGGTATACACATAATAAAAATATAATAATTATAACAATGAATAAATTTTTTTTAGTTCAATAAATAAATAAATGATTCATAAATTTAATTATGAGTGAATTTATTGATGAACAATTCAAAAATAAAGCATATAAACATTTCATGATTTATCAATGCATTATAAAAATTCCATAATTAAATAAATACATAAATTTTAACACTCTCATATTATTCATTATATAGAATTTACATTAAATATATATATTTAAGTGAGATATAAAAAATTTATATTCCATGTTAATTATGCAAACAATTTTTATAATCTAAATATCACATATTTAATACTATTGAAACCTTGATCATATCAATTGTCAACGCTCCTTTGGATATTGTTGAACCCATTTTCTTAAATAAGGTTGTTAATTTTAACATTAAAAATTAAATATTATGAATAATTTATAAAATGAAATAGATTCATATTTATTTTTTCCCACTATTTTTTTTAATTTATATACCTTTTATAAATTTCTCTTATGATTTCTATACAACAATTATATGTATAAATTATAAGTCAGGACATATAAATTTAAAATTTCTTTTATTATGAACTCTAAATTTTTTGAATATTATTTTATTAAATGTTTCATAAAAGTTTAATTTATTAATTAAAATAATTTTATTTTAAATTAATTTTAAAAAAACTTTATTATTAAAAAATATCATAAAATACCATTTATTATGATTTATAAAACAATTTGTAAATGATTTAAATTGGTTTATAGTTGGAAAATAAGAAACTTATTCTCCCCTCATATGATATCTATGATATCCAACATATCATAATAGATGATAGACAGATCCATAATACTAAAACCTCATTTTCATGCTATCAATCATCACTTAAGATATGTTGTCTATGTAACATAAATATAACATGTTGGAAATCACAATATAAAATCGAACATTGCATGAAATTATAATTTTACTGTGGAGGAATAATATAATAACACCTTATATATCAAACATTATGATTGATTTTTCATTATATTAATCGAGAATTTAATAAGAATAATTCACTGTCTGTGGATTTCATGTCTTACGATAAGTGTTTCATAAGCATAACCCCTTGAGGCCATTTGTTTATGATGATATAAAGTATATCATATTGATAATAAAACATACTATTTTTCAAATGTGAATTTGTTCCACCATACCATACAACATAAAATATCTTATCTTATAATTTATTAAAAAAATGAAGATTTTATTTATTTATTTTTATTTGGCATACCATAATAAACGACCATATCATTATTTATGATATCTTATATCACAAATGATTCCATTGTGAAAATTATTAATTATATTTTATGATAGATAATATGTCCTCCAAACAATATCAAATTTATTCATTTAGAAACATGATCTATAGAGTCAAGGATCATGGTAAAACACTAATCCCATTATAAGGTTTCTTAGGATTGATTAATTTTTAATCCAGGAAACACAAGTGATTATAAAACCTTAATACCAAGATAACCATGCATGAAACATGAAACCGAACTTTTTATAAAGAAAATATACCGATGTGATACATACCATTTACTATGAATTCCACGAACACTAATCCTTATTCTTAGATATCGGTAGTTTATAAAGATAACTGGAAGGCATCCAATAGACTCTCTTCTCCATGGGGTATCCATGCATTAAACTAGACCACTTAACACTCAAGTGGGACTCACTTATTATATAAGTACTCATAGACTCTCCATGAGCCTATGAATTTTCTTATGTCTTACAATACTCATGAGTAAATACTTCACCATTCATAAATTCATTAGTTGAATGAATTTATCTTATCATTCATTTTATCCTTTGAAAAACACATAATAATGGCATCTATTGGTGGATTAAATTTAAATGTTACCAATTTATCATCTTGCTCCATGACAATCATAGAAAAAGGCATTGTGTCGTATACCATTCCTTACTATATTGTAATGATATATACAATATTACTTTATAATCATGCATTTATTACTCTATGTGATGCTTATATAGTATGATACGATATTAGATTGAGGGAAGATGTCTTTTAGATACACTATGGATATGGGATTCTGATGGTTATCTTTGAACGATATTCCCAAACAATATTGATGAAGATAGTTCAAAATGAATATATGAGGAAAAGTACACAAGCATGTTCTTCATTTTATATACTGTATGGTTTTACTTTCAAACAAGGTAGATCTTGAGTTGTTTTAATGTCCCCCAATACGACACCCTATAACATGGCCAAATCAGGTTGGTTACGAGAGCTCAAGCTTTCCTCCCCATACATCATTAGACACCAACTAGTAGCAAGGGTGTGATTAATGTAGTGGTAAGACTACACTCACAGGTTCATAGTTAAAATACATTAGAATAATCTAATAATAAGAATTATCAGAGTAATATTTTTTTTTCAGAACCAGTACAATATATAACCTGTAAGTAAAAGGTGGAACTAGTAAAACAATAATAAATAAATCATGTAATGAAAAGATGATATGTATCTAATATCAAACTGAAAATAATACAAATAAAAGAATCAACTAACAGAAATAAACTCAAAAAAACACAATCCCAAACCCTATGCCGATCCTTTCTCCAAAATCTAGAATTTCTAGAAAGAAACATCCAGCAACAAGTTCCCTTGACCTTTTCCAAACCTGAATAAATGCAATCTGCTTAGTTACCAAATGAAAAAATGAATAGGGTATGAGTAAAACTCAGTAGGTCAATACTAACACATCTAAATGAAACTACTTGTATAATAAGTGCATGAAATAAAAAGGTAAACATGTCTGTTAAATAATAAATTAATACAATCCATAAATCAACCTAATTTAAAACTATACTAGATTGTCTCTGAGCATGTATCACGACCATTATTTCCATAACCATAAATTGTGTCATAATCACACAATTCGGAAATTCCCTCTTTATAAGAATTTCAGAATTTAGAAAAGTACTTATATATAATAATTTAATAATTCACTAGGCCAAACGCTCTATATAATCATTTGACCATTCACTTGGAATAACCCTATATATAAAAATTTCAGCATCAAACTTGTCCAAACATTCAATGTAAGCATTTAATAAATCACCAGGAGTAGACCAATATATAACCATTTCAGCATCAAACTGGTCCAATACCACTATATAATAATTTTATAAAAACATGATCATACCCCAATATATAATAATTATAGTATTAAACTCAATAAGTAATAATAACAAGTATATGAAATTATCACATCATAAGCTGTAATTGTTAATTATGAAAATTACTATTTGGATTCGAATTTCACATTCGTTTATATATTATATTTTCAATAGTCGTAACAATATCCCATAATATATTACCCAAATTATTCTATACCAATAAACCACCTACGAACTCATGTCATGATAAATACACTTTAAATGATTTGCTAATTCAACATTATTATAGGTTTCACTCACCCAATAGGTAGTCACGAGCTAGATTACAACATCAATTGAATCCAAAGGAATCTAATGAATAATATAATCCATAATTTATCATCACTAATTATTTAATTAATTAATGCACACATCATGGCGGTGAAATCAAAATATTTCACATACTCAATAATTAAATAGACCATAGAGTTTGATTTAGACCCCCTACCTTAATTATACACTTAATAAACACTTCCAATAGGTAATTCCAACAAGAATTATGGTGAGGAAGACCACAATAAGGAACCTATATCACACTAGATTAATATCAAAACCTAAAACTGACATGGTAAAGATATTTTCACCACAATGTTCGAGAACAAAGGAAGGGGATGGAAAACCAAACCAAAACAACTCATCAGATATTGGATGTGCAATTACGATATAAATAATGGAGGAATGAGAGTGAAAATTTCCTAGAAACCACTTTAGGTATTAGGGGGGAGGGATTCATGAAGAGAAATGAAAATTATAAGTGCACCACATAACTTGAAATCATTGATCAGAAGAAGTACATTGCGTGTAACCCTCATTCATGTCATGTAATTATTATTTAAGAGCTACAATGAAAAACACATCTCCTTAGGTGAATTAATCCCCTAATAGAACATTACTTATCAAGTAATATTTATTCATGTCAGGTAATCTAGTTCATGATATAAACCAGTTCATAGCCAGTATTCATTTCATTGAATTTTCCTGGTGACAATTACATGTCATGTAACACATTTACATGGTGTGTAAATTCCATGTACACAAGTTTTATCCCATCTTCTAAAATTCCCCCCAACTATATTCAAAGCCTTTCAAAAATAAAGAAAACCCTCATAATCCCATTTAACATGTTCATACTCGAACTCTATTAATTCAAACACACAATCCTCCTTAAAATTTAGGTCATTTTCCCCAATAAAGGCCCCCATTTATAAAAATGAATCAACTAAAAAGGTTTTAAGAAAAAGA
The DNA here is from genome assembly GCA_963277665.1 of Viscum album. Classification (NCBI taxonomy): domain Eukaryota; kingdom Viridiplantae; phylum Streptophyta; class Magnoliopsida; order Santalales; family Viscaceae; genus Viscum; species Viscum album. The sequence continues at coordinate 753,048,411 of OY728132.1, read as the reverse complement.
AACCCAAAAAAAAAAGGTTTCCACAAAAAAATCAATGAGGGATGTCCAAGAAAAAAAGGGATCTTAAAACATCCCCACCATATAAGAGCTCATTCCTGAGCTGCTCTAAACATCACTATGGGGTCATAGGGATCAAGTATAGCCATTGTGCTCACATATCAAACTCCATTTTCTATGTATCCTATTGAACACGCCCATGATGCCTCTACAATTGAACTATAAGTATGGTCTTACCCCAAAGATACATCTCACTATGGACCACAATCTTTATTGAATACTCCTCAAAGTACACATCAACACCGTGATCAATGTCCTTAATGTCTAAAAAATGAGAAACGAACAAATTATATCTATGAATATGTGACATGTGAATCACTTCATGCATGGAACTATAGATATATGAAAGGTATAATCATTATGACACTGAACTAACCCTCTCTACTATGTCATATTACCTAATAAACCTGAGTGCTAGCATACACTGTTTCCTAATATAATGTTCCCCCAATCTATGTGATACCTGAAATAAAACATGATGAATAACCTCAAACTCTATAGGTTTTCTCGGATGGTTGAAATAAAATTTCTTCCAACTCTATGTGGTAACCAACTACCTCTTGATGAGATAGACCTACTCTGATATCTCCTACATGAGACTAGGTCAAATAAGTGCTAACTCACCGACCTCCAACCAACAAAGAGACAAATGACATGTCTGACCATACAAATACTTAAAAGATTCCATTTTAATCAATGAATAGAAGTAATTATTATATTAAAATTCATTGATTTATATATGATTCTCCCATGAATAAATGAAATCCAAAACATAGGCTTGTATTATATCCTCCAGAACCTAAATAGTCCACTCAGATTGAATGTCATTGTAAGGATGATAGACTATGATCAAAAGAACCTATGACCCCAGAGACTTCTAAATAAACTTCAATAACCTTGATATGAAATGAGGATCTCTATAGAAAATGATATTCCTTGGAACACTATGAAACTGTACAATCTCATGCATGTAGAGACTACACAGATCATTAATAGTGAAGGTCTCCCTAATAGGCATAAAGTGGGATACCTTATTCATTTGATCCAGATCATCCATAATGAATCATTCTTATGGGGTGTCTTGGTTAACCCTATCACAAAATCCATAGTGATATCATCTTATTTCCACTTATGAATGAGAAATGATGTAACATCCTAGTTGGCCTTAGATTCTCGGATTTCACTTACTGATAAGTGAAACATCTGTCCAAAAATACTACTACCTCCTTATTCATTACTGACCACCAGTACTATCAACAAAGATCATGATATAAATTTGTCAAAACAGGATGTATTTCCCATATAGAATCCTGAAATTCTCTCATCATCACCTTGAGAAAGCTTGTAGGAATCCATACCCGATCACAAAAAAGAATATAATTGTCGTTGCTAAGAGACCATGCTGATGGCATTTTTCCAATATATAATCTTTCTTTTAGAACTAAGTCCTTTGAATCAGATAAATTATCTATCTTGATCCATTATAAAATATCGAGTATAATAGATTTCAAAGTTAGTTCTACACATTCCCGAGACTCTTGAGCATCTTGATGAATGTATTCAAAGAGCTCCATCATTCACCCGTCAATGGATTACTACCAAACTTCTTTTATTTGTGTATTCTAGATAAAATAATCTGAAAATATGTTTCCATTTCTCAATGTATAAGTTAAATTAAAGTGATAATACAACATATGATTTACCCATCTCCTATGATGAAGGTTCATGTCCTGTTTAGAACATGCACCTAAGGCTCTTGTGGTATATGTACAAAAAAAACTCTCAACCATAAGATATCATCTCCAGTATCTCAGAAAATGTACCACCACAAAAAACTACATATAATGAGTAGGTTAATTCCTCTAATGTGGCATCATATATCTGGAGAAATAAATAACCAATTGATTATATATAATCAGAACTAAATCATATCCAACTCCGGATACATCACAGTATATGATATATGATTTACCCAGCACTGGGAAAGTGTGGATAAGTGATAATTTTATCATACTCTTTTGTTTTTTAAATTCTCTCTCACAAGAATTTGACGAAGTAATATTCACCCATTTCTTGGTCAGACCCGATATAGGTTCCCCCAAATAAAAAAATTATTAGATAAAGCACCGATAATAAACTCTAAAACCCAAAAATCTCTGAATCTCAAAGACATTCTTGGGTCTCTCCAAAGATACCACGATTGTTTCCTTATCTAGGTCCATTAAAACTCCTACCTCTATGATAAAATGACCCAAGAAGTGAACTTTATTAATCCAAAAACTACATTTGGTCATATTGGTGAAAAGACAATGCTCCCTCAATGTACCTAAAACCATGTCAAGATGTTTGTCATGATCAGCTTCCAACTCAAAGTTTAATAAGATTTCATTGAAAAAAACCAAAAAAAGATCTATAAAATAATGAAAGTTGTGATTCATGAAGTCCATGAATACCACTGGTGCGTTCATTAAACCCAACAGTATCAATATGAACTCATACAATCCGTACCTTATTCTAAAAGTAGTCTGAGTAATGTTTGAAGGTTTCACCCTCAAATGGTGATATACAGATCTTAAATTTCTCTTGGAGAAGGACTTATCACCTCTTACCTGATCAAAGTGGTCATCAATGTAACAACGAAAAATTTCATAAATGGAAAATCCCTCTTGGTATTATTAAATGACTTTTTATATATAATGTTTTTATAAAATGTCAACTTCATTGGTTTTATGATAAGAATTGTGACCGTTACTTTTATAGTTGTTGAATAGTGATCACATGATTAGTATAAATATAGGGCTTTAACACATCCAATTTTACTTAGACAAAGGAAGCGATGGCCTCATCCAGTAGAGTTGACCCATACAAAGCCCATTTGTTGGAGCACAGAAAAGAGGTGGCATCCTTGGGCTTTACTCTTGACCAAGCCCAAGCTGATCTTCATCATGTCAAGCTCGAATGAGACCATCTACGGGAAAAGTGGAAGTTGATAGAAATTACCACTCGAGCGATGTTATCCGAGCCACCCCAAGATTCCATCACCATCGCACACCTTACCCTTAAGTCTTATGTGGATTTTTAAGGGGTTATGTAACTAATCCATAGTACAATGTTCATGTGCATTATTTTTTTATATAATAATGAATATAATTTCTTGTCATTATTGATACATTGTAAATAGTTTTTTAAGTACAAATGGTATTTTTAGTTATTATTTAATAAAGAAATCTATTTTATTAAATTAAGGGATTTTTGAATTAAATAATATTTTAATAAAATATTATTATTTTTATTATTATATTAATTTTATTACATATAAATGATCATATAATTTTATGAATGCAATTATAATTTTTATTAAGGTTTGAAAGCCATTTTTGTCAAAACCCGTGAATTTTTGATAAATGTTGGTTTTTATTTTAAAAGTGAAAATTTACATATTTAGAATTTTTTTTAGATAAAATAAATGTTATTTTTGGAATCAGGGCATCGAAATTATCCAACAGTGATTTTTTCATAATTTTCTGAGACAGTCAAATTTTTGAGTATAAATTAAATACCGTTTAAATATATAATGTGTTTTATGACATCATAATGACCAAATAGTGATGTAATAAAATAATATAATATTTATGTTAGGACAATATATGTTTTACCATTAAAATAATGTGATTTTTGGTTTGTTTGGATTACTTTTCAAAGTATTAATGGACCCCTCAAGACTTATTAAACTCCTTGTCTTTCTAAATTTATTTCCATGGGAGTGTGACTCACCTCCACATAAGCAACCCTAATATTTTAAGAAGTTCGGAATTTGTCCTTATAAAATAATGTTTTCCTCTTCCCTTTTCCAAAAATCATGGGAAAAAACCCGGTGATGGTTTGCGGTTTGGATTAATTTAATATAAGGGGTCCCAAACCTAAATAATAAATAATTCCCTCACCTTTCCTATATAAACCCACCCAAGCTCCCACTCCCTCCTCACTCAAAGCCTTTTTAGTTAGTCCAACCTCTTCCCTACCTCTTCTAGAATCCTCCCAAGGTGCCCGAAGCTCCCAAGAAGCCTCTCACATGCCTCTCTCTAGCCTTTGGAAGCACACTTCCAAGTAAGGGTTTTTCTTCCTTTCTCATTTTTGTCCAATTTATTTAAGTTGTTTTTCCCTTTTAAATTCAATTATGAATATTGGGGTATGGTTTGGAACCTCCATAATACTTCCCTCTTTATTTTTTAATGATGGGAGACACTTTCTCTCTCATTAAATTCCTCCCATGTACACCAGTTACTACGCCGAAATTCTGAAAGGAACTTCTCTGTCCCCTTTTACATTCAAGAAATACTTTTGTTTCATGAATCTAAATTCCATTAAAATTGTTTTGACATGTATCTATATGACCTACTTACTGTCCATTACATGTATATATGATGAGTAACCCCTTTATCTCTCATAAACCATTCTTATGAATTCTTATGTCACGTCGTTACGCTGCCGAAATCGCACCGATTTTCCAAGCCAATGTCATTGTGTAGTAAATACCATACCCATTTCTCCATCAAGGGTATTCACCTTTATGAACATTTACTTATTGATTATAAAGTTTCATGTATGAATTCCACATTCCTTTATCATGTAATAAATGATTATGTTTTATGACTCTATGTTTTATGATTCATGTGGCACACTTATGCATGAAATGAAATGTTTAAGAAGGGTGCACCCTTATAGCGCTCCAATGCATTGGGTAAAGTATAGTATCATGATACATCATGTGAAATGAGTGTTGACTCATGCTAATTCAAGTGCAATGAGGGTTTAATCTTACTTTTTGTGCAATGAGGATGTACTCATGCTCCATGTACAATGGGCCTTGGCTCATGCTAATTCCATGTTAAGTGTTGTTACCACATTTCCATGTTATGATTATCATGATTTATCATGCGTTTATGTTCATGTTTCCCTTGTGCTATATTGATATGCCTAATGTCTAACATGTACTGTACTCCTCATGTTATTCCATATGTATTCCCTTACTGGGCTTTATAGCTCACCCTTTTCTTATGCATGTCCTCAGGTTATCCCATGCAATCCTAAGTACGAGGGAATGTAGTGGTCATGTAAAGGAAGTTTTCAATAAAGATGTTGTATTTCATGTTTTATGTTTTTATGTAATAATCCTAATCCCCAAAGACACTAAAACTCTAAATCTTCTTTGTTATATCAAGTGAAGTTTTATGTAATAAATCATGTTTAAGTTGTAATAAAAAGAAGGGTTGTCATAGTTGGTATCAGAGGATAGGTTTGGTTACTTTTGGGTTTAGGATTAGAAAACCCTAGTAAAGCCTTAGATACAAGACTAAGTACAATAAAAACGTCCCTAAGTTTTGGTGAGTATTTAGTAAGTGGGTTATCAAGCAAATACATCCCTGTCTGGATACGAGCAGGTAGAGGCGGCTCTAACACAAATGTATCCTAGGGGTAAAACCCGAAAACACCGCTTTGAGCTAGACTCAAACGGGAACCGATGCATAACAATGGGCCATGATGCACTCTTTGTTACGAAACTCCTGGGGGATATGTTTTGATAAATTCACAAGCTTAGTATGAACCCTTATTAAGGGAATTAAAAAAATGCCCCTAAGAATATATATTAGAAGGTAGATCATGAAAAGCCTAGATTGAAGCCTATAGACTCATGAGTTAAGGAAATAAATGTTTATTTATAAGTCATCAACTTTTGACTTTTTATTACCCTTTATGTGTTACCCCTAACTTTCCTTTTATTCTAGACAATGGCCGGTAATAGGAGGACTCAGGCTAACAACCGTTGTAAAGATTAGTGTGATGACTATACTAATGAGATGCCCAATCCAATGGGAGTGGGAATTGCGAACTTTGTCACGCTTCTCTCTCAGCTAACTCAAGTTTTGAATAGAAACACGGGTCAAGTGGAATGTTGAACCCCCCTTAAGAAATAACTAGTCGCTATCAAGAGCTTTATGAGACAAAGGCCTCCTACTTTTAGTGGATCTTCCGATCCCACAATCGCTGAACAATGGATCAACTCCCTTGAAAAGATATTCTCCATACTTCAATGTTCTGAACAAGAGAAGGTTCTCCTGGTGGATTATTTTATGGAGGGTGAAGCTGATCAATGGAGGACATTGATAGAAAATACAAAGCCTGAGGAGGAGATCGAGGCGTTGAAATGGAAGGATTTCCAGAAGATATTTTTCAATAAATATTTTCCACGCACCCTCCGGCTTAAGAGGGAAAGGGACTTCCTTCCCCTCAAGAAAAAAGTTGAATAATTTGTTGGAATGTATGAGGAAAACTTCACAAGGCTTACACGATATGCTTCCGGCTTTGTCGTTACCCCAGAATGCAAATTTGTACACTTCTTTGGTGGGATGAAGCCTAGCCTGTGGAAAGCATTGGCAATCCGTGACTTCGAAGCTATGAGGAAATTGTTCGATGTACCCTCAAGGTAAAAATGGAGATTAGATAATCACATGGTTATCATGGGGATAAGAATCATACGGTGTAATTCAATGATGGTGGGCCGATGGATAAACCCAACAGTGCTAAGAAGATCCAGCACCCGACTTGCCAAAAGTGCGGAAAGAAGAACCCTGGAAATTGCCTAAAGGGGACGAGGAAATGCTTCAGGTGGGGAAGGGAAGGGCACCTAGCTGTTAACTGTCAGGAAGAAATACCCACGACTGTGACAGATGAGAGGAATTCTCCGTTCGAACATCAACACATTGTTCAATGCTACAAATGCAAAGAACTGGGTCATTTTGCAAATTAGTGCCCTAATCCAAGGGTTTTCAAAGACAACCAATAACCTCTAAGGCAGCAAGGAAGAGATTTTTACATCACTTCTACCAAAGTGAACCCTGATAAAGAAGTGGTGACAGGTACTCTAGTTATTCATTCAAGAATAGCGAACATACTTTTTTGATTCAGGTTCTACACATTATTTTATATCTCGAAAGTTTAGTAGAACAATCCCAGCACCACCACAAATCATGGAAGTGAAGATGTCAGGGAGTACGAAAAATGGGGAAATCATTGCATCCCATGAATATAAGTCCTCCCCTGTCATAATATGTGGATTGAATTTCTTGGTGAACCTCGTCATACTCCCTATGGTAGAATTTGATGCAATTCTTGGGATGGATTGGCTTTCCTTATATATAGCCAACATAAATTTTCGGGAGAGGGAAATCACACTCCATATGGAGAATCGACCCCCCGATTCTTTACAAGTGTACGGAGGAAGATGAATCTCCTTTAGCTCCATCTTCTCAAGCATAGATATTACTCCCTTATGAGCACGCGTATCTGGCTCAGATGATTGAGTCCAAGGAAGAAAACCATCCTTGAAGAAATCTCTATTGTGAGGGAATTCGCTGAAGTATTTCTCGAGGAACTGCCTAGTCTTCCTCCTAGAAGAGATGTTGAATTCTAAATTGAAATTATAATCGGGGATTTACCAATATCCAAGACTCCATATAGAATGGCTATTGTAGAGCTTGAAGAGCTGAAGAAAAAACTACATGAGAATCTGGATAAAGGGTTTATACACCTTAGTGCTTCACCATGGGGTGCACCAGTCCTCTTCATCAAGAAGAAAGATGGGTCAATGTGACTTTACATCGATTATCGTGAACTTAACAAAATCACGATAAAGAAAATGTATCCTCTCCCAAGAATTGATGACTTGTTCGATTAGCTGCGTAGACCACAATACTTGTCCAAGGTGGACTTGCGGTCGGGATATTATCAAGTAAGTGTGAATAAGGAAGATATCCCCAAGACTGATTTTCACACAAGATACGAGCACTATGAATTCATAATAATTCCTTTCAGACTCACTAATTCTCCATTAATCTTTATGGACTAAATGAATAGAGTATTTAGAGATTACCTAGACAAATTTGTGGTAGTCTTTAGGGATGAAATTCTAATATACTCCAAAACCAAGGAGGATCATGAGGAGCATTTAAGAACTGTACTAGAGACTTTGCACAAGGAGAAGTTCTATGCAATGTACAACAAGTGTGAGTTCTGGTTGAAGGCGGTCTCATTCTTGGGCCATATCATCATAAGAAACGGGATATCTGTGGATCCATCCAAAACAGATGCAATTGAGGGATGGCCAAGGCCAACATCAGTAACAGATATCCGTAGCTTCTTGGGGTTATCTGGATATTATTGACGATTTGTGAGAAATTTCTCACAATTGTCTAACCCTATTACCAAGCTAACTCGAAAGGGAGTAAAGTTTTCTTGGAGTGATGAATGTGAAGAATTCTTAAAGGAGTTGAAAAGGAGGCTTATCACTGTGCTCTTGCTCACTTTTCCCACAAGTGGGGAAATTTTTGTGGTATTCAGTGATGCTTCGAAGAAGGGCTTAGGATGTGTGTTGATGCAGAATGATAACGGTATATCCTATGCCTCAAGACAATTAAAAATCCATGAGTGAAACTATCCAACACATGTTCTGGAGTTGGCGACAATGATCTTTGCCTTGAAAATCTGGCGGCATTATCTCTATGGGGAGAAATGTGAGATATATACTGACCACAAGAGTCTTAAATATATATTCACACAGAAAGAGCTTAATATGCACTAGAGAAGATGGATAGAGCTCCTCAAGGATTATGACTGTTCAATCCATTACCACCCTGGGAAAGCGAACAAGGTGGAGGATTCCATAAGTAGAAAGGATCCAGCGATTCTATCAATGAAGAGAATTGAGAAAGATCCAATCTTCTTAGACTAGATGAAGATGGACATGGGAATCATAGAGAAGGGAACATCATCAATCCTTTCACAAATGATTGCTCAACCATCTCTTTTGGAAAGGATAAAAGCTGCTCAAAAAGATGATGTGGGAATTAAAGAAAAAGTTAAAGCTATCGAAAAAGGGAAATACTTGAAGTTTAATGTTAATGAAGAAGGAATTGTGAGGTTTGGGAAAAGAATATGTGTTCCATCAAGTCCGAAGCTGAAGAAGGAACTTTTGGATGATGCACATAGTTCAAATTTCTCTATTCACCAAAGGAGCACAAAGATGTATCAAGATATCAGAGGAAACTTTTGGTGGGATAATATGAAGAAGGAGATTGCTAAATATACATAAAAGTACCTGTTGTGTTAGTAAGTGAAGGTAAAGAGGCATAAGTCTAAGGGGATGATTCAATCATTGCCCATACCAGAATAGAAATGGGTAAACATCACCATGGACATTGTCACCAGACTTCTGAGGATATCCAAAGGCAACAATGCAATCTGGATTGTTGTGGATCGTCTTACAAAGACTGCACACTTCATTGCTATTCGGGAGGATTTCTCATTGGATCAACTAGAACAGATATATATCTGGGAAGTGGTAAGGTTTCATGGAGTACCATTATCTATTGTGTCTGATCGATATCCAAGATTCACCTCTATGTTTTGGAAGAGTCTTCAACATGCTCTGAATACTGAACTGAACTTCAGTACAACCTATCATCCACAAACTGATGGCCAATCTAAGCGGTCTATCCAAACACTTTAGGATATGTTGAGAGCGTGCTCAATGGACTTTAAAGGAGGATGGGATCAATATCTCCCTCTAGTTTAGTTCTCTTATAATAACAATTTCCACCCAAGCATTCATATGGCACCATATGAAGCCTATATGGGAAAAGGTGCAGAACACCAGTATATTGGGATGAGGTCGGTGAATGTAAACTGCTTGGACCAAAAATGGTCGAGGAAATAGTGGAGAAGGTGAAAACCATTCAGAATCATATTAAGGCATCCCAGAGTCGACAGAAGAGTTATGCAGATAATCGTCGACGAGACCTTGAGTTTAAAGTTGGAGACATGGTTTTTCTATGCATAACTCCGTGGAAGAAGGTCCTGAGGTTTGGAAAGAAAGGGAAGTTAAGTCCAAGGTACATCGGCCCCTTCGAGATTCTTGATCGTGTCAGGGATGTGGCCTATCGAATAGCACTTCCACCTACTATGGACAAAGTACATGATGTCTTTCATGTATCCCTCTTAAAGAAGTACATACCGGATCCTTCAAATGTACTCTCTTCGGAGGTGGTATAATTAGAAGATGATCTTTCTTATGAGGAACAACCAGTGAAGATCTTAGATCATAGAGAAAAAGTTCTACAAAATAAGACAATTCCCCTCGTCAAGGTGTTGTGGAGAAACCACAAGTTTGAAGGAGTGACTTGGGAATTAGAGGAAGTGATGAAGCTAAGTTACCCACATCTGTTTTAGTGTGGGAAAAGGAAAATTTTGAGGGCGAAATTTCTTAAGGGGGGAATATTGTAATGACCCAAAGTTTCATTAATGGAAAATCCCTCTTGATCTTATTAAATATCTCTTTTTATAAAATGTTTTTATAAAATGTCAACTTCATTGGTTTTATGAAAAGAATTGTGACCGTTAATTTTATAGCCGTTGAATAGTGATCACATGATTAGTATAAAGATAGGGTTTTAACACATCTAATTTTACTTAGACAAAGGAAGAGATGGCCTCATCCAGTAGAATTTCCCCATACGAAGCCCATTTGTTGAAGCTCGAAAAAGAGGTGGCATCCTTAGGATTCTCTCTTGACCAAGCCCAAGCTGAGATTCATCATGTCCAGCTCAAACATGACCATCTACATGAAAAGTGGAAGATGATAGAAATTACCACTCGAGCGATGTTATCCGAGCCACCCCAAGAGTCTGTCACCATCACACACCTTACCCTCAGGTCTTATGCGGCTGTTTTAAGGGGCTATGCAACTAATCGATAGTATTATGTTCATGTACATTATTTTTGTCTATAATAATGAATATATTTTCTTGTCCTTATTGATACATTGTAAATAGTTTTTAAAGTACAAATGGTGTTTTTATTTATTATATAATTAAGAAATATATTTTATTAAATTAAGAGATTTTTGAATTAAATAATATTTTAATAAAATATTATTATTATTATTATTATTAGATTAATTTTATTATATATAAATGATCATATAATTGTATGAATGCAATTATAACTTTTATTAAGGTTTTAAAGCCATTTTTGTCAAAACCCGTGAATTTTCGATAAATGTCGGTTTTTATTTTAAAAGTGAACATTAATATATTTAGAAAATTATTTAGATAAAATAAATGTTATTTTTTGGAATTAGGATGTCAAAATTATCCAACAGTGAATTTTTCATAATTTTCTGAGACAGTCAAATTTTTGAGTAAAAATGAAATACCGTTTAAATATATAATGTGTTTTATGACATCATAATGACCCAATAGTGATGTAAGAAAATACTATAATCTTTATGTTCGACCAATATATGTTTTACCAATAAAATAATGTGATTTTGGGTTTGTTTGTATTACTTTTCAAAGAATTAATGGACCCCTCAAAACTTATTAAACACCTTGTCTTTTTAAATTAATTTCCATGGGAGTGTGACTCACCTCCACATAAGCAACCCTAATATTTTAAGAAGTTCGGACTTCGGAATTATAAAATAATGTTTTCTTATTCCCTTTTCCAAAAACCATGGGCAAAAACCATGGGATGGTTTGTGGTTTGGATTAATTTAATATAAGGGGTCCCAAACCTAAATAATAAAAAATTCCCTCACCTTTCCTATATAAACCCACCCAAGCTCCCACTCCCTCCTCACTCAAAGCCTTTGTAGTTCATCCAACCTCTGCCCTAATCTCTATAGAATCCTCCCAAGGTGCCCCAATATCCCAAGAAACCTCTCACAAGCCTCTCTCTAGCCTTTGGAAGCACACTTCCAAGTAAGGGTTTTTCTTCCTTTGTCATTTTTGTCCAATTTTCTTTAAGTTGTTTTACCCTTTTAAATTCAATTATGAATATTGGGGTATGGTTTCGCACCTCCCTCATACTTCCATATTTATGTTTGAATTACGGGAGACCCTTTCTCTCTCATTAAATGCCTCCCATGTACACCCGTTACTATGCCAAAATTCCGAAAGGAACTTCTCTCTCATCTTTTAAATTCAAGCAATACTTTTGTATCATGAATCTAAATTCCATTAAAATTGTTGGGACATGTATCTATATAAGATCCTTACTGTACATTACATGTAAATATGATGGGGAACCCCTTTATCTATCATCTACTATTTTTATGAATTCTTATGTCACACCATTACGCTGCCAAAATCGCACTGATTTTCTAAGCCAATGTCATTCTGTAGTGAATACCATGCCCATTTCTCCATCAAGGGTATTCAACTTTATGCACATTTACTTATTGATTGTAAAGTTTCATGTATGAATTCCAAATTCTTTTATTGTGCAATAAATGATTATGTTTTATGACTCCATGTTTTATGATCCATGTGGAACACTTATACATGAAATGAAATGTTTAAGAAGGGTGCGCCCTTATAGCGCTCCAATGAATTGGGTAAAGTATAGTATCATGATACGTCATGTGAAATGAGTGTTGACTCATGATAATTAAAGTGCAACTAGGGTTTAATCGTGCTTTATGTGCAATGAGGATTTACTCATGCTCCATGTGCAATGGGCCTTGGCTCTTGCTAATTCCATGTTAAGTGTTGTTGCCACATTTTGATGTTATGATTATCATGCTTTATCATGCCTTTATGTTCATGTTTCTCTTGTGCTATATTGATATGCCTAATGTCTAACATGTATTGTACTCCTCATGTTATTCCATGTGTATTCCCTTACTAGTCTTTATAGCTCACCCTTTTCTTATGCATGTCCTCAGGTTATCCCATGAAATGCTAAGTATGAGGGAATGTAGTGGTCATGTAAAGGAAGTTTTCAATAAAGATGTTGTATTTCATGTTTTATGTTTTTATGTAATGATCCTAATCCCCAAATACACTAAAACTGTTGATCTTCTCTGTTGTATCAATTGAATATTTATGTAATAAATCATGTTTAAGTTGTAATAAAAAGCAGGGTTGTCATAATCAATATGTGAAAGTGGATACCATTTCTGGACCATCATCTAGTTCAATATCTAATAATCCACACATAAGAATAAGGTACCATCAACCTTATTGGAGAAAAGAACCAGAGAACCCCTTTGAGATGCACTTGGCTATATGAAACCTATAGATTCCAATTATTCCAATTAATCTTTCTAATCCCAAATCTATGCTTGTTCTATTACATAATGCCGGATAGAAACTGGCTCTACTCCTGACGCTTACTTGATCATGAAATTGACCTCTTTCTTGGACGGTAAGCCATACAACTCATCCTGGAAAACATTCTGCAAGTAGACTATCATTAGAGGAAAAATATCCTACTACATTCCACCATCATAAAAAAATTAGGAATTCCATCTGAATCACGAGACAATCCATAGAACATTGATTTGGTCCCATAAGATCAGCCTAAAGATCTTACTCACACTAAAGAGAGTTACTACAACCTTATAGGGACAGAAATGAAACTCTCCTTTGGTAATAGTTAATATGATCCTATTATAAAACTATACAATGCATACCAAGATTAAAATTTAAGTCCATCATTTCCATTATGAATGATTCCCAAAATAAATGATAACAACCAATTTATTGAGAATACTCCTCACAATGTTTAATATTCTTTGACAGATCTCTCAACGATGTATCAATTGTCAAACCACCATGCAAGATTTCCATTACCTGCCCCAATGCATTTTCAAAAATAGTTGATATAAATGAATGTAATTCTCCTATATCAAAAAAATGATAGAATGCATAGATTATACAAGAATTGTACCTCTGATGGTAGAATGTCATGACTCCACAATAACCAGAGTAATTAGCATAGTGTATAACAGACTAACCCATCCTAAATGGAATCTAGACTGCCTCCCCTATGCTATTCCACAAAAATGGTATTGATGATGATGCACTGGGTTAACACATCCTCTACCTCACCTAGAATGTCCGGTGGTACTCTAGATGTAAGTTCATCGATGAGTAGATGAGTCCTTTCCAAACCCTAGTACCCATACGAATCCCATTCCACTACTCTATTATGTGGTGTTCCTACAAAACTTTTAAATGTGACCCAACTGACCACAAATATGAAACTCTAAATCAAGGGTGTAGACACTGAGGCCACCTATGTCCCAACATTCTATACTGATAGAACTATAATGGAACATGATCCATAGATGGATACCTACTGCCCTGAGTTCTCTTCCCATTGATTGTTTGGTGATAACTATCATAGGGGAGTCTCTTTCCACCAAAAAAAGAGCTCCTAGTTTTCCTAGTTAATACAGCCTAGCCTTTTCTCGGGGCCACTCTCAAATTCCATTCTATTATGAGTTCTGAATTCATCCCATCTAAAATGCTACTCTATAAAAGGATATTCATCTGTTATCTTTTCTCATAGTGAATCCCATCCTGAAAACACCTCACATTAGAGATCTCATTAGCTACTAAATATAGATAAAATCAATACAAGTAGGTGTAACATCTATCATAGTCCATCACTGATATACTCTCCTATGTTAGGTGAATGGACACACAAGACTTCTCATCCCTCAACATCTCAGGATAGAAGTAGCTCAAAACCTACACGTCTATTTCCTCCATGATAATTCCTCTTACTTCCCATATTTCTCTAGAATGTCCCACTAATGATTGGAAGTACTACAAAGAATGTATGTAGTAAGATTCACCCTCCTATATGTTGGTTTCTCTAGGTGATTGAAGATATTCTAGAATAACTCAATCCAAAACTCACCTACCTTGGGGCCTCCCTCCCCAGTTAATGTAGGAAAATTATTTAGCTAAAACTATCCTATAAACTCATAAATTGATGGCACCGATTAAGAATATCCCTTTACATGGATCACATGACCCTCAAGAAGTTTTCAGGAAGCTGAAAGTCCATCTGACCCTCAATAGATACCGGAAGATCCAACTCAAATGTGTCAGGAGCATTTTGATTTCCACAATCCTAACACTCAACTCGCAGAGGATGAGAAAATATTTTTTCTACAAGAAAAACACACTCCTTAGAACACTATCTATAATAATAAGGTCTACCTCAATATGTGATAATAATATAGAACCGCTGCTTCTAGTCTTTATAAACATTGATTGCAAGTGTTTTATCATGAATTATCAATACTTTCATTTCATTTATAATATATAATTTGTATATATTATCATAGTTAACACATGAAATTATATATCTCATGCAATAAATATGTCCCTACCATGAAAAATTCATGTCAAGATATATCACTTTATGACTATAATTATTTATTCAAACTTATCTCAAACCATACCGAGCCATAAGTATAATCATTGAAAACAAAAACATCTCAAAAAAAAAACAGCACACAACATGTGAGTCATCCTAGGTGAAATAACATAAAAACATAATAAGAGAACATCATAAAGAGAAATGCCATCCCAAGGTACCCATATTTTTTTCCCATACATGGGTTATCTAATTCTATTCACGAGCTCATTACTAATTCCTGAAAAATCCTAGAATCCTTTCTACCTTCTAAAAATTGAAAATAAATATAAAATAAAAAAAACTACACCTGTGATACCATAGTGTAATGTTTCCCGATCTGACACCCTAAAAGATGGTCGAATCAGGCAGGTTATGGGACCTAAAGTACACATCCCCATACACTTGACGCTTATAACTAGTAGTGGGGGTGTAATGAATATAGTGGGAAGACTATAACCCCTAGTTTAGTGTTACAATACTATAGAATAATAAAATATTAATAAATATTAGAGTAATGAAAAAATATTTGAAACTGTACAACACAGAAATGGAAGGTGACAGAAGGAACCAATAAGCCAATAATAAATAAATCATGTAGTTATAGACTGACAACTATCTAATTCCAAATGAAAAATAATACAAGTAGAAGAATTTTCTGACATTAGTAAACTAAAAAACCTAGGTTTCGAACCCCATTCTGGTACCATCTCCAAAATATTGCACATCGAGCAGGAAACATTCAGCAATAAGGTCCCTTGCCATATTCTAAACCTGCATCCATATAATCTTCTCAAATACCAAATGGAGTCCTAAATAGGGTGTGAATAAAAATCAGTAGGTCAACACCACCATGTCTAAATGAAACTATACAGATAATAAATTTATTCAATAAAGAAAAAAAAATTATATTGATTAATCAATTAATACAATACATAAATCAATCTACTTTGGCACCAAACTATAATGACTTTGAGCAAGTAGCACAACCATGCTAACCATAACCATAAACCATGGAATAATCACATAACCAAGAAAAACCATATGTATAATAATTCCATATTTTAGGAAAATCTCTATATATAAGAATTTCAGTATCCAATGGGCCAAGACCACTATATAATCATTTCAGCATTCACCAGGCATAACCCTATATAAAATAATTTTAGCACCAAACTGGGCCAAGCCTAATATATAAGCATTTTAGAAATCAATAGGTGTATCACTATGTATAAAAATTTCATCATCAAACTGGGACAAGACATCTATACAATAATTTCCGAAATCACTGGGCATATCCATATATATTATCATTTTAGCATCAAACTAAAAAATTCATAACAAAAAGTTATCAAAATATCACATCATAAGCTATAACCATTAATTATGAAAATTACCATTTGTCTTTTAATTTCAACTTCATTTATTTATCATATAATAAATAGTCATAACAATACCCCATAATCTATTACCCAAATTATTCTATATCAATAAATCTCCTACAAACTCATGTCATGCTAAACTCACTTTAAACAATTAACCAATGTAATATTATTCTAGGGTTATCTCATCCAATGGGAATCCAAAATCTTGGTTTCAACATCAATATAATCCAAATTGGTCCAATGAATAATCCAATCCATAATTTAACAAGATTAATAAATTAAATAATTAATCAATTTGAAAATCATGGTAGTACAATCACAGTATTTTATATACTCAATAATTAAATAGACTATAGGGTTAGTTTTAGACCGCTACCTTAATCTGGTAATTAAGAAACACTTCTAACAGCTAACACTAACATGAACAATGTTTTGGAAGAGCACAATAAGGGACCTAGATCACACCAAATTAATATCAAAACCTGAAACAAACATGGCAAATATATTTTAAATGCAATGACAGAGAAAAAAGTAATAAGCGGGAACGCCTGACAAAAAAAACTCACCAGAGATTAGATGTGTAATTAGGACATCTGGAATAAAGGAAATAGATCCATCATTTCCTCAAAATTACTTTAGGCCTGAGAGGGGTGGGATTCATGTGGTGGAATAAAAATTATAAGTTCAAAACATTGCTTAAAACTATTGATCATGAGATGTACACAATGTGTAACCCTCTTTCACATAAGGTATTTCTCATTTAGGAGTTACGTTAAAAAATGTGTCACCATAGGTGAATAAATCTCTTATATGAACATAGCATGTCGTGTAATGTTGATTCATGGTGTATAGTCTAGTTCACACCATGAACCAATTCATGACCTTTATTCAATTCATGAAATATTTCCAGTGGTAGTTACACGTCGTGTAATCCATTTACATGGTGTGTAAATTCCTTGTAGAAAGTTTTTAGCCTAACTTCTAGAATGGTTCCAAAAACACGTCTGAAGCCTTTTGAACTTATGAAAAACATTTGTATGTATGTTTAAAAAGTTTATTCCAAGACTCCATTAATTTAAAAAATTATAAATACTTGAAATTTTGGTTATTTTCCCCAAACAAAGGATCTATGTCTCAAAACATGACTCAAACAACAATGTTTTAAGATAAGGAAATCCAAAAATTAGATGTTTGATGAAAAAATCAAAGAGAAAAATTCCTAGAAAAAGACGGGATATCACAATTTTAAGGTTTGTAATTGATTATTTCATGTTGATTAAGTGTGAATATATACTTGGAAACCCAACACCCCAAAATTGACAAATCAATAAGTTTGATGAAAAAAAAAATAATCTAATGAGAGAGGTTCTATTGCACAATGGATCCGATAGAATGTTCTGGTATCACCTCTATCTCCATTCCAATCTCATAATACTCAACAACCAAATATAAGGGCCTTCCCCTTACTTGGATCATGAAAGTAAATACTACGTGTCCACCAATGTTCATGTGAATAATATAAATATGAAATTAGGTATGACACAAAAATGGGTCCTTAACAAAATCCAAAAATATTTATGGGTTCATGTATTATATACTAGGTAGATGAATTTTTTTTCACATAAACCCAAGTTAGGTCATCATGCACTAAAAAAGTCTCCACGAACCATAACCTTATTTTCTTTAGTAAATTCCATTTAAAAGAGTCATTTCATACCAAGAAAAATCGATGACATTCTATAATAGGATTCAAATACTAATGAATGAATAAGATATCCAACCATAGAATATAGAATAAATTAGGAGTAAGGTGTAACATAACTAACCTATTTTATAAGAAATTGATCATGAGGATGGTGTAACATTGACAACCTCTAATATAAGAAACAAATCTTGATGAAGACATAATTTGAAAAATATAATTTATATAAAATAGATCATGAGGAAGGAATAACATATCCAACCTTCCATATAAGAAACATATGCTGATAAATGTGTAATATAACTAGTGACCCTTTAGGAAACCGATCTTGAAGAAGGCATAACATATCCAACTCCTAGTATAATATTGGGAAAATTATCCAAATTAAATGGTTGATTTATCAATCATAAGATAAGTCCCCTAGGTCCAAAATCCATTCCCAAGTCGGAATGATAACAAATAATAGAAACTAATAATTCTTAAGCTTACACTGTCCACAAATAGTCTAGAACCTCAGGGAAAAAACATCATCTTAAACTATCACTCACAAGAGAGATTACCCCATTGGAAAATATTACCTCATAACTCATATAAACTTAATATAAACTCATTATTTTCAAATCACAACTCTTATAACACATGTTATGTTAATAAAAGTATATATATTACATTAAGAATACCCTTTAATATCAATAAAAATATTAGAAAACTCAATTTAAGCCTCATAATTCAATAATGTAAACCTTAAACTCCCCCTATTGGCTTTAGATCAGTCATAACTAAGATGAACCATTCCAAAATGACTTCCTCGTGATAAATTACTCCATTTATAACCTACCCAATCTTACTAATACACTAATTTGAGGAATCATTCACACACCCATGTACCATCTTGAATAATATTCCATGTTATATCATATAATCAATGAAACATTATAAGGACCACCCACCCTAAGCCACTAGTATCATGATAATTAAAGAAATAAAAAAATATACAGACTTAATAAAATTGATTTCCAAACATAAAATAACATTTATAAATTAGGAATTTGAGTTATATGTTCACAAGGTTTTCCAAGCATGTCCCAAAAGAGTTATCAAGGTATAAGTGTTTACTTTGATTATAGGAATGTATATTAGAAGATATATCTTGGATGATTATTGTTTTATTTTTCTTCTCATTATTCATGATGTATAAAGTTTTAAAAATAAAAGAAAATAATAATTTGGGATGAAGAGTCTTGAAAAAGTTTTATTTATGTTTGTTATATTGACTGTTATATTTATAAAGGAATTTAAGTGTAGTTTTTTAAAAAAAAATTCCTTCTCTAGTCCAACTTACCTGAGTAGCTAATTCATCCCATAGGGACACACAACTAAGCTCAATGGAGATCTATCCATTTTCAATTTCTGTGATTAGTGGAAGATATATTGTATGGTTCCATGTAGAAATATAGTGCACTGATGAATTATGCTTAGAGTATACCATGTAGGTGATATGATGATCCAATAGAGAGAACCGAATCCATTATAACTTCATTGGATGTGGAATAGTGCATATTGGATTATAAAACACACAAGAGTATATACATAAAATCGATGTGGGACTTAGTTTTTGGGTGTACTATTCATTTTTTTAAAACATATGTTCACATGTGATATTTGATTGAGACGATAAAGTTTCTCCATGGTAACCTACCACGAGAATATCATGTTTTCTATATTTTTGGGGAATTCATTTAGTTGTACCACACCTTAAATATTGGATTTATCCACCACTCAAGATCAGAGAAGCTGATTTTTTATTTATAATGGCTAAAATGTTAAGATAATAATTAGTGTAGAGAAGAATAAAAATTTAAGATGATTTATATGACTTTAGAGTATGTTGTTAATCATATGATGAGAGTATGTACATGATCTTATTAATTAAGAATATGCCTTTGATCACATGACTTTCATGTATGACTTCCACATTATATGAATTACTTTGTATGAATTTGAAAATGCGTAATTTGTATGGATTTCTTGTTTGTATTCAATATTTTGGACATAAGATTTGTTCATATTACTTAGAAAAAGGGATACTCAAACGACCTCCTAAATCTTATGATATTTTAATTTTAATGATTACATGTATGCTATTTGTTAATGGGAATAATAACCATGATCAGTTTCATTATGATTATGGTAGAAAAATTTATGAAGATGGATGAAGAATAATTTGAGGAATTATTTTTCACTATAAAGGAGAAATACTTGAAATATTTTGTTTCATGTATGAGTTATACATATATTTGATGGTATTTTATATGTATGGATATTTCATTGATAAAATGAGGTGATTTTTTGGAGAAGTTTCAAATAAAGTAGAAACACAATAGTTTCTTCACGTTTGATGAATTTATAGTTTATAAACTAGTTTTATAGGTATTATAAAGGGATTATATTTATGTATAAGTTTAAAGATATTTAATTTTGAATTTATGATGTTTCAGATTACTAAAATATTTTGAAATTCAAAATCGATTTGTTCATGGAATACAATGAAGAGAATATGAAATAGAGACAAATGATGATGTAGATTTCACATACACACAAAAATATATATATATTGAAATATATATATATTGAAGGTAAAATATATTTTTTGGTTAAGAGGTATATTTGAAGCCCTTATATTTGGAAAACACATTTGATTTTCGAAGACATATGTCCTAACAATCTATACAACATAAAGAATCTATGTGTGTTAATGTAGAAATGAAGAAGGTGATTGAGTGTAACTAATTTACCCCAATAAAGTTTTTTTTATCTTATAATAAAAAATGATGAGGCAAAACTATATTTTGCTACTTTAAAGAAGAATAAGAAGTTTATTGTGTATACTATCATGTATACTAAAGAAGGAGAAACAATCTCCTACTATTTTAATAACAAGTGATTTCATAACTTTTTAATTGTAATAGAAGAAGTTGATTGTGTATACTATTGTGTATATAGTAGTGTAAATATCAAATTTTGAATCTAGCATGTATTTTGATCATTGATGTAACACCCAAAATTTACTTATAGTAAGCCTTTATTTTTATGGAAATGATAGCACAATTTATGTAGTTTTATTCATGAATGTGATTAAAAAATAAATTATAAAATTTCATAGATTGAATTTTATTTAATAAATTTCATTTTAAAAATGATAATATCAAATTTATGTTAGGGTTAAATTTTTTAATTTTTTTGAAATGATTGATTTTTCAGTGAATAGTGAAAAAATAACGATTTTTCAAATAATTTAATTTGTTTAAATTAAATAAATTTATTTAAAAGTACCATTATATTTTGGATTTGGTATTAAATTAATATATGGTCAATTTTATTTATAATAATATAATTTTAATCAACAATTTTCATGATTTTGATATATGTTAATTTTTATGCTTAAAAACACATTTTTTTTTCTAAAAAAATGTTTTTCATTACATTTTATGGATTTATATTAAAATGAATTAATTCAAATTTTATAAGATTAATCTTGAGAAATTTATACCATATTTTAAATCTAGATGTTCAAATTGTTTAAACTTATCCATTTTATTTTTAGCCATTATCAATAGTAACTGTCATAAAATTTATCTTGATAGTAAAGTGTAAATCGGATAATTAAGGTTAAAAATTATGTGATAAGGAATTAAAAATCAACCAAAAACAAGAATTTATTCCATTTTATGGTATTAATTCATCCATACACATCCCAAATTCTAATATATTTATTTTTTGTGCCGTTTTATCTTGGTAAATAAAATAATATTATTTTAATTAAAAAAATCAGAAAAATTTCCCCCTTTTGCTTTTAATTTATTTTATATGATCACATATGGATAGAAATATGTTATGTAATAATATAAAAGTTTTTTTTGGAAAGAATTTATTTATTTATATCAGGATGAATTATTTTTAATTTTTATTTATTGAATAATTAGCTTAAATACTTACACAACGCCAACACTGTACTTATTCAACTAATAGTAAAATCAAATAAATGATTATAAAAATATTAAAAGTAATATAATTTGAATGAATTACTGTATCCTAAAAATTTTATAGATAATTATATCATATTATTATTACATTAAATGTTTATATTTTTATTCTTTTATAGTCATGTTGTTTTCAATGTCAAATTAAATGAATGGTTTAAAAAATGACATTAATGATATTTCATAATAAATAATATTTTATTAAATGATTAAAAATTTATAAAAATATTATATTCATCCAATATAAATGGATATGGTTTAAAATTTTAAATATATTCCATTTATTTGTATATTTTCTCTTTATGGTAACATTCTTGTCCCTTAATGGGTAGAAAAATTTTATATTGTAGTAATTGTTAAAAGGGTTAAGTGGGGGTTAAAACTAAGAGATAAGGGTGAAAAAAATTAAAACTCAAATTTTTTTTTGGATGAGGTAATTTAGTCTAATAAAAATATTATATTACAATTATATCAATTTTTTTCCATTTTTATTTAATAATTAATTTATATTAATTTAATACTTTAAGTAATTACAAGATTACCACTCCCGTAACTTATAAAAGGACACCCATTCTCTATTTTTTACACAAAATTGAGAAAAATAGCTTGAAAACATGTAAAGTTACCTTCTTAATATCCTTACCCAAGTCTTATAGGTTTTTTCTTTCTAAAATACCGGCGTTATGTACCTTAGGTTGTGATATAAAGGAAGTATGGTTGAGAAGTGGTAATCATTTTTACTAGCTTTATCAAATTTATTTCTTATTATTCTACCTATAAATATATTTCAAACATTATAAAATAACATATAAAATATTATAAAGATATTTATATATTATTATGATTGCGGGATAACCATTTTACACCTCTTTTCTGTCATAATAAAAGTGAAAACATCACTTTTGCGTACGTACATATTACCATCTCTATGTAGCCGTGGAATTCATTTTTCATTACCATTTTACTTGGATGGTCATAAAGATATAACTAATGAGTATTTATGATATTTATAAAATTATTATTATTCAATATTTATTATATCATACACACCTTCTTATATTCCAATTTTTTAGAAAACGATAACGTCGCTCTTGGGTACGTGTGAAATACCACCTCCATGAAGTGATGTGCTCCATTTTTAATTTCCAATTTATATGTATGATAATAAGGTTATATTTAGTGTATATAAATGAAATTTATATCATGATTAATATTTTTTATAACTATAATAAAAGTAAAAGTACTTGAACTTTCATGACAAAACCTCTGTGAGATTATAAAATAGTTATCACCAGAAATAGTGATAATAATAAATTATTATTAAAGAATAAGTGATAATATTTTATAATATGATATTATATGATATTATGAATATTATTAGGGTTATTTTATAAATTAATAACATGTTTAAAACTGTTATACGTGAGGTTAAATCACAATCAACCAAAGGGAAACAAGAGGTAAGGGTTTTTCAAACTCAATTTACATTAATTGGGTTATACTTCTACTTCATTGATTTTATAATGTAATCATTATATGTGAAATGAGATATGATTTAAGTATATTTTATTTTAACTTATATTTTGTTTATTTACATTTGCTACAAAAAATCGCCTCATTGACTAATTCTCATTTCAATGATAAGATATTTGTAATGGATTACGTCTCAATTTTCAATCCATTTTGACATATTTGGTATTATGAACCTATAAACTTTTATGAAGTGTTTATAATAAAAATTTCATATATTTAACATGAATTAAAATTTATTTATTATTATTAAATTTTCAATTTAATTTTACTCTTTCAAGGGCCACTAATTTAAAAGTTACCAAAGAGGTAAGAATTTATTTTATAATATCATTGTTTGGGATTAAACTTATTTTCATTGAATGAATCATATAATCCCTAATTCATAAACATCATATATTATCTTATCCTTTGAAAATTTAATAATTTTGCATGATTTTTAAAAAATTTCCTTTCTTTATTAATTGAAGTATTAAAAGAAAATTTTAAATAAAATCCAATATTATATCTCTTTTTGATCAGGTATATTTTTCTTCTATATATATACTTATAAAAATTCTTTTTCCAAAGTAATTTTTATCTACTCAAAGAAAATTTTAAGTTTTCCTTGAATTTTAAAAATGTTTTAAAGGAATATTTATTTTTTTACAAATGATCTTTGTTTAATTTTTTTTAAAAAAATCCAATAGGATTGTTTTTTCAATGTATACGGTGTTAACATATTTTCCCACATCTAAAACAATTTTAAAATATTTACTTATTCTATAAATTTTCCAGGGTTTTAAAATAAAAAATCTTTAATGAAATCTTATTTTAATATTTATCTTCCCTTTTCTTTATTTATCCAAAGTACATGATATTATTATAAAACCTATACTTCCAATTAATCAATGGTCATATTTTATCTCTTATTAATTTTATATTCATTAACTTTCTCTTGAAACATTCAATTTCTTTTGATCACCAGACCTTACATTTATATTAAATATCTATATTATTTTAATCATGTATATGATTATTTTCTAAATAATATACCATTTAAACATATGGTTTTTTCATTTGAAAGTTATTTGTTTGAATTGGGAAGTATTGATATTCTGTATTCTTTACTCAATATATACATTTTTTTAATAAGGAATATTGTTTTTGAATTAAATTGATCATTCGATATATAAGTAATGCATTGGACATGCAGTGAAGAGTGGGGTCTAAAATTATATATCCCCATGACAAATCAAAAATTCATATGAGAAATACCAATTAACTACCCTTATTAAATGGATTTTTTGGTCTATGACTACCTATTATTTAAAGTATCTTGGCTTAAGGCGTTGGTGGAAAAGATACCATGATATTTAAGATGACGATGTCCACAATTATTTATTTCATTCATTGTGAATTTAGTTGTTATTATCGATGATATTATTGCATTTGATATTATCCATGTATTTATTTCATTCTAATGTTATTTGTTAAATGAAATAGGTTTTCTGTTATTTACCCTTCCATATTGATTTTTATTTATATACCAATAATAGCTTATATTTTACTTAACCATAACTGATATCTTGAGATCACCCTTATTATTTACTTTTCACAAGATATAAAGATGAAATAGTTAAAATAGTTTCATGGATGATAAACATTTTATTTGGTTATGTTTTTTATTTTTTTCTAATATTAAATGGGAATCTTGTATGTATTTGGTTCTTTAAAATGACTAAAACGATTGGTCCTTTGAGAAGTGATCCCTATTATATTATTCTAATTTACTAAATTAGACACCATTTTTGGTTTACTGGAGTTTGTTTTTTGATAGTTCATATCCTAAGAATATTTGTAGAAACACTATGAATTTTATTTTAAATTAATATAGTTAACATGGGAATTTTGATAATACCTTATAGAATTTGAAAACTTTTACCATTAGATGGTTTTTTAATTTATTGCTCAATATTCATAATGATTATGAGAAACCTAGTGTGTACCACTATTTAGTGATGGAACCTAATAAAATAAAGGGAATCAACAGCCTTGATAAATTTAAGGACTTACCTACTAAGAAAGCCAATACAATTAGTGCTGGAGCTAAGAAGATCACGACTATATTAGGGTAACTGAACCATTTTATAACTAATAACCTTGAACACATAGAGAAACATGATGATCCATGACAAGATATACCTTTATGGGATAATTTCATGTGAAAAAGGCGCCATATTTTAGTATAATTACTAACCTAGTGGTAGAAGAGTAATAAATTAAGTCACTTGAAAAGGTATTTATTTCTTTGGGTTGCAATGAAAGGGATGTGGTTATGTTAGCAATGTATTTATTTTAGGTGATTTTGATCAATAATGCTCATTGATCTCAAATACGATGGAGGAATAAGAAATAGAACATATAGAATACAAAGATTTTAAATTAAAATTCTTTGAAAAATATTTCCTTTGATTGCAATGAAATAAAATGAATAGAAAATTCCTCAGTTTAAAGAAAAATAAAGAAGAATGTTTTATGGAGTATGAGGATAATTTTAAAATACTATCTATGTTTACAATGGATTACATACATAATCCAAATAAAAATGTTTACCACTTATGGTAAGGCCTTAAACCAAACCTCTGAAGGGAATTAGTTCGTCAATATTTTTCATCTTATAATGAAATAATATTTTTTTACATAAAAAAGATTTATTTTTTTAGATCCTACATATTTAAGTGGAAAAATAGAAGAATAGGTCATCTAAACACCATGAAGAAAGGTAAAATAATCAAATAATAATAAGTGAATTATTTAAATTACATAATGTAATAATTATGGAAATAAAAATTCCCAAAATTATTTGAAGGGCATGATAGTTAGTTACAAGTTCAATGATAAGGGTTTTGGGACTAATGAATGAAATGGGAAGAAGGAAACCAAGTATTTAAAATGATTCAACAATTTATAAATGGTTAATTATTCACACCATTGTCCCAAGAATCAAGAGAAACTACCATAAAAGTGGCTGAGGGGATATGACTAATATTATGTGATCACTATAGGTGAGGTTGAAGTTTATAAAGATATAGTGGTATGTTATTTAATCATAAGATAAAATTTAAATAATTATTTATTTTATTCTGGATCTTTACACTCTTTTATATCTTCTATATTTTCAAAAAAATTTAGATATTACCCCAAAACCATAAGAAGAGAGTTTTAAATCAAAACTATTAGTGGAAATCACTCCCCAAATAAAATGTTTTAGTGTGTTACTTTTATGGAACATAAATGTTACCTATTTGTAGACTTTATTATTATACCTATCATTGATTTTGATACAATACTTAGTATGAATTGGATTTTAAAATAAAATGAAAAACTTTATTGATAATATAAGGGAATCAAGATTCATGAAGAAGATATGTACTTATTTGTCCTTAAGGGGGGGGGATTCATTATCTAAGTCATGTATAGATCCACCTTTAGCAGCACATATGAATTATATTCTTTAAAAATAATATAAGGCATAATATATATATGGAAAATTTGTTATTAAATTTGAGGATATAACTATTTTATAGGAATACCTTTATTTATTTCTTAAGTAATTACCTAGACATCCACCAAAACATATAGTTGAGTTTTCCATTGATTTATTCCATGATGGGAGACCAATATCAAATACTCCCTATATAATAGACACTACGAAATTAATTTAGTTAAATAAACAACTAGGGGAGTTTTTTATAAGAGATTTGCATTCCCTAGTGTTTCATCTTTGGTAGCCCATATTATTTTTCTAAAGAATAAAAATATATCCATGATGCTATGTATTTATTATAGGTAAATTAATACTATTACTATATAGAAAAAGTATCTACTACCCCACATTGATGACTTTTTCAATCAAATTTATAGAGATCAATATTTTTCAAATATTGAGCTTCGTTATAGGTATCATCAATTATGAGTAAAGAAGGAATAAATTACCAATATTTTATTTCATATAAGGTGTGTACATTTTGAGTTTATTGTAATTCTATTTGGATTGAATAATTCACCCTCTTTTTTATGGATCTAATGAAATAGTGCTAAGGGAATATCTTGATATTTTTTTGTTGTATTTTATGATGATATATTAGTGCACATTAAAATATTTTAGGACCATAAGAATCACTTGAAGATCATTATTGAGAATCTTAGATAAAATATGTCATATGAGAATTTTAGAAAGTGTGAATTATTGCTTTAGAAAGATTCTTTCCTTTTCTATATTGTCTCCATGGTTGGAATCTTAGATGATCGTATAGTGAAAATGTAGTCAAAGAATATCCCACACCACTGAATGTAACAAATGTACTTAGTTTCATTGGATTGGTAGGTTACAATCATTAGTTTGTTCAAAATGTTTCCTAATTGGGTAACCCATTTACTAGGATTTCAAACAAATGGGTTAAGTTCACATGGACTATGGAATATGAAGAATGTTTAAATAATTGACGAGAATATTGGTGAATTCTATGATTTTGACTATACCATAAATAAATGATGAATGTGTGATATATAATGATTAATCTATGAAAGGACTTTGTTTTTTATTTATAGAAAAGGATAATGTTATTGGTTATACATCAAGGTAGTTAAATTCACATGAAAAAAGCTATCCAAATCCTGATCTTGAGTTAGTTGATATATTATTCTCTTGGAAGATATGGATAAATTATCTTTTTTGAAAAATGTTAGAGATTTACATACTATAAGATCCAAAAATATATATTTTCATAGAAAGAGATCAATATGAGAAAAATACAATGGATTTAGATACTCAAGTATTATGATTTCTCAATATAATGACACCTAAGGAAGCATAATAAGGAAGAAGATGCATTGTGTAGAAAATATCATGGAGTCCTGAGAAAAATGAGGATTGACAAGGATCCAATATTCATAGATTTAATAAATATGGTTATAGAAATTATTAAAAAAGGAGAAACATAACCCTGTTTTCAAATGATTTATTAACCATGTTTATTAGAAAAGATAAAATGTTCTCATCTTGATGAAGAGAATTTGTAAACAAATGTTGATGTTGCGAATTATGGGAAACTGGAAGACTCCGTATATGAATATAACATTCTAAAATTATGAAATGGGATATGTTTCCAATCTATATATAGGATGAAAAATGAATTATTAGATGATTATCATAGCCTGAATCTATCTATACACCCAGGTATAACCAAGATGTATAGATATTTAGAGGAACATTTTTGGTGGTATAAAATGAAGTTGTAAATTACTAATTATGTATCAAGATGTATGATTTATTAATTGGTGAATTACAATAGACAATATCCTAGAAGAGTCATGTGACTAGTTCTTATTCTTATGTGTAAATGGAATGATATAATTATAGAATTTTGTACTAGATTAAGAAATAATCCTAGAAAAAATGATGAAATATGAGACATTATTGATTACCTTACCAAATATGTCCATTTCCTAATTATAAGATAAGATTTATGTCTTGAACTCCTTCTACGAATCTTTATTAATTAATTTGTAAGATTTCATTATGAGCCACTTTCAATTGTGTGTGATCTCGATCCATGATTTTTTTGGAAAGGTATTTAGAAGGATCCTGCTATTGAGCTTCATTTTAGTACCACATATCACCCTCAAACCGATAAACAATCTGATGGGACTATTAAAACTTTAGGGGACATGAAGTTATCATTATAACTTTACTTTCAAGGTATGTGAGATCAATATTTAACATTGGGAGAGTTTTCCTATAAAAAAGATTTATTTTAAGTATTCAAATGGCTTTTTACGAAACAAAATACAGAAATAGATTCATACTTCAACTTGTTGGGATTAAGTTGGTGTAAGAAATCTTGTGGGTCTAGGGGTTGTTGAGGGGATAAAAAAAGTGGTAAATAAAATTCAAACCCATATCAATCCATCTCAAAGTTAGAAATAGATCTATATTGGTAACCAAAATAAAGAATTTAAATTTCAAGTGGGAAATCATGTTTTCTCGAAAGCATCCCCATGTAATGGTGTTATAAGGATTAGTAATAAAGGAAATCTTCATACTAGGAACTTGATAATTTTTTCAATTCTTGTAAAAATTGGAGTTCTAGATTACCATTTGGACATGCCACACAACCACTCTAAATAAAATGACATGTTCCATATCCCTTTACTGAGGAAGTACATGCTAGATACAACACATCTATTCACCTATGAGTAAATAGAATTTGAACCCAATTATCTTACCGTGAAGAGCCTATCCAAATTCTAGATACTAGAGAACAAGTACTGAATAATCGTACAACTTGACTTGTAAAAGTATTTTCAAGAAATAATAAGATAGAAGAGGTGACATAGAAACCTAAAGATTTTATGATTAATAACCACTGCAATATGATCATGAGTGGAAGTTATATACATTTTGAGAATGTATGTTTTTGAAGGAGGGATGGATGTAACATACGAGGTTCAATTAAAGTAATCATTTTTTAAAGGAAACAATAACCCAATACACTTAGTTTTATTCAAGAATTTGAATAGAAGATAAATTATAAAATTTTATAAATTTAATTTTTTTAAAATTATTTATTTTTTAAATGAGAATATCAAAATTAACTAGGGTATAAATTTCAAGATTTTTTTGAAATGTTTTGTTTCTTAGTGAATAGTGGAAAATTTCAATTTTTCCAATACTATCATTTATATTCATTAAATAATGTAATTTAAAATTTCTATTGTATTTTGGAATGGTAATTAAATTAATATATGATCATTTTGATTTAAAATAATATAATTTGAATCAATAATTATCATGATTTTTATATAAGTTAATTTTTATGCTCAAAAACAATTTTTTTTCTAAAAAACAGCATTTCATTGTGTTTTACACAATTATATAATTTTTTTTCCAAATTCTAGAAAATAATCTTATAAAATTGATACCATATTTGGAATAAAGAGGTTCAAATATATAAAATAGGTACATTTTTATTTTTAGGAATTATGAATAGTAATCATGGTAAAATTTATCACATTAGTAAACATAGTATGACTAGACACTAAATATCAACCAAACACTTGAATTTATGTCATTTTATGGTATTAATCCATCCACATCCATCCTAATTTCAAATATATGTCACTCTGGTAGCATTTGACCTTAGAAATAACATTAATATTATTTTAAGTAAGAAAAATTCCAAAATGTACCTCTCTTGATTTTAATTTCATTTATATATCCACAAAAGGATAAGATCATTTTATGAACAAATATACAATTTATTTTGAAATTAATTAATTTATTTTTATCAAGGTAATTTTTCTAAATTTTCAGCGAATCAATAATAAGCTTAATTTCTTATGCAACACAGACACATTATTTATTCAATTAATAAAAAATTCAAATGAATGATTTTTAGTTTTTTAATAATAATAAAATTTTGATGAATTTTTGTGTGAAATTTATTTTATAGAGAATTATAAAAAATGGGGTATATTTTAAAGTATATATTTGAATTAATTTTCTATCTTGTAGTTTTGAAAGTTAAGTTAAATGAATAGTTTCAAAAATTACACTAATGATATTTCATAATAAATAATATTTCATTAAATTATTTAGAATTAATTAAAATATTTTCCTCAGATAATTGCATGTGATTTGTTTTAAAATATCAACCATGGTCCATTTATGAGTTTAGTTTCTTTTTATAGTAGAAGTCATAACCCTTAAAAGCCAGAAAACATTTATACTGTGGTAATTTTCAAAAGGGTTAACCAGGGGTGGAAACTAAAAGGTAAGGGTGAAAAATATTAAAAAAATTCCTAATTTTATTATATTTGAGGATTTAAACTCATCCTGATCTCATATTATAATGATATAAATTTGGACCCATTTTTCTATTAAAATTAATTTATATTAATTTAGTACTCTATGTAATTCCAAGAGTACCCCTCCTCTCACTTATAAAAGGACACACCTTCTCTATTTAAACCACATTGAGCAACCAAGATAAAAAAACCCTAAAAATTAATATTATAAACATTATTATCCAAGTTATGTGGGTATGGTATTACAAAAACACCCACTCTAGGTCCCCGAAGAGGATAACTAAATGAAGTCTACCAAATAAGAGGTAATCCTCTTTATCAAATATTTCAAATTTATTTATTTTTCTTCTTTATATAAATCTATTTTAAACATTCTAAAACAATAAATATTGTATCATAAATATACTTATATTTTATTATGATTATGGGACAACCATTTTCCACCTCTTTTCCTTCCTATAGAAAGTGAAAACATCGTTTGTGCATACATATGACTAACTGTCTCCACGTCGCTGTATAATTCATTTTTCATCACCATTTTACTTCGATGTTTATAAATATATAAATAATTAATATATATGATATTTATGAAATAATTATACTTCTATAATTGTAATATCATAACTACCTTCTTATCTTCCAATCCATTGGAAAATGATAGCGTCGCTCGTGTGTACGAGTGGACTACCACCTCCAAGAAGCGATGTGATCCATTTTACATTTACTCTTTACATGGATGGTAACAAAGGTATATTTAATGAATATATAGTATATTTATATCATGATTAAAACTATGTAGATGATGGAACCAAAATCAATTTACTATGACCATAACTTCCATGATAAAACATGCCTGAGAAAATAAAGCAGTTAACACAAAGATAATTAAAATAATAAAAGATTTTTTAAAAAATGGTCATAAGATGTTATAAGAAGATAATATATTATATTATAAATATGAATATAGTTCTGATATAAATAATTAACTTGGTGGAAACTTTTATACATGATGTTATATCGTGTTAAACTATGGAAAATGGAGGGTAAGAGATTCTTTAACTCAATTTCTATTAATTGCGTTATACTTCCACTTCATTGATTATATTATATCAAGATAATGTGATAAATTATCTTTAATTTTATTATTTTATATTTCTACTTATAATATTTGGGATTTAAATTTAGAAAATATAATCAATTCATTGACTAATTTCTATTTCAATGATATGATCTTTGTAAGGGACTTCATCTCAATTTACACTCCTTTGAGACATATTAGGAATTATGAACCTATTTACTTTTATGTACTATATAATATTCCACTTTTAAATATTTAACATTAATACATATTTATTCAAATTTATAAATTTTTCAATTTATTTTTACTCCTTTAATGGGTACTAATTTAAAAGTTACTAAAGAGGTAACAATTTATTTTACAATATCATTTTATTGATACATCTTATATTCATTGAACGAATCTTATAATATATCCTTCATAAAATTCATATAGATTCTTATTCTCATTATATTTTTATATTTTACTTATTTTCATGGAACTTGAATCAATAACATAAATTCTTAAAATAATAACTGACCTTATTTCTCTTTTTGATTGGGTATATTATTCTTCTTTGTCTATATTTATCAAAATTTATTTACAAAAGTCATTTTTATTTAATGAAAAAAATTTCAAGTTATAATTTATTTTTAAAAATTGTTAAATGTAATCTTTCTAATTTTTCCTAATGTTTTATTTTCAAATTTCAATATAAAAATTCAAAAATGTCATTTTTTTGATGTATAGAATGTTAACGGGTTTTTCCACTACCATAATTTTTTTTGATCTTAGCTTATTCTACAAATTCTCAATGGTTTTAAAAATAAAACACTTAAATGAAAAATTATTTTAATATTTCACTTAAATTATATTAATTTCCCCAAAGTAAATTATTTTACTATAAATCCATTATTTCAGATGAATTGATGGTCAAGTTTTATCTTTTATTAATTTTGTGGTTATTAACTTTCTCTTAAAAAATTCAATTTTTTTATGATCATTGGAATTAAAATTTCACTTAAATATCCATATTCTTAGAATCAGGGATATGGTTATTTATTAAACAAATACCATTTCTATATATGGTATTTTACTTTGAAAGTTATTTAATTGTTTGTGGAAATATTGATATTTCACATTCTTGACTGAATAGAAATATTTGTTGATAAAGTATATTGTTTATGAATTAAATTGATCATTCAATATATGAGGAATTAATTTTAAAAGTAGTGATGTATGGTTTCTAGAATTATATATCCCCTATATTCATCGACTGCTCTCATGAGACACACCAGTTGACTAGCCTTATTAAATCGGTTTTGGTGTATTCCTACCAATTATTTAAACTATCTTAGAACGTGACCTTAGTGGTAAAGATATCATGATGTATGAGAACATGAAATATGATATTATGTATTTATTTAATTTATAATTTAGTTATTATTATTCTTGAGATTATTTATTTTTATATTATCCATGGATGTATTTCTTCCTCAAGTTATTGATTAAACAAAATGGGTTTTCAGTTATTTAACTTACCATATTGATTAAGTATTATTTACCCATATTAGCTTCTATTGTAGATAATCATTAAAGATCATTTTCTACCCCCCTAATTTTATCCATTCAAAAGGATATTAGTAAGAATTATTTGGACGAGTTTCAAGGATTCTTATCATTTTTATTTATGTTTGATATTTTATTTCCAATGTAAAATGGGAATCATTTATGTAAATGATTCTTCAAGACTACTAAAATAATCAATTCATTAGAATGAGATCCATTTTATTTTATGTAAATTTAATTAAGTAGATAAAAGATTTGTGTTATTGTATTTGGGGTTGTTACAATGGATGAATCCGCATCACACCATTGTATAACCTTATCACATTGAGTGGTGAACCTTGTAAAAAACTATTCCCTTATGTTTGTGTGTGTGATTGTTCAAGTGTGTTTCAAGAAAGAAAAAATTGATAATATAGAATATGAGAACCAATTAAAATTCAAAAATTAAGTATATAAAATTTAAATTGATTGAAATATTAAATTATTTAAAAGTAACCAACACAGATTAACCCCCAATTAGTGTTGAGTTTATCTCTAACTGATCCCCTCAATTTTTGTCATATCCTAGTTCACCTCTAGTTGGTTTATCTCTATTGGAAATTTTATTTTTATAAATATCATAAGTTTTCATTTTGAATTTATATTTTAGTTTATTTTTGGTGAATAATTAACTATTTTAGATTAGTTACCAATTTCTACATGGGCTATGGTGAATATGAAGAAGAAAGAGAAGATGGTTGTGATGAAGTTATATCTATTATCAAATGTAGAAAATATTTCCCATTTATGTGGTAAAAAATTGAATATATATTTTATAAGTGGAGAATAAATTTTGGGTAAATCTACCCCCAAGGCAGTATAGAGTTCTTCTATCTCAAATGAATCAAGAAATTCAAGTGATATTTATATATGTGAAAATTCTTTGTCATACTATCCTAAATAGGATTAAAAAATAACTAGAGTTATCATATATCAATATATATATTTATTAAATCATTATAGGTTTTTTATATTCTTTTTCAAAATAATTAACATCATTTATTTGTATGACTTTTTACAGTTAGTAAAAAATAATTCACTCAGCTTAATGAGGAGTTAGAAATTATAGAGATAGATTTATAATAAAAGGTTTTAACTTGAATAAATCTCCAAAAAATGTTTAAATTGTATGATGATATAAATAAAGAAACTATTGAGAACTTCACCCTATTTTAATAATAGTGGATCAACACAATCCATGATAAGGATTAGGGGAGTAAATAATGTGTAGGGAAGATCAATGGATTGGAAGTGACTCTAAAAAATTTCATGGATTTCAAAAATTCAAAATTGGAATTTATATAAAAAAGAATCAAGAAACTTGACATGCTTATTTTAAAAAATGGATATGATGAATAAGGACATGTTTTAGAATATGAATAAATATTATAAATATAGAATTTAATTTATTTAATATCAATATAATTATCTCAATATTTAGTGTCTAGAATTGGGCGAGAAACTAGATAATCTTGAAATTACAACTATTGAGTCTTTTAATATAATGGAGAAAGAATTTACATATATTCATTATTCTAAGAAGGATACTAGTTATAGAATACATACATTAAATTGAAGAAATATCAGTAAATTATTAAATGACCATCCCTATGTATCCTTTAAGAAGGATGTACTATACATACTTAATTATAATGTTTGTATTAAATCCATTTTTATAAACAATTTATTTTTAAATAAAAATTATATATATAAATGGATGTTGAAAATACATGAGAAGCCTATGACCATGCCTATAGTGGATATAAAAATAATCATGAGTATTGGTTCCTAAAAATAATCTCCACCAATCGATGTAAATTCTCAAAAGAAACATTATATCTGTGTTAGAAAATATTGATGGCATACTGTTAAATTAAAAAAGCCAAGGTTTGTTGGTAGATCCTATTATGAAAACTTGTTCAAAAATAGTGAAATTGATTTTTTTACTATATTTTAGTTACCTAAGTACAAAGGAATCAAAATCCAAATGGGATAAGTCCTAAGATTCTACAACATACACAAGTCAAAAGGAGAATTTTTTTTGGTTCAAACAAAGTTTATGAGCCTGAAAATATATTTGATGTTTTTAGTTTTAGTGGTCATATAATTGATGAATGTTAATCTAAGATTGTGTCAAAGAATAATGGAAAAATTATACCACATAAATCTGTGAAAGAAGAAGAATCATCCTTGTGAAATACGATTTTGAAAATTGAACAATAGAATACTCTAATGAAGTTTCAGAAAATGGGTTAGTTTCTTTGGATAATTATAATATTGAAAATATAGTTTAAATTATGTCTATGAAGTTTTCAATGAGTGTTGAATCGAGAATAACTGATGTGATGAAGACAAATATCAAGAATATTTGTTTAAAATCTAAAAAATATTCTTATGTATCCAATGTATTTTTGATGATTTGGTTAGTATATTTGGAGGACACATGGATGTTAGAAGAAGAAAAATTGAAAGATCATGATAAATGAGATGAAGTGATTTCATATAAAGATTTCAAATTTCATGAGAGTTTTTCAATAATTGACTAACCTAGTATTAATGAATAATTTCATAGGAGATTCAATGTGGATAGAAATATTTAAAAAAAATGTGTAAATATTCTCCATCACAAGTATAATCATTAAGGATAATAAAGATAACATTTGGAATGAAGGATAATTAAAGGAAAATACCTCCACACAAAGATGATATAAATGTAAAGAGTTCTTTTCTTTATTAAACAAAACTGTATTTACAAAATAGATGTTGAGGAATAAATTTTTGGGCAACTTGGTAAAGAAAATTCTTTCAACCTTTGTATTCACATTGGGAATGAAGAATATCCAAATTATTCCCTTAAGTGTTATGTGTTTTAATTTATTTCACAATATGGGGAAGCATATGTGAATCTTTTTCTTCGGTGGAAAATATAACAAATTGAATATGTTGTTAAATTTGGGCAGAAGTGTGAGTAGAACCATATTGGTGTGTTATCAATATAAAATATCATAAAATTTATCTTTTGAATAGATCCACCAAAATGAAGGGTTTATGGAGTGCCTCTTTGAGGGGAAGACAAGTAAAGAGTGATGAAAATTGTTCTAGAATAAATAATTTATAAAAATATGAATATTATAGAATGTTATTTATCTAAATATCATTGAAAATATATTATTTCATATTCTACCATCCCTAGTAATTAAAATTAAATCCTAATATAAAGGGGTATGGGGATTGTAGTAATCAATGTCTTCAAAAGGTGAATTTTGAATATGTTGTAAAACTGTTTTGAATATTAGTATGTTTGAATTTTTTAATATGTGCATTGAAGTGGGTGTAGGAAATTCATTTTGATATTGTAACAATCTTCCCTAGTCAATGACCACTGATCAGTTTCAAGATCGTAGAAGTATATACCAAAAACCTCAGGTGTTCCTCCCCATATGCTTGAGGTTGACATATAGTTGTTGGGGTCTAGTCTAATACAATGGAGAGACTGTACTCTCTTATCAGTGTAAGAATGAAAAAAACTAACCCAAAATTTATCCATAATAATTATTAATTGGTGTACAAAGAAGCTAATAAACATAACATTTTATATTTAATGTGAATGTGGTAGCAACTAGTCAAATATACTTCTGACTATGCTGGCAAACATAGATTGATCACCCACTCTGATGATCAAATAAATGAGATAATTAAAAGAACAAAATAAATGATTTTATACCATATTATGACCTTTAACACATCTATATTATAACTCTATAAAATATATCCAGATGAATGATCAAAACACCTAGTCTTTTTTGAACCCGAACCTATGATCTGTGAGGTTCTTCTTTGGTACTGAGGTGCTATGGTTTCTCAAGGAAGGTGTCTGTGCACCTCAATATGGAACCACCATTTTTGTCTCATACATACTAGTAAATGTTGGATATGTCCATGTGACATGATATTAATAAATAAATATTTTTCATTAGAATAAATAAATAAACCACCCTCAATCGTCTGGTTCTAATGTGTCTCCTAGTATTAAATATACTTACATTAAATAGTGCCAAAGTGTCTTAGAGAACATCACATGACCATTCTAACCAATACCAATGCTAATAACCATATAAAAATAAGTATAATAACTGATTCCTTGGAGGTGATCTAATAAAATATAGAAAATCACATGTATTGATTTGATTCCTTGGAGAATGAACCTAAGAAATCTAGTAGAAGCTTTGTGACAACTGGGTCCTGGTGACAACACAACCACCCCGACTTCACATGACCGTCGGGTCCTGGCCTCCCAGGTACCACCAGTTTCCCCGCAGACATGTGGTCCCCACCCAAGGGTCCACCCACATGCCCGACCGGGTCATCTGACTAATGAAAGTCCCCACAAGTCAACACTTGTCTATTCCAGCGTGCTTTGTCCTCACTCACACACACCCTGGGAAAAATCCCTGAAGGTCACCCAGCCTGATCACTACTCTAGTCCAAGCACACTTTACTGTAGAGTTCTAATCAGGTAGGATCCCAAAAAGGAAGGTGCACTTTGTTTACATGAGTCATATCATTTAGTCATTTAACACTTTATCATTTTGGGGTGTTACAATCACCCCCTTTAGATCACAACGTCCTCGTTGTGGGCTCTACATCTCAACCCAGGTAGTACACTGCACTTAAGGCTGGGTACCACCTCTGATACCAAATGTGATAATTGGGTCCCGGTGATAGCACAACCACCCCGCCTTAACATGGCCACCGGGTCCTCACCTTCCAGGTACCACCAGTTGCCCCGCAGACACATGGTCCCCACCCAAGGGTCCACCCACATGGATGAACAGGTCATCTGACTAATGATAGTCCCCACATACCAGCACTTGTCCATTCTAGCGTGCTTTGTCCTCAATCACACACACCCTGGGAAACGTCCTATATGATCACCCTTCCTGATCACTACTCCAGACCAATCATGCTTAATTGTGGAGTTCTAATCAGGCAGACTCCCAAAAAGGAAGGTGCACCTTGTTTACATCAGTCATATCATTTAATAATTTAACCCTTTATCATTCTTGGGTGTTACAAGCGTCAAGTTCCAAACTTATTCTTATGGGGTATAACCTAAGTATTATATTATATTGATGTGTAGTTGCTTGATCCTACTAACATTTTAGGAATCCCATATCTATTAGGATTCATATATGAATCTATAAAGGGTAATGTTGTGTATTCTAGATAGGTATTTTTGCTGAATCCATGGGGATTACCCATGTAATTCTTAAAAGATAGGCACCATATCAAAATAAAAATATCTTATGCAAGGAATTCCACATCAACAAGAATATAAACCATAACCTAGGAATACCTTATAGGAATTTATTTATATAACTCATATGGAAAATACCTTTACTTGATATCTCATCAAGTGGATTTCTTGGGTTATAGGGATTTTCCCACAATCATCACTACCCATTCTTGTAATCACCCTCTCTGTGGTCAATACACCTATAAGAAATCACCAAGGATCCCAAAATCTCATCAAGTATAAACACCGAATAGGGGTTCTCTAATCACATTTCATCTCTTATGTGAACACTTACAACTTAGAGGATGTATAATCACTTATCCTCATCCTTATCACATCACGATATCAATGGAAATATAAGAAAATCACAACACACAAAAACCATGGAGATAGTCTACTATGTATTCCCAATGAAATCCTGGGGTAATTCCATATCACATGACATCATTTAAATATCCAATTCTATTTAATTAAATTTATTTTTTTAAAACTGTTTAAAAATACATACAATGGTGTACCATTAATGACACAATGTATGATAGAACGTGTTCATCCCACTGTGACATAATTTATCCACTCCAACCAAAATGAATATCATATCAGAATGATTACACCATAATATGGTGATGTCATGAATGAAACCATACACTAAAGCATCCAAAATGGGAGGGGGAAATAAGATAGGAAGGAAGGAAAAGAAAACAGGTTAACTCAACTTAAGATAATATAGGAAAACCATTTTAAGGCCATAATATGAAGGTAGATATTCAAAGGAAGATAAGTGGAGTGATCCAATTAAATAAATCGCATGTGAGAATGAATTAATGTGTCAGAGGGGTATTTAAAAATGATGAGGGTAATATGTTAAAACCATATTTTAAAATAGTAGGGTAGAGGTGTTATATAATATGCACCACACCATGGTGAACCTCTAGGTAGCCCCCAAATAAACCAAAACACCAAAGGCCATAAAAGGATCTCACCTCTTGTTGCTTTCCATTTCTCATAATAGACACCACCATTATACCAAAACCCACACCACGGCATGATGATACCCATGTTCAAAATATGCACTCGCAAGCCAATGTGATCCCCTTCTTACCATTTTTTCACATGAACACCACCGAAGACTCCCATTCTTCATGCTGATAAAAGTGGTTAACACTATAGAATGGGGGTCATCATTTTCATTTCAAAAATTATCAATGTAGTGAAGAAAAATTTAGGTTTCATAAATCATAGATGAAAACCATAAGCTCTCACAATTCAGACACCATGAAGATTCTCATGGCCTATGCCCCACACACAATGACCACCAAAATCCCCAACATAGAAATTTCTAATTCCCTCACTTACCATTGGTAAACACATTGGAAAAAAGTTTCATTGAAATTACTAGCCACCCAGGTGCCATGGACTAGTAAGTTTCCAAGATATTCCCGAAATGGTTCCACACTCTTCAAAATTCTCAAAGAGATCCCACATGGTCAACAACTAAACAAAGAAAAAATACCCTAGAAAAATTCCATGTACCACAATATAGTGATCCATAGGGTCCGCCAAAATAAGTACGAAAGATCAATTATGGAGTGGCCTCCCGTTTTTTCCTATAGGGTAAAATCCAAGCCTTTATGCACTTAACGTAGTCACCACACACCACAACTTCTATTTTTCTCCCTCTACCACTGCGTGCTCCTTGTCGGGGTGATCCCCTTAGTGGAGCAATTATATATAAAATTGGTTATAGGTACACCAAAATTTACCCCACTATCCACACAAGCACCCAAATCATATTACAATACTAGATCTATGTCTAAACACATATCCTATTGATGTTCCAAAGCAAAGAATCTCAATTTGTATTCCAGTTCTCAAAAAAAACCCCTCACCAAAACATACATTCAAATTTATTCTAAAATTTGTATCCCAACAAGGGGTGAGTCTTTATAAACTGCCCACAATAATACTTAGCATTCTCAAGAAGCATATTTTTTTCCTTCAAACACAAATCCCAACCAATCTAGACTTCCAATTAATACTTAACTTATCATATTATACTTTAGAATAATGAATGGGAATCTATGAAATGACTCTAAAAACAAGTCCCATCATTCATAAAAAACATATACACCACTCACTACTATCACTGAATCATTGAGATGACACTCAATGAAAATCAAATAATGTATGTGACTGTGATGACATCAATTAATTCATCCCTAGGCTTATGGAAGTCCCCACTATAAGTCTCATCTCACAAGGGGCTGATTTCAAGCCATTATTCTCCCCACTATCAGAATCTCCTACTAAAAGACAATTACAATTTTACAGCAACACGTATAGTATACTTTAAATCTCACCAAAACCAATTATAGATGAAAAAAATTATCAGTACTACTATATCCAATTATTCCCAAAAAAATTGGCTGTATTTGAAGAATGGCCATTATATCACCCGATCCAAATAACTTTACTACCAAAGGTATATCGAGATCACCCAAGCAATGAAACTGTAGTATATACTAGAAAATTAGTGTAATTATTGAGGTTATTCCTCATCCAAAAAAATCAACCATCATGATCCACTTATTAGTATTGGTGCAACCTGATTCAACTCATTCTTAGATTATACAAAATCCATGATGATCCCCATTACAGTACATGAATTCCATCTAGTCCATCAAAAAACTTCCAAACCTAGTAGTATACTAGGATCCAAAGAAAATTTGTTACATATACACATAGACATCCAAAAGATATATCGATCGTCTAAATACCAATCTCATCAAACCCATAAACCTAGAAATATTAGGGTCACTCCTCCATGGTCCACAATCCATTTATTTTCAAAAAAATGAATTGATGTGTTCATTCTTCTCACACCTCATCAGCAAAAAAAATCAACAACTTCCCATTCATAGATTATCATGAAAACTATCCTTGATATCCACTAAAATTCATCCATAGTAGGGATCACACTATCATATGGATAATACTACACTCTTGACCATATGAGTTCCCATATACTGCTCATCATTCTCAACCTCAACTGACTCCATCACCACACATGTGTTTCTCTTCCTGATCCCCATTGAGATCTTCCTTACAACCCATGATAGTTTTGTTATGGAAGAATTTATGATTGGTGGTACCATGGTACCCCGATCCATCTCCCATGTCACCTCTCACTATTGAGGGATATTTCTCATTTATATCAAAAATCCATGAAACCATGACTTAAAGAATTTTATTAGAACCATTTTTAATCACCCCACAATTGGACACTCACAACTCCATCTCAATTCAATCTAAATCCAATGGGTTTACACTCTTGTAAAACCTAATCATAGAAAACGATACGTGATCCCTTGAGGAACATGTACCAACCTAGGATAATGTGATAAACAATAGACTATAATCTTGTTCATTTCTATCTTTTCTAACCAGAAGCATCAATGAAACTACACCTAAAAATACATTAATTTAACGTATGGAAAAGTCAATCACACAATAAATCACCAACCTAGGTATCATCACTAAACCAAAAGCATCTAATCGTACTCTATTAATAATATATCCAACCCTCTATGATCAAGATATTCTATCTTATCACGAATCAAACACGAAATCAACAATGTCATGTATTTAAAAAATCCTTCCCATAAAAACCAAACTTTAATACCAAATCACATCAAGTTATTTTCATGACAAAAGCTCAGGGCATCATGCTTATATTACATACTAAGTAGTACCTCATATTAATCATATCATAACCCAAAGCATGTACCCATTATTATATCCAATAATGAATTTACCCTACGAGGATAACCCCTATAACGTGTTACTATCATATGTCACAGTCATCTCAACCATAATTCTATGTGTACTAATACCTGAATTCGTATCCCCAGGGCACTTAAATCTCCCACCTAGCCCACAAACCACATCTCATATTGGCCAGAACTCATAAAGAACATATCTTCTATTATCTCCAATATCACTCGACATATCACATGCTAAAAAACCCACTCTAGGGTCCCCAGGTACAAATATGCTAGGCATCACATGCAAAGTCATCAACCTATATGGGAACTGATCCTTATTGGGGATATTTATATGAGACTACACCCTTGAGGACCATGGTATCATCCTCTCACACACACATAAAATACAACATCACCCAAAAATAATCCATGCCAAGTATACAATTGTCATAGATTTTGGTTAAATAGAAATTTTACAAGAAGATATATGTTAAAATACCATGTAAGTTGTTGTTGACCCTTTAAATAATCGTGCCTATTTTATTTTGAGAACCAATATCATAGTCACCGGCAAGGGTTTTATCACTAAGGAATAAAATACTTATTCTGACCTAATAGAGTCAATATAAATCCCATATATTAAGGGATTACATAGTCATCAAAGAGTATCTCATCATAGATCCACATGATCAATCATAAGAGAAAATACACTATGGTAAATTTGAGTAGAATTCCACCAAGATTTTATATGGGAAAACACCATATAAGTTATTTTTAAAACCTTAAATATATTAACTCTTATTTCTAGTGATATTAATCACAGACTAGCATACATATGTCATGTGAATTCTATGTGCTATATATGATATATAAAAATCAGCCTCTTTCAATCAGTAATAGACTAAAAACTAATAAAATGAAAATATCTCATAAATAAAAATTCATCATTCTCATGAATAATCAACTCAAATATGACAAAAAACAAACTAATCAAAATAATACCATACCCATACAACATGTACATATCCTCTTGAAAGGTGCATGAAATTCCCAAGATTAGTTTCAATCACAATATTTAATAAATTCTTATGTAAACTATATACTATTATAACATCTAGTAAGAAAAAATTATGATACACTCTTTGGTTTCAGTCACATAAATTCTATGATACAACTTTGTAATGTATTTCCCTAGTCTGTAACCCCTATAAGGTTCCTTAATCAGAGAAG
This sequence comes from Viscum album, assembly GCA_963277665.1. Classification (NCBI taxonomy): domain Eukaryota; kingdom Viridiplantae; phylum Streptophyta; class Magnoliopsida; order Santalales; family Viscaceae; genus Viscum; species Viscum album. The sequence continues at coordinate 753,003,621 of OY728132.1, read as the reverse complement.
TTTCTACTAAGACCTCAGAAAAAAATCCCCAATGTCAGAGGATACCAGCTATAAGTGGGGGTCAAGGGTAGTATAGTGATGAGGCTATACACCCATATTAGAGTAGTAATAATTGAAGAAAACCAAACATCATCCATCAAAATAAGATTTCAAAATATACAGAATAAAATAAATATTACATGCTATAACAAATGTGATTACTGAAGAAAGAAATCAAATTTGATCATAGTGAAGACAATAAACACAGACTAATATCCCAAAAGTCTGATCATGCGATTGAGATAAATAAAAGAATAAAATATAGAAGGATATTCTACATTTCATATAGTAATTCACCAATATCTGAACTCTACCCAAGAAATATGACTAAATAATAAAAACCCTAAGCCTCTTCCTAGCAAGTTGTTATGATCAGGGAAGAATAACATGGGTTATGATATTCTATAGATGATCAAGTAGGGTGTGGGTAAAATTTAGCAGGGAACTACCAACATGGTCAAGTTTAAAGAAGTAAATGCAGTGTATGTGCACCTGACACGATCTAAGTATATAAATAAACCATTAAAGTGTGAATTACAATAACTTAATTAATCCTTGTGTTCTAACATGAAACATGATATTGACTATACCCACATTGACCTGTGCTAATGTGTCTCAGAGTAGGTTACACGCATCCATTACAGATCCTAATAAACATATAGTAGAAGGTGAGAGCATCAATTCCATAGAGGTAATCCTAGGTAATCTAGATCATGTAAGGAATGTGTCCAATTCCAAGGGAGAAGAATCTATGTAATCCAACTAAAGAATCAGGATCATAACAAATTACTATGGGGATAATCTTAGGTAACCTATAATCATTACTAACCATTATTACACCCACCATCTTAGGGGTTAATACACCTATGAGGTACTCAGCTAGGTTCCCAAGGTTACATAAAACCTAATCAACCTAAATGGGTTCCTGAATCACAACTCATATCATGAGTTAACACTTATCAATTAATGGGAATAAGTTTCATAAACCTATATATAATCACATCATAGCCTCATTGGAAACATAAGAAAACCCCTAATAAAATTAAATGTAATAGAATGCATAATACCTATCTCATATTTAAATATCATCTCAGGTTGGTACTCTAAGACAACATATCCATGGTATACCAAGGGTATTCCTACTCAGGTACTCATATCCCAGTGGGGGAGGAACACTCCTCATTTTCATCTTAACTAGCCCCAACACTATAAAGAATTCCCCTATTCTAGGGAGTTATTTTTCATTATAGAGTGGGTTTTAAAGCCTGTTAAACATGTTAGCAGTGGTTGCGAAGAATTGGTACTAATGTGGCTACCCTATCCTATTTAGGGTGGTTTTGATGAACCACTAGTAAAATGAATTTTGTTTTAGAAGCATTTAAATCCGAAGGGGTTTAAACCCCATATAATTCAACTCTAAATTCCCCAAATACAGATGTATTGGGGATGATTTTAACCTCCCTTAATTCAAACATTAATTTAGGGGTGGTATGAATCACCCTAAATTGAATTTCAATTTAGGGTTGGTTCCCTACAACCTCCCCTAAAATATATTTTAATTAAATTATCTCTTTGACACCCTTACTTATGGTACCCCCAACCTAGAACCCTGAAACCCCAAGAAATTCCCCAGCCCACTGACACAACCCCCTTTCTGTTGGACAACCCCTCCCCCACGACATAACCCCCAAGCCCAATGGAAAACCACCATCCCCCCTAAAAAGCCCCCTTTTACATGGGAAAACCCCCAAAAAACACCCCTTATCCAATATATAACCACCCATTCCCCCACAACACCCCCAGAGGCAACCCTGACACACATATGAGTCCCACACCGACAACAACCCCCACACCGGCAGCATGCCTGTCCCCCAATACACTAAAGTTAGGTGGAAAAAACCCCTCCAGTAGGATTTTTTGTCTGGATCAACACAGAAATACAAGGCATGTGGAACCACTTGGCTTAAGTTACTTTTAGTTAATATATAAAATTACATGAATCTATTTAGATATATAAATATAAGATAATATATATATTTATATATAATTATATAGAGAAATATAAATAATACAATATATATTTGTATATATATAAAAATATATATTTGTATATATAATATATATAAATAATTATACTTACAAATATATAATACATATTTATAAATACATTTATATTTGTGTGTGTGTAATTATGTATTTATTATATTATTTATATATATAATTTAATTATAATATATATATATATATAATAATAATTTTTATATACTGATATATATGTTTCTATGTGTGTAACAGTAATATTATTATTAATTATGATTATTATTATTATTACTCCTAATTTTTAAAATATAAAAAATATATGTTGATTTTATAAATTCTATAAATTTATTTGATGGTTTATATTTAGAAAATTATTTTATATATTTATGTACGTAATTATATACATTTATATTATATCATGTATACACATACACACACACACACAAAATTAAAAACATTCATATAATTGGAAATATATAATATAATTAAATAACATATATATATTTTCTAAATTAATTTATAATTAACATGATATACTAAAATATATATAATATAATTATATAATATATATAAATTTATATATAATAAAATATTTATATATTTATATTTAATTTTCTCTATATTTTATATATTTCTATAGGCAATACAATATAAATTTATTTATACATAAATATACAAAACAAGAGTATTTAATAAAATAAATGAAAATCATACATTTATAGTATTTATTAAACCACATATAAATTTTATATATTTAAATAAATAAATTTACAATTAATTATAAATTATTTATACTAATATTTATATATGTACACATTTTTGTTAATATGCATAAGTATTTATTTAAATTATTTATATAATATATATATTTTTATATGTTTATAATGTATTCAAATACATTTATATAATTTTTATGTAATATATGTATATAAACACAAGTTCACACAATCATATATATTATAAAATTTGAATTTATATGAGACTTATTTAAAACAATTAGATGTGGTAAAAACCCACTCTAATCTAAGAGATTAGTGGGGGTTCATGAACCCCCTAAAATTTCTTAAATTATAGGGGATTCCCAACCTCCACTAATGTCATAAATTATAGGGGGTTCAAAACTATATCTAATTTCTTGAATTAGAGGGGGTTCAAAACCCCCTCTAATGTCATTAATTAGATGGAATTCAAAACACCCTATAATCTAAGGGATTAGTTGCAGTTCATTAACTCCCTCTAATTTATGATATTAGAGGTGTTTGTGAACCCCCACTACTTTTTAAAAAAATTACATGATATATATAAAGAACCTCTAAAATCTAACTGAGTATATAGCCACAGTAATTATTAAATTAACAGTGGGATTGATGTAACCACCAATAAAATCAAACCGAATATTAAAAAAAATACTAAAAAATTAGAGGGGGTTTCTAAACCCCATTAAATTATATGATTAGAGGGGGTTGGGCATACCCCCTATAATTTATACTAAAAATAAATTTAGAGGGGGGTTTTGATAACCCCTTCTTAAAAACTACCACTAATATACTTTTTTATTTTTCAAATTTCTATGCAATCTTAAAAATAATATCTGGGCCTATCGGGCTAGTCATTCCAATTTACCACAACCCTCTACTCAAAGTTTAACAAGGCACCTAAAATAAGGGCTATTATACTTATTAAAATATTTACACCCATCAAGATCCCTAATTTTCAAATTATAAAATTTAAAATAAAGATCTCATCTCTCATCTGTCTTTACATCATGCCAGTGAATAAGGGACCATAATGGGACCTTGGCACTTTGTCCATTAGTAGGAATTTAATTTTTAATTAATAAATTTATTTAAATAAAAGTTTCATTTAACTCAGTGTAAATTCCACATATCACAATCTATATATCAAATAAATATACAAATATTATGTTTATAGGAACACCCACCACATATATGTTCATTTCTTTTAAATAATCCCAGTGACTCTCACCCAAGATCATTCAAATATCAGATTGTCTCTCAAGCACTCATCCATAACTAATCCCCAAAACCTCAAGCATCAAGTTATGGTATACTACCAACATGAACCCATGCCTAAACCAGGATATCCCTTTCAATTACTTATAACAATTATAGTTTATTCAGAACTAAATTCATAAAGGCATAATTGTAAAATAAAATCACTTGGTGACCTCTTCTCTACAAAACGGTGAAAAAACTGAAGGGAAGTCCAATATATATTCCCAAAGCTATCTAGGGATAATTACCTATTTATTAACATCATTTTAATAATAATTTATAATAATTTAATTAATTTTTAATTCAAATTCTTGAAAAATACATATGACTACATACATTCAATGAAACAAGATGAGACGATACCCGTTCGTCACATTGGGACATCCTTTAGCCATGCTAAGAAAAATAACAATCATATCAAGATGATTACACCATAATCTGGTGGAATCATTAATGAAACCCTAAGATAAATGATCCAAAAAAAATTATTGAAACATGAGAGGGATAAAGGAAAATAAAATTGGATAACTCACTGTAATATACCAAAGAAGTTCCACCCCAAAGCCATAATATGAAGGGGATAACCAATTGAAGAGAGGAGAAAATCTCCCCTTGATTTGACCACATGTGAAGGGGAATAAAAGAGGTGGAGGTGTGTTTTTAATTAATGAGGGAAATATTGTAAAACAATAGTTTAAAATAGGTTGGTAGGGGTGTTCCATGACAAACACCATGGTAAGCACTACTTTGTGGTGCACCTACAAGTTGTACCCAAGGACTCCAGACATGCCTAGGGACACGATTACACCCATACCACTTGTTACCACCATTTATCAGAGAATTATCCTCCATAAAAACAAGGAATGAATCAGAACATTTTTATTCCAATGGTATATCAAAACTACAACTACGAAGACGAAGGGCTCTCCTCCCTTCCACTTCACACAAGCGAACCACAGAAGCCACCGATGCTTTATGATAATAAAAATGACCGCCAACATGGAATGTAAGTACAAATTTCAACTACTAAAATTACCAATATGGTGACCATACAGGGAATGCTTTTACATTCCCAGAAAAATACCCCAAGAAACTTACATTCTTGACACCATAGTGACATTAATTCCCTACACCCTATACACCATAACCACTAAATCTCTTAACTTGGGAATTTTTTCCACCCTAGTTTCCCAATAAAAATGACCACAAAAACCCTTGGATAATCATGTTATATGATGTGCTTGGTTTTGAAGACACTCCTCTCAACTGGTCTCCACTCCTTTCAAAATATTTTGGGAGATCCCACATGGGACACAACACACCCAAGCCAAAATTCACAATCATTAGGCCTTACACCATGACAAGGTGATCCCCATGTTCCTTCAAAATGAGAACCGTGTATCCAATATGGTGTTTCCATCCAATAATTTTCCATAGGGGAAACTCTTATGGACCACACCCTCACCTGAGGAACCACACCCCACTATTTGGGTGTTTTTTCCACAATAGTGAGATCTATGAAGTGGTTCTCACATAATGAAACACATTATTCTAAAATTAGATGAAGGTCTACCCAAATTAACTTCACCATATACTCAAGAAACTAAATCACCTTTTAAGACTTTATCCACACCCAAAACATCTCTTTAAAATGTTATAAATCTTATTATCTTGTTTCAAATTCTGGTTCTCAAAAAAAATTCCACACAAAAAATTCAAATTTATACTGAAATTCATAACTGAAAGGGGTTAGTTTATACTAATATATTTCTTGTGAAATGGTAACTCAATTTGTTCCAATTAATTTTATGAACATGAAAAATAGTTGTATATTCCTTGAAGAAAATTTGTGAGTTGTTTTACATTATTTTGTCATCATCATGTTTTATAATGGAAAGATTATTATCAAAACAAAACCCATTTATTTTCTAAGATAATCATGGATCACATAGAAAAATAGTGAAATAGTTGATGGCTCATTTCAAAAATATGAAATGATAATATGATATATCTTTGAACTTTTTATTTCTTGTGAATGAGTGTGATATAAATGAAAACCAATATATTGATAAGAAAAGAAGAGAAGTGGGGGGGGGGGGGGTGATTGAATATGAATTAGAATGAAGTTGAGTCTACATATTGAAATATCACTTTAGTGGTATTGATAATAAATACAGGGTGTAATATTGTTCTGTTTAATTTCTGTGTGTTGTTTTTAATTTCACGAGCTTTATGTATTCATTCATATTAGTGTGAATATATTAAAGAAGGCATGAATTTAATTATAAAATCTTAGAAGTTCATGGGATTATCATAATAATGTTGATGAATATTTCCAAATGTTTTGGTACTTACCTAGATTATAAGAATATAAATTGTGGAATACACTACAAATTATTGTTGTATAAAACTGATTTATCAATATCTATATATGATAAAATAAAGATAGATTACCCTTGAAGATTAACAAGATTCATTTATATTAAAGTAAATACATATTTAAATATTTAATCTTTTTATCAATTTTTATTGGATGATGTTTGGGAAACTAAAAAAAAGTGAAGAAGATGATATTGATAGTAGTTTTCTTTTTTGTTTGGTATGTTAACAATTAAATTTATAAAGAAATTTAAGAGGATATTGTAAAAAAATACAAATCTTGGAAAACTTACTTGAGTTTGTAAGTAATCCCATCGGGACACCGACCATGATCAAAGGAGATCTAGAAATGGGAATATGAAGAGAAATAAGTTAGAGAACCTATGTGGGTCACTGATGGTATGCATAGTGTATGATGAGGAATCTTGGCCTATGCCATATGAGGTATAATAATTTTATGCATGAGAGAATTGTATCTAATGGATTTTTAATTAGTGGTATAACATGTATTGGCTTATTAAGTACATGGGAGTGCACACAGTAAATTGATACGAGACTTAGTTTTTTATCATACAGTTCATCTGTTTCAAATATATAGGCATGCATGATATTTTAGTGATAGATTTTTTTCCATTGTATCCGACCTTTGGTGAATCAGGTTTTTATACTTATTTGGAATTCATGAAATATCATCACACTTTTCATATTGGAGTTATACAACATGAATGAATTGATAATACCATTCAACATTTGGAATGGTTTTACATGGAATATATGAATCAGTGGAGTGAAGAATTAAAGTTGAAGTATACTTATATGACTTCAACATACATCATATATCATATGACTCGAGAATAAAACTATGATTGTATTACATGTGAATACAACTTTGATCATATAATTAGAATTTAAGACTTTTATATCGTATAAATATTTTATATGACTTTATAGACGGTATGTTCATAAGAATTGTGTGTATGAATATTGAATTGTGGTCATATGAATTTTTTTTAAAACTTTGTAAAATTAATGTTGTATAATTTCTGGTGTATTATGATATTATAATTCAAATAATGTCAGGTATTCTATTCATTAATAGAAACAATAATGATAATAAATTTTATCATTATTGGTGTAGAATGAGTTGTGAAGAAATAATAAGAAGAATTTAAATATTTCTTTACACTACAAAGGAGTAATCCATGATCAAAGATATTTAATTCTTTAGTTATGAATATATTTAAAAGGATGCACTAAGATGTCATAGATATAAGGATTTGATTTCATTGAATAGTTTCAAGTAATTAATACCCATGAAATTTACTACACATTAAATGATATTATATTTTATGAATCCATTTTATAGGGGAAAGAATATAATGATATTTACAGATTTGGAAGTATAAATTGAAGTGATAATTCAAGGGTTTTTATTTAATGGAATTCATGGAAACTTAGAGCCAAGATTTTCACATTTTTGTATTAAATTTATATGTATTAACACATCATCCCTCTAGAAGAATTTATGCATGTCTAAGTAAAAGTGAATAAGGTGATCTAGTGAACCCAGTTTTGTACTAAAGGTGGTTTGGAAGAATAGGGATTAATATGGAATGGTTGATGTTCACATTTGTTTTCATAAAAATATATGAATTAGATCACAACATTTATGACATAATTTGATAAGAAGAAAAATAGGGAATAAGGAAAAGAAGAGATTATGTGAGTTAGATGTTAATTCCATAGAATGAAGAATATTTTGGTGAAACCCAATTTAGACAAAAAAAGAGTCTTTCACTTGTGAAAGTAAAAAAACAATAAGTATAATTCTTGTAGAATGTTTTTAAGAAGAGGAATTTGGTTGTGTACACTTGTTTTTATAGAGAATAAGAAAGAGAATCCATCAACTAGGACCGTAATGAAGAAGTTCTTGCATACTTACTTTCATATATGATAATAGGAATAGGACCCAAGTAGCACATCAAAAACTTAGGGAGTTATAATTGGTGATAGAATATTTGGTTTTTACTTATAAAATATCATTTAAATGTTTTTCATGCACCTATTTTTATGATGCACCAAATCGATTTCTGTAAGATACACACTCATAAACTATAATATAATGCTCACATTATGAATCTACTTGTTCATGTGATGATAGAGGAATCCATATAAAAATAGATACTATTCATCTTGTATTTATAGGTGAGCCTTGTAAATTATTTTTCACTTTTGTGTGTGTGGGTTTTGAATTAGTTTCATGTAAGAAACAAGGTGAGAAGAGAGAACAAAATAACTAATTAAAATTAACTAGTGATAGAGGTAAAAATGGAATGGATTAGAAGATTAAAAGTATTACAAGTTATCAAATTTAATTCCCCCTTATAGTGTCGAGTTTATCACTAATGTTTCCCATTAGGTGTCCTTGGAAGCATAGGGATGAAGCATATGGTCACCTCATCCAACTTCCTAGTGGTCAGTTGAAGTAGTTGAAGTAGGCTTCCTAGTCACTGATTATATAACTTTTCCCACTAGAAGTTTGAGGAATGAGACACAAAACTACTGATACATCATATCATACTAGGCCACTATAAGTAACATGTGTTATCTTGGTATATCTTTCTTAGTATATGGTGATGATAAATCGGGCGGTGTGGGAGTCCCTCATCAATTTCCCCGCTTAAAAGTAGGGACCACTACCATGAAGTGAAGATAAATTAATCCATCCTCATCCAGGGTCCATCCTGGAGTGGGATCTACATCAGAGAGTGTATACTACATCAAAAAAATCTGAATCAAACTCCAAGAAATCCTTCACCTGATTCACTAATGAGAAAGTGATAGATTTAACAGAAAATATAACTTTATCATTACCCTTAGTCATATCAAATAACCATTATAAAAAAAGCCTCATCAATCTCTATTCCTTAATTGATTCAAGATCTAAATTCTCCCCAGTATACCTTTTAAGATAATATATCATAACATTACCCTTTCTCGGTATGTAATCCATCAAAAAATGAATATCTACAAGTACTCAACCTAAAACCTTTATTAAGTACCAGTATCAGAAGATGCATAGAAATATCTTATGGCCGATGTAGGTAAAAAATATACTTTAATGATATAATAGAAATGGTACATTAGAATATATACCATGGAATATATCTCTAAATCATGGTTCCTGTAGTTCCAATCATGGGGCCACAAATAAATAGATATAAAAGTGACCACAATCTCCTCCGACATCAATACTACTCCTAAGACAACCTACAAGGAATCACATAAAACTGTACAACCTATTCCTTTGTTGTATAGAATCACAATACAAGTAGATATAAGCCTTAATTTTAACCCCTAAAACATTGATTCATACTTATAATATCACTTGAAATTAAGATCTTTCGTACTCATTCCCATCATAAGTGATTAGAAGTGGGAGAAATGATGAATGAATCTAAAAAATAATCAGTCAAGAAAATAAAATTCACAATCTCAATCTCATTTCTGGATTGAGACCATGATGTCACTACCTCTGTGTTCTCTTTATAAATTGATCTTAAAAACGTAGATTTAACCTACCCAAAAAATCACAATTCATGACTCTAGAAATTATAGATTAATAAACTAGAATAATGAAGATGTGTATAACAACCCTAATCTTTATTACACACTTAAACATGATTTATTACATGAATTTGCACTTAAGACAACTAGGAGGATTGATAGGTCCAGTTTCGTGGGAAATTATGGACATTACATGAAAACTTAATAAATAAAAATACAACATCTTTATTGAAAACTTTCTTTACATGACATCAACATCCCCTCGTACTTATCATTGCATGGGATAACCCGAGGATATACATGTGAAAATGGTGAGCTATAAAGCCTATTATGGGAGTAAATAAGGAATAACATGAAGAATATAATACATGCTAGGAAATATGAATATTCAATGGTGCATAATAGAAAAATTAACATAAAGGCATGATATAGCATTATTATCATAACATGGAAATTTGGAAACAACACTTAACAAGATATTATCATGAGACAAGGCTCATTTCACATTGAGCATATGTAAACCCTTATTTAACTTTAATTAGAATGAGTAAAACCTCATTGAAAATTAATTACCATGAGTTAATACTCATTTCACATGACTTATCATGATACTATTCTTTACCCAATGAATTAGAGCACTATCTAAGAACACCCTTCTAAATCATTTCATTTCATGCATAAGTGTGCCACATAGACCATACAACTTGGATTCAGTAAGTATCATAATTAATTCCATAGAAAAGAGATGTGGAATAAATAAATTTAATTCCTAAATCAGCAAGTACATTTTCATCAATCTGAATACCCTTGATATAGAAATAGGTATGGTATTCACTTACACGATGATTTTGGCATGGAAATTTTGTTGTAACTTCATAACCATAATGATGTCAAATAGAAATTGTAAAATGGGTTGATGAGAGATAAAGGGGTATCTCATAATTTATACATGTAAGGCCTTTGGGCCACCTTAAGGCCTTTGGGAAACCTTAAGTGCAGATGCAAACCAGACAACCTACAAGGAAGAAGCTCTATAAGGAGGATGAGCAAGGAGCTTTCACCACATCAGAAGCTAAATGGATTGCAAGAATGAGAGGGTATGACACCTGCCATCGGGACAAGCCTGTGCATGTATGGGAATTCCTAGCTGAATAACCATGCGAAGGTGGAGAGCTGATTTCACGATGAAGATGCTGGGGAGGAGCAGTTCTAAGTAGTTAGTCTGGGTTGTATGTAATGTTTGAAGCCTACGAGCAATGAATTCCTCTAAGGCCTACGGGCCATGTAATACTTACGCATACGTGCCTTGTAATGGTTCCACCTCACCCCTTGAAAGGTGGTTTATCAAAATCAATAAAAAATGAAGGCCTTTGGGCCATTGGAGATAATTTATACACGAAATAGATAGTAATAGGGTCATTGAACATAATATCCCAATATATGTAATGAAATTTAGATACATAATATAAAAGGATTTATTGAATGTAAATGAGTATAGAGAAATTACTTATGGAATTTTGGCATGCTAATAGGTGTACATGGGAGGAATTAATTGGATAGAAAGAGGTATCCCATCATTAAAACATAAGTAGTGAAGTATGGGGGTTGTGAAAAATCATACCCCAACAATTTTAATTGGAAATAAATGTGTTTAAAAATATAAAGAAATTTGTACAAAAATAAGAAAGGAAGAAATCCCTTACGTGGAAGTGTGACCCTAAAGGTTTGGGAGAGGATTGAGAGAGACTTCTTGGGAGCTTGGGGAGATTTGTAAGGATTATAGATAGAGGAGGGAAGGGGTTAGTCAAGCTTCAATGGTTTTGAGTGAAGTGAAGTTGGATATTGGTTGTGTTTATTGAGGAAAAGAGAGGGAATTATTTATTATTTTGGTTTTGGACACTACAAATTAAAATAATCAAAACCACAAAACATCCCATAAATTTTCCAATGGTTGTTTCTAAAGGGTAGTGAAATTTTTTTATAAGGCCGATGGATGAAGTTATAAAAATATTATGCATTCTTATGTGGAGGAAATTCACACTCTCAAGGAAATAATTTTAAAATGTTAAAATGTTTTATAAGTCTCGGAGGGTCCACTAAGGATTTGTAAAATAAATAAAATAAATATTAAATCACATTATATTAAATTTAAAACGTATATTGGACGAAAATACATTTTATAGTATTTTATTACATCACTATTGGGTCATTATGATGTCATAAAACACTATATATATTTAAATGGTATTTAATTTTTAACCAAAAAAATTAATTGTCTCAGAAAATTATGAAAAATTAACTGTTGGATAACTTCAACATCCCGATTCAAAAAATAATATTCATTTTATGTAAATAATTTTTTAAATATTTTCATTTTAATTTTTAAAATAAAAACTGACATTTATAGAAAATTGATGTGTTTTGAAAAAAACAGTTTTCAAACCTCAATAAAAATTACAATTGTATTCATAAAAATTATACAATCATTTATATTTAATAAAAATAAATTGAGTAATAATAATATTTTATTATAATATTATTTAATTCAAAAATACATTAATTCATAAAAATAGATTTCTTAATTGAATATTAACTAAAAATACTATTTGTGCTTTAAAACCCATTTACAAAGTAACAATAATGAAATGAATGTATATTCATTTAAAAAAAAGCACATAATCATAGTTCTAGGGTCTTGTTACATAACCCCTTATAACACCCACATAAGACCTAAGGGTAAGGTGTGCGATGGTGACAGACTCTTGTGGTGGCTCGGATAACATCACTCGGGTTGTAATGTCTATTAACTTCCTCTTCTATCATATGTGGTTCTATTCAAGATTAACATGTTGAATCTCATCATGTTCTTGGTCAAGAGGGAAGCCTAGGGATTCCACCTCCTTTCCATGCTCCAAAAAATGGGCTTTGTATGGATCAATTATACTGGATGAAGCTATCACTTCCTTTTTCTAAGTAAAATGGATTTGTTAAAGCCCTATATTTATACTAATCTTGTGATCACTGTTCAACAAATATATTAGCAATGGTAAAATTTATTAATGGTATTTTAAAATCCAGAAAATAAAACCAAGTAAGTGAATATATTTTATATAACCATTTTAAGACATTTAATTAGATCAAGAGGAAATTTCATTAATAAAATTTGGGTCATTAAAATATCCCCCCATAAGAAATTTCACCCTCAAAATGTTATTTTATCTGACTAAAACAGACGTGGGCAACTCTTCTTCATCACTTCCTCCGATTCTTACATTTCTTCTTCAAACTTGTGGTTCATCTACAACACCTTAACGTGGGGAATTGTCTTATTTCATATAATTTTTTCTCTACCATCTAAGAACTAGATTCTCTTCATAAGAGAGGTCATTATCCTATGGTACCACCTCTAGGTTGAGTACATGTGATGGGTTAGGTATCTACTTCTCAAGAGTGATACAAGGAATATATCATGAACCTGAGATAGGTTCAGTGGGAGTGATATTCAATAGCCCACCGCTCCAATGTGATCATGGATCTCAAAAGGGTCAAGCTACCTTTGGATAAGATTTCAATTCTTCCCAAATCTCATAACTCTCTTCTACAGTGATATAAAGAGGAATACCATATGTACGACATCAAAATCTTGGTCTCATCGATGATTTTCAGAATAGAACTTTTGTTGACTCTGAGCAGCTTTAATGTGTGGCTGGATGGTCTTAACCTTCTCCACAATTTCTTCGACCATTTCTGGACCTAGGAGTTTTCTATCCCCAACTTCATCCCAAAATGCTGGTGTTATGCACCTCTTCCCATAAAGGGCTTCATAAGGAGGCATTTGGATTCTTGATTGGAACTACTATTATAAGAGAACTCAACTAGAGGAAGATCTTTATCCCATCCTCCTTTGAAGTCCATTGAGCATTCTATGAACGTGTCCTCAAGTTTTTGGATAGTCTGCTCTAATTGGCCATCAGTTTGAGGATGATAAGTAGTATAGAATTCAAGTTCAGTATTCAGTGAATGTTGAATAATCTTCCTAAACATAGAGGTGAATCTTGGGTCTTGATCCGAAGTAGTAGATTGTGGAACTCTAAGCAACCTTACCAATTACCTTATTTATATCCATTCCAGTTGATCTAATGAGAAATCCTACCAAATTTCAATGAAGTGTGTAGTATTTATAAGACGATACAAAAACATTTAGATAGTATTGTTTCCTTTGGATGACTTCAGAAGTCTGGTGACAAAGTCTATGGTGATGTTATCCCATTTCCATGTTGGTATGGGTAATGGTTTCATCATCCCCTTATACTTATTCCTCTTAGCCTTTAATTTCAATCATACATGCACTTTGATGTATACCTAGTGATCTACTTTTTCATGTTATCCCACTAATAATGCTCTCAGATATCTCAATTCATCTTTTTGTTTCCTGGGTGAATGGAGAAATTAGAACTATGTTAATCATCCAAAAGTTCATTATTTAACTATAGATTTGATGGAACACATAGTCTTGTATGGAATCTCGTAATTCCATTTCATTAACATTGAACTCTGATGATTTACCTTTTTTGATAGTTTCTTCTTTCTTCTAAATTCCCACATCATCCTTTTGATCATCCTTTAACCTTTAAAAAAGGTCCGTTTGAGAAATCATTTATGAAAGGATTGATGTTGTTCCCTTCTTTAGGATTCTCATGTCCATCTTCATCAAAATCTACGAATATTAGATAATTTTCAACTCTCATCAATGAAAGAGTTGTTATATCCTTTCTTCTAAGATAATCTTCCACCTTTTTATCCTTCCTTGGATGGAAGTGAATTAGTCAGTCATAGTCTTTCATCAGTTCTAACCATCTTCATTGGCCAATATTCATCTCTTTCTATGTTAATATATATTTGAGTCTTTTTTATCCATATATATTTCACACTTCTCAAAAAAGAGGTAATTTCAACAAATATTTAAAGCTAAGATTACCGTATCTAACTCCAGATCATATATTGGATAGTTTTTCTCATTAACTTTTAATTTCCTTGAAGCACATGTAATCAGTTTTTCAGTTTTCATCAACACACAGCCCATGACCTTCTTTGACGCATCACTAAATACTATAAAAAGTTATTCACTTTGGGGTAGTGTTTCTCAAGCATAGTGATAAGCCTCATTTTCAACTCCTAGAAGATATATTCACATTCATCACTCCAATAAAACTTGACTCTATTCCGAGTTATCTTGGTAAGAGGGTATGAAAACCATGGGAAATTTCTCACAAATCGGCGATAATATTCATCTAACCACAGGAATCTACGAATATATGTTACTGATGTTGGCCTTTTTCATCTTTCAATGGCAGTTTTCTTGGAGGGATCCATAGATATCCCATTTCTTATGATGATATAGAACAAGAATGAGACTTCCTTCAACAAGAACTCACACTTGTAATACTTTTCATAGAGCTTATCCTTTCACAAGGTCTCTAGTATAGTGCTTAGATTCCCCTCATGCTCCTCCTTGGTTTTGTAGTATATTAGAATAACATATATAAATACAACCAAAAATTTACGTTGGTAATATCTAAAGACTCTATTGATCAAGTCCATGAATATTTCTGGAGCATTGGTGAGTCCGAAAGGCATTAATATGAATTTATAGTGCCTGTATCTTGTACTAAAGTAGTCTTGGGGATATCCTCATTCTTCACACTTACTTGATTATATCCCGACCATAGATCCACATTGGAGTACTATTGTGCTCCACGTAGGTGATCGAACAAGTCATAATGTTTTGGTAGAGGATATATTTTCTTTGTAGTGATTTTGTTGCGCTCATGGTAATCAATGCAAAGGTGAATTGACCCATATTTCTTCTTGACAAAGAGGACTAGTGCACCCCATGGTGAAGCACTTGGGAAAATAAACCATTTATCTATATTCTTCTTTACTTGTTTCTTTAGATCCTCAAGCTCTATAATAGGCATTCTATATAAAGTCTGGGATATTGGAAAAATTCCAAGTATAAAATTAATCAAGAATTCAACATCTCTTCTCGGAGGCAGACCAGGCAATTCCTCGGGAAACATTTCGGCAAATTCCCTCAAAATAGGTCTGTTTTAAAGTGTGGTTGCTTCCTTAGAATCAATCATTTGAGAAAGATATGCATGCTCATTGGGAAATAATATCCATTCTTGAGATGTTGTTGCTAAAGAATATTCATCCTCCTCTTTTCACTTGTACAAAATTAGGGGTCTATTCTCTATATTGGGAATGATTTCCCTCTTACAGAAATTTATGTTGGTTCTATATAAGAAAATCCAATCCATGCTGAGAATTGAATCAAATTCCTCCACAAGTAGTATGAATAGGTTCGTTGGGAAATTCAAACCAAAAATTGTGATAGGGGAGGAGTTATATTAATGGGATGCAATGATTTCCCCATTTACCATTCTCACTGATAACATAAATTCCATGATTTGTTGTGGTGTTGGGATTGTTATAATAAACTTTAGGGATATAAAATAATGTGTAGAACCAAAATAATAAAGTAAATTCACTATTATTGAATGAATAACTAGCATAACTATCACCACTTCATTGTTGGGATTCTCTTTTGTAGTAGTGATATAAAAATACCGCCCTTGTTGCCTTGGAGGTTTTTGGTTGACTCTGAAAACCCATGGATTAGGGAACTGGTTTCCAAAGTGGCGTGGTTCTTTGCAGTTGAAGCAATGAAAAATGAGTTGAGGGCCGAATAGAGCATTCCTCTCCCCTGTTGTAGTAGTGGGTTTTTCTTGTCGGCAGCTAATGGCCAGGTGCCCTTATATTCCACTCCTAAATCATTTTCTCATCCACTTCCAGAAATTCACGAGGTTCTTCTTTCCACACCTTTGGAAAGTGGTGTGTTTTAATTTCTTAACACTATGGGATTTATCCATCGGACCACCAGAATTTAATTCTACATTCCAATTCTTATCATCATGATACTCCTAAGACTCACTGATCTCTATGTCAACTTTGCGGGAAAATCAGACTATTTCCTCATACTGATCGAAGTCACATATCTCTAGGGATTTCTATAGGATTGGTTTTATCCCACCAAAGAAGCGGTCAACATTGATTTCAGGGGTAAGGAAAACTCCGGAGGTGTATTGTACAAGCCTTGGGATGTTTTCCACATTTTCTCCGATGGATTCATTATCTTTTTTCATGAGGGCAATGAAGTCCCTTTCCATCTTAAGTTGGATGGTGCATGAAAAATATTTATTGAAAAACATTTTTTCAAATTATTTAAATTCCAACACCTTGATCTCTTCCTCAGGATTTGTATTTTTGATCAATGTACACCATTTATTATCTTTAACCTCCATATAATAAGAATCTTGAAGAACCTTCTCTTACTTGGAAAATTGAAGGATATAGAAGATATTTTCAATGGAGTTAATCCATTGTTCGGTGATTGAGGGTTTAGATGATCCATTAAAAGTAGGAGGTCATTGTCTTAGGAAGCTCTTTAATTTAGCTTGTTCTTTATGGGGGGGGGGGTTGTATGTTACTCTTGACCCATGTTTATATTCAAAACATTAGTTAACTAAGAGGGTATTTGAAAATGTTTTCAATTCCCACTCCCATCAGTTTGAGTATCTCATTAGAAAAATCATCACATTGATCTTCACATCCGTTCTTAGACCGAGTCCTCCTATTACCGGGTATTGGCTAGAATAAAAACAAAGTTAGGGGTAACACATAAAGGGGAATACAAAGAAAAAAGGTATAAGTTATAAATTACATTTAATTAAATAACTTATGAATTTATAGGCTTCAATATATGTTATCAACGATCTATTTCCCAACATATATTCTTCGGGGAATTTTTATTGCCTTAATAATGGTTCATACTATGGTTATGCGTTCACCAATGTATATCTGCCAGGATTGTTATAACCAAGAGTTTAGCAAGACCAATTTTCATGCACCAATTCCCATTTGAGTCTAGCTCAAAGCGATGTTTTTGGGTTCTACCCCTAGATACATCTGTCCTTGAGAAGCCTCTACTTGTTTGTATCCAAACATGGATGTATTTTCTTAATAAACCAAATACTCTATACTCACCAAAATTTAGGGATGTTTTTATTATACTTAGTCTTATCCCTAAGGCTTTCACTAGGATTTTCAAATTCTAATCCCAAAAATAACTAAACCTATCCTTTGAGACAAACTATAATAACCCTTCTCTTTATTACACACTTTAACACGATTTATTACATAAACATGCACTTATAAAAACTCCAATGATCGAGAGGTATAATTTATTAGTAAATTATGGACATTAAATGAAAACTTATGATATAAAAATAAAACATCTTTATTGAAAATTTCCATTATATAACCACATCATTCCCTCATACTTAGCATTACATGGGATAACCTGAGGACATACATGTGAAAAGGGTGCACTATAAAGCCTAGAAAGGGAGTAAACAAAGCATAACAGGAAGAATAAAATACTTCTTAAGAAATAGTCATATCAATGGATGATAAGAGAAACATGAGCATAAATTCATGATATAGCATGATTATTATGACATGGAAATGTGGAAACCACACTTAACATGATATTAGAATGAACCAAGGCTCATTGAACATGGAGCATGAGTAAACCCCCATTGCACTTGATTTAGTATGAGTAAACCCTAATTGCAGATGAATTATGATGAGTCAAAACTCATTTCACATGATGTATCATGCTACTATTCTTTACCCAGTGCATTGGAGCGCTATCCGGGCACACCCTTCTAATTCATTTCATTTCATGCATAAGTGTGGAACATAGATCATACAACATAGTTTCGGAAATAATAATATTTAATTTCATGAATAATAGATGTGGAATACATAAATACAAGTCCTAAATCAACATGTACATGTGAATAAAGGTGAATAACCTTGATAGATAAATGGGTATGGAATTCCCTTACACGATTATTTTATCATGGATATTTTATTATAACATCAGCAGCATAACAATGTTAAATAGAAATTGTAAAATGGGTTTATGAGAGAGAAACGGGTATGCCATAATTTATACATTAAATGGACTGTAATGGGGTCATTGAACATAATTTAAAAACATATGTAATGGAATTTAGATGCATAATATAAAATAATTGCTTGAATGTAAGTAAGAAGAGAGAAATTCCTTACAAAATTTCATCTTGGTAACAGGTGCACATGGGAGGAATTAATGAGGGAGAAAGAGGTATATCATCATTTAAACTTAAAAAGGGTAGTATCTTGGAGGTTTTATATCATACCGTAATATTTATAATTTAAAATAAATGGGTTTGACAACATTAAAAATTCCGGACAAAAATAAGAAAGGAAGAAATCCCTTACTTGGAAGTGTGATCCCAAATGCGTGGGTGAGTCTTGAAAGAGGCTTACTGGGAGCTTGGGGAACCTTGGGAGGATTATAAAAAAAGGAGGGTTGGGTTTGGTCAATCTCAAAAGGTTTTGAGTGAAGAGAATTGGGATCTTGGGTGGGTTTATATAGGCAAAGGGAGGGAATTCATTATTATTTAGGTTTTGGACACTACACATTAAAATAATCAAAACCACAAATCATAACATGGTTTTTTGCCATGGTTTTTTCCAAAGGGGAGTGGAAAACATTATTTTAGAAGACCAATGACCAAACATATTAAAATATTTTACTAGATTATGTAGAGGTGAGTCACACTCTCAAAGAAATCATTTTAAAATGTTAAAATGTTTTATAAGTCTTGGAGGGTCTACTAAGGCTTTGTAAAATAAATAAAAAATATAAAATAACATTATTTTAAAGTTAAAATATATATTGGATGAATATAAATTTTATAGTATTTTATTACATCACTAGTGGGTCATTATGATGTTATGAAACACTATATATATTTAAAAGGTATTTAATTTTTACCCAAAAATACGACTGTCTCAGAAAATTATGAAAAATTCACCATTGGATGATTTAGAAATAATTATTTGAAAAATAATATTTTTTATCTAAATAATTTTATAAATATGTTCATTTTTACTTTTAAAATAAAAATCAACATTTATTGAAAATTCATGGGTTTTGACAAAAACAATTTTCAAACCTTAATAGAAATTACAATTGTATTCATAAAAATTATACGATCATTTATATTTAATAAAAAGTAATTTAGTAATACTAAAATTTTATTAAAGAATTATTTAATTCAAAAACCCATTAATTCATCAATTTTTTTTTCTTAAATGAATATTAACTAAAACCACTTTTCCTCCTTTAAAAACCATTTACAAAGTAACAATAATGTAATGAATCTATATTATTTATTCAAAAAATAAGGCACATAATCACAGTGCTAGGGTATTTTTACATAACCCCCTATAACACCCGTATAAGATTTAAGGGTAAGGTGTGTGATGGTGAAAAACACTTGGGGTGGCACGGATAATATTGCTCAGGTAGTAATCTCAAATAAATTCCACTTCTCTCATAGGGGGTTCTATTCAATATTAACGTGTTAAAACTCAGCTTGTTCTAGGTCAAGAGTGAAGCCCAGTGATGCCAACATCTTTATGTGCTCTAAAAAATGTGTTTTTATGGTGAAAATCTACTAGATGAGGCCATCAATTCCATTGTCTGAGTAAATTGGATTTGTTAGAAACCTATATCTATAATAATCATGTGATCATCGTTCACCAGATAAATTTGAAACTATCACATTTCTTAATGGTATTTTAAAATCCCAAAACATAAAACCAAGGAAGTTTATTTGTTTTATAAAAACATTTTAAGAACTTTAATTTTATCAATTGGAATATTCATTAATAAAATATTGTGGTCAAAGAATACTTAATAATTTCTATATGTTTTATCTGTGAAACACTGCTAATTCATTTTTAGACTGAACTACATCATTAATAATTAATTTATCCAATACCAATGCATAAATGTTATCCTTTCTATATCATCGATACGGACTGTTAGAAAATGATTTCCCTATTGTAGATAAATATTGAAGAATCATCAGTCTCCCCTTAACTAATCAAGAAGATAATTAATTTTCTATAGGGGATAACTTTTATTCTTGGTAAATTAATCTAGCTTCATATCACCCTTTCATAATTTCGTTCTATTGTTATATTTTTTTGAATAATAACCCCAAGAAAATTTTCTTAGATTTATAAATCCTTATACTTTTAGGTCTATAAGATTTATTTTGAGATCCATCAACTTATATGATGCCATATGATAATATGGTATTAATATGGGAACAACACATGAAATGAGATCAATAATAAACTCAATATTACTCTAATATGGAATTGTTAATAATATATCAAAGGTTAAATCCTAGAAACCATCCATATCTAGAAGAAAACGCTATAAAACCATCAACTATTAATCTTGCAATACCGTCCTTACCATCTGGGCAATGATCGACACAAACTATCTAATATAATATCTAGTATGAATTTACTTGAAGTAAAATTCTCCTATAAATTAATTATCCTATCCTATGATATAATTAAATGGTACATATATCCTTTAAAATTTAATATGATTCTGAAATCACATTATTCATCCTATCTTAAATATAATATTAAACCTGGTCATACACAGAATAAAAAAAATCACATATGTTACTATAATCCTTGATCACTATGGAACACACATACAATTACTAAAATTGATCTAAATTATTTCCCAAAGGACTATCTAGAGAAAAAAACATCATAAAATTCCCTAATTGTATCCAAAAAGTTGGTACCGGATCCATATAGATAAAAGTGTGACTCACTCACATGTCAAGAAGCACATAATATTGTATAAAAGAAACTAGAACTATATTTATATCTAGTAAAGGACCCTCATTCACATTATCTATAACCTAATGAACCATTAAAATTATTCTTAAATAAAATTTGTGACCCTGATCCTAAGATCCCTATATATCCTAAGGAATGGACCCCTGATGCTTCTAATTTTACTATATCTATGGTCCTTTACCACTTCCATGCCTTAACCCCATACAATGGCCAACTATTGGTCTATTTTTGTCCTACAAACACACTCAAGAAGAACAGGTCTAGTTAGAGCCTCAACCTAAACAATTTTGTGACGTCCTCATATAATATAAATTTATGTATCCTATTTTGACATAATTGTGACACTCACTCTATAGATTTAGATAAGTAGTGTGAAAATTAAAAGGCCACTTGCATTGATAACAGAATATTGTAGCTCCTCTAGAAGGAGGTAGTAATGCACCTTTACCCTTCCCAAACTACCTCTCATCACCCTAGTTATTTGGAGCATTTACTTTCTCAAGGTAGTATTGGATCAAGGATGTTTCAAAAGTGAAATTACTAGGATGAAATTAAAACTAAAATTTCATAGAAAAAAACACACACAAGGCAGTGAAGTGATGACACATATGTTGTGTTAAGGAAATAAATTATAACACAATATATACAATATTTAATGTTGTATTCACCATATCCTAGAAAAAGGAACTAAAATTAATACCATTTGAGACATTAACTTATGATAATGAAACATTGGCTTTGTATCAGGCATTTAAATGCTCTATTTTCATGAAATTTGGAATGTTGAGAAATATAGAAAGAAACATCAACCCAAACCTTAAGAAATAAAACTTTAAATGTAGAGAAAAAAATGAACTCCAAATACATGAGATGAACAACATAAGCACACCATCCAACACTATTTATATGAATATTCTTAACAAAATTTCACTTTTATAACAATTTATATTTACTTAATGCAGATAGAAATGGACCAAACATAGTATAAGGTCTACAATTGATTACGAAAATGGAAATTTTATTCTTAAAAATGATCTTTTTATGTGTTAAATTATTCATAAAAATTTATGAATGATCATATATACATAATATATAAGGAATGAAGGATCTAGTTCAATGGGAGCCACAGAGGCATTAACAAGGATAGGTGGTGAAAATTTAAGACTTTTGGGGACAAATGGAACGCTCATACATACTTAACTTACCAAATTGTATAATGTAATAATAAAATATCAAAATAGAAATAAATATGAAGGATAAATAGGGTAATCCATTTGATAAGGGATTGTATAGAACAAGTAGAGGATGTTGGGTTGATGTATATATGGAATGTGCCTATTCTATATTAGAATGGAAATGTTTGGTGGGGGACTAATTTTGGGTTTTCATTAAAATGAATGGATAAATCATGTGAACAAGATGATAAAACCCTATAATTTAAAGAAAAACATGATTATGAAAATCTAATTTATAATGAATTGAAATTTAAAATTACCTTGACTTAAGTATTTTTGTTGATCAATTTTTTTGATTCTCATTTCACATTGTTGGTGTGAATTAGTATCTAACTAAGAATCCACATTAATTAATCCACACATACTCCATGAATATTTGAATTATGTTTTTGTTATGGGATATAGAATGAAGAGGATAAATTTTTTATGGTCATTCATCATTGTTCATAATGAGGATCTTTTATTATCTCTCAAGATTCAGGAGAGTTATAGATTGAAAGAATTCTATTTAGGGTTTGGAATTTTTTTTTGTTTCGTTATTCAATGTATAACAAATTAAAATGACACAATTTTTTAAATTATATATATGTATGAATAAAAATACATTTACAAACCCACTTTTCATTTTATCTAAAATATGTCATACCCTATGTCACAAAATAATATTAATATTATTATTTTCATGAAATGTATTTTATCTAACATCATTTTTATAGCACCTATAGACTTTATATTATGTTTATCTAAATAAATTCTATTTATTTTATAGCTTACATTATACAAAACACCTAGTTTAACGAACCACTATATATTATTAAGCATTGTTATTTAGTGTGATATTTATCACCAAGATGTTGGATTAATGGTTATGAATATGTCTAAAAAAATTATAAAAAATTTATTGTTTAAAAATTAATAAAATGTATTTATTGGTTATTAATTAATTAGAAATAAATATAAAAATCAATTTAATGTAAAATAATGATTTTTTATGAAAAACATTTTTTCAATGTGTAATGTGTTTTTATCATAATAAATTCAATTAAATATTATTGGTAAATAATTTTAATGAAATTTATATATTATACCACATAAATTTTAACACTCTTATGTTTTTTATAGGAATAATTTAGGAATAAATCTATTTTTATTCTTAAAAACATATTTATATAAAAAATGATTTTCATCACATTTTGTGCACTTTTTTTAAAATGAATTTATACCACTTATAAAAATTAAATTTTTAAAAATTTATTCAAATTTTTTAATTATGTGGTTATTTTTTTTAAATATCCCCCTTTTATTTTTTGGCATTATAAATAGTAACCATAGTAAATAATTGCCACCCTGAGAAGAGTAAATCAAGTACTTAAGGTTAAAAAATGAAATGTTAAGAACAAAAAAATGACCCTAAATTTTTCCTTTATCCCTTTGGATTTGTGGAGTTCAACCATGTCCATTAATGTTTTACAAAAATGTAAAATTTTGGCCATATTTATTTAATTATTACATTTATATTATTTTATGTATAGAAATGTAAAAAATTTCATTCTATTTGTTTCATATTTTAAATTTTTTTAACATAGGGACAAAAAAATGCTATGTTTTGTGATAAATGTTAATTAGAGATAAAAATATTTTTTTATCATGTTAATTTATTTATAATTTTTAGTAAGGAAAGAGTTACCTTAAATTCTAACACAATGTAACACAATGAAATTCTAATATAAGAACATTTTATTCAATTACATGTGTGACACACAACATTATGCACATAAGGGAATGTAATATCCTAAGAACATAAAATATATTTAATTTTTTTAATTAAATTAAATATATGATATAGATTGAAATTCATTCAATACTGAGTATTATTTCATCACATGAAATAAACACCTTCTTCGATATCTTGTGTTACATGCAAAATCGAGTTTTACCAAGCGACAATATATTATTAAAATATTATTATTTTATATAATAAGATATAAAATATCCATTAAATTAATAGTTATGAATATTACTAAGTAAATTATTAAAATATATGGTTTAAAAATGTAAAACTAATTTATTGGTTACAAACTAATTAGAAATAAATATAATATCCAATTGAAAATAAAGAGAATATTTTTATGGAAAACTATTCTTATGCTTACAAAACTGTTTTATACTTATAAATTAAATTGATTAAAATTATTTAATGGTATTAATTAAATATATCTTTTATATATTCAATAAAATATATTTTTTACAATTATCCAAAATATTTGACAGACATAACACAAATGAAATCCAATAGTACACAAAAACCTATATTTTTATAAAGGCACTTATACCACCTTTTAATGGAGAACCTATTTTAAATTAAATTTTTAGAAACATTATATAAATTATATGTCAAAATAATGTTTATATTTTAAATAATAACATAATAATTTGTTTGGGCCTAATTCTTGGTATTTTTTTGTGAAGTATCATTTTTTGATGAAAAGTGAAAAATACTGAATTTATTTGAAAACTATTTTTTTGTCTAATCTATTTATAAGGATAAATTATATTATAAATTATTTTTAAAGTTTAATTAGATAAATTTTTTATTAATTAATCCAATTCATGTTATTGTAATCTATTTCACTTTTAAATTGGATATAAAAACTTATCAAACTTTTGAATGTTTTTAGTTTAAAAACACTTATTATTGTCCTGACTAAGAGATTAAATTTAAATTAATTTTTCTAATTATGGTATTTGAATTTGTAAAAATGGATTCCATATTTGGATTAATATTATTTTATAATTTCTAAAAATGTTAATTTAGTTTTTTACCAAAAATATTCGTGAAATTAATTAAAATTAATTATAATGATTAAGGTGAAATTGAGCATACCAAGGGACAAAACCTTAAAATTAAGGGCCAAAATGACATATAAACTTTTAAAAAAGTTTTAAAATGGGAATATGTATACCATATCCTACCTTGTATCAAACTTTTACCACTACTGGATGCAATTTACATGGGAAAAATATGGGTGAAATTCCCTTTCCAAAAATTTACAGGAGTGTCACTCCTCTCCAATATAAAAAGTCACTCACCCCTCCCACTTCATCACACATATAAATACTATTTGGTTGGAACAATATATACAAAAAAATATACTAAAAATACCTCCCCTCATCCTACAGGCCTCACCTTGGGAATAAATTCTTCCAAGGAAGCCCATTGGTTCAAATTAAAAGGAGTTACCCGATTAAGAGGTAGCATCCTTCCTCGAGATCTTTAGTATTGTTTATTTATACACTATTTAAGTTATTATTATTACATGATTATATAGAAACACAAGTATCCACAATATAATGATTTGTTTTTATGTTAATATTTCTACCTATATTTACACACACATCTATCTAAGGGGTAACGAACTTACCGTTTATGTGTATGATGAACTACCACCTCACGAAAGAAATTTGTTCGTTCTTTCCTTCACCACCTCCCATGGTTGGGAATTATGATGGAAACTCTATTTATATATATTGTATATTATATTTATAATTTATTTATACTTATTTATTTCTTTTTTCACACATAGCTTTATGCACTCCATTTTGTGCAAATACAATATCACCGCTAGTGGAAGTGTGGACTACCACCTCCTAAAAGCGATGTGAATTTTTTACACAATAAATGGAATGTATAAAGGATGGTTTCAATTAAGAATATTCCACATAAAGAAAATATATATAATATTATGGAAATAATTAGCTTTGTATGAAGAAAAACATTTATCATTTTCTATATCACCCATTCACACACTTAAAAAGTGATAACCTCGTTCATGGATGTTTGGACTACCGCCTCCTCGACCGGATGTGATTCATTTTAAATGAAAATAATTCTATATATTATTATATATGATTAAATAGTATCTTATTTATTATATAATTATTATTATGGAAATATTAATTTTACTTACCTTCTTTCCATAACGAACATTGAAAAATGGGAACATTACTCATGCCTACGTGTGGTCTATCGTCTCCATAATTGTAATGTTGGTTAATTTTTCAAAAGCATGTTTGATGATTGATTTTAAAAAGTATAATTGATTTATAAATTTGTCAATTATTTCATGATTATTTTTCAGGAGATATTATATATTAACCCTTTTGACCATAGTTCACCTACCAAAGTTGTTTTTGACACATAAACTAAATTTGATCCAAACACCCTGTATATACTTAATTGTATAAGTAGTTGTATAAAACATGGTAATAAGTGATATAAAAGTAATAATAAAATTAAAAAAGGTTATTAATCATGTAAATAGTTAACATAAGTTTATTATTCATTAATATTAATACACATGAGACTAGTGAGACTAAAGGTAAGAGAATTTCATCTCACCTTTTACATCTGTGAGATAAATGTCATATTAACCACTTACTCCTTTGTGTTCTGTATCTACTATACATTTTGTTATATTATCAAAAATTATTTTATATTAATGGTATTTAAATCTTTTATTTAATGTTATTATTTCATGAGACATATGATTCAAATGTTTCAAAGTGGTATGAGACACTTTGTAACGTTTAATGATTATTTTTATCAAGAATAAGTTTAATGGAATTTCAATGGTCTGATTCCATTTAATTCGGTTATAATACATACTAATTTTCATTAATGCTATATAATCATGTATATAAATAATATTTACTATCAATTTCTATATTTACACTTTTCTTATATAGATTTAAATCTGATACACATAATCTATTCATTGATTGATTCTAACTTCAATGTTATGGTCTTTTCAAAGGGTTTGCTTCACAATTTCATTTTGTTCAAGATTGTATATACTTAAATTTCCATAAGAGTAAATTATTTGATAATCATGTTATAAAAATTTAATTTTCTTCTCTTATAGTCATTCATGACCTTTTTCAATAAATAGTACAATTTTTCCATTCTTTGGTACTCAAAATTTTTTAGAAATTGTTTTTAAGAAAACCCGACTTCATTTCTCTCTTTAGCTGGAGAACCTGTTTTCTTCAAAAAATGTTGTTTTTGAAAAAGGACTTCAAAAAAATGTTTTTAACCATTAAAAAATGATTTGTTATAGAATTTTTTACCCTTTTTGTCTTTTAACAATATTTTCAAAGAAATCTTCTTGTCACTTTCTAAACAAGGATTTTTACAACATTTTTACCATAAGAAAGAAATGCTCCTTTTACCTCATATGACATGTATGAATTTACCCACTATAATTTCTTTGAAGTATCATTTTAATATTTAAAAGGTTAAATTTTTAGGATTTTTTTTTCAAAAGTTATTTTCATTGAAATGGTTTTTCAAAAGGGTTTTCAAAACAAAAGGATATTTTACTCAAGAATGTTTTTAAAATAACCTTTTATAGTATTTATATTCATCAAGAAAACAACCTTTTATTTTTCACACCACTTGGGATTTTCTGTATTGATACCTTTTTTATTATTCCACTGGATGGTTTGATATCTATTTGGACAAGGATAATATTTACATTCACTTCCTTGATTCATTTTAGTACCCTTGAAATATCAAATTTCCTACGGTTTGAACTTTGAATTTCCCTAAATTATCTATATCATTCACTAGGGATATGTTTATTTCATAAACCATATACCATTTTTTAGATAGTGTTTCCATTGAAAGTAATTTTATTATCTATGGAAATATTAATAAATTCATATCCTTTATTAAATAAGTATATTCAATAAGGTATATAGTTTATTAGATATGAGTAATGATTGGTACATGAAGTACACGAGTTGGGGACCGTTTAAGGCAAGATCTATGTATTGGGGACTGGTTAATACAAAACCCAAAATGTATTGGCTATCTTATAGGATGAAATCAATTGGTGAAAAACCCTTTGAGTTTGTTTCAAAATCATATTAGTTTAAACTACCATGTGATACCTCTTAACAGTAATGCTTCCATGTAACTAAGAAAAATGGAATCCAATAACTAGGAATTTCCATTAATTGATTTAATTATTATTTATCCATGAGATTTTTCATCAACATATCTAGGAATTAATTTCATTCATATTTCACTGATTTATTGGCATGTTTTCTAGTTATTTTCCTTTCCATATTTTTTAAAAGGTTGGGGTCGAAGCCTCATTTTATTATTGAATCAAAGAAAAGACCTCTTTTTAACTAGGTAGAGCGAGACCCATTACATAGCACAAAGTCCTTGTGGGATAGTAGCACATTACATATCCCTTAGGCCCAATTTTTTGGCAAAATTCCCATTCTGTGTATAGTAACCCACCTGCTACAATACCTGCACAGTACCGCCACTACTATAGTACCCTGCCGCCGCTATAGTGCCCACCAATCTACAGTACCGTCGTTGATACAGTACCGCTATAATACCTGTTACTAATGGGTTTTGAAACCCCATTTTTAATGACATGTGTTTTTAGTTATTACCTTTCAATATTGTTTATCCATTCTGTATATTGATTATATGGAATGTGTGTTCATTGATTTAAATTTACATAATGATTATTTTCATTGATTAATTATTTCTTCCACTATAATTTTCCCTTTCTATGAATTTGAGCTCCACTTATTATTCTTCATTTACCCAGGTTTTGCTGAAGTGTACTAAGAAATATATTCAGTAATATGATAGATGGAATAAAGTTATTATCCATAAAAACATTATTTCGTAATTAGTGTATTCATTTGTAATACAACACTCAAGTATGTATCTGGTTGACCAAGGATACTAAACTCTTTACTACTTTGAGATTTTATTTCTTTTAATAATGCCAATGAAATGGTTCATTGGGTTTTTTGGGGTCAGATCACTATACATAATGTGGGCACAATTTTAATTCAATTAATATAAAAAATAAAATAAATTATTTTAAAACCACTAAAATTAATATAATTTTAGTGTGTTACTATTTTAATTTTTTTTTAATTAATATACCATATTAGTGATTTTTAAAAAGATTATATGTAAATTTAATCTTTGTATTGGAGTCTTTAAAGTCAAATTAAATGAAAAGTTTCAAAAATTACATAATGTTATTTTATGAAAATAATATTTTATTAAATTATTTGAAATTCCTAAAAGTATTTAAATAGAAAAAGGTGGATAATATATGGTATAAAATGAAATCCATATCCATTTATTATCAAATTTTCATATTATTAGTAAAATTATGACCCTTTAATATTGTAAAATATGTTGTTGCAGTTAAGGTTAAAATAAATTAGTTAAGGGGTTAAACCTAAATATATCATTTAAGAGACCCTTTAAACCTATAGAATTTTTATTAATTAGAAGGATTTATACAAAATACTATATTATCTTCAAATATATGGCCATTTGTTTCTACTTTTCTATAGAATGAAATTTTTATTTTTTAATATTTTACGAAATTCCAAGAGTGTCCCTACCATCATTTATAAAAGGGAATCTCAAATTTCTATTATGTACACCATATTGAGCCTTATATTATAATCAATACCTTAAATATTATCTTTTAAATATCCTTATTCATTTTCTCGAGGATTTTATCTTCTATAAATAATAACCCTTGGATATATAAGAGGTGATCTAAATGAGTTTTTTTCTTCAAATAAGTAGTAATCACATTAACTGATCACATTATTTTTTTACTTCTAATTTACGTCTATAAATATATGGTATTTATCATAAAATAATAAATTTTGTGTCATTAATATACTGAAATTTTATTATAATTTTGAAACCACAATTATCCACCTTCTTTCTAATCAAATAGAAAGTGAAAGTATCGCTTGTATAGACGGACGAATTACCATCTACACATAGAGATACAAATCATTTTTCATCATAATATTATAAAGATTTGTATTATTATGGGTTTAATTTTCATATATGAAATTTATGAAATAATTAATCTTATATAATTATATTATATTATCTTATATCTTACCATCCAATATGTTGGAAAATGATAACGTCGCTTATGTGTATGTGTGGAAAAACATATCCACGATGTGATGTCACTAGTTTTTTTATAACCATTTTAATATGATGGTAAAAAGGATAGATTTTATGAATTTATATGAAAAATATGATATAATAATGATTATATAAAGGTGAATTATTTTTTACCTTTCTTTCATTCTATCCATAAAAATGACAATAACGTTCATGTGTACTTATGGCTAACTGTCTCCATGAATAATGTAATTATATTTTATATCTATAAATTTTATGTATGACTCTAAATATGTATATAATTATTATTTATGATATTTATATAATGATTAATTTTAATTATATGAGGAAACCTTGTTCAATGTATAAGGACCAAAACATCTAAACAATAACATACACAAAAAACGAAGTAGTTATCTCCTAAAACAATGATTTTAATAAATAATTGTTAATTAATGGGTGATAAAAGGTTATAAGTAAAGAATATATGGTATTATAAACATAATTATTTATATATAATATATATAAACTAAATATATATTTATTATATAGTAGGTTTTAACATGTATAAAGGAAGTGATACCTAAGGTATGTGTTTTATGTTTTTGTCTCTCTATTTATCAATATTGTTTATGTTTAGTTTATAATAATGAAATATCATTATATATATCTCAATAAAATAATTAATTTTATTCAACTTCATATATTTCATAATAATAAATCTTTTCATTTCACTTTTCTCTCTGTAATAACTTAAGATACTGAAATAATGTTTTTGAGGAAAATCAACGTTATTTCTCTCCAGAGAAGAAAATCCTTTCTCTTCCATGTCTATGTTTTCTAAAATCTCTGTTAAGAATGTTTTTAATATTATGATATTATTTTTTAAATTCATTTTTACAAAGGTTTTAATTTTTACAAAATGGTTTAAAAGTAATATTCTTTTTTTTCTTTCTAAATGAGGTAGTTTTTACTTCTCACCGAAAATGTGAAAGGAATCTCTGTTTAAACATAAAAAACATTAATTGAATTTTCTACAGTTAAGACCACTCAATGTTTAAGAAATTAATTTAAATATTAACATGGTTATTTTTAAAGAATTTTTTCCTTTAATATTTTTGAAATTTTTAGATATGAAATAAGTAATTTCAAAGTGGAAAAAGTTATTTTTCTCAAGAAAGGTTCAAGTGATCTTTTAAAGCTATTTTTGTGTGAACATCCTTTGACGTTACTTAAGATTTAATAGGGATAGAATAAAATGATACCATACAATTTAATTGTTTTATGGATTATGATTATAATTATTTTAGAATGACTCTTTGAAATACAATTTATTTTTCTGGGATAATTAAGTTATGAAAATCACTTATTTTCCATGGGTTCTCCTATGATGAAATGATAAAATGTTTATGAAAATTATTTCCTTCGCGTGAGTTATTATATGATGAATTATTTATGATATTGTGGAATACATAAGTACGATTTTCATTATCTGATTTGTGGACTCAGAATTATACTTCCCTCTAATGAATTTGGTAGAGATTGATATATCAAGAGATAAAAAGGGGTGAAATGCTATGTGAACCCAGTTTAATAAGGGTATGTATCCACTATGATAGTCTTTGGATTTAACCTTGACTACTATTCTGGTTTGGGGGGTGAACACAACCCTATATCATATCCTTGGCTGTAAGCCTAAACTACTAAGTAAATGATTTTCTATGATTATGTGTATGCCAAAAAATATGTCTTATACCAATTTTATGGTCTCATGGTTCATGTTATTTTATTACTTTATAATTCATTTCTTATGAATTATCAATATTTATTCCCTGACTCAATATTATGATCTATAGTATGCTTAGTATGGTTTTCAATTGTCATTCTCTATATATCGCACCCTTATACTCATATTATGTTTTAGTGATCCTTGATATTTACCTTATTTACATTTTTTGAGCATGAGAGATCACTCTTTCTTATGTTTTATTTCACCAGGTTATAAATAAATGTATTATGTATGATATTCCTAAGAATTTTACCAATTATGAAGCACATAGTGGGAGATGATGTTGTTTACTCATGCACCAACTGTTCATGTTTTGAATTTTCCAAAGATACTGGACCCATATAATTCTTGCATGGATTATTATGTTATGTAATTAAAATTCATCTAATATGATGTAATATTTATGTATTAAAATTATGGGACACTATAATTTTTGTAAAATATAAATATTAATGTATTTAAATTATATATAATAAAATATATAATTTTTATTGGACTAAAAATCTTTATCCATTTTCACGTACAATATTTATTAAAACTAGAATAATAAAAAATATTTTTTCTATAAAATAAAAAAATATTATTTTTACTCAAATTTTGAATAAATATTTACTTTTTCATATTCACTAACCTTGTGAATAAATATATATTATATTCATTATCATGTGAATAATTAATCAATTGATAAAATTCATGTCACATATTCTAAACTGGAATATCTTATGATTGAATCTCTTGATCAAATTTGACATGAATAAATAATATTATTTTATCGGTAAATAAATTAAATCTTAAACATAAATATAGTATAATTTAATGGTATTTTAGATTCACCTAGTGTGTGACCCTCTGGGTCATTTCTCAAGGGATAAATGTAGAATATCCCCAAATTCCTTTTGTAGAATCTAAAGATATGACAAAGAACATGTCAAGAAAAAGTAAATTTAACAACTATAAAAACCTTCCTATGAATGTTACAATGTAATGTAATCCTTTTTTCAATCGATATATCATCAAATAGGATGCATACTTGTGTCACCAACATATATTCTCAATTTTTATTTCTTTTTTCTTTTTTAAATAAAATTGATTATAAACTACAATGGTCATGAATTTATGTCTTATAGTTTTATTTAAAATGAAATGTGAGGGATATATTATTTTGTTAACATGAAAAGGAAAAATCCTATCTCAATCATTCAATCGAAGTTATATCACTTACGATTCACCCAATGTATTCCACCTCAATTAAATTTCCTATTGTCATGGTATTTATAGATACATAAATGTACATGATTTATAATACATATTAATAATGATACATTGTTTAAGGATTAAAATAGACATTCATATATATTAATATCCAATGACACATAAAAGATTTTGAATTCCAACTAGTAGGTATTTCCTTATTATAATCCTTTTTGGAGACCACCAAGTGCATTTTTTAAGAGAACAAGTCTCAATGATTATTATCCCCCACCCCATGATAGTCACATATCATATGCCTCTTATCAGATTGATTTATCTATGAAACATGATATATTTATTTAACGATATCATCATAACATTTATGTGTTATAATTATATTAAAAAACAATAAACCTTTGACGTGACAAATCTTCCTTGGATATTATCGAATTAAAGTTTCATAGAAGAATAATAATTATGTGAAAAAATATTTTTATTTGGGTAATTAACAATGAAAATTAATTTTTATTTATGGAACCAAATCTAATATAATTATTTCATTCTTCAGTTATACATAAAATTATCATAAATTGAGAGGTTCTTATAGAATATAAAATGTTATAAACCATGAAAAAAGTGTGTAACTAACTCATCTAGAATTTTACTATTTCTATATAATTTTCCGTTAAAGACAAATCATGACAGAGGATGAGCTTCACTATAAGAACATAATAAAGAATAATTCTTTTTTTTAATTTATTTTGTTTTCACATAAGTATATTTGTATAAAATGGAAGTATTTATCATTTAAAGTTTAATTCTTTATTACTGTTTAACTTGAATGAATGATTTTTTTATATTTTTATCTAATATTATTACTACATCACTTAGATGATCACCTAGTTCATGATCATAGAATTTTGGATTAAGTATCAATTTTTGAAACCCATCTTGTTTATGATAGAGAGAAATTAGTTCTTTGAAGATTGATAGTTTCATAAGAGGCTATGTTACACGTTAATCGCAAAATAGAAAATAGAATTTCCTCATTATAACATTAACATACAACTTTATAATGACATACTATCATACTAGGGTGCTAGATAGTTTCTTGAGAGAGAAATTAAAATTATTTTTCGGTTATACTAGTTAAGAATCATTGATTTTTTGAAAATAAAATATAAAATAATGAAACAAATCCAAACATTACCATTATTTTATGATTGATATACGCATCTCAACTTCCTTTATCTTATTCCTGTATTAAAAACATAAAAAAAATTATATACTATCACCTTGGTTGTACATCAACTCCCAAACAATTTTTTTTATTTTCATAAAAATCAAACTTAACATAATACAAAAAGTCACACATCATCATTCTTTTAACTCCTTCCTCATCATTGAACTGATTTTGTGGAAAACACCAAGGATTCACCTAAGTAAATGACCACATGGAACTCATAATAAATGTTTTACAACACCCTATTCACTTATTGGTGGTTTTGTAGCTACCCCTACACAACTATAAATTCAAGTTCATTTGGAGTTGTTTTTGAGGACATCAGTTTGATTTTAAACATTGAATTTTCCATTTCAAATAGAAAATTCTAAAATTAAATTTTAGTATATAGTCAATAAATCTTTTTTTAAATTTTTCTAAGATTTACCATAGTTATCAGTAAACTTAATTTCATTTTATATGTATGTGAAAAAGATATTATTTAAGTGATGCTATCATTCCCATCGTATTATATATTGAAATATATTTTCTTCAAATTATAAAAAAAAATCATTGAATAAATATTAAAACCCATCTTTAAAGAATGCATCAAAAAAGGGAGGAATAATAACTTCTAGATTAATTTTTGTAGATTGAATTTATGTCACCAAGATTGAGGGATATAACATTTAATAGGGTATTTTTAAAAACATACCTCATCCAAATCACTCTATATTAAAGAAAATTTTATTGAAGCATACTAACTTTCAACACATTCCTCCTTTCAATGGGAAGAAATCATAGGATGCCTTAACATTCATAACTAGATTTTAAACAACTATTAAATATATGAAACTTTATGGAATATCCAAGTATGAGTTAATAATTAGATATTTTACACACTATATAATGGGATATGTAAGGAAATAGTTACTTAAACAAGATAAAATATTATTTAGATCATGAGAAAACATATGCAATTTCATTACTTAAATATTATACCCTTCATTTTGGATAATGGATTTTTGGACTCGAATTCACAATATTGTACAAAAAGATAAAGAATCCTAATATGAACCATGGGATAGATTTTGTGATTACTACCAACAACACCCTTATCATTGATTCCCAAATTCATTTTTGTTGTAATTCATATTTGAAGGATTGAAATTGAAGTGACATAAGATGAAAATGAAATAAATAGTACAATGGAATCATGATTTGAATAATACTTATCATAAATAGTTACACAACATAAGGACATAATGCTATAGTTTCTTAGAGATTGACTACATAATCATCCTAGTTTATTACAATTCTAAATATTTCTCCAATAATCATGCTCATCCAGACCCTTCCCTAGACATCTGACATGATATAATAATCTTCATAGCCTAATGAATTGAAACATAAGAAATGGGTGAGCTGAGAATCTTAGTAATGGAAAAATATTTCATAATTTGATAGATCATAAAAATGACGGATAACATGAGGAAGACCTAAATATTTTTAAAAAAATTCATAAGACCATAGGTGATAATTATAAAACATGTTAGAGTAACATAGGGCCATAAAAAGATAATAAACGAAGCATGAAATATTGGAAAAGGATTAAAACACGTCTCAATTATTGTATAACATGTGATAAATAAATAAATTTGTGGAATACTTTAAAAAATTAGCGTATAATTGTGAAAACATGAAATTTCTTAGAAATGAAATGAATCTTGAAAATTTAGCATAACTTAATAAAAAACATAGATATTCATCACAACCATTAGCATAGGAAAATCTTTATAAGAAAAATCATTATTACCATGCCTATGTGATCAAACTGATTATGTCAATGTTTATAAATTTTGGAAAAACCATATTTCCCACACCTACGTGGGAAAATTCATTATGTGTATGTATAACAATCTCATTAGATATAAACTTAATACATTGCATCAGAGGGTGATATAAGACCCCAACCATCACCATCCACACATATATCTTCTATGTAAAATCAATAATAAACCAATGTTAATGAACCCAAAGATAAAATAATGGGTTTATTAAGAATCCAAATTGAAATAATTTACTTTTCATAAAGATACCATAGAAATAAAACGGGTTTCATAAAAACCCAAATTATATAAAATCATGAATTAAATAGTTTGATGCCAAAAATTAAATCACCCAAAATAAACACATAATAAAACACTATTTCTTGATAAACATGAAAAAAAACTCCATTAGATATAGAATAGTTGGAATCTTTATTGTAAAATGAGAACAAAATCCTGAAAATATATTTATTAAAAAAATATATATTCATCAATGTAAAATCTATAGTTATGGGACAATTTTCGAAAATATCCTTTGATGTTTCTAAAAAGGTGAAAATAAAACCATTCATTGAAATGGATTTGGATCAAAAACAATTTTACCTCAGAAATAAAGGGAGAACATCATTAAAAAATGAAGGTCTTTGTAGCATCCCAGACATAATTCACTTATAAATAATCGATCCTGCTTTGCTACATGACCTCATGAGTGACTCTCCATATGATGGAGGCTTTTGACTAATAGCGAGGATCAAAGATGTTATGATGGAGAGACTATACCATCATGATCAGAGTGTAGCACAAAAGTATACAATAATTATAATTAATAGAAAAAATAATATATAACCTGATGGGAAATAATAAATCATCCAAACCAAATAAACAGGAAGAGCAGAGTCAATATAATATATGAAAATTGATAATCATTTCATGATGTTATACAAATGGGGAAGTACATGAGATATAGGGTAATGTCATGTGAAACATGCTATAAAAAATTTCAAAAATTCTAAATCCTATCTACCTTTGCCTCATTATCATATGATCATTGCTCTAATCTCATACTGTATCCCATGACATTGAGTTTGGCATTAAAAGGTGGATGATACCTTTTTGCCTACCTATTTTCATAAGGTTTGTTTGGGTACCAAAAAGTGTCCCAAACTGGGAGCGAGTTATACTTTATGAGACACGAACAACAAAATCTAGAACTATCTAGTCTATTCATAAAAGAGGATCTATGCGTAGGTAATAATAAACGTAAGACAATAAATAGAAAAGTCACATCAGCCCAGGTTCCTCATGGGATACTCGACTAACACTACCTAATCCAGACTAATCCAGATGTATCTAAATGGATTTCACCCTAGATATATATTTATATATAAAAATTTATATATGTATATACCTTATATACGTATAGAAATACATGATCACATATATGTATGGAGTAATATTTAGGACTAGAGGCTTAAATCCAAGGCATTTGTACATTCTTATAAAGGGGTTCAAAAATCTTGTGCAATATAAGCATGGACATATGAATGGGCCATCATAGAAGTAAAGGATAAAGGATGGAGCAAACCCAACCATGTGATTTTCCTTTAAGGAAATATCCTCAGTTTTTAATTAATTGGAATCCTAGGCCCGTCTAAGGCATTTTGTAAAACAGAACCCAGGTATCGCTCTGGCTGCATTATAAAACACCTTACTATTGGAGTCCTTCCAAGGAATTACATATAAGGAACCCAATTATAAATTTCATCATAAAATATAGGCAATCCCTTAGATCCCATCTGTGGAATACCATATTGGGAACTAGGTATCTCTCATGGCATGGTATGATAACATTTCCCACTAAGCCCATCCAAGGTAATCCACTAGGGAACTAGGTATCAATAATGGAAAAAGTAAAGGCATCCGCCCGGTGAGATCATCCAAGGTATTCTATTAAATAAACCATGTACCACCTGTATAATTTTTCAATTCAATTAAAATATCTAATTTTTAAGATTTATCACCATGTCCATGAAATCCTTAATCTAGAACCTTGTATCACCCTCAGCTTAGAGTAAATGAATGTTTATATGTATCATTTAACTCATACCATTCAAATAGTATATTTTAGTCGTTCTCTCAAATTCATTTAATAAAGTTAATTCTAGATACAACATGAAGGGTAATATGCCATACACATGGCCTACCATTTTAGTTTGGTTGAATTAAAATAATAATATATTCACAAGGGTAAATTCACACACATCAATTGGTGGTCCAATTTAATTCCAAGGCATGAGGATTTTAGGACTTTAACGAAGGAACACCCTTATGGGTGGCTCATGTTGAGATTGTCATCCTATGATTCTAAGTCCTGGGTTTCTTAGACTATACATAGAATCTAAAGATCAATTTATTTAGTTAATTAAACATTTAAGAGGTTCTAAATAAGTTTATGGACTGATTCACAATGATGCAACATATAAAATAATTAGATTCTAGGTAATAATAACTAGAACACCTATTTTAAGTTGTTAGATGAACCCTCATTTGTTATTGACTTTATATTTTATGTAGAATGAGTGAAATTGGAAAAATAGACAAATTCCCTAAAAATAGAGCATATTAGATCGCACCAAAATAAACACTAAAAATGGTGAGATAAAACAAAAAGGAAGGAACGTGAATGAATATATTACCATTTTTTATCCAACACAATAAAAGATAGAGGAATCTAACACCCGATGAGAAACCTAGTTCAAATCCTAGGTTTGTGGAATATGGAGAGATCTCATGCCTGGGATATGCACTATATGCGAGTGAGCAGGGAAAAAAGGGAGAAAATTTAATAATGGGTGTGAGGAAAATCAACATTTAACAGACTTTTATCAGGTGTAGGGTTTGGTAGCATGGTTTTCCAAACTGTGCACCTAAACCTTGAATCGTCACTAGTTTTTTGGAACTAAGGATGTATCCCTAGGCACACAATTTGGAAAAACCATGGGGCCCCTTTAATCCCATTAGAGTGCCTTGCACAAATGTGTGGCATGAGGGGAATGGTTAGAACAAACCATGCACCCCTATATAGTTTACTCTCACACCCACACAGTTGAGTGGAACAGTTAGCCCTAACCATATTCTAACCATGAGTTGTTTTGTTTCTTTCCAAAATTTGGAGTTCTGACCTCTGAATAAGTCCCAGACTCTATCAAATTGATCCTTATCATCTTAAGAACATTACTATAGGTAAAAAGATATATTATATAGTAAATTATATATCCATATATATTTTAAAAAACATGTTACTACGTCCGCTGTTTAAAACAAATTTTTTATGAGGTGTCATTTTAAGGGTGGTAAAATATTGTCTGAGAAAAGTTACAGACATTGAGCATGTACATTAACTTATTGTTGTTAGGTCTCTTCATATACATGGACAAGCTTCAGTATCATGGACATCCATAGTGTTGTAGTCAATAATATACATGGGATGCTTCTCAAAGGGCACATCAACCTCCATCTCAATATCCTCAAGATAAAAATAATGAGATGGGTTAGAAAAATAATGGAAATGTTTAGATACATGGTTGATGTCATTCATGGCCTAGTACCTCAAAGATAAAGCCTATAAGATTGATAAATGTGGAAATAAATACTAGAGGGGGGAGGGTTTAATAGCCAATTAACTTTTTTTTTAAAGAAAAATAAAATATAATTAATAAAATGAATGATATGTACTGAGTGATGTGTTATTGAAATGAAGTATAATAGAAACAAAATAAAAGAACAAAAATATTTTTTGTGGGTCAGATCACCAATATCTTGGTCCACTCCACAATCTTCTCTACTCCTCATGAAGATTGGTCCCCAATAAAAACCTCACTTTTAATGGTATAAAAACCTGGTATATTATTTTCAATTAAAAAATTCATAGAGGCCCAACACATCCTTTTTACATGAGAAAAAAACATAGTCTTTGACCTGACTTTTAATCAGGATTCACAACCTATATTTCCGTTTATGTGGTGGAACAAACAAATAATTAAAGACATTCTTTTGATTAGGTAAATCATAAACAAAACTTTAAGAAATAAAAAATAGAAGAAATAAATGATTAAATAAATAAATAAAATTAAAAATAAATCAATGGATGATAAAAAATTCCAAGA
Source organism: Viscum album (assembly GCA_963277665.1). Classification (NCBI taxonomy): domain Eukaryota; kingdom Viridiplantae; phylum Streptophyta; class Magnoliopsida; order Santalales; family Viscaceae; genus Viscum; species Viscum album. The sequence continues at coordinate 752,962,318 of OY728132.1, read as the reverse complement.
GGATGAAGCATGATGACTTTTGATCACTTGAATAAAAGAAAGTTGAACATTGGAGTTCTTATGTGATCACAACCAAGGAATAGAAGTCACCTAAGTTTCTCGGATGAATGAAATAACCAATAATTTCATTGCAATTGTATCACAAAGAATTCATAAAATTATTTATACTAGTATTGTTTTTATACATTGAATAAATCATTAATGAATTAATCTCACATTATTAAAATTATATCTTCTTGGATTGTCTTAAAAACTAATTTCTTCGTGCCTCTTGTTAGCTCATAAAAATAAAATAAATTTACCATTAGCTTTGTCTATAAAACCCACACTGAATAAAAAAGAAAAATCACACACTTTTTTTCTTCAAGAAATATCAATAGAAAACATTTAAAAATATAAGTATAAAAATTATATTAAATTCATAATTATAAATCTGTCAAAATAATTTTACTAAACTTATAGTTTATCAATAAAGTAAAAAATGTTGTAAAATTTAACATTGTAAGAATATATATATATATATATATATATATAAAATATATATATATATATATATAAAATATGCTCAAAATTATTATTATATACGGTATAATTGTATTTTAAGTAGATATAATTATAAATTAATCTAAATAAATATTTTTATGAAATAAATTAAAGGATAACAAATATATTCATTATAAAACTTTTTTTGTGAAAATGTTATATTTAAATACTTGGTGGTAGATTAATATATCCTTGGTTTCAAGAAAGACATCTTATTACTGCTTGAAATAGTGTATATATTTGTGGTTTCCAATGTCGGATTAATCTACAAGTGAGAAATCTGATCCACTGATGATAGTGATATACCACTAGTCAAACAATTGATGCTACTGTAGATATTTTTCCATTTTGGTTCTATTATGAAATGGTCATACTATGACCGCTATGAAAGGTTGATGGTCTAGTGGGTTGAAGGAGATCTAAAAGTGGATGTCAAATGGGAGATTAATGTACCATTAAAAGACCCAATCTACTAGTTACTGATGCAAAATAAAACTGATGTGCATGGAGATACAATATTGAAGAATGAGCCACCACCAGGACACTGTGTAATGGTAAAAGGTCAGTTTAATAGTGATCAATTGCAATACATGATCTATCAATGGAAATGGTATACCAGTGGTCGAACGGTCAAACTCTGATATGATATACTGGTGGTCGAGCTGTAGATAGATAATCTACCATTGAACCAAGTTATTGTACCATCATGGTGAAGTTGATACTACTTATATGCCACTGTGGATCTGAAGGATATCTACCAGTAGAGGTAAATATAATGGTGATGAATTATAAACTAGTGTCTAATGGTATATGGTACCGGAAGATGTTGTGTAAATACTATTGAAATGAAAAACTCAGAAGGGTCTTTGGGTGGTGATGAAGGAAGAAGAAGATCACAGAGTCAATTATACTACTCTGATGGAAGAGAGCATTCAGGTGAGATTATATCCATATGGTTATAAATGGATGAACTGTGTAGAGTATTTGGTGTCCCACATTGTAGAAGTATAATAACATACCTTTAGTATAACATATAATCCATGTCGATCCCCGCTTGAGCTGTCTGTGGGGTTCAGTACCTGCACCCCTTTATAGAATACACATTCCATTACCAAGTGATCTTACCTGGCCCAATTCATTTTCTCCTTCACATGAAATCTAGTTTTCCTTAGACATGGTCCCAATTGCATACTCAGATTCCTCAATTTAGGCTTCAATGGTCTATCCTTCCATGGGGTAAATCATTACTCCCATATGAGTGGTAGTAGGGCCGACCTAAGAGGCTTGCATGGATGAATTTTTTTTAATGAAATTCAACGCCAAAATTCATTAAAAACATTAATTAAAGTTAAAAACTCCAAAATCATTAAATAAATTAAAAACATAAATAAATTAATGAAAAATATTATGTTAAAAACAATTTTTAAGTTAATTAAATTTGATAAAATAGTAATTTACCAAAAAAAGAAAACTCGTACAAGTATTAAACTCAATTTTAAATACTAAAAATATCCACTTTCTATAAATTTTAATAATTGTTTTTTTAAAAATTTCAATAATAATCTCCACCATTTATAAATTTATCAAAAAGTATATTAGAAATCAAATAATCAAAACAGAGTAATAGTTTAAATATGGGGAATAGGTTTTTCAAAATAGTAACTATACTAAACAAAAATTTTAAGCTTCTATAATTACCAATTCAAATTTTATTTTGTCAAATTTAATGAAATATACATATTTAGTGAAAATTTCATCAAACTGTTCTTTAATAGGAATAAATTTGAAACATGTATCGCCATTATTTACATGATCCCAAGAAAATGAAATCTTAATCTTATATTTTTTGTTATAGATTATTGAAGTGGGTTTTTAGAAATTGAATTTGTACTAGAGTTATCACAAAATATTGGAACTTTAGGTAAAAAATATTAAAATAAAATAATGTTTGGTATATCTATATACTATGTGAACAATAACTAGTTGTTGTAAAATTTCCAACATTGTCTCTTGATAGTGCTACTGGATTTTTTTCTTATAACTCCATAAAATTAATATTTACATAAAAAAACATATTCCTTTTGTTTTATTCTATTCAAGTCTATAACCTTCGAAATCAGAATCAGAGTAAGCTATTAAATCAAAATTGTTTTGATTTGAATAAAATAATACATTACAAATAGTACCATTAATATATATATTTACTCTTTAAATAGATTTAATATGAATTTCTTTAGGATTATACTAATACATAGAACACAAACAAATTGAGAACATTATTTCTGGTCTATATAGAGTGAGATAGAATAAACTACCTATCATGCATCTATATAGTCTGGTATATAATTTATTTTTAGATTAATCCATATCCAATTTGGAATTAGAACTCATTGGGTTTTCATAGTCTTACTAGAATCAAGTTAAGAACTTTTTACAAGTTCTTTAGAATCTTTATCTTGATTTAAGAAAATTCCATCTTTCCATTGATTAATTTGTAGACCATGGAAAATGTTTAGTTGTACCATTAATCTCATGTCAAGTTCACTGGTCAATAGTTTAGAAAAATAATTACAAATTAAATCATTTTTAATCCAAATTTTATATCCTCGACATAAATATGTATAATCAGTATACCATTTAAAAATAATTTTATAAAATAGGTTGGATGAATCTTACCTTTAAAAAAATCTTTTTTTTAAAAACTGTGCATGTCTTCCATACCAAGCTCATAGAGCTTTCTTAAAACCATAGAAAGGTTTATTAAGTTTAAAAACATGATTTGGAAGATTTTAATTTACAAATATATGTGGTTCTCTCATATATACCTCATATGAAATAATTCCATTTAAAAAGTCACTTTTTTATATCCATTTAGAATAATTTCGATGTTTTGAAAACCTGTATAATCTAATAGAATTATAATTTCTTCCATCTGAGAAATTGGAGAAAAATATTTTTCAAAATAAATTCCCTCTTCATAGGAATAACCTATAGCTACTAGTCCTTCTTTATTTTTAACTATGTTTTCATATTTATCAATGTTATTACATGAAATCTATTTAGTTTTTGTTATTGGTTTTCTTTGGGTAATTCAAATAAATACCACAATCTATTTATTTAAAATTGATTTATTTCATCATTTTCTACATTTATAAAATTTGAATAATTTAATTAATTATCTATATTGACTGGAATAAAATCAGTATCATATGACGAAATTTCATATAAAATTAAAAAAAATATTTCTGGTTTCTATTCCACATTCTATATTACTAAATAATTTTTGAATCGTAGGATTTTTAATTGATTTCCATTCCATAGGAACTGTTTGTGAAGAAATATTATCCCCATAAACCGATGAATTAACATTATCTTGGTAATTTATTCACCAAAAGTAAATTCCATGAATTCATCATTTTCATTATTTAAATCAAAGTTATGCCTATTAAATTAATTCCATTTAATATAAAATGTACAGATTATTTAACTAATAATGTTTTCTTATGGAAGACTCTATTCTCTAATAGAATTGAAATATCCTTAAAATAACCCTTCATCAAATTCATAATCAAATTAGTCTTGATTATATTTTTCATTTAATATGTAGAATTTACAACCAAGTACCCTAAAATATCTAAATTCAAGTTTAATCAATTTAAATAGTTCACATGGTGTGTTATTTTAAAAACGGTCACATAGAAACTCTATTTAAAATGTAATAATATAAATTAAAACAATAATTAAAACATCAATACAAAATTATGTTGGTACAAAAAATTCCAGTAGCATTGACCTATCCGTTTCAAGAATCGGTCCATTTTTTCTTTCTACCACACCATTCAGTTGTTGTGTTCTAGGGGATAAAAATTAACATTTATAACCATTTTTTAAACTAATTTATCACATTTAAAATTAAAAAATTCTCCACCTACATCACTTAAGATATATATGATTGAAATACTTTTAAAAATTTGAATAAGTTTAAGGAAATATATTTTTTTGATAATGTTTTATTTTTTGGGAAAAGAAGTAAATCCATATGAATCTCTTATAACCATATACAATTACAAATACTTAATTCTCTCTACTAATAATAATAGGTTGTGTAGGTAAGACAAATAAATATGTAATAGTTCTAAACATATAGATATATTAACGTCATTTATTGGTTTAAATATTTCTTTGACCAAATTACCTTTTAAAGAGGAATCATACATAAAGTACTGTACATAATTTTGGTAATTGAAAAAATTATCCCTGATTTATTTTTTTACAACAATATATAATATTTATACCCAAGCCTCTTATGCCATATAATTTCATATTATTTTACAACATTAAAACACTTAACCTTTTATTTGGTTAGATAAAACATATAAAAAGTGTTTACATTTTTATTTATATTTATAATAAATAATTTTTTTTCAAAACTATAAATTTATCATTTTCAATAATTAAATTTTACCCATCATAAAATAATTTATATATATATATATATATAATATTATGTTTTAAACCAATTATACATAATAATTTTTAAATAATAAATTTTAGAAAAAACCAACTTCACCAAAACCTGTAATCTGATATTTAGTGTTTTCTCCAATTGTGAAAAGGCCACCATCACCTGAATTAAATGATATTTAGTTTTAAATATCACCTTTCATGTGCCTAGATTGGTCACAATCAAAATATCACAAGTCTTTGAGACTTATAAGTAAGATTTCATGAAATTAAACAATCAGAAAGGCTGTTTTGGTACCTAAGTTAACTTTGGTCCAACTAGATTAGTACCATGAAATTTTGGCACCGAGATTAATTTAAATAACATATTAGTCAAATCATTAAAAAATAAATCTATACTAATTAACGCTATAATATACCCAAATGATTTGCTAAATCTTAGTGAATACTCACTGCCATAATACCCTTTCATTATACATTTAAAACAGGGTACACTAGAAATAATTCATTATCAAATTTTGACAAAGTTACTCTTATTTAAAATTGTTGTTAAAGTATTATATCTAGAACCATTCTTATTTGTATTTAGTTTCATTAATGAAATTTTATTATTATATTTTTCTTTATTTTTAACAAAATTAGATATATTTTCTTTAATATTTCCATCTTCATTTTACAAATCTATATTATTTTTTTTGAATAATTTCTAAATATGGAAAATAATTTATCATTATATCTAGAAGTTTTTTTTTCTTAACTTGTTGATTTTATTTTTAGATTCATTTTCAATTTTTTTTAAATAATATAGAACTAAATTAAATTTTTTTCTTGATATTTATTCGTCACTTACAAATTTTTTTTAACGTTTTCATTTTACCCTTTTAATTTTACCAATTCAGAATAATAATTCTCTTTATATTTATAATTATGGGAAAAATAGATTTTTAGATTATCAAATTACCATTATATTTCCCATTTTTAATTCAACTTCTCATTTTTAATTTTTATGTAAGTATAAATTTCAATTATCCTGAATCCATCACTTTATAAATCTTTATTTTATTTTGGATGTTTTTTTAACTTTGGAATTAAAAGCATCAGAAATAGAACAAGAATAAGAATCATTTTCATTATCAGAATTATCATTTCATTCAACATTTTTAAGATTTCTTTACTTATTGAAGAGTAGAAAATTTAATATATACTATACACCCATCAAGGAAAGATTATTTATCTTTTTTTCACTTCTTGAATCATTACTCAAGTTAGAACATTCCGATGAGTTTAAATCCCTAAAAAAATCTTTCTTTTATTTTTTCCTTTTCTCTTTCCCTTTATTTAGATGTTTGAGTTTAGGGTTACCAATAATTAAGAACAATTTCTTCCTATACTCACAATATGTTAATTCTAAATCATCATTTTTTTACTATAATAAAATTTATTGTATTACATTCTGGACATCCTGCTAAACTATCCTTTTCCACCATTATTTTTCATGAACTTGAAAAATTTATTTCGACACTGATAAACTACTTGTCAATTTCCAAGAAATCGGTATTATAAGTATTAGAGGTATTAATAATTTTAGTTTTAAATTTAATACCATTTCTCTATGTATAATCCTCAGCAATATGGTTTTTTAACTTTAATTCATACTGAAATATTGATCATGTTACTTTATCTAAAGTATATTCATTAAAATTCTTAATCTCATCAATGGAAACCTTTTTAAATTCCATTTTTGAAAAGATCTCTCAAAACTATTTTGGCTTGAGTCATATTTTCCAAAACATATGCAAGATCACTCATACCATTTTTAATACTTTTAAACTGATGTAAAAACTAGTTTAATAATTCATCATCTCCTATAATGATATCCTATTATTATTCTCAGAACTTTCCAAGAATTGTTCTATTGAGCTTGTTAATTCCATAGTGAGCCACTTGAAGTATTCTCCAAATATCATGGGTTGTATTACATGATGAAACATGGATATGGACACTTTTAATTATTAATTTGTACAAAATATTTTTACCTTTATAATAAAATACATATTTTACCATGTTATTATATATAAGCATTTTTAGATCAACACTGGGTAGAACATATGTCTTATCCATGACAGTCCACATATCCACACATTACTATTTCAAGTAGGCTTCCCTTATGTCACACTAGTAGCTATATTCACTTCCATCGAATAATGTGGGGAGGGGGGAGGGAGTTTTGGAATCCATCCATCATTTGAATTAACCCATTGCATCTTAAAATAAATATTTTCTATTATTTCTTAGATTGTTAAGTCTAAGATATCAGGTTAGAACAAAGTAAAAAATAATGAATAGATATATTCATAGATTCTAACCATTATTTACATAAGTTTCTATCCTTTGATACCAATTTTTGGATAGATAAAGATGAAAATAAAGACCGGGGGTAACTAGTTATTTATGAAAATCTAAAAAAATCAATCATAGTTTACAAAGTAAATGATTTTTAATGAAAGATTTCTTATTTAAATGAAGTTAAGTGGAAATAAAATGAAAAAAAGAAATATTTATGGTGGTTTGGACCACAAATATCCTATTCCACTACTTAACCTTATATACTCCTTGAGAAGATAGGTACCCACTAAAAACCTCTCCTTTAAAGGTGTAGGAACCTGTTATAAACTCTCCCTTTTAGAAATAACTGGAGGCATAATCCACTATTTTTTGAAAAACCAAACCTAGTCTTTGAAATGAGTTTTGATCACAAGTCACAACTCGTACATCCTTTTTTTGGAGGAAGAACTAGAAAATGAAATACTTTATTTTCAATTGGAAAAGGATAAATCCAAATCCAATAAATAAAAAATAGAATAAATAAAATATTACACTTAAAATAAAATACAAATAAATTAAAACTTGATAAAAAAATATTGAATATGATGAAGCTTGATGATCACTGATCACTTGAATAGATGTTGGTCAATCATTGAAGTTCTTATATGATCACAACCAAGGAACAGATGTAACTAAAGTTTACTGAATGAATGAGAGAAGCAAATTTTTTTATAGTTATGTCAAAACAATATATTGAATGATCTATAAAAGATTTTTTTATCCATTGAATATATCTCTAATGAATTAATCTTGTATCATTAGAAAAATATATTTTAGGAGAATCATCAAAACCAATAGTTGCATGCCACTTTTTAGCTCATAATAATAAAATAATATTTTCATAACCTTTTTCTATAAAATCCACAATGAATAGAAAAGGACAATAATGCTCTCCTTTTCTTCAAGAAATGTCAATATTATACATTTAAAAAGTTAAAAATAAAATATATATACAATTCATAATTATAAATCAGAAAATTAAACTAAATAATCTTCTACTGTATTAACACAAAAAAATATTTTATAATACACATCATTGTAACAATATATATATATATATACATCATGTATATATGTACAAAAAATATGCTCATAATTATTTTTACATATCATTAATTATATTTTAAAAATATATAATAAAATATTTAGGTAAATATTTATTTTAATAAAATCAATTAAAAGATAAGGAATATAATTTTTAGAATTTTTTTTCTAAATGAATGGTAGATTTAAATACATGGGGGTAGATTCTTCTCCCATTACTGTCGAGAAAGATTTACATTTGTAGTTTGGAATAGGGGATCTATCAACAGTCTTTAAGGGTATATTGATGTGTCACTGATAAACATAGTCAAGCTATGACAATGATTCACCATTAGATGAACAATATAAGTTATAGAGTATTTGTTTCTGTTGTACTTCATGAAACTCCAATGTGCGATGGTATTTTTGTAGCCATTGTGGAAGGATGAATCTTTAGTATTTTGAGGGAGATCTACTGTTGGATATCCAATGGTATACTGGGGTACGATTGAGAAATGTGATCTACCCATGATCGATAACAAGTACATCGAATGTATATGTGGATACAATAGTGAATGATGATCCACTAATACAACACAATTAATTGGTCAAAGGTTTGTGCAAGGGGGATCAACCAGTGGTCTATGATCTATCTATGTCAAAGATATTTGAGTGGATGAACAGTAGAAAATTGATATGATATACCAGTGTCTAAGTGATAGATTGTTAATCTACCATTAATGAAAGATCTTGTCCCATTGTAATGAGGTGATGTTTCTTTCATACCCAAATGCAACTAAAGGAGATCAACTAGTGGAGGTAAATCTACCATAAATCAAAGATCTATCAGTGTCCAATGGTAAATGAAACATTAATATTCTTTGGGATTGCTGATGAATTGAAAAATCATATGAGTCTTTGGGAGGCACTGAAGGAAAATGAAAATTAAATAAGTTATTGGACGGATCAGATGAAATATATTGGTTAGTTGAGGTTATATATGTATTCTTTAAATAGAAGAATAGTGTAAGAGCTTGGGCATCCCACATCATAAAAGCATAAGATCTTACCTCAGTTTAACATATAAGTTACACTGAACCACCCTCAAGGTATTAGTTGGGTTAGAACCCACACCCCATCATACATTGCACGGGTTATAGCCCAGTGGGGTTACGTGGCTCAATGAATTTTCTCCTCTGGGCATGACCAAACAGGCCTTATATACAGGCCCGATCACATACTAAGATGCCTCTAAGCATGCTTCGATAGCTGGTCCTCCCATAGGGTTAACTATTGGTCCCCATTGAGTGGTATTATGGGTGGCCTATAAAGATTGCATAGATGGATAAATTGTTTCTCAAATTAAACCCCAAAATTCATTAATAAACATTTAATAAAGTGAAAAATTCATAAATTATTAACCAATTAACAAACATAAAATAAATAAATGAAGAATACTACATTAGAATTTTTTTAATTTAATTAAATGTGTTAACTAATATTTTTTTCAAAATAAATAAAAATTATTGTATTGTTAAACATAATTTCAAATTATAAGAATTACAACAAATATTTTATCAGCCCGACTCTCCAAGATCTCAGAAGGCTTGACGTAATGAGGTGATATCTTACTCTATCACTAAATTTGTATGTGAACCAATCTTGGATAAATTCATAGAAAGACTTGATGTCCCACCTCAAAATCTATTGGATAGTGGTGATGATTGGTATATGTATTCTTTCTAGGCTAAACTATATTCATATGATTAAGAACAAGAATAACCCATTCTACAATATCCTAAAGGAGAAGAGGTCACCATAGTGCGGCTTCACCCACCTATCACCCATATAGAGATGAATGGTATATAATACTGTATAGGGCCTCATAGGGAGAAATATGAATTGATTTGTGGGAGATAATAGTGTAGGAAAACTATATGAGAAGTATGTTTCCCCCATAAAAACCTCTAAAATCAAAGACGTAAGCTTAGGTAATGTCCCCTAAAACTGGTATCAAACATCCAAACTATCCTCTAGTCTAATGGTGTTATTATATACTCATATGAAATTTTTATCCTAATTACCTCTGTTAGCCCTGTCAATATCATGATGTAAACCAAGCATATCTATCAGATACAAGAGTATTGGAAACACTATGATGGTGTGAAATTTACCAAATGAAATTCCTTCCAAGATCATATCTTGAAAACTTCTCCTTGATAGAAAGAAAATATGTTAAATTGGTCAACCTGTCTATGATCACCCATACCATATCACTACCTTAAGGGGATCTCAGCAAGCCCATCACAAATTCCATGGTGACATCATCCCATTTCTACTAAAGAATTGATAGAGGTTGTAGAAGTAAAGTTGGATATTGGTGATCCACCTTCACCTGCTGATAGGTGGAATACCATGTGATGAAACCTGTAATCCACCCCTTTATACCTTTCCACAAATACAAATGTTGCATGTCCTGATACATCTTGGTATTCCTAGGGTAAACTTCTCAAATAGTGGCATGATATTCCCACATCAATTCTTCCTATATGTTTATAGACACCCATAACTGCTCATTAAAGTGGAAGATATCATCCAATTCAATAATACAACCTTGTAGTGAGTCCTCACCCATGACACTCTCCCTTAGGACTAGGACCTTAGGGTCTGAAATACAACTCATTATTACCCATCCAGAAGGGAGGATGTCACTAGAAAAGAAACTATAGAAGGTTACCTGTAGTACTCTTAAACATATAAGTGTATATTATAAAATAGTTCTATTAACTACCATTTACTACTAACCTCCTGAATGACCTATTTCGGAGTATTGTAGTTCAGTTCATCAGTTACTGAATTTCCTTTCCCAGGTGTATAAGAGAGCTAAATGTTGAATTACTGTAGGTATTCCACCCAACTATGTTACTTGAGATTCATGTCACATTTTGTGGAAATGTATTTGAGATTTTTTTCGTATATATAAATAATAAACTGCTTCCCCAATAGATAATGCCTCCAAAAAAATAAGTCATTGACCATAACTTCCTTATCTAGGTCATGCCAAGTGTAAATTTTCTCATGAGTCCCATATGTTGGGACCCATTTTCTAAAAATCGATTTCCCTACATTATAAATACTCCAATCTAGATTAATAACAAATTATAATAAACTATATTGATTCTACTCAGATATGGAATACTCTGTATCGAAGACAGTGTTGGTCTTCATTTAATCTCCTAAATGTATGCTTCATAAACTTGAGACCATAAAAACATAACACCCTTCTTTCTCTATCCCATGAAAAAGTGATTCTAGATTTTAGAAATCCTGAATGAAACTCTTATAGTAGCCAAACATTACTAGTATTCTGTATATTTCAAAGACATTCTCAGGCTTCTCCCATTAAACTATAACACTCACCTTATTTGGGTCAATAATTATTTCTACCTCAAAGATGATGTGATCTAAGAGGTGTACCATGTTGATATAATAGTGGAAATTGGTGAGATGAGCATATATATGGTTCTCTCTCAGGGTATTCAGTATGATATCAAGATTTTGGCAAGGGCATGTTGTGTAATAGAATATCTCAAGATATTATCCATGAAGACTACAAAAAATGAATCCAGATATAGGTGAAAAAATGATTCATCTATGCCATGAAAAATGTTGGCATATTCTTAATACCAATTGAAAAAATTAGATACAAATATATGCCATATCTACATTGGAATGTTGTACGGGGTATGTATGACATCCTAACAGACACCTGATGATATCCCAACCTCAAAACAATCTTAAGGAAAACAATCTCTCCATAGATATGGTCGAAGAGGTCATTTATACATAGTATTGGATATTGTTTTCAACCATATGTTGGTTCAAATGTAGATAATCCACAAAAATATAGAGGGTCTTGTCCATCTTATTTGTGAATAGAACATGTAAACCCAATGGTGAAGTATTTAGTCATATGAAACCCTTATCCTTAAAATCCTCTAATTGCTTATTGATATCTAGAAACTTAGTAGGTTCCATAATGTAAGGATGAATGGACATTGGTACTTCTACTTGAAATAGCTCAATGTTAAACTCCATCTATCTCATAGAAGGTAACCCAAAAATGTCATTAGGTAAGACATTCCAAAAATGATACAGAACATAGAGTAATTATATATGTTTCATTCCTTGACCACTCATGAAGAGAATAGATATATGGGCTATCACTCCACCCAAACCACAATGTTCTGGTCTAGATCAAATTTACCACACATTCTATTATTCCTTTTTAATATAAGAACCTCCCTATAGTGATATGAAGGACACCCTCTGGTTATAAAAATCAACATAAACAAGATAGGATACTTACAAGTAAATTCTAAGTATGACATTTAAACCTATCATCTCAAAGAAAAATTTGTCCCTCATATAAAATATAACCAACAATCTGAAGGGGGATCCCTTACATCGATGTACACTCTCAATTCAAGTTCCCAATGGTGTATAGAGATTCATCACGCCATAAATGGTTTCTATCTCTAGGTCCAAACTTTATATAATTTCTGTAGATGTAAAAGAATGTGATACACATATGTTAAATAATGTAGATATTAAATTAGAGGCTACTAGAATAATATAAAATATTGTTGACGACCTGACACTCTTGACCTTCTGGGTATGATAAACTATATAAACGTAGCTATATCCACAACATTGAGATGCAGTCTTACTAACATTGGAAAGTATGATGTATTGGAACTGTATTTCTAAAGTATAGCTATATCAACCACTCCAACCTCTTTAGCCTTATCAAAAGGTTGTTGTCTAGCTCCTTTCTTAACATGGATCTACTGACCTTGTACCCAAATACAGAGTTAGTGAAGATCATTTCCCACTAGGTATTGGAGGGAATGTTTGACAAAAATGATAAAGGCACCCTATCTTGCTGAAATATTGACACTCAATTGGGTCCTTTTTAAATTGGGGATTCTTTTGTCCCGACCAACCATATTGGTGAAACACCACTTAACTCTCAGTGTGTGTCATATGACTAGTGCTTCCACTGTGAGAAGACTCAAAGTGATTGATAGGTGTTGTCATTGGAATATCCAAATGATGTGAAACTGTTTTTATTTCATAGGTCCAGTATTGTGGGTGACCAAGGTTCTCTTTCGAAGAGGAATTAATTTTAAAAACTTATTATATATATTTTTAAAATAAATCTAAAATAAATAAAAAAAAATAAAAGTATGGGAGGTTTGTTTATTATTTATAAAAGAAGAATAAGAAATATGCTGGAAGAATATATTATTTTTTTCTTTTTTTAAATGAGTTTTAGAAAACACAATGAGAAGATATTTTTTTGGAAAATATTTTTGGAAACTAACTTACTTATTTATCATTATCATTTAAATTAAAATCCACCTATTTATGATCCTTTAATTTGTTAACCCCTGAACCCTACAAGAATTAAATAAACCAAAGAGATAAAATGAATTAAATCTTAGGATAACTTTGGAACATCAAAGTATAGAACCCTAATTTTATTTATGTTACAAGGATAGATTATGGTTGCTGGAAAATTTGGTAATATATACACTCTTGAAAAAAGGGTGAAATGAGTTTAGTTATTATATTTGAACCCAATAAATTTATCTCGTGTGGCCTTGTTTTGCATATTAAAATCGCGTTTTCACGATTCAATCATTACCCAACCTCGCGACTTTTGTGTTAATTGTTAAATTGATTTGTTTGTTTATTTTAAGTTAAAAACTCAATTCATGGATCATTTTATGTGAAATATTGTATCTCATTGATTCAAAACAAATAAGTGAATAAGTTTAGAGGTAGATCGATTACTTAGAAAAACTACACTTCTATGGGTGGTATATTCATCATAGAAACACTTTTTCAGGTAAAATAATTTAGAAAGGGTATGAACCAGTCAATTTTATACTATTTATTTCCCAACCAAGTATAATTAGAAGAGAATAATACAATTTAATAAAATAGTATAAAATAGAATGATAGATGAAATAGAATAGGAACTCATAAGTTTATTATGAAAACACAAAAATTAAAATATGAGAAAAAGAGGAAGGCTTTGTTGAAGGGATCCATGATTCAAGAACTCCCCCTATGATTATATAGAGTTCCGGACCCTCCAAGGTGAATATAGGACTCCTCTAGAGCTCTAAAATCGAAGCAATTCACTCTTTCGTCGAAATCACAAATGAGGTGCCCATGGTGTCCTTTTATAGAATAAATGGGAAGTGGTTTTGGAAAACTATAATTAGAGATACTAATTGTGTCTTGGTTTTGAGTTTGTAAATAAAATTATATCAACTTGAAAAAGTAAAAAAGTTTTTTTTAGTATCTTTAATTCCATGATGACAAATTTTGGTGGCCATTTGAATTTTCTAAAGAGAGATATTGTTAAAATACTGAACCTAACTTTTGACTCCACGAAGATTCATTTCTCTGGACAGATTAGTTCAATTGGGTCACCCGATGGATGAATTGTGATTGGGTTTCTTGAGATGAGTTTTGTACCACTGACTTATAGATCAGATCATAGACTTTCATCCCATTTGGAGGAACTTATTTTTTGATACATATAAAATAGAGTACATATATCATTGGGATTCCATGTATTTCGGCCCATTTTTCTTCCGCATCATCTCTAACCATCAAACTCACCTCTTACTACAATGAAATCACTAAAAACTTATAATTTATCATTTTAATAGTGTTAAAAATTGAATAATTAAATCAAATGTGAAGTGAAATTTGTTATTATATTTTATTTTTCAGTAAAATACCATTTCGAAACATTGATTTAAGGGTGAAATAATGATGTGAATTGTGGTGAGATCACACCCCCACACTTACCCGTGTTCACTCATGGGAAAAGCCTCAATTAATGAATTTCATTTTTTTGACAAGATATGCATGTTTATAATCCTCATTAAAAAGTGGAAATATAGGAAAAGTAAGAATCCCATCAAGAGTCAATGTCTAAAAATTTTAAAGTGATTTTCTTATATATTTTATCAAAATAGAATCCAATGAGATTAATGGAACTAATCATAGAGAAGTGCATCATGGGTATACTATGACACTAATTCCCCATGTGTGTGTGTACCAACCATTTCAAGTTCATATCTACACCCTTTATTCAGTATATTCAGGTTATGTAAAATAATTATTCTTACTTGGTTTAATTTGTTAAACCTATTCTACATTCCTTTGCAACCAAATTTTAAGACCCACTCAATTAAGTATTCTAAAAATTAAAACATTAAGCTTATGACCTAGATATCCCCACATTTTGTACATTTCATCATTACAATAATTTATTATTTTTGTCTTTTTCTTCAAGGGTTTCAATTGGAATAAATCTAACACACGTCTATCAGGCCTTGTTTGATCTCCTCACGACACAAATTGTAATAGTTATAAAAATATAAAAGGTAAAGGAAGAGCGAGTTTTAAACTTCCCAATACACACCCATATTTTTGCATTTTTTTTTTATTTTTTTTATTTTATTGTTTTTGTTTTTTGGGGCATAGAATAGTCAGATAACAGGAACACATGCTTAGGTCAATTCAGTATAGTAATGAAACTGATCAAAAGAGAAACAAACATATTGATAAACCATTGACGTAAGTTGATTTTTAACTAACTTTTATATACCATAAATTGAGTAGGAAAAAATTCTTAAATCATGGTTTCATGAAAAGATGTTTGGAGAAATCAATGACACAATTTACCATAAAAAAATCACAAATAATTGTGACAAATTACACAACCAATCCTATCATCGATGATTTTAATTTTAATTAAAATCTTACCTTAATGATGACATATTTCTCATTCTTACCATTCCACCAATGAATTTTGAAAACATGCATTTTCCATATATTATATATCTAAATGAGCATGTTACATGATATTTTTTTGGTATTTTTTTTCATTTCTTTAATATTTAACATTAATCCTAACATAAAACATATAGGAAACACACAAATGAAAATCCTAAATATATTCCCCAAAATTATGTCCCCTCCCCCACACTTAAAATATTAAATTTTCCTTAATGTATACCAATGATATGATATATGCACATAAAATGTAGAATTTTAAATACAGAAACTAACATAAAAGAGAATGGTTTATGAATAGACTGATATTCTCCAGTGATAATGGGGTTATGAAGTGTGATGAAATCAACTACATCAGTAGGAATTCCCTCAATGTATTTCTTCAAATGTTACTCATTGAATTTAAATATCCTTCTGTTTCCTCCTATGTGATCTCTATTTTACCATAGGGAAAAATATTAGACACAACATAAGGGCCTAACCATCTAGAGAACAACATACTAGGCATCATCCTCAGTCGAGAAATATAGAGTAGAACTTTCTCTCCTACATGAAACTTCTTTTATTGGATTAGTTTGTCATGTTCTTCTTCTGATATTTCCTTATAGATCATTGAGTTCTCATATTATGTCAATTGAATATCCTCAAGCTCTTGAATTTGTAGCTTCCTTTGAATTCTTACTTGGGTCAAATCCACGTTGCATTTCATTATTACCCTATATGCCTTATGCTCTACATACACTGGGAGATGACATGCTTTCCCAAAACCAATCCAAAATGGGGAAATACTGATTAGTGTATTGTATACGATCCTATAATCCCAAATCACATCATCCAAGTGCTTTCTTCCATCCTTCCTATTTGGCTACACAATTTTCCCCAATATTCGTTTCAACTCCCAATTTGAAACCTCAGCCTGTCCATTTTTTGGGGATAGTATGGTGTGGTTTTTTTATGTGAAACCCCATACTTTAGAAGGAGGGAATACACATAAAAATTGAAAAATTGTTTCCCCTTGTCACCGATGGTGGACTTTGGTAATCCAAACCTGTAGAAAATTTGATCATTGAAAATGTACACTACAACATGAGAATCATCAGTCCTGATGGCCTTGGACCCCACCCATTTTCTAACATAATAAAAAAAATCAATATATACAAAAAAAACAAATGAACTATAAAAATAACCATAAAATCAATTACCCATACATAAAAAATATTACATAATAGTACATGTGTTTGGGGCATCTCATGTCTCCTCGAAATATTTTTAGTGTGTTGATAACATGAGCATGACTTACACAATAAATGATCTTCATGGAATAATCTAGGCCTATATAACATAGGGTATAAGACTTTCCTAGCCATTCATGGGGGGTCCAAAGTGTCCACATGAATCGGTATAGAATAAATGTAGAATAGAATCAAACTCATGATTAGAAATATACCTCTTAATAACTTGATCACTAGACATATGACATAGTTAGGGATCATCCCACACATAAAACCTAGAAAAACTCTTTAATTTCTAGACATTATATTTCATTAAATTTTTAGGAATTTTAGAGGCAATAATGCTGTTAACTAAATCATTATACTAAGGATCTGTACTTGATAGTATATAAATATTCTTATCTAGGAAAGTGACCCATAGTGGTACATGATCCAAGGTTTTAGCCTCTCGTGTGTGAGTAATCCTACTCTTGTGGTCCACCACTAATTTTTTTGACCTATTCCTTTCATTTATCTTAATATTTCATTTTTGAAGAAGGGGAATTCATCGGATAAGCTAGGGCTTTTCATTTAGTTTCTTCCGGAGGTACCTAAGATCTTCATGGTAAAAAACAAAAACTATAGTGCCTAATAAATATGAACAAAATTTATCTAAAGAAAATATGATGGGAAGAAACTCATTTTATATGGAAATGTAGTTTTATTTGGATGAATCCAACATCCTCGAATCATAGGAAATCACATGTGAACATCACACCGTGATCTATGATAAGACAACTCCAACTACGAGGTTTGAAGTGTCACACATAATCTCAAATGGAATGTCCCTCCATGTGAACTGTATGATCAGTGGAGTACACAAAAGCTTATTTAGCTCATCAAAGGAAGTCCTACGAGAAAATTCAAACACCAAATCAGAATCATTTTGAAGTAATAATGACATAGGAAGAGAAATATTACCTAAATATTTGACGAAGTGCCGATAAAATACTGCATGGTTAGAAAATATCTAACATCACACCGACATAAAGGATAGGGTAAAGATGAAATAATATCCACCATAGATTTATTAACCTCTATTACATGTTTTTACTCTAAATTCCCGAATACAATGCAATGCTCTACCATGATATGGCACTTTTCAAAGTTCAAGACCATATTCTTGTCAATATATTGATTGACCACCTTTACCAAACTGAAGATACATTTATAAAATAAATATCCATACACTATAAATTCATCCATAAATACCTTCATTCATGTCTCAATGAAATCTGAAAAACACTCACCTTGCATCTATAGAAGTTTCTTGGGGAATTGTAAAGTCCAAATGGCATCCTTTGATAGGTTAATGTACTGGATGAACAATTGAATGTTATCTTATCCTAATTCCCCATAGCAATAAGAACTTTAAATTTTAAATAATATCTATCCAAGAAACAATATTTTGTCTTTCCATCTAGTCTCTCAAGCATTTGATCAATAAATTGGAGGGGAAAATTTTCCTTTTGGGAGGATTGAATTATTAACTATAATCAATATATACACTCCCAAATATTTTCTACCCTCATTGGAACTAATTATTATCTCCCATTTCAAATAATAGTAACAACAGTTTTCTTATTTACAACCTGAATATGACCCAACCAATGGGAATTTAAAATGGGTTAAATAATACCTACCTTGAGAAAATTTTCAACTTCTTTTTTAACAACATACATAAGAGTTATATTTAGTCTCCTTTGTGGATTTCTAACTAGTTTATCCCCATTATCCAAAATAATTATATGTATTAAAATGCATGGTCTAATACTAGATATGTCATCCAAGGTCAACTTGATTTCTCTAATGTTCTCACTTAGAAGATTGAAAAGATTTCTTCATTTATGAAAAAGGTAGATTATTATCAATGATAACTGGTGATATCTCATCACTCAACAAGTATGATCATTTGAGATTTTGTGGTAATGTATTGAGTTCTAATTAAGGGGAGTGCCAGATGGATGGATAAATTGAAAGAACATAAAAATGTTCACAAATAACATCAGTATAATAATAGAATCGTCAAAATCAGAGAATAATGCTTCAAATCCATCATTATACTCAACAAACAAGTCATAATCAATGTGAAAATTATCAGAATAAAAATATGAATCCATTTAAAAATAAAATCTAAGATAGTTTTGTGCATTAGTAATAGGGGTGGAAGTTTTGTTAAACATAAAACTAGAACCAAGGTTTGTAATCTCTCAAAGCATTGGGAAATACAAATCCATGGGGTTTTACTTTATGGTTCAAAATTAGAGATAAAAAAGTAGAATGGTCATATAGGGGTTACTTTAAGGAGTCTATAAAATTAAATATCAGAACTTTATCTCCAAACTCCTTGTAATGTGTACCATCATGGAAATTTGTGATATTTGTTTGTATTTTTGAGGCAGGGAATACCTAAGATAATGGGTTCATAGGAATTTACATGATCATCATCCATGTTAAGCATGTATAAATCTGATAGAAATATCATGGCTCCTTCCCAAACAAGTACACCCTCAACGAATCCTACTAGATATGTTGTGGTTCTATTGGACAACTGCACCACCACTCTCATAAACATCAACTCACCAACCTATAAATAAGATAATACCGATTGAGGGATCACATTTATGGTAGCTACCAAATCACAAAGAGAATCAGAAAAGTGCCACTTCCCTATGGTTTAGAATATGGTGAATGTCCCTAGATCCTTTCATTTGGTTGGCATTTCTTGAGTTATTATAATGAGTACATACACATTCCTTCCAAGTTTGACAATTTAATTTCCCCTGATACCTCTTCAATTGGTACAATGTTATTTTAAGAATTTGGCATACCCTTGGCTTTTCATAATGACCTCAATAAGAGGGATGTTTATCTCTAGATTTTTAATGTTTCCACAAAATCTTTTTCGAATAACCTCTTCAGACATATTTTTAGTTTAAACAACATTATTTGGAAGTGGAATGGGTGTAAGAAGAATATCATCAACATTATTATTTCCTTTTCCTTTCTCCTTTGGTTGTTAGGTGACTAGTGATAGTGGAGGAACCTCTTTATGTTGGGTGAATCCTGATAGAATGGTAGGTGAAAATTTATCATTATATTGCTTCCCACTTCTTAATGTGATGGAATTGACTTTCCCCTTGAGATTTGGATTAGGTTGGTAAAGGATATTTACAGAGTTCTTAGTTACTAGTTAATGGAGGGCAGTGGAAATCTGGCTCATTTGTTTCTTCAACTCCCTCAACTCCGAACCTTGACTCTTCAGCTCATTCGGTTGATTAAGAACATTTTTAAAAAAAATATCATCATTATTGGAATATTTTATTTGTTGAGAATTCTCTTGTTTTTGACTTGTTGATCCTTCAACATCAAATCTTCTTTGGGTTTCTTGGAAACCCTATTTGTAAGGTGGATGCTACTGTTAATTTTGTTAAAAAGGGGGCCTTTGTTGTCATTTCTACTGATATGGTCACCCATGAAATATGTTTGCGTAATCCTTGGTCTCTTGTAATTGGGGGAACAATCTTTCGAGAGGTTTGTTTAAGTGAAAATGCTACAAGGTCTTGTAAGAGTGGGTTGTGATGTATTTTGATCCAAAGAAATCTATCTCCCTTATAGTGGTTAATTCTTCCAACATAGTATCAACCAAAATATATTTAGGAGAAGAATGACTTACTTAATGTACTCCTCTAACATGTGGTTTACCTTGATCGCTAATTTTTTTGATATTTTGTTTCATCTTGTCAATCAACGTACATGTTGCTGATGGTGTTATATTGACCAATGCCCCTCTATCTGTGACATCCACTATGATTCTCACCATCGGTGTGAGACCTTTGTAGATGTTCTGGATGAGTAATTTTTCACTGATTTGGTGATGTTGGTTTCTTGTGAAAAACTTATTGAATTGCTCCCAATACTCATAAATTGACTCCCATTATTCTTGATTGATCCCTAAGAACTACTTATGAATAGAAGTGGTCCTCGATGCTGTAAATAATCTCTATAATAAAAGATATTTCAAATTGTTCCAACATGTTACGTCTTTAGGTTTTAAATAATAGATCCAGACTTTTTCAGTTCCATCAAGTGAGAATGGGAATGATATTAGTTTTATTTGATCTTAAGAGACATTTCATGTATTTTGGATTGAGAAAATCATGTTAAATTATTTTAAACATTTTTCTAGATCCTTACTATATAATCCAATAAATTTTAGAAGATGGTGAATTAACCCAGATTTCAATTCAATGTACGATTAGAGATTTGGGTATGCAATACCATTTGGTTGATAGTGAATATCTGGTGTATCCAATTCTTGAATGGTTATATTAAGTTAATTATTATTTTGTACGCCATATTTTCTTCTTTTTTGTTGGATTCCAAATTGTTTATAATTTCAATGTTTCTATAGTGGAAGAATTCCCAAGTTGGGTAAATATCGACACTTCCTATAGACAGAGATTGTCTGGTTCATGGCCTAAAGATGCGTTCAATCTCATGATCTATATCAAAGAGATATTTGAGGTTTTATCATATCATAAATCATGGAAATTAATATGACTATACAATAATATCATGAGAATAAGTTTCAATTGATGGTCTATTAGATAATAACAGAGAGAGGAAAGAAAGAAAATAAACCAAAATTAAGAAAGGGGAATGAAGAAAGAATAGAAAAAAGGATAAAATAAAAGTAAAAAAATACCTCTAATTAGTTAAATAAAATACTTGGCTCCCTGAAAATAATTATAATTTGGAAGGTACTGTCATGGGAACTTTCAAATGACATGTAATTTTTTTACATATTAGGTGCAGTAGAGTGGCTGAACAAGGGCATCTCTCAAAGTGAAAGTAATTAAAACAATTTTATAAAGGTATTTTTAAAATAATGAATAAAGAAATAAAAAACATAAAATAATTAGAGGTTTTTTATGTTTATAATGTAAGAAGAAGATGTATGCTGGAAGGTGATTTTATTTTCTTTCTTTTTTTTAAAAAAAATGAGTTTGAGAAAACACAACAAGAAGATACGTTTTTGGAAAAATATGTTTGGAAAGTGTGATCAGTATAACTCTATATATTCACTTAATTATATATCATTATAATTTAAATTAACATCAACTTAATTATAATACCCTAACTTATTAACCCCTGAAGCCTATAAGAATTAACTAAACCATGAATATGTGATGAATTAAACCTCTGGGTAGCTTTGGAATATGAAATCATAATACCCTGCTTTGATTGATGTTCTAAGGATAGATTATGGTCTGTGGTAAATTAGGTAACATATGTACTTTTTAAATGAGGATGAATTGAGTTTAGGTATTATATTTTAACTCCATAAATTTCTCCACTATTTCCTTGTTTTCTTGATTAAGATCGCACTGTCGAAATTCACACATTAACCGACCTCACAGGTTATGTGTTAATTTTTCAATTTCTTGTTTAGTTTATTTTAATTTAAAATATCAATTAATGGATCATATTATGTTAAATACAGTATCTCAATAATTCAAAACTAATAAGTGAGGAAGGCTAGAGGTATATTTATTACTTACAAAAACTACTCTTCCATGGGTGATGTAGTCACCATAGTAACATTTTTTATATAAAATAGTTTAGAAAGGGTATAACCCAATCATGTTTATACTATTGAATTAAAACCACAATAGGATGAGTAGAGAATAATAAAATTGAATAAAAAAGAATAAAATAGATTAATATATAAGAAATAGAAGAGGAACTCATGAGTTTATTATGAAATGAAAAACATTACAACAAGAGAAAAAGAGGAAGGATTCGATGAAGAAATCCTTTATTAAATATCCCCTAGGAGTATAGAGATTATTATAACCTCCAAGGTGAGTAGTTAATTATTTTTTAACTCTAATATGGTACCAATTTATTCCTTGTTCAAAATCCAAAATGAGGAACCCATGGTGTCCTTTTATTTTGAAAATGGGAAGTGGTTTTGGGCACCCACAATTGAAAATACAACTAGTCTCTTTTTCTTGGGTTGGTAAATGGAATTATCATGACTTAAAAAAAATAAATATGTTTTTTAAAGGAATATTTAAAACCATCATGTAAAATTTTGTTTCTATTTTACTTATATAATGGGAGATATTGTCAAAATACCAAACCTAACTTTTGACTCCATGTAGATTTGGTTTTTTGAGTTCATTTGGGTCACTAGATGAATGAATTAAGCTTGGGTTTCTTGAGATGAGTTGTATTATAATGAGTAATGAATCATGTCCCAAAATCACATCCCATCTAGAGACATGTATTTTTAGTACATGTAAAATAGTGGACATATGTCCCTGGGCTTCCATGCAGTTTGGCCCATTTTCCTTCCCCATCATCTATGACCCTCTAAATCATCTCATACTAAAATGAAATCACAAAAAAAGTATAATTTCCTTTTTTAATAGTGATATAAATTTAATTATTTAATATTAAGGGAAGTTGAATTTGTTATTATATTTTTTATTTAAGAAAAACCAGTTGAAAACAGTGATATAAGGGTGAAATAATGCAGTGAATCATGGCGCGATCAGCGAAAATCCCTATCACTCAGAGAACCACACAGGATCACACTTCCATCCTCCCTCAGGTTACTTTTAGTGTTTGGGGACTAGTTTAACATCTCTAAAACCATGTTCAACTGAAATAAATTTACCTATGATTAGATGATGTGGGTTAGCCCATCCTGAAACAGTCTTGTTGTCGTCAACTCATCACCGAAAAATGTCAGTGTGAAATTATGAATATTTGGGAAATGATATGAATAATCAATAATAGAAATAGTACCCCTATTTAGGTTCATAAATTCCCAACTGTGATCATCTCTTAGAATTTAATGGAAGAAGTAATTATATAAGGTTTTTTGGAAGTTCAATGAAACCATATCTTAATGTTGATCATCCGAGTTGATAACATACCTCCGACACATAGTATAATCATGAGGAATATAAGTCATGAGCTTTAAAATCCACTCCTAAAGAAACTACAAATGCTCAAGGATTTATATCATGGAATATAGATATGGTTCGTTATCATGAGGACCACTATCCACCAAGAAAGTGGGAGGATGGTGTTGTTGGAATTATTGGGTCAACTAATCCATAGTAGGGGTTGGTCTTGGAGCTCCCTGTATAGTCTGTATAATGTATAGAAAGATCTCTCATAACTGATCATCAACACAAAGTTGATTAATATCAAGAGGTGCCTCAAGTCGCACCACAAGAGGCAATATTTGTGGTTTAGGGTCCACAACCTGCAGAGCATGATCATCATCACCATTCTGACACATGACCTGAGGACATCATGGAAACATAGATCTTTACTTTCCAAACAAATGCCTTAGATAAATTTAAGATAGTTTTAATCACATATATTAGAATAGAATAGGTACGAACCTTTTTATATTAATGTTACTCCATTATTAATGCTTCTGAAGCTAGGTCTATGTGATAAGAAATACCATAGAGGTCACAAGAGACATTGATTACCACCCACTCTTATGGTCATATTAGGGTCAAGGTCTCACATTATGCTTTATAGGTCCTGATATATGGAGTGTCAATTACAAGGTATAGAAGAAAACTCCCTTTATAATGTAATGGGAATCTCCATTTAATGGTAACCAATTTATTTAAGGATTTGAATTCATTTATGTTTGTATTCATTTATATGTATATAGATATCATAATCCAGTTAGTTGAGTCACCATTCCATTGATATAAAGGCATAATCTACAAGTTGAAATTGGAACATCATGTAAATATGAGTTGAACCTTACATATGGTACTAAGATTTAACAGGTTATAAAAATTATTTCATTAAATGAATTACCATTCCCAATTTATATATGTACATGCACCATTAATTAAAATTTCAATTCACATTATCAAAATCATCTAATGTTTCATCCCATGAAAAAAGTTGTCCATGGATCAACATGCCATAATGGGTTAATTAAGGTTCCACCATAAAGATATACAGGAAAACACCATTTTGGTTTATATAGACACTTTATACCTAGATGAAATGTTATCAAAAATTCAAATAAATTAGTCAAGGAAAACATAATTTATAGCAAATAATGAATTTGGTAATATAAATATGGCATAACCTGTGCATGACATGTGAGTCCTAAAGTGCCTATAATGATCTATGAGATGATACTTCTGTGAATCATCTAGACAAGGGTAAATTAAAACTCATAAAAATATAATACATCAAAACTCATGTTAATCACTTGATATTGAAAGTAGTATAATTATAATAGGCACAAAACAAAACAAAAATATCCCAATATTGGTAATCTGGATTTCCCATGTACGTGGGTCAGCTACTCCCAAGAATATGCTCATTGAAAAATTCTAACATGTTCCTAGTATCATGTATAATACACAAATATTAATTCAAAAATAAAAAGGCTATGATACCACCTTTTACCATCCTCGACTTGGTTCATTTATATGTAACCGAACTCGGTTGGTCGCATGACCTCAAGCGTGCCTCCCTGTTTGTTAAAGGCTACTGACTAGTAGCGAGGGTCAATGGAGGTTTGGTTGGTATACCATACCATCATGATAAAATTATATCAAAATAATATTAAATAAAGACAATTATTGGAAATAAAAATAAATAATGAGTTGAGGAATAATAAATAATCCAAACAAAATAAAAAGGTGGAGCTAAATCAAACATCATATACAAAAATGATAATCATGTCATCATTCTATTAAAAAGGGGAATTATAACAACCCTATTTTTTTATCACATTCATACATGATTTAATTACATAAAATAACAATTAATACAACCCAAAATATTTAGAATTACAATGTCTTGGGAAATTAGGAACATTATATAACAACATAAAAATGAGATACAACATCATCATGGAAAACTTCCTTTATACGAATAGAACATTCCTTCATACTTAACATTACATGAGATAACCTGAAGAAATAAATTAGAAATGGTTGATCTATAAAGATCAGTAAAGGAGTAAACATGGCATAACATGGATATAATAATATATGATAGGAAAGGAATATCAATGAGGAATAAAGGAATGTGAATAAAAAAGTAGGATATAACATGATATTCATAACATGAAAATATGGAAACAACTTAAAACATTGCATCATAGGTCAATGATAAAATTTAAATACATCATAGTGGAAAAATAATCACAATTGAATCATGTAAACCCCTATACCTAAAGGATGTATCATAATACTAAACATTAGCCAATGCATTGGAGCCCTATGAGGGAACATCCTTCATAATCATTTAAATCTCATGATTTAGTGTGCCACATAGATCATAAAACGTAGACTAATTAATCATAATAATTTATTCCACAATCTATGAGTGTTGAATACATAGATTTAGGTTCCCAATAAAAGGTATATCTGTATAAAAGTGAACACCCTTGATAGGGAATGGGAACGTTATTAACTATACAATTGTTTTGGAATGGAAATTCATGGTGCAATTTCGACATCATAGTGGCATCACATAATATTTCATAAAAAGGGTTGGTTGGAGTGAAAGGGGTCTCTAATCATATATAAATGAAATTTACTGTAAGAGGGTCATATAAAAATATGTCCCAACATAAAGAATTTGTAAATAGAAGGTGTAATATAATAAAGAATCTCAAAGAAAGAGGAGAAATGGAATAACTCTTACGAAATTTCAGTATAGTATTAGGTGTACATGTGTTGGATTAAGGAGTTATGAAGGGATATATCATCATTAAAACATAAAAAATGGAAGTTTTGGGGACGTTTGAAAACATACCCCATTAATTTTAATTGAAATTAAAGGGGTTTAATAATATAAGGAAACATGAATAAAAATGATAAAGGAAAGAACCCTTACTTGAGTGTGTGACATCAAAATCGTGAATATGGGATTGTTGAGAGCTTGGGGAAACTTGGGAGGATTCTAAAGAGGATGGGACAGAGTAAGGACTTTATCCATGTATTTTAGTGAAGATAAGTGGGAGGTTGGGTGTGGTTTATATAGGAAATTATAGGGTAATTCTTTAATAATTCACAAACTTAGTTTTTTGAATCTATATAATTATATATTCAAATCCAAAAACATTACCATGTTTTTACTATTGTTATTTTCAATTAGGGGAGATTTTAATTATTTTATTAGAAAAAGGGTGGATTATATTAAAATATTAGCCTTGCTTATGTAGACGCAAGTCACATTATTAAAGAAATGAATTTAAAATCAAAAAATATATTATACATATTGGAGGATTCATAAGAGAATTATAGAAATAATAAAATTATCATAAAATCACATTATTTTAATGGTAAAACATATATTGGGTATAGAATACACATTATAGTATTTATTACATCAGTTTTGGGTCATTATGAAGTCATAAAACACAAATTATATTTATAAGGTATTTTTTTTACAAGAAAATTTGACTATCTCAGAAAAATTTGAAAAATTCACCATTGGATAATTTTGACATTTTGATTCCAAAAATAATATTTATTTTATCTAAATATATTTCTATATATGTGAACTTTCACTTTTAAAATAAAAATAAAAATTTATTTGAAATTGACAGGTTTTGATAAAAATAGTTTTCAAACCTTAATAAAAATTACTTATGACATCATAAAAATTATATGATAATTTATATTTAATAAAATTAATTTAATTATAATATTTTTTTAAAATAATATTTATTTAAAAAATCCACTAATTCATTAAAAATATATTTCTTAACTTAATTCAATTATTAACGAAAAATACCATCTCTGCTTTAAAAATAATTCACAAAGTAACAATAATATAATGAAAGTATATTCACTATTCTATACAAAAATAATGTACATAATAATAATTCTACAGTCTTGATACACATCCTTTTATTACACCAACAAATTCCCTAAGAGTAAGGTGTGCGATGGTGGGGCTTTCATGGGGCCACTTGATGAACATGGTTTGGGTGTTAATCTGGATGAGCATGAACTTCTCCTATAAACTATTTCACTCATGCTTAATTTGTTTAATATAATCATGGGATTGGTCTAGGAAAATTTCTAGAAATTCTATATCCCTTAGAAGTTTTGATAAATTGGCTTTATAGTTAACAATCTTATTGGTTGAGTCCATAACTTCATTTGTCTCTATCAAACTGATTTGTTTAAACACAACATCTATAATAGTCATGTGATCACTATTACACAACTATATTATCAATGGTAATTATACTTAATGGTAATTTAAATCAAATTGGATATAATAAAACAAAATAAGTGAACTTGTCTTCTCAAACATAATACATTTAATTAAAATATAGTGGATTTAGTTCATCAATGTTTAAGTCATTACCACCTTCCCCCATTAAGAAATTTCTCCCTTGAAATTTCCTTTTCTAAAACTAAATAGATGATATTAACTCTGCTTAATCACTTCCTCTAGTTCCCGCATTACTTCTTTAAACATTTGGTTTCCCCACAATGCCTTCACGAGGGAATCATCTTATTTCATAGAACATTTTCTCTATGATATAAGATTTTCATCATATGATCCTCATATGAAAGATCATTCTCCAATGGTACCACATATGGATTGAGTTCATGTGATGGGTCTGGTATGTACTTTCATAAGAGGGATACATGTAATACATAATGGACTTGAGATAGGTTTAGTGGGAGTGCTAGTCGATAGGCCACTACTCTGATGCGATCATGGATATCAAAAGGGCTGATGTACCTTGGTCTAAGATTTCCCTTATTCCCAGATATAATTACTCTATTCCATGGAGATATGCGGAGGAATACCATGTCACTTACATCAAACTGTATGTCATGTCGATTATTGTCATCATGGATCACTTGTCGACTCTGAGCAGATTTGATGTGCTACTGGATGGTCTTAACCTTCTACACCATTTCTTTGACCATTTCCAGACCTAGATGTTTTCATTCCCCAACTTTATCCTAACATGCAAGTGTTCTAAACATCTTTAATTAAGAGGGTTCATAGGGAGACATTTGGATTATTTAGTGGAAACTATTTTTGTAATAGAACTAAACTAGTGGAAGATGTTAATGCCATCCTCCTTAGACATCGATTGAGCATGCTGTAAAAATGTAATCAATTATATGGATAATATACTCAGTTTAGTTATCAATTTGAGGGTGATAGGCCATGATCAATTTTAACTTATTATTTAGAGCATGTTGAAGACTCTTCCAGAACATAGAGGTGTATCTTGGATCTCAATAAGATACAATAGATTGTAGAAAACCATTTAGCCTGACCACTATTCTGATGTACATCTATGCAAGTTTATCCAATGAAAAATCCTCTCAAATCACAATGAAGTGTGAAGTCTTTGTAAGATGACCCACCACAACGTAGATTGAATTGTTTCTTCTTGATGTCTTAATAATCTTTGTGACAAAGTCCATGGGTATGTTTTCCCATTTCCAAATAGTTATGGGTAATGGTTACATAATCTCCTTATATTTTTTCCATTCGACCTTCACTTTCTAACATACATGACATATTGATGTATATTCAGTGATCTCCTTATTCACATTGTCCTACAAATAATGTTCATAGAGACATTGATATATATATATATATATATATATATATATATATATATATTTCTGCTTTTAGGATGGATAGATAAGGTTGAACTTTGTGCATCATCCAACATATCATTCTTTAACTTAAGATTTTATGGTACACATAGTATTGAACCAAATCTTATAACACCTTATTCATTAATAATGAACATTGATGATTTATATTTTCTTATAATTTCAACTTTCTTTTGAACTCCCACATAATCTCCTTGAGGATCCTTTAACATCTCCAAAAAAGACAGTTGGACAATCATTTGTGAAAGGATTGATGATGTTTCTTATTTTATGATTCTCATGTCCATACTCTTCAATTATAAGAAGATTAGATCCTCATTAATTCTCATCAATTATAGAGTGGATAGATATTTTCTACTTAGAGTGTCTACCACTTTATTTTATTTCCCTATATGGTAGTGAATTGAGAAGTCATAGTCATTGATCAGATCTAACCATTTTCTTTGGATCATATTCAACTCTATATGTATGAATATATTATTTCGGATTTTGTGATCTGTATATATTTCAAACTGCTCCCAAAATAGGTAATGTTTTCCAAATTTTCAAAGGGAAGATCCCTGCAACAAACTCTATATCATATGTTGGATAGTTCTTCTAATGAACTAACAACTGTCTTGAATTATAGGCAATGAATTTGTCATTTTGGATCAACACATAGCCCATGCACTTCATTTAAGCATCACCGAATGCCCCATAAATCTATCCACTTATGGGTAGTGTCAGCACGAGTGCTATTATAAGACTCTTTTTCAACTCCTTAAAGATTTCTTCACATTGACTATTCCAGGAAAACTTGACTCTCATTTGATTAATCCTAGTAAGAGGGTTTGAAAATCATGATAAATTTCTCAAAAATCGGTGATAATATCTAGGTAACCCAAGGAAACTATGGATATCCATCATAGAAATTGGCCTCAACTATCCCTCATTTTCATTGTCTTGTAATGATCCATATATATCCCATTTCTTGTGATGATATAACATAAGAACAAAACATAATTCAATCATATCTCACACTTTCTGTACTTTGCATAGAGATTCTCTTTTCGCAAGGTCTTAAGCACAATTCTTAGAATCTCCTCAAGCTCCTCCATGGTTTTGGATTATAATAGAATATCATCTATAAAGACTATCCCAAATTTGTGTAGGTAATCTATAAGGACTCAATTTATTATGTCCATAAAGATTGCTGGAGAATTAGTGAGTCTGAATGAGATTATGATAAACCCATAATGACCATACCTTGTACAAAAAGTTGTCTTGGGAATATACAGCTTCTTCACCCTTACTTGGAAATATCCCGACTATAGATCCACCTTGGAGAAGTATTGTGCTCCATGTTGCTGATCGAACAAGTAGTCAATTATTGGATTAATATACTTATTCTTATAATGAATTTTTTAAGATCACAATAATCAATGTAAAGGCGCATTGACCCATAATTTTTCCTGATGAAGAGAACTGGTGCACCCCATAGTGCCACACTTTGACTTAACACATTATCTAGATTCTCATGTAAATATTTCTTTATCTCCTCATGTTTCACAATATACATTCTGTATAGAGTCTTGGATATCGGAAATTCCCCAGCTATAAGATCATTTTATATTTTGACATATCTACCAGGAGGAAGACCAAACAATTCCTTGGGAAACACATCGATGAATTCTCTTACAATAGGCATGTCTTCGCGTATGATTCCTTCCTTAGACTCAATCATCTGACCAACATATGCGTGATCATAGGGTAGTAATATCCATGAATAGAATGATAGTGCTACCTCTTCCTTGCAATTGTATAAAATTAGGGGTTGATTTTCTATATGGGGAGTGATTTACCTCTAAAGGAAATTTTTGTTGGCTCTATATAAGGAAATCCAATAAATTCCCAGAATTACATAAAATTCCACCACGGAAAGCATGAAAAGGTTTACTAGGAAGTTCAATCCTATAATTATAATAAGGGAGGAATTATATACATGGGATGAAATAATTTCCCCTAGTTTTTTTATAGAAATATCTACTTCTACGCTCTTTGGTTGTGTTTGGATTGTTCTACTAAACTTTTAAGATATAAAAGAATTTGTAGAACTAGAATAAAAAAGTACATTCTCTATTATTTAATGAATAACTATAATAAATTTCCCCACTTCATTGTCAATATTCACTTTGGTGGTAGTAATGGAAAAAAAGAAAACCCTTTCTACCTTATAGGTTGTTGGTTTCCTCTGAAAACACATAGGTTAGGGAACTGGTTCACAAAGTTCCCTAGTTCCTTGCAGATATATAAATGAACAATGATTTGAGGGTTGAATGGATCATTCCTTTACTGTATCATATGAGGTGGTTTTTGTTGCCGAAAATTGCAGGATAGGTGACCTTCCTTCCAACACCAGAATCATTTTCTCTTCCCCTTCAGGTAATATCTAGGGTGCTGCTTTCTAAACTTTTAGCAATTGGGATGTTTAAATTTATTGGTACCATTAGATCTCCCTAAAAGACCACCAAAATTTGAATCTACCTTCCACTTTTTATCGCTATGATAATCCTAAGATTCACCAGTCTCTATTTCAAATTTGAGGGCACATTAGATATTTTTTTCATAGCTATCAAAGTTATGGATCGTCAGGGATTTTTTGAAGTCTTGGTTTTATCACACCAAAGAAGTGGTCAACCTTGAATTTTGGGGTAACGGAAAATGTAGAGTCATATCATGAAAGCATAGTGATGTTTTCCTAAAACGTTTGATGGATTCATCATCTTTTTTCCTAAGGGTAAGAAAGTCCCTTTTCATCTTAAGTCGGAGGGTGTGAGGAAAATATTTATAAAACAACATTTTTAGGAAATATTTCAATCCCATCACCTCAATCTCTTCCTTAGGATTCGTAATTTTTATCAATGGTAAAAATTGATCATCTTCACTCTCCATATTATAGACATCCATAAGATCCTTCTCTTGTTCTGAACATTAAAGGATGGAGAAGATCCTCTCAATGGAGTTGATCCATTGTTTGATGATTGAGGTATCAGAAGATCCATTGAAAGTAGAAGGCCGTCATCTCATAATGCTCATGATTGTGATTTTTTTTCATTAGGGGGTTTGAAATTCTTCTTGATCCAAGTTTCTATTCAAAATGTGACTTAAATGATAGATTATCATGATGAATATTTTCAATTCATACTCCGATCAGATTGGGAATCTAATTAGGACACTCATTAGATTGTTCTTCACATCGTTATTAGCATGATTCCTCCTATTAAACACCATTGTTTAGAATAAAAGGAAAATTAGGGGTAAGTTTTTTAAAATATTAAACACATAAATATGAATCCAATGACATTAAATGGGCAACTTATAAATTACATTTATTTCCTTAACTTATGGATTTATAGGCTTCAATCTAATTTATCTATGATCTATTTCCTAAAATATATTTTTATGGGATTTTTTTGTTCCTTTAATAATGGTTTGTAATAATATTGTTAATTTACTATAGAATATCCCAAAATAGTGCCAAACTAGGATTGAATCAAGGCCCATTTTCATGCACAAGTTCCCATTTGAGTCTAGCTCAAAGGAGTGTTTTCGGGTTTTACCCCAAGATAAATCTATGCCAGAGCGACATCCCCTTGTTTATATCAAGATAGGGATTTATTTTCTTGATAATCCACTTAAACTATTCTCATTAACAATTAGGGTTGTTTTTTCTTATACCTAGTCTTATCTCTAAGGATTTCACTAGATTTTTCTAATCCTAATATCAAAAATAGCTAAACATATCCTTTAATACCAACTATAACAACCCTATACATTTTATTACATTTATACACAATTTAATTTCATAAAATTACACCTAATAAAACCTAAAACTCAATAATTATAGTGTCTTGGGAATTTAGGAACATTACATAACAACATAAAACATGAAATACAACATAATTTTTGAATACATCTTTTACATGAACACAAAAATTCATTCGTACTAAACACTTCATGGGATAACCTGAGGACATGCATAAGAAAGGGGTTAACTACAAAGCCTAGTAAGGGAGTAAATATGTCATAACATGGATATAATAATACATGTTAGTAAAGGTATATCAATGAGTCATAAAGGAACCTAAATCAAAAAACATGATATTACATGATATTCATAATATGGAAATCTGGAAATAACTTAAACATTGGATCATAGGTTGAGGCTAAACTGTGAATAAATCCTAGTGGAAAATGTAACATAAATAAATAAGGTAAATCCCTATCCCAACATGATGTATCATGATACTAAATATTACACAATGCATTGGAGCGCTATCAGGGCGCACCCTTCATAATCATTTCAATTTTATGCTTAAGTGTGCCATATAGATCATAAAACATGGATTCATGCATCATCATAATGTATTCTATGAGAAGGGAGTGTGGAATACATAAATTTATGTCCAAAATAAAAGTTATATTTTCATAAAAGTGAACACCATTGATAGGTAATGGGTACGATATTCACTACCAAATTGTTTTTGAACTGAATATTTGTGGTACAATTTTGGTAGCATAGTGGCATCACATAAAAATTAATAAAAACTGTTGATGAGAGTGAAAGGGGTATGTAATAATATATAAATGAAATGGAAAGTAATAGGTTCATAGAAAAACCTATCCCAACATAAATAATCTAGAAATCGAATGTGTAATATAATAAATAATCTCGAAGAAAGATGAGAAATGGAACAACTCTTATGAAATTTCGGCATGGTAACATGTGTACATGAGAAGGATTAATTAGAGAGTAATAGATATACCTTAATTAAAACATAAAAAGTGAAGTATGGGGGAGGTCAGAAAATATACCCCATAATTTTTTGTTGAAAATAAAATTGTGAAACAATATAATAAAACTTGGATAAAAATGAGAAAGGAAGGAACCATTTCCTGAGTGTGTGATTTAAAAAGATTAAAGAGGGTATTATTGAGAGAATAGGGAACCCTGAGAGGATTATAAAGATAATATGATTGATTAATTACATGATCCAAGGATTTTTAGTGAATAGAAGTGGGATATTTGGTGGGGTTTATATAGAAAATGAGAGGGAAATTATTTAATATTTCACAAACTTAGATTTTAGAATCTATATAATTTAATATTCCAAACCACAAACATTACAATGGGTTTTTACCATGGATTTTTAAATAGATTGTAGATTTTAATTATTTTATTAGGAAAATGACTGAAGATATTAAAATATTATCCTTTATTATGTGGGGGTGAGTTACATAATTGAAGAAATGAATTTAAAATCATAAAATATACTATACCTTTTGAAGGATTAATTAGAGCATTATAAAAATAATAAAATTATCTTAAAATCAAATTATTTTAATTGTAAAACATATATTGGTCCTATAATACCCCTTTGTATTTATTACATAATATTTGGGTCATTATGATGTCATAAAACACACATTATATTTCTACAGTATTTAATTTTTACCCCAAAATTTGACTTTCTGAGAAAAATATGAAAAATTCACTATTGGATAATTTAAAAATTATGATTAAAAAAATAATATTCATTTTATCAAAATAATTTTATAGATATGTGAATTTTCCATTTTAAAATAAAAAAAAATTTATTGAAAATTGACGGGTTTGGACAAAAATAGTTTTCAAACATTAATAAAAAATACATTTGACATCATAAAAATTATATGATAATATATATTTCATTAAATTAATTTATTGGTAATATTATATTAAAAAATTATATATTTTAAAAATACATTAATTCTTCAAAAATCTATTTCTTAAATGAATTTGAATATTAACCAAAAATATTATTTGTGCTTTAAATTTCATTTACAAAGTAACGATAATAGAATAAAAGTATATTCATTATTATATAAAAAAATAATTTACATAATAATAATGATTTGGTTTTGATATATTTCCCTTTATTACATCATCATACACCCTATGAGTATGGTGTTTGATGGAGGGGCTTTCATGGTGTCGTTCGATGAACATGGTTTGGGCCATGATATTGATGACCTTGAACTTCTTCTGTAAATGGTTTCACACTTACTTAAGTTGTTGGATCTTGGATTGGGATTGTTCTAGGGAAATCCCACAAATTTTATCTTGTAAGTTTCAATAAAAGTTCTTCATATGGAATGATCCTACTGGTTGAGGCCATCACTTCCTTTGTCTGTGTCAAAAGGATTTGTTAAAATCCAATATTTATACTAGAATTATGATCACTATTCAAAGGCTATATTATCAATGATAATTATATTGAATGATCATTTAAATCTAATAGGATATAATAAAAAAGAAGAATCATGTGTTTCTTCTCCAACCATAAGACAATTAATTAAATGAAATGTAATTTTATTCATAAATGTTCATGTCGTTATAGGAAGTACTTGGGATACATGGTATATGAATATTGAACATTCCATACAAAAGTGAATAAGACCAAAATATAAC
This sequence comes from Viscum album, assembly GCA_963277665.1. Taxonomy (NCBI): domain Eukaryota; kingdom Viridiplantae; phylum Streptophyta; class Magnoliopsida; order Santalales; family Viscaceae; genus Viscum; species Viscum album. The sequence goes on along the minus strand of OY728132.1, from coordinate 752,925,581 downwards.
TCCATTAGGACCATGATCATATGATTGGTCTTCTGCTTTTGTACTCTATCCTAGGATAGTGATTTTTGCATCCAAAGTCGGATGCTTCCCTTTATCCGTACCCGGATCCATAATTTCTACTCAAGTACTAACTGAAAGCCTGAATACGGAGTGACATGTACTCAGCAGGACACCACCTATGGTGTTTAGAAATATCTAGTCTATTAATATAAGATGAGGAGTGTATAGGTAATAATAAATCTGAGATAGTAAATAAATAAATCACATCAGACTTCGTTCCTCACTGGATACCCGACCAAAACTACCTTACACAGCCTAAGACGGATGTGTGTGAACAGATGTCACCCAAATTTTATATTTATATACATAAAGGTATGCATAATTATTACTCATATACATTTAGACATATACATTCATATATATTGATATATAATAATACTCAGTAACTGATGCGTAAGCCCAAGGAATTCATATATACTTATAAGGGGTTTATAACTCTCATGGAATATAATCATAGAGTTTTGATTAGATTTTAGTAGAAGTTATGTGTAAATATTGGACCAAAACCAAGAATGTGATTTGGCTTGGTGGTTGAATCTTTTTTATTTAATTTGAATCTAGGGTATGTCCAAGGTTTTCCATAAAAAGAAACAAAGTTATCACTTTTGGTGCACTATAAAACCCATGACCATAGGAGCCCATACAAGGGATTCCATTTAAGGAATCCATGTATATCTCTTGAAATAGTATATAGGAAAACACTTTAATCCCATTCATGGTATACCACATAATAAAATAGGTATCACTTGTGGAATGATATTGAATTCTTACCCACTGAACCCATCCAATGTAATCCCCTAGGGAAACAAGTATTTCTCGTGGGTAAAGCTAAGGCTTCCTCCCAATGAAACCATATAAGATATTATATAAATAAACCTTGTATCTCCCCTGACATGTTGTAATTCAGTCACAATTTCTAATTTTTAATCTTGATGAGCTTGTCCTTAGGCATCTTTAATTGAGACCCTTGTATCACTCTCGATTTATTGTAAAAGAATGGTTATAGGTTTCATTAAAATCACACTATTCAAATTATATAGTTTATTAATTTTGGACAATTCATTTAATATAGTTAATTCAAGCTATAAATAAAAGTAGAAGGGATAATAAACATGGCCTACCATTTTTATTTGGTTCAATTAAAAATAAAATACACTTATAAAGGGAAATTCACACACATCAATTAGTGGTATAATTAATTGAAATTCATGAGTTTCTTAGGTATATTAAGAAGGAGGACCCTTAGGGGTGGTACATGTTGAGGTGTTCATCCTACAATTTTGATTTCTGGGTTCTTAAGACTATAATTTCTATAGAAACATTAATTCATTTACATAATTAAACATTTTGGAGGTGTTTTTGGAAGGGTACTAAATGCGGCCTAATGGATCGCCATATAAAACAACTAGAATTAATGAAAAATGAATAAGATTGAATACCTTAGTTTTATAGGTGAACCATCATCCATTGTTAGATTTATATTCTATGTATAACAAAACAAATTTTCATAATATAGAAAATTCCCTTAAAATAAGTCATTTTAAATCAAAAAAAATATATCCAAATATTGTGAGATAAAATAACAAAGGAAGGAATTTGAATGATTATACTACCATTTTAAATCCAACATAACCAACAGAGGAGAAATCAAGAACCAAATTAGGATCAATTCTCAATGCTGAGGTTGGAAGAAGATGGAGAGATTCCATGTTTGAGAGAGGTTATACATGTGAGTGAAGAAGAAAAAGAAGTGATAAAACATAAATGTGTGTAAGAGAAAAATAAAATTTGCATACTCCTTTGAAGGAAAACAATTTTTCCACAAGGTTTTCCCAACTGTGCACCAAAAACACGTGTCACTACTGGTTAAATGTAACTGTGGTTGAGACCTTTGGTATATTGTTTAGAAAAAACATACGGACCCTTCTAGCCTACTAGAGATCCCCATTTGAATAAGTGTCATAAGTTACATCATTATAAATAACCATGTTCTTCTCTTTAGTTTACTATATCCCCCTAAGGGTTATGTTTCATGGTTAGCACAAACCATGCACTAACCATGTGGCTCAGTTTGTCTTCCAGAATTTGGTTCTTTGAGATTTGAACGAACTTATAACTCTCCAAAACTACTACATAGCCTCTAAAGAACATTAGTAGCATAAAACAAGAGTTTTTTAGATTAAATTAATTATCTGTACCTCTATAAAAATATGAGATGTTACATTATTGAAAAAATGAAGATCAATAAAAAATTGTTTAACTCAAAGAATGTTGTTTGGGTTACCACGTACCTTACCTTTAACATTAATTTACATTTAATTAATTTAACCTCCTATATAATGAAAAAAATATCCTAATAAAATTTCTTAGAACGTTAATATAAAAATAATTCTACTTTCATAATTATTTTATAACTATATATTATAAATATATTAACGGATTATAGTTTATTTTCATTATCAGGTGTGAGAACTTTTGATAGTTTGTTTCATATATACTTTATGAAGGAATGATTCATTATAACCCAATGGTTTCAATTTAATCATTACTAAATAATTTAAGATATATTAATCATTGTTTTTGAATGATTTCTTATGTTACATTCTCATTATACGAAGGGAATGAATACGACTTGTGAAAATGGAAATCACGATGGACTAGATTTTGACATGTTAAATAATCAAAAGGTGATATATTAATAAATATTATAAATATTAACAAATACATTATTGAATAATTAAAACATATTAAATATATAATTATACCTGATATTACTATTATATCACATCCAATAATCATTTAAGGTATAATTTTTATGACATCATTTACATTGGTGGTAAAACTGAGCGAAACGATAATTAATTATAATGTTTTCAGGAGTAAGGGAGTGTGTTTAGATAATGATAATATAAAATATAAATAATATATAAAATTTCATAAATATAATATATCCTTAGTAAATAAATTGCTAGAAGAATTGAGGATTGGTGATGATTAATGAAATTCGTTATTTTTGGAGGCGCTAGTCCACACATAAACATAATAAACAATCCAATTTCTCAATGAACAGATAGAAATATGGTATACGAAGAAAGATGCTTTCAAAATTTTATTTTTGAAATAGAAAAAATATTTATTCATGAAATCTATCATATACTTACCATGAGAGACAATGATGCAAATTGAGCAACATTGCTTTGTGGGGGTGGTAATCAACATGTACATACGATCGATGATGGTTTTTCTTATCTTAGCGGTTGAAATGGATTTAATAAATAATTTATAATTAATATGATTATTTATCATTATAATAATAATATTTATTTTATTATTTTAATTCAGTTATGTATGTTTTGGATAGTAAAAGATAAAAGGAATCACTTATAAGAAGTTGATACTCATGTCGGGGACTAATATTTTTTTCTTGGAATTATACTTTGAAATGAATTACTTATACCTACTAATAATGAAAAGAGGATTTATTAAATAGGATAGGGTCACAAGAAGATAATTGTGGGGGGTTTTAATGGATAAATATAAAGGGAGGGTGAGTCTTAAAGTGGAATTATTTCTAGTTTTTTTAAGTGAAGGGAAGGTATAATGACCCATACTTTACATACATTGTTATTACTTCATAATTGAAGCACACTTATTACAACATATAACAAAACCAAGAAAGGACCGTGTAGGTATAGTGTCTTTAGAAACTGGGAAACATAAACAACTGGTTCATAAAGCATCTACTTTGCCTCCCATTTATTTCATCATATCTAGAGTCCCTTTTTGGCATATTCTACTTAATAACCTTCTTCCTGACCTGGGGAAGTAAAACATACAAAAGGGTGAGATCAAATTCTCAGTAAGGGTAAATAAAAGAAATATCAATCACATCATATACATAAGAACATAACTTTTGGAAATCTTAACCTGCAAAAGATATCATAATATCATAACATGGGATAAATCATAGAAGTGAAATGTAATCCCAATAATCATAACTTAAAACCTGAAACTTTTTGGCATACACACATAATCATAGATAATCATTTATTATTAGTTAATACTAATTGCCAAGACTATCTTAGTGGACAAAGTCCATTTCTGAACCGAGTCACCCTCGTTTTAGTCCTGTTTCACTGAACCTGTATAACCTACCATTCTAGCCATGTCTATATCATGAGATATAAAATCTTTACCCAATGCATTGGAGGGAGATATAGGTCCCACCCATCTCATAATGATACCATTCTTAGGTGTGCCACAAAATCATAAATCATACATCATTGCATAACCCATGTAATAAAAAAGGGATTCTTAAACAACATGACATAATAAAACAATTAATATAAGATAAAGGAATTCATAAAAATAATTCCATCATAACATAATCAAATCAATGTAATAATAGGGATAAAAACAGAACCCTTTTATAATCTTAGATGGAAAATAATTTTGATAAAACACTTGAACTCCATTCTTGAGGAAAATATCCTTTTTACTTCAAAAACATTTTTCCTTTCTTAACATGTCATACAATTTTAAACTAAAAGAAGTTGATTAAAAATATACTTGGAAAATTTTAAAGGAAGCTTCTCGGAAATAATGTTTTAAAAATCCATTCATGCCGTATAAGTTAAAAAAAACATTCTTCTCGTACTTTTGTCGGAAAAGTCAAAAAGGGCCTCGTACGAAAAACGACAAAAGATTCCTTTCATATCTTTTACTAAAAACTCACCAAAGGGTAAAATTGGATTTAGAAAATTGTAGGTAGATGGAAATAATATTACATATTTAGGAAACATGGATGTGGATGATAAAATACACCCCAGTAAATACCAAAGTATAAACAATCGCGGATACAAATGAGATTGTGATATTTCCCTTACCTTTGGTCCAATACGCTTTGTATGTGTCCAAACCTCCTGTATAATGACTTAAATAATGTTATTGACTTATTGAAGAATCATACTTATTTTTATGATATCATATATGGTCATATTCTTAGCTTCTTAGTAGTAATATTTCATTGCTACTTGTTATTCGGGTGTTTATAACTTTTTGTTCTTATTCGTGTTTTGTCGAATAAATTCTTATTCATCTCTTTAGGTTATAGATACCTCATTTCCATAATGGTATTAGTGTAATATATATCATTTCGATTCATTGAATTCATTTATATAATCATTACGAAATGAAGATCATGTAGAACGAGTCGCATCACATCGTGGAGACGGTATTCCGTACGTACGCACGAGTGATGATATCATTCCTATGATCGTGGAATTGTATTGGAGTGTATGTATACTATTTAAGAATAAATATCACTTTATAATAGTCATATGTAGTCATTATTTACACCATTATACCCATCCAAGTAAGGTGGTGGTGGAAAATAGATTACACCACGGCATGTAGACGGTATTCCGTACGTACGCACACGCAGTGATTTCTTTTTCCATAGGATGGATAGATGGTGAAATAGGGTTGTTTCGTACTTATAATAACATATCATTATATGAGTGATACTGATGTTATTACTTCACAATGAAACAACTAAAGAATAATAAGTGGAAAAAGAAATAAAGATGAAAGAATCGGTAACAGACATTACCTCTTCTTTGAAGTGATTCTTTGAGATCTTCTTTTAGGGCACTAAAATTGGTCTTTGAAGAATACTAGGACCTATAAGATGTCTCTAGGGAAGTGTATAGGAGAAATAGGCAGGGGTTGGCCGAGCTTGAAGGCTCAAAGTGGTGTGAGGAAGAGAGGGAGGAGGTGCCCTTTTATAAGGGAGGAGAGGGGCACCTTTGGAATAACTAAAAATATTATTTTATTATAAAGTCAAGTTCGGTTTTAAATAGCTCAAAATTGATTTATTTATAGGATAAGGTGGGGATGGGTCGAAATACTCTCATCCAATATAATTTAGAAAAGTTTAGGTTCCTATTTTAACCTTATCATTTAGATTTAACATTAAGTTAAATAATTTTACTTTTACCGTGTCTTCTTGTGTTCTTATAATATAAGGTTAACAAACTTACTATATCAAGCGAAACGAACCCCAAGTTGTTTATTATTAAAACATATAACCTTATCTAAGTCATTTGGCCGAGCCTTAGATTTTTAGGAATAAAATAACAATTAATAATATAATATTTGTTTTAAAAACTATTTTATGTCAATTTTAACACTATTTAGTAATTGATTTTTGTTAAAATCATAACAGAATGATAAGTTCAAAAAAAGTTAATTAAATAAATAATAACATGTCATATTAACCTATAAAATTAGTGTAATTCATAAAAAGTCTGAAATTATATTTATTTGGGTATTTATAACATCAATTATGTCAATATTTCATTAATAAGATAATTACTTCCTCATCGTTGTGTCATAAATAAATTAAATTATTTAATTTTTAAAAATTACAAATAAAATACCATTATGTAGGAAATCTTTTTATCTTTCTAATTAATATTTATAGTCGAATTTTTCTTATGTATAACCCCATATTAAAAATTATTTAGTTATTAAACTTTGATTTTAACTATTTTAACCCTTCTTTAAATAAATTGATAATAAATGTCCTAATCTAATCCAAGTGGGCCTAAATGGTAATAGTTTATTCCTAAGTTTGTTTTTGGTCGAATTACACTTGTAAAATAGAATTAAGACATGTGTTAAGGTAATAATAATATCATTTTTACCCTTAATTACCCTATTTACTTTTAACTGTGGTAAAAAAGGTAAAAAGTTACTATTCACCAAAAATTATTTTCATCTCATTGAACCACATTTTGGTCCTTGATATTAACCGTGTCTCTCCGATTTTCGAAATTCCACTCACAGAAGCGGTAATATTAAATTTTATGAAACATTCAGTTTTTTTAACTACCACTTAGTGGTTTCACTATTCATCAAAAATTGAACGTTTTCAGAAAAAAACCAAAATTTCACCCTAGGCTAATTTTGATATTAAGAATCCAAAAATGAAGTCCATTTTGAAAAATAAAATTTATAAAATTTCAAAAAGTTGTTATTACTATTCATAACGACTAGTTTTAATAATATTTTAATAGTATATCGTTGTTTAGTGAAACTCGGTATTGCGTACGACGCAAGCTATCGTGGAAGGTCACAATTTCATGAAAAGCAAGCCAAGCAAGTGTTGTGTGTAGAAAAAGATTCCATTGATGATTTATATAACATAAAAGTCTCGGGTGTTACATTCTACCCCCCTTAAAATGAATTTCTCCCTCAAAATTCGTTCACTTTGTATCAAACAGATGAGGATACCTCTCCCTCATCATATCCTCAAGCTCCCAAGCAGCTTCTTCTAATAGGTGGTTCCTCCATAAAACTTTCACCAATCGAGTGGTCTTGTTTCCTAGGATGTTTTCACTACGATCCAGAATCTCTATCGGTTGTTCTTCATAAGAAAGATCTTGCTCCAGCGGTACAACTTCTGAGCTGAGTACATGTGAAGGATCAAGTATGTACTTTCTCAGGAGAGATACATGGAACACATCGTGAAATTGAGAGATATTCGGTGGAAGTTCCAATCGGTAAGCTACCTTCCCAACATGATCCAGTATTTCAAAAGGACTGATATATCTAGGGCTCAACTTCCCCTTCTTTCCAAATCTCATAACCCTCTTCCAGGGAGATATTTGTAAGAACACTTTATCACCCACTTCAAACTCTAGGTCTTTTCTTCGGTTTTCGGCATAACTTTTCTATCGACTCTGAGCTGCACTTATGTGTTGTTGAATAGATCTGACCTTTTCTGCCATTTCATCAATGAGAATAGGTCCTAATAGATTTCTTTCTCCAACTTCATCCCAGCAAATTGGAGTCCTGCATTTCTTTCCATAGAGAGGTTCATAAGGAGCCATCTGAATAATGGAGTGAAATCTATTATTATAAGAAAATTCCACCGAAGGTAGGTGTTGATGCCAACCACCTTTGAAATCCATAGAGCAAGCTCTCAACATATATTCTAGAGTTTGAATTGTTCTCTCAGACTGACCGTCTGTCTGAGGATGATAAGCAGTGCTGAAACTCAACTCTGTATCCAGAGTATGCTGAAGACTTCGCCAGAACTTTGAGGTAAACCTCGGATCCCGATCAGATATAATAGAAAGTGGTACTCCATACAATCTTACCACTTCCTTTACATATATCCTGGCAAGCTGATCCAGATAGAAATCCTCTCTAATAGGAATGAAGTGTGCAGATTTTGTAAGACGATCAACTATGACCCAGATAGCATTATTGCCTTTGGATGTTTTAGGAAGTCCTGTGACAAAGTCCATAGTGATGTTTTCCTATTTCCATTCGGGTATGGGTAATGGTTGTAAAATCCCCTTAGACTTCTCTCTCTCAGCTTTAACTTGTTGACAAACCAAGCATCGAGAGACATATTCAGCAACATCTCTTTTCATGCCATCCCACCAGAAGTACTCTTTCAGGTCCCTATACATCTTCTTGCTTCCAGGATGAATAGAGAATGAAGAACTATGAGCCTCATCCAACAACTCCTTCTTTAATTCAGGTATGGGAGGAACACAAACTCGATTCCTGAACTTTATTATCCCATCACAATCAAGGTTGAATTCAGGAACATTTCTCACCTTCTTTTGTAACTCGACATCTTCTTTCTGTGCCTCTTTAATCTTCACATGTATAGATGGTTGAACATTCATTTGAGAAAGATACGATTTTCCCCTTTCATTATAATTCCAAGATCCATCCTTTGTAAATCCATAATTATTGGATCTTTTGTGATCCTCATCATGGATAAACTAGCTTGGTATTGTCAACTTAATGCATCTGCCACTTTGTTTTCTTTCCCAGGTTGGTAATGAATTGAGCAATCATAATCCTTAATCAGCTCCAACCATCTTCTTTGGCGCATAATCAGCTCCTTTTGTGTGAAAATATACTTTAAACTTTTATGATCAGTATAAATGTCACACCTTTCTCCATAAAGATAATGCCTCCAAATATTTAATGCAAAGATTACCGCAGCTAACTCCAAATAATGAGTTGGGTAATTTTGCTCATGTATTTTCAACTGTCGTGAGACATAAGCTATAACCATATCATTTTGCATAAGAACACACCCCAATCCCTTCATGGATGCATCACTGTAGATCACAAACCTTTCTCCACTACAAGGCAGTGTGAGTACAGGTGCACTGGATAACCTTCTTTTCAACTCCTTGAAATTCTCTTCACATTCCTTCGTCCAAACAAACTTAACTCCTTTCCGAGTCAACTTGGTGAGTGGATTAGATAATCGTGAAAAATCTTTCACAAAACATCGATAATATCCATCCAAACCAAGAAAACTTCGGATCTCAGTTACTGTTGTTGGTCTCGACCATCTTTCGATGACCTCTGTTTTTTCCGGGTCCATAGATATCCCCTCTTTTGAGATTATGTGACCCAAAAATGAAACTTTTTAAACCAAAATTCACACTTGGTAAATTTGGCATAAAGCTTCTACTTTATCAGGGTCTTCAGTATAATTCTCAAGTGATCTTCATGTTCTTCCCTGCTCTTTGAATAGACAAGAATATCGTCTATAAAGACTACCACAAACTGATCAAGATAGTCTCTAAAGACTCTATTCATTAGATCCATGAAGATAGCAGGGGAATTAGTAAGACCAAATGGAATCACTATAAATTCATAGTGTCCATACCTTGTACGGAAAGCCGTCTTTGGTATATCCTCCCTTTTGACCCTTAATTGATGATACCCAGAATGAAGATAAATCTTGGAAAAGTATTGAGCTCCACGTAGTTGGTCAAATAGGTCATCAATGCGCGAGAGAGGATATTTGTTCTTGATAGTGATCTTGTTAAGTTCTCGATAATCAATGCAGAGTCTCATTGATCCATCTTTCTTCTTAAAAAACAGAACTGGTGATCCCCAAGGTGACGCACTAGGGCATATGAACCCCTAATCAAGAATCTCTTGGAGTTGCTTCTTCAATTCCTGCAACTCAATTGGGGCCATTCTATAAGGTGTCCTTGAAATAGGCAAAGCACCCGGTACGAGTTCTATTGAAAACTCAACTTCACAATTCGGTGGAAGACCCGATAATTCATCCGGAAAGAAATCATCAAACTCTTGTACAATGGGCATATTCTTAATTGTGAGTTTCTCACAAACCATTTTAGATAAATAACCTTCATTTAGTGGAATCAAGACCCATAAGATGGAAGGAATTTCCACTGGAAGGTTATGTTCATCCTTGCATCGATAGACGATCATAGATTGATCTGGAATGTGAAATGTGACTTCCCTTCTTTGGAAATTGATATGAGCTCCATGTAGAGAAATCCAATCCATGCCATGAATCAAATCAAATTCCACTATAGGAAGGATCACAAGATTTACAGGAAGCACTTTCCCACAAACTACAATCGGAGAAGAATTATAAACTTTTGATGTGACTATTGTGCCATTTGGGGTTGTCATAGCAAACTCAACATCTAACTGTTGAGGTAATAAGGTGATATCCATAGAAAATTCTTCAGAAATAAAGGAGTGGGTGGATCCAGAATCAAATAAAACATTTGCTACTTTAGAGTAGATGGTAAGTGTACCTTTCAACACATCATTATCGTACTCCACATCGCTGATAGAAATTGAATGTTACTTTCCTTAGTCTTTAGCCTTAAGAGTTTTTTGATGTTGACCATCATCATCAACCCTTGGATTAGGGCATTTATTGGCATAATGTCCCATCTCCTTGCACTTGAAACATTGAAGTGTAGTAGGTTCATTACATGTATCCCTTCCTTTGTTTGCATCGTTAGACATCTTCTTCCCATCATCGCAGCATTCAAATGCCCGATGACCTTCCTTTCCACATTTGAAACATTTACTTGTCTCTTTAAGACAACTCCCTCCATGTTTCTTTCCACACTTTGAGCATACGGGAAAGCTCATCTTCTTTTCAGTGTTCTCTTTAGATTTTCCTTTGAATTCCATTTTCCTCTTCTTATCAAACCCATATGACGGATGGGTTACTCCAATTTCCATCTCAACTTTGAGAGCACATCGAACGATTTCCTCATAGCTATTGAAGTCCCTTATGGCTAAGGACCTTCGAAGACTTGGTTTTAAGCCACTAAAGAATCGATCGATCTTACTCTCAGGTTGGATAATAATACCAGAAGCATACCTTGCAAGTCTTGTAAAATTTGCTTCATAGGTACTAACAGATTCATCATCCTTTTGCTTCAGTTCAAGAAAATCTTTCTCCATGTTTGTTCGGAGAATACGAGGGAAGTACTTATTGAAAAATAAGTTCTTGAACTCGTCCCATTCCATGGACTCAATTTCATCCCTTTGCCTCGTATTATTAATAAGATTCCACCATTGATCAGCATCACCCTCCAAACGATACACTGCTAAGATGAATTTATCATGCTCAGAACATTGAAGAACTGAAAATATCTTTTCAGTAGTACTAATCCATTGTTCAGCAACTAATGGATCAGTAGACCCACTGAATGAAGGTGGACGCTGTCTCATGAAGGATTCAACAGAATGTTGCTCCTTCCTTTGCTCGTTTGGAAGTCCTGCATGATTCATAGCTTGAGAAAGTTGTGTGAGCATGGCTACAAGATTTTTCATTCCATCTCCCATAACGTTTGGTTGCTCAGGGGGACAATCATTGCATTGCCTGTCTCATTCCGCATTAACACGGTTCCTTTGGGTTCCAGCCATTGACTAAAACCAAGAAGAATAGTGTGAGAAACACTAATTATAATAGGAAAACCATATAATCAAGAATAAAATTTCACACTTAAGGTCTTATCCAAGGTTATTCATGGACATTTCTAAAACACTAAGATTGTGTTCTATGCTTAGACTTATCCTTAGTGTTCTTACTAATGCTTTCGCTTCCTAGTTTCCAAAGGTTGACTATACCCTTCCTCTGATACCAACTATAACGGTCTGGAATTACTTCCAGTGGACTATAATTGATACCTATCGGGGCACTCCATGGGTGGCTACACCCCCTGGGTGGGAGACACCACCATCCCCAGTGGCAGCCATTTCCTCATGAAGCCCTTGGGCAGAGAGCCATGCTTCATCCAATGCTCACATGTGAGAGTTCCCAAGGATCCGATACATTCCTACCTCCTTTGCTCTGATACCAACTATAACGACCCATACTTTACATACATTGTTATTACTTCAGAATTGAAGCACACTTATTACAACATATAAAAAAACCAAGAAAGGACCGTACAGGTATAGTGTCTTTAGAAACTGGGAAACATAAACAACTGGTTCATAAAGCATGTAGTTTGCCTCCCATTTATTTCATCATATCTAGAGTCCCTTTTTGGCATATTCTACTTAATAACCTTCTTCCTGAACTGGGGAAGTAAAACATAAAAAAGGGTGAGCTCAAATGCTCATTAAGGGTAAACAAAAGAAATATCAATCACATAATATACATAAGAACATAACTTTTGGAAATCTTAACCTTCAAAAGAGATCATAATGTCATAACATGGGATAAATCATAGAAGTGTAATGTAATCCCAATAATCATAACTTAAAACCTAAAAATCTGTGGCATACACACATAATCATAGAGAATCATTTCTTATTAGTCAAAACTCATTGCCAAGACTATCTTAGTGGACAAAGTCCAATTCTGAACCGAGTCACCCTCATTTCAGTCCTTTTTCACTGAACCGGTATAACCTACCATTCCAGCCATGTCTATCTCATGAGATATAAAATCTTTACCCAATGCATTGGAGGGAGATATAGGTCCCACCCATCTCATAATTATACCATTCTTACGTGTGCCACAAAATATTAAATCATACATCATTGCATAACCCATGTAATAAAAATGGGATTCTTAAACAACATGACATCATAAAACAATTCATATAAGATAAAGGAATTCATAAAAATAATTCCATCACAACATAATCAAATCAATGTAATAATAGGGATAAAAACAGAACCCTTTTATTATCTTTCAAGGAAAATAATTTTGATAAAACACTTGAACTCCATTCTTGAGGAAAATATCCTTTCTACTTCAAAAACATTTTTCCTTTATTAACATGTCTTACAATTTTAAACTAAAAGAAGTTGATTAAAAATAAACATGGAAACTTTTAAAGGAATCTTCTTGGAAATAATGTTTTAAAAATCCATTCATTCCATATAAGTTAAAAAAACATTCTTCTCATACTTTTGTCAGAAAAGTAAAAAAGTGCCTCGTACGAAAAACGACAAAAGATTCCTTTGTTATCTTTTACTAAAATCTCACCAAAGGGTAAAATTGGATTTAAACAATTGTGGGTAGATGGAAATAATATTACATACTGAGGAAACATGGATGTGGATGATAAAATACACCCCAGTAAATACCAAAGTATAAATAATCTCGGATACAAATGAGATTGTGATATTTCCCTTACCTTTGGTCCGATATGATATGTACGTGTTCGAACCTCCTGTATAATAATTTAAATAATGTTATTGACTTATTACAGAATCATAATTAATTTTATGATATCATATATGGTCATATTTCTAGCTTCTTAGTAGTAATATTTCATTGCTACTTGTTATTCGGGTGTTTATAACTTTTTGTTCTTATGCGTGTTTTGTCGAATAAATTCTTATTCTTCTATTTAGGTTATAAATACCTCATTTCCAGAATGGTATTAGTGTAATATATATCATTTTAATTCATTAAATTCATTTATATAATCATTATGAAATGAAGATCATGTAGAATGAGTCGCATCACATCGTGGAGACGGTATTCCGTACGTACACACGAGTGATGATATCATTCCTATAATCGTGGAATTGTATTGGAGTGTATGTATACTATTTCAGAATCAATATCACTTTATAATAGCAATATATAGTCATTATTTATACCATTATACCCATCCAAGTAAGGTGGTGGTGTAAAATAGATTACACCACGGCGTGGAGACGGTATTCCGTACGTACGCACGCACGATTATTTCTTTTTCCGTAGGATGGATAGATGGTGATATAGGGTTGTTTCATACTTATAATAACATATCAGTATATGATTTATTCTTATGTTATTACTTCATAATGAAACAACTAAAGAAGAAGAAGTGGAAAAATAAATAAAGATGAAAGAATCGGTAACAGACATTACCTCTTCTTTGAAGTGCTTCTTTGAGACCTTCTTTTAGGGCACTAAAATTGGTCTTTTAAGAATACCAAGACCTCTAGGATGTCTCTAGGGAAGTGGAGAGAAGAAATTGGTAGGGGTTGGCTGATCTTGAAGGCTCAAAGTGGTGTGAGGAAGAGAGGGAGGAGGTGCCCTTTTATATGGGAGGAGAGGGACACCTTTGGAATAACTAAATATATTATTTTATTATAAAGTCAAGTTCGGTTTTAAATAGTTCCAAATTGATTTATTTAGAGGATAAGGTGGGTATGGGTAGAAATCCTCTCATACAATATAATTTAGACAAGTTTAGGTTCCTATTTTAACCTTATCATTTAGATTTAACATTAAGTTAAATAATTTTACTTTTACCGTGTCTTCTTGTGTTCTTATACTATAAGGTTAATAAACTTACTATATCAAGCCAAACGAACTCCAAGTTGTTTATTATTAAAATATATAACCTTATCTAAGTCATTTTTCCGAGCCTTAGATTTTTAGGAATAAAATAAAAATTAATAATATAATATTTTTTTTAAAAACTATTTTATGTTAATTTTGACACTATTTTGTAATTGATTTTTGTGAAAATCATAACAGAATGATAAGTTCGAAAAAAGTTAATTAAATCAATACTAACATGTCATATTAACCTATAAAATTAGTGTAATTCATAAAAAGTCTCAAATTATATTTATTTGGCTATTTATAACATCAATTATGTCAATATCTCATTAATAAGATAATTACTGCATCATCGTTGTGTCATAAATAAATTAAATTATTTAATCTCTAAAAATTACAAATAAAACACCATTATGTAGGAAATCTTTTTATATTTCTAATGAATATTTATAGTCGAATTTATCTTATGTATAACCCCATATTAAAAATGATTTAGTTATTAAACTTTGATTTTAACTATTTTAACCCTTCTTTAAATAAATTAATAATAAATGTCATAATCTAATCCAAGTGGGCCTAAATGGTCAAATTTTATTCCTAAGTTTGTTTTGGGTCGAATTACACTTGTACAATAGAATTAGGACATGTGTTAGGGTAATAATAATATCATTTTTACCCATAATTACCCTATTTACGTTTAACTGTGGTAAAAAAGGTAAAAGGTTACTATTCACCAAAAATTATTTTCATCTCATTGAACCACATTTTAGTCCTTAATATTAACCATGTCTCTCGTATTTTTGAAATTACACTCACAGAAGCGGTAAAATTATGTTTTATGAAAAATTCAGTTTTTTAACTACCACTTAGTGGTTTCACTATTCATCAAAAATTGAAAGTTTTCAGAAAAAAAACAGAAATTTCACCCTAGGCTAATTTCGATATTAAGAATCCAAAAATGAAGTCCATTTTGAAAAATAAAATTTATAAAATTTCAAAAAGTTGTTATTACTATTCATAACGACTAGTTTTAATAATATTTTAATAGTATATTGTTGTTTAGTGAAACTCGGTATTGCGTACGACACAAGCTATCGAGGAAGGTCGCGATTTCATCAAAAGCAAGCCAAGCAAGTGTTGTGTGTAGAAAAAGATTCCTTTGATGATTTATATAACATAAAAGTCTCGGGTGTTACAGTAACTATGTATATTGTAACACCTGAGACTTTTATGAGAAAAATTTTGTTTTTATGTTGTATAAATCATCAAAGGAATCTTTCGCTGCACGCAATCGTGACCTTCCTCGACAGTATGTGTAGTACGCAATACCGAGTTCTACTAAATTACAATATATTATTATAATATTATAAACTAGCCGTTATGAATAGTTTTAACTAAATTTTAAATTTTACAACATTATTATTCATCTTACACATTTTCTAGAACATGGTAAGAGAACAGAATAATTTTTTTGGGTAAAATAAGTATTTATCAAAAAATGCCGTTTTTCCACCTTTTGGTGGCGAACCCACATTAAATCTAGTTTTTGACACATTTATAAGTTCAACATGACAAAATAAAATTCTTCTTTTGAATCAGGATATAAAAATTTACTTTGGATAAATTTTTGATATTTTTCTGATAACTTTCATATTTTGATGAATAGTAAAAATACGGCAAATTTTAATTAAAAACAACTTTTTTCATTGAGATAATTTATATGGTTAAATTATAATATTGAATGGTTTTAAAGTATGGATAGAATATATTTTTTTCATTTAATATAATTTATGTCATTAGCATTATTTTCACATTGAATTCATAGGTAAAAACATTTCAATCTTTGGCAATGTTTTGACTTCTAAAACCCGTTTTCTTAACAATGGGATTTATTTTAAATTAATTACTGAAACTTATAAGTTTTGAATTTTGAAAAATGGATTCCATATTCAGAATCAGTGGGTCCAAATTATGTTAATAGGCTACTTTTTATTTTTGGGCATTATGAATATTAACTATGGTAAATTTTCTTTACCATAGTTAAAGGTAAATCGAGTAATTAAGGGTAAATATAACATTATAAAATTACCCTAACACCTGTCAAAATCCTATTGGATGACTAAAAGTCGACCCATATCACCTAAGGGTCGGATTAGATTCATTTAATAGACTTTTTTCCATGAAAATAATTTAATTATTATTAAAACCAAAGAATGTGATAACATGTCACTTTCTTAAATATTATAAGTATAATAATTTTAATTTGGTGATAAACTTAATGAATATTCGAAGATGAATAGCATCAAAAAATATTATACAATTATCCACATCATATGAATTTATTTAAAATTTTTAGTGATTAAATATTTATCATTAATTATGACACAATAGTGATGTTGAAATTATTTTATTAATTGAAATATCAAATAAATGGTTTTAAAATCTTAAAATAATTATTTTATGCACTATTTAATGTTCTAATCTAATTTTATAGATACATATGTCATTTTATTAATCTATTAAAGCTTTTAGTTTGAACATATCATCTGTATATATTTTATTTAAATTCAAATAAATGAATAGTGTCAAAATTGACATAATTGTTATTTTATAAAAATAACATATTATAAAATTGTTTAAAAATAACAAAAATATTTTAAAATTTTAAATTAAAATTTATATGGTCTAAAATGTCATAAAGTGTCAAATTATGGAAAATTCACAACACATATGTAATTATTAATAATAATTTAAAATTTAGAATATTATTACCACAAATAAAATTAAATTGATAAATAAGGGTAAATCAAGTTGGTAATGTTTAAAATAAATTCCTAACATGTCTAAATTGTATTAGATGATGATATTACAACCCTATCTCATCTAATATTCGGATATTAGTCATTTTGGAAGTTTTTAAGTGGGATTGGGATTTAATATAAACTAATATTTCTTATATTTCCAAGGGTGCTCGTCTCCTCCCTTATAAAAGGGCACCTCCTCCCTCTCCTCCTCACACCAATTTGAGCCTTCAAGCTCGGCCAAACCCTACCCATTTCACTTCACCACTTCCCTGGAATCATCCTAGAGGTTCTGGTCTTCTTCAAAGACCAACCCTAGTGCCCTAAGAGGATGTTAAGAAGAGGCGCGTCAAAAAGAGGTAATATCCTTTACCGATCCTTTCCAAATTATTTCTTCTTCAACATCTTATTATTTAGTTTTTTCAATATTAAGTAATAACATAAGTATCACTAATATACTGATATGTTATTATAAGTATGAAACAACCCTATTTCAACATCTATCCATCCTATGGAAAATGAAATCACCGCGCGTGCATACGTACGGAATACCGTCTCCACACAGTGGTGTAATCTATTTTCCCCCACCACCATACTTGGATGGGTATAATGGTGTAAATAATTACTATATATGGTTATTGTAAAGTGATATTGATTCTGAAATAGTATACATACACTCCAATACAATTCCACGATCATGGGAACGATATCATCGCTCGTGCGTACGTACGGAATACCGTCTCCACGATGTGATGCGATTCGTTATACATGATCTTCATTTCATAATGATTATGTAATTGAATTGAATGAATAAATATGATATATAGTACATTAATACCATTCTGGAAATGATTTATCTATAACCTAAAGATAAGAATAAGAATTTATTCGACAAAACATGCATAACAACAAAAAGTTATAAACACCCGAATAACAAGTAGAAATGAAATATTACTACTAGGAAGCTAATAATATGACCATATATGATATCCTAACAATAATTATGATTCTGTAATAAGTCAATAACCTTATTTAAATCATTATACCGGATTTTCGGACACTTACGAGGCAAATCGGACCTAAGGTAAGGGAAATATCACAATCTCATTTTTATCAGAGATTGTTTATACTTTAGTATTTACTGGGGTGTATTTTATCATCCACATCCATGTTTCCTCAATATTTAATATTATTTACATCCACCTACAATTGTTTAAGTCCAATTTTACCCTTCGGTGAGTTTTTAGTAAAGGATATGAAAGGAATCTTTTGTCGTTTTTCGTACGAGGTACTTTTTGACTTTTCCGACAAAAGTACGAAGAATGTTTTTTTAACATATACGGCATGAATGGATTTTTAAAACATTATTTCCAAGAAGCATCCTTTACAAGTTTTCAAGTTTATTTTTAATCAACTTCTTTTAGTTTAGAATTGTATGACATGTTAATAAAGGAAAAGTGTTTGTGAAGCAGAAAGGATATTTTCCTCAAGAATGGAGTTCAAGTGTTTTATAAAAATTATTTTCCATATAAGATAATAAAGGGTTCTGTTTCTATCCCTATTATTACATTTATTTGATTATGTTGTGATTTAATTATATTTTTATGAATTCCTTTATCTTATATGAATTGTTTTACGATGTCACGATGTTTAAGATTCCCATTTTTATTACATGGGTTATTCTATGATGTATGGTTTCTGATTTTGTGGCACACATAAGAATGGTATCATTATGAGATGGGTGGGACCTATATATCACTCCAATTCATTGGGTAACGATTTTATTTCTCATGAGATAAACATGGCAGGAATGGCAGGTTAAACCGGTTCAGTGAAACAGGACTGAAACGAGGAGTGAACTCGGTTTAGAAAGGGACTTTGTCCACTAAGATAGTCTTGGAAATGAGTCTTGAATAACATGAAATTATTCTCTATGATTATGTGTGTAAGACACAAAGTTTCATGTTTTATGTTATGATTATTGGGATTACATTTCACTACTAAGATTTATCCCATGTTATGTAATTATGATTTCTTTTGCAGGTTAAGATTTCCAAAAGTTTTGTTCTTATGTATGTGATGTGATTGATATATCTTTTGTTTACACTTACTAAGCATTTGAGCACACCCTTTTGTATGTTTTATTTCCCTTGGTCAGGAAGAAGGTTATTAAGTAGGGATATTCCAAAAAGGGACTCTAGATATGATGAAATAAATGGGAGGAAAAGTAGATGCTTTATGAATCAGTTGTTTATGTTTCACAGTTTCTAAAGACTCTATACCTATACGGTCCTTTCCTAGTTTTGATATATGTTGTAATAAGTGTGCTTAAATTCTGAAGTGATGACAATGTATATAAAGTATGGGTCATTATAGTTGGTATCATAGGCAAAGTAGGTAGGAATGTATCCGATCCTTGGGAACTCTCACATGTGAGCGTTGGACGAAGCATGGCTCTCCGCCCAAGGGCTTCATGAGGAAATGGATGCCACTGGGGATGGTGGTGTGTCCTGCCCAGGGGGTGTAGCTGCCCATGGAGTGCCCTGATAGGTATCAATTATAGTCCACTGGATGTAATTCCAGACTGTTATAGCTGGTATTATAGGAAAGGTGTAGTCAACCTTTGGAAACTAGGATGTGAAAGCCTTTGTAAGAATCATAAGGATAAGTCTAAGCATATAACACAATCTTAGTGTTTTAGAAATGGCCATGAAAAACCTATGATAAGACCTTAAGTGTGAAATTTTATTCTTGATTATGTGGTTTTCCTATTATAATTAGTGTTGTTCACACTATTCTTCTTGGTTTTAGTCAATGGATAGAACCCGAAGGAATCGTGTTAATGTGGAATGCGATGGGCAATGCAATGATTGTCCCCCTGAGCAACCAAACATTATGGGAGCTGGAATGAAAAATTTTGTAGCCATGCTCACACAAATTTCTCAAGCTATGAATCATGCCTGACTTCCAAACGAGCAAAAGAAGGAGCAACATTATGTTGAATCCTTCATGAGGCAGAATCCACCTTCTTTGAGTGGGTCTACTGATCCATTAGTTGTTTAACAACGGATTAGTACTACTGAAAAGATATTTTCAGTTCTTCAATGTTATGAACATGATAAAGTCATCCTAGCAGTGTATCATTTGGAAGGAGATGCTGATCAATGGTGGAATCTTATTAAAAATATGAGGCAAAGGGATGAAATTGAGTCCATGGAATGGGACGAGTTCAAGAACTTATTTTTCAATAAGTACTTCCCTCGTATTCTCCGAACAAAGAAGGAGAAAGAGTTTATTGAACTGAAGGAAAAGGATGATGAATCTGTTAGTACTTATGAAGAAAATTTTACAAGACATGCAAGGTACGCTTCTGGTATTATTATCCAACCAGAGAGTAAGATCGATCAATTCTTTAGTGGCTTAAAACCAAGTCTTCGAAGGGCGTTAGCCATAAGGGACTTCAATAGCTACGAGGAAATCGTTCGATGTGCTCTCAAAGTCGAGATGGAGATTGGAGTAAGCCATCAGTCATATGGGTTTGATAAGAAGAGAAAATAGAATTCAAAGGAAAATCTAAAGAGCACATTGAAAAGAAGATGAGCTTTCTCTTATGCTCAATGTGTGGAAAGAAACATGGAGGGAGTTGTCTTAAAGGTACAAGTAAATGTTTCAAATGTGGAAAGGAAGGTCATTGGGCATTTGAATGCCGAAATTATGGGAAGAAGATGTCTAATGATGCAAAAAAAGGAAGGGACACATAGAATGAACCTACTACACTTCAATGTTTCAAGTTCAAGGAGATGGGGAATTATGCCAATCAATGCCCAAATCCAAGGGTTGTTGATGATGGTCAACGTCAACAAACTCTTAAGGCTAAAGACAAAGGAAAGTCACATGCAATTTCTATCAGCGATGTGGATTACAATAACGATGTGGTGAAAGGTACACTTACCATCCACTCTAAAGT
Organism: Viscum album; assembly: GCA_963277665.1. NCBI lineage: Eukaryota > Viridiplantae > Streptophyta > Magnoliopsida > Santalales > Viscaceae > Viscum > Viscum album. Next base: position 752,904,133 of record OY728132.1, on the reverse strand, counting down.
AGCAAATGTTTTATTTGATTCTGGATCCACCAACTCCATTATTTCTAAAGAATTTTCTAAGTATATCACCATATTACCTCAACAGTTAGATTTTGAGTTTCTATTACAACCCCTAATGGCACAACAGTCGCATCAAAAGTTTATAATTCTTCTTTGATTGAAGTTTGTGGGAAAGTTCTTCCTGCAAATCTTGTGATCCTTCCTATAGTGTAATTTGATGTGATTCTTGGCATGTATTGGCTTTCTCTACATGGAGCTCATATCAATTTCAAAATAAGGGAAGTCACATTTCATATTCCAGATCAATCTATGATCGTTTATCGATGCAAGGATGAACATAACCTTCCAGTGGAAATTTCTTCCATTTTATGGGTATTGATTCCACTAAATGAAGGTTATTTATCTCAAATATTTGGTGAGAAACTCACGATTAAGAATATTCCCATTGTACGGGAGTTTGATGATGTCTTTCCGGAGGAATTACCGGGTCTCCCACCAAATCCTGAAGTTGAGTTTTCAATATAACTCGTACTTGGTGCTTTGCCTTTTTCAAAGACACCTTCTAGAATGGCCCCAATTGAGTTGCAGGAATTGAAGAAGAAACTCCAAGAGAATCTGGATAAGGGGTTCATACGCCCTAGTGTATCACCTTGGGGAGCACCTGTTCTATTTGTTAAGAAGAAAGATGGATCAATGAGACTCTTCATTGATTATCGAGAACTTAACAAGATCACTATAGAGAACAAATATCCTTTCCCACGCATTGATGACTTATTTGACCAACTACAAGTAGCTCAATACTTTTCCAAGATTGATCTTCGTTCAGGGTATCAGTAATTAAGGGTCAAAAGGGAGGATATACCAAAGACGATTTTCCGTACAAGGTATGGACACTATGAATTTATAGTGATGCAATTTGGTCTTACTAATGCCCCTGCTGTCTTTATGGATCTGATGAATAGAGTCTTTAAAGACTATCTTGATCAGTTTGTGGTAGTCTTTATAGAAGATATTCTTGTATATTCAAAGAGCAACGAAGAACATGAAGATCACTTGAGAATTATATTGAAGGCCCTGAGAAAGGAGAATATTTATGCAAAATTTACCAAGTGTGAATTTTGGCTTCAAAGAGTTTCATTTTTCGGTCACATAATCTCAAAAGAAGGGATATCTGTGGATCCAGCAAAAATAGAGGTTATCGAAAGATGGTCGAGACCAACAACAGTGACTGAGATCCAAATTTTTCTTGGTTTGGATGGATATTATCGACGTTTTGTGAAAGATTTTTCACAATTATCTAATCCACTCACCAAGTTGACTCGGAAAGGAGTTAAGTTTGTTTGGAGGGAGGAATGTGAAGAGAATTTCAAGGAGTTGAAAAAAAGGTTATCCAGTCCACTTGTACTCACACTGCCTTGTAGTGGAGAAAGGTTTGTGATCTAAGTGATGTATCCAAGAAGGGTTTGGGGTGTGTTCTTATGCAAAATGATATGGAGAAAGCTTATGCCTCATGACAGTTGAAAACACATGAGCAAAATTACCCAACTCATGATTTGGAGTTAGCTGTGGTAATATTTGCATTAAAGATTTGGAGGCTTTACCTTTATGGTGAAACATGTGATATTTATACTGATCATAAAAGTTTAAAATATATTTTCACACAAAAGGAGCTGAATATGCGCCAAAGAATATGGTTGGAGCTGATTAAGTATTACGACTGCTCAATTCATTACCACCCTGGGAAAGAAAACAAGGTGGAAGATGCATTAAGTCGACAAGACCATGCTAGTTTATCCATGATGAGGATCACAAAAGATCCAATATTTATGGATTTACAAAGGATGGATCTTGGAATTATAATGAAAGGGGAAAAATTGTATCTTTCTGAAATGAATGTTCAACCATCTATACATGTGAAGATTAAAGAAGCACATAAAGAAGATGTCGAGTAACAAAAGATGGTGAGAAATGTTCCTGAATTCAACCTTGATTGTGATGGGGTAATAAAGTTCCGGAATCGGGTTTGTGTTCCTCCCATCCCTGAATTAAGGAAGGAGCTGCTGGATGAGGCTCATAGTTCTTCATTCTCTATTCATCCTGGAAGCATGAAGATGTATAGGGACCTGAAAGAGTACTTCTGGTGGGATGGCATGAAAAGAGATGTTGCTGAATATGTCTCTCGATGCTTGGGTTGTCAGCAAGTTAAAGCTGATAGACAGAAATCTAAGGGGATGTTACAACCATTACCCATACCCGAATGGAAATGGGAAAACATCACTATGGACTTTGTCACAGGGCATCCTAAAACATCCAAAGGCAATAATGCTATCTGGGTCATAGTTGATCATCTTACAAAGTCTGCACACTTCATCGCTATTAGAGAGGATTTCTCTCTAGATCAGCTTGCCAGGATATATGTGAAGTAAGTGGTAAGATTTCATGGAGTACCACTTTCTATTATATCTGATTGGGATCCAATGTTTACCTCAAAGATTTGGAAAAGTCTTCAGCATACTCTGGATACAGAGTTGAGTTTTAGCACTGCTTATCATCCTCAGAGAGACGGTCAGTCTGAGAGAACAATTCAAACTCTAGAATATATGTTGAGAGATTGCTCTATGGATTTCAAAGGTGGTTGGGATCAATACCTACCTTTGGTGGAATTTTCTTATAATAATATCTTTCACTCTAGTATTCAGATGGCTCCTTATGAAGCTCTCTATGGAAAGAAATGAAGGACTCTAAGTTGCTGGGATGAAGTTGGGGAATGAAAGCTATTAGGACCTGATATTGTTGATGAGATGGTAGAAAAGGTCCGATCTATTCAACAACACAAAAGAGTAGCTCAGAGTCGATAGAAAAGTTATGCCGACAACCGAAGAAAAGACCTAGTGTTTGAAGTGGGTGATAAAGTGTTCTTACGAATATCACCCTCGAAGAGGGTCACGAGATTTGGAAAGAAGGGGAAGTTGAGCCCTAGATATATTGGTCCTTTCAAAATACTATATCGTTTTGGGAAGGTAGCTTACCGATTGGAACTTCCACCGAATCTCTCTCAAGTTCACGATGTGTTCCATGTATCTCTCCTGAGAAAGTACATACCTGATCCTTCACATGTACTCAGCTCAGATGTTGTACCGCTCGCTTGGTGAAATTTTTATGGAGGAACCTCCATTTAGAAGAAGCTACATGGGAGCTTGAGGATATGATGAGGGAGAGGTATACTCATCTGTTTGTTACAAAGTGACAAATTTCGAGGGCGAAATTCATTTTAAGGGGGGTAGAATGTTACACCCGAGACTTCTATAAGAAATATTTTGTTTTTATGTTATATAAATCATCAAATGAATCTTTCGCTGCACACAGTCGTGACCTTCCTCGATAGCATGTGTAGTACGCAATACCGAGTTCCACTAAATAACGATATGTTATTATAATTTTATAAACTAGACATTATGAATATTATTAACTGAATTTTAAATTTTACAACATTATTATTCATCTTACACATTTTCTAGAACATGGTAAGTGAACAAAATAATTTTTTTGGGTAAAATAAGTATTTATAAAAAATGCAGTTTTGTCGCCTTTTGATGGAGCACCCACATTAAATCTAGTTTTTGACACATTTATAAGTTCAATTTGACAAAATAAAATTCTTCTTTTGAACCAGGATATAAAAATTTACTTTGGATAAATTTTCGATATTTTTCTGATAAATTTCATATTTTGATGAATAGTAAAAATACGCTAATTTTTAATTAAAAACAACTTTTTTCATTGAGATAATTTATATGGTTAAATTATAATATTTAATGGTTTTAAAGTATAGATAGAATATATTTTAACCATTTAATATAATTTATGTCATTAACATTAATTTCACATTGAATTCATAGGTAAAAACATTTCAATCTTTGGCAATGTTTTAACTTCTAAAACCCATTTTCTTAACAATGAGATTTATTATAAATTAATTACTGCAACTTATATGTTTTGAATTTTTAAAAATGGATTCCATATTCATAATCTATGGGTCCAAATTATTTTAATAGGCTACTTTTTATTTTTGGGCATTATGAATAGTAGCAACGGTAAATTTTATTTACAATAGTTAAAGGTAAACCGGGTAATTAAGGGTAAATATAATATTATAAAATTACCCTAACACCTGCAAAAATCCTATTGGATGACTAAGAGTCAAACCATATCAACTAAGCGTCAGATTAGATTCATTTAATAGACTTTTTTCTATGAAAATAATTTAATTATTATTAAAACCAAAGAATGTGCCAACATATCACTTTCTTAAATCTTATAAGTATAATAATTTTAATTTGGTGATAAACTTAATGAATCTTCAAACATGAATAGTCTCCAGAAATCTAATACAATTATATGCATCATACAAATTTATTTAGAATTTTTAGTGATTAAATAATTATCATTAATCATGACACAATAGTTATGTTGAAATTATTTTATTAATTAAAATATCAAATAAATGGTTTTAAAATATTAAAATAATTATTATATGAACTATTTAATGTGCTCCAATAATTTTCTAGATACATATGACATATTATTAATCTATTAAATCTTATAGTTTGAACATATCCTCTGTATATATTTTATTTAAATTCAAATAAATAAATAGTGTCAAAATTGACACTATTGTTATTTTATAAAAATAACATATTATAAAATTGTTTAAAAATCAAAAAAATATTTAAAAATTATAAATTAAACTTTATATGGCCGAAAATTTCATAAAAGTTCAAATTATGGAAAATTTACAACACATATGTAATTATTAATTATAATTTAAAATTTGTAATATTATTACCACAAATAAAATTAAATTGATAAATAAGGATAAATCAAGTTGGTAATGTTTAAAATAAATTTCTAACATGTATAAATTTTATTGGTTGATGATATTACAACCCTATCTCATCTAATATTTGGATATGAGTCATTTTGGATGTTTTTATGTGGGGTTGGGATTTAATATAAACTAATATTTCTTATATTTCCAAAGGTTCCCCTCTCCTCCCTTATAAAAGGGCACCTCCTCCCTCTCCTCCTCACACCAATTTAGCCTTGAAGCTCAGCCAAACCCTGCCCATTTCACTTCCCCACTTCCCTAGAATAATCCTAGAGGTTCTGGTCTTCTTTAAAGACCAACCCTAGTACCCTAAGAGGAGGTTAAGAAGTGGCGTGTCCAATAGAGGTAATATCCATTACCGATCCTTTCCAAATTCTTTCTTCTTCAACATCTTCTTATTTAGTTGTTTCATTATGAAGTAATAACATCAGTATCACTCATATACATATATGTTATTATAAGTATGAAACAACCCTATTTCAACATCTATCCATTCTATGGAAAATGAAATCACCGCGCGTGCGTACGTACGGAATACCGTCTCCACACCGTGGTGTAATCTATTTTCCCCCACCACCTTACTTGGATGGGTATAATGGTGTAAATAATTACTATATATGGTTATTTTAAAGTGATATTGATTCTGAAATAGTATACATACACTCCAATACAATTCCACGATCATGGGAACGATATCATCGCTCGTGCGTATGTACGGAATACCGTCTCCACGATGTGATGCGAGTCGTTCTACATGATCTTCATTGCATAATGATTATATAAATGAATTGAATGAATAAATATGATATATAGTACATTAATACCATTCTGGAAATTATGTATCTATAACCTAAAGTGAAGAATAAGAATTTATTCGACAAAACACGCATAAGAACAAAAAGTTATAAACACCCGAATAACAAGTAGCAATGAAATATTACTACTAAGAAGCTAAGAATATGAACATATATGATATCATAACAATAATTATGATTCTGTAATAAGTCAATAACATTATTTAAATCATTATACAGGAGGTTCGGACACTTACGAGGCAAATCAGACCTAAGGTAAGGGAAATATCACAATCTTATTTTTATCTGAGATTGTTTATACTTTAGTATTTACTGGGGTGTATTTTATCATCCACATCCATGTTTCCTCAATATTTAATATTATTTCCATCCACCTACAATTTTTTAAATCCAATTTTACCCTTTGGAGAGTTTTTAGTAAAGGATATGAAAGGAATATTTTGTCGTTTTTCGTACGAGGTACTTTTTTATTTTTCCGACAAAAGTATGAAGAATGTTTTTTTAACTTATACGACATGAATGGATTTTTAAAACATTATTTCCAAGAACCTTAATTTACAAGTTTTCAAGTTTAATTTTAATCAACTTCTTTTAGTTTAGAATTGTACGACATGTTAGGAAAGGAAAAGTTTTTGTGAAGAAAAAAGGATATTTTACTCATGAATGGAGTTCAAGTGTTTTATCAAAATTATTTTCCATCTAAGATAATAAAGGGTTCTATTTCTATCCATATTATTACATTGATTTTATTATTTTGTGATGGAATTATATTTTTATGAATTCCTTTATCTTATATGAATTGTTTTATGATGTCACGATGTTTAAGATTCCCATTTTTATTACATGGGTTATGCTATGATGTATGGTTTCGGATTTTGTGGCACACATAAGAATGGTATCATTATGAGATGGGTGGGACCTATATCTCCCTACAATGCATTGGGTAAAGATCTTATATGTCATGAGGTAGACATGGCTGGAACGGCAGGTTAAACCGGTTCAGTGAAACAGGACTAAAACGAGTAGTCAACTCGGTTCAGAAATGGACTTTGTCCACTAAGATAGTCTTGGCAATGAGTCTTGACTAACAAGAAATGATTCTCTATGATTATGTGTGTATGCCACAAAGTCTCATGTTTTATGTTATGATTATTGGGATTACATTTCACTACTAAGATTTATCCCATGTTAGGAAATTATGATTTCTTTTGCAGGTTAAGATTTCCAAAAGTTATGTTCTTATGTATTTGATGTGATTGATATTTCTTTTGTTTACCCTTACTGAGCATTTGAGCTCACCATTTTGTATGTTTTATTTCCCCAGGTCAGGAAGAAGGTTATTAAGTAGGATATGCCAAAAAGGGACTCTAGATATGATCAAATAAATGAGAGGCAAAGTAGATGCTTTATGAACCAGTTGTTTATGTTTCCCAGTTTCTAAAGACTCTATACCTATACGGTCCTTTCCTGGTTTTGTTATATGTTCTAATAAGTGTGCTTAAATTCTAAAGTAATGACAATGTATGTAAAATATGGGTTGTTATATATATTATTTAATATATTTGGGTATATTTGGGGGACACTAGTGAGATGTATATTTCACACCTTAAATGGGAACTCTAGTGCATGTTTGGAAAAAATGATTGAACGTTAGGTCATATTTTATAATGTAATGATTTGGAAAATATTGATTGGAATTATAAATTTTATTGAAGATAGGCATGGGGTTTTTGTGAATCCTACCTATAATTTATTTATTTTTTATATATGGTCAGTATAGTGGGTGATTAGTTGGGATGCCTGACTATATGACTATGTTGTTCATTGGTTGTATAATAATGTTTTGTTGTTAAACCAAATTTGATTATTTATTATGGATGATGTTTATTTAGATATTTATGAATTATTTTTACTATACCATGATCAGAGTCTCCAAAAAATATGATTTAGGTCCTCATCACTAGTTAATAGTCCTTAGAGTATGATGAAGAACTATTGGGGCCTAATGGAGGTTCATCTATGATACTGCTGAGTGATTTTTATTAGTGTGATAAAAAATTGGTAGTATAACATTTTCAACTTTTACTTACTATTTTGGGAGAAATATATAGAGCTTTGAATGTTTCAAAAAAATTATGGGCATCATGTTTGTGAGTTATGGACACCTTATTTGTAGGGATTCCAAGTTACTCGGAATATGGGATGACTTTTTTTGTTTTCACTATTATGGTTATGAAGTTTATTTAAGTATGATGTGTTGATTGGATATCATTTTTTTGTTTTGTCTCTTTGGTTGTAGTTCTATGATCTATGTGTACATGCATTATACTTGTATTATAGGATTAATATGAAATTTGTGTTCTTCTGTGAGATTATTTTTTTAATAAAAATGGTTTTTTTGTTTAAATTGTAAACAAAAATTTATATAGTATTTTCTATAATTTTTATAATGAAATTCTATTCTATTGGGCCGATATTTCAACTAAGACATGATTTTTTATTTTAGATTATGTGTATCGTATAGTATTATGTACTCTGATATCGATTATATGATCCCTGGGTGCATGGAGTGTATAGTAAATAGGTGTTGGTTGTGTTAGGAATTTAATTATTTTTTAATTATTGGGAATATTCAATGTGTTACTAAATGGTAGTTCTATATGAGAATGGGTTACCTTGATGAAATGGGTACCCTTGATATGGTAGAGAAAATTAATGTGTGATGCCTTAAGATTTTGAGATGTAAATCTCTTAGAGTTACTTTAGTATGGAGTTTGGGTTTGGAAGGTGGGATTAGTTTAACAACTATCCTTTTTGGTTTGAGGTGTGACTTTAAATGGGTTAGTGGATAGTGATCTCAGATGGTTCGGTCTATGATAGGTAGATCATTGGTATGTATCTTGTGGTTTTATAATGAATTTGAACTTGTGGTTGATCTCATGGTTAGACTTGGAATGAGTGAGACAGATCATGATTATTACAAATGAATCATTTAGGAGGATTTTTTCTATATTTGGTTGACCTGAGAGGCTGGCTTAATTCATGATTTTTTAATGATCCTAGTTTCCATTGGCTATAACTCATTGGAGCATGGATATAATTGTCTAGTTGGATGATATCGGGGTACACACCCATTGCGTTTGGATGACATTTAGATAAATGTTGGTAAAGAAATTGTGATAGGGTTCTTAGAGGTTCAATCTACCTTGGATGAGGAGGGTGGGGATCGATGTGGCTTTACTAGAAATGGCCTCAATGTGTGTGGGAAGTGTGTGTTTAGTGCTTGAGGTGAATATTTTGTTTTTCGATATTTGAGTGGGATGAATGAGGTCTATTGAGAATTTGTTGGGTTCTATTGGAGATCATGAGAAAAAGAGATTGTGTTGTGAAAATGAATAACCCCATAGCCAAGATTCCATAGAGGATAGTCATGGGTGTTTATTGGGCCATGGTTAAGGTGTTACCCATGGAATTAGGCAACTAGAGAGATCCACAAGATGTGTGTCGGTAGTTTGGTACTAGGTTTTAGATGAAAATTAAAGGATTCTCTATATGTTAAGAGGATACCTTTAATATATATTTGAGTTTTGTGCCGAAACTAATTTAATCTTGGTCCCTGATTGGTGTTTTAAGGGACGAAATGAGCTTGGATTGGGACAAGAGACAACCGTGTGATGATAGGACCTATTTAGGTTTATTCTTAGGGAGTAGTGTAAGGTAATACATATAGTGTGGAGGGTACCATTTTCAATTGGAGGGTGTGAACGTCATTTTTGGTAAATGGTTACCAAAATTTCACTGTTACTTCTTGGTATGGCAAGTATGGGTAGCAATAATTTTTTTTTCATTGAATTTGGGCATTATGTGGGTGGTCCAGTCAAATAATTTCATATGGATGTGTATAGGATATGGGAAGTGGTGATCGTGTATGTTAAATAAGTTGGGAGATTATAAGGATACTCTTATAGTGTGAAAAATTGAATTAATTAAGAAGTGTAACCCAAGTGTAAAAAGGGTCATTAAAATGATAATAATAGATATATTTTTTTTCTGATTGCACCGAGATACTGTTGATCTTGTTGATATGACCTTATCTATTCACCCAGTGAATACTATATTTGGGATTCATATGCGATGTTAGATAGAGATTGGGTGTCGATATTAGGCTCTGGATAGAGTTTAGAATGATCTAGGAGTTATTTTAATCGATGTTAAATCAATTATCATGGGTTTATTATCAAGATAGATTTAGTTTGTCTTGTATTGAACTAGCTAATTACACGGAGTTGAGGGTTGGAACATGAACTTGGGTGTTTTTTCGATACTTTCATGCCTCTGAAAGATAGGGATTCACAATTGGGTGACATGATGATGTCTTTACTAGTGAGGATAATAATTTTAAAGAAGGATTACTATGTGACACCCTATGATTTTATAATTTTTTTCCCTTCAAATAAATTTAGTTTCTTCAATAGCTTGTGATACATAAAACTCTGATTCTAAATAAACAACAATATAATATTACATTATAACCAAGAAATGAAATTAGATGAGTGAACATGGATAACTATTTTTAAAAAGAAAGAAATAATATAATATATATAACTGTAATATATAACGAAAACATATTGATAAATTTTTACCAATTTTAAAAATGGTATTTGAAAAAATTAACTTTATTTTTGAAATTATAATATCAATAAAAACATATTTGGAATTTTTTATATTTTTCTAAAATGATGGATGTTTTTTAGTGAATAGTGAAAAATACATATTTATCAAATACCATAAATTTTTAATCAAATATAGCAATTTAAATGTCCAATTAAATATTTTGATTTTGTAATAAAGTTAATTATAATCCATTCGAATTAGAATAATTTAATTAATTTCATTCGAAATAGAAATATTCACAATTTTGATATAATTTATTTTTATGCTTCAAAACACATTTTTCTAAAACCCATTTTCATTTTATTTTATTCATTTATATTAAAATTTATTTCTACTAATTAAAGATATTTAACATTGAAAAATTTATACCATATTTGGTATTAGGATATTTATATTTTTTCAATAGGTCCCATATTTTTTTCATTAGGATTATTAACCATGGAAAATATTTATCACCTATATAATGGTAAAACAAGTAAAACATGGTTAAAACATTAGGATAAGGATATAAAATTTCCCTAACACGTACATATATCATATTTCATATGATTATTTTGATGCTTCTGATCTAAATATTGAATATATGTCCCATTTGATCCATTTTTCTTTTATCATGACCATTATATTATTTAAAGAAAAGGATAAATAAAAAATGTCACTCTCTTGACTCTAATTACTATAAATGTTTATTATATGGATAAAAATGGTGTATGATTGGTTACAAATGTATATTTTATAGTTGATTTTTTATCATGGAAATTTATTACTATTTATTTGTGATTAAATAACTACCTTAAATTTTTACACGACATCAATATTGTATTTATAAAATTAGTATAGAAATTAAATAAATGAATTAAAATATATTAAAATTAATAGAATTTTGGATGAATTATTTCATTCCATGAATTTTTTAGACAATAATAATAGATTACAGATGTTTTAAAGGCTGATATTCTAATTCTATAGCTATATTAAATTCAAAAATAAATGAATAATTTCAAAAATGAGATTAATGGTATTTTATTTTAAATAATATTTTTTTATATTATTTAAAAATTAATAAATTATTAGAGGAGGACAATTTGGATGATAAATAGACTAAAATTTCACCCCTTGTCTATTTATGATCTAATTGCTAACATATAAGTAAAATTATAACCCTTTAATATTGAACATTTTGTAGTTAATGTTAAGGTTTAAATTATATTTCATGAATATATATGATATATATAATCTAATAATGATTCTATAAAGATGGTTTTTTATTTATCTATCTTTCATTCCATCTATCGAAAATTGAAAATAGTGTCCATGCATATGTATGGATTATCGACTCAAAGAACGGTGTAATTCATTTTTATATCTTTATAATTTAGGGGTGAATTTAAATATATATTAATATATATAATGAATATATATGATATTTATATAACAATTAATAATCTGGAGATGATATAACCATGGTCCAAGATCAAGGACTAGAACAACAAAACCTAAACTCTAATGAGTAAACCAAATAGTAAACACTCAGAAACGATGAATTTAATAATTTATTATTAAAAAATTTGTGTTAAAATATTATAAATGAACCATTTATTATTAGTATGTAAATAAATATATTATGGATTTATTGTAAATTTTAATTTATTATATAGTAGTTTAAATAAATTTTGTGGGATGTTGAACTATTGGTAAGGGATATTTGTTTCAATATCATTTTAATTGAGTTTATTTATGATTGGATTTACATTCAAGGAAATTATAAGATATTTTCAAGATACATCCCATTCATTTTATCCTCCTATGTCTATTTCATTATGATAAAAACTTTCCTTTAATTTTCCTCGCATTAAATATGAAAGAGATAGAAAGAATATTTTTAAGGGAAAAAAATTTACTGATATCTTTAGTCAAAAGTCCTTTTTCTTCCATATCTATTTTTTCAAAAGATATTTTCAAAAAAGTTGGTATATTATTCAATTATTATTTTATGTAATTTTTTAAATGATTTATTTTTTTGAAAAAAATAAAATGAATTTTATTGTCATTTTCTAAATGAGTTACTTTTGACTTTTTATCCAAAATGTGCAAGGAATATTTATTTTAGCATACATGACATGAAGATAATTTACCCAATATTACATATCAAGGATTTTAAGAATACCTAAAAAGTTTACAAGGTTATTTTCAAACAATATTTATTTCTTAATATGTGATAAATTTTTTACTTTAATATATACTTCAAAAATGAAAATGGTATTTTCTGCAAGAAATATTACCGTTATCTTTTAAAGGATTTTTTCACTATAGATAACATCCTTTTATCTTACATAGTAATTATTGGTGATATAATACACTGATAAAATATTTATTATTTCTCTAAATTGTTTTGTTTATGATGATGAAATATCAGTGAAACCCTTTTTATTTTCTTGGTTTATGTTGTGATGAATGATTATGTGATCTTCTGACATACATAAGAATGGATTTGTGTTTTTATTATAGGTGGACCTATAATTTTATATCTCCCCATTTAATTGGGTAATGATTTATATTTTATGATCTCAAAGTGTATATTTGAGGTTATCCCAAGCCCAAAATAGAGTACACGTGAGGTTATTCAGAGCCCAAAAGAGGGTACACAGAAAGTTGTGATAATCATGAACTAAGAACATGTGTTTTTATTCAAATTCTAACATGTTATTAAATTTTTTGTGGGTATAATTGACATAATATTTATATGATTATAATTATACCAAACCTTATGAAACTCTTTTATTAAATGATATTATGCTAATTTTATTTTCTCATGGCTTATGTTCTTTTATCTCATTTTGATTCATGTTTTATGAACTTCTGATCCTTATTCCATGACACGTGATTAGGATCTAATAATTTTTGCGTATAATTTTAAAATGTTAATATCATGTTCTCATAACCATTATGATCATTTTATGTTTAAATGATTATAGATATCTCCCTTTTTAACTATACTGAGCATCTTAGAACAACCCTAATTTTGTTTTATTTTCTCTAGGATTTGAAGAAAATTTTTAAGTATGATGTGTCTAATAAGGGTCACAGTTGTGGGAAATTATGTGGGAGAATATGTAGATATTTTATGAACTTTTATTCTTGTATCAGTGTTTCGGAAGACACCAAACCATTATAATTATAGCATGTATCTTAATATTATTTAACAAATATTAATGTAATAAGATGTAATATTTATGTGTGAAATTTATGGGTATCTATAGTTGATATCAATTCCTGATTTAGTGACCTATGGAAACGTGGATGAGAAAAAAATGTTCAGAGCTATTTAGTTGATCCTTTGTAAATGAGAAAATAGTTAGTTATGGTAAAAAAAGTAGCTTTGTTTTCCTATAAAAACATCATTGTACTAATACTATAAGTGGATGTGGTTTTGAAAGAGATTATTCTATGGGTAATAACTACAAAAAGAGTTGGTTGAGTATATATCGACTATCATTATAGTTCATGGTGAGTGTTCCATTACTGGACACCTAGTTTGAAAATATCTAGAGATATGATTAAGTTAATAAGATTTTTTATTATGAACCATTATGAAATATTTTAATAGATGATGATCATGGATGACTTAGGTTAAACCAAATGTGTTATAGATTGAAAATATGGTGTCATGATTTGAAATAATTTGAATTATTTTCTTTTATTGATCACTCAGATTTTACATGCCTAATGGTCATGAAATACATTTTGGTTTTAGGAAGGTATTAAAGATAGTATTATGATTTCGATGTGGTGAAAAGGGCACTAAATAATTATACGTTACATAAGGAGTGACAATCCATAGGGGTATGATTATTTCATCTAATGTCTCATTCTTCTCCACTTGAAGTTTTAGGTAATGTACATCTTAGAAATATTTTTATTCTCCCTCTAGTTGAATTTGATATTATCTTAGGCATGGATTGGATTTATTTATAAAAATCCCACAACTATTTATAAGGAAGGAAAGTTGTATTTCATATTCCAAACTACCTATGAACAAATATCAAAGTGATGGTAAATATAAACTAACAATGGACTCTAATTCCTCTATATGGGTCTTTATTTTTATTTAAAAGGGGTGTTTATATCATATGGTTAGGGAGAAACCCAACATAAAATATATGCTTATTATATGAGAGTTTGTTGATGTTTTTCAAGATTAATTTTGTAATATTCCTTCAAAACATAAAGTAGTGTTTTCATTAAAAACCATTCCTAGTGAATCACCTATTTCGAGGACTCCATATAGAATATCCTCGATTCAGTTTCAAGAATTAATGAATCAAAACTAAGATAAAATTGATAAGATATACATTCATCCATGTCTATCACCATAGGGAGAACCTGTTCTTTTTGTTAAGAAGAAATTTGTATCAATGATGCAGTGAATTGGTTATTGGGAAACTAAAAACATCACCATCAATAATAAATATCTTTTACCCCATATTGGTTATTTTTTTGATCAGTTACGAGGAGATCAATAATTTCAAAAAATTAATCATTGATCGAGATACTATCAATTGAGGCTTCAAAGTAAAAAAATACCCAAGATAACCTTCCTTTTGAGGTATGAAAACTATGAATTTATTGTGACCCCATTTTGTCTAACTAATGTCTCCATTATATTTGTGGATTTAAATAATTAAGTCTATATAAATTACCTTGATTAGTTTATGGTAGTATTTAAAGATGATATTCTAATACATTCAAATATAATGGAAGATAATAAAAATCATTTAAGGATCGATTAGAAGTCCCTAATAAAGTATATTGTTTATTAAATATTTAACAATTTTAAATTTTAGAAAAAAAATTCATTTTTTGGGTTATATAAACAATTAAAAGGGTGTATTAGTGGATCCATCAAATATGGATGTTATTGAATGTCATTCCAAACCAAACATTGTGGTTGAGACCTATAGTTTTCTTAGTTCAGCCATATATTATTGATTATTTATGTATAATTTCTCCAAGATGTCTAATCCACTCACCAAGTTCACTTGAAAAGTAGGATAGTTCCACTAGATAGATGAATTTAAGAAAAATTTCAACGGACTGAAGATAAGGTTATTCATTTTACTTATACTTAAATTACCCTATAGAGAATAATATTTTTTATTTATAGTGATCCAACAAATTAAAAAATAATATGCATCCTCATTCAAAATGTCATGGGGATTTATTATTCATCATGCTAATTAAATTATCTTGAGAAAAATTACCAAACCCATGATTTGGAGTTAGATACATTAATTTTTTAAATAAAGATATGGATTCATTATATTTGTGGAAAAAGGTTTGGAATATTTACTGATCAAGATATTTTAATGTACATATTAATGAAAAAAATATTTGAATATGTTCCATAGAATATAGTTATATTTGATTAAATATTATGGTTGTTCCATACAATACCAACCTGGGTAGGTGAACAAGGATGTTAATTCTATTATTAAAAAGGAACATATAGTTTTTTCAGGACAATAATTTAAATATATCCAATACTTAGTGGTGCAAGGTTGAGGTCCATGACAAAGGTGTTCGGTGAGGTCTGGAGTTCGATTCCAGGGATCCCACTCTTGGGAAAATTTCCACCTCCCATGTACCACTCGTCTTGCCGGGTCACCCGATGTCTCATCGGGTGGGCAGAATGGGTGCACTTCACATTGATGACGGATTGCTGTGACGAACCATCGATGATTGAGGTGTAACCCCATGGGATGCAATTTCATCTCAACTGGAAACGACTCTTTTCCAGCTGGGACATCTCCGGATGATCTCTTCATGGGGAGGGGGGTTCTCAAGTGTGGAGGGTTCAAAAAGGCCACTCTCGGGGATTCCCTTTTAATAAGAATATATCGAATACTTACGGATTTTCAAAAGGGGGAAATTTATACCATAATAAAAGGGGATATATCCAGTATTTTTATGATGAATGATCAACCATTCACTCATGTGAAGATTAAAGGCACATAGATGGAAGGTTTAAATCTGAAAAAGAATGAAAAATATTCCACATTTAATCATTGATTATGATATAATAATAATATATAGAAATATTTTATGTGTCTCATAAATACTAGACCTAAATAAGGAGTTCTTAGATGAAGCTCATGGTTCAATATTCTCTATTCATTCTAGAAGTACACAGGTCTATTGAGATGTGAAAGAATATTTATGATGGGAAGACGTGATGATAGATATTGAAGAGTGTGTATCTCAGTGCTTGGTATGTTAGAAATTATAGATTAAGATAAAGAGGTATAAGGGGACGTTATAACCATTACCCACACCAGAATGGAAATGGGAAAGCATATCCATGGATTTTTTCATTGGACACCTAAATCATATAAATGACATAATTCTATTTGGGTTTTAGTTGATCCCCTTATGAAGTATTCATACATAATTTCCATAATTAAATATTTATATTTTGATAATCTTGCGAGAATATATATAAAATATGTGGGAAGGATTGACAAAAAACAACATTATATATTTCAATGGATTGAAAATGTTTTTAGGATCAACACATTCCTCATGTTCAGTTTTCAAAAAAAATCTAAACAATTATTCATATGGATCCCTATGAATCCTTCAATGTATAATGGCCTATAAATTTTCATAGATATAAATTTCATATTATTATATGAATATTCTGGTCACTACACAATGATCTATGACATAATCGTGTAGTTCTTTTATCTTTGTAAACATAGATATGTAAACAACTAATTCATAAGATAACTACATAGTCTATCACTAAGTTCCTCATAATTAGAAACCTTCTTAGGAAAATAATACTTAAGAGCATTCTTTATAACCTGGGGAATGGTAACATATGAAATGGTTATCTCAAATTCTCTTTAAGGGTAAAAAATGACGTTATCAGTGATCACATATAAATAAAATGCTCATAAGGTTATGAGAACACAAGCATAATATTTGAAAACCATACCCTTCATATCATAGATTACAAACTTGAGTTAATTCATAAATCATGGGATTTCATAATTAAAGAATCATAAAGGAATCATAGAATATAATCCATGAGAGTGTAACATTGTAATAATACATAAGTTTATTCCATACACATAATCATATATAATCATTTCGTTATTAGTCAATAATTACAACTAGTACTATAATAGTGGGTTTGGTTCTGTTTATCTCATGAGATAACCATCTTTACCAAATTCACTAGAGGGATACATAATTTTCGTCCCACCCATTACAGAATGAAAATAATAAATATGTGTTCGCTAATATCATAAAACACTCATCATATCATAAATCTTGAAAAATAAACAAGCTTCATAAATATTTCATTATAGTATAACAAGTGGAAAAGAAGCGGGTTTCACAATCATTTCATCAAGTCATCATAGTCTAACCCATGGAAAGGATATGAGTTTAAAAAAATCTTTTCATCCTAATAATAAACCATATAGGGAAATAAAAAGTATGTTATAATTGGATAATAAACCTAGTAAATATTTAGTAACATTTTAGTATGTCATATTTGGTGAAAATTCCTTTAAAATATCACTTGGCCCTTTTCTTTAGTAAAATATCATTTTCACATTGAAGTCACTTATTTAAAAAATCTCCCAAATATTAAGGAAAAATTTTCCTTTGAAAAGTTCCTTGGAAACCTATAAATGAAGCTTCAAATAATTGATAATTCATGATGGTATGAAATATCATTCATGTCATATAAGTTAAAAGAAAACAATCATTTCATATATTTGATAAAAAAATAAAAAAGTAACTAGTTTGGAAAAAAAGTTTCATTTTAATTTTTTTAAAAATCAATCATGGATAAAAAGGAATTTAAACCATTGTAAAATAATATTAAAATACTATTGAAAACATTTTTTGTAAACAATTACATGAAGTAAAAATCATTTTCAATTGAAGATAAATATAAATTAAATTTTCAATAAACTCATTCTTTCAAAATCTTGAGTGATTAAAGAGAGCAGAATGAGAATAAAAAATGAAATTTAAATAAATAAAATGAGTATAATAAAATTAATGAGTTTATTTAAACATATATAATAACATTTCATGATTATAAACTTAATCAAAAATAATATTTAAATGTAATGAGATTGTAACATAATCTCTTACCCCAAGTTCCACTTTCATCAAACGCCCCCTAACATCCAATATAATAAATATAAATTTATGATAAATATATATAATATTAATGAGAAAACTTATAATATCATATATGATCAATTTTTAACATTTCAAAACACATTTATTAATTATTCCATATTAGAATCATTATTACTGGGTGTTAACTATTTCATTCATTAATAATAGTTTTGGTTTGGTAGTTCATGTCCTTGAACTTTGATCATTGTTCCATCATCTAAATATTTTTAATAAGGAAATAAATATCATATATATTAATTATATGTATATTAATATATTTAAATTTATCCATAAAATTAGATAATGAAAAATGAAATACAATATTCATGGAGATGGTAGGTCGTATGTACGCATAAACATTATTTTCACTTTTCGATTGATTAAAGGAAGGAAAGGTAAATATTAATTAAAATTTAATGGATAATTATTATATGATATTCATCATATATATTCCTAAAATTCATCCATATTAACATCCATATAAAATATAATTGAAAAATGAATCACATCACTTAACGGAGGTGGTAGTCCATACGTACACACGAATAACATAATTGTTTTCCAACGGATTGGACAATAGGAAGGTAGATATGATATTATCATTTAAGAATAAATATTATATCATAAATATAAAATATAAACATTATAACCATCAAAATACCCATTAATAAAATATGGTGATAAAAAATGATTTGTATCGTTACATGCAGATGGTATGTCGTACGTACACATGAGCATTAATTTCACTTCCCATTTAATTAGAATGGGGGTGGATAATTGAGGTTTCGTAAGAAGAATAATATATCAGTATATTTAATATTATAAATTTAATATATTATGATAAATACCATATATTTATAGGAGGTAATAGAACAAGTAATAAATTGATCGGTTATGGAGATTACCTATTCTTTGAAATATCTCCTTTGGATATCAGAAACTATGAAACTTGGATAGGGATTTTAATTATAAAAATTCAGGTTTTTTATAATATAAAAATATCAAAATGAGGTAAATATGAGAAAAGACTGCCCTTTTTCAAGGGAGGGAGATGAAACAACTGGTATTTAATAAAAGATTAAAATATAATAATGGCATTTTAAATATACATTATTATAAATAGACATTAATTATAATAAAACTATGATATAATTTAAATAACCAGAGAAAATTAAATTTATATAGGTTATTATGTCATTTTAAACCATACTTTTTCTATTAACCCCACTATTAATCATTTTTGACCTTAACAATTGTTTCAACTATTTCAATATTAAAGGGATAAAAATGTTATTGTAAATGGAAAAATGACTTATAAATAGACCATGATTGATATTTCCAAACATATTTCATTAAAATGGATAGAGATAAGGTTTTTAATTATTTTAAATCATTTAAAAATATTATTTATTATAAAAACTCACTAATATAAATTATAGATCTATTCAATTATCGTGACCTTAAAGACACCAAGACAAAGAATGAATTTGAATATATTTTTTTTAGAAAAACCTAATATTTCATATATGTCAAAATAAATAATATAATACAATAATTCACTTAAATTTTATTACTTTAATTATTTATAAATTCATTTATTATTTTTTTAAATTAATTGAGTAAATATCATGTCATCGTTGTATATGTGTCTAAGGAAACAATTAAATCACTAAAAATTAAAGATAAATATCAAAGATAAAAAAATAATTTATCATTAATATAAACATTTAAAACTAAAATTATCATCCTTTTATAATTATATAAAAACATAGAGATATTAAAGTCAAGATTAGTACATTTTGTATGTATTCTTTTCCTAAATTAATATAAAGGTCATATTCAATGAAGTATGGAAGAATGTGTCCATTTATTCAAATATTGGATGAAAATGGATGATATCCACTCATAAGTTAAGATAAAGGAATCTATCATATAAATTTTAAAGCCTCATCCCAAAGTTTAACTGTATTTTCTTGTTTTACACTTACCAAAGTGACAATAATTTAAAATGGTTATTATTCATATTGATAAAAAATAAAAGGGATGTATTTATCAAATTTTAAACTCATGATTTCAAATTTGGGATCTATTTTTAAATATCAAATCTATTAGATTAGTAAATTCATTTTGAAATAAGTTCACAAAACATGGAAAAATGTTTTTCAAAAAAATGAATTATTATGTTTAAAATTTGATAAATATTATTATCTCATGACAATGAAAAATATTATATTATTTTTAAATAAATTATTAAAAAAATAATATATATGTTTCATTAAAATATTTCACAAATAGTAATAAATTTAATTTATTAAAATAAAACCCACTACTTGTATAAAAATAGTTTTTTCAGAAAAACATATGTTTTTCATAAAAATGTTTTTCATTTTCATTTCAGATCAATTAATAATGATTGAATTCATTTTGTAGAAGCATAAACCATTTAGGTTTCATTAATTATACATATTTTAAATACTGACCAATTTAACAGCTAGTTTATAATGGTATATTGTATTCTGGTTCATTTAGACTTAGGGATTCGTATACGGAAAGCTATCGATGAATTGTTTTTTAAAAGAAATTTAACATAAAATATATGGGATATATATTATGGAATGAAGTGAATACCTCTAGTGTTCTTAGATAATGTACAAAAAATAAATCTTTTGGGACCTGAACTTTTTGAGGAGATGGAAAATAATTTCAAATCAATTCAACCACACACATAGGCGGGTCAATGTAGATAAACAAATTATGCTAAAAATTATTAGTGAAGTATGGAATTATATGTTAGTAAGAATTTATTCCTAAGAATTTATACACGGTAAAAGGATATAATATTTTTAAATAAGGGAATATTTATCCCTAGATATATTAACCTAGTCAAGATTCATAACTGAGTAGGAATGAAATTTTTTCACTTAGTGATTCGAATAAACACTCTAAAGTTCAAAATGGGTTCCATGTATCTATACTGGGGAGTTACAAACAAGATCCCTGACATGTAATGAATATATAGGTTGTAACACTAGAGTATAATTTTCCCTACGAATATCCAATTGTATAAATATTAAACCATAGATATAAATTATTATATAACAAGACTACTCGCCTGGTTAAAGTTCTCTAGAGGAATAATAAAATCTAAGAATCCATTTGGGAACCTATAGATGTGATCAATCAGAGATATCATCATTTTTTATATCAATGTAATGAAATTTCAATGTATAAATTTATTTTAAGGGGATATAATGTGACACCCTGATATTTTATGATATATTTCTCATCAAATAAATTTAATTTATTTGATAGCTTGTGTTACAGACAACCTCGGGTATAAATGATCCTTAATATAATATACAATTAAAACCTATCCATTAAATTAGAAAATTAAATAATAAAAACGAATTTATGAATGAAAAATAAAAATAAAATATGTATAATTTTTTTGATAAATCATATATATTGATAAATATGTACTTAATTTTTAGTAAAATCATTAGATCATTTAAAATTACATTTTTCCTAAAAAATGGTATTTATTTGTTTTGTTGGAAAATAATGTAATTAATTTTCCCACTTTTATAAAATTAGTTTGAAAAAAATAACTTCTTTTTTAAAACAACATGTCCACATTAACATAGAGTGATATTTTGTAACATCCTGACCTCGGTGCCAGAAACTGGTGCCCCTAAATGGTGGGTTACGTGACCTCACGTGTGCCTCCCTATATTCAATAAAAAACCAACTAGGTGTGAGGGTCTAAAATCACACATGGAGAGGCTATACCATCTTTAACAAAGAATTACATAAGAATAAATATTTAAAGAAACACCAATATACAAAACCCTAAAACCCGAACAACATTATAATCCAAACGATAGATTTTTCTTGTTGTAACAAGTTTCAAGTGTTAAAATGGAAAAATATAGATAATGTCACTGACAAATCACAAGAGACTCCCGAAACCAAGTCGGGTTCCCTTATTCATGCTTCATCAGGAATTAACCATCTAACATAGTGATCCTGCCCTATCATGTCCGGTAAATATGATGTCTATTTGGGTACTTATTAGAAAACTAGAGTAGGGTGTGAGAAAAACTCAGTAGGCCACCACCAATGGAATCTAGAACAATATCCAATTAATAAATGTGTATGCAATTTTGTAGGAAAATAAAGTACAGTTCATAAACAAATTGTTATCACACCGCATCATTATTTAATTAATCACATAACACTTGGGGTTTCCGAGGGCATCTAAACCCTCAATAAATATGACAAGAAAAAATAACATGTGAGTCAAATGTATAACATGATATCATAAAAAATAATTCATAATTGTAATAACACAGGAGGATAAAATAAAGGCAATGGAATCGTAAGATCATGGTATCATAAGATATGTGGTAAAAACATATACCATCACAGAAACATGATTAAAGGATAATATCCTAGAAAATATCACATGATGCAAAAAGTTCTATAATAGATTATTTTTACTCCCATTTCCATAAAAATACATCTCATGAGACTAAAAACATTACCCAATGCATTGGAGCACTATCTTAGTAAACCCAAGAAAAACATGTTCCTTATTATGTGTTACATAAGTTGTAAGCCAAACATAAGGAATAAAAATAAGAATTAAAATTTCAAATAAATTAGATTCACAATATTGTATCATACGATAATTAATATAAATTACATAATGAAGGAATTTGATAGATGAACATAAGGCATGAATTACAATATTAATGTAAGGGGGAATAATTTGTCTAAATATGTGGAAGACATATATACACAATTTTTTTAATATATAACATCAAATGTTGTCATCATTTTTGAAAATTCCTTTATAAGATTATATGTAATATTTCATTAGAAAAATAACCTATTCACATTAAAATAACTTATTCAAAATCTAAAATTTCAAAAATATTATAGGAAAAAATATCTTTAAAATGAAACAATAAAATTTATAAATTAATATTCAAATATTTTAGTGTTAATGAGGGTGGATAATTTTATACATATGGTATAATTTAAAATAAACATTTCATTCACACTATTGCAAAAAAAGGATAAAAGAGTGAATCAATTAGAAAACATCTGGAAGATTCCTTTTGAACTATTTTTAACAAACTAAAAAGTTGCTAAAATTTTATTTAATATATATTTTCGTGAATGTTAAAAATTTTCATGATAATATTTTTAGAAAATAGTGATATCGAAGAAAAATAAAATTTGACTAAAGAGGGAAAAGAAGTCATATGTTCTTAAAACCATTTTTTCAACCATTTTAGGCAGTAAATGGAGGAAAATGGTATAGTTACTTGAAAATTTCTTGAGTTATTAGATATGAATCAAACAAAATTGTTTCTTTATATAATTATCTAATAATATTTTATAATGGAAATTCAAGAATAAACAATCATGATTAAAATGATATGGAATCATAAACCATTACCGCTTTGGTAACATTTGAATTATAACTTCCTAGGAATTAAGTAATTTAATTTTTACATAAAAAATAATAACATATATTGGATTAATGATATAATATATAAATGGAATTATATAAACTATTTCAAATAAATTAGATGTATAAAATATAATGTGTCTCAAAGAATTAATTTTGATACGAAAGTCTTACCTCTAGTCCAAGTTTTTTATAGGTATTTATATCACTTATAATAAATTTATATAAACTATTTTTTCTTAGGAAACATTTATAGGATTCATTCATTATATTTAAATCATTTACTTTATTTATTTTAATGATGTTTTTATTAGGTAATCAGTCATATCCATGTTTGGTGTTTTGAGGACGCTCGATTCATAATTTAAAAACATCAATATTGTGTTGAACATTGTCAAAGGGGTAATTATTCAATAATATTTATAATAATAATAAATTAATAATTATAATTTTTATACATAAATTATAATTTTAACAATATCTATGAATTATTGTTTTGAAAAATGAACCATGTTACAATCATAGAGATGGTAGGTTGTATATGTGCATATGTGATGTTTCTATATTTAAATGATCATGATGGAAATAAGTAATGTGTTATTTTATATTTTAATAATTATAATAATATCATAAATGACATATTATTTTTTACATACATTTATATAGGCTATCAATGTGAAATGGTAATAAAAAATGAATCACATCACTTCGTGAAGTGATAGTTTTCTATACCCATGAACAACATTATCATATTAAATGGATGGTTAGGTAAGAAATTAAATGATACATTACTTCTATAATATGATAAACACCAAATTAATTTCATATATAAACATTAAATCTAACATAATAAACAACCAGTACAGGTTATTATGACAAATTAATTGCATCAATTCGCAAGGCTGAAGTCCATGGCACACAAAAATAATGGTTTTGTTTCCCATTTGACAGAAGTTAAGATGGATTTAGGTTATTTAGTTAACATAATAACATATCATTATATGTGATATGTTGGTGTTATTATATTATAAATTTTATTTTATGATTGAGGGTGAAACAACAATAATTAAAAAGAATTATATCTGTGAACATGATTACCTTAGATTACAAGAACCTCCTTTGGATCTCTTATTATGAAACCTAAGGTTGGTCTTTTGGGAAGAACAGAATCTATGGAATTTTGATAAGGATTTTTGGTAGATATTTTTTTTGTGTTTTATTGAGCCTGATTTCATGAGAGGTGTGAGTAAGTGAGGGGATGAGTTCGCTTTTATAATTAAGGAGTGATTGTTTTAAATACCCAACACTATTCAATAATGGGAAGTCACTAACATACCAAGTGACTCAAAAATTGAAAAATAGCAGAATTTATAAGTCACTAACCATCCCTCAGGGTCTGGGTCATGACTACCCCAAGCCCGTCTTCCCTAGGCTAGGGCCTCGCATCTATCACCTGAATGGTCTATCCCTAAAATGGGAAGGCATTTCCTTTAAACCTGTTCAAACAAAGAAAGTAGAATGAAACAGGATGCAACCACGAAGTAAACTTATATAGTAAAAATTAATGAAAGTAATGGGGGCTAGAATACAATCCCCACAATAAAGTAAAAGTACAACTAAAAAGTAAAAAACAACTAAAAGGTAAAAATAAGCTCCTAGACTGTCCACCAAAAATCATACATGAAGGGTAGGTATAGCTCATGATCAGTTGTCCCCGCGTCAAGGCATGCCAAATGGCCCACCTCCAAACAGCAAACAATCCTAGATCCCTCATTGTCGATCAATGTTGTATGTTGTATGCACAAGACACAACAAGGTGCAGGTGTAGCCTGTACAGGGGTGAGTATAACGATACTCATTAGGGACTTTGAGACGCCATAGGTCTCCTAATGTTCCATGAAGGAAAAACCAAAATAAATAACTAAGACACAAAGCATGAAGCATTCATCAACTCTACTTAGGTATATTCCAATACATATACCTAATTTATCAAGATATACTCGTCTCAAGCTTGAGGGAAGAGTGTCACAAAGGTAACACCACGATGGTAAAAGTACGACATAGGTGTCACCATAATGATAAAAGACTCAGATTACAACAGGTATCAATTTAGGTTAAGGATAGAAGGATCATCAAATCTTCTAACTCCTCGGTTGCTTGAGAAATCCTCCTCTATTGAGTACAGTGGGTCAGTGAGGTCACCCTGCTCTGCTTCCCACTGACCTTGAACCGTTGTGGTACACATACCTTATGGGTTCTGTGGGCATGCTGGGTCACACAGAGCCGCTTCCCACCATGGTCGAACTATGGTACTCCTCTTGTCGAGTACCTTGGGTATACCAGGACACATAAAGCATCTCCCAATCGTGGGTCTACTAGGCCACACAGAGCTACTTCCCACTGGACCATCGTCAAATAGACTTTAGGTCTTAACCAACTGTAGGGTTGCATATGTAGTTTTCTTGGGAGAACCAGTCCTCAAGCCACTCATGGCATATTGATATACATTAAATTTACCACAAAGTATGACAAAGGATTTTTCTCTTCAAGAGAGTCCCAAATCCTCAAATGACTTGTCAATTAGACGCAAGGTTTGCAAGATACGGGCATTTCAGTACCGAGGGACCAGTTGGATTCATGTTCAATCCAGCCCATCCAGACCCCAACATTCTCCGAAACTCAAGTAGAGTATCTCAAAAGGACCTCATTATACTATGGATCCTGATGCCGCAGACGGTTCATCAAACAGACATCGGGTTTTCAAGATAAGACTCTTTATGTGTTTCTGGGCCCGATTGGCCCCAGGTCCGGTCTGACCCAGTTGGACAGACCCGGACAGACCCGGTCGGGGCTAGGCTGTGACGAGATCAGCCAAAAAAGGTGACCCACAAGGGATTCCTGACCCTCAAAGGGGTATCCCACAAAGGGCAGCCCTGTCGGTATGGGGCGTGGCTCGCTAGGGCGGTGGCCCGGTATGTGGTCTTCCCAAGCCGGCATGGGGGGTGTGACCCCCCCGATCTCCCGAACTCCAGAACGGACTAGAGGTCATTTGGTTTGCGAAGCAGCGTTGCAGTTTGGGCACCACTCAGTTGCTGTGGAACTCACCGGAGATGCGGGTTCGACCTCTACTATAGCTTTAGCCACAAGTTCTTATCCGCTGGTGGCGCACTGGTCGCACTGTCTCTCGCTTGCCGGTGGCGCGTTGGTTGCACCACCTCTCCTTCTACGGCTGGCCGAATCGCCGACCACCTCCTCTATCAATTGTGGCTGAAGATCCATGATCTTCTGCTCACTAGCGGCACGTGACGGTGCACTATGCCTCCTCTGCGGCCGGTCAGTGTCAGACTCTCCAATGACCACTACGTCATTGTGCCACAGTCTCCTCTTGTGTCATGCATTGACACGCCATTCCCAATGTAGTCGGTCAGTGTCGGTGTGCTGGAGGTTTTCCATGGAGGCAGAAGGATGGCAAGATAATGAAGCATTCAGGCTTGGTTTGTTTATCCTGGACCCTCCACGTGAGCTCGTAAACATGATGGGGATTAAGGGTGAAATAATTTTTTGTTTTAAGAAACTAACAAAACCCCCACAAAGATACCCCGTAACAACCTCCTGCAAAAACAACTAAATTATGGATCAAACCATTAGTCGGTTGGTCCGTGTTCTTTTTATTATTCATGAACAGGGAAAAAGAAATCATTTAAAATGCATAAATGAATAAACACCCTACCTTGTATACCCATTGGAGAACGTTTACGCTTGAAGCTGGGTTGTGTTCTTCGTTACCACAACAGGTTCCCAATGAAACTGCTTGTATGTCGCCCTTCGGTTCGTGGTTTCGTGTCACCCGTAAGCTCTTGCTGGGATTGGCTCAGTCATCTAAGGGTCCGATATCGCGACTCTCTTTCATCAATTCATTTCTTGGTGAAGTTATGTCGGAACCAACCCCCAATCTCTATATATATATGAGAGGGGAGGTTAAGTAACGATGTGTGGAATTAATGGGGGATCATAAATTAGAAACCTTCCTATTATTAAACAACGTCGTTACTTAGGGTTGGATGGTCAAGACATTTAAATTTTTGACAGATCACTGGCCCCACACACCTCTTTTCCGTTGAAAATATGGAAGAAAATAAAATAATAAAATTATTTTGTTTCATTTAAAAAGTCACAAAACATAACTTTTTTTCCAGACCTACTACGGTCAAAGTAAATTCCCTCTTAAGTAAATCCCAGAAATGAAAATTCAAGAGTTCCCTCTCATTTTTAATCTGAACAACGGTTCAAAACTTAGAAAATGTCACATGTGCATTTACTGAACGTACCATAAAATAGTTCAATAAATTAATAATGATCACCCTCGACCCACACCGGTCAGGATTAAGCTTCGCCTAGGTATAATACACCCCAAAGAACTTATAATTACTCTTATAATTTCAATCTCAGTCATCATTTAGATGTTTTGGATTTTAAAATAAAATAATTGTCACTTAATTATTTTATTTACAGTAAAAAACTAACTTTGATTATTGGCTTGTGCCGGCCATTGTAAGTATCAGCCTAAGGAAGGCGTAACCTCATGAGTTTAGAGGTGCCCTTGGATTTCCAATCTGAGTTACCGTTTGTGAGGTATAAGAATTTTAAAAATAAAATAAAATAATTTAATTATTTTATTAACATATATGCCATTTTCTGGATTTCTCACTGGAGGCCCGTGCCGACTAAACTTAAGTCGCGCCTAGGGAAAACCTACCATTCTGAATGAAACGGTGCCCTCACATTTCTAATCCTAAAAACCATTTATGATTTATTTAACTTTTTTAGGGAAACTTCTTACGCGTGTAAAATAAAGCATAACAAAACCTTGATGGATCAGTCCGGGCACTCTAGGCCTCAGAATCACGCGCTGTCAAATTTTTCAGTCTCTAAATAATCCCATATAATTAAAAAATTATACAGAAAATATAGGAAATTATATTGTAAGATATAATTTTGATACACAACTTTTTTAATTCAAATAATTATGTTTTAAGCATTTCATTACATTTTCCTCTTAGGTTACTCACTTTTACCATTTTAATTTTTTACCATGACAACAATGTTTTAGTGTTTTTATTATTAAATATTACTAAAAATAATTTTTAAATTATTATATAAAATAATTTTTTATGATTTTAAAATTTTAATCAATTTTATAAAATTAAATTCACCTAATTTTTATAATTTACTTTTAAATAATACTCACAAATTTGTCGAAAAACCATGTTTTTATGAAATACATTTTTCAAGCATATGATGATCTAATAAAAACTTTATGAAATGTAATAAATAATAAAATAATTTAAATATATATTTCTATATATATAACCTACAAAATTAATTTAAATAATTTCTAATTAGTGGTTATATTAATTAGTAATAATGGAGAATCATTATGCACTTTAATAATGTTTTCTGAAAAATGTGTTCTAAAATTAAAAATAAATTTATAATAAATCCCATTATAAAGGTTATTTAAATGTAATTTATTGGGTGTTACAAACAATACTTATATACAATTGAAATTAAATTTAAAAAATAATGAGTCTTTTAAATTACATAATTTATTTAAAAGAAATTACAATTTTACAAAAAATGGTAGTTTTCACTATACACTGAAAAATCAGTATTTTTCAAAAAAAATTATTCAATTACATAACTCTATGCTAATAAAGATATTATTATTCAAAAAAAAATATGTTTATTTTATAAAATAACATTTCTAAATGATCCAATATATAATTATAAAATTTTCATACAAAAGGAAATAAAAATATGCATTTAAATAAATGTTTTTTAAGACAAGTTCTTACATTCTATGTATATATATGTACATTTAAATTGATTAGAAAAATTATAACTATCCCATAAATTATTCAATACTATTCATACCCACCAATTTAATGGATATGTTATAATGGTGATATATAAAATATAATATTTTAATAATATTTCATGGTTAATTCAGTCTTAGTGTTGAGTGTTGTATACACTATTGAACATGGGGTTCTTTTAAAATTTCAATGTGTTACATTCTACCACCATTAAATTAATTTTTACTCTCAATTTGAACTTTTTCTTAGTAATTATGGGGTTTACATTGAAAAATTCATTTATGGAAAAGCCATATTTTGAAATGGGTTAATAAAATGTCCTCTTAAAATGTGGGAAAGTGAAATATGAAGGTTATCTATAATAATACATGAATAGGATTCCAATAAGTATAACACTAGTGGGAACTGAAAATATGGACATTGAGTAAAATCATAATTAATTATGGAGAGTGATCGACATCAATGATCATAAAAAATTGAATGATCAAGAGAACATTACCAACCACAAAACAATAAAAATATGATGAATTAAAAGACCATTGATTAATTAGAAAGGATGTTAATAGGATAACATTTTTGTTTCATGATTATTTTACTAGATTTATGGAATTCAATTACTATCAAGATATTGAGCATAAGAAAATATACATACATGATATTTTGTTTTTTATAAACATAATTTAAACCTTTCATTATGCTTCAATCAATTTCCAATTCACCTCTAACTCTAAGGAATAGACATCCAATATAATATTTTTTTTATTTCTAAAGTGAAAAAATAACATTTAGTGAATCATATGATCTAAAAAATTGTAAAAATATATTCCTCTTGTATTAATTATAATAAAAATTGATTGAAAAAAGTAAGATAATACCCAAAATGAATATGAATATATTAATTTAAAACATTCAACAATAAAACCATCAGATTAACATATTTCATTCCTAAAATAAATATCCCCATATTTAAAATAACCTCGATAACATTGACATGAATTATGGTTTTAACCTAATTTTTTATCTCATACCCTTCAACTTACTTCTCCAAAAGCATTATAGAATTATTCGCAAATAATCATTTATATTAAACCAGATGTTTATGGATAAATTTTAACCCAATAAAATATTTCCCAAAACATATTTACTAAAAAAATACCTAAAAACCCAAAAATATTTGGTACTATAATAAATTTCATAAAATAAACATAAAATATTTCCACAAAATCATTTAAATAAAACCAATTTCATACTAACAAGTACATTAGATAGGCCATTACTAGGTGATACATCCTTATCACCCTTCAATTATGGGTTCAATCCACATTTTTGACATGTAAGAAACTGAATATTCATTTATGTATCAAATTTAACACTTGACTTTCTATGATATGGGATCCTTATAATCTTTGATGTGTTTGGAAATTCAACTACATTCCAATTGGTAATAATAATTTAATATATCGTATTTGGAATAACCACAAGATTTCTCGCTTTCATTCCAATTATTTTAGGTATCTCATTAATGAAATCATTACATTTTCTATCTCATTTGTTTTTAGAATAATTTTACCTATTTTTTTATCATTAAATAAAAATAATAAAATAAACAATTCAATAATGAATTAACATACAAAAGGTAAAACCTGTGAACCCATAAGAAATAACATATAAATTATAATTATATCCTAACTTATGAGCTTCTAGTTTTAGATATATTTTATCCGTGTAAAAATTTCCTATTATTTTTCATAACCTATAAATTAATTAGGCCCTTTATAATGTTTTATAATGATTTTTGTGAATTTTCGTACCAAATCCCTCAAGAATTTCAAAACTAGTCTACAAAAAATCTCTTTGTCATGCTCTAGGTGATGCTCGAATCTAGTTCAATGCAACTATTTTGGGGTTATTACCACTAGGTACAATTATTAGAGATCTACATGAACTCTTACTATCAATATATCAATGAATTTTATTGAAATAAACTCACTCCATACTCCCCAAAAATTCCATGAATTTTTCCTATAGTTTTTATTATCCTTATACTTATTAATAGTGTTCTGAATAAATTATTTTAATCATAAAACAAATAAAAAACTAGAAGTTCCTTTAATACCAATTATTGTTACCCGTGAATTATATATATATTATTACATTATTTTTAAAGATAAATATCCATTAATATGACATAATGATCATAAAGGACTAATGCCTTTAGAATACGTGGTTCATATTATATAAAATAAAACTAAAACATGAAATTCTAAATTTTTTCTCTAAAATAAGCTTTTAATTCCATTTGAGCTCCGAAAACTACATAGGGTGACCTAGGTAATACATAAAAAGGGGGTGAGATATGAATCCTACTAAGGGAAAAACATGATAATGAAATGTTTCTTTTGAGTCAAAGGTATAACATGATATCCTAAATGATATGGATAAAGAGTAATCACATGGGATATTAAAAATAAATAAAATGGTATCATAATATCATGTAATTGTAGGATATATGGGAAAAATATATAAATTGAAAGAAAAAGGAGTCAAGGATAACATCCTAGACAATGTCACCTGGTGGATAGAGTCCCATAATGGATTATGATTACTCAATTAAGCCATACATGACGTCACATGGCACTAAAAATATTACCTATTGCATTAGAGAAATATCTAGGAACATCTACCGTAACATGTTCATGATTATGTGTTTTAAAAAATGAAATCAAACAGAAGGCATAAACATAATAATTACCAATGGAAATAAATCGTTTGAACAATATTGTACTAAATCATAATCAAAAGATGTTTCATATAGAAGGAATTTTTGAGATAAACATAAGGTACGTATTTCCCCATTAAATTATTGTATAATAGTCTAGTTATATATGTGTGAGATGTATATACATAATATATAATTAGTCGATGAATTTAAAGGTTATCTTCATTGATAAAAATGTATTTATAAGATTACGTTGAATATTTCATGAGAAGAATACCCTTTTCACTTTGAAAAAACTTACATAAAAAACAAAAATTACCAAAATATTATAAAATAATTTTTCTTAAAAAGAAGCAAGGAAAATTATAATGGAACCCTCAAAGAGTTGAGTAGTCATATTGGAAGATAATTCTTTATTTGGTGTATATGTTTAAAAAACATTTTCTTCACATTGTGTTAAAAAGGTTTTAAACATTCCATGTTTAGAAAATGGTAAGATAATTCCTTTCAAAATATTTTGTAAAAAATAAAAAATGGGTGTAAATTTCATTAAAAAATCTATTGGGGGAGGTAAAAAATAGTCTTCAAAAGAATTTTATAAAACATGGATATGGAAGAAAAATTATTTTTGACCTAAAAGAGAAATGAATTTTACTTTTCTCAAAAACATTTTATATATCATTTTAGGTACTAAGTATATGAAAATGGTAAAATTACTTTAAAATATATTGAATAAATAGAGGATACTAAAATTAATATACTATAATATAAAAAATTCTTATAATGGAAACTCAAGCATAAAAATCTCGAATAATATGAGATTAAAACATAAACTCTAAATGATCTCGTATCTCTTGAATCATAATTTACCAAAAGTAAAGTAGGTAGATTGTTAATTGAAATATATTAATAATTAATTATTCAGAACATAATATTTAAATGGGATATATATACTATTTAAAATAATTAGGTTCATAAAAGAACTTTGGTCTCAAAGAATGATGTTTTAAGATGAAAGCCTTACATCGAGTCCCAGATTTCCCATGTATGTATTTATATCCTATGTAATAATATTATATAAATTGTTTTTTAAGAAATTTTTTTAGGTTTAATCGTTTATAATTAACCCATTTACGTCATCTATATTAATTGTGTTTTTAATTACATAGTTAGTTATTTCAACATAGAGTCTTTTGAGGACGCTTGATTCATAATTTCATAACAGCGTCAATGTATTTCCATGGTCAAGGGGGAAATTATTCCATAATATAAAAAATAATAATCATTAAAAACATATTATTTTTATACATATATTATACTTTAAATAATATCCTTGAATTTTGGTTATGAAAAAAGAAAAATGTTACTATCCGGGAGATAGTAGGTCATAGAAACTCATGTGTAACAATTCTATTTTTCAATATTAATGATTGAAAGAAGTTAATTGTTATTATATCATTAGATAAGGATAATAATACAATAAATATCATTTTATTTCTGAATATACAGTTTCATATACCATCCATGTGATGCGGTAATAAAAAATAATCACATCGCTTCAAAAGGTGGTAGTATGCTATACACATGAATGACCTTAACATTTTCAATGGATTGTAAGATATGAAATTTAATCTCATATTAATTGTCCATAATTATTAACAATTACTTAATTTATTATATAAAAGTTAAATCCATCATCATAAATAGTTGTGTGAGGTGGTGACAGAAAATGAATTACAACGGTTCATAATTTGGTAGTCTGTCATACACATTAACGATGGTTTCATTTCCAATTTCATGGAAGTGAAGATAAATTTAGGTTATTAAATTAAAATAATAAAATATAAATATACATGATATAATGGTGTTATTATATTATAATTTATAATACATAATTAAATGTGTAAAATGAAGAAGTAAATAGAAGGATCTCGGGGAATCAGAATCTCAAGAATATGGATGAGGATTTTCATGAGAGATTTATTTAGGGGTTGGTTGATAAAAATCACTTGAGTGGTGTGAATTTATTATGGGATGGGATTAATATTTATAATTAAGTGGGAGTGATATTTTTGTAATTTTAAAAAACTTTTTAATAATGGGAAGTCACTCTCATGCAAAGTGCCTCCAAAATTGAAAAATAAATGAGTATAAGAGTGATAATTATAAGTCATAACTATAACATTCAAAAAAACATTTTATAAACATATTATTCTATTTACATATTTGGTTACTCACTTTTACCATTTTAAATTTGTACCATAATATCTATTTTTTCTATATTTACTATTCAATACGAACAAAAAATTATGTGAAGCTTATTTTATAATATAAATTATGATAATTAAAAATATAGAATAAATATTATAATATAAAAATAAAATAAGTGGTCAATTTAAATTTAAAATAAAACCCATAGATGTGTTAAAAAATGTTTTCTCAGAAAATTCATTTTTCAAGCATAGGATGATATTATCAAAACTATATGAAAAGTAATTATAATTAAGTTATTTTTTATTAATATATTTATATAAAAAAATATAAATTTAATTTAAATTATTCTTTATTAGTGTTTATTTTATTTAGTTAAAATAGAGGTCCATTATGCACTTTAAAATATTTTTCTGAAAAAACGTGTTTCTAAGCCTAAAAATAAATTTATACTACAATCATGTATAATTGGGATTTAAATGTAATTAATTTGATTAAATATTTCTAAATAATACATATCATTATTTTAAATCAATTTAAAATTATATAGAGATAATAAAATTACTACATTTGTTAAATTAAATGTTTGGTTTAGAAAAATCATTATTTTCACTATTCACTGAAACAAATCAATATTTTACAAAAAATACCGAAATTTCACCCTAATTAAATATCAATTTTATAATTTTAAAAAATGTTAATTTTATAAAATAAAATTTCTAAAATATCCATAAATTAATTACAATATTTCCTCACGGAAGTAATAAAAACATTTCTGGAATAAATGTTTTTATTAAAAACTGAGGTATTTTTACTAAGCATTTATAAATATATTTAAATTTATTATAACATTTATATATATTTCCTAAATTCATTAATAATATTCATCCCCTCCAATTTAACATCTAGGTTATGAACATTATATTAAAATTATAATATTTTAATAATATTTCATGGTTCATTTGATCTCAGCATTGTATTGTAGACAATATGAAACATAATGTTCTTTTTAAACTATCATGGTGCTATAAATACAATAGTCTTTGTGGGATTTTATTGAAATAATTCACTATAAAAGATATTAATATTTAGATTAATTTGAACATATGAAGATTTTATTAAATACATGTATTCTAATAAAAAATTTTAAATATCTTGTAACTCGCACAACCCTGAGTTAAAATGAATTATAATATAAAATACTATTATAACCAAAAAATTGAAATAGTTGGAATGAATAATAAAAAATATATTATTAAATATTTATATATATATTAAATTTATCGATTAGAAATTTATTAATAATGAAAATAAAAATTATTTGAATTTAAAAGAGGGGTTTTTTGAAAAAAAATTTATATGTGGGAAATATGTTATTAACTTAATAAATTTAATTAATCACTATTGGTGAATTATTTTAGAGAAATTTATATGCTATGTTTTCAGTAAAATATTTTAAAATTAAACTAATGGTTTTAGGTATGGTATTTGAATTAATATAGATTTATGATTAAAAATGAATTTATCTAAAAACCATCTTTTAAATTGGTCATTTTTATTTTTAGTCATTATGAATATCAATTATGGTAGAATTTATCTCCCCAGTTATAGGAAAAATAGGTTAATATAGGTTATAAATAATGGTTAAGGTCACCATTTTCCATCAAAATTACTATTGGAAGAAGTTAATTCAAACCTTATAGCCTAAATCTCTAAATTTAATTGTTTAATGTAAAATATTTCTTTAAAATGACATATGTAATATTTAATAGAATGAAAATTTTTTTTTGCTCTCTTACTTTTAAAATATCTCTTATGTCTTCACATATGGACAAATCGAGTGGTGAAAGAATCTAAATTCTTATTTGTAGATTAATAAAATTATTTTCATGTTGATAATTTATTTATAATTTTTAGGTATTATATAATGACATTAAATGATTTCATAATTCTGACACGATATTTATTATATTAATGGAAAAATAAAATAAATAACTTTTGAAACATTAAAAGTAGTACAATTGGGTGAGTTATTATGATCCCTAAATTGTGTAGATAAATATATGAAATTATGGATATGTTAAAGTTTTATATTAGAATTATAGCTTTTTATTGATGTAATTGAAATCAACTCAAATGAATATTGTAAAAATTACAATAATGACGTTATAGGAAAATAATTTTTTATTAATTGTTTAAAAAACATTAGAACATTTAAATAGGAAAATTGGATAATATAGGTTCTAAAATGTTATCCCATGTCCATTTAGGATACAATTTTCACCATATAAGTAAATTTATAACCACTTGTGTTTAAAAATAAAATTAACCTGATTAAGGTTAAAATTTCTTAACTGTGGGTTTAAACCAAAAATAATTTTAAAATACCCCTTAAACCAATATAAATTTTATTTTTTTATTAAATTTAGACCATATCATACTTTATATTTTAATATATTTCCATTTGTAGGCATTTTTCTTGAAAATTAATTTGTTATATTTTATCTTTCTCATAATTCCAAGTGTGTCCATTCCCTCCCTTATAAAATTAAAAACCATCCTTCAATTATTTAAACCACTACAAGAGACCTATGTAGACCATGTCCTATATATTTATCTTCTCAAAATACTTATGCACATTCTAGAGGTTCTTTTATTCTCAAAATACCAACCGCTAGTATAAGGAACCAGGCTTAAACCATATATAATCTTAAGTTAAGTCAAGAATTTTACTTTGTTTCACATTAGGGATCTTTTTAGGTTTAGAGATTTTTAGAATTAGGCCATAACTCATACATTAAAAAAACAAATAAATATAAAGTGGACACATCTGAACAGAATCCATTTTTTCATTAAACAAAAACTTTTCAAAATTAATTTTTTTTTCTATTCATGTTCAATCGTAATTGTTTTCCCTTGATCCCATCCTCATATCTATTATCCCTTACATCTTATTTCAAAGAATTTTAAACTTGGTATGTGAATAAACATCTCAGTAAAGGATGCACAAAATATAAATATTGTTAGTCTTACGAAAACATGTAAACCAGGAATAATTTATCAAAAAGTTATATTTTCTCACCATTAATATGTTGTAAACAAATTAATTAAAAATTCATTTATTACCATTTTTTTAATCATAATATTTGCAAAAAACCATATAAATAAAATCTAACACATAAAGGTAATGTGTGAAATAATTACACTTAAATGGACTTACCATGTTGTCGACTTCCATACATGTCACTCTTATAAAATAGAATAGTCACACGATCGAATTCCATAACTAATGTATTAGAGGTTATAACATTACCACCAAACCATGGGGTATCATAGAACCACCTATACTAAGATTATAATATAACTATCCATCAAATTCCAAAGTAACATTATATAATCATAACATATAAAAGATTGCAATTTCCAAAATTTCACTCATTTAATTTCATTTTCAATCACAAAAATAATTTCAAGGTATTGAAATAATAAAATAATTTACAAAACCATTTCCAAACAAATTTCCATATAAAAGGGTTTAATGGATTTATTTTTCATTTAAAATCATTAAGGCTTTTATAGGAATCCATGTATCAAATAACGATCATCATAGAAGATAATTCATTATTATCGTATATGTTAAAAAAGATAATTAATTTTTCATTTGTAAAGATACTTAAAATACATATAGAAAGATACATATTGAATAAATTTTAATAAAATTAAAATTCCAAATTTTTTTTATACACCAAATAAAAGAAAGTGGTGTATAACATCAAAATATTTCAAAATGAAAGGTGATTGAGATAAAGTCTCTTACCTCAAGTCAGATTCATCACATATGTTCTTTATATTCTTAAAAAATAAAGTTAGTTTAATTATTTAATTTCTTGAGAAAAATTTTAAATTATAATTTTCATTTCATATAACTTATTTCCATGTTATTACAATTACATAATTATTTATTTTAACGTTGGATGTTTTGATGATATTCTATACATGAGTACAAAATGACTTGGTATGATGTCTATAGACAAAAGTAGTCAATTGTCCATTATATCCAGAATAATAATCATGATATATTGTACAATTTTAAAAATTAGTTATACTTTTAAATCAAATAATTTATGTATGTTTATAAAAAATGGAAAAAATTGTAATCATGGAGAAGGTATGTCATACGTACGCTTGATTCAGATTCCCATTTTTTATTTATCATTATGGAAAAAAGGTAATTATTATTTTAACATTAAATAATGATAAAAATATCATATATATCATATTAATAATTTATATATACTTATATATATCATAC
Organism: Viscum album; assembly: GCA_963277665.1. NCBI lineage: Eukaryota > Viridiplantae > Streptophyta > Magnoliopsida > Santalales > Viscaceae > Viscum > Viscum album. The sequence continues at coordinate 752,864,957 of OY728132.1, read as the reverse complement.
TTGTGATGTGGGGATGAAAAATGAATCACAACACTTCATGGTCGTGATAGTTCACACGTACAGATGGACAATGTTATAATTGTTATGTGCATGAAAGGTAAGAACATATTTGAAGTATTATTTCCTTAAAATGGTAAATATTTCTTGAAAATAATATATAAACCTTAATTCCATCATTATAACCAGTCTTTTGATTTGGAAATACAAAATGAAATATATGGGTTTGTGGAGGTGATAGTTTACACTTATGCAAGAACGATTATTTCTTTCCCATTTGAGATAAGTGGAGGTGGATTTAGATGATGATATCAAAATAATAGAATATCCTTATATTTTGAATAATAGAGTTTTTATATCATCTTGGTAGAATAATATTTGAAGGAAGTGGAAGAATAAATAAAAAATAAATACTTGATTAAAAACGATCACTTTCCTTTGGATGATCTCCTTTGATTAACACCTTAACACCTATTAGGACTGTATTATTCCTAAACTATGGCCTCAAGAATGTGGTGATAGACACTGGGTAGGTATTTTATTATATCTAGGATGAACCTCAATGGTTTTTAGGTGTGAATAAATAATATTAAGTAGTTCCATTTTATAATAGAGGGGAGGGGCACTCTTGGAATGCTTCTAAATATTAAAGTAATAATTATTAATTGTCCATTAAAAAGGGTTCCAAATTGGTTTAATTAGACTTTAGGATGTTTATTGGTAGAAATACATTCATCTAATAAAAATTAGACATGATTTTATTAATTTTTAATGCATTTCTTTTTTAACCCTTATTTAAACCTTTTAATCTTACCGTGATATCACATTATTTAAACTTTTCCAGTTAATATATTTACTATTAAATAATCAAAGACCAATAAAAGAGTTATTTCTTAAAATTTCAGGACATATATTAATTTTTTGTATAAATCTAGTGTTTTTATAAATTTTATAACATTTAGAAAAATAATTTATATTTTGAAATACCATTAGTATCAATTTTAAAATTATTCATTTCTTAACTTTTTAATAATATCATAACATCATGATATAGTCGAAAAAACTCTTTGAACAAATAATTAATATTTCAAAGGAATAAATAAAATAAGGGTATGAAATTAATTATGAAAAATAATATTTTTTTTGTATTTATAATGTCATTTATTTGATTCTATCTTTAATTAAGCAATCACTACAACATCATTTTTACACCATTTAATTTAATTATTTTTTCCTAAAAATTATAAATAAATTAACATGAAATAGATAATAATTTTATCTTTCAAAATACTATTTATAGTTGAAGAGATCTCATGTACAACCACATATTAAAAATACATTACCTCTTAAAAACAAAAGTTCAACACAAATGACTTTTTATTAAATAGAATATAATAAATTCATTAAAGTAAACCAATTGGCTTAAATTGGTCCTAAAATTGACCTAAGGATTTTATTTATCAGTCTATAATCATAAAATTAAATTAGGACAAGTGTTATGTCAAATTTTTTATAATATAAATTTTACCATTAATTAATGCATATATTTTTAACTGAGGTTTTAAAAATTAGTACTAATGTTACAATTCATTATTTCCAAAAATAAAAGGGACCTATTTGGATAGTTTGTAGATTATAATTCCTAATATGGAATAATTTTTTTTTTCAAATTCAAAACACTCAATTGGAACAAATTAATTAACATTTATCCCCATTTAAGTAATATGAAAATGATTTTATAATGTAAAACATTCAAAAGTTCACATAGTTTTGATATCTAATTATTTGTGAAATTGATTAAAATAAACTAAATTGTATAAAATTATATGAACATGATATAATTATACATTTAAAATATTCAATAATATTATTTTACACCATAAATAAATTTGATAAAGTTATATTTTTCAATTAAAATGAATTATTTTATCACTATTCATAAAGTAATTCTTATTAGAAAAATACCCAAAATTTAACTCATGTAAATTTTGATGTATTGATTCCAAAAAAAAGAAGATTATATTGTAAAATATATTTTATAATAGTGAAAAAATCTAGAATTAAATCATACACTCCCTTAAAAGGTGATAACACTTCATTTTATAGAAATAATGTTTTACCATAAAATAAGTTTTTTCATATTTGATTTTGAACATAGTGTATATTTTAACTACTATATAATAAATAAATGAAAAATAATTCTAGTATCATTACCTTGGATGTTAAATTCTTCCCCCGTTTTTGAAATTATAGCCTCACAATTTTATTCACTTATTGAATAAGTGGGGATACCTTTCCTTTACAATATTTTCAACTTCCCATGTTGGCTCTTCAAAAATACCAGTTTTCCACGAAACCTTAACCTGTTGAATCAATTTATTCAACAAAAATTAGTCCCTATAGTCAAGAACTTGGACTGGATATTCATCATAAGAAATATTCTATTCTAATTGAACTACTTATGGACTCAAAACATGATATGGGTCTGACATATACTTTCATAACATTGAAACATAAAAAACATTGTATACCTAGGATAAACTCAGAGGTAAATCCATTCTATAGAAAAATTATTCAACTTTCTATAATATTTCATAAGTTCTAATGAACATTGGACTCACATCAGGCTTCGTATCCAAATACATCACACTTTTCCATGGATAAGCTTTGATAAAGACATTATCACGTACATTAAAATAAAGACCCTTCCTATAGTTATCCACATAACTTTTCTTATTGTTCTGAGCAATCTTCAAGAATCGGTAAATAAACTGAACTTTCTATTACATTTACTCTACCAATTTTTGTCTAATCAACATCCTTTACTTTACTTCATCCCAAAAATTTGAATTTCGACACCAATTTCCATATATCTCCACAAATGGTTTTATACGTATACTGGAATGAAAACCATTATTATAAGAAAATTCAACCAAATGAAGATATTGATATCAAATTCTTTAGTAATCCATTGAAAAAGAACATATAATATCCTCCAGGGTATTAATTGTTCATTCTGATTTCCCATATTATTGAGGATGAAAACTTGTATTGAAATTTAATTTAGTACCCAATGACTTCTGAAGGCCTTTCCAAAATTTAGAAGTGAATCTAGGATCACAATCCGATACAATAGAGTTGGGAAATTAATGTAAATTTACTATCACATTAATATACAACTAAGAATGGTGACCTAGGGATAGAGTATCTCAAATAGGAATAGAATGTGAATATTTTTTAAATCAATCAATAATAACTCATATCACATTGTCACCTCAAGAAGTATTTAGTAATCCAAATATTAAGTCCACATATAAATTTTCCCGTTTACAATATGCCACTAAAAAAGGATGAATCATTTATTTTGGGAACTTATTCTCTTCTTCAACCTATTGAAATGTCAAACATATCAAGTTAAATTTAGGAATATATCTATTCATTACATCCCACCAGCAATACTTCTGAAGGTCTCCATATATCATAGTAATACCTGGAGGAACATAAAATGGAGAACTATAAGATTCAATCAACAATTATTTATTCATCTATTAATCAAAAGGAACACATAACGTCTTCCCAAATCTCAAAACACAATATTTATCAATGTAAAATTCTGGAAACATGCCATTTTTAAACAATTCTACCGTTTTTTGCAACTCACTAACGTCCTTCATTGATTTCATAATTTTATCTCAAATATATGATTGTTAAGACACCTAAAAAAATTGAAGGATTTATTACACCAACAACTTCTAAGACAAAATTAATCAAATCATTAACCAAATGGTCACATTCCAGACACATCATGGTAAATACAGTATTACATTTATGAATCAATGCATCAGCCACTATCTTTACATTTCCAAGATAGAAATTAATCATTAAATCATAATCCATGATTAGTTCTATCCACCTTCTATTTATCATGTTCAATTATTTCTGAGTGAATATATTCTTCAACCCTTTGTTATCTGTATATATTTCAAACTTTACACCATTCAAATGATGTCTCCAAATTTTTATTGAAAAAAATTGCAGCTAATTCCAAATCATGTGTAGTGTAATTTAACTCATGAGGTTTCAACTAATGTGGAGAATATGAATTTATCTGATAATTTTTTATTAGGACCCAACCAAGACCATTCAATGAAGCAACAATACAGATAAAAATTCACTATTTCTAGAAGGTATTTCCAAAACTCAAGGATTTACCAATATTATTTTCAATTACTATAAAAATCATCACAATATTTTTTCCAGATGAACATAAATCCCTTATATGTTATATTTGTTATTGGGATATATATCCAAGAAATGTTTTCAATAAATCGACAGTAATAACCCAGTAATAAAAGAAAACTATGAGTCTCTATGATATTGGTAGGACTTTGACATCTCAAAACATTTGTTTTAGAACAGCCAATAGGTATGTCATATTTAGAAACAATATATTGAATCAATGATTTTTTTTCAACCAAATTTCACTCTTACTAAAATTTCCATATAGTTTCATTTATTTTAAGGATTGAAAAACAATTATTAAGTGACTTTCATGTTCCTCATATTTTTTACACCAAAATTTCAAAGGCCTTAAATTTTTATTAATTTCTAGATAATACCCATATTAAGGGGTCAGGGGGGAAACCTTACATGTCTTGTAGTCATAGGTCATAAAACCATACATATTGAATTTTTGAATATAGAAAAATATCATATATAAACACAGTTAAAAACGGATCCAAAAACCAAAGAAAAAATTCATTCACAATATTCATAAATACATTGTGTTCATTAGATAACCCAATGTTAATAACAAAAAACTCTTAATTCCTATATTTTATCTGGAATATTATCTTTAAAATTTCATCCCACTTGACGTTAAATTGATGTTATCCATACCTAAAGTAAATATTAGAGAAATACAGAGCTCCCTAGAGCTGATCAAAAAAATCATCAAAATGAGGAAAAAGATACTTGTTCTTAATAGTGATGTTAATCAAGGAAATATAATCAATAAAAAGTCCCATGGAACCATACGTATTTATCACAAATAAAACAGGATCACCCTATAGTGAAATTCTAGTTTGAATTAAACTTTATCAACCAATTCTTAAAACTATTTTTTTTAATTACACTAGTTACACTTGATACATGGGATAAGGGGTCTAGAAATAGTCATATCATCAGGAACTAAATCTATATTAAATTCAACCACCTGATAAAAAATGTCACTAATCAATTGATCAAGAAAAATATATGTAAATTCATTCACTACTCAAATAGAACTAATAAAAATGATTTCCTTCCTTTCAATAAAATGAGATAGATAACATTAATTTCCATAGTTAACAAATATAATAGCTTCTTGGTATGTTATAAAAGGTATGAAATAATTTAATAAAACATTATAGTCTTTACACTCTATTTTATAATTACAAACTAAAAGCCAATACATAACCAAAATGATATCGAACTCTTCTATGGGAAGTTCAACAAGATTTCATGGAAAGTAAATCCAACCAATGATAAAAGGAGTAATCCTATAAATATAAGTTACTTTAATAATTCTACCCAGATTTTTTACAAAATTTTTTATATCACATTCATGCTATTATATTAGTAATTTACATAAAAATATCTCTAGAATTAAAGAATGTGGAGATCTTGAGCCAAATGGAGTATTGGAATATTTTGAAAAAAATTGTAACATACCTCTCAACACTTCATTTGATGGACCCACAAAAACCTTAGTAGTAGAAAACGATTTTTCCATTCCCTTATGCTTTAGATATTGCTATTTTCCACCCTAGGTACTAATGTTTGGATGCACATTGGTATAATTCCCTAAATAAATGAAACAAAAACATCTTACCATTGTCTTTTCATTTTTTGTATGATCATCTACCAAATAGTCACAAGAAATTTGACAAGTCCTATTACATCATAATCACTTCCCAAACATTGAAAGAAATTATCAATGATTCTTTTTACCACACTTTTTACAAGATTTAAATTCAGTTTCCTAACCCCAAAACTTCATGGATGTATGATTACCCATTACTTTCTAACTAGACCTCTTCTTTTTCTTGCACTCAAGAAACACATGATCATTGTAAAATTACATTTATTTATTCTAAGAACATCAAAAAAATATTTCATAGATTTTGAACTCATGATAAGCCATTGATCATTGATATCTCAACATCAATTTTGTGTAAAACCGATTTACCTTTCTATCAAGATCGTAGATAAATTTTTTGATGTACCTAGCCAAATCGGTTAAATTTTCATCATACATAGACACATAATATACCAATTTTTTTTCTCAATTCCAATAATTACTTTTCCATACTAATTTTAATATCCATTGAAAAATATTTCACAGGGAATATATTCTTAAATTTACATCATTCCATGGCATTAATCTCTTCACATCCACTGATATGTTTAACCATTGACTACCACTAATTGGATTCACATAAAAAACAATAAATTGAAAGAGTTTCTTTTTACTACTCCAACAACCCATGAGGCCCAATGTGTTTTCTAATGATTTAATACATCCTTTAGCTAGAAATAGGTCAGATGAATCGACAAATAATAGTGGATTATATTTCATAAAATTCTTCACTGTCATCATGTTCTTCTTTGGAAGATCAGGATTTTCTCTTCAATGGACACCATAACCATTTATTATATGAGTCAACAAATCCATCACTACAACAAACTACTATGTTTTGATTCTAACCATCTTGGGATACTAATTTGGAAGGATAATTTCCTTTTAATTTCCTCCTATCACAGATTCCCTACTTCCACTATGGAAAACCATTATGAAGAAACATATCCTAGATGAGGAAGAATGGTAATCTTCAAAGGATATAACATTTTAATTTGGCCATGATATAAACTCTTTCAAGGTAATTTATTAATATTACCCCAAAATGTAATTTTTCTAAACAATCCTCTGATATTAACAATAACAAACCATCCTTAAACATTACATAATCTTGAGTTATGTCCAAAATATTACTTTATTTGAACACGAGGATCTTTTCAATTTTAGAGATTTAGAGAATTAGGACATAACTCAAACATAACAAAATCATACAAATAAAGTGTAAACTTCCATAAAACATCCACTTCTTACATAAAACAAATCATTTTAAAAATAAAACGTGGTTTCTTTTCATATTAAATCATTAAAATTTTTCCCCCGAACAAGCCATTTTCTCTATTCTACCTCAAATACTATGTAAAATATTTTAAAACATGGGATGACCATAAAAGTATTAGTAAGGGATACACAAATAAGGAAAACTGGTAGTCTTTTTAAAACATGTAAATAATGAATACTTTATCACAATTTAATATTTTCACCTTTAATAAGTAGAAAATAATTTTCTTGAAAAAACTCATTTATTACCATTTTAAATCATAATATTACCATAAAAATCCACAAATATAATATATAACACATAAAGATAACTTGGTACATAATTATACTTAGGTGGAATAACTATGCAGTAGAATTCCATACATGTCCCTCTTATAAAATGGAATAACCATACGGTCAACTTCCCTACCCAATGTATTGGAGGTTATAACGTAACCACCCATACATGGATTATCACAGAACCACCCATCCTTGGTTTATTATGTAACCACCCATTATATTTTCATGTGCCATTATATAATCATAACACATAAAATAATTCAATTTCCATCATTTAATTCCTAAAATTTCATTTACAATCATACAAAATCATTTCAAGGTATTTAAATAATCAATTAATTTACAAAACTATTCTCAAAACCAAAATACCTAAAAAATGGAAAAGGTATTTAATCTTCTTTTAAAATCATTAATTCTTGTAGAGGAACCCAAATATGGAATAATGGTTACCGGGGTGGGGAATTCATTGGCACCGAATATGTTAAAAAATAACATTATTTTTATCATTTGTATAGAAATTCAAACCCCCATATAGAAATATTCCTTTAGAAAATATTTTAATGAAATTAAAATTCAAAGGTGCTTTTTATACACCTCTTAAAATAGGTTAGTGTATAACATCAAAATATACATCAAGAAAAGGACATTGAGATGAAGTCGATTACATCGATTCTGATTCTCTATGTATGTTCCTTATCATCATGAATAATAAACATAGAATAATTATTTATTTTCGTGAGAAACTGTTTCATATTTATTATTCCTTTCATATCACTTATTATGATGTTATAACAATTACATAATCATTTAAGTTCACATCAGATGTTTTGATGATATTTAGTACACGAGTCCAAAATAACTTGGTATGATGTCTATGGCCAAAAGTGATCTTTAGTCCATTTTCTATAGAATAATATTCATGAAATAATAATAAATTTTAAAAATAAATTATACTATTACATTAAACTGTTTATATATGATTTTGGAAAATGAACAATGTTATAATCATGGATACGGTAGGCCATACATAGACTTGAGTAACGTTCCCCTCATTAATTCATCATTATGGAAAGAATGCAATTTTTATTTTATAATTAATGAATGATAATAATGTCACAAATATCATATTAATAATTTAAATATACTTATATATGTAATACATGTGATGTGGTGAATAATCACAAATCATATCACTTCAGGGAAGTGATAGTTCACACGTACGCCGGAACGATGTAATCATTTTTATCCTCATTGAAGGTAAGAATAAAATTGATGTATTATTTTTATATAATGATAAATATTTTATTACTATAATATATAAATTTTAATTCCACTATTATAAGTTGTATTGAGAGACAGTAATAGGAAACAAAATATATCGGTTCGTGGAGTTGATAGTTCATATGTATGCACAAACCGTTAATTCTTTTCCCATTTGATGGTAATGAAGATGGAATTAACTAATGATAATAAATAATAAAATATATGTATGGTGAGTATAGTTTAGTTATTATATCATCATTGTTGAATAAAATTTTAAGGAAGTGGAAGAAAAAATAAAACAGAAATATTTGATTAAAAATGATACCTTTTCTTTTGATGATCACCTTTTATTAACACCTTAACACCTCTATGGAGGGTATTATGCCTAAAATAAGGCATCAATAATGTGGGTACGGATTCTATTAAGCTATTTTAGATGATATTGGCCAATAAAATGGGATTGAATTGTGATGAAATGATAGTAAATAGTTCCCTTTAATAAGATAGGGGAGGGATACTCTTAGAATTCTTCAAAATATTAAATTAATATATATTAATTTTCTATTCAAAAGGTGTCCAAATTGATTTAGTTAGAATATAGAATCTGTATGGGTTGATATAAATTCATAAAATAAAAATTAAACATGTTTGGATTATTTTTTAATCCTTATCTTTTTGTTTCAACCCTTATTTTACCCTTTCAAATCTTACTATGATATCATTTTATTTACACTTTTTCGGTAAATGTAATTACTATAAATTTACATAAGATCAAAAAAATATTAATTTATTAAATTTTAGGACTTATCATAACAATTTTGGTGAATCTTGTTTTTTAGAAATTTTATATCATTTAATAAAATATTTTATATTTTGAAATACCATTTGTGTCAGTTTTGACTCTATTTAGTTCTTGAATTTTTAAAAATGTCGTAACATCATGATTTATTAAAAAAACTATTTTAAAACATAAATAAAATGCCAAAGGAATCCATAAAATTTTTGGATAGAATGGAATAAAATATGTCAATGTATATTTATTTTAACATTTATAATATCATTTATTTGATTATTTTTTTAATTAAGCAATTAGTGCTCATCATTGGGTCACCATTTAATTTAGGTAATAATTTATCTTTATAAATACTATTTATAGATGAAGTGATACCCTATATTACCCCATATTATAAATACTTTACTTGTTAAAGACAAAAGTGTAATAAAAATGACTTTTTATTGAATATCATATTATAAATGCTTTAAAGTCATCCATGTTGCTCAAAGTGGACCTAAAATCGATCCAAATATGATCGTTGTCAGAGAAAACTCAAATGATTAAATTATTACAACTGTTATGGTAATTTTATATTTTTCAATATAATTTTTACCTTTAATTACATGATTTACCCTTAACCATGGTAATTAAAATTATTACAAAAGTACTATTCATAATGTCTAAAGATATAAGAGACCTATTCACATAGTTCATGAATTGTGATTCTAAATATGGAATAAATTTTTCCAAATTTATAAAATAGAATTTTCAAAAATTAATTAAAAATCAATCCCATTGATTGAATTAGAAAACGAGTTTCTAATTAAAACATTCAAAAGTTGACATAGATTTTATATCAAATTTTAATGTTAAATTTATTCCAATGACCTAAAATTTATGAAGTAATATAATATTGATCTAATTTTAGTTAAACAATATTCAAAAATATTATTTAATTCTATAATTAAATTTAATGAAAAGTAGTTCTGAATTAAAATGTATTATTTTTCACTATTCATAAAAAGAAATCGTATCAGAAAAATACCAAAACATTTTCAAAAATATATTTCGATGACCTATTCAAAATAATAAGTTTATTTTTTTAATTTTAATTTATAAAATTGAAAAAAAATATTTAGACCAAGTGTGCCATTAATAGACGATAAAACTTCATGTTAGAAAAAATAGTGTTTTTAACAATAAAACTAGTTTAATCATATATAATGTTGAATGCAGTGTCTATTTTAACTACTATGTAATTAATAAATTAAAAATACTTATTTTATCAATACTTGGGATGTTACACTGGGTTCCATAATAAAGGATCTAAAAGAGGTCTCCTCAAAAAGAGGTAATCATCTTACCTGAACACTTTCAATTTACTTCTTCTTTTAACTCCTATAATTTTTTGGTATTTTCATAAAATAATAAATTCAGTATCTTAAATATATTAACATTTTATTATTATTATCAAACCAGAATTAGACACTCACTTTTTAGTCAAATGGAAAGTGAAAGTATCGCTCGTGCGTATGAATGGATTATTGTCTCTATATAATGATCCAATTCATTTTTCATCACCGTATTTTATGGATGGGTGTTATGATGGTTTCATTATTCATATATGATATTTATGATGTTTGTTTACTCTTAAATTAAAATATCATATCTAAATTCTTACCTTCCAATTCATTGGAAGACGATAATGATGCTCGTGCATGTGTGTCGACTACAACCTCCACAGAGTGATGTGGTCCATTTTTCATTTCCAATTTATATAAATCATAATAATGGTAGGTTTAATAAATATATATGTTTAATATGGTATAATAATTTTTTTTAAAGTTAATTATTATTTACTTTTCTTTAATTCATTCATCGAAAACTGAAAACAACACTCTTGTCTGCATATGGCCAACAGTATTCATGAACGACATTATTCATTTTTCTTTATACATATTTTATGGACTACTATAAATAAAAATATAATGAATATTAATTATATTTATAGCATGGTTAAAATTTTTGTGATGATGTTACTATAATCAATTTATATGGTCCACAACTATCTGACCAAAACATACACGGATAACGAAGCGCTAATTACCTAGAATAGTTATTTTCAAAAATAATTTTTAATAAACCGGTGGTAAAATATTATAGGAAAATAATACATGGTATGTTATATATGATTATATTTTTTGAATATATTAATAATAAATCAATATTTATAATAAATGAGGATCATATTCATATAAAGGAATTCATACCAAAGGTAAGATTTTATTTTACAATCTCATCATTATTTGGGACTGTTTTTGTTTATTTCTCTCTTAATGGAATTATTTGATCTTTATATTATAAAAACAATATATTTTATTATACATTAGTTATTTATATAAATTTTTAGTTTTCCAATCATTTTACTTTCTTTAAGCAATCAAGATACCAAAATTGTGTTTTAAATTACAACCAACTTTGTTTTTATTCTCAGTTATGAATATTTCTCTTCCATGTCCATATTTCCATTAAAATGTCTAAAATAATGTTGTTTTTACATTATGAAATAATATTTTAATGAAATTTAACTGAATTTTTTATATTATTTTTTTAAATAGAATCTTCTAGTACTTTTTTGAATAATGTACTTTGTGATATTTTTACAAAAGTTTGAATGGAATGTGTTTATAAACTTATACGAAATGAAATTGATATTATTCCTACCATGATCAATATTTTCATTGCAGTTTAATTTAAAATTTTAGAATTTTATTTTTTAATAATAGTTTTTCCTTAATATTTAAGAAAAATTTATCTTTTAAATAAGTATTTTTATAGTGAAAAGTGTATTTTTCTAAAGAAACTTTTCTGTAATATTTTGAAAGTATTTTAATCTATGACGACATCATTTGATAAGTATTATGATTTATTGATTCTATAATCTTATGATACTATAAACTATATTTATTTGGATGGTTTATAATTAACTAGAAAGAGGAATGTATTGATATTACATATATTATTTCTTCCAATATAGATAGTTAGTGATTTTTAAGGAATATTGATTAAGTTGTGTTAGTTATTAATATGATGACTTCACTAGATATGTTAAGTGATTGATGAATAATAAAATTAAAAATCCCCTTAATGCATTGGTGGGTCAAATGAGACCAAATATATTGGGTTCTCAGCAGAGGCCTTACCCATTTATTAACATGTATTCGAACGAGGCCTTGATAAAATTTTTATATTTCCTGGAACTAGACCTAGAAGGTATTTTTTAGATGTCTGACATTATGAATTACATTAGTATGAAATCATTTATTGATTTCTATGAGTTTATATGAATTGTTTTTATATCCTTTAATAAGTTTCAAACTCATAGGTTTATTTATATGACATTATTGGACCTTCATTTATTCCTTCCATATTATTCATGATTTATTTTTCTTCTTCTATACACATTATATTGCTGAGCATCTAGGATCAAACCATACTTATATTCCATTCCATATGATGCTAATAAATGTTTTATGATTGATATTTATTGATATGTTTGAGGGAATAAAGGCAAAACAGAAGAAAATATTTTATTATATTTTATGTTTTCAAATGTAATGTGGGATTTAAGTATGTATGTAGATTACCAAGAATAATAAACATTCTTTGAGATTTGATTTATTATATTTAAAACTAATGAAATAAAGTAACCATATACTATAGGATACTTTTGTTCAGGTCTTTATATTTTGTATTTGAGTAAGAATAGTAGAAACCATGAGAACTCTATTTAAGAAAACATACATTTGGTAACCTAAACCTATGAAAGACCATGAGAATATTCCCAAAGAACCAAAGACTATGATTTTCAGATTACTTATACATAAATTTTAAATTTATGTTATATGATTCACTAGTTTTGAAATTATACATTATGATTCATAATTTTATGATTTAATTTAGCGTGTTCAATTGTTTTGAAATGGTTAAAGGAAGAAGGATGGAAACAACATCAATGAATGTAATCCATCTAAGGATTACCCTCTAAAACATGATAATGAATCTAGATTTTGAGATACATCAAGAGATAAATAAATTATAACTATATTAGGGATGTTGACTTAGGTTATGACCCCTCACCTTGCTCGTATGGAGTATCCTTCTAATCCACAATTTTGTGTAACAATGTTAGACCGCTTCATGTGTCAATAACCTCTATCATTCAATGGGCCAAAAACCCATTTTTAGAAAAGGTTTGGATAAGTTTCTTAGAAAATATATATTTTTTTATGTTAAAAAGTAATGACAGATATAAGGTTATTATGAGATTTTATTATCTCTCAGTGGATGTGATTCAATAGTGTTCATTTTTTTCAAAATACTAATAATGCGGAGGAACAGAGGGCATAGAATGGATGGATTTTAAAAAAAATTTCTTGGAAAAATATTTTCCTCCAGAACAACAAGAAGATAGAGAGAATCAATTCTTATGTCTAATACAAAATGAAGATATAAATGTTTCTATGTTTGAAGATAAATTTATAATGTTAGTAGGGCATGTTGTGGACTATGGAAAAAATTCAAATAATAATATTGATCGTTTATTTAATGGGTTAAAGAAAATCCTTTAAAGTGAAAAAATATTCCAAAAATTTTAATCATATGAGGATATAGTATCATGTTCTATCAATAAAGAGAAGAAATTATCTAATTATAATGGCTTATAATAAAAGAATGTGATTAAGGGGATGTCAGAGTAATGAAAGGATAAAAGGATGAATAGAATGACTAATTTTCAATCATGTGATACTGGTCGATGGAAACGTCTTTGTACATCCATAATAGTAAAAGGAGTTTTCCTCAAGTTTGAAAAAAAAACAAAATCATGCTCACTAATACATGGGTAAGGGAGAATCTATCAAAGTAAAGTTATTAAAATTTAAGGATATGGGGAACTATTCTAACTAATGCCCCATCAATAATGGTAACTTACCACAAAATATGCCAAGGGGAGAAGGTCTTTCGTATTTAATTATGTTAATCATCATTGAATATCCAAGTGATGTGCTAAAAGGCAAAATTATCATCCAATATAGGATTTAAAATGTCTTATTTGATTTGGGTTCCACCCACTCTTATATATAAATAATTTCTGAAGTTTATTTTATCACCACCTCAATGATTAGAGATTTTGTTGGTAGTAAAGACTCATAATAGATGGGTGACTGTATCTCAACTCTATAAATAGTATCTAACATAAATTCATGGGATCGTAATTCTAGTGAATATTATTATTCTTCCTCTACTTGAACTTGAAATAATGTTGGGAATGGATTGGTTCTCCCATTATAGATCCCATATCATTTTTCAAGGAAGGGAAGTTACATTTGATATTCTGAATAAACATTAAATCATCTATTAGTGTGAGGAGGGACCCAAAAACCTAATGGAAATAACTTCCCTCATCTAGGATTTACAACATATTCATGGGAGATATTTATCTCCAATGGTTGTGGATAAATTTAATATTTAAAATAATCATACTGTTGAATAATATTATGATTTGTTTCTGGAGTACTTTCTTATTCTTCCACTAAATCATGAAGTTCAGTTTTCAATAGAACTCATATTTATTTCTATCCATATTTTAAATTCTCCAAGTAGAATGGAACTTATTGAGTTATATAAATTGAATAAGAAACACTAAGAGAATCTAGATAAGGTGTTTTTTTGGACCTAGGTTTTTCTGGGGAGTTCACTTGTTATTTTTGTTATAAATAAATATAGGTCAATTCATAACTTCATTGATTATTAGGGACATACAAAATTTATTTTTTTTAAATTGTTCATTGTCTCATATTTATTGTCTATTTTCTCAATTATGAAGGGTTCTATATTTTTCCAAGATTGATATTTCATCTGGATATCATCAACCATGGATCAAGAATGAGTTTTTACCCAATACGTCCTTCATTACAATGTATAATGAATATATATTCCACATAATGCCACTTGGACTTACCAGTGATCTTGATCTCTTCATGTATATAATGAATGGGGTATTTATAGATTAGCTTGTTTAGTTTGTGGTAGTATATATTAAAAATATTATTATATAATAAAATTGTAATAAAGAGCATGAATAACATTTAAGAATTGTGCTAATGACCCAAAGGAAATAATATTTTAATGCTAAATTGATCATTTTTGATTTTGCCTTCATAATTTTTAATTCGTGGGTTATATAAACTCAAATTAGTGTATATTAGTGGATACTTAAAATAAATAAGCTATTTAGAAATAGCCTAGACCGACCACAATAACTGAAATTTATTGTTTTTTAGGGTTTTCTAGATACTACCAATTTCTTTTCATAGATTTATCAAGACTATATAATCTCTTTACTAAGTTAACTTAGAATAAGGAAGAGCTGTTTTGGATATATGAATGTTAAAAGAGTTTTAAAAAAATGAATAGAAGTTTGGTGGATGTGCATGTTCTTACACTATCCTCTAGTAGAGAAGGATTTTTGATCTGTTTTTATTTATCAATTAATTGAAATATCTAGTTCCTTAACAGAATAATATATTGATAAATTATACCTCATCCTAATTTTTGGTCCCCAGAAAAACATTCTAACTCATGATTTGGAGTTTGAAATGGTAATTTTTTCATTTTAAATATGGAGTCATTATCTGTATGATGAAATCTATGACATATATAATGGTCATAAAATATTGAATTATATATTTAAATATAAAAATATTAATATGAGCTATAGAAGATGGTTGGATTTAATCAAAGATTATGATTTATCAATACATTACCACCTAAGGAAGGAGACAATTCTGGGTTATTCATTGAATTAGAAGGAAAATTCATGTATTTCCATGATAATAATTTGAAATAGATCCAATATTTATGTATTTGAAGAATATGGGTCATAAAATTAAGGGGAAATTAGATTTATCTTGTATTTATTAGATGAATATTCAACCATCCATCCATGAGAGAATTAATAAGGCATGGGAGGAAGATGTGGAATTATAGAATGAAGTGAGGACTGTTCCTATGTTCAATAAAGACTATACTGGGATGACGAGACTTGAGAACTATGAAAATGTACTTCATAAATACCAAACATTAATAAGAAGATATTGGATAAGTCACTTAGTTCGGCATTATATATTCATCTTAGAAGCAAAAATATATATATAGATATACAGGATTTTTTATAGTGGTAAAACAAAATGAGAGAAATTTAATTGTATATATCTTGGTGATTGGTATGTTATTAGGTTTCAGATAAGACTCTAAATTCTAAGGGTATTTTACAACCACTACCCACACTAGAATAGAAATGGGAAAACATTATCATCGATTTTTTTCTATGGACTCCCCAAAAATATCTAAAGTCTATAATGTTATATGGGTTATATTGATTTCCTTATTAAGTTGGAACAATTTATCAATATCAAATAATATTCCTATATTGATCAACTTTACACAATATACATTAAGGAGATGGTAAGGTTTCGTGTAGTACCACTACCTATTGTATCTGATCAGGATCTGTAGTTTACAATAATGTTATGGAAAAGTCTTTATAGTGATATGGATATAGTGCAATGTTTTTGTTCTACTTATCATCCTTACATATACGGTCAATTTTATAGGGCCACTAAAACTCTAGAATACTTTTGGAGACCTTTTACATTGGATTTTAATGTAGCTTTAGATCAACACATTCCTCTGGTTGAGTTTTCATTCAAAAATAACTTTCACTCAAGAATTTTGATGGATCCATAAGAATAGTTATATTGAAATAAGTGTATAACTCCAACTTTTTGGAATGAATATGGAGAAATAAATAAATTGGGACTTGATCTTGTCGATTAAATGGTAGAGAAATTTAGATTCATTCAATAGCACATCAAGGATTCTTAGAATCAATAGAAATATAATACTTAAAATCATCTGTTTAATCTGGAATTCAAATTTGTGAGAAGGTATTTCTGAAAATTTCACTTTGTAATATGGTTTTTATATACTTAAAGTTGGTAAATCTGATCCCTATGTATATTGTCTATTTTTAGATTCTTGATCGAGTAGGGATGGTAGCTTATCAGAGTATTCTTCCACCAAACGTCTCTCATGTTCACAATGTGTTCCATGTATCTCTTTTGAAGAAGTGCACACATGATTCTTCACAAGTACTGAAATATAATAATATAGCATTGTGGAATGATCTATATTGTTACGATCAACTAGTAAAAAATGTGGATTGTATAGATAAAGCACTAAAGAATTGGATTACTCGCGTTCTTAATTTTCTCTCTAGAAATCATAAATTTTATAGATACATAGGAACCTGGGGATGTGGGGAAATAGATATATCATTATTTTTGGGACAATTGAGATTACATTTAAGTGGAAAATTTTATTTTAAGGGTGTTATACATTAATAAACTTATATTTTATGAAACACTTCTCTGTAAATAATTTTTTTCAATAGATTGTATTACACGCAACCCCGAGTATAAAAGAACTATAATATAATATAAATTTATAACCAAGATATTAAATTTTAAAGCACAAATAAAACTATATAATTTATGAAAAATTTATTTAAAAATTAAATTCATTTATTTTTAATATATTATAGATGATAATAAAAATCATTTGAAAGTAAAATGGAGTTTTTTCTATAAAATTGTTTTTATGCGTGAAATATGTTTTATCTTACAAAACCGAAAAATGAAATTTTTTGAATGCATTTGATGAAAATTATATCTTCTACATTCAATCCAATTTTTTAACATTCATCTCATGTTTTCTAGGTATGATATCAGAAAGAATCTAGTTTTATGCTTAAAATTTATTTTTTCTAAAAGAAGAGTTTTATTGCATTTTGGAAACATATATTAAAATTAATTTTTATAACTTAATTAATTTGATAGAAAATAATCTATATTTTTAATTAGGATTTCCAAATTCGGTAAACATGAATGTTTTATTTTTAGGCTTTATGAATGGAAGCCATAGAAACATTTATCACAATGTTAAAGAGTAAATCAGGTTAGTCATGTTTAAAACTAAGTGTTAAGTTGACCATTTTACATACATATATATAATGGAAGTAATTAGATACTTATTACCATAATCCTGAAATTTAATCATTTTAGCGACACTTTTCCATTAAAATGACCAATCTAATATTTAATGAAAATAAAAATAAAAAATGTCACTCTCTTAATTTTAAATATCATTTATGCTCTCACACAACGAAAAAATAATGTTTTGAATGAATCTAAATTTTTAGTTTATGAATGATAGATTTATTTTCATGATGGTAATTTAGATATATTTTCAGTTATTAAATAATTACTTAAAATTATTACACAACACTAACAACATATTTATTCAATTAATAGGAAAATAAAATAAATGATTTTCAAAATAATAAAAATAATATAATGTTGGTGAGTCACTATGATCCATTAATTTATTATATAAATATAATATAATAGGGATATTTTATTGGTTTACATTTATATTAAAACTTTTTCTTAATGTATTTGAAGTCAAATTTATTGAATAGTGTCACAAATGAAAATATTAATATTTTTTAAAAACAATATTTTATTAAATTAATTGAAAATCATTAATATATTGAAAGAGTATAAAAGGGATAATATATAGCCAAAAATTTCATCTATTTTCAATTTATAAAAAAAAAATACACCATATAATTAAAATTAAAACCACTGTAGATTGGAAAGGTGTAACAACAATTAAGGTTAAAATATGTTAACCAAGGGTTTAAACTAAATGATACGTTTTAAAAAGCACAGAAACCTTCCAAATTTTATTGGTTTATGATATTAATACCCTATGATAAATTATAATTGTGTATATCGAATTTGGATGCATTTGGATTAATAATGTCATAGTTATATTTTAATCATTTTATAATTCCATGTGTCTCTTTTCCTTCTCATATAAAGGGACACCCCATTCATCACTTATTTACACCACAATTAGAATCCTATCTTGAGAAATACCAAAAAATATCTATTATAAAAATACTTATACACATTCAAAATATTTGTTTCTCCCAAAATATAAACCCCATGTTCCATAAAAAAGGATATAAAGGTGAACTCTAATAGAAGAAGTAGTCATCTTACCTGCAATATTTCAATTTATTTCTTATTTTTCCTCATATAAACATATTTTATTTATCATAAAATAATAAATTAATTATCCTTAATATAATTAAATATTTTTATTATTATGAATCCATAATTACCCACCTTATTTTTCATTAAATTTAAAGTTAGTGTATATCTCATGCGTACATATGGCATGTCATCTACATGTAGTGATTCAATTAATTTTTCATTACCATTTTTATGGATTTGTATTATGATTGTTTTAATTTTTATATATATAATTTAGGATATAAGTTTTATTCAATAATTATAATATCATATCTACCTTCTTACCTTTCAATCTGTTGGAAGATGATATTGTCGCTCATGCATAAGTGCGGACTACCACCTCCGCGTAGCGATGTGGTCCATTTTTTCATTTATATTTTATATGGATGTAAATAAGTATGAATTTAATGAATATGTGTTATAAATATAAGTAATTATCCCATAAAGTTGAATTAATATTTATATATATTTCATTCCATCTATTAAAAAGTGAAACTAACGTTCATGCATAAATACAAACAATCGTGCCCATGTACGATGAAATTCATTGTTTATTTATATATTTTATTGATTAATATAAATTCATATATAATGAATATATATTATATTTGTGTAATTTTTAAAATTCTTAAAATTATGGAACCATAATCAAAGTATACGGACCACGACCATCGAACCAAAACATATATGAAATATGGATCATTTTTAACCCAGTGTAATGATTTTAACAAAGAATTATTTATAAAATCATTATAAAATACTATAAGTAAATAATATATGGAATTATACATGTAATTATTGTTCTTTAATTGATTTATAATAAAAATATATTTATTATACATGAGTTTTGGAAACATATGAAGGAATTCCAACCCGAGGTAAGAGTTTGATTCACAATCTCATCATTAGTTAGGATTATTTATATTGATTTCTTAAGTTGGGGAATTATTTAATCATTATATCATAGAAAAATATTTTTTCTTGTACTATAGTTATTTATATAAATTAAAAGTTTTCATTTGATTTTCCTCTCTTTATTAATCCATATATCGAAATAATTCTCCTATAGAAAATCATCCTTATTTTTCTACAAAGGTCAGAATCTTTCTCTTCTAAGTCCATATTTTCTTTAAAATGTCTAAAATTAAATTTTCAAAATTATAAAATTATTTCATAAATAATTTTTTACCATTATTCCTTTTACAAAAATGATTTGAAATAAATGTTCTTTTCTTTTTTTAAATGAGGTACTTTTTGGAATTTTTTAAAAAGTATGAATGAAAGTTTTTTAACTTATAAATCTTTAAAAAATTCCAACTATCCTTAACAATATTTACTATGAAGCTTAATTTTCAAATAAAAATTTTCTTTAATATTTTGTAAGTTTTTTATAATATAAATAACTTTTAAAATAAAAATGGTATTTTCTTAGAATAATTTTCAAGTTATATTTTGAAAGTATTTCTTCTATGTAAACATAATTTATGGAATATTATGCATTACTGAGGTTATACTCTTGTGATACCATATACCACATTTATTTGGATAGTTTAGGATTAGATTGACTGGTTAAATTATTGTTATTTTTTAAACAAGTACTTCCAATATTGAAATCTACTAATTTTGAAGAAATATTTATTGTGTTACATTGTTTATTTATATGATTAATTCATTATAAATATTAAGTAAAATGTGGGGAATGAATTTATATAGCTCTTTGGTTCATTATTATGTACCATGAAACAAATAATATTTTTTATTTGTACAATGACTTACCCATTTATATAGATGTCTTAGCGTGAGGAAATCATGGAATTTTTAGATTTCTTATCACAAGCCCTTTATGGTAAGTTTCATATGTATGACATTATGCATTCCATCATTATTGAATTAGTTATTGATATCAATGAGTTTATTTGACCAGTTTTAATAACATTGGATATGTTTCAAAAACCTATGAATATTTATATGGAATTATTTGATCATCATTTATTCCTCCTATACTAGTCACACTAAATATTTAGTTTTTATTGTATGCATTCCATTAATGAGAAATTTAGATCACCGCTTTATTTTGTTTTCTTTCCCCAAGATGATAGGAATTTTTTATGATTGATATAAAAGGATACACTATAGTAAATAAAAATGATCACAATTAAAATAGAATGTTTTATTTTATTTTTCCAAATGTTATGTGGAATTTAATTATGTATCTAGTTTACAATGACTGTAATACTATTAGAACATTTTGGATGGCATTTTTTATATTTAGTGTTAATGAACTGTTGTAACCTTAAACATAGGGATACTATGGTTAGGGTGTTTACATTAATATTGGTTTAATAGTTAGATTAATTATAAATGGTATATAATTACATTGAGTGGTTTATGTTTAGTGTTGGATTTTCACTTAAGATACATGTATATGATTCGTTACATTGAGAACATACATAAGATCCATGTAGTGTGTGTGTCTGTGTGCGTTTTCATGCAACATATATATATATTCTTATATATACGGTGATTCCAAAATTTAACCTACAATTACATGAAGTTGTTGAAGTATATGTAGGGATAAAATTCACATATACCTATGAAAAATCCTATAGACACATACATTATAAAAAGGATTGGCTATAAGTATCCAAATATGGCCTGTTTTTAATTGTGAAACTTAAATAATAAAGTACATAATATATATTAAATAATTAAAATCCTAAATATTGTTATGTAAATAATTAATGAATATTATTTGATCATACGTCGTTTTTAGGGATATATTGAATGTGTTCATTTTTATATAAAAATTGAGATCACTTCTTCATGAAATATCAAAATAATGAGTTAATTACCCAAAATAAATCACTAATTAAATACTTAAAAATTTCAAGGATAATAACTAATTCACAAGGATTATCACATAATTGAACACTCTATGGAATTTGATCAAACTAGCACCCAAACTATGTCATATTTAAAGTTGTAAAAGATGAAGAAGAAAATAAATCATCAAATGGAAATTTTAAAATAAGGAAATGATTTAAATATTAAATAAAATAAAATAAAATCCATACCATATCAAACCATTTCTACCACCTTGGATCAAGACATAATTTCTTTATCCGACCATTGATTTTATTTTACCAATGGAAGCTGGATGTAGACTTATGAGCATGGAATTGAAGAAGAAAACATTGAAATAATGATTATTCCCCCGTTGTGTGAAGAATTTCCCAAATGACATTGTGAATATGTTCCCCCCTAAATTAAATGGTATCAAAATGATATTAAGAATAAAATAAAAAGTGAAGAAAAATATTTTTTATTTATAAATTAATGTGATTTGAAAAAAATGATGATTGAAATTGAACATGCGATTAAGAATTGACAGTGCTACATTAGAATTGAAAGAAACACATGCATCCTCAAATACCTTAACCAATAGATCCTCAAAAAAAAAATTGGGTTCTAGGGTAGATCCAATATCAATATATTCCTTTCCCATTAATTAGGGGAGTGAAAAGGAGGGAGACAAATAAATGTAATTTTGACTTTACAAAGTTGTCTTAAAAATTTGGCTAGATTCATCCCCTATTTTGACAAGTCAATTTTACACTAAATTTGAAGAAATTTTATGGGTTATTAGAATATTAATAACTTATTCTATATTTCATATAATTTTGTAAAATTTTCATTCCAATTGGATCACCCATTCAAAAAATTTGATCGAAATAGTGGGCTGGTTTTATACGCCTTGAAATCTGGACCACAAATTAAATATCCACTTGGGATCCCTAGATCTCCCTAAAAACATCATAACAAGGCTATATCAGAAGAAGAATAAAATTATCCCCATTAATTTGTCATCCTAAAATTAAAATTTGTTATTAATTGGTCTCTAATTAGGGGATCCACATTTATTTGATGACCCTAAGGCCCATTATGCTTTGTCCATAAATTTCTGCATTCAATGCAAAAAATATCCATCTTCCATTGTGATTCATCAATTGATCCTATAAGATAAAATATTCCTAAGAAATTGATAAATCATTTTCCAAAAAATAAAATTTAGACAATAAAAATAATAATTTCCATAAAAATATGAATAATTTGGCCCAAATTGACACTTTAAACAAGAATTTCATAATGATGTGAAATGAAGATCAATTTTTGAAATGCACTAATATCAGTGTTTATAGGAATTTAAACACATAGATATAAAAATATAATCAATTAATATCATAACATTTTATAAGATAATAAATATATATACAAAATGAATATATATATATATATATATTATGTGATATAATATATATATGTGGTATGTAGTGTACACATGATACATGCATATAATTCATGTATATTATCATACAAAACATGTACTCGTGTAAAATATAGTGTGAAGAATACGTGAATATGATGAATATATACAATAAATGAAAACTACTTATTATTTATGACTATAAAACCATACCCATACATGGTTTCATCTAGATTAACAACATTCCATAATGCTCATTAACCACCTTTAGTAGATTCATCAATTAAGTATAAATCATGGGTATCATTTGAAGATACCAACTAGATTAAAAACAATATTCTTCATTCATGAATAATCATTATAAATTTTCAATAAAAGAATGATTTTATGTTTTTTTTCGGTTGTTCGTTCGATGATTTTGGAAATCATCAATTTTATGCAAATTTTTCTCAATGCTCTTTATTTCTGAGCCTCGTTCATGTCTATCATGATGGAAATGAAACCCCTTTGATAGATCAGGTGTCCTTTAGTTAAAAACATGGATTTAGAAGCTGATATATCCCCTTCTAGGATTTAGTATTTGATTTACCACCCTTTGAGATCCTCTTCAAAGGGATCTCCTAAGACCAAGAAAAAAGAAACATAGTGTAAGCAAGGACCATGTACTCTTTGTTTTTATACATTTTTATATATTTCATATAATGATTATGTTTGAGTATATATACTTAGTGTTTGGGAGTTCTTCCCTATAAAATGGAATATAAATTGATCCTCAATGAACTAATAATTGTATCAGACCTTTCTTCCTCATTAGATCAATATGAATTCTTCACTTTTTTTAGAAACATTATATATGGAACATAATTACTCAGAATTCACTAAAAATGATCTTATATGATAACAATGGGATAATATATTTTTTACTCCATCAAATATAATCATTTTAATATATTAACACAACTAGGATGTGAAGAATAATAATGTTATCAAATAATACAATTTGGAATATGGTTTACAAAAAAGAAAAGCAAAGGATTTTTTTCCATGTTGTGTTTCAACATGGAATTATGATGAGCTTAATATTCCATTATGTGAAAATATAATACCAAGTAGTATATACATGAGTCTTTTGGGGAATCCCATAAGCTCGACATACATATGTTTCTTGTTGAAAACTAAATATATAGATGTTGGGTATTACATATGACCAAGGTCACTAAAAAGATGACAAGAATTAAGTGAATTGTCCATATTGGGAGTCATAAATATATTTTGTGTGTGGATCATGAATCATGTACAAGTCTCACAATATTTTCTAAAGTGGATTGTGAGATGGATCTCATATAGAAGGGATGAAAAGTTCTCAATATTAAGGAGTCCCACAGTAGACTTTCACTTAGGAGGGATGCTTGTTTATTAACCTTAACATGGATAGGTCTATCTAGTGAAATCCATTTTGGATACACCGCTCTTGTGGCTTGTGACAAACCACATGGTTTCTCCACCTACCAACTATCATATTTCGCCACATGGTGGTGCTCTTGCCTATGCCACCTCACACAAATCTATACTCACTCAATCACTCGTCCATTATTCTTGTCCACCATTCCATTGAGCCTATATGACTATATAGAAATTGACTAACTTATCAGGAAGACATGCCAAGGCCGACTTATTTTTGGAGTGATTAAATAAAAATAAGATTACTAAATTAAAATATATAATAATTTTTACACATTTTTTTTATTATAAAGTAAAATCTATAAAATTGTTTTAATTTATTATATTTTCTAATTATGAATTATTCATATTTTCCCAAAAAATAAATAAATTGCTTATTTTTTAATTTAGTAAACTAAATTGAGAATTAAAAAATATTTTTTATAACAAAAATATATTTTGGAATGTTTATAAAATTTATAAATAGGTGTGTTGTAGTATACTTAACGAAAAATTTTTTATGGTTAATTAATTAATTTTTTTTAGTTTAATAATTAATATTCTATTAATATTAAAAAGTTATTATTGTGGATTTGGAGGAAAATATTAATATGGTGTATAAATATTACAAATAATAATAAAAGTGTTTTAAACCTATTACAAAATTATATATAGTTTTTTAAATATTTAAATAAAATGTTTATATTGAAATTATAAAAATGATTTATAAATAGATTATAAAATAAATAAATAAGGAAAAAATATAAATTCATTATCATATATAATTATCAATTTTTTATAATTAATTATTTTTAAATTGTTCAATTTTAAAATAGGCCTTATTAAGAATACTACTTGGATCACATAAAGCGTGTTTTGATAATATTTTCAAATATAGAATAAATAATGTTTAATTTTATGATATTTAATTTTTTAAATTGTTTACATAATAGAAATTGGACTATAAAAATATTTATATTTTATAAAAATATCATATAATGAAAGAGATCATAATGAAAATGTATTTAATGTTTTAATACCCAATGTTATTTAATATCCATAATATTTATCTTAATTATAATTTTTTTATAAAAAGATTTTAATTTATAAAATTTTAATTAATTATTCTCAATAATAAATTTATAAAATTTTCATTTATTTTATATTTTTTCCATGAATTTTTAATTTATATAAATTTTTTTATATTTTGAATATTGTGTATGAAATATTCTAGCAATACATTGTTTCTCCAAGATATAGCTCTAAATTACTGGCTAGGTATTACTCCATATGATATAGTTTTCATCTTCCATGACCTTGATTTTTATTTGAATTTATTATCTTGAATTTAGTTATTATATATAATTAATGAATATTAGGTTTTAGAGATATCATGAATTGAATTCACTCTTGGGTAATGTCTCCCTATATAGAGGGACTTTGGTTCCAACATCTCTCAATCCTCAAGGATTATGCATTGTCTAGAATGGTAGGGGTTTCATATCTATGGGTTCGAGCTTACTCATATAGATTATTTCAATCTAATATAAATCTAAACATTTAAATTAAATGTTCATACACCATATATATATATATATATGATTCATATGGATATATATATATGAATATTTTTGGCTTATATATTTAGGTGAGTGACATGAAAAATGGGTCGTGTAAATAGTTAAACATTAAAATGGTGTGAACACCTTAATTAGGTAAATAAATCAAGGATTCAAAAAAACTAATTCATTTGAAACATACATACATAATAGATTTAAAAATAAAAAGAAACGTTTTTATATGATTAAATAGTTATGAAGTTCATATGAATATGATATATATTAAGTTGGTGAATCTTTTAAGAAAAACCCTTAAAATACTATTAATGAGATTCCTTCCAATGTGTCTCTTGTTGGGTAGGCCATTATAGAGTAGTTTGCCCCTTTATTTTCCTATGTTATCATATTCATGACATATTTTCTAGGTTACACTAGTTTAGATAACCTAATATGATTACATTACAATATGAAGAGTGGTGATTATATCAACCAATATGGGTTTGGATAAATTTTTTTCTACTCAATTATCCAAGAGTCGCAATGATTTTTATTAGAACGTTGATCGAAATAATTAATTAATTGTTGGGAGATAAACCATAACAGACCCAATATATTGTTAAATATTGATCATAGATCACTAAATAGATATGACTTATGTGGTCATTATTTTTAGTGGCACAAATATCATTATAATTCTTTGATGAAAATATATAAGATGTAGTATTTATTTTATGAAACCATTCTCTTATAAATAAATAGAATCATTATCATAAATCATAAATTTGACCATTGAATGGATAAATTAATGAAAGTAAATTTCTATATTATGAAATTAATAAAATTAAATATAATATTTTTTTGTTTAACCAATAATTTACCATGTAAACAAACTAATGATGATGTTCAATAGATGAATATAATAAGATTATGTGAATAATAGAATGATTCTCTTAAGGTTTCATTAATGCATTTTCCAGTTAAAGAATTTAACCTCTTGTTTTTTATGACGCTGAAAAATTCATGAACTTTTTACCCTATTATTATCAATTGGTGAGATTATATGACTTGCAAATTTTTATTTCAATATTCTAGAGATATATATATAGTAAAAGTGGTTGAAAGTTCAAGCCATAAGAAAAAAAGTTAAGTTAGAGAGTCCAAAAATGATTCTTATATTACAAAAGATCAATTAAAGTTGGATTTATTGGGAATAATATGGAGTAATAATTCCAATTATGGGATTATATATAATACCACATGGATTTTTTGACAATCTATCGAATTTTTGTTGTTCAAAATATATGTTATGAAAAATAATTCTTTGGTTTTGAAGGGAATATGATACAAAATGTATATTTTTTATGTTTTGTAAAAATAATTATTTCAAAATGTAAGGTAGAATTGATAGAGCATTTTATTTTCATTCAAGCGATGGATAAAATAGTTTCTACAAAAGATATTAGAATGCATTAAAATCTTCAATGAATCTATGTAATGGACACGTATCTTTATCTTATTTCTCTTATGTGGTAAGGGATGTTGTTTATTAATAAAATGTCGTTAAGATGAATTTGAGATGATTAATTATAAACTATTTTATTATTCATTAGATTCTATAATATGTTATGAAAAAAAGATATGGATATATATGTGTTTTAACCCATATACAATTTTTATCCATTTATATATTAAAATATGAATTAAAATGTTCTCAAACCCAATCATTAA
Organism: Viscum album; assembly: GCA_963277665.1. Classification (NCBI taxonomy): domain Eukaryota; kingdom Viridiplantae; phylum Streptophyta; class Magnoliopsida; order Santalales; family Viscaceae; genus Viscum; species Viscum album. Next base: position 752,836,252 of record OY728132.1, on the reverse strand, counting down.
TAGAATATATTAATGAATTATCTTCATATCAAGAAAATTATATAATCGCATAGAATTCAATATGTGATACATAAAAATAATTTGTTGTATATTCCTTTTAAAATGACATAAGTGTTATTTCCTTACATAAACATGTTTGTGTTGAATCTTAGAAATAGATTATAAGAAGACTTTAAGGTCAGTGGTAGTATTTTTGAACTTAAAGAAGATTAAATTTGAAAAATAAAGGATTGAACTAGTCACATGTAAGGTTATTATTCATATAATATCCTAAAATTTAGGATATATGATGGTAAGGAAAAAAGTAAATAGTTACATTTTATAACTATGATAAAGTGAATATCACTATTTAAAAAATCGTGCTAGTCTATAATGTAAATTCATTTTTTATCATAAATAGTTAAGGATATATTTATTTATTTAATATAAATATTAACATTGACTTCATGATTTTTTATTGTATAGGTTTCATATATAAGATTATTTTAATCGTGGAAATATTTTAAAGTAGACAAACAAATGATAAAATTATAACATTTGGTTTTGTAATGTTAAAGAGTTTTAATTTGTTTAATGATTTAATCATTTTGAATATGATTCCTTAGTATCACCATTATGAGAAATATCTTACTATACATATTTTTCTTTTGGGAGGGTTTTATCAAGTGGATACATAGATATGTTACAATAATTTTATATTAAGATATAAAGGGTTAACAAACCCTAGAAAAAGGTGCCAACAGAATGGTGAACTAGTTGTTTGTCATATATGATAATACAAATAGATTCATATGTATGATTTTGTTAAATATTATCAAACTAGTTTAAGAATATTTTATATATCATGTTTTTATAACAAATAAAATCTCCATTTATAATTCAATATTATCTTCTATAACTTTACACGAATGGTAGATTGATAAGTATCCCCTCAAAATATATTTTTGACTTTTACATTCCAATTTTAATCATAGTGAATAATGGGCTGTGATAATATGTTAAGGATAACATTAATGGAATATTTTCATTATTTAAAATGGGTTGTATATTATATATCAATAATGTATGATTGAGGTAATAATTAGAGTCTTATTACCTGTATTTACCTTCAAAAGTATATATAATAGAATACCATTAATTCATTTATATAAATTATTGAATATGTTTATTATCAATCCTACTTAACTAAGGTTGGATATATATCTAGAATGAGAAATTTTATACATTGATACCTCACCTATGTACATTAAAAGATACTTAGCTAATGAGGGGGTGGTTGGTTATGAAAATAATTATGTCTTCATTTGGTGTTCAACCAAGATGGGATTTTTTTTATTTTGTAACGTGTAAAGAAATATCCTATTTGATTGAATTATGCTCATGAAATTCATGGAAATTATTATTTGAGTTAAATATCATATTTTCAAATATTAATATGAGGGGATTGATATTTACTCATCCATTAGATGAATGAAATGTGACATATTCATCAACCTGGTAAGTATTCTTTAGAGAATTAAAAAAACATGAGTTGTTATATATTAATTGACTTGTCTAATATCTAAATGGTTTCTTGATGTCATGAATTGTTGGAATATATAGTCCACATATAATTTATATGATACATCTTATAGTGTCAATTTATATATAGATACATGGAAATGTTAGATATAGATCATACTACGCCCTTAAGTAATTTGAGTAAGACTGATTTTCTAGAGGCCTCCCATTACATATATATATAAAATATGGATTTCATATTTGTCTTAAACACTTATAAATCCTATAGGTTCATTCATTTAAAACCATATATAAGGATAAAAAATTTGGACAAATAGGTTTTTCCAAAATAGAAAGATCATAATAAATACATCTCCAAAATATTCAGAATATATTCAAAAAGAGTTTTGATTTTTAAAACAACATCTCAATGAGATTTAATTGCAATTGGGATATTGTTATATGTTCACTAAAAATACACTCATATGAATTATGTATTTTGAACACAAGTATAATATTCATATTGCATATGGATATGTATATATATATATATTCATGTAATCTGTATATATATATAATATAATATGTATATAGTATGAATGATTTATATATATGTCGCATGAAGTGTACACATGACACATACATATAATTCATGTATATTATCATATGATGAATGTACTCATTTTTAGGATTCATGGAGTAAACATACAAACAATTCATTTATAAAATTAATGAAAATCATGTATTCTACATTATTACTGTGTCATCTCCATGCATAGTTTCATCAATATTATAATATTTTCTTCCATTTATTCTTTATTCATGAAAAAGCAATGGGATTTACCAATATAAAGATAATATGATTCTATTTTTTGGTGTGTATGATTCATTTTATTTTTAAATTCTTCTAGGGAACGTTATATTCATGAATTGTTCTATAAGGCCATTCTTATGATGCCTCATCCATCTCTTATCAGAAGATGATAAAAACCATTCATCCACTTGAGATTCATCTAGTTAAGAACCAAGATTCATTCGCTGGTGTATTTTTCTCCTGGTAATTAGGCCTTAATGTACTACTCCCCATGATCTTCTCCAAATCATTCTCTTGAGACCAAGGAAGAATAAATTTTCTATAAAAACATGCCATATATTCGCTCTTTTTGACATGTTTTTTTATATATTTTTGTTTTTCATTCCCTACATGATATTGTCTTGTATGTGTATATTAGAGAATGTGGATAGATATATTAAGATACATTCTTTGATAAGTGAGATAAGTCACATATGAATAATTCCTAGTTAGCGATTTGGGATATGTGGTGGGCTGGATGTATTGTAGCTATGAGTTATGCCGGGGAATAAGATCACCATTTTTAATTTCTTCATTATGTTATGTTAACATAAGTATGAATGGTGTGGTGAAATTGGGCTCTTCAAAGTGGGGTGTTGAGTTACACTACCCATATAGTCTTCTCACTATATGATGAAATTTGTCAAATATGGTTAAACCTCTGGAGTGTTTGTGAGGCTATATGATTTTTACCTTGGGGAATTGTGACTAATTATTGGCCCGACGTGGTGGTGGTGTGGCTCATCATGTGTGATATATTGGCTATTATAATTTTCTCCATAGATATCTTTCTTTAATTATTCGTCTCAATTTGAGTGATTGATCTTGGGATTAGACTTCCCTAAGTGAGATATCATTGGTCTAGGATGTGATTATGAGACCATACATTGAGTGAAAGGTTAGTTATCTGAACACTGGTATGGGATCCTACTCTGAGTTCATATTAATACATTTTTATCATCCTAAACAATTATACATATATATGTCAAAATTTGATTAATTCCGTTCATTCTTGTAAATATAATGGTTAGGTTACAAAGGTACAATATATCATTGATTATTTAGACTCAGGGTTGCGTCTAATGGAAGCTATCAAATATATCATGTTTTTGGAAAAGTAAATATATAAAAAATATTTAGTTCTTGCTTTTTACCAAAATAACATTGAATTTATCACTTTAAATTGGTCACACTAATACAAAAAATGAGGATATATATTCTTTATAAAGTCCTTGGGTTCCCACTTAGATTCCTAAAATTTCTGATTTTTGCCAAAAAATATTATAATGTGAGTCGTCTTGTTCTTTGTCACTTTATCTCTATGATCCAAGATTTATAACAGTGTATCTTCATTGGAGATATCATGTTCTAGTGGTATGACTATTTATTTCAATACATGTGTAGGATATGTTATGTTCTTCTTCAATAATGATACATTGAAAACATCATGAACTAGAGAGAGGTTTGATGCAAATCCTAAGAAATAAGAAAACATCCTGATTAGAACAAGAATATCTAATGGGAATATATTTATATATATGGCATGGATTTCACTTCACTAAAAATATTATCACATTATTCCGTAGAGAAATTAATCGGAATAACTTCTCACTAACAAAAAAATATATATCTAATTGATGAAATTTAGCATAACTATTATATCGACTCCAAGAAACCTTGATGTGTAGCATAATGGATAAAAAATTATATTCTATTTCCTTAACTTCCCCATGTTACATTTGATTTAATTGTCATGATTCATCCAAAAATATATGAGTTTTAACTTTTTTCAATAGATGGATTTACAAGGATCTATCTAAATTCCCATGTAAAATTTATTATTCTAGGAAAATATACTAGAGGAATATGCTTATCCCAAAAAACATTGAAATTTAGAGAAAAAAATTTATGTATATCTTCCTGGGTTCAAAAGGATATCCAAAACTATTCATCTATTTGAGGATGATAGGTTGTACTAAAAAAATTATTAATCTAGATTTTGTTTAAGGCTTTCCATAAATAATAGGTAAACCTTATATCTCAATCATATTCATTAGAATATAGTACCCCATGAAACCTTACAACTTCCTTAATGTATATCCATGAAATCTAATCTATATATAAAATATTCTCTAATAGAAAAAAATTGTTATAGTTTTATAATATCATTTATGCATCCCAAATAAAATTATAGACATTATTTTTTTGGGAGTCTAAAAACAAAAACTTGGTGATTTTTTTTATCTCCATTCATGTATGGGTAATGGCAGTAATATCCCCTTATAATTGTTTCTCTCATCCTTAACTTGATATCATAAAAATCATCAAGATATTTCATTTTTAAATTCTATATTTATGTTTTCCCTCCATAAATATTCTTTCATAACACTATGCATCTTCAAACCATTAGGATGAATAGAGAATGATAAGCTATGATCTTCTTCTAATAACTAATTCATAAATTCTAGTATTTAAGGGGACACATACATGCTTCTAGAGCCATATCATTCCATCATAATCAAAATATAACTCCATAACATTTCACACCCTTTTTTGAATTTTAACTCTTATTTATTCTATTCTTTAATGTTTTATTGGAGAAATGGTTGAACACTAATTTCCAGAAGCCAATAATTCTTCCCTTCCATCAAGATTTAAAGGTATAATTTTTAAAATATATATCCATTATATATTTTTTATCCTCATCATAGATAAGATATCTAGATCCTTTTGACTCACAACATCATCCACCTTCTTCTCTTTCCTAGGGTGGTAATGTAATGATACGTCATAAGCATTAATTAACTCCAACCATCTTTTATGGAGAATATTCAACTCTTTTTGGGTAAATATACACTTTAAGATTTTTTGATCTCTATATATATCACACCATTCTCTATAAATATAATTCCTCCATATATTTGACTAAATATTACCACTAGTAATTCCATGTCATGGGTTAGGTAATTATTCTCATCAATTTTTAATTTAATAGAGGCATAAGCAATCACAATGTAATTTTTAAAAATAACACATTCTATCCATTTGTTTTATCCCCCCACTACCAATCACAAAAACCGTATCCATTGTAGGGTAGCATGATAATTGGAGAACTAACCAACTTTTTCATTATTTCCTTGAAATTTTTATCACATTTATCAGTCCAAATAATCTTGAATCCCTTTTGAGTTTACTTGTTCATTTTGGTAGATATCCATGAAAAAATATTCATATTGTGTTGATAATAGCCATCCAATCCAAGAATACTATGGTTCTCAATCATAGTGGTTAGTATGGGATATTTTTTAATAACTTTAATCATTGATGGATCAATTGATATAGCCTATCTTAAGATTATATGACCCAAAATGAAATATTATATGGCATAAAGTCACACATGGAAAACATTTATATAAGTTGTCCTTTTATAAGGTCTTCATTGCAATCATTCAATGATATCAATGCTCTTCCTTTCACATGGGATTTATAATATTATAATATATAAATGCTACCAAAAAATTATCAATGTAATCTATAAAGACATTATTTGTTAAATATATAAATATAGAGGTGGAATTAGTAAGATAAAATGGAATTACTATAAATTCAATGTGTCTATACCTGGGTGGGAAGGATGCATTGAGATTTTTTTTACTTTTGAACATTAATTAATAGTGTCCAGATCTATGATCAATATTTTAAAAGTATTTAGATCCATAAAATTTAACGAATAAATTGTTAATACAGGTAATATGATACTTATTCTTGATCTGGATCTTGTAATATTCCAATTAATCAATATAGAGTCTCATTAAACTATCTTTATTCATAATAAAAAAATAGGTGCACCATATGGTGATAAACATGGATTAATGAATACACTATCAATATTATTCAGTAGTAGGTTATTCAATTCATAAAACTCTATCAGGTCCATTCTATGTGGAGTCTATAAAATAGTTGTAGCACCATGTGTGTGTTCTTTTAAAAACTCAACAACATGATTCAGTGGAAGCCTAGAAAAATATTACAACAACACATCAAAATAATACAATAAAATAGGAATATATTTGATTCTAAGTATCTCCCCGACCATCTACGATACATACTCCCTTTAATAGGAATCAATACTCATGAAATGTATGAAATTTCAATTCAATCATAATATTTATCCTTAAAATCATAGATGGTCATAGGATGGTTAGGAATAAAAATGTGACATATATTCCATAAAAATTGAAATGATATAAATATAAATAAATCTAATACATTACCAAAATAACATCAAATTTAACTAGAGGGAGGATAACGAGATATTTGTGATGTATATTTCCACAATCATTAATTGGTGAAGAATCATATAATTTAGATGTGATCATCATGCCATTGGGATTTTTCACTACTTTTTAACCAAATAATTATTATGGTGGTAATATAAAACCCATATTAATGTATTTTAATATAAAATTTTGTGTGGATATAGAATCCTATAATAAATTATCAGATCTACAGTGGATGGTAATTTTTTGTTTAACTACTTTGGTATCATACTCTTCATTGGTAATAATGGTCAAATGATATTTAAATTAATCTATGGGATTAAGAGGTTACTGAGTAAAATCATCATCCTTAACCCTCGAACCCAATCACAAGTTAGTATAATTCCCGCACTACTTATATTTTAAACATTGGAGTATAGGTGGTTCATTTTCTGTAGCTTCATATCCATTCACATTACTAGATAACTTTATCCCATCACATTAAAACATTATATCCTGATAACCTTTTATTATATAATTAAATAATTTATAGTCCCTTTAAATACAATTTAATGTTTGTTTATTTCCACCCTTCTGACATAGGGGAAGACTTATCTTCTTCCCTTTGGGGTTTTTATTATTAGATTTTCTATCAAATTTAATCATTTTTATTAAAACAATTAGATTTATTGATGACTCTAATCTTCAATTTTACATTGAGACAACATTTAATTATTTATTCATCTCTACTGAAGACTCATATGGTCAAATCCCATTATAGGTATTTTTTTATGCCAATAAATAATCGATCAATTTGGATTTCATGTTTGATTATAACAATATAAGGGTACCTCAGAACTCTTGTTAAAGTTTCCAAATAGGTACTAATGGATTTATTATCCTTCTGATTTATATCAAAGAATTAATTAAATATTTTAATACGCATAATAAAAGTAAATTACCTATTTAAAAATAACCCTCTATGCTCATCCCACTACACAAAGTCATTTTTTAGGTTTTCCCATGTTCTTGAAAATAATCAGCCGTTTATCTGCTTCACCTTATATGTAATAGAAAACTTAGATAACATTTTCATATTCTGAACGTTATAGAATAGAAAAAATATTTTTCATGGTAATGATCCATTTTTGGATAATTGTTGGATTTGTTTTTCATTCTGAAGGACTCAACAAAACAACATTCCCTTCTTTTCTCAATTGGATTATCAACATGATTCAAGGTTTGAGAACGTTCTACAATCATAACAATGATATTTTTCGATCAATATCACATAAAATTCAGTTACTCTGGGGGAAAATTATTTCATTTCTTATACATTCATTATTATCCTGATTCCTTCCAGTTCCAACCATTGATTAAAACCAAATATCATATTTTGAGAAATAAAAATCACATTGAGAAACCATATAATCATGAAATTTTTTTATATGATCCCTAAATCATGACATATTACTTTAAATCTATGAGAGCATCAGTTTAAAAAAAGTCTTCAATGGTCAATATCTATTTAAAATTTTCATAATGTTTTATAATGAAAATAATAATTGACTAGAAAATATACCTTGAGAGTGTCCAGCCAAGTGCGTAGTCATAGGTCCATTCATTGTGCATTGGTATTGATAAAGTAGAACCCAATCTAACCCTTTCAATGTTGTTACCTGTAGAGATACAAAGCGTGACATACATGGACAATATATTACTTTTTCAGAATACTTAATACATAACAGAAACCAAAACTCAAGGATCGTAATAGTATAGTGTCTTTAGAAACTCGAAATATGATCTTCTAATCTTGGTGAAAGATCTTCAACAACTCCCATAAAAATCTTCCCCTTTTGTTTTCTTACCTAAAACCGTTACTGAAATCCTGGGGAAAATAAAACATATAAAGGGTGAGCTCAAATGCTCTGTAAGGGAAAGAATGGAGAAAATAAAACTAACCATATACGATTAAACTTAAAAACATGAACTTAATGTTTAAACATAAAAATCTTGAGCAAAGACATAAATATTGGAAGTATATAAGGAATGTATCATAATGGAACATCAATATTGATAAAATAGCATGGGAATAAATCATGTAATTGTGGTAACCATTCAGCACATTTTAAGATTTCCATATTTTCCATGGCATTGTTTCCAAAACCATTTTGGTGGACAAATTCCCTTTCTGAATCCAGTTCACTCCTCGTTCCAGTCCTGTATCACTAAACCGGATTAACGTACCATTCCATCCATGTCTATCTCATGAGATATAAATCTTTACCCAGTGTATTGGAGGGAGATATAGGCCCCACCCATCTCATATTGAAATCATTCTTACGTGTGCCACAAAACAATCATAAATCATTCATCATAACCCAAAGAATAAATTGGGTTTCATAAACATCATTCCATCATAAAATAATCCATAAAAAACAAATGGATATCATTTAATCATAATAAAAGTGAAACCATATAAATCATAGAGACATTATACTTGAAACATACAAATATGAAATAATTTCATCTTATATGGAAAAAGGTTTTGATAAAGCACTTGAAATGAATTCTTGAATATAATATCCTTTCTTCTTGAAAATCATTTTCTTTTCACACAATGCTATTAAATTTTAAAAGAAAAGGATTATGTGGAAAATAGTCATGAAATATTATAGAGTAAGCTTTAGGAAAATAATGTTTTATGAAATTGTAAAAATCTGTTCATGCCGTATAAGTTAAAAAAACATTCTTCTCGTACTTTTGTCGAAAAAGTAAAAAAATACCTCGTATGTTAAACAAAAAATGACTCCTTACATACCGTTTAGTAAAATTAAAAAATTGGTAAAAATTACTTTAAACATACATGGAAACATTTTTATAGAACTTGTACATGGATGATAAATATAACCTCAGTAAATACTTACATATAAGCAATCTCGGATAAAAAACGAGATTGGAAAAGTTATCCCTTACCTTATGTCTGATATGCTTCGTATGTATCCGAACCTCCTATATAATGATTTAAATAATCTCATTGAGTTATTATAGAATTATATTAATTGTTATTATATCATATATGGTTCACTTAGGTATTTATATTACCCGTTCATTTGTCAATTCCATGTTAAAGTAGCGTTTTGGGTAAAATCGTTTCATTTATCGTACGTGTTTGGACTTTTTGCTCTTGGTATTATTGTTACTTATATCATGATTTACTTACTTCCAACATGTAAGACAGTATTTATATATCATATATATTCAATATATATATATATACATATATAATATAGATAAATGAAACGAAACACACCGTTCATGGAGACGGTAGGCCGTATGTACGCATGAACACTGTTTTCTTTCATTATTGACTTGAATGGAAGTAAGTAGATGAAATATATATACACACATAAATCAAGTAGCTTTATAATGTCATATATTTATTTATTATTTCTTATATATACTTTATAATCAATCTTGAATGGTTAACATAGAGAATGAATCTCATCGCGTCGTGGAGACAGTAGTCCATACGTACGCACGAGCGATGATATCATTCCCATAATTATTGAATTGAATTGGAGTGGATGATACAATATATCAGGATCAGTATGATTTTATAATAAATATGTATAGTTATATTGACACCATTATACACATCCATGTAAGGTGGTGTTGGAAAAACAGATTACACCACGGCGTGGAGACAGTATTTTGTTCTTACGCATGCGCGGTGATATTGTTTTCCGTAGGATGGAAAGAAGGTTTAATGGGGTTGTTTCATATTTATAACAACATATCGGTATATTATTGATACCGATGTCATTACATTATAATTAGACAACTAAAGAATAATAAGGTTAAGAAGAAAGAAGCTTGAAATAATCGGTAAAAGAGATTACCTCTTCTTCGATGCACCTCCTTTAAACTTCTTCTTAGGGCACTAGGGATGGTCTTTTGAGAAGACCAAAACCTATATTATATAACTATAGAGGATGAGAAGAGTAATTTTCAGGGTTTTTCTGATCTTCAAGGATCAAAAGGGTGTGAAGAGAATTCGGAAGGGGTTCTCTTTTTATAAGGGAGGAGTGGTGCACCTTTGGAAATCTTAAAAATATTAATTTATAATAAATATAAACCCACTTAAAACCCTCCAAAAATGACTCATATTCTAAGATAATATGATATAGGGTTGTAATCTCATCAATTAATAAAATTTAGACATGTAGGAAATTTATTATAAACATTACCAACTTGATTTATCCTTATTTAATCTATTAAAGTTTATTTGTGGTAATAAGATTCTTGATTTTAAATTGTTATAAATAATTAATTATGTGCTATGAATTATCTATAATTAGATAGTTTATGACATTTTAGACTATTTAAATTTAAATTTATAATTTATAATTTTTTTGCGATTTTTGAACAATTTAATAATATGTTATTTTTATAAAATAACAATAGTGTCAATTTTGAAATTATTCATTTATCTGAATTTAAATAAAATCCACACAATGGATATATTAAAACTAAAATATTTAATAGTTTCCTAACATGTCATAGTAATCTATAAATATAGTGGATCACATTAAATAGTTCATATAATATTTATTTTACTATTTGTAAAACCATTTATTTGATATTTCTCTTAATAAAATAATTACTACAACATTTTTGTATAATTATTAAATAAACTTATTTGTTGCATAAAAATTAAAAATAAAATACTAGAATGAATATAAATCGTATATATTTCATATGAATACATTTAGTCGGATTTATCTTCTAAAAGACCCAAATTTTAAAATGTTATATTTATTAAATTATGAAGGTGACAACTTTGACATCATATAAAATAAAATAATATAAGTGTCATAATCACTTTTATAAGACTCCAAAATTTCATATATTCGGTCATTGGATGATTATGGTGTATATATACACTACAAATAAGTTTTGGTCAGGTTTGTGAGCCCTTTATATGTATTACTAATTCATTAAGAAAAATATTATTGATTTTTTTACTAAATAAATAATTTTTTCATCATTAATGTATTTGCTAATAAGGTAATTAAATAACAATTATAAATTTAAAATAAATTACCATGATAAATAACAACATTTTAACTTTAAAATTAGTATTTATCACTGAATTTATATTTTGTATAACATTATATTAAAAATACTTTAATTATTAATGTTTTTGTGAGACATATTTCACTTTCCTATAAATAAAATAAACTAAAGGTCTTAATCACCTCCATGTGGGTTCTAATTGATTCCATTAAGACCAAATATAACTTAGGACGAAAATGTAATCATCTAATTGTATTAAGGTAAGTGTTAGGGTAATTTTATAATATTATATTTACCCTTACTTACCCGATTTACCTTTTACTATGACAAATAAAATTTTCCATAGTTACTATTCATAATGCTCAAAAATAAAAAATTAGTCTATTAATATAATTTATACCCACTGATTCAAAATATGAAATTCATTTTTCCAAATTCAATACAAAAAAGTTACAGAAATTAAATTAAAATTAATCTCATTGTCGAAAGAAAATGGGTTTTTGTTTAAAATATTACAAAAGATAGAATTGATATAACCTACGAATTCAATGTAAAACCAATGACAATGACATAAAATATATTAAATGGTAACAATATATTCTATTTATATTTTTAAACCATTAGATATTATAATTTAACCACATAAATTATTACGATGAAAAAAGTTGTTTTTAATTAAAATATAGCGTGTTTTTACTATTCATTAAAATACGAAAGTTATCAGAATAATATGAAAATTTTATCCAAGGAAAAATTTTATATCCTGATTCCAAATAATAATTTTATTTTTTATAATTTAACTTATAAACATGTCAAAACTAGATTTAATGTGGGTGTGCCATCAAAAGTCGGCAAAACTACATTTTTTTTAAAAATACTTATTTTACCCGAAAAATTTATTTTATTCTCATAACATGTTCTAGAAAATGATTAAGATGAATAATAATGTTATAAAATTCAAAATGTAGTTAATACTATTCATAACAGCTAGTTCGTGAAAATATTATAACCATATATCATTGTTCAGTGAAACCAGGTATTGCGTACAACATACGCTATCGAGGAAGGTCGTGATTGCGTGTAATGCAAGCCGGGTTAGGGTTGCGTGTAGTGAAATCTCCCTTTGGCGTTGCGTATAAAATAATGCAAAAATTATTTCATTTATAAATTAAACAAAATCTATACTTAATGTTGCGTAGAATAATTTCTACAAAACGAACTTGAAATTGTGTGTAACACGAGCCATGAATAGTGTTGCGTATACTGCAAGCTAATATGGTATCGCTTATAACAAAAGATAATTTTGGTGTAGCATACATCACAAGACATAAACAAAATGAAAAGAATATTTTTCATAAAATATCAGGTTGTTACATTCTACCCCCCTTAAAATGAATTTCTCCCTCGAAAATCATCGGGGTTATAAATGGTTTACTACTTGAAATTTTCTTTAATTGAAACCCACATCGTAAAAAGGAATACTAAAATGTAACATTAAAAACTAAATTATGGAATGTAATGGTTACCCAAATTAACTAATCACTGGGTTTACACATAGAAGAACATAGGTGAAAAATATGGATATGGAAGAGAAATCTAACCATCAAGTTCTGATGGAGAGTGGTGGAGGACATGGCTAGGATAAATCCAACAGTCACAAAGCCATAAATTTGTGATGATCTAAGGGACCATCTGATTCATCATATATGAGTATACTAGGACAAAAGTTTTGGTTTTCAATATCATTTCCCTACTGGTGATGATTTTTTGTATAAGGATAAATACTTACTTGATCTCAATGTAAAATCATCATTGGTCATTCCATGAACAATTTTTGCTTCATATCTTATTTAATGATATGAATTTGAATTTTAGATTCTTGAAGTATTATATGATCACGCGAAAGAATGATAGGTCGTTCTATCTGTCTCTATCACAATAAAAGATGAGTATAAGATATTAAATATACATAAGTCCATCTATGGTGAGGTTAATCATACCTGGTTCCAAAAATTGACTTAAACTATATCTATCATACCACGTAATAAAATAAAACTAATTTCTAAAAACTAGGGACTTTCTATTGGCTAGTGGTAGGCGATGAAGGCCTGTCGCACTTCAGTTTTGGGTTCGATTCCCGCACCCATGTCCGATGTGACTTGTTGTCGCCCATCCTGCAGGTTGTCCTTTTTTCTAAAAATATAATATCATAATATCAAAAAGCTCTATCCTTAAACAATACTATCTGATGTCCAACTTTATCAATTCCAACCTTTGGGCTTTTTGAAAATACTTCTATCTAATCTTATAGTATAAAGAGAATGATTACTAAAAAGGTCATATAACAAGCACGTGAATACCAACATTTATCCCTCATATATCACAAGATATATCTTTCTGATCTCATTACAAACATGTGAATATCTTAATCTTGTATTCTCGGGAAAAATGAATACCCATTGAAACTTACTAAAAACATGAATTCTGTCAAAAGTTAATTCATTCCACTTACCAAAATCCCAAAATTTCGATATAATCAAACCAAGGTATCACTTTGTCCTTATATCAGTCATGCACTCATGAATACTATCAAACATATTATTTTCTCCTTATCCATTCATTATGTGCATATCATTTACTTTCCAAAAATATTTCAGTCAATTTCCATGGTTATCAGTACCATATTTTTATTGAAAACCACAATTGACCAATACATAGATATTCAAATATACAATAAAAGTACCTCAACAATAGTATTCTTTAATACAAATACATAACTGCTGCAATCCATCCTCTTCAATGATTGTCATGGAATATGTCCATCCTTGATTTAGAAGTAACCTCTTAGGTCAGGGCATTGAGTTGGGTAATGCCCATTTTCTCCACAAATAAGACATTAAAATCCATAACAATCGATCACTCTATGAACCTTCTCTCCACACAGATAATATCTTCCCCTCTATTTTATGTATCCATCAAGGTTCTTCTTCCCTTGTTTAGAAATCTCAATCTTCCTTTCTTTATGCTCCTCAACATGAGAACATGCATAAAAGTCTATCTTCCTCTTATTTAATGAATTAGGAATACCACTAAATTTCACCTTGTTAATTATATATCACGATGATTGATTCGGAATAATCACAATATCTTTCTCTCTAAACATTAAGTAATTTTTTTTCTCATAGTCACCAATTTTTCCATTGGATTCAATGTTAACCGAATTCCTTCTAGTTCCCTCCATTGACTAAAACACAAATAGAATTCTGTGAGAGGAAAAAATCATACACGGAAAATAACATAATCAAGGGGGAGTACCTTCGATATCTAACATCTTAGGTTTAATTGTAATATCATTACTATAATTCTAGGACTATAACCTATATTTATACTTAACCTTAAGGACATCCCTCGATATACCTTAGAAATATCTTTAGGGATCTCACTAAAGTTTTCACATCCTATTTTCCAAAGGTTGACTAAACCTTTCCTCTAATACCAACCGTAGAGACCCAAATCTTGACATACATGGACAATACATTACTTTTTTGGAATACTTAATACATAAAAAAACCCAAAACTCAAGGATCGTAATAGTTTAGGGTCTTTGGAAACTCGGAATATAATCTTCTAATCTTGGTGAAAGATCTTCAAAAACTCCCATAAAGATATTCCCCTATTTTTTTCTTACCTAAAACCTTTCTTGAAATCCTGGGGAAAAGAAAACATATAATGGGTGAGCTCAAATGCTCGGTAAGGGTAAGTATGGAGAAAATAAAACAAACCATATACCATTTAACTTTAAAACATGAACATAATGTTTAAACATAAAAATCTTGAGCAAAGACATGAATATTGGAAGTACGTAAGGCATATATCATAATGGAACATCAATCTTGATAAAATAGCATGAGAATAAATCATGTAATTGTGGCAACCATTTATCACTTGTTATGATTTCCATAGTAGCCAAGGCAATGCTGCCAAGACCATCTTAGTGGACAAAGTCCTTTTCTGAATCGAGTTCACTCCTCGTTTCAGTCCTGTATCACTAAATTGGATTAACTCACTGTTCCAGCCATGTCTATATCATGAGATATTAATATTTACCCAATACATTGGAGGGTTATACAGGTCCCATCCATCTCATATTGAAATCATTATTATGTGTGCCACAAAACAATCATAAATCCTTCATCATAACCCAAAGAATAAATTGGGTTTCATAAACATCATTCCATGATAACATAATCCATATAAAACAAATGGATATAATTTCATCATAAGAAAAGTGAAACCATATAAATAATAGATAAATTATACTTGAAACATACACATATGAAATAATTTCATCTTAGATGGAAAATGGTTTTGATAAAGCACTTGAAATGAATTCTTGAGGACAATATCCTTTCTTCTTGAAAATCATTTTGTTTTCACAAAATGCTATTCAATTTTAAAAGAAAAGGATTTTGTTGAAAATAGTTATGGAATCTTGTAGAGTAAGCTTCATGAAAATAAGGCGTTATGAAACCGTAAAAATCTTTTCATGCCATATAAGTTAAAAAACATTCTTTTCGTACTTTTTCCGGAAAAATAAAAAAGTACCTCATATGGTAAACAAAAAAATATTCCTCACATAACATGTAGTAAAAGTAAAAAATGGGTAAAAAGGACTTTAAACATATATGAAAACATTTTTATAAAACTTGGACATGGATGATCAATATTACCCCAGTAAATACTTTCATATAAGCAATCTAGGATAAAAAACGAGATTGGAAAAGTTATCTGTTACCTTATGTCTGATATGCTTATATGTATATGAACATCCTGTATAATGATTTAAATAATGTCATTGAGTTATTACAAAATTATATTAATTGTTATTATATCATATATGGTTCACTTAGGTATTTATATTACCCGTTCATTTGCCAATTCCATGTCAAAGTAGCATTTTGGGTAAAATCGTTTCATTTATCATACGTGTTTGGACTTGTTGTTCTTGACATTATTATTACTTATATCATGATTTACTTACTTCCAAAATGTAAAAAATGATTTGTATATCAGATATATTTAGTATATATATATATAATAGATAGATAAATGCAATGAAACACACCGTTCATGGAGATGGTAGGCCGTACGTATGCATGAACGTTGTTTTCCTTTCCTTATTGACTTGAATGGAAGTAAGTATATAAAATATATACATATATAAATAAATACAGTAGGTTTATAATGTCATATATTTCATTATTATTTCTTATATATACTTTATAATCATTATTGAAGGGTTAACATGCAGAATGAATCTCATCGCGTCATGGAGACGGTAGTCCGTACATACGCATGAGCGATGATATCGTTCCCATAATTATTGAATTGAATTGGATTGTATGATACAACATATCAGAATCAGTATGATGTCATAATAACTATGTATAGTTATAATTTACACCATTATACCCATCTAGGTAAGGTGGTGTTGGAAAAACAGATTACACCACGGCGTGGAGACGGTATTCTGTACGTACGCACGCCCGATGATTTCATTTTCTATAGGATTGATAGAAGGTCAAATGGGTTTGTTTCATATTTATAATAACATATCGGTATATTATTGATATTGATGTTATTAATTTATAATGAAACAACTAAATAAGAAGAGGTTGAAAAATAAAAAAGCTTGAAAGAATCGGTAGAAGAGATTACCTCTTCTTCGACGCACCTCCTTTAAACTTCTTCTTAGGGCACTAGGGTTGGTATTCTGAGAAGACCAGAACCTATATGATATAACTAGAGAGGTTGAGAAGAGTAATTGTTAGGTTTTGGCCAAGCTTCAAGGCTCAAAAGGGTGTGAAGTGAAGTGGGAAGGGGTTCCCTTTTTATAAGGGTGGAGAGTGGCACCTTTGGAAATCATAAAAATATTAATTTATAATAAAACTAACCCCACATAAAACCTCCAAAAATGACTCATATTAGAATATTAGATGAGATAGGGTTGTAATATCATCAACCAATAATATTTAGACATGTAGGGATTTTATTTTAAACATTATCAACTTTATTTAGCCTTATTTAATCTATTAAATTTTATTTGTGGTAATAAGATTATAAATTATAAATTTTTATAAATAATAACTTATGTGATATTAATTATCCATAATTAGATAACTTATGACATTTTCGACTATATAAATTTCAATTTATAATTTTTAAATATTTTTTTGATTTTTAAACAATTTAATAATATGTTATTATTATAAAATAACAATAGTGTCAATTTTGACATTATTCATTTATTTGAATTTAAATAAACTCCACACAGAGGATATATTAAAACTAAAATATTTAATAGGTTCCTAAAATGGAATAATAATCAATAAAATTAGTGGGGTACATTAAATAGTTCATATAATATTTATTTTACTATTTGTAAAACCATTTATTTGATACTACTCTTAATAAAATAATTACTACAACATTTTTGTAATTATTAAATATACTTATTTTTTGCATAAAGATTAAAAATAAAATACTAGGATGAAGATAAATCTTATATCTTTCATTAGAATACATTTAGTTGGATTTATCTTCTAAAACACTGAAATTTTAAAATGTTATATTTATTAAATTACGAGGGTGACATCCTTGACATCATATAAAATAAAATAATATAAGTGTTATAATCATTTTTATAAGACTCCGAATGGTAATTGGATGCTTATGGTGTATATACACACTACTAATAAGTTTTGGTTAGGTTTGTGAGCCCATAATATGTATTGCGATTTAAATAAAAACAATATTAATGATTTTTTTACTAAATAAATAATTTCTGCATCATTAATGTATAAGCTAATAAGGTAATTAAATAACTCTTAAAAATTAAAAATAATGTACCATGATAAATAACAACATTTTAGATTTAAAATGAGTATTTATAACCTAATTTATATTCTGCATAACCTTATATTAAAAATACTTTAATAATTAATGTTTGAGTGAGACATATTTCAGTTTCCTTTAAATAAAATAACCTAAAGGTCTTAATCACCTCCAAGTGGGATCTAATTGATTCCATTTAGACCCAAATATGACTTAAGACGAAATACAATCATCCAATTGTATTAAGACAAGTGTTATGGTAATTTTATAATATTATATTTACCCTTAACTACCCGATTTACCTTTTACTATGGTAAATAAAATTTATCATAGTTACTATTCATAATGCCCAAAAATAAAAAAGTAGTATATTAATATAATTTGGACCCACTGATTTCAAATACAAAATCCAGTTTTCCGAATTCAATACACAGAAGTTGCATAAATTAAATTAAAATTAATCTTGTTGTCGAAAGAAAATGGGGGTTTCTTTAAAATATTGTAAAAGACTGAATTGATTTAACCTACGAATTCATTGTAAAATCAATGCTAATGACATACATTATATTAAATGGTAAAAATATATTCTATTTATATTTTAAAATCATTCAATATTATAATTTAACCACATAAATTATTCCGATGAAAAAAGTTGTTTTTAATTAAAATATAGCTTGTTTTTACTATTTATTAAAATATGAAAGTTATCAGAATAATATGAAAATTTTACCCAAGGTAAAATTTTACATCCTGATTCGAAAGAATAATTTTATTTTGTAATATTGTACTTATAAACATGTCAAAAAAATGTAATGTGGGTGCGCCATCAAAAGGCGACAAAACTACATTTTTTTTAAAATACTTATTTTACCCCAAAAAATTATTTTATTCTCATATCATGTTCTAGAAAATGAGTAAGATGAATAATAATGTTATAAAATTCAAAATGTGGTTAATGATATTCATAACAGCTAGTTTGTGCTAATATTATAACCATATATCGTTGTTTAGTGAAACTCGGTATTACGTACAACACATGCTATCGAGGAAGGTCGCGATTATGTGTAATGAAATCCAGGTCAGGGTTGTGTGTAGTGAAATCTACCTTTGGTGTTTCATATAACATAATTCAAAACTAATTTCAGTTATACATTAAACTAAATCTATACTTAATGTTGTGTAGAATAATTTTTACAAAACGAACTTGAAATTGTGTGTAACACGAGCCAAGAATAGTGTTGCGTATACTCTAAGCTAATCCGGTGTCGCGTATAGGACAAGATAATTTTGGGGTAGCGTACAATACAAGACATCAACAAAATTAAAAGAGTATTATTCATAAAATCTCAGGGTGTTACATTACCCCTAGGTGCTGATGTTCCACAATTGTATCCAATTTTCAGTATCTTGACAAGATGTATTTTCCAGGAAAACCACGCTTATTTATTTACCATAACTGGGAAATTTCTCCTATATGTAGGCTTATCACAATGGTTCTCACTATTTTTTTTTCTGATCCTAATTTCCAAAAATAACTAAACCTTTCTCTAAAACAGACTAAGGAGACCTAATCATTCTATCAATAAATAATAATTCCTATTATATGAATATTCATTACTTATCAATATAATCCATGATAAAATCATAATGGATTGGTATCATTGAAAACATGGGTACATAATAAACTTGTACAAAAATATCCACATCATCTCCCATGGAGTTATTCAGAAATTACACCCCTCTAAGACAAATCATACTTAAAACATGTCTTCACATCCTAAGGAAAAGGAAACATAATAAAGGGTGAGCTCAGATGCTTAGTAAGGGTGAATAAGGGAGATATAAATCAATGATTATTTTTTAAATAATACATGAAGTTAAGGGTATGATAAGTTGAGGATAATATTTAGAAAATAATATCCAGTAATTTAGAGATAATACTCATGAGTTGTGGGATGAATATTTTCAGTTAATATGACATGAATCATAAATGAATCAAAGAACATGATCTATAAGATCATAACATTGGCATAAAATAATATCCTAAAATAATTTCTTAATCTTATTTATAATCAGAAAAATCCTATTTCAAGGCTACCCACAAAGATATTTATCACATGTTTGGCTTGGGATATTTACCCATGTACCTACTTTGGGCTTGGGATATCCATCTATTTACCCAATTTTAGTTTTTGTGTAACCTAATATATAACCTCTTTTGGTATTAGGAAATAATCTTATATAATCTCTTTGATCTCATAAAACATCAATATTTACCCAATGCATTGGAAGGATACGATGGACCCACATGTCACATAATCATAATCCATTCATATTTATCCTAAAATTCCATGAAATTTTTATCATTTCATTATAGATTAACCCATGTGAAAGAAAATAGGTTTCATCAATATTTATATTTCATAATTTTAAACAATATAGTAAAAGGATATGTGTGATATTATACATTGATATCTATAGTGAATCATAAGTAACATCAATGGATGTTATCATAGATGAAAAATGGCCATAAAGGATTACATGAATTTTTCATGAGGAAAATAAACTTTTCATTTCCCCACCATTGGTGGTGGGGTGGTAAGGGTTTGGAGGGGTGAGGGGCTGGTCACGGGGTCAAGTACCCGACTTGCAATTTATTGTTATTTTCTTCCTTCTATCGTTTTCCGCTTTCGCGGTTGTACCTAATTTTTTATAAAAAGATACACTTTTTATTTTGAAATCACTTACTTACCAAAAAAATTATTACAAAAAATTAGGGAAAAAATTATTGTAAATAACCATGGGAAAATTTAAAGGAATATTCTATGGAAATGTTATTCGTGGTGGTGGGAAAATTAATTCGAGGAGTATACATTAAAATAATGATTTCAATCACATATTTGGTTAAAAGTAAGTCATTTAAAAAAAATTTAAAAGTAGATTCCTTTAAAAAATTTCATAAAAATTAAAATATAAGAAAAAAATTTATAAAATTTTTAAATTTTAAAAATATTTTGAGACTTTTTTAATTAAAATATTAATTATAAAAAAATATTTTTGGAAGAAGAAAAAAACAACGTCAGTTTTTTTTAAAAACAGTATTTCATACATTTGAGTATATAGAGGGAGGATATGAAAGGAAAAAGTATAATTTCTATAAATAACCTAATTTGAATAAAATAAATGTGATTTATGAGTGAAATATCACATAATTTAATCATCATAAATTTAAGCATAAACAATTTTGATAGAAATGATATTGTAATATAAAACTCTTACCTCATGTCCAAATTTATTTATTAGAACTATAATCTCCTATATAATAATTTTAAATTTATTATAATTATATAACATAACCATATTCAAACCTATATGACAATATATTGTCTAATTATACTATTTCAACTCCTAATTTCTAATAATTCTTTATTAAAATTGTTTTTAGTGCTAACTGTTTAATTTTTCAGGAAAGCATAAATTCAAGAGTTCTTGTATGTGTAATTTTATCATTTTTACATAATCAAATGTATTTTGATCATTATAAAAATATCATATTTATTCATTATAAACATATTTATAATTATCCAAAAATGGTTGATAAGGAAAATGAATTTCAGCATTCTTTGATAAGGTTATATAATCGTATGAATAAACAGTGTTTTCATTTCCTAAAAAGAAGAAGGAAATAAAGATAAATAATATGATATCACTATATAATCAAAATTATAACAAAAATATAATATATATTTATGAAATCCATAATTATATCAATTAATGTGTTGGAGTGACAAAAATGAATCATATCACTATGTGGAGGTGGTAGTCCACTCGTACACATGAACAATACTTTCATTTACAATTTGATGGAAAAGATATGGAAAATGGTTATGTAATCATCATCATAAAATTTAGGTATATTAATTATAATTTAGTAATTATGTTATTATAGATAAATTATATTTAGAGTACATGGAAGAAGAAATAAAATTGAAAGGTCTCGACTAATATTTAATCCTCTTCTTTGAGAGACCTCCTTCTATTCTTACCAAAGGCCTTTAAGTGTTATTATTTGAAGAATAAAAGGGGATTCAAGATGATGGTAAGTAATATAGGAAGGTATTAGGTCAGGTATTAGACATTATATATGGCTCAATCACTGTGAATAATGAAGGATATGAGGTTTCTTTTCAAAAGTGAGTAGAAGACACACTTGGAATTACATAATAGATTAAAAATATAATTATTGTATTCCTTAAGTATAATGATTCTAAATGGAAAATTAAAAGAAGATAAGATAACATAGTGTCTAAATATATTTGAAATATAATAATTAGAAGTATTTATTTGGGATTATAACCCTTTTCACAAATTTAACACTTGTTAAACCTATTCTAACCTTCATAGTGATAGTTTTTTTTTACTATTTTCACTATTAATTATAATAAAAAATGAAAGTTACCTCACTAGAATAGGTTTTACAATGTGATACTCTAACACATTCCATGTTAGATTTTTTACTATATAGATTAGGGTTAACATATCGAATAATATATAAGGCAATATTTATTTTCTAAGTAAAAACTTTTCCTCATCCTCAGTTAGTGGATAAGGTTTTTCTTCAATGAAAACAAATACAGAGTGTGTGACTAAGAATCACACTTTTTATAGTGTACTAAATAATGATAGGTGGGGTATATTACATTGAGACTTACGCCAAATGACAAGTATGATGTGAAATTAGAAATACATTCAATATTTGAATGCAAGAAATGATGTGGGTTGTAGAACATTCTTAATTTACCCCCACCGATCCCACTAAACATAGGGATAAGTAGACATAAACAATATTTTGGTACAAATTTACTTGGGCTCTTATGGCACCGACCTAGATTTATCATATATCCCATTAACGAAAAACATTCCAAAAAATTATATATAGGGTAACCCACGTGTCAGGATGCTATCTGTACATTCACAACCACCATATGAGGCTTATACGCTATGTCTAGTTGAGTACATACTATGAACTATAAATACATTGGTTTTATTATAAATTATCACATGGGTGTTAGAATAACACATTTAAAGAGTCCATTATAATAATTTCTCTATAAATATAATGATGGAATAAACCTCTCTAGAACAAGATAATATTGGAAAGGAATGATGATTAGTTTGATCTTGCTGAATCTATAGAGGTTGTAAGAGAGATTGAGAAAGACATTCAATGAAGACTCTTAGTTAGTACTCCCCTAGTGTTATTTTTTATGACAGGGGTTATATCTCTTGAATGCATAAGGGAATCGATATCCCCTCAATGGTTTGTGATATGGGTCCTCTATATCAAAAAATTTGGGCATGGGATCGGTGCTCCCTCAATCTCGATGAGGATCTGGTCACCCATACTATATAAAGGGTTGGTCCCCACCCCCTATATAATGATGTGGGGGTTCGGTGTCAATATAATTTTGTGCCCTCCTTCCAGCATTATGGGATAAAATTTCTTTATCTATAAGATTAAATAGTCCCATTATTAATACTTATTCATTATGTGGTGTAGGTACTCCATAAGGGGTTGGTACTCCCTCTATTAAAAACATTTCTTTTTTATAGTGAGGGTCCCCCACTATGGTTACAGAGAGGTAGAAAGGGATTTATAAGGTTCAAGTAGTACTGATGATGAATTATTTAAGGTTTTTGAGTATTGACACATGAAATAAGTGCTTGGATTCAATTGATATATAACTTAAATCTAGGTTTTTTAATTCGTAATCTATACTTTCCTTTGATGTTTTTGTTGTATTTAGTTTCTTCGAATACATGATCCCTTGGTGTGATTAGTTTTTAATACTGGGGTCGTTCCTTTATCCCTAGTTTTTCTAACCTTATATTATACCTATATTTTTTCATCTTTTTTGGGATGAATTGTTTTTTTCTTTTCATTTTTTCATTATAGAATCTTACTGGATATGTTTACACTCACCCCTATGTGGGATTTGATCCCACACATGTTTTTTGGTGCTAAGAATGCATGGATTGAATGTAATATTATTATAAATAGTAATTAAGGTAATGTTTATTCATAGTGGAGTGAGGTTATTTATAATTATAGTAGTTTTCATTTGAGTGAATTTTATTAGTACTTTCAGTGAGGTGGTTCCATACCTCATATTTAATATGTTTTACTCAAATAATTTTCATACGTATTGATGTATGTGGTTCTTTCATATGTGACTTTGTTCCCATTGTCGAAGTCTCATTCACAAGATTTAATACAATATATATATATATATATACATTTGGTTCTTGTTGATTATATGTTGTTTCTGAATTTCAATTTTGTTGTAGGGGGTTATGGGATAATGCCTCCCATGTATACAATTCCATATTAGCATGATTCATTCGGCCTTGAAATATTGAAAATGATATTATGGTGGAACTCTTTGCATAATGTGGGCCTAACAGAGGTAAAAGTGGGTTAGGTCTTATTAGAATGGTATCGGAGTGGTCGAGTCCTGGGAAAAAAAAATAAGATTTACGATTCATGAGTTGTTAGCATAGAAATTTACTTCAATTGTGACAAGGAGTATGGATTTTAGGTTTTCAATAAAATTACCCAATTTGTTATAATAACCAACATATCTTTTCCACTAGACTAGGTTAATCTATTTAACAACATAAAAATCTAAGACATTGGTTGTGGGGTACAGTTGGGATGATACATGCATCACGTGGTTGAAAATTGAGGTCTTTGTGTATTTACTATATCATTTATACCTCACAAGATTTTATAATATTTGGTCCATAAATTAATATAGGGGACTCTTCTTGTATATATATAGATTAAATTCAAATGAAGGATTGTTATAAGATATTGCAGGTTCATAGGCCTCTCAAAATTGACCATTATGGTGATGAGGTGAATATTTAATTACTTTATTGAGAGGTATCAGTACCCCACTAATAGTGGTAATATCATTCATTATTTTTTATTATATCGGGCCTTGTTTTATAGTGGATAGTGGTTTCTACTGAACTAGGAATTCCATAGGTTGAGTGCACTGTATTTTCTTGTGTCAGACCTCTTCTATTTCAAGGTATACCTAATCTATGGGAAATAAAGGATTTGTTTGAGTTAGTGACTTGCATTTCCTATTTGACTTATAAACCCATAAACTGGATATAGGTTCTTTAATTGAGTTATTTTCACACCAAAAATAACTATTGGTTGATATTTTTTACAAATGATCACAATGATGATTACTCTTCCATGGTAGGAGTTTGGAATTTTTTATAGAGTAATTCTATTCAACCTTACTAATTATATTTTGAGTTTAGGAAATGTTGTACCTTCTTCCAAACAAAAAGACTATGGCCAATTTTACATTAAGATTCACAAACCTTAAGAGTTTATTACTAAACATGATTGTTGATGAATTCTTTTAAAATAATTTTTTTAGGAAGGGAATCCAATGAGATAATATTGGATTTCAATCCTATGTATCCCCTTATATGCTGGAGTTTTATAGAAATGGTGGTGGTGGGCCTTGAGTAGGTAGTTTCACATGTTGTACATGGTATCATACCTTTATTCTTTACATCAAAACGAGTAGTCATTAATATCAATGTGTGTTAACTTCTATATTTATATCATTGAATTTGAATTTTTAGATTTCAGTAGAGCTACTAGCCTGAATTATTTTTATAGAAACTCAATCTATTATTGGTCATACTCTCTCTAACATCTATCAATGGTTTGGGTTTATCCTTAGAAATGATAAGTTCCTTTAATGATATGGAACCATTATAAATATGATATATTCTAACATCATTCAATGTATGGATTAACGAAATAAAATCAGAGTTTTGTTGTTTATGAATATTGAAATATGGAATTTAATTGAGTACATGGGTTTAGAATAAATATTTATGGTAAATAGGACCTTCATGTAAAGGATTTAAGGACAACCTAGGGGGTTATATAGCATATTTCTCATCAGTTGGTGTGTAGGGACCCAATTTTTTCTCTGGTATATAACTATCTCATTTTTTATTTATGTAAAATAGGATCCCCTTGATGAGTAAAATGGAAAATTTAACCTTTATAACAATATTGTAATTTTTCCAATAGTTTCATAGAGTTTGGTATATACCATTTCCCTTGGCCTAAATCTTGATGATGTTCTGTGTTGGTTGAAATTTTACAAGATACTAATTACCTATTAAATAAAATCAATATATATAGGTTGATTTAAGAAATTGAAATCACTTAAGCGGGATCTATGATGTAAATTATTACACATTATATTTTTTTAGCATGGTATGTGGTACCAATAAGTATTTTAATTTATGTTTTCGGGTCAAGGGACTTCCACCATGTATTTTCAAGTCATCAATTTAAACCCATATTTTGACATGATTCATGATTATTCCACCCACCTTATGGAACATCTCTAGGGTTGGATTCTTTAGACATAAAACCTAATATGGATAGAGGATGTTGGAGGAATCTGATTTTTTTCGTTCCTATATAATATTTTCTATGAGAAGGAGGATCCATTTTTCAATAGTGATTGAATTTTAATGCTTTGATGTGATCAACATGTGGTAAAGATTTCTTCCACATGTAACTTTTACTTGTTATTCATGTGGATAGATTTATATAGATCACATTTGACTTATTCAATACCTCAAACTAATTTTATGATTATAATTATTGGTTAATCCATGTTCTTTAATAAATAATCAATACTTTATAGAAATTTTAAAATTTCTAATTTAGTCTATTAACATTTATATATTTGATAAATAAATTTTGAGTTGTTTATATTTAATCTTATTGATTTTAACCTCACATAAAATTGATTTTCATTATCATCATTTATTTATTTATAGAAAAATAAGGAAAGAGGAGTACAAGAACCCCAAGGGGCGAGGCCAAAGGGACCTCACGTGCCTACAGAGGTCTGAAGTAATGATGTACAAGGGCATCTGCCCTAATCAGGTCCACTCCCTCAGGTTTCAAGAGGTTAACGTTTCCGGTACAATAACTTTGGGAGCCTTGCTCAGCTAAAGAGGCAAGGTGGCCCACCACTTTGTTCCCTTCACTCCACATGTGTATCACCTTTATGTTGTTAGTATTGAGCATGTCGTGGCACTTTTGGATGATGTAGGTTGTTGACCATGGTGCCTTTCCCAATCCCTTCAAGAAGTTGTACAGGATTAGAGAATCCATATCCACTTCAGAGAGGTTGATACTAGCCTGTTGACTAAGAGAAAGGCCAGTAAGGGTAGACTTGGCCTCTGCCTGGATGGAGGAACCACTACCCATATAGGCAGAGAAAGCCAGGATGACCGAGCCTCTGGAGTCCCGCACGACCCCAACACCTCTTATAACCCATGCACTGTAGGATCCATCCATATTTAGTTTCAAACTACCTGTCGGTGGAAGCCATCACACCCAAAGACCCCTTAATATTCTATTGTCTGGACATGGGACTGTACCCTTGAGCAGAAAACACTGAAGATTAGGGGCCTCACCCCATTCCTTTAGAAGAAAAACAATATCAAGAAGTTGGTTACAGATCCTGGCAATGATGGTCCTGCCTGAGGCTTGGACTCCATCAAAACACGACTTGTTATGCGCCTGCCATAGGCACGAGCAGTTAGTGAGGAGTACAACCACATGAGCCTCCTTCTCCGAACCTGTCAAACCCACACTGCAAAACCATCTATCTAGAAACAGAGAATCATCCATATGGAGAGTGGAAATAGTAGTAAAAACACCCAAAAAACCCAGACCTCCCACGCCCAAAGGCCTTTAAAAAAATAAGGTCCACACTTTCTTATCGAGGATTATTACAACAACAACAACATCTTGACACCAGGCTGATCCCACATCGATTTATGCTAACATATGAAGGAATTGTGTTGTTCCTAATACACCAGAGGATAAAATTAAACTTTGTAGGAATCTGTTTGCACCATAGGATATCACCCCAATCATCTGAAGAACACTGGGAATTTGATACCCTTCTGCAATCCTTTGCTGAAAAGGTCCCTAAACATGATGGAACCAAAACACATCTTTCTGGGTCCTCATTGGTGGAGATGAGGTCAAAAGAAGCATTCTACTGTTCATCATGGATAGAAAAAATGAATTTCTAGAACATAATAGCCTCGTGGAATGATATATTCCGCACCGGCCATCCCAGAAATCAGATGACCTCATCGGCCCAGTTCTGGGGCCAAAACAATAAGTCGTCATTCCCCAAAATCCACTATGTAAGGGGCTAAAGGTTTGGGATAGATGAGAGGATAGAGGCATAGAATGGATATGCATTGTGGCCACCCCTATCTGAACTCCTTCTCCATCGTACATCCATAGCCCTCCCCCAAAGCATGTCGAAGCTGCTGCATAAGGATATGAACTAATTCTTCCAGTTAAGAACTCTTTCCATAATACTACTCACAATATGATAGAAATCCCGACTCTAAAGCCTTCCCGAGGAAATAAGATCCCCTAGATAATCCATCAGAAGATGGACCCTATGCATGTCGAAGATGCTGCATAAGGAGGAGGCCCACCTGACATTGCATCTTTTGGAGATAAACATATTACTATTTTCATTATTGACAACCTGACCACTCAATTGGAATTAGACCTCCAAAACATTGATAAACCCTCTCACTAATCTTATGTTGGAATTAATGAAAACAATGGTGTCGTCAGAAAACATGAGATGAGAAATACAATGGGATCTCATTCTTCTGTGAAAAGGAAGGATTTCACCATTGGACACACTCCTTTTGATGATTCGGCTCAGAACATACTGTGCAAGGATGAAGAGGCTCGGGGAAAGAGGGTCCCCTTGACTTAAGCCACTAGAGGCTTTAAACAAACCATGAATTTTACCCATGTAGGAGACCGCCATCTAGGAAGAACTGAAGCACCTGAAAAGGAGATCTCTAGACAGGGAGAAGAACCCCATACCTGTCAGAACCATATTGATGAAGCTTCATTCAACCCTATCGTATTCCTTATTAATGTCAATATTTATTTCCCTATTGGAACCATGGGACTTAGTGACAAGGTCCCTGATATGATCATGTTCTACATCAATGGCCCCCTGAGTGCACCTACCCTACACAAATCCATGTTGTTTCGGGGACAACCATCTCAGCAGGCAAGGAGAAAGCCTAGAGTTTATAACATTGGACAAAATATTATAAGGCATGTTGCACATACTCACTGGTCTGAAATGAATAAGAGTTTAGGGATTCATGATCCAGGGAATGAGAACCAAAGTGGTATCCGACACAATCTGTGGTAGGGACCCTCCTCTAAATAAGTCTTGGAAATCAAGAACTACATCAGATTTAATCACATCCCATTAGCTTCTATAAAAAGATCATGGGAAACTATCTAGGCCTATTGCACTGGCCGGATTAGTATTCCACAAGGCCTTATGAATCTCGGCCTCATAAAGAATGGCCCCTTGTTTATCATTGAAAGGGGGATACCAGGGAGGGAATAACAGTCATGATATCATCATTGATCCCCAGATATCCATTTAACATTTTAACGCCCCGACCCCAGTTACCTAGAGTTGGTGCATTATTACATAACATTGGCATGATCACAAATGATCAAGTCTCGAAAGACTGATTATTTTACTATTCTTGGAACCACTAGATACATTTAAAAGTCTTACATTACATGGTAAAGTCCAAATCTACAACAACATAGTCTCTATAGTCCACACTCATATCCCCTTAGACTATCCCTGCAGTTCAGTCATAAAAGACTTCTTCACACCCTGGGAAAAATAAAGCATAGAAAGGGATGAGCTCAGATGCTCAGTAAGGATAACAATAAAACGGAAACTTTTGTAAACAAGTATAAACATTTAAGGCAATGTATAACTAAAACAAAAGGCTTTTAAACTTGAACATCAGTATACTATGGAAAAAATGAAATGAAATAGTGCCATTTACTTATTCACATGGATATTATACTAGTTGAATAATGACATGCAATATCAATAACCACTTTCTTAATGATGGAATTCATAATGCCAAACTATCATAACCACATAGGCAAGGCCTTGTTCCAAGACTACAAATAAGATTTTTTCAAGGCCTTGTGCCAAGACACTAGTTTTTCTCATCAAACCTACAGATTTATCGAGGAGCTATATCGGGCTCCACCCATCACTTAATAAGCCTGATTCATTACTCATATGAATAGGTTTAAACATAACATAAACATTCGTATTAAAACTAGCATATGAAATGTCAATAATTTATCCACAAACCATGAATGGTATAAAAATAGCATATCCATAGTAAAAAAATAACTCATTCAATATAATATGGAATATTTTATTGTAACAGATTAACCTCAATCAAGAATAATGAAGGATATTGACATAGATGAAAATAGTCATCAAAACTATTTGAGCGAAATATTCCCCATTTTTATGAAAACATTTACAGGTATCATTATTTATCAAGAAGCCATTTAAAATAGATTTTTGAATCAAAGTTTCCCATACCACTTGGAAAATTTTAAAAGAAATTTTAATTTGAAAACATTATTGTCCATATAAATAAGTCCTTAAAACCATTTTAAAACATGGACTTTAATGAGAAAGAATTAGAATAATAAATATTTAAAACATTTTAAAGTAATATTTTAGATATAGTTCTTAACCAAAAGAGAGACACTTGAATAAAAATAATTGAGGTAATAAAAACTTTTTAATATCATGTGAATAAAGGTATTCATAATATACTATGTCAAAGTACATTATATACCCCATATAAAGGTGATTTGGTGTATAACAACAAAGAAGTCTCAATGAAATGTAAATTGAGATGAAATCTCTTATAAAGACCATATCCTTTGGTTAAGGGTAAATCAAAGACATAATTATGTGTGAAAAATATAAATACAGTCAATATAACTGGATATTAATTGTAAATCAATCAGATTACATTCACACATATTCTTGTAAAAATAACACCAATGAATTTGATATTTAACTCAACAAATAGAGATTGAGTTAAAATTAATTTTAACTAGTTCATATAGATGACTTGAGAATTTTTCAATGGAGTGATTATGTGTATCAAAATTATATCCACATAAAGGGGAGTACAAAATTATGGCATAAGAAAATGAATAGTAATTCCACACATAAACTTGGAGTAAAATAATCAATAAAGTATGCGTAAAGCAGAATGAGTGGAAATTAAAATTTCAAATTCTCATATCGATTTTGTAACTTACGAAACATACACCAATGAAAGAAGGATCACAAAATGATGATGTAAATATCCATAAATTAATGTATATTTCACAATGAATACAATCATGGGCAGTACACACATCACATGCAATAAATATGTGGTGACCAATTGAAATCTTACGGAATTAAAATTGAGATAAGAAACCCCTTACTTTGTACTATTTCCTTGGTTGAGGGTTATTTAAAATC
This sequence comes from Viscum album, assembly GCA_963277665.1. Taxonomy (NCBI): domain Eukaryota; kingdom Viridiplantae; phylum Streptophyta; class Magnoliopsida; order Santalales; family Viscaceae; genus Viscum; species Viscum album. Next base: position 752,804,165 of record OY728132.1, on the reverse strand, counting down.
CTTTATAATGGAAAATAATTTTTATTAAATTATACACGAATTTTATACATTAATATGATATCATTTATGATCTCTTAACATTTCTTTGTTAATAATATCTTAGAATTATCATCATTTCAGGTGTTAACAGATTCATTTTCCATTATATTCATTGTCTTGTGAGTCATATTTGTTAGGGATGGGATGTATCTTATTAATATAAATAATGATATCATTTCTATAAAAATTATTTTTAATCATCAAATGAAATTTAGTCTTGAATGGATACGATGGGGAATGAATCTCATCGCAATCATGGAGACGGTAATCCATACGTACGCACGAGTGATAATATCATTCTTTTGATATTAAAATAATATATAATTGGATGGTATATCATATATACAGAATAATTGTTGTGTTATATTTATTATTTACATGAATTACACATCATTATTATACCCATCCAAATAATAATTTATTGAATAACAATTACACCACGACGTGGAGACGGTAATTCGTATGTACGCACGTATGGTGACATGACATTCAAAATATGGATAGAATAATGAATATGGTTGTGCCATATTTATACTAACATGACAGTATATATAAGATACTGGAGTTATTATTTTAGAATAGAAATAACAAAGAAAAAATAAGGGGATGACGAAAAGAACTTGAAAAATGGTGGTAAAATTATTATCTCTTCTTCGGGTTCTTCCTTTTGATTTGATTAAAATAGATCCTTAAGTTGGCTTTATGACAAAAGTATGGCCTCTAAGATGAATTTAGGGACGTTTAGAGGAAAGTTGGGTAGTTTCTGGCCGATCCAAAAGGCTTTGAAGGCATGAATTAGGGAGAAGGGGAGTGCCCTTTTATAAAAGGGGTGAGGGGCACTTTAGAAAAAACTAGAAATATTATTTTATAATAAATTCATATTAGGTTTATAATGGCACCAAAATGGATTATTTAAAGGATAAAGTGGGTATGGGTCTAAAACCACTAAACCAATATGTGTTTTAAAAGTTTTGGGTCACTATATTATCTTTATATTTTCAATTTAACTCTTAGTTAAATAGTTTGACATTTACCATGTCTCTTTGTATTTTTATATTATATGGTTCATAAAATTACTTTATACATAAAATAGAACTCCAAGTGGTACATTAATGATACCCCTATCATTATATACGTCCTTTGACCAAAACATAGGTTTTTATAAATATAATATCAATTAAAAATATAATTATTGTATTAAAAACTCTTTTATGTCAATTTTGACACTATTTGGTATTTTGTTTTTTCTAAATTCATAACAGCATTATTACTTTGAAAAAAATTATATAACCAAACCTAATATGTCCTATTAATATATTAAATTAGTTTAATTCAAAAAAATCCTCAAATTATATTTACATGGATATTTATAGTATTAATTATATTAATATTTCATTAAGTAGGTAATTATTGCATCATCATTGTGTCATTAATAAATTAAATTATTAAATATCTAAAAAATATAAATAAAATACCATTATGTAGGAAATATTTTCATATTTCTAATTAATATTTATAGTCGAATTTATCATATGCATAACCCTGTATTAAAAATGTTTTAGTTATTTAACTTTGATTTTAACTCTTTTAACTCTTCTTTGAATTAAATAATAATAAATGTCCTAATGTAATCCTTGTTGACCAAAGTGGTTCATATTTTATTCCTAATGTTGATTCTGGTATAATTATATTTATCCAATAGAATTAGAACATGTGTTAGTGTAATAATAATATCATATTTACCCTTAATTACCCTATTTGCTTTTAATCATGGTAAATAAAAGTAAAAAGTTATTATTCACCAAAATTATTTTTATCTTATTGAAACACATTTTAATCCTTGATATTAAAGATGTCTCTCAGATTTTTGAAATTCAACTCACAAAAGTGGTAAAATTAAGTTTTATATGAATTTGCAAATTCTCCTAGGGGTGGGTAAAAGACGGTGAAAAGTTCAATAAAAATTTTATATATCTATAATTATTATAAAATGAATACATTGAATTAAATTGAAATTATATAGGTATTATATATCTATTTTTACCTAAAATAAATTTAAATAAAATAAATAATTATTGAAACAAAAATTTGGTTTTAAATTATAACTCAGTGTTTTTCACTATTCATCAAAAATTAAAAGTTTTCAGAAACATATCAAAAATTCACCATAAGATAATTTTGATATTATGAATTCAAAAATTAAGTATAATTTTCCAAATTCAAAACCTATAAATTTCATTTATTGGTTTAAAATTAATTCCTGTTGTCAAAACCAAAAAGCGTATTTTTATGAAATAATAACTTCCAAAAGATTGCCAATTTTTAATGTCCAATTTCAATGTGGAATTACATCCAATGACCAACATTGGATTAAATTATAAATATATAATCTAATTATACATCAAAACCATTCATAGGTATAGTCGAACATGATAAATTATTTTGATTAAAAAAGTTGTTTTTAGTGAAAATATATTATTATTCACTATTCACCCAAATATGAAAGTTATCATAAAAACACCAAAAATTTATTAAAACTAAATTCTTATGTAACGATCCCAAAGAAAAAGTTTATTTGGTCAAATTGAATATATAAAAGTTTCAAATATTGGATTAAAAAATGTTTCTCCATTAAAAGGTGGTAAAATTTCATTTTTTGAAAAATACTTCTTTTATCTGATAAAAATTAATTTGTCCTTACATTATGTCTAAGAAACTCATATGTTTGATTCTAAAATTATAAGGGTTACATAAAGTTTAAAATTATGTTAATACTATTTATATCCACTTTTGAACAGCTACTTTGGTAAGTCGTGGTGCGCTTGAACTCAATGTTGTGTGTAGTGTATGTTATTGAATTTATTTGAAGAACTAATGTACTATGAAATCTGGGGGTGTTACATTCTTCCCCCCTTCAATAAATTCCATCCTTGAAATTTTTAAAATTTGTCTTGGGAATATAATAGAAAGTGCCACATCAAAAAAAGAGTCAATAAAACTATCACTTTAAGAGATAGAAAGACAAGTACAAAGGTCACCCAAGATAACCCATACTAGGATTCCATGTAGGAAAACATTGAAATGGAAGATAAACTAAGTGTCAAGATATGATGAAGAGGGATAGAAAACGTGATCAGGAGAAAATTTAACAACAAGAAAACCACAAATTTTTTATGATACAAACAGTCATTAATTTCCCAGTAGGAAAAGTAAATGGACAAAATTTTTTTTGTTTTAAGTTACATTTCATAAAGATGATGAATTAATTTATGAGATTGAATAAGAACATAAAGAGATATACTTACTTTTTATGTAGAGTTTCATTCTTTAACAAATTTATACTACTAACTCATTTTTTTAAATGATGAGTATTCAAGAATACTTGGACACACCGAAATAGCTAGAATAAACTTCTATAGAATCACATAATCTATGAAGGAGAAACTATATATTTACCTTGTCTTTGGAGATTAATCAAAACCAAAACAGTTAATACAAGATCTGATAATCCCCAAAAAGTATATTCTTTTAGAGAAAGAAACATTAATCTTAATTTCTAAAACTAACCAACAATACCCCAAAGTTAAATAAATATCATTCAATAAACAATTTTCCTTAAAATCCATCAATATAATCCAAACTAATATTGAAACCCAAAACATAGAAGAACTTGGTTATGTTGTCTTCCACGTTAAATTTTATCTCCAAATAACATCAATTACTCTTAAAGTCATATACTTAAAAGTAATTAAACTAATCACATATTCTCTATTATAGCTTAATAATTTCCATAAATAACCCAAATCACTATAAATCCACAATAAAAAACATAGATAAAAATACACTATTACTCCTCAAATGAAATCTCATAGTATTCTATTTTTCTTGGGCATATAGTGTTCCCAACAAAGCGAACGTCTTCCAAAATAACATTTATCACTTAATCACCAAATCATTTCCATATACTAAGGCTATTCATTTGATAAGACATAAGAACCCAAATCAACTTATTATTGATCAATAGAATCATTTAACTAAAAATAATTAGTCACACTAACCAGGGACTTCACGTAGTCCAGTGGTAGGTGATAAATCCCAATCACACTCTAGTTGTGGGTTTGATTCCCACAGCTTTGTCTGACGTGACGGGTTGTCACACAGTCTCCGTGTTGTCCTTTTTCAAAAACTATATTTTATAACATAACCAAAATGAGATAAATTTCATAAAATAACCATAACATAATTTAACCACAAAATTTATCTCATACCTTGCATTTTTATCCCAAAATATAATAACATGTAATTTCCTCAAACATAGTGATCATATAAAACCAAATGGGTATTTATAACTATATCCATAAGAGAAAAGATAATTCTTCCTTAAATATCATTTTTAGATGACAACTGCAGGTTTACAAATACAAGGGAAAATTATTCCATTGTAATCCCATCAACAAGGAGAACTAATACTTTTAAACATTTCTCTAACCATTTATTTCCACATAGCTTCTTCTTTGACCAAGAAAATATCCTATATAATAGGGCATTCACCCAGGAAATGGCCAGGTCCCCAAATTTTTTTTCAATGACTGTAAATGTATTCTTGGGACCATTTTTATTTTCTTCCATAGTACTCTTAATTTTTCCTCAGTAATTCTTCACTTTATATCCTTCTTTCCCTCACATAAAGTATTTCTTTATTCCATTGAGACACTTTCCGGGGTGTCTCCTTCCACATTTCCTTCATGATGGAAATTTGAGGATTCTTTTCTCCTTGGTCTCCACTGGTGGAGCTCTTATCATTCATCACCTTTTTCTTCTTTATTGAGTCTAGGAGTTGGTTAATATATATGTTTTTTAACATATTTTTGGAAAATTTATCTGGCATGAACACAATATTTTTTATTCCTATCAACATTAAATTTTTTTCTCATTTCCACCACCATTCCCACCCTGTACATCATTATCAGAGTTACTATGACTTCCTTGGAATCCAGCCACTGACTAAAATCAAGTCTTGAATGACTGATTAGTTTAGTAGCCTTGCAAACACTAGATACATTCATAAGTCATACAATACATGATAAAGTGAAAAACTACAACAACTTAGTCTCCATATTCCACACTCATATCCCCTCAGACTATCCCTGCAAGTCAGTCATAAAATACTTCTTCACATCCTGGGAAATATAAAACATAGAAAGGGGTGAGATCAGATGCGCGGTAAGGATAAAAATATAGCGGAAACCTTCATAAACAATTATAAACATTTAAGGCAATGTATAACTACAACAAAATCCTTTTAAACGTAAACTTCAGAATAATATGGAAAAAATTAAATGAAATAATTCCATTTAATTATTCACAAGAATATTCTACTAGTCTAATAATCACATGCAATATCAATAACCACTTTCGTAATGATGTAATTCATAATGCCATACTATCATAACCACATAGTCAAGGCCTTGTGCGAAGACTACAAATAATATTTTGTCGAGGCCTTAAGCCAAGACACTAGTTTGTCTCATTAGACCTACCAATGCATCAAGGAGCTATAGCAGGCTCCAATCATCACTTAATAAGTCCAATACATTCCTCATATGAACAGGTTTAAACATAAAATACACATTCTTATTAAAACTAGCATACAAAATGTTAATACCTTATCCACAAACCATGTATGGTATAAAAATAGCACATCCACAGTAAAAAAATAACTTATTCAATACAATATGGAAGATTATATTATAATAGATTAACATCAATCGATAATAATGAATGATATTGACATAGATGAAAATAGTCATTTAAACTATTTGGGGGAAATATCCCCCTTTTTATGATAACATTTAAAAGCCTCACTATTTATAAAGAAGTCGTTTAAAATATATTTTTGAATCAAAGTGTACCATACCACTTTGAAACTTTTAAAAGGAATTTTAATTTGAAAACATTATTTTTTATATAAATAAATCCTTAAAACCATTTTTAAAACATGGAGATTAATGAGAAAGATTTATAATAATAAATCATTAAAACATTTTAAAATGATATTTTAGTTAGAGTTCCTAACCAAAAGAGAGAAAATTGAATAAAAATAATTGAGGTAATAATTTTTTTTTAATATTATGAGAATAAAGGGATTCATGATATACTATGTCAAAGTACATTATATACACCATATAAAAGTGATTTGGGGTATAATAACAAAGAAGTCTCAATGGAATGCATATTGAGATGAAATCTCTTATAAAGACTATATTCTTTGGTTAAGGATAAATCAATTACATAACTATGTGTGAAAAATATAAATACACTCAATATTATTGGATATTTAGTGTAAATAAATCAGAGGACATTCACACACATTCTTATAAAAACAACACTAATGACTTGGATATTTAACTCAACAAATGGAGATTGAGTTAAAATTACTTTTATCAGGTTCATATTGATGACTTGAGAATTTATCAATGGAGTGATTATCTGTGTCAAAATTTTATCCACAGAAAGGGGAGTGGAAATTATGATATAATAAAATTAATATTAATTCCACACATAATCTTGGAGTAACATAATCAATAAAGTATGCGTAAATCCGAATGAGTGGAAACTGAAATTTCAAATCCCATTATCAATTTAATAACTTATGAAATGTACACCCATGAAAGAAGGATCATACAATTATTATGTAAATATCCATATATTAAATTATATTACACAATGAATACAATCATGGGAAGTACACACACCACATGCAATAAATAAGTGGTGAACAGTGGAAATCTCATGGAATTAAATGTGAGATAAGAAGCCCCTTACTTTGTACTTTTTCCGTTGGTAGAGGGTAGGATAAACTATTGTATAATGCTGAAATAAATGTTATTAAATTATAAAATAATAATATACATTAATATGATATCATATATGATCTTTTAACATTTCTTTGTTGATAATATCTTAGTATTATAGTCGTTTCGGGTGTTAACAGATTCGTTTTCCTTTATATTCATTGTAATGTGAGTCATATTTGTTATGGATGGGATGTATTTTATTCATATCCAGAATTATATCATGTCTCTAAACAATATTTTTAATCATAAAATGAAATTTAGTCTTGAATGGATATGATGGGGAATGAATCTCATCACATTCGTGGAGACGATAATCCGTACGTACGATCGAGTGACAATATAATTATTTTGATATTAAAATAATATATAATTGGATGGTATATAATAAATAAAGACTAAGTATCATGTAATATTTATTATTTACAAGAATTATACATCATTATTATACCCATCCAAATAATAATTTATTGAATGACAATTACACCACGACGTGGAGACGGTAATCCATACGTACCCGCGTATGGTGACATGACATTCATAGGATGGATAGAATAATGAATACGGTTGTACCATATTTATAAAAACATAATAGTATATATAATATACTAGAGGTATTATTTTAGAATAGAAATAACATATAAAGAAGAAGTGGAAGAAGAAAAGAACTTGAATGATGGTGGTGAAATTATTACCTCTTCTTCGGGTTCTTTCATTTGATTTGATCAAAAGGGATACATAAGTCGGCTTTTGACTAATGTAATGCCTCTAGGATGAAGTTAGGTATGTTTAAGGGATATTTGGGTAGTTTTTGGCCAATAAAAGAGGCTTTTAAGGTGTTAATTAGAGAGAAGGAGTAGTTCTCTTTTATAAGAGGGGTGAGGGGCACCTTGGAAAAAACTACAAATATTATTTTATAATAAAATCATTTTCGGTATCTAATGGCTCCAAAAAGTATTATTTAGAGGATAAGGTGGGGATGGGTCTAAAACCAATCAACCAATATATTTTTGACATGTTTGGGTCACTATATTAACTTTATCTTTCAGATTTAACTTATAGTTAAATAGTTTGACATTTAACATGTCTCATTGTATTTTTATATTATATGGTTAATAAGAAATCTATATACTTACAAGAGAACCCCACGTGGTTCTTTAATGATTCAAATATCCTTATATAAGTCCTTTGGACGAACCTTATATTTTTAGGAAAATAATATCAATTAATAATATAATATTTGTATTAAGAACTCTTTTATGTCAATTTTGAGACTATTTGGTATTTGTTTTCACTAAATTCATTACAGAATTATTAATTCAAAATGAATTAATCTAACCAACCCTAATATGTCCTATTAACATATAGAATTATTTAAATTCATAAAAAGTCTCAAATTACATTTATTTGGATATTTATATTATCAGTTAGTTTAATATTTCATTAAGTAGGTAATTACTTCATCATCATTGTGTCATTAATAAATTAAATTATATAATGTCTACAAAATATAAATAAAATACCATTATTTAGGAAATATTTTTAGTATTCTAATTAATATTTATAGTTGAATTTATCTTATATGTAACCCTATATTAAAAATGTTTTAGTTATTATACTTTGATTTTAACTCTTTTAGCTTTTCTTTGAATTAAATAATATTAAATGTCCCAATATAATACATGTGGACCAAAGTGGTTCATATATTATTCCTAAAGTTGTTTTTAGTCTAATTATACTTATCCAATAGAATTAGGACATGTGTTAGGGTAATAATAATATCATATTTGCCCTTAACTACCCAATTTACTTTTAACCATGGTAAATAAAAGTAAAAACTTACTATTCACCAAAAATTATTTTTATCTTACTGAACCACATTTTACTCCTTGATGTTAACTGTGTCTCTCAAATTTTTGAAATTCAACTCACAGAAGCGGTAAAATTATTTTTATGTAAATTTTCAAATTCTCCATGGGGTGGGTAAAAGACGGTGAATAGTTCAATAAAAATTTTATATATCTAAAATTATTATAAATTGACTCCAATGAATTAAATTGAACTTATATAGGTATTATATATCTATTTTGACCTAAATTAAATTTAAATAAAATAAATAATTATTTAAATAAAAATTCTGTTATAAACTATAAGTCAGTGTTTTTCACTATTCATCAAAAATTAAAAGTTTTCAAAAACATATCAAAACTTCACCCTAAGATAATTTTGAAATTTTAAAATAAAAAATGAGGTCTAGTTTTCCAAATTCAAAACATATAAATTTAATTTATTTGTTTAAAATTAATTCCCGTTGTCAAAAGAAAAAAGCGTATTTTTATGAAATAATAACTACCAAAAGATTGACATTTGTTTATGACCAATTTCAAAGTCAAATTAAATCAAATGACAAACATTGGATTAAATAGAAAAAATATAATCTAATTATTCCTCCAAACCATTCATAGGTATAGTTGAACATTATAAATTATTTTGATTTAAAAAGTTGTTTTCAGTGAAAAAATATTATTTTTCACTATTCTCCCAAATATGAAAGTTATCAGAAAAACACCTAAAATTTATTGGAACGAAATTCTTATGTCCTGATCCCAAGTAATAAGTTTATTTTGTCAAATTTAATATATAAAAGTTTCAAATATTGGATTTAAAATGTTTCACCATTAAAATGCGGTAAAATTGCATTTTTTGAAAAAAACATCTTTTATCTAATAAAAATAAATTTGTCCTATATTATGTCTAAGAAACTCGTAATATGGATTCTAAAATTATAAGGGATATATATAGTTTATAATTCTGTTAATAATATTCATAACCGCTTTTGAACGGCTAGTTTGTTATGTCGTGGTGCGCTTGAACTCGATTTTGTGTGTAGTGTATGTTATTGAATTACTTTTAAGAACTAACGTACTATGAAATAATGGGGTGTTACAGACACGCGCAAATTAGGACCTACTAGAATCTCAGAAATGTAAACATGGGCTCAGGCTCCCACAACATCTCTATCATCTGAAGATGTTCCATCTCCAAACACAATGTTGGGACTTGGGTGTCGTTTCCGTTCCTTGATGCATGCAAGAAAAAAAGGCAGTGTTCCTATCCCCCTCTCTAAGCCACTTGATTCTGGCGTTCTCCCTCGGCTTTCTTTCCTATCCAAGAATTAGAGAAGAGAGGGCCTCCTTCTTGATAGCTAACTCCTCCAAGGCCTGATCATTCTAATACTCATCAAGGCCCACTTCAATCCGATTAATGGCATCAATAATCCCCTCCAGGTCTTTGTCCATGAGAGGTAAAGAGGCTTCCCAATCCTGAGGTGACTCCTTTAGTCTTATGAGTTTATTATGAAGCACAATCCATAGATGTCCCTATTGGCAGCCGCCCCAAACCTTGGTGACTAGAGGGAGAAAGCCCGGTTGTGAGGTCCAGGGTTGATAGAATCTAAAACCGGGCTGAGTATCCTGTTTGGAAGCGAGAGAGATCAATAAAGGGGAGTAGTCAGAAATTCCTCGAGTCAATTGCTCAACCTTGGAGTTGTCAAACATAGATATGGCATGCATATTAGCATGGAAATGGTCCAAACGACTCGACGAGCGATGACTCGCCCTTTGATTTGTACGCCATGTGAACTGGTCGCCAAAAAATACCAAGTCCATAAGCCCTTTACCCACCATAAACTTAACAAAATCCAGACTACCCCTCCTAGGAAAAGGACCCTAACCCTTTCTCTCCACTGGGATTGTAAGGATCTTAAAATTCCCCCCAACAATCCAGGGGAGGCTGCCCGGATCAACAGAATCAAGGCCACTCCAAGGAGAATCTATTTTTTTGGTTGTCACAACTACCATAAACGAAAGAGGCGAAGAATCAAAGGTTTCCTTGATAGACTCTCATGGGGATGAATTGATCATCGACCCCAATTATATCCACTAAGATGCTATTATGCCACAGAATCCAGATATGATGGTTGACTGAATCTGCATTTATAAAACTGTGCTACTTGAGTTTTTTTAGAAAATACCCTAATATTCACATTATTCTACTTATGTTCAAGTACAGTAATAATAAACTCCTTGAGGTTGAAAACCTATGTGGAAATGAAATCCAACTTGACCTAGCTACCAAGGCCCCGACCATTACATATGAGAAGTCACAACACTAAAACAATAGAGCCCTAGCAGAGGTCCTAGGGGTCCTGACCTTGGTGTCATGAGAGGAGGAACCTTCCTTAATCTTCCTAGATTTGGATATCATTTATATACTAGAAATAAACTCGTGAATAACTGGGGGGAGGGGTCGAGTAACTAGGAGTACTAGAGAGTAGCATGACCAGATCACTGACCACACTAGAAGAACTAGAGGAAAGGAGGTCTGGTGGGATTTCATTACTCCCAGTAACAAAAGCATAGGAAGCCGTAGTGACATGGATAAAATGAGTTATCCGAGTCTCCATCTAGTAGATGAGAGCCTGATATATCTGTAGAGAGTTCCCTTTGGGACTCATATGGCCTTGCGTACCTGGGGGGTAGGTCATAGATGGAAACCATAGACCCGAAGAGCCAGCTGACCGAGGAATCACCAGAGAGCCTTTCCATCCATCAGATAGTCTCACCCGTTTAAGGAGGAAGAACCAGTGGCCAAGATCAATAGTCTGAGGAACAGAGGGCCAACAGGGAGAAAACAGCACTATAGCCATGCAGGAAGCAGACCCCCCTGCTACCATCTCGTCTACCCTACGACCATCCACCTCCTCCACCCTATGGGAATATGATATACCAGGGAGAAATACTTGGGAATCAACTTGAGAAGCGAATGTTAGGGAGGATCACCCATCAGCATTGGGAACCTCCCGGGTGAGCCTTCGTCGACCACATTTGCGAATCCTTCGACAAATCTGCATAAAGTGACCCTAAAGCAAACAGTGGGAGCCATACCTTGGGAAGACCAGGTAAGAAATGTGCTGATCCCAGTAGAAGGAGTCCTCCACAAAAATAGAGAGCTTATCTAGCATAGGAAGAGAAGTATCCACTTACAGCAAAATGCGGGCCGCATAGAGGTCATAACACTGGCGGGTTTTCTCATCCGAATAGAGAAACCCTCCAAGAGAATCACTGATCTGCCTAAGGAAACCCTCATTTTGGAAAGGCAATAGGAGGCCTGGAAGAGGTAACCCGACAGCAGCAAGGGGACAATCATTTCCCCTGTGAACATCCATAGACCAGCGCAAGGGATTAAAATACCAATAACCCCAAGAGCGAGGGGATCTACACCAGGAATTAATGAAACCAACCTCTGAGGAAAAAACAAAGGAGAAATATTTCATGTGAACAAAGGAGGTGAGAACCAGAGCATTCAACCCCCAAGATTTCCAGCGGGCCAAACACAACATCCCTAAAAGAAGTCCCAGGATGAAGAGCTCCAAGAAGTATAGGGGGAAAAGTAGGAGGCACCATGAATACTAGTTTCAAAATTCAATATGAAAAGGGAATACTTGTGTTGAAAGTGGTTGTGTACTGGGATGATTCATGGAGGACCAATAGTTTAAAGATCATATTCATATGAGGATAGCGTAGAATAAATAAATATTGATTTCACTTGGGTGTGAATTTAATAGTGTGGATTGAAAACCATTAGAGAAGTAATTCTAGTGAGAACCAATTACACTAGGCTTAATAGATTTTTTAAATTCCTATCATAGGGCCACAGGAAAATGAAATTTGAACTTGAATTAATGTAGTTTTAGAAGAACATGGGTTTTCTTTGGAGTGCAGAGTATACGAACCCATGTAATGATAGAATAAGTTATTTTAATATTTATCAATATTAATGAATTATATATAAATCTTAAATTAAAATGGATTATTTGTTCAATAGAATATGCAATACACAAAAAATATTATTTTCCATGCAACACTGAGTTATACAAAAAAATAATATACTATTAATATTATTATTTAAAATTGATGTTATCACCTAGAAATTATATTGGAGGTTGAGAATATGAATAACTATATTACGTTTATAAATATTTATAATTTTTTTCTATAATTATCAAACATATTTGATAGACATAAAACAAGAAAAATCTAATTTTACACTTTAAAACTGTATTTTTTTAAAAATAAATTTATCACCTTTTAATGGATTACTTGTTTTAAAATTTAATTTTGATAATTTTATAAATTTTATTTTACAAAAAAATGATTTGTTAATGATTAATATCAAAAATTTACCTTGGTTGATTTTGGGTATTTTTCTGGGAAGTTTCATTGTTTGATGAAAAATGAAAAACATAGAATTTTAATCTAAAAGATCATTTTCGTAAAATTTATTTATATATTTAAATAATATTATAAATTGGTTTTAAATTTTTAGAAGTTCAATTATGAATTATTAATTTCAATTTAGGTCATGGGAATCAATTTCAAATTGAAATTGGATATATAAATATATGAAACATTTGAACAGTTTTACATTAAAAACCCATTATTCCATCCCATATACATTATTAATTTTAAAATAATTTATACTAGTTATGTTTATTAAAGTAATAAAAAAGGATTCAATATTTTTAATCATGATAATTTAAAATTTATTTTATTTTCAAATTATTATTTTACAAAAAAAAAAATATTAGTGAGAGAAATTAAAATTAATTATAATGACTAAGGAAAAACAAATTACATAGTGGTTAAATATTAATAATAATTAAAAAGGACCTATAAAAATATCAAACACCCATTTTATAGAAATATTTAGACCATAAAACCTCTAGGAACTAATTTTAAATTTTACAAAAGCTTTTTTTAAGGTAAAAACGTGGGTTCACCTATCTTCTATTCAAAAAAGTCATGTGTTTCCCGTCCCTCACTTATAAAAAGACACCAACTATAGTAATCTATTAATAACTATAATTCCCTTTGGACAGACCAATACCAATAAAAATCTATTCCCAAATTCCCTCCCCTAATCCTTGAATCCATACATTGGTCATAAATTAACCAAAGTAACTCCTTTTGTGAAAACCAAAAGGAGTTACCTCAAGAAGAGGTAACATTCATATATGGGAAATTTTATTTTATGTATTTATAAAGATCAATTAATTATTTTTATATTATTAATATATAATAACCAAAGTATATTAAAAATATTCATTTGTTTTTACTTTAATTTTATGACCTGAAACATTAAAAACTTCCACCAAATGGGATACACAATCATCGTTCATGTGTACGATGTATTATTACCTCAGGAACTGTTGTCATTTTTTCCTTAATTAACACCTCTAAAGGCTATTAATAATGATGGTAATAATATTTTTATTTGATATGTATGATATTTATGATGTCTTTATTCTCCAAAAATTATTATATAACACATTACTTCATGTTTTCCTTTTTATGGGAACACTTTACATGGAATGTATTAAGGATGAGTTTAATAAACATATGTGATATAAATGAAATATATATTATATTGACTAAATAATTATCATTATTAAAATATAATAAATCATTTTATTTTATACCTTTTTCACAGTTAAAAAGTGATAATTCCAATTGTGGATGTGTTGAATACCACCTCCTCAAAGCGATGTGATTCTTCTATTTTCATCACCGCATAATCGAAAATGATATATACCAGTATAATTTAACAATTAATATGATAATTATTTCATTATTATTATTAAGTATATTATTAAATAACAACCTCTTTGTCTATAGTTAACCAACCAAAAAAAATTGGCTCATAAGACGAATATCGTCAATGCATCCGATATAAATTTAATTGATTAATTAATTGTATAAAACATCATAACAAGTGAAATAAATGTAATAATAAGCATGAAAATGTTATCAAGAAATTAAATAATTAAAATCATTATATTATTCTCGATGATAAAGACTCACATTGAAATTAACACTCAATGTATGGGACTTCGTCTCAATCTCCTTTCATTGAGGCATATTTTGATGTTATAGGCCCACCTTCTTTAACATGGTATGTATACATACCCTTTTACATATTATATCACTAATTTATTTATTATAATGTTTTTTAATGTTTTTTAAATTTTATTCTTTCAAGGGTCTTATGATTAAAATGATTCAAAGTGCTATGGGACACATTGACTCTAAAATATATTTTTATATTTTTAAATATTTAATTTCAAAATATTCTCCTCCATGTAAATATTATTTATATTATTTTATATTTTTATTTATATTTAGATAAATTATTATAAAGGAAATTTTATTTATACTTTTAATTTCATTCAAAGGGTTGTAAAAAAGATTCTTTTAATGTTTTTTCATGGAACGTTTGACTTTCCTTATAAATGAAAAAAGAATATTATTTTAATTAATATGAAGATAACAAATTCCACTATGTTGTAAATATTATGTGATATTTTTCTTCATCTACAAGCCTTTTTTATTTTAAAATAAAAAGAAAACCCTCTTACCCTTTTTTGGGTATTTTTTTATTGATTATGGGGTTTTAAATTGGATTTATTATTTCATTAACATGAAATGTATTCTTATTCAGAAAAATTAAATTTTATGAGTTAAATGTTGATAATTTAAATATTTTAGAAGTTATTATTATGTTATTATTAATAGATAGTGTGATGGGAATTTATGTTATAAACAAATGATGGGTGGTTCCAGGATAAACCAATGATGGGTGGGTTTGTGATAGACATCCAATGCATTGGGTATGGGAGTTAACCATATGGTTATTCCATTTATATGTGTGGAATGTATTGAAGTTGGCCTCAGGGGTATTCCATTTATATTAATGATAAGTTTATTGATATCCTGAGATAAATTTATATGTTACCCATACTTTATATGGGTTTTATGGTAATCTTGTGATTACAAAAAAGGTAGTCAATGAGCTTAATTTCAAATGAAAGTGTTTAATACTTCTTAAGGAGGAGAAATATTAATTCATGGTAATGTTTTCATGATTTTATCATGTTTTAAAAGAAACATTTATGTGTTTTATTTTTTCATAAGTTTTTTTATGAAATGTTTTATAAGAACCTTTTAGCAGAGATGGTTATTTTCTTTTGGCAGAAATTGTCAATCTTGAGAGTTAATGATTTCTTTTCTTTAAAGGAAAAATTTTCATGAACTAATGGGTTTATTTATTTATCATATCTATTACTGATATGTTTCTTCTTGTCCCAAGTTTCATTATGTTTTTCATTTGTTTTATTGAATTAATAGGGATATGGAAGATTTAAAGATCAAAATTTCAGAGATGTGATATGAAAAGAAAATAAGATTATTTTTAAAAAATTTCAATTATGGGGAAATTGGATACTAATAAGAAGTGTACACATTCTAATAAATGATTTTTCATGTATAGTTTATGGACTTATTATCTAGAATAATTAACCAGAAGTGATCCTTGTGATTTTTATAATGATAATTCTCTTTTAAGGTAACTATAATATGTTATTTTTAAGTATGGTTCCTTATAGTTGGTATCAAAGGAAGGGGTTGGGTAAATTTTGAGTTTAGGTTAATATTAGAAACATTCCCTTGAAATATTTTACTTTATGATTAATTAAAATTGATATAGAATTTGAATATTACAATGTTACTTCATATAATATGTATGTCAATAATTGTTTTACATAGAGGAAAAAAGGAAGTTATAGTGGGAAGGCAGTAAGAGGAAAATATCCATCTGATTCAACATCCTGAGATAGTTAGAATTTGAACTGAGCAATTTTTTGTAGTGACGAATCATTTTACATAGGCTATTATTGAGGGTTGTTTCCATTCATGTGAGAAACCCAATCTACTATAGCGGAACATGACGATAGTGGGAAATTTTATAAGGCAACAACCTCTATCATTCAAAGGATCATCTGAACCTATATTATCTGAAGGATGGATTGAATCCATAGAAAAGTTATTTAATGTCATTCATTATTTAAATCACCAAAAGTTAACTATTTTGATTTATCATTTTGAAGGACAAGCTGACCAATGGTGGTTAATGGTTAAGAATATTAGAGAAAGTGAATAGATTAATTCCTTGGAATATGATGAATTTTAGAATATTTCATTAATCAATAGTATCCCAAGGATATTGGAATTAGGACGGAAAAACAATTATTGGAATTGATCAAAATAAATAAGATTCTATGGTTTCCCATAAAAAACATCACCTGATTAGTGAGGTATGTCCCAAATTTTATCTGATATATTAATAGAAAATTAAATCCTTTTTTAGGATTAAATACAATATAAAGAAGGTAACTAGATTATATTCAGTTCAAAAAATATGATAAAATTTATTGATGTGTAAAGAGGGTAGAAGTAGAGTTTTTCTATGTTCATAAAACCCATGAAACTATGAAAAATAAGAGGTCCATTTGGTAGGAAATAAGAAAAAATTCATCAAATATTGATAGAGGTAAGAAAAATAAATTCTCATATTGTGAGAAGAGTGGTAGAAATATTCGTAGAAAATAAATTTAAAATTATGGTATGTTTTTGTAATGTGTTCAGATTGATCATATGGATAAAGACTCTAAGGGAGATGATCATGAAAGAAATGAAAACCCAACAGTAATATGTTTTTGTTAGAACGAGTTAGGGAATTAAGATAATGTGTGTCTAAATTTGATTATCCAGGGTGGAAACCAACAAGATAAAAAGAAGAATTGTGTAGAAAAATATGTTTAAAATACTTCAGTTGATGTTGGACCATCAAATGAACTCGAGATACCTCCAGAGTGCTTAGCATTTTTGGAATATTAATCTAAGTTATGTTTACCATCAGCTAAAGGTGAAGGAGGATGACATCTTGAAGACAATGTTTAAGATGAGATGTGGGCATTATGAGTTTTTAGTAATGCCCTTTAGGTTATCTAGTGAACCTTATGTATTTATGAATCATTTTAGTTGAGTATTCCATTAATTTTTGGATTAGTTTATGATTATTATTATAGATGATATTTTTATATATTCTAAAATCTTGGATGACCATGAAAGGCACTTAAGGATTGTTTCAGAAAAAAATCAAAATAAAAGAATCTATATAGAGTGTTTAGTAATTGTAAATTTTGGATAAAAAAATTCCTTCCATGGGATTATTATTTATAAAAATGATACAATTATTGAATTATGGAAATAATGTTTCTAAAATTGAAACAATTATTGAATTATAGTAAAAAAACTTGTTGAAGAGTGTCTAAGACCAAACAATTCCACATAAATTCATAGTTATCTTAGATTAAAAAGTTATTACTGTTGATTTATTGAAAAAATTATTATTTATTTACATCCACTAACAAATTTATCACAAAATGGATTTATGGACACCAGGATAGAAGAATGTGATATTTGTTTTGAGGAACTCATATAGAGATTGGTCAATTCTCTAGTTTGGACCCCTTGTTCCAGAAATGGGGAATTTGTCATCTATAATGATACTTTATTAAATGGAATCAATTGTTTCCTTGTGTATAATTATATTTTAATTTATTATGTTTCAAATTAGTTGAAAATATATGAGTTAAATTATCTTATACATGATTTGGAATTGGAAAATGTTGTTTTTATTTGAAAATTTGGAGGCACCATTTTTATGGAGTAAAGTTTGAAATATATTCTGATCACAAAACATTGAAGTTTATAATCACCCAGAAATAAATGAATATGATATAGATAAGATGGATATAACTGAACAAGGATTATGATTCCATGAATCATTATCAACCTAGAAAAGAAAACAATTTGGTTGATGCTTTGAGTCAAAAAACTAATTCTATGTTAATGATATTACATTTGGAACATGATCCTTTGGTTAATGATTTGGTAACTTTTGTCCAAGAAACTGTAGACGTAGGGACATCCTCTATTTTTATTAAGTTTTTAGTACAATGTAATTTTTCAAAAATAATTAAGAATTCTCAAAAGGAAGATCAATATTTATAGGAAAAGTATGAATCTGTTAAGAAGGGTAGGTTTCCTTATTATAATATTAATCAGTATGGTGTTTTTTGATTTGGAAAAAGTTTATGATTGCCTTGTGATTCCATGTTGGGGAAAGATATGTTGACTAAAGCTCATATTTTCCCATTTTTCATTCATCTTGTAAAAAAAGATATAAAAAGACCTTTAGGTATATTACTGGTGGGATTGAATGAAAATAGATATTTCCTAATTTACCGTGAAGTGTTTGAATTTTCAGCAGGTTAAAGAAGAATGAATGTTACCGAAGTGGATGGTTCAACCTTTTCAAGAGCTATTTTATAAATGGGAGAATATATTAATAGATTTCATGGTAGGATTAATAAATTCTTTTTAAAGTAACAATGAAAGTTTTGTTATTGTTGGTCAATTAACTAAATCTTCACATATCATTCCCATTTGAGATAATATATCATTATATCGTAATTTTTTACTATTTTTAAAAGAGATGGCTATGTTATATGGAGATAATTTCTATATATTATCATACTATGATCCCAGGTGTTCATAAAATTTTTGGAATGGACTTTCAAATTCATTAGAAACTGAATTAATTTTTAGTAAAACTTTTCTTCCTCAATCATACGGACAGCATGATCAGACGATTCTGATATTAAAAGATAAGATTTGTTCTTTATAAATGGATTAACTTTGAATTGGGATCGAAGTATTTTATTGGTTGAGTTTTCTTATAATAATTACTTTCATATCAGTATATAGATGGTACCATTTTAGAAATTATATAGAAAGAGGTATCAAACACCGACATTTTGGTATGTCGTATGAGAAAGGAAGTTGATGGGACCAATAATGGAAGAGGAAAAGATAGAGATAGTTTAGTTGATTCAGCAGTACATAAGGACCAATCATGGTAGGAAGAAATGTTTTCTGAACAATAGGAAGAAATACCTTTTAATTAAAGTCAGTGATCATGTATTTCTAAAAATCTTCTCTATAGAAAAGTGTAATTTTATTTGGTAATAACTTGAAGTTGATTCCAAGGTTTGTTGGACAATATGAAATCCTATAAAATTTTGGATAAGTTTCATACCGAAAGTCTTTTCCATAGATTTTATCCAAGGTACACAACGTATTTTATGCTTCGATATTAAGAAATCATGTATATAATTTATCTCATTTTTGAGTCCTAAATTAATTTAGCTGGAAGGGATTATGTTTTAGGAGAAACAACCAATTCCGATTCTTGACCATAGTGATCAAGTGTTGTGGAACAAGGTAATTCAATAGGTTATGTCTTTATGAAAAACAATATGGTTGAATAAGACACATGAGAATATGAAGATGCTCTAAGTTAAATATATCCCTACTTGTCTAATATATGAATAAAATTATGAGGATGTAATTTCTAAAAGGGGAATCATGTAACAACCTAGGTAATGATAGAGTATGTATTTTTTATATTTATTAATATTTATTAATTAGATTGATATTTTAAATTAACTTTGATTCTATTCTAAATAGTGTATATGACACACAATAATGAGTTTATTTGAAATATTACGTTGTACGGAAGATTTAGTTATACCAAAAAATAATATTGTATTAATATTATTCTTTAATATGGCAGTTATCAACTATCTATTATATTTATAGGTGTCAATAGTAGTAAATATAAAGTGTTTCAAAAAAACTGAATTTTTTTGACATTCATCCAACAGATATGATAGGCGTAAGATAAAAATAAATTTACCATCGGTGAATTTTTGGTATTTTTATGGGAAGTTCAATTTTTTATGAATAGTGAAAACACTGAATTTTATTTATAAACTACATTTTTGATTAATTTATTTTTATAGTTATATTATATTTTAAACTATTTTTAAAGTATAATTTGATAAATTATATATAAATAAATCCAATTTATGTCATTAGAATAAATTTCATGTTGAAATTATATATATAAACATTTCAAGCTTTTGAACATTTTTACTTTAAATACCCATTGTTTCCTCCCGTATGCAAGAATGAATTTAAATTATTTCCTTAAAAATGGATTAAAATTTTGAATAAAAATAATTTATAATTTATTGAAATTTGAACTTAGTTTTTGACCAAAAATATTAGTCAAATTAATTGAAATTAATTACATTGATTAATGTTAAAATGACATTACTTAGTGGTTAAGATTTAATATTTAGGGGAAATATGTCTTCAAAACATGTCCAAAACCCATTTTAGGGAAATATATAGACCAATAAACCTCTATTATGGAATTTTCTATGTTTTTAAATCCTTGATTTGGGTGAAAACAGGGGTTCGCCTAAATTATTTTCAAAAATTCCAAATTTTTTCTCTTCCATACTTATAAAACACCACCACCTATCCTCCTATCATCATACCTATAAATACTTTTTTCAAATAAAATACATATCCAAATATCTTCCCAAATTCCCTCATTAGTCCTATAATTCTTAAATTTAGGAAAAATCTATCCTATTATGTACTTTGGTGCAAACAAAAAGGAGTTACCCGAAGAAGAGGTAATGTTCATCAATAAACACTTTTGTTTTCTTCCTTTCTCAAACCCCATAAAATAATTATATCTCATTATTATTTTAAAAATTTATTTAAATATATTTATAAATTTTTATGTTATTTTTGTGACCTAAAACTCCACACACTTCCATCAAATGGTATACACAATCACCAGTCGTGTGTACGGTGGACTACCATCTTTTGAAGCGATGTCATTTGATGTTCCATTACAACCTCTTAAGGTTTTTAATAATGATGTAAATATTGTTTTTATATTATATTGATGATATTTATGATATATTTATGCTCTTGTAAATTTGATATAACATATTTCTTCATGCTTTCCATTATGTGAGAATATGATAACATTGTTTATGAACATATGGACTACTGCCTAGCCATAGCAATGTGATTTGTTCACACTTTACATGGAATGTATTGAGGATGGGATTTATAAATATATATTATGTAAATGAAATATATATGATATAATTGAGATAATTATATTTTTTTTAGAAATATAATATATCACCTTCTTTCATACATTTTCAAACATTGATAAATGATAATGTCAATTGTGGTCGCGTATACTATTGCCTCCTTAAAGCGATGTGATTATTATTTTCTTCATCTCCAAATCAACAATAATGATATATAGAAGTATAATTAAAAAATAAATTTTATAATAATTTCATGATTATTATTTAGGTTATGCTTAAATAATGACCTTTTTACCATAGTTAACCAACCAAATGCTATTTAGAATATAAGTGTAATATGGTAAAATCATCCGACATGAACTTAATTGAAAACTTAATTGTACAAAACATTGTAATAAGTGAAATAAAAGTAATAATAACCTTGGTAAAGGTTCTCAAGAAAGTAAATAATTATCAAAAATTTATTATTGATGTATATAAAGACACACTTAATATTTTAGACTAAATTTAAGGGACATCATGTCAATCTCCTTTTATTTAGGAATATTTTTATGTTATACACCCACATTATATTATGTGGTGTATATAAAGACCCTTTGAAATGATGTATCATGAATTTATTTATTCTCAAGTAATTTAATTATTTATTAAAAAATATTTATTGGGGATTTTGATTCAAACATTTCAAAGTGGTATGAGACACTTTGATTTAAAAATATCTTTTTTAATGCTTAAAGATTTAATTTTAAAAAAAATCCCTCAATGTCAATATTAATTATATTATTTTATATATTTATTTATAATGACATAGTGGATAATAAAAGAAATTTTATGTCATTTTTTAAAATCATTCATTGGTTTTATAAAAGAATCATTTTAAATTTTTGTGCAGAACGTTTGATTTTCTTTTAAAATAAAATGATTTATCTTTTAATTAATATAGTGAAAATAACCTCTCTACCACCATATACATTATTGTATATTTGGACACCTTTATAAGAAATAATTATTATTTTTAAATGAAACCCCTCTTTCCCATTTTTGGGTATTATATTTTTGAAAAATGGTTTCAAAAATGGATTGACTATTTAAATAACTTCAAATTTTTTCTTATTAGTGAAAATGGATTTTTCTCGTGTGAAATGAATAAAATTTAAAGATTTTAGGTGTTATTATTAGGTTATTCTTCATGTAAATAAAAATGGGTTGTTACATTGTACACCAATGATCGGTGGTTCTATGACAAACCAATGATGGGTGGGTCCATGATATCCGTCCAATACATTGGGAATGGAAGTGGACCATATGGTTTTATATTTATAGGCTTGGTATGTATGGAAGATGAATGCATAGCTATTACATTTATATTAATGAAAATCTCAATGATATACCAAGATACTTTTATGTGTTATCTATGCTTTCTATGTGTTTTATGTTATTTTGGTGATTACAAAATGGTAATAAAGGATCTTATTTTCAAAGGAATGTATTTACTACTTCTTATGGATGAAAAGTATTACTTCGTGATAAAGTTCTCACAATTTTATTATGTTTTAAAAGGAAACATTATGTTTTTTATTTTTCCTTGAGTTTTCCTAAAAAAATTATGAAGATCTTTGGGAAGAGAAGGGAATTTTTTTGGTTTGATAATTTCAATCTTGATCCCTAAATATATTTTTATTTAAAAGGAAAATTGTTATGAACTAATGTGATTCTTGATTTTCTTTTATACACCTTACTCATTTTTTCGTAATTCCACATTTTATAATGTTTTTCATTGTTTTTTAATCATGAATATAGAAAATGAAGAGGTTAAAATAAAAATTGTGAAGATGTGTTATGAAAAGAAAAATGCATCTATTTAAAAGTTTTCTAATATAGGAAAAATAGATATTAATCAGAAGTGTACGCCTTTTAATCTATGGTGTTGTTATGTATGAGTTATGAATAGATTCTCTAAAAATATAAACCTGAAAGATCTTATGAAATATAACAGTGGTAATTCTTGTCTAAAGACACTAGAATATGTTATGTTTATGGACACGTCCTTATAGAGATTGTTACAAGGGTGTTCTATTATTTTATTTAATAGGATCAAGGTATGAAAACCATGAGTGAATTAATTTTCATGAAATTTAATTGGTTTTTTAATTAGTTAAAATAGTAGTTTTATAACATTGGAAATCCCCATTCTTACCCACTATATCATTATTAAATTTATTTACTCTATTCTTTATCTATTTAAATTAAACCTAAATTGACTACCCACCACTAGTTATTTTGACACAATCAAATGGATCCAGTAGTCACTAAAATGAAAAATCCATCCTAAAATTAGGTTCAGATAACTCTAATCTATCATGTTTCATTACACAACATACTATCATAGAAGTAAAGAATCTCCTGGTGTCTTGAGTTTGAAACCCTAAAAGAAAGGAATAAAATTTATTATGCTTAGAGAAAAAGTAAATATCCTAATATTAAATGTAATTAAACATTTTTAGAGAGATAAAAAGAAGAGATATTTCAATTAATAATAGAAATCATCATCATTTGAAAGGGTAATCTACACAACATGACCACTATGGGTCTAGTGTATCATCAAAAGAGTTATTATAACTGAATAAAAAGAAACAGTGTAAGGAAATAATAAGTAAACATCTCTCAATCATGTAATCATGTAAGATACCCCTTTACATAGTGAATATTTATGAATTTATACTATAATTAATAGACATTATTTTTGTGCTTCAATGATTCATCCATATGTACAACAATGATATTTTTCTATATCAAATGATTCTAGTATTCCCAAAAGATTCCTAAAATTTCACACTAATATACAGCACCATTTATCTTCACCACATGAATAGCTGTAGGGTCGAGATTTCTCCATGAGATAGTCACCCAAATATTCTTCTTAAAATGTTCCCCTCTCATGATTGATATTCATTATCATTTTACAATAATTTTAGCTGATTTGACTTATTGTTTATGGGTACATTGTAAATTATTTTTTATTGGTAATTCTTGTGTGGGGAGTAGTATAGTAAGATAAAATATGTGATGGTCAGTGTGAGTTTCATGAAAAGTGGTCCCTAAATAATTTGTGTTTGCATGTCACTAAAATTAATCCTAGAATTATACTTGTTGTTCCGAGTGGAAAAATCAAGACGTGTTGAATTGACTTTATAATAACATTTCTATTATAAAAAATATTTAAACATATATGCCCTAATTTTATATAAATACCAATTTTACAAAAATAGTATAATTATAATAGTTGATATTTGGAAAACCATCTCAAAAATATCAATCACAAATCAGTTCAAATACGTTTTAAAATAATTTAACTTTTTAAAATAATTTACTCGTATTAAACATTGTATATAAATATCTAGTTTAAGTTAAATATTAGAGTAAATTTTTGTTTAATAAATTATGAAAAATGGAAACTTCTTTGATTTAAAACATAGAAAAAAACAAGTAAATCTCAATTAATATAGAATAATAGAATTTAAAAAAGTGGTTAAGTATCAAGGATAGAATCAATCCATTTCACTTTGTAATCACTTAATACTAATTAATTTATTATAAAATAAATCAATCAACAACTTGGATATGGTTTTACAAACAATAAAACATAAGGATATCTATGAAAAAAGCATCTTCCACAATTATACATGTGATAAAACAATTTCATGTCTTTGAAAGGTTCTTGACAAAGTTGCACTGCAAATTTCAAAAAAAGAGTGATGTGGATGTCTGGAAAAGCCTTCTTCTTTAAATCTACAATTTCCTAGTGTTCTACCACAAATAGGGTCCTCTTTGTATTTCTTTTTGTTCCGTCATATGAGAGTCTATATTTATTTGCCCATGCAAGTGCTGCACACACACAAGGGAGCACGTCTAAATTTATAGAATACCAAGTCCAGTTACCCATTCCAGGATAATAATACAATAATATGGATCCTTGTGTTGAGAAATAAATTTGGGTGGAATGAATTTATACTTAATATATCCCTGTATTTTCTTATTAATAATTATTAAACACACATTCTTCCATGGAGCATTAAATTCATAAACTATCCATTACATTATTAATTTTGAAATTAATTTTAGACTAATACAATAGGTCTTTGGCCCTAGCTCTTCTGGAGGTTTTAATTCTAATGTTAGATGATTTTATGGAAGAACCAATTACAAATATTTGGTAGTTTTATTGAAATGGTATCACCATGCAACAATTGATACTACTGGTGGTAGAAACACTTAGTACTAGATCCATCCCATGGGAGCAGTAGAATTTCCTCATAGGTAGATCTACTTAACGGTCACAACATCATGGATTATCACCATTGATATGGTGGTATCTTAGAGTTATAGTAACTTTTACAAGCGTTAAATGTATCTACGAAATGTGGTAGTCCTATCCATCGATAGCACCACCTAATGGTAGATCTTGGACATCAAATAGTTTGACCGGTGGTATCTTATCAAACTATTGGTAACATGAAGTGGTGGATTACTGTATATTATAGTATATCATTATAATAAATGGTATATAGAAATGGTAGACCAATACTTATCCAATTTTCACAATTTATCTATAAAATAATATACCATTAAAAAACATTAATCCCATTAGAAACAAAAACAAAACATGATTTTTGATCCTTAAAATAATGAGGTTCTTGGACTAATCCAACAGTCTCTCCCTTTATTAAGATCAAAAATCATGGAATTCATAACAATATATAAAATATTTAATAGATTAAAATTCAACAAAACAATATAATCCTATGAGTGATGTGTGGTTATCCATTCATTCCATACATAGATTATTCTAATAACCTCCACTTTTTTTATGATCGCAAAACATGGAATTCATAACAATATAGAAAATATTTAATAGAAGATATTGTTCTTAAAAATAAATGCCCACATGTGATTCATAATTGTTTATACATGCATTATAAGTACTCATGTGATATTCTATACAATAACTAATGTGATGTACCAGAAAATTACTCACCGTTTTGGTTTATCAAGAACAAAGAATAGGCAATTAAATAAAAGACACAATGATAACGAGAAGGAGAGTTTTATTTATATAGTATTCTCAAAATATTACCTCAAAAGAGGGAAAAAAGGTAAATACCTATAAAATCCCTAATTATAATCTTACGATGCATCCACAACCTGAGATGAGGTAGGATCCTCTAGATCCTTTCCATTCCCAAAAAAAAGGAGGGATGATAGGAGATGGAGATATAGTTGTCTGAAACACTATAAAAAATGAAAATGGATTATGTTGCCTCACAAATTCAACAAGGTTGTGTCCCAAATTACTAATCGTAAAATAGATTTTAATCTAGTGGGATAAAAAGGGTCCAGTAAGGGATAAAGTCAAAGGTATGGTTGGAGGTGAAATGATAGTAGTCTATGTGGTATAACAATGCTTAAACCAACTACAAAAAATTAGTGATCACATTACCATTGTGCTCCATAGCATTGAAAAAGTAAGATATATATTCCATGATCAACTTTAGGAAGTGTTCCAAGGACTTCAACTATGTCACATACTCCATGAAGAATTTGGTCACATTAAGTATTCTCATATTTTCATCCAATAACATAATATGAGAATTAAGGATATTCAATGAATAATTTCTCAAGATATAATACTTACTAGATATAGTGAGTTTCACTCTATCATTATTAGATTCATTTAATAATTACCTAACCAACTTATAAATTTTATCCCCTTGTGATTTAATCTAGTGAAACTCATCTTGATGAGAAATAGATAGATCACCCTTCTTATCGTGCAGTGCTTCCCTCATTATAGATTATATAGAATCAATATCAACTAAAGAAAGAGAAGAATTAGGTGCTGATCTGGAAGATGATTCTCTAGGAGTAGATACAGACTCCATCATATCCAATTCAAATATATATCTCCTTGTAAAACTTGTATTCATGTTCTCTAGGGTAATTTGATTAGAAATAATATATTTCACTAGCCTCTTATTTTCAATTTCCAGATATTCAATCGTTAAGAACATTTAAGGTTGGATATGAGAAATGACCAAAGGGACTATCATCATTGCATGAGCTTCATTAAGCTTATTTTCTTGAACTAAGTATGATTGAAACATCCCAATTAGATCTGATAGAATATATATTCTAAAGGCTTCAAGATTCTCTTATGCCAGATAGCTAGAATGAGGAGAAGATGGATGAGGAGGAAAAGGAGGAGGTGAAGCCCTCTCTGGACAAGGCAAGGCATCATCCACAGGCCTAGTGTCCATATTAGGATAAAAAGAAGTAAAAAGTTCAAAACATATTACATGATCAATCATCTATATATGGGATACCTTAAGATATATATTATATAATTAAATGGAAGTTTCACCATGATCTAGTGGACTTCTCGAGCAATCATTATCATTTACAACATCATCATATTTTCAATACTTCAACCTAATATTATTAGATCTCAGGGATTTATAACCATTAGATGGTGATCCATATTTATCTTTGTATGTGGTTACTATGAAAATATATATTCCAGAATCCATACCATATAAACTAGTTAGATCAACTCTATCACTAGACTCTTATCTAGCTAATGTAGATAGAGATATTTCACGAAACTCACCAAACATAGACCATATATAGACTCAGTAATAGTATGAAAAGTTTTATAATACACGTCCTCATATCCTATATCAACATCATACTCAAAATGTTCATAAAGTACAATAACATTATATAGAGTCTTTGAATACGCTCTCTCAACAATATCCCCATTAGGTACTTCATTCACTTATTACTCATCATTTTCTATCATAAAACTCTCTCGGGTGGGGAGGGAAATTGGTGGGGTATAAGATCTATGGGGAACAGTGGGTAACGTAGCCACATTAGGCTCACTATCGACTTACACTAAATTAGTCACTAATCCATCATTCTCATTTGTAGCTTCTTATACTTCATTATTATCTTCATTATCTGAAGAATAATTCACAACCTCATCTTGATACAATTAATGTACAACCACATATCGTGGTCTTGAAGGATTATTTACTGTATTAAGATTTTGATAGAGGTTTTCATTATCAACTACCCTATTTTTCAATAATGGGCTACATTTCAATTTTATCTTAATATATCATAATTTAATATTACAGAAACCACCTCACTTAGTCATTTTACTTCATCCTTAAATTACAAGACCTATAGCTTCCAAAATATAATAAATTAACATTTATTATGAAAAAGTGTTTTATCTCACGGAGGGAATGCACATCTCTATCATATAAACCATCATATTTCAACAATAATTAATCTTGTACATTCTTTTAATAAGAAAAAAAAATATATTCCCTTATACCTCAATACTCTAAAATCCCCCATCCTAGGATATATCATATTATTTATGAACTTAAATAGCAGTCTGTATTCTCCATCAAGCTCCACTGTAGTAGTCATTTGGATTGTTGCATTCCTAGTCAACATAAATACTGCATCCTCAATCAAATAATTATCTGGGTTAATAGGAAAATAACATTGATGGTCCACATATATACCTTTTTTAGGAACATTCTCACATATCTCTTACTTCTTCAATGAAAATAAAAGTTCTTTTCTAACTATAACTATCTTGATATAATCATTATTTTCTACAAAATGATACTTTGGATAATGATAGAAATCATGAACCACCTATGGATAAATGGTTGAACATTAATTGAGAAATATTTAAACCAAAAATGGTCATGAATCACATTCTAAATGAGTTAATTTATTAAAGGTAACAAATAAACAATGATTTCTATCTCTTCAATAACAACATGAGTTACGAGCGGGGGATTCTTTAGTTCTACAAGATGAAATGATTCCTATATTGATTTCTTTAAGGGATGTGACTTATAAGTTGATCCACTAAGATGCTTAACCTATACCATTATTTCATTAGTTTAAGGTATGAAGAAAGGATATGAAAGATCTCAGTTTTTAAGAGAAGAGAAAGGGTTAAAAGGATGTGTGTTATAAATGTTTTCTCAGACTCATATTTAAGGTATATATTATCATTTAGGTATTTTGAGATCTTGAATTTTTTAAAAATAAAAACAATACAAGTAAAATTTATCAAATAAAACAACATTTTAATTACATATATTATGAATTTCAACACTAATAACAATAGGTAGTAATGATTGGTTCAATGTTAATTTATCATGGTAGAAAAAAGGTATTTTCATGATACCTTATCATAGTATCATGTAATGATCATATGAAACAGTCGATCATTATGATAGGATGACTAATAGTTGATCATCATGGCGACACAACCAATTTTCAATCAACATGGTAGAATTAAAGAAGTTTGATAATAATGATAGCATGAATAAATATCTATCATCAAGGTAGATCAACTATGGTTGTACCAATCATGTGATGTTTGACTACTAGAAACAAAATAAATCTAAGAATAAAAGACTATCAAAAACATAAAATTCCATGTACATGTTTGATGTAGCTCATTCTATCAAAATTTGATTTTTTTAATATTCATGCAAGTTGATGTTCAATTCCATTGAATTCAAGAGTTATATCTCCTTTTAGAATATGGTCTCTTTAATAGTGAAGATGTATATCCATATGTTTTTTCCTAGATTGAGACATGGGATTATTGTGAATTTTTGTAGCACTTATATTATCAAAATTTATAGGACATGTTGAAATTGATATGCATTGTCTAGTAAATTTTATTTCATCCATATAATATATGCACAAAAACTTACTATAGTTTTGTCACTATCATTAGACATGGATTATGTAGAATATTTTTTATTGCTGCACAATGAAACTATAGGCTTCCAAATAAGTGACATGATCAATAGATGTTTTTTTATCTAACTTACAACCACAAAATTATGTATCTAAATAACTAATTATATCAAATGATTTTCCACTAGAATAAAATTGCTCTAAATCAGTTTTACTTTTGAGGTATTTGAAAATTCTTTTTAGAGAATTTAAATTTGTCTCTTTTTGTATTTTATTGAAAATGATAATACATACACACAATAAACATTATATCAGATTGAATAGAAATTGAGATTAGTAATCTTATAATCATACCTCAGTAAATTATTTGATCAACATCTTTCCAGATTCCTCAAGGTTCAATTTATCGCATAAACTGATGGGAGTATCAATGCCTTTAGTACTATCCATTCCAAAACATTTTAAAGGATATTTAGTTTAAATGAATTCATTTAAAAATTATATATTTTGAAAAATATGATAAGCAATAAATAATTTAATTTCACCAATTAATCTAATTTCAAATTCAATTTTCTTAATTTTGATACATTTAGTTCACAATTAATTTCTTGAATATCCAAAAATAATTTCATCAACATAGACTTTCACAACTAAAAAATATTTTTAAATTATTTTATTTAAATTTTTTTGGTTATCTATTTCTTTAATAATACCTTTTGATGTAAAATATGAGTTGATCCTGTCATACCATGATCCAGGATCATATTTTTAACTATATAATGATTTTTATAATTTAAAAACATGATTTGGATGGTGAGGATTTTGAAATCCTCAGGTTCTTCCACAAAAACATCCTCAACTATATAACCATTTAAGAATGCACCCATGAAATCCATTTAAAATAATTTGAAATTAAAATGTGCTACATAGGAAAGTGTCATTCTGATGGATTAATGTCTATCTACTAGAGGAAACGTTTCATCATAGTCAACACCTTCTTATTGCCTGTATACTTGTGAAACCTGTCTTTCTTTATTTCTAATTGTTGCACCTAAACCATAAAAATTGTTTTTAATTACCAATTAATTTCATTATTTAGATGGTACATTTGAGGTTCCACCATTTCAGAGAATCTTTTTATTTCAATTTTTTATCTCTTCGAGAATTTCCATTAACCATAATTGATTATTAATTAATTCATTGATGTTATTAGGTTCAAGCTACGATAAGAAATCTTGATGTATAACTTGGATTCTAATATACTCCCTAGTATGAGTTCCTTTATCTAGGTCACCAAAAAAGAATATAAAGGATTATATTTATGAGTCTTAGTAGCACTAGGGTTAGAAATGTTTGAAACTTCATTTTCAACTTTAGGTTTAGGTTCAATTTTTTCCTTGAAACTGAAAAATATCTCTATAAGAGGTATGCTAGAATTATCACTTGGTTTATTATTGATGTCTATATTAGAAATATCATCCTCCAAATTTTCTAAAGATTTATTAGGGTCATGTGGATCTGTCTCATCAAAAAAGACATGTACAGATTCTCACAAAACATTTATCCTTTTATTAAATACCCTTTATAATTTAATAGTTTTGAAATATACAAGGAAATTTTCATCATCACATTCAGATGAAAACTATTCAGAATTATGATGTTTATTTAATATAAAAACATTAAAAAACAAAAATAATTAAATTTTGGTTTTCTACCATTCCAAAATTCCTAAAGGATATTATTTTAATGTTATTTTATTAAACTCAATTAATTATATAGAGATTTTTTTCCATGACTTATACTCAAAAATAAACATTTAATTGATACTCATAGACCATGGTCGAGAAATATCTTGAATGGTTCTATTTCTACATTGTACTACACAATTTTATTGTGAGGTCCTAGGAGGAAAACAAGTTATGATTATATACATGTTGTTAGAATCACTACTAGAAATATAGACAATAACAACGGTTCAAAACCATTGGTATAGGCTGGAAAACCATTGGTATAGGATATACCGATGGTTTCCCAAACCGTAGGGAAGTAAGGCATTGGGAAAGACCTTTACCAACGGTTTAAGGAAAATCATTGGTAAAAGGTGGTGAAAGTTTTAATTTCCCAATGGTTCCTCTAAACCGTTGGCAAAAGGATTTACCAATGGTTTAAAACCATTTGGAAATTCATATTTTTGATCTTATACCAATGGTTCAAAACCGTTGGTATAGCTTTTTACCAATGGTTTAGATAAACCGTTGGTATATATTCATATATTCTCAAAGTATACCAATGGTTATAAACCGTTGGTATTGTGTATTTTCACAATAAACTAGCAGCCGGCATACATCTGCCTCCACTTGATAGACCTGCATAAAAAGAATCACAAATAACATCTATAAATGGACTTCAAACACCACAAAAAAACATTGGAAATAACACAAAAAAATGCATAAAAACATCACTCTTCCAACCATTCCATGTACTAAAATTCCCCATTTCAAGCTTCATATTACAACAACTCTTCCAATTAACCTATTTCAATTTATTAGGTTCACACATATCAATTTTTTCTTACTTAAAAAGGTGATCATTATGATTGAAATTGGTGCATGAGGGGTATGTGTGATAATGTTAATTAACAATGTGGTTAATATTTGTGCATCATCTAGAGTGATTCATGACATGCATTGAATGTGATGTGGGGGGATGTCCAGAGAGGGGAGGGGTTGTCGAGGAAGAGGGGATGGGATATTTCCAGGGAGCGATTATGGGGGTCATGGAGAATGTGAAACAAGGAATTGTATTCAAATTATCGTATATCATCACATGAATTGGATGAGAATGAGCTAATAAGCTTACCAAGTCATTCATATAGTTCAAGACATACAAAAATGGAATAATCCAAAATAACATTGCATGATCAAATAAATAAAAAAAGTCATGTGAAATCAACATTCCAACATTTACATATCATCCATGAGGTATAACATTTAATCAAATTGTAATAGATTTATACATAAGGCATACGAGTCTCATTTACTTTCATACACAGTGGTACAAAAAGAAAATGTTATTCATGTCCGGGGGGCTGTCCAGGGTCCAACGAGGAGGGTGGGGGGGGGGGGCTGTCCAGGGTCTAGAAAGAGGGGTGGGGGCTATCCAGGGATTTTCATTCACGTCACATTTGACTCATGGATCGTTGTCCTTAAGTTTCAACAGAATTCGAATGCGTTTGGTCAGTTTGTCGTATGTTAGTTGTTGATTTCACTTAAAATTAAGTCCATTTTTAACAAAACAGAGGCACTTTGTGTGGTGTCGGCCACACCAGGCCTCAGATTGAGGTAGGTTTGACTCGAACATGTCACATATGAGACATGGATTGATGTGCCAAAGTATCAATACAATCAGAAGCCGTTTGATTGGTTTGGCGTATGTACATAAAATATTGTCCATTTTAAATAAAATACATACACATGGAGTTATACCAGCCACACTGTGCTTCAGATTGAGCTAGGGTTGACTCGTACACATCAAATATAACCCATGTATCATTGTCCTAAAGTGTCAAGACAATCCGAATGTGTTTGGTCGGTTTCCCGTCTATTAGTTGTTGATTTCACTTGAAAAAAAGACCATTTTGAACAAAAGAGAGGAAGTTTGAGTGGTCTCAGACATACCACACCTAGGATAGAGGCGAAGTTGACTCGTACACATCAAATTTGACCCATGGATCATTTTCCTTTTGTTTTAAAAGAATCTGAAAGCATTTGGTCAGTTTTCCGTATGTCAGTTGTTGATTTCACTTAAAATTAAGTCCATTTTTTACAAAACAGAGGCACTTTGAGTGGTGTCGGCCACACTGAGCCTTGTATTGAAATGGGGTTGATTCATACACATTACATATGAGTCTTGGATAGTTTTTCAAAAGTATGAACACAATCAGAAGCCGTTTGATTGGTTTGGCGTATGTACGTAAAATATTGTCCATTATAGACAAAATACATACACTTGGAGTGATACCGGCCACACCGCGCTTCAGATTGAGCCAGAGTTGACTCTTACACATCACATATAACCCATGGATCATTTTCGTAATGTTTCAATACAATATGAATGCGTTTGGTCAGTTTTTTGTATGTCAGTTGTTGATTTCACTTAAAAATAAGTCCATTTTGAACAAAAGAGAGGGAGTTTGAGTTCTCCCGGGCACACCACATCTCAGATTGATGAAAAGTTGACTCTTACACATCACATTTGATCCATGGATTGTTTTACTTATGTTTTAAAAGAATCAAAATGCATTGGTCAGTTTGTCATATGTCAGTTGTTGATTTCACTTAAAATTAAGTTCATTTTTAACAAAACAGAGGTACTTTGAGTGGTGTCGGCCACACCGGGCCTCGGATTGAGCCGGGGTTGACTCTTACACATAAAATATGAGTCATGGATCCTTTTACAAAAGTATCAACACAATCAGAAGCCGTTTGATTGGTTTGATGTATGTACGTAAAATATTGTCCATTTTAAACAAAAGAGGGACATTTTGGGTGGTTCTGGCCACACCATGCCTCAGATTGAGGCGGGGTTGACTCATAAATGTCACATATGACCCAGGAATCGTTTTTATAAAGTTTAAATATATTTGGAATGAATTTTGTGGGTTTTTTGTATGCCAGTTATTGTTTTCACTTAAAATTAAAGTCATTTTGAACAAAAGAGAGACATTTTGAATGGTACCGTCCACACCGTACCTCAAATTAAGGCAAGGTTGACTCGTACATTTACATATGACCCACGGATAATTTTCCTATAGTATCAATAGAATCCAAATGCGTTTGGTCGGTTTACTGTATGTCAGTTTTTGATTTCACTTAAAATTAAGTCCATTTTTAACAAAACAGAGGCATTTTGAGTGGTGTCAGCCACACCGAGCCTCGTATTGAGGTGGGGTTTACTTGTACACGTCACATTTGACTCATGGATCGTTTTCCTTAAGTATTAATATAATTCGAATGCGTTTGGTCGGTTTTCCGTATGTCAGTTGTTGATTTCACTTAAAATTAAGTCCATTTTTAACAAAATAGAGGCACTTTGAGTGGTGTCAGCCACACTGTGCCTCGAATTGAGGCGGGGTTGACTGGTACAGATCACATATGAGTCATGGATCGTTGTTCAAAAGTATCAACACAATCAGAATCCGTTTGATCGGTTTGACGTATGTACATAAAATATTGTCTATTTTAAACAAAAGAGGGACAGTTTGGGTGGTTTCGGCCACACCGCGCCTCGAATTGAGGCAGGGTTGACTCTTAGAAGTCACATATGACCCATGGATCGTTTTCCTAAAGTATCAACAATTTCTGAATGCATTTGGTCAGTTTTTCGTATGCCAGTTTTTGTTTTCACTTAAAATTAAAGTCATTTTGAACAAAAGAGAGACATTTTGAATGGTACCGTCCACACCACACCTCAGATTAAGGAAGTGTTGACTCTTACACATCACATATGACCCATGAATCGTTTTCCTATAGTATCAATAGAATCCAAATGCATTTGTTTGGTTTACTCTATGTCAGTTGTTGATTTCACTTAAAATTAAGTCCATTTTTAATAAAACAGAGGCATTTTGAGTGGTGTCTACCACACCGAGACTCGGATTGAGGCGAGGTTTACTCGTACACTTCAAATTTGACTCAGGGTTTGTTTTCCTTATGTTTAAATATAATCCGAATTTGTTTGGTCGGTTTTCTGTATGTCAGTTGTTGATTTCACTTAAAATCAAGTCCATTTTTAACAAAACAGAGGTACTTTGAGTGGTGTCGGCCACACCGGGTCTCGAATTGAGGCGGGGTTGACTTGTAAACATCACATATGATTCATGGATCATTTCCCAAATGTATAAACACAATCAGAATCCATTAGATTGGTTTTACGTAAGTACGTAAAATATTGTCCATTTTAAACAAAAGAGGGATATTTTGGGTGGTTCCGGCCACACCGCATCTCAAATTGAGGCAGGGTTGACTCGCACACATCACATATGACCCATGGATCGCCTTCCTAATGTTTCAATAGATTCGGAAGGCATTTGGTCTGTTTTTTGTATGCCAGTTTTTGTTTTCACTTAAAATTAAAGTCATTTTGAACAAAAGAGATACATTTTGAATGGTACCGCCCACACCGCACCTCGGATTAAGGCGGGGTTGACTCGTACACATCACATATGACCCATGGATCATTGTCTTGTAGTATCAACAGAATCTAAATGTGTTTTGTCAGTTTACCGTATGTCAGTTGTTGATTTCACTTAAAATTAATTCCATTTTTAACAAAACAGAGGCATTTTGAGTTGTGTCGGCCACACCGAGCCTCTTACTGGGGCAGGGTTTACTCGTACACATCACATTTGACTCGTGTATCATTTTCCTTAAGTTTCAATATAATCCAAATGCATTTAGTTGGTTTTTTGTATGTCAGTTGTTGATTTCAATTAAAATTAAGTCCATTTTTAACAAAACAGAGGCACTTTGAGTAGTGTCAGCCACACCGGGCCTCGAATTGAGGCAATTTTGAATAGTACACATCACATATGAGTCATGGATTGTTTTGAAAAAGTATCAACACAATCAGAATCCGTTTGATCAGTTTGGCATATGTACGTAAAATATTGTCCATTTTAAACAAAAGAGGGACAGTTTGGGTGGTTCCGGCCACACTATTCCTTGTATTGAGGTGGGGATGACTTTTACACGTCACATATGACCCAAAGACCATTTTCCTAAAGTTTAAATAGATTTGGAAGGAATTTGGTCGGTTTTCTGTATGCCAGTTGTTGTTTTCACTTAAAATTAAAGTCATGTTGAACAAAAAAGAGACATTTTGAATGGTACCATCCACACCGTGCCTTTTATTGAGGCGGGGTTGACTTGTACACATCTAAAATGACCCATGGATCATTTTACTATAGTATCAATATAATTCGAATGCATTTGGTCATTTTACCGTTTGTCAGTTTTTGATTTCACTTAAAATTAAGTCCATTTTTAACAAAAAAGAGGCATTTTGAGTGGTGTCGGCCACAAAGAGCCTCTTATTGAGGAAGAGATGACCCATACACATCACATTTGACTCATGTATCATTTTCCTTATTTTTCAATAGAATCCGAATGCGTTTGGCCGGTTTTCCGTATGTCCGTTGTTGATTTCACTAAAAATTAAGTCTATTTTTAACAAAACAGACGCACTATGAGTGGATTCGGCCACAACAAGCCTCAAATTGAGGAGGGTTTGACTCGTAAATGACACATATGAGTCATGGAACATTGTGAAAAAGTATCAACACAATAAAAATCTGTTTGATTGAATTGGCATATGTATGTAAAATATTGTCCATTTCAAACAAAATACATACACATGGAGTGATACTGGCCACACCGCGCATCAGATTGAGGCAGAGTTGACTTTTACATGTCACATATGACCCATGGATCTTTTTCCTAATGTTTCAAAATAATCCAAAGGCGTTTGGTTAGTTTACCATATGTCAGTTGTTGATTTCGCTTAAAAATAAGTCAGTTTTGAACAAAAGAGAGGCAGTTTGAGTGATCCTGGACACACCGTTGCTTTTATTGAGGTGGGGTTGACTTATACACATCAAATTTGACCCATGGATCATTTAATTTAAGTTTAAATAGAATCCGAATGCGTTTGGTCAGAGGGGAAGGGTCTAGTCGGGTACGCGGAGATGCTCATCTACCTCTGGTACGAACCTCCCTCGTACCATCGGCCTAAGAACTGAAATAATGGAATAATGAAAAGTGAACATACTTATGTACCTGTAAAATCTACACATAGACAGCACATAGCCGCATCATGTCATAAAAAATAACACTAAGGATCAGACAAAATAGAAGCAGTCATGCAGAGTAATGACAAGTGCACATACAGATCAGAAGCAGCTAAAAAATTGTTACACACATGCCATGTTTATTTCCTAAAACAAAGTAAAAAAATCAAAATTATGAAACTCTAGAAAATGGGTTTCCTCCTAGGAAGAGCTATGTTTTATGTCTTCATCCATTTGGATGGACACTGGTCAATCATGTTGGTCCATCAGCTCATAACTCCTCTGACTCTTACAAGAACTGGTGGCTGTGTCCTCAAGCTCCCAGGGACGCTTAGTGGGATTGATCACTTCAGGAGCATAGCGGGTGTGAATTTGGTGTGGAAGTAAGATAATCTGGCGCTCATCATCAGCCAGACGCTGAGCCACCCGTTGTGTGAGGTCAGATGGAGATGGGATGTGCACATCGACGATCATGGAAGTGGCAGACAAGCTAGACATTGTTGGTTAAGCTACATCCACAAATAGATTCGTTTTTATATATTAGAACCTTGATAAATGTTTGTCCAATTTTTACAAACAATTAATGTATGAAAATTTTGATAAAAAACTTATTGGATAAATAAAAATGGATTTACTCATGGACATGATGCATAATATCTCAAATATTCCTCATTGGATCCCAATTAGAAATTTTAATCCATTATCAAATGTCTTATATCAATTTATTTTTACTTGGATCCTTGAGGTTGAACGCTCTTTGTAAAATCTAGCCAAGGGAGGATAATCCAGTGACATGGAATAAAATTGGATGCTATTTGGTGAAAACCACACTATAAGCATTGTTTAGGATATTATTGATGTGGTTTGAGGATCAAATCTATCTTTTTAGAGAAAATCCAACATGTCCGAGTTTGGTAGTAAATGTTTTGAAGTGGGGGGTATTTGGTGTTTGAGGAGGGGGATGAGGGGGATGTCGAAGGTCTAGGAGGAGGGGTGGGGGCTTTCCAGGGTCCAGGAAGGGGGGTGGGGGCTGTCCAGGGTCAAGGAGAAGGGGAGAAGGGGCTATCGATGGTCCAGGAAGGAGGTGGGGCGGTCCAGGGTCCATCGAGGAGGTGGGCTATCCAGGGTCTAGGGTGGTGGGTGGGGGGCTTCCTAGGGTCCAGGAAGGAGGGGGACTATACAGGGTCCTGGGAGGAGGGTGGATGGGAGTTGTGCAGGGTCCAGGAGGGGGGCTGTCAAAGTTTCAGGAAAGAGGGGGGCCAGGCTATCCAAGTTCCTGGAGGGGGGGACTGTCTAGGGTCTAAGAGGGGGGGTGTCCAGGGTCCATGAGGAGTGGGGGATCTGTTAAAGGGAGGAAATCCCCAAATAATTCATTTAAAATTAACGAAACTTAATCCGAAAAACATCACAATTCCAATTCATCACCCAACCAACATCCAATTCGTCCTCAATATCACTAACCTTCGCATTTCATAAACAACAAAACATAGTTTATACCAAATTAAAACAGAAAAAAATAGATGCAAAACATTAAAACTAAGGTAGTACGTACAGATTTAGAGTGTAGAACTAAAAAATTGTTTGATTTCAGATGGATCTATGAGTGGAACGAGTTTCTAAGTCTTTGTATAGAGATATCCCATACGTTTAGGTCAAATCAAAATAGAAAATAAAAAAATAGATGAAGAACACTATAAATGAGGTAGAACTTACATATTTTAAGTGTAGAACAAAACAATTGTTTGATTAAAGAGGATGGATGGAGTTTTGGAGAATGGGTAATGAGAGAGCGTCGGGAGAGCTTCAATTTAGTGTTGTAGTCAAGCGGAGGGGGACTACAATTGAGCAGAGGGGCTACTGGACACTAAAACTTGATTTAGGGGAAAACTTTCCCAACAGTTTTTAAAAACCATTGGGATTGTAGTCCTATACCAACAGTTTCATTAAACCGTTGGTAAAAGGTGGAAAATATTCCAACATATACCAACAATTAGTGTATAACCGTTGGTAAAAGTGTCTTAATTGAGGCCTATACCACCGGTTTTACAAACCGTTGGTAAAGTTCTTCATAAATGCATCTATACCAATGGTTTTCTTAAAACCGTTGGTATACATAACCATTCCCAACGGTTTATCAAATTGTTGGGATATAAGAGTTGGTAAAATTGGGATTTCTAGTAGTGAATAATTATTTAAAACTATTTATTTTTGAACTCATTACCATGATCACTTCTTAAATTCATTGTTCTTATTCTACTAAGGTTTTATAAAGATTTAGTATGTTTAGATAAACATGAAATAGCTTCGAAATTATGAGCAAGGAAACCCCCAATGTATATATGGAATAATCATCCACTATAGCATAGTCATAATGTTTTCCTGCTAAACTTGAAACACGAGAAGGTGTAAATAAGTCCATGTGAAGTAACTGTAAAGGTTGATAAGATAATACTTATTTCGTTGATTTGAAATAAATTTTATTCTTAATTCCATTTGGATAGGTATTACAATGTTTTTTTGGGAATTATAGTTTTGGTAGATCCATGAATAATCCTTTCATAGTTATCTTTTTAAGAGAGTGTATATTTAAATGTCTAAGTATCCAATTCCAAATCCAGGAATCATTAATAAAGTATTTTAAAAAGTTAAATTACAAGAGAATAAATAATTCAAATCAACAATATAAACATTATCATTTCATATAGGTGAAAAAACTAAAGCATGATTGGCATCAAAAACATTATAATCATTGTTTTCAAACATTACATGCTTAAAATTATTCCAAAATCATGAAACTCTAAGATGATTATATTTTTACCCTTCTTAGAATATTACATTAGAAATGAAAACTGTACTGAGTTTCTAATTTGGATGAGTCCAATTATTTTTCCTTTGGAATTGCCACCAAAAGGGGTATGTCCACTATCCACTTTGATTAGGTAATTGAAACACTAATATTCCGCTATGTTATTTTTGGACTATCCACTATCCAAATAAAATCATTTATAACTGGAATTGTTCAAGAAGGTTACCTAAAAATGATATTTAAATGAGAAATGATTTCGGGAACCATATTTTCATGGTTATAGATATGTTAGTATAAAAAAATTGGAATCTATAACAATTTTATCAGTTTCCTATAAGTAGACCATTTAATTTCATAAATAAAATAATTATTCGGTTTAGTAGAATTAAAGACCCTAATAAAACCAAATGAACTAGAACTTGGGACAAATTTATTTTTATAAATCTTTCCCTATATAGGTTGATAACCAATTCATATATTGTATTTAGGTGTGGTTTACCTTCTAGGAATTGTATTAAGAGCATCTATAACATTGGTAAATCCCTTAACATATTTCTTTAATTATTTATTAATCGATTTTAGGTCATTGTTTTCTTTTAGAAGTTGATAATTCTTATCTTTCTATATGATATGATCAGTTTTAAAGTCAGAATACATATAATGTTGCTTCTTTTTCTTTAAAATTTCTCCAAAAATTCATTAAATGTCTCTTCCAGTATATTACAGTATTCAAATATATCAACAGTGGCCATATTTTCTGCATCATTTTTATCATCATAAAAATTTGATTTATTTTCAATAAATACAAGAAGAAAATTTGATAACTCATATGTGTTCATATTGAAACACTTATGGGATCTATCATTTTTTTGTTATCTCTATTTTAATCTAAATCAATTGAATTTTCTTATGAATCACTCTATGTGGATTTCATAAACTTTTCATATATTTTTTTATTTTCCTCATACTTTTTATTATATTTTGTCTTTGTAAAATATTTTTTATGTGTCTTTTACTTTTCAACTCGTAGAATATTATTTCATTTGTGGTGTTATCCTTTAATCAATTGTTATCCAATTTAATCTATTGGAATGATTACCTTTGTAACTCAATTTCATATAGAACTTATTCCTATACTTTTTATTGAAATCCATGGCTAGGTGAACCATTTTCTTAACATTTTCTAGTGGTGATTTATCATCACATGAACACTCAACATTGATATTATCTTTTTGTTTCGATTTATAAGTCTTGAAGGATAAAAAATTCTTTTTGGTTTCATCATATTCTTCCTTAATCACTTGTAGTTCCTCGTCATACATCATGTGTTTTTGAAGGAATTACTTCACTATTAACATCCTACTTCAGCATGTTTTTCTAATGAAAATAGTGGTTCCACTACATCTGTTTAGTAACAATATTATAAGACACATGACTTAATCCATGTTAGAGATTAGATTCCCTTGTGTATGAATTATGTTGAATATTTAATTAAACCTAAGATAAATGTTATAAATGGATTCATCTGGCTTTATTTTAAAAGTATCATATTTAATAGTACAAATTTTTAAGTAAAGTTCATTAACATTAAAAGTTACTTCATGA
Organism: Viscum album; assembly: GCA_963277665.1. Lineage (NCBI taxonomy): Eukaryota > Viridiplantae > Streptophyta > Magnoliopsida > Santalales > Viscaceae > Viscum > Viscum album. The sequence continues at coordinate 752,761,272 of OY728132.1, read as the reverse complement.
GATTCAACCAGTGTATCCAATATTTCAAAAGTTTTAGTATAAAGTAATATTATATTAAATTAATCATCACTTATGGAATGCTACAAATCAGTTATATCATTGTAGTTAAAATCATATTAAACATTATTTAAATCACACCAATATTTTTTAAGATCATTAGGAATTTCATATTTATCTTAAATAACCATCCAAATGTCAAACCCCATGTTTTCTATAGGAATTTCCATTTCAATAATCCATTGAGGATAGTAAGATCCATTAAAATAAAGAGGCTAATTATTAGAAGTTCCTTCAAGTTTATTATTGTCTATAAAGATATTAATTTTGATAAAAAATAAATTTAAGATCATTATATAAAATTAAATTAAAGTAAAAAAGTATTCTTAACGCTGGTCAGATACAAAATTTTGGTTTTAGTAGACAACTCAAGAGGGGGTGTGGGTGAATTGAGTTTCCAATATAATTTATATTAATTGTTTTTAAACTTATATACCCTAATTTAATAAAAATTCTTAGTAAAAAACAATATAATTAAATAATTTTATCTTTGTAAAATATTCTCAAAACCTCGATCATAGCTTAGTTAAAATACATTAGATAATACATTATGTTCTAAAACTAATTTACTCACATCAATCACTGTATATAAGAAAATGATTTCAATTAACTACCAGACTATTGTTTTATATAATAAATTAAAAAATTGAAACCAATTTTATTGAAAACTAATAATACAAAAAAATTAAAGCACAAAAAATGAGGAACAATAGAATTTAATCAATGGGTTAAATGTAAAAAAAACACTAAATCCTCTCAACTTGGAAATCACTTACTTCTAATTAATTGATTATAAAATAAACAAACCCACAACTTGGATTACGTTTTACAAAAAAAACACTCAAGGTTATCCAAGAACAAAGCCTCTTCCATATTAATAGACGGTATAAAACAAGTATAGGCCACATAAAACCTCATCCACATTTATACGTGGAAATAAAAATGAAGAGAAATGAGTGGAAGTGTTAAGAACTCTCTAATATAGCAAAGGATATTGTGTCTTAAATATAAATAGAGTAAATAAAAAACATAGACTAAAATAATGATAAAATATAAATATAAAGAGATGGGAGATGATAAAATGTATTACTACTCAATTCAAATAACTTCCGATGTTCAAGAGTATTTAAATATATCTTTGAAATTATGTCAAATAGAATGTATAGTAAATGTTGAAAATAGAGTGTCATTGATGTCTATAAAAGACTTCTTTTTTAAGTTTTTAATTATCTAGTGTTCTATCACAAGCATGTGAATCTTTGTACTTTTTTTTCAGTGTATGAGAGCATATATTTCTATTTCCATACATGTTCCGAATGAATAAGAGGGAGATCTTGTGAATATATAGCACTCCAGGTTTAATTATAAATTTTAGGATAATAATATAATAATATGAATCCTCATATTATGAAATAATATGGTAGTTTGGGATTTTTATTTCAGATAGTTTTGGAGGTTCTAATACAAATCATTCTTAAATCTACATAATTTTTTCCATCATTATATACATAAATTATCCACCAGAGAATTAATTTTGAAATTAATTCTAGATAAGTATGGTATCTCTATGGTGGTAGATCTTCTAGAAGTAGCAATTATACAGTAGATTATTTGGTGGTAAACCCACTAAGGGAACTAGTTGTAGCTTCACTAAATGGAAACAACATGAAATTGTAGATATGCATCGTTGTATCAATGCTTGGAGGTATATCCTTATAATGATAGTGGTATATTTACCTTGGTGGTACCTCTATTTAGTATTGGAAACATATAGTCATAGAACCATTGATCTAGAGGTATCGAAGAGTGAGATTGGAAGATATAGGTGGTAGATGTACCTTCCAGTGGTGGTATCTCTACTGGATGGTAGGACAAACTGATGGTAGATCTCGGTGGTTGTAGATTTTAACTATAAGTACCTTTTTGATTTGACAATTTCTTGAAGTAGTGGATTAATTTAATGGTATCACATTATAAGAAACTCTAGATAGTTTGGGTAGATCAAGAATTTAAAAAATCACATTTTTTCTATTAAATAATTTACTACAATAAAATATTTAAATCATTTAAAATATAAAGGAATTTGTTTGTGATCATTAAAATAAGGTGGTTCTTTTACTAATCCAACAAATTTCTTGATGTAGTGTGTCATTGATGGGATAACACTTAAAAACCCTCATGTTACCTCTATATATATTGAGTTTCAAAATATTTTCAATTTCGTGGTGTCAATTATATATATGAAGAAAACACAATACTTCATTAACTTTCATATTTGACTATACTTGAGCATCCAAATTTTGGACACATCACTGTTTCTTATATATTTTTTCATTGTTATGCCTTTTTTGGTAAACAACCAACATTATTGAGCATCAAACGTGGCTCGAATTGCATGAGGTTGAGTTTATCATTGGGATTTCTCACCTGCATTATCTATGATCTTTACGATTCATGATTTGGGAGTTCAGGGTCCAATAATATTCTTCAAATTGAATCCTTAAATCAATACTCAAAAAAATATTATATAGTTTTTATCATCTATACATATTTTATTTATTTGTTTCATCCGTGTAACTCTGAATAAAATATTCAACTCTAAATCTATAAATATAAGGGATGAATTTTTCCACATATATTATTCATTTTAGCACAATATTCTTTATGAAAATTTTATCCAGAATAGGTAGAGTTTGTATATTTTATTTCATCACATTTGTGTTAATAATATTTTGTATTAAAAGGATTGATGTTAATTTTCAATGAAACATTGATGATCATATTCAATTTATTATCATTTTGCAACACCCCAAAATTCCATGATTAGTTTTCCTTCTTTAATTAGCTTCCTTATTCATGTTTAAATAGATGAGAGCTAAGCTTTACATAGTCAAATCATCAAGAATATGTTTTTTAAAGATTTATAATCAAGAAATCATAGATATAGAGTGTATTGAGGCCACACCATAATATCAATATTACTAAAAATTATTAAAACATAAGAATAAAATTCAGTTATTCAAGAATGGGTCTACTTTAGTTCCACCATTACCATCTTCAAGGTTCACTCTATGCAAATTTTTTCCCCTTATAACTGAACATCAGTGTGAATCTTCTACTATTTCATAGAATATAGATATTGTTTTCAATTTTGATAAGGCCTATAAAAAATATAGTTCTTTCTTAAATGAGTGATTGAAAATAAAAATATCTAACTTTTGATTTGATATATCTTTTTCCTTATGTGACTATACTTTATACCATCGTCTGATCTTGCATCAGGGATCATCTTCGTCATTTATTGTCTAAACCAACATGAATCTCTATTAATGATTAATTTTAATTCATTCTTCTTCAAGATTTATTTTTTTATTTTAGTCATAGTGACTCAACTTCCTTTTAATTTGTCCCTGATTTGGTTTTTGCATTGTATGTTGAGCTTTGGAATTGTTGGACACCTTCATTCGGATCTTCTTCAATGGATTATCCCATTTATTATCGCTTCTTAATCCCTCAGTAGATCATGCTATCATATGGTTGATTGTACTGGGGAGGAATACGGGGTGCGATTTCTTGATTGGAGTTTGGTAATTGAATACATAACATAATATTTGTGTGATATATTTATCGACTATTCCCTTGGGGTGTAGATACTTGAAACTATTCATGTATCTATCTAATCAGCAAGGTAGATTCAATGAGGTGTATCTGGTCATCAATCTTTATATTGTATCTTGCAATTTTTCACTTGTGATCGGTTCACTAACCATTAGAGATATAGTTTCTTACTCTAGACTAGCTTTATGTGGAAGCTTTAGAATTTTCCCACTCAATAAATGATTGAATCTGGAAAATCCCTTAACCAATTTTTCTATTCATACAATAAAATTGAAAAATAAATTTAGTGATAGCTATGTCCAAATCTTAATAGATAATGAATAAATAAAATTTAAATTTGAATATTTCTCTATACCTAAATAATCAGTCAATAAAAATGGATTTCTATAAATTCTTAAAAAATAAATAGTTAAATAATTTAATTCTAGATATGATTTGTGTAATTAAAACTCAAAATCAACATAATTTAATCAATTTTATTACATATTTAAAAATGTTAATTCATGAATTTGAATTAATTCATTAAATGAATGAAACATGTACAAATCCAATAATTAATCAATTTCAAATATTAATTCCAGATCTAAAAAATAAAAAAAAAACAGTTGATTTCTCATGATTCAAATGTATTATGTGGTTAATTTCCAATACAAAGTGGATAAATTTTTTTAAAATTTGTCTCACATCATATGTGAGCCATATAAAATGTTTTAACGTTCCTAACTCGGTGCCACACATAGGGGCCCTGACCCGATCTGTCACATGAGCTCAAGCGGGCCTCACCGTATGTCATAGGCTACCAACTAGCAGTGAGGCTCTTATATAAATTTTGGGGAGATTACACCCTCTTTATCAAATTATCTAAATAGTGGTAATAAATAAAAATAACCAATGTATATAACCTAATAAATAAAATACGTGTATCCCACAGTGACCAAATAAGAAATAAAATATCAAGATTGACCATTATATTTTTCATTCCAAAGTACATTCCAAGTGTAAAAATGAATAACAAAAATTAAATACATTAAAAACTCTTAGGTGAGTCATGAAACAAGTCTGGTTCCCTAATCTGTGCTCCATCCCTAATCTTTTTTTTAATATAGGTCCTTTTCTCTTATACTATCCGAATAACATGAATTCTATTTGGGTACCGATTATCCATCCCAAGTAGGCTGTGAGTTTAACTTAATAGGCCACCACTAATAGTGTCTAAAATAATATCCAGTCAATAATTGTGTTTTGAGTTTTATAAAAAATAAATTACAATTCATAATTAAAAATATACCATATTTATTATTCTTTAAATTAACTACATAAACCCTTCGGTTCCCGAGGAAACCCGAACCACAATACCTACTTATGCCCATGTCGAAGCATGAACCATATCCTATATTCAATTAAAAATTTATTATAAAACAGGGTCATTCATTAAAAAATTTATCTCTGTTCATTATTATGGCCATTTATAACAATAATCCAATGCCAACTCATGGTAGTAAATCATTATGTGTAACTACTGGTGGGTATTTGGTACCTTTCATATTGTTTCACACCCCAATATCACATGGGTATTCAGATCCTGAGTCCCAATCCCACACTGGCTATCCATATGGGTATTTGCGACCTCATTCCCTATCCCAGATATATTTTATACATATTTGTATTTGGAGCCTTAGTCCATGCCCCACACACATTTAATACATATATCACAACAACTAAATTCCACATGACTCAAAATATCACATTAATTAATTCATCAATTTATTAATCAACCAAAAAAATTCATATTTAAATCAATCAAATAATTTTTACAACAATTAAATAATTACATCAACTCCACTAATTAATTCTACAATTAATTAATCACTTCAATTACATTAATTAATTCAACAATAAATTAATCACTTCAATTCCATTAAATAATTCAACAATTAATTAATCAATTCAATTCCATTAATTAAGTCAACAATTAATTATTCACTTCAATGCCATTTATTAATTCAATAATTAAATATTCACTTCAACAAACTCAAGATCTCAAAAAATAATTCATAAATTAGTAATTATAAATTCTCATTCAATTTAACAATCATTATTTCCAAATAATTAAATAAAAAATTAATTAATTTAATTGCACCATTGAATTTATCCATTTAACCAAAACTGTTAACACATGGAAATAAAAACTCGTCATATAAATTACCAATTCAATTTCCCAATCGTGGAAATTTAAATTATAATATTTAAATACATGTAATTAAATCAAGACTATAGTATTCAAATTTAGACCACCTACCTCGAGATTTATGATGAACAGTCACAAATGGAAATCCTAAAATTTGCATGAAACAACAAAATAGAACTAGATCTGGATCAAAACAACTAATTGGAGATCTAACAATTAAGTTCCCAAAATTCAAGATCAGATCTAACAATCCAAGATCTATATCCCATAATAATGATGATATGTTCCCTCTAAAAGGTGAGGGAGAGATGAGAGATAATAAGGAAACAACACGGGATATGATCCTCTTACTAGGTGGGGTGTATATCTTCAATTTTCCCTTTGAATCACCAAGACATTGTTTGCGAGATGTAGGAAAGAATTAGAGAACTTCCAAAAAATGATAGAAAATAATTTCCTCTGAGTTGTGGTTGATTTGGGTGAGGTTTGGGGTTCGGGTTATTTTTAATACATTTCTCAGGGGATTAAAATCATGTATGCATTGTTTTCTACTTAGGGAACGTGGTTTCCCCTAACTGTGAAACTTAATTATTTGCCTCTTCTAGGGGTGAATACTTTCGTTTAATAGGATTTATAGTTTGACAAACCATTCACCAGCTGTGTGATTCCCCTATTCTTGGTTTCTCACGGTTTGTTGGGATGGGGAGCATAATTTTGGAAAATCGGGATCCAATCATGAAATACTAATATTTTTTCAAAACAAAATAAAAATTTAGCCAAAAAAAACTTATGTATTAAACCAAGACCGAAGTTATTCAAAAATAGGTAATAGAGTACTTATAAATATGCTCAAGATATCTCTAAAAAGGATGAGTTCTTACAATCTCCCCACCTTATAACTTCTAATCCTTGATCTATACTACCAAGCATCTTTAAGATTATGAGTTGAAAATATTGGGCCACTTAGCTCTTATATATACATCTCTCTAACATGTTTTCTATCAAACACGTCCATGTCTCCACAATACACGAATTATCTGCATGGTCTTTCCTCGCAACACACTCTCACAATGATGCAATGCACATATCAGATGCTTCTCAAAGGACGCATCCGTGTCTATCTCAACATCAGCCAAAAAAATCACGTGAGATGGGTGAGGGTGATAGCATATAATTTGTGACATAGGGAAAACATCATGAATATAACTATATCACTATGTAAGAGTCAATTGTTATGCCATAGTTCTTGATTCTCTCCAAAAGCTCAAACTGTCCAATGAACCTGGGCATCAGCTTACCCTAACTTTGTATCCTACAATGATGTAATATAGGTAAAAATAGTAGGAATATAATTATTCCCTATATAAAATTTATGATTCATCATTATTAATTAGTATAAAACTTCAGTCCACTCTGAGTCGTACCCATATGCTTCTAAATCAACTGAATCTACTCCAACATATCCTACACGAGACTCTATCCCAAAAACTCTGACTCACATGTCTGCATCGTTGATAGAGGTGATTTTTTTAGCCTCAAATAAAGTTCCTCATATTTTTCCATATGTATCATTTCAAAATAGATATTTTTATTGAAAAAATCTACAAGTTTCAAGTTCTTCTCCCATGACCCATCAATGTCTAGGACATATACTCGAAGCATATCCTCTAGAACTTGAAAAATATATTCTGACTACCCATATATCTATGGGTGGAATAATGTACTGAAAAAAACCCGTGTACAAGGTACCATCTTCAAGACTAACGATAATTGAGAAGTAAAGTATGTGTCACGGTCTAAAACAGATGTCTATGGCATCCTGTGAAGATGGACAAATTCTTGAACATACAAATCTCCTAACTAATATACTGAGAACGTCTCCCATATAGGCATGAAATGTGACACCATTGTCAAATGGTCCCCAATAACCCAAATATCACCATTATTCTACGTCTTCCTTCGGTGAACCACCACAAAATACATGGTAATGACATATCACTTCCATTATTGTGTAGTGTCCAAAACATAAATAATGAATAATTCCCTCCCATTTTCTATATAAACCCACCCAAGATCCAACTCCCTTTCACTAAAAATACTTGGATCAGGTCCCTACACTACCCTACCCAATCTATAATCCACCCATGGAATCCCAATATCTCAATATTCCCATCTGAATGATTTTTATTCCACACACTCAAGTAAGGGATCTTCCACTGTCTTCTTTTATCAATAATTCTTTTCAAGTTATGTGTTTTAATCTATTTTATTCATACGTTGTGATATGTCATTAACATTCCTACATATATAACATTTGATGTATAAATAATGATATCCTTTTTCACTCTCATTTACTCCTCTTATGAACCCTTATGTTCAAATGTTACCATGTCAAAATTTTGTAAGGAATCCTCACTTTCATTCCTTTTTCATTTTATCCAAGTTTCCTTATATTGTTACACCATTTTATTTTCAATTAAAAGTGATAGTGTATGTTTTATCACCTCCCCATTACCAACCTTATTATTTATTTTATGATTGGATACATTTTTCTCTCTCATCATTCTCTCCCATGTACACTTATTACCATGCCAAAATTTAGTTAGAGTTATTCCATTTATCCTCTTTCAAGTTTCTTTATTATGTTACACCTTCTATTTCCAAATTCATTGTGTTTGGAAATATTTCTATATGAACCACTTACAGTATATTTAATTTATATATTATGAGACACACGTTTCACTTTTATCAATAATTTTTATGAATTTTTATATCACGTCGTCAGGCTGCCGAAATTGCACTGCGATTTTCCATGCCAAAATCACCATTTAGTGAATACGATGCCCATTTATCTATCAAGGGTATTCACCATTATGAACATATAATTTTTGATTTAATAATTTAATGAATATATTCCACATTCCTATATAGTGGAAGAAATTATGATGTTGAATGAATCCATTTTATATAATCTATGAGGAACACTTAAGAATGAGATTAAACTGTTAATTAAAGGTATTCCCTGATAGCGCTCCAATGCATTGGGTAATATTTAGTATCTTGATACAACATGTTCAAATAGGGATTAGTCATTCTAATTAATGTGAAATAATGTTTTACTCATGCTAATACATGTTCAATGAGCCTTGAATTTTGCTAATATCATGTGGTATATTGCTTCCACATTTCCATGTTTTGACAATCATGCTATATCATGCATTTATGTTCATGTTTCTCTTATTCTACATCGATATGCCTATTTCCCAACATGTATTTTATTATTCATTTTTTGCCCTTTTAACACCATTAATTTTCTTTATAGATCACTCTTTTCTTATGTTTTTCCTCAGGTTATCCCATGCAATACTAAGTTTGATATAATGTTGTGGTCATGTAAAAGCAATTTTCAATAAAGATGTTGTATTTTAGGTCTTAAGTTGTCATGTAATATTCCTAATCCCTAAATAAATTAGACCTCTCAATCTCTTGGGTTTTATTAAGTTAATGTTTATGTAATAAAGAATAATTAAATGTGTAATAATGAGAAGGGATGTTATATTTTCCATAAGGGAGAATTTTACATAAATTTGGATGTAGTTGGTATAAATTAAATTCCAATAATATTGAATTCCAATAGTGTGCATGTGTTGGGAAATTTCAATAAGAATGTCTGGAAATTTAATCTTGAATTTAATAAATTAATTTATGTAATTGTGGAATGTATGGGATACTTATATTGTGGAATTGTATTAATTAATTGGTGAATTAATTAATGGGATATTTGGATTGTGGAATAGGATTAGTTAATTGGTGAACTAATTAATGGGATATTGTAGTTATGGATTGAATTGGAAGTTGGGATGATGTATTTGTTTTATTATTTTGATTATGAATTAATTAACGTTGAGAATTTTGATGTGTTTAAATTATTCTTAAATGGTAAATCTGTTAATGATTTAAATAATGTGAATGTTTTAATGTTGAATTGATTATATTATTACATGTGATTAATTGGGTAAAACTTATTGTTGTGATTAATTGTTATGGTTTATCATGATGTGAAATGGGGAAAAAGGGTTATGTTTGATTAACCATGATTGATGTGATATATTTGATATATGTGTAATTTATTGAAATATGTGTGTGGGATAAGGATTGAGTCTCCAAATACTCATAAGAGATAAATGAGTGCGGGATAGGGACTTAGGCTCCAAATTCTCATATATGATAAATGACTTCCAAACAAAGACTGGGGATTCAAATACCCATATATATTAAATGAGTGTGTGATAGGGTACTGAGGTTCTGAATATTGATGTGAGATAGTGAGTATGGGATAGAGAATGAGGCTCCAAATACTCATGTGAAATTGAGGTTTAGAACAAGGATAGAGGCTCCAAATAACCATGGGGTGTCAAAAACGATGTTCTACAACCCTGAGTTTGGAATTCGACTATGGTTCCAATTGGTTGTGATATGATGTGAAATTAAATGTTGAATTATGACCATGGTATTTTCATATGTTTTGGACTCTGGTACGAGATGAAGCTTGTATTGAGGTTTCGAGTTACCTCAAGAACCCGAGAGTTTATGTTGTTAATTAAAGAAAATTGATATGTGATAACTCACTACTTTATATACTATGATTTATTCTTTATACATTTTCATTCAATTTTATTGACTAAATATTTTTTTAAATGATGTTGTTTGTTTCGTACTGAGTTGTACTCACACTCTCTGTGGGATTCCTGATCGGTACCCAAATAGACTTCATTTTTGGAATACTTGATTAGGGAAATGGACCTATGATAGATGGAAGAGTCATGATGGGGCATGGATTCAGGAACTATAATTGGTTTCAGGACACTCTTTTAGTTTTTATTGTCTTTTTTTTTTGGTTTTTCATTTGATCCTTGAAATGTACCTGTCATGAAATATCTACTAATTTCATTTAGATATTGATATTATATTTTAGTCATCATATGATTCTACTTTTATATGGTTATAGTTTATATCATTTGGTTATTTTTTATTTACTTCTATCGTTATTATAATTTTACAAAGAGGGTATAGTCTCTCCATGATCAACATTAAACCCTCATTTATAGTCAGTAACCTATGGTGTATGAGGAGGTGTGCCTGAGGTCATGTGACCAACCAGCTCAGGGCATCAGTGAGTGGAACCCGGGTTGGGATGTTATAGAAGAAATTATTAATGTTTGTATGATCTTATGTAACACATATGCATTTTGTTTCATTAAGTGAATGGTGTAAGAGTAATTATAAATCCATAAAATGTATTGGGTAAATATTTACATCTCAAGTGATAATATTTAACTGAATATGGAAGGAGCTTAATCCACTATGAGACTTTATCCACTAAGGATTAAAAGTGAAATATGGGTGAATCGAATCCACTATGGGGCATTGTCCACTATGTGATGATAGTATTAAAAGTTATAATTTACTAAGGAAATGTTTTTTTATGATTATGTAAATGCCACACTCTTATTTTATATTCTTATTCTTATGATATACTCTCATAGATCATAATTGATTAATGATTTTTCCAAACTCTTATGCGAAATCCATATTCAATGAACCATGATTTAAGAACAATGACTTATTGGGTATTATTTTTATAAACTATGATCATTTTATTAGACTATTTTGAATATATTTGCCTTACATATAGTCTTAGATTTATATTCCATAATGTTTACCCTTACTATTCTTATCATCTTTCACTTTCATAGGTTTCTATTTCTCCATGTTATGATGAATGGTATTAAGTATGATAAGTCTATAAGGGTCCCAGTTTTGAAGAATTATTGTATCATATATTGAATATTTTTCATAAATAAGTTTATTTTGTATATTTTATAAAATATAATAATTCTTTATGGTTCATGGGAGTGTATTGTTGTGATATGTTTTATGTTTTCTTCTAAAATGAGGAAATATGTATGTATGTTATTATTGGATCACCTTATTTGGTATCAAAGTAGGTTTTAGTTATTTTCTAGGATTAGGAAATGAAGAAGATGAGACTAGAACCTAACAAAACCTATGAAAAAAATTATATGGGATGACTTCTATGGAGATCAATACTTTTCAATGGTTGACCATTAATCTATATATGATCAATCAATGGTTAAAATGGAAGATATACCTTGGTAAATCTTCAATAAGTTGTATATAGTGTATGGATTTATTGGTATTTCATTTATTCCTACTAATTTCCCAATTATATTCATGTAACTAATGCATAATATCTTTATAGATTATGTTGATTAGTTTATAGTAGTATTTACAAATGATAATTTAATATATTCCATGAGCAAGGAAGAACATGAAAATCATTTGATGATTATGTTACAGAAGTTGAGAAAGGATATGTAATATAAAGAAAATTTAAAATGTGAATTCTAGAAACATAAATTGTCATTATTGGGTCATTTAATTTTAAGAGAGGATATATATTTAGATCTTTCAAATATCGAGGTTATTGTACAATGGAACAAAATAATCATATAGAATAAGATCCATAGTTTCCATAGGTCTTGTGCATAATATCAATTATTTGTGTGAAATTTCTCATGGATATAAAATCCAGTAACAAAGTTAACATGTAAGGGATTCAAGTTCATTTATAAAGAAAAAAGTGAAGAAAATTTCAAGGAGCAACAGAGATGGTTGGTTAGTTCCTCTGTTCTTATAAAAACCCATAATAGAGAAGGTTTTATGATATAATTTGATGTATCAAAGAATGGATTGAGATTTTTTATCATGAAACATTATATATTGGTAGTGTTTTCCATACATCAATTTAATATGTGTGAGAAAAATTTACAAACTCCTAGTTTTGACCATTTGATGGTAATTTTTGCAATGAAAATATAGAGGCATTATATTTGTGGGTAAAGTACTGATATATATATATATATATTAATCAGAAAATCTTAAATTGTATATTTTAAAATAAATCGTTTAATATATACCAAAGTTCATGGTTGTAGTTGATTAAATACTATAACTATATAATCAAACACCATCCTTGGAAGGTGAACGTAGTGGATTTTGCTATGAGTCAGAAGAATCATGTTAGATTGTCAATTATGAGGATTAAAAGAGATCTAACACAAATAGATTTTCAAGGGATGAAACTTAAAATCATAGGGGTAGTGAAAAAATCCTGTATTTCTCAAATTAATATCCAACCACCCATCCATAAAATGATCAAAGTGAAGAAAAAGGGGGATTGAGAACTCCCAAAGAAACAAATGATTATTCCAAAGTTTAACCATGACCTTAATTGAATGATAATATTTAGAAATATGATATGTGTCCCTTGAATATCATAATTTAAATGAAACTATTAATTGAAGAACATAGATCACCATTTTATATCTACCATAGAAGCACAAATATGTATAGGACCCAAAAGAACCATTTCTAATGAAACAACATAAAAATGGATATTATGGAGTAAGTATATTTATTCTTAGTATGATAAAAAAATAAGTCTAAATATCATATATCTAGATGATGTAACCATTATCAACACCTCTATGTAAATGGGAAAACAACAACTTAGATTTCACAATAGGACCCCCAAATAAATCTAAATCCAGTAACAACATTTGTGTTATAGTAGATCACTATACATAGGTATAAAATGTTATTTCTAGTAGTGAATTTTGTTTCTTGATCAAAATTCCATGATATAAATTAGAGACATGTTCTGGTTTCATAGAGTACTTATCTCAATTTTATATGATCAATATCCAAGATGTAAATTTAGATAAATATTCATTAATAATTGAATAAAATGTTGAAATTTATCACTTCATATCATCCTTAGATAGATTTTCAGTCTTAGAGTACCATTAAAACATTGGAAGATATGTTGAGAAATTTCACTATTGATATCAAAGATGGTTGGTAAGAAAACCTTCCTCTAGTCAATTCTTTATAGAAATGGCTTCCACATTATTATTTATATCACTCCTTTTGAATCTTTTAATGGAAAAAGTCCATAAATTAAATATACAGGGATGAATCTGTCGAATGTAAGCTATTGGGACTTTCGATATCTATATAAATTTAAGATATGGTTAGAACCATTGAGCAGCACAACAGGGTGTATTAGAGTTGACAAAATAAATTATTCCGAAATTTCTTGTGAGATATAGATTTTGATGTTAAAAATAATGTATTTAATTGAAAATATCCATGGAATAAGGTTATTATATTTGTAACAAAGGGGAATATGATTTATAGATATATTCGTCCCTTCCAAGTTGCTAATTATATTGGAACAACAGCTCATTACAAGGGAATTCCACCAAAACACTCCTTATAACATGACATGTTTTGAGTATATCTTTTGTGAAAGTAAATATATGATACGTTACATATACTAAACTTATAGGTTATACTTATGGATAATGATCTTTATTATGGGGAACAATTTGTGGGGATTTTTTATTGAATGGATAAGTGTTGCGGAATAAGACCACCCACTTGATCAAAGTTCCATATAGAAACCATAATTTTGATGGATCTATATCCGAACATGATGATATGATTATGTGCATTTATACTCATTTATTTTTATTATAGTAATATATTAATGAGTGATAAAGTCTTTTATGGGGGCATAGTGCAACACCTTTTGATTTTAAAAAATAGTATCCTTTAAAAATTTTATATCTTCGATAGCTCATGATTCACGTAGAACCTAAAATTATGGAATAATAATTATTCACTACATAAATTGTGAAAAATTACTATATATTCAAATTATATTGATATAAAATTTTCATTGTAAAATAAAAGGGGATAATCTCACTTATGAAACTACAAATGATTCTAAAGAGATAGTATTGAATTGTTTTATTGAATTACATATTTTTTTAAATTTAATAATTTCAAGGAATTATATCAATAAAATTTATTTTTGAAATATAGTTAATAAATATAAAATTATATTAATTAAATATATTAAAATTTTAAGTAATCATACAGAAAAAACATTAATATTTTTTTCTAATATAAAATATCGTGTTTGGAAACATTTATTTTTTACATATATTTTCATTTAAAATCTAATTTATATTATTTATAGTGTTAAATTTATTGAAAAATATTTTTTCATACATTTAGATAAGTTAATAATCATTAATAAGTTGATTATCAAATGGTCATAAATGAAGAATAAATCATTTGAGGTTACAGAGAGTAATTGTTATGGGAACTCATTTTTACATTTGTATTATATATTTTTATTAATAAATTAAATTAATCACTATTAAATAATTATTATAATGAAACTTTTGAATAATATGTTAAATAAAATAAATAAAAATTTATCTAATGGTTGTTATAAAAAATAATGGGAATAAAATCATTTTTATGCTAAAAGAAACATATTTTTCTAAAAAAATATTTTTAGATATCTCTGCACAAATATTAGAATTAATTTTTGAATCCATTAGTAATTGAATTTGATAAATTTGATTAAATATATAGAATTAGAATATATAATATTTTTATAATTTTGATTCTATTTTAGTTCATAATGTATTATTACCATAGTAAAAGTTAAGTCAATGCATTAAGGGCTAAAATGGGTTAAACTATGGGATACGGCTTCAAATATCAAAAAAATATTTATTTTATAATTTGAGATTATTTAGAATAAACATTATACTATAATATAAATTAGGATAAATTAGATCCATTGTCTTTCATAATTAAGTGTATTATCTTTAAATGTTTATAATATTTTTAAAGGTGCCACTCTTCTCAATAATTAAATGAAATCTCATCTCATCACTTACCCACACTCTTTGAGATCATTATCTCAACAAATATCTTGTAAAATAGCTTCCAAACACCCTTATAAATAAAATATAGGTTCTTGTATCACTAAAAGGCCAACCCAACAATACTTAATGAGAGATCAAAAAGATGATACCCAAGGGAGAGGTAATAGACTTAACTGAGGTCTTTCATGTTTCTTTGTTCTTACGCATCCTACAAATATTATATAACCACCTAAATAGGATGGAATAAATATAATTAGTGTGTATGAAATTTATTATGTGGATTTAAAAATAAATATCTACATCCTTTCTATCTAATGTAATAGGAAAACCCCCCCTTATTAGTACATGCAGGCTACGAGCTCTATAAAGCGATGTATTTAATATTTCTTCATAGACTAACATGGATGGTCATAATAATGGATACAATAAATGAAAATGATATCTAGGAAATAATAATGATTATATAACGATAAATTATTTTCTACCTTCCTTTAATTACATCCATTGAAAATTGAAAATATCACAAATGTGTATGTTCAAACTACCACCTCCACAAAGTGATGTAATCCATTATTAATCACCACTTCACATGAATGGTTATAAAAGTTAATATAATTAATAAATATTAAATTTATGAAATTATTAATGTTCTAGAACCATGAACAAGTAGAAAGGAATCAATCTGTTGAACCGAAACATGCATGGAAAATAGTATTTTTTACAGTTAAATAACTATTTTATCAAATAATTATTAATAAAAAGTTGATAAGAAATTATAAGTGAATGGTATCTTGTAAAATATAAGTAAAAATGATTCTAATATGGATTTATAACAAATTTAAATTTATTATAAAAAATATTATTGAGTTTTCAACTAATTGGAATATTGAGATAGGGGTTTATGTTACACATTCACTTTTTTTTGGATTATTTGTGTTTCAATTTCCATTTTTGGAAATTTTATATTATTTTTGTCTTAAATAAAATAAATGTTATTATTATATAGTAATTTATACGTTTTTTTGGTATTCAGTCAATTTTCACCATATTTAGTTCTCAGGAAAATAGAAGATTTTTTTTTATGAACTGACCTTATTTCATCCATTAGCTTGAGAATATTTTTATTCTTTTTCCATGATTGTAATTTAATTTTTTTGAAGAATGTTTTTATCTGTATTAAAATGATTCTATATGTTCATATTAAGCTGTATTTTACATTTAAAAATATAATTTAATTTTTTATCATGTTTGGTACGAGTCAATTTGGACTTTGTTTATAAAGGTGTGAAAATAGTTTTTTTAACTTTTACCAATTGGGTGTATTTTCATATCATCATAAAAATTATTTCTTATGAATAATAATTTATAGGTTTCAATGTTGTTTTAATGAATATCATATTTCTATTTTTTAATAATTTTAATTTTATTAAAACTTTATAAAGAATGAAATTTCTTATTTTTTTTAAATAATATTTTTAATTCTTTTGTAAAAGTGTTTTTTATTTTTGAAAGAATAATTTATTATACTGTTTATATTATTTATCTTGATGTATTATGATTATATATCAAGGATATCTTTATGAAACCAATTTCATGCTCTCGGTTTATTTATGCTATGATGAAATAATGAATGTTTTTATTGTCTTTTGGAACACATATATATGATTTTCATTATTTGATGGTTATGGTAGGAATTATATATCCCTCTAATTCATTGGGTAAATCTTTACATCTCATGAGAAAATATGTAATAGAATGGGAATTGAACTAAAGCCACTATGGTCTTTAGAAATTATGTTTTTAAAACATACAAGGGAGTGAACCCAATCATATGGGACAATATCCACTATGTGATGATAGTTTTGGTAATGAGCCTTAAATAAGTAAATAATTTTATATTGTTTTGTGTATTCCACACTATTATTCCATGTTATTGTGATTATGATAAGTTTTCTTGGAAAATTATTGATTGATGATGTTTTTTCACTCTTATTCTCAATAATTATGTGATGACTCATGATTTAGGAACAATATCTTATTTGGTATAATCTTATAAACATATTTTGATGTTATCATACCTTTTGAACCATCCTATTATCACTTATAGGCTTTGATTTATGTCTCTAATGTTTACCAATTACCAAGAATATGATCTTACCATTTCTTATGTCTGTATTTTAGTAGGTTATGAAGAAAGGTATGAAAAATTATAAGTCTAGATAGGTACCATGTTTTAATAATGACAATGAAAGATGTTGAATATTATTCAAAGATAAGTTGATTATGTATCTAGTATTAAAAGATACTAAACCTTTATAGATAGGCATATATTATTCCAAGTTTTATTAGTTTTTAATATAAAATGATAGAATATGTATGATTGTTATGCTCATATTGAAATAGGATTACATTTCCCTACCTATTCTAGATACCCATAACTAAGGCACTTTACTCCCTAGTCATACAAAGGAATTTAGACTAGAGTCCCGCACATGATATTAACACTCAAAGGGCTCCCTATAAGAGAAATCATTTACCTAGGGCCCCAAACTAGGGTGATCCTTCACCTAATCCCCCTTAAAAAGGGTGAAATACCTAGGAATCGAAGCTTCCCTTGAGTAGAGTCATACCCAACACTCTATGTTCACAAACCTGGGTGCACTATATTTCAGCACACAAACTAGATCACACAAAACCTAAAATTCCAACCATCTAGGAACCAGTGCTCCCTTACTAGGTCATACCCATTTGTCTAGGTCTCACACTGGGGTACCCCTACTAGGAAAAATTCATATTCCAAGGTCCCAAACCTGAGAATCCCTATTTGGAAAAAACTATATACTGAGGTCATACACCTTGATTACTCCACTAGGATAAACCCACATTCCAAGGACCCATAGGTGGGTGCCCCTACTGGGGTAAACCTGTTCAACCAAGTTGCACTCTAAGGTGACAATTCAATTAGTCTCCCTGCTAGAACAACCAACCCTACCAAAATATCATAGAGTTGAGATACATTCCTTAGTTTCTAAATTTTCCCTGAGTTGGTATAATCTTCTTGGTTTTCCCAAAATTTTGAGCATTATGAAACTCCTCACATAAACCAAAAATACCTTGACATGTCTCACATTCAAGAGTTATCCATATATGGTCCTCATTTAATATGTAAACCCCAACTATACACCAAAGGGAAGAAAACTTGTATACCCCTATCAATCTTTTTTTCTTGGAATTTTATGTAAAACGAATTCTACATGGGACTTTTTATAGGTGTAATCCCCCAACATTTACAGTGTATTATCCAACCTAGTTTCCAACAGATAGATTAAACAAAAAGGTTAGCGCAATGCATAATTTCCATTTTATCATGTGTTTTGTACTATCATAAAATATGGATGATCTACCAAAATCACTTATTCCTCAAACTAAGAATAACTCACATGGTATTAGATATCTCTAGTTGATTTCATTATTATAATGACTAAGACACATAATTTTCAGAAATATTAACCATTTTTTCAAAGTTGTATGAATCTAAAATTCATAGCACACGTTTTTTATCATATGGTGTTAAACTATATGTACCCCACCCCTCACATAAAAATATATCGTGTAACTAAAATCTTGTTGTATTTGATGTCTGTTGACAAGGATATATAGGAAACCCTTCTAATGTTAAATGAAAACTTCATAAAACATACCTTTTCTCTTATGTTATGAATGTAAGTTGACCCATTAGTATCTTTATTCAAGTTAATCCTATATTTTCCCTCATATACACCGTGTAGAGTGATGATGAGAAGTCGATGCACACCTCATAGAGAATATTCATGATTGCTTTGTGGGTTAGTTTTGAATTTTTGTGGATGCATCCAGTAAGAGAGTTTGGTGTGAAATAATGTATATTTTATGTTATTTTTGTGAAGAAATCTTTAAAGGTGAGGGGATTAATTCTCTCATGGAAGTTTGTCTTACTTTGAAAGAAAATGTGTTAATGGTTTATAGTTATACATAATGTTATGAGGATAAATGACCAATGGATTGAAAAGTATTTGGTATGAAATAGTTGTGGGGTATACATAGTGTGATTTTATTCTATTATAAAGGACATCCATTGGAATGGGGTTGAGTGGATAAATTCCTATGAGAAAGTGGAAATAAGGAGAATAATTCTGGATATAAGAGGTGAAAAATGATGTCTTATAGTGTATTTGTGTCCAGGGTTCATATATATCATTATCCTTCAGAGGTAGTTGGGATGAATACATGGGAAAGTTATCCTTTTAAAATAAGTTGTTGTGTTATATTTTTGGTTTAATAGTTATAATTATTATTTGTTTTTCAATGGTGAAATATTTTAACGTTTTTTAGGTTATAGTGAAATGTGTTTTCCGTGAGTTTGACTTATTTATTTTTAATTTTCAATGTCCTTGACCCTTTAGTGGGGTAAAATGGAAATTTATCCTAATTAAATGACCCTTTAAATTTTTTGATCATTCCCCTAATCTTACGATTCAGTTTCTATCTTCAGGATTAGTTTTGGTAAGATTAGGAGTTTATCAAATTTTAAATAATGTTTATTATTAAATTAATATTTATTTATTTATTTGTCCCATGTGAGTAATTATATCTCCAAAATAGATCCTCTCATGTATGTTTGGATATTGTAGTTGTATCTAGAATATTTGGTTTGTCCTAGGAGTGGTATAATATTTATCTGGGTTTTAAGCCTTTGACCAAGTACTTTTTGGTAAATTAAATAAAAATGACTGGTTAACCTAAATATGGCCAATATATGCTTATATTATTCCTATATATAGGTTTATACATCATCATTAATATAATTTCACAACCTGGGAGCCACAAAAATAGTGTCCCAAAACCAATTGGTCACATGGCCTCAAGTGTGCCTCCTTATATGCTAGAGACTTCTAACTAGCAATGAGGTTCTATGAGTTGTGAAATGGAGAGACAACACCATGTGGGTTAGAAATAAATATAATAGAAGTGATAATATTTAAAGAGTACTGGAATATAATAAAAACTGAAAAACAAAAACAAGTGAATAAATAACCATGAATGAACCTGCTATAATGTAAAAGAAACACACATACAAAATGTAATACAAAAAAATGAAAAAAACTCTTCAAGGTATATCTCCATGACCATCTTGAGATCTAACTATTTTATGTGATCCAAATATCTAATTTAAAATTATAACATCACATTACATAATCCATGATCCTAAACCTTAAACCATGAGGTATGTTTGGGTATCCCATTACAATGTCATCCCAAAAAGTGTGTGAGATATACATAGTATGTCACCACCAATGGTGTCTAATGAAATCCATTATGTGAATATAAAATAAATCATTGTGAAGGTTTATAAATGGAAAAGTGATGCAAAAAATGTAGATGAAAATATATCAACTTAGTTTTCTAATGGACGATTGGTCAAGTATGCCTGCTTTAGCCTAAGTAAAAAAATCACTAAATAAGTTCCAGCATATATATATATATATATATCAATATACATATACACTAATACATTCATAGATATAAATGAAACAGTGAGGACCATGTCTTAGCACCCAGTCATCCACCTAATAATAAAATATGTTTCATATTTTAATAAGCGATGTTGTGCACAACAATATCAGATGAATAACAATAAGGGACATAATGAATAGGGATGACAAGACCATGAACCCAAATATTATTGAAAACATGACCATGTATTTCATACCTAAGTATCATAATATAAGGGATTCTTTGGTTAAGGATCCCTGGCATGAGTATCATAATATAATGGATGCCATGCCTGAGTATCACAATATAAGGGACTTCATGCTTGAGTATCATGAGTAACAATATAAATGTTCCACATTCGTAATGAATCAAATTTATTTATCAAGTATAATTAATTAAGTTTCCATATCCATTTATGTAAATAATATGTCTATGGAATGACCCATGCCTAATATAATTCAAACCGTTCCATTATAAAATTTCATCTATAAATAAAAAGGATGGATATTGGAATCTCCCATGAATCAACACGATTCATCAAGATACGTCTCTTTTAAAAATTTAATTTTAATTCATTTAATTATATTCATATATTTACTCATGTATTGTAAGTTACAAAAATTAATCTTAATCACTAAAGTATGGCCAACTGTAATTACATACAATTTATCAATTCATCAAGAATCAATTACATCAAAAATTTCATGTCATCCCAACATTAGAGGTGGTTTGGTAGTATAGAAATGTGTAAATTTGAAACATATAAACAAATAACACATGGAGTAGTTTAATCACTCATCAAGGATGGTACGAAAACAACATGAAATCAAACTCACCTTAAGAGGTGGATCTGGTTAAGGCAATTGACCTATAACCATGTAAAAGGGTCTAATATTTTTTAATGTTATGGTATAAGTATTTTGTTTAAGGTACTTAAAATTTTGGAAGCAACACATAGATGTTTCAGTGTGAGGCATAATGAAAAATATTTATAAACACTGCCTCACATTAAGGAAAATCACATATACCCCCACCCTCATACCAATGATGCTTCACTCATACATTCTCAGTCATTGATTAGAGTCAAGAAAATATAAATCAGATGATTCATAAAATTACATGAAAAAAGGAAAAATGCTCTCATGGATTTTGCATTCCTTATAACTAGAAAGCAACTAAAATATGTTATAGCAGTTGTATAATCATCATTACATTTAAAAATCATCTAATTTCACTCAATTCCGACCAATAATGAGGTAAAACAACACATGTATAAAGGATGAAGATGAGGAGAATATGGGGGAGGTTTCTGGAGAAATGGGTAAGAAAAAATGGGGATAAACCCATTTAAAATCATCAAAACTTATGACACCACTTATGGGCCTTAAACCCCATCTAAATACATCAAATTTCTATGTTTAATATCTTATAATTTCATTATAAAGGTAATTTTATTATTTAACAAATCCAAAAAAATGGAAATTATAAATACTTTAGATCTTTAAACTACTTCCAAAAACATAGGACCTTAAAATATCCTCACCATAGATATTCCCATCCTCAAGAAGCCTAGGGGAAACCACAAAAACATCATCCAACCAAATTGTTTCGTGAAGTTCTATTCAAATGGTAGTGTTTCATTTCCAAACACCCAACATGCCTATAATTTATACTTTAAAGAATATAGTAATTATGATGATAGAACTCGATCAAACTCTAACATCCAAAGATGAATCATAAAAATGATACTTAATCCTATTTAACCTGATTGACAATAACGTCATCATCACTTTTCTCAACTGTATTATGGTTCTTCCCACTATATACTATATATTTTTATGAAAAATCCAGATTCACGGTACTCCCATCATTATAATTTAATATTGAGACATATCCCTAGTATCCTAAAATTTTTTTTGGAAAAATTCCCAACCTACAACACCCGATCGCACATGAGAACTATAATAATTTTCCTTGATTAAATAGAAATAATAAAACACCAATAGACTATGATTCAACTGGTCATGATGAATTTTTATTGTGAATCCCTAGTTGACTCTTACGTAGTATTCATCTTCTCCACCAATGTGTTTGATATGGTTCCTCACCTGTCCATAATACTAAAAACTAGAAAACCCAAGTTTAGCCACATCTATATGACTATATTTAAGAATCTAGGATTCAGGGGCCAACAAATTTTTAAAAATAGATTCTTGGTCTCATTAGATGGTGCAATAAGGTAGTTCCGATCATACTCACTGAGGGTCATACCCAACATCCAGTGAATTATTCTGTCTAAAGTATCTTCAACAAAATCATCATCATTTCATAGCACCAACCAAGACCCAATCTTGATCCAAAATCCATGGGTCATAATAAGATACTCGGGGCTTAATGCCCGCATGTGGATTTCACCCAAACCTATATTGGAACTATTACATGCAATTTAATAAGTAGTGTATCAATACATTGTTCCATTTACTCAATGTTATACGAGATACAAAATGACCATATAACGAATTATCTCAAGATCCCAAGACCATTCACAAATGAGGTCCATCTTCCAAACTAAAAGGTTATTTGATAATATTATCACAATCCGATATTGTCCCATCATGCTTCAGATGATGGAAAGATAGAAAACATTCTCATCATCAAATCTGGAGTAAACTAAGACATCATTGAGGATGGACTTAGATAAGAACGTATCATGATTTCAAGCCACTCTCTATCAAAAGAGGGCATACCAACATTGGACTATCCCTTATCACCATGTCGATACACTCTAGAATGACACTAAATTAAATGTTTAGATTGACAATCAACGTAGACTTTTAAAGATCAATCTCTTAACCTTAAAAAAATGGAACATATGATTCCTCTATATAAACATTGATTTCCAACCCTAGCTCTTTTCATTCATCAATAACTAGGTACTGAACTAGACACTTCATCATCATGTTTCCTTGAATGCATGGGTACCCAATCAACCCATCAAACTCTTGGATCTCTTATTCCTCTTGATCCTAAATCTAGCATCCAGACTCGGTTTAAAATCACATCCGAGTTTTAATACACATCGCTATGACCAAGACATAAAATCATGAATTTAAACACTCACCAGTTTACAGAATCTATTACATCCATTTTCAAATGGCCTTCGATGGTCTTCTCCCCTCTACTAGAAAGAGCATTCTTAGACACATTGGACATGATTCTCCACACCTAAGCAGTATCATAGATATAGTTCTTTAGAAAATGGGAACTCATCCCATGACACACACTCCATACACCCCAGAATGTGGCTTCTATATATAGAAAACATTCTTCTCCAAAGCAAAAACATGGGAAGGGAGGAACCTACCACATATAAGTGCACTCAATCATGTTCTATCATAGAAAAAAATGTGAAATTCTTCCCAAGTCAAGATTATGCACATAATCATCATCAGGAATAAAATCCAAAACTGAAACTGATCTATAGTGTTATCTCACTAGATCATTTTTTAACATTATCTTAGGAATTGGGATAACTTATCCTTCTTACGAAATATCAAGAATACATCATTCTCAAAAAGCTTTCGGACCAAGGTCACTCTACTATTGACATGGCCTATGAATGGAGATTTCTGGTACCCAGGACTATTTCTATGAAATTGTTAAACCGTATAGATTATAGTATGCTATGACAAAGTAACCCAAACTTCATGCAGTTTAATGAATCACTTCTTAACTTGACTGGTATTGCATAGAGAACTGTATGCTACTACTATATCAAAACAGTGTATCATTAACTATCCACTCAGGGCATGGAGTATCATACATATGGATAATCATAGAGTCTTCATATTCAAAAAAATATTATATGGCTGACAACTCTCATGTCTCACTCCATCAGATAAGTTTGAAGCTCACATGACCATCTAAATGATTGACCATGCATGAGGTTTGTCTAAACAACAAAACTAGAGCATTATAGGATGTTAAAGATTTCCAAAAAATATAAACAAAATCAAAACAAACCACCTTACCCTAGTGTTTTTATTCAAACTAAGAGTCTTAATTGACTCAAATGGCACCAAAAAGGAACCTCCCATCTGAAAACTGAAGGTAGTTTCCACCAGTGCTAATTTACCTTAGTGGGTTCTACCTCAGTTTGAATAGCCCCTGCAAAAGCATAAAGTGATGACCTTGTAACTCAGTCATTCCAAAAATATCAATAGGCTCTTATTATAATACATAATATCAATGAGAAGGAAAAATTATAAAATGAAATATACATAAAACATCCATGTTCCCATCTATGTTAAAAAATTCAAATTACCCATACATGCTGTTGAATCTGAGAACACCACTCAAGGATTCAAGTTTAGAGATTTTATTTTATTTTAATTTATTAAAAAAATTTAAAAAATTCATGAATTAAGGATATCAAGTACCAATTACGAAATAAAACTATACAAAGAACAATTCCAAGATGATGTCATGTAGCATAATATGAAAATTATCTTACAATTTCGATTTAACCATTTTAATCATCTATATTTTATTATATTTTTCGTAGTTAAATAAAATTTTAATTAACAATCTATAGAGGAAAAAACCCATTAGGTTTCAATAGTCATTTTAATTAACAAATGCCTCATAATATGGAATCAAAATAGTAGATCAAAGTTATTTTATCAATTTAAGGGGACTAGTCATGTAAGATTCCACCATACGTTAATATGTTACACCATATAAGTAGCTATAGAAATTGTAAATATCCATCATATATTAATAATAATTATAAACCCTTGGGGATTAATACCAATGACTATAATGATAAATGAGGCATAAGAGGGTGTCATCATTCCAACCTATGTTCCTTTAAGTGTATCCCATAACAATTAAATTATGAAAATTTCATAACACCCTTAATGTGTTTATCTCATAAGAAACATGTCCCAACTGACCTACTTGGGTATAATTGTGTATTTAGGGATTTATATTATGAGAAAAAAATCCAAAATTACCTACTTGGGTCTAGTTGTACATTTCTAGATTTATTTATATAGGTTTTCAGGTCCAAATTATAGAGGTACAATACTTTATAAATTTACAATTTACAACTTCATTTTAAAAGAAGTCATTTTCCATAAGAATTAAAATATAGAATATATATATATACATACACACACATACACCATGTCTTAGTTCAATGAATTAACATTCCCATGTTATAAAGGTACTAGCCTTTGTAATTTACAGTTTTCATTCACATAACTGCAACCAGATTTTTACCTTTAGTTTCAAAATATAAAAAGATCATATATAATGGTTTGATTATATTGGTTACCCTTCCCAATTTAAAAAGTCCTGTACACTTTATAAATTTTTTATGGAACCCATTTAATCATAACCATAATATTTTAATCTTTTGAAACCAATGGTTCATGTTCTAAACATTTCATTACTGGTTATTTGTGGTTCCACCATCACACAATTCAGGAAAATAACATTTAGGTTTATTCATAAACGTTATGTGTTACAACACATAATTATATCAATAAAATTTCCGTTTTCATAATTATTTCATATAGTTTAAATCACCACAAATAATTTAGTGATCACAATAAAAACATTATAAATGAACAATAAAAGAAATAATTAGTATTTATAGAAATTTAGGGACCTAAACCAATGTAAAAGTAACATAACATTTGGAATAGTAAGATGTCATTTGGAATAGTAATGTGACCATTAAGAATAGTAACTTGGGAAATAGAATAGTAAAGTCTCCTATCAAAGTATAAATAAAATTTATTCATCTTATAAATAAAAATTTGACATATTTATATCATGGAATATGTAAACAAATGTTTTAAAAATGATAAATCAACTATTTGTATTTTTGTGAAAAATAAATGCTTATTTATAATTTTATAATTAATATAATGATTTAAATGAAAATTTATTTTCATTAAATTTATTCATAAATAATATTTTATTATATTATGATCATAAGATAATTTTATGATACCTTAATTAATTTTTCAAATTGTTATAAAATCCGTTATAATTTTAAAATATGTATTCTTCGGATAAATTATGATTTTAATTAAAAATTAAATTTATAATTTTTATAATTTTTTTTCATAAAATAGATTCCAATTTTTAATTATAAATGTAAAAAATTGTACCTTTGAATTTTATAGATATTCTAAAATAGTTGAATTTTACTTAAATAGTGAAATACGGTTATTTTCTGTATAAGCTAAATAAATGAATTATTTAGTCATGGATGATGTATGGATAAGGAAAAAACCATTGGTTAGAAATAAAATTGAATATTTACTTTATTTAATCACAATAATCTTTTCTATTCATAGTCTTAAGCCAAAATAATAAACAACAAATAAAATAATAAAAAAAACACCCCTCTCTTCCACTATAAATACCAACCCTAACCACATCTTCTCCGCACACCTAAAAAGATGTTATACATGTAAAAACCCGACACAATCATCCTAAAAAGTCTCTCCCCCATCTCTATAAGAGTTTTTTCTCTATAAAAGTCCAAACTCAAGTGCTTCATGGATGTTCTCATGGAAAAGGGATTCAAGAGGTAAAATCCTCTTTTGTTTTCATTTATATCTTTTCATTTTATTCCTTTTCCTCTCCTCACCTCCCCTAATACAAGTTCTATGAAAACTCAAGTATCCATTATATAATATAATTTTATTATGAAAATTTAACAACCCGTCATCATTTCTCTTCCCCTTCACTAGTTCTTAAAAAATGAAAATATTGTCTCTCATGTGTGGATTTATCGCATTCAAGGACTTGATGTTTTAAATTTCCAATTCCTCCATCAAGGCTTGTAATAAAACCATTTTTATGGTTAAAATATATAATAATATATATAACAGTTTATTTAATGTTCTAAAACCAGTATATATATAAAATATTAATTAATAAAACAATACTAGTTCGCGATGATCTAAAAAATGCCAAAATAATCTAAACGGTCATCATTAACGTTTTATCTAATGAATCATACTCTAATGTGGAAAAAAGGATATATAAGGCCATTAATTTTATTATGTTAATTACTAAAAATTTGATTCAATTATGGGAAAATATTCTAATTTATATGATTTTCCATACTCGTATACAAGTAAACAGGTCATTAAAACGAAGGAAATTAACACTCTCAAAATGATGAAATTATATCTTTTAACTCCTAAAAAATGCCATAAATGAACATAATAAAATTAAAATAAATAAAATAAATATATTTTATATTCTATATTAATTATTTAATGGATTTAGTTTGATTATATATTAAAATAAGATCAAGTGAAGAATAGTTTTAGACATAAGGTAATGGATTCTTTTTGAGCCTTCATTTTTTACTTCGAGTTTCACTTTTTCTACATTTAACCCAATTTAGTTATGCTTTATTTAAATTTAAAGCTTATAAAATATGTTTATATGATCCAAACTCATGTATATAAATAATATCGATCTTATTTTATAGGAAAATAATTTTTTTAAAAATATTTCTTTCTCAATTACTCTTGATAAGCAAGCCTGGATAAAGGTAACTTCATGATTTTATACCCATTTTATAGTGCAATCCATAATATATTTTAATATACCATTATTTTTGTAAAATAACTCATTTTATCATTAATAACAATATTGGTTCATTTATGGTTTTATACACACAATTATTCCTTTTCTATTTTAATGATTCTTTAAACTTTTTCCTTAAACCGCACTAAAGTTACTCATTTATAAAGTTTATTAAAAAATATTTTTACGTGTTTTAAATTGAATTGGACATAATTTATAATTATATATTCCTATTTTCCATTATTTGTGTCCATTTATTATTTAGATACATTCTTTAATCGACACGTTTATGATACACCCATTGTTTATGCCATATGGCTTGATTATGATACCCATTTCTTTCACTGGGTAATATAAGGACCCAACCTTATTACATAACAAAATCTTGATTTTAGATAAGAAATAATTTCCTTTTACATTTAGGATCTTTTCAAGTTTAGATATTTAGAGAATTGGGACATAATACATTCATAACATTGCACATTATTACAAAGTAGGTACCATAATAACAGTTTCCATTTTTTCAAAATATAAAACATTAAAGCTTAAAACATGATTTATTTGACAATAACTCAAACATTTAAGTGGATTCATTATGTGTCCTAAAAAACCTTATGACCTATGAAAATCATTTAAAAAACATTGGATGATCATAAGAAGAATAGTAAGGGATGTAAAAGAAGCAAAGAGCACATTTGTCCATAAATAATTGTAATGTATGAAAACATTTCCAAAAGGCATGCTTGTCATCCATATATACTTACTTTGAGAAACATGAGATTTAAAAAAGATCCAAAAAAAACATGATAACATAAAAATAATCATGAAGGTATCTTGGGGAATTACTTACATAATCTTGTAACCCTCTCGGCTACCTTCTAATTTGTAACCCTCACGGCTACCTTAAAATTTATGTAACCATTGCTGTTACACTAGGAGTAAAAATACGGATGACCTCCAATATACACATACCCAATAAATTGGAGTGAGATTTAGGTCCCACCCATAATCATAAAAAATTTCTATGAACCAAAACATAATCATACAACATTAATAATAGCATAAAACATTGCTTCGGAATTTTGTAAAATATAATTTTAAAAGAGGATTTTAAAAGAATAATCCCCTATAAATATCATATAACTGAAGTGAGAATTAATAGAGTGGATGTAATAAGTTTATAATCTATAAATACAAATAATTAAACATAGTATAATCCTAATTTATCACACAAATAATTTAAATACCACATAAATAATGAAGAATAGGTTTAACCCAAAGGATGGAAATCCGGTTAAGAAATACCTTACCTCAGTTTTTCTTTCTTAAAACTCATTTCAACCTCTTGTATAATAGTTAAAATAGTGTTATTAATATATTAAATAATCATATCCATATTTATAATAACTTATATGATCATTTAATGTCATCATTTCATCCTTTAATTGTTAGTATTTTGTTCCTTGCACTATTTTGGGTGAGTTCATTACATGATTTTAATGATCAGTTCATGATAGATTGTTCTTGTTAGTTGGAAGTGAAACTCCTGAATTGGAATGGAGTATTATTTATATATTTTTAGAGCCATAAATTATACCATTTTTAATTTTTAATTATTTCATGATTATGATTCATAAGTTAAAGCATTAATGATGTTTATTTAGATCCTTTTAGTGGTTCTTTGATAATAATGACCTCATTTTGTTTTATAAATTAAAACCATGTGTAAAAAAATTCCAGAACCATGAATGTGACATAATAAAAATATTATAACCTGTTATAACCATAAAAATGGTTTCATGACCAGACTTTAAATAATTAACGAAAAATGAAATCACATAGTCCACGATGTTGGTAATTCTACACATCACATACAATGTTTTTATTCATTGAATAAGTGGGATAGGAAAAGAAGAACGATGATGAATTTTCCATGAACACGAGAACATAAAGAATATAAATGATTTATGAATCATTCATTCCTCTTGTTTAATAGGATATTAGGATATAATAATAAAATAAAGGAACTCAAAATAAAGGAATAATTGAGAAATCCCTTAAAAAAATTCGGCAACCTAACCGATATGCAACATGGTTTTAGAATATATTAAAATGAGAGGGGAAAAGGGTCACCCATAAAAGAATTAATAATAATAATAAATATATCTAGAAGAAGATGTAAATTGGAACATGGTATGGAAACTTGAAAGTTATACCACATAAAAGAGAAGTTGAATGGAAAAAAGATTGAAATTGAGAATTTCTTACCTTATAGTGTAACTCCTAGAACGTGAAGGTTGGGACCTTGGGGGACTGATGAAACCATGGGACAACTACTAGAGAGGTAAGGAGGTGAGAGATTCATTATGGAAGAATTGGTAATGAATTTAATGAAGGAATGGGTTGGTATTTATTGCAAATGTGAGGGAATATTTTAATAATTTTCAAGGGACACCTCATTAGTGTGATTTACAAAACCATGGGCTTTCCCATGGTATTTTTCGAAGGTATTATCCACTTGGGAAACCTAATATATTATTTTACTATACACAAGTTGACTAGATTTATTACATCATTATTATATCATTAATGATGTCATCAACACACTGAAACTCAAAACATTATTTTTATTATTCACCAAAAAATCAACTCTTTCAGAAAAATTTCCGAAAATTCAACCTAACCATATTTCAATTTGTAGAAATAAAAAATGAATTCACTTTTTTGAAAATAATTTTCTGTATATTGTTAATTTAATTTTTAAATAAAATCATACTGAATCCAAATATTAATAATTTAAAAACTATAACTACTTTTATATCACGTTACAAAATCAACCAAGATGTAATTATATTAAATACTTACTAAAATAATATAATAACACAATAAACTATTCATTAGGGTCATATTACTATTCATAAGGTTATGTTACTATTCACCAAAAAACAAGTTGGTTCTATTAGACTCTAAATAACTTAATGAACACAATTGTGGATGAATGTTTTTTTAAAATTCAATACATAGAAGCAGTAAAATTTTGCTTAAAGGGTAGTTATAAATATCTACATAAAATAAAATTTCATGTATTGAAATTTAATTGTAAAAAACGTTGGGGTATAATATTATCTCCACCTTCTAGAAATTTCATCCTCACAATTATATTTACTTATTAAACAAGTGTGGGTACCTTTCCCTCATAGAATTTTTAGACTCCCAGGTTGCTTCTTCTACAATGTGATTTCTCCACAAAACCTTTACCTTGTGGATTACCTTATTTTGCAATACATGTTCCCTTCAATCAATAATATGGATTGGTTTCACTTTAAAAGAAAGGTTCTCTTCTAGCTGAACTTCTTATGGGCTCATGACATGTGATGAATCTGGAACCTAATTTCTCAACATTGAAACAAGAAAAATATTCTGTACCTAAGACAAACATGGAGTCAGAGCTACTTAGTATGAAACTAGTCCAAATTTCTCTAGGATTTCAAAAGTACTGATAAATCATGGACTTAGATTTTTTTTACCAAAATGCATCGCACTTTTTAAAGGAATGATTTTATGAAAAACATTGTAAACTACCTCAAAAGAGAAGTCTTTCCTTCTATTATCTGCATAACTTTTATGCTTGCTTTGATCTATCCACATGTATTGTTTGGTCATCTTCACATTCTGAGGCACTTATTCCACTAATTCTGGCCCCATCAACTTTATTTCACTGACTTCATCCAAAAACGCTAGAGTTTGTCACCACTTCCCATAAAAATCCTCAAAAGGTGACGTCTAAATACTTCAATGAAAATTGTTATTATAAGAAAACTCAACTAAATTAATATGATGATCCCAGCTTTCCTAGTAGACTATTAAACAAGATTGAAGCGTATCCTCTAAAGTCTGAATTGTATGTTCTGACTTCCCATTTCATTAAGGATAAAATAATGTACTGAATTTTAGTTTTGTGCCCAATTACTTCTGAAGTCCATTAAAAAAGTTAGAATTGAACATGGTATCCTGGTTAGAAACAATGGAAAGAGGAACTCCATGTAACCTAATAATCTATTATAGGTACAATCGAGAAAGCTGATCCAAAGACATTGTATCTCGAATAGAAATAAAATGTGCATATTTTTTAAGTTGATAAACAGTAACCCAAATTGCATTGTAACCTCAAGAAGTCTTTGGTAGTCCGACCAAAAATTCCAAGGATATATTATCCCATTTCCACTTTGGCACTGGGAAAGGCTAAAGTTTCCTTTTCGGTAACTGTCACTTTACTTTAACCTATTGACATGTCAAGCATTTCACAGTAAAATAAGTAATATCTCATTTCATTCCATCCCACCAATAATACTTTTGAAGGTTTATGTACATCATAGTACTACCAGGATGAACTGAAAATGGAGAATTATGAGCTTCACGCAACAGGTCTTTCATCAACAAGGAAATACTAGGCACAAACAACCCTTTTCCAAATATTAATACAAAATAATTATCAAGATTAAATTATGGAAACTTACCCATTTTAACCAATTCTACCTTTTTCTATAGCTCACGGTCTTCCTTCTATGCTTGCTTAATTCTATCTAATAACGATGACTACATTGAAACCTGAGACAACATAGATTTATTCCATATACCAACAACTTCTAAGACAAAATTCATCAAATCATTAATCACGGGATCATGTTCCAAAAAAATTTATCCCTTTTTTTTCAACATAGTTATCAAGCTAGATAACCATGCAAAGTTCTTAACAAACAATCATTAATTACCCACCAATCCAAGAAAGATACGAATCTCTGTAACATTTGTACATATTTTCCATTCAACAATTACTTTTTTTGGGTGTGATCAACTGTTATTCCATCATTATTTATAATGTTCCCAATAAAAAAATCTTTTTCAACCAAAAATCACACTTGCTTAATTTTCTATACAGTTTTTTTCTTTGAAGTATTGTAAAACAACCCTTATGTGTTTTTCATTCTCCAATTTATTTTTAGAAAATACTAGAATGTCATCAATAAACACATCCATAAAATTATCCAAGAACTCATGAAATATTCTATTCATAAAATCAGGAATACATCAAGTTCATTAATTAAACCAAATGGCATAACAAAAAATTCAAAATTCCCATATCTAGTATAAAAGGCAGTTTTTAGGATGCCATCCTCTTTCACCTTTAGCTGATGGTATCCATATCTCAATTCAATCATAGAAAATTATTGATCTCCCTAGAGCTGATCAAATAATTCTTCGATGTGAGGCAAAGGATACATGTTTTTAATAGTGATGTTATTAAATGCTCTATAATTAATTTAAGGTCTCGTGGAACCATATTTATATTTATCAAACAGAAAAGGAGCTCTCCATAGTGAAGTACTAGGATGAATGAAGCTTTTATTAATAAAATCCTTCCACTAATTTTATAATTCAAGAAGTTATATTTGAGCCATACGATATAAGGGTTTTGAAATTGGCTTATCATTACAAACTAAGTCAATTGTGAATTTAACTTCCCGATTATGTATGACACTGGGCAACTCATCAGAAAAACATCAAGGTATTCATTAACCATAGGCACATCATCAATCTAAATTGATCCCTTGTTTTCAGCAATATGAGCAAGATAACTTTCATTTCTATCTTTCAACATTTTCTCAGATTCCTGATATGTTATCAATTATAAGGGTTCATTCTTGTATACGAACTGAAACTCTTTCTAAAAAAGCACTTTATCTCTGTAGTCAATCTTAGAATGATAAACAGAAAGCCAATCCATTCCCAGAATAACATCAAACTCAATTTAGGGGAAAACAACAAGGTTTGAAGGTAAATTCTTTCCAAAGACCACAATAGAAATATTCTTATACTTCCTCTTTGTTATAATATTTCCCCCATGTGTTTTAACAATAAGTTCCAGTTTCATTTGATTTGGTGATATCTCCAATTTACCAGAAAATTTCTCAGAGATAAAAGATTTTGTAGACACAGTATCGAACAAAATGTTAGAAAAATATGATTAAGTAATCCATGTACTTGATACAACTTCATTATATGGACTGACATCTACTGACATAGTCTCAAAGGATCTCACTGCTCCTTTCTTCTTATATTCTAGCTTCTTTGCATCATATGGATCTCTCTTTGTGTAGGAATTTTCATAGTGAACCATCTCACCACATTTAAAACACTTTATGATTTTCTTATTAGGATTAGTATTAGGATCATTTTCATTACAATCTCAGGTCATATTTCTAAACATACCCCATTTAAAACACTTCCCAATTTTTCTAAGTCATTCCCCAAAGTGTTTCTTGCCTGACTTTTCAGAAACTAGAAACTAGATTATCTTAAAATCAGATTTATTTTATGGATTCTTACCCATTTCTTTCCATCTATACCACTTATTCCCCTTATTTCCTAAATGCACTTGACCATCAGCAAACTTCCACTCAACCCTCTCAGCACATCGGACAAGTTTCTCATAACTTTTAAATTCACATGAGGACAACACCCTTCAATACCTTGGCTTGAATATGGAGTAAAAGCGGACGATTTTTCTATCAAGATCCAAAATAATATTGGGTGCATACCTCACAAGTCGGGTGAGTTTTTATTCATACACATCCACTGAATCTTCCACCTTTTGCTTCAATTCTAGGAATTTCTTCTCTATCCTAAGTCACACCACCTTAGAAAAATACTTTTAATTTCATCCGAATCTAAGGCATGAATATACATTATATCCTAGATATTATTTACCATTGACCACCAATGATCAGATTCAAATTCAAAATGATAAATGGAAAGACTTACATTTTGCTTATCTGAACATCCAATAACATCAAATATCATTTCAAGGGATTTAATTCAACCTTCATCCACTACTGGGTCAGAAGATCAATTGAATGCAGGAGGGTGTTGCCTGATAAAATGTTCCACTATTGTCACGTTTCATTGTAGTACCTCAGATTGTTCTCTTTCATGGATTCAACCACCATTTATTGCTTGTGTTAGCTGAGATATTACTTTCATAAACTTCTCGGTTTCAATCTCAACCATTCTGGGCTGCAGATTCAGAAGGATGTTGTTCTGTCAGTGCCCCTCTTCTTCAGCCACCTTGTTTCATTAGCGGACAACCTTTCAGAACAAACATATATTAAACAAAGAAACATGGAAATAGTTAAATTCTATATCATTTCAAATTTACCATAGTGTAAAAATAATTTACCTTATTCTTTTAACATCATTCTAACCCCTAAAGCTATCTAAACCATCCTCAGATACCAACTATAAGAACCCGACCTTATTACAATACAAAATCTTGATTTTAGAAAAGATAGAATTTCCTTTTACATTGATGATCATTTCATGTTTAGAGCATTATAAAATTGGGACATAATGAATTCATAACTTTACACATTGTTACAGAGTGGATACCATAAAAACAGTTTCCATTTTTTTCAAAATATAAAATAATTAAGCTTAAAACATGATTTCTTTAACAATTATTCAAACATTTAACTTGGATTCCTTCTTTGTCTTAAAAATCCTTATGAACTGTGAAAATCATTTAAAAAAACTTGAAGTGATCACAAAAATCCAAGTAAGGGATGTAAAAGATCGAAAGATCGCATTAGTCCATGAATAATTGTAACGTATGAAAACATTTTCAAAAGACATGCTTGTCACCCATATATAATTAATTTGTGAAACATGAGATTTACACAAGATCCAAAAAAACATGAGAAAATACATATAATCATAATGTTATCTAGGGGGCATTACTTATATAATCTTGTAACCCTCTCGGCTACCTTATAATTTGTAACCCTCATAATAACATTACAATTTCTGAAACCATCGCAGTTATACTTGAAGTAACCATACAATTGACCTCCAACATACACATACCCAATGAATTGGAGAGATATATATTTCCCACCCTTGATCATAAACAATTCCCTAGAACCAGAACATAATCATACAACATGAATAATTTCCAAAAAAAATTGCTTCTAAATTTTTTGCAATAGAATTTTAAGAGGATTTTAAAAGAAAAGTCCCTTATTAATATCATATAAATGAAGTGAGACTTAATACAGTGGATGGAATATGTTTATACTCTATAATATTGGTAATTAAACATAGTATAATCATAATTTATCACACATACAATTTAAATAATACATAAATAATGAAGAATATGGTTAACCCAAAGGATGGAAATCAGGTTAAGAATTCCCATACCTAAGCTTTCTCTTATTTATAACACATTTAAACCTCTTGTATAATAGTTAAAAGAGTTTTATTAATATATTGA
This sequence comes from Viscum album, assembly GCA_963277665.1. NCBI lineage: Eukaryota > Viridiplantae > Streptophyta > Magnoliopsida > Santalales > Viscaceae > Viscum > Viscum album. Next base: position 752,724,095 of record OY728132.1, on the reverse strand, counting down.
AGAATCGTATCCATCTTAATAATACCTTATATGTTCATTTTATTTCATCATTTCACCCTTTAAATGTTAGTACTTTGTTCCTTGCACAGTGTTGGGTGAGTTCTTTACATGATTTTCATGATCGGTTCTAATGGATTATTCTTGTCGATTGGAAGTGAGACTCCAGAATTGAATTGGATTAGTATTTACATATTTCCATATACATAAATTATACCATTTATCATTTTAAATTTTTATAGGATCATGATTCATAAGTTAAAACATTAATGATGTTCGTTTAGATCATTTTAGTGGTTCTCTGATAATAATGAACTCATTTGTTTTATATGTTAAACCCATGTGTAAAAAAGAATTCAAGAACTATCAATGAGAAATAATACATATATTATAACCTGGTTCAACCATAAAAATGGTTTAATGACCAAACTTAAAAGAATAAATGAAAAATGAAATCACATCGTCCAGGATGTTTGTAATTCGACACATCACAGACAATGTTTTTATTCTTTGAATAAGTGGGAGAGGAGAAGAAGAACGACAATGAATTTTCCATGAACATGATAACGTATTTAATATAAATTATTTCTTTAGATTTCATGCTTATTGTGTAAGAGGATATGTGGAAATAATAATAAAATAAAAGAAAATCAAAATAAAAGAATAATTGATAAATCCCTTATAAAAATTCGACAGCCTAACGACGATGCAACATGGTTTTATAAAATATTAAAAAGAGAGAGGAAAAGTTTAACCCTTCTATAAATGAATAATAATATATAATAGATCAATAATTATAAGTAAATAATAACATGGTATGGAAACTTGAATGTTATACCACATAAAAGAGAACTTGAATGAAAAAAGAAAGAAATTGAGAATTTTCTTACCTTATAGAGTAACTCCTATAATGTGAATCTTGGGACATTGAAAGCCTGATGAAACCTTGGTAGAACTAATAGGAAGGTTAGGAGTCCCAAGATTCATTGAGGATTAATTAGGAGTGAATTTAATAAAGGAATGGGTTGGTATTTATAGCAAAAGTGGGGGAATATTTTAATAATTCCCAAGGGATACCTCATTAGTGGTATTTCCAAAACCATTGGCTTTCCCATGGTATTTGTAGAATATATTATCCAATTCATACACCTCACATATTATTTTATGGTAAAAAAGTATACTAGATTTATTAAATCATTATTAGAACATTAATTATTTCATTAATAGACCGAAACTCAAAACTGTATTTTTACTATTCACCCAAAAATCAATTGTTTCAAAAAAATCCCAAAAATTCACCCTAACCATTTTTACCATGTAGATTTAAAAAATGAAATCCATTTTTCGAATATAATATTCTAAATATTATTAATTCAATTTTAAAATAATATCATACTTAATTCAAAAATTAATAATTTAAAAACTATAACTGCTTTTATACCACATTGAAACATTAAACAAGATGTCATTATCTTAAATCCTTAAGATAATAAAATAATAACACAATTTTCTATTCATTAGGGTCATATTACTATTCATATTATTATTCATAAGGGTATGTTACTATTCACCAAAAATCAAGTTGGTTCCATTAGACTCAAAATAACTTACTAATCACAATTGTAGATGACTGTTTTTTTCAAAATTCATAACATAGAAGGTGTAAAATTATGTTTAAATGCTAGTTATAAATATCTACTGTAAAAAAATATCATGCATTTCAGTTTATTTTTATAAAACCATGGGGTGTTACAGGTAACCCTTATTCTTACAGCTTATATTTGATTCTTCATGTGGAACACATATTCATGAGCATTTTATGATGGATGTTCTTACATAGAAATCAAATTCATTTGAAAATATTTAGTCTCATGATATTTCATGTGGAAGAGGGAGTGAACCTAAATCCTTTATGGGACATTGTCTTCCATGTGGAATTGTCTTTGAAATTAACTGTGACTCATGCTCCTCCATGTGCAATGGTCTTAGAAGTTATCATTGATTCATTATTATTTCTTGTTTAATGTTGTTTCCACACTCTAATGATTCCATGATTACATGATCCCATGTTATACATGTTATGCTTCCCTATTTTTACTCATTCCTTTTTATGTCATCATTTTATGAATTCTAACCTACATGTTATGCTTTATTTCTAAACTTATACACTTACTAGGGTTTTTAGCTCATCCCTCTGTTCAAGTATTCCCCTAGTTATCCAATAAAGATGTAAGATCTCAATGGAAGTTAGTATCTCATTTTAGAGATTAAATAAAAGATATTTTTATTTTTTTCATGTTCTATAATTATGTACCAATTATTCTAAAGAAATTGAAATTTATAATACTTGATTATATTTTATGTTTTATTATTCTTTAATTCATGTAATAATATGTGTAAAAGATAGGGCCATTGTAGTTGGTATCATAGGATGGTCTAGTGATTTCTGGAGATTAGGAATAGAAAAATCTATTAAGCAACCTAGGGATAATTTTATCACCATGTATAACCAAGATTAAAACTAATGGAATCACAAGTTAGGATATACTTTAGATTTAAATTTTTATCCTTTAATGTTCTAATTTTCCATTTTTATAATATTGTTAGAAAATTATTCAAACCCACTAATTTTAATTTTCTTTTTCTTATTTAATTGTTGTAAATAAGATAACTTGTTCCAATAATCAATGTATTAGGCAATGTGATGAGTTCCCTCATAAAATTTCAAATATGATGGGAATGGGAGCTCAAAACATCTTGATAGTACTTGATCAACTGGCTCATGTTATGAATAATAACCTGAATCATGTGGAACCCACTCAATATCGTAAAAAAGATAAAGTTGCAATAGAATCCTTCATGTAAAAAAGGACTCCCATATTTAGTGGATATTTTTAACCCTTCATCACAATAAAAATGATTAACTCTATTGAGAAGATATTCTCTATCCTCAAGTGCTCTGAAGAAGATAATGTTGTGACATAATTCTATTTTTTGATGGGGAAGCTAAAAATTAGTGGACAATGATCAAGAACACAAAGTATAAGGAGAAAATTTATTCCATGGAATGGGTTTATTTCAAGAAAATATTTTTCAATATATATTTCGCCACACCTTTCATCCTTATATGAAAAGGGAGTTCCTTAAATTGAAGAAAAATTTATATGAGTCTATTAGGAGGTACGAGGAAAACATTACACGTCTGCAAGATTTGCCTCTTGAATTTTCATGAAAATTGAAAGTAGGATGGATCACTACATTACTGGACTAAATCTAAGTATACAAAATGAATTGGGGATTTAGGATTTCTACATCTATGAGGATATTGTTTTTTATGACCTTAATGTTGAAATGGATATAAGAGACTCTCAGTTCTCTAATGGTACTGAAAATAAAAATATGAAAATGGAGTTTAATATGAATGGATCAAAAAATAAATACCATGATGGAATGCAAACCCAACATCCCACATGTAAAAATTGTGGGAATAATCATCCTACGAACTATCTACAGGGAACCAAGAGATTCTTCAAATTCGTAAGAATGGGGAATCTAGATAATAACTACTAAATGGAAACAAATAACACAACTAATTTCAAATAATAAAGGACGTTTCGTATCAACACACATCCATTAGTATAGTTTTTAAAATAAAAGGTACATGGGAATTATGCTATATGTTGTCGTAAGATAGGGGTTGTTAGTGGAAATCAACAACAAAAACCTCCAAGGTAGCAAGGAATGGCATATGTTATCACAGCTACTAAGGTGGATATTGAAAATTATGTAGTGAAAAGTATTATGGTTATTCATTCAAGAATAGATAAAATACTATGTGATTCTGGTTCTACTCATGGTTTCACATCATGTATGTTTAATAGAACTATTCAAAGTTTATGAGTTATTTATGAGAATATTAAATAAAGAAATTACTACATCAAAATTTATAACTCATACCTGGTTAATTTACCAATTATAATATGGAGATTAAGTTATCAATGAGAATATTAAATGGGAAAATTACTACATCCAATGTTTAGAAGTCATCCCCAGTTAATGTTTTTGGAAAAAACCTCCCAAAAAATTCCAACTTACATTCTAGTGGATTTTGATTCTATATTGACCATGGATTGTCTATCTTTTTACAAATACAACATCAACTTTTGAGAAAGGGTGATCACTCTTCACATACTAAAGAATCCTATAATTCGTTACAAGTGTAAGGATGAGGATGAATCTCCATCAGAACCATTATATCAATAGTGGATACTGTAAACATATAGGAAAGAATATCTTTCTCATATGATTGAAACAAAGGATAGGATCATGCATGCTCACAGACATGCACATTGTGAGGGACTACACGGATGTGTTCACTGAATAATTTCTTGGTCTTCCTTTTGACTGAGAGGTTGAGTTATCAATTGAACTTATACCCATATCTCTGCCTATATGAAAGACATCTTCTAAAATAAACACAATTGAATTAAAATAATTGAAGAATAATTTATAGGATAATATGGAAAAGGGTATTATATTAATGAGTGGTTCATTATGGGGTGAACCGGTCCTCTTTACTAGAAATAATGATGAATCAATGTTCATATCCATTTATTATCATGATATCAATGAAATCATGATAAATAACTAGTATCCCCTGACATGTATAGATAATTTTCTTGATCAACTACATGGTGTTAAGTATATAATTAAGGTGGAACTTTGTTCGAGATATCACCAATTAATGGTTTTGAAGGAAGATATTCCCTAGGAGACCTTTTAAATGAGGTATGGAAAATATATGTTCATAGTGATTCAATTAAGACTCCAAAAATTTTCATTGATTTTATAAATAGAGTCTCTAGATTTTACATCAAAAAAATTTGGTAGTATTTATTGATGATATTATAATATAATTCAAGAGGAAGTGGGAACACGCGGATCATTTGGTCACTATTATAAAGACCTTACAAAGGGAGAAACTATATGAAAAGTATAGTAAAAGTGAGTTCTGGATGGGGGATGGTCATTATTGGGGCATGATATCACCAGAAAAAGAAATATCTATGTAACCTGCCAAGATTAAGGCAATCTGAGAGTGTCCCAGGAAAACACCTATAATGTATATCTATATTTTATGTGGAATATATTGGTATTATCATTGGTTTTTTTAATTGATTCTAATGATGTTAAAAACTAATAACCAAGATGACTTAGAAGGAAGTGATTTTTTGGACTAGTGAATGTGAAGACTACTTCAAAGAGTTGAAAAATCGGCTTATCATTGTACCATTTCTCACACTATCAACAAGTGGGGTACACTTTGTGATGTAAAATGATGATTCAAAGAAGGTATTGGGTTGTTCAATGATGAATATTGATAAATTAAAAGCCTACGCATCAAAAAAGTTGAAAATACATTAGTAAAACTAGCTCATGCATGGTTTGGAGTTAGTGGTTGAGATCTTTGCATTGAAAATTTGACAGAATTATCTCTATGGTGAGATGTGTGAGATATATACTGATCATATTAGACTCAAATATATATTACCACATAAATAAATTAATAAATTCCAAATAATATGGTTAGATCTCATCAAGTATTACAACTGCTCAATCCACTACCATCCTAGTAAAAGAAATAAGGTGGAAAGTTCTCTATATAGAAAGGATCCAACATCTTTATCACAATTCTAGTTGACTTACCACTCAACTAAATTTAATATATTTACACCAAATAAGTGGTGATGATTCATAGAGTACCACTATCAATTGTATCTGATTGAGATCCAAGATTTACCTCCATGTTCTGGAAAAGTCTCAAACATGCTCAAATTATCGAGTTGAACATCATTATGTACTATCATATTTAAACTGATGTGCAATATGAGTGGACTATTAATACATTTGGATGACATGTTAAGATTATGCTCTATGAACTTGAAGGTAGTATGTAACCAACATCAACCTATGGTTGAGATCTATTAAAACAACAGTGCCCACCAAATAATCTAAATGGATCTATGTGAATCCCTTTATGGTAAAAGATGTAGAACACTAACTTGTTTGGATGATGTCAGTGAACATAAGATACTAGGACCTGAAATGTTTGATGAAATATCAGAAAAGATGAAACCCATTCAGTGTCATATATAGGATTCCCAATGTCGACAGAAGATCTATACATACAATCATCAATGGGACCTAGAGTTTAAGGTTGGAGACATGGTATTCCTCCACATATCTCCATGGAATAGAATCATGATATTTGGGAAGAAATGAAATCTAAGTCCCAGGTACATCGACCACTTCAATATTCTAGATCATGTTGGAGTTTCTTCCTATCACTATAACTTCTACCAATCATTACTAAAGTACACTACGCATTCCACTTATCCCTCTTGAGGTATTACAAACTAGATTCATCACAAATACTGATCTCAGAGGTGGTACAGTAGGAAAATTATATATCTTACAAGGAGCATCTGGTGAAGATCTTCGACCATAGAGATAATGTTCTGCGTAACCAGACTACTCCCCATGTCAAATTACTATGGTGGAACCATAAGTATGAAGAGATAATATGAAAAACAGAGGAATAAATGAAGGAAAAGTACCCTCATAAGTTTTCCCCAATGTTTGTAAAATGAAATTTGTAGGGAGAAATTTCATATGGGGGGAAGAATGTAGCAAACTATAATTATATCAATAAAACATCCCTTATTATAATTATTTCATATAGTAAAAATCCTATAAAATCACTTAGATAAAACAATACAAACATTATAAATGAATAATTAATGAAATAATAAGTATTTATTGAAATTAAGAAACCTAAACTAATGAAATATTTACATGACCATCAGAATAGTAACATTCCCTTTGGAATATTAATGTGACCATTAAAAATAGTAACCTAGAAAAAACAATATTAACCTCACCTATAAAAGTATAAATAAATTTTAGTAATCTTTTAAATTAATATATGATGTAATTATATCAAGATATAAGTAAACAAAATCGTTAAAATGATAGATTAGGAATTGATATTTTGTGAAACATAAATTTTTGTTTTCATTTTTATGAAGTCTTGGATGATTTATGGATGATTTAATAATCATTGGTTCAAAATCACAAGCACTAGTTACTTTATTTATTCATAGTAATCTTCATTATTCATAGTCTTGAGCCAAAATAAAAAACAAATCAATAAAATAATAAAAAACACCCCTCTCCTCCACTATAAACACCACCACTCACCACCTCTTCTCCTCAAAACTCAAATGTATTTAATCTTGTAAAAATTCAACCCAATACTTCTGAAAGTCTCTCCCCCATATATAAGGGCCTTTTTTCTCAATAAAGTACCCAAAACATGTTCCTAAATTAGTTTCTCATGGAGAAGTAATTCAATAGGTAAAATCCTCATTAATTTTCATTTATTCTCTTTTAATTTTATTTCCTTTTACTCTCGTCATATCCCCTTACCCAAGTGCCATTATAACAATAGTATAGTTTATATATTTTAATTTTATTTTGTTAATGTAAAACCCCATCATCATTTCTTTTCCCCTCTCTTTTTTGTTCTAAAAGTCAAAACATCATGGTGATGTGTTGATTTATGGCATTCAAGGATGATGAGTTTTAAATTTCAATTACCGCCTTCAAGTCCGGTTAGAAAAAAAATTGTCGTTAAATAATATTATATTATATTTATTATAACTTATGTAATTTTATGGAACTATTATATATACATAATTCAAATTAATAAAACAAAACTATTTTGTGATAATCTAAAAGGTGCCAAAATAATCTAAACAGTTACTATTAACGTTTTATCTAATGAATCATCCACAAACATATAAAAAATGATATATAATACCATATAAATTTTTTAAATTTTATTAGTAACCTTTAATTTTAGTTCTCTACAACTATTCTCATTTTACATGATTTTCTATACATGTATATATGTAAACCCATCATAAAAACCAAGGAAATGAATGGTGTCAGAATGATGAAATTGTATATTATAACCCATCAAAAAAGTCATAAATGAACTTAATAAAATTATCATAAATAAAATCCATATAGAAGAGATAATTAATTAACTAATTATAGGATTTAATTTTATTTTCTAGGACATCATGATCATGTACAGAATAGTTTCGAACATGAGGTAAGAGATTCTTTCCAAACCATCATTTTTTTCCTTCAGGTCAAGATTGTTATCACTGTACCCAATTATAATTATTATTTATTTTTATGTAAATATTTTTAATTATGTTAATATATTATAGACTCATGTATCCATATCATATCACCCTTCTTTGATGGGTAAATATATGTTTTAAAAAGGTTCCCTTCTCAATTCTTCCAGATAAGCAATCCCAATTAAAGGAAACTTCCCAATTTATTACCCATTTTGAATTGCACTCCATAATATGTTTTAAGATGACATTATTTCTCTAAAATGACTAATTTTATCATGAATAATTATATTGTTTCATTTTTTATGCAAATAATTATTACCTTTCTGTTTTAAAGAATCATTAATTTTTTCCAATAAAATGCACTAAAGTGACTCGTTTATAAGGATTCTTAAACAATATTTTTACATGATTTAAATTTATATGGACATAATTAATAATGATATATGCCCACTTATTTTCATTAATTTACATTTATTATTTAATTATATTCTTTCACAGACACCTTCATTATACATCGATTGTTTATTCCTTATGACATGATTAAAATACCCATTTGTTTCCATGGGTAACCTTTATGCTTATACCTTATGTTTCATTATTCATGTAACACAAATATTTACGAACATGTTTTAATGGTTGCACCTAGATATATCTCTAATTAATTTGGAAATGTTTACTCTCGTGTGACGTCATATTGAAACATGGAGTGAACCAAAATCATTTATGGGACTTTTCCCACAATGTGCAGTGGTCTTGGTAGTTTGCATTGACTCGTGAATGGTTTTGAAATTTATCCTCGACTCATTATTATGTCATCTTGTATGTTTTTTACACATTCTTATGATTCAATGATAACATGATCCCATGTAATACATGTTATGATTCCTTATGTTTTTCATTCCTTTTTTATGTCATCATGATATCTCTTCTAACCCTCATGTTATGATTTATTTCGATGCTTATACCCTTACTAAGATTTTTAGCTCATCCCTTTTTCATGTATTCCCCACGTTATCCTATGAATATTTAATATCTCTATTGAATTTAGTTTCTCATTTTTGATATTAATTAAAAGATGTTTTTATTTTGGTTTCATGTTATCTAATTATGAAACTAATATTCCAAAGATACTAGAAATTACAATACATGGTTGTATTTTATGGTTAATTATTCTTAAATACATTTAAAAATATGTGTAAAAGTCAAATCTCGTTATTTTAAAAACTAATCAAATATCATAACTTTAACAAAACATGCTATCACATAGAAATGATACCAATAAACATGGAAATAATCATGTAAATCTACTATGTAAGAAATAAACATTGTCATAAAAATAAGAAAATTAACCCAGAATATTATTCATCAAAGAATTATATAAAAACACCTAATCATGTATATAAATAATCCTCCTATTAAATCAAACTATCATGGCTTTCAAATTATCATGGATATATAAATTAACAATTCAATCTACATGGCATGGAATATGAATGGAATTTGAATATCTAGGTTTCTATAATTATTAATGTATTAACACTTCCTTTCCATATCAATCCAAGAGTAAATCTCATAAGTCTATAATTAAATAAACAGTGGAAGTATGAAAATCACATGAGGTGAAATAATAATCAACTATAATAATAACATGATAAACTATAATCCTATCCTTGACAACTTGAAATCCCTAACATGCATCTGTTGTCTAGACATTGAAATAAGCTATTTAGTAAGTTTCAAAACATTACTTATATAGTATTTACTATTCCCAACATTTGCAGAGAAAAGTAAAAAAAAATATCTCTGATACCACATTGTAACATCCTGCCTTGTGGGCCACTAAAACGATGTGCCAAGTTGGTTGATCTCATTACCTAAACTATGCATCACTGTATACTATAGGCTTTGCACTAGCAGGAAGGGTCTAAGGTTGTTATATTGGGGATATTATCCCCCATAGATTAGAAATAAATGTAATATAAACAGTAATAAATAAATAGTTGTGGAATATAATAACAACTGACAAAAAATAAAAAATGATTCAATGAACATGCGTGAAACTTCTACAATTCTCAATAAAAATACAAACATAATGTAATACAAAACATAAATAAAAGAAAACAAATCCCCAAGGGCTATCTCCATGAGATTCCTAAGCTACATCTTAGTACTCTACTCTCAACCTCCCATGTATAGGAATAACAACATGTGGCACTAACTAAGATGTGGAACCTGCAACTGTGAGGTCTCTTTAGGTACCCCAATGCAATGGCCTACCAAAAAGGGTGTGATATATACTCAGTAGGCCACTAAAAATGGTTTAAAAGGCAATTAATTCTATGAATATAAAATTAAGTTGTGTGTAGGTGTATCGATGGTAAAGTGATGCAATAAATATTGATGAAATATTTTAGGCTCAGGTCCTCACGGAAACCTAGCCAAACATACCTACCTTATACTAAGCTGGAAATTTCACTCAATTTGTTCCATCATGTATATATATGTATGTACATGAACACTAGTATTTTCATTAATATACATGCACCATATTGGTCCCATTTATTAGCACCCTAGTATCTAAATAATAATAAAATAAGTTTCACATTTTAATAATGGATTCCATACCCAATGAACTTATTTGAATAAAAATAATTGATGTTATGAATAGGGATCCCTTGGCTGCGAATAATAATATAAGGGATGAACTTCCTATGGATTTCATACTATAGTATCATAAAATAAGTTATTCCATTCCCTGGGATGTCATACCTGAGTATCATGAGTAATAATATAAACAGATCATGTTAGTAAGAATGACCATTATTGCTCAAGTAGAATTATTTAAGAGGCCCTTTCCATTTAAGTAACTAATAAGGCCATGGGAAGGTCAATTACATAATATTATTCAAACTATGAAATTATTTCATCTCATTTATAAAACAAATAAGGCCATGGGATGCGCCCATGAATTATCATGGTTCATCTTGATACATCTCATTTAAAAAATCTATTTTAATTCATTTAATTCAATTAATCTTTTTACTCATGTATTTTAATGGTCAATATTTAAAATTAATCAATTAGGATCATCCAAGTGTAATTACATGAAATTTATCAATTCATTAAGAATCATTTACATCACAAATGTGGAGTCATCCAACCTTAGGATGTCATTTGGTAGTATAAAAATTAACAAATGTTCCATGGAGTTTAATGAAAACACCAAAGGGGTGGTTTAATCACAAGACAAAGATGGTACCAAAATTTCATGCAACTAAACACACCTAAAGAGTTTGATTGGTTTGAGGTTGTAGAACTCCTAATAATTCAAGGGTTCAAATAGTTATTAATATTGTTGTCTAAGCATTTAGATTAAGGTTTTACACACTTTCGAAGAAACACATGGAAGGTATAGAGTGAGATACAATGAAAAATATTTTTAAACGATGAAATAAATTATAGTTGAGAATAAAAACAACCTAAATTTTACCAAGGATGCTTCACTCATTCAATTTCAGACTTTGATTTAATCCAAGAAGAGAGAAATTGGAAGAATCGTCAAATGCCTTGAAAATAGGGTTAAAGATATCAGATATATTTATCATTCCATACAATGAGATAAATTAAAAAATAAATAAATTAGATTTTTATAATCACATTTTTTCTTCCAACATACTTTATGACACTTGATTTGGACCAAGAATGAAGAAACACTGCCCATATAAGAGGGAGGAGGAGGACGAGCATGGGGTAGGCTGTTAGAGAAATGGAGAAAAATAAATAAAACTCATTTAAAATCATAAAAACATATGAGACCACTTATGATCCTAAAATACCATATAAAACCATCACATTTATGTTTTTTATATTAGAGAATTTCTTTCTAAATGGTTGTTTAAGATTTTTCCTATCAACCAAATGAAATTTCAAAATCCTTTAAAGATATCAGCTCATTTCAAAAACATGGGAGCTTGCAATGAATGATAGAAGCACTTCCAAGACTTATAGGTTGCAATATTTAAAAATATCAACATTCATGGAGGATAAATTAGATTAGTTAAATATTCAAGTATTTTTTAACCAATATCAATGAAATTTTAAAGCATCGAGGAATCTCTTTCAGGTATGAATTTTTTTACATGCATTTTTTTAATTTAATTAATTATAGAAACCTCTATTTTATATTGATGTATACATTTTTGTTATTAAATATTTATAATCCTTCAATCACATTGAATATTATGATTAATTTTTTGGTTCTCATGTTCATAGTTTAACACATTTATGGACATGCATCCATGTAGTCATATTTATAATGACTATCATTCCCCTAAGATCTTCCCATAATTTTCTCTATATCATGTGATGATTGGTCACCAAAACCTTCAAAATGGTCACATGTTCAACCAGAATGATTTTATGTATTTAATCATATAACATCATGGTGTGTCTACACTATTAAAAGTGTCCTGATAACCTAAATATGTGGACTAGAGAATCACATCAACTGGGTGGTGATGTTGTAGTGTTGTACATGGAAAAATTAGTTCTCTCTGAATTTAATCTTATGTGAGGTGGTTCATCTAGAGTGTGGAGGCTTTGGTGATGGTTGTTTGGATGACTGCTAGATGTGTGGTGAAGACACTGAGGATTGGTAAAAATGAAAATGGGTTCCATTGTTGGGGGATTCATTAATTGAGGTAAAGTCATTAGATATAAATTTTAAAACTGATCTATCAATGATAACATTCCCATAGAACATTAGATCCTATGTCACATATCATTTAACTGTTTTTCACAATGAAAAGGGTTTACATAGTTAGTATAATATACCTTAGAAGGTATCCACTAATTTAACATCATCTCTCATACTTATTTTGTACTTTCAATTTTTCTAGTGAGAAAATAGACAAACAACATGTGGCTAAGGATCAAAAACCTGTTTTAGTATACCATCTGAACTGTTGTGGGGCCAAGTACATGTCAAACCAATAGGAAGGAAATAAATTTCATGTACTTGGGGTAAAACATCATACATTGATATGTGACCTATTTTGTGTTATATAACATGATATTCCATCCCTTTAATTCCAAAATTCTTGTTATTAATTGAAAATTATGTGTAGTTTGGTACCACAAGATTCTGGTTCCAAGGGTACATGTAATATAAGTTCAAAGGTCCCACACACATAATGTATCTTGCTGAGATACACTATTTCTGTTGACCTTACACCGAACCTCCTTTTGTGTCTCACACACCTTATGCTTTAGAGTACACATTTTACTAAATGTGTACTTTGGTGTTTTCATAGCATTTCACTTACGTTCTTAAATCATACAATTAATCAGTCCATTATAAGAATATTTCCATTTATAGTGTGATGGTGTGACCCAATTTATCACCAAAGACAATTAGGAAGGTTTGTTAGATATTTTTGATTCATGGATTCATAAATTCAATGATAGGGCTCATGATAGATATACTACGTAGGTACAAGGTTAGTACTCCCCATGTAGAAATTCCAATATCTATGTGTGGGTATACTATATACATTAGGAAGTAAATACTCCCTCACTGATCTAAGGCATAGATTCTTTATATTGAGTAATTTGGTCCTAGGGTTGGTACTCCATCGATCCTAATTTGGTTTGGGTGCCCCATACTATATAGAGACTCACTACTCCCTTAATATAATGGGGTTGGGGTCCTCTATTTATATAAGTTGACACTCTTATTCCTCTATGATTTATTTTTGTTCTATTATCCATTGTATTTAGTACTCCATATAGAGATACTTTTTATTTATGAGTTATTTTTCCCCCTTAGGGGTTAGTTATCTCTTCATTAAAAACCTTTCTGTTGTGTAGTGTGGGACCCCACTATAGTTACAAAGAGATATTGTGGGAGCTATGTGTTTTGGGTAATTTTGATGACTCATATTGTTGGTGTTGTTGGTACTATGTCGTTATAATAAGATTTGGATTCCTTTGGGACAATGCTAATAGATAGGTTGTTAACATTGATATTTATGTGTCCCATAAATGTCTTTGGTATCCATAATTACTTATAATATGTGTTCCATTGAGTTATTATGAAAAGAATAATGATATTCTTCCTTTTTCCATTGTTGTCTTTAACTTTTAACATATTTAAGTTTTATCCAATATTTGTTCTTGAAATCTTGTTTTCTCATTCCCTTGTGTTTTTTATATTTCTTAACAGATATGTTTATACTCACCCCTCTAAGATCTTTGTGGGCACAATTATTATGTTTGTGTTGATGATGCATAGTTTTGGTGTGACCATGGTGGACATAGAATATGAAGAGTGGGGAAAGATGATGAATAGTGGAGTATAATAGTATAATATGGTGAATACTATTATTAGAAAGCATTCCTATTGTTCTTGAAGTGATATAGTTCCCTCCCTTATCTTATATCCATCATACTCAAAATCTTCCTGATGTATTTTTTTTATTTTTTCAATGTGGCTTTGTTCCCATGGATTGTGTCTCGTGTATGAATTACTGTAATATTATATTATTAATATATATCAATAGTGGTTGTTGATTATATTTTTATTTAGATTTTTATGCATTTTGTAGGTTATTATAGATAAAGGTCTCCCATGTATGTTATTTCTTTTTTTTGATATTTTATTGCTCAGGCTAATTAGAGATAGTCTTGGGGTGGCCCAGTAAACATACCACCGACAAGATAGGGTCCTCGGTGGGCTGTTTTATGTAGGAATGTTATCGGAGTGTTCATTTACTATAGAAGTATCTTAAAGGTGGGATTCTTGAGATATTGGTTTGAGAATTTAGGGAAATGGTGTAAAAGATTTTGGGGTTAGTTTTTTAGACTACGATACCCTGTTTTGGTTTGGTTTTTAATGTTTACATTCACCTGGACTCTGATAATCCATTGAGCTATATTAAAATCTGAATAATTAGTTTTATGGTATTTTCAGGATGGTAAATTCATAATGTGAAAGTTAGTCAGAGTCTTTATGTCCTTACAATGTCATCTTACTTGGATATTCATTAATAACGATAGTCTAATCTTATTGAAAAGAGAATACTTCCCATAGGAATCCAATTAAAATTCAGAAATATGGTCACAATGATCTCTTTGTAGTATATATTCCTCTCTACACTAACTAAAAATTCAATGAGAACAGCATTCAGGGAGATAATATATAGGTATCATTTTTTATGAAACACTTGGTATATCATTCACCATTTATGATTACAGTAGACCTTCTTATAGGGTAGGAGGTAGTTCTCACTAAACTAGATGAAACTATAAATAGACTGAGTTCCTTTTGTGTCATAGTGTTGTTCCTCCTTGATTTCAAAGTGAGATTAATCCATGGAAGAATAGAGGATTGGTGAGAGTCGGTAACCAACTATTTCCTACTCATTTTGTAACGCCTCGACCCTAGTTACCCAAAGTCGGTGCATTATTACATAACATTGGAATAATCACAAAGGATCCACTCTCTAAAGACAAATTAGTTTAGTAGCCTTGGAAATACTAGATATATTTATAATCTTTACATTACATTATAAAATGAAAAACTACAACAACATTGTCTCCATAGGCTAAACTCATATCCCCTAGGCAATCCCTGGAGGTCAATCATAATATTCTTCTTCACATTCGGGGAAAAATAAAACATAGAAAGGGGTGATATCAGATGCTCAGTAAGGATAACAATATTGAAGAACCTTATATAAAAAAACTTAAAAAAATGAAGGCAATGTATAAAACTAAAACAAAATCCTTTTAAACATGAACTTCATCATAATATAGAAAAGATAATTTAAAAGAATTTAATTTAGTAATTCACATGGATATTCTAATAGTCTAATATTCACAAGAAATATCAATATCCACTTTCATAAATAATGCTGGAATTTGTTTTTTGTGTCAATGCCTCATGCCAGGACCTAGGGGCTAACTATAACCGGACCCCAACCCGGAGAGCCTTTGTAACCAGACTCGAACCCAGAGAGCCTCTGTAACTAGAATCCAACCTAGAGAACCTCTGTAACTGCACTTCAACCCAAAGGTTCTACTTAAACTAGGCCCCAACACAGAGGGAATACATTTACTGGTCCCCAACCTAGAACATACAACGCCAACACATTCTTCTAAAGAAGTGGTTGAAATATAACATACACATTCATATTTAAAACTAGCATACAACATGTAAATAATTTAACCATAAACCATGAATGGAATAAAAATAACTCATCCAAAGTTAAATATATCACAAAACCTTAAATGCAATATGGAATATTTGTATCATAATAAATCAACTTCAAACAAATGTAAAATTTATCAAAGGATGTTGACGTAGATGAATTCAAAAGTATTTAAGATAAATAACTCTTTCAATTTTGAAATAATTTAGGGGACACATAATTATGATGAGAACATTTATTTTAAAAATATTCTTATAATCTTTTAAGGGAAGCTTAAATGATGTTAAAATGGCAGAAAATAGATGCACCCACTGTATAAGTTAAAAAAACAATCTTACCTTAATTTTGTCGAAAAGGTTATAAAGTACCTTGTTTGGAAAACGATGGAAAGATTCCTTTAAAAACATATAAGGTCAAATAAGGGTATAAATGATTCTATCCCATTGTCTAGTAAATAGTAAAAATGTTTTGAAATATATTTTTTAAGAAGACACGGATGTGGATGATAAAGAGGTCCCAGTAGATAAGTACGTATAAACAACCTCGTATAATGAAGAGATCGTAGAATTAAACCTAACCTTTTACTTTTCCTTGGTCTAGGGTAGGTTAAACTCTTGTATAATGGTGAAATAATTTTTATTAAATTATACAAGAGCTATATATGTTAAAATGATATCATATATGATCTTTTAATATTTCTTTGTTAATAATATTTTAGTATTATCATCGTTTCAGGTGTTAACTGATTCATTTTCCTTTATATGTTTTGATACATAAGATATGTTTGTTATGGATAGGATGTATATTATTAATATTCAGAATTATTTCAAGTATATAAACATTATTTTTAATCATCAAATGAAAATTATTCTTGAATGGTTATGATGGGAAATGAGTCTCATCGCGTTCATGGAGACGGTAATCCGTACGTATGCACGAGCGACAATATCATTATATTGATGGTGAGATCATATGTAATTGGATGGTATAACATATATAAAAAATCACTAAAATGTTATATTTATTATTTAAATCAATTATACATCATTATTATACCCATCCAAAGAGTGAAGTGTTGAATGAAAAACAACACCATGACGTGGAGATGGTAAGCCATATGTACGCACGTATGGTGACTTTTTCATTCATAAGATGGATAGGATAATGAATATGGATGTACAATTTCTATAATAACATCACAGTATATAGAAGATATTGAAGTTATTATTTTTGAATGGAAACAACAAGGAAAGAGTAAGTGGAAGAAGAAAATAACTTGAAAGAGGTGATGAAATATTTACCTCTTCTTCAGGTTATTCCTTTTGATTTGACCCAAAGGGATCCTTAAGTTGGATTTATGACAAAATTAATGGCTATCTGAATAATTGATGGAGGTTTGGATAACATTTAGGTAGGGTTTGGCCAAAAAATGGCTTTGTGGATGTGAATTTGAGAGAAGGGGAAGTGCCTTTTTATAAGATGGGTGAGGGGCAACTTAGGAAAAACATAAAATATTATTTTATAAGAAATTAATATTCATTTTATAATGGCGCCAAAAAAATTATTTCAACGATAAGGTGGGGATTGGTCTAAATCCTCTCAACCAATAGGTTTTAGATAGGTTTTTTGTCACCATATTAGCCTTATCATTTAGATTTAACTATTAGTTAAATAGTTTGACATTTACCATGTATCTTTGTAGTTTTATATTATATGGTTAATAAATTTTCTATAAAATTATATGAAAACAAAAAAGTGGTAAATTATTAATATATATAACCTTATATATGTCATTTGGATGATCCATAAATTTTTAGGAATATTATTTCAGTTAATAATATAATATTTGTTTTAAAAACATATTTATGTCAATTTTGACACTATTTCGTAATGGATTTTTGTTAAAGCCCTAAAAACTTTTTTACATTGAAATAAATTCATTTAATCAATCATAACGTGTCATAATACCCAATAAAATTCTTGTATTTGATCAAAAGATTCAATTTACATTTATTTGGGTATTTATAATATCAATTATTTTAATATTTCATTAATAAGATAATTACTGCATCATCATTGTGTAATAAATAAATTACCTTATTTAATGTATAAATTTTTTAAATAAAATACAATTATGTAGGAAATGATTTTATATTTCTAATTAATATTTATAGTCGAATTTAACTTATGTGTATCCCTATATTAAAAATGGTTTAGTTATTAAACACTAAATTGAACACTTTTAACTCTTCTTTGAATAAAAAAATAATAAATGTCTTAATCTAATCCAAGTGGACCAAAGAGGATAATATTTTAGTCCTAAAGTTTTTTTGGTGGAATTATAATTATACAATATAATTAGGACATGTTTTTGGGTAATTATGAAATCATTTTTACCCTTAATTACCCTATTTACTTTTTACCGTGGTAAATAAAAGTAAAAAGTTACTATTCATAAAATATTATTTTCATCTTATTGAACCACATTTTACTTACTGATATTAACCTTGCCTCTTAGATTTTTGAAATTCATCTCAGAGAAGCAGTAAAATTATGTTTTATATAAATTTGGATATTCTCCTAGGAGGTGGGTAAAAGACAGTAAAAGTTCGATAAAATTTTATATATCTAAACTTATTATTAAATTACTCCAATTAATTATGGTGAACATATATAGGTCTAATGTATCTTTTTTGACCTAAAATAAATTTCAAAAAAATAATTATATATTTAATTAAAAATTCCATTTTAAATAATAACGCAATGTTTTTCACTATTAATCAAAAATTGGATGTTTTCAGAAAGATACGAAAAATTCACCCAAAGCTAATTTCGATATTCCAAATAGAAAAATGAAGTCCATTTAGAATGATAAATTTATAAAATTTCAAAAAGTGGGTATTACTATTCATATAGGCTAGTTTGATTGGTTGTGGTGTGTTTGAACTCAAAGTTGCGTACAATAGAAGCTATTGTATTATTCAAAGGGAAACGTACCGTGGAAGCTTGGGGTGTTACACATTTAAACACCCTCTAACAAAACATATGTTATTTTTTTGAGTACATTTCATTGAATATTTATCCATTATTTGATGTTTTTAACAAAAATTATGATGAGGATTACTCTACCATGGTCATATTTTGGGAATTATTGTAGGGTAATGTTATATCCAGTGATGTTGATTATAATTTTCGTTCAAGAGATACTAATCATTAATTAGGATATTAAGGCTATGGCTAAGTAAGAACCAAGATTTATAAACATCATGATGTATAACATTGATGTTTTTTTGAATTCATTATAATCTCTATGTTTTAAGAGGGAAGTTTAAAGTTAGTAGGTTGATGTTACTATCCTATTCATCCCCACCTAGGTCGATCATTTTGAGATATAGTGATAGTAGGCCTTGATAATTAAGTACAATGTGTGGTCTGAGGAATGGTTTGTGTCCTCTCTATATTGTCATAGTTACACATCAATATTAATGCAATATTTTATTATCTAATTATATCATTGGATAAAGAGTTAGATATTATTGTTGAGATACTATTTCAAACTTTTTCAACTTCAAAATTCTATGGTTTGCGATCATTATCTCACTCACATAAGATATTGTTGTGGGATTTTACTTAGTGGAGAGAGGGACCATTGTTGGATTTCATCATAGGGATGATGAGACCCTATTAATTTATCCATGGTATATATTGGTTGTATAAAATTCTAGTATGGAAGATTGAGACCATTATATGATTGATGTACTTAAGTGGATAAGTATAGAATCATATTTAATGTTAAATTGGATACTTAAAAATAATTATGGGGGAAACCCAATGGATATTATCATTTTTCTTACTAGTTGGAGAGTTTGTATTTTTTGTGGAGGATTGGTTTCCCACAATGGTGAATAAATAAATCATATAATTTCAATAAAATGTTTCATGGTTTCCCTTGGTGAGTGTTTAATTTCTACATTGATTTACATTTTAAGAATACAATGTTATCCCTTATAGGTTATAAGGTTGCCCAATTAATATTAGAGGGATGGTAGTGTAGTTGGAAGCCCTTTTTATAGGTAGGATTCTTTAGGATTGGGGAGGATCATAGAATAATGGATAAAATAAATGTGGTTATTTTAGGTCAATATTAGTTATGGTTATTTTTTCAACTTCTGTTTTATGAAGGATAAATTTCATATCCATCATTTGGGCATTTTACTGAAAATTTTGAAATTCCAGTTATGCTTTTTAGGGAATAGAATGCCCAAATTATATTATTGATCCTTATAAATATTTTATAGTAACACCACAAGCTTCCACATTATGCTTCTCTTTATACAGTACAAAATATTTCATTGTACATAGCCCTGAGTTCTAGCACACCATAACCAATCAAACTAACAGTATAAAAATTAGTTATGAAGAGTGATACCCACTTATTGAAATCTTATAAATCTTATTTTTTAAAATGGACTTTTTTTTTGGATTCTGAATATCAAAATTATCTTAGGGTGAATTTTTGGTATTTTTCTGAAAACCTTTAATTTTTGCTGAATAGTGAAAAACATTGCTTTATTGTTTAAAACCGACTTTTTATTTAAATAATTATTTTTAAATTTAAATTTATTTTAAAATAAAAAATAGATATATAATACCTATATTAGTTCAATGTAATTCATTAGAGTAATTTTATAATAAGATTAGATATATAAAGTTTTATTGAACTTTTTAACACCTTTTACCCACCTTCTAGGCAAATTTGCAAATTTTCCTAAAACTCAATTTTACTACTTTTGTGAATTGAATTTCAAAGATTTTACGAACACAATTTTCATCAGTATGAAAAATTTGATTCAATTGGATGAAAATATTTTTTAGTGAATAGTATCTTTTAAATTTTATTTACCACTGTTAAAATTAAATAGGGTAATTAAAGGTAAAAATAATATTATAATAATATAAAATCATCCCAACACATGTCTTAATTATATTGGATTAGTGTTTCTCGACCAAAATCAATCTTAGGGCAAAAATAATATCCTTTTTGATCCACTTGGTTAAGATTAGAACATTTATTATATTTTATTTAAAGAAGAGTTAAAAGTGTTCAATTCAAATTTTAATAAATATACAATTTTTTATATAGGGTTATACATAAGATAAATTAGACAATAAAAATTAATTAGAAATATTAAAATATTTCCTACATCATTGTATTTTATTTATAATTTTTTGACATTAAATAATTAAGATTATTTATGCCACAATGATGATGTGGTAATTACCTTATTAAAGAAAGATTAAAATAATTCATATTATAAATATTAAAATAAATGTAAATTGAAAAATATTATGCAATCTAGAAAATTTATTAATCAATATGACATGTTAGGGTTGATTCAGTGTATTTTTAAAAGGAAATGAGTTGTGATGTCTTTAACAAAAACCAAATACTAAATAGTTTCAAAATTGACATAAATGAGTTTTTAAAACAAATACTAGTTTTTTAAATTATATAATAGTCCTAAACATATAAGGTTTGGAAAAATGATTTAGATAATGTTAAAAATTCCATTAATTAACCACTTTAGGTTCTCTTTTAATTTTATAGAATCTATATTAACCATGAATTATAAAAATACAAGAATACATGGTAAAAGTTAAACTATTTAACTAAGGGTTAAATCTAAGAGATAAGGTTAATATGGTGACCTAAACATGTCAAAAACCTATTGTTTGAGAAGATTTAGACACATATACATCTTATACTCGAAATAAAATAATTGGGATCAATTAGGAATAGAATATCATTTGATAATAAATTAATATTTCAATCTTTTCCTAAAGTGCCCCTCACATCTCTTATAAAAGGGTATTTCCCCTTTTATTAAATTTACACCTCCAAATTCATTTGTCACAGAAAAAAGCTACCCAAATATCCTCCAAAAAACCCTCAATTAAACTAATAGGCCATAATTTGATCATAAATCCATCCTAAGGAGCCCTTTTGTACAAATCAAAAGGAAGAACCCAAAGAAGATGTACCTATTTTATCACCAAAATCAATGTTATTTTCTTAATTTAATTCCTCTTTATTTGTTTTTTCCATAATTAAATAATTACTCTAGTAACTTATACACACTTAGATGTTATTATAAATATGTTACAACCATTTTTATTATTCTATCCATCCGATTAATGACAAAGTCACCATACGTGCATACGTACGACTTACAATCTTCACGTCATGTTGTAGTTTGTTATTAAACACTTCATTATTTTAACGGGTATAATAATGAGTATAATTTATGTAAATAATAAATATAACATGTAAATTATTATTTATATATAATATACCATCCATTTATATATTATTTCACCATCAAAAAATGATATTGTCGCCAATGAGTATGTACGGCTTACCGTCTCCACAACGTGATGAGATTTCATTTCTCATCATAACCACTCAAGAATAATTTTTAGTTGATGATTAAAAAATAATTTTTAAGAACATAATATCATTATGGAAATGAATTAAATATATACTATCCCTAAAAAACATGACTACGTACCAAAATCATATAAATGAAAAAGAATCAGTTAACATCGAAAATAATGATACTACAAAAGTATAATTAACAATGAAATTTTTATAGGACCATATATGATATCATATTTATGTATGTGGTTATTTTATAATTTAATAACAATTATTTAAAAATTATAAAAGAGGTTAACATACCCTCGACTAAGGAAAAGTATAAGGTAAGGGTTAATTTTACAATCTCTTTATTATACGAGATTGTTTATAAGTAAGTATCTACAAGGACTTATTTATCATCCACTTCCATGTTTCCTATAAATTTATTTCAAAACATTTTTAATATTTCCTAGACTATGGGTTAGAGTCATTTATAACCTTTCTTTACTTCTTATAAATGTGTTTAAAAGAATTTTTTGGCTGTTTTCCAAACATGGTACTTTATGAAATTTTCTACAAATTAAGGAAAGAATGTTTTTTAACTTATATGGAGGGTGTGGTTATGTTCTCCCATTATAAGTCCTTTTTAGCTTCCCTTACAATAATATAAGAATAATTTCAAAATAAATGTTTTATTTTCTCACTAATAAACTTTTAATTGATTTCAAAGTAGAAAGAGATATTTCTCTCAAATATTTTTTCGATTGATTTCATCTATGTCAACATCATTTGTTTGATTTTCCATTTGTTTGTTGTTGACTTATTATGATAAAATATTACATATGGTATTGAAGGTTTTTTGATATGTTTGACTATGAATGTTATATATTTATACCCTTCATGGTTTATTATTAAATTATTAACATTTCGAATTCTAGTTTTAATACGAATGTTTATGTTATGTTTCAAACTTTTCATATGATGAATTCATTGGACTTAGTATGTGATGGGAAGGGCCCACTATAGCCACTCGAGGCATCAGGAGGTCTTATGAGGCAAACAAGTGTATTTTTACAAGGCTTTAACAAAAAAATTATTCTGTAGTCTTGGAATGAGGCCTTGACTATATGGTTTTGATGTCCGTCATTATGCATTCCATCATTATGAGATTAGCTATTGATATTACATGAGATTATTTAACTAGTACAATATCCATGTGAACAAGTAAATGGAATTATTTGATTGATCATCTCTATATTATCTTGAAATTTATGTTTAAATGTCTTGTGTTTTAGTCTTATGCAATGCCTTAAATGTTTATACTTATTTATGATAGTTTCCTTTATACTGTTATACTTACTAAGAATCTGAGCTCAACCCTTTCTGATGTTATATTTTTCCTAGGATTTGAATAATTATATTATGACTAACCTACAGGGATAGGCTAAGGTATATGAGTGTGTTCAAAGAAGACACAATGTTACTTTTTCATTACATAATGTAATATAAAACTTATGTATGTATCCATTACATCCAAGGCTACTAAACTGATCGGTATTTCGGGACATGAACACTTATGATCATGCCAATGATATGTAATAATGCACTGACTCTCGGTAACTAGGGTTAGGGCATTACATTTGATATTAGAGGATGTTTAGTAATAACCTTAGATACTATATTTAGATTAACTCTGAGTAGGGAACATCACCCTAAGATAGACATTGAAGACAACTATAGAAGAACACCGAAAAAATTGGAAATGTAGATATTATGTTGGATTTCTAAGAAATAAATTTCTTCCTGGATACTAAAAGAGGACATGGATCTGGAAAAGATGTACCAAGAAGTGAAACAACT
Source organism: Viscum album (assembly GCA_963277665.1). Lineage (NCBI taxonomy): Eukaryota > Viridiplantae > Streptophyta > Magnoliopsida > Santalales > Viscaceae > Viscum > Viscum album. The sequence goes on along the minus strand of OY728132.1, from coordinate 752,699,397 downwards.
GACAAGGAGTTTTAGGCTTGACATAGGTATCCTATTACATGACAACAGGCCTTATTGCACACCTGGTTTGAAACTCTGGGGGGGATATGCTTAGGATAATTCTTATTTTTTTACAAACTATCATGATGGATTTATTAGTAAATAATTCCCCAAAGAATAAATTTTTATGATTATGGATTTTATTAATAAACAGTTTAATTTAGTATAAGTATTTTACAAGTTTGTAATTATGCATTTCGATTCATAAATTAATATAGTGTATACCGTTGTTTATAATTGGCTCCTAGTGGATGGAATGGAAACTATATCAACGCACGTAATCCATGAAGGTGTTTCCCTCCTATTCAAGATAATTATAAGAACCCGGATCTTCTTTTCATATATTTTTTCCTTCTTCTGGTCATTTTTGAGAAAAAGGGGATTTTCTTGAAATTTTCGAAGTACACGCCATGTACTTTTTGAGTACACGCCGGGTAATTTCTAAGTACACGTCGTGTACCTGGTTACCGTGTGTAGCTGTGTGCTATCCGTGTAGTGGCCATGCACACGACAATGTGGGGGTGACCTGGAGGCCACTTAAATCGGAGTACAAAAACATAAATTACATGTTGTGTACATCCAAAGTACACTCTGTGTATTTTCTTTTTTTCATTAAATATACCAGGGTCACATGTAATCACCAAAAAGCTCTTATTCTAGGTTTTTTTAGCTGAGAGCTCCCAAACGAATGTGATCTTCCTCCGAGCCCCAACCGAGAATCCGAACTCTGATTTGACCACAATTGATTTCTTTGGGATCGCCTCAGTAAGCTCTCTCTTCTGCTTGAGCTTCATTTCATGATTCCTCTTCTTTCCCAAGTTATCCTCTATTGAAGTTTTTTGACATTTTTGTAGATCATAGGTTTTCAAATATCATTCAATCCATGAGACACAATTATATTGATCTCCTACTATCGAGGTAGGTTGTTTGTGACTTTCTGTTGAATTTCATGTAGTTATATGTGCAAAAACTGCCAATACCCATGAACAGGGTATTGCGCATTTACTGATTTGGCCTTATTATTTTCCTTCTATGCTTGTATGCTTGAGTTGATGATATTATGTTAATAGGGTTAATTTATATGCTTTGGAAGAATTTTCCCATGCATGATTGCTTGTTTTGACTATTGGGTCTAGTTTTCCTGTTAGGATGCTTTTAACTTTCCCATGCCTTGTTGTAAGATGGTGTGATTATTTATATATGTTGATATGTTATAGACTGCATGCCAAGTAGTTCTTGAGGTTTACTTTAGCTGATACATGTTGTTATACCTACTTGACTTGCATAGGGCCATGAGAACCTGGTGTAGTAGACCATAGGGAGAATGGACGTAAGGGCTTCTCTAGAGTATTTGTTTTACTTACGATGAGAGAACATATGGGGAATTGACGTAAGTGATTCATCATAGTGTTTTTAGTTCCTCGACTCAGGCCATAGAGGGAATATATGTTATGTTCATTCCCATAGTGCCTTTTATTTCCGATACGAGACTATACGAGGAATTTACGGTGAGTATTTCCTCAGAGAGTCTATGCTTATACTGAACCAGAGGGGTTAGACTGAGTGTATGAACATGAGTGTTTCTTGTATTGGTAGGAAGGACCAGAGGGGATAGGCTGTGAGTACTTCCTAGAGGGTTACCTGTTTATGATTACCTTCTTGGTTTAACAGTTCCTTGATATATGATATTGAATGCATTGAAACTATGAATTGTTACAACTGAATACTTCCTTGTTTACTTTTTTCTATACTTATTACCTACCATATATTCACTGACTATTAAGCACAGATCTTATGGTGGTTGCCTACTAGTATTTAGTCTCACACCCTATTTGGGCCATGCTTTTGGGCCCAAAGAGATTCTATTGTTGTAGGTATAGATAAAGGCAAGATCCCATCTACTTCAGGTACTTTATTTTCTGTGGAGCTGGAGAGCATGAGACCATGTTATGGCCTGTGATGCTGAGGAGTTGTTTACTTTGCTTTCTATTGTATGTGGGTTTAGTATTGTTGTATTCTAGCATTGTGATTTGTATTGTTGTTTTCCTTGACATATGTATCATGCATCATTCATATATATATGTGTGTTCTCCAGTTTATTATTTTTAAGTCTTCTACTATTTAATTTTGTATGTATTATTCATGCTTATGTTTTCTATTTCTTTCTTTCGCTGTGTTACTCTTCCAATGAGGGCATAGTTTCCCCACTATCACACCAAAGGCCCTTTCTACTATTCAGCATCCTCTGGTGTTTGGAGAAATGTGCTTGATGCTATATGACCAACTGGGTATGGGGTGCCTCTGGGTGGCTTCTGGAACTAGGACAATACAAAGTGGTATTAAAGGAAATTTTTTTCTCTTGACTTACTGTTTGGAGCCTATAGACCGGGATAGGAAAGAATAGGTACTTGATAAAATGTGTTGCACAGGAGTAGCTAACCCATGTAGAGGGAAAATCCAATCAACATCTTTTATTGCAATTATTTTTTGGTTTTGCTATTATTATGGTTGATTTGATTTCACCTTGAGTGATTCACATGTTTTGTGTTGTTACTGTTCAGGTTATTGATGTCCTATTTCTGTTGCAACCTGATGAGATGAGGGTATGCCAACTCATGCATCATTTAAGAACTTGATAGAAATCACATGTCATGCATTCTTGCAATGACATATAGGTTGAATTAGTGATTGCATGTTATTGTGATAGATGTTGTTCTAGTTATGCATGTTGTTGTGATAGTGGCATTGATAAAATACCTGCTGTTTGATATGGTATCATTTGTGTAAGGTTTTTCTTGAATGGGTGACAAACTTTGGTTATTGAGGTGTTATGGGACCTCATGAACCAGAATTTGGTGGATCATTACACTATTATCCTTGTATATGACATGAATAAGATGCCAAGCAATGATTAGTGGGGTGTATGGGCCCTCCTGGATCGGAATTTGGCACTTAAATGATCGTTTCACTGTTTTTATAGGCTCCAAAGTAGTTTTTGAGGCTTACTGTCTAGGAAAACCCAGAATATGTTCCATGTAGTTTTGAATACATGCCATGTGTTCTTTTGTTTGGGTAGAAACGGTTTTTCTTAAGTACACGTCTTGTACTGTATGTACATGTCAGGTAGTCTCTAACTATCTCTTAGATTGTGTGGGCAGGGACACTGGGTTTGGAATCTTTGGTAAGACACACCATGTAGAGGATATACTTATTGTTTCATAGAACTGTGTAACCGGCTGTGTCACTAACAACATGGCTCGATAAAATCTTTTTAGTACACGTCGTGTTTGTTTAGAACATGTCGTGTGGTGTAACCTAAGTACCTTACTGTGTGGCAAACAAAACATGTCAGTTTTATCCTTTATCATACATGTTGTGTCCACCTAGAACATGTCGTGTAGTGTGATCCATGTAACCGGATGATTATATATCAACACGGGTCTGTGAGGTTCATCTAGTACACATTGTGTTTGGCACTAACATTCCGTGTAGTCTCGTTCTAAGTAGAACTATGTGGCTTAGCCGTGTAGAAGGACTCATGAAGGGGAAAGGGATTCAAGTACATGACGTGTGTAAGGTGAACACGCCATGTGTATGGGGTGTTACATGACCAGTTATGGCAGGAGTACACACCCATGTAAAAGGATGAAGGGAACACACTATGTAGCAATTATACACACTATGTAGTCATGTTTTGTAAAACTTGAATGTTTTACTTGTCCTGTTCCCTTCTTACATTTTTAGTTTTTAGTCCTTGATAATCTCGATCTAAGATGTGCGTTTGACCTTGCAGAGTCATGCCACCGAGACATCCACCAGTTGTACACTACTTGCAGGGTAGTGATCGGACACCAGATATGGCTGATCAGATACTACCTGTAGATCCTCCTATTGTGCCAGTCTTGGCACCAGCCATTATACCGAACACAGGTTCTTATGCATAGTTTGGGGAAGGTTTTATGAGGATGATACGGACCTTTTATGGAGCATTTCCACCTACCTCGTTGATGGAAGAATTGATGCGGGTTTTCCAGCAGCAGCTTCCTCCCACTTTCTCAGGGGGTGGATGACCCCAGGCTGTAGAATCATGCCTGGAAGCCATGTTGACGATATTTGAGCATCTAGAGATTCCTCTAAAGAGGCAGGTCAGGCTCACTACATATATGCTTCAGGACTCTGCCAAGAGGTGTTGGGGTGGGATCTCACAGGAGGTACCCCAGCAGGTTATGGCTTGGGATGAGTTCCAGCGTGCCTTTTATGACTACTAATATCTGGAGAATTTGAGGGCCGATTTTACTTGAGAGTTCATGAGTCTAGAGTAGGGTACTCTTTCTGTTATGGAGTATTCCTTTCATTCTACCGAGCTGAAGAGTTTCATGCCTATTTTAGGAGGTGATATGTTATTCTTGGAAAGGAAGTTTGAGGATGGTCTGAGGCCCAAAATCCGATCATAGGTGAACATCTTCTGGTTGACCTCTATCACTTCTATCATCAACCAGGTTCAAATCACTGAGTGTAATCTGAGGGATTCTGGAGTTGTGAGCCGGGTTAGCTGGACATCTAGAGTTAGTATCCCTCATACTAACTGTTGGAAGCAGTGCAGGGAGTCTTCATGTGGTGATCCAAGGAAGCGAGACACTTCTTCATGAAGTTTGGTGGTGTGATACCAGTGTTGTAAGAGTGGGCATACAAGGCCACAATTCTCAAGAGACCCAGTGGACTGCTGATATTGCGGTAAGATGTTTCATCTTCAACACTTCTATCAGATCTTCTCACTAGCATCTGGTGACAGGAGTTCTCCTATGACTCCTCGTTAAGGAGCTGCACCACTAGTCTAGGAACTGGTGTCCTTCCGGCTGCTCAGACCGAGGTGGAGGTTGTGGCTGTGGTTTCCAGTAACCTGGTTATCTGAAACAATGAGGTGGATCAGCTCAGGGTGGCCAAACAGGGTCATAGGGCCGTGGTGCAGGTCATACTTTTGCAGTAAAGCAGACCCAATAGGAGCAAGATCCTGGACCCTCCATAGTTTGAGGTACGTTCTTAGTTTTCTCAGTTTTAGCTTCTTCCCTTTTCGATATAGGGGCTTCCCATAGCTTTATATCTGTTGCGGTTGTGGATATCCTTGCGATTTAAATCTTTTCTTCTGCTGGTATCTTGATTTTAGAAACTTTTTTGGGGACTATAATGGCATGTTTACATCAGTGCAAAGAGTGGAATCTTGTGGTTGGTGGGTGTCACTTTTTATGGGACCTCTATGTCCAAGAGATTATAGGCTATGATGTCATTCTCAGAATGGACTGGTTTGTTCCTTTCTAAGAATTCATCAACATTTATCACCTCAGGGTGAGTTTCATATCACAAGAGGGTGAATATTTTCTTCATAAGGGCGAATGGGATGTCCAGGCGAGCATAGTAGGACCCCAGAATCATGGGTTAGGAGGATTCATGGCCCAGATTTCTAGTCTATATCTGGATGACTAGGGAATTTCACAGATAGACTTTCCTCCAGTGGTGGATCATTTCAGAGATGTATTTCAAGAGGACTTTTTAGGTTTTCCTCTAGAACGTGCGGTAGACTTTTCTATTGATCTTGTGTCAGGGGAAGAACCAGCGTCCATTCCTCTTTATAGTATGGCTACAGTAGAGTTATAGGAGATCAAGAGGAAGTTCGAGGAGTTTTAGGAAAAGGGTTTCATCTGACCTAGTACTTCTCCTTGTGGTTTTCCAGTCTAGTTTTCAAATAAGGAATATGGTACTCTTATACTTTTTGTGGACTTTAGGAAGTTTAACTATTTGATAGTCAAGAACTGATATCCCTTTCCAAGTATTAATGATCTCTTTGATCTGTATAAAGGAGCCTTGGTGTTCTCAAAGATTGACTTAAGGTCCGGTTATCATCATTTGCATGCTAGACCATCTGATATACCTCTCACAGCCTTCCGAAGTAGGTATGGTCTATATGAGTATATGGTTATGTCGTTCGGTCTCATGAATGTGCCTGCAGGTTTCATGGAACTGATGAACTGAGTGTTCCATCCATACTTGGATTCTTTTATGGTGGTCTTTGTGGATGATATCATTATGTACTCTCACACTCGACACGACCATGCTACCCATCTTAATATCTTTTTTAGTACAGAGATAGAGCATCAGTTATTTGCTATGCTCTCAAAATGCCACTTTTGGATGGATGAGATTCACTTCTTGGGTCATGTTATCATTGAGACAAGAGTATTAGTCGACCCATAAAAAGTGAGATCCATTGTTTCCTGGGAGAATCTGAATAATGACTTTGAATTATAGAGTTTTCATGGGCTGTTTGGATAGTACAGATGTTTTATTCAGGACTTTTCATGCTTAGCAGCACCCCTGATGGGTCTGACTAAGAAGAGTGTGAAGTTCTTCTGGTCCGATTCGTGTGAGTCAGACTTTCAAGAGATGAAAGGGAGGTTGACTTTAGCACCAATAATAATATTTCTAGAGTTGAGAAATAGCTATAATATTTACTGTGATGCATTAGGTATCGGGATTGGAGTTATGCTTATACAGGGAGAAGGAGTTGTTGCGTGTGTTTCTTGACAATTGCAACCACATGAGAGGAATTAGCCGATGCACAATTTTGAGTTGGCCGCAGTGGTTCATTCCATATGTTGTTTGAGAAATTAACCTATGGCAGAGAATTTTGTGGATTTCACCAACCACAAGATTCTCTAGTACATCTTCACTCAGTGTAATCTAAATTTGAGATAGCGAAGGTTGGTTGAGTACCTTTAGTATTTTGACTTTGAGGTTGCCTATATTCCTGGGAAAATAAAATCCATGGTTGATGTGTTTAGTAGGAGGACTCAGATACATGCAGTTCAGGAGGCCAGAAGTGTGTGGTAGCTTATGTCTCTATTCTCTCAGATGCATTTGGAGGTGTGTGACAAATAGGGGAAGATGTTTATTTCTTCTTTAGTTGTTACCTCTATCATTCTTGATTGAGTGAGAATGAGGAATCTATCAGATTTAGAAGGCCTAGTCCTATGGGAGAGCGGGTTAGGAGAGAACCCTATTCCGGGATGGACCATAGGAGAGGATGAGATCTTGCGTTTTTAGGGGCGTGTATGGTTTCCAGCAGACATGCACGAGGATCTGATATAGGACTTTCATTCCTCAGTTTTGGCAGTTCATCTTGATGTCACTAATATGTATCATGATCTACACCGTCAGTATTGGTGGCCAGGTATGAAGAGAGAAGTTGTTAGTTTTTTCATGAGGTGTTGCACCTGTCAGCAGGTGAAGGTAGAGCATCAGTGACAAACAAGGATTTTACAATAGTAACACATTCCCGAGTGGATGTGGAGTGATGTCGTGATGAATTTTGTGACTGGTTTTTTGAGGTTGCCTCTAGGGAATAATGAAGTTTGGGTTGTCATTGATAGACTCACAAAGGTTACTCACTTCTTCCCAATCAAGGAGACCTTTAGTTTCGATGAGATGGGGTGGTTGTATATCCGTGAGATTCTTCCCTTACATGGAGTTCCACACTCCATTGTTTAAGACAAAGATGCATGTTTTACATCTCAGGTTTGGAAGGGGTTTCAGAAGTCTTTGCATACATAGGTACTTTTATGTACAACTTACCACCCCCAGACTGATGACCAGTCCGAGAAAAAAGTTCAGGTGCTTGAGGACATGCTTTGAGCATGTATTCTAGATTTTGGCGGTTTTTGGGAGAAGCACATACCTCTTGTGGAGTTTTCCTACAAAAATAGTTTCAAGCAACTATTCAGATGGAACCTTATGAGGATTTGTATGGTTGGCCATGCTAATCACCCTTATGTTGGTTGGAGGTTGGAGAGGCAGCTATGATGGGACCTCGTCTTGTCTAGGAGGCCACAGAGCATATTTATTTGATTCAAAAGAGGATGGATACTATGCAATCTCGACATAAGTCTTATGCTGATCAATAGAGATGAATTCAAGAGTTCGAGGCCAGGGATCAAGTTTTCTTCATATCACACCGAGGTTGGGACACAAGAGGATTATGAGATAGGGTAAGATTTCACCGAGGTACGTCGGGCCATTTGAGGTGTTGGAGAGAGTTGGGCCAGTTGCGTATCGGTTGCAGTTACCTCAGAGGTACCGAGCTATGCATTACGTCTTCCGCATTTCTCATCTTCGACATTACTTCTCAGACCTATCTCATGTCTTCCAACCCAAGGAGGTTGAGTTGGAAGGGGGTGAATATTTTGAGGATCATCCTATCCTGATTTTTGATCAAAGTACAATGGTTATACGTGTTCGGTCTGTTCATATGGCACTATTGCTATGGTAGCATGAGCGGGTATAGGACGAGACTTGGGAGAGGGAGGCCGATGTACGATTGTAGTGGCTGGAGCTGTACGAGGTTTCTTCTTCTACGTCACCTTTCTAGGGAAATTCGGGGACAAATTTCCTTAAGGGGGGATGTTTTTAAGAACTGAGATCTTCTTTCAAGGTACGCTTTCCTTCTTCTGGTCATTTTTGAGAAAAAAAGTGTATTTTCTGGAAATTTTCGATGTTCACGTCGTATACTTTCTGAGCACATGATGTGTACTCGGTTACCGGGGTATCCATGTGTTGGCTATGTTACAACCATGCACACATCCATGTGGTGGTGACCTGGAGGCAGCCTAAAGTGGAATACAAAAAGTGAAGTATACGTTGTGTACTTACAAAGTGCACGCCGTGTATTTTATTTTTTTCATTAAATGGATTGGGGTCATGTCTAATCACCAAAAAGGACTTCTTCTAGGTTCTGTTCAGTTGAGAGCTCCCGTATGGCCACGATCTTCTTCCACACCCCAACCGAGCATTTGAACTCTGATTCCACCACCATTAATTGCATTGGGATCACCTCGGTAAGATGTCTCTTCTGCTTGAGCTTCGTTTCATGATTCCCCATCTTTATCAAGTTATCCTCTATTGAACTTTTTAGACGTTTTTGTAGATATTTGGAATTCTAAGGTGATTCAATCCCTGTGAATCAAGTATATTGTTCTCCCAACACTGAGGTAGGGGATTTTTTCTTTTCTATTGAATTTCTTCAAGTTATATGTGCAAAAACCACAAATACCCATGAACGAGGTATTGCACGTTTACCATTTTAGCTTTACTATTTTCCTACTATGCTTGTATGCTTTAGTTGATGATAACTGATGTGAATAGGGTTAATTTATTTTCTTTGGATGTTTTTCCCATGCCTGATTGCATGTTTTTACCATAGGGTCTAGTTTTCCTGTTAGGCTGCAGTTTACATTATCAGGCCTAGTTGTAGGATGGTCTGTTTGTTCTAATATGTTGATATGTTGTAGACTTCAAGCCATGTAGTTCATGTTGTTTACTTTGGAAAATATGTGTTTCTATACCTACTTTACTTATAAAGGGCCATGAGAACCTGTTGTAGTAGATCATTGGGAGAATATGCATTAGGGCTTCTCCAGAGTGTCTGTTTTACTTACGATGCGAGACCATCGGGGGAATTGACATAAGTGCTTCCTCAGAGTGTCTGTAGTTCCTCAATGTGGGCCACAGGGAGGATAAATGTTGGGTGTTTCCCCATAGAGCCTTTAGTTATCGATATGAGACTATAAGAGGAATTTGTGGTGAGTACTTCCTCAGAGAGTCTATGCTTAAGCTGAATGACAGGGGTTACACTGAGTGTACTAACTAGAGGGTTGTTTGTGTTTCTAGATAGGACCATAGGGGATTGGCTGTGAGTACTTACCAGAGGGTTACCTGTTTGTGATAACCTTCTTTGTTTAGCTATTTCTTGGTATACGATATTGAATGAATTGAAACATTGAATTTTTACTGTTGAGTACTTCCTTGTTTACTTCTTTTTGTACATATTACCAGCCATATATTCACTGACTCTTAGGAACAGATGTCGTGGTGGTTTCCTACCAGGATTTAGTCTCACACCTAATTTGGGTTGTGCTTTTGGGCCCAAAAAATTATATTTCTGCAGGTATAGATATGGGACACCACCCTTCTACTTTAGGCACTTTATTTTTTGTGGATCTGGAGAGCGTGGTACCAACCTATGGCTTGTGATTCCGAGGAGTTGTTTACTTTTCCTTCTTTTGTACTTGAGTTTAGTACTATATTATTCCATCATTGTTATTAGTTTGGATGTTTTTATAGACATGTGTATCATGAAACATTCATATATATATATGTAGGTGCTCCAGATTATTATTTTCCAGTCTTCTGTTGTTTACTTTTGTATGGATTATTCCTGCTTCTGCTTTTTCAATTGCTTTCTTCCATTGTGTTACTCTCCCAATGAGGGCATAATTTCCCCACTATCACACCAAATTCCCTCATTGCTAGTTGGAAGCCTCTGGTGTTCGGGGGAATGCACTTGAGTCCATGGGACCATCCGGATATGGGGTGCCTCTGGGTGGATTCTAGAGCAATAATGTTACAATAATTTTAGTTGATATGGTGATTAAACTTGTGCTGAACATATAAAAACCGTAATGAGACAACTTACACGGGTTATGAATAATAACTTTACCCATATGGAGCACCGTGATCTACAATGTATAGGATCAATATTTGACCTATTCCTGAGAAAACAACCACCAAAATCCAATGGTTTTACAAATCTATTAGTAGCTATGCAATGGATAAGTTCCTTAGAGAAAATATTTCTTACTTTGGGGAGTTGCGAAATTGAAAAATTTGTCATGGAAGTTTATCGCCTCTCACGAGATGCAGATCGATGGTGGTCATTAATTTAAAACACAAAGGATGATGAAGATGTATCAAATATGAAATGTAGGGAGTTTAAAGATATTTTATTGGAAATATACTTTCTATGTAAACATCAAGAAGAAATGGAAAAATAATTTCTGAGACTGAGGCAAAAGGAGGATTAGAATGTCACAAAGTATAAGGTTAACTCTTTAAGGTTATCAAGGCATGTTTCATATTATATACGCAACCCAAGAAGTTACATTTATAATTTATTTGATGGGTTAAAACTATTTCTCTGATAAGCATTAGTCTCACAATCCTTATCATCATACGAAGATATAGTTTCATGTGTTATCATGATAGAAAAAAATTCTCTATGTCTTATGAATTTAAAGTGAAGCAAGAGAAGAAGAAATCGGTTGAACACTTTGGAAAAGGAAATAATGATAATAAGGGAAAATTTTAATTTGTATCCTATAGTAATTGTGGGAAGAAACATCATGGTACAAGCCTAATGTGGATGGGAGTTTGTTATGTTATGGAGAAAAAGGACACAAAACTTGTGATTCTAAGGGGAAGAAAAAGGTTGTCAATGTTCAATGCTAAAATTTTAAAGAGATAGGGATTTATTTAAAAGAATCCTAAGAGTCTAGGAAACTTACCTCAAGAAAATTCTAAGGGAGGGAGGCTAAGATTATGTGATCACTACTGCTAAGGTTGATGTTCCTAATGAAGTGGTGACAGGTACTTTAATAATTTCCTCAAAATTATCCAATGCCTTATTTGATTCTTGATAATCGCATTCATTCATATGTTCCCAGTTTTCTAAAAAAATAGATATTTCCTATTTGAATTAACAAGGGATTTTCTGGTCAAAAATCTTAAGGGAAGTATCATAGAAACCAAGTTTTTTCAATCAGTTACCATTACGGCACACATACGTGGTTTATCTGCTGATATTATTGTCATACCCATGATTGAATTTGATATAATCCTTGGTATGGATTGGATTTTGGACCATGATGCAAAAAAGTATTGTAAGAATAATAAGGTCACTATTTTTATGGTGATAATGAATCCCTTATCTTTAGGGCAAAACATCACCATCTGATTCTCATCTACATCCTCCATCAGTAGCTCTATAAATTCAATTATTAGGGAGGAAGGGAGTGAAATAACTACGGGTGAGGAAAGGAATGTTCAAATATAGTATGTACCTAATGTGCAATAATTTGTTGATGTGTTTCTATAGTATTTACCTATACATCATCTAGAATGGGAAATTGTGTTTTTTGTTGACTTAATTCCTGGTTCAAGGCCCATATCGAAGACCCCTTATAGAATTTCCACTATGGAATTAGTGGAACCGAAGAAAAAACTAGAGGAATTGAGTAATAAAGTATTTATTCTCCCTAGTGTCTCTCCATGGGGAGCCCCAATTATATTTGTTTAGAAGAAATATGGATTTATGAGGATGTGCATTGACTACATGGAGATAGATGCTATAACACTAAAGAACAAGTATCCCTTACCATGAATTGATGATTTATTCAGTCAACTTCATAGAGATCAGTATTTTTCAATGATTTACCTTAGATCTAGATAACATCTTTTGTGCATGAGGAAGGAAGACATCTCAAAGACAACATTTCTAACCAGGTATGGGAATTATGAGTTTACATTAATTCATTTTGGACTGACTAATGCACCATATATTTTCATTGATCTAATGAATAGAGTTTTCAAGGAATATCTTGATGAATTTTTAGTGGTATTTATTGATGATGTCTTTGTATACTCCAAAATCTAAAAATATCATGAAAATTACTTCTGAACTATTTTGAAAACTCTCCAAAGAAAAGAATTATATGGGAAATTTAGTAAGTGTGAATTCTTGATTCAAGGAATTTATTTTCATGACCATATTGTCTCTAACGATAGAATCTATGTTGATTCTTCAAAGACAATGGAAATACAAAAATTTCTATCACTGATGAGTAGAAATTAGGTATGTAGTTTTATTGGTTTAGCAGGGTATTATTGGCATTTTGTCAAGAATATTTCCCGATTGGCTAACCCATTAACCAAGCTCATATGTAAAGGTATTAAATTTGTTTGGAAAAAAGAGTGTGAATAATTTTTTAAATAATTGAAGAGAATATTAGTCAATGATCAAATCTTGACTCTACCATTGGAGAATTACGGGTTTTTTATTTATAGTGATGATTGAAAGAAAGGACATGGTTGTGCTCTTATGCCAAATGATAGATTTATTACCTATTCATCATGGCAGCTAAAAATTCATGAATAGAACTATCTCACACATGATATTGAGTTAGAAGTTGTAATCATTGCTTTGAAGATACAGAGACACTATCTCTATGGAAAAAATTTGAGATACATACTGATCAAAATATTTTTAAGTATATTTTCTCACAGAAAGAACTCAGCATGAGGTAGAGACATTGACTTGAACTACTAAGGAATTATTATTGAACAATACACTACCACCTGGGAAAGAAAAATAAGGTGGTAGATTCTTTGATCAGAAAGAATCATGGTTTTATGAACAATATGAGAGTTGAAAGGGATCATATGTTCATGGATCTATTAAATATGGATATGGAAATAATCATGAAAGGTGAAACATCAATAATTTTTCAAATGATTGCCGACCCATATTTACTAGAAAGGATAAAATTTTCTTAGATTGATGATGAGGCATTTCAAAAAAAAATTAAAGATGTGAATGATGGGAGATTGATTGACTTCGTCTATGAAAATTTAATTATGAAATTTGGGTTGAGGCTTTGTGTTCCTAATATACCTGATCTAAAAAGATAATTTTTGGATGATGCTCGTAGCTCCAATTTCTCTATACACCCTGGTATCACTAAGATGTATAGAGATTTTAAGTAACATTTTTTGTGGGACAACATGAAGCGGGATATTGTTGATTATGTGTTAATATGTATCATTTTTCTATAGGTGAATGCTTGAAGACAACATCCTAGAGGATTCATGCAACCTCTTCCCATACCTGAGTAGAAATTGGATGATATTACAATGGACGTTGTAATGGGGATTCCAAAGACTCTTAGAAGGAATGATGAAATATGGGTCATTGTTGATCATTTTACCAAGTGAGCACATTTTCATGCTGTAAGAGAGGATTTACCACTTGAACAATTAACATTAATATTTAATAATGAATTTGTAAGACTTCATGGTGTACCCTTATTGATTATTTCAGATTGTGATCTTCATTTTACAACATGATTTTGGAAAAGTCTTCATAAATCCCTATATACTAAACTTCATTTGAGCACTCCCTATCACCCTCAAACTGAGGGACAATCCAAACAGACTATTCAAACCTTATAATATATGTTTATATCTTTATCACTTTACTTTCAAGGTATGTGAGATCATTATTTAGCTCGGTTATAATTTTCCTATAATAATATATTTCATTCAAGTATTCAGATAGCACCATATGAAGAATTATATGGAATGAGATGTCGAACACCCACTTATAGAGATAATGCTGGTGAAAGAAAACTTGTAGGACCAAAACTTTTGAGAAAATAATGTAAAATGTGAAGATTATCCAAGACCACAACAAATCAGCTCAAAGTTGGTAAAAGGGATATTTCAATAACAAAAGGAAGGACTTGGAATTTCAAGTAGGAGATCATCTTTTCTTAAAGGTATCTCAATTGAAGGGTTTTATACAATTCAGTAAGAAGGGTAAATTATGTTCTAGGTACATCAAACCATTCGAAATTATAGAATTAATTGGAGTTGTAGCTTACCATTTGGTATTGCCGCCAAGTCCCTCCAAAGTTCATGTTGTGTTCCATGTATCATTGTTGAGAAAATACAATCCAAACCCAACTCATGTACTCACCTTTGAAGAAATATAACTGGAACATGATCTGTCTTATTTTGAAGAGCCTATAAAGATTCTTGATACTACTGAACATGTGTTGAGAAACCAGATGACTCGTCTGGAAAAAGTTCTTTGGATAAACCATAAAACGGAAGAGGCAATGTGGGAACCTGAGAAACTTATGATGAAGATCTACCCTAATATTTTTATGAAGTAATATTCTAGAAATTTTGATTATGGAATTATTTGAAGGAATAATGTAATACCAAAGCTTCCACACCACGCTTCTCTTTCAATAATTCAATATCATGTGTTGTGTGCAACTCTGAGTTCAAGCACACCATGACCAATCAAACTAGCCATTAAAAAATTTATTATGAATTGCAATACCCACTTTTTGAAATTTTATATTTTTATTTCAAAATTGAATTCGATTTTGGATTTAGAATATCAAAATTATCTTATAGTGAATTTTTGGTATTTTTATGAATAATTTAAATTGTTTATGAATCGTTGTTTCCCTCAAAATTTGGGGATGACCTCCTGATTGTAGGTTCAATCATTCTGATCGGTTTCTAACAGGTTTTTTCATAGAACCAGAAACATCCAATGATTCCACATCCATTTAGACCCACTTTCCAAAGATAGGCACTCATTAGTATGTGGACGGATGAGACTTAGGGATTTTCATTGGTCGAGTGGATGGGAGGTCAGACTCATCACACCTTTTTGAGGGGAATTATTGTCTACTTTGAGACTCTCTTTATAGATTTAAGTTATGTTCGTGAATCCTTATTACATTACCATGTATAAAATGATATTTCCTTCAGATCTGAAAATCAATGATTAAATATGTAGGAAATTTATAGAATCTTTTATATGTATTCGAGGTTCTTCATCGATATTGAATCATATGTATTTATTAGAGATTCTTGGTCAATGGTATCCTTCGACACATTTATATAGAAGTCTCTTGGTCATTATTATGACCATGATGGTTTTAAAGCCACTCAGTGGGGCACTTGAAGTTTATTGTCATTTAGAAAGACATGGATTATTTTAGAGTTGGGATCGAACCCGCAGATGGGCTACCTACGTATCCTTTATTTAGAAAAGGAATCAGAACCCATGTAGTTCGAATAAGGGAGTATGATTCTTATGCATGATTGATGGCACAAAGAAATAAGTCATGATTACTTTTACACTCTAAGATCACGTGTGTCATGCTCGGTGTGAGAAACAAGAGGTATTGGTGAAACCAGACAATTGTGCCACAAAATATTTAATGATGTGGGGCTTATGTGTTTATGACTTCCCAGATAAATGATGATTAGTATTCACTTCAGGGAATAAATCCAAAAACAAGGTCCATAAAGGTATATGTGCTTCATGGAGATTTGAATACTCTAACTTGGGGCTTACCCCTGAAAAGGAGGCCCAAATTAAGAGAGGACTTATGATTGGGTTTTACTCCTGAGAAGGAATCCCAGATCAAAGGAAAATTGGGACTGGTTAAGAGAAATTATGACTGTGGATTACTCTTGAGAAGGAGGCCCAGGTTAAGGGAATTGAAAAATTAGAGGACTCGGGACTTACTCATAAGGAGGATACCCATGTTTGAGATTTTATGACTGGGGCTTATTCCTGAAAAAAAGTCCTAGATTAGGGGACATAGGAATTTCTCCTAAAGAAGATGCCCAAATTAATGAGGACTTGGACTGGGGCTAACTCTTAAAAATGAATCCCAGGTTATGGAAATTATGGTTGGGGATTACTCCTGAGGAGGATGCCCATATTAAGATTTTATGACTGGGGCTTATTCCTAAAAAGGAGGCCCAGATTAATTATTTCTTTCATCTTAAAGGATGAGGTTGAATGAATGAAATCTCAATCTTTAGTGACATAATGATATATAAATCACTAGGTTTTGAGAGATATTCCACAGAATTCCTTTCAGATAAGGAATTCAAATCAAGAAATCATGGAATAAATGGATTTGAAGTGTGTCTTGAAGACTGAATCATGAATAGGAGATGTGGAATGGCATAAGAGGGGTGAAATGGGCAAGAAGGGCACCCAAAAATGAAGGGGCACGCAAGTCCTCGCAGGTGCGCAGGTACTCCGTGGGCGCGCAAGTCCTGGTCACCCAGGTATACCTGTACGACACATTGGTACATGCGCGAAGGTTAACCAACAGGGTAATACTTGAGCGACTCTTTGTTAAAGCCTTTAGAATCATCTTGAGGTTCTTCCAGAAGCGTGGCACGCAAGTTCTATTGAAGGCGTTAGGTGGCGCACATGTGTGGCCATTTACCTTAAGGGTTGGCCACTCAGGCGCGCAAGTGTTGATGAGTTTCAACACTTAGACCTTCCTCCCCCTCTTTAGAGCTTCTGTTCTAGGTAAGAAATTACCTTTTAAGTGTTTCGGAAGCTTTGAGAAGAGACTAGGGCACCAGGAGCTCAAATCTGAGTTTCTAGAAAAATTCCACTTTAAATGGTGGGCCCACAGGATCTATTTATAGGACGGATAAGACCCCAAGTGGCTATCACTTAGGGCGCACATGTGTACTTGCGTGACCATTACGGTGCAAAAGTGTACTTGTGCGACCATTGTAAAACTTGCGCGACCCTTATAGAATGTTCTTATAATTCTTTCCTTTGTCAATTTTTTATATTTGTCCAAAGGTTGAATCTCTTTGAGCTTATGGTATTTCCTTTTTTCAGTGGTTAGACTCTATGACGAAAGGAGCGTCAACAAAATTCCCCCCTCATAGTTGGATCTAAAAGAAATGAGGATTTGACTCGAAAATCAAAAGGAAATTGGGGCACACAAGGTTGGGAACGCAAATGAGCTTTGGGCGCCCAGTGTCTGGTGCGCAGGGGTACGACCTTTAGTCACACAGGGTATGGTTTGCAGGGTCATGACTGCATCTATAAATAGAGGGCCTCTCTTTCGTACAATGCATATGGATTTGAAACATTCGAGCTCTCGCCACACAAGTTGCATTTTCCGCGCAAGTTACTCTATTTACCGTTGTTTCATTGATGTCGCGCTGCTATCAAGGTATCTGGACCTGCACGGTGATACTTGCGTGACAAATACCTGCGCGGCACATCCATACTTGTGCGCCAATTTTAGACTTGCGCACCTTAATGCCTTACCCATTTTTTCTGAATTCCTTCACAAATTTTATTAAAAATAAACCCACTTAAGAGTTAATTTATTCATCTTTTGTGTAGATTCAATGGCTTCCAAGAGAATTGGAATGGCTGATGAACTTACAAGCAAGTGGATTAATGACATGATGAACATTGTTGGCCATGATTACTATTATATATACGACAACACTCTCCCAGATTTGGCTAAGTACTTGAAGAAATATCATCTTAATTTCCCATAGAGAATCTATCTTTATCTCTGTGGTCATGGTCATCTGCAAGGAGTCAATGTTCTAGATGCAAAGAACTATACGCCTGAAATGCAGCTACACCGCTACTCTTCAATTTCAGTTATGCTGTGCATTAAGAGAAACAACATTGGTGTGAACTTTCAAATTTTCCTTCCATTCCATTTCCTTACAGATATGAAAATGGAAAACACATGGGTTGAAATGTTTTCTGCTGTTGGTTGGTGGAGAGAAGACAAACATGGCATTAGAGAAATATCTGAAAAGAGTACTCTCTCCAAATGGATTTTTACTTCCAATGCTCTATTCTCAAATCCATGTATCCATCTTCCAAGTCTCTTGGACAGAAACAGAGTTACTATTTGATCAGCAGAAATTTTCTCAAACCACACTCAAGAACATCTGTTTTCAATTGTTCTAAGAAGATATAGTATCACTGTATTTCTTATTGTATCCAGTTGAATGAATGAATTCTAGGTGGTTGCTGATGAAGCTCGGGATTCCATAAATCAAATGAAGATTTATGTTGAAATCCTCTTGTAATTCTTGAAAAAGAGAAGAGACTCCAGTCTGTGGATTTCCTTTTATCTCCTGTGTATCAAAGAAAAACACTTTCATCTTCAATCATTTGTACCTGCATTCTTTTGATACATGATTTAAATTTTACCTAAGCTAATGGGCCTAGTAATCATAGTTTGATTTTTACTAGGATTATTGTAAATAACCCTACAAACTATGAACCTTTTAATTTCTCAATATTACCTAAATCATACAAATTGTATGTTTACTGAGCTGGAACTTGAATGTTATTCATATTTCCATTGTCTTTTGTCGGCAGTTTAAATTCATGCACGTCAGACATAAAAAGTCTAATGTTTAAGGTCGAAATAGATTTGACCGAAATGGATTAAAATTGACTCAATTCCTTGAAAATTTATCTGAAAACATATTACCATACTCAATTATGAGGGAAAATATGTAAACTATGGATTAAGAATATTTGAATCTAAGGAATGATATGAAAAAGAGCTAAAAGGCATCAGAAGAAGTAGTTTCCAAGAATGAAGTAACTATTATTTAAAAAACCCGTTAGGGGATTGAATTATGCAGGGCCACCTAAGGGAATTGGATGCATAGTCAAATAAATTGCAACTTTTGGCTGACAAGTCTATTATGTGGACTGTTTATGAAAGGCCGCCTAAGGGCACGTGCCACATAGTCAGGCAAAATAACTCTAAATTTTTTTCCTTTTTGCTACTAAAATCCAGTGAAAGTTTATGGAGATTCAAAATTTCCAAAGTATAGAGTTTGTTGTATGGAAAAGGGTACTTGAATATGGAGAAGATATTTCCGAACAAGATTATCGAAGAACTGGATGGATATCACTTCTACGAAGGTCTGACCCAAACGTATTGAAGGGGAATATAAACCATAGACTTGAATACTTTCAGATCATGAAAAAGGATATGGGAAAAATATGTTAAGGATGGCTATTTTTGCGGATCCCTACATACTATCATTTAAGACCAATAAGGACAAAAGAGGATTTCTTCCGAAGAATGAAGTTACCAGTATCCGAAAAACCCGTTAGGGGGTTGAATTATGTAGGGACACCTAAGGGCATTGGCTACATATTCAGATAATAGTATCTTTTGGCTGACAAATCTATTATGGAGACTGTTTATGCAAGGTCACCTAAGGGCACGTGCTGCATAGTCAGGTAAAAGAACTCTCAGAAATTTGACATTTTGGTGACTAAAAGTCAAGAAAAGGGTTATAATGATCTAAAAATATTTAAGGTTTGGATTATGACACATAAATATGGTTATTTTCCAATTTATATAGAGATACACAGATCAATTCTAACCATAATCATATTGTGGATGGGTCCTGAATTGAAATGTTGGACTTCACTACACATCTCATAAGGATGGGAATCAAGCCATACATAGTTCTTAAACTACAATTTAACATCGTGTGGGACAAAAATGATTAGATATCTTATTTTAGGGTCATAGAGCTTGGACCATTATAAAAAATACACAGTGTGTGTTTTCATGGGGACTTTTCAGCCAAGGGACTGAAAGTGGAATTTGGGGCTAGGCCCAAAGACGTGAGGCTGGATTCGAGGGACACTCGAACATTTCTACGTATCCCATAAGGATGGGAATCAATCCCACGTAGTTCAAGAAATACGCTCTGTACAAATTTGGTTCGTACATGTGATGTGTGAAAGGGGAATTTAGTACAAAGATGGTTTAACCCAAGATAAAATGTTTTTGGGAATTGGCATGTATGCACGTAGTCTTTGAAATGAAACATGATTGAAAAATGAATGTAAATAATGGTTCCCTCTCTGGTGAGGGTTTCAAAGAATATTGTAGTTAATTTTCATACTGGACAAAAGTGTTGTATAGTTTAACGTCGTATAACATGGACGAAAGTGAACTAATGTAAAGATATTGATTCTAGGGGCGGTTTCACAAATCAACATTGTATGAGATGGATGTGAACCGATGTGAGGAGATTGATTTTGGGCTTGAACCTTGAGAGGTTGCCTATGTACCCAGCCTGGAAGGCAAGGATCAAAGTCTGCCTAGTTCAATTAAATAATGAATTAATGATCAATTTTTTCTTGGGGACAAGGACCTAAAAAAATGATGTTTTTGGGACTTACACATGGTTAGTAGCCCAGAGAGGGTGTTATGGTTGAAGTTTTCTCTAAGATCACATGAGTCATACTTTGTGTGAGAAACAAGAGGTAGTGACAACCCTAACGATGCACTGTTTAATGTCATGTAGGATGTATAAAGGGACTATGTAGTTTAAAGTCTTGTATATAGGACTGTTGGTGCTGCACAGTTTAGTGTCATGTATCAGGGACAAAGTACAGTTTAATGTCATGTAGGACGTATAAATGGAATTTATGTATATTTTAGCATCATATAGTTAGGAATATGGGGAAAATATAGTTTGACGTCATGTTGGACGAAAGGGGGACTGTGCGGTTTAATGTCATGCAGTGAGGAAAAAAGTGTACACCATTTAACGTCATGTTGGACGTAAGTGCCAATGGTTTAAGGTCGTATGCATGGACCGTTGGTTATACAGTTTAACGTCTTGCTGGATGTAAGGTAATTTTATATAGTTTAATGTCATATATCAAGGACGATGAAGGGGGACACAGTTTAATGTCTTGCTGGACAAGTTAGGGAATTTTCACAGTTTATCATCATGCTGGACGGAAGGGGGATTGTGCAGTTTAATGTCATGCAGTGAGGACAAATTTGGGACGTTTTCACTGTTTAACGTCATGTTTGATGAAAGTGTGAATAGTTTAGGGTCATATACATGGACCTTTGATGATGTAGTTTAATGTCTTGCTGGAGGGTGGTGCAGTTTAAGGTCATACCGGACCACTTAAGGAACTTTTTCACTGTTTAACGTCGTGTGGGACGAAACTACAAATCATTTAAGGTCATATGTATGGACCATTGATGATGAAGTTTAACGTCTTGTTGGACGGTGGTGTAGTTTAAGGTCATACCAGACCACTTAGGGAACTTTTTCACAGTCTAACATCGTGTGGGACGAAAGTACAGATAGTTTAAGGTCATATGTATAGACCATTGATGATTAATTTTAACATCCTGATGGACAATGGTGTAGTTTAAGGTCATACCGGACCAATTAGGGAACTTTTTCATAGTTTAACGTTGTTTGGGAGGAAATTAAAAATCTTTTAAGGTCATATGTATGGACCATTGATGATGAAGTTTAACATCTTGCTGGACGGTGGTGCAGTTTGAGGTCATACCGGACCACTTAGGGAACTTTTTCACAGTTTAACGTCATGTGGGATGAAAGTAAAAATAGTTTAAGGGTATATGTATGGACCATTGATGATGAAGTTTAACGTCTTGCTGGACGGTGGTGCAGTTTAAGGTCATACCGGACCACATAGGATATATTTTGTGTTTATACAAAATACTTCTTAAAAATCTGGCATTAGTTGGAGTAGGGATGAATTCTCCATCCATCGAGATTAATGAATAAGCTCCATTGGAGTAGACCCTATGTATTGAGTAAGTTCCTTCTCATTATGGCTCATTCTTGGGAGGTTTCCTTCCTGGTATCAATGGAGTTCTGAGAACTAATACCAATTCTCCCTGAGTGAATGAACGAAGACGAACATTTTTGTTAAAAGATTGTGCTATTCGATTCGGATAGACTTCCAAGTAGTGAAAAATGCACAATATTGTCTCATCTAACCATTCCAATTCATTCAATAGCTTTTGAGATTGCTCATATGTAGATGTCTGACCACAAATGGCTACTCTGAGCGAAGGTAATTGAACTTCAATTAGCAAGACTGCTTCCGTTCCATATACCAATGAATATAGAGTTTCCCACGTTGTAGTGCAGGTGGTAGTCCGATAAGCCCATAAAGCATGAAAGAGTTTATCAGGCCATGACTTCTTATCTTTATCCACTATATTTTGTAGTATATTTGAAAGAGTCTTGTTGAAGTCCTCTATCTATCCATTGGATGCTACATGATACCAAGATGAATGGTTGGATTTGATGTTATATTTTGGATACAATTTCTTCACCTCAGATGAACAGAAGTTGGTGCCATTGTCCGTCAATATGGTATGAGGGACACCAAATCTGGTAATGATGTTAGACTTGATGAAGCTAACAACACATTTAGAACTGACTTCCTTGAGAGGTATTGCCTCTTCCCATTTGGAAAAGAAGTCAGTAGCAGTAAGAATGTACTAAAACTGCGTGGTCGTAGCAGAAGGGTAAGGTCCCACCACATCCATTCCCCATGTGGCAAATGGCCATGAGTATTTAGCTGTACAAAGCAACTCTAGAATTTTATGAATGAAGGTGGCATGTAATTGGCATGAATGACACTTCTTTGTGAAATCAACACAATCTTGTATCATTGAAGGCCAAAAGTATTCAAGCCTTCAAATTTGATCAGACAATCTTTGTCCAGACTGGTGGGCACCACAGACTCCTGCATGCAATTCTTTCATGATAGTCACTGTCTCCTCACCATCAATGCATCTAAAGAGAACTCCATCAAAACCACATTTGTAGAGAATTTTATCTAGGTGATTTGGGCTATCATAAAGAGTAAAATTCACCACACGTTGCCAGATTTGTTCTTTCTCACCTCTATTAGGTGGAAGTGTTCCATTTAGAAGGTATTCTTTGATAGGTGACATCCATCCTGTAGTATGACCATACAGTTCAAGAATGGGACTAATTTCATTAATTTCCTCTGTTCTGATTCGAGCATAAGGTGAAATTGCACGATGGTGGGCAATTCTGATGGTTGTCTCATCCCGATTTGGATCTGCCAGAGCTGTGGCTATATTAGCCAGTGCATCAGCTTGATCATTTTGTGATCTTGGGACATAAGAAAATGTTAGTTCTGAAGGGAATTCTTCCATTAACTCTCTAACATAATCATACAAAGGGATTAGTGCTTCTTTTCTGATGGCATAATCCCCATTGACTTGTTTGATTACCAGGTCTGAATCACCTTTCACCTTTAACTAATTCACTTGTGCTTGAAGCGCTAATTCCAAGCCTGTGATGAGAGCTTGGTATTCTGCTTCATTATTGGTACCACCTTCCCACAATAAGAAGGAATAAGGTAACACTACCTTTTCTAGAGAAATGATAACAATTCCTTATCCAACATTGTTGAATTTAGGATTTTCCATTTTCTTCCCTGTTGGAATTCTGGAAGCACCATCAAAATACATTTCCCATGCCTGAGGACTTTCTTGAATAGAGAATACTTCCTCATCAGGGAGTTCAATATCTGAAGATGTGTCTTCCACTGAAGGGTGTTCAGCCAAAAAATCAGACAGAGCTTGGCCCTTTATTGCCTTTTGAGACACATACTGAATGTTGAATTGCTGCAAAATAACTGCCTACCTTGCCAGACGTCCTGTAAGCATTGGATGACTAAGGATGAATTTGATCGGGTTATTGTGAGATACCAATTGGATCTCGTGATGTTTCAGGTAGTGTCTCAACTTCTGAACTGCAAAGATTAATGTCAGGCAGCACTTCTCAATACTTTAATACTGGGTTTCTACTTCAAGCATAGTTCGACTGAGATAGTAGAGGCTGTTTTCATTCCGAGCATCATTATTTTGAGCAAGAAAAGCACCAAATGATCACTCTAGAGCTGTCACGTAGAGGATAAATGGTCTTCCTTAAATAGGTGGCATTAGTACCGGTGGACTCAAGAGGTATTTCTTGATAATATCGGATGCTTCTTGACATTCTTTAGGCCACTAGTAAGTGACCCACATATTCATCAATTTGGTGAAGGGTAAACTTTTTCCTGCCAAATTGGCGATGAAATGCCGAATATAGGCTAAGTGTCCTTCAAGTCCTCTTAATTATTTCAAATTTCGAGGAGGTGACATACCAAGGATTGAGTTGGTCTTCTCAGGATCAACTTCAATACCATGATGGTGTACAACAAAGCCGAATGTTTTTCCTCAGGTTACCCCAAAATCACATTTTTAGGGGTTCATCTTCAAATTTTGTTGTCGAAGCTTGCGGAATATGATTTCCAAGTCAGCCAAGTGATTAGAACGTGTTTTGGATTTAACCACCAAATATTCTACATAACATTTAACAAACATCCCGTAGAAGGGTTTGAAGATACGATGCATGGAACACTGATATGTTGCACCCGCATTCTTTAAGCCAAAGGGCATTACTTGGTTGCAAAACACACCCTGAGGGGCCTTGAAGGATGTGGATTCCTCATCTTTTGGGGCCATTCGGATCTGATTATATCCGGAATATCCATCCATAAAGGAAAGTGCTTCATAGCCAACTATTGCATCAATTAAAAGTTCTGTAATCGGAATTGGGAAATCATCCTTAGGAAAATGCCGATTAAGATCTCTGAAATTGATGCAAACTCTAATTTGTCTATTCTTCTTCTTTACAGGGACAATATTATCCAACCACTTGGGATATTGAACTTTTCTGATGAATTTATCTTTGATAATCTTATCCACTTCAACCTCAATTTTGGAATCATAAGTTGGGTGTGTTCTTCTCACGGCTTTCTTAAATCCTCGATGTTCTTCTGGTAAACCCAAATGATGAGTAGAAACATCAAGATCAGGCCCAGGAATTTCTGTATAGTTCCAAGAAAATATGTCTCTAATTCTCTTTAGAAAAGAAATATACATCTCTTGCTCTTCAAGAGTCATGGTCACACTGATTTAAGTGGGGTGTGGATCTTCTTTTGTATCCAGATTTATTTCTCTGGGTTCATCAATAGTGGTAGAGATACCCTCTGCAAATGCTGGAGGAGCATCTCTGAGATCTTCCTCTTCTTCTTCATCATGTGTTATTTCATCCATTTCTACTTTCATAGTAGATGATAAATCATAATTTTCATGATCAAAAGAGATGTAAAAATTTCCACATCTTGAAGAAGAAGCTTCCATTTCCGACCCGATTGATGACGAAGGGTCTTCTTTGCATAATAAAGAGGAGATGATGGATTCAGAATCGACATCATTGTTCACCTCCGATGCTGCTATAACTTCTTCTGGCCTAATTGGCGAAGTATATACTTGTTGGATTTCAGCAGATGAAATGAAGACGTCACCATTTGTTCTTTCATCACTGCTTGGTGGGTTACCAATTTCTCCCATGTTGTCTGGCTAGATTGTCATAATTGACATTATGGATCTTTCCATAATAGTATTTTGATTTGGGTCTATCTTGTCAATTTGACTGATAGGCAACACATAATATGTACTCACATGTTTAAATGGATTTTTTGGAATCTTCTCTAAACCATATGAAGCATTAACTTTGGTAATCTCTTTTGTTGTGGATTTCTCCCTTCCCTTCATGTGATAGAATTCCACCTCAATGTATTGAGACTCACATGTCTTAAACGGGGCCTTATCACCATACAATGTCCCAAATTGAACATTAAAACAATATTTGAGACATTTATGGTATGATGAAGGGATAGCTGCATGTTGATGTAGCGAGGGTCTTCCAAGCAAGATGTTGAAAGCTGAGTCTTGATCAACAACCATGAAATCTGAATTGGATACAAGATCTCCAAACTGAGTTCTGAGTGTAACATCGCCCAGTGGTTCTTGTTCATTTTTATCATATCCTTGTAAAATATTGGTAGAAGGAGATAAATTAGATTCTTTGAGGCCCAATCGATGAAGTGTACGAGTGGGCATGAGGTTGACTCCTGAACCATTGTCAATAAAATCTCTTCGGACGTTTATTCCATTGACATTTCTAGATAAGTACAAAGGTCTAATATTCCCATGCACAACATCATTTTCATCTTAATTAGTAAAAGATATTATTGCATGGTATTCTGCAGGATTATTCTCTATGTGATAGACTTCAGCAGTAGCAATTTCAGTTTCAAACTCCTGAGGACTTGACAAAGCCTCAATGAGTGCTTCCCGAAGATCTTTTGGAAGATTCAAAGCATCCAGAATTGATAACTTGGATGGTACTTGGGACAAGTGTTTCAATACGTCATACTTTTGATCCAGAGGTCTACATTTCGCAAAAGGAATATGTGGTTTAGCAGGTACCTTGGAAGCAGATGCTTTGGATGTTGATGCATCTTGTATTAGGATTGGAGTTGGAAATATTCCCGGTTTTGAAAGATTAAACTGATTAGATACATTTACTTGCTGAGAGGAAGAATATGGAACCTTCAACCATTCTTCCAAAATAACTGTGCCAGGACTCAATTTTCTATTGGTAGAAGAACTTGATTGTTCTTGCTGAGCTCGCTGAAGGGCTCTACCATGAGTTTCTACTGCATACACAATTCTAGAAGGGGTAGAATTGGAATAGTGGCTTCTAAAAGATCCACGTCTTCCCCTGTATCCTGAGCCTCTAGAACTTCCTTTGATTTCCCTATTTGATATAGGGAATTTAGGCTCATCGAAATCGAAATTGTGATTGGCATATGGATATGTTAATTGAATCATATTAATAGAACCGAAGATCAACTCTTCGTCTGATGAAGACATTGCCTGATTAGCCTATTTAGGCTGTGCCATTTGGTGGGGCGGTGCCCGTAGCATTGAAGTAGATGGAATGACATCTGCCAAAGTCAAAGACAACTTAGGCTTTGACACATACTCATCTTCTTCTGATTCTTTTTCTTTATTTGAATCATGTCGTTTCTTTGATAAATTTCCCTCTAATGAAGAGGGTTTTTCTGCAACATTAATGGTAGAAGACACAATCGGTTTCTTTAATTGTGTTCTCAAAATAGCATGAGTTCGGTTGATTGTATTTCTGACCTTCCAATCATCATACTTCTGTGCATTTTTTCTTTTGACTTCTTGCCATTCACTTTCCTCCTCTAGAACTATAGCAGTGACACATGCTCCCTGGGCTGAAGAGCCTTTTAGTTTGACTTGTCCCGAGTCGACCATCTTTTGCAGGAGGTCTTTGAAGACAAAACACTCCTGGATGGGATGCCACAACATTTGATGAAAGGGGAAATAATTGGGACATTCTTCAACTCCTTCCTTGTTTGGCCTCTTGGGCTTTGGCATTTGAACCAGATTATTTTCCAGATCCGAAATGAAGTAACCAGGAACTTGTTCATTTTGGAAAGAGTATGTTTTTCCCTTCAAATCCTCAAATTGTTTTCGTCTTTGATCTCTTTTATCATCTAGACGACATGGCCTTTGTTGTTGGCACTCAAGAGGTGGATCCCTTCAAGAAGATGAATGTTTTGAAGTAGAAATAGGTACAGGTGCTTGTTTAAGAATAACTGTAGCAGTTTTTACATTACCCATTATCCTTCCTAGAGCTGATGTAATTACACGAGATTTAAACTTATACTGTATAAGGTAATATTCAATCTTCTGAGCGATTCAAGTAAGGTCTCGAAACCCTACTGTGTATTTCAAAGGGATCAATGGCGTGTGTAATTCATCACACAGATTTGCCACACAAATTGGCAACAATTCCACTTGAGGGAGTGCTAAGCTTAAAAAATATGTTAATCCCTTCCAGCGAGCAATTAAATCTGAGACCCTTTTCATTCTCTCTTTACTTATAGTTTTTAAGATCGAAAACTGTTGTCTTTGAAAGATTTGAGCTAAACTGAAGAAGGAATTTTTTACGGAGATCCTCCCATCTGGTAATTGACCGGGATTGCAAGCTTGTATACCAGAAAAAGGCCGGTCCTTGAAAGGTCCGTACGATGCATCTGTGTTTTACTGCTTCTTGATGCTCCAGAGTTCCCATAATAGGATCACAACAAGACACGTAATGCGTCAAATTCTATTCAGGATCGCTTGATCGATTGAAAATAGGGAATACAGGGTTTCCAAAACTGGAAGGAGGAGAGATTGAATCTACCCATTCAGGGTAAACTTTCTTTTCTAGTTGAACCTGCACACGTTTTCCTTCCATACTTTCTAATATATCTGTTAATGATTCAATGGTAGTTATTAAATTTTGAGAAACATCTGGTTGAACTTGGACTTGGGTAGGTACAATGACTGGAGCTTGGACAGATGTGGTAGTTGGTGCTTCAACTGATGGTAGCACTGTCAACTGTTGTTGCACTTGACCCGTAGGATTAGACCTATGACGGTGTACTGATAGAGGAGGATATTCTTGATCCATCTTAGTAGCTTCAAAAAATTCCCTTGGATGACTGACTCCATCACGCTCACGAAGAAGACTACCCTGAAGTAGTTCTACATTCAACCTCCTTAATTCCTTCATTTCTCCCTCCTGTTGTGCAAACCTTTGCTCTAGTGAGAGCGATTGGACTTCTCTAGAGGGAGGATATGTATTCTGATTCTTTACCCTCCCTTTTTTGGATCCTTTTCGGAGAGGGGGAAGTGGGTTAATCAAAGGATTACCTTGGTTCTGAGTAATACTTTGATTTCGTGTATGCACACCTTCTTCATTTGTGTCGGTGCGTACATCTTCCTGAGCAGGAACCTCTTCATCTGAGTCCCCTGAGTGAACCTCATCTGGTGGATCAGCAACAATGACACTGATGACATTGATTGATGCATAACGCATCACATCCCTTCTATCAGCATTTCTATTATATTGTCTTCTTCCATGTCATTGATGAGACATTGCCTTTTGTTGATTCGATCCCTCAGGAAATTTTTGATGAACAGTAATTTGGAGGGAATATCCTGATAATTTGGCTCTACGTTCCACTTGAGTCTTCTTTCCAAATCGATAAAAGACCGACTTTCTTTGAGGAGGGTATTGATGATTTGAAAAAGTCCCCAGTTCGGTGGACTGGGGCTGTTCCTGCTGTTCCCGCTCAACTCCTCAAATCCTATTTGTTGATTCCGAGTTTTGGTTTAAAAGAGTCCCCAATATGGCAAGGTGGGGTGGCTCTTGACATGCTATGTCTGAGACTTTCTTAAAAGCTCTCCTGATCTTGCGAACCTTAGTCGGGAAATTATCTGGATGCATTAACCTGTATCCACTTTTATCACCTGGTTCAAAAGACCATTGGATGGTTTCCAACACTTCTGTCACTTGATGATGTGCTTGCTCCATACGAGATTCTTGTTCAATATTCTCATTTTCTTGATGCAGGAGTAATTCAACAACTTGTTCTCTATATGATTGATTTTGAGAGGAACTAGTTGAAGCCTGTTCTTGGGAAATATTTTGATTACTAACAAATCCCATTGACTGTGGCCGGCCATGGGCAATAACATTGCATGAGACCATTTTCGGTGGACTTTGCTGACTTGAGAGCACTGTGAAACGTTGTGCTCCATGAACACCTCATCCTCTGACATGAATACCAGATGGGGCATTGGAAATTAACTGATGCAATCTTCTTAGTGCGCCAAGGCATGAACGTTAAAGGGATCTCTACTGCTTTTCAGCTTTCGGATATCGAGAGACTGATAGAGATGCCAAATCAATCTGACGTTGTAACCCATCTATTATATTAAGATGATTTTCATATTCATCATAAGATAATACTTTCTTCTTAAACTGACATTGAGTTTTCCATATGTTGAGATGAATATCATGGATTCCATCCTCCGTCAACATCTTTGGAATGTCATACTGAGAGTCATCCAGACGCCAAAACATGACTGGTACATCACCTTTTTCCAGTTGTTTTCTCATGTTCAGCATTTCCTCTTTATTATTAAACGATGATTCTTCTACCTGATTTGACCAAAGCTGGTGCTTCCTTGTTACTTCATCAGATTCAACAAGGTTGATAGATAGATAACTGATTAAACTAGAAGATGCATGACTTAGGGGTGGTTCGGAGAATGAACTGCACCTTGGGCTATCTTCTGATTGAGAAAGTATTTAACCTACTAGTGATGAAGCATCAGACATGACTGGTTTCTTATTTTCAAGTGCCTCAAGATAAGAGGGCTTTTTCGGCACTACATTGTCAACTACAACATTTTCTGGGCAATGTGCATCACTACTGCAGAGAGGACTTTCATAGTGAAATTCATCATCATGGGGAGGACCACCATGGTGGGTTACAGAAAAAGATAATATCTCTTTATCCTTGGTCTTCTGACCACACAGAGGGTTCCTGTGGCTCTCATCTGAAGATGAAACTTCGAGATCGTACGAATTTTCATGAAGCAAGACTTCATGAGGAAGTGTCTATTGAAGACCTTCATAATTAATGTTCCCACTATTGGGAAATGAGGGAGTATAATCTTGAATTCCAACAGATAACTGTCTGAGGGCTTCAAGAACTCTAGTATCGAGCAAGGCCTTGTTACAGATTGGATCTTGATCTCTTGACTGTGTTGGCCGGGTCCTTTTTAGACGACTTCTTACTTTCCCTGGAAACCACTTGCTGAAGAAATTGGCTGCTCTGAGTAGGTGTATGTGCCTGATCAGAAAATATGGCTAGGTTAGGCTGACGATCTCCACTCAAATCAGGTGTATGTTCCTGACTTGGTTGTCCGTATGATATGGGGGAGTATGCCCCACAACCCTCTTGGACTAGAACAAATGTGTGTGTCTATTCCGGAGTGAACTGTTGATGTGTCACTCCACTAGTAGGGGTAGATTTATGTGTCTTTCCCTGAGATGCTACTGAAGCTGTTATAATACCCTGCCAAGCATCCAGAATATGAGTAGGGATTTGCTTCTTCTCTTTCACCATTGATAAAATATGATTGGTGACTTCAGCTGTCGGAACGAGGATATACATCCATTCAGTGCTTGGAGTAGGTGTATGTTCCTGCTTCTGTCCTCCTTTTCCTATCAGTGAATCCTGATAATACTCAAGTGTGGGGGAAGAGAGTTGATTCTGCCTCTTGTTTGTCATAGGAGCTTTCCGACTGACTTCTACGAATGCTACCAAGCGATACTATTGGTAGGCTTGATTAATACTAGCAGGTGTATGTGCATGCTGATTGCACTTCGCCAAACGTGGTTGACAAGCTCCATCATATGTAGTCAGACGATCCTACTGACTAGCTAATGATGTATAAATAGGTGCATGTTCCTGCCTATAGTACTCTGCCGGAATTTCCTGGCGGGTTTGGTGTGATGCTGCCAGATGAGTCTGCTGGACAATGGAATTAAAATGAGCAGGTGTATGTGCCCGCTCGTTGCTTGCCACCAAGTTAGGTTGGTGGACTTCTCTGGAGATGGCAGAGATGAGAACCTGCTCACTGTTGACCGGATTCCGCCTCTGGTAGTTCGTCTTGCCTACTCGGGTTCGAAGAACCTAAGCTGAACGCCTCAAGTCGGTATCCTCATCATGTTGAGGGTGTACTGCCGCACATGTCTAGCGGAAATTGTTGATAGGAGCCCTCATGAAGGACTCTTGCTTCATTGAATTAAGGCCCTGAATGACCTACTCATTCACCTCCCTAGAATATGGGAGTGAATGGTTATTGTGTTCCGGGGATAACGAAACGAAACTGTTGGAGATGGTAGTTAGCACCACCTGCTTCTTGATCACTGGTCGTCATTTTTTAGACGACCGGTGTGAGTTGTTCACTTGGAGGGCTTGTCGGGTAGCCTCCAGAGTTGGGATGGTACCGTGTTGATGGTACTCCTTGACCAGTGCATTTAATACCCAGTTTTGAAGACACTGAGTAGGTGATGTCATTCTTAGAGCGGATGATGATCCAACAGGAGTAGCAGTAGTGGAATTTGCAGCAGCATTATTCACAGGTGTGAACCTGAGAGCAGCCATTCCTTAGAATGCAGAAAATCATTGAAAAGAGTGTCTATTTGATATAACAGACGTAATCAAGATAAATTCAGCCACTAAATCTTTTGGATGAGTACATATGTCAATGATTATTTTTTTTGGCCCTCTCATTGAGTTTTAAATAGGGGCCTAACAGATAGGTAAACAATTATTTTAACTTGGTTAAGGATTCATGTCGGGTTCACCATTTTTTGTTTCCCTCAGAATTCGGGGATGAACTCCTGATTGAAGGTTCAAACATTCCGATCAGTTTCTAACGGGTTTGTTCATAGAACTGGAAACATCTAATGATTCCACATCCATTTAGACCCACATTCCAAAGGTAGGTGCTCATTAGTTTGTGGACTGATGAGACTTAGGAATTTGCACTGGACGAGTGGATGGGATGTCGGACTCATCACTCCTTTTGAGGGGAATTGTTGTCTACTCCGGGATTCTCTTTATAGATTTAAGTTATGTTCGTGAATCCTTATTACATTACCATGTATAAAATGAGCTTTCCTTCAGATTTGACAATCAATGATTAAATATGTAGGAAATTTAGAGAATCTATTATATGTATTCGTGGTTATTCATCGATAGAGGATAATTTGTATTTATTAGATATTCTTGGTCAATGGTATCCTTCAACACATTTATATAGAAGTCTCTTGGTCATTATGATGACCATGCTGGTTTTAAAGCCACTCAGTGGGGCACCTGAAGTTTAGTGTCATTCAGAAGGACATGGATTATTTCAGAGTTGGGATCTAACCCGCAGATGGGCTACCAATGTATCCTTTGTTTAGAAAAGGAATCAGAACCCACGTAGTTCGAATAAGGGAGTATGATGCTTATGCATGATTTATGGCTCAAAGAAAGAAGTCATGATTAGTTTTACACTCTAAGCTCACATGAGTCATGCTTGGTGTGAGAAACAAGAGGTATTGGTGAAACCATACAATTGTTCCACCAAAGATGCAATGATGTGGGGCTTATGTGTTTATGACTGCCCAGATAAATGAATATTGGGATTCACTTCCAGGAAGAAATCCAGGAATGGGGTCCATAAAGGTATATGTGCTTCATGGAGATTTGAATACTCTAACTTGGGGATTACTCCTGAAAAGGAGGCCCATATTAAAAGAGGACTTATGATTAAATTTTACTCCTGAGAAGGAATCCCAGATCAAAGGAAAATTTGGACTGGTTAAAAGAAATTAATATTGGGGCTTACTCCTGAGAAGGAGGCCCAGGTTAAGGGACTTGAAAAATTAGAGGACTCGGGACTTACTCTTAAGGAGGATGCCCATATTAGAGATTTTATGACTGGGTCTTATTCATGAAAAGGAGGCCTAGATTAGGGGACTTGGGACTTACTCCTAATGAAGATTCCCAAATTAATGAGGACTTGGACTGGGGCTAAATCCTGAAAAGGAATCACTGGTTAATGGAATTATGGTTGGGGCTTACTCCTGAGGAGGATGGCCATATTAAGATTTTATGACTGGTGCTTATTCCGGAAAAGGAGGCCCAGATTAATGAGTTCTTTTATCTTAAAGGATGAGGTTGAATGAATGAAATCTCAATCTTTAGTGACATAAAGATATATAAATCACTAGGTTTTGAGAGATATTCCACATAATTCCTTTCAGATAATGAAGTCAAATCAAGAAATCATTCCATAAGTGGCTTCGAAGAGTGTATTGAAACCTGAATCTTGAGTAGGAGAGGTGGAATGGCATAAGAGGGGTGAAATGGGATAGAAAGACACTCAAAAAGGCAGGGGCGCACAAGTCCTGGTAGGCGCACAGGTACTGCGTGGGTGCTCAAGTCCTGGTCGCGCTGGTATACCTGTGCGACACATGGGTACTTGCGCGAAAGTTAACTAGCAGGGTAATACTTGAGCGACTCTTGGTTAAAGCCTTTAGAATCAACTTGTGGTTCTTCCAGAAGCGTGGCACACAAGTTCTATTGAAGGAGTTAGGTGGTGCGCAAGTGTGTCCATTTCCCTTAAGGGATGGCCACTTAGGCACGCAAGTGTTGATGAGTTTCAACACTTCCACCTTCCTCCCCCTCTTTAGATCTTCCGTTCTAAGTAAGAAATTACCTTAGAAGTGTTTCGAAAGCTTTGAGAAGAGACTAGGGTGCCGAGAGCTCAAATCTATGTTTCTGGAAAAATTCCTCTTTAAATGGGGGGCACACAGGGTCTATTTATAGGCTGGAGAAGACTGCAAGCAGCTATCACTTAGGGCGCACAAGTGTACTTCCGTGACCATTGCGGCACGCAAGTGTACTTGCGCGACCATTGTAGAACTTGTGCGACCCTTGTAGAATGTTCTTCTTACTCTTTAGTTTGTCAATTTTTGATATTTTTCTAATGGTTGAATCACTTTGAGCTCATGGTATTTCCTTTTTTTAGTGGTTAGACTCTATGACGAATGGAGCGTCAACAATCGTGAAAAATACTGAGTTATTGTTTAAAACTGAATTTTTAATTAAATAATTAATTTTAAATTTAAATTTATTTTAAAGTAAAAATAGATACATAAAACCTAAATTAGTCCAATTTAATTCATTGGAGTAATTTTATAATAAGATTATGTATATATAATTTTATTGAACTTTTTAACGTATTTATCCACCTACTAGGCACATTTTCAAATCTTCATAAAACGTAATTTTACCATTTATGTGAATTGAATTTTGAAAATACAATAGACACAATTTTCATCAATAAGTAAAATGTGATTCAATAGGATGAAAATAATTTTTGGTGAATAGTAACTTTTAAATTTTCCTTACCACGGTTAAAAGTAAATAGGGTAATTAAAGGTAAAAATAATATTATAATAATATAAAATTACCCCAAAACATGTCTTAATTCTACTAGATAAGTTTGTTTCAACCAAAATCATCCTTAGGAAAAAAAATTCTTTTTGATCCATTTGGGTTTGATTAGTACATTTATTATATTTTATTTAAAGAAGAGTTAAAGGTGTTAAATTCCAATTTTAAAAACTAAACCATTTTTAATATAGGGTTATAAATTAGATAAATTAAACTATAAATAATCATTAGAAATAAAAAAATACTTTCCATGTCATTGAATTTTATTTATAATTTTTATAAATTAAATAATTAAATTTATTAATGACACAAAGATGACTTGTAATTACCATATTAATGAAAGATTAAAATAATTGATATAATAAATATTAAAATAAAAGTAAATGGAAACATTTGATACCATCCATGAAATTTATAGGTGAATAAGACATGTTTGGGTTGATTCAATGTATTTTTTTTGAAGGAATCAAGTTTCGATGAATTTAACAAAAACCAAATGAAAAATAATGTCAAAATTGACATAAATGTGTTTTAAAAAAAATACTATTATACTAAATTGTATAATTATCATAATAATATAAGGCTCAGAAAAATGACTTATATAATGCTACAGATTTCAATAATTATCCACTTGATATTTTCATGGCATTTTATAGTAACTCTATTAACCATTTAGTATAAAAATACAAGAAGACATGGTAAAAGTTAAACTATTTTACTAAGAGTTAAATCTACAACATAAGGTTAATATAGTGACCTAAACTTGTCTAAAACCTATTTCTTAAGATCATTTTGACCCATACCCACCTTATCCTATAAATTAATTAATTTTGATCTATTATAAACCGAAAATAATTTTATAATAAATCAATATTTCAATCTTTTCTTAAAGTGCCCCTCACCTCTCTTATAGAAGGGTACTTCCTCTTCTCTTAAATTCACACCTCCAAAGTCATTTTTCTCAGCCAAAACCTACCCACATATCCTACCAAATACCCTAAATTCAACCTAGAGGCATTAATTTGATCATAAATCCAACCTACGGATCCCTTTTGTTCAAATCAAATAGAAGCACTAGAAGAAGCGGTACTTATTTTACAACCTCTTTCAAAGTTATTTTATTCTTATACTTCCTTTTTATTTTGTTGTTTCCATACTAAAATAATAACTCTAGAAAATTCTACATACATAGATGTTACTAAAAATATTTTACAACCATATTCATTATTCTATCCATCCTGTGAATGACAAAGTCACCATATGTGTGTACGTACGGCTTACCTTCTCCATGTTGGGGTGTAGTTTGTTATTCAACACATCATTATTTTGATGGTTTTAATAATGAGTATACTTGATGTAAATAATAAATATAAAATGTTAATTATTTTGTATATATAATATTCCAATTAAATTTGATTTCACCATCAATAGAATGATATTGTCGCTCGTGTGTACATACGAATTAATGCCTCCATGACGCGATGATATTTCATTCCCCATCATAAATATTCAAGATTAATTTTCATTTTATAATTAAAAAATAATTTTTAAGAACTTAATATAATTCTATATATGAATTAAATACATTATATCTACAAAAAACATGACTTACATATCAAAAAAATATAATGAAAAATGAATCTGTTAACACCTGAAACAATAATACTACTAAAATATTATTAACAAAGAAAAATTAGATGATCATATATGATATCATATTTCTATATTTGGTTCTTTTATAATTTAATAAAAAATATTTAACCATTATATATTTGGTTGACGTATCCTAAAATAAAAAAAAAATCAAGGTAAGGGTCAATTTTACTATCCTGAATGGCCCGAAGGCCTTCATTTTTTTTGATTTTTGATAACCCCACTTTCAAAGGATGAGGGAGAACCCATACAAGGCTCATAGGCTCAGAGATTACATGGCCCTTAGTCTTTGGAGATTACATGACCCGAAGGTCTTAGAGAATTCAACCAGACTATCTACAAGGAACTACCCCTCCCCATCATTTGCATCTTGATAGTAGCTCTCCACCTTTGCATGACCATCTGGCTAGGCTTCCCATGCAAGCACAGTCTGGTACTGATGGAATAGCCATACCCTCTCATTCTGACAATCCATTTGGCTCTACTCTAGTGAGTGCACCTGCTCTGAATCCTCTTCTAGGGCTGCTTCTTTTTTGTTGTGTGTCTGGGGCCTGCATTCATGTGGCCCGAAGGCCTTTGGGTGGATCTAAGTCCTTAAGGTGACCTGAAGGCCTTGAGAATCAACTATCTTGAAGGCCTTGGGTGTCTCGAAAGCCTTTCAGGACCCGAGGGCCAAACCGGTGGCTCGGAGGCCTAGATGGATGAATAGTTCCGGCTGATACAGTATTGTACAGTTCCTGTTACAGTACTGCTACAGTACCCCAGAAATATGCCTCCACCCGGATTTTAACTAGGGTCTCTTGGATGCACCTAGCGATTCCTCACCGACTGGGCTGAGGCTCTTATGCAGGGTCAATATTATTATCTCTTTATAATTCGACGTTTAAATGTATGTATCTAATGAGATTTCTTTATCATCCACATCCATGTTTCGTTAAAATTTATTTCAAAACATATTTATTATTTCCTAGAATATTTGTTAAAGTCATTTATACCCTTTTTTGACTTTTTATAAAATGTTTTGAAAGGAATCTTTCCACCGTTCTCCAAACAAGGTACTTTATGTCCTTTTTGACTAATTAAAGAAATATTATTTTTAACTTATATAGAGGGTGAGTCTATTTTTCACTATTATAACACCTTTGAAGCATCCCTTATAATCTTAATAGAATATTTTCAAAATAAATGTTTTCTTTTATAATTATGTTACTTTTAAATAATTTCAAAGTAGAAATATATATTTCTCTCAAATAGTTTTTTGACTGATTTTATCTATGTCAACATCCTTTGTTGGATTTTATACTTGTTTGAAGTTGATTTGTTATGATACAATCTTCTATATTGTATTAAAGGTTTTGTGATATATTTGACTATGAATATTCTATTTTTATACCATTCATGGTTTATGATTAGAGTATTAAAATTTAATATTCTAGTTTTAATACAAATGTTTATGTTATGTTTTATCTTTTTCATATGAGGAGTACATTGGATTTAGTATGTGATGGGAGGGGCCTCTATAGCCCCTTGATGCATCGATGGGTCTCTTGAGAAAAACTAGTGTCCTGGAACAAGGTCTTGAAAAAATTTCTATTTTTATTCTGGGCATGAGGCTTTGACTATGTGGTTATAATGTCCTATATTATGCATTCCATAATTATGCGATTAGCTATTGATGTTACAAGAGATTATTCGACTAGTAGAATATCCATGTGAATAAGTAAATTACATTATTTTATTTATCTTTCCCATATTTTTTGTAATTTTATGTTTAAAAGGATTGTGTTTTTGTCTTATACATCATCTTAAATGTTTATGCTAATTTATGATAGATTCCGCAACATTTTTATCATTACATAGCATCTGAGATCACCCCTTTATTATGTTTTATTTTTCCCTAGATGCGAAATAGTATATTATGACTGAACTTTAGGTGTGGCTAAGGGAAATGAGTGTGTTCAAATGAGACACAATGTTACATTTTTATTTTATAATGTAATGTAAAACTTATAAATGTATCTAGTACTTCCAAAGATACTAAACTGATCTATCCATCGGGGCTTGATCTCTCGTGATTATTCCAATGTTATGTAATAATGCACCGAATCTAGGAAACTGGGGTTGGTGTGTTACATTTATGTTGGACATCATTGATGACATCGACATTAGATCAGGGTCAAAAAAATATAAGGTTTGTTTTTAGGTTTCTTATCATGATATTAGTTTTTGATATGAGAGACAATCTTTTTGGGTGTGTATTTCAGGTTAGTGGTGTAACATTTGGCCTCTATAGAGTTTGAGCTAGTGAAAGATTATGTGATCAGAGTAGAGTAGCAGTATGGTGGACTATGGTTCCCTTAGTTTATGATTTTTGAAAAAATTGATTGTGATTATATTGGGATGGATAACCATATTACTGTTCATTTGATGTGAGGGGGTATCATAGATTACAATTAAATGTGTATGACGGAACCAACCACATCATTGAGTGGGGAGGCACAACTTGGCATCTTCAATTGTTGGATTGTGCATGAAAAAATATTCCCAAGTAGTGAACCATATGAATTTATTAAAGGTGGGGATTAAATTATCATATTCAAGAGTTAGATGGTGGTATTCCCAAGAGTCTCCCCTTATTTTCTTTGATGGGAAATTTTAAGCTAAGGTCACCGAGTAGGGTGTGAGACCCTTGTGGTGTATGTATAACAAGTAAATATTGTTTATTATGTGTCAAATCTATATATATAGTAAAGAATATTTCTCTATTGGTTTAGACTTTAGTACCTCAATTTTTTTGGTGTTTTATTATGAAATGGATCTAACATAGTAGAGCTATAAAAAATAGATCAAGATCTTCTACATTAGACTATGGGGTAATGGGTATATAATGATATAAGGGTTGATTTTATAATAGTTTTAGGGGACTAGCATAGTTCCAATATGTTATTGTCTATTGGTTTTATAGAGATCCAAAACCCAATGTATGTTTTCTATAATGGTGTATGTGATCATGTTTAGAGTTGGAGGAGTGGTGGAATACCATCTATTGATAGTAGAGAAGATATTAAGGTAAAGTATTCTTATTTCCCTTATACATTGTGCTAGAGAACATAGAATGTGTTACTAATAGATTGATGATTAGAATTTGAACAAGACATCAATGATTATATTCCAAGGATATTGTGGGTAAGTGTGAAATCATTAGTTTATACACATAGTTGTCAGGTTTGATGTGAAAATGTCTCCCTAGTGAAATTTTTTTGGTATCTATTTAAATAAGAGGAGAAAAATTCTCTCACATAAGGTAATACTATTAATAAACTGTAGTTATCAATAGTTTATAATTTCATTTCATGTAATGAAGATGTATGGAATATATATGGAATGATATTTGTTAGGGAATCATGTTATAAGTCACAATATGAGATATTATACCATTTAAGAGGCATTTATATAAATAGAATTGATCTTATCAATTTGTATGAGGAAGTGTAAAACCAGGAAAATAATATATATATCATTGGTGAAAAGAAGATGTTTATTTGGTTATATCCAGAGTTAATATAAAACCTAGAGGTCTAGAGGTAGTTGAGGTGGTAATGAGGACTGGTTATCCTTCTTTGATATATTTTTATATGTGGTTTAAAATTTTATAGATCTACTTAATATTCCTTTCATGGATGAAAATGTTAGAAATTGGTGAGGATGTAATGACATGAGTTTTTCTCAATAATAACATAAATAATATTCATTTTTTGAAGTGCATGAATCTATAATGGGGTAAATTGGTAATTTAATAACATCTTATATATTTTGAAAAAATATATATATTCATTTCATGGATCATGGGATATGTTAATTACCTTTGGGATTAGTTTTAGTGATATTCTGTGTTAGTTGAGTTTTAAATGATATTTAAGAATTATTAAATAAATAAATAATTATTTTTGTCATGTAATCAATCATATATTATAAATATTTCTTCAGATATAAATATATAAATGGTTTTTTTCTTTAAAATATGAGGTTTTTCCTTGGATTGGTATAATCATTGTGTGGTATTTTGGTCCCAGAACGAGTCCATTCATGGTTGTTAATTAAAAATGACTAGTTAACTTAAAATATTTCTATATATATATATATATTATTCTTATATCTAAGTTTATCCATCACCCAAAATGGTATAACCCTATGGTTTAATTATAGTTTGGTAAATTTTAAGAGCTCATATTCCTGGAAGAGTGATCAAATGGGTGAAGTAATGGTAGATTCACGAGGTAATGATAATGAACTATTTAAGAATTTACAAGTCTTCTTGAGTTAAGACATTATTATGTTTTACATTCCTTATTATTTTTATAAATTAATAAAAGTACATTAAATATAGATTGATATAGATATTTTAATTATTTCAAAGGCCCCAATTTAATTTTCTATTCGAAAAAAAGATAGGATCTATGACAAAAACACAGAATAGTCACATACCCAAAATTTTCATGATAGAGAGCTATTATATCTAATTGAATCACATTATATAAGTCAATATACCTCTAAAATTTCCAAAATGAGCCTCCTAGGATAGATCATAATCCATCGGAAGAAGAATGAGGCAAATTAGATGTGTCTTGGGTATTCACAAAAATGTATATTTTTTATATTTCTTTTCAGGGTATGGCCACATGGTTTAAAAAATCATGTGACAACTATATTCCCTTATTTGGAGATAGTTGAAAACCCTTGATTTTTTTATTTTTGGTTTGAAAAAATATGCACCGATTGAGTTAAGTTCCTCATTCCTATGTTGCAGAGTTTGGGGAGTAGGTCGCACAATATGGCCTAATTTTGCAACAAATGTGGCCACTCCACTATAACTAAAAAACAAGTTACACTATTTCATATAATGACCAAAATTTTTATTAATAACAAAGATCCAACTATTCATAGTCCACTAAAACAATAAAAACTCTAAAATTTTACCGAAAGAACCTAATAAAAACTCTAATCAGAAGATAGCAAAAACAATAGGATATTCATATGAGAAAGTAATTTTTTGGATGTCAATAAATTTATTCCGAGTTTTAAAATTATTTTAAGGTAAATTATAAACAGGTATAAAAATTAACAATGATTCATTTTTTATCAAATTTCTAGAAATAAATAAAAATCATAATAAGGTAAAAAAGGGATATTTTTTCGAAAATCATTTTTATGTGCCGAATTTATTTCATTTTAATAAATTAAATTAATCACTATTAATGAATGATTTTAATGAAATATTTATATATAATATATTCATTAAAATAAATAAAATTTATCTAAAGGGTTTTACATGGTAGTAAAATTTAATAAGACAATTTTTATGCTTAAAAATACTTTTTTTTTGAAAAAATGGTTTTAAAGTGTTTTATGCACATATATTAAAATTAATTTATACCTCATATAAGAATTTTATATTAAGACAAAAATAAATATTTTTA
This sequence comes from Viscum album, assembly GCA_963277665.1. Classification (NCBI taxonomy): domain Eukaryota; kingdom Viridiplantae; phylum Streptophyta; class Magnoliopsida; order Santalales; family Viscaceae; genus Viscum; species Viscum album. The sequence goes on along the minus strand of OY728132.1, from coordinate 752,657,100 downwards.
ATTATCATAATATATATTAGGTAATAATATTTTCTTAATTTTTAACCATAATGAATATTTTCCATGATAGAAATATTATCACGATGGTAAGGGTTAAAAGGGTTAATAAGTGTGTTAAACAAAGAGATAAGGCATAAGATAGCTCTAAATTTTTTATAAATATGATTTATTTGAGTTTATATAGAACATAAATTGTCCTAAAATTTAATATTTTTCCATTTTTTCTACTTTTCCAAGAAAATTACATTATATTAATTTTAACTTTTTAATATTTATAAGTGTGTCATTTTAATTAATTATAAGAGAGAACCCCATGTTATCACTTATTTACAAAAATTTAGAAATATATATTAGAAAATACCTACTCAAATATCTTTCCAATAGGCCTATCCATTTCATATAGGTGTTTACCAAAAAAAATTCATCCTATGAAGGCTTGAGAAAAAAATCCAAAGGAAGATAATCAAAATGAGGTAATTGCATGTACCAGTCTTTTTCAAGTTTCTTTCTTATTACACCCCCTATAAATAATTTTTAATAATTTTAATATATGTTTATAGGAATATTTGTTATAATAAAAAAATTATTTTAATTTAAAAAACTTTTTTTATATCATTCCCATTAAATAAAAAATGATGGGTTTTCTCATGCGTATGTGCGGACTGTCGTCTCTATGTAGCGATGAGTTTAATTTTTCATTACCACCACAAAAGACTAGTTATATTGATATATTTAATGAATATATGTTATATTTTTTATTTAATTATGAATATATAAATAGTAATTATTATTTACCTTCCTTACATTCAATTTATTGAAAAATGATGTCCCCACGCATGCATACCTGCAGACTACCGCCTCCACCAAGTAATGTAATTCATTTTTTACCACTAAAGACATGGTTTTTTAAAAAGAGTGTACATATTGAATAAATAGTGTATTATTAAATGATTAATATTCAATGTATTTTTAAAACATTACTATAGTGTAAGGTCTATAGTTACCAAAAAAATATACATGAATGATGAAGTAGTTAACCCCCAAAATAATGATTTTATTAGAAAACTATTTATAACATTGTGATTGAAAATTATGAATGAATAATATATGGTAATATAAATATGATTATAGTTTTTATATATATTTATAATAAATCAAAATTTATCATACATTAGTTTATAGTTTACATGAATCAATTTGGGACTTGAGGTAAGGTTTTATGTTACAATCTCAATTTTAATGAGGATTATTATTGTTTAAATTTATTTTGTGGAAATATTTTGAAATATCCCTCCAAAAACACATCAATTATCATATATTATATTTTTTTCAAATTTTTAATGTTTTCTTTAAATTTATCACCTCTTTGGAACTCAAAAAGACCAAATGAATGTTTTAAACAAAGTAGGCCTTATTTTATTTTCTGGTCCGGAATCTCTTTCTTCCATGTCCATAATCTTTAAAATGTTTTGAAAATTTTACTTTATATTATACAAGGATTTTGTAAATTAATTTTCAACTATATTTTAAATTCATTTTAATGTTATGAATTTTTATGATTACAAAAATTTTCAAACAGTTTATTTTTCACTTTTTACAAAAGTGTGATTTTTTTCAGAATTTTCTGAAAGAATGTCATTTCCCATCATTATGTTTATTATTTGATATCAAGATTCCATTAAAAAATTTCATGGTTTTAAAAATAAAATCCCATTCATATTTTTTTAATAATAATTTTATGATGTTACTTAAATAAAAGCATGTTTTATTTTATTTTTCAAAGAATATTTAAAATTTATTTAAAAATGTATTTTTCATCTACATCAACATCCTTTGTGGAATCATATGCTTCACTAGACATATTATTTAATTATATCATCCAATTTATTTCTCTATATGGATAATTATGATGATTATTTAATGATGCATTCATGAAACTCATTTCATTCATATGGGGAACAAAACTATGATAAAATGAATAATGTTTTTATAATATTGGGGAAAACATATATTTGGTTTTCATTATGTGATGGGTGGCCCCAAAATTATTTAAACCTATAATAAATTAGGTAAATGTTAATATATCATAAGATAAAATGAAATGGAATGGGTAGTTAACCAAATTCAATTTTGGAATCTTTCCACCATGAATGAAAAACGAATCGATAGTGAACCCAATCCACTATGGCACAATGTCTGCTATGTTAGGATGGTCTTTGTAGTGATACTTGGCTAATGAAATTGGTTTCTATTATTATTATTATTATTATTACAACACATTCATAAGATATTTTCTTATTAATTTGAAATTAGCTCTGGGATCATGATCAATTATTGATTATTGTTCACTCTTATAACTCGTGTATTTTTTTAGGAAAAGTTTTATGAAAAGAATCATGTTTTATGATCTACGACTAGTTATATATGAAATTATTAATTTATCACTAAGAAATAATACTATTATTATTATATTTTTCTCACTTATGATATTCGATTGATGTATCCTTAGTTTTACCTTACTGAGTACCTATTCTCACCCTTTATTATGATTCAATTTATCTAAGTGATGATGAAAGGTATTAAATAAAATATGTAAAAGAAGGGTAAAATGTGAGAATAACACTATCGGAATTTTTAAATATATTTCGTGAAAAATGTTAATTAATTATCTAGTCTCAAAATATATTAAACCTTTATGGTTAGTGGTTGTTTGTTATTATTATATGTGTTAAATATTCATAAAAAAAGGATATAATGTTTATGTATGTAATGATTGAGTCACCTACAAAAATCGTGATGCATAAAAAAATTAATCTATATTAATTAAATTTCACATATGAAAATGAGTTATGATCACTGTTCTGGGATATGGTGCATAAAAAAGTGGATATCGTATAACTTTCATTGGAATTAATTTCCTCTAACATTTATTGTGTTGTCTTATATAACTTCCTTGAGTTTTTTTATATTTCAATATTGATGTTCACATCATCCAAGAATGTTAATTCTTGTGGAAAACTTGGGATGATTATCCTTTGATATAGTAAATTATAATTGATATTGACGTGGTTTTTATGTCATGTGATTGAGTATTAGATAGTGTTGAATTTAATTATTCCTTAGAATAAGTGATGAATACTCTTGACTGTTGGCCATGCCTTCGGTTTGAATGCACATTGCACTGTGATTCTAAAATCATTTCCATGAATTGTGAAACAGAAATTGTTCTATTGAGTTCTCTATGTTGAGTACTAGAAAGAACATATTTAAAATTATTTTTATACTTTTGTTTCTTTATAGGTTGATATGAAACCATTTAATTATTCCCTAAAATCTTCTATAAACTATTTACTTGAATTGAATTAAACTAATACCCTCAATTAATTATCTCAAATGAATTAGATTTCAAAATGTAACTTGAATAAATTAAAATTATTTCATTAATTATCCAAACTATCTTCCTCACCCTAAAACAGACTAAAAACTCTAAACAACAACATCAATAATTATTTTAGCTCAAAAGCATAAAAAATTTAAAAACTCCATAAAATAATGAAAAATATGTGATATTTGCATTACCAAAAACTTGAGTGATTACTTTTCTAAACATAATTATAGTAAATATTTTTTATAAATATTACATTACAAATCTAGTTCATCTCCAAGGTCATTAAAGGTTAAATGAATAGATATTAGTTAGATCATGATTCCAATAAGTAGCACCGACAAAAATCTCAATCCATCAAGATACCCAACTATTATACAGTTTTAAACATTATTTTTAACTTATCTGGTAATTAGATACATTATATTACTATTCTTAATATGAATTCAAAGTTCCCCAGATGGTTTGTCTCCCATGGAAAATTGTTACACTGACTATTTTTTCATAATCCATTTCATTTGTAATTTCACTTATTCAATGATTATGAATAATCTATAACTAAACAATCCGAAATAATAGGTATCCCCTAGTTAAATTGAAATAACCAAATTTTGGAAGCATATTTGGGAAACTAACACATAAAGTTAACATGACTCTTATTCATGGATTTGGTTGTCCACTCACACATCATATGCTAAGTTATCTTTAAAATTCTAATTATTCCCAATTTCTCACTATAATAAAATTTTTATGACTAATAATAATTTTTTTAAGTTATATCCTTGAAGTGTGATTTCTCTATATTATAGAACTCATCCATGTTTGGATTTAAAAAATCTAATGTATACATGTCACATTTTAATCCACATAAACATTTTCAATTAAACCTCATTCAAATATTTTATAAAAAAATATTTAATTTTATGTAAGTGATTTTTCTCTGAATGTTTATGGTGATTACTCTCAAATGAATTTCTAGAATAAAACACATACGTCAACCACTCACACAAATTTTTTTACCCTATAATAAGTATGTTTAGATAGGGGACATGAATGGATGTAATATTAGTAATATTCTAATATATCAATTTAAACTATTGGGAAAATAAAATACTCCTCTTCTTGTCTCATTCGATACATATGGTGTCTGTGAGTTTCATTAATCTTGTTGTTGTATTTTTTCTTATCTGGATGTACTTTATAATGTTGGTTCCAAACATAGTGGGATGAATTCAGAAATTACTCTAAAATTAGTACAAGAAAATATAATGCTCTTGTTTTTCGTTTTCAACCCAAGAGCACTTGTTTTAGATTCATAAGTTTGAATTCTTAAACTCATTAATATATCCAATTTATGGTCATGTATTTACCCACCATTCATATTTTAATATTTATCTTTGGCCTTTTCCAATTAACTATGAATTTCCCATGATCTTATATGAAAATATTCACTTCTCTGTTATTTTAAACATGAAATGGCTTAAATGGTCTATACTATCATGTATTTAGCTAACTTTGGATGATTTTACGATTTCATTTTAATAATAAAACCCATTACATATATTTAAAAATATTATATTATATCAATATATCATGAAAGAATTTTTATATTTCCTCTAAAATAACTTCATTTTTCTATATATCCCTTTAAATTTCCTCCAACTTATTTAAATAAAACCACTTATTCCCTAATTTCCTCCTATAATCCATATTAACTACCTTCATAGCATAAAATTATTTATATTCAAACTCAACTAGAAATTGACAATCTATTACAAATACTAGTCTATATGGTGACATGTTGATTGTGATTTTATATATTGTTTTGTTTAACAAAGTGAATATTCTAAGTTATAAGTCCATTGTTTTATTAAGAAATATGTTTTTTTCATTAAATTACCTTTACATCCTTTGAAACGTTTTCTTTTTCAATAGTCTGTGGGTGTTAGATGGTGATTGTTTTAGGTTTTCACATGTATTTCTCCATCATTGATCTGAACAACATATTCATAAAATAAAACATATTACCATTGATAATGTACCCTGTTATCTATATCAGGGAAATAAATTTTTCTTGAAAAAGTTTACTGTTGATGAACACAAATTATCTTGAAAAATAAATGAATTCTACCCATTTTGAGACATAATTTACTACTATTATGATGTACTCATTTCTAAGGGATTTAAGTAATGGGAACACAATGTATTATCCCTTATACAAAAAAAATATATTTTCAACATACCTGATAGAGGAATTTCCATTATTCTCCTAATATTTCCTATTATATATAAATTATCCTCATTCTAAAAAAATTTGCTTGAATCAATTAAAAATATAGGATAGTAGAAATCCTGGAACATAAATAATGTCATATAGAGATAAATGAATGGAAATCATTCAAAATGGGTTATTCAACTAGTCTTGAATATATGTTCTCAATATTCTAAAAGATACTTATTTATATATGTAAAAAATTAATAGGTAATACTACAGAACATATTTGAATTTATTCTACCCATTCCATAACATCACTTGATGAATCCTTCCAATGAAAATATAGTTTAAATATTAAAATATTACGAAATTTTTTATATCATTATATAATAAAAGAACTCATATATGAACTATACCTTGATATTATGACAGTGATATTGTTTTAAATCGTAATGTCTTCAACTTTGATCCATAACCTTTTACTCAACTCCATTTCGATCCTTGATTTTCATGTCAAATTATTATAACAATGTAACTCATATTATAAGCATATTTTATACTTCATTCAAATATAATAGGTATTTTATTATTGATTGTTCAGTTTAAATTATTAAGATTATACCAATAATGTATGGTATGAATATATCCATAGCATACACCATGGCTAATATCTCTTTCTTGGATGTGTAACAATTCAAAAAATATTCATTTAAAACTTTACTTAGATTATATAAAAACTATTTTACATTTTTTCTTTCCCATTATAATAATTCTCTGACTATAAAACTACTAGTATCCCATATAATTTGAAATGTTTGACTATAGTATAGTGTAGTGACTATGGGTGTTGAAATAAACTCTTTCTTTAGTATGAAAATGCTTCCAATCATCCATTTTATGACATAAAATTTTTATTTTTTAAAAGTAATGAGCACAATGGTTTACAAATCCTTGATAATCACTTGATGAATTATCTATATAATCCTAAATGTTCTATGAAATCATCCTGATTTATTTACTAATTTTGGTGTTTGTAGAAAACAAATTAATTAAATTTTGGTATTATCTAAATTTCTATTAGTCGTAGATATTTTTTTATAACCATAATTCCATTGTTAAAAATTAAATTATTTTTTTCCTATTTTGAAAAATTACGGGTTTCTCCAAATCTATCTAACACTTTTTTTAAATCTTCTTGACTTCATTCAAAAAACATCCAACTACTAAAAAAATTACCCAATAATACTTTAAAAATATATAAAACCATGTCAAATAAAATTAACATCATAAACCTTTGGAAGTTATCACGGAAACCACATAGACCAATATGAATAATTATATATAAAAATATTCCTTGAGGATTAGTGAAAAATTTCTTATCTTGGTCTTATGGATACATTGGTAGTTGGTTTTACATTGAGTAACCATCCAAAATATAAAACTATTAGGTTCTAAAAGTTGTTCTAGGATTTGATCTAAAATAGGTAATTGAAAATATGCATCACCTATTGCCTTATTGAGCACCATATAGTCTATACAAACCCTCCATCCTATAACTATCTTTTTTTTTCATTCTTTTCATTGGTCACAACTATAATTCCTCCCTTATTCCGAAGAACCTATATAAGACTCACCTACTAATTGTATATAATGGGGTAGATTACCCCAATATCTATTTAAATAATGAATTTATTCATCAATTCCTCCTTTATATGTGAATTTAGTCCTCTTTGAAATTCAACATTGGGTTTCATTTCATCTTCCATGAGTATACTTTCTATACATGTTAATAGACTAATACCGTTAAAATATGAAATGATCATGCAATTTTTATCTTTATTAATCACATCATGAATTTTTTTATACTTATTTATTTCTAATTTAAATGATACTATAATTGGTAGTGGCTCATTATCTCTAAAATATTCATATTTTAATTTTTATAGTTGTGCCTTAAACTATAATATTAGTGCATTAACATTAGATAACTACATAACCAATACAACTTCATCTTTTTATTCTATTAATAACCCATTTATATGTTTTTGGTAGCCCTTTTTATATAGATATCCATTGTCTTCCCTTTACATAGGTTTCTTTATCATGGTATCACATGTTTCATCTTTCTCATTTAGTTCTATGCTCAATTGATTTTTCATCACAATTTTAACTTCCTTATTAGTCACATGTACTAAAAACAATCATTCATTCAATTTGGATGCTTAATAGCATGAAACACATTCAATTTTTATTTATAATATCAAATATGAAATGTTATTATTTCTTATGGTACATATATCAATGCTCTTTAGGTGTCAATTAAGTTTCTGACTTGAAAAATTAGTATTTATATATCAATTTTTATAACCAAGGATACAAAATTAGTATCTAAACTGATTAATAAAATGCTCAAAAATTCCTTGAATTACTTTCATTGGATATGTAATTGATATTTTTTTAGTTTTAATGAAACTATTGTGTGTTTAACTTCTTCTACTTCTATTCCATGATTTTTTTGTTTTTTTAAAAAATATACTAACTTATAAATCCAATAAAAATTATACTATTACCATTCCTTAAAATTAAAAGGTAATTTTGAAACTTTAAAGGTGATTATGAATTTTTTTAATGTTATTTTGGATAACTACATTTTAATCTTCTATTAAAATAATTGTGAAAATTACTCTAAAACTATTATTTCTGATGATAGTTATAAAATATTTAATATATAACAGAAACCATGAAAGTAATTCTATATAAGTGATATTAATTGTTTTATTTTAGAACATATGTATATATATTTTTTGAATTATTTACCCCAATTTTACCAATTTCTTATTCTCTCTATGGGAATAGAGCAAGTAGATTATATTATTTGACATTGATGTCAGCTAATATTAATATCACTCTCTTGAAAATTCTCTATTTTGTCTTCATATTTTAATTTGTATTCTAGATTTTAAATTTCTATTCACCATTTTTATTTTCAATTTATTACTTTGGGTACTCAATTCCAGTTTTCTATTTATCTTTTAGTTGATATTTCTCAATTAATTTTTCTATTTTTTATCTGTTTTACCTCCCCTTATTATTATTTGCATCAATACTTTTCTAAAGATTGTTTTTTGGTACTTAGAAACTTTTCTTTATCTCTTTAAATACTTTTTATAGTAAATAATCTTACAGAAAGCTCCATAATATGAATTCTTTCATGTTTACCTTGAATAAAATAGATATGTTTTGAGTAGTGTGAATTTATACTTTGGACAAACTCAGTTATTTTAATCTAATAACTGTAATTTTCTATTTCTATTTGAGAATCCTATTATTTCTCTGGTCATCTCTTTTATATGTTGAATATTCGTTTATATAATTTTCTAAGTAAATTCATAATTGATATAAAATTTTCTATCATCCTAAAAATTCATATGGTCCACTCTGTTTAGTGTTTCCTTATTCCTTCCATGAGAGCCTTGGCTGGTTCATCTATCCTTGGTTATAAAGGATTTAAATAAATTAATCCATGGAGGTTATCTGCTTCAACCTAGGTAATAATAAAATAAATCATTTTCTTATTTTATTAATATTAATTATTAATAATATATAGATTTATAATCATTATAATAATATCAAGTAAATTTTTAGTAAAAAGGAAAAGGCTTTATTTTTAACCAAATTGGATTTTCATGCATTATATAGTTTTATTTAAAATATTAAATTTCAAATTATATAATTTTAATTTTAAAAATTAAAATATTATTTTTATTAATAATTCCAATATTATTTAACGATAATTTATTTAGAATTTTCTAAAAAGATTGATTTTTCAATATTTTGTGAAAAAGTATTAAATTTTATTGAATATTTTATTTTATTTTTAGATATATACAATGAAAATTTACATTTTGTATTATGTTTAAAATTTAATTAGTAAAATATTATTTCAAATAACCTAATTATAGTTTCTAAAATTAACTTTATATTTTAATTTAGTATAAAAACATTTTATACATAAAAATGGAATTTTTATGGAAAAAAATGTTTTTTGTTGTGCTTTTTCAGTTAAATTTTGAATTAAATTATTCCAATTAGGTGTTTCGAATCATTATAAATGGATTCTATATTTTTAATCAGTGGGTCCAAATATGGTAAATAGTTCACTTTTATTTTTTGACATTATGAATAGTAACCTAGGTAATTTTGTTACCACGGTAAATAGTAAATCCAGAAATTAATGATAAAAATAAAATGATAAGAAAAACAAATAACCCTAAAAATTTAATAAAAATCATTGGATGAATATATATTATCCAAAGTCATCTAAAATTTTAATATATGTCCTTTTGTTTCTATTTGGACATGATTTTTACCTTTATAATATTTAAATGTATAAAAATCCAAAAATATCATACTCTTGCCTATAATAAATATAATATATTTTGGAAAAGTAAAAAAAATGGATATTTTTAGTTCTAAATATTAAAATAAAAAATATACTAATTTTTATCATGGTGTTCTATTTTTAATATTTAATGAAAAAATAATTTCCAGAAAATCATATGAAACACTAACAGAATGCTTCTTCATGCAAAGAAAAAATGAATAAAATTATTTTGAAAAACAATAAAATTAATATTATTGAAGATAATTTTTTGGTTCCAAATTTTTTTTGATATAAATTAGACATTAGAGGGAATTTTATTCATATATTTCTAATTCTGTTGTCTTCTTGTAGTTTTAAAATTCAATTTAAAATAATAGTTGTAGACTTTACATTAATGTTATTTTATAAAAAATAATATTTTACTTAATGAAATAAAATTCCTAGAAATATTATTTCCATCCAAATGAGTGATAAGTGGTTGGTAAAATCATATATGGTCCATTTATGGGTTTTTTACTTTTATAGTAAATATATTATCCCCTTATGTATAAAAAACATTGACATCACCATAATTGTCAAAAGGGTTAATAAAGCGTTGAAACTAAAATATAAAGGTAGAAATGTGATCCAAAATTGTTAAAACAATATGATATTATTTATACTCTTAATCATCTTAGATTCTAATATTATCAATTTTGGGCCATTTGGACATAATTTGTAATTTATATTTATTTTATATTTTAAAAAATCGTTGAATACCTCTCCTCTCTCTTATAAAAGGTCACCTTCTCTTCTTATATATTCACACCTAAAAAGTATTCTTTGTCAATATTTACACAAATAAAAAACTTTCATAATCACTCACATCTTAGAGTCCTTTTTAGGTAATAATACAAGTCATATTAGTATTAAGGTGTTAATATTAGGAAGTTAAACGAAGAAGAGGTATAATTATTAACCAATAATTTTTGTTTTATTTATTATTATACCACTATATAATATTCTTCAAACATGATTAAATAATTACATGAATATATTACATATACTGAGATTTTATTTTGTTAATGGAATCACCTATATATATCTTCTATTCCATCAAATGGGAAATTAAAATGTCATTCTTGTGTACGGAGGACTACCACCTTGAGAACCAACGTAATTGGTTTTCTATCACCATCTCTCATGGATGGTATTATTTAAAGATTTAATGTATTTTATAATGGACCAAGATTTTCAAACATGGATATTACATCATTTTTTTGTGCAATACACATACACACGCCCAAAGACCATATTAATTTAGTGCCTTTGGAAACATAGAAGAATAGACAACCGGTTCATAATAAATCTACATCTTCTAACACTTATTTAATCATATCTAGAACCCCTTTTGACATATAGTACTTACAACAATTCTTCATATCATATAGAAAATACAACAAGAAAAATTGTGACCTCAGATGCTCAGTAATTGTAAACAAGGGAGACATATAAACATAATCATGAGAATAAGGGTTTAAGAACATGATCATGAAAATAGAAAATCATACCCTGGATATCAATTATCACAAATAGAAATCATGGAATAAATATCAGTAGTCCATAAGACATGAATCATAAGAAAATAAATAACATAATCCAGTAAATCATAATATACGAATAATAAATTAACTTTATTATAGACACATCAGCAAATGAAATTATTTCCATAGTAGTCAAGGCATTGCTATAAAGGCCATCTTAGTAGTATGGGTTCACTTATTTAACAATCCTAGAAGTCATGGTTTACTCCAATGACCATCTAAATAGTCAAGGTTCACTCCCAATTCAATCTTAGCAAACAAAGTACATTATTGAACTGAGTTCACTTTGAATTCTAGCCATTTATATCTCATAAGATATAAATCATTACCCAATTCATTGGAATGAGATATAGGTCCAACCCATCACATAATTAAAACCATGCATATGTGTTTTAGAAGAACAAAAATCATATCAAAACCCACAAAAAAAAATGAGTTTCATAAAAATTTCTTTATATCATAACTCCTGGAAAAGAAACACATCACATAAAAATATATCAATAATAAACATAAAATATTTAGAAAAATAATAAGAATAGAAACATTAGATCATATATCCAGTAATTCATGAGTAACACCAATGCATGTCATCTTAGATGCAACAAAATTTTTAAATATCTTTTTAGAACATTTATTGATGGAAATATATTTTCCTATATGAAAAATTATTATAAAATCATAGAACATTTACGAAACAGTTTCCATTTAAAAAAACTTTAAAAATCATGAAGGAATCTTTGAAACCATTTTTAACATCTTTGAAATCAATTGTAAGAACTCGGTTTTTATATTTGAGGTACGGGCGTCTTCTTTTCTCTTTTCCACAAGTTTTTTTTAATAAAATATGGAAAATGGGGATAAATCCTAAATTTTGGAAGTACACGTCGTGTACTTTTTCCACACGCCATGTACTTCTGGCCGTGTAGGGATGAGTACACGGGGCGTGTAGCCATGTCGGCGACAAAGGGTATATGAACCGACTACATGCCATGTAGGGGTCCTATACACACCGTGTAGTCAGTCGGCAGACCAAAACAGTATGGCGGTGGAGTAGCCGCCAGCTGGGCGATAGTACACACCGTGTACTCAGAAGTACATGCCATGTACTCATGTCGACAGGTGAACAGTATGGTGGTTCCGCCAGAGGAACCGTTAAATGAAGGGAGTACACGCTGTGTACTTGGAAGTACACACCATGTACTTTGTTTTTTTTGCTTAAATTGGGAAGTAGCCTCCCCTATTCATATGGAAGGCTTAGAACTGGAGGAAGGAGCGGGAGTGGATGGTCGGACTTTTAGAGATCCACTGATCGAGCGTCTGGAATCTGATTCCACCTCAGACGATCTCGTTGGAACTGCATAGGTAAGCCCTCTCTTCTCCTAGCGTGTTGATTACCAATTTTTTTTCCCAACAGGAGTTATTTGAGGTTAAGCGAGTTTTTTTCTTCGTCATATCTACATCATTCTTAGGTGTTTTTGGAGTCGACGTTCGGGTATACGACTCGTTGGCGTATAAGGTAGGTGGCTTGGTGTTTGTTTTCACAACTGTCATGTGTTTTGTGCGTTTTTTGCACCACAAACCCATGTTAAGGTGTCATGTGCTTGAGGCCGTTTCTATATTAAACACTTAGAATTGATTAGGTATTTAATTATGTTATTAAAATATTGGTTTGGATCATTGTTTAGATTTGGAACTACCCCATGGGTGTGTTCCATTATTTAGCCGTTTGTCCAGGATACCCAAGGGTATGCCTTAAAAGTAGTAATTTTATAATTTCTTCAAGAGGAATTGCTTGATTATTGCATATTTACATGTTGGGCATGGACCATTTACCTGATAGCCTGAGGGCAGTGTTGTGATTAGCATGTGGGCGTTGTTATACCTAGCCTGTGGGCAACTTCTTCTGTGCCTGCGAGTAGCTGATTTTGTGCCTGTGGGTGACACTAATTATGCCTGTGGTCAATATATATGTGCCTATGGGCAGAATGTTGTGTTGGATACTCTTTACATGAGTGTAGGGGTTTACGTGTCTACGAGCTTTTAGCGGTTACTTAGAATATTCACTGTGGTGATATTTCAAAATTAAATGATTAAAATGAATATTAAAATGGAAATTTAACTTGTAAGTTGGTTACTTGTGAGTACTGCTTAATTTATTGCATTTACTATTGCACACTATTGTTGTATGCTTACACGCAGTTGGGCACGGGCCTTTGGTGGGTGCCTACTGAGATATATTTCTCACACCCTGTTTGTGTCACGCTTTTCAGCACAAACAGATTACGTTAATGCTGGTGTAGATAGGGGCAAGAGTCCCTATACAGGTACATGATTGCTACTGGAGAGTAGGAGGGCATGGGACCGAGCCTAGGCTCGTGATGCCACTAACAGTTGTTTTGCTGTGTGTTGCTGTACTCTGCTTTTGTTTTACTGTATTGATGTATAACATGTTCTGGCTATTTTATTAGAACTTGAGACATGTAGCATCATCATTTATATATTGTTGGTTATATCCACTACTATTTTGTATTTCAGTTGTATATGGTTTACTGCGTCTGCTGTCGTAGTATGTTTTATTTTGTATTCCGCTGCGCTACACTTTGAAAAATGAGAACACAGTTTCCCCGCTATCAGACCTTGGCCCTCACTGCTAGTTGGTAGCCTCTGGAATTTGGGGAAATGCGTTTGAGGTCAACTAGAGAACCGGGTTCAGGGATCTCGTTTCGTGGAACCCGGGACCCGGACGTTATATAGTGGTATCAGAGGGGTCCCTTTCTTTGACTTACTATTTGCAGCCGTAGTCAGGGATAGGACGGACCGGTAGTTGGTAATAAGTTGTGCCCGGGCATAGCTAACCCATGTACAGGGAAAAGCCAGTCTACCCTGTATTTTACAATTTTTTTGATTTTTCAAATTTTACAGTTGATATATTTTCACCGTTGGGTGACACACTTGAGATTGTGCTGTTATAATTTATATGTGGGTTCTATTTAGTTGCAACTCGATGAGATGAGGGTATGCCATCTCATGCATCATTTAGGAACATGCTAGAAATCACATGCCATGCATAGTTCCATGCCATGTATGTGCATTAGAAGTTGCATGTTGTTGTGATAGTTGTTGTACTAGAAAAGCATGTTGTTGTGATAGCTGCTTGATAAAATACCTGCTATGAGATACGGTATTTTTAGGCGAGCCTGTTTGTAAATTGGACGCCAAACTCTGGTTTGTGGGGAGTATGGGCCCCCATTGACTGAAATTTGGTGGATCATTGACTGTTTATTTCATTACAACACAGATAAGATGTTAAACTTTGATTAGTGGGGAGTATGGGCCCTCACGGTTCGTAATTTGACACTTAGGTGTTGTTGTTCTGTATTTTTTGGGTTCCGGGGAAGTTTCTAAGGCATAATGTCTGGAACCCCAGTATAAACGCCGTGTAGTATTTTTACACACGCCATGTATAGTCATATTTTCGTGAAGAAAAATGAACTTTTTAAGTACACCTTGTGTACTTTTAGTACACGCCGTGTAGTCTCTTCCCGTGTCACAAACCGTGTGGGCGGCGACACGGGGTAGGGAAGTGCTTTGGAAAAACATTCCATGTATCATATCTACACGCCGTGTAGAGTTGACTCATAGTCCTGCCCTGTAACTAACAACACGGGTTGGTGAACTCCTTTAGAGAACATGCCCTGTCAATTATGAACACGCCGTGTAGTGTGACCTAGGGAATTGTCCATGTAACTAACAACACGGGTTGATGTCACCGTTCCTTGAACACATCGTGTACTTGTGGGACATGCCGTGTAGTCTTGTCCGAGGACAGACCGTGTGGAGTAAGCCGTGTGGCTGGGAAATGGGGGTGGTGTACATGCCGTGTGCGGGTGTAACACGCCGTGTAGTGTCAAGCCGAGTATTCGTCCGTGTCATAGACGACACAGGCAGTTGGAAAATAACACCATACACGACGTGTAGATATTATAAATGTTGTGTAGTTTTGTTCAAATGGGAGCCGTGTGGCTTAGCCATGCAGAAGGACCCGGGCATGAGAAGGGGAGTCAAGTACATGCCGTGTAGTCAGTATACATGTCGTGTAGTCTTGTTTTTCACTTTTTGAATGCCTTATTCCTCCTGTTCTTTTTTGGGATTCTTCGTTTACATTCTTTGATAATCTTGATTCCAAGGCGTGCTTTTTGACCTTGTAGTGTCAAGCTACCTAGACGACCGTGCGTTGTTCACCAGGAGAGCGGTGACGACTATACTCCAGAGATGGTGGGCCATGGGCTACCAGTTGATCCTCCAGCAGAGCCAGATGCAGCACCAACTGTTATACCGGGCATAGGCGTGGAGGCGCAGTTCCGTGAAGGCTTTATGTGGTTCATGCAGACCATTCAGGGAGCACCTCCGGCTACCACATCTATGGATGAGCTTACAGGTATCTTCCAGCAGCAGCATCCGTCTACGTTTTTAGGGGATGGCAGACCACAGGATGCTGAGTCTTGGATGGGTTCGATGTAGAATTTTTTTGAGCATCTTGAGACGCCTCCAGGGTGGAGGGTCAATCTTGTGACATATATGCTGCGTAATTCTGCCAAGAGGTGGTGGGATGTTACCACCCAGTCAGAGCATCACAAAGACATGGTGTGGTATGATTTTTAGGCAGTCTTCTATGACTTGTTCTTCCCAGAGACGTTGAGGGTAGATAGAGTTCGAGAGTTCATGAATCTGTAGAAGGTCACTATATCAGTGATGGACTATTCTGCTCGTTTCACCGAGATTCAGCGCTTTTCACCCGTGGTGGTGGGTGATGAGACATTGAGAGCCAGACATTTTGAGGATGGTCTTCAGTATGACATTCGAGTGTTGGTGAATGTCTTTAGGTTGCCTACTGTACACGCTATTGTGAACGAGGTTCTGATCACAGAGTGTAACCTTTGAGAATATAGTGGTGTGGGCCAGGGAGGTTTAGCACCAGTTACTGGTACTTTTTTTGCTGGCAAGAGGAAGAGACAGGTGGAATTCTCTCAGGGCAGAATTACCAGTTAGAAGAATACTTCAGGTGGCCAGGTTATGTTCTAACAGTGTGGTAGAGAGGGGCACAAGATGCCACAGTGTCCACGAGACCCAATGGAGTGCCAATCTTGCGGTAGGATGGGTCATCTGCAGCGCTTTTGCATGGAGTTTCCACCGATGGATAGTGAGAGGGGTTCTGTGCAGACTCCGCGAGCGGGAGCGGGACCAGCTGCTTCTTACCAGTCCGAGAATTGGAATATGTTAGGGCGTACATGCAGGGGTGGTGGTCGTGGCTGTGGTATCCAGACACCAGAATCTCGGAGGCAGCAGGATGGGATAGGTTAGGGTAGCCAGGCTGTGTCGTAGGGCCGAGGAACTGGGCAGGCATATGTAGTGCAACAGACCCAGCATGAGTAGGATCCTATACCTTCTACAGTCAGAGGTACTATTTTAGTAGCTTCTCTTTATCTTCAATACTTTTTTATATGGGTGCAACTCATAGTTTCATATTTGTACCCGTTGTGGAGATCCTTGGTATCTGTGTTTCTATTTCTTCTAATATCATGACGCTAGACACTCCGTTGGGGACTAGAACAGCTGGTGTGTGTTAGTTCAAGGAGTTCCCCCTTGAGGTTGGTGGGTGTCACTTTCTTTTGGACCTCTATATCTTAGATAAGATGAGCTATGATTTCATTCTCAGGATGGGCTGGTTGGTTCCCTTCCAATCCATTGTAGACTACTATCGTCGCAGGGTGAGTTTCACGTCACCAGATGGCGGAGAGTTTTTATACAAGGGCGAATGGGATGTTCAGGCGAGTCGAGCTGGACCATAGCATCGTGGGTGTGGTGGAGTCACAACCCAGATTGTGAGCTTATATCTGGATGATCAGGGGACTCGTCAGACAAATTTCCCTCCAGTTGTTGAATGTTTCATGGATGTCTTCCCGGATGACTTTTTGGGTCTACCTCCATAGAGAGAGGTGGAGTTCTCCATTGATCTTGTGCCAGGAGCAGCACCGGTGTCCATTACTCCATATAGGATGGCTACACCTGAGTTGCAGAAGCTCAAGAGGCAGTTGGAGGAGTTGCAGACAAAGGGATTTATCCGACCCAGTACTTCTCCTTGGGGTTCTCTAGTCCTTTTTGCGAAGAAAGTGGATGGTACCCTCAGACTTTGCGTGGATTATCGGAAGTTGACCCAGTTGACAGTTAAGAACCAATATCCCTTACCAAGGATTGATTATCTTTTTTATCAACTTCGTGGAGTACGAGTGTTCTCGAAGATCGAACTGAGATTAGGAAATCTTCAGCTGTGCGTGAGACCGTCTGATATACCTCTCATGGATTTTAGGAGCAAGTATGGTCTATACTAGTATAAGGTTATGTCGTTCGGACTCACGAAAACGCCATCGGTTTTCATGGCTCTGATGAATTGTGTGTTCCATCCTTATCTGGATTCTTTTGTGGTAGTATTCGTGGATGACATCTTAGTGTACTCTCACACTCGACACGACCATGACACCCATCTTGATATCGTATTGAGTACACTGAGAGAGCATTGACTATATGTTAATCTCTCAATGTTACACTTTTGAATGGACCAGATTCACTTCCTGGGTTATATCATCTCTGAGGAAGGAGTTTCAGTAGACCCAGAGAAGGTAAGAGCAGTGGTTTCATGGGAGCAGAATAAGAACATGTTTGAGATACGAAGTTTCATAGGGTTGGCTGGTTACTACAGACATTTCATGTAGGACTTCTCCCACTTAGCAGTGCCGTTGACGGGATTGACTAAGAAGGGCATGAAGTTCATTCGGATGGAAGCTTGCGAGATAACCTTTCAGGACCTTAAGGTATAGTTTACATCACCACCGATCCTGATACTCCCAGAGTCGGGGAAGAGCTATACAGTTTACAGTGATGCATCAGGTATTGGGCGGGGAGTAGTGTTGATGCAGGGCGATCGAGTTGTTGTATATGGGTCTCAGCAGTTAAGGCCACATCAGAGGAATTACCTGATGCATGATCTTGAGTTAGCTGTAGTTGTACATGTGTTGCACTGTTGGAGAAATTATCTATTGAGGGAACATTTTGTGGTTTTTATCGACCACAAAAGCCTCAAGTATATCTTTACTCAGCATGACCTGAATATGAGGCAGAGAAGGTGGGTCAAATACCTTCAGTCCTCTGATTTTGAGCTTACCTATACACCTGGTAAAGGCAATGCAGTAGCTGATGCACTGAGTAGGAAGACTCAGATACATGCAGTGCAGGAGGCCAGTGGTGAGTGGTAGCTCATGGATTTTTTTCTCTGAGATACATCTGGAGGTGCACGACCGTCAGGGGTAGACTTATCTTTCCTCTTTAGCTGTAAATTATACCCTCCCGGATAGAGTGAGGGTGAGGCCTGTATTTGATCCAGAAGGCCCAGTTCTACTAGAGTCGGTGGCAGGTGAGGACCCTTCTCCTAGTTGGACGATGGTCAATGAGGAGGTTTTGTATTTCCATAGATGAGTATGGGTTCCATGGGATATACACGAAGAGCTGATGTGGGAGTTTCGTGCTTCAGCTTGGGCAGTTCATCCCAGGGTTACCAAGATGTACCGAGACTTGAGACCTTAGTACTGGTGGCCGGGTATGATGAGAGATGTAGTTGGTTTTGTTATGAGGTTTTCCACCTATCACCAGGTGAAGGCAGAGCATCAGAGACCAGGTGGGCTGTTACAGTAGTTACCCATTCTGGAGTAGAAATGGGATGATGTCGCGATGGATTTCGTGAATAATTTTCCGAGGTCACCTCTTGGAAATGATGTCGTGTGGGTTCTTGTTGACAGGCTCATGAAGGTAGCACACTTCTTGCCGATCAAGGAGACCGTCGGTGTTGACAAACTGAGAAGGTTGTATATCCGAGAGATCATGCGTCTTCATGGGGTCCCTCGTTCTATCTTTTCTTATAGGGACTCTTGCTTCACGTCTTGTTTCTAGCAGATTTTTTAGAAGGCACTGGGTACACATGTGCTTCTGAGCAGAGCCTACCACCCTCAGACTGACGGCCAGTCAGAGCATACGATACAGGTGCTAGAGGACATGCTGCATGCATGCGTACTAGACTTTGGGGGCTCCTGGGAGAAGCATATACCCCTGGTAGAGTTTTCCAATAACAATATATTTCAGGAGACTATTGAGATGGAACCTTGATAGGATTTATATGGTAGGCCGTGCTGATCACCTTTATGCTGGATAGAGGCAAGTGAGGCAGCTTTTCTGGGGCCAGAGCTCGTGCAGGAGACTTCTGAGCAGGTTTAGTTGATTCAGAAGCGTATGGCTACCACACAGTCTCGTCAGAAATCTTATGTTGATCACCGTAGACGACCTTTGTCATTCGTGGTTGGGGATCAGGTTTTCTTGCGTGTTTTTGCCGTGGCTGGGACACAAGTGGATCAAGAGACAGGGTAAACATTCACCGCTGTATGTGGGGACATTTGAGATTCTAGAGAGAGTCGGGCAGGTTGCTTATTGGTTGCGATTACCACAACGGTACCGAGCCATGCATGACGTCTTCCACGTATCTCAGTTGCATCGCTATTATTCAGACTCATCTCATGTCTTTAAGCCCGTAGAGGTTGAGCTAGAGGCAGATGTGTCATTTGAGGATCATCTGATTCATATCATTGACAGGAGCACGAAGGTTCTCTAAGGCCGGTCAGTTCCTCTCGTACGGGTGCTATGTCAGAATGGACGAGTGCAGGATGAGACTTGGGAGCGGGAGGCCGACGTATGTGCTTAGTGGCTGGAGTTGTTCACGGCTATATATTCTCCCCCCTTTGAAGGGCAATTTGGGGACGAATTGCTATAAGGGGGGAAGATTGTAAGAACCCAGTTCTTATCTTTGAGGTACGAGTATATTCTTTTCTCTGTTCCTCAAGTGTTTTTAATAAAATATTGAAAATGGGGGAAATCCTATATTTTCTAAGTACACGCCGTGTACTTTTTCCACACGTTGTGTACTTATGGCCGTGTTTGGATGAGTACACGGGGCGTGTAGCCATGTCGGCGACAAAGGGTATAGGATCTGACTACACGCCATGTAGGGGTCTTGTACACGCCTTGTAGTCAGTCGGCATACCAAAATAGAAAGGCGGTGGAGTAGCCGCCAGCTGGGCGACAGTACACGCCGTGTACTCAGAAGTACATGCTGTGTACTCATGTCGATGGGTGAACAGTATGGCGGTGCTGCCAAGGGAACAATTAAATGAAGGGAGTACGCGCCGTGTTCTTGGATATACGTGCTGTGTACTTTGTTTCTTCACTTAAATCGGGCAGTAGCCTCCCCTTTTCATAGGGAAGGTTTAGAACCGGAGGAAGGAGCTAGAGTGGACGACAGGACCTTTGGAGATCCACCGATCGAGCATCTGGAATCTGATTCCGCCTCGAACGATCTTGTTTGAACCGCATGGGTAATCCCTCTCTTCTCCTAGCATGTTGCTTACCAATTATTCTCCTAATGGGAGTTATTTAAGGTTAAGCTAGTTTTGTTCTTCCTCAGATCAACGTTGTTCTTAGGCGTTTCTGGAGTCGACGTTTGGGTATACCGCTCGTTGGCATATAAGGTAGGTGACTTGGTGTTTGTTTTTACAACTGTCGTGTGTTTTTTGTGTTTTTGCACTAGGAACCCATGTTGGGGTGTCATGTGGCTGAGGCCATTTCTATATTAAACACCTAGAATTGATTGGATATTTAATTATGTTATTAAAATGCTGGTTGGGATTGTTTCTTGGATCTGGAACTACCTTGTTGGTGTGTTCCACTGTTTAGCCGTTTGGCCAGGATACCCGAGGGTATGCCTTAAAAGTAGTAATTGTAGAATTACCTGAAGAAGAATTGCTTGTTTACTGCATATTTACATGTTGGGCATGGTCCGTTTATCTGATAGCCTGAGGGAAGTGTTGTGATTAGCCTGTGGGCGTTGTTCTACCTAGCCTTTGGGAAACTTCTTCCGTGCCTGTGGGCTGATGATTCTTTGCCTGTGGGCGACACTAATTACGCCTGTGGGAAATATCCATGTGCATGTGGGAAGATTCTTGTGTTGGATACTCTTTACCTGAGGGTAGGGGTTTACGCATCTGCAGACTTTTAGCGGTTACTTATAATATTCACTGTGGTGATATTTTAAAATTAAATGATTAAAATTAATATTAAAAGGGAAATTTAACTTTGAAGTTGGTTACTTGTGAGTACTTCTTACTTTATTGCATTTACTATGTCACACTGTTGTTGCATGCTTACACGCAGTTGGGCATGTGCCTTTGGTGGGTGCCTACTAAGATATATTTCTCACACCCTATCTTGGTCATGCTTTTCGGCCTAAATAGATTATGTTGCTGCAGGTGTAGATCGGGGAAAGAGTCCCAATACAGGTACATGATTGCTATTGGGGAGTAGGAGGGCATGGGACCGAGCCTAGGCTCATGATGCCGCTGCTAGCTATTTTGTTGTGTGTTGTTGAACTCTGCTTTTGTTGTACTGTATTGTTGTATAACATGTTCTGGATGTTTTCTTAGAACATGAGACATGTAACATAATCATATATATACTGCTTTTTATATCCACTGTTGTTGTGTATTTCAATTGTATATGGTTTATTGCTTCCGATCTCGTTGTATGTTTTATTTTGTATTCCGCTGAACCACACTTTGACAAATGAGGGCATAGTTTCCCCACTATCAGACCTGGGCCCTCACTACTAGTTGGCATCTTCTAGCATTTGGAGAAATGCACATGAGTTCATGTGGAAAACCGGGTTTAGGGCACCCGTTGCGTGGCACTCGGGATGGTGACGTTACAACAATTTTGTTGAAAATAATTGATATTTAATTTTAAACACTTTTAAATTGTTTTTGAAGACATTGATTTCATGGAGCAAAAATTTCCAAGTAAAGAGAGAATAACATTAAACAAAGCATAAAATATCATGAAAATAATTAGATTAATGATAAAACAAGTCAAATTTAATTATATAGACAATGTAAAATAATTTTGGTTTATAACAAAACATGTGTCTCCAAGAAATAAAATTAAGATAAAATTAACATACTGATTTATTAACTTTTGAAGTAAACCCCAGGAAATAATAAAATAAATTGAAACATTTAATCCCATGAATTAAATAAAATTTATCATATACCATGTCATGGGGAGATATCTACACCACACAATAAAAATAAGTGTTGATTCTGGCATACATCTCTAAAAAATAAAGTGAGACGAGAAATCCCTTATAACTTGAGTTACTTCAGAATCACGAACCCCTGAAATAATAACAACAATTAAATATATGAATATAATTGAATAAAATAAATTAATTATATAATATTTCATAGGTTATTATATACACCACATAAAATAAGATATTGGTGAATACGACATGTATCTCAAGGAAATAAAAAGTGAGATGGAAGTCCGTTATTTTTAGTCTTGACTTCGTCCACACACGTTGAAACCTCTTATATAATAAATATAACATTATTATAAATCTTAAATAGATTCATATTCATATATATAATACCATATATTATTTACTTATGACTTTATATTATTCTCTTATTAACAAATACATGTTGAAGTTAGCTTTCAGGTAATAACTTCTTTTTTCATATATGTTTTGACTTTTTATCATTTTTCCTTTTACATAGGTCATAATTTCAACATCTATAGAATTATAATAATAATATAAATATCATATATATATTACATATAAATTAATTAATAATAATTCATAAAATTTATATATTGAAAATAAAATACACCATTAATGGAGATGGTAGCCCATACACACACATTAATGGTGTTTTCATTTTCTTGTTAGGTTAAAAGAAAATAAATTATTTTATATATTATCATTATAGAATAATTTTTATGTCACATATAACATATATATTCCCAAATTTTATCATTATTATGAAAAAAGGTGAAATATTGGTGAATAATACATTACATTACATCGTGGAGATGGCATGCCATATATACACAGAAGCGACGTTATCATTTTCCCAAAATATTAGACAGATGATAAAACGGTAGAAGTGATATTATAATTATAGAAGTATAAATATATGAAAAACATCATACATAAATATTAAAACCAGAATTATTCTAACTCATAAAATACAGTGATGGAAAATTAATTGGGTCACTACGTGAAGATGGTAAGTCGTACACACACACAAGTGATACTTTCATGTTTTTTGTTTGATGGGAAAAGGCATTTATAGTGGCATGTTCATAATAACAATAAAGTTTAAAGATATTTAGGAGGATGAATATATTATTTTATTGTATATATCATATATTTATAGGTGTTATAGAAATGTAGAAAAATAAAAAGACCAGTTAGAGGGATTACCACTTCTTCAGAATAGATCATTTAGAACTCCACTAAAGGACTCTAGAGATGGTTCTTTGGGAATACCAAAAACATTTTAATTTGGATATATAAGTTGATAAGTTAAATTTGTAGGGTTTATTCAAGTTATAAGGATCAATGTGGTGTGAATAATTGAGGGAGGAGTTTTCCTTTTATAATGAAGGAGAGGGGCACTTTTGGAATTTCAAAATATATTAAATTTTATTAAATACAATATCAATCTAAATACCTCCAAAAGTACATGGATTCTAAGATAATATGTGATATATTTGTAATATCATCATACAATAAATTTTAGTCAGGTTTTAATTTAAATTTAAGCCATATCATTTTTATTAACCCTTAGTTAACAAATTTTAATTTCAACTATGCTGACAAACATTTCAATTTTGAGAAAATGTAATTATTAAATATAAAGTGTCAATTGCACCATAAATGGTCATTATATGATAATTTGGACCGTATCTCATAACCATTAATTATTTAATATTTTTATTATTTTTAAATAATTTAATAACATATAACAATCATAAAATATCACTCATATCATTTTTGACACTATTCTTTATTTTTCTTTTAAAAATAAAATAACAACAAGATTTCATTGAAAACAATATATTGACTCATCCCTAACATATAAAAGTATTTCAAAAAATTCATTTATGACATTATTTATATAAAATTTTATTTATTTTAGTATTTTTAATATCATTTATTTGGCATTTCCATTAGTTAAAAAACAATTGTATCAACATTTTAGAATCATTTAACGTATTTATCTATTTCATAAAAATTAAACATAAATTACTATTATAAATAAAAAAATTATATTTCAAATGTATATTTATAGTTTAATTTATAAAATTTTCACCCTATATTAAAAATGATATAGTTTTTGAGAATATGAGTATGATATCTTTAATTTTTTTTAAATAAAATATAATAAATGTCTTACTCTAACCCAAGTGGATTAGAAAGGTTATAATTTTTTCCAAAGAATTATTTTTTTAGAAACCCACTAATCTGATGAAATTAGGGTAAGTGTTAGGGTAATTTTATAATATTTATAAAAACAATTACCCTTAATTACATAATTTACCTTTTATTGTGAAAGTAAAAAAATATTAAAGATATTATTTTTAATTCCCTAAATTAAAAGAAAAATATTTACATAACTTGAACCCTCTAATTAAAAATATTGAATGCATTTTTGAAAATTCAAAACATATAAGTTTTGGTAATTAATTTAAAATTAATATTGTTTATGGGGTGATAAAATGGGTAATTAAAGTTAAAAACAAAAAAGATTGAAATGTTTTAATATCTAGATTCAATGTAAAATTGTTGAAAATAACCTAAATTATATTAAATGATATAAAATTTATCTAATTAAACTTTAAAACATTCAAAAATATAATTTAACACTATAAATTATATAGATGAAAATGTTTTTTTAATTTAAATTTCAAAGTGTTTTTACTATTCATCAAAACATGAAAATTATAAGAAAAATATCAAAAAATCAACCAAGTAAATTTTTATTTCCATCATTAAAATAATAATTATTTTTCTAAAATAATATATAAATGTTTAAAAAAAATTATTTCAAATCGGTTCACCATTAAAAGGAGATAAAATTAATCTTTTGAAAAATAATGGTTTTTATGAATGAAATTGGGTCTCTTCATATCTTCTTCTAAACAATATTTTGTATAAATATGAAAAATATTTTATTTAAAATATAAAATATATATTTCATTAATATCATCCAATAATTGTAATTTTTTTTATTAAGACAAAATGACTTTGGGATCATAAAAATAAAAACATTTCCATTAAATTCAATCGGTATATATTATCATTCCTAATTAATTAGTATCAAATGAATTCATCTTATAAACTATATATTTTTATGGGTTTGTTAATATTAGTAACAAATGATAATTTAATGGCTATGTTATATGTTATTATTTTAAATAATAATATTTTAATAATACTTTGTTGATCTGTAAAACATGATCTTGTGTGTAACGCAATCTATCGAAAGAACTCGATATTGTGTGTAACACATTACATGAATTGTGTTGGTTATACCAAATTTTAATATAAGTATTTATTTTAGTGAATCCTTTACTTATTGTTGCGTACAAATAATGTATAACTTGGTTCTTTCATATAATGGATGTTATATTCAGTGTTGTGTGAAATAAAAAGTATCGATAATATTTATTTAACTCAAAAAAAAATATTTCACAAAAATATATTGGAGTCCCCATATAAAACCCTTAAAATGAATTTAACCCTTGAAATTCATCTAGGCTATCATGGTTTAATACTTTAATGTTCCTTTCATAAAAACCCATATTGTAAAAAGGAATGATAAAACTAACTCTTAAAAAGGAAAGTTAGAAACCTAGAAATTTCCCAAAGTAACTCATAACTAGGTTTACACATTGTGGAACATAGGTGAGAAGTGAAAACATGGAAATCAATGAGAAATATAAATATCATTTCATGATGGAGAGTGATAGATAATATGGTTAGGAGAAAGTTAACAATCACAAGGACATAAATCTACGATGATCTAAGGGGTCATTTGATTCATCAGAAAATAAGGTGATAGAGTAAAATTTTCAGTTTCAAGATCCTTTCCCTATAGTTGTATAATTTTTATGAGAATAGACACATAGTTTATCACATTTCATAAGTATAATACCATCCTTTTTTGTGCCTTGATCAATTTCCACTTCATCTCTTCTTCCAAGAAATGAAAGTGAAGTTATCATTCCTGAAGCATTAGCATGTCATGAGATACATAAGATGATAGGGTGTTCTATTTGTCTTAACATTAAAAAAATTAACATAGGATATCCAATATTCATATATCCTCATGTGGTGAGATAATATTTTAACCTCTAAAACCACATCCAATGTTTGACATAATTGTTCCATAAATGGTTATCCTTATAACATTTCTGAAAGTTTAAGGTCCAAAACATTAGAAATAAGGTCATTATATTTTTCAAAAATAGCTTAGAATTGATCTCCCATATATCATAAAGTATCTATTGTTTGTCACATAATATACATGTGACAACCTATATCATTAATTCTTGTAAAAAAATATTGAATACATGTACACTTCTTTATTCATTATATAATGTTTTTTTTCTTAAAAAGAAAAACATTTCCATGGAATGATTAGGTTCATCCGTGTACCAATAAGATGTGTGATTTTATTATTTAATAATCCAAGTAGATAATCACATGAAATTTCTCTAATGGATGAAAAATAACATTTTCATAGGGTTCATTTATACAAAATATAACATGAAATTCCCAAAAAAATGATAGAAGGATAAATAGTCCCAAATTATCATGGTTCACTTAATCCATTGTGATGGAATAATATTTTCCTTTTTTCCCTCAGAGGTTTATGTGGCTAATAGTCCACATTACTCCTTGTATTGGGGAACCTGTTAACATAATTCCCAAACTACTTGAAATTGAATCACTGAATTTTGGGAGGTATATTTTGTGAAGATTTCTCATTATTTACATCATTATCTAATTTATTCCCATAACATTAGTATTCATTAGCTTGATGACCTTATTTTCCACACTTGTAACACCCTATTTTCCTTTTTAGGCATTCACTTGAGTGCTTTTCCCCACACATAAAACAGATACTAGTCCCCTTTATAAACTTTTCTCTATGTTCCCTTCTACACATTGAGGATTATATAAACCTAATACTATTCCATCCAATGTTTTTATAGATTCCTTTGATTTATATTCTTCCTTTATTATCACAAACAAGGGATATATGGGATAGTTCAATCACTCTTTTTATAATAAAAATATTGGTGAGTTACTTTTTGAAAAATAAGTTTTCGAACTCATCCCAATATATAGAGTCAATTTTATCATGTCTCCTCATATTGTTGATAATGTTCCATCATTGATTCTCTTAACCTTATAAGAAACAACTGAACAACTTAACATTTTCTCATTATAAACTATGGAGAATGAAAAATACCTTTTCAATTGTATTGATCCATTTCTCAACAACTATTTGTTCAGATATTACACTAAAATAAGGTGGATGTTTCTTTAATAAGGATTCAACAAAATGTTGTTCCCTACTTGGTCATTTGGACATCCAACGATTCGTGGTTATTTTCAAACCAATTATGTTTTCCATTCCTTCTACCATAAAATTTGGTTTCTGAGGAGGGCCATCATTTCATTGTGAATTATATTTCTCATTAACATGGTTCATTTAAGATCCATCCATTGACTATAACCAAAAATATACTATTGTAAGAAACCCTAATAATTCTGGTAAAGCAACATAACCAAGGTAAATTACCTTCAATCTATAACATATTTGGTTTAATCCTTGGATTTTCATCATCATTACTTAAATTATAGGATTATAATATATACTTAGATTTATACTTAGATACATCCCTAGAAATATCCATAGAAATATCTCAAGGGATCTGACAATATATTATTCATCATCGTTTCCAAATTATGAATAAACCATCGTTTTGATACCAACTATAACAACTCATGATATTCATTCACGGATATTATATATTTTTTTCATAATACGCTTATACAAGCCCAAAGACCATATTAGGTTAGTTCCTTTAGAAACTTGGAAGCAAAAATAATTGGCTCATAATAAATATATATCTTCCCCCACATATTTTATCATATCTAGAACCATTTTTCACATATCATACTTAAGAAAATTCTTCATATACTGGGGAAATGAAATCAATGAAAAAGGGTCAGCTCAGATGCTCATTTAGGGTAAAAAATGGAGGCATGTAAACATAATCACAAGCATAAGGGTATGACAACGTGATCATGAAAATATATGATCATACTCTGTATATCAATTATCATAAATATAAATCATGGCATAAATATTTTAAGTTCATAATACATCAGTCATATAGAAATAATGTACCCAATCCATGAAATCATTACCTTGGAATAAGACATAAAATTTGTGCATTACACATAAGAATATAAAATTATTTTCATATTATTCAAGGCATTGCTACCAAGTCTATATTTTTAGTATAATTTTACTACCCATACCATCATGGTAGTCAAGATTTACTCTCATGACAATCTTAGTAGTCATAGTTCACTCCCATGAAAATCTTATAGGAAAAACACCTTTACTGAACTGAATTCACTCCCCATTCCATCCATGTCTATCTCATGAGATATAAATCATTACCCAATATTTTATAGGGTGATATAGTTCCAACAAATCACATAAGAAAAATCATACATATATTTTCCATTAGAACAAAAATCATTTTAGAATCCATAAAAAAATGAGTTTCATTAACATTTAATTATAATATAACTCGTGGAAAATAAACATAATTACTAAAAATCAATACATCACAAAAAAAATATTCATGGAAATAATAAGAAAATTATCATCTAATAATATCACTAGTAATACATTAGTAACCGTAACAAATTTCATCTTATTTGGAAATTAATTTCAAAAGATCTTCCTAAAACATTTTTTTTATGGAAATATAATTTCCTATTTGAAAAATGTTTTTTAAATAATAAAACATTTTATAATATTTTTTTACTAAATAAAACTTTAAAAATCATAAATAAATGTTTGAAACTATTTTAATCATCTTTTATACCATTTTAAACATCTTTGAAATCAATTTTCTTGAAAATTATTAAAAAATAATTTAAAACATTTTTAAAAAACATTGTTTTGAAGGAACATTGATTTCTGATTGAAGAGAAAATAACAGAACATGAAGCCTAACATATCAGGAAAATAAGTATATTTTTGACACAACATTTCAAATTTAATTATATAGACCTTGTAGAATAATATAGGTGCATTCCAAAACATTTTTCTCAAAGAAGAGAAATTAAGACAAAAATAACATACTGATTTGGTATATTTTGAACCGTTAACCCCATGAAAGAATAAAATAAATTGAAAACATAAATATCATGATATAAATAAAATTAATGATATAAAATTTTAGTGGGAAATATATACATCACTTAAAAAGAATAGGTGTTTATTATCATATATATCCAATAGAAATAATGTGAGATGAGAAATCCTTTACTACTTTAGTAAATTTAGAATCGGGAACCCCAATACTAAATAACATAAATTAAAATCTTAATATCATTAAATATATTAAATTAATGATATAACACATAATAGGTCAGTATATACACTAAACAAAAGAAGCGAGTGGTGAATATGACATATATATCATGGAAATTAAAAGTGAGATGAAATTCCCTTACATTAAGTCTTAAATTCCTTTACACATGATAGATTCTATTGTACAATAAATATAATTTTATTATACATCTAAAATAGAGCCATAGTCATATATTCAATACCGTATATTATTTACTTATGAATTTATATTACTCTCTTATTAAAAAATCCATGTTAATGTTATGTTTCAGGTAATAATCGCTTTTTTTGTAAATGTTTTGAATTTTTATCCTCAGTCCCCTTAAATAGATCATAATTTCATTATCTAGAAAATTATAATCATGGTATAAATATCATATTTTTATTCTTTATATATTTATTCATATTGATTCATAAAATTTAGAGATATAAAATAAAATACACTATTAATGGAGACGGTAGGTCGTACTTATGCATGAACGTTGTTTTCCTTTTCTTGTCGGGTTAAAATAAAAGAAAGTATATGAAATATTAACATTCAAGAATTATTTTCATATCATATGTAAAATATATATTCATAAAATTCATCCTTATTACCGTCCATATTAAATATTGGTTAACAACAATTCACATCGCATCGTGGAGATGGCGAGTCATGTATATGCACAACCGACGTTATAATTTTCCCAAAATATTATATGGATCGTAAAAATATAAAAGTTATATTATAATCCTAGAAGTATAATTATTTCATAAATATGATATATAAATATTAAACCCATCATAATTATTACTCATAACATATGGTGATAGAAAATAAATTGCGTTGATATGTGGAGACGGTAAGCCATACATACGTATAAACGATACGTTCAATTTTTTGAGGAAAATTGAGATATATAATGGTGTGTTCATAATCATAATTAAATTTTATAATATTTATAAAGCTGAAGTAATTATTTTATAATATATATCATTGAGTTAGATGAGATATATAAGTGTAGAAAAAGGGAATGATCGGTTTGAGCGGTTACCTCTTCTTCAGAATGACTCCTTTAGATTTACTCTAAAGGACTCTTGAGTCGATCCATTGGGAATACAATAAACTCTATAATGTGTTTATGTAAGATTATAAGTAAAATTGGATGGTTTTAGTCAATATAAAAGGCTCGATGTGGTGTAGATAAGTGCGAGGGAGGTATCCTTTTATAATGAAGGCGAGGGCACATTTGAAAATTAAAAAATATTAATTTATAATAAATTAAATATAAATAAAAATACCTCAAAAAGTAAATGTATTAGAATATAATATGTGAAAATGTTTTATTATAATAAACCAATACATTTTAGGTAGCTTTTGATGTAATTTGAAATAGTATCTTTTTAAATAACCCTTAGTTAACCTAATTTAATTTTAACTATGCTAACAAAGTTTTTAATGTTAAGACAAGGAATATTTTACATATAAAGGTTCAATTGTACCATAAATTCTAATTTTATGATATTTGATATCATATCATGTCCCCTTGTAATTATTTAATATTATTAATATTTTTATATAATTTAATAAAATATTACATTTAAAAAATATAATTTGTGTCATTTTTAGCACTATTCATTATTTTACTTCTTAAAAATATCATAACAACAATGTATATAAGAAAAAAATATATTAAATCATCCCTAACATGTAAAATTCGTCATGTAAATTTGTTGATGAAATTAGTTAAATAAAATTATATTTATTTTAGTATTTTTAATAAAATTTATTTTTTATTCCTATTAATTAAATAATTATTTCATCATCAATGTAGAGTACTTTAAGGTATTTATTTATATACTAAAAATTAAAAATAAATTACCATGACATATAAAAACATTATCTTTAAAATGACTATTTACAGTTTAATTTATCTTCTATATAACCCTATATTAATAATGATATAGTTATTGAAAATATGAGTATGAAATCATTAATTTTCCATTAAATAAAATATAATAAATGTCTTATATTCATCCAAGTGGGTTAAATGAGTTTCAATTTCGTCCCAAATATGATTATGGTCTAAACACACTCATAAAATGAAATTATGACAAATGTTATTATAATTTTATATTATTTATAATATTATATGTTTACCCTTAATCACTTGATTTACTTTTTTATATGTTAATAAATAATTATTAATTTTACTATTTATGATGCACAAAAATAAACGAAACCTATTTAGTTAATTAAAACACTTTGATTCAAAATATGGAATCTATATTTAAAAATTCAAAACATAGAATTTTTATTAATTAATTCCAAATTAATATTGTTGATGGGGTGAGAAAACAAGTTATTTAAGTTAAAACATTCAAAATATTGAATCATTTTTATATCTAAATACAATGTAAAATTGGTAAAAATAAAATAAATTATAATAAATAATAAAAAATTGATCTAACTATACTTTTAAAAAATATAAAATATAATTTATCACCACAAATTATTTCGATGAAAAAGTTTTTTTCAATTTAAAATTTTTATTTTTTAATATTAATAAAAACATGAAAATTATAAAAAAATTTATAAAAAATTTAACCAAAGAAATTTTTTATATTAAACATTAAATTAAGATATATTTTTCAAATAGAGTATATAAATGTGTCAATAATTGGATTTAAAATTGGTTCCCCATTAAAAGGAGATAAAATTAGCCCTTTGAAAATTATAGGTTTTTATGCAAGAAATTTGGATGGTTATTATATTATGCCTATAAAATACATTGGATAAATATAAAAATATATTATTTAATAAAAAATATATATATTTTATTATTGAAATCCACTAATTCTAATTTATTTAATTCATTAATACAAAACATCTTCTGAGAGCATAAAAATAAAAATATTTCCTTAATATTCAATTGGTGTATGTTTTCATTTCTATTTAATTGGTAACCAATGAATTCTTATTATAAACCATATGTTTCAATTAGTTAGTTACTAATAGTAACAAATTCTAATTTAATATCTAGGTTATATCTTACTATAATAAATAATGATTTTTTAATGATATTTTTTTCGGTAACACACGGTATTGAATGTAATGCATGCAATCAAAAGAAAACAATATTTTTGTGTAACACAGCACAAGGATATTGTTCTATATAACAAAAGAAAAACTAATTGTTGTTTTTAGTGAAACATTGACTTGGTATTACATATAAAAAATAAATAACTTGGTTTTTTATAGAACACATGTTATATTCAGTGTTGTGTGAAATTAAAATTATCAAAAATAATAAATTTACTCAAAACAATTTAATTAAATATAATTCAGTCATATATATATATTATATTAATTTAATGTTAATCAATTTTAAATTATAATATATAATTTAATTTTTAAGCTTCTTGTTCATATATATGTGTGGACTACCACCTCCACGAAGCGATGTGATTATTTTTTCATCATCCCATCATAATGATAATAAATATATATATAAGTATGTTAAAAGGAATAATATGGAATTTATGATGTAAATATCATTATAGAAAGATATAATAATACTTAGCTTATTTTCATAATGATATTTGAAAAAATGGAAACATTAATCATGCATACATACGGTCTACCTTCTCCATGATTGTAACGTAGTAACTTTTTGTGGTGGGTTCCATTGTGGTAATGTGTGACCCTGAGTTTCGATGTATGCAGTTTATTTTCTAGACTGTATTGGTAAACTGCAATGTTACTATTTTGATAATTTTTTTTATCAAATGAAATGAAATGTTATGAATGACTTTATTTTTTGTTTTTAAATGGTTTTTCATAAAATATATTTTCCCATTGTTTTTTTAAATGAAAATAGTTTTCAAATTGTTGTGAAATGGTTTATGAAATTGTTTCCAAATAATTAAATAGTTAAATTATTTTATGAATTGATTTTGAAAATAGTTCACATGTGAAGACTTGGTTACTTATGTGGAAGGTATAATAAGAGGCATCATCCACTGTCATTAGGTTTGATCATGTGGATTTATTATGCTCTCTATGTAAATTGTTCTAGGATCTTTTTAGACCTGTTGGGAGGTTTTCTTATTGGGGTGTTCCTCAGCTATCTCAACTAGATTCATATGTCAAGTGGCTTGATGTGTATGTGATTTTATTTGTAAGTTATGACAGTTATAATTATTCTAACCTATAGAAATCCTTGGCATGATTTTACCCATGATTATTGGCTGATTTGGGATTTCCCTTTTAGTTTTTACTATTTTGTTGTACTAGAATAGTCTTTCTATGAGAAATGATGCATGCTTTGTTTTTTTACTTGATATATTTGTTGAGATATATTGATATGAAATGATTTGAAATTAATTTACCATATTTATTTCAAAATGTGTAAAATTGGAAAAATAAACTAGTTTTACATGCCTTTGATAAAAAAACTATTAAAATGTTATCATGCCTTAATTATATTAAAGTTGAGCATGCTTGGATTATTATTCAAAGACATGATATGGAACACTTGGGTTGGAATTTCTCAGAGGCTTCCCAATAAATCCATAAAAGTGGATTATCCAAGAAATAAAAAATAATGAATTTTAATAGTGAGGCAGTGAGGTTTTTTCTGGTGAGTTGAGTGGTTGGTGGTGAGATAGTTGGAGTTTTCCCACACTATCAAAAGGAGTATTTGTTTTTCCAATTTTGGTATTCCTCTTCATATGGAATTGTGCATGGATAATTTTTTTACTCTTGGTTTTTTTGTTTATGTAGTCTTATTTTAGTTATGTAATATATTTATCTTTTCCATTGTTTTTTCTTTTGTATGTAAGTGCCATGTGTTTGTTCAGGTTGGGAGAAATGATTCCCTCTAGTTAATGTTCGATGCCTGGGTGCATGTATCTAGAATATGAGTATCATGAACACCATTTAGATATGTGTAAAATCAGGTCAGGTACCAGTTTGAGAAGGTATTTACATCGTTTTTTCAAAGTTTTGTATACAAGTTTCTCTCTCCCTAAAAGTACTTTACATAGGATATTTGGTAGACTAGAGATACAATTGTTAATACCTGAGAGTTATATTGCAGTGAGTGCATGGCCTTGTCTGGTCATGATGAGACTCGAGTTTCTATGGGATGTTGGAATGTGCTTCTCCTGTCTTGAGTTCTTATTGAAAATCTCAATTTTTACTTATGGTTTTTCTAGTCCAAATTGAGATTTTGCTTTTGTTTGGTCATTTTTTTTGTTTTAGCATGCAGTAGTATGCCTCAAATATGTGTTCAATGATTTCCTAGGGAGGATATAGATGATTCTTCTCATGATAATCCTCAAATGGAGTAGATCTTTTTCCATGATATTGTGAGGGAAATCCATGCAATTGGCCAGAATGTGCCCAAACTTTAGAACTCAATTGTTAAGGTACATTAAAGAACTTTGGTAGAAAGAGATCGATAGGTGGTCGACAATCTTGAAAGGAATTATTACATCTTTAACATTTGGGATACTCCTGATAATATCAATGTGATGTGTACAACATTCAAACTTGAGGGTCCAAGAAATTGTTGGCCATATTCTATGGTACATGAAAATAATCACGTGGGCTTGGACTAGAAGGGTTTAAAGAATCTGTTCTTCCAAATCATTTTTCCAGAGTTTCTAATTATAGAAATTTATATGGGGATCCTATATTTATATCAAAGATAATGTTTGGTGTTGACGTGCACCAATTAGTTTGATGAGCTGGTTTGATTTTCACAATAGGTTGTAAAGAATGACCTGTTGAAATCTCAAAAGTACCTTCAAGGTTTGATACCAGATATCAGGTCATAGATATATATATGTTGAAACATTTGACCTATTTAAATATAGTGTATAGGTATATAATAGTAGAGATTAATACAACAATTGAGGTTGGATGTTACACCCCCTTTCTTCCACCTAGTGGAAGCTATAGTGACGCTCTATGGAAAAAGAGAAAGTGATAGGATCATCACGGGAGTATTGGAAGGGTTTCTTAGAAGTATGCCTCCTTAGAACCTCATATCGCATAAAGTGGGGTACCTATGACATGATACCAGTGTAACAAGATTATAATCACATGACATTCATATCCTTTACATGAAAAAACGTGTAATAGTTTGGGTGTAATGGTCATCTACAGTGCTTCGATTAGGCTATGTCAACCCCTCAATATGGTTAGGGATCGTTAACTCTAAAGGCCACTAAGATGTAGTCATAGAATTAAAAGACTAGATGTCTCTAGAAATAGGCCTTAAGAGTGATGAAAATTCATGGAATAGATGAGTTTCTAATGGAGGTAGGCATGGGTCCGGTGATAGTGAAGGGTACCATCTTTATTGAATCCTCAGTAGTGATTTCATTATTTGATTCTAGTGAATCCAACATGTTTATATCAATCAATTTTGATGATATTATTATCCTTCCAATGAAACTCCTGTCATTTGTAATAGAGTTAGAAACACCTCTCAGGAAGAGGAAAAATAATGGGTTTTAGTGTCCTTCTTGTGCTCTATCAGTGGCTAATGTGGATTTATTCTAGTATTTTTTTATGATATGGATTTTTTCAATGTCATATTGGGTTGGATTGGTTTGTTTATCATCATGTCAAGGTTAATTTTTATCATTGGTGTGTCTTGTTTTTTTCATCTGATGGGAGATCATGGTTGTTTCTAGGAGAGTGGGATCAGAGGTATTATCACGTTGGACATTCCCACCCAAATCTTGTGGGTTTGTTTTTAGCTGTTCTAGTGAATCCCAATAAAGATTATTCTATTTTCAATATTCCCCCTATTTTGTGGTATTTTCCTGAAATTTTCCCACATGATTTATCCGGTCTTTATCTAGATAATTTGGTAGAGTTTTTGATTAACCATGTTATTGGGATGCAATCGATATTGGAAATTTTTTATCATAAGACACCAAAATAAGTGAAAGAGTTCAAGATTCAATTGTATTCTCTAGTGAAATGGTTTTTCTTCAAACTAGGGTTTATCCTTGGGAATCCCCCATGCTCTTTACCAAGAAGGAATATGAGTCACTATGATTATGTGTGGCCTAGAGGAAGTCGAACCAGGTAATAGTTAAGAACAAGTATTATTTTCCTCACGAATATTATTTCTTTGATTTGGTAATTGGGGGAAAGTGGTTTTCTAATATTGATCTTTGGTCAGATTATCTTCAAATCAAATTTTAGTACTGTGATATACTAAAGATTTCTTTCAGGGGTAGGTTTTTTACGCCATCGTTATCTTGACACTTTTTTTATAATGTTCATAGATGATATTTTAGTTAACTAGAGATTTGAACACAAGCATTATCACTATTTGAATCTAATTTTTTGAATCTTGAGAATGTAAAGGCTATATTATCATTGAAAGATTTGTGAAATATCTTTGATACTCTAATATTCTATGGTATTGATGGATACTATCAATGGTTTATCAAGTATTTCTCAATGTTGGTTTCACCTTTGAATTCTCCTAATAAAAAAGTGGTGAAATTCACTTGGGAGGAAAAGTTTCAATCTTATTTTCATAAGCTTATTTGTTTGAAATTTTCACTTATTTTGATCTCACCTGAGCTTGGTGAGGTATATGTTGTGTTCTTTGATACTTATAGCACTAGTTTTAGTTGTGTTCTCATAAAGTATGATCATGTGGAGGCTTGTGGAACTTATCATCTTTGACCACATGAGGATAATTACTGCACTAATGAAATAGATCATATCATAGCTATGCATGGACATATGAGTCGGAAGCATAATCATATTGGAAAAATATTTATGGGCATTTCTAACTAAACGATTTTGATCTATATCATCTCTCTGAAAGACTTGATTCTTATATAGAGGCGGTGGGTCGAATTCATTCAGTTGTTTGACTTTGATATCACCTACTCACCTAGGAAGGGGAATGTCATTGTAGATCCT
This sequence comes from Viscum album, assembly GCA_963277665.1. Classification (NCBI taxonomy): domain Eukaryota; kingdom Viridiplantae; phylum Streptophyta; class Magnoliopsida; order Santalales; family Viscaceae; genus Viscum; species Viscum album. Next base: position 752,618,926 of record OY728132.1, on the reverse strand, counting down.
CATGGTAGAAATGTGTCCTTGTATATAGTTCAATAATCAAGGGAAGAGTAGAACCATATGGTTATTTTTACTTAGTTCCATATATATTATCAGGATAATGGTTTATGAATGGTTCTAAATAGTTTTCATTTATCATTGTCTCTCCTTCAGTCTATTCTTCAGAATTACTTGTAGGATTTCGAGTTTAAAGGAATTTGAGAAACCCAATATGGTGGGGACAAAGTTTCAGGTTGTAATCTCTCTTTAGATGGTATTATAATTTTTGGGGATCAGTTTATCATCCTATAATCTATAAGGATCATGTTTTTTTTTTGTTTTTTTGGTTCTCCATGGGCCTTTCATCTGAGCACTATGAAGATGTATTATGACATGAGACTGTGATTCTGTTGCCAGGTATAAAGTGTGACATTGTTGATTATGTGTTCTACTATTACACATTCCATCAAATTAATTAATAACATATTAAACCTTATGTTTTTCTTCATCCTATTCTAGTTCTGTTTTGGAAATTGGATGAGGTATCCATGAATTTTGTTGTTGGATTACCACAGACTCCCTAAAGGAGAAATTTTATCTTGGTGGGGACTGATCAGTTGAAAAAGTTGGATTATTTTATTCGGATCAATGACACTATAAAAGATTAACATGTGGGTAAGCTGTATGCAAAGGAAATTATGGTGTTACATGGGGTTACTTCTTCTATTGTTTCAGACAAGGAACATGTGGTTACTTCAAGGTTATAGATAAATATTCAATAGGTGATGGAGAAATAAGTTATATTGAGTATAGATTATCATCAATAGAAAAATGGTCAAATAAAGCGAACTATTCAGGTTTCATGAGGACATACTTCATGCATCTATATTGAATTTTTGTGGATCTTGGGAGATCTATCTAAGACTAGTTGATTTTACATATAATAATTGTTATCAGTCATCAATCATAATTTCTCCTTTTGAGGATTTGTATGTTATCTCATGGGGATCAACTATTTGCTGGGAAGAAGGGGGAAAATATTATTTATTGGGACATAATTTGGTTAAGGAGACATTCACAAGGATTTAGGACATACTTAAGTGTATGGTTATGGTGTAGAGTTGGCGAAATTATTATATCAATCGATATTTTTGTGCTTTTAAATTTTACATAGGTGATCTGGTTTTCTTCAAATTTTCTCCTAGTTTGGGTCACCACTAGCTTGAAAAACATGGAAAGTTGGTTTCATGATATATGAGACTGTTTGAGTTTATTTAAAATCATTTAAGGATTCTTATCAATCGGAATTTTCTATTCAATTAAAATGAATTTATGATGTTTTTCATGTATCACTACTCATGAAAAATCATCCATGCCCCTCTCACATTCTAATTTGGAAGGAGATTGAGTTAAATCCAGATTCATTCATTGTTGAGAAGCTAGTTGAGATAATTTACTATCAATTGAATGTCTTTCAAAGGAAATTGATTCCATTGGACAACGTTTTATGGTAGTATGGATCAGATTTTCATGAGACTTCAGAGAATTATCAATTTATATAGCAGTAGTGGCATCAACTCTTGACCATACTTCATTCTTCCACATGACTTCCTAGGGATAAAAACTCCTATCATATGGAGGTTTTAACATCCCATTACCTGATTTTAAGAATTATCATATAATTTTCTTGCTTTTATAATAGATTGAGTGTGTCTTGGGACTCCATAGGATATATAACATTTTTTAAGAATAATGAGAAAAAATTTATGGATATATGGTTATTTGAATTAATGGAGTCTATGAAAAAATGTGTTCATGGTTTTGTGGGATTCTCCCTGAGTTCATAGGATGCCCAAGGTGTTTGGGGTTTTCATGTAACAATCTAAAGGTTTCATTATCTACATGAAAGAGAGACTTTGTGTAACAAGATTACACAACGTGCATGTTCTATAGGGATGATTATGTGAATCTGGTACACATCTTGAAGTGAGTACAAGTTGTATAATAAGGAAATACTAGTCTTCAATATAAAGGAAATTGTGTTTTTATCATATCTATGACTGAGGATTACACAACATGTAAAGGTAATACACAACATTTAAATTTAATTAACAAGGATTTTATGGTTCCTCTCAACTGAAAATTTATTTCATTCATCTTCATCTACTTTGTATCTCAACCAAGAAGGCTTATTTAGTGTTTTTCAGAGTCTCTATTTGGTTTGGATTGATTCGTTTGGGGATCAATAACTATTGTAGTTGAATTATATATCTTTGGGTTAGTAAGACTTTATTCTTCTTCATTTATTTGAATGTGGAAGCACGTTTTCATTATTTTATCTAATTTATTGACCCATGGTTGTGTTTCTTCTTATTTCTTCTAGATCCGTTATGTGATATTATTCTAGGGGTTTTTTCCTTTTTCTGTTGCAGTGTGGCGAGTTTGGATTCTTGAGGTACGCGTTGATAACTCTTATCCATTTATACTTTTCATAAATTTAGTCAATTAAAAGATGTGTAATTTTTTTATAGGGACTCCAATTTATTGTTGAATCCTTTTGTTGTGTGTTATATTATGGGCATGTGTGAAACCAGGTTTTGACATTGGCGGTTCTGTCTCTAAGTTTTGTTATTAAATTTAATTTCTGCTATTTTGATAAATTTTTTTATTAAGTGAAATTTTATTATATGAATTATTTTCATTTTTTTTGTAAATGAGTATTTTGTAAAATATTATTTCCCCAACTTTTGGTAAATTAAAATAGTTTTCAAAGCTTTTTGAAATGAGTTTCAAAAACTGAATTGGTGAAATTGTTTGATGAATTGAATTGGGTAATTGAAAACATGGGAATATTTGGACACATAGGTGGAAGGTATAGAAATAGGCCTCGTCCACAATTGTGAGGCTTTTTCAAGGGATTTTCAATACTCTCTTATCCTATTGTTCTCGGGACTTGTTAGAACTATTTAGTGGTTCATTGGTTTGGGTGTGCCCATTCTCTGTAAAATCGATGCATATGTTTGGTGGATTGACATATACACCATTATCTATGTTAGGTATGAGTTTACTAGATATCCTTTCTTATTTTGATCCCTTGTTTGATGTTACATGCGCTTCATGGCTGATTTGAGCTTCTTGTTTTGGTTTGCACTTTTTTTTCCTCCTTAGTATAGATATGAGAATGGATGCATGATTTTTTTTATTTTGAGTTGATATTTCTTCAAATATATATGGATATTAAATTCATAGAAATTTATTTATCATATTGTTTTTGGAAATTTATAAAAAGAGGAAATTAAATTATATTTCCATGCTTTTGATAAAAAATCGGCTAAACTGTTATCATGGATTGTTTCTTAAAAGTTGATCAGGATTGGATTACTATTTAGAAACATGATATCAAACACATGGGTGTGACCATACTAAACCTATTATCTCACACCATGCAAACCCCCTTCATAGTTTATATACTGTGTTATGACTTTTGATGCATTGAAAGGGAAAGAACCACACTATGGAATATAGGTTTTTGGTTATCAGAGTTGAGTGGTTGATAGTGAGATAGTGGATGTCTGCCTACACTATAATATGGAGTATTTTTTCCCCTATTTCAGTTGTCCTTTGTGGTTAGACTTATATATGGTGATTTGTTCTAATCTTGGGTTTTTTTGTCTTATGCTATTTTTTATGTTATGGAATATATTTATCATTTTTTTGTTATTTATTTTTTATATATATGACATATTGTTTCTTTAGTTTTGGAAAATCATTCTCTCTTGTTTTTGTTTGATACTTGGGTGCTCATTGATAGCCTGTGGGGATCAGGAACACCCTTTGAGTATGTGGAATATTGGTCTAGGTTACTTTTTAAGATGGTATTTAGGTCAGTTTTTTACTTTAACAATGTGGTTTCTCTAATGTATTTAACTTCACTAGAGATATTTTGGACATAATTTTAAAATAGATTATGAATTAGGTTCTCAACATTTCCTAAAAAGGGTTTTAAATTTATTACTATTGGTTTAAAAGGTTTTATTCAAGAAAAAGTGTGTTTTTATCAAATGGCAATGGATTATTTCTCGTGATCAAATAATAATGTGATAAATGTAAGTATTTAATGGGATTTCATGTTTTTCACTAGACCAATACATTTATTCTTTTTATGTCACTTCTTCATCCTTTTGTGACCGTATCATGTACTAATTTTTTTTTCATGGGGTTCAAAGGATGATTAAGGACAAGTATGAGGTCAAGTTCAAATTTTTGAATATGTTACACAAAAATAAAGCATGTTTATTTTTTGAAGTTTTATATTATGGGAAAATTGAAAATAACATGAAGTTACCACTTCGTAATGTAATATATTTTTGTAATAGGGATGACTTCATTCTCTAAAACATTAAACCTAAAAGATCTTATTGAATTTAAGAAAATAAATTATTGTCTATATATACAAAAATATATAATGTTTATGGTCGGGTCCTTAAAATTTCTATTATATAAAAGGTTTATATAACATTATATTTTTGTATAATGTTAATAAAATAACCTTGAATTTTTTTTTGTAGTATAGTAAAGTTAAACTGATTCAGCATTTTAGGATTACCATGTTGCTTTGTCTAAATTATGTTTTTTTAGAATGGTTTTCCACAAAGAAAACTAGGGAGCTCTAATAGGAAGACACTAATGGGAAAATATCCTTCCAAATCGATATCCATAAATTTTTGAATTGGAACTAAGTAATTATTTATAGTAATAGATTTGTTAATATGGGGTATAAATGGTGGTGGTTTCCACATTATAGGGAAACTATATCTTCTATAGAGAAACCTATAAATGGTTGATCATTTCATGAAACAGAACCCTCCAGTGTTCAGAGGAATTTCTGATCTTGTGGTGGTCGAAGGATGTATCCATTACCTAGATAATATATTTGAAGTCATGTGGTATTTAAAATTTATAAAGGTAACATTTTTCATTTATCATTTTGAAGGTGAAGATGATCAATAGTGGTATTTGGTTAAGAATACTAAAGATAGAGATGAGCTTGATTCTATAAAATGTGTCACATTTAAAACCCATTTTCTAGAGAAATATTTCCCTATGATTTTTCAAAATAGGATGAAGGGTAAATTTCTAGAATTAAAAAACATTAATAATTTTGTATCCAAAGATTAGGATAATTTTAAAAGATAATCCAAGTACATGCCAGATTTTATATGTGTAATTGATAGTAATTTAACATATTTTACTCAAAATTAGAACCAAATTTAAGATGAAAGTTGGCTGTAATATAATTTAAAGGTTATAAGAAATTATTACATTTTTCTAATAAAGTTAGATAGATTTTTTGGACACTTATGTTCCCAAAGACGAAGAAAGTAAGAAACAATTTTGATGGATACAAGAGGATATGAAACCAACTAAGATGTCTAGAGGTAAGCCCCCAAAATATTCCAAGTAAGGTAAAATATATTTTCAAAAATGTTTGACAGTATCTAGAAAGTGTTACTAGTGTAGTGTGTTTGGAAATAGTTTTTGTGACTTCAATGAAAAGAGTCCTGGGCAATCCAATAATAGGGTAACAAATAGCTCACCAATGGTGAGGTGTTTTCAAAACAATGAGTTGGGAAATAAATCTTACATGTGTTTGAATTTAGTTACTTGGGATATATATCATCGATAAGCATAAAAAATGGGTCACAAATTTATTTTATACTACTAAGGTTTATGTAGGGACATCTAATGAAGTGGTGATAGCACCTGGTAGCACACTACTTTTCTATATTTGGTCCTGATTTGGGTGATTTAAGTTAAAAGTGAGGGAGGAAGATATTCTGAAGGTAGTGTTTTATACTAGATATTGGAATTATTAGATTTAATTTATTCTCTTTAGGTTGTATAATGAACCAAATATTTCATGGATCTTATGAATGAACTTTTCCATGAAAAATTAGACAAGTTTTTGGTTTTCATTATGGATGATGTATCAGTAAATTCCAAAATTCATGTGGATCATAAAAGATACCAGAGAATTATTTTATAAACCTTAAAATAAAAGAAACTATATGGAAAATTTTGTAAAAATGAATTTTGGTTCAAACACATTTCTTTACATAGACATATTGACACTAATAATGGCATAATGGATGGACCTTCTAAAACTAAAATTGTCGATGAAAAGACAAGGCTAATAAATATCATAACGAATTGTAGTTTTCTTAGTTTTTGAGGTTACTATCCAAGATTTGTCAAAAATTTATCTCAATTTCCTATCATTTTGACTATGATTAATAGAAAACTTGTTAAATTCAACTAGAAAAATATTATGATGGTCGTTTTTAAGAACTAAAAATATCATTGGTGAATCTTCCAGTTTTGTCCTTTCCTTATAAAAATAGTGAGTTTATCAGTCTATAGTAATGCTTCTTTAAAAGGACTTGATTGTATTCTAGTGAATAGTTATTTGTTAATTTCTTATGCATTATGATATCTGAAACCTCATGAGTTAAATTATCCTACACATGATCAGGAATTAGCTACTGTGGTTTTTTCCTTAAAAATTTGGCATCATTTATACAGAGTGAAGTTTGAAATATATACTAATCATAAAAGATTAAATTATATATTTACTTAGAAATATTTGATCATGAGGTAGATAAGGTGGTAATAATTGATTAAGTATTATGACATAATGATTCATTATCAACCTAGAAAAGTAGAGAAATAATTTTATTCTTTGATTTTGAAAAGTTATGTTGTATTAACCATGTTACATATAAAACCTGACCCATTTCTTGATAATTTAATGTATTTTGTCCTAGAAGTTGTTGATATAATAATATCCTCTTTTTTAGGTTTTATTATAATCATCTCTATTAGAAATAAATATAGAAGATTTGAAGGAAGACAACGGGTTATCGAAAAAAGTTGAATAGGTTGAGAGGGTATGTTTCGTGAATTTATCATTGATAAAGATTTTTTTAGATTTGAAAAATGATTCATTATCCCATGTGAATTGAATTTGAAGCGAGAAATATTGATTTTATCTCATATTTTCCTATTCTCTATCCATCCTTGAAATAAAAATATTATAGAGAATGTCAATAATATTATTGGAGGGAAGGTATAAAAAGAGATATTATTAATTTACTAGGAAATGTTTGACATGTAAACATGTTAATGTATAATATAAATTACCCAAAAGGATGAATCAAACTTTTCTAATCTAAGAGTGACAGTTTGAAAAATATATCCATGGATTTCATATTGGGATTTCAAAAGAGTTATCAAGTTAATAATGTGATTTACATTATTGTTGAAAAATTATCTAAGTATTCACATTTCCTACCCATTCAAGATACTATGTATTTAGATAAAATTTATCATTTATGACTCATTTAGATAGTTGTGTCACATGGAGTTTACCTCTCTATAGTATCTGACAATGATCCTAGGATCACATCTAAATTTTGGAAAGGACATCAGAAGTTATTTGGAACTGAATTATATTTTAGTACAGTTTTTCATCCTCAATATGGTGGACAATATAAGTGATTGATTTAGACATTGGAATTCCTGATTAATTCTTTTCATATGGATTATTAAGGAAGTTGTGATCATCATTTTTAATTGTATTTTTTCTTATAATAATAGTCATAATTCCAGTATATAGATATATTCTTTTATAGATTTAAATTAAAAGTGGTGTTGGGTTGCAGATTGTTGGGATGGAGTATGAGATTGGATCTTTATGAGACCATAGTTGTTTGATGAAATATTTGAGAAGTTAATTGTGATTTAGAAGTATATGATGATGTCTCGATGTTGGAAGAAAAGTTATGCGGACTTTGGGGGTAAAGACCTATCATTCAAGGAAGGCAATCATGCTTTTTTAATGTAACTCCATTAAATAGCGTGATGCATTTTGTTAAAAACGGAAGAAAATCCACAATTAATTAGACCATATTAAATATTAGATAAATTAATGCCATTTTCTTATTGATTATCCTTTCCTCTGATTTTATCCTAGGTACACAATTTTTTTCATGTTTCTTTGTTAAGAAAATATGTGTGAGATTTATCTCATGTTTTTTCCTAATATAGTTCATATGGAAAAGAATCATTCTTCTGAGAAAGAGACTATTCCTAATATTGAATATAGAGAGTGAGTATAATATAACTAGCTAATTTATCAAGTTAATGTTTTGTAGAAAACTATACGGTTTAGAAGAAACATAGGAATATGAAATGTTATGAGGGAAAGATGTCCCCATCATTTTAATATGTGAATAAAATTAAAAGGACACAATCTCCGGAAGGGGGAAGAATGTAACAACCCTGGTAATAACATAATAAATAGTTTTTAGGTTTTATGAATAATTATTAGTTAGTTTTTATATAGTTATATTCATTATAATAATGTAGGTAATTTTTATGTCAAAAGGAAAACAATATTATTTCTAACTAAATTGTATTTTCGTACATTATATGGTTTTATTTTAAATATTGAACATATAATTTTAAAACTTTAATTGAAAAATTGAACTTTTTTTGAATTCATAATGTTGAAATTATTTTAGGTTTAATTTCTAAAATATTTAGAAAATATTCATTTTTCACGGAATAGTTAGAAAATTCACTTTTATTTAAAAGTCATTTTTTGTTAATTAAATTGTCCAATTATATTTTGGACTACTTATAAAATTTAATTATTTTAATTTTTTAGAAAATAATCCCATTGGGGTATTTAAAATTAATGTATGTTTTTATTTATTATAAAAACATTATATACTTAAAAGGGAATTTCCCTTAAAAATAATTATCACCATGTTTTGTCGGTTTATTTTAAATTAAAATTTACACTTATTTGTTTAAAATATTGAAAAATGGATTCAATATTTAGAATCAGCGATTCCAACATTTTTAGATAGTTACCTTTTATTTTTTAACATTACTAATAGTAACTTTAGTAATTTTTATTACCATGGTAACGGGTAAATTATGCATTTAATGTTACAAATAAAATGTTAAGGATAAAAAAAAGACCCTAACACTTGATAAATTTTTATTTTATGATAATATCTCATCCATTATCATTTGAAAATTTTATATGTGTACTTTCTTCCATTTGTATTAAATTTTTTCCTTTGTAATATTTTAGTGAATATAAAGACAAGAATGTCACACTCTTAATGTTATTAAATATAATTTTTTAACATGGTTGTAAAAAGAGTATATATTTAGTGAAAATTATTAAATTAAAATATAAATAAATTTTTTATCATGGTAATTTATTTTCTATTTTTAGTTAATAAATAATTTCCTTAAAAGCTAATGTAACCCTCACACAATGCTTGTGTAAGCCGTAAAACAACAACAAAATTATTTTTAAAAACTATAAAAATAATATAAATGGGTTATTTTTTGTGTTACTTTATTTTTTTAGATAAATATGAAATATTATAGATGTTTTTATTCTTTTAATTTAAATTTCATTTTTGTATTTTAGTTTTAAATTTCAAATTAAACAAACAGTTCCAAAATGGCCAAAATTTTTATTTTACAATAAATAATATTTTATTAAATCATTTAACAATACTAATAATATTATCTTCTATCTATTGAATGGGTTATTGTTTATTACATCAAAAATAGACCATTGATGGTCTATTCTGACTTTTATAATAACTATATTAACCCATCAAAAGTAAAATCATGGATATTACTACAAATGTAAATATGGTTAATGACTGGCTAAAATAAAAAGATATGGACACAAATGTGATCCAAACAAGTAAAAATGTTATTTAATGATATTAATTCATCTCACCCTAATCTTATATTTGAATATTTTCAATTTGGTTCCATTTTTATGACTAAATTTGTTTATATTAATTTAATACTTTTAGAAATTCCAAGACTTCCCCTCCCATCTTATAAATGGGCACATTCTCTACAAATTTCTTCAAAATGCAATAGAATTTTTTCATCGAATGATGATCCAAATTAATTCCTTAAATCTCTACATATATACTATAATCTATAGTAAGGGCTGAATACCAACCGTATAAGTCTTAAGGTGTAAAGAAATGGAGGTTTTCCAAAACAATTCTATTGTTCTTGACCAGGTGTTTTTATTTTATTTCTTCTTCTACCACTGCAAAATATTCTTAACACATGATGTAATAATAATAATAGTATATTAAATATATATAAGGGGATGTTATAATATTAATTTAATTGCCTAAATATATCTCCTCTTTCATAAAATGGGAAATATAAACCTCATTCAAGTGTATGGAGGATAACCAAATCGTGAACCGATGTAATTTATTTTCCATAACCGCCACTCATGGATGGTTATAATGATTTATTTAATGTTTATATATGATATTAATTATGTATTTATTTTTACTAAAATATAATATATCATTTACATTCTTACCTTTTCATTCATTGGAAAATGATAACACCGTTCATGTGTTCATGTGGACTACCACCTTCACGAAGTGATGTGTTTATTTTCTATGAAAAAATCACATGGACGATATATATAAGTTTTTTTAAATAACTAATATGGTATTTATGATAAAATTATAATTTTATAATGATAAAATAACACTTTCCTTCTTTTCAAACCAATCATTGAAAAATGAAAACGTTACTCTTGCGTACGTATGGCCTACTCTCCATAATTGTAACACACATTATTTTTTATACCATATTTCATGATTGGTTTTAAAATTATTATTGATATGTAGAAAATATAATAATATCATGATTATTAATCTAAACATTATGGAATAATTTCTTCTTTGTCCATAGTCAACCTAACGAAGTCATTTTGGACTTGTGAACTGAATATCATCAAAACATCCAACAAGAACTTAATTGATTAAGTAATTTATAGTAACATGTAAAAATGAACTATAAATCAAAAAATGGTTTTAAATAAAGTAAATCATTATACAATTTTTTTATTCATGAAGATAAATAACAATTATGATAAATTGTACATTAGGTATGAGACTTTTTAACTTAAAACATCATTTTAGATTTTTTAAATATTGATTTTCAAAAATTTTATCTTCCATGTCAATATATTCTAAATTATTTTAGAAATTTATTTATTTCTATATAAAATAATTATAAAGATAATTTTACGTAACTATTAACATCCTTTCAAATTTTTCCAAAAAAATATGGAATGTTTTCACTTTCTTTATAGAATATAGAGGAATATTAAATTTTTTAATGTATACGGTGACAATAACTTTTTCCACCACTATAAATGAAATTTTATTTTTGAATTAATTTAAATGATTTCTTGTTTTCTTAAAATAGAAACCTATTTTTCTTCTTTTGAGGTGTTTTTTTAAAAAGGGTTTTGAAAAAAAGGGTATTTTGATATATAAAATGGTTTTTCATATAGGTTTAAAATTGGTTTATAAGGATTTATGATAAAAAGTTACAAGAATTAAAAAATTATAGTTGATATGTTACTTGTGAAAAATATATGAGAAATAGGTTTTTTGGATTCAGTGTAAATGATGGGTTGATCCCCATTATAGCTCATGAAAAATTTGTGATCCTGATATTTCTTATACAAAGGTTGTACCCCATTATAGATATCTAATACATTGGGTAATTTTCTTTCCCATTAGAGGAGATAATTAGGGTGTTAACTAGGGTGGTTTATCCTAAGGATTTAAGATATCTCTATTTATTTCTAAAATGGGTTTAAAATAGGTTAGGAATGTGATTCTCTATGTTTCTTAAAGAAGGGCTTCAATTTCGTGTTATGGGTTTTAAAGTTACTCTTTGAGAGAAAAGTGTGTGAATGTTTCATTTGGAAATTAAAATTTTCTTATTCTCAAAGAATAATCTGTTAAAGGAATGTATATTATGGGTCTTCAGGTTTTTCAATATACTAAATGATTTGTTATTTTTATGTCTATTACTGAGCTTTTGGTGGTCATCCATCATTTTAAAATGATCTTCATAGGGTTTTAATGATTATTAGGGATAATGATGAGGTCAATAAAAAGTTTTAAGTTGTTTCATGACAATAAAACATGTTTCTTTTTAAAACTTTGATATTATGGGAAAAATTGATAATAACTAGAAACATCCACTTTGTAATGTAATATTTTTTTGGTAATGGTAATGCTCTAATTATATACAACTATATAACTAAAATATCTCTAGGAATGTTAGAAAATGAATTATTTTTGTAATAAAAACAATATTTATTAGTAAAGTTGGGTCCTTATGTTATCACCCATAATTCTCTATGTAACTCACTTCATCAATTAAAGTGGGTGGTTATTCATTTTTGGTAATATCAAAATTCATGAAATTTATGGAACTATGACTAAAAATTCCATAGTATTGACGCTCTTATTTGTTTCCTTTAGTTTTTTATCTAATATTTTATAAGTGATTTTTTAAATATATAACCTGTATATTCACATCTTGATTTATAGTCGCTTCATTTAAAATAGTCCACCCTCCGATGGCATTATATTATGGGATCATTGAAACAATGTTGTATATAATTTTGATCTCCTCTATTATATTATCACTATAGTGGACTCCAGTAGCTAAACATAAATGGGTTTTCCAATGAAATTATTGAACAGCTTTATATTTTGTTGTATATGGTCTTCAAAAATATAATATATTAAGTAGCATGTTTCACTCACTAAACTAAACTAAAATTAAAAATATAACATGATACATTTTGATTATTAAAAATGGACATTATAAGCTTTTCATTAAATTTGTGGGAATAAAAAATATTATCCAATTTATAAAATATTTATATAAATAAATATACATTGAACTTTTAAAACCTATAAAATTAAATTCTTATAGCTAACATAATTAATATAGTCATTTTATTCTTAGAAATATATTTTTTCTTAATATTTTGTTTATGTGATGAGAAATTAGATTTCCAGAAAAATGGGATTAATGATGATAAAATATATTTGATAAGAAAAATTGGATAACACTAATTGAATAAGTAAATAATATAAAATATGAATGAGAATTGTAAATATTATAAAAATATATTTTCCTAATTTTTTTTTCATTTTATACATTATTTTAATTTGTTACTTAAAGTCATTATTTCTTGAAATTGAATTTTTGAAAATTAAATTAATTTTTTGTATATATCATGGAAATATTATGTTAAGATGAATTTTTGGAATTTTTCTAAAAAATATTGATTTTTAGGTGAATAATGAAAAAAACTATTTTTATAAATAACATGACCTTTATGACATTATTAGTATGTAAATGTGAATTTCAATTTAATTAATTAAAATTTGAAGACCAAAAATATTTTTTAAGTGAATTTATAATTAAAAAATTGTTGGTTTTAATTTTTAACCCCATATTTGACATTTCCAAACAAAATTTATTTTTTAAAAATAAAATTGTTTTTAATACATTACACATTTAGTATCTTAAAATTATTTTTCATCACCTTTTAAAACTAAATAAAATTATATATTTATGTTTTGAAATAATTAGGTAAAAATTCCATAATAAGAACCATTTTATTTTTGTAAAAAAAAGATAACTTAACTAGGTAAAAACTACGTACCATTGTGAAATCCAAAATGGTAAAAATGAATAACCTATGAGGTAAAGGGACTAATATGTTAAAAAAATGTTTTAAATGAGTAATTTCTATGATTTTCAACCCAAAATCACTTTTTCCCCTACTCTATTCCACTTTTTAGCCATTGAATGAAACGCCCTGACCCTAGTTACCCAGAGTCGGTGCATTATTACATAACATTGTCATGATCACAAGAAATATCAAATCTCGAAAGACCGATTGGTTTAGTAGCCTTGGATGCACTAGATATATTCATAAATTTTTACATTACATCATAAAGTGAAAAACTACTACAACTACATAATGTCTCTATAGTCCACACTATTATCACTCATAATATCCCTGCAGGTCATTCATAACTTACTTCTTCACATCCTGGGAAAAATAAAACATAGAAAAGGGGTGAGCTCAAATGCCCAGTAAGGATGACAATATAGCGGAAACTTTCCAAAATAAGCATAAACATTTAAGGCAATGTATAACTAAAACAAAAGCCTTTTAAACTTGAACATCAACATAGTATGGAAAAAGTAAAATGAAATAATGCAATTTACTTATTCACATTGATATTCTACTAATCGAATAATCACATGCAATATCAATAACCACTTTCATAATGATGGAATGCATAATGCCAGACTATCATAACCACATAGCCAAGGCCTCGTGCCAAGACTACAAATAAGATTTTGTCAAGGCCTTGTGCCAATACACTAGTTTGTCTCATGAGACCTACCGATGCATCGAGGAGCTATAGAGGGCTCCACCAATGACTTACTAAGTCCAATGTATTCTCATATGAAAAGGTTTAAACATAACATAAACATTCGTATTAAAACTAGCATATGAAATGTCAATACTTTCTCCATAAACCATGAATGGTATAAAAATAACACATCCACAGTCAAACATATCACAAAACCTTCAATACATTATGGAACTTTTGTATCATGATAAATAAACTTCATATAATCATAAAATCCATCAAAGGATGTTGACATAGATGAAATAAAAACTATTTGAGGGAAATATCTAATTTTTTTAAATCATTTAATAGTCACACATTTATAAAGGAAGTAATTAAAAAGGGATTTTTGAATCAAAGTGTCCCATACCACTTTGAAACTTTTGAAAGGAATTAACATTTTAAAAACATTCATGTCCATATAAATAAATCCTTAAAAACCATTTTGAAGACATGGAAATTTATTAAAAATATTTAGAAAGATAAATCTTTAAAACATTTAAAATTCTGATTTTGATAAAGATTACCTTTCTGAAATTCTTAGAATATTCATTTTGAAATCATTTAAAAGTCACATAATTATAAAATAAAACATTTACTTTGAAAATATCCTTGTAATCTTGTAAGGTAATCTTGACAATTTTATAATGGCTTTAAATAGACTCACCCACCGTATAAGTTAAAAAAAACATTCTTACCTTAATTTTGTCAAAAAGGTTAAAAAACACCTTGTTTGGAAAACGACGGAAGGATTCCTTTATAAACCTCTTATAAAAAGTCAAACAAGGGTATAAATGACTTTAACCCATATTCTAGTAAATATTAAAAATGTTTTGAAATTCATTTTTAAGAAACGTGGATGTGGATGATAAATATATCCCAGTAGATAATTACCTATAAACAACCTCAGATAATGAAGAGATTGTGAAATAAACCCTTACCTTGTACTTTTCCTTGGTTGGGGTAGGTTAACCTACTGTATAATGGTGAAATCATTGTTATTAGATTATAAAAGAATCATATACATTAATATGATATCATATATGATCTTTTAACGTTGATTTGTTAATAATTTCTCAGTATTATCGTTGTTTCGGGTGTTAAGTTACTCATTTTCTTTTATGAGTTTTGTGTCGTAAGCCATGTTTGTCATGGATAGGTTTTATATTATTCATATATAGAATTATATCAATTCCTTAAACATTATTTTTAAATCATCAAATGATAATTATATTTGAATGGATATGATGGAGAATGAATCTCATCGCGTTCGTGGAGACGGTAGTCCCTATGTACGCACGAGCGACAATATCATTATTTTGATATTAAAGTAATATATAATTGGATGTTATATCATATATTCAGAATAATCATCATGTTATATTTATTATTTACATGAATTAAACATCATTATTATACCATCCAAATAATAATATATTGAATAACAATTACACCACGACGTGGAGACGGTAAGCCGTACGTACGCACGTATGGTGACATGTTATTCAAAGGGTAGAGAGAATACTTAATATGGTTGTACCATATTTATAATAACATCACAGTATATATATGATACTGGAGTTATTATTTTAGAATGGTAAAAACAAAAGAATAATAAGTGGAAGATGAAAGGAACTTGGAAAAGGGTGGTGAAATCATTACCTCTTCTTCGGGTTCTTCCTTTTGATTTGATCAAAAGGGCTCTTAGGTTGGATTTATGATCAAAATAATGCCTCTAGGTTGTATTGAGGGAAGTTGGGAGAGTATTTGGGCAGATTTTGGCTGAACCAAAAGGCTTTGAAGGTGTGAACAAATGAGAAGGAAGAGTGCCCTTTTATAAGAGCGGTGAGGGGCACCCTTGGAAAAGCTAGAAATATTAATTTATAATAAATTCATATTCGGTTTCTAATGGATCAAAAGTTTATTATTCAAAAGAAAAGGTGGTTATAGCTCTAAAATTGCTCAACCAATAGAATTTAGACAGTTTTGGGTACTTATATTAACCTTATCTTTAAGTATTAACTCTAAGTTAATTAGTTTCACTTTTACAATGTCTCTTTGTATTTTTTTATTATATGGTTAATAAACATACTATATACATCCAAGATATCCAAAAGTGGTCCATTAATGATATAAATATCATGATATAAGTCTTTTGGAAGAACCCTATATTTTTAGGAATTTAATATCAATTAATAATATAATATTTGTTTTAAAAACTCTTTTATGTCAATCTTAACACTATTCAATAGTTTATTTTTTTGAAACTCATAACAGAATGATTACTTAGAAAATATTTAATTAAATCATTCCTAACATGTCATATTAACTTATAAAATTAGTTTAATGCATAAAAAGTCTCAAATTATATTTATTTGTGTATTTAGAATATGAATTATTATAATTTTTCACTATTATGGTAATTACGGAATCATCATTGTGTCATTAAGAAATTAAACTATTTAATGTCTAAAAATTAGAAATAAAATATCATTATGTAGTAAATCATTTTATCGTTCTAATGCATATTTATATTCGATAATACAACATATATAACCCTTTGTAAAAATTGTTTTTCTAAAAGATATATGCTTATGTCATTTTTGTACTTATTTTAACTTAATAAAAATTAAGTGTCCCTATCCCCTACAAGTGACTCCATGGGGTCCCAAAATCGACCCAAAGATGAATATGGTCGAACATGTATCCAAAAATAAGGCTATAACACGTTTTAGGGTAATTTAGTATTATTATAATATTATTTTTTAACCCTTATTTACCGGATTTACCCTTAACCATGGTAAATAAAATATTTACCGCAGTAATTATTCAAAATGTCTAAAAATAAAAGTTACCTATTTACACAATTTGAACATCATGATTCCAAATATGGAATCCATTTTTCCAAATTCAAAACATAGAGGTGGCAGAAATTAATTTAAAATTAATTCATGTTGTTAAAATAAAAAGCGTGTTTTTAAGAGATAATAACTACAAAAGATTGACACTTGTTTATGTCTGGTTTAATTGTAAAATTATGTCCAATGACCAACATTGTATTAAATGGTAAAAATATATTCTAAATATACTTTACAACCACTCAAATTCATAATTTATCAATATTAATTATTTTTATTAAAAAAGTTGTTTTTAATTAAAATTTATTAATTTTCACTATTCATCAAAATATTAAAGTTATCTGAAAAGTTCCAAAATTTCACCATAGGATAAATTCAATATTACGAATCCAAAAATTAAGTCCATTTTGAAATATAAAATATATATAATTTTAAAAAGCAGGTATTACTATTCATAACGGTTGGTTTGATTGGTTGTGGTGTATGTTAGAACTCAAAGTTGCGTACAACACATGCTACTGTATTATTCAAAGGAAAGTGTACCATGAAAGCTTGGGATGTTTCATTTGAAATTTTTGATGTCCCCATTTAGTCAAAAAGTTTCAAATATTGTATTTATAAAGGGTTCACTATTAAAAGTTGATTAAGTGCAATATTGAAAATGAATTTGTTCTTACATTATGTCTAAGAAACTCATAATATGGATTCTAAAATTATAAGGATTATATAAAGTTTAAAATTTAGTTAATACTATTCATAACCTCTTTTGAACAGCTTGTTTGGTAAGTCATGATGCGATTGAACTCGGTGTTGCGTGTAGTGCAAGTTATTGAATTATTTTGAAGAAATAACACACTATGAAATCTTGGGGTGTTACATTCTCCCCTCCTTCAATAAATTTGGTCCTCACAAGTTGAAATTGTTCTTCAAAAATAAAAGGTTGAAAATAGAAAATATCTTTGTGGGAAAACCCACATCAGAAATTAGGTTACTAAAATTTAGTCTTAATATGAGGAAATGATAAATAAAAGGGTCACCACCAAATTATTATCTCTATTAGGAGAACATTCGTGGTAATTAGAGACATATAATTGGAGGAAAAAATGTAAATATTTATAGGTAGTGATTGAGGTCATTAATAACAAACAAGTGTAAAATTGAGGTCCTTAAATTCATCAATCTATGATGATTTGAAATACCATCGGTTCAACAAAACATAGGGTATTAGGATAACAAATTTTTGACGTTTCAAAATATCTTAGTTGAAATCCCACATCGAAAAATGAATTAATGAGTCCTCTATTTCAAATAAAGAGTGGAAAGTATGAAGATTTCTGAAAATAACACATACTAAAGTTCCATGTAGGAAAATATGGATACAGAAGATAAATCTGACCATCAATTATCTGATGGAGAGTGGTAGAGAACATAGCTATGAAAAAGACAACAATCCCAAAGCCATAAATTAGTGATGATTTAAGGTACCATCTAGGACAACATTTTTGTTCAAAGTTCCTTTTATTAATGTTGAGGAATTTATTTATGAGATTGGATAAGATCATAAGGAGATATAATTACTTTATAATTAGAGTTTTATCCATTAATAAATTTCTACCACAAACTCATCTTTCACTCTAAAAGATAATAGATCGTAAAAGAATTTTATTTATACTATTCATATAGGGTTCAAAAAAAATGAATTTATAATTCATCTACCAGATCATTTTAAAGAAAACTACATTATTTAATACAGGACATCTCATGGGCCAGTGGTAGGCGATACACCCTTGTCGTCCTTCGGTTGTGGGTTCAAGTCTCACGGCCTTGCCGGACGCGACGGGTTGCCGCCCGACCTTCGGGTTGTCCTTTTATGGAAATCCAAAATAATCCAAACTAGAGCTATCCAAAATACTTCAGTCCAAAATTTATAAGGAAGGTAAACACAATGAAGATCATTTTTTTGCCGCATAATAACATGTGATCACCTTCATCATGCATTCTTTTAAAACACTGCAACATCCCGAATTATCATTAAACCTTATTGATTATATTCATGATCCCTTATTCCTTATAGAATAATAGATATACTCCTTCAATCCAAAAATGTTGTAAACCCCAACAATGATGGAATATACAAATCATTAATCAGTTTCAAGGTAGTCAAGAATATCCAATATAATTTATCCAAAACAATCATGTATTATTCTAAAATCACTACCTCGGTATCAGAACCATATTATGGTTTATCTTTCTCTCAACCATATATTTTCCAAAAATTTAACCTGCTATTGAGTCACTTTTCTTTGTTCCACACAATCTCAAGTCCTTAATGAAATAGTACTGCAGTACAATCCTTAAATACAACATAATTATTATAACAAGTACATTGTTGATACATCACTAAAATGACATAATCAACATAAGAACTCTAATCATTCCTCTTCATTTGTGGTAGTATCATAACTTGATTGTTATCCAATAGCATCATTTGCGGCACAGTCTGATGACTGGGACATAGGTTCGCGTAGTGTCCAAACTCCTTGCAAATGAAGCATTGTACATTTGAAACCATTTTCTTACCCTTGAAGTCACGTACTTTGTGCCATTTTCCTCCACACTTATAACAAACTCTCATTCCTTTCAGGAAAGTTCAATGGTGTTTCTTTCCACATTTATCACATATGGGAAAATTATTCCTTTCCCTCTTCCTTTTATCCATCTTTCTCTCTTCCATCTTTTTCTTCTCTTACTTCCCTTCAAAGACATAGGACTCAGTAGACTCTTTCATTATCTTATCAACACATGATATCATTTCTTCATATGATGATAATACATGCGAGACTATTTCTCGTATAAATTCTTTCTTAAGACCATGAAATATATGATCATTCTTTCTCTTTGTATCATGTGCATTGCGGGAGTTCTCATTCCTTCTACTGGGCACCATTTCTAAACAATGGCATACACTAGATTAATTTATGAATAACAATACCTAATCCCAAACTTGTAAAACACATAAAATAAATTAAATAGTTTATGGATATAATCCATAATCATAAAAATGTCTCCTTAGAGGAAGTATATACTCATAAACCCTCCATAATGGTTTGTAAAGAAGATGAGAATTATCCTAAACATATCCCTTAGGAGTGTCGTAACCAAGAGTGTAGCAAGGCCCATTGTCGTGCACCAGTTCCCGTTTGAGTCTAGCTCAAAGCGGTGTTTTCGGGTTTTACCCCTAGGTACATCTATTCCAGAGCCGCCTCTACCTGCTCGTATCCAGACAGGGATGTATTTCTCTGAAAACTCACAAAATCTCTACAATACAAAAATTATAGGAAGTTATTCTATACAAATCCTCAAAGTCCATCTTAAATCTATGTGCTCTAATCAGAGTTTATCTAAATCTAACTTCCAAGGTTTGTACTAAACTTCATCTGATACCAACTGTAATGCCCCGACCCCAGTTACCCAGAGTCGGTGCATTATTACATAACATTGGCATGATCACAAGAAAGATCAAATCTCGAAAGACTGATTGTTTTTAGTAGCATTGGAAGCACTAGATATATTCATAAAGTTTTACATTACATCATAAAGTGAAAAACTACTACAACAACATAATGTCTCCATAGTCCACACTATTATCACTCATAATATCCCTGAAGGTCATTCATAACTTACTTCTTCACATCCTGGGAAAAATAAAACATAGAAAAGGGGTGAGCTCAAATGCCCAGTAAGGATAACAATATAGCAGAAACTTTCCAAAATAAGCATAAACATTTAAGGCAATGTATAACTAAAACAAAAGCCTTTTAAACTTGAACTTCAACATAGTATCGAAAAAGTAAAATGAAATAATGCCATTTACTTATCCACGTGGATATTCTACTAATCGAATAATCACATGCAATATCAATAACCACTTTCATAATGATGGAATGCATAATGCCAGACTATCATAACCACATAGCCAAGGCCTCGTGCCAAGACTACAAATAAGATTTTGTCAAGGCCTTGTGCCAAGACAATAGTTTGTCTCATGAGACCTACTGATGCATCGAGGAGCTATAGCGGGCTCCACCCGTCACTTACTAAGTCCAATTAATTCCCATATAAAAAGGTTTAAACATAACATAAACATTCGTATTAAAACTAGCATACGAAATGTCAATACTTTCTCCATAAACCATGAATGGTATAATAATAACACATCCACAGTCAACCATATCACAAAACCATCAATACATTATGGAACTTTTGTATCATAATAAATCAACTTCATATAATCATAAAATCCATCAAAGGATGTTGACATAGATGAAATCAAAACTATTTGAGAGAAATATCTCCTTTTTTTGGAAATCATTTAAAAGTCACACATTTATAAAGGAAGTAATTAAAAAGAGATTTTTGAATCAAAGTGTCCCATACCACTTTGAAACTTTTAAAAGGAATTAAAATTTTAAAAACAATCATGTACATATAAATAAATCCTTAAAACCCATTTTGAAGACATGGACATTAATTAAAAAGATTTAGAAAGATAAATCTTTAAAACATTCAAAATTCTGATTTTGATAAAGAGTACCTTTATTAAATTCTTAGAATATTCATTTTGAAATCATTTAAAAGTCACATAATTATAAAATAAAACATTTACTTTGAAAATATCCTTTTAATCTTGTAAGTTAAGCTTGACAATTTTATAATGGCGGTAAATAGACGCACCCTCCGTATAAGTTAAAAAAACATTCTTACCTTAATTTTGTCGAAAAGGTTAAAAATCACCTTATTTGGAAAACGACGGATAGATTCCATTATAAACCTCTTATAAAACGTCAAACAAGGGAATAAATTACTTTAACCCATATTATAGTAAATAGTAAAAATGTTTTGAAATTCATTTTTAAGAAACATGGATGTGGATGATAAATAGATCTCAGTAGATAATTACGTATAAACAACCTCGGATAATAAAGAGATTGTGAAATAAACCCTTACCATGTAATTTTCCTTGGTTGGGGTAGGTTAACCTCCTGTATAATGGTGAAATAATTGTTATTAAATTATACGAGAATCATATACATTAATATGGTATCATATATGATATTTTAACATTGAATTGTTAATAATTTCTTAGTATTATCGTTGTTTCGGGTGTTAAGTTACTCGTTTTCTTTTATAAGTTTTGTTACGTAATCCATGTTTGTCATGGATAGGTTGTATATTATTCATATAAAGAATGATATCAAGTCCTTAAACATTATTATTAAATCATCAAATGATAATTATATTTGAATGGATATGATGGAGAATGAATCTCATTGCGTTCGTGGAGACAGTAGTCCGTACGTACGCACGAGCGACAATATTATTATTTTGATATTAAAATAATATATAATTGGATGGTATATCATATATACAGAATAATTATCATATTATATTTATTATTTACTTGAATTACACATCATTATTATACCCATACAAATAATAATATATTGAATAACAATTACACCATGACGTGGAGACGGTAAGATGTACGTACGCACGTATGGTGACATGTTATTAAAAGGGTGGATATAATACTGAATATGGTTGTACCATACTTATAATAATATCACAGTATATATATGATACTAGAGTTATTATTTTATAATGGTAAAAACAAAGGAAGAAGAAGTGGAAGAATAAAGGAACCTGGAAAAGAGTGGTGAAATCATTACCTCTTCTTCGGGTTCTTCCTTTTGATTTGATCAAAAGGGCTCTTAGGTTGGATTTATGATCCAACTATGGCATCTAGGTTGTATTGAGGGAAGTGGGGAGAGTATTTGGGCAGAGTTTGGCCGAACCAAAAGGGTTTGAATGTGTGAATAAATGAGAAGTAAGAGTGCCCTTTTATAAGAGGGGTGAGGGGCACCCTTGGAAAAGCTAGAAATATTAATTTATAATAAATTCATATTCAGTTTATAATGTCTCAAAATCTGATTATTCAAAGTTTAAGGTTGGGATAGGTCGAAAAAAACTCATACAATATAATTTAGACAGGTTTGGTTACTTATATTAACCTTATCATTAAGTATTAACTCTAAGTTAATTAGTTTCACTTTTACAATGTCTCTTTGTATTTTTATATTATATGGTTAATAAACATACTATATACATCCAAGAGACCCACAAGTGGTCCATTAATGATATTAATATCATGATATAAGTCTATTGGCCGAACCTTAGATTTTTAGGAATTTAATATCAATTAATAATATAATATTTGTTTTAAAAACTCTTTTATGTCAATTTTAACACTATTCAATAGTTGATTTTTGTGAAATTCATAACAGAATGATTACTTCGAAACAATTTAATTAACTCATTCCTAACATGTCATATTAACTTGTAAGATTAGTTTAATGCATAAAAAGTCTCAAATTATATTTATTTGTGTATTTATAATATCAATTATTTTTATTTTTCACTATTATGGTAATTACTGCATCATCATTGTGTCATAAATAAATTAAATTATTTAAAATCTAAAAATTATAAATAAAATATCATTATATAGGAAATCGTTTTATATTTCTAATTAATATTTATAGTTGAAAATCCAACATATATAACCCTATGTAAAAATTGTTATTCTAAAAGATATATGCTTATGTCATTTTTGTACTTATTTTAACTTAATTAAAATTAAGTGTCTCTATCACCTACACGTGGCTCCATGGGGTCCCAAAATCGACACAAAGATGAATATGGTCGAACATGTATCAAAAAATAATGCTAGGACACGTTTTAGGGTAATTTAGTATTATTATAATATTATTTTTTAACCCTTATTTACCGGATTTACCTTTAACCGTGGTAAATAAAATATTTACCGCAGTAATTATTCAAAATGTCTAAAAATAAAAGTTACCTATTTACACAATTTGAACATACTGATTCCAAATATGGAATCCATTTTTCCAAATTCAAAACATAGAAGTGGCAGAAATTAATTTAAAATTAATTCCCGTTGTTAAAACAAAAAGCGTGTTTTTAAGAGATAATAACTATCAAAAGATTGACACTTCTTTATGCCTGGTTTAATTGTAAAATTATGTCCAACGACCAAAATTGTATTAAATGGTAAAAATATATTCTAAATATACTTTAAAACCACTCAAATTCATAATTTATCAATATTAATTATTTTGATTAAAAAAGTTGTTTTTGATTAAAATTTATTAATTTTCACTATTCATAAAAATATTAAAGTTATCCGAAAAGTTCCAAAATTTCACTCTAGGATAAATTTGATATTCTGAATCCAAAAATGAAGTATATTTTGAAATATAAAATATATATAATTTCAAAAAGTAGATATTACTATTCATAATGGCTAGATTGATTGGTTGTGGTGTGTGTTAGAACTCGAAGTTGCGTACAACACACGCTACTGTATTATTCAAAGGAAAACGTACCATGGAAGCTTGGGATGTTTCATTTTAAATTTTTGACGTCCCCATTTAGTCAAAAAGTTTAAAATATTTTATTTAAAAAGGGTTCACTATTAAAAGTTGATAAAAGTGCAATACTGAAAATGAATTTGTTCTCACATTATGTCTAAGAAACTCATAATATGGATTCTAAAATTATAAGGATTATATAAAGTTTAAAATTTAGTTAATACTATTCATGACCTATTTTGAATGGCTTGTTTGGTAAGTCATGGTGCGATTGAACTCGGTGTTGCGTGTAGTGCAAGTTATTGAATTATTTTGAAAAAATAACACACTATGAAATCTTGGGGTGTTACATTGAACATTGAATAGTAACTTTTTATTATTGATAATGTAAGGGTTACTTCCTGAACTATCTTTCCCATCAATTATAAAAAGCTATAACTTCCACACCTGAAGACTAATATTCCCTTATCATTTATAAATTTTAATTTTCTAAATTTATCCTCCTAAAACACTCTCTCATTTTCAAAATCCTTGGGTCACAATTAGTTTGTATAATTACTTCATTTCAAATTAATATTTCTTGTGAAATTCAAATCCCCAACATGAGTATCTACTTCGTCTTAGAGTTTCCTTCATTAATATTACTAACCTAAAATAAAAAAACTTGTTAATATATATAAATAATAATTATTAGTATTTTTCCATTTCATTATATTTTTTTGGGAAAATAATTATTAAATTCATTTAATCTACTACGAAATGAAAAAAAATTAATCATGCATATGGGGGGATTACAACCTCTACGAAGTGATGTTGTTTATTCTTCTAATCATTTCCCCTAAAGGATAGTATAAAGTAAGGATTTTAAAAATAAATACATTCTCTATGTCACAAAAACAATTATTAAATTATCATTTACTATATATGATATTTTCATCCATTCATTGAGAAATGGGATCATTAATCATGCCTATGTGTGGAATAATGCCTCTAAGAGAAAATAAATTTCATTTTTCATCATCAATCATGTATGGTTATAAGAGTGAATTTATTAAGTATGTATGATAATTATTAAATTTTTTAGATTCTAAATATGTAACATTATTATTATCGAAAGACACTATCTCACTCAAGAAAAAATTATAGTATGTTATTATTTTAGTCGGTTTTACCACCTATGTAAATGATGTTATAATAATTAGGCAATCACTAATTATTGGATTTAATTTATTTTTAATATATGTAATAATGAAAGTTTTAATAAATTTTAATGATTCTATAAATTTTATTGTAATAATTTAAATATTAATTAATATGTCACTTTTTGATTTTTGAAACATGTTGAAAATCATTTCATCGCATTCTCTATTATCACAAGATATTTTTTATGAACATTAGGACATGGTTGTATCTAATTTTGAAAAGTTTTTATATATTTTGAGGTTATAGAGTATTCTAGGTGTTGGGGTTTTGATAATTTGATATTTAGTGAAAATAGGATAGGCCCATGGTTTTTCTAACTATGCAATAACCATAAAATATGGAAATTTCATCTCTAGAGGTGTTTCACATAGCTTCATAAAGGCTTTTCAAATTATTATTTTATTCCCAAGAAACCATGTGAATTAATTTTTAAAGGGAAGTTGCTTCTGTATGGTTGGAACATGGCTTTTTAAATATTACGGCCAGACAATGTGACTCATTCTAAACTTCTTAAATTGAAAACACACTTGGATTCCTTCAGTTCTTTATAATTATAATATACATATAATATCTGATTATCTCAAAACAATCCACAGTGATGTTGTATAGGACACTCCAATTAATTATTCGGTTATCCTTAATCAGTTTGGGTGTATCTCTTTGAGGTATACTTTTTTTCTCATGTTTTATCCTCTTTTCTATATATCTTCTCTTGATCCATTTTCCCATTTCATGATAGAACACTTATGGGATGTGACTTCTAGATCTAATTTTTTTTATTTGTAGTAGATGGGTTTTCACTTGGATCTAGGCATATGATACCTGATATATTTACTTCCCATCACCTATTTAAAATGTGACACCAATATTTCCATTGATAAGGTGTGTGTATCTACCATGTTGTCTATCCCTTGGAAATCATTGAATATTTATGAACTGTTTTGGTTTTTATAATGAAATTGAATACTGATATAGACTATGATCTTTGGGGAAAATGGAATTTATTTTAAAAATATATTTTATTTGAAAACCTAATTTTATGCACATGTTGTTTCTATTATAATGCCTCAAGGATTGTTTTTAAATGGTAATGGTTTTTTTAAGCCTGGAAGTAGTGTGTCATCAAAATTGAAAATATTTTTTGAAAAATGTGGGCATGTAAATGAAATGTATTTTACATGGAAAATGTTTTGAAGGAAGACCTTGGGTACTGGGGAAAGCTAGGAATATGTGACACCTAGTGGAGAATGATATCACAAAGTGAGTTCCCATGATGTCACATTTTCTAGTGGGTATCCCTTTTCAGGGTCTGAGGTTCCAAATCTTCATTAGTCACTTGTGTTGGCTATGGGGCATTATATGTTTTACCCATGTAAAAACCAATATCATGGATTGGTTTCAATGATTTGAGGATACATTACATTTATGTTCATTAGATATTCTTATTTAACAACTTGATATGGATTTTAATTCTTTAAAATTTATTTATTCATCTTCTTATTTCTATTTATATATTTTTTTATCAAATTTGCCTATTTATTTAATATGGAATGTTTTTTAAAAGAAACCCAATGGGGAATTTTTATTTCGAAAATGATTTATTATATAAATTTTTTAGAAATCTATTTTAACAATTATCTAATCCATTCATGTGGATAGATATTATATATATTATTTAGTTAAATTGTTCCAATATATAGTCCTCAAAACCAACATTTTTCATCCGGTGTTTATAGACATGATTTTGTATGAAATAGGTAAAAGAAAGAGAATCAAGTAGAGGAAGTATCTCTCTTTGTTTGTGTTACCTTATGGGGGTTGGGACGATAGTGAATTACCATCACGAGGAAATGGACCCATGAGTTACATTGAAAATACAAAAAATAGGGGAATGGTTGTAGTTATTTTTTATTTTGGAAATGGTTTAAACTACCATGAAAAAATTCTATGATTGATTTTTTAAAACACCTCTAATGTTAGTGTTAGGATCTATATTATGTCATTTCACTCATTCAGCATGGATTTTTGGAAAGTGTCTTTAAATATTTTTACCAGTGTTTATTTCATTTTTAGTGGTGTTTTTCCCTCTCAAAACTATTTAGGATTTTTTTGTGGTTTAATAACCATTAATTTTATTTTACCATATAGAGCGGTAGTTTAAACTATGGTTATATATTTTGATTATAAAATTAAAATCTGAAGAATTTGTATCCCCACAAAACGAAATACAATAATATTGAAACATAATAAAAAATCATTTTAAGAGTGTATATTTTTAAATAAAACATGATATATTCCATTAAACATCATATAAACCTTCAATATAAACTATGTATATAAAATTATAAACATCAACACAATGATAAAATCATATTAAAACTCCAAATCAAACAACTACAAACTAACCCAATATTATAAATTTATAAATACATAATTTAATGTTCTAAGTAAACCAAAATTTAAACCAAAATTAGAAAATTTCAACCAAAATAGATTTTAAATCAATGAAATGCTGGGAAATTACATAAATAAACTTTTGGTTAGGCTGATAAACATCTAAAAAGTGAACATCATGTGTCAAAATCTATTTCATAACATAAAACAAAATTTAGTAACAAAAAAACAACAATGAAATTATCTAAACTAACAATATTTTTTAATTAAAAAAATAATATTCATTTCATATTATGTAAACATCATTAATATCAATCATAATTAGTCTATAGGATTAATTTGAGACATTAAAATTAATTAAGAAGGGAAAACATGACAAAATTACACCCCTAATTTTTTTATTATATGCATATAGCCTGCATCCCAAATAAATTTTCCATGAAACTCACTAGTTTATCTTATATCTATATTAATATATATAATTATAATGAAGAGGAAGGATAAATTAAACATAGACTTACAATTACACCTTCTCAGCATCTCTTGAAAACTCGAGGATTGGAACAAAATTTATTGTCCAAAAACGTACTCATAGCTACCGATTTCATATTGATGATCAAATATCATTTATAACTTGAATCCCTTAATAAAAATTAGTTAAAGAAGTATTTTATAACATTTTTACATGATCTAACCACATTTATATTTACTCAAAAGGAGATCCAACCTATAGGATGGTTTGAAGGTCGTACTTTATCCTCACAGACCGAGAACTAGTGTTTAGGTATCAAATATAAACTCTTGGGAGTGATTTTCCCCAAG
The DNA here is from genome assembly GCA_963277665.1 of Viscum album. Lineage (NCBI taxonomy): Eukaryota > Viridiplantae > Streptophyta > Magnoliopsida > Santalales > Viscaceae > Viscum > Viscum album. Next base: position 752,589,838 of record OY728132.1, on the reverse strand, counting down.
TAAATAAACATAAATAATTACTAGAAAAATTTGGATAAATTGGTTGGGTTTCTCCATCTATAATATTTCCAGGAAAAATAAAATATGAATTTATAAATAAAAAATTAACCCAAACAAGTCATAACACAAAAATATATAACTATCTCATTCCTCAAAAAATAAAATATGTATAAAACAACCCAATAATGTGAAGAGAAAACAAGAAAAAATATTTATATGATCAACACCAAGAACAAAATAAAAAATTAAAACAAAAATAATGGACCATAGATCTTTATGTGACCAGAGCTCACCATCAAATATTATCGCTAGAGCCGCTTCAAGAGAAATAAAAGATAATGAATTTCATGAATGAACAATAAACATAACATAAAATAACGATCCTAATAATGTTGTGTAAAATTTAAACTAAAATAGAAAAAATATAAAATAAAATAAGCTTATTGATTTCAGGAAGTTTAAGTGAAATAAATATATCTCCTACCTCAAATGACAACACGGTTTCTCAACCAAAATAAAATTGTGTTTTACTCCCATGAGATTTGCTACACATCACAATCATCAAATAAAAAGTCAACCCTCATCACTACCCAATTTAATAATATTAATGTTGTCTTGGGATATTTATCCACTCTCTTCTGCAGGAACTTGTATTAAAATTGTCTTGAATAATAAATGTTGTTGTTTATTTAAATTTAAACATTAGACCAATAAAAGTTTTTGTATTAAATGATTATGAATTTTTGTGATTTACCTAATCGCTCAAACCAACAATTGATGGAATATCACTAAGGACACATCTAGTCATATTCTAATATAATTTAATTAATTATTTATATAGATAAATGACCTTTTCATCCTACATTATTATATGTTCCCCCAGTGGCTGGATTATTATCCCCTATTGCTGAATTTTTCTTTGCATTACAACAAACTCAATCAAAGAATCTCATGTAAGGTAGACAGTAAAACTAGGAGCATATTATTTTGTAATCCCTGATGTCCTACCAAATAATGTATATAGTAATGGCCTTGAACCCATCCCATGCACGTGAATAGGATGCTCATTCCTAAGGACATGACCAACAGGATCATCTTGGGAGACTGAGTACTATGGGGGATTTCCATCCGATAGTTCATTTATTTTTTCCTATAAATAAAATATCAATTATATCTAAATTAATAAGTATTAAAAAAGTGACATATGAAAAAATAAACTTATTACATTGAAAAAGGAATTCATAAAGAATTGGTCATGTAACTCCTATCGAATTTCATATGAACGTCCAACCAAAGGTCCATTCTGGAGACTTAGTTACCTAAATTCTTTAACTTCATTAAAAAAAGAAAAATGAATAATTTAATATGTTAAATATATAATTTTATATTATAAATACTTAAATTAATGAAAATATTACCATAGTTGATCTATTTCTTGAGAACTACTATGAATAGGTAATAAGAGTTTATTTGTTTAGCACGACTTGATAAATTTTCCTATGAGAAATCTGAAAATAAATAACATATGATTAATATTAATTTATGAAATGTAATATCCATATCATATGCATATATATATATATATATTTAAAATGAGATTAATATAATAGTATATTTTCCAATACCGTGTTCTTCTAATGGATATTGCTATCAATAAATATCTTCCACTACCCTCTAGGTACCCCTTCAGGTACCTTATCATACTATATGTTAGTGGTAAAAGATGTATTATTGAATTCATTCCACAATATCCACTTAAGATATTTACATTTCTTAACCATGTTCCTTAAGGTCTACTTTTATGCGATAAGATCATCAATGGAATATTGTAATAACATCTATAAAAATAGATTGTTAGGGACAATAGGGGCCTATATACCCTAAGAGGGGGGGTGAATCAGGGTATGGATATTCTTTTTCAAAGTTCTTTCTGCCCCACTGGATCTTGACCTCTTTGTTACAAGGGTCACTTTGTTTGCACTTGTGTGGTTACTGTGATCACTTGTCTCCTTTACCTGATGATGATGCTTTGAATGCAATGCAGGTAAGTAATCAGGCAGACACATAGATTTTTACTTGGTTCACCGCTAAGGGCTACGTCCAAGGAGCATACACCGACAAGTTTCTGGTTCGTACCAAATTCCACTAGACTTCTCTAGCTGTGGATTACAATGTTCGGGCTAGATCACTTCTATGCCCAAGCTCACTGCCTATACAAAGTTTAGGGTCATCTCACTGCTTTCCCAAGGGTCACTCCCTATTTCTCTCTCTCTGGCTCACTGCCGGTGGAGAGGATCACCTACTTCCTCTTCCTAAGCTCACTACTCTAGAAGGGAATCCACTCACAGTTTATAGACCTGTAGGTCTCTTCATTTGCATGAAAGAATGCATCTTTCTCTGTATGTAGATGCTCTGTTGAAGTCCAACTTTCGTCAACTGATTAATACCTCTTTTCCTCTTAACCACTGGGCAATTCCTTTTGGAAACACCTTCGCAAAGCACCTTACTATGCGAGGCTCCCAATTTCGCGAAGCTCAACAAGCCTTCGCGAAGCTCCTGCCTTTTCACGAAGCCCACTCGCGAACCACCCTCGCGAAGCACTCTCGCGATGCTCAAGCCGTCGCAAATCAACGACCCTCATGAAGCTGAGTAAGCCAACGCGGAGCTCGCAGGTTTCGCGGAGCTACAATAGCCGCCGCGAAGCACCTCTTTCGTGAAGCACACTGGCTCCGCTAACCACCTTCGCAAATCAAGAGCAAAGTATTTTCTCTGAAAATTCTCTCTACTTCGCTCGAGGGGGTCGGCCTCTATTTATAGGCAATTCCACCGACCCTCGACCTTTCCACGTGAAGTCAACGCCACGTAATTTCAAATCTATTAGCTCCAAAGTTTCCGCTGGAATTCTGTCCAAATCGCGAAGCACCACGGAAATTTTCCATTCGCGGAGCTTGACATAGTCTCGAAGAATCACCGTCAACTTACCTTCGCGGCTCGCGCCTTCTCCGCGAAGCTCCCTCGTGAAGCCCAACTTCTCGAGAACTCGAAAATTATCCATGGAAACCTTCTTTGTCAACAAACACAATCAACCCAAAAATACTGCAATGTTACCTTGAGGGATTTTTTCCCAACATAGATTCATTTATAAAATATTACAGTTCTATTATAAAATGGAATTCAATTGAGCCTTAATGTATTAAAATTAATTTTATCATAGAATCAAATATTTTATTCTCTAAGATTGAGGAATGTTCCTCTAATCAGAATATGTTATTAGAAGGGTAACAATATCAGCTTTCAACTAGCCTATAATCAAGCCAAATAATCCCATAGAATCATCCAAGGGGACCATATAACAATCAAATTGGACAACTATCTGCAATCCATTCAGATTCTATACATATGAACTGTTAATATTTGTCTCATTAGTAAAATGGTTTCCATGTTTTAGGAATAAATAATTATTAGTATAAATAGGTGTAATAAAATTATTTACATTAAAATTTTACCTATTACTATCACCCTCTAATATCCTCATGAATAAATAAGAGTGGCTGTATATTACCTCGCTATTGAGTCACTACATGATGAACCTACTAAATCTAGATTCAATGTTCCAAATATTCACCGGACATAGAAGGATGTTGTTCTAGACACTGATGGAAGGGTGGAGAAGGCTGTTCCAGATGCTGACGGTGGTAGATGGAGGGTGTCCCAAAATCTATAGTGAGATATCCTAATGGATCATTAGGTGTTTATGTTGTTGAGGGAACATCAAATGGGATTTGACTGGTCTTCCATGGCATTAATGTCATTTAAAAATGTAAAAATAACCTAATAACATATATTTCAAAAAAAATTATATAGAAAAATATATTTAAAAATTGGAACATAATCGTGAAACTAAAAAGAATAATATGCATATATATGATAATTAATGACTTCACATACAAAAAAACATATAGCATTTAATTTTTCAAAATTAACCAACTCATTCATACAAATAAATTAAAATATGATAAAAGATTCTCAGTACTAGAAATGAATAACATATAGCATATGTGGTTGATAAGTTAATGGATGACTACACATGCAATCATTTTTTCGTTTAATCAAATAGTTATCTTGATCCATCGTTACTTCATCTACTTCATCCACCCTTGAAAGACTACTATTTTTAACATCATGATGAAATCATATTTCTTTTTATTTCTATTAATGGAATATTATTTTAGAATTAAAATACTCTACTTCATTACCCATATCAAAAAAGTATCTTTGGATTTTGCAAACAACTACACCCCACCCTTTATTCATGATATCTTCTAAAAGACATTCCATTTTATATTTTGATGAGAAAATATATAGATCATGGAATTCACAGTCATCGATATCCATCATGAAATATAAGTTCATCGAAGCAAATAGAACGTAAAATATTTTAATACCCTTGGTAATATATAGCCACTTTAATATCAATAAAACAAAAGAAAAATGAACATGTTAGTTTTTTTCGAAAATATTACTCAATTTTTAGTAGTATCACAATTTAGACAATTTAAAATACCACTATTGTGTGTCTTTAAAATAACTTCTTGATCAACTATACAAAATTTAAATCCATTCACATTGTAAGCATCAAACTTTATATCTTGTTTTAGAGGACCTCGAGCCTGAGACATCAAATCATCTGACAACTCAGGATGATTATCAGTATTCTTGTTCTTCAAAATGTAAAATTCATAATTATTTCTATAAAATATATGTTTCAATCTAATATCAATATTTTTTTTCAATATAACTTACTTTAATGATGTGAAAACTATTCTACAATCTCTTTATAAACATATTTTATTAAATATTTCTCATTTCATGTTTAACATCTCAATAATATATGTGTTTTTTCCCGAGCTCTTCGATAAATGGATCTATAATTTCATTATTCATATCTATATATCTATGTACCTGTAATAATTCCATTTATTTTAGTGTAATATTTAATATCCTCCAAACTAATTGTCCAATAGTGGTAATGATTTGTGATTTCCTGTGTAGTTGATATTGATTCAATATGTCATCAACACGTCCAACTTGATTGAATATTATCTAAATATCATCCAAATATTTCTAAAAAAGGTAAGACATTTGCACTTCTAAATTGCATTTAGAAATAGTGCCTTCTGGTAGAGCTATATTTTTCACATATGATTTCAAATGAACATGGAATCAATGAAATAAAATAAATAAAACATAATTAAAATTTTAATAAAGTGCCGTGAATTTTTTACTTAAGATTAAAAACATATAAATAAGTTACCACTCAATTTCTTACATCCTTTGATAGTTTATAGGGCCTCCAAATTTAGTATCCTCAACCAAATCTACTATTATATGCATCAAGATAGTAAAAATGATGGAGGAAATATAATCTCTATTGCATAAAATTCCAGTAAAAAATTTCCTAAAGGTTTTAAAGATGAGAGGGTTTTAGGGTTTTCTCATAGTGTTGTCTGAAGAATGTAAATAATAAAAGAATAACTATTGTAACCTTTTTAGGTAACAATTTACACAATGCCAATGGTACTAACTAGTATAAAAATATTGGAATCATGAATTTCTATCCATGTAACCTTTGATTATTTAAGTCGACACACCTTGAGATGTTACTTGAATACCCATCAGATTCCTTCAAATGTTTTAAAATTTAATGTAATGTATCTTTATTCATATTTGTATTTTAGAATATATGAGATTTTATTTCCATTTTCATCATTCCATAGATCACACTTTACATTCATTTTTGTATATCCTCTCGAGCATTAGTATAATCCTTAAATTTTCAATTATCATTAGGTAATGTGATGATCAAATATTCCCAAATAATCTTCTCAATATGAATAGCATCAAGATTATGAACCACAAAATTAAATTTTTTTATACTGAAGATTGAAGTGTATACCTTTTTCTTCTATTTTTAAATTCTTATTTCAACGGAAGATTCACTTAGAACTTGTTTCCCACTATCATTAAAATGATCAACCTTCCAAAATTCTTTTCAACATTTAAAAGTTGATCCAATATTTCGCAACTTGTAATCAACTTTTTAGGTGGTCTATGATCAATATACCCATTTCATATTGACTTGATTAACTAAATTCTATGAGATTCATCAAAAACTCTTATGATGACATAAGAAGAACCATTTTTTACTTTAAGGTGGTCATTCAGGAAAAGCTAATGTTACAAACAATAAAATACAAACACATGTAAGTGTTCTAAATATATAAGTCCCCAAGTCTAGGGAAGTCATTAATGCTATAAATTATACCAATGTGCATTTTGAACATTTTTCTAGAAGATTCATCATATTTATCGAAATGTTTTCTCTATAATTATTGTAATCCTTTAATTAGTGGTGGAAAGTATACATCAAAATCATTTCTTGTCATTTTTAAAGGAATAATAATCAAAATGATAAAAGATGTTTATTAGAAAAACATCCATGGAGGTAGATTGTAAGGGATCAAAACAACCATCCAAATGCTATAAATGGCACTCATAGTCCCAAATGTGTTGAATCCATCGGTAGTCAATCCCAATAACACACTACTAAGATCAGATGAGAAACCATTATATAATGAATCAGATGTCTTCAACGATTTTGAATCTCTTCTATGTCATACTAACCCATCATTATTATTATATATATAACGTCACATCAGGTTCTCTATGGTTTTAATTGAAATAAATAATCTTCACAATCAATATTTTAATGGGAATTATTACAAAACCTTTGTAGGTGTGTTCTATTTATTCTTCTTCATAGTAGTATATAAATTTTAACTTTTAACATCACCCATTTACTTCTATCTAGAATATGAATATTTTTTAATGCAGATTAATTTAATCCACTCCATAATAAAGCATACATCCATTTTGAAAATCATGTATTTTTTCCTAATTCATACCGAGCTTGTTAACAAAATTTTTTCATATCATAAATAGACATAAGAATCTTATCTTTATAAAATGTTTCATGCAAAAATTACAATAACATATACACGAAATTATTTATAACTCTTCAGAGTCATTTTATATGGAAAACATTTAGTAGAAAAGATTGTTTTAATCAAATTATACATTCAACATAGACCTATTAATTTCTATCATCAACTAAATCATGAAATAAATTTTTCTACTCAGTGATGTCAACCCTTACATTATCCTCCATTGCATCAACAGGAGGATCCAATGATATGTTGAGATCATAATCTTTTTGTACTATAGTCCAATAAACAATATTTGTCAAGATACTATTTTTATTAATCTAAACTGGTTGTTTTGGTATGTTTTTCTGTTGATATTTTTTCTTTATAATCCTAAAAGAATCACTTATAAGGTTTTTCATTTCATTTTTTATTGTAAATGAAGTTGGGAGTTAATTATTATGACTGACATCAGAGATCAAATTTTCTATAATGCTCTTTTTTCACTCCCCTCTTGTTTCCTACCACTCCCTATACCCTAAACATGAAATTTTATAGTCTATTTTCACTATTTTGATTTAATACAAGCATCCTGAACTATTTTAGACACTATATTCATTATTTTTGGCATCATCTCTATCATATATAATTCTTCCAAGCAACGATCGTTAATGAAATTTTAGTTTCACTCATTACCATAACTATTTTGAGTAAGTAGTTAATTAAATTGTGTGATTTTAGATCTATATTGCTTGTATTGGGTTACATGTTCACCAAATTCGGTTAGCCTGAATCATTTCATGTTCATCTATCCTTTAATTCCAAATTTTTCAAGGACACTAAGTATTATTTCAATTCATCATCTATCAGCTTCCAATCATACCATGAGTAGCTAAACTTCCTGGGGTAGGAATTGAGAGTAGAGGTATCTGAATACAATAAATCCTTATTTCTCAAAATGAAAACCGTAAGGGTTACTAATCAAGATAAAAAAAATTATTCTATTCATTTAAGAATCCACAACCAAGGGAAATTCGAATAAAGGACCAATCATGGTAGGAGTAGATTAGTTTATGAACAATATCCAAAAATACTTTCATTCTTTGAATCCAAGCTTAATGCATCTAGTTTGTCACTATTTCTAAATCAAGTAATAGTTACCTCTTACATAAAACAATTTGATTTCTCAATAGTTAACTAGTAACCTCTGTATACTACGCACCATAAACCTTAGTATCCTATCAAGTAATAATTGAGATCATCTTTTCTACAAAACCCCAATCTTTACCTCGATCCCTTATTTATTTCTAAATTCAAACCCCAAATCCCAAGAAATAGTTTTCCCAAACTAAATCTACTCATGGGAACTACTACCCCAAAGGGTTCCAAGCCATAGGTTACCATTGATAGCCATATCCAAAAGGGATCTACCCCATACTACCACTATATTATGTCTTAGTAGTAAGATAAGTTTGGGAAGTAATCAATTCTATTCTGACCATAATCCACATTAATTAAACGATGCATGCAGGAAAGTCAAATTTTGTAATCTTTTCTAGGGAACATATAACCTAAATTTTATTAAGAAATTAATTAATGAAATTTAATAATTATAAAAAATATAAAATTTCAATTTTGAAGAAAAAGGAGAAAAATCTTAAAAAATAAGAGATGATATTATAATTAATATTGAATTTAATTTGAAATAATATTTGATAAGTGAATTTCATTAAAACTTTTTAGGGTATTTTTATGTGTTTATTTATGTATTTAATTGAATAATATTTCCAATTATGGAGTTATTTAACTTGTTTTATGTTTTATTGAAGGAAACAACATATTTATTAAGAAAACCAAAAAAGGAGGCCAAGCTACTCCAAATTTTAAAGAATGAATGAAGTTGGAAATTCTAAAGCAAAACAATTAAACAATACATAATGAACATTAGATGTCATGACTTTTTCAAAAGGAACTGGCCGCGTACGATAGGTGATGACTTGATTGTGTGTTGTGAAAGACCATTACCCATCATGTAACAACATTACACAATGCGACATTTTTTTAGAAATTTTTTTGGAGAAGATTATGATGAGATTTGCGACACCTCAAATTTGAGGGATTACACGTTGCATAACCCAATTACACGTCTTGATGATAGTGGAGACCAGTGAAATAAATGATACATAGATGATGTGTTGATAGATTTTCCTATAAATACACCCCTTTGTCCCCCTTCCAAAAAAATTTGAGGGCTGTGGGAGGCCAAGCGACACTAGGGGAGGACATCCAAACAATGGAGTTATGATCTGAATCCTGGTTTCACAACCGTTCTTTATCTCCTTTCCTTTTTAGGTACCCATGCCACTCGATATCATCGTTCTTAGCCTGACTGAGTAGATCTAATTATGTCGGGTGATGTCATTGTAGGGGGATGTGTTGTTAGGGATTATTTCTATCTATTATTATTTTTTGGATTATTTAAAATTTTTCTATCAATTCAAAATAATTCTAATTCTATAATTCATGTCAATTGCTTTCATTCTGAGGAATATTATTTTAATTGCATCAATAGATTAATATATTGGGGGTATGAACATTACACAACTCAGAATTGTTATTTTTAAATATGGTTTTGGGTGTCATATTTCAATGATTAAAACTATTAGATGGAATTTCCAATGGTGTAGTAATAGAATTAGTGCAGTGTACCCAGACCAAGGATTCATACTCACCCAATTCTGATACCAAAACTAAAGGAATCTATTTTCAATTAAATCCCTAGAACATAACCCAAATTTCACTAAACCTATCATGCCACTTTCCAGATATTCAAACCCAATCATCGATGTTTTCTTTCTCGTTACTTCCAATTAACCAAACCATTTTGATTTTGATTTCGTTAATTAATTTAAAAAATCTGGATAATCCATATGGGTTCATCACTCACACATTCTAGATACGAAATTTTTAGTTAGGTTTTATGAGTTTTAATAAATTACTAAATTTGTGTAACCTCATATGAATTAATGACATAATATAGGCTATCAAATTTTTTGTGTCATTGTTTGGGATCATTTTCATGATGTAAAATTTGAATAGGAATCTAGATAACATTTTTTATTTAAATTTTTTATTTTATACGAGGTATTTCCATGTTGTAATTTTAGGTAAAAATCAATTTCCTGACTTATAAAATTGAGGGAAAGAAAAAATTTAAGATCATACATTCAACCTAGAGTAGGAGAAGAACCTATGCCTATAAAAAAAGAAAAAGGAAGAGACTAATAAAGAAAATAAAATCAGGTCCAAAAGGGGCCAATTTGAAGGAGCCAATCATGGTCTGGGCCAAAGAGAAAGACCATAGGTCCCATAAAGGTATCCAAAGGGCAGGCACTGATAAATTATAGAAGACCCTCAAACACGGGTGTTCATCAGAGCAATCACATACCCCCCCCCATCACTACTCAACACTTTGACATCAAGCTTGTGTTCATCCCAAATGATAATAAATTCATTGAAATTCATTGGGATACCTCATAAAGACCCAAACACACACATTAGAAGTTTCTTTCATATATGTCACACGTTCCAATTTCATAACATCACAAATGATGTTGTAGGACTCGACCTATCTAGATTCTCATTAAAAGAAAAATGACAATAGTGGACCAAAATTTGTGTTTGCATTTAACTACAACATGAAAGGATCTGTTAAAAAAATTAACTAGGTTATTACCACCCTCAATACCTTTGGATCTATGGGTAAGTATTTTAATTTTTGAAAAAATAAATAAATAATCATTATATAGTTCACAAGATATATTCCACGGTTTGATAAGGTGATGAACTCATCATGGAATCAAAATGTGGTTATTAATTCAAACATTTTATAAATGACTTTTATAAGGAAATTGGTCGATTATTGATACTGCGGAAGGAGGTTCACAAATGATAAAGTATCTATAGGAGAGCTATGAGTTACTAGATGAGATGTCCAACAACATTTTTCAATGGCATCCAGAAGAAAGGAGAGTATAAAAATCACACATAGTTGACAACTACGGGTCGTCACCCAAATGAACGTCATTTCATTGAATCTGGATGTGATGATGGCCAATAAAAATCTCCAAGGTATGTATTGTGAATATGATAATTATTTAGATTATAATCATCAAATTTATGTGCAGGGATAGAGGCAAAGAAATCCATAACCAAAAAATAAAAATTAAATCCAAGGATTTTTGTAGAGGCCACAAGGTTTTCAACCTCAACTCCAAGGGCCAACACTGACAAGTCAATTCCATTCAATGGAGGTGATCCATTCAACTTTCATGAACACAAAACATTATTTACAAAAATATTTGAAACCACACTCAAGTGATCAAGGAATTTTGATTATATAACTAAGAAATGAATCACAAAACCAATAAGATACAAAGAGTAATTTAAATCGTCAAGTCATTCTGATAACATATCAATTTAGAGAAAGAAAAATTGGATAGATTCTAGGATTTCTAGAAAAAAATCCATTTCAAAAAATTTAATCTATTTCTCTTCAAAGTATAAATAATACCTTAGGAAGTGGAATATAATTTTTAGGAATTAAGAAAGAACCAATTGAATCAAGTCAAGAAAAGATAATAGAAACTAAAGAAAATAAGGAAGAAGAAGAACCACAATGATACCATCCACAACTACAACTTCTATACCAGGAGAAGAAGGTAATGATTGATGAGAGAAAAAATAAAAATTTAGATATGTTCTAGAAGATACACATCAATATCCCATTTACTGCAGCAATAACTATTATTCATGTTAATGAAAAGTTCATTAAAGAGTTGGAAATGAATGAAAAGAATCTTGAAGAATTTTCCACCGTTCCACTAGTAGGAGAATGTTTAGTATTTGTTTCAAGCATCTTACCAAACAAGAAGAGAGATCCAAGTAGTTTTTCAATCCTGATTACTATTTTTACTAATGATTTTGGTAGTTCGTTTTGTAATTTAGTTGCTAGTGTAAATATTATGTCATATGAAACATTCAAGATCCAGTGATTGAATTATAATAAAAAATGGAGATATTCTTCTACTAGATTATTCAAAAGTAATAATTCCTCAAAGACTAATTGAAGATGCCATCATCAAATTAGAGAATGTTTCGGTAAATTTTCTGGTGATGGACATGGATGAAGATAAAATCGTAATAATATTGGGAAAAAAATTCCCATCTATGGGAAGGGATATTTTTTATGGTCGCATTGGAAAGAGGATTTTAAGAGTTATTGGATCAGAAGTGAATCAAAATTTTATTCAAATTATACAAAATTAATATGAAATCGATGATGACTTTTCATAATATAAGTTTTTGAAAGTAGAGGATGCAATTGCCAATGGAGGAAGTGTTGAAGTATATATGATAGAAACTTAAAAAGAAAGTAACAACTATCTGAATAAAGGTAATAAAGTGATGAAAAAAATCTAATTATAGTCAAGGAAAATTCATCTAAGAAGAAATCAAAGATGGAGAAAAAGTTAGGACAGTCAGTGGACAACTATTTTATTTTCCAAGAAGGTCCAATAACCACTAGATTGGGCCTATAGAGATTGAAAAAGTATTCAATAATGGGAGAGTGTAGTTAGTTTCAAAGAAAGGGAGAGGAAATATTTTCACTAAGGAATTATGTCTTCTGTATTTGATGATCCAGATCAACTAACCTCTTTCCTACCATTATCCACATAGAGATTACTAAGATATGGTTGAACCAATGATGGTAAAAAAAGTTCTTCTAGGAGTCCACATAAGTTTTTAGTATTTTTCTTTATTTATTTTTTATTTTTATGAGAAAGAACCCATCCCAAAATATTTTTAATTTCATTATTATGGAATGTGTTTTCACTTGTGTATTTGTATTTTTTTCAGGACCATCAGGGTTAGAAGAAGGTAGAAGGAAGAAGTAGAAGAAGAAGATATAGAGGAATTACACTTCAATTTTTTAATTTTATATTATATTTACAACATTTTAATTATTTTATATATTTAATTGTAAATTCTATGCCCATACTAGATTCTTACCATACTGAACTGAAGTAGGAGACATAAACTACTTAAGAAAAATACACTGCCATGAATTTTAAATTTCATTATAAATAAATTTGAATGAGAAAAATGGGGAAAATAATTATTATAGAGAAGAATGTAGTTTAGGATTTATAAAATAATGTTTTTCGGGAGCATGTTAATTCTGGTAAATGAAATTTTTCTGATATTTATTCATTATTTGAATTTCTAATATTTTCATTTTTTTTAATTTAATTGTTCATATGAATTATCATTTGTAGTTGTCCCAACCATTCGTCTCATTCCAGAGACATTCACCAGGATGATATTTTCCGTTATTTGTTTAATATATTTCTTGAGAAACTCGAGAATTTATTCTACTATAACATTCTTTTCATCTTATCAAATATCTGATTGAACAGAATAAATTATATAATGATTGATGCATTCTTTTTATTAACCCTTATCTTGAGAAAAGCCTTGCATTAATCCATTTTTAATCCTGTAGAATCCATGAATATCCTTATTAAGAAATGAGAAATGTTACAAGCCTATTTTTATCCATTCCTACAATCCAAAAAATTTTGTTAATGACTTTTAAATAAATAATTACGGGGGGGGATTTGTTGTGTCACGAACCAGCCCGAGTCGACCCAGAATTGGTCACCCTGGACAGAACACAATAAGTCTAAAGGGGCGTTCTTGATCTTCCAAGGATGGAAACAATCACCAAGGGAATAAATAGAGTACACAATGGAATTATTTTTCCCAAATATAAACAATCAATTAAACAGTGAAATGAAATAGACAACCCAGAATATAATAATATAAAAATTGAACTGAACATTATTTGTACAAGAAACTGAAAGTATAACTAAACCAACAACTCAACTGAAAAAACCCAATAACCAACTAACTCCATGTGAACCCACTTGTCACTCTCTAACAAAATGATCACACATCACCCATGGAAATCGAACTCAACCTAAAACAGGCACAAGGGCTAAAAATATATGAAGATTATAGTCGTGTGTATTAAAACTCAGTAGGTTAGCCCTATATTTTATTCCCAATGCATTTAAATTAAAATAAAAGAAATAACAATTTCATGTTTTCAATAAAAGATATAAAGGTATATTTTCCAAATGAATTTTCATCTTATAAAAAAATTAGCAGACAAAAACGTGCATGTTTTATAAACAAGAATGTTAGTAAAAAATTTCAGAAATGTGTGAATTCAAAATGAATATTTTTTTCAAGAGGGATAATTTAAAGATGGTAAACATTTAAATAAAACACAAACACTACTAAATTTACCAACTGAGAATATTTTATGCTAACTGTGAGTACAAAATAACAAATGAGCACAAGTCTTGGGATCACCCCTAGGCACTAGTTTGTTGATGGCCCTAGGAACCTCGTATCTCGGTGGAAGTAACCCTCACAATATTCGTCCTTGTGCACACGTTCCACTAGTTGGGAGAATACCCATAACCTAGTGGTTCCCCAAAATCATCATCCCAGTTTAGTTAGTGTTGTCATCTTCAAACTTGCTACATAAAATAGGGTCCAAACCCCATGGGATCATTAGCATACTAGTACACATCCGCCCACCTAGATACCCATGTTTTCCCTTTTTGTTCTCAAATAAGTTAAACATCTATAAAATAACAATTTATCCTAAATATTACATTTAAAAATCAAACACACAGTAAACAGAACACACACATGCCTCACATTTATTTCAAATATCAATAAACCATCAATATTTTCATAAAACAATTCCAAGAAGTATAATGAGGACATGCACATATAATCCATTAAAAATACTCTTTTAAGGAAAAAACTTTTAAAACCATATCAGCCCATATTTGGCAGCCCCAAAACAAATTAATAAATCAATTACATGAACCATAAAATGGCCCCTAAAGATATAACATTAAATATATTTGGAAACCATTTTTATAAAAAAATATTAACGGGCCTTTAAGCATTTCTCAAAAAAAACATTTCACAAAGGTATGAATTTAAATTTTATTAAGATGGTGTATACACACCATTTAAATTATAAAATCACTTTCATTAATCCCTTAAAACACTCATGTTACATATTCAAAACACAACCATTTTCATAAGGATGTGAAACGGGCAATTTTTCGGCAACTCAGGCCAAAACATGTTGTAAACCAAAAACCATTTGTTTGAAAACCAAATACACATTGGGATGAAATTTAAGGACCCAAAATACCATTTTTCATTCTTACTATGCATTTATAAATCTAAAAAATAAAAAAATTTAAATCACACTTAACACATAAAATCCAACGGGGCAATTTACCAAACACATAACATGCACTTTTAAACAAAAAAAATTATTTTAAGCACTTCACAAGGAATAAAAAACCAATTTCATGCCATATTTTGTTAAAGATACTCAAATATGTTCAAAATACCATAAACCAGGTTATAAACCTCACAAACTAGTTGTGAAAGATAACGTAACATTTTAACAAACACTTGGTGTGCACTATTATGACAAAATAACACTACCTTTCACAAATAAAAATCATAAAAAACATTTTTCACACCAATAAAATTATCCAAAGGCTGAAAAATAGTAATAAAAATATATATCAGGTATGAAAGATAATAAAATGATGAAAACTTTATGATAAAGGCAAGTGCAAGGGATATTCTACCTCAAATCCTTGTCGTAATTGAAACGCACACACAATATCACCATATAAGGGTTTATAAACACTAATCATATAAAGACCAGCCCCAAACGAACAGAACCCCCCTAAAAAATTATGGGATAATGGATCCAAAGGTCAAAAATGACTAGGGGAGAATATAAAACAAAGAAATAAAGAAAGGATGTGGAAGATGGGGGGAGAAAGGAGAAGGAATCTCACCTTTCCACCAATAAAACTCTTCATCTTCCATTAGATCTACACCCATAGAGAAGAGAGAATGGCTTGGAACTTCTTAAAGGGTCTCCTATGGTCTGTCAGAACCACTAAAATAATATTTTTTTGTAAAAATAGTACTAATTGAATGATTTACATTTGAAACAATTTACCTTCTCAAATATGGAAGATTTGAGGAAAATTGAGCACTTTCACCCAAATATGCTATTAAAATGAGCTTCAAATATGTAAAATAGATAATGGGGGTTCATATAGGTATTTTTACATTGAATGGGAGGTAGAATCCCCAAAAAATATAACAAAATGAAAATGATATAAAAGAATCAAATTATTTTTTAGAAACTGGAAATGGGACAATGGGCTAGCCCAACACCTAAATAAGTAACCACAATTCACAATGATTATGAATTTACAAGGGGTCTAAAAGGATATGATAGTTTTAATGTTTCTGTGGAGGCCAAGTGGGAAGTGTCATGAATGAAAAATGTTGAAAAATGATGTAGGTATAAAAGAAAAGTTTCGTTTTTGAATATGGAAATGGGCTCACAGTTCACCCCAATCATGAAAATAACCACACTTTCTCCAAAAACTCCTAAACAAATAATGGGGAACCCAAATTGGGGTTATTAGATAGATATGAGACATTAAAAATCAACATTAATCTCACACAAGACCCAATAAAAGGATTGTTAATTCTAATGAACCGTATCAAAACAATGACATGAAAAAATAGGTGTGACAATTCTCCCCACCATTAAAGTTTTCTACCCCCAGAAAACCCCAACACATTACAGATGATTGATCAACACCTAAGGATTCTTTATGGATATGCCCCAGCCTCTTAATCCAATAACACAACATCCACTATTTATGGAACTTAATCCTTTTACCACAACTAGAATACCAACTCTCAACCACTTCCCAATAATCAACTGAATGATCGAGTCACTACCTCCACAACCAAACCAAGAACACAGTTGTTGGGCCTTCTACAAATGAACCCAACAATCACCTAAACCAAAGAGAACTCACAAAAACCAATGATTCAAGTGGATTGAAAAATGGACTCCCCACCATTGAGAAACAACTATCACTAGATAAGTTCATAGGAGGAAATTCAACGAGACCCGTAGTGGGTCTCCTCACCATTAGAACCCAACTAGCAACAAACAAACAAGAATTAAACATTAATTAGAATTGGGACTAACTTGCATAATTACCCCAAAAATCTCATATAAAAACAAACAAACACAATTCAAAAGGGCTATAAAATGGAATTTTAAAACACCCACTCCCAAACGGAGGGTATACGAACTGGTTCAACACTTTCAGCACGGATTAAAACCCCCACCACTCGGGGAAGGAAGGGAAGGGGACCCAATCATGGGGCCACTAAAACCACAATAGAAATAGATGAACAAACCAACACCCTCTATATATGAATAGATAATACCAAGACCACACCTGAATTACATAGGCAGTCCACACAGGGACACTGATCAGAAACCCACATCCATGAAGGCATAACCATAGACACTGTGTGAGGGGTAAGTCCACCATTCTCATTGTGACAAGAGGAAATTCATAGTGACAAGGAACAAAAATAGAGTAAAAACTGACTTACCAAAATAATGGAGGTATGAGCCTAGTCGAGAACTTCACACCTCTAGATATTTCCTGACTGCCTGGAATGCTTAACTCCAAGACCTAGGACGGGATCCCTGATTCGTGAAGCATCTGTTGCACCACAGTTATGTGCTAAGGAACACACCACTCAAAAACCAAAATCAATTTCTCAAAAAACACCTTATTTTAAATAGTAACTCATATATAAAAATAATAATTCACCCTCACTCTAAACGAGGATCATAATGGACAGGGAATATAGAAAAACACATCAACATCCCTGAACACAACTGTTATGTACAAAAGAATTATCACGACCTGGAAGCACTTTAAATTGATCCCAAAAATCTCTCTATTCCAAAAAAATGGATGAGGAATTATCTGAATAGGTGTATTTGACATTTGAAATGAAACTTTAGGTTGATAAAAAGTAATGATTTCAAAATGATAACTATCTATGGCCACCTCACAACATCCAACTCATCTTTAGAAACCCACTAAACATTACTTCAAAACCGAGACACCAAAAATATCTCATCTAAAGACACAAAAAGAGTATGAATTATAGATCATATGTAAGCATACTAAATAAACAAATCTTCTAGTACATAGAAAAAACTATCCACATAAACATGAGTTTGTAAATAAATGCCAATACTTTTTAGCTCAAAACACTTTTGAAAAACAAACTAACTTGGTGGGTTTCCACATTCACCAATGGTGTTTCCTCAAGTCTCGCCCTCCTGCACATTTCTATGCCACCCCAGGAAACCAACCCCCATTCTATATTGGTTATCCTTCTAGATATCAATAAAACCATGCATGTGAGAACCCATGAAAACACAAATGGGCTTAAACAAAACAACATCATTCCAAAAATCATGTACCTTAAAAAGGAACACAAAATACCAAGTCAAAACACTTTTCTGGTTTCAAAAAAACAAACAACACTTCATCAAGATAAATTTTCTTAAAATACTACCCATTTTTATTTTTAACAACTTTCAAAAAAACCAAGATACTTCAAACAACCCCTTACAATTTTCTAAAATTCGGAAAGGTATATTTTAATAATCTGATGGCCATTGGGATCAATACCATTTCTAAGAAAACAAAAACCGCTCAAAACAAATTTTTGAAAACAATTCATCAGATTCAAACACTTTTCAACATCCCAAAACACCCCATTTTAAACAAAGATTCCTAAAATCCTTAAAATTATTCACACTTTCGAAACATTTTATTCCAACAAACCATAAGATTAGATTATGGATAATCGAATCCCGTTAAATCATTTCCAGTTCCTCCTAATTTTTTTTCACAAAAACCACAACCTTCCAAAACCATTCTTATATTTTATTTTGAAAAACCCATTTCCCACATTCCAAATTCCAATCCTTTCTTTAAAACACATTTCAATAGTTCTCACACAAGGATTTTCAAACAAAAAATCAGAATTCAAGATAGGTCCAAGAGACCCAAAAAAGGAACTAGTGTCAGTAGGTGACTTGATCATATGGTTGGTGGCTATATGTGAAACACAACACTAACACAGAGAGACTTATTAGGACCATTCCCCAGCTCGACATGGCTTTCCAGCCCCTGCGAGCTCACGGTGGCCATTATTTAGACTCCCTTTGTCATATCTCGACACTAAAACGTCAACAAGAACAAGGGATGCTAATAAAAAATGACTTCTCGTGGAAACCCAAGGATCAGAACAAGCAAGAGTTTGTGATCCTCTTCTATACATACCCCTTAAGTCCCAAAAATTCTACTCCATCTACCTTGAAATCCACAAATAATAAGGTCACTATAAAAACAAATGTCTGCTAAGAGCCGACCTCCTTTAATACCATTTTGTCACAAACCAGCCTGAGTCAACCCTAAACCTGTCACCCAGGATAGCCCGTGACATGTCCCGAGAGGCATTCCCGATCCTCCCGAGATGGCGACAAGCACCAAGTTCATCAATAGAGTACATAAGGGATCAATTTATCCCAAGTATAAACAATCAAACAAAGAGCATAAAGAAATGAAAATCCCAAAATACATTTATATAAAAACTGAACTGAACATTATTTATACATGAAACTGAATGGAAAACTAAACCAACAACTCAACTGACCAAACCCAATAACAATATAACTCCATGTGACCACTTTGGTCACTCTCTAACACAATGATCACATATCACCCCTGGCAATAAAACTCAAAATGAAACCTGCAAAAGGGATAAAAATATAAGAACACTATAGGTGGGAGTATTAAAACTCAGTAGGTTATCATGATATTATATTCCTAATGAACATAATTTAAAATAAAAGAAACATCAATTTCAAGTTTTAAATATAGGAAATAAAGTTATGAATTCCAAATGAGGTCCGATGCTAAAAAAATTACAAGACAAAAACCTGAATGTTTTATAAACAAGAATGCTAGTAAAAAATTTCAAAGAGGTTCCACTTCAAAATGAAAATTGTTTTCAAAATTACCTCTTTAAATATGGTAAAATTATAGATAAAATACACACACTACTGAATTTACCAACGAATAACATTGTATGCCGATGGTGAGAACAAAATAGCCAATGCGCACAAGTCTCGGGAATACCCCTAGGCACTAGTTCGTTTTGAGCCCCAGGTACCTCATATCTCAGTGGAAGTAACCATCAAAATATCTATTATCGTGAATAGAAGCCACTAGTAGAGATCTTACCCAAAACCTAGTGGATCCCAAACAACATCATCATAGTTTAGTTAGTTTTTTCATCATAAAACTTGTAAAGTTAAACATGTGTCAAACCCCACGGGATCACTAGCATACTAGTACACCTCTGGCCACCTAGATACCCAGGTTTTCCCTTTTTGTGCTCAAACATGTTAAAAATCTATAAAATTCAATTTTATTTTAAATATTTCATTTAAAAATAATACACACATAAAATAGGCCACACACTTGTCTCACATTTCTTTCATGGATCAATAAACCACTTAAATTTTCATAAAACAATTCCAAGTTGTATAATGAGGCCTTACAGATAAAATCCATTCAAAAATGATATTTTAAGGACAAAAACCTATCAATACCATATAAACCCATATTTTGAATCCCCAAAACCAATTAATAAATCAATTTCATGAACCATACAATGGTCCCAAAAGATATAACGTGAAATACACATGGAAACCATTTTTACAAAAACAAATACCAAACAGGCCGCTAAGCCTTTCTCAAAACTAACATTTCACAAAGTTATGCACTTCAATTTTATTAAAAAGGAGTATACATACCATTTAAATCATAAAAACACTTTCATAAATCCCTTAAAACATTCAGGTTACAAAATCAAAACACAGCCATTTTCATAAGGATGTGAAATGGACCATTTTTCGTCATCTCTGGCCAAAACATGTTGTAAAACAAAACCCATTAGTTTGTAAATCCAAACACACATTTTAAATCCATTGAAGGACCCAAAATAGAATTTTTCATTCTACCAATGCATTTATAAATCCAAACAAATAATATTTAAATCACACTTAACACATAAAATCCAATATAGAAATTTACCGAACACATGACATGCACTTTTAAACAAAAAAAATTATTTTAAGAACTTGACAAGGAATAAAAGAACAATTTCATGAAATATTTTATTCAATATACTGGAAAATGTTCAAAATACCATAATCCAGGTTATAAAACTCACAAATCAAGTGAAAAAGACAACATAACATTTAAACAAACACTTGGTGTGCACGTTTATGAAAAAACAACACTACCATTCACAAAAAAAACATAAAGAAACATTTTGCACCCCAAGAAAATTATAAAAATGCTGAAAAAAAGTAATAAAAATATATATCTGGTGTCAAAAATAAGAAAATGATTAAAATTAAATGATAAAGGCAAGTGCAAGGGATATCCTACCTCAAATCCTTGGTGTAATGGAATTTCACACACAATATCACCATCCGAGGGTTTATAAACACTAACCCTATGATGACCGGCCCCAAATGAACTAAAACCCCATAAAAAATCATGTGATAACATAACCGAAAGACTGGTATTACTAGGGGAGATTATAAAATCAAGAAATAATGAAATGAGGAGGAAGATAGGGGAGAAAGGAGAAGGAATCTCACCTTACCACCGAGAAAACTCTTCATCTTTCTTTATATATGAACCCTTATAAGAACCGTAATGGAATGGAACTTCTTGGAGAGGCTCATATGGTATTGAAGAACCAGTGAAAGAAGATTTTTGGGGAGAAATTAATAATTTAATGATTTATGGATGAAACAATTTTCCACCTCAATTTTGGAAGATTTGTAGAAACCTGAGAACTTTCACCCTAATATGCAATGAAAATGAGCTCCAAATAGGTAAAATAGATAATGGGGTTTTTATAGGTATTGTTTTTTTTAAATATGATGTATAATCACCTATATATATTAAAATATGAAAAACTTATAAAATAAAGAAATTACTTTTTTAAAACTGGAAATGGGCCCACGGGCTGGCCCAATACCTAAATAAGTAACCCAAATTCACCATGGTTGTGAATTTATAAGGGGTAAAAAAGGATATGGTAGTTTTAATATGTCATTGGAAGACAATTGGGAAGTGTAATGAGTGAAAAAAATTTAAAATTAAGGATTTATTAAAGAATCAAATTTGGTTTTTAAATCTGGAAATGGGCTCACAGTTAGCCAAAATAATTAAATAACCATCCTTTCTCCAAAAACACTTAAACAAGCAATGGGGAACCCAAATTGGGGTGATTATACATAGATTAAAATTAAATACCCAGCATTAATCTCACCCAGTACCCAAGAAAAGGATTGGTATTTCCAATGAACCAGATCAAAACAAAGACATGAAAATCTAGGTGTGACATATTGGGTGTACCAGGATGTACTTTATTCGGGATATTTTGTTGGGGATTTTAAATTATATGGGAATGGGAAATGAAATATTTCATTATATTTATTATTACCCTCTCCTAATAATATAATCATTTGAAAAAAAATTGAAAAAAAAGAAAAAAAATTGGGGTGTGTTTCTAGAGGATTTAAAACTTCCATTTCCCAAAATGATGATATTTTGATCATTTTTGGTTCAGTGGTGGAAGTGATATTTTCCCTAAGAATAAAAATTTTTAAAATTAAAAATATATAAAAATAATATAAAAATATAAAGTGATGTTGATTCTTTCATTTTTCTGACATGTATTATGGACCCACTTTGAGTTTTTTTGAGAGAGATGACATTTGTAAAGGGATATATTTATTGAAATTCGTTTTATTATCATGAAAATTACTTTAGATTAAAACCACATTTTTAATATGTACTTAATTTATATCATTTATTCACATACCCAATATAATCATAGTCATTGAATAATTAAGGGAGAATACCTCATGATTAATTATTATTTCTATCATTATGCGGTAGAGAAGATATATGCCTTGAATGGTTATGTTAAGTTACATGTTCTTGAGGTATGTCCATAAGTCTATTAATTTATAACCTGATGATGACCATAAAAATTCAATTAAAGTTAAATTAGAAATTTAATTCATATTAATAATGAATTTAAAAATTAATATTCATGAGGGAATGTGATTGACAATTTCAAAACAAGAAAAGTAAAATACTTGTTCATCTTGTTTCTTTGAAAAATAAGGCGTGAAGAATTTTCCTGTGTGATTCTTGAACATTTGATTTTACATTTGATCAATTTTTTGGTTTAAATTGAATTTGAATCCTGGTAAGGTGAGTTTCCTTTTTATTATGTTGAGATTGCATCCTTGAGAACATGTATGAATTCACATGTGGGAGTCTTTGATAAGTGTATTTCATGCATAAATTTAATGTTATTTTGATGTGTTGATTTATGTATTTAAATGATGAATCTTTCCAATTTTGGAGTGATTTTACTTGTTTTATGTTTTATGGAATGAAAAAATAGATTTAATAAAATAGGAAAAATGAGGAGGCCAAACTACATTATATTTTTTAGGGAGAACGAAGCTAGAAAGTCTAGAGTAAAACAATTACACTTAAGGACTTTTTCAAAAGGAATTGGCCACAAAAAACAAGTCTTGACTTGATTTCATGTTGTGAATGACCACTACAAGTCATGTAACTACATTAAATGTTCTGACTTTTTTATGGACATTTTTTTGGAGAAGATTATGCTAATATTTGAGATGCCTGAAATTCAAGGGATTACATGTTGTGTAACCAAGTTACACGTTGTGATGAAGGTGGAAAGAAGAAAAATTAATGATATGTAGCCAATGTGTTGCCTGATTTTCCTATAAATACACTCCCTGGTCTCCCTTCCAACAACATTATGTGACCATAGAATTCCAAGAGACACCCATGGATGACTTCCAGATGATAGAGTGATGATCTGGATCCCGGATTCACAACCATTGTTCTTCAGTTACCCATGTCGCTCATTCTCATCATTCTTAGAATGAGCGAGAAGATCTATTTGTGTCGAGTGATGTTATTGTAGGGCAATGTGTTTTTGAGGATTATTTATAACTATTATTCTTGTTTTGGAGTATTGTAACTCATTCTAATAATTTTAATTCGTTTTCTTTCATCAATTTCATGGACATTTCTTACGTTCCGAGGGATATTATTTTAATTTCATCAAATGATTAATCTATTTTGTGTACAACCATTTTGAAAAATTGAATATCTATATTTAAATATGGTTTTGGGTCACCTATTTCTATTATTGAACCTAGTCGATGACCATTCAAACGGTACAATCTTAGAAATAGTGCATGGTACCCAGACCTTGGATCCCTACTGAACCAATTCTGACTCCAAACAAGAATAAATCTATTTTCAATTATATCCCTAGAACAAAAACATGAATTTCACTAAACCAGACGTGACACTTTCTTGATATTCAAAACCAATCAACATTGATATCTTTTTGATTCCATCCAATCAAACAAACAATTTCTATTTTGATTTTTTTAATTAATTTAAAACATATGAATCGTCTAAGTGGGTTCTCCACTCAGACTTACAAGATACTAAATTTTTAGTTAGGTTTCCTGAGTTTTAATAAATTACTAAATTTTTCAAGCCTCATAGGAATTAGCAATTTCTGCATACTATCAAATCCAAAATTTGACAGCCCTCAGGGTGTTATTAATTTCTACACAACTACAGAAATTTGGTAATTTTTTAAAATTGAGACAACTTAAATAAAAATGTTGTATCTAGAAAGTATGAGTGTCAGGCCCACTAGGATGAATCATATGTTTTAAATAAATTAATGAAACTGAAACTAAACTTTATTATTTGTTTGGAAAAAGAGAACCAAAAAAATTAATGAATTGGATGAAAATCAAGATAGATACATGCTAGGATTAGTTATTTTTCTGGTCCATGCATAAGGGATTCAATTGATAATGGTTACTTAGTTTTAGCATTGGAGTTGGGTTATTAGTGATCCTTTGTCTAGGTACCCTACACTAATTCTTTGATTTCATCATTTGTATGGTCATTTAGTAAACTAAATCATAAAACTAGGAAACCCAAAACCATATTTAAAAATAACCGTCATAGGTTCCATAATGGTCATTAAAAAAACTAAGGTGACTAATTGCTGAAATGAAATAATAATAGTCATAACATAGTAATGGCCATGAAATACAAAAATAAGATGAATTGGAATTGATAAATGGTGTTTACAATAATCCATATCATGAATAATAAATAAAAAAAATACTAGAAACAAATCCCCATAAATCACATCAACTGATGCAAATAGAACTACTCACTTATGCTAGGCATGATAAGAATGAGCAGCATGGGTACCCGAAGAAGAATAGTAGTAAAGCAGGGATCTAGATCATCACGTTGTCATCTGGTGCTAGTTTTCATTGATCCATCCCCCTTGAGTCCCCAAATATGTTGGAAGAGCAGTTAAGGGGTGTATTTCTAAGAAAATTAGTAACCACCTTGGCCATGTATCTTTTATTTCTTTGCCCATCATCGCTGTCACATTGTGTAACTAGGTTAAATGATGTATAATATCTCAATTTTCTGGAGTCACGAATCTCAGTGTAGTCTAATAAAAAAAATTCTCAAAAAATCATGTCCTATAATGTAGTTACACGAAGGGTAATGGTCTTTCACAGCATGAAATCAAGTCACAACCTATCCTACACATCCAATTCCTTTAGAAAAAGTCACGATGTGTAAACCAGAAGACCATCAAAGAACACGCTCTACAAGGAGGATGAGCAAGGAGCTTTTCACCATAGTAGAAGATAAACGGATTGCATGAATGAGAGGGTATGGCTCCTACCATAAGGACAAGCATGTGCATGTATAGGAATTCCTAGCCGAACAACCATGCGAAGGTAGCGAGTTGATGTCATGATGAAGATGCTGGGGATGAGCAGTTCCAAGTAGTTAGTCTGGATTGTATGTAATGTTTGAATCCTACGGGAAAATGAATTCCTATAAGTCCTACGATACATGTAATACTTACGCATATGGGCCTTACAAGGATTCCAACTCACCCCTTGAAAGGTGGATTATCAGAATAAATAAAAAATAAAGTTCTTCGGGCCATTAGAGGGAAAGATTCATCATTTAATTACATAAATCAATACAATAAAATACCAAAAAATGTATGCATGAAATGCACTTATCAAATACCCACATACTTGAATTTATACTTGTCCCCATTGATGGAATCTCAATATACTACAATGGACCCTTACCTTACCACGCTTCAAATTCAAATTCAATAAAAAAATTGATCAAATAGAAAATTAAATGTTTGAGCATCACACAAAGAAAATTTATCAATTACTCACTTTTCGATGAAATAAATTAACCCAGTATTTTAATTTTCCAATTTTGAAATATCCTTGTTTCATTATTCATCCATTATTATTTTTCAATTCATTATTAATATTCATTCCATTTTCATTTTACCTCACTTTATTTTTTTCTAATTGTTAAGGTATGAATGTAAATAGAGTGATTCACATACCTTATGAACATGTAACTTACCATAGACTTGAAATACATCTAACATCTTTACCATGTAAATATAGATATCAAGATTAATCCTGATAGATTCACTATTAAGGTCCAAACGAATCGAAGGATTTAGGGTATGTAGGTAAATGATATAAAAAAACAAGGCTGAAAACAAAGATTTGAATATAATTCATTATTCATGATAGAAAATGATAAAATAAAGGAATAAAACCCTTTACAAATTTCATCTCTTTCTTCACTCAAAAATCTCAATGTGGGATCATGATACATGTAAGCTCAATGAATGAATCAACCACCCATGTTTTTTTCTTCAAAAGATTTTCTTAGGAAAAATCTCACCTTCATCACCAATCCATATATGATAAAAACATCATCGATATGAAAAATAGTTATTTTTTATCCTCCAAAAACACAACCCAATTTTTTTTCAAATTTTTTCAATTTTTTTTTAATTTTTTTTTCATTATTTCTAATTTTTTAAGAAGAGAGTTACTATTAAAATACAATGAATGATTCTTGTCATTCCCCCATATTAAAATGTAAAATCCACCATCAATACTTAACCAATAAGTTATATCCAAATATAACCTATATATTCCTCCCCCTCACTTATTCTTTTAAATATCATGAAAAACATTTTGAGGAAGGTAGTAATGGATAAGATAGGCTTATAACAAGGCTAATTTCTTAACAAGGTTGTTCATGGATTCTATAGTCTTAAAATGGATTAGTGCAAGGAGGGTCATAGGATATGGGGTAAAAGAAAATCATTTCCTCAATAGTATTAAAAGCGATTTCGTTTATTCATAGCTACCATAAGATGAAAATAAATTTCTAGAAGAAATCATGCATGATTATTTCATAAAATATACTATAGAAAGAATGTAAAATATCAGGCTCAGAGGATCTCTTAGGAATAAGATGATGGGATGGGTTAATTACTTATAGAAATACACAAGAATAATTAAATCATTCTATGAAAGTTTAAAAAATTCAAAACATGGTCAAATATTAGATAAATTTCATTTATAATAATCAACATGATCCCATAAATCAAGATTTTCAAAATCAAATCTACATGTTTATCTCTACTAATTATTGCTCCAATTTTTTTAATTAAAATTTATTGAAAAATAAATTTATAAATATGGAATGTTAAATATCCTAGGTAGTTTATATATCACATCTTGATTGATTAAAGTGTGAATCAAGTGTGGGTCATGAAATTGAAAATTATTACTCTAAATAATTAAAATGAGTGGAATATAATAGAAAATAATATATTGAAATTATTTCTTCCCTTTCTAGTTGATACTTGAGAAAATGGGTTGTATAAGTTCTACAAGAACCATTTCATAATTCGTAAATTCTCTTCATGACTTTTAATTCTTAAACAGCTTCTTCTCTGGCTACTTCCTTCTTCTTTCTTCCTACCTAGATGGTCTTGAAAAAATAAAATTACACAAGTGAAACCACAATACATAATAATGAAATTGGAAATATTTATGGATGGTTGATTTATCCTAAAAACATAAAATAAATAATTAAATCAAAACTCAGGTTTCTTCCAAGAAGTGAATTTTTTACAATTGTTGGCTCGACCTTAACTCAGTTAGCTCCACGTGGCTTATGGTAGGAAAGAGGTTACCTAATTGAGATCTAAAAAATAATGAAGACCAGATTCCATAGTGTAAATGGGACCTCTCCCATTCTCTAAAACTAATTTTACTCTAGCATTATTGAATACTTTCTCAATATCTATAGGCCCAATCCAATAATTCTTATCCATTCTTGAAAAATAAAATGGAAGCTCACTGACTTTCCAAAATTTTTATTATTCATTTAATTCTACTTAGATGAATTTTTCCCTAATATATTCAGATTCTTCTATAACTTTCTTACCTTAATTAATCTGGTTCATACTTTCTTCTTTAGTTTCCACAGTAGCTATTTCATCTTTTCTTCTATGGACAAAATCGTCCTCTTTTTTCAACAAATTATCTTTTAAAAGTAATCAATGGTTTCATTAGACTTCTGCATCACCCAAGGAAAATCTAACATCACTTCTAATCCTCCAAATCATAAAATCATCTCTCCCTTGTGAACGTTAACAAGTTACCTTCCCATACCTAGGAATGATCTTCCCACGAGTAGTGGGGGCTTTTCTTCATCCATGCCCATTACCAGAAAATATTCCAGATAATATAAATTTTCTAATTTTAGGATGACATATTCATGTAGTCCTTGTGGACATCTTACTACTGAATCAGATAGTTAAAGAAAAACTTGAATTCGTTTTATCTAATTCAATCCTAAGATCTTGAATGTTTCATATGACATTATATTTACACTGGAACCTAAATCACATAATGCACTACAAAACACATTAGTAAAAATAGTATTTAGAATGGAAAAAATAAATGGATATCTTTGCTTCTTTAGTATGAAGCTTAACACCACTAATGAAATTTTTCTGACCACTAGAATGGTGGATAACTCTTCACGCTTCTTTTTACTCTTCACCAACTCCTTCATGAACCTTTCATCGATTGAAATTTTGGTGATTACATATGAAAATGGGATATTGATATGTATCTATTTGTGCATATCTAAAAAAATTTGTTTTCTTGATTAAATATTCACCTACTTCACCAGATATGGAAATGGTAGGGGTGTTTGGTACTGTGGTGGTTCTTCCTCTTCCCTATTTTCCTTAGCATCCTTGTGATTTTCTTTACAATCTTCAATTGGTTGTTGTGCATTATTCCTTGAAAATTATATCCCACATTCTTTTGTCTTCCTTCCACTTCTTAGAAATATGGATTTCAAATCTTCATAGGGTTTCTGTTCTAGGAATCATAGAATCTCTCTTCTTTTCCTTTGTCTAATTCACTTAACAATCTGAACGACATGACATTCAGAGTTCATAGTTACATTTTTTGGTTTTGTGATGCATTTTCAATTTCTTGATTGAATTTCCTTGATCTCTTGAGTATCTGATCATCTATTCAAGTGTAGCACTTATTTTGGTCATGAGTGTTTCAAGGGTCTCTTCAAGTGAATGGAAATGACTTGTCAATGTCAGCCCTTGGTGTTCAGATTTAAAACTGTGTTTCCTCTACTTAAATACTTGGAATTGATTTGGATTTTTATGTTTTTTTGTGGCCTCCATCCATGCAATTAATTTTGATGATTATAATATAAATAAATCACATATTCACAATTAATACCTTGGGGATTTGGATTTTCCATCATCATATCTAGTTTATTTGACATGATTTTCATCAAGGTGATAACCCAGATGTTGTCAACCATGTATTCTCTTTTTGTTCACCATTTTTCTAGATTCCATTAAGAATTGCTTCTAGAAATATCATCCAACAACTCATTTCTCTCCTCTAATAAATTTCTCATTAGTGAACCTCCTTTAGTAGGATCAATAATCGAATGATTTCGTTGTGAAATTGTGGGTGGGATAAACCTTGTTAAAATAATTAATTTCATATCCATAAACATTTCGGGTGGGATAAACCATGTTAAAAATTTCTTTCCAAGATCCTCTCATGTTGTTATAGAATGTGGAGGCAGACATTGGATCCACTCACGTGCTTGGCCTTTTAATGAGAATATGAATAGGCATGGTCTTACAAAATCATTTATGATGTTCTAAAATTAGAACATGTCACATATCTCCAATAAACATATGATGTGTGAGTTGGGGACTTCAGGATATAGCTTGGAAAATTTCAGTGAATGATTGAATATAATGACACATTTGGGCACATCAAATTTTGACGTCATTGTCGGGGATTGAACTGGGGTCACCCACATAACATGTGGGAATACCTACCAATGATTTATTCAATAATGTAAATGGTATGTTTTATTTATTATAGGACTGGTGTTTCGAAATTTTAAAAGGATAAAATGCTGAAAAAAATGAAAATTTGTTAATTACACATCATGAAATCTCACTACTCGACATGTAGTGGAGTTTCATTACATGTTGAAAGTCATGAAGCTGGTCATGAAAGAAGTTTTGAAATCTAAAATTGGAGAATCCATTACACAACGTGTGTTTCAAATACACCTCATGAATCCTTTGAACAAAAATCCCACTTTGAAGGTAAATCTTAAAGGAAGGTATGTGTCATGAGCCTCGGATATACGATGTGAAGGGAGTCAAATCTTCAAATCTAAAACAAGGTACATGCAGTTTCTAAATCCATGAAAAAACCACATATTACAATTACATTACATGCATCCAAATTACACATTGTTTAATATTTTTACAATAAATACTTCTGCAAGGCATCAAATTTCAAAAAAGAGAGTTTTTAGAGAAGATAACTTTTCTAATTTCATTCCCACTTTGTTTACTACCCATCCATCAATCCTAAACTCGAAATTTGTTAGTCTCTTTTCATTATTTTGTTTTAATACAATCATGGCGAGTTGTTTTTTCTGTCGACTACATTCTTTTTTAAGTCATCCTCTTCATTCATTATTATTTCATGCACTGATTTTGGACAAAATCTTTATTTCACTCATTTCCATCTGTATTTGAAGTAAGTATTTAATAACATTATATGACTTGGGATCTATATTTCTTATGATAGGGTATATGTTCTTCCAATTTGGTTACTCAGAATCGTTTCATGTTCATCAATCCTTTAATTACAACTTTTTGTATCATGTTATGTATAGTTTCAAGTACTCATCAATCTACATTAAATCCTACCATGATTGGATAAACCACCTAGGTTAGTGATCGAGAGTATAGGTAATATGAACACAATAAATCAGTAATTATCATCTTTGAATCCTTAAGGGTTAGTAATCATGATAAATAACAACTGTCTATTACATTCATTCGAGCATCCCGGACCACGGGAAATTCGAATGAAGGACCAAATCCTAGTTGGAGTAGATTTGGTTATGAACAGTAGCCTAATATTGTTTTTGTCTTTGAATCCAGTATTAATTCATCTAGGTTTTAACTTTTTCCAGATCAAGGAATAGTAACCTCTTAGTTAGAACTAGATGATTTGACCATTCTCAACAAGAGACCTCCATTTTCTTCACATCCTAGTCCTTATGATCCTACCGAGTTAGAATTAAGATCATATTTTCTAAAGAACCCAAAAATTGATCCAGGTCCCTTAGTTATTCTTGAATTCAACCCCCAACTCCAAAGCAATATTTTTCCTAAACTAAATCTATTCATTGAGGACTCCTACCACAAAGCATTCCAATCCATATATTACTATTTATTTCCACTTTGCTTTGGGATCAAACCTAGATAATAACTATAATATGTGTCAATGGCATGTGAATTTTGGGAAACAATCAATTCTAATCTAACTACAGCCCGCACGAATTTAACAATGCATGTGGGATTTTCAAATTTTGGTGTCATTGTTATGGAAAAGGATATTCTTAGTGTAGAAAAGAATCTAGAAAAGACTTGGGATTACCTTTCCCTCACCCCATTTATTTCTTCTTCTATTTCAAGACACTACTATGTCCCAGATCTTACGGCATAGTGCATGCATCAGGAAATTTCGACTCGTT
Organism: Viscum album; assembly: GCA_963277665.1. Lineage (NCBI taxonomy): Eukaryota > Viridiplantae > Streptophyta > Magnoliopsida > Santalales > Viscaceae > Viscum > Viscum album. The sequence continues at coordinate 752,557,611 of OY728132.1, read as the reverse complement.
TTAGGAGCCTTGAAGCATAAGAGTAGTTGTCCTTTAATCCTGAGATTGAATGGTATATCTATGCACGCCACTAGTCAAACAAGGTCGATCATGACAATCTAGGTGGACCCAACCCTCATAACCCTTCAAACATGAAATAGAAAATTCTGGTAGAGAACCTAGTGCAACAAGATCAAACCATCATGGATTTTGGCTTTCCATCAATCCATGGTGCACCCCTAGGAATAATTTCCCCAAAAATTTGGTCAAACACCTTCGCAATTAATCCTAGACTCATTCACATGGCCTATTTTAGTGGACTTCAATGTGAATATCTGCATGAGAACATCTCTAACTTCCTAGAAGAATGTGATACGTTTGATAACCGTGGAGTTTCATCAGATGCTATTTTGTTTTTTTATTTCCCTTCTCTCTATGAGTCTGATCCAAGGATTAGATCAACATTAAATCTCTCATGTAAATCATGACATGGGATGATCTTTCTATAAAATTCCTCAGAAAATACATTCCTCAAATATGGGCCTGGAAACTTCAGAATGATATTAAAAAATTCACTCAGATTGATGGACAGCCCTCATAGAATGCCTGAGACAGATTCATGGAGCCGATGAGGAGGTGTACACACCATGGACTTGATATATGGATCCTGCTCCAAACATTCTACCAAGGTCTCCAACCAGGCATACACACAGTTGTCGGTGCTCCAACTAATGCTGAACTGATGTTCAAAACACCTAAAGATGAAAGAGCCATTTTGGATGAAATCGCTCATAGTTTCATCATGTGGATGAGTGATCGTGGACCACCCCAATGTGGTATCCACCTTGTGGATGAAAATACCAGACTAGAAGCACTAGTCTAAGAGCTTACAAAGAAGTTAGAATCATTAGAGATGTCTACTACACCACCCACTCTTGATCCTATAATGTATATGCAGTCATGTGAAATGTGTGGTGGTCCACACTTATACCAAGATAGGAAGTCATGATTTAAAGACCAAAAAAACTCAATATTATATTTACATCAATTATAATTAGAAAAATCTACCATTCCAATAGTAGAAGTAAAACTATCAACAGGGGTCGGTTTAGAAACCTCCTCAAAACAACCAGTGATATTTTCAATAGATATGTTGTGAAGAACCATTTTATAACCAAGGACCACCAGGGTTCCCACCCATGAACCCTATTCCCAGACCACCACAATAAGAAGAATAACAAACTTTCATACAGAGAGCACAATCGCAATTTAAACCATCCCAACAAAGACCTCAATAATAACCAAGTTATATCTAGATGAACATAGAGAACCTACTAGATACTATTTTTCAAATAGATGACTAGTGAACGACTACTCAAGAGGCGGAGATGAAAACCCATCGAGCTACCCTATGCAATCTCAAAGTTCAAATGGGTCAAATCTCAAATACTCTATTAGACAGATTACCTGCTACCCAACATGGTAATACAGAGACATAGCCAAGGGAAGAAGATAAGGTTTTAGTGCTAAGAAGTAGAAAAAAATTGTATTTTCCACAACCCAGTGGAAGGGTTGAAAGAAAAATTAAGTAACCTAATAGGTAACTACTAGTAGAAGAAGAAAAAATTGGTGGCACCACCCAGCTAATACCCAATGAGTTATCACCAGCCACAAACATCCAAACACCCGAGCAACCTAAAGAGGCAGTTTATGTTTCCCCACCACCATACATGCCACGTTTTCCGTTCCTAGAAAGAGAAAGACAAGGAAGATAGAAGGCACAATACAATAAGTTCTTAGAAATGTTCAAAAAATTTAAAATCAACATACCCTATGCTGAGGCTATTGCTCAGATGCCATTTTATGAAAAATTCCTAAAATAACTTCTTTAAAACAAAAAAATGCAAGATCTTAGTTTCATATCACTGAATTATTAATTATCTAATGTTGTTCACCAATGAATCCCACCAAACATGAGAGACCCCATTATTTTTTGGATTCCATGTTCTATTGGAAAATGACTATTTATATGATCTCTATGTGATCTCGAATCAATTATCAATGTCATTCCAATGAGTGTATTTAAAAAGTTGGGACATCAAGAACATAAACCAACCATAGTAGCACTACAACTAGTTGAATGGTTAGTAAAATACCCATTAGGGACTCTCAAGGATGTGTTAGTCAAAGTCAGAAAATTCATTTTTCCAGCTGACTTCCATGTTTTAGAGATGGAAGAAGGAGACAATCCCATTATTCTAAAAATAGAATTCATGGACATAAGAAGGGCTCTAAAGACATAAATCAATGGAATATAATATTTTGATTCAGATAAGAAAAAGTATCCTTCAACATCATCAAAGATTATAAACAATCAAATGATGCCATTGATTATAACACTATCAATCATACCCAATATTGAAATGAATGCATTCCCGTCAAAGAAGATAGTGGAGATTCACTCACTGATGTAGAAGAATGGTATGATTTTGAGGAAGTTATCTTCAATGAACCTCTCATAAGGGACACCTTTCCACCCTTCAAACCCTCAATAATTCAACCACCAATACTGGAGTTGGAGCTTATACCTAGTACTATTAATAATTCATAATTAGGAGATTCAACCTCTCTACCAATAATCATTAACTCTAAACTATCTCAGTTATAAGAGGAAAAATTGGATGATGTTTTGAAAAGACACAAGTAGTCAATTTCTTTGGGGAGTAGCTAACATCAATATAATATGTATTACTATATGTACCCACAAAATTCTTCTTGAGGAAGATGCAAAACCCAAATTCAAACCTCAAAGGACGATCACACCATGAATGAAAGAAGTTTCTAGAAAGGAAGTACTAAAAAATATATATGCAGGAATAATATTTTCAATATCTGATAGTGATTGGGTGATCTTGTTACAATTATTTCACAATAAAGGTGGACTCATAGTGGGAAAAGGTGATGGAAATGAATCGATCTCAACAATAACCATCACTGGATGGAGAGTTTGCGTGGATTACAAAGCATAAATATGGAAACATAGAATGATCTTTTTCTTTTTTCATTTATGGATAAATTTTTTGAAATACCATCAGTATGTCAATTCTGTAATGCCCCAACCCCAGTTACCCAGAGTCGATTCATTATTATATAATGTTAGCATGATCACAAAATATCAAGTCTCGAAATAAAAATTAGTTTAGTAGCCTTGTAATCACTAGATACATTTATAATGTTTACATTACATCATAAAATAAAAACTACAACAATATAGTCTCCATAGTCTACACTCATATCACCTCATACTATCCCTAAAGGTCATTCATAAAATACTTCTTCACATCCTGGGAAAAATAAAACATTGAAAGGGGTGAGCTCAAATTCCTAGTAAGGATAACAACATAGAAGAATCTTTCATAAATAAGAATAAAAATTTAAGGCAACATATAAATAAAACACAATCCTTTTAAACATGAACTTCAGAATAATATGGAAAAAATAAAATGAAATAATTCCATATAATTATTCACATGGATATTATACTAGTTGAATAATTGCATGCAATATCAATAAACACATTCATAATGATGGAATGCATAATGCCAGACTATCATAACCACATAGTCAAGGCCTTGTGCCAAGAATACAAATAAGATTTTGTCAAGGCCTTGTGCCAAGACACTAGTTTATCTCAAGAGACCTACTGATGCATCGAGGAGCTATAGCGGGCTCCACCTGTCACTTACTAAGTCCAATGCATTCCTCATATGAAAAGGTTTAAACATAACATAAACATTCGTATTAAAACTAGCATACGAAATGTCAGTACTTTCTCCATAAACCACTAATGGTATAAAAATAAAACATCCACAGTCAAACATATCACAAAACCTTCATTAAAATATTGAATTTCTGTATCATAATAAACCAACTTCAAATAAGCTTAAAATCCATCAAAGGATGTTGACATAGATGAAATCAAAACTATTTGAGAGAAATATCACTTTTTTTGAAATCATTTAGAAGTCACATAATTATAAAAGAAAAAATTTACTATGAAAATATTTTTATAAGCTTTTAAGGGAAGCTTCGACGATTTTATTATGGCGGGAAATATCCACACCCTCCATATATGTTAAAAAAGTCATTCTTACCTTAATTTTTTCGAAAAGGTTAAAAAGGCCATTTTTTGGAATGCGACGGAAATATTCCTTTATAAACATATTATAAAAAGTCAACAAAGGTATAAATGACTTTAACCCATACTCTATAAATTATTAATAATGATTTGAAATACATTTTTAAGAAACATGGATGTGGATGATAAAGATGTCCCAGTTGATAATTACTTATAAACAACCTCGGATAATGAATAGATGGTGAAATAAACCCATTCCTTGTACATTTTCTTTGGTTGAGGATAGGTTAACCTCCTGTATAATGGTGAAATAATTGTTTATACTTTATACAAGAATCATATACATTAATATGATATCATATATGATCTTTTAACATTGATTTATTAATAATATCTTAGTATTATCATCGTTTTGGGTGTTAACGAATTCGTTTTACTTTATATTCTTTGTTATTTGAGCCATATTTGTTATTTATAGGATGTATATTATTCATATACATAATGATATCATGTCTCTAAAATTATTTTTAATCATCAAATAAAATTTAGTCTTGAATGGATACGATGTGGAATGAATCCCATCGCGTTCGAGGAGACGGTAGTCCGTACGTACGCATGAGTAACAATATAATTCTTTTGATATTAAAATAATATATAATTTGATGTTATATCATATATAAAGAATAATTATCATGTTATATTTATTATTTACATCAATTAGTCATCATTATCATACCCATCCAAATAATAATGTTTTGAATAACAATTACACCCCGACATGGAGACGGTAAGTCATACGTACGCACGTATGGTGACATGTCATTCAAATGCTAGATAGAATACTGAATATGGTTGTACCATATTTATAATAAAATCACAGTATATATAAGATACTGGATTTATTATTTTATAATGTAATTAACAAATAAATAATAATTTGAAGAAGAAAGGAACTTGAAAGAGGGCGGTGAAAACATTACCTCTTCTTCGGGTTCTTCCTTTTGATTTGATCAAAAGGGCTCCTTAGGTTGGATTTCGGATCAAACTAAGGTCTCTAGGATGACCTGAGATAAGTTTAGAGAATATTTGGGTAGGTCTTGGCCAATAAAAAAGGCTTTGAAGGTGTGAATTAGTGAGAAGGTGGAGTGCCCTTTTATAAGAGGGGTGAGGGACACCTTTCGAAAAGATAGAAATATTATTTTATAATAAATTCATATTCAGATTCTAATGGCTCAAAATTGTATTATTTAAAGGTTAACATGGGGATGGGTCGAAATCCTTTCAAAAAATATATTTTAGATAGGTTTGGGTCACTAAATTAACCTTATCATTTATATATAACTCTTCGTTAAATAGTTTGACATTTACCATGTCTCTTTTTATTTTTATATTATATAGTCAATAAACATACTATATTCCTCAAAGCGTCCCTCAAGTGGTCAATTAATGATATACATATCATTATGTAAGTCCTTTGGAAGAACATTATATTTTTAGGAATAGAATATAAATTAATAATATAAAATTTGTTTTTGAAAATTCTTCTATGTCAATTTTGACACTATTGGGTATTTTGTATTTGATAATTTCATAACAGCATTATTACTTCAAATAAAACTTATATAACCAATACTAATATGTCATATTATCCTATAAAATAATTTGAATTCAAAAAAAGTCTGAAATTACATTTATTTTTATATTTATAATATCAATTAGTTTAATATTTCATTAATTAGGTAATTACTGCATCACCATTGTGTCATAAATAAATTAAATTATATAATGTTTAAAAATTATAAATAAAATACCATTATGTAGGAAATTTTTTTATCCTTCCTGTGAATATTTATAATCGAATTTATCATATTTATATCCTTATATTAAAAATGTTTTAGTTATTAAACTTTGATTTTAACTCTTTTAACTCTTCTTTGAATTAAATAATAATAAATGTCATAATCTAATCTAAGTGGACCTAAATGATAATATTTTTTTCCTAAGGTTGTCTTTGGTCGAGATACAATTTTCCAATTAAATTAGGACATGTGTTAGGGTAATATTAATATCATTTTTACCCTTAATTACCCTATTTACTTTTAACCATGGTAAATAAAAGTAAAACGTTACTATTTGCCAAAAATTATTTTTATCTTATTGAACAACATTTTACTCCTTGATATTAATCGTGCCTCTCATATTTTCTAATTTCCACCCACAGAAGTAGTAAAATTATTTTTTCTGTGAATTTGCAAATTCTCTTAGGAGGTGGGTAAAAGACGGTGAAAAGTTCAATAAAATTTTTATATATCTAAAATTATTCTAAAATAACGACAATGAATTACATTGAAATTATATATGTATTATGTATCTATGTTGACCTTAATTAAATTTAAATAAAATAAATAATTATTTAAATAAAAATTCAGTTTTAAACTATAACTCAGTGTTTTTCACTATTCATCAAAAATTGAATGTTTTCAGAAAAATACCAAAAATTCACCCTAAGGCAATTTTGATATTCTAAATCCAAAAATGAAGTCCATTTTGAATGATAAAATTTATAAAATTTTAAAAAATGGGTATTACTGTCCATAATGGCTAGTTTGATTGGTTGCGGTGTGTGTTAGAACTCGAAGTTTCATCCAACACACGCTACTGTATTATTCAAAGGGAAGTGTACCGTGGAAGCATGGGGTGTTACATTCTACCATCCTTCAAATAATTCCATCCTTAAAATTTCTATAATACTACCGCATGAAAAGACTTGGGTGATTATTCATCATAAGTTCCTCGGGTTCCCACGTTGCCTCTTCCATTTTATGGTTTCTCCATAGAACTTTTACCAGACGAGTCGTCCAGTTTCTCTGCACTTGTTCTCTTGTATCAAGAATCATGACGGGATCTTCACAATAAGATAGATTGTGTTCCAGTTCTAATTCCTCATAAGTGAGTACATGATTTAGGTCAGGCATGTATTTTCTAAATAGTGATACGTGGAACACATCTTGAACTTTGGAGAGACTTGGCTGCATTGCCAAACGGTATGCTACAACCCCAATTCGTTCTAGAATTTCAAAGTGTACAATATACCTTGGACTCAATTTACCCTTCTTACCGAAACTTATAACTCCCTTCCATAGAGATACCTTCAAGAAAACATGATCTCCTACCTGAAATTCCAAATCTGTCTTTTGGTTATCGGCATAGATCTTCTACCTACTTTGAGCGTCTTTGATGTGGTTTTGGATTACCTTTACCTTTTTCATTGTTTCCTCCACCAGCTCTGGGCCTACAAGTTTTCTTTCACCAACGTCATCCCAACATGTTGGTGTGTGACATCTCTTTCCATATAACACTTCATATGCTTCCATCCGAATACTTGAATGGAACCTATTATTATAGGAAAATTTTACCGGAGGTAAATATTGATCCAACATAACCTGAAAGTCAATTGAACAAGATCTCAACATGTCTTCTAAGGTTTGAATAGTCCATTCTGATTGTCCATCTGTTTGAGGGTGGTAGGCAGTGCTCAAACTAAGTTCAGTATCCAAGGCCTTCTGAAGACTCTTCCAGAATCTTGAACTAAAATAGGGATCACGATCAGAAACAATCGATAGGGGTACTCCATGAAGTCTCAAAACTTCATTAATATATAGACTTACTAGATTCTCAAGTGGTAAATCTTCCCTTATAGTAAGGAAATGTGCTAACTTGGTAAGACGATGAACACTGACCCATATTGCATCGTCCCTTCTAGGAGTCTTTGTTAGTCCCATGATAATGTCCATCATGATATTTTCCCTTTTACACTTAGGTATGGGAATAGGTATCATGACCCCTCCAGGCTGTTGCCTTCTAGCTTTTTCTTGATGAAAAAACCTACATCTTAACCAAAAATCAGAAATCTCCCGCTTAATGTTGTCCCACCAAACATGTTCCTTCAAATACCTATACATTTTGGTGCTCCCCGGGTGTATAGAGGAATTTGAACTATGAGCATCATCCAACAATTCCTTTTTTAGATTAGGTACATTAGGAACAAAATCTCTCCAACCAAATTTCAAAATTCCATCTTCATACACAAATCCATTCAATATCCCATCATTCACAGCTTTATTCTTCTTTTGAAATTCTTCATCATCAGTCTATGAACTCTTTATCCTTTATAATAAAGATGGTTTGGCAACCATTTGAAAAAGTATCGATGTTTCACTTTCCATGGTTATTCCCATATCCATCTTTACTAGATCCATGAAAATATGATCCCTCTCAACTCCCATCTTGTTCAGAACTCCATGATCATTTCCACTCAAAGCATCTGCCACCTTATTTTCCTTCCCCTGTTGGTAGTGTATCGTGCAATCATAATCCTTGAGTAGTTCAAGCCATCTCCTTTTCCTCATGTTGAATTCTTTCTGTGAGAAAATATACTTCAAAATCTTGTGATCAGTATAAATCTCACATTTTCACCATAGAGATAATGTCTCCATATCTTTAAAGAAAATATTACAGCAGCAAACTCAAGATCATGAGTATGATAGTTTTGCTCATGAATTTTCAACTCTCGTGTTGCATAGGAAATAACTCTATCATTCTGCATAAGGACACAACCGAGTCCTTTCTTCGATGCATCACTATAAATAAAAAACCCATATTTCCCTGATGGTGGAGTCAATATAGGAGCATTGATTAATCTTCTCTTCAGTTCTGAAAAACATTATTCACACTCTTTTTTCCAAAAAAAATAAACCCCTTTACATATGAGCTTAGTTAATGGGTAAGCCAATCGGGAAAAATTCTGGATGAAACACCGATAATAACCTGCTAAACCAATAAAATTGTGTACCTCAGTTATACTCATTGGGGCTGGCCATTTTTGGATTTCCTTGGTCATAGAAGGATTAATAGATATTCTGTCCATAGAGACAATATGGCCAAGAAAATAAATCTCCTGAAGCCAGAATTAACACTTTCTAAACTTCCCAAATAATTCATGTCTTCTAAGAGTCTTCATGATAATGCGCAAGTGATTTTCATGATCTTCATAGCTTTTATAGTATACCAAGATATCATCAATAAATACCACCACAAAATCATCGGGATATTCCTTGAAAATTATATTCATTAGATCCATGAATACAGAGGGTGCATTAGTCAATCCAAAAGGCATTACTGTAAACTCTTAATACCCATACCCGGTTCGAAATGCTGTCTTCAGAATGTATTCCTTATTCACACACAACTAATGGTATCCAGAATGAAGTTCAATCTTTCAAAAGTATTTAGCTCCATGAATTTGGTCAAATAAAGCATCAATTCAAGGTAGGGTATACTTGTTATTTATTTTTATAGCATTGATTTCCTTGTATTCGACATATAACCTCATAGATCCATCTTTCCTCTTAACAAAAAGGACAGGGGATCCCCATAGAGAAATACTAGGGCAAATAAATCCCTTATTACTAAATTCTTCTAGTTGTTTCTTTAGTTTAACTAATTACATAGTGGAAATTCTATAAGGGTTCTTTGGTATATGCCTTGAAGTAGAAATTAAATCAATAGAAAACTCAATTTCTCATTCTGGAGGATGTCCAGGTAAATCTTCCAGAAACACATCTACATATTCATTCAAAATAGGTACATCCCCTATTTCAACATTCCTTTCCTCACCCATAGTTATTTCATTCTCTTCCTCCCCAATAATTGAATTTAGTTGATCTACTGGGGGTGGATCTAGGTAAGAATTAGTTGGTGATTATTCTGCTCTAAAGTTAAGGTGTTCTTTATCATCATCATCAAAAATCAAAACCTCATTCTTCTTATAATAAATTTTCACATCATGGTCCGAAATCCAATCCATACTGAGGATTGTATCAAATTCAATCATGGGTATGACGATGAGATTAGTAGATAAATAATATTTATATGCCCTAATGGGAACAGATCCACAAAAATTTGTAGCAATGATACATCCCTTAGTATTTTTATCTGATAACTCCCTTGTTAAATCAAATCGGAAATATCTAATTTTCTTGGTAAACTGGGAAGATATGAAACAATTCAATGATACAAAATCAAATAAAGCATTGGATAAACTTGAGGAAACCATTAAATTACCTGCCACCACATCTTTCAGAGCTTCTACCTCAGTAGTAGTGATAGCATAAGCTTGGCCTTGATCCTTTGGCCTTTTCTGAGATACGTTTCCCTAATTCTTAGGAAATTCATTTGAATAATGTCCCATCTCCATTCAATTGTAGCACTGAACATCGGTAGCTTCTTTATTCCTCTTGCAATCACAAGCTTCGTGGACTTTTTCACCACACTTGTAACAGACCCCCATTCCCTTCAAGAAAGTACCAGGGTGTTTCTTCCCACATTTACTATAGGATGGATATTCAAATTTTCCCTTCTTCCCCTTATTTCCATTTCCAGAGTGATTAGAATATCTCTTATTCTCTTGCTTTGATTTAAAGTCGTAATACATAGAGAATTCATTTTCTATCTTGATAGCTCATGGGAAAATATCTTCGTACGACGAGAAGGATTGTGACACTAATGCTAGATGAAGAAATGGTTTCAACCCATCAAATAAATGATCAATCTTACTTCTTGGTTTATGTATATAATCTCCCTCATACCTTTCTAACCTTGTAAAGTTAGCCTCATACTTTGCGACATTCTCATCATCCTTTTGCCTCACACTCAGAAATTGTCTTTCCATATCTGCTCGACGGTCATGAGGAAAATATTTTTATAAGATAATCACTTTGAACTCCCTCCATTCCATATTTGATACTTCATCAGATTCCTTCATGTTTTGAATCAATGACCACCATTGATCAGATCTCCAGTGAGGCGGTTAACAGCCATGATAATTTTTTTTCTTTCACTACTCCCCAAGGCATGGAATATTTTCTCTAAGGAATTTATCAATTTCTTATCTACTATGGGATTCATTTTCCCATTCAATGTTTATGGATGTTGCCTCATGAAAAGTTATAACATTGATCCTCCATGTTGTGGATCAGGGTGCTCCATACGGGTAAGGTTATTATTCATAACTGGAGTGAGTTGTCCCATTATGGTGATTAGCTGATCAACACCAGTTGCATCACCAGATCCTCTATAATTATCTTGAGTAGGAGGTAAATCCATACATGGAGTGCGTGCACTGATACGGTTTCCATTTCTTCCACTTGGCACCATTTCTAGACAATGGCATAAAGTAGATCAGTTTATGAATCCAAATACATAACTCAATACTTGTAAAACACTTAACATAAATTGAACTATTAATTGATATAATTAATAATCATAAAAATGTTTTCTTTGAGGAATTATATACTAATAAACCCTTCATAATGTCTTGTAAAAAATTGAGAATTATCCTAAGCATATCCCCCAGGAGTGTCGTAACCAAGAGTGCAGTAAAGCCTGTTGTCGTGCACCAGTTCCCATTCGAGTCTAGCTCAAGGCGGTGTTTTCGGGTTTTAACCCTAGGTACATATGTGCCTGAGATGCCTCTACCTGCTCATATCCAGACATGGATGTATTGCTTGGAAAACTCACAAAATCTCTACAATACCAAAATTCTAGAAAGTTCTTCTATACTAATATTCAAATTGCATCTTAGGTCTATGTTCTCTAATCAAAGTTTATATAAATATAGCTCCCAAGGTTTGTACTAAACTTCCTTTGATACCAACTGTAACTCCCTGAACCCAGTTACCCAGAGTCAGTGCATTATGAAATAACATTTTCAAGATAAAAAAAGATCAAGTCTCTGTAAACCGATTAGTTTAGTAGCCTTGGAATCACTAGATACATTCATAATGTTTACATTACATCATAAAATGAAAAGTACAACAACATAGTATCAATATTCCACACTCATATCCCCTCATACTATCCCTGTAGGTCGTTCATAAAATACTTCTTCACATCCTGGGAAAAATAAAACATAGAAATGGGTGAGCTCAAATGCCGAGTAAGGATATCAATATAGCGAAAACATTCATAAATAAGAATACACATTTAAGGAAATGTATAAATAAAATAAAAGCCTTTTAAACATGAACTTCAGCATAATATGGAAAAAATAAAATGAAATAATTCCATATACTTAATCACAGGGATATTCTACTAGTCGAATAATCACATGAAATATCAATAACCACTTTCATAATAATGGAATGCATAATGTCAGACTATCATAACCATATAGTCAAGGCCTTGTGCCATGACTACAAATAAGATTTTTTCAAGGCCTTGTTCCAAGATACTATTTTGCCTCATGAGACCTATCGATGCATCTAGGAGCTATAGCGGGCTCCACCCGTCATTTACTAAGTCCAATGCATTCCTCATATGAAAAGGTATAAACATAACATAAACATTCGTATTAAAACAAGCATACAAAATGTCAATAATTTCTCCATAAACAATGAATGGTATAAAAATAACACATCCACAGTAAAACATTTCACAAAAACTTCAATACAATATGGATTTTTTGTATCATAATGAAATAACTTCAAATAAGCTTAAAATCCATCAAAGGATGTTGACATAGATGAAATCAAAACTGTTTGAGAGAAATATCTATTATTTTTAAATCATTTAAAAGTCACATAATTAAAAAATAGAAAATTTAATTTGAAAATATTCTTATAATCTTGTACGGGAAGCTTCGATGATTTTATAATAGTGGAAAATAGCCGCACCTGCTGTATAAGTTAAAAAAGACATTCTTACCTTAATTTTGTTGAAAAGGTTAAAAAGCACCTTGTTTGGAAAGTGACGAAAAGAATCCATTATAAAAATCTTATAAAATGTCAAAAAAGGTATAAATGACTTTAATCCAAATTCTATAAAATAGTAATAATGATTTGAAATAATTTTTAAGGAACATGGATGTGGATGATAAAGAGGTCTGAGTTGACAATTACGTATAAACAACCTCTGATAATGATGATTGTGAAATAAACCCTTACCTCATACTTTTACTTGGTTGAGGGTAGTTTAAACTCCTATATAATGGTGAAATATTTGTTATTAAATTATAAAATAATCATATACATTAATATGATATCATATATGATCTTTTAACATTGATTTGTTAATAATATCTTAGTATTATCATCGTTTCAGGTGTTAACAGATTCATTTTCCTTTATATTATTCGTTATGTGAGCCATATTTGTTATGGATAGGATGTATATTATTTATATCCATAATTAAATCATGTCTGTAAAATTATTTTTAATCATCAAATGAAATTTATTCTTGAATGGATACGATGTGGAATGAATCTCATCGCGTTCGTGGAGACGGTAGTCCGTACGTACACACAAGCGACAATATCATTCTTTTGATATTAAAATAATATATAATTGGATGTTATATCATATATACATAATAATTATCATGTTATATTTATTATTTACATCATTTACTCATCATTATCATTCTCATCCAAATAATAATGTTTTGAATAACAATTACACCACGACGTGGAGACGGTAAGTCGTACGTACACACATATGGTGACAAGTCATTCCAAGGGTGGATAGAATACTGAATATGGTTGTACCATATCTATAATAAAATAAAAGTATATATATGGTACTGGATTTATTATTTTATAATGCAATTAACAAATAAAGAAGAAGTTGAAGAATAAAGGAACTTGAAATAGAGTGGTCAAAACATTACCTCATCTTCGGGTTATTCCTTTTTATTTGATCAAAAGGGCTCCTTAGGTTGGCTTTTTGATCAAACTAAGGCCTATAGGTTGATGTGAGGGAAGTTTAGAGAATATTTGGGTGGGTTTTGGTCCATCCAAAAGGATTTGAAGGTATGAATTGGAGAGAAGGGGGAGTTCCCTTTTATAAGAGGGGTGAGGGGCACCATTGGAAAAGCTAGAAGTATTATTTTATAATAAATTCATATTCAGTTTATAATGTAAAAAAGTGAAATAATTAAAGTTTAAGGTGTAAATGGGTCTAAATCCTTTCAACAAATAGATTTTAGACAGGTTTGGGTCACTATATTAACCTTATCGTTTATATTTAACTCTTAGTAAAATAGCATGACATTTACCATGTCTCTTTGTATTTTTATATTATATAGTTAATAAACATACTATATACCTGGAAGAGACCCCCAAGTGGTCTATTAATGATACAAATATCATTATATAATTACATTGGCCTAACCTTAGATTTTTAGAAATAGAATATCAATTAATAATATAATATTTGTTTTAAAAACTCTTTTATGTCAATTTTTACACTATTGGGTATTTTGTTTTTGATAATTTCATAACAGCATTATTACTTCGAAAACATTTATATAACCAATCCTAATATTTCATATTAACATATAAAATTATTTTAATTCATAAAAACTCTCAAATTACATTTATTTTTATTTTTATAATATCAATTATTTTAATATTTCATTAATTAGGTAATTACTTCATCACCATTGTGTCATAAATAAATTATATTATATAAATTATAAAAATTATAAATAAAATAACATTATGTGGGAAATCTTTTTATATTTCTAATGAATATGTATAATATAATTTATCTTATGTATAACCCTATATTAAAAATGTTGTAGTTATTAAACATTGATTTTAACTCTTTTAACTCTTCTTTGAATTAAATAATAATAAATGTCCTAATCTAATCCAAGTGGACATAAATGATAAGATTTTATTACTAAGGTTGTTTTTGGTCGAGATACACTTGTCCAATAGAATTAGTACTTGTGTTAGGGTAATATTAATATTATTTTTACCATTAATTACACTATTTACTTTTAACCGTGGTAAATAAAAGTAAAAAATTTACTATTCACCAAAAATTATTTTTATCTTATTGAACCACATTTTACGCCTTTACATTAACTGTTTCTATCGGATTTTTGAAATTCCACCCACAGAAGTGGTAAAATTAAGTTTTATGTGAATTTGCAAATTCTCCTAGGAGGTGGGTAAAAGACGGTGAAAAGTTTAATAAAATTTTTATATAACTAAAATTATTCTAAACTAACACCAATAAATTAAATTGAACATATATAGGTATTATGTATCAATTATGACCTTAATTAAATTTAAATAAAATAATTAATTATTTAAATAAAAATTCGGTTTTAAACTATAACTCAGTGTTTTTTCACTATTCATCAAAAATTGAATGTTTTCAGAGAAATACCAAAAATTCACCCTAAGCTAATTTCGATATTCTGAATCAAAAAATGAATTCCATTTTGAAAGATAAAATTTATAAAATTTAAAAAAGTGGGTATTATTATTCATAATGGCTAGTTGGATTAGTTGTGGTGTGTGTTAGAACTCAAAGTTGCGTGCAACACACGCTACTATGTTATTCAAAGAGAAGTGTACCGTGGAAGCTTGGGGTGTTAAAAATTCTATTAATTCCTAGATATATATTCAATAAATAATTAGATTACAGTCGAACCAGCCGATTACTCCAAAACCACAATAACATGCCCATTTGACACTTTCGCCTATAGGTTCATTTTATTCGATATGTGTAATGCACCATCTATATTTCAAAGATGCATGATGCATATTTTCTTTGATATGGAAGAATAATTATTATAAATAATCATGGATGACATCTCAGTTTATAAAAGATCTTTCGATGTTTGACTAAGTAATCTTGAGTGAGTCCTACGACATTGTGAAGAGAAATTCCTGGTTTTAAATGGAGAAAAATGTCATTTATGGTTCAAGGATGCATATTACTCAGACATAAAATTTCCAAATATTGTATAGACTTCGATCTAGCTAAGATAAAGGTCATCAATAATTTACCTGCATCTTCAATTGTTATGGGTATTGGGATCTTTTTGTGACATGCGAGATTCTACAAGTAATTTGTGAATGATTTTGAAAATGTTTCTCACCGTCTAACACAAAAACATTACAAGTTCCATTTTAATTCAGTAAAAAATGTCAGCATGCATTCAATACTTCAATGAATAGCCTAATAGCATCCCCTATAATCATTTCACATAATTGGGACAAAAAATTTAAATTAATGTATGATACCAAAAACATTGCACTAAGCACTATTTAAATATAAATAATTTTTCATATATTTTATCCTATATAATATGGTATCCAAACACTGAATGAAGATAATGTCAATAACAAAACTATATATAAAGAACTCGTAACAATTATATATTCTTTCAAAAAGTTTTGTTCCTACTTGGTCATGTCCAATGTGATTGTGCACACCGATTATACTGCCTTAAGTTACTTAATGAGAAAAAAGATGTCAAGACAAGCTTTATAATTTGGATCTCTCTACTCCAAGAATTTAATATTGTCATTAATAAACTAAAGTCACCGAAAATGTGATCGATGATCATCTATCTCAACTTCCTCTACCACTCATCAAGGATAACGACGATACAGGCATCGAAGTTAATTTTCTTAATGAAACCCTTTTCAGTGTTAAGGTAAAACTGTGGTTTTATGATATTTACCATTATCCCTTTAGGGTATTTCTACACCATGACATCTCCTATCAATAAAGAAGAAGAATTTTAGCTAAGAAAAAACATTATTACTGTGATGAACCACTTATGTTCAAGCATTGTGCTAATGTCTTGTTGCGACGTTGCATCCCCAAAAATGAAATCCCAAATGTAATAGAAATGTTTCATATGTCACCAACTGGAGGAAATCATGGACCTGTGTGCATTTTAGAAAATATTCTACCAAGTTGACTTTTCTGGCCCAATATACACCAAGACACATGGTAATTGTTTTAAAGATGTGATAGATTCCAACGAACTGGGGCCATTGGAAAAAATAAACAAAATGACTCAAAACCCATTCATGGAAGTCGGGATCTTCGATGTATGGGTAATTAATTTCATAGGACCATTTCCAAATTCACATGAAATATCCTACATTTTTTGGCATTTACTATGTCTCAAAGTGGGTAGAAGTTAAATCCACATCACATGATCCAAAAAAAGTGGTAATGAATTTCATGAAAAAGAATGCGTTCTCAAGATTTGGATTAACTAGGTCACATATAAGTGATTGAGGAACTCATTTTACCTTCCAAGCTATCAAACAATTTCAGAAATAAAATACTGAATCTGGTATAACACAGAAACTTCTTACCACCCATAAAAACGTTTAAAAATTAAACTATCAAATAGGGAAATCAAAAAAATATTGGAGAATAATGAAAATGAAAATCGAAGTAGCTGGAGTTTAAAATTAAATAATACTATATGGTCATACCGCACTGCATAAAAAAACCACTTGGTACAACACCATTCAAATTGGTTTATGGGAAACTATTTCATCTTCCATTTGAAATAGAGAATGAATCTTATATAGAAATTAAGAATATAAATTTGTATTTTCAAAAAGTCAGAGAAGCTTAGATGTTGCAATTAGACAAATAGGAAGAAAACATGAAATATTCCTAAGACAATGCCAATATCTATAAGAGATAATTAAAAATGGCATTATCAATGCATTTCTAAATGAATATTTATCCTAGGGAATAAAGTCCTTTTATTCAACACAAGATTAAAAGTGTTCTATGGAAATTTGAATCTAGAGGGTTCGACCCATTTGAAGTCATTTAAGTTTTACCCTATGTAACCATTGAAATTAATAAATAATGAGACCCAAATTTTAATGTTAATGGACAATTATTGAAAATATATCAAGAACACTTCCGTGAAGGTAGTGTCATCAGCTTGAAATTCATCTAAGCCTCTTGGAGTCAAGCTCTCGTAGTTAAAGGAAGATATGGCTGGGAGGAAACATAGGGTAGGTAATATTATCCTAGATTAGGTTATAACAGCCTTAGGAAATATTAAGATCTTCCTATAAAATAAATTCTAGGGGTTGTAAAAAATTGAGCCAAAAAAAGTCAATTACACATCGTGTAACCCTGTTACACGACGTATATCATTTCGACCAAAAATTCAAATAACCCATTAGTACACATTGTAAAGTATAGTAGCATTTTTTTAATCCCTCATTATAGTTTTTTTAAAATTACATCATGAAACTAGGTTTCATGGACCGAAAACCCACTCACTCCCCTAACCCCCCACCTTCCTCTCACGTAGCCAACCTCATTCACTCTCCTTCCTCCCAATAGATTGTGTCCCTCCACCCTTCCTCTATATATCTTGGGAAAACACATCCATACCCCTCTCCTCTCTGATCCAAAAAAATACACCCCATTTACACCCTCCTTTATGAGTTACACCACAACCCTCCCTCCCATTGTTCTCTACCAGTCACACCCTCACTCGACTCCCCCCACTCTCGGCCGCACAACCCCAATTTGTACCCCTCCATTTTCCTACCTTGATGGTGTAAACCAAAACATGGGTCCCTAATCCTTTAGAATCATAATTGTATTATGGCGATCAACTGCCATCAAAATGGCCACGAGGAACCAAACCTCATGCAGCAGCCTGTGTTGCACCCACTGCTCAAACCAAATCCCAAACTAGCTATGATGACTCTTCCGAGGATGAAAACATCCATTTACATCCCATTTTTTTCTTCTCTAACCCAAATCATAATTTCAACCTCAATTGGTTATATATGAATCCCAGGAGTACAAACAAGACCTTGTACATGGCCATCCACACCTTCCTGGACATCAATGAAGAGATCCTAGAGCTCCTTGACCGACTCTGTATCCTTTTCATTATTGAGGTATGTGAGGAAACATACCGAGATATATTCATAGATTTCCAAAGTAAATTTGAGGTAGTAGTGGATAGCCTACATTTCCACCTGGGTGGTTGACCACATGAGCACTCATTTGACGAATTTGGTATCAGCCTGGGCATTTACACAGAGGAGTTTTCCATGTCCGATATATTTATGAAACTTTAGCTGGAGCCACCCTATCTGATTTGAGACAATTGTAGAAGATTATTTCCCACTATTATTAGATATTAAATGACCCCAAATTAGAAAGTCCACTCAACTACATATCCCATCACTTTGGATGCCCCATAGAGCCTTCACCCAGGTCTATTTTTCTCAAACAGAGTCCCATGGGAGTGTGATCCAGGTCAACATTATCATTTTTTCAGAAGCCATGGGAGGAACAGCTGTCAACATGTCTTCCTAGTTTTTCTATTACTATCAGGCTCAGGCATTGTGGAACATAGGTACATTGATGCGAGGTTAAATCATCACCCACCAAGATAGCTATCTCAGAGTTTTTGACAATGCTCTTCCCCTCACAACCCTTGAACCAATGGAGGACATTTATTATCTTTTGTTGATAAAGTGGTTGATCTTTGTCATGGATGAAGAAATTTACCCCTAGGGCCATTACAAACATGAGACAACACCTACATAATACCCACCAGCTGATCCACCCTCCACTCTCCCACCAGCATCTCCCAGCCATATCCCCGACTCTTCCACCACTCCATCCACTAGTACTCCATCCACCCAACCCATCCATCTAGATCCTTAGGAATTGTAGTTATGAATCCTGGAGAACCTCTGATGGATCATTGCCCATCTATGTCACCCTGTTGAAGAGATTTTCCATTTTACCACCCCTCCACCACCCTCCCCTCCTGCATACTCTCTATCACCACCAGAACCTCCAGAAACCCTCCTCTTCAACCAAAATAGCACCACCCATATCCCACCCCTACCTATCCTCAGAGATCACTAACCATGCTACCCAGCAGTAATTCTTCAATGAGTAGGCATTGTGGGGAAGGGGACCATCCATTTCTACAACCACTGAGGTGACGTATATTGATCTAGCTTCCAGACTCACAGCCACACTAAGGATCATCACCTCTCCACCACCTACCCCATTCCATCTCCCAAGCACACTAACTCAACCCCCCATAGCTAATCCACCAATACCTAATGATTTCCCTTACACTGCTCCATCTGGTTAGCTACCACATCCACCTGATCATGAGTGGACTATGGAAGAGGTATTTTATTATGTCAAATTATCTTAGTTGGAAACTTATTTAGTACACCTGATTTTTAGTATGTAACACTTTCTTGATTCTTTTCATGTTTTTAAAGTTAAGGGTGTTGAATGGGAGGGTCGGGAGATTGTGGAATGATGTTTTGAGGCAAAGGGGAAGTTGCATGGCCGGCGCACGGTTTCTCTAACTGTGCGGCCAAACCATGTGCAGTGGGTCTTGGAGGCAGTGGCTTCCGCATGGTCGACGCATGGTTTGTCTAACCATGCAGCCATACTATGCGAGAAGGGTGGCCGAGGAAGTAGCCAATGCACGGTAAGCGCACGGTATGTCAAACCATGCGGACTAACCATGCAATCACTTAAAATTAGATCCTTAAATTGTGGATCTAACTACGTTTGTTTCTAATTGACTTGTTTAAACCTCCAAAGCGGCCCTAACATAAGATTACTCTCCCTTGAAGGTTGTAATACTTCTCCCAAGTGTTCCGGAGGCGATCCTAAGGCTTCTCTTGGTGACTTGAAGTCGGATTCTAAAGGTATGTGATCATTCATGATCATTTTCTTAGATCTACGTACATCTACTTCTCTCTTTCTCTCGTTTTCTTAGATCTAAAGACGTTATGGGTAGATCTAAGGGTGTGTATACCAAATATGAAAATATTTAGTCTTTGTTGTGTTATGAGAAGACATCTAAGGAGGGTTTTTGGAGTTTTGACCTGGTGTTCTTGAGCATTTTTCATCTGTGGCATGGTTTTGCCCAATTTGTTGAGGTAGGTGGCTTCACTCTCAATTCCTATTTCTTAGAACTTGAAGGCTTAGTTCAAATTGATTTAATTGCTTGGTTTTGATTGTGAAATTGTGGTGAAAAGCATGCTATAAATCATCTTTAGTGATGATTTAGGGGTTTTGATAAAATTGTGGAAATTGAAAGAATGGTTTGTGAATTTTTTTTTGGTTTCTTGATTTTAAAATAGTGATTTTAAAATATGGTTTTTTGGTATTTGGAAAATGGTTTGTGGGAAAAAGGTTTTCAATAAAAGGGTGTTTTATTGAAATGGTTTTTCCATGGTTGAAATGGTGTGGTTTTTTGTCATACTTGGTGTGTGTGTTCATATTGCATTTCTGAGGCTTGGTTGAAATATGAACTTGTGCTCGGTTCCAAAAGTATAATGGCACATGGGGAATAATTACCTTGTGATGGCATGGTAGATTGATGAGAGACCACTCATTAGTATGGAACTATCATAACTATGCATGCATAGTGGATTTCACGGGTTGTGAAATGGCTGGTTGGGTGGATTTGTGAAATGGAATGAAAGTGCCAAAATAGAAATGTGAATTTGATTGGGAAACTTTTCTTGGCTGTTTTGTTGGAAAAAATGGCTTTGACATGGAATTTTCTATATTGTGAACTATTTTGGAATTTTTTATTTATAATGTTTTATATAAATGTGCTAACATGTTTTATCCCAGAGGCATGGGTTGGGAAGTCATCAATGAAAACCTACTGAGTTTCATTACTCACCCCCTGCTTTGGCACATTAGTGCTTTTTCATATGTCATATACTGGGATGTTGGCAGAGGTAAAGTGTCTCACGTTTATAGCACTACTTCATGACTCTTGGGCTGGTTCGTGATATTGGATCTTGGAACTTTTGGAGCATGGAGTTGGGTTGTCGTCTTGATGTCTTATTGTGGTCTTTCCGTTGTTTACTCAGATTTGGTTTTGTACTCCATTGTTGCACTTAGTTGGGTTTTTTTTGAAAATAATGGTTGAGTTGTTTTGGTTTTAAATCATGCATCATATAGTGGTTTCTTGGAGATGTTTATCTAGTTTTCTCTGTTTATTGGTTGATTTCAGTTAAGGGGTAAACCATTCCCCATGTTTTTTGAAACCATTCGGCATTTATTTCCATCCTTTGTCACCTTGGGGATGTCGCTTAAGGCCTAGTAATGACTCGTTGAGCTCTCAAGACAATGAGAATTGGCGGGTCATTACAAATGGTATCAGCTTGTTCGGTCCTTGCCTAGCAAGTACTCATCGATGTTCTTGGTCTTGGAGTTGAAATTTCTTCTTGTCTATTACTTGGGTAGTCATCTTAGATAGGATTAATATTGTGGAAACGTGAAATCTATATCATAAAAGGACGTAGCTAACCCATTTATACTGAACTTCAAGTTACCAGGGTGTTGGGTACATAAGTGTTTTGGATACACTTCTAGAATGTTAGAAATCTTATTTTCATGGGTTTATCCAATGAGATGGGCATGACATGAATTATAGACTAATGACTTCCCACTAATATTGCATAAAACATTTTGAGAA
Organism: Viscum album; assembly: GCA_963277665.1. NCBI lineage: Eukaryota > Viridiplantae > Streptophyta > Magnoliopsida > Santalales > Viscaceae > Viscum > Viscum album. Next base: position 752,535,152 of record OY728132.1, on the reverse strand, counting down.
ATGGATTACAGTTTGATGCAAAAGCGTGATTTATGAAAATTTTATGCATGTTTTCAAATGAAAGATTTTGAAAAGATAATGGTTGATGTATTTTGAAAATAGATTGATTTTAAAAATAAAGAAATATATGTTTCAGAAATGGTTGGAAATCGATGTTTTGATAGTGGTATAATAGAGATTCAAATTCTAAGCCTTCATTTGCTAGAAAGTGATACTAATGGCGTGTGTTATTTGTATAAAAAATGGAATCCGTTAGATGTCGTAGAAACCAAATGGAAGAAGCTGCGGAGAACGTGGTTGCACCTGAACCATGTGTGAACCAAGATCTGGTTCACAGTATCATTCAAGTGTTTTAGGTGATGGACATGGGGAATTAGAGGGATGAGTCAAGGAATGTAGACCATTCCGTCCAGTTCTAGAAGCAAAATCCACCCATCTTTCGGGGTGATTCTGAACCAGAATGGGTGGAGGTGTGGATCAGTAAGATGAATCGTATCTCTGATTTCATTGGCACACCAGAAGAACTGAAAGTGAATTTGGTGACATATATATTGGAGGATCTTGCACGACAGTGGTGGTAGCTAGTGGTGCAGGCTAAGGTGGATCAAGGCCTGGGATGGGAGGAATTTGAGGAATTGTTTAACAAAAAATTCTATCCTCACACGTTCAAGAACCAGAGGACGACGGAATTTTTCAGCCTGAAGTAGGAGAATCTCTCTATCACGGAATATGTGGCTAAATTCATTAATTTAGTGTGCTTTTCACCAGAATTTTCTACAAGTGTGTCACTGAAGGCACACATCTTTGAATCAGGGCTGTGATAAGAGATTCGTTCGAAGATTGTTGTGCTCTGTATTGCGGATTATACAGAGATGTTAAATAGAGAAACGGTAGAAAAAAGAGACATATCAGGAGTTATGGGAGGAGGAAGTATTATGATAACCACGAGAACGGTTAGGAACTCTAATGCTGGGAACAAGCGGAAGAGGGACTCCTACTTCCAAGGTGGGAGTGAAAATCAAAATCAGACAGCTGGATCAGTGAATCTTCCTCCATGACCCATGATGAATGCTGGGTGTTTTCAATGTGTTGGGATTGACAACATGAAACGAGAATATACAGAACCACCAAAATCATGTCACAATTGCAAAAATATGGGGAATATTCAGTGATATTGTCGCAGTGCTCCCAGGTCGGGAGCGCGGGACACTTTCCAAGCGTCGCAATCGCCTTATGCTTTGACAAGGTGAGGACAGAAAAATCAGCCTCGCTAGCAGAACAAAGCTAGTTATGGTGATTCTAGGAATACGATGACACCTCAGGCAGGGAAATCTCAACAAGGCAATAAGGTGAAAAGTGCAGCAACAAATCAATTGTATGGAGTGGAACAGGTGATTGTGGATGACCAGTCTGGACCGTCTATGGTGAGACGTATGATTCTTTTGAATTCTAACATCATGAAAGTGTTTTTCGATACTGGCACATCCCATTATTTTCATTCTTCTCAGAATTATAATTTTCTAAACTTCAAACATGAAATGATGCCTTCCGTGTTAAAACTGCAAACTCGTCTTGGCGAAAGAGAATGTCAAGCCTTCGTGTGTCGAGCAAGTGCTATAACAGTTGATGGAGATGATCTGAAATGGGACTTCTCAATTTTGGATATTGATGTATATGATATAATCCTGTATATAGATTGGTTGACAATGTTTAAGGCTCACATCGACTATTATGGGAGAACCGTTAGTTTCATGAGGGAGGATGGAATCGACCATCTCTTAAAAGGAGAGAGGATGGTAAAGAAAGGTGAAAAGATCTTGTTGGCACCAATGGAGGGAATGATCTCTTACCAATTGGAAGCGTTGACTTTGGCATCATTGGAAGAGATCCGGGAAAATAGTTTTCCAACTGTGGTGGATCAATTTCCTGATGTTTTTTTCTGAAAACTTTTCATGGTTACCACCTGTAAGAGAAGTGGAGTTTACGATTGATCTCCTTCCAGGGACCGGCCCTATCTCACTTACATCTTTTATGATGGAATTAACAGAGTTAAAGGAATTGAAGGTGCAGTTAGAGGAGATGGAAATCAAAGGTTTTATTCGTCCAAGCGTTTCTCCATGGGCTGCACCAGTTTTGTTTGTAAAGAAATCATATGAAACTTTGAGGCTATGTGTGGATTATCGTAAACTTAACCAAGTTACGATAAAAAATAGATATACACTTCCACTCATTGATGACCTATTTGATCAATTTAGGGGAGCTTAGTGGTTCTCCAAAATTGACTTATGGTTAGGATATCACTAGTTGCGAGTTTGGAAGGAGCATATTCCGAAGACAACCTTCAAAATCAGATATGGCCACCATGAAATTGTAGTCATGCCTTTTTGTCTTACGAATGCACCAGCAGTCTTCATGGATTTGATGAATCGGATATTTCAGCCATATCTCGATTCTTTTGTTGTGGTGTTTGTGGATGACATATTGGTATATTCAAGAACAAGGGATGACCATGAGAAACACTTGGTGATATTGATGGAAATCTTGAGGGACCATCAGTTGTATGCCAAATTGTTAAAGTGCGATTTTTGGATTCAAGAAGTACATTTTCTGGGACATGTTGTTTCTGTGAAATGTGTTTCAGTGGATATAGAAAAGTTAGAAGTTGTTCTTTCTTGGAAAGCACCAAAGAATATTGTTGAAATATGATGTTTTCTTTATATAGCGGGTTATTACCGACGCTTTTTGCATGGCTTCTCACGACTAGCATCGCCTATGACAACATTGAAAAAGAATAACAATTCATTTCAATGGACTAAGGAATGTCATAGATCTTTTCAAGAGTTGAAATTTCACCTTACATCAGCACCCATCTGGATTTTTCCAGAATCAGGATAGGGTTATGTGGTGTATTGTGACGCTTCAAGAACAAGGTTGTGTTGTGTTCTCATGAAAGGAGACCATGTTGTTGCTTATGGTTCATGGCAGTTGAGGGTGCATGAGAAGAATTTCCCAACACACGATTTGGAGTTAGCTGCAGTTGTCCATGCCTTGAATAAATGGCGTCATTATCTCTTTGGTGAGAAGTTCACTATGATTACAGATCACAAAAGCATGAAACACATTTTCTCACAATGAGATTTGAATCTGAGGCAGAGGAGATGGATGGAGTACCTTCAAATGTTTGAATTTGACATGATGTATACACTAGGTAAGGGCAATTCAGTGGCCGATGCATTAAGCAGAAAGTCGTATGCTCAGTTGGTGAAAGAAGATTCAGATGAATAGAAGTTTATGTCGGTCTTAGCCGACATGCATGTGGAATGTGAAAACCAAGGTGATGTTGTGGTTTTCTTTTAAGCTATGGTTGTTCCTGAACTGGTAAAAGTGGTCAAAGAGGCACAAAAATCTGATGCGGAATGTCTGATAATGAGTTCAAAACTCAATGGTGGGGAGGCCATTGATTGTTGGAAACTGGAAGCGGGTTCAGTTTTGTTTTTTAGAGATTGGATGGTTGTACCTATAGTTTGTCATGAACAACTATTTAATGATTAACACCATTCAATATGGGTTGTACATCTGGGTACACAAAAGATGTATAAGGCGCTAAAGGCGCAGTTTTGGTGGAGTTTCATGAAAAGGAAGGTGGCTGAATTCGTCTCGCAATGCTTAACTTGTCAGCAGGTTAAAGTAGATCATCAGAGACCAGCTGGTATGTTACAGTCTTTACCTATCCCAGTATGGAAATGGGAGCAGATAACAATGTATTTTGTTACAGGTCTTCCATGAACGGCCCGGAAACATGATGCCATTTGGGTGATAGTGGATCGTCTAACCATGTCGGCCCATTTCATCCCAATTTTTGAAACCCATACGGTTGAAGATATTTCAAAAATATATATCCAAGAAGTGGTAAAGAGACATGGTGTACCAATTTCTATCGTCTCAGATAGAGATATGAGGTTCATATCTCGTTTCTGGAAATCCTTATAACAATCCCTTGGGACTCAGTTGACTATGAGCACGGCGTATCATCCTCAGACAGATGGGAAATCCGAGAGAACGATATAGACATTGGAATACATGTTGCAGGCTTTTATAATGGATTTTGGTGGCTCATGGGAGGAGCATATACCCTTAGTGGAGTTCTTACACAATAACAGCTATCAAGCATCGATACGCATGGCTCTATTTGAAGAATTGTATGGGCGTCCTTGTCATTCTCCACTATACTGACTGGAAACTAGTGAAACTTCACTAGTCGGGCTGAGCCTTGTCTAAGAAACAATGGATAAGATTCAGTTGATTAGAAAGGGAATGGAGACAACTTAGAGTCGTCAGAATTCTTATGTGGATCATCCCTGAAGACCGTTGTCTTTTGCAGTGAGTGATCACGAATTTTTGAGAGTCTCTCCAAGGCACGAACAACGTCATTTTTGGAAGCAGGGGAAGTTATATCCTTGATATATAGGCCCTTTTGAGATACTAGAACGGGTTGGCGAGGTGTCATATCGGTTTCCATTACCATCGCGGTTCAGTGCAGTGCATAATGTGTTTCATGTATCTAAGTTGAAGAAGTATCAGCCCGATCTCGACCATGTGATCAAATGGGATCATGTTGACCTAGAGCCGGATGCTTCGTTGATACATATCCTGGTTCAGATTTTGGATAGGCAGGATAAAGTCTTGCATGGAAAATGAATCGAACTAGTATGGGTTTTGTGGCAACATGGTCTGATTCAGGAAGAGACTTGAGAATGCGAGAAATAAATGAATGAGCAGTGGCTAGAACTCTTTCAGTCAGGTAATGGTTTTCTACTTTCCAGGGACAGAAAGGCCAATGGTGGGGAGAATGTGCTACCCCCATTTTCTGGTATGTAACCCTTTCTTGATGATTTTCATGGTTTTAAAGTTAAGGGTGTTGAATGGGAGGGTTGGGAGATCTTGGAATGATGTTTTGATGAAAAGGGGAACTCACATGTTCGGTGCATGGTTTGTCTAACCATGTGGCCAAACCATGTGAGAAGGGTGGCTGAGGTAGTATCCAACGCATGGTTAGCACACAGTTTGTCAAACCGTGCAGACTAACCCTGTAGTAACTTAAAATTACATCCTTAAATTTTGGATCTAACTCGTTTTGCTTCTAATTTCCTTGTTTAAACTTCCTAAGCGGCCCTAACTCAGGATTACTCTCCCTTAAAGGTTGGAAGAGTTCTCCCAATCATTTCAGAGGCGATTCGAAGGCTTCTCTTGGTGAATTGAAGATGGATTCTTAAGGTATGTGATCGTTCTTGATCGTTTTCAAATATCTACTTAGATCTACTTCTCTCCTTCTCTAGTTTTCTTAGATCTACTCCCGTTATGGGTAGATCTAATGGTGTGGATGCCAAATATGACAAGATTTTGTCTTGGTTGTGTTAGAAGAAGAGATTGAATGAGGGTTTTGGAGTTTTGACCCGGTGTTCATGAGTTTTTTTTCATTCGTGGCTTGGTTTCTCCCAATTTGTTCAGGTAGGTGGCTTCACTATTGATTCCTCTTTCTTAGAGCGTGAAGGCTTAGTTCAAATTTTTTTAGTCACTTGGTTTTGATTTTGAAATTGTGGTGAAAATCATGTTATAAATCTTCTTTAGTAAGGATTTATGGGTTTGGATAAAATTATGGAAATTGATGGAATGGTTTGTGAATTTTTTTTGGTTTCTTGATATTAATATAGTGATTTTAAAATATGGATTTTTGGGATTTGGAAAATGGTTTGTGGGGGAATTTTTTCAATAAAAGGGTGTTTTATTGAAATGGTTTTTGAATGTTTGAAATGGTGTGGTTTTTGGGCATATATGGTGTGTGTGTTCATATTGTATTTACGAGGCTTGGTTGAAATATGACCTTGTGCTCGGTGAAAAAAGTGTAATGGAACTTAGGGAATAATTACCTTTTTATGACTTGGTAGATTGATGAATGATTGATCATGATTATGGAAATGTCATAACGATGAATGCATAGTGTATTTCACGGGTTGTGAAATGGTTGGTTGTGTGGATTTGTGAAATGGAATGAAAGTGCCAAAATGGAAATTTGAATTTGATTGGGAAACTTTGCTTGGTTGTTTTGTTGGAAAAAAACGGCTTTGACATGGAATTTTCTATATTGTGAACTCTTTTGGAATTTTTTTATATAAATATACTAACATATTTTATCCTGGAGGCATGGGTTGGGAGGTCATTGGGGAAAACCTACTGAGTTTCATTACTCACCCCCTGCTTTGGAACATTGATGCTTTTGCGTATGTCATATACCGGGATGTTGGCAAAGGTAAAGTGTCACACGTTTATAGCAATACTTCGTGACTCTTGGGCTGGTTCGTGATGTTGGAGCGTGGAACTTGTGGAGCATGGAGTTGGGTTGTCGTCTTGAAGTCTTGTAGTTGTCTTTTCACTGTTTAGTCTGATTTGGTTTTGTACTCTGTTGTTGCACTTATTTGGGTTTTTATTAAAATAATGGTTGAGTTGTTTTGGTTTTAAATCATGCATCATATAGTGGTTGTATGGAGATGTTTATCTAGTTTTCACTATTTGTTGGTTATTTTTAGTTAAGGGGTAAATCATCCTCCATGTAATTTAATACCCTTCGGCATTTATTGCTAGGCTTTGGTGCCTTGGGGATGTCACTTAGGGCCTAGTAATGACTTGTTGAGCTCTCAAGCCAATGAGAATTGCTGGGTCATTACAACTTATCTCGTATTTGTTTTAAAGAAATTTGTGTTAGGGATGGCCATTCTTTCATTGTAGTCTATGTTTCCTGATATTTTTTACTACTACACTTATTTATATTTGGGAAATGATTTTGGCTCCATATAACCTAGTTTAAATTTTTACACTTTTTAGTAGCCATGTCTAGCTCCTCTATTTTGTCTTTAGTTTTTGTTGGACTTATAGCACCATTTGTTCTAGTTCTATGATTGACTCACCACATAGATAAGATCGAACATCAGATTTAGGAGCTTTCACTAGAAATTAATGCATATAATCTAGGACAACATGCTCAACTACCCTTCTTACCACATCAGTTCCATGCTCTTTTTTACTTAAAGTCGTCAATTCTACAAAAACAACCCATGAGCTAGAGGAAAATTCCTAGAATAGGTGTAAATAGTAGAGGATACACTGAGCCAATGGAAAACACTACCTGATATTTTGATCCATCTATCTAGATGATGATGTTTTTGTTAGTGATTTATTGGAGTGAACCTATAGCTCATCATTTTTTTCATCTGATAATTTATGATGATTTTAGTTCTAGAGCCTTTTTCTTTTTTTCATGAGTACATTTTTCCCTTTTTTATAACCATGTATTCACTTAAATAAAATTGGTTTCCATTATTGTGAACCTCCATGTAATTCTTCATACATATTTTTTAACCCTGTGGGATAATGTTTTATCTAGTGTTGGATTTGTATCTCTTACCCATTTATGCAAGTATCCCAAATATTCAATCAACATATCTAGGTTCTCTAATGGAATGCCACTACTTATAGGGAGCTCTCAATTCCCTTATTTTTAACTTATTCAATATCCATTTTATTTTTGTACTACTTATCTTCCATACCCCCTCCCACAATACTCCCTTGGACATTGCGAACACTATCTCATTTAAAGAGTGGGGGAGTTTTTTGTTAGTTTCACTTTCGATACACTTGGATTCTTCATATTCCAAGCTATCTAAGATAAATTTTTCAAATTGGAAGTATGATTTAAACATGGAAAATATTATTCGTATTTAAATTAAAAGATTTAAGTTATGGATTGTTGTAAATCTATGTTTTATCTCTATTTATATTTTTTAAAATGATCATTGAGATTGGTGATTTGATTGAAATTCAGCATTTAGGGAATTATGGTTAATTGACTTATTACGTGGTTTTATACCCTTTGTGCTTTCTAGTTTCTATTGTTATTCTCATTCTCTAGAGAATTCTGAGCCTACAATTGGATATACTTTGCTAAGAAAATATCTTATGTGATGGTTGGGACATGTAAACCTATTAGAACTTTCATTGAGATCTTCTTTAGGATTTTACTGAAAAAAAAAATTTTAAATGATTGAGGTAATCTTTGTTAATATACTTTTTCATGAGATCCACCATATACCTTGCCTTTATAAGTTAGTAATTTACTTGAATAACCTTATAGAATGTAGTTATTCCAAGATGATTATCCCTTCATCCCCTACTCTTTGGGTAATGCGTGACTTTAATTTGAAAAAGTTTGGGGGCGGCTTTTTGACAAAATGAAATGATTCTACTGTGTATATGTTTAATTTTTATCATCAAACTATTTGGTTGTGATCCATTTACACTCTATATAATTTCATATCAAACATGTTCCATTTCAAAATATAAATGAAAAATAAAATATTAAAATGTGTTGTGTATTTGGAAGGTCAAAATCCCCATTTCCAGACTAATGAATCCCTTGAAGGATCATATATTGTTAGGGAATGCATGTGAGATCTAGACTAAACATGAATTTAGAAAAATAAATATACAAAATAAGAATGAAATAATAGGATAAACTTTTTGAACTTACTTGAAATATACCTGGATCCAGCTTGAGTTATTAGAATTTAGGATGGTTTTAGCTTTAGAGGATTCATTTTATTAAACTCTTCACAACAATAATGCATTATACATCAGATTCTACCCTCTATTTTTTCTTGTTTTTCACTACTTACATACCTATGCATAGCCTCAAAGACATTATAACTCAATTTTAAGCCCTCATGATTGATTTTCTATTTGTTTTTACAAAGTGGATATAATAGAACAAATTCATGCCTATGGTTAGGATCATCTACTTAGGGTATGAGCATAACACCAGTTTCATTTTACCATAAGTGATAAGATAAAATTCATTATGATAAAAATTGTGAATGGGTATTGAATTCAAGTAACAATTAAGAGATTATAGTTAAAATATTAGAATTTATTTAAAGAATTGAGCTATGAGGCATGACTGATTTTCAATGAAGGGGTAATTCTAAATACCGACATGTTTTTCTTACACATAGTTTTATTATCCAAGACATAATTTATGTTTCATACTTCAAATATTTTTTTTCTTTTTGAAAAAATTATTGACTTCTTTTTTCTTGAGGACAAGAAATTGAAAAATGTTACGTTCCCACACACATCGTTTAATTCACACAGGATGCAGTCATATTATAATTTATTATTTCAAAAACATCACTTGCTACTGAGACAAAGTATAGAGATAGTCTAGGGTTGATCTCATGGGTAAATGGCTAGTAATGGTAACATATGTCTTGGAAACCTTTGGGGGTAGGATTCCCCACATGTAGATTCATTTTGGGAAAACTATTGCTATGGAGTTGGGGTTTGAATTCTGGAATAAGTAAGGGATTAAGAACAATTTTGGGGTTCTATTAAAAATATGATCTAAGTTCTATCTTGGTATAATCCTAATGTTTATGTCGAAAATCAAATGTGGGTTTCTAATTGAAAATGGTCAAATAAACGAGTTCTACCAAATAGGTAACTATTCCCTGATCTGGAAATTGTGACAACCAAGATGCACAAATCATAGCTTCAAATACATAACGTATTTTAGGATATTGATTATAACCTAATCTAATTCAACCAGGATAGGGTCCTTCATATGAATTTTTCATGGTCAAGCATTCTCAAATGAATTGAATAGACAATTTTTATTAATCTTTATTAGTAACCCATAAAGTTTAAAATTTTGTAATTAAGGATTTAGTGAGTTTAGATACCTCTTAACTCGATCCCTACCTCAGGTGGTTTAGCCACTCATGGTAGATTTTGAAGCTTGATAGATGTGGAACTGAAATCATACATAACATGCTGGAAATATTTGAGTTTAAAGTACTGATGAACATGAAATGATTCAGGAAAAACAAATTTTATGAAAATATAACCCAGAATGAGAAATATAGATCTCAAATCACACAATTCAATTAACTACTTTCTTGAAATAGGAATGTAAATGAGTGCAACAAAAAAATTTCAAAAATCGGTGCTGAGAACAATGATGACTGAAATAGATAATAAAAAAAAGAATGACAATGACAATGAAAAAAAACTCAAAATGCTTGTATCAAATAAAAATAATGAAAAAGGCTTACAAATTTTGAGTTTATTATAGTGGGAGTGGTATGAAAAAATATATGAATAGAAAAAGAAAATTTTTCTACTCTGGGAACTCTCTTTTTTAAAATATGCTACCCTACTTCTATATTTATTAGAAAATTATTACACAATGTGTAATTGGGATTCACATCGTGTTATGGAGATCTATGGTTTTCCTTGTGGATTTGGAAACTATGCATATCTCGTATGTATCTCGTTGGATATTTGAAGATTTCACTCGCTTAAATATGTGTATATGAGTGTCACGACATATAACTTCCTTCAAGATTTTATCTTTAGAGTGGGGATTTCATTCAAAGGATACATGACATACATCTGAAACTCACATCGTGTAATGGATTTCCACTTATATATTTCAGACATATTTTAAGACCCCCTTCATGATTTTTAGTGTGTTGTGAAACTCTACTACAGGTTGTGTAATGAGATTTCACGATGTGTAATAGGAAAAGTTTCATATTTTCTTCATTTTCTCAGTTTAAAATTTAAAATAAACAATCCTATAATAAATTACAAATACCAAGTTCATTATTGAATAAAAATTTAAATTTTTAACTAAATGACAACAAAAAGTATATATAATTTCATCTTATCAAATTTCCCCGCACTTAAAATTTTTTTGTCCACAAGCAAAAGGATCTCAAAAATGATTTAAAAAAGATAATAAATTTGTTAAAGAAAGATACATTCATTATATCTAAGAAAATAGAACTAAGTGTATGCATAATGAATTTGTCTTAAGAATAACTCCATCATAGAAAATCGGTCATCCATCATAACTCGATGTTTAAAAAAAACTCCAATATTTTAATTACTATCTCTTAACGATTCCTTGAATTCCATACCCATTCAAAATGTATCTCGCACTAAATTTTCTCTCATAACTCATGGGAAAATAAAACTAGAGTTATTCTTACAACCTAAGTAAATTTTCCTAACCATCGGCTAGAATTGGTACACTTTATAAATACAAATACAAAATCAATCGTGAGGGATTCCGAAATTGGGTTCTAAAGACTCTTAGGCAATGGGTAAGTAGTTACGTAGTTAAAAAAGCTCTAAAAGAAGGGAAATCTCTGAGGTATAATTCATGATTTTTAATGACAAGTGTAGTAAAATGAATCCTCCAAAGCTAAAAACATTCACACTCCCAGCATCTCATGTTGGATCCAAGTATATTCCACATATGTGAAAAAAGGGTATCCAGTTCCTTCCATTTTTGTTTGTGTCTTTATTTTATGAAATTCATGTCTAGTCCAAATCTCGCATCCCTCACCTAACCACATATAATACTTCAGGGGACTCATCGGTCTAGAAATGTTGATTTCTGACCTTCCTAATAAACAACCCTTGTCAATTTTTTCTATTATATTTTTCAAAGGAATAGAGTAGATATAAAATGTTATAAACACAAATGGATCACAACCAAATAGTCTGATGAGAAACACAATAAATATCCATTGTAGAATCATCTCACGTTTTCTGAAATCCTCCCCCACACTATTTCAAAGTAAATTCATGCATTACACAAATTTCAGGGTAGGAAGGGATAATCAGCTTGGAATTACTTCATCCTATAAGGTTATTCATTGAAACTATATGCCTAATGAGGAAAGATTTATGTTGGGTCTTAGTAAAAAGTAGATCAAAAAAATTGGCTCAATCATTTTAAAATTGTATATGTTTTTTCATAGCTTTAAAAAAATCTCAACGCATGTTCTGATAGGTTTACATGACCCATGTGTCACTCAATAAATATGCTCAGAAAAGAATATGAAATTATAGGCTCAGAATCCTTTTGGGGATGAGAATAAAAATAGAAAACATAAAAACTGAGGGTATACAACCATGTAATAAGACAATTAACCATAATTTCAAAAATATTAAATTTGAATCGAATAGATAAGCATAGTGGTCATTCTAAAAAATCTAAATAGAGATAAAACATAGACTTCCAACAATTCGTATCATAACCTTTTCTTTTCTTTAAATAGTAATAATGATTTTCAAGTATAAATAATGCTTCCAATTTGAAAAATGTCACCTAGACAACTGAGAACATGCCAAAATTCATGTGTATCGAATGTGAAACTTACAAAAAAACTCTCCCAGAAATAAAATGATACAATTTTAGGACAATCCATAGAAGTATTATGGGAGAAGGCATGGAATATAAGTAGTGGAAAAATGAAATGGAAACTGAATAAGTTAAAATTAATGGAATCGAGAGATCCCTATAAGTAGTGTAATGCCATGAGGGAAATTGGATTTCTAAATTGAAATGTTTAGATACCTATTAAAATGGGTAAGTAATAAATATCCTGCACTGGATAAAACATTATCCCACTAGGTTAAATCATTTGTAAGAATAATTACAGGTCTGAGCACAGTAATGGAAACTAATTTTATTTAAGCATACATAGGGAGATATAATAGAGAAAAAGGGTCTCATAACATGAAGAAAAAGAATATAGAACTAAAATCAGAGTAAAGAATCAGATAATAAAAATGATAAACTATGGGTTTCATCCCATAAAGTGCTAAAAAACGTCATCATCCAAATGGATGGTTCAAATCTATCACTCTAGACCTCTACCTTGGAATCCCCCAGCTGGGGATCCTCCACCTACCACACCAAATATAGCTACAATTTCATCTAAAAAATGAATTATCTCCCATAAATATCTCCCATATAGATATTCATCATTGATTGATCATCTATCACTTTCTAAGAATCTCCAGATTCACACATGATATCACTATGATACTTCCTACTTATTGCATCATCTACAACATCACTCTTACCTAGTGTATATGAATTACTGAAGTTGTAATCTATGAAAAATTTCATCCACCATCATTATTACAAGTTTAGTTCGTGATAGGAGAAGGCATACCTTAGGCTCTTATGATCCAAGAAAACCACAATCTACACATCATTAGGGTAATGTTGCCACAACCTCAGGGAAAATAATACTGTTGGAAACATGGGATCATAGGTTGAATAGTTCCACTCATGGGGAAGTAATTACCAAGGAACATAAGAAACAATCGATCTATGCTACATCATGAAAATTAATAATCAAATAAATTAATCATCACATAAAACATTAAAGTAAACTCCTTCTAAAAAATGAAGAACTGGAGCGCTAACCAACATATTCTTCTGGTAATTTAAAAATTATTGACATTAATCTATCCACAAGAATGGATAATTATTTATATTAAAGGATATTAGGGGAGTAAAAAACTAAGATAACTCAGCTCTGATCATCATGTAATATCATATAAGAACAAAGAAACTCTTCACCTCTGTAACTGTCTCATGGGATTTCCTATAAAAAACAATCTCGATCATGAAAGAATCTAAGAATACACCAAATTGGGACATTTAATTACCCAAGAAAACATCATTATCCTAGAAATAACACATAAATAGATTCCAAAATAGTTTTTGATGATGAATAACTCCTCAAACAATTCAAAAATAACTTTCATGCTCTTCCTAAAATTAGGAGTAAACAAATATGTGACCAATAAGAACAATAATGTATCAATCTATGAACTCTCTAAACATTTAATTAATCAAACCCATTAACACTTATAGATCATTAGTTTCCCCAAATAATAATACATCAAACACATAATTATTATAATGACATTGTAAAGTGGTTTTCAGTATACCCTCATATTTTACATACATCTAATGATATCTAGGTCACATGTCGATCTTTGAGAACAAAATGGCTTCATTAAGTTGATTAAATAAATAATATATCGATGTAATATGATAGTGTTTCACCACTATCAGTTAATTAAAGTGATGATAATCATTATAGAGATGCAGACTTTCATCATCCATTTTAATGAACATAACTAGAGCTGTCTACGTTGGAATTCTCGACTTAATAGAACATTACTAAAAAAGATCATCGATCTATACCTAAAGCACTCAAAAATCATATGGTTTCATACTAAAAATATACATCAAGATCACAGATAATCTTGGTTGTATCGCTATCACAAATTTGGTCTTCCTTCAAGGGAGTAATAGTAAAAACTCCTAAAGAAATACATGAGGGTGTTATTGCATAACCATAGGAAACACCACCTGGTAAGCCTCGTACAAACTCATAAATAAATCATCCCTTATTAAAGATAAGGATGAAATATTACTTTGTCCATATAAGGGTATCTCTCTCTAATGAACACTAATTTCCCTCAATCAGCATCACATAAAAAAAATATTCCTACTGAAGAAATCAACAATATCTAGAATCCAATACTGGAAGAACATTCTTAGGATGATATTGTATGGTTATATTTGTAAACATTGTTAGTATCCCCAAGAGTGGTTCTACCCCAGAACTATCTCACAGCCTCTATAAATATCATACAGATAAGATCAACCACTAACTAGTGTAATTAATCATAAGGGAACTAGAAGCCACTATACATCAAGTCTCAAATAATGGACATGTTAGGTGATATGAAGGAGTGTGTACCTCATAAATCAAAAAAGGAAAGAACCCAGCTAGAAAACAAACAAAAGGTTACTTGAATGATGTTGGTATTTCTTTCTACTGGAAACTCCAATGTAAGAAGCTGACCACAACCTGCTCCATGACATCATTAACCTAGATAATGACCACCTACACAATATTTCTCATCTATATGAAGTTGTGGAGAATCATGGGGATACCCCATGGTTACAAAAATTCCCCTATGTTGATCTAAATATAGATCACCCTTCTTCTACTTCCTCATATCAAACTTCTTTAATAGAGGAACCTGGAGTAGACCACCTACAGTAATCTTCATGCTCAGAAAGGTTGGGAAATCTTTCAACTGATTACCTCATCCTTCATATGAAAAACATGGATCTGATCACTTGGTAGGGGTTTGAGTTCCACCACCCCAGGATTAACAAAATCCTGAGGGTTGGGATCGACCCCCAACTATCAAGAGTTTATTCTATCTAAGAAACTGGGAATCCCAATCCACAACACTTCTACTTTATAAATCATGATTACTCCCCTCACATAATGATCCTACCCTAGATAACATACTCTATATGGCCTCTTCTCTCTCCAGTGCCTCAAATTTGTTGAAATTTTAAATGGTGCAAAATTTTTCTAGAACTGTGGACAAAAAGACTCATCAAAATTCCTTTACCTTTCCTCTGCATCTCAAAATAGGACTAAAATATATCATATATGGGTAGAAAATTGGATCCCAAACACACACATGTGGTGAATCCCCTAATAAAGGGTAAGTGGATCTGGGATACTAGCCACCATTCTGGTCAAAGAATGAATCAATTCACAAAATTGGACTTCAAACTTCTCCCAAGAGAATGATAACTCATCACAATCCTCAATGAACAAGAACCACTGTTTTATTTCTAACTCATGTAGCATCATCACCACCAATAAAACCAAGATATCCTTCTGGGCATGGATGGAACAGATGCCTATATGAACCTTCTCCAACCATTACCCTGTCACTAAGTATAAAACAGAGCCCTCAAACTTTTTCATACTCAAGATGTGAAACTCTTAGAAGGTCATCCTACAATTTTCATTATCATCAACCTAAAATCAATGTTGATATGAAAGAACATCCTAATAAACATGATCAATATGAACTTCTTTGGTATGTTGACCTTGGGCCAAACCTATAAAATATTAAACGGTTAGGGAATCATAAACTCGGAATATGTAAAAATTAAGATTAATTAATTATTTATTTATTTATATTTAAACCTAATCACAAGATCAACCGATTTCAAAACATTGGTGTAAGAAAAATGATGTATGAACTTTTCCTAGGTATATTCCACGTGACCTGTATCACTTAACATAGTATTATTAGTAAAATTAATGGTTTATGAATCAAATCACAAGTGTATCTAAATACCCATGTATCATTTATTCTCTTTTATTAATATTTCCTACTAAACTCACCTAACAACATTTCTCTACCAACCATGTTGTCGTCACATGTTTTTACCTATGAACTCCATCATATCCCTCAACCTCATCTTTTATAACACTCTTTCATGTCCCCCTACCTCTAAAGTTAAACCTCATAAGAAAGTAATGAGATAAATGAGATAATGATGCCTAAAGATCACCGCAAAAAATACATGGGTTGGAATCAATCAACATGGGTAGATCATACACACCCATTGAAGGAATTACACTATAAGATATAAGAAATGAGAGATAAGATAGACATAACTAAAAACTATTGACCAAGACAAAAGTAATATATCATAAATACATTCATTTATTTTCATACAACTAAAAAATTGTAATTAAACGAAATGTACCATAATATATTCTCACTAACAACAACACAGTGAAAACTGCTCTTGAACAACCTCCACAAGCAAGTAAAGTCTATCTTGATCACCAACTAGATCCTAAAATATATAAAAATATCTTATATATATTCATAATAGGTATACTTATTAGGATTCATCTAAAAACCTATCTTGATAAATATAAAGATATCATACTAAATCTCAAGGACCAATATGTGAAGATAACTAATAACCTAAATAGGTATATTATAATCTCAACCTCACTATGGTTATCTCTCACAAAGAATCTCATATAACAGATCATAAAACATAATATCAATCAAGGAACCCCACTACTAGATCACTACTATTTTTTATCTCTTCACCAAAATCACACATCCTGAATCATGTCTCTCTAAAATTAAGTCATCCTGATGAAACCTAGGCTAAGGCATCATACATACATCTTCTGAACCACATTACCTCATCACATACCATTCACTTTGTGCATCACATCATCTTTTCATCCCAAGTCACATTTCATAATAGTAACTTAGTAGGTTTTTGGAGCCACCACATCCCATATATCACATATTATACCAAAAACCATCACATTACATACACTTTATACCTATAATAATCCTTATGATATTATATTTGGAGACACATGTTTGTAAAATAACCATAATACATTATGTACCTCTATAAAAATAAATTGGTATGATAACTATTTCACATACCAACACATAAAAATACCAAGACAATAGAGTGGGGATAGAGAGGGTAGTCAGCAATCCATTGCTTTCCATACAGGATGTTAGGGAAACACCCTCTTATATACACTAGCTATTAGTATCCCTACCTACATGGGTGGGGAAGAATATAAAATCACATAAAATACATGATATAATACATCTCACATCCAAAATTCTGGTATTAACCTAGAAATGGACTCAGCTATAGCTATTGTTTCTTGGACACCCGGTTGTCACTACTAAGTACTGGATATCTAATAAACACACAAGCATTCATGAAAACATTAATTTAGCTTTTTTTATTCCCATAACTAATTTCTCATTACATTAATTATTCAAATTAACCATTAAACATTTTATTAAGGTTTGGTTAGAAATATAATTTCATAGTATATATTCCCTCTAGGTACTAACCAACTAATCCCACAGTTTCTCGTGATTATCATTAATTACATACCAACAAGATATCAAACCCACGACTTAAAAGATCTATTATTCTTTATAATTATATAATTTTAGGTACTCTAGGAATCAACCTAATATATAATTAAAAAATATTTATAACAAATAATAACCATCTAACATAAGTATTAGGGAAAGGAATATAGAAATAAGAGACCTAACCATCCATCCTTTAAGAATATTTTTTAATAAGATATCATCCTAGATTTTATAAAAAAAACAATAAATCCCACTTTAAATGGTTCACTTAGTATCAGTTATATCTCTAATTCCATCATGCATATCACAATGAATCCCACCATCACATAATTTAACAACTACAATAAAATCAGGATTCTTTTCCAATGTCTCATCAACCATCGCCATCCTAGGCTCAACTCATGTGTAAGATCCTGACATTTCTAGATATGTATCATACTCATTTTTATGCATTAATTTACCCTTGTTTTATTATACCTTGGTTTGGTATTTCTTTGGAGTTGTTTCAGCTAAATTTGGAGAATTTTGGAAGCCTGTGGGTTTGCTTATGGTTGGCACATATTTAGAGAAAACTAGTCTATTTTTTCTAGGAAATGAGATGCCCCATTGTGAGCCACTTGAAGGGGGCACATAGTTTGCCCAAGCCATGCAGCCTTCCTCCCAAAACCATGCACCCTCAGACATAGGGTGTCTGCATAGATGGTGTATAGTTTTTAAAGCCTTGCGCCAACTTAGTAGAAACCAAGCACCACATATAATAGGGGCACAAGGTTATGGTTCACGGATTGGTAAACCATGTGACCCTGTATAGAATACTGTCCACATGAGATTTTAAATCAATAAAACTTTAATTAAAAATTCTCGAATGCCTTTTTTATATCTCTAATGACTCATTGTTGACCTAATATGATTTTACTTACTTTTGAAGGCTCCCAATAGGATTCCAAGGCTCCATGAACCTCATTTAGTGTGAATCAATATCTGGTTAAAGGAATCAATCTATAATTGGTAAATAATTTCTTCCGAATTTATATTCCGATATCTCATGTATTTCATCCCATTTTGAGATGGATTAATTCTTCTATTGTTGATGGTTTAGACCCAGGTTTTGATAGATCTTGTTTCATTGTACCTATTTTCTTGGTTTTGATCCTATATCTCCTCTTCTATTATGAATTTTATCATTCTACATCGAATTTAGGGTTGCATTTTGTCATGAATTCATTACTAATACTAATGTTGGTGATTTAATTTCTATTTTCCCATAGTTTTTATTATGATATTTTGTATTTAATTGTGTGGTTTGATTTCCACATTTGAAAATTTAATTCAAATTAAAAAAGGGAAATCTAATTCCATGTGATTAGGAGACCCTTCATGGATCTCTTGGGACTCATTTGAGTTTTGATACCGGGCTTAATGGAATCCCATGGGGTGTTCCAATACATTTGAAATAATGATTTATGAATTGTAAAAATGGGATTAATGGTTTAATGAAATGGAAATAAATCCTTATTACATGGTTGATAATGGGATTTAAAGGGTTGATTGGATTAACCATGAGAGGTTAAGGAAATGTTTATAACTAATGATAAATGGATTAATAGAGAATTTTTCATTTTATTCATTGTTATTAAAGTAAAGAACCATGGGTTTTATAGATAAATGAAATTTTGAACCATGATGTGAATGATTTATAATATGGTTAATGATGTTAAACCTTGATATGTTTATGATATATATGACATTTTTTATTGATTGATCAATGAGGTGTGGGTCTAGAACAGACGCTCCAAATACTTATGTGGTGGAAGACTAATTAACTAGGTTCATGACACAATATTTTTAAAAAATATGAGTTATAAGGGTAATGATGCTACAAATACCCAAGGCTTTTAAACTGATTCTATAGTTCCTCATGATTTTGGAATTAGATTGATGTTCTAAGTGTTCAAGATGATGGTTCCAGGAAACATTCTCACAGGTACCAGAAGAAATTGAAATGAAATTAATTAATGGAATCATATGAAATAATGACATGTGATATCATTATGGTGTATGGTTTAGACACTAGAATGTTCATAAGTAAGTTTGATTGATTCAGGTGTCATAATGAACCCAGGGTCCGATTTGTTGATTAAATAATAATACATGTGAAACTTGTTTACTCTCATCATTCATTGTTAATTATTTATTCAACTACAAAAACTATTATATATTGGATTTTATATACATGGTGTTGTTGGTGTCCTAATGAGTTTTACTCACACCCCATATGGGCCACCAGATTTGTACCCAAATAGACTTAATATTTCTAGGACCATATGAAGGAAAGAGCCCTATGTTGGATTACTGAGTTGGAATTCGGGTTGGAGCATGGATGAGGAAACCATACATAATGTCATCACCCACATGGAAGGTTTCAATGTCTCATTATTTTGTGTTTTTATTTGAAACTTGACACATATATTGAATGACATATTTAATACTTTGGTTATTGGTTATTTTCCATGTTATTGGATTCCATGGGAGATGTTGGTTGATTATTGATAATTATATTATCTTGTCTAATTTTATTTTGATTTATATTATTATAATAATTTGATAAAGATGGTATATTCTCCCCATATTATGTATTAGACCCTCACTGCATATCAGTAACCTCCTTCATATGGGGATTCACACTAGAGCTCACGTAATAAAAAAGATTGGGGCACCGATATGTGGCTCACAAGCCTGGACACAACAAAGAGGAATCAAAGGAGTATTATATTATTTTTAGTTGTCTTATTCTTTTTGAATGGTATTTAGAAGAGTAAGATAATTCAGGCCATGTTCATGAGCTCGTTCATGGGAGTAGATAACCCATGTGCAAGGTAATACCCAAATACCCGGTGTAGGATTATTGTTCTTCAAGATTACTGTTATAGTTAAATGTTATTTCACATTGGGTGATTCTCTTGTTGTGTGATGTTATTATTTTATTATATTTTTCTCATGGATCTGCATGTAATGGGATTTGAGTACACATTTATCATTCTATGAACTCTTGAATTTATGTGACATGCATTATTTTAGGCATGCACAAAAAAACATGCTTTTTGTGAGTTCATGAAATGAAAATTTATTTTTTAACGATGTAATTAAATATAAATAATGTCTAATTATGAATTTAAATGTTTAAAATGATGTTATATATAGTAATTTTAAATGGATAAAATTATTTTATAATTGAAAACATATGATGTTTAAAAAACATACCTGGGGTTATCCATGGCCTATGTTAAGCATGGATAAGGGTATTGATAGTGTGTCAGTTTTGACAATGTGGTGGTGTTTGAGGGGTGAATTGTTACAACCTTTTTGTGAATCCTTATGATGTAAATGTTTCAATATTGTTTCTTGTGTTCTAAGACATGTTTATGGAATTATTTAGATATTCCACCATTATGATGTTTGTTTATAGGTTGACAAGAGGACATTCACTAATACAAATATGGCTTTTATCAGTGCTAAAAATGGCCATTAACCATGCTAGAAAAAGTTCTATTAATGCCGGCGAAGATAAAGGGGGTCCCCTTTATCAGCACTCCAAAAATCACTGATAAAAGGGTCTTTTATCAACGCTTTCTTTTTAGCGCTGATAAAAGACAACTTTTATCAGCACTTTTTTTAGCGCTGATAAAAATATAAAAATAAAAATAAAAATAAAAAAATACTACCAATCTCAGGGGGTTTTTACAGTGCTTGATCCCCCCTTTATCAGTGCTTTCCCACATTTCCAGTGCCTGCTTGCACTAGCTACACACTTTATCAACGCTATCCCATTAAATCACTCTTGTGTGCGCACTCGTGCCTCCACCCGGATTTGATCTCAAGACCTCCCCCATGCGTACCTAAAGCCTTTGCCACTACCCTATATTTATTTTTTGTCTTATTCATGATATATCTATTTATTTATATATATATTTAGTTATATTCATTCATATAGTAATATATATTTATATTAATATATATAGTTATATTAATATATATATATAGTTATATTAATATATAGTAGTTATATAAATATTCATATATTGGTATTTTAAATAAAATGGATATTAGTAATTATTTTGATAAAGCTAATATATTATATTTATAAATATGTTTAATTATTTTATTAAAAATTTTATTTTTTAGATGTGAATATATAAAAAATATTTACATATAGTTATATATTTGATTATAAATAGCAGTGCATTATAAAAATGGATGAAATTTCAAAGACATAATATAAATATGAATGTAATACCTACGAATAAATTCAGTCCCCACCAAAAAAATCCAATAATACCCCCTTAAACGAGGCTGAAAATCCACTAAATGTTAAAACATCTGGGTACCCCGACTAAAAACTCAGTTTTAGAGGCCTTCTGGGCCTTTGTTGGCCTCGAAAAACGCTTCAACGAGCCCCCCTCACAACGACGTAGAGCTTGTCGCAGGCTTCGATTTGATATGTGGTAGAGCTCAAACGGACACTCGGATCAAAAGTTATGGCCGCTTGAAGTTCGAGTTGCATTTTCAACATATTTTGGATCTTTTTTAATTTTTTTTAATTTTTTAGTCTTCAAATTGTTAATAAATTACTATTAATCCATAATAATTAGAAATTTATTAATTAAAAATATTTTTTTAATTTTTTTATAAGCCATTTTCACTAAATATATTATATATTAAGTATAATAAGTGTAAATGTACATTTATACTTATCTAAAATATATTTAAAAATTATATATTATATTTATATCAATATAACTATATAACTCTATTTATATATTAATATATTTTTAATTTTTTTTTGAAGTTTTCCTTTTATCAGCACTTTTAAAAAAAGCGCTGATAAAGGGGGTCCCTTTATTAGTGCTAAAAAAGCGCTGATAAAGGGGGGGCCTTTATCAGTGCTAAAAAAATCCCTGATAAAGGGGTACTTTTATCAGTACTTTTTTAGTGCTGATAAAGGCACCCTTTATCAGCGCTTTTTTGATCATGGATAAAGGACCCCCCCTTTTATCAGAGCTTTTTCTTTAGCACTAATAAAGGGGTGGTGCTAGCCTTGCCAAGTTTTGTGTTAGTGATTGCTGGGAATGATCCTCTCAAAGCTGGACTTGAGGTCCAAATAGTTATAGGAGAAGAGCAAGAAGAGTAGTGTCATAGGAACATTTCTCATTATATACAGTGTAAGTAGAGAGACTAAATGTGTGCTTTGTGTAATAAAGCTAAACTGACATGGTATTTCTAGTTGTATAACCCTCCAATATTCATTGGTGAGGGTGGGCCTAAGGAAGAGGAGTTTTTGATTGATCCTATCTAGATTATGATGTTGTCCAATTTGGGCCTAACCTGCACAGTTTTGGTTTCCCTGGGCTCTGACCCTCAAGAATCCCCTAGGAATAGGCATCATGACGGGAGAGGTATCCACACCACCTTATAAAGGGTTGACTCATGATCCTCCTCCTTCGATGTGGGATAGCCGTAATCCACCCCCACCCCCCCACCCCCTAGAAGGTCCCAACATCATCGCTGGAACATCAAATGGATACTGGCTCTGATATCATTTGTAACGGCCCAGTCCATCCCATGATCACAATATGGTCTGCTTTGGGCCTAGAATATTCTAGTTAATTCACTATTTTAATGTTCTTTACCCCAGAATTGGTAGTAGACGAGGAAACTATAATGAAAAATTATAAGGATGGATTTATATGTGAGATTATGTCCCATGTTAATATATTTTGTTTGGTTAAGTTTTTTGAGGTTGTGAATCAATATCTCATTCTAAGGGGAACCTCAAAGAGGATTCCAGTGGAATACATGTGATTTCTACAAGATAACTAGAAGGCCCCACATCTAAGGTTAGTATGAATCACTATGATAATGTCAAAAAATTAATTGTCCAACATTATAGTTAGGGGAAAGTATTAGTTACCCAGAGCAGTAACGGAGTGTACAACAACTAGTATGGTAGTTTGGGTCAAAATTCTACACTTTATAGAACTTTATTTGATATAAGAGCCTCTAATTCTTTCATACCTACTCAACTTGTGAACAGTTTGAGTCTAATAATGGATATTTCGAGTGGGGTAATAATTATTGACACACCACTTATAGTGCATCCAAGGGAGTTATGTTTATTCAAGGGTTGTCCTTTCAAGTTTGGTGAGTATCGTTTATTTTGGTATCCTTAAATACTTGAAATTTCATGTTTTGACTTGATTTTAGGTATGTATTGGTTGGTATTTTATCTATTTCACATTAATTTTTACCATTGGTGAGTATCATTTATTTATCCTAAGGGTAATAGTTCTATTCCTCCTAGTGAATATGATATCCAGGTAGGCCATGTCGGGCTAGTTCATCAGTAGCTGGGTGAGATCACTACCCAGGATGAAACTCTATAGTTAGATGATGGGGGGTACATGGAATAGTTTCTTTCCACCCATAGTGGATCAATTTCAGGATATCTCTCATGATTAAATCTCATTAATTCTACCTTAAGAGATATTTTGATATTATATTTGATCTCATATCAGGAGTTGACCCGTTTCTATCCCACATTCCCAAATGTAGCCAAAAAACATTCAAGAGATAAATACTCAATTTGAATAGTTGATGGGTAATGGAATAATTCATCTGAGCACATCACCTTGGGGTAATATTGTTTTGTTTATTATGAAGGCTGATGGGATGATGAATTTATGTGTTGATTGCTGAATGTTGAACTAAATGACTCTTAATAAACGATATCTTATTCCAAGTATTGATAATATGTTTGAGTAGTTGAGATGATATTGTGTATTCTCTAATATTTATTTGATATCATGGTATCATCAGTTGATATTTAGACATTCTGATAAACTGTGGGGGGATTTTAGAAGTAGTTTTGGCCAATATAGTTTGTTGTGAACCATTTTTCATGAAGAATTATTCATCTGTGTTTATGGAATTGATGAACTAAATCATTAAAACATACCTAGATTAGTTTGTGATTATTTTATAGATGAAATCTTGGTGTACTCCAAGACTCATGACATTCATGCCTAACATCTTGGCATCATCCTGAGTACACCAATATAGAATCATCAATACACTAAGCTATATATGGTTCAATTTTGGATCAATGTGGTACATTTATTGGGTCACATCATTGATGAGGAAGCTCTCTTAGTGGATCTAGATAAATTCAGGATGTTGTTTCTTGGGACTGTTCAAATAATGTTTTTGATATCCAAAATATTCTCCTCTTTGTGGGATATAATGGGAGATTCATCAAGTAATTTTCCCATTTAGCATCACTGCTTTCATGTTTAACAAATAAGGGGACCAAGTTTGAATGTTCTATATCATGTGAGAATTATTTCTACGAGTTGAAGAATAATTTTACTACTAAATCGATTTTGATCCTAACTAAGTTGGGTGAAGAATATACCATGTAAGGTGATGCATCTAGGATCATTCTTGGAGTAGTGTTATGCAAAAGGATTGATGTGTATTGCTTGGGTCATGAAAATTGAGGCCACTTGAAAAGAATTATCCTTCCCAAAATCTTAGGTTGTCTATTTTGGTTTATGCCTTAATGTCTTGGCAGCATTACCTTTTGGGTGAAAGGTTTATTTTGTATACATATCAAAAATGCTTCAAGTATATCATTTCATAGCGGTATTTGAATCTTTATCAGTGTAGATGGGTTGATTATATATAGATATTTTACTTTGAACTAGCCTATATGATTTGAAAGTTAAAAGGTTTTTTGGTGATTTGTTCTAAAATAAACAGACTTAGGTTGTCCAATAGTCTAGTTATGAGTGGTAGTTGATGACATTGCTAACTGAGATTCATATAGAGGTTTAAGAGGTCAAGGAGAGGATCGCCCTTATATCATTATTAGTATAGTCCACACACATGAACTAAATCAAGGAAAGGTAGTACGAGGATGCTTAATGGTTGGCCTTGAGGGGTAGTAAGGTGGGGATTCGCCTTCTGATTTGACTATAGATGAGGGTGAGATCATCTATGTATTGGGACATGTTGTTGTGCCTATGTGTATGCGAGTGAAGTTGATGAATGAGTTTCATGACTCGAAGTTGTAAATTCATTCTGATTTTTTCGAGATATACCATGATATTCAGAGATAGTATTGGGGGTTGAGAATGAAAATTAAGATTGTAGGCTTCGTGACATGATGATATGCCTATCAGAAGGTGAAAGCTGAGCATCAAAGACATGGGGTTTTACTAAAACTATTACCGATTCTAGAATGGTAGTGGGACAACATTATCATGGATTTTATGGTAGGTATTTCAAGTATCCATTAGAAAAAAGATTTTATATGGGTGATTTTGGACCAATTTAAAAAAGTAACAAAGATATTGTTTATCTAGGAGACTCTCATAGTTGACCAGTTAGGTGAATTTTATGTTTTAGAGATAGTATAGTTTCATGGGGTGACATGGAGCATAGTTTCATATCATGATTTATGATTTACTTTATACTTCAGTAAAGGATTACATAAGAAATTAGGTTCCTAAGTGTTTCTGAGTATGGATTTTCACTTATCAGCAGGTGAAAGATGAGCATCAAAGACACGATGTTTTACTACAACTGTTTCCCATTCGAGAATAGAAGTGGGATAATGTTACCATGGATTTTCTGGTAGTTATTTAAAGGATACATTAGAAAAATGATTACATATAGTTGATTGTGGACCGATTGAAAAAATAAATATATATATTGTTTATCTATGAGACTTTCATATTTGATTAGTTAGGTGAATTTTATGTTCTAGAGATAGTCTATTTGCATGGTGTGACGTGGATTATAGTTTCATATCATTATTTATGTTCTAATTTATGCTTCAAGAAAAGCTTACATAAGACATTAGGTACCTAAGTGTTTCTAAGTATGGATTTTCACCCATAGATGGATAGGAAATCATAGTATACTATTCAAGTTCTATAGGAAATTCTATGAGAATGCATCATAGACATTGGGGGATATGGGTAGAAGAACTTAGTTCTCTTTTAGTCCCCCTATAAAAAAGTAATCATGTGAAAATTTAGATGGAACCATATTTGGTACATCAGGTTAGTCCATGTAGATCACCTCTATGTTGGATGAAGGTGGGTGAGTTAGAGTTTTTGGGACTGTGTCTCATGTAGGAGACATCAAATAAGGTTCAATTTATTCATAAATGTATGGATATGGATCAAAGTTGGAAGAAGTCATATACTGATTGAAATCATCTAACTATTGAGTTTATAGTGGGTGATCATGCATTCCTTTAGGTCTTGTTGATAATGGGTCACCATAGGATTCAGAGGTACCGAATGTTGGAACCCAGGTTTACTGGACCATTTGATATTATGTAGAGAATTGGACTAGTGGCGTATCAATTGGCTCATCCATAGAGGTATAATTCTATGTATGATTTCATTTATAGTGCCATAACTTTAGATGTATCACCCCAAACCTTCTCATGTTATCGATGTAGATGATGTTGAGCTTAAGGCTGATGAAACCATTAAGGAGCATTTTATTTTTGATGTGAATCACAATGAGAAGGTATTGGGGGGAAATACGATGTTTATATTCTAATTACTTTGGAATCATGGCCATATTTAAGAGGAAACATTGGAGAGGGAAGTAGATATCAAAGATCCACCTTTTTACCTTGGATGCTCAGTGATGCTTGGAAGTATGGGACAAAGACGATCTATTACAAAGTGTGGATATTATAAGATCCCAAACTTTCAAGATATTTATTGTATTCATTTTCAGCTATTCTTTTACCCTATTTTATTATTTCTTTGTTAGTTCAGACTTTTTTGTTATTTTGGGTGAATTTAGAGATCTTTGGGATCCCATGGGGTTGTGAATTGTTGGTGTATGATTAGGGAAAACTATGTGGTTTACCTTGGAAACTTTGTTCCCCATTTTGAGCCACTAGAGTGGGGTGCATGGCTTGACTAAACTGTGTATCCTCCCTCCACAAACTATTCGCTATTGTACAGATTGGGATTACATGGCTGATTCATGGTTTTAAAAATGGTTCTCCCACATAGGGTAAATCATGCACCCCTGACAGTAGTGGTGAATGGTCAGGGTGCAATGTTTGGAAAACCATGTAGCCACACTAAGAAAAACATCTACAAGGAATTCTGAACCCCATAGAATTTAATTAAAATTTTCCAAACCCCTAGTTTATATCTCTAATGAACCAAACTCGATCTAACCTGAATCCACATACTTTTGGAGGCTCTCGAGAGGATTCTAGGGCTCCTAGAACCTCTTATACTGTGAATTGAAGATCTAGTGGAAGGAATCGGCCTCTCATTGTCATGTAATTTATTCCACTTTTAGATTCATATCCCTTTTATATTTCTGTAACTTTTTAAAGGTATGAATTCCTCCATTATAAATGGTTTATATCTAGGATTTGTGTAGATCTTTTTTCATTGAATATTGATCCTAGTTTATGATCCAAGATCTCTTCCTCTATTCAGAATTCAATAAGTCTACTTTGAATTGAGGTTTATGGTCTAGTGAGTGTTCATCAATGGTATTAAGGTAGGTGTACTAAATGAAATTTTCCCATAGTATTAATTTTGATTTTGTGTATATATTTTTTTCATTTTATTACCATGTGGGTAAATTATATTAAAATTGAAATGGTGAAGTTTAATGCCATGTTATTGTGATGCCCTTTATAGATCTCGTTATACTTGTTCGAGTTTTAAGATTGGGCTTGATGGAAACCCATGGGGTGTTCCAATACATTAGAAATGATGACTTATTAATTGTAAAAAATGAAATTATGGGTTAATAGATGTGAAACAAATCCATATTACAAGGTTCATAATGGTATTTAAAGGGTTGATTTGATTAACCTTTATGGGTAATAGAAACTTATATAATTTATGATAAATGGATTAATGGTGAATTTTTCATGTTATTAATTTTTATTAAATTAGATTAATATGGTTGTGATTGATTAATGAAAAGGATCATTGTGATATGAATTATTGATAATAAGTTTAATGATGTTAAACCTTTTATATCTATATTATATATGTGATATTGATGATTAATTGATCAATAAGGTGTGGGATAGGGACTAATGGTCCAAATACCAATGGGGTGACAGACTAATGCTCTAGGCCCCTGAGGAATGAACATAAATAATGATGTGTGGGATATGAATTGATGATCCAAATTCCCATTTGGTGTAAAATGGAGTGTCTAGTCCCTTGAGATATTGGCATTCGACTGATGTTAGAAGTGCCTGAGATGATGGTACTTGGAATGATACTTCAGCATACTATATTAAATATAAAATAATTTTATTAATGAAAGACTATGAAAGAATAAAATTTAATATACATATTGTGTATGGTTCAGACTTTGGCATGATCTGATGAATTTATTATTAGATCGAGTGTCATCGTGAACTTGGGGGGTCTATGGGTTGATTATTGAATAATAAATGTGATGTTTGTTTACTTTTTTCATTTGATATTTATTATTTATACATCAATATACACTATTATATACTG
The DNA here is from genome assembly GCA_963277665.1 of Viscum album. NCBI lineage: Eukaryota > Viridiplantae > Streptophyta > Magnoliopsida > Santalales > Viscaceae > Viscum > Viscum album. Next base: position 752,505,873 of record OY728132.1, on the reverse strand, counting down.
TATTTTTATTTAGACACCATTGGTAGTGGCCTACTGAGTTATACTAATGCCCTAATCGGTCTTCTTGACTGATACCTGAATCGACATCATGCTTAAAGGATAATGTAAGCGAAAGAGCCCTATGTTATATGGCTTAGTTAGGATTCTGTATGGAGCATGGATGAGAGAACTAGACAGGAAGTCGAGACATTATTGGGAGGTTTGAATGCCTATTTATTTGGGGTTTTTATTACACACTTAACACATATATGGCATAACATATTTACTTTATTGGTTATTGGTTTTTTCCATGTTTTTGGATTCTACATGAAATGTTGGTAGACTATTGACTATTTTCTTATCTGGTTTAATTTTATATTTATTTCCACTGTTATAATTCTTTGATAAATAGGTTATTCTCCCAATATTACATGTTATTCCATTTATTCTAATAAGTAGCCTCTGTTATACGGATAGGAACATAGGAGGTCACATAATAAACTAGCTTGTGTAAATGGTATGTGGCACCCAGGTCGAAACGTCACATCACATTGTATAGAAATTCTCACATCTAAATCAATAAAAAAGGTAGAAAAAAATATAATCAATAATAAATATAGATAAGAAAACAGGGTATTCAACCATCACATACAAATGGGATTTCTTGGCCCCAAACATCCATCATTATCAAAAAACTGGTTTTTTGGCATGATGTCTTAATTGATTCATTTATCAGAGGTTATAAGTAGGGTTACCCAAGGAATTAGTTATTACAATATTTTAGTTATTTAAACATGATTCCAAACATAACTTCTCATTTAAAGAAACAAAGTAATAACATTTTAATTAAACATTATCCTTTATCATTTTATCAAAAAACATACAAGATTTTTGTTCGTTGTCCAAAACCATTATCATCAGAATTAATGTTTTAACTAAAAATTTGTTAATAATTATTTCCCTTAAAACAAAAAATTAGAATAATGACATCATTTAACATTCATAATTAAATATATATCCAATATCATTACTGACTTTACATTCTTCAACCATTTTTATTATGGAAACATGTTAATCCAAATAAAAACATATATAGTACACTATATAAAAAATAAAAAGGAAAATTATTATCATCTTGGTAAAAAAATTGTGACTTATACAATAATAGGAAAATTATTTTAATTATTCTTGTTTAATATTCATTATAGTTAATTTTACAATCACCCCAATAGCTAAATAATGATAACATTATGATTTAAAATAAAAACAAGTGGAAGAAAAAAAATGCATTTCCATCCTAATAAGTTCAGAATTATTCATAGAAGAACCTATGATTGGGGATTAAATGTCACGAACCACCCCGGGTCGACCCTGAACTGGTCACCCGAGCCGGTCCGCGGCATGGCCCGAGGGGCGTTCCCGATCCCCACGGGCTGGCAACAAGTGTCGGGCATTGAATCATTAATCGTTGGGAACGATTTCAGCCCAAACTAAAAACAGGATCGAAAGAACGAATATAAACTAAACAAACAAACAGACACTAAAGACATAAACAAACTTACACCACGACATACCTCCACGTGACCTCGCGGTCACCACCCAACTACAACCAACGTCGCTCCCACACTGAGCGACTCAAGCCAGGAAAACCTGAACACAAGGAACCTGCAACTGAAAAGGTAAAAGATAGGTGTGAGCACAAAAGTACTCAGTAGGTGAGCCCCACAACAAATCCCAATGCACTGGCAGTAAATAAAGAATCTACATAATCCAGGTTTGAGCTATAATGTATAAAAGTAAGTTTTCACAATGTTTTACTTGAAAATCAAACACGAGACATTTCCCTTATTCCTTTTCAAAAGTTAGTTCCATTCCATTAGTTTTAAACTCATTCTGATAAGCAAAGTGTTACATTTTCAAATCTAACCCAAAGAGAATAAAACATTTTCATTTGAAAACCATTTTTCCCAAAGTATAACAGTATAGGCTGTGAAATATGACTGAAGGCAAACAAGCAGGAAAACAAGTGCATGTAAAGGTAAACAGGCAAGGAAAACCAAGTACAGGTAAAAATAAACCAGAAGTTATCAGCAATAACCATGGGCACACACACACACACACTCACACACTCACACACACACACACATACTCACACACGCACACACTCACACCCAAGTGGTCCCCCGTATGCCGATGGAAGGCACCACGCCAGAGATGGTAGAGCACTATGGGTAAATCCCCTAAGGTTCATCTAGCTCGCGTGTGACCCTAGAACCTCGTGTCTCGGTGAAACGTGGCTTAGAAGGCCACGACCCTCAGAAAACGTGGCTTAGAAGGCCAAGACCCTCAGAACACGTGGCTTAGAAGGCCACGACCCTCAGATATCATATGTTTAGTTAGTGTTGCAATCATCAATCCAGCTAAGTGAAACGGGGACGACACCCATCCGGCTCACTAGCGCACTAGTTCTAGTCCGCCCACCTAGATACCCAGGGTTTCCCCGTGTGCTCAAACAAGTTTCACATTCACATAGTATGTTTCTTCCTCATATCGCAGGCCAATCAAGATATTGCACACAAAAGTCACCATTTCCACACCCAAACAATATTTCAGAACTCACGCACACCAAAAATACCTTTCTAGAAATATAAATGTCATTACCCAATCTTTTCGCAAAACCCCCTTTTTGGAAACACTCAAACAAGAACATAACCAACTTTCACAACCTAGAAAACATCATTTTTAATAACACAACAAGGGAAAACATCTTTCGTCAACCAAGAACCACACGTAAGGTTTCCAAAAACAATTTCAAAGGGTCACATGACGTTTTCACTAATCAAGGTTACAAGAAAACATCATTTTCCATAAACAGTACATTTACTAATTTACACATGCCAAAAACATTTCAAAATCCAATTCAACATGTCTTTCATTACTCAGGAAGAACCATTTAGCGACATTACTATGAAATCCCACAATTTAAAACCAAGAAAACACTTTTAATGAAATGCTAGAATTAAACTGTTTTCCTTATCAGCAAATCACCACACTATAAAAACTACTTAATATTATTTTTCTTAAATTTACTGAAATTCAATAAAAGGACAAGGAATAAATAAATTATTAATTTAAAGGCAAGTTCATAGGGAGACCTACCTCAAGATGCAGCTCGGAACCAAAAAAAAAGGACACGGCGCAAGATCCCCATTGCGTAACGGTCACACCGTATTGCGCCGTCAAATCGGTCCTAAAACAAAAGACCGTTAAACGGGTTCAACGATAATAATAATAATAATAATAATAACATGATAACAATATGATAATAATAATAAAGTAATAATTTAATAATAATAGTAACAATAGTAATATAATAATAATATAATGATATTAACTTAATGATAATAATAATAATATGAGCATAATAATGATATAATAATGATAATAATGAAAATAGTAATAATAACATAATATAATAATAAAAATAACAACATAATAATTAAAACAATAATAAATATATTCATAATATTAATAATAATAATAATAATAATAATAATAATATAGTATTAATAATAATAACATAATAATAATTTTAATAATGATATAATAATATTAATGATAATATTAACCTATTAACAATAAAATAATTATAAGATTACTAACATGATAAAAATATTATTATCAAAACAATGAATAAAAACAGTGAATAAAAACAGTGAAACAAAATACAAAATAAAAACAATGAAAACAATGAATAAAAACAATGAATAAAATAAAACAATGAATAAAATAAAACAAAATACAAACGAAATAAAATAAAACAAAATACAAACGAAATGAAATAAAAAAAAACTCACAGCGGGAGGGGGTGAGCCAGAGGGAGCTGCGACAGCTGGAGGGAGCTGGGTGTAGGCCGCGGCGGGGTTCGGGGCTGGCCGGCGCAGGAAAGAACAGGGAGGGGGTCTGCGCGGGGAAGCCGGAACGGGGCCGGTGCGGGCCGGCGACGGCGACAGGAGGAAGGGGACGGCGCGGCTGGGTGCGGCTGAGAGGAAGGAGGAGGTGCGGCGCGGGGAAGCCGGGACGGAAGCCGGAGGGCGGGCTGAGAGGGTAGGAGCGCCGGAGGGCGGTGGTGCTGGGGTGAGCAGGAGATGCCTGGTGTGCTGGGAAGGAGGCAGGAGGAGAGGGTGACGTCGCGGCGGAGCAAGGCAAGAGGAGAGCGGGGAGGAGGCCGGAACAGCGGAGTCGCCGGAGGCGATGGGAGCAGGGCTGGGACGGGAGAGTCGGACTGGTGGAGGCAGCAGGGTGCGCCGGCGACGGAGGCTGGAGTCGCCGGTGGCCGGCGGCTTGGCGCGGTGGGATGGCGAGCGGGGACGTTGGGAGTCCGGCGCCGCGAGGATGGGGGTGCCGCGTGAAGGAGCGGCTCGCACAGGGGATGGGAGAACTGAGAGAGGAGAGAAGAGGGGAGGGCTGCGGGAAGAGGAGAGAAGGGAGAGGGGTAGGCGGCTACGGGAGGAAGGGATGGCTAGGGTTAGGGTAGGTTTATATATATATATAATTGATAATAATAATAATAAAAGGATAAATAAAATAATGAAAACTAATCTTAATAAAAAGAAAAATTTATAACAAAAATATTAGTAAAACCTTATAATAATAATAATAAAACTTTATAATAATAATCATAACAATAAAATAATAAGCTAGCTAATTATAATAATAATTATTATAACCAAAGTATTTAGAATAATAAAACCACTAAAATAATAATAATAAGAAAACACACCTATATAAACACAAATATATATATAGACATATGTATATACATATACCTTTATAAAAACATATAAACATAAATACAACAAACATATATGTATATATACATATATATACATAACATATACTCATATATAAACACATATAAAATTAAAAATAAATACAATAGTAATAACACAATTTAAATAGTGAGAGTAATAAAATGTCAACGCAAAAACATTAGTATTTAAAACACCGGGTGAGCACATAGTCACCCGGGCTGAAAGCACGGTAACTGCTAGCGATGCGGTGACCGCGCACCGGCGCAAAACCACCAATCGCTATTAAACTCTGAAAAATTTAAATCGGGACCAAGAAAGGAGAACAAAAAATTTCGGACGTCCGCGGTCGGGGTGTGACATTAAACACCACTGAAAGGAACACCGCCAAGATGAAGGAAGGATCTTGATAACCTGTAATTCAAAAACAAACAGAAACCCAGACTCAAACCACACCTTAAAAAAATTAATACGACAACAGATACCCTTATAAAAGAAGAAAAAATGGAGAAAATAGGGAATAAAAGGTTCCTTAAACATGAGTAATTCAATTATCCTAAATCCACAGGTTCAACCCAAAATGAATTGAATAATAGGCACCAAATAAATGTATAACTAACACCACCTCAAAGTAATTACATCAATGAAATTCTCTATATGGTAAAATGATGAGTTTCTCCCAATGTTCTTCAAATGGTTCTGGAAAATGAAGTAATTATTGAAGTAAGTGTGTAGATTAGTTAATATAGGGGAATAATAAATTAAAATGCCTTAACCCTCCCCCCGACTCCAAAACATTTCCCAGTTTCAAATTAGTCAATATTCTCAAGGATAAATTACCATTTTATCCATTAAAAATGATCTTAAATGCCACCCAATATTCTACCATGTCCTGACCATGTTAATGGTGTTTATTGATCTCTCCAACCCATAATGTCACCCCCTTCAACATTCTATAAATATCCAATCCCTTTTTCCATTAATATGGCTTCTAAAATACTTTACAAAATCATTTCTATTGTCATTCCATACAAAAATACCCAACAAGTACCATGCCCAAAACTACACCCACCTTTGGCCTTTTAAATATACTATTTTATATCGATAAAACAAACCAGCTCTAAAATATCCTAAAAAATAGCATAAAAAGTCATGGAGATAGACATGGTACACCATGAACCACACAGCCAACCAAAACACCCACCACCACATCCACTTCCATGGAACGATGACCACTATAAAGGCACCAGGCCCTCTTTAAGCCTATAAAACGCCTAACAAACTCCCTATGGGAACCTTTAAGCCTAAAATCCCATAATATAATTCTCAAGAACATCCAAACCATTAAAAAATTATCATTTACCAAATAAAATATTTATACATTCAATAAGAATTTCAATAAAAAATCGTTCATATGTGCATATTATTGCCTCCCCAAACAATGATTTTTTTCATCAACAATATTAGATTGTTAAGAATGGATTTATTTAGAATATACTAATTTTATGAAATCTTTTAGATTTTTAATAGTTCATAATATAATTATCTAATTACACACCCTTACTCAGAAAAATACTACTATATATTACTAGTGGATCGATTTTACCACATATGTGAACAATGTTATAATGATTATTCCATAAATGATTACGGGATGTTATATAATGGTATTATAATGTAATAATTAAATATTTAATTTTTTAATAATTTTTGAATGGTATTGTTAATATTTATAATATTTATTAATATATCATCTTTCGATCAATAAACATGTAAACAAAATTGATCACTATTTCCATTTTCCCAAGTCATATTCATATACTTCCCCTAATGAAAATGGGACTTAATTAATCAATGAAAAATAATTATTATTCTATATTTAATGATCTAGGAGTGATTAACATGAAACCACTTCGTGATAATTTAACTTATCTTTATGAACTTTGTAGGAAACAAACAACTAAATGCTCTAACATCCGATAATAAAAATAAACTATATTCTGCTAAAATATGTGTATTTTATGTTTATAAAAAAATAATAATATAATAATGGTAGTTTTTTTAGATTGAGTTTTTGAGTAAGTGATTAATAAAGTTATGTTTATTATATATGAGGTTATTTCACATTCATAGAAATCAAATTTAAAGGTAAGGGACTTGGTAACACAAACTCCTTTATATGAGTAATACAATTTTTTATTAAACTTCATGTTTCTAAGACAAAGCATTTGGATTGATTTTGTATCTTTATTTATATGTAAAAATAGTTTTTCATAAATATATATTCCAACTAAATCTTTTTTATCTCAACTTTTTAAAAAACAAAGGAGACTTTTGAAAAGAGACTCATGACTATGGATGTTACATTAATGAAGACAAAATGGTTTCAGTGAAGCTCTTTTCAAGAATTTGTTTTCATTTTTCTATCTATCATAAAAATGATCTACCTTTATGGGAGTTGTGTTTAATATTTAACCATATATATTCATTTATTATGTGTTTATTTTGGGTGGTCATGTTTTTGGTATCAATGGAATTTATTTTATTATGTTAAACCATTTGGCTGTTCTTGGAGACCCATTTTATTTATATGGTATCTCTATGAAAGGTGAATAATTTTCATTTGGATGCTTAACAAAGGCATTATATTTAAATGGATTCATTTAGATATGAATATAATAAATTTTTTTAGGACACGTATGTGGAGATTATTATGGATGGTTTCCTATATCACCCTTAAATTCATTGGTGTATGTTGATATCTCATGAGATAGTGGGGCATGGATGAAAATGTTTTGTTAACATAGGAGTGGGTATGATGGGTTTCTTAACATTTTTATTTGTGGATGTAATGAGTTTGTTCACATAAGTGTGGGAATAATGATTTATCTCGCAATGAGTTTCTTATACTTATGGTTGTGTCAAATTTCATTGTTTTTTATCAAGTTATGAAAATTTTGTAGATGAATAACATTTCCATGAAAATCATTTTTTCATGGTTACACACTATTCTTTTTAATAGTATTTAATGATTTTATGTCACAATCAAAAGTAATATGATTATATAGATGTTTTCTAATCCATTTATTAACTTATATCCTTATTTTAAGATATTTTTATGATCTTACATTACTCTAACATGTTTTATAACTTTCATCTATGGTATTATAATATTTTATTAAAATATTTTTGTATTTATCATGCCCTCCTTATTGTTTAGAATCTGACACATTATGATATGTTTCATTTACAAAGTGTCTTATCTCACCGCATTCTTATATTTTCATTCCCAAAGTTTTAAATAATATTATATTATGTGAGATTCTAAGAAAAGGTTCTATAGGAGCAGGATTATTAGAGAAATATTTCCAAGTGTCATAAAATTATATTTTTATGTTGTTAATCTCAATCACACTAAACTTCTAGGTCCTTATGTTTCACATGTATTTGTGAGATGTATTATTTAAATCATGAGACTATTATACTATTGAAGTCAAATTTGTATTGGGCCTATTTAGTTTCTATTAGACCAAGGTCCAATTATTTTTGGATCTTAGTTTATTTACATTTTATCGTAAGGTCATAGAACCTATGTGAAAACCATAGTGATGAGCCTAAGTATTTGATGGTATCTTGAGATATTGGAAAAGTCTTGAGTAAATGTATTTCCCTAGAAATATATTCTTTTCTAGATACTACAAGTGGATACATGCTCTAGTATAGACATACCTTGAGGTAATAACCATGAAAAGGTTTTGTTGGGAATTAAATCAATCGTTATATGATTCACAAAAAAGAGCAGTAATATTAATCCTAGTTTGACACAACTGGAAGATTTTCATTGGTTAATCATATTCTTTATGTTAATAACTATTAAATAATTATTTCCTAGTTTCTTTGAGGGATTAGGTTGATAAGTGTAAGTTAACCCAACTTAAATAACTTAGGTTAAACTAAGAATGATTAAGGTCAAACAAAGAATTATAGGTTAACATGATAATTTTAAATAATGAGGTGTATTTAACTCAAATGTATTGGAATAAACACAATATTCAATTTATTCTTATTATAGGTGAATAAATGTGATTGATACCACATTATAAAATTTATTCTCAAGTTATCTATAAATACACCTAACTAAATTCATTAGTAAGTAAAAATTTATATAGCGGAATAATCTATTAAAGGTTGTATAATATAAAGACTCTATATTTTTTCATATATCATTATTAAATAAATAATATATTAAATAGCAGTTTTCACACACTATACCAAAAACAATTTTAAATCCCTTGATATATTTTGAATATTAAATACGTCTATTACAAACTAGTTATTAAATTTGTTGGAATAAAATAGAGTATCCATTTTATAAAATATTTATATAACAGAGTATATTGGTTACTTTTAACACTTATGAAATTCAATTTATATAGCTAAAATAATTTAAAATATCATTTTGTTCTTAGAAATATTTTTTTACTCTAAATATTGTCTTTTTTATGTGACATTTATTTCAATTTAAAGAATCCTTGAATCATTTATGATAAAAATTATTTTATATTAATGATTGGATAATTCTTATTTTACTACTGAATGATAGGAAATATGAATGAGAATGGTAAATATTCTAACATTTTATTTTCCCATAAAAAATGTTTTCATTATATATCATCCTATTATTTAAATGGTCAAATAGTAAATTCAATAAATCCATTTTTAAAAAATTAAATTCATCTCTAGATTTATCATGGAAAAATTAAAATAGGATTAATTTTTGTAATTGTTTAAAAAAGAAATTTTTTAGCTGAATAGAGAAAAATATATTTTTCACAAATTACTTGAATTTTATGACCTTATTAGTATATAGGTGTGAATTAAAAATTCATGAAACTGGTTTTGACCAAATATTTATTTTATAGGTTATGTTATAATTTTAAAAATGTTCATTTTAATTTACTAACCCATTTTGACATTTTAGAACATAATTTATATTTTTCAAAACAAATTGTCTTTAATACAATATATATTATGTATTTAAAAGAAAAATTTTTAATTTTTAAAAAACTAATAAAAAAGGATATAAAATTGAGAATCATTAGGTTTAAAATATATAATAAGGATAATTTTAATTTGGGGTATAAAGGATAAATTACATAGGTAAAAACAAGTTACTGTGGTGAAACCAAAATGGTAAAAATGAGTAACCTAAGTGGTAAATGGAAAAATATGTTTAAAAATGTTTTTAAAATTATGCTTTAGTATATTTTTTACCCAAATGTAGTTTACCCTACACGTTTTTCCATTTTTCATCTGCTGAACCATGAAGAGTAACATTACATTATTGAAAATGTAAGGATTACTCCCAAAACTAACCTTCTGTAACACCCGAGAATTTTATGTTATATAAATCATCAAAGGAATCTTTTTCTCCACACAACACTTTCTTGGCTTTCTTTTCACGAAATCACGAACTTCCTCGATAGTTTGCGTCGTATGCAATACCGAGTTTCACTAAACAATGATATACTATTAAAATATTATTAAAACTAGTCATTATGAATAGTAATAACCACCTTTTGAAATTTTATAAATTTTATTTTTCAAAATGGACTTCATTTTTGGATTCTTAATATCAAAATTAGCCTAGGGTGAAATTTTGGTTTTTTTCTGAAAACTTTCAATTTTTGATGAATAGTGACACCACTAAGTGGTAGTTAAAAAACTGAATTTTTCATAAAACTTAATTTTACCGCTTCTGTGAGTGGAATTTCGATAATCTGAGAGACACGGTTAATATCAAGGACTAAAATGTGCTTCAATGAGATGAAAATATTTTTTTTGTGAATAGTAACTTTTTCCCTTTTTTTACCACGGTTAAAAGTAAATAGGGTAATTAAGGGTAAAAATGATATTATTATTACCCTAACACATGTTCTAATTCTATTGTACAAGTGTAATTCGACCAAAAACAAACTTAGGAATAAAATATGACCATTTAGGCCCACTTGGATTAGATTAGGACATTTATTATTAATATATTTAAAGAAGGTTTAAAATAGTTAAAATCAAAGTTTAATAACTAAATCATTTTTAATATGGGGTTATACATAAGATGAATTCGAGTATAAATATTCATTATAAAGATAAGAAGATTTCCTACATAATAGTATTTTATTTTTAATTTTTAGACATTAAATAATTTAATTTATTTATGACACAACGATGATGCAGTAATTATCTTATTAATGAAATATTGACATAATTGATGTTATAAATACCCAAATAAATATAATTTGAGAATTTTTATGAATTACAATAATTTTCTAGGTTAATATGACATGTTATTATTGATGTAATTAACTTTTTTCGAACATATCATTCTGTTATGATTTTCACAAAAATAAATTACTAAATAGTGCCAAAATTGACATAAAATAGTTTTTAAAACAAATATTATATTATTAATTGTTATTTTATTCCTAAAAACCAAAGGCTCGGCAAAATGACATATATAAGGTTATATATTTTAATAATAAACAACTTGGGGTTCGTTTGGCTTGATATAGTAAGTTTATTAACCTTATAGTATAAGAACACAAGAAGACACGGTAAAAGTAAAATTATTTAACTTAATGTTAAATCTAAATGATAAGGTTAAAATAGGAACCTAAACCTTTCTAAATTATATTGGATGAGAGGATTTCGACCCATCCCCACCTTATCATCTAAATAAATTAATTTGGAGCTATTTAAAACCGAACTTGACTTTATAATAAAATAATATTTTTAGTTATTCCAAAGGTGCCCCTCTCCTCCCTTATAAAAGGGCACCTCCTCCCTCTCTTCCTCACACCACTTTGAGCCTTAAAGCTCGGCCAACCCCTGCCACGTTCTCCTCTCCACTTCCCTAGAGACATTCTAGAGGTCCTGGTATTCTTCAAAGACAAATTTTAGTGCCCTAAAAGAAGGTCCCAAAGAAGAATTTCAAAGAAGAGGTAATGTCCGTTACCGATTCTTTCATATTTATTTCTTTTTCCACTTCTTCTTCATTATTTGTTTCATTATGAAGTAATAACATAAGTATCACTCATATACTGATATGTTATTATAAGTATGAAACAACCCTATTTCACCATCTATCCATCCTACGGAAAAATAAATCATCGCGCGTGCGTACGTAAGAAATACCGTCTCCACACCGTGGTGTAATCTATTTTCCACCACCACCTTACTTAGATGGGTATAATGGTGTAAATAATGACTATATATGACTATTATAAGGTGATATTTATTCTGAAATAGTATACATACACTCCAATACAATTCCGCGATCATAGGAATGATATCATCACTCGTGCGTACGTACGGAATACCATCTCCACGATGTGATGCTACTCGTTCTACATGATCTTCATTTCATAATGATTATATAAATAAATTTAATGTATTAAAATGATATATATTACACTAATACCATTCTGGAAATGAGGTATCTATAACCTAAATAGAAGAATAAGAATTTATTTGACAAAACACGCATAAGAACAAAAAGTTATAAACACCCGAATAACAAGTAGCAATGAAATATTACTACTAAGAAGCTAAGAATATGACCATATATGATATCATAAAAATAAGTATGATTCTTTAATAAGTCAATAAAATCATTTAAATCATTATACATGAGGTTCGGACACGTACAAAGCATATCGGACCAAAGGTAAGGGAAATATCACAATCTCATTTGTATCCGACATTGTTTATACTTTGGTATTTACTGGGTGGTATTTTATCATCCACATCCATGTTTCCTCAATATGTAATATTATTTCCATCTACCTACAATGGTTTAAATCCAATTTTACCCTTTGGTGAGTTTTTAGTAAAAGATATGAAAGGAATCTTTTGTCGTTTTTCGTACGAGGAACTTTGTGACTTTTCTGACAAAAGTACGAGAAGAATGTTTTTTTAACTTATACGGCATGAATGGATTTTTAAAACATTATTCCCAAGAAGCTTCCTTTAATAGTTTCCAAGTTTATTTTTAATCAACTTCTTTTAGTTTAAAATTGTATGACATGTTAAGAAAGGAAAAATGTTTTTGAAGTAGAAAGGATATTTTCCTCAAGAAAGGAGTTCAAGTGTTTTATCAAAATTATTTTCCATCTAAGATAACAAAAGGGTTCTCTTTTTATCCCTATTATTACATTGATTTGATTATGTTGTGATGGAATTATTTTTATGAATTCCTTTATCTTATATGAATTGTTTTATGATGTCATGTTGTTTAAGAATCCCATTTTTATTACATGGGTTATGCAATGATGTATGATTTAAGATTTTGTGGCACACTTAAGAATGGTATCATTATGAGATGGGTGGGACCCATATCTCCCTCCAATGCATTGGGTTAAGATTTTATATCTCATGAGATAGACATGGATGGAATGGTAGGTTATACCGGTTCAGTGAAACAGGACTGAAATGAGGGTGACTCGGTTCAGAAATGGACTTTGTCCACTAAGATAGTCATGGAAATGATTCATGACTAATAAGAAATGATTCTCTATGTTTATGTGTGTATGCCACAAAGTTTCATGTTTTAAGTTATGATTATTGGGATTACATTTCACTTATATTATTTATCCCATGTTATGATATTATGATCTCTTTTGCAGGTTAAGATTTCCAAAAGTTATGTTCTTACGTATATGATGTGATTGATATTTATTTTGTTTACCCTTACTGAGCATTTGAGCTCACCATTTTGTTTGTTTTACTTCCCCAGGTCAAGAAGAAGGTTATTAAGTAGAATATGCCAAAAAGGGACTCTAGATATGATGAAATAAATGGGAGGCAAAGTAGATGCTTTATGAACCAGTTGTTTATGTTTCCCACTTTCTAAAGACACTATACCTATACGGTCCTTTCTTGGTTTTGTTATATGTTGTAATAAGTGTGCTTCAATTCTGAAGTAATAACAATGTATGTAAAGTATGGGTCGTTATAGTTGGTATCAGAGGAAGGGTATAGTCAACCTTTAGAAACTAGGATGCGAAAGCCTTAGTAAGAACCCTAAGGATAAGTCTAAGCATAGAACACAGTCTTAGTGTTTTAGAAATGGCCATGAATAACCTAGGATAAGACCTTAAGTGTGAAATTCTATTCTTGATTATTTGGTTTTCCTATTATAATTAGTGTTTCTCACACTATTCTTCTTGGTTTTAATCAATGGCTGGAACCCAAAGGAACCGTGTTAATGCGGAATGCGACGGGAAATGAAATGATTGCCCCCCTGAGCAACCAAACCTTATGGGAGCTAGAATGAAAAATCTTGTAGCCATGCTCACACAACTTTCTCAAGCTATGAATCATGCAGGACTTCCAAACGAGCAAAGGAAGGAGCAACATTCTGTTGAATCCTTCATGAGACAGCATCGACCTTTATTCAGCGGGTCTACTGATCCATTAGTTGCTGAACAATGGATTAGTACTACTAAAAAGATATTTTCAGTTCTTCAATGTTCTGAGCATGACAAAGTCATCTTAGCAGTGTATCGTTGGGAGGGTGATGTTGATCAATGGTGTAATCGTATTAAGAATACGAGGCAAAGGTATGAAATTGAGTCCATGGAATGGGATGAGTTCAAGAACTTATTTTTCAATAAGTACTTCCCTCATATTCTCCGAACAATGATGGAGAAAGAGTTTCTTGAACTAAAGCGAAAGGATGATGAATCTGTTGGTACCTAGGAAGCAAATTTTACAAGACTTTCAAGGTACGCTTCTGGTATTATTATCCAACCTGAGAGTAAGATCGATCGATTCTTTTGTGGCTTAAAACCAAGTCTTCGAAGGGCCTTAGATATAAGGGACTTTAATAGCTATGAGGAAATCGTTCGATGTGCTCTCAAAGTTGAGATGGAAATTTGAGTAACCCATCATTCATATGGGTTTGATAAGAAGAGGAAAATGGAATTCACCGGAAAATCTAAAGAGTACACTGAAAAGAAGATGATCCTTCCCTTATGCTCAAAGTGTGGAAAGAAACATGTAGGGAGTTGTTTTAAAGGGACAAGTAAATGTTTCAATGTGGAAAGGAAGGTCATCGGGCATTCGAATGCCGCGATGATGAGAAGAAGATGTCTAACGATGCAAACAAAGGAAGGGATACACAGAATGAACCTACTACACTTCAATGTTTCAAGTGCAAGGAGATGGGACATTATGCCAATAAATTCCCTAATCCTAGGGTTGATGATGATGGTCGACGTCAACAAACTCTTAAGGCTAAAGACAAAGGAAAGTCACATGCAATTTCTATCAGCGATGTGGAGTACGATAACGATGTGGTGAAAGGTACACTTACCATCTACTCTAAAGTAGAAAATGTTTTATTTGATTCTAGATCCACCCACTCCTTTATTTCTGAAGAATCATATAATGATATCACCTTATTACCTCAATAGTTAGATGTTGAGTTAGCTGTGACAACCCCTAATGGCATAACAGTCGCATCAAAAGTTTATAATTCTTCTCCAATTCAAGTTTGGGGGAAATTTCTTCCTTCAAATCTTGTGATCCTTCCTATAGTGGAATTTTATGTGATTCTTGGCATGGATTGGCTTTCTCTACATGGATCTCATATCAATTGCCAAAGAAGGGAAGTCACATTTCATATTCCAGATCAATCTATGATCGTCTATCGATGTAAGGATGAACATAACCTTCCAGTGGAAATTCTTTCCATCTTATGGGTCTTGATTCCACTAAATGAAGGTTATTTATCACAAATGGTTGGTGAGAAACTCACAATTAAGAATATTCCCATTGTACAGGAGTTTGATGATGTCTTTCCGGAGGAATTACCAGGTCTTCCACCGAATCGTGAAGTTGAGTTTTTAATAGAACTCGTACCGGGTGCTTTGCCTATTTCAAGGACACCTTATAGAATGACCCCAATTGAGTTGCAAGAATTGAAGAAGAAACTCCAATAGAATCTTGATAAGGGGTTCATACACCCTAGTGTGTCACCTTAGGGATCACCTATTTTGTTTGTTAAAAATAAATATGGATCAATGAGACTCTGCATTGATTATCGAGAACTTAACAAGATCACTATCAAGAACAAATATCCTCTCCCACGCATTGATGACCTATTTGACCAACTACGTGGAGCTCAATACTTTTCCAAGATTGATCTTCGTTCAAGGTATCATCAATTAAAGGTCAAAAGGGGGGATATACCAATGACGGCTTTCCGTACAAATTATGGACACTATGAATTTATAGTGATGCCATTTGGTCTTACTAATACCCCTTCTATCTTCATGGATCTAATGAATAGAGTCTTTATAGAATATCTAGATCAGTTTGTGGTAGTCTTTATAGATGATATTCTTGTCTATTCAAAGAGAAAGGAAGAACATGAAGATCACTTGAGAATTATATTGAAGACCCTGAGAAAGGAGAAGCTTTATGCCAAATTTACAAAGTGTGAATTTTGGCTTCGAAAAGTTTCATTTTTGGGTCACATAATCTCAAATGAGGGGATATCTGTGGACCCGGAAAAAACAAAGATTATCGAAAGATGGTCGAGACCAACAACAGTAACTGAGATCCGAAGTTTTCTTGGTTTGGCTGGATATTATCGATGTTTTTTGAAAGATTTTTCACGATTATCTAATCCACTCACCATGTTGACTCGGAAAGGAGTTAAGTTTGTTTGGACGGAGGAATGTGAAGAGAATTTCAAGGAGTTGAAAAGAAGGTTATCCAGTGCACCTGTGCTCACACTGCCTTGTAGTGGAGAAAGGTTTGTGATCTACAGTGATGCATCCAAGAAGGGATTGGGCTGTGTTCTTATGCAAAATGATATGGTTATAGCTTATGCCTCACGACAGTTGAAAATACATGAGCAATATTACCCAACTTATGATTTGGAGTTAGCTGCGGTAATCTTTTCATTAAAGATTTGGAGGCATTATCTTTATGGAGAAAGGTGTGACATTTATACTGATCATAAAAGTTTAAAGTATATTTTCACACAAAAGGAGCTGAATATGTGCCAAAGAATATGGTTGGAGCTGACTAAGGATTATGACTTCTCAATTCATTACCACCCTGGGAAAGCAAACAAAGTGGCAAATGCATTAAGTCGACAAGACCATGCTAGTTTATCCATGATGAGGATCATAAAAGATCCAATATTTATGGATTTACAAAGGATAGATCTTGGAATTATAATGAAAGGGGAAAATCGTATCTTTCTCAAATGAATGTTCAACCATATATACATGTGAAGATTAACGAGGCACAGAAATAAGATGTCGAGTTACAAAAGAAGGTGAGAAATGTTCCTGAATTCAACCTTGATTGTGATGGGATAATAAAGTTCAGGAATCGTGTTTGTGTTCCTCCCTTCCCAGAATTAAATAAGGAGATTTTGGATGAGGTTCATAGTTCTTCATTCTCTATTCATCCTAGAAGCACGAAGATGTATTGGGACATGAAAGAGTTCTTCTGGTGGAATGGCATAAAAAGAGATGTTGCTGAATATGTCTCTCGATGCTTGGTTTGTCAACAAGTTAAAGCTGAGAGACAGAAGTCTAAGGGGATGTTACAACCATTACCCATACCCGAATGGAAATGGGAAAAATCACTATGGACTTTGTCATAAGACTTCCTAAAACATACAAAGGCAATAATGCTATATGGGTCATAGTTGATCATCTTAAAAAATCTGCACACTTCATTGATATTAGAGAGGATTTATCTCTGGATCAATTTGCCAAGATATATGTAAAAGAAGTGGTTAGATTTCATGGAGTACCACTTTCTATTATATCTGATCGGGATCTGAGGTCTACCTCAAAGTTCTGGTGAAGTCTTCAGCATACTCTGGATACAGAGTTGAGTTTCATCACTACTTATCATCCTCAGACAGACGGTCAGTCTGAGAGAACAATTCAAACTCTAGAAGATATGTTGAGAGCTTGCTCTATGGATTTCAAAGGTGGTTGGGATCAACACATACCTTTGGTGGAATTTTCTTATAATAATATATTTCACTCCAGTATTCAGATGGCTCCTTATGAAGCTCTCTATGGAAAGAAATACAGGACTCCAACTTGCTGGGATGAAGTTGGGGAAAGAAAGCTATTAGGACCTGATCTCGTTGTTGAAATGACAGAAAAGGTCAAGTCTATTCAACAACACATAAGAGCAGCTCATAGTCTACAGAAAAGTTATGCCGACAACTGAATAAAAGACCTAGATTTTGAAGTGGGTGATAAAGTGTTCTTACGAATATCTCCCTGGAAGAAGGTTATGAGATTTGGAAAGAAGGGGAAGTTGAGCCCTAGATATATCGGTCCTTTTAAAATACTGGATCGTGTTGGGAAGGTAGCTTACTGATTGGCGCTTCCACCGAATCTTTCTCAGGTTCACGATGTGTTCCATGTATCTCTCCTGAGAAAGTACATGCCTGATCCTTCACATGTACTCAGCTCAGAAGTTGTACCGCTGGAGCAAGATCTTTCTTATGAAGAACAACCGATAGAGATTCTGGATCGTAGTGAAAAAGTCCTATAAAACAAGACCACTCGATTGGTGAAAGTTTTATGGAGGAACCACCAATTAGAAGAAGCTACATGGGAGTTTGAGAATATGATGAGGGAGAGGTATCCTCGTCTGTTTGATACAATGTGAACGAATTTCGAGGGAGAAATTCATTTTAAGGGGGGTAGAATGTAACACCCGAGAATTTTATGTTATATAAATTATCAAAGGAATATTTTTCTATACACAACACTTGCTTGGATTGCATTTCACGAAATCACGACCTTCCTTGATAGCCTGCATCGTACGCAATACCGAGTTTCACTAAACAACAATATACTATTAAAATATTATTAAAACTAGTCATTATGAATAGTAATAACCGCTTTTTGAAATTTTATAAATTTTATTTTTCAAAATGAACTTCATTTTTTGATTCTTAATATCTAAATTACCCTAGGGTGAAATTTTGGTTTTTTTCTGAAAACTTTAAATTTTTGATGAATAGTGAAACCACTAATTGGTAGTTAAAAGAACTGAATTTTTCATAAAACATAATTTTACCACTTCTGTGAGTGGAATTTCAAAAATCCGAGAGACACAGTTAATATCAAGGATTAAAATGTGGTTCAATGATATGAAAATAATTTTTGGTGAATAGTAACTTTTTCCCTTTTTTTACCACGGTTAAAAGTAAATAGGGTAATTAAGGGTAAAAATGATATTATTATTACCCTAACACAGGTCATAATTCTATTGTACAAGTTTAATTCGACAAAAAACAAACTTAGGAATTAAATATTACCATTTAGTCCCACTTGGATTAGATTAGGACATTTATTATTAATTTATTTAAAGAAGGGTTAAAATAGTTAAAATCAATGTTTAATAACTAAATCATTTTTAATATAGGGTTATAAATAAGATAAATTAGACTATAAATATTCATTAGAAAGCTAAAAATATTTCCTAAATAATGGTATTTTATTTTTAATTTTTAGACATTAAATAATTTAATTTATTTATGACACAACGATGATGCAGTAATTATCTTATTAATGAAATATTGACATAATTGATGTTATAAATACCCAAATAAATATAATATGAGACTTTTTATGAAGTAAACTAATTTTATAGGTTAATATGACATGTTATTATTTATGTAAATAACTTTGTTCAAACTTATCATTCTGTTATGATTTTCACAAAAATCAATTACTAAATTGTGTCAAAAATGACATAAAATAGTTTTTAAAACAAATATTATATTATTAATTGTTATTTTATTCCAAAAAATCTAAGGCTTGGCCAAATGACTAAGATAAGGTTATATATTTTAATAATAAACAACTTGGGGTTATTTTGGCTTGATATACTAAGTTTATTAAACTTATAGTATAAGAACACAAGAAGACACGATAAAAGTAAAATTATTTAACTTAATGTTAAATCTAAATGATAAGGTTAAAATAGGAACCTAAACATGTCTAAATTATATTGTATGAGAGGTTTAGACCCATCCCCACCTTATCCTCCAAATAAATCAATTTTTAGCTATTTAAAACTGATCTTGACCTTATAATAAAATAATATTTTTAGTTATTCCAAAGGTGCCCCTCTCCTCCCTTATAAAAGGGAACCTCCTCCCTCTCTTCCTCACACCAAATTGAGCCTTCAAGCTCGGCCAACCCCTGCCACTTTCTCCTCTCCACTTTCCTAGAGACATCCTAGAGGTCCTGGTATTCTTCAAAGACCAATTTTAGTGCCCTAAAATAAGGTCTCAAAGAAGTACTTCAAAGAAGAGGTAATGTTCGTTATTGATTCTTTCATCTTTATTTCTTTTTACACTTCTTCTTCTTTAGTTGTTTCATTATGAAGTAATAACATCAGTATCACTCATATACTGATATGTTATTATATGTATGAAACAACCCTATTTCACCATCTATCCATCCTACGAAAAAAGAAATCACCACGCGTGCATACGTACGGAATATAGTCTCCACGCCGTGGTGTAATTTATTTTCCACCACCACCTTACGTGGATGGGTATAATGGTGTAAATAATGACTATATATGACTATTATAAAGTGATATTGATTCTGAAATAATATACATACACTCCAATACAATTCCACGATCATAGGAACGATATCATCACTCGTGCGTATGAACGGAATACCGTCTCTACGATGTGATGCGACTCGTTCTACATGATCTTCATTTAATAATGATTTTATAAATGAATTGAATTAATGAAAATGATATATATTACACTAATACCATTCTGAAAATGAGGTATCTATAACCTAAAGAGAAGATTAAGAATTTATTCGAAAAAAACACGCATAAGAACAAAAAGTTATAAACACTCGAATAACAAGTAGCAAGGAAATATTACTACTAAGAAGCTAAGAATATGACCATATATGATATAATAAAAATAAGTATGATTCTGTAATAAGTCAATAACATTATTTAAATCATTATACAGTAGGTTCGGACACGTACAATTCATATCGGACCAAAGGTAAGGGAAATATCACAATCTCATTTGTATCTGAGATTGTTTATAATTTGGTATTTACTGGGCTGTATTTTATCATCCACATCCATGTTTCCTCAATATGTAATATTATTTCCATCTACCTACAATTTTTTTTAAATCCAATTTTACCCTTTGTTGAGTTTTTAGTAAAAGATATGAAAGGAATCTGTTGTCGTTTTTCGTACGAGGCACTTTTTGACTTTTCCAACAAAAGTACGAGAAGAATGTTTTTTTAACTTATACGGCATGAATGGATTTTTAAAACATTATTTCCAAGAATATTCCTTTAAAAGTTTCCATGTTTATTTTTAATCAACTTATTTTAGTTTAAAATTTTATGACATGTTAAGAAAGGAAAAATGTTTTTGATGTAGAAAGGATATTTTCCTCAATAATGGAGTTCAAGTGTTTTATCAAAATTATTTTCCATCTAAGACAATAAAATGGTTCTATTTTTTCCCTATTATTACATTGATTTGATTATATTGTGATGGAATTATTTTTATGAATTCATTTATCTTATATGAAGTGTTTTATGATGTCATGTTGTTTAAGAATCCCATTTTTATTACATGGGTTATGCAATGATGTATGATTTAAGATTTTGTGGAACACATAAGAATGGTATCATTATGAGATGGGTGGAACCTATATCTCCCTACAATGCATTGGGTAATGATTTTATATCTGATGAGATAGACATGGCTGGAATAGTAAGTTATACCGGTTCAGTGAAATAGGACTGAAATGAGGGTGACTCGGTTCAGAAATGGACATTGTCCACTAAGATAGTCTTGGCAATGAGTCTTGACTAATAAGAAATGATTCTCTATGATTATGTGTGTATGCCACAAAGTTTCATGTTTTAAGTTATGATTATTGGGATTACATTTCACTTCTATGATTTATACCATGTTATGATATTTTGATATCTTTTGCAGGTTAAGATTTCCAAAAGTTATGTTCTTATGTATATGATGTGATTGATATTTCTTTTGTTTACCCTTACTGAGCATTTGAGCTCACCCTTTTGTATGTTATACTTCCCTAGGTCAGGAAGAAGGTTATTAAGTAGAATATGCCAAAAAGGGACTCTAGATATGATGAAATAAATAGGAGGCAAAATATATGCTTTATGAACCAGTTGTTTATGTTTCCCAATTTCTAAAGACACTATACCTATATGGTCCTTTCTTGGTTTTGTTATATGTTGTAATAAGTGTGCTTAAATTCTGAAGTAATAACAATGTATGTAAATTATGGGTTATTATAGTTACTCATGAGTAAAGTTAATAAATAAAGTACACAACATACAATCTTGTGATTTTAGTTAGCATGTGGTAACTGGGCCAACATAATACCCAACCATACCAAGCTTCGCCAATGTCAGAAAAATATGTCACCTCATGCAACAAATCCTAACCCAAATCCGATGGATTTGGGTAGGGTTTTGAAATAATTCATGACTTAAACCCTCTACCTCGAAATATATTGATAATAAATTTCATGACCCCCTATAAAACCCTCCACTAGAACCCCTCCTAGGTCGATATTGAAGATAACGTGTGACCATAGAATCTCACCTCTAGCAGGAAACATGTTGTGAACTAACATCAAGGGTGTAAAACACTCAAATGGGAGGCATTAACCTCAATATAAAAAAAGGATCAAGATATATAATAAAAATTCCCCAAAAAATCATACATTTACTATATAACAAGCTAAACCGTTCAAAAAAATCATTTCATGTAATTCAACAAAAATCTCTAACATAAAACCCAAAAGGGAAAACCGTAGGAGAAACTCCAAAATAAGTCCAATTCATAATGTAGTAAGACCCAAATAGTCACCTTAAACCTTTGAGAAACTTTTAAAAAGTTTATATATTCATAGGGTGATCATACCTTGTATACTTATAACATTATACCAATGATATCTCTTGAAAATGTGAAATTTTTTTGTTAATATCTCAGTGAACAAACAAAAGAACCAAAAGATCCTAGAAATAGAAACTATCCATACCAGCCTCAGTAAGGTCCACTAAAAAAATAATTCATCAAAATATGAAAACAATTTCATGAGAATATAAATATTGGTTCCATGTATCCACTTCCCATACCAAGTATCCTCTCTTAATCCCCAATTTGTAATATCTTTTGTTCATATCCCTTCCATGCCTCGGTCATAATTCACACACCATGAAATCACATTTGAAATTCACGTCACAATTCAATCTACCCAGCTTTCTGTAGGTCTAAAAATTCCACATTTATATCAATCAATGTCAACATATCATGTTCCTCTATCAAATAATCATCTACATCATCACAAATCCAACTACAACCTCAGAACTTTGATATTATAGTATCATTAATGTCAAAGACATGAACCTCATGCCCTCCTCATATAATACATGCCCCTCAAAACATGTCACATCATCTCATTATCATGAATCTCCACTAAATACATCATCCTTAGCTATTACATATAAGAAACTAGTTACTGTTTTCATGTATTAAGACTGAAGTAAGCGTGGGGAAGAGGGGTAATCAACAATCAGTACCCTCTCTTTCCTAGATATTGAGGAAAATAACCCCAATTCATTTGGGTGTTTGAATTTAATACTCGACATGAGTGTGGTGTATATAAAAAAATTAAATACAATCATATATATCGACACACATACACAAACATAAACACCACACATTACCCATCTAAAGGTTTTTTATAAATAATTCATAATCTCTAGGAATCACCAAATGTAAAACACTTTTATCATGTATTATCACCAACCTCTTTGAACACTAAATGAAACTCACCACATAACACAACCATAAACAACCAAAAAATTCTGTCCTTTCATTTACACATTAAACCATTATATATACTAAAACATTATCTCCCACCCTTCATTTATTAAGCCATTTAAACACATATTTAATGACCCCACTCTAGATAAAAACAAAATTCAATCCCACTTATGTCTATCCCATTAATAATCATTAATATATTAATTAAAAGACTACATATTAGTTTCTAACCTACTTTATTTAACATCCAATCCCTCTCCTTTTCAAAGTTCATCACATTTTATTTCATATCTCATCACTATCAGGACACTATATCAAGAAATAACATAACATATCAACCAAAACACCATTGAAAAAACATTCCAAATAGCACACATTCAGCCTCAACACACCCTACACCTAAACTAGTCACCACCATCACCATTCAAGGCACAAAAAAATCATACATGATCAAAATACTAATAGTAAAAACACAATAAGAACACAAGAAGAGATTTCAAATAATTTAAAGGGGGGTTTTATAGTAATTCATCATCTAATTCATGGGTATTTTCACACAACATATTGGATTTATCACAACTATTTATTTATTAATATATAAGAATATATAATTTTATGAATGGATGGTTCATACAATAATCACTAAAGGGTTATCAATCCATAATAGGGGTTATCAATTTGATAATATCCATAACATCTATATAGTATTAACATATAATATCTAATATGAATTATCACATAGAAAAAATAATAAACTAGAAAATTATGCCAATACAACCTATCCCCTTAAATTTTATTTTAATAAATTTAATTATCATCATTATTTAATCATTTTTCAACCAAATATAAAAAAATGATAATTAAA
Source organism: Viscum album (assembly GCA_963277665.1). Taxonomy (NCBI): domain Eukaryota; kingdom Viridiplantae; phylum Streptophyta; class Magnoliopsida; order Santalales; family Viscaceae; genus Viscum; species Viscum album. The sequence continues at coordinate 752,481,294 of OY728132.1, read as the reverse complement.
TTGATATATAAATGTAATAGAAATCAAGTATATCCTAATGGGAATGCAACCTCAAATCATGATAAAAACATAGATACCGGTTGATGATGTCACAACCTAAATATCACAATGTAAGGGATTTATAAACCATACAATAATTATTGAGATGGAATTAATGAGGCATATGGAAAAACTCATTACTAAAACCCCAAAAGATAATATTGAAAATAAATAACAAAAGGGGTTGTGAATAAACTTAGAAGCATGATCAAGAAGGCTCTGGGTGAAGGTTATATGGATATCAATGCTTACAAACATTGATATGGTTCCTTAAAAGATAGATGAATTGATAAATACTCTAATAATACGAATCCTCATATATTAATATTCCAAGTATATATTCCAAAATATCCCTGAGATGTTATTCCTATTATCTTTCCCTTTTTAATATCTTAAATTTTGTTTCATTTCAAACATAGAGAATGAAGAATTTATTACCCAATGAGTCTAGTAATTTAGGGACATTATTTAATCCTTGAAAAAAATTTAATAAAACATTTATTTAACACTTTATTTTAACTTTTTATGATACTTTTTTTACTTACATCAAACTACTAAAAATATGCGATTTTTTTGAATTTTAGTATTTTGTAAATTTTTTAATCTAGAGAAAAAATTTATTAGCTTCATGGAGTTATGAAATCATAAATATCAATAAAAAAAGGAACCAATCAACCACACAACTAAATTGATCCACTATAGGAAGGGATCAACCAAACACATGAACAAATAGATTGACCACACAAACAAACTGACATTCTTCATGAAATAACCAATATATCAAAAAATAACCCAATATATCTCATTAAATAACCAGTTAACTACATGAAAAAAAATTAATGATCTCCTAATAAGTCAACTAACTATGAGGGTAAACTAGGTGATTCCAAAGGAAAGAAGGCTCTAAACCCCCTCCAAACACCTCTAATCCTTGAAAAAACTCAAATAAAAGGTTTTAAAAATCAATTTCATTAAATAAAATACATATAAAATAATTCACATCCTTGAGAATTTAAAAATAACCCTAATGAAAGGGAAAGGGGGTAAGAACAACCCCCCCCCCACAATATACCTCTCAAGGATCTTATTATTCTCCTAATAAGAACACAACCACACATCCTGGAATCCAATTGAATATATAGCAACATCATCAATAAGGAAGTAAGTCAAACATTTATACCAACTTAATATAAAAACATTATCTAAATGGAAAGGTAACAATAAATGCATCAAAATAGATTGGTATATTGAGAGCACATTTATGGTTCATGTTCCTATATGATCTCCTATAAAACCAAAATTCAACCATTGTACACAAAAAATGGGGTATATAACCCATGAATAAACTTTTTCTGGTGATAATGGACAAGAATGGCTACTCCATGGAGTTCTTGTCATCCTCAATGTCAAAATTTACCCAATTAATGATGTGTAAGTCATCGTGACTATATAGATGATGTTGGGAAATGTTAACGATATTGTGAACCCGGTTATACTACATAAATAAAACTAACAAGAATCCCACATCATGCACTATAACACTTTAAAGAACTAAACAATCCTTGATGAAACTCTACTCCTACAACTAAACCTCCATTATTCCCAATGAGGTGAAACCCACAAGAACACAAGGCCTCTACCCTTGAACTCCAAGGCCCACCACCTATAATCTACAATGGGAATTTGATGGACCCAAAACAATATTTTTTTTCTCCAAAAAAAATTATCTTATCTATCCTTACCTGAACCACATCATGAATAAGTATGTGGAATCCCTAACCTTGGTCCAACATAATGTAGAATGAAATGATCTCCCATACAATAACTCAAATAGGGTCATACCAATGGATGGGTGATATCAATTGTGATATGTGAAATCAACCAATGGTATGAGTTTCACCCATGATTCACTATGGAACAATACACATGCCTAAACAATATCTTCTAGTGTTTAGGTAGTTTATTATGCCTACCCATTAGTTTGGGGCTGAAAATCAGGGTTAGGGAATAAATGATATCCAAACACATGTTGCATTACCTTCAAGGATTGTGAGGTAAAACAATAATTTAATTAAAAAATGGTATTATATACCCATTAGAGTCTCACCACCTCATCCAAAAAACCTATAGATAAATAATCTATATCACTTGACTCCCTGGTCGTTAGAAAATAGGCCAACATTATCAGTCAGGGAATGATCACCAAAATGACATCCAAACAACCTTGACCCTAGGGTAATAGAGTGATGAAATCCATCAATATTTCCACCCAATTCATCTTAGGAACATATAAGGGATGAAAAAAACATTCAGGTTCACTGTGTCTTTATTACGCCTATTGAAAAACCAAAATATACATCACAAACTCTACGACCAACATCATCATCATAGGAAAAAAGATACATACTCAAATAGTGGTACATCCTAGTCACACCTGGATACATAGAAAAGGGTAACCAATGATACTCATAATGAAATCCCTCGTGTATGGACAATGAGACAAATACCATCCCCTAAATCATCATCTAATTTTATCTCTCCTCTAACCACCCCTCAGGAGAATCACTATGACCAACATGGTCTCACATAACCTCTACCTCTATGTCCCACCACTAAGACTCCAATAAATTCCACATCAAATATGATTCCATTCACTTCAAATAGATATAACCACTTCTTATGACTTCCTCCACATCAAAATTTTTCCTAGAAATCTTTTTCATCCCTATATAAACATCTTTAATCTCTTAAACAATATATCCCTAAGAATTTTGGATTAGTATTTTAGCAAATAGGTTTATATTTCTTAGGGGTTTAGAGGATAACAAAATAGTAATCCATGAAAAATTCTATACAACTAAATTGATGCAGGTTAAGGATTAAGTAATAGAAGGATTACCCAGGTCTTTTTTATTTATGAAGGCCACAAATCCCTCTTTGATAAGCTAGTGTCTCTAAATTTTTAGGGAAAACAACATTGAGGCCTACTTTAGGTCATGAGTTTAATAATTACATTCATGAGGATGTCACTTCCTTGACCTGTAAGAGATCCTCATCCACTACTGAATCAACACATATTAAAAACCTAGACTAGAAGCATCACAAAAAACTGCAAAAATTAAACCTTATTTTGGAAATCAAATCTCTACGGCACCAATAAAACTCTCCTTTAAGAAATATGAAATTTTATTACACTAAATAGTTCAAATGAAGGTTTTTCCTTTCTAGGTAAAAGTGTTTATTAGAGATACAATCTGATGTAAATTAGACACAAGCCAATATAAATATCCCACAAGACCAAGGAGGTGAAGAACCATTCCCATGTTTTTTGGTTCATCTAAAGAAACAACCTCAATCCATGAATGTTCCATGATCACACAGTACTAAGACACCACATGTGAATGAAATTTCACACCCCCTCAAAAACATTTGCAAGGATATCTTCCTATGGAGATAATGGTTTTGAAGAACCTATAAGTTAGTTATGAGATATTCAGAATTCTTCTCTACTAACTTAGATTAAATAAGTATATTGTTGATAAACATTACTAAAAAATTGAATAGAATCTCATGTAATATTGAGTTCACGATCTCCATGAACATATATAGTGTGTTGTAACTTCTATAGGCATATAAACAAACACTAATTGTCTATACATTGACTAGAAGAGAGTTTTTGGGATCTCCACCTCCTTGACCATTATGTAGTGGTATCAAGATAGTATTTCGATATTACAAAATAAAATGGATCCCTTCAGTAGGTCAAAAAGTCCTTTATACTCAAAATGAAGAAAAGGTTCTTGAATATAACATAATTTAGATATTGATAGTCCACTACTATATAACTAATTGGACAACAACATAGGAGAAAACCAAAGGGATACGCTATTCCAGGTGAGGCCCTTATACTATAAGTCATTTATCTAGTGTCTCGACTCATGTACATATGTTGGTGTCATATCAATAGGATAAATAAAAATTGGAGAGGCATCATATTATAACTTTATCCCAAACTCAACATCATGTTGATGTGGTAGTTCTGCATCCTCATTTGGGAAGAAATATCCGAAATCTTAAACAACTCTACGAACCTCTACTATCAAATCCTCTTAAAAAAACTCCAAAAACCGAGATAAAAGAATCTATGATAACCTATTGCCCAATGTATAGATCTTCTCACAAGAGAAAAATACCTATTGGATTTCTATATTAGAAAATGTAACACTACTCTGAAATAAATCATCACCTACATGTATATAGTATAACAAATCCATACTGAGTATGACATTATATGGACATATCTATAACAAAAAAACAAACAACCCCACTGGCTGATGTTTCACCATCTTTAATCTACATCTTTTGCATGAATGAAAATAGAAATCATGGACTCCATAAGGTTTGGTTAACACCAGGATAATATAAAGTCTCTCTATGTCCATTCCTAACAAGCTAACTTGGGAGAATGTAATAAAGGAGTGAGAAGATACAAAATAAATCAAAATAGAAACTAATGTAGATGATAAAATAATCATACCATGAGAAACTATTGGCCCATCTTGGACTGGAACCTCCATAGCATGCACATGCCCATTCCTAGATCCTCTGCCTCACAATTGAAGACCTCCTAGACCATACTTATGTTTGGTTCCCTAGATACAAGGTCAATCATGATATGTTTTAAACCAGCTCCAACTCCCCTTAGTCATTATACAACCGAGGGAAGCCTATACTATTACTTAATCTAGAATTCATCTTGATTACCCAAACCAAATAAACCTCCATGGTTGGTTTAGAATTGATCCAAACATTGTCCATACGATCTATGGGAATAAAATATAAATAAAAATCCCCATTAGACACTCAAGAATCACCATCCCCTAGGAAATGAAAATCTTGTTTCTATGATTGACTATCTAAAAATAAAAAATTTGGTGTCCATAATATCCATGATCCTCTACGTAAATCTCCAATCCTGGAGAATCTATAATGAATTCACTCTATAGGCACTCCTCCCAATGAGTGCATCTTCCAAATCACCTATACCATATTCTACAATGAAAAATACATGGGAAGCATAAAATGGGTGACTAAATATCTCATAATTGGACATATCACATCTTATATACGGTTCTCTCTAGAGTCCTCTTCTAGAAATTGATTATGAGAGAAATTCAGGATGTCTTTAAAGCAGATCCCAAGAACTGATATTCTCAGGCTTCCTTGGTGAAGGGAGAGTAGCTCCAACCAATTTATAAATCTTCATCACTGAGGACAATAACCCCAAATAAAAATTCTTTCTGGAAATCATCCTAAGAAGCAATATCCTCCTCCCACTATCTAAAAATAGTTTCCACCACTAACGCAACACTCCTCACATCTGATGGGATTTAAATAGAACCCATATCTTAGTTAGGCCCCCAATAAAACTAAAAGAGAACTAAAGTTCCTCCAATTGGATCTCTATCTATATATTGAAGATTTTTCCTTCACAATTTTGTAGAACCTAATACTAGAAATCAAACAACACACTATACCACATCTTATCCACCTTTATCTGATCCACCCTTCGATGTTCAACTAGACCAGCCTATTAAACCACTACCACCTTAACTACATGAGGATGATGACATGGATCCATATCTGAAACGAAAAGAGATAATACTAATCCTAATATCATGGAATTTATTTTTTTTTTCACTTAATTATATTCATTTTTATTTACCAAAGATCTTCATTTAAAACAATTCCAACAATCACGGTGCATGTACCATTTCTAGGTATATACCCACATTAGAAAATATAATTTCTTTAGAGTTAAGTAATATTGATTTCATTATATCTAATAATAGGTTACCATAAATTCATATATCATAGTGGTCATTAATGCATCATCACACACTATGTATGACTAATAGTTTTGTACTACCATTATAATTCAAATGTCATTGATGCCAAGCTCCAAAATTCATCTTATCCCTCAAACAAAATAGTTGATACATATTTTTCATGACCCCATGCCACCCTACCACTAGAAACCCTCCTATTTCATAGTGAAGAGTAGGAGTGACCCTTGAGTCAAACCTTCAATGGGCCCAGACTTAGAGGCAACATCCGAGGGTTTAAAACACTCAAATATGAGGCATTAACCTCAATATAATGAAACAAATCAAGAGATAATAGAAATTAAAAATAAAATCCCTCATGTAATATAAAATAAACTACATTATTCCATGATGTAGATAAACCAATGTAACAAATGTGTCTAGAGTAAATCCTATGGAAGAAACTCCCAAATAGATCCAATACAGAAGCTAGTAAATCCCATCTTAGTCCCTATAACTCTCTGGAAACCTGAATAGATGTTTATATATAAATAGGGTGATTATAACATGTATAATTAGTAGTTTTATACCCATGTAATCCTATAAAAATATTAAACAATAATAATAATTACCTAGTTAACAAACAATAGTACCAATGAACCCTAAATAGATCGATTATCCATCCCAACCTCACCAAGCATAACTCGCCAAATAATGAATCACAGTAGAAAAATAATATTAATAGGAAATCAATATAGGTTCCCCATATACACTTATCCAATTAAAATCCCACTCTCTTCTCCAACATTTAAAATCTAGTTCTCTCTTGTCTTCATTCCCTCTATAAATCATCACATACCACAACATATTAAATGCGGGTTTTGTTAAAACCCTACCGACCCTTTCCTCTCATAAGTATCACCATCCAATGCTAGAATCAATCAGTATGCACATATCACGTGTCATTATCACATAATCAAATATATCATAATACATCTATTTTAAACCTCATAACATGAGAAGTAGGGTATTCTGAATATGATGGACATCAACATCATTCTAACCTCCTATAATGCCTAACACCCACTATATGTCACATCCTCTCATATTAATTACATTACACCAACAAAATAATCCTCTATTTGTAATCACCACCAAATAAGTACCACCACCATGTACTAATTCCAAAGCAAGTGTGGGGAAGAGGGTCCATCAACCATATTTTCCTTCTCAATCATGGATATAAGGGAAAACACCCCCCAAAATATTTGGTTGTCAATATTTCATACTCGACTTGGGTCGAGTGAATATAGAAATAACATGATATTAAAATCACACACATATATATAAATCAAAATCTAGGACTAAATATTTCACATCAATAGCTCATCATCTCAATCAACCACAAACGCCATAACAATGTTACCACATACTTCCACCAACTGTTTCCACCACTAAATTCATCTCATTGAATCACACATCCATACACATCACACAAATATCTCCTTTAATTTATAGATGTAACTATTTTTTAGATTTACATATTACCAACCACTGTTTATTTATTTATACATTTAAACACATATATAATGACCCCAATCATATAAAACTTAATATTTATTCACACTTAATTTCTACTCTATCTTTATCATTCAGATATTTATTAAAACAATGCAACTTAGTTTCCAAGACACTTTATTTTACTTCTATCCATCACTATTTTTATATTTAATACTTTAATATTTCATATTTAATCACTACTAGGATACTACAATAAAATTTTACACATAAACATAATCACATCACCACAAAAATCAAGTAACAACCAACACAAATCTGTCCAAAATACATCCCACACCTATATAGATCACCACCACAACTATTCAAAGCCCAAAAAATCCCTCACAACCACAAGTAAAATGGTCAATCCAAAGGTAACACAAAATAGTATAATCTAAATCATTCAAATGTTATTTTATATTAATTTATCATCTAATTAATGGACATTTTCAAAAAACTTCTAGGTACACAAAAATTGTTTCATTATCCATATAAACGTATTTATCCGTTAATGAGTTTTAGGTTTAAATAGAAATCACAACAAGGGTTCTCAATCCACATTGAGGGTTAAGGATTTCATTATAGTCAAAATATGCACATAAAAACAACTTAAAATCATAGATATAGATCATCATATAGAAACAACAAAAAATAGGTAAATCGTTGAAATACACCCTATTTAATTAAATTTAATTTATATCAAATTCATTATATTCATTACCTAATCCTTCTATCCATCTAAAGGAAATAAATAGAAATCTAATTAATCATATGGAAAAAATAAATAGTCGAAAAGGATATGCTACCTTGAGAGAAACATAAAAAAATACAATACTAAAAAATAGAAATCGGATATGATGTCACTGCCTGAATATCACAAGTTATGTGCTTCATCAATTGAAAAACACTAGCATAGAAGAAATGAGTAAGAGAGAAGAGAAATATCCTACCAAAATCCCACCTAATGTTAAATATAATAAAGGGGGAAAGGGGCTATGAACATGCCTATAAATCAAATAAAGAATCATCATGGGGGAATAAGATGACTCTAAAGTCCCAAAAAAAGGTTTTCACTCTTTTGGGATCATTGTATATAAGAAAGTCTCAAATCAAAGGAATCCATATACTTTAAGATACCAGATATATATTCTTGAATATCATCAATAATTTATGGTAGTCATATTTCCTTTTTCTATATCGTAAACATGGTTTTATTTATAAAATGTAGAATGACCCATTTTATGTCCCCAGAGTAAAGGATTTAATAGAAACAATTTAATACCCTATGAATAGAATAAAAACATATTTAAGAATTTATTTCCAAATTGTACATTAAAAATGTTGAATTTTTTAGAACTATGAAACCAATGTATTTTGGGAATTTATATATTTTGTTAATATTTAAGGCTACCCCATGAAGGTATCAACCATTCATAGTCAATAAACCACATGGACTAGTTTTGATAAGGATCTGACCAACGACAAAACTAAACAGATTGATCACAAGAAGATAACAATTAAACACATGAACAATATAACTAGCTATATAAAAAACCTATTGTATGAAGGAACTGACATATCACATGGCTAGAATAAGTGACCACATGAAGAGTTCAATTGACCATATGAAAAAACCAACCAACTGCATAGTCATCCAACTAAACATGATATAAAACTAAATATCTAATAGGGGAAAATCCTTAAACTCCACCTAAAACCTCTAATACATGAAAAAAATAAAAGGGAATGTTTTAGATATATGTGAAATTATACAAAACACCAACTATATCACACTATGTCTAACCTAATACCCTCTCACTAATGATTGGGTCTTATAACCACAAACTCAAATAATACCGTATCACTTAGGATGGTCTATCCTAGAACCCTCTCACTCAAGGAGAGGACACACGTCAAATCTCATGTAACATCATGGAAATCACACTCTCACCCAAGGATATGCATAACATATATCTTGGACTAGTTCTCTCTTGATCAAGGTGGTCCAAGTTAATACCCTCTAACTCTAAGAGATACCAAACATCCACATCCCTAACCAACACACTATCACTTAGGGTAGTCCATGAAAACAAATTTTCACTAATCGTAAGGTCAAAAAACTACATCCTGACCGCTTCCCCATCACTCAAGGTAGGGGCACATACCAGAGTCTAGACCACCACACTCTCACATAGGTTAGGGTCCTATAACCACATCATATATGAATTACCTCTCACAAAGGTAATTTTCTAACATCAAAGAAAGAAATATCAGGAGGGAATCACACAATATAACATATCACACATCAAAAAACAACACCACCACTAGATGGATATCTAGGATTATTATAATTACCCTAGTAAAAAGTTATATGGAATATTAAACTCTCTATTAGTCTATACATATATTCTAAATGTCATCATCTAGGGAGATGAGTACTTGAGTGCTAAAACACAACACCCCCTTCCTGTGGGCCTATATCACCACTTCCAATATACTTGTGTCAATATAACTGGAATAAAATAACAATAATGATATCCATATACCCTGACATAGTTCACAACTATCATCCCACACATAAATCTCACCCCATATCCCAGCTCATTACCAATCCCCTAGTCATTTGTGAACTAGATAGTTTATCAAATAATTTATCATATTATATACAGACCCACAGTATAATCTACCCATATCATACTCTGTCATGAATTACATAAAACAAATAACCCTTTAGAATCCTCATCTCACTTATTATGGAATCTACAAGGTTCTTCAAACCCATATTAATCCTCTTTCACTAGCACCAACTTGTACCCGACACCATATGGTTATTTGAAAACACATAATAACTAACTAACCGTATCCCCAAGAAGTTAATCTATATTACCTTTTTTTCTCACATCAAAACATGGTCGATCTATCTAGGTACCTTTCAATTTTAGGTCACATTAATCAACTTGTCCACACAAAGATAATTCTTCATGATTCTCTCCACCATCTACACTTGGGTCACAATTCAATACAACAATAGGAGAGATCTCAATCCTATCGCCTAGATTAAACTATCACTATCACACCATGTCTATCTCAGGAGGAATTATACCACTAAAAACACACACTTGGAATTTAATCCAACCAAAAGAGGGTATACCCAGTCATAACTAAGAGATATACTATCAAACTCATTAACATCAGTCTTAAGCATCCCATTCCTACCCAACATGCCCTTAGAAACCAAACTAGGCTATTAATATCTCATTGAAAGATTAATTACCTACAAAATGTCACTCTTAAACTCAACTGTAACCCCTTCCCCTTTAGTGACATAGTCATCATTTGCTCCCATAATACCCAACAGATAATGGAGCAATTTATCTAACTATAGGAGGCTCAATTCCACCCAATCTCTTTACCTAGGTCACCCTATATCCCTATCCCTTTTAGATAAATTCATTTTTTATGTAGGTAGAAATATTCATGCATCAATAACCATACAATTTAGTATTATAAAGACCATCTTCCTGAAAATTGGTGTAAACCCTTATTGTGTTCTATTTATCCTAAGACAAGCCAACACAAAGACTTGTATATGATCTTATGAAGCCATCATCTATACATATGAGTCAATAACTCCATAAAAAACAATTATGATTAATTATAGAAAATTTATTATTAATTTAGATATTATACCAATATTAATTACATAATTAATATCCTGATTAGAAACTAACCTCAATGAAAACACTGAAAACCCAATGTGTTCGCCCTTCCAGGATAACCTCCAGTAACATAGATAAAAATCAATATCATCCCAAACCAATTATATAATTATCCAGTGGAATAAAAATTAAATATTTTCCTGGTTGGTGAGAATTTGTGGTTAATAAGGAAGAGGAACAACTGAAGAAGGAGGGTTAACTTATACCTTAAATGATAGAATAACGTAGCTATATTCTCTGGGGATCTAGGAGGATTAGAGGGAGAATAATATGGGATGTGGAGGTTATTCTCACCCAATTAAAAGAACATTAAATGAATAATATTATTGGGGATATTAAATTTAAAATCATAAACGTTCATCCTTTACTTGGATTTGAAAAATGTGATAGGAAGAGACCTCACCACTGTGTGAACCTATGATTACAACATGGCACACATCCCAGACCAAAAGAAAAACCCTCAACGTACTGGCATTCATGGAATGTCCTTCTACTTCTAATGTGGTTTCCAACCCATCACACATAAATTTAGAAAACTTTTAAACCCAAACTTATCTTATAACCCTTATATATCACCCTTATATATCAATGTTATCTTTAGCTATTGGTTACAATATGAAATCAAATAGCCTTAAAATATATAAAAATTAATAATTACATGTCATCGTATCAACTATTAGGTATCATCAAAACTTTCCTTACATATCATAGGGTAAATCCCCATCACCCTTATAAATGTTATCACAAATAAAAACATTTCCAAATTTACAAAATATTAAAAAATACCCTTAAATATCATTCAAACCCCAAAATAAAATTCAGAGTACCTTTACATAATAAAATTATTGATTCAAAATACCTTTACATATCTTAGGGAGACCCTTAAAAATACAGGATGATATTTACATGTCACACGGTTAACCCTTACATATCACATGGAACCCAAAGTTAATCCCTATGTATTCTAGGGCAACCTTTATATTTTGAGGGGTTAGTATCTATATATAGATTATACCACTTACCTATATAGGGCTACCCATTTGTATTTTTTTCATAAAAAAATATTTATGAGGAACCATAAGTAAGAGTATCCTTGAACCTAAGGAATTAGCCATTGTTTTACCTCTTATGTATCACACACAATATACATGGAATACCCTAGGATCAAACACATTAAATATAATACAAAAAATATACCATTCTAGGACACAAAATAGTCATAGATTGACAAACCACATATAGATTTCATCATATCCATCATATCACAGAACACCTTATCCATTTCGTGATCCTTGATCAGCATTTATCCACACCATGATTTTATATTTTATATTATGGTTTTCTTCCCTCTATGGAAATATATTATTAGAAAACACAACCCTAATTTTATACTCACTTGATTATCCAAGACACCTCACATGTATCCAATTATATCCAAAAACACTCTTAAGATATGTATCAATTTCCAAATTTACGATACAAATCCCAATTATTTAAACATCCCATGATCTAGAATCAAAAACATTAAATTTCCATTTAAAATAATTAACTTTAAATAGATTGGTCATTTAACCCATGAGGTGTGATTTTTTAAATTCTTTATATCTACTATATACATAGAATATTTTTTGAAACCTCACCATTGATCATGTCTTCGCTATTTATAGATCCCACCACTATGCATGTTGATCCTCAATGTCATTAACTCACCTATAGTGGTCATTCTCCCCACCTTAATTTTCTCTTTTTTCACTCATTTCAAGTCAAGTCACACAATCCTCACACCATAGAACTAGCTCTAACCCTCTACAATACTTCCACATCACCCTCCTTATGACATGATTCCCAATTCTACCCCTTGATGCGCATATCATTTTTCCTCAAATCTACATAACCACATCACAATCTAATTCAAAACCATACACCATTCTTGTAAACCCCAAGGCCAATTAAATGGACACATTAAGTAATCATCATGGGAGATAAAGAAAAATAAGTACAAATATATTAGTAAAATGCTGGTGAGTGAAAATTAGTAACTAGAATTCATATCTGTGAACACATACATATTTTCATGTGGGATCATGATAATTTAGGGAAATGATCACTGTGATGACAAGATTATAAATATATAATAATTAAAATGGATTCAAATATCTATAATTGATGTTTTTATAATTATTTTAAATAAAAAATTAGTCATCTAAATAGAAAAACTACCCCTTGGTGATTAATCTGTGATTCAATGACTTTTCATCGTTGGATCATGAATTTTCACCATTTCCCTAATCCAATTTCCATTCAAATAACACAAGATCAAGAAATATATGATCCTCCAATTCCATTCTAGAGTTAATTCATTAATAGTTGTCCACAATCCTTTATATAGGAATAAAATATACATATATAAGCTAAATTTTGGTTAAAACAATTTAATTAAATACCTAGAATAGACTCAATTCAGGAATTGAATCCCATACCAATATTATAACTCTCCTAAGAAAGACCCATTTTTTTAGACCGAACTATGATATTATAATTTTTATTAGAGGTTTCATTTGGGATATATCATTTTCCACATTCATAGAATAACTATGAAATTTTTTAATAAATAATCATTGTAATTTAAAACATGACCATCTCAGAATCACAATAAAACTAAATCCATAGGTAAAAAATATATATTGAGATAAATATAATGATAAAAAATTAAATATAATTTAATATATTAAAATTTTTATTTGAAACCATTAGAGGTCTTAAATCCTAAAAATTTAAAAATTAATGATTGAGAAAAAATAAATTTCACCATAATTGAATTAGGTAAATATTATATCAAATGAGATATAATGTGTGGGGCAGATAAGGTTTTCCAATAATAATATGTTATGGTGAATGGGTAGTGATCCATACACATTATGTCATTGTGAATGGTTAGTCATCCTATCACACTATGTTATGATGTATTTTTTGTGAGCCTTGGCACATACTTATGATGTCATGTTTTATATTTTTACCCCATTCAAAAAACATTCTATTTTATGAATTTTATTCATGATTATTATAGTTTATGAATTTGATTGTCAGGATCTCATGGTAATCCCCATTATTGTTATATATTATTATAGTATTTATTATTTGAAAATATCATCATATAATCATTAATATTATTACATTCTAATTAATTACAATCTCTACGACCCCATCTAATTATCCCTTTACATGGATTTTAGATCACCCTTTCATTGATGTGTTCCCCCAGGTGATCAGAGGTGATAAAGTGATTATGATTTGTTTTTAGAAGATCTATGTATATTGGTGTGTTAGTACTAAGTATAGGTTCCCTCGTAACCCATTTAAAAAAGGGATTATCTGAAAATAAAAAAAATGGAATTTGAAAGAACTAAACATTTAATTATGAGAGTACATTATAATTTCATGTTATATATTCACTTTTTTATGTTTAGCATGAGATATATATGTGTGAGTCTATAACATCTCAAGGTTTCAAAAATAATATAAATGGTTTGAATCTTATATGAGTAATAAAAGTATTAAAATGTGTGTGTATAGTACATATGATTTTGTCTTCAAGTATGAAGTAGTAAAATAGTTACATTTTGTGGTATTTTTGTGTAAAAAATAAGCTAAAGGAATTATATATTGAAAATATGCAAGAAATAGAGAATTATTTATTAGGAACACCTATATTGGCTAATAGAATAAGAACAAATAGAGTATTTCATTTAGTATAGCTAATATGGAGTATATTTTGACAATAAAGGCTTGTAAGAAACTAATTTTGATGAAGAAAAAGTTAAAATATCTTTTTAAGGAATTGATTATGGATATAATGATATTTTACGAAACAAAAAAGTATGAATGATCTTATAAAAATAGGTTATAGAACAAATTCACTAAAAATATAGATATTGGTATCACTTTATCAATGTGAAGTTAGTAAAAGGTGTTATCAAGGTGGATCCTATTAAAATAAATCAATAAGCGATGAATATTTTCACTAAAATATTATCCCCACATTATGTTTGAGAATTATTGATTTAACCTCAATGTTCAACCACCTACATAAACTTAAGAAATTTTACAAAAATATCCTATCTTAATGTATATTTAAAATTACATCATTTTTTAAGATTGAAGAAACAAGTTTACCCTATATATTTTTTATCAGGGGAGAATACAAATAAATTGAGAGAAACATAATCTAATCTTATAGGGAGAAG
Source organism: Viscum album (assembly GCA_963277665.1). Taxonomy (NCBI): domain Eukaryota; kingdom Viridiplantae; phylum Streptophyta; class Magnoliopsida; order Santalales; family Viscaceae; genus Viscum; species Viscum album. Next base: position 752,465,907 of record OY728132.1, on the reverse strand, counting down.
TTCGCATTGAAATGGGGTTTATTTTTGAAAATTAGGTATAAAGACAATTAGTAGATACACTATATGGTTAATTTCTTAAAAGTGAAGAACATCAATCACATAATGAAAATATGGTGATTAATTTATTTTTACTTAAATTTTTTATAAGGTAAAAAGATATGAATATATATGATTAGAAATGTTTCTAGAATAATTATTTTTAACATGATACATTTCTCTTGTAGTATTAGAGTGATAGATTATTTTTATTTTTATTTCTAACTTCTATTGATAATAAAAATTGTTCACAATGCACTTGGAGATAGGAAAAACATGGTAATTTCCAAAACAACCCAAAAGGGGGAATGTGATAATCTATAATGATAGAAAAAATGTTAGAACAACTTTTAAGAATATTCTGCTTGTTTCATATTGGTCCTAATTTATGAAATATTATATTATTTATTACATTAAAAGTTTCGTCTAAAGAAAAGTATATGGAATTGATCAAATAATATAAAGACATATTTAAGTTTGAATTATTTTCTATCTATATATGAAAAAAATTAGACGTTTTTGATTTTTCATTACGGTCTATTTTTTAAACTAAATAAAGTTTTATGGTCTAATAATGTAGTGGTTGAATTTAGAGTTGTGTTGGTGATATTTTATAAAATGATTGAAATACATTTATAACCATGTAAAAGATTCAATATTATGTATATTATCTATATATTCGACCATGAATTCTAGAAGAGATAACCATGTATAGAAATTAAGTCATCTATGAACAATCTTGATTTTTTCATGTAGAAAAATCAAGTCAACAATAAATGTTAATTGGTTTGATGGTAAAAAAGTTCAAAACTAACGATAAAGTGGGAGAGTCTATTAAGAATTAGAAAAAAATATCATAGTTCTAACCATGTATGGAAATTTTCTACTCAGGTTTAAAGTAAATACTATATAAATACCATGAATATATTGTTGGATTCCAAGGGATGATCAATCCATGTCATGGTTATAGACATGGTGTAATTTTTGTTTTACAAGAATAGGGTATTAACGAATTATGAATAGGATTTCAAGGATATTATAATAATATAATACACCTTAAAATTACATCACTTTCAAATAAATCAAAATAATTATCCTATCCAGATACCCAAGACAAACTAAAAAAAGTCTAAAGTAGATTCTTGAACTGTAGGAGATGAATATAAGAAATAATGGAATCAATTTAATTTCCTTGGGAACAATTTTTCATTAATTAAGATAAAATAATATAAGGGAATCCAAATGAGAACTTATCTTGTCTACTATACATATATAAGAAATCATTTAAGTGAAATTAAATGTTTCGAAAATAAGAAAAATCCAAATGAGGAATATCATATATAAAAAATCACCAAAATCCAAAAAATAGATAGACATTAAGGTTTACATAAACTTTGGTATAAAAAAGAGTAAAAATACAAAATAAAACTAAAAGAATGAATAAAATGGGATATAATGATGAAATGTCTGAATAAATCAGAGGTAAAAAATAAAAGACCCGAAATATTCCAAAACTACCAATCTCTATGTGAAAAGTGTGCACCCTCTACTTGTCACATCCTGAAATCCCAAATAAAAATTATCAATCATTTCGTAATATAAAGTGAAAAATTTCCTTTTACTATATAAATTGAAATGAAATATATATACACATAGAGTTCATATATAGTGTGTGTGAAAACATTCCCAGTAGGATACCCCCAAGGATAAAAAATATACATTAAAAATAAACCATATCATTTTTGTTAAAATTACATGTACACAACAACCAATTTAAAATTTATTAAAACAAATAACCTAAGATGTTCATGACAATGTATTTATTTAAAATAATACATTTTACACAAGTTTAATTACTAAAAATTAAAATAACATATAAAATCATCAGTAGAAAAACAACTTCATGAAACTCATCTCAATTAGTATTATTATAATTCACATTCATGACAAAGGAATGTATTTTTAGGATACACAAACTAATTCAATAAATAATATTCAGGATGATCACTATCCATAGTTGAATTACAAACTAATAGTATAGTCACTTGAAGTAGTGGCATTATAAACTATTTGGAAAACCAATACTGGAACTAGTAAGAGGAGAATCCTAAAGTATTTTATCCTAGATAGATCAGAATCTAAACTATGGGGTGTGGAAAGAAAAAGTGTCACCATAACCTTGCAATGTAGTTATCTATAAAATTATCATCATGTACCCCTGATTTTCTTATGAAGTATTATAAATCAATGTAATAAAATAATTCCATACGATTCATATAAATAATTCCAATATTACATAGAAACACCCTTCAAAGAAAAAACCCCTTTCACACTATTATTAAATAACCCATAGGTTGACGACTAGAACCTATGAATCATGAACTATAAATGAGAAATGATTTATCCAAATGAATAACTCAATATTATAAATAACTGAATAAGAATCAATGGGATGTCAGTATTACAAACACTCTCCAAGAGTGAAAAAATACAACTCCTAAAATGGTACGTAACTATTATCGCCAGATAACTACTTCAAGAAATCATCATAAGACCACTATGTAACAAGTTAATCACATGATACACCAATAAATATAAAAAAAAATTAGCTGGCCCAAATATCAATATCTAAAACATGATATTTAATTTTAAAACCCAATAACCAAATGTTTTTTTATCAAAACTCACTACATTAAAATAAATTCATTTCATTTCAAATCATAAAACATTAAATTATTTTATATCCAAATTCATCATCAAAATAATTCTTGAAATCAATAATTTTAATTTCAATATCATTTTTTCAAAATCAATACTCTATTTTTGAATCCATTTCAATGAGAGTGGATCACACACACACACATAGTCAATTTCCAAATAATTTATCGAAGGATCTCGATTCAATATTATGAAATAATATGGATATAATATTTAGTAAGAAAATGAATCAAATGGTAAATTAAGAGGAATTTCCTTATGTAAAAAGGTACCTAAATCATGGTCAATAGGATCCCAACAAAGAATTTTCAATTAGACACTCGAAGTCTATAATGATCAATGGACATTGCTATAATCACAATACATATTTTCCTGATCTGGATCATTCAATGAAAATATCATCCACCACTCTTGATGAAATACAGGGGGGAGAAAAGGATAAATTAAATAAAAATGAGATAACACTTACTCAATAGAATCAACACGTAAATATAAACTTCAATCTTCAAAGAATTTAGGTTACAAAAGAAAAACCCACACTTTTGGGGTATCCACATTATTAGGGTCGATTTAATTTTTACGTATATATGTTTATATTTTAATCAAATATTGAAACAAAAAAATAATGAAGCTTCAGTTTCTTTCCTCACCTATATTATCATCACTACCAAGCCCTTGGATTCCACTAGTAATCCAGTTTCACCAATCATAATTCCTATTGGAATAAGAACTACACTAGGAGGATTGTGTAATTTCTATAAGAACATATTTTTACAATCATACCACTAGCCAACTGGTGGACCTCACTAGTTTACCATTAATATTTCCCTAGAAAGACATTATTGTTAGCCTCCCATTACATTACCGGTGGCACTCACCAGCTATCTAGTGGAATTAATTTATCTATTCCAACTATAGGTGTAACAGCTCGAGATTTTATAAAAAAATATTATTTTTAATTTCATTAATGTCTTGTGTTGTACGCTACACCAAAAGAAGCTTGCACAACACACATCCTTGACTTGCCTTGCATTACACGCAAGTGCGACCTTTCGCGATAGCGTGTGTTGTACGCAATAGTGAGTTTCGCTAAACAATGATATGCTACTAAAATATTATTAAAAATAGCCGTTATGAATAGTAATAACCACTTTTTGAAAATTTGTAAATTTTATTTTTCAAAATGGTATTCATTTTTGTATTCAGAATATCGAAATTATTTTAGGGTGAAATTTTGGTACTTTTCGGATAACTTTCATATTCCGATGAATAGTGAAAATTACTAAATTATAATTAAAAACAACTTTTATAATAGAAATAATTAATAGTGATAAATTATTAATTTGAGTGTGTTTAAAGTATATTTAGAATATATTTTTACATTTTAATACAATGTTGGTCATTGGATGTAATTTCACATTTAAACCAGTTATAAACAAGTGTCAATCTTTTGAAAGTTATTATATCTTAAGAACACACTATTTGTTTTGACGACGGGAATTAATTTTTAAATTAATTAATGCAACTAATTTGTTTTTAACTTGGTAAAATAGAGATCATTTTTTAGTTCATAATATCAAATATATCTTAGGCCTAATTTTTTTTATTTTTTTGGAAACTTTCATTTTTTGATGAATAGTGAAACCACTAAGTGGTAGTAAAAAAATGAATTTTTCATATAACTTAATTTTACCACTTCTGTGAGTGGAATTTCAAAAATCAGAGAGACACTGTTGATGTCAGTAAGTAAAATGTGGTTCAATGAGATTAAAATAATTTTTGGTGAATAATAACTTTTTACTTTTTTTTACCACGGTGAAAATTAAATAGGGTAATTAAGGGGAAAAATGATATTATTGTTACCCTAACACATGTCCTAATTATTTTGGACAAGTTTAATTTGACCAAAAATAACCTTAGGAATAAAATATGACCATTTAGACCCACTTGGATTAGATTAGGACATTTATTATTAATTTATTTAAAGAAGGGTTAACATAGTTAAAATCAAAGATTAATAAGTAAATAATTTTTAATACGGGGTTATAAATAAGATAAATTCGACAATAAATATTTATTAGAAAGATAAAACTATTTCCTACATAATGGTATTTTATTTGTAATTTTTAGACTTAAAATAGTTTAATTTATTTATGACACAATGATGATGCAGTAATTTCCAAAATAGTGAAAAATTAGAATATTTGATACTATAAATACCTAAATAAGTATAATTTGAGAGTTTTTATGAATTGAACTAATTTTCTTAGTTCATATGAAATGTTAGGATTGATTTAATTAACTTGGGTCGAAGTAATAATTCTGTTATGAGTTTCAAAAAAATCAACTATTGAATATTGTCAAGATTGACATAAAATAGTTTTTAAAACAAATATTATATTATTTATTGTTATTTTATTCCTAAAAATATATGGTTCAGCCAAATGACTTAGATAAGGTTATATATATTAATAAAACACAACTTGGGGGTCGCTTGGATGTGTATGGTAGGATTATTAACTATATAATATAAAACTACAAAGTGACATGGTAAATGTCAATCTAATTAACTAAGAGTTAAAACTAAAAGATAAGGTTAATATACTGACCTAAACTTGTCTAAATTCTATTGGATGAGATTATTTCGACCCATCCCCACCTTATCTTCTAAATAACTCAATTTGTAGCTATTTAAAACCTAAATTGACTTTATAATAAAATAATATTTCTAGTTATTCCAAAGGTGCCCCTCTCCTCCCTTATAAAAGGGCACCTCCTCCCCCTCTTCCTCACACCACATTGAGCCTTCAAACTCGGACAAACCCTGTAATTTTCTCCTCTCCACTTCCCTAGAGACATCCTAGAGGTCCTGGTCTTCTAAAATGACCAATTTTAGTGCCCTAAAAGGAGGTCTCAAGGAAGCACTTCAAAGAAGAGGGAATATCCATTACTGATCCTTTCCAATTTCTTTCTTCTTCAACTTATTCTTCTTTAGTTGTTTCATTATGATGTAATAACATCAGTATCACTCATATACTGATTTTTTATTATAAGTATGAAACAACCCTATTTAACCATCTATCCATCCTATGGAAAATGAAATCACCGCGCGTGCGTACGTATGGAATACCGTCTCCACGCCGTGGTGTAATCTATTTTCCACCACCAACTAATTTGGATGGGTATAATGGTGTAAATAATAACTATATATGATTATTTTATAGTGAAATTGATTCTGAAATAGTATACATACACTCCAATACAGTCCCACGATCCTGAGAACGATATCATCCCTCGTGCATACGTACGGACTACCGTCTCCACGACGCGATGAGATTCATTCTCCACTTTAACCATTCATGAATGATTATAAAGTATATATAATAAGTAATCATGAAATATATGACATAGTAATATACTGTATTTATGTGTATATATATGTATGTCATCTACTTAATTCCATTCAACTCAATAAGGAAACGAAAACAGCGTTAATGCGTACGTACGACCTACCGTCTCCATGAACGGTGTATTTCTTTCCATTTACTGATTTATTATATATATGTATATTATGAATATATATTATATATAAATCATGTTTTATATTCTGGTATTAAGTAATCATGATCTAAGTAATCATATGAATAATTACAAGTCAAAACACGGACGACAAATGAAACGATTTTACCCAAAACGCTTTTAACATGGAATTTACAAAAGAACGGGTAAAATAAAGCCATAAGTGAACCATATTTGATATCATAACAATGAGTATGATTCTAGAATAAGTCAATGACATTATTTAAATCATTATACAGGAGGTTCGGACACATATGAAGCAAATCAGACCTATGGTAAGGGAAATATCACAATCAAATTTTTATCCGAGATTGTTTATACTTTGGAATTCACTGGGGTGTATTTTATCATCCACATCCATGTTTTCTTGATATGTAATATTATTTACATCGACCTACAATTGTTTAAAACCAATTTTACCCTTTGGTGAGTCTTTAGTAAAGCATATGAAAGGAATCTTTTGTCGTTTTTCGTACGAGGTACTTTTTTGACTTTTCTGAAAAAATTACGAGAATAATGTTTTTTAACTTATACGGCATGAATGGATTTTTAGAACAATATTTCCAAGAATATTCCTATACAAGTTTTCAAGTTTATTTTTAATCAACTTCTTTTAGTTTAAAATTGTATGACATGTAATGAAAGGAAAAATGTTTTTGAAGTAGAAATGATATTTTCCTCAAGAATGGAGTTCAAGTGTTTTATCAAAATTATTTTCCATATCAGATAATAAAGGGTTCGGTTTTTATCCCTATTATTACATTGATTTGATTATGTTGTGATGGAATTATATGTTTATGAATTCCTATATCTTATATGAATTGTTTTATGATGTCACGATGTTTAAGATTCCCATTTTTATTACATGGGTTATGCTATGATGTATGGTTTATGATTTTGTGGAACACATAAGAATGGTATCATTATGAGATGGGTGGGACCTATATCTCCCTCCAATGCATTGGGTAAAGATTTTATATCTCATGAGATAGACATGGCTGGAACGGTAGGTTATACCGGTTCAGTGAAACAGGACTGAAACGAGGAGTGAACTCGATTCAGAAAGGGACATTGTCCACTAAGATAGTCTTGGCAATGAGTCTTGACTAATAAGAAATGATTCTCTATGATTATGTGTGTATGACACAAAGTTTCATGTTTTAAGTTATGATTATTGGGATTACATTTCACTACTATGATTTATCCCATGTTATGAAATTATGATCTCTTTTGCTGGTTAAGATTTCCAAAAGATATGTTCTTATGAATATGACGTGATTGATATTTCATTTGTTTACCCTTACTGAGAATTTGAGCTCACCATTGTATGTTTTCTTTTCCCCAGGACATAAAGAAAGGATTTAGGTTTAAATAAAAGAACATCTTTATGGGAAATGTTTAAGATATTTTACCATGATTAGAAGATTATATTACGAGTTTCCAAAGACACTAAACTATTATGGTCCTTGTGTGTGTGTTTTTGTTATGTAATAAGTATTACACAAAAGTAATTTAATGTCAATGTACGTCACGCTTCGGGTCTCTACAGTTGGTATCAGAGGAAAGGTTTAGTCAACCTTTGGAATCTAGGATGTGAAAACATTAGTGAGATCCCTAGAGATATTTCTATGGTATGTCTAGGGATGTCCCTAAGGATAAGTATACGTATGGGATATAGTCCTAACACTATGGTAACGATATTAGATTAAACCAAAGATGTTAGATATTGAAGTTACTCCCCATTTATTATGATTTTTACCTCTCACACAATTCTTTTTGTGTTTTAGAAAATGGCTGGAAACAAGATGTTTCATGGTAATGGAGGATATGATGGACAATGGAATGATATTCTTCATTAGCAACCAAATGAAATGAGATTTGGAAGTCCAAACATCATTATTATGCCGAATCAGAAATCTCATAATATGATCAATAAAGTAAAATTTGGTAAGTTTCCTGACTCGACTAATAAGAGAAAGACGGAGTTTCATGATGATCATAGAGGAAATAATGTTCAATTTCCCCTATGTAAATCATGTGGGAAGAGGCATCAAGGAGAATGTTTCAAAGGAACTGGAAGATGCTTTGGGTGTGGAAAAGAAGGACACAAAGCCAGTAAGTGCAATGGAAATGGTTCAGTTTACACCAGGGATGAGGATAATGGTATTGCTACGACATCAACAATGGTTAAATGTTTTAAATGTGGAATGTACGGGCATTATGGAAACCAATGCCTAAGGGAAAGTCTCATGAAGAGAATAAGTATGGTCATGTGGGTAGTATTTATGTGGCTGATGATGAAGAGACTACAAATGATATGTGAGATGAAAGAATTGTTGATGCTCGGTCAATGGTTTAAGAATGTAGTACATGTTTATCATGTGTAATGTTGTATAAGTAATCTCATGGTACTATGGAATAAAGAGACATCTAAGGATTGTTAAACTGTTGTCTTTCCTTGAGTTTTGAATGTTTATTATTAATGTTACCAGTATCCATGAAAGGTTATTTAGATATTTTTGGAATGTAGATGATATGCTCATAATGAAGGGATAAGGAGAAAATTAAATGTTTGATAGTATTCATGAGCTCATGACTGATATAAGGAGAATGTTATATCATGGTTTGAGTATATAAATTTTTTTGGATTTTGGTATGTGGATAGAGTTAACTTTTGACAGCATTCATGTTTTCACTAAGGTTAAATGGGTATTCATTTTTTTCAATAGAATACATCATTAAGGTATTCACATGATTGGAATGTGACCAACAAGATATATGGGGGATAAATGATGGTATTCACATGCTTGGTTGACGGCATTTAATGTAATCGTTTTCTTTATACTATGAGCTTGGACCGAAGTATTTTAGATAAACCTAAAGATTGGAATGGATTATGTTAACCATAAGTTAGTATTGTTTAAGGATATAACTTTTTTTGATATTATTTATGTGATTTTATAGTAATGTAGTTTTAGAAAAAGGGCAACCTGCAGGACGGGCGACAACCCATCGCGTGAGACAAGGCTGTGGGAATCAAACCCACAACCGAAGTGAGACTGGCCTTTATCGCCTACCACTAGCCTACATGAAGTACCTGTTTAGTAGAAACTAGTTTTATTATATTAAGCAGTATGATATATGAAGTATAAGTCCATTTTAGGAACTATATATGATTAATCTCACTATAGATGGACTTATGTATTTTTTGATAACTTTTCTAACCTTTTGTTTGAGACAGATGGAATGACCCATAATTCTATCACATGATCTGCTAACACATCACGAATGAGAAATTCAACTTCATTTCTTTAAGAGATGACGTGGAAATTTTCCAAAGAACGAAAAACGGTGAGACTATACCAAAATCACGAAAGTATTTCTTCTAATTCCAATTTCATCAACTTTAGGGAAATGATCTTGAAAACCAAAAATTCTGTCCTAGTGCTCTTATATCTGATGAATTAGATGGTACCTTAGATCGTCACAAATTTATGGCTTTGTGATTGCTGGATTTTCCATATCCATGTTCTCTACCACTCTCCATCAGAACATGATGATTAGATTTCTCTTCCATATCCATAATTTCACCTATGTGGAAACCTAGTGATTAGTTTAATTGGGTAATCGTTACATTTCATACTTTAGTTTTTAAAGCCATGTTTTGGTATTCCTTTTTACGATGTGGGTTTCTATTAAAGAAACTTTCAAGTAGTAAACCATTTATAACCCCAATGAATTTTGAGGGCAAAATTCATTTTAAGGGGGGTAGACTGTAAGAACCTGAGATTTTATAAAAAAATATTCTTTTTAATTTCATTAATGTCTTGTGTTGTACGCTACACCAAAAGAAGCTTTCACAACATGCATCCTTGACTTACCTTGAATTACACGCAAGTGCGACCTTCTGCGATAGCGTGTGTTGTACGCAGTACCGAGTTTCGCTGAACAATGACATGTTATTAAAATATTATTAAAACTAGCTGTTATGAATAGTAATAACAACTTTTTGAAATTTTGTAAATTTTATTTTTCAAAATGGTCTTCATTTTTGGATTCCTAATATCAAAATTATCTTAGGGTGAAATTTTGGTACTTTTCGGATAACTTTCGTATTCTGATGAATAGTGAAAATTACTAAATTATAATTAAAAACAACTTTTTTAATCGAAATAATTAATAGTGATAAATTATTAATTTGAGTGGTTTTAAAGTATATTTAGAATATATTTTTACAATTTAATACAATGTTGGTCATTGGATGTAATTTCACATTTAAACCAGTTATAAACAAGTGTCAATCTTTTGAAAGTTATTATCTCCTAAGAACATGCTATTTGTTTTGACGACGGGAATTAATTTTTAAATTAATTAATGGAACTAATATGTTTTGAATTTGGTAAAATAGACATCATTTTTGAGTTCATAATATCAAATATATCTTAGGCCTAATTTTTGGTATTTTTCTGGAAACTTTCATTTTTTGATTAATAGTGAAACCACTAAGTGGTAGTAAAAAAATGAATTTTTAATAAAACTTAATTTTACCGCTTCTATGAGTGGAATTTAAAAAATTTGATAGAAAAGGTTGATGTCAGTAATTATAATGTGGTTCAATGAGATGAAAATAATTTTTGGTGAATAGTAACTTTTTACTTTTTTTTACCACGATTAAAAGTAAATAGGGTAATTAAAGGTTAAAATGATATTATTATTACCCTAACACATGTTCTAATTCTATTGGACAAGTGTAATTCGACCAAAAACAACCTTAGGAATAAAATATGACCATTTAGGCCCACTTGGATTAGATTAGGACATTTATTATTAATTTATTTAAAGAAGGGTTAAAATAGTTAAAATCATAGTTTAATAAGTAAATAATTTTTAATATGGGGTTATAAATAAGATAAATTAGACTATAAATATTCATTAGAAATATAAAAAGATTTCCTACATAATGGTATTTTATTTTTAATTTTTAGACATAAAATAATTTAATTTATTTATGACACAATGATGATGCAGTAATTCCCATAATAGTGAAAAATTAGAATAATTGATATTATAAATACATAAATAAGTATAATTTGAGACTTTTTATTAATTGAACTAATTTTCTAGGTTAATATGACATTTTAGGATTGATTTAATTAACTTGTGTCGAAGTAATCATTCTGTTATGAGTTTCAAAAAAATCATCTATTGAATTGTGTCAAGATTGACATAAAATAGTTTTTAAAAGAAATATTATATTATTAATGGTTATTTTATTCCTAAAAATCTAAGGATCGGAAAAATGAATTAGATAAGGTTATATATATTAATAAAACACAACGTGGGGGTCTCTTGGATGTATATGGTAAGTTTATTAACTATATAATATAAAAATCCAAAGTGACATGGTAAATATCAATCGAATTAACTAAGAGTTAAAACTAAAATATAAGGTTAATATAATGACCTCAACTTGTCTAAATTCTATTGTATGAGAGGATTTCGACCCATACCCACATTAAATTTTAAATAACTCAATTTGGAACTATTTAAAACCGAACTTGACTTTATAATAAAATAATATTTCTAGTTATTCCAAAGGTGCCCCTCTCCTCCCTTATAAAAGGGCACCTCCTCCCCCTCTTCCTCACACCACTTTGAGCCTTCATGATTGTCCAAACCCTGACATGTTCTCCTATCCAATTCCCTAGAGACATCCTAGAGGTCCTGGTCTTCTTCAATGACCAATTTTAGTGCCCTAAAAGGAGGACTCAAGGAAGCAGTTCAATGAAGAGGTAATATCCATTACCGATCCTTTCCAATTTCTTTCTTTTTCAACTTCTTATTCTTTAGTTGTTTCATTATGAAGTAATAAAATCAGTATCACTCATATACTGATATGTTATTATAAGTATGAAACAACCCTATTTAACCATCTATCCATCCTACGGAAATTGAAATCACCGCGCGTGCGTACGTACGGAATACCGTCTCCACGCCGTGGTGTAATCTATTTTCCACCACCACCTTACATGGATGGGTATAATGGTGTAAATAATAACTATATATTATTATTTTAAAGTGAAATTGATTCTGAAATAGTATACATACACTCCAATACAGTCCCATGATCATGAGAACGATATCATCACTCGTGCGTACGTACGGACTACCGTCTCCACGACGCGATGAGATTCATTCTCCACTTTAACCATTCATGAATGATTATAAAGTATATATAATAAGTAATCATGAAATATATGACATAATAATGATACTGGATTTATGTTTATATATATGTATGTCATCCACTTAATTCCATTCAACTCAATAAGGAATCAAAAACAACGTTCATGCGTACGTACGGCCTACCGTCTCCACGAACGGTGTATTTCTTTCCATTTACTGATTTATTATATATATGTATATTATGAATATATATTATATATAAATCATGTTTTATATTCTGGAATTAAGTAATCATGATCTAAGTAATCGTATGAATAATTACAAGTCATATCACGGACGACAAATAAAACGATTTTACCCAAAACGCTCTTTAACATGGAATTTACAAAAGAACGGGTAATATAAAGCCATAAGTGAACCATATATGATATCATAACAATGAATATGATTCTGGAATAAGTCAATGACATTATTTAAATCATTATACAGGAGGTTCTGACACATACAAAGCAAATCGGACCTAAGGTAAGGGAAATATCACAATCTCATTTTTATCCAAGATTGTTTATACTTTGGCATTTAATGGGGTGTATTTTATCATCCACATCCATGTTTCCTTGATATGTAATATTATTTCCATCCACCTACAATTGTTTAAAACCAATTTTACCCTTCGTTTAGTTTTTAGTAAAAGATATGAAAGGAATATTTTGTCGTTTTTCGTACGAGGTACGTTTTTGACTTTTCCGACAAAAGTACGAGAATAATGTTTTTTAACATATACGACATGAATGGATTTTTAAAACAATATTTCCAAGAATCTTCCTTTACAAGTTTTCAAGTTTATTTTTAATCAACTTCTTTTAGTTTAAAATTGTATGACATGTAATGAAAGGAAAAATGTTTTTGAAGTAGAAAGGATATTTTCCTCAAGAATGGAGTTCAAGTGTTTTATCAAAATTATTTTCCATCTAAGATAATAAAGGGTTCTGTTTTTATCCCTATTATTACATTGATTTGATTATGTTGTGATGGAATTATATGTTTATGAATTCCTTTATCTTATATGAATTGTTTTATGATGTCACGATGTTTAAGATTCCCATTTTTATTACATGGGTTATGCTATGATGTATGGTTTATGATTTTGTGGCACACATAAGAATGGTTTCATTATGAGATGGGTGGGACCTATATCTCCCTCCAATGCATTGGGTAAAGATTTTATATCTCATGAGATAGACATGGCTGGAATGGTAGGTTATACTCGTTCAGTGAAACAGGACTGAAATGAGGAGTGAACTCGGTTTAGAAAGGGACTTTTTCCACTAAGATAGTCTTGGAAATGAGTCTTGACTAACAAGAAATGATTCTCTATGATTATGTGTGTATGCCACAAAGTTTCATGTTTTATATTATGATTATTGGGATTACATTTCACTACTATGATTTATCCCTTGTTATGAAATTATGATCTCTTTTGCAGGTTAAGCTTTCCAAAAGATATGTTCTTATGAATATGACGTGATTGATATTTCTTTTGTTAACCCTTACTGAGCATTTGAGCTCACCCTTTTATGTTTTATTTTTCCCATGACATAAAGAAAGGATTTAGGTTTAAAAAAAGTATATCTTTATGGGAAATGTTGAAGATCTTTCACCACGATTAGAAGATTATATTCCGAGATTCCAAAGATACTAAACTATTACGGTCCTTGTGTGTGTGTTTTTGTTATGTACTAAGTATTCCGCAAAAGTAATGTAATGTCAATGTACGTCAAGCTTCAGGTCTCTACAACAGGACCATGTATTCTCCCAAGATAAACTTCTCAGATATCTCTCGGCAACTAAAAATATAAAAAAACACTCTTGACCCCTAAAAAGTTTAAAACAAGGATAAAAAACATGAACTAATGATTATAACAAGAGATAAAAGAGAAGAAAAACAATAAGAGACAATGGAAACAAACAATCATACCTAAAATCTAGTATAATTATGTTATAATTACCTCCACCCTCATCTGTGTTTTCTTCCCACATATGTGTTATAATACCCCCACCCCCACATGTGTTATAAACCATAACTATATACTTTCCATGATGATTTTTTTTGGAATAAAATATTTAAAATAGTTGTTGTTTCACTGACATACCAAGTTCCACATCATGGTCCTCTAAGATCAAGACATGATACAGGTCTAAGAGATACAATTTTAGCTATGATAGATAAAACAAATCATGAATCTATGTCATATGATATGGAAAGGGAAATAAATAAATCATTTTCCCAGTCCACTCAATAACCAAAAATGGTCTCATGTATCTTAGGGATAATATCCCCAATTTTCCATGTTGTAGATGACATAATAGATGTTAAACTCTCAAAAATATCAGGCCACTAACTAAAAACATAAAAAATGAATCTTTAATGCTAATTATAATATTTATACTAGATTTATGTTGTCTCCATCCTTTGATGAATCTCTTGGATTTTCATTGACTTCTCCTATGCCAAACTAGGTCCCACAAAGGATGCTTCACCAATCTCCATCCAAAAGAGTGGATATTTACAAGTCCATCCATACAAGTCTTTAAGGGGTTCCATTTTAATGGATGAATATTTGATGTTATTGTAGCTAAACTCAAACGATTCCAAATATTTATATCACTATCCTCTAAAGGAAGGGACACAAGAATGAATCATGCCCTCCATAATTTGTATTTCCTGTTCCATTTAACCATTTTTTGAGTATGATATGTCATACTCAACTTTACTTGAGATCCTATCTTTTCCCAGAGTCCTTTCAAGAAACTATAAGCAAATTTAGAATGCCTATAAAAATTTATTTCATGTGGAACACCATGAAATATGACTATCTCTTGTATATAATTATTTCCCACGTCCTTATATTTATTGGTATCTTGAATGATAATAAAGTGAATTGATTTGTTCAATCGATGAATAAACACCCAAATTGAATTCTCGCCTAAGAGAGTGTGTGACTACCCAACCAATATTTCCACTTATATATCATCACACATCTAAGTCATCATAGGAAGTGGTTGAATTAGACATAAAGGATTTTTATTCCCATCCTAGATCTTTTTACATGTATAGTAATGGGAAACAAAATGCGAAATTTATTATTTCATACCAATCCCTTATGAATGTTTACTTATATCATAAAATAGCTTCTTCATTCCTGGGTGTACCACCCAATATGAATTATGATAGTTCCCCAACAAAACCTTCCTCATAGTCATTATAATGATATTACATTCCCAAAATAAAATGATACCCTAAAAAGATATGGACAATTATTTAATGGTTTTCCAACCATATAAAAAATCCTTAATGCCACTAAACTCATCATAAAGCATCTTTTTCAAGAGAATAATATCAAGAAGTGGGGATGTCAACTAAACACTCACCAGTTATTCATAGTCTCATTCTTTTGGACATTGAACTAAAAACGAGGAAAGAGAGGTATCATATATTACTCCTCTAAATATTATTCCACATCCTGTGATGGGTGATTCTTACTCAAAGAATCAATAAAAAAATTTCCCCTTACCAGGGGTGTAAGAAATTTATAATATAATACATATTGGTACACCAACTATCAACCCTATCAAATATTCACATATTTTAGCTTCAATATGTTATTAAATATTTTTTTATCAAAATTAATATTATAACATTTTACAAAAAGTTAATTCCACAAATTCATAAGAGAATGCATCACAAATTTGAGTAATATATCACTATTAAGATATTTTTTCCATGAGGATGGGGATGAAAAGAACTATACGGTACTAAATCATCACCCTCCATGAGAATATAGTAGAAATTGGAGCCTGATGCATCACAAAAGAGTACATAACCTATCCAAACATCTTAAAGAGTCAACACTAGGGAAAATGTAAAAAGACACTTAAACTAATCAATGGAATCCAAATATTTTAAATTCCAAATTAAAATAACTCCATTAAGGGTGATAATAGTTAAATTAGAATTCATATTTGATAAATGTTTCAAAAAACCTACACTAATACTATTCGAATCCCAAGAAGTTGTGGATCTCAAAGAGGTTTTTTGGTTCCTCCCCTCTTATGGAATCTTTCACCATCTCCGGATCAAATGAAATACCATGTTTGGAAACCATGACTCCCAAGAAATTTACCACTCAAATCAATTAAATATTTATTTTGATAGTTTTCAATAAAGTCAGTTATTTCTAAAGATTTACAATATAGCACTTAAAATACACAAATGGTCCTCCTTGGTTTTGGAGTGAACCAAGATTTCATCCATGAATACAAAAATAAAACAATTATAGTACTGGTGGAAAACATTGTTAATCAGCTACATAAACATAGTAGGAGAATTAGTTAGACCAAAAGGTCTAATAATATACTCGTAATGGTAATTCATAATCCTAAAGATAGGCTTAGGGATATCAGCCTTCTGGATCCTATGATGGTGATAACTAGAATAAATATAATTTATTGAGAACCATTTCAGTAATTTTAATTAAAAACAAAAATTTCAAACATAGAGTGACAGATACTTATTCTATATTATAACCTTATTTAGATTTCATTAATTAAAAAATGGGTGAAGGGTTGCATTGGATTTCTTGGAAAGAAGAATATGTTTTTCTCAAGGTGAAACAATTGTTCAAATGAAGCCTTTGGACACCTAGTAATCCAACTATGTCATTAACTCATTCATTTTATCTAGTTCCATTTAGTAAATAGTAATAGATATATTCTAGGTTCCTAAAACCAAGACAATAGAAAGCTCTACCTATCCCATTGATGGAAACCAATAAATAATTGATGAGAATACATCCAAACGTTAATTGATACTAGAGTAAGATCTCCACCTAATGATTCCTACTCCATTTCAAAATCATACAAGGATATCACCTACCCAACTCTATAGGTGGAGATCTGGCTCAACTCAACCTTAGGTCCTATTTTCCATGAAACAAACAACACTCGTGATCACGGGATGAAGTGTGATATAGTGGTTTGATATCAAGGTTTAAGAATCCCCACCTGAGATTGAAGTCTGATAAAGGGAATACATAAGAAGTGCATTAAAGACCATTATTTATCTTTATCCAAAGTTTCTTTTCAATATCCATTAAATATGTAATGTCATCTTTAATAGGATTAATCATCTCAATAATACCTCTAGATGGAAAATTTTGAAGGGCATTTGTATCAAATAAAGTAGTCACCAGAGGTGAAATTATATTAATGATACTTATCACTATCTGAAGACCCAAATAGTTTATATTGGATAGTTATCCATTGAATGAAGAAGACTTATTCTAGATGCATGTGGTTGAATCCCATTATTAATGAAGCATATGATAAATTTTTAATTCCTATCATTACTAAAGAAACCATACTACTATGTATAGTGGTAAAAACATGGAAAAACTTTTAAAAGTGACCTGATCATCCATAGAAGCTATAAATATTTAATGCCACTAGAAAAATACGATTAAAATAACCAATATCATCACACTGGAAGTAAAAAGGTGGTCCTTTTTTCCGACATTGCTGCTGATTTTTAATATTTATTCTATAAGATCTATTATTATTATAGTTTCCAACTCAATAATCACCCTACATCCTCTTTCCTTTAAAATAACCATTGAAACTACCAATAAGAGTGGGAGGAACTCCCTTAAACCCTAAATTACCATTCATATAAAATTAATCCATCAAATACTTATCCTAAACATCATCATATGTATTGATCTTTAGCATAAATTCCTAAAATCAAATATCCAATTGAATACCCTTATCAAATATTTGGGCCTTTATCTTTTTTTATACTTCCTCTTGTGAAAACTAAGTGAGTTCAGCAAACCCATCGGAATAATGAGTTATGATCCAATCAGCCTATATAATGTTGAGAAATTCCATAAAAATAATAAAAATAATATAGTTTTAATAGAACTATTCTATGAAAAGTGGATTATATTCCTTCCACCTCAAACTAGTCTTCTTATTTCTATAATGACTGTATCCCACCATCTCTAGCTCACCCCATCATGTTTTACGATGACACATTCCACCATAATGGAATCTGATTTCTCCAAGAACTCAAATATTATTTTTATCTTTTTCAGAAAAATCCTCTCCACCTTGAGGATCATTCATTCCCTTTAAGAAATGTGGTCCATAACAATGAAACTTATAGTAATGATCTTTATTATCGTCCATACAGGGATCCACTAGAGGACTATAAACATGAATGGGTGCAGCCACCTAGCCTAGAGCTTGGACCACACACATAACTACATTTGTGAGTTTTTTATCTAGTGGAGGGCTTACTTACTATGGTTCATTAGCATCTCCCCCTTGATGTCTATCTAGAATCATTCTAGGGTGCATGGTATTAAAAAATAATAATAGAAAAAAAGTATACAAAAGTCAAGGGACACAAGATCCACAATAATATCAATCAAAATTTATATTGGGAAAAAATCAAAATAATATTGGGAAAATTCTATAATAAAATAAAAAAATTAATCAAAATTGACTTTTCCCCAACAACTTGTGGTAAATTAGGGTTTTATATTATAAGATATGGCAAGTCACTCACTTCTAACCAGCCCTTGATGTCCATAAAACCTCGTCTTCTATCTACCACGACATCCCGAGTTGCATACTAAAATCAAATAAATGATAAAACCCCCCATTGAAACCAAATATTAATAAACCTACCTAGATAATCTAATTAAATAAAAAAAACTAATCCTTGCATATTCTAAATGGAATTCGTGATCCCCACAGTTTATCAAATAATTCATTAGAGTCCAAGAATGATCAAGAGGTAATTAATTACACCACTATAATAAATCTAATGGAAAAATAAATGGATAACAATAAATAAATAATCTGTATGAAAAAACTCGCCAAGAGATAAGCACCTCAAAATGACAAATATAAGTCAAAAAACAGTACATCAACGACATTTATCAAATAAAACCACAAATAAATCCTCACCAGACCTCCATGTATCAATTTTATTACATAATATAATGGTTATCACCATGTCCCATGGTCCAACTAAACATGAAAAACCACCACTTTCATGTACTAATTTTTCTTTCCCAATACCTTACTTGAGAAACTATATAAACACAAGAAGGAAAAGGTAGAGTGTCAACAATACTAGAATAATAATATTCCTCTAATCATTTTCTAAAAATTTCTTTATAAATAAACCAAATATACTACATTTTATATAAATCATTGAATCATAATATTTTCACAACACATAGAAAAAAATTGTTCTAAAAAAATTAATGTGTAAAATAAGATAGGTAAAAAAGTGAATTTCTATTGAAAAATGAATATATAAGCATCTTTTTCAAAATTGGAATGAATAAATAATTTAATTAGAACATGCATTAATAAATTATTTCATAAAAATTGGTATTTAATAATAAATTTCAATCATAAAATCATGGTTTTATAAATCATGGATAATTTTGATGAAGTCACGAGGTTCCACACAATCTCTTTGAAATTGCCCTATAAGTGTAATTTGTTTTACCTAGTTTATATGTCATGCTCCTAACAAACTAGGATATTATTTTCTCCATGGTTCAAAATAATTCATAGTGATATCATTCAATTCAATCAATCCTCAAATATTTTTAAATCATCCCCAAGATCATGTTTCAAAACAGTCCATTTCATTTCAAAAATAGATCATTGAATAGATTTTATCCAAACATGTTCATTTTAATATAATTCATTTAATTTATGATATAAAATAATTTCATGAATTTTCTTCCCAAAATTGATCATAAAAATAATTTTATATATCATTCATTTCAATTATAGACCATTTCACAGAAATCAATAATTTGTTTTCAAATTCATTTATGAAGATATTTCATCACAGAATCACACACATTCCAGTTAAAAATAATTTATCAAAAGGGACTCAAAATAGTATTTCAAAATCATTTATAATTTCAATTCAAAAATAAAAGGCAGAAATAGTTTCAATTGATATAAATTGACATTCAAAATCACCGATAAAAATCAAGATCAACAAGCTCTGACCAAAAAATCCTCATTAGAAGGATCGAAGGCAAAAAATATCAAGCGAGATTTATAGAATCAAAATTCATCAAGTCATGATATGGATCCATTAATGATAAGATTATCCACCACTCATCGAGATGGATAGAGAGGAGAAAAATTAATTCACAACCCAAATGAGATTACACATACCAAATAGAATCAAGGTATATACAAGTACAATAATCCTGTAAGAAATGAATATATAAGATCCAAAACGAGTCTCCAAGTCATGGGAGTTGATTTAGGTTTGATGGATATGTGTTAATAGTTTAATAATATAATGAAACAAATAAATTTTTGAAGCATCCTTTACTTTCTTAACCAGGATCTGTGGCAATGGAAAGTAGTTGGATCCCACTAGCTAGCTTAAAGAACCAGTAAAATTATATGTAGGCTTAATAATGCCACTAGCTGGTCGGCAGAGTTCTTATAGGAACTCTTTTCTACCAGGATCTCATTGGCTTGTAGGAGGACGTCACCAGATCACTAGTGGGATTTCTATAGTAAGACCCTACTGAAATTCTCCCACAGCCTGGTCAGTTTCCATCAAAAGGTAGCACGTGGAACTCAAGTAGATATTATAGCTACAGGACTATGCCCACACCCATGGTAAACATGTCATCCAACTCCTGGCCTCTCAAAATAGAAACCAAAATCTCTTTTAACCCCATTAAAGGCTCAAATAATGGGATGAAACCAAGAATTAATGGGGATATACTGGGTTCAAATATTGAAAAATAAGAAGATCAAAATAAATAAAAATAATTATACATAAAATATTGTGTCAATATGTTACCTATAATGTTTACATGCAATATATTTTTAATCTAAAATATAAACATTTTGAAACTGGGAACTGGTAAATAAAATATTTCCTTTTGCATTAAAAATATTAAAAAATTATTTTGAAAATTAATTTTGAAACCTCTATCAAATAATTGAATAATATTTAGTAAATTATACTTCATGAGTTTGAAAAAAAATATCACTAATTTGAGAATATTTAGACAAACCAATCATTCTTATACTGGAGATTTTCATTTTTAATCATTTCCAAATGTGACATGTCCTCCATACATGTTTTTGAGAAGATTAAATTTTGAAGGATCTCCCACATATGACTTCAGTTTTCATTATCCATGTACCTTGTACCTTCTTATGTTTTTGTCTTGTACTAAAAAAAGAAAAAAAATATAGATTTCGGAACCTATATCTTAAGTCTACTTAAGTTATCCAATCTTGATTTTGGAATCCAAATTTATTAGAAGAAACATATTCCATTAGAAATATGTGAAGAGATGTGAATTTATTTTATTATATGATATCTATAACTATAATAATTATATACATAAACAAGATATCTAAATTTAATAAAATATTTAATAAATTTATCTTCCTAAATTTACTTTACAAAATTATAATTTTTTACCAATTTTAGAAAAACTATATTGTTTTGAAAAACTAAAACCACCGAGATTTTAATAGGTAATATAAACTAAAAATCGTATTCCAATGTTTTACCCCTTTAGTAAAATTATAAATAGAATATTTTCGATCATTATTTTGAAAGTAAAAATTTAAAAAATTTGGTTATTCTTTTAGCGTTAAAAATTAGTATTTTTTGTCTTTTAAAAGTTTCCTTTTTTAAGATAATAAAATTATTTTTTATGATATTAAAATTTTAATATAAGTTCCTAAAATCATTTTTACTATACTTTTTTGTATGAAAAAAATCATAATTGTTAAAGGAATTAGTAGATGAAATATAATATTAAGAGGAGGAATGAGAAGGAGATTGAAGAATATTAGAACTACCCTTCATTATTCCTTAGTATATGTCCTGAAACAGTTATAACTTTCATCAACTGATTTGAATGTTGAAATTGTGTCCTTACTAGCACTCCAAGTTGAAAAATTTCTAGATTTATTACCTTTTTTTTCTATTTTTAATTTTTACTATTCAATGGAAAATCCAGTTTGATGTGGCTGTTATTTTTGTAAGTAAAAAATTTACATCAAATTCTAGATTTTTCTTTTTAATGTTTTGATTTGATCTCTTGTTTTTATTGTATTTGTAAATAATCTAAGTACAATTAACAAAATTAGAGTCACTCTCTGATGATTCATTTTTTTCTCCTTGAATGAAATTTTTATTTCAATTTCTTATCCCTACATCACCTATTTTTAATCTTTTAACTTCATGGTTTTCTAATATTCTATCTGATAACCTATGAGTTCCTCAACCACCATATTTTTAACATCAATAGCTTCTTGGATCGCATTGAATTTCTGTCCAGAAATACAATATAAAACTTTATGTTTTTTCTTAACCAATGTTTTGATAGAAATAAAGTATCCAATAGATTTTTAGACATTCATAATATCTTTAAATATAGTAAACAAATTATTGACATACACATTATGATTCATAGAGAACACCTCAAATTTTTTCATATAAATTTCAATACTTATATCCTTAAGTTTATTTATTCCTTGTTTCATAACATATAATAATTTAGAGACTTAATATTTTATTTTTTTATAAAGAAACTCTATTGTACCCATTAATAAATAAAGAATAATTTAATGTAATCATATATATACCATCAAGTTTAAAAGAAGAAGTATCATCAGGGGTCAATTTTTATTTATTTCCAATTGAAAGAGTATATCAAAGAATAAAAATCTTATAAATATGACTACCAATATATATAAGAAAGGTATACATTCTTGATTTCTAATAATCATAATTATTACCATAAAAAAGAGATCATGGACAAAGGATTTTCCTTTGGGACCACCATGAGTGTTTTAAAAATATATTTTAAAATACATATTTTCTTTAAAAATAGGTTTGTGATTAAAAAATCATTTAAATAATTTGAAAACAAATCAATAAATAGATTAAAAACCCATTTGATACAAAATGTAGGTCTAAATTAAGTAAAATTTAAAGAGGGGTGAATTTCCACTTAAAATTTTAAAGGGAAAACACAGTGTTTAAAAAAATAATTGTAATATATTGATAAAAATAAACCTTTTAAGAGATAAAACAAAATAATAAAATATGAAACCACAAAAAAAAATATTTGTAGAGGAAAAAAACAAATTTAAACTAGTGAGTAATTCTATTAAGTATGTTTAAGGGATTAAAAAATTGAATAAATAAAAAAATAACATGGAAAAAATTGGAAATTAAATAAGACACTATATTTGGTCATGAATATTAGTAATATCTACTAATGAGACCCTATATATACCACCCCAATTGATTTAGGATTTACTGTATTAGTCTCCAAGCTTTAACATAAGCTAAGATACTAAAACATTCCCTTGTTTGTTTATATAAAAAAACAATAAATACAATAGACACTAGAAATTTAATAGGAAATATAAAAACCTCAAAAAATACTTCCATTACTTTTAAATAAAAATGGAAGGAATACTAAATTCCTACACATTAATTGCAGTAAACCCTAAAATTCGAAGGAGGAATAAAAGGGGATTTCTAGGAATAAATAACTTTTTAGCTAGGTCTCAGTTATTTGAAAAAATATAAATAAAACTATTAGAAAATGATAATAATATATGTGTGTGAGAAGATATTACAATTTTCAGACAATATAGAATAGTGAAAATAAGATTTATAAAAGAGAACACTTTGAGATACATTTAGTGACTATAACACATTGTTTTAGTAAATTCTAATAGAAGTTTAGTGTCCAAGGCCACCAATGTCCCAATTTAGAGGTTCTAAAATATTGATTAATGTTATAGAATTTTTTAAGTGTCATAAATTCATTAAGGATGAGATTTTATGTATTTTGATCAACATTTAATTATCCTTGTATGATTTTATATCATAGCCTCTTGTGGTGTGGTATAATCCTATGTGGTTTACAATGTTTTTTATGGGGTATCACATAGAGCTATGGTGTAGAGTCTAGTAAGATCACATTAGTAGTACAAGCAATTTTTAAGTATTTATGAAATAGAATTTATGTGGTTCAATGGATGACTCTTGCATAAAGAGTTATGTGGTGTATATATTTACCTTATGACCTGGCCTTTCTTATTTTTATAAGATTTAAACATTTACATTTGTGTGGTATTCAAAACTTTTTTCATATCCTTTGAATAAGAACTTTGATAGTGATAAGATTCTATATAGTCCTTATTACTATACCATAATTTATATTACAAGGCTTTATGTGTCATGGTGAATATTATTTTGTCGTGGTGAAGTTCTCATCATGATGAAATTAAGAATAAACATTTAAATTAATTTGGTAAACACTTTAAATATTGATGGTGATCCTTAAATGTAATGAACGGTGAGAATTATAAAAGTAAAAAAATCTCCCCACCATATTATTATATGTCCCCAAAAAGGACCTCAAGTCACATAATTAATAAAAATTTGAGGCTATTACTTCATTAGATGTTATTTTCACTCTTATGCTTCTTGATAAAAATTCTCATGTTTCTATAGATTATGAACTGATAAAACAAAATTTCCGCACAAATATTTATTCTAGTGGTTGAGAATTTGAATTCTGTGTTCTTCCAGTGAACCTTTAGGCACAAAATCAAACTCCTCACAATATGGAATATAAAATGATATAGTATGGTATTTCTCTCACTTGGAGAAATGAAAATATTATGAATACATATTATTTATAGTGGTAATTACATCATGTAAGTGACTTTTCCAAGAATTTAAAAAATCTAAAAAGGTCTTCCATTTCTCAGTCTATCTTACATCACATCCTCAATCATCTATAAAATAATCAAGGAGAAAATTTCCAGAATAATTAATCAACCACTACCATATCTAATGGTTTATTATGATTATTTCTATAATATTTTTGGAGAGATAAAAAATAATTAAATGTTATTGAATTATTAAAATTTTATTTTTATATCCAGCATAATAATAAAGGTAACTATAGAAGGTTTACTAATTTAAATCCAAAACAATATATACTGATAAGGCCAAATTTATAAATCTTAAATGGGGGGATATTAATTGAAAGTTGATAATTTTTGTTCTATGAAAGTTCAATCAATGATAAATTATTATTACACGATACTCGAAAAATTTATACACAATTACGTGACATATCATCCAAGATTTGAATCACCCTATTAATTTTTCAATATCTTTAAGGGTGATACATCATGCTAAGATTCACCTATGTGAGTGCAGCATCTAAAATTCCATTCCAAAATAAAGAGGTAAAAAATGGATCTCTATCTAAAAAATCTCATAAATCACACCATGTAATTTTACTAGCCCATATATTTACAACATTCTAAGGTATTAATCCTTCAAAATAACATTAATTAAGAGAAAATCGGTTAATTTCATCAACTTTTCTACTATAACTCAAATTGTATTCATCCATCAATGAGTATATGTAAATACAGTGATGAAAAAAAAACATTTTCTCACCTATAAGTAATAATCGATAATAGATGAATAATTCCTTTGATGTTTTCATCCTCAACATTCACTTGTTTAAAAGATGAGCATTGAGATACATAAATTGTGATGTCACTTATTGTACTAGGCCACCAATATTTATTCTTTGTATCATAATACATATTCATTTCATATATATAAGATTTACATTGTGAATATGGTAGTTAATCATCACTACCTTCTTCAAATATAGTGGAAGCACAATGTGATTTATAAAGATAATGACACCATCATAGGAAGGTTACCATTCACTGTTGGTCTTTCTATATTATAAAATTTCTTTAGTATGTTGAAATTATGAATATTATGGTTTGTAATAATGAATTATGACAACCCTGCTTTTTATTACAACTTAAACATTCTTTATTACATAAAACATCACTTGATCCAACAAAGAAGATCGAGAGGTTTAGTGTCTTTGGGGCTTAGGATCATTACATAAAAACTTTAAACTTGAAATACAACATCTTTATTGAAAACTTCCTTTACATGACCACTACATTCCTTCGTACTTAGCATTGCATGAGATAACCTGATGACATGCATAAGAAAAGGGTGAGCTATAAAGCCCAGTAAGGGAGTAAACAATTAATAACATGAGGAGTGAAATACATGTTAGGCAATAGGAATATCAATAGAGCATAATAGAAACATGAACATAAAGGCATGATAAAGCATGATAATCATAACATTGAAATGTGGCAACAACACTTAACATTGAATTAGCATGAGCCAAGGCTCATTTCACATGGAGCATGAGTAAACCCTAATTGCACTTGAAGCACGAGTAAACCCTCATTGCACTTGAATTAGCATGAGTAAACACTCATTGCACATGATGTATCATGATACTCTACTTTACCCAATGCATTGGAGCGCTATAAAGGGCGCACCCTTCTTACACATTTCATTTCATGCATAAGTGTGCCACATGGATCATAAAACATGGATTCATAAAACATAATAATTTCTTCCACGATAAAGGAATGTGGAATTCATACATGAAAATTTATAATAAATATGTAAATGTGCATAAAGTTGAATACCCTTGATGGAGAAATGGGCATGGTATTCACTACACAAAGACATTGGCTTAGAAAATCGGTGCGATTTCGGCAGCGTAACGGTGTGACATAAGAATTCATAAAAAATGTTGATGAGAGAGAAAGGGGTTCCTCGTCATATTTACATGTAATGGACAGTAAGTAGATCATATATATACATGTCCCAACAATAGAAATGGAATTTAGATTCATGATACAAAAGTATTGCTTGAATGTAAAAGAAGAGAGAGAAGTTCCTTTCGGAATTTCGGCATAGTAACGGGTGTACATGGGAGGCATTTAATGAGAGAGAAAGGGTTCTCCCATCATTCAAACAATAAGAGGGAAGTATGGGGGAGGTGATAAACCATACCCCAACATTCATAATTGAAATTAAAAGGGCAATACAACTTAAAGAAAATTGACAAAAATGAGAAAGGAAGAAAAAACCCTTACTTGGAAGTGTGCTTCCAAAGGCTAGAGAGAGGCTTGTGAGAGGCTTCTTGGGAGATTGGGGCACCTTGAGAGGATTCTAGAGAGAGTAGGGCAGAGGCTGGACGAATTTCAAGGGATTTTAGTGAGGAGGAAGTGGGAGCTTGTGTGGGTTTATATAGGAAATGTGAGAGAATTCTTTATTATTTAGGTTTGGGACCCCTTATATTAAAATAATCCAAACCACAAACCATCCCATGGTATTTGCCCATGGTTTCTGGAAAAGGAAAGAGGAAAACAATATTTTAAAAGTCCAAGGTCCGAACTTATTAAAAAATTAGGGTTGCTTATGTGGAGGTGAGTCACACTCCCATGGAAATTAATTTAAAAAGGCAAAGTGTTGAATAAGTTTTGAGGGCTCCATTAATGCTTTGAAAAGTAAGTCAAACAAACCCAAAACCTCATTATTTTAATGATAAAACACATATTGGCAGAACATAAGGATTATGGTATTTTATTACATCACCATTGGGTCATTATGATGTCATAAAACACATTATATATTTAAATGGTATTTAATTTTTACCCAAAAATTTGACTGTCTCCGAAAATTATGAAAAAATCACCAATGGATAATTTCGACGTCCTGATTCCAAAAATAATATTTATTTTATTTAAATAATTTTCTGAATATGTGAATTTTCACTTTTAAAATAAAAACCGACATTTATAAAAAAATTCACGGGTTTTGACAGAAATGGCTTTCAAACCTTAATAAAAATTTTAATTGCATTCATAAAATTATAAGATCATTTATACTTAATAAAAATAATAATATAATATTAATAATAATATTTTATTAAAATATTATTTAATTCAAAAATACTTTAATTTAATAAAATATAGTTCTTAATTAAATAATAACTAAAAACACCATTTGTACTTTAAAAACTAATTACAATGTATCAAAAATGACTAGAAATTATATTCATTATTATATACAAAAAAAAAATAATGTACATGAACATGGTGCTATTTATTTGTTACATAACCCCTTAAAATAGCCGCATAAGACCTAAGGGTAAGGTGTGCGATGGTGACAGACTCTTGGGGTTGCTCGGATAACATCACTCGAGTGGTAATCTCTATCAACTTCCATTTTTCCCGTAGACGATCACGTTCGAGATTGACTTGATGAAGCTCAGCTTGGGCTTGGTCAAGGGAAAAGCCCAAAGACGCCACCTCTTGTCCGAGCTCCGACAAATGGGCTTCGTAAGGGGCAATTCTACTGGATGAGGCCATCGCTTCCTTTGTCTGAGTAGAAAAGGGTTCGTTAAAGCCTTATATTTATACTACTCAGATGATCACTGTTCAACGGCTATAAAAGTAACGGTCACAAATCTTAACATAAAACTAAAGAAGTTGACATCTTATAAAAACATTTTTTTCATAAAGAAACATTTAACTGGATCAAGAGGGATTTTCCATTAATGAAACTTTGGGTCGTTACAACATTCCCCCCTTAAGAAATTTCGCCCTCGAAATTTTCCTTTTCCCACACTAAAAAAAATGTGGGTAACTTAACTTCATCATATCCTCCGACTCCCAAGTTGTTTCTTTAAACTTGTGGTTTATCCACAACACCTTGACGAGGGGCATTGTCTTATTTCGTAGAACTTTTTCTCTATGATCTAAGATCTTCACTGGTTGCTCCTCATAAGAAAGATCATCTTCCAATTATACCACCTCGGAAGAGAGTACATGTGAAGGGTCCGGTATTTACTTCCTTAAGAGGGATACATGAAAGACATCATGCACCTTGGACACAGTCGGTGGAAGTGCTAGTCGATAGGCCACAGCCCCAACATGATCAAGAATCTCGAATGGGCCGATGTACCTTGGACTTAACTTCCCTTTCTTTCCAAACCTCATGAACTTCTTCCACGGAGATATGCGTAAAAACACCATGTCTCCGACTTTAAACTCAAGGTCTCGTCGACGATTATCTGCATAACTCTTCTGTCGACTTTGGGCTGCCTTGATATGCTGCTGAATGGTTTTCACCTTCTCCACCATTTCTTCGACCATTTCCGGTCCAAGCAGCTTACGTTCACCGACCTCATCCCAACATGCCGGTGTTCTACACCTTTTCCCATACAGGGCTTCATATGGTGCCATTTGGATGCTCGAGTGGAGACTATTATTATAAGAGAACTCAACCAGAGGAAGATTTTGATCCCATCCTCCTTTAAAGTCCATTGAGCACGCTCTCAACATATCCTCAAGTGTTTGGATAGTCCGCTCGGATTGGCCATCAGTTTGAGGATGATAGGCCGCACTGAAGTTTACTTCAGTATTCAGAGCATGTTGAAGACTCTTCCAAAACTTAGAGGTAAATCTTGGATCTCGGTCAGACACAATAGATAGTGGTACTCCATGCAACCGTACCACTTCCCTGTTATATATCCGTTCCAGTTGATCCAAAGAGAAATCCTCTTGAATAGCAATGAAGTGTGCAGTCTTTGTAAGACGATCCACAACAACCCAGATTGTATTGTTGCCTTTGGATGTCCTTGGAAGTCCAATGATGAAGTCCATGGTGATGTTCTCCCATTTCCATTCTGGTATGGGAAATGGTTGCATAATCCCCTTAGACTTCTGCCTCTCTGCCTTCACTTGCTGACAACCAGGCACTTTGATGTATATTCAGCGATCTCCTTCTTCATATTATCCCACCAAAAGTTTTCTCAGAGATCTCGATACATCTTTGTGCTCCCTGGGTGAATAGAGAAATTTGAACTATGTGCATCATCCAAAAGTTCCTTCTTCAGCTCCGAACTTTATGGAACACATAGTCTTTTCCCAAACCACACAATTCCTTCCTCATTAACATTAAACTCTGAGGATTTTTCCTTTTTGAAAGCTTCCACTTTTTCTTGGATTACCGCATCATCCTTTTGAGCATCCTTTAACCTTTCCAAAAGAGATGGTTGAGCAATCATTTGTGAAAGGATTGATGATGTTCCCTTCTTTATGATTCCCACGTCCATCTTCATCAAGTCTAAGAAGATTGGATCCTTCTCAATTCTCATCATTGATAGAATTGCTGGATCCTTTCTACTTAGGGCATCCGCCACCTTGTTCGCCTTCCCAGGGTGGTAATGTATTGAACAGTCATAATCCTTGATGAGCTCTATCCATCTTCTCTGGCGCATATTAAGCTCTTTCTGTGTGAATATATATTTAAGACTCTTGTGGTCAGTATATATCTCACATTTCTCTCCATTGAGATAATGCCGCCAGATTTTGAAGGCAAAGATCACCGCCGCCAACTCCAGATCATGCGTTGGATAGTTTCACTCATGGATTTTCAACTGCCTTGAGGCATAGGATATCACTTTATCATTCTGCATCAGCACACATCCTAGGCCCTTCTTCGAAGCATCACTGAATACCACAAAAATCTCCCCACTTGTGGGTAAATTGAGTACAAGTGCAGTGATAAGCCTCCTTTTCAACTCCTTGAAGCTTTCTTCGCATTCATCACTCCAAGAAAACTTTACTCCCTTTCGAGTTAGCTTGGTAAGAGGGTTGGACAATCGTGAGAAATTTCTCACAAATCGTCGATAGTATCCAGCTAACCCCAAGAAGCTATGGATATCAGTTACCGATGTTGGCCTCGGCCATCCCTCAATTGCATCTGTTTTGGAGGGGTCCACAGATATCCCATTGGTTGTGATGATATGACCCAAGAATGAGACTTCCTTCAACCAAAACTCACACTTGTTGTACTTTGCATAGAGATTCTCCTTGTGCAAAGTCTCTAGTACAGTTTTTAAATGCTCTTCATGGTCCTCCTTGGTTTTGGAGTATATTAGAATATCATCTATAAAGACTACCAAAAATTTGTCTAGGTAATCTCTAAAGACACTATTCATCAAGTCCATGAATATTTCTGGAGCATTGGTTAGTCCGAAAGGCATTACTATGAATTCATAGTGCCCGTACCTTGTACGAAAAGCAGTCTTGGGGATATCTTCCTTCTTCACCCTTACTTGATAATATCCCGACCGCAAGTCGACCTTGGAGAAGTATTGTGCTCCACGCAGCTGATCAAACAAGTCATCGATTCTTGGGAGAGGATACTTGTTCTTTATCGTGATTTTGTTAAGTTCACGATAATCGATGCAAAGCCGCATTGACCCATCCTTCTTCTTGACGAAGAGGACTGGTGCACCCCATGGTGATGCACTTGGGCGTATAAACCCTTTATCCAGATTCTCCTATAGTTGTTTCTTCAGCTCTTCAAGCTCATCAAAAACCATTCTATATGGAGTCTTGGATATTGGTAGCGCCCCAGGTATAAGTTCAATTGATAACTCAACATCTCTTCTTGGAGGAAGACCAGGAAGTTCCTCGGGAAATACTTCAGGGAATTCCCTCACAATAGGCATTTCTTCATGGGTGGTTTCTTCCTTGGACTTAATCATCTGATCCAGATATGCGTGCTCATAAGGAAGTAATATCCATGCTTGAGATGATGGAGCTAAAGGAGATTAATCTTCCTCCTAACACTTGTAAAGAATCGGGGGTCGATTCTCCATATGGAGTGTGATTTCCCTCTCCCGACAATTTATGTTGGCTCTATATAAGGAAAGCCAATCCATGCCAAGAATTGCATCAAATTCCACCAAAGGGAGTATGATGAGGTTTTCTAGGAAATTAAATCCACATATTATAACAGGGGAGGACTTATACTCATGGGATGCAATGATTGCCCCATTTGTCGTACTCAGCGACATCTTTACTTCCATGATTTGTGGTGGTGCAGGGATTGTTATAATAAACTTTTGAGATATAAAAGAATGCGTAGAACCTGAATCAAAAAGTACGTTCACTATTCTTGAATGAATAACTAGCGTACCTGTCACCACTTCGTTGTCGGGGTTCACTTCGGCAGAAGTGATGGAAAAAGCTCTTCCTTGCTATCTTGGAGGTTGTTGAATGCCTCTGATAACCCTTGGATTAGAGCACTGATTCGCAAAATGACCCGGTTCTTTGCATTTGAAGCATTGAACAACGCATTGAGGTTCGAACGGAGCGTTCCTCTCCTCTGTCGCAGTTGCGGGTCCTTCTTGCTGACAGTTAACAGCTAGGTGCCCTTCTCTTCCACACTTGAAGCATTTTCTTATCCCCCTAAGGCAATTTCCAAGGTGCTTCTTTCCACACTTTTGGCAAGTGGGGTGCTGGAATTTCTTAGCCCCGTTGGATTTATCCATTGGACCACCAGCATTGAAGTCCACCTTATGCTTCTTGTCCCCCTGATACCCTTGTGATTCTCCGATCTCTATTTCAA
Organism: Viscum album; assembly: GCA_963277665.1. NCBI lineage: Eukaryota > Viridiplantae > Streptophyta > Magnoliopsida > Santalales > Viscaceae > Viscum > Viscum album. Next base: position 752,432,948 of record OY728132.1, on the reverse strand, counting down.
CCTTGAGGGCACAACAGACAATTTCCTCATAGCTGTCGAAGTCACAGATCGCTAATGCTTTCCGCAAGCTAGGCTTCAGCCCACCAAAGAAGCGGTCAACCTTGCATTCAGGGGTAACGACAAAGACGGAAGCGTATCGTGCAAGCCTTGTGAAGTTTGCCTCGTACGCTCCCACAGATTCTTCATCTTTCTTTTTGAGGGAAAGGAAGTCCCTTTCCATCTTAATACGGAGGGTGCGTGGAAAATATTTATCGAAAAACATCTTCCGAAATAACTTCCATTACAATGCTCGATCTCCCCCACAGGCTTTGTATTTTTGATCAATGTCCACCATTGATCAGCTTCACCCTCAATACGATAAGCCTCCAGGAGAACCTTCTCTTTTTCAGAGCATTGAAGGATGGGGAATATCTTTTCAATGGAGTCGATCCATTGTTCAGCGATCGTGGGATCAGATGATCCACTAAAAGTAGGATGCCTTTGTCTCATGAAGCTTTCAATAGCAACTTGTTCTTTCTTAGGGGGGGGGGGGGGTTGAACGTTCCTCTTGACCAGTTTTTCTATTCAAAACTTGAGTTAGCTGAGAGAGAAGCGTGACAAAGTTCGCGATTCCCACTCCCATTGGATTGGGCATCTCATAAGTACAATCATCACACTGATCTTCTCAACGGTTGTTAGCCCGAGTTCTCCTATTACCGGCCATTGGCTGGAATAAGCGGAAATTTAGGGGTAACACATAAAGGGAAATCCAAACACAAAAGTTGATGACTTATAAATAAACTTTAATCTCTTTAACTCATGAGTCTATAGGATTCAATCCAGGCTTTTCATGATCTTCCTTCTAACATATATTCTTAGGGGAATTTTTCCCTTAATAAGGGTTCATACTAAGATTGTGAATTTATCAAAACATGTCCCCCAGGAGTGTCATAACCAAGAGTGCAGCAAAGCCCGTTGTCGTGCACCAGTTCCCGTTCGAGTCTAGCTCAAAGCGGTGTTTTCGGGTTTTACCCCTAGGATACATCTGTGCCAGAGCCACCTCTACCTGCTCGTATCCAGACAGGGATGTATTAGTTTGATAAACCACTTACATAGTATTTACCAATACTTAGGGATGTTTTTATTATGCTTAGTCTTGTATCTAAGGCTTTACTAGGGTTTCCTAATCCCAAAAATAATTAAACCTATCCTCTGATACCAACTATGACAACCCTGCTTTTTATTACAACTTAACCATGCTTTATTACATAAAACATCACTTGATCCAACAAATAAGATAGAGAGGTTTAGTATCTTTGGGGCTTAGGATCATTAAATAAAAACTTTAAACTTGAAATACAACATCTTTATTGAAAACTTCCTTTACATAACCACTACATTCCTTCGTACTTATCATTGCATGGGATAACCTGAGGACATGCATAAGAAAAGGGTGAGCTATAAAGCCCAGTAAGGGAGTAAACAATGAATAACATGAGTAGTGAAATACATGTTAGGCAATAGGCATATCAATAGAGCATAATAGAAACATGAACATAAAGGCATGATAAACCATGATAATCATAACATGGAAATGTGGCAACAACACTTGACATTGAATTAGCATGAGCCAAGGCTCATTGCACATGGAGCATGAGTAAACCCTCGTTGCACTTGAATCACGAGTAAACACTCGTTGCACTTGAATTAGCATGAGTATACACTCATTTCAAATGACATATCATGATACTATACTTTACCCAATGCATTGGAGCGCTATAAAGGGCGCACCCTTCTTAAACATTTCATTTCATGCATAAGTGTGCCACATGGATCATAAAACATGGATTCATAAAACATAATAATTTCTTCCACGATAAAGGAATGTGGAATTAATACATGAAACTTTATAATCAATATGTAAATGTGCATAAAGGTGAATACCCTTGATGGAGAAATGGGCATGGTATTCACTACACAAAGACATTGGCTTAGAAAATCGGTGCGATTTGGGCAGCGTAACGGCGTGACATAAGAATTCATAAAAAATGTTGATGAGAGAGAAAGGGATTCCTCATCATATTTACATGTAATGGACAGTAAGGAGATCATATATATACATGTCCCAACAATAGAAATGGAATTTAGATTCATCATACAAAAGTATTGCTTGAATGTAAAAGAAGAGAGAGAAGTTCCTTTCGGAATTTCGGCATAGTAACGGGTGTACATGGGAGGCATTTAATGAGAGAGAAAGGGTTATCCCATCATTCAAACAATAATAGGGCAGTATGGGGGAGGTGTGAAACCATACCCCAATATTCATAATTGAAATTAAAAGGGCAATACAACTTAAATAAAATTGAAAAAAATGAGAAAGGAAGAAAAAACCCTTACTTGGAAGTGTGCTTCCAAAGGCTTGAGAGAGGCTTGTGAGAGGCTTCTTGGGAGCTTGGGGCACCTTGAGAGGATTCTAGAGAGAGTAGGGAAGATGTTGGACGAACATCAAGGGCTTTGAGTGAGGAGGAAGTGGGAGCTTGGGTGGGTTTATATAGGAAAGGTGAGAAAATTCTTTATTATTTAGGTTTGGGACCCCTTATATTAAAATAATCCAAACCACAAACCATCCCATGGTATTTGCCCATGGTTTCTGGAAAAGGAAAGAGGAAAACAATATTTTACAATTCCAAGGTCCGAACTTATTAAAAAATTAGGGTTGCTTATGTGGAGGTGAGTCACACTCCCATGGAAATTAATTTAAAAAGGCAAAGTGTTGAATAAGTCTTGAGGGATCCATTAATGCTTTGAAAGGTAAGTCCAACAAACCCAAAACCTCATTATTTTAATGATAAAACACATATTGGCCGAACATAAGGATTATGGTATTTTATTACATCACCATTGGGTCATTATGATGTCATAAAACACATTATATATTTAAATGGTATTTAATTTATACCCAAAAATTTGACTGTCTCAGAAAATTATGAAAAAATCACCGTTGGATAATTTCGACGTCCTGATTCAAAAAATAATATTTATTTTATCAAAATAATTTTATAAATATGTGAATTTTTACTTTTAAAATAAAAACTGACATTTATAAAAAATTCACGGTTTTTGACAGAAATGGCTTTCAAACCTTCATAAAAATTTTAATTGCATTCATAAAAATATAAGGTCATTTATACTTAATAAAAAAAAATAATTTAATATTAATAATAATATTTTATTAAAATATTATTTAATTCAAAAATCCTTTAATTTAATAAAATATAGTTCTTAATTAAATAATAACTAAAAACACGATTTGTACTTTAAAAACTAATTACAATGTATCAAAAATGACTAGAAATTATATTCATTATTATATACAAAAAAAATAATGTACATGAACATGGTGCTACTTATTTGTTACATAACCCCTTAAAATAGCTGCATAAGACCTAAGGGTAAGGTGTGCGATGGTGACAGACTCTTGGGGTTGCTCGGATAACATCGCTCGAGTGGTAATCTCTATCAACTTCCATTTTTCCCATAGACGATCACGTTCGAGCTTGACTTGATGAAGCTCAGCTTGGGCTTGGTCAAGGGCAAAGCCCAAAGACGCCACCTCTTTTCCGAGCTCCGACAAATGGTCTTCATAAGGGGAAATTCTACTGGATGAGGCCATCGCTTCCTTTGTCTGAGTAGAAATGGGTTCGTTAAAGCTTTATATTTATACTACTCAGATGATCACTGTTCAACGGCTATAAAAGTAACGGTCACAAATCTTAACATAAAACTAAAGAAGTTGACATCTTATAAAAACATTTTTTTCATAAAGAAACATTTAACTGGATCAAGAGGAATTTTCCATTAATGAAACATTGGGTCGTTACATGAATAATCTCAATATGAGGGGTGTAATGTACACATTTTCTGATGATTTGATATTATTCATTACCTTCATCTCAAAATCATAAAAAAAGATTAGTTTACTAGGATTATTTGTCATAACCATTTACAATATGATATGTAATGTAATTATTAAGGGTATTTGTGATAGTGTTCCATTTATTGGGAGTATAGGAAATGATAATGGAAAACATTTAAGGATATTTCATTGATGGAAATTGATGAATTTTTAGATATTTATACAAAAATATATAACGTAGACATTTAAGGTTAGTATAAATAGTAAAATTCTCATATAATACGTAGTATTTAAAATTCCTTAAACCATACATAACCATAACTTATATAAGATAGTGGGTTAACTATTTATTCTCAGTAGTATGTAACTAACAATAACTATGCACTACAACATGATAAATATTTTTAAACACACATTACACTAAAATGTTATATGCATTGAAATAAATAATACAACCATATTTGGGTTTTGGAAAAATCATAATAGGATATAATGTAAACCTTTTATTCAATTAATTAAATAACTTAGAACATTAATAATTCTCTCAAATCCCCACAACCTTTATGAGTGATTTATATCAATTGAGATGTTAGCATTGGGAAATACTTTATAAATCACTGATAATATCATTACAATCCTTTGATGATTCTTTTCTTAAAGATATCATTGGGAACCTGGAAAATTATAACAGTGTTTACCATTCCACGAACAATTGATATGGTTTTTTCTGAAACCACATGTCCAAATTAAATTACTTCTTGGATCCCATAGATAAAATTTCAAACTGTTGGTGGTCTCAAATAATTATAAATAGGATATTCAAGTAATGTTCATTCTTCTTATCAAACAATGAATTGAAAAATATTTCATCTACGAATCCCTTTAACAAAGTGTCTATGTGTGGGTGTAAAATATGGGTTACAATCATTAAGAATATAAAAATTGTATTTCTTATACCAAAAGGCATCATAAGAAACATAAAAATGATTATACCATATTTTAAAACATTTCATGGGAATATCATATAATTATTCCCAAAGACAATGATATACAATCTTAATAAAAAATTTAAGGAACCAATTTTCCATTTCAAAAGATAAAAATGGTTAAAAATGGGGGGTAGATACCTTTTGTTCTTAATTATCACTTGATTGATCTTTTGATAAATCATTCATTGGAAATGACACCAATTAGATTTCATTACATAGAGTATAATAGTTACACATGGAGAAACATTGGGATGAATGAATCCCTTTCCCTTAAAATCAATAAAATAAACATTCAAATATATTAATTCATAAAAATCCATATGATATAAAGGAAATTATATTGGTTACATCTTAGTGAAATGATCAATTGGTAACTCTACTTCCCTCTAAAAGATAATCCTGGAAAATCATCAAGAAACACTTTAGTAAAATCTATCACCATATGAAGAAGATCATTCCTTAAATATTCATCTCTAGCCTTCATAAATGGAAACTATATTGACTTTCAGAATATGAATTCTATATCGACTCAATTATGGATCTCATTATACATGAAATATATTATATTTACACTAAAAAGATTAAAATAAAACTCTTCAATAATATAAATCATTGTAAAATATAAACTCAGTCATTAAATCCATACATAAAATAATTCCAAATAGTTTATATATAAGAAAAGTAAATTAAATGATAAATAAACTTTATAAATGTTGAAATGATATCTGGGATATTGAAATAAATTCCACTTCTCCCCATGTGTAGTAGATTTACCCATATCATAAGGAATTAGTTCATATGGAAGGATCAATAGATCCACAATTCAATTATAGATAAATGAGACTGAGGAACATTTATAAAATTGTGGCATAGATATAAATGATGCAATAGTAATAGTACCTCATATCATGGAAGGTATAGCATCAAATTTGGTGGGAGATTTCTCAAATATAAATAAATACCCAGATTTAGACACTGTATCTCATCTCCTATAGAACTACGTATCAATCCTCAATAGAATCATCCCACAAGTAAAATTAAACCAATCCATATTTCTCTTAGGATATTAACCCACTATATTATAAGAATTTGAATATATCTATGAATCATTTAGAATAAAAGGTACCAGGATGTTATTATTTTGAATCCTAATTCTTGTAAACCTCTGAAGATGGCATGTATAACCACAAAAATGACATACCTTTTTACCATCCTAGTACAATGTCTCAGAATGTTCCTTCATTCCACACTTAAAATATAGAAGATTCAAATTCACCGTAATATATAGAGAATAATATCTAAAAAATTCTTTAATCTACCATCACCTATCAATTTTACCTCATCATGCTTCATTATCTTTTTTTAATAAGTTACATTCACTACCATTTGAAACATATGAAGCTCCACCTATTCTAGATAATATTTCTTGATTTGAATATACCATTAGTTATTTATCCACCAAATAAATGTAAGCTAGTATCTTAATCAAAAAGATATTTGATCATATGTTAGTGAAAACATGAATTTAAAAAGTTCAAAATTTTAGTATGTTATTATTGTTATGTTAATGTAAAAATAACACTAGCTTTAAAAATTGTACTTATTGCACTCTAACTATCTAATATATATATTATAGATTAATGAAATTTTATTCCTTATCAAAAATCATTATCTATGGTTAAAACTTTTGAGTAAATAAAGTTTGGAATTACTTTGATAATACATTCTCATAAATTTTTCCCAAAACTAAGGGCTCCGACCACATCATAATACTGACTTCAAATATGAAAGTGGGACACATAGTTTCAAATTTTTTAGGGGTCAAGATAAATTTTAATATCCCCTCAATCATATCCACCTAATCCTACACCTTTTTAGGATTTCATCTACCTAAAAATGTTGGAATATTATGGTTATGGAATTCATGAGATCAATCTAAAGCTTGATCTTTCCTAAAGTCAATATCTCTATTTTTACCTTAAATGGATCACAAAATTGTCTCGATTATATTTTTATCAACTATAGGAATAACATACAAAAAATTATTTATTTATCCCTTCTGAAGATTTAATAGGACCCTTATGTGTGACATAACTTTATAAATAAAATAAAATCAAACTAATTTTAATTATAACTAGAATATGAAAGTTAAAAAAAATAAATGAAATAAAACATATATAAATAACCGTATTAAATTTCAAAAATCCCTTAAAAAATAGTAAACAAGTAATAAATCAAAAAGGGACAAATACATAATGAAATAGAAATACATTTTGAACAAAAGGAAATGATTTTATTATGAATAGTCAGATTTTATCTATCTTGGGACCAAGGGAATGGTTGTGTAGACCATAATATATTATTTATATTGAGTTTCACAGTCTTTATACAATGAAATTCAATTATACAACCAAAAAATTCTTCCAATTACACCATAAACCTCCAAATAGTAAAAAAATGGTATGGAAACTCAATTAAAACATAAATAATACCCATTTAATCATGTAAATAGAAGGAAAGCTAACAAAATAAAGTTCAAAACAAGTCATATGTTCCAAATATCCCATGAAAATTCCATTATTGTACCAAAAAAGTATTCTCCAAACACTTTTTAAAAAACTACAACTCAAGCTCCAATGGTCATATCTCATGTATACCATATTTCTCATAAATAAATTTTATAAAAATATAAATATAATATTATTTTTGTAATGAACCAACCAAGATATCCAATACCATTACCTTTTTAATCCTTTCATGAGGAAAAAATAAAGTTCCTACTCATCAAATACTTCAAATAAGTGAGAAGGGCATCAATTTTATTTCATTAGAAATGGTTTCCCATGAATTCACATAAAATTAGATAATGTATATCAATAATGAATACAATATTTTAAATATATAAATATATAAATATAAATATATATATATATATTAGAGATATCAATCATGTGGAATACAGTTTTTAAAATAAGAAAAATCATAAAAAGGAACAACTTAAATAATAATTCATCAAAAACAATGAGATATATAAACATAATGTATTTCATAATCCTAAAATCCAATATAAAAAATATCCATATTAAAAAATTAAAAAAAGAGTAATAAAAGGTAATTTAAATCTTAAATGGATGAATACATGAGAGTTACAAAAATACAAGACAAAAAATATTCCAAAACTTACCATATTTGTGTGATAAGTAGGCACCCACAACTTTTTTCCTCTTTATAACATAAAAATTTTATTGACCATCCTATAAATAAAAACAATTAATATCATTTTACTAAATAATACGAAATATATATCAACCCATGTTTTTATATGCATTTACTTTGAAATAAAATCCAGGTATTTGGTAGCCAAATTTACACACAACCCTTAGTCTAAATGAATCATTATATAGTAATATTTTATAACCTAAAATTTAAATTGGATGGTGAAAATATAAATACCCTAATTAGGAGAAAATATTTATAAGTATTTTATACAACTAAAATTTATTTATTTTTTCATAGTAAATAAGTTCTCAATTTTCTGTAAATTAAATTTATACTATAAAAATATGTTTTCCTCTGAAATGGATTTTATTTCATTTTTTATGAAATAATTATGATTAATTTCTACTATTTATATAAATTTTAATTTATTGAATGTATATAATATTTGTAATCATCATTTAAATATTCTCTTGGGTTGAATATTAAGGGATTTTTCTAAAAATATTTATTTTTCAATAAAAAGTGAAAAATATCAATTTTTGTAAAAGCTGTCATTTATTTCAAAGTAAAATTCCCACTATGTTTTGAATTTTATATTAAATTAATATAGTAATAATTTAATTATTTATAATCAAATTAATTACATATTAATTAACATTATAAATTATTCTTGTATAAGTTCATTTTTTTCTTAAAATGTATTTTTCTAAAAACAGTTTTTACGTAGGCAATGTGTTTCTATATTAATGAATTAAATTAATATATATTGATTAATGGACTTCTTAATATTTATGTATTATATATTAAATAAAATATAATTTTCATTTTATGGTTTTTAAAAATCAATTAATGGAAACAATTTATGTTTTATGCATATAAATGTATTATTATATAATGGGGATTTTATTTCCATTTGCACACATATTTATAATTAAATTATTTCACTAATAGAAATTGAATATTTTTAATTGGATTAAATATTTTGAATCATTATAATTAATATAATCTAATACATTTAAGATAATCTTGGTTGTAATGAACAATAAAAAAAGTAAAATCTTGTTACCATCGTTAAGGTAAAAATAGGTATACCATGGGAATAAATTTAGAGATATATATAGTAATTCCACTCATACTAATATAATTATTATTGTTTTAATTTATTTATATATTATATAACAATAATTTTTTTTTTAATTTCTTTTTTTTGTCCACTTTCAATTGTAAGTGAACTTATAAAATAGAAATATTTTAAGAAATTCCTTGGGCATCCCTCACATCACTTATAAAAGGAAACCTCTTATTCACCCTTATTTATATAACATTATTATTATAGATCATATATTAACTACCTTAAAATATCCCAAGTTTCATTATATTAATCATGGAGCTTCTTGGATTCCTTTAAGTCCAATAATTCAAGGCTTAATGTGTATGTTAAAGGAGGTATCTCAAACAAGAGGTATAAATCTTAATTGATCTCTTTCAATTTTATTTCATCTTCCACCATATATTTTTTTTATGTATAAATAAATTATTTATATTTTATCAAAATTATATTGATATTTTATTATAATTATTTCAAAACTATTTACCACATCTTATCCATCAAAAGGGAAGTGAATGTATCACTAATTCGTATGTGTGCACCATGACGTCCTCGTATCGATATGATTCATTTTCCATAAAAAAATTCATAGTTGGTTTTTATGATATATTTAATGTATATATATAAATTTTATGATATAATGATGATTATTTAAATATTAATTATTATTTATCTTTATTTTAATTCATCCATTGATAAATTGAAACATCACTCGTACATACGAGCAGACTACCATCTCGAAATAGTGATATAATTAATTTTTGAATACCACAATATATGAATAGTTATAAATATTGGTATAATACATACATATTATATTTAATTAATTATTTAAAATATTTATATTAATAAATAATTATCAATGTTCAAGTACTATAACTTCTAAACAAAAAATAATTGAAAATGATGTAGTTAACATTTGAAATGATGAAGATAATGAAAGCATTTTAATGAATGAGTGGTAAGATTTTATAAGTAAGTAATTTACCATATTATATGTATAAATATTTTTCCATTATAGAATTATAATAAAATTAATTTTTTTATATAAGATGTTGTAGTCATTACTATGAAATATGGACTTGAGGTAATGATTTTATGTTACAATATAATTTTTATGAACATTGTTTATGATGAAATTTTAGATGAGGAAGATTTATGATTTAAATATCCAAAATATAATTTAAATTACCATCCTCTAGATATTTATTTATATAAATTGTTTTACTTTAATTTTTTTCTTTAAGTACTCAAGTGTCCAAAAATACTTTTTTCACTGAAAAATAACTATATTTCTCTATTCAATTGGGAATCAATTTATTTCATATCCATATATTAGTTAAAATATTTTCTTAAATTATTTTCCCTTTACATAATGATTTTATAAATAATTTTTACCCATTTTTACTTTTTATACAAATTAATAAAATTAAACTTCTTTTCTTTTTCTGAACAAGGTGTGTTTGATTTTTTATAAATAATGTGAAAATAATATTTTGTTTTATCATACACTGTATAAATGTATTTCACCACCATCATGAATAATTATTTATTTGAATATTACATTATATGTTTTTTTTGTTTTTTTAAATCATTAATATTTTGTAATTTTTTGGATTTTAAATTAGTGGTCTTAAACTGAAAAGGTTATTTTCCTCATTAAATATTCTGGTGATATTTTTATGGTATTTTCATTTATAAAAAAAATCCTTTGATGTTTCTTATGATTTATTGGGAATATGATCTGATTTAACTATATTAATTTTTTTTCTAGATGGTTTATGACCACGATTTTGATATATTTAGGAAAACCATTTTTTTCCATTGGTTAATCATTGAGAAAATGATGAATGTCTTCATGATCAAGTGGAATACATATGAATAGACTGTGAGTATATTATTGGTGGGTCTATTATAGTCCTTTACTGTATTACAGAAAAATAAATGTCTTATGATCTCAAAGGGTTTGGATGAGGTTATCCAATACCTGGAGAATTTATAAGGTAGGTTATCCCAATCTCGACCATGGAACACGAGAGGTTATCCCAAGCTAAAAAAGGGTATATGGGGGGTTATCATAAAACCAAAGAGGGAACCTAGGAGGGTATCCCTTGACCAAAGAGGATAATGGGTGGATATCCATATTCTAATATATGATGAATTTTTTAGTATACAACCTCAATAAATAATTTCTATGATTATTATTCTGCGACATTTTTTCCAATATTTTATGAAATGGTCATATTCCAAAGTTATGTCCTCAGGGATCATCTTCCTTGGTTACATTATAATTCTTGTGCTTTTAATTTCCAATATTTATAAAATGACTCATTTATATAAAAATTGGTAGGTATGAATTTTAAATTTTTAACTTATGTTATCATACCCTTATTCTCATGATATTATTACATATGGTCATTGATTGATATATACTTTTTTACCCTTACAAATAATCTATGATCACCACTTATTATGTCATATTTTCCCCAATATTTTAAGATAGGTTTTATGTATAATAAGTCAACTATGGGTTGTAATTGTGATAAAATTAATGGAAGAGGATGTATATATTTTATGTACCCATTATTTATGTATCCAATTTTCCAAAGTAACTAATCTTTTATGGTTATGGAATTAATTTTAATGATATGTAGTGAATATTAATATAAAAAATTATAATATGTATATATATATAATTATTATGTTCGATATATTCTGTATCAAAGCAGAGATTAATAATTATTTGAAACTAGCATAAGAAAAATTAGTGAGAAACCTTAGGATAATAAAATATATAAGATAAAAACATTATTTATTTGTTAGATAGTAATTGTATAGTTTTATTAGAAATACACCATTATATGGATACTACATGTGGATATGGTTTTAGAGAGAAAATCTAGATGTAATGACCCTAAAAAGAGTGGGTCGAGGACATGTCTTCTAGAATTCAAGTGAATGGTGAATGGGCCCTAACTTCACACCTATATTGACACTCCCGAGGGAAATGTTTGGGATAATTAAGATTTACTTTATGAAACTTATAAATAATTTTAATTGATTATATCCAAGGATTTCCTATATTAAACATAATTTGTCAAACATTGAAGAGAATATGTCATGATTATATATCCAATGAATTATTTTTCATAATTATATAGTATCTCACTATGACTATGGATTCTTAAACAATTATTTTGGGTCTTAGTATTGGATTGAAACATGATTGAACCATTTTAATGGATAATGTGATAAAAAATGAAATTATTTTCCTCCTAAACAACTGAATTTTATAGGATATAGAATGAAAAATCATGTAGTTATGATTTCACCAATTCATCAAGATATAAATTATGTTGATCTAATAAATGGGATATAGAGGAAAAAATATATTATTGAGTCCTTCGTGAAGAATCAAACACTTTCTTTTTGTGGGTCCTATAACACACTAATTGTTGAGAAATTGATCAGAACCATTGAAAACATATTTTTCCATTCTCCAGTTCTTGGAACATGAAAAATTTGTTTTTAATTTATTACTATTTCTAATGAAAATTAAATAATGGTGGACTCTTATCAATAATATAATTAAATATGAATAAATGGATACCATGGTGTGGGATGAGTTTAAGATCTTATTTTTTAGTATGTACATTCCCCATATTCTTTGTATAAAAAAAAGAAGGGATTCCATAAGATAAAAAATATGGATGATGAATCCATTTCATCCTTTGAGGAAAATGATTCAATATTTGTGAGGTTTTCTTCTTGTATTATCATTGAAACCAAAAATAAGATTGAAGTATTATTAATTGTCTTAAAAGAAATTATATGAATGGAATTATCTATAAATTACTTATTTAGAGATGATAAAATCATTCAATGTGCTATCAAGGGAGATATGAATATTATAGTCACCTATCAGTATCATGGTTTTTATAACAAAACAAAGAAGTAATTCAACAAAAATTATAATAAAAAACTAAAGATGAAAAAATGAGTCTTTCTATATCACATAAGTGTGGAAATAATCATGGATGAAATTTTCTTAAGGGGATTAATAAATTAATTAAATGTGAAAATGAAGGTAATCAAGAAATCAAATGTTGGGTTAATGTGATGAAGTTATATAATGAAACCAATTAAGAAAAATATACATATAATGCACTTAACACAATCTAATGTTTGAAACGTATGGAGTATGGTCATTAATCAAACCATTTAATGAATCTAAGGGTTACTGATGATGATCAATTCTAGTAACCTCTTAATCTAATAGAAAAAGTTAATTCTCAAGCAATATATATTCATTATGTGGGGTACGATAATAAATTTATAAAAGGCATGAATGAAATCCACTATATAATAACTAATTCTTTATCTGATTCTAGTTCTACCCACTCTTTTATATATGAATTATACTCTAAGAGTATCAAATTACCACCTCAATTTTTATATTTTTAGTTATCAATGAAACCCCATAATGGTATAATGATCATATATGAATACCATGGTTTGGGAGAAACTAAATATTGAATAAATGAATATTGAATGAGAGTTTGTTGATGTTTTTCTTGATTTTTTTTCAAGTGTTCCTCCAAATTATTATGCTGATATTTCAATAGAACTCAAACCTACACCTATTTCAAATACTCCATATAAAATGGGCTCAATTAAATTTTTGGAATTGAAGTATTAACCCCAGAAGAATATTGATAAAGGTTTCATTCTACCAAGTGTGTCACTATAGGGTTCACCTATTCCTTTTGTTAAGAAGAAAGACAGATGAATGAGACATTGCATTGGATATCAACAACTTAACAAGATCACTATCAATAATAAGTATACTCTACCCTGTATTTATTATTTTTTTAATCAATTATGAGGAGTTCAATATTTTATAAAAACTGATAATCAATATGCATATTACCAGTTGAGGATCAAAAGAGAAGAAATACACAAGATAACCTTTGGTATGAGGTGAAAACACTATAAATTTTAAGTGATACCATTTGGCCATAGAAATGGCCTCACTATCTCCACGGATTGAATATATACTGTCTATAGATTTTTACCATGATTATTTTGTGGTATTATTTATAGAATATACTCTTATATATTCCAATAGAAAGAAAAATCATGAAGGTTACTTGATGATTGAACTGAAGACATTATTAAAGGATAATCTGTAATTAAAATTTTCCAAGTGTGAATTTTGGATATAGAAAGTTTTATTTTAGGTTATATAATCTCAAGTGATTGTATATTAGTTGATCTATCAACTATGGATGTTATTTCACATTAGCCCAAACCAACCACTGTGATTTCCATCTATCGTATTCTTAGATTCACTATATATTATCAATGATTTGTGAAGGATTTTTCATAGCTATCTAATCCAGTCACGATGTTAACTCTAAAGGGATTTAAATTCATTTCGAATAATGAATGTGATGAAAATTTAAAGGAATTGTAGAGAAGCTTCGCCAGTGAACATGTACTCACACAAACCTACATTAAACAAGGATTTATATTGGTAGTGATATGTCAATGAAGGGTTTGGGAGGTATTATTATGAATAATGACATGGAAAAAAATTTCCCCATGTTAATTGATTATTAATGAGAAAAATTAGATAAATCATGACTTGGATTTAGTAGTGGTAATCCTTCTATCGAAGATATGGAGGCATTATCTTTAAATAGAAACTTGTGACATATATACTAATCATAAAAGTTTAATGTATATATTCACCCAATTTTTTTTATTATGGAAAATATATGATTGTTGGAATTGATTAAATACTTTGATTGCTCAATACATTACATCCCTAGGAATGTTAACAAGGTGAATGATGCTCTGAGTTGAAAGGATTATGCTATCTTATCTATTTTGGGGACCACAAAAGATCCAATATATATATATATATACATATACATATATATATATATATTCAAAGGATAGACCTTGAAATATTAAATAAAGGGGTAATGTATTATCTTTTGAAAATGGGTGTTTAACCATCAATCAATGTGATGAATAAAGATGTTTAGAATGAGGATATAGATCTGTACAAGAATGTGAGAATTTGTTTTTGAGTTTGACCTTTATTATTATTGAATGATGAGGTTTAATAACCATCTATGTGTCCTATAAATACTGGAATTCAAGAAAGATCTATTCAATGAAGATCATAGATCATAACTCTCTATTCATCCTAGAAGTATGAATATATATAGAGATATAAAATACTATTTTAGGTTGGACAAAATGAATATAATGGAAAAAGGTTGGCCTTCCATCTAACTTGACATTCGACCCAGTCTGAGACATGGCCTGAGAGGTGTTCTCGATCCTCCCAAGCTTGTGACAAGCTTCGATCATCAAAGATGATCCAAAGGGGTGTGACTTCTACACAAAAAAACCTATATCAAATAACCAAATAGAACACACAATGTAACTTAAAAAACTAGTAAAAATACATACATAAATAGGATAGAGATGAAATTTCATTACAAAATAGAAACTTAAAAAATAAACCAAAAGAAAATTGAAATGACATGATCACCATGTGACCTCCCGGTGACCACCAACCACAATACCAACCTTCTCCAAAGACACCAACTAACAAGATATATGAACCGACAAAATAGCTAGGGTCTACCAACAATGAGTGGAAAAAGTAGGGTTTCATCATACAAAATATCAGTAGGTAATCACCATAGAGTCCACGTATTTCCATTCCTAAAATTTCCCACAAACA
Organism: Viscum album; assembly: GCA_963277665.1. NCBI lineage: Eukaryota > Viridiplantae > Streptophyta > Magnoliopsida > Santalales > Viscaceae > Viscum > Viscum album. The sequence goes on along the minus strand of OY728132.1, from coordinate 752,416,974 downwards.
TCAGTTTGAAAAACATATAAAAAATAGGTTTTACCATTTCAAAATATAAACACAACATCCCCAAAAATCCACATTTATAAACAGTAAAAAAATATAATTTTTTTAAAAAATCGGTTTCCATTTTATGAAATATTAGTTTCATAACCCAAACCCAAAGAATAATCCAAACTAGGTAATAAGTGAGCTACACTAAAAATGAAGAAAACAAAAACAACAAGATTGACACTAAGAAATTGTATAACCCAAAATATATAAAAGTAACCAATCACATGCCGATAGATATTTATAGGCATATCCTAAACATATCTAGATGATATGAGTGTACATACTCTGTTCAGACTCACCTGTCATCGTATGATGCAGCCCTATAGTCATTGACCAACTTGTTACTCTAAACTAACCAATATAGTAGCACATCACACATGGTCTCTTAGCTAATCCAGGGGTAAAAACCTGTCTGATTGTGGTAAATAAGCACCCATCACTCAACCCCTAGATGATGCCTAGGAATTCCATGATGATGGTACATGGTGAAAGGGGAGGTCCTCACAAACATGGAACATACCAAAAACATACAGATGTTATGCTGAACTAGCCTAAACATGAACACCACCTATATGATTAACCTCTTCTCAAGGAGTCCACTATAAAGGTTCCCATCACACTTCATGTCAGGAACAAGTGCATACTGTTTTTACACATTATGTCACTTTGAAACAAAATTTCCAAACACCTCAAGGTACCAACTAGGCCATTAAATTTTCAAATTCAATTGCATTTCTAAACAATTTTAAAATCATATTTAATACTTGAAATGTGATCAAAAGTTAAAAATAAAGAATTCTTCTCAATTAGAAACCAAACCACTCATTAAGATGCCTAAAGAGCCTTTTTGGTCATGGGTTTTCCATACATGCTCCAAGTTATGAAACAACCATAATTTATAACACCCTTTTGGAACCACATTTAAGTAATTTTAAACGAAGGGAAATTTAGTAAAACACCAAGGGTTTGAACGAACCATTAGAGAATAAGAGAGTTGAAGAAGAATGGAAAGAGGATAAATATGTTTTTTGAAATACATTTTTTATGTTGGGAACATTTATCTAAGACCACTGTCATTTATATTCCCATCTATATGTGAACCCAATGGACATAAGGATGGGTGAAAATCCAAATGTACAGTCATTTAAAACCAAGAGATAACCCACGAAAAATTATTGAAATACGTCATTTACAATACCATTAAACACAACAATTAAACACATGCACTTAACTATTGACAGGAAAATACACTTACACCTAAGGCTCAATATCACATGGAAACAAAAATTACCAAATCTCTAGTAAGGATAATCACAACTGAAACACCTAATTACATCTATAAAGGCCAAAGGGGATTTTATCCAACACTCTGCAACCATATACATATGAGTTTAATTATAGAAACCATTTGAAACACCATTTTAATCAAATTTACATTATGAAAACACCATGATAAGTCAAATTAACACACCATAAATATGTTTAACAAATTTTAAAGGAAATAAAATAAATATCAATAGTCAATTCATTTAACAAAAAGTAAAATAATGGAAACACCTACCTCCACAACCTAAAAACACAAAGAGTCATCAAGGAAAGGAATAACTAAGCATGAGGAATGATCTACAAACCCAAAAATCAATGAAATAAACCACACATAAATCCTAACCTTTAGGGGTTGGCCAAGAAAAAACCCACTAAGAGAAACCTAGAATCTAAGATAAAATGAAGTGGAGAAGATGAAATCACTGAAATATAAAAAAATACCTTACACCTAAAGTAGGATCTCTAAAAGAGGGAGAGGAACCAAGGGATTGGATCTTGGGATCACCTTTTGTGACAAAATGATCCAAAGGATAGAAATCCCAAAATGGGTTAAAACATAAGAGGGGAAACATAGAATTTCATGGTTTAAGAAATATGGGAAAATTGCATTGTGAGGTCGCAATGTTTGAAAAGATGTGCGCCAACCATGCACACCCTGTTAGAGAAGAGGGGAACACCACATTATTTAGACACATACTTTGGGAAACCATGAACCAACTGTGTGATTTGGATTTGTCAAATTATTGAGCCTCTATGCATGCTTTCCGCACATTTTATCCTAACTGAGTACAATCCATGTTGTGTGTCCCAAACCACAACCCCAAACCACATCGATTACACTAGGCCATTCATGGATATCCCCAAACAATTCTCAATATATGAAATTCAAATTGTTCAAGAATAAAATGAACTGACAACACCCTTAGCCTTAATTGGATGCAGAGTTAACCTCCAAATAGTGCATACAAACAATTCCCAATCCAAAAGGCCACCCAAAAACTCCAAAACTAAAAAAATCAAGCTGGAAACTCAACTAGAGCCATGAATAAAGGATCCAATATCAATGAAATAGTAAAATAAAATAATAACCAAGGTTGGCTATGAAAATTATACCCACCACCATCCCTTTCAACCGCCGAAACGTAACCAACCACATGAGGGACAAGGTTCAAGATCCAAAAGGAGATGTGATCATGTAAAATAATGGTCCCAATAATGACCCATAACACCAAAAGTCACACCGAAGAAGATCTAAGATAAATATTAATGGGAAGGATTATGGGGAAAAGAAAAGGGTTTTATCGAGTAGAAGAACATAATTAAGGAAACTTTTGAAACTGGGGACACAATAAAAACTAACCAAAAACATCTCCACACAAGATAAAAAAACCATCAGAATTAAGAAAGATCTACACAATACACACCCCAAACACAATGGAAACCACACCCAAAATATCAACCGAATGACCAATCTTCTCTTCAAAAAGTCAGGAGAATATCTAAATAGAGTAAAATCAGAATCCAAAACCAACCTAAAAAATACCAGGAACATTAGAATTAAAATACCAGTTCTATTTTTACATTAATGAGTAACTTGAATAATCATGTAAAAACAAAAAAAGGATGATTAAACTGACTACACTCTTACATTGAAGAGAAAAAATCTGGGACAACCATTCCACCACACCTAAAAATTCCTAGCTATGTTAAAGGCTTCACTATGAGCCCTATAGATAGATCCCTGATGTATAAAAGAATATGCTTCCCCATAGATATGATATTTGATACCGTGATTGAGACTTATTTTTATAGCAATGAAGTCTGTATAACTTTACCATGTGACCTAAGTGGCAACATCATCGACAAGACTTCAGAATATTTTGAAAGGATGATTTCAAATGGCCAAACCAATCAAATCAAACAAATATGATCAAAATTTATGATGGAAGAGAATCCACAACCAATGAAGGAGACTCTTCAGGGATGGGTTACTCTGGAATACCCCTCTCACCGGATGGGGAACCATATTGAGTGGCAAGAGTTATCAGATTACCAACTTCATGTGATCCTAAAACCAACTCCTCTAAGAAATATTAATCAACTATATACTCAAACTAAATTTAACTGGATGAGATGGCATTTCCTATGATATCTATACAAAGACCCAAATGATAAAAAGGTGATTTCAACATATCATATCATGCCACCTTCAGAGAAAAAACTCATATCCTTAAAGAGGTAAACGTAGGCCTTCACCGTATGTTGACCCTGCTCAACATTCATGAGATCTTCCAACTTCCCCATCTTCACCTCATTTGGTATAATCTATAGGAAAAAGTGGTTTTAAACTCTTCCCAATTTATCCCAACATGAATTGACGTTGATATGATCACATTCCATGGATCCAAAGTTAGACTATCAAACAAATCCATAATAGCACAGACTCTCATATCTTTGGGAGTTCCCAATGACCTGATGACACCTTCGACATTATCAAGACACTCTACAGCCTCTAACGGACCTTGATCATCATGAATGAAATAAAAAACCTAAGAAGAACTCAACTTCACCACTCTATATAGATCCTAGGTAGGGCCAAAAGTATAAAGATACTTTCTTGACACATTGGGGACCTTTTGGGGGTGGAATATTCTGAATAACACAAAGTACACAAAACAATAATCAACATCCAGTCAAAATTAAACATAGATACCATCCTAAGACATATCAACTAGATCATAAGTGGAACATTAAAACACAACTGAATTCTACTTTTAGAAAACCACCTATTCCATTCAACCTTAAAAACAACTTGGCCCCAAGGCCACTTTCCAAAAAAAATAGTTTTCATTCCAATATGCACAAATGTTAGAAAAATAAAAACAAAAAACCACCACACCATTAAAAACCAATCCAACAAACAACTCACACTAATATTCTAAAATGAGGAACTAGAAGTTAGGAAAATAGCGAAGACATGGTTAGTGGGCCATTCCCCGAGAAAGAACCAACCATTAATAGGACCTTGAACCATGTACTCAGACACCACATGGTACACTACTCTATATGATATCAAATCATAACTCTGACTCACCTCCATTTTCATTCCCCATCAGTATATCCAAAACAATAAAAAAGACTAAAATCCTAAACTACCCATAGGAACTCGAGGTTCAGAATGATAAAGTTTCATGAATTCCTTCATAAACCTACCTCATGTGTCCCGAAATTCTTAATATCTAATCAAAATGACACCCTAACTAAAAAATGTCTTATCTGATAACATTTTATCATGTACCATGTCTGGATTTCATCCAACCTAACACCCCGACCTAGTCCGTGAAAAGAACTGAGAGGCATTCCAAATCATTGTCAGCTGGAGACTAATGTTGTGTATAAAAGGTTTTCGCAAGAGGGATGATTTATTCCAAAACAAGTAGGATAAAATAAAAAATTGAGAACATAGAATAACCAATAAAATTGGCAACAATAAATACATAAATTGGATCAAGATACAATAGGAGAGAAAAATAAAAACTAAAAAGAAAACTGGAATGAAACAATCTCTACATGACCTCTCAGTTACCACCATCTGTATGAACAACCTTCTCCAAAGGCTCCACCAAACAAGAAATATGAACCTAAAAAATAGCCAAGTATACTAACATTGAGTAGAAAGAGTATGGTGTGAGCATAAAATAGCTCAGTATGAAATCACCATAGAGTCTATGAATTTCCTTTCCAGAAATTTCCCACAAACACTAGTATGAAATAATATAGAAAATAGGTTTTACCATTTAAAAATAAAAACACACATTTCTAGAAAAATATACCTTTATAATTATCAGACCAATTTTATTTTTAAATTAATTTTCCATTTTAATACATATCAATTTCATTACCAACACCCAAATAAGAATCCAAACAACGTAATAAGAGAGATATGAAGAAAATAAAGGAAACAAAAACCAGAATGAATACACAAATATAATAGATAACACAAAATTCATAAAATTAAATAGGAAAATAGGGTATATATATTCATGGTATTTTCCTAAAAATCTCTAGAAGAAATCCCTAGATGTAATAGGATCAGAATTACATGATGATAAATGGTGCATCTTCATAGTCAATGACCAACTGGCCACTTTAAACAAGCCAATCCAATGGAACATACAACCTGGAATCTCAGCTAATTCAAGGGTACCAACCCATAGACTTGGTGTTTATAATAAACCATCACTCAACCCAATAGATGATTCCCAGAAATCGTATGATAATAGTACACAGTGGATGGGGGGGGGGGGTCCTCAAATGAGTAGCTCAAACCAAAAACTTGAACCACCATGCTTTCCTAGCCCAAACACCGAAACCACTTATATGATGACCCTATACTCAGAGAGTCCACCATAAATATTCCCATCATATGTCAAGTCATGAAAAAGTTCCAACTAGTCCTACAAATCATGTCACTTTAAAATAAACTTTTCAGAAATCTCATGATACTAACCCAGAATTTTTTATTTACAAATCCAATTCCATTTCTAGACCATTTAAAAAATATAGAAAAATCATGGAACATTATTGAAATGTGATAAATGGGCCTTTTCTCTTTTAGTAACCAAAAAGCTCTTTAAGATTCTAAATGGTCCTTTTAGCCATGGGTTTACCAGACATGGTCCATTGTACCAAACAACCATAATTTATAAAACCCTTTTTAAAATATATTTGAGTAATTTAGAACTAAGGTACATTTAGTAAAAAACCAAGGGTTTGAAAGAAACATTTGAGAAGATGATATTTTAAGAGTAATAAAATAATGAGAAAGGATAAATGTTTTGAAATATGGATTTTAAGATGACAAAGATTATCTATGACCTTTATAATTTGTGTGCCCAACTCTATGTTCACCTCACGTGCATATGGTTCTGTCCACATCCAAAGGAACACTGATTTAAAACCGTGATAGTAACCAAGATCCATATTTTATATCTACCATTTACACTACCACCAAACCCAAAAATTTCGAAAAATCACTAGAACACAAATAGGATAATACACATACACTCAAGGGTCAATTTCACAAGGAAATCCATATAACCAAATCTTTAGCAAGTTTGAATACCACACATACACCCGATTACATATTTAAAAAAATGGAATTTTATCAAATATTTTTCATTCATATATAAATGATTTTATTAGAAACAATTTGAAACCCCATTTTCAAATGAAATCTATTATAAAAACACCATAATAAATCAAACTAATAGATCACAATTATGATTATTTTTTTTAGAGAAAATCATATAAACCTAAAGAATAAAATAAATGTTCCCGAATGTAAAATAATTGAAACACCTACCTCAATGATGTGAAAACACAACAATATTTCAACGTAAAGAAGAACTATGGATGTGGAATGATCTGTACTTCCTAACATAGAAGATATTAAGCCTCATGTCTACCCAAACCCTTAGTGTTTATCCTAGAAGAAAACTTTCCATGTAAAACTAATAATCCATTATAAAATGAAGAGTAAAAGTTAAAATCAACAAAAAAACCACAAATATGCAACTTAGAATTGTAGGAGGAGCACCAAATGTAGAAGAGGATCCATGAGAAGGGAACATGGGAGCCTCTTTATATGCCAAAAAATTATCCAAGGGGGAGAAAATCCTGAAATGGGTTAAAACATAAGAGGATGAAAACATGCATTTTTATTTTTTATTAAATCTTTTAAAATCATATGGTTAGGATGCATAGTTTATAAAATTGTGCACCAATCATGTGTACCCTATTGGAGAAGCAGGGAACCCCACATAGTTTATCCACACAGTTTGGGAAATCATGTGCCAACCATATAAATTGGCTATATCAAATTATAGAGCCTTCCCACATGCTTACTGCACAGCTTGTCCTAATAGAACACAAGTTGTACGCCATGTACCAAATACTAACTCCCATGCTGTATAGTTTACCTTAGGCCTCACATGGTTTTCCCCAAACAATTATCATGTTGTAAAATGGAAACCATGAATGAAGGAAATGAACTAACAACACCCTTATCCTTAATAGGTTGCACTTTTAACATCTGAAACATGCATTCAAACCATTCTCATGCAAAAAAGACACTCGAAAACTCCAAAAATAAAAAAAATCACAAACTCAACTAATTCCTTGAATAAAGAATCCAATATCAAGAAAAGAGTAATATAAAAGCAGATTGAAGGTTTGGGGGTGAAAATGAAGATAGATATTTTAGATTTTGCATATCAGTGCTTGGTATGTCAATAAGTTAAGGTTGAGAGATAGAAGTCTAAGGGTATGTTTCAACCATTACCCCTACCATAATGGAAGTGAGAGAAAAAAAAACCTTATATTTTGTCAACAAACTCCCCAAAACATCAAAAGGCCAAAATGTATTTCGGGTTGTAGTCAATCACCTTACAGATTTAGCACAATTCATTTCTATCATATAAGATTTAACATTATATTAGTTTTCAAGTATATAAATTAATTAATTGGTTCGGTTTCCTAGGGTTACAATTTATACTTTATCTGAACAAGATCTTGGGTTTAACTCGATGTTATAGGGAATTATTCCTCAGGCTCTAGAAACAATGTAATGTTTCATTAATTCTTATCATCTATAGATAGATATTCAGTAAAAGAGGAACATTCAAACCCTGGATGAAATTTTCAGATCCATTTTTGAATACCTTAAAGGTGTTTTAGATAAAAAATTTCAACTTGTCGAGTTTCCTTTCAAAAATAAATTTCTCTTTAGAATTTAGTTTAATATTTTGAAGCACTCTATAGAAAGGATTACAGAGATCAAACATTACAGGATGACGCTAGAGAGATAATGTTACTAGGATCTGAGCTATTTGATAAAATGGAAGAGAGGGTTTTATCCATCTAGTATTCCATCAATATAATATCCCAAAACCCACCCTCTTATATTCATTTCTAAATAAATAATCAATACATTTCATTCTTTTCAAACAAATAAGATGATCAAATTTTCACCAATCAAAAATTACAATATTAGAAAAAAAATATTTGATCACTAAAAAAACCATGGACCTTTTTTGGTTTAGAGATCTAGATAATTATGACGATCTCATATCAACTTTTATTAATAAACAAATGGTTTATAATCATGAAAATTATCTCCAGTTATACCCAAGTTTTCTTACTTCACATTTAGTTATCAATATAATCCATATAAAATCCATTATAGATAAAATTATTTTAACCAAATTAATTATAATCTTGGGAAAAGAACAAATAAGAAGGGTGAGATTAAATTCTTAGAAAGTGTAGACTTAATAAATATTAATTTAAGATCATCAATGATCATAAGAATTGCACAAGGAAATAACAACATAATCATAGTGCATGATAGAATAGTAACATAAGCCTTACCCATCAACACTTGGACCATCAAATATGAAAATATAGAAAATTAAAGAGTCATCATAATCAATAATAACGAGACATGTGATATGAATGATGATCATAAGAAACATTATAAACCTAAAGTAATAAATTAAACCATTTTCAGTTACTTGGAGCACCATATTCATAAAACCCTTTAAAAAGACATTTAATTAGAATAACTATATGGATGAATACCAATATAATCATTATCCAATTAATTAGAAATCTTTAATGTGGATTACACTTAATATAAAATATTCCAGGCTCACCCGTGATTTATAATTCAACTCAACCCTTCATACAATCTATATCGGGCTCACCTATTTTTCATGAGATATTATCGGGATCTACCCTTTGTAAAAGCTATATTGGTCCCACCCCTTAGCTATAATGGAAATAATAACTTTGTATAATTTGAATCAAGATTACCTATTTCTGATAATACATAAGTAACAATTCATGAATAAAACACTTTCATCATAATACCCTTAGGGAAAACTCTTTTAAATCTATATAGAAAACACTTTCAGGTAAAGAATATTTTCTTTTAAAACCCAATTTTAAATAAAAATTTACCCAAAAATTTTTAAAAGGTTATATCATTGATGAAAATATGAATTCATTCAATTTAATCTAGAAATTAAATTAGGGCCATGGTTGTATAAAATTATTTGTCACCGTGTACATATAGAATTGAACATTCCAATTGTCATTTTCTAAAAAACTTCCATATAAAACACATAAAAATATAACTTCTGAAAACCATTGAAATAAATTTAAAAGTGATATAAAATTTAATTTATAAATATTTTAGTAAAAAAACTTTAATAAAATCATTTTAAAAACATTGAAATGGAATAGAAATATTTTTAATGAAAACATTAAAAGATGATTTTTTTAAAATAAAAGTCTCTTATCACTTTGGAAATACTTGAATCATTAAACCCATTAAACAATAACAATAAAAAACATTAAATATAATGACAATAGAAAAATTCATGATATAATATATCAAGTGTATATATATACATGTTATAAAATAATATATGTTTATAAAAATCAAATTATGCCTCAATAAAAGAGTTTTAAGAAAAAGTACCTTACCATATTGGTAACATTGATATTGTAAATCCCATGAAAGAGGTATCGTAAAAATATATTTAAATACCCAAAAAATTTATTACAAAAATCATAAAACAAATTAATTGTCATTATATAAACAAACAACAAAAATAAGTGGTGAAAAATGAAAATATCTCATAGAAATAAAAGTGAGATGAGAAAACCTTTTTCATGAGTCTGACTTGTTACGTGTACTTTAATATTCCTCAATAATAAACTTATATAAATTATTTTATTTCTTGAGATCCTTTATAAATTTTATTATTAAATTTATTTCATTTTTAAACATGTTATATACAGTTGCATACTTGACTATGTTTACATAACTTTTTTTACCATATTCGTCTTATGTGTCTAAAATAACTTAGGTGGGTTGAATATTGTCAAAGTGGTCCTTATTTAAGAATATAAAAAATAATATTCATAAAATTATTTTCATATTTAAACATACATTATACATTTTAAATGCATCATTCAATATTTTTTAAAAAATGAACTAACATTATGATCATGAAGACAGTTGGTCGTACGTATGCATGCGTAACATTTCCATTTTCAATTGCCATTTTGTATAATAGTTAAGTGATATTTTATATTTCTACACTGATCCTATTATCATAAATAAAATATTATAAAATTATATATTATTATATATATATAATTTTGGGGATGTGGTGGTGAAGAAAGAACCACATCGCTTTGAGGAGGTGGTAGTCCACACGTCTACGAACGACGTAATCATTTTTTGAGTGAGTGAAAGGGTAATAATAAAATGATATATTATATTCCTGTAATTATAATTATATAATTAATATTATTAATATTTCATTAATATCACATATATTTATTATCTTTATCCTTATCACCATCCATTTAACACTTTAGTTCAAAAACGAATCGCATCGCTTCGTGATGCGGTAGTCCGTCGTACAAACGGACGACGTTATCATATACCTTGATGAATGGATTTAAAATGGTTATATATGATATGATTAATCCCTATGTATAATTAGGTTATAAATATCATATATAATCCTTATATATATCATCTTACCCAACATTGTGATGTGGTCATGGAAAAATGAACGACATTTTTTTGTACGGTGGAAGTCTGTCATATAGACGAAAGATGATTTAATAACCCATTTGATGAAAATGTGCATGGCTCTTGGTAGTATAATTATAAAAAAAATATTAGTATATTTAATATACAAAATTTATTATATCATCATGGTATAATAATAATTGAATGATATAGAGAAATATATAAAAAAAATGCTCTTTCCACAATGTTATCTCTTCTTTGGGTATCCTCCTTAGGTTTCCACCAATGGTCTTCATAGATTGAATTTTTATCTATAATAATGATTCTATATTGATATAATATAATTTAAGAAGTGTTTTTGTCCTAGTTTTGATGATCCAAATCTATTTATATGTTTGTAGATGTGAGGGGAGTGAGCTCCCATTTATAGTTGTGGAGTAATGGCATTTTTTTAAATAAACAAAAATTATTCACTCTTGGGGGGTCAATGTTACCTCATGTGGATAAAATATTTCTAATTAATCATTATTATGGATTATATGTAATATAAAAACCTCTGACACACAATAAAACACTTTTTAAACATTTTTTTCCTTAACTCCTAAGTTTCCAAATTTTTTTGTTTTGGTTTTTCTTTATTTTAACTAGTTTTCTGACCTATGTAATTTTTAAATTAAGAATAAATTATTTTCTTCCTTGTTAGATAATTTATAACAACTTATTTGGATTATTAAATCAAATTTATCAAATAAAATTTTATGTATATTGAAATTTAATTTTAACATAAGAGTATGTAACGTGAAAAATACCATTTTAACCTTAACAACACTAACAAACAAATTTACTACATAAAGGTCCATATAGTAATTATAAAATAATAATTATTCCATGAATATAACATATTGGATATCAATGAAAATTTAAAAAATAGTTGGAGTAATATGGTATATTTTTTATTTTTAAATAATTTAATAAAATATAATTTATCATAAAATAGTATTAATGATAATTTTGAAATTACTCATTTAGATTGAATTTATAAATATCAACACAATGATAGAATTTGAATATATTATGTTAAAAACTATGTTAATTTTTATATTATTCTTAAAAAATTATTTAATACATAAATTCATTCAATTTAATTTCCATTTCTTATTTTCAGTATAACTTATTTTAGTTTTTATTATTTAAAAAATTATTGGGTTATCATTTATTAAAATTTTTGATTAACTGATTCATCTATAAAAACTAGAGATAAAATATTATGAAATAAAACCCCATTTATATTTTAAAATAATATTTATAAAAAATAATTTTTTTTCTCTATCCCAAAGTATTATAGATATTAATATGGAGAAAGGTTTTTTTTCTTTACTTAATTTATTAGACGGGCCATGTTCAAAGGAAAGTGGAAAGTAATTGTCCTATTTTAGATAATATGATAGAAAATGTCAAAAAAAACTCATTCAATAAAATATCCATAATATTTTACGTCATTTTCACTTTTATCATTCTATTTTAACCAACTAGTAAATCAATTTTTATTTTAACCATGAAAATTAATTTTTACTCTATTCACTATTCATTTTCTTTAAAAACTATGTTGATATTATAATAAGTTATGAATTATTATAAATAAAAATATGGAATCAATTTTTTATAATTTATTGCATAGAAGTGGATATAATTAATTTAATATTAATCTTACAGACGTGACGAGGCATTAGATTTTTAATGAGAGAATTTTTTTAGAAAAAGATCAGTCAATATTAACACTATGACTAATATTAATAATTTTTTTAATTTTAATTAATATTAATTGATATATAATTTACACATTTAATTTTATAAATTTCGCATTATGGATCCTTTTAATTAACTAAAATCGATAAACATTATGCATTTTCAAATAGTTTTTAGAAAAACCCCATTTTTAAAGCCAAAAACAAGATTATACTAAAAACCAATGTAAGGTCGACTCAAACGTAATTAGTAGATTAAATATAATTAAATTGTACTTTTTATTACATGAATAAATATTTGAAGGATAATTTTAATTTTTTATTACGTAATTTATTTAAAATAAATGTTAGTTTTATAAAAAACGGTATTTTTCACTATTCACTGAAAAGTCAATATTTTCAGAAAAATTAAAAAATTTATCCCAAAGTAAATTTTGATATTATTATTAAAAAAAGAAATTTAATTTCGTCAAATAGATTTTCTAAAATATCAGATCATTGATTATATAATTTCTCATGAAAATCAAGAGAAATCATTTTTAAAGAAATAATTTTTCTGAAGAATAAAATCAATTTACTAAAAATTGATTGTTTATTTAATAATAATTTATCAATAATGTATATTTACTAATATATATATATATATATTCTGCATAGTATTTAATACTCTTCATACCCACCACTTTATTTTCTATGTTATAATAGTATATATATCATGGGATGTTTAAGTTTGATGTTGCATATTGAACATGCTATCAAACATAAATATCTCAGTATTATTTGTAAATAAATATAAAATGATTGAAATATTTAATTCAATCCTAAAATATTTTTTAGTTTCCTTTATGGTATTAAATATACATTAATTTATTTAAAATCACTCGGTGTTACATCCTTCACCCAATAAAAAATTGCATCCTTGAAATTTGATTTTTATCTCAGAAATGAATAGTTGGAAATTAGAAAATACTTGTCTCATAAACCCACAACATATAATTGGTTAATAAAAATCCCTTTAATAATAGAGAATCGTAATTAAAATGGTAATATATAATGACACATAACTATGTTTCCAAATAGGATAACATTGGAAGGATTTAAGGAAAAGCATAAATACTTATAGAGAGTGATTGGAGTCATTAATTACATGAAACTGAATGATCGATGAAAAGTTAAGAGTCCCAAAAAAATAAATATTTGATTATCACTTAGACCATCAATTTATAATAAATTTGGGTACTAGTATAAATTTTTTTAAGATCCTTTTTCTAGATTTGAGGAATTTTCTTACCATATAGACTAAACGAATATAAAAATATACTTACTTGATGAGTATAATTTCATCCTTTAATCAGTTTCCACCACTATATCCTAATTTTCTCCAAACAGTGTGTATTTGGTAAGAATTTTCATTACCTAAAATACTAAAATAAACTTTTAAGGAATAAAGAACTATAAAATGGAATGTAATCTATTCCTCCTATCTTTATACGTTAACCAAAAACAAGATGTCGAGAACATGCTAATATAATTTCAAAAATAAATTAACCATCATAAATTAATCACATAACTTTAACATTAATACCCAATGATCAAACCAAATAATCCCATAAATAATAATACTTAAAATTCTTCAAACATTTAATGACTATGTTCAAAACCCAAAGAATAGAATGATTTGATCATATATTCATCCAAGATAAATGAACTATTATTCCACAAATAAAATCCAATTTGATTCCAAAATATAATAATACTAACACAGACATCTTGAAAGTAAGTGGTACGTGTTACACCCTTTCCTAACTTCATCCATTGGTTTAAAACTCACTGCCATACTAGATATGATAAGTAGTCACCTAACCTCTGGGTTTTCCTTTTTTCTTTAAGTATTAAAAAATAATTCCTCCCTTTATAAAAATACATTTTTATCCTAGGTGTATCAAAATCCTTAACCCAATAAGATGTCTCCAACAATTTCTTTGATAAATTTTTACTCCTTAAAACCTCAAATGAGTTGTTTGAGACTTTGAACTTATGATCAACCTCAATATTCTATACTTTTTATGGTATCCATAACTCTTAAGAAATCATAACATGAAATCATTCTATTTTCCAAATTTCTCTAAACCCTACTCTAATACTAACTATAATAGTCACGAACCAACACTCTTTAATCTAGTGAAAAATTCACAATATTTATATTTTGGGATTTGATACCAATGAAGGTGAACCAATTTTCTCTAATAAAAACATTACAAAAAATTGGATCCCCTACATACCTATCGAAATTTTAGATTTAGAGTTTTAGATAATTAGTACCTACTCATATCAACTTGTTTTAATAAACAATTGGTTCATAAAGATGAACATCATCTCCCATTATACAAATCATTTCTTATTTTACATTATGTCATCAAAATTAAACATATAAAATTCCTTCTATACATATTTCATTCAACCTAAATATTTATAACCTAGGGAAAAGGAATCACAAGAAGAGTGAGCTCAAAATCATAGTAAGTCTAGACATAAGAGTTAATAATTTAATGTTATCAATGATCATATGAAGTTTATAAGGGTATGAAAAAAATTAAAGTGCATGAGAAAATCAATATAGAACTCATTCCCCTCAATACCTAGATCATCTATTATAAAAAAATTGAAAACTAAATAGTCATAAGAATCAATAATCACAATCCATTTGATGTCAACCTTGAACATAGGAATAATTATGAACCCATATCAAGTAATTGAAGCCTTTTTAGTAACTTAGAGCATTATATTAATAATATCAAAGGAAACCCATTTTAAGTGGAAGAAAAATTTGTATGACTTCTAATGTAATCATTACACAAGGAATTAGAGATCTATAATGTGGATCACACTTCATAAAAGCTAAAGTAGGATAACCTATGAGCTATAATGGGGGCTCAACCCTTCATATAAGTTATATCAGGCTCACCTATATTTTCATGAGATATAATGGGGCTCAACACATCTTATAAAATATATAGTTCTCACCAATGAGATGTAATGGGGATCCATACTTCATAAAATATATATTCGGATCACCCTTTTCATTGTATCCTTATGTACCATATCATGAATAAAACACTTTCATCATGAAACCCTTTAAAAAACTCTTTTAAACCCTTACAAATTCTTTTGGATAAAAATGCCAAATTTTTTTAAAAACTTATTTTGAATATCAGAATACACAAAAAAAGATAACAAGGGTTTTTTAGTGAATAAAAAATGAAAAGTTTAAATGGAATCTAGAAATATATTAAGGTCCCTCATGGATGAAAATTAATTGACATTGTGTAGTTTATGAATAGAATATTGCATTTTTTTGTTTGCTAAAAAAATCCGTATAAAACAAGTAAAAATATTCATTTTAAAAAAATTGAAACAAATTTTAAAAATTCATATAATTTATTATAAAAATATTTTTTTTACATATAAAAACTTTAATAAAATCATTTTAAAAACATGGACATGGAAGGGAAATATTGGAATAAAACATTAAAAGAAGATATTTAAGGAAATATAACATGTCACTTGGGAAATAGTTGAATCATAAAAAAAGTAATATTTAAAATTTTAATATCATAAAAATATAAAAATTGATGATATAAAATTTCAAGGGTATGTATACATAGATTATAAAAAATATATACTGATAACATCAAAATACGCCTCAATGAAAGGAAATTGAGACGAAGTCCCTTATCGCTTCGGAAACATTGATACCATAAACTCCAATAAAGAGAGATAAAAAAAATGTATATGTAAATCCATATAAATTTATGTATAATAATAATAAAATAAAATAATGTACTGTATATACACAATAAAAAATAATCGGTGAATTTGGAACATATCTCACAAAAATAAAAGTGGGATGAGAAAACCCATACCTTGAGCCTGACTTGTCATGTTTGTATTTTTCATCCTCAATAGTAAATGTACATTAATTATTTAGATTATTAGGAATATTTTTCAATTTTATTTTTATTTTTATTTTATTTTTGAACATATTATATTCAATTACTTAATTTATTAGGTTTATATCATATGTTTTGACCATATTCCTCTTACGAATCAAATACAACTTAGGTGGGTTGACTATGGTAATATAGTTCATTATTTAAACATATATAGAATATTAATCATGAAATAATTACCATATTTATACATTAATTATACTTTTTAAACCCATCATGATTGATGGTTATGAAAAATGTACTATCATTATGATCGTGGAGATGTTAGGCCATACTTACGCATGAGTAATGTTTGTATTTTTCAATGATCATTATTGAAAGAAAGTAAGTAATATTTTATATTTATATAAATATAATTTCATCATAAATTCCAAATTATTTAATTATGTGGTCTTATATATAGATCATTATTATGATGTGGTGGTGAAAAAATGATGCAAAGAGGCGGTAGTCCACACGTCCATGAATGGTGTTATCATTTTTTAGTGAGTTAAATGTTAAAATGAAACTGATACAATAAATTAAAATAATGATAAATATTTCTTATATATAATAATTTAATCATTTATCTCACACATATATTTTATATTTAACCTTATTACCTTCCCTATAACATGATAGTGAAAAATTAATCATATCACTTCATGAGGTGGTAACCCATTGTACAACTGAGTGACATTATTATATTCATTATGTAATAGAATTTAAATTAAATATATGGTAAAAATTACTAAAAATGTATAATAATTTTATAAATATAGTTTATAAACTTTTTATCCAACATCATACCCAACAGTGAGAGGTGGTAATAGAAAAACTAATTATATCATTTAACGATGCGGTAGTCATCTGTACACGTGAATGGTGATTTCATAACCCATTTGATAGAAGTATGTGTAGTTATAGGTAACACTATTATCATTAAAAAATATAATTATATCTAATCCACTGATTATATTGTATAAACATTTTATTATAATAATTGACGAAGATGAAGAAAGAAGTAAAATAAAAATCCTCATCAAAGAATATTACCTTTTCTTTGGGTATCCTTCTTAGGTTTCCACCAAAAGACTTACTAGGATGGATTTTTTTACCAAAATAATGATTCTTGGATGATATGGGTAAGTTAAAAAGTTATTTTTGTTGGTTTTAGACAATAAAAATGGCATAAGAGGTGTGGAGAAGTGATGGAGTGTGTTTCCGTTAATATTTGAGTATGAGTGGCATTTTTTAAATACCAAAAAGTATTCAATATTGGGAAGTCAATTTTACCTCACGTAGATCTAATATTCGTAATTAATTATTTTTATGGATTATATGGTCAATAAAAGACCATAAAAAAAGGAAATAAAACACATGTTATATATATTTTCTTCCTTAACTCCTATGTTTCCTTATTTTTTCCATTTTGGTTTTACATTATGTTAACTTGTTTTCATACCTAAGAAATTTATCAAATAATACTAAATTAATGTTATCCTAATTAGCTAATTTGGACCCCAAAAATATAATTATTCAATTTAATTTACCAAATAACAAAAACATGTGTGCTAAAAAATACTGTTAATATATGAGCTGGTAACGTGTAAAACACCATTTTAACTTTAACCACACTAACAATGTTTTTACTATTTATCAGTCAGTCTAGTTATTATAAAATAATAATTGGTATATTAATAGTAAATAATTGAAATTTATTAACATTTTAAAATAAATGTGAATAATATATGTTTTTTAATAAATTTAAATAATTTAATAAAATATAATTTTTCATAAAATAACATTAAGGTAAATTTGGACATTATCCATTTAAATTGAATTTAAAAATATCTGGATAATGATGGAATGATAATATGTTATTTTAAATCCATTTTAACAGGAAATAATATTCTGAAAAAATAATTTAACACAATATTTCATTCAATTTACTTACCTTTTATTATTTTTACTTTTAGTTATAATATTTTTTATTAACCAAATAATTATCATATTAGAATTTCTTTAGCATATTATGTAACTAATTCATATATAAAAATTAAGGATAAATTATTATGATTAATATATATTTTATATTTCAAACTAAAGTTTATAAATGAAAAAATATTTTAGCCTTTCATAATAATTATATAAATTTAATGGAAGAAATGTATATTTTTTCATTTTTTAAATTTTTTATTATATGGGATATATTCAAAATAAAGTGGAATGAAATTGCTATATATTAGAATATTTTTAGTCCATGGAGTAAATAAACTCATTAAATAAAATTTAGATAATATTTTTATGTCATTTTTACTCTCATCATTCTAGTTTAACCACCAAGTAAATTAATTTTTTCCTTAACAATGGTAAATAGTTTTTCCTCAATTCACTATTCATGTAAGTAATAAATTAAGTCAAAATCATTAGAAATTATAAATTTTTATAATTCAAAATATTTAATTCATTTTTTCCAAAACCAATTCAGATCTGTGAAAAATTTTAATATAATAATAATCTTACAAACGCAGTTAGACTGCAGGATTTTAAGAAGAGTATTTATTTAGAAAAATATGATTATATATGAACTCTATAAAAAATGATAATAATTAATTTAATTTACATTAATATTAAATGATATATAATCTAAAAAAATAATTCAAGACGTTCCCCATTAGGGGTTATTTAAATTCATTATAATTTAGAATCATTATGCACTTTAAACCAGCTTTTAGACAAACCTGTTTTAAACCCAAAAACAAACTTATACTAAAAATAAAAATAAGGTTGATTAAAAAGTATTTTATTAGATTAAATATAAAATAATAATACTTATTTTACAATAATTATTATCTAAAAAATAATTTTACATTTAAATAACATAATTTATTGAAAATAAATGATAGTTTTACAAAAATCTCAATTTTTTACTGTTCACTAAGAAATCAATATGTTTATAAAAAATAAAAAATTAAACCTGAATTAAATTTTAAAATTATCAATTAAAAAATTAATTTATTTTTATCTAATAAATTTTATAAAATTTCCAAATATTTATTATTTCATTTTTCATGAAAAGGCATATTATTCATTTTTGAAGAAATCATACTTTTGAAGAATATAATCACTTTACATAAAGTTAATTGATTATTTAACAATCATTTATCAACAATTTATATTGGGTAATACACAAACATATATATATATATCATAAATTATTTAATACTATTCCAAACCACCAATTTTACGGCTAGGTCAAAACTGCAATATATATTACTGGTCGTTTATGTTGAGCGTATCTTTTTGAACACACAATATAATATAAAAATATCAGGGTTGTATGTAGCATAATCTAAACTAATTTCTTCATGTAATTAAATCAAAATATATTTTTGTCTGTCTTTTATAAGTTCAAATACAATTTCCTTCTATTCAAATATTGGGGTGTTATAATCAAGGAAGCTTAGATACAATAGAAGAGTTATGTTGACAATAATTGATGTGATTTGGAATTTAATGTTGTTGATAAGTTATTTATTTTAATTTATCCATTTTTTCATTCCAAATTCTTGATTGAGTAGGGATTGTATCTTATCGCTCTTCACTTCCACCAAACCCCTCTAGTTCATGATGTGTTCAATGGATATCTTTTTAGATAATATATACATGATCCTTCACAAGTACATAACTCAAATGTTTTACCACTATATAATGATCTTTCTTATAAATAAAAACACGTATAAATCTTGTTTTAGAGGGATGATGTTCTGTAGAACAAGACTACTCACCTGGTTAAATTTATTCTTATGAATCTGAATTTTGATGAAGCTACATGTAAACTTGAGGATATGATTAATCATAGATATAATAATTTTTTTGATAGTGGACTAATGATATTTTGCGGAATAAATTTATTTTAATAGAGGTACTGTGTTACACCCCATGATTTTATATCCATTTTATTTTAATTTAACTGGAGGCATTTCATATCTTGATTTACACACAACCTTGAGTCTAAATAAACTGTGATATAGTAATCTATTATACCCTAGCTTCTAAATTGTAAATAATGGATATTTATAACCAAATTATGAAGAAATATATAATTTTTTAAAAAAATAATTCAAATATATTGATTAATTTATAAAAAATATGTACACAATTTTTAGTGAAGTAGTTTAAATTTTCTAAAATATTTTTTCTTAAAAAATAATTTTTATTTAATTTTTTCAAATGTAAATTATAATTAATTTAAACCATTTTTAGAAATTTAATTTTCAATAATAAAATTAATTTTTTAAATTTGAATCACAGTATTATCTTAGGGAGATTTTTTTATGATTTTTCTAAAAAGATATACTTTTTAGTAAATAGTGTAAATATAGTTTTTTACAAAAACATTTATTTAATTTCAAGTAATTGTCTCATTATGTTTTGAATTTGATATTAAATTAACATAATATTATGTTAATTATTAATAATACAATTAATTACATATGAATCATTATTATACTTTATTTTGATATAAGTTCATTTTTGGACTTAATAAAAAAATTATAAGATGCTATTAACCACGCAATTTGTTTTTACCTTAATGAATTAAATTAATCTCTATTAAATATTAATTTTAATTAAATGAAAAAATTATATATTTAATAAAAAATTAATGTTAATTTGATGATTTTTATAATTAAATGATGAAAATTATATTCAATTTATTGCTTAAAATATACAGTATTCTAAAACAAGTTTTTTGGGTAGCGTGCATATCTAAGACTAAATTTAACCACTTATAAAAATTATGTAACACCCAAAACCAAATAATTTGGTCCAATCCAGTGTCTCAGATAACCTTGGGTACACATCCCCATATGCCAAAATCATTCGACTAGTATTGAGGGTATCATGTGGAATAGTGGGGAGGCTATATCCTCTATCAGAGTTTATAATAATAGATAATTAACCAAACATGTAACAAGAAACAATAATATTACATATATTCCAATATTATATCATATTTAATGAATGAATTTCGGAACAATAGACTCAACAGTCAAAACTAAATATAAGGACCTTAATTTCCCAGTAGTCCAATCATATATACAATGGAAGCAAATAATGTACAAGATGTTCTACACCAAATTCCATGACTCATCTCTACATTTTCTTTATACATATTGTGAGTGATCCCACTCAAAATCAACCTGGGCTTCATCCCAAGCTGTACATACAATATGTGAGGGATGCTCGGGGATCCATGCTTTCTTGATCATGGTTTGAGTATAACTTAGTAGTGAACCAAAAATGTCGTACAATACCTAACTAGTAAATATAGTGTATGCGCATGTGATAGGCTCTATAAAAAGAAAAAATTTAGTACATTAATTTTGAAATACTAACATATAATCAGTAATGTAGAAGTAAACATAAACCAAACATATAATGAGTGGTCCTATTCTCACTAATACTCTACAAACCATTATCCTACATACTTCAACTCCATGCTAGAAGTAAAGTCTACTAGACATGTCTGACACATCCCCCATAATGGGATAGTCTAAAAAAATTTATTACACATCCCCTTAAAGGTATAAACCATAGTAATGTTGACTAAATTTTTGAAACATACCCTTAAGGGGATAGTCTATATGGCCCAACATTCATTATCAACTATAGTAGAGAGAGGAACAAAATAAGAAATATATATATATATATGTTGAAAGATCAAACATCAATTCATTACAAGAAAGGGTCATATCCATAACAAATATACATGTGAGAAAACAATAACCATGGGTCTACAAGGCTACACATGAACACCTCATATTTCCAATCATCAAACATGGGTCCCATGGGACACACACACACACACACAATTTGATCAAACATGAAACATAGTTCTCATAGGCTACAAATGCATACCATGAGATCAATACATCATCCATCATTAGATAACATCAGGATAGTTCCAAGGGTCTATCATGGAACTTGGAACTTTTTTCAGTTACATTTGACATGGTACCTCTAATTAGTTAAGATCAACACATCATTAACTAAATAAACATTATTAGATGTTCATAAAGTAATTATAATGTAAGGGTAATTTTCCAAAAGTGGCAAACCTCATATCATATTCCACCCAACCGGGATTAATGACATATTGTAGGGTACACAAGACCACATACTGTAAAATAGATTCAACTCCCATCCAGGAAAAAACCATCAACTTTTTTTGAGTCCATCCATGTCCATTCAGCCTCCACTAATTTCAATGAGGTTTTAAATCATTCCCTATAATTACAAAAAAATAATTATAACTTAAATATGATAAATTAAATGATTAAAATAAAAACTATCAACAATAAAAAATGGTATCCTTGTTGAAGGGATTACCGGGTATTGCCGTCTGGCCAAAATCACGACCAACCACCAATGGAAGGTCCATAAACTACCCTATCATCCTAGAAAAAATCCCTATTATGTAGAAATGAGTAAAGGACCAATTGGATGTTATTATATTTAAATATTTATAGAAATTTTTCTATGAGAAATACCTTATCCTAAATGTCATCCAATTTGAGTTCTACCACTCCCAGAACACACCATATTTTATTAAATGAAAATCCCCTAATTCAATTCCATGGTATGAGGTATGGTCTAATTTAAATCAGCCAAAAACCATAAAATGAATTAATAAGGGACATAACTTTATTTGGACGCCCATCAACGACTTGTGTTCATCATCACAAGACATCCTTTAGACATTTCAATCTAAAACCCTTACATTCTCACACCTTTACACCATGATTTGATGGAATTGGAATCCAATTATTTAATCGGGATCAAGAGGACTCATTAAAAATGAACAATGTGATGATCATCTAGGACATGAGGTGGAAGGATAAAAATATTTATGATAAGTGAATAATCATACAAAGAATCACCAATGGATCTCACCTAGATCTATTCAGCTTTTAGGGGACCATATAGTGGGAAGAGTAAAAAGGAAACATATGATAGGACTTCAAAAATACAAGTTGGGCCTTATAATTCTGAAGGCGGTTTGGTACTAAAAAGGGCCAAAATCCTCTTACTAAATTGTTATGCATCTTACGCAACCAGTTATCCAATAAGGGTCCACCAGGTAGCAAGTGGGCCCTTATCCACCATGTACAAGCTCATTGGATTTCTAGTGAGTCCAACTGTGTAGTGGGATACAACCTTCCCCCCGGCTAGATGATGGCTATAGTTGGATCCCAGACTCCTTCATGCCTCCTCCACAGAATGTTGAGCTTTCAGACACCCACTGAGCAACCTTTAATGTTTAAAAGCACATCTAAATGATGTTAAAATAGGTAGTATCCCACCAAAGTGCTTCTCATCCTTGAAAATTTGTGGTACCATGCGAATCATGCCTCCCAATCTTCCTCAATCATCATCCTCAATTATTTCTCTATATTCCTTTTCCAAATTCCAACTCACTAATTAAAGGCCATTCCCATTCCTAAAGGCCCATTATACACTTCTAACATTACACCAAGAATGAATAGTATTAGTTGATCTAGAAGCTCACAGATATTTATAATCACGTTTGTGATCACCACATCAATATAACTCGACACACCATAGTATCTTTAACTAATTTATCCTAAAACATTATGGAGCTCACCAGCCTATGAATCACCATATAGAAAAGGACTATGATAGTGCATTTTCAAAACCAATGTGGTTTTACTCCATCATGCTCGATAAAATGAAAGACAGATGTTAAAATTATATTCCAACACCTCATTCTTGATTCCAAACAAAAAGAACAAGTATTTACAAACCAAACATTACTTAAACATGTTGTCCTTTTTAGAAAGGCCTCAAGCGATACATTACACATTTTTTCATACCTAATATTATTATCTCATTACTGTTCCAGCACACCGAATTTAGGTTCACATGGAAACACTAGTGAGTTTCTTCAATCTAACATCTTATAAAAGTATACATCTAATCATCTAATTCTCCCCGAACACATATATTTTGATGTATTACTCCTTAGTGTCAATATTAAATAAATTTATCATACTTACTAAAATCTAAACCAATTTGAAAGGAATTTTCAAAGTAGATTCACCAACCGCATACACTAGCCACAAGGCACTAAACCATTCAATAACACTATAATGATCCAATTATCCCTTAATTTATATTGATAAAACTCTATGTTTTATGGTCACATATGGTATCTATTCAATGAAACGTATGAATCACACATTAATCATCTATAGTGGAACTAAATATTGATGGGTCCATTACACGTCAGTCTTCTAGAGTCACCATGACCATATGATGGAAATTCTGACATAAAAACCACACTCATTCCCACATGAGAGTTATTCACATGTGAAAAGATTAATTATCCCCACCAAAATAGTACTCTCCTAGTATCCTTCTCACGTGTACATCGATCTACCTATATCATGACAGGTTCATCACCATAAACATGAATAAGAGTGACCATCCATTAAAACGTAATTTCTATGAAAAGAATGATTCCTTACACAATGTTGGATTTATTATAACATAGTTTATTACATTCAATGATCCACTCTCAAAGATATTTATATTATCCTGTTTCCTTTACATGGTTTATGACATCTCACAGAACTAGTCTCATCACATCATGAAGTCCCAACACTAAATCATGACACGACCATAAATAATGATCTCTTATTATCCTAACTATAGTACATTGATGCTTAATTGTTCTTGTATTACACTATAGGTAAATCTATATATGAATTAAAATTGGTCACCAATCCTTGTTATCTTTGTGTCAAACATGTTGGTTGTTAACTCTATGGATGACCATAAATTGACAATGTTAGTGACCTACCACTACTACCTATTATGAGTTCATTATGATAATGTTAAACATTCTCAATGGTCCTATCACTCACATAATCTATTGTTTCACCCAACACCACATGTTACTAAATTCATCAACTCAGACAAAAATATACATTCAACATATGAAAAAAACACAACACTCTGACCAAAATTGTGTGATTTTTTCACATGTCACTGACAATAAGTCCAGAATAACATGCTTATATAGTTTTTCACACTCTAAAAGTCCATGGAACTAATAGACTCATAACACTCAATGCTAATTTTAGAAATAGACAACCCTTACAAACCCAATGTTTGCACACTTCCATGTAACATCATGAAGAACCCCAACTCATACCCCAATGAGTCACTTCTTAATGCACCTCAGCCCACACAGCTAACCACCGAGCATGTTCCCACACAAGTTAGTACCATCAGACTAGGTTATTCCTTAATACTTTTATTTGGAAAAAAATCCATATTATTTATAATATTAACCACATAACATTCATCATAATGTGTCGATTTTAAAGGTATCGAACATCTTCCCATGCTCTACCTCTCCTAGGACTGAATATCCCAGAAGTTCCTTTACCATCCAATATAGAATAAATCCAAACTAATGGGTCAATAATTCATAGGTACTTTCCTCAATTAAATAGGAACCCACACAATTCATGATGAAATTACAATGCATAATTCTCCATCTTACTCCATTGCACAACCTTATATCAATAGGTTTCTAACTCAGGTTTCTCTATACTCCAAGGTTACTAGGTTTCTCTGAAGACTTTTGAAAATACTCTTAAAGGTTATTACGCTTCATAGGGAATATTCATTAATGAAAATAAACCCTCATAGACTAACCTCGTCTCACTATTCACACGTAGAAATTATGTCTCAGGTTTCTTCCATGTAATCGGAGGCACAGACTTTCCTCTAAGGAGATTCACATCTCTAACGCCATGAGGTCTTCCTAACAAACCTACTCTAGGATTTACTAAGGTTCATAAAACCATGAAATATATCTCAATACATTTCCATAGATATGTAATGATGAATTCTACATTAATCTAACCATATTTAGGGGAAATAGATATTTTTTTAGTTAAATAGAATGGTATTTGGATTTATTTAGACCAATACACATGGACTATTACTGGAACCGTAATCAAACATATCTATATAATGGATACTCACAAAATATTGTTTATTATGGAAAGTAATACCTTAAAATGAACAAAATAGGAATAATACACTTCTCATGCATAGAGGGACTCCATCACCATCATTATCATCATCATCATCATCATCATCATCATCATCATCATCGCCGTCGTCGTCGTCGTCTTCGTTCTCGTCATCTTCATCACCTAGGTGAATCACACCATAGCCTCACATGACATACTTTCATAAGTAGATATAAATATGTGTTCTAATTAATTGAATATCATAAAAAAATCATATGTTAAAACACTACACAATTTGTTGACACTAAAAAAACTATTTCCCCGTTTCTCGGTACAATCACACACAAGAATAATATATGTCATGTAGAACCTATGTGTCAAATATAATACATGTGATACCACTTAACAGTGTGTAAGAGTGTCAAATCCATATGAAATCAATAACCTAAAAAACCATGTTTGTCATAGGATTTGAATTATATAACCATAACAGTGAAAACCAATAACATCAATCCTAGGCCCTAGTAACCTAGACTTCACTCGAGAAAGGTGTTCATGATGTACCAGACTGAGTTTCATCAAAATTACTAACACATTTCATGGTCACATGTTTAATAACTTCCCAAATCTAGAACGAAACCTCCTCTAATTCCATTTTGTAACACCCCAACCTGAAGTATTGGGTCTGAGTGGGAGTTGCACATGACATCAGCTTGACCCCCTGGTTTTCCGTGTGCTATCGACAGTATGTGAGGTTCTTAGGTCGAATCATATGGAGACTACACCATCAATCATAATTCAAAATAATAGATAAATAATCAAACATGTAGCAATAAGAAATTAAATTACATAGATACCAATATCATATCATCATTAATTGATGAATATAGAAACGACATAAAGAGCAATAAAATAGAATATAAGGACACTAATCACCCACTGATTTGATCACTAATATAAAGGGAAAAGCACAAAGTAGAAGGGTGTCTATATTCAAATCCAGCCCTCACCTCCACCGAGTCACTAGAATCATAGTGACAAGTCTCCCTCAATGACCAACCAGAGTCTTATCCTAAACATTTTCTCTAATAATTAGGAGATTCTAAGGTACCCAAGTTCTATGGCCACTAGATAAGGGTGTGAGTAATACTTAGTAGGGCACCAACAATGTGGTACAATAACAGAACGATAAATATAGTGTAGGTTCTTGTGATAATCTCAATAAAAGTAAATAATAAATACATCTACTTCACAATTATAACATATAATCTCTAATAAACAAGTAAAAAAACAACCAAAAATATGCCAAGCAACTGTTTTATCACTAATATGTTATGAATCCTTTTTGTACCTGCTTCGGCTCCATTTCAAAAGGATATTCCAGAATCCTTGTCTAACACACCCCCCTGATAGGATAATACATGAAAAATCAAACACCTCTCCCTTGAGGGGATAGACAATACAAATTTTGAACGAACATATAACACATCCCTCTTAAAGGATAATCCGTATGGCTTAACCTTTATGCTCATTTATAAAAGATATAGGAACAAAACTTGTGAAATATATATATAGACACATGTGATTCTATATCAAAAATTATATCATACCAAACAAGAGTAATATCCATAATAAATACACAAGTGATAAAACATCAAGTCTAGTTCCATGGGGCAATTCACACACACCTCAGATGATCAAATGTCAAACATATTTTTTATGAGCTAAACACACACAACCATCAGATTAGAAATCAATCATAGGTATCATAGTCAACACAGACACTCTATGGGATCAATACCTTGGCCATTGGTGGATGAAATAAAGTCAATAAAAAATGTTCTGTCATGGACTATTTCACTCTGTTATGTTACATTAGTAACAATCCCTTTAATTAGTTAAGACCAACACATCATTAAATAATTAATCATTACATAGATTTCATAACCCAAATATAATGTATGTTCCATTCAATTGATGTAGAAAATTTTATATCACATACTAATAACAAATTCATAATACCATAGGGTAGGGTAAATAGTATGACCTACGTTAAAAAATGAATCAATTTCCAACCAATCAAAGCTCATAAGTTTTATCCAATTTCATCCAAGTCCATTAATTATCTACCAATAACCATATGGTTCTAAATCATGATCGATAATTCAACATAATTAATTATAACTAAATTATAATTAATCAAATTATTAAAAGATAAATTATAACAAATAGTGAAGGCACCTTTTCCGAAGCACTTATCGGTCATTATCGCCTAGCCAAAACCATGAACAACCACCCATGGAAGATCTATACACTCTCCTAAAAGAATTTTGGAGAAAACCCCTATCATGAAACAATGAGAAATAAAACACAGTTTAATTAAATTTAAACCTTTAGTATAACTCAACCAAGAAACATAACTTATCCACAGTGACATCCAACCAAGTTGTTTCACTCCTAGAACACTCTTGATTTTAGGGAATAGAAATCCCCAATTCAATTCCATGATTCGAGGGTTATTCCAATTCAAATCATCCAAAAAAACATTGAAGGATTCACCATGGTAGATAACATCAAATAAATTCCCACCAATGGAAAACATCCATCCTTAATGGATATCCACCATCCATGTTGATCCAAATCCACATCATTCCTAGAAAATTTCCCAAATATCATGTGGAATTTTAATCCAATTCTTTAATCAGGATCAATAGGATTCATCTATGATGAATGACATGATAATACTCTACCACACAAGGAAGGAGGAAAAGATTGATGATTAATGAAGGATCATTCCATGATTCACCAACATATCTCAGCAAGATCCATCCCAATTCTAAGGAAACCAATAAACGGTGGATAATTGGAGGACATAGCTGAATTGACATAAAAATTTGAGCCAAGAAATATAATTATGAAGGTGGTTTGGTGAAAAAATGATCTAAATTCTATTTTTAAAATTTATTCTGAAAGCATGCAACTAGCAAAGATGTTAGGTTGCACTAGTTATCTGGTGGTTTATGGGAAACTAAGTGTAGGTACAACAATAAATGGGTGCATAATAGTGGGATACATGGCTACTTCCAGCCCTACCGGCTAACCAATGGTTGTGGTAGTGACCTTAGCAACTCCAAGACACTTATACTGAATGAAATATCCTCAAGTTACCCAAAAATATTCTATTAAACTATAAAACCCCTATTCAAAATGCATAAATAGGTAAAATCTCTATTCTTTACTCAATTACTTGAATGAGTCTTCCACTAAACAAAAAGTTTAGACTTCCTCCAAAATTCATAATCCATAAAGTTGTCAGTCATTACAAATTGAATCTGGGAAAATGAAATAAATATTTTTAATCAACATAGTTAATATAATGTAATAGGTTCAACTCAATTTTTTCATATAAATATTTATAGAATTGGAAAAAATTTGTTACCACAGTTATAGTTAAAATGGGGTTTTTTGGGGTAACACCCAGAAATAAGGGTAGGAACGCAAACCAATGATTTCTAATTATAATTTAATGAATATATTTCAACATATTATTTTCCTTACTTTTAATTAATTCCAATTTTTTCTACATTTAAATGAATATTTCCTTATACCATTGAAATATTTTAAGAAATTATATGGGTGTCCCTTCCATCACTTATAAATGGGAACTTATACACCTCCCAAATTCACAAAAAATGAGGCTTATAGATTGTCAAAAAACTACACAAAACTATTCCATGATTCTTTTACTTAATAATAGTGCTTCTACTCATCCCTTGAGACTAATATTTCAAGGGGTTAGGTTTAATCCAATGAAGGTCTCTAAGAGAAGATGTATGAATCTAAACCAAGATCTTTCAATTTTATTTCTTCATAGACATTCTATAATCTTGTAGTATCCATATATACATGATTAATATAGTATCATAAATTTTATAATATGTTATTATTATTTTTTGACAACTATTTCCCTACTCTTATATATAAAATTGGAAATGAAAATATTTCTCATGTGTAAGTGTGGACTACCGCCTTCAAGTAGAGATATGTTTCATTTTCCATCACCATATTTCATGGATGATTAATGTGATATACTTAATTTAAATATATTATATTTTTTATATAATCAGGATTTTTAAATTTGAATTATTTTTTTCCTTTCTTTCATTCAATCAATTGAATAACGGAAGCATCACATGTGCATATGCATAGACTACCATATATACAAAGTGATATAAGTCATTTTTCATCACATATTTATATAAATATTTATAAATATGTATATTATGAATATATAATATATTTATATAATTTTTTAACATATTTATTTGAATAACCCCTGATCAATGTGGTGGGTACATAACATCTAAACCAAAAAAACATGAGAAATGAAGTAGTTTACACCTAAAATATTGATGACAATTAAATATTATTATTGAACAGGTCATGAGATGATATAAGTTAATAATTTATAGTATTATATGTTTGAATATGGTTTTGGTGTATAATTATAATATAGTTCTTATGAGGTAATATATACTTAAGGAATGGGTTTTATGTTACAATCTCATTTTTATCGGGATTGTTTAAACATAAATTTTTTATAAATTAATTATCAGACCTATCTATGAAAAATCATAATAATTTTGTTATAATTATTATAATTATTGATATTAAATTTTTTATTTCATTTTCCTCTCATTAATTACTGACGATACCAAAATAATATTTTTAAGGAAAACTCACCTTTTTTTTCTCTTTAGTAAGGAATAATTTTCTCCCATATTCATATTTTATTTAAACAGTTTTTAAGAATTCTTTCAGTAATTTTTAATGAATTTATAAGTTCATTTTTACATAATTTTAATTTCTTATTTAGTTTTATAAAATGAATATTGTCATCTTTGTATGAAATAGTTACTTTTAACTACTTATATAAAATGTGGAAAGAATTTTGGTCTTAATAGACACCTGATGAATGGATTTCAACACCATCACGATTGATCTTTTTATTGAATATTTCTTTATAATTTTCATTGTTTCTTTTCAAAGAAAAATATTTTCCAAAATAGTTTTTAAATAAATTATATTTTATATAAGTGATTTTGATATTCAAATGGTGTTGTCTTTAATAAATGTTATTGTGATGATTAAAAGGTATTATCTTATATAATAACCTCCTTTTATTTTTATTATGATTTATTTGGGATATGATAAAATGTTACCAACTTTATTATTTATCTATTTGATTTATTATTTTTGGAGGAAAATTTGATAAATTTAGTTTTTATTTCAACAGGTTAATCTTTAATGTGATGATATATCTTTTCATGATCATATGGAATAAAAGTGAATGGATAATGATTTTGTGGCGTGTGGATCTATTATAATCATCTAATGTATTGGGTAATTATTAATGTATTATAAGACCAAATGGTAGATGTTATATTACCTAATCTTAAGGAGGGTACATGGGGGTTATTCCAATCCCAATGATGGTACACGGGAGGTTATCCTAATACCAAAAGAGGGTATACTAGAGGTTATCTAAAGCCTAATGTTTGTGAACAGAAGGTTATCCTAAGCCTAAATAGGGTAAATTGGTCATTATCCCATTCCAAATGTGTGATGAATCTATTGGTATATATCCTTGAAAAAATATTTTTATGATTATGATTAAAACACATTTTATGCCACTATATTATGATATGATATTATGCCAACTTAATGCTCTTATAACACTTTTTATTTGATTCCATTATAATTTAGGACTTTTGAACTTCTAAAATATATACCATGAGTCAGGATTATATAAATTGTTGATAATGAATTTCAAATATTAAGTTACTGTTCCCATAACCTGATACTCATCATATGTCTATATATGATCACTGATTGATAAATCCCTTATTTATGCTTAATGATCATGAGAACTAACACTTTATTATCTTTCCACATTTATAGGATATGAAGAAATGTTTTAATTATGATATGTCTAAGTAGTTTGTTTTTGTAGAGAACTTAATGGGATATTATTTATATCTTTTGTGTACCAGTTGATTATGTATCTATGTTTCCAAAGATAATAAACCCTGAAGTGCATTGTGTTGCATTTGTTGTCAATGAGACATGTTGTTGTCTTAGAATGAATGGATGTCAAGGAGTCAAGATGTGAATGTCAAAGGATGTGATGGTGATGGTGATGAAGGAGAATGGCCATGGTACTTAGAGGAATGTCACTTAGGAGATTCACTAAGTGGCATTGGAGAATATGGTTGAAACATTCTCCATGTAAATCAGACGATTGTTGAACTGATCTTAAAGTTCCAAGAACTTGTATCAACTGGATACAATGTCACAACAATGATAGAAGTCCATGCACTAACACTTAGTGCATGTGAATCTGAAGAAGTCCCAATTTGATCTCTGAATAGATCAATGAAGCACTTAGAAGATTATAAGTGATCAAGTAGCTCGGTTGATGAAGATCCTTGAGAATTCTCTCCTAAGTTGAAAATGAGATGGTGAAGAAGAATTATAAATTGAGGAGTTGTTTTTAATCAAGAATATTAATGTTTGAATTCTCAAGAAGAAGATGAAGGAAAAGAAATCCTTGAAGGGCAAGTGGCACTTGGCATGTTTTACATAGAGGAGGACTTTGTTTTTACAAAGTCTTATTTGAAGACTTAGCCAAAAATATGGCCAGCCCGTGAGCACCTTGGGGGGTTCAACCCCAAGGCATGGGCACTAGGGGCACCACGCCCGGGGGAACCCCGTGGGGCGAGCTCAGGGCGGCAGGGGCGCACCCGCAGACACCACAGAGGCGCTGGGGCACGCCCGGAGGAGCGCATAGTGGGCGCAGTGCGCCCGTGTGTGTGCATGGTGGGCGCTAGAGCGCGCGCGCAGGGAGCAAGGTGGGCGCAGAGCGCGCCCGCAGAGAGAACCCGGTGCGGGGCGGCACCGGGAGGGGGGAAGTTCAACTGAGCGCTTTCCCCCAGCGCTTATTTGATAATCCGCGAGAAAACCGGCCGCGGCTTCGATGTGGGAGGCGCGATTTTCACCGGGAACGAATCCTAGCCGCACGATTCATCGCGCGCTCGATCTGGACCGCTCATCTGATCCGCCGCGCCCCCGATTTAATCCGGCCGTCTAAAGTCTTCTGATCGCTCGATCCGACGGCCGAGAGCTCGTCCTCTACCTCGAGCTCGTCCGAGGTCTCCCCGAAGCCACCCGCAGCCGCCGTCAAACCAGAGGCCACCCGAGCACCGATTTCGAGCTCCGGGCCACCATTTTCAACGCCGAAGGGTCCATTGAGTTCGTCTGGATGTACTGAACACAGCCATGCTATAAAATAGGCATGCATGCAATGTTTGGAGGATTTCGAGTTCGGCCGAGGCAAGCAAAGCTGCCGAGGCCACGTGGTTCGTGTTTTGCATGGGATGAGCCTTAACCGAAGGCCGTTCATGCGTTATAAATCGCATGCACGAGGAGGAAGAAAATAATGAAAGAATCCGCGTTAAACAGAGAGTAAAATCAAGATTCGTAATGATTTTGAAGATCTGAAGATCTCGGGATTTTGAAGTTAAAACACGCGGAGGATTTGAAGCCTTCCTCGCCTATATAAAGAAGACCCGAGGCATGAATATGCTTTGCTGAGTTTTTGAAGAAGGAAGTCCCGTGAGAAGCACTCTGTGCCTCGCGAAGGTTTGAAGCCCCGCGCAAAGAACATGCGCGGCTGAAGGTTCCGGAGCCACCCGAGGCTTCGAAGGTCCCCTGCGCGCATTATTTGCGCGACAGGAAGAGCTCTCCCTGCCCGCATACTTGCGCGGCAGGAGTAGCTTGCGCGCCCAAGGTGTCTTTGTACCCTTGTGGATTGCGCGCCTCGTGGTGTTGCATGCTGCACACCCGAGTGCTGGTGCACCTCGCGGCTTTTGAAGAAGAGAAGGCCACACCCTGCTCAGGCCCTTGTACCCTTGCACTTGCGCGCCTTGAAGAAGAAGAGAAGTCCCGAGGCCTTGCCTCGTGTGTGTGCCAAGTGGAGAGGAGAAGCCGAGGCATAACCTTGTGTGTGCAACGGCTTGTGTGTGCAAAAACAGAGGAGGATCCGAGGCCGTGTGAGTGCAAGAGGTGAAGTGAAGACCACCACATCCCTAGTGTGTGTGTGCCGAGTGAGAAGAAGGCCCTACGGGCAGAAGGTTGTGCAAAAAGGGAGAACCCAAGGCTTAGTGCCTTATGTGCAAGGTGAACAAGGGAGGCCGTAGCCTTTGGTGTGTGCAAAGTGAACATGAGTTGGCCATAGCCTTGTGTGTGAACATAAGGAGGAAGACCACACTATTTGTGTGTGTGCACCAAGTGGAAGACCACACTTTGTGTGTGAGAGGTGAAGAAGGAAGGCCGAGGCCTTTGTGCCTTTGTGTGCAAAAAGAACAAGAGAAGGCCGTAGCCCTTGTGTGTGAAAAATGAAGAACCAAGTGTGTGCATAAGTGAAGTGCACACTTTGAAGAAGACACATTTTGTGTGTACATAATTGAAGAACAACCTACGGGTTAAGGGTGTGCAACAAGAAGTGTGAAGGCCCAACTCATGTGTGTGCTAAAGTGAAACAATTGTGTGCAAATTAAAGAAGTGGCCGAACCTAGGTGTGTGCACTAAAAGTAAACACACTTAGAAGAAGAAAGAAGTGGAAGACTCACACTAGTGTATAACACACATTTATGTGTGTAATCAAAAGAGAATAAAGTGTGTGAAGAAGTGAGAAGGTGGTGTGTGCTTAAAGATACTACACCCTTTGTGGGTCTACTGCACCAAGAAGAGAAAGAGGACAGTGCATGCATGCATGCATGCACGTGCACACGTGAACATAGCCAAATCAGTGGTGTGCATTTGAGTTGTCCAAGACCAGGACTGAGACTGGACCAGACTGAAGTTAAAGATATTATTTGTCTGAGTATTCAGTAGTTGAAGAGAGAAGCCAGGTCTTCCTGAAGAAGGAGATAAAGCCTGAGCTAGACGAGAAGACCTGTTCACCACAAGTGATCAGAAGAAGAGCAAGGCCAGCAGCCTTTATCCCAGGCTGTTGAAGTTACTTGAAGAACTTGAAGTGAAGAAGAGCTACTCGTGTGACTCGAGGAGCCAGGAGAAGACCCTGTGGGACTCAGGGAGAAGAAGTCTTCAGTGGGATTCTGGAGCAGGCCAGTGGGACTCTGGTAACACTGTGGGACGCAGTATAAAGATCCTCCTGTGGGACTCAGGAGAGATACGGTGGGAAGCTGTATCGACCATTGTAATTCTAACAAGTTATAATTGGAGAATCCATGCTTGGAGAGCATGGCAAGGATGTAGGCCTTTGGTGCCGAACCTTGTAAATCCTTGTGTCTTGTGCCTTTTCATTACTGCATTATCCGGGAAAGGTTGAGAGATACAAGAAGAGTGGATCGAGGCTTTAACCAGCCATAGAGGTTTAATTGATTAAGAATCAATTAGTAAAAAGTTTTAAAGGATCACTGATTCACCCCCTCCCCCTCTCAGTGATTCACACTGATCTGGGCACTTCAATTGGTATCAGAGGGAGGTTACCTCTAAAAGATCCAAGGGAGTCTATATGGAGTGCAGATTTGAGGAAATGAAAGAACAGCCTCAAATGGAGATATCTGCCAAGACTCTGAAAAATAGAATGAAGAAACAGGCAAAGAAGATGAGGAAGAAGGTTGCTGCAATCAGAGAAACTCCTTCTATGGAAAGAAATGTGAAAGTCACATCAGATGACAATTCCTTTTATCATTCTTCTGATGAAGCCTGCTCTAGCTGTGATGAAGATGGAAGGAACAATGATCTTCTAAATGCAATCAAATATCTTCAGAAGAGAGTCCCCAAGGAAATTGCAATGTGTATAGCTACAGGCCTCCTTGATCTTCAAGAAGAAAAATTACAGCTAGAAGATGAAGCCAATTCTCTAGAAGTCCAATTGGCTAAAAGGGTTGGCATAACCAACACTCTCAGAAAGCTGGTAAATGCCAAAGATGAAACAGTATCTCTTTGCAATGAAAGATATGAAGACACTGCTGAAGAATTGCAAAGAAGCCTTTCTAAGAAAGAAATCTTTAAAGTATTGGTCAAAGAAGTTTTCCATGCACTGGAAAAGAGGCACAAAGTGTCAATGGTTGTCAGAGATGCTCAACTAGAAGACAAAGTCAAAAGGGTGAAGGAGCTGGACAACTCATTGCTTGAAATGAAGCAAGTGCATGAAGACCAGATGAAACAGCTGGAAGAGAAATGGGAAGGAAGGCTAAGAACAGTTAAGGATGAGAAGAACTCCCTTAACATGAAATGCCTAGAACTAGAGGTGATATTGAAAAATCTGCAATCACCCAAAGCTAAAGCCTCCCAGTCAGCTGAAAGGAGAAATGTTGCTACTCAAGTATGCCTTGAGAAGGATGATTCTAAAAGAAAGACATCCTCTAGTGAAAGTGCAACAACTTCTAGAAAGAAGGTACCATCCTTACCATCTTGTACTGGTGCTTCTAATTGTGTTTCCACAAAAAGTGCAGGATGGAAAAATAATTCCAAACAAGTATGGATGAAGACAATGAAGAAAGAATGCTCTCCTGAAGCAGCACAACAATTCAAGACAGGTACCCTACAATCAGAAGGAATCAAGAGGTCAAGATTTGTGGGTCAATGTTGGTGTTGTAACAAGTATGGGCATTGTGCAAAGGATTGTTGGTACAATCCACTGAATGCCAAAGCACAGAGGAAGCCCATGCCTAGGGGGAGCAAGCCAGAAGAAAAGAAGCAGCATCCACAGGTCCAGAGACATCTGTTTACTGCTAACAGATTTGGATTGCTTGACAACATCTGGGATGTTTGCAAAAGTGGTCAAAAAGATACATGTCAATCTCCAACTGTATCCAGAGCTCAAAAGAAGAAAATATCACTGAACCTGGCTCAAAAAGATTCCTTGGGAAGCAAGCAGAAGAAAGTGGAAGATGCTCCCAAGAAGAGTTTGAAGAATGAAGAGAAGTCCTTGGAATTGAAATCCAAGAAGGGTGATGCATCCATAAGGACCACCAAGAAAACATGCTTCTACTGTGGAAAGAAAGGACACATCATGGACCTTTGTAAAGAAGCCATGAAACTAAATAGAAGCAGACTGAACTCCAAAAGACAATCAATCCAGAAGAAGAAGGGATTGATTGAAAACAAGTTTCCCAAGAGAGGTAGCTTGACAGTATCTAAGGAACCATGTGGAACTTCCAAAACTGAGGCCACTCTTCCAAATGACATGTTTGTCATATGGCCAAATCAGTTGCAACTTGCCAAAGATCTACAGAGAGCTGAAGATGAAGTTCTGGCAATTGCTAAGGCAAAAGGGAAGAAGAAAATTTCACATGAAGATGTATTGAGATCCACACCAGCACAATCATCAATGAAGATCAAATGTGCAAGTGTGAAGACTGGTGAAAATGGGACATCTCGGTTGAGTGAATCTTATCAACCTTGTTGTTCACATTGATGAACCAAGGAGGTTCCATCTTATTCCCTTGTACTATTGGTATTTACATGTGCTGACATTGCAGGGAATTGAAGATGATGATCATTCTCAGCTGGAGGATGGTTTGGAAGGAATGGAGTGCACCCCTTGAGGGGGAGCCAATCTGGAGAAGATGGTATTCTAAGATTTAATACTATCTTGAGAAAAGCTGAAGGTATTCCAATCATACTTTCATCCCTTGTTTCTTAATTGAGTTTATCTTGTCAATTAAGGGGGAGTATGGATTGAAGACAAATGGATGAAAGGGGGAGCTTTATCATTGCACTGAACATTCTAATGAGTTTTGTGAAGTATGTGCAGGATTTAGCAATTAAGTGTTATATCTGAAAAATTTTCAAACCCCTAAGCATGATCTCACATGTACAGTGAATTTTGAACAGCTTTGAATTCCTTGGTTACATCACTCTTGTTTTCTACACCGGGTTAGCCCAAGTAGACTTAGAGTTGATCAACTAAAGGTTCTTTGCTAAAGAAGAACATGTGACATCATCCCTCTCCTAGTGTTTTTCAAGAAGATACTTTTTACAAGGGAGGAAGAGATCTTTGAAAGAGTACCACACCACACCTTTGCATTTGATTGCCAATAAGGGGGAGAAAATATTGGCACACATATTGACCCATTCATATGTGCTAAAGGAGTGTATTGACAACAAATACAAAGGGGGAGATTGAAGTGCATTGTGTTGCATTTGTTGTCAATGAGACATGTTGTTGTCTTAGAATGAATGGATGTCAAGGAGTCAAGATGTGAATGTCAAAGGATGTGATGGTGATGGTGATGAAGGAGAATGGCCATGGTACTTAGAGGAATGTCACTTAGGAGATTCACTAAGTGGCATTGGAGAATATGGTTGAAACATTCTCCATGTAAATCAGACGATTGTTGAACTGATCTTAAAGTTCCAAGAACTTGTATCAACTGGATACAATGTCACAACAATGATAGAAGTCCATGCACTAACACTTAGTGCATGTGAATCTGAAGAAGTCCCAATTTGATCTCTGAATAGATCAATGAAGCACTTAGAAGATTATAAGTGATCAAGTAGCTCGGTTGATGAAGATCCTTGAGAATTCTCTCCTAAGTTGAAAATGAGATGGTGAAGAAGAATTATAAATTGAGGAGTTGTTTTTAATCAAGAATATTAATGTTTGAATTCTCAAGAAGAAGATGAAGGAAAAGAAAGCCTTGAAGGGCAAGTGGCACTTGGCATGTTTTACATAGAGGAGGACTTTGTTTTTACAAAGTCTTATTTGAAGACTTAGCCAAAAATATGGCCAGCCCGTGAGCACCTTGGGGGGTTCAACCCCAAGGCATGGGCACTAGGGGCACCACGCCCGGGGGAACCCCGTGGGGCGAGCTCAGGGCGGCAGGGGCGCACCCGCAGACACCACAGAGGCGCTGGGGCACGCCCGGAGGAGCGCATAGTGGGCGCAGCGCGCCCGTGTGTGTGCATGGTGGGCGCTAGAGCGCGCCCGCAGGGAGCAAGGTGGGCGCAGAGCGCGCCCGCAGAGAGAACCCGGTGCGGGGCGGCACCGGGAGGGGGGAAGTTCAACTGAGCGCTTTCCCCCAGCGCTTATTTGATAAGCCGTGAGAAAACCGGCCGCGGCTTCGATGTGGGACGCGCGATTTTCACCGGGAACGAATCCTAGCCGCACGATTCATCGCGCGCTCGATCTGGACCGCTCATCTGATCCGCCGCGCCCCCGATTTAATCCGGCCGTCTAAAGTCTTCTGATCGCTCGATCCGACGGCCGAGAGCTCGTCCTCTACCTCGAGCTCGTCCGAGGTCTCCCCGAAGCCACCCGCAGCCGCCGTCAAACCAGAGGCCACCCGAGCACCGATTTCGAGCTCCGGGCCACCATTTTCAACGCCGAAGGGTCCATTGAGTTCGTCTGGATGTACTGAACACAGCCATGCTATAAAATAGGCATGCATGCAATGTTTGGAGGATTTCGAGTTCGGCCGAGGCAAGAAAAGCTGCCGAGGCCACGTGGTTCGTGTTTTGCATGGGATGAGCCTTAACCGAAGGCCGTTCATGCGTTATAAATCGCATGCACGAGGAGGAAGAAAATAATGAAAGAAGCCGCGTTAAACAGAGAGTAAAATCAAGATTCGTAATGATTTTGAAGATCCGAAGATCTCGGGATTTTGAAGTTAAAACACGCGGAGGATTTGAAGCCTTCCTCGCCTATATAAAGAAGACCCGAGGCATGAATATGCTTTGCTGAGTTTTTGAAGAAGGAAGTCCCGTGAGAAGCACTCTGTGCCTCGCGAAGGTTTGAAGCCCCGCGCAAAGAACTTGCGCGGCTGAAGGTTCCGGAGCCACCCGAGGCTTCGAAGGTCCCCTGCGCGCATTATTTGCGCGACAGGAAGAGCTCTCCCTGCCCGCATACTTGCGCGGCAGGAGTAGCTTGCGCGCCCAAGGTGTCTTTGTACCCTTGTGGATTGCGCGCCTCGTGGTGTTGCATGCTGCACACCCGAGTGCTGGTGCACCTCGCGGCTTTTGAAGAAGAGAAGGCCACACCCTGCTCAGGCCCTTGTACCCTTGCACTTGCGCGCCTTGAAGAAGAAGAGAAGTCCCGAGGCCTTGCCTCGTGTGTGTGCCAAGTGGAGAGGAGAAGCCGAGGCATAACCTTGTGTGTGCAACGGCTTGTGTGTGCAAAAACAGAGGAGGATCCGAGGCCGTGTGAGTGCAAGAGGTGAAGTGAAGACCACCACATCCCTAGTGTGTGTGTGCCGAGTGAGAAGAAGGCCCTACGGGCAGAAGGTTGTGCAAAAAGGGAGAACCCAAGGCTTAGTGCCTTATGTGCAAGGTGAACAAGGGAGGCCGTAGCCTTTGGTGTGTGCAAAGTGAACATGAGTTGGCCGTAGCCTTGTGTGTGTGCATAAGGAGGAAGACCACACTATTTGTGTGTGTGCACCAAGTGGAAGACCACACTTTGTGTGTGAGAGGTGAAGAAGGAAGGCCGAGGCCTTTGTGCCTTTGTGTGCAAAAAGAACAAGAGAAGGCCGTAGCCCTTGTGTGTGAAAAATGAAGAACCAAGTGTGTGCATAAGTGAAGTGCACACTTTGAAGAAGACACATTTTGTGTGTACATAATTGAAGAACAACCTACGGGTTAAGGGTGTGCAACAAGAAGTGTGAAGGCCCAACTCATGTGTGTGCTAAAGTGAAACAATTGTGTGCAAATTAAAGAAGTGGCCGAACCTAGGTGTGTGCACTAAAAGTAAACACACTTAGAAGAAGAAAGAAGTGGAAGACTCACACTAGTGTATAACACACATTTATGTGTGTAATCAAAAGAGAATAAAGTGTGTGAAGAAGTGAGAAGGTGGTGTGTGCTTAAAGATACTACACCCTTTGTGGGTCTACTGCACCAAGAAGAGAAAGAGGACAGTGCATGCATGCATGCATGCACGTGCACACGTGAACATAGCCAAATCAGTGGTGTGCATTTGAGTTGTCCAAGACCAGGACTGAGATTGGACCAGACTGAAGTTAAAGATATTATTTGTCTGAGTATTCAGTAGTTGAAGAGAGAAGCCAGGTCTTCCTGAAGAAGGAGATAAAGCCTGAGCTAGACGAGAAGACCTGTTCACCACAAGTGATCAGAAGAAGAGCAAGGCCAGCAGCCTTTATCCCAGGCTGTTGAAGTTACTTGAAGAACTTGAAGTGAAGAAGAGCTACTCGTGTGACTCGAGGAGCCAGGAGAAGACCCTGTGGGACTCAGGGAGAAGAAGTCTTCAGTGGGATTCTGGAGCAGGCCAGTGGGACTCTGGTAACACTGTGGGACGCAGTATAAAGATCCTCCTGTGGGACTCAGGAGAGATACGGTGGGAAGCTGTATCGACCATTGTAATTCTAACAAGTTATAATGGGAGAATCCATGCTTGGAGAGCATGGCAAGGATGTAGGCCTTTGGTGCCGAACCTTGTAAATCCTTGTGTCCTGTGCCTTTTCATTACTGCATTATCCGGGAAAGGTTGAGAGATACAAGAAGAGTGGATCGAGGCTTTAACCAGCCATAGAGGTTTAATTGATTAAGAATCAATTAGTAAAAAGTTTTAAAGGATCACTGATTCACCCCCTCCCCCTCTCAGTGATTCACACTGATCTGGGCACTTCAAACCCTTATAGTTATAGTGTAGATTCTAATTACATATAATGAATAATCATCTAATAAGATGTACTGTGAATGTAAATATAGATTTTGGTTAATATAAAATAAATTCTATATACACCTAGTGTGTATATATGGTATAAGTAAATATTTTAAGTAGGATACCACCAAGGTTATATCTATATCCTTATGAAAATAAAAAATTTCATGGAAGTTTCATATATAATTAAGAAATACTCTCTTTCCATTTTATGAAAATAATAATAATAAATTATCAAATTATCCATTTATTGAAAATAATATATTCTTGAAAATTTTTGATAATTAAATTTAAATAAAATTATACAATCATTAGTACAAGAAACCACGTCATATAATACATCTCAATAGACATAATGGGCAATCACCTATGGGATTATGTAATAAAGGTTGAGTATCCTCATACTTAATCCATAAATAATATCCATGGAGAATTTCATTCAGAGAAAAATCCTAATCTAGAATTAAAATCAATGGTCATAGTGCATCGTAAACTAATGGGTAATCATATAATAGAACTAGCTAGAGCAGAATCATATACTATACTACTATATATATAGCGGAATCTTAACTAGGGGTTGTATCTTGGTATAGTATAATTATAACCAATAAGTGTACATACCACTAGAGTCCCTATAAAATAATTAAAATTTTACCATGATGTTTTATAAATAATGTTGATCATATAATTCAGTACAGTGCATAAATTAAAAACACATCTCATATAATGAAGAGGATCTGAATCGATCATAAATTCAGTTGAAATTTGAATTTTCTCTATTAGAAGATGGGTTATTTTGCAATCTAAGAATTAAAACAATGTTAAATGTGATTTAACATCCAATAATCGTGTTTTTTTTACTTTTTTTAATGATCAGTGGATGTATCGATGTTTGAGTAAACATCGATGAAATAATGGGCATGTATTGATGCTAAAAAGATCTACAAAAAACCTTTCATGTCGTAAATCCCATTCATAAACTAAATAGGATTATAGGGGGTGCGACCTAGAAGATTTCAATATGTGAAGGACCTGGTTTTACCTTGTTTAATTAATGATGTGAATCTAATTCACTTTAGGAATCTATGCAAGGATGTATTTTTAAAAATTTTAAATAATTTCTCGACCCTTTCTTTTCATTATCAAAATATGAGGGTTCATGAGAGGCACTTGATCGATACATGTATCCCTTCAGTATTCAGCGATCAAGGAAATGTTAGGCTTGATTTAATGGTGTTATCATGTAATATATTCCTCTTCCTTCTTTTCACCTTATTTATCCCTCATTTTCACTAAATATGAAGATGTATGTTTTATATAAAAATGAAAAATTCACTAGAGGATGGTAAAATCAATCAATTTCA
The DNA here is from genome assembly GCA_963277665.1 of Viscum album. Taxonomy (NCBI): domain Eukaryota; kingdom Viridiplantae; phylum Streptophyta; class Magnoliopsida; order Santalales; family Viscaceae; genus Viscum; species Viscum album. Next base: position 752,373,104 of record OY728132.1, on the reverse strand, counting down.
TTGAGGATTCGTTAAATCATGGAAATAGTTGATCTTGAGATGAAGCCCCTCTATATTCTCATGTCGATGCATTGAGTCTGAATTTGATTTTTCATCCGGAGTAGAATGGACCCAATTATTGATGTATTTGGCATGATGGAATGACTCAAACCATGAAGCATCAGGCAGGGATTAGTTGAAAAAAGTCGAGGTTGGATGAGATTAGAGGACCATTCCATGTTCTACCAGCCATTAGTGTTAATGTGAGGAAAGACTCGGTAAATTTTATATGGTCTAAAACAAATCCATTTTTGTCTATTTCTTTCTTTTTAGTATAATAAATACATTAGAACACATTACCATGATGTGTGAATAACCTAACTAAATTTTTAATCCCCTACATTAATGACAATTCATATGATTTGGACAACCCAAGGACCCCATTGGGTCTCTTAGCATTGTGTCTTGGATTTTTTACCTCCCAAGAGGTGTTCTAACTCTTAATTTATTGGAAATTTTTAAGAAACTATTTAACCTTGTGAACATAGAATAACAGATGAAATATAATAATTTTTTAAACTAACTCAACATGAAACCAGTGATTTATTCTAATATAGGTGAATACAATGGTTGAGAATAAATGGTAATTTATTTAGTAAATGGATGACTTTACCTTTTTTCTTAATGTGTGTCAATTTACTCGATGTATACCAATGGTAATTCATCCTAATGTAGGATTCAATACATGTTGTATAATGTGTCTAGTAAATTTATTCTTACCTTTGATGATTCTTTATAATGTAAGAGATTCCACCAAATGAGAACAAATTATTCGTTAATTTCTAATTTTGTAAATTAATCGATATGGATTATGATAATATGTTAATGTCTTTAATCGTAATATTCATATCCTACTACTAAATGATATTTCTGATAATATTCTTGATGTCTAGGATAGATATCTTTTGAGACATAGAATTAGTGATTTTCCTATGTGCAGGGGAATCCACGACATGTGATTAGTATCTTTTCCCCAATGCATAGTATTGAACCCTAAGAAGGTGAAAGATACTCCAGCATTGGAATTATCTTGGATCCCAATATGAAATGATCATTCCCCTTGGCATGGTATTTCACCATGTCAAGACATATGTGACCCTAGCATGGAAATTCACATAGTTCCTAGTACGAGATGATTCTCTCCCTTAGCATGGTATTGTGCCTTGGGAAAATGTAAGAAACTCTAGCATGGGAATTCTCATGAATCCCAATATCAGATGACCCTTTTGCTTTCCATGGTATTGAACCCTAGGATACTTAAGAAACTCTAGTATGAGAATTTAAATGGATCAATGTTGCATTCCGCAAGACAAGATATGGGTGATCTATCTTCATGTATAAGGAACCCCCAATTCCTGAATGAGGGAGAGACACATTGTTTATTAATATAGGGAATTGGTGATTCATCCTGAATCAAGATAATCTTCTAGAAGTTTAGTTGATCCATTCTGATGTAGGAGGATCCACCACTCAATCATTATATCTAGTAGTGACATGATGCTTGTTAGCTAACCTCGGGTATCAAACTAGTCCTCAAGGGTTAGTAGGGTTGTTTTCTTTTCATATATAGTTTCTAAATTAATTATATTTTTTATCACATTATTTCATAACATACAAAGATTATATTTTTTAAAAACCCATGAGTGGTGGCCTTCTGAGTTTTACTCACATCCTTATTGGGCTCCCATTTAACTTTGGTACCCAGGAATCTCATGCAGGTTTTTTTAGTGATTGGTTGGGTTGTGGCCCAAAATCGCATTGTCGAATAAGATGTCTCAGATGTAATCATCATTATAGATGATGTTCTATTCCGTGATTTGTTTGAGACTTATTATATTAATTTTTTATTGTATCCTATATTTGTAATTAGAATATGGGGAGGTCTTGTATGTTCAACAAGGTTGTTTGGGCCTTAGCGCATTCTATGATTTATTGCAGGATGTTATTAATTTATGTTTACTCAAAGAATTTATTTTATTGGATTATGTTTAATTATTTATTTTAACTTTTTTCACTTTTATATAAGGGGTATAATCACGCCACTGTACTATCTTACACCCTCAGTACTAGTCAGTAGCCTCTAGTGTTCGGGGTGGCGTGCTTGAGGTCTTGTGATGATCTGGTATGACCATTATTTTTGTGGTGAGATCAAGCTTGATTTTACTATTTTTTATCAAGGAATTATTTTCTTTTGTTTTATGATTTTGAGATCTGGTATATATGAGATTTCAGAATGTTTTTTAGGATAATATTGTTTTTGTGCTAGTGTATTAAGAATATCTATTTTGGTAGGAATTCTAGGTTACCACGGATTAGATTTCTATTCTAATTGTTGTGGGTATGGTTATATTTGATATTAAATGTGGGAAATTCACTTTTCGTATATATGTAATGATTTTTTATGTTTGGAACTTGGCCTATTAGAAATAATCCAATGAGTTAGTTTTGACACTTAAACTACTGATTAAAGAGGTGTCTCATGCATCATATTAGGAAAATTTAATTCACCAGAAATATAGTCCTACTAGTGTGTGATTTCATTGATGAAAGAGGCACAATTTTATTACCTATAAACAACACCTCATTTGTATTTTTTTCATATAAGTACATAGTGGAATTATAATCTTCTAGGGATGAATAGTATATGGATTATTTATACTGGTAGGATATTTTCATCTATGACGAGATACTCGATGATGGGGATGAAAATTCATGTCTCTTAAATAGGATATAAGATGGCCCACGTGGGGTTTTTTTTGGAACATGGGGCCAAATATTTGGACCCATTTTTGTTGTTTTTTATTTTTATAATTTGTATAGACTGGTCCTGTAGCAAGATTTAAGTTTAAAGATGCTCCGAGAGGAAGGGGGCCATTGTTATGGGTGGTTGGTTGGGCTTTGGGTTCCATTTATTTTTGAGACCCTAATGATAGATTACATGAAATGTTGATTTCATGTGATTTTTGGACAGGATCATACTTCACACACCATTAGTTGTGACCTTATAAGAAGTTGACTTGTATAATGGGTGGTCATACCTAGTGTATTTCATGTGACATGATGGGTAGGGATAGGGGGAGTCCAAGAGGCCCATGGTTTTGAATTAAACCTTGGTGGGTTAGGGTTTTTGGTCTGTTTTTTGATAACATGTTACTTGGTTTACCAAGATTTCATAATGGTTTTGTCTTGAAAAATAGATTGCAATGATGTTATAAGGGTTTTGGTGATGAATTCCTTCCATGTAGGTGCTCTAGGAATCAATGAGTGTTATTGAGAACAGAACCAGGGTGATGTATGGCTTTGTGGGATGAACACACTTGGAAAACATTGTCTGGGCCTGGGAAGAATCATATGACAGGAGTGGAACCTAGTGATATCCAAGAGTGTTGATGATATTTACACATCGTCATCTGAGAATGATCACTTCTAATGCAAGAATGAAATCACAATGTAGGAATTCAAGTGATTAGTCACAGTATGAGGAATACACCTATTATTAAGTGGAGTTACAATGTATATTTTGATCTATTGAGTGTTACATACTAGTAGAAATTATTAGATACTTGAATAGGAATTGATCCTAGCTCTATAGACATGTGAATCATGGAATTTTGAGTTGGGATTGGTGAATAGTTGTTGGAAGATATGTGACCAAGTAGGTTATGATGATAATATTATGGATGAAACATTTTGGAGACCCATGATTCTATTTGTAATGTATGAATGGCTTGCTCAAGAGTATGCACCTGTTGGTTTTAGTGATCATGTGCATGGGATTATCCAATAATTTAGGTGGTTGTAGAACTATAATAAACTACCATACATGTCTGATTGGATGATTTTCATTAATTTTTAGTGAGTTTTGGCTTATAATTACCTCTTTAATCATTGTATATGGATTCTAGTGAGATGTTTTTGAGTAGGGAGGCCCCTGACTCTAAAATGAGATTGAATTCTCCTTGTGGCAGTACGTGAAATCAGATTGGATAAGCTTGTGATTATAATCATTGATGACATATTAGTGTACTCCCAATTTATATATGATCATTCCCAATACCTTAACATTTTTATAAGTATTCTAACATGTAATGTGATACACGAATACCTACCTAAATGTCTTCTACTTTTGATGAAGTATCCCCTTTCTGTTTCACTAGAGGTGTGGTATAAAAAAATTTATATATCAGAGAAAACACCATGAACTATTAGAATATGATCCTTTTGTGTGAATTGTCATTGTCATAGTTTAATCGTGTGTGGGATGGTCATGGTTGTGTTTGTGCACTAGAATGTTGTAAATTCTATTTTATATTGTCACATCAAAACACTAGATTTAAATTTGGTGAGTCACTAGATGTATTCAAAGTGTTTCCATCATTATTAGGATATTGTAGTGTTTTTATTTGGTGATTCATTGGTTAACCAATTTCATGACATGTTTAATGGGGTGTTCCATCATTTGTGTCTTGGTACGAGGGGTGAACCTGTTTCATCGCTAGATTCAAGGGGAAAATCCCTAATTTGTGAAATATTTCAATGGGTGAAGCTTGAAACAAAAGTATTTCAGGACATTTTTCCTGGGGAGAAACATTTTATGAAATTTATTAATGTAATTGTTGAATAAAAATTCCTATGAATTCTTGAGAAGTTGGTGCCATGGATCAATAATTTCAATCCATGTATGATTTGAGTATTTTGAGGTATAGCCACAACCTTCTAAGGATAGGTTAGCGTATGTGGGCCCTATGCAAGGGCAATGAATACTCATCTTTAGGGTTTATAATTAAAATATGGAGATCATACCAAATTTTGAATATGTTTTTCTATATTGGTGAATATTGGGATGAAAAACATGTTGATTGGGTCATTAGACCATGGGGGTTATGTTTTCATAAGTGACCCTTATGGTGGTGAATGATGTGGGTTTGAATTGCTCATGGGGGGTTGGATTCTATGGAGAGAAGAACCATGAACTCACTAGTGAAATGGGTGATGAAATAGTAATGTTTGTAAATATATGGTAATATTAAAGCATATTCTAGGGGTTAAATTTTGGTTATAAGTTGTGGCTTAAACTTGGGTGAATAAAGATCCTCATGTTTTGAGTTACACAATAGAATCCCTTTCTACAATTTGAAGTATAATGTGGTGAGATGAATTCGGATTAGGAAAACATATAGGTTGGGTTTATATAATAAATTCTAATTTTGCTTCTTAGGGAAGAGATGTTTTATGGAGGAGAGATTATATGAACTCACATCTAAACCGATAAAAAATTCAATGGAAATTTGAATTTTCTCCATTAATGGATGGTTCATTTTCAAATATAGGAATTATAATGTGGTTTTTACTTTTTTAACATCTAAAAATAGTGTTTCTAGAAATGGTTTAATGTTTGATGGACGTACCGGTGGTTTCGGTAAACATCATATAAAGAACTGGCTTGTGGGGATGCTTAAAATAGATTGAGTGAACCATTCACAATGTGAATCTCATTCATAATGTGAATATTGTTTTGGGGAGGTTTTTCCAGGGGTATTTCATGATTTAAATTCTTGAGGTCTTACCTTGTGGAAAGAAAATATAAATCATTATTAAATCATGAATCATGTGGAAATGGTATTTTAAAAATGTTAAAATAGGGCTTCACCCCTGGTTTAATTTACATGAAAATAGGAGGGTGGATGCGAGGATCTCGACTGATGTTCATCTCCCTTCATTCCTCACCGATAAATGTGCTATTGGCTGATATTTTAAGGATTAAATAGGTAAGATATTAATTTTTCTTTGTTTCTCCTTGCAACTCCCTCATTTTACCAAAACTTCATTGATGTCAATTTTAGGTTGAAATTCAGATATCATTGGATGAGGGTGAAAACACCATATTTATTTAGGGACTCTTTATAGACAATAAAGATGGGATCCTGTGAAGATGTAATCCTATGTTCATAGGCTATTCTATTATGTCTACATCTTTTGGTACGACTGAAGTAGAATGCACCCTATTTCCGTAGGTTTTGGCATTGTGGAATGACCTTTAACATGGAGCTTTGAGATGCACTCATTTGAAAAAATTATTGGTTATATGAACTTGTCAAGCCTTTATAAGTGTTGTTGGACCATGTTCTCAATGTGGGGAAAGCCTTGATAAAAGGTGCGGGTCAATAAAAAAATTACATCTTTTTCTATTTCCACTTTTTTATTAAACGTTATATGTGTGGCCTCATCAGTACGACATGAACATGAATTTAATAAATTGGTAATCCAATTCATTTATTATAATTAATATGGTTTTTCCTACCAAGTACCCTATTGGGTGTCTTGGAATTGTGTCCAGGACTTTTGGTCACCTGAGATTTAAAGAAAAAAATCTAGATGTACATGGATATTAGATTAATTTTTTGGAATAATTAATACATGATAGAAAAAAAAATCCCCAAAGGCCATATTAGTTTAGTGTCTTTGGAAACTAGGAAACAAAAAAATTGGTATATAAAACATTTACATCATCTCGTGTGTTTTCATTCATAACTAGAACCCATTTTTGAGACATCATACTTAATACCCTTATTCATATCCTGGGGAAAATAAATAAATAACAGGGTGAGATCAAATGATCAGTAAGGTTAAACATGGAAAATATCACACAAAACATAAACATAATAATATATTAGCAGAAATTTTGAAAACCATTCCATGTATAATATAAATCAAAATCATAATTCATGAAATAAATCTTAGTAGTTCATAAGGCATAAATCATTGGGGAACAAGAGCCATGAGAAAATAGAATTGAAATAAAACAAGGAATTGTGGAAAACACATAAGAATAGAAAATCACTTCCATATTAGACGAGGCTCATTTTCAAGACCATCATAGTGGATAGAGTCAATTACTGAAAAGGACATACCTATTGTTCTAGCCATGTATTACCAAACCAGATTTACTTATCATTCCAACTGTGTATTACTGAACTGAATTTACTTTCCACTCCGACCATGTCTATATCATGATATATAAATCATTACCCAATTAATTTTAGGGAGATATAGGTCCCACCCATATAATAGTTAAATCATTCTTACATTTTCCCCAAAAACATAAAACTTTTATCATAAACATAACCTAAGGAATAAAATGATTTTCTGAAACATCATCCCATTATATTATATATAATACAAATGGATTTTATGAATATTATTCCATTCTAAACAAAGAAAAAACCAACTAATAAAAGTGGTATAAACATAACCCTATTTAAATAATTCCATATTAAATGGAAATTAATTTTGATAAAACACTTGAAATTAATTCTTGAGTAAATATCCATTCTTTAAGAAAAACATTTTTTTCTCAAAATTCCACGTAATTTTAAAGGAAAATAATTTATTTGAAAATAAACTTCAAATCTTGTAAAGTAAGATACATGTAAATAATGAGTTATGGAAACATAAAAACCCATTAATATTGTATAGGTTAAAAGAAAATATTATTCTCATACTTTTGTCAGAAAGTCAATAAGTCCCTCGTAAAAATGAAAAAAAAATCATTTCATACCATTTAAGAAAAGTTCATCAATGTGTAAAATTGACATTAAATAATTTTAAAATGATAGAAAGAATATTTCGGAATACATATTTAATACAGATGTACATTGATGATGAATATACCCCAGTAAATACTTATTAATTAACAATCCTATATAGTAACGAGATTACAAAATTATCCCTTACCAATTTATAATCAGTCTAATAATATTCCTCAAAAATTAATGAAAAAATATATGAATATGAAAATATCATAAAATTAATAATAAGATTAATAAAAATATTCATGGGAAATATAAAGACCACACAAAATAAATAGGTGGTGTGTGAGGCATGTGTCCCTCTGAAATAAAAGTGAGACAAGAATAATCCCTTACCTCAGGCCTGATTTTATTTCTATGTATCTGAACTACCATTATAATGATTTAAATATTTTCATTGGATTATTTCAGAATCATAATCATTTTTATGATATCATATATGATCATATTATCATCTGTTTGTTTGTAACATTATTACTAGTCCATAGGGTGTCAACATTATTATTTTCTTACGCATATTTTGTCGAATAAGTTACCATTACTCTTATTATGTTATAGTTATATAATTTAAAGATTTATATTAGTATAATATATATAATATCTATGCATTACATTCATTTATATAATCATTATTATTGAATATCATGATGAATGAATCACATCGCATAACGGAGACGGTAGGTCATATGTACGCATGAGTGACGATATCATTCCCATAATTGTAAAATGGTATGGAAGTGGATGGTATATATTTTTTCCAGAATCCATATAGTGTTATAATAATAATATATTGATATTATTTCCATCATCATATCCATCCAAGTAGGATGGTGGTGAAAAACATATTACACCACAGCGTGGAGATGGTAAGTCGTGTATACGCACGCGTGGTGATTTCCTTTTTTGTAGGATGGATAAAAGGTGTAATATAATTTTTCTATAACCATAATTTAATATCAATATATTATTTATACTATATTTATTACTTCAGAATAGAAACAACTCATAAAGATGAAGTACATGAAGAAATAATTTGAAAGAATTAGTATAAGAGAGTACCTCTTCTTCGACATGCCCTCTCTAAATTTCCACATAAGGGCACCAGAGTTGGTCTTTTTAGAATACAAAAACCCCTATAATGTAACTAGGTAAGTTGATAAGGAAAATGTGTAGGGAATTTATAAGCTTGAAGTCTCAATGTGAAGTGAAGAGGTGAGGGAGGATGTGCCCTTTTATAATTGAGGCGAGGGGCACTTTTGGAATCTCCAAAAGTTTTAATTTGTATTAAAATTAAACTATATCCATAACCTCCAAAATGTACTAATATAGAAGATGAGATGATACAAGGTCATTATATAATGAGATAATAAATTTTAGAAAAAGTTTTTCTAACCATTTAAACCATATCATTTTAATTTATCATGTAGTTTTTCGATTTCATTTTAATTAGGGTAACAATATTTAAATATTAACAGGATAAAATATTTACCTATATTATGTAAATTAAATAGTAAATATATAATTTATATCTGTCTAGAGTATATCATATTTATTATATTTTTTAAAAAATTTATTATGATTTATAAATAATTTAACTAAATTATTATTTTGAAAAAACAACAAAAGTGTCAATTATGATAATATTCAATATATTTATTTTTAAAAATATCAAGATAAGATGTTATCCTATAAAGTAATATTTTATTATATCCATATTAGGTAGATTTATTCTATAAAATTCATTAGATGTATTAATTATCCCAAATTATATTTATTTTAATATTTTTAATCACATTAATTTGATAATTTTATTAATAAAATAATTTCAACATTAGTGTTGTGTAATTATTTAATACACTTATTTTTGAAATAAAATTAACATTAAAATAAAATTATGAATAAAATTCTACAATATTTTAGAATAATACTTTAAGTATAATATATATTCTATAAAATCCATCATAAAAATGATATACTTATTTTAACATGAATGTGACAAGTTTAGCATCACTTTCAATAAAATAATATAAGTGTCATAATCTCTTCTATAAGGATCCATATTGTCAATAAATCAACATTTAGATTATTATGGTCGACATATACTCATTTAATGATATTTGGTCAAGTGTTTGTGTCTTTATTGGTTATTATTATTTAAAAAAATCATTTGATTGATTCTTCATCAATTAAATAATTTCTCCATCATCAATATATAAACCATTAATGTAATTATTTATTTCATAAAAATTACAAATAAATTACGATAATAAATGAAAACATTTTATCATTAAAATAAGTATTCATAATCAGATTTTTATTTTTTATAAATTTATATTAAAAATGATTTAGTTATTAAAATTTTAATAAGATGTATTTAACATTACATTAAATAAAATATATTAAATGTCTTAATCTCATCCATGTGGATTTAAAAGGGTATAATTTCGACCTAAGGATGTTTTAGGTCTAAAATACCAAATCCAATAATATTAGGGCTGGTGTTAAGGTAATTTTATAATATTATATTTATCCATAATTACATGATTTACCTTCTTATCATATTAATAAAAATTACTGATGTTACAATTCATAAAGCCCAAAAATAAAAGAATACTATATATATAATTTGGACCAAATGATTCAAAATATGGAATCTATTTTTGAAAATTAAAAACATAGATGTTTCAAAAAATTAATTTAAAATTAATCCCATTTTTTGGAATGAATAGAAGGTTTTAAAAGTTAAAACATTGCAAAATATTGAAATGTTTTCACATCAAAATTTAGTGGAAAATTGATTCCAATGACATAAATTTTATTTTATGATAAAAATATAATATATTTATACATTATAAAAATTCTATAATATAATTTAACCATATAATTTATTTGGATGAAAAAAAATTGTTTTCAATTAAAATTTAGTTTATTTTTTACTATACATAAAAACATAAAACTTATTAGAAAAATATAAAAAAATCATCCAAAGTAAATTTTTATATCTCGATTCCAAATAATTTTTTTATATTATTAAATTTAATATATAAAAGTGTCCAAAACAAGATATAAAAATGGTATTCCATCAAAAATCTTCAAAACAATATTTTTTTAAATTACTTGTTTTATCGTAAAAATTTCATTTTTTCTTTTATTATGTCTAGATAAAATATAAGATGAATTTTAAAAATTATATTGAATATATTCAACATATATTTCATTAATAAAATCCTTTTAGTGTGATTTCATTATTTTAAAAACTCACTTATTTTCATTTAAATTGTTTTCAGAAGATAGTTAATATTGTTCATACCCTCCATTATAATGACTATGTTATCAATTAGCAAAATAATATTTAGGTTTTCACTTAAATTTTTTATTGTATGAAATGCATTCTATCAAAATAACTTAAAATTGAGTATAACACAAGTAAATCATAGTGTTTCATATACCGCAAGCCTATCTAGTGTTGTGTATTTCGCAAACTTATCTTGTTGTAGTATAAAACCCAAGACATCAAAGAAATGAAAAAATATATCTCATAAAAATATCGGGGTGTTACATTCTACCCCCCTTAAAATGAATTTATCCCTCTAAAATATTATGGGTGGTTAAAGGATATAATACATAAAATAATATTTTACAAAAACCAAGATCATAAAAACAATGACTAAAACATCCTTTTAAAAATGAACAGTGAGAAAATAATTATTACCCAATGTAAATCATGACTAGGTTCCTACATAGTAGAACATAGGAGAATATTGGGTATGGAAGAAAGGCATATGTAATCATAGATATTGAGAGAAATTATTGATTATAAAAAAGTTGGTGAACAATGAAATTTAATAATCACAAAACCATAAACTAATGAAGCGTGAAAGAGGTCATTGATATAATAAAAATGATGATAATAAGACACAATTTTTCACAAAAATCACTTTTTCCTAAAATTTAATAGTTTTCCTAAGAATATATACTTACTTGTTTTCAGTACAATATCATTGTTGGTCGTTCTATGAATAATTTCCCCTTTAGTTCTTTTTCAAAGAAATTAATTTGAATTTTTCATTCCTGAAGTGTTAGCAGATCATGTGATCCAAAAATATATTTATTGGTCATTTTATATATCGTTATCTCCACAAAAATGTTGTAAAAATTAATCAGATATGCATAAGTCCCCATATAGTGAGATAATATAAACTTGATCGAGAGTTTAAAATATGATGTCCATAAATGGATAACCTCACAATCCTTACAAAATTGAATTTCAAAAACATTATAAAGAGGTACACTAACTCATCTTCACATTTATCCCATATATTTTATAAGGTATATCTTGTTTGTCACATTCTAAACATGTGATCACCTTCATCATGTTTTCTCATATGTTATCGCAATAACCAGAATTACTATATATTCTTATTCAAAACTGACATGGTTCATTATTTTAAAACATATTGGATATATTCCTTAAGTCCCAAATAGTTGTGTACTTCATCTATGGTATCATAACCCTATAAAAAATCCATTTTTAGTTCCAAATAAAGTAGGATCATCCAATTTAATAAATCAAATCCAAAATATGTTTATCAAAACATCATTATCTTAACATAAGGGACATATTATGTTTTATATTTCCTATAATCATGTGTTCTCCATGTATATCACCTTACCAATAATCACTTTTCTTGGTCCTTAGAATGATTCATCGTATCATTTTAAATTCTGAATGAATAACTTATTTTAAAAACACTTATATATTTTATAATTTATATAACATAATCTTTGAATTCCAAAACATATTCACCTCAATCATCTAACTCTATTCTTAAATCACAAATCAAGATACATCATTATAGTATTTTATAAAATATAAATCATGTCTTAAGGTTCCTCAACCTTAATCTAACTATGATTATGAAGTTTAAAGTAAACAATAATGCTAGAACCTCTCATACCATTCACATGTTTGTTGATATTCTCTTTATCCTCAGCAGTATAACCAATACTCATACCACCTTCATGATTTTAAGTATGTGATTTCCACATAGAAAATTAGTATTCATAATTCTAATACTTTCCACATCTGAAAAATTTAAGGTTAAATATGATCTATATAGTTTTAGCTATTGGATAAGACCAGAATGAAAAGTGTAAGAAATACAAAGCAGAGATTAAAAACACAAGAGTAAGGTAAATTACTTATAATATTTCAATCTATGATATCTTAGGTTCAGTACTTGGTAATTGATGATTATCACAAAAAACTCTAAGATTATAACCTATACATAGACTTATACTTTGGACATCCCAAGACATGTCCTTAGAAATATCTCTAGGGATCTCACTAATATTTTCGCATCCTAGTTTGCAAAGGTTGACTAAAACTTCTCTCTAATACCAATTGTAGAAACCCAAAGATTAATGTAATGGAAATTAAATTAATTTTATCGAATAATTAATAAACAAGGAAAAAATATTCTAAAGTACTGCACTAGTTTAGTGTCTTTGGAAACTAGGAAACATAAAAAAATGGTTTATAAAACATCTACATCATCTCCTACATTTTCCATCAAAACTAGAACCCCTTTTTGACACTTCATACTTAATACCCATATTCATATCCTAAGGAAAAGAAACATAAAAAGGGTTGAGCTCAAATACTCATTAAGTGTAAACATATAACATATCACAAAAAACATAAACATAAGAATGTAGGAACATAAATTTTGAAAATCCTAACAGGTATAAAAAATATCAAAATCATGAGTCATGAAATTTATCTAGGTAATTCATATGGAATAAATATTAAAGGAACAAGATCCCTGACAAAAAATCATTAACATAAAACATGGAATTGTGTAAAACATATAATCATAGAATATCATATTGATATTATCCAAGTATCTTTTTCAAGATCATCATAGAGGAAAAATTCCATTACTAAACCAAGTTTATTTTTCATTCTAACCCTGTATTATTAAACCAGATATACTTGTTATTCCAGTCCTATATTACTGAACCATATTTACTTGTTTTCCCATTAATATATATATCATGATATATAAATCTTTACTAAATAAATTGGAGGGATATATAGTCTCCACCCATCTCGTAATGAAATCATTCTGACATGTTCCATGAAAACATAAAACATTTATCATAAACATAACCCAAGGAATAGAATGGGTTTCTTAAACATCAATCCATCAGAATCCATATAAAAAAATGAATTTCATAAGTATAATTCCATAATAAAAATAATAAAACCATAGTAATAATAGGTATATAAAAATAAATATATTTAATGAATGTCATATTATATGGAAAATAATTTTTATAAATTGCTTGAAATTAATTTTTGAGGAAAATATCCATTCTTCTTCAAAAACATTTTATCGTCTCAAAATACCACACTATTTTAAAATAAAATAATTTCTTTAAAAATAAACTTGACATATTTTAAATTAATTTTCATAGAAATAAGGAATTATTAAACATAAAAACATGTCCATGTGGTATAAGAGATATGAAATCTTTCTTCTCATACTTTTATTGGAATGTCAAAAAGTAACTAATAACAAAAATTGAGAAATATTCATTTCATGCCATTTAAGAGAAATTTACCAATGTGTAAAATTGAATTTAAACAATTGTATAATTATATAAATAATATTTTGGAATATATATTTTGAAAATAGCGATTTTTATGATAAATATACCCAGTAAATACTTACGAATAAACAATCTCAGACAATAATGAGATTTCAAAATCATCCATTATAAATTTATAATCAGTCAAATCCTAAGCCTCATAAAATAAAGAGAAAATAATATTCATATTTAAAGAACATAACATTTATAATAATAATCATACAAATGTTCATCTAAAATATAAACATCACACAATAGAAATAGGTGGTGTGTAAGGCATGTGTGTCACTGAAAAAGAAGTGAGACAAAAATAATCTGTTACCTTAGGTCTGATGTTATTTTTATGTATCTGAACCTCATGTATAATGGTTTAAATAATTTAATTGACTTATTTAATAATCATATTCATTTTTATAACATCATGTATGATCATATTATCACATTTTTTTTCTAAACATTATTACTCATCCATTGCGTGTTAACTTCATTATTTTCCTACGAATGTTTTATCGGATAAGTTAACATTACTATTATTAGGTTATAATTATATCAATAATAGATTAATATTAGTGTAATATATATAATATTTATTACTTCCAATCATTTATATAATCATTATTTAATTAGTATCATGTATAATGAATCACATCGCATCGTGGAGACGAGAGACCGTATACTTGCACGAGTGAAGATATCATTCCCATAACTGTGAAATGGTATAGAAGTGGATGGATTATATTTTCTTCCATAATAAATATAATATTATAATACTAATATATACATATTATTTCTATCATTATATCCACCCATTTAAGATAGTGGTGAAAAATAGATTACACCAAGGTGTGGAGATGGTATGTTGTACGTACGCACAAGTGGTGATTTCATATTTTGTAGGATGAATAGAAGGTGAGATATGATTGTTTAATAACTATAATAACATACCATAATATAATTAATAATGTATTTATTACTTTTTAATGTAATCAGATCATGATGAATAAGTAGAAGAAGAAATAATTTGAATGAATCGGTAGAGGAGATTACCTCTTCTTTGACGTGCTCCCTCATAATATCCTCATAAAAGAACTGGAGTTGGTCTTTTGAGAAGACCAGAACCTCTAGAATGTTTCTAGGAAAGGTGATAAGGGAAATGATCAGGGGATGTACAATCTTGAAATCTAAAAATACAGTGAAGAGGTGAGGTAGGATGTTCCCTTTTATAATTGAGGTGATGGACACTTTTGGCATCTCCAAAAGTAATAAATTATAATTAAATAAAACCATATCCAAAAACCTACAAAATATCTTAATTTAAAATATGAGATAATATAAGGTAGTAATATCTTAAACCAATAAGTTTTACACAAGTTATAAGGTCCATTTAAACCTTATCATTTTACTTTATCACATTGTTATTATTTTTCATTTTAATGAGGGTAAAAAATATTTCAATATTAAAAGGGTGAAATATTTAATTTTTTGATTTAAATTAAATAATAAATAGATTATTTTTAAACTTTTATACCATATAATATTTATTCTATATTTTTAAAAATATTTTATTATTTTAAAATAATTTAATAAAACATTATTTTGACACAACAATAATTGTGTTAATTATGATAATATTCAACTCATGGATTAATAAGAATATCAATATAAAATGTTTTCATAGAAAAAAATATTTCATTATATCTATATGTGGTCAAGGTAATATAGAAAATAATTTTGATCTATTAATTATATAGAATTATTTTTATTTTAAATTTTTTAATATCATTATTTTTATATTCCCATTAATAAAATAATGTCAACATCGGTTTTGTGTAATTATTTAATTCACTTATTTTTTGAATAAAAATTATAAATAAACTACTATGATGAATATAAATCTAATATATTTCATAATAATACTTGAAGATTAATATATTTTCAAGAAAATACAATGTTAAAAATGTTATACTTATTGAAACATGAATGTGACAAGTTTAACATCTCTTTAAATAAAATTATATATATGTCATAATCTCTTTTATATGGCTCAAAATTGTAAAACTATCTACCTTTGTATGATAATGGTTGATATATACTCAACCAATAAGATTTTGATAAGTTTTGGTGTCTTTTAATAGTTATTGTTTTTTAAAAAAAAATTAGTTTACTGATTTATCATTAATTAAATAATTTATGCATCATCAATATATAAACCATTAAGGAATTTATTTATTCCTAAAAATTACAAATAAATTACCATGAAAAATGAAAACATTTTATCTTTAAAATGTTTATTCATAATCTAATTTATCTTCTTTCATAACTTATATTGTGAATGATTTAGTTATTAAAATTTGAGTAATATATATTTAACTTTTCTTTAAATAAAATATATTAAATATCATAATCTCATCCAAGTGGATTACAAAGGGTATAATTTCGACCCAAGGATGGTTTAGGTAGAAAATCACCCATAAAATTATATATGTGTAGGTGCTAATTTAATTTTATAATATTATATTTACCCTAAATTACATAATTTACCGTTTCAATTTATTAATAAAAATTACAGAAGTTGCTATTCATAATGCCCAAAAAGAAAATAATGTTATATAAATAATTTTTACCAAATGATTCAAAAAAAGGAATCCATTTTTAAAAATTCATTATAATTAATTTTTATTAATTAATTTAAAATTAATACTATTGTGGAAATGAAAAATAGGTTTTAAAAGTTAAAACATTACAAAGGATTAAAATGTTTTCACATCAACATTTAATGCAGAATAAATGTCTAGGAAAAACATTATATTGAATGATAGAAATTATATTCTTTTTATAGTCTAAAACCATTAAATAATATAATTTACTAATATCAATTATTTTGATGAAAAATGTGGGTTTCAATTAAAATTTAGTGTATTTTTTACTATTTATCAAAAAAAATTAAAACTTATGAGAAAACTGTCAAAAATCATCCAAAGTAAATAATTTTATCTTTCTTCCAAATAAAATGTTTATGTAGTTAAATAGAATTTATAAATTCTTCAAAAACTCGATTTATAATGGATGCATCATCAAATGCCGACAAAACTATATATTTTGAAAATTGCTTCTTTTATCAGAAAAATTTAATTTTTTAATATATAATGTATCGAAAACTTATAAGTTTAATTTTAATAATTATATTGAATATAGTAAAAATATATTTCATTAATAAAATCCATCAAGTGTGATATTATTTTATTTTTAAGCTCACTTATTTACATTTAAATTGTTTTTTAGAGGAAAGTTAATACTATTCATACCAGTCATTATAATGGCTAGGTTATGAGGTAACAAAATAATATTTAGTTGTTTTCTTATAATCGTTCGTGAGTGAAAATAATTCTATCAAAAAAAATTTAAATTTGTGTGTAACAAAATCCAAGTATAGTGTTGTATATACTACAAGCTAATCTTATGTTGCGTACACCAAAAACTTATCTTGGTTTAGCCTACAACATAAGGAATCAAAGAAATTAGAAAAAGCATCTCATAAAAAACATGAGTTGTTATATGAGATGTGAGCCAACCCTTGATTAAATTAAAATGATTGAGAATCGGTTTAACCTTGTGAACATGGAATAACTGGTGAAATATAATAATTTGGTTACCTAACTTGACATGATACTGGTAATTTGTTTGGATGTAGGTTAACACACCAGTTGAGAATGTATGGTATGATAATTGGTAAATTGATGATTTTAACTTATTCCTTATGTGTGTCCAGTTACTGAATGAATACCATTGGTGATTCATCCTCATATAAGAGAATATAATTATTACCCAAGTCATCTGGATACATGATTCTTACCTTTAGAGATTCTTCCATATTTAGGAGAGTCCACCAAAAGAGATTAAATTACAAGTAAATTGGTAATTTGTTAAATTGACAGATATGTCATATGATAATATGTTGATGTTTTTGATGACCGATAAAATTGGATTTATTGTACTTGATATTATTGATAAGATGCTTTATGGTTTGGACCACTGTACAATGATATGTGACATTGGTGATTCACACCGATGTAGGGGAATCCACAAATTTTTACTGGTATCTTTTCCCCTTATCTTAGTATTGTTGCTTGGGAATACATAAACAACTCCAGAAAAGGAATTCACATGGATACATGTATGAGATGATATTTACCATTGGCATGGTATTGTACACGAGGAATACCTATGTGAATCCATTATGGGAATTTTTATAGAACCTGATATGAGATGATCTATCCCCCGGAATGGTATTGCACCAAAAAAAGATGTAACTGACACCATCATGGAAATTCACATGGTGCTCGATATGATATTATCTTCCCCTTAGCATGGTATTTGACCCTATGATTGTGTAAGAGAATCCATCATGGGAATTATTATGGAGTTAAACTGAAATATTTGAGGAATGATTTATATGATCTATCTTGATGCAATAGGATCCACCACATGATGTCTTTGGGAGATAGATGGAGTTTATTTAGATAGGGTATGGGTGATTCATCTTAACTCTAGAGAATATTACAGTGGCTCGAGTGATCTATCCTAATGTCATGGGATCCAACACATGGTTGAGATATCCATAATTGAGTTGAAGTAGTTTGGATGACCTTTGGTCTCAACACAAAGCTTTACGGTTAACATGTTTCATTGATGTTCTTATTTAGTTTATGAATCTATTCCCTTATTTATCTCAGTATTTATCTATACACACAGAAAATATTTTTTTCCATCACTGGTGGTGGCCAACATCGTTTCACTCACACCATACTTGGGCCACCATTGCACATAGGTACCTGAGAAAATCATTTGTGTTTTGTTTCAGGAACTTGGTTGGTCGATGGCCGAATATTGTGTGGTCAGGTTGAATAGATCTTATGTAATTAGGATGATGGATGAGGTTCATATAATTTATATAGTGGATCCTTATTTATTTTATTTATTTTATTCTATCTTGTATCTATAGTCATCCTAGTAGTCGATATTGTATGTTTCATATGGTTGTTCATACATTACTACATTCCATATATTGTTTCTTAATGTTATTCATTTACATTTACTCTAATTATTTATTTATTTAGATGATGTTTTATTATATATTTATTAATTTCACACTCTAATATAGAGGGTATAGTCTCCCCACTATACAATCTTACATTGTCAATACGATTCGGTAGTCTCTAGTGTAGCGACCCCAACCCTAGTATCCAAGAGATGGTGTATTCTTTTTTACGTTGTCATAAGATACAATGAATCACATCCCAAAGGACTGAATAGTTTAATAGTATTGGTAAAACAGATAAAAACATGATTTTTGAATTACAATTGAATACGCAAATTCCAACATAGATTCTATTAAAGAATAACATTATTCCATCTATCATATCCTTGAATATAAAACATTATACTCTTTCTAGAATCACGAGGAAACAAAAAAAAGAGTGATCTTAAATGATCAGTAATGGTTAAGTACAATGTAATTTTTTTTGAATCAATAATCATAATCAATATAGAATGTTAAATAACTGATCACACATTTCATTTAAATAACTAGATAAGAAAAAATCAATATAACAAATTAAATAAATTTGCATACATATCATTTAAATAAATGGATAGAGAATAATAAATATTGTAAGGTGAATAACTAATAACACATTCCCATTAAATATCTAGAAAATTAATAATCAATATATAAATATAAATAACTAAGCACACATTAAAAATCTAGACAAGGTATAATCAACATGGTAAGGTAAATAACTAAAAAAACATTCCATTTAATTAATAAACTAAAATTGAAATACATCCAAAGATAATATCATAGTTAAAATATCATGGATAATAATAAAATAACTATTAATAAAGGTGATGATTAATTATTGTAAGTCATGTTTCCCAAGCATAAGATATATTTACCATAAAGTTCTATTCTCAAGTCAGTTTAAAACTAATGTGTAGAAACCCATTTATCTAAGCCTAACCAACTAATTAATCCAATGAGATAACCAATGAATTGAGGGGATTTCATTAACCAAGCCCCAACCATTTTTTTACTTTTCCAAATCATTTATCATATATTAAATTATCGATTTATTTCATAAACAAAATGCCTTATCCTCAAATATTGATATTGAGTAAAGAATATATATTTATTAAAGTTTTTCTAGATAAAAAATAACCATAAATGTAAAAACCATATAATAATTTTTTGTATGATTTAAAAAATATTCAAATCCTTGATAAATAATATGGATATCTAGGGGAAATTTTATGTGTAATGATCATAGGAATGTGTCTATTTCATAATGACTACAAAATGAATCAAGGAAGGGAGTTTCAATAATATCCTTTGTCAAAATAATCAAAACCCATCGAGAGGAAGAATAAGTATGGTATTAATATATACCGATTAGAAGAAGAATAATGGTTTGTTTTCATTTATTAAAATAAATTCCATAAAAATATATTTAAAAACATTATTGAGGAAAATATCCATTTCTTTTGAAATTTTTTTTAAAATCCTTTTCATGGAAAATAAGTTTTAATAACATGTTATTTAAAAATATCATCACAAAATAGAAAATGAAGCTTTAAAGAAACAATAGTACTAAAAGAGGGTAAATTGGTAAATTCATTAGAAGTTAAATAAAATATTTCTGTTTTAATATAAAATGGTTTAGAAAAGTGCTTTTTTAGAAAATGATAAGAGGATTCCTTTCACAATATCAGTAAAAGCAAAACAAGATTTTTTTTGAAAAAGAAATAAGATTACTTTGAAAAATAATTATAAATACTAAAAATTGGTAAAAATGTCTATAATAAATCTTTTTTAAATGGTTATATGTATTTTTGATAAAATATTTAGAAAAAAATTCAATGAAAACATATTTATGTTTTTATAGAGAAATAAAGTCGAATTTTCAATAAAAAATTTTAAAAAAAAATTTCAGTTTAAAGAGTGAAAAAATTGTACTGTTACTTGAAAATATTATTAAACAAAAGTGGGTAATAAAATGAGAATTTTTTATTAAAAAATTATCAAATAATTTATTTCAACTTAACTTTAAGAATGACCAATATCGATTAGAATGATACTATGAAATAAAATATTACAATGATCATAACATTGAATAGATTATGTGTATAAACTATAAATACTCATAAAATAAGTTAAAATAAAATATAATATAATCATAAGTAATTATATAAATAATCATAGAATATTATAGATAATAAACAAGCAATATAACCAAATGAAAAGAAATTGAGTTATGAAATTAATTTTCAACTGGTAACTTTTAATTACAATCCCCTTAGATTAAATAATTCAAATTTAAACTCAAATAACATTAATAATTAATTATTAATGACATTAAATTGCAAAGGATCATTATATACACTATATACAATAGATTAGGTTCATAACGTTACAACATTCTCTAATGAAATGAAATTGAGGTGAAATTTGTTACCTCACACTTTCTTTTTGTCGAAAAATATTTTAACTCCTATATATTGGTTTTAAAAATGTTATTAAATTCATATATAACCCTATTAATGATTATAATATCATATATTTTGCTTTTATAACATCTTATTATCCATTCATTAATAATATTTCATTATCTTCATTATTTTGAGTGTTAAATGCCTTTTTTCTAATGATTTTTTTGTCATGAAATATATGATACTTGGACATATTATATTGTTTTATAATATCTAGAATAGATAAAATGAAATAATATATATATTTTTACACATAATTTACTTTTAAAACCAATCATTATTGATATTTAATAAAAATTAAGTACATTGTCATCATGGACACGGTATGTCGTACGCACGCAGAAGAAACGTTTCCATTTTTCATTTATCATTATAGAAATGATTAATGTAATATTTTACCTTTAAATAATGATAATAATATAATATATACCACATTATATACTTATATTTATCATCCATATGGTTTGGTGAAGAAAAGTGAGTCACATCACTTCATGAAGTTGGTAGTTCACACATACATGAATGTTGTTATAACTTTACCTGACTGAAAAGGAAAATAATAAAATTATATATTTTTTATAAAAAAATTATGAATATGTTTTTAATATCATTATCATTTCATCTATATAACATGTAATCACTAATTATACCTTTATCACCTTTTATGTTGTGTGTTAGTGAAAGATATCACTTCGCGAGGTGGCGGTCCGCCTTACACAGAAGTGATGTTATCATATCCTATATAGAATATAATTAAAATATATATATATATATATATATTATTGAATAAATAGGTAAAAATATGTTATATACATCATAAATATACTTTATACTCATCATTATAAAAGAACTTGAGTAGAGGAAATGGAAATAAAAATGACATCAGTTCGCGATGTGGTAGTCCACCGTACATATGAACAATGAATTCATTACACTTTTGATGGTAGTGGAGAAGGTTTTTGTGCATGAAATGATTAAAAACATACATAAATGTT
The DNA here is from genome assembly GCA_963277665.1 of Viscum album. Taxonomy (NCBI): domain Eukaryota; kingdom Viridiplantae; phylum Streptophyta; class Magnoliopsida; order Santalales; family Viscaceae; genus Viscum; species Viscum album. The sequence goes on along the minus strand of OY728132.1, from coordinate 752,350,282 downwards.
TGTAATATACTGTGGTTATTATATTTTCATGGTTTTAAAAAATTTAAGGAGGTGTAGAAATGAGTAAAATAAAGACCCTAGTTGAAGAGGTTACCTCATCTTCGAGTATCCTCCTTAGGTCTGTACTAAAGCCATACTAGGTTATATTTATTAAAATAATAAATATTCTAGGATGAAGGTAGGTAATTTTTCTTTTATTTGGGTATTTTTTCCAAAAAAAAATGGTTTTAAGGCTTGAATAAGAGAAGATATTGGGTGGCCTTTTAAGTGTGGGAGAGGAAACGCTTGATATTTTTGAAAATAATTGAGTACTCCCCTATTTTTAATATGTATAAATGGTAAAATATTAGCCATTATATAACATTCTAGGTTTAATAGCCTAAAAATTTCAATAAAATAGTTTTTATACAGTTTTAGATGTCATTTTTAACCTTATATATTAAGTTTAACACCAGGTAAACCCATTCTTACCTTAACTCCGGTAATTATTTTTTACTGCATTAACATTAAATTTTGGTAAGAAAATATTAAGTTTATAATATTAAAAATTATAAATTATTATTACTAAAATTTAATCCATTATTTTCAAATTCAGTTAACATAATTGGAATATTTTAGTTTAAAATTAATCCCGCAGATGTGTTGAGAAAGCAGGGTTTTAAGGAAAAAATGTTCAATAGTTTAAAAAGATTTTATTTCATAATTAAATATTAAAATGCTTCCAATTTCTTAAATTGGATTAATTATCATAAAATTTAACTAATTTTAATTTATACCTAGTTTGGAATATAATTTATCCTTATAAATAATTTAAATGCAAAACCACGTTTCAAATATAATTTATAATTTCTCACTATTTGTAAAAAATTAAACTTCTCCAAAAAATCACAAAAAAACACCCTAATATAATTTTTATATTATAATTTAAAAAATTAAGACTATTTTATCAAATAAATTTTTTAAAAATGGTAAAAACTAATTTTAAATTCTGTGCACAAAGCAAGACTGAACCATAGTTTAGAAAAAATAATGTTGTTCAGAATTATTTTCTTTCCAATGATTCTTAATTTATTTATGATCAATAAAAAATTAATATATATATTTAATATATATATATATATAATTTATTTAATCCTATTAATTCCCAAAATTCTGATGGCTTTGCGATAACTATCATATTAAATAATAATATTACTATAAAATTTTTGTTTGGTAAAACTCGGTCTTGTGTGTGATGAGATCTATTAAAGAATCTAGTTGTTCTGTGTATCATAATCCATAATAAAATTAAATTTATTATAAAATAAATATATTTTAAAGTATTGCGGTGTTATATTATCTTCTAATCTTGGTTTTTTCATGTCACTTTTTTTATTGAATAAAACGTTATTCTTTAATATTTTCGTGGTGTTACATTCTCCACACCTTAAAAAATTGCTTCTAAGAAATTTAAACTTGATTTTAGTGATTCATGGTTTGATATTTGAAAATTAATTTTTTAGAAACCACAAATTGTAAAAAGGATAAAAAAATAACCATTTAAAAATATATAAAGGGGTGTTCAATAGTCATATGGAATAAAACAAAACTAAGATTTTACATAGGGGAACATTGGTGGAAAGTGATGATATAGAAATGGAAGAAAATAGTAAATGATTATAAAGAGTTTTGGAGGTAATTGACCACAAGAAAGTGAATTATAAATGTAGATTTAAGGGGCTCAAATCCATAAATCTGTGATCATTTAAAATACCATATGATTCTGTGAATATGTATGTAATAATATAACATTTTCATTTCAAGGTCCATTTTACTAAAGTCAAATAATTCCTTTATTATATAATAATATAAGAAAATATACTTAATTGATGATTTTATATTTAATAAGACCAATTTAAACCTTTATTTTTTTCATCTCTCAGTTTTCAATTTGTCCCCTACACTAGGAAATAAATATCCAAAAATGATTTTATTTCAAAAGCACTATAATTCACATTATCGGGTAATCAGATCCATAAAACAAGTATTTATATATGTATCAAATTATTTTCAAAAAAACAATATGGTGAGAATAAGATATACAAAAATAAATCTCTAAATCCAAAAAGTAAAACTATTGTTGCACTATTAATATTTATTTTTTTTCAAATCATTTAGCTAAAAACATTGAAACATTAAATAGTATATCACATAGGCCAGTGGTAGGAACTAAACCCTTATTGTTCTTTAGTCATGGGTGCATGACTGACATCCCTTCTAGATGAGAAGGGTTGTGACCCTTTATTCGGGTTGTCCATTTTCTAAACAATATTAACATAATTCCGATGATGTTTATAAAATAATATGATAGACATTATTGAAATAAAATCGATCATTAAATAACCTTTTTACTATGAATTTAAATAGAAATGATTTTTTACAATATATATTAATATTATTTGACTATTATTCAAATTTTATTAATTATAATTTTAACCATAAATGTTATCAATTCCTTTTAAATAAATTCAATGAAATGTAAAAGATTTTTTCCTCAATTAAGTTTTTCTCTAAAACAAATAGAATAACAATGGGATTTATTGCCATAAATTTCTCCCACATTTCTGTAAGCATGTAATATTCAAACCACAAATTTTTTTAAAAGGGGTGTTTATGAGTTTTAACTTTTGATAAAAATTAAACCCATAACCCATGATAGTATCCATTACTCTTAAGTTAATTAATACAAATATGATTTTAAAATATAACAAAATCATTAAAAGCATCATGAATCTTATTTCAAAAATAAAATCGGTAAAAATATTTAAATAATTTAATTCTTGAATCCCAAAAGTCAAATATATCATCTTTTTTATTTCAAAAAAGGTCTTTCCATGGTTAAGGGTTTAACCTAAGTCATTCATATTCATTATCTATTCAAATAATTTATAATGGTTTGTAAAGAAAATGTGAATTATCCTAAGAATCTCCATTGAGATTATCAAACTAGGTGAGACATAAGGAATGTTATCATGAACCAAGTAACAATTGAGTTAATCATAATATAACCTTTTCATATTTATTACCCTTACGTACATCTGCTCCAAAACCATTTTCCCTAGCAGTATCTTGATAGGGATGTATTTTTATAAAATACCACATTATATATACCTTACCCAAACATTATAATGTTCATTTATACTTGTCATAAAATTCTATAATAAGGTTATCATCCCTAATATATGTTTTTTTAATTCTAGTTCTCATATTTTATAATAAACTACTTATAATACAAACAATAATCACCCTAATCCCAATATCCAAGAGATGGTGACTACTTAATTTCATTATCATAAGATACAGGAAATCACATACGGATGGACTTAATAGTGTAGTTGTTTTGGTAAAATAGATATATACTTATGTATTGAATTACAATTTAATACAAAAATTAAAATATAATTTTTTTAGAATAACATTATTCCCTATAACATATCCTTTTATATCAAACATATTACTCTTTATGTAATTCTATAGAGAGGGAAAAAATAAGGTTTAGCTCAAATTCGTAGGACATGTTTAGTATAGTGGAAGCTACCATGAATCAATAGACATGATAAACATAAAAATATAAATAACTGAGCACACATTCCATTTAAATAACTAGATAATAAATATTCAATTTGGCATGGTAAATAACTTAGCACACATGACATTTAAATAACTGGATAAGGAATAATCAGTATAGAATGGTAAATAACTGAGCACACATGACATTTAACAATTTTATAAGTAATAATCAATATTGAAAGGTAAATAACTAAGAAAGTCTCACATTTAAATAACTGGATAAGTCACAATCAACATGGTAAGGTAAAAAATTAAAATCAAAAGTCACTTAATCAATAAAATAAAAATGAAAGGTATCCAATGATAACATCATAATGAAAAATATCGTGGAAAATAGTAACTAAACTCTTAATAATAGAAATGATTAATTCTTGGATGTTATGTTTCCCAGTAAAATAATACCTTTTCCAGTAATATATATTATCAATATTGTTTAAAACCAATAAGAGGAAACCCATTTAACCTAGGCTATAAAACATATTCATCCCATGAGACTATAGATACATCATGGAGGTATCATTAATTAGGTCCCACCCATGTCTTGTTGTTCCAAACCATTCCTCATATATCAAATCATCAATATAATTCATAAACAATATGCATTATCATCAAATATCAATATAGAGTAAAGAATGTAGATTTATAAATATTTTCGCAGATAAATAAATAACATTCAATGTAAAAATTGTATGTTAAAATGGTATGTCGATTAAGATATCCATTATAAATTATATGGAAATTTAGGAGAATTTTAATGTCTAATGATCACAGGAATGAAAATATTTCAAATGGAAGTTAAAGATTACCAAATGAAATAGGGATGTGAATATCAATTCTTTCCTTGGTCAAATAAGTCATAAAAATCAATAAGAAGTATAAGTATTGTTTAAAAATATACCCATTGGAGTAAGAATAAAGTGTTTTAATTTATGAATAAAAATACGATAAAAATTCATTTAAAACATTCTTGATGAAAATATACATTTCCTTTTTATTTATTTTTTAAATACTTTAATTTGAAAATCACTTTCAACAAAAAAAATTTAAAAGATCTTCATAAACATGAAATGGAAAAATCAATGAAATGATTGTCCTAAAGCTGGGTAATTTAATACTTGTTATAAAAAATAAATATAACATTCTTTTCTTACAGTAATAAATTTTTTTAATGATCCATCTTTATAAAATTAAAAGAATATTCCATTCACATTTTTGGTAAAATCTAAATTGGTATTATTTTGATAATGAAATAAGTTTTCATTGAAAAGTTTTTATAAAGAGTAAAAATCAGTAAAAATTTCTTTAATAAATCACTTTTAAAAGGCTAAAATCTTTTTTCAAGGAATTTTTAGAAAAAATTGTTTTGGAAGAAAATATATTTCTGACTCAAGAGATAAATGAAGTAGGATTTTCTTAAAAAAATTCAAAAAAAATTAAAATACCAAAGGGTTGGAATATGGATTTTTTTGAAAATATCATAAATAATAAAAATATAATTAAATGATAATGTTTTATTATAAAATAATCAAATAATTTCCTTCAAATGAAATTAACGAACAATCAATCTTAATAAGAATATTATTGTGGAATAAACCCTTACAATTATCATATCATTGAAGTGAGAATTAATGAATGAATAGATTATATGTATAAACTGAAATAAAAATAAAATAAGGTAATATACAAAATAATATAATAATAATTCAATATACACACAATCTTAAATACCATTAATAATTATTTAGTCATTATGTTACATTTCAAATGGAAATTATATACAAAATATAAAAGAAATTAGGGGCATAACCTTACAATATGCCTCAAGGAAATGAAATTGAGATGAAACCCCCTACCACATGATTCCTTTTGGTTGAAAATTATTTAAAATAACTTAAGGTGATGATAAAAATGTTTTTATCTTATTAAGAAAAAATATTAACGTTTATAATATCATATATTATACTTTTATAACATTTTATTACCGATTCATTAATAATATTTCATTATTTTTATTATTTTGGGTGCTAATTTCCTTGTTTTCTCATTTGTGTTTCATCATGAAATATATAGTTATTTCACATACAATATAGTTATATAAAATCCATAATAATAATTATAATGAAATAATTACAATATTTTTACCTCAATTTACCTTTTAAAACCAATAATTAATGATGGTTATGAAAAAAGAAGTATGTTATGATCTTGGAGATGGTAGGTTGTATGTACGTATGAGTTGCATTTCCTGTTTTAAATTATCATTATAGATGAGGAATCATAAATATTTTAACTTTATATAATGATCATAATATCATATATACCATATTATATACTTTGATATATATCATTGATGTGGTTTATAGATATAAATAGAGTCACATCACTTTGTGAAGGCAGTTGTCCACATATACAAGAATGATGTTATCATATTTATTTGATTGAAAAGGAAATAATGAAAATGAAATATACTATCTTTATAGATTTAAAAATATTTCAGGAATATCATAATTATTTCATGTATATCACATATAAAAATTAACTACATCTTTATCACCTTCCTTGTGAAGCGTTAGTGAAAGATGGATCACAACATTTCGCGAGGCAGTAGTTTTCCATACATAACAGTGATGTTATCATACCTTCTATGGAATGGAAAGTAAAAAAAAATATAACTGATATAGTAACTATATATGTATAAATATTGTATAAATATCATATATATACATTATATATGTCATCATACCCATTCTTAATAGTGGAAAATGGGAAAATGAACACCATTTGTTTGTGAGGCATTAGTCTTCTTTGTACAAGAATGATGGTTTTGTAACCCACTTTGTCGAAGTGTATATGTTTTTAGGAAATTATATATTTATAGAAATATCCCAGTGTATGCAATATTTTGAGGTTATTATATCATTATGGTTTAATAAAAATTGAAGGAGGGGGAGAAATGAGTAAAGTAAATATGCTCATTGAATAACGTTACCTCTTCTTCCGATATCCTTTTTTGGTTTTCACTATAGCATTTATAGATTGGATTTTTGACCAAAATAATTCTTATAGTATGTGGGAATTTAATTTATCAACTTATTTTTGTAGGGATTGTGTGATGCTATATTGTTTTAATGTTTAAAAAAGAGATGAGATAGAGTGGCCTTTTATAAGTCAGGGATAGGAAACCCTTGGTATTTTTTAAATGAATAGAGTGATCCAACATTTTTTATTTGTTAAAAGGGTCCAAAATAGTCCATTATAGAATCTTATAGGTTTTAGGGTTGAAATATTTCAATAAAATACTTTCTAGACATTTGTATATATCATATTTAAAGTTATTTTTTTAAATTTAACCACCTCCGTAAACCAATTTTTAACATAAATTATTTTGTTAAATAAATATGTTAACCATTTTAAATATTCTAAATTATGATAATTATTTACATAGAATCAATTTTTACAAATTCAATTCACATAATTTTAAAATTTTATCTTAAATTTATCCCCCAGACATGATGATAAGATGGGTTTTACAATAAAAATGTTCAAATGTTTACAAAGATTTTATACGTAAATTCAACATGAAAATAATTTCAATAAACTAAATTGGATTAATAGATATAAGAATTAACTAATTTTGTCACGACCCTTTCCCCACAAAGTGTACCCCTCCTGGGTTGGCAATGTGAGAAGGGAGAGAATGACCCTGAGTTCTGCCTCCAGTAGGCCCCGGGTTGGAGACTAGCACATAGGGTATAGTAACACACAAATGAGAGGCATTACCCTCTAAGAGAACACATGCATAAGAGAGAGATAAGATAGAAACCAATCAACTCCAACTTAGAACTGGAAATATAAAAGAAACCCAAGCGCACAAATGGAATTTCATGCAAAAGTACAACTAAAAATGTAGGAAAACTGCAAGTACCCAAAAGAATGTCAAAATTGCAGCAACCACAAACCTGAACAGCTCCTGCAACTACAAACTAGTAGAAACCATCTTGATCTCCAACCTGCTCCATGTGACCTAAAAAATAGTTTATATATACATAGGGTGAGTATAATAGTATACTCAGTAGGATCCTCCCTAAAGCCTCTCATGCAAGAGTAAAAAAGTATGATAAAGCATAGTGAACAAAAAGTGAAACTAACTCATAACCTAAACAGGTATACTAAGTTCCCACCCTCACCATGGCTACTCTCACCAAGTAACTCATACAAGAATATAGAATATTGTAATGAATATCAAGGGTACCCCGCTACTACTTCCCCACTGGTTTTCCTCTTTTCCCTAATGTTTCACGTCCTAAGCATCTCTCTCCAAAAAGGCTTGCCCGTAGACACCTGGGTGAAGAACCACAATCTACACCTCATGCACCACAAAGGATTTCCCACAAACACCTGGGCAAAGCACCACACAATCCTCATAACCAAAATTAACCAGGTAGTTTCCGGGAGCCAGCACAGCTCGCATAACGTGTATCATACGTCGGATATTATACCTTAATCCATTACATCTCATACACCGAGTAATGATCCTCAAGCCATAATAGCCTATACATGTTACTCCTATAGTAGTCCATAGGATATTATATCTAGAATATATGTGTGTGAATAACCACAAGCCATTACATCCCTCTACAGACATATATGGGGAAAACTAACTGTTGTGCCTAATGGCACAAGTATCTACCAATAGAAGAGAGCGGGGCCAAAGGGGGTAGTCAGCCATTCATCCTCCCACCAGAACGTTGGGAAAAACAACCCCCATGGCTCAAGATCATCGGGGTGTCATTTTCCCTTACTGACATGTTGCAGTAGCGTATAGAAACACAAAAAGTACAAAAATATACTATATCTCACAACCGCACTATGGGTCTATCCTAATATTAGACACAACTGCAGCTAACGTCTCTCGGACTCTGAGCATCCACTTCTAAGACTAGGTATCCTGTACGCACCCAACCATTTAAAGAACTTTATTAGATTACTTCATTCCCTTTTTATCAGTTTCACTTTACGTTACTTAATTCATTAAACATTAATTAACCATAAAAAATTCCACATTAAAGATTCCATTAGTATCACACCCAAAATACACTGTACCTTCAGAAGTACAACCTCATCATTATCTTCCAGAAAATTCCGACCCCATGGGTTAACACCATTTATTCAGTTATTCATTACAGAATTACTTTCCGATATTCCCAGGCATTCTAGAAAAGCATTTTATGCTACTAAACACAAGGTGGATCAACATGGTGAATAGATATACTAACCGTCGAGTATTTTCCACCTATAGCAAGAGTGTAGAACAATTCCCCCTTCAGAATAAAAACACGGAAAGCACGTGGCATACCCCACATGTCTTCACCTCTTTCGAGACAAGGGTAAGCAAGACCAGCTGCCTTGAGCAGTGGGGAAAAGTAAAGCAGATGAATATCCGAAGAACTAGAAAGAAACCAAAAATCCCATCAAATCCAATTCCATCAACTCCGGTGTCCTCCCAAACACCTGCATGCATAAACCGATGCATCTCACCACTTTAGGTGTCATCTTCTGCCACAAACAAAAGTCTTCTATGCCCCCACATATCACAACAACCATCCAGGATCACATCACAGCACAAGCAGACGGAAAACAAACATCACATCAATTGGGCTCTGGGCCATTTAACAATCAAGTGGGTAACTCATAACCCTTCAAGGAATTATCAAACAAACAAATTCTTTAATCCATCTTGAATTAACATGTTTATAAATCATTGGTTCTAACATCGGGAAACCTAACCAGTAAGATATCAAAAAAGATACATGCTTACTACGCCAATTTGATTAACATCAAATTACAACATGAACCGGATTCATTTTCATTCCTCTTTACCTTTAGCCCAAAAATTATTAATTAATCTTGGTTTACGTTCTTTACCGATTTTCATTAGGAAAAAACAGCTAAGCAAAGAAAGCATAGATATCACACTATCTAGCAAAACAAGAGGCAATAACATACGATCAATAAAAATTACTTCATCTGGTTAAAATATTTTTTATGTCAATTACATTGTCATTTAGTGGGATTAGACATGATAACACTACAGTTTCACATAAAAGAAAAGAAGCAATGATTCCCCTACCTCAAGGGTTTTTGACGAAAACCCCAAAAAACGAGGAACGCAAAAGAAAGATGGGTTGATTATCCAGAAACAATCCTTAGAACTCTTCTACTAGGATGTCCAAGACCTAAGCTCTTCATATTTGGAAACCACACACTTAGATCTACCCATAATGGGTGTATATCTACGAAACCTAGTAAAGAGGAGTAGATCTAAGTGGATCTAAGAAAATGAACAAGAACAATCAAGAAAGATCGCATACCTCAAGAAACCGGTTTCAATTCTCCAGTATAAGCCTTCATATCACTTTAAAATTTCATGGGAGAGGTTCTCCTACCTTCATGGGAGGGTAATCCCGAGTTATGGCCACTTAGGTGATTAAACGAGCAAGTTAGAGGCGAAACGGTTGAGATCCACAATTTTAGGATCTGATTTAAGTGCCTGCATGGTTAGTCTGCACGGTTTGACAAAATGTACACTAAATGTGCGTTAGCTACTGCCTCGACTGCCCTTCTCCCATGGTTTGGCTACACGGTTAGATAAACTGTGCACCTCTCGTGTGGAATCTACGACCTCCAAGACGAACCTCGAATGGTTTACACGCACAGTTTAGAAAATCGTGCGCTTCCCATGTGAAATATATTTCCCTTTACTTTTCCATAAAAGTCCACCAAAATGCATCCCCCAAGTCACCTTGACCTCCCAAAACACTTATAACACCACATTTTCAGAAAGTAATGTACTGGAGATGTCTGGGCCATTATATCAAGGGTCTTTGACGAAAACCCCAAGAATCAAAGAACACACAAGAAAGTCGGGTTGATTCTCCAGAAAACCACCTTAGATATCTTCTACTAGAAAGGTCATGACCAAATCTCATAATATTTTTCATCCACACACTTAGATCTACCCATAACCGGCGTAGATCTAAGAAATCGAGGGAAGATGAGGAGTAGATCCAAGTGGATCTAAGAAACCAAACAAGAACAATCAAGAAAGATCACATACATCAAGAATCCAGTTTTGATTTGACAAGAGAAGCCTTCAGATCAATTCTACCTTCAAGGGAGGGTAATCCTGAGTTATGGATTCTTAAGATCTTAAACGAGAAATTTATGGGTGAAACAGTTGTGATCCAAAATTTTAGGATCTAATTTAAGTGCCTGCATTGTTATGCCACACAGTCTGACAAACCGTGCGCTAACCGTGCATTACCTACTACCTCAACCTCCCTTCTCACACAGTTTGGCTGCACGGTTAGACAAACCATGCGACTCACGTGCGGAAGCTACTACCTCCAAGACCAACCTCGCACAGTTTGGCTGCACGGTTTAGACAAACAGTGCGCCTCCCGTGTGAAATCTATTTCCCTTTAGTTTTCCATAAAAGTCCACCCAAATGCACCCCCAAGTATCCTTGACCTCCCAAAACACTTATAACACCACATTTCCACAACTAATGGACTGGAGAGGTCCGGGACATTACATCAGATACCTCTCAAAACATTCTCCTCCTCAAGAATCCAAAACCCTCCTAAAGAGGAAACAAAACAGGGTCTAAACAACCACCCATCGAGATACCTCTCAATATAGAGCAAGCCACAAAAGAAACAAAGGGAGCCATCTCATAAACATGAAATTTTCACAGCCACAAAATCTACATCGATATATGGAAAGAGTTAAACATCAAAAAAATCAGGGTACTGAGCACGTATCTGTGACTCACGTTCCCAGGTACTCTCTTCCAAGACACCGTGTCACCACAAGACACGAACTAAAGGGATAGAACACCCGCACAACACCTTATCCTTGTCGTCTTGGATCTCCACAGGTTGCTCCTCAATGGTTGCATCATCATCAACAACGATCTCTCCCAAATTGATGATGTGAGAGTCATCATGAAGATAACAACGAAGCTGTGATACATGGAAAACATCATATATTTGACTCATCTGTGGGGGATGTGCTACTCAATATGCCACAACTCCAAAACGAGCTGACACCTCAAAAGGCCCAACAAACTGGGGAGAAAGCTTATATCCATGACCAAAACATCACTGCCCATGACGGGGAGTCACCTTCAGAAACACATGATCCCCAACATTAAAATCTAAGGGTCTCCTTCTTTGATTGGAATATGATTTCGATGATCTTTCACTATCTTCATCCTCTCACGAATCACCTGAACCATCTCTGTTGTATTTTGTACTAGTTCTGGTCCGTGAATTGCTGACTCTCTGACCCCATTCCAGCACAACAGAGAACATCAAAACTGGCCATACACGACTTCAAACGGCGCCATAAAAATGGTGGAGTGAAAAATATTATTGTAAGAAAACTCCACCAAGGATAAGTGCCTCATCCATGAACCTTTGAAATAATGAACACAAGAGCGTAACATGTCTTCAAGAGACTGGATGGTCCACTCTGTCTAATCATCTGTTTGAGGATGAAAAATAGTGCTAAGGCATATTTGAGAACTGGAAGAATGTTGGAGGCCTCTCCACACTCTGGGGGTAAAATGAGGATCTCGATTAAAATTTATCGTCTTAGGGACTCCAGGAAGTCTCACCACCTCCTCTAGGTATAGCCTCTACAAAACTTCCACTGAGGTTGACTCCTTGATTGCAATAAAGTGGGACAATTTTTTTAAATGATCCACTACCTCCCAAATAGCATCATGTCCTCCCAGAGCTCGAGGTAATCCAGTAACGAAGTCCATTGATATGTCCTACCACTTCCACTGAGGAATCTCTAATGGATAGAGAAGACCACCAGGAACACGGTGATCGACCTTTACCTTCTAGCAGACTAAACATTGAGACACAAACTCCGAAACCACACACTTCATCCTAGGCCACCAAAACTGACTCATCAAGGACCAGTACATCTTTGTCACACCAGGATGTAAAACTAAAGGTGAACTATGGAAATCTCTGAGGACCGTATTGCGCATCATCAAAGGAACAAAAATCCTTCCGTGATACAACACTCTGTGTTGTTCATCCTCAGACCAACCATCAGGGGCCCCACCACAAACAACTCGGTCTCTCCAGACCTCCACCTTAAGATCCCCCAACTGGGAATCTTTCACCTTCTGCACCAGGGATGAATGTATCATCGTCTGAAAAAGACTGCATCTACCCCCAACTTCTCCCATATCAAGATTTAATGCTGACAGTTCTTCGATTACTCTCTAGGAATCACTGGATTCACTCACAACATCACTAAGTGACATTCGGATCCGCGCATCAGCTACAAAATTCCCCTTTCCAAGTGTATAAAATATTTCAAAGTCGTATTATGGTAAGAACTCCATATACCGACGCGGTCGCAAGTTCAAGTCACACTAGGAGAAAACATACCTCAATCTCTGATGATCAGTGAAAACCACGAAGCGCTCACCAATGAGGTAATGTATCTATAACATCAAAGAAAACATCATGGATGCCAACTCAAGATTATGGGGTGCATAGTTGCCTTCATGAGGATATAACTGCCGAGACCCAAAATAAACAACTGACCTCTCATGCATGAGAACATAGCCTAACCACAGATGTGAAGAATCGCAAAAAAATCAAACTGAACTCCTTTTACTGGAAGACAAAGGAATGCAGCACTTACTAACTTATCCTTTAGAAACTCAAAAGATGCCTGGCACTGATCAGTCCATATGAATGCCTGATCCTTCCTTGTCAAAGCTGTTAGAGGAGTTGCAACTCATGAGAAATTGGCTATGAACCTCCTGTAGTAGCCAGCAAGACCAAGGAAACTTCACACCTCTGACAATGTATTGGGGGCTGCACAAGACACAACTACTTCAATCTTTGATGGATCAACAGCTACTCCCTATTGTGACACAACATGCCCCAAGAAACAGACTTCTCGAGCCCAAAACACACACTTAGACAACTTCCAAAACAGGTGATGTTGACAAAGGACTCCCAATAAGGATCTTAGATTCTCTGCATGCCCCTCATCATATGTGGATTACACAAGGATCTCATTGATGAAACCTACCATGAAATTGTCCAAGAACTCACAGAGCACAACATTCTTCAATCCCATGAATACAGCTGGATCATTCGTCATGCCAAACGACATTACAAAAAACTCATAATTCTCATGACGACAATAGAAAGCAATCTTCAGAATATCCTCATCCTTCACACACATCTAATGATATCCTGACCAAAAGTCTATCTTTGAGAACCAAATTTCACCCTTCAGTTGATCAAATAAATCATCAATCCATGGAATAAGATATTGATTCCTTATTTTCACTTTTTTCAAGCGATGATAATCAACACACAACCGCAAACAGCCTTTGGACTTCTTCACGAACAAAACTTGTGCACCCCACGGTGAGAAACTTGGTCGAACAAAACCACACTATAACATACCATCATGTTGTATACGCAGCTCTCACAAATCATAAGGGGACATCCTATATGGAGACATAGATATAGGAGACACTCCTGGCTATAGCTCGATCCCAAACACGATCTCTCGTCGAGGGGGTAATTCTACAACCTCTTCTGGAAAGACATCAGGGTACTCCTCTATGACCCTTGGAAACGCCAACTATTGAACCTCTGAAGAACAAAAAATCATCTCAGCCATCATGGATGATAAGGAAAGAACACACCTATGACCCATCTAAGGATCTCACTCACCAAAAAACACCACTTGCTCTTCATCCGCACCAAGGAAAATGATCGTCTTCTTGAAGACATCCATGATATTGTATACTAAATAAAACCAATCCATGATGATGATGAAATCATTTGATTGTATTTGTAAACATAGGAAATCTCCCCAAGAGTGGTGTTGCCCCAACACTAGCTCACATTCTCTATATACTTCAAACACGTCAGCTCAACCTCCATCTGGCATAGTAAATGCCAAGGTAACTGGAAGCCTCTCTACCTCAAGTCACAAAGCATGAACAAGGGTAGGAGATATGAAGGAGTGTTTCGCTCCTGAGTCAAAAAAGGCATTCGCCAAGGTACGAAACAAGAAAAGGGTTCCTCGAACGACATCTGGCTCGCCTGGGGCTAGCAACGCTAGAGCATGAAGCTGACCACGACCTCCTCCATGGCCTCTCTAACCCTGATGACAACCACCACCATAGTCGTTCTCTACTCATTGAGGATGAGGAGCATCATGGGGCTGTCCTCTACCTTCCACATCTATCCTTTGCTGATCTAAATCCAGTGCAACTGGATACTGCTACCTCAGCTAGAACTGCCTTAATAGAGGAACCTGGACAGTAGTGCCTGGTGAACAATGACCACTCTGAAAGGTCGGGCACTCCCACTACTAATGTACATGACTAGCACAAGAAAAACAAGCGATTGATCCCTTGGCATATGCCTGAGAGTTGCTGCCTCTGTAAAAATGAGATGTGAAGGGCTGGGACATACCCTCAGATGAACAGAAACTCTTTTACCTCGAAAACTGGGAACCCCAGACTACAGCTCTGCTTCATGAGGGATCATGATGATCCCCCTCTCATGATGATCATGTCATAGACAAAGTCCTCTCGACAACCTCTTCCCTCACCAACACCTCAGGATATGTCTTCAGCATGAATGGGGTGACATGGAATTGGATCTCTAGACGCAAATCCTCCTCGAAATGCCTCACCCTGGCCTCCCCATCTCGTAATAGGTATAAAGCATATCGTAAAAGGTTCCAGAAACAGATTCCAAACTCCCAAACACTGGAGCTCCCCTATCAAAGGGTAAGAAGCTCCGGGAGAATGGACGCCTTCGCAGTTGAAGAAAATAACTAGACTCTAAACTTGTCTCGGAACTCCTCCCATGATAATGTTGATTCCTCAAAATCCCCAAGGAACAAGAACCACCACTTCCTTGCTGATCCACGTTGCATCATCACAGATAAGGACACCTAGTGCTCCTTCCGAGCACGGATCGAACATAAGCCTATCTCGACCTCCTCTAACCAGTATTCAATGACTACATCTGAAACAAATCCTTAGTACTTCTGCAGATTCAGGCACTGAAACTCTCGTAGTGTCTTCCTCCAAGTGTCGTCTTCATCAACCTCTACCCTTTGGCGATCTTCTAGAACAGCCTGATAGACATTTTCTGCACAAACCTGATGAGGACATCAACCAATAGTCGTACATGTAAAATGAAAAATGTTAGATTTCCTAAAACTGGAATATGGAAGACTCAAAATTAATTAATTAATTGTTTATTTTTATTCATTTTAGTTGAAACTATCCCAAGTTATACCCATTAAACCCCAGGCACAAAGAAGAATAATTCATGATCCTTTCCTAGGTCTCTACCCTGTAACTTATATCACCTTGTTTAGTAGCCATTGTAAACTTAAAGGTCCGTATATTAGATCATATGAGGACCTAAATGCTTATGTCTCAGCTGGTATCCACAGTTTACCTCACTTGCAAAACATTAATGACACTGTCACCCTACCAACCCATGCAACCTCACCTATGCCTAACTCGAAGCTCCATCCTATCCCTCAACCAGACCTCTGATACCACTCTGTCATGACCCCCTCCCCACAAAGAGTACCCCTCCTGGGTTGGCAATGTGAGAAGGGAGGGAATGACCCTGAGTCCTGCCTCCAGTAGGCCCCAGGTTGGAGACTACCACCTAGTGTATAGTAACACACAAATGAGAGGCATTACCCTCTAAGATAACACATGCATAAGAGAGAGATAAGATAGAAACCAATCAACTCCAACTCAGAACTAGAAATATAAAAGAAAACCAAGTGCACAAATGGATTTTCATGCAAAAGTACTACTACAAAAGAAGGAAAACTGCAAGTACCCAAAAGAAAGTAAAAATTGCAGCAACCACAAGCCTGAACAGCTCCTACAACCACAAACTAGTAGAAACCATCTTGATCTCCAACCTACTCCAAGTGACCTGAAAAAAGTTTATATATACATAGGGTGAGTATAACAGTATACTCATTAGGATCCTCCCTGAAGCCTCTCATGCAAAAGTAAAGAAATCATGCTAAAGCACAATGAACAACGAGTGAAAATAACTCATCGCCTAAATAGGTATACTAAGTTCCCAACTTCACCATGGATACTCTCACCAAGTAATGCATAAAAGAATATAAATTATAGTAAAGAATATCAAGGGTACCCCGCTACTAATTCCCCACTGGTTTTCCACTTTTCCCCAACATCACACGTCCTAAGCATCTCTCTCAAAAAAGGTTTGCCCGCAGACACCTGGGAGAAACACCACAATCTACACCTCGTGCACCACAAAGGCTTGCCAACAGACACCTGGGTGAAGCACCACACCATCCTCACAACCAAAAGTAACAAGGTTGTTTCCGAGAGCCACCACAGCTCGCATAACATGTATCATACGTCGGGTATTGTACCTCAAGACATTACAGCCCCTACACCATTAAGGATCCTCAAGCCATCACAGCCTATACATTTTATACCTATAGTATTCCATATGATTCTATATCTAGAATATATGTGTGTGAATAACTACAAGACATTATATCCCTCTACACACATATATGGGGAAAAATAACTATTGTGCCTAATTTCAAAAGTATCTACCAAGAGAAGAGAGCATGGCAAATTGATGTAGTCATCCATTCATCCTTCCACCAGAATGTTCGGGAAAACACCCCCCGAGGGCTCAGAATCCTCGAGGTGTTAGTTTACCTTACTGACAGGGAGGAGTAGCATATAGAAACACAAAAAGTACAAAAATATACTATATCTCACAACCACACTGTGGGCATAACCTATTTTTGGACACAACTGCAGCTAACATCTCTCAGACTCTGGGCTGCAACTTCTAAGACTAGGTACCCTATAAGCACACAACCATTTAGGGAACTTTATAAGATTACTTCATTCCATTTTTATCAGTTTCACTTTACTTTAATTAACTCATTAAACATTAATTTACCATGAACAATTTTTCATTAAATATTCTATTAGATTCACACCCAAAATCTGATGTCCATTCAAAAGTACAACCTCATCATTATGTTCCAACAAACTCTAACCCCATGGGTTAACACCATTTATTCAATTATTCATTACAGAATTACTCTCCAATTTCCCTAGGAATTCTAGAAAATCATTCTATGAAACTAAACACAAGGGGTCTCAACACAGTGAATAGATATACTACTCATCGCGTCTTTGCCGCCTATAGCAAGAGCGTAGACACATTCTCCCTTGAAAAGATAAACATGGAAAGAACGTGGCATACCACGCCTGTCTTCACCTCTTTCGGGAGGAGGGTAAGCAAGACCAACTGCTTTGATCTGTGGGGAAAAGTAAAGCAGATGATCAACCAATGAACCAGCAAGCAACCAACAATCACATCCATCCCATTCGATCAACCCCAGTGTCCTCCCCGACACCAGCATACATAAACTGATGCTTCTCGCCACTCTAGGTGTCATATTCTGCTACAACCAAAAGGCCTCTATGCCCCCACATATCACAACAACCATCCAAGATCACATCACATCACAAGTAGCAGGAAATCAAACATCACATAAATTGGGCTCTTGGACCTTTAACAATCAATTGGGTAACTCAGAACCCTTAAAAGAATTATCAAACAATCAAGTTCATTAATCCATCTTGAATTAATAGGTTTATAAATCGTTGGTTCCAACATTGAGAAACCTAACCAGTAAGCTATCACAAAAGATTAAACATGCTTACTACGCCAATTTGATTAAAATTAAATTGAAACAAGAACCATATTCGTTTTCATGCCCCTTTATCTTTAGTCCAACAAATATCAATTAATCCATATTTACGTTCTTTATCAATTTTCATCAGGAACAAACAGCTAAGCAAAGCAATCATAGATATCACACTATATAGAAAAACAAGAGGCAATAACATACAATTGATAAAAATTTCTTTATCCTATTAAAATAGTTATTATGTCAATTCCATTTTCATCTAGTGGGATTAAACATGCTAACACTACAATTGCACGCAAAAGAAAGAGAAGCAATGAATCCCCTACCTTAAGGGGTTTTTTGACAAAAACCCCAACAACAAAAAAGAATGCACAAGAAAATTAGCATAATTCTCTAGAAACCCGCCTTAGATCTATTATACTAGCAAGGTCAAGACCAAATATCATCATCTTTGGTATCCACACACTTAGATCTACCCATAATGGGCACAGATCTGAGAAACCGATGGTATAGGAGGAGTATATCCAAGTGGATCTAAGAAACCGAATATGAACGATCATGAAATATCACATTACTCAAGAATTGGATTTGATTCGCCAAGATAAGCCTTCATATTTCTTGAAAAACGCTTGGGGGAGGTTATCATACGTTCAAGGGAGGGTAATCCCAATTTATGGCCTCTTAGATGCTTAAACGAGCAAGTTAGAGGCAAAACAGTTGAGATCCACAATTTTAGGATCTATTTTAAGTGCCTGCATGGTTATTCCACATGGTTTGACAAACTGTGCGCTAATCGTGCGCTAGCTACTGCCTCGACCACCCTTCTCACACGGTTTGGTTGCACGATTAGTCAAATTGTGCGCCTCTTGTGTGGAAGCTACTTTCTCCAAGACTAACTTCGCACGGTTTTGCCGCACGGTTTAGACAAACTGTACGCCTCCCGTACGAATGCTATTGTCCTTTAGTTTTCCTTAAAAGTCCACCCAAACACACCCAAAAGTCACCTTGACCTCCCAGAACACTTCTGACACCACATTTCCACAAAGTAATAGACCTGAGAGGTCCAGGACATTACGAATTTTTACTTAAACACATTTAAAAATAAAATTTAACCTTAAAAATTATATAGATGATTGGAATTTTTCAATTAAAATTCATTTTTTCACTAATCAATAAAAAATGAAACATCTGAAAAAAAATTCAATAAAATAACCCTCACTTAATTTTGATATTAAAATTTTAAACAATTTCTTTGTTTTTTCATGTAATTTTTCTAAAAGTAATGAAATTTAATTTTAAATTATGTTTGAAAAGTTATAATAAACCGTCTATTAGAAAAAAAAGATTTTTTTCAAATAAGATTTCTTTTACATTTTAAGGATTCTTATTTTTTTCTAATAAATAAATAAATAATAAATATGTGTATAATATATATTTTAATAATTTATTCAATCATATTCATACCTTCCATTCCAAAATCTAGGAGATAACTAACATATTAAATAATAATATTAATTGTATATTGTTGTTCGATAGAACTCAGTCTTGTGTGTAACACAAGTTATTAAAGAAAATTGTTGTTACGTGTATTGTAAGTTATCGAATAAATTATATTTATTCTAAAATAAATATATTTTAATATTTTTTTGTGTTATATTCTTTTATAATCTAGTTGTTTCATGTCACATGCACTGTTGAATAAAATTTTATTCTTTTGGAATTTCATTTTGTTACATTTGGAATTCGTGGAGGTAGACTTCAGAGATTTTGGCAATCTGGTCTAGCCACTAGTTTTGTAGTGATTTGCAGTGGGACATTACATCTCACCTCAAAACCCATTTAAAGAAACATCACATTTCACATTAATATCAATTCCTTATCAATCCTTATAATATAATTCCATATTTTCATGATTAATCAAAAAGGTTAAATATTATCAAGGTTAAATATCATGTAACAAAAAACATATCAAAAATTAAACCACTCTTATATACATTAAAATAATTTAAAAAAACTTATTATCATTTCTTTTTAATTAATAATAAATCCTTATTAAAAATAAAAACATCAATTATTTCGTGATAAAGACCTATCAACCTTTCATTGAACACCTAATTTGTGATATTCATATACAAAGATATTTTTAACATTCTATAAAAATTAATTTTATATCAGGGGATACTCAAAAAATAAATACTGATATTATTATTCCAAAAATCATTTTAAATATGAAATATATGTTATAATTTAATGAAAAATATGATTTAAAACAATCAAGCATCCTTGTTTAAATCAAAAAAACATATAATTTTTCCCAAGTAAGGTTGATACATTGATAAGGGGGTTCAATTTGGGTACATGTATTTTTCAATCAACCGACTCAGCCAATATTGTACCAAAATTATAAGGGACCATTTGTCCCTTAAAACAGGTATGAAGTGATAAAGTAATAAAATAGGGTCACAGTCAATCTAATTGGTTCACACAAACCGGGTTAATCTAAGGGGTATACAAGGTAAATGTGTCGATTCACCTAGAAAACTAATTTATCTACTTTTATTATACTATAGATTGATCAAAACGACCCTCAATGTTCATATACTTTCTAAAATAAATCAATAATTCGCTACTATTATAATAATAGAAGACTCAATTTTCAATATGTAATCATTATTCTTATTTTATAAATAGAAAATAAAGATTACATGATGGATGGTGTTGCAATCAACACTTCTTCCTTGAACATCCTATGAGACACCACATAGAATACCTTATTTTACTTCACTAAATTTCTAGTGAAATTCTAAAATTATTCCTTTATTTCTTGAAAAACTAATCAACTCTATGTTCATCACATTACTACATCCTTCTTTCAAGTGGTAACATATATCTCCTCTCTTTGTTTCATTGGTAATATTAATGTGAGAAATATATCTATATTCCATTATGAAAACAGTTAATTCTATAGTAATACATCCACCAATATTCAATTCCAAGTGTAGAACTAAATATTTTAGAAAAAAAATAATTCAATAATATTCAACCAAATATAATATTTAAATTTAAACTAAACTCACTAATGCATCCAATACAATGTGACTTCCCTTCTTACTTTTTGTTTCTTTACCAAACCAGATCCCAAATATTCGTACAATTCTTGAATTTAAACCTTTATATAAATAGGAAATAATCCTAAATTAATTTTGGAATGATTTTCTCCACTAATAGTGATTCAAACCATTAATCGCATTTAGTGGTTAATAACATGTTACATAATCCACTATAAGATGACCACCTCTAGAATCATGATAAGGGAATGACTCCTTCATGATGCTCCAATTTTTTGAGATTGCCTATATGATTTTCTTGAAATCACTTGATAATTCATTGAGACATAAAAATGACTCAAAAATTTTCAAGAACGACCCTTATGATTTTTTAAATGAACATTATAATTTCGTAAATGAATATTAGGGTTTTTGAAATGGCCAAAAAGTCTTCCAAAATATCCCTCATGATTATATACCATGATCATTTTTCTATAACCTGATGATAATAATTCATATAAAATAATCTGATGACCCTTAAAATCACCTGAGACTATGAAATTGCTCATATGAATTAGAATGATGACACATATATTATATTAAATAACCCTTATGATTTAATTTCATTACTATTTCATATCTATATGATTTTATGGAGACAATTATTATGTCTACAAGGAATCTTATAAAAGCAATATTAATCCTACAAAATCTTAGAGAAGATCTAAGTGACTCTTATGATTTGTAATTATCTAAAATTTAAAAAACCTTTTAAAACCCATATTTCCACTAAAATACTTTCTATGCTCCTATAACCTTCATGTTATTTCATTCCCATGAATTTTTAAATCATAATTATATTTTGTTTTAAAAAAATTAGCTACAAACACAACCAAAAAATAAATAAAAGGTTATTTTTTAAAAATAATTTCCCCATTTTGGTATGTTGTAAACTAAAAAATAAATTCAATACTTATTTACCTTGAAATATTATTTCCAAGAAGATATAACTTGTACCAATGTCTGAACCACATTCCTTTAGATGGTGCATAAAAAATCCACTAAACCTCAACCAAAAGCCCAAATGATTCATCGTCAATGTGATAAACAAGAAAAAAACAAAAAAAACAAGGAAAAAATTATTTAGTTTCCTTAATCTTCATATTACATCACAAATTAAACAGTTTAATAATTCCATCTTTCAAAAAACATACCCAATATTTTTGTTCCATTATAAATAGGAATGAAAAATTAGTATTTTTACCAATAATCATAGAAAAATTCTCCAGTGATAGATTATATATTGATTTTCCACATTTTTTTAATAAACCTAAAGATTACATCTATGAATTCTCAGAAGTGTAGGATAAAAATACAAACATTTATGTTAATAGAGTTAGGATAAATTTATATAAATAGAAAATACTAATGGGGAGTGGGGTCCTTACTCCAACACATTTAGTTATATATATTATAGACTCTAATATCTAACTGATTCCTTTTAAAATATTCTTTTTAATGTTCATTTATTATAATATATTCAACTTTTTGTGTTGGAATATACTCTATCTTTACTTGAACTTTATCTAACTTCTCCTTCATGAAATGATATTTAATCTCAATGTTCCTTATCTTGGAATGAAAATTGTGATTTTCTCAAAGATTAATTGATCTTAAGATATCAAATAAATTTGAAATAAGAGACTTGACATCAATTCTAACTTCTTTATGTTTTTCCTTAATCCATAGTAATTAATAAACCTATAATACTTCTTATCAAATTCTACATAAATATTTCTTAGATAAATGAATTTATTATTCTTACTTAGACAATAATTTCAATAGCCTAAAATATTGAAATCACTACCTGATATTGACATGGGATCATCTATGGAACCAACAAAATCTACATAAGTTTTTTTCAATAACTATTACATTGATGCTATATGATAATGCATCCCAAAATCAATTACATTTTTGATTTATTGAATTATAACATTTAAAATTTTTATTTTTCATTCCTTGGTTTTTATTGGTATAATAATATTTGGAATGTGGAAAATGTAGTGTCAAGTAATCTTATTTTTATGAATTATAGAATTTATATTATTTTCTTAAACCATATGATATTGACCACTTTTCCACCATCAACTCTTGACAATATCATCCTAGTATCCAGTGGAATTATCATTTTATTAGACTCTTCCATTCCAAAAATCATGAGTATTTTCATATTATATTATTCTTGGGAAATAAATTCACCATCCCTTCCTTGAGATACTTATAAACCAAGAAAAAATAAAAACTCACAAATCTTGTACATTTTGAATTCTTAGATCATATATTATGGAAACAACTTTCATTGTGAATCATATCATCCTCCAAAAAATATGTCATATATATAAATTAGAACATGTAGTATTTGATCTTTTTTTTGATGTATAGATTTTTATTAAAGAATCTTTATTGGAATTTAATATTTCTCATGTATTGATCAAGAATACAATACTAATCCCTAAAAGTCTACTTTAATTTGTACCAATATTTATTCAAATGAATATTTTTATCTCATTTTCATCTACAAAGAAATACAAATAGTGTCTCAATTTATATTTCCTCCTCAAGAAATCCACTAAGAAAAACTAACTTGAAATCTATTATATTCACCTTATATCCCAATTTTGCCAACATTGCTAAGAAAAGTCGAATTGTTTTGAATAGAGAAATAGAGGCAACTGTCTCATAAATATAAATACCTTAAATATATAAATATTCCTTTTCCACCAATCATGATTTTCTTTGAGACACATTTTCTTATTTCTTCATTTAATTTTTGAACACCAACTTAGTTTTTATGAGAATTTTATCTTCTGACCATGAAACAATTTCCCACAGTTGATTATTTTCTATTTGGTCAAGCACTCCTTAAAAAACATTCACACAATTTTCAACATTATAATACAATTTAAAAAATTTAGGATCGAATTGAGATATTAAAGGGTGTTGTAATAGTGAATACATTCTTAATGTTTGATTCCAAGAAGTCTGATCACCAATAAATTTCATTCACTAATTTCACCCTTACTTTATTCCCTCTTTATTTCTATTGAATTAATATATTTTTCTATTTTCAAATTCTATTTTTTGTTCTTCTATATGACCTTGTTCTCCCTCTAGGATAATAACTTTATCATCTACCTCTTCATTTGGTTAGGTCGGAATAATTCAAGGATACCCAAGAGGGTGGGGCGAATTGTCTCTTTTCAATAATTTTGATTGATTATAGATTTTAGATTTATTTTATATTTATGTAGATATAAATCATTATATTTTTTAAGTAATTGAAGAAATGGGTAAATATTAAAGAATAACACGATAATTTATATACTGTTTTCGGGCACAAATATCCCCTAGTCTACTTCACCTATGCTCTCTCTGTGACTGAAATTTAAATTTTTATTAGGAAACACTTTTAAAGAAATTTGATAAACCACATAGTTCAAGAAAGATGATAGCCCTAATATGAAATCAAGATATTATTAAAACAGAATTTAAGCCTATTAGAGGATTCCTCCCTAAAAAGTTTCTAGAGGATATTGTGCACCTGAGCATCAGGCTTGTCAAGAATGAAGTCTTCAATGTGATCTGCCAGCTTGTCCCATGTTTGAGCATAATCATCTTTACTTATCTTCCCTTCATTGAAACCCCTTATCAGAATAAGGTCCTTCCTGTCGGCCTATGTAGCCTGCTCCCTATTAAATTCCACCCAAAGCGCCCTACCCATCATTTTTTCTGCCTCTTCATGAGTAGCATTGATATAAAAAAAACTCATCCACCATCTCTTCTTATGAGTGAAAAAGAAAGGAGTCGGGCACGAGACTCCCCTGCATATTAACAATGGTAGCATGCCTAAATTCCAACTCTTTGGATTTAACATTATTACCTGACCTGGTCTCCATTGGCTTGGGAAGATACGAATAATCCTTGTGCCCTTCATTCCTCTTCCCTAAAGTCAAGATGCTATCTCCCGAGTCTTGACCAGGGAGATTCTCATCCATATATGTCCCTTATGATCTTTAAGATTCAATTACATTCACTTTTTCTTGTGTTAGGTCCTCCATACCTGCAAACCGGTTACATATTTTTATGGCCTCTTGTCTCTAACACTAGCCTACGACCCAGTGCCCCACTAGCTCTGAATGAGTGGTCTCAGTATCCTACATCCTATTATAATCATCTAAAATCCCTTCTTCAACCTGTCTCAGCTGCGATTCAACATACTGTTGTCATTCCAAGTACACTGGATAACCCTGCTGGGGTGAAGCATTACAATATGTAGGAGTGTCCTCTCTTGGTTCCAAAGAAACATCCTCTTTCCCATTGTCATTGATACCACTATTATAACTCACTACTTCCGCATATGAGGCACCCATGGCTTTTGGGCCTTCTTCAGATTGAGGATCCAAAATAGTGTATCCACTTACACATTGATGGAAAATAGGCACCGAATGGTCCACACCACCAGAATCCATCTCCTCTCCCGGAATCCCCTGCTCCAACATAACTTCCATCGGCTGCTGAGTCAACTGATCCTTACTCACTTGCCCCTGGCTTCTTAAAAAATGAACATTTCCTTTTTCCCCAATATTCACATTATATCTAGACCCAGAACTGCAGGAGGCTAACAAATTCCCCATCCAATTACAAGAAGAGAAGAAATCAACCCACGATTCATAAACCACCTACTGTCGACAACGATATTCATCCTCAACTGTGATACAAACGAAATCAGGAGGAACCTTGCATGCATCAAATTCAACACATACACAAGGGTTAACCGGATGACACACAGCTTCAGTTCGACTATCGGAGCATAGGTACCTCCCTACAAGGTTCCCGAGCATCCTTATAAAAGAAGGGTTTTGGAACGGAAGGGGAAGGTTAGGAAAACTCACCCATATGGCTACCGAAGGAGAGTCACGCTTCATGTAGAAGTCGTAGTTCCAATGGAAGAGGTAGAAATGGAACCCATTACACCTACGAGGAGCACTGGACCATTCTTTGATCAGGTCCTCCTCAAACGCGAACCGAATCATTATGTGCTTGTTGTCGAGCAAGCCTATGGAAGCCCATTCCTGTAAATCCCATTTTCCGAAAACAAACCTATCAAAGGAGTAAACCGACGGCCGTCTATGAGTAAAACGAGCAACCAATGTTAGATTAAGAAGAGCTGAGGCTCCATTGAACTCTGCTAGCGACACCAAGAGATTAGGTCTTTCATTGTACAGATCTGTAACTTTATGGCTGAGAGGGCATTATGGGAATGGAGAATACAAATCTTCTTCTTCAAATATGAATATCTTTAAGTAATGATTTAATTTAAGAGATTATTCTTATTAATTATCTTCAATAATGATATAAAATAATAAACAATAGTTACACAGTAGTACGAGGTTGAAATATGTATAACATCGAAGTGTATCCTCTTTAGTAATAATATATTCACTAAATCTTCTAAGAAGTTATGTATTTAACATAAATTAATAAATATGTAGTAGTATATCACATATATAAAATGAAAATTCTCTTTCCATATATATATATAATAGTATTATATTGATTGAGTAGATATAAGAATGTCTCCTGAAAGATTGAACACATTCAAATTTAAATCATTTAAGAGAATCATGAAATCCCTTATAAAAAGGAATGATTTACTCCATTGATTATAGGCCTTTGAATTGGTCATAAAATATCATTAAACTAATATTTACTTCCATCAATAATTTTGAAAGAAAAATAGAATATATATTTATTTTAGACTCTATCATTTGTATAGTCAAACTTAGGGTTCCTTCATGTAATGACAAAAATCCAATTTTATGGTTGAATACAAATGTTGGGTTGATGTAACATACGTTTATTTCTTCAAATATAGGGTCTCAAACAAATTGAAGGTTTATAATCCATAATTTAGTATTTAGGAAGTGTTAGGTTCCATCCAAACATAGGGTTTCTTAAATATACTTTTCCAATGGCATTGGGTACATGATCCGTATGTGATATTTCAAACATAGGCTTTCTAAACCATGTGTTATGCTTAAAAACATAGGGCATCAATAGTGTTTCTATATTTCCTTTTAAAACATGTTTAGAATACTTTAAATGATATTATAAGCTATAAATAAGAAAATATTCTCAATAAATATATTCATAAAAAATACTTAAAGTAGTTTCATTATTAAAAAACTATAGTATTTTTGAATGAAAAAATCTATTAGAACATTAGATAATCATTGAGACAATACATGCCAAAATATCTCCCTTTTTTGATGATCAAAAAACCCAATACATAACCCAGAAAATATAGTATTTGTAAAAATAAATGAAGTAATATAATAATAAATATATATAGATTATGGTTGTGGAAAAGTAATTTCACATGGTAAAATCACTTTAGTTAATTGATAAGTGAAACATGTAATTAATTAATAAAATCATGAATAGAGTGTTTTCCCATTCTTCTCCCTATATTTGTGATATAAAAAAGAAAGCATATGAAAATAGATGAAAGAACATTTTATGTAGAACATAACTATAATTGAATGTTATATTTTTATTGAGAGACAAATAACACATGTGTTATGGTAGTATAAATTAATATAAATAATGATAAATATAAATATTAATAAACAAATTGATTTTTATTAAAATGTGTTAATGAATAAAAGAGTGATGTTGAATAAGAAATGGGTTATACAAGGGATGGATGAATTTGAATGTATTGGTTTATTAGAGTTTTTAGGTTTTGAAAAAGGTTTAACAACGTAAATAACATCATTTAACTCTACCATTTTTCTTTGTAAACTTTATGAAAAGATTTCAGCCAATTTTATTATTGAAATTATTGAGTACTAACCCACTTTTAAACTTTCAATCAAATTAGATTCCAAAAAATAATAAATATTTTCATTAGTTTGAAGAATCTGGGAAAGCTTATCACTTAAATGATTGATAAGTAGTCTTCTTCCAAGTTCACTTGAAGTTTTCTTCTCCAAAAGGTGTCTCTAATTATCCAACTACACATTCAATGGTGCACCGTTACACTTATTGAATACCACCAATCATTCATATCATCCATCACTGAATTAATTTCTTGAAACCTTCTTTTTAAATATAGAGAATTTGGTGTTCTATAAGTAGAGTCTTTTGATTACATGAATGTACAATTTATATATTCAAACTGGCTTAATAAATCTTCGAGATGGATTCAGATTTCATTTTTCCAAACAAATTTAACATTTCCTATAGAGAATCATTAAATCTC
The DNA here is from genome assembly GCA_963277665.1 of Viscum album. Classification (NCBI taxonomy): domain Eukaryota; kingdom Viridiplantae; phylum Streptophyta; class Magnoliopsida; order Santalales; family Viscaceae; genus Viscum; species Viscum album. The sequence goes on along the minus strand of OY728132.1, from coordinate 752,321,482 downwards.
TTCCCAAAACAAAATATTATCTAATATTTTGGAGTTGAGTCTAAACACATTCTAATAATAATATGAGAAGATATGGATTCCTCATGTATTCTAAGTATTTTTTATATATTCTAGCCCCTGTTGAATACTGGAGTTCTCCTCCTTTATTTTATTTATTTGAGGACTAAATCTTCTATCAGATTAGTTAGAGAATCATATGTCCCTTCTTATTGATTTATTTATTTAAGATCCTCTTCCACTATAACTGAGGACTTATCTGTATTCTTCTCACTATAAAGAGAAATATTATCAATAACTTCAATTATATCTCCATATACAGAGGTTATTGTTTCCAATGATCATGAAATAATGGATATAGTGTAAATTTCAAAAAAATAAGTGGTTTCAACTACTCAAGATTGATCATCATTATATCCTTTTGAAGTAACATTTAAATGATTTATTTTAGGGTAACATTATTATATTATTTTTTATGGTAAGTTAATAGTTCATGAGGTTTAAATATTACTTCTAAAAACATTGATGGAGTTCATTCTCTACGGCTATCTATGTTAACTTTTGGGTTCTCATTGGAAGGTTCTTCTCTATTCCAGGGCCATGTGAAAAGGACATCATTATAAAATTCATTAGTATATACCTTATCTTTAGCAGCAGTTTCATATTAGAGTCTCATACTTCTTGTTTCAATAACATATTTTATTCATGATTCTCTAAATTATTCATTAATCAGATGAACGGATCCAATATATTTGAGATTTCATTGATCCCCCAGAGAAATATGACCATATTCTTGCTGGTCATCCACAGCAATAGTAAATAGTTTTCCTCAAACTATACACCAAAACCACAAAACTTTTTTAATGTACCTATATTTAATAATGTTTTTGTTATGACACTAAGTTAAAAAATCATGATGAAGAATCATTTTATTTATTTATAGAAGAAGAGAAATAATTTTACTATGTGGATAAAAGGACAATTATTCCTTTAATTGATAGTAGTCATTTAGATATCTATTCATATATATGGGGATGTAAAACCTAATATCATAGATAAATAAGAACATTAAATACATTTCATGATAAAGAATCTTTTTTATTTATTCAATTTTGGGGAGGATTGTAGATTACATTAACTTTATTAGTACCTTATGGTCATCCTCAGGATCCTTAAAACACATTTTACGAATCCTAGTAAAAAATGAAATTAAATATTATAAAATTTTATATTTATTTTCGAAAAATCAAAGATAAAAATGAAACATTATTTCATGAGGGAATTTTATGATTTGAGTAATTTTTATCGAGGAAATGGAAAATTCCTTATCATCTACTTATGATGTAATCAAATTCTCTATTTACCTACAACAAAATTGAAAATTATTAGAGAAATGATTCAATTATCTCTAAAAAAGAAACTTGGAATTTTATTATTTAAACATAAAATCAAAACCTTGGTAGTTGAGGGTTTCTTCAATATTAGATTTTTCAGATAAATCCATTCAAAGATGACAACATTTCCTTGAAGATTATTTCTGAAGGGGATGGGCAAAATATTTGTGTCTCTTAGTTCAACTTCATCAATTCACTTTGTCAGCAAAATTTTCTGAGAATATGTAGAATAAAGTTTCATATTCTATGTTTTCAAAGGAATACAATAGCTTTGGAAGGAAAAAGGTTTAGAAATTTTAGGGTAAATAAGACAAAGAGAGAGAAAGAGTTTTTTTATGGTTTTGGGTGACCCGATTCTAGTTTATCGATCCAATTTACTTAGCATAATCATTATTATATTTTCTTTTTAAAAGGAACAGTTATTAAAAAATGAGATAAATTCATTTTTTTAAATATGAAAAATAAATAACTAAATAACCGAATAAGAAACCTATAAATATAGTAATTAACAAAAATTTATTTGAATTTAAATATTCCTAACTCCCCCTTAAAAAAATGAAAACCTGTAGTGGGAATTGGTTTAATAAAAATATCAGCATGTTAATATTCAGAATTAAATTTTTTTAAAGATATATCGTTTTTAAGAACATTATCTCATCAAAAATTATGTCTTATATCAATATTCTTAGTTCTTGATTGATATATATGATATTTTGGAAATTTCAATAGCACTAGCATTATAATGTAAAAGAGTTATATTATTAAAATTAAGTCCAAATTCTAATAGAGTGTGTTTCATCCATAATTCTTCTCCACATAAACTATAAGCCAATATATAATCAGCCTCCGGTCTTAGTAGAGAGATTTTATATTGTTTCATACTCAACCATGACTCTAAATAGTTTCCTAAAAAGTGATAGGTTCCAGATGTTGTTTTTCATTCTGATTCACATCCTCAAAAAATAGGCGCATAAATATGAATTTAAATAAAAATCATATGTTTTGGGGTTAATTAGAGACTAAGGAAAATTTATTTTTAAGTATCTAAAAATTCTTTTAACAATAGTAATATTGGATTATTTTTGGTTTGATAGAATTTTAGCACATAAACTTATAGAAAACAGTTTTTCTAGTATGGTATTAGTATTATATAGAAAACTAAAAATCATACCTCTCTATTACATGTTGTCAACTAGTTTTTCAACTTCATTCAAATAATGTTTTATAATAGTAAAAATGAGAGTATTAGGTCTAACTTTTTTCTAGTACAATCATTTTAAATAAATCAATTATGTATTTAATATTATTTAAAACATTTCTATAATAGTTTTTATAAATTTGAATTCCAAAAAAGAAATTTCATTCTCCAATCATTCTCATTTAAACTTATTTTTTATAATATTAGAAAAATCAATATAATGTTTTTATTTTTTGATCCAAAAATAAAACAATCAATATAAACTTGTATTAATAACATATCATAGAAAAAGGATTCCTTAAAGAGATTAAGATCTTCCAATATCATAGAAAATAATTTTTCCTATAAAAATGCGGTTAATATTTCATACCAATATCTAGGAACCTATATTAGGGTATAGAGATATTTAATAAGTTCAAAAACATGATTTGGTAGATGAGGATTTTCAAAACCAGGTGGTTATTCAATATAAATTTCCTCAATTAAATATCCTTTTAAAAATGTAGATTTTGGATTTATTTGATATAATTTAAAATGCATATGAGATGAATATTTTAGAAGGATTATGATAGCCATAAATCTAGGAACAAGTGAAAAGGTTTCATCATAGTATATCCCTTAAACCAGATTTTATCCTTTTACTAATAATGTAGATTTATTTCTAGTAATGATCCCTTGATCATTATTTTTATTTCTAAAGACCCATTTATTATTTATTACTGTATAATTGTTTGTTTAGTAAACTTATTCCAGAACATTATTTCTACAAAATTGATAAATCACTTCTTATATATCCATTTAGAAATTTTCATCATTTAGAGGTTATTCAATTTTATTAGGCTCTAATTTTGATATAAAGGTAGAAAATTCAACTATATTTCCTACATTCCTTCTAGAACATACACCAGTTTCTAAAGGATGATACATTAATGTGATAGACTATCTAGGTAAGACACTTTAGGTTCATCTATCTAATGTTCTTCTGGACATGACTGAATTTCAAATATTTTCATTTATGAATTAGTCTTATGGGTTTAACAACTCTTGTTGTCAAAATTGATAATAATTTCATCTGTATGATCATTCCTTTGATAAAAAGGTTGGAATTCATCAAACATCACATGAATTGATTCATAAAAATACTTAATGTTTTATTATACACACTATAGGAATTATAATTAGTAGAATATCCTAGAAATATTCCTTCATCGGCATTTGGATTGAATTTACCAAGGAGCTCTTTAGTATTCATTATATACACCATCCATCCAAATACATTAGTGTAATTTACTTTTGGTTTTTTTATTCCTAAGTTCATATGGTGTATTTTTAGAAAGAGGTATTATTAAAACTCTATTCATGTTATAGAAATATGTGTTTAAAATTTATGCCTAAAAATATATTAGAACTTTATATTTAATCAACTTTCTCTTTTCCATTTCATGAATAGTTCTAATTCTTCTTCCAATAATTCCATTTTTTGAGGTGTTCTTGGTGAAAAGAATGTGTTTTTAATACCTATATTTGAGTAAACTGAATTAAGTTGTTGGTTCTCAAATTATCCACCATGATAACATTTTAATGAAATCATTTTAAAATATTTTTTGTTTTGAATAATTTTACAAAATATTTTATAAAGTTTAAATACTTAATTTTTATGTTTTATAAAATATACCCTTGGAAATCCTGAAAAATAATAAAATAAAAAAATAAACAATAAATTTTCTAGCCAAACATTCTATGATTTATTGTCCAAAACAATTCATGTTTATAAGTTCTAATTGTTTATTTGTAGCACATTTATTTAATTGAAGAATGATTGGGGTTTTTTCCCAATTTTACATCCATCACCAAATATTTCACTATCAAATTTATGAATTGGAAAATTATAAACTAAGTGTTTCTTAGAAAATTTATATAAATTAAATATTTTATAGTGTCCAAGTCTTTTATTACAGATCATGGACTCATGTTTATAAATTGTTAAAAAATTCACATTATGTTTCCATAAGGAATTAAGATCCAAGGTATAAACATTTTCAACTTCAGGTTCTCAAAATAGAAATTTTTTTCTTTAAAAACATAGAAATAATTGTTATAGAAATCAATTTAAAAACCATAATCACATGTTTGAGAAATATTTATTAGGTTATAATTTAGTGCTTGAACATACAACACATTGTTTATTGATACTGAATTTGGATCTCCAATTTATCCAAATCCAAATATATTTCATTTATAATTGTCTCCAAAGGTGAAAATACCTCCACCCATTTTTTCCACTATATAGAAATTTGAAGAATCCTTACTAATGTGTCTTGAGAAACTGCATTCCATATACCATATAAAATTTTTACTCCAATGTTCCTTTTTCAAAAAAATCATTAAAACAAGAGCTTGTTTTTACCCATATTGTCTAGGGTTCAACTGTGTCCACTAGAAAAGATCTAGGAAAATAGATTTTCTTTTTTTTAGAAGATTTATATTACTTCTTCCAAACATATTCTAATAAATAAAATCATTTATAATTACTATTAATTTAGGATTTATTAATTAATATTTATTATAGAAACATATTTTCATTCTATAGTAGAACCAGATATCATTTTTAGAAATGGGTACAAAATAATATTTTTATAACTTTTATTTTCCTCCCATTCTTCCTATTATATATTTTTTCTTTTAATAATATTTTTTCCATGAATCTCATTCAATTTTTCAAATTTGGTTAAAATACAAACAACACTTTTAAATGATTCAACTTCATCTTGTAATTATTTTATTCTTTTCTCATGTATAGTATAGTTTGATGTCGTTGTATTAAATTTTTCAATTAGTTCATGATGTTGTTTTATCATTGAAAACGTTTCACATAAAATAAAATTATGAATGTTTTTATTGACTTATTTATTTTACAAATGAATATTTTATTATTCAATCATTGATAAGTGTGTTGCTAATTTTCTATTTGAACACCTATCAGAGTCATAATTATAATATTAATAGTTTTGTAGATTTCATCATTATTTAGGTTTAAGGTACATTTTAGATTTCAAATTTGTTGGTTTTTTTTCCAAATTATATTTATAAGAGATGCTAGAGTCTTTATATACACTCCATTTATAATTCATTACACTTTTCCCTTTATGGTCATAATCAGTTTTATTCTGATTTTCCATTTCTATCTTTCTTATTTATTATTTTTTATGGGGGGAAATTAGGTATGATATCACCCATATACATGAATTCAAATCATATTACTTATTTGGATACATTCTCATATTTTTTGATTTAATTTTTGAATCCTATCTTATTCAAATAGAATTTTCTATATTTTCTTGTAAATGAGCCAATTAGATGTCAAATTTTAAGCAGTATAAATATTTTAAAATTTTAATATCTTTTCTCAATTTATTTTCATGATTCATATATGTAAACTTAAGGGAAATGGTTTCATTTTTAATAATAATATGATCTTCATATTAATCTTGTAGTTCTTCTTTGAACATCATCAAAGTTCCAATAATTTTTTTCATTTTCTGAATATTGACCGATGGTGATTTCTTTATAGCAGTAGATATCCCATTCCATTATGATGGTAGTACTCTAAGTACATTAAGTACAAGATTTTATTGTGTAATTTGATCTACTAAGGTAATAATATTGTTGGAAATTTCTATCAGCTTTACATTCATTCAATTGTAGCTTTCACCATCACACATTCAAAAATTTTCAATGATTAGTTTTTTAGTAGGTTACCTCATTTATTTTACATTTTCAGACCCTTTATATGAATCTAAAATTTTCTGTCACATTTGATAAGTAGTAGGATATTGTGAAAGTTGATTAAATTCATTAGGTCCAATTCAACAACTGATAACAACCATTTCTTTTAAATTTATGTCATATTCAGATTCTTTGGCAACATCCCAATTTTATGGTATCTCTAGAATTTCATAAGGAGTGATAATCATCATATAAACCTTATATAAATGATTATTTATAATGAAGATCATAATTGATTTCCAATATCCATAGTTATCACCATTGATGTATGGATCATGAATCCTAGACATCACTTCTCTAGGATCATCCATTTAATTCTATCTTTTCAAAGACATTATACTTTTCCCCTTAGTAGAGATTTATCACAAAATATTACCTTTGATACTGATTATTTGGATAGAATAATGCATGGATACACATGAGGGTGTTTAATTGTGTCATTTTGATAATCATTACATATTCTGGATTTTAACCTTATTTGAGATTTATACAGATATATAACATTCTCTTCAATAATCAATTCAAGTGGTAGATAAATAGTAATGATGAACATAAAAAATTTTATAGAGGTTTGGCGCATAAATATCCACTATTACACTCCCCCAATTATCTCTTTGTGCGAATGGTGACTTTCACTAGAGATTTCCTCTTATCACAAGACCTTTATTCAAAAACACAGTATAGGTAGTTGAAGCCTTACTATAAGGCCTTACGTATACTTCTAGTTCGTTTACAGGGAACCATTTTGTCTATATCTTAGTCTGAGAAGCTAATAATCTTCCATGACTGAGTTATAGTAACTGAATCAATAATAAATATAATGAATTTTATTTAATTGAATTGACATGTTTTTTATCATAGTTGTAGCAGCAACTAATAGAATGTGAATCATCTTCTTCTAAGATGAATGTATTCAGGTAATGATATCTTTGAAGAGATCCTTGTTATTAATGATCTTACATAATAATTTAATCAAAACAATAGTATTGGCTACACAATAGTACAAGGTTAAACTATATATATCATCAATTTTTAGTGCCTTCTATAATAAAAGAGTCTCTTGATATTTGTAGATGTTATTTAATCATAAGATATTAAAAAATATATAGTCATATATCATTCATATAAAACTAAAATTCGCTTTCCATATATATAAAACACAAATCATTATTTCAGTTGAGTAAATCAATTAATATTGCATGATTGATTGAAAACATTCAAAGATAAATAATTTAAGATAATCATAACATCCATTATAAATAAATATGATTTAATCCATTTAATACAATACTTTGATTCTGTTTTAAAAGATATTTAAAAAAATTACTTTTATCGAGATCATTTCATAAATCAAACAAAATATCATTAAATTAAAATCAATTATTTGAATATTCAGATGTAGGGTTCATTTACTTAACCAAAAACTCTACAAGTAGTGTCGAATACAAAGGTAGATTGATATGACATAGGTTTGTTTCCCCCAAACATAGGGTTTCTTACAAATGTATGGTTATTTATCCATCCATTCCCATTTCTCAAATGTTCGGTTCCAAAAAAACGTAGGGTTTCTAAAAAATACATTTCCAATAGCATTGGGTACAATATCTATACGTTTTATTTCAAATATAGGGTTTTCGAACCATATGGTACACATAAAAACATATGTTATGAATAATGTTTGTAGAATTTTTTTTAAAACTCATTCATAATAATTTAAAAAAATTATAAACTATAAATAAGGTAATATTCTCAAGAAATATATTAAAGAAAATATAATTAATTTAATTTAATTAGTAAAATTAATAAGGATATTTTTTAGCATCAAAATCAATATGATTTATAGAGTATTTTATATAAATTACATTCCCAACAAAGACATATAATCACTATTTTGTAAATAAATCTACTCATTCTGTTGAAAAACATACTCATTCTCAAAAACCAATGCATATTTAATTTCTATAATTTTATTAATCTATTTATTATAGAATTTAAATTACTTTAATTTGAATTAATATCCATGGAAAATAACTTCATCCCAATCAGCTTCAAAATTATTGTTCTCATCTTTGTTTAGAAGAAAAAATGTACTTCTAAGGGACCCCAAATTAAATTATATTTTTTTTACCGCCATACCACATCGGGTATTATGTCTTATCGTCATTTGGATAAAAGAAAACCCTTTTAGGAATAAAAAATAATTTATTCACCACATGTTAAAAATATGTCATGAGTATAATATTATCAAAGAACATTTTCAAGACCACATGATTTATAATTTGGTTCCTCCTCTGACTGACTCTATTTTGTCATAGAGTCTTTAACAAAAAAACACAGTATCACATACCATTCATTTAGATATATTAATAAAAATAATTATTAGAAAATTCTATGATATTATAATTCTATAATGTTTTAAATTTTCATCCCAAAAGTTATCTCTTCCAAACTTTAGTAACATGTTATGAACATGAAAACTTTATATTTATAGATATTACCATCTTCCATGTTATCCTGCTATAATAATTGATAAATATAATATAATACCTCTTTTTATCACATCGATATTTTTTCATACTTGAAATTGTATATACATATATATTTTTGTGTGTGTGTTTGTTTATTTTTGTGTGATAATTTAAAATGATAAGATTGTATTACCATGTAAGATTTTAATAGATATATAATTAGACATTTCTCTTAGGTTTAGAATCTATCAAAAATCACCAGCCTGAGTGGGAAAACCCTTGTTAAAACCTAGATTTTCAAAATTATGATAAAATTTTCTCCTAGTCATTATGTATTTGAGATCTAGTGTCTATGATTCTCTTTTTAAAACATTCTCTTAACCCCTACTCAATATTCATGTCTAACAATGTCATTATGTATCTCCCTCTATGTTCATCCACAACTATGGCATTGAATAAGATTTATTTTTATCTGATGTCACTATAATTTAGAATCTTATAGTGAACATACCACTATATATCACTCTGAATCACCACATCAATCCACTATCATTCTCAACCACATTCCCCCCATGTTGAAACATCATTGCCTCTCCTATATCAATTAATGACCATCAAAACTTTGTGGCTTGCCTAATTTTCATTAGTTATGAAAATATATTTCATGTTTTTTAAAAGAATCCAACATAGTAAATTTTTTTCCTGTGAAGATCCATGGTTTATGACTTTTATATATCCTAAATAGATTCTTAATTTTTTTGGTTTTCACAAATAATTGTGGTTGAACATCGATATTTGGTGAGATGAAATATTAAGGCCATAATTGAAATCAACTAGAACAATATTTTAGATCACTATTAGAAAGTGGATGTAATGTACATAAATATTTGATAATAATATAATTGTAAAATAAAATTTACTTTTATGATTTATAAACAAACCTGGATGATAATTTGACCATAGTGATTAAAATATTTAAACAAAAATTAAAAAGGGTGATAATTTCAATCATAGAGGGACCAATAAATTCTCTTTGTCACCCCTAAGTTAAGAACATTGATCTACAAATTATTGTAAAATTGTAATAATTTATATTTATAGAAAAATGATTATCTAACGGGACTGGAAACCTTCGTCATTTTATGATGGTGTAAAATGAAATCTAACATATTGGCCAATACTATGCTAATAGGATTTCAATTTGAGTTTTTATATGTATGTTGTTATGATTTTTCACTAAAATTAAAAAACGATATAGAAAATATTTAACTAAGTAGAAAAAAAATTTAATAAATGCATTAATAACAGAAACTCTACCTATTTTATCAAACTTCCATCCAAAGTTAAACACAAAAATTCAAGATCTGGAAATACATTTGAAAAAAATAAATAATATTTTCTGGGATAAATCTATAATTTTCACCATATTTATGAAATTACTAAAATTACCCATGGAATTCCAAAAATATCCAATTCCTAGAATTCTATGAATATAGACGTGACCTAAGAATAACATACCTAAATAATACATTGATAATATCATTTAATTATGAAATTCCTAATTAGTTGTAAAACCCAATGACCTAAAGGATGATTGTCTTGGAAACTAGAAATATAAAAATAGTTATTTCAAATTATGTGAACATTTCTTCACAATCTAAATCAACTCTTAGATATAACATGTGACATAATCCTCATAAAGTACTAGGGAATGGAATACATAATATGGGGTGAGGTAAAACTCTCAATAAGTGATAAGATAACAAATTACATAACGATTCTATACTAAACATGTGTTAAATTATAAATAGTGGAAAATATATAACTTCCAAGAGACATAAATAAATAAGTGTTAACGATAATCCGGAATGATAGGCATAACATCTCAAATAAAAACAATTTTACCATGACATGAAAAAATAAAACATGATGCATAGAACATGATCCATGAACTATAAAAAGGAAAGTGGTATAATAAAAAAATAGGATTTGTAATAATTCTGAAATTGGGTACCCACCAACCCATTCACCCATAAAATTATGACTAGATATAATCCTTCACTCTGCAAATTACATAGATATATTGGTTCCACTTAAATCATAATCTATATATTTGTGTTCCACTTAAAAATGAAATCCTCACATCATAAAATAACTCATAAAAATAAAATGGGTTTAATGACATCTTAAAATCATAACATAAAGAATCAATTGAAAAAAGTGGGTTTCATATAAAATCCAATATAGAAACCATTCAATTTTCATAATGAACCCATGGAAATAAAATGTCGTTCATAAATATTAAAAAGGAGACAAATAAAACCATGAACTAAATAATTTAATAAAAAAACACTATCACCCAAAATAATAAAATAAATGAATAAAATAGTCTGAAACGTGAAATAAAACTCCTTTAAAGATAGAAAATTTGTATATAATTTAAAAAATTCGAAACAAAAATAAATTTTAAAAATAATTATATTTTCTGTTGAAAAATTCATGGTTACGAGACTCTTTTAAAAAGTATCATCTCTCTTAAAGAAAAATGAAAATGAAAAAGTTCATGAAAATTGGATAGGATAAAAAATATTTTTACCATTATTAATGATATAACATCATTTAAAATGTAATGTCCTGGAAAAATTATTTTTAAATAAGAAATTTTCTAACTCAATGAAAATAGATTGAATTACCAAGTCTCATAACATTACCCTTGATTTCCAATAAAATCTCAATCCTATTTTATAATAAAGATAAATATATTATGTACTAATTTCATAACATTGTACTTATATATTCCCACTTATATTCATTATTAATAACAATTCCCTACATGTATTATATTGCTATAATCTCTTTTCAAAATCGAGCATCTATAACTTTAACTATTTTGTGGATGTTTAACAATTTTTATATCATTTTCCATCATTTTATACAAAAGAAATTACTGATATATAATTTAATATTCTTTAATATAGAAATTATATTGATTTAAAATTTTATTATTTCATTCCATATACATTTTGGTAATAAAATTTAAAAACTAAATTGATAACAGCTTGTTTGGGTAATTTTAGTAAAAAAAAGTTAATTTTATAATTAGTTAATACTTAATATAATATATACAGAACAATATAATAATAATTATATAATTAATATACTATAATATTATTATTTTCCATATTCTTATAGCCATACATAGTAATATTTTAATGTGCAGTTCATATAGGTTGTCAAACTGGCCCAAACTTGAACAGGCTTTACTCGATTATTAGGTTTGGTTAATGATATGGTTATTTAAACAAAATGTTGGTATAATATAGTAATAATGATTTTTCTACTATTATTGTTAACCATATTTGAATATTTTTAGATAATTTAAGAAAAATTTGATAAAAAAAAGAAAAATGTTTCATCATGGTGGTATTCATCTTCTCGTACACATAATTAATATTCTTATTTCTAATGTGTGAGGGGGGTGAAGGTGTGCATTAAAACCGTAATTTCTGAATAATTATCATTAGATATTTATATTTTATTTATTTATCGTTACTACTATTATTATTATCAATAAAATGTGTTAATTTAAAATGAATGATTTCATTTTATAGCATCGATAGTCCGCACAACACATGAACAATGTTCTATTTTTTTCTTATTGGATGAATGTGAATAAATAATTTTTTATAGAGAAAATATTAGTGTATGAATAATACTAAAGTCATCATATTTTTATGATAATATATTTATATTATTAATATTAATATGAAAATCTTATGATGAGATAACACTTTTGTTGGAAGACTTGATTTTTCCCTTGGAACATCCCTTGAAATTGAAGGTCTTAAGTAAACTACGAGTGACCACAGGCTTTTTGTTTTTTTGATAGGTTTATAAAGATTGTTAAAATTCACAGTTTAATGGATAAATTTGAATTATAATAGTAGCTATTAATGGTTTCAGCGATATCCTTTTATAAGGTGGGGAAATGGGAACTTTTAGAATCCCTCATCATTTTTTGATAATTCCCTTTCACTATTCCAAAGTAAATGACCACAAAAATTTGAAATTATTAATTTTGGGGTTTATGTGGATAAATATTGGCACAAAAGGTGTTTGAAAACATTTGTTAAACATATTATAGAGTTTTTACCATTTATTTTTAAAATCATAATTATTTACTTTTAAATTGGGTATGTTGTTTTTATCTTTGTGATTTTATGTTTTATTAAACATATAAAAAAACCTATATTAAAAAATTGGGGTGTGGTGGAACTAAATTTTATATTTACTTAATATAATTTAATTTATAATAATTTTGAAATTAATTTTTAAATTAAAAAATGTAATGTGTTGAAAAACTGCTTTAGTAGAAAACGACATTTTGAAAATTATAGATTCATAATGTTCTTTATTATTGATTACAAATTAAATGTGTTTTAATATATCAATTTATGTTTTTATAAAAATTATTAGAGTCATTATTTAAATGGGTTACAATTAATTTATTCGACTGACATTTGTTAATATTAATGAAAAAATAATTTTAAAATAATTATTTCATTGTTACCATTATAATTAGCATTAATCCTAAAAATATAAATTAAATACCAAAAAATATAGTTTTATATGTTGAAAGGAATTTTAATTATTATATAAAATATTATAATTACACTATCATATTAATAATATATTTATTGTGAAATTAATTTTAACATTAATGCACGTAACACCCAAAAGCCCATTTTTATTAAATGATTATTTTTTAAGAAAAAAGTTTTGATTATGATATAATTATCAAGGATATGTATTCCAATGAGTTCAAAATAACAATTATTTTTTAAAAATTATTTATATAAAAATAAAATAATTCATTTTATCATTTTATAATTAATTAAATAATAGTTAAAATACCATTTTTCATTAAATCACTATATAAAATTTCAAAATGTTGAGAATATATTTATAAATATAACATAGTATTTTAAAATGATTTATCTTGATTTATAATTTATAATTTTACAAAATGATTTTTATAATATTTCAATGTATTCATATAATAAATTAATTTCGTAAATGTGATGACATTAATAAACTCAGTATTTTCACAATTCACATATAATTATTTTTTAAAAAAATATCTAGAAATATTCTTAAGATAATATGATTATGATAAATAAAATAATGATGATTATTTTTAAAATTCAAGTACTAAGGTTAATAAAATTAACATTAATATAAACCATAAAATATCATGAAAAACTATTCTTTTGTAGGATATCATTTTTTCATATGTCAATAATTATTTTAAAATTAGTAAAAATAATAATTGTATAAAACATGAAAAATATAAATTTTATAATATAAATTGTAATTATAATGAAGGATTTTATTATTTTCTTAGTATTAGTAAAATTTTTCTAATCAAAGTGAATAGATTTATTTATATATATTTAATAATTTTGTTACAATTTTGTATTCCTTATAATTTTAAACATACCATATATCACTATATATTGGTTTTTTAGTATTGTGTGTGAAATAATCCATAAAATTTAGAATTAAATTAATGTGGAAAAACAAAGGTCATTTCACTTATATACTAAACACAACTTCAAAATTATTTATCCTAAAAATCATAATTTATATTTACAACCATAAAAACCTCAAATGCAAGAAAATTTTCATTTTTATCACATGAAATCAAGAAAATATTCCTTAAAATGATTGATATATTTTTTAAAAAGTTCTAAAAAAATCCTAGAATCATGGAACAACCTTTTTATAATTTCATTATTCATTAAAATCAATGCATCCTTGAAAATGATCATGATGAAAAATGAAATAAATTGGAACAAATTTGGGTATTACACCATCATATGTTGTTCTCTCTCTTAAGTACTCACCTATACACCTCAGTTACTTTATCACAAAAAACTAATGGAATGATCTAGCACTGATATGATCTATAGAGAATAAGACAACCATAATTCAGTTATGGCTTACTTTTAAAGGTTTTGAATTTATATAGGTTGATATATGAGCATCGTATGTGTCTACATTGGATAAATGAACAATAAACGAATCACTCCATACAAGATGTTAGTTCCAATAACAATACATAACTCATCCCAAAAAAAGATCATAAAGGTTCAAAATACATTGATGATAACATACATTCCCCCTCAATCCTCCTCCCTAACCTTGCTGTAAAATATATTTTGTAGTTAAATTTAACCATTAATTAAACATTAAGTAGACTTATTATATTAGCCACAATAATCATATCTATGGTTAAACCCACAACACTTCAACATGTGAGATCTCATCCGTATATATGATTAAGTTAACGATAATTAAAATTATAAAATATTATAAAAAATTGTTAGCATTATATATGTTTACCATTAAATAATTATTTAAAACCCATAAACTTTATCGTATCGATTAACTTAAATATTCCTAAAATATATCTTGATAAAAGAAATTGTAAGCACACCTAAATATACCAACACATATAAAATTTAATGTTGCATGATAAATTAATTACCTATTATGATGATCAATAAAACAACTATAAAAAATATATTATCCATTTTATTGCTGCCACATTACCTCATCATCATTGGTTGATCATTTTATGGGACATCGCACAAGATAGTATTATTATATCCTATATCAATGGAATTAAACATCTATTATCCCGTTTCTGAGTAAAAAAATATCATCATATGAAATGATTTTGTAGCCCTCTAATGAATGATTTTACCACCAGTATTTGGTGTTAAAATAATTAATGATTTTTATCTTTTAATTGATTAGTATCACCATTTATTATTTCAGGTTTTTTTACATTTTCTACATCAATTATATTGAGATAGACCATCATAAATTTCTTTCATCTACTCTAAAAACTATATTTCTCTAAAATTAATAAATAGGCTACACTAAACTAGGAAATAAATTTAATAAATAAAAGTTCAATCCTTCTATACTTTCTATATAAGTCCACCATTAATTACAACACAATTCATTATTCAATTTTGACTACAACATCAATTCCAATTCTATCACTAATTAACTCATCATCCCTATGGATACATACTATCTTAGTTACGGTTTATATCAATACTATATAGTTAATGTAAAAATAATAATGTTTTAATTATCATTGGTTCTATTATTGAATTAGTTATATAGAAAACCATTAAAACAGAAAAAGAGAAATTTTCATTAACACACAACACACATATGCCAAATTTTATTTGGCATGAATCTTTTTGGTAACTCATATGACCACAAATAAAAGTGAACACGGATATTTTTTCTCTAACAACCACAATTTAACAAATTTAGATCCCAAGAAAACATCAAATAGAGAAAGTGATTTTAGAAGAAACACAATAAATCATTTACAATATCAATCCCTCATAATAGAAAAAAATCAGTGTTTTCATCAAAAAAAGAATATACATAAATTAATTGAAATTGTTCAGACAGTTGCAACTATGTTGATAACTCATAATTACATCATAATGGTTTGATCCGATGACATTTAAACTCCACGAAAACTACCTTTCACACAGGGTAAGTTCAAATATCTATAATATAACTTCTCCAAGGTTCTGTTTTCATTAATATATATTTACAACTACATGTATTATAATAAAACTCTCATTACAATCCATATTTTTATGTAATAAATAATTAATGTGTTAATATATGTTGAATAATAATGTTGATTAATAACAATATATCAAATATCTAATTATAAATAATATATCATGACAACATGATAAAAGTTAAGAAGAGATATCATCACCTGATATCATAAAAAAACATAGGCTCTTACTGAAAGTCCTCATGAAAAAATCAAAACAATTTCATCATAATATATGATTAATATTAGTCAAGAAATATGTCACTAGTCAATAGTATAATAAATATAGACCACAATAGAATACTAAAAATAATTTGATAAAAAATAATAAAAAAATTTCATCTCTTGGTGAAGTTACTCATTTCTAAAGCCCAAATGATTTTCATCCAACACATCTTACTAACCTATAAAAAAATAATAAAAATTATAATCAATAAATGTTTCCTTGATGGGTCAAACATAATTTGAATAGCAACAAAACCATGTCTTTTACACTGATAACTAGGCCCACCCAACAGGTGTAGCCAACAAAGTAAGATCAATTATCATTGTGGATATAGGTATAATTCCCTCATACTCAAATACATGTAATAAGTCTTTATCTTTGTCATGATCAACTATATATGAGCTCTAATATGATCAAACTTATTAATCCTTTACTCATTGATTCTAACCAAAGTTTTCACATGGTATAGTTCGATCTATGAATGAATTGAAAAATCTAGATAGTTTTCTACAAAAAAGTAAAATATAATTTTCAAAAAAAATCAATGGAATTTTATTACCTTCCATCTAAAAATTGTTCCCATATCTCAATAAAGCATTTAAATAGATCATTTATTAAATACTACAAGAATCATGTATGAATCTAATTATACCTTAAAATTAAATCTCTAAGTACTTGAGAAAATCAATTTAAAAAATTCCTTATATAGAAATATGTCATTCATTAAACCCTAGTTTATTTCTCAATACTTTTAGACTAGTTTCTAAAATCTTAGTTTATTTATCTAGATTTTTGGACTAGTCTATAATAACTTTAGAATTATTATCATAGTTTTCCAAAAAAACCACAACCACACAAATGAATAACTATGAAATATATCATGGGTATAAAAAATAATTTTATGACACACTTTTATGACCCATGCTCATCCAGACCCCTCCTTGGATGAGTTATGATAGTGGGAGTGCCCCCTAAAATCTAACTTTAATATGCCATAGTTTAATAAATATTGTTTAGGGTATAAATCTCATAAATGGGATACATTACAATATAAATAATTGATTGGATTAATATAAAAAAAATACTAAAAAATAATCCATAAAAATATTTAAAAAATAGTTTATGGAATAACAATTTATAATTCATAAATTCTATTTAGTATAATAGTATTGTTAAATATTTTTGATCATACAAACACTAACACTCCATATTTATAAAACCCTAAATATCTATAATACGTAATTATTTTATGAATTAATCCCTAAACAATATGATACTTGTAACACCTTATGCTTCTATGATACATTTCTATTTTAATTGTTTTGAAATGTTCAATAGCTTTCTTAACATGCAATACCAAGATTTCAGTGAACTAAGTTATACAAGAAAATTATTATTATTTCAATTTTACTATAATTAAATAGAAGTTAAATATGTGGTATTCATATTATTGACCACATTATGGAAAATATATATTTTTCATATAATTCAAAAAATGTAATTCTCAATAGTGTCATTATATTCTTCAAAAATATATTTTTCATCAAAAATGAGATTTATTTCTTTTTGTGAGAAAATAATATAATTAATTTATGAAACATTTAGAAATATTATTTGAAAAAATTGAATTATTTTTTAATTTAATCTTTTTAAATTTATATTTGAATGACTTTTTAATAATTTTCTAAACTGTTTTTTTTATGAATAGGGAACAATGGTAATTTATATTAAAAAATATCTTTTCATTAAAGTATTTATAAACATATATATTTCTTAAATTGCTTAAAATTAAAATTAAATAATTTATACTATTAATAATCTATTAAATTCATTTGAATCGAATTTATTTTTAACTTTGGCATAATTAATTTTATACTTAAGAATATAGTTTTTCTCAAAAACTATTTTTCATCATGTTTTAGAGATTCAATTTTTAATTAAATCCTATATCTTATAGGAATTTAATTTTATAAATTATATTAAATGTTTTAAATATTAGTAATTGATATTAGGTAAAAATTAAAAATTAATTTTTGATCATAATGAAGAGTAAAAACAATAAAAATATGTTATAATGGTTAATGTTAAAACAGGTTAACGGGGGTTAAGCCGATTGATAAGGTTATATTTGCTTATTAAAATTGTATAAATACAATTTCATGAGAATATTTAGGCCTCCTAACATCTCACCTTCTAAACTATATCCATATAGAGAAATATTTCATGATTATGAAATTATAATATTTAAATCTTCTAAGAAATTCCAGGTGTGACCTCTCCCCTACTTAAAATATGTCACCCCTCCCCCCTCTTCTGTAATCTACTTTTATAGATGTATCTTGAACAAAAAAATAAAATTCACTAATAAAATTTTTTAATACATGAATTCTATGTTATTTTCTTATTTAATGAACATTCTATGGGACCTTACGAAGGGATTTAAATAAGGACAGATAAAAGAAAGGTAATCATCATACCCAAACTCTATTAAATTATTTCTTCCTCAAACACTTATAAATATATGGAATTAATAATAAATTAATTAATTAATTTCAATTATTACTATTAATGTTTATTATTATTATGTAACCACCATTATTAACCCTATTTTCAATTGAATAATATTTTAACATATCGCTCGTGCTTAAGGTTAGATTATTGCCTCCATGCAGCAATAAAATTAAATTTCCATCTCCATCATTAAATAATTTTAATTATTATGGGTTTAATTATTATATACGGTATTTATGATATAATTATTAATCTATAATTATAATACCATATCTTCCTTTTTTTACCTTTCTATCCATTGGAAAATGATAACACCACTTGGTTTTACGTGACTCCTTCACAAAGTGATATGATTTTTATTATTATTTTGGATTTATATGGGCTTTAATATGGATAGATTTAATGAATATATATATTATATTTTATATAATAATAATTATTTAAATTTGAATTATTATTTACTTTTATTTGATTCCATTCATAAAAAAGTGAAAACAACCTTCAAGCATACGTACGACCTACCATCCCCACAAAAAGTGTAATTAAATTTACTATATATACCTTTAATTAATGATAATAAATATGTAAATATTGAATATATATTATATTTAAAACATGTTTATAATTTTATAAATTATAAAACCATGAGAAGGATGAAATAACGAAAACAACAAAACAAAAACTTACTTTAAAATTGAGGTAGTTAACACTCGGAAAAAGAGATTTTAATATTGAAATATTAAAAAATTGGTGTCGAAATTTTATTATTGGATAATATATGATATCATATGTATTTATATGGTTATTTTATATAATTTTAATAAATTTTAATTTATTATATAGCAGTTTAAAGAACATATAGAACAAGTCAAACATGAGGTAAGGTTTCTTTCACATTATCATCAGTATTTGAAATTGTTTATGTTTAAGTCACCATTTGTGTAATTGTGTGATATTTATACCATAAAACTAATCTGTTATCTTTCTTTATATAAAATTATATTATTTAAATATTTTTATATCATTATTTACACTTTATGTACTCAAGAGACTCAATGATTTTTGAAATTAAAACTACCATTATTTCTAGTAACTTGGGATTTTTTTCTTACATGTCCATATTTTCATCAAAATATTTTCAAGAATATTTTAACTATTCTCAAATGATTTTATAATTTAATCTTTATAAAATTATTAATTTCCATTAAAAATTTTAACAGGAATATTCGTTCCTTTTTCTAGACAAGGTACTTTTGACTTTTTATTGAAAATGAGAAAGGAGTGTTTGATTTAACATAACATACATGAATAGAATTTTACACCCTTATGGATGATCAATTATTTGAGAATTACTTTATAATTTTCCTATATTATTTTACTAGAATATTTTCTCCTTAATATTTTTTAATTTTTTAAATTTAAATTAGTGATTTTAAAATGGAAATGTTATTTTCCTCAAGAAATTTTTAAGTGATCTAGTAAATGTATTTTTCATCAATATGAAAATATTTTTATGAATATTTTCTTAAATTAGGGTATAATATAGTAATACCATTCCCTATATTTATCTGGATGGTTGAAGATTAGATTAACTGGGGAAAGTATTGAAATTCTATGTAATAGTTCTTCTAATATGAATATTTATTGATTAATGAGGGATATTGATAAAGTTGTATTGTTTATTCACATGATGAATGTATTAGAACTATTATGTGATGGGTGGGTCTATAATTATATATCCACTAGATGCATTGATAGGTATTATGAGTTAAAATTGGTGGGGTATTTTTTCTAATTCCTTACCCATTAATATAAGATGTCTTGGAATGGGAACTCGATGGTGAGTTTTAGATATATCATATTATTCATTCCATAGTTATGAAAGCAATTATTGATTTCCAAGAGATTATTAAAATATTTATAACATGAATGGATAAATTTCATGGCCTTTAAATTATTTATATGGAATTATTTGATCATAAATTACACTTTCCATGTAATCCATTCCTTATTTATTCCATAACAGCACCAACAATTCAAATTCTTTTACTAAGAATATGATATCACACCTTTATAATTCTTCCCTTTTTCTAAGGATCTAAAAATGTTTATTATGAATCATATGTAATGATATACTAGAGAGACTAATAATGTTATCAATGAAAATATTGTGTTTTATTTTACATTTTCAAATGTAATGTGAGATTCAATTATGTATCTAGTTTACAAATACAAATAGACTATTCGGCCCTTTTTGATGGGAAGGTTTATATCTAGTGTCAATGTAATAATATACCCACTGACTATGGTCTAATAGGGTAGGTATTTATATTTTTATCTTATATTTTTACTATAAACCTTGTGAGCTACATGTAGGAAAACATTGATTAGGGAACATATCCCTATGACATAATTTTAGGATTTTTCTAATAATGTACTAATATTATAATGCTTTTTTGAAATGTATAGATTATGTGGTTTTCATGATGATAAATCCACATATGGATTCTATAATAAAGAATGGATTTGGTACCAATGAATCTAAGGGTAATAACCCCAAGAAGATTTATCTATGTATATCTTGGCCATCATTCTGGTGCATAGTGAATGGGACCTTTTTCTGCACCT
The DNA here is from genome assembly GCA_963277665.1 of Viscum album. Taxonomy (NCBI): domain Eukaryota; kingdom Viridiplantae; phylum Streptophyta; class Magnoliopsida; order Santalales; family Viscaceae; genus Viscum; species Viscum album. The sequence goes on along the minus strand of OY728132.1, from coordinate 752,299,614 downwards.
AGTTTGATACTCCATCGAGATATTATTTTATTAATTCACATTTTCATTACAATAAATTTTAAAATATCTGAAATTTTTTTATTATTTGAGAATGTTCATAAATAATCAAATCTTATGATTGTGGGATTATTTCTGAATAAATTTTCAATTTATATTACACGCTTCAATAGATTCAAAATCATATGCTATGATTCATAATGTTATGATATGATATAGTGTATTTTATTTTTTATAATTGTATCCTAGAATACATTTTGGAAACTATATAAATTCATATGAAATATGAAATTATTTCCCTCAATGAAAATATTTTTATGTAGTAACTAGAGATAGAGTTGAAAAAATTATAACTTTATTGAGGAAGATGACTCGGGTTATAACCAATAACCTTATCCATATTGAGCAGTATGGTGATCCTCAATATGGTGTAACAATATCTCAATATTTTATGTGGCGACATCCTCCATTATTCAATGGAATCGTAAACCCATTTATTGTTAAGAAATGGATGTTTTCCAAAAAATATTATTCTCACATTAAGAATTAATGATATAGAGCTTGTTTTATAGGTAGTTTATAATCTCAAGGGGGATGTGGATAAATTTTGGTCATTGATTCAAAAACAATAAGGATGTTTAAGAAATAGAGAGCATGGAGTTGAAGGATTTTAATGAACTTTTCTTGGAAAAATATTTTTCTTGTGCACAACAATAGGAAATGGATATACAATTACTAAGTATAAGAACATGGGATGAGAAAAATGGTTCTATGTATAAAGTTAAATTTATAAGGTTAGAAAGGAATTATAAAGACAATATATTCATTTAAAATAGTATTATTAACCATTTATTTTAGGGGATAAACCCAATACTTAGAAGGGAATTACTCTCCGAAACACTCTCATCATTTGAGGATATAGTATCTTGTTATATCAATATAGAGAATGAATTATCAGATTCGAATGGTTTTAAAAGAAATATAGAGAAGGATAGTATTGATAATGGAAATATGGAAAAAGGTAAGAAGAAAAATGTGGATTTTCCAACATGTGAAACTAGTATATAGAAACAGAATTTTACATTATTAATGGAAAAAGGATTTTAGAAGAGTTTGGAGAAAATGTTCATCACTCTCACAAATATAATGGTAAGGAATAAACAATAAAAATACAGTTCTTTAACTATAAATAGATGAGACACTATGCCAAAAAAAATTCCAAACCTCATGGAAACAAGGAACATAAGAATCCAAGGGAAGAAGGACAAAAAAAGTCAATTACTACAGCCAAAGTAGAACTCCACTGTGATGTGGTGAAAGGTACACTTATCATCCACTCTAGTATTGAAATTATTTTATTTAGTTTGGGTTCAACTGACTATTTTGTATCCAAATAATTTTCTATAGGTATCAAATCACCACCTAAATGATTTTATGTCGAGTTTTTAGTGAATACTCTTAACATTAAGCTAACTACATACTATGTCTATATATCATCTCTGGTAGAATTTTGGGGGAATTGTATTTCTAAAAATATAATTATTCTTCATCAAATTCAATATATATAATATTGGACATGGATTTTATCTCTCAGTATAGATCCAATATTACTTATTGAGGAAGGGAAGTGATATTTTATATTTTGAATCAACCAAAAATTGTCTATTAGTGTGAGGATAAACCTAAAACCCTAACAGAAATTTCCTCTGTCATATGGGTTTTGCAACCAATTCATGGCCTCTATTTATCTACAATTGTTGGGATGAATCTCAATATGTAATATGTTATTGTTTTGAAATATATTGATGTATTTATAGAGGAATTTCTTAGTCTTCACCCTAAGTGTGATGTAGGGTTTTCAATATCACTTATACCTGGTGCTACACCTATTTTAGGTACCCCATATAAAATGTCCTAGATTTAGTTGTGAGAATTGATGAAGAAACTTCCATGGAATATAGAGATTGGATTCATTTGGCCAAGTGTTTCACCATGGGGGACACCTATTATTTTTGTTAAGAATAAATATTGGTCAATAAATATTTTTATTGATTGTTAGTAAATTAACAAGTTCACTGTTAAAAAAAAGTATCTTATATCCATTATTGATGATATTTTTGATATATATTTTTCTAGATCAATTTTTTCCTAGATTTATCTTCAATCTAGATATCACTAGCTAAGGTAAATAATGAGTATATACATAAGACAACCTTTTGTGTAATGTGTGGTAATTATTATTTTATAGTAATTCCATTTGGACTTACCAATTATCCTATTATATTTTTGGATTTCATGATTATGGTATTTATAGATTACCTTTATTATTTTATGATAGTCATTACTGATGATAATTTTATATATTTGAATAGTAAGTAAGAGAATTAATAACATTTGAGAATTGTGTTGAAGAACCTAAGGAAGGATAAGTTGTATGATAAATTTACCAAGTGTGAATTTTGGATTAAAAAATTTTCATTCTGGGATTATATAATCTCAATTAAGGGTATGTTAGTGGATCCATTGAAGAGGTATGTTATTCTGAAATGGTCAAGACTAAACACGAAAACTGAGATATGTGGTTTTTAAAATAATTAAATATTTTACAAGAATAAAATTATATTCAATGGCATAAAGTAAAAGAAACACTTATTTTATCTTCCATTACACATAACACTCAGTCTAGATTTCATTACATGCAACCCTGAGAATTTTATGTTCGATGACTAATTCAACACATAGCACCAACCTTAAATGACCAAGGATATATATTACCATTATAACCTAGACATTAAATTGGTATGTATGAATAGTTTTAAATAATTAATGATATATATATATGTCTAACATAATATAAATTATTAGTAAAAAATCAATCAATTTTTTAAAATGTGATTTTATTCTTAAAAAAAATGTTTTCTTTTAAAAATGATTTTTATTACTTTTCATGAAAAAATATAATCATCTTTTGGACCATTTAGAAAATTTATTTTATAAAATGAACTTAATATTTTGAATTGGGATATAAAAATTTACTTTTCCTAAAATTTTTATATTTTTATAAAAATATTAATTTGTTTCGGAATGATAAAAAATACCAATTTTATTAAAAATGTATCTTATTTTCAATAATTTTGTTAACTTAAAAATTATAAAAAAAAATTAAATATTTTTTCAAGTAACCTCAGTATTATTTTGTTATATTTATTCCACTTAATTACTTTTTAATAAAATCTATTTTTGTTTTTATTAAAAGTTTTAATTTTTGATTAAAAAAAAGCTTTTTAAAAACTATTTTAAAATGAATAATAATTTTCTATTTTAATTAATTAAAATAATCCAAAATGAGAAATTGTTTTAATAAAATTTATATATTTTATGTTAATAAATATTAATTGAGATTCATGAAATTATTATTATTATTCATTGAGTAAATATAAAATTATTATGTGTAAAAAAATACTCTTCTAAAAATCTTGTTGTCTCACCGTGTCTTCAAGAATAATATTAAATTATATTTTTTCACTTATGTGAATTTTATTTTTAAAAATGGATTAAAGATTTTTTATAATCATAATTTCTAATTTATAGTAATGGAAACATAATTTTTAACCAAAATGATTTGGAAAAACAATTAAATTTAATTTCGATGATTAAGGTAAAGTGAGTTTACCAAGGGATTAAACTTTAATCTTATGTGGAAAATGACTTATAAACTTGTACAAAACTGATATTATTTACAAATTTAGACCTTTAAACCCCTAGGAAATACTTGTATGAGTTTTGGGACAATAGTCCATAAAGGTGACCGATATAATAAGATAAGTAATGAAAAAAGAAAAATAGAACACTTTTCCATTTAAATTATAAAAAGCCTTGGGATAGGGAAAAAACAACATATATTTAGTTATATATATCCTTTAAAAAATAAATGATTTTTTTCCTGATAATTTATCTTTAATTTTTATAGATGAAATTGTTACTTAAAATTATTAAGAAATTCCAATATAGTAATTATTTAGTTAATAATTAACTAAAATATATGATAATAAAATGTTAAATGTGAAGTAATTTGAATTAATTTATATCTTACAATAAATTTGTAGATGAATATTTTATATTACATAGGTTTAAACTTAATAGATTCGAATTTCATTATTTTCTTGATATTTTCTAAATTTAAATTAAATAAATAATGATAAAATTGACATTATTGTTATTTTATAGTAAATGATATTTTATTAAATGATTTAAAATTAATAAAAATCAAATCTAATAAAATTGATTTTTCAATGTTAATAAATATAAAATATGGTCCATTAATGTACCATTTTATCTTTAATAATGAAAATATTTGCCCCTAAATAGTAAAAACCTTTTTGGCACAGTTAGGGTTTAAGTATTATTTTTTCATATTACATGAGATTATTTTAAAATTAATTTCCAAAACAAATTGGATTTTTATTTAATAATTTAGATTTAATATTTAAATTCAATTTGTATAAATTTTAAAATAATTCTCACATTAATTTATTCTAAATGGATACATTACTTTAGATAGATACTAGTTACATTAATGGAAATTCAAAATGATAAAAAAAGGAAAATCTGGAGATAATGAAAAAAAAATTTAAATTTTTTTTGTGTGTTGGAGGTATGTATGGACCAAATAATCCATCCCCTATATTAGAATTCAATTTTTGGGACACATGAGGTAAGGTAGACCTCTCAATAATGAATAATTTTGAGTATTTACAAAAATTCCACTCCTCACCCATAATGAAGCACTCACTCCCTTCACTTGTTCACACCTTTCATGCCATTGGACACATTCAACACCTTCCCAACTTTCCCCCTCTCATCCAAGAAGCCTCACCTTGGGGAGAAATAAAACCAAGGAATCCCTTTGGTTCCAACCAAAAGTAGTTACCTGAATAAGATGTGACATTCATGAACGATTTTTTTTTTATTTCTTTCTCTATCCAATTAAATTGCTCCTTTTATGACACCTAGAAATTCTACCGTATGAACCTCGTATTCAATAGAGTGTATAAAACGTGACACCAAACACCTATTGGAGTATAATATCTAGAAAATTTATAATAAATTTACTATTTTAAAATGATTCATTATATTATATACATTATAATGATTAAAGAAGTGAGTTAGTGTGTGTTGCACACAAGAGCGACCACCTCTAGTGGCTTGCGTTATCTACAAGACATAGTTTTACCAAACAATAATATATTTCTAAAATATTATTATTTAATATGATATGATATAAAATAGTCATTATTAATAGTATTGACTAAAATATGAAAATATATGTTTTAAATAACTAATTAAATATTTATAAATTAATTAGAAATAAATATAATAACTAATTGAGTATAAAAAAATTATTTTTATAGAAAACTATTTTGAGTCTCACAATGTAGTTTTATCATAATATATTTAATTAATTACAATTTTCGAGTGAGATTAACATAATATATATATATATATATATTATTCAATATAATATTTTTTAAGTTCATCCAATAGATTTGATAACCATAAGATTAGAACAAATCCTATTTTACACGTAAAACCCTATATTTCTATTAAGGCATTTTTATCTCCTTTTAATAGGGAACCTATATTAAATCCAATTTTTGACCTTTTTATAAATTTAATATGTAATAATAAACTTCAACTTTAAAATATAAACATAAAAATTAGGTTATAAATAATTTTTGGTATTTTTCTATTATGTTTTATTTATTAAGGAATAGTGAAAAATATCGAATTATAATTCAATACTACTTTGTTATCTAATTAATTCATAAGGGTAAATTATACTTATAATTTTTTAAAGCTTAATAATATTAAAAAAATAAATCAATTAATCCAATTTTTGTTATTTGTATCTATTTTCTTTTGATTTTGAGTATAAAACAAAACAATCTTTTGAATGTTTTCACTTTAAAAACCAACATTGTCATCTGATCTATGGGATTAAATTTAAATTAATTTCTTATAATTACTTGATTATAATTTGAAAAATAGATTCCATATTTTTAATAATCATAATTTATACTATATAATAAGGACAACTAATTTTTTACCAAAAATATTTGGGAATTTTTTAAAAATTAATTACAACGACCAAAGTAAAATTAAGCTTAATAAGGTACTGTACCTTAATATTATGAGCCCAAATGACCTATACACTATTAAAAGAGAAATTGGATAGACATATTACAACCCTATATCAACTTTTATCTAAATTTTACCATTATTGTATCTACTTTCAATGTAAAAAACATGTATTGAATTCCTTTGCCAAAATATTACAAGAGTGCCACAACTCCTCCACAATAAAAGAGCCTCACCTCCTCCCACTTACTCACACATCTCAAGAAAAATTTTCTGAAACAATATATACCCAAATATCTACTCAAAATACCCACTCATTTTATAAGCCTCACTTTGGGATTTATGAAATCCCAGAAAAACTTTTGGTAGAATCCAAAAGGAGTTACCTGATTAATTGGTAACATATTTCCTTAAAATTTTTTAGTTTATTTACATTATCCACTACCTAACTCTTATTATTACATTATTCTATAACAAAAATGGTATAATAAGTTTAGTAGGATTTTTTGTGAATTTTTATACCTACACTTACACATACGTCCATCTAACGGGTAACATACTTACTATTTATGTGAATGGTGAACTATCCCCTCGTGAAACTATGATTGTTTGTTTTTAATTTACCACCTCTCATGGTGGTAACTATGATGAGAACTATGTTTATATATGTTATATATGATATTTATTTATTTTATAATTATTTTATCACATATATTCTTATACTTTCCATTTTGTGTAAATATGATAACATCATTTGTGGAAGCGTGGACTGCCCCCACCTTAAAGATATGTGATTTGTTCACACTATACAAGGATTTTATAAAAGATGATTTTAATTAAACCTATGTGAGATTGAAAAACTACATATTATGTATAGGAAATAATTGCCTTTATATAAATATAATATATATCACTTTCTTTTTTCCAGTTCCATGCACTTAAAAAGTGATAACGTCATTCATGGACATATGGACTACCGCATCATTGACATGATGTCATTCCATTTTCATAAAATTAATTTTATATATATTTCAATATGATAAAATAATATGGTATTTATGATATAATTTCTATTATGGAAAGATATAATACTACTTACATTAATTTCGTATGTATCATTGAATATTGGCAACGTTTCTCATGCGTACGTATGGCCTACCATCTCCATGATTGTAAGGTTGAATAATTTTTCAAAAAAATATTTAATAATAGTTTTTAAATGTATAGTTGATGTATAAATATGATACTTTATTCATGATTATTATTTTCAAGATGTAATATAATGACCCCTTTGACCATATTTAACCTACAAAAAATATATTTGACACCTAAATTGAATTTGGTCAAAACACCCGATGTAAACTTAATTGATTAAGTAATTTTATACCACATGGTACTAAGTGAAATAAAATTAATTATAAAAATGAAAATGGTTCTATGAAAAGTATATAATTAACATAATTTTATTATATATGATGTTAAATGACGTTCAATAGAAAGAAAACTCAAGGTAATGGATTTCGTCTCAATTTTCATTCCATTGAGACAAATTGGTATGGGACACTTCAAATTTTTTTAATATTATTCTCCTCAAGAACGTTTTAAATGATTATCATTGCAATCTCACTTCCTTTGGGGATTTTTAACTTTCTATTAACATAATTGCATAATTTGTTTCACCTAATTTCATATATAAGATGTACATACTGCTAATTTATCATATAATATCATGATTCATTCATTCTTATTTATATTTTTTTGTTTCAATTAGAATTATTTTATCTAAGGGAATTTTAGTTAAATGTTACCATGTGGAAAAAATATTTCATAATCCAATTACATTTAATTAGGTTATAATACATCCTCACTGTCATTAATATTCATTTATTATGTGTAAAATGAATTTTAAAATCTATTGATGTATTATTAATACCTTATTTGAATTCCCATTTGAAACACATTATCAATTCCTTGATTGATTCTCACATAAATGTTATAGTCTTCTCAAGGGATTTATATCACAATCACATTTTGTTTGTTATTTTTTACACATGAATTTAAATTAAATGAAATTATTTAATAATATCCTAACAAACCCTTCCATTTTATTTTCATCTATTTGTTCAGGTAATACACATCAAATAGTACAATTTTTCCATTCTTTGGTACTTAAAATGTTTTAGAAATTGTTTCTCAGAAAACATGACTTCATTTCTCACTTTAGTTGGAGAACCTATTTTCTCCTAAAAAGCACTATATTATAAAATGGGTTATAAAAATGTTTTTAATCATTTAAAAATGATTTATTAAATTGATTTTTACCCATTTTATATTTTATGAACTTTTTTAAAGGAATATTTTTATTTATTTTTGAACAAGTCATTTTTTAACCTTTTTACAATCCAAAAGGAACGTTCATTTAACCTAAAACATTGAGTATGGATTTAATAAATTTAATTTCATTGAATATTCATTATCATGTATAAAATTTTACTTTTTCAAGTAACTGGTTTCAAAAGTTATTTTCAAGAAAAGGTTTTTCAAAAGGTTTTTCAAAATAAAAATATATTTTTCAAATGAATGTTTGGAAAAGATCATATTATAGTATTCCTATTCATCAATGATAAAAACTCTTAAATTTAATTAAATTTGGATTTTTTATGTCATTTGTATTCTTTATTTGGATGGTTTATGATTGATGTGTCCAAGTATACTTTTCACATTTAATTCCATGATTCATTTGTTAGTCCACTAGAAATATTCAATCACCTCTCATCATTGAACATATAATTTCGAAAAAATTATCCATTTCATTTATCATGTATATTATAATTTCCTAAACCATGTACAATTTTACATACTATTCCTACTTTTGAAATTAATTGATTATTTGGAGAAATATTGTAAATTATATATTCTTTATTCAATACTGATATTTTAGAAGGCATATTATTTATTTTGGTTATTAGATATGATGAATGCTTTTAAATGAAAATGATGGGTGTATCCAAGAATTTATATAGATCATGGATACATCAATATGTTCTCATTAGTCAAATTTGTGGCACAAATTAAATCGGTTCATTTTTATAGTTTGAACCATCTTGTAAAAGGTCTTGAAGTATAGTTTTTCAAGTGTATCAGAAATGAAATCCATTAAGAAACCATGTCCCTCATTTTGTTTCCATTATTATTATTCCATGAGATTTTTCATCGATATATCTATGGATAAATTTCATATTTAGTTCATTGATTAAACTGTATATGTTTTAGTTTCTTACAATGTCACATTGATTTTTCCTGTCTAGTTATTTGAATGGAATGTGTTTGTAGTTATTTACCGTGACATTTTATTTACTCACACTCTTATTAGTTATTGATTACATGACATGTGTTATTAGTTATTTAACTTTAATATTTATTATTCCCATTGATTAATTGTTAATTCTTATATACTTTTCGCTTACTGAGCATTTGAGCTCACCCTTATTTATGTTTTTCTCCAGGATTCCATGAAGTGTAATAAGAAACATATTCAATGCCAATATTGATGGAATAAAATTATCATTGAATTAATTTAGAAAAATAATATGTTATAATTAGTGTATTCATTTTTAATACAAGACTTATTTATGTATCTTTTTACCAAGAATACTAAAGAGTTGTGTCCTTCGATATTTGAATCCTTGTAATTATTCCAATTTAATTAATAGAAGACACTGGCTCTGGGATTTCTAGGGTTAGATCACTACAATAAGTATCAAAATATGTTTAGTACAAACTATTGAATCAATATTTAGGAAAAACCTGATTATAGAACATAAAATTAATGTAGAATTTGATGAACATTATAGAAGAACACCCTAGAATTTTGATAATGTATGAATGATGTGGGTCTTCCTAGTAATACATCCATGTCTTGATACTATAAGTGGATGTGGTTCTAGAATAGATCAACCTAGGAGTAACAACTCTAACAAGCTGTGTCTGGCTTGAATCAATGTAACTTGGTAAATAACAATAGTCCAGACAATTCATATTATTTGACACTCTCAGGAGATGTGCTTCCAAAAAGACACATTTTCTTTTCAAACATATATAAAGGATTTTAACAATGAATAACATGGTTTGACCTTAAGGTGATTTATATTGATTATAATGTGTAATGACTTATAAATTATATAAATGATATTATGGAAAAACATTCGGCCAAGGAAGGACCTATGTTGAAATAAAATATATGAGGTATTTATGAACTGAGGCTGTATTGAAAACCTTTATTAAATTGTTATTTTCTGATTAACATCTTTTCAATGATGTCTACCAGATTTAGTTTTGAAAATTATATTAAAATGGATTTATAAATATTAAACATGTATATCGGGTAGTAACCAATAAAAACTAGAAAGGTCACAGGACATGAACACATGATCAAAGGATCCTAAGGGTTTCATGACAACCACTAACCTACACAATATCCTAGTTAATAAAACATTATTTTTAGTTAAACAAATTGATGAATAGATAAAATGATGAACTTTTAGTGTTTCTTTTTATGTTTAGATATTAATTTTTTAAATGTATTTTTTTTTGAAAATCTTTAGTTACAAATATTTATACAATTCACTAATTTATGGATCTTACAATCTAATAAAAGTGTATTTTAGTGCATTAGTAATCAAAGTTAATTTTTATATATCCATTTTGTGAAGTAATTAATGAATTGGAAATATATAGAAGCAAAACCAAAGGATGAATGTTTGTTTATATAAATAAAACTAGTAATTTTATTTCCTTATATTCATAGTTAGTAAATAATTACTCCACATTATGAAAGTGACATAGAAAAAAATCATAATAACTTAAGTTTTTTGGATTGATAGTCTTCTAAATTGTTGCAAATTTAGGGAATTGAGGCCCTCAAAATTCTATTTAATATTCAATTATTTTTTATTTAGGACCTCAATCAATCTCTATAAACATTTACTATTTTCCTCTAAGTACGCATCTTTTCTTTACATTAATTTTCTTCTACTTAGAGACCTAGTCATATATCATTCCATATAAACTTTTTTACTTATCATTCTCTCTTTTTAAGAGGATGATTTAAAAAATCTAATAGTTATATGGTATTTAAAAATAGTAATAATAAAACAATATTTTACCAATATTTATTTCTAATTGTGAGGATGTAATTTAATTAAGCTGGGGAGAATGTAACACCCCGAAATTCTACAATATAAACCTTGTATTTAATAGCATGTCTAACATGCAACACTAAAAGAGAAAGAGAATATAATATCTCGATACTTGATAATATATTGAATACTTTATATAGATTCAATATATTCAATATATCACAATTCATGTAGCATCGAGTTAGTGTGCATTATATGCAAGAGCTACCACCTTCGATGGCTTACATGGCATGCAAGAACAAGTTTTACCGAACAACATTATATTATTAAAATATTATTATATAATAAAATATAACATAAATGTGACATTATGAATCATATTAACTAAATTATGAAAATATATGTTTTACACAACTAATTCATTATTTACAGATTCAATTTAAATTAATATAAGAACCAATTTAATAAAAAAAGAAATTTTTATAGAAAACTATCATTATAATCACTAAGCTATTTTACCATAATAGATTCAATTAACTAAAATTTGCGAGTGATAATAATGTTATAAACTTATTATATATGAAATGTAATATTGTTTAAGTTCATCCAATAGATTTGATAAGCATAAAATATCCACAAACCTAATTTTACACATAAAACCTTATATTTTTATTAAGGAATTATTACCCCTTTTAATGGAGACCCTATTATAAATCAACATTTTATAAATTTAATAAGTCCAAATAAACTTCATATTTTAATGATAGATATAATTTTTTTAATATATTTAATTTTGGGTATTTTTCTGTTAAGTTTTACTTTTTAATAAATACTGAGAAATACTGAATTTTATTTCAAAACCACTTTTTTATTTTATTTATTTATTAGGATAAATTAAATTTTAAATTCGTTTTAAGAATTAATAATATAACGTTTTTATATTTTATTCTTATTTTCGTAATTGGATTCAATTTTATTATGAAATTGACTATCAATACAAAGAAAACGTTCAGACATTTTTACTTAAAAAACCCTCCTTGTCGTCACGTCAGCAGGATGAAATTTAAATTAATTTTTTCCACTTATGGGATTAAAAATTATAAAAATGGATTAATTATTTTTAAAAATCAAAATTTATAATTTATAATAATATCAACTTAGTTGTTGACTAAACATTTTAGGGAATATAATTAAAAAGTTACTAGAACGGTTAAGGTAAAATTAGGCTTGATAAGGAACCAAACATTGATATTAAGGTAACAAATGATCAGGGAACTTTTCCCAGAGTCATTTTATGGAAATATTAATACCCTATTCCAAATTTTTTATAAATTTTAACATTATTGGAGCCACATTTTCTGTGAAAATTGTGTATGGAATTCCTCTGTCAAAATATTACAAGGGTGACGCTAATAATTTAACCTACACTTACAAGGAATCCTTTTGGGAAAAATAAAAATGAGTTACCTGATTAGGATGTAACATATTTCCTTAATATTATTTGTTTTATTTTCATTCTCCAATCCCTAAACTCTACTTATTATATTTTTAGATAACAAAAATATTATAATCAATATACTAGTATGTTTTATGCTAATTTTTTAACCTACACTTACAAACACATCCATCAAATTGGTAATGAACATATTGTTTATAAATATAATATATATCTTTTTCTTTTTTTTCATTTAACATACTTAAAAAGTGACAACGTCATTTGTAGACATGTGGACTACCGCATCCTCGACATGTTGTGATTCCTTTTTCATCACCATAATTTTATTTATAAGTTTATATTATTATATAATATGGTCTTTATTATATAATTATAATTATGGAAATATATAATTATACTTACCTTCTTTCCATAACGATCATTAAAAACTGAGAATGTTAGTAATGCTTACGTATGGCCTACCGTCTCCCTAAGTGTAAAATTGAATCAATTTTCTTTACCATATTTAATGATTGTTTTAATAAGTATAATTGATGTATAAATATGATAATTATTTCATGTTTATTATTTTTTATATGTTATATAATTACCCCTTTGACAATATTTTACCTACAGAAAATTTCATTTAACACATAAATTGAATTTTTTTCAAAACAACCTTTTTAAACATAATTGATTATGTAGTTGTATAAAACATGGTAATATGTGAAATAAAAGTAATGGAAAAAATGAAAAAGGTTATTAATAAAGTAGATAATTAACATAATTTTATTATATAATAATTTAAATTATGTTCAACTGAAAGGAAATGTAAGGTAATGTATTTTATCTCAATTTACATTCCATTGAGACTTATTTGGGGATATGCACCGATTTTCTTTGATATGGGGTATATAAGAAAATTTTAATTGTTATATCATGAACCTATTTTTTCTCATGATATTATAAGTTTCATTTAATGTAATTACTTCATGGAGAATATCATTCAAATTTTTCAAAGTGGTATGGGCCACATTGGAATGTTTTAAGATTATTCTCCTCTAGAACATTTTTAATAATTTTCTCTGAAATCTCACTTCCTTTAATGATTGTTAACTTTATCATGAAACAATAACATGATTTTTTTGCACCTAATTTCTTATATATGGTGTATATACTTCCACTTAGTTATATAATATCATGATTTCTTCAATCTTTATAAAATTTTGAGTTCTAATTTGAATTATTTAATCTAAGTGGATTTGAGTTTAATGTCACCAAGTAGAAAAAATATTTCATAACCCAATTACTTTTCATTGGGTTATATTGCTTCTTCGTTTTTGATAATATTTTGTGATTATGTGTAAAATTCAGATGATTATCGATTGATATATTTCTAATACCTTATGTGTATTCAAATTTGATACATATAATCTATTCGTTGATTGATTCTCACTTCAATGTCATGGTATTTTCAAGGGTTTTACTTCATAATTTCTTTTTATTCAAGATTTTTTACACATGAATTTCCATAAACAAAAATAATTTTATCATTGTATACTAAACCATTCCTTTTTATTATCATCTAGTTATTCATGACCATTCTATGTAATAGTACCTTTTTTCACTCTTTGGTACTTTAAATGTTTTTGAAAATGTTTTTAATAAAACCTAACTTCAATTCTCCCTTTAGCCAGAGAACCAATTTTATTATAATTTATTTTTCTAAGATGATTTTAAAAAATATTTTTAAAAAATTAGAAAGTATTTCGTGAATAAATTTTTACCCTTTTTCCCTTTTAGCAATGATTTCAATGGAATCTTCTTATCATTTTCCAAACAAATAATTTTTCAATCCTTTTTACCGTGAAAAGGGATTGTTTTTTACCTCATAATGAAATTAAAAATTTACTCTACATCATTTATTTGAAGCATCCTTTTCATTTTTTCAAAGGTTAATTTTTCAATAAAATGTTTTCTGAAGTTATTTTCAATGAAAAGGTTTTTCAAAATAAAAGTATATTTTCCTTGTGATTGTTTTTAAAATATAATTTTATAGTATTCATATTCATTAACTACAAAACCTTTTATTTTACACCACTTTGGTTATATTTTGTTGATACCATCCTTATTCTTCCGTTGGATAGTCTATGATTATTTTGGATAAATATATTATCCACATTCATATCCTGGGTTCATTTTTTAGTCCCATTGAAATATTAATTCTCATATGATCATTAAAGATATAGTATACCCTAATATTATCCATTTAATTTATCAAGTATATTTCTATTTCCTATACATTATACCATTTTACATATGGTGTCTAATTTTATAGTTAATTGAATATTTTGGTAAGTATTGATAATTTTTTATTCATTATTCAATACAGATATTTGGTATGGAATATTATTTAATTTTGTTATTCTATATAAGGAATGATTTGGACTAGAAATGAATAGTGGAATCCATAATTTATATATCTCCTTGATTCATCGATAGGTTACCATGAGACAAATAATTTACTCAAATAAAATGTGGATTTATCTGTAGTTTTAACCATGTTTTGAAAGGTAAGGTGGTATAGGTTTTTGTGCGCCTCAGATTTGACATCCATTAAGAAAGAATCTCCCTTATTTAGTTCCAATAATTATTCATCCATGATATTTTCTGTCATTGTATCTATAGATAGATTTTATTTTCAGTTCATTTATTAAATCTAATGCGTTTCAGTTTCTTACCATTCCATATTGATTTGTTCTTATCTAGTTATTTTACTGGCATGCGTTTTTAGTTATTTACCATACCATATTATTTATTCACTTGACTCTTAGTTATTGATTACATGGAATGTTTTATTAGTCGTTTATTTTTCCTTATTGATTATTCTCATTGATTTATTATTTCTTCCTTTATACTTTATTCTTATTTAGCATTTGAGCTCATAATTATTTATGTTTTCTTCCCTCGAGATTCCATGAAGTGTACTATGAATGATATTCAAGGATATGCTAGATCGAATAAAGATACCCTAAAATTTCTTTATAAAAATATTATTTTCTAATTATTTTATTAATTTTTTATTCAAGAATAATTTATTTATTTGGTTTACCAATACTATTAAACTGATCGGCCCTTCAAGATTTGAAACCTTGTAATAATTCCAATGTAATTGATAGGAGACACTGGCTCTTGGCATTATGTGGTTTTGTTGCAACAATTATACCATGATTATATAATAACATAAGTATAATAAATTTACTTATAATTTTTATGTTAATGTTACTAACTACAACACAACACATTTATATCAAATGGGTTATTAAATCATCATTCGTGTGTACGGAGTACTACTGTCTTGTAAATTGATGCCATTCATTTTTTCAATACCACCTCTCATGGTTGGGAATATTTTAGGATATAAATTTTATATATGATATTTATAAAATTATTATACATTTGGGGTCATTATATAATGTATACCCTTTTTATATTCCATAACATAGAAGATATGATAATGTATCCCGTGTGTACAGTGGACTACTGCCTCATGAAGCGATGTGAAAAAATTTTCACTAACGCGTTACATAGAATGTAATAATACTAAAAATAGTGAATATATATGATATAAATGACATCATTATTATATTCATGAAATAATTATATTTTCATTAATGTAATATATCATTTTTATTATTACATTTTCACACACTAAAAATGTGATAACGTCATTTGTGGTCGTGTGGACTACCACCTCATCAAAGTGAGGTGATTCCTTTTACATCACACAAATGATATATAAAAGATTATATAATTAAATATAATAGTATTTATGATATAATTATAATTATATAATGATAAATTATTACTTACCTTCTTTCCATAATGACCATTGAAAAATTCAAGTGTTACTCATTTGTACATATGACCTACCATCTCCGTGATCGTAATGTTAGTTCATTTTTCGGAACCATCATTAATTTTTTATTTTAAAATTATAATTTATGTATATATATGATAATTATTTCATGATTATAAATCTTTATATTTTTAAATAATGATATTTTTTTACCATATATACCTTACAGAAGTCATTTTTGACATAAAATTTGATTATGGTCAAAACATCCGACTTAAACATAATTGATTTAGTAATTATATAAAAAATGTTTATCTGTGAAATAAAAGTAAAAATAAATTTTTAAAAGGTTATAAATAAATTAAATAATTATCATAAGTATATTATTTACGAATATAAATAACAAACATGATGAATCAGACTCAAAGTAAGGGTTTTTCTTAGCTCACTTTTATTTATGTGAGATATATTCCATAATTAACACTTATTTTTGAAATGTAGTTTATATAATAACCATGAATTTATTTTATTTTTATTAAAATTAATTTTATGGTGTTATATATATATACATTTTATTTTATCTCTTTCATGGGGTTTACATTATCAAAGTTACCAATGTGGTACTGGATTTTTTTCAAACTTTTCCTTCTTTGAGACGTTTGTTATGGTGTATATATGTACCCTTTTATGCAGTGTATATACATACACTTTGACATGTTATATCATGAATATAATTATTTTCATGATATTATATGTTATATTTCATGTTATTATTTTATTAAGATTATGATTCAAAGATAAAAAATTTGTAAGAGGTTTTTATTACAATCTCATCATTTAACAGGATTGTTTATGATTATACTTCTAATGATGATATATTATGGTCTATATCTCATTAAACACATTTTTTTTATTCATATATTGTTATTAATTATAATTTAAATTAATATTATAATTTTTATAATCTTTGGAACTTGAAATTTTTTTTTACTTTTTTTAAAGAAAATCTGAATTCATTTTTCTCTTTGGTTGGAAATCTATTTTCTTCCAAAATTATGTTTTCTGAAAAATGTTCTTAAAAATTTTATAAACATTTTAAAAATAATTTATTAAATAATTTTTTATAAATTTTTTATTTATACAATATTTTCTCAAAGGAATCTTCTTGTCTGTTTTAAAACAAGCCTTATTGTTACTTATACTCCATTAGGGATATTTTGTAATCATACCATCCCTATTCTTTCTCTGGATGGATTAATATTGTTTTAGTGAGATTGTTATAAAACCCATTTATTTTCCATAGTTTAATCATGTTTCAATAAGATTATTATGGAACAAATTTCTTTTCTATGAGTTAATCATTTTTCAAATAGATTTTTATGGATCCTGTTCTTTTCTATGGGTCCATCACTTTTAAATGAAATTGAAATGAAAATAATTTCTTTTCTATAGGATAATAAAGTTACGGAGGGAATAAGGATGGTTTTTATGAGTTTTACTTTAAAATTATATATCTTTTTTCATTATTATTTTTTTGGTTCTTGAACATTACTTATAAGAGAGCGTGGCCTAGATAGCACTCACTACTATAAAGTGACCATATACCAACAGAGTTATACCCACGGTATAGATAAAACCATGTATATTGACTTACTAGCCAAGATAATACCAATAGTTTTTTTAAAAAAACTCTTGGTATAGATCTTTATATAGGGAGGACCACTTGATACTCTCCTACCCTTGTCCTCATTCGATCCATATATCCTCTCATGCATCTATGTGACCCCCACCTCTTAGGAAATTTCGGACTCCTCCCTATCCTCCTTAAGAAACTTTGGCATCCCACATCTCATTCTTAGGTGATTTCAGCCACCCCTACCCTCCTCAAGAGAATTTGGAATACCCTAGAAAATAATGCACCCATTAGAAATTTTTCTTCCTCTAATTGCATTATTTTTTTTTGTTGTAATTTTGAGATGTAATATATACAACCCTCTTTTTATTTTTTCTCTATAGTTTTAAATATTTTTCAAGTGTTTTACATTACAAATTCATGATTTTTCATTTTAGTTTTCGAATTTTTTAGTATTTTGGATGAAATCCCATTTTGGGGATTGTAATCATTGATTTTAGAGTGGTTTTGTCTTGAGAAAGACAGGCCTTGTAATTTATTGGGTATCTCATTTGTTCTTCAATCTGAGTGATAGTTCTTTTGGAAATTGTATTTTCTTCATTATTTATGTTTTACCTTGGGTGGTATGAACTATAGACCATTTTTTCTTGTTGGTTCAGGCATTAAAAGAATATAGGGCGGATACATGTGTCCTTGTGGGTGTATTTTTTGTTATGATTATATCATGGAATCATCTCGTCCATGGGTTATATTAGAATTGAAGTGGGATAGTATTACTTGTATTTAGTTGAATTTACTTCTTTCAAAGGCTATATAAAAGGATGTGTGGGCTTCCATTGAGTTTTAATAAGTGTTTTAATAATATTAGTCTCAAAAGTAATTGATATTTATTTTTAAAGGGTCAGTTAACTTGGAATTCCAATCATGTTTCATTAAATAGAAGGAATATTTGGTATTTTATGAAGAAATAATTTTTATAAAAGGTGTAAGACCATATTTTATCCCTTTTAAATATTTTGTTTCTAGGATTTCATATGGTATCATGAAGGGATTTTTATTATGGATATATTTATATATGCTAATTTTTTTTGAAATAAATTTGGATCTTTCTTTGTGAGGATATTGGAGGCAAGGCGTGTCTTATTTAAAATGGTTTCAACTTGCCATTTTTAATTTATTGATTATTCTCACCTGCTATTAGATTTAATGGTAGACATGGGGGAATTGGGTTGGCGGCTTAGATGGTTGATGCCATGACCTAGGATTTTTTTTCAAGGAACATTGACACATATTATGGGATCCCATATAGTGAAACTTTTACCCAGAGACTTGGTGAGAATCCAAATTATATTTTCACGTACTATGATTCAGAAACCTATGGTTATTATAAGTCATGATAGAACCCATTTTTGAGAGACCATTATTTAGATCCATTACACTTGGATCCATTTTAGGATCACATTAGGGGATTTACATTGTATATCGATTGTATCTCCTTATTCGTAGATTATTGTATATAACCATTATCCTTATTGTTTACCCTTTTTGTGTGGCTTGACATAGTGTTCCATAAAAATGTTCCTCCTTATTATTTTTGTGTGTTTTAAATCTTTATAATTTGAATTGGTATTTAAAATGTTTTACAAGAAATAATTAGAAAGTGTAATAATATAGTTATTTCAAACTATTTTGTAAATGAGTTTGAAATGGTGTGTTCTATAAAGTGTAAAATGTTCTTTTCAAAATAGTTTGGGAATATCCTTTATAAGAAAGTATGTTTTTTTTAATTAAAATATTGACTATGTGTTGGTTTTAAAATAATTTTATTAGCTAATAAGGTATGTTTTATAGAAAGGATGTTTTTCAAAGATCTTTTGGAAAAGTATTTATTTGGTAGAATACTCTTTTGAGTTGGAAACTAGTATTTTATAAAGGGGTGTTTGTGAATTTATTTTGAAGTATAACTTTAAAATGGTGGTTTTTGAAAGTAGTATAGGCTTGGTAAAAACATTTTCTATGTGATTTTTACTCTTTAATAAAAATACTGGAAAAGGGTTTTACCACCATTTTTATGTGTTTTCGTTTCATTTCTTAAAACCTTATGAAAAATGTATATTATTTAATTTAATTTCAATTTATACACCTCCTAATATTCCTAGAAAGATATTTGGATAGTGGCATAGATAGTGAATTCAAAAATTCCAAGGATACCCACCTTGGTTTGTTATTTGTATTCATCACTTATAGCATATGTTATTTATATTATTCTTCGTTTTTCTAGCTACTAGTATGCTTTGATGAATTTAATATTAAAATTCATTGTAATGCATTTTTAATTATTTTTTTCAATGTAGATTAGAACATATATTTTTCCTTGTAATATAGTGGATAGTAGCTAGTTGTATCATACAAATTGGATTTCAATCGAGTTTCGAAATAATTTGGAGAATATTTTAAATTTTGTATTCAACCATGCTAAAATTGGAGTTTATATATAGTTTTGATGATATAATTGTGTTTTAAGACTATGGTTAAGCTGAGAAAATGTTAGATACTATATAACAACTATTGGATTTCAAAAAAAACCGTTATGTTTGGTA
The DNA here is from genome assembly GCA_963277665.1 of Viscum album. NCBI lineage: Eukaryota > Viridiplantae > Streptophyta > Magnoliopsida > Santalales > Viscaceae > Viscum > Viscum album. The sequence continues at coordinate 752,278,814 of OY728132.1, read as the reverse complement.
TCACCAGGAAGAGATTGGATAATATTCTATTGTTCTTGTAAAAAAGAATGAATTAGTATGAAGAATTTGATATTTGATCAGTTTCCATTTGAATATCATCATGAGAGATATGGTATGTTAGTACAAGAAGTAAATGATATCAATACACATGAATAAAAGACTAAAGATGGTGATATTAATAAAGAGAAAAAATAAATGGATGATGCCAGAACATTAGTATATTATAAAGGCACTGAAAGTACAAGTTAGAATTTTTAATGTAATTATATCATAGAAAACCATGTATGAAATTTATAATATATAAATTGATTATATTCTTAATTATTTGAAGGAATTGCTTCCTGGTTGTTCATATATTACCTCAAATAATTATAAGGGGTGAAACTTAATTAGTGATCTTGTATTTTCTACCAATAAAGTTAATGATTGTCTAAAATATTTCAGTTTATTTTTGGGGAAAACATCCTTATTTAATGACTATAAATAATTTGGTACATCTTGATAGAAGGAAAATACTGATGGAACCCCATCTCATGATCCATATAAATTCATGTGGAACTTTCCATTGATTTCTAAGATTCAAAATCTCTTCATGTCTGTATAAAAATCTTTCAATATGTGATGGTATGATGTTGAAATAATAAAAGTTAATTATGATTTGGTTCATCCAATTGATTAATTATCATGGTGGGAATTTGATTCAAAACATCATGATCTTGAAGATGTGGTGCGTAATGTCAGGTTGGGTCTATCCTGTGATTGTTTTAATTTGTTTGCTCAAATGCTTACTACTCACAGCACATGGATAGTTTTAACTCACATTTTTAATCTTCCTTCTAGGATATGTATGATAAATGCTTTAAATTTATTGAGTACACTGATTTCTGGGCCTTCTGATCTATGAAATGATATAGAAATCTAATTTTAACATTTAATATGAGAGTTGAAGTAGCTTTTGGATATGGGTGTTCACACATTCGATGTTTCATAAAAAATATTTTTCAGATGTGTGATTCTATTCTATGGACTATAAATGATTTCCATATTTATGAAATAGTTTCTCATCAGAGCACAAATGTAAAAATATCATGTCCTATTTTTATGAATAATAAATGAATTAGAAGGCTTAAATGTCATCATTGTTATAATGTCATGGGGAATTAATGATTCATTCCAACGGATCATCATTACAAGAAAGAGTCACCAGAGGTTTGATAATTATGTTGAAACAGAACAACAAACTCAATGTATGTTAGGAACTGATGTGCTTAATGAATTGAAAGAATTCATTTTTTTCATTATGTAAAGGTCAGATTAAATCTAAAAAAGGAATAATTTTGACACTAAATCCACTAACAATAAAAAAAGGAACTATATTTATTGATTGTACATATTTGTCTACCAATTTATTATGTCATTATTTTAATATAATGAACATTGAGAAAAATATATGTAAAATATTTCTTTTAATGCATTTAAATATTTAGGGGAAGAACAAAGATGATTTCCAATATCATCAGGACGTGATGGATTGTGTTATTCAACATAAACTACATCTTGTTTCTATCAGTGAAAATAATGGAAATCTCCTTGTTATTATTATGTGATCAAAATCTTAGAGAAAAATAAATTCCTGGAAGCATAGGAGAATGTCAATGTTCTAAATGGATATTCTAGAAACATATCTAAATGAGTCAAAAGGATGGATTTGAAACAAAAATCCCTAAAAACTCATGATTATCACATACTTCTTTCAGAATTGATTCCAATCGAAATTCGACATTTTTATCCAATAATGTAAGTGTGAAAATGATTCTATTGGTCCATTCATAGATAACATTGTTCTAAAAGGTTATCCAAGTCATTCTTAATAAAACTACATCAAAAGGGGCCACTAATTTTGTGTGAGTTGGAAAAAAAATTCCTCACTCATTTTTCATGTGCATGATACATTTAACAGTTCATCTTCCAACTGAAACACTTCATGGGGGACCTATTTATTTTTTGTGGACGTATCCAACTAAAAAATTTTTTATCACAATGAATTATTATGTCTAAAACAAAAATTATCTTAAAGGTTCAATAATGGGAGGTTATCTAGCTCAAGAATTTAGGGATATTTCCTTAAATTTATGTTTTTGATATGAGGAAAATACCTAATCGGCCGATGATAAATGATGATTTGTAGTGTGGCTAAATTGTCCCCTCATTTTCATCTCTTCCCTAATCCTATGGAATTATAGGGTCATATATATTGGAAACATTGACCCTTGAGGAGTGGGATATGAAATAGCACACAGTCTTGTTTATCTATGGTTTTTTCAATGACTATTTCAAGTTTGTAATTTTTATATTTATATATTATCTCATAATATTTAATTTCACATATACCGTATACTTTTATTATAATTTTATGTGGGGAACATAACTAAATTATTATTAGATTTCATCATTCTTTACCTTTTATAAGGAGATAGGATTTTCATATCTAAGAGTTTACTACATGGATGAAATCATAGGTATGACCATTACATTAATTAACATAAAATTTAGATATACATTTAATTTTATTATTCATATTTATTTCTGGTATTGATTTTTCCTGCTGACTCTATTTTCGAAGAATTGAGAGCATTGAATTTTTGTCCCAATTCTATAGTTTGTGAATGAAAATCTTTAATAATCAATGGGTAAAAATTTGGTACAACTAATCAAATAGTGAAAATGAGAACACATCAAGATCAAATTATGTAAATTGATTCAATGAACTATTATTTCAGTGCATTAGATAGTCATCCCAGATATGAAGATGTTTATTTTTATGTACTTTTCGAGAAAATATTTTTATTTGATTACTACTCTCGAGGTCTAGAAACAACGATGAAATGAAAATGGTTTGACTACATATTGTGAAAAGAGTGAATTTATTGATAATTTTGGATTCATAGTTATTAACATGAGTTGATTCTGAGCTACTGATGAATGATTAATTTTGGAATCAATGGAAAAACAATTATTTTCTGTGAAAGATCATCTGAGACTAGATTATGGGGTCATTAATGAACTATTCTTAATATATATTTTTTCTGATGTTCGAGATGAAATTGACATCATTAATTCCCCAATTGGAATTGACCAAAATAAGGAATTTGAAGACTAAAATTTCCCATTTGTGAGAGTCGATGTTTAATTTTATATAATGGTGGTAATATATAGAAGAAACCATATATACTCAAAATTCATTTAGTTTACCATAACATGAGTTTATCTTGTTGGTATTACTATAATTAGATTAATTTAGTTTCATTTTGGAAGGATATGTATGTTTCAGTGTTTTTTGCTTTTTTTACACATAATTAGATTTATTTCTATTAAAAAACTGGGTTTAAATGAGTTTTTTAAAAATGTATACCTTTAGTTATTGACAAAATTTTTATGAATTATTTTACTTTTAAGTGTTATGAATGATTTTTAAAAACTATTTCTAAAAAATTTCCATTTTATTCTTATGTAGATTATGAAATATGTTTGAAGGAAGTGATTATTTGATACTAATAAACAAAGGTGCATGAATGGGTTAGATCCACTGGTTCCTTTAGGGGGTATAATAATTTTAATATTTTTCTAATGCATTGCATATAATGTCTTGTTAAAATTATTTATCAAATTTATTTTAGGTAAGTTCAATTGCACAATATTTAACTCATCCTCATCCTAATGACATGGGTCCAAGCGATGATGCTTCTAGACCTAGACAGAGGATGAATCGTACACATTCCCACCCAGAACCACTAAAAAACACAACATCTACCATACATTTCCATCCTCCACTTGAGAATCTTGGGATGTTCCCATTCATTCCTACAACATCATCTCATTTAGCCTCTTATTCCCATACCATGTATACATATCCTACTAGGATGTTCCTACCCATTCCTCCATAATCATATCACTTATCATCTTCTTCCCATACCATGCACGAATCACCTATAGGGATGATCCTACCCATGCATCATTCATCATCTCATTTATCCTCTTCTTCTCATACCATTAATAAACCACCTGTAGGGATGGTGCAACATGTACCCTTTCAATATCTATTTATGTATCCCTATCCCAACTAACCATGTCATGTAATGTCTTCATCACCTCCATTTCCTCTTATCCATACCAGATCGGATGATTCTTTGCCTTTAGCTCCCACTCATGTGTATGCAGATCACACGGAGCATACATTGGAACAGAAACATCATTTAGAGGCTACTGATCTAGGATATCCCATGGATCCGATTAGATCCTATTGAGCAGTCTACACCAGGTTTTTTATAATAACCATGTGAAATTATACTAGTTTATAATTTTCCTGTTATACCATGGCTTAATTATTCTATTCTTATCAATTTTATCTTATTCAGTGGGATCATCTAATAGGAGTCATGGTCACACCCATATGAGGGAAATCCTATAATTGCAAAACAAAAATAATAGTGGATTACAATCATGAAAATCAGATGGTATGTAAAAAATTTAATCATTGTAGAAGTTTCATTTCCACATTATCCAAGTACAATTATACCATTCTGGGGGAAACAATCATAGGGAGACATCTAGGTAATAACAAAGAGGAAAAATCATGGGTGCAGATATGGGCAAAAAGATTTTATAAATTTATATCTATATTATTGTTTTATTTATAAGAATTTGCCTGTTTATTGTAGAGTCAATATACCTTTCCCAATGGTGAAGCTTCTAAGGTTTCGAGGTTGATGGATCTTGGTGAGTTATAAAGATCATACAAGCATGAGTTATATGTTTATTGGAGGAGTAGTTTTGGTTATTATTTATAGGAAATAACTATACTCCTTGACTCTCCAAAAACTCAATATTATAATAATATTTCATATTAGAAGACTGATGAGTTTAAGGTATTTCCAATCTTTAATAGTTTGAATATATAAATTAATTCTTATTATTTGTATTGATTTTTTGTTTTTAGTATGTTTCCAGAAAAAACTAAGCGTAAAGATTCAATTATATATCTACATGTATTTTTGAGTACTAAAATTCCCAAGCATGAGAATCATCAATTATTTCCACTTTTAGGAACCTTTCTTACCTCATGTGATTTAGAAATCCTCTTGCTTATTTTTCTACTATGGTAAAATTTATTTTCAATGAATGCTGGTAGTGTTCACCAGGATTTTATTTTCATTTTGAGTAATAAATAATAGATGATATTTATGGAATGTTCATAAAGGGGATCTAAAATTATAATGTATTCATCATTATCTATTATTTATGATTTTTTCCATCAATGTTTATAACAAGATTAAATTTATGAATTTTTATTCATTTAAATTTTATTCCCTTTTATTATTATTCATGATTATAAAATGTTTATATTTTGAATATGGGAATATTAATTAATTTCATTAGTATCAAGTGGTATTGGTCATTGAATTCCATGTTCCCCAATAAAAGATGTTTTGCTTGATTAGGAAAAAAATGGATGGAAGTAAAATAAATGAAAAAACACAAGAAAATAATGTAATTATTCTTATTTACATTTACAATATTTATATTAAATTACTAATTTTATATCTTGTTTATATTTTCAAAAGTCTTAACAGGAGGCCCTTGGTGCTAAAAAATATAATAACTTCGGGCCAAATGATCATTTGAGTTTGGTATTACGTGAGGAGTAGTAGGGGAGAGTCTGATGCTGGGAAGTTAAAACATCGTATCCTATACGTATTGTCCATCATCAGGATACTCTAAAACCTCTCATCCCCCAGAGCTACAGAGTGCTCATGTAGAAGCAGTTGAGGAAAAAATAGTTATATAGGAGTGTGAAAGAAGTCAATATAAGCATGAAGGAAGTAAGATGATCATTGAACACTTATTAAAATCTATGTCAATAAGAATTCAATCACTTCCATTAGAGTCTAATAGTAATATTAGTTCATATATGGCATAAATTCACTATTTAAATGATTCCATGTGTGATGACAATGAGGTTCCTAGTGTTGGTGTAGCTGATGGTGGTGGAGACGATGATGTTTCTGCTCTAGATGATGTAGTTACTACTCCAGATAATGTTTTTGGTGATGAGGATATTGCTAATGTTGATGATAATTTTTTTGATGGTGAGGATGTTGGTGACTGGGGATATATTGACCCCCACCATTTTTGACATGCTAGGAAGGAGACATGTGGATTTTTTTTCATAACATGAATTTATTTCTTGTATAGATGGGTCTATAAGTTTTATTATTGTATATGGTTAGAAAATTATTACAATTAGTCATTTTAAAGTTAAATATGTAATATTTGACCTGAATTGGATGTATACTATGTGTTTTATTTGATTTATATGTTTAGGTATTGGTGGAAGAGGTGTAGCTACTACTGATACCAAATTTAGGCACTTACCTATATCCATGGTTCTGAAAAATGTGGGTATAGTTTTTCTATTGGGTTAAGTTATAACAATAGTTTTGAAAACTGTGGGTTTAAATATATCCCCTTTATTTTTCTTGAAATGTTGGTGTCATAAAATATGTAGGGCCTATACCCATGTTTTGTCTTTAAACTGTGAGTTGAATTCTATACTGATGCCTCTATCTACCACAGTTCCTAAAACTGTGGACATAGGGTCACTTTCCAATAGTGAATAGATGATCCCATTAAATTTTCGATGGTGGGGTGGGATAGATAACACTATATTATCTGATTACATCTTATAATATGGGGTGACCCAGATAACATCGAGTGATCCCATTACACCTTATATGATAGGGCGAGTCAGATAACATCGAGTGATCCCATTACAGATTATATGATGGGCGTGCCCAGATAGTGCTCCATTTCACTGGGAAATGATTATATTGTAATTCCATATAAGGTTATTCTGATTAAATTTTTTTGAATGGGTTTAATTAAAATGATGCTTCATGTTCCGAAAAAGGTTTTAATTACTTGTTATGGATTTAAAATGTTTATCATGATCAAGATTGATATCCCATGGCTCATGATTATTGATTGTGATAACTCTTTCATTTTCCATGTTTTTATATTTCATGATCCATGTATTTATGGGTTTGAGTTATTTTATGGTTCTCTCATACACTTTGATAATGTATCCATACCCTCATGCTCATCTTATACTTATCGATGACATTCAATTGTTAATGCTTATGTTTACCCTTATTGAGAATTTGAGTTCACACTTCTAATGTTTCATTTCCCCAGGGATTTAAATGATGAATCTGAATGAGTTATGTATGGAAGTTATTTCATATATATGATGATGATTTATTAATGTGAAATTAAAAAGTTGGTTTAAGTGGGATAAATTATCATTTAATATCATGTGAATTATTTATATTTCATTTTGGACTATTTATCTAAAAATATAAACCTAAATAGTCCTCATGGTTATAAGTGATCTAATTTTTTCTTTTTATGATTTATTATTTAAATGAAACAAATGGGTTAGAATTATCAACATCAAATCCAGAAATGTAACATTTATGATTTCAACACCCAATTTGGGAATGTGGGTTCTATGCTGTTATAGATTGTACCAAAGGATGGTTTAGATAACTTTGGGTATTATTATGTTTTCATGTGAAGATATATTAATAGTTATTAGTACCATCATTGGTATATAATATTATGGATGATCATATGTTGTATGTATGAGACACCTCATTTGAGTGGTTTAAGTAGTAAAACTTTTTTAGTTGTTAATGAGATTTTTTGAGTCAGTCTTTTGGGTTCATGTATTTGTAATCCTTAAGATCAACATTCAGTGTTTTTTGGGCTGATTTATTTTTCAGTGTTAATGAATAAATGGGAAAACCTATATCATGGGTGACAACCTATCACACCCAGTTAAACAGTGGGGCATGGGACCATGATTAAATGATGATAAGGGTTTCACACATTACACTAGCCTATGTGATGTCCTGGTTAGTATAAAATTTTTAAATGTTAAGATTAAGTTAATTTGGGAAATATATGGGATTTTGTTTTAGGAATAATGGTTGATTTATATTAGAAGAACATATGATCAAATCCCTAGAATCAATGGGTTTAAAAAAAATCCAGGAAATGTTTGAAGAATTTTAAGGATAGTTATTTGTGAAATAATTTATCTTGAACATTGTGTATTACTATTGAATTTTGATGATTAGTGTATCATATGATGGTTTATACATTTTTGGAATTTTCAAACCATGTGATATCTATTGTGGTTTTGGATAATGTTTAAAGACTATAAGAATAACTTGTTATCCCTTTTATGGTTATGTGGCCTTAAATTTTTGATTTTAGTGCTTTAGGAATTATAAATTTATCCTAAATGAAAATCATTTGGAAAAAATATGTTATTTTTTTAGAATTTATTTAAAGAATGAAATTCTATAAATTTGGTATGTTTTCCTCCATATTCACTTTGTTTTGATATTAAAAGAATTTTTTAACTACATGAAAATTATATTGAAACAAAAATGGTATCCTAGTAACGAAATTTTTGATGAACCAATGGTATTTTCAATCATCATATATTTATGGTTTTGTGGCCCTTATCTTCACATTGATCATTCACTTTCTTTTGATCAATGACCTCAATCACTCCTTATAATTATTTACACTATTTAATCATTCCACCCTCTGTTATCTTATTAGGAATCCTATTTATGTGTTATTACATATGAACTATGTACTAACATTTCTATATTGTTAAGAAGGTATTTTATTACCCAATTTTAAAATTTGTGTTTATAAGAAAATTATTTTCAAATGTCCATACTTTAATTACTGAGATATAGTTCAAATTGTGAGAACATAATTTATTAAATGGGGGAGGATATAGCACCCAAATATTTTAGAAGAAGAAAATTATAATTTATAGTGTAAAGGATATTAAACAATGATTTTATATTGTATTACATGCAACACTAAGTTTATTATTCTTTACTTGAAATCTAAAATTTTTTATGTTCAATGGCTTATTCAACATGCCACATTGAACTTAAATGAACCAAGATATATATTACCAATATAACCTAACTATAAAATTTAAAGTATAAATAGTAGTAACTACTTTAAGATATATATATATATATTCCTCACTCAATATACATTATTAGAAAATAAGTAATCAATTTTTAGTAAATTTATTTTTTTATTTAAAAATATGATTTCTTTAAAAAAAAAATTTATTGATTTTCATGAAAAATATTATAATCAATATTTGGACATTTTATAAAATATATTTGATAAAATTATCTTAATTTTAAGAATCATAATTTTAAAATTAACTTTAGGTGATATTTTTGGATTTTTCATAAAGTATTGTTTTTCGGTGAATGGTAAAAAAGACAATTTTTTTGTAAAAAGACTTTTCTTTTTAGTAAATAAATTAATTTTAAAGTAAATATATGTTTTTAATTTGTTTTAAGGTAACATAATTTTTATTTATTTTTATTTAATCAACTTAATTACTATTGAATCAACTTTATATTGGTTTTTGGTATTTGTTTTTTTGTTTAAAAATATTTTTTTTTATAAAAACTAATTTTAAATGCATACTGTTCTCGATGTTAATTTATTAAAATAATACACAATGTGGAATGTATTAATTGAAATTTATAAATTTTTAATTATTAAATATTAATTTATTTTCAGGAAATGATTATCATTAGTCATACTGTTAATATAGAAATGTCATTTTATAAAAAAATACTTTTCCTAAACACCTCGTGTCTTGTTGAGTATGTGAGATTAATATTAAATTAAATTTTAAAACTTGTATGAAATTAATTTAGAAAATTTTGTTTCATATTTTTAATCAGAATAATTTATAATTTTAATATGAAAAACATAATTTTTTACTAAATTGATTAGTGAAAATAGTAAAATTTAATTACAATGATTAAGGTAAAAACAAGTTTATTATGGCATAAAACATTAATATTTTGGTTAAATGACCTAGAAACTATTCCATACACCATAGTATGGACATATGTCAAACCTTATTGCCTTATTATAGATTTTTATGTGTTTTTGGGACACTATTCTATAAAAGTGACCCATATAATGCGCTAACCAAAGAAAAAGATAAAAGGAACCCTTTTTACATTTAAATTATCTAATGCCTTGAAATGGGGGGATGCAACACACACACACACACATATATATATCCTTTTGAAAACTAAATGTGTTTTTCTTGTCATGATAATTTATATTTAATTTTAATATATTAAAAAATTACTTAAAATTCTTATGAAATGCCAATGTAGTAATTATTTAGTTAATAATTAACTAAAATAAATGACACTAAAAATATTAAAAGTGAAGTAATTTGAATGAATTTTTATCATCCCTTAATTTTTTAGATGAATATTTAATTTTATAGATGATTTAAATTAATAGATTAAAATTATTTATTTGTATGTATATTTTTTATATTTTAATTAAACAAATAATGTCCAAATTGACATTAATGTTATTTTATAGTAAGTTAAATTTTAATAAATGATTTAAAATTAATAAATATTATATATTCTAACAAGTGGTTTTTAAATTTTAATAAATATAAAATATGGCCAATTAATTTACAAATTTCTCTTTTATAATGAACATATTTACCTCTAAAAAGTAAAAACATTATAAGCATGGTTATGGTTAAGGCTTTTTTTTGTGCGTAACATACCATTCTGTTAAAATTAATTTCCAGCACACATTGGATTTTTATTTAATAATTTGGATATAATATCATTAATCTATGGTTATAAACTATCTATTTAGTCTCACTTTAATTTATTAATAATGAATACATTACTTTGGTTTGAAATCCAATTACATTAATTAAAAGCCAAAATGAAAAAATAATAATAAAACATAGGATTTAAGAAAAAAAATGTTTAAAAATGTATTTATTTTGGGTGGTCGAGGTGTGTCTCGATCAAACCATCCATAACCTCGATTATGATCCAATTTTTGAGGTAAATGATGTATTTGAGACCTCCCAATAGTGAATACATTTGAGTGTTTAAAAACTGCCACTACTCATCAACTATAAAAGGGAACACACTCCCCTCACATATTCAATCCTCTCAAGACATTTTGATCATAAAACTTCTTCCCAAATTATGATAAAATAATTCCTTTTAATCAAAAAATTGAGCATGAAGAATTATATGGAAGCAATAAATGATAAGAAAATAATTTCATATAAATAATCACAAGAGCTTAACACATATCCATGGATATCATAACTATTCAATTAATAACATAGATAATAATAACTAGCTCCAATGGCCCGAAGGCCTTCATTTTTTATTGATTTTGATAATCCACCTTTCAAGGGATGAGGTGGAACCCTAAAATGCTCGTAGGCAAATGATTACATGCTCGTAGGCCATAGAGGAATTCATTGCACGTAGGCACAAACATTACATGCAACCCAAACTAACAACATGGAACTGCTCCTCCCCAGTATCTTCATCGTGAAATCAGCTCTCCACCTTCGCATGGATGTTCGGCTAGGAATTCCCGTGCATGCACAGGCTTGTCCCGATGGAAGGTGCCATAACCTCTCATTCTTTCAATCCATTTAGCATCTGTTGTGGTGAAAGCCCTTTTTCTCATCCTCCTTGTAGAGCTTGTTCCTTGTAGGTTTTGTCTGGTTTGCATCTGTAGGTGGCCCGAAGGCCTTGAGATGGCCCGAAGGCCCAACTGACCCCAAGGCCTGGGTGCCTGAAGCCCTATGAAAGACTCGGGGACCAAATCTGAGGCCCGAATGCCCAAAAGGGGGCATATTCCCGGCTGCTACAGTGCCAAACAGTGCCTGCTACATTACCTGCTACAGTAACCTAGAAATTCTGCTACAGTACTAGCTTCTTAATGATTCAATGTGTAATTTTGGACATCATAAACTTACTGTCAGGGCCTTGTTCTAGGACTATATACACAAATAGGTAAGGAAAACCCCAAATACCCAAACTTGTTTGTCTCACGAGACCCATCGGTGCATCATAGGGCTTTAGCGGGCCCTTCCCATCATTTACCAGGTTTAATGATTTCTCTATATATTGAATGATCAATTTAATTCATAAAAACTATGTCTTACCATTATATTCGTGTTTTGAGTAAAGAATATGAAATATTAATATTTCTAATATATGTCAAATAACTTTCACCGTAAAGCACCGTATGTTGAAATGGTTTATGGTTTATTAAAATAGAATATATGAAATTCAAAGAATATAGATATTTAAGTGAAATGTAATTTCCAATAAAATATGATCATAAGAAATTGAATATTTTAATAGAATGTTAAATACCATAAAAATTAATAACAAATAAAAGATGACTATAAATTCATCAAAAATATAGGTTTTAAAATAAATTCATGTATTTTAGAGAATACAATAAAATGGAATAGAAATATGAAAATAAGTTCTCAATAAATAGTTTTCTTTTAATAAAAATATAAAATGTTTATAAGAAACTAAATATCATAAAATGGTTATGGCGATGAGAATGTCTATTGAAGCTGTATATGTTAAAAAGAAACATTCCCTTTGACTTTTGGTAATGAAAACTTTGCATGTCCCTTTTAAAAAATATTATAAATATTCCTTAAAAACTGTTTTAAATTAAAGGATAAATTAAAATATCCTAAAAAAATTAACTCTAGTAAATAGAATGTGCTTATCTAAAACAAAATTTAAAAAATATAGTCTTAGATTAAAAATATACCAGAATAAAAGTGAAATAAGATCTTATTTTTATTTAAAATTTTATATTATTGATTCAATTTAGAAAGATCCCAAAACTAGGAATAAAACATGGAAACTTATTAAATATACATAGGATAAGAAAATTGATGGATTTTATGAAGGATAGATTATAATATTCCTCCAATGAAAATAATAGCAATCCCAAAAAAATGAGATTGAAAATTAAATCTTTACCTCTGTTATTTTTTTAAATTTTAACCCAATTAAAGGGTAAAATTGAATTTAAACATAAATAATTCTTAATAAGTATATATTCATGGAAAATACATCAAATGGATAATATATTCACAACATAAAAATAAATTGGTTCATAACTCCAAATATTCCTCAATCGAGTGGAGATTGGGATGAAATCACTTACAATGATCATAATGTTGAAGTGATAATTAATAAATGAAGTTATTTTGTATATAAAATGTAAATACACATAAAACAATTTTAAATAAAATAATCAGTGGTTATTATATAAAAAATCATAGCATATCAAAGAGAGTGAATAAGTAATTTAACCCAAAGAAAATAAATTTAGTTATGGAGTCCCTTACCTCATGATTACACTTAGTTTAACATGATATTACCTCCGAAATAATAAATATTTATTATAATTATATAATATAATAACATTCATGATTATAATATCATATATGACCCACTTATAAAATTTCAATACCCTTACAAAGAAATTCCAGGGTTCGTACAAGATGACCCTGAAATATAATGAAATAAAACAAACTAAAAATTAATTAATTACAAGGAGGTTTAAAAAGGTTGGAGTAAAACACACCCCACATATCTCAATTATCATAATGATAGATGTTGTGTATTAAGAAATATATCATTCATTTTATTATTTTAAACTAAATTTTTGAGCTCCTACAGGTTTGGACACATGATATAATGTAATCCATTATTTCTTGGTATATACTTACATATTCCAAGAAGATCCAAGATCCGGTCAACAATATTAAATATTCATTTACAGGATTACTACTTTAATATTACAGGACAAGTAACTTCAGTTCCCTATTTCATTCTTAAAATGATTAATAGTCTTGTACGTCATCATAATAAATTAATCATCCCAAAACATTCCCATTCCTTGATTTTTTTCATATGAAATTTTATAATTCATCATCACATTATGAGTCATCATAATGTACCACATCAAAATATTAACTTATTATTAAAATAGTCAAACATCATCATGATATTTAGAGCTAATCATATACTATTCATAAAATCAAACAATTAAAAGATTAAGAATGAATATATTGATGATAAAGCCCATCACTTAAATCATCCAAACCACACCAGTGTCATCACCAACACTATTTCACAAAACTAAATCCATCTCATCATAATTGGAATCTATAATTAATATATCCTTAGGTAATTTTTTCCCATTTTATGTCAATATCTTTCAAAAAATATTGCCTCGGGCCTCTACTCTATGGCATGTCAGGTATGTTAACCATATTCATTTATCAATCAATCACTAGAAGGATCCAATATCTTAGAGAATGCACACAAGTAAACTAATAATTTCAAGAAGAATAATCAAAGAAACTAATTCTATAACATCACGAGATTCCAAAATCTTATAAAAAAGTTGGATCCTTTAACGCCAATCAATTATCATTAATAAAAACCATTTTATTTCTCATCTGTAATTAATCAATTAATTTTTCAAAGCTTTCCAACAACATGATACCTATAATTAATTAGATATCAATGGATCGAGATCATTTAAGAACATTATTTAAACAATATTTCCATTTGTTATGCATATTCAAAGAAGAAAAATATATAATTCACATGCCTCTTCTACGAATCAATTTTATCATTCATGTTGTATGTTTTTTATCATGTTCAAGCATCTTAGTAATTCATTTTTATAAAAAAACATATCCAATATATTAAACACTATCTTGTTATAAAAAATAAATGTCAAAAATAATAAAACATATGTAATCACAAAATATGAAATTTTACCGATAAATTATTTTTTATTTATTAAAGAAAAAATATCAATCTAGACTCTATAAGAATAATTTACCTTCCTTCAATAATTACCCTATTATAAAATATCAACACTGTATATGTTTTTTAGTTTATAAGTTTACAATATTAATCTTGTAAAAGTTAAATTCATATTTTGAATAATACTATCAATTTATGGCCCATTATTCCACTCTTTTAAATAATGATAATAATATTTATCTATTATATGTGATTTAAAAAATATTGAAGAATAATATTTATTTATTTAAATTGATATTATCCCTTTACTAAATTCTTAAAATGTCACATTATGAAAAATATTAATAATTCACTTGTGATATCTCTTTCTCCTACATCATGTTATTTCTAGATAATGAAATAAAAAATTTGATAATCTTATATCTCATTATATAATAATTTCTAGATTCTTAAAATAATAATAAAAATAAAAATCCACTAAATATGGTAATTTATTTTTACCCCTTTATATTAATAACCATGAAAAAATAATCAAGGGAAAAATAAATACACATGGAACATATTCTAATTTCCTCTATTTCATTCCTTTTTTCCCATTGATGAAATAATAATTTCTAAAAACTGTATGAAATATTTTTTCTCTATTAAACCTTTAATAATTATATTCATTTTTAAGCATTAAATATCATCTTACTTAACTTATATATTATAAAAATACTAATTATACATCATCATATTTCCTATATATTAAATAATAATAAAATTTCATGAGATTGTATTTTTTATTCTTCCTTTTCTTTTTCAGATTTATTATCCTTTTCAAAATAATTCCATCAATTCAACTAAATGAAACTAAAACATTTTAAATTCACATATTCTATAATTAAAATTTTAGTTATAGATCTCATATCTTTTGGAAGCATCACACGCATTGTATTAAGAAATGGATAGAGAAAATGATTGTAGGCTTGGAAACACATTGAAAGATGTCAAGGGATATTTTAAAAACCTTAAAGATCTTAAATTGGGATTATTAAATCATATATAATCGAATAATAACTCATGAAACTCGAATAAGAAGGATTATGTAATTTTAGAAGATTGTAAATTTGTTTTATAATTATTTATATAATTCTCAACAAAATAAACTTTTTTAAATTCACATCAAATTTTGTTTGATTATATTTACCCCTGAGTGACTCATTCAAAATACTAAATTTTAATAAATTTAAATATTTAATTATCTTTCTTGTTTTAAATTTAAAACCATGACTTACTATATGAATTTCCTTGTTATTTTACATACTATTTTTAGAGATATAAATATCAATGGAAATAATATTTTTAATATAATTTTACCTACCTCAATGTGACAAATATGAGTTGTGTAAGGGTAAATAGAAATACCTTCATATAGATTCCTAAAATACCTTTACATGAGAAAAATAAACAACTTATATGTGAAGTTGGGACTTTACACTTATGCAACATGGAAAACCGTGACACGGGACCACCCAACATCATAAAACATTGGAATAAGACTCTCTCATTATGCTACCCTCATATAATAATAGATTATAACATTTATGGGATCCTAATAGGAGCGACATGACCATTACACGTTATGTAATTCACCTATATATATCAATATGTCCCTTCTATACCCTAATTTGAGGTTAGGAAATAATACATACTATGTGCTTTAAACATTCTACACAAATGGGAAATTAACATTCACTTATACAAGATATATAGACCCGAGAGATATGTATCAAGTAAGCATCATATAGTTCTGATAATAAATAAAACTTCTATTTAAATGATATCTAATCAATTTAAAATATACATTATAATTAACTATAAAGTTATAAATTACGTCCTAAAATCATCCAATCACATTAAAACATACAAATTAATTTTCAAAAAAATAAAATTTAAACATTAAAATTATATTTATAATTTCAAAAAAAATATTGAAACCACTTCTTAAATTTACTAAAATTATCCAAAACCACAGGACACCATAAAATGGTATAAGCATTCTAAAGAAAATTTCAAAGTTGAATGTTTTTTAACTATCATTATTTTGATTTTGTGTTGTTGTAAATTCATGTTTATTTCTTAGGATTCTATAAATGGAATACATTTCAAAGAATATTTTTGATGATATGAATGTATTTCAAACATCATTTCGTGGTATTAGGAGGATTTTAGTTCAAGGGTAGATTAAAAGATCAATCTAAAATAGAAATAATCCAAATTGAATATTTGAGGATACTCATCCACTAAATAATGAACTTTGGATAAGGTTTAATGATGTTTATGTGGTGTATTAGAATATTAGAATATGGGTTGAATGATTTCGATTTTGAATTGAATTAGGTATTAAATTTTAGTGTCAAGATAACTGAAACATGTTTAAGTGTTTTGATATACAGAAGCGTCATTTTGAGTGATCTGTAAACATCATTTTACCCTTGCGTGTAAAGATCATCTAAACATCATAATAATCACTTAACCAATTCAAGCATCATTGGTATATGTGCCAGTCTATAGAGGTATTATTATAGGAACTGTATAATAATGATCTACTAAGACAAACAAATTCATAACCATCATTCTTAACATTGTGTAGACATCATCATTATAATCTTGACCTACAAAATCATTATGCACTCAATCGAATGTTAAGAAAAATTACAGAATAAAGAAAATCCATAAGGAAGAATTTCAATGAATAATATGAGGTATATATAGAATAAATATTTTAAATAAATGGACTATAAAATCAAATGATTTTGATGAAGTGTTATTAAGGGATTACAAATCTTGTCCAATCACATGATCATGATCTAATCCATGTTAATAGGAGAACCTTCTGAGTATGATAAGGGTGGTTGAGTTAATTTGCATAGATATAAGGGTGTCTTATGTATCCTATTTCATGAATCCATGCACTTTGGGATAATTTTTTTAATGATATAATTGTTGTGGTTCTTTTAGAAAAGAAGAACATTATTCTTTATTAACTTGAGTGGGATCCATGTCTTCAGGAAGACCTAAGAAAAGGGAATAATTATAGGGATATATTGACTCAATTCAAATTAGTTTAAATGAGATAATATTAGCTACCAAAAAAGGAGGGATTTCCTTAATTCAATAGGAAATAATATTCATGAAAATAGAATTTAAATATAAAATTATAAAAATTAAAAATAAAATGTTGATAATGTTTTAGAGATTTAATAATTATAGAGAATAGTCATTGAATACTTTTGTAAATATGATAGGAAGAAGATAATTATATATAAAGTCCATGTGGAGGATCATTATTTCATTAGAAATAATTGTTTGAGGATATTAATTTATATCTAATTCATTTTGAGATTATAAATGGTTGAGGTTATCCAATGTAATGAGTTCAATATACTACACTTGTTTGAGTTCATTTCGACAATAATAATGGATTATTGTGTGTTGGATAATATAAAATCATACCAAGTATGAAATCATCATATAAAGATGTCGAACCTCATTAACAGCCTTGTTATGTCTACTTTTTTTATTGGAGATAAAAATAGGTTATAGGTTCTGAAAAACAGAATAGTTTAAAAGGGTATTGACAATTAGGGACACTAATTAAGCACCCCCACCACCACCACCACTCTCAGTGTCCTTAACCATTTTGGAGACCCTAAAGATTGTTATTAGAGTCCTTCAAACCTATTATGTTACTCACATGTTCTAATAATAGATGAACGATACTCGGATAATTGAAGTTGAATTCCAACATTTAAGGAAAATTTTGTTCATTCTCGGAAGAAGAGAATTGTACCATATCATATCTAAATTGGTTTATATTCTCTTTAATCCATTCAATATTTATTCATTATTCCTAATAAAAAATCATCATGGTATCTTGAAAAAAATAAAAAAAATTAAAAATATGGAAGGGTTATAAATCCTGTATTATTGTCTTTATCAGAAAAAAAGATGACTAGGGATATCAATTACATACCTAGTAATGTTATTTAGAATTATTTTCAAATAATTTATGAAGGAATCAAAAAAGTAGAAGTAAGTACTGGAAAAAATTAATGAAAAATAGTTTGAAGATGATATAATATTAGAATATGATAATATTAGAATGTTTGTTACAAGGATAAATCAAATTTTCAACACAATTATATGGTTTAGATAAACTATTGAGTATTATACCACAGTAAAGAAAGTTTAACCATTGATAAACTACACACTACTCTTATTATATATGAAATTGGAATATGAAAAAAAAGGAAATAAGAAGAAGGAAATTTCATTCTAAGAGTTAATAGGTAAGAATTTATAAGAGAATAATGACTTCTCAGATGGAATAGAAAACATATAAATTTATTTTGAAACTCTTTCACTAATACTAAGAAATTTCACAAGAGGTGGAAGATGTAAGTGTACAGAAAATCATCGATTGAAATTTCTTAATTGTACAAATTATTTTCATTTATCTTCCTTCTTTCCTATGAAAATTTTGGTAGAAAATAATAATAGATAAGTTGAAAAAATAACTATGAATATGGTATTTTTTATGTTTATAAAAATAAAAATAAGAAACATTTTACTTAGTTCCTTCAAAATTAACATTATATCAATTTATGAAGGAATATATGATATTTTATAAAGTGTTTATAATGATGAGAAAGTTTATATATATATATATATATATATAATAATTTCCTAGGTATAATAGGAATAATAATTAGACCCATTAAAATATGATTCACAGTAAAATAATGACTTTGTTTTAGAGGAAGTAGAGACCGTTGAAGAATATAATATGTGAATGGAAGTTAAGATTTTTTTGAAACGGATAGGATGGATAAGAGATGAAAAAACACAACTAAAAAAGTTTTAAATAATTAAAATTACTACTACATATATAAAAATACTATCTGGTAAAATAAATAGAGATGTTTAATATTGATATTGACAAAAATGGAAATAAAATTGAATACATGAATTAAACTATTACCCTTGGGGATAAGAAAATTGATAACATGAGAAGCAATATGGATACTTTTGTGATATATACTATGAAAAATAAATTCAACATTAAAAAGTAATTTAAAGAAAAAAGTGAATTTTATAAGAAATTAATACTAAGTAGTTACTTTAAACAATATGTAATGTATGAAAAGGGAAAATATAAAGAAGTTATATTAAAAATGAAATTGGATATCCCATTTCTAAGGGTTTTATTTTTTATTAATTAGGATGGTTATCTTATTTTGAATGATTATTCTAGTAAATGTGGAGGCAGATGAATCATAAAAATTGATTAGTTATATTTCCCAAGTTAGATAAGATGTATAGATCCATAAAAATGAATATTATATGTGAAAATATATAATATGTTTAGGATATTTAAAAAGGAAATCGATTTTAATTTTATTAATAAAAAATTTATATTATATTATTAAATTATTAGTCACATGATGGAAAGGAATTATGATGGTTTGAGATTTTTTGATCTTATATATTATTTGGAAAAGTAAAAGAAAGTTTCTATTTGGGTTGATTTGTTTCCTATAATCTGTTATTATTTTTATGTTGAACCTGTTATTTTAGAAAAGAATTATAAACTCGATAGTTTCTTAAAAATTGCAATTAATGTTTCATTATATGAATTTTGGGATTACTTATTGATATTTAACAATGTTTTTTGTAGTAATTTTAGAAAACAATATATTGAACTTCTAGGATTCCCATCAACCAAAAAGCAAGACCACATTGTTGGTCAAGAATAAAGGTAGCATGAATAGCCAATGACTGGAATGGGATGTATTCGTGAGGTTTTTTGGGGTGTTAAAACTCCATGAAATAATTTTTAAGGCATTTTCAAGGCGGCATGACCTCCGCTGAGGCTTTTGGCCCTAGAGTTGTTTTATTTAGCCTCCTATAGCATGTCGAGGTTTATTAAGAGGTAGATTTATAATGTCCGAACTAACATGTGATAAATTATTTATGTTTATATTCATAATTTTATCATTTAAATGTTTTGACTTAAAATATGACATAAAATTGTAGTCCTCAATAACCTCATGTTTTCCAATGTGAGAAGCCAACATTAAAACTGGTTTAACCACGTCACGAGCTCTACTATAGAATGAAGATCAGTTTGGGAGTTTGAATGACCATGAAAATATATGCAACATACTCATACAATAATCATAAATTAATGAAAGTATTTATATGAATAATTTTAGTTTTGTGAGTTGACAGTGCAAGTGAGATTACAATAAGACATGACATGAATCTGTCATATAAGGGATTAAAACCACCAGTAATAAGAAGGATATCCTGTTAATTGAAATAAAATCATGAATTTTTTTATTTATTAATGATAAAGTGACCCTATCCTTTAAAAAAAATTATTACATGATTTTAGGAATAATTAAGAAACAATTACTAGTCAAGGATTGTAATGTATAATATCTTTAGAATATTATACACATAATTAGAAATCATGAATCCAAAATAAATAATAATAATTTATTTAATCTCCATAAATTGATCCTAAATTCATTTTATGTCTTAAATTAGTATAGGATAGCTTGGGGAATACATTAACAAATTGATGGTCTGAAATCCCACTAAGGGAATAGACATAGAAATAAAGTATAACACTAGGGTTAGAAGGTGTACCATGATGACATAAAATGGCATAGAACATGTATAAAAATAAGGAGTTATACCATGAAGAACATGGGATCATGTAATAATATAATCATTGTAATGTGGAAATACCATGAAACATCACATAAGCATGAGTCAAGGATAACTACCAAAACCACTGAACATGATGAACAAAGTCCCAAAAAAGGGATCAGGCTTACTCTTTATCCCAACATGATGTCTAATGACCGTAAATAATTACCTAATGAATTGTAGTGGTATCTAGGAGTGACCATCATAATATTTTCATTCATATGTGTGCCATATGAACAATCAAGTATAAGGAAAAAAACATTAGTGTTACCAATGAAAAGAAATGGGTATCATAATTATGTCATAGAGCATAAAAATAGGTATATCATAAAAGTGTCCATAAAATAATTGATTTAATTCATAAATGAAAATTCATATGGTAAAATAGGAATAGATCATGAAAAATTATTGTCAATGGAATTGAAAACTTGTAAATATTGTGTTTAAGAAGCATTAGAAAGGAGCATTATGATGTGGTTTAAAGGAAAATATAAAAGAGCCTTTAAAGTGGAGAAATGAATAATTTTTTGCATAAAAATAGAAATAAAGTAAGATATTTTTTCAGGATAAAAATATTTATTTTTTTAAAAATAACAGGGGATTAAAATATATTTTGTATGTTACTTGAAAATGGGTATGAAATTGGGTAGTTCCCTTTATTTTAGCTTTTTTACAAAGAAGAGTTGATAAGAGAACCTTTTAAAACATGTATTTACGGATAAAATAAATAATAATAGATCATGGAACATATGTTTGGAAAATATTTATATAATTAGGAATAACTAAATAAGAAAAATTAATAATTTCATTCAGGTAAAGAGATAGAAATATTACCTGAAAGAAATATGTAGGTACGAATAGAATCACTTACCTTCTGTTCGAAAGTGTTCTACCTTTTACATAACATCATGTATAATTAAATTATATTAATTAAAAATTAAATTAATAACATATTAAAAAATAGATTTATTATAGTTATATTATGTTCATTTAGGGAATTTATTATGAGTTATAAGATGCAATTTTTTCATTCGTGAGTGTTTGTTTTTGTGGTTTTCATGATCAGTTCACTTGTATAAATTTATAAAAGATCATAAAAAATGATAATATTTATCCAAAATTGAAATTATAGGTTATTAATGAACATAAATAATATTAAATGGTCTTATGTATCATTTTGTATTTTTATGAGGATGATTTATCAGATAAAATGTTATGGACAACTCTTTAGATTGCTTTGGTGTTTTCTGGATCATCATAAACTAGTATTGTATTATTAATTAATATTATGTATATATACTAGTTTTAGAAAAGTAAATAATTTGTAACATAAATTTTAAAATTTGGTTTAACCATTATATTTTTTTTATGATCAGCTGTGAAGGCGGTATTATAAAATAAATCAAACATTATCCATAAAGTTGGTGAATCGACACCTCATGGGCAATGTTTTCATTTTTAGAACAAAAGGGGGAGAGAAGATAATTGATGGTGGATATAATAAAATTATTTTATTTAAAATATATTGTATTTTTTATGACACTTTATAATATGATGTTGAGGATAGGATAAGATATTAAGAAAAATTGAAAATAAATTAAAATAAATCGAAAAAGGATTTTACATCTTGAACATCTTCTCCTTGAGAATTTCCTTAGGGAAATTGGGTTTTTTTCTTTTGTGGAGACCAAAGGATCATGGAAATTGGGGGCGAGGATTAGGATAGTATTTGTAATAATTTTTACAAGCTGCACATTTTTTTGAGGTGTGATGATAAGGGGTGGTGACGAGTTTTATTTATAGCTGTAAGAGATAAGTATTTTTGATTATTTATTTAGTTCGGATATTATTTTAGCTCAAGACTATCAATAGTGTGTATTATTGTGACTAATTACATTAACTAGTTCATGTGTGTTATAAATAATGGTTCTTATATCAGCATACATCATCTATGCCTCAATAATTTATTTATTTATCTGATAGCGTATATTATTTTATTTCAGAAATCACCAAAAGCACAACTATTTTTAGAAAATACCAAAAACATACCCTAGCCATTTTTCAACATGTAGATTTAAAAAATGGACTGGATTATATGAAATTATTTTTTTCTAAATATGAGGTGTTAAATATTTAATTAAAATTAGTATTTATTTGAAAAAATACCAATTTTAAAATTATAACGGATATTATAACACATTGAAAAAATAAGTAAGGTCTAACAAAGTTATTTTATAACAATAAGAATACAAAATATTTGTTCTTGAATCTATTTTCTATAAATAAATTTTCTTTTAAATCATTGTATTAATTATAAAATCATAAATAAACATTTATGTTTCAAAAAAATATCAATATTTAATTTATCATTTTTAAACCATCTATTTACTTATTCCACGACATAAATATATCATATTTTCATTTATAAGATGCCTAAATTTTATTTATCATTTCATAGGTATGGTTACCAATCTATTGGTTGGGTTACTATTCTTAATTTTCACATTACTATTCCAATGATCATGTTACTATTCTGTAGGATTAAGTTTCTTAATTTCTAGAAATACTTCTTATTTTATTAATTATTCATTTATAATGTTTTTATTGTGTTCTATATGTGATTTTATGTGATTTATACTATATTAATTAATTATAAAAATGGAAATTCCATTGATAAATTTTTTAGGTAATTACATTCTTCCACTCGTATAAAATTTCTCCAGTAAAATGTCATTTTACAAACTATGTTGAAAATAGGTTAGGGTACATCTCCTTTATTACATCCCCTAGTTCACATTTTTATTATTTTTACTTATGGTTCCAAAAATGTAATTTGACTAGGTGTGTTGTCTTATTGAATAGAAATTTATCTATGTGATCTAAGATCTTCACTGAATGCTCCCTGTAAGAGAGATCATTTTCCAACAATAGCACTTCTAAATGCAGTACACGTGGAAGACATGGTATGTACTTCCACAAGAAGGATATATGGAATTCCTCATGTACTTGAATCATGTTTGGTTGAACTTCTAGTCAACATCCCACAACTCTGACATGATCAATAATATCAAAGGGGTCAATGTCCCTAGCACACTGCATTCCTTTCTTCCAAAATCTCATGATCCTCTTCCATGGATATATGTGGAGGAATACCATGTCTTCAACCTTAAATTCTTCATCTTTTCGACAATTGTATAAAGAGCTCTTATTTTGACTTTTATAATCCTTGATGTGATACTGAATGTTTTTCAAATTTTCCATTAATTCTTCAACCATTTCAGGTCATCGAAGCTTAAGTTTACCAAATTTATCCCAGCATGATTATGTTTTTCATATTTTACCATAAAAAGATTAATATGGATCCATTTGGATGCTCTAGTTAAAAAAATTAATTTAACTTGACCAATGGTAGATGTTGGACCCATACTACCTTGAATTCCATAGAACAGTATTTCAACATGTATCATAAGGTCTGAATATTCCACTCAGATTGGCCATCAGTTTTAGGATGATAAGACGAACTGAATTTTATCTCAATGTTTATATAATATTGATTAATCTTCTAGAAATTTGAGGTAAATATTGAATCATGATAAGATAGAATTGATAGTAGTACTCCATCAATCCTCACCAAAATATTTATGTATATCCATGAATGATGGTTGAGTGAGAAGTCTTATTGAATTTCGATAAACTGATAAGTCCTCTCAAATCTCAATATCCACTTCCATGGAGATATATGGAAGAATCCCATGTTGCAAATGATATAATCTAGGTCTCGTTGATGGTTTTCTGCATAGGTCCTCTATCTACTTTGGGATGTATTGATTTGTTGATGAATAGTTTTCACCATTTCGATAATGACCTATATAGAATTATTTACATGAAATATCAGTGCATTGACGGGCTATAATGGGTCCTTCCCATCACATATTAAGTTAAATTATTTACTTATATATTGAATGATGAATTTAATTAATAAATGGTATTCGTTACCAATATATATTTGTATTGAGTATATAATATGGAATATCAAGATAGCATCTATCAGTCAACTAATTTTTCTAAAAAATATAGGTAAATATCAGATATCGATTAGATAAAGTTGACAGTGGTACACCAAAAATCATCACCACTTATTTTATTTATATACATTAATATGGGTTGATTGAGAAGTCCTCTCTAATTATAATAATGTGACAACTCCTCAAAAATATCATGATCCTCTTACATGGAGATATGTGTAGAAATACCTTGTATCGATCCTTAAAATCTAGGCCTCGTCGATGATTGTCTACTTCTCTATTCTATTGACTTTTAGATTTTTTTATGTGATGCTAAATGGTTTTCACCTTTTCCACAATTTCATTGACCATTTTTATTCTAGCTGCTTATGTTCACTGACTGCATCCCAATGTGTTGGTGTTCTGTATCTTTTCCAATAAAGGGCTTTATAATGATCCATTTAGATTCTCGATTGGAAACTATTGTTGTATGAGGACTTGAATAGAGGTATATGTTGGTCCCATCCTCCCATGATTTACATAGAACATTCTATCAACATTTCTTATAATGTATGAATATTCTACTCAGATTGTCCATTAGTTTTAGGATGATAGGTCATACTAAATTTTTCTCAGTATTTAGAACATGTTGAAGGCTCTTTCATAACTTAGTGGTAAATAGTAGATTCGAATCAGATACAATATATATTGGTAAAACATGAAGACTCCCAACTTTTTTTATGTATATCATATAAGTTGGTCAAGTGATAATCCCTCTAAAAATTCCAATAATGTGAGTTGTCTTTATAAGTCGATCCATGATGAACCATATCGCATAATATTCATGGAGTATTTGTACATCGAGGGGCTATAACGGGCAATTATCATCACTTATTAAGTCCAATTATGTCTTTGTATTTTGAATGATTAATTTCATTCATAAAATTATTCCTTACAAATATAAATTTGTATTGAGTAAAGAATATAAAATATCAAGATTTCTTCTATCAGTCAAATAACTTTCATAGCAAAGTGAAGGATGTAGAAGTGGGTTACAGTTCAAAAAATATGCATATAAATGATATAAATTGTAACACCCGAAGTATCCATAGTATGTTTCTCTTTGAATAATACAATAGCTTGCATTGCACCTAACCTCAAGTTCTAGCACACCATGACCAATCAAACTAGCCATTAAAAAACACTTACGAATAGTAATACCCCCTTTTTAAAATTTTTTAAATTTTATTTTTAAAAAATGGACTTCATTTTTGGATTCAAAATATCAAAATTATCTTTGGGTGAATTTTTGGTATTTTTCTAAAAACATTCAATTTATGATGAATAGTGAAAAACACTGCTTCATTGTCTAATACTGACTTTTTATTTATGTACTTATTTTTAATTTAAATTTATTTTAATGTAAAAATAGATACATAATACCTATATTAGTCCAATTTATTTCATTGTATTCATTTTATAATAAGATTAGATATATATAATTTTATTGAACTTTTACCATCTTTTACCTGCCTTCAAGGAACATGTTCACATTTTCATACAAAGTAATTTTACCACTTCAGTAAATTGAATTTAAATAATCCAAGAAACACGGTTGAAATAATTTTGTAAAATGTGGTTCAATAGTATGAAAATAATTTTGGGTGAATGGAAACCTTTTAATTTTATTTACGAGGGTTAAAAGTTAATATGGTAATTACATATAAACAATATATTATAATTACCCTGGAACATGTCCTAATTCTATTGGATAAATTTATTTTGAAACAATTCAACCTTATGAATAATATATGATCCTCTCTTATCCATTTGGATTAGATTATGACATTTATTATTATTTTATTTAAAGAATAGTTACAATTATTAAATTCAAATTTTAATAACTAAACCATTTTTAATATAGGGTTATATATAAGATAAATTTGACTATAAATTTTCATTTGAAAGATACCAATATTTTATACATCATGGTATTTTATTTTATAAATTTTAGACATTATATAATTAAATTTATTTTTGACACAATGATGATGTAGTAATTACCATATTAATGAAAGAGTAAAATAATTGATGATATAAATATTAAAATAAATTTAAATTGAGACTTTTGATGCATTCCACGAAATTTTCTAGTTAAATAATACATGTTATGGTTTATTCAATGAATTATTTTTCAAGTAATCATGCGGTTTTGACTTTCATAAATACCAAATACTAAATAGTGTCAAAATTGACATAAATGATTTTTTTAAAACAAATACTATTTTATTAAATGATATAATATTCTTAAAAATATATGGATCAGCCAAAGGACGTAAATAATGTTATATATGTCATTAATGAACCACTTGCAGTTCTCTTTGTAGTTTATAGTTTTTTTATTAACCATATAGTGTAAGAATTCAAGAAGACATGGTAATAGTTAAACTATTGAACTAAGAGTTAAATCTAAAAGATAAGGTTAACATAGTGATCTAGACATTTCTAAAACCAATTTTTTGAGAGGTTTTAGACCCAAAAACACCTTATCCTAGAAATAAACTTATTTGGAGCCATCAGAAACCGAATATTATTTAATAATAAAATAATATTTCAAGCTTTTCCTAAAGAGATCATCACCTCTCTTATAAAAGGGTACTTCACCTTATCTTAATTTGAAATCTCCAAAGCCATTTCGCTCAGCCAACCCCGGTTCAAATATTCTCCCAACTATCCTCACTTCCACCAAGATTACTTACATATATCATAAAACCAATTTGAGGATCCCTTTTGTTCAAATAAAAAGGAAGAACCTGGAGAATAGGTAATTATTTTGTCACCTCTTTCGAAGTTCTTTTCTTCTTGCACTTACTATTTCTTTATTGTTTCCATAATAAAATAATAACTCCAGTACATTATAAATACTGTAATGTTATTATAAATATTTTACAATAGTATTCATCATTCTATCCATCCTTTTAATGAACAAGTCACCATACTTGCGTACGTACGGCTTACCGTCTCCACGTCGTGGTGTAGTTTGTTATTCAACATTTCATTATTTCGATGGTTATAATAATGAGTATAATGGATATAAATAATAAAAATAAAATTTGAATTATTATGTATAAATAATATGAAATAAAATTTAATAATATATCACTATCAATATAATGATATTGTCGCTTGTGCGTACGTACGGATTACCGTCTCCGAGATGTGATGAAATTTCATTCCCCATCATAACCATTAAAGAATAATTTAATTTTATGATTAAAAATTATGTTTAAGAACTTATTACTATTTTGGATATGAATAACATACATCCTATCTATATCAAACATGACTTATGTAACAAAACATTTAAAGTAAAATGAATCGGTTAACAACCAAAAACAATGATACCACTAAAATATTATTAACAAAATAATAATTGAATATAAAATATGATATCATATTTATGTATATAGTTCGTGTAATTTAATAACAATTATTTAACCATTATATAGAAGGTTAATATACCCTTGACTAAGGTGGTTTACAAGGTAAGGGTTAATTCTACAATCTATTTATTTATCTGAGGTTGTTTTTACATAAATATATAATGGGACCTCTTTATCATCCACATCTATGTTTCTTAAAAATATAATTCAATTTTTTTTTACTAATTCCTATATTATGGGTTAAAGTAATTTATACCCTTGTTTTACTTTTATTAATTTTTTTGAATGTAATATTTCCATCGCTTTCCAAATAGGGTACTTTATGACCTTTTTGAAAAATTTTGGAAAAAATGTTTTTTTAAATTATACGGAAGGTGCAGCTAATTTCCGCCATTAAAACCCCTTAAAAAATTCCCTTACAAGATTATAAGAATATTTTCAAAATAAAATTTTTCTTTATTTTTGAATGATTTCAACGTAGAAATAAATATTTCACTTAAATAGTTTTTTGTATTGATTTCATCTATGTAAATATCCTTCATTGGATTTTACGTTTGTTTGAAGTTGATTTATTATGATACAATATTCCATATTGTATTGATGGTTTTTTTATATGTTTGACTGTGGATGTGATATTTTTGTACCATTAAGGGTTTATGGTTAATGTATTGACATTTTATGGTAGTTTTAATACGAATGTTTATATTATGTTTCAACATTTTCTTATGAAGAATGCATTAGGCTAAATAAGTGACGGGCAGAGCCCGCTATAGCTCCTCGATGCATCGGTAGCTCACATTAGACAAATTAGTGTCTTGGCATAAGGCCTTTACAAAACATTATTTGTAGTCTTGTAATGAGTCCTTGACAATGTGGTTATGATGTTCAACATTATAAATTCCATCATTATAAAATTTTCAATTTATATTAGATGTTAATATTTGACTAGTAGAATATCCATGTGAATAAGTAAATGGATTTATTTGATTTATCTTCACCATATTATGATAATGTTTATATTTAAAAGTATTTTGTTTTAATATTATACATTTCCTTAAATGTTTATTCTTATTTATGATAGTTTCTCTTAAATTGTTATCCTTAATAAACATCTGAGCTCACTCATTTCTTATTCTTTAATTTTTCCAAGATGTGAAGAAGTATTTTATGATTGAACTACAAGATTTGGCTATGGGATATGAGTGTGTTTCAAATAGGACAATATGTTTTTTTCATTTCAAAATGTATTGAAAAACTTATGTATATATCTAGTACTTATAAGGCAACTAAATTGATCAGTTTCCAGATTTCATCCCTTTGGATTATGCCAATGTTATGTAATAATGCACAAACTTTGGGTAACTAAGGCCAGGGTGTTACATAAAGAATATATATATTTAGGTTAAATTTAATTTCCTATGAAATATGATTACAATAAATTGAATATTTCATTATAATTTTAAATACCACAAAATTAATGAGAATTAAAAGATGATTATAAATCCATCAGAAATAAAGTTTCTGTAATAAATTTATGTCTTTTAGAGATTTCAATAAACAGATAGAAAAATATTAAAATAAATTTTAATTAAGTAGTTTTATTTTTAAAACCATTGAGAAAATTTAGAATAATATAAATATTATAAAATGGTTGTGGTGGTGGGATGGTCTGTTAACATTGTTTATATTAAAAAGAAATATTCCTTATGTCATTTGTAAAAAAAGAAAAAAATGCCCCTTTTACAAAAAAATATAACTATTCATTTAAAACCTTTTATAGATAAACTATAACTTCAAGTATCATTAATAAAATCATTTTTTAAAATACAAAATTCTTTTTTAAGAGATTTTTAGAAAAATATAGACATGGAAGAAAAATATACCTCATAAAAAGAGAAATAATATCATATTTTCATTAAAAATATATATTTTCATAATTAAATTTATCAAGAGATAAAAATTATGAATAAAATAGAGAAAATTATTAAATATCCATAGGATAAGAAAATATATTGATTTTATGAAGGATCTATTTTAATATTAATTTATTGAAAATAAGAGCAATCTCAAAAAAATAGATTGTACAAAAAATCCTTACCTCTTTGGTATTTTTTAAATTATAACACTTTTAAAGAATAAAATTGATTTTAAACATAAATAATCATTAAAAAAATTATATTCCTATTAAATATATATAAAATATAATATATTCAACACATAAGAACAAATGTGTCCATAATACCAAATATGATTCAATGGAGTGGAAATTCAGATAAAATCATTTACATTGATCATAATTTTGAAGTGATAATTTTTAAATGAATTTATTCTATTTGTAAAATTTAAATGAACATAAAAATATGAGATAAAGTATTCAATTTTCTTTAAAAAAAATAATGCCACATCAATGTCAGTAAATAATTAATATAACTCAAAGAAATGAAATTGAGTTGTGGAATCCCTTACATCATTCTTCCAATTAGATTAAAGTGATTTAACATCATTAATGATAAATATAAATTTACTATAATTATATAATACAAACATATACATACTTATAAAATCAATTATGATCCACTCATAACATTTTAATACCAATTTATTAATAATTCGTTATTAAAATTATTGTTTTAGAGCATTAAATGTCTCGTTTTTTCATGTAATTTTCATTTCAGTAGTTTCATTTATCATTTATTGACCATGTTTAAATATTTCCCAAAATATTATTCAACATATAAATATAATATATATTCAATATATAGTTATTTATAGTAATAAATACAATATATATAAACAAAAATGAATTATACTATTTATGGGGACGATAGGTTATATATAGGCATTAACAAAGCTTTGCTTTTTAAGGGATGGAAAAAAAGAAAGTTAAATAATAATTCACCTTAAAACCCCATAGTTTTATCATATATTGAATTTATATTTAGTAGTTACATAATTATATCTGTCTAGGTTAATTGGTGATTAAAATGAACATAATCACTTCATGGAGGTGGTAGTCCACATGTACACACAATCGATGTTTTCTTTTACAATATGGTGGGAATGAGGTGGATAAAGGGTGTTACATTCTAATAATACAAATTTAAAATTTTTATTACATAGAATTAATGATTTTATAATTGATACTACGGATTTAGAAGAGGTATATGAATAAATAAAATTAAAACTACTCAGTTAATAGTTATACCTATTCATTGTGAATCCTCTTTTAGATTAAACATTAAACCTTGAAAGGATGACCTTTTTTCAAGTTGAAAATCTCTAATAAATTTTGAGTAAACATAGGAGAATATTATATTCTGGTTTCACTGATATATAAGGCTCAAACATTGTGAATAGTAAAGTAGAGGAGATTCTCATTTATAAGTGAGGGGAAGGGCACTCTTGGATTTACTTAAAGTAATAAATTAATATAAATTAAATTTTAGAATAGAGTGGAAACTAATTGGTATATTTAAAATATATTATTAATATAATTCTAAATTATAATATCCAATAATATTTGTGTAGTTTTTGTTATCATTTACCCTTATCTCTAAGTTTTAACACCCCCTGTTAACAATTTTTATTATGACAATGTATTCATAGTTTTTTAATATTTATGGGTCATAAAGTTACTATAAAAGAAAGAGTGGTTAATAAAGAGAACATGCTTGATATGATAAAAAATATTATATTCACTTGTAAAAATGGAATATTTTTTTATTTTTAAATAATTTAATAAAATATTCTTTATTAGAAAATATCATTAATTTTATTTTTTGAAATACATGAAATATCATAATATAATATGTGTATAACATATTAAAATGGTTAGGAAAATGAAATTTATTTGAATATAAGGAATATATAATCTTAATATAATTATTTAAGAAATATTTTATAGGTTTATATATCATTTTAAACCTTTTACTTTGGGTTTAAATTGTGGTTAACAAATTTTAACCTTAGTCATGGTAATTGGTTTTTCAATAGTAATGGTATATAATTTTAATTATAAAGTGTAAATTGGATCATAAATGGATAAGGTATGAAATTTTAATTCATTTATCATTTTAATTTTTCCCTTTAAATATTTTTATGTTTTTAATCAATTTAATAAAATATATGTAACATAAATTACTAATAATGTCATCTTAATAACTATTCACTTAATTTGGATATAGAAACTAAATTGTGGTAATTTAATAAGAATAAAAACATTTAAAAATATATAATATGTTATATTGATCTTAAAAGTTGATGAGAAACTTTAAAACACCCAATAATATTACTTTTAGTTTTTTTTAATGTTCATTTACATAATATTTTTACTACTTGCACTAGACTTGTTTTTGTGTTGTGTAAGGATTTTTGGAAATAATTTCATAAAAAATTAAAAAATAATTAATTAAGTTAAAAATTAAAAATTTAATTTTTAAAGTTTCATATTTACCAATAATAATGTCTTCAAAATTTATTTAATACGTTACATTATCTTTTCTAGCATTGGGCAAGCATTAGACAAGTATTTGGATATGTCACTTTTTATATATCTCAAAAAATAATATATATACCTAAAATAATAATAATAATTCATATTTAACAAAAAATTTGAGACAAGACTTAAACCTCTAATATTATGTTTAGGATGAAAAATTTTACTTTTTATGTAACGTCAAATCACACCATCAGAACTAAAAATACTTTTCATATTTATCAATAAATATATTATAATTTTTTAAAATTATTTATATTTAATTTTTTAGTATATAATTAATGATTCATTAAATTAATTTAATTAACCTTTATATCATTTTTATGTCTTGGGGATATCATAAAAGATATTGTAGTTCATAAAAAATGATTTTTTTATTCATCAAAAATTCAACTTCTTCATAGAAATTTGAAAAACCATACTAGTACAAATTTTCATTTATAAGTCCAGAAAATTTATTTTATTTCATAAAATAATGATCCTTTAGGTGACCAAAATCAATTTTAATATAAGTACTTATAGAACACATAAACAGTGTTCTAAGAAAAAATGTGGTTTTAAGCATAAAATATAACATATATCAAAATCATGAACATTGAAAATTAATATTGAATTAATTAGATTATAATAAATAAAATATACCATATTTCACCTTAAAAGAAAATTAAAAATATAATTATAATTTTATATTACAAGATTTCATGAAATGAAATGAAAATATTTGAAAAATGATATTTTTTATTATTCACTAAAAATTCATTCATTTAAAAAAAATCAAAATTTCCCCCTAATAAAATTACAATATTATAATTTCAAAATTTAATCTCATTTAATAAAATTAAATTTCTAAAAGTGGATTATATTAAATATAATTTTCATGAAAAAAATGAAATAAATTCATTTTTTAAATAACTTTTTGAAGCATAAAATTACATCACTAAAAATTGAGTGTTTATTTCTAAATAATTAATCTAAAACATTATATTTATTAGGTACATTATTAATATATTTTGTAATGAAATCAATCATATCCATACCTTCCAATTCAAGGGCTAGGTTATAGTGGTCACATTTAAAAAAATATAATATATCTTCATTTTCTTAAAGAATCACATTTTATGTTAAGAAAGATATGAGGCATATTAATTTTTATACAAAATTTTTAAGGTGTTAAAGGTAGGAAGACATGTTATAATGTAATACGTTAAACTCTGGGAAGTTCTTACATATTCCAAGAAGATCATGGATCTGGTCAATGTTATTAAAAAATCATTTACATGATAACTACTTTAAAAATATTAGACAAGTACCTTCAACACCATAATTTCATCATTATAGTGAATACTGGTCAACTATGTCATCATCATATTTTAGTCATCCAAAATCATTCACATTAATTGATTATTTCATACTATATTTCATAATTCAAGCTCACTTTAGGACTCATCATAAGTCTCCACATCCAAATATGTACTTGTTATTAGAAGATTCAAACCACATCATGAATTTTGGATATAATCATATAAAATCCCAAAAACAAAACATTTAAATAATCAGTAATTTATATATCAATGATCAGGTCCAGCTCTAAAATCATCCCAACCACCCTAGTTTCATCTCCAACATCATTGTACAAAATACAATTCATCCCACCATATCTAGAATCAATCATTAATACATCATTAGTTAATTCCCACTCATTTTTTGTTGATATACATCCATTAATATTGCATCAAGCATCTATCCCATGGCCTATCACACATTCCAAACAAATTATGATATAAATCCTTTAAAAGAAGGGTCTATTATCTTAAAGAATTCACATAAGAAAACCAATCATTTCATGCACACAAATCAAAAAAAACAAAGGCTATAACATCAAGGGATTTACGACTCATAAAAAGGAGTGGGATCATTCAACCCCAATCTATTATATTTAATACAAAATCATTTTAATTCTCATCTATAAATAATCGATTTATTTTTCATAGGTTTCCAGAAATATGATACCAATAATTAATTATCTAGAAATAGCTATGGATCATTCACAAACATTCTTTCTATAATATTTCAATACGTTTTATATATTCAAGGAAGAAGGATAAATAATTCACGTGAAGATTCTACAAATCATTTTTATCATTCCAATTCTATGTTTTTTATCTAGTTTATGAATCTCAGTAGTTCTATTTCAAAAAAAATGCATCCAATATATAACACTTTATTTTTTTATCAAAAGGAAACATCAAAAATACTAAATCGCATGTAATCAAAAAATATGAAATTTTTCAATTCAATTATTTTTGTTGTATTAATGAAATAATATCAATTTAGATTCCATAATAATAATTTATCTTCATTCAATTATTACCATATTATAAAATATTAACACTGAATGTTATTTATAGATTATAAGTTAATAGAATTAATCTTATAAAAGTAAACTTTATTTTTTGAATAGTATTATAAATTTATTGAATTTTATACCACTCTTTCCAATAATGATAAAAATATTCATCCACTATATATGATTTAAAAATTATTAGAGTATAATATTTTTTTCTTTATTTTATATTATACATCAACACAAAATCAAAAATTACACATTATAATAAATTGTATAATTCACATGTGATATCTCTTTCCCCTACATCCTATTATTTCAAAATTATGAAATATGAAAAAAAACGTGATAATCCTATTTTTATCTGTATGGTAATTTCTATATTTTTGAAATTTTATATGAATAATAATACACTATATCTGGTTATTTATGTTATTGTTATACCCACTTTAAATAACTAATCAATAAATATTAATCATCAAGGAAAAAAAATAAATTCATATGGAGAATACTAAAATTTCTTCTATTTCATTTCATTATTACAAATAATGAAATAATAATTTCTAACATCAATGTGAAATATTATTTCTCTATTATACCCTTAATAATAATATTAATTTTGAAGAAAGAAATACCATCCTAATTTATTTCCATATTATAATAATAATAATTGTACAACATGTAATTTCCCATGTTTGAAATAATAATAAAATTGCATGTGATTCAATTTTCTATTTTTCCTTTAGTTTTTCTGAATTATTATCATTTAAAATATAATTTAAACTATTAATTAAAACATTCTAAATTCACACATTCACTAATTAAAAGTGTAGTTTTAGATCTCATATGTCTTTTAATCTTTGCATGAATTGTACCAAGAATATGAGAGAGAAGATGATAGTTGTATTGAAATAACATAGTAAGAACTTGAGGGATATTTTAAAAGACTTGAATATATTTAATAGAGATTATAGGAACATTTAAACTCAATGATTAACTCAAGAAACTCAAATAATAAAGAATATATTATTTTATAAGATAATAATTTTTTACATATCTTCACATAAAACATACCAAAATCCACTTTTTTAATTCACATAAAATTTTCTTTGATTTTATTTCCCACTCAGTTAATAATTCAAAACTATAAATTCTAATAAATTCATAGATTTAATTATATTTCTTGTTATATATTTAAAACCATGATTCATTATAAGTATTTCATTATTATTTAAAATAATATTCTCAAGGTAGAAATAGGGAATGAAATTATATTTATAATATAATTTTACCAAACTCAATGTGGAATATATGTGTTGGGTAAGGGTAGATTGAAATACATTTTTGTAACTTATAAAAATTACTTTACTTAAGAAAAATAAATCACTTATAAGTGTTGTTGGGACTTTACACTTATGCAACATGGAACACCTTGACATGAGACCACGAAATTTTTTGCAATATTGGAATAAGACTCTCAAGTTATGATACCCTCATATAAGGATTGATTCTTACCATTATATGATCCTAATAAGAGCATCTTGATCTCTAAACAACATGGAATTCACCTACACATTAAAATCTACCCCTTAACTACCCTTATATGAGGTAAGGAAATAACATATACTCAGTACATTAAACTTCTTATTGATAAGGAAAATTAAATTTCCATTATACAAGATATATATACATGAGATATGGGTATCAAGTAATAATAAGGTAGTTCAGATAATAAATTGATTTTTCTAATTAAATAAAGTATAATTAATTAATAATTGAAATTTTTATTTATTATAAAATTGTAAATTACTTCCTAAAATCATCAAATAATATTAAAACATCCAAATTGATTTTTAAAACTAAATTTTAGACTTTAAAAATATATTTATAATCTAAAAAAATAAAACCACTTATAAAATTTATAAGAAATATCACAACCCAATGGACACCACAAAAAAATAGACGTAGGCTCAAAAAGAATTGAGACCTTTATGTTTTTGAACCCTCATTATTTTTATGTTTTATTTATTATAAATTCAAGTTTATTTCACATGATTATATAAATGACCTATATTTCCAAGATATTTTTTGATGATATGAATGTATTTTCCACATAATTTCATATAAGTATGAGGATGTTATCTCAAGGGGATATTAAAGGATCAACCTAAAAGAGAAATAATCAAAATTGAATATTTAGAGAGACCCATCCATTGAATAATAGCCTTTTAGATGACTCTTAAGGTTGAATTTTAGGTGTTTTAGAAGTCTTGAAGATGAGTTTAATTAGTTATACTTGTACCACCGAGGAATACAAGAAAATGAAGTAATCATTATATAAAGGTCATGAAACTCATTAAAAACCTTTCTATAACTAATTTTTTATTTGTATTGGTTATAAAAATAGAATAGAGGTTCTAAAAGCACAACAGTTTAAATGGGGTTTGAAAATTAGGGACACTGATTAAATAACCCCCCTCCCCCCACCACTCTCAGTGTCCTTAACCCTTCAATAGATACTAAAAATTGGTTTCATATTGGGTAAACTCCCTGGTATTACTCATAAGTTCCCAAAATAGATCCACCCAAAACATTTGATTTAAATCGAGTTACAACATTTTATGAAGAAACAATGCATGCCTAGAATGAGAGAATGGAAGAATGAATTCTCCCATGACTAATGGTTTTATTTGATATTACTGAGGATGATAATATTTTGGTGAATGATTATGTCTGTCTCCGTGGAGAAAGATAAATCTTGAAATATTTATTATTTATATTCCCTAAGTTATAGAATAAGTATAGCTCCATTCACATATGAAAAATATATTTGAATATATATGTATGATGTTGATGAGATTAAAAAATGAGGTGTATTATGAATTTCTTAAAAAGAATTTCTATTGGAGTATTAAATTATTATTCACATTATAGAAGGAAATTAAGAGTGTTTTAGAATTTTCCATGTTCTACATTTTTCTAATAGAAAAAAGAAAGTTTCAATTTGAGTTGATTTGCTTCCTATAACATCTTCTTTTCTAGGTTTATCATAAGGTTTTATAAAAAGAATAAGAATTTTTGAGTATCTTACAAGTTAAAATTCATGTTTCATTTTATGAATTTTGGGATTAAATATCGATATTTAACAAAGTGTTTTAGGACAATTTTATAAAAAATAGTTTTAACTCAAAACAGACCCATCTCCCAATATGCCAAACTATATGGTCCGTCAAGATTAAAGTCTGAATAAATAGCTAAGGAGTGGCTGGTGAAGTATTTGTGAGGTCGTGTGGGGTGAAAAAACTCCATGAGAAAATAAAGTATACACATGCAATGTAGCATGAGACTCGCCTAGGATTATCACCCTTAGGGATTTTATTTACCTCATATAGTATGCTTATGTTTATTAATAAGTGGATTACAGAAGTCTTGAAAAAAATGGATAAATTATATATGTTTAAATTTATAATTTTAACATGGAATTGTACTATCTTAAAACATGACATCAAATAATAGTCATTATTAACCTCAATCTTTCATATGTGAGAAACATATAATGCAAGTGGTTCAACCATGTTGTAAGCTCGGCTATCGAATGATGACCAGACCAAAGTATGAATAACATAAAAAATCACTCCCACATACTCAACCAGTAATCAGGAATCTATGAAAGGATTTATAAGAAGAATTTTAGTTTTGTTTGTAGATAGTGCATGTGATCTTACCAAAATATAGGGCATTAAGATATCATATAAGATATTAAATCCTCCATAAATAAGAAGGGTGTAATGTTAGTTGAAATATAATTTTTCAATTTTGTTCATTTATTATTGATATAGTGTCTCTATCCTTTTCAACATATTATTACATGATTTTAAGAATAATTATCCAATAATTATAAGCCAAGGATTGTAAAGTCTAGTGTCTTTGGAAGATTAGATACATAATTAGGAAGCATGAAACCAAATTAAAATCAACTTTTATTTAATATCAATAAATGGATCAAAAATTCCATTAATCACTTACATAGGTATAATATAACATGGGGAATACATGAACAAAAGGATAAGATAAAAACCCCAGTATGTTAATAAACAAATAATTAAAGCATAAAACATAGGTTAAAAGGCATAACATGATGAAATTAAAAAGGAATGGAACGTTAATAAAAATAAGAAATAATGACATGTAGAACATGGGATAATGTAATCATATAATCATAGGAATTTGGAAACAATATGAAACATGACATAAGCATGAGTCGAGGCTAACTATGAAGACCATTTCACATGGTATACAAAGTCCCATAAAGGAATCATGCTTACTCCAAATCCCAACTTGACATCTCATGAGACTAATACATTACCAAATGAATTTGAGTGATTTATTAGAGAATCCATCATACATGTCCATGCACATGTCTTCCACATGAATATTCAAGCATACTGAATTAACATTATGTTTTCACATGGAAAGAAATTGGTATCATAATCATGTCATTAAGCATTAAAATGGTATTATCAAAAAATTGTCCATGAAAGAATGGATATAAATCATAAATGGACTTTAATAATGTAAAATGTGAATATATATTTATAAATTATGTCCCATGTAATTGAAAACTTGTAAAAATAGTGTTTAATAAACTTTATAAATGATCACTTTTGTGTGTTTTAATGGAAAATAATAAAGAGTCATTCATGAGATCAAGAACATAATTATTTGAATAAAACTAGAAAGAAACCAATATAGTTTTTCATGATAAAATAGTGATTTTATAAATATAATGGTGCCTTAAAATATATTAGGGATTGTACTTTATAATGGGTAAGATGTTGGGAAGTTCCCTTTATTCAGGCTTGCTTATCGGGAACAATTGAGAAGGGAACATTATAAGACGTGTATTTTCTGATCCAAGAAATAAGAATTTAGCTTGGAATTTTTTTTAGAACATAAAAACATAATTTAGGAGAATTGAATAAGAAGAATTAATAATTTCATAGAGGTAAAGTGACATATATGGTATCTCAAAAAAATGTATGTTCAGAGAGAATCCCTTACTGTATGTCTAAAAGTGTTCTTCCCTTGTAGTTAATGTCTTGGATAATGAAATTAGATTCATTAATAATTTAATTCAAAACCTAATAATCAATATTTTATTAATTATAATTTTATTATGTTTTTTATATCCTTTTTTTATGAGTTATAAGAATCAATTTCATCATTTGAGGGTGTTTGTTTCCTTGGTTTTCACGATCAGTTCACTTTTATACGTGCATGAAAGACTATGTAAAATGAGAATAGTTATCTTGATTTGAAATTACATGTCATTAATGAACATACAGAATATTGAATTGTCTTATATATCATTTTTGTAGATATGAGGATAATTCATTAGATAAAATGTTAATGATGACTATTTAGATAGAAGGGTTTTTCTCTCATCTTCATGAACTAGTTTTGTTTCATTAATTAATATTATGTATATATAATAGTTACATAACACTAAATAATATATAATATAAATTTTAAATTCATATTTAACCACTATAATGGATTTATGATCAGCCTTGAAGGTGGTATTAGAAATTTAAAAATCATCATCCACGAAGGCCGTGAATCGACACCTCATGACTAATGTTTATCATTTTTAGAATAAAATGGGAAGGGAAGAGAGTTAAGGGTGGATATAATAACATAAAATTATATAAAATATATATTAGTTATCATTACACTTTGGGATATGGAATTAACCTAAGGATAAAAAAATTGGAAAAAAATTAAAAGCAAAGGAAATATGATTTTACTTCTTGAACATCCTCTTCTTGAGAACCTCCTTTGGAAAATTGGGATTGGTCTTTTTTTAAACCAAAGGATCTTGGAAGTTTGGGAGTGTCTTGGGAATGTATTGGGAAGAATTTGGACAAGATTCATCTATTTTATGGTGTGAGTAGTAGGGGCAGTGAGTGGTGGTATTTATAGTTGGAGGAGAGGAGTGATTTGGATTATTTTATTCATTTGTTTATTATTTTGGATCAAGACTTTCAATAAGATATATTATTTTGAATAATAAAAGTAAATAGTTCATTTTATTTCTAACTAATAGTTCTTACATAATCCATACATCATCCATAACTCAATAATTTGTGTATTTAGTTTATACCGTTAATTATCACATTTCTCTATTCACCAAAAAGTTAACTATTTTAGAAAAATCCAAAAAATCACCCTAGTAATTTTTCAATAGGTATATTTCAAAAATGAACTCCATTTTATGAAACTAATATTTTAAATATGAGAAAATAAAATTTTTAATTAAAAACATCATATATTTGAAAAATACTTATTTTAAAATTATATCTAATTTTATAATTCAATGAAAATTTAATTAATGTCTTATAAAATTTAATTATAATCATACGACAAGAAAATATCAATTTATGAATATATTTTATGACAATAATATTTCTTTTCAATCATTATATCAATTATAAAATTTTAAATAAACATTTACATTTCACAAAAAAATCAACACATAATTTATCATTTTTAAATCATTTATTTACTAATTCCATGATATAAATATGTCATATTTTCATTCATAACATTCATAAATTTTAATTATAATTTCATAGGTGAGGTTTTTATTCTACTAGACTAGTTACTATTCTTAATGGTCAAATTACTTTTCCAAATGTCAGGTTACTATTACATATGTTTAGTATCCTAAATTTTTAAAACTCCTTCTTATTTCTTTCATTATTAATTTATAAATCTTGTATTCTATTATCTATGTGATTTTATGTGATTTTATGTATATTAAATAATTAAAATAATGGGAATTTTATTGATCAAATTTTGGGTCATTACATTCTCCTCCCTTATGAAATTTCTCCCTTAAAATTTCGTTTTACATACTAAATTGAAAATAGGTGAGGGTACTTTTCTTTCATTGCATCCTTTGGTTCCAATGTTGTCTCATGATTCTATTGGTTCTACCATATTACTTTGACTAGGTAAGGGGTATTATTTCATAGAAATTTATCTCTACAATCCTATCATCATTGGATTATTCTCTAAAGAGATATCATTTTCAAACTATACCACCTATGAATTCAGTGCATGTGATGGATACCATGTCAATAACCTTAAACTTCGGGTCCTATCGATGATTGTCTGCATATCAATTCTATAAACTCTGGGCTGCCTTGATGTGATACTGAATGTTTCTCACCTTTTTCATAATTTTTTTGACCATTTTAGGTCCAAGAAGCTTATGATCACTAACACCCCCCCCACATTGTTGGTGTTCTACAACCATTCCCATAAAGGGATTCTTATGGATCCATTTTGATTTTTGATATAAAACTATTGATTTAGGAGAACTCGACTAGAGGTAGATGTTTGTCCCATCCTCCCTTTATATCTATTAAAACATGTTCTCGATATTTCTTCTAGTGTGTGAATATTTCACTCATATTGGCCATCAATTTAAGGACAATAATTCGACTCTAGTTCACCACAGAGTTTAGAGAATATTGATAACTAATCCACAACATTGAGATAAATATCTTATCATAATAAGATACAATCCATATTGGTACTCTGTTCAACCTCACCACTTCTTTGAGGTATATCCATGCCTATTGGTTGAGTGATAAGTCCTCTAAAATTGTGATAAATTGAGCATTCTTGGTAAGCCGATCTATAATAACCCATGATGCATTATTTCCTATGAATGTATTTAAAAGTCCTGTGAAAAAGTGCACAGTAAGTATTTCTCATTTTCATGTTGGTATGGGTAATGGTTTTATCATCCCCTTATAATATTCCATTTCAACATTCACTTGTTGACATTCCAAACACATTGATGTATATTCAATGATCTACACCTTCATATTATCCCACTAATAGTTCTCTTGGAGATATCATTACATCTTTGTGCTTCCTGGGTGAACAAGGAATGTTTATCTATGTGAATCATTTTAGAATCTCTTTCTTTATCTATATATTGGATGGTAAGAATAATAATAACCCAAATGTTAAGACTCATTCCTCGTAAATTTTGAACTCTGTGGATTTCCTATTTCTAATAGCTTCTACCTTTTTTCTGAATTTCCTCATTATTTTTGGGACAATCCATTATTTTCTCTATAAGGGATGGTTGAACAATCATTTGATAAAGTATTGATGATATTCCATCTTTAATGATTCCAATATCCACTCTTCATAGATCTAAGAAGATTAAATCGTTTCAAATATTATCATTGATAAAGTTTCATGATCCTTTCTACTTAGAGCTTCCACCACCTTATCTACAATACCATGATGGTAGTGGATGGAGTAGTTGTAATCCTAGATGATATCTAACCATATTTGTTGGATCATATTAAGCTCATACTTTATGAATATATATTTGGGGCTCTTATGGTCAGTTTATAACTCACACTTTACCCCATAGAGATAATGTCTGCAATTTTTTCAACATGAGGATCATAGCTGCCTACTCCAGATCATGTGTGGGATAGTTTTTCCCATGAATCTTCAACTTCCGTAAATTTTATGCTCTCAGATTATCATTTTTCATTATCACATAGCATAATTCCTTCTTTGAACCATCGCTTTATACCACAAATAGTTCCCCACTTGTCAGGCATGTGAGTACTAATGTAGTGATAAGACACTTTTTTAGATCTTTGAAGTAGCCTTCACATTCATTTTTTCAAATAAAATATCAATACCATATGAGTTATTTTGGTTAGTGTGTTTGAAAATTGTGATAATTTCATCACGAATCATCGGTAGTACTCAGCTAGACCAAGGAAACTATAGATCTCTATTATAGATGTTGGTCCGGCCCATTCTTTAATTTCATTTTTCTTGGAAGAGAAAAAATATATCTATATGTTGGTGATAACATGCCCAACTAATGATAATTACCCCATCCAAAACTCACATTTACTATACATTTCATATGGTTTCTCCCTTCACAAAGTCATTAGAACAATATTAAAATACTCCTCGTGTTCTGTCTTTCTCTTAGAGTATATCAT
The DNA here is from genome assembly GCA_963277665.1 of Viscum album. Classification (NCBI taxonomy): domain Eukaryota; kingdom Viridiplantae; phylum Streptophyta; class Magnoliopsida; order Santalales; family Viscaceae; genus Viscum; species Viscum album. The sequence goes on along the minus strand of OY728132.1, from coordinate 752,233,921 downwards.
AATATCATCGATAAAGACTAACACAAATTTTTCTACGTAATCTATAAAGACTCTATTTATCAAGTCCATGAATATTTATGGATCATTTGTGAGTCCTAATGGAATCACTATGAACTCATATTGTTCATACCTCATTCGAAAGGTAGTCTTGTTAATATCTTCCTTCCTCACTTTTAATTTGGGATATCCTAACCAAATTTCCATCATAGATAAATACTTTTACTCATATAGTTGATCAAACAAGTCATTTAACAATGTCAAGGGATAATTTTCCTTTATCTTGAATTTATTGAGCTCACAATAATCAATATAGAGGCGCATTTATCCACCCTTCTTCCTAACAAATATTTCTAGTGCACCCCATGGTGAAGCACTTGGGATTATAAAACCCTTGTTTATATTCTAGTTTAACATCATCTTTAGTTCCTCCAACTCAATGGATTCCATTCCTTAAGGTTCTTTTGAAATATGAAGTGCTCAATGTAGAAGTTCAATTGAGAACTCAAATTCTTAGTCAGGAGGAATAGCAGTCAATTATTCAGAGAACACATCAATGTAGTCCCTCAAAATAGGCATGTCTTCAAGATTGATCCTCTCTTTTGTCTAAATCATTTGTGGTAGATATATTTTCTCATAAATCAATAATATCCACAATTTAGATGGTGATTATTAAAGATATTGAAATTCCCCCTTACACTTGTACAAAATTATAGGATGCTTTGAGGTATGAAGTATGATTTACCTTTCTTGATTGCTGATGTTGGATTTTTATAATGATTGCAAATACATTCCCAATATAGCATCAAACTCCACTAAAAAAAGTAAAAAAGAAATTTTTAGGTGGTTCAATCTACAAAAATTATCTAGGGAGGTTTTTTAAACATTGAGTGCAATAATTTACCAATTTTGTTTCTCAAAGTTAAATCAACCTCAATATTTTGAGGTGGTGTTTGAATAGTTATATTAAATTTGAATGATGTGAAACAATGGGTAGAACTAGAATAAAATAGTATGTTATTTGTTATTAAATGAATAACCAGTGTACTTGTCACCACATCATTGTCAGGATCCACCCCATTAGTAAAGATAGTTTATTCCCTTCCTTGATTCCTTGGAGGTTGTTGTTGTATATTTCCTCCAAAAACCCTTGGATTTGGGAAATAGATCACATAATGCATATGTTTCTTATAGTTTAAACACTAAACTATAGGCTGAGTGTTGATATAAACCTTCATTTCTTCTTCCAAATTTTTTGGATTCTTCATATCCCTTTGAAAATTATTATATATATTTCCCTCTATTTTACATTTAAAGCATCTCTCAGTTCCCTTTAGATAGTTCGTAAGATGATACTTCCAACAACATTGACACGTGGGATGTTGGGTTTTCATTCAATCATGGGCTTTATCTATTCATCCTCCCATATTAAACTTTATTTTCCTCTTTTTATATATAGTCCCATGAGAACAATGAGAGTATTCGATATCTATTACAACCTTTAGTCCACAATGATAAATTTCCTCATAGCTTTCGAAGCCTCGAATAGAAAAATGTTTTCATAGACTCAGCTTTGGTCTTTTAAAGAACAAATCCACCTTTATTTCAATGTTCATGAAAAATCCAAAGGTGTATCATGAAAGTCTTGTGATGTTTTATTCAAAAAAATGATAGAATTGTCTTCCTTTTTCTTCAAACTGAGGAAATCCCTCTCCATCTTAAGATGGAGTGTTCAGGGAAAATATTTATTGAAAATTATTTTCTTGAAATATTCTCATTCCATGGAATCAATTTCTTAATTGAACTTCGTGTTTTTGATAAGTTTCCACAACTTATTAGCTTCTCTATCAAATTGATAGACCATCGGCATAGCTTTCTCTTATTTTGAGTGTTAGAGGATATTAAATTTCTTCTCAATTATGTTAATCCATTATTCCATGATGTGGAGATTAGATGTTCCAATAAAATATAGGAGGAATTTTTTTATGAAATATTCAACCACAATTGGATCTTTCTTTCTAGAATTATGGAGTTCCACATGATTCATGTAATTATTTACAGCTTGATCTTGTTTTTCTAGCATCTTCAAGATGTTTTGAGGATTAGTTTCCATTATATTTGGAATTCCATTAGGGAAATTGTCACATTTCCTATCAAATTGATTATTGGAATGAGTTATTCTATTTATAACCACTATATTTAAAAATTAAAATTAGGGGGCTGGAATATTTATCTAATTAGAATATAAAAATGAAATTTTTAACATATAAGGATAAAATTAAAAATGAAAAGTGTATCCTGACATGTGATTCCCTAAGTTACAATCTAGGTTTATGACAACCCTTCTTTTTATTTCACACTTAAACATAATTTATTACAAAAAATTTTCACTTGTTGAAACATATATTATCAAGAGGTATAGTGTATTTAGGGATTAATAACATAACATAATGACTTAGAACATGAAACACAACATCATTATTGAAAACTTTTTTTACATGACCACTAAATTCCCTCGTACTTAGCATTGCATGGGAAAATATGAGGACATAGATAAGAAAAAGGTGATCTATAAAGTAATGTAAGGGAGTAAAAAAAGCATAACATGAAGTATACAATACATGTTAAGAATTAATCATATCAAATGATTATAAGAGAAACATGAACATAAAGTCATGATATAACATGATTATCATAACAAGGAAATGTGGAAACAACATTTAACATGATATTAGCATGAGCCATGGCTCATTTCACATGGAGCAAGAGTAAACCCTCATTGCACAAGATGTATCATGATACTAATCTTTACACAATGCATTGGAGTGCAATCTGGGCGCACCCTTCTTAATCATATCATTTCATGCATAAGTGCACCACATAGATTCATTAAACATCATAATTTATTACATGATAAAGGAATGTGGAATTCATAAATGAAACTCTATAATCAATATGTAAATGTGAAAAAAGTTGAATACCCTTGATAGTGAAACGAGCATGGTATTCACTACCCAATAACATTGGATATGAAATCTGCGGTGAAATTTTGGCAGCATAATGACATGAAATAAGAATTCATAAAAATGGTGGATGAGAGAGAAAGGGTTTTATAATAATATTTACATGAAATGGACATTGAGTAGGTCATATTGATACATTTACCAATAAAGGTAATGAAATTTAGGTTCATAATATAAAAGAATTTCTAGAATGTAAATGAGAAGAAAGAAATTCCTTACAGAATTTTGGCATGGTAACGAGTGTACGTGAGAGGCATTAATGAGAGACAAAAAGGCATATAATCATTTAAAACATAAGGAAGGAAGTATGGGGGATGTTTGAAATCATACCCCAACATTTATAATTTAAAATAAAAAGGGCATAACAACTTAAAAAAATTGGTGAAAAAAGAGAACGGAAGAAATCACATACTTGGAAGTTTGATCCCAAAGGCTTGAGAGAGGATTCTTGGTATCTTGGTAAACCTTTTTAGGATTTTATAGAGAGGAGGTCATAGGTTGTATGAAATCCAAGGACTTTTAGTGTAGAGGAAGTTGGGGCTTGGGTGGGTTTATATAGGAAATGATAGAGAATTCTTTATTATTTTGGTTTTGAACCCTAAACATTAAACAAATCAAAACCACAAACCACCGTATGGTTTTTCCCCAAGTGTATTTACAAAGGAGATATAAAAGATATTTTATCAGGATAATGGAATAACTTCTTAAAATATTAGGGTTTCTTATGTAGAGGTGAGTCACACTCTTATGGAAATCATTTTAAAAAGATAAAATGATTTATAAGTCTTGTAGGGTCTACTAAGGATTTGTAAAATATATCAAATAGACATAAAAATACATTATTTTAATGTTAAAACATATATTGTCTGAAATTACCATTTATTGTATTTTATTACATCACTATTGGGTCATTATGATGTCATGAAACACATTATATAATTAAACGGTTTTTAATTTTTACCCAAAACTTTGACTGACTGAGAAAATTATGAAACATTCACCATTGGATAATTTAAATATCCTGATTCCAAAAATAATATTCATTTTATCTAAATAGTTTTCTAAATATGTGAATTTTTACATTTAAAATGATAACCAACATTTATCGAAAATAATGGGTTTGGATAAAATAGCTTTCAAACCTTAATTAAAATTACAATTATTTTCATAAAAAAATATATGATCATTTATATTTAGAAAAAAAAATTAATTTAGTAAAAAAATATTTTATTAAAATATTATTTAATTCAAAAATCCATTAATTCGAAAAAAAATATTTCTTAATTGAATATTTACTAAAAATAATATTTGTGCTTTAAAAACTATTTTCAAAGTAACAATAGTAAAATGAGTGTGTATTATTTATACAAAAATAATGTAAACAATCATATATCTAGGGTATTGTTACATAACCCCTTATAAAATCCACATATAACCTAAGGGTATGGTGTGAGATGGTGATAGAATCATGGGGAGGCTAAGATAACATCACACAGGTGGTAATCTCCATTAACTTCCACTTCTCATGTAGGCAATTTCTTTCAAACATAATCTTTTTAAACTCAGATTGGCCTTGTTCATGAGAAAATCCCAATGATGACACCTCCTTTTCGAGCTCTAAAAAATGGGCTTCATATGGAGTAATTATTCTGGATGTGGCCATCACTTCCTTTTTCTGAGTAAATTGGATTTCTTAATGCCTTATATTTATACTAATAATGTGATAAATTCCGAATGGATATATTAGCAATGGTAACAATTCCTAATATTATTTTGAAATCCAAAAACTGAAAATTAAAAATTGAATATTTTATATAACCATTTTATATTTTAATACAATTAATTAGATTAAGATGAATTTTCATTAATAAAAGTTTGGGTCATTACAGTCTTCCCCTTAAGAAATTTCACCCTCGAAATTTCCTTTTCCCACACTAAAACAAATGTGGGTAACTCATCCTCGTCACTTCCTATGGTTCCCACATTGCTTCTTCAAACTTGTGGTTTCTCCACAACACCTTGACGAGGGGCATTGTCTTATTTCGTATAACTTTTCCCTAAGATCTAAGATCTTTATCGAATTCTCTTCATAAGAGAGGTCATTATCCATTGGTACTGACTCTTGATTGAGTACATGTGATGGGTCTAGTATGTACTTTCTCAAGAGCAATACATGGAATACATCGTGTACTTGAGATAGGTTTGGTGGGAGTGTTAGTCGATAAGCAATTGCTCCAATGAGATCAAGGATCTCAAAAGGGCTGATGTACCTTGGAATAATATTTCCTTTCTTCCCAAATCTCATAACCCTCTTCCATGGTGATATGAGGAGAAATACCATGTCTTTGATATCAATCACTTGTTCTCATCGATGATTATTAGAATAGTTCTTTTGTCAACTCTGAGAAGCTTTAATGTGCTGTTGGATGGTCTTAACTTTCTCTTCCATCTTTTTGACCATTTCTGGACATAGGAGTTTTCTCTCCCCAACTTCATCCCAACATGTCAGTGTTTTGCACCTCTTCTCATACATGGATCCATAAGGAGCCATTTGGATGCTTTATTTGAAACTACTATTGTAAGAGAACTCAACCATAGGAGGATGTTGATCCCATCCTCCTTTGAAATCCATTGAGCATTCTCTCAACATGTCCTCAAGTGTTTGGATAGTCCACTCAGATTGGTCATCATTTTAAGGGTGATAAGCCGTACTGATGTTCAACTCAGTTTTATGAGCATGTTAAAGACTCTTAAAAAACATAGAGGTGAATTTGGGATCTCAATCAGATACAATAGATAATGGTAATCCATGCATCCATACAATATCCCTGATATATATCCATGATAATTAATCCAACAATGAATCCTCTTGAATTGAAATAAAGTGTGAATTCTTTGTAAGACAATCTACAATAACCCATATAGAATTATTTCCTTTGGATGTCTTTGGATGCCTTGTGACAAAGTCCATGGGAATGTTATCCCATTTCAACATTGGTATGGGTAATGGCTTTAATGTCCCCTAAGACTTTTTCCTCTCATATTTCACTTGTTGATACACCAGGAACTTTGATATATAATTCGTGATCTCATTCTTCATGTTATCCCACCAATAATAATCTCAAAGATCTCGATACATATTTTTTTCCTGGGGGAATGGAGAAATTCAAACTATGTGCATCATCCAAAAGTTATTTCTTTAACTTTTGATTTGATGGAACACTTAGTCATGATCCAAATATCACAGTTCCATCTTCATTAACATTGAACTCATAGGATTTCCCTTTTCTGATAGATTCCACTTTCTTGTGAATTCCCACATCATCCTTTTGAGAATCCTTTAACCTTTCCAAAAGTGATTGTTGATAAATAATTTGTGAAAGGATTGATGATGTTCCCTTATTTATGATTCCCATATCCATATTCATCAAATCTAAGAATATTGTATCTTTTTAAATTCTCATCAATGATAAAATTGCTGGATATTTTATACTTAGAGTGTTCTCTACCTTGTTCACTTTTCCAGGGTCATAAAGGATTGAGCAGTCATAGTCTTTCATCAGCTTTAACCATATTCGTTGGTTAATATTAAAATTTTTTTTGTGTGGATATATATTTGAGGATTTTATGGTCCGTGTATATTTCAAACATCACCCCAAAGTGGTAATTCCACTAAAATTTTAAAGATAAAATCACAGCATCCAACTCTATATTATCTATTGGATTTTTTTCCCATGAACTTTTAATTGCATTGAATCATAGGAAATGAATTTTTCATTTTTCCTCAACACATAGCTCAGACCCTTCTTTGAAGAATCACTAAATACCAAAAGTATTTCCCCACTAGTGGGTAATATGAGCACGGGCGTAGTGATAAGCCTCCTTTTCAACTTCTTGAATCTCTCTTTGCATTCATCACTCCAATAAAACTTCACTCCCTTTCGAGTTAGCTTGGTAAGAGCTTTGGACAATTGTGAGAAGTTTCACACAAATCAGCGATAATATCCAACTAACCCCAAGAAGCTAAAGATATCCATTACTGATGCTGGCCTTGGACATCCCTCAATGGCAGTAGTATTGGAGGGATCCACATATATCCTATTTCTTGGGAAGATATGAACCAATAATGAGACCTCCTCTAACCATAACTTAGAATTGATGTACTTTTTATAGAGATTCTCTTTTCCCAAGGTCCCTAGTACAATTATTATATTATACTCATGATCCTCCTTGGTTTTAAAGTACATTATAATATCATCTATAAACACTACCACAAATTTATCGTGGTAATTTCTAAAGACTCTATTCCTAAATTCCATAAATATTTTTGGAGCATTAGTGAGTCTGAAAGTAATTACTATGAATTCATAGTTCCTATATCTTGTATGAAAATCAATCTTGGGGATATCCTGTTTCTTCACCCTTACGTGCTAATATACCAACCTTATATCCAAGTTGGAGAAGTATTGTGCTCCATGTAGCTGATCAAACAATTCATCAATCTGTGGTAGAGGATACTTGTTCTTTATCATGACTATTTTGAGCTCATGATAATCCATGCAAAGGCACATTGACCCATCCTTCTTCTTGAAGAAGATAACAGGTGTACCCAATGGTGAAGCACTTAGGCGTATAAATCCTTTATCCATATTCTCATGTAGTAGTTTTTTCATCTCCTCAAGCTCCAAAATATACATTATATATGGAGTCTTGGATATTGGAAATTCCCCAAGTATAAGTTCATTTGATAATTCAATATCCCTTCTAGGAGGGAGACAAGGAAATTCCTTGGAAAACACCTCAATGAATTCCCTCACAATAGGAATGTGTTCAAGGGTGTTTTATTCCTTATGCTCAATCATTTTAGTAAGATATTCATGCTCATAGGTCATTAATATCCACACTTGAGATGATGGTGCTAAATAAGATTTATCCTCCTCCTTTCACTTTTATAGAATTTGGGGTCAATTCACCAAATGGATAGTGATTTCACTCTAACTGAAATTTATGTTGGATCAATATAAGGAAATCCAATTCATGCCAATAATTGCATCAAATTCCATGAAAGGGAGTATGATGATGTTAGATGGGAAGTTCAATCCAAAAAATTGGGACAGGGGAGGAGTTATATTCATGGGTTTCAATGATTTCCCCATTTTCCGTACTCACTAAAATCTTTACTTCTATGAATTGTGGTGGTGGTGAGATTGTTCTACTAAACATTCAAGATACAAAAGAATAAGTAGAACCAGAATCAAAAGGTATGTTTTCTATTCTTGAATGAATAACTAGTGTACTTATCACCACATTGTTTTCAGGGTTCACTTTGGTGATAGTGATGTTAAAAGATCTCCCTTGTTGCCTTGGAAGTTGTTGGTTGCCTCCGAAAACCCATGGCTTAGGGCATTGGTTTGCAAAGTGCCTTGGTTATTTTCAGTTGAATTAATGAACAAAACGTTGAGGGTCAAGTGGTGTTTCTCTATCCTATGTCGTAGTCGTGGGTTTTTCTTGCATACAATTAAAGGCCAGGTGCCCTTCTCTTCAACACCTAAAGCCTTTCCTCGTCCCCTTCATGAAATTTCTGGGGTGCTTCTTTCCACACCTTTGACAAGTGGGGTGCAGAATTTTCTTAGCACCATTGGATTTCTCCATTGGACCAACAAAATTAAATTCCACCTTGGGTTCTTATCCCCATGATACCCCTAATATTATTCGATCACCACTTCCTCTTTGAGGGAAAATTCGACAATTTCATCATAGCTATCAAAATCACAAATCGCTAGGGCTTTCTGTAGGCCTGGTTTTAGCCCACCAAAGAAACAGTCAAGCTTGAATCTAGGAGTAATGAAAAATATGGATGTATATCATGCAAGCCTCATGAATTTTGGCTCGTATGATCCAATGGATTCGTCTTCTTTTTGCATGAGGTCAAGGATGTCCCTTTCCATCATAAGTTGGAGGGTGCATGGAAAATATTTATTGAAAAACATTTTATGGAAGTCCTTTTTTTCTAACGTCATGATCTCCTCGTCAGCCATCATATTTTTTTATCAATGTCCACCATTGATCTGCTTCTCCCTCCATACTATTAGAAACGGAAGAACCTTCTCTTTTCTGGAACATTAAAGGATGCATAAGATCTTTTCAAAGGATTTGATCCATTGTTCTGTGATTTAGGGATCGAATGATCCATTAAAGGTAAGAGTCCTTTGTCTCGTGAATATCTCTATTGTGACTTTTTCTTTATTGGGGGGTTAATGTTCCTCTTGACACATACTTCTATTCAAAACATGAGATAACTGAGAGAGTATCATGAAAAAATTTGATTCCTACTCCCATCGGATTGGGAATCTCATTAGAATAGTCATCACATTGATCTTCACATTGGTTGTTAGCCTGAGTCCTCCTATTATTGACCATTGTCTAGAATAAAAGAAAATTTAGGGGAAACACATAAATGGTAATCCAAAGAAAAGATCAGATGACTTATTGATTACTTTTATTTCCTTAACTTATGAATTTATAGGCATCAACCTATGTTATCCATTATCTACTTCCCAAAATATATTCGTAGGGGCATTTTTTTATTCCCATAACAATGGTTCATACTATGCTTGTGAATTTATAAAATAATATTCCCTAGGAGTTACGTAACCAAGAGTGCAACAAGGCTCATTATCGTGCACTAGTTCCCATTCAATTCTTCCTCAAAGTGGTATTTTAGGGTTTTACCCCTAGATACATATGTGGAAGAGCTGCCTTAACCTACTCGTATCCAAACATGGATGTATTTTTTGATTAACCACATACTCAATACTCATCAAATTTTAAGTATGTTTTTATTATACTAAGTCTCATCCCAAAGTCTTTCACTAGGGTTTCCTAATCCTAATCCCAAAAATAACTAAACCTATCCTCTGATACACACTATAACAACTCTGCTTTTTATTTCAGACATAAAAATAATTTATTACATAAAATTTTCACTTATGACAACATTGAAGATTGAGAGGACTAGTGTCGTTGTGGCTTAGGAACATTACATAATGACTTAAAACATGAAACAAAACATCATTATTGAAAAATTTCTTTACATCACCACTACATTCATTCATACTTAGCATTGCATGGGATAACCTGAGGACATGCATAAGAAAAGGGTGAGCTATAAAGCCCATAAAGGGAGTAAAAAAGGCATAACATGAAGTATACAATACATGATAGGCAATAGTCATATCAAATGAACATAAGAGAAACCTGAACATAAAGACATGATATAGCAATATTATCATAACATGGAAATGTGGCACCAACATGTAACATGATATTAGCATAAGCCAAGGCTCATTGCACATGAAGCTTGATTAAACCCTCATTAAACTTGAATTAACATGATTAAACCCTCATTTCACTTCATGTATCATGATACTAACCTTTACCCAATGCATTGGAGTGCTATCAGGGTGCACCATTATTAATCATATCATTTCACTTGATGTATCATGAATGTTTGGGTCATTACAATCTTCCCCCCTTAAGAAATTTTTCCCTTGAAATTACCTTTTACCACACTAAAATAGATATGGGTAACTTTGCTTCATCATTACCTATCATTCCCACATTGATTCTTCAAACTTTTGGTTTCTCCATAACACCTTGATGAGGGGCATTGTCTTATTTTAGAGAAATTTTTCACTACGATCTAAGATCTTCACTAGTTGATCCTCCTATGAAAGATCATCCTCTAACTGTACCACCTCTATAGAGATTACATGTTAAGGGTCTGTTATGTACTTCTTTAAGAGGGATACATGAAAGACATAATGCACTTTGGCCATGGTAGGTGGAAGTGATAGTCGATAGGCCACACCCCGACACGATCAAAAATCTTGAAGGGTTCGATATACCTAGGACCTAACTTCCCTTTCTTTCCAAAACTCATAACCTTCTTCCATGGAGAAATTCGTAGAAATACCATGTCTCCAAATTTAATCTCATGGTCTCATTGATGGTTATCAGTATAACTCTTTTATTGACTCTATGCTTCCTTGATATGCTGCTGAATTTTTTTAACCTTTCTCCACTATTTCATTGACCATTTCTGGTCCTAGAAGCTTACACTCACTTACTTCATCCCAACACACTGTTGTTCTACACCTTTTCCTATAAAGGGATTCGTATGGTTCCATTTGGATGCTCGAGTGGAAATTGTTATTATAGGAGAATTCAACCAGAGATATATGTTGATATCATCCTCCTTTAATGTTTATTGAGAATGCACTCAACATATCCTCAAGTGTTTGGATAGTCCGCTCAGACTGGCCACTAGTTTGAGGATGATAAGTTGTACTAAAGTTCAGCTCAGTATCCAGAGCATGTTGAAGACTCTTCCAAAACATAGAGGTGAATATTGGATCATGATCAGATACAATAGATAGCAGTAATCTATGTGGCCTTACCAATTTCCTGATATATATCTATGCCATTTTATCCAAAGAGAAATACCCCCAAATTTCAATAAAGTGCACAAACATTGTAAGACAGTCCACAACAACCCAAATTGAATTGTTGCATTTGGATGTCTTTAAAAGTCCGATGACAAAGTCCACGTTGATATTCTCTCATTTCCATGATGGTATGGATAATGGTTGCATCATCCCCTTAGACATCTATCTCTCAGCCTTCACTTACTGACACACCAGGCACTTTGGTGTAAATTCATCGATCTCTTCCTTCATATTATCAATGCGATATTTCTCTCAGATATCTCGATACATCATTGTGTTTCCTAGGTGAATAGATAAATTCGAACTATGTGCATCATACCAAATTTCCTTCTTCAACTTTGAACTTGATGGAACACATAGTCTTTCCCCAAATATCACAATTCCATATTCATTAACATTTCACTCCGAGGATTTCTCTTTTCTGATAGCTTCCACTTTCTTCTGAATTCCCACATCATCCGTTTGAGAGTCCTTTAAAAATTCCAAATGAGATGGTTCAGAAATAATTTTTGAAAGGATGGTTGATGTTCCCTTATTTAGGATTCACATGTCCATATTCATCAAATCTAAGAAGATTAGATCCTTTTGAGTTCTCATCAGTGATAGAATATCTGGGTCCTTTCTACTTAGAGCATCTGCCACCTTGTTTGCTTTCCTAGGGTGGTAATGGATTAAGTAGTCATAGTCTTTGATCAGCTCTAACCACATTCATTGGAACATGTTTAACTCTTTCTGTGTGAATATATACTTGAGTCTATTGTTGTCCATGTATATTTTATACTTCTCCCCAAAGAGATAAAGCAGCAAAAATTTTAAAGTGAAGATCACCACCAAAAAATCTAAATCATATTTTGAATAATTATTCTCATGAAATTTCAATTTCCTTGAATCATAGGCAATTAATTTTTCATTTTTCATCAATACACATCCCAGGCCCTCCTTCACAGCATCACTAAATTCCACAAAAAGTTATCCACTTGTGGGTAAAGTGAGCATGGGTGTAGTGATAAGACTTATTTTTAACTCCTCGATGCTTTCTTCACATTCATCACTCCAAGAAAATTTTTCTCCCGTCCATGTTATCTTGATATGAGGGTTAGACAATCCTGAAAACATTCTCCCAAATCGGGGATAATACCCAGTTAAACCCAAGAATCTACGTATATTTGTTACCGAGGTTGGCATCGACCATCCCTCAATTGCATCTGTTTTGGAGGGATCCACCGATATCCCATTGCTTGTCGTGATATGGCCCAAGAATAAGACCTCCTTCAACCAGAACTCACACTTTCCATACGTTTCATAGAGCTTCTCCTTCTGTAAGGTCTTTAATAGAGTTCTTAGATGCTCGTCATGATTCTCCTTGGTTTTAGAGTATATTAGAATATAATGTATAAACACTACCTCAAATTTGTCGAGGAAAAACCTAAAGACTTTATTCACCAAGCCCATAAATATTGTTGGAGAATTAGTGAGACCGAAAGGCATTACTATGAATTCATAGTGCCCGTATCTTGAACGAAAAGCAGTCTTGGTGATACCTTCCTTCTTCACCCTTACGTGATAATATCCTGACCACAAATCCACCTTGGAGAAGTTTTGTGCTCCATGAAACTGATTGACCAAGTCATAAATTCATGGGAAATGATACTTTTTCTTTATCATGATTTTGTTAAGCTCATGATAATCGATGAAAAGACACATTGATCCATTCTTCTTCTTGACAAAGAGGACTGGTTCACCCCATGGTGAAGAACTTAGGCTTACAAATCCTTTATCCATATTCCCCTGTGGTTGTTTCAATATCTTTTCATGCTCCATAATAGCCATTATATATGGATTCTTGGATATTGGAAATTCCCTAGGTATAAGATCAATTGATAATTCAACATCTTATCTAAGAGGAAGACCAGAAAATTTCTTGGGAAAAACTTTAGTGAATTCCCTCACAATAGACATGTATTCAAGGATGGTTGCCTCCTTAGACTCAATCATCTGAGCCATATACACATGCTCATAGAGTAGTAATATCTACTCTTGAGATGATGAAGCTAAAGTATATTCATCTTCCTCCTTGAACTTGTATATAATCAGGGGTCGATTCTCCACATGGAGAGTGATTTCCCTCTCATGATAATTTATGTTGGATTTATATTAGGAAAGCCAATCCATGCCAAGAATTACATCAAATTCCACCAGAGGGATTATGACGAGCTACATCAGGAAATTCAATCCATGGATTATGACAATGGAGGAGTTAAATTCATGGTATAAAATGATTTCCCCATTTTTCATATTTACTGACATCTTTACTTCCATGATTTGTGGTGGTGCTAGGATTGTTCTACTAAACATTAGGGATATAAAAGAATGTGTAGAACCAAAATCAAAAAGTACATTCACTATTATTGAATGAATAAACACCATAACTATCACCACATCATTGTTGGGGTTCACTTTGATAGTAGTTATGGAAAAAGATTTCCCTTTCTACCTTGGAGGTTGTTGGTTGCCTCTGAAAACCCTTGGCTTAGGAAACTGGTTTGCAAAGTGCCCTAGATCATTATAATTGAAGCAATGAACAACATGTTGAGGGTAGAGTAAAGAGTTACTTTCCTCTGTTGCAACCACGGGTTTTTATTGATGACATTTAATAGCCAGGTTCCTTTCTCTTCTACACTTAATGCATTTCCTCATCCCCTTCAGGAAATTTCTGGGGTGCTACTTTCCACACCATTGGTAAGTGGGGTGCTGGATCTTTTTACCACCATTGGATTTATCTGTCGGACTTCTATAATTGAAGTACACCTTACGATTCATATCCCCAGATACCCCTGAGATTCTTCAATCTCCATTTTGTGCTTGATAGCACATCAGACAATTTTCTTATAGCTTTCGAAGTCACGGATCGCCAGCTCTTTCCGTAGGCTACCTTTCAGCCCACCAAAGAAGTGGTAAACCTTAAATTTTGGGGTAATGACAAAGTCGGGGGTATATCGTGCAAGACTTTTGATGTTTTCCTTGTATTATCTGACAGAGTCATCGACTTTTTTTCTTGAGTGTAAATAAGTCCCTTCCCATATTATGTCGGAGGGTGCACAGAAAATATTTATCGAAAAACATCTTCCAGAGATCCGTCCATTCCAACACCTAGATCTCCTCCTCAGGAATTATATTATTTATGAACATCTACCATTGATTAGATTCACCCTATATATAATAAGAATCCAGTAGAACCTTCTCTTGTTTAGAACATTGAGGGATGGAGAAGATCATTTCAATGGAGTTGATCCATTTTTCGACAATTAAGGGATCAGATAAACCATTAAAACTATGAGGCCTTTATCTCATGAATCTCTCTATAGAGAGTTGCGCATTCTTATGGGGGTTTTATTTTTACTTTTGACCCATGTTTATATTCAAATCATGAATTAACTGGGAGAGAAGAGTGAAAAAGTTTGTGATTCCCACTCCCATCTGATTGGGAATCTCATCAACACAATCATCACATTGATCTTCACATCGGTTGTTAGCATAAGGCCTTCTATTACCGGCCATTGGATAAAAGAAAATGTATGTTAGGGGTATAACATAAATGGTAATCCAAGAATAAAATTGATGACTTATAAATATAATTTATTTTATTAACTTATGAATCCATAGGCTTCAATCTATGATATTCATGATCTACTTTTAACATATATTCTTTGGGGAATTTTATTAATTCCATTAATAAGGGTTCATACAAAGCTTGTGAATTTAAAAAATCATATCCCTAAGGAGTTTCGTAACCAAGATTTCAGCAAGGCCCATTGTTGTGTACCATGATACCCCACGTCAAGCCAGAAACCCCTTGTCGGGGTTTTCACCCCTAGATACATTTGTGCCAGAGCCGCCTCTACCTACTCATATCTAGAAAGGGATTTATTATCTTGATAAACCACTTAATCAACACTAACCAAAACGTAGGGATGTTTTTATACTTATTCTTTTCTCTAAAGCTTTACTATAGTTGTCAAATCATAATCCCAAAATAACCACACATATCCTTTGATACCAAATATAACTACCTTGCTTTTTATTTCACACATAAACATGATTTATTACATATAAAACATCACTTGATACAACATATAATTTCAAGAGGTCTATTGTATTTGGGGCTTAGGACCATTACATAACAACATAAAACATAGGATGTAACATCTTATTGAAAACATCCTTTACATGACCACTATATTCCCTCGAACTTAGCATTGCATGGGATAACCTGAAGACATGCATAAGAAAAGGGTGAGCTATAAATCTCAGTAATAGAGTCAACAAGGCATAACATGAAAGATACAATACATGTTAGTAAATAGGCATATAAATTGAGCATAATATAAACATGAATATAAAGGCTTGATATAACATGATTAACATAACATGGAAATGTAAAAACAACATTTAACAAGAAATTAGCATGATCCAAGGCTCATTTCACATGGAGCAAGAGTAGACCCTCATTTCACTTGAATTAGCATGATTAAACCATCATTACACTTGTCTTATCTTGACACTAATCTTTACTCAATGCATTGGAGCGCTATCGGGGCACACCCTTCTTAAACATTTCATTTCATGCATACGTGTGCCACATGGATCATACAAAATGGAATCAATCATTATAATTGATTCCATGAAAAATGGATATGGAATAAATACATGAAGGTTTATTATCAATAATTATATGTGAATAAAGGTGAATACCCTTGATAGATAAATGGGCACAATATTAACTACACAATGTCTTTAGCTTGGAAAATCATAATGCAATTTCGGTAGCATAACGGCCTAAAATAAGAACTCGAAAAAATTATTGATGATAGAGAAAATGGTGACTCAACATATTTATATGAAATGGATCTTAAGGGGGTAATATAGATACATGTACCAACAAAATTAATTGAATTTAGATGCATAATACAGAAGAATTACTTTGATGTAAATGAGGAGAGAGAAATCCCTCACGGAATTTCAGCATGGTAATGGGTGTATATGGGAGCAATTAATGAGAGATAAAGGGGTATAACATCATCCAGACATAAATAAGGAGGTATGGGGGAGGTTAGAAATCATACCCATCATTTTTAATTAAAAACAAAAGGGCATAACAACTTGAAGAAAATTGGAAAAAATGAGAAAGCAAGAAATAACTTACTTAGAAGTGTGTTCCAAAAGGCTTGGGAGAGTCTTGAGAGAGGCTTCCTGGGAGATTGGGCCACACTGGTAGTATTATAGAGAGAGGATGGAAGGGTTTGGATGAACTCCAAAGCCATTTAGTGAAGAGGAAGTGGGAGATTCAATGGGTTTATATAGGAAAGGAGATGGAATTCTTTATTATTTAGGTTTGGGTCACCACACATTAAACTAATCAATACCACAACCTGCCCATGGTTTTTGTCAATTTTTTTCCAAAGTGGAGTGAAAAATAGTATTTTATATTTCCAATGGCCTAACTTCTTCAAATAATAGTGTGGATTATGTGAAGGTCTTTCACACTCTCAAGGAAATCCATTTAAAAAGTGAAAATATTTTATAACTCTTGGAGGGTGCACTATTGTTTTGTAAAATATATCAAACAGGACTACAATCATATTATTTTATTTTTAAAACACATCTTGTTGTAACATATCATTTATTGTATCTTATTACATCACTATTGGGCAATTATGATGTCATAAAACACATTATATATTTAAACGGTATTTAATTTTTACCTAAAAAATTGATTGTCTCAAAAATTTTGAAAAATTCACTATTGGATAATTTCGACATTCTAATTCCAAAAATAGTATTCATTTTATTTAAGTAATTTTGTAAATGTGTTAATTTTTACTTTTAATATAAAAAAACTTATATTTATCGAAAAATCATGGGTTTTGAAAAAAAAATATTTCAAACCTTAATAAAAATTACAATTGCATTCATAAAAATTATACAACCATTTATATTTAATTAAAGTAATTTAATAATATTTTATTAAAATATTATTTAATTAAAAAATCCATTAATTCATAAAAATTGATTTCTCTGTTGAATATATACTAAAAATACTATTTGTGGTTTAAAAACATTTTACGACTAATAATAATAAAATGAATGTATGTTCATTATTATATACAAAAATAATGAACCTAATTATAGTGCTAAGGTCTTGTTACAAAACCTCTTATAACACCCATATAATACTGAAGGGTATGGTGTCTAATGGTGACAGACTCTTGGGGTGGCTCGGATAATATTGCTCGGGTGGTAATCTCTATTAACTTCAACTTCTCCCATAGTCAGTTTTGATCAAGCTTAACGTGTTCAAGCTCATCTTGGGCTTGGTCAACAGAGAATCCCAATGACGTCACCTCCTTTTAGAGCTCTGAAAAATGGGTTTCATATGGATAAATTCCACTACATGTGGTCATCGCTTCCTTTGTCAGAGTAAATCGGATTTTTTAAAGCCCTATATTAATACTAATCATGTGATCACTTTTCGAAGACTATATTAGCAACGGTAAAAATCCTAAATAGTATTTTAAAATCCAAAAACATAAAACCAAAGAGGTTTACATTTATATAAAAAAATTATGTAATTAGACATTTAATCAGATCAAGAGGAATTTTCGTTAATTAATGTTTGGGTCGTTACACATGTATGAACGATATTGTAAAATGAGAACAATTATCCATAAATGAAATTATATGTTATTAATGAACTTATAGAAGATTAAATGGTATTATTTATCATTTTTCACAGATATTATGATGATTCATTAGATAAAATTTTAATGATAACTGTTTATATTATTTTGGCATTTTTTATCACTATGAACTAATTTTGTTTAATTAATTAATCTTATGTTTATATAATGATTTTATATCACTAAATAAGCTTTAAAATAAATTTTATAAAATATTTGAACCATTATAATTGTTTTATGACCATCATTTTAGGTGTTATTAGAAAAAAACCTTTGTCCATGAAGGTGGTGAATCGACACCTCACGGATGATGTTTTCATTTTTAGAAAAAAAGGAAAGAGAAGAGAATTGATGGTGATTATTTTAACATTATTGTATATAAATGATAATTTATTTATCTTTCCACATTGGAATAGAGATGCGTAGAGTGGATAAAAAAATATAATAAACTGAAGTGAAATTAAAAGAAAACAAAATAGGATTTTACCTCTTGAAGTTCTTATCCTTAATAACCTCTTTAAGGAAAATGGGTTTGGAATTTTGTTAAGACAAAAGGATCCTATATGTTGGGGAGAGTCATGGGAGAGTATTGGGTGGATTTTTGGAAGATTAATGGATTTATAGGTGTGAGGAGAAGGGGTGGTTAGGGGTGATGTTTATAGTGGGAGGAGAGGAATTTTTTTATTATTTTATTCATTTATTTGTTATTTTTGGCTCAAGACTATCAATAGTGTGGATTATTATGAATAAGTATAGTAAATATTTCATGTTAGTTAAAACTAATGATTCTTATAATATCTATACAATTTCCATGAATCAATAATTCTGGTATTTAGCTTATATCGTAAATTATTGTATTTCACTATTCAACATAAAAATCAACCATTGTAAAGAAATCCAAAAAATAGCCCTAACCATTTTTTGATGTATAGATTTTTAAAATGGAATAGATTTTATGAAAATTATTTTATTAATATGATAAAATAAAATTTTAATTAAAATCAATATTTATTTTTAAAAAATACTGATTATAAAATTATAAATGATTTTATAACACTTCAAAAAATTAATGAGGTCCCATAAAATTATCTTATACTCATAAGAAGAAAATATTAATTTTTTAATCAATTTTATGAAAATAATTTTTATTTTAAATCATTATATTAATTATAAAATTGAAAATAAATATTTATGTTTCACAAAAATATCAGTACTTACTTAATAATTTTTTAAACAATTATTTACTTCATCCAAGATATAAATATATCATTTTTCCTTTGTAGGATTCAAATATTTTATTTACACATTCATATATGAGGTTACTATTCTATTGGTTGAGTTACTATTCTTAATGATCACATCAATTTTCCAAATGTCATGTTATTATTTCATTGATTTAGGATCCTAAATTTCTAGAAATTCCTCTTATTTAATTCATTATTCAATTATAATTTTTTTATTGTGATCTATAAGTAATTTTAGGTGATTTATACGATATGACATAATTATAAGAAAAAATATTATATTGATAAAATTTTGGGCCATTACAAAAGATATATCATAGTCATTTAGGCACTAAGATCTCATCTAAGTTGAAGGTTGTGTGCATTGAAAGTGCAGTTCGGTGTTGTGAAGTGAGGATCCACTATGTATGATATATTGGTGTAAGAGAATTATATTATTCCTAAGAAAAATATTTTACATGTAAGAAAATTCAGGGTAGAATATTTTAATATGATAAATAGCATGATCGTAAAATAATTGTGATAATGGTTTGATTATTTTAATATGCATTGGAGAATTATTTAACACATAAGTCTTTTTAGAATAAAATAATTTAACAAAAGATGATTGTGTACAATAAATTTGGGAATGATAAGATGAAAATAATAATGAGGTCTATGAATTCATCTCACTAAAAAAAGTAACAAGTTATGAGTAATTTACATGTTTAAAATGAAAGTGAGGATTACCATAAAGCAATATAGAAATATATAGATGAGATCATGAATTTTCATATCCCATTAATATGAAAACTCAAGATCTTTAACGAATTTTTTAATGATTTTGATGAATTTATTTAATATCGAGACATTTTGGGTGGTATGAAATATTTATATTAATTGATATTAAATGAGGATGCAATGATGTTCCTATAATACTCTAAAGAATGAACTACAAAGTCTATAGGCCTAATATTAGTGATCTTGGATAATAAATCAATAAATTTATTAATGTTACACTAATCCTAATATTATAATTGTAGATATTTCTAGGATTTATAAATCCATAATATTTGTGGAGACCAAAAGCACTATATCCATGCATTAAGGAATACAGATAATAATGAGAGAAAAAATAATGGTTCTGTGGTTCAGCTCTAGTTCTCTTTGATATATATACTATATGTTTAAAGTGAGAAGATAATACCTTTGACCAGTGCAACCAAGAAGAAATTAACATCTTTGGAATAAGAGAAATAAATGATCTAGCACTTTATATAGTTTAATATTTCCATTATTTGAAGAATAAAAAGAAGAAGACATCCCTATAATATTTTCATATCATATAAGGATATTGAAAAAGATTACGCTTTTTCTATTTTATTTCAATAGAATATCCAACTTTTTAGACCCTTGTTGATAAGAGAACCGTTTTTCCCAATATACACTGTGTATTTGAGAAGAAAAAATAGAACCAAAGTGAATGAATACATTCGTATATTATTCTGTAAAAACAAGGATCTATTTCTTGTAGATGAATACATAACTGTGTTTAACGTAGTGACATCCTAAAAATAATGTGAACTAATTTTTCAAAATTTCAAGATAGGTACCTAATGAACTATGTTATGATTATAAATAATGTCATTAAAAACTGGTGGTTTCTAAATAAAAAACACCATACTATGATATTTGAAGATACATTCCCAGCCATTGAATAAGAAATCGACCTAGCATGAATCATAAACTGGCACATGATTTGTCATTCCACTAGGACCAAGGGTAATTCCATATCCTCATGGACTGAGACAAATTATTGTGAATACCCACATGGAAAATTAATAGCATAGTATTTTTTCTCAAATATTTGGAATGACTCCCCCATACATCTATGGTCCATGAACTAAAAAATTAATAATAAATATAATTTAAAATAAATAACATTTAACAACTCAAATTTAACTCCCCCAAACACAATATCCTCTTTCATTAAACATCCATAAATCCCCATATATTATTCATAAACCATTACAGAAAATAAATATTAAAAAATAATAAAATCTAAGAGTGGTTGATTTAGATAATATAATTAAGAAAACTAGACAAAAAAATAACCAATTTATCTCCACATGACCATAGGTGACCATCCAATCTAGATATCAAACATACCCCATGATAAAAAAGGAGTTGTACTAGAATCCTTAAACTTAAACATAATAGGCATGAGTATACACATGATCATTAGTTCACCATGCTCCAGGTCAAAATCTAAACCTTTAATCATAAAACAATTTCAAGATAGTATTAAATAAAATAATAATAATAATTTCATATTTTAGTGTACCAAAGTTTATAACACTTTATAATATATTTATAAAACATTCCTTCTTATTTTTTATAAATAAAATAAATGAAAATGAAAATTTTCCTTCAAAAATATTCATGCCCAAAAAACTTCTTTTTTTGGATTAAGAATGATTTTCTTAAAAACTGCTTCGAAAAATGCCTTCAAAAACCAACTCCCATTACATTAATTAAAGTATCAACAAAATAGAACTTCATCAATAAATAAAGTAATAAATGGAAATAAAATAAATAAACCAAAGGTTCCAAAAATGTTAATTACTCAAGGTAAATAATTTGAAGTCATATAAATACCGTAAATTCTACCACCCACTAGAGAAAGAGTTTTATGGGCTCTACCCTAGGCCTAATAGTGAGATATTCCTACAATTTTTAGTACAAAGACCAAATTATCAAAATAAGGTGCAGTATAAAAAAATACACCCAATTAGCCTGCCCCCAGCATCATTTGGGGCATATTCCATCAAGTTCTATTTCAAACTAGAGGTGACTATAGTGGTGTGGGACTACTACGTGTGTCATAAATCTAGACTTCCCACATAACTACATGGGTTCCCGTGAATAATAATAGTGAAGGTGAGAAAGAAATAGTACGGTTTGATATATTCATCCTAAAGAATAATAATAATTAACCATCACCTCTAACAACTTTTCTAGAAATAACCCATTTCCATCCACCACTCGGTCACTATATACATCAAACACCAACCATAAATTTAAATATAAATACGGTAAATAAGTGAGTGTCACACACCCACACATTTTATTTTATTTTTGAATGTTTCAAATGGACATCAAGAGATTTAATATATTTAAAAAATTTAAAATCATTTATAAGATATTTCTAAATAAATAATACACTTAAAAACCCTTGAAAAAATTATATAAATTATCTTCTATTTAAAAAAATTATTTTTTTAAATCTTAAAACATCACTCCTTAATTAATCTTATGACCCAAATGAGGTTAATATTTTTAAACTACTCCTATTTTATTTCAAAAAATATTGAAACACTTTATTAATACTTGGTATTTCAATTATTACAACAAATTCCAATTAAATTTTTTTACCCAATTATGAATTAACTTTAAAAGACAAAAATTGTTTTAAAATCATAAAATTAATTCATAATGGCCATTCATGAAATCTCTCAAACACATTGTGTGAATGGTTTTTTAAAATAGTGTTTTAACATGACCCAAAATTGATAAATTATCAATATGGAAATGATAATCATGTAAAACCTTATTTTACATTAAAATATTTCTTAAACACATTAAATACGATCATTAAATATATATATATATGTGAATTTAAAACTCAAAAAATCAATGGTATAAATGTTAAATTTTTGGTCATGGGAAAAACTGCCTAAAATCAATGGACAATGGTCTATAACATCAAATACAGGATGAACAGAGTTCAAAAAATGAATTCCACAACATAGACATAGAGTAATATCAATTTAAATTTCAATGTCATGCATTAGGGTTTGTCTAAGATAGGGAATGGTGAAGGGGGAAGATGAAAACAAGAGTAGAGGAATAAATAAGGGGGTGAGAGGCCATATCTATGATATCCAACCTCAAATTTTGAATGAAAAAATAATAATTTCTAAAAGAAGAGGATAAATTAGAAGGGGGGGAGTGACTAATAGGTAGGGTTATGACTGGGTGACGTGAAAGGAATAGGTGAGAAAGGAATGGGATTTTGGGATTTAATATTCAGAATGGTAGAAGTTTACTTTCATAAAATTAAAAACAAAGATAAACCTCGTAGTTAACTAAACCATGTTCCAACTATGATGAGGCTGCTAGAACCTCCTAGACATGTCACATGGTATTTTTTGAGTGCACCACATGGTTAAAAACTCTGTGGAGACTATATAGGCCGCACTATCAAATATTTAGTCCCAAATTAATGGTTGTCAAATGGTTACCCCGAACCATGTGGGATAAACCTGTAACGCACAAAAAGTGCCTAAAATTTTGAACTCCAAGACCAAAATTTAATCCAAAATTAAAATAACACATGATAATTTAAAATAATCTAACATAAAAAAAATTGTCACGCATGCGTGTGGAAATTCTCCCCACCATGAAACTTTCTTCCATAAGAATGTATTTAGTCAAAATAGAAAGTATTTGTGAAATAAATGTCATTCCACTTCAATTAATGTAGTGTATATGCAATGGGAATAAAATTATAGATCCAATAAAATTAAACCATTGGAAAATATTTATCATCCAAACTATCCATCCAATATACCTAAAAAACCAAACCAATATTCCAAAAAACATGATACCTCTCAGAACAACCTGACCTAAAACAAATAACTCAAATTATTAAGAATTGTGATAACTATATTGAGACCCTATTTGATTTAAAATCTATCTAAATGATTAAAAAAATAATTAAAAACTAAAATCAAGGGGAAAATTCACCATAAAATAACCATCTATATAAAGAAACTACAAGAAGTCATCCACTAAAGAACAATCTAACTCAATGAGTGGAACAACACAAAGGAACACCTATGCACCCACAAATAAATTTTTCCATGACTAAAAAGATCACAAACCAACCCAAATAACTACATGGTATCTAACCTCATGTTCGTATAGAAAAGGGTGATTTCAAGACTCATCAATAGTACACCATCTCATAACAAACCTGAGAAAGACAAAACAAAACCAACCAATATACAACCTGAATTGGTTCTATCTACATCCTTGACATCCAAGGATAAAAACAAGGTTCTTCATGTGTCCCTACTTGAATATCAATTCCTCATCACCTAGTAGAAGAACAAAATACCTTATGAAATTAAACTCTACAATATAATTAAAACATGATTACAAGGAAACAGAAATCTCATATTAAATAATCAAAGAGATCCCAATGATAACATCTAAACAAAAGTTACCTCAAAACACTCTATTTAATACACATAAATAAAATAAAACCATAAAAAACTAGATAATCCGCCTGATAGATCAATTTTTTCTAATTAACAATATCACAAAATCTCTCACACATAATACTCAATGAGTGTTAATAGAATTTAGGATTTACCTCAAATATTCCTAATCACTCCACCTCCCAAGATGAACCTTGATCCCCCAAAAAATATGGATATGACTAAAACAAGAGGTCATGAGATAGGTTATAATAGAAAAATCATCCAAGTATACTACTTTATTCCAAGTCTTGGTAGATACTATAATTGAAAAAATATCCTCCATAGAACAAGGAACTCAATGAGAAAATCATTCTGTTGGAAAAAACTTCGACTCTTCTCCTAGACCATTATAGGTAAAATATGAAAAATGACATGTGACATGAAAGTATTCAATTCAAAACTCAAAATTTATACAAAATAATCCCATCGTAAAGGTACATATTAAAAACATAGATTTCACTAAAACAAAACACATTACTCACACAACATAAAACCTTATTTTCACTTTTATAACTACCAACATTCAATAAAAATTTTAACACCGAAATCTATTAAAATGAAAAATAAAAAACTATTTAAGATTTTTTTACCATTTGAAACAATTTTTAAGTTAAACGGATTCATTTAAAATCATTTTCATAATAACCCACATTTCACCCAAAATATTTTTTCAAAACTCATAATAAAACCAACCACTTCATAAATAATATTTTATAGAATAATAAAACCATTTAAAATATCCCACTAAAACAACTTTTGAAACCAAACTTCTCTATGAAAAAATAAAATCACTTTTTCCACCAAAAAAAACATTTATGTTTCCGAATAAAAACTAAAACATAGCATAAAATGCCATATAAAATTTTCTCCAATAACACCAAACATAAATTGAACCACCATTAATTACCCTCCACTAACTTAGAATTCACTCTATAATTGATTCAAGAATTAAAAGCGTCAAATAAAAAAATTTAAATGAAATATAATATCACTTATAGTTTTAAAAGAGTCCTAAGAAACATCCACACATGCTCAAAAATGTTTTCTAGCCTATATAGGCTGGCCATATATCTCTGGAAATTCCTCTATCATTACACCAAGCTCGAGTGAATCCCCAAATAACATGAAACTAATTGGGAATTAAAACATAATTTCTTTATAAAACACATCATTTTAATAAATAATGAATCCAAAATTCAAGACTCAATCTATAAATATCCACAACAACATGAGGCTATGAACAGAAATGTGTAATCTAGACTCAATCTTGAACATGACTCTTGAGGTCTAACTACA
This sequence comes from Viscum album, assembly GCA_963277665.1. NCBI lineage: Eukaryota > Viridiplantae > Streptophyta > Magnoliopsida > Santalales > Viscaceae > Viscum > Viscum album. The sequence goes on along the minus strand of OY728132.1, from coordinate 752,207,811 downwards.
CTATCACTACACTATCATTTCCATGAAAATAAAAAGGGTATATTGAATCCTATTCCATCATAAGAACCTAGACTCTAATGCCATTTGGAAAGAATCATCCCAGGAAACGACATAAAAAGACACCTGATCATGGCTCTCCATTGGGATTAAGAGGAATTATTTATCCCTACACACTATTAAATAGACCCATGGAAATAGAAAAAACTCAGTGGGAATGGTTTTCTATATTAATAATTAATAACAAAGAGTTTTACACTCGTAAATCTAGACTAAACACTCCTTATATCAGAGCTCCACACACCAGAGGAAAAGTAACAATTTGAAACATTAGAATAAAATCAATCTCACAGTTTACCTCATTCTCCCCCATTTAAAACAACCCATTTTATTCAGCATCTATTACTAAACATATATAATGTACCACCCAATAAGGAAAAAAATATGAAAAAAATTGAAAAACAATATTTGGGGTTGATTTAAACAATGAAATAAATAAGACTAGATGATAAATAACTAAGAAACCTCCATGTGACTATAGGTCACCATCCAATATCAAGGTTAAATATGTCCCATGAATGAAAAAATGCGGAATTAAAAAAATGAAACTAAAATATAATATCTATGAGAAAACACAATCCTAGTATGTCACCAACTATTTTAATGTAATCCTAAACTTTAATGGTAGACATATTTCAAACAGGTTTTAAATACAATATAATATTTTTATTTTCATCTTTAAGTGTACCAATAACAATAATACTTCATTTTAGATTTAAAAACCTTTCAATTTTATTTTAATTAAACAAAAGTAATCCCTATGAAAACATTACAGTAAAACACATACACCCAAAAAATATACCCTTTTTAAAAAAACACATTTCCTTAAAATCATTTCAAAAAATGCTTTAGAAAACCAATATGAACTGCATGGATAAAAAATCAAAAAATTGACACTAAATCACTAAATGATACAACAAGATAAAATAAAATAAATATACCAAAAGAACCACATAATTCAATCAATGAAGGGATAAAAATTGAAGTCAACGAAATTTCCATCGCCAAAATACCAACAAATGAATTGGTTTCAAGGGATATATAATAGGTCCTAAACTAAAACAGTCATAAACATTGTCAATTATGGACAAAAATTCCGTCTAATAGAGTTTCATATACATAAACTGCATGACTATCCAGCACCAGGAATCATTGAGGGCACACCATGACATCTTCATCATGGAAACATGCCTAGTTTAATTATTTATTGAACTCTTACTTAATACAGTAAAGTGTTTTTTAAGGTTTCGAACCACAAGGAAGGGTTGTGTACCAGAATTTTCAAACAAAACCACTGTAAATTTTGGAATAAATGTTTTATTTATTTTAATTTTTTCATTGAATGAGGATCTAGACTAGAAAATTATGATGAGATAGTAATTTCTTATAGAAATAGATTACAAAAAATAGTTATTTATAACAATTTGAAATCAGAATGATGATCAAACAATAGAAATAGAGATTTAGAAAAATTATCAAGAAAAATTATCAAAAAATATGACACCATTGGTTGAAAAATTATTTCCCCATTCATAAAAGTTTGTTGAATTTTGGACCTCAAATGTTGATTGATTAATATCCCTCTTAATTATATTAAATGTGTAGTTTAATGGTTTATGGTGTTTTCACATCATGAATGATCAAAAAGAAAATGAATTTGAAAAAATCTTGCTAATATAAACCTGGTTGAAATAGTTCAATGCTTTTGAAATTTAATTTGAAGAGATGTATCCATGATCAATATCACGGATTGATCATGATGTCATGAAATTGAGTACAATAGGTGAAAAACAACAATCATATTTGGAATTTACCTCAGTAAAAAATTCTCAATATTAAATATATAAATATTTAATGAAGTGAAAATAATAATATCAAAATTATTAAACCATGACCATAATTTTTTTACCCAAGATTTATATTCAATTCAAGAAAATGAAATTTCAATTACAAAACAAATTATTTAAGAATAAGAGAGAAGAGTTCTCCCTTGATTGTGAACTGTGTTATATTTTTATTCCTCCACTAATCTCGAGCCTTTGGTTTGTCTTGAGTTTCAAGTCTCTAGATCTTAGGTAGTCTGTATTCAAATGATTGTGTGACTCTCAGAATTTATCCCCAATTTCTTTTGGGTTGGTCCCCTAAGCTCTTCACCAACTCATCTTGGCATCCGTATGTTCCTCAAACTTATATCAAAATATCGGTTCTTAATTTAACTACATGTGACATTATCAGCGCCCTTCTAACTGTTTACCAGTAGTTGGTGATAATGAACAAGGACATGATATTTTCTTGATTCTACATCTTCGTAACAAATAAATAATAATTAATAAACTATTATTACTAACATTATTTATAAAAATATAAATTTTATAATTATAATAAATTAATAATGTATTAAATTAGTATTAATATGTTTATAAATATATATATTTATTATTATTATTAGTTAATTAAATTATTAATTATATTTAAATTATTTGTTATTATAATTATTAATTTTATTAAAATAATTATATATTTTAAAATATATAATTTTTTTCAATTATTATTATTTAATTAAAATCCAATACAAATATATTAAAATGTAAACTTATTATTAATAATATATTTATTATGGTAAATAATTTTATAAAAATATAAAAAACCATCATTTTATATATTATTATATCAAAAAATATTTTTTATTATTTTGTTTATTTACTGAAATTTATTTATTTGATTTCTTTACTATTATACTATTTTATTAGTTGTTTTTTATTTTTTATTTTTTTATTTTTTTCTCTTATGATCTTATCCCGTAATGGGTTCTCTTCTCCAAAAAGGGGAAGAATCTTCGGCCGAGGGTTGTTCGACAACGGGGGGACTCAATGACTCTTCTTTCATTGGAGACTTCTCTTTTAATGACTCTGAGCAGTGAATGGCGATTTGGTGTCCAGCAGATCATGTTGAGGTGTTTGACCTTGCCTTTTGGTGTTCCCCCTCACCTTAGTTTATGGAGTTTCTAAGTAGATAATATCGATGGTGAACTATTCATTTTTTCAAGCGGATACATCATATCTCAACTAGAGAAAGCCTCCATGACAAGGTTTATATTATTCTTGTTCAGGCGATAACTATGAGTCTTTAGATCATATTGAAGATCTAGTTTGGTGGTGACCCCATATTCACATATTGTGGTTTTAGAAGATGGCATACCTGAATTGGTTAGAGATTGAATATAAGCTTCTGTTTTGGAAATTTGGACGGCAGTGGCCTTTAGAATCGACTTGCAGATGGGTGAAAAATGAGTGTGGTGGTGGATAAGCATGGTTTATGGTGGTTGATGAAGTCTGGGTTGATCTTGGCAGAGGGTTATTGTTAGAAATTTTTCATTGTGTAGAAGTAGCGATGCTCATGGTAGAATCCACTGGCGATGGTGGAGTGGTGGAAAAATTTGGGGCTGGCGAGCTTGATAGTGGATGATATACTATAGTGCTATTGTTGGATACTGATGGTAGTATGGAAAAGAAACAATGGTGGATGACATGTTTGGTAGTAGTAGTCCCAACAACGGTTGTGTATACTCGAGGTGGATCCCCTACTTCAACGGTGGCACACTATATAGGTGGTAGATCCCCTTTCATAGTTAAGATATATATAATTCAAAACAAAAAAATTAATAAATAAAATTAAAAAACATATTAAAAAATTATTATATTGAAGAAATTAAATTTTAATAACTAATTTAATTAATTATTTAATTGAAATGCCAAAGTAAAAAATGTAAATTAATAAAAAAATGATAAAATTAAATAAATTGAAATTATATCAATTGATTTTTGAAAAAACTAATAATTAATTCATATTGTAAAATTAAAATACAAAATTATTAGAATAAAAAAATCTAGAGATTAAAAATTAAATCAACGTTTCAATATTTAAATAAAAACGTAATGATGATAAATATAACTAAAAATGAAATAAGAGAAAAACAAATTAAAATAAATTTATTAAAATAAAATTGACAAAGGTAAATTAAGAAAATTCTAATTTAAAATATATATTATAAAATTAAATATAAAATTGGAGAATTAATAATTTAAATCACTAAATTAATAAAGTATACTTAATTAACAAGTAAGGCATAATTAAATAATAATTTCAACAAAATATTGATTTAAAATATATTAAAAATCACTTAATTAATTGCCACATCAAATTCCATCATTCTTAATCATTGATTGTCCTCATGCAATTAATAATCAATTTAAATGGGAAATAATAAATCTCAAACTGAACAACTTTAATGCCACAAATAATTGGTTAATGTAAAAATTATTTCCTCCCATAAACCCTTTTAAGAATAAGGTGTCAATCCCCTCTTAAATGAAAGTAGATTTGGTGAAATATTTAATTACTGTTATACAAATTATATTTATTTTGATAAATTTTAAATTTAATTAAATATTAATCCTCATTCATTTAAATGAAGAATCCAAACATTTATTTTCTATGGGGTGAGAATATATACATTAATTAACCCTAAAATAATTAGACATAACTGAATGGATGACTATGTTTGATAATTACATGGATAAATAACTAAATCATCCAATAGTTTTATCTTAAAGAAAAATATAACGAAAAATTTAAGGAAAGAAGATAAACCCGGTCTAGGATTTTCATTTCATAGATCATGGAAATTCATGTCTTATAAGTTTTATTCAATCAAAAAGGTCAGATTCAATATAAGTTGTATAAATATTTCTAGAAAAACATACCATGTAAAAATTATTTCACGTTTAATTTTTTTTCTTAATTAAAATAATATGGTAATTATGTTATAACATTTTCAATGTGTCATCATAACTTTCAAAATTAATAAAAAAATTGACCCACTAAAAATGTAAATACAATTTTAATTAAAAAAGTTTTTTAAAAAATTAAATGGATTTGATGGGTAGACATTAATGGATAGTTAATCCTATATAAAGGCCCTCTCCCCCAAACATAAAACCCAAAATATTTCCCAAAGTTGAATTTAAAATTGGAAAAAACAATAAATAAAATTGGTTCAAAAAAGGTTAGCAATTCAGTAGTTTAATGATATGTTAAAAAGTTGTCATTTTGTTCAAACAATATGGGTTTGTAAAAATAATTTTTTTTAACATATTAAGTAAAATCATGTATTTTCATTAAGGTATAGACCAAGAATTTTCTAATAAAGTTCAAACATTAGCTTGCTAAACATTGAGTTCACAGTGAATATGGTGTCAACAAGTTAGAAATTTGATTCAAATAGATTTAAATCATCTTAAAAACCTATGCCAAAAATCAACATAGAAATAGAATATACACTTAAAAAACGAACAACAATAGGAATCCCTCTCCCACACTTAATTTCATATAATGAATAAATTTCAAAACATTATAGTAAAATTTCAAACAACAACATGACATCAAATCAGTAATAAAGAAGAGAAAAAAATGAATTAAAAAAAGCACTCTAATGATTAGTGAATCTCAATAATTTGAGTGAGGATCCAGCATGATGATTATCCTTTATAACTCAATGTAAATATGGGAACTCTTCTCTTATATTAACACCAATAAACTTCTTAATGAAAAATTATAAGGAAGACTATGAACTAAAATCCAGTGATAAAGAAACCAAAATATTGAACAAAAACTACACTTTATTCTTAATAAAACAAAAATAAAGAAAAAAACACAAAAAGACCATGGGTTGGATTTGATAAAGAACTAAATAAAATGTCTTTATTTGGAATTTTCAATTGATTGACCATAATCACTATGTTGGTGTGGTTTCACATTCATGAACCACTACATCTATTTTCCCTTTTATTTTTGGGTGAGAAAAAATTGTTATAGGCACATAAAATTCCAAATGAACTCTCTACTCTCTCATTAGTTTATAATTTCCATTTAAAACACTCTTTATCAAAATGTAAATACTCAATAGAGTCTTTAATTAGAGAATGAAATTCATTACCCAAATCAATTTTATTAGTAGATTCCAAAAAATTAGGTTCAGATGTAAAAGAATTTATTCTCTCTAACACTTCCTGGAAACTTTTAAGATCATCAAAAAAATAAATCACAATGATCAATATTGGCTTGTGAGCTATCCAGTTCTGGAATAAACTCATTTTAACCATTATTAAATTTTAGTAAAAAGCCATAGTTAGTGTAGGTTCTTCTAGATCTTTGACATTATATTAAAATCTCTCTGACTTATACACAATCAAATAAAGAATAAAATGATGGGTGATAAATTATTAGTTCAATATAACAGATTCATGAAGACGATTTTCAAAGTAAACATGTGCAATATCCAGATTAACAATCTAAATGGATTCCTCTTTCAATTCACTCTAAATCCCAAAATTAGTTTTAGAACCCAACTCAATTGAGTAATATTTAGAAAATTAGGGAATAATAATTTTTTTCATCTAAAAACTCAGGTTTCACCATGATATAAATCTCTTCCAGAATATCCTCATCCAAAAATAGAAAATTATCATAAAATGATTCTAAAAAATCAACTTTACATAAATCATCTAATGTGTTTTCAAACACTCCTTAAAGTTCACATTAAAAAATTTCATTCTCAAAAACAAAGTTTGTTGAGTGTTTCATTTTAGTTTTAGGGGAAGAATTTTTCATTTCGGCTTTATGAAATTCATATTCTATAATTTTCAAATTTAAACAATTTCCCATAGTTTTGACAAAAGTGTTTTCCATTTTGATAAAAAATGATTCGGAAATAAGATTAATGTGAGAACATGGAAGTGAAATCTCATTCATTAACATTACATTATATAAAATTTTATCATCCTCTTCATCATAATTAATTTCAAGGATTATTGGTTTCACACTTTAAAAATTGAGAAGAAACCATTTTCTAATAGTTTCAAAATTATATAAATCAGGGATTTTGAGTGTTTTTTTCTCTACCAAAATTTCTAAAATCTAATTTTTAGGTTCTTTACTAAATTTTTTAATAATATAGGATAATGATATGTTAACATCCAAGTTCTCTTATTCAAAATTCTCCTCAATCTAAGTAATCACATTTTTCAAAGATTCTATAATAATATGTCTTTTTAAATTTTAGAGTCATGTAAAGAACCGTTAATTATGCTTTAATAACTTTTTGTTGTTTGTCAACTTCCTCCAAATCATTTTCACTAAAATTAAACTTAAATTTATTCAATTTCCTACTTCCAATCAAAACTTTTGTAATTTTGTCAAATTTTTTTCTAATCAGTTTCAAATTCTACATTGACAGTGGATTTCTCTTACAAAATTATAACTTTTATTCAAAATTTACTTTCTCTCTTAATTTATTCTACATAAATTTCTTCTTGTTACATTAACCTTTTTTTAACTCTATGAACATGCTCTATAACTTTTGAAGTTGTTGAGTTTTTAAAAAAAATTAATTTCACATTCATTATTTTAACCTACACTAGCATCCAATTTTGTTAAAAATTGTTCAAAGTTTTTTAGAAACTTCAGTTCAATATCAAATTAATATTTATTTACATCATAGTAATTAAACTGTTGTGGTCGATTATTGACACACTACTAAGAATTGTGTTTATAATTTCCATAACATAAAGAAAAAGGGTCGCTAGAATGATTCCATACCTCTTGTTTAACCTCTAACCATTTTTGGAAAGAAATATTATATAATAAAAACACCAAAACAACATAAATGCTCTAAAACAGATCAAACACACACATACAAGTAAACCAAGTATAAATTTGAAATTTATCTCAAGAATTATGTTTTTTATCAAAGTTTTTAATTTAAATTAGTTTTCATACATGTATATTCTTTTTTTAATATATACTTTTTTGTTTTCAAAAAAAATCCATTAATCCTTCCCCAACAATGGAGCCAAAAAATGTGGCATGAACATCATTAATACTTGAAATTTTAATTATTTATAAGTTTTAAAAACAAAATTATAGTAGTCCATAGGGTGTCAACCCACAGGGAATGATATGTAACATATTTTAGAATATTAGACAACTGTAAATAGTGGTCGAAAAAATATTGTGTTGTTATTTATATTATAAAATATAGTAGAAAATAAAGCAGTGATTTTTAGAAAACTATTTGAAATAGGAAAATAAATACACAAGTAGTGATAATTAAGTGCTAAGTATAATGTTCTAGATAGAAACACAAGAATCTTAACACTCTTGGTGGAATGTATGTCCTCTTCAAAAAAAATATTAAATTTGGAAACATGGAAATTGATTGGATTAATCTTCATTGCAAGAATATTAATCACGCGATTTGTTGATTCCTGTAGTTTGCCAATCCAATAAACATTTAAAAGCAATTGAACATGAAATTTTATTATTGAAATAAACCTCTCTAAAATAATCCAAAACTTTTTAAATTTAAGGTGAAGAGATATACACATGATCAATATAACCTATTGATCATGAAGTTATGAAATTGAGGACAAGAGGTGTGAAAAAAATCAGATTTAGAATTGACCTCACCAATCAATTTTGAATATTAAAAATATAAAAATATGAAGATGTGTAAACATTAAAACGTGTAGTATTAAACCCCAAGAATAATGTATGTACCAAATATTCATATTCAATTTATGACATTTTAATTAAAACTAGAAAATAAATGAATGGGGAATGATAGAGAAATTTTCTTCCTTGATCGTGATTTGTGTTTCTTTGTTCCTATACCTTTCATTTGGAACCTCTGGTCTACCTCGTATCTCCCATATCTAAATCACTAGTACATAGCATGTGAAAGATTGTGTGTATCTCATAATTTATCTCCTACTGTTTTTTGGTTGGTCACCAAATCTCTTCACAGACTCAGCTATGCCTCCTCATATTCCTCAAATGCATGTTGCGGTATCAATTCTTGATTAAACTACAAGTGACATTATTGTCAACCTTCTAAATATTTACCAGCGGTTGGTGATCACGAACTTGAATGTGATTTTTCTTGATTCTGCATCTGCATGAAAAAAAATGAATAATAAATAAATTATTATTATTAACATTATTTGTAAAAATATATATTTTATAGTTTTAAGAAATTAATAATTCGTAAAATCAGTATTAATATAGCTGTAAAAAATATTTATTATTATTAATAGTTAATTAAATTTTGAAATATATGTATAAAAATATTTATTATTATTATTCTTATTAAAATAATTATATATTTTCAGATATATATTTATTATCATTTATAATTATTTACTTAAATACAAATATAAATATATTTAAATAAATACATATTAATAATAATATAAATATTAATAGAAATTATTTTATAAAAATATTAAAAAAAATTATTTTTTAATATTATTCAATTAAAATATAATTTATATTATTATTATTATTTATTAAAATTTATATATTTCATTTTATTATTATTATTCTATTTTATTTATTTATTATTTTTAATAACAATAATTATTTTTATTTTTATAATTTTATTTTATTTTAATATGTTGTTTTTGTTTTCTCTCTTTTTATTCTGATCTGTGGAGGATTCTCTTCTCCCAAAAGGGGGAGGAGCTTTGGCTAAGGGTGTTATGACAATCAAGGGACTTGATGGATCCTCCTTCTATGGAAGCTTCCCTTGTAATGAATTTAGGTAGTGAATGATAGTTTGGTGGCTAGTGACTCACTGTTAGGGGTTCGTCCTCATCTTGATGTGTTCAAGCACACGTTGGTCGATGAAGGCATTAGGTAGTTAAAGTCGATAGAAAAATCTTCTTCTTTTTTGGCGGCATCTATGATCTCAAATGGAAGAACCAACCATAACCAGTTTTTCCTTCTTTAATTTTGAGCAAGAACACAGTGACTTCAAATGTTATTGTAGATATAGTACAACAAAGACACTAAATACATGAAAGGGGGTTTGAGGTTACAACATACATGAATTTTTTAGTGAATAAAATATCATATTTTATTCTGGATCATCAGACGACATCATCATCCAAAATCAGCTGGTGGATGGGTGAAAATTAAGTCTAATAGTGGATATGCTTGGTTTGTTGGGGTAGATGAATTATGGGTTGATGTTGACGGTGGTTCGTTTGTGGTGGTAGCTTATGCAATAGAAGCAATGATGGTGTTGGTTGCATCCACAGGAAATGATGGAGTTTGGTAGAAGAAGGGGGTGGTAAGCTCGTCGTTGGATGATCCTCTATTGTGTTTCCATTGCATACTAGCAGTGCTAGGAAAAGACAATGGGGGATAATCCCTAATGGTGGATTGGTGGTAGAATATTCTTGTGGTAGATCAAGAGTGGTGATGCCTCTAATAGTGTAAGAACCTCCCAACGGTGGATCAGGAGTGGTTTGCTGTATTAGTGAATGATTTTGGAAATGGAAACTGGTGGTGGATCAATTAGGCTGATATTAGATGAAGCTCAGTGCTGGTTTACTTTCAATTCCTGGTGATAGATACTCCAATCTAATAGTTGATATTCTTCCTGGTGGTAGTAGCCCTAACGGTGGCAATATACAATGGAAGTGGATCACTTACTTCAATAGTAACACACAATGCTAACAATGGAACCACTGCAACAGTTAAACAAATAAAATAAAAAATTAACCAATAAAATTAATAAAAATATTAATATATTAATATATTATTGAAATAAAATTTAAAATATTAATTGAATTAATTATTTAAATGGAAAAAATTTAAAAAAAAAATTAATAAAAACAGGTAAAACAAATGAATTAAATAAATTTAATGAAAAAAAGGTGAAGAAATAAAAAATAATAATAAATCAGGTAATACATGAGATACCATACAAGAAAAAAATAATTGAAAATAAATAATTTAAAAATAAATTTAAAGATATAATAAATAAATTAAATTAGAGAAGAAAATCCTAAAATGGGAAAATACTACTGATAACAAAAGAAGGAAAAGAAAAAAATTACAAATAATAAATAATACTAAAATGAAAAATAAGTCAAAATAAATGTAAAAAAAAGTGTTAAAATTTTTAAGAATTAAATTTCATTGTGGAAGAATTGGAGGAATTTCGGTTGTTTGATTTAAAATGATTTCTTCTTTCACAGGAAAAGAATTGTAGATGCCTTTGTAGAATTGATTAGGTCAATATCCTTTACCATAAAAATTGTCAATGGAGTGATGAGTCTTACAGCCTGCCACATTCAAGATTTGACCAAACACAAGATGTCGAGAGAATTTGTCAGAATCTATCTCGTTGAATGATTCTAACATTTTTAAAATGATTAAATTATTCAAACAAAATAACAAATGGAAATGGTCTCACTGAATGATTTTGGTGCATAAAGAAATAATTTGAGGAAGTGAAAAGATGAACTAATCAATTTAATCCCTCAAGCATAGAATTAGTTCAATTTTATTGCAAGAAACAAGTATGAAAAAATGGAATCGAGATGTAGGAAGAGATAAAGGTCAGAGAGAAAAGTATTATTCCCTCTCCTAAACTTCTTCTTTCTCCCCCATCAATCAAGTCCTGCTCATGCTTTCCAAATGCATCACATTATCTTAGATCTAGAGCTCTCTGAAAAAATATCAATGATTCTCCCTATTACAATTTCAAAACATCACTATCAATCGATAATATTTATCGTGGATGCATTTATTTTACCATAACTTCACAAAACGTTTCTAATTTTTTGGTGAGATTTATTCCAATAGAATTTATTCAAAATCCATTGGGTTTTTATGTTTATTGAACTATAAAATTTTTAAATTCATTAATTTACGAGATTTATCTATTGGTGATGAATATTTATTGAATATTTTTTCGAGGGTGAAAATTTAATAAAAATTTGGTGAAGAAGATACCCATTCAACTAGTAGTGTTATTTTTCTCCTTAATTTTGTTTTATTTACGCTAACACCATTAAAACTATAAAAATCATCAATTTTCCAACACGTTAATACCATTGTATGACACAATTAACACATCATACACTCCCATAAAAATATGGTCCTCTCACTTTCAAACATCAATGAATTTTGTTGTTGTTTTCAATAGCTTATAGATAAAATAAAGCCGTAGAAGATTCACCCTCCTTCCCTTGGTTTCAATCCATCACTAATATACTATTTTAGGTTTATAAATGATATTTTGAGGGTTTTGATGATCTTTGGTCCTATCAAAATTTTCCTCTATCTCTGTCTCTAAATCCTCAGTAATCAGTATGAAAAATAATGTTTGTCTCTCATAATTTATCCCCTATTTTAATCTGATTAGAAATTGAAGCTCTTCACTAACATTACTCAGCCTCATCATATTCCTTGAATAGGTGTTACATCATCACCTCCATATTTAACTACACATGATGTTGTCAATTCCCTTCTAACTAGTGATCATGATCTTGGATGTTATTTATGCTTTCTTCTGCATCTACACAACAGAGAAAGAATAATTAATAAATTATTATTATTATTAAAATTATTTGTAGAAATATAACCTTTATAATTATAAGAAATTAATAATGTATAAAATTATTATTAATATGGTAATAAATAAATATATTTATTATTAGTAGTAGTTAATTAAAATATAGAATATATTTAAAAAAATATTTATTTTAATTATTATCTTTTAAAAATAATTATATATTTCAAAAAAATATTATCAATCATTATTAATTATTAAAAACGAAATATAAATTTATTTAAATACAAACTTATTATTAATGATATAATTATTAAAATAAAAAAATTCATGAAAATATCAAAATTTTCCTTTTTCATAAAATTATATTGAAATATATTTTATATTATTATTTTTATTTATACAAATTTATTTATTTTATTTCGTTAGTATTATACTATTTTTTTATTTTTTTATCAATTTCTTATTTTTTCGCTTTTTTCTGATATGTGGTTGGTTCTCTTCTCCCAAAAGAGGATGAGATTTAGTGGATGGTGGTTTGACAAAAGGATGACTCAGCAACTACTCCATCTCTGGTGGCTTCCCATGTAATGAATTTGAGCGGTGGATGATGGTCTGGTGGCTAGAGGCTCATGGTGAGGTGTTCAACCTCACCTTGAGGTGTTCATGTTTGCCTTTGTTGTCGATGATATCAGGTCGATAGTGTTGGTGGTCAAATATTCTTCTTCACAGGCTATGTTTTTAGATATCAAATGGCTTAGCTAGTCTCAAAACGATTCAACTTCTCTATGTTTGCGTGAAAACTCAACATATTTAGATCTAATTGCGGATCTGGTTAGGTAATGAAACTAGATCCACATAAGGCGGTTTTATGTGGTAGTATACTTGAATTTTTTTAGTGATAAAAGATTAGTTTTTATGGATCATTAGACACTGGTGGACTTTAAAATCAGTCATTGGATGGGTGAAAATGGTGTCTCATGGTGGATAGGCTTGGTCTATTACGGTAGATGAAGTGTGGGTTGAAGCTGGCGGTGGTTCCTCTATGTCGGTGGTTCGTGTAGTAGAAGCATCAATGCCAACTATTGCATCCATTGGTGATGGTGTAGTTATGGTGTAAGTAGGAGATGAAAACCTTGTCGGTGAATGGTCCTCTACTATGAAATCACTTGGATCTAGCGATAGTAGTGAATTACAATGGTGTCTCAACCATAATGGGGGATTAGTGGTAGAATCTCTTGGTGGTAGATCAGGAGCATTTTTCTCTAGCGGTGAATGGTTCTGGAAATGGATGTTATCGGTGGCTCAATGCGGATAATGATAGATGAAGGTTGGAGGTGGATTCTCTGATCTTCCCTAGTAGAAGATACTCTGCTCCAACGTATGATATCTTATCTAGCATTTGTAGTTCTAAAAGAGAGAGTGGATGTGGGAGGTGGATCCCCAACTTCAATGGTGGCACACTTTTCTGGTAGTGTATCCACTACAACCGTTAAGTAGATAAAATAAACAAATGTCAAAAAATATTAATAAAAGATGAAATAAATAATATATCAAATAAATAAAAATTAAAACATTAATTCAATTAATTATTTAAATGAAACGCAGAGTAAAAAAAGTTAATTAATGAAAATGTTAAAACTACCTAATATTATAAATTCAAATTCTATCAATTAATATTAAAAATATTAATTAACATATATCCTAAAAATAAAAATAAAAATTATTAGAATACAGAAATCTAAAGGTTAAAAAATAAATCAAAGGCTCATCATTTAAATACAAAAAAATGCTGATAAATTTAATTATCAAAATTAATTAAAAACACAAACACTTGAAATAAATATTTCAAAATAAAATTAGAAATAATAAATGTAAATAAAAATAATTAATATTTTAAAAGAGATATTATAGAATTAAACATATAAATGGAGAATTAAAAATTAAACTACTAAATTACTAATGTAAAATTAATTAACAAATAAAGCATAAGTAAATCATAAATTCAATAAAATATTGATTAAAAATATGTGGCAAATAACTCAATTTAAGGCCACATCACACCCCATCAAGTCCTTTTTCACAATAGAGAGGAGCACTAGTAGAGTGTGACTAACAAGTGTGCCATGAAACTTATCTTCACAAGAAGATACTCAGGTTCCCATGACCAATCATAGTGATGGGGGAGAAATAAAAGTTCTTGATATAGAGATCACAAATAATAACAATAACTCACCAACACCTCCAACACCCCAACGAAAAATGGACCCTCTCCATCCATCACCTAATCACAACATACATCAAAAGATATTTATAAAGGAAAACATTTATGATGGGAAATAAGAGGGTCTCACAAACCCACAAATTTAAAAACCCATATTAATGTTTAAAAATATCCTTCTATAAATCCACTTAAGAGGCCATGACTCTTTATATAATTTAAAATCATTTATAAGTCATTTCATAAAAAATTAAACATCAATCACTGTTGAATTTTTTTATAATAATGACTTGTTTAAAAATCATTAAAATATTAAAATGTTACACCTTGATTCATCACATGACCCGAATGAGGTCATAAAATTTTTAAACCACTTATTTTATATATATAAATTTCTTGAGACACTTTATCAATACTTATCATTTAAAATTATATGTGAAATGATAAGTAAAAAATTTAATCCAATTAAGAATTCACATTGAAGAAAAAAACACCTTTTAACATCATATAATTCATTTATAAAGGTTATTCAAGAACATTATACATCACATAGTGTGTACAATTTACAAAAATTTGTTTTTGAAATGATCCCAAATGGTGATGTCTTTTCCATTGAATTGAAAATAAATTAAAACATGATTTCCCTGTTAAACAATTCTTAAACAAATTTAATATTTTCATTAAAAAAATTAAAACAACAATCTAAAACTCAAGAAATCTATGAATCTAAAATTTAACATTTCTACATTGTAAAACCAACCTCAAATTAATGGATAATGATCCACAACATCATATAATGAATGAAAGGAGTCCAAAAAATAAATATCACTTCCTAGAAACAACAAAAATCATATGGAGAACATAAAACCCTTTCCCCCGGGTGCATCCAAGAGAGGGTGTAACAATGGGGGTAAAAGAAAAAATGGTAGAGTAAGAAAAAAAGGGATTATATTCCTTACCTTGGAGATCCATCCTAGAATCGTGAAGTAATCATAGAGAATCACCAATATAAAATGAGAAATGAGAAGGGGGAGGATAAACATAAATGGGGGATGTGGTCAGACATCATTTGAGATGTGGGGGGGAGAGGATTTGGGATTTCAATTGGGAATAGAGGAATGGAACCTTTGTAAAATTAAAAACATGGTCGAACCACATAGTTTGGATGAACAATTTAGTATTCTATATACTACCATACAGAAGCAAATGGAACCTCCTGGATACGTTGAATGGTTTTTTTAGTGAAACACACAATTATAAAATATATCCAGAAAACATCCAAACCTCACTATAAATGTTTCATACCCAAATGTAGGGTTTCCACACATTTTCCCCTAAACATGTGAGCTAATCGTGCGATGGGAAAAAAGTGTCCAAACATTTAAATTGCAAACTCAAGATTTACCATAACTATATAAAACCCATAATAATGTTAAATAACATAAAGTAAAAGACCACATAATCAAATGGGTGTGACACATTGTGTGTGACATAAATTTCACTTGTAATCTCCAAAAATATATAGTGATATTAAATTTTTTTATACATGATAAAGACAAATACAACAAGGATAAAACTCCCAAATTGAGAAGATCCTTCTAAAAACTATATCTATTACTGTTCTATTCTATTTCTGCATTACATTATAAAATGAGAGTTGAGTGCTCATTTATTTATCCATTCTTCTAATTTTGGTAGAGGTTTGACTGTGATATGGTTAAACTAAAGTAAATTAAAACTCAGTAAAATTTGGTTACACTGATTCACCCCCCCACCAAAAATGAATATACACATTCTATTATGTTATAAAAGTGGTATTAGAGATAATATAGGTTTTAAAGTGATTCAATACTGTAAAATATAGATATAACTAGTAACCTATAGCCCTGGGAAAAAATTACAATTGCTATAAGTAACCTATACCCATGGGTACCTTTTTCATGGAAATTGGTTTCCCACTATAGAACAGGAACACACTTTTCTCATGGGAGGCACATGAGAAGTTCTTACATACGTGGGTTTAGAGGACCAAATCTCTAGGTAGTTGCATCTAGCCACTAATTACAACTATTAACAAAATTACAGCTATAGGTGGACTATAACCACAATTTTCTATAATTGTGGATATAATCAATACATCGAGACCCTATTACCATGGAAATTTCTACCCATAGATATAATAATATTTTTAAAAATTATTATATATATATGTATATATTTTTTTTACATTTACAAACAAAATATTTACCATAGGTGAGTGGAATAGGTATCTCGAATATCATCCCACCCTTCAGTATCAAAAATTTCTAGTTTATTTATTTTAACAACCCTTACACACACACACATTTATATATATATACTTATTTAATTATGGATTTGTATATATATGTATATAATATTAGGTTTAACACAGTGGTACATTCCTCTAATAAAAATTCTTAAGACACTATTTTGAAAATTGGTATTCATTTTTTTGCAAACCATTACTCTCACAGAATATATATATATACGTGTGTGTGTGTGTGTGTGTGTCTATATATCAATAATAGTGTGGTTAGAATAGTTGAATATGTATTTTGATGATACTCATGGGCTCAAGTTTAAAATTTCATGATCGTAATTATTTTTCAATAATTCATATTTCCATGGTTAAAGAAACTATTGAAATTAGTTAATTAACCTTGCTAAAAGTTATATGTGGACCACCACATGGAATATTGTTTAGCTATAATATTCATCCATAGATAATGAATGTGGCTAGATCCTTGTAGCTTGTTTCCACACTATTCATTTACATGGTGGTAGTGCTCATGGAAGTATGTTATAGCCATGCACACTGAGGCCAAAACTATGTTCATGGCATATGAATATAACCACATTTTTTACTTTTGATTGGATCTACTATTACAACTCAATATTGTTTTTATCAAAATTAATGAATAATTGGTTGCAATCAAATTTTAGGTTCCTCATATGGGAATATAGTGATTTATTCATATTTAATTCAAATTAATGTTTTACTTAAAACTCTCAAAAACATGAAGAAATAGCTGGATAAGATATTGAAAATTATCATAAAGCAGGATTTATCACCACATAAAGTAGATCATGGTGATAACTTCACAACTGCTAAATCTAGTGAAATTGATCCTTTTGATGAAGAAATATCAATATGTATAGAGCATGAGGATGATAAAAAAATTAAAATAGTGAATTTCTTGAAATTATAATTTTAAAGTTATAAGAAGGATTTTCCATTTGAGGTAATCATATATGTAGTTGGAGTTTCAAAGGAACATCTTAATGAAAAATATAAAAACTAGAAAATGAAGTTAAATAAATTTAAGATACACTTGTTAAGAAATTTAAAAAGTACATGTGTCTCAATGACCATGCTGAATCAATATAAGAATCAAGGAAACCAAATAATGAAAAAAAAATCCTGATAGAAGAAAAGTTTCAAATAAATGGTACTATGAATGAAGTAACAATAATACTTTTCGAATAAGTAATCCATGTTTTTTAAATTTATATAAAACCACCATGAATTTTAATGATGTGATCTTAATGGTTAAAATAAGGAAAATAAAAGAGATTGATAAGTATTTAAAAGAATCAGGATAAATTCATGATGATCATATTCAAGAGATGAATAAATATTGGGATGAAAATTTGAGACTAGTTGAGGTTATAAAAAATTTCCTCAAAATTAAGTGTCTCGATCTTGGTAAAAAAATGGAAAATCTATAAACTAACTAAGTTAGAACATCTCAAACGTTCTAAATTAAATAATCTAACACATAAGTTTATATCAATATTCATGGTTCCAAATAGTCTCGTATTTCTAAATAAAATATATTAAGATCTTCTTTAGAAGTATATACATCATAATCTTGGAGAAAAACTACCCATCCAAAAATCTATTGATTACGCTAAATATTTTTTCATTCATAGTGAATCATTTAACAAAATAATTGTAAAAATATGGATGAGAAATAATTATTATACTTCTATCATCATGTTAATAGGGAATTAAAAAATAATATAATTGATGTTTCTCCAAAAAAAGGTAGAATGGTTGATAAAAATGTTAAAAAATAGTAACATTTGTTATAAAAAATTTAAGACAACATGAACTAAAAATAATAAAATTTATAACTGTTTGTAATTTCTAATATTATTAAAGGTTTTTTCACATGACATTGTATTTTTGGAAAAACTATTTAGAACCTAAAACTCATGAAAATCCTATATTAAAGGATAAAATACTCGAGAAGGGGAGACAACCTTCTGTATAGAAAAAAATACCACATAATTAGAAGGTTCTATATATAAATAACATGTTTGATTACTTGAGAAACTTCTCTAATTATTATTTCATAGGTGGTCATATCTTTTTGCATTCTTTTTTTACCCATTAATCACCACTATTATACAATGGAAAAGATAGGACCATAACTCAGATAGAATCAATTTAAGAAGGAGATTCCCCATAAAATCAACACAAAATATGTGAAGACACTATGTGAAAATTGGAAAAAAATTATGCATGCTAAAAAGAAATTGTTGATATATTCATTATCTTAGTTGGAAAAATTAAAAAATTAGAGAGATATGAAAAAGATATAATAGGTAAAGATAAAAATGTGATTTCTCTTGAAGATAATCTATATGGGAGGTTAAATATAGATAGAATTAATACTAAAAATTTCATAACAATTCTTCTGGAACATGAAGAAGGATTAAATAAGATGAACAATACAAAAAATGATGTATATGATTTGATGGTTCATGAATAAAGGGTCATTATATACAAATAAATTTTAAATGTGATGAGTAACATGTTTTCTAATAAAAAATCTGATCAAGACTAAATATCAAAGTTTTAATAATAGAGTGAGAAGAGAAATTTATTTATGAAAATATTCTCAACATTATTATTAACATTTAAGAGCAAGGAGTTCCACCTTATTCAATTAATTTTTGTATTGAATTATTTGTCATTCAATGCAGGGAATTAGAGGGCAGGTAATAAGGTGTGTTTGTTTCATAAATTCATTTTAATATAAAGAATAGACAAGCAGGAATCATTATTATACATTTATTGAAAGATTAAAATGTCCCAATCTGACGTACTATCATCATGGGAAATCATAAATCCTGTTTAATTGAGATATCCACATTAATGAATATGAATAATAGTATCCCATAAAGGGGGTACAAGTGAATATGGTTAGGATCTTCCAAATCAATACTATATAGTGATCCTAAAATTTGGATATCCCTTATTGAATTTTTTTATTATGTATTACGATCAGAATTTTTAAATTTTTATTGGTTAAATTGACAAATTTGATAAATGGGGAGTTTTTAATGTGAAAGGAAAATAAAAAATAGTATTAAATCATGGTACACCAAAATTATTTTAATAGTATTTTATATGACTGTATGTATAAATCTACTTCGTAGATCTATTTTGCCAACCACTAAAGTGAATCAATGAGAGTATTATAACATGTAAGATAATATATGGTTATATTTAAATACCTTTGTTAATAAATCTTGTTTTATAGACCCACATAGACTTAGAGTTATTTAATTAGAGGCTACTAGATAAGAAAATATGTTGTGATAATTCTATTTTCAATTTATCCAATATAAATTGAAAATTTTTATTGGAAAGAGACGTTTTTTGAAGAAAAAGTGAAGTTCCTTTCTATGAGAATATATTTTTATTTGTTATGAATATAGAGGATATAAATATGATAGCATAGAAACTTATTGACCTTAATGTAATTAGGGTATTAACAATATAAACAAATGGGGAGATTCAAGATACCATGCTTAGTGGTTGTATTTAACATCAATAAGGATGTTTATCTTGGTTTGAATAATGATGTAAATATATGTGATGGAAGAAATATATTAAAAGTTTGATTGGTTGGATTTTCCATGTTTTAGAATAAGTATATACCCATAAGCATATGAATATTATACATGAATATAGATTGACAATTTTTAGGGTATTTCAAAAGGATACAGATTATTAATTTCTGACGAACACAATAACATTGGATTATTAAATTATAATTCACATAATATTATTATATTTTTATTGTTTGAGATATTTCTAAGTTCATTATTATTTAGAAAAGAAAAATAAAATTTTAACTTGAGTTTTTTTGTTCCCGTGTTCTATTATTTTTTTCATGTTCTAATTGTGATTTTAGAAACTGCATTTGAATTTTTAAGATTCTTCCAATTTTAATTTTAATTTTCATTCTATGATGTTTGGGAGTGCATAATGATATTTGAAAACATGTTTTATAATAGTTTTATTAAAAAAATGTATCTATCTCACAGTCAACCCATCACCCAAGAAGCGAAAACATATGGATAGTTGAGCTTAAAGGAAACATGTCTAGCTGATGAGTAGTAGGGAAAGAATGTGTGAATCTATTCAGGATATCATAGCTCCTTGAGAGAAGCGAGAAGACATTTTTGGGGTTATATGAGACCCCTAAGGCATTTATACCCTAACATATGTTATCAATCCTTCTGAAATTCATTAAGGCTTATTAAGAATTATAATTATGAAGGCCAAATCAATATTGGATATGTTGTATGAATTATTAGTCATCGTCATAACTTGGGTGTGTGCTGTCTTGAAAGATTATGTTGTATAATAGTAAACTCCAACCTTGGGATTTCATATGTGAGAGACTCACATTATGAATGGTTCAACCATACCAAAAGATCAAATGTTGAATTAAGATTGGGAATGTATTATGAGTGACCAAAGAAAGTCACTCCCATATACATAACTACAAAACACAAAGTTGTAAATGTATTTTTATGAAAAATGATGGTGTTTCAATTATATTGTGAATATGAGATTTTCAGAAGATAAAACCTGAAGTTATAACATATAAGATTAAATTCACTAGAAGGAAGAAATAATTTATGTATTTAAAATATGATTACATAATTTTGGTCATTTACTGTTGAAATTTCACAATGATTTAGATGAAATGATTCCAACTGATTCGAAGGATGTGTGATTATAAATAAGAGTTCTATATAGAAAGAGGATAGGTTGGTGCATATGATAAGATAATAATCAAACACGTAACAGAAATATATTATGTTAAAAATGATTCACTGTGATATATATATTTATGAGAATTATAATATACATAAGAGAATTATCATTTATGTAGAAAAATTATCATACAGATTGGTGAATCTTTATATATGTGGGATAATTATCTTATGTGTGATTCATTTTGGTGTAAGATAATTTTAATTTAGAATATTATATGTAATAAAATTTTAAAAAATAAAATTAAATGTTTAAGGGGATCAGTGATTGTTTCACGCTACAATAGAAATATCATGATGTATGAAATATGTCTGTTTTACATGCCATTATGGATAAACGTAAAGTTGTTGATAATTAGTAATATGAGGTCGTGATATTTTCAAATAATATGGATATGGAGAATACGGATAAATGAATTGGTTTAAATTGAATATGTTTTTTATTGTATGAAATACTTAGAGTAATAGATATTCAATGAGGAATACACAGTGTTTCACAAAAACCTGAAATAAAAAAGATTTTAGTTTACATGTTTGATTTTAGTGGGCTCGTATTTTAAAAATAAAGAATTTGTAATATAATAAAGTTCCAAATCTTTTAAATGGTTAGATTTTATTGAGTTATGAATCACTATGATTTGTGGGGAATTTAAAAAATTTATTCATGCATCAATGAATATAAATAGTAATTATGAAGAAAAATAGTGATGTGACTAATCTCTATTTATCTTTGATATATATTCTATAATTCAAAATTGGTAACATAGTATACTCAATCTGTGAACCCAATATGAAATTAACATCTATTTTAGAAGAGAAAAACTATTCAAATAATTCATATAGGTGACAATTTTTGTGTGTTTAAGAAGAAGAGGAAGAAGAGAGGCCAATTATATGTTCATATTGTAGAAAAATATTGAATTATAGAATGTTCGGAATGATTTATTTCAATTAAATTTCTTATTTTTGAGACCTTTTCAAGAAATGAACCATAGTTATTAGTATACATATTGATTTTTATAAGATATAATAGAATCTTTATGCATGTGTAATTTTATGGATTATTATGGAAATATGGTGATCTGTTATTTGAGGAGGAATATCTCATTATGTTTAATGAAATGAAATCCTAATAATAAAGGTGATATATTTTAAAAAAATTAAGGATGTTTATTTAATAATTGGTGGTACAAGTATACATAACACCATTGAAGAACTGTATATTTTAGTATAAAATAACCTAACAGGGAAGTGGATGATATCTTCCCAAACATTTTTTATGACTTGACTTTCACTTTTAATCACTATAAATTTATCATAAGAATGAAATATGTAGACTGGGAAATTTTGATTGTGGAAAGGAGTAGACTCTCACATCAAGGTTAAAACGTTTAAAAAATTATGTTAATGTTATGTTTCATATTTATACTGCATAATAGAGTGAAATTTGTGTGTTTATTAATTAATCCATTCCTCTTAATTAAGGTAGAGGTTTGATTGCAATAGGGGTTAATTAAAATAATGTAAAATTAGGTAAATTTTGGGTACACTAATTTACCAATGTGTGTCCCTGCGTGATAAACCAAGCTCTAAATAAACTATTTTTTTAAAGAAAAAAATGCTAGATTAATATCTTGAATATTTAAAGTCATGAGTAAAAGCTCAAATAAAGAAAAAATAGAAAATGGGAATACATCAATTAAAAATACTGAATAAATAATTCAAAAATGTTTTGATTGGATCTATAAATTTATGTGATAAAAATATAACAATACAATAAACCATGTAGAAGCATAGTTTTTTTGGAACATAATATTTTAGGGGTACTACTTGTTTATTTGTATATTTAGACACAAATCCTACAATTTTTGTTACAATATATCTCTAAATATATGTAGAAGAGGGTAGGAATCCAAGGGATAAAATAATCATATATGAGAACTCAACCAAAGCCTCAATATCTTAGGAAGCTATTTGAAGTAATATATGATTTTAAATTCTTACTAGTGGTTTATGGAAGGTGTGATCACGAATGAAACACTTCATGTGTTTTTATTATTTTATTCCATCTCGAGTGAGTATTTTTTTTATGTTTTTTAAATGAGAAAAATCACTGTTAGGTCAGGAAGTAGGTAAATATAGTTAAAGTTCCTTTTTTAAGTCTTGGAAAACGTAATGTCCTTTGATCATGGATAATAGATATTTATCTAGTACCATAGATGACCTAACAAAATAAAAGGTATTGAGAAATATGATAGATAATATTTGAAAATTTCAAAATAAAACTCTCTAATAATAAGAGGCATTTGAAATGTATATATTGGGTAGAATAAAATCTCATATGAGAATTATCTATTTGTTTATGGATTAATGAATAAATTTTAAATCATATCATAGTTTGAGATGTTTTGAAAAAGGGGTTTTCATAAAAAAAAATAGATGTAATTTCAATAGGATGAAAGATGTATTTATTGTGACAAATGGGTTGATAACCGAGATGAAGATGAAAACTTGTATATAAGTCAGTAAAAAGAAAGAAACCTATGGAACAGAAGACTCATCGACCTTGGATAAAAGTATATAAGAAACATATTAATGAATAATATTTTATAAATATTCCCATCCTAAATAAATATACTTATTTGGTTTGTATAATATTTAAAAATTGAAAAAATGTCAAGTAAAACTCACAAAAGTGGTGAGATTTAGATATTTAAATCCCTTGACCAGATCCATTCTAATGTTTTTGGACATATGAACAAGGATTAAACCACTAGGGAAAGGTATTTCATAACATTCACAGATTACTTCACAAGGATGAAATGTATTATGTTTATGTTACAAAAATCATATTATTTTTACTTATTTATGAGTTTCGTAAGTCTTATTGAGAATAAACTATGATTTCTCTTAAAGAGTTTTATAACAAACAATAGCAGTGAGTATTACTTCCAAACATCCACTAAATACATCTATAAACATGAAATTATTCATGAATATAGTGTTATGTACACTTCTTTTAAAAATGTACATGTGAATGTAATAATTGATGTCTGATTGAAATGGATAGAATAATGTTAACAAAGTATGACATATCAACTTTTTTCAATCTATATGCCATTAAAACTGAGTAATTTCTCCATAATAGGTGTCTTTGGAGGTAAACTTACAATATGAATCATTATGGTATGTGGTCTGATAGGTTGAAAAAAATTAGAATTACAGTCTGTTTAAAAGTCTATATCAGATTAATAAAAATGATACAAGTGGAGGAGATATTTATGAATATTTTGAATATGGGATTTTATAAGGTTGTACACCAAATATGAGTTTCTAAATGCTCTATAATAATAAATTGGAATGATATATATAATTTGATGATATTTTAGTTCATGAAAACAAATAAAAATTAATATAATTGGTTTGATTAATAATTAGGATAACGTTTCTCAATCTGATTCTGTAGCAGAATAAATTAAAATCATATAGATTCAAGTGGAAAGAGAAATTTATGATATCTCTAGTAATGGTGATGGGCCTCTAAATTCAAAAGAGATTTATGCTAGTGATATAAATAGAAATTAGAATGTTATAATGTCAATGTTAAAGTCAATAAAATACGTAGACACTATAAATATGTTTTTTTTCCAGAATCAAGATGAGAAAACCAAAAGGAAAATAATAGAAGAAATCAATACTAGTTTGTTTTCAAAAGTTAATTGAAAATCTGTTGAGGATTTTTTTTAATATAAGGAGTTTTTTCAGGCCATGATTGAATAATTGTAACATATTGAAAATAATTAAACATGTGAACTTTTTCCAAGACACACTAAAAGTAATTTTATTATGTCAAAATGGGGTTTTTGGAATAAATTTAACGAGAATTATGATGTGTCTAGAAACAACATCATGATGGTATCTAAGGGATACTCACAAATTTAAGGGGTTTAATTTGGTGAAACCTTTTCCCCAATGGAAATACTTGAGTCCATGAGAATATTACCCCCCCCCCCCATAGAGTTGTATATAAGCTTCAATATTTTTTAAGTGGATGTTAAATATGATTTTAAAAATGGTGAGATTTATAATATAGTGTGAATAGAATATAATAAGGGTTTTATTATTAAAATTGATAGTAAAAAATAATATAAGTTGAAGAATGGACTTTATGGAATAAAATAGATTCCAAGATCTTGGTAATTCAAACTACAAGAATATTTCTAAACTATGATGTTCAAGAAAGTATAAGTTCACAATAAATTTTATTTGAAGATGAAAAACACCACAAAACTATTTGTAGTCATGTATGATGATGATATGATTTTTTGAGTAATGAATAAATCATGTTTGGGGAGTTTTAAATTCATGTAAAAGAAGGATTTAAGATGTTAATACTTTGAGAAATGAAATTTTTATAGGGTTATAGGTTAACCATGTAAAATAATATACCTTTATTTCACAAGAATCCCATGATATATATATATTTAAAAAGTTTTAAATAAAATAATCCATAGTTTTGTCCATATTAATTCAAGTGGGCACAAAAATGAGGAAGGATGATGAAGGATAAGAAATAAATAATAAATTTCTCAGAGTCATGTTTGGAATTATTATATATCTGATAGGAACCAAGATTGATATTGTATATGATATGACTCTTTAGGATAGGTTATAGTATAATCCTAAGGAATCACTTCCACTTGAGGAAAATATGATCTTGACATGTATCTTAAAAACATTAAAATATGGGATGATGTACAAAAAAATAGTGATTTAATTCTTAGAGGATTTACTAATTCTAATTTGGAAGGAGATGTAGAAGATATGAATTCCACATCTACTGGAGTGTTTTTTGTTGTAAGTATTTATGTTTAATGATATTCATAGAAGAAAACATCAATTATATTGATCTCAACTGAGGCTAATCATGTAGTTGCATCAAACGAAGTTATCTCTATTGTGTGGATGAAGAAATAACTATATTATTTGAGTTTTTAAACCAAGTACTCTATAATTTTAGGCTATGATGACCATATTTCCATCAAAATTTCCAAAAATCCAATAAGTTATTTTAGGCCCAAACACATTTTTATTAATTAAAATTTCTTAAAATAAAATGTGGTATAAGGTATCTTGATATTATAATTTATTCTTTATGAGGATAATTTGGATGATATTATTACAAAATCCCTTAAAATAGAACAATTCTGTAATATTAGGTTTCAATTTGGAGTTGATCATCCTCCCACTCATTGAGGTGTAAAAGTTTTGAGTTCCCTCCATTATTATTTCTTTCTTTAATACTTGTTCAGATGATGTTTATATGGGAGAAACCTACTATCCTTGAATGGGATCTATTTTAATATGTGTGTTATATTATTTAGGAAAGAATCTACAAATTTTTTATAGAATGTTTTTTTGTAAATACATAATGGATTAATTCATTTGAGATGAGTTATTTTAAGGAAAAAATATAGTATATTCTAATCACTCTTTTTTTTCTACATACTGATAGATCATGTAGAAATTGTTTTATTATTTCATTTATCTATTATTTAAAAAAATTTGAGTGAATCCCTATTATCTTTTCTCTTAGCTTTTATTTTTAATAAGGGGGTAGAAATGAGAAATGATTATAATCTCAAAAAATTCCACTAGAAATAATGTTGAACCCTCTTGGTGATGATGATATCATTGTTTTCAATATTATTTTATTTAATATGATTTTGGAATTTTTGTATACTGCCAATTCGAGTGCTGAGGATGTGAAAGTATTTTCTACCATATTTAATGGTAGTTGGTGTAATTTGGCTTTAGGGTAGATTTAATTACTAAGATAAAGATAATGAAATCAACTTTAAGAGTTTAAGATATCCATCCATTTAATAATGACCATTAGATAGATTTTAAATATATTAACGAGGTTTTTTAGAAGGCTAAAAGATGGGTTTACTGAGAACTAGTTCAAAATTGAGATATTCTAGACTTTTAGTGTTGATCTCTCTAGAAAATGGGTAAGCATTAATATCTACATCATAATAATTTTGGGTGTTTCATAAAAATCCTGTTACTATTGTTTATAAGAAATATTTAATTAGTGTAAGCATTATTTAACAAGTATATGCATCAACTATATAGGTATCAACCTCTATTGGCATATTTTTAGGCATTGGGTGAGAATCATCTATCTATACAATAGGTTGCTTAAAAATAATTCTTGAGGTTTTGAAACCATCATCTCTATAAGTATGATCTTCATAAAAATCATGAACTTAGAAGATTTATAAGAAAACTACAGAATATAGAAAACTTGTTCAGGAATTATTTCAATGAAAATATAAGGAATATTTAGAATAAATATTTTTATTAAATAGAGAATAAGGTAAGATGATGTTGATTAGTTTTTCTTTATGGACTAATAATCAAGATCAATCACATCATAATGATCCAAGATGTATACAAAATATAACTATACTTGGAAGATATTTATTTTTCAGTTGAGTTCCATGATTGAAAAGTGAGCTACCACATCACAATGAATATATTTATAAACACATGGATAAAGTTTTGAATGATTTAAATACTAAGGTTTTGTAGAGGAAAGAAGGATATTTTTTTATAAATCGTGAGGGATAATTTTTTTTATAGAAGTAATAATAAATTTGAATAATCAATGAGAAATATTGATTTGATTTGAATGAGTTTTAAAAAAAGATTCTCACTCTCACAAAAGAAAAAAGATTTCTATAATTCAATATGGAATAATATATATGTAAATATGATGGGAAAGTATAAGAAGATAATTGAAGAATATAATTTTGAACAAATATAATGACATTGATTGTGTATTGTGAACATCAACTAATTATTTTTGTGAATATGATCGAAATAAGTTCATCATGAGTGGTGTTTGTGTCGAGTATCAATGCATCATTGGAGATTATTATCCTAGGAGTGGATTCAAATTGTAATGGACGTGAGATATTAACTAGTTGTGGATGACCACTGTAATGAGTTCAATACCATAATCGTTCTTGAGTTCCTTTTGATAATAAGAAAGGGG
This sequence comes from Viscum album, assembly GCA_963277665.1. Classification (NCBI taxonomy): domain Eukaryota; kingdom Viridiplantae; phylum Streptophyta; class Magnoliopsida; order Santalales; family Viscaceae; genus Viscum; species Viscum album. The sequence goes on along the minus strand of OY728132.1, from coordinate 752,178,948 downwards.
TAGTGTGTGTTGGATAACTACCATAACATGAGGTACATATTCATCATATAGAAAAGGTAATCCTCATTAACAAACTTATTTCATATGACTATTTTCTTCATCATTGATAATCATGGGAGAGAAGTGTTGAAATATAATTAGAGTTTAAAATATGTTTAAACAATAGGGACACTAATTCCCCCCACCCATAGTTTCCTTAACCATTCCAGAGATCCTAACACACACAAGGAGAAATATGAAATGAATAAAATGTACACAAAATATGTGAGGCTGGTGATTAGAAAATAATCATGGAGAATCCTCTATCAATTTTGATTGAAATAAGAGGAGGATATTGGGTGAGAGAAAAATCTCAACCATATGGTTTTTATTAAAGAATAAAGAGAATCATCCTTATTCCATTATCTATTTGATTATTCATTCTAACATGTATAAAATTGATGGAGATTCCCTAAGGGGAGCTATATGAAGTTATAATCAATCAAATGTTCAAATATAAGTGTATATAATAGAGTAATGAAAAAAGGAAATCAATCATAATGAATAAGTGGGTTCATAAATTGAAGTGGATCCACAAAAAATAGAATGTAATAAAAAATTAACTCTACTTTTATGAATATATAATCAAAACAGCACCTAAACAAAATCTAATGAGATATTTTCCAAACAAACTTTTATCATTTCCTTAATAATTATTAAATGTATTATTAATGAGGAGTGATGGTTTATGTTTAAAAAAAGATAAGCTGAGATTAAAACTATCCTTCCCTTGATATTTTTTACAAGTTTATTGAGTTAAGTTCATGTTATATTTTTTCATGAAGAATCGGTTTTACTACCCCAAAATTGAGTTAGTTAAGTTGATATCACATGAATGATAATTTATGGGATAAATTTTATTATATTTGTTTTTCACCCTCTTTTTCTACACTAGGATACCCCACACATACTTTGAGTTTTCTAACTAAAGGCTCATTTTTATGAAATTTTTAGAATAATACGTCCCTCAAAAAGTGGTTCAAACTATTACTCTTAATAAAAGATAGAAAATAAAAAATCAGTGTCATTGAAAAGGTTTAATATGTGATAATAATAAATCCCTTATATTTCCTTTTCATTTATTAATAATAAGGGGTTGAATAAAAATGGTTCACACATATTTACTAATATGATTAATAGAATTACAAAGAAATGTAAAGGGGTATTGAGGAGCCTAAATTAAGACTGCATTTTTTTCAATAAGTTAACCTACCATAATATTGGGAAGTTTTTAATATATATTAGGAAATAATAGAATATATGAGTGATATTTTTCAATTATAAATAAAAAATGAATTCAATGATATTACCTGGAAATCGGATTTTGAAAAATTTAATAAATCAACCCATTATATAGGATATTTATGTAACTGATCTTAAAGGAAAATAAGGACAACTGTTGATGAATAAATAGACATTGTTTTAAAAAAATTAAATTTCCTAATAAATCCCCAAAAAAAATTAAGAAGTTTTACGGTTTTTTGAATGAAGTATGGAATATTTGTAGTGAAGTTTATAAAATTGATTAATTATTTATCCTTGTGATGGTATTTGGAAGGATCATTCGAATATGATGATTTTTTCTAATTAACAAGTTTAAATATTCCACCCCATAATGATTCCTAAGTCTTTGTACGGATGACTAAAGAAGATCATAAGGATATTCATAATATCATATGGATCGATTTGGCATTTCATAAGGATCATTCACTTTATGTTGTTTATAGAAACCCAAGATAAACATATCTTTCATTTTAATCATTACAATCAGTTAAACATCATATCTCATAACAATCTCACATAGCTCATAGATTCTTTGGGCTTAGTGTCTTTGAACCAATTACTTGGAAAACTTATTTAATAAAACTTGTGAACATTTCTTCATAATTTAACTCTTTAATACCCTTTTCAAGACTTCTCATAAGTTGTACATATCTTCATAATCTAGGGATGGGAAAAATATGAAAATTTTGGGACCAAATCCTTATTAAGAAAAACATATCAACATTTCTTAAATGGTTAGATCATAAATATATTATAAAACATGAATATCTATACATTTCTTATTGAATATAACATTTTATAATAAGTGTGTCCATAAATTATAAAATAAGTACAGGTAACCTCAAATGAAAAAACATGTACCATGAAATAATGGTGTGAGATAATCATAGAAGTATTGAACAAGTGAATGATAGAGTATGATCATATAATTATAAATATGTTGAAAATATATAAAACATGTAATTATCTACCTAATTCAAGGCTTACCACTAATATTATCATAGTGGATAGAGATTTATAGTAAATTTAGTTTACTCTCCATTACTTTAAACCTTTTAGAGAGATACCAATGAAATTTTGGGTTCACTCCCCATTACCATTCATATAGTATTATGAGATGTAAATATTTGTCCAATGCATTGGATGGATATTTAATTCTATGTCTACCTATCACATAACATAGTGAACTTAAACTAACACCCTTTTTACCATACATAGTCTCTCAACACATGAAAATATTTCCCAATTCATTGGAGGGAATTATAATTATAGGCACACCAACCACATAATGAAAATTATATTACATAAATTTTCTCCACGAGGAAAAGAAACCATACATAAATCATAATCATGATAAAAACATGAGAATGAATAGGGTTTTATAATCTTGTCTCAAAGAAAAATTGAAGGATATATCATAATGATTACTAAGAGAAGATGGAATTAAAATAATTTTTTATATTTATATTTTAATAAATAAAAATATTTTTTGAGCATTCAATTCCAATGCATGTAAATTCATTAGAAGGATTAAGGATAAGTAATAATAAAAATTAACCACATAGGTGGTGCGGTTTTAAATGAGAAAAGGGACTTTTAAGAAAAGAAATGGATTATTATTTTTCATTAAACCATAAATGAACAAGGATATTTTTTTATAATATAAGTCAGGTTTTTATAAGATATTAACATTAAAAAATATTTTATATAGGTGAAAGTTTCCATGAAATGATATATCGGAATGACCCCTTCAGTCGAGTTTTCTTAAAAGTTGGAAATTTATAGGTAACATACAATATGTATTATCCAAAAAAAAGAAACGTATAGTAAGCTATATATATATAATGAATATATATAAATATATTTATATTTATATATATATATATATATAGAATACAATATAATAAGATAGAGAAAACTTGATAAAAACAAAGAGCATGTGTAGTCCAAGGCCAATAATGGTTGTTCAGAAGATCCCTTTTTTATATTCTAAAATTCCTGTGTTGAAACCCAGATAATTAAAAAGGAAAATAAAAAATTATTTTTAAATGGTTAAGGATAAATATGATTATCTCATGGTATAAAACAAATTTGGGTTCCTAAATCAAAAAAGAGACCATTCGTGGGAATGGAAAACATGGACATGGAAGAAAAATAGTTATTACATTGAGTGAGAATTTTTCATAATAATGTATTTAATTTATGGGAAAGAAATTTATCAATGGGTAATATTTGAATACCAATGATTCATTTCACACCATAGAAAAATATAATTCACAAAATAAAATATTTGGGTGTAAGAAACAAATCATATAAGTAAGAATTTTAACGTGTAATATTATAACTTAAAAAAACATTAATTCTGATTTAATAAAACCTTTACAGTGTCTTACTATTTTGAATTGACAATCCATGGAAAGTATAAAATAACATATATTTTTAAATACCCAATATTTCATGAATTAATTATAAAAATATATATCCATTTACAATATATAAACCATAAAAAGATTCAAGTTGTGAATATAATTCAAATATCAATAAAACTAAATTAAAATCTAAAAACCCTTACATTAATTCATAACATCTAGTATAGTGCTCAAATAACCTTTACAAAAAATTAATATCTTAATAAACTATTTAATAAACTTATTAAGATCTATATATCTTTATAAAAGTTATTTATAATTATTCCCTTCATGTATATTACTTAGCCATAATATATTTTCAATATCAGGTATCTGTTTACTTGATTATTTTGGACTATTTTCATAATAGTAGTATCATTATTATTTCTTCTCTAAAATTTAATCATTATAACATCAAAAAAATTTATATTAAATTACAATTTATAATTATTTATCATGTTATAATTTCATTCATTGAATGTTTTGGTAACGGTTCTTGTAAAAGAAGTTAATAATAAGCATGCTTCGGTGATTTTTAACAAACTAATGGAAGTATCTTAATTAATGAGTTTTTTATTATTATTATCATTCCAGAAAAATATTTATTTCTTATTTATATAATTTATTATCAATAAATAATTATCCATACCCATCCCTGGAATTATTTTTTAAAAAATTTCAAGCGGGTGTTTAGACCAACCTATATATGAACATACTATAATTAATATATGATTATGATTATGAAATTGGTTTATTTTGGGAATAATTGTAATGAATTGAACATTTTAAATGATATTTTTTTCCTAAGAAATTTCTGTTAATTTTTTTAATTGAATATTAAATATCTTATTAATATTAAAGTGAGCATAATTTGAAATGTGAAAAAAATCTTTTGAACGTTATCTGATCATTGATCAATTATGATTATTGGTAAATACAACCATTGGAAGAAATACTCTTAATAAAAATCTTAGCATTATAATTAGTGTTTATGATTTGAAATGGCAGAAGATAATTAATATAAAAAGGAGAAACAATGACATACACCAGTATAATCATTTTGTATAAAAACCATTTACCAGAACATTGGATAGATGTAGCATCACTATGATTCACACTTGTTAAAGCCCAGTTTGAGCTTCAATAATTGAATCTTAAATTAAATAAAATAGGTAAAAGCTAACATTAGTGGCAATTTCCACTCGGGCGATGTTAGCTGAGCCACCACATGAATGTATCACCATCACACAACTTACCCTTAGGTCATACATGAGTGTTATAAGGGTTTATGTGTTGAGTCCCTAGTAACTTAATGTGTTTTTACATTTTCTATGTAAATTTTTTGTTCCACAAATTCTATTTTATCAGTAATTTTGCTTAATAAAATTGAGATGGAATATGATAAATTGAATTTTCATAAAAACATTATACTTTTCAAAAAAAATATAAATTATTATAATAAACTAAGTTATTATAAATAATTTATATTTTAATTAAATATTATGAAAAAAACACTCTTATTTAGATATAAAGTACATAATAATTTAATTTGTTTTTAGGTGTCTGGAATTTTATTATGAATTTTTAATCTGCAATTATTTTTAACATCTAATGATTTATAAATTCAAAATTCAAAATTATCATATTTATATAATTATTGTTATAAAATAAATATTATTATTTAATTTATCCTAATGTAATTAGGTTAGGGTTAATTTATGAGAGTTTTCTAAATTAATTTATTGTTTTCGTTAATAGTAAAAATAAAGTTTCAGTTTTTTGGTCTGTTTAATGCGGTCATAAATATTTCATAATGATGTAATAAATAATTAGACATAGAACATGACTTAAAATATGTTATTTTATTAATATCATCTATTTTAATATATTTTAATTAATTTATGAGTATATAATTTTCTTTCAAACTCTAAAATTGAAACTTTAACATTAAAAATGTTAGTTTATGGAAACATTAATTTTCCTTGAAAAATTAAGTAATATCAACTTATAGTTGAATATAATGGATTAAAATAACAAAAATTGTGTCCTAAGTGTCCAATACCCTGGGAAATCTCATGATTTTTTATTTACCACTACATAGGTGTCCAAGGCCTAAATTTAGAAATTAATAAACAAATCATCCTGATTTTTATAAATACCCACAAATTTAAACATTTACATTCACTAACAATTCATCCTCTATAAATATTTGATTGTTTTACCTCAAAATGAGTCCTCTCATGGTGCCCTCAATCCCTCAAGGTCCCAATATTCTAGTTGTAGGATTTACTCTTCAAGTTAAAAGAAATCACAAATTCTCTTTTTCTTTCAAGTTCCCTTTTTTTATTTGTAATGTCTTTAAATTCTCAAAATATATTACTATTAACAATTTATTGTATAACATTAATTTATTAGGATTAATTTATGAATTTGATACCCCTATCCTATCTCATTTTACTCTTTTCTAAAACAATTTTTATACCCATTAAGCTGTGAATTCTACTTCCCAAAAATTTTCTCTTTTTCTCCAAAAAATTCCATATTATATTATTTTTTTTAAATACCCAAACCTATATCTCTTCTAGGGTTATTCACCAATATATTAAAATTAGTTATATTATTTTGGTAATATAATACATTAAACCCTCATTATATTTATGTGGTTTAGGAAAGGCATAATTACCTTGTCATTAAGTACTTTTTAAAAAGCCTCAATTTTTTTATTAAACATCTTTATTTTATTCTTCATTAGTTTTTTATGAAATAATTTATTAGAATATATTAATATCACATTGAAATTAATACATAGTAAGGGTTATTCCTGTTAGTTCTCTAATGTATTGTGTAATGAATTGAATCTCTAGAGATGACATGTTCTACGATACCTTGGTGAATAACCTTGGTAATTTTTATGGAATCTCAGTGATACGACTTGGTGATATGCTTATGACTATCTCATTTAAATTTTGTAGACATATTTACACATTATTATTCACATTATTATTATTATTATATTACTCTTATTCATTCCTTTATGATATTGTTCAAGTTCTTATTGATATTTCTCATGATTATATGTAAATATTTTCCCATTCTTTCCCTTACTATACCTTATGCTCACCCTTTCCTTTGATGTCCATCCCCAGGTTATTAGATGTAGTAAATGTACTTATTATTAAACTATTATAAATATTTTCAAATGTCTTAGAGTAATTTTTTATGTTTTCATGTATTATGTACCTTATTTCCATGAAACTGAACTTTAAAAGATCAATTGTTTTGTACAGTGTAATAAAACATTTATGTATTGAAAAGGTAGTATTCCATGATGATACCATTATTATAGAATAATAATTATATTATTTTTATACTATTACATTTTTTTAATCATATTTTAATAGGTTTTAATAGTCAATAATGAAACTAGACGAAAAATGAGATATGTTACAACATGTAAGTGGTAGTTCGCAGAATCCATGGTTAACGTTTCGATTTCAAGAAGTATGAGATGGAAAAAAGGGAAATTATAATGTATCTTTTAATAATAACAATGATATTACATATTTCACATTTATTCTTTAGTTTAAAAATAATAATCATTAAATAGAGGTGGTGGTGAAAAATGGAAGTCGTCACTTTGGGGAGGTAGTAGTCCGTACAACACATGAATGATAGTTTTGTTTTTCTAAATTGAAAAGGAGAAATGTGTTTGATAGTTAATCCAATAGAATAATAAATTTCGTTATAAAAAATAATTATTTAGTTATATATGAATGAGAAAATAGTAATTTAAATAATAATAGATAATGGAAATGATGTTAGGAAAAATGAGTACTCGCATTTAAATCATTGTTTTCATGTGACCAAAGTTTCAATTAAATTGAATATTATTATATGGAAAGGGAAAAGTTAATATTTTAATTTGACTAAATAATTTTATTATTGTCTTGAAGGGGTGGTGAGAGGTCCCGTTTATAAGTGGTGATAATGACTTATTTGTAAATATTTCAAATTAATATAAGATGAGAAAATGTTTCATTTGTTGGGAAAACTAAAAATATATATAAAAGATCATTTGATGATATAAGTTTTATATTCCCTCATAAATTCATTTTTACACATGTTTTTAAGTCTATTACTCTTTAAATCTTTTTACCTTCTTTGGGGTTACCATGATAACTAATTTTTGCGAAGGTAAATTACATTTACTTATAAAATAAAATTTTTATTATTAAAAAAAATTAAATAATTTTTTTATATATTAAACCCATATTATCATATAAAATTTTTATGTGTGAGAAAAATTAATTTTATCATTACCATATGGGAAAAACCCCCCTTTTTAGAAAAATTGTATTTTTATGTTTAAAATTTATGTGTACGATAAAATTGAAAATTTATTTCATATTAATGATATAATTTTTTTTATAAAATAAATAAAATTTACACTAATTTAAAATAAATCCAAAACCAACTATTAACAACATATTATTTCATTTAAATAAATGATCGAAAAAATTATTTGAAAATGTTACTTATGTTCCTAAAATATTAATCATTGGTTTTACAAATTAACCATAGTAATTTAAAAATGGATATTTTTAATTATTAAATGAATCAATTTTCAATTAAATTATTTTATAAACTTATATTTCATTCTTATAAATTCATAAAATTAAAAGTTTTGGTAAAAACAATACTTTATAGTATTCACGTAAATTTTCAGTTAGTTAAGAAGATCCAAAAAATTAATCATAAGGCTATATTGGAATTATTAATATTAAAATGAATTTAATTCCATCAAACTAAAATTCCAAAATAGCATTTAAATGTGAAATAATAATAAAAACACCTTTTTAGAGAAATAAAAAAATTATTAAAAGATTAAATGTGAAATGTGTAAAATACATGAGATAAATAAGTTATTAAATTAATAATTACTAGATTATATCATCATAATTTCTAGTTACATATCCCTTAAATATCTTCACATAGTATCTAAGAAAAAGATATGCTCTACTATAAGTCAAGGGTGGTGATTCTATTAGCATCGATCTCATATAAATTTCTACGAGATAGAATTTAGCTCACATAAATTTTTATCATTTAAGAATTGTATGAATTATACTTTTTATTAGTCTATATAAAATCCCATATAATATATAAACTTTGGAATATTGGATAAATGATATTCATAGGATATTCTTCTGCTACTCGATACCATTTCATCCCTCTAGAGATTTCATAATATGGTAACTTCATTTTATACATCACTAATATAAATGTAATTTTATAACGGTCATATTTTATTTTAAAATATCATTTTTTATGTTATTTTATAATTTCATATAGAACAAAATATTAATATAATATTTATTTAAGATAAATACATAGTAAAATCTTAGGTAATTACATTGTTACTTTAGAAGGATGACTTCATAATTTTATAAGGATCTTGACTATTCATATGGATAATTTTTTTACATATTAAGTATTATACTTATATGTTTATAAGGAATATTTCATATAAGGATCAATCATAATAAAGATGATTTTGAGTCTTCATAAGGATGATGCCTTTTTTGAAATTTATGATAAATTTAGAATAAATATATTCTGATGGAAACAAAATTCAAATGATGCTTTTTTTATCTTTATAGATTTAAATATCACAATTTATTTATAAATAATTGTTTTTAAAAATAAAATTTCAAGAATATTTCAACACGACTGTCCAAAAAGTTTTTTCACAATGCCTAGGTCCATGCACACATAGAAGAATTAAATGTTTAAATATATTTGATTTTGTTAATATTTAAAAGAGAAAAAAATCCTAGGTCTTAAAGTGATTATAATTGGTCATTAACATGGGATTTTTAATGAGAATACTATGATAATTAAAACAATAAAATATAAACTAGTTTGAATGAACGGGTTAGCTACCATTGAGATCAAAGTGGATTTCAATATTTCAAATATGGAAATAATATTAAAAATATTCATGTGATATTCTATATGTAAAAAAGGTTCATAATAAATGAAGAATAGTATGAGATGATTTATATGTGCATTAATAAGTGATAATAGCTTGATATTACTACTAGAAGAACATTTGTGTATTGAAGGTGAAGTAAACTACGCCCAAGAAGAAACACTATATGTTTCCATGACTAAGGAGAAACTCCACACTGTTATTCCTATGTTGAAGCCCATGGAGAAGTTGATAAGTAAATGCACCATCCATCCTAATTATATTAATATATTACAGAGAATAACATTGAATGTGACTAAGAGTAAGATCATGCCCTACATGATTCTACACAATGATGAAAGAGTAGTTGAAGTCCTACTAAGCAGTTCAATAAAGGAAACATTCAAGTATTGTGTAAGGTAGTCAAACCAGCAAGAATTTGTATATTTCCTTTTGGATTATTGAATAGAAGAATAGTGGGACTCTATACTGATGGTATCAAGAAGATACCAGGTTTAACCACTTGGTTTTACAGTAGACAATCTTTTATTAGGGCTTAGTCAATCACAATAAGTAATATGCCCTCATATTGAGGTTGAACCCTGTAAAAACCGTTATTTCCTATACCATTTTCATTTAAGAATATTCAAGTGAGGATATGAAATAAACATTAAAAATATTGATATATTAACTAATCATTGATTTTTAATTGAAAGGAATAATTTATAAAAAATGATAATTAATTCAACCCCAGGGTATTTTTCTAACATGGGAACTACAATATTTTAATCAACTTGATCATCATTAATTTTAGAGTTTAAAATTTTAAAAAGTCAAAAATTCATCTTGAATGAAATTTTTTCAATGAAAATATAATTATTACAATATATATATATCATTAGTGATATCAACTATTTACATAAGGAATTTGGACATTGGGATGAAAATATTCAATTTTCTCCATTAATATGTGTGAGAGCATGTGAATATATATATATATATATATATATATATATATATATTGGTGGTGGTGGTGGTGTTACTATTTATTTCAATACCAATATAAGTACAAAATACAATTAAAAATGTTATTATATTTTCTTACCTCTTAAAATACATTTATCTATATAAATGTGTATCTGTGACAATTTAAAATTAAAAATGGATATTAAAGTATTAGATATTAATATAATTAGAATCATGTTTTCTCATTTAGTTGAGATCCTCTCATATCTCTTCATCCCAAGTGTGTTATCCCTTTTCACACCATATCCTATAATACGTTTTCTGTGGGTTTTTTATGGTCATTTAATCTCTTGAATTTGTAACTCTTTATTTACCTTCCCTAACTTCCTCTCACCCCTACATAACCTCTATAGTTAACTTAATCGCACAAAAAAGCGGTTGGAGTTGGTGTCCTATGACCAGATATTTGTACATTGATTACATGTATATTTGATGTATTAAATATTAATATAATATCTTATTGCATATTTTTCATTCTTCTTCATGGATCTATGGTAATAACGTATTAGAGTACTCATCTCATTGATAAGTTCATAGTAGTTTACCTCTATGATGAGAACCTTGGAGATATATAATGATATTCTTAAATATAGTTCTATGGTTGGATGTAATTTTATGAAGGGATATATAGATTGTGAGTATCATGTGTGAGTACTATTAAGAAGATGAGTCTTGTTATCATAATTTTCTCACTTGCTAATCTCCCATATAAGTGATTATGAGAACAAACCCACCAGTAGGTATTCCCCATGTTTTGGTTTCGTTGGATATTCCTATATGTGAACATGTGTGATGGTCCTTAGACATTAAGATTATAAATAATGCATTTCATGACTCACACGGTTAGATTTTCTAATGAAAATCATGACGCAGTATGTTCACGGGGAGGTGGGGTATATTTAGTGCATCATGATTGACTTTTAATTAATGGTTAAGTTGAGGAATGATTTTTCCATTCCATGTTTATGGAAGATGGTATATCATCCATTTTTTCAGAATTGAACAATCACATTAATTTCCATGGCTAGGTTGTAAATGTGTGTTTATTTAAAATGTTCAAAGAATGGTTTATAAAGAATATAGGTTTCTGAAACAGATGTGAAACCTTCTTGATGAGATATTGTGACAAATACATTATATTACACAGTGAGTGTTTTTTTGTGGTTGTCATCATTGAAACATTAAGCTCATTCTGTTGGATTCCATGATCCATTTCAAGAAATAAATCATGGACTTTACATGATCCCACCTAATGTTAATGAGAAATGAATCCTTGAGTGTCACAAACTAAGTATTTATATTTATCTCAATTTAAATCTATTGGAATTAATTTTGTTCTTGTTTTTTCGATTGAAAATATTTATCAATGACTGAAAAAAAAATTAAATATTTAATTGGGTATTTAATAAATGCTTAGGAGTCTTAAGAGAAAAATATTATTTTTCTTAAAAAATATTAATTTACAATTCGGTTAAATAAAAAAATTTATTTCTTAAGTTATCATTTATTAAATAAAATAAGAATAATAATTTCTATTATTTTTAGCATGGGGTTTAATAAATATTTTTATATTATTTTATAGCTGACATGTAATTAAATAATATTTTGGCATAAACTCTAACTCTATAAATAGTTGGTTATATCTATTATGGGGATTTTGACATAAAATGTTAAGAACATAGATTCATTAAATACAACAAAATTCTCTCTCACTCAAACATATCCTATCTTCCTCTCAATAATGAGATGAAATCATTTAATCCTAATGGATCTTGAAGTGATCAAGATGAACAATGAAATATTATTTATTCATCACTTTGTCACTCAAAAATGAATTGGTGTTTCTCAATGATCAATATTGAATGAGTGGATCACTGTTAGAGGGATTATACACTTGAATCCACCTAACACAACAATGCTAATCTGATAAGGGTTTACATATGATCAACATCATCTTTGAAGAAGGATCCATAATGAAGAAATTTATTCTCTAAATATAAGTAAAATTTTTATAGTTTTAATTTTCCAGATCCTATATTGGGGTGTTGTTCAACTTTAAATCACAATAAATTTTAATTTTCCACCCTCCAATGAGCTTCTATTGTGCCCAAAACCATCAAGTCTTATCAGAGTGGTCACATTTCAAAGTTATAATTATTTATTTTATTTTTTATGAATATAAACAATTATGTTTTATTTTTCATTTCATATTTTTCATTATTTAAGCCAATTTCAATTAACATGTTTTCACCATTTTAAGGTCATTTTTCAAGTTTAATTTTCATAAATTTCTTTGAAAATATAAAGAATGACTTGACATTCCCTTAGGAAGTGATAAATATTTTGGATGGTAAGACTTTATTTCATCGACCCTAGTCAGAGTACACAACATGTACCTATGTTCACTACACCTGGATGTGTCACAAGATACATGGTGTTCCAATTAGTAACTATATGTGGTGCATTTACTTAACATCGCATATAGACTAAGGTAATTTTCCATATGGGTTGTCAAATTACAAAATATTTAGGGAGTGTACAAGTCATGTAGTTTACATATTTTAATGGAAATATTCACACAATTTATGTGGTCATTATAGATGGTAAAACCACATGAGACTAAAAAACCTATAGTATTAATGATATACATGATGTATATATGGTTAATCTAGTGTGTATTTCATCATTTCCCACATCTGAAATACACAATGATAAATTCATCGAGTTATGAGAACACACTGTATGAGTGATACATGACATATAATCGGTCATTGTATGTCATGTAGTTACGATCAAATAACATTATGAGTTCTTTAATACATTTTCCAGACACATAAAAAAGGGTGATACATGGAATGTAGTTGGCATGTACACACCATGTACTATAACCAAGGTACATGACCAAAACACCATGCATGTAACTCAGGTACATGGAAACCAAGGTAGATGATGTGTAATATGTTATACACCATGTAATATCCGAATTAATGGAATAATTCAATTACATTAAATTGAAAATCGAAACAATAAAACCTTACGTAATTTATTATCACCTATTTTTTTGAAAATTTAATAATGGGTTTAAATAATTATAAATAATCAATTATTTTATTATTATAAATAAGTAATTATTGGTTATAAATTTTTATTTTCCATGATTACCATTAACGATGGGAATATTTAAATGAATTTAGATGTTCATTAAGATGAAATAGAATTAATTGATTTATTTATTGAATAATTAATTAATGTAAGAGTTTTTATCTTAACACTGAAGAATGAATAAGAAATAGATGTTTTCTAGTTACATTTTCATGTTCATTTTATGATTGATTGATTGTGAGTTTAAACAAGACCTATGTGCATGTTTTAATTTATTTAATTTAATTTATTTCATGGGTTTGAAATTATTGATTATTAAATTAAATTTATGGACTATGATTCATCCATCCCTCCATTATTCTATAAGATATACATGTCCTAGGTAATTTACATAATCCCCTCTAATTAATCCTTTGGTTCCCCACACCTATGTGTGAGTTATAAATACATGTAATTAAGGGAGTATCCCAAGTCCCATGGATTTGTTTCAAGATGGAACTATAATTACTCCAACATAGGTGATTAAAAGTTGGATAAGTGGAATGAAACAACTCACTCTAAGACTATAAAAATTAGTTATCCCCCTAGGTCATAGGATGAATTATTGTCCAATCAATAAATAATCCATTTAGATAATATCATGATCATGTCATTTATTTATTTATTTATTCATGTCTATGAGTTATTTATTTTATGGATTCAATAACGTTTACACATAAATTAAATAATTAATGTGAAAATATCATTTTTAAATAAATGGATTATTCATAAATATTTTATCCAAAAAAATAATTAAGTAAAATAAATTTATTATTAACAATATTCGGTAAAAAATAAATTAAAATATTATTAAAACATAATAAATTAAATATCATTAACAAAATATTATGTCAAAAATGTCATTCCATTACTTGATTGGGAATGTGACCATAGAACTAAGTGTTTACATGGCGAAAATCTTGAAACATAATTTTATTGAGGAGTTCTCATGAGAGTTTTTGGTTGACTTAACCAAGATTCTATATAATTTAATAGATATAGTTTGTTTAGTAAAAATTTGAGGTAGTTTTTTAAAAATTCCATGTTCATATTTCAGGATTGGAGAGTACAATCAACTGGTCATGGAGTTCAATACCATAGTGGGAAATCACCTAGTGGTCAAGACCACCTACCTAAATACCTTTTTATGGTTATCATGTCCAAAGACTGGATCATTAAAAAAGTTAATCTATGTTGGAACCATGGACTTCTATGCATGAAATTGGAGTATGGTTTGTGTTTGTTGTCAATCCCTAGTGGAAGTTCAGAATGTGTACCAGCAAAGTGGTCATACAGTTCAAGCAGAAAACAGTATTGAAGGTGGTGTCGTTTCCCAGTGTTTACCAAATTTTTGGGCCTGAAAATCAACAAATAGAGAAAAGTGTTATTTTGCAAAGAGAATTGTGTGCAGTGTACTTGAAGGAGAAAAAACCTGCGGTCCATATGTTTTTCAAGATTAGAACATGGAAATACGGCAAAGGGCTAAGGGTCGTGCAAGTTTTGGTCTCATCACGCAAGTGACCTACGCGCCGAGAAAGGACTTGTGCGCCAGCGACTAGGAGGATTGGGAACTTGCACACCTATTTTTCATCATGATCAGAACTTCAAAATATGGAAAAGGAAGGAGGGTCGTGCATGTATTGGCACGGTCGCGCAAGTGAGTAGTGTGATAGAGGCTAGGGCAGTTGGAGTTGCGAACAGGGACTTGTGTGCTGTGAGGACACTTCCGCGCCACCGCGCAGGGGGTCCAGTTTGACTATAAATAGAGGATCACCCCTCCTCATTCGTAACGAAGTTCAAGACTTAGATATTTTTTGAGCTCTTTTCGCACACGTGGTTGAATCGCGCAAGTGGTAGTTGGGTCATGCAAGTAGAGGATTCACGCCGGTTGTTGGATGCATGACCAAGGCAGTTTGGGAGTTAATGGTGCAGTGTCACACAAGTTTGGTGTTGAAGGAGGCGATGTCACACAGGTGTGTTGGTGTCACCTGCGTGCCAATTTTTTACCGCACAAGTGACTTGCACGCTGTTCTTTAAACTTGCGCATTATTCTTGAAACTTGCACGCCATTCTTGGAGAAGCACGCCAGGTGGGGTTGTTGTACGCCGGTCCATTTGGAGCTGCATGAAAACTGAAAGATTTCCCGATACCTTCAGTGCATAGTGGGATTAGTATACGAGTGAATGTTTGACTTCAACAGAGCATCTACATTCAACAAAGGATGAATTCTTTTTCAATGATTAAGAGACCTTCATGTCTATAAACTCAGTGGGACTTCACCAAAGTCAGTGAGCCAGGGGGAGTCAACAGGAGTGACCTGAGGGAAGCAGTTAGCTACCCCTGAACCCTTGTAAAGGTAGTGAGCCTGGGATAGAGTGACTCTTCCCGAACAATTTTTATCCACAACTACTGAAGATTAGTGGAATTTGGTACGACCGATAACTTTTTAGCTATGCTCCTTGGACGTATCCCTTAGTGGTGAACCAAGTAAAAAGTGTTGTGTCTTCTTTGTGCATGTGAATGTTTTCTTTATGATCGTTTTAATCATACAGGTTCAATAAGTTCCTACCAACGTGGGAATAAGATCCATCACATTAAAAGAAAATGTTATCACCCTGATTCACCCCTCCCCTCTCAGGGTGTCTCGGGGTCCTTCAAGTGGTCTCAGAGGCTAAATGTTGATGGTGTTGAATCTGTACTTTGTCATCATGGAGATTGCAGTCAATGTCAGGGGAGTCCCTCACTTCGATGAAAGTAATTTCCCGATCTAGAAAAATAGAATAAGATCTCATATAAGATCTTTTGGAATGGAAGTTCTATTTTCTACTGTGAAAGGAATACAAGTCACTGATCCAACAGTCCTGGCTATGACTGACACAGACAGTAAAATTCTTGATGTAGATGCTAAAGCACAAAATGCACTCACTGCATCCCTTTCTGATCAGATCTACCTAAAGGTGATGAATTCCACCTCAGCAAAATCTATGTGGGATAAACTCGAGAACATTTATGAAGGTGATAGAAAAGTGAAGCAGGTGAAACTTCAAGTGATGCACAATACATTCGATGATTTGAAGATGCATCCTAATGAGAATAAAGACTCCTTCTTTAATCGATTCACTAAAGTAGTTAGATTAATTCAAGGACTAGGAGAATAAATCAAAGACATTGACATTGTGAAGAAAATACTGAGAAGACTTTCGCCCCTGTAAAATGTAAAGGTATCTGCCCTTGAGGAATGAGTTCTTTCAAAAAATTCTCTTGATGACCTTATAAGCAATTTGGTAGCATTTGAAATGAGAATCAAACCAGAAGATGCTACAACTCGTCTGATCAAGGAAATGGAATTTAAGGCCATGGATAAAAAAATTACTAAATATAGTAGTGGTGATGATGATGAAGAAAAAGAAATTCTTTCTCTCATTGAAAAGAAGTTCCATAAGGGAAAAGGGAAATTCAATGGGAAGTTACCTATTGCTTCTTTTCATTGCGGAATAGTTGTGCACATTGCCTCTCAGTTCTTAAAAAAAATCAATGATGAAGTTAGTGAAGATGAAATCATAGAGAAGCCTTGGAGAAGGATTTTGAAAAATGGAGACTTCAAATCTAGAAATAAAATGCAAAGGAAGAGTTTTTCCTGTGAAGAGTAAGATGATGATAATGAATTATGTGATGAAGAAGAACCAGAATTCAAAACTGGGAACCATGCTTCCATGATGGACACTGTTGAAAAGTCAGAAGATATTGGTGGACAAAAACTGTTGAAAACTTGTGCAGATCTCAAGATGCAACTTAAGGATGTTTTTAGTAAGCTTAAGACTAAATGTAAGAGTTTTAATAAGTGGAAATAAATTGTATAAGAATCAACTGAATAATTTGATCAACTTGAAGCTAAAATTGAATGAATCGAAGAGTTTTTGAAGGAACACCATAAAATAATTGAAAGAAATGATGATGTAGTGGATTTGAAGCTGAGAATTGAAGAGTAGGAAAATGTCATCAATGACCTCACCTCCAGACTTGATGAAAAATCCAAGACCGATGTGGGTCTTGAAGAGGAAGTTGCTACTCTTAGGAGTAAACTTGAGACTGAATCAATTTAAAAAGAATTAAGGAAGAAAATACAATTCAGAAGATTCTCAGATGCAGAATTACTGGCAAGAGCCAAGTGTGGTTCAGATGGGGTTGGAAAAATCTTGAGTGATCAATGACCTGCTTGAATGGGAAATAGTGGAATTGGTTGTGAAGCTGAGACATCAACTACTGGAAGTGAAAAGATTCGAAAGAAAGATAAGATTAAAGTTGAACATTTTGAAATGTTGCCTAAAGTACTGAAAAAGGAACCCTCAATCCAAAATAAAAGGAGAACTGAAAATTATCCTCAAACATTAATAAATGACAGATAGTCTAACTATTCTCCCAAGGAAGAAGGTATGAGGAGAAATTCAAGTGAGAATACAAATCCTCTCATGAAGTGTCAGTTCTGTGGCTATTTGGTCCATACCATGTCTTATTGTGAAGAGGCAATAAGATATCTAAATGGAGATGATATAGGAATTCAACAAATGAAAACAAATTCATATCTTAATTCTTATAGAAGAAACAATTTCTATGTATATTGTTTTCTTTATTCTAACATTGGTCATAAGGATGCTAATTACATGTAGAGAAGGGCCATGGACATCTCATACCGATGTTCAAGACACATCAAGTCTCGTCAGCAATACAATGTTTCTCTTTCAAATAGGTTTTCTCCTCTCAAAGAAGATTTCGTCTACGAAGAACCTGGGTACATGGAAGATATAATTGAAAGTCCATCAATTCTCTACACTCAATCTAATGTCTCATGGAAGGAAAGGGAGAATATTGAGAAATCAAACCTTGCAGAGGTGACCCTCAAAGCTACAAAGAACAACAGTACCTAGATTCTGGATAGCGGTCGTTCATCTCATATGATAGGTAATGTCGTTCTATTAACGAATATCAAAAGGAAGGTTGATGGTATAGTACGATTTGGTAATGATGGAGCTTTGAAAATCAAAGGGAGTGGAAGTACTGAATTAGCTAATAGAGAACTAAAGAAGACTATAGTCCTTTACAAAGATTGACTACAACATAATCTACTCAGCGTGAGTCAACTATGTGACTTGGGACTTATAGTTACTTTTAATCAGAAAGGCTTAAATATCAAGGGAAAGACAAGCAATTCACTTATGAAGGGATGTAGAACAGAAGGGAACTTGTATCAGGTTGATAGTGAAGAAAATGTCTGTTACATGACAATTTAAGAAGAAAACAATTTGTGGCAATGGAGACTAGGACACATCAATCAAGAAGACATGGAGAAAATATCAAAATTTAGGATTGTCATGGACATTCCCAACCTGAAGCGTGAGCGGGAAAAATCTTGTGATGCTTACATTCGTGGGAACCTAGTCTGCAGTTCATGTCGGTAAAAGAAGAAAAGGGCATCTCACATTCTTGATCTTGTTCATAAAGATATATGTGGGGAGATAAATTTTTCTATAACTCATGAAGAAAAATACGTTTTCCTTTTCATAGATGATTACAGTAGAATGTCATGTGTGATGGTCATTCATAGGAAACGACAAGTCCTTGACTACATGAAAACATATCGGCGAATCGTTGAGAATGATATCGGATGACCAATCAAAGTGTTGTGATCTAACAATGGAAGAGATTACACATCCATTGAAGTTGAAAATTATCTGGTGAAGCATGGGATACAACATGAGGTAGCTGCTATGATAAATCTACAATAAAATGGAGTTTTTGAATGTAAGAATCAACAAGTGAACAACATGGCACAAACTATACTGATTGAGAGTCGAATTCCACAAAATTACTGGAAAGAGGATGTTCAAGCTGAAATGTATATTCAGAATCGAACAGGACTTTATATGGGTGAGATGAAGAAACCATATGAATTTTGGCATAGAAGGAAGCCCTCTTTAAAATACTTTCATGTCCTTGGAAGTAAATTCTTTACCAGGAACAAAGAAGGAAATCAAGGGAAGTATGGAGAAAATGCAGATGAAGGAATTTTCCTCGGTTACTCAATGAATACCAAAGCCTAAAAATGTTTCAACAATCATTTAGGAAGGATTGTGGAAAGCAGTGATGTTATGATAACTGAAGAGAAAACTACAAATGTTTCAAGGGCATCATATGCTGATGTGATAGAAAGTGAAGAAGAAAGTGAACGTGGAGAAAATAAAAATACAAAAATATAGGAAGTTGTACAAAACACTCAATAGTCACATCATGATGTTGACTTAGAAGAAGAATCTGAAGAAGAAACTGTGGTTGAAGAGAATGCAACAGAATCTCGCAGGAGAAATCGAAGATCTGAGACTGATCCATCCAACATAATTGGGGATAGGAGTACACCCACTCAAACAAGAAGGATGTGTAATAACATGCAATCTGTATTTCATTCAGTTGTGCAGCCATCCTCATTCGATGAAGCTGCAAAGGATGAATCTTGGGTGAAATCCATGAATGAATAATTAGATCAGATTAAAAATAATCATACATCAGATCTTGTAAAGAGACCCAAAGGTCACAATGTTATTGGTACCAAATGGATCTTAAAAATAAGTTTGATGAGCATGGAAGTTTCATTAGAAACAAGGCCTGACTGGTATGTAAAGGATAATCCTAGATTGAAGGCATTGATGTTGAAGAAACCTTTCCTCCAGTGGCTACACTAGAGTCAAACAGTCTTTTCCTTTCCATGGCACTCCAAAGAGGATATAAAGTATATCAAATGGATTTCAAGAGATCATTCTTGAATAGTGTACTCAAAGAAAAAGTCTACATTGAACAACCAGTGGTTTTGTTCTAGGTACTGATGAAATAAAGGTCTATAAACTGAATAAAGCTCTATATGGTTTGAAGTAGGCACCACAGGCGTGGTACTCATGGCTAGATTCATATCTCAAGAAGCTGGAATTCAAAAGAGGAGGAGTAGATCACATTCTCTATGTGAATAATTCTTCAAAATATCAATTCATGGTTGTAGTCTATATTAATGATAACATATTTGGTGAAAGCAGGAAAGAAATCAGTTGACGAATTTTCCAATCACATGAAATCAGAATTTGAAATGTCTATGATTGGGGAGCTCACATATTTTTTAGGGCTACAGGTGATTCAAAAGAAGGAATACACTTTCATTTCTCAGGAAAAGTATGTAAGAGAGCTGCTGATGATGTTTAATATGCAAGAATCTAAACCAATGTCAACTCTGATTGTAGTTGGAACAAAACTTTTAAAGCATGAATATGGGGCATATGTATATCCCATTATGTACAGGAGGATAATTGGGAACCTACTGTACCTAACAACAACACAGACATATATTGTCTTTTCCACATGTCTTGATGCCTACTTTTAGAGTAGTCCAAAGGGGAAACATATGGCAGTAGTAAAAAGAATCATGAGATATATTCAAGGTACTCATAATTGTGGGTTATACTTTGCTACAGGAAAAGACAGGGAATTATTAGTATTTTCTGATGATGATTGGGCTGGAAATGTTATGGACAGAAAATCCACCAGTGGTGGTGCTTTCTATATTGGGAATAAATGTGTTGGCTGATTGAACAAGAAACAAGAAAGTAATTATCTTAGTATTGTTGAATCTGAGTATATCTCTGCCACGAAGGCATGCACTCAACTGCTATGGATGAAACAACAACTAACAGATATTGGTGATGAGGTAAAGAAACCAATGGTCATTTACTGTGATGAAAATATTGCAATTGATCTTACAAAGAATCTTGTTAAGCATTCTCGTATAAAACATATTGAAATCAGGTATCACTTTATCAAAGAAAAAGTTGAGTAGGGAGTGATTAGAATGGATCATGTGGGAACTGATGAGAATGTGGTAGATATTTTGACCAAGCCACTATCAACGGCTGTGTTTGAAAAGCATAGGTTGAACCACGGTTTTCAACCACCTCCTAGTGCATAAGGAGGTTACGAAATTCCTCTCTCCCTGATTATGATAACTGTTTTTATCTATTTATGATTGTGATGCAGGTTTGTGGGGGAGATACTCTCTAGGAGGATTATGGTTTGAGTTGTACATTGAAAAGATTACTGGTCTTTGGTTTTATTGTCAATGGGGGAGAAAGAAATAAATTTAGGCATGTTAAGGAAATTAATGCTCCTGTGACACGATGCGAATTCAGTGTCAGTGTTAGGATGAGAAGGAATACATCGGTCATGTAATGCTTCTTGGGAATCATTGAACATTCCAAAACACTGGAACCCAATTCAAGCTTTCTCTCTTGTTTTATACACCGAGCATTGCTCACATAGACTAAGAGTGTTGGCTGAGTTGATTCTTGGGTTTTTGGTTTTCACATGTATGGGGATCTATTGAATTTATTTTCTGATTGCCAACAAACCCAAAGGGGGAGATTGTTGGAACCATGAACTTCTATGCATGAAATTGATTTATAGTTTGTGTTTGTTGTCAATCCTCAATGAAAGTTCATAATTTGTACCAGCAAAGTGATCATACAGTTCAAGCAGACAACAGTATTGAAGGTGGTGTCGTTTCCCAGTGTTTACCAAATTTTTGGGCCTGAAAATCAACAAATGGAGAAAAGTGTTCTTCTGCAAAGAGAATTGCATGTAGTGTACTTGAAGGAGAGAAGACCTGTGGTCCATAAGTTTTTTAATATCAGAACATGGAAATATGGCAAGGGGCTAAGGGTCGCGCAAGTTTTGGGCTCGTCGCACAAGTGACCTACACGCCGAGAAAGGACTTGCGCGTCGGTGACTAGGAGGATTGGAAACTTTCACGCCTATTGTTCTCCATGATCAGAACATCAAAATATGGTAATGGAAGGAGGTTTTCGACAGTATTGGCGTGGTCGTTCAAGTGAGTAGTGCGACAAGGCTAGGGTAGTTGGAGCTGTGCACTGGGACTTGCACGTCATGAGGACACTTGCGTGCCACGACACATGTGGTCCAGTTTTCCTATAAATAGAGGAGCACCCCTCCTTATTCATAACGAAGTTCAAGAATTAGATATTTTTCAATCTCTCTTCATGCAAGTGGTTGAATCACACAAGTGGTAGTTGGGTCGCACAAGTAGAGGTTGCGCGATGGTTGTTGGCTGCGCGACTAAGGTAGTTTGGGAGTTAAAGGTTTAGAGTCACGCAAGTTTGGAGTTGAAGGAGGCAGTGTCGCACAAGTGTGTTGGTGTCACCTGCGCGCTGATTTTTTACCATGCAAGTGACTTGCACACCATTCTTGAAACTTTCATGCTAGTCTTGGAGAAGCGCGCCAGGTGGGGTTGTTGTACACTGGTCCTTTTGGAGCTGCACGAAAACTGGAAGATTGCCCGATAACTTTGGTGCATAGTGGGATTAGTATACTATTGAATGTTGGATGTTAGTAGTTCATCTAAATTCAATATAGGATGCATTATTTTGAAATGATGAAGAGACCTTCACGTCTATAAACTGAGTGGGACATCCCCAAAGGTAGTGAGCTAGGGGGAGTCAACGGGAGTGACCCGAGGGAAGTAGTGAGCTTTCCATGAACCCTTGTAAAGGCAGTGAGCCTGGGACAGAGTGTCTATTCCCAAACCATTGTAATCCAGAACTAGTGAAGATTAGTGGAATTTGGTATGACCGACAACATGTTGGTGTATACTCCTTGGACGTTTCCCTTACTGGTGAACCAAGTAAAAAGTGTTATGTATTCTTTGTGCATGTGAATTTTTGATTTTTGATCATTTTGATCATACAGTTTCAACAAGTTCCTACCAATGTGGGAACAAGATCCATCACATTAAAAGAAAAAGTTGTCACCCTGATTCACCCCTCCCCTCTCAAGGTGTCCCGAGGTCCTTCAATAAGGATCATTTCCCCAAGAATATCATGGTAAATAGATACTCAGAGTTTAATGATGAGTTCTATTAGGAGTTGATAAAATTGTTAGATATTTAATTGATATTTAATTATTATTATTTCGCACATACTTTATAATTAGAAAATGTACTAATAAATTTATTTTTAAAATTTTTAGAATAAGTGGAAATTTCATCATCCATACTGTCATTATGATCGATATTATAGAAAGATCACCACCTCATTGGATGTAACTTCAAGTATTGGTTCAGAGGCCTTTTCGTTATGGTGCTGCATGAATATATATCTTATATTCTAGAATACTTAATGCCTGACCGGCCTAACAAATAGATTAGTGGTGAATATTTCCATATATATGAAAACCATTTAAATGACACAGTCAATGATTAATGTTTGATGTTTACTTTTACGTCTAGTAAAATCGTTAAGCCTCATGAAAACATGGATGTGTATTACATGCTTGGGAACCTCCATGGTCTTTACTAAGAGAGCGTAATAGATGAATGTTTGGATTTTTTCAATTCACTCTTTCAGATTAATATTTAAAAGTATAAACCATAATGTCCTCATGTAGTCAATATCATTGGCTACATTGTGTACATAATGGTTCTTGGGCTTAAACTCTCTACCGAACTTCACACCAATATCATTATTACATCACTACCTCTAATCCTCTTCACTTTTATTATTAATTTTACTATGAATAACACTAATAAATCACTTAAAAATCATCTCAGTCTTTTCTCCAAGTGAATAAGAAAATAAAGTCTGAAAAAACTTTCGTACTCATATTGAATACATTTATAGGGTAAGAAAAGATCTATAAGCCCAAATATTATCCAACCTCTTCCAACAATTGAAAGATCAATGGGAAAGAAAAATAATAGGATGTTTAATGTTTCATATGTACAAATAAAGTCCACTGGAAGAAACTTTTCACCCATCAAATGAAGTAATTGGAATCTTCAAGTGTATTTATTATCGAGTGCAATATATATGTTTCTAAAAAATGTATTCGATATAACTTTTGGTGCTCAAATATGTTTTCAATTATAGGAAAAAAGTAAATTCAGAAATATTTTCCAATGATAGGTATATCTATGATCATCCAATAGGTATAATCTTTTTTTTGTGACTATAGATGACTACTACCTCATGTTTCCAACTAGAATGATCTTGGTTTTTAAAGGTAGTCATTATGTGCCATCTATTACCAAAAACTTTGTTTCTATATCCAAACATGATAAAGACGCATTTATTTTTCAAGTTAGGAAATAAATGTTTCTTCTTTTATAAATATATAATTTTTTTGGTATGTTAGATTTTAATAATGGTTTTATGCATTGTGTTACACAAAGTAACGGCATTCGATAAAAAAACTACTTCACATGACTCTTACCACACCCAAATGTGGAATCTCAATCTATGTACTATAAATGAAAAGTGTTTAACTAATTTACAAAAAAAATGGATATTTAGATTCTTTTTAAATTAACCCACTTGTTGTATGACATGTTTGTTTACAATAAAAAAATCCCAAATCAATATTTAGTGGAAAAGGTGAAAGGGTTAAAGAGATTCTTGAATTAGTTCATACCGATGTGTGTGGACCATTCTATATTTAAGAAAGGGGTGTTTACTCATACTTCATAACTTTTATGGATGATTTTAGTATATATTGATATGCCTACCTGATGAGGTATTAGTCGAATTCCTTTGATATATTCCAAAAATGCAAGATTGAAGTTTAAAACCATCTTCATAAAAACAATAATAAAATTTTATCAAACCATGGTGAAGAATATCTTATTTGATACCTCATTGATTATTTGTGGGAGTTTTGAAATCTATCTCAACTCCATCCCCCTTATACACCTTAGTGGAACTATGTAGTTGGAAGTAGAAATTGAAACTTATTCAATATTGTGAGATAAATAATGAGTTGTGTGAGTATTTCATTATCCTTTTGGGGATGTACATTAAAAATAGCAGCATATATTTTAAACATACTTAAACTATTGTGATAAATGGTATTCCAAAAAAATTATGTAATGGAAAGACACTAAACTTTTTATATATACATGTGTGGGGCTACAAAGTATTTATTAATGCCTCTTCATGTAACAATATTTTTCTTGAGCCACAAAGTGTATCTTTATATGATATCCTAATTAAAAAAGCTATATAACCAATAATATTATTCAGAAAAAAAATTTGTGGTTGGAAAATGTTAGACATTTATTGGTAGGTACCTAATATATAAAAGAGATAGTGGGATGAATATAGAATTTAATGAAGTAAAATATTAAGATTTATACAAGTTGGAATAGAAACAGATTCTACAAATCCCTATGGAAAAGGATGTTATTCTAGAGACACAAGTATAACATAGGAGTACAAGAGAGGTTAGAGAACTATAATGTTATGGTTTTCCAGTCACTAAGGTTGGTGACTCATTATTAGTTGATAATAATTATCGTCTAAGCTATAAGAAATGAGTATGCAGCATATGTGTTACAAAGTGTCAAGAAGAAATGTATTCTAAAATGGATTACATAAACTAAAACCAAGACTATATTGTGGTAGATCCTCTATGAGATGTGAAGCCTATTAGTTCTAAAAGCGTATTCAAGAGGAAACTAGGAATGGAAGGTAAATTCAGTACTTATAAGTAATGATTAGTGGAAAAAGTGTTAAAATATTGTAAACGAATTAACTATGACAAAACCTTTTCACAAATTTCAATGTAGAAGTTCATAAGAATTATACATTCCATTGCGCCCTCCCATGGTTATGATATTTGGAAAATGGATGTAAAAATATCCTTCCTAAATGGGAACCTTCGGGAATAATTATATAGGATAATGCTAAAAGGTTTTGAGACACTAAAGGATGTTAATAAGAAATGAAAATTAAAAAAAATCCACTTATGGAATATAGAATGAATCTAGGTCATAAAAGATTTAATTTAACAAATCTATAAAATAATTTGGATTCAAAATAAATGGATGTGAGCCCTGTGTCTATAATAGATTTAGTTAGAGTGTTGAGTTTTTTAAAATTGTATTTGTTCATGACTGATTACTTATTGGAAATGAAATGACAGTTTTTTAGTCTGTTTAGGTTAGGTTTAATTATTTCTTCTCCCTAAAGGACATGGTGAGGTAGCATATAATCTTGGTATCAAGATCTTTCATGGTAGATATAAGAGGCTGATTAGCCGATGTGAATGTACATATATTCACAAGATAATAAATTGATTTAGTATGGAACAACCCAAGAGGGGATTGTATCCTGTCTAATATGGAATTCATCTTTATAGGAAAAATGTGTCCTACGACAAATGAGGAAACTGTAAGAACCTGGATCTTCCTTTCAGGTATTTTTTTCCATTCGTGGTTGTTTTTGAGAAAAAAGGGAAATTTTGGAAATTTCTAAGTACACATTGTGTACTTTATCAGTACACGCTGTGTAGTTCCTTGCCACAGGAGACCATGTGTGGGTCGTGTCCTGGCCACACACACACGACCGTGTGGGGGTGACATGGAAGCCGCCTAAAGTGGAATATGGAAAAGGTGATTTCACGTAGTGTACTTAAAAATTAAATGTCGTATGCTTCATTTTTTTTGTCATTAAACGGACCGGGGTCACATCTAACCACCAGAAGTGTCTTCTTCAAGGTCCCTTTTGGCCGAGAGAAACCATATGGTGCCAAAACATCTCCGAGCCCCTGATCCTCCGTATGTTCTCTGAATCGATCGTCGTCGATTGTGTTGGAACTACATTACTGATCTCTTCCTTCTTATTGAGTTTAATTCCATGATTTCTCCTCTTTATCATGTTATCATGGGTTGAGCGTTTTAGACATTTCTGTAGATCTTGGGCGTTCTAAGGTGATTCATGCTTCGAGGTTCACGTATAGTGATCTCCTAACCCCGAGGTAGGTGGTTTGTGCCTTTTCATTTGAAGTTTTTGAGTTTTTTGCGAAAATTCCACCAATAAACTTGAACGGGGTTTTTCGTGTTTACTGTTTTACCCCTATTGTTTTCCTTCCATGTTTGTATGCCTATGTAGAGGTAATTTGGATATGACCTGGGCTGATTGATATTCCTTGGATGTTCTACTCATGCTTGGTTTTTTTAGGATCGTTTGGTCCTGTTTAGCCTATTGGGCATTTAGTTGTTTCCCATGCCTTGTGGTCATAGGATGGAGTGTTGTTTCCTAACATGTTGAGATGATGTATACTGGTTAGCCAAGTAGTTCTGTAGGTTTACATTGGCCATATAGAATTACTATGCGTTGACTTACATAGGTCCATGAGAACCTGGTGTTATAGACTAAATTAGGATAGACTGAGTGAGCTTCCTCAGAGAGTATTTGGACATTATAGACTATAGGTGAGTAAACCGAGTGAGCTTTCTAAGAGAGTCTTTGAGCTTTATAGACTATAAGGGGACAGACCGAGTGAGAATCCTTAGAGATTCTTTGTTTTACATGAATTAAGTTGAACCATGCCAGGCTATAAGAGGAATTGAAAGAGTGAGCTTCCTCAGAGAGTCTATGAACGGCCTGGGGCTATAAGAGGAATTGATCGAGTGAGCATCCTCAGAGAGACTCTTGAACTTGGGGCTATAAGGGGAATGGAATTTTTGATCTTCCTTAGACAGTCCCCTGACTACCTTAGACTCTAAGGCGAATTGACCGAGTGAGCTTCCTCGGAGGGTCTTATAATTTTCGTATGACCAAACAAGAGGGGTTAGGATGAGTGTACTTCCCAGAGGGTTGTTGGTACTTGTTAGGTAGGACCTGAAATGATGTCTATGAGTACTTCCTAGAGGGTTACCTATTTGTGTTTAGCTGCTTGTTAGCTATGTCTCGATATTGGAACTCAGGATTGTTTACTGCTAAGTATTTTTTTCCATTTTACTACTTTCTATAATTTACCTACCATATATTCACTGACTGTTAGGCACAGATCTTTGGGTAGATTCTTATTGAGATTTAGTCTCACACCCTATTTGGTCCATGTTTTTAGGCCAAAAAAAAGATTATATTTTTTCAGGTATAGATAAGGGCAAGCGCCCTTCCACATCAGGTACTTGACTTGCTATGGAGCTGAAGAGCATAGGACCAAGCCTAGGCTTGCGATGCTGAGGAGCTGTTTATCTTTTCTTTTGTACTTTGGTTCACTACTGTTTTATTCATCATTGTGACTTGTTTGGATATTTCCTTAGACATATGTGTCATGAAATATTTATTTTTCATTGCTCCAGTTGTTTATTATTTCAAGCCTTCCATTGTTCACTTGTGTATGGATTATTACTGCTTCTGCTATGGAATATTGTTTCTCATCTACTGTGTACACTGCCAATGAAGGAATAGTTTCTCCACTATCACACCCAAGGCCCTCACTACTAGTCGGCAACCTCTGGTGTTTGGGGAAATGCGCTTGAGGCCATGTGACCAACCGGGTACGGGGCGCCTCTGGGAGGCTTCCGGAACTGGGATGTTACATAGTGGTATCTGAGAATTTATTTTCTCTTGAATTACTGTTTGGAGCCAATATCCAAGGATAGGACATAATAGGTGCCTGGTAATAAGTTGTTCCTAGGAGTATCTAAACCATGTACAGGGAATAGCTAATCTACCTCGTTTATTGCAAATTGTTCGGGTTTTGCAAGTTTATGATTGATCTGATTTTCCCCAATGGGTGACCCACATGTTTTGTGCTATTACTGATGATATTATTGGGGTTATATTTCTATCACAACCTGATGAGGTGAGGGTAATCCATCTCATGCATCATATAGACACTTTCTTGAAATCACATGTCATGCATTTTTCCATGACATTTAGGGTGCATTAGCGATTTCATGTTGTTGTGATGGATGTTGTGTAGAATATGAA
Source organism: Viscum album (assembly GCA_963277665.1). NCBI lineage: Eukaryota > Viridiplantae > Streptophyta > Magnoliopsida > Santalales > Viscaceae > Viscum > Viscum album. The sequence continues at coordinate 752,149,255 of OY728132.1, read as the reverse complement.
TTCTGTTGTGATAGATGCTTGATAGAATACATGATTTCGATGGGTATTGCTATATGTAATGTCTAGTTTGAATGAACACAAAATTTTGATTCTTGAGGTGTTATGGGCCCACATTAATCAGAACTTGGTGGATCATTGACTTTTTTCCCTTGTATATGACATGTATAAGATTCCAAGATTTGATTCACAGGGAGTAGGGGGCCTCACAGATCATAATTTGGCACCTTAATACTTGTTTTCTGTGTTTTCTGGGCTCCAGATCAGTTTCTATGGCTACTGTCTAGAAAAACCCAGAATACATGGCGTTTACATTATGAATACATGTCGTGTTGTTTTTAACCATGTCACTGACTATGTGATAAGGGACACGTGGTTGTGAAAAAACTTGCAGGAACACGCCATGTACGGTACGTACATGCTAGGTTTTGGTGACTGTGTGTCTACCCGTGTGACTAACGACACAGATGGATAAAACATCGACTATTAATGTCATGTCTTGATTTCAAAAGCCATGTAGTGTAACCTAGGTACCCGTCCATGTAACGAACAACACGGGTCATGGAAATCCTTCAATTACACGCCTTGTGCACATGGATCACACCGTGTAGAGTGAACCGTGTAGCCTGCTGTGTAACTAACAACATGGGTCATTGAAACTTTTCTAGTACACGTCGTGTCTATCATGAACATGCCATGTAGTCCATGATTAATAGGACCATGTGAGTTATCCATGTAAGGAAACTTGGGCAGGGGAATAGAGTTCATGTACACGCTGTTTGTGGGGACAACACACTGTGGGGTTGGGGCGTTACATGGCCAGTTGTGGCAGAAGTACACGCCCAAGTGAATGGCTTAAAATAACACACTCTGTAGTGTTTATACACACCGTGTAGTTATGTTTTGTAAATCTTGAATGTTTTTTTCTCATGTTCCCCTATTGTACTCTTATGTTTACAATCCTCGATAATCCTAATCTAAGTTGTGCATTTGACCTTTCAGAATTATGCCACCGAGACATCCTCCGGTTGTACGTCAGTTGCCAAATAGTGATCAGACACTAGATATGGCTGATCAGGGACCTCCTGCAGATCCTTCTATTGTACCAGCCTTAGCACCAATTGTTATTGCAGTTCCAGGCGTCGATGCACAGTTTAGGGAAGGTTCTCTGAGGATGATACAGACCTTCTAGGGAGAGCCGCCTTCCGCCCCGTCGATGGAAAAGTTGATGCGGGTTTTCCAGCAGTAGCAGTATCCCATTTTCTCAAGGGATGGAGGACCCCAGGCTGCAGAATCATGGATAGAGGTCACACTGGATATCTTCAAGCATCTGGAGATGCCTCCATAGAATAGGGTAAAGCTAGCTACCTATATGCTCTGAGACTCTTCCAAGAGGTGGTGGGAGGTGAGATCACAGTCAAGACGCCAGCAAAGTATGACTTGGGATTAGTTTCAGCACATCTTCTATGATTACTTCTACTCGGAGACCTTGAGGGACAATCGAGCATAGGATTTTATGAGTCTGGAGTAGGTTACTCTTTCTGTTATGGAGTACTCCTCTCGCTTTACTGAGCTGTAGCAATTCACACCTATTCCAGGAGGCGATGATCAATTCCTTGCGTGGAAGATCGAGGTTGTTCTAAGGCAGGACAACTGATCACAGGTGAACATCTTCAGGTTCACTTTGATATCCTCTATCGTCAACTAGGCGCTAATCACTGAGTGCAATCTGAGGAATTTTGGAGTAGTGAGCCAGGGTGGTTTCTCATCTAGAGTTAGTGTTCCTCATACAGATAGTAGGAAGCGCCACAGGGAGTCTGCTCGAGGATATCATAGTTGGTGGGATGTATTTTCAGGAAGCCAGGTCGTATGCTACCAATGCAGGAGGAGCGGTCATACTAGGCCTCAGTGCCAGAGAGACCTGATGGAGATCCCTCTAGAGGTTGGTGGGTGTCACTTTCTATGGGACCTATATGTCCTAGAGATGACAGGTTATGATTTCATTCTCTGGATAGACTGGTTAGTTCCATTCTAGGCAGTCGTTGACTATTATCACCACAGGGTGAGTTTCATATCACTAGAGGGTGGATCCTTTCTTCATAGGGGTGAATGGGATGTCCAGGAGAGTAGAGCCGGTCCCGAGCTCATGGGTTGGGAGGAGTTACATCCCAGTTTTCTAGTCTTTTCTGGATGACCATGGGACTTAATAGTTAGACTTTCCTCTACTGGTGAATCGTTTCAGATATGTCTTTCCAGAGGACTTTTCAGTTTTTCCCGCGGAGCGTGAGGTAGAATTCTCGACTGCTCATGTGCCAGGAGTGGCACCAGTGTCCATTCCCCTTTATAGGATGACTAAACTTGAGTTTTAGAAGCTCAGGATGCTGTTGGGGGAGTTTCAGGCAAAGGGTTTTATCTGGCATAGTACTTCTCCTTGGAGTTTGCTTGTCATGTTTACGAAGAAGGAAGACAATACCCTCAGGCTTTGTGTGGACTATCGGAAGTTGAACCATTTGACCGTCAAGAACCGATATCCCATTCCAAGTATTGATGATCTCTTTGGTCAAATTAGAGGGGCCTAGGTGTTCTCGAAGATTGACTTGATGTCTGGTTATCATCAGTTGTGCGTTAGACCATCAGATATACCTCTTACAGCCTTATGGAGCAGGTATGGTCTATAGAAGTACTTTTTTATGTCATTCGGTCTCAAGAACGGGTCTGCACCTTTCATGGCACTGATGAACCGAGTGTTCCATCCATACATAGATTCCTTCATGGTTGTTTCCATGGAAGATATCTTGGTGTACACTCATGCTCGACAGTACCATGCTACCCATCTTGAGATCATTTTGAGTACACTGAGAGGGCATCAGTTATATGCTAAGCTCTCAAACTGCCACTTTTGGATGCATCAGATTTACTTCTTGGGTCATGTAATCTCAAAGACAGGAGTGTCAGTATACCCAGAGAAATTGAAAGCAGTAGTTTCCTAGGAGAAACCAAAGAACTTCTTTGAGGTGCGGAGTTTTCTAGGGTATGATAGATACTAAAGACATTTCATACCGGACTTTTCACGCTTAGCAGCACCACTAACGGGTCTGACTAAGAAGGGTGTGAAGTTCTTATGGTCAGATTCTTTTGAGTCAGCCTTTCAGGAGCTGAAAGGGAGGTTGAATTTGGCACCGATACAAGTCTTTTTAGAACTAGAAAAGAGATGGATTGTCTATTGTGATGCTTCAGGTATCAGGCTAGGAGTTGTGCTTATGCAGGGTGATGGAGTCATTGCATATGGTCTCGGCGGTTGAGGCCACATGAGAAGAATTACCCGATTCACGATCTCAAGTTTCCAGCTGTTGTTCATGACTTACGCTATTGGAGACATTATCTTATGGGGGATCATTTTGTGGTTTTCCCCGACCACAAAAGTCTCAAGTACATATTCACTTAGTGTGATCTGAATTTGATATAGTGTAGGTGGGTTGAGTCCTTGTAGTCCGTTGACTTTGAGCTTGCCTACATTCCTAGAAAAGGCAATGTAGTGGCTGATGCGTTGTGTAGGAGGACTTAGATACCGGCAGTTCAAAAGGCCAGTAGTGAGTGGTAGCGTATGGCCCTGTTCTCTGAGATGCATTAAGAGGTACACAACAGACAGGGGCAGACTTTTCTTTCTTCTGTAGTTGTCACATCTATTTTTCTTGATTGAGTTCTAATGAGGTAGCTATCAGATTATGAAGTCCTTGTTCTACGGGAGTGTTTAAAGAGAAGAACATATTTTAGGGTGGAAATTATGCAAGTAATAGATTTTGTGTTTATAGGGGCACGCGTGGGTGCCAGCAGATATTTGCGAAGAGCTTATGTGGGATATTTATTCCTTTGTTTGGGTAGTTCATCCTGGTGTCACCAAGACGTATCGTGATATACACTACCAGTATTGGTGGCCAGGTATGAAAAGGGATGTTTCTAGTTTCATCATGAGGTTTTCCACCTGTCAGTAGGTGAAGGTGGAGCATCAGCGACCAGTAGGGCTTTTACAGCAGTCAACCATACCCGAGTGGAAGTGGAATGATGTCGCGATGGACTACATGACAGGTTTGTCGAGTTCTCCTCAAGGGAATGAAAATGTTTGGGTTGTCATTAATATACTCATGATGGTTTCTCACTTCTTTCCGATCAAGGAGACCTTCAGTGTTGATGAGTTGGGACGTTTGTACAGCCGAGTGATTGTACGTCTGCATGGAGTTCCACACTCCATAGTTTCAGACAGAGATGCATGTTTTACTTCTCGGTTATATTAAGGACTTTAAAAGGCATTGGGTACACATGTACTTTTGAGTACAACATACCATCCCCAGACAGATAGCTAGTCCGAGCATAAGAATCAGGTTCATGAGGACATGCTCCGAGCATGCATTCTGGATTTCGGAGGATCATGGGAGAATCATATACCTGTTGTGGAGTTTTCCAACAATAATAGTTTAATGAGACTATTCATATGGAACCTTAAGAGGATTTATATCGTAGGCCATACCGATCACCCTTATGTTGGCTGGAGGTTGGAGAGGCAGCTATGATGGGACATCGTCTTGTCTAGGAGACCACAGAGAAGATAGAGTTGATTCGAAAGATGATGGATATTGTGCAATCTAGTTAGAAGTCTTATGCTGATCAGCAAAGATGAACTCTTGAGTTAGAGGTTGGGGATTAGGTTTTCCTACGTGTCGCACCGAGGTTGGGACACAGGAGGATTAGGAGACAGGAAAATCGATCACCAAGATACGTCAAACCATTTGAGGTATTATAGAGAGTTGGTCCGATTGCCTATCGGGTTCTGTTACCCTAGAGGTATCAACCTATGCATGATGTATACCACATTTCTCATCTATGACATTACTTTTCAGACTCGTCTCGTATCTTTCAACCTGAGGAGGTGGAGCTTAAAGTGGATGCATCATTTGAGGAGCATCCTATCTGGATTGTTGATTGTAGTACAAAGTTTCTCTGTGGCCTGTCTGTTCTTCTGGTATGGGTGCTATGGCAGCATGAGAAGGTACAAGACGAGACTTGGGAGAGTGAGGCTAATGTACGAGCACAATGGTTGGAGTTATTCGAGGTTTCTTCTTCTACGCAGCGCTAGGGAAATTCGGTGACGAATTTCATTAAGGGGGAATTTTGTAAGAACTCGGATCTTTCTTTTAGATATGTTTTTCCTTTTCTGGTCATTTTTGAGAAAAATAAGAAATTCTAGAAATTTTTGAAGTACACATCGTGTACTTTATGAGTATACACCGTGTACTTCCTTACTGTAGGAGACTGTGTGGTGGCCATGTCCTGGCCACACACATGGCTGTGTGGGGGTGACATGGAGAAAACCTAAAGAAGAGTACAAAAAAGGAAATTACACAATGTACACTTCAAAAGTACACACCATGTACATTGTATTCTTCATTAAATGGATCGGGGTCACGTCTAACCCCTAGAAGTGTCTTCTTCTAGGACATGTTCGGCCGAGAGAAACTATACAGTGATCTCTTCTTTCTTCATGAGTTTCATTCCATGATTTCTCCTCATTCTCAAGTTATCGTGTGTTGAGCGTTTTAGATTTTTTTATAGATATTGGGAGTTCTAAGTTAATTCAAGATTCTAGGTTCATGTATTGAAATCTCATAACCCTGAGGTATGTGTTTTGTGCATTTTCGTTCAAGACTTTGAGTTTTTTGTTAAAATTCCACCGATACCTTTGAACGGTATATTATGTGTTTACCGTTTTATCATTGTTGTTTTCCTACCATGATTGTATTCCTATGTAGAGGTAATATGGATGTGAATTGGGTTGATTCCTATGCCTTGTATGTTCTACTCATTCTTTGTTCTGTTTACGACCATTTGGTCCTGTATAGCCTATTGGTCGTTTACCTGTTTCGCGGGCCTAGTGGTCGTAGGAAGGAGTGTTGTTTCCAAACAAGTTGAGATGTTGTAGACTGGTTAGCTAGGTAGTTATATAGGTTTACTTTGTCCATATAACATTACTATGTGTTGACTTACATGGCGTCATGAGAACCTGGTGTTATAGACGAAAAGTGGGTAGACTGAGTGAGCTTCCTCAGAGGGTCTTTGGACATTATAGACTATAGGGGGATAGACCGAGTGAGCTTCTATAGAGAGTCTTTGAGATTTATAGATTATAACGGTATAGATCTAGTGAACTTCCTCAGAGAGTCTTTGTCTTACTTGAATTACCTTGAACCACTCCAGGCTATAAGAGGAATTGACCGAGTGAGCGTCCTCTGAGAGTCTGTGAACGACCTAAGGCTATAAAAGGAATTGATCGAGTGAGATTACTCAGAGATTCTGTTGTCCTTGGGTGTATAATGGGAATTTACTGTGTGATCTTCCTCAGAGAGTCCCTAACTACCTTAGACTATAAGGGAAATTGACTAATTGAAATTCCTCAAAGAGTCTTATAATTTTTGTATGACCAAACCAGAGGGGTTAGGCTAAGCGTACTGCCTAGATGGTTGTTGGTAATTGTTAGGTAGGACCAGAGGGGATGGTTGTGAGTACTTCCCAGAGGGTTACGTGTTTGTGTTTAGCTACTTGTTAGCTGTTGCTTTATATTGGAACTCAATATTGTTTACTGCTAAGTATTTTTTTTCCTGTTTACTGCTTTCTGTACTTTACTTTCTATATATTCACTGGCTGTTAGGCCCAAATATTCGGGTGGATTCCTACTGGGATTTAGTCTCACACCCTGTTTGAGCCATGCTTTTGGTCCCAAATAGATTATATTGTTGCAGGTATAGATAAGGGAAAGTGCCCTTCCAATTCAGGTACTTGACTTACTCTGGAACTAGAGAGTGTGGGATCAATCCTAGGCTTACAATGCTGAGGAGATGTTTATCTTTTCTTTTGTACATTGGTTCAGTACTATTGTTTTTAGAATTGTGACTTGTTTGGATGTTTACCTAGACATTCATATCATGCATTATTTATTATTATTTTCTCCAGTTGTTTATTATTTCTTGACTTCCATTGTTCACTAGTGTATGGATTTTTACTGCTTCTACTATTGTATATTGTTTCCCATCTGCTTTGTACTCTGCCAATGAGGGAATAGTTTCCCCAATATCACACCCATGTCCCTAGTTGCTAGTCAGGAGCCTCTGGTATTCTGGGAAATGCGCTTGAGTCCATTTGACCAAACGGGTATGGGGCGCCTCTGGGTGGCTTCCGGAATCTGGATGTTACAGAAACACAAAGAATGTAAATTATTTTGTGAGAATCGCTAATTGGTTTTGTTATTTATGATATTCTATGAACAAGGCTATATATTTATAATGTATTTATTTTAGAAGGAATAAATCAATATGACCCCGGTGACTTTCATTGGATTGAAGTCAGGACTATCCTTAATTTATTCAGCTATACTAGGGATATATTCCAAGTATATGGAAGAGATGTAGAAATAATCATCATAGGATATCTATGTTCTAGTTTTCAAATAGATTAATATCTTATGAAATCACAAACGTGATATATTTTTACTTTTAATCAAGTTGATATGGGATAAAAGAGCTCAAAGAAGGTAGTTATCATAGATTCTACAACAATGTTCGAGTATATTGTGGCTTCTTAGGTGGCTAAAAAGAATTATGGATTTGAAATTTTTTAAAATATATTGATATAGAAGCTAGGAAGAAATATCATATCACACTCTATTATGATAATATTTTATCAATGGCCCTTCATAATAATCCGATGTAACATCAGATAATGAAGAATATACTATGGAATTATCATCTTCTAAAGAATTTTTCCCGGAGAGGTGAGGATGTAGTGAGAAGTATTTACATGGAATATAAAATGTCAGAGCCTTTTATTAAATCCTTGAATTAGTAGTAATATCATTTTCATGTGAGGTATAGAAAACTAAAATTCGTAGACAGTTTCTCAAGTCCAAGTGGGAGTTTCTCAAAGTTGGTGTTCAAGGAAAAACTGTTTTTACTTTGATTACATGTATATTTGATGAATTCAATATTAATAAAATATTTTATTATTATATAATTTTCATTTTTTTCTATGTATATGATATAATAATGTTCTTATGTATTCTTCACATTAATAAATTCATTGCAGTTTTCCTCTATGATGAGAACATTGAACTTCGATGATGATATTCTTAAATATAGTTCTGTGATGAGAAAAAATTCTATGAAATGATGCATAGAATGTGACTATTTGGTGTGAGTAATCATAAAAATATGAGGCTTCTTCCCATGAATTTTGAACTTGGAATTATTTAAGACATGATATTATGATAATAGACCCGCAAATATGTATTCTTCATGTTTTGGTGTCATTGGATAATCAAATCTATGAGTGTGTATGCTGGTCATTAGAAATTAAGATTATCATTATTGAATTTCATGAATCACTCATTAGATTTTTTTTATGATAACCATGATGCTATATGATCATGGTGATGTGGAGTATATTGGGAGCATAATGATTTACATGTCATTAATGGATAATTTGAGTAATGATTTATCGCTACCTTTATTATGGAAGTTTGATATCTTGTCCCTTTGACTGGAATATAATAATTGTATTAAATTCCATGACAATGTTGTAATAATCTATTTATTTTAGATAGTCAAAGAAAATTTATTGATCATATAAGTTGGTGAAACATATGTTCAACCTTCTTTATGATATATTATGAAAAAGGGGTTATATTACACAATAAACATTCATATGTATTTTTCATCATTTCGAAATTATGTTCTTTCTCTTGGATTCCCTGACACATTGTTACTCAGAAATATTGGAATTTAGCTGATCCCAACCAAATACAATGAAAAATAATCCAATAGGGTCACAAACTATGTGTTTCTGGTGATCTCAATTAAATTCTATTTGAATTTAATTAATAGAATAAATATTATTCTCAAAACTGAGGAATAATTTTATTCATGTTTTATAAATTTAAAATATTTCTAAATGAATGAAATATTTTAATGAATTTTTATTTGATGTTCAATAAATATTGAGGAGCTCAAAAGTCCAAGACTACGTCTGGTGAGAAATATTAATTTAGAAGCTAGTTAAAAAATATTTTCTATTTCAAAAATTACCACATGCACCATAAAATAATAATATTATTATTTCTTTAAAATTTAATAAAGATTATTATATTCATTAGGGTATGATGTGTAATTAAATAATATTTTAACCTAAAACCTAGCTCTATAAACTAATGGTTATGTCTATTTTGTAGAGTTAGTTGCAAAAAAATTAAATAGATAATCATTGTGCACAATAAACTTTTTTTCTCTCTCTCTCCCAAACATCTCCTCTATTACTCTCAAGAATGAGAATAACTCTGTGAGGCTCTAAGGATCTTGAAGAGATCAAGAAGAACAATGAAAGACTATTAATTCACTGTGCTATCACCTAACAATCAATCAACATTTATTAAAGATCAATGGAGAAATTATGGATAACAAATAAATGGATTCAACACTTAAATCCTCATAACACGACGAAGGTAAGTCCGGAAGGGTTTACATTTGATCAACATAATCTTCAAAGAAATATCCTTGATGATTAAATTTACTCTTTTGATATAAATAAATTAATTATAAATTCAACATGACTGATCCTTTATTTTAGTTTATGGAAAGTCTAAATTAAAATAAGAATTTTACTTTACACAAACCAAGGCACTTTTTTGTTCATGTAACCATCAATTTCACTTGAAGGGTGACATCCACCTCCACTACAAACAAGTGACAATTACATTTCTTTTCATTAACCCTCATTCTCCTCCAACAATACAACTAGTATAGCTTGCTCTAAAGCCCCCTGAACAACCACCATCATGATGACATGCAAATCTATAATTACAAAATGAAACTACCTCTCCTACATGAGTCTTCAGTCGTCAATGTGACATAGATCACCACATTTTTCTTTAGGGATATAACTTTAATCATTAATTATTATAATAAACCACTATATTATTGATTTTGTTTCATGAAGATCTACTATCTAACCCTTCCCTACAGCACTCAAAATTCTAAATTTTTGTTGTTTGACACTACAAATATTGGTGATGACTCGATATTTCTTAATGACAATAATGGTTGAAGGCCATGGAATAAGACTAAATTACTTAGGGATGATATCCCAGCATGAAACCAGGAAGGGGATAAACTCTACATGAAAATTCAATATAAATTAAAATTCTATTTAAATATAATTTCATTATTTATAAACAAAATGAAAAAGATAATTTTCCATAAATATAAATTCAGAAGGATGTTTGAGTTACAAACTCGAGATACCACTAACTGATCCTCAACCCACTTCAGTTTATTACCTTAATCAATGTGTTAATTAGGATATTAAATATGATAATTATTATTTACTAAAAAACATGTGAAATTTCAAATCCCATCATCATTTTATATTTATATTAAATGAAACACAACATCCCAGGAAAGGCTATAAAGATATAATTTCAATTCATGTTTTTGGATCCACTGTATGAAATACCCCAAGAGGGGTGTGAATCAGGTTATTATAGATTAAAATGTTCCTTTTTAGATCTTTCTTTTTCATTATATGAAACTCTCTTATCTCTTATTCCCATAGAAATTTATGAACTATATTGAAAACATACATGAGACACACAAATTTTTCTTCGTTGACCCATAACTGGGATAGTCCAGTGAGTATACAAAGACAATGAGCCAATGTACTAAATCCATTACTGTGAATTTTTTCACAATGTTTTTATTTGAATCATTATCCCCTGGTTTAAAACCAACAACACTTTGAAAACTAATATCTTTATCTGTTGAAGTGTTTGAAATGATACTTCACAAGATTCTTCCTTTGTTATGATGGAACATCGAAATTTTTCTTGCATATGTGACTTCTCTATGAATATTTGTATTCATCTTAGAGATGAAATCCACTTTACTATATTACTTCTACTTCATGGAGAAAAACCATTGCGGTATTATCTTCTACATGAACTACTTCCCCATTCACTGGTCATAAAAATACTACACAAAAATTAGGCATTACACCTTCAACCATGTAAGATCTAAGAAGAACCTACTACTTGGGATTCTCTTCTATACATTAATCAAGAAGACACTACTCTCAATCCAAGCAACATAATACATCCATCCACTTAAAGTGTGGAAAAAATTCTTATGTAGTAGATTCTACAAGTGAACTAACTTAACCATGTACTCACCTCATTATTCTCCTTTGAAATGAACTCAAAAAATAATTTTTTTTTTCCAAATTAGCTTTATTATTTAGAAAATATCCTCTTCGGTAATTTATTTCTCTTCTCAATGAGGTGATTCAGGGGTCTTTATATGAGAAAAAAACCATGAAAAAACATTTTATCTTGAAATTAAGATTTACTCATTCCACATATGCATTCATTCATCATTTTCCTAGTACTTCCACCTTAAGAACACATGCAAACCACAAATTTCTAAAATAATCCTGTGAAATGAGCTCATGGAGCATGCTTCCTTCATGATCAAACACCCAGTAGGTGATCTCGTGAGAAGCCACCCACTACCTTTGCGGATTCACACACCTTTCCCATAGTCCACCTGGATAACATGTGGAAAAAATTCATTTTCGATTTTTTATTATATTTACCAAACTAATATTCCCCCAGAAATTCATACCCACAAATTTGGAAAACCAAGGGAATCGACGCCACATTTAAATTTGCCTCTTGGTAACTTTTGTCAACCATCTCTGTCAACCAACACAATCAACCCAAAAACATTAAAACGTCACCCTGAAGGATTTTTTACTAATATTTTTATCATTTATAATATAAAAATTCCTTTACTAAAAAAATAAAAAGATTTGAATGAAATTTAATAAATTTAGTAATGCATCGAAACCCAAGACTCCTATAATTCATGCTAAAAATACACCCAAAGGTAAACACCACATTTCAAAAAAACCTTTATAAAATCAATATGGGATTATTTAATGGGTTAAATTTAACATTTTTTTCAATCATGAAATGACCAAAATACCCTTAGAATTTAAAAAATATATATAAATAAAAAATACATTCTTCTAGATATGAATATTTTGTGTATAAATTTTTAATATAATAAAAATATATATTTCATAAATAAAATTCATGTACATCAAGAACATAAATAACAAACTATATAATTAAATAAAAATATAAATAAATTAAAAATAGACTCTTTATAATTTAGAGAACATAATAAACAAATAAAATATGTTTTATAACTAAATAAGAATGATTACATCAATAATCTATATTTTCAATTTAAAAACTCATATAAATATGGAAATATTAATTAAAATCACAAAACTAAACATGAAATAAAAAAATAAATAATCACAAAAAAAAACACGTTCTATCATTCATATAATAATATGTAATAAAAAATTCTACAAATAAATTTTTCATATTAAAAAAAAACGTTTTTAAAATACATAAACCATTTATTCAACCACATTTATATATTTTAAAAAAAATTATAAAAAACCATTAAACCATTGAACATATAATATATCACTCTAAATTAAAAAAAACTAGTGTGTCATTATATATTTCGATAAAAAATAATTTGTTATAAACCATATCAAAACATTAAATTGAAAAATATATTCTATAAACAAAAATACTTCCAGATTATAAAAACCACAAAATTCATGTTTTTAAATCAATGATTACTCATAATAATATTTTTTGTGTATTTATTTAATAAAAACTTAAATTAATCACAGAACACATTTCATGTGTATCCTGGTAAAAAATTATATTATAAACTCATATGAAAAAAAAAATTCTCTCCCCATTTCCTAAAAAACAAAACCAAAAAAACCAAAATTAAAATATTACAAATAGATAATTAAAGAAAAAACTAGAATATTTAAGAAAAATCAAACAAGTCATTTGTTCTATGTGTCTGTCTACATACATTCACACAGACATACATACAAACACACACACACACACACACACATATATATATATATATGTGTGTGTTTGTGTGTGTGTGTCTTTATGTATGTATGTGTGTATGTATCTCTGTGTATGTATGTATTTATGTATGTGTAACACCTGATATTCATTTATAGTATGCAAGATTTTCTTTTTATATATATAATTGTATAATATATATAACTTTACTATGTTATGTGATTAAAACATAAATTCCCAATTTATTTAAATTAAATTTTATGAAATTGATTTAATTTTATAATCCATCATATCAAAATTATCTTATAGTGAATTTTTTAGATTTTTCATAAATAATTTCTTTTTGGGTGAACAGTGAAAAATAATAATTTTACAAAAAATGTCAATTTTATGAAAATATAATGATATAAAAATAACTTGATAGTTTATGATAGATGTTTTTTAAATCAAATTTATGTTTAATAATTCATATAATTCTTTTAAAATTTAATTTTGATGTTATAAATATATGCTTATCATTTTGGAAATCTTTGTAATGTTTTTTTTCAAAAAAATCAATTTTTTGTTTTTCAATTTTAAAATAGTGTTCACAAGATAAATTTTGTTTTTGAATTATTTTTCAAGAAAAATAACTATAATTTTATTTATAACAACCCAATTAATTGAATTGGAATAAATATTATAATTAATTTTTCTATAAAATAATTTTTTAGCTTAAAACAAAGAGTTTTCTAAAAACAGTATTCATTGGATTTTGTAAACTTATATTAAAATTAATTTATTACACCCAAATTATTTTAATAATTTAGAATTAATTTCATATTTTTATTCATAACAATTAATATTTGGTAATAAATTCACCATAGTTTTTTGTTATAATCACTAATAACCGTGTTAAAAATATATCAACTCGATTAAGGGTAGAATGGGTTAAAAGAGCTAAAAATAAAGGGATAAGGCTTAATGATTACAAAAACTACTCTATTAAAACTAAATGGATTGTTTAATTATTAATTTAACATTATAATATTATAATATAACAAAATTTGTATCCTCTTTCAAAATAAAATGGTTTTTTATTATTTAAATATTTTAAGTAATTCCATGCGTATCCCTCCCCTCAATTATGAAGGGTCACCTAGAATCCACCCTTATTCACAAACATTTATCTATATATCACATCTAAATACTTCCAAAGAACATTAATATTTTACTTCTATTCGTTATTTATATACTTTTCATCTCTTTAGACCATCCATAAATAGATTGAGGTGTAAAATGAAGGAGGTCTCTCAAAGAATAGGTAATCATTTTTGTAGATTCTTTCAAAGTCTATTAAATATTATACTTCCTTTAAAACTATTGTAAAAATCATAAAATAATTAATCTATTATCATTAATATATTATATATCATTATAATTATTTAAAAACCTTATTATACCTATTTTCTATTCAATAGAAAATGAAAATATCACTTGTGTGTACATACGACCTATTGTCTCCGTGTAGTAGTGTAAATTATTTTTCATGAAAAATTTTCTTGGATGGTTATAATTATGTAACTAATGAAAATATATGATATTTATTATATAATTATGATAATATAAATATAATATATCATTTATATTCTTACAGTAACCTATTAATAAATGATAATGTCATTTGAGGATATGTGTGGACTACCACCTCCACAAAGCTATGTGATTCACTTTTCAAGCACTATATTCTTGGATGATTATAAATATGAATATAATAATTATATATGATATTCATATACTGGTATAAATTATTTATGTTATGGAACATTGAGAAATATTCAAAAGAAATATACTATCGAACTGAAATTTACATTAAAAAACAATTAACAATCAGAAACGATGATTTTAAATATGAATTATTAATAAACATGTGTTGAAATGTTATAAGTGGAACATATATGACATTATAATTAGGTATATGGTTTTTTACAAAAGTATAATAAATTAAAATTTATTATATATGAGGTTTATAGTGCTTACAAATAAATTCATACATGAGGTAGAGGTTTATTTCATAATCTCTTACATATTCAAAATTGTTTATGTTCATGTTTATGATTGGGGAATTATATGATAATTCTATCTTAAACATCATATATTTTATTCTAATCTATTTATTCCAAAAAATTATAAGTTTTCCTTTCATTTTCCTCGCATTAAGTACATAATATTCTAAATAAGGCTTTTTAAGGATAACAACATTGTTTTTTATTTTGTTGGGACTATTTTTCTTTTATTTCTATATTTTCTTCAAAATATTTGAAATAATGTTTTTTATATTCTACAATAATTTATTAAATTAATTTTTACTAATTTTTTAATTTCTATAAAATTGATTAAATGTAATAATATTTTCATTTATCAAAATCAGGTACTTTTAGTTGAAGGTGTGAATGAAATCTTTATTTTAATGTGTACCGCACAAATATCTTTTCCAACTATGATGAATATTATTTTACTTTAATATTATTGTATATTATTCCAATTTTATTTTGAAAAAAATATGGATACCTAATATTTTATTATTTTTTAGATTTTAAATAAGTGACTTCAAAATGAAAAAGGTATTTTCATCAAGAAATGTTTCTGTGATATTTTAGAAAGTATTTTCATCTGTGTAAAAAACCATTGATAAATAATATAATCTACTAGGGAAATAATCTAATTTCACCATACATGTTGTTTATTTGGATGGATTATGATTATATTTTTATTTCTATTAATTAGGGAAAAAAATATAAAAAATGTAAGCTAGTTTTCCAATATAAATTTTTTTGTTGATTATGTATTGAATTGATATTCTCCCCATTTAATATGATAAATGCATTGGAATTAGTAAGTGAAAGAAGGGGAATATTATTACTCTTAGATGCATTGATAGGTATCATGTGACAAACTAGTTTGTTTATTTAGAATATTCTTTTCCTATTTATGTATGATGCCTTTGAACAAGGCCTTGATGGTAAGATTATGATGTCCACTATTATGCATTATATCATTATGATAATAGTTTTCGTTATTGATGTTATTATTTATATTTTTATGTCATTCAAGGATTTAGTACCCTTTTCGTAATATTAGATATATTTTATATTTGATTATTATTTATCGATACCATATTATTGATGATTTATTTATCCTATGATAACTTATGTTGTATGTTTTCCCTTACTGAGAATCTAATATCACCCTTTATTATGTTCTCTTTTCCCTATATTAGAGAGGTGACATTTAGGAATGAATTTAGGGATATATTATCAATACTATAATAATATATTTTAAAAAAACTAAAAAAGAACTTTTTATTGCTTAAAATTACTAACAATATATGAGATATTAAAATCCCATAGCCTTTATTAGTTCTTTTTGAAAGCACTCGTAATCATTCTTTTTATTAGTGTTTTTTGAAAGAATTGATAAATGGTACCTTTATTAGTGATTTTTATTTGGAACTGATCAAGGTAATCATTCATCAATAGTAGATCAAGTGCTGATAAAATGCACCATTATCAGCACTAGATGAAGCGTTGATAAAGGCCATTTCAGCTGCTACACAGTTGCAACCCTACAGAAGTCATATAATAGCCTTATAAAATGAAACCCAATTAGAATACATAAAAAGGAATAGAAATATCCAATAAATGATATTCGAATACAAATTAAACATTTCACTATCATTTCAATTCCAAATTTAAATAGAAAAAGTTATATTAATGTCATATTTACAATTAACAAAAAAAAATTATAACTCATATACATAATAAAAACTCACAGAATCATTCCAAAAATCAACCTATGTATAAAACATTTTACATAAAATAAAACAAATTTTAATTTTAGTAACATTAAATAAAGAAAAAATATAATTTTAATGTTATATAATCCACCTGTGATAAATTGTGTAATTAATTACTATTTATATTAGTGATATTATCTTCTAATCTTGTTTTAGATTGAAATGTGGATGATTCGCCCATATAAAAAATTATTTTATGGATTGTTTTCATAAAATTTAAAAAAAATGACCTTGTTTTCTCAATTTTGGATTTGGGATGAAGTCTTTAAACTAAAATCACACTTATATTGAAAACATGCTCTTAAAGTTATACCAAACACATCATGTGTCAAATTGATATGTGTTTTATTCCTATACATAAAAACTTAATTATGTATTTTTGACCTAATGTTTGAAAAAAAATATAAACATGTTTTCTCAGTTTTGGCTATGTAAGGAATGTTTTAAACTAAAAAAATTATATTAAAAACACACACATTGAGTCATACCACAAACATCAAGTGTTGGATTGACATTTGGTCAATTAATTCACATTAAAATGAATTATGGGTCATTTTGATAATATTTGAAAACAATCCAATCTAATTTTCTCAGTTTTGGCTATGTGAGGGGCATTTTAAACTAATGTGGAACATATATTGAAAATACACAAGTTCAGTCATATCGACCACATCGTGTGCCAGATTGACATGAATATTATTGAAACACGTAAAAAATATATTACGAATCATTTTACTAAAGTTTGAAAATAATCTAATATTGTTTTATTAGTTTTTTATATGTGAGGCTTGTTTTAAACTAAAATGGTACATATATTAAACACACACACTTTGATCAATACAGACCACATAATATGTTGGATTGACGTGTGGTCAATTACTACACATCAAAAATTAATTATGACAAACTTTCCTTAAATTTGACTACAATTTGACTTCGTTTTATGGGTTTGGTCTATGTGATACGCATTTTAAACTACAATAACTTATTTTATATTGAAAACACATACTTAGAGTCATACTGACCACATCATCTTCCAGATTGATGTAAGATATATCTGTACACCTCAAAAATGAATAATTGTTCATTTTTTATAATGTTTAAAAACAATATGACCTAGTTTTCTTGCTTTTGTCTATGTGGGATGCATTTTAAACTACAATGAAGCTTATATTGATAACATGTATTTTTTCATACCGACAACATCATGTGTCGGATTGACATGCGATTGATTCCTATATATTACAAATATATTATGGATTTTTTCTAAAAGTTTGAAAACAATATGATCTTGTTTTTTTGGTTTTGGTTATGTGATATGCGTTTTAAACTAAAATAAAACATCTTTATTAGAAACATAAACTTTGAGTTATACTGACCATATAGTTTATCAAAATTATGTTCAATGTATTCTTTCAAATAAAAAATGTGTTATAGATCTCTATACTAAGATTTTAAAATAATTCAAGATTGTTTGATTGGATTTGGTTAGGTGATGTGTGTTTTAAACTGAACTGACAATTTTATATTGTAAACATGTAATTTAATTTATATTAACCAAATCATGTGTAAGATATATGTGTGGTCAATTCCTATATTTCAAAAATAAATTATGGATGTTTTAATAATGTTTAAAGACAATCCGAGCCTTTTTGTTTACTATGTGATACAGGTTTTAAACTTAAATGACACAAATGTTCAAAACATGCACTTCGAGTAATACCAACCACATTATCTATCAGATTTATATTAGATCAATTAAATAACATAAAAAATGAATTATAGATAATTAAAAAAAATTGAAAACAATCTGATCCATT
This sequence comes from Viscum album, assembly GCA_963277665.1. NCBI lineage: Eukaryota > Viridiplantae > Streptophyta > Magnoliopsida > Santalales > Viscaceae > Viscum > Viscum album. The sequence goes on along the minus strand of OY728132.1, from coordinate 752,130,600 downwards.
TTTCTTAGATCTGAGCATGTAATTTCCATTTTAAACTAAATTAACACTTTTATATTGAATACACGTACATAGAGTCATACCAACAACATTAGGTGTTAGATTTATGCTTGGTTGATTACTCCACATAAGAAAATATTATGTCTCATTTTACAAAAATTTTAAAATAATATGATCTCATTTTATTGGTTTTGTATAATTGATACATGTTTTTAACTAAAATTAAACTTTTATATTGAAAAGACACACTTTGAGTCATACTAACCATATAATCTGTCAGATTAACATGCAATAAATTCCTATATTTCTTAAATGAATATGGATTAATTTCTTAATGTTTAAAATAAATTTGAGATTATTTTCCATATTTTGGCTATTTGAGGTGCATTTTAAACTAAAATCACATGTATATTGGAAGCACACACATTGAGTCATACTGACCAAATCATGTGTCGAATTAATGTGTGGTTGACTCCTACATATCAGAAATATATTATGGATTGTTTACATACAGTTTGAAAACAATATAAATTTTTTCTTGATTTATTCTATGTTTTACAAGTTTTAAAATAAAACGAAACTTCTATATTCAAAACACACACTTCGAGTCATATTGACCACATCATTGGTCAAAATGATGTGTAGTTGATTCCTACACATCACAAATGAATTATGAATAACTATAATAAATTTAAAAAATAATCCAAAAACATTTTATCATTTTTGGTAATGTGATATACATTTTAAACTAAAATGAAATTTTTATAATGAAAACATGCACTTTGAGTCATATCAAACACATCGTGTGTCTGATTACCATGTGTTAAATTGAAACACATTAGATATAAATTATGGACTATTTTACTAAAATTTAAATACAATCCAAGTTATTTTTCTCATTTTTGGCTATGTGATACACATTTTAAACTAAAATGAAACATATTAAAAAGACATGGACATAGAGTCATACCAACCACATCATCTATTAGATTGACGTGAAGTCGATTCCCACACATCACATTGGAATTATGGATCGTTGTCCTAATGTTTGAAAAAAATGATCTTATTTTCTTAGTTTGAGCATGTTACGTGTTTTAAACAAACATGAAACTTTTATATTGAAAACACATAGGCTTATATCCAGTGTCATATTGACATGAAGTCGATTCCTACATGTAAAAAATGAATTGTTATTTTTTTCTTAATTTTTGAAATAAATTTGAGATAATTTTCTTGGTTTTGGGGATGTGGAATATGTTTTAAACTAAAATGAAAAGTTATTGAAAGCATACACTTTGAGTTATATCGACCACATTGTGTGTCGGATTGGCGTGTGGTCAATTCAAAAACCTAAAAAATAAATTATGGACTGTATTCATAATGTAAAAAAAACAATATGAGCTCATTTTCATGGTTTTAACCATATGATGGATGTTTTGAACTAAAATGATACTTTTATATTGAAAACATCACTTTTATTCATCTCAACCACATCAGGTGTCAGATTGATGTGTTGTCAATTCATATGTGTCACAAATGAATAATGGGTCATTCTCTTAAATTTTTACATGAATATAAGATTTTTTGTACATTTTTTGTGATGCATCACACATTTTAAACTAAAACGACACCTTCCATTAAAAACACACACTTCGAGTCATACCAAACACATATGCTGTCATATTGACATGTGGTAAATTACTATAAAACAAAAATGACTTATGGATCATTTTACTAAAGTATCAAATTGATATGAATTTTATATTCTTTATTTTGATCATAAGATGTGTGTTTTAAATTAATGTGTGAATTTAAAAAAATATGTATTAGATAAAAATGATAAGGAAATTTATTAAAAAAATTAGAAAAAATTATTATAAAATTAATCAAATAAGTAGTAGGATGTCCCATATTCATGATGTTATATTCAAACACTATTTGTTCTTCCCATTCATTTATAAATAAATTGATTTCCTCCATTATACTTATCCTTGAGAAATTGAAAAAAATAATATATATGAATTATAATAGTAATGATTTGTATCCTATGTGTATCTCTATGTTTATAGACAATTATTGATCTCAAAAATAGTAAGTAATCACCTAAATTTGATGTCCAAAAATATTCAAACAGTATGTATGCTTACCAAACATCTCTAAACAAATTTAATTCTTCTTTTGAGTTCTTAGATTGTTGTAAATCATGGTACAAATGAAAAAATATTAAAAAAAATATTAATAAATAATTTTAATGAAATATTAATTACCATATGAAATTACTTATTCAAGGATGCGAGTTTTTTTGGTATGTTATATCTTTGATAAATTTACAAACATAGTATACACACTCTTTATTATTATCTTGCATCATACGTTGTAGAAAAATTGACCAAAATAAGTTAACTATTTTGAAATATGTTTTTAAAGTTAAATATTAATATATATATATATATATACCTTAATATGTTTCCATTTAAAGTAATCTGATGGATTCTTATTTTTAGTCACTGACCACATACCTAGATTTATCCTATATTTAAATATTTATATGTCATAAAAAAATATTTTTCAAACAAAAACTAAAACATATAATTTTAAGTTTATTAATAAAAATTTTATTATAATTCATTAAAAATTAACAATACAAATCATGTGTAGTTGGTTTGATGGATATCCATGAATTTTATCAGGAAAATAAATATTTAGGGTATCCAAATTGATTTATATCAGCGTCTAGTGCTTACGAAAAAACAAATAAGTAATAAAAAATAAAAATATATTTATATTATTAAATTTTATAGTTTTACCCTTGTATTATAGCCACCAAAAATATTTTTTTGTCTGTTATTTTATTATAAAATGGTACATTTATCTCATCTTTTTTCTTATTAACTTCTTTCAACTTCAGACACATTTTACCCATTGAAATGGTATACAGATTAGTGAATCCAAATCATTCTTTTCAGGGATTCCCTTTATATAGTAGTAATATAAATTATTAAATAACATATTAATATTTATTAACTTTAATGAACATATTTGATATTTATTTGGATAGACATATTATGAAAATGTACTTTTTTATGTATTCACAACTAAGACTCCCAACCATTAAAACTTGGGGATCCCATTTATACACTCTAGACCAACAACATCTATAATGATAGTTCCAAATATTTATTCATTATATTGAATGTAGGAAACATATCTATCTTTGAATGTAGTGTATGTATAAGGTTTTAATGATAACATATGTTGTAGTGGAACTTGATAAGAGAAGGTATTCCTAGAAGGCCTTTTTTGTTTTCTTTGTCGATTCATGGGATTGTCTTGATATGACCCTCCATTTAACTATTATTTTATCCATTTGTAATAAAATAACTAAATTTGGAATTTTTCATAAATTATTGTTAGTGTTTCATTTGAAAAAATATTTTATATACATACATCACGTATCTTCATAAGATTATATGACAATTCTATGAAAGTTATAATAACATCATTGGCCATTTATAATATTTTGACCATCATGTGGATTATGAAACTCAATACTCAACTCTTAAGCTACCGCAATCCCCACTATCATGTGATATATTGGGAATTCTTTGTTGTGTATCACATCTCCTAGGATATTATGCGATGTACCCCTCACAACAAGGTGTTGTGTGGGTGTTTATAGATTGAAACCACATAAAACTTCACCCAGTAGAATTTTAGAAATATAAAGTTATCATAAGTTATTTTATTCAAATTTTGTAGAAAGATTAATGTATAAAATGGATTACCTAGGGTTAGTAATGAGGTTTATGAGAATAAATAACCTCAAAACTAAAGGGGTAATTTGGTTGTTCTTGGGATGATATTAGTTCCACTATTAGTTCTCTTCAATCCTTTCACATATATTGTTATTCTAAACCAGACCAGACAAAAATATCTTGAAAATTATCTATTTCCACCTAAAAACATTTCATCATTTGATATGTATCTTCTTATGGTTTTTTATTCTCGAAATATGTTCTAAAATAATCTCTAAAACCTAAACCTTTAATGTGGCCATACTGTTATAGACCCTTCAAATCTACTAAAAGTAGTTTTTCTTCAAGTATGAACGCTACCCACACTTGTATCTAAACTGTTTAAAAAATTATTAACATAAATAGATATTTTTATGTAATACTATTATAAAGAATAAAAAATTACTATTATTTTATACTTACACATGTTTCTCATATTACATTTGTGTTTTCATTAACTATTGTTCCCACTTTATTTGTGTGATCCACCTTCCATAGAACATGAAGTGGGATTAAAGTGGATTCACATTTTGATTAATGAATTTTTATATTAACAAAGGAACATATTTGGTTTCATATCACAAAAAACATTTATTTTGATTTGAAATGCATAACAATTTTTTCTCTAGTCTAGTGTACCCCATCCTTTATTTGTGATATAGGTACATTGGTTTTGATGCACATTGATTTTTAGTACTATTTTTTTGTTTCCTAAATTATCAATTTAGAGTAAAATTCGATAAAATCAATAATTTAAAATAATATATTATTGACTATAACTCACCTAAAATGATTTATTATCATGATAAATGATGAAATAATTCCATGTTTACTAATTTATAATGTGTCCATAAGTATCTGGTGGGCACGGATATACTTTCCCCTCAACATCACTAAGATAAATGTTCATAAGAAGAGTCAAAATCCTATATGGGATTTTGCAGTAGCCTTTAATAAATATTTATTGTAGAAATAATCTTAAATAAAAAAACTATGTAAGAAATAATGGAAATTAAATCAACGTTTCATTATATAATTTTTTGGTAAAGTAGAGAAAGTTTATCATAACATTACCACAATTTCTACCCAAAGGGTTTCCGTTATTATAGGCTAGACAAGGCACCAAAAGCCTATATCCATTGGAAAATTCATTCTTTTTGTGACCCTAAAAAAATAATGAACATTGTCTTGTTAGGGTCAAAAATTTTCCAATGGTGATTCCATCAAACCTAAAATTTTATATTCTTTCATATTTTCTTGATAATTTTAATAAAAACAGTAATTATAAGTTGTTTTTGTTTTGTCATCAATAAGTTGTTTATCCCCTAATAATTATATAGTTTCAACATCAATCATCTATTCTTCCTCTAGATTGGTAACATCATCATGTGCATAAGTCATTGTCTACATGATTAGTCAAACATTTAATTTAGATTATTTAAATATAGTAGAGAACACATAATATTGTGCGTAAAATAATAGTATATTAAAAAAATGCAACCTTATCATTGGACTTTTTTACTTTCTTTAAATTTTGAATGGATTTTTTTCCTCTATAGATAATCTAAATCCCCTCTTTTTGACCCCTTAAAACATACAAGACAATTTATTCATTGAGGATTTTATGAAATTATTGTGATACCCCAATTAAAGGGTTATCCTTTATTATATTTTTTTCTAACCCTATAATTGTTTTAGTCACCATAAGGACAATTGACCAATTTTTGTTTGTTGGATCTGAGACATAAAATACCAACACTATGTGCAATGTCATTATTAACAGCTCTTCCATTTTTTCCTTCCAAACAAAAATTTGTATTTATGAATCCCATTTCATCAACATTAATTGCACTAATGTTATCGACGCATTTCAAATAGAAAAGTCACACTTGAAACGTTTTATAATATAGCTAATATATTTATTCCATGATATCAAAGTATGACATAATCTCATAAATTGGATTTCTAACTTTGGAACTAGATATGTGAATTGCTTCTAACAAAATCATAAATCCACTATTTTGCATCATATTTAGATCATAGTGTTCTTTATTATAGAATGTATAACCATTAATTACAAAACCAATATAAGATATAAAATCTGAATTTGGTCCCCTTTAGTAATTGAATTTAGATTTTTATATAACTTCTTTTAAATATGATCTCGGAACCATCCTATAAACAATTTATTATATGTGTTTGATATCCATAAGTCATCCTTTTATGGATTCAAATGTAGAATAATTTCATTTTGGGATTAACATAAAGATAAATAACTTCACTATTATGTAAAATTTTATGGTTATATTTCTCCTTCTCTATAATAGTAATTGTAACAACAACTCCTGTGTCAATCCATTCGCACGTAAGGTATCTATTGTGATGAGCCTTTGGGTGACCTATTCTATCAACATCTGGTAGGTAATTGGTTAAGAATTAAATAGGTTATTTAGTAATATATATTTCTAAATTACAATCTTTGGGTCAACTTCGATTCTTGATATACCCTTTCAAAATCATCAAATGTCATCAAATGTGGTACATACATCTGTAATGGAAAGGACCACATAGCTGAACCTCTCTAACCATGTAAACCATCTGGTGGACCATTATATAAAATAATTATGGTGGTAAGAACATATCTAATTCAAATAATATTATTTTTACCTCCTTATTCATTATTTGAAACTTCACTGAATCAATAACTTTACTATATAGGTATTTTAAAAAGAAGTAGATTATGGTTAATGTATCAACCCATGTCTTTATTACAAATTAATTCTTGATTTATTAAATAAGATCACACAAAATACAACCCGAATGATCATGAAGTCTAGTGTATTTGGGAATTACATACATAACATAACATCTTTAATATGGGATACAAAACATTATTTAAAACATACATAACATGCTCATAGAAATCATTAGTTCTCTAAAACTACTTGGAATAACCTTGGGATGTACATAATATATGGGTGATCTATAAAACCCAGTAAGGGAATAAAATAATATCATGATAATAACATAATACATAAGATCAAAAATGCATATCAAGGTAACCTAAGGGGAGTGAGAATCATAATTATAAACATTAAATCAAGATATTGAATAATGATGTAAAGGCAACATAGGAATCTGACAACAACTTTAAACATGAAATCATAAACATAATTCAAGGATAACTTCCAAGACAACATAACACGGTGGAAAGATTACAATGATGAATTAGGTTAAATCCATAATACCTTGTAGGAGGTCTCATGATACTAAAGCATTACCTAATTCATTGGAGTGATTTATAATTTTGGGTCCACATGTCTCTTTCATATCATGTACATTCATAAGTTTTCCACATAGATCACTCAGCATAGGAAAATATTTCATCACTTATAATTCCATAGTAAAGGTGTGTTAAAGAAATACATTTAATTTCCTAATAAAACTAGTATATTTATGTATAGGGGAATAACCTTGAGTAGAAATAGTTATGGTATTCAAAATAGAATGATTTGGCATGGAAAATTGACAGTAAAATTCTGGCAGTGTAACGACAATACTTAAAGTTCCATAAAATGGCTTAATGAGTGGGAAATGGGTATATAATCACCTTGAATTCAAGAGGAAAATATAATGGATATGTAATAACAAAATATAACATGAAAATTTGGGATTTAAAAGGCATAATGCATGATGGGTTCTTGAATAAAAACTTCATATGGAAAATTGTAGTGAAATTTTAGAAGTATTACAGGTATATATAATGGTTTAAAAAATGGATTAATGAGTGATAAAAAGGTGTCTAATTATTTTAAAATAAAATGGATAGTAATAGGTTCGTGTAAAAACATATCCCAAAATTATGTATTGGAAATAAAAGACATAAAATGAATATGATTCATGAATAAAGAGGAGAAGGAAAATATCAGTTACTAAATTCTGGCATAGTAACAGCTTGGGTAAATATTATAATAAGTAGGGTTAAATGATCTCTCATTATTATGAAATTGATTTTCAATTATAAATATATTTAAATAAAACATATTCAATTAAATTAAAATGTCTAAATATAAATAAGGTGATTGAATAGAAAATAAGAGAGACGTCCATTACTTTTTGCATAGAAATTGTATGGCAATTTCGACTGTATAACGAGTGTACATAGATATTCATGTGAGGGATTAATGATAGTGTAACTTTTATCAAATAATTTCGAAATAATGATGGGGGTAAGTGGTTGTATAAAAACAATCCCAAATAAGAACAAATGGAAATTAAAAGGCATATCATAAAAGTGGTTCTTGAATAAAAAGAAGAGAGGGGATCTGTTACTTTGAGAGGTCGATTCCAGAAGCCTGGGAGGAGCTTATGGAGAGATTATGGGACCTTCAGAGGAATATAGAGAGGTTAGTGAAGAGTAAGGATGTGTTCCATGGGTTTTTAGTGAATAGAAAGGATATATTTGATGTGTTTACATAGGGAAATAGAGGTTAGTTCTTTATTATTTTCAAAACATAGGTTTTGGAATTTATAGAATAAAATAATCAAATCCTCAAACAGAACCATATTTTATCCCACGATTTATTCTAAATAGAAGTGTTATCATTATTTGATAAGGCCAAAGTACAAACTCATTAAATTTTTTACAACCCAACCTAATAGGGATCGATCTGTGACTCCCCATGTCTGCCTCCATAGGCTAGGGGATAACGTCTATCATAGAGTAGATAATGACACAAATGGGACACATTAGACTATCATACATGTACACAATCACCTACACACACCTCCATTGAATAGTGCAGAGATATATAAAACTGAAAATAAATACATGCATTCATCTCTCCAAAACCAGAGTACAATAGATGTACAAAAAGGTAAAATATAGGTCCCAGTGAAACAAAACATTAAAAGATTCCAACTAGCTCAATAGGAGGGGATCTCTAGAAAAAGAAACCAACAAAGTTCTCCATATACAAGTTCTAGTAAACACCTTGGTCAGTCTAGCTCACAAAGCTCCACCTACTCTAGGTTTTCCTAGGACTCCAACGAATGGAATGTGGTCTACACAAGACACCAAATATGTGGAAAAATCACATATAGGGTGAGTACAATGATACTCCATAGGCTCCCCAAAACCTCCAAAAGAACAGGAAACAATAGAAATGCAACAATCCCCTCATCCTAGACAAATGGAACCCAAAAGAGAGAACAACTCTATATCGAGACCATCCTTAGCTATACATGACTAGTAATCTTGTACCACAATTTGTGTCAACCCAAAAGTGAAAACATCGTAAGGAAACCCATAAATACACCTAGATATAATCGTATCAAACTTCATGTCTCGTGAGGTTCTGAACTCATAGCCAATGAATGGTTCTTATTTGAGGAATGAAAGGAAACACTCATCTAGGAGAACACACTCCATGAGCTCTATCATCCCAACTAACACTCATTTGAGAGAGACACTCCACCAGGTACCAACACTTAATTCCTGATGGAATCTCTGGGAGATACCACTAAATTAGGTATCAGTCAGTTGATGGATCAACACCACCATCCCAAGGGGAAAACATTTAAGGGAACATGTTCATCGGACATCACCACCAAGCATGTCATGCTAAAACATAGTGGATCTTCATACTCAAATAGAGGATCCCTCCCAAGAATTGATGGGAGGAAATACTAACCCTACTAGAAAAATGTAACCCACAACTCCTAAGATAGGGGATCACTCCTATGGTCCACTAGGGGATACGAAAAACCAAATCTGATAACACAAGGATCTCTCTCAAATAGGGGATCACTCCGAGGATCAGTTGGGGGATACTACCAACCTAATATGACATCCAAGAGATCATATCCCTTTGATAGAGAATCTTCACCCATGTATTGTTTGTCACGATGCTTCCAAAAAACCCATTCTCTATAACCTATATTGTAGGGTATTCTACTGCCAATTATGTCACAACCCTACTAGAACCAAATAATGATTAATGGATCATATAACTGATGATGTTTTAACCCTACTAACATGACCCAATACATAGGGTATCATACTCTTGATGATTCCACAAACACCACAAGGTTATACTGTTAGATAGGGGATCATTTCTCGTGTAGTATTGGTCATGGTGATTTCAAAAACCTGATCTAGGGAAATGATACACTAGTGGATCCCACCCTAGTCTCCATGGAGGGATACCACAACTCAAACGGTACGATAGAGGATCACACTCTGTCTTCTCTAGAGGGTTACTAAAACTCTATCTATGATCACCCCATAGAGTAGATTACTATCATTTACCAAGGATGTAATTCCACACAAACCCTCTTAGGGTTGAACTATGGGATCTCACACAACCCCTATTGGTCCAAACATTGCTAACCCAAGAGATCTTTAATATATCCTCACCGTACATATCCTGGGAACAAATTGTGGCCACAATCATGTTCCACATGGAAAACATCTTATTATTGGATTCTCACAAGATTGAATCCAAGTTCCTAAGGATGAGATATGAATGCTATAAAATCCCCCAACAGGAAACCACATGGTGTGTGACCATGTCTAAACAACTAGACTTGTCCTCTAACCACACACCATGGAAAGGAATATGGGACCACACGGTGTTTAATGGTGGTACACAGTGTGTCTCGGCTTATATAGACCTCATTCATGTAATCCATTCACCTAGCTTATCCAGTCGTGTCCCACACATGGACTGTACCCATGGTACAAGGCTTATCCTGATTACATGCCCATTTAGTCGTGTCCCTTGACCATGTCACCCACACGACTTCCCTAGCCATTTCCTCATGCTACATGACTTGGGTCCACTACAAGGAATTTAACCCGTTGTACATGTCATGTAGTCCTCAACACCCATCTTCCTCAAACGGGAAGAACACAAGGCATGTTCCTCTCATCTATAGGGATTGTAAACGATAAATCAATTGGGAGTTCACCTGCAAGCAACTAAGATCACCCCTGTTCACCCCGAAACACACAGATCGGCCCTCAAGGGGTCCCTAGAATGTTCCTAAGGGGTATAATACCTTCAAAATAATCAAATAAGTGGATCGGGACATAAAAATAAAATATCCTACCTCATGGAAAAAATTGAAGATTCTAGGTCAAATCGTTTCTCAAAAGCTATTGTTGCACAATCCATGAGTCATAACCATCAATATTAGAGACCGATACCACCGTTTTTCTTTGATTTTCTCCTTAGGACATCCTTCTCCAAAGGTGGATGTTAGGGGCTTCGACACCTCTAATGTGCTAACAAAAAGGGTGAGGGGAGATGGTATTATTTTAATTTTTATTAAAAAAATACTCCAATTTAACTCACTACTAAGACATGATCCACCAACTCGCCTTCGACCGAACACATGATGCTAAAACAGCTTATGTCGCGCCTCGGGTAGAAAAGACATTCTGAACTCAATCGTGTTCTCAAAAATCTGATCCAAGATTTCTCTCAGGATTTACTCACATTCAATAGAAACATAATGTGTTTGAAAAATTATATTTAATATTTTTAATATCACAACATTGTGGTTCTTCGAGTCCTAGAACACCACACTGAATCACCTTATGGATTCCTAAATATTATTAGGAATATTCAAAATTTATATAGGTCAAAATAGAAGTCCCTATATCCTCCCCAATTTCAGTATTTTCATCTGAAAAAATAGAAATCCTAGGCACAAGAGAAAGAAATTGACCTTTCTAATGAGACCCCCATAATAGTGAGCTCCCCAAGACCAAAACAAAGCCCACTAAATGTTCCTAAGCTGCCTAAAAGAACACACTCAGAAGAACATCAAGGATCATCTATACCCATGTACAGCTCAATGATATTGACATCATTCAATGAAGAAGACACATGTCTCATTAGCTGCAACAAGTGGAAAACACAAAGCACATTGTCTAATTAAATACATAGGTTCTAAAAAGATGGAACCTCACTGACCTGATGCATATAAAAATTATACTTTACTCCTAACACAAAAATCAATGGAACTCATCCACAACACCTCGGTACTATCTCCTTTTGTTATCACTAACTCACCTTCACAGTTGGGCATTTCATTTTAGGAATACATCTTAGTGGGCAAAGTGTCCCTTATCCTCATGAGTCCAAATCAACGTCAACAAGACCATTCCCTCCTCAGGTGTCTCACATAAAAAAGATGACTCTGAACACATGAGGGTACTAATGAACAAAATGGGGTTTTCTGAGCACACACTCTTAGTCCTACTAGACCATCCACCCAAAAACCTCAAACACACAACCCTTCCCCAAACGTTGAAATCAAAGGGACTCATCCACCACAACTTGACAATATCCTCTTTTGGTAGCATTGACTCACCCTTATGGTTTTGGTCGCATCACAAAAATGTGTCACAATGGGGAGATGATCCCTCTTTATTATGCATTTGAATCTATGATGAACAACACCAACAAAGGGTTTTACGAACACCCCATGACATCATGATCTATCATTGAGAAAGAAATAGAAAGGAAAGAGTACCTTGCAATAGTGCCTATCAATACTACTGTAGAAAGTATAAAAGACACTGAGCATAAATCTATCTCTAAGAGCCTCTGGGTCAATGGTCTATGTGTCCGATAGCTTCTGTCTCTTTCATCCTTTAGCTCCCACAGCCTAACATGGACCACCTGGGGGTGTTGTTGAAAAAAATTGAACTTCTTTCAACCTCTTGTTGCTATCTTTGATCCTCCTAGTCATCTATCATCCTATTAACCTCTAGGCTCCAAAAGATGCCTTTTTTTGGAGTTCCATCCACCGACACCCTCTAAGAAACACGTCGGTTTGAACTGTCTCTAGAAATATGTCCTCATCCATTGCAAGAATAACACCAACTCTCATGTAGCTAACCAAAATCGGCTTGGAATCCCTAAGCTTTAGACCCTATATCATTCGAATACCTCCATAAATGCCTTAAAATGCTATATCCCTAAGCCTGCACACAGAAAGAAATTGTCACAATCTCAAATTCTGCGTGACCAGAACTAGTAGTCAGAGCCTACTCAGCCATAAATCTCTCCACCACCAAGGCCTGCTCCAGCACTCCTATATTGGAGGGAATGAAAAACAGCATAACTAATGCCCTAATATCTTGGTGAAATCCCTAATCAAAGGTTTGTTCTCTGAATAAAGTTTCTCGAACCATATTCATAGAGCAACACAACAAGTTTGTGAACCTCAATGAGTAATCCACTATTGTTATGATATCCTGCCAAAGTTGTAGAGGCTTCTAGATCTGCACCAACCTCAACGTGGCCAGATATAACTCCACCCTGAAGAGCCGCTCAAACTCATCCCAAGTGAGCATATCCTTATCATGGGTCTGCATCATAAGACTCTTCCATCACCTGACCAAACCATTAAAAAGGCTCACCACTAGGACCACCATCTGATCAGAAGTTATCCTCAAAAGGAGAAAAAAATGCAGGATAAACTCAAGCCATTCCTAAGCTAACTAAGGATATAGATCACCCCAAAACCTCCAAGGTTTCTTCCTCTGGAACTCATGTAGTGGATTTAACCTATTTTCATCCTTGACCTACACTACCTACATAACCTACTACTTAATGGGTGGCAAATAGACTAGTAGAACACATGGAGGTTAAGCCTCAAAACTCGTTCCCTTCATTGATACCCTTTCATGGGGTATATTTTCACAATAATCCCACCATGTAACCTAATCTGGCTATCATCATGAAGGCATCCTAAAATAAATCAATATGCGCCATAGTCTAAGAGTATATCTGGGTACCTAACTCAAAAAGAATAGGAAAAACCAAAAAACCATTCCTATATGATACATGTACCATTATTTTACATATGACTAGTGTCTTGATGTACCATGTTTAAATGTAGGTTATTAGAGTCCTGATACATCGATACATCGGTCACTACACCATCACTAGAGTCCCTGACCTAAATTATAAACTCCGAACAACCTAACAGTATCTTATGCCACCCAAACCAATCGCTTGACACTGTGGTCCCAAAGTGGAACCCACTATAATACCACTCTATTGTGTATCCATCCATCGATGGCTCAACACTGTCATCTCAAGGGGCATAAATCTGGGATAACATGCTCATCAGACAATCCCACAGATCGTGTCACATTGAAACATAGTGGATCTCGATACTCAGGTAGGGGATCTATCCCAGGATCCTTTGAAGGAGACTACACACCCAACTTGAAAACTATAACCAAGAGACCCTCAGATAGGGTATCACTCCTAGGGTATTCGTGGGGACACCACAAACCCAATCCGATAACACAAAGATCTCTTTTAGATTGGGGATCACTCTTAGGATCCACTTGGGGATACTACCAACAAAATATATCATCTAATAGATCATATCCCTGTGATAGAGAATCATCAACTATGTAGTGTTGGTCACAACACTTCCAAAAACCCCATTTGGTATAACCTGCATTGTAGGGGATTATACTATCGATGATGCTGCAACCCTATTGACACTGCTCGCTACATAGGGGATCATACTCCTGATGATACCACCAACCCTACAATGTTATCCTTCTAGATAGGGGATTTCCACCCATGTAGTGCTGGTAACAAGGATTTTGAAAACATGATCCAAGAAAAAGAAATGCTAGAGGATCCCACCCTGACCTCCCTAAAGGGATACCACAACTCTAATGATAAGATAGAGGATACATATCTAGACTCACCATAGGGATACAAAAAATATATCCATAATGATCATGTAAATGGCATTTATATCCTGTAATGAGTTCTAATTCCACACAAACCCTCATAGGGAGGAACCAAGGGAGATCACTCAACCGCTACTAATCCAAATATCACTAACCCAAGAGATCTAAAATCTCGTCTCATTAGAAATCTCTTAGGCACAAACAATGGACACCATCATGTTATATGTAGAAAACTACCCAGGATAGGCTACTCACTAGACTAAATATGATCTCCAAAGAATGTGATACAAAAGGTGGAAACTCACCCAAGAGGAGAGTGCATGGCATGTAAGGGGGTCTACATGGTTTGTGACCCCACCTATACACATTTTTGTGTCCTATAACCACACAACATGACTAAGAATTTGGTACCACATGGTGTGTATTGGTTGTACACAGAATGTCTCACATCACTCGGCCCTTTTCTATGTACTCCAATTATATGGATCAGCCAGTTGTGTCCCACACAATTCAGGTAACCCTATTACATGGTGTGTCTCAACTACATAGCCCCTTTCTCATGTCCCTTACATGGGTCACCCACATCGATTCCTTGTTCATTTCCTCAAGCCATGTGACTTGGGGCCGCTACACATCATGTAACCAGTTGTATCCAGTGTGTAGTCCCTAAAACTCATCTTCCCTAAACAAGAAGAACAGACAGAGTGCTCCTCTTGTATATATATTGTGTAGATTGTAAATCTATTAGAATTTCACTAGTGAGAGGCTCATACCACCATCATTCACCCCAAAACACAGAGATCGACCCTCAAGGTTTCCCTAGATAGAATCTAACATCGCTAAAACCTTAATATGATGCATAAACAAAGGGATTGTGACTTAGAACTCAACCCACCAACCTCATGAAAAAACAAAAAACCTTCAAGGTCAAATCGGCACTCATAAGTTGTTATTGCATGATCTGGGAGAAATTTCCATCAAGATCAGAGATAGAAAAAGCCTAGTTTTTTTGATTTTTTCCTTGGTTCATCTATTTCCAAAGGGGGAGGATATATGATTCAAATACTCCTATGTGTGCACTAAAAGTGGAAGGGTATAGGGTATTGTTTTATTTTTTATAAAAAAAATAATCCCACATAACTGACCATATACACACGCTCCGCCAACTCACCTCCGACTGAACACCTAACGAAGAAAATGTTTATACCACACCTAGGGTAAACAAAACATTATAAACTAAATCACAGTCTCAGAAATCCAATTTTAGACTCTACTCATGAGTTATTCATGGTCTAATAAAACTGCGTGTGTGTGAAAAAACATGTTTTATATTTTTAATATCACTACACTGAGGCTCTCCAGGCCCCGGAACTCCGCATAGGCTCAGCACCTAACTTCAGAAATATTATTTGGAATTTTCCAAAGTCTTACATGTCAAAACATGATTCACTAAAATATATTATCCTTTCTAATGTGAATGTTATTCATGTTTACAAAGAAATGATTTCAAAACCTGAAAATATAATATAGGTTTTGGATGATTCTTAAAGATAATAAAATAAATTAAATAACCTCAAAAACATATTTATTTAAAGGGTAAAAGTGTATTTGGCCATGTATTCCTTATATGGTATATATTACATCAGTTTTTTGGGTCATTATGATATCATAATACATACCATATAGTTACATAGTATTTAATTTTTACATAAAAAACTTGACAGCCTCAAAAATTTATGAAAAAATACGCATTGGATATTTTTTATGTTCTTATATCCAAAATGATATTTTTTTAATAAAAATAATTCTGTAAATATTGTTAATTAGACATTTAAATTAAAATCCAGGTTTATTGAAATATACTGATTTTTTTAACAATTACAGTTTCTTGACCCTTATAAAAACTACATTTTTTTTCTGTGTAAAATTATATTATAATTTATAATTAATATAAAATATTTAATAATAATATTTTAATAAAATATTTTTTATTTAAAAAAATATTTAATTAATAAAAAATTTGTGTTCATTAATGCTACATTTTACCCCGAATACAATTTATTTTTTAATGTACCAAAAATAATTTCTTTTATTAAAATATGTATTTAATCATTTATATAGTAAAAAATAAATATTATATATATATATATTCAAAATATTTGGGTTAATTTTTCTCTAGTCCTTTCTAAATTATTTTTTCCCTTAAATAATCTTTTTTACCATTGTAATAAATATATCATAGTTACTATTTATATTGTTCAAAAATTAATTTGAACTTATTACATAATATTAATTATGATGATTGAAAATGTGGAATAAATTTTTTCAACATCAATTCAATGTGGTTGAATAATTTATTTTTATATAAAACCTACAAAATCAATGAAAATTGCTTTTTTGAAAAATGAATTATTCAAGGAAAAATGATATTACTTTAACTCTATAACTAGTAAAATTTATTTTATTAATTTCAATTAATAATTATAGATATATTAACTAAATATTTCATTTAAATCACTTCGTTTTAGTTTTTAATTTAACTCTTTATATAGATAAACATTATGCATATAAAAAAGTATTCAGAAAAATGCGTTTTTAGGCATAAAAATTAAAGTTATTCTAAAATCTGGTATAATGATGATTTATATTTAATTATTCAGATTCAATATAACTCAATAGTATTTATATTAATTTAAAATCAAATTAAAATAATATTTATAAATTTAAATTATTTCATTTATGAAATGAAATGATAATTTTATATAAAATTTTTATTTTCACTATTCAATTTAAAATTTATATTATATGAAAAACCCCACAATTTCACCCTAAGATAATTTTGATATCATTATATAATATTTTGAGATCATTTTATCAAATAAATTTTCTAAATTTTCTAGAAAATAATTATATTTTTTTAAAAGAAATAAAAAAATAGTTTTTAAGGAAACATATTTTGAAGAACAAAATGACTTTACCAAAAAATGAGTGATTATTTACTAATAATTTATCACTATATTTATGTTGAGTATGATATATATATATATATATCATAAATTAGTTAAAACTTCCCATATCCAAAAATTTAATGGAAATGTTAAAATTGTCATATTTAAATAATCACTTTTTATTAGGGTTCGGTGTTGCGTATCACATAAGCTATCGAACATGGTTTTCCCTTTTAAAAAATCAAGAAGATACATTCTTCCCCTTTAATAAATTTCATCCTCGAAATTTAAATTTAAATTCGATAATAAATGTTTTGAAACATGAAAATAACTTTATTGGAAACACACATCGTAATAAGGGTTAATAAAACTTACACCTGAAAAGAGAGAAAGGGAAGTACAAAGGTCGCTACATAATTGGGATTCCAATTAGTGGAACATTAGTGGGAAGTGAAAACCTATAAATGGAAGAGTGAACTAAAACCAAATAACTAGATGTGTGTAATAGATAACATGGTCAAGATAAAGTCAATGACCACAAAACCATAAATCTGCTATGGGTAAAATGGCCATCAATTCCACAAAAATGATCATAATATGATAATTTTTTTAAGATTATTATCCTAGAGTTACAAAATTACTTTACAATATATAATAGGGACATAAATAATTACATTTTAGTTAAAATTATAATTTTATCCTTTAATCAATTTCCACTACAATCTCATCTTTTTTCCTAATGATGAGTACCAAAAATGATTTTCTATCCCTATAGAACTAGAATAAGCATCTATCATATTAAATAATCCATCATGGAATAAAAATGTATTCTTATTATCTTTATGGAATGTGAAATGGTTAGAATAAAGAAAATATTGAAAATGAAAAAACCTTAGTATATTAATATCCAAAATTCAACAAACAATCCCGAAGGATTAACATAGATCGTTCCTTAAATAAATTCTCATATATAACACTAATTACCTCAACATTAAAGACTGTTTTAACATAAAAATTTATCTCATATGCATCAGTTTACACATACACAAACATAACATCACTCTTATCAAATAATCCTAATGGGTATATGTACCTTCACCCAAACAATCATCTCCTAAAATACCATTAATCACCTCAAAATCAAAATGATTTGATCCTGTAATATGTTCCCCAAAATATAATACTAAAATTCCATCACATAAGTCTTAAAACATTGTATAAATGATTCTAAACATAATATTATCATTATAAATATCATACCAATAATCATTATTTTTATCCCAACAACAATAACCTATTAAGGGTTATCAATCCCTCAATCATGTGTTTTCAAAAATATCCATTTATCACCAAATCAATTTTATAGGTTATCAGTACCATTCAACTATATGCAACTTTTTAATAATTAATTTTAATAGATTGATTATAATAATTAAAAATGTATTACTTGAGTTCCTATCATTTTAGGAATCTTATTTAGGTAGTCATCACCTTTCCCATCACATCATTTGTTGACTCGATTATTCTTATTTCTAGCCATTGACTATAGTAAAAGAGAAGTTATGGATGAGTAATTTTAAACTATTAAATAGATAAATATGAATCCAATAAAATTAAATGGATAACTAATAAATTACATGAATTTTATTAACTTATAAATTTCTAGTCTTTAACATAAGTTATCCATTATCAACTTCCAAACATAAACACTTATGGGTATTTATTTCCCTGAATAATAGTGCATAATGAGATTGTGAATTTACCAATGACTAACCCCAAGAGTGTAAAAATTGGGGTGAATCAAGTCCCATTTTCGTGCACCGGTTCTCGATTGAGTCAAGCTTAATGTAGTGTTTTTAGGTTTTACCCCTAGGTATATTTTTTCCAGAGCTGCATCAACTTATAGTATCCCGACATGGATGTATTTTCTTAGACACCACTCACTCTATATTTTAGAAAAAATTAGGGATAACATCTTTTGTTTAGTTTTATCCCTAATTCTTTACCTAGTTTTTTCGAATCCTTATCTCAAAAATAACTAATATTTCCATTGATAGCAACTATGACAACTTGTGTCTTTATTAAACATTAATTCAAGATTTATTACATAATATTACCCACAGTACAAGCCATAAGGTCGATATTTCTAGTTTATCTTTTTAATTTTGTACATATAATAACTTCTTGAACATGGTATACAATATAATTACTGAAAACTTCCTCAACATTCTCTTAGAAGTCATCAATCCTCTATAAAATTAAACGACAACTTGGGGGCGTACATAAGAAATGGGTGATCTATGAAGCCAATCAAAATAATAAAAAAATAACATGATGATAAATTAGTACATGATATACAATAAGAATATCAAGGTAACCTAAGATGGGTCATAGTCATAATTTTTTAATAATAAATAAAGATATATCATGATAATGTAATGGAATCTTGAGAAACTGGCAGTAACATTAAA
Organism: Viscum album; assembly: GCA_963277665.1. Classification (NCBI taxonomy): domain Eukaryota; kingdom Viridiplantae; phylum Streptophyta; class Magnoliopsida; order Santalales; family Viscaceae; genus Viscum; species Viscum album. Next base: position 752,110,655 of record OY728132.1, on the reverse strand, counting down.
CATGAAATCATAAATATAGGTCAATTATAACTTCCAAGACTTCATAACATGGTGAAAGAAGTCCCGTGATAAATTAGGTTCACTCCCCAATCCCCTAAATGATGTATTGTGAGACTAAAACATTACCAAATGCATTGGATATCTATATAATTCCGAGTTCAAGTGTCTATTTCATATCATGTACATGCATAAGAGTTCCATAAAGATAATTCAACATGGGAGCAAGTTTCATCACATTAAATTATAAAATAATGTATTGTGTAATATATACATGGAATTCCCCAATAAAAGGATTATATGTATTTCTATTTGAATTCCCTTGAGTGTAAATAGTGATGGTGTTCATAATAAAAAGATTTTGCATGGAAAAAACAAAGTAAAATTTCGGCAACATAATGGTAGAACTTAATGAACCATAAAATGGTTGAATGATAGATAAAGAGGTCTCTAATCACAGAGAATTAAAAATTAAAGTATTAGGGATATGTAATAATATAATAAAATACAAAAAATTGTGATTTAATGTTCATAAGATAGGGAGGGTGCATTGTAAAAACCGGGTATGGAAAAATCAGAGTGAAATTTATACAACAATAGGATAGTACATAAAGGTTCATAAAATAGATTAATGATAATGAAATGGGTATATAATCTTTTTAAATAAAACCAAACATAATATGGATGTGTAAAAACAAATCCCAATGTTATTGATTGGAAATAGAAGGTGTAAAATGTAATAGATTCTTGGATAAAGAGGAGATGGAAATGATCCCTTACTAAATTTCAGTATAGTAATGGCTTAGGTAAACACTATAATGATTGGGGATGGATTATCTATCATTATTATGAAATAAATTGGATATTATAGATATATTTTTAAATTAATGAAAAAATATCCAATTTAGATTCCAAAGGATAAATACAAATAATTTTTTTGAATAGAAATAAAGAGAGAGGGGTCCCTTACTTTTTGTATGGAAATTTGCAAGATAATTTTGACAGCATAACAGGCGTACATAAAAGGTAATGGTATGAATTAATGAGAGATAAAGGGGTATTTAACTTTTTATATATCATAATGGAATTAATGGGGGTGTATAAAAACATACCCAAATAAGAACAAATGGAAATTATAAGGTATAACATAAAAAGGTTAATGAATAAAAAGAAGAGAGGGAGATCCCTTACTTTCACAGAGTGGTTCCAAAAGCTTGGTAGGATATTCTTCAGAAAATGTGGGAAATTTAGGAGGAATTTTGAGAGGTCAGGGTAGAGTAATGACATTCTCTATGGTTTTTAAGTAAATATTAATTGTATCTTTGGTGGGATTATATACAAAAAGTGAGGGGAGTTCTTTATTATTTTTCAAACTTATGTTTTGGACTCCATACAATAAAAGAATAAAACCCACAAACATTACCATGGGTTTTTCCCATTCATTCTGTAAAATAGAATTTCTTTTAATTATTTTATAAGTAATTGTTCTCAATTCCTTAAATTATTACACTTGTTGATGTGGAAGTGAGTCATGTTTACAAAGAAAATATTTTAAAACGTTTATATATAATATAGGTTTTTGAGGATTCCAAAAGGATTTATAAAATGAATAAAATAACCTCAAAAACACATTCTTAATAATTGGAAACATATATTTTGTTGTCTATGCCTTATATTTTATATGTTACATCACTTTTTGGGTCATTATGATGTCATAATGGACATTGTATACTTATACACAATTTGATTTTTACCCAATAAATCGACAAAATGAGAAATTATGAAAATATAATCATTGGATAATTTTGAAATTATGATTCCAAAAATGATATTTATTTTATAAATATAATTATATAATTATGAGAAATTATTCTTTTAAATTAAATACCCTAATTATTGAAAAATACTAGTTTTTTTACAATAAAAATTTTCTAACCCATATGCAAATTACAATTTCACATTGTAAAATTATATTATAATTTATATTTAATATATAATTTTTAATAATAATATTTTATAAAAATATAATTAATTTCGAATATCATTGAATTTATAAAAAAATTCTATATTAGAACTATAATTCACCTCAAATACGATTTATGTTTTAACATATCAAAAATCTATTTTCTATCAAAATCATTATTTAATCATTTATAAAGAAACAAAAAAATATATTAATTATTATATTTAAATTAATATATATATATATATATTCATATTAGCAGGGTTACATTTTTTCTAGTCCTTTTAAAATTATTTTTACCATTAATTAACTTATATTCCTTTTACTATGTAAATATATATTTACTACGGTTACTATTCAATTTTTTAAAAATTTAAGTTGAAATTATAACCTAATATTAATTATGATTATTATAAATATGTAATAAATATTATCAAAATTAATTCACATTGGTGGAATAATTTAACTTAATATATAACATATCAGCATGGTGGAAAGTGGTTTTCATAAAAAATGAATTTTTAAATGAAAATATTTCTTTTCATTAACACTATAACTGTTAAAACTCATTATAAGATTTTAATTTTATAAATATAGATATATGATATATAAATTTTATTTAAATAATTTTTCATCACTGTTTATTTCAATTAATTATAATAGATAAACATTACACATTTTAAAATGTTTTTAAAGAAATGTATTTTTAAGCCTAAAAGTAAACTTACTCTAAAATCCTATAGTATAATGATTTAAATTTAATTATATTGATTAAATAATACTTAATAAAAATTATGTTACATTTAAAAAAAATTAAAATAATAATGGGACTTTTAAATTTCTTAATTTATCAAAATAAATTATAATTTTACATAAAAAATTTATTTTCACTATTCGCTAAAAAATCTATATTTTCTGAAAAATATCAAAATTTTACCCTGATATAATTTTCATATGATGATAAAATAAATGGATTTCATTTTGTAAAATAAAATTTTCAAATTTTCAAGAAAATATTTATAATATTCTTTCACAAAAAAAATAAATAAAAATCATTTTTGAGGAAAGCGTATTTTGAAGAATAAAAAGACATTACCGAAAATGTTTAGTCATAATTTACTAAGAATTTATCAATAAATTTATGTTGGGAAGGATATATATATATTTATATATATATATATATATTTAATGTATTTTATCCTACTCATATATACAAATTTTATAAAAAGGCTAAAACAGTTATATTTAAATAATCTTCATTTTCTTAGGTTCGGTGATGCATATCAAATACGCTATCAAAAATAGTTCTCAATATTAAATTCATGGATCTTATATTTAATGTATGATATAAATATTTATTATGAATAAAAATTAATGTGAAAGACATAAAATCGTACTTCAATGCATGATAATCATGTGATTTCAATCCATGTAACATCAAATTAGTCATTGATATGACATTATTGATATTTTTTGAATACCCCTATGAAACTTTTATACCATCAAGGAAAATGAAAATGTTCCATTATTATTGTCTGGATAGAGTGTAAGATTTTTTAGGAAGAAAATTCTATCTTTTAAACTTCACTGGTTCCAGATCTCCCATTATCCCTCTGTCAATCATGTCTATCCTAATATTGATACCATCATTTGATTTTCTGGGAAAATTTTTTAATACACCAATAAAAATTTAAAATAAATTTTTTATACATGTTAAAATAATGAAAATGTCTAACATATAAAAAATTCCAGAACATTAATTCAAAGAAAATTTACTACTTTTTCCGATCTTATTCCATAAGGTTTTTTGAAAACGGTTTATCGAAAAAAAGTGTCAATATATTTTACTTTATTAAACATTTGATCACTTGTTAGTGGGGATGGTGTTATAAATTTTCATTATTCCTATATAATGATTCCATCTAGGGTCAGTATTTATTTTTTCTAGTTAAAAATTTCTGATATCCTAAAAACAATTTCATGGAGGAATGTTTCAACTGAACTAAGTGTGCGCATTCTCATAAATGGGACACTCCAACATTTTTTAATGTCATAAGCTGAAAATTTTCTATAAGTAAGAAATTCATTTATCATCTAATGAAATATGATCCCCAATGTGAGTTCCTCACTTATATTAGCATCATACATTGAACCACATGTATCCCACATTAATTTTGGATCATCAATAAATAGATCTAAATAAACATCAATATCAGTTACGAGTTGTCTTGGACCAGATATAACCTAAGACTACATAATTTATTTACGCTTAATGCATAACCATGGTGGTAAGTTATAATTTACCAATATAACTAGATATGTACTACGGGTACTACTCCGTATAAAAAAATAATTTATTCCATCTATAGATAATTTAATACAGAAGTTTTTCAACTCATTTCCAAGTTCAAGATAATCAAAATAAATTTTCATTCACTATAGAGGGTCTTTTGGATGACATGGTTTTCCATATTTAATTCATGTATTTGTGTTCCATGTCAATCGTATCCCAGTTTCCCAACATCAATATCATATTCAAAACTATATAATGATAGGAATATTCCATAACTCTTTTGAGTGACTTCATTCATCTTTCATTCATCAATTAGCACATAGTTAGGGAATATTATTAGGGATCCATGGTCCTTGTGAAAAAAATATGAAACCATTTAGAAAAGATTTTATTTTTTAGAGACCATTTTATTGGATGTAGTGTTCATTGGACATCATATTTTTTATAAGGCGGTTCATTTTCCTCAAGTACTATATCATTCAAGATACTAAGTAGTTCTGGAAAGCTGTTTTCACTCCCTCAGCTGCCATATTACAAATTATATAACATCAATAATGCTGAAAATGATGTGTATTTAGTACAAATAGTATACAATGGTCTCTTAGAATATCTATTTAACTTCTCAAATAAATTTTTACAATAATTAAGGTTATCTTCAATTTCCATTTTCATTTATTCCATACGATCTCCATCATCATTTACACTGGTATTCCAATGAAATGATTCATAAACCACAGTATCATCCCAACTAGAATTCTTGTTAAATTACTTCCCTTTTTTATTCCAAAATTTATAGCTCTGGTTTATTGCATGAAAAATACAATAATCTTACAACTATTCCAAACTATGTTTTCTTTAATAACTGTAATGTGAACACACATAATGGATTTGAGAAGGGTCATATGCATGCACAATAGTAAACATCATGAACACTTTAACTCCATATTCTTACTTATTTTTCATTCAATTATCATGTATACATTTTTTATTTATATTTATATTATTAGTTCCATTAAATATTCATTTTGTACAAAAAACAAAATAATACACATAACATTTTCATAATCAATGAAGAATGTTATAGAAAATTATAATAAGGGGAACAAAAAATTGGAATTTTATTGGTTATGATTCCTAAAAAGTTATCATTTTTGAAAAGGTTAACATGAAATGAAACCACATGGGGAAAACATGTGGCTATTGGCCAAGGTTCTCAATTTGATGTTGTGTGGGAAAAAAGGTGGTAATAAATATATTTGTAAAAAAATATTTATTATTGGATAAAATACTTCCCTTGGAAATTATTGTTTTTTCTATCCATTTAATTCTGTCATGGTTTTCTAAATTTGTGTATAAATATATTTCCTTGAATCATACAAGGTCATGTAATCACTGAATTTTAACACAAGGTCACGAAGCATGTAATTTCATTAAACAAATGGTTGAAGCTATTATTGATGATAGAAGTGAAGTTAGATTCACTACTAAACAAATATGATATAAATATGGCTTATAACTATTGGTATATGACCAATAAATATTGGTATATCCTTTACTAATGATTCTATGAACTGTGGTGATGATAGCTGCTGGTATAGGATTATACCAATGATTTTCTTTGAAAATGTTGGTATAGATTACTTCCAAATTTCAATATTGATGGTTTAATTAAAACCACTGGTATACATCTATACCAATGGTTCTTGAAGCCGTGTGTATAGAGAAATTTTGAAAATTGATGCATACCCATGGTTCAATGAACCCTGTGTATAGAGTCTTATCCCCAATGTATAACAACCACACAATCCACCATCACTCACAAAACCTGCAAAAAAATTACAAAGCATGGTACACATTTAATGTAATACTATTATTACATATTTATTATTTAACCATTAGGTAATAAATAATTTTATAATCATTTACAATATTATAACATACCTATACAATCCAAACTATCAATCATTTCTAGTCATTAAACATCATCAACACGTGTCTCTTTACTATCAACTCAAAAATGGAGGGGGTCAATATCTACCTCATCAACACTAGTGACATCATAATCATCACCATTATATACACCTTGAGCACCTACATCATCATTATCATCATCATCATCATCATCATCATTATCACCACCACCACCAATAGTCTTATCAACTATACCAACACTTGGACCCTCACTTACATAACTCTATTTATCATATATAGAGAGAATATTTCACATACATAAATAAAAAAAATTAGAAATATGTTATAGAAGTGATGGACATATAACCTACATAGCTTTCAAGAACTGATCGGTGACCAGTTTGTTAGTTTCATACTTTTATATACCTATTTTATGGCCTCAGATACTTCTACATGAGTGTTTTGTAGCTCAGTAGTGTGATAGGTTTGAGAGGTTCCTAATGATGGTCAATACCTAGTGGGGAAGTTGTTTTCCTCAGGATGGCATCTGACACTCTCCTTGTTAACCTCGCCTAATACTTATTTGGCCTAAATTTTTCCTCTTATTTCGCACTGAGGGCCTCTAGGGAACACTATTGAATGTTTAAACCAAATATTTAATTATTAAGTATGTATTAAAATTTTAAATATCAATAAAAATACTTATAATCCTTTCTTGTGTTTGTACATTTACAACACTTCCCTCATTTTTCCTCTTACTCAATCAAAATATATTTTCTTAAGGAACACGACCTTATATAAACTATTCCAGTTGTTTCAAATGTAAATTATTACTATAATAGTACAATATTGAATATTTGAAATTGATAAAAAAAAATAAAAACAATTCGATTGTAAAGATATGTGAGATTTCCCATCTACTCACATCAACTTAAAACTTTCCCACATTAGATTAAATTACAGTGGGGAGTCACTATGGGGTATTAAATTCAATTCCCACATAATATTAAGATAAACTGGAATGAATCTACACGTGATTAAGTGAAATTGAAGCTCAAATATTATGTTATGTTAGATTAATAATATAGTGAGTGGATCATTTTAAATTAACCAATTTAAGATACATAGGAGTTAAACACAACCAATAATGAACTAAAATTTTGACTATTGAAGAAATCCATAAAATGAAGTAGCGTCTAAATATATAGTAAATTACAATTTTAATACTTGTTTTAAAACATAATCAACACATAATAATTATCATACTAAACATCTGTATGATATAGATTCCTCGTGTAGGTTTATTTTAGACCAATTCTATTTCTGTAATGTTATTTGGTCCTTTAGTCATTTGGTTCATATTATGTTTATATTATTCGGTAGTTTGGTATTTTTTTCATTGGGCCATTTGGCCATTTGGTAAATGAGTTAGGGTATTTTCATAATTTTGGAATTGGTCATTTGATTCATTTTGGGTGAGAATGTTTCTTTCAATAATGAGTTATATCATTTGGTTCATTTTTGGGTTAGATATTTTTTCAAATTGGACCATTTGGTTATTTGGTTAGATCATTTGGTTCATTTTATGTTAGGTCAATTTGGTTGATTTGGGTTGGTCCATTTACTTTATTTTGTTTTTTGTTAAGTCATTTTTTAGTTATATTGTTTGGTTTATTCTAGGAAATGTTATTTTTTTAACTTTATATTAGTTAATTTTGGGTCTAATCATTTGGTTCATATTTAGTTAATTTCATATTTGTGTGTGTACATTTGGTTTATTTTGGGTTAAGTTATTTGGTTCATTTAATGGATATGTAATTTTTTATTAGTTCATTTGGTCATGAATTCATTTTTTGTTAGAACAATAGGTTTTCTTGGGTTTTGGTTTTTTAGTTCATTTTGGTTATTGCCATTTTTTTCATTTTGGGTTAGGTATTTTTATATTAGATTACTTTTTAAATTTTTTGGTTAATTATTTTTTTATGTTAGGTTATTTGGTTAATTTTGGGTAGGTAATTTTGTTTATTTTTGGGTTTTATCTTTTTTGGGTTACGTTATTTGGTTTATTTTGATCATTTGGTCATTATTTTGTGTTATATTAGGTCATTTTATCAATTTTTCATTTATTGAATACATTAATTAGTTCATTTTGGGTTAGTTTATTTATTTTTATTCTATTTAGATTATTTAGTTCATTTTTAGGGTATTTTCATTATCTTGGGTTATGTAAATTGGTTAATTTTTGGTCAGTTTATTTGGTTTGTGATGTTTTTTGAACTAAAAAATGCTCAAATTTAGCCCTTGTGGAATGATACATTTATCGAATCATGTTTTCAATTCAAGAAGGATTATATTGAAATATCTTTAAGGAGTCAAATTAAAATCAAGCAAGCTAGTTTTTTCGAGATTTCATTTGAACTTTCAACATGTTTGGATGAGTAATGTTAGAATAACCTAGAGAGAGTAGGTGGAATTCATTCAATTTATAAATTCTAAATTAAAGGGGAATTTCTAGCTTTTCATTAAAGTGATTCATGAGAATAAAACATAAATTTTATCATTTAATCTAACTAAATGGGTTATTTCCAGCATACGGTATTAATGTGGCATTTCAAAACATTATTTTTTGGAATATGTGAGTTTGATTTATGACTATTTTAAGATATTTTTATTATATTATAAATCCTTTTATGAATATTTAAATTTTTATAATTATTTAAAATAAAAATAAAATAAATTTATACTTTAGGTTGGTTAGATTCTATTCAATTGAGGTATGGTTGATTTGAATGGACTAGAGGATATTCCTTGTAAGAATATTCTATAGTTCAATGAAAACTATTTATTAAAATTAGATCACAGTTTACAAAATTAAACTAAAATAAATCAATTTGAATATAATGAACAAGAAATACTCAAGTTGAGTTATGATTAATAATAATAGAAAACATATGGTTGGTGAAATAATATCATTGGTGGGTAAAAGAATTTATAAAAGTGTTGGCCCCCCAATGTATGTCCAACTTGTTTTTGAGAACATCTCAAAAAATAAGAGTTCAAATTTGAAAAATATGTGCTACATGTAATGAAAAGAATAAAAATAGCTTCGTGGGTAATTGGTTGAACTATTATAAGTTGGGAAATAAGGAACTAGATTTTTGTGATTATAATTAAATAGTTACTTAAATCTAGAATATTCTATCTCAGTTCACTCTCAATATGAAAAATCATGAAGCCTATCTAATAGAGTGATCCCCTTAAATATTGATGTCATCAAATAAAACCCTTATACTTAAGTAATAATATAAATAGAGATATTTTTTCTATTCAGAGTAAAGTTCTTGGAGCCTCTCATGATGGATCATTGTATTGTTCCCCAAAGTGTATAGATACGTCATAGAGTCCTTGTTCTTTATTTGATTCATTATAAAAAAATTAATACAATTAATAAAAATTAAATTTTCATTGCAAACAAATAAAAAATAAGAATAACCTAAACCTTTTAATATTATAATATGTGATCATTTATTGATACTATTTTATTGGATAGTTGGTGAATATTGCCACACCCACTAAATCAATTCTGAATATACACTTCCAACTAACATATAACTCATGCTTTTATGATTGCCACAACATCCCAAGATCCATCAACTGTGAAACATTAGAAACTTTACCATCAGGAAAGAGAAACTAAAACTATAACGAACATATTAAATCATATAAATAATAAACAATAATATAAATATTATTTTAACAAATTTTCTTCCTCATATCTCCACTCATGATTTTACCTTGATTTTATTATGAATATTCCTCTATGAGACTGGTTGCACTGAAATGATATCATTGTACTTGGATGTATTTTCCATAAAACTTATTCATTGACTAGAATTTTTACCTATTATTTGATATTATTCATTGTAATATACTATTATTTGTGTTTAATGATTCTAGGATTCACACATACATGTGTTCCCACATCACCTATTAGAAGGTCCCACAGAATAAGATAAAGGGAAAAAAAGAAGAATAATTATTTCACTATAAAAAATGAAAAAAAATGACGTGATATAATTTGAACCACTTTTAAAAAAATGATGTAGGACACTCATTAGGCTATGTTAGATCTGTGGGCTATCCTAAATCAGTATACTATGAAGGATTTCCATGTTCCAATGCATACATCAGGTTATCTGCATGTAATGGAGTGCATGTTAAAGGAATTGAATCATCAAATCCTAGAAGTATAGTAGGAAATGGAGGAAGTGTAGACAAGGTAAGATAAGAATAGAAGGGATGGGGATACATAATAGGATATGGATATGGTATAGGTGGGATCATCCCTAAAGGTGGTGTTGACATGGTATGATAAGTATAGGATAAATAAGATTATTATGGAGGAATGGATGGGAATATCCCTAGAAGCTCATGTGCAGGATGAGAAGGTGTGGTGGATTGGATGTCCACTAATTGTTCAGAGTGTAAATGGGTATGATGAGTGCTTTGTGTGGCTCTAGGAGCACCCCCTCTCAAAAAAAAACACTAGCAGGTTAAGGATAAGTCAACTCTAGTTCAGATTAATGTTTATAAAAAATTTGATAAAGAATAAGAACATGATAATAAATTTAATTCAAAAGAAAAATATTATAATTATTATACTCACTAAGGGAACTAGAGAAGGAAACCCTAGATCACACATATATTGATCATTATAAAATAATCTCTTCCTTAAAATTTCATCAATATATCCCATAATATATATAAGAATGAAATGTACATCTTTTAGAAATATATTTTGAAATTTTTACATATAACTTAAAAGTCAATGATGTTATAAACAATATCGTAACATGTTTTAGAAACTATAATTTTAAACCAAGTTATATATTTTTTAAACCCCTTTTTAAACCCATTTTTCTGAATTGAAATAATTTTTACTAAATAAAATGAAAAAAAATACTAAAACAAACATATTATTTTGAACCGAAACTAAATTAAAGTAGTTATAGTAGTACCAACCGAATATACTGACATCAAGGTAAAATGAATGAACTGTGAACATATATTTTGGCTTCTATATATTACCAACCACTACTTCGAGCACATAATGGGATAATTTGTGTCATCAAATACAACATTTTTCAATACTAATGGGGGCATTAATGGTGTCAATTTCAACCCCAATATCATGAAAAATATTTCTGTGAATTAATTCAATAAGGACACCGCAATCCGGTATCATATGATATTTCACATAAAAAACTTTTTATTTCATTAATGCCAAATATATGGATCATTAGTATCCAAGAAGTGAGTCATGTGAATAACTCTTAATCTAAAGTCATCACTAAATGTACCATGTCATATTATTGAATCAAATCATTTACATTTAGTCATAGTGGCCCAACCATTAGATTAATGATCAAATAACAAATTTTTTTCAATACGTACATAATAAGTCACATTTTCAAATTGAGTTCTACTATCTGATGCACTTTCATAACAATTCATTTTTATAATTTAAAAAACTCTATCATGATATGTTCTCATATTCACCATTTGATAATTTGTAACAAATTTCTACCTAATGATTATTAATTATTTGAATTCATAGGCCAAAAAATTTGGACCAAAATCCAATGCTATTAATTATTAAGAAAGAGATCCAGTAGGTAAACTCAATTCATGAAATATATAAGAATAATAAAATTAAATGAGTATATATGTTTTAACGTAATTAATTTAATGGTCATACCTTTTATTTCAACCAATAAAGAAACTCCTTGCACTGAAAAGCCTCTTTATTTCTCAATGGAAAAGATCGATGAAATCTGTTTATAATTTTTTTTTCATTACATAACTAAAATGATAATACAAGATAATATATATTTGAAATGAAATAGTATGATATATCATATAAATATTCAAATTACTTACTTGATATAGTCATCAAACAAACAACGGTTATACATGACTATGCCATGTGCTATATCCCATTCTTCAAGGATCAATGTATCAATTGTATATAAACCACAAATTTCTCATTTCTGGGGAAGAGATGGAAATTAGGGATCATTTTCCCCAAACTTATCATCTTTATTTATCATGATCCAATTATATATTTTTCACACATCCAAAAAATAAATTGAATAAACATCAACACATTCTTGAGACATATAACCTATCATAATGAAACCATTAGGATGATTCTTATTGAAAATACCAAATCTCATTGTGCACATATTTCTCTCAGTAGGATATTTCAACTAAAAAACAATGGGTCCCCCAAGATGTTTTTTAGTTAGAAGATGAACCGTTAAATGTAGCATGAAAGTAAAATAATGATGGAAGAATTTTTTCTAACTCACACAAAATTAAAGGCACCTATTAATTCATTTCTATAAAGAAAAACATGGATAACCTTGTAGCATAATGGTATCTATAAAAATAGAACAAGAAAATAACTTTCACCATTACATTATTATATAGTAAAATTTAAATTCGTATTTGAATCAATTCATGAAAAAGGATGTGATAATCACGAGTTTTTAGGGATTCTAGTTTCAAATCCCTTCTATTTAATCATTTATATATGTTGTATTAATAGCGATTCTGACCATTGATATTCTCTAACACTTAATGAAATTGATTTTTCTCTAATTGTTTCATCACATTAGAAGTGCAACGAACTTTACATTTTTTCACTTATACATGCAGGGTGAAATTCTGATCGAATATCCCAATTCCACAAGTTTTGGTGAGATTGTGAGTCATATTTTTTCTTCCGCTTGATATTTAGTAGAATTGAAATCCATATTTCACATATATTTTTCTCAAAGTGCATTATGTTGAAACAATGATGTAATGATTTGGATTTCCAATATAGAAATTCAAAATATATACTTTTCTTTTTCCAATTGTAAGTGGATTTAGTGTCAACATCCATCCTCTTCTTAAATTTTATTTGACATTTCCCTAATGAAAAACTTAAATCTTTCAAGTCCTTAAGCACATTAGTTCTGGACATGTGTTGAGGTGTATTTTCAGTGTGAATGGTATTATTAAACCTCTGATGATTCTTCCTATATTGATGACCGATTGGAATAAATCATTAATGCCCCCATGAAACTTAAACTATGGTGATATTTATGTGTTATTTCCGTATTCTTCATTCAAATATAACATGATAGTTTTCCCTTCGTGATCCAACCAAACATAATTTCAGAAGAAGTTAAATCATTTATCGTCCATAAAAGGATATCACACATATTAAAAATATTTTTTATAGAATCATAGAATGTGTGGACACCCATATCCCAAAGCTTCATAAAATTTCTTATTAAATGTTTCAGGTATATATCTAAATATTTACCATGATAAAAATGTCTCTATATTAGTATACTAAATATAGTTAATGGTTTTTTCATAAACATATATGGAGGAGTATTATAAAAATTAATAAAAACTAAACATGTGTTATGAGCAATAAGATTGTGACCAAACGAATTAAAACCATCACAGGATAGAGCCAACCTAACATTACTTAGCTTAGATAAAAAAACAGAATGTTGTGTATCAAATTCCCTCCATTTTAATACATCTATGGTATGAACCAACTCATCATTATCTTAAATTCTCTATGCATCCTTTCATTTTATATTGGCCGATATTTTTGAAGACATGGATACATTTTCAAGCATGTGAGTCAATGGAATGTGATGCATGAATTTATATGCCACATGATATTGTGTTCCATAAACATTTACCTTCAATCAAGATGTGCCACATTCCTTATATTCATTAAGGTTTGTTGTTTCCTCCCAAAATAAACTGCAATATTTTAGAGAAGCGTGAATTCTATTTGTAGAAAATCCAAACTTATTAATTAACTTTCATGCCATATAATGATTTAAGGGAGTATCTACACCTTTAAAAATTATTTCCTTCAAAAATATATGAATATAATCAATGGTGGTATTATAAATTTCATACATGGGTTTTCCATTATATGAATACATTAAAAATTACAACATTTTTATTTTTGTAAATTACTAATATATAGGATTAATGAAATCATCCATTGATTTTTTCACTCTCTCAACATCATAATCCTCATTATTTTCCTCATGTGTATTAACATCATAATCTTCTTAAACTATAATAAACTGTATCTCATGATGAATCATAAATCAAAACTGATCAAATATCAAATTTTCCATACAACTTATTTCTTTTTTATCATGGATAGTGTAATATTTTCTTATCTCACCATTGTGATTCAAAACATAATGGATTGTTTAAAATATAGATTTTTTATTTGTTAGAGAACTTCTTCCCAACATAACCATGGTATACCAATATAATTATTACCTGGAAATTATATACGACCTTCATTTGAAGAATTATTAAATGAGAAATCTAAAAAAATATAAAAATTATTTTGAAACTCGATTGATATTTGATCATTATGATCCATCCTTTTTCTATCCTTTAAATTATAGGTAAAAATTATATTAAAATAAAAAATGAAAACTACAATTACAAATTTCATTATAAACAAATTTAATATTAAATTTATAAAATGATACTAGTATCTAGAAAAACAATGAATAAGAGAAATAACATATCTATATGTGAAGCCTATAAATAATGAACCAAGGTGGGTATCCTAGGAATTTTAGAATTTCCTATCATGCTGGATAAACTAAATAACTTTTAGTAACTACAAATGTTAAGCTAAGGTTTTAACTATGAAGAATCAATCAAAAATATGTAAGAAAAGGATAATATGTAATTTCATGAAATAAATTCTTACTTTAAAAATGATCACAATACTTTGAACATCTCAAAATACATTCTAGAGATCAAACCTAGAATCAAAAGATAAAAATAATCAATATAAAGAATATGGATGGAGAAGAAATACCTCTACTAATTCAACACTATGATCTATAATGTTGTAGAAACATTTTATTCTTTGTATAATTTGATCTATAATTTATTTTTTGGTAGATATCCCAGACATCCACAATAATGACTAGTCTTTTTAATTATTAAGAAATATGGATTGGAATATGAAAAATAGCCACATTAGAAACAATCTAATGATTTTGTTAATTATGTAGGAGTGATAATTGAAGGGGATATCTTCCATGATTTAGGTTCCCCAAATATATTATCTTCACTAAATGGGGAACCTTTATTATCCTTGAAGGAGATAGAAATTATACCCATCATTGATTGAGACCAACCCAATAATAGTCATCAATTCATCATGGGATCAATCAGTTTATAAGTTAAAAACAAAAAACCCAAATCCCTAAACCAACGATTAAGTAGTATAAGGTCATGAAAGTATAAGGATGGTCCCATAAAAATGGTGTATAATACTCTATTTAATCATTAATCACTAAAATAATTATAGAAAGCAACAACTACTTGAAAATTAAAAGAATAAATATTAATGATGATTTAAGAGAATGATGGAATAAAATAAAAAAATGAAAAAGACATATAATTCCTAGGTTCATGATCATGTAATTTAAAAAAAATTAATGATTTCTTCTTATTTTCATTGGAATTATGTCTAAGTCACCCCTCATATAAGTGATTATTCTCACTCTCTTATAAATTCTCTTTTTTAATGGTCACATACTTCAGTTCATTAGTGATAATGGAAATGAGGAACTGTTTTTAAATGTAGAGACTATCATATCCAATGGTTATAGTAGAAGTAGTATTCTAGTATCTACACTATAGAACACTAACTTAAGAAAAACACAATGGTCATGTAATGAAAATTAAGTTATAGATGAAGGGAATAAAATTGAATGTGAAACCCATCATGAATTAAATTAAAGTCCATAGACACAATATTACAATCCCCCATTAATCACATGTTAGGAAGAAATAAAGGTTACCACCTCATTATATCTTTTCTAGGGTGATGAATAAAATGAAATAAACAATATATATTATGTGATTAAATAAATTTTTGATCCTATCTAAGGCATCATCCCCTATCCCAACTCATTTTGGTCCTTCTCTCCCTTCATTGCCAGCCAAACCCCATTATTTATAGGACATAATTATTCTTGGGCATGAATTTTCCTTCCCAAAATAAATTTTAAAATTTGAATATGTATCGCATGGTCAATAGATATGAAATTTGTAACATCCCAAGTAAGTAATGAATAATAGATATTTTTATCCATGTCTATTAATGATTAAGATAGTGTTTTAGAGGCTTAAAATGAAAATAAATACAATCTTATGCATGGAATACACTAATATTCTTAAAAGATTGTTTTAGTGCCTTTTGATGGAAAACCATTTTTGAATCTATATTTTTACAATTTTATAAACTATGTTTGTCAAAATAAACTTATCCTTTATGAATGGGACATCAAAATTTACCTTGTGTGAATTTTTGGTATTTTTCTGACAATGTTCATTTTTTAATGAATAGTGAAAAATACTGCATTTTACATCAAAATTTATATTTAACCTAATTTATTTATATGATTGCATTATGTTTTGAATTGGTTTTGAAGTGAAATTAGAATATATTTTTACCATTTTATCCAATGGTGGTCATTGGAATCAATTTCACTTTGAAATTAGACTTAAACTGGTGTCAATCTTTTGATACTTATTGTTTTGTAAAAACACGCTATTTGCTCTGGCAACGGGAATTAATTATTAAATTAATTAATGTGACTTATATGATTTGAATTTTGTAAAATATACTTCATTTTTGAATTCTGAATATCAAATATAGCTTAGGGTGAATTTTTGGTAATTTTCTGAAAAACATCAATTTTTGATGAATAGTGAAACCACTAAGTGGTAATCAAGCAAACTGATTTTTCAGTTAAATGAAAGTTTACCACTAATGTGTATTGAATTTTGAAAATCCGACATACATGGTTATCATTAATAAGTAAAATGTGGTTCAATGAGATTATAATAATTTTTTGGTGAATAGTAACTTATTAAGTTCTTAATCACGATTAGTGGTAATTAGGGTAGTTTAAGGTATAAATAATACTTTAATAAAATGAAATGACCTAGACACATGTTCCAACCTTATTGGTTGTGTCATGGCCGACCAAGACAAGCCATGGGTCAACTTGGGGACCCCATGGAGACACTTTGGTTTGGAAATGACATAAATAACTTTTTATTTAATGTAAAAGTAAAAATGACACAAACATAATATGTTTCACAAAAACAATTTTTAAGTGGGGTTATACAATTCCAAATTTTGATTATAAATAGTCACTGGAAATATAAAAAGATTTTCTATATCATAGTATTTTTTGTATAATTTTTAGACATTAAATAAATTAAATTATTTACGACATAATAATGATGCAGTGATGACATCATTATTTGACGATTTAAATAAAATGGAAAGACAATATAAAATATATGAACTACACATGGCCAAAACCAATTGGATGAGTGGATTTCGAACCCTTATCACCTTATCCACGAATTATATCAATGTGGGACCTTTTTAAACCGAAACACATTTTCAAATAATGTAATATTTCATTACTTTCCAAAAGTGCCCCTCCTCTCCTCTTATAAAAGGCCCCCACCTCTACCTCATTTCACACACTACTGAAGCCTTTGGCGTGGCCAAACCCTGCCCATTTACTCTCTCCACATCCCTCTACTAATCCTAGAGGATTCCCTTTGGGCATAATCCATTCAAAGGAAGCCTTTAGGCTCAAATCAAAAGGAGTTACACTTTTAAAGGTAATTCATTCTCTCATGTTCATTTATTTTATTTTGCTTCTCCAACCCCCTAAACTCTTTTTATTTTCTTCTTTTGTAACAACACCAGTATCTTAAAAATACTAGGATGTTGTTATAAGATATATTTGAGCTACACACTCACACAACTACATCAAATGGTTAAAGAACATTCGGTTTCCGTGGATGGTGAAATTCTGCCTCCCGAAACAATGATTGTTCAACACTCATTTAACACCTTCAAAGGTGGCCATTATGATGTCACTATTTCTATATATGATATATAATATGTTTATGTTTTCCTTAAGCTTCTGTTTTTTTCATTTTGGGCATACCTTTATGGTTTCCATTATGGGTAAACACGATATCTTCATTTTAGGAAGTGCGGACTACCGCCCCCTAAAAGTGATTTGATTCGTTAATACCATATGTGGGATGTGTAAAGGATAAAGTTAATGATGTTATATATGTTATTATACAGGAATTATAATATACTCTTATATCATTATGATTCCATTCCAGAAAATATGAAATAGAAATGGAAGTAGCGTTCATGCGTACGTACGGCTTACCGTCTCCATGAACGGTGCATTTCATTTCATACCTCTAAATGTGATGTAATATTATAAATGAATATATGTACAGGATATATATGACATATATGATATCTAAATCATGAATACCATTCTGGATATAATGAACCTTTGACCAAATTAACAACATGTAAGTGTAAGAAGTCTATTTTTGACTTAAGAACCAAATACCGACAAAATGAACATTATTAACTTAACTGATTACATGATGTTCATAACGTGGTATAAAAGGAATAATGAACTTGAAAAAGATTCATAAGCAAGTAGAGATTAACTCAAGTTTATTATTCAGGAGATTAAAGAACGGTCGGGTCAAGTCGGATACGAGGTATGGGACTTCGTCTCAATCTCCTTTCATTAAGGCATATTTTATTTTATACACAACTTTCTTTTATACGGTGTATAAACCCTTTTGACTTTTACGTTTATTCAAAAGGAATATTTTTTATACGAAGCGTTTACTAAACGACAAAAGGGAATGTTTTTGTCGTACGTATGCGGCAACAATGACTTCTCCGCCGTCATAACCGTTATTTGAGTTTCGGCTTCCTCTACAAGCCATACCTTCTTTTTTTTAAAAGAAAAATAAATACCATGTTTTACTTTGGTATTGACAATGGTTTTCATAATGTTTTTATTATATCAATGTGTTGTATTGATATCTCATGATTGAAATGTGGAAATGTTATGTTTCCTTTATGCATGTTTTATGTGATATGATTATGTTATGGTTCTTGGGCATTATTATGAAGACGGGTGGTTCCGTGATAAACTAAGGGCGGGTGAGCCCGTTATAGCTCTCCAATGCATTGGGTAACGCGAAGGAGTGAAACGTTAAGGTTTCTCCGAAGAGATTTTAGGGAATATACTGTGATGGGTATTCCAAACATAACCAAGAGGGTTACTCCCTACGTAAGAATGTTATGAATGCCTCAAGTTACCATTATCTCTTATGATTTATATGATTTATTCATGATTTTATGAGGTATGTTAAAGTGCCTATGTTTTATGGGTAAAGTATGATTTCATTCTTATGTATATATGAACTCATGTTTCCTTTCCATGTTTTTATAACCCATACTGAGTTTTTATGCTCATCCCAAGTTTTTGAAATGTTTTTCACAGGTCAAGGGAAAAGTACATGATAAGATGATAGAGTCAAGGATGTGTCAAGAAATAATCCATGTTTTATTTTAAATGTGTTTCCATTGATGGGAATGAAGAATACTATCTTTATGTAACCACTTTGTTTATATGTGGAATGTAATGCATGTTTTATGATCTAATTCTCTAAAACTCTAAACCCGAAAATATCCTCAATGTGTAATCTTGTAATAACTCAAGATTAAGTAAGGTTTAAGGCTGGGGCCTTATAGTTGGTATCAGAGGTCGGTTTAGATAACTTTTGGAGTTAGAATTCTATTAAATGATTATCCAAAAATATTTTTTTTTCGAAATGATATAGCATTTAAAGATTACCATGTTGCTTCATCTAAGACATGTTTGTTCAGAATGGTTTTCCGCAGAGGAAACAGGAAAGCAGTGCTAGGAAGGCATACAGAAGGAAATAACCTTCCGAATCAGCATCCAGAAATGGTGGGAATTGGAACTGAACAGTTTGTGGCAGTAATGGCGCAGTTTACTCAAGCGATAAGTGGCGGTGGTATCCATGCACGAGATCAGCCAGAACAACCGCAGAGGAACATGTCAGTGGTGGAACATTTCATGAGGCAACATCCACCATCATTCAGAGGATCATCTGACCATGTGCCAGCTGAAGGGTGGATTAAATCACTGGAGAAGATTTTTGATGTCATGGGGTGTTCAGACAATCAAAAGGTTAGTCTTGCTATTTACCGTTTGGAGGGTGAAGCAGATCAGTGGTGGTCTATGGTTAAAAATATCAGGGATGCCGACGAGATTGATGCTCTTGACTGGGATGAATTAAAAGGTATGTTTCTTGAGAAGTATTTTCCTAAGGCAGTTTGACTTAGGATGGAAAAGCAATTCTTGGAATTGAGGCAAGAGGAGGACTCAGTGGCTGCCTATGAAGAAAGGTTCACTCGTTTGGCAAGGTATGCTCCAAATTTTATCCGGGACCTTGATAGTAAAATCAATCGTTTTTACTCAGGATTAAAGCCAAAGTATCGAAGGGCATTAGCTTCTCGTGAGTTTAAAAGTTATGAAAAGCTTGTTCGATGTGCTGAGAAGGTGGAAATGGAGTTTGTCGATGACCAAGTGTTCTATAACAACCAGCAGAAGAAGAGACCGAGGTGGTAGGAGAAAGGTAAGAATTCTTCAAAAAAGTCTGATGGTAAGAAAACTAAGTTTCCAGTTTGTGATAAATGTGGCAAAAGGCATGCTGGGGAATGTCTTCTGAATTCTGGGAAGTGCTACCGATGTGGTAAGATGGGACATAAGGCTCGTGATTGCACTGAAAAGGATCATGGTGAAGGTAAGACCAAATTTGATTTACAGTTAGTGAAATGTTATAAGTGCAATGAGATGGGTCACTATGCAAATGAGTGTCCGGCAAATAGCTTGAGTGATGGGAAGCAGTTAGACTACAAGCAGAAAGGGGTGGTGAAATCCTTTGCAACTACTTCAGCAGATGTCGGGCCATCAAATGAAGTTGTATCAGGTACCTTGTTTGTTTTTTCAGATTATGCCAGTGTGTTGTTTGATTCGGGGTCTACACATTCTTTCATCTCTGAAACCTTTTCTAGTAAAATGGGAATACCATCTCAAGAAATGACTCCTAAACTTTTGGTAAAAACACCTGGGGGAAGTGTCGAGGCAAAAAGAATTTATAAGAATCTTCCTATCCTTATCTGTGGAAAGAACCTACTTGCAAACCTTATTGTTCTACCTCTAGTAGAGTTTGATGTTATCCTGGGTATGGATTGGCTCTCTATTTACCATGCTAAGATTGACTGTAGAGCTAAAGAAGTTTCTTTTCAGAAAGACTTTCAGTTTGTTTACAAGAATGAACCCTTACTTTTGATAACATATAAAGAGGCCGAGAAACTTGTAAAATATGGAAATGAATGTTACCTTGCACACGTCGTTGAAAATAAAGGAACTGTTCAGATTAATGATGTTCCAGTGGTAAATGAGTATTCTGATGTTTTTCCAGATGAGTTGCCTGGAATAATACCAGATCGGGAAGTCGAGTTTACTGTTGACTTAGTTCCTGATGCTAAGTCAATTTCAAAACCCCCTTATCGAATGGCACAAATTTAACTTTTAGTGTTGAAGGAGAAATTGCAAGATTTATTAGAGAAAGGTTTCATTAGACCTAGCACATCACCATTGGGTGCTCCTGTTTTATTTTTTAAAAAGAGAGATGGTTCTATGAGACTTTGCATTGATTATAGAGCCTTGAATAATATCACTGTTAAGAACAAATATCATTTGCCTCATATCGATGATTTGTTTGATCAGCTCCAGGGGGCTCAGTTTTTTTCAAAGATTGACTTGAGATCGGGGTACCATCAGCTGAAGGTAAAGGAGGCAGATATTCCAAAGACCGCGTTCCGTACGAGATATGGCCATTATGAATTTGAAGTAATGCCTTTTGGGCTAACCAATGCACCTACTGTATTCATGGACTTAATGAATAGAATTTTCCATGAGTTCTTGGATATGTTTGTGGTGGTTTTCATTGATGATTTTTCGCTATTTTCTAAAAGTAAATAGGAGCATGAAAAACATTTAAGGGTTATCTTGCAAACCTTAAAAGAAAAGAAACTGTATGGGAAATTCGGCAAGTGTGAGTTTTGGTTGAAACAAACTTCTTTCCTTGGTCACATTGTTTCTAAAGATGGAATAACTGTTGATCCTGCAAAAAACAAAAGTTGTGGAAGAATGGCCAAGACCCACAAATGTAACCGATATTCGTAGCTTCCTTGGTTTGGCAGGATATTACCGAAGGTTTGTTAGAAATTTTTCACGGTTATCTAGTCCAATGACTAAGCTAACTCGGAAGGGTGTTAAGTTTATCTGGACAAAAGAATGTGATGATTGTTTTCAGGAATTGAAAAGAAGATTGGTTAATGCTCCAGTTTTGGCACTACCTTCCAGGAATGGTGAGTTTGTTATATACAGTGATGCTTCATTGAAAGGACTTGGTTGCGTCCTAATGCAGAATGATCAGGTAATTGCTTATGCTTCACGACAGTTGAAAACTCATGAGGTAAATTACCCTACACATGATTTGGAACTAGCTGCTGTTGTTTTTTCTTTAAAAATTTGGAGGCATCATTTGTATGGAGTAAAGTGTGAAATATATACCGATCACAAAAGTTTAAAGTATATATTCACTCAGAAAGAGTTAAACATGAGACAAAGGAGATGGCTGGAATTAATCAAGGATTATGATTGTACAATTCATTACCATCCGGGAAAAGCAAATAAAGTGGCTGATGCTTTGAGTCAAAAAAGTAATGTTTCATTAACAATGTTGCATTTGGAACGTGATCCTTTGGTCAAGGATTTGATGAACTTTGGCATATAATTTTTTGGTGCAGGAAGTCCTTCTGTTTTGTTTCAGGTATCAATGAGATCATCTCTATCAGATAGAATCAAGCAAGCACAGAAGCAAGACAGTGAGTTTCAGAAAAGGGTAGAGCTGGTTCAGAAAGGTAAGTTTCCTGAATTCAACATTGATAATGATTGCGTTTTGAGATTTGGGAAGAGATTGTGTGTGCCTTGTGATTCACAGTTGAAGAGAGAGCTGTTATGTGAAGCTCATAATTCTCCGTTTTCAGTTCATCCGGGCAGTACTAAGATGTATAGAGATCTGCGGGAGTATTACTGGTGGGATGGAATGAAAAGAGACATTGCTGATTTTACTGTGAAGTGTTTGACTTGTCAGCAGGTTAAAGCAGAGCGGCAGTTACCGAAAGGGATGCTTCAGCCTTTACCAGTGCCAGAGTAGAAATGGGAGAATATATCCATGGACTTTGTTGTTGGATTACCGAAGACATCTCGAGGTAATAATGCAATCTGGGTTATTGTTGATCGCTTGACCAAATCTGCTCATTTCCTTGCTATACGAGATACTTTCTCTCTTGATCAACTTTCCTGTTTGTATCTTAAATAGATAGTCAGGTTACATGGAGTTCCTCTCTCCATTGTATCGGATCGTGACCCCAGGTTAACTTCTAACTTTTGGAAAGGCCTTCAGAAGTCGTTGGGTACTGAATTAAATTTTAGTTCAACTTTTCATCCTCAATCAGATGGGCAGTCAGAACGAACAATTCAGACATTGGAGGATATGCTACGAGCTTGTTCTATGGATTATCAGGGAAGTTGGGACCAACATCTTTCTTTGGCTGACTTTTCATATAATAACAGTTTTCATTCCAGTATACAGATGACACCATTTCAGGCATTATATGGGAAGCGGTGTCGAACTCCAGCTTTCTGGGATGATGTGGGTGAAAGAAAGTTGATGGGACCAGAATTGGTAGAAGAGATGGCAGAAAAAGTTCAGCTGATTCAGAAACACATGAGAACAGCTCAGAGCAGGCAGAAGAGTTATGCAGATAACCGGAGGAAGGATCTATCTTTCGAGGTAGGTGATCATGTTTTTCTCAAGGTTTCTCCTTGGAAAAGTGTGATGAGATTTGGTAAGAAAGGAAAGCTGAGTCCAAGGTTTATTAGACCATACGAAATTCTGGAGAGAGTTGGATCAGTTGCATACCGAGTGGCTTTACCTCCGAGTTTCTCTCAGGTACACAATGTTTTTCACATTTCGATGTTGAGAAAGTATATGCCAGATCCATCTCATGTTTTGAGTCCAGAGATAGTTCAGCTGGAAGAGAACCTATCTTATGAGGAACAACCGGTCCAGATTCTTGACCACAGGGAGCAAGTGTTACGGAATAAGGTGATTCATCAGGTAAAGGTTTTGTGGAAAAACCACATGATTGAAGAGGCAACATGGGAATCTGAAAATGCAATGAGGGATAAGTACCCTCATTTATTTGATAAGTAAATAAATTGCGGGGACGCAATTTTCTAAAGGGGGGAACGATGTAACATCCCAAGTAAGTAATGAATAATAGATATTTTTATCCATGTCTATTAATGATTAAGATAGTTTTTTAGAGGCTTAAAATGAAAATAAATACAATCTTATGCATGGAATACACTAATATTCTTAAAAAATTGTTTTAGTGCCTTTTGATGGCAAAACATTTTTGAATCTATATTTTGACAATTTTATAAACTATGTTTGTCAAAATAAACTTATCCTTTATGAATGGGACATCAAAATTTACCTTGTGTGAATTTTTGATATTTTTCTGACAATGTTCATTTTTTAATGAATAGTGAAAAATACTGCATTTTACATCAAAATTGCTTTTTAACCTAATTTATTTATATGATTGGATTATGTTTTGAATTGGTTTTGAAGTGAAATTAGAATATATTTTTACCATTTTATCCAATGGTGGTCATTGGAATCAATTTCACTTTGAAATTAGACTTAAACTGGTGTCAATCTTTTGATACTTATTATTTTGTAAAAACACGCTATTTGCTCTGGCAGCGGGAATTAATTATTAAATTAATTAATGTGACTTATATGATTTGAATTTTGTAAAATAGACTTCATTTTTGAATTCTGAATATCAAATATAGCTTAGGGTGAATTTTAGGTAATTTTCTGAAAAACTTCAATTTTTTATGAATAGTGAAACCACTAAGTGGTAATCAAGCAAACTGATTTTTCAGTTAAATGAAAGTTTACCACTAATGTGTATTGAATTTTGAAAATCCGACATACATGGTTGTCATTAAGAAGTAAAATGTGGTTCAATGAGATTATAATAATTTTTTGGTGAATAGTAACTTATTAAGTTCTTAATCACGATTAGTGGTAATTAGGGTAGTTTAAGGTATAAATAATACTTTAATAAAATGAAATGACCTAGACACATGTCCCAACCTTATTGGTTGTGTCATGGCCGACCAATACAAGCCATGGGTCAACTTGGGGACCCCATGGAGAAACTTTGGTTTGGAAATGACATAAATAAATTTTTATTTAATGTAAAAGTAAAAATGACACAAACATAATATGTTTCACAAAAACAATTTTTAAGTGGGGTTATACAAGTCAAAATTTTGATTATAAATAGTCATTGGAAAGATAAAAAGATTTCCTATATCATAGTAGTTTTTTTATAATTTTTAGACATTAAATAAATTAAATTATTTACGACATAATAATGATGCAGTGATGACATCATTATTTGACGATTTAAAAAAAATGGAAAGACAATATAAAATCTATGAACTACACATGGCCAAAACCAATTGGATGAGTGGATTTCGAACCCTTATCAGATTAGCCACGAATTATATCAATTTGGGACCTTTTGAAACCGAAACACATTTTCAAATAATGTAATATTTCATTACTTTCCAAAAGTGCCCCTCCTCTCCTCTTATAAAAGGCCCCCACCTCTACCTCATTTCACACACTACCCAAGCCTTTGGCTCGGCCAACCCCTGCCCATTTACTCTCTCCACATCCCTCTCCTCATCCTAGAGGATTCCCTTTGGGCATAATCCTTTCAAAGGAAGCCTTTAGGCTCAAATAAAAAGGAGTTACACTTTTAAAGGTAATTCATTCTCTCATGTTCATTTATTTTATTTTGCTTCTCCAACCCCCTAAACTCTTTTTATTTACTTATTTTGTAACAAAACAAGTATCTTAAATATACTAGGATGTTGTTATAATATATATTTGAGCTACACACTCACACAACTACATCAAATGGTTAAAGAACATACGGTTTTCGTGGATGGCGAAATTCTGCCTCCCGAAACGATGATTGTTCAACACTCATTTAACACCTTCAAAGGTGGCCATTATGATGTCACTATTTATATATATGATATATAATATGTTAATGTTTTCCTTAAGCTTCTGTTTTTTTCATTTTGGGCATACCTTTATTGTTTCCATTATGGGTAAACACGATATCTTCATTTTAGGAAGTGCGGACTACCGCCCCCTAAAAGTGATTTGATTCGTTAATACCATATGTGGGATGTGTAAAGGATAAAGTTAATGATGTTATATATGTTATTATACTGGAATTATAATATACTCTTATATCATTATGATTCCATTCCAGAAAATATGAAATAGAAATGGAAGTAGCGTTCATGCGTACGTACGGCTTACCGTCTCCATGAACGGTGCATTTCATTTCTTACCTCTAAATGTGATTTAATATTATAAATGAATATATGTACAGGATATATATGACATATATGATATCTACATCATGAATACCATTCTGGATATAATGAACCTTTGACCAAATTAACAACATGTAAGTGTAAGAAGTCTAGTTTTGACTTAAGAACCAAATACCGACAAAATGAACATTATTAACTTAACTGATTACATGATGTTCATAACATGGTATAAAAGGAATAATGAACTTGAAAAAGATTCATAAGAAAGTAGAGATTAACTCAAGTTTATTATTCAGGAGATTAAAGAACGGTCGGGTCAAGTCAGATACGAGGTATGGGACTTCGTCTCAATCTCCTTTCATTGAGGCATATTTTATTTTATACACAACTTTCTTTTATACGGTGTATAAACCCCTTTGACTTTTACGTTTATTCAAAAGGAATCTTTTTTATACGAAGAGTTTACTAAACGACAAAAGGGAATGTTTTTGTCGTACGTATGCGGCGACAACGACTTCTCCGCCTTCGTAACCGTTATTTGAGTTTCGGCTTCCTCTACAAGCCATACCTTCTTTTTTTTTAAAGAAAAATAAATACCATGTTTTACTTTGGTATTGAAAATAGTTTTCATAATGTTTTTATTATATCAATGTGTTGTATTGATATCTCGTGATAGAAATGTGGAAATGTTATGTTTCCTTTATGCATGTTTTATGTGATATGATTATGTTATGGTTCTTGGGCATTATTATGAAGACGGGTGGTTCCGTGATAAACTAAGGGCGGGTGAGCCCGTTATAGCTCTCCAATGCATTGGGTAACGCGAAGGAGTGAAACGTTAAGGTTTCTCCGAAGAGATTTTATGGAATATACTGTGATGGGTATTCCAAACGTAACCAAGAGGGTTACTCCCTACGTAAGAATGTTATGAATGCCTCAAGTTACCTTTATGTCTTATGATTTCTATGATTTATTCATGATTTTATGAGGTATGTTAAAGTGCCTATGTTTTATGGGTAAAGTATGATTTCATTCTTATGTATATATGAACTCCTGTTTCCTTTCCATGTTTTTATAACCCATACTGAGTTTTTATGCTCATCCCATGTTTTTGAAATGTTTTTCACAGGTCAAGGGAAAGGTACATGATAAGATGATAGAGTCAAGGATGTGTCAAGAAATAATCCATTTTTATTTTAAATGTGTTTCCATTGATGGGAATGAAGAATACTATCTTTATGTAACCACTTTGTTTATATGTGGAATGTAATGCATGTTTTATGATCTAATTCTCTAAAACTCTAAACCCGAAAAGATCCTCAATGTGTAATCTTGTAATAACTCAAGATTAAGTAAGGTTTAAGGCTGGGGCCTTATAAAATTAGTTCAATAAATTCATAAATATTGTATTTTTATTTTCATGTGGACTAGAGATTCATGAAATGAATATAAACCATGGAATGACCTATGCATGGTCATCCATACATCATGAGGCATCTATTTACTTCATAACATGAACAAAAATTGATAAAGTATATAATTTAAGAACATGAACCAAAAAATCACTAAATCTATATTTAACCTATATAAGAATAGGAATATACATGATGATATAGAAAAAAATGAAAACAATACTTAACTAAATAAAAGAAGGATTCAGAACTCACTATTATAATGTTAAAGAAGATATGAATCAAAAAAATCCTGAATAAGTGGATAACTTTGGACAAGAAGGGAAATAACACTACAAGAAAATAAGTCTTATCAGTGTATTTAATAACCACCACTAAATTTTTTTTTAAAAAATTTAATATAGCTACAGCTATATTAAACCACATCTCTTTTTTTATGTTTACATTTAGCAGTAGTTCTAATAAAACTACTGCTAAATGTTTTCCAAAACCCAATTTTAGAACCCTCCACCTCCCTCTCCCCCTTCTCCCTGAGCCCCCTCTCCCATCCCCCCACCCTCCCTAATACCTTTTTCCAATTCTCCCACTTTCTCTCTCTCACTGATCACCGCCCGACACCATCGCAGGTCCACCCACCCCTCTCCCCGAATCCTTCAATGGTCACCACTCCCACTCACCAGCTGCTCCCCCCTTATCGGCTGATCCCCCTAGAAAACCCTCTCCTTAAATTCCTCATCAATCCAACCTCAACACCCCCTTGGTCATTGTCTACTCCCCCTACCCCCTAATCACCCCCTCTCCCTCTATCCTTCACTGCCACACCCCTTTCCCCCTCACCACTCCTCATTGATCCCTATGACCAAACTCTGCCTTTATGCCTTGTAGTTATCTCCACCACTGGCTGTCTCCCTTACAGTCTCTCCCGAATGAGCACATAATTTCATTTAGTGGTATGATCTTCAGTGGAAACCATAGGGATAGATATTTAAGTTTCATATTATTTTTATTAGTTCTTTTATTCCACATTTAATTTTGATAATATTGTTTCATATTACATTACATTAATGTATTGATGATTATCTTGTATTTCATTGTTTTATCTTAATAAAATATTTTTTTTATTTTAGTCTACTATTTCATGTGAAATAATTAATTTAAAATAAAAAAATGTAGGGTGTAATATTCCACCCCTTTAAAAGGCCCCCCTTGAAATTTCATCACTCATATGAAATAAAATGATGGTAATTTTTCCTCATTACATTTTTTTTCCAAAGTTGATTCATCGAACTTATGATTTATCTATATACTATTGATGAATTGGGTGATACTATTTCATATATATTTATCTATATAATCTAAAATCACCATTGGATTTCAAATAATAATATATCATTTACTAGTTGTATGACATCTAAGTTTAGTACATGTAATGAACCAAAATTTCTCAAAATACTATGTCCTTTAAATCAACATTATGTTTGAAAAAAAATTATGTACACCACCAAACTAAAAAAATTCATAACTAAAGAGATAAATATTATTAATAAAACTAAAATAAAATTAGAATCAGTTATAAATAAAGAGATATTATTACACACAAAAAATATTAAATTTCAATGATAAATAAGAAATGTGATTTAATTTTCCTTTCCCAAATAATTTATAAAAGTATTATATATTTTATCCTAATAAATTAAATTGGACATTATTAAATGATAATATTTAATATTTAAATATATGAACTAATATATTATAATTTTATAAAAAATAAATTGGTATGAAATATTATCAAGGATACCTAATGTGTAAAAAGATAATTTCTTAATAAAAACAGTCTTCATTTTATTTTGTATTTTATTTTCAAAGAAAAATTTTATAATTTTATAATTTTCATTTGAATAAATAAAATTAATTATTGAATTACAAATATCAAAATTGATTTTGTATGAATTTTGGGGATTTCTCTAATATATGGTATATATTGATAAATAGTTAAAAATATCGTTTTTCAGAAATGAGGAGTTTTATTACTTTATCATTATATAGGAAACAAATAAAATTTTACAAATGATTTTAATTAATAAAAAGAATAAAGTTATTAATTTTAAATTTATTGTTCTAAATTTATAAAACCTATCTTTATCCTTATAAACCAAAAGTAATATTTTTAATTCTAAAAATAATAACTTTGTTATTTTCATTTAATTAAAAATTATTTTTGTAAAATTTGGTTTTGGCATACTTCGAAATCCATATAACATATATATTTTAATAATAATCCAATTTACGTTGTTGAAATAAAAAAATTGGTAATTTTATCCTTCACATAAACCTTAAGTATAAAAATACACTTTTTCTAAAATCTTTTTTGATGTGGTACATGTGTTTATATTAAAATTATCATTTTAAGACCCTGCCCTGGTCAATGATGAAGTTGGGTGATGTTTAATTTTGATTATACTTTTTATATTAACCATTTTTATCTCTGTATCTTAATATACAAGGAGAACAGTGATAATCCAATACCTATGGATAAAAGTTGGATTAATTTACATCAAACACACCTCTGTATGAAAAGGGTTTGAAAGAATTTTTTGATTATGTAATTACAAACCATTTAATGTAAGGTAGAATAAAATGTGTATTTCAATATTGTAAATTCAAATGATGATTAAATAGAAGAGAAGTATGTGATCATTTGACATTGAAACAATTTCTTACTTGATATATATATTGGATTTTTCATTGTGAATCAAATATTATGGAAGAAAAAATAATGAAAATATTTTCAGTGAAACAAAAATGTTCCTCAAAGAGAAGATATCAGTTTGGAATTGGTTAAATGATTCATTTGGTTTTTTAGAATAAAATTTCCAATATTTTAATAGATCAATAGAACCTTCAGTTGACCCTAGGTAGGTTAATCTTGTTTAAAACTTTAGTGAGCAAAAAAAATGTGTTTTATGAATTAGTTGAAGATAGAGAACAAGAACTGTGTGAATAGTGTACAAGTATTCAATGTTTTTTCCTACTTAATTTGTATCATATCAAGTGTCTCGGTGAAATTACTAACAAAAAAGTGTCCATGATTTTTGTAACGCCCCGACCCTAGAAGCCTGGAGCCGGTGCATTATTTTAATACATTGGCATGTTAACAAGGGATCAAATCCCAAAAGACCAATCAGGTTATTAACATTTCACGTACTAGGTACAAACATATGTTATACATTACATGACGAAATGAAAAAATAAACATTGTGTCTCCACATAATACACTCATATCTATTAGCCTATCCCTATAGGTCAGTCATAATATACTTCTTCACATCCTGGGAGAAATATAACATAAGAAAGGGGTGAGCTCAAATGCTCAGTAAAGATAACAATACAACAAAAACTTTCATAAATAAGCATAAACATTGAAGGCAATGTATAAGACTAAAACACAAGCCCTTTAAAATTAAACTTCAGCATAATATGGAAAAGATAAATCAAATAATTCCATTTACTTATTCACATGGATATTCTACTGGTCAAAAAATCACATTTAATGTCAATATCCAATTTCATAATGATGGAATTCGTAATGCTGAACATCATAATGAAATAGTCAAGGCCTCGTGCCAAGAATAAGAATCAGATTTTTTCAAGGCCTTGTTCCAAGACACTAGTTTATCTCATGAGACCTATTTATGCATTAAGAATCTATAGTGGGCTCCACCCGTCACTTAATAAGTCCAACACATTCCTCATATGAAAATGTCAAAATATAACATAAATATTCATATTAAATCCAGCATACAAAATCTTAATAATTTAAACACAAGACATGAATGGTATAAAAATAACACATCCATAGTCAAACTTATCACAAAACCTTAAATACAATATAGAATATTGTATCATAACAAATCAACTTCAAACAAATTTAAAATATATCAAAAGATGTTGACATAGATGAAATCAATACTATTTGAGAGAAATATCTCTTTTTAAAAAAAAATTAAAAGTCACATAATTATAAAAGAAAACATTTATTATAAAAATATTCTTATATGATTTTATGTGAGACTTATAAGGTGTTATAATGGTGGAAAATATCCACACTCATTTTATATGTTAAAAAACATTTTTACATTAATTCGTCGAAAAGGTCATAAAGTGGGTTGTTTGGAAAACGACAGAATGATTCCTTTCAAAACATTTTATAAAAATTAAAAAAAAGTTATAAATAAATTTAACCCATATTATAGGAAATATTAAAAAAATTGAAATACATTTTTAAGAAACATGAATGTGGATGATAAAAAGGCCCCGGTATATACTTACGTATAAACAACCTCGAATAAATAAAGAGATTGTAAAATTAACCCTTACCTTGTACTTTTACTTAGTAGAGGGTAGGTTAACCTCCTATATAATGGTTTGATAGTTATTATAAAATTATACAAGAACCACATACATAAATATTATTTCATATATGATCTTCTAATATTACATTGTTAATGATATTTCAGCAGTATCATCTTTTTAGGTGTTAACTGATTCGTTTTCCTTTATATTATTTATTACTTAAGAAAAATTTGTTATAGATAGGATTAATTTTAATCATATAATGAATTATATTAATTTCTAAAAAATTATTTTTAATCATAAAATAAAAATTATTCTGGAATGTTTACGATGGGAAATGAATCTCATCGCGTTCATGGAGACGGTTATATGTACGAACGAACGAGCGAAAATATCATTCTATTAGTGGTGAAATAATATGTAATTGGATGTTATATCATATATAATGAATTATTAACATGTTATATTTATTATTTACAAACATTATACTCATTTTAATACCCATCCAAATAATTATGTGTTGAATAACAAATTACACCATGACGTGGAGACGATAAGCCATACGTACGCATGTATGGTGACTTTTTCATTCATAGGATGAATAGAATAATGAATATGGTGTTACCATATTTATAATAACATGAAAATATTTAAAACTCACTTTATTTATTACTTTGTTATTGAAAAAACAAAGAAAAAGGAAGTGGAAAAAGGAAAGAACTTTGAAAGCGGTGATGAAATTGTTACTTCTTTTTCGGGTGATTCCTTTTGATTAGAACAAAAGGGACCTTAGGTTGGATTTCAGAGCAAATTAATGACTCTAGGATAAATTGAGGGTTTTTGGGAAGATATTTGAGCAGGGGTTGGCAAATCCAAATGGCTTTGGTGGTGTGATTTTGAGAGAAGGGATGTATCCTTTTATAAGAGATGTGAGGGTTACTTTAGGATAAGCTTGAAATATTATTTTATTGTAAAATAATTTTCACTTTATAATGGCTTAAAATAGATTTATTTCAAGAATAAGGTGGGGAAGGGTCTAAATACTCTCAACCAATATGTTCTAGACAGGTTTAGATCACCAAATTAATATTATCTTTTAGATTTAACTCTTAGTTAAATAGTTTATCTTTTACCATGTATTATTGTATTATTATAATAAATGGTCAATGAACTTACTATAAAAAAGTAAAGAAAACCCCATGTGTTTCATTATGTACATATATAACATTATATAAGTCCTTTGGATGACCCTTATATTTTTTAGAAATATTATAACAATTAATAATATAGTATTTGTTTTAAAAACTCATTTTGGTAAATTTTGACACTATTTGGTATTTTATTTTTTAGAAAGTCATAACAAGTTTATCACTTTGAAAAAAAATTATTTAATCAACCAAAACATGTAATATTATCCTATAAAATTATTTTAATGAATTAAATGTCTCAATTTACATTTATTTGGATATTTATAATATGAATTATTTTAATCTTTCATTAAGAAAAAATTATTGTATCATCATTGTGTCATAAATAAATTTAATTATTTGATTAATAAAAATTATAAATAAAATACCTTTATTTAGAAAATATATTTATATTTATAATTAATATTTATAGTCTAATTTATCTTATGTATAACTCTATATTTAAAATGGTTTAGTTATTAATCTTTCTAATTTAACACTTTTAACTCGTCTTTAAATAAAATAATAATAAATGTCCAAATCTAATCTAAGTGAAACAAAAGGATCATATTTTATTCCTAAGGTTGATTTTTGAAGAAATAAACTTATCCAATAGAATTTGGACATGTGTTATGGTAATTTTAATATTATTTTTACCTTTAATTACCTTATTTACTTTTTACTGTGGTAAACAAAATTCAAAAGTTACTATTCACCAAAAATTATTTTCATCCTATTGAACCACATTTAATTTAATGATTTAAACAATGTCTCTCTAATATTTTAAATTCAATTCATAGAAGTATAAAATATACATTTTATGGAAATTTTCAAATGTGCCTAGAAGATGGGTAAATGTGCCTTGAAGGTGGGTAAAAAGATGTAAAAAGGTTCAATAAAATTTTATATATCTAATATTATTATAAAATTACTTTAATAAATTAAATTGGACTAATATAGGTATTTTTTATATATTTTTACTTTATAATAAAATTAAATATGCATAATTATTTAAATAATAAGTAGTTTTTAACAATAACACATTATTTTTAACTATTAATTAAAAATTGAAAGTTTTCAGAAAAATACTAAAAATTCACCCTAGATAATTTTAATATTATAAATTAAAAAATGATGTATATTTTACCTATTTTAAAACATATAATTTTTATTAATTAATTTAAAATTAATTATCGTTATCAAAACTAGAAAGTGGGTTTTTGAGCAAGAAACCAATCAAAAGATTGATATGTGTTTATCTCCGATTTAAATGTGAAATTACTTCCAATGGACAAAATTGGATTAAATGATAAAAACAAAATATAATTATACTTAAAATATATTCGAAGTTATAATTTAACAATATAAATTATTTTGATTAAATGAATTTTTTTCAACTAAAATTTAGTATTTTTCACTATTCATCAAAATATGAGTTATCATAAAAACACCAAAAAAATATCCAAAATAATTTTTTATGTCATTATTCTAAAGAAGAATTTTATTTTTTCAAATCTAATATATAAAAGTGTCAAATATTGGATTTAAAAAGAGTTCTACATTAAAAGGCGATAACATTTCATTTTTTTAAAACACTTCATTTATATGAAAATTTGAATTTTTTCTTATATTATATATAAAAAACATAATATGGATGTTAAAATTATATGGAGTATATAAAATTACATATGCAGTTACATAATCACTTTTTAAATGGCTAGTTTGGTAAGTAATGGTGCGCTCAAACTAAGTGTCGCATGTGGTCCAAGCTATTGAATTACTTTAAAGAGATAACATATTATGAAATCCTAGGGTGTTACATTCTCCTCTCCTTCAATAAATTTCATCCTCACAATTTAAAATTGTTCTTTGAAAATAAACGGTTGAAAATAGAAAATACCTTGGTGGATAACCACACTAGAAGTAGGGTAACTAAAATTTATTCTTAATAAGAGGGAAAGTGTAATGCGAAAGTACCCACCAAATTAGGATTTTCAATTATAGAACATTGGTGAAATGTTGAGACACATAATTAGAGGAAGAACATAAATATTTATAGGTAATGATTTAGGTCATCAATCACAAACAAGTGTATAATAAATTGAAAATTGAGGGCCAAAATGCAATAAATATATAACAACTTAAAATATTATTGGTTCATGAAAACGTAAGGTACTAAGATTACACATTTTTGGTTTTAAGATCCTTTCCATAAAGTTTAAGAATTAATTAATTCATAGAACATGAAAAAAATACATGACAAGTAGAGTTCTATCCTTTAACTAATTTCTACCATAGACTCATCTTTCACTCCAAAAGATAATAGAACTCAATAATATTCTATTTATACTAATCTTAAAGGATTTCAATAAAAATGAATTTGTAATTCATATTTCATACAATTTTAAAAAACTACATTATACAAACTAGGACATCACGTAGGCCATTTGTAGGGGATGCACCTTTGTTGCCCTTCGGTTGTGGGTTCATGTGTTGCAACCTTGCCGGACACGATGAGTTGTTGCCAGACCTCCGGATTGACATTTTTATAAAAATCCAAATATAATCTCAAGAAATGTTTTAACCTTAAAAAATAGTATCTAGTGTCCAAATTAGTTCATTCCAACCTTTAAACTTTCCCAAAATACTTCGGTTTAAACTCATAGTCCAAAATTTATAATGAAGGTAAACATATTACAGATCTCTTTTACCATGTAGTAACATGTGATTACCTTAATCATGTATTCTATTAAAACACGGTAACACACTTAATTACCATAAAACCTTATTTATTACATTCATTCTCCCTTATTCCTTATTGAATACTAGATATACTCTTTATATCCAAAAAATTTTATTACTCTAACTATGATGGAATAAACAAACCATTAATCAGTTCCAAGGTAGTCAAGAATATCCAATATGATTTATCCAGATCAACCCTATCTTATTCTAAAACCACTACCTCAGTACCAGGACTATATTAAGGTTTATCTTTCCTTAAACCATGTATTTTTTCAAAAAAAATTAACTTTTTATTAAGTCACTTTTCTTAGTACCATATAATCTCAAATCCTTAATGAAATAGTACTCCAGTACAATCCTTATTTATTTCCATAATTAATATTACAAGTAAATCGTTGATACAACACTCAAATGACATAATTAATTGATAAAAATATAAGAAGACTAATTATTCCTCTTCATCTGTGACAGTATCATAACTTTATTATTATCTAATAGCATCATTTGGGGTATACTCTGATGATTGGTATATTGATTCACATAGTGTCCCAACTCCTTGTAGATAGAGAATTGTATATTTGAAACCTTTTTCTTACCCATGAAATCACATACTTTGTGCCCTTTTTCTCCACACTTATAAAAAACTCTCATTCCCTTCAATAATTTATTAAGGTGATTCTTTCCACAGTTATCACATTTGGGAAAATTCTTCATTCCCTTCTTCCCTTTATCCATCTTTCTCTCTACCATCTTTTTCTTCTCTGGATTCCCTTAAAGGCTATACTTCTCAAATAATTATTTACATATATTATTAACAATGATATTATTTCATCATATGATGAGAATTAATAGGAGACTATTTACCTTCTAAATGTTGGATTAATACAATGAAAGTTTTAATTCATTATACTCTTTAAATCATACATATTCCTAGAGTTATAATTCATTTTACTGGGCACCATTTCTAATTAATGTAATACACTACATTAGTTTATGAATCACTATAAATTATGCCAAACTAGTAAAACACCTAACATAAATTTAACAGTTTATGCATATAATCTATAATCACAAAACAAAATTCCATTGAGGAGGTATTTACTCAAAAATAATTCATAGTGGTTTGTAAAGAAAATGTGAATTATCCTAAGCATATCCCCCAAGAGTGTTGTAACCAAGAGTGTAGCAAGGATCATTGTCATGTACTAGGATACCTCGGGTCAAGCCCGCAACTATATGTTGGATTTTTCACTCCTAGGTATATCTGTGCTAGAGCCGCCTCTACCTACTCGTTTCCAGACATGGATGTAATTCTTATAAAATACACAAAATCTCTGAATTACCAAAATTAAATGAAGTTCTTCTATACTTTTCTAAAAATATATCTTAGGGTAATGTTCTTTAGTCATATTTTTTATAAATATTGCTTCCAAGGTTTGTACTAAACTTCCTCTGATACCAACTATAAGGCCCTGAAATCAGAAGTCTGGAGCTGGTGCATTATTATAATACATTGGCATGATCACAAGGGATCAAATCCCGAAAGACCGATCTATTTAGTATCCTTGGAAGTACTTGATACATACATAAGTTTACATTACATGATGAAATGAAATGGAAACATTGTTTATCCATAGAATACACTCATATACATTATCCTATCCATGTAGGTCAGTCATAATATAATTCTTCACATACTGGTAAAAATAAAACATAAGAAAAGGGTGAGCTCAAATTCTTTGTAAGGATAAAAATATAGCAGAAACTTTCATAAATATGTATAAACATTGAAGGAAATTTATAAGAATAAAACACAATCCTTTTAAATTTAAACTTTAGAATAATATGTCAAAGATAAATCAAATAAATCCATTTCATTATTCATGTGGATATTTTACTAGTCGAATAACCACATGTAATATCAATAGCCAATTTCATAATGATAGAATTCATAATTCTGGACATAATAACCACAGAGTCAAGGCCTCATTCCAAGACTATAGATAAGATTTTGTCAAAGCCTTCTTCCAAGACACTAGTTTGTCTCATGAGACCTACAAATGCATCAAGGATCTATAGTGGGATCCACCCATTACTTAATAAGTCCAATGTATTCTTCATATGAAAAGGTTGAAACTTAAGATAAATATATGTATTAAAAATACCATACAAAATGTTAATACTTTAACCATAAACCATGAATGAAATAAAAATAACACATCCAAAGTCAAACATATCACAAAACCCTTAATACAAAAAGTAAGATTATATCATAATAAATCAACTTCAATCAAATGTAAAATCCATTAAAGGATGTTGACATAGATGATATCATAATATTTGAGTGAAATACCTCTTTCTAGTTTGAAATCATATAAAAGTCACATAATTATAAAAGAAAAAATTTATTATGAAAAATATTATTATAATCGTGTAAGGAAGGATTCAAAGGTTTTATAATGTAGGAAAATATCCACACCCACCGTATAAGTTAAGAAAAGCATTCTTACCATAATTCACCGAAAATGTTATAAAGTACCTTTTTTGGAAAATGACAGAAAGATTCCTTTCAAAAAATATTATAAAATTTAAAAAAATGGTATAAATTACTTTAACCCATATTATAAGAAATAGTAAAAATGTTTTGAAATACATTTTTAAGAAACAAGGATGTGGATGATAAATAAGACCCAGTAGATACTTACATATAAACAACCGTAGATAAATGAAGTGATTGTAAAATTAGACATTTCCTTGTATTTTTCTTTAGTTGAGGTTAGATTAACATCTTGTATAATGGTAAAATAATTGTTATTAAATTATACAAGAACCACATACATAAATATAATATCATATATCATCTTCTAATATTGCTTTGTTAATGATATTTCAGCAGTATCTTCATTTTGGGTGTTAACTGATTCGTTTTCCTTTTTATTATTTGTTAAGTAAGCCATGTTTATTATGGATAATATGTATTTGATTCATATATATAATTTTATTAAGTTATAAAATATTATTTTTAATCATAACATGAAAATTATTCTTGAATGGTTATGATGGTGGATGAATCTCATTGCGTTCGTGGAGACGGTAATAAGTACGTACGCACGAGCGACAATATCATTCTATTGATAGTGAAATCATATGTAATTGGATGTTATATTAAATAGAAATAATAATTAACATGTTATATTTATTATTTAGATCAATTATACTCATTATTATACCCATATAAATAATTAAGTGTTGAATAACAAACTACACCACAATGTGGAGATGGTAAGGTGTACGTACACACATATGGTGACTTTGTCATTCATAGAATGGATAGAATAATGAATATGGTTTTAACATAATTATAAAAACATCACATAATGTATAAGGTACTGGATTTATTACTTTATTATGTAATCAACAAAGAAATAGTCAGTGGAAGAAGAAAATAACGATGAAAAAGGTAATCAAATTATTACCTCTTCTTCGGGAGCTTCCTTTTGATTTGAAAAAAAAGGATCCTTAGGTTTGATTTTTGATCAAATTAAGGCCTCTAGTTTGAATTGAGGGTATTTGGAAGGATATTTGAGAAGGTTTTGGTGGAGCCAAATGGCTTTGGAGGTGTGATTTTGAGATAAGGGGAGTACCCTTTTCTAAGAGAGGTGGGGGTTACTTCTGGGAAAGCTTGAAATATTATTTTATTATAAAATCATTTTCAGTTAATAATAGCTTAAAATGGATTTACTACAACGATATGGAGGGGATGGGTCTAAATCCTCTCAAACAATAGGTTTTAGATAGGTTTAGATCACCATATTAACTTTATATTTTATATTTAACTCTTAGTTAAATAGTTTAAATTTTACCATATATTCTTGTATTATTATAATAAATGGTCAATAAACTTACTATAAAAGCCAAGAGAACCCCATGTGGTTCATTTTTGACATATATAACATTATATATGTCCTTTTTACGAACCATATATTTTTATAAATATTATATCCTTTAATACTGTAGTATTTGTTTTAAAAACACATTTATGTCAATTTTGACACTATTTGGTATTTTATTCTTGTGGAAGTCAAATAACATTATCACATCGAAAAATAAGTATTTAATCAACCCTAATAGGTCATATTAACCTATAAAATTAGTTTAATGCATAAAAAGTCTCAATCTACATTTATTTGGATATTTATAATATCAATTATTTTACTCTTTCAATAAGAAGGTAATTAATCTATCATCATTGTGTCATAAATAAATTTAATTATTTAATGTCTAAAAATTGTAAATAAAATACCATTATGTAGGAAATATTTTTATATTTTTAATGAATATTTAAAGTCAAATATATCTTCTGTATAAACCTATATTAAAAATAATTTAGTTATTAAACGTTCAATTTAGCACTTTTAACTCTTCTTTTAAAAAAATAATAATCAATGTCCTAATCTAATCCATGTGGACCAAAGAGGGTCATATTTTTTTATAACGTTTATTTTGGTCTATATAAACTTATCCAATAGAATCCAGACATGTGTTAGGGTAATTTTAATATCATTTTTACCTTTAATTACATAATTTACGTTTCACAATACTAAATAAAATTCAAAAGTGAATATTCACCAAAAATTATTTTCATTCTATTGAACCACATTTTACTTACTGATGTCAAACATGGGTCTCGAATTTTTGAAATTCAATTCACATAAATGGTAAAATTACATTTTATGCAAATATGAAAATGTGCCTAAAAGGTGGGTAAATGTGCCTTAAAGGAGGGTAAAAAGACGTTAAAAAGTTGAACAAAATTTTATACATCAAATATTATTATAAAATGACTCTAATGAATTAAATTAGACTAATATATATTATTTATCTATTTATACTGTAAAATAAATTTAAATAAAAATAATAATTTAAATAAAAAGTCATTTTTTACAATAACGCATTGTTTTCACTATTCATCAAAAATTGAAAGTTTTCAGAAAAATACCAAAAATTCACTCAAATATAATTTTGATATTCTGAATTAAAAAATGATTTCTATTTTACCAATTTAAAAACATGTAAGTTTCACTAATTAAATTAAAATTAATTCTCATTATCAAAACCAGAAAGCGGGTTTTTTAGAAGTAAAAACATTCAAAAGATTGATATGTGTTTATGTCTAATTTAAATGTAAACTTACTTCCAAGGTCCAAAATTTGATTAATTGATAACAAAATAATATTATTATACATAGAAACAATTCAAATGTATAATTTATCAATATAAATTATTTTGATTAAAAAATTTCTCTTCAATTAAAATTTAGTATTTTTCACTATTCATAAAAATATGAAAGTTATCATAAAAACACCAAAAATTTATCCAAACTAAATTTTTATGTCCCAATTATGAAGAAGATGTTTATTTTGTCATATTTAATATATAAAAGTGTCAAATATCGGATTTAAAAATGTTTATCTATTAAAAGGCTGTAAAATTTCATTTTTTTAAACCATTTCTTTATATTAAAAATGGAATTTATTATTATATTATTTCTAAAAACACATTATATGGGTGTTAAAATTATATAGAGTGTATAAAATGAAAATTTTAGTTACTAAAATTCAAAACCGCTTTTTAAAAGGCTAGTTTGCTAAGTAATAGTACGCTCGAACTCGATGTTGTGTGTGGACCAAGCTATTGAATTACTTTAAAGTGGTAACATATTATGAAATACTCGGGTGTTACAATTTTATATTTCATTCATGATTAATTTAGTAAATATAGGATCTCTAAATGAGTCAATGAGATAAATAAAGTCATAAAAAAACATGGACGTGATTATACAATGATACATGCATGCCCTAATGATTACATTCTTTAATGGGGAGAAGAATCTAATAAAGAATAATGAATAAGATTTAATAAAAGTATATGAAAGTCAATGAACAATAATCACTACAAAAAATGGCTTTATATGCACTAGTTATTTTAAAACTCTAGCTAAAAACATTGTTAATATCCCATTTGTCGGTGCTAAAAAACATTGTTAAAGGGGGTCTTCAACAGTGCTTTTTTTAGCATTGTTAAAGGGGGTATTTAATAGTGAAAAAAATGTAGTTAAAGGGGGACCTTTATTAGGTCTTTTTTACTAGCACTGATAAATTCCCACATCTTATCCATGCTTTTAAAAAAGCACGGATAAATGGCGTCCTTTAACACTTCTTGTAAAAAACACTATTAAAGGTGGCCTTTATCAGTGCTTTTTCAGAAGCAATCATAAAGACCCCCCTTTATCAGCACTTTTTTTGTAGTGTTTATAAATGTATACATCAATAAAAATGATATTTCATTAAGAATAATATATTAATATATAAATCTATTTATATTAACATAAATATAATATATGTTTTTTAAAATATGTCTTTTGATAAGGTAAATAGGCATTTACACATTATATATACGATATTTTTTAAAAATGGATTATAAAATAATTAAAAAAATATTTTTAATTAATAATTTTCTTATTATCATCGAGTAATAGTCATTTAATTTCAATTTTAAAATAACAAAAATAAAAAAATTAATAAAATATCTAAAATAAGAAGAAAACATACCTCAAACTTCAAAAGGCCATAACTTTTTATCCTGGTGTCCATTTTAGCTCCACTACATATAAAATTGAAGAATGCGATGATCTATATGCCCTTTGTTATAGGGGTAAACTTGAATCACGTTTTATTAGGCCAAAAAATGGTCTACAAGGACTCCAAAACTTAGTTTTTAGTTGGGGTACCCCAATTTTTTAACGTTCAATGGATTTTCAACCTCATTTAAGGGGGTCTTATTGCCTTTTTTCGGTAGAGACTAAATTTAGTCTCAGGACTAAAATTTATATTGATATTATGGTTTTAAATTTTTTTTATTTTTCCTAATGTAATTCTATTTATAATTAAATATATGCATTTTTTCTTATATTTAATTATAATAAATCACTAGTATATTCTAATATATGTAAATAAATACATATTATAAAAATGAATTTAAAAAAATATCAAACCATTTTTTAAATTATATATACATATACATATTTGTGTGTTAATAAAGGGATATATATTTATATTATAGTATTGTATATGTAAATGAATATAATATACAGTATATTTAAATAAATATAACTATATATATCACACAAAAACACACACATATATAGTATAAATTTATTTTAAAATAATTATATAAATATATGTAAATATATATATATATATCTATCTATGAACAAAAATATCATTAAATAGTTAGAAAAACAATATAGTGTATTGGTAAAGGTGTTCCATCTTTGAAGAAGAGGCTTAGGGTTCAAATCCAGGTGGGTGCACAAATGGTTAGAAATTCACCAAGAATATGTAAAATGGAGTGTGGTGAAAAGTGATGGTCAAGGGGGGTGGAGCACTGAAGAAGGGGTTCTGGAAGCAATGATAAAGGGGTTCGGGAATATAGGTGTCTGAAAAAATATAATTTTACCCCCCTTTAATAGTGAAGCCTTTATTAGTGCTAAAAAAATCTCTATTAAAGGCCCCCATTAACATCGCTAAAAAACACTGTTAA
Organism: Viscum album; assembly: GCA_963277665.1. Lineage (NCBI taxonomy): Eukaryota > Viridiplantae > Streptophyta > Magnoliopsida > Santalales > Viscaceae > Viscum > Viscum album. Next base: position 752,066,610 of record OY728132.1, on the reverse strand, counting down.
ATGACCCTTTTTACAGAACTTTTTAGAACTGATAAAACATTCTGTCTTTTAACCATGATTGGATTTTCAGTGCTTTTTTAGCATTGATAAAGCCATGTTCAAGCATTGTTAAAGGATTATTTTGTAGTAGTTAATGATATTATAAATTAACTCAACCCCAGGAAAAAATATAAGTAGAAAAATCCTAAAAAGGTATTGCCATACATTACTCTAAAAGCACATTTGAAAAGATAATGCATGCCATCTATGACTTCATACAATATAAAGTAGCATGATGAGGATAGTAATGATTTATTAATTAGACTATATAAATATTCAAAATCATAAAATATGTTTGATTATTTATATCCAGGTTTTTCTTCATATCCTTGAAATGTATGTTTGGTATTTACTTATGATGGTTTTAACCCTTTTGGTACTTTAATTACTAATTATTGAATTTGTGCAATTGTTTTTATCCCCAATAATATGCCTCTATAGATGTTTATAATGAAGTATTATTTCATTACTTCGATGATTATTATTGGAAAGAAAATTCATTGAAATGACATTGATGTATACCTTTAACCTCTGATCAACGAATTCTGAGAATTATGGGATGATGGAATTGAAATATATGATGCTTAAACGGGACAAATATTTAAAATTCATGCTAATTTAAAGTGAAAAATTAGTGACTTTATTGGAAAATGAAATTTATCTAGTTGGACACTCATAATTGTGTGTCTTGTCTAATTTTAAATTTTGATTTTGAACCTCAATGATTAAATCATAGCAAAAAATTTTGTTTTATATTTTATCATAAATTTCTTGATACATCTCATAAATTCAAGTTTAACAGGACATGATTTTATGGAGATATTTAAATGAGAATGTCTTCGAAAGGTGATATCTAGTTCATAAATCATGGAAAAATTAATGAATGACACTAAAGAATTTGGAAATTTTCATCAGAATAAAGAAGGGGGAAAGGGTATGAGGTATAATATCTGAAGATTATTCAACAAAACATTGGAAGAAAAAGAGTATATTTTTTTAAACTTCCTTATTGTGAGTTTAATTCGATACGTCATAATCTTCATTTAATTCAAATTGAGAAGAACTTCTATGATAATATAATTTTTACATTACTTAATGAGTAGGGGAAATCGAAGTATCACCATAATGCTCGCAAGGATTTGGATTCAATGAATATAAAGGATGTTTTGTGAAAAAAATCAAAATTCGAATGATCCTTCAGGTATTTTTGTAATGAAAAAACCTGAGAAAAACCTATTCATTCAAACATTAAATAATGTTAAAGTTACATATGGATATTCAAGTAACATATCCAGGTGCATTGACTTAAAACATCAAATGGTACATGGGTTGAAAACCCATGACATGCATATCTTGATGGAGTAGTTGTTTTCATTGGCATTGCGTAATCCATTACTTGAAAAAGTAATTGTGGTTCTAGTTAAGTTTTATATTTTTTTTCAGATTACTTTGATGAAAAACTATAAATCAAACTGAGCTTGATAAACTTCAAGAAATAATTTTTTTTACACTTTTTCATTTAGAGATGATATTTCCCCCTTCATTATTCATAATCATGATTCATTTTACTGTTTATTTAGTTAAAAAAACTAAGCTTGGGAGACTAGTACACTATTGATGGATGTATCCAATTGAGATGTGCGTTGATATTATTTTTATTTTCATTGGTGAATTCTATTTTATCAAATCATTTCATAAATTTTATTATATTTTTCCTATTTTTTTCAAGTACTTAGGTCATTTGAAATCATATGTGAGGAAAAAGGCCCAACTGAAAGGTGCTATTAGTAAAGGTTACATAGATGAAGAGTGTTTGGCCTTTTTTCTAGGTATTTTATGTGATTGAGACTATATTAAATCATGCTAGATGTTATGATGAAATCTCCACTAGTTCCCATTCTGGAAGACATTCATTTGTTTTTTCTAAATATTGAATGACCATTTAAAAAGGGGTCAAATTTTATGATGACTTAATTAATGTTTCTAAAAGAACATAGATATTTGATACTCAATTGTTTTATTGTGGATCCATTTATTGAATAATTGTTACTAAAAATAAAGAGGTGAATAAGGGGTCGAGATCTAAATAATATATAATAAACAAAAGATGTTAATAAGAAGGTCGTTGAATGGTTCTCCTATCGTGTAAGTATGTACTCATATTCATATAATTGATGTGTAGTTAATTTTTAAATTTTAAAGTAAATTATTATATCCTTTTTTCTAGATAATGAATGATGATAATTGAGATAAAATGTCAAATGATTTGATGTTTTTGGATCAAGGTCCTCTAAGGAAAGCTAAGATATTTTATGCCTAAAATATTCATGGATTCTGGTTTCATACAATTTATCCTAGAGAAGACTTGAAAGATCAAAATATTTGTGTATTTACACTTGACAAGGTAGGATACTATGGGTAGATGAATGATATAATTAAATTAAACTATCATATCTGGTATTCAATTGTCTTATTGAAATGCAAGTGGGTCAACATTGATAGGAATATAATGAAATATTCATTACATTTTACTTATGTTAACTTCTCTCGCTTGATGGATACCAGTGAGCATGCATAGCATGATCCATTATCTTAGCATCATAAGAGAAGATGGTTTTTTATGTGAGTGATGAAATACATGAATGTAGGACTGTTGTTGTACACTTAAATAATAGACAATTACATGACATGGGTGATTAATACTAATTGGTTCTTTGTGACAGGGAACTACATCAACCACAAAACATTGAACAGTTTTTTCCTGACAATAAAAAAACAATAGAACTTGGAGGAGATGGTATAAATGGAGGAATCGTCACAATAGAGGTTTATAAAAATGATTATAATGAAGATGAAGATAATTTAATGTATAAATTGGTAATGATAATATATTAAAATTTCTCATTGATAAGTGTTTTGTAAATATAAACAATATTCTAGTTTTTTTTTTTTTGTAAAAAAACAGTTAGTTTTTCATTTTCTATACATTTAATATAACTTAACAATTTGAAATGATAGAATGTAGATAAAAAAAAATTAGGTTCATATCCTGTCAGTATCTTGGAGCATGCCACCACTACTCTCATTCTTTATGGATCCTAGTGATTCTGTTATACTTGAGACTACTAGTGTGCCAGTACTTTACCTGGATGTTGTTGGTTTCCCAGAACATGATTCACCTATAGCAATGGATTAGTTATTCCTCCCTCTATCTAGTGTATATTATCAATTTACCGTTACTAGTATGTATGACATTTTTCAATATCAAAAAATATATTTTAGTTATGTTTTAATACATTTTTCATACAAATAATGGAAACCATAAAAGGGATTCAAATATAGACATGGAAGATGTGTGGGACCTAAAGGACATTAAGATTATCATTCCATTTGATGATTTAATGGTGACTACTAGTGATCGGAAATCACAAAGATAAATTGAAATATTGAAGGAAAAGGTGAAAGAACAACAATCTTATAGGAAAACCTAGGATCATCTGTGATCAAAAGGGGAAAATGATTTAGTTTTGGAATTTCAACAGATGACTGGAATGATCCGTGAGGGAATTTACAACCTTATAGCTCATCTGACTGAGTTTAATTCTAAATTCTATATATCATTCAAACATTTTCAAAAAAGACATAAAAATACATAAATAAAACAAAAAATGACACTTTTATATAAAGACACATATTTCAATTCATACTGACCATATCTTGTCCCATATAGTCATGTGGTTGATTCTTAATTGTCAAAAATGAATAATATATCATTATCCATAATTTGGAAGACATTATGAGCTTGTTTTCTTGGTTTTGACTCAGTAAACACATCTTAAAAGTACAAAATCCATTAAAAACAAGTTTTGGGGTAAAAGTTTTGGAAAAAAATGTTATATTTCACTAAAATAAGCGGTCAAATACTATATATTTAATTTTTAAATGTAGGAACTTATGGTACAAAATTCTGAGTTATGGTTTTATTAAGATGGATATAAAGGCATTTCTAGTGTTTTAAAACACTAAAATGTGAATATAATTGTCAAAAATAAGGAAAAATACCTCTAATGTAAGAACCTGGTTCTTACTTTTGAGGTACGGGTTTCTCCCATTCTATTTTCCTTAAGTGGTTTTGATAAAATATGGAAAAAGGGTAAATATCACAAATTTTGGAAGTACACGCCGTGTACTTTTCAACACGCCATGTACTTTTGGTCGTGTGGGATGAGTGCACGGGGCGTGTGGCCATGTCGGAAATGAAGGGTGTAGGAACCAACTACATGTTGTGTAGTGGTCCCTTACACGCCATGTAGTCAGTCAGCAGGCAAATAGTAAGGAGGTGGCCAGCTATGTGACAGAACACGCCATGTACTCAAGAAGACACGTTGTGTAGTCATGTCGGTAGATGAACAGTGCTATACTGGTGGGAGACCACCAGAGGAACAGTTTAAAAATGGGAAGTACAAACCATGTACTTGGAAATACACATCATGTACTTTGCTTTTTTCTCATAAAATAGGAGGTAGCCTCCCTGTTTATAGGGAAGTCTTATAATGGGAAGAGGGCTCTGGGGAGGAAGGCCGAATCTTTGAGGATCCGTTGAGCGCACGTTAGGAATCTGTTTCCACCACGGACGATCTCGTTGGAACCGCACGAGTAAGCCCTCCACTCGTATTTAATCGTTCATTCCAATTCTTCCTCTAATGAACGTTATTTGCATTTAAGCGAGAATTATTTTACGTCAGATCCATGACGTCTTTGGGCGTTTCGGGAATTGGCGTTCACGTATATCGTTTGTTGGTGTTAAAGGTAAGTGGCTTGGTGTTTATATTCCAACTGTCGTGCATTTTTTTTTTTGAGCTACGAAACCATATTTTGGATGTTGTGTGGCTAAATCCGTGGATATTTTAAATACCTATAATTGTTTAGGTAATTGAATGTGATATAAAAATGCTCTTTGGGATCACTTCTTAGATCCAAGACCACCCTGGGGGTGTGTTCCTCTGTTTAGCCGTTTGGCCAGGATACCTGAGGGTATGCCTTGTTTATTTTATGCCTTTAATGAAATGATTGTAGAATTTACTTGAGAGGAATTTCTTGTTTACTGCTTGTTTACATGTTGGACTCGGCCTAGTTACCTGTTTAGCCTGAGGGTAGTGTTGTGAATAGCCTGTGGGCACTGTACTATTTAGCTTGTGGGAAACTTCTTCTGTGCATGTGGCCAGCTGATTCTGTGCCTGTGGGCGACACTTATTTAGCCTATGGGAAAATTTTTCCGTGTCTATGGGCAGCTGATTTTGTGTATGTGGGCGACACTTCTTACGCCTGTGGGAAAAATCCGTATGCATGTGGGCAGATTCTTGTGTTTATATTTCTCTTTACCTGAGGGTATGAATTTATGTGTCAAAGGACATTGACAGTTTACTTAGAATATTCATTGTGGTGGTATTTTATATAAGTGATTAAATGGATATTAAAATGGAAATATACCTGGTTAATTTAGTTACTTTCAGTACTTCTTACTTTATTGCATTTTATTACTGCACACTACTGATGCATGCTTTCACACAGTTTGGCACAAGCCTTTGGTGGGTGCCTACTGGGAATTTATTTCTCACACCCTGTTTGGGTTATGCATTTCATCTCAAATAGATTAAGTTGCTGTAGGTGTGGATAGGGGAAAAAGTCCTTATACAGGTACTTGATTGCTACTGGGGTGTTGGAGAGCATGGGACCGAGCATTGGCTCACGATGTCGCTGGCTGTTCTATTTTGCTTTTCTGTACATGTACTTTAGTTTTATTGTATTGTATTGTAGTGTAACATGTTCTGGCTATTTTATAGAAAAGTGACATGCTACATCTTTATATATATATGACTGCTGGTTTCTCTTTTTGTTATCAGTTATCCATTTCAGTTATATATATTATTGCTTCTTTTGCTGTTGTTGTATGTTTATATTATATTCTGCTACACTACACTTTGAAAAATGAGGGCATAGTTTCCCCACTATCTGAAATGGGCCCTCACTTCTAGTCGGTGGCCTCTGGCATTTGGGTAAATGTGCTTGAGGTTATGTGGGGAACCGGGTTCGGGGCACCCGTTGAGTGGCACCCGGAACCAGGACATGACAAAGTGGTATCAGAGGAGTTCTTTTCTTTGACTTTCTATTTGAATACTTAGTCATGGATAGGATGGGAATGGTTTTTGGTAATAAGTTTTGCACAGGCGTAGCTAACTCGTGTACAGGGAAAATCCAATTCACCTCATATTGCAATTTTATTGAATTTTCAATTTATAGTTGATATGATTTCACCGTTTGGTGATGCACTTATGATTGTGCTATTATATTTTATATGTGGGTTCTATTTAGTTGCAACCCGATGAGATGAGGGTATGCCATCTCATGAATCATTTAGGCACATGCTAGAAATCACATGCCATGCATAGATCCATGCCATATAGGTGCATTAGAAATTGCATGGTGTTGTGATAGTAATTGTGCTAGTGAAGGCATGCTATTGTGATAGCTGCTTTGATAAATAATTGTTCTTTGATAGGGTATTATTGTGTGAGCTTGTTTATATAATGGACTCCAAACATTGGTTTTTTGGGAGTATGGGCCCCCATTTACCGGAATTTTGAGGATCATTGACTGTTTATTTTGTTATAACATAGAGAATATGCCATACTTTGATTCGTGGGGAGTATGGGCCCTCACGGGTCATAATTTTACACTTAGGTGTTGTTTTTCAGTATTTTCTGGGATCCGGAGGAGTTTCTGAGGCATATTATCTGGACACCCAGTATACACACCGTGTAGTAATTTAGACATGTTGTGTATGTTCTTCTATTCCGGAAGAAAAATAATCTTTTTGAGTACACCCTGTGTACCCTAAGGACATGTCGTGTAGTCTCTTCCTGTGTCACAAACCGTGTGGGCGGTGACAGGGGTAAGGGGAACTATTTAGGGTGAACACTTCGTGTACTGGAAGTACATGCCATGTAGTGTTGACCCAGAGACCCGGCCATGTAACTAACAAACACGGGCCGGTGTAGTTGTTTCTTGAACACGTTGTGTCAATGAAGAACACGCCGTGTAGTGCGACCTGGGGACCTAGTAGTGTAACTAACAACACGGGTCGGGGAAATCCCTTCATGTACACGCCGTGTTTTTATAAAACATGTCATGTAGTTTGAGATGTGTGTCCAGTTATGTAACTAACAACACGGTTCGGGGAAGCTCGTCTAGTACACGCCGTGTTCCTGTGGGACACGCCGTGTAGTCTTGTCCGAGGACAGACTGTGTGGAGTTAACCATGTGGATGGGAAAATGGGGATGTTGACACACCATGTGTGGTTGTAACACGCTGTGTAGTGTCATTCCGAGTAGTTGGCTGTGTCACAGATGACACAGGAAGTTGGAAAATTACCCCATACACGTCTTGTAGATTATATACACGCCGTGTAGTTTTGTTCAATAGGAGTCGTGTGGCTTAGGTGTGTAGAAGGACCCGGGAAGGGAAGGGAAGTCATGTACACTCCATATAGTCAGTGTACACACCCTGTAGTCATGTATTTCAAATTTTGAATGCCTTCTTCTTCATGTTACCTTTTGGGTTTCTTCATTTTCGGCCATTGATAATCTTGAATCTAAGGCATGTTTTTGAAGTTGTAGTGTCATGCTGCCTCGACGACCATGTGTTGTTCGTTAGGAGAGCGGCGACGACTATACTCCAGAGATGGTGGGCCATGGGCTACCAGCTGATTCTCCAATATAGCCAGATGTGGCGCCAACTGTTATATCGGACACAGGCATAGAGGCGCAGTTCCTTGAAGGCTTTATGCAGTTCATGCAGACATTTCAGGGAGCACCGCCGGCTACCACATCTATGGTTGAGCTGACACGTATATTCTAGCAGCAGCAGCCGAAAACATTTTTAGGGGATGACGGACCATAGGCCACAGAGTCTTGGATAGGATCGATGAAGACTATTTTCGAGCATCTTGAGATGCCTCCAGGGCGTAGGGTCAAACTAGTGACATACATGCTGTGTGATTCCGCCAAGGGGTGGTGGGATGTTACCACCCAGTCAGAGCACCATAGAGACATGGTGTGGGAATATTTTCAGGCATTCTTCTATGAATTCTTTTTCCCAGAGACACTGAGGGAATATAGAGCTCGGGAGTTCATGAATCTTTAGTAGGGCGCTATGTAGTTTATGAACTATTCTGTTCGTTTCACTGAGCTTCAATGCTTTGCTCCCGTGTTGGTAGTTGATGAGACATTGAGAGCCAGACGCTTTGAGGATGGTCTTTGTTATGACATCTGACCACTGTTGAATGTTTTCAGGTTGCCTTCCATACACGCTATTATAAATCAGGCACTGATTACAGAGAAGAACCTTCGGGAATCTAGTGGTGTGGGCCAGGGTGGTTCAGCTCCAATTACTGGTACTATTTCTACTGGCAAGAGGAAGAGACAGATGGACTTCTCTTAGTTTGGTAGTACCAGCCATAAGAATGTTTTAGGTGGCCAGGTTATGTGCTACCAGTGTGGTAGAGAGGGGAACAAGTGGCCACAGTGTCAACGAGACCTAGTGGAGTGTCGAGCTTACGGCAGGATGGGTCATCTACAGTGCTTTTGGAGGGTGTTTCCACCGATGGCTAGTGAGAGGGGTTCTGTGCAGACTCTGCGTGCGGGAGTAGGACTAGCAGCTTCTTACCAGTCAGGGCACTGGAATACGTCAGGGCGAGTAGGCAGAGATGGTGGTCTTGTCTGTGGTAGCCACACACCAGGATCACAGAAGTAGCAGGGCGGGACAACTCAGGGTAGTCAGGCTGTGTCGTAGGGCCGCGACACTAGGCAGTCATATGCAGTGCAATAGACCCAGCAGAAGCAGGATCCCGAACCTACTACTATCAGAGTTACTATTCTAGTAGATTTTGTATTGTCTTCAGTACTTTTCGATACGAGTGCTTCACATAGTTTCATATCTGTAACTGTTGTTTAGAGACATGGGATCTGTCTTTCTACTTCTTCTGGTATTATGATTCTAGACACTTCGTTGGTGACTAGAACGGTATGTGTGCATCAGTGCAAGGAGTGCCCCCTCGAGGTTGGTGGGTGTCACATCCTTTGGGACCTCTATGTCTTGGAGATGACGAGTTATGATGTCATTCTCAGGATGGAATGGTTGGTTCCCTTTCCAGCCATTGTAGACTTCTATCATTACAGGGTGCGTTTCACGTCACCGGAGGGCAGAGAGTTTCTATACAAGGGCTAATGGGATGTTCAGGCGAGTTTATCTGAACCAGAGCATCGTGGGTGAGGTGGATTCATAGCCCATATTGAGAGTTTATATCTGGACGACCAGGGGACTTGTCAGATGGATTTCCCTCCAGTGGTTGATCGTTTTAGGGATGTCTTCCTGGATGACTTTTCAGGTCTTTCTCCGAAGCCTGAGGTGGATTTCTCTATTGAGCTTGTTCCAGGAGCAGCACTAGTGTACATTCCTCCTTATAGGATGACTACACCTGAGTTGTAGGAGCTCAAGATGATACTAGAGGAGTTACAGGAAAAGGGTTTAATCTGACTCAGTACTTCTCCTATGGTTTTGCCGGTTCTTTTTATGAAGAAGGCGGATGATAACCTCAGACTCTGTGTGGATTATCGGAAGCTGAACCAGTTGAAGGTTAAGAACAGATATCCCTTACTGAGTATTGATGATCTTTTGGATCAACTTCGTGGAGCACGAGTGTTCTAGAAGATTTACATGAGTTCAAGATATCAACACCTGTGCGTTAGACCATTTGATATACCTCTCACAGCTTTCATGAGTAGTTATGGTCTATACAAGTACACGGTTATGCCATTCAGACTCATGAACGCACTAGCAGTTTTCATGGATCTGATGAATCGTGTGTTCCATGCTTATCTGGATTATTTTGTGGTAGTATTCATGGATGACATCTTGGTGTACTCTCACACTCGAAACGACCATGCCACCCATCTTGAGATCGTATTGGGTACACTGAGAGAGCATCGACTATATCCTAAGCTCTCAAAGTGCAACTTTTGGATGGACCAGATTCAGTTCTTAGGTCATATCATCTTAGAGGCAGGAGTTTTCGTGGACCCAGAAAAGGTGAGAGTAGTAGTTTCCTGGGAGCATACTAAGAATGTGTTTGAGATACAGAGTTTCTTGGGGCTGTCTGGTTACTACAGACACTTCATACCAGACTTCTCCCACTTAGTAGTGCCATTGATGGGTTTGACTAAGAAGGGTGTGATGTTCGCTTGGACAGAAGATTGTGAGATAGCCTTTCAGGATCTGAAAGGTAGGTTGACATCAGCACCAATCCTGATACTCCCATAGCTCGGGGAGAGCTATACAGTTTACTATGATGCATCAGGTATTGGGCTGGGAGCATTGTTGATGCTGGGTGATTGAGTTGTTGCATACGGGTCTCGGCAGTTGAGGCCACATGAGAGGAATTACCCGATGCATGATCTCGAGTTGGCTGCAGTTGTGCATGCGGTGCGCTGTTGGAGACATTATCTATTGGGAGAATGTTTTGTGGTTTTCACCGACAAAAAATTCTCAAGTACATCTTTACTCAGCGTGAATTGAATCTGAGACAGCGAAGGTGGGTTGAGTACCTACAGTCCTTTGATTTTGAGCTTTCCTATACACCTAGTAAAGGAAATGTAGTAGCTGATGCACTGAGCAGGAAGACTCAAATACATGCTGTGCAGTAGGCCAGTGGCGAGTGGCATCTCATGTCTTTGTTCTCTGAGATGCATTTAAAGGTTCATGACAGTCAGGGGAAAACATATCGTTCTTCTATAGTTGTGACTTCTACCCTCCTGGATAGAGTGAGGATGAGACAACTACCTGATTCAGAAGGCCTAGTTCTACAGGAGTCGGTGGAAAGTGAGGACCCTCCTCCTAGTTTGACGATAGGCGATGATTGGGTTCTATGTTTCTGTGGACGAGTGTGGGTTCCAGGGGATATACGCGAGGAGCTGATACAGGAGTTTCATGCTTCCTCATGGGAAGTTCATCCCGAGGTTACTGTGACTTGAGACGTCAGTACTACTAGCCTGGTATGAAGAGAGATGTAGCTGGTTTTGTTACAAGGTGTTCCACTTGTCATCAGGTGAAGGTAGAGTATCAGAGGCCAGCCAGACTGTTAAAGCAGTTACCCACTCCGGAGTGGAAATGGGATGATGTCGTGATGGATTTGGTGATGGGGTTGCTGAGGCCACCTCGAGGCAATGATGATGTCTGGGTTGTTATGGATAGACTCACAAAGGTATCTCACTTTTTTCCGATCAAGGATACCTTTGCTGTTGACGATCTCAAGAAGTTGTATATCCGAGAGATCATACGTCTTCATCAGGTCCCTTGTTCTATCATTTCAGATAGGGACACCCATTTTATGTCTCGTTTCTAGAAGAGTTTTCAAAGGGCACTGGGTACACAGGTGCTTCTGAGCATGTCTTACCACCCTCAGACCGATGGCTAGATAGAGCGTACGACACAGGTGCTTGAGGACATGTTGCGTGCATGCATCCTAGAATTTGGGGGCTCTTAGGAGAAGCATATACCCCTAGTCAAGTTTACTTATAACAATAGTTTTCAGGAAACAATTGAGATGGCACCATACGAGGATTTATATGGTAGGCCGTGTCGGTCACCTTTGTGCTGGTTAGAGGCAAGTGAGGCAGCTTTACTGGGACCACGTCTTGTGCAAGAGAATTCTGAGCAGGTCCAGTTGATTCAGAAGCAGATGGCTACCACACAGTCTTGTCAGAAGTCTTATGCTGATCACCGCAGATGACATTTGGAGTTCGTGGTCGGGGATCAGGTTTTCTTGCGTGTTTCGCCGAGGCTGGGACACAAGCGGATCAGCGGATAGGGTAAACTTTCACTGAGATATGTGGGGCTATTTGAGATTCTAGAGAGAGTCAGGCTGGTTTCCTATCGGTTTCAGTTGCCTCAGAGGTACCGGGCCATTCACGACGTCTTCCATGTATCTCAGTTGTGCCGCTATCATTCAGACCCATCTCACATCATTTAGCCCAAAGAGGTTGAGCTTCAGGTAGATGCGTCCTTTGAGGATCATCGGATTCATATCGTTGATGTGAGAATGAAGGTTCTCCAAGGCTGGTCAGTTCCTCTCATACAGGTGCTATGGTAGCATGGCCGATTGCAGGATGAAACCTGGGAGCAGGAGACCGATGTACATGCTTAGTGGCCAGAGTTATTCTCAGCTATATTTTCTCCACCCTTGGAAGGGAAATTTGGGGATGAATTGCTTTAAGGGGGGGAAGTTTGTAAGAACTCAGTTCTTACTTTTGAGGTACAGGTTTCTTCCTTTCTCTTTTCCTTAAGTGTTTTTGGGAAAGTATGGAAAAAGGGGAAATATCCAAAATTTTGGAAGTGCATGCTGTGTACTTTTGGCCATGTGGGATGAGTACATGGGGCGTGTGGCCATGTCGGCAATGATGGGTGTAGGAACCGACTACATGCCATATAGTGGTCCCTTACACGTCGTGTAGTCAGTCGGGAGGCAAATAGTATGGCGGAAGCCACCTGTGCGATAGCACACTCCGTGTACTCAAGAATACATGCCATGTAGTCATGTCAGCAGATGAACAGTGCCACGCTGGCGGGAAGCCGCCAGTGGAACAGTTTAAAAATGGGAAGTACACGCTGTATACTTGGAAATACATGCCGTGTAATTTGTTTTTTTTTTCATAAAATGGGCAGTATCCTCCCCTGATTACAGGGAAGGCATAGAACGGGAAGAGGGGTCGGGGGAGGATGGATGAATCTTTGAGGATCTACCGAGCACACGTTAGGAATCTGTTTCCATCTCGGACGATCTCGTTGGAACCACACCGGTAAGCCCTCCACTCTTCTTTAATCATTCTTGCCAATTCTTCCTCTAATGGAAGTTATTTACATTTAAGTGAGAATTATTTTACCTCATATCTACGATGTCTTTGCGTGTTTCTGGAATCGACGTTCACGTATATCGTTCGTTGGTGTTAAAGGTAGGTGGCTTGGTGTTTATATTCCAACTGTCGTGTGTTTTTGTGCGTTTTTGAGCTACGAACCCATATTTGGGGTGTCATGTGGCAGAGGCCGTGGCTATTTTAAGTACCTAGAATTGTATAGGTAATTTAATGTGATATAAAAATGATGTTTGGGATCACTGCTTGGATCCAGGACCACACTGGGGGTGCGTTCCTCTATTTAGTCATTTGGCCAGGATACCTGAGGGTATGCCTTATTTATCTTATGACTTTGATGAAATGATTGTATAATTTCCTTGAGAGTAATTTATTATTTACAACTTGTTTACATGTTGGGCTCGACCAAGCTACCTGTTTAGCCTGAGGGTAGTGTTGTGAAAAGCCTGTGGGAACTGTACTATTTAGCCTGTGGGAAACTTCTTCCATGCGTTTGGGCAGCTGATTCTGTTCCTGTGGCCGACACTTCTTACGCCTGTGGGAAATATCCATATGCATGTGGGAAGATTTATGTATTTGGACTTATCTTTAACTAAGGGTAGGAGTTTACGTGTCTGAGGACATTGGTTGTTTACTTAGAATATTCATTGTGGTGGTATTTTAAATAAATGATTAAATGGATACTAAAATGAAAATATAACTGGTTAAGTTAGTTACTTTCAGTACTGCTTACTTTATTTCATTTTATTACTGCACATTGTTGATGCATTCTTTCACATAGTTGGGAACGGGCCTTTGGTGCGTGTCTACTGGGAATTTATTTCTCACACCCTATTTGGGTCATGCTTTTCAGCCCAAACTGATTACGTTTCTGCAAGTGTAGATAGGGTAAAGAGTCCATATACAGGTACTTGATTGCTACTGGGGTGTATGAGAGCATGAGACCGAGCATTGTCTCATGATGCCGCTGGCTATTCTGTTTTGATTTTCTATACTTGTACTTCAGTTTTATTGTTTTATATTGCAGTGTAACATGTTCTGGCTATTTTATAGAATAGTGACATGCTATATCTTTATATATAAATATGACTACTGGTTTCTCCTTTTTTTATCAGTTATCCATTTTAGTTATATATACTATTTCTACTTCCGCTGTTGTTGTATGTTTACATTATATTCCGCTATGCTACACTTTGACAAATGAGGGCATAGTTTCCCCACTATCAGACCTGGTCCCTAGCTACTAGTAGGCAGCCTCTAGCATTTGGGGAAATGCACTAGAGGTCATGTGGTGAACCGGGTTCAGGGCACCCATTGAGTGGTACCCAGAACCGGGACGTTACATCAAATTGATGTGAAATTTTTGTACAACCATATAAGAGTTATTTTTGATTTTTATGTATTTAAAACACATCAATAAAACATGAAGTGTGGTCGGAATTACTCAATAATTGATTCTTAAAGGTACAAAAGCATTTATAAATAAGTTTCATGGCATCAAAACCATGAAAAAAATGTAATATTTCCCTAAAATTAGGGGCCAAACCATAGATTGAGCTTTAAAATGTGGGTATCGAAGACACATAATTCTGAATTAAAATTTCGGTGGGATGGATATAAATGCATTTTTAGTGTTTAGAAGATTAAAAAGCGCATAGAATGGTCAAAATGTTAAAAATAACCTCATGTTGATGTGAAATCATTGAACAATCCCCACTGAGGTATTTTTGACATGTATGTGTTGAACACACTTTAATCCGATGTATGGTGTGGTTGGAATGACTGGGTAAACAATTATTAATGGAATAAAAGCCTTTAAAAACAAGTGTCAGGGGGTCAACACCAGGTAATCGATGTCAGATTATCCTAAAATTAGAGGGAAATACCATATATTGAATTTTGAAATGTAGTAACTAGAAACACATAATTCTGAATTACATTTTTCTAGAGTTGGTCATAAATGTGTTTTTAGTGTTTTAAAACACTAAAACAAGCATGGAAAAGTAAAAATGATAGAAAATGACCTCATATTGACGTTGAATCATGGTTAAACCACTGATGAGTTATTCTTCCCATGTGCGCATAAAAAAACATCAATCTAATGCGCGGTGTGGTCGTAATGACTCAGTAAACACTTCTCAAAGCTACAAAAGCCTTTAAAAACAAGTATATGTGAGTCAAAAATTGGTAAACAGTGTAATATTTCCTTGAAATAAAGAGATACTTATAGTAGATTTCATTTTTAAATGTAGTAAATAAAGGCACATCTTTCCAAATTATTGGTTTCTTAGGATGGTTGTAAATGGTTTTTTGGTGTTTTAAAACACTAAAATGTCCATAGAATGGTTAAAATGATAGAAGAAAACTTTCTATTAATGTGAAATCACTAGAAAACCACAACATAGTTATTTTTTATGTGTATTCATAGAAAACGCATCAATCGTATATGCGGTGTAGTTGGAATTACTCGGTAAACACTTTTTAAAGGTACAAAAGCCATTAAAAACAAGTGTCATGGGTCAAAACTAGGAAAACAACAACTGATTACCCTAAAATCAAGGGAAATGGATTTTTATTGATTTTTGAACTGTAATAATTGAAGGCACATGATTTTAAATTATAGTTTTTCAAGGAAGGTCGTAAATGGGTTTTTAATGTTTTTCAATGCTAAAATGTGCGTGTAATAGTCAAAATGAATTAAAATGTCCTTGGGTTAATGTGAAATCATGGATAAGTCATCAATGAGTTTTTTATGTGTATTTGAAGATAAAACACCAATAAAACTTGTGGTTTTCTTATAATGGATCATTAAACACTTCTTGAAGATATATAAGTCTTTAAAAACATGTGATGAGGGGGCAAAAACCCAGGAAAACTATTTCGTATTGCCTTGAAAGAGGAAAATGACAATATATTTAATTTTGAAATATAGGAATCAAAGGCTCATCATTTTGAATAAAAAAATTTCTAGGATGTCCATAAATGCATTTTCAATGTATTAAGCACTAAAACATTTGTGGAACTATCAATATCATATAAAATGTCCTTATATTGATTTGTAATCATGAAAAACCACTTTTGGATTATTTTTTATGTGTTCACAATGACAATACATCAATATGACATGCAGTGTGGTCAGTATTACTTGTTACACCCTTATTAAATGTATAAAAGCCTTTAAAAAAAGTTTACGGGTCAAAAATAGAAGAAAAAATGGCATCATATTGCCCAAATGTAGAGGAAAATGACCATAGATTAAATTTTGAAATGTAGGAACAAAAAACATGTCATTATAAATTACATTTTTCTCAAAATAGTTGAAAATGTGTTTTTAGTGTTTTAAAAAACAAAAACTTGCATGGAACATTAAAAATCATAGAAAATGACCTCAGATTGACATAGAATCATGGGACAGCCACTGATGAGTTGTTTTTAAAATATATTTCATGTTGTGATGTCAAATTTATTAAAATTTGTTTATTAAGTAAATTTCAATCCCAATGCGCATCAATTTAAAAATTAATTAGAATATTTTCTTATCCCTTTTCAGTTTCAAGTGCTGAATCACATCATAAATAGGCAATTTTATGTTTTAAAAGTTTTTTTCATTATATATTATTATTTTTTGTTAAAATTTATTTTGTTTGATTGAAAAAATAAAAAATTCTATTTGAAACATTTGTAATATATTTTGTGCCTTTTCTCTTTCACATTTATTTTTTTAATTGTTTGAGTTTTCCTTATAGGTGGCAGATCCTAGAATTTGTTAGGATATTGACCATTCTAATCCATGACATTTTTCATAAGATAGTTTTGATGGTTCTAATTTTCCATGGAATGTTAATATTTTATCAATTATTATACTGTAAATAAGATTTATTATGTTCAGTTTTTTTATTTTTTATTACAACTGATTAGATGACATGGTCAGTTTTTGTAAATGAGATAATATGGAGGTAGAAAAATATTTTGGAGGTTGTGACGTGTACATATATTGGTAATGCATTGTCATTAGACATATTATATATATATATATTGATGACTGAGGTATTGGTTGACATATGTATGGGTTGAATGAGGTTGGAGTTATGATGATTTTAGATGTTTGTATATAGGACTATGGATATTTGATGTATGTATAATGGGTTTATCATGTATTCATGTTTTAGTTTGTTGCATTCTAGTTTTTTTATATTTACCAATTTTTATTAAAAATTTTGAAAAATAAATTTTGATTTATAGGCGGTTTTTTGTAACTGTCATTAAATAGATTAATTAAAATATTTTTAGTGGTGGTTATGCTTAACCAGTGCTAAAAAAACCTGCCAAAAATATGTTCAGTAGTGGTTAGTTTCCTTTTATTTACATTCCCCCCAGATATTTTTTTATAAAAAAATCACCACTAATCAAACAAGAAATCGATGCAAAATGCTCCAAAATTGACACATAATAAAACCTCAATGAAATTAAAGAAATCACTAAAAAATGACTAGAAACCTTTCAATACATAGCAGTTTTAATAATCGCCACTATATTACTTGGTGGTGTTTTAGATCATCTCCATTCCATGAAAAAATACCACTAATTCCATTTTTTTTATAGTGCCAATGCTTGCCTGGGTGACGGAAACTATAGTAGGGATCGTGGGTGAATAGGGGAGGATGAGAGCCTTAGGGATTTGTCCAAAATCTATACCAATGGTTTTTAAAATGTATTGTTTTAGCGAAACCTATACTAATGATTTTTTGAAACTATTAGTATAGATTAATATATACCAACTATTTGAATAAAATGTTTGCATAGACTGGATCCAAGAACTCTATGCCAACAGTTCATGTAAACCATTAGTATAGAGGCATGCGGATAGCCCCATTTTCTAGTAGTGATTGCATGTTACTCTCTTTTTCTATAGATTAGGTTAGACCATGAAGTATATGAATACCTAAAAATATATTTGTACTATAACCCCCAGTTGAACCCTTATTTTAAAAATAGTAGAGTTATCAATCATAATTATATTTAGAATATCGTACAATATCCAAAACCTCTATTCCATTTCCTTAAAAGCACCTCAAATAATTTCCATTAGTAAATATTCAAAAAAATGGTTAGCATAGATTTCACATCATTTAGATCCAAAGAATTCATATTCCACCTCTAACAATGACACATATCACTATAAGTTATTCCCCACATATAATAGTCAAAACCATCACATGTATATCCAAAATTATATTCTCATTCTTAATAAAATCTATAACACATGTATGGTTATAGGAGATTATAATAAAATTTTTAAAATTCCTCCACTATATTCTAATCATGTATGTGTTTGAGATAAATGTGTTATAAATTGGAACTATCTATGGGTGATACTCAAACCATTTCTAATGATACACAATAGATAATAATATTATTATTATTATGTATATGGATTAATAAAAATAAATAATGTAATCTAAGCATGCATTTTTTTAGCATACCATGAATCTACTATAAATGCCCAGTTGAGGCCCATATTTCATAATTCTAAATTTAAACATTCCTAAGACACTTTATAAATTAAAATTCAACTATTAGAAGTGTGATTTAGCTTCATGAAAAATGTTTTAATGCGATTTAATTATCCTATCACTTGTTTATTTATAAAACATCTAAAATTTCATGTAAATTTAACAACTAAATATGATATTTTCATAACTCATAAGAAAAATCAATCAAACCCATACCCAATATTCCCATTTAAGAATATTACACATGGTATGAACCTAAATTATCAGTTTTAAATCCATATGACACTTGAACCAATCTATGCCCATGTAACATCATGTAACTAATTTAATATAATAAATTCCATGCTAAATTCAATAACCCAAAAACATTCTAAATCAAATCATCATCATACCTAATATAAATCGTTACCAAAACCAAAAACCTTCATAATAAATGAAATCATAACCAAAAACATTTTCATATAACCCAAAAAATCACCAACCAATTATATTATCCCAAAATAAAAGGAGATTAAAATTATAATATCATAAATTTGATTTTAAAAATATAAATATACTCACACAAACAATAAATTACACATAAATTGGGTCAAGAACAATCACATTTGTTTCTTAATATATAATTCAACACATTAATTTCAAATAAAACCTTTGAAACAAAAGAGAAAATGAAATTTTCAGCTTCAAAAGCCACAAAACCATTTTAAAATATGAATGAAACCCATCCAAAGAATTTAAAGAATATAATGACCTTTCTAGAATATCATAAAGGGATACGAATAAAATATTTTTAAATTTATTCTTTTTAAAACATTGAGTTTCCAAAATAACTTTTATAGATGCCAATTTATCCCAAGCATATCACATTTAAAAATACTAAAACACTATAACACAACATTTTGGTTTCCTGAAAAGAAATGAACATTTAAATATGATACTCTAATGGTCACTAAAAATAAAATATATAAGGTAATGACGTGTTTTAATATGAAATTGTGGTCTTAATTCATGGTATTTGGAGGGATAAATGGAAAGAAAATGGGTAGAATTTTTTTAATTTAATTAATGGGAGTAGAAGGGGTACTTGGATCTTGGATTTGATTAACATCGGTGCACTGCAAAAACTCTTCCACCTTATCATTTCTAGTCCCCACCTAACATGATAAGTGCATAGGGTTTGTACACTACACAACTAAGAGCTCCATGAAATCGAAGTAAAAAAGTTATGATGAAGAATTGAAAATGAATGTGAAGGTGAGAGAGGGAAAGAACCATCAATAGATAGAGGTAAGAGAGATTGAGTGGAGAATCAGTGAGGTAGATTGAGGACAAATAATATCACTTTTTCACACACTGTTCAAACCATTTTGGAAAATTAAAAACAAATGATGATGTTTGGGGGATTAGGTAATGGATCACAAGTGATTGCATAACTTGATTTTAATATATCATAATATGATGAAGACATCAAAAATAGATAAAATTTAAATGAAGGCAATTATATTAATACAAATTTTATTATTTAAAAAAATGTTTAAAAAACTAATTTCACATATTCAATAAAATAACTTACAAAGTCTATATATTTATTTAATTTAAAAAATATAGTTTAAATTTATATGTAATCATTAGTATAAATTAATTTTTAAACATTTATATTTCAAAAGGTATCAAATTATTTACATAAAAGTTTTAAAAAATATACACACAAATTATTTTCATACATATTGTCAAAATTATTTATAAATTACACAAATAGTCACGAAATTAGATGCATCACACTATTAATCACTAAGATACTAATGGGTACCACTATACACATTCTCCACATGTGTGAACACCTAAAAAGACGAATGCAATCAAAATTTCAATAAAAATGTTGCTAATTCAATTCATCCACCCAAATGATTATTGATCATAATTATAACTTGATCCATAAATAGAAAAATAGGAAAACCCCATGAAAAATGTTATGTATGTATCATTGATAATTGTATATGACTAGAACCATTTATAAATGGTGCCGTGGTTGTAGTGTAGGCAGGAGAGCATGATGATGGTTTTGGTCGATTAAGGATTCACTCATGGACCTACACAAAAACGTAAGTTGATACATTGGTGGGTATTATAGAACAATCTTGTGGTGCCTCCAAGAGTAAAGTCATAATGTTTGGGTAAATGAGATGTGAATAAGTGGTGGAAGCCGAGCATTTTCAGAGCAGTCATCCAACGGAGGTCCGATCATTTTTTTGTGTGATGAGATATGGTGGGATAGGAATCGAATCAGGTGTGTAGTTTTGAATGGGATGGGAATGTTCAAGGATCATGATTAAATAAGAGTAGAAATAATCGCATACCTTAGTTTTAGAGAGGGTCGATTCTTTGAGAAGAATGATAAAGAGCGGAAGAAGTGATTCAGTTCTGCGAGAGCTTGAATGGCATGAGTGAGGATGACTCTCTTAGGGTTCTATTTAAAAGATCGAAAAGACTATTATCAGTACTTTCAAAAAAATGCTCATAAAGACTGGTTTTATCAGCTCTAAAATAGTAATCACTGGTAAAATTAAATCATTATCCCTGCTAAAAAGTTCTAATAAAGACATAATTTTAATAATATAATTAAAAAATTTATATTTATATAATAATTATAAATATATATTTATAATAATTTAATAATTATTTAAATATATATATATGTATTTATAATTATAATTATATATAATTATATATATATATATATATTTATATATAATTATATGTAATTATAAATACAATAAATATATTTATTTAATATTTTAATTTTTAAATTTTAATTACATAAATAATTTTATAAAAAATATATTTATTTATTTATAATTATAAATATATAATTTTATAAGTATAGTAAATATAATTTTATAAATTTATTTATAAATAATTAGTTTTTAAAATAATTTTATAATTATTTATTTATAATTATAAATATAATTATACCATTATATAAATTTATATAATATTTTTTTTGAAAAAATAAAGACAAATATACTAAATATATTCATCATTAAAATATATAAATCTTTATTTGTAATTATATAAAAAAAATTTAAAAAAATTTATTTATTTATTTATAATTATAAATATTTAATTTTATAAATATAGTAAATATACATTTATAAATACATTTATTTATAAATATATTTTTACCAATACATATTAGTTAATTAGGTGTATAACTAGAACAAAGTGGGAAAATGCCACACACACAACCCGAGGGTGGTTCATAGCCCCCCCTAGGGTTAACTCACCCATACATTGACTGACATAGCCCATTATTTTTCATGTCCAATTAACGCCCCAGCATAATTGACCTCGATCGGTCCAAACATGCCTTGTGAATGCCTCACCAAGGCCCATCAAATAGAGGTCTTCACTACATCAAAATCTTGCAATGTCACACAATGAGTCGTCACATGGTTTGAGGTCACCACCACATCCCTCTGTCTTTGTCGTTGTCTCCACACCATCACCCTCCATCAGGACATCACCTGATCACAAGCCCCCACATAGGATGCCATATTCACGGCCAAACTTAAACTAATCTCATCAACTTCTCCCTATTGTGCCCCCATAGAGGATGATGCATCACATCTGCTGCAGCAGTATGCCCCTTCATCATCCACAACCGAACCAAAATCTCCCCGATCTCATCATCTGTAGCGCTCCACCCTGCTCAAGTATGGTGCCCCCCCCCCCGAAATAAATTGGGCAAAGAAACACTCCAGTAATTGAACCTTAGCTAGATGAAGTATTATGGGGTCCTCATACCACTAAGGAAAACCCCATCAATAATATGTTTTTAACATTATTAATGAATATATAATATTAAATGCATGAATGTCAAAAATAAGGCAAATTTAATAACTAAAAATGAATATAATTTAAAAATATTGAAAAAATGGATAAGTTTTATTAATTATACAAATTATTATAAAAATATGGATATACATTGAAATGGAGATGAATACACATTGGAAAGTTTAAAATAGTAAATAAATATGTATAAATAAACACATGTCATTATTTATTGTGACCTAACTGGGAAGAAGGATACTCACAACTCCTCTCCTTCAAATGTTGGTGACACCAAATTTATTCATCTTGATATCTTGAACATGTCTAAAAACAAGGAGGTATTTTGTGAATATTTTGGGAACTCCCATGGGGCTATCAGTGTAGATGGGATGCTCTAAAGGGGCTCATTGTTGGTGAGCAAGATCCTCAAATGTCTGAGGAATGAATCCCATTAACTGAATGTGTTGGGACTCACGTTATGGCGAGGGTTGGTAGCATCCTAAATCATAGAGAATGGGTCATCATCCAAGAGGCTAATTCGATGGTCGAATCCATAGATGATGTATTTACTTTGTTGTAGTGTCTTGTCTAGTGCTTTACATTTCATCTTCTTTGTAGTGGTTCTTTATGAGTTTTCTTTTCAAAAAATGTCGAAATCGTGTCTATTTACCTGTGGTTCACAATATTTTGGGTAAATATGTATAAATAAATGTTAAAGATTAATTAAATTCCAAAAAAATAAATATTAATAATTAAAAGTGAAGAAAAAAATTTACCGATTAAAAACATAATATATTAAATATATTATGTTAATAAATGAAATTCTAAAGTGAATATTAAAATTTGAATAAATTACATTAATATTATTCGTGTTTGTGTTTCTATACAAGATTACATTAATTGTTTAAATGTGTATATATATTTATATATACAACTCAAGTTTGATGCATGTTAAATTGAACAATGAAATTACATAATATTCAATGTCTATTAATGAAATCAATAATAATAATAATAAATAAATTTAAAAAATGAATAAACGTTTTTAATTATATAGATTATTAAAAAAACTAAAAATGAATATTTATAAATACACATGTTAAAATTAAAATGAACAGGTCTGGGAAAAGGAACATGTTAAAATTAAAATGAATCAATATTATTTATATAAATTACAACCATTTTAAAAAAATTAAATGTTAATGAATAAATTTTTATAAATAAATATTGAAAATGGATAAAACTACAAAAAAAACTGAATAATGCAAAATTAAAAAATAAAAAATTACCAAAATAATAAAAAAATATTAATTAAAAAATTAATAATTATTATTATTATATTTAATATATATATTAATAAATAGTATATTAATTATTTAATTAAAAATTAAATAATTAAAAAAATATTAATAAATATTTCCTTCATAATTTTTTTAATAATTTTTGTTGTATATTAATTTTTATTATTTTTGTAGTATATTAATTTTTTAAATAGTCAGTAAATTTAATATATATATATATATAAATTATATTAATTATTTAATAATATTTATTTGAGAGAAAATAATTTTTAACAGTTAATTATTTTTTAGGAAAAATATAGTAATAAATTTATACATTTTTATTAATAAATATATAAAAAATAAGTTTTTATATATTTTTTATTATACTAATTAGTTAACTATATTTTAAAAAAATACAAAAATATTAATAAATATTTCATTAATACTATTATTTATATTTTTTTAGTTTATTTATTTTAATGTTTTTGTAATATATTATTATTGTTAAGAGTGAATAAATTTAATGTATATATAGTAA
Organism: Viscum album; assembly: GCA_963277665.1. NCBI lineage: Eukaryota > Viridiplantae > Streptophyta > Magnoliopsida > Santalales > Viscaceae > Viscum > Viscum album. The sequence continues at coordinate 752,042,422 of OY728132.1, read as the reverse complement.
TAAATAGTTAATTATTTTATAGGTAAATAATATTCCAATGGGAAACCGGCCACATAGCAGACCCAAATTAGGTTTCTTATCTGGGCAACCTAGCAGGGAGGGTTTGCCACATGGAAAGAGGGACAAGCGATGCATAGGAGAACACACCGGCATGTGGTGGGCAGGCCCACATGACGACGAGAGTAGAACTTCATCAGCACGAGGCGGCACCAGGGGTGTTAGCCATCCTCTGAAACATGTCCAACTTGATTACGACTATGGTGTCAATGGTTTAATTAAAAATAACTATGGAACACTTCAATGAAATTGATTTGATATGCCCATATATGCGAGCATTATTCTTACCATTTATCATCGATTTTATTTAGCGTGGATATAGACCTATGTAATTAATTTTAATTATATAATTAATATAATTAAAAAATTTAAATGTATATAATTATAAATATATTTATTGAATTGTAAATATGTTTTTATAAATATAATTATAAATATATATATTTTAAAAAAATATATAAATATAAATATATGACATTTATTTATTACTAAAATATAATTCTAAAAAATTTATATTTATTTAAATATTTATTTATTTATTTATTATTATATAAATACATTTTTTAAAATTTATACTTATTTTTTTATAATTATAATTATAAAACTTATTAAATATGGTAAATATATATTTATAAATATCTTTATTTATAAATATTATTAATATAATCAACATTTAAATATATTTATTCTAATTTTATAGTTATTTAAATATATAATTATATAAATACTTTTTAAAAATATTAAATTTGTTTATTTATAATTATATATACGATTTTATAATTATAGTTAATATACATTTATAAATAATGATTTAATAATATATTTTTAACATTATTAATGAATATATTATCTTAAATGCATGAATGTTAAAAATCATGGAAATTGAATAATTAAAAATTTGTACACTTTATAAATATAAAAAATGGATATGTTTTATTAATTATACAAATTTAAAATAAAATATTTATATATATATATTACAATAAAGATGAGTAAATATTTAAAACATTAAAATGTAGTAAATAAATATGTATAAAAAATATTGGAAAATGATTAAATTCCAAAAAAAAATACAAAAATATAATTCATAATAAAGACTGAAATAACATTAAAAAATGAGTAAAATCTACGGATTAAAATATATATTAAATATATTTTTTTTACAAAATGATATTCTAAAATAAATATTAAAATTTGAATAAATTACATAAATATTTGGTGTGTGTGTTTATATATAAGATTTCATTAATTACGTAAATATTTGTGTGTGTCAAATTATTGAATATATGTATATATACATACAGGTTTGATATATGTTAAATTGAACAATGAAATTATATAATATATAATTTCTATTAATGAAATAAATAATAATAGGAATGAGTAAATTTAAAAATTGAATAACTATTATTAATTATATAGATAATTTAAAAAAATGAAAAAAAATATTAATATATGTTAAATTGGAAATTAATACATATTAATTATAGAATTTTCAACCATATTAAAGACATTAAATTTTAATGAACAAGTAGGTATAAATAATTATTACTTATTTAATTATATATATAATATTTTTTAAATTTATCAATTTTTATTTAAATAATTAATAATTATTTATTTTTGTATATATATTAAATTTAAAAAATTATATATATTGTTAAATAATTAATATGAAATTTATGAATAAATTTCAATATATATTAATATATATCAATATATTAATATATATATCATTGTATATTTTTATAAATGAAATAAGAATTTGAATATAAAAAATGAATAAATATAAATAAATACTAAGAACGAATAAATTTTATAAAATATTAAACAAATAGATTTTTAATATATATATATATGTTAACCTATATACGCGTATTTAGTTAGTACTCATAAAACCTAGCCCTAAATAAACCCAAAACTATATTAGTGGGCGATGGATTTTGAGACATCCTCGAAGTGGGAATCAGGGTCGATGACTTTGGGATGGAACTGGAGGCACCATCCACTTTTTTTTTGTAGGAGTGGTGGATTAGCCCTTAATTGGGATCGACAATTCATATAAGCGGCAAGTTATTCATTCCATTTTTATGACATTTATGACTTTCTTGTGATTTTTTACGATGTATGGTTTTCTTTGGCCAGTGAAGATGACTGGTGATGGAGACAGTGTGGGGAGAAGAGGGACCCCGATAGAGGTGACAACGAAGGAAAAATTATGGGGGGATATGGTCTTGGGATCCTGGTGGATCTGGTGTTAGATGGGGTGTAGTACTGAGGCTTTGTCCTAGTGCTAAGAAAAAGGGAGACAACACCAAATAAAAGGATCTGGACTACAATGAAACTTTCAAGTTTGTGAATTAGGATGTGACTTCTTGTGGGATGTTGATCCACAGTGGCGGACCAACAACGCCATGGGTGGATAGATTTCAACTTCAAGGAGGTCACACTGTGAAGATATACATGAATCCTATGAAGCACTGCTAGTGACGACGTTGGGTTTCGGGCAACCATTTAATGTGTCCATGGATTGCGACATGGGTACAGTTAGACGACTGGATGGAGATAGGAGCATTATTGCAACAATGACCTTGGGAAATTTCACAATTTGCAGTCTGGAATGCTTGGGAGGTTGGATATTGATCTCAGGTGTGAACTGATGACCACTAATGGGGGTGTCTTTGGACAGACAACCTCACGTGACATTTCACTGCAGATTAAGGTCATTGATTCACGAATTTGGGACATGTTGGCTTTGTGGTTTGAAGTAGGGCCTACACAGGGTGTTACAGTTAGGCTTTTAACAAGGTATAATTTCAGCCAGGCACGATAGTTTTGGGATATCAAATTATTGTTGGGTTTTTATTTTCAGGTCTTGTGACCTCTTTATTTTTGGATGAGTTTTTCTGATTGTTGTCTTGGGTGGTATTGGTTTTTCCAATTTTTTGTTTTGGTGGAGTTTGGTATGCCACATGTTTTGTGTTGTGGTACTTGAATTTTCATTAATAAATATATAATGTTGAGTATGCTCAGTTCCTGAACCTTCCTTAAAAAATATTATGTTTTGTTTCATATTTAAAAAAATGTGAGAATCATGTATGTATCTAGTCTCCCAATACAATTTTACAATTTGATCCTTAGGGATGGTGATTCTTGTATATTTTACCCCAAAATCCATGCCCTTCTCCTAGTTCATTGACCCAAAATGGTTCAACCTTTATCAAACCCCAGCACTTGAAAGGAGGGTTATAACATAACTACATATGAGGCCTTTATCAGTACTAGAATTCTCTTTTATCAGTGCTAAAAACATTGACCTCATAAAATCATTTAAAATATAGTACCTTTTATCAATGCAGATAATAGGGCCTTTTATTATCTCTTTTTTAGCACTGTTAAAAGTGGATTTTATTGGTGCTTTTTTAAAAGTAATAATTTTTTTTCAAAGTTAAAAAAAATCTGTAGAAATAATCGGACAATGCACATAGACCCACCCCACAACATTGTGCACAACACACAAGATAAACTCCCCCTAGGTCCACTATGACCACACCCCCTCTACTCTTCAATTAATTGATAAGGGGTGATATTTAAACCCCTCCCCATCACCTACTCAACAAACACCCTTACACTTAACCAAAAAAAATATTTTTATGTATTGAAACACACACATATATATATATACATATATACATATTGCAATATATTCTAATTTTGATATATATATATATATGTATATTAGAATATTTATAAAAATATATATTAGTTTATTAATACACAAGCATATCATTATGTATAAACATTATATACACATTTTTTAGGTATATACATATGCATACGTTATTATAAGGTAAATAAAATGGATAGTTATTATTATTTCATATATTTTTTATATATTAAAAAATTATTTTATATGTAATCATTATTAGTAATTTATTTATAAAAATTAAATTTATATATGCAAATATAATCAAATATGTATGTGTGTATATACGTATTCAATTTTAAAAAACACTAAAATATGATAAATATTAAAACATAGACACCATGACAACCGTATGAATGAAATATTAGGGAATAAATTTAGTATCCCTCAAAAAAACAATAAATCCATCATTAAAATGATTAAATTCCACTAAACTTTTAAAAATTAGGGTATCCCAACTAAAAAAATCAGTTTGGAGGCCTTACAGACCTTTTTTGACATTTCATACAAGTTTTGGACTAATGGCATGTCCATATAGTGATGAAATATGATATCAAAAAATTCAACAGAAATAATTTCTAATTTTGGAAAATGAAGATGCATGCAGTGATATGGAAATATAATTTCATATATATTTTTAACAAAAAAAATCGATGGGTATGATGAATGAGAAATGAAATGACATAGTTGAGAATTCTACCTCCATCATCCATTTGTCTTTGGAAGATGGGGTTATATCAAGAACTGTAGAGAAAATTATGGTGATGAAAACTTAGGATACTATAAAAAAGATATATAAGGCCAAGTCACTACATAATAAAATTTTCTTTCAGAGCTAATTGTAAACTCTTCAATTAGAGGTGTAATTATCAGTGACTGGCCCCATCAAGCACTTAAATACCTTATTTTATCAATTTATAGTGTTTGGTGAAACAATTATGGATATTAAACATGCATAGATTCTTCTCTACTGCTTTTAGATGCAAATGATGAAATATTCATTAACCAGACCAAAAATATCCTAATGGATATGTTTATCTTCAATGATTTTATAACTATAGATCCTAAATAAAAAAATTATGCAAGAACAAGGATGAAAGAAATACTCTATCACACCAAGAGAGAAGTGTTTAAATGGAAATAGGAAAAATAATAGGGAATGTTTATAATGGTAGTCAGAATCATGGATAGTTAAAATCAAAGATAAAGATGGAAAAAACACACATTAAACTATTGGAAATAAGAGAAATGTGAAGAAGATCTATTAGAAAAATTTGAGTGGTAGAAATAACTCTTAAGGAAATGGGTTGAGTATTTCTAGAAACAGAGTTGTACTTGTCTGTGATGTGGTAAAAACTAATAAAGTTGCAAAATATATTAATGGAACATCTCAATGATTTTATAACTATAGATCCTAAATAAAAAAATTATGCAAGAACAAGGATGAAAGAAATACTCTATCACACCAAGAGAGCAGTGTTTAAATGGAAATAGGAAAAATAATAGGGAATGTTTATAATGGTAGTCAGAATCATGGATAGTTAAAATCAAAGATAATGATGGAAAAAACACACATTAAATTATTGGAAATAAGAGAAATGTGAAGAAGATCTATTAGAAAAATTTGAGTGGTAGAAATAACTCTTAAGGAAATGGGTTGAGTATTTCTAGAAACAGAGTTGTACTTGTCTGTGATGTGGTAACAACTAATAAAGTTGCAAAATATATTAATGGAACATAGATAATCGACTTAGGGTAAATATTAAATATGAAGCCTCGATAAAAATGGCTTGATTAGTATGAATGTATTCATGAATAACATATGTATATAGGTAATGATCACTCATTAACTATCATTAATATTTGTGACATAAAATTGAGGATAGATGATTGTATAGTTTTAACCATCCAAGGTGTATTCCATTAGAAAGGCCTAAAAAAGAAAATACTTTCTTTAGGAAATATTGATGATATTGTATCCAAGACTCAAATTTATAATGTTGTTAATAAAATTGTAAGGTAACAATAGTTGTGATGAAGTAGAATGAGATCTAAATGAAACCATCTATGACTATGGGTGAAATGTGCAAGGAAGAATAGTATAACATCAACTACCTCAATAAAAGAGTTCACCACATTATAGCATTAAAATCTCTTCCTTTTATCCAAATGATCCCAAAAAAATTATAGATGATCAAACATTATAACATGAGATGAAAATGGAATCTCTACCATTTTTTGACCATTTTGTTTTGATTAAGAAACATTGGTTGATGTTTGGTTTTTCAATGTATAGAAGCATGGATATTTTAGAGTTAATCCCTTAGGATATTTGGTAGGAACTGATTATATCCATGGGAAGAGAAATATAATTTGTATCATTCATTTATGATTATTCTAAGAGATGTTGGGTTTAACTATCAAGAGGAAAGTGTGCATTTTTTATGTTTTCAACACATTGAGACCGTGAAATGATCTAGAATATGGAAATAAGATCAATAGTTTCATTACTGAAAATATTGGAGAATATAAAAGTGAGAAGTTTGATTGTTTTTTTTTTCAACTGGAAGGAAGAAAGAGGTAGTTCATGGTGGAATGCAATCCTCAACAAAAATATTGTGCTGGGGAGAATAAACAAAACCTTTTTGGATATATGAAAGGAGATTTTGAAGACTGTGGAAGATTTTAAGAAATTTTAGGTAGAAACAGGGAAGATATCCTATTGTGTCATCAATCAATCTTCTTCAATGGTGACAGATATAAAGGCACTGATGGAGATGTGGATTGGTAAACACACTAACTATTCTCAATTACATAATTTTTCAAGTTTTGTATATGCATTGCTTAATGACAAGGAAAGATCAAATTTTGATTTAGATCCAAAAAATGTCTCTTTTTAGGATATGTTGGTGGTGTGAAGGGGTACCATTTATAGGACCCCACTAGCTACAAAGATATCATCAGTAAGGATTTGATTTTTATAGAATACATGGTGAAATTGATGATTGATGGAGAAATAAATAAATATAACATGGAAACTGAATCAGTCAATGTGGAAGATGAATAAAACGATGAACATGTTTTATATGATTCATTTAAATATCAAAATGATCAAGAACATATTGTGTCTGGAGAATGATGTTCAATGTAAGGGAAAAGTTTACCAATATGTCACTCAGGATATATCACTAAGATAAATATTGTGTATTATTATTAAAGAAAAAATGAGAGGCATTTTATTTATTGAAAGTGACCCAGAGTCCATATGTATAATTTTGGTTAGAAGTGATATAGGCGGAACATTAATCCCTAGACAATAATAAGACATGGTATCTTGTTCCATTATCTTATGGAAGGAAGGATATCAGAAAAAATGGATCATTAGGATCAAGCGGGGTGGAAATTACCATGTGGAAATATATCATGTGTGACTAGTGGTCAAAGGATATTCTCATAAATAAGTTATTGATTTCAATAAAATACTTTCTCTTATTGTTAAAATAACAACTATTTGGTTATTTTTGGTGATGTTTGCTATATATAGTTAATATTTATAGAAACTGGATGTGATGAAAGCTTTCTCAAAAGGTGAACATGATGAAAAAATATATATGATCCAACTGGAAGGTGTTGTATAGGAAGGTAAAGAGAAAATGGTTTGTAAGTTGAAAAATCCATGTATAGTTTCGAATTGGTTTTGACATGTTGTTATAAGAGATTTAATTTCTATATGTTGAGAGCCGGATATAATATAATTCATTAGGATCCTTATGCATATTTTATGGGTTCATATGGTAAGTATTTCATCATTATTCTATTGTATTTTGATAACATGTTTGTTAGAGGCCCCAACAATGATTGGATCCTAGAGATGAAGGTACAGTTGGATTTTCAATTTGATATGAAATACTTGGGACTAGTAAACAATATCCTTAGGTTGCAGATTTATCAACACAAAAATGATGGGAAGATTTTGTTATCATATAAGAATTACCTGAGTAATGTTTTTAAATGCTTCAACCTGCAAGATTATAAGACAAAATCTACCCCTCTTCCTATAAATTTCATTAAATCCTTCATGATTATTCCTAACATTAAAGTTGAGAGGATGGAGATTTTATGACTACCTTATGCATTAGAAATGTTGACTCTAATATTCATTATTGTTTTTACTAGACCATACATTTCACATGAAGTGGGAACAGTTAGTAGGTACATGAATAATCTAGCACATGAGCATTAGAACATTGTGAATAGGAACCGTAGATGCATCAAGGATACATCATATGTTTTATAATGGAATGAAGGATCATATTTCACTATCAAAATCTATATTGATTTATATTTTTTAGGTGATTCTGACCGGAATAAATCCACAACTAATTATGTGACTACTCTTAAAGGAGTAACTGTGAGTAGGTTGTTGGAGGAGGTCATGCATATATAGAGGAATATTTATATATATTTTTATAGTCAAAATGACTTACACATTCAAGAGTATATATATTTTAATTTTAGGATGAATAAAATTGGATTATAATATCATTTTGTAAAATATGTGGTGGACAAAGAAAGTATGTATATATATAGAAAATTATTATAAAATAAAATCTAATAGATTTCCTAATGAAGGTAATGGGATTTGATATGTTCAAATGGTTTATATCTTTAAGAGGCCTTACAAAGATATCAAATGAATAGTTTGGTAGATAAAAAGGATGTCTTAATATGGGAGTGGTTCATAGCCAAATCTAAAATTGGGTGACATGTCACTATGCATTCTAATAAAACATAAATCTGTAACCCCCTTTAATTTGGTCATGGGGAAATTGATCACCCTTTACTTTTCATCTATTAATTTAGCTAAGGAGGTAGGGGATAGTGGTTGAGGATTCCCTATAAAAGAAGGCTCCCACCTCTTCATAAATATTTATATTTGAAATTTATCTTCTATTAAATAAAATTCAGTATTTGAGTCTTTTTTGTGTTTTTTTCTCTATTTATTTAATAAATAATATTTTGAGTGTTTTCTCCTCTTACTATTGATAGATAGTTTGTAAACATTTTCACTATAGTGAGATCCTTTTCTTTTCATGTGGTTTTCGGCCCATTTTCTTTTGGTGATTTTTCCACATTACATTTGGTGTCCATTTATTTTTGTATTTTATACTATTTTTATCTCAAAATTTTCATTACATTGAAGGGAAAATCATTTTTTGTCCCAATAATAGCTTTCTTGATAGCCCTAGGACTAACCATAATAATGGACACCCACACAACCCTCATGTTGAAACACACCCACATCTCTTGTATAAGTCAACAACCATCAAACCACAATGTACAATACCATTTTTCATCATTAAATTGGAATAATTTTTTTTCCTAGTTACAAGATACCATAATAAAATTTTGTCATGAAAATATCCACAAATAATACCTTATATCAATCCCATATATACCCTACATTTTTTGTCAACTTCCATCTTTATTGGTGGTGGAAACATGATCTTTGGTGATGGCAGGCATGTCCGAAGGTCATCGATATAGTTTGAGAAAAAAACTAAAACCCTAGAACTAAATATCTTGACACATCATAGATAAGGATATGAATAGTAAATAAATATCCATTAATAATTAATTTTTTTAATAAATTTTAATTTCAATATTTATGAACCAAGGATAGAAGATATTTTAACCACAATGATTAATATATATAATTAAAAATTAGCATGGTTGTTCTAGTTCATACCTTAAGTGAAAATATACCACCCCTTGGTTTTCCTAAGTTCACTTCCTTGATAATAATTTAAAATTGGAAATTAATTAAAATAATTAATATTTATAAAAAATTTGTAATGGTAATAGTGCTCATTTTTATTTTATTAAATCATTAAATGAAACACCATATCATGAGTAATATTTTTCTAATAGAATTTTAATATGATGTCCCATTTGTAATATATAATTTACCCCCTAAAAACTAAAATAAATAATACATAATATTAAATTAATTTAATAAATGAATTGAAAAACAAAACACCTATAATTTGTGAAAATTTTCCACCCAAAGGTAAACACCGTATTCTAAAATTTATAAATTAATCATAAAATTGTGTTTAGGGTCATTTAATTGGTTAAATTTATCATTTTTCACTCATTTGTGAAATGAATAAAATACATTGGGAATGTCACAAACTCAAAAACTATAAATTTTATATTTTTTATAATAAATACACATTAAAAAATATTACACAAAAAAATTATAACTTATACTTATGACCTAAAAATTTCAAGAGAGTGGAATTTTACAACTCCACCACACAAACTCTGATGAAAGATACACCTCCAAAAAGTCTCAAACCACAATTTTTAAAAGGCCAAAATCCAATACCAGGGTCCATAAAAAACCTACATTTAATTTTATTATTAATAAATAGCACATCATCATTTAATCTCATCATTATTAAAAGGAAAAAAACCTATAACAAATAACGACATTGTTCCTTCATCTGGGATTCCCTATCCCACCCAACCTTGTAAATTAATTTTTTAATTATTTTTAGTCCTTATTTTTAATTTTGATAGGCAGAATATTGAATTTTATATTTTTTTTGATTTTATTGTTGTAAGGTTAGCCTGCACGGTCATGGGTAACTATACGATTCATGTGTTAGTTTCCTTTCCCTTCAGTGGCATTTTCACGGTTGGCGCATGGTCTAGCAGATCGTGTGGCCAAACCGTGCAACTCACCCTATGCTTAAATACAACAAAATTTAAATAAACAATGTAATAAAATAATAAAACTAAAACAAAGTAAAATTATAAGAATTTTAATAATAATAATAATACTAATAATGATAATAATAATATTATTATTATTATTATTATTATTATAACAACAATAATAATCTTTATTATTATTATTATAACAATAATTATTATTATTATTGTTGTTGTTGTTGTTGTTGTTATTATTATTATTAATTTATGTTAGTTTAAAAAAAATAGAAACCAAATAGGGATTCTCCCCCTCTCCCTATACCCTTGTCCTCATGACCCCCCTTGGTAGATCGGCCTGCAACACATTAACCCCCACACTGCATTCCCTTTGCGCATGCTACCACCCCTATCTTGGAACCCTCCCTCACTGGCACTCCAATCAGCCTCCCATATGGCCGCATAACCCTCCACTGACATTGAACCCCTGCTCATGTTTCCCTTCCCGACAATGACTATGGAGACCCGAGGCTTTACATATAACATTTCATCATTTTAAGCATAATTAATCATAAGAGTACAAGCCAAGGATCGTTAAGTCTAGTGTCTCGGAAGTCTAGGTACATATAACATAAAACATGGGGCTAAAAAACTTCTCTATTTGATCTCCCTAAATAAATTCTATATTCATTTCAGACCTTACATCTGCCTAGGGTACCCTGGGGAACACATGAACAAGGAGATGAGAAAAAAAGCCTAGTAAGGGAATGAACATAAGGATACATCTCAAGCACATGAGTTAGAAGGCAGGACATAATGATATCCAAAGAATGAAACATATAAAATCAAATATAAGAATGGGATAATATAATAATAGAATAATATAAATGTGGCAGAATCATAAAACATTTATTTAGTACATGTCAAGGCTGACCACCAATCCCATTTCCCATTTCAGTACGAGTTAAGGCTAACCGCCAATCCCGTTTCAGATCGTATCTCATGAGACTTATCCTTACCCAATGCATTGGAGCACTATCTAGACACACCCATCTCAACATTTTCATGAATATTATTTCCACATAAAAATTCTTACCACATAAATCTTCTTTCTAAATGAGTAATCATACATAATCAAATTTTCATAAACATTAGGTTACCCATGGTGAGAATTGGGTACCACAATCATGACATAAAGCATAACCAATGAGTGTATCATGAAAGTGTCCATGAAAGAAAGGGATTATAACATACATGGACGTACATAAGGTAATTTATTCATAAAACATGGAAGGTGGTAACAAATAAAAGTGACATCGCATAAGAAATGTATTTGAGAGACATTAGCATTAAAACATTTTTGTGCGGTTTTAAGGAAAATACTATAGAGATTTTAAAATAGTAAAGATAAAATTCTTTTATATCAAACCATAATTTAACCAAGAAGGTTTTCATAATAAAAATAATGAATTTAAAAAGACAATGGTGTCTTAAAACAGAAGATAGAGTTCACTTGAAATTGGTTAAAAGTTTGCGAAGTTCTTTTAAAACGAGTGTTCTTTTTGGGAAGTATCGATGAGAGATTCACTTAAAAGCATGTATATCCCCGAAAGGGAATGAGAGATGGATATTAGATCAGGAGTTTGGATCATATAAACATAATGTTTAAGTTCTAAATAAAAATAAAGGATAACTATATTTTGGAAAAAATAAAGATAGAGCAACCCGAAGGAATAAAGGAAGTTCGGGTAGAATCCATTATGGTTTATTGGCATGGTATCGAGGGTAACTAAGAGGGCTTGATGAAAGATATAATGGGTTAATAATCACTTATAAAACATTATATAATTATGGGGTAGGTGTATAATCATACCCCATCACTTCGTATTACACAAAAATGCATATCATAGAGAACAATCGTGATTAAGAGTGAAAAGGGGAGGATCCCTTACATTAAATCCATTGGTGTTCTCCACTTGTTATTAACGACCAGAATAAAAAAAAATAATCTTATGATATAATAAGTCCATAACCACTTATATATTCAATTTATTTATTATAACCCTTTTTAGTTCATTCAAATCAATTTTTTAGTAGTTACAATGTTCAGTTTCATTGTTCGGGCTCGTTTGTTTACTTGGCTTTAAAAGATCGGTTCACTTATATTAAAATTTGGATTATATGAAAGATAAAAGTGGTTGTCCAGAATTGAAGTAATATTATTTAGTTAATATCCAGGAGATTACATGGTTTTATTTTTAATTAGATTACGTAGAGTGAAGTCGAATTATTTTATATATAACCATAGTGATAACTGTTTTTGTTAATCGGTGGATTTGATTAAAAGAATGTGTTTTGCTTTATAACTTAATTCCATTTGTACCAAAGGATTAAAGAACCAAAAATATGACATATTAAATATATAATAATCTGTTTCAACCATAACAAAAATGGTTTCATGAATAGAATTAAAGATAATAATAGAAATTGATAAACTGTTGTCCTTGAATGTGCTAAATTAACACATCTCAAATGGTGCTTTCATTTCATTAAAATAAAAGGGTGGGGAAAGGAGAGAAGATAATGAAATGTAACAAAATCATGAAGATGTTCTATTAAATTTATGTTACTATATTAATCATAATATTTTGGTGAAGGGAGGTGAGGAAATAAATAAAAAATAAAAGAACTTAAAAGAAAAGAAGAAATTGGGAAGAGGAATTTCCCCTTGAGACTTCCTCCTTTAAGAACCTCTTAAGGGGAGAGGTTTTGGTATTTTGAGGAGGATGAGAGATTTTGGTCATGGGATAGGACCTTGGGGAAGGATTTTGGAAAAATAATGGAATGGCACATGGATTGAGAGGAGTGGAGAGAAGAGGGATTGATGGGGGTGTTTATAGTGGATGTGAGGAGGGATTTTATTATATTATAATCATTAATTTATTATTTCTTCCCAAGACAAGGAATAGTATCTATTCCATAACCAATAATAGTGATTATATCTTGTGATCCTGAAACAAGTGGTCTTACATCCGCATAACATCATCGATGACTCAATTAATCCATTATTTAGCATTTATTGTGAATTATCAGATTATACTATTCATAAAAAATTCATGTATTTCAGAAAAATACCAATAATTCACCCTAACCATTTTTCAACATCTAGAATCCAAAAATTAATTCAATTTTTCAAAAATAATTTTATAAATATGATTATTTTAATATTTAATTAAAATATTAATTTATTATCAAAACCAGTTTTAAAACATTCATTAACTTATTCTAAAATATAGTTATATTGTACTTCCAACTTGAATATTATTTTTATACCACCATAGGTGAGGTTAATATTCATTAGGTTATATCACTATTCATAAGGGTATGTTACTATTCATAAGTGTACGTTACTATACACCAAATTTTATTTTAGTTTTATTAGACTCCAGAAAACATCTTGAACACAACCGTGTATGTAAGATTTTCAAAATTGCAAACACAGAAGTGAAAAACTTATGTTTAAAGGTCACTTATCACTTATTAGTTCATTATGTTGTGTTTTCATGTGATTTTATGAAATAATTATAAGAAGGTAATTTCCATTGAAAAACTTTGGGTCGTTACATTCTTCCCCCTCTTAAGAAATTTCTCCCCAGAAATTTCACATTACACAAACAGGTGAGGGTGCTTCTCCTTCATTTCCTCTTCTAGTTCCCAAGTTTCTTCTTCAAACTTATGGTTCCTCCACAAAACATTGACAAGATGGGTTGTCTTTTTGGGTAGAACCTTATCTCTCCGATCCAGGATCTTTAATGGTTGCTCCTCATAGAAGAGATCATCTTCCATCTGCACCACCTCTGAGTTTAGTACATGTCAGGTATCAGGTATGTACTTCCTCAATAGTGATATGTGAAAAACATCATGAACTCAAGCCATATTTGGTGTAAGTGTAAGCCGATAGGCCACAGCTCCTATGCGGTCAATGATCTCAAAAGATCCAATATACCATGGGTTTAGCTTCCCTTTATTCCGGAATCATATGACTCTCTTCTATGGAGATATTCAAAGGAAGACTTTATCTCCAACGTCGAACTCCAAGTCCCTTCGACGGTTGTCAGCATAGCTCTTTTTCCAAATTTTAGCATCTTTGATGTGTTTCTGGATTACTTGAACCTGCTTTGTCATCTCTTGAACAAGATCAGGTCCAAGTAGCTTTATTTCTCCAACTCCATCCCAACAGGTTGGAGTTCTAGATCGCTTTCCAAATAGAGCATCATATGGAGCCATCTGAAAACTCGAGTGGAAGCTATTGTTGTATGAGAACTCAACCAATGGGAGATGCTGATCCCATCCACATTTGAATTATAGAGATCATTCTCTAATCATATCTTCAAGCGTGTGAATGGTTCTTTCAAGCTGGCCATCAGTTTGGGGGTGATAGGCCGTGATGAAATTTAATTCAGTACTCAAAGAACGTTGAAGGCTCCTCCAGAATTTAGATGTGAACCTTGGATCATAGCCAGAGACAATTGAGAGTGGAACGTCGTGCAGTCTCACCACTTCCTTCACACATATCATTGCACGTTGACCAAGCGAGAGATCTTCCTAAATAGCGATGAAATGGGATGTCTTGGTGAGTCGGTCAGACACAACCCATTTCGAATTATTTCCCTTTGACGTCTTTGGGAGACCCGTGAAAAAGTCCATAGTAACATTTTATCATTTTCTCAATGGTATAGGCAATGGCTGCATCATACCTTGGGACTTTTGTCACTCAACTTTAACTTGCTAACATACCAAGCACCATGATATATATTCTGCAATCCCGTTCTTCATGTGATCCCACAAGAAGTGTTCTCAGAGATCACGGTATATTTTGGTACTCCTAGGATGGATAGAGAAGGTCAAGCTATGTTCATCATTAAATAAATCCTTTTGTATCTCTGGATCATATGGTACACATAATCGTGTTCCAAATATTACAACTCCTTCCTTATCAATTTTGAAATCGGATGATTTCCCATTTTTAACAGCTTCCACCCTTTTCTGAATTTCCACATCCTTTCTTTGAGCATCATTTATTTTATCCAAGAGGGATGGTTGAGCAATCATTTGAGAAAGGATTGATGATGTTACTCCATTAATGATTCCCATGTCCATCCATTTCAAATCTAAGAAGATCCTATCCTTTTCAATTCTCATCATTGATAAGGATGCAAGATCCTTTCTACTTATAACATCTGCCACCTTGTTTGCCTTACCGAGATGATAGTTGATTGAGCAGTCATAATCCTTGATGAGTTCTATCCATTTTCACTGGTGCATATTAAGCTTTTTCTGTGTGAATATATATTTGAGACTCTTGTGGTCAGTATATATCTCACATTTTTTTCTAAAGAGATAATGCCTCCAGATTTTCAACACAAAGATCACAACTGACAACTCCAGATCATGTGTGGGATAGTTTTAATTATAGATGTTCATCTCCCTTGAGGCATAAGCTATCAATTTATCATTTTTCATTAGCACACAGCCTAAGACTTTCTTAGAAGCATCACTATACACCACACAGTGTTTTCCACTTGACGGTAGTGTGAGTACTGGCACCGTGATAAGACTCTTTTTCAACTCCTTGAAACAGTATTCACATTCATGTGCCTAGACAAACTTTACTTCCTTCCTTGTCATCTTGGTCATTGGGTTTGACAATCTTAAAAAGTTCTTCATGAATCGTCGATAATACCTAGCTAGACCTAAAAATCTACGGATCTCCATTACATAAGTTGGCCTCGCCCACTCTTCAATTGCCTTTTTCTTGGAAGGGTCCACAGATATCCCTTTCCTAGTGATAACATGCCCCATGAATGATACTTCCTCCATCCAGAACTCACATTTATTGTACGTTGCATACAACTTCTCCCTTCGAAAAGTCTTTAACACAGTTTCCAAATGATCCTCATGTTCCTCCTTTATCTTGGAGTATATCAAAATATCATCAATAAATACCACCACAAATTTGTCAAAGTAATCTACAAAGAATCTATGCATTAAATCAATGAAAATTGCAGGAGCATTAGTGAGTCCGAAGGGCATCACTATAAACTCATAGTGTCCATACCTCGTTCAAAAGGTAATCTTGGGAATATCTTCCTTCCTCACCTTTAGTTGGTGATATGCCAACCGAAGATCCACCTTAGAGAAATAACTGGCCCCACAAAGCTGATCAAACAAGTCATCTATTTGTGGAAGGGGATACTTGTTCTTTATAGTGATTTTATTGAGCTTATGATAATCAATGCATAGGCGCATTGATCTATCATTATTCTTGATTAAGAGGAATGGATCACCCCACGGTGAAGCACTCTGGCGCATAAAACCGTCATACGTATTCTCATGTAACTGCTTCTTCAGCTCTTCTTGCTCTACATTGGCTATTCTGTAAGGTGTCTTTGAGATTGGCAGAGATCCAGTGATAAGTTCAATTGAGAACTCAACCTCTTGGTTAGGAGGAAGACTAAGAAACTCTCGGGGAATACATCAGTGTAATCCTTCACGATGGGCATGTATTCAAGAATAATTCTATCCTTTGTCTCAATCATTTGACCTAGAAATGCATTCTCACAAGGATGTATTATCAAAACTTGATATGAAGATTCTAAAGGAGACTCATCTTCTTCCTTACACTTGTAAAGAATCAGAGGATGCTTCAGGGTGTGAAAGGTGATCTCCCTTTCCCAAAAATTGATGTAGGCCTTGTACAAAGATTTCCAATCCATGCTCAAGATAGCGTCGAACATCACTAAAGGAAGTATGACAAGATTTTTTGGGAGGTTCAGTCCACAAACCTTAATCAGGAAGGAGTTATAAACCATGGATGTAATAATTTCCCCATTTTCTATTCTCATAGATAACTTTTCCTCAAAATTTTGAGGTGGTGTTTGAATATTTCTACTAAACATTCCAGATATGAAAGAATGCGTAGAACCAGAATCAAATAGTACGTTCTCTATTCTTTAATGAATAGAAAGAGTACCTGTCACCACATTAGTTTTCAGCTCCACCTCAGCAGTAGTGATAGCATAATCCATTCCGTTTTTCCTTGGAGGTTGTTTTTGATTGCCTCCAACAACCCTCGGCTTTGGGAAATTGTTCACATAATGTCGAAGCTCCTTTAAGTTATAGCACTTCACTGCAGACTGAGTGTTGATCTGAACCTTCCTTAATTCTTAAACGTTAGCTGGATTTTTCATATCCCTTCGTTATTTTTTGGCTAGATGACCTAACATTCAACATTTGAAGCAATTTTTGGTTTCCATGAGACAGTCACCAAGATGATTCTTCCCATAATTTTTTCAAAGGAAAAAGTGAGGATTCATTCCATCAGGGGATTTGTTTGATGAACCAAACATGTTATTCTCCATTTTCCTCTTCTTGTCACTAGGCCCATGAGACCACTGAGAGTCTCCAATCTCCATTTCAAAAATGAGGGCACAACAAACAATCTCCTCATAGTTCTCGAAGTCTCTAATCGCCCACAATTTTCGTAGACTCGGCTTTAGTCCTCTAAATAAGCGATCCACCTTTATTTCGGTGTATATGACAAAGCCAAAGGCATACCTTGAAAGCCTTGTAGAGCTCACTTAATATGCCCCGATGGACTCATCTTCCTTCTGCTTTAGTCCAAGGAACACTCTTCCATCTTGAGATTGAGGGTTCGAGGAAAATATTTGTTGAAAAAAATCCTCTTGAATTCCTCTCATTCTATGTAATCAATTTCCTCTTGGGACTTTCTATTAATGATTAGTGTCGACCACTGATCTGCTTCCCCATCAAAATGATAGACATCTGGTACAACTTTATCTTCATTCGAGCACTGGAGGACAGATAAAATATTTTCAATGGAGTTAATCCATTGTTTTTGAGGAATGGATTAGAAGACCCACTAAACATGGGAGGTATTTGCCTCGTGAAGGATTCTACGACAACTTTATCTTTCCTTGGAGGAGGGGGAAATTCCACCTGATTGAAGTTATTATTCATAACTCGATCTAGCTGACCAAGTACTTCCATGAAGTTTTGAGCATCTACATCCGTCACATCCGGCATGTCATTAGGGCAATCATCACATTGCCTATCACATTGGTTTTTGGAACGTGTTCTTCTATTTCCCGCCACTAACTAAGAAAAAGTACATATAATTAGAGGTCTTGAATACTTATCTATTGAGCATAAAAGGAAACATTGAACATAAAAGTATGAACTTATAAAGAAGAAGTATATCCTGACTTGTGATTCCTTATGTTTATATTATGGTTATCCTCGATCTATTTCTTAACTTATATTCTTATGGGATTCTTTTTGTCCCTTAATAATGGTTTGTACTAAGCTCATGAATCTATCGAAGAATATCTCCTGGGAGTGTCGTAACCAAGAGTGCAGAAAGGCCTATTATCAGGCACTAGTTCCTGTTTGAGTCTAGCTCAAAGCGGTGTTTTCAGGTTTTACTCCTAGATAAATCTATTCCATAGCCGCCTCTACCTTCTCGTATCCAGACGGGGATGTATTGGCTTGATAAACCACTAAGTCTATACTCACCAAAATTTAGGACTGTTTTCTTATACTTACTCTCATCTATAAGGTTCTCTATTCATAATCTCCAAAAATATCTAGACCATCCTATGACACCATATATAGAGACCCGAGCTTTTTACATGTAACATTTCATGATTTTAAGCATAATTAACCATCAGATTACAACCTAGGATCGTTAATTCTAGTGTCTTGGAAGACTAGGTACATATAACATAAAACATTGGGCTAAAAAAACTTCTTTATTTAATCTCCTTAAAGAGATTATAACTTCCTTTGAGCCCTTACATCTTCATAGGGTACCCTGGGGAACACATGAACAAAGGGATGCGCTAAAAGCCCAATAAGGTAATTATCATAAGGATACATCTCAAGCACATGAGTTAGGAGATATAACATAATGATATCCAAATCATGAAACATATAAAATAAAATATAAGCATGGGATCATATAATCATGGAATCATATAAATGTGGTATAATCCTAAAACATTTCTTTAGTATGTGTCAATGATAACCACCAATCCCGTTTCCCATTTTAGTACGGGTCAAGGCTAACTGCCAATCCCGTTTCACATAACATCTTTTGAGACTTATCCTTACCCAATGAATTGGAGCACTATCTGGGTGCACCCATCTCAAAATTTTCATGAATATTCTTGACACATAAATATTCTTACCATATAAACTTCTTTCCACATTTGTAATCATACATAATCAATTGTTCATAAACATAAGGTTACCCATGGAGAGAATTGGGTACCACAATCATGACATAAAGCATAACCAATGAGTGTATCATGGATGTGTCCATGAAAGAAAGGGATTAGAACATACATGGACGTTCATAAGGTAATTTATGAATAAAACATGGTAGTTGGTATCAAATATAGGTGACATCACATAAGAAATGTATTTTATAGACATTAGCATAAAAACATTTTTGTGCGGTTTTAAGGAAAATACTATAGAGCTTTTAAAATAGTAAAGAAGACATTATTTTATATCAAAAAAGAATTGAACCAAGAAGGTTTTTATAATAAAAATACTTAATTTAAAAAGACAATGGTGTTTTAAAACAGAAGATATAGTGCACTTGAAATTGGGTAAAAGTTGGGGATGTTCCTTTAAAACGAGTGTACTTGTTGGGAAGTATCGAGGAGAGATTCACTTAAAAGCATGTATATACCCAAAAAAGAATGAGAAAGGGATATTAGAACATGATTTTGGAGCATATAAAAATAATTTTTAAGTTCTACATAAAAATAAAGGATAGATATATTTTGGTAAAAAGAATGATAGAGCAACCCGAAGGAATAAAGGATGTTCGGGTAGAATCCATTATGGTTTATCAGCATGGTATCAGGTGTAACTAAGAGGGATTGATGAGAGAGATAAGGGGATTATCATAACATATAAAACATTAGGGAATTATAGGGAGGGTGTATAAACATACCCCATCAATTGGTATTACATAAAAAGGCATAGCATAGAGAACAATCGTGATTAAGAGTGAAAAGGGGAGGATCCCTTAACTTAAATCCGTTGGTGTTCTCCACTTGTTCATAAACACCTGAATAAAAAAATTGGATTATAAATTAATAATTCCAAAACCTCTTCTATATTCAATTTATTTATTATAACCCTTTTTAGTTCATTAAAATCCTTTTTTAATTTGTTACAATGTTCAATTTCATTGTTCGGGCTCGTTTGTTTACTTGGCTTTAAAAGATCAGTTCACTAATATTCATGTTTGGATTATATGAAAGATGAAAGTGGTTTTCCAGAAAGGAAGTTATATTCTTTAGTTCATATCTAGGAGATTACATGGTTTTTATTTTAATTAGGTTACTTAGAGTGAAGTCTAATTATTATATATATAACCATAGTGATAACCGTTTTTGTTAATCAGTGGATTTGATTGAAAAGAATGTGTTTTGCATTATAACATAATTCTATTTGTACCAAAGGATTACAGAACCAACAAAATGATATATTACATATATAATAATCTGGTTAAACTATAACACAAATGGTTTCATGGCCATAATTAATGATAATAATAGAAATTAATAAATTGTTGTCCTTGAATGTGCTAAATTAGCACATCTCAAACAGTGCTTTCATTTCATTCAAATAAAAGGGTGGGGAAAGAAGAGAAGATAATGAAATATACCACTAGCATGAATAAATTCCAGTACATGTATGTTACTGTATTTATCATACTATTATGGTGAAGGGAGGTGAGGAAAGAAATAAAAAAGAAAAGAACTTGAATGAAAAGAAGAAACTGGGAAGAGGAATTTACCCCTCGAGACTTCCTCCTTTGAGAACCTCTTAAGGGGAGAGGTTTTGGTATTTTGAGGAGGCGTAGAGCTTTTGGACATGGGGGAGGACCTTGGAGAAATATTTGGGTAGAATAATGGAAAGGCACAAGGCTTGAGAGGAGTGGAGAGGAGAGTGAGTGAGGGAGGGTTTTATAGTGGAGGAGAGGAGGGATTTCATAATATTATAATCATTAATTTATTATTTCTTCCCAATTCAAGGAATTCTAAGCATTACATGACCAAGAATAGTTATTTTATCATGTGATACAGAACCAAGTAGGCTTACATCAGCAAAACATCATCGATGACTCAATTAATCCATTATTTAGAATTTATTGTGAATTATCAGATTGTACTATTAATCAAAAATAAAGCATTTCCTAAAAATCACAAAATTTCAACCTAAGAATATTTTGACATGTAGAATCCAAAAATGAATTCCATTTTTCAAAAATAATTTTCTAAATATGATTATTTTAATATTTAATTAAAATAAATATTTATTATCAAAACGAGTTTGAAAACATTCATTAACTTATTCCAAAATATAGGCATATCTTACTTCCTACTTGAATATTATTTTTATACCACCATAGGTATGGTAAACATTCATTATGGTATATCACAATTCATAAAGGTATGTTACTATTAATAAGGGTAGCTTACAATTCACCAATTTTTTTGTTTTATTAGACTCCAAAAAACATCTTGAACACAACCATGTATGTCATATTTTCAAAATTGAAAACACAGAAGTGGAAAACATATGTTTAAAGGTCACTTATCACTTAGTAGTTCATTATGTTGTGTTTTCATGTGGTTTTACGACATAATTGTAAGAAGGGAATTTCCATTTAAAAACTTTTGGTCATTACAATTACCCCTACTCTGGTGCGTTGCTCTAGAATGCGCCCCCTTTTCAATGCAAGCTACTCTGGCTGCACCCCTCCCCTGCCTGAAGCACCATTTCCGGCCATGAACACACTCACTGGTGCGTTTTTCTTTCATTTTTTGGGGTTCTCTCCATTGGCCGAACCCTAATGTCTTGGTTTTTCTTTGTTTTGTTTTTATTTGGTCTTATGGTGTGTGACTGGTCTGAGGGGTGTTGTTCTTCCTCCCATTGAGGCATTATTCCCTTCACTCATAAGTGAGGTAGGCGTTTTCGATTTTTTCATTTCCGTCACAAACACTAGGAAATTGTTTATTTTAAATAAAATTTTAAATTTCATTTACACCTCCATAATAATCATAGTTCACTTATTTTAGTGATTTCATGTTGGTTAAAATTGTTAAAAATATCTTTTTCAATGATTTTTTGATTATATCTATGTGTTGGTACTTTGGATGTGTTTTATAAAATGACTCTTGACTTTTTTAGACAAAATGAAGCCATTTTATGATTTTTGTCCCTTGTAATGTTTTTTTAATTGAGTATCAATTTATGATTTTGGTCTTGTGTGTAGTTTGGAGGCCCTTTTTGGTTTCAAGGGTATGGTAATGTGTTTTGGAAACATATTTTATTGTCCTAAAAATATGGTTTTTTACCTTTAAATAATTTAAGTGGTTGGGTTTGTTTTGAAAGTGAATGGTGACTTATTGAAAATATTTTTGAGTATATTCTTTGGATATTGGAGTGTTCCATTGGATGTCGGCACATCGATGGGTGCACTAGGTGCACACATCGATGTGCCCTCAAATGAAGATGGTACTTATAAAATGGTATCATATATAAACCTCAATTTCATAAATGGATTTTATTTTCTAAATAATGTTTGTCCCCTTGTGATATTTCTAGAAATTGATTTAAATTTATTCCTCTTGTTTTGGCTTGTTAGGACTTGAAAAATGTTTCGGGATGATTCTGAAAAATTTAAAGGCTCGTTTGGTAGTTGTGAAGTGTTTGAGTTTATGTTCAGAACATGAGGTCCCATTTTGCATTGTAAATATAAAATCAGTGTTTCAATGATTTTTTTTAAACATATTTAGTTATTTCAACCTAAAGGCTACTTTGGAAATGTCAATATAGAAGTGATGTTTGATATTGGTTTTGGAAATAGTTGTTAAAGTATTTTTGGTAAATGTATTTGGAATGTGTAAATATTAAGGGCTCATTTGGAATTGTGTATTTAAAATAGTTGTGTTGTATTAGATTTGGAAAATAACGTGTCTTGGAAAATTTGTGTGCTTAGTTGGCATCTTTGGACTTTTGATGTATGTTTTAGAAACAATGTGATGTGACAACCCCTTTGGAAACTCATGTGTTTTATAAAATGGTTTTGATTTAGATATGTTATGAAAACATGATTGGAACATTCAATGAGTGATGTATATATGTATATGTATGTAGTGGGTACCCCTATCAAGGATTTCCCTTTATGGGCTATCATATGGGCGGTTTCCATGTTTGGGTTAAGCATGTTTGGTGATAGAAGCTAAGGTGATTCACGTGTGTGGGGGTCTCTTTCTTACACATTTAATTTATATCTACCTTGGGTTCCTAGACGTATTTTAGATGATTGAGAAGAAGTTTATTACTAGCATTGATTAGACAAGTTAGTACCCTCATGGAGTTATAGATAGGCTAGAAAGGTTGTGCCACCGGTGAGGCTATGTTAGAGTATCTAATTGGTTATTGACTTAGTGGCTTCACCATATGCCAATAGGTGGTTCTGAACCGAGTACGTCCAATGGTCTTCTAGTAATGTTTAGGATCAAAAAATTGATATTATTTATTTTTCTTGTTAACTTTATTTAGCTTATTTTTAGAATTTTTTTTCACTTATATTTCTTTTTACCCATTCTATTTATTTTTACCATATCCCTGGTATATTTTGGTTCGAGTTTTATTTATAAAATGGTAGATTTTTTGGAAATGAAAAGTGGCATGTGTTGGATTTCAGAAAGGGAGAGCTATGGTTTTTTAATAAAATTGTGGAAAAATTATTTTTATTATAGTATTTCAAGCTAGTATTAATGCACTATGTTGGGAAAGGAAAATAGTTAGAT
The DNA here is from genome assembly GCA_963277665.1 of Viscum album. Taxonomy (NCBI): domain Eukaryota; kingdom Viridiplantae; phylum Streptophyta; class Magnoliopsida; order Santalales; family Viscaceae; genus Viscum; species Viscum album. The sequence continues at coordinate 752,018,020 of OY728132.1, read as the reverse complement.
TCTATGGTAATTGCTTTCTAAGATGTTAGATTACACCCTATTGTACCACTAAATTCCAGTAGGATCAAGCTATATTATAGGATTATTTTCTTATTTAGGTTCTTTCCACATCTTCTCATGGTTGGAACGGGTTGGTTGGTGGATGGTGGTGACCTTGAGGCCACATAGAGGTAGTGTTGGTAGTGGTCTAGTGTGGCTTCTTTCAGTTTACCTTTGTTTTCCATTCAATTGTATTTTGTATCTAGATCAGTTGTTTATTGATTTATGATTAGTTATCATTTTTAAGATTGCCTTGTTTTTTTTCATGGTTTTCTATATTTGTATTAAATTATCCCCACATGTATGATTTGATTCCCAATGCTAGTTTCCAGCCCGTGGGGATCGGGAAAGCCCTTCAGGCCATGTTGCGTGTTGTCTAGGGTTTCCGATTTAGGGTAAGATCGGGTCAGTTAATGACCAAATGGTATAAGAGCACGGTTCTTGTCATTTGGGGTGTTTGTTAGTTAGAGATTAGGACTATTGGTACTCACGAGGTATGTACAGAAAGGGATTCATGAACTCTTTCTCCTTCTGAACCTCGAGTTTCTAGTGGATGTCCGGGAATGGAGTTTTTTGTCTTTGTTTTGGATTGAGGGATGATAATAAAGGTGATCTCATGTCACGTAGTGATCCCACATGTATTGGTGGCTCATGTGAATTCCATGTACATGGTTCAAGTACCTATTATCATTATGACTTACTTGGGGAATGCCCCACTACCATGTTGCTGAGTTAGGCATAGACACTAGTCCCTCCTTCTGGTAGTTTGGTGCATGTTATCATTTTTCTTGGTTTTGGTTGGTGTGAGTATATTATGAAAATAAAAGGTTTTTTGAAATAGAAATTATTTATTTTAAATGGATTTAAGTTGGTAAATTGGTTTTAAAAATTGAAGGCACTTTGGTTTGAAAATTTCAAAATTGTTTGGAATTGGTAATGAAATGGAATGGGTGTGACCCTTCTTGTTCTTTATAAATGATCGCATGTATGTGGGTATGTATGGAAGGTGTGTGGGGGGAAATTGATCATGTATGACGTGAGTGGAATGGATGGACACACATGTAACAGTTCATGGGATTCCATGGGTGTTTATTTGAAACCAAAGGATTGGACTTGTTTTTATAAAATGGGTTTTGAAAGAAGAAAAGGAATCTGAAAATTGGTTTTTGTTTTATAATATTGGTTTTGTTTTTTGAAAAGAGATTTTTTGTCTATAAAGTATCCTTGAAATAAGGTGTTTTTGAAATTGAAATGAAATGGTGATTTTTTAAAAGTTAATTTCTGAGTTGTGTTTGTGGTTTTTGTCATGCGAGCCAGTTATTTGGAATGAGAGTGTATTTTGGTTATGACTTGATTGGATGTTTATTTTGGGCTATGTTTTTTGATTTTTTTCATAGAATTATGTCTAGAATGGTTCCTAATGTTTCAAATGATTCATGCCCAGTTTTTTGTCCTTCTCGAATGTTGCATTTTCTTCCTGATGATCGAAGTCTTTTAGAGGTAGTTATATGGCTTGAAAAGGTAGAGTGTGACATCAAGATTTTGGGAAATCCCAAGGCTGTTAGAGTTGAAGCTATTCAGGGGTTATTTGAAGGCCTGAATTTGGGTGAATTGGAGTTGTTCTCCCCTCTATCATTGAAATTTGGGATGAAATGGGATGTGTTTATGTCTGTCTTCATCTAATAGTTCATACTTTATAAGGTGAAGATGAATAAAAAAGAAGAGATCATGTGTTTTCAACAAGGAAACTAGACGGTGAAAGCATATGTTGAACATTTAAAAGAACTGGTTTCTTTTTATTTGGAGGTAGCATCGCAGTATCGCATGAAATATTCCCTCTTCATCGGGTTTCTTCATCCAGAGATCAAGGATCGGGTCCTCTCTTATAAGTACCATCATTTCAAGAAGCTGGTAGATGAATATTTCCTAGTAGAATTGGTTTCAAGAGCATGTGGAATTGGTGATCTGGTGCCTATTGTTGTTTGTAAAGGTTTCATATCTGGAGAGAAGTGCATATCGTAGGAACCTCTCTCTAAGGAGTCTCTTTTGTTGATTTTGGATTATAGGTTTATATACCATTCAGGGGTGTGCCACCAGTGTGTTCGGTTTAGGCATTCAATGTCATCATGTCGCATCCCTATGTAGACATGACATCATTGTGTCTATCTGGGTCATCTGGAGAATTTTTGTAGAAATAATTACCTGAAGAAGATGTTATGACTGAGGGATGCTCATGCCTGACTGTGGGTAAGAATATGTTTCAGTCATCAGAGCCCCAACCATAGGTCTTGGGGTGCAGTTTACCCACATTTAGAATTTTTCATGTGAAAAAATCCTCAATTTGGGTTTTGTTTTTCATGATTGGATTAGAACATTTACATAATTTTCATCCTTTCTCAATGCTGTTGAGGTTTTTTTACCATTCTAAGTCTATAAATTTCTTGGTAGATAATGATGAACTTAGTCTGCTGTAATAAAAATAATCTTATTTTTATTGGTGTTTCTTTTAGAATCGTTTATTTTTTCTTAAAGTGTGTTTTCCTTATATGGGAAGGTTTCGGTTTTGTGGTGATCATTTGGATATGTGAGTGCTTGTGAAAAAATAGATTTTTTTAATTATGTTTGATGTTTCAGTTTGCTTCAAGTTTATTTGTGTGGATATACTCTCTCATTGTATTGGGATGTTTGGATCGGTTTGGAGTTCCCGTGCTGGCCCCCTCCTTGGAGTGGCATGTTTAGGTTTTAAATTTTCATGTTAGTTGAGTCTTTGTGGTGGGGGGAAACCTCATGTTTTATCCTATTCTCTTATGTGTGGTTTATTCTGGGATGTTTGGGTTTGTCTTGTGGATTGAAAGGTCACCCCGGGGATCTTGGTTTCTCTCAGTTTTGACTTGGCATGCATTCAAGTTTTGTCTATCTTTGGGCTTGGTGACTTTCTGGGGGAAGAAAGTGATTATGGTTGGGATAATTGTTACACCTAACCTTGTAAATTAATAATTTTAATAATTTTAATAATTTTAAGAACTTATTTTTAGTTTTGGTAGGCAGCAAGTTTAATTTTAAATGTTTAGAAACTTATTTTATTGTTGTAAGGTTAGCCTGCAGGGTCGGTGTTATATCCCAGGTAATTATAGAATATGAATTATTTATATCTATTAATATTTATAAATTAGATATTAATTTTATCATAAAGGGTACAATGTGTGAGATATCATACCCAATACACAACAATGAGTTTTTCTGAAATCTTACGTTGCACACAAGATTAAGTTATACCAAAAAATAATACAATATTAACATTATTATTTTAAATGATAGTTATCACCTAGTCATTATATTGGCTGGAAAGAGTAGAAATAAACATATTATGTTTTTCACGTCTTTATAATTTTTTTTACTTTCATTTAATAATTTTTAGAGGCATAAAATGATAATAAATCCAATTTTGATCATAAAATACTCTAATATTTTTAAAAGAGAGTTTTACAAATTTTTGATAAAGAACCTTTTTTAAATATAAATCTTTCAATGTTATATGTTTTATTTGAAAAAATAAACTTCTTATTCAGAAGAGAGACATAAAAATTTACTTTAATTAAATTTAGGGATTTTTCTAATAAAATTCTTATTTTGAGGAATAGTGAGAAAATACGGCATTTTAATTCAAAACATCATTTTCATCTAATTTATTTATATTTTTTTACTATCATTTGAATTTTTTTAAAAGTATATTTATATTTTTTTTCATTTAATCAAATTTTGGTCATTGGAGGTAATTTCACATTGAAATTTGATATAAATTCGTGTCAATCTTTTAATGGTTCTTACTTTTAGAAAACTCATTTTCTCATTTGGACAAGAAAAAATAATTTGAAATTAATTAATGCACCTTATATGTTTTGAATTTAGAGAAATGGATTCCATATTTGGAATCATAATTTCCCAGTTACATAAATAGTTCCTTTTTATTTTTGGACATCATGAATATTAACTTTAGTAATTATTTTTATTTACCATAGTTAAAGTTTTAGTGAAGTAAATAAGGAAAAATAATATTATAATAATATAAAAATACTTTAAAACTTGTCCTAATACTATTATATGATATATTTAAAACCAATAAAACCATTTGGATGAAAATTTGGCCTTTGTATGCCACTTGGGTGTGACTATGAAACTTATAACTTTTAATTTAAATTAAAGGAAAATATGTAATAAACATATATATTCTTACTAAAATAAATTAAATATGTGTTTATATAATTGATAACTTAGAATATAAATATTAATTATAAATATAAACTAATTTCCTACATCATTTTATTTTATTTATAATTTTGAGACATTAAATTATTAAATTTAATTATGACACAACGATAATGGAATATTAGACTTATTAATGATGGGATCAAATAAATGATAATATAAATATTAAAATAAATATTATTTGACATAATTTATGTCATACATGGTTTTTATGTGAATATGACATGTTATAAGACTATTAAATAATTTGGTTCTAAGTTATCTCTATGTTTTGATTTTTCTTAAATTCAATAAAATAAATTGGGTAAAAATTGACATAATTGATGTTTTATAGAAAAAGTAATTTATCAAATTATATAAAAATTCTAAAAATATTTTAAAATCACAAAGTGACTATTATAAGGTATAAAAGTTCATTAAGTGTACAATTATTGGAAATTTAACCCATATAAGTAAAATTAATATCCTCTTAATAATTAAAATGTTGTTACCACAATTGAAATTAAAAGAGAATAATTATGGGTAAACTAAAAAGATAAGGTTTAAAATAAACTAATACATGTCTAAAAATTATTGAATGAGATGATTTAGAACTATCCTCATCTTATCTTCAATATATCTCAAATTGGATTCTTTTTAATTAAAAAATTAATTTATATTAATTTAATAATTTATGAGTTTCCAAGGGTTCCCCTTCCCTCTCCTATAAAAAGGTCCCCTCTCTAATCTATACTCACACTTAAAGAACCCTTTTTTTAGGGAAATACCTACCCAAAAATATTCCTAGAATCCCTCCCCTAATCCTAGAATCCTTTATTAGGGCAGAAATTCTACCAAGGAAGCCTTTGGGTATAAACCAATAGAAGTTTCCTGATTAAGAGGTAATGCCTTCTCTAATGCTTTTTTGTTTAATTTCCATTATCCACACCCTAAAATATTCTTATTATATAATAACATAAAAATGATAGTATCATAAATATAATTTTATTTTTTATACTGGTTTTTTATCTACACTTATACACGCATCCATTTAATGGGTAACGAACATATTATTTTTGTGTATGACAAACTACACTCTCACAAAACGATGATTGTACAATTTTACCCTACCACCTCTCATGGTGGCCATTATAATGGACACTATTTTTACATTTGATATATATTATATTTATATTGTATATTTTATTCTTTAATTTTTAGGTATAACATACCCTTATGCTTTCCATGTTGTTTAAATACGATAATTTGGTTTGAGAAAGTGTGGACTACCACCCCCTCAAAGCGATATGACTCATTACCGCTATACATGGATTGTATAAAACATGGATTTATTAAACATATTAGATATATATAAAATTACTATAATACTAGTCTTATAATATACATTTATATCATTTAATTTGTATTCTTTTAATATGAAAAATAAATAAAAGTGGCATTCATGAGAACGTAGGACCTACCGTCTCCCTGAACAGTGCATTTCATTTCTTATCTCCAAATATTATATATTATTATAAATACATATACATTGGATATATATATATATATATATGATATTTAAATCACGAATACTATTCTGGATGTGATGGAATTTTGACCACATGGACAATTTACATCAAAACAAATTCATTTTTGACCCAAGTACCAAATATTTACAAAATGTCTTATATAAACTTAAATAGTTATGTAATTTTTATAAAATGGTAAAAAGTGATATAAAAAGAATAATAAAATTTAAAAAGTATTTCAATAAATTATAAATTAACCTATGTTTATTATTAAGAAAAATAAATAATGTACAAGACAAGTCGAACTCAATGTAAGGGATTCTATCTCATTCTCCTTTAATTAAGGTATTTGTTGATAATACACACCTTTATTCTTTTATATGGTGTATATAAAGACACTAGGAAATTTAATATCTATATTTTGTCTTTTATAATGTTAATTGTTTTTTTAAGTGTATTATTTCATGGAGATTACGATTTAAATTTTCAAAGTTGTATGAGACACCTTGAACGTTTAAAGATTTTATTATCAAATATTTTCTTGATGATATTAATTTAAATATTTATTTATATGGATTTAAATGATTATGATAGATATCTTATTTCTATATTGACATTCATTCAATATCTTGAAAATTAATTTTTTTATATGATTCATTTTATTTTATTTAAAAAATGAAAAAATGAATGTTTTTGTTTAAATGTATACGTCGACAACGACTTCTCCACCGATATAACCATTATTTGATATTTGGATTCCTCTATAAGTCATAATATTTATAAAATGAAAAAGAAATACCTTATTCCCTTTTTAGATATTTTGGTATGGAAATGGTTTAAATAATTGTTTGATTATATCAATATATTGTAATGATTCCTTGTGATTGTAAATTTTATGAATGAAATATTGATAATTGAAGTCATTTATGTCTTATGATTATATAATGGTACTTGGAAAATTTATGGGTGGTTACATGATAAACCAAAAATGGGTGGTTATGTTATAAACCAAATATTGGTGGTTCTGTGATAAACCAAGTATGGGTGGTTATGTTATAACCTCTAATGAATTGGGTATTGAATTCGGCCGAATGAATATTCAATTTAGTGATATTTGTGGAAGTTGACCATATAGTTAGTACATTTAAGTATGTTTATTTACCATTTTATATTTATATGTTATTTGTTAATTTTAATGGGGTTTAAGGAAATATTTTATTATAAAAAGGGTAAGTAATGAGATTATATTAAGTGAAGTGTAATTACTACTTCTTAAAGGTAAAAAGTATTACTTTTTGATAAAGTATTCATGGTTTTTATGTTTTTGCAAGAATAAAAATTTTCTTTATTTTTGTATCCCTTACTGAGATTTTTGTTATCATCCCAAGTCTTCAAAAAATCTTCATAAGATTTAATGAAGAATAGCATCAATGATGGATCAAGGAAAAGTTATAAAGTTTACACATGAAACGAAACTATGTTTCTTTTTAAATGTTTTTTTTATAAAAAAATAGACAGTGAGAAAGATTATATACATTGTAATATTAAAGTTATTATGTATGAGTTATGGTATAATTCTATAAATATCTAAACATTAATAAAACCTCAATGTAAAATAAATACAAATTACTAACTTAACTCAATATTAAGTAATGTTTAAGGTCAGGGCCATATAGTTCATATCAGAGGATGGTTTAGGCAACTTTAGAGGTTAGGGTGATATTTAACCAAAAGTTATAAGTTATATATAAACACAATGGTTAGCACAATATAAATAGTAATAGTTATTTTAGATAAATTGAATGAGTTTGATATAACATGAATAAGTATATATTAGTGTTTATCTTCCTCATAAGATAATATATAAGGATTTTATTGATATACTCACGCTAACCATTTTGTCTTTAGTAAATGGATGGATCCAGTAGGAACCAAAGTAATAATGGATGTGAAGGGAAATGTGGTGGTTCTATGAATAAGAAACCAAATAAAATGTGAGCTATAATGATAACTCTTCTATTTACTCTAAACTAGCTATCAAGAGTCATGATTGACCACTAGAACCTTGTTGAGTTTTCTAATGCATCATATATGAGAGAAATGAATCCATGTGGAAGATGAGGTAATGATCATAAAGGTAATTATATTCATCAACATATGATCCAAGGATGTGAAAATAATCTCTTAGGAAAATTTTTCAATGGGATGGGAAGGTGTTAAAAATATGGTAATGAAGTTCATAAATTGATAACCTACCAAGGAAAAAAGGAAACATTTAGTTAACTCCACAAAAGGGAAAGAAATTATTTTTGAGTTATTAATTTAATGTTTTAAATGTGGGGAGTATGGTGATTATAAAAATAAGTGTCCTACAAAGAAGGGTAGGGATTGGGATTAGTACCATAAAAATATATGTTTAGAAATACCTAATTATATTCTAATTAAAGATAAGGAAACTGAAAATGACCTATGAAAGGTATGGATTATATCTTATCTCATGTTTTGACATTTTTGAATCTTAGTAGAAGATTCATGTTATTATTTTTATGAAAGAATTATTAAGGAATAAAATGGAAAAGCATGGTTAAAGGATCATGAAAAATTCTAAATGATTAGAACTTTTACATATAAAGGATTCAAGAGTTATGTTAGACTGTAGGATGGTGAAATATTTAAAAGTATTAATTGTATTTTAATGATGGGATTACTTTGGTATACTATTTTCTAGTATGTGAAACCCTGAAGATTTTTATGTGAAAATAAAATTTGATGAAGAATTATCACTTCTTGTGTTTAAATAATTATAATTTTATGGATAACCATAAGGGTCTATATGATCTTTGATTTTGAGGTAATTACATTTAGGGTTTTAAAATGAATGATCTAAGATAAACTATGATGTTAAAACATTTTATGGTTATTTTTTAGGACTTTATCTCATTTTGGGAATGTTATAAGAATTAAATAGTTTTAGAAAAAAGGGAAACCCATAGGATGTGTGAAAACCCATCATGTCGGACAAGTCTGTGAGAATCAAACCCAGAATTGAAGTGTGGTAGGGCTCTATCACCTACCACTATCCTACATTAAGTCTCTAGTTTGTAAGAATTTTCTTTTTAGTTAAATGATTTTATTGATTAAGAATAATTTGATTTAAGATATATATATTTTATGGAATATATAACCATGGGATTGTAAAATGATTTTGATATTAAGTGATTAATGTTATTTCATAATACTTTCACCATTTTGGAAATCCTATATGATTAAGTTAAATAGAATACTATGAGATTTTAATATAGGGGTAATGGTTGAATTACATTTTGGAAGAATATATAATTTTATTGGGGGCATATAGTGATTTTGGTTATTTATGGAAATGATTAACCTATCAGTGATAATATGTGATAATGAAATAACTTTTTTGGTATGAGACATTAAGAGTGATTAATAGAGATAAATATTAAAACTTATTATGGATGACTATGCGATCAAATCCTTCCGAACTTTGGGTTTTGATCATAGTATTGATTATTTTGAATAATTTTAAGTACATTTTTTGGTTGAATGGTTTATATAGAAGCTGAGTGTTACTATTGAATTTTGGTGATTAAAAGTATCCCTTCTTCTTATAAAGGATTATTCTTTTTGGGGGAATTATTTGATCTTTTATAAACCCTTTTGGTTTTGGTTAATTTCTAAAGATAAAGGAAATATATAGATCATATTTTATGTTTTATGTGATTCTATAGAAGTTGATTCTAGTGCTTCAGGAATGAAAAATTCACATTAAATACTCATTGTTTCGATAAAAAGATGAGTTTGTATTGGAAATTGAGTAAGCTATGAAACTCTACATGTCAAGTAATAATGTTTTCTTATGTTCTTAGTCAAAATTGTAAATGAATTCCTAAACGTTATGACAAATATATTAAACTAGAAAAGTTTTCCATTTCATTTTACTACTATGAAATCAATTCCCTTTTGACCAATCACACATTTATGGTTTTCTTATTTTCAACTTTTTCCTGATCATGTTTTGTATCACTCTCTATTGGAACTTAACAGTTAGTTTTTCTTCTATATCCATAATTTTCTACATGGAATCATATTTTGTGTTATCTCTAGGGACCTTCATACCTTATTTATATTATTTTAAAATATTTGTTTTGTTAATCATTTTTTCTGATGTTGGATTTCAATAAGGGTATTTTTAAAATTCAAACCTTAGTTAACAACCCCGAATTAAAATTGTGAAGACACGATTTCAAAAGGGGGCAGGAGAATGCAACATCCCAGGTAATTATAGAATAAGACTTTTTCATATATATTAATATTTATGAATTAAATATTAATTTTAGTTTTAAGTAGAAACTATGTGATATAGTGTATGTGACACGCAATAATGAGTTTCCCTAAAATCTTACACTACACACAAGATTGGGTTATACCGAAAAATAATAAATTATTATTATAATTATTTTATATGATAATTAATACATAGTCATTGTATTGGTGGGAATGAATAGAACTAACTAAATTATTTCTACATGTTATTATTAAATATTTTTACTACAATCCAACAATTTTTATATGTTTATAATGCTAATAAATCCATTTTTAAGCATAAAATACTCTAATATTTTTAAAAGGTAGTTTTACCACCTCTTGATGGTGAAAACTTTTTAAATATAATTTTTGTAACTTTTATATGTTTTACTTGAACGAAAAAACTTATTCTTTGGAATAGGGACATCAAAATTTACTTTCGATGAAATTTCAGTATTTTTCTGATAAAATTCACACTTTAATGAATAGTGAAACAAATACGACATTTTGAGTCAAAACTTCATTTTCTTCTAATTTATTTGTATTGTTATATTATAATTTGAATTGGTTTTAAAGTATATTTAGATTATGTTTTTATATTTTAATCCAATTTTTTATTCGAGGTAATTTCACATTGAAATTTGATATAAACACATGCCAATCTTTTAATGGTTTCTACTTTTAAAAAACTTGTTTTCTCATTTCGAAAACGAAAATTAATTTTAAATATATTAGTGAAACTTATATGTTATGTATTTTTAAAAATGTATTCCACATTTTAAATCATAGGGTAAAATTTATGTAATTTGGTCACATTTATTTTTGGAAATTATGAATAGTAACTTTAGTAATTATTTTTATTTACCATAGTTAAAGGGTAAATCCAGTAAATAATGGTAAAAAACAATATTATAATAATCTAAAACTTCTTTATCACTTGTTCTAATCCTATTTTATGAGATATGGCATACCATGAAGGCCCTTGGGATGACAATTTAGCCTTTGGAATCAACTTGGGTGTGATTATGACACTTATAACTTTTAAATTAAGTAAAGGAAAATATGTTATAAACATATATATTTTTACTAAAACAAATTTAATATGGTTTTATATAATATATATATTCAACTATAAATATTAATTAGATATATAAAAATATTTACACATCATGGTTTTTTATTTCAAATTTTTAGACATTACTTAATTAAATTTAATTATCACACAATGATGACGGAATGATGTACTTATTAATGAAGGAATCAAATAAATGATAATATAAATATTATTTGAAATAATTTATGTCATCCCAAATTTTAATTGTTGAATATGAAATGTTATAAGACTATTCAATTCTTTAGTTTGAAGTTATCTCTCTGTTTGAATTTTATTTAATTTCAATAAAACAAATAGTGTAAAAATTGACATAATTGATGTTTTATAAAAATATTAATTTATCAAATTATTTAGAAAACCTTAAAATATTCTAAAAATTAAAAAGTGACTATGATAAGGTCCCAAAGTTAATTAACTGTCTAATTATAGTAAATTTACCCCATATAAGTAAAATTAATATCCTCTTAATAATTAAAATGTTATTACCATAATTAAAATCAAAAGAGAATAATTTAGGGTAATCCAAAATGATAAGGTTTAAAATAAACTAAATACATTTATAAAAAATTATAGGATGAGAGTATTTAGAACTATAATCATACTATATTTTACATATCTAAATTTGGAGCCTTTTTAATTAAAAAATTAATTTATATTAATTTATTAATTTAAGAGTTTCCATGGGTTCCCCTTCCCACTCCTATAAAAAGGTACGATCTCTTTTCTAACACTCACACTTAAAGAACCCTTTAGTAATTCCAATCCCTGACCAACCCTTTTCCTAGAATCGATACCCTAATCCTAAAAGCCTCCCTTAGGGTAGAAAGCCTCCGATGGAAGGATTTTGGTATAAAGCAAAAGAAGTTACCCGATTAAGAGGTAATGCCTTCTCTCATGATTTTTAGTTTCATTTCCATTCTCCAGTCACTAAATTCTTATTATTATATGATTACATAAAAAAACCATTATAATAAATATATTACGATTTTTTATGTTAATTTTGATTCTTCACTTACCCAAACCTCTATTTAATAGGTAACAGACATACTCTTACTATGTATGGTGAACTACTACCTCACGAAATGATGATTGTTCAATTTTCCCATACCACCTATCATAGTGGCCAGTATAATGGAAAATATTTTTACATATTATATATTATATTTATATAATCACTATGCTTATGTAACTTTAATTTAGAACATACCTTTATGCTTTCCATGTTGTGTAACTACCATAATTTTTCTTGAGGGAGTGTGGACTACCGCCTCCTCAAAGTGATATGACTTGTTCCCGCTATACATGGAATGTATAATGGGTGTTTTTGTTAAAACTATGAGATATATAAGATATTAATATATTATTGGTATTATAACATACATTTATATCATTTAATTATTATTCTTTTAATATGAAAAATAAATGAAAGTAGCGTTTATGCATACGTACAGCCTACTGTCTCCATGAAAGATGCATTTCATTTCATATCTCCAAATATTATGGATTATTATGAATAAACATATAATAGATATATATATGATATTTAATTCATGAATAATACTCTATAAATGATGAAATATTGACTACATGAACAATTTACATCAAAACAAGTTACTTTTTGACTCAATTACTGAATATCGACAAAATGTCTGATATGAACATAAATAGTTATGTAATTTTTATAACATGGTAATAAGTGATATAAAAGAATAATAAACTCGAAAAATGATCTCAAGTAATTATAAATTAACCAACATTTATTATTCCAGAAAATAAAGAACGTACGAGACGAGTCATGCTCAATGTAAGGGATTTCGTCTCAACCTCCTTTCATTGAGCCATTTCTTGATAATACACGCATTTATTCTTTTATAAGGTTTATATAAAGAAAATATGCAATTTCATATCCATATTTTTTCTTTGATAATGTTAATTATTGTTTTTTTAATGTATTAATTCATGGATATTATGATTTAAATGTTCAAAGTTTTATGGGATGCCTTGAACATTTAAACATTTAATTATCAAATATTTTTGTTTTTGATATTAATTTAAATATTTATTTATATAGATATAAAACATTATACTGGATATTTTATGTCTATCTTGAATTTCATTCAATGTTTACCAAATGAATTATCACAACCTGTCCCCCAGGGCTCGTGTCGTGACTACCCCAATCCCGCCTCCAATAGGCCAGAGGCTACTGACTAGCATCAAGTAAGCATGTCAAAAAAATGGGTGGCATTTTACTTGGTACCTTTATTCATGCACACAAATCCAATACAAAGGTATTGGAAAGTAAAAAAACTATATAATTTATGAATGAAAACCACTAAGTATAACATAACAAGTGTCCAACAAAAATTAAAGTACAGGGTGGGAAACCAGGCCAGTATATAAGCCCACCAAAAGAAAGATTGAACACAAGTAAAACTCCAAGTCCTTGAATCTTGTCTGCTGACAACCCTACCTAAAGGGTATATGATGGGTAGTTTCCTATATCCATACGAGTACACCTCCACTGTCTGATCTCACTGATCACTGCATGGTCCTGTTTCTCACTAGACTTCATCAAAGCATCGATTGTTTTCACAAGACATGACATGTGTGGGAAAAGCCCATACCGAGGTGAGTAAAACAACACTCAAGAGGACACCTAGAAACCAAAAAGGTAAAGCATAAGGGAAAACCAATAGGAAAAGAACAGTCAGCTTTACATAGGTATATACCCATACATATACTGAGAACATCCATATATACTCATTTCATACACAATGAATCATAATATTCCAACCTCATAGCCAGCATTAGGATTCTCATCATAGGGTTGAGAGGAAACATCTAAAACCAGGGGATCACACTCCATGAGCTCAGCCATCCTTAATGGAACCCGTCTAAGAGGCTCACTCCATTAGGAAGAACTCTACCATTCCAAATGGAACGTTCAAGAGAACATGATCCATTGGTAACATTCTACTATGTCCATCTTCAGTTCCCAGCACCGGACATTTAGTCATCACTATCTTTCACCCAACGCATGACTAAGGAATCCCAAGTGGAGAGGCCTGGCCTCACCACTGTACAAGAAATAGGGATCCCTTCTTCTAACCATATCATGAAACCTATGTATGTCCTATAATGAGTGGTCGGAACCTCAGTCCATTGAGGAAGAACTAGCTCTTATCTAGGTATCGTTTTGCATCAAGTGGAAGGGCCCACACATTTCTACTCTTTATTTCATCTAAGAGAGATCCAACTCCAATAGAGGACCCACACCATACCTTGTAGTGAAGTACTACTCAGTGAATAGAGGACATGTGCCCTGGTATGATAGGGGAGTACCGACTCTGTCAGTTCATGTGTGGGGGACCCATACTTTGCTACAACACGAGACTAATAATACCTATAAAAGAGAACCTTCACCCTACTTAGCAGGGGAGTACCGACTCTATTCAATCATGTGTGGAGGAGTCATGCCCTAAAATAGCTGGGGAGTACCGACTCCTGTCATAGAGGACCGACACCCTACCCGGTAGGGGAGTACCGACTCTACGTATGTTAGATGTGGAGGACCTGCACCCTAGTCCTATAGGGGAGTACCAACTCCACAGATAGAGGACTCGATCCCTGGTCCCAGAAGTTAGTACCTACTCCACCTTCACAAACATATCTGGGAACCCACACCCTATTCCATCAAGGTAGTGAGACCCCCCGAAGGAAGCTACCTAGAGGAAGTTAACCCACTCCCCATGATGTGGGGGTTTCTACCTTTAAGAAACACGTTGATTCCTACTCAATTGTGCTTGTACCAGAAGGACCTACTATTAAAACCATTATTCCTTCTGCAAACATTCAAAAAAAATCACTTAAACTATCTCAAAATGACCACCTAATCACAAGGGCCCCAACATTACAAATGGATCATCAAACAGATTCTTTGTTTGAGAGTTACAAGCATTTGATCGAAATGGGTCCAGTGGCCCGTGGCCCAACCGTGGCAGTCGACCACCCTGCGGCAGCTTGAGCCACTGCAGCTACATGACAACTCCACCAATTGTGGCTCATTGCTGACCACTACGGTCAAACATGGCCCAGTCTGGCTACTAGGGTCCGACCCGACCCACTGGAATCGGCCTGATGTCGGCCCGGCCCATCCTGGATAGACTTGACCAAGTGTCTCCAACCCATCCCACTCTGAGTGGGCTGACTCATTGTAGATACCCGAAGCCTGACGTACATGTACATTACATTACTTTTGGGGAATACTTAGTACATAACAAAAACACACACACAATGATCATAATAGTTTAGTGTCTTCGGAAACTCGGAATATAATCTTCTAATCATGGTGAAAGATATTCAACATCTCCCATAGAGATCTTCCTTTTTTTACCTAAAACCTTTATTTATATCCTGGGGAAAAGAAAACATAAAAGGGTTAGCTCAAATGCTCAGTAAGAGTAAATAAAATAAATATCAATCACATCATATTCATAACAACATAACATTTTGGAAATCTTAACCTGCAAAAGAGATCATAATATCATAACATGGGATAAATCATAGAAGTGAAATGTAATCCCAATAATCATAACATAAAACATGAAACATTGTGGCTTACACACATAATCATAGAGAATCATTTCTTATTAGTCAAGACTCATTGCCAAGACTATCTTAGTGGACAAAGTCCATTTCTGAACCGAGTCACCCTCGTTTCAGTCATGTTTCACTGAACCGGTATAACCTACCATTCCAGCCATGTCTATCTCATGAGATATAAAATCTTTACCCAATGAATTGGAGGGAGATATAGGTCCCACCCATCTCATAATGATACCATTCTAATGTGTGCCACAAAATCATAAATCATACATCATTGCATAACCCATGTAATAAAAATGGGAATCTTAAACATTAGGACATCATAAAACAATTCATATAAGATAAAGAAATTCATAAAAATATTTCCATCACAACATAATCAAATCAATGTAATAATAGGGATAGATACAGAACCCTTTATTATCTTATATGGAAAATGATTTTGATAAAACTCTTGAACTCCATTCTTGAGGAAAATATCCTTTTTACTTAAAAAACATTTTTCCTTTCATAACATGTCATACAATTTTAAACTAAAAGAAGTTGATTAAAAATAAACTTGAAAACTTGTAAAGGAAGATTCTTGGAAATATTCTTTTTTAAATCCATTCATTCTGTATAAGCTAAAAAAACATTCTTCGTACTTTTGTCGGAAAAGTCAAAAAGTACATCGTACGGAAAACGACAAAAGATTCCTTTCATATCGTTTAATAAAAACTCACTGAAGGGTAAAATTGAATTTAAACAATTTTAGGTGGATGGAAATAATATTACATATTGAGGAAACATGGATGTGAATGATAAAATACACCCCATTAAATTTCAAAGTATAAACAATCTCGGATAAAAATGAGATTGTGATATTTCCCTTACCTTTGGTCCGATATGCTTTGTACGTGTCCAAACCTCCTGTATAATGATTTAAATAGTGTTATTGACTTATTAAATAATCATACTTATTTTTATGATATAATATATGGTCATATTATTAGCTTATTATTAGTAATATTTCATTACTACTTGTTATTCGGGTGTTTATTTCTTTTTGTTCTTATGCGTGTTTTGTCGAATAAATTCTTATTCTTTTCTTTAGGTTATAGATACCTCATTTCCAGAATATTATTAGTGTAATATATATCATATTCATTCATTCAATTCATTTATATAATCATTATTAAGTGAAGATCATGTATAACGAGTCGAATCACATTGTGGAGACGGTATTCCGTACGTACGCATGAGTGATGATATCGTTCCTATGATCGTGGAATTGTATTTAAGTTTATGTATACTATTTCAGAATCAATATCACTTTATAATAGTCATATATAGTCATTATTTACACCATTATACCCATCCAATTAAGATGGTGGTGGAAAATAGATTTCACCACGGCGTGGAGACGGTACTCCATACGTACGCACGCACGGTGATTTCGTTTTCTGTAGGATGGATAGATGGTGAAATAGGGATGTTTCATAATTATAATAACATATCATTATATGAGTGATACTGATGTTATTACTTCAAAATGAAACATCCTAATAAGAAGAAGTGGAAGAAGAAATAAATATAAAAGAATCGGTAATGGACATTACCTCTACTTTGAAGCGCCTCTTTGAGATCTCCCTTTAGGGAACTAAAATTGGTCTTTGAGGAAGACCAAAACCTCTAGGATATTTCTAGGGAAGTGGAGAATAGAATTTGGCAGGGTTTGGCCGATCTTGATGGCTCAATGTTGTGTAATGAAGAGAGGGAGGAGGTGCCATTTTATAGGGGAGGAGAGGGGTACCTTTGGAATAACAAAAACTATTATTTTATTATAAATTTAAATTCGGTTTTAAATAGATCCAAATTGATTTATTTAAAAGCTAATTTGGGGATGGGTCTAAATCCTCTCATCCAATAGAATTTAGACAAGTTTAGGTTCCTATATTAACCTTATTTTTAGTTTTAACTCTTAGTTAATTAGATTGACATTTACCATGTCACTTTGTATTTTTATATTATATAGTTAATAAACTTACCATATACATACAAGAGACCCCCAAGTTGTGTTTTATTAATATATATAACCTTATCTAAGTAATTTGGCCGAACCTTAGATTTTTAGGAATAAAATTACAATTAATAATATAATATTTGTTTTAAAAACAATTTTATGTCAATTTTGATACTATTCAATAGTTGATTTTTTTGAAACTCATAACAGAATGATTACTTAGACCCAAGTTCATTAAACCAATCCTAACATGTCATATTAACCTATAAAATTAGTTCAATTCATAAAAAGTCTCAAATTATACTTATTTAGGTATTTATAATATCAATTATTTGAATTTTTTACTATTATGGGAATTACTGCATCATCATTGTGTCATAAATAAATTAAATAATTTTAAGTCTAAAAATTACAAATAAAATACCATTATGTACGAAATCTTTTTATCTTTTTAATGAATTTTTATAGTTGAATTTATCTTATTTATAACCCCATATTAAAAATTATTTACTTATTAAACTTTGATTTTAACTATTTTAACCCTTCTTTAAATAAATTAATAATAAATGTCCTAATCTAATCCAAGTGGGCCTAAATGGTCATATTTTATTCCTAATGTTTTTTTGGTCGAATTACACTTGTCCAATAAAATTAGGACATCTGTTAGGGTAATAATAATAATATCATTTTTACCCTTAATTATCCTATTTTCTTTTAACCGTGGTAAAAAAAAGTAAAAATTTACTATTCACCAAAAATTATTTTCATCTCATTGAACCACATTTTACTTACTGACATCAACCACGTCTCTCAGATTTTTGAAATTCCACTCACAGAAGTGGTAAAATTAAGTTTTATGAAAAAATCATTTTTTTACTACCACTTAGTGGTTTCACTATTCATCAAAAAATTAAAGTTTCCAGAAAAATACCAAAAATTAGGCCTAAGGTATATTTGATATTATGAAATCAAAAATAATATCTATTTTACCAAATTCAAAACATATTTTTTGCATTAATTAATTTAAAAATTAATTCCCGTCGTCAAAACAAATAGCGTGTTCTTAAGAGATAATAACTTTCAAAAGATTGACACTTGTTTATAACTGGTTTAAATTCGAAATTACATCCAATGACCAAAATTGTATTAGATTGTAAAAATATATTCTAAATATACTTTAAAACCACTGAAATTAATATTTTATCACTATTAATTATTTCGATTAAAAAAGTTGTTTTTAATTATAATTTAGTAATTTTCACTATTCATCAGAATATGAAAGTTATCTGAAAAGTACCAAAATTTCACCCTAAGATAATTTTGATATTCCAAATCCAAAAATGAAGACCATTTTGAAAAATAAAATTTAAAAAATTTCAAAAAGTGGTTATTACTATTCATAACGGCTAGTTTTAATAATATTTTAATGACATATCGTTGTTTAGTGAAACTCGTTATTGCGTACTACACACGCTATCGAGGAAGTTCATGATTGTGTGTAATGCAAGGCAAGTCAAGGATGCGTGCAAGCTCCTTTTGGTGTAGCGTACAACACAAGACATTAATGAAAAGAATATTTTTCATAAAATCTTAGGGTGTTACATTCTACCCCCCTTAATATGAATTTCGCTCTCGAAATTCGTCGGGGTTATAAATGGTTTACTACTTTAAATTTTCTTTAATAGAAACTCACATCGTAAAAAGTAATACCAAAACCATTCTTCAAAAACAAACGTATGAAACGTAACAGTTTCCCAAATAAACTAATCACTGGGTTTCCACATAGGTGAAGATATAGATATGGAAGATAAATCTAACCATCATGTTCTGATGGAGAGTGGTAGAGAACATGGCTATGGAAAATCCAGCAATCACAAAGCCATAAATTTGTGATGATCTAAGGTACCATATGATTCATCAGATATAAGAGCACTAGGGCAACATTTTTGGTTTTCAAGATCATTTCCCTAAAGTTGATGAAATTGGAATTAGAAGAAATACTTTCGTGATTTTGGTATAGTCTCACCGTTTGTCGTTCTTTGGACGATTTACACTTCATCTCTTAAATAAATGAAGTTGATTTTGTCATTCGTGATGTGTTAGCAGATCATGTGATAGAATGATGGTTCATTCCATCTGTCTCAAACAAAAGGTTAGAAAGGTTATCAAAAAATACATAAGTCCATATATAGTGAGATTAATCATATATAGTTACTAAAATGGACTTATACTTCATATATCATACTGCTTAATATAATAAAACTAGTTTATACTAAACATGGACTTCCTGTAGGCTAGTGGTAGGCGATAAAGGCCAGTCGCACTTGGGTTGTGGGTTCGATTCCCACAGCCTTGTCCGACGCGATGGACTGTCGCCCGTCCTGCAGATTTTCCTTTTTCTAAAACTATATTACTATAACATCCCATCAATAATATTGAAAAAATATCTATCCTTAAACAATAATAATTTATTTCCAACATCATCCATTCCAATCTTTAGGCTTATCCATAATACTACAGTCCACTCTCATAATATAGTGAAAACGATTACCAGAGTTTTAATACCATCGTTGATCCCCATATATCATAAGATATGTCTTGCTGGTCACATTCCAAAAATTCAGAGGCCTTAATCATGTATTCTCTTGAATACTCATTGAACCTTAGTGAAAACATGAATGCTGTTAAAAGTTAACTCTTTCGACATACCAAAATCCTCAAAATTCTATATACTCTAACCAAGATATCACTTAGTCCTTATATCAATCATGATCTCATGAATACTGTCAAATATTTCATTTTCTTTTTTTCCCTTCATTATGTGCATATTCTATTTTTTTCCAAAAATATCTCAATCACTTTCCATGGTTACCGGTACTATAAAATTATTGAAACGACAATAGACCAATACATAAATATTCCAATATTTCACGATACTATATACAAAATTATTTTGGAATCCCATTACACAAACACTTAATCATTCCACCACATCGTTGTCATATTCAACATCGCCAATGGTGATCGCTTGTGACTTCCCTTTGTCCTTTGCTTTAAGTGGTTTCTCATGTCGATCATCACTAACCCTTGGATTAGGGCATTTATTAGCATAATGCCTCATTTCCTTGCACTTGAAGCTTTTAAGTGTAGTAGGTTCATTATGTGTATCCCTTCCTTTGTTTGCATCATTAGACATCTTCTTCCCATCATTGCGGCATTAAAATTCTCGATGACCTTCCTTTCCACATTTGAAACATTTACCTGTCCCTTTATGACAATCTCCACCATGATTCTTTCCACACTTTGAGCATAAGGAAACATTCATCTTCTTTTCACCATTATTCTGAGATTTCTCCTTGAACT
The DNA here is from genome assembly GCA_963277665.1 of Viscum album. Classification (NCBI taxonomy): domain Eukaryota; kingdom Viridiplantae; phylum Streptophyta; class Magnoliopsida; order Santalales; family Viscaceae; genus Viscum; species Viscum album. Next base: position 751,996,791 of record OY728132.1, on the reverse strand, counting down.
CCATCTTTCGTTTCTTGTCAAAACTATGAGATGGATAAGTAACACCAACTTCTATTTATACCTTGATAGCAAAATGCACAATTTCTTCATAGCTACTGAATTCTCTTATAGCTAATGACCTTCGAAGATTTGGTTTTATGCCACTGAAGAATCGATCAACTTTACTTTCAGGTTAGATGATAAATCCAGATGCATACCTTGCAAGCCTTGTAAAATTCGCTTCATATATACCAACAGATTCATCATCCTTTTTCTTTAGTTCAAGAAACTCCTTCTCCATCTTTGTTCGAAGAATACGAGGGAAGTATTTATTGAAAAATAAGTTTATGAACTCGTCCCATTCCATGGACTTAATTTCATCTTTTTGCCTCGTATTCTTGATAAGATTCCTCCATTGATCAGCTTCACCTTCCAAACGATATACTTCTAAGATGACTTATCATGTTCAGAACATTGAAGAACTGAAAATATCTTTTCAGTGGTACTGATCTATTGTTCAGCAACAAGTGGATCAGAAGACCCATTGAAAGAAGGTGGACATTGCCTCATGAAGGACTCAATAGAATATTGTTCCCTTCTCTTCTCATTTGGAAGTCCAGAATGATTCATAGCTTATGTAAGTATAGCAATAAGATTTTGCACTCCATCTCCCATAACATTTGTTTGTTCAGGAGGACAATCATTGCATTTCCCATTTCATTGATCAACATGGTTCTTTCGGGTTCCAGCCTTTGTCTAAAACCCAAAAAGAATAGTGTGAGAGGCAAAAATCATGCTAGGGAAAACAACATAATAAAGGGGGAGTACCCTCAATATCTAACATCTTAGGATAAATTCTAAGATCTTCAGAACAATTCTAGGACTATAACCTATACGTATACTTAACCTTAGAGACATCCCAAGACATACCTTAGAAATATCTCTAGGGATCTCACTAAAGTTCTCGCATCCTAGTTTCCAAAGGTTAACTAAACCTTTCCTCTGATACCAACTGTAGAGACCAGAAGCCTGACGTACATGGACATTACATTACTTTTGCGGAATACTTTGTACATAACAAAAACACACACACATAATCATAGAGAATCATTTCTTATTAGTCAAGACTCATTGCCAAGACTATCTTAGTGGACAAAGTCCTTTTCTGAACCGAGTCACCCTCGTTTCAGTCCTGTTTCACTGAACCGGTATAACCTAACATTCCAGCCATGTCTATCTCATGAGATATAAAATATTTACCCAATGAATTGGAGGGACATATAGGTCCCACCCATCTCATAATGATACTATTCTTATGTGTGCCACAAAATCATAAATCATACATCATTGCATAACCCATGTAATAAAAATGGTAATCTTAAACATCAGGACATCATAAAACAATTCATATAAGATAAAGGAATTCATAAAAATATTTCCATCACAACATAATCAAATCAATGTAATAATAGTTATAGATACAGAACCCTTTATTGTTTTAGATGGAAAATGATTTTGATAAAACTCTTGAACTCCATTCTTGAGGAAAATATCCTTTTTACTTCAAAAACATTTTTCCTTTCTTAATATGTCATACAATTTTAAACTAAAAGAAGTTGATTAAAAATAAACTTGAAAACCTGTAAAGGAAGGTTCTTGGAAATATTTTTTTAAAATCCATTCATTCCATATAAGTTAAAAAAACATTCTTCCTACTTTTGTCGGAAAAGTCAAAAAGTACCTTGTAAGGAAAACGACAAAAGATTCCTTTCATATCTTTTAATAAAAACTCACTGAAGGGTAAAATTGAATTGAAACAATTTTAGGTGGATGTAAATAATATTACATATTGAGGAAACATGGATGTGGATGATAAAATACACCCCAGTAAATTTCAATGTATAAACAATCTCGGATAAAAATGAGATTGTGATATTTCCCTTACCTTTGGTCCGATATGCTTTGTACGTGTCCGAACCTCCTGTATAAGGATTTAAATAATGTTATTGACTTATTACAGAATCATACATATTTTTATGATATCATATATGGTCATATTCTTAGCTTATTATTAGTAATATTTCATTACTACTTTTTATTCGGGTGTTTATTTCTTTTTGTTCTTATGCGTGTTTTGTCGAATAAATTATTATTCTTCTCTTTAGATTATAAATACCTCATTTCTAGAATGGTATTAGTGTAATATATATCATATTCATTCATTAAATTCATTTATATAATCATTATGAAATGAATATCATGTAGAACGAGTCGCATCACATCGTGGAGACCGTATTTCGTACGTACGCACGAGTGATGATATCATTCCTATGATCGTGAAATTGTATTGAAGTGTATGTATACTATTTCAGAATCAATATCACTTTATAATAGTCATATATAGTCATTATTTACACCATTATACCCGTCCAAGTAAGGTGGTGGTGGAAAATAGATTTCCCCACGGCGTGGAGACGGTACTCCGTACGTACGCATGCGCGGTGATTTCGTTTTCTGTAGGATGGATAGATGGTGAAATAGGGTTGTTTAATAATTGGAATAACATATCCGTATATGAGTGATACTGATGTTATTACTTCATAATGAAACATCCTTATAAGAAGAAGTGGAAGAAGAAATAAATATAAAAGAATCGGTAATGCACATTACCTCTTCTTTGAAGCGCCTCTTTGAGATCTCCCTTTAGGGCACTAAAATTGGGCTTTGAGGAAGACCATAACCTCTAGGATATTTCTAGGGAAGTGGATAAGATAATTTGGAAGGGGTTGGCTGAGCTTTAAGGCTCAAAGTTGTGTGGGGAATTGAGGGAGGAGGTTCCCTTTTATAAGGGAGGAGAGGGGTACCTTTGGAATAACTTAAACTATTATTTTATTATAAAGTCAAATTCGGTTTTAAATAGCTCCAAATTGATTTATATCTAAGATAAGGTGGGGATGGGTCGAAATACTTTCATCCAATAGAATTTAGACAAGTTTAGGTTCCTATATTAACCTTATCTTTTAGTTTTAACTCTTAGTTAATTAGATTGACATTTACCATGTCACTTTGTATTTTTATATTATATAGTTAATAAACTTACCATATACATCCAAGCGACCCCCAAGTTGTGTTTTATTAATATATATGACCTTATATAAGTCATTTGGCCGAACCTTATATTTTTATGAATAAAATAACAATTAATAATATAATATTTGTTTTAAAAACTATTTTATGTCAATTTTGACACTATTCAATAGTTGATTTTTTTGAAACTCATAACAGAATGATTACTTCGACCCAAGTTAATTAAATCAATTATAACATGTCATATTGACCTATAAAATTAGTTCAATTCATAAAAAGTCTCAAATTATACTTATTTAGGTATTTATAATATCAATTATTCTAATTTTTCACTATTATGGGAATTACTGTATCATCATTGTGTCATAAATAAATTAAATTATTTTAAGTCTAAAAATTACAAATAAAATACCATTATGTAGGAAATCGTTTTATCTTTCTAATGAATATTTATAGTCGAATTTATCTTATTTATAATCCCATATTAAAAATTATTTACTTATTAAACTTTGATTTTAACTATTTTAACTCTTGTTTAAATAAATTAATAATAAATGTCCTAATCTAATCCAAGTGGGCCTAAATGGTCATATTTTATTCATAAGGAAGTTTTTGGTCGAATTAAACTTTTCCAATAGAATTAGGACATGTGTTAGGGTAATAATAATATCATTTTTACCCTTAATTACCCTATTTAATTTTAACCGTGGTAAAAAAAAGTAAAAAGTTACTATTCACCAAAAATTATTTTCATCTCATTGAACCAAATTTTACATACTGACATCAAAAATTCATACCGTGTCTCTTGGATTTTTTAAATTCCACTCACAGAAGCGGTAAAATTAAGTTTTATGAAAAATTCATTTTTTTTAACTACCACTTAGTGGTTTCACTATTCATCAAAAAATGAAAGTTTCCAGAAAAATACCAAAAATTAGGCCTAAGATATATTTGATATTATGAACTCAAAAATGATGTCTATTTTACCAAATTCAAAACATATTAGTTGCATTAATTAATTTAAAAATTAATTCCCGTCGTCAAAACAAATAGTGTGTTCTTAAGAGATAATAACTTTCAAAAGATTGACACTTGTTTATAACTGGTTTAAATGTGAAATTACATCCAATGAACAACATTGTATTAAATTGTAAAAATATATTCTAAATATACTTTAAGACCACTCAAATTAATAATTTATCACTATTAATTATTTCTATTAAAAAAGTTGTGTTTAATTATAATTTAGTAATTTTCACTATTCATCAGAATATGAAAGTTATCCAAAAAGTACCAAAATTTCACCCTAATATAATTTTGATATTTCGAATCCAAAAATGAGGACCATTTTGAAAAATAAAATTTACAAAATTTCATAAATGTGGTTATTACTATTCATAACGACTAGTTTTAATAATATTTTAATAGCATATCGTTGTTTAGTGAAACTCGGTATTGCATACTACACACGCTATCGAGGAAGTTCGTGATTGCGTGTAATGCAAGGCAAGTCAAAGATGCGTGCAAGCTCCTTTTAGTGAAGCGTACAACACAAGACATTAATGAAAGGAATATTTTTCATAAAATCTCAGGGTGTTACACTCATTCGCCTAGAATGCAGCGTGTTTCTGCAACCGTTCTACACCACGCGTCGCACGAGGCACTTCCCTCTTATCTAACTAGTCAGCTCCCATGGTCCGGAAATCCCGCATGAGGTCTGTTGGCTGCGTGCCACCGGCTCAACGTGGTACTAACGCATCGATAGCCCGCTCTTATGTGGCCCACCCTAGATGTGCCCCCGACAACACCCATAGTCAAGCTGCCGTAGGTTCCTCCAGCCAATGTTGGTGCTTCCGTCACCGTCACTGCATCAGTTGGTTGTTCCATAGGCCACCGAATTCACTCCAATAGTCTGTTCTTCAATCCAGAAGATGTTTCGGAAACCTAAGGCCACACTCTTCATTGCCCGGGGTCAAATCCTCATCAAGACACCTTTCTGGTGCAAAACAATTCATGTCTGATATCTCCCACACTACCTCAATCTGATCCCCACTGTCGTCATCACACCTCCATCGTGTTGTGTATATTTTGGATCCATGATGTTGGATCATTGTATAAATAATAGTTTTGAAACGATCAACCATTCTTTAATCCATAATGAATGTGAAGAACGTGCATCAAAGGGAAGGGGAAAACCAAAGAACAAATCAAGGAACGAACCTATGTCGTCATTCGTCACGTTGTTAATTTGATCCCATTAGAAGGGACTAACAGAACAATAAAATAGAAAATTCATTTTCCCAAACCATCCCATAGTCAAGACCCTCTCGCAAGAAAGATCAAACCATGGAAAACTTGTACATGGGTTAATCCGCATTCGTCTTCTAAAACCAAGAATGGAGAAGAATAGAAACAAATAACAACACTTACCTAGAATTGGATTCATCGCTGACGAAGAAGGAGACTATACTCATCGTTCGTTGATTCGTCGACGCCTGATTCGAACTCGAATCATTGATCCACCATCTCTTCATTGTTCGTCATTCACCACCAAAAGGTTTCTCCAATGATTTTCTTTTCCAGAGCTCCTAGGTAATTTCACCAGGATTTTCATTATAATCTCATACCCTTAACAAGCCATTAAATGAATAAATGTGTATTAGTTTTGCTATGTTATTTCATTTATGAAGGAAAACTAGATACCCCATTATGGTGTTTCAGTGTCACTGTGCAACTTCATTTATGGAATGAAATCGTCGGCTCATCACTGCATTATAGCGAAACAATTTCGAATAAAATAAACATTATAAGTTTATTTTATCTTTCCATAAAATGTCTAAAAATTAACTTTTTTTTCTCGAACCGCATCGAGCGAGGTTAGGCCCCACTTAGAGATAATATATCATTACAAACCCAAACGTGGTCTCAGATTTTTAATTTGATTTTCCATTTGTGAGTTATGAGGATTTGAAAATAAAATAAATATTATTATTTAATTTTTTTATTTATGGTTACATCCCAAATAAAAACTTTCAGAGATGGCCCATGCCAACCAATCTTTGGCTTTGCCTAAGGGAATCACTCTGTATGAGCTCAACGGTACTCTCTGATTTTCCATCCGAGTTACCATTCGTGAGTTATAAGGATTTGAAGATAAAATAATCCTTATTCAATTATTTTATTTATGTCCAAAAAAAATTTCCATTGTTGATCCACACTGGCCAATGTTAAGCTCTACCTAAGAAAAGAACACCCTCACAAGTTCAATAGTGGTCTCATATTTTCAATCTAAGTCACCGTTCATGAGTTATAAGGATTAGAAAAATAAAATAATTTTATTTAATAATTTTTTTCATGGTTATTCAATTTTTATGTTTTCTCACTGGAGACTCATGCCGGCTAATCTTAAGTCATTCCTAGGGTAAACCCACTACTCTAAATGCAATGGTTCCCTCAAATTTTAGATCTAGGGAACTATTTAAATGTCATTCCATTTTTCAGGTAAACTACTCAAGCATGTTTTCTAAAACATAAACTTTTTCGATGGATCATTTCAGATACTTTGGGGCTCGGAATCACACATTCTATCAGTGCGTGGTCTCAAAATAAACCCATATAATTAAAAAAAATTACATGGAATTTTAGGAAATTACAATACTACCCCCTTTATGTCTTTACATCCTTGTAAGCCAAAATAATGGTTAATCAAACAAATTAGGGGTACTGAACATGAATATGGTCTTCCCACTCCCACGTTTCCGCTTGAAGATTTTTTTTTCTACCAATGAATAAGAACTAGAGGAATTAATCATCCAAGAAGGATCCTCTCATGTCGATCCTCTATCTCCACCAGGTACTCCACGAATGTCTCCCTGTCATCAATCTCCAGCTCTCCATGGTTGATGATGTGAGAAGGGTCATGCACGTATCTACTTAGTTGGGATACATGGAAGACGTTTTTCCCCCTCTCTAATTGTGGTGGTAGAGCCAAGTGGTACACCACCTCATCCACTCTACATAGTATCAAGAAAGGCCTGATAAACCTCTCATATAGCATTCCTACTTGACCAAATCTTTGTACCCATCATCGAGGACCGGCCCGTAGGAATATGTGGTCCCCCTCTCAGAAATCCAAGGGTCTTTGTCTTCTACCAGTATAAGACTTCTGTCATCTTTTTGCAGACATCATCCTCTCTCCTGTGATCTGCACCTTCTCAATGGTATATTGTACCATCCCTATCTTGGTGGCCCATCCACTGTTTCACTATCAACACGATGGGCGGGAAAATCTCTAGCGAGATGTCCCCTACCATCTCTTGAAAATCATTACCTATTTCTAGGCTGACTGGACTCATTGAATGAGCCTTGAACTGTAGATCCCCTATCATGGGACCTCTTCTCAAAATGTCTCACATGTTCATGTCTCTGAGACTGACTTTGAATTCTTGCTTTCCCACTACTGACATCTACTGGATGTATTTTCTCAGGCAAAGGACTTTCAACCATAAAGGTTCTCTCTATCACCCTAGTGTAAGTAGAAATGCATAGAGGAATAGGGATGGCTTGGATTTACCTATAAAAATCTCTCCCAGAGATCTAATACTTGAATCACTGGTCGTACCATATTTATCAAGTACCTGGAATGGTCAGTACGCCTTTATGAATACTCAACTACAGACATGTCATCGAGCTGAAGCTTTAGAATATCTTGGGCACACATATCACTTAGATTGTATGGAAATAACCCCTTCTTAGAGAAAGGTTCTCAAGCTATGACAATGGAAAAGATACCTCATCATAAGACTAGGTAATATAAACCCTGATATCTCCCTACTGAGCCCCATAAAAGGTTCATTTCTAGGACCACCATTTAATAAATGGTGCCCTGACAAGATGGAAACCTCAGTCACCACCTCAAGCCAGTTATTAGACACCTATCGGTTGGGCTCACCTCGGAACCTGAGGGGTATCTATCATTGAAACTGATGTAAGTAACATAGACTATGTGTTCCCTCTACCAATAGCACCAGTAGTAACTACTGACCAACAGGCAGTGGTTTCGCTGGGACACCAGCTAAATGTACCACCTTGGGCAATGGTCCCCATACCAAATCCTTATCACTCTGTGGACTATTTTCAAGGTCGCACACTGGAATCCTGGCTAGTTGTCTATGTGGAGGCAACCTGAAGGGTATCAATATTAATCACAATTAATAGAGTATATCTATAGAGCTGACTCAAGAAGGACCTAGAAAACACAAACCATTCTTATATGAGAAATGTACCATTTATATCCTGACGAAAAGTTTCCTAATGAACCGAGTTGAAAAGCAGGTTATCAGATTCCCAATGAATGGATATTTCAGTCGTCGAACCAACAGTAGAACCTCTGGCCTGAGATCTTAACTCAAAATATCTTAACACTACCACTATCATACCCAAACCATGCTCAAGACATTGCGGTCCTAAGGTAGAACAAATCAACTCAGATTCCACTCTGTTATAACCCGTCCCCTGGGGTCTATGTCGTGACTACCCCAAGACCACCTCTAATAGGCCAAGGGCTGATGAATAGTGTTGAGTAGGCATGTCCTACAAATGGGACGCCATTTTTTAAGTACATGTACTCACACACACATCTCCAAGACATAGGTACTAGAAATTAAAAAATCAAAGGAATCTATTCATGCAAACCACTAAATATAACACAACCATATTGAAACAAAAAATTAAAGTAATGGGTAAAAAATGGGGCCGGTATATAGGCCCTCTAAAAGAAAGACAGAACACAAGTAAAACTCCATGTCCCTAAAGCTTGTTCATTGACAAACCTACCTGAACGGTAGGTGATGGGTAGATGCTTGTAGTTGTAGGAGTATGCCTTGTCTGTCTGATCTCATTGAGCACTGCCTGGTATTGGTCCTCATTGGACTTTGTATAAGGCCCCATCCATAAACCTTACTTAATCTTGAGTTAATACAAGATTACACATTGAGGATCTTTTCAGGTTTAGAGTTTTAGAGAATTAGATCATAAAACCTGCATTACATTCCACATTTAATCAAAGTGGTTACATAAAGATAGTATTCATTTTTTCCCATCAATGGAAACATATGTAAAATAAAACATGGATTCTTTCTTGAAACTTACTTGACACTATCATCATATCATGTACCTTTCCCTTGACCTGTGAAAAACATTTCAAAAAAACTTGGGATGAGCATAAAAAGCTCAGTAAGGGATATAAAAATATGGAAAGGAAACATGATTTCATATATACATAAGAATGAAATCATACTCTAACCATAAAACATAGGCACTTTAACATACCTCATAAAATCATGAATAAATCATAGAATTCATAAGACATAAATGGTAACTTGAGGCATTCATAACATTCTTACGTAGGGAGTAACCCTCTTGGTTACGTTTGGAATACCCACCACAGTATATTCCCTAAATCTCACCAGATAAACCTTAACGTTTCACTCCTTCGCATTACCCAATGCATTGGAGAGCTATATCTGGCTCACCCGCCCTTAGTTTATCACGGAACCACCTGTCTTCGTAATAATGCCTAATAACCTCAACATAATCATATCACATAAAACATGCATAAATAAAACATAACATTTCCACATTTCAATCACAAGATATCAATACAACACATTGATATATTAAAAAAATTATGAAAACCATTTTCAATACCAAAATAAAAGAAAAGTATAACATGGTATTTATTTTTCTATTAAATAGAAGGTATGGCTTGTAGAGGAAGCCGAAACTCAAATAATGGTCACGGCGGCGGAGAAGTCGTTGTCGCCGCATACGTACGACAAAAATATTCCCTTTTGTCTTTTAGTAAACGCTTCGTATAAAAAATATCCCTTTTAAATAAACATAAAAGTCAGAGGGGTTTATACACCGTATAAACGAAGGTTGTGTATAAAACAAAATATACCTCAATTAAAGGATATTGAGACGAAGTCCCATACAAAGACGATATCCTTCTATTAAGGATAAATCAATTACATAATTATCTATGACAAAAGAATACACCAAATATAAGTGGGTATTAAGTGTAATAAAATCATAGTACATCCACACATAATCATAAAATGACATATTCAAGGAGTACAAGTTTATCCCAAAGAATCAAAATTGGGTTAAGAAGTTCCCTTGCAAAAATTCGACAGCCTAACGGCGTCACTTCAAAATTCAGAAAAAGAGTTGATGAGAGATAAAAAGGGTATCTCATCACTTGGTCATAAAATTTACATCAATAAGGTTATATAAGAACATATCCCAACATAATAGTATGTGAATTAAAATACATAACAAAATAAGTCTTTTAAAAAGAGGAGGGTGAAAGGTTCCCTTACCGACTTGGGTAACTTTCGAAACATACACCCCGTGAAAGAAGGACAATAAAAAATTTATGTAAATAATCATAAATGAAATTACATTACACAATGTGTAAAATAATGGGCAGTACATAGACCACTCAAAGGAAATTGTGGCAAATGTAGCATAAATCTCACGGGTTTAAAAGTGAGATGAAAAATCCCTTACGAAAAATCGGCAGCCTAACGGCGCCACTTAAAACTTACAGAAATAGATTAATGAGATCAAATAGTGTATCTCATCATATTAACATGAATTTTACAGCAAGAGGAATATAAAATAACATCCCCCAACATAACAAATATGAGCTTAAAAGAAGTGACATAAAGGAGAGTACTTAAAAAGAAAGAGAGAGGTTAGATCTCTTACGAAAATTCGGCAGCCTAACGGCGCCACTCAAAACTTCAAAAATGGATTGATGAGAGAGAATATGGGCTCTCATCATATGAACATAAAAATTACAGTAATATTAATAAAAAATAACATTGCAATCACAAGAAGGATGAGCTTAAAAGGAATGACATAAAAGAGTGTTCTTAAAAAGAAAGAGAGGAGTAGGATCCCTTACCTTGGGTCTGACTTGACTCGATCGTTCTTTAATATCCTGAATAATAAACTTGATATAATTTATACTTCCTTAAGAACCTTTTTCAAGTTCATTATTCCTTTTATATCACTTATTACTATGTCACGAACACTATGTAATTATTTTAGTTAATAACGGTCGTTTAAACGATCATTTGTACTTGAGTCAAAATATGCTCTTTATAATTACAAGTTGTTCATGTATCCATTATATCCAGAGTTATAATCATGATGTATATATCATATATATCATATATATCTAGTATATACATGCATTTTTAATATTACATAATCATTTATAGGTAAGAAATTAAATGCACCGTTCAGGGAGACGGTAAGTCGTACGTATGCATGAACGCTACTTTCATTTCTATTTCGTATTTTATAGAATGGAATCATAATGATATAAAGGTATATTATAATTCCAGTATAATATCATATAGAATAACATTAATTAAATCCTTTATACGTCCCACATATGGCATTAATGAATCAAATCACTTTGAGCGGGCGGTAGTCCGCACTTCCTAAAATGAAGATATCGCGTTTACTCATAATGGTAACCATAAAGGATATGCCATAAATGAAAAATACAGAATCTTAAGTAAAACATAAACATATTATATATAATATATAAATATTTTGACATCTTAATGGCCACCTTTAAAGGTGTTAAAAGAATATTTAACAATCATCGTTTCGTGAGGCAGAAAATCGCCAACCACAGAAACAGTATATTTTTTGACCATTAGACGAAGGTGTGTGTAAGTGTAGCTAGAATAATTATTATAACAACATCCTAGTATATTTATGATACTGGAGTTTTTACAAAATAAATTAATAAAAAGAGTTTAGGGGGCTGGATAAGCAAAATAAAAAAAAGGACTCAAGTGAAGACATTACCTTAAAATCGGGTAACTCCCTTTGGTTTGAGCTCAAAGGCTTCCTTGGGAAGACTTATGCCAAAAGTGAGGCTTTAATGAGTTAGAGAGGGATGTGGAGAGACAAAATGGGCAGGTTTGGCCGAGCCAAAGGCTTTGGAAGTTTGGGTAAGGAGGTAGAGGTGGGGGCCTTTTATAAGAGGAGAGGAGGGGCACTCTTGGAAAGTAAAGAAATGGTCCTTTATTTCAAAATGATTTTCAGATTTAAAAGGTCCCACATTGATACAATTCGAGGATAAGGTGATAAAGGTTCTAAATCCACCCATCCAATAGGGTTTGTACATGTTTAGGTCTTATATTTTACATTGTCTTTCCATTTTATTTAAATCGTTAAATAATGAAGTCATCGCTGCATCATCATGATGTCATAAATAATATAATTTATTTAATGTCTATAAATTATAATAAAACTACTATGATTTAGGAAATCATTTTATATTTATAATGAATATTTATAGTCAAAAATATGACTTGTATAACCCCATGTAAAAATTGTTTTAGTAAAACATCTCATGTTTGTGTCATTTTTACTTTAACATTAAATAAAAAGTAATTTATGTAATTTCCCAACCAAAGTGGCTCCATGGGGTCCCCAAGTTGACCCATGGATTTTCTTGGTCGGCGATGACATATCCAATGTGGGTAAGACATGTATCATGCTCATCTAATATTATTAAAACATTATTTTTACCTTAAACTACTCTAATTACCTCTAATCGCGATTAAAAATTTAATAAGTTACTATTCACCAAAAAATTATTTTAATCCCATTGAAACACATTTTACTTCTTAATGAAAACCATGTATTTCGGACTTTTGAAATTAAAAACACAAAGATGGAAAATTTTCATTTAAACGGAAAATCAGTTTTTATAAGTACCACTTAGTTGTTTCACCATTCATCAAAAATCGAAGTTTTCAGAAAATTACCAAAAATTCACCCTAAGATATATTTGATATTTCGAAATCAAAAATGATGTCTATTTTACAAAATTAAAAACATATTAGTTGCATTAATTAATTTAATAATTAATTCCTGCTGTCGGAGCAAATAGTGTGTTTTTATGAAACAAAAAGTATCAAAAGATTGACACTAGTTTAAGTCTGATTTCAAAGTGAAAATAATTCCAAATATCACTACTGGATTAAATGGTAAAAATATATTCTAATATCACTTTAAAACCAATTCAAAAGATAATATAATCATATAAATAAATTAGATTAAAAATAGGTTTTGAATAAAAATACAACATTTTTCACTATTCATTAAAAATTGAACTTTTTCAGAAAAATACCAAAAATTTACACAAAGTAAATTGTGATGTCACGATTCTAAAGAAGAATTTTATTTTGTCAAATATAACACATAAAATTGTAAAAAGTGGATTTAAAAGAGGTTCTCCATAAAAAAGAGGTTAATCGACCTTTTAAAGAATATTAGAATGTCTACGCTTAAAATTTGATTCTTTCACATTTTTAATCCTCTAACATTTATTGTAAAGACTAAAAATATTTGACAAACATATATAATCATTTTGTAGTTAGTTCTGTTAATTCCCGCCATTACAACGGTTAGGCGTTAACTACCATTTAAAATAATATTATTTTATTATTAGAGTGCAATGTAAGATTCCCAAGAAACTCGTTGTTGCGTATTGGGTACGCCATCGAGCATAGCATCCCCTTTAAAATAATATTAATATTTTATTCACAAATATGGATAAATATAAAGATTCCATATTCTTTATTTACCCGGGGTGTTACATCCTTCCCCGCTTTTGGGAATTGCGTCCTCACAATTTTAAATTTGGGCTTGGAAACATCCTTGAAAGTCCCACATCGGAACAAGAGTTGGTAAAACAATCACTTTAAAATAAAGAAAGATAAGTACAGAGGTCGCCCGAGTTAACCCATACTAGGATTCCATGTAGGAAAACATGGACATGGAGGAGAAAACATAGGGTCATGTTTTGATGAAGAGTGATAGAAAACATGTTTAGGAGAAAGTTAACCACAAGAAAATCACAAACTTGTGATGGGTTAAACGGTATTCGATTCCCCAGTAGGAAAAGTTAATAGACAACATTTTTGTTTTAAGTTAATTTTTATTGAGGAATTTATTCATAAGGATACATAATCACTTATCATGTTGACTTTAAACTTTTATTATATTCCTTACAAAAACTCATATTTTCTCCAAAAGATGAGTACTTAGGAAGACTTGTTTACATTAAGATAATCAACTTATAGAGAATCACCCAATCCACAAAAGAGAAGTATATATTTCCCATGTCTTTAGACTTTACCCAAAAACAAAACGAAAAAGGTTAGTACAAGATCAAATAATCTAGAAAAGGATAACCCTTTATAAAATAAAAATCTACTCTTAATCTCCAAAATTTGTCCAACAAAACCCAAAGTTCAACGAGGACCATTCGATAAACAATTTGTCCATAAAATTCTTCAAAGTAAACCAAACTAAGATTGAAACCCAAATATTTTAAGGATTTAGTCACATAGTCTTCCAAGTTAAATCGTAACATTTATCTCCAAACAGCATCAGTTTCTCTTAATGTCTCGTATTGAAAAGTAATTAACCTAATCACATATCCTCCATGATAAGTTAATAAATTTCCATAGATAACCCAAAATCAACTTACTCTTAATTCATAAAATCATCTAACTAAAAAGAATCAGTCAAACTAACCAGGGACTTCACGTAGTCCAGTGGTAGGCGATAAATACCAGTTGCACTTTGGTTGTGGGTTCAATTCCAGCAGCTTTGTCCGACGCGACGGGTTGTCACATGGTATGCGTGTTGTCCTTTTTTCCAAAACTACATAATTCTCAAATCATTCCCAAAAAGAGATAAAATCATCAAAAATAACCATAAAATAATTTTGCCTCAATTTAATCTCATGACTTTCACTTCCATCATAACATATAGTAACCCATAATTACCTCAAAAATAAGGATCATATAAAACCAGATGGTTCTTTATAACTATGTCCACAAAAGAACAGATAACTATTCCTTGAATAAAATTTTTATATATTAAACATCAGGGTTACACATACTATAAAAAGTCTTCTAATGTAACCCCATCATCAAAAAATACTTAATACTCTTAAGAATTTCACCATAACTCTTGAAGCCCTTATATGTCGACTTCTTACTCATTCAACATTCTTCATGATCCATTAACCATTCCATTCCAACTTATTCTGAATTACTTCTTTCCTACAAACAAAATCCGGAATCATATCCTATGATTCCAAAATAGGAAAAGAAAAGTGATGAAATAATCCATACCTTTGATTGGTCATTGTCAGTTTCTTCATCCTCAATCGGAATGGCATTAGGTATTGGTAAACGAATATTTGTACAATCTTGGTGATCCCATTCACGAAACTTCTTCATAGGACATGTGTTTGCATAATGACCATGCACAACACATTTAAAACATTCAACTGATCCCTCAGAAAGAACTTCTTTCCCTTTCCTCGAGTCAACTGGATACTTACTTTTTCCATGACAGGTTCTTGCTTTATGACCTTCATTTCCACATCTATAGAATATTTCTATCCCTTTGAAACATTTTCCTAGGTGTTTCTTTCCGCATCTTTGACTCATAGGTTTTTGAACATACTCACCTTTATGATTATTACCCATAGTTCCGTAAGGATTTGTTTCTCACATATATGATTCCTTATAGAAATCACCAAGGTTTAGGTGGTGAATCATGACTCCAGATAGTTGGTTGAGGATAAACACAAGAGTTCTCATTGCAGCTCCCATATCATTCAGTTGCTTGCTCAAAAAACTGTCACAGTTTCCTTCACATCCACTGTTACTTTGGTGCCTGCTAGATCCAGCCATTTACTAAAACTAAAAAGGTCAATGTGAGTATATCAACAAAACTATCATGTACTAATGAGGAAGATAAACACTAAGATATACTTACTCATTGAATTTATCTAAAACTAGGACTCTTTCTGAATTCCTAACCACTATGGTAATGTCACTTATGCTTAAAGAATACCCTAACCTCTAAAGTTATATAAGCCGACCTCTAATACCAACTATAAGGCCCCAGACTTAAACCTTTCTTAATCTTGAGTTAATACAAGATTACACATTGAGGATATTTTCAGGTTTAGAGTTTTAGAGAATTAGATCATAAAACATGCATTACATTCCACATTTAATCAAAGTGGTTACATAAAGATAGTATTCATTTTTTCCCATCAACGAAAACATATTTAAAATAAAACATGGATTCTTTCTTGACACTTCCTTGACACTATCATCATATCATGTACCTTTCCCTTGACCTGTTAAAAACATTTCAAAAAAACATGGGATGAGCATAGAAAGCTCAGTAAGGGATATAAAAATACGGAAAGTAAACATGAGTTCATATATACATAAGAATGAAATCATACTTTACCCATAAAACATAGGAACTTTAACATACCTCATCAAATCATGAATAAATCATAGAATTCATAAGACATAAAGGGTAACTTGAGGCATTCATAACATTCTTACATAGGGAGTAACCCTCTTGGTTACGTTTGGAATACCCACCACAGTATATTCCTTAAATCTCTTTGGAGAAACCTTAACGTTTCACTCCTTCGCGTTACCCATTGCATTGGAGAGCTATATCAGGCTCACCCGCCCTCAGTTTATCACGGAACCACCCATCTTCATAATAATACCCAAGAACCTCAACATAATCGTATCACATAAAATATGCATAAAGGAAACATAACATTTCCACATTTCAATCACAAGATATCAATACAACACATTGATATAATAAAAACATTATGAAAACCATTTTCAATACCCAAATAAAAGCAATGTATAACATGGTATTTATTTTTCTTTTAAAAAGAAGGTATGGCTTGTAGAGGAAGCCGAAACTCAAATAATGGTCATGGCGGCGGAGAAGTCGTTGTCGCCGCATATGTATGACAAAAACATTCCTTTTTGTCTTTTAGTAAACGCTTCTTATAAAAAAGATCCCTTTTGAATAAACGTAAAAGTAAAAGGGGTTTATACACCGTATAAAAGAAGGTTGTGTATAAAACAAAATATGCCTCAATGAAAGGATATTGAGATGAAGTCCCATACAAAGATGGTATCCTTGGATTAAGGATAAATCAATTACATAATTATGTGTGAAAAACGAATACACGAAATAAAAGTGGGTATTAAGTGTAATACAATAAGAGGACATTAACACATAATAATAGAATGACATATTCAAGGAGTACAAGTTTATCCCAAATAATCAAAATTGGGTTAAGAAGTTCCCTTGTAGAAATTCGACAGCCTAACGGCGTCACTTAAAAATTCAGAAAAAAGAGTTGATGACTGATAAAAAGGGTATCTCATCACTTGGTCATAAAATTTACATCAATAAGGATATATAAGAACATATCCCAACATAATAGTATGTTAATTAAAAGACATAACAAAATAAGTCTTTTAAAAAGAGGAGGGTGAAAGGTTCCCTTACCGACTTGGGTAACATTCGAAACATACACCCCGTGAAAGAAGGACAATAAAACATTGATGTAATTACTCATAAAAGAAATTATATTACACAATGAGTAAAATAATGGGCAGTACATACACCACCCAAAAGAAATTGTGGAAAACGTAGCATAAATCTCACGGGAATAAAAGTGAGATGAAAAATCCGTTACGAAAACTCGACAGCCTAACGGCGCCACTTAAAACTTACAAAAATAGATTTATGAGATAAAATAGGGTATCTCATCATATTAACATGATATTTAAAGAAATATTAATATAGAATAACATCCCCCAACATAACAAAAATGAGCTTAAAAGAAGTGACATAAAGGATAGTACTTAAAAAGAAAGAGAGAGGTCAAATCTCTTACGAAAATTCGGTAGCCTAACGACGCCACTCAAAACTTCCAAAATGGATTGATGAGAGATAATAGGGTCTATAATCATATGAAAATAAAAATTACAGTAAGATTAATATAAAATAACATCCCAATCACAAGAAAGATGAGCTTAAAAGGAATGACATAAAAGAGTTTACTTAAAAAGAAAGAGAGGAGTGGGATCCCTTACCTCGGGTCCGACTTGACTCAATAGTTCTTTAATCTCCTGAATAATAAACTTGAGTTAATTTCTACTTCCTTAAGAACCTTTTTCAAGTTCAATATACCTTTTATATAACATATTACCATGTCATGAACACTATGTAATAATTTTAGTTAATAACGGTCGTTTAAACGATCATTGGTACTTGAGTCAAAATATGCTCTTTATAATTACAAGTTGTTCATGTATACATTATATTCATAGTTATAATCATGATGTATATATCATATATATCATATATATCCAGTATATACATGCATTTATAATATTACATAAGCATTTAGAGGTAAGAAATGAAATGCACCTTTCATGGAGACGGTAAGCCGTACGTACGCAAGAACGCTACTTTCATTTATATTTCGTGTTATATAGATTGAAATCATAATGATATAAAGGTATATTATAATTCCAGTATAATATCATATAGAATATCATTAATTAAATCCTTTATACGTCCCACATATGGCATTAAAGAATCAAATCACTTTGAGGGGGCGGTAGTCCGCACTTCCTAAAATGAAGATATCGCGTTTACTCATAATGGTTACCATAAAGGATATGCCATAAAAGAAAAATACAAAAGATTAAGTAAAACATAAGAATATTATATATAATATATAAAAATAGTGACATATTAATGTCCACCTATAAAGGTGTTAAAAGAAAATTGAACAATCATTGTTTCGTGAGGCAGAAAATCGCCATCCACAAAAACAGTATGTTCTTTAACCATTAGACAATGGTTTGTGTAAGTGTAGCTCGAATACTTCTTATGAAAAAATCCTAGAATATTTAAGATACTGGATTTTTTGCAAAAGAAATGAATAAAAAGAGTTTAGGGGTTGGAGAAGCAAAATAAAACAAAAGGATTCAAGTGAAGACATTACCTTAAAATCGGGTAACTCCCTTTGGTTTGAGCTCAAAGGCTTCCTTGGGAGGACTTCTGACCAAAGTGAGGCTTCAAAGAGTTATAGAGGGATTTGGAGAGACAAAATGGGCAGGGTTTGGCTGAGCCAAAGGATTAGGAAGTGTGGTTAAGGAGGTAGAGGTGGGGGCCTTTTATAAGAGGAGAGGTGGGGCACTCTTGGAAAGTAAAGAAATGTTCCTTTATTTTAAAATTATTTTCGGATTTAAAAGTTCCCACATTGATACAATTCGAGGATAAGGTGATAAGGGTCCGAAATCCACCCATCCAATAGGTTTCAGACATGTTTAGGTCTTATATTTTAAATTGTCTTTCCATTTTATTTAAATCATTAAATAATGAGGTCATCACTGCATCATCATGATGTCATAAATAATATAATTTATTTAATTTCTAAAAATTGTAATAAAAATACTGTGATTTAGGAAATCATTTTATCTTTCGAATGAATATTTATAGTAAAAATATAACTTGTATAACCCCTTGTAAATGTTTTTTTAGTAAAACATCTCATGTTTGGGTCATTTTTATTTTAACATTAAATAAAATGTTATTTATGTCATTTCCCAACCAAAGGGGCTCCATGGGGTCCCCAAGTTGACCCATGGATTTTCCTGGTCGACCATGACACCTCCAATGAGGGTAGGACAAGTTTCATGCGCATCTAATATTATTAAAACATTATTTTTACCTTAAACTACTCTAATTACCTATAATCACGATTAAAAACTTAATAAGTTACTATTCACCAAAAAATTATTTTAATCCCATTGAACCACATTTTACTTCTTTATGACAACCATGTATGTCGGATTTTTGAAATTCAAAACACAAAGATGGAAAAATTTCATTTAAACGGAAAATCGGTTTTTATAAGTACCACTTAGTGGTTTCACTATTCATCAAAAATTGAAGTTTTCCTGAAAATTACCAAAAATTCACCCTAAGCTGTATTTGATATTTTGAATTCAAAAATGATGTCTATTTTACAAAATTCAAAACATGTTAGTTTCATTAATTAATTTAATAATTAATTCACGCTGTAAGAGCAAATAGCGTGTTTTTATGAAACAAAAAGTATCAAAAGATTGACACTAGTTTAAGTCCGATTTCAAAGTGAAATTAATTCCAATGACCATTGTTGGATTAAATGGTAAAAATATATTCTAATTTCACTTTAAAACCAATTCAAAAGATAATCTAATCATATAAATAAATTATATTAAAAAGAGTTTTTGAATTAAAATACAACATTTTTCACTATTCATAAAAAAAATTGAACTTGTTCGGAAAAATACCAAAAAATTACACAATGTAAATTTTGATGTCCCGAATCTAAAGAAGAATTTTATTTTGTCAAATATAAGACATAAAATTGTAGAAAAGTGGATTTAAAAGAGGTTCACCATCAAAAGGTGGTTAATCGACCTTTTAAAGAATATTAGAATGTCTACGCTTAAAATTGGATTCATTCTCATTTTTAATCCTCTAACATTTATTGTAAAGAGTAAAAATATTTGACAAACATATATAATTATTTTGTAGTTAGTTATGTTCATTCCCTCCATTACAACGGCTAGGCGTTAACTACCATTTAAAATAATATTATTTTATTATTAGAGTGCAATGTAAGATTCCCAAGAAACTCGTTGTTGCGTATTGGGTACGCCATAGAGCATAGCATCCCCTTTAAAGTAATATTAATATTTTATTCAAAAATATGGATAAATATAAATATGTCATATTCTTTATTTACCTGGGGTGTTACACTTTGTCCAGGAATTGATCATCTGCACAAGACATGAAATGTGTGGGAAAATCTCATGTAGGGGTGAGTAAAACAATACTCAGTAGGACACCCCGAAACCATAATGGAAAATCACACGATAAAACCCAAAAGAAAATAACAATCATCTTGACACAGGTATATGCCCATACATATACTAAGAAAATCTAGATATACTTATTTCAGACACTAGGAATCATAAGGTTCCAACCAAATATACCATATCAGGATTCTCATCATAGGTTTGAGAGGCAACACATGAAACTAGAGGATCGCATTCAATGAGATCAGCCATCTCCAATGACACCCATACGAGAGGTACACTCCATCAGGAACAACTCAACTATTCTAAATGGTACGTCCAAGAGAACATGCTCCATCATGAACATTCTACCTGGTCCATTTCTATTGTCCAACACCAGAGGTTCAACAATCATCATCTTGCACCCAATACAAGACTAAGGAAACGCAAGTGGAGTGGTCTGCCCTCAACACTATACACAAAAGAGGGATCCCTTCTCCTAAAAATCTCGCGAAACCTCTCTAATGCCTATAAAGAGTATCCTACACCTAATTCCATTGAGGGAGCACTAGTTCTTATCTGGGCATTGTTTTCATCAAGTGGATTGGCACGCTCCTTGCTACTGTGTCTGACAGCCGATAGAGCTCCAACTCTAATTGAGGACCCGCACCCAACCCGGTATGGAAGTACAACATAGTGACAAGAGGACTCGTGCCCTGGTATAGTAGGGGAGTACCAATTCTGTCAGTTCATGTGTGGAGGACTTGCACCCTTGTATGATTGGGGAGTATCGACTCCTATCATAGAGGACATGCACCCTACCCAATAGGGGAATACCGACTCTATTCGATCATGTGTAGAGGGCCCGCATCCTGAAATAGTAGGGGAGTATTGACTCATATCATATAGTGCCCGCACCATGCTCGATAAGGGAGTATCGACTCTATGTACGTTAGATGTGGAGGACCCGCATCGTAGTCCTATAGGGGAGTACTGACTCCATTGATAGAGGACCTGCTACCTGGTCCCACAACAGAGTACCTACTCTACCTTCACAAACATATTCGGAAACCCACACCTTAGTCATTTAGGGGATTTAAACCCCCAAAGGAAGCTACCCAAAGGAAGTAAACCCACTACCCACGATGTGGGAGTTTCTACCTTTACAAAACACACAGAATCTTGAACAAGCATGCTTATGCCAAAAGAACCTACACCTCAAACCATTATTTATTCTTCTATCATTCAAAAAAACTTATTTGAATTATCTCAAAATTAAATCATCATCACAAGGGTCCCAACGCCGAAAATGGCTCATCAAACGTACACTCTGTTTGAGAGTTATGAGTGATTGAGCGAAAAGGGGGCCAGTGGCCCATGGATCGACCGTGGCAGTCAAATGCCCCATGGTAGCTCAAGCTGTTGTGGCTGCATGGCCGCTACACTTATTATGGATCATGGTAGACCGCTACGGTCGACCGTGTCCTGGTCTGGCTGCCTGTGTCCAACCTGACCCCTCGGGTCAGACCCGACCCGCTGGGCATCGCCCATCCCGTTTGGGCTTGGCCCAACATGTCCCACATGGCCTGCTCCGAGTAGACTTGCTCATTCACCCAAGAAGAGGTGTTTTTTTCATCTCCTCTGTTCCATGTGGTGCATGAGGCATCACCCCTCATCATGTTGATCCGCTCACATGGACTAGAAATCCCGCACGCGGTTCATTGACCGTGTGCCACTGGCTAGACACGATAATGACGTGTCGCCAGCCCACTCCATTGCAGCCTGCCCTATCCACAACCACCTGACAGAACCTGTGGCAGGGCTTCCATGGGTTCCTCCGGCAACCACTGGCGCACCATTGGTCTGTTCTGTGGACCCCTGGACACACTCTGGTGGTTCGTTCTTTGATCTGAAAAATGTTTCGGAAACCTATAGCCACGTTCATCATCGTATGGGGTTAAAATCCTCATTGTGACACATTTCTGATGAAAATCCATTCTCATGTAATATCTCCATCACTGCCTCTATCCGTTCACCACCATTGTTGTTGCACCTTCGTCGTGTCGTGTCTATTCTGGATCCATGATGTCTGGTCGTTGTTCCAGGAATGATTGTGCAATGATTGAACAATATTCAATCCACAAAGAATGAGAATAATTCATGTTAAAGTTAAGGGGGAAAACAATCAAAAATTCGAGGAACAAACCTCCACCATTGTTTTTCATAGCATTAATTCACTCCCATTATAACGGTTTGGCATAAAAATCAAACAAAAAACCCATTTCCCCAAACCATCCCATACCCAAGAACCTTCTGCAAGAACGATCGAATCATGGATCAACTTGTTCGTGGGTTGATCTGTGTTCATCATCTGAAACCAAGAATGGGTAATAAAAGAATCAAATAACAACCCCTATCTGGAATTGGATCGATTTTTAATGAAGAAGGAGTATGTGCTCATCGTTTGTTGATTCGTCGACGCCTGATCTAAACTCTAATCATTGATCCATCGTTCTGTCATTGTTCATTGTTCACCAATGAGAGGTTTCTCCAATGTTTTTATTTTCTATATCTCCTAGGGAATTTCTCTAGGATTTTCTATCTAATCCCATACCCCTACCAAGCCATTAAACAAAGAAACAGATTTTAGTGTTACAGCATTGTTTCGTTTATTAAAAGAAATGGGATGCCCCATAATGGGGATATAACATCACTGTGTGACTTCAGTTATAGAAAGAAATAGTTATCTCATCAAGGTTTTGTGGAAAAATAATTTCGAATAAAATAAAATTTTTAGGTTTAATTTATTTTTCCTTAAAACATCAGAAAATTAATTTTTTCCCTCAACCCGCGCCAGTCAAGGTTAGGCCCCACTTAAGAATAAAATATCATTATGAACTCAACAACGGCCTTAGATTATTAATATTAGTTACTATTTGCGGGTTTTGAGGATTTTAAAATAAAATAACTCTTTTTAGTTAAGTTATTTTATTTTTTATTATGTCCCAAAGACCAACATTCACAGTTATCCCGCACTGGCCAATCTCAGGCTCCACGTAAGGGAAGCACACCCTCACAAGCTCAACGATACATTCAGATTTTTAATCCAAGTCACCTTTCATGAGTTATAAGGATTTCAAAATAAATAATATTTATTCAATTATTTTATTTATGACCAAAAACTAATTTTCACTGTTGGCTTGCACCGGCCAATGTTTTGCTCTACCTTAGGAAAGAACACCCTCATGAGGTCAACTGCGATTTTATATTTTCAGTACTAGTCACCATTCTTTAGGTATAAGGATTCAAAAAATAAAATAATTTTGTTTAATTATTTTATTTACGGTTATTTCATTTTTGAGTTTTCTCACTAGAGACCCGCGCTGACTAATCTAAATTCGTGAATAGGGTAAATCCACTGCTCTGAATGCAACGGTTCCCTCAGATTTCTGATCCAGACACCTATTTAGGAGTTATTAAACTTTTTCAAGGAAACTTCTCACACTCGCTTTTTAAAACATAACATTTCTAGACAGATCATTCTGGGTACTCTGGACCTCATAATCTCACTTCATCTTAGCGCGTGGTCTCAGAATAATCCCATATAATTAGAAAAATAAATGAAATTTTGGGACATTACATGAATATTTTTTATATGAAGCATTTTACTTTCTTTAAAAAATGGAAAAAAACTAATGTTTTTGTTTTAACGTATAAGGGGAAAACGGAATATCAGTTGTCGTAACCATTATATGATATCTGGATTATTCTATAAGGCTTACTATTTCTCAAAGGAAAAGAGAAATTAATTATTCCCTTTTGAGGTATTTTGGTATTGAAATGATTTTAATAATTATTTGATTATATCAATATCGTGTAATGATTCCTTATGATTGCAAATTTTATGAATGAAATGTTGATAATTGAAATATTTTATGTGTTATGATTATATAATGATACTTGAACATTTTACTAGTGGTTATGTGATAAAACAAAGATGGTTGACTATGTGATAAACCAAAGATGGGTGGTTTCATGATAAACTAAGAATGGGTAGTTATGTTATAACCTCCAAAGCATTGGGTATGGAAGTTGGCCATATGGGTATACCATGTAGTGATATGTGTGGAAGTTGATCGTATGGTTATTTTATATAATTATGTTTATGTACCACGTTACCTTTATGTTTTATATGTTACTTTCTATGGGGTTAAAGGAAATTTTTTATTGTAGAACTGTAAGAAACGATCTTATATTCAGTGAATTGTAATTACTACTTATTAAAGGTGAAAAGTATTACTTTATGATAAAGTATTCATGGTTTCATGTTTTTTAAAGACTAAACGTTTCCTTCATTTTGAATCCCTTATTGATATTTTTATGATCATCCCAATTTTTGAAATGTTTATCATAGGATTTAAAGAAGAATAGATCCAATAATGGATCAAGAAAAAGTTATTAAGTATAAACATGAAACGAAACCATGTTTCATTTTAAATGTTTTTTTGTTTTATAAAAAAATTAATAGTTAGTATAAGTGTCTATTTGTAATATTGATGTTGTTATGTATGAGTTATGTCATAATTCTCTAAATATCTAAACATTAAAAGATCCTTGAAGTGCAATAAAGTCAAATTATTGACTCAAATCAAGATTAAGTAATGTTTAATGTTGGGGCCTTATAGTCAGGGGTAACCGTGTGGTGCCCATGCGAGTGTCCTTTCCCTACGGTGGCATGTGTACGGTTGGTGCACAATCTGGTAGACCATTCATTCAAACCATGTGGCTTGACCTGTGCTTAAAAATAATAAAATTTAAATTATGAATATAATAAAATAAGATAAATAAAATAAAATTAATTTAAAATAAAGTTATATATGATAATCCGAATAATGATTATATTATTATTATGAGAATTATTATTATTATTAATTTAATGTTAGGTTAAAAAAACATAAGAGGTATTCTCCCCCTCCCACTCTAACCTCAGTGTATGACCCCCACCCCCAGCCACTCGGCCTATAGTGTATCAGCCCCCACCCTACTTCCCCAATGCACACGCAACCACCCCCAACCTAGACACCTCCCTCATCGGCACTCCAGTCATCCTCCCCTCCGACTGCATCTCCCTCGATCGAGGGAAACCCCCTACTCGCATTTCCCTTCTCAGAAGAGACCCCTTGCTCTAGCTTTCTCTGGCGTGAGGCTCTAGTGTGAGATCCCTCTTCGATGCAAGTTGCTCCAGTCACGCCCCTCCCCTACAGGCCGCACCCTTTCCAGACACGAACCACCTCATCGGTATATTTTTTGTCAATTTTTGTGGGTTCTCTCCTTCGGCCTAACCATAATGTCTAGGGTTGTCTTTGTTTTGTTTTTATTTTGTCTTAGGGTGTGTGATTGGTCTAAGGTGCATTGTTCTTCCTCATATTGTAGCATCGTTCCATTTGAACATAGTTAAGCCCAAGCATTTCTGAATTTTTCCTTCCTAGAACAACCCATGGGAACTTTTCTATTTTAAATTAATTTTTAAATATCATTAAAACCTCCATAAGTATTGTAGTTAACTTATTACGGTGTTTTTATATTGGTTAAAATTTTTAAAAATAGATTTTGAAATGACTTTTTTATTATGTCTATGTGTTGGTGCTTTGGAGGTGTTTGATAAATTGCCTCTTTAGTTTCTTAGAGAAAATGAAGCCATGTTATGATGTTTAGTCCTTGAAATGTTTTGTTAATTGAGTATAAATTTATGTTTTTGGTTTTGTGTGTAATTTGAAGGCCCTTCATGGTTTCAAGTGTATGGTAAAGTGTTTTGGAAAGGTTTTTATGGTCCTAAAGATATGGTTTGTGCTCTTTATATAATGCGGGTGGTTGGGTTTTCTTTCAAAGTGAATTGTGAATTTATGAAAATAGTTTTGAGTGTCAGACTTGGATGTTGGAGTGTTTCATTAGATATTGTCACATCCATGGGTGCACTAGGTGCACACATGGATGTGCCCCCAAATGAAGATGGTACATGTAAAATGTTTCCCTCCTTAATCCTTGGTTTCTTAAATGGAGTTTTGTTTTTAAATAAAGTTGTTACCCTTTTTTGATTTCTAGAAATGGTTTTAAATGTGTTTCATATGGTTTGAACCATTTGGCCATGAAACATGTTTCAGTTTGATTTAGAAATAGGTGAATGCCTATTTGGTAGTTGTGTAGTGCTTTAGTGTATGTTTGGAACTTAAGGGCTTGTTTGTCATTGTAAATATAAAATCAATGTTTGTATGATGGGTTTTTTGTAAATGTGTTTGGTTATGTCGATTTAAAGGCCCGTTTTGAAATGTCAACATTGAAGTGATTTTTGAAATTGGTTTTGGAAATGGATTTTAATGTTTTTTTGGTAAATGTATTTAGAATATGTATAGATAAAGGGATCATTTGGTATTGTGTATTTAAAAGAGATGTGTTATATTAGATTTTGAAAATAATTTTTCTTGGAAAATGTGTGTGCCTAGTTGGCATATTTGAACGTTTTGAGGTATGTTTTAGAAGCAATGTAATGTGAAGGACAGGTTGTCAACTCCAGTGTTTTATAAAATGGTTTACATATTGATATGATATGATGACCCGATTGGAAATTTCAGTGAGTAATTTATATATGTATGGGTATATATTGGGTACCCCTATCTTGGATTTCCCTTTACAGGTTATTATAGGGGTGGTGTCTGTGTTTGGGGTAGGTAAGTGTGGTGAGGGTAGGTATGGAGAGTCACGTTTTTAGGGGCCTTTTACTTACATGTTTTATTCATATCTACCTTGGGTTCCTGGGAGTCTTTTAGATGATCGAGTGATAGTTTCTTTCTAGCCCCAATTAAACAGGTTAGTACCATCTTGGAATTGTAGATAGGCCTGAAGCATTGTGTCACTAGTGAGGCTATGTTAGAGCGACCAATTGGGTATTGACTTAGGGGCTTCACCATACGTCGGTAGGTGGTTTTGAGCTGATTACATCCGAGGGTCTTCTAGGGATGTTTTGGATTTCCCCTGGATATTATTTCAGCTTCTTGGTTACTGTTGGTCGGAGTGGATACTCAAGAGGGGGGGTGAATTGAGTTCCAATTAAAATTTTCTGTTAAAAACAATGTTTATTAAAATCCCCCTATTTCAAAAATAGATTAAACTGTAGTGAATTTATACAGATTATAAAGGTTCAATTAGTTTCTCAAAGATTGATTAGTTCACAGTTAACTTAATCTTATGATTAAATTAACTTTTGAAACTAACTTACTGGTTTATAATAAATATAAACACTTGCGAGTTTAACTATCAAAGTAGCTTTGAAAATAAATTATACTTCAAAGTAATAGCAGCGGAATATGAAATAAATATGTAGTATGGATATAGTATGTAGCTATAAACACAGAGAATAAACCAAGAGGTTCAGTCTCAAGCTTAGACTTAGTCCTCTCACAAGTTTATATAAAAATGATCCACACCCTGGATCGGGGTTAACAACAGTGAACACACTGTTCAGGTCACAAGACCTCTACCACAGTTCTGTGTGGGAAAACAAACAACAGCTTAGAGATGTCCAGGTCTCACACGACCTCTACCACTATCCACAGTGGAAAATGAAATGTAAAAAGGTTTTCTGAGGATTTACATATCCTCCAGTGAAAGTACAGTAGTCAGTGTGTGTGTTTAATACAGCAGATAAGACACACTGCTCAAAATGTAAAACAAATGTAACACAGATCAGAGATGTAGAGTTTAGAAATGGATCTGGTGATTTCAGTGTAGCTCTGGACTCTTTTGTATTTGGTCAGAATTTATTCTGAGTCCTCTTCTCGTTTTTATTTGAGAAGAAGAGTGTCGTATACTTCAGGTTCAAAGGCAGTGAGATGTAGTCGATGAAGTTCTTCAATGTTCTTTTGTATGCACAGAACTCTTCTTGAGTAGGCTTGATTGTGTATGAGGTTCTGTCTTGCTTGGTTCTTCCTCCTCTTTCTTTCCTCTATATTATTCTTGTGTTCTACTGTCAACCAAAAAAAACTCTCATTTTTTCTTCAGCAGAGTCTTCTTGTCCTTATGTCTCGTGCTTCGGAAGACAGAAAAAGTTTCCTTTCCACAGGTACGAGATATGGTTTCCTTACATCCAACAACCTTTATTAATTAATTGTCAGAGCATTAAAATATACCTAATATGACCGTTGGTTAGATTAAATAAAGATAAATATAAAGAAATTCAAACATTTGTTTATGAATATTGAAAAATCAAGTGATCGGTAGGTCATCGGCATTAGTGAGTAATGATCGGTGACTCAGATAGATCAGCATCAGTGAATCAGATGATCAGCATCGGTCTGTCATCTGATCGGTGAGTCAGTTTGATCAGCATCAGTCTGTCATCTAATCGGTGAGTCAGTTTGATCAGCATCAGTCTGTCATCTGATCGGTGAGTCAATTTGATCAGCATCGGTCTGTCATCTGATCGGTGAGTCAGTTTGATCAGCATCAGTCTGTCATCTGATCGGTGAGTCAGTTTGATCAGCATCAGTCTTTCATCTGATCGGTGAGTTAGTTTGATCAGCATCGGTCTGTCATTTGATCGGTGAGTCAGTTTGATCAGCATCAGTCTGTCATCTGATCGGTGAGTCAGTTTGATCAGCATCGGTCTGTCATCTGATCGGTGAGTCAGTTTGATCAGCATCGGTGAGTCATTTGATCGGTGGCTCATTTTGATCAGCATCAGTGAGTCAGATGATCGGTGGCTCATTTTGATCAGCATCAGTGAGTCAGATGATCGGTGGCTCATTTTGATCAGCATCAGTGAGTCAGATGATTGGTGGCTCATTTTGCATCGGTGAGTCAGACGCATCGGTGAGTCATTTGCATCGGTGAGTCATCTGCATCGGTGAGACCGTTGTCCTTTGATATTGGATCGGTGCTTCCGATGTCTGTTGAATCCAGAAGACTTCCAAAATACTTTGTAAGTCAATAAGAATAGACAAAAACATGATAACAGATTCATTTACAAATTGTAATTAAGTTTATGAGAAATCAAACCAGATTAAGCATTAATGGTATGTGATGATTTGTGATTATTAAAACATCAATCATAGAAAAGAAATCAACAATCTTCCAGAGGGCTCAACAGTTACTTTATTTATTTTCTTGTTAATATTTTTATGCACTTATTTTTCTATTTAAGATGTCTATTTATTTTCAGCACAACCCTAGTATCTTTTGGTTTGTGTTTTATTTATAAAATGGTAGTTTGTTTTGAAAATGATATGTGTCATGTGTTGGAATTCAAAAAGGGAAAAGTATAGTTGATTATTAATTTTTTTTAAAACATATTTTTATTACAATATTTGAAAATAGTGTTAATGTACTATGTTGGGAAAGGAAAACACTTGGATTCTATTGTAATTTCTTACTGAAATGTAAGCTCACACCCTAATTGTACCACTTAGTGATAGTAGGCCTAAGTTGTTTTCAGGTTTAGTTTCTTATTTAGTTTCTTGCCTTGCCTCTCCGTGGTTGGAACAGGTTGGTTGTTGGATAGTGCTTGTGGTCACATGGAGGTTATGTTGGTAGTGGTCTAGTGTGGCCTCTTTCAGTTCATCTTTGTTTTCCCTTCAGTTGTATTTTGTTTTTGGATCAGCTATTTATTGATTTATGATCAGTTATTGTTTGTCTTCTTATTTTTATTATTATGTTGATCCTGGTTTTTTCTTTTGGTATTAATTCATTTTCAAATGTCTGTTTTGATGCTCATCACTGTTTGATAGCCCGTGGGGATTGAGAATGCCCTTCGAGCCATGTAGTGGGCCGGTTTGGGTGACCAGTTCAGGGTCAGCCCAGGTCAGTTCAGGACATTCCGGCTCCCTAGTACTCGGTTTTATACCTACATGACTCTATCACACTATAACTAATATAATAATTTTCTACTCACATGGAATATGGTTTATGGACCCACCACACTTCAACTATGACCTTCTTTTGATTCTTCTGAATTTCAATATGTTAGTCCCTATGTTTCATATCCTCCTTGAAATATTACTCATTCCATGACACCTCATCAAAATAAATAGGCACATATCTTCACATATGACACTAGAATATTCCATGCATTGTTCTACTTAATATGGTTAGGCTAACAATAAGACATCTCTCACCCCAATCCAATATCACAATGGTTCCACAAGAACAAAAGAAAAATTACAGTCCTTGTTGATATTTTTCTATAAACTTAGAGTAAAGAAAACATATTAATTCAGCATCACCATTAATAGAACACTATACATCCTCATTATCTCAGTCATATAAACCTCACCAATAAAAAACCCATAATACAGTGACTTAAGATAACACATCCCTTTATTTGAGTAAACTATCTACTAATTAAAATTTAATAAGATTGAAACAATGAGTTAGTATTACATTCATTTATATTTTAAGAATTAATTAAATCTCTCATCCTCCCATGTTTCCTTTACCTCAATTGATCTAATGAATAGAGTATTATAGTAATGTTGGCATCATTCTTGGGCATAATGAAATTCATAAAAGGCAAAGTTGCACAATATTTTAACCCCCCTTGATGATGAAATAAAAATAATTATAACTTTCCAGTTAACTATATCATCAAAACTTTATTAACTCAACATTAAAAACTACTCATTTCATGAAATTTCATTTTATCTAAAAATATTATATCATGCATATAAAAGATTAAAACTTTATTTAGCCATCTCCTAGTCTATGATATCATTTCTAGACCTTATGGTATAAACTCATAAAACTTAAGTGTACCACCAATTAGATTTGTGAAACAAATTCTAATACACCTTCATTAACTCAATTAATAAAATTATTTATTAATTTTTTGAATTTACTTTTTCCATATCTACTATGCCAACATGCATCGTCATTTGAGTTGTAGAGCATGAAAATACTATATCATAAAAATAATAAAATCATACGGTTTTATTATTTTTTATAGTCTATGTTATGGGTGATACCATATGCTATTATTAAAATCTATGTGCATGATCAAAGTATCATTTCCTAAATACAATATAATTTATATCATTAAAAGTGACTCAATAAGTATGATCCATACATTATAAATTTAAATACATAAGAAATATTTTATGTAACACCCCAAGATCTTATTGTATATTTCTTTTAAAATTTAGTATCTTTCATAGTGTATGCTTCATGCAAAAAAAAAATTAAATCATAATATACTATTAAATATGACCATTGGAATAGTAATTTTAACCATTAAGAATAGTAATATAATCAATACAATAGTAACTTTACCCATGAATGTATAAATAAAACATGGGTAACTTATAAATTAAAATATGGTCTATTTATACCATGAAATAAGTAAATAAATGTTTTAAAAATGATAAATTAAGTGTTGGTATTTTTGTAAAGAGTAAATTTTTATTTACATTTTTACAATTAATAAAATGTTTTAAAAAAATTATTTTCATAAAATATATCCATAAATTAATATTTTTGTTTTATGAATATAATATAATTTATTGAGACCTTAGTTAATTTTTCAAAGTGACATAAAGTGGATTATAATTTTAAAATCGGTATTTTTAAAATCAAGGGAGATTTTAATTAAATATTATATTTCAAATATTTAGAAAATTATTTTCATGAAATTGAGTCCATTTTTCAATTATATGCCTTAAAATGGTTTGTGTGAATTTTTTGGACTTTTTTAAAATAGTTGAATTTTTATGAATAGTGAAATACAGTAATTTATGATATTTTACATTTTTAAGACAAATAATTTAATTAAAAAAATCATGCATGATGTAAGAAAACATTAGTTAGATATAAAATTCACTAATAACTGTATGTCTTCATTTAATCATCACTATTTATTTTCTTGAACCAAAATAATAAAATGATGATTAGAATAATAAAAAAACACCCCACTCCTCCACTATAAATACCACCCCTCACTGTCTCTTCTCCATACACCACAAAAGCATTGAATCGTGTCCAATTTATATCCAATACACCTACAAAACCACTCCCCCACATCTAGGATCTCTTGGTATCAACAAAATACCAAAATCCATTGCTTTAACAAGGTTCTCAAGGAGAGGAATTCAAGCGGTAGATCCTTTTTCGTTCTCTTTCAAGTTCTTTAAATTTTATGTATTCTTATTCTATCCTTAAATATTCTATCAAAAGTAAAATTATAACTCTAGTATCTTATATATACTATAATATTGTTCTGTTAATGAAAAATCCATCATCAAACCCCTTCTCTTCCCATTTTTATTCTATAAATGAAAACACCATCCATGAGGTGTTGATTTACCGCCTCTGTGAATGATGAGTTTCTTTTTCAATTATACCATAAAATATGGTCATAAAACCAGTTTTTTGGTTAAAAAATATTAAAATATATGTATCAAATCTTATCTAATGTTCTATAACCAATATATATACACAATATTAATTAATGAAACAAATCTAGTTTGTGATGATTGAAAAACCTCCAAAATAATCTAAACGATGATCACTAATGTATTATCTAATGATTTATACCCACCCAAAATAACCAAATGAATTATATAACCTTTTAATATTTAGTAATATAATCAATAAAATATAATTTCAATTCAGCATAACTATT
The DNA here is from genome assembly GCA_963277665.1 of Viscum album. Lineage (NCBI taxonomy): Eukaryota > Viridiplantae > Streptophyta > Magnoliopsida > Santalales > Viscaceae > Viscum > Viscum album. The sequence goes on along the minus strand of OY728132.1, from coordinate 751,963,245 downwards.
ATCATTTTACATGATCTTTTGTATGTGTATAAATTTAAACTGATCATGAAAACCATGGAAAGAAAAACTCCGAAATGACAAAATTTAATCTTATAACTCATAAAATTGGGTATAAAATAACTAAATAAAATTATAATAAAAAAATACAGATTGAATAGGTTATAAGTTAAATTAATAATGAATTTAATTTCATTATCCATGTAATTAATTGCCTGTGCATAACACTTTTGGACATAAGATAAGAGTTTCTTCCAGAACCTCCATTTTTCATTCGAGTTACGTTATCTCTATCTTTAACCCAATGTAATTATTCATTATTTTTATATAATTATTATAAATTATATTTATATTTTCTCATATCAAATATCAATATTATTTAATATTTATTTTATGGGATAATAAATGTTTTATAAGGTTCCTTTCTCAATTATTCTCGATAAGCAAGCCTGCACTAAGGAAACTTCCCCATTTATTACCCATTTCCAAGCACCATCTATAATCTATTTAATGAAACCATTGTTTTTCTAAAATTAATAATTTAGTCATTAAAAACAATATTTTTTTATTTCTAGTTTATACAAATAATATTTACAAATGAAATTGATTTTTTCAAAAGAACTATTCTTTGCTAAGTGAAAGGGGTATTTAACTTTAGAATTTCTCGATGAATTTGCTAGAGCATTTTCATATATTTGAATGCCTATATTAAATAATATTGTTTATTGATATTTATCTTTTATTTTTATCATCTACCATGTTTTATTATATGTTTTATGATCAGTTTGACTATGGATGTTCTATCTTGATATTATTAACCATACTACTCAGAATGATTAGAGATTATATTTACAGTTTGGGGAAAATTATTTTCATTTTATATGTATATGTTTTTTATGTTTAACCCCATTCATATGAGGAATTTATTGGACTTAGTATGTGACAGGTGAGGCCCTCTATAGCCTCTTTATGCATTATTAGGTCTCATGAGACAAAAAAGATATAGAATTGGATGAGGCCTTTCCCATTTATTTTCAGATATGGATTTGGTCGAGGCCTTAACCATTTATTTTCCAATGTCTTATACAAGGATTTGATGATATGTTTTAGATTTCCAATATAATTTATTACCTAATTATGAAATTAGTAATTAATAATTCATGTGATTATTTTACTAGTAGAATATTTATGGTTAAGTTTCATTTTCATGAAATTATTTTTGGAATTATTTAATTGGTTTTCACTGCTTTCATATTATGTTTAAGAATTTGATTTAACAACATGTGTTTTTAGTTATTCACCATTCCTTATTGTTTGTGATAGCTTCCTCTATATTTATTTCCATTACTAAGAATCTGAGCGCACCCCATTCTTATGTTTATTTTTTCCAGGATGTGAAGTTGTTTATTATTAATGAAATGTAGGGATAATCCATGAGTTTATGAATGTATCAAATGGAATTTGTATTTTTTTTACTTGAATCTTATAATTTAAAACTTATATATGTATTTGATTTTTTAAGTCAACTAAACTATTCGGCCCTTTGGGATATGATCTCTTATTCATAGTACAAATGTTATAAAGGCACCGACTATGGGAAACTGGGATTATGATCTTTATAGTTTGAATTAGAGCATGTTTAATAGAAACATTGGAAATAAGATTTAGAAAACATAGATTAGAGAACATAGCACTAAAATCTAATTTTAGGATAAACATATAAGAAAATCCTATAATTTTGGTAAGGTATAGATTTTTTGGGTATTCTTAGAAACACATCCATGTATGAATACTATGAGTGGATGTGGTTCTGGAAGAGATGTATTTAGAGGTAAAAACCACCCCAAGGTGTGTGTGGGGCCTAAATCAGTGTATCCTAGTGCATGACAACATGCCTTAATCTACACTAATTTTTACACTCCTAGGGGATATTTTTAGGATAAATCACATTTTCATTTTGAACCATTTTAAAGTATTTAAAAGAAAATATGTCTCTAGAGAAACCATATTTATGATTACGAGATTAATTATGAATAAAATGTTTAATTTATGTTAAGTGTTTTTCAACATCCCAATTATTCATTATAATTCATATCCTAATTTAGCATATCCCATTGTTTATAAATGGAACCTAGTGAAATGAGTGGAAATCATATCAGTACATGTACCCCATGGTATTTTATCTTATCTTAAGAGATGTGGATAAATGGTGGTAATTAATTCAAAACACGCAGGAGGAGGAAGAAATAAAAAACATGGAATGAATGTACTTTAAGTAAATTTTCTTGGAAAAATATTTTCCTCACAAACAACAAGAAGATATAGAGAATAAATTCTTGAATCGAAGACAAAAGAATAAATAAAACGTCTCCAAGTATAAAACCAACAATGCAAGGTTATAAATTCATGTTGTAGACTATATCTGTAATCCAAGGAGCAATATTGATCGATTCTTTGATGGTTTAAAACCCTTCCTCTGAAAAGAACTATTCTCCAAGAATTTATCAACATACAAAGACATAGTCTCATGTGATATCAACACAGAGAAATAATTATCTAAGTCATATGACTTAAAGAATAAATTAGAGTAGAATAGGTTGGTGGAGAAAAGAATGTATAAAGGGTAGAATAAAAAAGGAAATTTTCTGATGTGTGATACTTTTGGAAAGAATCACCCTGGTGTCTGATTAAATTGAAAATGAGTCTTATACAAGTGTGGTGATAAAGGTCATCAGGATCATTATTGAAATTGAAAGAAATAAGCTACCAATGTTCAATTATAAAATTTTAGGGAGATGGGACACAATAAAAATGAGTGTTCAAATCCTCAAGGAAACATTCCCTAGAAAAGGTTAAGGGAAAAGGACCAAGCTTATGCAATCACAACTTCTAACGTTTAATTTCCTAATGATATAGTGGCAGGTACTTTAATCATATTCTCATATTTATCTAAATATTTTTTTTGATTTTCGATCATCACATTCAATTATATATTCCTAGTTTTCATTAAAAATTCGACACATCTAATTTCCATTAATAAGGGAGTTTTCAGTATAGACTCATAGTTTAATCCTTATTGCAAAAATAATGTGTCAAGAAGTTCCTTTTATGACACCTAAACATGCTCTAATTGCTGATATTATCATCATATTTATGGTTGATTTTGATAATATCCTTTTATGGATTTTTTTCAAATATAAAGAAAAAATTTATTACAAAGAGAAGGAAATTATGATTCATGATATAGGTATGAAATTTCTCATCTTTAGAGGGGAGACTTCATCATCTTATTCATATATAGATCCACCTCTAGTATCTCTTCTAAATGAAATTCTTGGTGAAGGATAAAAATATATAATTTATGGATAAGGAAAGAAATATTCAAATTGAGGAAGTACCTATTGTACAATAATTCCTTGATGTATTTCAAGAGGATTTACTGAGACATCCTCTACTGCGGGAAGTTGAGTTCTCTATTGATTTAATCCCAAGTTCAAGAATTATGTCAATGAATCCTTATAGAATGAAAACCATGGAATTAGTAGATCTGAATAAATAAATAGTGTAATTGATTGAACAAGGATTTATTCTCCCTAGTGTTTCTATATGAGAATACCCTATTCTATTTTTCAATAAGAATGATGGATCCATGAGTCTGTACATTAACTATAGATAAATCAATTCTATTACAATAATGTACACGTATCCACTGACTCTCATTGATAATTTATTTGATCAACCTTACAGAGCTCGATATTTTTCAAAGATTTAACTTCTGTTTGGATATCATCAATTGTGTGTGTGGAATGAAGATTTTCCAAACCCAAAATCCTGAACCAGGTTTGGACATTATGAGTTTATAGTAATGTCATTTAGACTGACTAATGCACCCTCTGTTTTTTAGATCCAATGAATAGAGTTTTCAAGGAATATCTTGATGATTTTTTTGGTATTTATTGATGATATCTTTATATATTAAAAAATTTATGAGGAACATGAGAACCACTAGTGTGTTTTTTTACAGTATGAGATGAAAATATTTATATGTAAAGCTTATCAAGATTGAATTATGGATTAAAATAGTTACTTTTCTTGGCCATATTGTCTCTAATAATGGAATATCAGTTGATCTTATGAAGGAAATGTAGTTTAAGAATGGCCTACACTAACAAACATAGCCAAGGTATATAGTTTTATTAGATTAGAAGGTTACTATTAGTATTTCATTTATAATATTTCCCAATTAGTTAACCCATCGACCAAGCTTACTCGTAAAGGAGTTAAGTTCGTATGAAAAAAATAATGTCAATAATGATTTGAAAAATTGAAGTGCAGATTATTGAATGATCTAATCTTGACTATACAATCGAGAAGTGGTGGATTTGTGATTTATTATGATGTATATAAAAAAAGAGTTAGCTATGTCATTATAAAGAATGATAGAGTTATTGCCTATACAACAAAGAAGTTAAAAACTCTTGAACAAGACTATATAACTCATGATCTTGAGTTAGCATCTATAATATTTTATTTGAAAATATAGATACACATTCTCTAAGGTCAATTATGTGATATATATTTAGATCACAATATTTTGAAACATACATTCTCATAGAAATAACTAAACATGAGGAAAATATGATGGCTTGACTACTTAAATATTATGATTGTTCAATACACTATCATTCAGGGAAGAAAAATAAGGTAGTAGATGCATATAGTAGGAAGCATCATGGGGTTATAAACACAATGAGGATTTAATGGGATCCAATGTTCATAAATCTAGTGAAGATGGATATGGGAATTATCAAGAAAGGTGAAACATAACTAATTTTTCAATTGGTTACCCAACCATCGGTATTAGAATAGATTAAAAGTTCTCAACATAAAGATGAGAATTTTCTAAGGAAAATTAAATATGTGAATGATGGGAAGTCATAATAATTCTTGTATGGGGATGGAATTATGAAATTTTGGAAGAGAATTTATGTTCCCTCTATACCCGAGCTAAAAAGGGAGTTATTAGATGATGCACATAGCTCAAATTTCTCTATACAACCTGGTATCACAAAGATGTATATAGATTTGAAGGAATATTGATGGTGGGATAATATAAAGTAAGAAATTATAGATTATGTATCAAGATGTTTAGTATTTCAATAAGAGAAGTCTTAAAGACAACATCCTATAGGAGTCATGCAACCTCTTCTTATTCCTACATGGAAATAGGAAGACATTATTATGAATTTTGTCACAAGATTACCAAAAACTCTAAGAAATAATGATGAACTGTAACACCTATACCCTAGTTACCGAGATCTTGTGTATTATTACGTAACATTTTCACAATCAGAAGAGATCAATGTTGGATTCGGTTACACTAAATATGCACAGGAGGGGGGTGAATTGTGTCTTTTACAAATTCATCAGGAATGGAGATGATGACAAAATATGTCTTTTAAATTTATCAGATTATTTATACAGTAGAAAATAAATAGTTAAAGAACTCACAGATATATAGTGGTTAGGGGAACAGAAGGCCCCTATTCCACTCCACCAATGCTCTACTCCATGAGCTTGGTGATTTTCACTATCTGATCCTCATATCAACAGAACATCTACAACTGAGTACAGGAAGTTGACACCTTCACAAGTTAAGGATAAAAACATAGCCTTATATTTCATACACAGAACCGAATATAAAGCTTAGTATAAGTATCCAATGACTCAAAATAAAAAGATTATTTGTCTGAAAATACTTTCCAGTTGTTCTTCATAGTTGCAAAATCACACAACTGACAGTCAATAGATCGTCGTCTTCAAAAAGAATGATCTTTAGGTAGAAGTAGTTCTCAGCTGATTCGGTTAAAATAGATATAGAAATGAATTCATAAACTCTAACAATAATGGATTCAAAGTAGATATTTCATGTAGAAATGATGAATCTTCAACGTGTTTCTTCTTCTTTAGAAAATAGAGTTCGATAGATCATGGTAGCAGCAAATCTGTGTTTCTCGTATATCTCTGTAACACTATTGGGAAAAAACTCAAGGAATTGTTCTTATAATCTTTTCAAAAATGATCCATCATGCACACTGTATTTCAAAAATAACATAGATGTATATAATAAAGACAATCATTTTCCTTTCAAATTTATATCCACAAAAGTTGCCTTTAGAATCACGATATTCAAAAGATTGAATAACAAAGCAGTCATAACTCCCCTTAATATTCAGCATAAAAATCTCCTCTTAAATAAATCCTTTGAAACACAAATAAACAGCCTTGAATCAGTCAAAGACGCGTTTTAAAATCAACCTTTTAATCTGGCTTGAAATCATCCTATTAATCTGTATAAAGTCCATTGCTTGATAATGTTGTATTTTAAATCTCCAATGCCAAAAGTAGGGTTGAACTAAATTTCATACATTCTCTGAATGTAAGGTTGACAATGTAAGGTTCATCAGGAATGTGAGATTTGATGATCCATTCTTCAAACGTATGGTTGACCTCAAATGTAAGTTTGATCATCCATACTTTTCTCTTTAACATTCAAACATACGGTACATGATCCAACGTAAGGTTCTTTCAAAAATTAAGGTTCATGAACTATACTTCGGAGAAAAAACATGATGTTCCATACTAATGTAGGGTTCTTCTTCCATACTTTTCCAAATGTAAGGTTTCTTCCAAACATTTCCAAATATAAGGTTCCTTCTATACTTTTCTAAATGTAAGGTTCCTTAACCATATTTTTCTGATAATCCGTAAATGACAGATTCCATATTTATGTTACACTTCTCAACATACGTTATGAACAGTGTTTCAAGAACATGCTAAAGTGATTTTCGAACACATTGAGAATGAATAGTTTTTTCAGAACACGCTAATGCACTAAAATGATTTTCGAATACTTTATCAAATATTCCACATGGGTTAAATTCTTAAATATTTTTCCAAAATAGAGAAATTAATAATATTAATTTCCTACAATATTATCAAAGTAAAATCATTAGAATAACATATAACGGTATTTTTGAACATCAAAATCATCACAAAGAGATAGAGTATTGTTCTCAACAATCTCCCCTTAAAAAAATAGATTGTTGTTTAAAACAATACTTTCTCAACAATCTCCATTTTTTTATGATCACAAAACCCATGAAATAACCAATGAAATTATCTTAAAAATCTAATTACATATAATTTATAATTCTTCCAAGATAAAAACAATTTCTTAAATTTTACATTTATTTCCTTTAAAAAGTAATATAATATTTCCTCTTTTATAAATAAAGAATTTGTGTTTATCCAAAAATTTATCTTAAAAAACTTCTAGATATTTATCTCCTTAAAATGAAAAAATTTCTTAAGATTTTTGTGTTTATCCGTATTTCTCAAACAAATTGTGTTTATCCATACTTCTACCCCTTTTTGCGATACCAAAAATAATGATAGAAGAAGGAATATAACACATTTTAATGTATCACTGAACATAAGTAAATGATATGATAAACTATTTATCAATATCTGAATCCAGATTACTGACATTCTAACATAGACAGTTTAGTAAAACATAAATAATTAACATATAAACGTTGGATGAAAATATATTTTATTGAAAATATAATTACATGTTCAGTAAGAACAATGAGAATCCTAGTTTGGATAAAAAGGTTTGAGAAATGAGTTTCATCCCCTTTGAATGACTTCCTTGAAATTTGATATCTGCAGTCTCAACCTTTTCATCAGTCCATCGCCTAACTGGACTGTGAGATCTCTTTATTCCTAAGTCAGAAGGATGTCTTCGATCTAATTGAATCTGAAAAACTCACGTAACCTATCTTCCTTCTCTATAAACTGATTGAATTTCTCTTGTAATTTTTTTTAACAAAACTCTGATCCCTGGTTCATCTGAGGTAATTTGGTCAACAAGATGTTTTTGATTATCTAGAAGAATAGATAAGGGAGCACTATTACATAGTAAGTTCTACAACCTATTATTCATATTGCTCATTGCTGCGGTAATGGCCAAAAATCTCCTTATCCGATCAGAAGAAGTGCATGAGGTACCTGTTTGACTATTCCTGACAGTTGCAAACGGTTTCTCCATAAAAATGTTGAATTCTTCCAAATCTAACTTCATTACCATTTCAGATTCTAGTTTTCCAACTTCAGCCAACATTTCCTCCTTAAAAATTTCCACTTATATTTTTTTAAACTAAACTATATATCATGTTCTCAAACTTCTACCTCTCATTTTCTAATGCTCTTCTTAAAAATTAATTTTCATCTTGAACTTTATAAAATTTTCGGATTAACTCCTCCACATGATCATTATCAAAATTAGAGGAACCATGTTCTTGATTCTCAATCTGAGCTTCCACTAAATTTATCAGAGCTAGAGGTAGGGAGTTAGCTTCTGACTTCTCTTCATCATTCCTCTATACTGGATTCTCCACTAATTTTTCCTTCGAGTCCTTTCCTGACTCATCCATTGAAAAATACTCACCAATATTTTTTTTGAATTTCAGAAATTTTCTTTTCCATATTCATAATCATAGGTTATGGCTTGTCCGGAGCATCTTCTTTATTGATTTCCTCTAATATAGGTTCCTCTAATATAGGTTCCCATTTTTCTAATCCCCCTTGAACAATTTCATTAGGCTGTATAGTTTCAAATCTAGCCACTTCAACATGTCCAGGATTTTCAATAGTTGGATGCAAAATTTATTTTTCTACTAGATGAGTCACCTCAATCTGAGAAATTTTTGGTTGTGCAATTTCTTGTACTATAGATTCTCTAATAAATTTGTATCTTATAAGAGGTTTAGTTGCTCCAAAATTATCTTGAACAGGTTCCTCACCATCCTGAGCCACTCTATGCCCTCTTCTCTGAAGTCCTTCTTGATTTTTCTCATCATTGGGTGTATAAAATACCTCAAATCTTAGTCTTCTTGATGTTACACTTACTCTAGATTCTATCATTCCTTCATTAGATTTAGCAGGTTGCTCCATCTAAGCCAATTCCTAGTTTTCCTCAGCTCCAATAGGTATAAGCTTTCCTTTCACAGTACTCCAGAAGAATCCAATCTTCCTTAGAGTCCCATCATTGAAAATGTTGTTGTGATGACATCTAACTCTGGAATCTACTAATCTCACCATTTCATACTTAACACTAATTTTTAAATGAACCATCCATAGGGATAGAAGTTCATTCTAGCCTCTGATTGATAGAAATAGTTGAGATATTTAACCATATATCTCAGAAAATTCAACTAGATTTCACTCATAAGAAAATAGTTAAATACATGTGAAGAGAAAAATCTTCTCCATCTCTAACATCCTATATGAAACCCTATATGCACAAACATAACAAGAATTATCTGATCAGGTTCGAGATACTTTAAAAATATTTTTATTATACTTGTAAAACAAAACGAAAATGACATAATTTCCTTTGACTAATGTTAATTATCTCTAATATTTTTTAAATCAAAACGATAAACTCCCTCATGTGGGTAGTTTAGGATTCTAGTTATTTTCACATATGAGATTGAAAAATACCAATCTTCAATTTTCACTAATATGGTATCCTCTGTATCTCCAAGACTGAACTAAATAGTTTTGAAAAAGTGATGAAGATCTACCACATATAGAAATTTTGTATTTTTTTCCACTGAATATTTTCTCGAGATTCTTAAAATTGAGGGTTTGTCTTAGCATGATATCGATTCGATACAGCCATTCCAGGTCAATTACTTTTCCCTATAGAATATATCTTCCTACCATGTGCTGCTGTTTTTTATTACTAGCTTCTCCTTCCTTGATTCTCTTGGTCTTGGATATTTCTATTTCAAAGTTATGAAGGCTCTAAGGTTTAGGGTTTTGAAGGTTTAGTCAAAGTTAGACAAAGGAAGTAATGGTTATTTAGTGATTCTAAAGGTTTTGAGAAAATGAATGGGTTTGGAAGTGGAAACGGTTTATGAAATTCTTGATTCCCATGTCATTACACACATAGAAATTATTACATTATTTAAAAGTAAAAACTTAGGCAGAGGAAGTTTAAAGTAGAACTGACGATGTTTTTAAATTATTATAAAAACAAGTAATAATAGAAAAAAAATAAGAATTAAAATAATTAATTTAAAATTAAAATATCATTTAAAAATATATAAATCTAGCTCCCCTTAATAAAATCATACTTTTCAAGAGGAAATGGTTTAGTAAAAATATAATCTAATTGAATTTCAGTAAATACAAATTCTAAGAATATATCCTTTTTAAGAACATGATCTCTTATAAAATTATGTATGATATCAATATGATTAGTCTTAGAATGATTAAAAAAATTTGAAATATTTATAGCACTAGTATTATCACATAAAATAAGTGTGTTATTAAAATTTATTCCAAAGTCCATAAGAATTTTTTCATCCAAAAAACTTGTCCACAACAACTGCATGAAGATACATATTCTGCTTCAGTTGTGGACCGAGAAACTGAGTGTTGTTTCATACTATACCATGACACTAATGATTTTCCTAAAAAGTGACAAGTACTTGATTTGCTTTTTCTATCCAATATACAACTTCCAAAGTCAGCATCTGAATATGAAAATAAATTAAAATCATATGTTTTTTGATAGAGAAGATATTGAAAAACGGTTCCTTTAAAGTATCTAAAAATTCTATTAACATCACTTATGTGAGATTATTTAGGATCAGATTGAAATAGAACACAAAGAAATACTGAATACATTATATTTATCCTACTAGTAGTTAGATATAATAAACTTCCAATCATACCTCTATATAACTTTTTGTCAACTAATTTTCAACTTTCATCCAAATCATGTTTTATATTAGTAAATAGAGGAGTTACATATGTCTTCATGTTTTCAAGTCCAAATTACTTTAGAAAATCCATAATGTATTTTCTTTGATTTAAAAAATTTCCAACATATTTTTGATAAATTTGATTTCATAAAAAGAAATTTAATTCTACCATCATACTCATTTCAAATTCATTCTGTATAAAATTTGAAAACTCTTGACAAAGTTTTTTCTTTGTTGTACCAAAAATTACATAATCAACAAAAATTTGAACTCATAAAATATTATAGTTAACAGTTTTCTTAAAAAATGTTTGATCTTCCATCCCAATAGTAAAATCATTTTTCTAAAAGAAAATAGCTTAATCTTTCATATTAAGCTTTAGGTTCTTATTTAAGGCAATAAAGAGTTTTAGTAAGTTTAAAAACAGAATCTGGTTTTTGTGAATTTTCTAAACCTGGAGGTTTCTCAATATTAAATTCCTCTAATAAGTGTCCATTTAAAAAGGAAGACTTAACATCCATCTGAAATAATCTAAAGTTCATATGAGATTCATAGGCTAAAAGTATTCTAATAGCTTCTAATCTAGCTATGTGGGAAAGGGTCTCATCATAATATATACCTTCTTCCTGATTATATCCTTTAGCTACTAGTCTTGATTTATTTAAATTTATTATTATGGATCATCCTGTTTATTTATAAAGATCCATTTAGTTCCTTTAAATGGATAGTTCTGGGGTCTTTAAACTAAATTCCAAAATTCATTTCTCTTGAACTGGTTGAGTTCTTATTACATTTCTATCATCCAACTGTCATTATCTAAGGCATCTTCTAATGTCTTTAGTTCTAATTGGGATAGAAATACATAGAATTCAACAAGATTTCATACATTTCTTCAAGTTTTTATTTCAATGTCTAGGTTTCCTATAACAGTTTCTAAAGGGTGATTCTTTAAGGTTCTAGAATATCTAGGTAGTACACTTTAGGTTCTTCAACGTCATGTCCATCTGAACTGAACTAAATTTCATTTAAATATTTTTCAAATTCATCTTTTAAGTTCTAAAGTCCCTTGTTATCATTAGAGTTGGATTTATCAATTTGGTATTTTCATTTCTCAAAGATATAAAATTCATCAAATTTCACATGAATTGATTGTTCAATAATCCTTGACTTTTTATTAAAAACTCTATAAGCTTTGGAAGTAGCAGAATATCCTATGGAAATTCCTTCATCAGATTTTGGATCAAACTTACCAATATTTTACCTAGTGTTTAAGGTGTAAACCTTGGATCCAAAAACTTTAAAGAAATTTACATTAGGTTTTCTATTATTCCAGAGTTCATTGGGTGCATTTTTATGAATTTGTCTGATTAAAACTCTATTCATTACATAAAAGGTTGTGCTTACAGCTTCTGCCCAGAAATAGGTAGAAAGACTGTATTCATTTAGCATAGTCCTCGACATTTTTTGAATAATCCTATTTCTTTTTTCAACAATTCCATTAGGGTGAGGTTTTCTATGTGCATAGAAGGTGTGTTTAAGACCCATATTTGTGAAAAAGGAATTAAATTCCAAATTCTCAAATTCTCCACCATGATCACTTCCTAATGAAATTATTTTATAATCTTCTTCATTTTGAACAGCTTTTAAAAAACATTAAAATATTGTAAAAGCATCATTTTTATATTATAGAAAATAAATACAAGTAAATCTAGAATAGTCATTAACTAAAATATATACATAAAATTTACCATCCAAGATTACTATTCTTGATGGTCTAAATAAATCCATATGGATAAGTTCTAGAGGTTTAGACATCTCAATTTTGTTAACATATTCGAAGGATGATTTGTGTTGCTTTCCAAGTTGACATGCATCATAGAATCTATCACATTCAAATTAGAGACAAGGTAAATCATAAAATAATAATTTCTTAGATAAATTATTTAATGAATATATATTGCAATGTCTAAGTATTCTATTCCAGGTCAAAGATTCGTTTATCATTGTAGTTAAGCATTTTACTTTTTGTTTACACAAGGAGTTTAAGTCCAGGGTGTAAAAATTATCAGTTCTGGGTGCTCTAAATTTAAGAAATTTATCTTTAAAAATAAAACGACAGTTTTTATAAAAATAAAAAAATATATACATCATCAATGAGTAGATTTATACTAAAAAGGTTGTGTTTTAATCCTTGTACATAGAGTAATTTAATGATTGAGACAGTTTTTGGATCTCCAATAGTTCCAATGCCAATAATTTTACCTTTGACATTGTCCCTAAATGTGACTAGACCACCATCCTTTTGAGTTAATGTTTTAAAGTTCAATGAATTTCCACTCATATGCCTAGAAAAGCCACTATCCATATACAATATTTAAGTTTGGCATCTATGACATGCTTCCTACAAAGGAATTTAAACCAAGGTTTGTTTTGGTACCCATATTGTGTTGGTTCTAGTGGTGTTATCAAGAAAAGACCTGGGAATCCAGAATTTCTTTATTTATCTATAATTAATAGAATCATATAAACTTTTTGCAATAAATGATTTATTAATACCACTATTTTGTGGGTTCCTTAAATAGAAATTTTTAGATATGTGACATTTTGTTCCACAATAGTTGCAAATTTTATCTTTTATACTTTAGAAAAAATAGTTCTTATACAGTTTAGGTTTCTAACCTGTACTGCCAATTCTATATCTTTCCTTTTTAATCTCAATCTTTCCAAGTATTTCATTTAGTGTATCTTATCCTTTTGTAAAAATAATAGCTACTCTTTTGTATGTTTCTACTTATGTTTGTAGTGTTTTTATTTTAGTTTCATTATCTTTATAGTTTGTGTTTGATGAGTTATATTTTTCAATTAACTCTTGATGTTGTTCTAGAAAAGTGTCTCTTTCCCCTAAAATAACAGTGTGAATATTTTTCAGTGATTTAGGTTTCTAAAATAAGGAATCATATTTCTTTTCTATCATATTTCAATAGGCTGCAAGTTTATCATTTTAACATCTAGAACTAGAATCTAAATCAGATGATTAATAGGTTTATACCTCATTAGCTTCTTCCATAAAGCACATAATTGCTTTTAGATTTGATTCTTCCTTCTGTAAGTTAAATATTGATGAGCTGCTGGAGTCTTCAGAAACACTCCAAGTGGCATTCGTTTATCTTTTTTATTTCTTCTCATAATCATTATTTTTGAAAAAAATCTTATTCTTTTCTCCTTGTAATTGAGGATAGTGAGGTATAATGTGAACCATCTTTTTGCGTTCATTGCATCTAAGTTTCCTTGATTCTTTTTCATATTTTTTAAAGGATTTTTATAATTCTTTCTTCTTTTTGTAGAATTTACTAAACTTTTTGGCCAGATGAGCTAGTTCCACATTTGAATTAGATAGATTATATTTCTATGATTTCACTTTGATTTCATTCATCATTTTTCTACTTTTCTTTTCACATGTTACCTTCAAAGAGTTATTTTACTTTTTGATTAAAACTATATGCTCATTTTCTTTATCTTCCATATCAGCTTAATACATCATAATATTTCCCATTAATTCTCTCATTGTAAGATCTTTGACTGGTGAGGATTTTCTAATAGCAGCTGAAATTCCATTCTATTTAGGTGGTAGTACACTTAGAACTATTAGGGAATGATCTTCTTGTTTGATAGGATCTCCTAAGGAAGTGATGTTATTAACAATTTATGTAAGCCTTCCATTCATTTGGGAGATGATTTCTCCTTTAAACATTCTGAATGTGTATAATTTCAATTTATATGTGGCATACCTCATTTTTTGACATTTTCAGTTCCTTCATAGGAAACTGCAATCGTATGCCACATTTCATAAGCTTCTGGGCACTGAGATACTCTGTTGAATTCATCTGGTCCAAGACGACAGATGATGGAATTCATAGATTTTGAGTTTATTTCGTACTCTGCTTCTGTATTAGCACTCTATATTTCAAGTTTCTCAAGAATCGCAAAGGGAGTTAGAATTTTTGAGTAGACTCTATATCCAAGGTTCTTTAAATAAATGATCATCCTTGATTTCAAGCATCCATAAATTTCACCGTTGAATTAGAGAGCTTGAACCATTGTTATACCCTCTCATGTATGAGACATTATGCTCTGTATAATCAAGAAACTTTCAACTTGTTATAGCATTACCAAAATAACCAACTCCAATACCAATTATTTGATCGGGTTATACCAAATACGCACAAGAGGGGGTGTGTTGTGTCTTTTAAAAATTCTTCACGAATTGAGATGATAACCAAATCTATCCTTTTAAATTTATTAGATTATTTATGAATTTGAAAATAAACAGTTAAAAAACTCAAGGATGTATTGTGTTTTGAGAAATAGAAGGCCCCTAGTCCACTCCACCAATGCTCTACTCTATTAGCTTGGTGATTTTTACTATGTAGTCCTCTTATCAATAGACTATCCACAACTGAGGGTAGGCATTTAAAACCTTTACAAGTTATGGCTAAGAATAGATGCATCTGGTTCATACATAAAACTGAATATGAATCTTTTAACGAGAAGCTGATTACTCAAAATAAAAAAGTATTTGTCTGAAAATACTTTCCAGTTTTTTGTCACAGTTGCAACAGCACACAATAGACATTTAATAGATTGTCGTCTTCAAAAATATTGATCTTCAAGGAGAAGTAGTTCTGAGCCAATCTAGTTGTAATAGATATAAAAATAAATTAATCAACTCTAACAACATTGGACTCCCAATAGATATTTGATATAGAAATAATTAATCTTCAATTTGTTTCTTCTTCTTTAGAAAATGGAGTTTAATAAATCATGGTAGCAGCATATCTTTGTGACTAATATATCTCTGTAAAATTGTAGTGAATAACTCAAGGAATTGTTCTTCTAATCCTTTCACCAATGATCCACCATGAACACTATATTTCAAAAATAACACAGATATATATAATAAAGATAATCGTTTTCCTTTCAAATTTAGATCCAGAAAATTTTCCATTAGAATCGCGATATTCAAAATATTGAATAACAGAGTAGTAGTAACTCCCTTTAATATTCAACATAAAAATCTCCTCTTAAATTGATCCTTTGAAACAAAAATAAATGGCCTTGAATCAGTCAAAGACTCATTTTAAAAGAAGGCTTTTAATATGGCTTAAAATCAACGTAATAATCTGCATAAAGACCATTGGTCAATAAAGTCATATTTTAAATTATCGATGCCAAATGTAGGGTTAAACTGCACAGCATACATTCTATGAATGTAAGGTTTACAATATAAGGTTTATCAGAAAAGTAAGATTTGATTATCCATTCTTTAAAGGTAATGATGATCTCAAAGGTAAGGTTGATCATCCATACATTTCTATTTAACTTTCAAATGTACATTACATGATCCTATGTAAGGTTGTTTACAAAAGTAAGGTTGGTGAATGGTAATTTTCAGAAAGAAACATGAATTCCATAATAATGTAGGGTTCTTCTTCCACACTTTTCCAAACACAAGGTTTCTTCCAAACTTTTACAAATGTAAGGTTCCTTCCTTAATTTTTTAAACATAAGGTTCCTTAACCATACTTTTTTGATAATGCGTAAGTGACAGACTCCATCCTTATGCTACACTCCTCAACATATTGTATGAATAGTGTTTCTAGAACATGCTAAAGTGATTTCCGAACACATAGAGCATGAATAGTGTTTCCAGAACATGCTAATACGCTAAAATGATTTCTGAATACTTTTTCAAGTATTCTATGTAGATTAAATGCTTAAAGTTTTTTCCAAAATAGATATATAAATAATATTAATTTCTGAAATACACTCAAAGTTAAATCATTATAATAACAAATAAGGGTATTTCAGAACATCACAATCATCATAAAGAGATAAAGTATTGTTCTAAATGATCTCCCCTTAATAAAATAGAGTGTTGTTGAAAAAAACACTTTCTCAACAATAAAGTCTCAAAAGACTGATCAGTTTAGTATCCTTGGAAATACTAGATACATACATAAGTTTTACATTATATTATGAAATGAAAAAGAAAAAATATTGTGTCTCCTTTGAACACACTCATATCCCATAGCCTATCCCTATAGGTTAATCATAATAAACTTCTTCAAATCTTGGTAAAAATAAAACATAAGAAAGGGGTGAGCTCAGATGCTTAGTAAGGATAAAAATATAGTGGAAAGTATCATTAGTACGCATAAAAAATTAATCCAATGTATAAGACTATAACACAAGCCTTTTAAACATAAAATTTAGAATAATATGGCAAAGATAAATCAAATAATTCCATTTACTTTTTCACATGTATATTCTACTAGTCGAATAATCACATGTAATATCAATAGCTAATTTCATAATTATTGAATCTGTAATTTCAGACATCTTAACAACAAAGTCAAGACCTCGTTCCAAGACACTAAATATAAATTTTGTCAAGATCTTGTGCCAAGGCACTAGTTTGTCTCATGAGACCTAATGATGTATCAAGGGTATATAAAGGGCCCCTCCCATCACTTAATAAGTCCAATGAATTCCTCATATGATAATGGTGAAACATAATCTAAACATTCATATTAAAACTAGCATATGAAATATCAATACTTTAACCACAAACAATGAATGGTATAAAAATAGCACATCCGTAGTCAAAAATTAATCATTCAATACAATATTGAATATTGTATTATAATAAATAAACTTCAATGAAGAATAAAATACAATGAAGGATATTGACATAGTTTAAAATAATCAGTAAAACTATTTGGGAGAAATATCCACTTTTTCTTGAAAACATTTAAAAGTCGCGGTATTTATCAAATAAGTCATTTAATGGAGATTTTTTAATCAAAGTGTCCCATAACACTTTGAAAAATTTTAAACAAATCTTAATTTCAAACATTCATGTCTATATAAATAAATTCTTAAACCCATTTTTAAAATATTGACATTAATGAGAAATATTTTGAAAAATAAATCTTTAAAACTGAATTTTAGTTAAAGAGTTTCTAACCAAAAGAGGGACACTTGAATAAAAATAATTGAGGAGTAAAATTTATCAAAACATTATAATACCATGAGAATAAAGGTATTCATGATATTATATGGAAAAGGTTAATATATACACCATATAAAAGTTAATTGGCACATAACAACAAATAATTCTCAATGGAATGTAAATTGAGATGAAATCCCTTATACAGACCATATCATTAGATCAAGGATAAATAAATGACATAATTATGTGTTAAAAAATAAATACACTCAATATTATTGGATATTAAGTCCAAATAAATCATAGGACATTCACATATGTTCTTGTAAAAACAAAACCAATGACTTGGATGTCTAACACAATGAATGGAAATTGAGTTAGGATTACCCTTAACAAGTTTATATCAATGACTTTAGAATTTATCAACGGAGCTATTATGTGTATAAAATGTATATCCACAAAAATGTGAGTGTAAATTACTAAAAAAAATAAATATTGATTCCACACATAATCTTGTGGTAACATAATCAATGAAGTATTCGTAAAACCCAATAATTGGAAATTGAAATTTGAAACTCCCTTACCAATTTGGTAACGTACGAAACATACACCCCATTAAAGAATAATCACACAATGAATATTTAAATACCCATAAATTATAGTATATTACACAAATAATACAATCATGGGATGTATATACACCACACAAAAGGAAATAGTGTAAAATATATCATGAATCTCACTTGAATAAAAAGTGAGATGAAAACCCCTTAACTTGTACTTTTCCATAGTAGAAGGTACTTAAAACTACTATAAAATGTTTAATTAATTTGTATTAAAGTACACAAGAACAAAATACCAAAATATTATATCAATTATGAACCATTATTACTGCTTTGTTTATAATATTTTAGTAGTATCATTGTTTCGGGTGTTAACTGATTCATTTTCCTTTATATGTTTTGTAACGTAAGTCATGTTAGTTATGTATAGGATGTATTTTATTTATATGTAGAATTATATTAAGTTATTTAAACATTATTTTTAATCACAAAAAGAAAATTATTCTTGGATGGTTATTATGGAGAACGAAATCTCATCTCATCGAGGAGATGGTAAGCCCTACGTACGCACAAGTGACAATATCATTTTATTGATGGTGAAATCGTATGTAAATGGATGGTATATTATATATACCAAATAATTAATATGTTATATTTATTATTTACATCAATTATACTCATTATTATACCCATTCAAATAATAAAGTGTTGAATAACAAACTACACCACGACGTGGAGATGGTAAACCAAACGTACACACGAATGGTGACTTTGTCATTCATAGGATGGATAGAATAATGAATATGGTTGTACCATATTTATAATAACATCATAGGATTTATAAGGAAATAGAATTAATATTTGGTTATATAAACAACAAAGAAAAAGGAAGTGGAAGAAGAAAAGAACCTTAAAAGAGGTGGGGAAATAATTACCTCTTCTTTGGGAGTTTCCTTTTTTTATCAAAAGGGATACTTTGGTTGGATTTATAATCAAATGAAGGCCTCTAGATTGAATTGAGGGTACTTGGGAGGAGTTTGGAGCAGGGTTTGTCCAAGACAAATGGATTTTGAGGTGCGAATTTAAGAGAAGTTGAAGTGCCCTTTTATAAGAGAGGTGAGGGACAATTTAGGAAAATCATGAAATATAATTTAATTATAAAATTATTTGCGGTTTATAACAGCTAAAATGGATTTATTTTGAGTATAAGGTGGTTATGGTTATAAAACCGCTCAACCAATAGGTTTTATGAAAGTTTAGGTCACCATAATAACCTTATCTTTTTGATTTAACTCTTAGTTAAATAGTTTACCTTTTACCATGTCTTCTTGTATTTTTTATATTAATGGTTAATAAACATACTATAAAATGTCAAGAGAACCTCAAGTGTTTTATTAATGATGTACCTATCATTATATAATTCCTTTGGCTGAATATTATATTTTTATGAACATTATATCATTTAATAAAATACTATTTGTTTTAAAAACTCATTTATGTCAATTTTGACACTATTTAGTATTTGGTTTTTTGGAAGTCATAAAAACATTATTACTTAGAAATTAATTATTTTAATCAACCCTAAGATTTCATATTAACCTATAAAATTATTTTAATGCATAAAAAGTCTCAATTTACTTTAATTTTACTATTTACAACATCAATTATTTTAGTCTTTCATTAATAAGGTAATTACTACATAATCATTGTGTGATAAATAAATTTAATTATTTAATGTATAAATATTATAAATAAAATACCAAGATGTAGGAAATATTATTATCTTCCAAATTAATATTTATAGTCTAATTTATCTTATGAATAACCTTATATTAAAAACGGTTTAGTGATTAAATTTATCATTTAACAGTTTTAACTCTTTTATAAATATAATTTAATAAATGTCCTAATCTATTCCAAGTGGATAAAAAAGGATAATACTTTGTCCTAAGGTTGATTTGGGTCTAAATACACATATCCAATAAAATTACTACCTGGTTTAGGGTAATTATAATATGATTTGTAACTTTAATTTCCCTATTTACTTTTAACCGTGGTAAATAAAATTCAAAAGTTACTATTCAGAAAAAATTATTTTCATCATAGTGAATGAAATTTTACTTAATGATGTCAACTATGTCTCTTGGTTTTTTTAAATTCAATTCATAGAAGTGGTAAAATTATGTTTTATTAAAATTTGCAAAAATGCCTAGAAGGTGGGTAAAAGACGTTAAAAAGTTCGATAAAATTTTATATGTCTAATATTATTATAAAATTACTCCAATGAATTATATTAGAATAATATAGGTATTATTTATCTATTTTGACATTAAAATAAATTTAAATTTAAGTAAATTATTTGAATAAAAAGTTCGTTAAACAATAACGTAGAGTATTTCACTATTCATCAAAAATTGAAATTTTTCAGAAAAATACCAAAAATTTACCGTAAACTAATTTTAATATTACGGATTCAAAAATTAATTCTATTTTACCAAATTAAATTTTTATTAGTGTCTAAAATTATATTTCCAATTGTTCACAAAAGGATATAAAAATAAGTTCTTTTAAGAAAATACTTTTTCTATATATATAACTATTTTGACAAAACTTATACATTTCAATATAAATATATTTTATTTAGGTGTATACATTATAAATATAATTTAAAATTTATTTTCTTACTATTCATATTAAAATATTTAATTAATAAAAAAATTATTGTTTAAATAAATATAATACTAATCTTTTGTTTCTCAGAAACTCAATCTTGCATATAACACATGCCAAGTCAGTGTTACGTGCAATATAAGCTATTAAATTACATGAAAGTGATTACTTACTTTACAATGTTTTGGTGTTACATTCTCTCATCCTTCAATAAACTGCATCCTCACAATTTAAACTCGAGATTAAAAACTAGGGGTTTGACATTTCAAAATATCTTAGTTAAAATTCTACATCGAAAAATGGATTAATGAAGCCTCTATTTTAAAATAAATAAAATTAAATATAAAGCTTACCAGAAATAACACATACTAGGGTTCCATATATGAAATCATGGATATGGAAGACAAAACTAACAATCAAGTTATGATAGAAAGGGATAGTGAATATTATTAGGGGAAAGTTAACGATCTGAAAGCCATAAACTTTTGATGGGTTGAATAGTCTTTGATTACCCTATAGAAAGAGTAAACGGACAATGTTTTTGTTTTAAGTATTCTTTTAAAAAAATTAGAAATTTATTTATGATATTGACTAAGAACATAAAGATATATACTTACTTTACATGTAGATTTTCATCCTCTAATAAATTTCTACGTCAAACTCATCTTTTCTCCAAAGGATGTGTATTGAAGATGACTTGGTGACACCTACAGTTCTAGAATCAACTTATAGAGAATCACATAATCCAAAAAATATAAACTATATATTTCCCTTTTCTTTATACATTAACCAAAACCAAAATGGTTAGTACCAGATAAGATGATCCCCAAAAAGGATAATCCTTTAGATAAAGAAATACTACTCTTAATCTAAAAAATTAAACAAACAATACCCAAAGTTCAATAAGGACCATTCAATAATCAATTTCCTTAAAATTATTCAAAATAGTACAAACTATGTTTGAAACCTAAAATTCAGAAGGATTTTATTACATAGTCTTCAACGATAAATCTTAACATTTATCTCTAAATAACATTGACTACTCTTAAATTCACATACATAAAATTAATTAACTTAACACATATTCTCTGTGATGGGTTAATCATTTCCATAAATAACCCAAATCGCTATAAGTCCACAATAGAAACATAGATTCATCCAAAATAAAAAATCAACTATTGTTCCTTAAATAAAATCCCATATTATTCTATATTCCTTAGGAATATAGTGTTCCCAAAAGATAAACCCTCTTCCAAAATAACATTTATCACTTAATCACCAAATCATTTTCCTATACTAAGTATATCCATTTGATAAATCATAAGTCCCAAAAATTAATAAATTCTTGGTCCATAAAATCAGTTAACTAAAATTAATTAGTCATACTAACCATGGACTTCATGTACCCTTGTGGTAGGTGATAAATCCCAGTCGCACATTGGTTGTGGGTTCAATTTTTGCAGCTTTGTCCAACGTGAATGGTTGTCACACGGTCTGTGTTGTCCTTTTTAAAAAACAATATAATTTTATAACATTCCCAAAAATGAGATAATTTCTTCAAAAATAACCATAACATATTTTATCCATAAAAATTATCTCATACCTCACATTCTCATTGCAAAAATTAATAACCTGTAATAACCTCAAATCCAAGGATCATATAAACCCAAATAGTTCATTATAATTATATCCACAAAAGAAAAGATAATTCTTCCTCAAATAGAATTTTCACATAACAAACTGTAGGGTTACACATAAAAGAGAAAATTCTTCAAAATTAATCCCATCAACAAATATCATTAATACTTTTAAACATTTCTCCATCCATTTACTTCAACATAGGTTCTTCCTTGACCTGGAGGTTATCATGTAGAATAGGGCATTGACTCGGGTAATTCTCAGGTCTCATATATTTACAGAAAATTAATATAAATGTATTATTAGGATCATTTTAATTTTCTTCCATTGTACTCTTCCTTTTTCCTCGGAAATTCATTACTTTATGCACTTATTTCCCACACATAAAGCATTTCTTTGTTCCATTGAGATAGTTTCATGGCTGTCCCTTACACATTTCCTAAATGATGGAAATTGAGCTTTCTTTTCTCCATGGTCTCCACTACTTGAGCTCTTATCATTCTCTTCCTTCCTCTTCTTTATTGAGTTTGGGAGTTAGTTAATTTATATGTTTTTTATAATATTTTGGAAAATCTATTCGGTATGAACACAATAAATATTTCACCCATCAATATTCCATTTTTTTCTCATTTCCACCACTGTGTCCACCTTATACATCATGTTCAATGTTACTATTACTTTCTTGTAATCCATCCATTGACTAAAACCATAAATCATAGCATGAGTTACAATAGTCATAAAATCATTTAGAGAATATCATGACACGTTATTTTGAATCTAAAACACCTTAGGATTAACCAAGGTTATTTATTGTCATGTTATATTAAAATCCTTCAAATCATTTTGTAAAGAAAATGTGAATTACCATAAGAATATCCCCCAAGAGTTTAAACCAGGTGCACAGTAAGGCTCGTTGTCGTATACCAGGATACCCCTGGTCAAGCCTGAAACTCCTTGTTGGATTGTTCACTTTTTGGAACATCTGTGCCAGAACCGCATCCACTTGTAGTGTCTAGATCAAGATGTATTGATTATAAAACACAAAAAATATATAAATTACCAAATATTATAAATTCTTTCTATACTAATCCTAAAAGTCTATCTTAGGGTAATGTTATCTAATCAGATTTTTTCAAAATACAGTTTCCAATGTTTATACTAAACTACCTCTGATACCAACTATAACACCCTGGCCATAGTAATCTGGAGTCAGTATATAATTACATAACATTGGTAAGATTACAAGAGATCAAGTCTCTACTGACCGATCATTTTAGTAGCTTTTGAAGTACTAGATACATACATAAGTTTTACATTATATTATGAAATGAAAAAAATATTGGGTCTCCTTTGAACACACTCATATCCCATAACCTATCCCTACAGGTCAATCATAATATACATCTTCACATCCTAGGAAAAATAAAACATAAGAAAGGGGTGATCTTAGATTCCCAGTAAGGACAACAATATAGTAGAAACTATCATAAGTAATGTTAAACAATTAAGCTAATGTATAAGACTATAACAAAAGCCTTTTAAATATAAACTTCATTATAATATGGAAAAGATAAATCAAATAATTCCATTTACTTAATCACATGGATATTATACTAGTCAAATAATCACAAGTAATATCAATAGCTAATTCTATAATGATAAAAGGCATAATGTCATCCATATTAACCACAAAGTCAAGGCATTGTTCCAAGAACCTAAATATAATTTTTGTCAAGGCCTTCTGCCAAGACGCTAGTTTGACTCATGATAACTACTGATGTATCAAGGGGACATATCGGGCCCCACCCATCACTTACTATGTCTAATTCATTCCTCATATGAAAAGCTTGAAACGTAATCTAAACATTTATATTAAAACTACCATACGAAATGCGAATACTTTAACCACAATCCGTGTATGGTATAAAAATAACACATCCACAATCAAACATAACACATTCAATACAATATAGAAGAGTGTATTATAATAAATCAACCTCAATAATGAATAAAATACAGTGTATGATATTGACATAGATGAAAATAATCATTAAACTTATTTGAGATAAATATCCCCTTTCTCTTGAAAATTTTTAAAAGGCATACTATTTATCAAAGAAGTCATGTAAAAGAGATTTTGGAATCTAAGTTTCCCATTACAATTTGAAAATTTGAAAAGAAATTTATATTTCAAAACGTTCATGTCCATATAAAAAAACGTTAAAACAATTTTTAAAATATGGGCATTAATGAGAAAGATTTAGAAGAACAAATCTTTAATACTAAATTTTAGTTAATGAATTCCTAACCCAAAGTGGGACACTTGAATAAAAATAATAGAGGAATAAAATTAATCAAAACATTATAATATCAAGATAATTAAGGGATTCATGATATAATATTTCAAAGGAAAGTATATACACCATATATAAGTTAATTGGTGCATAACAACAAATAATTTCAATGGAATGTAAATTTAGATGAAATCCCTTATAAATACTATATCCTTAGACTAAGGATAAATCAATGACATAATTATCTATGAAAAATATAAATACATTCAATATTATTGTATATTAAGTTTAAATAAATCACAGGATATTCACACATATTCTTGTAAAAACAAAGCCAATGACTTGGATGTTTAACTCAATGAATGGAAATTGAGTTATGATTACCCTTAACAAGTTCATATAAATGACTTGAGAATTTTTTGATGGAGTGATTATGTGTATTAAAAGTATATCCACACAAATTGGAGTGTAAATTACTACATGAATAAATAAATATTCATTCCACACATAATCTTGGAGTAAAATAATCAATGATGTATTTCTAAAACCCAATAAGTGGAAATTAAAATTTCAAATTCCCTTACCAATTTGGTAAATTATGAAACATACACCCCAATAAATAAGGATTATAAAATGAAGATGTAAATAAATATAAATTATATTATATTACACAAAGAATAAAATCATGGGCAGTACATACACCTCACAAAAGGAAATAGTGGTAAATATAGCATGAATCTCACAGGAATAAAAAGTGAGATAAAAACACGTTACATTGTACTTTTCTTTAGTAGAGTGTACATTAACCTCATCTATAATGATTAAATAGTTGTTATTAAATTATATAAGAACCACATATAAAAATGTGATATCAATTATGATCCTTTATCATTTCTTGGTTAATAATATTTTAGTATTATCATTGTTTCGGGTGTTAACTGATTCATTATCCTTTATATGTTTTATTATGTAAGTCATGTTTTTTATGTACAAGATGTATTTTATTTCTATAAAAAATTATATTAAGTTCTTTAAACATTATTTTTAACCATCAAATGAAAATTATTCTTGAATGGTTATGATGGGTAATGAAATCTCATCGCGTCGTGGAGACGGTAAGCCTTACATATACACGAGCAACAATATCATTATATTAATGGTAAATTTTATGTAAATGGATGGTATATTATATATAACTAATAATTAATATTTTATATTTATAATTTACATCAATTATACTCATTATTATACCCATCCAAATAATGAAGTGTTGAATAACATACTACACCATGATGTGGATACGGTAAGCTGTACGTACGCACGAATGGTGACTTTGTAATTCATAGGATGGATAGAATAATGGATATAGTTGTACCATATTTATAATAATATAAAAATATTTATAAGGTATTGGAGTTATTATTTTTTATGGAAACAAAAATGAAAGTGGAAGTGGAAGATGAAAAAGAACCTTGAAAAAGGTGATGAAATAATTACCTCTTCTTTGGGTGTTTTCTTTTGATTTGACCAAAAGGGCTCCTTTGGTTGGCTTTCGGATCAAATTGAGGCCTCTAGGTTGAAGTTAGGGTAGTTGGGAGAAGATTTAATTAGGTTTTTTCTAATCCAAAAGGCTTTTTAGGAGTTAATTTAAGAGAAGGGTAAGTACCCTTTCATAAGAGAGGTGAGGGGCACTTTAGGGAAATCTTGAAATATTATTTCATCATAAGATTATTTTCAGTTTATAATGGCTCAAAATGGATTTATTTGGATTCTAATGTGAGTATGGGTCTAAAAACTCTCAACCAGTAGGTTTTAGAGAAGTCTAGGTCACCATATTAACCTTATATTTTAGATTTAACTTTTACCATGTCTTCTTGTATTTTTATATTACATTGTTAATAAACTTACTATAAAATTCTGAGAGAATATCAAGTGGTTCATTAATGACTTACCTATCATTATATAAGTCCTTTGGCATAATATTAGATTTTTAAGAATATTATATCATTTAATAAAATAGTATTTGTTTTAAAAACTCATTTTTGTCAATTTTGACACTATTTAATATTTGGTTTTGGTGAAAGTCATAAAAACATGATTATTTCAAACAAAAATTCTTCAATAAACCCTAACATGTCATTTTAACATAGAAAATTATTTTAATGCATCCAAAATCTCGATTTACATTTATTTCACTATTTATAACATCAATTATTTTAGTCTTTCATTAATAAGGTGATTACTCCATCATCATTGTGTCATAAATAAATTTAATTATTTAATATATTAAAATTATAAAAAAATTTAACATGATGTGGGAAATATATTTATATTTCTAATGAATATTTATATTCAAATTTATCTTACCTATAACCCTATATTAAAAATGGTTTATTTATTAAAATTAGAATTTAGCACTTTTAACTCTTCTTTAAATAAAATATAATAAATGTCCTAATCTAATCCAAGTTTATAAAAAAGGATAATATTTTTATCCTAAGGTTTATTTTGGTAGAAATACACTTATCCAATAGAGTTTGGACATGTGTTAGAGTAATTATAATATCATTTTTACCTTTAATTACATGATTTCCTTTTAACCATGGTAAATAAAATTATAAAGTTACTATTCGCCAAAAAAATATTTTCATCCTATGGAACCAGATTTTACTTACTAATTTCAACCGTGTCTCTCGGATTCTTGAAATTCAATTCATAGAAGTGGTAAAATTATGTTTTATGAAAATTTTCAAATTTTTCCAGAAGGTGGGTAAAAGACGTTAAATAGTTCAATAAAATTTATATGTCTAATATTATTATAAAAGGACTCTAATGAATTACATTAGACTAATATAGGTTTTATGTATATATTTTGACTTTAAAATAAGTTTAAATTAAAATAAAAATTATTTAAATAAAAATTCAGTTAAACAATAATGTATTGTTTTTCACAATTCATCAAAAATTGAAATTTTTTAGAAAAATACCAAAAAATCACGCTAAGCATATTTTGATATTACGAATTAAAAAATTTATTCTATTTTACGAAATTCAGTTTTTAGTGGTGTCTAGAATTAAATTTTTTATTGTTCACAAATGGACATAAAAAGTAGTTCTTTTAAGAAAATAGTTTTTCTAAATATATTACAATTTTAAAAAAAAACTTATAAATTTAAATATAAATTTGTTTTATTTAGGTGAAAATATTATAAATGACAATAAAAATTTATTTTTTTACTATTCATATTGTAAAATTTAATTGATAAATAATTATATAATTTAAATAATTATAATATTGATGTGTTGTTTTTTAGAAAC
The DNA here is from genome assembly GCA_963277665.1 of Viscum album. Classification (NCBI taxonomy): domain Eukaryota; kingdom Viridiplantae; phylum Streptophyta; class Magnoliopsida; order Santalales; family Viscaceae; genus Viscum; species Viscum album. Next base: position 751,934,918 of record OY728132.1, on the reverse strand, counting down.
TCAATCTTGTGTATAATGCAACCATGTTGATGTTGCATGCAATATAAGATATTAAATTACCTTAAAGTGATTACGTACTGTGAAATATTTGGGTGTTACATGTGTTGGAGTTGGTGGCCTAGAACTAACTACTTTGTACTTTATTCATTAATAAAAGCCTTATCACATCTTGATTGTTCTTCTGCGTGACAATTCATGTGATAATGTCCTAAGGACTGTTGTTGCATTAAAGGGTTATAGCAGATCCCTGCTATGATGAGAACCCAGAAGTTCCATAACACTATTCTTGAATATATGTTCTATGGCTGGATGATATTATTTGAGGGGCACAAATAATATAGGTCCTTAGGGGGTGAGGAATCATAAAACATTGAGGCACCTTCTCATGGTGTGCACCATTGGTAATATTCAGGAGGATATTATGAGAACGACGCCCACCAGTAGAAAATCCACATTTCATAGTGTCATTGGATGTTCCGATCTGCGGATGTGTGTATTGGTCCTTAGACTTTAAGATTATTGTTAATGGGTATTACAACTTGCGCACTTAGATGTATTGACGAAAAGGTGACGACACACTATTCGTAGTGTGTTAGGATATGTTGGGTGCGTCATGAGTAATATTGCATTAATAGATAATGAAAGAAAGGATTTGTCCCTTCTATTCCATAACAGAAGTAGATATCTCATGCCCTTTGATAGAATTGATATAGCCTAAATAAATCCATGGCCATGGTAAGGTATGGGTGAGTTCAATTCCTAGAAGTCGAAGAAAGAATAATCGATGACATGGGTTGATGGAACTAACATACAACACGCTTGATTAGAGATATTGATACAAAGGGATTATATTACACAGAAAGAGTTCGTATGAGGTGACACGTCATTGTTGCATTAACTTCTGAATCTATAGGTGCCTTGGCATGTTTCTAGACACTAACCCTGGACTTTAGGTAGGCTCCACCTAATGCCACTGAGAAAGAGTCCTAGAGGGTCACACACTAAGTGTGTCCATGTATCTCAGTTAAATATTAATTTAACAAGTTAAATAAAGATTATTCATGACTGTGGTTTAATAATAATTTAAGGATTCTTGATCACATTTATTTCGACACTAGTTATTCGAGAGAATATATTGTGGGTTAAATAATATGTTTATTAGTGAGTAATGTAGTTACATTTATTTAAGAAATAAATAGCCATTAATCAAGGTCTAATAAATGTGGTGGAGTAAATAAAGGAAAATAAAAGTACACATCGTGTATATTAAATATACACATCATGTTGTTTTATGGAAAATGAGTATACGCCATGTTTTAATGATTACACGCCGTGTAGTTTTTACAGTTCAGATTTTGAGGATATAATATTGTTTTATTAAATGATATTTATTATAATCAGTATGGGATCATGTCAAAGAATTAATAATTCGACATGGGGGTTTTCAATAAGAGTTAATGAAATAAATAAAATGTGTAATGTGTTTATTTACTGTCATAACTCTATAACCTAAAACCCGATTATAAATATAATCACAACACCAACACTTTTCCTCAAGAGAATCATTGTGCACAAAAATTCTAAAAAATTGTTTCAAGACCGAAAGAACTCCTTCCTCCAAGAATGCTCTCAAGACCAAGAGATCAAGGTGATCGAAGGGGGACATCGCAAGTGAAGGTTCTTCCACCCAAGCACCCGTAGATCCCTTCGGTGACGTCCGGAGATACGTGGCACACGTGTGGATCACCTCTAGAGGAATCCTACAATTAGATTCTATGATGCAACGATGGATCATCGAATCGTGACTGGACACATCATCCAAGAAATAATTCCACCAAGTTAATTCTTCTGAATTAATTAAATTAATTATAACCAACATATGAAGATCATGTCTCTATGGTTCTGGGATTCCCTCTTTTTTTCATTCTTCGTTCTATTTCAAAGATCCGGCGTTTTATATCGTGACAGATCTCGGTTCGAACGTTTTTTAATGCTAAAATTAAATTTAGGAAAACCCACCAAAGTGCTTCTTCTGCACTCGGAACCTACAAGTGGTTTCAGAGGGGTCATATCATTGATTATAATTATTTAGTTGTTTGTTGATATTTTACGCATTTAATAATTTAGTTGTTTCAATTCCAGTTTAATCGTTCTGGAAATATGAATATCAAGATATGTTCCTCCTCCATCGTTTCTCGTTCACCTCAATGAAACGAATTTTTCTTTTAATTTTGATTAAAATAATATAAAGGAACTCATCCGGAGGAGCCAAACGTTTTTGTCCGTAAAACACCAGAATATACAGCATGTATTTGGAAGTACACAATGTGTAGTCTAGATTCATGCATTGGACTGATCCTCTAAATCAGGCCGTGTATTGGATCCTATCTAAGTCATTAATGACACTGTGTGTTGACCAACAACAGGTGGCACATGGTTTCCAGATTACACGACGTGTGGTCTAATGAACATGTCGTGTAGTCACTTCAGGTTAGGGTTGGACCGTGTACCCCGTACACGGCTTTCCTGGTTGGAAACTGTGTAACACGGAAAATATACGACGTCTCTCCCAATGAACACACCGTGTACTTAGAAAATTTTTGAAGTACATTAACACGCCATGTCCCCAGGCATGTACTTCAGATGGATGGTGAACAAAAGTACATGCCGTGTAGTTAGAACTACATACCATGTACTCTTTCAAATTACGCAATAAAAGAGAATTCACCAGGTTTCCTCCAAGGTACAAGTTACGTAAAAGGATAATTTTAAGTGAATTTATTTATTTAAAATTATGATGGATGAGAATCTCAAGGAAATTCAGAGAAATTGTTTAAGATAAAAGGATTGATTAATTAAATATAATTTATTAATTCGAGAATGATTTATCTTAAACAAGAACGATTAAAGAATTGAATGCTAGTTCTATTTATGTGTAAATATCATTGCATGTAAGGATTATCATGAGCTAGACCGAGACCTTTGTATGTGAATGATTTCTTTTAATTTATTTATTTAAATTAAATTTGTTGGCCTGTGATCCATCTCATCATTAATATGTTTGGTATGTGCGCCCAAGGATTCTTTTATGTAAAAACCCTTTTTTACCCATCACCTACGTGTGATAAAAATTCATATGTAATGGATGGAGCTCTCAAGCTAGTGGAGGAGGCTCAAGTCAGGAGCCAAGGTGAAACCAAACCAAGGAGATACAAAGGTGGACATGTGGAAAGCTGTAAACATGAACCCACAGGGTTCAAGGTGTTTCTCCCCTAGGTCTTCAGATAGTTTATCAACCTCTAGATAAACTAACCAATAGAATAAGATCATGATCATACCATTTATTTTATTTCTATTAGTTTCATGGTTTATTTATTGTGGGTGTGTTGTCACGATCACAAAATTCATGAATTAAATAAGCATGCAAGATGGAACTAAAATAAAACTGGCTTATGCGTTAATATTATCGTAGCCATGGTTAATCAATTAATTGTATCCTACTTAATATTAACAATCATGTAATCAAATATAATAAACTGGAAATTTACGTATAAGGATAAAATCCCACAAAGAAATGTTAAGTTGGTATAGCCTTCTGTAATCTTGGTTAGAATCAAACCATAGTTCAAAGTGCTTGACCAACCCTAGTTGGGGTGATTTCAATTATCTGGGAATTCCAATTCAAGGATTTGGGTTTAATTAACTTGGTTCACATCAAGGGTTGACTGCCATAGTAGGAATTTGTGTGGCCAAGAGGCAAAGGTTGAAGAAATCCAAAATGAAAGGATTTAAGGATTGGGGAGTCCACTCAGCGGATCAAGGAGCTGTGAGTTAAATGCAGTTGGAATTTGGAATGCCTACCTAAAAACCCTTCATGTTGTTTGACCACCCTAGTTGGGGTAATGCAAAGGGAAATATGGATCATTTTCACTAGAATATTCAGGCAACAGAATATTTCGAAGTCAATGGTGAGGGATGTTGAATTTTGATAAAATAGTGGGGGACTAATAAATATTAATTTATTTATTTGTATCATTTTTGTAATAAAGTAATAAACCTTTGCTCATATTAATTTGTAGAAATGATAATAAAATTACTTCAAACATATCATTGCGCACCATAATCGAGAAGGAAAACCTTTTCACTGACACCAATTTCCAAGAGTGGCAGAGGCGTTTACACGTCATCCTTCGCCACAAAATGAAATTGTATGTGCTCAAAAATCCTATTACAGTTGCACCTAGGAAAGAGGACAGTGATGAGGAAATATCTCTCTATAGGAAACACATGGATGATGCCATAGATGTCAAGTGTTTCATGCTATCGGCCATGTCTAATGAGCTCTTGAAGCAACATGAAAAAATGGACGCATATAGCATGATGTATCACCTTAAGGATATCTACCACGACAAGGCTAGAAAATAGAGATATGATATCTCCAATGCTTTGTTGACAACTAATCTTGGAGAGTCTAAGCCAGCTATGCCTCATGTAGTTAAGCTTATAGGTTGCATTGAACACCTGCACATCATAGGGATTAAATTCCTGGATGAGTTGCATACAGATCTCATCCTATCATCACTGGCCAAGACCTTCTCTAGCTTCATTGTCAATTATAACATGAGTGGAAATGAGAAGAGTCTATCAGAGCTTCTGACCTTGATTCACTAGGTAGATAAGGACATGGGGCATGACAAAACCACAGTCCTTATGGTGAACAGGAAAAGGAAGGATAAGGAAAATGAACCAAAGACTTATAAACGGTCTGGAGCCCCTGAGCACCGTCCCTCCAATAAGGGGAAGATCCAGAGGCAGGGAAAGGGACGGGAGGTGGTGTGTTTTTCATGCGGCAAGAAGGGCCACTAGAAGAGGAACTGCACCTAGAAGCGTGGGGACTCTAAAGGTGAATTCGTTATCAAGTGTAATCCTTCCATTTTTACACATTGGGTATTAGATACAACTTGTGGGGCTCTCATATATATTTAAATGCAGGAACCAAGTATATTTAGAAAGATTTCTAGAGGAGAGGTGGATCTTTGAGCTGTCAATGGTGCAAGGCTGGCTGCGTTGGCTATTGGCGATTACCACCTCTCATTGCCGACTGGAATGATTTTGGTTTTACATAACTTTTATTATGTGCCTAGTGTTACCAAGAACATAACTTCTATGTCTTGTTTGGATAATGATGGATTTATTTTCATGTTTGGAAATAAGGGTCATCTCTTTTATAAGAATAATGTATGTAATGGTATGGCACATTTAAATAATGGTTTGTATGTATTAAATTACGAAAACCAAGTGTTGGAAATCGATAATGAAACAAACTCACATGAATCATACATCACCTAGTTGTGGCATCACAATCTCGGTCATGTAAACGAGAAGCACTTGACAAAGCTCTTCCAAGATGGTTATTTAGACTCTACTGAGCTAAAACCACTTGATAGATGTCACGCTTGTTTACAAGGAAAAATGACCAAGCCGCCTTTTGGTGGAAAAGGTGAAAGGGCCACAGAGATTCTAGGATTGGTACACACGGATGTGTGTGGACCATTTCCAGTAGAAGCTAGAGGTGGATATTCTTACTTCATTACTTTTACTGATCATTTGAGTAGATATGTCTATGTCTACTTAATGAGGTATAAGTCAGAGTCCTTAGAGAAATTTAAGGATTCAAGAATGAAGTAGAGAATCATCTTGGTAAGAATATAAAGAAGCTTCGATCGGATCAAGGTGGAGAATATCTGAACCAAGAGTTCATCGATCTTCTACGGGAGTCTGGGATTCTATCTCAGCTCACTCCTCCTTATACACCATAGTGGAATGGTGTTAGTGAAAGGAGGAACGACACCTTGTTGGACATGGTGAGGTCAAAGATGAGTCATGCGGATCTTCCATTATACTTTTGGAGATATGCATTAAAAACTGAAGCATACACATTAAACCAAGTACCAACTAAGGTGGAAAATGGAATTCCCTCCAAGTTATAGAATTGAAATAAACCCATTTTCTCTCATACACGTGTATGGGGATGAAAGTTGTTTTTTAAGGCCTTCTCAGAAAACAAACTAGCACCCTGGGGCACGAATTGTATCTTTATAGGATATCCTAACGAAACGAAAGGATATTACATATATACCCCTCAAGACAAAAAAGTGACTGTCGCGAGACAAGCTGTCTTTATTAAAAGGGAGCACATCCTCAAAAAGGATAGTGGGAGAAAGATTGACTTCAACAAAGTTAATGCTCAAGATACACAAGAGTTGGTACAGGAAAAAGTTCCACAGGTCCCCATGGAAGAGGTTCCAAAAACACAAGTACTGCGTAGAAGCTCAATAGAGTTAAGGGAAATAGAGATATTTGGTTTCCTAGTCACCAAGGATAGTGAATCATTATTGTTGTACAATGATGGACCTCTCTCCTATAAGGAAGTTGTAGAAAGCTCAGAAGCTGCAAGATGTCTAGAAGCTATGAATTCTGGAATGGATTCCATGTATCAGAACCAAGTCTGGGTTCTGGTCGATGAACTAGTTAATGTAAAGCTTGTTGGATGCAAATGGGTATTCAAGAGAAAACTGGACATGGAAGGTCAAGTTAGAACCTATAAAGCAAGGCTAGTGGCTAAAAGATTAAAACAACGTCAAGGAATTGACTATGATGAAACCTTCTCAACAATTTCCATGTTTAAATCCATAAGAATCATACTTGCCATAGCAGGTTACCATGACTATGAGATTTGGAAAATGGATGTCAAAACAGCATTCCTTAATAGGAACCTTCAAGAAGATGACTATATGACACAACCAGAAGGGTTTGTGACACCAGGTGAAGCCAAACGGGTTTGGAAGTTGTAGAAATCCATTTATGGATTTGAGAAAGCATCCAAGTCATGGAACATTCGATTTGATAAAGCCATAAATAAATTTGGTTTCATTAAGAACGAATGTGAGCCATGTGTTTATAAGCGGTTTAATTGGAATGTGATCATTATCCTAGTAGTATATGTTGACGACATATTACTTATTGGAAACGATGTACCTGTCTTACAGTCAGTTAAGGACTGGTTGAACAAGTGTTTCTCTATGAAGGACTTAGGAGAAGCATCCCACATTCTAGGGATCAAGATCATTCGTGATAGACCCAGGAGGCTGCTTGGACTAAGTCAGGGTGCATACATTGACCAGATACTAAAGAGATTTAGTATGGAACAATCCAATAGGGGATTAGTTCTATTGTCACATGGCATACATCTTTCTAAGAAAATGTGTCCTCAGACACAACAAGAGAATGATAGAATGAGTAAGATCTCATACGCTTCGGCAATAGGATCAATCATGTATGCCATGTTATGTACCAGGCTTGATGTTGCCTATGCACTGAGCATGGTAGGCAGATATCAAGCGGATCCAGGAGAACAACATTGGACTGCTGTGAAGACTATCCTTATGTATCTGATAAGAACTAAGGATATGTTCCGGGTGTATGGAGGAGATGAGGATCTTGTCATCAGAGGGTATGCTTATGCTGGTTTTCAGACAAATCAGAATGATCTGAAGTCACAATCTAGATATCTTTTCTGTCTCCATAGAAGAGTTGTGAGATGGAAGAGTTCAAAGTAGCCAGTTGTCGCCGATTATACAGTGGAGTCTAAATATAAAGCAGCTTCTAATGTTGCCAAGGAAGCCATCTAGATTCAGAACTTCTTCCAGGAGCTTTTTGTGGTGCCTAGAAGTAAAGATCTCATTACATTGTATTGTGATAATATTGCACCGGTGGATCTTGCAAAAGAACCAAGGTCACACTAATAGACAAATCACATACTCCGGAAGTATCATCTATTGAGTGATTTATATCAAAGGGGTGAAGTTTCATTGAGCAGAGTGTCCATGGAAGAGAACGTGGTAGACCCCATGACTAAAGGCCTATCTCAGTAGAAGCATAAATATCATGTGAGAGCTAGCGGGTTAAAGGTTGTTAGCAGTTGGCTCTAGTCCAAGTGGGAGTCTATTGGAGTTGGTGGCCTAGAACCAACTACTTTGTACTTTATTCATTAATAAAAGCCTTATCACATCTTGATTGTTCTTCTGCATGACAATGCATTTGATAATGTCCTAAGGATAGTTGTTGCATTAAAGGGTCATAGTGGATCCCTACTATGATGAGAACTCAGAAGTGCCATAACACTATTCTTGAATATATTCTCTATGGCCGGATGATATTATTTGAGGGGCACAAATATTACAGGTCATTAGGGGTGGGGACTCATAAAACATTGAGGCACCTTTTCATGGTGTACACCCTTGGTAATATCCAGGAGGATATTATGAGAACAAGGCCCACCAATAAGAAATCCTCATTTCGTAGTTTTATAGGATGTTCCTATCTACGGACATGTGTATTGGTCCTTATAATTTTATTTTATTATTAATGGGTATTACAACTCGCAAACTTAGATGTATTGACAAAAACTGTGAAGACACACTATTCACAATGAGGTAGGATATGTTGGGTGTGTCATGAGTAATGCTGCATTAATAGATAATGCAATAAAAGGATTTGTTGCTTTTGTTCCATAACAAAAGTAGATATCTCAGGCCCATTGATGGAATTGATATAGCCTAAATAAATCCATGGCTATGGTAAGGTATGGGCGAGTTCAATTCCAGGAAGTCAGAGAAAGAATAATTGAGCACATGGCTTGATGGCACTAGCATGCAACCCGCTTGATTAGAGATATCTAGAAAAAGGGATTATATTACACGGTAAGCATTATTATGATAAGACACGTCATTACAGCGTTAACTTCTTTCTCTATGGGTGCCTTGGCGTGTTGTTAGACGCTAACCTTGGACTTTAGGTAGGCTCTGCCTAATGCCACTAAGAAAGAGGCCTAGAGGGTCACACACAAAGTGTGTCCATGTATCTCTGTTAAATATTAATTTAACAAGTTAAATAAAGATTACTCCCGACTATGGTTTAATAATTATTGAAGTATTCCTAATCACATTTATTTCGACACTAGTTATTCGATAGAATATATTGTGGGAGAAATAATATGTTTATTTACAAGTAATGTAGTTACATTTATTTAAGAAATAAATAGCCATTACTCAAGGTCTAATAAATGTGGTGGATTAAATAAAGGAAAATAAAATTACACACCGTGTATATTAAATATACACGCTATGTAGTTTTATAGAAAACGAGTATACAACATGTATTAATGATTACAGGTCGTGTAGTTTTTCCAGTTTTGATTTTGAGGATATAATATTGTTTTATTAAATAATATTTATTATAATCAAAGTGGTCCCATGTCAAGTAATTAATAATTAGACATGGGGGTTTTCAATAAGAGTTAATGAAATAAATAAAACGTGTAACGCGTTTATTTCTTGTCATAACTCTATAACCTCAAACTCGATTATAAATATCCTCACAACCCCAGCACTTTTCCACAAGAGAATAATTGTGCATAACAATTCTGAAGAATTATTTCAAGCCTGAAGTAACTCCTTCCTCTAAGAATACTCTCAAGACAAATAGATCAAGGCGATCGAAGGCGGACATCGCAAGTGAAGTTTCTTCCACGCTGGCACCCGGAGATCCCTTCGGCGACATCTAGAGATACATGGCACATGTGTGGATCACTACTAGAGGAATCCTACTCTTGGATTCTAAGACGCAATGAAGGGTCATCGAATCGTGACCGGACACATCAACAAAGAAATAATTCCACCAAGGTAATTCTTGTGAATTAATTAAATTAATTATAACCAACATATGATGATCCAACTTTATGGTTCTGGGATTCCCTCTTGTTTTTCATTCTTCATTCTATTCCGAATATCCAGTGTTTTATATCGTGATTGATCTCAGTTTGAAAGTTGTTTAATGCTAAAATTAAAGTTGGGAAAACCCATCAACATGCTTCCGCTATGCCCGGAACCTACAATATTCTCTATGGGTAATTGGTTATTGACAAACAAAATCTGCACATTTCATTTATATAAGAGGTTATTTTCCTTCAGATTTCCTTACACAACTCTATATTCATGAGGTTGTAAGACATCGTGGTGGGAAACTTGGAATGGTTTCTAATTTTTATCCCTGATTTAAATCAAAATTATGGAAAAAATACAGAAAACTATAGATATTGAGCTTCATTTGAGTACTGTTTATCACCCTCAAACTGATGGGAAGTCAAAAATAACAATAAAAACTTTAGAAGGCATGTTTAGATCATGCCCACTTGACTTTCAAGGAATGTGGGATTAGTATTTACCTTTGGTTTAGTTTTCCTACAATAATAGTTTCCATTCAAATATTTAAATGGCCCCATATGAATCATTGTATAGAAAGAGATGTCGTACACCAACTTATTGGGATGAAGTCTGTGAAAGGAATCTTGTTGGTCTAGAGCTTGTGGAGGAAACAATAGAAATGTTAAATACTATTCAAACGCATATCAAAGAAGTAAAAAGTAGGAAAAGGAGCTATATAGATAACTAGAGGAAAGATTTAGATTTTCCGGTGGGATATCATGTCTTATTGAAGGTATCTCCATAGAAGGGTGTTATAGTATTTGGAATGAAATGGGAACTGATTCCTAGGTACATTGGAAATTTTTAAATCATAGAAAGAATAAAATCTATTGATTATCATTTGGAGATACAACCAAGAGTTTCTAAAGTACACAATGTGTTCCACATCTCTTTGCCAAGGAAAACATGTGAGACCCAACACATGTCCTCACTTATTAAGGAATAGAATTGGAAAATGATTTATTTATTGTATATATCCAATCTAGATTACAGACACTAAAGAACAGGTGTTGAGGAATCAAATGACTCTACTGGTTAATGTACTTTGTAAAAATCATAAAATTGAAGGGGAAAGGTGGGATCAAGATGAATTTATGATGAAGAACTACCAAAATATTTTTTGAGGGGACACTTTTGAAATTTTAATAATGAAATTTTTATATGAGGTAAGAATGTAACACCCCAAGTTCTTATGGTATGTCTCTTTTAAAAGTTAGTATCTTCAATAGTTTATGCTTCACGTAATACTAAATTTAAAACAATAATATACTATTAAATATGACCATTGGAATAGTAATATGACCATTAGAAATATTAATATGACCAATATAATTGTAATTTTACAATGTAAGTATAAATAAAACTTGGGTAACTTTTAAATAAAAATATCATATATTTATATCATGGAATAAGTAAATAATTTTTTTAAAAACTATAAATTAAGTGTTGGTAAATATGTAAATAGTAAGTTTTTATTTACGGTTTTATGATTAATATAATGCATTAAATGAAAATTAATTTTTATAAAATATACTCATAAATTAACATTTTTTTCTTATGATTATAATATAATTTTTTGAGACCTTGATTAGTTTTTAAATGTATCATAAAATCCGTTATATTTTTAAATTTGTTATTTTTTAAATAAATGGTTATTTTAATTAACAATTAAACTTATCATATTTATAAAATTATTTTCATAAAATGGAGTTTATTGTTTAATTATACACATAAAAAAATTATTAGGGTAATTTTTTTTGTATTTTTATAAATAGTTCAATTCTTATTAATAGTAAAATACAGTAATTTATGGTATTTATCAATTTAAGCCAAATACATGAATTAAAACATCATGCATGATGTAAGAAATCATTATATAGAACTCACATCCCCTATTTACTATATATATTCCTGGAATCATCACTATTTCTTGTTCTGAGACAAAATAATAAAATAATGATTAGAATAATCAAAAAACACCCCTCACGTCCACTATAAATACCACCCCTCACTGAATCTTCTCATCACTCCACCAAAGTATTTAATATTGTCTAATTTCTACCCAATACTCCTCCTAAACCTATCCTCCATGTCCAAGAGCTATTGGTCTCAACAAAATACCAAAATCAATTTCATTAATGAGGTTATCAAGGAGAGTAATTTGAGAGGTAAATCCTTTTTCGTTCTCTTTCAATTTCTTTAATTTATTTTCTTCTCATTAAATACTCACATATTTTATAAATAAAAAAATTATAAATCCAGTATCTTATATATATTTTAATTTTATTTTTTAATTTAAAATGCCTCATAAAACCCTTTATCTTCCCCTTTTTAATAAAAAATGAAAACATCGTCCGTTATGTGCTGATTTACTGCCTTTTTGGATGACGAGTTTTCATTTTTTCGCTTATGCCTTCAAGGCTGGTCATAAACCCATTTTATGGTTAAAAAAGATTATAACATATTTTTACATCTCATATAATGTTATGGAACTATTATATATACATTATATTAATTAATGAAACAAAACTAGTTTGTGATGATCGAAAAACCACAAAAATAATCTAAACGATTTTCACTAATGTCTTATCTAATTATTCATCCTCACCCAAAATAATGAAATGAATTAAAAAACCATTTAATATTTATTAATATCATTAATAATATATAATTTTAATTATATAAAACTATCTTCATTTTATATAATATTCTATATGCATATAAAATCAAATCAATCATGAAAACCAAGAAAAAGAGCACTCCTAAACTACAAACCATAATCTTATAACTCATCAAAAAAGCTATAAAAGAACTTAATAAATTTATAATAAATAAAATTAATATTTCATAGATTCTAAATTAAATTATTAATGAGTCTAATTTCACCATGTATGACATTAAGCACAAGTGTAGAACACTTTCAGACATAAGGTAAGGGTTTCCTCCCGAACCTCCATTTTTCATTCAGGTTACGCTATCTCTCTATTTACGCCAATTTAATTATTAATTATTTTTAAATAATTATTCTAAAATATGATTACATGTTCTAAAATTATATATCTATATTATTTTATATTTATTTTATGGGAGAATACATTTTTTATAAGGTTTCCTTCTAAATTATTCCTGATAAGAAAGCCTGATTTAAGGGAACATCCCAGTTTCTTACCCATTTTTAAGTACCATCCATAATCTGTTTTAAGACAACATTATTTTTATAAAATAAAAAAAATCATAAAAAACTATTTTTTTTCATTTATGGTTGTGTAAAAACAATTATGACAAATACAAATTATTTTTCCAAAAATACTCTTCTTTTCAAAGATAAAAGTGTATTTCTCTCAAGAATTCCCCAATGATTTTGTTATAGAATTTTCATCTATTTCAACAACTATATCCAATAATATTATTTATTGATATTTATATCTTATTATTATCATCTAACACGTTTTATTAAATTTTTTATGATCAGTTTCATTATGGATGTGCTATCTTGATACCATTAACCACACTATGTATATGTTGGTTATGTTCAAACCCATTCATATGAAGAATGAATTGGACATATTATGTGATTGGAGGAGCCCGTAATAGGCCCTAGATTCATCAGTAAGTCTAATGAGGAAAAATAGATCTGGAATTGGCTAATGCATTTCTTATTTATTTTCAGATATGTATTTCGTCAATGACTTAACCATTTATTTTCATCTTGGATAATTCCTTCACGGTATGTTTCAGATGTATGAAATTATGAATTCCCTCATTATGATATTATAAATTGATAATTTATTTGATTATTTTATGAGTAGAATATCTATGTTTTTGTTTATTTCTCATGTAATTATTTATAGAATTATTTAATCCATTTTCACTCATTCTATATTATTATGAATATTATTATTTCACACCATGTTTTTTAGTTATTCACTATTCCTTATTGTTTATGACAACTTCCACTATATTTCATACCCTTACTGAGCATTAGATATCACCCCATTTCTTATGTTTTATTTTTCCTAGGATGAAAAGATGTTTATTATGAATGTATTATTGGGATAATCTATTAGTTTATGGATATTTCCAATAGATTTCCTATGTTGTTTATTTTATTTCAAGCTATAATTTAAAACATATGTATCTTGTTTTCTAAGTCCAATAAAATATTCATTACTTCATAGTAAAAATATAATAAATAAAGTCACCAGATCGAGGATACTGGGGTCAAGGTATTTACATTTTATACAAAATAAACTATCCTATACATTAGGTTTTTGACTTTACAGGAAAAAATTAAATATAAAAACCCCTACAGAATACAAAATATTTTGCCCTCTATGGAAAAAATTTACTTATGAAAATCCTTATGGAATACCTAAGGTTTCACCATTGTGGAAAAGAACTTATATATGAAAAACCTTATATAGTTCATAAGGCCTTTTCTTTTTCATGTCAATTATTTTCATACTTTTTATATGTTATGATTGAAAATTTCCCCTATCAATTATAAAATATGATTTATCTATAAAATTTCAAAAATTTATATTTTATAAATAATTTATTATAGTTTATGTATTATTTATATGTGATAAGTTTTTAGACTTTTATATTGGATACTTTCATGAAAAAATAAAATATGAAATGATCATTTTTAAATATTGTGTTTGGAAGAGAAATAAAATGTTTACATATTTTTCCCTTTATAATATTTAGTTCATTTAAATGTTTATAAAATGTGGATATTTTGAATGCTTTAATTTATATGATAAATTTTTCTTATACATTTTCAATCCATGAATTACATGCTAGATACAAAAAATATAAGGTTTATCTTTCATATTTCATGTAATTTGTTTGTAATTAAAGTTATTATCTTGAATTTCATTTCTGAATATATTTTATAAATATTAGGTTTTATATTTATGATGAATTGAATTATTTATTGAATAAAATATCCATCAGTAGTGGGAATTTATGTTGGACTTCCCATGGGACTATAAAATTATAACTAGTTCCATAAAGGTGGAGATGGTTATCAATGGATCAGAATTACTCATGTAAAGATTCTTAGTTTCATATTAATATATGACTTCAAATTAGAATTTTATTTATCTTATTCAGAATTTGAATTTTTATTTGTGTTAATAAGTTTGTCTTCTAATTTTGGGTGAGTAACATAGAATTTTTTTTATGTAAATAATTAAAAATTAATGTGGTTTAAACCTATTAATTTGATAGAAGTAATAGAGATTATGAATCTAAATAATTGGATGCATGTAAGCATAAAGGAATAAAACTTGTGATAGTAAATATTTCATGTGATGAAATAATTTTTAATTTAATATGAATGTAATTTATATTGAACTGGGGAGACTTTAAAATAAAAACACCAACATAATATGTGTTAAACTTTTTAATATGGCCCAACCCACCTGGACCTCTCCTTGGTAGTGTTAATCCATGAATGTTACCCAAAGAAAATATTCAATATGAAAAGGGTTAGTTACGAGTACCAAGTTGAAAAAACACTAATAATGGGAGGATTTAGACTAATGAACATATACAAAACACATGCCTATAAAAAATTCATCATATAGTTGATGAATTAAAATAATTAACAAAAATATATAATAAGTTTGTGTGTGACAACCACTAAGTCCCATGATGATACAATAGTAAAACTGAAATGTGAAATGGTGAAATTCACTCATATCAAAGGACACAATGGTAAAACACCAAACTATAAAGAATTATTGATGTCATTAAAATAAAAAGATACTAAAATGAATAATTCCCACTAAAACCACTCCTAGTCACTACTGAGCTCTACTAGATCAAGGTCTTCCAAGGTCAGCATATAGTTTTCTATCATATTTATAATAAATGACACATTATATTAAATATTCCCATGTAGTTGTGAGTTTATACAAACCAATTATGATACCCCGAAACCATAATGGAAGGAATAATAAGTGTTAGGTCATAAAAAATTTCAGAGGGGGAGAATTATTATTTAAAACCCAGATGTTATTTATAGATGGTAAATCTTGAACACTGCAGAAAATATCACTATTTTTATCATAGCCATAAGAGAATAAACCTGTAGCCTCATGAATCAAATTACCCAATAAGAAACCCCATCACCACGATGGATTTGTAGAGAAGAAATCATACCTCATCGTATAACACAAAAACATTTAAGGTTGGTACTTATAAATAGTAAAAATTAAATATTAAATGAATAAAACATGGTATTTATGTAGAACACAATATTTAATAGGGAGGTATCAGTACTTTGAATGATATAATCATCAAGATCAATCCCTGTCATTATTTTTAAATATCTCATTCTAATGTTTTCTTATATCCCTCCATAAAATGACTTGGGTGGCTCAACAGACCATTCCATCACAATCAAAATAGATAAATACACAGACTATGTTATTCACCTACCCGAAAAAAAATATCTGGTGTCAAATTCATGACTATGTTGTGAAGGTGTAACCTGAATCCATGTGGTATCTATATAGCATTCTATGATTGAGCATTTTTTTCACACATGTCGAGTGTCATTTCAGTTTTGAAGGACCCAAACTACGCACCCATTATAGCCATACACTAGTTGATATCCATGGTCTAGATTGTTGGATAGGGTTGGGCGGCTGGACTAGGACACTACCCATCCATGGACAGTATGGTTCAAAATGATATGGTAGGACTATGTCTAACCAATAGTATATGTTTTTTTTAAATCATCATTCCATATTTTATTTATAGCAGTGCAAGAAAGTTCATGGTGTCTTCACCAACTATGTTTGGTTAGTGGCCACACATAAATAATTATGTGTCTAACTCTAGGAATCATGAAAAACTACCTCAAAATAGGATTTTTTATTGATGAAGGGTCTATACCTTGATACATCAACCCCTAAGAGTCATTCTCCAATCATTCTCTAGGAATTCCACTTCATTAGAAACAAAAATTACAATGGTCTCATGTTGCTAAATCGAGGAATCATGTTAAACATATATTTATAGATTCTATAACTAGGGTGGGTGATTCAATACTTGTAAAAGAAATAATCAATATAAATATAACATCCTTTTCTTAAAATCACAACTTAACCCTACAATAATAACCAAATCCCAGTTCTCTAATCCGAAAAATAACATTTTATTACCCCTAGGGTAAAACCAATATTCTAGATGCAATCACATTTTCATAATTCTATTATTATGAAATATTTAGGAGTAAAAGTATATTTCTCAAGACTTTTATTGAATGCGATAGAAATAATATTTTTATTCTTTAAATATATCTATTGAGTCCCTTCCACATTTACAATTTCACATTAGCTAATCACAGGGTTAAACACCACACCCTAGATTCAATGGGTCCATTTAATATTTTTTTGATTTTATATTATAAGATAATTTAACTTTATTACCTTTATGGGTATATATGTATAATATTCCAAGATCTTAAATAGAAAAAAATAGAGTTGTTACATCTTCCCCACATTTACTCCTTTTTATCTCACAATATCAATATACAATAAGGTGAGGGTACTAGGGCCACATATAGCCCTCTCTACCCCATGATCTCTCTTAAAGGTTCTTATGCTACCAAATGAAACACACAAATGGAATGTGTAATAGAATAATGCATGTTAACCCATAACTTCACTCGATCTAGACTACAACAAGACCCAAACCACATTCTCGATCACCATGGGTTTTCCATGGGCACCTGGGTATTATATAAGAGATGATGGGAAAAATTTCACCCTAAAAAAATATATGATGTAGAAGAAAAAAATGCAGTAAAATAATGGATAACCATAATATATCATATGTAAAAACTATAACCATAAAGGTCACATCAAACATCCAGATAAATAGTTATCAAAACACAATAAAATAAAATCAACAATATGGAACCTAAAAAACCCATGGGTACATCTCCATGTTACCATAAGTTGACTCCATCCCAACTCACCAGTAGGGAATATGATTAATGAGAGTCATCTTCTGCATGATTTTATTCCCTTTACCTACATCCTATAAAACCAAGGCTATAAATTCTAAAAATAAAAAGGAGGGTGTGGGGATAAATTCTTAGTTGGATACCACCAAGGAATCTATAGAAAGTATAACTATGTTCATCCCTTAGTTTAGATTTAAAACATATTTCTAAAATACATTAAAATACATAATTTTCCTATTTATAAACTAGATTTTGGTTTTCTTATAAAATAAATTTATTCCTTTTAAAATCTTTCAATAATCAATATAAATAATGCAATATGACATATTACATTTCTAATGGAATAATTTTTTTTCAAGCATCAATTTATATAAAAATAATAAGTGGGAAAGTAGGAATATTAAAATATCATGAATATAATGTAATATAAAATCAACTAAGAGGGAAATAAATGAAACTAGGGCATACACAACCCGACTACTAAGCCATATAAAGGAACACAAGATGGAATATGTGACTCCTAATGTATGGGAACCTTATTCCCATAAAAAGGATACCCTCTAGTCACCATTACATCAATAGAACCTCCTCTAGTGATAGATAACCCCACAAAGGATGGAATTTTTTAGGTTTTCCCTACACCCCAAGGTTACCCAATGTGTTCTTACATTTTCATAATGTTCAAGGAAATAAGAAAATTGTTTCATAAACAATCAAATTCATAATACAAAACTAGGTTTCATAAATACTTTACACTACATAATACACTTAAAATCAAAGCCCGCATTTTCATAAAACATTTTTATAATGATAACATGATACTCCCATGAATAAAAACCCATTCCCCTTTCAAAATAATCTTTGAGAAATTTTTTCAAAGACATGAAGTGGAAAAAAATTATTTTCCAAAGAAACCCCATTTCTAAAAACCACTTTCATAGTCCCCAAATATCAAATCAATTTTCATCAATCAAATTTTTAATAAAATTAAAAGCAATGAATCAAAGAATATAAGGAATTATAGGGGTTAAAATATAGGATAGAGATACCTACATGAGAAAAATGAAACAACTTTTCCTCATTAATACCAATGATTAGAAACAAGGAGATCAGATTATCAACAACCAAGATTTTATGAGAATAATTCCATGTCTTCATATTCTTACTAGATCAAATAAATAGGTCTAATGAGGCATCTAAATCATGGATAAGGAGAGAAGAAAGAATATTATAATTATTCCTCATACCGTATTATGAATAAAAGTGAGCCCTACCTTAAATCTGTACAATGTTTCACCAAAATAGATGGGAAGAGATCCAACACATTACCACGGTGCCTCTAAAATTGATAGAAAATGAATTAGTGTCACAAGGGTTAAATTAGGGGGATTAAGAAAAAAACTGGGCTACAAATACAATTAGGGACTTAATAATTTGAATGTCTAATCATGCCACATTCTAGCCATTGGGCTTCACCCACTAGCCAATGGGTGTAGGCATATTGTCTGCACCTACAAGTAGCCCAATGATAGGATCATGGAGGACCATTGTCTTGATATTGGGTTCAGGAATAATTCTTACACCTCTAGGCACTAAACTAGCTAGTTAGTGGTACCTGTGGAATTATAGATGATCCTCTATCCAACATCGTCTAGCCTGCGGAATTCTTCTTCCACCAACTACCCAAAAACTATCCCCCTGTTTATAAAGAACCCATAACCTGAAAAAAAAAATTAGAGGCCATTATACCTAGTTCTTCATACAAGATTTTGAAAATTCTCCCATCATAAAATATTTTTAGCCCCAGAAAAGCACAAGATCATAAAAAAATGAAAAGATAAGGTCATTGTTGCATCATCAAGTCCTATTACTATCATGTCTCATGGACAGCCCCACCACATTGTTATCTCAGTCAAACCTATGGGATCATATTACCAAAAAAACACTTGTATCTGGTCATACCACTAACAAAACTGGTCTTTCAACCACTGAGGTGTCAGGTTCAATCTCAATGTACTCCCAGTAAATCACATGGGACAAGTCTGTTTGATACTTATATAGTTGGAGAACATGAAACACATCATGGATAAACATCAAATGTGAAGGTAAGTCCAAACATTAATCCACCATCCCAAGTCACTCTATAATCTCAAAAATAAAACATAATGAGTTGCTTGATTGCCCTATGTTTTCAAGTTCACATGTCCCAAACATGGTGAAACTTTTAGACAAAACCAATCTACAACCTCGAAGTCCAATGGATGATGATTTCAATCGATATAAGAGTTTTAGAGACTCTAAGATATCATTTTCCTCTTCCTAATAAACAGAATGATATCCATTATATCCAGAATGATACTTGTTTCAACAAAGTGCCATTCTCCATCCTCTTCCCAAGAAAGAGGCAACTTTCAAGGACTCCTATATAATGTATCAAATAATGTTATTTGGATCGATGCCTATTAACAATTATTTTAGGAAAACTCTACTAGGGGAATATGTGAATACCATGATCCACTAATCTTAAGAACACATTCCCAGATCACATATTCAAGAATATGGATGTCTCATTCTATATATCCATCTATCTGTGGGTGATAAATCATGCCTAACTCTAACTAATCACCCATTACAATTTTAAATCCCCTGCATAAATGGGTTGTAAAAAAAGGTTATCTATAAAAATTAATAGATGATGGTACACCCTAATGTATAATAATCTCCCACATGTACACTTTCCAAAGGTCCTCTTCCTTTTTCAACTTCTTTATATGTATTAAATACACTAATTTCATGATTCAGTCAATAATAGACCACATGACATGCTTAACACTAGGATTCTACTATAGTTCAATCATAAAGTCCCTGGATATATCATCTCATTTCAACATTGGAATGGGTAATGGTTGTAACTGCCAAGTATCTCTCTATTGTTTCACCTTTACTTTCAAACTTGTGAGGCACCAACATAGAAAACCTAAAATCGAATGCCTCATACCCATCCACTAGTAATCACATATCAAATCACGGTACATCTTGTTAACTCTAGGTTACGTAGAACAACTCAATTTTTGTATACTATCCATAAACATCTACATCAGTTATAGTGTAAAAACATTCTTCCTTAGAAGAGTATAACTCAATTGAGATACTGAGACCCCTCACTCAAGGTATCTCCACCATAAAGATTCTTAGTGTAACAATGACACTCAAGATCCTCATCCTATCCAAGTTCAATATAATATTCCAGAATTAATCTAGCCAAAGTAAAATCTTGTAAGACAAGTATGTAAACTCTCCCTTTATCCTAGTGTATCTTTGTGAGAAATATCATAACGCACCACTCTTCCAATGATTCCTTCACAATCTTATTCGGTAATTTCCAACCAAGGCATCAACAATCAAGTTTCCTTTAATGGGGGTATAATAAATATCAAAATAAATGTTATGAAGTTCCTCTAACCACTATATATGTCTAAGGTTCATATCCATATGAGTGAAAATATACTTCAGACTCTTATGGTCTAAATGCAATATAAGTCACTCTCCAAAGTGGAAGTGGTGCCATGTCTTAAGTGCCTGAATCACTGTTGTTAACTCATGATTTTGAGGGGGATAGTTCTTATCACGGGGGAGAAAATCATGTTAGATATAAGATAACACTTATTTCCCATACACCAAATAAATACCCAAACCCATTCCTAGGTAATCCTAGGAGGCATCATAACTAGCGCCCAGCTTAAGAAGAATCAGTACAAGAGAATAAGTCAATCTCACTTTAAAGTCTTCAAAATAACTCTGGAACTACTCACTCAAAAAACAAATACTCTATTATGGTTTTACTCTTTCATAGGTGATGTAATATTCGATAAGTCATAAAAACACACTTGTAATAACTATACAATCCCAAGAAACTCTAGATCTCAAACACATTTCTAATCCATTCCTAACAAAAAACTACTTAAATGTTTTAAGGATCCATTGAGACACCCTTATGAGAAATTACATGGCCTAGAAATTTCATCTATTGAACATAGAACTGAAATTTGGATATCTTTTCATACATATAAATCTCTCTCAAGTTTCCAAGGATGATATTTAGATTCCTAGTATGAACTTTCTCAGACCAAGAATATACTAGAGTATTGTTCTCAAAGGAAACAACTAAGGAATTCAATATATAATGAAATATTTTTTTCATAAATTCCATAAACATCACAGTATCATTTGTATGGCCAAATGGAATAACCAAATACTCATAATTCCCATACCTTCTCTTGAATTCCATCATATGTATACTCACACCCCGAACCCTCAGTTAATTGTACCCCTATTTCATATCAATTTTCATAAACCATTGAGCTCCCATAAATTGATCAAAAAGGTCATAAATACTTGAAAAGTTATATTTATTATTCACCATAACCATGTTATGTTTCTATTATTAAATTTAAAGTTATATACTCTCATGCACCTTCTTTTAAAAGATCACCAATGATTCCCATTGTGAATTTCTAGGAAAAATATATCCCTTAGCCTCAAGATCGTCAAAATAATCCTTAAATTATATTAGTTCATTGAAATCCATATTTTAAAAATGTATATAAATGTGTCAAATCCTTGTAAGTATATAGAGAACTCAACATCCATTTGGGGTGTTAACCTATTGAATTAATCTAGAAAATCATCGAGATACTGATACACCTATAACAACCCTGCTCTTTTTTACACACTTAAACATGATTTATTACATAAACTCTTCACTTGATACAACATGGAAGATCGAGATTTCTAGTGACTTTAGGTATTAGGTTCATATAACAATTTAAAACATTAAACACACAACATCTTTATTGAAAACATCAGTTACATGACCAATACATTCCCTCGTACTTAGCATTGCATTAGATAACCAGAGGACATGCATAAGAAAAGGGTGAGCTATAAAGAACAGTAAGGGAATAAACATGGAATAACAGGAGGAATAAAATAATTTTTAGACAATAGTAAAATCAATGGAGCACAAGAGAAACATGAACATAAAGGCATGATAAAGCATGATAATCATAACATGGAAATGTGGCAATAACACTTAACATGGAATTAACATGACCCAAGGCTCATTGAACGTGGAGGAATAGTAAACACTCATTGCACATGAAGCATGTGTAAAACCACGTTTCACTTGAATTAGCATGATTCAACACCCATTAACCATGATGTATCATGATACTATACTTTACCAAATGCATTGGAGCACTATCAGGGTGCACCCTTCTTAAACATTTTATTTCATCCATTAGTGTGCCACAGAGAACATATAACATGGAATCAATCATCATCATTTATTCCAAAATAAAGGAATTTGGAATACATACATGAATATTTATAATCAATAAGTAAATTTTCATAAAGTTGAATACCCTTTATAGGGAAATGAGCAAGGTATTCACTACACAATGAAAAATCATAGTGCAATTTTGGCAGCATAACGGCGTGAAATGAGAACTCATAAAAATTGGTTGATGAGAGATAAAGGGGTGTATCATCATATTTACATGAAATGTACATTAAGGTGGTAATATATATAAATGTCCCAACAAATTTAATGGAATTTAGATTCACAATTCAAAAGAATTACTTGGATGTAAAAGAGGAGAGAGAAATCCTTCATGGAATTTTGGCATGGTAACGGGTGTACATGGGAGGAATTAATGAGAGAGAATGGGGTATCACATCATCCAAACATAAAGAGGTCAGTATGTGGTAGGTGAGAAATTTTACCCCAACATTTTTAATTGAAATCAAAAGGGCATAACAACTTATTGAAAATTGGACAAAAAATGAGAAAGGAAGAAATCCCTTACTTTGTAGTGTGATCCCAAAAGCTTGGGAGAGGCTTGAGAGAGGATTATTGGGATCTTGGGGAACCTTGGGAGGATTATAGAGAAAGGAGGGAAAGGTTTGGTCAAACTCCAGTGGTTTTTATTAAAGAGGAAGTCGGAGCTTGGGTGGGTTTGTATAGAAAAGGAGATGGAATTCTTTATTATTTAGGTTTGGGACACATCACATTAAACTAATCAAAAACACAAACCATCCCATGGTTTTTGCCCATGGGTTTTTTAAAAGGGGAGTGTAAAAAAATGTTTTATAATGAAAATGGCCTAAATTCTTAAAATAATAGGGTTTCTTATGTGGAGGTGAGTCACACTCAAGGAAAACAATTTAAAAAGACAAAATGTTTTATAAGTCTTGGAGGGTTAACTTATTCTTTGTAAAATAAATAAATAAACCCAAAAATCACATTATTTTAATGTTAAAACATATATTTTCCGAACATAATGTTTATATTATTTTATTACATCACTATTGGTTCATTATGATGTCATAAAACACATTACATATTTAAAAGGTATTTAATTTTTACCCAAAAATTTTACTATCTCAGAAAATTATGAAAAATTGACCATTGGATAATTTTGATGTCCGGATTCCAAAAATAATATTCATTTTATCTAAATAATTTTATAAATATGTGAATTTTTACTTTTAAAATAAAAATCGACATTTATCAAAAATTCATGGGTTTTGACAAAAACAGCTTTCAAACCTTAATAAAAACTTCAATTGCATTCATAAAATTATTTGATCATTTATCTTTTATAAAAAGTAATTTAATAATAATATTTTATTAAAATATTATTTAATTCAAAAATCCATTAATTTATCAAAATAGATTTCTTAGTTGAATATTAACTAAAAATACTATTTGTGCTTCAAAAACTATTTACAAAGTAACAATAAAAAAATGAATGCACATTCTTTATACAAAAATAATGTAAATAGTAATAGTGCTAGGGTATTGTTACATAACCCCTTATAACACCCTCATAAGACTGATGTGTAAGGTGTGCGATGGTGACAGAATCTTGGGGTGTCTTGGATAACATCACTCGGGTGGTAATCTCTATTAACTTCCACTTCTCCCATAGTCGGTTCCGCTCAAGCTTAACATGTTCAAGATCAAATTGGGATTTCTAAAGAGAAAATCCTAATGAAATCACCTAATTTCCAAGCTCTGAAAAATTGGCTTCTTACAAGGTAAGTATGTTGGATGAGGCAATCACTTCCTTTGTTTGAGTAAATTGGATTTGTTAAAGCCCTATATTTATACTAATCATGTGATCACTATTCAACGGCTATATTAGTAATGATCAAAATTCATAATAGTATTTTAAAATCCAAAAACATAAAACCATTGAATTTCCCAATTTATATAACCATAATAATTTATTTAATTAGATCAAGTGGAATTTCCATTAATGAAAGTTTGGGTTGTTACAATCTTCCCCCCTTAAGAAATTTCACCCTCAAAATTTCCTTTTCCCACACTAAAACAGATGTGGGTAACTCTGATTCATCACTTCCTCCAATTCCCACATCACTTATTCAAACTTTTGGTTTTTCCACAACACCTTGATGAGGGGAATTATATTATTTTTTATAACTTTTTCTCTAGGATCTAAGATCATCACTGGTTACTCCTTGTAGAAAATATCATCCTCTAGCTGTACTACTTGTAAAGAGAGTACATGGGAAGGGTATGGTATGTACTTCCTTAATAGGGATGCATGAAAGACAACAGGTACTTTGGCCATGGTACGTGGAAGTTCTAGTTGATAGGCCACAGCCCCAACACAATCAAAAATTTCTAAGGGGTCGATGTACCTAGGACTTAACTTCCCTTTCTATCGAAACCTCATGACCTTATTCTAAGGAGATATGTGTAGAAATACCATATATCCAACTTTAAACTCAATGTCTCTTCGACGATTATCTACCTAACTCTTCTATCGACTCTGGGCTTCCTTGATATGCTGCTGAATAGTTTTTACCTTTTCCACCATTTCTTCGACCATTTCTGGTCTTAGAATCTTACGCTCACCAACTTCATCCCAACATGCCAATGTTCTGCACCTCTTCCTATATAGAGATTCATAAGGTGCCATTACGATGCTCGAGTGGAAACTGTTATTATAGGATAATTCAACCAGTGGAAGATGTTGGTCCCACCATCCTTTGAAGTCCATAGAACATGATCTTAACATATCCTCTTTTGTCTGAATAGTTCACTCAGATTGTCCATTAGATTGAGGATGATAGGTTGTATTGAAGTTTAGTTCAGTATCCAGAGCATGATGAAGACTCTTCCAAAACATAGTGGTGAATCTTGGATCATGATCAGATACAATAGATAGTGGTACTCTATGCAACCTTAAAACTTCCCTAATATTGATCTGTGCTAGTTGACCCAATGAGAAATCCTCCAAAATTACAATAAAGTGTGTATACTTTGTAATACGATCCACAACAACCCAAATTTCATTGTTTCCTTTGGATATCTTCGGAAGTCCAATTAAAAATTTCATAGTGATGTTATCCCATTTCCATGCTGGTATGGGCAATGGTTTCATCATCCCCTTATACTTGTTCCTCTCTTCCTTCACTTGCTGACACACCAGGCACTTTGATGTATGAAATTTGAACTATTCACATCATCCGAAAGCTCCTTCTTCAGCTTCGGACTTCAGGGAACACATAGTCTTTTCCCAAATCTCAAAATTCCTTCTTTATTAACATTAAACTATGATAATTTAACTATTCTGATAGCTTCCACTTTCTTCTAAAATCCCACATCATCCTTTTGAGCATCCTTTAACCTTTTCAAAAGAGAGGGTTGAGCAATCATTTGTGAAAGGATTGATGATGTTCCCTTATTTATGATTCCCATGTTCATCTTCATCAATTCTAAGAAGATAGGATCCTTCTCAATTCTCATTCAATGATAGATTTGTTGGGTCCATTCTAATTATAGAATCTTCCACCTTGTTCTCTTTCCCAAGGTGGTAATGGATTGATAATTCATAGTCTTTGATCATCTCTAACCATCTTCGTTGGCGCATGTTGAAGTCTTTCTGTGTGAATACATACTTGAGTATTTTGTGGTCCGTATATATTTAAAACTTCTCCCCAAAGAGATAATACAGCCAAAATTTTAAAGTAAAGATCACCTCAGCCAAATCCAAATCATGTGTTGGATAATTATTCTCATGAACATTCAATTGCCTTGAAGTAGAGGCAATGAATTTGTCATTTATTATCAACACACAGCCCAGACCCTTCTTCGAAGCATCACTGAATACGAAAACAATTTCTCTACTCTTGTGTAAAGTGACACGGGCGTAGTGATAAGCATCCTTTTTAACTCCTAGAAGCATTCTTTACATTCACCACTCTAAGAAAACTTTACTCCCTTCTGAGTTATCTTGGTAAGAGGGTTGTACAATCATGAGAAATTTCTCACAAATCATCGATAATATCCATCTAACCCCAAGAAGATACAGATAACCATTTTCGATGTTGGCCTCAGCCATCCCTGAATTGCATTCTTTTTGGAGGGATCCATAGATATCCCATTACTTGTGATAATATGGCCCAAGAATGAGACCTCCTCTAACCAGAACTCAAACTTCTTGTACTTTTCATAGATATTATTCTTCCACAAGGTCTCTAGTACAGTTCTTAGATGCTCCTCATGATCCTCCTTGGTTTTGGGTTATATCATAATATCATCTATAAATACTGCAAAAAAATTGTTGAGGTAATACCTAAAGACTATTAGTCAAGTACATGAAGATTTATGGAGAATTAGTGACTCTGAAAGGCATTAATATGAACTCATAGTGCATGTATCTCAAACGAAAAGATGTTTTGGGGATCTCTTCCTTCTTCACCCTTACTTGATAATATCTCGACCGCAAATCCACCTTGGAGTAGTATTGTTCTCCACGCAGCTGATCGAATAAGTCATCAATTCGTGGGATATGATACTTTTTCTTTATCATGATTTTGTTAAGATCATGATAATTGATGGAAAGGGACATTGACCCATCTTTCTTCTTGAAGAAGAGGACTGGTGCACCCCATGGTGAAGCACTTGGGCGTATAAAATATTTATCCAGATTATCCTGTAGTTTTTTCTTCAGCTTCTCAAGCTCTAAAACATCCATTCCATATGAATTCTTGGATATTGGAAATGCCCCAGGTATAAGATCAATTGAGAATTAATCATCTCTTCTAGAAGGAAGACCAGAAAATTTCTCGAGAAACATTTCAGCGAATTACCTCACAATAGAAATGTCTAAAGGATGCTTTCCTCATTAGACTAAATCATCTAATCCATATACGCGTGCTCATAGGGTAGTAATATCCATGATTGAGATTATAGAACTAAAAGAGATTCATCTTCCTCCTTGTACTTGTATAGAATTGGGGGTTTATTCTCCACATGGAGAGTGATTTCCCTCTCAGATAAATTTATGTTGGCTCTATATAAGGAAAGCCAATTCATGCCAAGAATTGCATCAAATTCCACAAGAGGGAGTATGATGTTGTTTTCCAAGAAATTTAATCCACATATTATGATAGGGGACAAGTTATATTCATGGGATGCAATGATTTCCTCATTTGTCGTACTCACTGACATCTTTACTTCCATGATTTGTGGTGGTGTTAGGATTGTTCTACTAAACATTTTGGATATAAATGAATGCATAGAACATGAATCAAAAATTATGTTTTCTATTCATGAATGAATAACTAGAGTACCTACCACCACTTCATTGTCGGGGTTCACTTCGGCAGTAGTGATGGCGAAAGCTCTCCCTTGCTACCTTGGACGTTGTTGGTTGCCTTTAAAAACCATTGGCTTAGGGCACTAATTTCCAAGATGCCCTAGTTCTTTGCAGTTGTAGCAATGAACAATGTGTTGATATTCGAACGGATCATTCCTCCCATATGTTGCAGCCACGGGTTTTTCTTGTCAGTGGTTAATAACTAGGTTCCCTTCTCTTCGACACCTAAATCATTTCCTCATCCCCTTCAAGAAATTTCATGTGTTCTTCTTTCTGTACCTTTGGCAAGTGGGGTGTTGGGTCTTCTTAGCACCATTGGATTTATCCATCAGACATCCAGTATTAAAGTCCAACTTATGCTTCTTATCCCCATGGTACCCTTGAGATTCTCCAATATCCATTTCAACCTTGAGGACACATCGTACAATTTCATCATAGCTGTCGAAGTCACAGATCTAGGTTTCATCCCACCAAAGAAGCGGTCAACCTTGCATTCAAGGGTAACGACAAATCCAGAGGCGTATCTTTCAAGCCTTTTGATGTTTGCCTCATACTCTCAGATAGATTCTTCATCTTTTGTCTTGAGTGAAAGGAAGTCCCTTTCCATCTTAATCCAGAGGGTGCGTAGAAAATATTTATCAAAATTCATCTTCTAGAAATCCTTTCATTCCAATGCCTCGATCTCCTCCTATGGCTTCATATTTTTATCAACATACACCATTGATCAGATTCACCCTCCATTCGATACACATCCAGGAGAACATTCTCTTTTTCAGAACATTGAAGGATGGAGAAGATCTTTTCAATGGAGTTGATTCATTGTTCGATGATTGAGGGATCAGATGATCCATTAAAAGTAGGAGGCTTTTGTCTCATGAAGCTCTCGATAGTGACTTGTTCTTTCATAGAGGTGGTTAAATATTCCTCTTGACCGATGTTTCTATTCAGATCTTGATTTAACTGAGAGAGAAGTGTGACAAATTTCATGAGTCCCGCTCCCATCAGATTGGGAATCTCATTAGCATAGTCATCACATTGATCTTCACATCAGTTGTTAGCCCGATTCCTCCTATTAACGGCCATTGGCTAGAATAAAAGAAAAGTTAGGGTAACACATAAAAGGTAATCCAAGGAAAAAACTGATGACTTATAAATTAATTTTATTTCCTTAACTTATGAATCCATAGGATTCAATCTTTGATATTCATGATCTACTTTATAACATGTATTCTTAGGGGCATTTTTTTATTTCCCTTAATAAGGGTTCATACTAAGCTTGTGAATTTAACAAAGCATATCCCTTAAGAGTGTTGTAACCAAGAGTGCAGCAAGGCCCGTTGTCGTGCACCGTTCCCATTCAAGTCCAGATCAAAGTGGTGTTTTCAGGTTTTACCCCTAGGATTCATATGCGCTAGAGCCGTCTCTACCTGCTCGTATCCAGACTGAGATATATTTTCTTGAAAACCCACTTACTCAATAATCACCAGTACTTAGGGATTTTATTATTATAATTATCCATGTCTATATTTATCCACTAGGATTTTCTAATCCTAATCCCAAAAATAAATAAACCTATCCTCTGAGACCAACTATAACAACCATCCTCTTTATTACACACTTAAACATGATTTATTACAAAAACTCTTCACTTAATAAAACATGGAAGATCAAGTGGTCTAGTGTATTTGGGGATTAGGGTAATTAAATAACAACTTAAAACATGAAACACACAACATATTTATTGAAAACATCCTATACATGACCACTACATTCCCCTATACTAAGCATTGCATGGGATAACATGAGGACATACAGAAGAAAGGGTGATCTATAAAGCCCAGTAAGGGAATCATCATGGAATAACATGAAGAATAAAATAAATGTTATATAATGTGCATATCAATGGATCATAATAAAAACCTGAACATTAAGGCCTGATAAAGCAAGATAATAATAACATTGAAATGTGGCCAATTAGCATGAGAAAAGACTCATTACACATGGAGCTTGGGTAAAAACTCATTGCACATGAAGCATGAGTAAAACCTAATTGAACTTGAATTCACATGAGCCAACACCCATTTCACATGATGTATCATGATACTATACTTTACGCAATTCATTGGAGCACTATCAGGGTGCACCCTTCTTAAACATTTTATTTCAAGTATAAGTGTGCCACATGGATCATATAACAAGGAATCAATCATAATCATTTATTCTACAATAAATGGATGTGGAATATATACATGAAGCTTTATAATCGATAATTAAATTTTCATAAAGGTGAATACCCTTGATAGAGAAATGGGAATGTAATTCACTACACGATGACATTAGCTTGGAAAATTGTAGTGCAATTTTGGCAGCATAACAGTGTGAAATAAGAACTCATATAAAATGGTTCATGGGGGAGAAATGGGTGTCTCATCATATTTAGTTAAAATAGAAATTAAGGGGGTCATATAGATATTTTTCCCAAAAAACTTAATGGCATTTGGATTCATAATTCAAAAGAATTACTTGGATGTAAAAGAGGAGAGATAAATCCCTTACAGAATTTCGACATTGTAACAGGTGTACATGAGAGGAATTAATGAGAGAGAAAGGGGTATCCCATCATCCAAAAATAAATAGGGAATTATGGGGAAGGTTCTAAATCATACCCCAACATTTTTAATTAAAAACAAAAGGGCATAACCACTTACAGAAAATTGGACAAAAATGAGAAAGGAAGAAATCCCTTACTTGGAAGTGTGATGCCAAAGGCTTGGGAGAGGATTGAGAGAGGATTATTGGGAGCTTGGGGCACCTTTGTAGGATTGTAGAGAGTGGAAGGCAGGGTTTTGTTGAACTCCAAAGGCTTTGAGTGAAGAGGAAGTGGGAGCTTGGGTGGGTTTATATAGGAAAGGAGAGAGAATTATTTATTATTTGGGTTTGGGACACCTCTCATTAAACTAATCAAAACCACAAACCAGATCATGGTTTTTGCCCATGGTTTTTGCCAAATGGGATTGGAAAGAAATATTTTATAAGTAAAATGGCCGAAATTCTTAAAATAATAGGGTTTCTTATGTGGAGGTGAGTCACTATCTCAGGGAAAACAATTTAAAAAGACAAAATGTTTTAGAAGTCTTGGAGGGTCCACTAAAGATTTGTAAAATAAATCAAACAAACCCAAAATCAAATTATTTTAATGTTAAAACATATAATTGCCGAATATAATGTTTATATTATTTTATTACATCACTATTAGGGTCATTATGATGTCATAAAACAAATTATATATTTAAACAATATTTATTTTTTACCCAAAAATTTCATTGTCTAAGAAAATTATGAAAAATTCACCATTGGATAATTTAGACGTTCTGATTCCAAAAATAATATTCATTTTATCTAAATAATTTTATAAATATGTAAATTTTTACTTTTAAAATAAAAACTGACATTTATTGAAAATTCATTGGTTTTGACAAAACCAGCTTTCAAACCTTAATAAAAATTACAATTGCATTCATAAAATTATTTGATCATTTATATTTTATAAAAAGTAATTTAATAATAATATTTTATTAAAATATTATTTAATTAAAACATCTATTAATTCATCAAAATAGATTTCTTAGTTGAATATTAACTAAAAATACTTTTTGTGATCAAAAACTATTTAAAAAGTAACAATAAAAAATGGATGCACATTCTTTATACAAAAATAGTGTACATAGTCATAGTGATAGGTTCTTGTTACATAACCTCTTATAACACCCATATAATACTGAAGGGTAAGGTGTGCGACTGTGACAGACTCTTGGGGTGGCTCGAATAATATCGCTCGGGAGGTAATCTTTATTAACTTCCACTTCTCCCACAGTCGGTTCTGCTCAAGCTTAACGTGTTCAAGCTCGGCTTGGGCTTTCTCAAGAGAAAATACCAATGATGCAACCTCATTTCCGAGCACTGAAAAATGGGCTTCGTATGTGTCAAGTCTACTAGATGAGGTCATCGCTTCCTTTTTCTGATTAAATTTGATTTGTTAAAGCACTATCTTTATACTAATCATGTGATCATTGTTCGACGGCTATATTAGCAATGCTCACAATTCATAATGGTATTTTAAAATCCAGAAACATAAAACCAATGAAGTTAACATTTTATATAACCATAATAATACATTTAATTAGATCAAGTGGAATTTCCATTAATGAATTTTTGGGTCATTACACACCACTGTTGGAAGAGGGTCATTAAGATATGGATCAAGGACATCAAGAAATAACTATGAAAATGGGAAGGATATCAGCTAATCACTTGAAAAAACAATACCTTTTATTCCTGATCTGGGATCCAACTAACCCTATAAGGATTTAGTGACCACATTAAGATAGAGAAATTGTACCTGATGATGATAAAAATTAAACCAAACCTTGTATATAATCATCCAATCCTTACCAATGATAAGATCAAAATGAAAATATCAAGGACTAAAAATATCCAAATAATTTCATGATCACTGATCATAACCTAACAATTAGGACTTTTAAAACCAAGATCTAACTTCTTTCCTAGAGGTGTAGATAGATTCATCAATAAATTAATGATATTTTAATGTAATCCCAAAGTATCGGTAAGATTAGATGATATAAAAAACGAGTTTTTCCTATATAAAAAATCAATAATGATAGAATATGTTATGACCATTGTATCTCTCATAGTAGTTGATCCTCCCTTTATCTCCTATGGTGAACACTCTAATGCATATAAACATCCAATCTAATATTGCTATCTCTTTTCCACCTAAGAATCTATCATAACATGAGGTAGAGATCCATCCCATTTTCCTATATTGATTATAAAATGATATCTCTTGGTGAAGGTGGATGTAACTACACTTCCCTAGGATAATATCTGATACAAATTCTAAATATTACAAGATTTACCACAGGTATAGAACACACTAGGTGCAATGTGAAAATTAGGATTTAGATGTTCCTTTTTCACACTGGTAACATACCACCTGACTCTCACCTGATATCTATTGTTCCCTCCCGCAACCGCCTCGACACTGGTCATCCTACTTACTTTTATGACTAAGAAGTGAACTATGGCTACCTCCAAATGACATTGTTTCTTTAGAGAGACTTTTCTTCCCCTCTATGTCTATCTCATATATAGATTCCTTATCCACAACCTCCATTTAGGTGGGTAGGAACCTAAGAACCTACATGAATTGAACATCTTCCAAATAAAACTATTTAAAACATTCATACCTTAATATAATCATCAGAAACATGCTCTCAATAAAATTACACAAAATTAGTAAATTTAATAGCTTGCTCTATGATAGAATGATCTCCTAAATCCAAAGTAACAATCTTGATGATTCACCTGCATGCCTTTCTCTATATCCTACTCTCTAGAAATCCTTAGTACTCTTCTTAAAGAATCAATAAACTAAAAAATAGAAATATATCTACATAGAGTAGAATTAAATTAACATATTATAAATTAAATTTAAAGGATTTAATAAAAAATGTTAAAATCATATAAAATAATATTGGACAACCTCAAACTACGCATGGTAACTCAAGGTTTTTCATGAAAGTGAGATGTCCAGGAACACTCCCACATTACCTACTGATTTTTGATAGCCCCACCTCTATTATATTGATAAATCACATGAAAAATTGGATGATACACAATAAATTGAATAGGCTTTAACAAAACCTATCTATGATACTAATTTATTAAAAAAACAACCTGATTAAACCCAAAACAACACCCAAAATGGTCCACAGTAAGTCCTGAAGCACATTCCTTATCATCCTAGGATACAGACATGCACATGGGTATCAATAAAAGAGAATATGTCAATGATTTTCCCTCAATATAAATATGATATAAATGAATCAAAAAAATTTAATATATTTGAAAGATAGAATATATCATATATCAAAACAATGATCATAATTATCACATTTAACATCTAGATAATAAGATCTCAAAAAATAGAAGGAATATAGTCAATGACATGGAACATGAAAAAACAAATGGATCTATTTGTAACACCCCTATCTTCCATGGTACGTTTCTCTTTGAATAATACAGTAGCGTGTGTTGTATGAAACTTCGAGTTCTAACACACCATAACCAATCAAACTAGCCGTAATGAATAGTAATACCCAATTTTTGAGATTTTATAAATTTTATCTTTAAAAATGGACTTCATTTTAAGATTTGGAAGATCGAAATTATCTTAGGATGATTTTTCGGTATTTTTCTAAAAACATTCAATTTTTTATGAATAGTGAAAAAACACTGAGTTATAGTTTAAAACCAAATTTTTATAATTATTTAATTTATTTAGATTTATTTTAGGTAAAAATAGATACATAATACCTATATAAGTTCAATTTAATTCATTGGAGAAAGTTTATAATAATTTTAGATATATAAAAATATTATTGAACTTTTCACCGTCTTTTACCCATCTCCTAGAAAAATTTGAAAATTCACATAAAACATAATTTTACCGCTTTTGTGAGTGGAATTTCGAAAATCTGAGAGACATGGTTAATATGAAGGAGCAAAATGTGGTTCAATTAGATAAAAATATTTTTTGGAGAAGAGTAACTTTTTACTTCTATTTACCACGGTTAAATGTGAATAGGGTAATTAAGGGTAAACATGATATTATTATTTCCCTAACACATGTATTAATTCTATTATATAAGTATAATTCAACAAAAAACAACCTTAGGAATAAAATATTAACCTCTTTGGTCCACTTGTATTAGATTAAGACATTTATTATTATTTAATTCAATGAATAATTAAAAGAGTTAAAATAAAATTTTAATAACTAAAACATTTTTAATATAGGGTTATACATAAGATAAATTCAATTATAAAAATTAATTAGAAATATAAAAGATTTTAATACATAATGGTATTTTATTTATAATTTTTACAAATTAAAAAATTTAATTTATTTATGACACAATGGTGATGAGGTAACTACCTAATTAATGAAATATTAAAATAATTGATATTATAAATATCCAAATAAATGTAATTTGAGACTTTTTATGAATTACACTAATTTTCAAGGTTAATATGACATGTTATAATTTATTAAAATTATTTATTTTGAATTAATAAAGTTGTTAGAACTTTAAAAAAAATCAATTATTAAATAGTGTCAAAATTGACATAAAGGAGTATTTAAAACAAATCTTATATTATTAATAGATTTTCTATTCCTAAAAATCAAAGGATAAGCTAAATGACTTAGATAAGGTTATATATATTAATAATGAGCCACTTGGGGTTCTCTTGGCTTGTTATAGTAAGTTTATTTAACATATAATACAAAAATAAAAAAGAGACATGGTAAATGTTAAACTAAATGATAAGGTTAATATAGTGACCCAAACCTGTCTAAAATATATTGGTTGAAAGGATTTATACATATCCCCACGTTATCCTAGAGATAAGTTGCTTTATTGCCATTATAAACCAAATATGAATTTATTATAAAATAATATTTTATGTTTTTTCCTAAGGTGCCCCTCACCCCTCTTATAAAAGGGAACTCCCCCTTCTATCAAATTCATACCTTCAAAGACTTTTGGCTCAGCCAACCCTTACCCAAATATTCTCTCAACTTCCATCACTTAAACCTAGAGGCCATAGTTTTATCATAAATCCAACCTAAGGATCCCTTTTGATCAAATCAAAAGGAATATTCCGAAGAAGAGGTAATGTTTTCACCACCCTCTTTCAGGTTCCTTTCTTCTTCAACTTCTTCTTTCTTTGTTATTTCCATTATAAAATAATAAATCCAGTATCTTCTATATACTGTGAGGTTATTATAAATATTTTACAACCATATTCAGTATTCAATCCATCCTTTGAATGACATGTCACCATACGTGCGTACGTATGGCTTACCGTCTCCACATCGTGGTGTAATTGTTATTCAAAACATTATTATTTGGATGAGTATGATAATGATGTATAATTGAAGTAAATAATAAATTTAACATTATAATAATTCTGTATATATTATTTACCAACCAATTATATATTATTTTAATATCAAAATAATGATATTGTCGCTCGTGCGTACGGACTACCCTCTCCACGAACACGATGAGATTCATTCCCCGTCATATACATTCAAGACTAATTCTCATTTGATGATTAAAAATAATGTGTAAGGACTTGATATCATTTGGGATATGAATAAGATACAACCTATCCATAATAAACACGACTTATGTAACAAAACATATAAAAGAAAACTAGTAAGTTAACACCCAAAAAGATGATAATACTAAGATATTATTAACAAAGCAATGTTAAAAGATCATATATGATATCATATTAATGTATATAATTCTTGTATAATTTAATAACAACTATTTCAACATTATACAGGAGGTTAAACAACCCTCAACCAAGGAAATGTATAAGTTAAGGGTTTATTTCTCAATCTCTTCATTATCTGAGGTTGTTTATATG
The DNA here is from genome assembly GCA_963277665.1 of Viscum album. Lineage (NCBI taxonomy): Eukaryota > Viridiplantae > Streptophyta > Magnoliopsida > Santalales > Viscaceae > Viscum > Viscum album. The sequence continues at coordinate 751,897,890 of OY728132.1, read as the reverse complement.
TAATTATCTACTGGGACCCCTTTATCATCCGCATCCAAGTTTCTTAAAAATGTATTTCAAATCATTCTTACTATTTTAAAGACTTTGGGTTAAATTCATTTATACCATTGTTGTAATTTTAATAAGAATTTTATAAAGGAATCTTTCTGTCATTTTCCAAACAAGTTCCTTTTTAACCTTTTCGATAAAATTATGTTAAGAATGTTCTTTTTAACTTATACGGCAGGTGCAGCTATTTTCTACCATTATAAAATCTTTGAATCTTCCCTTACAAGAATATAAAGGTATTTTCAAATTAAATGTTTTATTTTATAATTATGTGACTTTTAAATTATTTCAAAAAAAGAGATATTTCTCTCAAATTGTTTTGATTTCATCTATGTCAACATCATTTGATGGATTTTATGATTATTTGAAGTTGATTTATTATGATACAAAACTTCCATATTGTGATGAAGGTTTTGTGATATGTTTGACTGTTGATGTATTATTTTTATACCATTCATGGTTTATGGAGAAAGTATTGACATTTCTTATGCTAGTTTTAATACGAATTTTTATGTTATGTTTAAACCTGTTAATGTGAGGAATGTATTGGACTTAATAAGTGACGGGTGGAGCCTGCTATAGCTCCTCAATGCATCGGTAGGTCTCATGAGACAAACTAGTGTCTTGGCATAAGCCATTGAAAAAATCTTATTTGTAGTCTTGGCACAAGGCCTTGACTATGTGGTTATGGTAGTCTGGCATTATGCATTCCATCATTATGAAAGTGTTTGTTGATATTGCATGTGATTATTCGACTAGTAGAATATCCTTGTGAATAAGTAAATGGCATTATTTCATTTTATTTATGCCATTTTATGCTGAAATTCATGTTTAAGAGGCTTTTGTTTTAGTTATAAATTGCCTTAAATGTCTATATGTATTTATGAAAGTTTCTGCTATATTGTTATCCTCACTGGGTGTTTGATCTCACCCCTTAGTATGTTTTATTTTTCCCAGGATGTGAAGAAGTATTTTATTAATGACCTGTAGGGATAGTATGAGGGGATATGAGTTTGGTCTATGGAGACAAGATGTTTTTGTAGTTTTTTACTTTATGATGTAATGTAAACTTTATGAATATATCTAGTGATTCCAAGGCTACTAAGCTAATCGTTCTTTCAAGACATGATATTTTGTGATCATTCTAATGTTATGTAATAATAAACCGAGTCTGGTTAACTGGGGTCGGGGTGTTAATTTTGGTATCAGAGGAAATTTAGTACAAACCTTGGAATCTAGATTTAGATGAACTTTGATTAGAGCACAAAGACCTAAGATAGACTTTGAGGATTAGTATAGAAGAACTTCCTAGAATTTTGTTATTGTATAGATTTTGTGAGTTTTCCGAGTAATACATCCTTTTCTGGATACGAGTAGGTAGAGGCGGCTCTGGCACAGATGTACCTAGGGGTAAAACCCAAAAACACCACTTTGAGTTATACTCGAACAGGAACTGGTGCACGATAATGGGCCTTGCTGCACTCTTGGTCACGACACTCCCGGGGGATATGATTAGGATAATTATCATTTTCGTTAAAAACCATTATGAAGGGTTTATGAGTATATACTTCCTCAAAGAAAACATTTTTATAATTATGGATTATATCCAAAAACTGTTAAATTTATGCTAAGTGTTTTACAAGTTTGTAATTATGTATTTCGATTCATAAACTGATCTAGTTTATGCCATTCTTTAGAAATGGCATCTAGTGGAAGGAATGGAAACCATATCAATGCATTCACTCCATGGATGGATTTCCCTCCTGCTCAAGAGAATTATAGTGGAGCTGGTGATACAACTGGTGCTGATCAGCTTATCACAATACTGGGACAACTCACTCAGGTTATGAATAATAACCTTACCTGTATGGAGCACCCAAATCCACAATGCGAAGGTTCAATGTTAGATCACTTTATGAGGCAACAACCACCAATATTCAATGGGGGTACAAATCCACTAGTAGGTGAGCGATGGATAAATTCCTTACAGAAAATATTTCATTCCTTGGGGAGTAGTGAAAGGGAAAAAGTTATCATGGTAGTTTACCAACTCACTGTAGATGCTCACCAATGGTGTTCATTGATTCAAAACACAAAGGAGGATTATAAAGTATCAAATATGTAATGGAGTGAGTTCAAAGATCTTTTCATAAAAAAATACTTTCTATGTGACCATTGAGCAGATATGGAAAGGCAATTTCTGAGTCTAAGACAAAAGGAGGATGAGAATGTCGCAAAGTATGAGGCTAACATTACAAGGTTAGCGAGGCATGAAATAGATTATATATGTAACCCATGTTTTATTATTGATCGTTTATTTTATGGGTTAAAACCATTTCTCCATAGAGCATTAGTCTCATAATCCTTCTCGTCATACGAAGATATTATTTCATGTGCTATCAAGACATTAAAGGAATTCTATAAGTCTTATGACTTTAATGAAATGTAAGAGAAGAAGAGAACTGATGATCACTCTGGGAATAGAAATAAGGGGAAGAATGGAAAAGTTGAATATATATCCTGTAGTAAATGTGGGAAGAAACACCCCAGTACTAGCTTGAAGAGAGTGGGAGTCTGTTACAAGTGTGGTGAAAAAGGCCACCAAGCTCATGATTGCAAGGGGAAAAAGGAAGCTACCGATGTTCAATGTTACAATTGCAGGGAGATGGTAAATTATGAAAATGAATGTCCTAATAATTAGGGAATCATACCTTAGAAAAGGCCAAGGGATCAAGGCAAATATTATGCGATCACTACTGCTGAGGTTGAAGCTCTGAAAGATGTGGTGGTAGGTAATTTAATGGTTTCCTCAAGTTTATCCAATGCTTTATTTGATTCTGGATCATCGCATTGTTTCATATCTTCTCAGTTTTCAAAGAAAATTAGATATTTCCAATTTGATTTAACAAGGGATTTTTCAGTCAAAACTCATAAGGGAAGTATCATTGCAACAAAGTATTGTGAATCAGTCCCCATCAGAGCACATAAATGTTCCTTATCTACTGATATCATCATCATACCCATGATTGAATTTGATATAATACTTGGTATGGATTGTCTTTTGAACCATGATTTAAAGATTTATTTTAAGAAAAAGGAGGTTACAATTTTTGATGATGATGATAAAGAAAACCTTATCTTTAGAGCAGAATCGTCACCACCTAATTCTTATCTAGATCCTCCCCCAGTAGCTCAACTATATTAAATTATCGGGGAGGAAGAGAATGAAATAAATGTGGGTGAGTAAAGTGATGTTCAAATATAGGATGTACCTATTATGAAAGAATATGTAGATGTGTTTCTAGAATATTTACCTAGACATCCTCGAGAACGAGAAATTGAGTTTTCCATTGATTTAATTCCTGGTTCAAGGCCTATATCAAGGACCCCTTATAGAATGGACAATGTGGAATTAGTTGAACTAAACAAACAACTAGAGGAATTGAGTAATAAGGGATTTATTCTCCCTAGTGTTTCTCCATGGGGAGACCCTGTCGTTTTTGTTAAGAAGAAAGATGGATCTTTGAGGCTATGTATCGATTATAGGGAAATTAATACTATAACAATAAAAAATGATTATCCCCTACCCTGCATTGATGATTTATTTGACCAACTGTATAGAGCTCAATACTTTTCAAAGATTGACTTTCGATCTGGATACCATCAGTTTTGTGTGAAGAAGGAATACATCCTGAAGATAGCATTTCAAACTAGGTACGGGCATTACGAGTTGACAGTAATGTCTTTTGGGCTGACTAATGCACCCTCTTTATTCATGGATCTAATGAATAGATTTTTCAAGTAATATCTTGATGATTTTTTGGTGGTATTTGTTGATGATATATTGTTATACTCCAAAAGCTATGGAGATCATGAAAATCACTTGCGCATTATCCTGAAAACTCTAAGAAGACATGAATTATATGGGAAGTTTAGCAAGTGTGAATTCTGGCTTCAAGAGATTTCTTTTCTTGGCCATATTATCTCTAAGGATGGAATCTCTGTTGAACCTTCTAAGATAAGAGCAATCCAATAATGGACAGCACCAACAAGTATAACCGAGGTATGCAATTTTATTGGTTTAACAGGTTATTATCGGTGTTTCATCAAAAAAAATTCATGATTGGATAACCCATTAATGAAGCTCACACGTAAAGGGGTTTAATTTGTTTGGCCAAAAGAATGTGAGGAATGTTTGAAGAACTGAATATATGATTATTCAATGCTCGTATATTGACTCTGCCATCAGTGAATGATGGGTTCGTTATTTATAGTGATGCATCGAAGTAAGGACATGGTTGTGTCCTTATGCAGAATGATAGAGTTATTGCCTACGCATCACGAGAGCTGAAAATTCAGGAACAAAACTATACTACTCATGATCTTGAGTTATAAGATGTTATCTTTTCTTTGAAGATATGCAGACATTATCTCTATGGTGAAAGAGGAGAGATATATACTGATCACAAGAGTTTTAAGTATATTTTCTCACAGAAAGAACTCAACATGAGGCAAAGGCGATGGCTTGAACTACTCAAGGATTATGATTGCACGATACACTACCACCCGGGGAAGGAAAATAAGGTGGAAGATGATTTGAGCAGAAAGGATGCTGGATTTTTGAACAAGATGAGAGTTGAAAAGGATCCTATATACATTGATCTATTAAAGATAGATATGGGAATCACCATGGAAGGTGAAACCTCAATACTTCTTCAAATGTTTGCCAAACCATCTTTACTAGAAATGATAAAGAGTTATTAAACCAATGATTAATACTTTAAAAAGAAGATTAAAGTTTTGAATGATGGGAGATTGAGTGACTTTGTGTATGAAGATGGAATTTTGAAATTGGGGAAGAGACTTTTTGTTCTCAGTATACCTAATTTAAAAATGGAATTGTTAGATGATGCTCATAGTTCCAATTTCTCTATACACCCTGAGAGCACCAAAATGTATAGATATTTGAAGGAACATTTTTGGTGGGACAACATGAAGAGGGAGATTTCTGATTTTGTGTCAATATGTATAGTTCTTCAACAAGTAAAAGTTGCAAGGAAATATCCTGGAGGAGTCATGAAACCTCTTCCCATACCTGAGTAAAAATGGGATAATATTATGATAGAATTTATCATGGGACTACAAAAGACTCCTAGAAATAATGATACAATATGGGACATTGTTGATCTTCTTACCAAGTCAGCACATTTTCTTGCTATAATAGAATATTTACCACTTGAATGATTAGCAAGACTATATATTAATGAAGTTGTAATACTTAATGGTGTACCACTATCGACTGTTTCTGATCGCAATCCACGTTTTACTTCAAGATTCTAAAAAATTGTTCAGATATCCTTGGATACTGAACTTCGTTTGAGCACTGCTTACCACCCCCAAATTGATGGACAATAACAACGGACTATTCATACCTTAGAAGACAAGTTGAGATCATGCTCACTTGACTTTCAGGATATGTGTGATCAATATTTACCTCTGGTAGAATTTTCTATAACAATAGCTTCCATTCAAGTATTCAGATGGCACCATATGAAGCATTATATGGAAAGAGATGTCGCACACCAACCTGTTGGGATGACATTGGTGAAAGGAAACTTGTAGGCCCATAACTGGTGGAGGAAACGATAGAAAAGGTGAAGGTAATCCAAAACCACATCAAAGCAGCACAAAGTAGGCAGTAGAGCTATGCTGACAACCGAAGGAAGGATTTGGAATTTTAGGTAGGAGATCGTGTTTTCTTGAAATTATCTCCATGGAAGGGAGTTATACGTTTCGGTAAGAAAGGACTATTGAGTCCCAGGTACATCGGACCTTTCAAAATTCTATAACAAATTGGGGTTGTAGCTTACCGTTTGGCACTGCCACCAAATCTCTCCCAAGTTCACGATGTGTTTCACGTATCACTGTTGAGAAAATACATGCCCGACCCAATGCATGTACTCTACTATGAGGAAGTAGAACTGGAACCTGATCTATCTTATTGCGAAGAGCACATGAGGATTCTTGATACCAGATAACAAGTGTTGAGAAACCGGATGACTCATCTGGTAAAAGTTCTATGGAGAAACCATAAGATGGAAGAGGCAACGTGGGAACCCGAGAAACTTGTGATGAAGAACCACCCGAGTGTTTTTATGTAGTAATAGTCTAGAAATTTTGAGGACAAAATTATTTTAAGGCGGGGAGAATGTAACACCCCAAGCTTCCAAGGTATGATTCTCTTTGAATAATACAGTAGCGTGTGTTGTACGCAACTTCGAGTTCTAACACACCACAACCAATCAAACTAGCTGTTATGAATAGTAATACCCACTTTTTTAAATTTTGTAAATTTTATCTTTCAAAATGGACTTCATTTTTGGATTTAGAATATCGAAATTATCTTAGGGTGAATTATGGGTATTTTTCTGAAAACATTCATTTTTTGATGAATAGTGAAAAAACACTGAGTTATAGTTTAAAACCGAATTTTTATAATTATTTAATTTATTTAAATTTATTTTAGGTAAAAATAGATACACAATACCTATATAAGTTCAGTTTAATTCGTTGGAGTCAGTTTATAATTATTTTAGATATATAAAAATTTTATTAAACTTTTCACCATCTTTTACCCATCTCCTAGAAAAATTTTCAAATTCACATAAAAAATAATTTTACCACTTTTGTGAGTGGAATTTCAAAAATTTGAGAGACACGGTTAAAATCAAGGAGTAAAATGTGGTTCAATAAGATAAAAATAATTTTTGGTGAATAGTAACTTTTTTACTTTTATTTACCACAGTTAATTGTGAATAGGGTAATTAAGGGTAACAATGATATTATTATTACCCTAACACATGTCCTAATTCTATTGACTAAGTATAATTCTACCAAAAAAAACCTTTGGAATAAAATATGAACCTCTTTGGTCCACATGGATTAGATTAGGACATTTATTATTATTTAATTCAAAGAAGTGTTAAAAGAGTTAACATCAAAGTTTAATGACTAAAACAATTTTAATATAGGGTTATACATAAGATAAATTCGATTATAAATATTCATTAGAAAGCTAAAAAGACACTACTGGTAATTCGGGCTATAGCCACGATTTAAAACCATGGCTATACGTCCTCAAACCGTGGCTATAGGTAATATCCAGGGTTTGAGAAATCGTGGCTAAGTTTGGCATGGATATTGGCCTAGACTTATAGCCATGGTTCCAAACCGTGGCTCTAGGTCTGTAGTCATGGTTCAAACTATTGCTATAGGTATACAACCATGGTTCCAACAGTGGCAATATCTCTATAGCCACGGTTTAGAACCGTGGCTATACTAGAGGAGTGACACAATTTATTACCACGATTAGAAACTGTGGCATTAGTCCTATAGCCATAGTTTGAAACCGTGGCAATAGACCTATAGACATGGTTAAAAACCGTGGCTATAGGGTATGGAAAACTATAAGAAAAATAACCCCCACCCCCTGCACACCCCCCAGCAGTAGCCCACCCCCCTACAGACCCCTCCCTCTTGGACACTGGACACCCCCACCCTACATAAACCCCCCTGGATAGCCCCCCCCCCCCCCCCCTGCAAAGCCCACCTCCTGGATAGACCCTGGACACCCCCCCCCCCCCAAACACACCCTGGACTCCCCCCGTACATACCCTGGACACCCCCCGTACATACCCTGGACACCCCCCGGACAGACCCTGGACACCCCCCCCCCCAGACCTTGGACACCCCCCCCCCCCCAAACAGACATTGGATACCCCCCGGACAGACCCTGGACACCCCCCGGACAGACCATGGACACCCCCCCCCCCCCCCCCGACAGACCCTAGACACCCCCCGGACAAACCCATGACCCCCCCCCCCCCCAGATAGACCCAAGACACCCCCCAGACCCTGGACACCCCCTAGACAGACCCTGGACACCCCCCCCCCCCCTGGACAGACCCTAGACACCCCCCAGGTAGACCCTGGACACCCTCCCCAGACCCTGGACACCCCCTAGACCATAGACAGATCCCTCTTGACGAGTCCTTTAATGACTCATGTGAACTTTCCTATGCATCTCCTTGTTTCCAAAATTTTTTCATTTTCAATATAAGGGTTTTTTCCCACCTTTTTCAAAAAAAAATTCATAACTACACATACATGAGTCTCCCTATAAGACAAACTATCAAATAAGTCTAGAACAGCTCAAAAGTGCGTACAACACAAGGTAAAACATAGTAGTTCTCATCCCTTAAAATTATGGTAAAACAAAACATCTTAGAATATTCATAAAGAATATCACTCAATAAACAAGAATAGTGCATCCCCCCCTGCTGGACCCCCCAGACAACAGCCACCCCCCCCCCACACACACACATCCCTTGAACCCCTTGCACACAACCCCTTTCACACCCCTTGCACACCCCTTTCCCCCCTGTTGGACCCCCTAGACAACAGACCCATGGACAGCCCCCCCCCCCTACTGGACCCCCTGGACAGCCCCCTACTGGACAGCACCCCCCCCCCCCCCCCCACACACACACACATCCCTTGCTATTGATGTTAATATCAATGATGTTCTTAGTGAATATCTTGATGTTGTATACATTTCAATTCAATAATTTCATGGCATGGAACTCGCTTCAACTGACTGAATTACTCAATGATGTTATAGTTTATAGAACATGTTGATATCTTAAATCATGTATACCAATTCACCCCGCATGCAAGGCCACTCAAACCCACCTTTTGGACTGGATAGGGATATTAAATTATCTTTGAATGCATGTGATCATACAGGCTCATCACTTCCTGGAGACCTGCATATTATGACAAACCCTACCTTGGAAGTTTTAGCTGTAGGAGATACTCTTTTGGACCCCTATAAAGGTAATAAATCACATCACATTTATAATGATATTTTTAATGGCATGAAGATTGACAATGTTCAATCTTTATACCCTTCTTCTTCTTTGGGCTGTGAATCAAAACATGTTGGCACACTATTTGACAGACAAGATGACCAGACCAAGCTGATTTTGAATAATGATTCTATGTATAACAAATGAAACCCTCTTGGGGGTTTACACTTGAGCAGTGACACTTATGTGGAGAATAACTTTAGCTCTGAACAGACCCCTTAACCCCAACTTGGTTAGGACAGTGCATCTCCCAAAGAAGATGGCCATGGCACTTGAAGTTATGGGTGTTTCAAAGACTGCTCTGGATATTTACCCAAATCAAAATTTAGTTGCCTCGGGTTTTCAAGATTGGAAAGATACCAACCCAAATCTTCCTATTGAATTGGTCAAGAATTAGAGGTGCATATTTTCATCTTATCAAGAGCAACCAACCTAGTGGACACACAACAGTTCCCACAGGTTCTAGAAAAAAGATAAAAAAACATTCAAGTACTTCACATGACAACCTTGCTACAAATATTTCAGGTACATATCCTCCCCTTTTTTTCAATCATACTATTGGTATTTATTATAATTCAGATAATATTATTATGCCTACTAAATCTGAGAACCTGATTACTCATCAAGATGTTGACCATACTGCCTGTATTAGTAAGTACTCAATGGAATTACTTGTGAATAACCCATGCATTGATATCTCCAATGGTAATAATAAGTTAGTAAATTAAAATAGTTCCCCAACTTCTTCTAAAATAAATCAGGAAAAGACCAAGATCCAAAACACTACTAAAAATATTCGAATATCTTCTATAAATAAGTGTTTGTGAATCAAAAAGGGAGTTCTTACTCCAAAGTTTGGTTTAAATGAAGATCCTTTTTTGTTATTGTTAGGGTATTTCTATATCTGACACCGTTACTATTTTAAAAATAATGGTTAACACCCACTGTCCTATTTTGTTTTCTATCACTAAAAAAAGTTAATTTTTCTTCTAGATACCATCATTTTTGTTAAAATGGTTATTCTTTTACTAGCACAACAAAAAATTCCTCTTATGTCGATTCTCTCTGGATTTTTTCACTCTTCTATCCAAAATGTTAACATTTTTAACATATTGGAGCAAGCCTTCATATGTAATTTTGTTTTTGATGGCACTATTATTTTTTGATCTTTTATTTATTCCAAGCATAAATAGTAAGATAGGAGTTCCATGTGGGATGACCTTACCTATCTAGGTTGTTGTATTAGCACACCTTGATTTATAATTGGGGACTTCAACGCCATACCTAATTCAAGTGATAAAATTGGTCCCTCACATGCTATGATCTCCAAAAAAGAATTCAAAACCTCTATTGAAGACAGAAACGTTATTTAAATAAAACTTACAGGTTCCAGATACACTTGGTATAAAAAGGTTTACAATATGGTGGTTGCCTCCAAATTGGATATAGAATTTACGAATGTATTGCTTTAGATAAATGAGACACTATCTCTAGCACCACCCTCAACAATCTCCACTCTGATCATCATCCAATTTTCTTTAATGTGTCCAACAAAATTGTGAAACTCCCTCTTCCTTTTAGGTTTAATATTTAATAATGCTTGGTTCTCTAACACTGAATGAAGGTGGAAGGGGGTTGGTGCGGGTAAGAACTGGTGCAGGCTGGGATGTAGGTGGTGCAGGCTAGGATGTAGAAGGTTGGGGGCCAGTGATGGCTGGAACTGGTGGTTGGGGTTGTTTTGCAGGTTCCAGAGGGATGGCATAAGTGTTTTGTAGAAGTATGGGGGTGGTGGATGCTGCGGGATGGATTACAGGTGGTTGGGGGCTGGTGCGGGCTCGAATGCCGGTGGAAGGGGGCTGGAATGCTGGTGGAAGGGGGCTGGTTGCAGGTGTTGGGGGGATGGTGTGGGCTGCTTCGAAGGTGGCAAGGGGGCTATTGTGGGCTGGAAGGCTGGTGGCAACGGGCTGAAATGAAGGTGGAAGGGGACTGGTGTGTGCTGGAGTAGGGCCTAATCACAGAATTACCGCGGTGTGACTGCGGCGTGACTACGGCGTGACCGCGGCATGTTGGCCCGGTCCAGTGACATCTGTGGGGTAGCATCTTCTGGCTAGAAGCGAAGGGAGCGGGAGGTGGTGGGGCAACATTCTGGTCATTGCCCCACCGGCAGAAATTGTGATTAGTCAGTCTCAACATTGATCACAAGACTCATGGAATACTATCACTACGAACCGCCACGGGGTGTCATCCTGGAGTAGGGCCAAATCACGGAATTACCGTGGCGTGACCGCGGCGTGTCGGGCCGGTCCAGCGACATCTGCGGGGCAGTATATTTCGGCCAGGAGCAAAGGGAGCAGGAGGAGGTGGGGCAACATTCCGACCATCACCCCTCCAACAGAAATTGTGATTATTCAGTCTCAACATTGATCACAAGACTCATGGAATAATATCATTGCAAACAGTCTTGGGTTGTCGTCTTGGAGCAGGACCCAATCACAGCGTGACAGCGGAGTGACCGCGGTGTGACCACGACATGTTGTCCCGGTCCAGCGACATCCATGGGGTAGCATATTAAAGCCAGGAGTGAAGGGAGCGGGAGGTGGCGGGGCAACATTTCGACTATACCCCTTTCGGAAGATGATATAACAGATCAACTATTTAATATGCTATAACAAGGGATTTCCAGATAAGGTTGTAGCGAGCGGCACAATGACACAACATCTAAAGGGAAACAAAACAACGGAAAATAATCATACACCCTACACAAACCATTTTCAAATTCATTCACTTTGCCTAAACATGGAAATTTTATTTATAATATTCAATGAGTGAAAAGGAAAGTTTCATGGTCATGGTATATACCTACTTAGACAATTTCATTTGAGTTAAACGAGTATGATAAGCCAATTTATATTATTCAAAGAAAACAAAAACTAACTAGCCACAAAACAAACACCAACAAGAGGCGTATGAAAGACTCAAACCAAATATAAACATGATACAAATAACTATCACTAATCTTTGGTTTAGAAGACAGTTCACCTCCGTTGGAGGGGTTTTATTATAAAATCATGGCATTACTTTATCACACAATTCATTTAATTTTATTTAACATTTACTCTAAAACTCATTCAGTACAAATCAAATGCAATAATTTAAGCAACTAGATCAACATAACTATCACTGCGAGTTCTCGCAGAAAGCGCACCTCCATTGGAGGAGTTTTATTATAAAAAAATGACTTCATTTATCAAATGAAACAATTATATTAAAGATCATTTATTCAAGATATGTAATTAAATATAATTAAGGAGAATTAAAAAAGAATCCAAATTCAATTTAAAGCGTTCTTGAATTAAAGAGGCTAGAAGAGGGATCCTACATTAAGGTGGAACCAAACCATCCACTTTGGCTCTTGCAGCTTTCTAACTAAAAGTTATTGCTCCCCCACTGGGTATACGCACCTTCACACACATGCAAGGACACCTTGCCCCTATGCACACACCTACATGGACATGAGCATGTGCAATGGGATCCTTGCACATATACTTATATGCATATACCAGTCTCCACTCACCTGTGTATGCATTTATATATATATATATACATGGGCACATATCATATTTAATACAAGTAAAAGAAACTATTAACTGAAAAAAAATGACTCACTGCTTGAAAATATACCCTTGCTCCAGTATTCCATGACGTTGTATTTCTCCAAAACCGAGTGTTACTCCATCATGTCACCTTGTAAGTAGGATCAAAACCCTGCATGAATATTGATTATACTGAATATATTGAAAACATAAATGTGTGGTACATAATATTGCAATAAAGTGTTAAAAAATTACAAATTATTTTAGACACTACCTATAATTATCTATGTGTGGGCCTGTATAAGGTGGGATAGAAATGTCGACTTATGAAAAGTCACTATGTATAGTTATCTTCAGTGCACATGACTTGTGTGACATTAACATTAGGTTAATCCTATGTGTTATGTGGTTAGACCATGTAATAATCATTAAGCACCAATTATAATGTCATAACACCAACTACTGCATCTTATAGTCATATTTAACAACATGCACCATATCTCTTATAAAACATGGTGCTCTATTTTTCAACATCATGAATGATTCCTACAATTTCTTCATTTTAGAACATGATATTGTGAACCAAGCACACAACATAGGTCTAATACCGCTAAGGGGGTTGAAATGATCAAAAGATCCTTATTTATCTTATAGGAAACAATTATAATCCCAAAATTCTAAGAACACCATGTATGAAACCCAGCACTATGATGTATATTAAATAAAGAACCAATTTGTATACCTTTCAGTGGACTATACTTATACAAAATTAATCATTCATATTTTTAATGAATACCCCTCCAAAGGTTTCCATCGAACCTCCCTCTATAGAGTGTATCTGTAGGCCAACATGAATAACTCAATTACCAAGAAAGATTTTCCAATATTCCACAATAAATTGTTAAGAAGTTACAAATTTTTTTAGCACATATGTAAAAGATAATTATTTAACGATCGATATAGTAATTTTTAAAACAAACCAACCAAAGAAATTTTGTTAAAAAGTTACTACCTGTTTAACAAATTAGTGCACAATGTGCATGTATTCCAGCCAAATAAGTGCAGTTTGTGGGGTAATTAGAGGGAATTTCTCCATGTAAACTAGTTATAATCTCAGTCACCAATGATCTTTGCATCTTCACTATAGTTGTCATAGCATCTATCCCATATCGGGTGTCTTCAAACCTCTGTATAAATGAAAAATATAATATGAACATAACAGATTCAATAATGTTATTCTCTTACCTTGAAATTTCAATATCACATTTAAATCAATATTGTTAGTTTATTTGTTGATTTTTTCCATCAAAATGGGGATACACGTCATTGAAATGACTTGTTTTCCTAGCGTCTCTAGAGTTTTTAACATTTAGTTAGACCGCATCACCAGCATCAAACTCACTCAACATATTTTTATACAACAAAAATTGACCTCAATGAATAATTAGAAAAAAATGTCGACAAATTTAATCATTAAAGCAGAAATCTGATATTTACCAATTTCAAATGAGGACAGATTCTGTTTGTTTTATGATATAGTAAATGTAAATGAAACTGAAAAAAAATTAGTAATGTCCACTCTAATGATGTAATGAATATAAAAGACGGTGAAGATAAATATCTTAATACCTTAGTGGAGGAAAATTTTGTATTTTTTGTAACAAATCTTATGCTATTTCTGCAGCAGACTCCTAAACATCCAGTGCAGCTGAGATATTATAAAACAACCCTATGTTCAATTTACATAACTAATCTTACCCAATAAATGAAGGGTAATAAATATTAGCAGTATCATTAGGCCTATAAAGGAGAATTACAAACATGCAACCACATAATGTTTCATGGTTAATCATTCTAGGTATATCTATGTATATTAAAATGATACCCAAAAAAATCTACTTATCACATGCTACAACAAAGACATATTGAAACTGCATATTAATGTTATGGAACCATAACATAATTATATGCAAGACATTTAATTTTGTACATTAATTCCAATTAAAAAATACCATTCAAGAGATAGTAAAAAATAAATGAAGAATTCAACAAATTACATCTATACGATAATCATTGTCTTAACCGAAAGAATGAAGATAATATAGTGAAAAGAAATAGAAAAAACCTAGACAGTGAAGGACCCAAAGATGGTTGTATTCCTCTCAAAATATCCTTTTTTATATGTATGAATGTTTTCATCTCACGCCAAATTTTTAAAGCATTATTAAACTTTTCGTCAATATATTAATAAGCAGTGTGTTGTGACATGGCTCCATAAGCACCCGTGAACTTCCACATAACTAAAGATACTGAAATCATTGTCTATCATATTGAAAAATGGTCATTCCATAACTAACTTAACTACATGATTGTTATTCTATATTATCTCAAATATTGTTCTAAGTTGAAGGGGGTGTTAGTAGTGATGACCTACATATTTTTATACTCATTTCTGCTACAAAACAGGAGAAATAATGCTTGTCACATGGCTGAAAACACGATCGGGCATATTAGAGGGATATAGAGAGTCGCAGGTTTCCACGTTTTTTGAGGGTGGATATCTTTTTTTGGATGATGTGAAATCATAGCTCGATGACACATATGAATAAGTCCCCCAGCTTTAGTATATATAGTTGAAGTTGATTTCATAGGGGTTTTGAACCCGTACCCCTCAACCAACTTCTAGTATGGACCACTAGTGGGATGATCACCCATCTGGTTCATCTTCAAACTTCAATGGGGGTTTTATTCCATTCACTCCCTTAAAGAGTTTCCATATTTCCCTTTTATCTTGATTGTCCCCTTGGTCCCATCATAAATCAATGGTGTGTGTATTATGATTTCCCTTATAGTGTTCAATGAATCATTGGATCTCATTAATCTCCTTCAAGTGGATCACATTGTCCATAATCAATATTTTTTGGTTTCCTTTGATATAATAGTTAATAGATTTTGGGGTTTGAATAATTGTGTGATTGGTGGGTTGTTGACCTCAAGGCGCATGATGCTACATTTTGCAGATGTAGACAGTCTGGATTTCATAGTCAAAAGCCTATTTTCACATTGATGTAAACTACTTCTTCATATTAAGATGGATATATAAGTTTTATATTATGTGAGACCCCTCTATTTAACCCATCTAGTTTTTCATTATAGGTTTTCCTCTCCCTTTTCAGAGTAAAACTATTTTAAAATTTATAGGCAAGCCTGTGGGTTTGTTTTTTAATAAATTGACAGTATATCTTTTTCAACGTGCAAGGTTTAATTTGTCGTAACTGGGTTTTGCATCAGTTATGAAAATAAAAAAGGAATCCTTGCACTGATATATAAGTTTTATTTGACGTGAGACCCCACTATTTAACCCATCTAGGTTTCCATTATAGGTTTTCCTCTCCCTTTTCAGAGACCAACTATTATAAAATTTATTGTCAATCCTATGGGTTTTTTTATAAATTGACTGTATATCGTAATCTTGGAATCATCTAGTTTCCCCACAAATCTATGTCGAATAGGATATATCAAATCCACTTTTTGAAACAGTTTTCTTATGTCAGGAGTGGATCCACTGTTCATTTTTACAGGTAATTCAGATCCACAACATCAAACTTTAGTTGTTTGAAGGACGATGGAGTTTGTATATTTTCGGTGGAAACTATCAAACTAGGATTGTGAGTCTTGGTTGCATCGAGGTAGTTCATGAAGGAGACTCGACCTCTGGTATAGATTCTAAGGTGTAAGAGACTGATGAAAAAACTATTTACTACAACATGTGTGTTGTGACATGGCTGCAAAAAACTTTATTAAAAAAAATTACTACTGATCAAAATTTTAACTGATTTTTCACTTTTAAACAACAAAATCAAAACAAAATACATGTCAATATGTGGATAAATAGAGAATAAACCTCCATGTTAGAATAACCAATGATCATAATCATCCAGTGAATAGAACTTAGGTGGGTGCGATTAATCATAGGCAATTCCAATTGAGGACTTGTATCGAGAAGCGATAAAACCAATAAGTCAAGAAGGAAAAATACAGCCATGTATACAGTAAATGAATCCTAGAGAATTTTGAAAATTTTAATGATTGTGATGGATAATATTATAATAAATATTAATTGATAATTGTGAAATAGTCTAACTACATACCTTTTATACAATTCTTACTGCCCAATCATTTTGTAAGGCACATTGCAATAGCATTGCCAATACTATTTCCAATGATGCTTGTCCTGGAAGCATAAATCACATTAATAAAATGATAACTATACCATTTGATCATTAATGAAAATAGTATACAAGTTAATTTTTATCTAGAAAATAATATTATATATCAATTTCATCTTTTTCAATGCCATTGATGTTGGAAGATGAAGCAGAATCACCTAAACTGTGGAATTAAACCTCAAAATTATAGATTTCATAAATGAAATCAATTAAAATGGAATTAAAAAATATAAAACATTAAATGAATATAAAATAATTTTTACAATTTTATTGATTGCAATGGAAAAAAATTACAAAAATAGTAATTGATAATTGATAAATAGTCGAACTACACACCTTTTATAAAATTCTCCCCACCCAACCCTTTTGTAAGGCACATTGCAATGCCGTTGTAAATACTATTTGTAATGATGCTTAACCTAAAAGAGTAAACCACATTAATTAAATGATAAAAATATCATGTGTTTATTAATTACAAGAGTACACATATTAAATTTAATCTTGTAAATAAGATGATATCACAATTTTACCCTATTCAATGCCATTGATGTTGGAAGATGAATCATCATCACCTAAACTGGAGATTTCACCCATACATTGAAAACATTAAACAACCCAACATGAAACTACATCATATTATGAAAATATGAGTCTGGGGTTAAATGTCATATTTGAGGATGCAGTTGAGTAAAAAAGAAAACTTGTCATGATGTAAAAAATGGTGTGGTAAAACTATCCCTTTGGTGACGGTGGATAAGTCGACACTGTTATGGAGGGCATGGAGCAGAAGATCGGACAAAAGTCGATTTACCATAAAAATATGGCTATTGAACATGTAAGAGGAGGGTGTGGAGAAGCAGTAAAAATCTAGTGGGTGTCGTAGCAAGTCTCGACGAAAATCGTGAGTCGGAAATTCCAAAGTAGGGCATGGAGTATACGGATGTTAAAAATTGCAGTTGGTACCGTAGAGAGACCTGATGGAAATCATGATGGGAAAAAATGGTATAAAATAACCATTACCTCCTAAATTATATATTCACATCAATCTTGATTTAATGTCATGGGAGAAAATCAATTGCATCGGCTATGTTTTCTTGTTGGTTCTCTTCTATGGCATGCATCCCTATCCTACACACTAATAGAAGTCATCAAACTCACAATATGATCAGTTAAACTAATAGAGGGGCCGCCTCAAGAAAAAAATAGAAAATCGGACTACATACTATCGGAGGTGTGCCGAAGGAGATAGAGGGGCTACCTCATAGCAGCGTCATCGAGGAGGTACGATGGTCGCATCAGAGGAGGATACAATTCAATATAATAATTATAAAACTTAACTACTATATAAACAATATGTAGAAATAGTTAGAAACACCACAGTACAATTCGGTATTAAAATAATAAAACCTCATTGCATAATAAAATTACACATATTAAAAATCCAAAAATACAATTCACATCAATAGTCAGTCTCAATATCAGTATCTTCATATTCATGATAACCCTCATCAATGCTTCCTACAGAAACATCGTCAGCACCTCTCACGCCACCAGAATCATCATCGACATCAGCATCGGTACCGGCACCGACACTGGGACCGGCTCCGGCTATAGCACTGTCTCCAGCTACAGCTTCGGCTCCACCAGTAGAACTCATCAGCATCAAACATGTTTCAACCACTATAGCTGCTTCTAGTGAAAGTGTATAATAAATGGTAGACATAACATTCTTCATATTTTCACATATCGCCTTTTCTGCTTTTTGAGTTTCTTCTTTGATTGCGGAATTCATATGTTCCATTGTGACCAAACCAGAACTAGTACTCAAAAAAAATTATCAGTAGACCAGTATCGAGATGGTGCAGTCTTCTTCCCAGGTTGACAATGCACTCTTCCCTGATGCTCATCTCCTAATACCTTATGTAGATGATCGTTCAGGCCCAAATTGTCAGGCTCTTTTTCTACCAATGTCTCCAAAGCATTCTGTCGATTGATATATAACATAAATTAAAATGATAAAATAATTGAAGGAATTAAATTCAGTAAAAATAAAAGAAATATAAATATACATACAATCACCTTCTCGATGTCAGTATTTGGCACAATACCATCTTTCTTTTTTCTTCTTATACAAAACAAAGTAGAGCGAGGAACGTGACCCTCAATATTTCTTTCTTTTCTTCTAGAAAAAACACAGAAATAAATCAAAATTGGAAGACAAAAAAATTACACTAAATGAAGCGAAATATTTTAAATATTAAATTACCTGTGTTTGCTCAAGATCTAGGAGTGAAGTGTGTCCACGAGTATAAACATGTTTCAGTCCACTCTTATTTATTTTATTTCTGTCTGAATTCTCCTATAAACAAATAATTATATAATTTCATTAACATAAATAAAACTAATTTTCAAATAAATAAATGAATAAGTATATAAATTTAACAAATACCTTAAACTCTTGACTCTTCCAATAACTGATCATCTGTTTGAATTGTGATATTGGGCAATCATGAATCACAAGTAATTCTTCAATCTTTGTTCCAACTCTCTTTTTCCAACCAAGATATAAGTCATACATGTACGCTCGCCACATTTCACCTAAATCCATTAACCTTGTAGCCTTTGAGTTTTGTCCATCATGAAAATTATATCGTAGCTACAATGGACAAAATATTTGTTAAAAAAATACTGTAAATTAATATGTATATAAAAGTTGATTAACATTACTTACCCAGATCTCTGCCCAGGCATTGTCCTTTATTTTTTATCCAACTTCTCTCCAACTTATTGGTTGAACCGGAATGATATTATTGTGTCTAGAAAGTGTTCCCATAATTCTTTTACATTCTATACCATTTTTTTAGTTATATCTTTGTCCTCACTCTATTCAACCATGATTTGCATGTGTCGATTCCAAACCTCTCGCATTTTTATGCAGCCTCGTCGTCTGGTGGAGACTAGATCTAATCATTAAAAAGGTAAAAAAGGATAAAAATATATATGAATTTATAATTGATCACTAACAGTAATGTTTAAATAGATACAAGTATATTGGGGATCTGTTGACCCCTTAAGTGCAGCGTCAAGAGGGGGAGTAGCCTCTGTGGTAGGTGGGATATCTACAGCAGGATTACTCTCTATAGTAGATGGATAACCATATAGAGATGAGGGTGGATATGGATATGGATATGGTGGTGGGATAAATGGGGGCACAGTGCCCTGTATAGTGGATGGTGGGAATGGAAAATAAGAAGGGATGAGAGTCTGAGAACTACCATCCGATGTGGGTGCGAGCAGAAAGGGATATGGATAATGTGGGTATGGATAATATGGAGGTGGAATAATGGGAGGATGACCTTCTGGTGACTCAAGCGGCATAGTAGTAGGATGAACTATAGAATCAATACCCCCACCATATTATCAGCCTCAGTAGTAAAATTCAAACACCTCCTCAACGAAGTAGCCTAAAATAACATATATGATAAAATTAAAAAAATGATAACAACATAAATAATATGAAAAACCACAATATTCAAACATAAATTACACTTACAATTTTGGCCAGATGAGACATATGTTGTTTATTTCTTCGTATTCTTCTATTTCATCTAATATCATCATATTCAGACATTTTGACTTGGAAATTTAAAATAATATTCTCAAATAAATAGAAATCAAGAAAATGTTAAATAATATTATTGTATCCTAAAACAATGAGATGCATTTTCAATGTGATATTTATGTTGATAAAATATACTAGTTAATTTGATATCATGTATGGAAGTTTAAAAAACACATATAATATTAGGATAATGTCAGGTAAATACTTACAAATGTATCAACGTTCTGTGTGGTATGTGACGATTTCTGGTTCACAGTCTATTCTAACAATTGAGTCATCTGTTTCATCAAATGAAACATTAGAATAAATACTGACAGGTTCATCCACAACATCATTGTCATCCATGTCTTTGTCAAAAATATGTCTAGGAATGACATCAACAATAACACCAAATTGTTGTCGTAACGGGTCAATTACATACAACACATGTCTAGCCTGTGACGCAAGAATATAAGGTTCATCGGTGTGAAGTTGGCGATTCATATCAATCACTCTAAATCCACAGTTATCAATATGCATTCCTTGTCGTGTCATTGAATCAAAACACTTACATTTCAACATTGCGACGCGACCATGTGCATAGTAATCTAATAAAATGATTCTTTCAAAAACACCACAAAATGATATATTTTCTGACTTAGGTTGTCTATATGATTCACTCGTATAACAATATGTTGTGGTGCTTATCGTCACACCATCATGTTGTTTTGCCATTTTTTTCATAGCTATTTATAACAAATTTAAATCCATTGACAACCATTGCTTTACAATCACGTACCACATTGTTTGGACCAAAGGAAAACACTCTTACTTCATATGATACTTCATTCATTAGTAGAGTTAAAACATAAAAGATACCAACATTGAATATTAAACAGAGACATGTGATTATGTTATAAGAAGAAGAAAAATCTATTACCATTGACTTTAACCAAGCAGCAAATTATTTGATGTGCAGCAGTTCTTTCCTCATAATAGATAGAGAGCGATGTCTCTTTTTTATAATTTATAAATGTTCTCTACAAATATGAAAGCTTAAAAATTTTAGAAGATATGAAGAAATAACATAATTAAAAAATGCATATTTATTAGTTTACTTACTTGATATAATCATCAAGCACACCACAGTTGAATAATACTATATGGTGAGCCATTTCCCACTCTTCCCTGCTTACAGTACACAATGAGTACGATCTAGATATCCCCCCTGTTTGGGGCAGTGAAGGAAATACAGGCTCAATGGGATCATATTGATCATATTCAGTTATCATAAGTCGATAAGACCTCATGGTGACGTTATCCAAGTATGATGAACAGAAATCCATGCATTCTTGTTCTAAATAACATTTCACAATAGAGCCTTCGGGGTGATATTTATTTCCCATATAAGATTTCAATGTAAACATCATTCTTTCTGTAGGATACATCCACCGACTCGAAACAGGACCACCAAAAAGAACTTCTATGGGAAGATGCACAGTCAGATGTAACATACATGTGAAAAATGATGGTGGGAAAATTTTCTCCAAGTCACAAAGAATAACAGGTGCATCTCTCTGCAATTTCTGAACAACGCTTCTGCTCCATCTTTTGGCACAAAGGTCTCGATAAAAAAGACATAAATTAATCAAAAAAACTCTAACATTATGTGAAAGTAAATGCCGAAAGGTAATAGGAATCAACTCATGTTACAAGACATGGTAATCATGGGTTTTAAGATATTTTAGTTTCACATCTTCTGTATTCACCCTTTTTGAAATATTACTTGAATAACCATCTGGAACCTTCAAAATTTCCAAGACTTGACGAAATTGTTTCTTCTCCACATTTGTCATCAAATAACAGTCAGTAGCGACTTTCCACTTTTTTTGACCAATTAACTTAGGATGAAGTTTTACTCTTATACCCCAATCCATCAAATCACGACGAGACCATATATCATCTTTTTTTTCCTTTAACATTTAAAATAGTAGCAAGTAACATCTCACAAATTTTTTTCTTGATATTCATTACATCCAAACAATAACGCAATAAATTCGATGACCAATATGACAACTCAAAGAATATGATATTTTTTCTCCAATTGTAATTAGAAATCAAATTAACATGGTTTCGATTTCTGATATTAGACAGAATTTTTCCAAGAACATAATTCAAATCATCAAGTTCTTTAACAATATCATTCCTTGACATTTGTTGAGGTGTCTCAACTATCTCGACGGTATTATCGAACTATCCTCAATTTTTCCTGTATGGATAATCCATATGTAGAAATCATCGATGACCTATGAAGATGAAAGTTTGTCGAAACCTTAATCTTCGGAAATGTGTATTTTTCATACAAATAGAGCAGGATAATTTCCCTTTAGTACTCCAACCAAACATCATTCTGTAGGCAGGGAAATAATTTATCGTCTATAATAACGTCGCACGAAACATAAATTACTCCTTCTTGAATGCATTGTATTCCTGTGCACAAACAATCCAATGATCCTTTATTTCCTCTATTAATGGCTGCAAGTATATATCAATATTATTTCTAGGATCACTGGGTCTAGATATCAATATAATCATGATAGTAAACAGATTCTTCATACACATCCATGAAGGAAAGTTATAAATGTGAATGAAAACAGGCCAAGTACTATGTGAAGTATGAATTTGGTAAAATGGGTTGAAACCATCACAGGATAATCCTAATATAACATTTTGTGGGTCAGCTACAAAATCAAGATGTAACCTATGAAATTTCTTCCATGCCAACCCGTCTGCAGGATGCACTATTTCATCATTATCTTTATTTCTTTCATCTTCATGCCATCTCATATTCTTTGCCATTTGTTCTAATATAAAATGTTTTTAAACCCTGGGAATTAAAGGGAAGTGCCACATCACTTTATCTGGTATGCGAGATTGTGTTCCTTCTTTATTAGTCTTCCACCTTGATGTTCCACACTATTTGCACTGACTTAACTCTACATTTTCCTTCCAAAACAGACAACAATCTTTGGGCAAGAATGAATCTTAATAGATGAAAATCCAAATTTTTAAACCAACTTTCATGCCATGTAATTATTTTCTAGAATACATGCATCATCAGGAAGTAAATCCTTAATAAATTTAAGGAGATAGTCGACCGCAGTATTACTAAATCCATACATTGCTTTTCCATGATATAATTGCATTAAAAATTCAAGTTTTCTCATTTTTCCACATGCCTGATATACTGGAGTATTTGAATCTTCCATCATCTTTATAACACTCTCAACGTCATCATACTGATTAATAAATGAAAACTATGTTCTGGTATTCATTTCCTCTTGCACTGGTCTACATGAGGAGCTGGATTCAGAAACAAACGGAAACTGATTAGAAATCAGATTTTTCATACCAATCCTTTCCGCTGAATCGATATCATTCACCACTTCCACTTTTTCTCCATTGTGATACCACACATGATAATTTTTTTGGAAACCTTGTTTAGTGATATGATAACTCACTTCCTCATGAGTTAACCATGGTCTTACCAACACAATCAAAACACATGCATCGAATAAATCCGCCATCTGAATCATTAGTGAATGAAAAGTCCACGAAATTTCGTAACTCCTTCTGAAATTCATCAGTGATCCGATCAACATTTTACATCTAGTATCTATCCATTTTTAGGCATATATACATACATTAAATAAATAATCAAGAAAATGACTTAACATTATATGTATTATTTCATAAGATAATAAGTAACCCTCAATAACATGTCAATAAACAATCATAACAAATATTATGGTTTAGGGAATTCATAAATGTTTCAAATTATAAAAAATCATGAATAGTCACACCTTTCTATGACCACATAAGATTATTTTGGTGTACATCCAACACCCAAATTAAACCCTAGATGTTTGAATAGTGACCTATTATGTTTTATATAGAATTATTTGATGGGCACCCCCCCCCCTCCCTCTTGGATGCCCCAGACACCCCCCCCCCCCCTTCCCTCCAAGGCAGCCCCCCCCCCCCACCCCAACCCCCCTAGGCAGCCCCGACCCCTGCACCCCCCACACCCCTTGCCCCCTCCCTTCCCCCTAAACACTGCTCCCCTAGACCCCTTCACCCCCCTCCTAGATAGCCCCCTTCCCCTTGCACCCCCCACCCCCCATTTTCAAGCAGGTTATCCTTATCCTTTAAAAAGGTTAACAGCCTACAAGCCTTCCTGGTTCTTTGAAGAGAGTTATAGAATTTGGTATTTCTGTCACTGTCGGTTAACCATTTAACTTTAAATGCTAGTTTTCTCATATTTTCTTTGAACGTGAGCAAAGAGTTGAGTTTAACTATAGTGTTTAGTTCTTGAGTAGGATTAGTGATGAGGTCGGAGTTGGTGTTTTTGTTTTGCAGATCATTGAGGACTTTCTCAAGAATCATGATGTCATTGTTAACTTTTTTGGCTTTAGAGCTGCACCAAGTTTTTAGAGTCTGTTTGAGATCTTTCAATTTGAGGTTTCATGCAAAGGCATCGTTGTTATGAGACATTGAAGACCAATAGTTCTAGATGATATGGGTGAAATCATCATTAGAGAACCATGCATAGTTAAATATAAATGGAAATCAGGGTTTCATGACATTAGAGGAGACATTGAACAAGAAGTCATGATGATCAAAATTCATCTTGTGAAGAGTGGTGTTGGAGATAGTGACCGATAAATCTATAGCAAGGACATTCATTAAGTATCTATTCAATTTAGAGGCAACCATTTTGTTGTAATGTCTTCTATACCAAGTGTATTTTACACCAGTGAGATTAATTTCAATGATATTAGTGTCTTCAATCAGGGATTTAAATTATTTCATTGAAATTGAAGCATGAGAAGGTCCAATTTTCTCGCTTGAGTTAAGAATGTCATTAAAGTCGCCAATTAGAAACTAGGGGTAGTTCTGTTAGTGCCTAGGGATGAGATATAATTCCAAATAGTTCTTCTTTCTAGGTATCTATTTTTAGAATTGAAAAAGGATTATAAATTATGTGTGCCATAAATTTTAAAGTTGCAGGTAAATATTTGGACTGTGGTATTGAAAACACTAACATTGAGCAAATAAAAGTGTGAAAAAATATATAAAAAATCAGCATTGAGTGTATTATTTATTGCACCAATAAAAACATAATTATGTTGTCATAAATGTGATTATACAGAGGAAAACAAAATTTTAGGTTTAGTGATTTAAAATAACATACAATGATGGTCTTTTTAAAATAATGAACATTTCATAGTTAGTGATACCCTTACAATTCCAAAAGGGGATCATCATTTAAATATAAATTTGGAGTTATAAAACCCTTTTCTCTTTATTCAAGAGCCTTTTATTCTAGTATTCCTTCTAACCTCTAGGTTATTTTTAGTGGCATGTTCTTGTTCATTCATAGATGTGACTAGAATCTTCATTGTAGGTTTCCTAATTGGATTATTCATAAGTGAGTCTACAGAATTATTAGAACAGATCAAAAAGGAATTGATATTATATTTAGAATTCAAGTTTCTATATTTCATAGAGAAATAATCATTAATTATAGATATAAAAATAGGAGTACCTAAAAACATTGAAGTATCCACTGTCTGTTGTTTGGCGGTATCCAGATCTGTTGGACGGTACTAATTCAATGGAAAGGAAATATTATATGCCTATATATGTTTAGGGTCCTATACCAGGGGGTGAAAGTAGGTTTGATAGGTTGTACATCATTTTTAATATTTTTAGAAGTAATTGTATGTGTCTCAGTTGAAACAACATTAAAAATACTCATATGACTCCCTAATTCTACTTAACTGGTAATAGATTTGGAGTGTGCAAGGGGAGAAGGAGCTAAATCATTCTCTAAATTTTTGGTTACCAACTTCATTTCAAGATTAGTATTATTATTAGATATTACATAGAAGTGATTAACAGATCTCATAGCAGCATGAGTTAATGAAGTTTTAATGGTTGGGTCTATAGGTTTCAAATTACAAAGCATCAGAGAACTAATGAAATCAACACTATTAGCAGGTTGTGAACCATAACAAGAGTATAAAGTAGAAGAAGAGGTTGTAACTGGATCCTTTTTTTTCTCCACCCCGGTATCCTCCATGGGATGAATCTTGTTAATGGATCTAATGAGTTCCTTCATTTTAGTCACCTGTACCTAGGGTGTACTTACCTTCATTGATTTAATATTTTCCAAATCCATTGAAATAGTTGCAGTAATACTACTAGTATGTGTGATATGCAGAACAGATTTCGGGATAGACAATAGATTCCAAAAATCAATAGAATGGATAGTTGAATCTATAGTTTTAGAGCAATTATCAGATACATTTGTTTTATTGTTGGTCTGAATCTTTGTCCCTAATGAAATAGTGGCATTTAATAGGGAGGTGTCCTCGATTTTTCAAGTACTTAAAGATGAGGAGTGATAATCCACAGATTAAATAGTAAATGATCTGGTGCACACATAGTTATGAGGGGTTGGAGTGAATGCATTACATTCAATTCACTTCAAGTTTTTACCTAGGTTATGTTTAGAATTTTGGTTAGATTCTGAAATTTTTTCGGCTGAGCATGTATTAGATTTGTCCTTATTGGATATCCTAATAGTGTATAACACCAAAATTTCAATTTCTTCTAAGAGGCCTTTATCTTTAATGGAGTTTTCTTCTTATTCATCCATAACTTCTCAGTTAGTACTTGAGTTATCCCCTATATTTATCACCTTGTTTGACTATTTCACCCAAGTTTTAGATTTCTTTGATGGGGGTACAGGTATATCTATCATAGGGGCTTTATCCTTTTTATTTCTCATAATTTTCATCCAATAATTTTCAACTGGTTTTGTTACTTGTTTTGTAATTACTCTAATGTTAAAAATTGTATGACCAATAATCTTACAATGTTTACAAAATGGAGGTTTCCTCTCATATTCAATTCTAATTTCAGTTTTGTAGTCATTTAAATTGAAATTAATTGTGGTGGGAAGCTTTGAATCATGTTTAATTGCCACCATAACTCTAGCAAAGAGACATAAGTCGGCATTGAATGTTCTATTAACAATTTTGAGGGGTGTTCCTATGGAGGAGACAATATCATTCAGAATTTTTGGGTGACAAAAGAACCAATTAAGACCTTGCCGTTTTACCCATACTTTGGCCAATGTATTCCAATGTGTGTGTGGATTGAAGTCAGAGTCCCAATTAGAAATTATGAGTAAACCGAGTTTAAGATTGAGGTTTTTAGTCTTCCAAAATCTCTATATATCCTCTTGCGATTTCAACAAGATATGAAAATATCCTTTCCTTATTGGAATTAATTTCTAGTTTGAATAATTCTAATAGAGAGAGATATTTGTATGTAATTCATAAAAATTTGATCAACATTGAGGTACGAGTGGTGAGATGTTACCACAAAGTAGACCGGGTTTCCTCGTTCGGTGGCAGCAATGGCCAGCGTCGCGAGGGGGATGAGGATGGGGCACCGTCGCGAAGACCATCTGGGAACTATCATGGGATGAGGATCTAGGAGAGGAGAGGTCGTCAAGGCCGTCGGGGAAGAAGGGTCGCTGCTGAGAGGAGATGTCTCTACCGAGAGGAGACGTCACTGCTGAGAGGAGAGGTTGCCGCCGAGAGAGGATAAGTCGTGAGGGTGGAGAATGGCGGCTGAGAGAAGAAGTAACGCGGAGAAGAGAGGTTCGTGGTCATGGGGATACGATGGGTCATGAGGGTCTAGGGAGATGAATCGCTGAGGAGCTTGATGGATGGTAAAAAAAACATAGATACAGAATTTATTAAACGTGCCTATAAACAATGATTTAGCCACGATTTTAATCGAAGTGTGGCTATAAACTAAGATATAGACACAAACATATAAAAATTTGGCTATAGGTCCATATCTATAGCCTTGTTTTCTAGTAGTGAGACTTCCTACATAATGGTATTTTATTTATAATTTTTAGACATTAAATAATTTAATTTATTTATGACACAATGGTGATGAAGTAGTTAACTAATTAATGAAATATTAAACTAATTGATATTATAAATATCCAAATAAATGTAATTTGAGACTTTTTAGGAATTCCACTAATTTTCTAGGTTAATATGACATGTTAGGATTAATTAAATTAATTTAGTTCTAATTAATAATGTTTTTATAAATTTAACAAAAATCAATTATTAAATAGTGTCAAAAATTGACATAAAGGAGTATTTAAAACAAATATTATATTATTAATTGATATTATATTCCTAAAAATCTAAGGTTCTTCCAAATGACTTAGATAAGGTTATATATATTAATAATGAACCACTTGGGGTTCTCTTGTCTTGTTATAGTAATTTTATTAACCATATAATATAAAAATACGAAGAGACATGGTAAATGTTAAACTAAATGATAAGGTTAATATAGTAACCCAAACCTGTCTAAAATCTATTGGCTAAAAATATTTCAAACCATTTCCACCTTATCCTCGAAATAAGTATCTTTGGAGCCATTATAAATCAAATATTAATTTATATAAAATAATATTTTATGTTTTCCCTAAGGTGCCCCTCACCCCTCTTATAAAAGGGCACTCCCCCTTCTCTCAAATTCATACCTTTAAATCCTTTTGACTTGGCCAACCCCTGCTGAAATAATCTCTCAACATCCCTCACTTCAACCTAGAGGCCTTAGTTTGATCATAAATCCAACCTAAGTATCCCTTTTGATCAATTCAAAAGGAGGAACCCGAAGAAGAGGTAATGTTTTCACCACCCTCTTTCAAGTTCCTTTCTTCTTCAACTTCTTCTTTCTTTGTTATTTCCATTATAAAATAATAAATACAGTATCTTCTATATACAATGAGGTTATTATAAATATGTTACAACCATATCCATTAATCTATCCATCCTTTAAATGACATGTCACCATACGTGCGTACGTACGACTTACTGTCTCCACGTCGTGGTGTAATTGTTATTCAAAACATTTTTAGTTGGATGGGTATGATAATGATGTGTAATTGAATTAAATAATAAATATAACATTATAATGATTCTGTATATATGATATAACATCCAATTATATGTTATTTTAATATCAAACGAATGATATTATTGCTCGTGCGTACGTATGGACTATCGTCTCCACGAATGCAACGAGATTCATTCCCCATCGTATCCATTCAAGAAAAATTCTCATTTGATGATTAAAAATAATGTTTAAAGACATGATATCATTCTAAATATTAATAATATACAACCTATCCATAACAAACAAGACTTATGTAACAAAATATATAAAATAAAACGAGTTAGTTAACACCCGAAACGACGAT
The DNA here is from genome assembly GCA_963277665.1 of Viscum album. Classification (NCBI taxonomy): domain Eukaryota; kingdom Viridiplantae; phylum Streptophyta; class Magnoliopsida; order Santalales; family Viscaceae; genus Viscum; species Viscum album. Next base: position 751,868,125 of record OY728132.1, on the reverse strand, counting down.
AATACTAAGATATTATTAACAAATTAATGTTAAAAGATCATATATGATATCATATTAATGAATATGATTATTTTATAATTTAATAAAAACTATTTCACCATTATACAGGAGGTTAAACTACCCTCAACCAAGGAAAATTACAAGGTAAGGGTTTATTTCAAAATCTCTTCATTATCCGAGGTTGTTTATACGTAATTATCTACTGGGACCTCTTTATCATCCACATCCATGTTCCTTAAAAATGTATTTCAAATCATTCTTAATATTTTATAGACTATGGGTTAAATTCATTTATACACTTGTTTGACTTTTTTATATGAAGTTTATAATGGAATCTTTCTATCATTTTTCAAACAAGGACCTTTTTAACCTTTTTGATAGAATTAATGTAAGAATGCACTTTTTAACTTATACGGAGGGTGCGGCTATTTTCTGCAATTATAAAATCTTTAAATCTTCCATTAAAATCTTATAATGATATTTTCAAAGTAAATGATTAATTTATAATTATGTGACTTTTAAATGATTTCAAAAAAATATATTTCTCACAAATAGTTTTGATTGCATCTATGTCAACATCCTTTGATGAATTTTAAGCTTATTTGAAGTTGATTTATTAGGATACAAAACTTCCATATTGTATTGAAGGTTTTGTGATATGTTTTACTCTGGATGTGTTATTTTTATACCATTCATGGTTTATGGAGAAAGTATCGACATTTTGTATGCTAGTTTTAATATGAATGTTTATGTTATGTTTAACCCTGTTCATATGAGGAATGCATTGGACTTAATAAATGACAGGTGGAGCCCAATATAGCTCCTCAATGCATCAGTAGGTATCATGAGACAAAATATTGTCTTGTCACATGGCCTTGAAAAAATATTATCAGCAGTCTTGGCACAAGGCCCTGACTATGTGGTTATGATAGTATGGAATTATTCATTCCATCATTATGAAAGTGGTTATTGATATTGCATGTGATTATTCGACCAGTAGAATATCCATGTGAATAAGTAAATGGAATTATTTCATTTTATTTATGCCATATTATGCTGAAATCAAGTTTAAAAGGCTTTTGTTTTAGTTATACAATTCTCTAAATGTTTATGCTTATTTATGAAAGTTTACGCTATATTGTTATCCTTACTGGGCATCCGAGCTCACCCCATTCTATGTTTTATTTTTCCTAAGATGTGAAGAAGTATTTTATGAATGACCTATAAGGATAGTATGAGGGGATATGAGTGTGGTATATGGATACAAGATGTTGTTGTAGTTTTTTTTACTTTATGATGTAATGTAAACTTTATGAATGTATCTAGTGATTCCAAGTCTCATTAACTAATCGGTCTTTCGAGACATGATCTTTTGTGATCATTCCAATGTTATGTAATAATGCACCGAATCTGGGTAATTGGGGTCAGGGCGTTACACTATCTCCATGTGACCTAAATCCACCTCCATCCAAACCCATAGGTAGGAAGACATTAGTAATGAAATTCATCCTCTAGATAATTCTATTCTCATTATTTGTATCCTGTAAAACCAAGGCTATAAATTCCCGAAGGAAAAATTGTGTGAGCACAAATTCCAAGTAGGATACCACAAATGAATCTATACAGAGACTATCTATGTGCATCTATTAGTTTAAGTTTAAAAAAATTATAAAACACTTAAAAATAAATCATTTTACTTCTTATAAATCATCCTTTGGTTTTATTTTCAAATCAATAATTCTAAATCAAGGAATATTCAATACAAACAAGGTAATATGAAATATCACGTTTATATTATAATTATAGATAAATAAATTGTTTTCATACATAAATTTATAATAATAAGAACAAGTGGGATAATAGGAATATTGAAATATCATTCATGTAATCTAATCACAAAGAAACCAAGAGGGAGATACATGATAAAAGGGTGTAAGAAACCAAACTGCTAACACACTCAAAGGAATAGAAGATGACAAGCATGAATCCTAATGTCCGGTAACCTTGATCCATAAAAAGCTACACCAAGTATCCCAGACATCAAGGGAACCAACCAAATTGATAGATAATTCCATTAGTTCTCTTCATTTTTTAGATTTTCTCAGTACCCCACGATTTCCTAATGTACTGTTACATTATCATCAAGTTCAAGGGGATAAAAACAATGTTTCATAAATATATTCTAATTTATAAGCCAAAAACATGTTTCATCACCATTTTACATGGTATAATCCATTCCAAATGAATCTCACAATTTCATAAAACATTTATATAGAGATACCAAGACAATCCCATGCTTCAAAAAACACTTCCATTTGAAAATAATCATTAATGCATTTTATCAAAAATATAAAGTTCCAAAAATTGGGTTTGTAATGAAAAAACAATTTTTGAAATCCACTTTCACAGTCCTTAAAGATAAAATCATTTTTTATCAATTAATTTCATAATCAAAACCAACTAAAAACATAAAAAACATAATGTGTGTTAAGGATTAGACCATAAGATAGAGACACCTACTTAATAATGAATAAACGATGTTGCCTCTTTAAGACCAGTGATTGGAAATAAGGAGATCATTTATAAAGAACCTAGATATGATAAATGAAAGGTCAATTATACATATTCATCCTTATTCTAATAACATAGAATCGTGAGACTTTGAAAATCATAGATAACGAGAGGAGATACCAGTTTCGAAGGGGTCCTTTTATCAGATTATGAAGAATAGAGAACCAAACCGTTAATCCGCATAAACATTCACCAAAATATTGGGGAAGAGAGAAATAATATCACAAATGAGCCTCTAAAATTCATATAAACTGGATTATGTTTTTAATGGTTATATTAGGGGTATTGAGAAAACATTTCAGGCAAAAAAACACAATTAGGTATTTACAAATTCACATACCCAATGGTGTCACCGACTAGAAATTGGGCCTCATCAGCTACCTGGTTAGTGCATGAAGAATTATTGAACCTCCAATAATTCCCCCAACCAGTCAGTAGAAGCCCACCAATGGACTCGTGGAACCTACATACTTGTGGAACCTACATACTTGTGGAACCTACATACTTGTAGGTGTTCTTTAAGGAAACACTGGCTATCCAGTGCCCTCACTAGCTAGATAGTGGTCGTCTTCTACCACCAGCTACCCAAAAACCAATCCCTAATTAAAAAAATCATGAATAAAAAAAATATAAATTCTAAATACCTCTCTAAAATTATTAATTCAAACTCATATGTGAAATAATGGATCTTAGAAAATATCCTTATCATATCATTCCTTAGTCTCTACCTGGTACTTTGAGAATATGGATTCATCGTCGATGTCCAAACCACACTAGTTATGGAAAATTAAATGATCATGCATGTATCTACACAGTTGTGACATGTAGAATATTTTGTACATCCAGTCTAACTTTGGGGGAAATTATAGGTAGGTAACAACCCCATCCATCCTATACAAGATCAAAAATATATGGATAAATCTCAAGGATAACTTACTACCTAGAATAAATCATTATAACCCATGTAAATGTTACACCTTTTAAAAACATGATATCCATCCTTGATCTCTTAATGATTAAATCATTGGTTCACTTAGGACTACTAATTTCTCTGGGATATTTTCATCCACTCCAAAATCCCATATACCTTCTCTTTATTTTCTTGAACAAGATCCAACCCTAATAGTGATATCTCTCCTATCTCTATCTTGAACATGGAAGACTTGAATAGTATCATTTATAGGTATATTAAGGGTTCTAGGACAATAATGGTGAGATAACTACTATTTTAATTGAATTATACTATAGGAGAGTAAAACTTCTAGTGACAACTAAAATCCAGGACAAAGGTTCTCATTATATCCTTGAGAACTTGAACAGTTTTCTTGGTATTACCATTCATATGAGGATGGAATGTTGTAATCATATGTAACTAGGTTCTAAAATATTCCTATATGACTCTCCATAACATTTACATGAATCAAGAACTATGTCCATAAAATATAATTTAAATGAAATCAGATGATCTCTCCCACATACAATCAATCCAAACACTATAATTAAAATTTCTCCAAAAAATCAAGGAAGTGGGAAAAAATTCAATCGGTCAATGATCCCCCAGATAATACCATGGCCTCTAAAAAACCTAAGGAGCCCTGTAATGAAAGTCATTGGTATTTAATCCCACATATACTCTGTAATCCCAAGAGTCTAGGACAAACCTATTAGAACCTGATGCTCTATCTTTACCACATGATAGGTGAGATATGTGGAAGTAAACTCAACTAAATTTCTCTTTATCCCAACCTATAAGAATTTGCATTGAATGACCAGGTAAGTATTCTATAATTCTAGATGCACCACCAAGGGTGAAGTATATAACTTCATCATAAGCTCCTCAAACTATACTAACAGTACCACAATCCTTCCACAAAAGAGAATTATGTGTTCCCTACCTTTGGAATATCCATCATCTTAATATTTTATTAATATCCATTAAAAAATATCAAAATCAATGACCCCAATTGAGCCTCCATCATGTTTTATATAAGAATTTGGGTCACAACCATTGAGTAAATGTATTTTATACCTCCCTCATCCACCAAGGATGATTTTAATGAGGTTTAATTATCTAGTGTATCCCCTAATAGCTGAGAATATGACTTTATAAAAATGTCATCAATATCCATATTCAATATCCCCTATATATAGACTATATAAAATTCATAATCCTATAGGAACTGAAACTATAGCCTAAACCCTAGTTTTAAATCCCATTGGGAAAATATATAACTAAGACTCTAATGGGATGAATAAACCATGAACTATTCCCTAAGAAGATAGTTCCTCAACGTATCCAAGTTTAGGGTTACTATTATCAACTCAAAGTCACGGATTGCGTAATTTTTCTCATGGGTTTTCAACTTATTAGACACATAATAAATCACTTAATACCACTTAATTAGCACTCCATCAATTCCTACACTAGAGGTATTTGAAAACACCACATACTCAAATCCAGTATTTGAAAACTGTATGATCAGAGCACTAGTCAACCTCAACTTCATCTATTAAAAATCTATTTTGTAGTACTCGAACCAATAAATGGATTCCCCTTTTAGGTAATGGAAGTCAGGGGGACAAAAATTATAAAGAAAATTCCATAAATATCTTTCATTTCCCTACCAATACAGGGAATTTAAGCACCTTAAACACACTAATATGTGACTCTAAATCTCACACTACATTTCCCTTCAAAAGGATTACACCTACTCCACCCTATAAGATTACATGAACAAGGAAGGGAACCTATTTGATCGAAAACATATAATTTGAGTGATTAACATAATGTTGGTTCTCCACATGTAATTCCAAGATAATCTTTATATGGTCATTGTGCTCAACCTTCGAAACTGAATAGATGAGAATATCATCAATGAATATAATCATGAATATGTCCAAGAAAGGATGGAATATCTGGTTCAAGAAAATAATTAATATAGTCAAGTATTTTATCACACTAAAATTAATAACCAAGAACTATTAATGGTTATAGGTATCGAAATATCATCTTCAAGACATACTATTCCCTAAAAACAGAAACCACTAATAACTGGACCCAAGATAAATCTTCAAAAATCACTTCACTCTGTTAAGCTAGCCAAATATTCCATAAATCGTTTACAAGCTATGTTTTTTCTTGAATGTCACCATGTTAAGATGATGGTAGTCAATAAAAAACCTTAAGCTCCTATCCAACATCTTAGTGAACAATATTAGATCTAGATAATGGGAAACAAAAATCATAAAAAAACCATTCTCTAGGAGGAAACCCAATTGTACTCTCATCTCTCTAAGCATGACCAAGCCCATCCAATAATCTATGTATCATATATAAGAAGTCCCAGGAAGTATGTAAATATAGAAATATACATATTTATGATTTATAAATCATGGAATATCAGTGAGGAAAACATATATTTACAACTCCACCATAGCTTGAAATTGGTTGCCCATTTATTTTATTACACAAAGTGACAAACTCTCTAAATGATTAGTGATCAGTTCTATCTTCCCATACTAAGGCCCTTCATTCCTTTTTAATAAGTCCATCTCTCCTATGAAATGAAATATTGATCTATTGGCTTGGATACACCTCACTATCTAATAGTTAAAGTCTATTTGAGCATGTACTGAAGATAACTAGTCTACAACTAAGATGGGGTTATAAATCTTCATTAGAGCCACAATGAAACCCCATGAAAATAAATATCCATTATGAATGATCTCACACTATTATAAGATGTGAGTGAGAATGGGAATTCTCTCTATTTAAGTCTACAGACTCAAGGTTCAAGATAAGATCTACTAAAAAATACATAACTCATGAGTAAGGTGATGATAAATGAAATAATGGCTCACACAACTGACTATGAGTAATGGTTTCAAAGTAGATGAAGAAAAAATTGTATATAAAATCATGTTGGGAACTAATAGATCATAACTCTCTATATAACACCCTGATATTTTTATGAAATATATTTATAAATAATTTTATAACTTTCATTTCATAATTACAGCAAGTTAAGCTTGCGTTTTATGCAACATCGTTTTACCTTGTGTTATACGCAACAATGTGTTTCAATGAATACAAATTTTATTAATATTTTAACAAGAAAATTATAACATAGTAATTAGTAAAAAATTTATAAAATTATTAATTAAAATACGAAAATATGAATTCTTTGGTGAACAATTTATTTTATATAATGGTAGAAACTAATTGAAAATTAATAATATTATAAATAATATAAAATTACCCAAAAAAATTAAAAATATTTATTAGATTAATATAATTCGACCTGTAACACATAAGGTTATTAATGGGGAAATTTTATGGCTAATTTTCCATAAAAAAAGAGATAGATATTAATAAAACCAAAGAAAGTGACAAAATGGCACACTCATATTTCTTATAAGTATAATAATTTTTATATGCAGATAACTAGGAGATATATTTGTAATGAAATAGGATCTATAAATATAAAATAATTTTCTATATTATGGTAATTTATTTATAATTTTTAGAGACAAAATAATTACCTTTAATTATGACACAATAGTGATGTAGTAATTACTTTGTTAATAAAAATATCAAATAAAATATATTAAAAATATTAAACTAAAATTATTTTTAATTAATTAATGTGATAAAATAATTTTATAAGTGACTATGACATGTTATGAGTCTATTAAATAATTTTTTTCTTAGTTATCTTGATGTTTTGTTTTTATTAAAAGTCAAAGTAATGAATAGTGTAAAAATTGACACTAATGATAATTTATGATATAATATATTATTAATTATTTAAAAAAAATAAATCATTAAAAATTAGAAATTTATTTTTATATGGTAAAAAATATTATAAATTTTTTATTTAAGTACAATTGACACCAAATAAGTAAATAATTATAACCATTTAATATTTAATGATGTATTATCATAAATAAAATGAAAATAGATTCACTATGGGTTAATCAAAATGATAAGGTTTAAAATAATACCAAAACATCCGTAAATTTTATTTTTTGATGTGATTACAACCTTATCTCATATAATATTCTAATTAATGGACTTTTGTTGGTATTTTTAAATAATATAAATTTATTATAAATTAATCTTCTAAGAATTTCCAAAAGTTCCCCCTACATCAATTATAAAAGGGAACCTCCTCCCCCACTTATTCGCATCCCTTTAAGCCTTTAATATCAAAACACTATGACCATTTCCCTTCGAAATATACCAATACACATACTATAGATGATATTATTCTCAAAAGATCTACTCTAGTCTCCCAAAGAGGAGATCTCAAGGAAGTTCACTAAGGAAGTGGTAGTAATCTCCACCGACTATTTCAAAATTAATTCTTATTATACTTATTATTAGTGTGTTTTTTAATTTATAAGGTTATAAATCTCGTATCACCTATATTATGAGATTTTATCATTATTTTGAAACAACCAAAATATGACTATTATTCATCCAATGAAAAATGAATGAACCACGTGTAATCTTTTTTCATTTCCAATTTATCTGGATGGATATAATGATGGAAGTGATAAAAATATATAATTATTATAACATGATATTTATTATTGAATATATATATATATATAACTTTCAATTACATAATTTTTACTGTTAAGTAAATTATACCATCATTCGTGCATATGTACATACTTCCTTCTCCACGATGCGATGAGATTGATTTCTATTACTCAATGTTCATGAATGATTATATAAATATATATAATGAATAAATTTGATATATACCACCTTAATTAAATTATTTAAATGATATAATTATAACCTATGAAGAATATATTGGACTTATATGACAAAAAAGTCTTATAAAAATGAAACAATTAACACCCAAAAGATGAGTAAAAAATAAATATTATTAAACAAGTGATTATATAGTCGTATATGATATTATACATATATATATTGGTACATAATAAGATAATAACATTATTTAATCAATTATACATTAGTTTTTGATATGTAAAAAGGAACCCTAATCTATGTTAAGGGATTATTTTGTCTCACTTTTATTTTTGTGGGACATGTGCTTAATACACCAACTCTTTCTTTTATGTGGTGTTTATTCTTCCCATGAATGTTTTTATGATTATTATTCTAAAGGCTATAGTATTTACATATGAAAATAATATTATTTATTTTATGAGGCATATTGTCATTCTGATTATTAAAGTGCTAAGGGATAATTTTTTAATCTCATTTTTATTCAAGATTGTTCATACGTAAGTATTTACTATGATATATTTTTCATCTACATCCATGTTTCCAAAAAATGAATTAAAAATTATTCTTTCTATTATTATATGATTTTTAAAGTCAATTTTACCAATTGGTATGAAAGGAATATTTTTTCATTTTCTTTACGAGGTACTTTTTTACTTATCCAAAAAAATTATGAGGGGAATGTTTTATTTTAACTTATACAGAAGGAATGGATTTTTATACATTCATGATGCCTTATTACCTTGAGTATTCCCTTACAAGATTACAATTTCATTTTAAAATAAAATGTTTTATTTTAAAAAAATTCATCATTTTAAGAAATGAAAATGATTTCAAATAAGAAATGATATTTTCCTCAAGAAATATTTTAAATGATTTTCATTATTCCTTAATATGTTTTCAAAGTGGCTTCAATGGAAAGGGTTTTGAAATTTTTTTATGTTTTAAAATGTGATTTTTATGTAAATTTCATGTTCCAATTGATATATCAAAATCTTTCCCCATCTAAGATAACATACTTTGTTATGGTTCAAGAATATCATTCATATTCTTTCTCTAGATGGTTTATGTTTTAATGTAATGATGTTTTAAAACCCCACACCTTTTTATGGGTTATTATTTTGATGAAATAAATAATAAACCTTTATCTCTTCCAAATATTATGATATGATTACATGTTTATGGTTCCTATTTCATTTCACGGTTCATGATGTGATTTTTAATGATATTGTGGCACATGTATGTATGATTTCATTATGTGATGGGTGGGACCTATATCTCCCCCAATGCATTAGGTAAAGATTTATATCTCATGAGATAGAATAATATGGTATTAGGAGTGAAACGTGAATATTAATATGGCCATGGGAGTGAATCTTGACTTATAAGATGGTATGAAGACCGAACCCATACTACCAAGATTGTCTGGGAAAAAATTCCTTGACTATTATGAAAATCATATTATATGCATAATTTTATTCCACTAATTTGACGTATTATTATTATGTTATGATTTCAAGTCTTATGTTCTTTATTTTCAAATGATATATGTCTTATGAACTGAGAATATTTATGATATGATTAATCTTTATGATATTTTAGAAGTAGGGTTTAATTCTCATAACATTGTACTGTTATATTTATTTTATGATTCATATCTCCCTTGTTTACCCTTTTTTAGAATTTTAGCTCTCCAATTTTATTATTTTTCTTTTATCCAAGTTATAAGGAAATATTTTAATTGAATTTTTTCTAGATGGATTTTACATGGATGGTATTGATCACCTAATGTGAAATAAGAAAACCTGGAGATAGTGGTAGATAGTGTGTTTTTATTTCTAAACTAGTTGTTTATGAATCCAAAATATTTAGATTTTTTTCTAATTCTTTAAAAATATAAACCTAAAAGGCACTTAGGAATGTAACTAATTAATTATTTAATTTTAATACTGTAAGTTTTGAGGTAAAAAATGGTTCAAATTTGTAAAGTTTATATCATTAGTACTGGATCCAAAAGTGTGGATTTGGGGTTATTACGTTTGGTATCAGAGCAGGGTTTAGACAACTTTTGAGATTAGGATTTTTCTTAAGAGTTGGGGATATCATCAAGAGTTTATAAATTTAAGTTTTATCATATGTTCAATGTCTTAGATACAACATTTGAAGCTTAAAGTTACTAAATTTTAAGGAGATTAACATTATTGTTGGATGATTTTATTTTAGAGGTAATTATGGGTTATTACTTTTTGGAATGGAAAATGAAATGCTAGAGATATAATTTGACTTTATAATATGATATGTTTATTTTTTAGGACTTTGTCATATTTTTGGAATGTTATATTGATTATATAGAATTAGAAAAAGGACAACCAATAGGATTGGTGATAACCCGTCACATCTAGCAAGGCCACATGAATCGAACCCACAACCAAAGGGCGACAAGGGTGAATATCCTACCATGGCCTATGTGAGGTACCTCTTACTATATAATTTTATTTATAGTTGTAAAATTAGATGAATAAGAAATAAGTTGATTTTTTGGGAATATATACTTTATCAATGGGTTTAGATATATATTTATTAGTAGATTAATGTTATTTTGAAAGAAGACTCTTTCTTTGAAAACCATATTTGATAATGTGGGATATTATTTTGGGAATAAAAGTTGAATTATATTTTAGCGGCATATTTGTTTTTATTTTGGATTTATAGTCATTCAGGTTACTTATGTCAATGGTTATCATATTTTGAATATTATCAAGAAACTTCCTTTTTGGTATGAGGAATTAAGATTGATTAATTTTATTTGGATATAAATGATAACAAATTTCCTAAATGTTAATGGGATTAAATACAACTAAATATTTTGGTTCTAATCTTAATAATCTGAATGAATTTTTAGGGTAAATATTTATTTAATAACCAATGTTGAAATTTGGTTATTACTGATATAATGTATTATTTATTTTAGAGAATTATATTATCTGGTACTAAATTTCTTCATTTTGATAAATTCTTACAGATAATTATAATATATTGTTATATTCTTTTGTGGATCTTCATGGTTTAGGAATGAATAATTCAACTCAAATACTCATAGTTGGAAAAAAAACATGAGTTTGTGGTTGTTATTGATTAAAGAATAAGACTCTACATTGAAAGTTAGTATATTTTCTTATGATCTTAAATCTATGTAGTAAAATAATTACTTAACTCTAGGAAATGGATCTTGAAACCAAAATAATTATCATAATACCTTCTTTTCCAATAAATAAAATGGTTCCTTAATTCATCGCAGATTTATGGCTTTTGATTTTTAACTTTCTCTTAATCATTTTCTTTATCTGTCTCCATCAAAACATGAAAGTTTGACCTCTCTTACATGTACATGTTTTCACTTTCCACATATTTTATCCTCTGCGGAAGCCTATTTATGAGTAACTTTGGGTACCCATTATATTTCTACATATCATTTTTAAAATGAATTTTTAGAATATGTTTTTACAAATTGGGTATCTGTGAAAGGAACTTTCAAGTATTTAACCTTTGATAACCCGGATAAATTTTGAGGGTGAAATTAAGGGAGTATAATTGAACAACCAAAGATTTTAATGAAATATATTTTTCAAATAATTTGATAAATTTCATTTCACAATTACAAGATGTTAAGCTTGTGTTTCACGCAACACGAGCTTAGCTTGCATTATATGCAAGACAAAGTTTCTATAAAAACTCATTTTAATAATTTTCAAACAAGATAATTATAACCAAGTAATTATAATGAAAGGTATAATATGATTAATTAAAATATAAATATATTAATTCATTGGTGATCTATTTATTTGAAATAAATGTACAAACCAATAGAAAATTAATAATGTGTTTTTCTAAAAAACTATTCCCAAAAAGAAATTTTATTTTAATAAATAAAATTAATGAAAATTAGTGAATAATAATAAATAAATTTATATGTTTTATATTAAATTAATTTTTTTAATTTATTTAATACATTTTATAGGTATAATATAAGAACAAACAATTTTTTAAGCATAAAAATCTATATTTATCTTAAGCTAGTTTTACCTCCTTTTAATAAAGAACATATTTTAAATAGAAATTTTGAAACATTTATGTATTATTTTTTAGAAAATAAACACCTTTTTTTAAATAATAATAATTTTTTTATTTGGTTTACTTTTTTGGTACTTTTTTGATAAGTTTCATTTTTTAATGAGTAGTGAAAATACTGATTGAAAACATTATTTTATTTGGCTGTCAATAAAAAAAATTATGTTTTAGATTAGTTTTGAATTTGAAATAGTTCATTTTGATCCAAATATGGTTTTTAAAATTAATTTTATACATGAATTTATTATAGAAACATTTTTTAAAAGGATATTTTTCTTAAAAAATTATTTTTGTGACATTTTACAGTTTTTATTTTAACTTTAATTATGAAAATAATGTCATTTTAATTTTGAAAAATGGATTTAAAATTTGTATTCATGGGATAAAAATTTGGTAAGTATGTTCTGTTTATTTTTTCCCTATATGAATAATAACCATGCTAAATTTTTTTACCATGATAAAAGGTAAATTAGTTAATTTTGTTTAAAAATAAAATTATAATGAATATAAAATAACCCAAAAAATTAAAAATATGTATTGGATGAAAATAATTCTACCATTAACACAAAAGGTTTTAAATTTAGTCATTAAATGACCACTTTTTCATGAAAATGACATAGATATTAATAAAACGAAATAAAGTGACAAAATGTCACACTCATATTTCTTATAGGTAAAAAAAATTTATATTATGATTACCAGGATCTATCTTCAAAATTAAATTGTATATAGAAATATAAAATAATTATTTATATCATTATAATTTACTAATAATTTTTATGGACAAAATAATTACCTTTAATGCTTACATAATAGTGATGCAGTAATTATTTTATTAATAAAAATATAAAATAAATGATATTAAAGATGTTAAAATAAATATAATTCGAGTTAATTAAGGTTGAAAACTAATTTTATAGGTGACTATGAAATGTTATGGGTGTATTAAATAATTTTTTTAAAGTTATCTTATTGTATGAATTTTATTAAATGTCAAAGTAATGAATAGTGTCAAAATTGACACTAATGATATTTTATGAAAATAATATATTATTAAATTATTTAAAAATAAATAAAATAATTAAAAATTGATTTTTTATATGGTCTAAAATATCATAAAATTTAAATTTATGTAAAATTTACACCATATAAGTGAATAGTTATAACCATTTAATATTTAAATATTTATTATCACAATTAAAATTAAAATAGATTTAAAATAGGTTAATCAAAATGATAAGGTTTAAAATAAAATAAAAACATGTCTAAATTGTATTGGTTGATGATATTAAAACCTTATCTCATATAATATTATAATCTATGGAATTTTGTGTTATTTTAATATATTATGATTTTATTATAGATTAATCACTTGAGAATTTTCAAAAGTGCCCTTACATCAATTATTAAAGGGAACATCCTCCCTCACTTATTCACATCCATTTGATCCTTGAAGCTCAAAAAAACTCTGAAAATATACCTTAAAACATATCTATACACATTATATAGATGATAGTATTCTAAAAATATCAACTCTAGTGTACCTAAGAGGATATCTAAAGGATGATCACTAATGAAGAGGTAACCATCTCCACCGACTCTTTCAAAATTATTTCATCATCTACAGCCTATTAATGAGTTGTTTCCACTATAAATTGATAAATCTAGTTAAACCTATATTCTAATATATTATCATTATTATGGAATAACCAAATTCCAACTATTATCCATCCTACAAAAAAAGAAAGTACCACACATTTGTATATACGGTCTATCGTCTACACGTCATGGCGTAATAATTGTTTCATTGCCTATTTTTTGGATGGGCATAATTATGGAATTAATAAAAATATATAATGAATATAACATGATATTTATTATTTAATATATATATATATACCATTCACTTCCATAAATTTTACTATTATGGAAATTATACCATCATCTGTGCGTACGTACAGACTACCATCCTAACAATGCGATGAGATTCATTTCCCTTATTCACAATTCAAGAATGATTTTGTAAATGTATATAATTAATAAATATGATATATAACACCTTAATTAAATTATTTAAATTATATAACTATAACATATTAATAATATGTTTGACTTATACAACAAAACGTGCTTAGAAAAAATGAAACAATTAACACCCAAAAAAAGAGTAATAATTAAATTTATAAACTTGTAATAATATGATCATATATGATATGATACATATAAATATGGTTATATAAAAAGATAATAACATTATTTAATTAATTATAACATATTTTTTGATATGTTTGAAGGAACCCCAATCTAAGGTAAGGGATTATTTTGTCTCACTTTTATTTCAATGGGGAATATGCCTTATACACCACCTATTTCTTTTGTGTGGTGTTTATGCTACCCATTAATTTTTTTTAGTATTATTCTTAATTTTAAGGTAGTTACATATTCTTATAATATTATTTATTTTATGAGGCATATTATTGAACTAATTATTTAAGTGGTAAGGGATAATTTCTCAATCTCATTTTTATTCGAGATTGTTTATACATAAGTATTTACGGGGGTATTTTTATCATCAATGCCCATGTTTCCTAAAAATGAATTGAAAAATAATCTTTCTATTCTTATACAATTTTTTAAATTCAATTTTACCCATTTGTATGAAATAAATCTTATATCATTTTTTATGAGGAAATTTAGGACTTATCAAAAAATATTATGAGGATAATGTTTTATTTTAACCTATACGACATGAACATATTTTTATGATTTCATGATACCTTATTACCTAAAATATTACCTTATAAAATTGAAAGGTTATTTTAAAATAAAATGTTATCTTTTTAAATTGTGGGGAATTTTAAGAAAAGAAAATGATTTCAAATAGAAAAGTATATTTTCGTCAAGAAATGTTTTAAATGGGTTTTCATGATTCCTTTATATGTTTTAAAAGTTGTTTCAAATGATAGGGTTTTGATAGTATTTTATGTTTTAAAAAGGAATTTTTAAGGAAATTTCATGTTCCAAGAGATCATTCAAAATACTTCCCCATATAATATTACATAATCTTTTACAGCTCAATAATATCATTCATATTCATTCTCTGAATGGTTTATGTTTTGATGGCCTAATGTTTAAAAAACCCTAGATCCTTTCAAAGGTTGTGATTTTGATGAAATGATTATGAAACATGTACCTTTTTCATAGGTTATGATGTGATTACATTTTTATGATTTCAATTTCATTTCATGGGTTATGGTATAATTATTTATGATCTTGTGGAGCAAGTACGTATGATTTCATTATGTGATGGGTGAGAGATATATCTCCCTCTAATGCATTGGGTAAAGATTTATATCTCAAGAGAAAGAATTAAATGGTCTTGGGAGTGAACCTTGACAACAAAGACATCCATGTTAGTGGAACATTACAACCAAGATGGTATGGGGAGTGAACCAATACTACCAATATGTTCTTGGCATAAATTCCTTGACTACTAAAGAAATAATATTATATTCTTAAGTGTTTTCCACCAATTCCATGTCTTATTATTATTTTATGATTTCAAGGCTTATTTTATTTATTTTCTTTTGATATATGTCTTATGAACTACCCATATATATTCTACAATTTATATTTAAGATCTTGGATAATTAGGGTATAATTGTTATAACCTTATACACTTATATAATTTTATGATTCATATCCCAATTATTTACCCTTACTCAGAATTTGAGCCTACCACTTTTTTTGATTTTTCTTTTACCTAGGTTATAAGAAAAGATGAAACTGAGTTTTGTCTAGAATTATTTTACATGGATGGTGTTGGCTACCTAATGTAAAATAAGAAAATATATACATAGTGGTATATATTTTGTTTTTTGTTATGAACCAGTTGTTTATGTACCCAAAATATTAAGTGTTTTCTTAATTTTTTAAAACTCTAAACCGAAAAGGTCCTTGGGAATATATGTGATCCATTATTTCTTTCTGATATTGTAAGTTTCAATGGAAAACATATGGTCACATTTGTAATGTTTATATCATTACTACTAGATCCATAAGTGCGGGTTGTGGGATAGTACACTCCATATCCTAAACCTAATTTCCCCATGATAAAATAGATATATGAGCCTATAAAGGATATATATGGGTGGGGTGGAAGTGATTGGTAATTTATCCCTACTCTAGGACCTTCTCTTGGTGTGTCAGTAGCTCCACAACCAAAATTGACTCCTTGAGGAATGTGTTTATCAGCTCTGGGAGGTACCTAGTCACAAAATTGTCTCTAATAAGTATCCACATCAATTTTTAACCACCTTCATTGGCTCAACAACTTGGATGGTCATAAAAAATATTCATTATCACATTAGTCATATAAAATAATGGTTGTTAATTTTTTATACCCTATTAATAACCCTAATAAAATTTATCCCATACTCTTGGTCTTATCTCATGTATTTCTCCTCTTTAATCATCTAAACTTCTGATTTCATCTATATTTGGGTGATAACTCATCTGCAGGATGCCTACCAGTACCACCTGGTTCCTATTCACCAGGAAGCTGGAAATCACAACAGCTTGTTCTAGAATCCTAGAATATATGAGGATATAAAGGGGAACAATGCATTAAAAAATATCATAGTGTATTCTTCAATTAAACTTCCATACTGGGAAGAATACTCTAGGGACCATATCAAGGGAGTACCATATAAGATCCATGAATCTTAACACCTACTCATCAACTACCATATTACCCAATTGTATCACTAAATGCTCCTAAATGAAAAAAACCCAAAAATCACTATATAATAATCTTCACCAATTAAGCTCTCAAACTAAATCCACATAAGTATCTTATTATCATGATTATGTAAGATTGTGCCCCACCAATGACATGTTAAATCATAAAGAATATTTTCTATAGCAACCCAAGTAATGATAGAATAAGTATTTTTCTTATTATTAATGTTTATGAATTATATATTAATTTTAAAATTGATATTAACTCTATTTTATATATTTTATAAGACACATAAAAGTGAGTTTCTTCTAAATATTGTGTTCCACGCAAGACTGAGTTATACTGAACAATAATATATTGTTAATAATATTATTATTTAATATGAAAGTTATCACCTAGTCGGTATACTGGTGGGTATGAATGATACTAAACATATTATTTTTACACATGTTTATAATTTTTTTCAAATTCATTCAATATATTTTATAGGGATAATATATGAATAAATCCAGTTTTACACTTAAACACTATATTTTTCTAAAAAACAATTTTACCACATTTTAACAGTGCACTTGTTTAAAAAATAAATTTTTACACATTCCTAAATTTTATTTGAAAAAATAAGCATTATTTTTAAAATAATAATATCAAAATTAACTTGGATAAATATTTCTTATTTTTTTGAGAAGTTTCATTTTTTGATGAATAGTGAAAACACTAAATTTTAATTGAAAAATAAAGTATTAACTAATTTATTTATATAGTTAATTTATATTTTAAATTGGGTTTGAAGTATAATTAGTTACATTATGATTAAACAAATACAATTTAGTTCATTGAAATTAATCTCACAATGAAATTGGATATAAAAACATTTCAAACTATTGAACATTTTTACTATAAAATTTTGTTATTTCATCCCATATGTGGGATTAATTTTAAATTAATTTCTTCCACTTATTTGAATTGAATTTTTCAAAACGTATTAAATAATATTATTTAAAATAATTTATAATTTATATTAATTTTAGCTTTTTTTACTAACAATTTTAGTGAAAATAATTAAAATTAATTACAACGATTAAGATAAAAACGACTTAGTAGTTAAACGTTAATATTAAAGGGAAAGGTGAACAAGAAACATTAAAATATCCATTTTTATGGATGTAATTAGATCATTAATCCTATATTATTGAATTTTTTGTGTTATATAATCCTATTATTTGGTAATAACATGGGTTCACCTATCTTATTTACAAAAATGCCAATTATGTCCTCTCCCTCCCTAATAAAAGGCCTTCACCTCTCCCTCTCTCTTAACACCTCTAAAAACATCTTTCGAGGCCAAGACCCATCCTAATATATTCCAAAATTCCCTACCTTCATCCTAGAATCTTGAAATTGTGAATAAATCCATCCAAGGATTTCATTTGGTGAAATCTAAAGAGTTACTCGGAGAAGAGGTAATACTCATCAATGAGAACTTTTTTTTCTTTCTTTCTCAACCCAGTTAATTTATTTTTATAAAAATATTATATAATAAAAATATTATCTTCCATATACTGATATATTTTTATGTGAAAATTATGAACTATAACTTTACACACTCCCATCAAATAGGATACACAATCATCATTTATGTGTAAGGAAGACTACCATCTCGTGAACTGATGTCATTCATTATTCCATTACCACCTCCCAAGGTTGGGAATATTGATAGACATTAATTTTTTATGTGAAATATATTATATTAATGATTTATTTTTTATTATATAGTTATTATATAACACAGACCTTCATGCTTTCCATTTTTTGGAAGAATGATAAAATCTTTTGTGGATGGGTGGAATAATGCCTCCTCAAAGCAATATGATGCATTCATGTATTACATGGAATGTATTGAAGATGATTTTAACAAATATATGTTATATAAATGAAATATATATAATATTAATGAAATTATTATCTTTATTTAAATATAATATATCACTTTCATTCTTACCTTTTTATACACTGAAAAAGTGATAACATTGTTTGTGGATGTGTGGACTATATCCTCCTCAAAGCGATGTGATTCCTCATTTACTATTACCACATCCATAAGAATGATATATATAAGCATAATTAAATAATTAATATGATTATTATTTCATTATTATTATTAAATATATGTTAAAATAATGACCTCTTTGACTATAGTTAACCCACCAAAGTCTTTTTAGCACATAAGCAGAATATTAGTCAAAGCATCTGATGTAAACTTAATTGATTTAGTAATTGTATAAAACATTGTAAGACGAGAAAAAAAATTAATAATAAACTTTAAAAATGTTATAAAGAGATTAAATATTTAACATATATTTATTATTTACAACGATAAGGATTCATATCAGACTTAAGGTAAATCACTTCACCACAATCTCCTTTCATTAAGACATATTTTGATGTTATACACCCACATTCTTTAGTGAGGTGTCTATAAAGACTATTTGTAATGTTAAATAATGAATTTATTTATTCTTCTTTTATTTAATTTCTTTAAATTATATTCCTTCATGGGGATTATAATTCAAATGTTTCCAAGTTTTATGAGACACTTTGATTTAAAAATATCTTTTTAAAAGTTTAAAGATTTAATTTAAAAATATATTCCTACTTGTAAATATTATCTATATTATTTTATATTTTTATTTATATGGATATAAAAGGATTATAAAGTTTTTTTTATGTCTATTTTTAACTTCATTCCAAAGTTTTCAAAAAAGATTATTTTTACATTTTCTATATGGAATGTCTAACTTTCTTTACAAATGATATAATGAATGTTATTTTTAATGTATATGAAGAAAACTACATATACACCTCCAGAGCCATTTTTTTATATTTGGATTCATCTTCAATACATTAAGTTTTTTAAATAAAAAATAAACCCCTATTTCCATTTTTTGGGAATTTTTTAATTAAAATTGTGTTTTTAAAACGCATTGATTATTTCAATAACTTGAAATAATTTCAACTAAATGAAAATTAAATTTTATCAGTGAAATGTTAAAAATTGAAACAATTTATGTCTTATAATTATGTTATAGTTCCTAGAAATTATGATAGGTGTTTAAATTATAAACCAATAATGGGCGGTTCCTTGATAAACCAATGATTGGTGGTTCCTTGATAAACCAATGGTGGGTGTGTTTCTAATATCCCTCTAATGCATTAGGTATGGAATTCAACCATTTGGTTATTCCATTTAAATTCATGGAATGTATATAAGTTGACCGCCTGGTTATATCATTTATAATAATGGAAATTATAATGATTTTACAAGATAATTTTATGTCTTATCTATTCCTTTCATGGGTTTTATGGTAATCTTGTTATTATAAAAAGGGTAAGTAATGAGTTTATTTTCAAAGGAATGTATTTACTACAACTTAAGGATAAAAATTATTACTTTATAAAAAAGTTTTCAGGAGTTTATCATGTTTTAAAAGAAACCTTTATGTGTTTTATTTTTACAGAAGTTTTTTTATGAAATTTTTTATAAAAATATTTTGGAAGAGAAGGTAAATTTCTTATGTAATAAAATGTTAATTTTGACCCCTAAATTTTTTTTTAATAAAAATAAAATCCTTATAAACTAATAGGTTTCTTTATTTTATTTCATATCCCTTAATGATATTTTTTCTCATACCAAATTTTATTATGTTTTTAATAGGGTTTTAATTTTGAATATGGACAAGGAGGTGGTAAAGTTAAAAATTATGGTGATGTGATATGAAAAAAATTGACATATTTTTAGAAGTTTTTTATTATGTGAAAAATAAATACTAAATGATAGTTCCCACTTTGTAATTAATGTTTTTTATGTATGGGTTATGCCATATTTCTCTAAAAATATAAACCTAAAAAGATCCTCGGGATTTTAAGAATGATAATTCTTGTCTAAAGACACTAGAATATGTTATGTTTAAGGATGGGTCCTTAAAGTTGGTATCAAATGAATATTTTAGATAAATTTAGATTATATATTAATATTAGTAGTATTCCCTAGAACGGGTTCACATTATGGTTAATTTAAATTGATAAATCATTTTAATATTACCATATTACTTTATCTAAGGTATGTTTCCCAGAATGGTTTTCCCCTAAGGAAATAAGGAACTTGTAATAGGAAGGAATTGAGAGGAAAATATCCTTCCAAATCAGTATCTTGAGATGGTTTGAATTCAAAATAAGTAATTTGTTATAGTGATGGATCGATTGACATTGGATATAAATTGGGGTGGTGTCAATTCAAGATAGAAACCAAATATACCATAGATGAACATGATTATAATGGATCATTTTATGATACAATATCCCCCACCATTCAGAGGATCATCTGACTCTATTCTAGTTGAAGGATGAATTAAAACCCTTGAAAAGATATTTTATGTCATGGGTTGTTCTGATCACCAAATAGTAACTCTTTCAATTTATCATTTTGAAGGTTAATCATACCAATGGTGGTCAATAGTTATGTATATTAGAGAAAGTGGAGAGATTTATTCCTTAGAAGGGGCTGGATTTAAGAATATTTTATTTGAGAAATATTTTCTGAAGGCTATTTTAAGTAGGATAGATAATAATTATTGTAATTAAGAAAAAAAAAGATAAAGATTTGGTGGATTCATAAAAATAAAACTTCACTCTATTGGTGAATTATGCCACAAATTTTATCAAATATATTGATTGTTAAATAAATCGGTTTTACTCAGGATTGAAGCTAATATATCAAAGGTTATTAGCTTCTCATGAGTTCAAAATTTAATATAAACTTCATCAATATGATGAGAGGGTGTGAATGATGTTTTCTAATTATCATGTGTCCCATGAAAATGAAATGAAAGAAGTGGTCTAGTTATAAGGAAATGGAAAAACATTCATTAAAGAATTATGGAGGTAAGAAAACCAAATTCCCATATTGTGAGAATAGTGGTAAAAAGAATCATGGGGAATGTATTTCAATGTATAGGAAGTAATTTATATTTTTAAGATTTTTCATATAGCTCATGATTATAAGGTAGATTATCATGAAAGAAATTAAAATCCAAAAGTAAGATTATTTAGTTGCAACAAGATACTAAATTTTGACAATGTGTGTCCAAAGTTGATTACTCAGGGGGAACCAGTAAGATTGAATGAAAAAGGGTTTAGAAAAAGACTTTTACACTATTTTAGTTAGTATTGGGATATCAATTGAAGTTTTGACTACTTTAAAAAGATTAGTATTTTCCAAAGATTGATCTATGGTCCAAATACTATCATTTGAAGGTGAATGAGGTTGACATTCCAAAGACAGAGTTTTCGACAAGATATGTGCATTATGAGTTTGTATTTATACCCTTTGGGTTATCTAATGAACTTTATATGTTTATTAATCTAATGAATAGAGGATTTAATTAGTTTTTTGATCATTTTGTGGTTGTGTTTAAAAATGATATTTTGGTATTTCCTAAAATCCATGATGAACATGAAAGGAACTCAAGGACTTTTTTGAAACTATATAAAGAAAATAAACAATATGGAAAGTTTAGTAAGAGTGAATTTTCATTGTAAAAAATTTCATTCCTTGGACAAATTGTTTCTATAAATGGTATAAAAGTTGACCATAATAAAACAAATGTTGTTTAATAATGTACAAGACCCCCAAATGTTATAGAAATTTATAGTTTTCTGGGATTAGTGTGTTACTATAGGAGGTTTGTTGAAAACATTTCTAGGTTGTATATACAACTAAAAAATTTAACTAAATAAAAAGTTAAGTTCATCTGAACAAAATAATATGATTACCTTTTTTCAAGAACTGAAAAGAAGATTGGTAAATGCTATAGTGTTTTCCCTACCTACTAGAAATGGTGAATTTTTCATCTAAAGTGATGCTTCATTAAAAGTACATGGTCATGTCCTGATGCAGAATGAAAATTTAATTGTTTTTCTTTATATCAGTTGAAAAATCATGAGTAAAATTATTATACACACGATCTGGAATTAGAAACTATTGTTTTTTCTTTAAAAAATTGGAATCATCATTTATATGGAGTAAAGTGTGAAATATAAAATGATCATAAAAGTTTAAAGTATATACTCACTTAAAAAGGTTTGAACATGACATAGAGAAGATATAAAAAACTAATCAAGGATTAAAATTTCATAGTTAATTATCATCTTAGAAAATAAAACAAGGTGTTTGATACTTTGAGTTGAAAAAATAATACTCCGCTAACCATGTTATGTTTATAACGTGACCTTTGGTTTAATGATTTGATAAAATTTGGCATATAAGTTATAGATGCTTGGACATCCTATATTATGTTTTAGGTTTTAGTATAATAGAATTTGTCATAAATAATTAATAAAGATATGAACGAGTATCAATATTTCTTGAAAAGCTATAATCTTCTAAGAATATAAGTTTCCTTATTTTAATATTTATGAGGATGTTGTTTTACATTTTGGAAAAAATATTATGCATTCCTTGTGATTACTAGATGAAGAAAGAGTTGTTGATTAAAACTCATAATTCTTTATTTTCTATTCATCCTGGTATACTTAATATGTACAGAGACCTTCGGGATTATTACAAGTGGGATGGTATGAAATGAGATATTACTGACTTCACCTTGAATTGTTTGACTTGTCAGTTGGTCAAATTATAATTATAATTACTAAAGGGGATACTTTTCCCTTTTTCAATGTTGGAGTGTAAATGGATGAATATATGAATGGATTTAGTGGCTGTATTTCTAAATACTTCTCATGGTAATAAAAAAATTTCAGTTATTATTGGTCGATTAAAAAAATATTAACATTTCCTTTACATTCGTGATATAATGCATTTAGATATTATTTCTCTACTATATCTAAAGGAGAAAACTAGGTTAAATGAAGTACCTATCTCTACTATATTAGACTATGACCCCAGGATCATATATATTTTTTTTAAATGACTTTATAAGTCATTGGTTTCTGAAATAAATTTCATTATAGCTTTTCATCCTCAGTCTGATGGATATTATGAGTGGACGATTCAGACATTGGAAGACATACTAAGTTCTTTCTCAATAGATTACTAGGGAATTGGGATCAAAATATATCTTTAGTTTATTTTTTTATAATAACAATTTTAATTTTAGTATAAAAATGGAACTATTTTTTAAATTATATGGAAAGAGGTGTCGGAAACCAGTATTTTGGGATTATATACGAAAAAATGAAGTTGATGGGACTAGATTTGTTATAAGAAATGTTAGTGAAAGTTTAGTTGATTCAGTGACACATGAAGACTACTCAGAGTGGGTAGAAAAGTTATAAGGATAACTTAAGGAAAGATATTTATTTCAAGATAGGTGATCATGCCTTTTTAAAAGTTTCTCTATGGAAAAGTGTGATGCATTGTGGTACGAACTCGAAACAGAGCCCATGATTTATTAGACCAGATTAAATCCTAGAGAAATTTGGATCAGTTGCCTACCAAGTTAATTTTCCTCAAATTTTATCCTAGGAAGACAACATATTTCATGTTTCAATGTTAATGAAGTATGTACTCGATTCATCTCATGTTTTGAATCATCAAGCAGTTTATCTCGAAGAGAACTTTTCTTATAAGGAACAACTGGTTCAGATTCTGGACCATAGAGATCATGTATTGCGGGAAAAAGTAATTCACAAGGTTATTTTTTTATGTAAAACCCATATGGTCAAATAAAAAACATTGGAATCTGAAAATTCCATGATTCAAAGATACCCCCACAACTTCAATAAATTAATAAAATTATAGGGATGCGATTTCTAGGGGGAGAATGTAACAACCTACGTAATGATAGATTATGTATTTTTCATATTTAATAATATCAATGAATTAGATAGTAATTTATAATTAAAAGGGATAATATTTTCAATAGATAATACGACACATAACAATGAGTCTCTTGAAAATCATTTGTTTCATAAAAGACTAAGTTATACCGAATAATAATATATTGTTAATATTAATATTTCATATGGTAGTCATTGCCTTGGAAATATATTTGAGGATATAAATACGACAAGACATATTATTTTTACACACATTTGTAATTTTTTTTAAAATTCATCCAACATATTTGATAGGCATAAGATTAGAATAAACTCAGTTTTACGCTTAAAAATATTATTTTTCTAAAAACCAATTTTACAAACTTTTAATGGTGAAATTGTTTAAAAACTAAATTTTGACACTATTATAAATATTATTTGACAAAATAAACTTTATTTTTGAAATTGGAATATCCAAATTTTATTTCATTGAATTGTTTTTGAGAAGTTTCATTTTTTGAAGAATAGTGAAAAACACTGAATTTCAATTGAAAACTGCATTTCTGTATAATTTATTTATATAGTTAAATTATATTTTAAATTGGTTTCAAATTATAAATAGTTTAATTATACATTAATAAATCCAATTTAGTTTGTTTTAATCAATTTACCATTTAAATTGGATATAAAAACATTACAAATTTTTGAACATTTTTTACTTCAAAACCCTTTGTTTTGTCCCATCTGTCAGATTAATATTAAATTAAATTAGATCAATTATGTAAATTAAAATTTAAAAAATGAATGAAATATTTGGAATCATCATAATTTATAATATCGTGTATGTTCAACTTTGATTATGTACAAAAAATATTAGTGAAATAAATTAAAATTAATTACAACGATTAAGGTAAAAAAATGACTTTAATTAGTGGTTAAACTTTAATATTAAGGAAAACTAACCTATAAACTAGTCCAAACCCCATTTAATGTCCATATTGAGACCATTAAATATCTAGGATAGAATTTTTTGCGTTATGGAAGCATCTTGTTAGGAAAAAACATGGATTCATCTAACTTCTTTTTGAAAATACTAATTGTGTCCTCTCCCTCACTTATAAAAGGCCATCATCACTTCCTATCTCTCCACACCTATAAATCTGTTTTTATAGTCCAATAACCGTAGAAATATATATAATAATTTCATACCCTCATCCTATAAACATTACATTTTACATAAATCTATCCAAGTAAGTCTATTTGTGCCAACCAAAAGGAGTTACATGAAGAAGAGGTAACATTCATCAATGATCACTTTTTTATTCTTTCTTTATTATACCCAATAATTTATATTTATATCATGATTATATAATAATATCATTATATTCAATATAATAATAATATTTTTATGTTATTTTTATGAACTAAAAATTCACACACTTATACAAAATGGGATACACAATCATCGTTTCTATGTACGGTGGACTACCGCCTCATGAGTCGATGACATCCGTTCTTCCATTAACACCTACAAAGGTTGAAAATAATGATGAACATCCTATTTTTATATGATATATATGATATTTAAGATTTATTTATTCTTATGGAATTATTATTTAACACGTAACTTCAGCATTTCCATTTTGTGGGAATACAATAACATCATTTGTGGATGTTTGGACTATCGCCTTCTCAAAGCGATGTGATTAGTACATGCTTTACATGAAATTTATTAAGGATGGTTTTAATAAAAATATATGATATACATTAATTATATAAGATATTAATGACATAATTATATTTCTATAAATATAATATATCACTTTCATTCTTACCTTTTCACACGCTGAAAAAATGACAATGTTGTTTGTGGATGTGTGGACTACCCCACCTCAATAAGATGTGATTCTTATTTTATCATCAAAAAATAAATAATAATGATAATGTAAGTATAATTAAATAATATTATGATAATTATATCTGGATTATTATATTTTATATGTTTAAATAATGACCTCTTTGACCATATTTAACCAACCAAATTCTTTTTGGAACATAATCCGAATATGGTCAAAGCATTTGACATAAACTTAATTGATTTAGTAATTGTATAAAACATTATAATAAGTGAAATAAAATTAATAATAAAAATTATATAGTTTCTGACTAAAATAAATAATTAACATAAGTTTATTCTTCCGAAAGGTAAAGACACATGTGATTGGTCAGACTCAAGGTAAGGGACTTCGTCTCAATCTCCTCTCATTAAGGCACATTTTGATGTAATACGCACACCTTATTTTATGAGGTGTATATATAGAAAATTTAATATATTATATCATGAATTTATTTTTCTCATGTTATATTTTATTTAAATGTTATTCTTTCATTGGGATTATAATTCAAATTCTACAAAGTGTTATGAGACACTTTGATTTAAAAATATCATTTTCAATGTTTAAAGATTTCATAACAAAATATTTTACTCCTTTTAAATATTATTGATTTTATTTTATATGTTTATTTATATGGATATAAAAGTATTATAAAGGAAATTTTATGTATATTTTTAATTTCATTCAATGTTTTTCAAGAATTTTTATTTTTACATTTTATGTATGGAATGTTTGAACATTTTTCAAATAACAAAAGAAATGTTCCTTTTAATGTATAAGGTGACAAAAAATTCTCCACTTCCATGACCATTATTCTATATTTGGATTCCTCAACAATCCTTCATGTATTTAAAAGAAAAAAATCCCTCTTTCCCTTTTCAAGGATTTTTTTATTTAAAATGTGTTTGGAAAATATGTTGATTATTTCAATAACCTGAAATGATTTCTTATGATTCTAAATTAAATTTTATGAGTGACATGTTAAAAATTGAAATCTTTCGTGGGTTATGATTATTTTATTGTTATTGGAAATTATGACATGTGATTATGTTATAAATCAATGATGGGTGGTTCTGTAATAAACCAGCAATTGGTGGGTTTGTGATATCCCTACAATTCATTAGGTATGGAAGTTGATCATATGGTTATTCCATTTTTAAGCATGGAATGTATGTAGGTGGACCTCATAGTTATTCCATTTATAAGAATGACAAGTATAATGATGTTTCAATGTAATTTTATGTTTTATCTATTATTTCTATGGATTTTATAGTAATCTTGTGATTACAAAAAAATGGTAATTAATTATCTTATTTTCAAAGTAAAGTATTTAGTAAATATTAAGGGTGAAATTTATTGTTTTAAGAATTTTTTTTCAAGAGTTTATCAGGTTTTCAAGGAAAATTTTATATGTTTTATTTTGCCTTATGTTTTCTGATGAAATGTTTTATGAAAATATTTTGGTAGTGAATGTAATTTTATTGGGTAATAAAATATCAATTTTGAGCCATAAACCTATTTTTTATTAAGAGGAAAATTTTCATGAACTAATGGGTTTTTTTCTTTTCATTAATATCCCTTGCTATGATTTTTGTGATTATATCACATTTTAAAACTCTTTTCATTAGGTTTTAAGCATGAATTGGAAAAATAAAGGGGTACAGATCGAAATTATGGTGTTTTGATATGAAAATGAAAACATGCATATTTTGAAAAGTTTTCTATTATAATAAAAATGGATACAAAATAGAAGTGTCTGCTTTGTAATATATGGTTTTCTTATGCATGTTTTATGACCTAATTATCTAAAACTATAAACATAAAAATATCCCTAGGATTATAAGAATGATAATTATTTTCTAAAGAGACTAGAATATGTTATGATTAAGTATGAGTCAATATATTAGCTACCAGAATCTCCATTAGGTTTGTGGGAATTTTAATAAGGCCAAAGAATCATACAATAGCCTCTTTATAGACCACACCAATTAAGGGTTAGTATTTCCCTAAAACATTGGTGGCATCCAACATTTTAAATCATGTAATGTTCTCAAACTTCACATTCTATCATATCATCCTATTGGAATAACAAGCTTCCATCATAAAGGGAATCATCTTCTTGCACATTGGGTTGCCGATCTACTCACTACACAACGGGAAATGTAACTACTCTTTACCTAACTAGAATAAATACCTCAAGTTATGGTCCTATAATGGATGTTTCACCTCTCAATAGATCATCATAATTGGGCTCAATGATAGGAAAAAATTGGACTTGACTCTACCTCAGAATCCAAGATGACTGACCACATGGATATGTCCTAATATTTATAAGATGAAAGATGATTAAGAAAACATATCTAAGGAGAAAACTCTAGAAGTTCTTGTAAATAAATGATCCATTCCTATATGAATCATGTTCCATTATTTTCCCCCCCAAATGGTGCTCAATATGATGAGTTTGAAAGAAAGTTATCAGAGTCCTAGTGAATGGATGTGTCAGTTTATACAACACCACTATATTATGTGGCCTAGAATCCAAATTAAAGATGACTTAACATTTTTTTCCTAAAGTTATATCCATCTACACACAACACCTAACTCTAAACTTCATCTCTAGGATAAACCCACTTTGATACCACTATTACATGATCCATCCCACCAAGACCTCTCCTATGAAATGGTAATATGAGAGTGTCACCCTAATATAAACATCAATAGGCATGGGGCTTGCGACTATGAAAAAGTAGGAATAACACATAATATAGGGACTTAGAATAATCAATCTATATAAAACTAAGACCACTACATGATTCATGATAAAGATGAAGATATAAATATCTAACATAAATAGATAATATGTATGAATTTTAGATCCACTAAGTATCACAAAGTCATAATAACATAATTAAATATTACAATAGGGAAATAAATTCCCATCTAAGGATGTAAAGGGAAAGCACTAAAATAGATAACAATAGTGATGCAGCTATAATACCAAGCTCTTGAAATAAATAACTTACATTAGAACCACTAATTGAAAGCACTAATCTCTTCCAACCCCATGTACTCCAAAGTCACCATTGAACTGTATGTTATCTTCATAACAAAAACAACACATTTGAGTGAGGACACCCATACATGGGTCTGTATATATATACCCAATAGTACGCCTCAAAACTATGAAGGAAAGACTAAGACTTATTATATCATAAACCATAAGGGATATAAAGGATAAATACATCTTTAAAAAAATATTTTATTTAAGGATAGTAAATTGATAACACTAACTAAAATCACACTCAACTCATAGCATCCATAGAAGAATTAAAACATTGCCTCATGAATCAAATTCCCCAACAAGTATCCTAATAACCTCACTGGAATCATAAAAAATAACATGTGATTCATCATATATCATGTAAAAATCATGGCTCGTACTTAGAAACTAGGAATAATATATAGTTGATAAATAGAACAAGAAATTTGAGTAGGATGGGGAATATTAATCACACAAAATTTATAAGAGAGAAGTAGCAGTCCGCTGAATAATCTGATCTTCATGCTGGAACCCTGCTACAGGTCCTATAGAGATAATTACAAATTTTATATTTCTAACATAAAAATGTCTATATATAGAAAACATACTAAACCATTATGATATATGAGTAAATGTACTTAGGATTGGATATCCACTTATCCAAAACGAGCAGCTGGTGTAGAAGTCAAAAATATACCCTAAAGATATAGCCTTAAACTATATGGTAGCTCTTGGGGCACGCCACATTGTGCAAATTTTTTTAGAGAATACCCATGATCTCCACACACTAGGTAAAGTTGTGGTGAACCAAACCATGAACCTCACCTGGCCATAGATAAAGCCAGTTTTTCTTATATCATGGACTATACTGCGGTTCATCCCCACATAAGATGGCCCACATGGTCTTGCCTATAACGCCTCGACCCCAGTTACCCAGAGTCGGTGCATTATTACATAACATTGGAATGATCACAAAAGATCAAGTCTCGAAATATCGATTAGTTTAGTAGTCTTGGAAACACTAGATATATTCATAAGTATTATATTACATCATAAAGTAAAAAAAAACTACAACAACATCTTGTCTTCATATCCCCTCATACTACCCCTGTAGGTCATTCATAAATTACTTCTTCACATCCTAGGAAAAATAAAACATTTAAAGGGGTGGGATCATATGCTCAGTAAGGATAATAATATAGCAGAAACTTTCATAAATAAGTATAAACATTTAAGGAAATGTATAACTAAAACAAAAGCCTTTTAAACTTGAACTTCAGCATAATATAGAAATGATAAAATGAAATAATTCCATTTACTTATTCACATAGATATTCTACAAGATGAATAATCAGATGCAATATCAATAACCACTTTCATAATGATGGAATGCATAATGCCAGACTATCATAACCACATATTCAAGGCATTGTGCCAAGACTAAAAATAAGATTTTGTCAAGGCCTTGTGTCAAGACACTACTTTGTCTCATGAGACCTACCGATGCATCGAGGAGCTATATCGGGCTCCACCAATCAATTACTAAGTCCAATTCATTCCTCATATGAAAAGTTTGAAACATAACATAAACATTCGTATTAAAACTAGCATACGAAATTTCAATACTTTAACCACAAACCATTTATGGTATAAAAATAGAACATCCACAGTCAAAAATATCTCATTCGATACAATATGGAAGATTTTATTGTATCATATTAAACACAATCGATAATAATAAAGGATATTGACATAGATTAAAATAATCATCAAAATATTGAGAGATATATCCCCTTTTTTCTTGAAAACAATTAAATGTCACACTATTTGTCAAGAAGCCATTTAAAATAGATTTATAAATCAAAATTTCTTATACCACTTTGAAACTTATAAAAGGAATTTTGATTTGAAAACTTTAATTTCCATATAAATAAATCCTTAAAACCATTTTAAAAAACATGGACATTAATGAGAAAGATTAAGAATAATAAATCTTTAAAACATTTTAAAATGATATTTTAGTTAGAGTTCCTAACCAAAAGAGAGACACCTGAATAAAAATAATTGAGGTAATAAAAACTTTTTAATATCATGATAATAAATTTATTCATGATATACTATGTCAAAGTACATTATATACACCATATAAAAGTGATTTGGCATATAACAACAAAGGAGTCCCAATGGAATGTAAATTGAGATAAAATCTCTCATAAAGGTCGTATCCTTATGTTAAGGATAAATCAACGACCTAATTATGTGTGAAAAATATAAATACACTCAATATTATTGGATATTCAGTGTAAAACAATTAAAGTATATTCACACATATTCTTGTAAAAACCACACCAATGAATTGGATGTTTAACTCAACAATGGAGATTGAGTAAAAATTACTCTTATAAAGTTCATACCGATGACTTGATAATTTATAAATGGAGTGATTATGTGTATGAAAAGAATATCCATAGAAAGGGGAGTGTAAATTATGAAATAAGCAAATGAATAATGATTCCACACATAATCTTGGAGTAAAATAATCAATGAAGTATGTATGAAGTCGAATAAGTAGAAATTGAAATTTCAAATTCCCTTATTGATTTGGTAACTTATAAAACATACACCCATGAAAAAAGGATCATACAATGATGATGTAAATATCCATGAATTAAAGTATATTACACAATGAATACAAACATGGGCAGTACACACACCACGTGCAATAAATAAGTGGTGAACAATGGAAATCTCACGGAATTAAAAGTGAGATAAGAAACCCCTTACTTTGTACTTTTTCCTTGGTCGAGGGTAGGTTAGACTCTTGTATAATTGTGAAATAATTGTTAATGAATTATACAAGAATAATATACATTAATATGATATCATATATGATCTTTTAACATTTCATAGTTAATAATATGTTAGTATTATCTTTGTTTTAGGTGTTAACTTACTCATTTTCTTTTATAGGTTTTGTTACATAAGTCATGTTTATTATGGATAGGTTATATCTTATTCATATAAAGAATTATATCAAGTCCTTAAAAATTATTTTTAATCATATAATGAGAATTATACTTGTATGGATACGATGGGGGATGAATCTCATCGCGTTTGTGGAGACGGTAGTCTGTACCTACACACGAGCGATAATATCATTCTTTTGATATTAAAATCATATATAATTGGATGTTATATCATATATACAGAATAATTATCATGTTATACTTATTATTTACATGAATTAAACATCATTATTATACCCATGAAAATAATAATGTATTGAATAACAATTACACCACGACGTGGAGACGGTAGGTCGTACGTACGCACGTATGGTGACATGTCATTCAAAGGACGGATAGAATACTGAATATCGCTATACCATATTTATAATAACATCATATTATATAAAATATAATTGAGTTATTATTCTAGAATTGAAATAAAAAATAAATAATAAGTTTTAAGAAGAAAGGAAATTGATAGAGTGTTGTGAAAACATTACCTCTTTTTCGGATTCTTCCTTTTGATTTGATAAAAAGGGATCCATAGGTTGGCTTTCTAATCAAAATAAGTCCTCTAAGTTGAAGTTAGGGATGTTTAGAGAATATTTGGGCAGGGTTTGGCAGATCCAAAAGGCTTTGAAGGTGTAAATTAGAGATAAGGGGGAGTGCCTTTTTATAAGAGGGGTGAGGGGCACCTTTGGAAAAGCTAGAAATATAAATTTATAATAAATTCATATTCGGTTTATAATGGCTCCAAAGTGTATTATTTAAATTTTAAGGTAGTTATGGGTCTAAATACTTTCAACCAGTATATTTTAGACAGGTTTGGGTCACTATATTAACCTTATCATTTATATTTAACTCTTAGTTAAATAGTTTTACATTTACCATGTCTCCTTGAATTTTTATATTATATAGTTAATAAACTTACAATATACCTCCAAGAGACCCCCAAGTGGTCCATTAATGATACACCTATCATTATATATGTATTTTGGACGATCCTTAGATTTTTAAGAATAGAATATCAATTAAAAATATAATATTTGTATTAAAACTCTTTTATGTCAATTTTGACACTATTGGGTATTTTCTTTCTTATAATTTCATAACAGCATTATTACTTCGAAAAAAATTTATATAACCAATCCTAATATGTCATATTAACCTAGAAAATTATTTTAATTCAAAAGAGGTCTAAAATTACATTTATGTTTATATTTATAATATCAATTATTTTAATATTTCATTAATTAGGTAATAACTTCATCACCATTGTGTCATAAATAAATTAAATTATTTAATGTCAAAAAATTATAAATAAAATAAAATTATGTATTATGTCTTTATATATTTATAATGACTATTTATAATTGAATTTATCTTATGTATAACCCTATATTAAAAATGTTTTAGTTATTAAACTTTGAATTTATCTCTTTTAACTCTTCTTTGAATTAAATAATTATTAATTTACCTAATCTAATCCAAGTTGACCTAAATGATAATATTTTATTCCTAAGGTTGTTTTTGGTAGATATAAACTTTTACAATAGAATTAGGACATGTGTTAGGGTAATATTAATATCATTTTTACCCTTAATTACCCTATTTACTTTTAACCGTAGTAAATAAAAGTAAAAAGTTACTATTCACCAAAAAATATTTTCATCTCATCGAACCACATTTTACTCCTTCATATTAAATTTGTCTCTAGGATTT
The DNA here is from genome assembly GCA_963277665.1 of Viscum album. Taxonomy (NCBI): domain Eukaryota; kingdom Viridiplantae; phylum Streptophyta; class Magnoliopsida; order Santalales; family Viscaceae; genus Viscum; species Viscum album. The sequence continues at coordinate 751,833,420 of OY728132.1, read as the reverse complement.
TCAAAATTACACTCACAAAAGCAGTAAAATTATGTTTTATGTTAATTTCCAAATTCTCCCAGGAGATGGGTAAAAGATGGTGAAAAGTTCAATAAAATTTATATATATCTAGCATTATTCTAAACTAACTCCAATGAATTATATTGAAAATATATAGGTAGTATGTATCTAGTTCCACCTTAATTAAATTTAAATAAAATAAATAATTATTTAAATAAAAATTCGATTTTAAACTATAACTAAGTGTTTTTTCACTATTCATCAAAATATGAATGTTTTCAGAAAAATACCAAAAATTCACCCAAAGATAAATTTGATATTACGAATCCAAAAATGAAGTCCATTTTGAAAGATAAAATTTATAAAATTTCAAAAAGTGGGTATTACTATTCATAACGGCTAGTTTGATTGGTTGTGGTGTGTGTTAGAACTCGAATTTGCGTACAACACATGCTACTGTATTATTAAAAGAGAAGCATATCGTGGAAGCTGGAGGTGTTACATTCTCTCCTCCTTCAAATAATTTTGTCCTTGAAATTTTTAAAATTGGGCTTGGGAATATAATGGAAAGTCCTACATAGGAAAAAGAGTCAATAAAACTATCACCTTAAAAGAAAGGTTGAGAAGTACAAAAGTCACCCAAGATAACTCATACTAGGATTCCATGTTGGAGAGCATGGATATGGAAGATAAACTATGTTTCATGTTCTGATGGAGAGGGATGGAAAACATGATGAGGAGAAATTTAACAACAAGAAAGCCACAAAATTGTTATGAGACAATCGGTCATTAGTTTCCCTGTATGAAAAGTATACAGACAACATTTTTTAAGTTACATTACAGAAAGATGAGGAATTCATTTACGAGATTGACTAAGAAAATAAAGAGATATACTTACTTTTTAAGTATAGTTTCATTCTTTAATAAATTTCCACCACTAACTCATTTTTTTTAAATGAGGAGTATTCAATAATACTTGGTCACAATGGAAGCGATAGAATAAACTTCTATAGAATCACATGATCCATGAAGGATAAACTATATATATACCTTGTATTTAGAGATTAATCAAAACCAAAATGGTTAGTACAAGATCTAATGATCCCCTAAAAGGATATTCCTTTAGAGAAAGAAACACAAATATTAATTTCTAAAATTAAACCAACAATACCCGAAAGATAAATAAATTCCATTCAATAAACAATTGTCCTTAAAATCCTTCAATATAATCCAAACAAATATTGAAACCCAAAACATAGAAGAATTTGCTTATGTAGTCTTCCACGTTAAATTGTATCTCCAAATGACACCAAATACTCTTAAAGTCACATACTTAAAAGTAATTAACCTAATTACATATTCTCTATTATAGGTTAATCATTTCCATAAATAACCCAAATCACTATAAATACACAATAAAAACGTAGATAAAAATTCACCATTACTCCTCAAATGAAATCACATAGTATTCTAGTTTCCTTGGACATATAGTGTTCCCAACAAAGCAAACATCTTCTAAAATAACATTTATCACATAATCACCAAATCATTTTCCTATAATAAGGGTATTCATTTGATAATACATAAGAACCCAAATCAACTTATTATTGATCAATAAAATCATTTAACTAAAAATAATTAGTCACACTAACCAGGGACTTCATGTAGTCCAATGGTACGCAATAAATCCCAATCACACTTTGGTTGTGGTTTTGATTTCCCACAGCTTTGTCCAACACGATGGGTTGTCACACGGTCTGTGTGTTGTCCTTTTTCAAAAACTATATTTTATAACATTTCCAAAATGAGATAAATTACTCAAAATAACCATAACATAATTTAAACTAGAAATGGTATCTCATACCTTGCATTTTCATCCCAAAATATAATAACTTATAATTACCTCAAACCCAATGATCATATAAAACAAAATGCTTATTTATAACTATATCCACAAGGAAAATATAAGCCTTCTTAAAATATCATTCTCACATGGAAAACTGCGGGGTTACAGATACAAGAGAAATTTATTCCAAAGTAATCCCATCAACAAGGAGCACTAATACTTTTAAACATTTCTCCAACCATTTATTTCCACATAGCTTCTTATTTGACCAAGAAAATATCCTATAGAATAGGGTATTCACTCGGGTAATGGCCATGTCTCCTATATTTATAAAAAATGACTGTAAATGGATTTTTGGGACCATTTTTATTTTCTTCTATAGTACTCTTCATTTTTCCTCGGCAGTTATTCACTTTATGTCCTTCTTTCCCACATATAAACCATTTTTTTGTTTGGTTGAGACACTTTCTTGGGTGTCTCCTTCCACATTTCCTGTATGATGGAAATTTTGGATTCTTTTTTCCATGGTCTCTACTACTGGAGCTCTTATCATTCATCTCCTTTATCTTCTTTGTTGAGTCCAAGAGTTGGTTAATATATATGTTGTTGATCATATTTTTGGAAAAATGATTTTGATTGAACATGATATCTTTTACGCCTATCAACATTCCAATTTGTTTCTCATTTCCACCACTGTTCCCACCTTGTACATCATTATCAAAGTTACTATGACTTCATTGGACTACTGTTATTGACTAAAACTAGAAAGAATTTTGTGAGTACCAATAGTCATAAAATCATTTAGAGAATATAATGACACCATATTATCAATTTGAAATACCTTAAAAACTAAGGTCATTTATTCTCATATTATATTAAAATACTTCAAATTAGTTTGTAAAGAAAATTTAAATTATCCTAAGAATATCCCCCGGGAGTGTTGTAACCAAGAGTGCAGCAAGGCCCGTTGTCATGCACCAGTTCCCGTTCGAGTCTAGCTCAAAGCGGTGTTTTCGGGTTTTACCCCTAGGTACATCTATGCTAGAGCAATCTCTACTTGTTCGTATCCAGACAGGGATGTATTTTTCGGAAAACTCACAAAATATATACAATACCAAAATTCTAGGAAGTTCTTCTATACTAAACCTCAAAGTCTATCTTAGGGCTATGTGCTCTAATCAGAGTTTATCTAAATATAGTTTCCAATGTTTGTACTAAACTTCCTCTAATACCAACTGTAATGCCCTGACCCCAGTTACCCAGAGTCGGTGCATTATTACATAAAATTTTCATGATCACAAAAGATAAAGTTTCAAAAGACTGATTAGTTTAGTAGTCTTGGAAACACTAGATATATTCATAAGTCGTACATTACATCATAAAGTAAAAAAACTACAACAAAATCATGTATTCATATCCCCTCATACTATCCCTACAATTCATTCATAAATTACTTCTTCACATCCTGGGAAAAATAAAACTTTGAAAGGGGTGAGCTCAGATGCTCAGTAAAGATAACAATATAGCGGAAACATTCATAAATAAGCATAAACATTTAAAGAAATGTATAACTAAAACAAAAGCCTTTTAAACTTGAACATCAGCCTAATATGGAAAAGATAAAATGAAATAATTCCATTTAATTATCCACATGGATATTCTACTAGACTAATAATCACATGAAATATCAATAACCACTTTCATAATGGTGGAATGCATAATGCCAGACTATCATAACCACATAGTCAAGGCCTTATGCCAAGACTAAAAATAAGATTTTGTGTTAAGGCCTTGGCCCAAGACACTAGTTTGTCTCATGATACCTACCAATGCATTGAGGAGCTATAGCGGGCTCCACCCGTCACTTACTAAGTCCAAAGCATTCCTCATATGAAAAGTTTGAAACATAACATAAACATCCGTATTAAAACTAGCATACTAAATGTCAATACTTTAACCACAACCCATTAATGGTATAAAAATTGCACATCCACAGTCAAACATAACTCATTCGATACAATATGGAAGATTGTATTGTATCAAGTTAACCTCAATCGAGAATAATGAATCATATTGACATAGATTAAAATAATCATCAAACTATTGAGAGAAATATCCCCTTTTTCTTGAAAACATTTAAAAGTCACACTATTTATCAAGAAGCCATTTAAAATATATTTTTGAATCAAAGTGTCCCATATCACTTTGAAACTTATAAAAGGAATTTTTATTTGAATACTTTAATGTCCATATAAAAAAATCCTTAAAACCATTTTTAAAACATCGAAATTAATGAGAAATATTTAGAATAATAAATCTTTAAAACATTTTAAAATGATATTTTAGTTAGAGTTCCAAACCAAAAGAGAGACACTTGAATACAAATAATTGAGGAAATAAAAACTTTTTAATATCATGATAATAAAGGGATTCATGATATACTATTTCAAAGTACATTATATACACTATATAAAAGTGATTTGGTGTATAACAATAAAGGAGTCTCAATGGAATTTAATTGAGATGAAATCTATCATAAAGGCCGTATCCTTAGGTTAAGGATAAATAAATGACATAATTATGTGTGGAAAATATAAATACACTCAATATTATTGGATATTAATTGTAAAACAATCAAAGGACATTCACACATATTCTTGTAAAAACAACACCAATGAATTGGATGTTTAACTCAACAAATGGAGATTGAGTTAAAATTACTCTTATCAAGTTCAAACTGATGAATTGAGAATTTATCAATGGAGTGATTATGTGTATCAAAATTATATCCATAGAAAGGGGAGTGTAAATTCTGACAGAAGAAAATGAATAGTGATTCCACACATAATCTTGGAGTAAAATAATCAATGAAGTATGTGTAAAGTCGAATGAGTGGAAATTGAAATGTCAAATTCCCTTATTGATTTTGTAACTTAGGAAACATACACCCATGAAATAAGGATCATAAAATGATGATGAAAATATCCATGAATTAAATTATATTATGCAATGAATACAAACATGGGTAGTACACACCCCACATGCAATATATAAGTGGTGAACAATGGAAATATCACGAAATTAAAAGTGAGATAAAAAAACCCCATTACATTGTAATTTTTCCTTGGTTGAGGGTAGGTTAGACTCCTTTATAATGGTGAAATAATTTTTATTGAATTATATAAGAATCATATACATTAATTGATTGTGTAACTTAGGAAACATACACCCCTGAAATAAGGATCATAAAATGATGATGTAAATATCCATGAATTAAATTATATTACACAATGAATACAAACATGGGCAGTACACACCCCACATGCAATATATAAGTGGTGAACAATGGAAATATCACGAAATTAAAAGTGAGATAAAAAAACCCCATTACATTGTAATTTTTCCTTGGTTGAGGGTAGGTTAGACTCCTTTATAATGGTGAAATAATTTTTATTGAATTATATAAGAATCATATACATTAATATTATATCATATATGATCTTTTAACATTTCTTTGTTAATAATATCTTAGTATTATCATCGTTTCGGGTGTTAACTTACTCATTTTCTTTTATATGTTTTGTTACATAAGTCATGTTTGTTATGGATAGGTTGTATATTATTCATATACAGAATGATATTAAGTTCTGAAACATTATTTTTACTCATAAAATGAGAATTATACTTGTATGGATACGATGGGGAATGAATCTCGTCGCATTCGTGGAGACGGTAGTCTGTACGTACGCACGAGCGATAATATCATTCTTTTGATATTAAAATCATATATAATTGGATGTTATATCATATATAAAGAATCATTATCATGTTATACATATTATTTAAATTAATTACACATCATTATTTTAACCATCCAAACAATAATGTATTGAATAACAATTACACCATGACGTGGAGACAGTAGGTCGTACATACACACGTATAGTGACATGTCATTCAAAGGATGGATAGAATACTGAATATGTTTGTACCATATTTATAATAAAATCATACTATATAAAATATAGTAGAGTTATTATTTTATAATGGAAGTAACAAATAAATAGGAAGTTTGAAGAAGAAAGGAACTTGAAAGAGGGTTGTGAAGAAATTACCTCTTCTTCGGTTTCTTCCTTTTGATTTGATCAAAAGGGCTCCTTAGGTCGTCTTTGTGATCAAAATATGGCCTCTAGGTTGAAGTGAGGGAATTTAAAAGATTATTTGGGCAGTGTTTGGCCGATCCAAAAGGCTTTGAAGGTGTAAATTAGAGAAGGGGGAGTGCCCTTTTATAAGAGAGGTGAGGGGAACCTTTGGAAAAGCTAGAAATATTAATTTATAATAAGTTCATATTCGGTTTATAATGACCCCAAAGTGGATTATTTGAATTTTAAAATGTTTATGGGTCTAAATCCTTTCAACCAATATATTTTAGATAGGTTTGGGTCACTATATTAACCTTATCATTTATATTTAACTCTTAGTTAAATAGTTTTACATTTACCATGTCTCCTTGTATTTTTATATTATATAGTTAATAAACCTACTATATACCATTAAGAGACCACCAAGTGGTCCATTAATGATACACCTATAATTATATAAGTATTTTGTCTGATCCTTAGATTTTTAGGAATAGAATATCAATTAAAAATCTAATATTTGTATTAAAACTCTTTTATGTCAATTTTGACACTGTTGGGTATTTTGTTTCTTATAATTTCATAAAAACATTATTAATTCGAAAAAAATTTATATAACCAATACTAATATATCATATTAACCTATAAAATTATTGGAATTCAAAAAAGGTCCCAAATTACATTTATTTTTATATTTATAATATCAATTATTTTAATATTTCATTAATTAGCTAATTACTGCATCACCATTGTGTCATAAATATATTAAATTACTTAATGTCTAAAAATTATAAATAAAATACCATTATGTATTAAATATTTTTATATTTATGATTAATATTTATACTTGAATTTATCTTATGTATAACCCTATATTAAAAATGTTTTAGTTATTGAACTTTGATTTTATGTCTTTTAACTCTTCTTTGAATTAAATAATTATTAATTTACCTAATCTAATCCAAGTGGACCTAAATGATAATATTTTATTCCTAAGGTTTTTTTTGGTAGAGATACACTTTTCCAATATAATTAGGACATGTGTTAGGGTAATATTAATATCATTTTTACCCTTAATTAACTTATTTACTTTTAACCGTGGTAAATAAAAGTAAAAAGTTATTATTCACCAAAAATTATTTTTATCTCATTGAACACATTTTACTCCTTGATATTAATTTTGTCTCTTAGATTCTTGAAATTCCACTCATAGAAGCGGTAAACTTATGTTTTATGTGAATTTCCAAATTCTCCTAGGAGATGGGTAAAAGATGGTGAAAAGTTCAATAAAATTTATATATATCTTGCATTATTCTAAACTGACTCCAATGAATTATATTGAAAATATATAGGTATTATGTATCTAGTTTCACCTTAATTAAATTTAAATAAAATAAATAATTATTTAAATAAAAATTCGGTTTAAAACTATAACTCAGTGTTTTTTCACTATTCATCAACATATGAATGTTTTCAGAAAAATACCAAAAATTCACCCAAATCTAAATTTGATATTCTGAATCCAGAAATGAAGTCAATTTTGAAAGTTAAAATTTATAAAATTTTAAAATTTTGTTATTACTATTCATAACGGCTAGTTTGATTGGTTGTGGTGTGTGTTAGAACTCGTAGTTGCATATAACACATGTTACTGTATTATTCAAAGAGAAGCGTACCGTGGAAGCTTGGGGTGTGACATTTCCCATCATACCAGCTTGAAAATTTTTCCTAGGGCACTAGCCAAATGGGTCCATACCATTCTAGACTGGGTGAGAGCTAACTAATCCAACACATAAAAAAGATACAATAAATGAATCGATTCACCCATTTGTTTTAGGGAGGCACACATAAGTGTTATGTCTGAGCCGACCATGGAGGGTCAGCGTCCACACTTCCCATGTGTAACATCGAACACAAGACATATTTAAACCCATTAAAACCATATCTATTTAAATGATTCCAATCCCTCCATCATGGTGGCTCAAATGGGATACCATATAGCTCATAAAATCACCATCTTCTTAGATAACTTCTCATTGTGCATGACATTGGCTGCTTTGTTGACCCAAACTTCACAATAGCACCACTGCAATGGAAGTATCCATCCCACCACATGCACAAAATTGTCAATAAACTATTCTAGTTTCACAATATCACCTTCAATATCACTGATCCATTGTTTCACCCTACCATCCATGTTGTATTATCCATCATCAAGCCATTACATCAGCTCATCACTAGTAAACATTTTGGTTAGCAGTCATCACCGTATGTATTAGGGGAGAGAGATTGAGAAGAGAGGGAGGATGCTACTACGATAAGTGAGAGGGGTATAATCATAATTCATGTGCCTTAATAATTTAATGCCACTGTATAGATTAAAGTTAACGAAATAATCAAGATGAAGATTCAGGAATAACACACAAAGAACATGGGTATAGATTATCAATTGTTGGGAAGAATCTAGAAGAGAAAATAATCTTTAGTATAGTGGGATCATATTACACAATGTTTTAATAAATAAATTGGTAAAAATAATTCAAAAAATTATTTATAAATTACATATCTGAAAATTAATCATGCAAGCATATCTCAAAATAGAATATTTTATTGATGAAGGTTCCATACACAATGAAGTCAATCCTAAGTAGATATTCTCTAATACTTCTCTAGGAACTCACCTCCTTTGTTGATAAAAATTCTTAGTGCTTCATATGAAAAACCCATGGAATAGTGTTTAACATATATTTATGGTTTTCTATAGCTAGGTTTAGATATTTTACACACATGAAATAAATAATCAATATTCTCATAATTTCCATTTAAAAAAATATGACTCAACCTTCCAAAAAATAACTAGATATAGGGTCTCCAATGCAAAAAAAATTTATACCCCCTAGGGTAAAACATATTTTATTGATGAAACTACAGTGTTACAAATTTATTTTGATTCTTAATTTAGGAGGAAAATAATATTTATCAAGAATGAATGTAGGTGGGATAAAAATAATATTATATACCTGAATAATTTTTATTGAGGATGTACTATATTTTTTATTCTGTATCTGTTCATCCAAGGGGAAAACCACACCTTTCATTCAACTCCACCATCAGATAAATTTTTGGATTTTTTACAAGGATAAATATACTATTTCCCATGTGGATCTATATATATATATATATAATATTTTAATGGATTTAACAGAAGAAACCATATCCATTACATTCCTTCCAATGCATTACTTTTCAAGTCCATGATCATTCACTATGGTTGAACCTAACCATTAGATTCCCATGGATTATTTGTTGTACGGAAATCAAGTAACAAGGTGGACCTAGTTTTTAGGTTCCTCGTTCTTGTTGTTTTCTTGGGGTCACACTTATTTAGAATCCATGGACATTAGGATATCAATGGAATAGAGTTGATAGATTCCATATGATGGATTTGTATAATATGTTATCCACTCATATATCCAAGACTCATATATGATATGATATAAAATGATTTTCTACGAGATATAAAAATGGATTATTTATGTGATACATGGTGTAATTCAAGATAAAATATGGGTTTTGGATCACCAAATGGATATGGTGTATAGGATAATTGTTTTTAGAGGGAGTAATTTCGTTAAAGGGCCTTGATGAATATATATATATCTTGACCCTCACCAAAAGATATGTCTTTTTTATAGATTACGATACATGTATATCATTTTGAGATATTATATAAGTATGGCCTATACAATAATTATATATTGGTTTAAGTGTTTATGAAGTGTTCTCTAAGAGTATAATTTTGAGAATTTTTAATATGAATGTTTTATATATTAGTTTCTCTAACTCTAACTCATGGGTATTAGATATCTGGTGTGAATCACAAATTTGTACAAATAAACACATACTTTGAGATAGGAAAATTAAATAATTTTAATTAGATATATGTGTTATAAATTAAGAAAGATTTGTTTCATTGGAAGTCCACACTTATAATCTAAATCTACCCAGTGGATTAGTTCTGGAATTAGAGAACTTTTATTGGATCTTTTCAAAAATAAAAATTTGATTTATGTATATTTTTTAGAAAATATAGGTTTTTAATTCATTATTATGGACAATATTTTATATATATATATATATATGAATGAATTGTTTAATTCCATTGGTAATATAGTTAATGTTTGTTACAATCTAGATATGGATAATCATATCTATAACATACTTTTGTCATTGGTTCAATAGACATATAAAAGACAGATGCATGAAAATACACTATAGAAATGGATTATTAAACTAATTTTATTATGAATCAAATAATACATGTGAATCATGTTTATTAGGTAATTTTAATAAAGAAAATTTTAGTTGAAAATGATAAATGGCAGGTGGACTATTGGATTATATAAACCTTGATGTATTTTAACCAATGTGTCCTCAAGAAAGTGGTGGGTTTTGGTACATTGTTACCTTTAATAATGACTTTAGTAAATGTGGTTATGTGTTTATGAGGATATATAAGTATTAAAACTTTGAAAAGTTTCAATATTAAGTTCATAATCCATTGTAAAAAGGTATTAATAATCTTTAAAAATATTAGGGTTGTTGAATACATAAGCCATGATTTCTCTAAACATATATGATATTTTGAAATTATTTTATAACTCACTCCTCTTAGAACACCACACTATAATGGATTATATAATAGGATGAATAATACCCTTTTTTAAATGGATTTTTAAATGGTGATTCATTGGTGAATATCATATTTAATTTTGATGATGTTCTCTAGAAACTATTTCATTTTTAGTAAATTATGTTTCATATAAAGCAATCATGAATACACTAGAAGAGATATGGTTAGGGAATCATCCCAATATGACTTTATGGGAATAGTAGGTTGTATAGAATATGTAAGAAATTTTTATTCTAATAAACATGGTCTTAAATAAAAAAAATATTTATTGGTTGTCCCAAATAATCTACATGGGATAGCATTTATAATCTTACTAAATGAAAAGATTGTATGTCCTGATATTAATTTTTCATTTATAATTACAACATAATTTGAGTATTCCATGAAATTAATGTTTATATTAGAGAGTTTCATAACCATAAAAAATAAGTTCTTCTTAATATGGAAGTTCAGTCAGTTCTAGAAAGAGTTGTGGAAGAAAAAATGATTCAGGTTGCACAAGAACCTTTATGTTCAAGTAGGATTCATCTGGATCTAGATAGATACAGATTTATTATAAATAATTATGATGAATTAATTTCCATAGGGGATTAACCTACTACCTACCAATAGTTAATTGATAGTTAATATTCTAATAAATGATTAAAGTCTATATAATCATAAATAGACTCCATGTACACTAACCAAGTTTGGAACTTGGGGGATACACCTGGAGGGATGAGACCGAGAGGGTGAAATTGGGGTTTCCCTAAAAAACATACAGGGATGGTCAAGTTTCTACATATAAATCATTTCTTTTGGAAAAGGTTTTCTAACATATTAATGGTATGGACTATTAACATGCCTTTTCATTGGTTTCGATGAAAAATTCTATTCAAATATTGATTTCTATATAATCTCAGAATGATCATTTTATATATCAACTAGATGTCAAAACTGATTTCTTTAATAGTAATTTATTAAAGGATGTCTATATTATACTACCAAAATTTTTTGAAGTTCCAAATGAGTCTTCTATGGTTTTGAAGTTCCAATAGTCTATTTATATATTGAATCAAAATTCTCAAATATAGAATATATAGTTTTATAATCTGATCAAAGTGTTTCATTTCATAAAAAACATGGATTATTATTGAGTATAAAATAACATTAGTAGGAATTTGGTATTATTTTATATTTTTAATATATATGTTATACTTATTATAATAAACTATTCCATAAATTTAAAATCAATAAAGATAGGGTTGGGAAAATGCATCTCAATGAAAGACATGGGTGAAGAATCCAACATATTGGGTATGAATATCTATAGATATATATCTAATGGGTTATATAGACTAATCTAGAAAAAATATATTGGTAATGTACAAAATAGTTTTATCATAGAAAATCCAAAAATGGATCATTACCAATGTTTAATGACAAAAATCTTAAAAAGATTAAAAATCCTTCTAAATATTTGGAAGGAATGGATATTATTTTTTATGCTTCTACCATGGGATCTATATTATATGTCATGTTATATAATTGACTTGATAATGATTATGATTTTAGAATTAAAGTTTGATAACAATACAATCCTAGTGAGGATTGATTTTATATTATCAAGAACATCCTTAATTACTTAAGAAAATCATGATATATTCTCTGTGTTTTGAGGTGAGGACAACCTCATTGTAAGTTCTTACATTGATTCCTATTTCTAATATGAAAAATATGTTATGAGATATAAAACTAGTTTCATATATTTTTTATAAATAACAGATCTATATTTTGTTATTGTTTCAAATTTTAACACCTTATAATTTTAATATATGATTACCTTTAAATAAGTCAATATTTTTGATAGATTACTCCTCATTGAACACCAAACTAAGAAGAAATCGTGTCATATTTTAAGTACGGATGTTAAAACCTAGTCATTTAATTAGAGGTATATTAATAGTAGTAGTGAATTTATGAAATATTTATGGAAAAAAATAATGGCTGCTTTTAATATGAATTAAACTCAATTAGTATGGTAAAAACAATTAAGAAAATATTTCTATTCTTAAAAATATATTTTTAAAAAATTGTTGTTTTATTTCGAGAAATTGTGTATATTATAGTTAGATTATAATACAATATATTGATAATATGAATTCTATATTACCAAAAAATTAATTATTAATTGTTATGAAATAATAATAAATAATAATTAAAATTTCTAAAAGTATTTTCCAATATGAATTATTTTCCACTATATTTTAAAGATTTTATTTAGTATTGAATTATAAAATTTTATAAATTTCATTTGAAAAAATGAAAATAATTTTTAGACTAAGAATAAAAATATAACCTTAAAATTACTTTTTGGGATTTTTCTAAAAAGTATGATTTTTTAGGTGAGTAATTAATAATACATTTTTTACAAATAACATGAATTTTAGGACTTTATTAGTATATAAGTATGAATTTAAAATTCATGAAACCATTTTATAAGACCAAAATATTATTTTATATCTATATTTGTAATTTTGGTTTTGGTTTTATTTTACAAACCCATATATGATATTTTATAACAAAAATATTATTTTCTCAAAAAAAATTAATACATTAATAAAAAAATTAAAAACTATTTTTTATAATTTTTATAAATTAAATTTAATAAAATATATTTAAAATTAATAAAAATTGGTTCTAGATTACCTAATAACGATCATGTTATTTTGGATCATAAAGATAATTTACTTTAGGAAAACACTAGTTACCAAAGAAAAAGAAAAAATGGTAAAGGTAATAATTCAAGGGGTAAAGGTGTTGAAAAATTATAAAAAATGTCTATAACTGATTATGTGAGGTTTAGATTGCCCTTATCTCTTATATTATCAATTATTTCTCAATTTTTGATCTAATGAAAATGTTTAACATGTGCTCCCAACATATTAAGAAGAAATATATACAAAAATGTCGTTCTCACCAATTAAAAAAGGGGTCACTCACCACCCCTTCAAGTCATTCAAAAAATAGGTTTACTCTAGAAACCATAACCTTTATAATTTCAATATAATAATACTTCAATATCTTTAGTTTCTATTCCCAATTTATTAGACTAATCTATCCATTTCAATTGAATCTTCTGGGGAAATCCCAATGTGCTCAGCTTGAGTAATCATTATTACTTAACTTATTTATTTTCTATTTTTCTTTTCCAATTACGATTTTCAAATAAAAATTCTATGAAATAATTATTGGCTATATACTAAATTTTTTATTTTATGGTAATAATCATTAATAACCCTTTTCATTCTCTATTATTAAAAATAAAATCATCACTCATGTGTTGTGCGGACTACAGCCTCTATGACACAACATGTTTAATTTTCCTTCACCTCCTTACAAGGATAATATAAAAGGGTAATTTAATAAATATTTATGATATATATATACATCATTTTATTATTATTTAATAATAATACAAATTAATCCTTCATCTCATTCTATGAAAATGAAATCATCAACCAATATATGTGTTGACTACCGCCTCCATGGAGTGATTGATTTTCATTTTTCATTTCATCACCAACATACATGGATGAAAATGAGGATTATATTAAAGGAAAAATATGATATTTATTATATTATAAAAGTTATGGTATGAATAAAAATTTATAATATATTTATTATATTATCAAAAAAATTATTATTGTTAATTCAATCATTTAGAATGAGTGAACTAAGAGTAAAATGATCACTTATTTCAAAATAATGACTTTATATAAATTATATTCTATTTAAAATTATTTATAATTATATTATATAACTATAAAAAACACTAAATAAGATGATTATTCTTATATTATAATGATATTACAGTTGAACCATCTCATAATCATCCATTGATCATGGTAGGTTCATATTTGGGTAGGTTTAGTCACCTACATGAAAAAACAATCCATTTATATCATTGATGACCATGAGAACATATTTTAAGGTATGACATGATATAAATATGTAAATATTTTTTAATTTTTTTCAAGTAATGTTATATGAACATTTAACTCGTTAATTAACAAACCTCCCTTTGTTTATTACGAATCATTGAAATATACACTTCTCCGATTTCAATCTCATAGATCGTAACCAAAACCACCATTAATGAAATTATAGATATATAAAATCTCTAGTAATATCTATTATAGTGCATTTAATAATCTTGTAATGATTTAATTCCTAAAAATAATGAATAAAAAAACTATATTTATGAAACTAGTTCAAAGAAATAAAGATTACTTACACTGGGTGTTGAAAATATGTAAAAACTAACTAATATATATATATATATGTGTGTGTGTGTGTGTATGTTTGTTTTGAATGATTTTAAATTAGGATTATAAATGCTTATATTTATGAACAAGTTTATTGGGTATGTTTTTAATGAGATTAATTTAATTATTCAGGACATTTTGTGCATGTACATAATGAATCAACACTGAGGTAAGGGTTTTTCTCTCAAATTCCTCTCGTTGAGGCATGTTTGGTAATATGAAAATAATTACATTCATGAGGTGTATATACTTACTATTTGATATATCATATTGTGAATTATATTTTAATCATTGTATTTTAAGTTCAATTATAAGCCATATCTTTCAAAGGGGTTTTGGATGAAATGTTACTCAAGTCATAAGGGTTTTCTTGGTCTCAAATATGATTATTTAAGGCATGTTTCATGTTATTCTTCATGTTTACTTTTTATGGTGTTATAATTATTTAATATCCTATTAATATTCAATAATTTAATTCTTTTTAATTCATGGTATTAACTAATCAAAATAATGTTCTTTATGTCATATTTCTTTTAACTGAAGTGTTACCCTAGTCGTTAATGTTTTTGTAACTCAATTTTCATTCATTGAGTTACAATCATTAAATAGAAATTTTTTTCATATAATTTGGGTAAATTCTACCCATTTATTTTATAATATGGTATAATAACATCTTTTACATTTTTACTACATAAAAATATTTTCAAATATTTCATACTTTATGAAGTATATAGCTTATAAAAGGTATTTATAAATCAAATATCCTTTCATTGAGTAATTATGTTTCATATGGAAATTTTTTTCCATGCTTGGGTTTTCAAAACTTAATATTTTATTATATGATATTATATTATCCTAATTTGTAAAATTAATTTTTACTATAAATTAATGTTTTTTTACTCCTTTTTAAAATATGAGTTTTGAAGAAATGTATTTAAAAAAAAGTTTATCATTTAACTTTTAAATATTTGTTTATTCCCTTCCTCTTTTCTCCAATAAAAAATTTGTGTATTTTAATGTATTAATTAATGTAGATGATTTTTAAAATATAAGGTTTTTAAAATCTTTCAGTCCACCTTCTAAAAAGTTATGTTTAAAAGAAACATATAAATTTATATTTTATATCAATGTTTAAAATGTTTTATATAAGATCTTTAAAGTTTTTACTTCTAATTCACTTATTATTTTCAAAATGATTCAAACTAATGAGGCTTATATTTGATTATTTATCCTCTAATATATATATATATATATATATTATCATTGTTTGGGACAAAAATCACTATCCTACAATTTTATTTTTTATCCATTATTTTGTGACACTATTCGAAGAATTCTTTTGTGAGGGCACTTTACATTTATATCAATACCCTCAAATGTTTCCTTTAATTTACTTGGGATTTTTTATTTTTAAACTACCCAATTTATATCCTTGGATGTATTATGATCGTGTTATTCTATAATTGACTTAACCATATACTCATTACCCTAGATGGTGTGAACATCTCATTTTACAAATTCATATTAGAGGATGTTCACCGAGAAAGAATGTTTATTTGTTGACATGGGGAATATTATTGTCAATTAATATATTTTTATTCCAATATGGATGATTATATAACATTTTACTATTTATTTCTTGACCATCCAATTCTTTTATAGGATATGTTATGATCATGTTGTCTATTTTATTGACATGTGGAAAAGTATTGGTATTATTGATGATTATTGACTAATAACATAGTTTTATTGTGTATTATAATTGATTATATTTCATTATAAAAATATCCAATTTTTTATTAAAAAATATTTTCCATAGGGAGTGGTATAAAATATTTTACTAACACTTATGGTGAATGTTATTATAAAATTGGGTTCCCTATGCCCAACTTTATCAGTATGTTTCTAGTACCATTTCATGTATAAAATGAGATATGCATGATGTAAACATACCATTATATTTTAGGAATTGTTTTATCCACTATTTAATTGTAATTTCCATATATTAATTGTCATATCAAAATGTAATAGTATATCCTATGCTATAATGAGAACCTTGAGATATTATGACATTAATCTTAAATATATGTCATATGGTCTAGATATGTCATAATGACTGAAAAAGATTTATTTATAACTATCAAGTGTTGGGGGATCATAAGGATTGAGACTTATTCTATTGATATTTTCACTTGGTTATCTCTAGTAGGTCAGATCATTAGGACATACCTATTAATAGGAACACCAACATTTTTTAGTGTCGTTGGTTGCCCTTATCTATGGGCATGTGTATTGGTAACCTAACACGAGATCATTATTAATTTGTGCCACTTGATCACATAATTTGATGTCAGAAAAAACCATGATAATGAAATCATGGGGAGGTGTCTTCTATTGGGTGTGTCATTCATGGTCTGGCATTGGATGAACGATTATGATAGGAGTTATCACTTCCATGTTGAGGATGTAAAATATCTTGGGGATGGTTGATCAGGATGGTAGTACCTTCATAAATCCTTGTCCAAGGAAGTAGAGTGTAAATTCATCTAGTTAGATCAATAAATAATAAATCAAGAAAGTAAAATGATATAAATGTGCATTCTACTTTATGAGATACCTACAAACAAATAGATTATATTACCCAATCTATGTTCATAGGTTGGTTGTCATTACTATGGATATTCCGTATCTCTTAGGGCCCTTGATGGGTTACTAGACTCTAATCTTGGTCTATTAAAACTATTCACTACTATTGAGATAAGATCCTAGAGGGTCACACATAATATCATTTTCAAGGATCCACCCTATTATAGGGAATAGGCATACAAGACATGGTGGGAGCCACCAAAATTTTCAAGAGTTTTATGTGTAATCGATCACTGATAAATAAATAAATTCATTATTATTTTAGTAAATAATAAGTAGGTTTAATTTATTAATTAAAAAAAATTACAAGTGTTTATATAAATATGAGGAATAATATTAATCGAATGAAAATCATTTTAATATTCCATGTTCATTTAATATTAGCAGGAATTATGAGTTGAGGTAAATGACTCAATTTTATCATGTAATATTTTTAATATATATTAGAGGTATTTGATAAAATATAAATAATATTTATGATGGATTTTAGTTCATCATAATTATTTATTTAATTCATATTATCTGGGTGTTTTATTTCTAGGGACCGGGGAACCTTTTTTGGGTATTTTCTCAACCCGTTATTTAAGCATGATAGAGGAGCTCATACATTGTGCTAATCATTCGTCGAGAATTATAGATTCTCCCTCCTATCAGTTTCTAAATAGATATTATCTCTCTAAGTGTCGATCTAAGAACACCTTAGAGAGATTTAAGTCATGATATCGATGTGATTGATGAGATGCTGAAGGATTAGTTGGAGCTCCGCTCTAGCACTCAGAGTTCAACGAATAGCAAAAACATGTATTTTTTAGGATGTGTAAATGATATAGTGGGTTTTATATTTGAATCCATCGAGAAGTGGTCGCTAGTGATGAGCTAAAATCAAGTGTTATTTGATTGAAAATGAGGAACTCAATTTAGTTTATATTTTTTGATCTGTTTAATTCACATTAGATCCTCATACTGTACCGGGTCTCAGATCACCAAGGACAACAAGTTCCATCATATTTGTGATGAAAAGTTTCAAATCGCCATCCAACTGGCTTGTGTTGTGCACCCTGATACATTCAATTGGTATTAGTTAAATTGATTTAATTTTATAAGGTAATAACATATTATTTTTCATTAAATTAAGTAGAGGTAATTAATTCAATTTCAATACCATTGATGGTGATTCAATCCGATATCGGGTGCCCAAGTTATGACAGTCTAAAGTTTTTAATATAGATTGAATTCTTCAGTGTAGTTATTCAATTCCATGAAATATAAATATGTCATTTTACTCAAAACCATACGTGGATAGGGTCATTTGTGAACCAGAACACCGACTTGATTACTGGTCATTGAAATATTATTTTCTAATTGAATCCAGGTTCCACCAAAATTATTATTATTTTAATTATAATATTAATTATTATTATTTTATTATAATAACATTATTTTTATTAAATTTAAAGGAAATTTTAGCAGCCTTTGGATAATTCAAGTGGGGTTGGATTTGGAGAGTGTATAGAAATCTGCATAATAAAAAAACAAAAAAAGGGATGGATTATATGTTCAGCAAAAAAAGGGTTCTGTGGTGGGTCCAAAATTGGATGAAAAAAAGATTAGTTTATTCAATTAAAGGGGGTCTGTGGGACCTCCTATCATCTTCTTTCTCACACAAGAATTTGATATCCAGTACCAAAGCCCAAGCCTAGAGACTTCCCCTCACCTGGACTGGCTTCACCATCCACCATCTCCCTCAGTCATCTGGCCCCCTACATTGACTAATCACCGTCTCTCTAGGGCCTCTACCTCAAAGGTAGCCATTGTGCTTCCCTAGTCTGAAGCCGTGACACCTCCCCCATTCCAGTGACCCCTCCACCGTCTAATAGCCTCCACAAACTCCTTGGGTGGTCACCATTCCCCAACCATCCAGATGATGCTTCCCCAAACCGCACAGCTGCAACGCATCACCACATCACTGGAGGAGACCCCACCAGCCCATGTTTCCCTCTACCACCTCCTACACTATGCTCCATCCAACCTCTCCTAGTAACTCCAACTGCACGCAGTGAACCCCATTGAATTCCATCCGTAGCTACCACATGAAGGCCCCTCATTGGAACCTTCCCTTTGGTGAGCTGACCAGTCACCCAAAAATCCACCGATGTGGATCCCAACTATCGTGATGCCCTCCCATGCCTAGTTTTTGGCTACTACCATTCCTATCCGACCTCATCCAAACAAATCTGTCAATGTTGAAATCACTATGGTGCATGAACCCCTAGTTAGACACCACTTCCATGGTTCCGTTGGACCAGATCTTCCCCAAAATAGGTTCAGGCAGGTTGTCTCAATTTGGTATGGCTCTAGGTAGGTATTCCTGGCTCAGAACATCCATACACAGGATTTTCACAGCCCGAAATGGGTCTGTACGGGTTCAGTGTGACCCGCATTGATCATGTGTGGGGTTCAAGACACATTCGTAATTTTTTTAATCTAAAGTAGGTTAACTAATTTAATTTAGTATTAAATTAATCTAATTAATTTAATTTTACTATTAAATTATTTTAAATACAAAATTTAATGATGTTTAAAATATAATATTTTATATTTTAAATCCCCAACAGAAAATTAATTTAATTGAGGTACTAAATTAAATTAATTAATTAATTTAATTTTTGGTATCAAAATTAAGTTAATATTTATACCAAATAAAATAAAATATTTGAATAATTTATCTGGATTTAATTCATTCATTTAATTTATTTAACTAGTCATAGTACTTAATTTATTAAAGTTTATTTTTAACATGCTTTATTTTAATTTTACTGACTGGTCTTGAGAAATAGACCGACCATGTGTATATTTATTATATTTATTTAGTTATTTATATTTTTCTATGATGATTGTAAAATGTTAAGGCAGTCTATATATCATCATTTTTCATTTGATATATATAAGGGTATGTGTTTCCATCATTATCTGTATTTTGTACCCCTGATACACCCTCACCAGTGTCCAAGTATTTTTGTACTATTACATGGATGGAGTAGGTCACGGACTATGCAAAGTCACAGTGAAATACTTGTGAGAGTTGGACACTCTTGATGGGGGTGAGTTGCATCATGAGTTAAGCTACGACTCATGTATGATTACCCTAGGTAATGGCAGATCCATTAAGTTTAAATGGATCAAATAATTTTAAATACTCAATACTAGTCATGTTTTATTTCTTTTATGACTTTTTTTATTATTTTATACATTTTCATGACATATGTAAAACACATAAAATAATAAACAAGAAAAATTGCATAAAGAAGCGATGTATATTTTTTCTATTATTGTTCAATTATGAGCACGAAAAAATAGATTGAATAGATTAATATAAATAGATTACATCCATATAGAAAAATATTAAAAAACTTCATATAAATATTAAGTCACAAAATTCCTTCTGTCGTTTGAATTTAAACACAACCAGGTGCTCAGGGGGCTCCTTCAACCATAGTTGAGGGTGCCTCATAATACAAGGGAGTTCTTATGGTAAGGATGTTTTGACTTAACTAAAGATGTAATCAAATGAGTATTCATAGATATTTTTTACAACTTTTTAGTCAAGTATTGATTAAATCTAGTTTAGGATTTTAAAATCTAGGACTTCACTCAACATATCATGTAGTCGTGAGTTAATATTGTTGGTTATTCAAACAACTAACTTGAAATCTCTGAGTAGTGGCGTAGCCATTGCTTGTATACTATGAGGGGAGATTCAAGGATCATTTCCACTAGAATACTCAAGTGATAGAGTGTTCCGATTCTAGTATAAAGGGTTCCTATATTTTGATAAAATAGTGGGAGACATTTAATGATTTAATTAATTAATAAATAATTTCTAAATCAGAAATCAAGATAAAATTACTAATCTTATAGTTTTTATTTTTTGTAGTAAATGGAATGTAATACCACAATACATACTGTGATAATTAATGGGAAAATAAAATGTCCAAACTAGCATGAAGATCTAAGTATAGTATAGGTGTGTTCACACAATACTAAAATATCAGAAATTCAAGGTGTTAATGTCCCCAATACCTATTAAGATACCTTAGGAAGTGAGGATATAAAAATTATTACATGATACTCAAGTGTTACACATATACTGGTTATGTCATAATGTTATCATCAAATTTCAATGTGAGTTGTAGATAATACATTAGGACATGGATGATATTGCAAGTAGTCTTGCCTCTAAGAATATTGTGAGGAGAAAGAGAAGTAATGATATGAATAGGTGATGATTACACTGGATATGTGTAAATTGAAATATAGATCATGATATTTCAATGGATCCCTTTATCATATCATTTTCACCAATTTACTCTAATTTCTTATAAGACTACAAAAATTAATAGAATGGAGAAAACTCTTAATTAACTTTTAGGTAAGGTTCTCTATGTAAATAAGAATATTAAAGAAAGAATAATATTTAATTATCATAGGAAACAAGTTGAAAGACAAGGTGAAATTTTAAATGAAAAGAGTGACACTAAAGGAAAATTCACAATGTTCTTTAAGGAAAGAGGTCTTAAACAGGAAAATTATTTTCTTCGCATATCATGAAATAAAAGATATGAAAATTTAAATATAATGAACTGAATCATAGAAGAAAATATTCACTTCTTCTTCATGTATATTCCTCAATATAAAATATAATGTTTTAGTTGTACTTTTTTGTTATTAAATAAAATATTATAATCATGTAAGTGTATTTAAATATAGTAACCATGTAATTATAGAAAGGTTATTGGAAGTAAGGTGTATTCTACTAGTGGCTGAGAAAGGGTGGAACCTAAGTTAGTGGTGAGAATTACATGAATTCTATATTTCTAAGTGAATGATTATATTAGAACTTTTATAGATTATTACCAAATCAAATTACCTCACTATTATTTTGTACACAAGAAGAAATTATCCTGGTTTTGGAATGAATGTTTTTGATGGTGTTTCTTACTCAACCAATAGTTCAGTGGTACATGAATCATAGGCAATATATGATGCATTTAAAAATGTATGACTTATATACCCTGTTGTGGAAAGTTCATTCTTCTTTCAAGTAAAAACTAAAAGTGTACATCAAGGATATACCCATTATGGTATTTAAAATCAGTGTATCTTAAAATCTTAAATATTATTGGCATATAAACTTATTTAGTTTGGACAAAGAAACCTTTAAAAATAAAGGTAAGCTACAAATAATTTATAACTAGTTCAACTAGAGAGTGTGAACTATTCCAATGGTAAACTAGTGGTAAATATACTTCATTATATTCCATTAAGTGATTATTAATAAATGTGAACATGATGTATGGTATATTCATGGTCAGAAGATATGAGATGCTTTGGGCTGGTCTATTGAAGAATATCTTGACCAAGCATTCATCGATTAATATAATGTAGTGTGGAGTATTTACTAAATGAACATTACCTTATTTGTGTCATGAAAATGATATCAATGACAAATATTAATGATGAGTCTTACATGTTAACATTGATCAACAAAAATCTAGCATGAATTAATTCTTAAATGCACATTTCCTTATACAGATCATATACAAGATGTTATTAAAAAGAGTATCAATGTTGAGACAAAAAATCATTGCAGAAACTTATATTATATTTCAATATGTGCTTAAAAAGGCACATTATCCCACAACCATATGAAAAATATAATGAGAAATGGATATCATATAATTTTTATTATGATGAAAATCCAATGTCATAAGAACGTGTGTTTAAATGAAAAGTGTTTGTTATGATATAAACAAAATTGATTAAAGAAAAACACTATTTGAATCTATAGTAATCATCCCAAAAGATTCTTAGGATATTACCAAATTTCCTATGATAGAAAATATATAGTCAAGTTATAGACTATATTTCTATAAAAGGGTGAATATCTCTATTCAAGATATTGGGAGTAAGATTGACTTGGATTTAGTCAATGATAGAGATTCACAAGTAGTTGGCATAGGAGCGTTCTTCAGAAGAGGTGTGTAAGAGATTCTTCAAGAGACACATACTAAATAGGAAGGATAAAACCATAGTAATGGTTTTATATTAACTATGGTTGGTGATACGTTATTAATTTTGAATAACAATTCCTACAAGTAAGGAGTATATGGAAATGAGATAAATTGACATGAATAATTAAAATTCAATAATGGATTCCATGTATCAAAGAACTGGGGATTATTATTTTGAATAATATAGTGGTTATTCAAGTGAGATGATACATGGACGGTACAAGTGTGATACCAATAAGGCTTGATTGGATATACCAAGTCATTATTCCTAAATCCATTAGAATTTTAATTATCATATATAATTTCTATGGTCATATTATTAATCATTATATTTCAATACCACCATTCTTGGATGTTTTCTATATGATGCAACCAGAAAGGGATGTTGACATCATAGAATGCCAAAATGAAGTGAAATCTACTCAAAATATAGTTTTTAATTAAAGTAAGTAACAAAATCAAATAATATTTATTTGAAATGAATATTTTACATGTGTATTTTATGATTTCCAAATAATATATGATTTAAAAAATATAGAGAAAAATATTGGCCTTATAGTTAGCTAATATCATAATAAAAGAAATACTCCAGAGATTGACTTAAAGTAGAAACCTACATTCTAGTTAATAGGATTGACTGTAGTAGATATAATTGTTTATCATAACTAGTCAATCATATATATACTAACATTGTATTGAAAAATAAAATTTGGAACAATTTGGGAAAGAATTATTTCTAATGTTGTATATAATAAATCACTCCAATTATATATAGAAGAAGATTAATGAATAAACTAAATTCCATATGTTTTTGGAAGGGATCAATCATATATGAAATTATATATAAAATAAATTATATTTCCAACATACACTTTATGATAGGAAAATATCAGTTATATCTAGGAGAACTATAAGGGAAGCAGTCAGAACTATCCAATCATACTGAAGTACAAAGTATATGTACCTGGTGTGTGGGGATGAAGAGATACTAGTTTTTAGGGGATATAATATAGTCTTACATAGATCAATGTGATATAATATTATAGTTAGGCTAAGTGAATGAGAGAGAAAATATCATTCAAGCCACCGGTAGGAATACTTACAAAAACTGAGTATAGTGCATCTTATGAGGAAGATAATAAGTTGTTATTAAACAAAACGATTTGTTCCAGGTCTTGGAAACACATGTATAAGTAACATATTATCATACTGTAAATTATGATATTATTACTATTCAAGATGTCATGTTTTTATAGTGGACAAAGTATAATAAACTTGGGGTTTACATATCTTGAGGAGTTATAATCAAGGAGATAAGGTCGCACATAACAATGTATCCATACAGTAGAGATGTGGAATAACTAGAAACTAAATTCATGAATCTGTAGAAACAAGATCTTAATCATGTGAGAGCTAACAAGGATAGTTATAAAGTTAGATCTAGTAGAAGTGAGAGTGTCATAAAATTGGTTACCCTAGAACCAACTTTATCATTACTTTTATATTACCATTTCATGTATATAGTGAGATATTCACGATTTAAAATTTCCATTTGTAACATCCCAACCTGACTGACCACGAATACGGTATCCAAACTGTTCACCACATCACCTAAAGTGCACCTCCCCATATGTCAAAGGCAACTGACTTGCATCTAGGGTCTAATGGTTATATTGTGGGGAGACCATACCCTCATGGTTAGAGACACAAAGTGGTATATTTGGTGTGAAGTAATAGAAAATAGAGGAAGCAGTATATAAACAAAATACAAAGTAATGAAAGATAAATATATTAACTAAGTGACCATAGACAACTCCAATATTAAACTAACCATGAATGTTCATTTGATGATAACTAATAAAGAAGGAAACATACAAAATATAATATGATATAATACATGAATAAAGAAAAGAATAAAAACAAAGGCCTTGAGGGTGATCTACTCGAGCATCCTGAGTCATATCTTAGTTTTATTCTCCTAACCTCTAGGTACAATTCATAACACATGAAAAGTATCAAGGACCGGTGAACAAGAGGATATTCTCAGGCACCCTAGTGAAATGGTATCCCAAGAAGGGTGTGAGATATAATTAGTAGTCCACCACCCACAGTGTATAAGCATTATCTGGTTCAGGAATTTAAAATCAGCAGGGTTCATGTATTTACAAATTAAGGTTGCAAAGAGAAATAAATAAATAAACAAGTCGATATCGACTTACTCAAGTTCACCTAGCCCAAAGATACATGATTCAACCTAAGCCATTATTTTATGAACCATAGGCAACCTATACCAATGAAATAAGCAGAAATGATAATGAAAATGTCATGAAAGAAATATCATTAGATGGACTAAATCCAATCATGTGTGTTGTCTTAGAGGTTGTGTCCCATGGACAAAAACTATATGCCATTATCCTTTTATATAAAATTATCCACAAATTTTAAATAAGAATCAACCTAGGCCAATATGAGGTGGACCTTATCAAGGAACCCATGGATTTCACTAGGAATTCCATAATGCTCACTACCGTAGGAGTCGGTCCAATGTGATCCATGAATAGATTTACAAGTATCACTCTCTCAATAACATGAGACAACAACTAATGAGATCGTACCTGGTATCTCACGTAGGGGACCAAGTCTTACTCAAGTGCTGGTACAACCATCTCGCCAACGAGCCCATACATGAAATCTCCCCTAGGGAGCTGATATCACACATAATGAGCTAAGAGAAACTCATGGTGAGCCTATCCAGGCATACTAGTATCACACTTGGTGTATACAAAACCCAATTAGTTTATAATATCACAAGAACAATGAGTCTGTCCTTGGAATTACATTGATGAAAACCCAAGTATCACTCATGGAGTTCATAATTCATTTAGTCGGTCTAATTAAACAATATGATTGGTCATGTAGTGAGCATGACATAACATAAAACAAAGAAGAATTATTAAGACCACACCCATTTTCCATTTAATTTTATAATTTAACAGTATAACATACATAAGAAAAATCACATCTCAAAATAATTAATTAATAGTTCCATCAAATTAAACCAAAAATCTAATCATGTAATAGCACATATATCACTTTCCATTTGAAGACAATGCACCTCATTGAGGTGTTTTATTTGAAAAAATGAAATTATTTTTCAAATAATTAATTTCCTTCAATTTAAATAATTCAATTTCAACCCAAGGCTTAATGGAAACCACTACAAAAGTGGTTTAAAATAGTTATAGAATCAATTCAATAAGAGTATACACATATATAAATGGTACACCCAAATGGGTGGCTCATACATAAGGCATACATTATTCAACACACTCTACTTAACAAAACTACCCTAAAGGGGTGGTTTGGGTTGAGTTCATGACCTATAACCATACCAAGGAGGGCTTAAATACATCATAAGGAAAGCTAGAAAATTTAATTCAAACCAATTTACTATTTTTAAGTGACATTGGGTAAGTTTGATGAGCAGTACAATGACAAAATTTTCTAAAGCAATGAAACTTTAGGAAAATCTATAAATCACATACCTTGTTCTTAGGATGATCGAATTGTCTGATATTGAGTTTTTATTTGGTCAAGTTTGGAAGAAATCAATGAAACTGACATCCCCCCTAAAAATATGTAAAATTATCTCACACCCAAATAGCACAACAGATGTAAATAGAGACTTAGAAAGGGAGGAAGAGGAATTGAGAGATTAGCAATGCATATCCAACGTGACCAACAAATCTTGAATTTGACATTGGATGAATGAGATATCATGATTCATAGTAGAGGGTGGGGGGAACCCACAATTCAAGGATGGGACCTCACAGGGCTGGAGAATAAGAAACGGAGGGAAATGGGATTTAACCCTCATTAAGGAAAAAATGGTCACTTCGCCCTCAAAACTAGGTCACATAGTTTGGCCTCACGGTTTGTCCAAACCATGTGAAAATTGTGTTAAGACCACTTATTAGGTACCATACCCTTCATGGTTTTCTCACACAGTTTTTTCTCAACCCTTGGAAAACTGTGCACTGAATAGTGCATAAACACTACCTAGGTGGAACCAGTAATGTGGGATGGGCACACGGTTTCAGAAAACTATGTGTATCATGAGTTAAACATGCTTCTTCAGTGCACAAAGAACATGATATCCACTAGTGGGCCACATGGTTTTAGACAAACCGTGTTCCCTTACCAGTCCATCGAGACATGAGTTTTCTAAGGCCCAGTTCTTTAAAACTCAACGTAACAGCTGTAGAACCTCTTGAGAAATTAACCAAGTCTAAAAACAATGCATTTAAAAATTCCAAAATGTAAATTTTTATTTTGAATCATAGCTTAAAGAAAATATCATCCTTTAAATGTCCAAATTCAAATTCGATTGGAATTATACATTGGATCAAAATATGGGTGGTTATAATCTCCCCACCTTAGAACTTCTCAACCCTGATAAGCCTTTGGGAAAACCATTAAAATATAACCTGTCCTACATTGTTCATTATTTTTTTTCAAATGGTCGCATTATGTTACAAAACACCCAACACACCTAAAAGAAATACCTATGTGTATGAAACTTACTCTTTTAAAAACATGATCCTACACCTTTTTTATAACTGAAACACTGAAACGGTGCTTACCCATCCCATTAAGCTAGAGACATGATCACATCATCATATCATTAAACATATTAGCAATGGTACTCCCCACCAAAGGTTTTTACCATTTAACAGCAAACCTCAACCACGATACACCCCACAACTAGAATTTATTTACAAATTGTGCCCCTAAGCATTCGAGTGATGCTCCTAGTGTGGATTCTTTAACTAGGAAAAGGTGATTACATATGAGGCTATATCAGGGACCTCAATGTAAATAAATGGTTGAATCTCGATTGACCAAACTGAAACTGGTCATGCAAGCTTTCCTAAGAGGACATAACTGAGCTTTCAACTACACCCACCATTACCTGATGACATGGTTAAAATGGTTCCATTAATGTATAAGTAATAATCAATAATGATAACAAGTTGTGAAAATCTAACCAAATTATCCAAAATATTCCTGACATAGATGGTCGATGTATTAAAATCTGAACCACAAAACCATATTCCAAGTCATCTCACGTTACTATGATCATGTTCACCAAATCCCATACCAAACTTTTGTTGGCCTTCCCTAATTAAACCATTTGTCAACTATTTTATCCATCATGTTAAAACACAAAAAATAGTGTAACCTAGATCCATCACACTATAATCATCACCCTTTAAACATCACCTCTAATCCCGACAATAATTTTAGGATAACCTTGGATTCATTGAACTGGAGTCCAAGGAACTAACCCAATGTAGTTTATACTCTTTGTTTACAATTGAGACATTGGTTCAAGGCAAAGATGTAAACCTCATATCATTGACTAGGCCTGGAGTAGTATTCATATAAAGGTTAATTTAGAGGAAAAAAGATGGTGTCCATAAATCCATCCACAATAATACTACATGAGAACCCATGTATCACTAAGGACAAACCGTGCCTTGATAAAAACCATTCATCCAGCGCATAACTCTAATAAATCATGCTTATTTAAATAGAAGAACATTTTAAACTTTTATCTTAGCATATAATTGAAGCTCACTCAATGTACCCAGACAATTTCAATATAGGGGTCATGATTTTTATTAAACCTTGAATACAGTAAAAGGGTAAGTAAGATTTCCAAGAAGTACCCAATGCATATTCTCCACATTAAAGATGAAGTGCTTGGTATGGCTCCAAACCTTTCATGACCAACATTGAAAGGAGAAGTACAACTGAACTATCACAGGTCGACTTCCTTAGAAGATCTCATCCACTTTC
The DNA here is from genome assembly GCA_963277665.1 of Viscum album. Classification (NCBI taxonomy): domain Eukaryota; kingdom Viridiplantae; phylum Streptophyta; class Magnoliopsida; order Santalales; family Viscaceae; genus Viscum; species Viscum album. The sequence goes on along the minus strand of OY728132.1, from coordinate 751,803,856 downwards.
ATTGATGCATCACCATGACCCTACGATAATACTTTTACCACCTGAGCATATCACTCACGCTTAAGCAGAACCACTAAATTCCTTCCCCGACTAATGGTGTTCACAAAGGTCATATCCCCATCCAGCTTTTCCTCATCGTGTTACCTCACAAGCATCAACATGATTCAAAATCACCAGCCACAAGAGAGTACAAGATCATCACTAACTATTTCAAGCTAACCCTTTAAGTTTTCATGTCTATTAATTAGAAGGAAACATTTAAATGGAATTTATGTGACTCTCCATACATTAAGAGTTCCCCTAACATCATATTTACTAAAAAAGGGATCCATCCCATAGAAAACACTCCATCAACCACTAACTTTTTGGCTTGGACAAGGCTACCACGCTTTTACTAAGTGTCATCTCGAAAATGGTAAGAAAACAGACTATTAAGGTTGATATTGAATAAATATGCACTAGGAATATGTGTAACACTTCTCTTATTCATATCCCCTTACACCGTGGAATTATGTGTAAAATCCAAACAATTTTCCAGTGTAATAAAACACACAATCCTCTTCAAAACATCATCATGAACAATGGGATGAGTCTGGGTCTTTGTTAATGCCCAGGTCACTCTACTCCAAAGCTTATCAGTTTTCAAAGAATAACTACTCAAGGATTGAATGAGTACCATTTAACTCAAATGGTTTATTGCATGTTTAAACAAAATGATGGGTACTGCGTATATCAACGTACACTACCCAAGGGTTCAATAGAGAAATAGAACGTTCCTGATACTTTCCATAGGATTATCAGCTATATGCATTTGAGTATCTAATGGCCCACATCAAGTATTAAACCAATATCATTTTCCCCCCTATGAATATTAACCAAGATTATGACGTACTGATTCATCCAATATAGAATAGTCAGAAGGGTCACATGACTTACAATATAGCTAATCATTCCATAGGCATGTATGAATCACTGAAACTGAGCATTACATGATGCTCATGAATGTGACAAGGCTCAAATTATCTAATGAACACACATGAATAAAAGTGTGTCAAATTTTAAATCTAAGAGTATTATGAGGGATAAATAACACTCGAATAAAACTATGCAAGAGAAACTACTCACAAGAAACTAACAAGAGATTTAATGATCAGAGGGCTCTGCCTGCAATAGGCCATCCCCTTACCAAAATGGAAAAAATTGACCTAAAATGAGGTCACAAATATTAGGGTTCACTGGTATAAATGGACTATCATTAATATTCAGACTTATTAAGGAAGAATCATTTGTAAAATGATTTTTTTCTATTTCCCATAAGAACTCAATAATGAATTTAAACTACCCTTACATGAGGGTTAAGGCCAAGATCACCTCTTAAGTTTCATTGAGTGGGTTCGTTTAACCAAAACTCATCTTTATCCTTTAATCATATCAAGGTTAGTATTTAATGAATACAACCCCACAAGGCTAACAGGCAATTAATATTAAACTCCTTTTTTAAATTGTTATTTATTTCCCTAAAATCATTTCATAATTAGACTACTCATCCCATAAACACCAATGTTCAAACATCAATAATTTATTTATAATGTCTCATAACTGGCTTAGTTAAAGAAAATGTAAATTTCTATCTATATAGGAAAACTCCATTTAGGTTAAAATTGGAATTTTATTTAACTATAGTCACATATAAATATATCTTAAAAGAAAACAAATGTCATTTATTAATTACAAGTGAATAAGTCAAGCAAGATTCCACCATTCACTTAAGTGAAATATTGTATAAAAGGTTATGGACACCGTAATGACAATCATCACACAACATACACATACTCCAATTTGGTTAATAACTAATGCATAAAAAGGAAATGGTGACCCACTAGAGTCCTATTAATCCATTTTAGGTTCAAATAAAAGAAACCCAAAAAAATTAAACATTATGATTTAAAACAGCCTTACTGGTTCATTCTTGAAGAAACATGCCCCAACTGACCTTATTAGGTCTAGTTGTGCATTTAGAAATTTAATCATATGGGTTATAATGCCCATGTAATATAGGTGACCTCCCTTATGAAGGAAAAAATTTCATTTAAGGTCAAATTAAACAACATTTATATTTAACCAATAGTTTTGAAATATTGAAATCTAATAATATAAGGTTTCGTTATATGGGTTACCATTTTTCCATTTTTAAATTTCTCATACACTTTACAAATTGAAGGTGGTTCACATCTAACCACAAAAATTTTATCCAAGATTAATATAAAATTCAATAGCCTTAACACTTATGAAAATTTTTGAAAGTATATAAAGTGAACTTATAATGGTTTAATTATATGGGTCACCCAATTCCAAATCATGAAACACCTATACACTTTAAAAATTGGAAATTTTCTCCCATTGAAATGTAACCTAAAGTGTTTCATCACATGATAAAAAATAATATAAGCATAGAAGTTGGAAACAAAGTCCATCAATTAGTCATCTAACATGGTAAGCATTAAAAGATACTATATAAGTAGAAAATAATCAAATATAGTATATAAGAAAGCATTATATTTTAAATTATTGAAATATGTTAATTGAAAAAAAAAACTATTGAACTATATTTCATGGTGTATAAAAATACATGTTAATAAAACATGAAAGGCACATCAAAAAATTTCAAACATCCTAGAAATGGAATCTACATGGCATGGCATGTGAATCCCTATATGTTTATAATGATGCATGTAATTTTACCTTCTTGTCATACTGGGTCAATGGTAAATACTATAATTTCATAAATGAGTATGTAGAGGAAAGTACACATATGGCTCAAGGATAAATCAAAATCATTTGTAAAAGTAAACAACATGTACAGTAACCCCAACCCTGAATATTTAGACTATTCCCCATATGTGGGTTCATTACTCCCAGGAATAAATATTTACCAAGTGTCGACACATTCCTAGTATCCTGTATACTAGCCTAAAGTAGTAAGACAAAGAAAAAAAGATATAATACCACTTTGTAACATCTCAGACTGACTGAACTCTAAACTGATAGACATAATGGTCAGCACATAGACTCAAGTTATCCTCCCCATATGCTAGAGGTTGGTAACTAGAAGTGAGGTTCTAATGGTGGCACAATTAGGAGACTATATCCTCATGATCAGAGTCACACAATGGTATATCGGGTGTAAATCAATAGAAAACAGAAAAAGAAGTATATAAGGAAAATATAAAGCTATGAAGGATAAATATTTTAGCTAAGTAAACATTGGCAATGCCCATATAAAACTAACCATGCATGTTCATGTGATGATACCTAATAAAAAAGAAAACATACATAAAGTGATATGATACAATGCATGAAAAAAGAATATAATAAAAAGAAAGGCCCCAAGGGTGATCGACTCGAGCATATTGAGTCTTAGTTGAGTTTCATTGTCCTAACATCTAGTTGCAATACACAACATAATCAAAAGATCAAGGACCTACGAACAAGCGGGTCTAGTCTAGTGCCCTAGTGCAATGGAGGCCTGAGAAAGGTGTGAGATATACCCAGTAGTACACCACTAATGGTGTCTAAATAATAATCTAATTAATGAATATAAAATGATCAATTTTCATGAATGTCAAAAGTAAGGTAGAATTGGGACATAAATAAATAAACAAGTCAAGCTCCGGTTCTTCAAGATCACCTGACCCAACGATATCTACTTCAGCCTAAGCCAGAAATTTATTAACCATATTCAACCTATACAAATGAAATAATGGTAAAAATGATAATGGAAATGACATGAAATAGATATCATGAGATGGACCAAACCCAACCATCTGGTTTGTCTTAGAGGATCTGTTCCATGGATAACAACGATATACCATTTTCCCATTCTATTAAAGTACCAACAAATTTTAAATAGGTAGCATCATGGGACCATATGAGGTGAAACTTGTTAATGAACCCATGGATTTCACCAGGAATTCCATAAACCCTGCTATCAAAGGGGTCTATCTAATTCCATCCATTTATGGCCTCACAATTATCACTCTTGGATTAATGTAAGAAAAAAAACTCTAAGCTCATTCGTGGTATCTAACATAGGGGGCCAAGTCTCACTTGTGGCCTGGTACAACCATCTCTCCAATGATCCTGTAACACCCGAGATTTTTATGACTAATATTTTGTTTTTTATATATCATCAAAGTAATCTTTCACTACATACTAGCTTCGCTTACTTTACACGCAATCGCGACCTTCCTCGATAGCTTGCGTCGTACGCAATACCGAGTTTCACCAAACCACGATATGCTATTAAAATATTATTAAAACTAGCCGTTATGAATAGTAATAACCACTTTTTGAAATTTTATAAATTTTATTTTTCAAAATGGACTTCATTTTTGGATTCGGAATATCGAAATTAGCCTAGGGTGAAATTTAGGTATTTTTCTGAAAACTTTCAATTTTTGATGAATAGTGAAACCACTAAGTGGTAGGTTAAAAAACTGAATTTTGCATAAAACTAAATTTTACCGCTTCTGTGAATGGAATTTCGAAAATCCGACAGACACGGTTAATATCAAGGACTAAAATGTGGTTCAATGAGATGAAAATAATTCTTGGTGAATAGTAACTTTTTACTTTTTTTACCACGGTTAATAGTAAATAGGGTAACTAAGGGTAAATATGATATTACTATTACCCTAACACATGTCCTAATTATATTGGATAAGTGTAATTTGACCAAAAACAACATTTTGAATATAATATGACCATTTAGGTCCACCTGGAATAGATTATGACATTTAATATTATTTTATTTAATGAATAGTTAAAATAGTTAAAATCAAAGTTTAATAACTAAAACATGTTTAATATGGGGTTATAAATAAGATAAATTCGACTATAAATATTCATTAGAAAGCTAAAAAGATTTCCTACATAATGGTATTTTATTTGTAATTTTTAGACATTAAATAATTTAATTTATTTATGACACAATGATGATGCAGTAATTATCTTATTAATGAAATATTGACATAATAAACACAAAAATAAATGTAATTTGAGACTTTTTTTGAATTAAACTAATTTTCTAGGTTACTATGATATATTATTGTTGATTTAATCAACTTGGTTTGAACATATAATCCTGTTATGACTTTCACAAAAATCATATATCAAATGATGTCAAAATTGACACAAAATAGTTTTTAAATCAAATATTATATTATTAATTGTTATTTTATTCATAAGAATCTAAGGTTCGGCCAAATGACTTAGATAAGGATATATATATTAATAATAAACAATTTTGGGTTCGTTTGGCATGTTATAGTAAGTGTATTAACCGTATAGTGAAAGAAAACAAAAAGACACGGTAAAAGTTAAATTATTTAACTTAGAGTTAAATCTAATTGATAAGGTTAAAATAATACCCTAAACTTGTCTAACTCCTATTGGTTGATAGGATTTCGACCCTTCCCCACTTTAGCTTCGAAATAAGACCCTTTGGAACCCTTATAAACCGATTTTGACTTTAATATAAAATAATATTTTGAGATATTCCTAAGGTGCCCCTCTCCTCCCTTATAAAAGGGCACCTCCTCCCCCTCCTCCTCACACAAAATTGAGCACTCAAGCTCGGTCAACCCCTGCCATTTTCTCCTCTACACTTCCCTAGAATAATCCTAGAGGTCCTGGTCTTCTTCAAAGACCAATCTTAGTTCCCTAAGTGGAGGATTCAAAGAGGTGTTCCAAAGAAGAGGTAATATCTGTTACCGATCTTTTCAATTTCTTTCTTCTTCAACTTATTCTCCTTTAGTTGTTTCATGATAAAGTAATAACATCAGTATTACTTACATACTGATATGTTATTATAAATATGAAACAACCCTAATTCACCTTCTATCCATCCTACGGAAAAATGAAATCACCGCGCGTGCGTACGTACGGAATACCGTCTCCACGCCGTGGTGTAATCTATTTTCCACCACCACCTTACAAGGATGGGTATAATGGTGTAATGAGTAACTATTTATGATTATTATAAAGTAATATTGATACTTAAATAATATATATATACTCCAATATAATTCCACGATCATAGGAACGATATCATCACTCGTGCGTACGTACGGAATACCGTCTCCACGATGTGATGTGACTCGTTCTACATGATCATCATTACATAGTAATTATATAAATTAATTGAATGAATAAATATGATATATTTTACACTAATACCATTCTGGATATAAGGTATCTATAACCTTAAAAGAAAAATAAGAATTTATTCGGAAAAACACGCATAAGAACAAAAGGCAATAAAGACCCGAGTAACAAGTAACAATGAAATATTACTAACAAGAAGCTAAGAATATGACCATATATGATATGATATCAATATGTATGATTCTTGAATAAGTCAATAACATTATTTAAACCGTTATACAGGAGCTTCAGACACGTATAAGGCAAATTGGACCTAAGGTAAGGGAAATATCACAATCTCATTTTTATCCGAGATTGTTTATTCGTAAGTATTTACTGGGGTGTATTTTATCATCCACATCCATGTTTCATAAATATGTAATATTATTTCCATCCAACTACAATTTTTTAAATCCAATTTTACCCTTCGGTGAGTTTTTAGTAAAGGAAATGAAAGGAATCTTTTGTCTTTTTCCGTACGAGGTATTTTTTGACTTTTCCGACAAAATTACGAAGAATGTTTTTTTTAACTTATACGGAATGAATGGATTTTTAAAACATTATTTCCAAGAAGCTTCATTTACAAGATTTCAAGTTTATTTTTAATCAACTTCTTTTAGTTTAAATTTGTATGACATGTTAAGAAAGAAAAAAAAATGTTTTTGAAGAAGAAAGGATATTTTCCTCAAGAATGGAGTTCAAGTGTTTTATCAAAATTATTTTCTATCTAAGATAATAAAGGGTTCTGTTTGTATCCCTATTATTACATTGATTTGATTATGTTGTGATGGAATTATTTTTATGAATTCCTTTATCTTATATGAATTGTTTTATGATGTCATGATGTTTAAGATTCCCATTTGTATTATATGGGTTATGTAATGATGTATGATTTATAATTTTGTGGCACACATAAGAAAGGATTCATTATAAGATGGGTGGGACCTATATCTTCCTCCAATGAATTGGGTAAAGATTTTATATCTCATGAGATAGACATGGCTGGAACGGAAGGTTATTTCGGTTCAGTGATACCGGACTGAAACGAGGAGTGAACTCGGTTCAGAAAGGGACTTTGTCCACTAAGATAGTCTTGGCAATGAGTCATGACTAAAAAGAAATGATTTTCCATGATTATGTGTGCATGCCACAAAGTTTCAAGTTTTATGATATGATTATGGGGATCTCATTTTCACTTCTATGATTTGTTCCATGTTAAGATATTATGATCTCTTTTGCAGGTTATGATTTTCAAAAAAATATGATATGATTTTTATTTCCTTTATTTTCCCTTGCTGAGCATTTGAGATCACCCTTTTATGTTTTCTTTTCCCCAGGTCAGGAAGATGGATATTAAGTAGAATATGCTAAAAGGGACCCTAGATATGATGAAATAAATGGGAGACACTATAGAAGATTTATGAACCAGTTGTTTATGTTTCCCAGTTTCTAAAGACACTATACATATACGGTCCTTTGTTGTTTTGTCATATGTTGTAATAAGTGTGCTTCAATTTTGATGTATTAACAATGTATGTAAAGTATGGGTCGTTATAGTTGGTATCAGAGGAAAGGTATAGTCAACCTTTGGAAACTAGGATGTGAAAGCCTTAGTAAGAACCCTAAGGATAAGTCTAAGCATAGAACACAATCATAGTGTTTTAGAAATGGCCATGAATACCCTAGGATAAGACCTTAAGTGTGAAATTTTATCCTTGATTATGTGGTTTTCCTATTATAATTAGTGTTGCTCACACTATTCTTCTTGGTTTTAGTCAATGGATGGAACCCGAAGGAACCGTGTTAATGCGGAATGCGATGGGCAATGCAATGATTGTCCCCCTGAGCAACCAAACGATATGAGAGCTGGAATGAAAAATCTTGTAGCCATGCTCACACAACTTTCTCAAGCTATGAATCATGCAGGACTTCCAAACGAGCAAAGGAAGGAGCAACATTCTGTTGAATCCTTCATGAGGCAGCGTCCACCTTCTTTCAGTGGGTCTACTAATCCATTAGTTGCTGAACAATGGATTAGTACTACTGAAAATATATTTTCAGTTATTCAATGTTCTGAGCATGATAAAGTCATCCTCGCAGTGTATTGTTTGGAAGGAGATGCTAATCAATGGTGGAATCTTATTAAGAATACGAGGCAAAGGGATGAAATTGAGTCTATGGAATGGGACAAGTTCAAGAACTTATTTTTCAATAAGTACTTACCTCGTATTCTCCGAACAAAGATGGAGAAAGAGTTTCTTGAACTGAAGCAAAGGGATGATGAATCTGTTGGTACCTATGAAGCAAATTTTACAAGACTTTCAAGGTACGCTTCTGGTATTATTATCCAGCCTGAGAGTAAGATCGATCGATTCTTTAGTGGCTTAAAACCAAGTCTTCGAAGGGCGTTAGCCATAAGGGACTTCAATAGCTACGAGGAAATAGTTCGATGTGCTCTCAAAGTCGAGATGGAGATTGGAGTAACCCATCAGTCACATGGGTTTGATAAGAAGAGGAAGATGGAATTCAAAGGAAAATCTAAAGAGCACACTGAAAAGAAGATGAGCTTTCCCTTATGCTCAAAGTGTGGAAAGAAACATGGAGGTAGTTGTCTTAAAGAGACAAGTAAATGTTTCAAATGTGGAAAGGAATGTCATCGGGCATTTGAATGTCGCGATAATGGGAAGAAGATGTCTAATGATGCAAACAAAGGAAGGGATACACAGAATGAACCTACTACACTTCAATGTTTCAAGTGCAAGGAGATGGGGCATTATTCCAATCAATGCCCAAGTCCAAGGTTTGATGATGATGGTCGACGTCAACAAAATCTTAAGGCTAAAGACAAAGGAAAGTCACATGCAATTTCTATCAGTGATGTGGAGTACGATAACGAAGTGGTGAAAGGTACACTTACCATCCACTCTAAAGTAGCAAATGTTTTTTTTGATTCTGGATCCACCCACTCTTTTATTTCTGAAAAATTTTCTAAGGGTATCACCGTATTACCTCAACAATTAGATGTTGAGTTAGCTGTGACAACACCTAATGGCACAACAGTCGCATCAAAAGTTTATAATTCTTCTCCGATCGAAGTTTGTGGGAAAGTGCTTCCTGCAAATCTTGTGATCCTTCCTTTAGTGGAATTTGATGTGATTCTTGGCATGGATTGGCTTTATCTACATGGAGCTCATATCAATTGCCAAAGAAGGGAAGTCACATTTCATATTCCAGATCAATCTACGATCGTCTATCAATGCAAGGATGAACATAACACTCTAGTGGAAATTTCTTCCATCTTATGGGTATTGATTCCACTAAATGAAGGTTATTTATCTCAAATGGTTGGTGAGAAACTCACGATTAAGAATATGCCCATTGTACGGGAGTTTGATGATGTCTTTCTGGAGGAATTACCGGGTCTTCCACCAAATCGTGAAGTTGAGTTTTCAATAGAACTCGTACCGGGCGCTTTGCCAATTTCAAAGACACCTTATAGAATGGCCCCAATTGAGTTGCAGGAATTGAAGAAGCAACTCCAAGAGAATCTTGATAAGGGATTCATATGCCCTAGTGCGTCACCTTGGGGAGCACCTGTTCTATTTATTAAGAAGAAAGATGGATCAATGAGACTCTGCATTGATTATCGAGAACTTAACAAGATCACTATCAAGAACAAATATCCTCTCCCACGCATTGATGACTTATTTGACCAACTACACGGAGCTCAATACTTTTCCAAGATTGATCTTCGTTCAGGGTATCATCAATTAAGGGTCAAAAGGGAGGATATACCAAAGACGGCTTTCCGTACAAGGTATGGACACTATGAATTTATAGTGATGCCATTTGGTCTTACTAATGCCCCTGCTATCTTCATGGATCTAATGAATAGAGTCTTTAGAGACTATCTTGATCAATTTGTGGTAGTCTTTATAGACGATATTCTTGTCTATTCAAAGAGCAAGGAAGAGCATGAAGATCACTTGAGAATTATATTAAAGACCCTGAGAAAGGAGAAGCTTTATGCCAAATTTACCAAGTGTGAATTTTGGCTTCAAAAAGTTGCATTTTTGGGTCACATAATCTCAAAAGAGGGGATATCTGTGGATCCAGCAAAAACAGAGGTTATCGAAAGATGGTCAAGACCAACAACAGTAACTGAGATCCGAAGTTTTCTTAGTTTGGCTGGATATTATCGACGTTTTTTAAAGGATTTTTCACGATTATCTAATTCACTCACCAAGTTGACTCGGAAAGGAGTTAAGTTTGTCTGGACGGAAGAATGTGAAGAGAATTTCAAGGAGTTGAAAAGAAGGTTATCCAGTGCACCTGTGCTCACACTACCTTGTAGTGTAGAAAGGATTGTGATATACAGTGATGCATCCAAGAGAGTATTGGGGTGTGTTCTTATGATAAATGATATGGTGATAGCTTATGCCTCACGACAGTTGAAAATCCATGAGCAAAATTACCCAACACATGATTTAGAGTTGGCTGTTGTAATCTTTGCATTAAAGATTTGGAGGCATTACCTTTATGGTGAAAGGTGTGATATTTTTACTGATCATAAAAGTTTAAAGTATATTTTCACACAAAAGTAGTTGAATATGCGTCAAAGAAGATGGTTGGAGCTGATTAATGATTACGACTGCTCAATCCATTACCACCCTGGGAAAGCAAACAAGGTGGCAGATGCATTAAGTCGACAAGACCATGCTAGTTTATCCATGATGAGGATCACAAAGGATCCAATATTTATGGATTTACAAAGGATGGAACTTGGAATTATAATGGAAGGGGAAAAATCTTATCTTTCTCAAATGAATGTTCAACCATCTATACATGCGAAGATTAAGGAGGCAGAGAAAGAAGATGTCGAGTTACAAAAGAAGGTGAGAAATGTTCCTGAATTCAACCTTGATTGTGATGGGATAATAAAGTTCAGGAATCGGTTTTGTGTTCCTCCCATCCCCGAATTAAAGAAGGAGCTGCTGGATGAGGCTCATAGTTCTTCATTCTCTATTCATCCTGGAAGCACGAAGATGTATAGGGACCTGAAAGAGTACTTCTGGTGGGATGGCATGAAAAGAGATGTTGCTGAATATGTCTCTCGATGCTTGGTTTTTCAACAAGTTAAAGCAGAGAGACAAAAGTCTAAGGGGATGTTACAACCATTACCCATACCCGAATGGAAATGGGAAAACATCACTATGGACTTTGTCACAGGACTTCCTAAAACATCCAAAGGCAATAATGCTATTTGGGTCATAGTTGATCGTCTTACAAAGTCTGCACACTTCATTGCTATTAGAGAGGATTTCTCTCTAGATCAGCTTTCCAGGATATATGTAAAGGAAGTGGTAAGATTGCATGGAGTACCACTTTCTATTATATCTGATCGGGATCCGAGATTTACCTCGAAGTTCTGGCGAAGTCTTCAGCATACTCTAGATACAGAGTTGAGTTTCAGCACTTCTTATCATCCCCAGACAGACGGTCAGTCTGAAAGAACAATTCAAACCCTAGAAGATATGTTGAGAGCTTCCTCTATGGATTCCAAAGGAGGTTGGGATCAACACCTACCTTTGGTGGAATTTTCTTATAATAATAGCTTTCACTCCAGTATTCAGATGGCTCCTTATGAAGCTCTCTATGGAAAGAAATGCAGGACTCCAACTTGCTGGGATGAAGTTAGGGAAAGAAAGCTATTAAGACCTGATCTCGTTGATGAAATGGCAGAAAAGGTCAGATCTATTCAACAACACATAAGAGCAGCTCAGAGTCGACAGAAAAGTTATGCCGACAACCGAAGAAAAAACCTAGAGTTTGAAGTGGGTGATAAAGTGTTCTTACGAATATCTCCCTGGAAGAGGGTTATGAGATTTGGAAAGAAGGGGAAGTTGAGCCCTAGATATATCGGTCCTTTTGAAATACTGGATCGTGTTGGGAAGGTAGCTTACCTATTGGCGCTTCCACCGAATCTCTCTCAAGTTCACGATGTGTTCCATGTATCTCTCCTGAGAAAGTACATACCTGATCCTTCACATGTACTCAGCTCAGAAGTTGTACCGCTGGAGCAAGATCTTTCTTATGAAGAACAACCGATAGAGATTCTGGATCGTAGCGAAAAAGTCCTACGAAACAAGACCACTCAATTGGTGAAAGTTTTATGGAGGAAACACCAACTTGAAGAAGCTACATGTGATCTTGAGGATATGATGAGGGAGAAGTATCCTCATCTGTTTGTTACAAAGTGACGAATTTCGAGGGCGAAATTCTTTTTAAGGGGGGTAGAATGTAACACCCGAGATTTTTATGAGTAATATTTTGTTTTTTATATATCATCAAAGGAATATTTCACTACATACTAGCTTGGCTTACTTTACACCCAATCGCGACCTTCCTCGATAGCTTGCGTCGTACGCAATACCGAGTTTTCACCAAACAAAGATATGCTATTAAAATATTATTAAAACTAGTCGTTATGAATAGTAATAACCACTTTTTGAAATTTTATAAATTTTATTTTTCAAAATGGACTTCATTTTTGGATTCGGAATATCGAAATTATCCTAGGGTGAAATTTTGGTATTTTTCTGAAAACTTTTAATTTTTGATGAATAGTGAAACCACTAAGTGGTAGGTTAAAAAACTGAATTTTGCATAAAACTAAATTTTACCGCTTCTGTGAATGGAATTTCGAAAATCCGACAGACACGGTTAATATCAAGGACTAAAATGTGGTTCAATGGGATGAAAATAATTTTTGGTGAATAGTAACTTTTTACTTTTTTTTACCACGGTTAATAGTAAATAGGGTAACTAAGGGTAAATATGATATTACTATTACCCTAACACATGTCCTAATTCTATTGGATAAGTGTAATTAGACCAAAAACAACCTTATGAATATAATATGACCATTTAGTTCCACTTGGATTAGATTATGACATTTAATATTATTTTATTTAATGAATAGTTAAAATAGTTAAAATCAAAGTTTAATAACTAAAACATTTTTAATATAGGGTTATACATAAGATAAATTCGACTATAAATATTCATTAGAAAGATAAAAAGATTTCCTACATAATGGTATTTTATTTGTAATTTTTAGACATTAAATAATTTAATTTATTTATGACACAATGATGATGCAGTAATTATCTTATTAATGAAATATTGACATAATAAACACAAAAATAAATGTAATTTGAGACTTTTTATGAATTCCACTAATTTTCTAGGTTACTATGATATATTAGTGTTGATTTAATCAACTTGGTTCGAACATATAATCCTGTTATGACTTTCACAAAAATCATATATCAAATGATGTCAAAATTGACACAAAATAGTTTTTAAATCAAATATTATATTATTAATTGTTATTTTATTCCTAAAAATCTAAGGTTCGGCCAAATTACTTAGATAAGGATATATATATTAATAATAAACAATTTGGGGTTCGATTGGCATGTTATAGTAAGTTTATTAACCATATAGTGAAAGAAAACAAAAAGACACAGTAAAAGTTAAATTATTTAACTTAGAGTTAAATCTAATTGATAAGGTTAAAATAATACCATAAACTTGTCTAAATCCTATTGGTTGATAGGATTTCGACCCTTCCCCACGTTATCTTCGAAATAAGACCCTTTGGAACCATTATAAACCGATTTTGACTTTAATATAAAATAATATTTTGAGATATTCCTAAGGTGCCCCTCTCCTCCCTTATAAAAGGGCACCTCCTCCCCCTCCTCCTCACACCAAATTGAGCACTCAAGCTCGGTAAAACCCGGACATTTTCTCCTCTCCACTTCCCTAGAATAATCCTAGAGGTCCTGGTCTTCTTCAAAGACCAATCTTAGTTCCCTAAGTGGAGGATTCAAAGAGGCGTTCCAAAGAAGAGGTAATATCCGTTACCGATCTTTTCAATTTCTTTCTTCTTCAACTTCTTATCCTTTAGTTGTTTCATGATAAAGTAATAACATCAGTATTACTTACATACTGATATGTTATTATAAATATGAAACAACCCAAATTCACCTTCTATCCATCCTACGGAAAAATGAAATCACCGCGCGTGCGTACGTACGGAATATCGTCTCCACGCCGTGGTGTAATCTATTTTCCACCACCACCTTACAAGGATGGGTATAATGGTGTAATGAGTAACTATTTATGATTATTATAAAGTCATATTGATACTGAAATAATATATATATACTCCAATTATAACGACCCATACTTTACATACATTGTTAATACTTCAAAATTGAAGCACACTTATTACAACATATGACAAAACCACAAAGGACCGTATAGGTATAGTGTCTTTAGAAACTGGGAAACATAAACAACTGGTTCATAAATCTTCAACAGTGTCTCCCATTTATTTCATCATATCTAGGGTCCCTTTTAGCATATTCTACTTAATATCCAGCTTCCTGACCTGGGGAAAAGAAAACATAAAAGGGTGAGCACAAATGCTCAGCAAGGGCAAATAAAGGAAATAAAAATCATATCACATCTTTTTGAAAATCAAAACCTGCAAAAGAGATCATAATATCTTATCATGGAATAAATCATAGAAGTGAAAATGAGATCCCCATAATCATAACATAAGACTTGAAACTTTGTGGCATGCACACATAATCATAGAAAATCATTTCTTGTTAGTCATGACTCATTGCCAAGACTATCTTAGTGGACAAAGTCCCTTTCTGAACCGAGTTCACTCCTCGTTTCAGTCCTGTATCACTGAACCGAAATAACCTTCCGTTCCAGCCATGTCTATCTCATGAGATATAAAATCTTTACCCAATGCATTGGAGGGAGATATAGGTCTCACCCATCTCATAATGAATCCTTTCTTATGTGTGCCACAAAATCATAAATCATACATCATTGCATAACCCATGTAATAAAAATGGGATTCTTAAACAACATGACATCATAAAACCATTCATATAAGATAAAGGAATTCATAAACATAATTGCATCACAACATAGTCAAATCAATGTAAAAATATGGATAGAAACAGAACCCTTTATTATCTTAGACGAAAAATAATTTTGATAAAACACTTGAATTGAATTCTTGAGGAAAATATCCTTTTTTCTTCAAAATCAATTTCTTTTCACAAAACATCATGCAATTTTAAAAGAAAAAGATTTTATTGAAAATAGTCATGAAATATTATGGAGGAAGGTTCATGAAAATAAGGCTTTATAAAACTGTAAAAATCCGTTCGTGCCGTATAAGTTAAAAAAAACATTCTTCGTACTTTTGTCGGAAAAGTCAAAAAATACCTCGTATGAAAAACGACAAAAGATTCCTTTCATATCTTTTCCTAAAAACTCACCTAAGGGTAAAATTGGATTTAAACAATTGTAGGTGGATGGAAATAATATTACATATTGAAGAAACATGGATGTGGATGATAAAATACACCCCAGTAAATACCAAAGTATAAACAATCTCGGATAAAAATGAGATTGTGATATTTCCCTTACCTTAGGTCCAATTTGCTTTGTACGTGTCCGAAGCTCCTGTATAATGGTTTAAATAATGTTATTGACTTATTCCAGAATCATACATATTGATATGATATCATATATGTTCATATTCTTAGCTCCTTGATAGTAATATTTCATGGTTACTTGTTACTCGGGTCTTTATTGCCTTTTGTTCTTATGCGTGTTTTGCCGAATACATTCTTATTCTTCTTTTAAGGTTATAGATTCCTTATATCCAGAATGGTATTAGTGTAACATATATCATATTTATTCATTCAATTAATTTATATAATCATTATGAAATGAAGATCATGTAGAATGAGTCGCATCACATCGTGGAGACGGTATTCCGTACGTACGCACGAGTGATGATATCGTTCCTATGATCGTGTAATTGTATTGGAGTATATATATATTATTTCAGTATCAATATTACTTCATAATAATCATATGTAGTTACTCATTACACCATTATACCCATCCATGTAAGGTGATGGTGGAAAATAGATTACACCACGGCGTGGAGACGGTATTCCGTACGTACGCACGCGCGGTGATTTCATTTTTCCGTAGGATGGATAGAAGGTGAATTAGGGTTGTTTCATATTTATAATAACATATCAGTATGTAAGTAATACTGATGTTATTACTTTATCATGAAACAACTAAAGAAGAAGAAGTTGAAGAAGAAAGAAATTGAAAAGATCGGTAATGGATATTACCTCTTCTTTGGAACGCTTCTTTGAATCCTCCACTTAAGGAACTAAGATTGGTCTTTGGAGAAAACCAGGACCTCTAGGATTATTCTAGGGAAGTGGAGAGGAGAAAATGTCAGGGGTTGGCCGAGCTTGAGTGCTCAATTTGGTGTGAGGAGTAGGGGGAGGAGGTTCCCTTTTATAAGGGAGGAGAGGGGCACCTTAGGAATATCTCAAAATATTATTTTATAATAAAGTCAAAATCGGTTTATAATGGTTCCAAAGGGTCTTATTTCGAAGCTAAAGTGGGGAAGGGTAGAAATCCTATCAACAAATAGGATTTAGACAAGTTTAGGGTATTATTTTAACCTTATCAATTAGATTTAACTCGAAGTTAATTAATTTAACTTTTACCGTGTCTTTTTGTTTTCTTTCACTATATGGTTAATAAACTTACTATAACATGCCAAACGAACCCCAAATTGTTTATTATTAATATATATATATCCTTATCTAAGTCATTTGGCCGAACCTTAGATTTGTAGGAATAAAATAACAATTAATAATATAATATTTGATTTAAAAACTATTTTGTGTCAATTTTGACACTATTTGATATATGATTTTTGTGAAAGTCATAACAGAATTATATGTTCGAACCAAGTTGATTAAATCAACACTAATATATCATAGTAACCTAGAAAATTAGTGGAATTCATAAAAAGTCTCAAATTACATTTATTTTGGTGTTTATAACATCAATTATGTCAATATTTCATTAATAAGATAATTACTGCATCATCTTTGTGTCATAAATAAATTAAATTATTTGATGTCTAAAAATTACAAATAAAATACCATCATGTAGTAAATCTTTTTAGATTTCTAATGAATATTTACAATCGAATTTATCTTATGTATAACCCCATATTAAAAATTATTTACTTATTAAACTTTGATTTTAACTATTTTAACCCTTCTTTAAATAAATTAATAATAAATGTCCTAATCTAATCCAAGTGGGCCTAAATGGTCATATTTTATTCCTAAGTTTGTTTTTGGTCGAATTACACTTGTCCAATAGAATTAGGACATGTGTTAGGGTAATATTAATATCATATTTACCCTTAGTTACCCTATTTACTATTAACCGCGGTAAAAAAAGTAAAAAGTTACTATTCACCAAAAAAATTATTTTCATCTCATTGAACCACATTTTAGTCCTTGATATTAACTGTGTTTCTCGGATTTTCGAAATTCCATTCACAGAAGCGGTAAAATTAAGTTTTATGCAAAATTCAGTTTTTTTAACCTACCACTTAGTGGTTTCACTATTCATCAAAAATTGAAAGTTTTCAGAAAAATACCAAAATTTCACCCTAGGCTAATTTCGATATTCTGAGTCCAAAAATGAAGTCCATTAAGAAAAATAAAATTTATAACATTTCAAAAAGTGGTTATTACTATTCATAATGACTAGTTTTAATAGCATATTGTTGTTTAGTGAAACTCGGTATTGCGTACGACGCAAGCTATCGAGGAAGGTCGTGATTGCGTGTAAAGAAAGACAAGAAAGTGTTGTGTAGAAAAAGATTCCTTTGATGATTTATATAACATAAAAGTCTCGGGTGTTACATTCTACCCCCCTTAAAAAGAATTTCTCCCTCGAAATTCGTCACTTTGTAACAAACAGATGAGGATACTTCTCCCTCATCATATCCTCAAGCTCCCATGTAGCTTCTTCAAGTTGGTGGTTCCTCCATAAAACTTTCACCAAGCGAGTGGTCTTGTTTCGTAGGACTTTTTCGCTACGATCCAGAATCTCTATTGGTTGTTCTTCATAAGAAAGATCTTGCTCCAGGGGTACAACTTCTGAGCTGAGTATATGTGAAGGATCTGGTATGTACTTTCTCAGGAGAGATACATGGAACACATCGTGAACTTGAGAGAGATTCGGTGGAAGCGCCAATCGGTAAGCTACCTTCCCAACACGATCCAGTATTTCGAAAGGACCGATATATCTAGGGCTCAACTTCCCCTTCTTTCCAAATCTCATAACCCTCTTCCAGGGAGATATTCGTAAGAACACTTTATCGCCCACTTCAAACTCTAGGTCTTTTCTTCGGTTGTCGGCATAACTTTTCTGTCGACTCTGAGCTGCTCTTATGTGTTGTTGAATAGATCTGACCTTTTCTGCCATTTCATCAACGAGATCAGGTCCTAATAGCTTTCTTTCCCCAACTTCATCCCAGCAAGTTGGAGTTCTGCATTTCTTTCCATAGAGAGCTTCATAAGGAGTCATCTGAATACTGGAGTGAAAGCTATTATTATAAGAAAATTCTACCAAAGGTAGGTGTTGATCCCAACCTCCTTTGAAATCCATAGAGCAAGCTCTCAACATATCTTCTAGGGTTTGAATTGTTCTCTCAGACTGACCGTCTGTCTGGGGATGATAAGCAGTGCTGAAACTCAACTCTGTATCCAGAGTATGCTGAAGACTTCGCCAGAACTTCGAGGTAAATCTCGGATCCCGATCAGATATAATAGAAAGTGGTACTCCATGAAATCTTACCACTTCCTTTACATATATCCTGGCAAGCTGATCTAGAGAGAAATCCTCTCTAATAGGAATGAAGTGTGCAGACTTTGTAAGACGATCAACTATGACCCAGATAGCATTATTGCCTTTGGATGTTTTAGGAAGTCCTGTGACAAAGTCCATAGTGATGTTTTCCCATTTCCATTCGGGTATGGGTAATGGTTGTAACATCCCCTTAGACTTCTGTCTCTCAGCTTTAACTTGTTGACAAACCAAGCATCGAGAGACATATTCAGCAACATCTCTTTTCATGCCATCCCACCAGAAGTACTCTTTCAGGTCCCTATACATCTTCGTGCTTCCAGGATGAATAGAGAATGAAGAACTATGAGCCTCATCCAGCAGCTCCTTCTTTAATTCGGGGATGGGAGGAACACAAACCCGATTCCTGAACTTTATTATCCCATCACAATCAAGGTTGAATTCAGGAACATTTCTCACCTTCTTTTGTAACTCGACATCTTCTTTCTGTGCCTCTTTAATCATCACATGTATAGATGGTTGAACATTCATTTGAATAAGATAAGATTTTTCCCCTTCCATTATAATTCCAAGATCCATCCTTTGTAAATCCATAAATATTGGATCTTTTGTGATCCTCATCATGGATAAACTAGCATGGTCTTGTCGACTTAATGCATCTGCCACCTTGTTTGCTTTCCCAGGGTGGTAATGGATTGAGCAGTCATAATCCTTAATCAGCTCCAACCATCTTCTTTGACGCATATTCAACTGCTTTTGTGTGAAAATATACTTTAAACTTTTATGATCAGTATAAATATCACACCTTTCACCATAAAGGTAATGCCTCCAAATCTTTAATGCAAAGATTACCGCAGCCAACTCCAAATCATGTGTTGGGTAATTTTGCTCATGGATTTTCAACTGTCGTGAGGCATAAGCTATCACCATATCATTTTGCATAAGAACACACCCCAATCCCTTCTTGGATGCATCACTGTAGATCACAAACCTTTCTCCACTACAAGGCAGTGTGAGCACCGGTGCACTGGATAACCTTCTTTTCAACTCCTTGAAATTCTCTTCACATTCCTCTGTCCAGACAAACTTAACTCCTTTCCGAGTCAACTTGGTGAGTGGATTAGATAATCGTGAAAAATCCTTTACAAAACTTCGATAATATCCAGCCAAACCAAGAAAACTTCGGATCTCAGTTACTGTTGTTGGTCTCGACCATCTTTTGATAACCTCTGTTTTTGCTGGATCCACAGATATCCCCTCTTTTGAGATTATGTGACCCAAAAATGCAACTTTTTGAAGCCAAAATTCACACTTGGTAAATTTGGCATAAAGCTTCTCCTTTCTCAGGGTCTTCAATATAATTCTCAAGTGATCTTCATGCTCTTCCTTGATCTTTTAATAGAAAAGAATATCGTCTATAAAGACTACCACAAATTGATCAAGATAGTCTCTAAAGACTCTATTCATTAGATCCATGAAGATAGCAGGGGCATTAGTAAGACCAAATGGCATCACTATAAATTCATAGTGTCCATACCTTGTACGGAAAGCCATCTTTGGTATATCCTCCATTTTGACCCTTAATTGATGATACCCTGAACGAAGATCAATCTTGGAAAAGTATTGAGCTCCGCGTAGTTGGTCAAATAAGTCATCAATGCGTGGGAGAGGATATTTGTTCTTGATAGTGATCTTGTTAAGTTCTCGATAATCAATGCAGAGTCTCATTGATCCATCTTTCTTCTTAACAAATAGAACAGGTGCTCCCCAAGGTGACGCACTAGGGCGTATGAATCCCTTATCAAGATTCTCTTGGAGTTGCTTCTTCAATTCCTGCAACTCAATTGGGGCCATTCTATAAGGTGTCTTTGAAATTGGCAAAGCACCCGGTACGAGTTCTATTGAAAACTCAACTTCACGATTTGGTGGAAGACCCGGCAATTCCTCCGGAAAGACATCATCAAACTCCCGTACAATGGGCATATTCTTAATCGTGAGTTTCTCACCAACCATTTGAGATAAATAACCTTCATTTAGTGGAATCAATACCCATAAGATGGAAGAAATTTCCACTGGAAGGTTATGTTCATCCTTGCATTGATAGACGATCGTAGATTGATCTGGAATATGAAATGTGACTTCCCTTATTTGGCAATTGATATGAGCTCCGTGTAGATAAAGCCAATCCATGCCAAGAATCACATCAAATTCCACTAAAGGAAGGATCACAAGATTTGCAGGAAGCACTTTCCCACAAACTTCGATCGGAGAAGAATTATAAACTTTTGATGCGATTGATGTGCCATTAGGTGTTGTCACAGCTAACTCAACATCTAATTGTTGAGGTAATACGGTGATACCCTTAGAAAAGTCTTCGGAAATAAAAGAGTGGGTGGATCCAGAATCAAATAAAACATTTGCTACTTTAGAGTGGATGGTAAGTGTACCTTTCACCACTTCGTTATCGTACTCCACATCGCTGATAGAAATTGCATGTGACTTTCCTTTGTCTTTAGCCTTAATATTTTGTTGACGTCGACCATCATCATCAACCCTTGGATTTGGGCATTGATTGGCATAATGCCCCATCTCCTTGCACTTGAAACATTGAAGTGTAGTAGGTTCATTCTGTGTATCCCTTCCTTTGTTTGCATCATTAGACATCTTCTTCCCATTATCACGGCATTCAAATGCCCGATGACCTTCCTTTCCACATTTAAAACATTTACTTGTCCCTTTAAGACAACTCCCTCCATGTTTCTTTCCACACTTTGAGCATAAGGAAAAGCTCATCTTCTTTTCCGTGTGCTCTTTAGATTTTTCTTTGAATTCCATCTTCCTCTTGTTATCAAACCCATGTGACTGATGGGTTACTCCAATCTCCATCTCAACTTTGAGAGCACATCGAACGATTTCCTCGTAGCTATTGAAGTC
The DNA here is from genome assembly GCA_963277665.1 of Viscum album. Taxonomy (NCBI): domain Eukaryota; kingdom Viridiplantae; phylum Streptophyta; class Magnoliopsida; order Santalales; family Viscaceae; genus Viscum; species Viscum album. The sequence goes on along the minus strand of OY728132.1, from coordinate 751,781,914 downwards.
CCTTATGGCTAACGCCCTTCGAAGACTTTGTTTTAAGCCACTAAAGAATCGATCGATCTTACTCTCAGGTTGGATAATAATACCAGAAGCGTACCTTGCAAGTCTTGTAAAATTTGCTTCATAGGTACCAACAGATTCTTCATCCCTTTGCTTCAGTTCAAGAAACTCTTTCTCCATCTTTTTTCGGAGAATACGAGGGAAGTACTTATTGAAAAATAAGTTCTTGAACTCGTCCCATTCCATAGACTCAATTTCATCCCTTTGCCTCGTATTCTTAACAAAATTCCACCATTGATCAGCATCTCCTTCCAAACGATACACTGCTAGGATGACTTTATCATGCTCAGAACATTGAAGAACTGAAAATATCTTTTCAGTAGTACTAATCCATTTTTCAGCAACTAATGGATCAGTAGACCCGCTGAAAGAAGGTGGACGCTGTCTCATGAAGGATTCAACAGAATATTGCTCCCTCCTTTGCTCGTTTGGAAGTCCTGCATGATTCATAGCTTGAGAAAGTTGTGTGAGCATGGCTACAAGATTTTGCATTCCAGCTCCCATATCGTTTGGTTGCTCAGGGGGACAATCATTGCATTGCCCATCGCATTCCTCATTAACACGGTTCCTTCGGGTTCCAGCCATTGACTAAAACCAAGAAGAATAGTGTGAGCAACACTAATTATAATAGGAAACCACATAATTCAAGAATAAAATTTTCATGCTTATGGTCTTATCCTAGGTTATTCAAGGCCATTTCTAAAACACTAAGATTGTGTTCTATGCTTAGACTTATCCTTAGGGTTCTTACTAAGGCTTTCACATCCTAGTTTCCAAAGGTTGACTATACCTTTAATTTGATGCCAACTATAACGACCCATACTTTACATACATTGTTAATACTTCAAAATTGAAGCACACTTATTACAACATATGACAAAACCACAAAGGACCGTATAGGTATAGTGTCTTTGGAAACTGGGAAACATAAACAACTGGTTCATAAATCTTCTACAGTGTCTCCCATTTATTTCATCATATCTAGGGTCCCTTTTAGCATATTCTACTTAATATCCAGCTTCCTGACCTGGGGAAAAGAAAACATAAAAGGGTGAGCTCAAATGCTCAGCAAGGGCAAATAAAGGAAATAAAAATCATATCACATCTTTTTGAAAATCAAAACCTGCAAAAGAGATCATAATATCTTATCATGGAATAAATCATAGAAGTGAAAATGAGATCCCCATAATCATAACATAAGACTTGAAACTTTGTGTCATGCACACATAATCATGGAAAATCATTTCTTGTTAGTCATGACTCATTGCCAAGACTATCTTAGTGGACAAAGTCCCTTTCTGAACCGAGTTCACTCCTCGTTTCAGTCCTGTATCACTGAACCGAAATAACCTTCCGTTCCAGCCATGTCTATCTCATGAGATATAAAATCTTTACCCAATGCATTGGAGGGAGATATAGGTCCCACCCATCTCATAATGAATCCTTTCTTATGTGTTCCACAAAATCATAAATCATACATCATTGCATAACCCATGTAATAAAAATGGGATTCTTAAACAACATGACATCATAAAACCATTCATATAAGATAAAGGAATTCATAAACATAATTCCATCACAACATAGTCAAATCAATGTAAAAATATGGATAGAAACAGAACCCTTTATTATCTTAGACGAAAAATAATTTTGATAAAACACTTGAATTGAATTCTTGAGGAAAATATCCTTTTTTCTTCAAAATCAATTTCTTTTCAGAAAACATCATGCAATTTTAAAAGAAAAAGATTTTATTGAAAATAGTCATGAAATATTATGGAGGAAGGTTCATGAAAATAAGGCTTTATAAAACCGTAAAAATCCGTTCGTGCCGTATAAGTTAAAAAACATTCTTCGTACTTTTGTCGGAAAAGTCAAAAAATACCTCGTATGAAAAACGACAAAAGATTCCTTTCATATCTTTTACTAAAAACTCACCGAAGGGTAAAATTGGATTTAAACAATTGTAGGTGGATGGAAATAATATTACATATTGAAGAAACATGGATGTGGATGATAAAATACACCCCAGTAAATACCAAAGTATAAACAATCTCGGATAAAAATGAGATTGTGATATTTCCCTTACCTTAGGTCCAATTTGCTTTGTACGTGTCCGAAGCTCCTGTATAATGGTTTAAATAATGTTATTGACTTATTCCAGAATCATACATATTGATATGATATCATATATGTTCATATTCTTAGCTCCTTGATAGTAATATTTCATGGTTACTTGTTACTCGGGTCTTTATTGTCTTTTGTTCTTATGCGTGTTTTGCCGAATACATTCTTATTCTTCTTTTAAGGATATAGATTCCTTATATCCAGAATGGTATTAGTGTAACATATATCATATTTATTCGTTCAATTCATTTATATAATCATTATGAAATGAAGATCATGTAGAATGAGTCGCATCACATCGTGGAGACGGTATTCCGTACGTACGCACGAGTGATGATATCATTCCTATGATCGTGGAATTGTATTGGAGTATATATATATTATTTCAGTATCAATATTACTTCATAATAATCATATGTAGTTACTCATTACACCATTATACCCATCCTTGTAAGGTGTTGGTGGAAAATAGATTACACCACGGCGTGGAGACGGTATTCCGTACGTACGCACGCGCGGTGATTTCATTTTTCCGTAGGATGGATAGAAGGTGAATTAGGGTTGTTTCATATTTATAATAACATATCAGTATGTAAGTAATACTGATGTTATTACTTTATCATGAAACAACTAAAGAAGAAGAAGTTGAAGAAGAAAGAAATTGAAAAGATCGGTAATGGATATTACCTCTTCTTTGGAACGCTTCTTTGAATCCTCCACTTAAGGAACTAAGATTGGTCTTTGGAGAAGACCAGGACCTCTAGGATTATTCTAGGGAAGTGGAGAGGAGAACATGGCAGGGGTTGGCCGAGCTTGAGTGCTCAATTTGGTGTGAGGAGGAGGGGGAGGAGGTGCCCTTTTATAAGGGAGGAGAGGGGCACCTTAGGAATATCTCAAAATATTATTTTATAATAAAGTCAAAATCGGTTTATAATGGTTCCAAAGGGTCTTATTTCGAAGCTAAAGTGGGTAAGGGTCGAAATCCTATCAACAAATAGGATTTAGACAAGTTTAGGGTATTATTTTAACCTTATCAATTAGATTTAACTCTAAGTTAATTAATTTAACTTTTACCGTGTCTTTTTGTTTTCTTTCACTATATGGTTAATAAACTTACTATAACATGCCAAACGAACCCCAAATTGTTTATTATTAATATATATATCCTTATCTAAGTCATTTGGCTGAACCTTAGATTTTTAGGAATAAAATAACAATTAATAATATAATATTTGATTTAAAAACTATTTTGTGTCAATTTTGACACTATTTGATATATGATTTTTGTGAAAGTCATAACAGAATTATATGTTCAAACCAAGTTGATTAACTCAACACTAATATATCATAGTAACCTATAAAATTAGTGGAATTCATAAAAAGTTTCAAATTACATTTATTTTGGTGTTTATAACATCAATTATGTCAATATTTCATTAATAAGATAATTACTGCATCATCTTTGTGTCATAAATAAATTAAATTATTTGATGTCTAAAAATTACAAATAAAATACCATCATGTAGGAAATCTTTTTAGCTTTCTAATGAATATTTACAATCGAATTTATCTTATGTATAACCCCATATTCAAAATGATTTACTTATTAAACTTTGATTTTAACTATTTTAACCCTTCTTTAAATAAATTAATAATAAATGTCCTAATCTAATCCAAGTGGGCCTAAATGGTCATATTTTATTCCTAAGTTTGTTTTTGGTCGAATTACACTTGTCCAATAGAATTAGGACATGTGTTAGGGTAATATTAATATCATATTTACCCTTAGTTACCCTATTTACTATTAACTGCGGTAAAAAAAGTAAAAAGTTACTATTCACCAAAAAAATTATTTTCATCTCATTGAACCACATTTTAGTCCTTGATATTAACCGTGTCTCTCGGATTTTCGAAATTCCATTCACAGAAGCGGTAAAATTAAGTTTTATGCAAAATTCAGTTTTTTTAACCTACCACTTAGTGGTTTCACTATTCATCAAAAATTGAAAGTTTTCAGAAAAATACCAAAATTTCACCCTAGGCTAATTTCGATATTCTGAGTCCAAAAATGAAGTCCATTATGAAAAATAAAATTTATAACATTTCAAAAAGTGGTTATTACTATTCATAACGACTAGTTTTAATAGCATATTGTTGTTTAGTGAAACTCGGTATTGCGTACGACGCAAGCTATCGAGGAAGGTCGCGATTGCGTGTAAAGAAAGCCAAGCAAGTGTTGTGTAGAAAAAGATTCCTTTGATGATTTATATAACATAAAAGTCTCGGGTGTTACACCAATACAATTCAACGATCATAGGAACGATATCATCACTCGTGTGTACGTACGGAATACCGTCTCCACGATGTGATGTGACTCGTTCTACATGATCATCATTACATAGTAATTATATAAATGAATTGAATGAATAAATATGATATATGTTACACTAATACCATTCTGGATATAAGGTATCTATAACCTTAAAAGAATAATAAGAATTTATTCGGCAAAACACGCATAAGAACAAAAGGCAATAAAGACCCGAGTAACAAGTAACTATGAAATATTACTAACAAGAAGCTAAGAATATGACCATATATGATATGATATCAATATGTATGATTCTGGAATAAGTCAATAACATTATTTAATCCATTATACAGGATCTTCGGACACGTATAAAGAAAATCGGACCTAAGGTAAGGTAAATATCACAATCTCATTTTTATCCGAGATTGTTTATTCGTAAGTATTTACTGGGGTGTATTTTATCATCCACATCCATGTTTCATAAATATGTAATATTATTTCCATCCAACTACAATTGTTTAAATCCAATTTTACCCTTCGGTGAGTTTTTAGTAAAGGAAATGAAAGGAATCTTTTGTCGTTTTCCGTACAAGGTATTTTTTGACTTTTCCGACAAAAGTACGAAGAATGTTTTTTTAACTTATACGGCATGAATGGTTTTTTAAAACATTATTTCCAAGAAGCTTCATTTACAAGATTTCAAGTTTATTTTTAATCAACTTCTTTTAGTTTAAATTTGTATGACATGTTAAGAAAGAAAAAAAATGTTTTTGAAGAAGAAAGGATATTTTCCTCAAGAATGGAGTTCAAGTGTTTTATCAAAATTATTTTCTATCTAAGATAATAAAGGGTTCTGTTTTTATCCCTATTGTTACATTGATTTGATTATGCTGTGATGGAATTATTTTTATGAATTCCTTTATCTTATATGAATTGTTTTATGATGTCATGATGTTTAAGATTCCCATTTGTATTATATGGGTTATGTAATGATGTATGATTTATGATTTTGTGGAACACATAAGAAAGGATTCATTATAAGATGGGTGGGACCTATATCTCCCTCCAATGCATTAGGTAAAGATTTTATATCTCATGAGATAGACATGGCTGGAATGGAAGGTTATTTCAGTTCAGTGATACAGGACTGAAACGAGGAGTGAACTCGGTTCAGAAAGGGACTTTGTCCACTAAGATAGTCTTGGCAATGAGTCATGACTAACAAGAAATGATTTTCCATGATTATGTGTGCATGCCACAAAGTTTCAAGTTTTATGATATGATTATGGGGATCTCATTTTCACTTCTATGATTTGTTCCATGTTAAGATATTATGATCTCTTATGCAGGTTATGATTTTCAAAAAAATATGATATGATTTTTATTTCCTTTATTTGCCCTTGCTGAGCATTTGAGCTCACCCTTTTATGTTTTCTTTTCCCCAGGTCAGGAAGATGGATATTAAGTAGAATATGATAAAAGGGACCCTAGATATGATGAAATAAATGGGAGACACTGTAGAAGATTTATGAACCAGTTGTTTATGTTTCCCAGTTTCTAAAGACACTATACCTATACGGTCCTTTGTGGTTTTGTCATATGTTGTAATAAGTGTGCTTCAATTTTGAATTATTAACAATGTATGTAAATTATGGGTCGTTATAGATCCCATCAATTTTGTCTCCCCTATGGAACCAATATCTCTCATAATGAGGTAATAGAGACACATGGTGACCCTATCCTGGAATACTAGTATTTCTCCCAGAGAATACAAAACCCAATCAATGTATCTGATCACAATCAGAATGAGTCCATCCTTAGAATTCCATTGTAGTAAACCCAAGTTTCACTCACAACATTCATAATTCATTTAATTATTTTAATTAAACAATAGTAAAATCCAAGTATTGATCATGTCGTAACATATAACAAAGAAGAATTAAGAGGACCACACCCATTTTCTATTTCATTTTAGAATGTAAAAGGGGAACATTCATGATCCATATCAAACCTAAAAATAATTAATTAATAATTCCATCACATTATACCAAAATTAAAAGAAATGAATAACACATATATAACTTTTCAGTTTAATACAATTCATCTCATCCAGGGGATTTTTTTAAAAACATGACATTGTAATTCAAACAATTCATTTACTTAAATTTAAATAATTCAATTTCATCAAAAGGCTTAAAACAACCCACTATAATGGTGGTTTAAAATAATAAGAGTCTTAATTCAATATACATATATAAATGGAACACCCAAAGTGGTGGATCATACATGAGGAATACATTGTTCAAAATGCATTATTTAATGAACCTACCCTAAATGGGTGGTCCAGGTTGAGGTAGTGACTTCTAACCATACCAAGGAGGGTTCAAACACACCACACGGAAAGATAAAGAATTTAATTCAAAGCAGTTTATTATTTAGAAGCAACAAAGGGTAAGTCCAGTGCACAACACAATGAAGAAAATTATAATGAAATGAAATATAAGATAAAAGATATAGACCACCTATCTCATGCCAAGGATTCTCTACTCATTCAATATCAATGTTTGAATTGGTCTTGTTTTAAATAAAATGATGAAACATACAACCTCTCTTGAAATAGTTAAAATGAGATCATACCAAAATAGAATAATGGAGGTGAATATTAACTTAGAAATGGATTAATATGAATTGAGATCTTACCAATGTAGATATAACATGACTGATAGATCTTCAATCCAACTTCAGTTGAGGGAGATATCATGATCCCTATGAGAGGGAGTAGGAGGAAACCATAATATAAGGAAGGATCCTCATACATCTTTAGAAGAAGAAAATGAGATAAAATGGATTTAACCCTAATTAATGAAAAATGGACATTTCACCCTTAAAACTAGGTATCACAATTTGGCCACAAGGTTTGGCTAAATTGTGCGTAAATCATGCTACTTCTTGGGTTGAATACCCCCACATGGTTTACATACATTATTTCCCCCAACCATCCAAAAAATGTGAGCTAAACAGTGCACACACTACCTAAGTGGTACTAAGCATGTTGACTTAGTGCACAATTTTGGAAAACCATGCACAACCTATGTGCCACCTACTTCTTCACTACAAAAGGTACATGGTTTCCACTGGTGGACCTCACAGTTTCTGAAAAACCATGTTCTTTTACCAGTCCACCCAAACTTGAGTTTTTAGGGGCTTAGTAATTTAGAAACTCAATATAACACTTGTTTAACCTTTTTTTCCTTTAATCAAGTCAAAAAACGAATAATTTAAGTGTTCCAAAATGTGAATTTTTATTCCAGATACTAGTTTAAAGAATGTTCCATCCACTAAATGCAAAAACTCAAATTCTCTTGGAATTCTACATTGTCTCAAAAAATAGGTCATTACACCATTATATTGTATAAATTTTTCAACAACTATTTATTTGTAATTTCTATAGATTAATTTCTATATCAAATGTTTATAACAGATCATATGCTATAATGAGAACCTTGAGATACTATGACATTAATCATCAATATATGACATGTGATCTGGATACATCATACTAACTGAACACAGTTGATGTCCAACTATCAATTGTTGTGTGATCATACGCATTGAGAATTATTATATGAAGTTCACAATTGGTGATCTCTAGTAAGCGATATTATGAGGACAACTTTTTAATAGGAACTCCACATGTTTTGGCCGTCATTGGTTGTTCCTATATATGGACATGTGTATTGAGAATTATTGTCTGGGATATAGCATTCTTCAAGTTTCGAGTTGATCATGGAATAATTTTATTTACCAATTCATTACCTAAAATTTATTACAAGATTGATTCGTTTGTATTTTTTTACTTTACAAACCATTTGATCTCACACTTTCTTGTTGTATCCTAATTGCCTAAATATATATACCTAAAAATATCATTAATATATAAGAGATGTAATGATCGTTATTGATTTTGTAATTATGGATTGTTATATCCTATATTTTATAGCTGGTATCAAAGAGATTATGTGAAGTATATATTTATGTAATAGTATTTGAGAGGGCGGGTATGGGGTATCATAGTTGGAATCAAAGGAAAAAATTAGATAACTTCAGAGGTTAAGATGTTTATTAAAAATAATCTCAGTGATGATAAGTTAATGTTGACCAAAATTTTAACAGTGTAGATAATCCTTCGGAAGAGTATATGATTTAACATTAAGGTAATAATTCACATTTTATTTAGGGATTAGGGTATTATAATTTTAGTGAAAATACTAAGAATAATTCTATGTTTAGGATGAAATCATAAAGTTTTGGTAAAGTATTAAATATGTACTTTTCTTAGAAATTACACCCCTATATGGATACTATAAGTGGATGCAGGATCAGGCACAAATTTACCTAGGGAAAATAAGCATAAAAGAGTATATTGGGTATTAAATCTATGATCATCTATTATATGATAAAGATGGCTAACTGCACACTTTATTTGACACTCCCTGGGGGATATGTTTTGGTCAATCACATTCTCTTTATGAACCATTATATGGGATTTCAATATATTTAGGTTAGAAAAACTAATAGGAAATTGAACATGGATGACATATATCAAAACATAGATATTCATAAGTTAAGGTGAAAATTTATTGATATGTTATTTCTGGGATAAGGCACAAGTTAGATTTTGAGAGCATAGATTTCAATTATTTTTTTGTGGTTTCATAATATTTTAATAAAGTTCATGGTAACTTTAGATCTATATTTTGAGTATTATGTTTAGAAGTATGAGAAAATACAACTCGATGTAACCTAGGTTGGACCAAGAATGATATATATTAAACTAATATTGATATAGGTTTAACTAAAGGAATTAAAGGATAATGTGATGATAAGGGAAAATTATTTTAAGTTTGAATACCTTTTATATTATTCATTATGATAATTCCCCCATGTTGATAACATTTTTTCACCCATGTCAACCCTTTTGTTCTTAGTAATGGATGGAACTAGAAGAAATCATTAGTGTGAGGGAAAATGCAGAGATTTACTCAATTAAAAACCAATAAAAATAGAATATGGAGTGAGAAAACTTATGATTATGCTAAAATAATTTTCATGTAATGTTATTATCAATGAGAACACGATGAGATTTCAAAAAAAACTAAATAAGGGAAAGATGGAGTCTCGTGAAAGGTCAAGTGACGAAGATGATTAAGGAAAGATGATTAAATTTATTATATATGAAAAATGTGGGATGATGTATGGGGAAATTTTGTTGAAGGTAAAGTTTAATGTTATAATATTAGTGATGAAGTTAATGAGACACACACGTTTAAGGGAAAGACAGATGCTACAAAAATCTTTTTCTTCAACTGTAAGAGAGTTGGGCATTATGTGACTCATTGTTCTAACCTAAGGAAAAATAAAGAAAATTTTCACCATCAGTCATGAAAATAAATAAAATACTATGAAACTATTACTAATATATTGTATTGTGAGTTTTGACTACATATTTTCTAGTTTCTTATATCATGTATGGTTTCTCTAACTATAGGATATTAAGTTACAAATAAAAACCCCTAGTAGTATGATTATAATATAAATAGTTTTAATGGTTTGTAGGAAGTTATTACTTATGGATATATATCTTATTTCTTTAGTATAATTAGATGTGAAATTTGGAATGGGTTTTCTCAATTTATAAAGTGATTATAATAATTTTTCATATAGATAAATATCATCCCACATCCTAAATAAACCCATGATCATCTAGAAATTTATGATTAATTATGACTTTCCTAAAGAAATTACTCTAATATTATGATTACAAATTATGAGGATTTAATTTATTTAAAGGGGGATAATGTATCATCTAGAAATATTAATATATTATTACCTTTAATTATGTTAATGTGTTTGATATCTTTCTTCACATGCAATACAGAACTAAAATGAAATTGCGATATATTTTAAGTATGAACTTTAATACGTTGTCATTAAATTAGAATTAAAAAATAAAAGTAAACTTTTTATGAAATATTTATAGAAATAAAATAATGTGTACTTTTAATATGAATTAAATTCAATTAGTATAGATAAAACAACTAATATAATCATTTTACGCTTAAAAATATATTTCACTAAAATTGATGTTTTATTTTATGAAACTATGTATATTATGGTCATATAATAACAAAATAAATTGATAATATTAAAAATAATTATCAATAAATTTATTTTTTATGTACTTGTAATAATAATTAACATTTTTAAAATTTATTTTCAAACCTGAATAGTTTTCCACAATATTTAGGGATTTTATTTAAATATCGAATTATCACATTTTCAAAGTTTCATTTTATAAAATGATAATTATTTTTGGATTATTCATAATAATATAATATTATTAACATTTTTTTAAAATTTTCTAAAAAAAAATTTAGGTTAATAGTGAAAAATAATGTTTTTACAAATGACATGACATTTAGGAATTTATTAGTATATAAGAATGAATTTGGAAATTTATGTAAAAAAATATAAGTCCAAATATTTATTTTATTTGAAAATTTATAATTTATAATTATGTTTTTAATTTATAAATCCATATTTTATATTTTTGAACATAATAAATGTTTTCTCAAAAAAAAATTAATACATATTATATTTTTGTTTTAAAATTAATTTTATCACTTTTATAAATTGAATATAATGAAATGGATTTTAAATTTGGATTTAGGGGGTCTAAATTATCAAATAAGTATCAATTTATTTTAGGCATAAGTATTATCTTACCTTGGGTAAAAACTAGTTATCATGGTAAAATCTAAAATGGTAAAAGTAATAATTCAAGGGGTAAGGGGCGTAAAACATAATAAAAATACATCTATAATTGAGTGTATGAAGTTTTTATCAACCTTATATATTTATATATTTGGTTATTAGGGGTAAAATTACATTAAACACACACAAAATTCAACCTTATAAATTTATATATTTGGTCTTAACATGTGATTACTTTATATTAAGATGAAATAATTACAAAAAAAAGTCATTATCACCACTTATAAAAGGGGCCTCTCACCACCCATTCAAGGAAGTAATAAAATTTTTGTTTCCTCAAAAAAACCCAAAAATTTTTACTTCCCCTAAAATACTATTCTTCTATCTTGAGCTTCTAGTCATAATATATTACCCTCATCCATAAAGTTCTAAGGGATCATCCAAGAAAATCCCAAATTTCTCAATGCGAGTAATCATTTTTACTTATCTGTTTTATTTTATTTTTTTATTTTACAATTATAATTATCAAAATACTATGTAATTAATTCAGTATTTGTTATATAATAAATTTTATTATTTTATTATTATTATTATTAATTCCCTTTTCCCTTTTTAATTTAGAAAAAACAGTATTTGTGTGTTGTGCGGACTACAACCTCCACCACACAACATGCTTAATTTTCCTTCACCACCTTATAAGGATAGTCCAAAAGTGTAATTCAATAAATAAATATGATATTTATATCATTTTTATCATTCTTATAAAGTAAACCATAATACTTATTACTCCCATTCTTTGAAAATGGAATCTACAACCATGTGTATGTGTGGACTACCACCTCCATGAAGTGATTGATTTTAATTTTCCCTTACATAAATGCCTTAAATGGATGGTCATGAGGATGATATTTAAGGATAAATATTATTTTTATTATATAATTAAGGTTATGTTATGAATCCTTAGAGAACCTAATAATGATATGATCAACAATCGATTATAATTAATCTAATTATTTAAAATGAGTGAACTAAAAGGAAAATGATCCACTATTTATAAGTAATGAATTTATATAAATTATATTATCTTTGAAATTCATTCTAATTATGATATATCACACTAATAAATAGTAAATAACATCAATATATATATTATAATTATATTACAACTAAACCATCTCATAATCAATTATTAACCATGGTAAGTTCATGTTTGGGTTGGTTTAACCACCTACTTGAACAATATTATGAATTCATAACATAGATGAATATGAGAAACTTTTAATTTTATGATATGATATAAATATTAAAAAAATTCTCATAATTTTATATTAACATTTAACTCATTAAATAAGAAATCACCATTTGTTTATTATGAAACACTAAAACATGCTCATCACTAATTTCAACCTCACAAATCATAAACAAAACTACCATGAAATGAAATTATAAACCTATAAAATATCTTTTAACATCTATTTATGTAGATATAATTATATTTTAATGATTTAATTTTTAGTAAGAATGAAAACCAGCACGGTTTTTACGAAAAATAATTCAAAGCGATAAAGATTACTTACATCCATTGTTAAAAATAGATAAAACTAACTACTATATATGATTGTATAATTATTTTAAATTAAGAGTATAAATTTTTATAATTATGATAAAAGGTTATGGGTATTTATTTATTGATATTAATTTAATTCTTCATGGAATTTGGAGATAGTTTAAATGAATCAGGATCAAGGTAAGGGTTTTCATCTCAAATTTCTCTCTTTTGAGAAATGTTTGGTATTATGTAGAGAATTTAATTTATGTGGTTTATATAATACCTATTTGAGATATAATATTGTGAATGTAATTTTAATCATGATATTTTATGTTCAATTATAATCCCGCTATTTCAAGGGTTTTTACTCAATACTTATTCATTGAGACATGTTACATGTAATGCACCATGCTTACTTTTTATGGTGTTCTATTGATTTTATATCCAATCAATATTCCATATTTATTTTTTTTATTCATGGGATAATATAATTCAAATCTGGTTTTTTCCTTTATATTTCTTTTTACTCAAGTGTTACCCTAGTCTTAAGAGTTTTGTTTAACTCAATTTTCATTCATTGGGTTATGAGAGTTAACTTGAAAATATTTCATATAAGTTGGTTATAATCTTCCATTTGATTATATTATGTGATATTCCCTCATTTTTTACATTTTTATGACATAAACCCCTTTTAAAATGTTTCATGTTTCATGGATTATGTAGACTGTAAGGGATATTGATAACTCAAATCTCATTCCTTTGAGTAATAATGTTTCATATTGAACTTTGTATTTACATGATGGGGTTATCCCACCATAATAAGTTATTATATTATATTTTATAATACTATTTTGAAAAAAAAGTAATACAAATTAATGTTTTATTACTCCTCTCAAAATCTGAATTTTAAGAAATTTTTTTAAAAAATAATAAAAGGGGTTTTCCTTCTAATTTTTAATTTTTTGGTCTTCCTCTCCTATTTTATACAATATAAAATTTATTTCTTTTCAAGGATCAATTATTATACATTATTTTTAAAATTAATGGTATGATAAATATTTCACATCACCTTTTTAAAATGTTACCTTTGAAAGAAATATATAATTTTTTATTTTACATCTATGTTAAAAATGTTTTTTAAATTATCTTTTAAATTTTCGCTTTTATATCCTTTATCATTTTTAAAATGATTCACTCTAATAGGGTTTATGTTTCATGATTTATACTCTAAAATATATATATATATATATATATATCTTTGTGTTTGTATGTATGTATTTATATTATCATTTGGTGGATTCAAATCGTGGGATAAAACAATTTGATTCATGATCCCTTCTTTTGTGAAACCGTTCGAATAGTTATTTTTTCAAGGGTGTTTTTCATTTTTATCAACACCATAATGTGTTTATTTTGTTGAAATAATGATATATTCATTTAAATCATCCAAATTCTTTTTATGGGTGACTTATGATCACCTTATTCAAGTATTTCCTTAACCATATACTCAATACCCTATACGGTGTGAACATATCATTTGAAAAATCAAAATTTAAGGATGTTCACATGGGTAGAATGTGTATTTATTTCCATAGGAAAAATTATTGGAATTTTATATATTATCATTACAATATGGATGACTATTGGAATGTTGATTATGTATTATTTTATTATCTTTTTTATTTCACTATATGGGTTATGATCATGTTATAACTTTTATTAACATAGGGTAAGTACTAATATTATTAATGATTAATTAATTTTAATTTCACTTGATTAAGTATTTAAATTACATAAGATTCATTATATAAATTTCCATGTTTTTATTTAGTAAGAGTTTCCTCAGGTAATGGTATGGAAATTCTTATTGACCCTTATGGTGAATCCATTGGACTTAATATAGTAATGGGCGGGGGATAGAATTATATAGCCCCTTGATGCATTAAAATATCCATTGTGATAAAAAAAGGTTTAGTTTTGGGGTATTCCTCTTCCTGTGATAGGATAGTGTCTTGGAAAAAGGCCTTGATAGTAGGTTTTTTTTTTAGAATTATACATTCCACCCATATGAGATCAGTATTATTGATATCAATGTTTTTGTTTATTTTTATCAAAATTACTTGCTTCTAGTTTCTTATTGATTATGGATTTGTGATTTTACCTATTCATGGATAATATTTATTATATTTTTATTCAATGATAACTTTAGTTGTATTTTTTCCCTTACTGATCATTTAAACTCACCCTATCTCATGTTTTCATCTCCTGGGGTTATGAAGAAGAGTAGTTAAAATGAAATTTTTATACGGATATCACCTATGGGATAATTAATAAGATATGTTTAAGACCTATGAAAAATTAATTAATTTTTTATATATAATGGAAAAAATCTATTAGATTAGAAAGTAATGGGATTTATTAATTTGTTATGTGTCATAATTCTCTAATGATCTAAACCTAAAAAATATCCTTGATATATAACAGATGTAATAATCATTATTGATTTTATAACTATATATTTATATATCATTTATTTTATAGTTGGTATCAATGTGAGTATGTAAAGTATTTGTTTATGGCACATGATTTGGGAGTGCGGGTCTGGGGTGTCACATAAATATTCCACCATAGTAGACAGGACAATATAGTCAGATTACATCACTATATTAGATGTTGTAAAGGAATCTATTTGGATCAAAAATTAATTTTTGGACTTGTGTGGTTCATATCATTTAGGTAGTAATAAGGATTTATTGTTATAATAATAAAGTTATTTCCTAGTTCAAGGAAGCTCGATCCTATCATAGGACCCAAAACATCCTTCATAAATACCATATCATTTGTGAAATATTTGAGAGGGTAAATGAAAATATCTATTGGGTGGTTATAGAGGAGAATATAGTGGATTCATTTATAAAACCATTACTACATCAAATCCATGAGGGTTATGTTGAATATATTGGTATAAGATATATGAGAGATTATATGTAATAGTTTTAAAATTTATCATGTTGTATAATAATAGAAATCTCCATTAGTCATTCATCCATGTGTTTTTTAATTTATTTTACATGAATAATTGAATTATAATATTCTCTCAAAGTATGACATTGATTTTTCCATAATCAATGATAACCATAGGGTATTATGGGTTGTGATTATATGTTAAGGTTAGCATAAGTAGAATCAAATACTCAATGAAAAGTGTTATATATAACATGTGATGAATATATGCATGAGAGAATAATTGAAGATCTATTACATAGACTGGACCACCTAGTATATCACATGAAATTTCATATAATCATTTATATACTTAGGGATGTATGATTATTATCAATCCCTATTACCTAAGGTTAGAGAGTTTCCTAGAATGAGAGACTTTATGATTTTGTTCATTTCTTATGAAATATTTGAGTTTTAGCTAATAAATATGTGGTTTGGCATGTTATTGATTTTTTATTCAATCAGATATCAACTAAGAAGGATTTTACCATTAATATGATGATAAAATTCATGTGGTTCTTATATTGAATTATACTAAGTAAATAAATGGACATGGTTAGCTGAATAAATTGTGATGTGATCAACCACACGGATGGATGACATGTGATTGTCTCGTATAAAAGATAAATTAAATGTGATGTATTCATCATTCTGGTCAATCTATTTCAGAGAATCATGAATGTGTGAGATTTCATATACTATATAAACATCTTCCATGTCTAGTTCCCACTCAATTTCATTTAAAATGGATTATATTTCTATATATAAGATTTATATGATATATATTGTGATGGACTTGTTCATATGGAGATATGAGTATCTTTAATTAAGATCAAACCATAACCATTTATTGCTTGAGTGGAACTAATAATTTACTAGAGAACACTCTTTGCTTTAATCGGTGAAATTTGGATTTGATATTTGTTTTTAGAACTAAAAAGTCCCATAGGGTCACAAAGTTATTCCATAGGATAGGGAATACATTTTGGATAATTTCGTTTGTTCTAAAATGAAGAGAGAGTCTTAAAATACATCCATAAAAACTTATCATGTATTAAAAATGATTTGTGAAGTTTTTCATAAAGTCCTTGTGGGATTTTAGAACAAGCGGGAGATTTTTGTAAATGCATTGAAATAAGGGAATTGTGTTTTGTGATATCCCTAAGTCATAACCATCAATGGAGGAATACATATTCTTTTATCATAACATATGACTATTATTTCCCAAAGTTTAGAATAGATAAGTGATATATGATATCTAGTGATTATCTAGCACCACATATTTCACTATGGTTTTCTTCAGTTATGAATCATTAATATGATTCATTTACATATATACAAATAAAAAATGATCATTTTAAATTTCTATGATCATACACAAGGGGTATACATTATTACAACATATGAAGGTTTCCAAGAGTTGGCAGCTAATGCATGAATCCATTTATTAAATAAAGTGAGCATATATAAGGGATGGAATCCACCCATTAGATATATGATATTTTTTAGGCTAAGATGAAGCTCTCTTAATCCCTATTCACTATTAATCTTCATGGAAAATGTGTTATGACCCCTTCACTCTCCAAGGATCCTCTCATTGTATGCAAGGATCCTAATGGTTGGTGCATTATCTATAGATGATAAAATATATTGGTTTTTTATTTGTGATCTTAATCAAGCAAACACCCATGAATTTGAAAAATATGTTGTTTGGATAAGTTAATTTACACAAACTTATTTATTTATTTCCTTTATTTTAACATGGTGGTTTTATTAATGATAGATCATGAATTATATGGTTTTTTTCCACAGCATCGATCATAGGGTGATCCTCCAAAACCCATATGATATGGTACTCTATTTCAATGAATTCATAATTCTTAATATATTTATAATGTAATAAGTATATAAGTTTATAATAATTCATCATAATTTCTTTAATTTATACCCCAAAATTGTTCTCCTATAATTAGAAGTCACGCATGCAAATCGTGTCCAATCCAATTCAGGATGCGTGAACAAACTTAACATTTCCTTGAAATTGATACACTAAGTACACCATTAAACTAATAGAAAATCAAAGTATTTTCATAGGAATGTTTTTATCATCACAATCTAGTTGTGTTATCGAACTTGTTAGTATAGTCTTTAATAGCTCTAACATTTTTTTCATAGTTTTCCCGAAAAACCAAAACCTCATATCTTCTTAACTCCACACACCATCATAGATATCAGCTAAATTATCTGATACCATTATATCATGACCCAACCCAATTGATACCCCTCCCTAGTTCAATTATGATAATGAGAGTTATAACACCCAAATATTTCATGGTATGTTATCTTTTTAAAGATATTTGATAGCTTGCATTACACGTAACAATGAGTTCGAGCACACCAAGATCTACCAAACAAACTGTTTAAAAAAGCTGTTATGATTAGTATTAACCACTTTAAGAAATTTATATATTTTATTTTTTAAAATACATTTCATCTTTAAATTTGTAATATCATAATTATGTTAGGGTGTATTTTTTGTATTTTTCTGAAAAGTTTCCGTTTTTTATGAATAATGAAAAATACTGCATTTCTGTTAATAACTAACATTTTTATTTAAATAATTATTTTAGTTTAAATTAATTTTAAAGTCGCAATAGATAAATAATACATATATTAATCCAATGTAGGTAATTTTAACTATTTTTATAATAAAATTAGATATAAAAAGTTATTGGACTTTGGAACATCTCTTTTACCCGCCTTTTAGCCACATTTGCAGGATTAGTATAAAACATAATTTTACCGCTTTGTGGATTAAATTTAAAAAAAGGACATAAATGGTTGTAATAAATATGAAAAATTTGGTCTAATAGGATCAAAATAATTATTTTGTGAATAGTAAATTTAGTAATCTTATTTACCATGATTAAAGGTAAATATTGTAATTAAAAGTAAAAAATATCATATTATTATAAATATACAATAACTCAATTCCTAAATTAATTGGAGGAGTGTATTTTGACCAAATAATCCTCGGGTTAATTTTGGGACAACTTGGAGCCACCTTTATGACACTAATATATTTATAATATTATATTTAATGAAAATCCAATTTTTTAATACTTTTTTAACAACTAAATTATGTTTAATATGAGGTTATTAAAGTGTTATGGTCGACTATAAATAGTTATCAGAAAGATAAAATGTTTATATACACTATCTTAATTTATTTATAATTTTGGAAATAAATGATTTAATTAAATGGTGACATAGGGATAATGTAGTAATTGATTTTTTAAAAGAAGAATCAAATAAATGATATTCATAATATTAATTTAAATATAATTTGAGTGATTTAATGTAATACACGATTTTTGATGATGAATTGGACATATTAGTAAAGTTTTAGAATTATTTTTTTGAATATATCTTATTGATTTAATTTTTTTATAAGACAAAATAATGAATAGTGTCAAAATTAACATTTACGATATTTTAAAATAAATAATATTTTATTAAATGATATAAAAAATCATAAAAATATATATTTTGGCCCATTAAATAGAATAATGTTAAATATATCATCATAATAAATTTTTATTCATTTAATGGACACTTGTCCATGAAAAGTACATATATATTATTAAAATTAAAGAATGTGATAAAGTTTCACACTCTCATTTCTTATAATTTCAATAATTTTAATATATGGATAACATAGAGATAAATTCTATCATTAATATTCTATGTAAGTATAAAAAAATATCTACATAATAATAATTTATTAATAATTTATAGATAATAAATAATTACTTTTAAATAATGACACAATAGTGGAGAATTAATTATTTCATTAATATAAATATCAAATAAATAATTTTAAAAATATTAAAATAAATAAAATTTTACATAATTGAGGTGAACCATGAATTTTCTAGGTGAATATAATAGTTTAGGAGTATATTAAATTGTTTTTTCTAATTTATCATTCTATTTGGATTTTATTTAACGTAAAAGTAATGAATATTGTCAAAATTGACACTCTTGATATTTTATAAAAATAAAATTTTATTTAATTATTTAAAAATTATAAAAAAAAAAAAAAAATTACAAAGTGATATTTATAAGAACTAAAATGTCATAAAGTATCCTTTTATGGTAAATTGACACCATATGAGTAAATATTTATGACCATTTAATATTTAGAATATTGTTACTATAAGTAAAATTAAATAGATTGAATTAAGATAAATCAAAACTATAAGTTTTAAAATAAAATAAAAACATGTATAAATTTTATTAGATGAGATTATTACGACTCATCCTAATCTTATCTTTGAAATAATTCACTTTGGATCCATTTGGAATTGAAAATTAATTTATATTAATTTCATATTTTGAACGTTTCCTAAAGTGCCTCTCACATCTCTTATAAAGGAGAATTTAGCCTTCTCGTTTATTCACACCTATAAATCCCTCTAATTCTGCCAAAACCTACCCATTTCTCCTCCTAACTTTACTCACTTCATCCTAGATGTTGTACTTTGGGCAGAAATCCAACCTAAGGAGTCCTTTTGTGCAAATCAAAAGGAAACACTCGAAGAAGTGGTAATTATTTTACTCGCTCTTTTAAAGTTCTGTTCTTCTACTTTTCCATCATATGTTGTTTCTATACTAAAGTAATAATTGTAGTATTATATATATGATGAGATTTTGTTTTTATTATATTGAAACCATATTCCTCCTTTTACCCATCCTACAAAAAACAATATCACCATGTTTGTGTGCGTATAACTTATCATCTCCACGTCATGGTGTAAACTATTTTTCATCTATAATATATTTTGATGGGTATAATGATGAATAAAATGAGTATAAATAATTAATATAAAATTATAATTATTCTTTATAATTAATATACCATCCAATTTCATACCATTTAACCATTAATGGAATGATATTGTCGCTCATGCATACGTATGAACTACCGTATCCACAATGCAATGAGATTCATCCACCATTATAACCATTTCATAATGATAATAAAAATGTTTATGCTAAATTAATATGAAATATATGAAATAATAATACTATTTCAATAATATATGTGTGTGTGTGTGTGTCATTTAGTTGCTTCCATTCAATACAATAAGAAAACAAATTGTGTTCATGCGTACGAACAACCTACTGTATCCAAGAATCATGGGTTACATTTCATTTACTAATCTAGTATATGTATTTATATACTGAATATATAGGATATATAAATCATTTTTTGCATTTTTAACTAATTAAATTGGGATCTAAGTAATAAGATCAAGAATAAAAAGTCAAAACACGTATGATAAACAAAGCGATTATTACCCAAAATGTTGCTTTAACTTGAAAGTTATTAATAAATGGGTAATATAAAGTCATAAATGAATTATATATGACATCATAAATATTATTATTATTTTGGTATAAGATAATAATATGTTTTTAAACCATTATATAATATTTTTAAATATTTATGGAGAGTATCAGACTTAAGGTAAGAGAAAACTTAACTCAATTTCCATTCATTGAGTTCAACATCTATGTCGTTGGTCATATTCTTAAAATAAGTTTTTTGATTGAACTATGATTTTTTTTAATGAATATAAACTTATATTGGATGGATTTATATTTTTTACACATAATTAAATCATTAAAATATCATAACTCTAATGATATGATCTTTATAATGGAATTCTGTCTCACATTCAATTTTCATGAGATATAAGCCATGTTCACTAAATATTTATTGTGTGTGGTGTATGTACTTCCCCTATTATATTTTATATCAAGAATAAATTTATCTTCATAGTAATTAAATATTCATTTGAATATATTGGGTTTATTGTTTAAATGTTCTAAGTGGTATGGGACAATTTGAATGTTTAAATAATTAATCCTTTCTCTATGTTTATATTCTTGATATTATCATACATATTTATTTATATACATATAAATGATATAAAGAAAATTTTATGTCTATTTTTAATTTCATTCAAATGCTTCCAATAATAATATTTCTAATCATTTATGTAAAAGAATATTTAACTAAAATATCATTTTAAATGTTATAAAGACTTATTCTTCAAAATCATTCTCATTAATGTCCATTTTTTCAAAATGGTTTTTAGGATTTATTTAAATATACATGAATGTTTTAAAATGTTAATTCCTTTCAATATTATCAAAGTGTTCTGGGACACTTTGATTCAATAATATCTTTTTAAATTTCTTCTTTTATAACTGTGTAGCTTTTGAATAAATGAGTTCAAAGAAAAGGGGGTATTTGTCTCAAGATATTTTTAATTATTTTAATAGAGTATTTTCATCTATGTCAACATCCTTTTTTGAATCTTCTGATCAATTGAGTTTCATCTCTTATGATATCATTTTCCATATTTCATTGAATTTTTTATGATCAATTTGACTGTAGATGTTCTATTTAGATATCATTCTTGATTAATGGTTAAAGTATTCATATTTCGTATACTAGTTTTTAATACAAATTATTATGTTTTTTATGTTTCACCATTTTCATGTGAGGAATATATTTGATTTAGTATGTGATGGGCGGATCCCGATATTTCCCCTTGATGCATCGGTAGGTCCCATGAGACAAACTAGTTTGGGTTTTTACCCGTTTATTTATGGTTTTGGCATGAGGCCTTAATGATGTAGTTATAATGTCCAACATTATGCATTCCCTAATTATGATATTAGTTAATATTATTACATATGAATATCCAAAAAGTATAATATCCATGTGAATGTTTAAATTGGATTATTTGATTTATTCTTTCCATATTATATAGAATATTATTGTTAAAATGATTGTGTTTCATTTTAATACCTTTCCTTAAAAGTTAATTTACGAAAGATTATTTTGTATTGTTTACCCTTACTAAGCATCTGAGCTCACCCCTTTCTTATGTTTTATTTTCCTAGGATGCCAAGAAGTGTTTTATGAATGATATAAAAGGTTATTCTAGGATAATAATGGTGTTATAAAATAATTATCTATGTTTTATATAATGTTTTGAATAGTAATGTAAGGTTCATGTATGTAATCTTTTTTTAAGAATGATAAACTGTTCGATCCTTTGGGATTTAATACCTTTTAATCATGCCAATGTATTAAAATAATTCACTAAATATAGGATTTTGGGTTTGGGGTGTTATGTTTGGTATCAAAAGAATTTAAGAAAAAACCATGAAAATTAGATTTAGAATACATGGATTATAAGTTATAACCCTATGAATAAATATGAGGAAAGTCTAAGTATATGATATCATCCTTTAGATTTGGTAATGGATAAACAAGGTTAATCCTAGGGACTTGTAGATTGATAAGAATATGACATCATTTAGAGATCCTATAAATGATTATCCATGACTGTATCACTATTATTAGTGTTTCTGAGTTTGTGCTTTAAGTTTTGGTCAAGGGTTAGAATCGGCAAGGTTATACATGCAATGGTTATACTACTGATGATGAAGAGATTAAAAAGGGAAATGAAATAAAAGAGGGATTAATGAATACAATGTTGAATCATAGTTAAGGTTTTAAGAGTGAAGTGGAATGATTAAGCTTATTTTGTATTCTGATTCAAGAATTATCTCATCACTGGTTCTCTGGTTATAGGAATCATGAGATATATAATGTTTGTACTGCAGTGCTTTTTATTTATGTATTTGGGACCATGAATGTTCTCATTAGGATTTAAACATGATAAGTAATTTGATATGTGACAATAATATCTATATTACATTATTTAGGGTATTTTATGTTAAGATTTATTTTTGAAATTTGGATACCTTATTAAAATTTTAATTTAGATAGATTTATTTTGGAAAATTATTAAGGTTGGAATGGAGTAAGTTGAACATTTGATATTATTGTTTGATTATAAATTATGATTCATTGGTTACATGGCACTAACATTTTTCATTTCCGCAAACATTTAAAGGATGGTGGAAATAATTTTGGGCCTGATGATTTATAAAAAGTACTTCAGGCATGAAAAAATCATTTTAAACATTCATTTCAAGGTGTAATGGATGAAGTGAAAATAGATCGAAGAACAACAAAATTATGAGATTATACTTATGATAGGAAATGAAATCAATTATGTTTTCTCAAGTTCTTATATGGATAGTAAAATAATTCCACAACATTAAAAAAAATATCTTAAAAAATGTGCAATCCTAATACCTTAATTTTTGTGGAACCTATAGTATTTTAAATCATTGTAGATTTATGATTTTAGGCCCTAAATTTTCCATTGATTGTTTACCTTTTTTGATTGATGACCTCAATCACTCCCTATGTATATTTATGTTTTCCGTCCAAGTACGTATCTCTATGTTACACTAATGTTATCCTATTCAAAATCATAATTTGGTGGTAACCTTCACATTTCCTTTTCCTTCTTATTAAGAGTAAATTTTAGTAACCCTATTTCTAATGTGGGTTTTCCACAAAATAATTTTTTAGTGTCAACCTTTTTTTCGAAGTGAAATTTCAAATTGCGAGGATGTAATTTATTGAAGGAGGGGAGAATGTAACACCCCAAGATTTCTAGGTATGTTTTCTTTTAAATGAAATTTGATAGACTACGTTGCGCGCAACATCAAGTTCAAGTGTACCATGATCTACCAAACTAGTCATTTAAAAAGAGTCTATGAAAAGTATTAACCACATTATGAAATCTTTATATTTTAGTTTTCAAATACACTTCATTTTCAAATTTAGAAGATCAAAATTAGCTTAGGGTGGATTTTTGATATTTTTTTTGAAAACTTTCAATTTTTTATGAATAGTGAAAAATATTGCACTGTTGATAATAGCCAACTTTTTCATTTAAATAATTATTTAAATTTAAATTAATTTTAAATTCACAATAGATTAATAATAAAAATATTAATCCAATATAGTTCATTGAAACTATTTTTATAATAAAATTAGATATAAAAAACTATTTAACTTTTGAATGTCTTTTTTAGCCACCTTCTAGACATATTTGTGGGATTGGTATTAAAATTAATTTTACCACTTATGTTAATTTAATTTTAAAAAACAAACATACATTGTTGTAATCATTATGGAAAAATTGGTCTAATGAGATCAAATTTTTTTTGATGAATAGTAGCTTTAGTAATTTTATTTATCATGGTTAAAGGTAAATATGGTAATTAAAGGTATAAATAATATAATATTATTATAAATTTACCCTAACACTTGTCTTAATTTAATTGGATGAGTGTTTTTCGACCAAAATTATTCTTGGGTCGATTTTGGGACCAATTGAAGCCATTTGGATGACTTAAATATATTTATAATATTATATTTAAAGAAAATCCAATTTTTTACTTTTGTTTTCAAAAAGTAAAATATTTTTAATATGAGGTAATATAAGTTATATTGTCAATCATAAATATTCATTAGAAATATTAAATGTTTATCTACACTATGGTAATTTATTTATAATTTTAGAAAATAAATAATGAAATTAAATGGTGACATAATGATGATGCAGTAATTGATTTATTAAAAGAGCAATAAAATAAATGATATTAATAATATTAATATAAATATAATTTGATTGAGTTAATGTCATAAACTATTTTTTTGATTAATTGGAAATGTTAGTAATGTTTTATAATTTTTGGTTCAAATATATCCTGTTAATTTGATTTTTTTATAAGAAAAAATAATCAATAATGTCAAAATTAATATTTAAGATATTTTAAAATAAATAATATTTTATTAAATGATATAAAAACTCATAAAAATCTATATTTTAGAAAACTAACAAGGTTAATGTAAAAGATATCATAATGATCAATTTTCAATAAATTAATGGACTCTTGTCCATGAAAATGACATGGATATTATTAACATTAAAGAAGGTGAAAAAATGTCACACTCTCATTTCTTTTAAGTGAAATAATTTTAATATAGGTATTACTTGGAGATAAATTATATAATGAATAGTCTATAAAAATATTAAATAATTATCTACATTATAGTACTTTATTTATAAATTTTAGATATTAAATAATTACCATAAATAATGACACAATAGTGAAGAAGTAATTATTTCATTAATAGAAATATCAAATAACTGATATTAACAATATTAAAATAAATATAATTTTACATAATTGAGTTAATACAAGAACTTTTTTTAGGTTATTATGACATTTTATAAGTGTATTAAATTGTTTGGTTTGATGTTATATTTTTTTGTATTTTATTTAAAGTCAAAGTAATGAATAATGTCAAAATTGAAACTATTTATATTTTATAAAAATAACACTTTATTAAATTTTTTAAAAATAATAAAAATATTTAAAAATTAAAAACTAATAATTATAAGTTCAGAAATTTTATAAATTATCCATTTATGGTCAAATGAGACCATATAATTAAATATTTATAATCATTTAATATTTAAAATATTATTACCAAAATTAGAATGAAATAGATTAAAAAAGGAAAAATAAAAATGATAAAGATTAAAATAAAATCAAAATAGGTCTAAATTTTGTTGTATAAGAGGATTTAGACTCATATTCATTTTATATTAGAAATATTTTACTTTAGATCCATTTGGAATTGAAAATTAATTTATATAAATTTAATATTTTGAGAGTTTCTTAAAGTTCCCATCACCTCTCTTATAAAGGAGAATTTATACTTATCTTTTATTCGGACCTATAAATATTTTTATTTCGGCCAAACCCTACCCATTTATCCTCATAACTTCCATCACTTTATCCTATAGGCCACACATTGGGCATAAATGTAACCTAAGGATTCCTTTTGGTAAAATCAAAACGAGACACTTGAAGAAGAGATATTTGTTTTACCAATTCTTTCAAAGTTCTATTTTTATTCTTCTTGGTCTTCCTATGTTGTTTCCATACTAAATTAATAAATAAATTATTATATATATATTAAATTTAATTTTCATTATGGGAAAATCATATTCCTTCTTTGAGATGTGGAATCTCACTCACTAGACATGGATTTACCCACGGTGATGATGGAACCCTAGGATGATCGACGATGACTCCCCCCCCCCTTCCGGGAGAAGAGAGGGGGGAGGAGGAATTGGCTCGGCCGCCTCCGAGTTCATAGAAACCATTTACCCACTTTTATAACCATAATTTTCTCTTGGATTTCCCAATGGTCTCTTTGAGCCAAAAGGTTCCTGATTTGAATCTTGGTGGTCCACAGTTGCCGATTACGATGTCAGAGTTATTGGAAGCTTCGAGTCATATGGACCTAATGCTGGTCACGTGTTTCAATCTTTGAAGGCCCTCGGATGAAGATTTTGATCGATTCATCTTCAGTAAATAGGATTTGCAAGACTGTTTGATTGTTGGTCTTATGGATAGATGAAACTTTATGATTCGTTTTCCTTCAGAAGCTGATCTGATTTGGGCCTGGTCTAGTGCTCCTCGGCGATGCAATGGTTTCAAATTCTCCCTTTTGAGATTTTCATTTGATCTTTTCATGAACCATGATCCATGCTCCAGCGCGATATGGGTAAGCCTCCCTAAACGTCCTCTGCCCTTTCAGAATCAATCAATTCTTAGTATGATTGGGAATATGGTGGGTCGTTTTCTTGGTTCTGACTTTCGTACTTCCACTATAAGCCACCCGATCAATCCTTGCATCTGTGTTGAGGTAGATGTGTCAAAGACTTTGGTGGAGTGGTTTTGGATTGCAGTTGGTTCGGAGTTTAGATGGAAACAAGAAGTTGTGTTTGATTCATGGGTCAACTACTGTTCGCAATGCTGTCGATTGGGGCATTTAGCGTCTGAGTGTCATCCTAAAGGTTTCAAGAAGAGGAATTGTGTTCCAAGGATGAGGTCTGGTGAAGGACAGAGGAGGGTGTGTGATAATGATCTTGGGAAGGGCTCTGGTCTGGTGAATATGGGTGCGTTGACAGTGGGCATGGCTGAAGAAGTCTCCCTGAATCCGATGGTTGCTGCAGTTTTTAATCGGTTGAAGAGTGATCTGCGGGTTGGGGATGGAGGGAGGAAGAATGATAATAAGTGTGGCTCTAGTGTTAGAGGAGAGTTGGCTATTAGTAGCAGGGTTGAGGGGGTGCAACATGTGGCAGTGGAGAAAACAGGCCATGCAGTGCATAATGGTCCTGCTGTGGGGGCTTTGGAAGGATGTGCTGGTAAAATTGGCTAGAATAAGGATTATAGAGGGGTCTTTATTATAGTTCCTACAAGAAACTGTTTTTAGGGTTTGGAAAAAGAGGATGTGGAGGTGACTAACCCAGTTAATATTGGTGCCAATGTGAAGACTGGATCTTAGGATGAAACTGCTACAAATGAAGAAAGGAGGATGGTGATGTATGAAGATCATGAAATGGTTGAACAGCCACACTACTTAGCCTTAATTGGTGCTAATTCTCAGTTTCAACAGAAGAAGTCATCACCTAATAAAAATGTGGTTATCCCTGGAAAATGGGGGGATATTTCTCAGAGTGATAAAGAAAATAATGGTTGATTGGCGAGGCCATCATATAGAAACATTGTCTAGGGGGGAAGGTAAAGGTTTCTGAGAACTAGGAGGCAAAGATTACCTCACCATGAAGGCGGCCAAGCAAAGATTACTCCATCTTTCCAAAGTCGATGCCCACTAGGTCATCTATAGAAAATGGAGGTGGGGCAGGTCTAAATAAAGGTATTAAATCTCCTAATGAATTTATTTCTTTGGAGTGGTTGAATTAGAGGAGGAAGTATTCCAAATTTATGAAGCATTATGAAAGCTTAGAATTTGAATCGGCCACTGTGGAGGAAGCTTTCTATCATGGGTGTGGTGATGGGTATGGTTCTGATTATTTCTAGTTGTTGTTTTTAGACTTTTGTTCTTGTGTACTGAATTTTTCTTTTATTTTAATAAATGGTTGCAGGTTAGCCTCTGACTAAATTTCTAGGTATTCCTCTTTTGACCCATCCTATGAAAATTAATATCACCATGAGTGTGTGCGTACGACTTACCATCTCCACATCGTGGCGTAAACTATTTTTCATCTATACTTTATTTTGATGGGTATAATGATGAATATAATGGGTATAAATAATTAATATCACATGATAATTATTATTTATAATTAATATACTATCCCATTCCATACCATATAACCATTAATGGAATGATATCTTCACTGATGCGTTCGTACGATTTACCGTCTCCACGACGCGATGAGATTCATCCTCCCTTACAACCATTTCAGAATGATTATAAAAATGTTTGAACTGAATAAATATTAAATATATGGCATAATAATGCTACTGGAATAATGTGTGTGTGTGTGTCATTTTCTTCTATTCAATCCGATAAGAAAACAGAAACAACGTTCACGCGTACGTACGACATGTCATCTCCCTAAATGGTGTGTTCTATTTCATTTATCTATCTATTATATATATATATATATAATGAATATATATGATATATAAATCATTTTTTACATTCTGTAAGTATTTATATCTTGATCTAAGTAATAAGATCAAGAATAACAAGTCAAAACACATACGATAAACAAAGTGATTATTACCTGATATGTTTCTTTAACTTGGAATTTATTAATAAATGGGTAAAATAAAGTCATAAATGAATCATATATTATATCATAAATATTATTATGATTCTGTTAGAAGTTAATAATATTTTTAAAACCATTTTACAGGAGTCTCAGATACATATAGAGAGTATCAGACCTAATGTAAGGGAAATCTTAACTCAATTTCCATTCATTGAGTTCAATATCTATGTCATCGATTATATTCTTCCAAAAAAATGTGTGAATGACCTATGATTTTCTTATACTAAAAATCCACTTATATTTGGCGGATTTATATTTTTTGTAGATAATTATGTCATTGATTTATCCTCACTCTAATGGTATGATCTTTATAAGGGAATTTAGTCTCACTTTTAATTTTCGTGATATATAGTCCATGTTCACTACCTATTTCTTATGTGTGGTCTATGTACTGCCCCTATTATATTTGATAGCAAGAATAAATTTATCTTCATTGTATTTAAATATTCATTTGAAGATATTGTGTTTATTATTTAAATATTCAAAGTAGTATGGGATGCTTTGAATGTTTACGGAATTAATCCTTTCTTTATTTCAATATTCTTGATATTATCATACATATTTATTTATATGTATAAAAAATATTATAAATAAAATTTTAGTTATATTTTAAATTTCATTCAAATGTTTTCAAAAGGAATATTTTTAATGTTTTATGTAAGGTAATATTTAATAAAACATCATTTCAAATGCTTTAAATATTTATTCTTGTAAATATTTATCATTAACCTCTATGTTTTCAAAATGGTTTTCAGGATTTATTTAAATAGACATGAATATTTTAAAATTATAATTCATTTTGAAAGTATCATAGTTGTATGTGACACTTTGATTCAGAAATATCTTTTTAAATTTCTTCTCTTATAACTGCAGAGATTTGGAATAAAAGATTTCGAAGAAAAAGGGGTATTTGTCTCAAGATATTTGTAATGATTTTAATAGATTATTTTCATCTATGTCAACATCCATTATTGGATATTATTACTAATTTATTTTTATATCTTATGATATCATTTTTCATATTTTATGGAATGGTTTTTGTTCAGTTTGATTTTGTATGTGCTATTTAGATACCATTCTTGGTTTATGGTTAAAGTATTCATATTTCGTATACTAGTTTTTAATAAAAATGATTATATTGTTTATGTTTCACCATTTTCATATGAGTAATTTATTGGACTTAGTAAGTGATGAGAACGCCCTCTATATCCCCTTGATGCATTGGTAGGTCTCATGAGACAAACTAGTTTGGGTTTTTACCCATTTATGTATGGTCTTGACAGGAGGCCTTGACGTTGTAGTTATGATGTCTTTCAGTATGAATTCCATCATTATAATAATAGTTATTTTTATTACATGTGAATATTCAACTAGTATAACATCCATGTGAATGTTTAAATTGTGTTATTTTATATTTTCATTCCATATTATACTGAAGATTATGTTTAAAAGTATTGTGTTTTAGTTTGATACCTTCCCTTAAAAGTTAATTTATAAAAGCTTCTGTAGTATTTTTTAGCCTTACTGAGCATCATAAATAACCCCTTTCTTATGTTTTATTTTTCAAGGATGCTAGGAAGTGTTTTATGATTGATATTTAGGGTTATTATTGGATAATAATGGCATTGTCAATGAATTGTTGATGTTGTATTTTATGTTTAGATTTGTAATGTAAGGTTTATGCATGTAATCTATTTTCCAAGACTGTTATTCCAATCGGTCCTTCTAGATTTCATTCCTTGTAATCATAACAATGTAGTAAATTAATTCATCGACTCTGGAATTTTGGGGTTGGGGTGTTACAAGGGTGAACCCCTTAAAATCCACCTCCAATAAGACATGATTTTGTAACCAGAGTTCAGGGTATAAATCTTACAAATGGGACCCATCACCCACTAAAGAAAAAGGCTGAAGACTATAAAATAAATTAAAACCTCTAAATCATAAATAATAAATTATCTAGAATCTAATGATATCATAATAATGTATAATTCATAAATTCAATACAATATAACCATATAATAAACTTATCTTTGATAAAACAACAACTAACCACTACATATGGAAAATCCTAGGCATCCAATATACCTTAGTGGTAAATGAATCAATCCCTAAAAACCAAGATCCTACAATATTCCTCAGTCAATGAGATAATTGTTTTTAGTATCTACGTCAACATGATCCTATAATATTCAATACAAAAGTAGGGGTGATTATATCCACATATTTAGTATGTTATCCCCTAAGGATGAATAGACAAGTAATATCATGCATTTATAATAATAAAATAAATATAATTGTAATATAAAATCACATCTTCATAGCTCCATACCAACTAAGGGTAAACTAGGTCAATAAAAATTAGTAAACTGCCTCATCTTGTAAGCCTAAGATACTAACCTAGAGGATAACTCATTAAATAAATCAACATTTCATAGTTCATAACTCTAGACTATTATAGAACTCTTGTAACAACCCAAGTTTTAGGTACTATACAATTTTATTATCTATTTTGTGCTTATATAATTCTTGGGTCGTGTTTTGGGAGATTTTGTATGGTTTTGGTGTGTTTTTGGAGAGTTGTTAAGGGTGAATTATTTGAGAATAATTAGGGGAAATCATTTGGTATTCTCTAAGAAATCATGAAATAGTTTTTGGAATTTCTATAAAGGTACACAGATAGTGCATGGTTTTTCTAAACTCTGTGGGTTCCAAAGAGAAACCATGAAAGTGAAGTCATAAGTAAAATAACAGTTGGTGCAAGGTTTTTCAAACTATGTGAACTAACCATGTGAGGGGTAGTTTAGATGTGGTATCATGCACATGATTAGTTCATGTTTTCCTAAACCCCATGGCCTAACCAAGTGACATGAATTCAATACTCTGAAAGTTAGATTTTAACTTAATATTAGAGCCCAAAACCCTCATTTTTCACCTCTTCTCTAAGGACCTCAAACACCTCTCCTCTCATAATCATTATTGGAGGTTCCCTTTGATCAAAAAGCCGATTTTTACTGATCTAAGTGTGTTAGATCTCAAGAATTAATTTGATGTCTTTGTTTTCTCTCTTTTTCTATAGAACTTCTCATCTCCTCACACATGAACTGTTAGATATGATTTGTTATGGATATATCTATGATCTATGTTGTGTTTTTATGGGATCTTGATTGGATATATTTAAGAAAATATTTATTGATCTCATACCTAGAGGTTTCATTGTCTGGGCCTTCATTTTTTTTACCTATTGAAAGGTATTTCGATTCTCCCTCTACTATACTTGTTATAAAATTTGAAGGCTTATTTTATTTAAATGTTTTATTAGATTTGTAAAATGAAACATTGGATTATTTCTTAAAGAAACCCCCTTTTGGTTTATGATGTCAGAAACAAGGAATTTAAATGTATATCAGAAAACACCTTTTATTTAAGGTTTTAAATTACAATTTTTTTTAATGAAATAAATATGTTTGATGAAATATTTTAAAGGTAATAATTGATTTATATGGAATGAATTGGGATAATAATATGGAAAGAAAAGTTAGTATGCATATTTGGCATGAGTTCACTTTTATTTTTTGTGACCATAAAAAGGGGGTTTCATTTCATACTATTAGGAACTAGATGTTGGTCACCTAATGATGAATTACCAGATCAGTGAGTAACTACTCACAAGTATGGGACTATCACTTGGAATGCATTTGTGTATGTGTGTGTGAATGTGGAATGGGTGTTCTAAGTAAGATAATTGGATAACTTTTTTCTAATTTTTAATTAAATTGGTTTATTTGATAAATAGGTTTAATGTTTCTATCTTTTGTTTTAAATTATATTTTTAAAAATGAGTTAACGTGTTCTTATCTGAGTAGCATGTTTGGTAACATTTTAATGGTTTTTCTATTGGGTATGATTATTCAACCCTTGTATATTTACATTGGTGCATATGAAAATTATATTTTACATTATACAAGAAAGGAAAATATTTTATATTTTTTTAATGGTCCATCTTGATGTATCAATTTATAGTCTAAGATTTAGATTTGATCATGTCTTTGGGTGTGAAGTGGTGCCACCTTGGTTCCAAATCATTTTTTAGTGTAAAACAAAACTATTTATTATTTATTATAATACTATAATATTATGGTTTTAATGTTATTTCATTTAACTCACATTATTTATACCTCATATATCATATAGTTTGTTTGGTTGATTTTATTTGAATTAATAGGTTGTGTTTCTTAAAAATTGAAAATCATACCCCTGATGTTTAGGTAATCTCTTGGAATTTATTTCTAACCTTTGGTGTCTTGGGGAATTATCCTAAGATTAGTAGAACATCTAAAATACCCCAAGCCATTAGGATGGTATGGGATGTTATAAATGGTATCAATCTTGGTCGATCCATCATATTGGTATTGTAAAAATGATACAAGAAATGTCAGTACATGAAACGTATAGAATAAAAAAGAATATATAACCACTTTATAATTAACATCAATTTACTAGAGTGGTAAGAGTACAAAAATGTTTTCTAAAACACATATAGGTTTGTTATCATCTAATTTTCATGGGTTTATCTAATGGGTATTGTATATCATATATTAGAAATGTGGATTCCCACTACGATTGCATTAATCATATTATGTTTGATGTTTTATTAGAAATTGGTTATAATGGTTTCTGATTCTATCACTATTAAATATCCTAAGACTTCAGTTTTTAAGTGGTGTTGTGTTCACCTTATAGATAAATGAGACTGTTTAGACAAAATAAAAACCCATAATAAGAGACCAAAAAAATGTGGTTTCACCTGATCCACAGTTGACCAATAGCACGTTCAAAGGATTGTTCATGATTTTAAATAAATTGGTAAGGTAAATTTAAATGATAAACCATGATAAGAAGATCACTCTATGAAATTTCAGAAATAAAATCCATTAATATTTCAGGGGGATTCATAACCTGAAAAGGTATAAGTGTGGATTAATATAATGAACTGAATCTTTAATTTCCTTATAATACTATAAAATCTAAATTCCAATATATTTGTATACATGTTGGAGGATCTTGCATACCATTAGTATGATTTATCTATCCAAGATAATGTTGACTATGGCCTTACATTGTAGGCCTTTGAATAATTTTTCAACTAACAATTATACCCCCACACCTTCAAGATATTCTGAATGATTTATTTCTTCATACTTAAGTAAGAAAATATATTAGTGATAGAATATGTAGCTTGTTTTATAAACTTAGTTTAATTTTATCTAGATGTAGCTTCTAGTGACTCCTTGAAGGCACGCACCACTAAGTCTAGAATATGACCAAGAACTCATTCTAAGATAGTTATCCTCTTTATTGCTGGTTATATAGAGATGGTTAATAGAGAAATAATGGTAGAAAAAAAATATTAATGGGTATCATTGTATAGTAAGTATCTTTTTATCCATGGGAATAGGTGGGAACTCAAATGTTATAAACAAATAAAAGTGGAACACATACTCCTATGATGGTAGAGCATATTTGAATAAAACCATTTGATTAGTTAACCTTCCTCAATGCTCCATTAGTAAACCTAGATATTTCCAGTTTTGTTCATTTGATTATAAAAAATTAGATTGTAGAGAACCACCCAAACCATGTAACAATTGTCAATGTATGAGATATTTTTAGTGTTATTTACCTTAAAATACACACTCAATTATTGAAAATACATCTCATATGTCTCAAAAATATTATGCTTCAACTATAAAATCACATCAAAACAATTCACATCTTTGAATCAGGTGAACGAGGGTGATTATCAGAAAACCCAAAATCCTAAAACAATCAACCACAGAAGGGAAACAAGGAATAAGGGGGAGAAAGTATAAATTTTTATGGTGTGGAGATGATGATCATGAAATACCAATGAGTTCATTTGACTATGATAGGTGTCATTCTCCTAAACTTGAATCTCATATAAGTTTACTTGATATCGATGAATCTCACTATTTTATTGTTTTACATGTCATTAATTAAATGAGGTTACATATCAAAATAATTCCACATGTGATGAGTATCCAGACACATCTTGACTGATGAGGGTACATGAGATTTAAATTTTTATCTTTTTCTATAGAAATCAGTGGATTAATGTTTGTTTTGTACTTTACTTTTTTGGATATAGATGTATTTTACTTGATCACTGAAATAGATTGTTTGTTGTTTTCAAGGCCCATATTGATTGTAATTCACAGTGATAAAATTTTATTTCTTCTAAAGGTACGGGTAATCTCTTTAAAGGATATTGGAATGTAAATTCTAGTGGAAAAATACTTTTAGCACCAATGGTTAGAACTATTTCTTATTAATTATCTAAAGTCCCTTGTGGAGACTAATGACATAATTGAGACTATAAATTTTCCAACTATTTTAGATATGTATCACATTTTTTTCAATGATTTCACTAGTTTTCCACCTGAAAGGGAAGTCTAATTTTTTATTGATCTTCTTCTATGGAAAAATAATATTTCACTTCTATCGTATAAAATGGAACCAGTATTATTGAATATGTTTAAGATCCAATTGGAAGAATTGGAAAGAAAATTATTCATAAGGCTAAGTATGTCACATTAGGCTTCTCTTGTTCTATTAATAAACAATGTTTATGGATCATTAGAACTTTTTGTTAATTATTATAAACTGGATCACGTTATGATAAATAATAAATATCATACTCCTTGGATTTATGGACTATTTGATCAATTAATGGGATCATAATAGTTCTCTAAAATTGATCTTCACTCCGGGTATCATCAGCTCTGGGTTAAGAAAGAGGATATTCAGAAAGAAACTTCCAAGAATCATTACAATCATTATGATTATGTGGTCATGACCTTTGTTCTTAAAAATTATTGATTAGTTTTTATGGAATCAATGATCCATGGGAAAAGTCCCATATTTGATTGAGTTTACTCACTTATCCCATATATGTCACCTCATGAGACTAAAGATTTAACCAATGCATTGGGGTGATATCTGAGAACACCATTCATTACCTATAAATGATTTATGTGTTTCAAAAAATTGAAATAAATTATAAGGAATAAACATAATAATTAACCATGAAGAGAAAACGGGTTTCATAATCCTATCTCATATCATTATCAAATAAAATTTCATTATGAAGGCATTTGAGAGATGAACATAAGAAATGTATTACCCCATACATTTAAGGGAGAGTAAGAATTTATATATGTGAGATACATATATACATAATTTATAATTACTCTATAACCATAAAGGTTGTTTTTTTTATGAAAATTTCATTGAAATATTACAGGGAACATTTTGTGAGAAAATTTAATTTTTACTTTGAAACCACTTCTTAAAAATCAGAAAAATCCGAAAATATCAAAGAAAGTATATTATTTAAAATAAAAATTTAAAATAATAAATGAATCTTCAAATAATTTAGTGGTTATAATGGAGTTTAATTCTATAAATTTCCAATAAGTTAAAAAAATTCCTTTCACATTATTGTAAAAATGTTAAAAAGTGCCTCTTTTAGAAATAATGGAAATATTCCTTTCAAAATATTTTATAAAAATTAAAAAATGGGTAAAAATGTCTTTAATATATCCTTTTAATAATGATAAAAAAAATTCATGAAAACTATTTTAGAAAACATGGATATGGAAGAAAAAATATTCTTGACAGAAGAGAGAAATAAAGTCAGATTTTATTGAAAACAATTTACCAAAAATTTTAATTATCAATGAGAGGGAAAAAGAAATATTAGTTATAAAATTAAGGAATAAATATTTTATAATAAAATTAATTTTTTTCATTATATAATTATCAAATAATTTCTTAGAGTGAAATTTCAATCATAAAAAATCCTGATTAAAATGATTTTGAAGCATAAACCTTTACCGCTTTGGTAAGTTTTGAATCATAACTCCCTTGAATTAAGTAAATAAATTTTAACATAAAATATAATAGAGTATTAACTTTTCATGATATAATATGTAAATATGTATTGTATACTCCATTTAAAATAAATTAGGTGTATAAAAGAACATGTTTCTCAAATAAAGAAGTTTTAAGATGGAACTCTTACCTCAAGTCCATGATTTGGCATGTATATCCTTTATATCAAATATAATAAACTTATATCTATTATTTTTTTCAATAAAATTTTTTAGGTTTTATTCCCTTATACTTAAATAATTTACTTTATTTATTTTAATAACATATTTAATTACTTATTCATTTATATCTATGTTAGATGTTTTAAAGATGCTCGGTTCATAATTTCAGAACGGCATCAGTGTGTTGACCGAGGTCCAAGGGATCATTATTCCCTCATCTAAAAAACTAATAATCATGAAATAATTATAATTTTTATAAAACAATTAGTCTTTTAAAACCAACCATGAAATATGGTTACAAAAAATGATCTATGCTACAATCATGGAGATGGTATGTCATACGTACGCATGATTAATGTTTCCATTTTTCAAAGATCATAATGGAAAGAAGTTAAGTGTTATTTTATATTTATATAGTAATAATAATATCATAAATAAAATATTATTTCATTAAATAAACTTACATATACCATCCATGTGATGCAGTAATAACAATCAAGTCACATCACTTTATGAGGCATTAGTCTGTCGTACACCCAAACGACGTTATCATTTTTTAATGGACGGTATGGTAAGAAGGTATATATTATGTTCATTTCAAAAGAATATTAATATATAGTGAATATAATTTATAAACATTAAATCCATAATCATGAACATCCTTAAGAGGTGATAATGGAAAATGAATTATATCAGTTTGCAAGGCAGTAGACTTCTATACGCATGACCAATTGTTTCATTTCCCATTTGATGGAAGTGGTGATGGACTTATGTTATGAAATTAATATAATAACATATTATTATATGGTATATAATTATGTTATTATATAATCATGATTGTGAAATATTTGAAGGAGGTGTAAGAAGAAATAAAACAAAGTTTCTCGGTTAAGAATGATACCTCTTCATCAGACCACCTCTTTAAGATTATTACTAAAGCTTCCCTGGATTAGCTTTCTGATCAAACCAAGTACTCTATAACATGGGAATGGAATTAACGAATATATTTGGTTAAGTATTTTCTTAACTGATTTGTTTTATATGTGTGAAAATGAGAGGAGAGGGTGTCCCCTTTATAAGGGGGGAGGAGTGGCATTCTAGTAAATACCAAAAAGTGTTCAATAATGTTACATCACTCTCATGAAAAGTGCCTCCAAAATTGAAAAATAAAAATTTGAGAAGATATAATTCCAATAAACACCTTTAAAATTTATAATAAACATATTTTAAATATGTTATTCTATTTACCTATTTATTTTACGTACCCTTGGTAAACATATTCTAACATTAACTATGGTAATACATTTTTACAGTTTTTATTATTCATTATGACCCAAAAAATATGTTGAAATATTATATATTATTAATTATTATTATTTAAAATATTAATTAAATTTCATAAAATTCAAATTATATAATTACAGTAATTTAATTTAAAATTAAACCCGTTATCGTGTCGAAAAAACGGTTTTTCAAGAAATGCATTTTTTAAGCATAAGATGATCTTATAATAACTATATTAAAATAATCATAATTAAATGAATTTAAATTCATATTTATTGATATATAATCTATAAATTTAATTTAATTTTTTCCTCAGTATGTCTTATTTTAATTATATAAAATGGAGAAACATTATTCTCTTTTAAAGAGTTTTTAGAAAAAATGTTTTTTAAAGCCTAAAAAATAAACTTATATTAAAATATAGCATAAAGATGATTTAAATGTAAATGATTGGATTAAATATCACTAAATAATTATTATTTTAATTTTAAATAAAATTAAACTAATAATTTTACTTTTAAATTACATAATTTATTAAAAATAAAATTCAGTGTTAAAAAAATCTGTATTTTTCATTATTCACTAAAAAATAAAGATTTTCTAAAAATCAAAAAATTTCACCCTAAGTTTATATATATATTATAATTTAATAAATTATTTTAATTTTATTAAATAATAATTCTAAAAATTAAATTTTATAATTTCCCAAAAAAAGATATAATTTTTTTTGAAGAAAACATATTTTCTTAGAATAAAATATCTTTATTAAAGTTATGTGATTATTTATTAGTAATTTATCAATAATTTTTTATTGAGTAATAAATTTATATATATATCATTAATTATTTAATAATATTTATACCCTCCAATTTAACAGATATGTTATAGTGTTCATGTTTAAATAATAATATTTTAGTATTATATCACGGTCTATTTAAACTATGTTTTGTATGTTGAATATGATATCAATCATAGTGTTATTTTAAAATATTGGGGTGTTAAATTCTACCCCTTAAATAAATATAATCCTAAATATTTGAAATTGTGCTCAGTAATAAAAAAAATTCCATTTGAGAGTTCCATTTGTGGAAAATACATATTGTAAAAAGGGTTGATAAAGTTTACTCTTAAAAGAGTGAATGGGAAATATGAAGTTCATCTATAAAAAAACATGACTAGGATTCAAAGTATGTAAAATTTAGTGTTAATTGAATATATTTAAATGGAATAAAATCATAAATAATCATGGATATTGATTGATATCATTGATCACAAGAATGTGAATGATTTTGAGAAAGTTAACAACCAAAAAACCATATATATTTGATAAATTAAAAGACCATTGATTCATCATATATGAAGGTAATATGATAAATGTTTTGTCTCAATTTAATTTTCCTAGATTTTAGGGAGTATTTTACTATCAATATTTATAACATCATAAAATATACTTACTTAATATATTTTTATTTCATAAACCCAATTTCATCATTTTTGTGCTTCAATCAATTTCCACTACACTTCTTAGTCTAAGGAATGAATATCCAATGTTTTATATATATATATATAAATAACTATAATTTATGTTTAAGGTATCATAATATCTATAAAATAGAAACAAGATATTCCAACCATCTCTATTAAAAACAAAAATGGTTAGCATAGAGTAAGATAATACCCAAAATGAATATGGATATATTAATCTCCAAATTTCAATAATAAAAAAAAGTTTTAACATAAATCATTCCTTAAATAAATAATTTTGTATCCCAAATAATCTCAATAATACCAACATTAAATAAGGTTTTAACTTCAAATGTTATCTCATACCCTTGAACATAAATCTTCAAAAACAAAATAAAATTATTCCCAAATAATCCTTTACATTTAGCCTAAAAGATATATATATATATATATATATATATATATCTTAACTCAATAAAAGGTTTCCAAAAATTTCATTAATCACATAAAAATCCTAAAAATTATGAAATATTTTATCATATAATATGTCTACGAAAATAAAAATAAAATTTATCTACTAAATGATTTAAGTGAAAAAAATGTCATACAAACCTGTACATTATGTAGGTTAATCGTAGGAATTTCATCCTTATCACCCTTAGACTATGGGTTCAAGCCCTTTTTTCTTGTTTAATATGAATAGTTTTCACCTATCATATATGTTGTCCTTTTTTTAAAACTATATTATATATAATTCATAAAACATTCCCAAACATATAATAAAAATCCTAAAAATAAAATTAATCATCGAATCAATTTTTAACAACTTATGTTTTCTATATATAATATTGTTTTCAAAAAAAATAAATAATTTTACTTGACTATAATCACCTCAATATCAATAACATATCAAATATTTTATTTTCCTAAATAATAAGTTTTTCATAAAATATCGCCTTACCATTAAATCACATTTTTATTTCATCAGTACCATTAAATATATTCTTAAAAATCCTTAATGAAGAACTACTAAAAAATAATCCATATAAGTATCATGATTTTTATAACCAGTATACCATTGATAAAAATACATTA
The DNA here is from genome assembly GCA_963277665.1 of Viscum album. Taxonomy (NCBI): domain Eukaryota; kingdom Viridiplantae; phylum Streptophyta; class Magnoliopsida; order Santalales; family Viscaceae; genus Viscum; species Viscum album. The sequence continues at coordinate 751,740,442 of OY728132.1, read as the reverse complement.
ATAGCATTATTCTAAAGTTCCAACACCTAAACACTTCAATATTTCCACTACAATTATTTTTATACATAGGACCTTCAGAATTAATCCTTGGATTAGGGAATTGACTAAGATAATGAACAAATTCCCCACATCTACAACATTGAACTATTTTTGGTTCTTTATATTGAACTTTATTTCCCTTCATCTTACTAACCATACACTTCATTTTTATTTAGAAATTATATTCGTTTTCCCTCCTTTTCCACACATAAAGCACCTTTCGGTTCCTTTAAGGCATGTTCCATGGTGCCTCCTCCCAAATTTTTGATATGTAGTAAATTGAATCTTATTTTCTTTATAATGTTTAACATGTAAACTTCCATGACACACCATCCTTCTCTTATTTGATGTGTTTGAAAATTTAACTATGTTAAATTTGTTAATCATAATTCAAGATATCACATTTGGAATAATCACAAGATGTATTACTTTTTTCCCATTTGGTTAGGAATATAATTAGGTAAATAATTTCATCTCATAAAATTTTTTGATGGAATTATTTCTCTTATTATCCATCATTAACTAAAAAATAAAATAAAATATATGATAATTGATTAACATACACAAGGTTAAACTTATAAACCTATAAGGAATGAATTATAAATGATAATTATATCCCGAATTATGAGTTTGTAGGTATCAATCTAGGTTATCCATGGTAACATTTCTTATAAGGTTATTTGACATAACAATTTATTCAAATCCTTCATAACAATTCATAAAGAGTTTTATTATTTTCAAAATAATATCCCTTGGGACTATCAAACCAAGTGTTCAACAAGTCCTATTTTCATTCCCTAGGTGATGATCAAGTCTAACTAAATTTTTTCCTTCCCTTGGTTATTACGCCTTTGTACAACTATTCTAGAACCATATCCACTTATAATATCCAAATATAGATGTATTTTATTATAACTAACTCACTCTATACTTAAAAAATTAAGTATATTTTTTTGAACATAGCCTTATCATTAAACTTACCTTATGGTTATCACTAAATTATTCTAGTCCCAATCTCTAAAAATAACTAGAACATGCTCTGATACCAACTATAGGGATCTAGAATTATTACCAGTGGTCTATAATTGATACCAGTCAGAGAACTCCATAGGTGACCATACCTTTTACGAGGGATTCTTAATACCATCCCTAGTGGTATCCCTTTCCGCGTGAATCCCTTAGGTGGAGAGTTATGCATCACCCAATGCTCACACTTGAGATTCCCCATGGATCGAATTCATTCCATTACTTTGATACCAACTATAGTGACCCTATCTTTTTACACATGTTATTTCATGATTTTTAAACATAAATATTCATCAATAAAACACAAGTATCATGAGCCCTAGTCTGTTTTTAAGAATATGTTCGTAATAAATTTAAAAAAAACTAAAACATTAAATACTAATTCTATTATCCAAAATGAGATCGAATATACATTTTAGATTTTAAAAATTCATAGTATAACCTATGGAATACATTAATGAAAGGGGTGATCTAAAATATCCACTAAGGGAATAAAAATTTCAAGGAAAAATAACTTATGAGTCTAATGTATAACATGATATCATGAAAGATAATTCACACGAGTAATCACATAAGATCATAACATAAAGAACATGGTATCATAAGGTCACAGAATCATATGAATTTTGGATGAAATATTTAACATGAAATAAACATGATTCAAATATTACTTCCCTGATAATATCATATAGTGTAAAAAGCCCCATAGTGGATTAGGTTTACTCTCTAATCCCATATATGACACCTCATGAGACTAAAGATTTACCCAATACATTAGAGAACTATTTTGGAACACCAATCGCAACCTGTTCATGATTTATGTGTATCAAAAAAGGAAATAAATCATAAGTTAAAAAAATATGAACTACTCATGTATAGAAAATGGGTTGTATAATCCTGTCTCATATCATAATCAAAGAAAATCTCATAATGAAGTCATTTGAGAGATGAACATAAGGAATGCATTACCCCATCAAGAGGAGAATAAGAAATTATATATGTGAAATATATATATATATGATTTATAAGTAATACATAACATAAAATATTTTTTTCATTGATGTAAATGTATTTAGAATATTACAGTGAACATTTTATGAGAAAATATCATTTTCACTTTGGAACTAATTCCCCAAAAAATAAAAACTTCCAAAAGTTCATAGAGTTTTTTTTTTATAAAATAAAAATTATAAATTATAAATATATATTTAAATAATATATTGGTTATAATGGTGGGTAATTATTTAAATTTTTTATAATTTAAAAACATTCCTTTCATACTACTGTGAAAATTTCAAAAAGTGCCTCATTTAAAAAATGATGGAAATATTCCTTTAAAACCATTTTCTAAAAATTAAATCATTTGTACAAATTTATCCACTAATTAATTAATATTATGTTAATAGAATTAATGAAAACATTTTCTGAAATCATATATATGAGATAAAAATTATTTTTGACTGAAGAGGGAAATATAGTCAGATTCTATTGAAAAATATTTCTCAATCATTTTAAGTACCAAAGAAAAGAAAATGGTAATATTACTTGAAATTTTAATGAATATATAGAGGATTATATAATTAAATGGTTTAATTATATAATTATAAAATAATTCCCTATAGTGTAAATTCTATTATAAAAAATCTTAATTAAAATAAGATTGATGTATAAACCCATACCTCATTTGTAACTTTTGAATCATAACTCCCCTGAATGAAGTAAATGAATTGAAGCTTAAAATATCATGAATTATTAATTATCAAAGATTTAATATGTAAATGGGTATTATACACACCATTTCAAATAATTTAGGTGCATAAAATAACATGTGTCTCAAAGAAGGAAGTTTTGAGATGAAACCCTTACCTTGACTCCAAGATCTGTCATGTATGTATTTTATCTCATAAAAAAAATATCACTTATTTGATATTTTAATAAATTGTTATATGATTAATCCCTTAAATTAGACAATTTAATTAATTTATTTTAATGATATATTGAATTACTTATACAGTTATGTCCACATCAGGTGTTGTAAGGATGCTAGGTTCATAATTTCAAAACATCATCGGTGTGTTGAAGATTGTTCAAGGGGTTATTGTCCCATTGTAACCAGAATAATAATAATTAAATATTAATCATTTTTATACAAAAATTATACTTTTAAAACAAACCATAAAATTTGTTTATGAAAAATGAACTACATTACAATCACAGAGACAATAGGACACACATACAAATGAGTAACGTTTCAATTTTAAATGATCATGATGGAAAGAAGGTAAGTTTTATTTTATCTTTAAATAAATTGAATTATATAATAAAAAACATATTATTTCTTTAATTACATTTACATGTACCATCCATGTGATTTGATAATAAAAAACGAGTCAAATCACTTCGTGAGGCAGTAGTTTTCTGTACACACGAACGATGTTATCATTTTTCATTGGATAGTAAGGTAAGAATGTATGTGATATGTTAATTTCATATAATGATTAATAGGAAATCAATATAAAATATAAACATTAAATCCATCAATTTAAACATATTTTATAGATAGTGAATGAAAAAAATACATCGGTTCGTGAGGCAGTAGTTTGTCGTACACATGAAATGTAGTTTCCTTTCCAATTTGATGGAAGTGGATATAGATTTAAGTTTTTACATTAAATTAATTAAATATTATTATTTTTGAGATAATTATGTTATTTTATCATCATTATTGAGAAATATTTTAAGTATTTGGGAGAATAAATAAAATAAAGATGCTTGGTTAAGAACAATACCTCTTCTTCGAACCTCCACTTTAGGATTATTCCAAAAGCCTCCCTTGATTGGATTTCTAATCAAACCAATACCTATATAATATTGGTAGGTAAGTAAGTAAGTTATTTGGTTATTTATTCCTCAATAAAATGGGGTTTTTAAGTGTGTAAATAATAGGAGAGAAAGTTACCTTTCATAAGGGACGACGATTGGAATTCTTGTAAATACATAAAATTATTCAATAATGGGATGTTACTCTCAATACTTGTTCCAAAAAAATTTAAACAAAAGTATTTTTGGATATATAATGGATAAAAAAACCTCTATCATTCAAAATAAACAAATTTTAAACATTTTATTCCATTTAAAACTTTATTTTAACCCCCCCCCCCCCCCCCCCCGAAAGCATGTTTTAACATTAATTTGGTAAAAAATTACTATATTTATTTTAATTATGACCAAAACTTTAATTGGAAAATATTATATAATATTAACTATTATTATTCAAAAGAAGGAATCAAATTTATTAAATTCATTTCATATAAGTGTAAGAATATAATTTAAAATTAAACTCGTAGACGTGTCGAAAAAACGGGTTTTCTAGAAATGATTTTTTCATGCATAATATGACATTATAATAATTATATGAAGATTATTAATAATTAATTGAATTTAAATAAATATATATATATATATAATATATACATTTCATTTAAATAGTTTATTATTAGGGTTAATTTTAATTATTTAAAATGTAGAAACATTATGCACTTTAAAACTGTTTACAGATAAATGTGTTTGAAAGCCTAAAAATAAACCAACATTAAAATGCATTTTAAAAATGATTTAAATTTTGATTAATTGGATAAAATATAACTATGTAATACTTATTTTAATTTTAAATAACATTAAAATAATAATTTTACTTTTTAATGACTTACTTTATTAAAAATAAAATATAGTTTAGGAAATGAAAATTGGTATTTTCACTATTCAATGAGAAATCATTATCTTCTGAAAAAATCCCAAAATTTCGCCCTAAGTTAATATCTATATGATTATTTAAAAAATTATTATAATTTTATAAAATAACATTTTAAAAAAAATTCAAAAATTAATTATAATATTTTCTCACAAAAAATTTTTTTGAAGGAAACATATTTTTTGTAGAATAAAATATATTTATTAAAGGTAAGTTCTTATTTATTAATAATTTTTTTTAAAAATTAAATTGAGTACGATATTTATATATATTTCATAAATCTGTTAATATTATTCACACCCTCCAATTTGACATCTATGTTATATCAGTCACATTTATATAATAATATTTTAATATTATATTACGGTTTGTTAACTGAATGTTTCGTGTTGAATACACTATCAAGCATGTGTTATTTTAAAATCTCGTAGTGTTACAGAATATATGATCCACTACTCTACTCTATATACTTATTCACAAATAGGTTCATCTCCTTTATCTTCCACTTCCTACTATCACAAACTGACTTGAGATACCCTCTCAAACTAGTAACTGACGCTATCTATAGCATACCCAGAGGGAGTTCCAGAACCCCAAGGGTTGGAGACTAGAAGTTGAGCATCAAAAATTATAGGGGGAATGACTTTTTCCAACTTTAAGTAAAGAAAATTGCATACATATACACATGATAGAAAGAAACAATAGAATAGAAAATAAGAAATATATATCATAGAAAACAATTAAATAGAAGAAGCAATAAAACTCAAAATTATTTGAACAATCGTCAAGGTACAAGTACTAAAATAGAAAACAAAGACCAAAATAGATTCTATGTATGACAGCCTAGAAAAACTCCAAACATCTCACCACCATCTACCTAGACATAGTTGATTGAAACCTCACTACCTCATAGTGGAACTTTTCTGTTCCCTGCATCAAAAGACATAACAAGGTATATGCAAAACTGAAGAGATACAAAGGGTTTGAACTAAACATGTTTGATAGGATCCCACCTAGGTGTTTAGTAAAAATTCTTTGTACAAAAAAATAACCATGATTAACTTTATAGAACATAATGTATGATAAATAGTTAAAAAGTTTTTATATCAAAATCATGGTAAATAAATCTCCCTTTATCACATTTAAGAATAATCCACTTAAAAGTTTCATATTATAAAATCATTCAACCCAAAGTAAGTATCTGACATCATATCTAATTCAATACAAATAAAATAACAAGTTCCATCACACCAACATTCACTACAAGATAGGATTACAGGACACTCGTTCCTAATCATATACAATCATGCACATCAAATCTCTCTATATATAAATTTAATATAGATAGAAGAAGAAACCCATATGAAGTGAACTTCCTAAATAGTATAAAAATTCCCTAGAACAATGTTCTTAGGGAGTACCAGAACACCCCATGAGTGAACCCCCTAATAGTATCAACTAATGATGCCTATTACTACACATTCCACCTAAGAACCCAAGGCTTCACATGTAATATATTTTCCAAAACATTTCATTTAAACCATTATTTGAAACCCATTTCATAAATCCATTTCACAATTCTTCAAAAATACCCTTTTCTTTTACCAAAATAATGGGAAAACCATATTTTCTCAAAATTCTATTTTCACACACATAATCCAATCATTCAAATTCATTTATAAAATATTTTATAAAAACCAAATCAATGTATTTCATCTAACATAGGCTAGAGATGGAACCACAACCTCAAACATGGGATGTGCATGCCTACAATGGGATCCACCAATAAGGAAGAACACAAGGATAACAATAGAGGACAAAGAATCAATCCTTACATACATCAAAGAACGCACATGCCACACCACAACCAAAAAAAGGGACAACCTCTAGATGAATATCACACAAAGGATCTAGAAAGGATCAAGAAGATAATCATCATAGAATAATATATTCATAAATATAGTGAAACGACAATACTATTGTTGTCGCTCCTTTCGTCACAGAATCTAAAGATCGGAAAGGGAATATCTGAGCTCAAAGTGATTTCAACCTTTGAAGAAAACATCAAAAATCGACAAAGGCATGAACACATGATCAAAAGAAAATCCACCGCGCAAGTTATACCACTGCCGCGCAAGTATACTTGCGTGGATACCTTGGTCGCGCAGGTGACTTGCGCGACCTAATTGGTAACCGCCCGGTAACCGCCCTGGGTCTTCTTTTGCCTATAAATAGACCCTGTGGGCCCCCCATTCGAGAGGATCTTTTTCCAGAAACTCGGATTGAAGCTCCCGACGCCCAAGTCTCTTCTCAAAGCTTCCGGAACACTTCTAAGGTAATTTCTTACCTAGAACGGAAGATCTAAAGAGAAGAAGGAAGGCCTAAGTGTTGAAACTTATCAAACACTTGTGCGCCGACTTAATTCCTTCAATATAACTTGCGCTTCCGTTTTCTGGAAGAACCTCAAGGGGATTCTAAAGGTTTTTATCAAGAGTCGCTCAAGTATTTCAATTCTGATTGAAAATCGCGCAAGTACACCATGTGTCGCGCAAGTATACTTGCGCGACCAATACTTGCGCGCCGCCGCAGGACTTGCGCGCCTTTCAAGACATGCGCACCCCTATCTTTTTGGGTGCTCATCTTGCCCATTTTACCCCTCTTAAGCCATTTCACCTTTCCTTTTTAAGATTCAGTCTTCAAGACACTCTTCAAAGCCATTTATGGCATGATTTCTTGATTTGACTTTCTTATCTGAAAGGAATTCTGTGGAATCTCTCTCAAAGTCTAGTGATTTAAATATCCTTATTTCACTAAAATACAGAGAGTTCATTCATTCAACTTCATCCTTTAAGATGAGAAAATCCTAACTTGGGTCTCCTTTTCAGGAATAATCCCCAGTTATAAAACCTTTAATATGGGCATCTTCCTCAGGAGTAAGCCCCAATCAAGTCCTCTAATCTTGGGCATCTTTCTTAAGAATAAGCCCCAACCTAAAATATGGGCATCTTCCTCAGGAGTAAGCCCCAAACCTTAATCCCTAACCTGGGTCTCCTTTTCAGGAATAAGACTCAGTCATAACCTTGGGCTTCCTTTTCAGGAATAAGCCCCAAGTCCCCTTAAACTTCTCTTAACCAGTCATAAATTACCTTTGATTTGGGTTTCCTTTTCAGGAATAAAACCCAATCATAAGTCCCCTCCTAACTTGGGTATCCTCCTTAGGAGTAAGCCCCAAGATTAGAGTATTCAAATCTTTATGAAGCACATATAACTTTGTGGACCCTGTTCATGGATTTTCTCCCTAAAAGTAAAATCCTAAACCTTCATCTATCTGGGCAGTCATCTATACATAAGCCCCAAAACAAATTCTTATGATTGCATCTTTTATGGCACAATTGTCTAAATTTTACCAATACCTCTTGTTTCTCACACCTAGCATGACTCACGTGAGCTTAGAGTGTAAAACTAATTATGACATTCATCTTTGAGCCATCAATCATAAACATCATACCCCATTCCTCGAACTACGTGGGTTCTGATTCCTTTTCCAAACGAAAGGATACGTAGGTAGCCCATTTATGGGTTCGATCCCAACTTTGAAATAATCTATGTCCTTCTGAATGACAATAAACTTCAAGTGCCCCACTGAGTGGCTTTAAAACCAGCCTGGTCATCATAAATGACCAAGAGACTTTAATATAAATGTTTTGAAGGATACCATTGACCAAGAATCTCTAAACAGATATAGATGATTATCTATTGATGAAGAACCTCGAATACCTATAAAAGATTCTCTAAATTTCTTGCATATTTAATCATTGATTGTTAAAACTAAAGGAAAGCACATTTTATACTTGGTAATGTAATAAGGATTCACGAACATAACTTAAATCTATAAAGAGAGTCCCGGAGTAGACAATAATTCCCCTCAAAAAGGTGTGATGAGTCCGACCTCCCATCCTCTCGACCAATTCAAATTCCTAAGTCTCATTATTCTATAAGATAATGAGTGCCTGCCTTTGGAAAGTAGGTCCAAACGGATGTGGAATCATTGGATGTTTCCGGTTCTACGAACAAACCCGTTAGAAACCGATCGGAACGTTTGAATCTCTCGTCCAGGAGGTCATCCCCGGATTCCGTGCGAAACAAAAATGGTGAACCCGACGTGAATCCTTAACCAAGTGAAAGTGATGTTCTTCTTATTTGTTAGGCCCCTTGGGCCAACAAAGCAATCATTGACATATGTTCATCCAAAAAATGCAGTGGCCGGATTCATCTTGATTATGTCTGTTACATGGAACAGGCACTCTTTTTTCAAGATCTTCTGCAAAAATGGATTTCCTTAAATTCACCCCTGTGAATACTGCTGCTGTGAACACCTCTACTGTGAGGTCTGCTGCTGTGAAAACCAATGCTGCTACTCCTGCTGGAACGTCATCCGCTCTGAGGATGACATCACCAACTCAGCGTCTTCAACGCTGTGTTTCTAATGCACTGGTTAAGGAGTATCGTCGCAACGGTACTATCCCAACTCTGGAGGCCGCTCGTCAAGCCCTCCAAGTTAACAACTCTACCTGGTCGTTCGGACAACGACGGTCAGCAATCAAGAAGCAGGTGGTGCTGACTACCGTCTCCAACCGTTTCGGGTCGTTATCCCCGGAACGCAATTTCCATTCACTCCCTTACTCTGAGGAAGTGAATGAGCAGGTCCCGCAGGACCTTAATTCAAAAAGACAGGAGTCCTTCTCAAGGGCTCCCATAAACAATCGACGCCAGACTCGTGCGGTAGTGCGCCCTCAACATGATGAGGGTACCGACTCCAGGCATTCAGCTCAAGTTCCTCGAACCCGAGCAGGCAAGATGAACCGCCAGAGACGGAATCCGGTTAACAATAGGCAGGTTGTCATCCCTACCATCTCCGGAGAAGTCCACCAACCTAACTTGGTGGCAAGCAACGAGAAGGCATACACACCTGTCCGTTTTAATTCAGCTATCCAGCAGACTCGTCTGGCAGCATCAAGCCGATCCCGCCAGGCAATTTCGGCGGAGTACCATAGGCAGGAACATACACCTGCTTATACATCATCAGTTAGTCAGAAGGCTCGTCTGACTACATATGATGGATCTCGTCAACCGCGTTTGGCGAAGTGTAATCAGCAGGCACATACACCTGCTAATACTAATCAGGTCTACCAACAGTCTCGCTTGGTAGCACCCGGAGAAGTTAGTCGGAAATTCCCGACGACAAACAGGGGGCAGACTCAACTCTCTGCCTCCACACTTGAGTACTGTCAGGATTCACTGACAGGAAAAGGAGGACAGGAGCAGGCACATACACCTACTCCAAGCCCGGAATGGACGTATATCCCTGTTCCGGCAGCTGAAGTCACCAAACATATTTTTTCAATGGTGAAAGAGCAGAAGAAAATTTCTGCTCATATTCTGGATGCTTGCCAGGATATCATAACAGCTTCAGCATCATCTCAGGGACAGACACATAAATCTATCCCTAGCAATGGAGTGACACATCAACGATTCACTCCGGAACAGACACACACATCTGTTCCAGTCCAAGAGGGTTATGGGGCATACTCCCCCATATCATACGGACAACCAAGTCAGGCACATACACCTGATTTGAGTGGAGATCGTCAGCCTAACCTGACCATCTTTCCTGATCAGGCACATACACCTGCTCAGAGCAATCACTTTCGTCATCAAGTGGTTTCTAAAGCGAGTAAGAAGGCATCTAAGAAAAAGATCTGCCCAGCACAGTCAGGAGATCAAAGGCCAATCTGCAACCAAGCCTTGCTCGATGCTGGAGTTCTTGAAGCCCTCAGACATTTATCTGTCAGAATTCAAGATTCTACTCCCTCAGTTCCCAATAACATGAACATTAATTTTGAAGGTCTTCAACAGACACTTCCTCATGAAGACTTGCTTCATGAAAATTCGGTTAATCTTGAAGTTTCTTCTTCAGATGAGAGCCACAGGAACCCTCTGTGTGGTCAGAAGGCCAAGGATCAAGAGATTTCATCTTTTGCTGTAACCCATCATGACGGTCCTCCTCATGGTGATGAACTTCGCTGCGAAAGTCCTCTCCGTAGTAGTGATTCACGTTGTCTCGAAAATTCTTCAGAAGGCAATGTAGTGACGAGAAATCCCTCCTATCTCGAGGCACTTGCAAACGTAAAACCAGTCATGTATGATGCTTTACTATCGGCAGGTGAAACTCTTTCTCTATCAGAAGATAGCCTGGGGTTCAGATTATTCTCCGAACCATCCCCAGGTCATTCATCTTCCAGCATGAATAGTGATTTCTCTACCAATCTTGTTGAATCCGATGAATCAACAAGGAAACACCAACTCTGGTCCAAACAGGTAGAAGAATATTCATTTAATGATAAAGAGGAAATGTTGAACATGAGGAAAAAACTGGCAAAAGGTGAAGTACCAGTCATGTTTTGGCCTTTGGCTGATTCCCAGTACGACATTCCAAAGATGTTGACGGATGATGGAATCCATGATATTCGTCTCAACATATGGAAAACTCTTTGTCAATTAAAGAAGAAGATATTATCTTACGATGAATATGAAAATCATCTTAAGATAATAGAAGGGTTACAACACCAGATTGATTTGGCATCTCTATCAGTCTCTCGGTATCCGAAGGCTGAAAAGCAACAGAGAACCCTTCAACGTTCATGCCTTGGCGCACTAAGAAGATTGCGTCAGTTAATTTCCAATGCTCCATCTAATGTTCATATCAGAGGATGGGGTGTTCACGGAGCACTACATTTCACAGTGCTTTCCGGTCAGCAAAGCCCGCCGAAAATGGTCTCATGCAATGTTATTGCCCATGGCCGGCCACAGTCAATGGGCTTTGTTCATAATCAAAAGCTTGCTCGAGAACAAGATTCAACTAGTTCCTCTCAAAATCAAGTATATAGAGAACAGGTTATTGAATTGCTCCTACATCAAGCAGGCGAGAATATTGCACAAGCCTCTCGTCTGGAGCAAACACGTCATCAAATGACAGAAGTTTCGGAAATCATCCAACGGTCTGTTGAACCAGGTGATAAAAGTGGATACAGGTTAATGCATCCAGATAATTTCCGAACTAAGATTCGCAAGATCAAGAGAGATTTCAAGAAGATCTCAGACATAGCATGTCAAGAGACACCCCAGCTTGCCAGACTGGGGACTTCTCTAACCCAACCCTCAGAGTCAATGAATGGGATTCGAGGAGTTGAGCGGAAGCACCAGGAACACCCCCAGTCCACCGGACTGGGGACTTTTTCAAATCTTCAATCCTTCCCTCAGAGAAAGTCAGTATTCTCTCGATTAGGGAATAAGCCTCAAGAGGAATGAAGAGCCAAGCTGTCAGGAGATTCTCTCCAAGTGACGGTTCTCCAAGAAATTCCTGAGGGATCAAGTCAACGGAATGCCATGTCTCATCATGGACATAGAAGGAGACAATATCACAGAAATGCTGATAGAAAGGATTCCATGCAATATGCATCCATTAATGTCATCAATGTCGTTGTTGCTGATTCACCAGATGAGGCTCAATCAGAAGGATCAGACGAAGAGGTTCCTGCTCAAGAAGTCGCGCACACAGACCTAAATGAAGAAGGTGTGCGCACACGTAATCAAAGGCTTACCCAAAATCTGGGTATTCCTTCAAGTAACCCACTTCCCCCTCTCCAAAAAGGATCCAATAAGGGGAAAGGTAAGAATCAGGTTACTTCTCACCCTTCCTCTGAAGGAGGTCAATCGCTCTCATTAGAGCAAAGGTTTGCACAACAGGAGGAAGAAATGAAAGAATTAAGAAGGTTGAATGCAGATCTACTTCAGAGTAGTCTTCTTCTTAAGAATGCTGTAGTCCGACAGCCGAAGGAATTTGTTGTAACTACTGAGATGGATCAAGAATATCCTCCTTTATCAGTACACCCACAGAGGTCTAATCCTACGGGTCAAACGCAACAACGATTGGCAGCACTACCATCAGTTGCAGCACCAACCACCACGTCTGTCCAAGCTCCATTCATTGCACCTACCCAAAACCAAGTTCAACCTGATGTTTCTGAAAAGTTAATAACTACTATTGAGTCATTAACAGCTCGGTTAGAAACTATGGAAGGGAAACGGGCGCAAGTTCAACCTGAAAAGAAAGTTTACCCTGAATGGGTAGATTCAATTTCTCCTCCATCCTGTTTTGGAAACCCTATTTTCCCTACTTTCAATGGATCATGCGACCCTGAACAACATTTGACGCATTACGTATCTTGTTGTGATCCTATGATGGGAACTCCAGAGCAGCAAGAAGCAGTGAAACTCAGATGCTTCGTGCGAACCTTGCAAGGACCAGCTTTTGTCTGGTATACAAGCTTGAAATCTCGGTCAGTCATTGGATGGGAGGATCTTCATCAAAAATTCCTTCTTCAGTTTAGCTCAACTTTTCCAAAAACGACAGTTTTCGATCTTACAAACTGCAAGCAAAGGGAGAATGAAAGAGTCTCTGATTTCATTGCTCGTTGGAAGGGATTAACGTATTCCTTGATTTTATCACTCCCTCAGGAGTAATTGTTGCCAATCTGTGTGGCAAATTTGCGTGACGAATTACGCACGCCATTGATCCCTGTGAAATACACAGGAGGGTTTCGAGACCTTACTTCAATCGCTCAACAGATTGAAGATTCCCTTATACAGGCTAAGGTTAAATCTCGTGTAATTCCATCAGCTCCAGGAAGAAGAATGGGTAAAGCAGAAACTGCTACAGTTATGCTTAAACAGGCACCTGTACCTATTTCTACTTCAAAACCTTCATCTTCTCGAAGGGCTCCACCTCCTGAACGCCAACAACAAAGGCTGTTTCGTCCAAATGATCAAAAAGATCAACGACGAAAACAATTTGAGGATATGAAGAGTAAAACATACTCTTTCCGAAGTGAGCAAGTTCCTGGTTACTTCATTTCAGCTCTGGAAAATAATTTGGTTCAATTACCAGTGCCGAAGAGGCCAAACAAGGAAGGAGATGAAGACCGTCCCAATTATTGTCCCTTTCATAAAATGTTGGGGCATCCCATCTAGGAGTGTTTTGTCTTTAAAGACCTCCTGCAAAATATGGTCGACTTGGGACAAGTCAAATTGAATGGTTCTTCAGCTCATGTAGCGTGTATTACCGCTACAGATCCAGAAGAAGGAGGCGAGTGGTAGGAAGTCAAAAGCAAAATTGCGAAAAAATATGATGATTGGATGGTCAGAAAGACAATCAATCGGACCCATTCCATTTTGCGAACACAATTGAAGAAGCCAATTGTGTCTCCTACAAAAGCTGCAGTAAAGCCTCCATCAAAGGACAAATCCTCAAAAGGGAAGCGCAATTCAAAGAAGAAAGAGGAATCAGGAGAAGATGAGTATGCATCAAAACCTAAATTGTCTTTGACTTTGGAAGATTTCATGCCATCTACTTCAAAGCCACGGGCACTGTCCCACCAAACGGCACAACCTAAACAGGCTAACCAGGCAGAGTCTTTATCAGACGAAGAGTTAATCTTTGGTTCTGTTAATATGATTCAATTAACAGATTCATATTCCAGTCTTGATGAGCCTGAATTCCCTGTATCAAATAAGGGAACCCGAGGAAGTTCTAGAGGTTCAAGATATAGGGGAAGATGTGGATCTTTCCGAAGCCACTACTCTAATTATACCCCTGCTAGCACTGTATATGCAGCAGAAACTCGTGGTAGAGCCCTTCAGCGAGCTCAAAAAGAACAAGCAAGTTCTTCTGCCAATGGCCAACTCAGCTTCGGCACAGTTATTTTGGAAGATCTATTAAAGGTTCCATCTTCTTTATCTCAGCAAGTAAATGGATCTAATCAGTCTAATTTTCCAAAACCAAAGATGTTGCCAACTTCAATACAAGATGGATCAGCTTCCAAAGCATCTTCTTCCAAGGTACCTGCTAAACCGCATATTCCTATTGGGAAACGCAGGCCTCTAGATCAAAAGTATGATATATTGAAACACTTGGCCCAAGTACCAGACAAATTATCAATTTTTGATGCTTTGAATCTATCAAGAGATCTTCGGGAAGCACTCATCGAAGCTTTGTCAAGTCCTCAGGAGTTTGAAGCTGAAGTTGTTGCAGCTGAAATTTATCACATAGAGAATAATCCTGCAGAATGTCATGCAGTGATATCTTTTACTGATAAAGATGAAGATGATGTTGTGCATGGGCAAATAAAACCTTTGTACTTATCTGGAAAAGTCAATGGTATAGATGTTCGAAGAGCTTTTATTGACAATGGTTCAGGAGTCAACCTCATGCCCATTCGCACACTTCGTCGATTGGGCCTCACGGAATCTGATTTATCTCCTTCTACCATGATGTTGCAAGGATATGATAAAAATGAACAAGAACCACTGGGAGAAGTTACGCTCAGAACTCAGTTTGAAGATCTTGTTTCCAATTCGGATTTCATGATTGTTGATCAAGACTCAGCTTTCAATATCTTGCTTGGAAGACCCTGGCTACATCAGCATGCAGCTATTCTGTCATCATACCATCAATGTCACAAATACTGTTTCAATGGTCAAGTTGGAACATTGTAGGGTGATAAGGCCCCGTTCAAGACATGTGAGTCTCAATACATTGAGGCGGAATTTTATCACATGAAGGGAAGAGAAAAATCTACAATGAAGGAAATTACCAAAGTTAATGCTCCATATGGTTTGGAAAAAATTCCAATAAATCCATTTTCACATGTGAGTACAGATTATGTGTTACCTATCAGTCAAATTGACAAAATAGGCCCAAATCAAAATACTCTTATGGAAAGATCCATAATGTCAATTACGGCAATCGAGCCAGACAACATGGGAGAAATTGGTAACTTACCAAGCAGTGATGAAAGCATAAGTGGTGACGTTTTCATTTCGTCTGCTGAAATCCAACAAGTCTATACTTCGCTAATCAGGCCAGAAGAAGTTATAGCAACACCAGAGGTGAATATTGATGTCGATTCTCAATCCATTATCTCCTCTTTATTTCCCAAAGAAGACCCTTTTTCATCAATAGGGTCGGAAATGGAAGCTTCTTCTTCAAAATGTGAAAATTTTGACATCTCTTATGATCATGAGAATTTCGTTGTTTCATCTACTTTGCAAGTAGAAACGGAAGAAATAACACATGATGAAGAGGAAGAGGAAGATCTTAGAGATGCTCCTCCAGCATTTGAAGAGGGTATCTCTACCACTGTGGATGAACTCAGAGAAGTAAATCTGGGTACAGAGAAAGATCCACACCACACTTTAATTAGTGCGGCCATGACCCTTGAAGAACAAGAGATGTATATTTCTTTTCTAAAGAAAAATAAAGATATTTTTGCTTATAATTATACAGAGATGCCTGGCCTTGATCCTGATGTTGCCACCCATCATTTGGGTTTGCCAAA
Organism: Viscum album; assembly: GCA_963277665.1. Classification (NCBI taxonomy): domain Eukaryota; kingdom Viridiplantae; phylum Streptophyta; class Magnoliopsida; order Santalales; family Viscaceae; genus Viscum; species Viscum album. Next base: position 751,724,170 of record OY728132.1, on the reverse strand, counting down.
AGAACATCGAGGATTCAAGCAAGCCGCGAGAAGAACACACCCAACCTATGCTTCCAAAATCGAGGCTGAAGTGGATAAGCTTATCAAAGATAACTTCGTCAGAGAAGTTCAATATCCCAAGTGGTTGGCTAATATTGTCCCTGTAGAGAAGAAGAATGGACAAATTAGGGTTTGCATCGATTTCAGAGATCTTAATCGGTATTGTCCCAAAGATGATTTTCCAGTTCCGATTACAGAACTCTTAATTGATGCGACGGTTGGCTATGAAGTACTTTCTTTCATGGATGGATATTCTGGATATAATAAGATCTGAATGGCCCCAGAAGATGAGGAATATACAGCCTTCAGAGCTCCTCAAGGTGTGTTTTGTTACCGGGTGATGCCCTTTGGTTTAAAGAATGCAGGTGCAACATATCAACGCGCCATGCATCGTATCTTCAAACCTTTTCTAGGGAAATTTGTTGAATGCTATGTAGATGATCTGGTGGTTAAATCCAAACAACGTTTTGATCACTTGGCTGATTTGGAAGTCGTATTCCACAAGCTTCGACAACATAATTTGAAGATGAACCCCTTAAAATGTGCTTTTGGGGTAACCTCAGGAAAATTCCTCGGCTTTGTTGTACGCCATCGTGGTATTGAAGTCGATCCTGAGAAGACCAAATCAATCCTTGGTATGTCACCTCCTCAAAATTTGAAAGAATTAAGAGGACTTCAAGGACACTTAGCCTATATTCGGCGTTTCATCGCCAATTTGGCAGGCAAAAGTTTACCCTTTACCAAATTATTGAAGAAAGGAGTCACTTACCAGTGGACTGAAGAATGTCAAGAAGCATTTGATGTTCTCAAGAAATACCTCTTGAGTCCACCAGTACTCATGCCACCTGTTGAGGGTAGGCCTCTTATCCTCTATGTGACAGCTTTAGAGCGATCATTAGGTGCCTTTCTCGCTCAAAAGAATGATGCTGGGAATGAAAATAGTATCTACTATCTCAGTAGAACTATGCTTGAAGCAGAAACCCGGTATTTGAGTATTGAAAAGTGTTGCCTAGCATTAATCTTTGCTGTTCAGAAACTGAGACACTACCTGCAACATCACGAGGTCCAATTGGTATCTCGTAATAATCCACTCAAATTCATCCTTAGTCGTCCAATGCTTACAGGACGTCTGGAAAGGTGGGCGGTCATTCTACAGCAGTTCGACATCCAGTATGTGTCTCAAAAGGCAATTAAGGGCCAAGCTCTGGCTGATTTCCTGGCTGAACACCCTTCAGTGGAAGACACGTATTCAGATATCGAACTCCCTGATGAGGAAGTTTTTTCTATTCAAGAGAGTCCTCAAACATGGGAAATGTATTTTGATGGTGCTTCTAGAAGTCCAACAGGGAAGAAAATGGAAAATCCTAAATTCAACAAAGTTGGTTTAGGAATTGTGCTCATTTCTCCAGATAAGGTAGTGTTACCTTATTCCTTTTTATTGTGGGAAGGTGGTACCAATAATGAAGCTGAATACCAAGCTCTCATTGCAGGCTTGGAGTTAGCGCTTCAAGCACAAGTGAATCACTTAAAGGTGAAAGGTGATTCAGACCTGGTAATCAAACAAGTCAATGGGGATTATGCCATCAGAAAAGAAGAATTAATCCCTTTGTATGATTATGTCAGAGAGTTAATGTCGGAATTCCCTTCAGAACCGACATTTTCTTATGTCCCAAGATCACAAAATGCTCAAGCTGATGCACTGGCTAATATAGCCACAGCATTAGCAGATCCAAATCGGGACGAGACAACCATCGGTATTGCCCACCGTCGTGCAATTTCACCTTATGTTCAAGTCAGAAAAGAGGAAATTAATTAAATTAGTCCCATTCCTGAACCGTATGGTCATACTACAGGATGGATGTCACCTATCAAGGAATACCTTCAAAATGGAACACTTCCACCTGATAGAGCCGAGAAAGAACAAATTCGGCGACGTGTGGTCAATTTTACTCTTTATGATGGTCCAAACCACCTCGAGAAAATTCTCTACAAACGTGGTTTTGATGGAGTTATCTTCAGATGTATTGATGGTGAAGAGACAATGGCTATCATAAAAGAAGTACATGCAGGAGTCTGTGGTGCCCACCAGTGTGGACATAGATTGTCTGATCAAATTCGAATGCTTGGATACTTCTGGCCTTCAATGATACAAGATTGTGTTAATTTCACAAAGAAGTGTCATTCATTCCAAGTATATGCCAACTTCATTCATAAACCTCCAGAGTTGCTTCATACAGCTAAATACTCATGGCCATTTTCCACATGGGGAATGGATGTGGTGGGACCTTACCCTTCAGCTACGGCCAAGCAGTTTAAGTACATTCTCACTGCTACTGATTTCTTTTCCAAATGGGCAGTGGCAGTACCTCTCAAAGAAGTCAGTTCTAAATGCATTGTTAGCTTCATCAATTCTAACATCATTACTAGATTTGGTGTCCCTCATACCATATTGACGGACAACGGCACCAACTTATGTTCTTCTGAGATAAAGAAATTGTATCAAGAATACAACATTAAGTCCAACCATTCATCTCGATATCATGCAGCGGCTAATGGCCAGATAGAGGCCTTTAACAAGACTCTTTCAAATATACTGCAAAAGATGGTGGATAAAGATAAGAGGTCATGGCCTGATAAACTCTATCATGCTTTATGGGCTTATCGGACTACCACTCGCAATGCAACGCGGTCTACTCCATATTCATTGGTATATGGAACAGAAGCAGTCTTGCCAATTGAAGTTCAATTGCCCTCACTCAGAATATCCATTTTTGATCAGTTATCAACAGATGAGCAATCCCAAAAGCGGTTGAATGAATTGGAACAGTTAGATGAGAAGAGATTGTGCACTTTGCACCACTTGGAAATCTATCAGAATCGGATAGCACGAGCTTTTAACAAAAAAGTTCGTCTTCGTTCATTCATTCAGGGAGAATTGGTATTGGTTCTCAGAACACCAATGATACCAGGAAAGAAGCCTCCCAAGATTGAACCAAAATGGGAAGGACCTTATTCAATACATAAGGTCTACTCCAATGGAGCGTATTCTCTGATCTCAATGGATGGAGAACACATCACGACTCCAACTAATGCCAGATTTCTGAAGAAGTATTTTGTATAAACACAAAATATTGTTCCCAGAACCGAGACTCTTACATTTGGTTCATACAGTAATGGTCCAGTATGACCTTAAACTGCAACTTCGTCCAACATGACGTTAAACTGTGTCACCTTCAATGTCCTACATGACATTAAACTGTATAATGTCCTATCTACATGACATTAAACTGTACAGAATTTCCTTATTTGTCCAAGATGACATTAAACTATATGTTGTCCTAGATGACATTAAACTGTTATTGTGTCCTAGCAACATGACATTAAACTGTGTGGCACTTCCAACGTCCAGCATGACGTTAAACTGTAAAAAGTCCCCAGAACTGATATCCTCATATTTGTTCACCTTTGTCCTAGTTACATGACTTTAAACTGTACAGCACCAGTTAGTCCTAGCTACATGACTTTAAACTGTACAGTAATGGTCCAGTATGACTTTAAACAGCAACTTCGTCCCACACGACATTAAACTGTGAAAAAGTTCCCTAAACCGTCCAGCATGACCTTAAACTGCATCATCCCTGGTCCATGTATATGACCATAAACTATTTTCAAATCCCTTATGTCCAGCAAGACTTTAAACTATATAATCTCAAAAGTCCAGTATGACATTAAACTGCACCATTCACGGTCCATGCATATGACCTTAAACTATTCGCACTTTCGTCCGACATGACGTTAAAATGGTACACTCTTTTGTCCTTACTCCATGACATTAAACTGCACAGTCCCCCTTTTCGTCCAATATGACGTTAAACTATATTGTCCCCATCGTCCTAACTACATGACGCTAAACTGTACAGAAAGTCCTTGATATGTCCTACATGACATTAAACTATTATTTTGTCTCTGCTACATGACACTAAACTGTGCAGCACCAATAGTCCTAACTGCAAGACTTTAAACTGCATAGTCCCTTTTTTATGTCCTACATGACATTAAATTGTGCATTATTAAGGTTGTTATTATCTCTTGTTTCTCACACCGAGTATGACTCACGTGATCTTAGAGCGAACATCAACCATAACACTCCCTTTGGGCCACTAACCATGTGTAAGTCCCAACAACATTTTTTATTAGATCATTGTCCCCAAGAATAACTTGATCATTGATTCATTCTTTAATTGAACTACACGGACTTTGATCCTTGCCCTCCTGGCTGGGTATGTAGGCAACCTCTCAGGGTTCAAGACCAAAAACAATCTCTTCACATCGGTTCACCACCATCTCATATGATGATGATTTGTGAAACCGCCCCTGGAATCAATATCTTTACATTGATTCACTTTCGTCCTTGTTATATGACGTTAAACTATAAAACACTTTTGTCTGGTACGACAATAAACTACAATATTCTTTGATTTCCTCATTTGAGAAGGAACCATTATTAACATTGATTTTTTTTCAATCATGGTTTTCATTTTCAAAAGACTACGTGCATACATGGTAATGCCTAAACTTTTTATCTTAGATTAAAACCATCATTACACTAAATTCCCCTTTCACCCTTCACATGTACGAACCAAATTTGTACAAAGGGTAGTTCTAGAACTACGTGGACTTGATTCCCATCCTTATGGGATACGTAGGAACATTCGAGTGTCCCTCGAATCCAGTCCCAAGTCTTTTGGGCCTAACCCCAAATTTCACTTTCAGTCCCTTGGCTGAAAAGTCTTCATGAAAACACGCACTGTGTATTCATTATTATGGTCCGAATTCTATGACCCTAAACTAAGATCACTCATACTTTCGTCCTGCACGACGTTAAACTACATTTCAAGAACTACGTATGGCTTGATTCTCATTCTTATGAGATACGTAGTGAAGTCCAAAATTTCAATTTAGGACCCAGCCACAACATGATTAGGGTTTTCATTGACCTATGTATCTCTATATACATTGGACAATACCCATCTTTATGTATTATAATCCTAACCTTAAATATTTTCAGATCTTCATAACCCTTTTCATGACTTCTAGTCACAAAAATGTCAAACTTCTGAGAATTCTTTTGCCTGACTATGTAGCACGTGCCCATAGGTGGCCTTGCATAAACAGTCCACATAACAGACTTGTCAGCCAAAAGATGCTATTCATTTGACCATGCAGCCAATGCCCATAGGTGGCCCTGCATATTTCAACCCCCTAACGGGTTTTGTTAAATAATAGTAACTTCATTCTTGGGAAGAATGCCTCTTTTGTCCTTATTTGTCTTAAAACGACAGTATGTAGGGATCCGCAAAAAATATCCATCCTTAACATATTTGTCCCATATCCTTTTTCATGATCTGAAAGTATTCAAGTCTATGGTTTATTCTTCTTCCCTACGTTTGGGTCAGACCTTCGTAGGAGTGATATTCATCCAGTTCTTCGATATTCTTGTTTGGAAATATCTTCTCCATATTCAAGTACCTCTTTCCATACAACAAACTCTATGCTTTAGAAAATTTGAATCTCCATAAACTTTCACTGGCTTTTAGCACTAGGAAAGTAAATTTCTAAGAGTTCTTTTGCCTGACTATGCAGCACGTGCCCATAGGTGGCCTTGCATAAACAGTCCACATAACAGACTTGTCAGCCAAAAGATGCTATTTTATTTGACTATGCAGCCAATGCCCATAGGTGGCCCTGCATATTTCAACCCCCTAACGGGTTTTGTTAAATAAATAGTAACTTCATTCTTGGAAACTACTTCTTCTAATGCCTTTTAGCTCTTTTTTTCATTTCATTTCTCAGATTCAAATATTCTTAAGCCATAGTTTACATTTTTTTTCCCTCATACTTGAGTATGGTAATATGTTTTCAGATAAATTGTCAAGGAATTGAATCCATTTTAATCCATTTCAGTCAAAGCTATTTCGACCTTAAACATTAGCCCCTTTATGTCCGGCGTGCATGACTTTAAACTGCCCACACAAAAGAAAAAGGAACTCTGAATAAAAGTCAAGTTCCAGCTCACTAAATATACATTTTTGTATGATTTAGGTAATATTGATCAGTTAAAATATTCAATGTTTGTAGGGTTATTTGTAATAATCCTAGTAAAAATCAAACAATGATTACTAAGCCCATTGGCTTAAGTAAATTTGAAGCAGGTAATGGAAGAATGCAAGTACAAATGATTGAAGACAAAAGTGTTTTTCATTTGATACACAAGAGTTAGAAGGACATCCACAGACTGGAGTCTCTTCTCTCTTTCAAGAAATTACAGAAGACTGTTAACATATGTCTTCATTTGATGTATAGCATCCTAAGCCTTATCAGCAGTTACTTGAAGCTCGTGCACTTGACCAGCTTCATTCTTTTCAGCTTGTTGAAGTGCCTTCTTAGCATCTGCGATGGCTTTCATGCCATTCATATGAGTTTCATCCAATGATTTATTAAGATGATCAAGTTCCCCAGTAACAACATCTAACTGTTGCTGGAGTTTCACCTGTTGGACGACCTTTTCTTTGATTTTTTGCTTCAGATCCTTCATCTTGACAGCATAATCAGCTTCAGCCTGGGATATCGCAGCCTCAAATTCACCTATGTTGACTGACAATTTCACTCTGGTCAAATCTTCGCGACTTGTCTGCACTTTCTCTCTCCTGAAAATGATCTGTTTCACCGCAGCATGGATCTTTTCATACCCAAAACCACCAAGTCCCATTATAACAAATTGGGATGACAATCGGGAAATTTTTGATGGTAGCTCTTCTAAAGACACCCCCGATATGATGTTCCATATGTTATTCCATGCCTTACGTCGTGAAAAGCTGAATGCTTTAAGCATATCTGGATCTGATTCAATATCATCGTCAGAAGGGGGTATGTAATCTGGAATTAGCGCGCTTAGGGAGGTGCCTTGTCCTGCTCTTTCCCCCCTGACTTGTGCTTCTTCACTTTCAATTCCCGTTGGGGCAGAGGCTGAGGCCTCATCTTCGAATCTAGTCATTGCAGTTGATGGTCCTGCATGATTAATTGAAAGGTTTAGTCAGCTTCAAAGGATAACAAAAGAATGGATTGTCTTGCGAATAAAGTACAATCACAAATATTGTTATCCATTACCCAATGGTGGTTCAGCAACCTGAGAAGACTTCTCCCTATCTTTCCCAGTTTCAATAGGATTTTCAAGATGGGTCTCAGGAGAGTTTATTGGATTTAGCTCTACTTGAGCTAATGTTTCTACAATGATAGGGTTGACATCAGTGTCCACACCCTCTTCGGGCATTGGCAGTTCAGCGGCTTCTACGGAAGAAACTGCATATTATTTTACATCATGGTTAGAAGTATATTTTTTAAAGAAAAATTTGGGCGAAGGGTAACACTCACACCCAAGGTCTTCTAAATCACATGACAACTCAGCATGATCATAAAATTCTTCAAAAGTCATTCCTTGATTCATCATTTCATCCAATGATACTTCAGAATCTTTATTAGTCTCACCAGTGGGAGAATTTTCTACGTCTTCTTGCCGACTTATGTCCTGCAACCCCTGACCCTGGACAGCATCTTCAGTGATAGAAGGGATACTGGGAATGGATGGTAGCTCTTCTCCAGGAGCAACCAAGTCAGCCTGAGTCTGTGATTGTTCTACAGCACCCTCCATGACCTTTGAAGAAGGATCAGTCCCTTCCCTCAAGGGAGAAATTGAAGAAGCCCCTGCAATCCTCAGAAATATGAGTAACCATATGATTATGGGTATAAACTCATGATTTTTCGAAGAACTTACCACTGCTAATGAAACGTTTAGCTATGGATTTCCTCCTTCGTTGCCTTGGCTTCTTTTGTTTTTTCGGAGTATCAGTAGTCTCCCTTATTGGCACTTGGATTGGCGAATGAAAGGCTATGTCCAGTGCCTCATTCATGGCCTACTGGCCTGGAGATATCTCGCCTAGTTCGTGAGGAGAATCAGCAGCAGCCCCGATAGCGGTACCACCAGGGCTATATTGTGGCGAAGGAACCCTGGTTCCTTTCTTTGCAAGCTGCAAGATGAAGAAAATAACTTCCTTAAGTAACAAAGCTTCAACTAAAATCAAGTTGCAAAGAAAATAAGGAAAGAAAACTTACATCTTCAGGAGCCACGTACTCTTTCCATTCCTCATCTCCAGAACCACCAGCCCCCTCAGTGGTGCCACGATCAATCATTTCATTCACCCGCCTAGTGATAGGAACCGAATTATCAGTGGCATATATGAGCATTTCCAGCTCTCTGATGTAAGCTCGCACTTCATTGGGGTTATCTCCGTATTGAAGGTCTTTAGAAGCTAGAAGATATCCTATTCCAGGAAGTTGTAGGCCCTCACACAAATCCAGCCAGGCGGTCTCAGTATCACAGTATAAGATCTGCCATAGCTGAACAGCCTCTGGTCTTAGATATAAAGGCTGTGAGGAAGGTCCTACAATTTTTGATTTTAATTTCTTCCCGACTCCTGCAACTACAGATAGAGAATAAGAAAGTGAGACTTATTACTTTATAAAGTAGCAGTGATTGAAGTTATTACAATCAAATAACTCACCAGGAGCTGATGGAGTGGGTCTTTTAACTCTGGCCGGAGGATTGTATCGTGCACGAAACCGCTTTGCTGCCGGTTGTGCCTCATCATCCCCATCATGATAATCCGATGAATCAGTTCTAGAAGAGGAGTCTGTTGAACCTATTTCAGGTGGAGAAGCGTCACCTTCATGAGGAAGAGTTTCTTTCTATACAGTCCTCATCCTCTTTCCCACTTGATATACTGGGTGATTCAATATCCCTTTAGTGTATGATGTTATCCAGTGTTCGGCATAAAATGTAGTCAGATAATGTGCCGCTTTTTCAACTGGTAGATCAAATATTGCCCCAGTCTTCTCTCTTGATGTCAGCAACCATAGTTGTCGAGCAACCATCGGATGTTGCTCTAACCTGACATGTACTGGAGGGGATACAAAAATCTTTTGCAAACATTTGAATTGGCGTGCAAATCTATATGGATCATAGGCCTCGCATATGATTTCTCCATCAATCATGGCTACTAACACGCCATCCCTGCAAGCTAGCATGTATGCCCTCAAATCCAAATGGGCTTTCCCATCATCAACAAACCGTCCGGATGGCGGACTTCCATAAGGAAAGAAGTTGAATTCCTTATACATGCTTAGTCTTACTTTCATGTCATAACCATTAACATCTAATGGAGCAATTCCAGAGAATGCTTGCACTGACGGTCTGAAAGAGCTTCCAGGAATTTGTAATCCATTCTGTACATTGTAAGTCCTGAAGTGAGTGGCAATCCATCCCCACAAAACCTGGAATGGTCCCACTATTCTTAAAGGAGATTTACCCTGGAAGACGTGAAGTAAACTCCTGTGAATCTTTGCTAAAATGGGGGTAGCTAACCCAACCATTTTTCCCTCAGCCAACTTGGCCGCAGTGACGAAGGTCCCTGGCCTAACGCCTCCCTTTGAATCCCTGACCGGCAAGAGATAAACACTAAGCCACATTGCCAAGAAACCCGCCAGACGAGTTTTCTTTGGAATTCTTTGATTCACTTCATAGCCCCATTTTTCAAACTCTCCTGCTTCTAGAGTTGGCCAGAATGTGCCAGGAGCTCCTCTCTTCTCAGGTTTTGGACAAGTGGTAGGACGTCTGGGCCGGCTATCCTTGGATTTCTTTTTCTTGGATCCTTTTTATTTTGGCTCCATCCCTTTCTTCTCAGTAATAAACACATTCATCCATTCTTCCGGATGAATATCTTTTCTAAAATGAGTTAATGAGGTCTCTGAACTCTTGAGCCTGTGAAAGATTTTAAATAATTCTCGAGCCAAAGCAGGAGTCTTCTCTGGATCATTCCAAGTCACCTTGGGAGGAATGAATTCATCATACATATCGCCCAAGATTGGAGCTCCTGAAATCTTGTGGACATCCCACAAACTGATACCTACTTCTCCATGAGTCAAATGGAAAGAATTAGTCGCTGGGCTCCAGTGGCTGAGTATCTCTGGCACGAAGTTATCATGTCTGTAAATATATGTTTTCCCAACCCAAACAGCCTCATATATTGCAGCTCTCTTCGGATCCTCAATAAACTCTGCGCAAGTCTGTCGCACCCAGTATACCCACATCCAAGTTGGCTTCACACCTCCCCCAGGACGGAAATCCCAACTTTTCTTCCAGCCTTTGGATTGATCCATCTGAGCATTTCGGAAGATTGAAGGATGACAATGTGGTTGAAGCTCAGGTGTATGTTTTTTCAGATCTGGTGTGCAAGGGCTATGATGCATCACATAAGCCTTCTCCACTGTTCCAGCAGTTTGAAATACTCCTCCGCCTGAGATATTTTCGGAAGCAAAATTGGTATAATTCTGAAACCACGAAAATGGAAGACAATTCTTTACTTCTGGAATAATGACTTCTTGCAGATGACCATGACCATACAAAGGTAGATAAGTGCAGTGAGGAAAGTCGCGATGATATTTCTTCAGATACTTAGCCAAATCTGGAAGAGTAATGTCTTTTACAGTATATTAATCAGGGCCAATGATATTCATCATATCATCTATCCGCTTGCTAGCCAGTTCATCAATTATTCCAGGTCTAAGAGCAATTGAATCTGCACAGGAGTTGAATAAATTAAACTCTTAAGTGGGTTTATTTTTCATAAAATTTGTGAAAGAATTTTGGAAAAAATGGCTAAGGCATTAAGGCGCGCAAGTATGGAGATGTCGCGCAAGTGATACATGTGCCGCGCAAGTTTTTGTCGTGCAAGTATTACCGCGCGAGCCCTATTACCTTGAAAGTAGCGCGGCAGCGAGGAAATAGTGAAATCAAGAGACTTGCGCGGCGAGGAAGACTTGCGCGGCGAGAGCTCGAGAAATCCGGAAATCCAGATGCATGTAACGGAGGTGAGGCCATGTATTTATAGGCCAGGAAGCCTACCTGCATGCCACACCCAGAGCGCTTAAGGCCTGCGCGACGCAGACTTGCGCGCCGCCCTCTGCACACTGAAAGACTTACGCGCCCTCCCTTTTCCTTTGGAGAGATTCGATTTCCTCAGAGTCAAATCCTCATTTTCTCTCCGGATCCAACTCTGAGGGGGGACTTTTGTTGACGCTCCTTTCGTCACAGAATCTAAAGATCGGAAAAGGGAATATCTGAGCTCAAAGTGATTTCAACCTTTGAAGAAAACATCAAAAATCGACAAAGGCATGAACACAGGATCAAAAGAAAATCCACCGCGCAAGTTATACCACTGCCGCGCAAGTATACTTGCGCGGCTACCTTGGTCACACAGTTGACTTGCGCGACCTAATTGGTAACCGCCCGGTAACCGCCCTGGGTCTTCTTTTGCCTATAAATAGACCATGTGGGCCCCCCATTCGAGAGGATATTTTTCCAGAAACTCGGATTGAAGCTCCCGACGCCCAAGTCTCTTCTCAAAGCTTCCGTAACACTTCTAAGGTAATTTCTTACCTAGAACGGAAGATCTAAAGAGAAGAAGGAAGGCCTAAGTGTTGAAACTTATCAAACACTTGCGCGCCGACTTAATTCCTTCAATATAACTTGCGCATCCCTTTTCTGGAAGAACCTCAAGGGGATTCTAAAGGGTTTTATCAAGAGTCTCTCAAGTATTTCAATTCTGATTGAAAATCGCGCAAGTACACCATGTGTCGCGCAAGTATACTTGCGCGCCGCTGCAGGACTTGCGCGCCTTTCAAGACTTGCGCGCCCCTATCTTTTTGGGTGCCCATCTTGCCCATTTTACCCCTCTTAAGCCATTTCACCTTTCCTTTTTAAGATTCAGTCTTCAAGACACTCTTCAAAGCCATTTATGGCATGATTTCTTGATTTGACTTTCTTATCTGAAAGGAATTCTGTGGAATCTCTCTCAAATTCTAGTGATTTAAATATCCTTATGTCACTAAAATACAGAGAGTTCATTCATTCAACCTCATCCTTTAAGATGAGAAAATCCTAACTTGGGTCTCCTTTTCAGGAATAATCCCCAGTTATAAAACCTTTAATATGGGCATCTTCCTCAGGAGTAAGCCCCAATCAAGTCCTCTAATCTTGGGCATCTTTCTTAAGAATAATCCCCAACCTCAAATATGGGCATCCTCCTCAGGAGTAAGCCCCAAACCTTAATCCCTAACCTGGGTCTCCTTTTCAGGAATAAGACTCAGTCATAACCTTGGGCTTCCTTTTCAGGAATAAGCCCCAAGTCCCCTTAAACTTCTCTTAACCAGTCATAAATTACCTTTGATTTGGGTTTCCTTTTCAGGAATAAAACCCAATCATAAGTCCCCTCCTAACTTGGGTATCCTCCTTAGGAGTAAGCCCCAAGATTAGAGTATTCAAATCTCCATGAAGCACATATAACTTTGTGGACCCTGTTCATGGATTTTCTCCCTAAAAGTAAAATCCTAAACCTTCATCTATCTGGGAAGTCATCTATACATAAGCCCCAAAACAAATTCTTATGATTGCATCTTTTATGGCACAATTGTCTAAATTTTACCAATACCTCTTGTTTCTCACACCAATCATGACTCACATGAGCTTAGAGTGTAAAAGTAATTATGACATTCATCTTTGAGCCATCAATCATAAACATCATACCCCATTCCTCGAACTACGTGGGTTCTGATTCCTTTTCCAAAAGAAAGGATACGTAGGTAGCCCATTTATGGGTTCGATCCCAACTTTGAAATAATCTCTATCCTTCTGAATGACAATAAACTTCAAGTGACCCACTGAGTGGCTTTAAAACCAGCCTGGTCATCATAAATGACCAAGAGACTTTTATATAAATGTTTTGAAGGATACCATTGACCAAGAATCTCTAAACAGATATAGATGATTCTCTATTGATGAAGAACCTCGAATACCTATAAAAGATTCTCTAAATTTCTTGCATATTTAATCATTGATTGTTAAAACTAAAGGAAAGCACATTTTATACTTGGTAATGTAATAAGGATTCACGAACATAACTTAAATCTATAAAGAGAGTCCCGGAGTAGACAATAATTCCCCTCAAAAAGGTGTGATGAGTCCGACCTCCCATCCTCTCGACCAATGCAAATTCCTAAGTCTCATTAGTCCACAAGCTAATGAGTGCCTGCCTTTGGAAAGTAGGTCCAAACGGATGTGGAATCATTGGATGTTTCCGGTTCTACGAACAAACCCGTTAGAAACCGATCGGAACGTTTGAATCTCCCGTCCAGGAGGTCATCCCCGGATTCCGTGCGAAACAACTATGAACATGGTAAATGTAGAAGAAAAATAGTACTTACCTAGATAAATGAAGCACAAGTGAAATAAAGATCATTCAATAAATAAAACAATATAGAGGGATCATAGATCCAAAAAAAATTATTGGGAGATTTATTAGGTCTGAGAGGAAATTCTTCACATATAATGAATGATCAATAATCCATCCAGCTTTCTACAAATCACTAATCTTGAAATATTCATGATGTAAAACCTTTTCATGATGTGAATTTCTCAATTAACAAAATATGTTGATAAATGTGTCACCTCAGATTAAAAATCCCAACTTTAACTATTTCACAATGTGAACCTGATTCACAACATGTAAACCTGATTCACAACATGTAAAACTTTCAGGCATTAAACTAATTCATGAAATATTTCCTACAAAGGTTTCACATCATGCAAATTGTTCCTAATATGAAAACATAGAGTAGAAAGAAAAAATTCAAGACTCTATAGAAAGTTCCAAAACATCTCTAGTATCCTCCAAAATAGGGAGAACCTCATAAATCCATTTTTAAAAATTTATACCCAGACTCCATTAATTCAAACCAAAATACATACCTGAATTTTAGATCATTTTCACCAGAAAACACTCTTTGTATTCAATAATCCCAAAACACACCCAAATAAAGTGGTAAATGAAAAATAGATATGATAAATACCTAAATTAAGGTATCAGGATGTTATATAATCCCCACCACAAGACTTTACATCCTTATAAATTCACGTGGAAGAGTAATTTTTGTAAATAGGTGAAGCCACTGATCCCTTATCGATGGCTTGCACTCCCAAATCTCATGATAATATGATCTATGTTTCTATAACGCTCTAACTAATGAGATCAACTTCCCACACAATACTTTCACCTTAGAGTCAATGATATCCATAGGTCTCTCTATAATAGATATTTATGGCTCCAAATAGATCTCTTCCCAACTCAAACCATTAGAGGGATCAGGATGGTATTTATTGAGGTATGATATTTGGAAAACATAATGAATGCTCATCAAATGAACTAGAAATTTAAACCAATATGCAACCTTCCCAAGATGCATAGTGACCAGAAATGGTTCAACATATCTCGAAGACAACTTTTCCTTTACTATAAGCTGACTAAGACCTAATTGAGGTGAAAATTTTTAAGAAAACTCAGTCACAAATGGAAAAATCCAAAGGATGATGCTGATGATCAGCATATGATTTCAGCTGACTCAGATCTATAACCAAATTCCAATGCGTATTCTGAATCCTCATTGATGTATCATAAATGAGACACAGTCTTGTAAGAGAGGCATCACCCAATTCTACCCAACAAAGAAGTGGCTTGCACAAGTGACCAAACAAATCCTCAAAGGGAGACATTCTGATTGGATTTTGTTAACTATTTTTATAAGAAAACTCAACCAATCCCAAATGTTTATCACATGATCCACCAAAATCTAAGATGCAGGTATAGATAATATCCTTCAGGATCTAAATAGTATCTCCATCTAGTCATCTATCAATGGATATTAAGTTTTACTCAGCCTTACCGAAGTCCCCATTTCCTACTTAAGACTCTTCAAAAACCCATGATGTAAACCTAGGATCCTTGTTTGAAATAATTTCATAGGTAATTACATGCATTCTCATAAATTCTAGGACATACAACTTACCAAGGTCTTTAACTATAGTGGTGTCCCTAATTAGAATGAAGTGAGTTGACCTTGTTAATTGATCAATCACTACTCAGATATAATTCCTCCCTTATGGTCTATGTTAATATAATATAAAATTCCATGGAAACCTCTTCCCATTTCATAAATTATCTTTGAATGGGGTTGTAGTAACCCAAAAGGTTTCATATTCTCTACCTTTAACTACTGGTAGGTATAAGAGTGGAACATGTAATCTGAAATACCATACTTTATACCCACCCACCAGAATTTCCATCTCATTTAATAATAAATCTTTGTATTACCCAAATGAATGGCCCATAATGAACTATGGTTGTCAAAAATAATTGATCTACTCATAAAGGCTAGGAAAACAAACTGATTCCCAAAATAGAAAATACTATCTAAATAAAGAGATACTGACCAAAAATGGTCTCCCCATCATACAAGGTTTCTTGAATTCCCTTGAACTCAACTTCGTACTACTGATACTGAAAAATAGACTCAAGTAGATATGATGATAATTGAACATTGCTCAAAACAATAGATGAACCATCCTCAGGATCATCTAGGTGAAACTGATCAAAGAGTCCCATAAGTTTACATAGCTCCTTCGATTCCAGTACAACCTTTGATGGTCCATTCCTACTGAGAGGATCTACAATGGAATTTCCCTTCCTCAGGGTGTATTAATTGTCAAATTTAAACATATGAAGGTATTTTACCAATCATCTTAGTCTGATATTCAAGTCCTTGTGACAAAATATATATCTCAGACTCTTTTGGTTATAAAATAATGTGAACATCTCCTAAAAAATATAATGCCATGAATATTTAAGTGCATGTATAACTGTGGAAAGATCTAAATAATGGGTGTTTTAATTCTTCTCATGAAATATGATGAGATGTGTAGGACAACACATGATCATCCTAAAAAAGCACACAACCCAAACTTGAACCATAGTCATTATAGAAAACCACAAACCCCTTACTAGTCTTAAGTAAGATCATAATAGGAGATGATGTCATAAGTTGCTTTAGCTCATCAAAATAAGAGTGACACTTTTTATCCCATATGAATTGAATCCCTTTATTGGTAAGATTAGTCAAAGGTGATGCCAACTATGAGAAATATTTGATAAACCATTGGTAGTATCCAACAAGAATAATGAATCTCTTGATCTCAAAGGTGTTACGTGGATCTTCCCATGACAATATAGCCTTCACCTACTCAAGATCAACTAATAATTCTTGATCATAAATCACATACCCCAATAACAACACTTCTTGGATCCAAAAAAAATCATTTTGAAAGATTTCTATACAAATGGTGACCCCACAAGATTTCCAGAACTAGACTCAATACTACTCATGCTTATGCTTGGATCTTGAATAAACCAAAATATCAACTATAAAAACTTCCACAAAAGTGTTGAGATACTAATGGAGTATTTTTTATCAAATCCATAAAAAAAATAAGATCATTATTCAAACCAAATGGCATCCTAAGAAATTTTTAATAGTCATACCTACTCCTAAAATCCATCATCAGTATACCAAACTCCTGAAATCTGATCTAATGATAACCTGACTAAAGACTAATCTTTGAAATCCACTATTCTCCTTTGACTATTGAAAAAAATCATTCACATGTGGAAACCGATACTTATTCTTAACCGTGACATGGTTCAACATTTGATAGTTCAAAAACAATCAGAGTGAACCATCTTCCTTATAGGAAAATAGAACTGGGGATGACCAAGGTAAAACACTATGGTGAACAAAACATTTTTTATCATATCATTCAATTGAATCTTGAGCTCCTTGAGCTCCTATGGTGTCATACGATAAGAGGGTATTGAAATCAGTTGTGTATCGGGCTCCAGGTCAATCATAAATTTCACCTCCCTCTAGAGGAAGATTAGATAAATCGTCTAGGAAAACATAATGAATGTCTCGTATAATAGTGGGAAGAAAAAAACGAAACAAAATTTCATTAGGATAAACTAATAAAGTAGAAAACATGCTCCTGATCTCTGGGTAGGGATATTCTATACGACCAGACCTTGGATACCACTCTCTCTAAAACACATGAGTGCTCTAATCGGATGAAAGAAACAAGACAAGATGATGGTAAAACTCATTCTCATCATGATGAGAAAAAAAACCAATATACCCCAATTATTTCTTCAAATAGATCAATATTGAGAATGAATAAATTCCAGACTAACCCTGCATCAGCTATCGATAGTGAACATTAAGGAAATCAAAACCCTTGCTCTTTCCACTTCCCAAGAGGTGTTTCTTACTCCATAAAAAAGGACATGAGCTTCATTGTAAGTTTAATTATATTGATAAAACTTTTATATATAAATGATTGGGAGGCACTTGTACCAAATAAATAAGTTCCTTCTAAAGATGAAATAAAGATGCTACCTCTCACTATCATTGGACCCATGTTTACCTCCTCCAGAAACTCTTGCACTACATGAAGGTGCTTCACTCTCGATCCCTATAGATGGATCCATGTGGTATTTAAAGCATCTAAATATGTTTAAATAGCCTTTGGAGTTGATGATACCTATCCATAAGGAGGAATAAATATAGCCTGATAGAAACACTGTAGATAGCCATAGAGCCCACAACAATACACATCTCTGTTGGTGCATAATGATAATTTTTGGTTTGTTTAACCTTGAATCACTAATATAATGTCAGGGGAAAACTTTTTGATATAATTTAAGGTGCATAAAAGTCTCATTGTTAAGAAACATCCCCCACCGCCCCTGTTATGATCATGTCACTTCCTCTTCTTTCCCTGCATTCAACTGAAGATGCCACTAGGTGAAAGAGAAGGGGAAGATTAACCAGCCTTGTCTTCCATATCCATACTTTACATCATATATCTATCTACTATATCAACATAGTTTGAATTCTTTAGGAAAAATACGTGTGACCTAATATCAAATCACAAACCCTAAAGGTACTTCTGAGTTAAAAACTGATCATTCTTTACAACTTCTAAAGTAAAATAAATCATCTCTCTAAATCAAGTCATGTATACTGACAACGAACTCTCTCCCTACCTCAAATATAAGAACTCCATAGACTTAATTATCATCAAAAAATCTGAAAAATACTTCTGGATTTAGAGTGTCTTGAAAACCTTCCAATCCAAGCCCGTGTGAATATCTTCCTATACCATGGAATCCTACCATTGCTTGCTAGGAACCTTGAGTTTGAACCCTACACACTTCACCTTGATATTCACAGGTGTATATAAGAATTAGAATATCTAATAAATCTTTTCAATTCATTATCCCACCTATTGAGGTTCATCTATACCCTTAAAGGAATGTGGCTTCTCAAATAAAAACTATTGTGATTGATACATTTATCCTCTAACTCCAGGTTGTACCTCAAAAACTACGTTGTATAATTGAGGTATATTTTTCTCTATAGAAAAAACTTCCCACGTTATATCCTTGATAAGATTCTGATCTAGAGGTGGATTCCCTTGAGTATCATCCACTTCACCCTTCTATCAAACCCTTGGAAGACATCTCTGAGGCATACTGCTAGACACGAAAATAGAATAAACAATCACATAACTAGATAATCTCATTCCAAACCATAAATCTGTAAAAAAATAATATTAAGATAATGTATTCAAAACATGAGACACACATCCCAAAATCTTATGGTAACTTTAGTCTTATTATAGTATGTGATGGTCAGGAACTCACCACAACCTACCTCTAAAGTACAAAAAATCACCACCACAAAACTGGGCAAGGCATGCGCCTGCCTTTATCAGCGCTAACGGAAAACCACTGATAAAGGAGCGGGCCTTTATCAGCGCTAAAAAGCGCTGATAAAGGTCCACTTTATCAGCGCTAAAACAAGCGCTGATAAAGGTGTACCCTTTATCAGCCCTTTTTTAGCACTGATAAAGGGATTACTTATCAGCGTTTTAAATATCCCTTTATCATCGCTTTTATTAGCACTGATAATATTTATTGTATATATTAATTAAATGTACACTTAAAATTTATTTATCAGTGCTAAACAAGCGCTGATAAAGAGTGTCTTTATCAGTGCTAAAATGAAAAGTGCTGATAAAGTAACTCTTTATCAGCGCTACAAAAGCATTGATAAAGTCTGACCTTTATCAGCGCTAAAAAGGCACTGATAAAGGTTGTATTTATCAGCGCTTTTTATTTTAGTGCTGATAAGTACACCCTTTATCAGCGCTTTTTACTAGCACTGATAAAGGCTCGCGCGGGATTGATAAAAACCCTCAGGTCCTCTTCCTCCTCCCCGCACCTTGTCAAGCTCTCACGGAAGCCCTCCTATGTGTCGTTGCCACCGCCTCTTTCTCCTCCTCTGTCGCGGCCGCCGTTTCCTCCTTCTCCTCCTCCGTCACGGCCGCCACCTCCTCCTTCTCCTCCTCCTCCAGCCGCCGCCTCCTCCTCCTTCAGATGCTGCCTCCTCCTCCTCCTCTGCGCCTGCTCTTCCTCCTCCTCCTCCTCCACCGCGGCCTCGTCCTCCTCCTCCTCCATCGGCGCCTCCTCCTCCTCCGCCTAGTCCACGGCCTCATCCTCCTCCTCCACCACTGGCACCTCCTCCTCCTCCTCTGCCTACTCCACTACCTCCTCTCCACTGCGGGTCCTCCACCGTGGCCTCCTCCTCCTCCTCCTCCTCCTCCGCTGCCTCCACTGCCTCCACCCTGCCTCCGCCCTGCCTCTGCGCTGCCTCTGGTGCCTCCGCTGCCGACACCTCCTTCTCCCCCGCCATAGGGTCCTCCTACATAAGGTGATTCAAATTTAATTGGCATGAATTAATTATGTTTTCATTGTGGTGACCCCTTGCATCCTATCCCAAATTATGAATATTGATTTTTGGATTTTATGAGTGTTGTTATTGTGGGTAATTGTTATGTTTGGATTGTGAACACATGATGTTATGTGTTATATTATATACTCATGATAATATGACATTACAACTTGAATGATTCACCTTGTATGTGTGTTAGAATGCATGGTGTTTATATGTTGTACATCAAAGAAGTGGACCATCATGAAATTAATATCCCTAAGTAGGGTACTACACTTGATATGTGATGATGAAGATAGAGAACCTAAGCATAGGGTGGAGGTACAACATATCCATGGTGTCATGTCATGGGTGTGCTTGAGGTACCTAGTATTTTCTAGGTCCCATTCACTATGAGATGCATAATTTTTCTCAATAACCACATGGATCAATCTCATACATAGAAAGAGGGTAAGAAGGTCACTGATTTCCTGGCTACTTAGGCCTCTCTAGGTAACCTGTGTACCATATTTAACATCATAGGATCCCTCCCCCCAAGCTTGTTAGTTTAGTTAAAGAAGATTACCTTGGGATAAACTAATTTATACCTCCTTTGACTATTTTTAGCCTTGTTCCCTTCTTGAAATAAAATATATCAACATTGGATGTGTTGAAATAAAGTTCATGACTGAGTTATTTAAGATATAACCTTGGGTTTGTTGTGCCCCCCCCCCCCTCCACTACTCCCTCTTCTCCACACCTCATCCATGCCTTCCCTCCTCCATCATCTCCCTCTCCTATAAATAAACCTCCTCCCATTCTTCCACCCATACTCACATCCCTCCTAGAACCATGATTTGAACTAAGGGTAGGTGCCATCCCCCATCCAAACACATAGCTTATGGATCGTGGCCTATTGCAGCTAAGCACTAGACCCAAACTCTAACTCCACCATCTTCTTCTCCCTCTTCTTTTCCACCACCATTGGAATATTCCATCTCGTTGGGTTTTGATTTTCCTTTTGCATCCCACCACTCACTAGATGTGGTTCCACCTACCAATGTCCATCCCTATTTTTACTTTGAGGAAATGCAACACTATATGTGCTTGGACCATTTTCAATCCAAGTCAATTTTCACCTACAAATCCATGGATTTGGTCATAATACACAAGGTCCTCATCGAAAAGGTTGGTATGGTATCCCTTCGCATCAATGAAACACTCCCAAATTGTCGATGTTCCTGTGGAGATGTTTTAGGATCTCTTTTTAGAGTTCCTTACAACTTTCAAGATAGAATTAATCTGTATCACCTTCGAACAAGGTGGTAGGGATTGGGATTTGACACTGGGTGAGTTCAGAGTTATCTTGGGGTTTATTCTTCTGACTTTGCTACATCCATTACCTATGTTGCTTTGTTTCTTGATCTGAACAATACAAATACACTAAAGAGTTGGGTGTTGATCACTCATGAGCCCACGAGCATCAATGATCATCCCACATCCAAGAGCACCCAGATGAAGGGTTATTATTTGAGGATTAGTCATTGTGCCTTAGATCATGCCTGGATAGTAGGGGGAGACTCCCACATAACCATCACATAGACTAAGGTGCCCATTATGGCCACTTCCATGGGTTCCCTTGTGGAAAACATATACTTCTTCTTACTTATGCATTTGGTCCCATGTGTTTCAATCAACTTTCTACACTTTTACTTTTGATGCACATTTTAGGCTACCTATTGGCCTTACCCATGAGGTATTTCCTTGTACGGACACCCTATAGAGACCGCCCTATGATATTGATCCACAAGTTGCACTGATTATCCTACTTCCTCAAAAAAGGTATGGTTAACCCATGTCTATAGTGGTGAACCCCACTAACAGACTATAAAAACTCCTAATAACCACCCCTCATCAGGGGTGATCGAAGAGAGGAAGAGATTGTATGAATCCCAAGAACCACCCAAGATTTTCTATTAATCAGCACACCCCTACCATTTTTGAAGTATCTTGTTTTTTATCTAAATTATACTCATATTACTTCTCCTATAACCTATATACTCATCCTATGGATTTCAAATAGGATGAATATAAATAAAGAATGGATAAATGCCAATAGGTTGACAAAATAGTATGAAGAAGGCGTGAAAGAGTTTATCAAGTTTGCAAAATATCATGCATGTGACTCTTCTCAAATTCTTTGTCCATGTTTATGTTGTTTTTATTCAAAAAAAATTAGTCCAGATGAGTTGGAAGAACACTTGATCTGTCACGGAATAGATCAGAGTTATACATGTTGGAATAAACATGGGGAAACAACGAATGTAGGTAGTGACTAGGGTGACGCTACATTTTATGGATCATCTGATACGATTACAAACATGAAAAATGAAGATGACCGTATGGAGGATGTGATTACAGATGTGAATGATGATGAAGATCGTATTGAGGAAATGGCAAGGACCTTCGAAGATGAACTTCGTGATTGCCCAAAATTGTTTGAGAAGTTAAAAAGTTGTGCAAAGATGCCATTGTATGATGGTTGCACTGAATATACAGCATTGTCAGCCGTACTGAAGCTGTATAATTTGAAAGCAGATAACGGGTGGAGTGACGATAGTTTTACGAAACTACATGCCCTCATGAATGACATGCTCCCAGAAGAAAATGATCTTCTGAGCTGAACATATGATGCCAAACGAATGTTACGCTCTATGGGTATGATCTTTGACAGAATACACGCCTTCCCGAATGACTGTATACTATTTCGCAAGGACCACAAATCACTTAAAGAATGCCCAAATTGTGGTGCTTCTCGATACAAGAAAGGTGAATCCAGTCCTACTAAAGTTTTATGATACTTTCCAATCATTCCAAGGTTTAGACGCCTATGTGGAAGTGAGGAGACTGCAGAACAATTAACATGGCATGCAGATACAATAATTAAAGATGGGATACTGTGTCACCCGACAGACTCTCCTCAGTGGAAGAGAATCGATCATGAGTATCCTGAATTTAGAAACGAGTCGAGAAACCTTCGTCTTGCGTTATCTACAGATGGAGTGAATCATTTTGGTTTTCAAAGCAACAGTCACAGTACATGGCCGGTTATGTTGATAAATTATAACTTACCACTGTGGTTATGCATGAAATGAAAATACATCATGTTATCTATGCTTATATCAGGACCAAAAAAACCGAGTAATGATATTGATGTTTATTTAGCTCCATTGATCGAAGATTTGAAATTATTGTGGGATTCAGGTGTTACATTGTATGATGCTTACATAAAGGAATATTTCACTTTGAGAGTCATATTGTACGGGACAATAAATAACTTCCCTACTTATGGAAATTTGTTGGGATATAGCATTAAAGGAACTCAAGGTTGTCCTGTTTGTGAAGAAGGTGAACAATCAATTAGGTTGAAACATTCATCGAAAACTGTGTTTCTAGGACATTGCAGATTTCTACCACGATAACATAAGTACTGTTCTTGGATGACATCATTCGATGGAAGTTCAGAAGAACGTACAACACCATCTCCACTAACAGGCAATCAATTATTTGAGAAAGTTAAAAATGTGGACACTACTTTTGGTAAATCAGCTTTGAAAAACCTTACGAAAATTGGTTGGAAAAAGAGATCAGTTTTTTTGAATGAAAATACTGGAATTGTCTGTATGTAAGACATTTTCTTGATGTTATGCATGTATAAAAAAATATATTTGATAGTGTTATCGGCACATTGCTAAATACATCTGGCAAAACAAAATATGGAATTAAGGCTAGGTTGGACGTGGTTGAGATGAGAATACGAGAAGATTTGGCATCAGTGAAGGGTGAAAAACGAACATTTCTTCCTCCTGCTACTTAAACTCTTTCTAGGAAGAAGAGATATCAGTTTTGCAACTTCATGAATGATGTAAAGGTTCCAGAGGGGTATTCGTCAAATATCAGTAATCTCATGTCAATGAGCGACTTGAAGTTAAAAGGTCTGAAATCACATGACTGTCATGTTTTGATGCAAAATCTCATTCTAATTTTTTTACATTGCATTTTTTTCCAAGAATGTCCGCTATACATTAATGAAACTTTGTTTCTTATTCAAAGCTATATGCAGCAAAGTTATAGACTCGACGAAATTGCCAGCTATAGAAAAAGAAATTGCTGTCATATTATGTGAATTAGAAATGTTCTTCCCACCTTATTTTTTTGATATGATGGTTTATTTAATGGTCCAATTGGTGAGAGAGATTCGACTATGTGGTCCTATACATTACAGATGGATTTAACCCATTGAACGATATATGAATATTTTGAAAGGTTATGTCAAAAATCAAAGTCAGCCAGAGGGTTGTATTGCAGAGCGATATATTGTTGAGGAAGCTGTTGAATTCTGTACCAAATACTTTTCTGGTGTAAAAAGCATTGTCTTACCGAAATCTCGTCACACTAGGCAGCTTGAGGGTGAAGGAATTTCTGGAAGAAAGGTTGTCACAATCAATATTATAGATCGGGAGCAGGCCCACCTTTATGTTTTGCATAACAGTTTCGATGTTGACCCATATGTTGAAATCCACAAAGAAGTTATTAGGCATTTGAATCCATCTAGTGCTAAAAAATGGATATCAGATACACATAATCGACAGTTTATAGGATAGTTTTGAGATCATATTTTTAAGAAGTCAGATGAAAATCCAGAGTCAATTTCGGAATGACTTCGATGGCTAGCCAGAGGACCAAGTGTGTATGCATTATCTTACAATGCTTAGGTAGTTAATGGTTATACATTTTATACTAATAAACATGATGAAGATAGTACCATGCATAATAGTGGGGCTACACTTGTGGCTGAAGCGATGCATGTTTCCGTTGCTAAGGACAGAAATCCAATTTATGCGAATATGTCATACTTTGGCATCATCAAACAAATATGGGAGTTGGATTATACGGAATTTCATGTTTCGGTATTTCAATGCAAGTGGGTTGATAACAGGAGTTCTGTTAAAAAAGATGATTTGGGATTCATGAAAGTTGATTTCAGTAAGGAAGGGGAGAAAGATGAACTGTTTATAATGGCATCACAGGCAGTGCAAGTATTTTATGTTCCAGATCCCGCAGACCGAAACTGGACAATAATTCTGTTATCGACCAAAACAGCTGAAGGGTCAGATGAAAATTCAATGGAAGATGACCATTTCATTGGGACTTCACAATCATTTCGCAGTGTCCCCAATGTAGATGATTTTTTTGTATGTAAGAAGATACCACAATGAAGGGATATGGATAGTTGATAGAGGGTTCAAATCCCTTCATCCTTTAAAAAAAGTTCAATAACCAGGTTATTGATTTTTATTGTAATATAGATTGTGTTACATTATTTTATTATCTATTCACTGCTACTTTTATGTGATCTAAATTAAATGTTAAACCAGTTCTGCAGATAATGACTTCTTCACCTGCTGATGCACCCAATCCCAAGACAAAACACGTCTCTCAACCTATTGCAGCTGGTCCCACTGCTGAGAGACAACAGGTCTCTCAACCTGTTGCAGTTGGTCCCACTACTGACGTACAACAGGTCTCTCAACATGTTGCAGCTGGTGCCAGTGCCGATGCTATCGCTTTGGAGAAACATAATGATGATGCAGAAACTGAGGAAATGGTAGGCGATGAAACCCTAGTGACATAAAAAAAATAGGTGCACCGTAGTTTGATAGTTTTATACAAAATCCTTAAGGAAAATGCAAAAGGCATCAAATATGAGGTGGGATGGAATAAACTAGGCCAGCATGTAAACCCCAACAAATCCATGTTTAGTAGCTACATTGGAATCGTCACTCGACAACGCGTGCCGATTGATGTAGAGTCGTGGCACCATGTTGTCAGCAGGTTGAAAACATTAATGTGGGAAGAGATTATGGTAACATTACGATATCATCTATTTACTTTATTAAAATAAAATAAAATACTGAAATATTGAATAACCCTTCATCATCTCTTACAGAGTGCATTTATAGTAGATGTTTCGCACAAAGAATATGTTTTAAGACTGGCAGGAAGGATTCATAGAGGCTTTCTCACCATTTTAATGAAACATCATCTGAAATATGCCGAAGGGAAAATCAAGACGCACCCGCATCCTCTTTATGCACACTTGATATCCTAAGTAACGTGGGATGCGTTTTGCAACCATCGGGCGGAACGGAATTTTCAGGTACATTGTCTTTGGTTACACGTTGTGTAACATTGCTTGTATTCATCATGTTGATTGACAGGTTTTTATTTATGAAATAGAAACTGAGTGCTGAAAATAAAGAACAGACAAAAAAACCAGCTTACCCCTACTGTAAAGCAAGGTTAGGGTACGCTTCAATTGAAAAAAAATTGGTACGTATTTTAAAAGTACTGTAATAATTTTATGTGACATAAAACAACACTGTAACCATGTTTCTATGTTTATATGCAGATTGATTAAGCAAAATCTCAAGTCACTTCCATTCCACACCATGTGCTATGGAAGGAGGATCATGTTAATAAAGAGGGGAAACTGATAGATGAAAACACACAAAAAGTGTGGGAAACATGTATAAGTATGACATAATATAAACTTGTTTTGCTTTAAATAACTATTACATAACGATGCTTACTTATTTTTCCATATTTTCTATTTGACATAGTCACATGAATCAACAACACCCGCACCGGATTCAGACATACTTTCAATGGCCTTGAAACAGCCAGAACAGTATTCCTACATCAGAGGTGTGGGTTTTGGGGTGTCACCCCGGGCATATTTTCAGAAAAAAAAACGAGAGGATGAACAAACTAAATAATTGCATGTAATGAGAGATAGAGTAGCTCCCCTTGAAGAAATATTCCAAACTCAGTGATAGATGCTAAAGAGTTTGATGGAGGAGAGGCGAAGAGAACAGACAACTCAAGAACAACCCGCGCGAGAAGATCCACCCCTCACCAGCTTTGAGGAAAGTCATTCCGCTCAAAGACCAGACTTAACTGAGGTAATAAATGTTCTAATATTCGTTTTTGTGATATGTGAATCACATAGACACTAATACCTTTCATGTAATGATATTCTACAGGGTGAAAATGACTGTGATTTATATTTGTCAACTCCCACCCATCGCCTTGTAGTGAGGGCTACGGTGTTCAATATGCAGAATGACACGCTACACTCTAGACCACTTCCAATCGGTCATGTCAAAATGTCGATTAACATAGCTCATGACCCGAGCGCCGATCTACCCGTGCCAAATGACGATGACGACATTCATACGGTGGAAAAAGTTGTTGGAACATTCGTTGCATGGCCGTCGAATCTTGTAAAAAAACATGTCAACCAGGAGGTATTCATTTCCAATTCATTTTTCAAGAAGAACCTTTAACATTAAATTAGAAAATGGATGAACCGATGAATGTTATTATAGAAGGAAAAAAATGGAGGATCTAAAATGAAAGAGCGGCCCCAACATTGGATCAACCAACTGATCAAAACGGTCTACTGAGAGCACGTTCACCCCGCCCGTTCTATATCCACATTTAATATCATTGCAAGCTCATGTGGATACGAAAATGAAAGATGGAAAGAGTCATACAATTGTTTGTGAAAAAGATATGTACGGAGAGGAAACATTAGATTTCGTTAGTGTAGACGTTGTTTCTGAGATCATCACATACAACTGGCTAGGTGCCTCAATTATAAATGTATACATGAGATATGTTTTCATGATTTGATTTTACAGAAGCTAGTATACTTTGATAATTATGGATAAATACATCTAATATTTTTCACAGGCATATATATGAAAAACAATTGAAGGTACTTTCCCATGAATAAAAATTTGGACTCGTTAGTCCTCACACCATTTCTACACAATGAGAAGAAATAGATTCTAATTTTTAGGCTGAATTAATGTCAAATCTGCTCAGAACGTTTCAAAGAGGAATTACGACTGACAGACTCTTTTTAATACCAACATTGCAGGGTTAAAACTCTACATTTTAATCATATCAATTATATTTTCATTTCTATCAGTACTTATTTCTTTTTTTATTTTTAGGGAACATTGGATGCTCATTGCAGTCAATTTGGATACTCCAAAGATTTATTTTCTGGATTCACTGCATGGATATCCAACTAACCAACCACACATGATGGTGATTGTCAATTTATAATACACTAGATCCAACATTTTAGAACTAAATATCTAGTTATATAATTTATATTATCTTTTAATGAGGATTTTTTTATGATAGGGCGGTGTATGAATATCGTCTAAAGGCTGGAATGAATCCAGGGCATAAGGACGACAATGCCCACAAGATCTACAAATGGAAAAGTATCTAGGTATATATAATTATATTTCACTATCCAAATACATATCAAAACAAATTACTTATTTTTATCAATGTTTCTGCAGTGTCTGAAACAAACAAACGACAATGACTGTGGTTATTATGTTTGTAAATTTATGAAAGAGATCATATTTCATGAACAAACTAGCATCCCTGAAGAAATATTTTTGAAAATAATTACTACTTAATTTAAAATAATTATTAATCCTTTTTGTATTTATATTTTTTTAGTACTACTATGACTGTCGCAAAAACTCTTATTCAGAAGATGATATAAATGTCTTTAGAAACGAATGGGCAGCGTACCTGATGGAAAAATGTAAACAAATAAGACAATGAAGGTGAATTACTAATACTTATGTTATCTTTATATGGTCATTGATATCTCCATTTACACTTATTGAGCATCTATGATCTCCATTTTTTATGTTTCATATCCTTAGATTAGTGAATTCCTACTACTTAGTTTCAAATTGAGATAAACTTTGGAAAACAACACTACTGACATACAGAATACCAAGAAAACATGTTCGGATTTTTTTTAAAACTTTAGGAAAATGATCCACGAGTCATTTGTGATGTGTAAAAATTAACTGCACCTCAATCTGACGCACAGTGTGACCGGTATGGCTAAAAGTGTCTGATATCAGTTTCAAATTGAGATAAACTTTGGAAAACAACACTACTGACATACGTAATACCGAGGAAACACGTTCGTATTGTTTTGAAACATTAGTACAACGATCCATGAGTCATTTTGGATGTGTACGAATTAACCTCACCTCAATCTGACGCACGGTGTGACCGGTATGGCTAAAAGTGTCTGATATCAGTTTCAAATTGAGATAAAATTTCAAAAACAACACTATTGACATACGAAATACCAAGAAAACGTATTTGGATTGTTTTGCTACTTTAGGACAACGATACATGAGTCATTTTTGATGTGTACAAATTGACTGCACCTCAATCTGATGCACGGTGTGACCGTTATGGCAAAAAGTGTCTGATATCTGTTTCAAATTGAGATAAACTTTAGAAAACAACACTAATGACATACGGAATACCGAGAAAATGTGTTCGGATTGTTTTGATACTTTAGGACAACGATCCAAGAGTCATTTTTGATGTGTACGAATATACCGCACCTCAATCTGACGCACAGTGTGACCGGTATGGCTAAAAGTGTTTGATATCAGTTTGAAAATGACATAAACTTTAGAAAACAACACTACTGACATATGGAAAACAGAGCAAACACATTCGGATTGTTTTGATACTTTAGTACAATGATCCAAGAGTCATTTTTGACATGTAAAAATTGACTGAACCTCAATACGACGCACGGTGTGACCGGTATGGCTAAAAGTGTCTGATATCAGTTTCAAATTGAGATAAACTTTCGAAAACAACACTAATGACATACAGAATACCAAGAAAATGTGATCTGATTGTTTTGATACTTTAGTACAATGATCCATGAGTCATTTTTGACGTGTACGAAATGACCTCACCTCAATCCGACACACGGTGTGACCGGTATGGCTAAAAGTGTCTGATATCAGTTTCAAATTGAGATAAACTTTAGAAAACAACACTAATGACATATGTAATACCAATTAAACGCGTTCAGATTGTTTTGATACTTTAGGAAAACGATCCATAAGTCATTTTTGACATGTAGTAATTGACTTCACCTTAATCTGACGCACGGTGTGACCGATATGGCTAAAAGTGTCAGATATCTGTTTCAAATTGAGATAAACTTTCTAAAACAACAATAATGACATACGGAATACCGAGAAAACACGTTCGGATTGTTTTGATACTTTAGGAAAATTATCCATGAGTCATTTGTGACGTGTACGAATTGATCAAACCTCAATCCAATGTACGGTGTGACTGGTATGACTAAAAGTGTCTAATATCTGTTTGAAAATGACATAAACTTTGGAAAACACTAATGAAATATGGAATAATGATCAAATGTGTTCAGATTGTTTTGATACTTTAGGAAAATTATCCATGAGTCATTTGTGACGTTTAAAAATTCATCGCGCCTCAATCTGACGCACAGTGTGACTGGTATGGCTAAAAGTGTCTGATATCAGTTTGAAAATGACATAAACTTTAGAAAACAACACTACTGACATATGGAATACCAAGCAAACGCATTTGGATTGTTTTGATACTTCAAGACAACGATCCATGAGTCATTTTTGACATGTACGAATCAATCTAACCTCAATCCGACGCACGGTGTGACCGGTATGGCTAAAAGTGTCTGATATCAGTTTCAAATTGAGATAAACTTTAGAAAACAACAATAATGACATATGGAATACAGAGAAAACGCATTTAGATTGTTCTGATACTTTAGGACAATGATCCACGAGTCATTTGTGACGTGTACGAATCGAATGCACCTCAATATGACGCATGGTGTGACCGGTATGGCTAAAAGTTTCTAATATCAGTTTCAAATTGAGATAAACTTTAGAAAACAACACTAATGACATACCGAATACCAAGAAAATGTGTTCGTATTGTTTTCATACTTTAGGAAAACGATCCACGAGTCATTTGTGACATGTACGAATTGACCGCACCTTAATCTGACGCACAGTGTGACTGGTATGGCTAAAAGTTTCTGATATCAGTTTGAAAATGACATAAAATTTAGAAAACAATACTACTGACATAAGGAAAACCAAGAAAATGTGTTCAGATTGTTTTGATACTTTAGGACAACGATCCAAGAGTCATTTGTGACATGTAAGAATAGACCGCACCTCAATCCGACGCATGGTGTGACCGGTATGGCTAAAAGTGTCTGATATTAGTTTCAAATTGAGATAAAATTTGGAAAACAACACTATTGACATACAGAATACCGAGCAAATGCGTTCGGATTGTTTTGAAACTTTAGGACAACGATCCATGAGTCATTTGTGACGTGTACGAATTGACTGCACCTCAATACAATGCACAATGTGACTGGTAAATCTTTTCATTAGATAAAGAATAGTATTGATTAAATGAGATAAATCAATCAAAAACATATTGATTTTACATTATTCCCTTTCATTGTTCTGAAGATGAAAACATTTGAGTTTAAATTTTCATATTTTAGTTTCACATTTCCATATTAATGTATTCTTTAATATTACTATTTTAATTTCTTTCATTATTGCATTAATAACATAATATTTGTTTTCTTATATAGGTGAATTTTTTTCCTTGAGTTCGGATGCTTTGTTCGGCAACAAATACCATTGAGAGTGGATCACGGATTTCAAAGGATGAAACATGAATGTTTATAACTATTGTTGAATAATTGTAATTGTAACCATGTAAAACAATGTTTGAAATGTATATAGCAATGTGTTTTTTTGTATTCATGATGTTAATTAAATGTATATACCATTGTCGGTCAAAATATTGTGTGTGGGTTCTATGGTGTGTAAGTGTGCATGTGCTACATTGTGCAGGTATTCTGGTGTGCAGGTGTGCATGTGCTACATTGTGCAGGTATTCTGGTGTGCAGGATCTATTTTTTTGGTGCAGGCGATGGTGCCTTTATCAGCGCTTTTTTGAGCGCTGATATAGGACACCATTAACAGCACTAGAGGAGCACTGATAAAGGGTCCCCTTTATCAGCTCTCTAACAAGTGCCGATATAGGAGACCTTTATCAGCCCTAATAAAAGCGCTGATAAAGGACACCCTTTATCAGCGCTTTTTTTAGCGCTGATAAAGTTCTCCTATATCTGTGCTTCTCGGATCACTGATAAAGGGGACCCCCCCCCCCCTTATCTACGCCGGAATTAACAACACTTTTCTAGTGCTATTAATGCCAATTTTTAGCACCGATAAAGGGCCAAGTTGTTGTAGTGATTTATATCTTTACTCTATAAACTTCCCAAAACTAGGAGCAACTTATCCTATGATAAAAAATTTTCATTAACCTGTAGAGACCCATGATTGATGTACATGAACATTACATTTATTTTGAGAAATTCTTAAATACATGACACAAAAAAATTCCCAAAGACCATATTAGTTTAGTGTCTTTGGAAACTCAGAACATAATCTTCTAACTTGGTAAATGATCTTCACCATCTCCCATAAATATCTTCCCTGTTTTTTCCCACCTAAAACCTTTCTTTATATCCTGGGGAAAAGAAAACAAAAAAAGGTGAACTCAAATGCTCATTAAAGTTAAACATAGAGAAAATAGATCAAACCATATACATTTGAACATAAAAAAACAAGAACATAAAGTTTAAACATCAAAATCTTGAGCCATGAACTAAATCTTCATAGTTCATAAGGCATAGATCATAAAAGAAAATTAACCATGATGGAATAACATTGGAATAAAACATGTAATTGTGGAAAATAAATAAGAACATAATATTACTTCCATAGTAGCCAAGACATTTCATCCAAGACTATCATAGTGGAAAAATTCCATTACTGAAATGGGTTTACTTTCTTTTCCAACCATGTTTTACTGAACTGGATTTACTTATCGTTTCAGCCCTGTATTATTGAATCAAATTTACTTCACATTCCATTCAAGCCTATATCATGAGATATGTATTTTTACATAATTCATTGGATTGAGATATAGGTCCCACCCATCTCATAATTAAATCATTCTTACATGTTCCACAAAAACATATATCATTCATCTTAGTATATCGCATGAAATAAAATGGGATTCTTAAACATCATTTCTTCATAACATAATCCATAAAAGATAAATGGAAAACATAAAAATAATTCAATCATAAACACAGTCATATAAACTTAATAATAGGGATAGATACATAACCCTAGGTCATTTTTGATGTAAACTAGTTTTGATAAAACACTTGAACTTAATTCTTGAGGAAAATATCCCTTCTTTTTCAAAAACGTCTTATTTTATCAAAATGTCATGAAATTTTAAAGAAAAGAGTTTAGTTGAAAATACACTTGTAAAGGTGTATTGGAATCTTAGTAGAAATAATTCTTTATAAAAGCATAAAAATCCATTCATTCCATATAAGTTAAAAAACATTCTCCTTATACTTTTGCTGAAAAGTCAAAATATAACTTGTATGATAAACAAAAGAAAGATTCCTTTCATACCACATAGTAAAAGAAAAAAAGGGGTAAAAATGACTTTAAACATCCATGGAATAATAATAAACATTTAATGAAAAAAAAATAGAAAACATGGACATGGACGATAAATATATACCAAGTAGATACTTACGAATAAACAATCTCAGATAAAATGGGATTGGAAAAGTTATCCCTTACTTTAGGTTCAATTTTTTCTGTATGTATCTGAAACTCATGTATAGTGGGTTTAAACATATTATTTCCTTGTAATAGAACCATAATAATATTTATGATATCATATATGATTTACTTATGACTTTATATTACCCGTTCATTTGTAAATTCCATGTAAAACAAACATTTTGGGTAATAATCGTTTTATTTATCGTACATGTTTGGACTTGTTATTCTTGATATTATTACATAGATCATGATTTAATTAATTCAAAAATTTAAAACGTTATATATATATCATATATATTCAATATATAAATATATAAATATATTTGATAGATAAATGAAATGGAATACACCGTTCATGGAGACGGTAGTTCGTATGTACGCATGAAGGTTGTTTTTGTTTCTTTATAGAATTGAATGGAAGTAAGTAAATGACATATATATATATACATACATACATAACTCCAGTAGCATTACTATGTCATATATTTCATTATTATTTATTATATATAGTTTATAATCATTCTTTAATGGTTAACATGGAGAATGAATCTCATCGCATCATGGATACGGTAAGTCGTACGTATGTATGAGCGACAATATCATTCACATAATTGGTGAATTATATTAAAGTGGATGGTTTATAATATATCATAATTAATATAAACTTATAATAATCATATATAATTATTATCTACACCATTATACCAACCCAAGTTAGGTGGTGGTGAAAAACATATTACACCATGACGTGGAGACGGTAAGTTGTACGTACGCACGTGCGGTGATTTCATTTTTTATAGAATAGATAGAAGGTAAAATAGGGTTGTTTCATATTTATAATAAAATATCAGTATATTAGTGATACTTTTGTTATTACTTTATAATGAAACAACTAAATAATAGGAAGTATAAGAAATAAGAAATTTGAAAGAATTAGTATAAGATATTACCTCTTCCTTGACATGCCTCCTTTAAATACCCTCTTAGAGCGCTAGAGTAGGTATTTTGAGAATACCAGAACCTCTAGAATGTAACTAGGGATGTTTAGAAGATAAATTTATAGGTTTTGTCAGAGCTTGAAGGATAAAAATGTAGTAAAGAGGAGAGGAAGGAGGTTCTCTTTTATAAGTGAGGAGAAGGTCACTTTAAAAAAACTCTCAAGAATATTAATTTATAATAAAATCAAACCCCACAAAAAACCACCAAAGTGTCCCAAATTTGAATATGATATGATATAGGGTTTTAATATCATCGACCAATAAATTTTAGGTAAGTTTTTATGTCAATTTCATCATTATAAGTTTAATTAACACTTAGTTATTCTATTTAATTTTAATTATGGTAATAACATTGTAAATGTTTAATAGTTATAAATATTTACATATATGGTGTTAATTGAACAAAAAATAGTTATTTTATGACATTTTGAATCTTATAATTATAAATTTTTAATTTTTAAATATTTTTATGATTTATAAATAATTTAATATAATGTTATTTTTATAAAATATCAATAGTGTCAATTTTTACACTATTCATTTATTAGACTTTAAATAAAATCCTCACAAAAGATAAATTCAAACCAAAATATTTAATACACTCCTAAAATGTCATAGTCACCTTGAAAATTCTTATATAATATTAACTAGTTTATATGATATTTCTTTTAACATTTTTATAACCATTTATTGGATATTTCTATTAATAAAATAATTTTAACATCATTATTGTGTCATCATTAATGATAATTAATTAATCTCTAAAAATTCTAAATAAATTCACATAATGTATATAATTTGATTAAATTTATATTGACTATTTAATTTCAAAGTTTTATGAAGTTTATCACTGATTTAAAATTATTAAAATTATAAGATATAAGAGTGACATGTTGTCACTTTCTTTTGTTTTAATAATAATTACATCATTTTCATGGACAAAAGTCCATGAAACGAATCCATTCCTACCCTTAGGTGAAATGGGTTGAATTTTATTCATCCAATAGAATCTTTCAGGTGTTAGGTTAATATGATATTATTATTTTTACCATTAATTACCTGATTTACCTTTAACTATGGTAATAAAAATAATTACCAAAGCTACTATTCATATTACCCAAAAATCAAAGTGACTCATTAACATATTTTGGACCTACTAATTCTATATATGGAATCCATTTTTCAAAAATCAAAACATAGAAGTTGTAATAATTAATTTAAAATTAATCACTTTGTCAAAAAAAATGGGTTTTTGTTTAAAACATTGTGAAAGATTGAAATGTTTTTTCATATGAATTCAATGTAAAATTAATTAAAATGGCTTAAATTGTCTTTAATTATAAAATATATTCTATTTATTCTTTAAAAACATTCAATAATATATTTTAACCATATAAATTATTTCTATGAAAAAAGTTGTTTTCAATTAAAATTTAGCTTATTTTCACTATTTATCAAAATATGAAAGTTATCAGAAAACTATAAAAAACATCCAAAGATAAAATTTATATCAAAATTACAAATAATAAATTTATTTTTTTCAAATTTAACTTATAAACATGTCAAAAACTAGATTTAAAATGGGTGCACCATCAAAAGGTGGTAAAACTTCATTTTTTGAAAAATACTTCTTTTATCTGAAAAATGATTTTGTTATCATATCATGTTCCATAAAATGTGTAAGAACAATTATAATGATATAAAACTAAAATCATGGTTAATACTATTGATAACATCTAGTTTATATCCTATTAAATAATAATATTTTAATAATATATCATTGTTTAGTGAAATTCGGTATCACATACAACGCAAGCTATCAAGGAAGGTTGCTCTTTCATGTAATGAAATCCATGTCAAAGTTGCATATAGTGAAAGCCTCCTATGGTGTTTCATATAACACTATCAAAAAATAGTTCATTCATACATTGAAAAAAGTCTATACTTAGTGTTACATGAAATGAATTCTGTCAAAAGAACTTGAAATTGTGTGCAACACAAGCCAAGAATATTGTTGTGTATATTGAAAGTTAATACGATGACTCATTTAGTACAAGCTAATCTTGGTGTAGCATACAACACAAGACATAAAATAAATTAAAAAGTATCTATCTCATAAAATCTTAGGGTGTAACATTCTACCCCCCTTAAAATGAATTTCTCCCTCGAAATTCATTGGGGTTACAAATCATTTAATACTTGAATGTTTCTTTCATGGAAACCCAGATCATAAAAATGAATACTAAAATTTCTTTTTAAAAAGAAAATTTAGAAACATAATGGTTACCCAAAGTAAATCATCACTGGGTTTCCACATAAGATAACATATATGGGAAGTGAAAATGTGAATATAGAAGAGAAATATAACCATCAAGTTATAATAGAGAGTGATAGAGAACAAGGTTGGGAGAAATTTAACAATCAGAAAGCTATAAATGTGTAATGATTAAAGGGACTGTATAATTCATAAAATAAGATGGTACTATGATAACATTTTTTGTTTTCAATATTCGTTTCCTAATGTTTAATAACATGAGAGGAAGTACTTACCTGATTTTAGTACAATCTCATAATTGGTTGTTCCTTGAACAATTTCCACTTAATCTATTAATTAAATAAATGAAGTTAAATTTGTCATTTTTGAAGTGTTAGAACATTGTGTGATAGAATGATAGGTCATTCCATCTATCTCAATAAAAAGGTTATAACAGTTTATTAAATATTCATAAGTCCACCTATAGTGAGACAATACATTAATCTAACAAACTTAAACCAGAATATAACTTATACTATCCATAAATAAATAACATTACAATCATTCCAGAAAATGAAAATATAAAAAATTAAAAGGAGGTGAACAAAATTGACTTAACATTTTTCTCCCATATCTCATAAGGTATTTCTTGTTTGTCACATTCCAAACATGTGAATACCTTAATCATGTATTCTATTGAAACATGGATTGTAATAGAACCTTAGTGAAAACATGAATTCTGTCAAAAGTTAACTCTTTCTACATACCAAAATTTCAAAAATTATATATACTCAAACCATGATATCACTTTGTCCTTATTTTAGTCATGATCTCATTAATCTTATCAAACATCACATTATCTCTGTATCCCTTCATTATTCACATATCATGTGCTTTCCAAAAATATCTAAATAACCTTTCATGGTTACCGGTACCATTCAACATATACTTTCAAATACTTAAGGGAAAACAATAGTGTAAAAATCCTTAGATGTTTTTAATTCCATATTACCATTAAATTACTTACACAACATTACTCTTGATAAACAGGAAATAATTACATTACCTTGTTAAACCATTGATCGAGTTTCATCATTTTATTCCTTAACACTTCTTTCATCTCATATATCATTTGTAGTCTCTTCATCATCAACAACATAAATACTACTCATACGACCATGCTGATTATCTTCATGAAATTTTCCCTTAGTTAATCGATTGTCATAATGCATGTACATTCCACATTTAAAACATTTAACCATTGTTGATGTCTTAGTAATACCATTATCCTTATCCATTTTGTTAATAGAACCTTTTCCTTTGAAATTACGTGCTTTGTGTCCTTCTTTTCCATACCCAAAGCATCTTCTTGTTCCTTTGAAACATTCCCTTTGATGTATCTTCCCACATGATTTACATGAGGAAATTTGAACTTTCTTTCCTCTATGATCTCTATGAAATTCCATATTTCTCTTATTAGTTTCTTCAGGAAACTCACCAAAGTTGAGATTATTGATTATAATATAAGATTGATTATTAGGCATAATAATGATGTTTCACCTTCCATATCCCATTTCATTTGGTTTATCATGAAGAATTTCATTCCATTTTCCATCATATTGTCCATTAACATGAATCCTCCTATTTCCTACCATTTTTTAAAACCCAAAAAAGAATAGTGTGAGAGGAAAAAATCATACTAGGAAAACAACATAATCAAGGGAGAGTACTTTCAATATAAAGAATATTAGGATTAATACTAGGTTATTCATGATCATTATCATAATTCTAGGACTAAACCTATACTTATACTTCACCTTAGGGTCATCCCTAAACATTCCTTAGAAATTTCTCAAGGTATCTCACTAAATTTTTCACATCCTAGTTTCTAAAGGTTAACTAAACCTTTGCTCTGATACCAACTATAGAGACCCAAGCTTGATGTACATGGAAATTTCATTTCTATTGTGGAATACTTAAATACATGACACAAAAAGACACCCAAATACCATATTAGTTTAGGGTCTTTGGAAACTCAGAACATAATATTCTAACATGGTGAAAGATCTTCAAAATCTCCCATAAAGATCTTCCCCTTTTGTTTTCCTACCCAAAACCTTTCTTTATATCCTTGGGAAAAAGAAAACCTAAAAAGTGTGAGCTCAAATGATCATTAAAGTTAAACCTGGAGAGAATAAAATAAACCATATACATTTGAACATAAAAAACATGAACATAAAGTTCAAACATCAAAATCTTGAGTCATGAACTAAATCGTCACAGTTCGTAAGGCATAGATCATAAAGGAACATTAACCATGATGGAATAACATTGGAATAAAACATGTAATTGTGGAAAATAAATAAGAAAATAATATGGTTTCCATAATAGCCATGGAATTGCTTCCAAGACCATCATAGTGGAAAAAGCCCATTACTTGATCGAGTTTACTTGTTGTTTCAACCATGTATTACTGAACTTGATTTACTTGTAATTCCAGCCCTGTATTACTGAACCGGATTTACTTACCATTCCAGTCATGCCTATATCATGATATAGAAATATTTACCCAATTCATTGGAGGGAGATATAGGTCCCACCCATCTTATAATGAAATCAATCTTACATGTTCCACAAAAACATAAATCATTCATCATAGCATAAACCAATAAATAAAATGGAATTATTAAACATCATTTCATCATAACATAATCCATATAAGATAAATGTACAAAATAAAATAATTCCATCATGAAAAAAATCAAATATACATAATAATAGGGATAAATACATAACCCTATGTCATCTTATTTAGAAACTAATTTTGATAAAACACTTTAACTTAACTCTTGAGGAAAATATCCTTTCATTTTCAAAAATGTTTTCTTTTCTCAAAATGTGGTGTAATTTTATAATAAAATAATTTAGTTGAAAATAAACTTGTAAACTTGTAGTGGAAGTTTTATGGAAATAATTATTCAGGAAAGCCTAAAAATCTATTCATGCCGTATAATTTAAAAAAAACATTCTCCTCATACTTTTCCTAGAAAAATCAAAAAAGTTCCTCGTATGGTAAACAAAAGAAAGATTCCTTCCATACCACGTAGTAAAAGTCAAAAAGGGTTAAAAATTAATTTAAACATACATGGAAGAATAGTAAAAAAAATTGAAAACATTTTTAGAAAACATGGACAAGGATGATAAATATATACCCATTAGATACTTACGAATAAACAATCTCAGATAAAATGAGATTGGAAAAGTTATCCCTCACCTTAAGTCTGATTTATTCCATATGTGTCTGAAACTCATGAATAGTGGGTTTAATAATATTATTACCTATTAAAAGATCCACAATAATATTTATTATATCATATATGATTTACTTATGACTTTATATTACTCGTTCATTTGTAAATTCCATGTTAACTCAATGTTTTGGGTAATAATCATTTTATTTATCGTACATATTTGGACTTGTTATTCTTGAAATTATTACATAGATCATGATTTACTTAAAAAATATAAAACATGATTTATATATCATATATATTCAGTATAAATATATATATATATATATATATATATTAGATAGATATATGAAATGGAATACATTTTTCATAGAGACGGTAGTCCGTGCGTATGCATGAACGTTCTTTTCGTTTCCTTATTGACTTGAATGGAAGTAATTAAATGAAATATATATATACATAAATCCATCCGAATTATTATTTCATATATTTCATTATTATTTATTATATATACTTTATAATCATTTTTTAATGGTTAACATGGAGAATGAATCTCATCGCATAGTGGAGACGGTAAGTCGTATGTACGCACGAGCAACGATATCGTTCCCATCATTGGTGAATTGTATTAAAGTGGATAGTGTATAAAATATCAGAATTAATATCATGTTATAATAATCATATATAATTATTATTTCTACCATTATACCCATCCAAGTAAGGTGGTGGTGAAAAACAGATTACACTACGGCGTAGAGAGGGTAAGTCGTACGCACACACGCACGATGATTTCATTTTGCATAGGATGGATAGAAGGTAAAATAGGGTTGTTTCATATTTATAATAAAATATAAATATATTAGTGATACTGATTTTATTACTTTATGTTAAAAT
The DNA here is from genome assembly GCA_963277665.1 of Viscum album. Taxonomy (NCBI): domain Eukaryota; kingdom Viridiplantae; phylum Streptophyta; class Magnoliopsida; order Santalales; family Viscaceae; genus Viscum; species Viscum album. Next base: position 751,683,231 of record OY728132.1, on the reverse strand, counting down.
AACTAAATAATAGGTAGTTGAAGAAGAGTGAAATTTGAAAGAATCGGTAGAAGAGATTACCTCTTCTTTGACGTGCCTCCTTTAAATCACCTATTAGGGTACTAGAGTTAGTCTTTTGATAAGACCAGAATCTCTAGAATGTAACTTGGCATGTTGATAAGAGAAATGGTTAGGCATTGGCTGAGCTTGAAGGATCAAAATGAAGTGTAGAGAAGAGGGAGGAGGTGCCCTTTTATAAGAGAGGAGATGGGAAGTTTAGAAAACACTCAAAAATATTAATTTATAATAAAATCAAAACCGACCCAAAAACCTCCAAAGGGTTCCAAATTAGAATATTAAATGTTATAGGGTTTTAATCTCATAAAAAAATAAATTTTAGGCAAGTTTATATGTCAATTTAAGTGTTATCATTTTAATTAACACTTACTTATTCTATTAAATTTTAATTGTGTTAAAATTATTTTAAATGTTTAATGATTATATATATTTACATATATTGTGTTAATTGGAATTAAATTGGTATTTTATAAAATTTTAGATCTTATAATTAGCACGTTGTAATTTTTAAATAATTTAATAAAATTTTGATTTTATAAAATATCAATAGTGTTCATTTTGACACTATTCATTTATTTGAATTTAAATAAAATACTCACAAAAGATAAATTCTAAAAAAATATTTAATAAACCACTATCATGTCATAGTCACTAAGATATTTCTTATAGAACATTAATTAGTTTATATGATATTTCTTTTAATATTTTTAAAACCATTTATTAAATAATTCTGTTAATAAAATAATTTTTGCATCATTATTGTGTCATCATTAAAAATAATTAATTAATCTTTAAAAATTTTAAATAAATTAACGTGATGTATATAATTTAATTATTTTTATAGTGACTATTTACTTTCGAATTTTTTGAAATTTTGTCATTAAATTAAAATTATTACACTTATAAGATATAAGAGAGTGACATGTTGTCACTTTCTCTTGTTCTAAAAATAATTACATTATTATTATGGTCAAAATTCCATGAAATGAATCTATTCTGACTCTTAGGTGATATTGGTCAACGTTAATTCATCCAATAGAATTTTGGAAGGTTTCAGAGTAATTTTATAATATTATTTTTACCCTTAATTACCTGATTTACCATTAACTATGGTAATAAAAATAATTACCAAAGTTCCTATTCATATTGCCCAAACAACAAAGTAGCCCATTAACATAATTTTAACCTACTGATTTCATATATGGAATCCATTTTTCAAAATTCAAAACACAGAAGTTGCGGTAATTAATTTAAAATTAATCTAGTTGTCAAAAAAACAGGTTTTAGTTTAAAACATTGAAAAGGATTGAAAGTTTTTACATATGAATTCAATGTAAAATTAATGAAAATGACTTACATTGTCTTGAAATATAAAAATATATTCTATTTATATTTTTAAACCATTAAATAATATATTTTAACCATATAAATTATTTTGATGAAAAAGTAATTTTCAATTAAAATTTAGCATATTTTCACTATTAATCAAAATATGAAAGTTAAAATTTAGCGTATTTTCACTATTAATCAAAATATGAAAGTTATCATAAAAATATCAAAAATTCATCCAAAGTAATATTTTATATCCTTCTTATAAATAATAAGTTTATTTTTCAAAATTTAACTTATAAACATGTCAAAACTAGATTTAAAATGGGTTCATCATCAAAAGGCGGTAAATCTACATTTTTTGAAAAATGCTTTTTTTATTCGAAAAAATTGATTTTGTTATCATATCGTGTTATAAAAAATGTGTAAGATGGATTATAATGATATAAAATTCAAAATTTTGTTAATACTATTGATAATTTCTAGTTTATATCCCATTAAATAATAATATTTTAATAATATATCATTGTTTTGTGAAAGTTGGTATCGCGTACAACGCAAGCTATCAAGGAAGGTTTATATTCCATATAATGCAAGTCATGTTAGAGTTGAATGTAGTGAAATATTCCTTTGGTGTTACATATAACACAATCAAAACTTAGTTCATTTATACATTGAACAAAATCTATACTAAGTGTTGCATGGAATGAATTTTATCAAAAGAACTTGAAATTCTGTGCAACACAAGCCAAGAATGTTGTTGCGTATACTGCAAGATAATATGGTGTTGTGTATAGTGAAAGCTAATATTTATGTAGTATATGACATAAGACATTAAAGAAATTAAAAAATCTATCTCATAAAATCTTGGGGTGTTATAGAACAAACCCAATATACCCTCTCAAACTGGTACTCAACCTAGTCTACAGCATACCTGAAGTGCATTCCAGATCCTCACAGGCTGGTGACTAACAATAAAGCATCACCAATACCCAGAGGGTTTTATTCCCAACAACATGAAGAATAGATCATGAAATATATATATACATGATGTAAAGAAACATCTTATGAGTAAACAAGAAATATATATCTTAGAAAAAACAATAGAAGCAATATAACTCAAAATTAGATAAAAAATATCCAAGGTACAAGTCCAACAAAAAAAGGGAAACAAAGACCAAAATATCCACTCCATTTGATAGTATGAGAAAACTCCCACCATATCACCACTAGCTTCAAAGACACGACTGATAGAAACATCATCACCTCACTGTGGCACCATGAATTTCACTATATTGAAATACATAATAAGGTATATGCACTACAGAATGGGTGTGTATGGTTTATAATAAATAGGCTTAATAGGATATCACCTAGGTGTTACATAACAAGTCTCTATACAATAATCTAAGAATTCTCAGCTTAAAATAAAACAAGTCATGATAAATAGTTAACTATTCTTATATCAAAATCATGTGGAATAAATCCACCTTTTCCACATTTAAAAATAAATAGGTAAAGCAGTTTCAAATAATATCACATATAACAAATAAATAAAATCAAATCATGTATCTCATATCATATCGTATCCAATACAAATCAAAGCACCAGTAAAATTTCACTAAGGATCACTACAGGGTAGGCTATCTAGGACACTCATACGTAATCATAGAAAATCACGCACATCAATTCTCTAGACATGATCATCAAATATAGAGAGAAAAGAAACACCCTATCTAGTTTACTTCATAATAGGTCTAACAATGTGCCCAAGGAGTATAGGAACATCTCATTATTGAACCCCTTTACAGTATCAATGGATGATTCATATTACTACACCTTCCACCTACATACCGAAGGCTTCTCATCTATTATATTTTACTAACCATTCAATTAAAATAATTAATTAAAAACATTTCATAAATCCATTTCAAAATGATTTGAAAATACCCTTTTCTTATAAAAAATAAGTGGAAAGCCATATTTTCTCAAAAAAAAACAATTTTCACACACACAATCGAATCATGAAAATTAATTTATAATTTTTTTTATAAAACCATACCAATGTAGTTCATCCAACATAGGATGGAGACAAAGACACCTAGCTCAAACTCTAGTCGCACATCCCCAAAATAGGATCCACCAATAAGAAAGTATATTGTGAAAATAACTGAGGCCATAGATTCAGTACATTGAAGGTTGAAATATTTTTTCTATATTTGTCCTCATCCAGACACTTCTTGATCATAAAGGCCTTGTTAACACCTTGAGACATTTAATTAAGTTGAAATATATGACATGGTGCCTCAAATTTGGACAAATTATGATATCAAATTTAGATTCCTTTTGTACCTTATTCCCATCCAAGAGGGGAGTGAATCATAACAGCTCAATGAAATGAGTATAGTAGTTAGAAAATGACATATTACCCTACTAAATCTTCGTAAACTCATGAGAATGATCCAGATTTAGTGTATTCAGAAGAACTCATCAATGAATAAATCATTTAAGGTATCCCTAGAAAGACCCTCACGCATTCCCCTAGGCTTATAACACCCCACCACCTCCTGAAGGATCCCTAAATAATAAAATAATCCAATTTTACTTATCAATATTCCAAGTTATCCACAACATCATAGATCACCTAGATTATTTGAATCAAATCCTTAGAATCCTATAAACCTCAATTTCCTAGGATTGAGGATGGATACTGAAGCTATAAGTACCTATTGTAATCCACCACCATCTATGAGACTCCCCCCACTCAATGGGAAATATTTTTAAGGCTCCTGGTTATAGAGGTTACACTGCTTAAACCGCTAGAGGTTGTATTGGAGAATACTCAGTTGTACCCTTGTAGTGGTGGAATAAGAGAATCCTCCCTTGTGGGAAAATTATGGCCTGCTTTTTTTAGTGGTCCCATCAAACTTATTTAAGTAAAAATTACCTATAATTCTAAATTAATTTTTACAAAACGTATATAGAATTATATAAGATATAAACTCAAGTGTTTCATGTATACACACAAGGTATTTCTATATGAAATCCTATCCTTGGAGGCTACTCGCATCAACATGGCTTAAACCTTCTAGTAATACCTAAGGCCAATGCATTTTATTTTATAACATCATGTTAGTAATAGTCATATATATATATATATATATAAAATAATGATCAAGTTAAAATAATTCAAATGTTAGCATGATATATCTCATAATCACAAATCATAGATCAAGAAATTTGATTAAATGGTCTTCCATGTTTAGCAAGAAACATGTATATATGGAATGTGATCCCACATTACATATCATAATCCATGAATTCACCTAAATCCCATAAACTAAAACAACACAACATACTTAGAATTAGTTTGAAACCATAAATTCACAACTATAAAAGTAGTACCATCACCGGTAACTTGGAGGTTCATTACATATGATTTGGACAGACAGACATGAAACTCCCCTATCCATGTTTCACAAATCCTATCTCATTTCTACCTATCCCCAAACATAGTCAATAAGAAAGAAATAAAAACCTATCTTTCAAAACATTTTATAAAATCCCAAGATGAATCATTTACTCTAGGATGAAGTGTTACATGACCCCACATGTGCCTCCCTATACATAAGATGTTCTAGACTAGACATCAGGTGTTAAATACTGTTATGAAGAGACTATAACCTCAGTAATTATATAAATATAGAAGAATCAAAAATATATGAAGATGACATCAAAAAAAAAATTGGTAACTAAAATAATACCATTATTCCATAACAATACCATCCATGTCATAAAATATAAAAATAACTAAGGACCCCTTATGTGGAAAGTTAATCTAAAGTATAAGAAATTGTAGTAGGAATTCAATAATGAAATTTTGACATCTATCATGAGTTTATTTTGTTACATTATTTAAACACCAATCTTTATCTCCTTATCTACCCTCTATTGGGACTTTTCCATTTCTCGGATCCCTAATCATGAAGTCTTAAAGAATAGTGAGATGCCTATGTGGGGTGTGAGGATAAACCTAGTAGGGTACCACCAATGTATCATTAAACATAAGTGTGATTATATATAAAGGTGTATTAGATGATATCTTTGAGTGGCATCTCTCCTTCCTCCTCTCGGGTTAGGATTTCTTCTCTTGTGGTGAATCGAAGAGGGAGGTCTGTGCATTGTCCTCAGCACTGTATCCCCCTTTCCTCCCTCTCCCTTCCTTGTTCCTCCCTTCATATGGCCTTTACTCTCTGATTCCCTTTCTTTTCCTCGGTTTACCTGCATCTTGCATTTAAATTTCTTATGTGGTTGCTTCTATATGTTGATTACCTCACTATTTCTTCATTCGCTCTTATTGCCTAATTACCACGTTTCTGACCCCATCTTGGTCTGGTACGCTGGTTCCTTATGTGTGGTTTGGTTTGTGCTGGAAGAGAGATCATTGGTTTCCTAGAAGAGCGACCCACTGTTGTCTCCTTCTCTTTTTTGAGGTTCTCTTTATGGTGATGCTTTTCCCTGGTTTAGATTTTGGTTCGATGCTGGGGCCCTAACCCTACCCGAACTCTTCTCTGGCCTCCTTCTCCATCGCTCCTATTATGTCCGATTTGGCACAGTTGTCCTGTTCGAGGCTTTGGGAGGTGTTATTCGGGCGGTCTATGGCATCCTGGTGTTGCGATGTTCATCTCGATCTTTTTGGTTTTCTGATGGTTCTTTATTCCTAATGTTTGTGTTGGTTTGACGTTCGACTTTTGAGGTTCGAGTTGTGGATGGCCTCCTGGTTTTCAGCGTTGATGAAGTCAATGATGTTCCAAGACACTACGATGAGGTTCTGGTTTTGTATTTTGGTTCGATTCATGGGTGAAATCGTGTTATGTCATTGAAGAAGTTGAATATGTCTTTGGTGATGGTGGTTTGAAGCTCCGGTGATGGTGGTTTGAAGGTTTTTGATTTTCGACAATAGAGATGGGTTTCCTTCTGGTGGATTCTGATTACAGGTCGTGTGGTGAAGACAAAGTGTGAAGTGTGATGGCGGTTTGATGATGTGGTGGGTAATTGGTCGGTGGGCTCTCGATGGTAATCTGATGAAGATGAAGTGGAAATGAGTCATGATGATGATTATGTGTTGATAGCGGCGTCGATGTGGATGGTGTTGTTGACGTGATGACCAAAGTGATGGCGTGGTACTCGATGACTTCCCAGCGGCAGCGTGATCTTCAGCGATGCATTGGCCCGCGACATGTCCTTAGCATTTGAATTTGGTTTTTTGTTGCATGATTTTAAAATTTGAATGGTATCCTGCGGTTCCCACTTCACCCTCAAAGTGGATTTTATAAAAATAACAAAAAAATAATTTGGAGTATTACATGATAAATAAAGTGAATTTGAACATAGAAATCAGTTAACTGTTGGGTCATTGTGCCCTAACTAGGATACCATAGACCCATGACCATACCTACTTTGTCTCTATGTCAGAACAGTAGTCATAATTGGTAGTTTCATGACTTGGATTATTCCAACATGTTACATATTTCTCAGATCACTAAGATATCAATTTTAATCTTCATTAAACCTTTAATAAATAATTATTTCTGTATTTAAGGGATATTCATGTTCTACCTTTAATTAGTAATCACCCAAATCATCCACACATCCATAGTTTCATGGTTGTTTTCTTTACCTAGTGGTATTATTACTTTGAACCTTGAGATTCTGAAGAATAATCATAATGGTATAGGGTCAATCCCCTATTAGATCAATATGTACATATCTAAATAAAACCATCAAAATAGAATATATATCTCCTTAAATCATACCATAGGCTCAGTAATCATCACACCCTAACTCGTACTATACACTCAATGTGCACCATGTTCTGTCTCATGGATCTCTACCTCTTCGTATATCCAATAACCATTGATAAGTCATGCCATATTCCAATACTAACCATAATTCCATCTCAAAGTCATTGATATATAGTCTTATAACCATGCTCCCCATTTAAGGATTCAAACATCTACCCTAAGAATAATGTAGTCTTGATACAACATTTATTTTCTTACAAACTATTCAATATCCAAAACAAGTCACACATATATTATATCAATAAATGGGTCTCACGGAAACATATGCACCCAAATGCACATCAATCAAGTGTAGATATCATAGGGTACACACCTACTCTAATCATACCTTAACACATATAAGTTATTATTGTCTATATACATACACACAACCAAATCATTTCAAACAACTGTATACAAAGGACCTCTTTAGTATGGACTTCTTACCTTAGGCACATTGATTAAAAATGTTAATAGATACCAGGATTTTCCTCCTAAACCACTCACATACAACAACTAGATCGATCTCACATGAAAAGGATCCTTATAACCAATCCTAATTCTTCCGAAAAGGATTATAGAACAAGATTCAATAAAGAGGACATTATAAGGGATTAAATTCAATTAGGCTTACCCAATGAGAACTAGCCCCACAAACAGATCTAGAATTTATCGAGGGAATATGATAATTCCCTAGATCTAGTAGCATTTCCATCAAATAAATGAGAAATACTCATTATATGAGATTATAATTCATAGATTTAAATATTAAATCCCAGATCTATGACTCCTTCCAAGAATATGAGAGGAGATCTTGAAGAAATTTTAATCATAGAATAATAAATGCCTTTTACCTATGATTTTAATGGTCCAAGCTTCTAGATCCACCGGAATTAGAGTTTGAATGGAGAGGAATCACCAAGAATCACCATTGGAATCTCTAGGTTTGAGAGCCCTAGGCATAGGAGGAAGAATGAAGGCTTTCAGTGATGTTTTTGGTTAAAATACAAATTCTTTTATTAATTAAATTGTCTCATGTGGTTTGGTCACATATTTTACTAAACAATGTGCTAACCATGGGAGAATTACTACCTATTAAAGGAACCCACATGTTTTGCTACATGGTTGGGTAAACCAATTAGAAATTGTGTTTTTCCCTATCCTAGGTAACATGGTTTCCTAGATAATTTTGTATGGTTGTCTCTAATCATGTACCAAACATGAAACATTTATTATTCCTATCTGACAAGATAAATATTTTCTTAGGGGGAACCACACAATTTTTCCAAATCATGATCAAAGCATGAACCCCACATAAGGGGCTCTAAAATACTCAAAAAACACTGAGAATCTACCTAAGACATCACCCAAAATAATCATAACTCAAAAAACATTAAAATATGTACTAAAATTAATCAAAAATCACCTAGAAAATCTAATTTTGTTATATAGGGTATGACATAAATGTTGAAAAATCCATTTTTATCTTATAGATATATGATTTCTTACAATATATCAATATCATAATGCCACTACCTTAACCAATCATAGTGTATGACGTGAAAATCATAATGTTGTGATTTATGTTAATTATATATTATAATCAACATAGAATCAAATGATTTAAAATGAAAGATAATGTTAAATGTTAATGATTGGTTTCTCTTCTATGTAATTTATCTTTAATGGTTAACGTTTCCTATAATGAAACTTATGATGAATCCAATGATGAATTTATATGATAAATTAATGTGTTCCCTGTATAAGGGATACAAGTATTATAATTTTGCACCATTTACTTTTAAATTGTGAATGTTTGAGTAAATTTGATAAAGGCTCCGGGAGCATCCCTAAGAACTATATAACGAGTTATAAGGGTATAAAAATGGGATTGAAGACTTTTTGTTATTCTACATTCCTAAAAAATCTATTCTCTTTCTTCCTTGTATTTGATAGGCACTAGAATACCATGGGAGTTTATAAAAATACCACCCAAGAGCTAGATGATTTAATTCATTCTATAGATACACCATAGTGGAAGGATAACATTGGTTTCTTATCAATGTTATTTATTAAACTTGTGTCTAAAGACAAAAAAATAGTGCAACATTAGTGTAAGGTACACATGTTTTTTATTTTATATTATACATGGTTTCAGTTTCATATCATGGGGATCATGGGATTGATATTTCTTATTGTGTTACACTACTTGAATCAGTGTTATTAGATCCTTAAAAACACACAAGTGGTATCTAAGAAAAGGTTAAAGTTAACTAATTCTAGAGAACTCTCATTCAAGAACATATAACAATGTGCATATCTCCTCCTAGGATGTTCATTATTGATGAAAAGAGTTATATAGACCAATATTTAGAGTAATGGATTTCTCTGATAGGTTCATATGGATATCATGTGGGATGTGTTCATATTAGGGAATGTGTTCCCATCTATCAGTGGTATCTAAGATTATCATGCTTCAAATGATTCTTAAAATCATGTTTAAAATAAAGAATAAAATGATATCATACTTATTTTCTTTTAATACTATATATAATTTGAAAGGAGGCATTCCTTACAATATGGTCTATCATATACAGTTGTATAGTCACACTACACAATATAGGATATCTTAATCGGTGACACCGTATAAATCCTTTAGTTTTTGAAATATTTTAATATATAATATAGGGGAAGTATAAGATGGTAGAATCAATTGTTATTATTTACAATCTAAAAAACATAGACCCGTATTAACAATATGATATATGGTATACAGTTAAATATAACTCTTCAATCACTAAAGGTGATATCGAGAGCCATCATTTATCAAACGCAATACATGATATTATTTTTAAACTATTTCACCCTTAATGATATAAGATGTCATACATAATATTGATAGTGGTTTATTAATTTATTTTAAGCCATAGGAACCTATCATAAACCATGATATAGGTTTTTCACTATATCATAGCTTATTCCATAGGTGATTCATAGGATATTACATAGATTAATTGTTTTTATAATTTTTCAATTTTTAATTGAATTATAAAATTAATAAAATATTTATAAATTATAAAAATGTATTGTAGGATATTTATTTAATCTATAAAGTGTTTATAAATTAATGAATTTTTAAAATATTTATAATTAATCATTAAATTATGAAGAAGAATTTAAGAAATAAATATCCATAATATTAATTATTAATATCAAAATACCTTTGATTTATAAGGCATGACTTATAATTTTGATATAAAATATTTATATAGAAATTATAATGTAACTTGTAAAATGTTTATAAATTAAAAATAAAGATAAATATAAAGTATTTTATATTGAATTATGAATTGCTCAGAAATATTAATTGAAAATGATAAAAATTTAAAGGCCTTATGATAAAATTATTTAAGTTATATCGAAAGGTGTTTTGATTATTAATAATATAAAGGATTAAATAATAAAAATATACATGATATTTTGATCATGTAAAATGTCTATATAATAGAAATAAAATATAAAATGTTTATATATCAAATATCATATATTTAAGTAAATGTCGCATAAAGGATTATATGAAAGAGTTCATATTATAAATAAATATAAACTGTTTATATTTATTTAATTATGGAATTTACATACTACATGGCTAAATTATAAATCATTTATAATTTTTTATTTATGAATTTTTTATAAATTTTTGTCTCATGTCTTTGAATTATTAATTTTTTTAGTATTATTTTATGGTTTATTCATGAAAATAAATGTCACAATATGAATGGATGTATGGTTTATATTGAAGAGTTTAGCCACTTCTAGATATTACCATACATGCATCTGATGAGCTATATGTTAGGAATGATAAGTGATTTAGTTTTATTCTAACATGAATTTGGATTATACAAGGTTATAAGAATGAACTAAAATTTTAATTATAGTTCACACATATTAAAAGTTATAATTATGATGGAATTGGGTTCCCTCTTAAGTAAATAACCTTTGGTGGGGGTAACTTATTTCAAACATCTCAATGGTTTAGATGCTTAGGCTATGTTAATAATTGTGTGGTTTGGATACCTATCACTCCATGCTTAATGATGAGGGGATTATTTCTTTCATTTGATTTGAATCCTTTATATGTTGAGTTATATATACCTTATTCATGTGATGCATTTATATTTTTTTAAATATAGTTTTATTTTAATTTTAGTTAGTAACACAAGCTATGAGTTGTGTAAAGAATTACATATCAATATCGTTTGAACATATTTTAATAGTGGAAGGAATGGGGATTCAAAAAATAAAATCATTATAAGCTTTCATATAAGAAAATTTAATATATGATAAAAAATTTTAAATAAAAAAATATCCTTTAAAATACTATATATTAGAAAACAGTAAATGTTAAACCCAATTAAGGCTTCAATCATCCAGTCGGGTAGGTTCATTCCAAGGAAAAGTTCCTATATATTATCTTGTGTAAGGAAGGTGTAAATGGATAACCCTAAGAGTTAGGTAGCCAAATACCAATATTATATTTTGGACACACTTATCTAAGAAAACCTAATTGTTAGGATTATAAAGTAATAGAGTTGAGTTTATCCATTTGATAAATTGGGAAAAAATATTTCTCTTAACTATCCAAGAGTTATATATGATATGATTGTCATGATGACCTACCTAAATAGATATGTTTGAGAGGAACAACAAAGTGGACACATTGCTTAATGTAATTTTGATCTTGGCCTACTAATTTGTATGATGACTATTTGAAAAGGTTTCATCATTCTAATCCAAAAAAATTAAGAAAAATATTTATTAAATTAATTTAAAGAATTAACTCATATGATAAAATCTTATATTATATATAATATGGAAAAATCATCATCAAAAATTAATTTCAAATTGATACTTTAAAATTATAATCATAATGGAAGTAACTTTTCAAAATGTTATAAAAAATTTTAAAAAATCATAAGAAATAACATAAAGTTCAATGTGTTAGAGAAATACCTTAATAAGTAATAAAATATTAAAGTAGTTTAACATGTGGTTCAATATGATTAGGATAATCGTATATGTATTCACTAGAGTTTTTAAATTCATTAGACACAAAATGGCCAAAATAACTTTAATCTTTACTCATAAACCCAATATTATTGGGTATTTTAATGACTTTTAGAGACTAAAGGTTTCCAAAATATATTTCTATATTAATTGAATTTATTTTTTTAATCATTATAAATGTTTTAATAGTGTGAATGAGTTAAATAGATGTCTAACATATCATATCAAAATATTCAATGTTAATAAATTATGATTTATATGTATAAGTTCTGGTATAATATTGATAATGAATATGGGTAAAATTTTAATATAGATGAATATTGGATGCTATAATTATGAGCCTAGTTCATTGAATCCTAATGGATAAATCAAAAGTGAAGGGAAATATTTCCATGGGATGGAACTAACAATAATACTTTAGGGGGTTTTTGAAACTCCATATAGAGTCCATGTATGTTATAAATGTTATAGAAATAAATTATTTTATTCTAAATGGAATATAATGAAAAATATATATTTTAAAATTTTTATAAATAAACAATAATTCAAAATCATTATAAAAATTGGTGGATATATTTTTTTTGAATTCAAATAAAGTATAATAGATTGTTACTATGGATATTTAGAATAAAATAGAATATTTAAAAGCTTGGATAGATATGAATAAAGGATGTGTATTCTTATTGCATTTCTCTTATATGAAAAAAGAAGTTAGTTATTAATAAAGTGTTATTATGAATAACATGATATGATGTTTTGATACACATGTTTTATGATTCATCATATTTTATAGTAGTTTTCGAAGGATATAGGGATAAAATATATTTTATCTTCAAGTGTATCCAACACATTTGTTAGAATATGAATAATTAAAAATCCACCACCTATCAGTGGATTATTTCAAAGAATAAAGTCCTATTTTTAGAATAGTAATTCAAACTCATAGAACATCATATAATATATGATTAGGAATAGTTTATTTTCTGAAATATTACCTCTAAATATAAATAAGTGTTGTTTCATGAACATGATTAATTTTGTGTTTCTTAGAATGATAATATAAATAATAATATAGTTTCCAAGAGGTTATTGGTAGTATTTTTTTCTTAGAGAAATTAAAATTTAACAAATTAAAGATTATTCTAATTGAAAGTCAAACTAAATTTCACTTTATATCCTATTTTTTTGGGTATATTGGAAAACAATTAATGCAAAGGTGTTACAGTTTGTTACCATGATAATCTCAAAGGGAATATTTTTTTAAAATAGTTTCTAAATATTATGGTTTTGATAAAATTATAAATAGTTATATGTTGAAATCAAAATTCATTAATATCATAACATTAGATGTTTTGAAGTAACGGAATTTGAATACTTGTTCAAAATTTGAATATCAAGAATATGATTCCTAATATCATGAAAATTTATACTAGATCTCTTTATATCTAGTACTTATTAAAGGGTTTTAGTGGGAGTGATTTATCATATGGTCACATAGATATGTGTAAGGTATTACATAGAGATGTAATGAGTTTAATAAAATGCTAAAAGTGAAGCAAACATAAGGCCTATCTAGTGGCTTGTCATATGGTATATAATTTAATGGGGGACTATATATAGTTGTATTAATGTTACTAAAGGATTTTTTAATATAAAAAGTATCATGTTATATAAATGGAAGTATATACTTTATCATTATTTCATTTTGGATGCATATACTATATGAAGTGTAATAATAATGAACCTCTAAAAGTTTGTATAAAAACGGTACTCTTTATTACACAGTTAGACATGATTTAATACATAAACATTCACTTAATACAACTCTAAGGATCGATTGGTCTAGTATCTTGAGAAATTAGGGACATTAAATGACAACTTAAGACATAAAAATACAATATCTTTATTTAAAACATCCTTTACATGACCACAACATTCCCTCATACTGAGCATTGCATGGGATAAATTGATGACATACATGTAAAAAGGGTGAGCTATAAATCCTAGTAAAGGAGTAAACAATGCATAAAATTAAGAATACAATACATGTTAGGAAATAGTCATATAAATGGAGCATAAGAGAAATATGAACATAAAGTCATGATATAGCATGATTATCATAATATGGAAATGTGGAAACAACATTTAACATAATATTAGCATGATCCAAGGATCTTTGCACATGGAGAATGCGTAAACCCTCATTGAAATTAAATTATAATGAGTAAAAACTCATTTCAATTTACATATCATGATACTAATCTTTACATAATGCATTGGAGCGCTATCAGGGTGCACCCTTCTTAATCATTTCATTTCATGTATAAGTGTGCTACATGAATCATATAACATGGATTCACTATACAACATCATTTATTCCATGATAAAAGAATTTTTAATTAATACATGAAACTCTATAATCAATAATTAAATGTACATAAAGATGAATACCCTTGATAGATAAATGGGCATGGTATTCACTACACAATGACTTTGGCTTGGAAAAACGTGGTACAATTTCAGCAGCATAACGACATGACATGAGAATTCATAAAAATGGTTAGTGAGAGAGAAAGGGGTTTCTCATAATATTTACATGAAATTTACAGTAATATAACATATTTACACATGTACCAACATATTTAATGGAATTTATATTCATAATACAAAATAATTTATTGAATGTAAATGAAAAGAGAGAATTTCCTTATGGAATTTTAGCATGGTAACGGGTGTACATGGGAGGACTTAGTGGGAGAGTAAGAGGTCACTAATCACTAAAAAATAAGTAGGGAAGTATGGTTGAGGTTATAAATCATACCCCAACATTTTTAATTGAAAAAAATGGTATAAAAACATAATGAAATTTGGAAAAAATGTGAAAGGAATAAATCTATTACTTGGAAGTGTGATCCAAAGGCACGGGAGAGGCTTGAGAGAGGCTTCGTGGGAGCTTGGGGAGCCATGGTAGGATTATAAATAGAGTAGGGATGTTTTTGGTTGGGATACAAATGATTTTAGTGAATATTAATTGGGATCTTGGGTTGGTTTATATTGGAAAAGAGAGAGAATTCATTATTATTTAGGTTTTGGACACTACACATTAAACTAATCAAAACAATAAACCACACCATGGTATTTTCCTATCGTTTTTTATACCAAATGGGATTAGAAAACATTATTTTATAAGTCCAATGGCCGAAATTCTTAAAATATTAGGCTTTCTTATGTGGATGTGAGTCACTCTCTCAAGAAAATCATTTTAAAAGTTAAAATGTTTTATAAGTCTTGGACGGTCCACTAAGGCTTTGTAAAATAAATCAAAATAACCTAAAATCACATTATTTTAATGGTAAAATATATATTGGCCAAAAAACCCATTTATAGTTTTTTATTACATCATTATTGGGTCATTATGGTGTCATAAAACACATTATATATTTAAATGGTATTTAATTTTTACCCAAAAATTTGACTATCTCAAAAAATTAGGAAAAAATCACCATTGGATAATTTAGACATCCTGATTCCAAAACAAATATTCATTATATCTAAATAATTTTCTAAATATGTGAATTTTTACTTTTAAAATAAAAATAGACATTTATCTAAAATTCATAGGTTTTGACGAAAACAGCTTTCAAACCATAATAAAAATTACAATTGTATTCATAAAAATTACATGTTCATTTAAATTTTATAAAAATTAATTTAGTAATAATATTTAATTAAAATATTATTTTATTAAAAATCCATTAATTTAACAAAATAGATTTCGTAATTGAATATTAAGTAAAATATATTATTTGGGATTTAAAAACTATTTACTAATTAAAAATAATAAAATTAATGTATATTATTTATTCTATAAAAAATTCACATAATAATAGTGCTAGGGTCTTGTTACACAACCCATTATAACACCTACATAAAACCTAAGGGTAAGATGTGCGATAGTGACAGACTCTTGGGAAGGCTCAGATAACATCACTTGGGTGGTAATCTCTATTAACTCTCACTTCTCTCGTAGGCGGTTCTGCTCAAGCTTAACATATTGAATCTTGGCTTGGGATTGTTAAAGAGTGAAGCCTAGTGATGCTACCTCCTTTTTGAGCTCTAAAAAATGGGATTCATATGGATAATTTCTACTAGATGAGGTCATCGCTTCCTTTGTCTGAGTAAATTGGATTTGTTAAAGCCCTATACTTATACTAATCATGTGTTCATTGTTTAATGACTATATTAGAAACAGTAAAAATTATTAACGGTATTTTAAAATACAAAAACATAAAACCAAGGAAGTTCAAATTTTATATAACCATTTTACAAAATAATTCATTTAATTATATAAAGAGGAATTTTCAATAATAAATGTTTGGATCATTACAATCGTCCCCCCACCCTAAGATATTTCGTCCTCAATATTTCCTTTTCCCACACTAAAATAAATTAGGGTAAATCTGCTTCATCACTTCCTTTGATTCCCACGTTGCTTATTCAAACTTGGGGTTTCTCCATAACACCTTGACAATTGGAATTGTCTTATTTTGTATAAATGTTTCCCTGTGATCTAAGCTCTTCACAAACTTATCTTCATAAGAGAGGTCATTATCCAATAGTACCACCTATGTATTGAGTATATGTGATGGTTCATGTATGTACTTCCTTAAGAGAAATACATGGAATACATCATGTACTTGAGATAGGTTCTGTGGGAGTTCTAGTCGATAGGCCACTAATGCGATCAAGAATCTCAAAAGAGACGATGTACCTTGGACTAAGCTTTACATTATTCCCAAATATCATAACTCTATTCCATTGTGATATGCAAAGGAATACCATTTCTCTGATATCAAACTCTAGGTATCGTCGACGATTATTAGTATAGCTCTTTTTTCAACTCTGGGCATCTTTAATGTGTTGTTGGATGGTCTAAAAATTCTTCACCATTTCTTTGACCATTTCTAAACCTAAGAGTTTTCGCTCCCCAACTTCATCCCAACATGTCGGTGTTCTACACCTCTTACCATAAAGGGCTTCATAAGGAGCCATTTGGATACTTGTGTGAAACTATTATTATAAAGGAAGTCAACTAGAGGATGATGTTGATCTCATCCTCCTTTAAAGTCCATTGAGCATTCTCTCAACATGTCGTCAAGTGTTTTGATAGTCCACTCAAAATGGCCATCAGTTTGAGGATGATAATTCATATTTATGTTTAGATCAATATTCAGATAAAGTTGAAGACTCTTCCAGAACATAGAGGTGAATCTTTGATCTCAGTCATATACAATAGATAGTGGTACTCCAAGCAGCCTTACCACTACTCTGATATATATTCATTCCAGTTGATCTCATGAGAAATCCTCTCAAATTTCAATGAAGTGTGTAGACTTTGTAAGATTATCCACAATAACCCAGATAGTATTGTTTCCTTTGGATGTCTTCAGAAGTCCAGTGAAAAATTCCATGGTGATGTTCTCCCATTTCCATGCTGGTATGGGTAATGGTTGCATCATCCCCTTATACTTATTCCTCTCATCCTTCACTTGCTGAAATACCAAGAACATCGATGTATACTCAGTAATCTCCTTATTCATGTTATCCCACCAATAATACTCTCAAATATCTCGATACATCATTGTGTTTCCTAGGTGAATGGAGAAATTTTAACTATGTGCATCATCCAAAACTTCTTTCATCAACTCTGGATTTGATGGAACACATATTCTTGACCAAAATCTCACATTTACTTCTTCATTAACATTGAACTCTGATTATTTCCCTTTTCTGATAGTTTCTACTTTCTTCTGAATTCCCACATCATCCATTTGAGCACCCTCTAACCTTTCCAAAGAGACAGTTGAGCAATCATTTCTGAAAGGATTGATAATTTTCCCTTCTTTATGATTACCATTTCCATCTTCATCAAATCTAAGAAGATTTGATCCTTTTCAATTCTCATCAACGATAAAATTGATGGATCCTTTCTACTTAGATCATCTACCACCTTGTTCACTTTCCCAGGGTGGTAATGGATTGAGAAGTCATAGTCTTTGATCAGCTCTAGACGGCTTTGTTGGCTCATATTCAACTCTATCTGTGTGAATATATACTTGAGGATTTTCTGATACGTATATATTTCACACTTCTCCCCAAAGAGGTAATGCCTCCAAATTTTTAAAGCGAAGATTACTACAGCCAACTCCAAATCATGTGTTGTATATTTTTTCTCATTAACATTCAATTATCTTGAAGCATAGGTAATTACTTTTTCATTTTTTATCAATACACATCTTAGGTTCTTCATTGAAGCATCACAAAATACCACAAAAATTTTTCCACTTGTGGGTAATGTGAGTGCGGGCGTAGTGATAAGCCTCCTTTTCAACACCTTGAAGCTCTCTTCATATTAATCACTCCAAGAAAACATCACTCCCTTCCAAGTTATCTTGGTAGATGGGTTTGATAGTTTTGATAAATTTCTCACAAATCAGCGATAATATCTGGCTAACACAAGGAATCTATAGATATTTGTCACAGATGTTGGCCTCGACCATCCCTCAATTATAGTTGTCTTGGAGGGATATATAGATATCACATTGGTTGTGATGATACGACCCAAGAATGAGACCTCCTTCAACCAAAACTCACAGTTGTTATACTTTTCATATATTCTCCTTTCACAAGGTCTCTAGTATAGTGATTAAATACTCGTCATGTTTCTCCTTGGTTTTGGAGTATATTTGAATATCGTCTATAAAGACAACAAAAAATTTGTTGTGGTAAAATCTAAAGACTCTATTAATCAATTCCATGAATATTTCTGAATCATTATAGATTCTAAAAGGCATTACTATGAATTCATAGGGAATGTACCTTGTACAAAAAGTAGTCTTGGGTATATCCTCCTTTTTCACCCATACTTGGTATTATCCCAACCGAAAATCCACCTTGGAGAAGTATTGTGCTCCATGTAGTTGATCAAACAAGTCATAAATTCGTGGAATAGGATACTTATTCTTTATCGTGATTTTGTTGAGATCACAATAATCATTGTAAAGTAGAATTGACCCATCCTTCTTCTTGACAAAGAGGACTGGTGCACCCCATGGTGAAGTACTTGGGTGTATAAACCCTTTATCCATGTTCTCCTGTAGTTGTTTCTTCAGCTCCATAAGCTCCACAACAACCATTCTATATGGAGTCTTGGATATTGTCAATTCCTCAGGTATAAGATCAATTGAGAATTCAACATCTCTTCTTGAAGTAAGAGTAGTAAATTCCTCGAAAAACACTTCAGCGAATCCCCTCATAAGAGCCATGTTATCAAGGATGGTTTCTTCTTTAGACTCAATCATCTGAGTAAGATACGTGTGCTCGTATGTTAGAAATATACATGCTTGAGATGATGGTTCTAAAGAATATTCATCCTCCTCCTTCCACTTGTACAGAACCAATGGTTGATTCTCTATATGGAGAGTGATTTCCCTCTCACAGAAAGTTATGTTGGATCAATATAAGGAAATCCAATCCTGCTATGAATTGAATCAAATTCCACTATAGTTAGTATGATGAGGTTCATCGGGAATTTCAATAAACAAATTATGAAAAAGGAGGAGTTATATTCATGGGATGCAAAGATTTTCCCATTTATCATTCTCACCGATATCTTTACTTCCATGATTTATAGTGGTGTTGGGATTGTTCTACTAAATATTCTTAATATAAAAGAGGACATAGAACTAGAATCAAAAAGTATGATCACTATTCTTGAATGAATAACTAGCATACCTGTCATCACTTAATTTTCAGGGTTCACTTCAGTGGTAGTGGTGGAAAAAATCTTTCCCTTGCTGCCTTGGAGGTTGTTGGTTTCCTCCAAAAACCCTTATCTTAGGGTAATAGTTTGCAAAGTTCCATGGTTATTTGTAGTTGAAGCAATGAAAAATGCATTGAGGGTCGAACAGAGCATTCCTCTCCTTTGTCGCAGCAACGGGTTTTTCTTGTCGGAAGTTAATATCTAGGTTCCCTTATCTTTCACATCTAAATCATTTCCTCATCCCCTTAAGGTATTTTCTGGGGTACTTCTTTCTACACTTTCAGAAAGTGGGGTGATAGATTTTCTTAGCACCGTTGGATTTTTCCACCGGACCACAAAAATTAAATTCCACCTTACACTTCTTATCTCTCTGATACCCCTAAGATTTTCCGATCACCATTTCGACTTTGAGGTCACATCAGACAATTTTCTCATAGCTATCAAAGTCATGGATCACTATGGATTTATGTAGGCTAGGTTTTATCCAACTAAAGAAGTGGTCAACCTTGCATTCGAGGGTAACAAAAAATCTGGAGGTGTATCGTGTAATCCTTGTGATGTTGGTCTCATAAGCTCTGATGGATTTGTCGACTTTTTGCTTGAGGGTAAGTAAGTCCTTTTCTATCTTTAGTCAGAGGGTGCGAGGAAAATATTTATCGAAAAACATTTTCTATAAATCCTTCCATTCCAATGCATCGATCTATTCCTCAGGATTCATATTTTTGATCAATGTCCACCATTGATCTGCTTAACCCTTTATATGATAAGCATCCAGAAGAACCTTCTCTTATTCGGAACACTGAAGGATAGATAAGATCTTTTAAAAAAAGATGGTCCATTGTTCAGCGATTGATGGATCAGATGGTCCATTAAAAGTAGGAGGCCTTTGTCTCATGAATCCCTCAATTACTTATTGTTCTTTCTTAGGGGGGTTTAACATTCTTCCTGATCCATGTTTCTATTCAAATCTTGAGTTAACTAGGAGATTATTGTGGCAAAGTTTGTGATTCTCACTCCCATCGGTCTGGGCATCTCATTCGAATAGTTATCACACAGATCTTCACATCAGTTGTTAGCCTGAGTCCTCTTATTACCGGTCATTGGCCGGAATAAAAGGAATGTTTGGGGTAATGTATAATGGGGAAACCAACGACAAAAAGAGATAACTTATATATTACTTTTATATAATTAACTTATAAATTTATAGGCTTCAACTTATGTTATCCATGATCTATTACCAACATATATTCTTAGGATAATTTTTTTATTACCTTAACATTGGTTCATACTAAGCTTATGAATTTACCAAATCATTCCCTTAGGAGTATCGTAAAAAATAGTGAAACAAGTCCCATTGTCATGCACTAGTTTCTGTTTGAGTCTAGCTCAAAGTGGTGTTTTCAGGTTTTACCCCTAGATACCTATGTTCCAAAGCCACCTCTACCTGCTTGTATCGGAACAGGGATGTATTTTATTGATAAACCACTTACTCAATACTCACCAAAATTTATGGATGTTTTTATTATTATTAGTATTATCCCTAAGGATTTCACTAGGTTTTTCTAATCATAATCCCAAAAATAACTAAACCTATCCTATGATACCAACTATACCAACCTAGCTTTTTATTACAGACTTAAACAAGATTTATTACATAAACTTTCACTTAATACAACTTTGAGGATTTATAACTCTAGTGTCTTGGGAAATTAAAGACATTACATGACAACTTAAGACATAAAAATACAACATATTTATTGAAAACTTTCTTTACATGACCACAACATTCCCTCATACCTAGCATTTTATAGGATAACCTAAGGACATATATGGGAAAAGGGTAAGCTATAAATCCCATTAAGGGATTAAAAAAGGCATAAAATAAAGTATAAAATACATTTTAGGCAATAGGGATATCAATGGATCATAAGAGAAACATGAACATAGAGGCATGATTATAGCATTATTATCATAACATGAAATGTGTCAACAACATTTAACATGATATTATCATGAGACAAGTCACTTTGCACTTAACGTATCATGATTCAAATCCTTACCCAATACATTGGATCGTTTTCAGGACACACCCTTCTTAATCATTTCATTTTAGGTATAAGTGTTCCACGTGGATCATATAACATGGATTCATTAAACATAATCATTTATTCCACGATAAAGGAATATGGAATTAATACATGAAAATATATAATAAATAAGAAAATGTGCATAAAGGTGAATATACTTGATATAGAAATGGTCATGGTATTCACTACATAATGACTTTGGCTTGGAAAAACGCAGTGCAATTTCGGCAGCATAACAGTGTGACATGAAAATTCATAAAAATTGTTGATGAGAGAGAAAGGGGTGTCTCATAATATGTACATGAAATTGGAATTAAGGGGGTCATATAGATACATTTACCAACATATGTAGTGGAATTTAGATTCATTATATAAAATAATTTCTTGAATGTAAATGAGAAGAGAGAAATTACTTAAGTAATTTCAACATGGTAACAGGTGTACATGGAAGAAATTAATGAGAGAAAAGGTGATCCCTCATCCTTAAAATATAAGGATGTGAGTATAGGGGAGGTTAAAAATCATACCACAACATTTTTAATTGAAAACAAAATGATATAACAACATAATTAAATTTGGACAAAAATGAGAATAGAATAAATCTGTTACATGGAAGTGTGATCCCAAAGGATTGGGAGAGTCTTGAGAGAGGTTTATTGGGAGATATGGGTGCCTTATGAGGATTTTAGAGAGATTAGGGAAGAGGTTGGTCGGGCCCCAAAGGTTTTGAGTGAATAGGAAGTGATAGCTTGGGTGGGATTTTATAGGAAAAGAGAGGGAATTCTTTATTATTTAGGTTTTGGACACTACACATTAAACTAATCAAAACCACAAACCATACCATGGTTTTTTACCGTGGTTTTTTTTCCAAATATGAGAGTAAAAAATTATTTTATAAGTCCAATGGCCTAAATTATTAAAATATCAGGCTTTCTTATGTGGAGGGGAGTCACACTCTCAATGAAATCATTTTAAAATTTAAAATCTTTTATAAGTCTAGGAGGGTTCACTAAGGCTTTGTAAAAAAATAAAACAAACCTATAATCACATTATTTTAATGGTAAAACATATATTTTCTGAACATACCATTTATATTATTTTATTACTTCACTATTGGGTCATTATGAACTCATAAAACACATTATATATTTAAATGGTATTTAATTTTTAACCAAAAAAATCGACTGTCTCAGAAAATTATGAAAAATTTCGACGTCCTGATTCCAAAAATAATATTCATTTTATCTTAATAATTTTCTAAATATGTGAATTTTTACTTTTAAAATAAAAACTAACATTTATCAAAATTTTATGGGTTTTGACAAAAATAGCTTTCAAACCTTAATAAATATTTCAATTGTATTCATAAAAATTATACAATAATTTATATTTAATAAAAATTAATTTAGTAATAATATTTTATTAAAATATTATTTAATTCAAAAATCCATTAATACATAGAAATATATTTCTTAATTGAATATTAACTAAAAAATACTATTTATGCTTTAAAAACTATTTAAAAAGTAACAATAATAAAATGAATGTATATTATTTATTCTATACAAAATAATGCACATTATCATAGTGCTAGGGTCTTGTTACATAACCCCTTATAACACTGCATAAGATCTAAGGGTAAGGTGTGTGATGGTGACATACTCTTAGGGAGGCTCAGATTACATCGTGTGGTTGGTAATCACTATTATCTTCCACTTCTCCCATAGAAGGTTCCACTCAAGCTTAACATGTTGAAGTTCAGCTTGTGCTTGGTCAAGAGAGAAGCCCAGTGACACCACCTCCTTTTTGAGCTCTGGTAAATGGGATTCATATGGAGCAATTCTACTGGATAAGGTCATCACTTCCTTTTTCTGAGAAAATTGGATTTGTTAAAGCCCTATATTTATACTTATCATGTGGTGACTGTTCAATGGCTATATTGTCAATAGTAACAATTCTTAATGGTATTTTTAAATCCAAAAACATAAAACCAAGGAAATACATATTTTATATAACCATTTTACATGATAAGACATTTAATTAGATCAAGAGGAATTTTAATTAATAAATGTTTGGTTCATTACAGTTTGACTTTGAGTTATCCCTAATTTATGTTCTTCATAAATTATTATAGCTTATGATGAAATGTTAACATTATCATGGATAATATTTTTTATAGATATGTGAAATATACTCATAATACATAAAAATATTTTTTTTGTGTAGGATGAACTATCAAATATTATACATAGAGTGTCTTACATTATTTCATTGGTATGTTATGGGTGCATATTTTATATTAAATCAGCATAGCAAAGGTTGAAAAGATACCTAGCATGAGAACATTCTCACTTTGATGCATTTCTTATTATATCCTTGAGGGTGATCTGATTATGGGTGATTAGGTATGTTTCTAATTATGTTATTGGTTGGGGATTAACCATGATTGGATTTTTCCTCTCATATATTGAGTATGACATCTTGACTCTCAATTGAGATAAAATGAGAAAATGTATATCCATACCTAGATAAATTTCATGTGGTGAAATTTATTAATTGGATGAGGAGTATTGAAAGAGAGTTGTCGCACGCACTCTCAAAAGAACTTCAAAAGTGAGTTATGTTGGATAAAACTCCAAGCACAACACTCTATGAAGCTAATGTTTAGTTTACTTGGTGTAGCATAGGGGGCTAACCAAGGTCGTCTCTCAAAGGAGGAAGTGAATTAAAACATCTTATTAGAGGTATTCTAAAAATAAAATAAAAGAGAATAAAAACACTACTAGAAAAGGATGGGGGTTGTTTATAGTTTATGAATCTAGAAGAAGTTTGCTGGAAGAAGATTGTATTTTTTTTGTTTTTAGTTTTGAAATGAAGTTTCGATTAGAATGACACAACAAGAAGATGTTTTTTTAGAAATCTATTTTAAAAGGCGTAATCGATCTAACTCTACCTCTTCAATCATTTATTAATCATTATCATTTAAATTAATATCCACTTAATTATGATCCCTTAATTTGTTAAATCCCGAACCCTACGAGAATTAACTTTACCACGAAGATTGAAGTGAATTTAAACCTTAGGATAACTTCGGAACATGCAATCGCGACACCCTGCTTTGATTGATGCTCTAAAATTAGCTTATGGTCAGTGGTAAATTAAGGCACATAACCACTCTGGAAATGAGGATTAATTGAGTTTAGGGATTATATTTGAACTCTACAAATTGATCCCATGTGGTTTTGAATTACCGGTTAAGGTTGCGCTCTCACAGTTCACACAATTCCCGACCTCGCGTGTTTTGTGTTAACTATTCAATTGCTTGCTTAGTTTCATTTAAATTAAAAACTCAATTAATATATCATAATATGTGAATTACAGTATCTCATTGATTCAAAATAAATGAATGAAGAAGGATAGAGGTCGATCGATTACTAAAAAGAACTACTCTTCCATGGGTGGTGTAGTCATCGTGGAGATGTTTTGCATAAGCAACGGATTGAAAGGGTAGAACCCAATCTTTTCTCCACTCTTGATTCCAACCCAATTAAGAAGATTAAGATAAGAAGAATAGGGATGAACACAGAATATTATTTGAAGAAAAATTCAAGAAACAAACATGAAAGAAAAGAAATACAAAGAAGAGGTGAGAGAGGAGAGCCTTTTTGGAAGAGAGGTTTGCACAAAGTCTTACTTCTTCCAAGAGTTGTGAGGGGCTCCCAAGAGACACCCTTTCGGCCACACCTTCCCAAAGCCTCCACCAGCCCTCTCAAAGAGTTAAAACCCCCTTTAAATAGAGTTTGTGAGGGCTAGGGATACATAACTTTTTAAGTGTGAAATGAAAATCTCGGCTAAATATTTTATTCCAACTTGCACCGCCAATTTGACCTCCAAAACGCGTGAATTGACCGGCCTTCCAGAAGGATGATTTGTGCCACATCATGTCCCCGAGCTTTCCTCAAAATTTGGGCTCAATCCAAGCCCGTATGTAGAGGATATGGCCCAAATACAGAACCTTCTCCATTCTGGCGAGCCCAGCCCAACTTTGATTTCATGGCCCAATTTGAACAACCGAATGAACTCTTTTGCTCTAGTGTCCTGAATAAAAGTTGTAGATAATTAAGTTAGGAACACTGTTACAAAATTTCAAATTCAAATAATAAATATAACAATATTTATCTTCGAAATACTACAGTGCACTATTAAGGGTAAAACTGGAATTTTCACCAAATTTTCAAATGAATGATCAAATCCCAAATATTTCATAAATAAACATGTTTAACACAACGTGAGGAAATTATATCATTTATTATCAATAAAATATTCAATAAAATAGTGTTTTATCAACTCCCCCACACTTACCCTTTTGCACTCCTGGGCAAAATCTCATATCAAGTAAACATCAATATCAAATCAAAACCAATTTTAAAACACATATCCTTAAGATCAATCAATTTCACAACAAGAATAAAAAGATATCATGCCTCATAAATAACCTTATTTCAAGTTCTCTATTTATATCATTCAATATATTTCCACTTCATTTATCCGCCCATGCACAAAACACTTACCTCGCATAAATTTTCTCTCATCACTCAAATATCCATTTTTTTTGCAATGTCTTTCTCATCCAAACTCATACAAGGGTCACCATAGGCTTGATAGATTCCTACATCGCTACCCGATGTGATTAAAGGACATATGTTTATCATGAGGACTTTTCAGGGTTGTTCTGTGGCTTTCGGTTGGTAGGATTAATATGTGAAAAACTCTGAGGCTGAATGAGGAGGGCTTGACTCTTTTGAAGCAAAATTGCATTAATCTAATTTTCGCTTAAATATGGTCTTCTCTTCAATACCCATAGTATCAATTCAGCTCCATCTTCATGAAAAGTCATGAAAGGTTTACACCATTCATCATTTCAGCATAAAAAATGTCAATCTTCTCAAACATGATTTTCTTGAAAGCTCCAGATGGGCACAACTTTCCACCTCAATTAGAAGCTCCAGAAAAGGCACAGCTTCACTTGTCATGAAAGCTCCAGAAAAGGCACAGCTTTCAATATAATGACTTTCTTTAGCAGCAAACACATCTCTTCAGAATTTAATTTTCCACCCAAAGTATCACATAATGTGGTGGCACAACACAAGACAGCTTCCCCCACACTTAAGCTCAACTAGATTATGCAATTTCACTTCAAGAGTTGGTTGGATAGGGAAAATTGGCTTGTAATGTGGCTTAACCTAACAGGTTGTGCATGGCTTCTAAGGGCTACAAGGATTAAATATTCAAGGTAGGCCATTATAAAAAAGGATTCTTTGAAATAGGGGTTTTAATACCAAACAAATGCCTCAATCATTTAAACACAAGTACCTCAACCCTCAAGTTTTGACAGGAATAGATCAAATTCTGGTTAAATCAAGTATGGTTTGGTTCTCTCAAGAAGTGAGGTGAATGTAAAGAATATGAAAATAATGGTTTAGAATCCTCACAGGAAAGTGATTTCAAATATAAAGACAGTGAGATTGGCATGGGATTCAAAATTCAGCGTACTTTTCATGAAATTACTAAATGTTTGAACTTGAAACAAAGTCATTTCAGCATTCATTTAAGCTTAGTTTCAAGGGGTAAATTGTTTCACTTATTGATATGGATTTAAAAATGGTGATGAGAATCATTTCATCTCAAAAGTTTCAAAAACACACATAAAATTGTAAAATAAACACACATATTTTGAAAAACACACAAATTTTTTTTTTGGTTTTTTTTTTAACAGGAAAACAATTGAAATTACTAAACTAAAAGGTTCCCTCCCCCACACTTAAAATATTGCATTGTCCTCAATGTGAACCCGTGAGATGATATATGCACATGAAATGCATAATTTTTAAATAGGACAAATAATATAAAAGTGAAAGGGTTAGGAACAGCCTGATGTGATCAAGTGATGACGGGGTCATGCAGTGTGATAAAATCCACTGCATTAGTAGGATGTCCCTCAATGTATCTCTTCAAACGTAGCCCATTGACTGTAAAGCTCCTTCCAGTGTCCTCTTGTGTGATCTCCACTGCACCATAAGGAAAAACATTAGACACAATATAAGGACCTAACCATCTGGAACGCAACTTACCAGGCATCAACTTCAGTCGTGAACTATAGAGAAGGACTTTCTCTCCAATATGAAACTCCCTTTGTTGGATCATTTTGTCATGAGCTGCTTTTGATCTTTCCTTGTAGAGCCTTGAGTTCTCATATGATGACAGGCGAATCTCCTCAAGCTCTTGAATTTGCAACTTCCTTTGAATTCCAGCTTGGGCCAAATCCATGTTACACTTCTTTATAGCCCAATATGCCCGATGCTCGACTTCCACGGGGAGATGACACGCTTTCCCAAAAACAATTCGAAATGGGGACATACCAATGGGGGTCTTGTATGCTGTCCTATAAGCCCACAATGCATCATCCAAGCGCTTGCTCCAATCCTTCCTATTTGGCTGCACGGTTTTCTCCAAGATTTGTTTCAACTCACGATTTGAAACCTCAGCCTGGCCATTTGTTTGGGGGTGGTATGGTGTTGATGTTTTGTGTGTCACCCCATACTTCTGAAGGAGGGAAGCAAAATTCCTATTGCAAAAGTGTGTCCCTTGGTCACTGATGATGGCCTTTGGTACTCCAAACCTGCAAAAAATCTCTGCTTTGACAAAATCCACAACAACATGAGAATCGTCAGTCCTGGTGGCCTTGGCCTCCACCCATTTACTCACATAATCGACAGCAACAAGGATATACAAGAAACCAAATGAACTAGGAAAAGGTCCCATAAAATCAATTCCCCAAACGTCAAAAATCTCACAGAATAAAATGGGTTGTTGGGGCATCTCGTGTCTTCTTGAAATGTTTCCAGTGTGTTGGCAACGAGAGCATGACTTACAAAATACATGGGAATCATGGAATAAACTAGGCCAATATAATCCTGAGTCTAAAACCTTCCTAGCTGTCCGTTGGGGTCCAAAGTGTCCACTACAAGCAAGTGTATGACAGAAATGCAAAAAAGACTCAAACTCATGATCGGGAACACACCTCCTAATGACTTGGTCACTACACATGCGCCAGAGGTATGGATCATCCCACACATAATACCTAGACTCACTTTTTAATTTTTGGACTTGATGCTTCTTCAAATTTACTGGGATTTCAGAGCCAACAATGTAATTAACTAAATCAGCATACCAAGGATGCTTACCTGAGATGGTATAGAGATGCTCATCGGGGAAAGTGTCCCGAAGTGGTACCTGGTCCAAGGTGTCACCCTCTAGTGTGTGAGTAAGCCTACTCATGTGGTCTGCCACCAAATTCTCTGACCCCTTCTTGTCCTTTATCTCAAGGTCAAACTCTTGAAGAAGTAGCATCCAACGGATAAGTCGTGGCTTTGTATCTGGCTTCTTTAGGAGGTACCTCAAAGCTGCATGGTCAGAAAAAACAACTACTTTAGAGCCCAATAAATATGAACGAAATTTATCTAAAGCAAATATAACAGCAAGAAACTCCTTTTCTGTTGTGGTGTAGTTTGATTGGGCTGAATCTAGTGTCCTCGATGCATAGGCGATCACATGTGAACGTCCCTCCACCCTCTGAGATAAGACAGCTCCAACCGCGAAGTTGGAGGCGTCACACATAAGCTCAAAAGGAATCTCCCACCGTGGGGGATGTATGATCGGTGGAGTGGTCAGACACTTCTTTAGCTCATCAAATGATACCCTGTATGAATCATCAAAATTGAAGTCAATATCTTTTTGAAGCAATCGAGATAAGGGTAGAGCGATCTTACTAAAATCTCTGATGAAGCGTCGATAAAATCCAGCATGTCCAAGGAATGATCGAACATCACGCACACATGAAGGGTAGGGTAAGGATGAAATGATGTCTACCTTAGATCTATCAACCTCTATCCCATGTTTTGACACTACATGCCCTAAGACAATGCCATGCTCTACCATGAAATGACACTTTTCAAAGTTCAGGACTAGATTCTTCTCAATACAACGATTCAACACATTTTCCAAACTACTTAGACATTCATCAAATGAAGATCCATACACTGTAAAATCATCCATAAATACCTCCATGCAGGTCTCAATAAAATCAGAAAAAATACTCACCATGCATCTCTGGAAGGTACCTGGGGCATTGCAAAGTCCAAATGGCATCCTCCGATAGGCAAATGTCCCAAAGGGACAGGTGAATGTAGTCTTCTCCTGATCCTCCGGAGCTATAGGAACCTGAAAATATCCAGAAAATCCATCCAAGAAACAATAGTGTGTCTTCCCAGCTAGTCTCTCAAGCATCTGATCAATAAATGGGAGGGGGAAATGATCTTTGCGAGTGGAATGATTTAGTTTCCTATAATCAATACACACGCGCCAACTGTTTTGTACCCTCATTGGAACTAACTCATCTTTCTCATTTTTAACAACAGTAACACCACTTTTCTTAGGCACAACCTGAATAGGACTTACCCACTGAGAATCTGAAATGGGATAGATTATACCTGCCTCGAGCAATTTTTCAACCTCTTTTTTAACAACCTCCAGAAGGGTTGGATTGAGTCTCCTTTGTGGTTGCCTCACCGGTTTAGCTCCATCTTCCAAAAGAATCCTATGCATGCAAATGGAGGGGCTAATACCTGATATGTCAGCCAAGGTCCATCCGATTGCCCTGATGTTCTCCCTCAAAAGATTCAAAAGTTTTTCTTCATGTTCAAAAGAGAGATTGTTAGCAATGATAATAGGTAATTTTTCACCACTTAACAAGTATGAGTATTTGAGATTTGGTGGCAATGGCTTTAGTTCCAGTGATGGTGGCTGCTGAATGGATGGAAGCATGAGTGGCGTAGACATCTGTGCACAATCATACATATCATCTGAATGAGAGAACAATGCATCAAATCCATCAGAAAAATTAGCAGCCATATCATAATCAGAGTATACATGCTCAGAATTCGAATATGATTGGACAAATGAACCAATCCCAAGATCAGAAAGATCATGAATTAAAGGGGATGAAGTAGAATGAGACATTAAGTTGGACCCAATACTCATTATTTCATTAAGAAGTGAATAGTCCCCAAGAGATTGGGAATCAAAAATAGAGGGACTATCACATGGAGACTCAGAATGAGAGAGAAAGAATGATGAGTGTTCCTCTGGTGGGTACTTCATAGAATCCAGGATTTTAAACCTCACGATTTCATCCCCGAATTCCATGGAAAGAGTACCCTCATGAACATTGATAATGGTCTTAGCAGTTTTGAGGAAGGGTCTACCAAGAATGATAGGGGCATGAGAACTTACCTGGTCATCTTCCATGTTTAGTACATAGAAATCAGCAGGGAAGATCATGTCCTTTACCTTTACCAACACATCTTCAAGGACACCAGCCGGATATGCTGTAGCTCTATTCGCTAGCTGCACCACTACCCTTGTAGGCTTGAGCTCACCAATCTGCAATGAAGAGAAAACAGAGTGAGGCATCACATTTATTGAAGCTCCTAAATCACAAAGAGCATCAGAGAAGTGAAACTCCCCTATGGTGCATGGGATGGTGAATGTCCCGGGATCCTTGCACTTTGTTGGCATTGCTAGAGTTGGTGTAATGAGTGCTGAGACATTCCTTCCAAGGTTGATCCTCTCATTTCCCTTGAGCCCTCTTCGATTGGTACAAAGTTCTTTTAAGAATTTGGCATACCTTGGGATTTGCTTAATGGCTTCGAGTAGAGGAATGTTGATCTCCACACGCTTGAATGTGTCCAAAACCTCCTTTTGCATTGCTTCTTCAGCCATCTTCTTGGTTTGAACAACCCTGTTTGGAAAAGGAAGTGGTTTAGGAGGAACATCATCAATCTTTTTCTTACCTTTATCTTTCTCCTTGGATTGTTCATCAGTTGGTATGGAACGTGGCTTCTCTGAAGTTGAGGTGAATCCCGGTGGAATGGTAGGTACAGCTGTATCGTTCATTTGCTTCCCACTTCTCAATGTTATGGCACTAACATTCCCCTTTGGATTTGGAGTGGGTTGGGAAGGTAGATTTCCAGAATTCTTACTTACAAGTTCATGGAGGGCGGTGGCAATCTGGCTCATTTGAGTCTTCAACTCCCTCAGCTCCGAACCTTGACTTTTCAACACATTCTGTTGATTAAGAACAATTTGTTTCAAAAGATCATCAGTGTTAGAGTCTACCTTGGGTTGGAGATTCCCTTGTTGCTGACTTGTTGATGTTTGAGCTTCAAATCTCCTTTGGGGTTGTTGGAAACCCTGTTGGTAAGGTGGAGGCTGCTGGAAGTTTTGTTGAAAGGGTGGCCTTTGTTGTTGTCAAGATCCATACCTCATGTCCGACTGATCTTTCCACCCTTGGTTGTATGTTGGAGCAAATGAATCAAACTTCTTTTGGGGATATGGTTGTTGTTGCTGCTGAAATGGTCTCCCAGGGAACACTGCTGCACAATCTTCTGTCTCTTATAGTTGTGGGCAACAGTCAGTTGGGTGGCTTGTCTCAGTGCAAATACCACAAGGCCTTGAAGGAGGGGGTTGGGATGTCTTTTGAGCCAATGCAATCTGCCTCACCATAGTTGTCAATTCTTCTAACTTAGTATCAATCAAATGACTTTCAAGAGAAGAAGGACTTACTTGATGTACTCCTCGAACATGTGGTGTACCTCTATCACCGAATTGTTGAGAGTTTTGGGCCATTTTGTCGATCAATGCACGTGCGGCTACTGGTGTCTTGTCCACCAATGCTCCTCCAGCTGCAGCATCCACCATGCTCCTCTCCATGGGTGTGAGTCCTTCGTAGAAGTATTGGATGAGGAGTTGCTCACTGATTTGGTGATGTGGGCAGCTTGCACACAACTTCTTGAATCTCTCCCAGTACTCATACATTGACTCCCATTGGGCTTGCTTGATCCCCGATATCTCCTTTCGAATGGATGTGGTCCTTGATGCTGGAAAAAATCTCTGCAAGAAAAGACGTTTCAAATCGTTCCAACAAGTTACATCTTCGGGTTGTAAATAATACATCCAATCTTTCGCAGCTCCATCAAGTGAGAATGGGAATGCTCTTAGTTTGATTTGATCTTCAGAGACATTTCTAGGTTTTAGGGTTGAGCAAACCACATTAAATTCTTTCAAATGTTTATTGGGATCCTCACCAGAGAGGCCATGAAACTTTGGAAGTAAGTGAATTAACCCAGATTTCAGTTCGAAGTTCGATTCGAGATTTGGGTATGCAATACAATTTGGTTGATAGTTAATATCAGGTGCAGCCAATTCTCGAATCGTTCTATTAAGTTCATTTCCATTGTTTCCAGCCATTGGTTCTTGTTTTATGGTTGAATTTGAATTGCTTCCAATTTCAATGTTCTGATATTGGAGTAATTCTCCAACTTGTTGAATGTTGAAACTTCCCGTAGACTGAGAATGTCTGATTCGTGCCCTAAGGCTACGTTCAATCTCAGGGTCAAGATCTAAGAGATCTTCGGGATTAGTTCGTGTCATCAATCAATGAAAGATGAAAAGAAGGAATGTGGACCATAGTAAAAAAAAATTTGAAGTTTGAGTTGATGGTCCAAAAAGAAGTAGAAAGAGATAAAAGAAGAAGAAGAAAAAAAAATCAGATTGGGTAAAGACGGAAGAAAGAAGAGAGGAAGAGAATTAAAATGTAAAATAAAATAATTACCTCTAATTGGTTGAAATAATTACTTGCCTCCCCGGCAACGGTGCCAATTTGAAAGAGCGTTGTCGCACGCGCTCTCAAAAGAACTTCAAAAGTGAGTTACGTTGGATAAAACTCCAAGCACAACACTCTATGAAGCTAATGTTTAGTTTACTTGGTGTAGCATAGGGGGCTAACCAAGGTCGTCTCTCAAAGGAGGAAGTGAATTAAAACATCTTATTAGAGGTATTCTAAAAATAAAATAAAAGAGAATAAAAACACTACTAGAAAAGGATGGGGGTTGTTTATAGTTTATGAATCTAGAAGAAGTTTTCTGGAAGAAGATTGTATTTTTTTTGTTTTTAGTTTTGAAATGAAGTTTCAATTAGAATGACACAACAAGAAGATGTTTTTTAGAAATCTATTTTAAAAGGCGTAATCGATCTAACTCTACCTCTTCAATCATTTATTAATCATTATCATTTAAATTAATATCCACTTAATTATGATCCCTTAATTTGTTAAATCCCGAACCCTACGAGAATTAACTTTACCACGAAGATTGAAGTGAATTTAAACCTTAGGATAACTTCGGAACATGCAATCGCGACACCCTGCTTTGATTGATGCTCTAAAATTAGCTTATGGTCAGTGGTAAATTAAGGCACATAACCACTCTGGAAATGAGGATTAATTGAGTTTAGGGATTATATTTGAACTCTACAAATTGATCCCATGTGGTTTTGAATTACCGGTTAAGGTTGCGCTCTCACAGTTCACACAATTCCCGACCTCGCGTGTTTTGTGTTAACTATTCAATTGCTTGGTTAGTTTCATTTAAATTAAAAACTCAATTAATAGATCATAATATTTGAATTACAGTATCTCATTGATTCAAAATAAATGAATGAAGAAGGATAGAGGTCGATCGATTACTAAAAAGAACTACTCTTCCATGGGTGGTGTAGTCATCGTGGAGACGTTTTGCATAAGCAACGGATTGAAAGGGTAGAACCCAATCTTGTCTCCACTCTTGATTCCAACCCAATTAAGAAGATTAAGATAAGAAGAAGAGGGATGAACACAGAATATTATTTGAAGAAAAATTCAAGAAACAAACATGAAAGAAAAGAAATACAAAGAAGAGGTGAGAGAGGAGAGCCTTTTTGGAAGAGAGGTTTGCACAAAGGCTTACTTCTTCCAAGAGTTGTGAGGGGCTCCCAAGAGACACCCTTTCGGCCAAACCTTCCCAAAGCCTCCACCAGCCCTCTCAAAGAGTTAAAACCCCCTTTAAATAGAGTTTGTGAGGGCTAGGGATACATAACTTTTTAAGTGTGAAATGAAAATCTCGGCTAAATATTTTATTCCAACTTGCACCGCCAATTTGACCTCCAAAACGCGTGAATTGACCGGCCTTCCAGAAGGATGATTTGTGCCACATCATGTCCCCGAGCTTTCCTCAAATTTGGGCTCAATCCAAGCCCGTATGTAGAGGATATGGCCCAAATACATAACATTCTCCATTCTGGCGAGCCCAGCCCAACTTTGATTTCATGGCCCAATTTGAACAACCAAATGAACTCTTTAGCTCTAGTGTCCTGAATAAAAGTTGTAGATAATTAAGTTAGGAACACTGTTACAAAATGTCAAATTCAAATAATAAATATAAAAATATTTATCTTCGAAATACTACAGTGCACTATTAAGGGTAAAACTGGAATTTTCACCAAATTTTCAAATGAATGATCAAATCCCAAATATTTCATAAATAAACATGTTTAGCACAACGTGAGGAAATTATATCATTTATTATCAATAAAATATTCAATAAAATAGTGTTTTATCAACTCCCCGACACTTACCCTTTTGCACTCCTGGGCAAAATCTCATATCAAGTAAACATCAATATCAAATCAAAACCAATTTTAAAACACATATCCTTAAGATCAATCAATTTCACACCAAGAATAAAAAGATATCATGCCTCATAAATAACCTTATTTCAAGTTCTCTATTTATATCATTCAATATATTTCCACTTCATTTATCCGCCCATGCACAAAACACTTACCTCGCATAAATTTTCTCTCATCACTCAAATATCCATTTTTTTTTGCAATGTCTTTCTCATCCAAACTCATACAAGGGTCACCATAGGCTTGATAGATTCCTACATCGCTACCCGATGTGAGTCAAGGACATATGTTTATCATGAGGACTTTTCAGGGTTGTTCTGTGGCTTTCGGTTGGTAGGATTAATATGTGAAAAACTCTGAGGCTGAATGAGGAGGGCTTGACTCTTTTGAAGCAAAATTGCATTAATCTAATTTTCGCTTAAATATGGTCTTCTCTTCAATCCCCATAGTATCAATTCAGCTACATCTTCATGAAAAGTCATGAAAGGTTTACACCATTCATCATTTCAGCATAAAAAATGTCAATCTTCTCAAACATGATTTTCTTGAAAGCTTCAGATGGGCACAGCTTTCCACCTCAATTAGAAGCTCCAGAAAAGGCATAGCTTCACTTGTCATGAAAGCTCCAGAAAAGGCACAGCTTTCAATATAATGACTTTCTTTAGCAGCAAACACATCTCTTCAGAATTTAATTTTCCACCCAAAGTATCACATAATGTGGTGGCACAACACAAGACAGCTTCCCCCACACTTAAGCTCAACTAGATTATGCAATTTCACTTCAAGAGTTGGTTGGATAGGGAAAATTGGCTTGTAATGTGGCTTAACCTAACAGGCTGTGCATGGCTTCTAAGGGCTACAAGGATTAAATATTCAAGGTAGGCCATTATAAAAAAGGATTCTTTGAAATAGGGGTTTTAATACCAAACAAATGCCTCAATCATTTAAACACAAGTACCTCAACCCTCAAGTTTTGACAGGAATAGATCAAATTCTGGTTAAATCAAGTATGGTTTGGTTCTCTCAAGAAGTGAGGTGAATGTAAAGAATATGAAAATAATGGTTTAGAATCCTCACAGGAAAGTGATTTCAAATATAAAGACAGTGAGATTGGCATGGGATTCAAAATTCAGCGTACTTTTCATGAAATTACTAAATGTTTGAACTTGAAACAAAGTCATTTCAGCATTCATTTAAGCTTAGTTTCAAGGGGTAAATTGTTTCACTTATTGATATGGATTTAAAAATGGTGATGAGAATCATTTCATCTCAAAAGTTTCAAAAACACACAGAAAATTGTAAAATAAACACACAAATTTTGAAAAACACACAAATTTTTTTTTGGTTTTTTTTTTAACAGGAAAGCAATTGAAATTACTAAACTAAAAGGTTCCCTCCCCCACACTTAAAATATTGCATTGTCCTCAATGTGAACCCGTGAGATGATATATGCACATGAAATGCAGAATTTTTAAATAGGACAAATAATATAAAAGTGAAAGGGTTAGGAACAGCCTGATGTGATCAAGTGATGACGGGGTCATGCAGTGTGATAAAATCCACTGCATTAGTAGGATGTCCCTCAATGTATCTCTTCAAACGTTGCCCATTGACTGTAAATCTCCTTCCAGTGTCCTCTTGTGTGATCTCCACTGCACCATAAGGAAAAACATTATACACAATATAAGGACCTAACCATCTGGAACGCAACTTACCAGGCATCAACTTCAGTCGTGAACTATAGAGAAGGACTTTCTCTCCAATATGAAACTCCCTTTGTTGGATCATTTTGTCATGAGCTGCTTTTGATCTTTCCTTATAGAGCCTTGAGTTCTCATATGATGACAGGCGAATCTCCTCAAGCTCTTGAATTTGCAACTTCCTTTGAATTCCAGCTTGGGCCAAATCCATGTTACACTTCTTTATAGCCCAATATGCCCGATGCTCGACTTCCACGGGGAGATGACACACTTTCCCAAAAACAATCCGAAATGGGGACATACCAATGGGGGTCTTGTATGCTGTCCTATAAGCCCACAATGCATCATCCAAGCGCTTGCTCCAATCCTTCCTATTTGGCTGCACGGTTTTCTCCAAGATTTGTTTCAACTCACGATTTGAAACCTCAGCCTGGCCATTTGTTTGGGGCTGGTATGGTGTTGATGTTTTGTGTGTCACCCCATACTTCCGAAGGAGGGAAGCAAAATTCCTATTGCAAAAGTGTGTCCCTTGGTCACTGATGATGGCCTTTGGTACTCCAAACCTGCAAAAAATCTCTGCTTTGACAAAATCCACAACAACATGAGAATCGTCAGTCCTGGTGGCCTTGGCCTCCACCCATTTACTCACATAATCGACAGCAACAAGGATATACAAGAAACCAAATGAACTAGGAAAAGGTCCCATAAAATCAATTCCCCAAACGTCAAAAATCTCACAGAATAAAATGGGTTGTTGGGGCATCTCGTGTCTTCTTGAAATGTTTCCAGTGTGTTGGCAACGAGAGCATGACTTACAAAATACATGGGAATCATGGAATAAACTAGGCCAATATAATCCTGAGTCTAAAACCTTCCTAGCTGTCCGTTAGGGTCCAAAGTGTCCACCACAAGCAAGTGTATGACAGAAATGCAAAACAGACTCAAACTCATGATCGGGAACACACCTCCTAATGACTTGGTCCCTACACATGCGCCAGAGGTATGGATCATCCCACACATAATACCTAGACTCACTTTTTAATTTTTGGACTTGATGCTTCTTCAAATTTACTGGGATTTCAGAGCCAACAATGTAATTAACTAAATCAGCATACCAAGGATGCTTACCTGAGATGGTATAGAGATGCTCATCGGGGAAAGTGTCCCGAAGTGGTACCTGGTCCAAGGTGTCACCCTCTAGTGTGTGAGTAAGCCTACTCATGTGGTCTACCACCAAATTCTCTGACCCCTTCTTGTCCTTTATCTCAAGATCAAACTCTTGAAGAAGTAGCATCCAACGGATAAGTCGTGGCTTTGTATCTGGCTTCTTTAGGAGGTACCTCAAAGCTGCATGGTCAGAAAAAACAACTACTTTAGAGCCCAATAAATATGAACGAAATTTATCTAAAGCAAATATAACAGCAAGAAACTCCTTTTCTGTTGTGGTGTAGTTTGATTGGGCTGAATCTAGTGTCCTCGATGCATAGGCGATCACATGTGAACGTCCCTCCACCCTCTGAGATAAGACAGCTCCAACCGCGAAGTTGGAGGCGTCACACATAAGCTCAAAAGGAATCTCCCACCGTGGGGGCTGTATGATCGGTGGAGTGGTCAGACACTTATTTAGCTCATCAAATGATACCCTGCATGAATCATCAAAATTGAAGTCAATATCTTTTTGAAGCAATCGAGATAAGGGTAGAGCGATCTTACTAAAATCTCTGATGAAGCGTCGATAAAATCCAGCATGTCCAAGGAATGATCGAACATCACGCACACATGAAGGGTAGGGTAAGGATGAAATTATGTCTACCTTAGATCTATCAACCTCTATCCCATGTTTTGACACTACATGCCCTAAGACAATGCCATGCTCTACCATGAAATGACACTTTTCAAAGTTCAGGACTAGATTCTTCTCAATACAACGATTCAACACATTTTCCAAACTACTTAGACATTCATCAAATGAAGATCCATACACTGTAAAATCATCCATAAATACCTCCATGCAGGTCTCAATAAAATCAGAAAAAATACTCACCATGCATCTCTGGAAGGTACCTGGGGCATTGCAAAGTCCAAATGGCATCCTCCGATAGGCAAATGTCCCAAAGGGACAGGTGAATGTAGTCTTCTCCTGATCCTCCGGAGCTATAGGAACCTGAAAATATCCAGAAAATCCATCCAAGAAACAATAGTGTGTCTTCCCAGCTAGTCTCTCAAGCATCTGATCAATAAATGGGAGGGGGAAATGATCTTTGCGAGTGGAATTATTTAGTTTCCTATAATCAATACACACGCGCCAACTATTTTGTACCCTCATTGGAACTAACTCATCTTTCTCATTTTTAACAACAGTAACACCACTTTTCTTAGGCACAACCTGAATAGGACTTACCCACTGAGAATCTGAAATGGGATAGATTATACCTGCCTCGAGCAATTTTTCAACCTATTTTTTAACAACCTCCAGAAGGGTTGGATTGAGTCTCCTTTGTGGTTGCCTCACCGGTTTAGCTCCATCTTCCAAAAGAATCCTATGCATGCAAATGGAGGGGCTAATACCTGATATGTCATCCAAGGTCCATCCGATTTCCCTGATGTTCTCCCTCAAAAGATTCAAAAGTTTTTCTTCATGTTCAAAAGAGAGATTATTAGCAATGATAACAGGTAATTTTTCACCACTTAACAAGTATGAGTATTTGAGATTTGGTGGCAATGGCTTTAGTTCCAGTGATGGTGGCTGCTGAATGGATGGAAGCATGAGTGGCGTAGACATCTGTGCACAATCATACATATCATCTGAATGAGAGAACAATGCATCAAATCCATCAGAAAAATTAGCAGCCATATCATAATCAGAGTATACATGCTCAGAATTCGAATATGATTGGACAAATGAACCAATCCCAAGATCAGAAAGATCATGAATTAAAGGGGATGAAGTAGAATGAGACATTATGTTGGACCCAATACTCATTATTTCATTAAGAAGTGAATAGTCCCCAAGAGATTGGGAATCAAAAATAGAGGGACTATCACATGGAGACTCAGAATGAGAGAGAAAGAATGCTGAGTGTTCCTCTGGTGGGTACTTCATAGAATCCAGGATTTTAAACCTCACGATTTCATCCCCGAATTCCATGGAAAGAGTACCCTCATGAACATTGATAATGGTATTAGCAGTTTTGAGGAAGGGTCTACCAAGAATGATAGGGGCATGAGAACTTACCTGGTCATCTTCCATGTTTAGTACATAGAAATCAGCAGGGAAGATCATGTCCTTTACATTTACCAACACATCTTCAAGGACACCAGCCGGATATGCTGTAGCTCTATTCGCTAGCTGCACCACTACCCTTGTAGGCTTGAGCTCACCAATCTGCAATGAAGAGAAAACAGAGTGAGGCATCACATTTATTGAAGCTCCTAAATCACAAAGAGCATCAGAGAAGTGAAACTCCCCTATGGTGCATGGGATGGTGAATGTCCCGGGATCCTTGCACTTTGTTGGCATTGCTAGAGTTGGTGTAATGAGTGCTGAGACATTCCTTCCAAGGTTGATCCTCTCATTTCCCTTGATCCCTCTTCGATTGGTACAAAGTTCTTTTAAGAATTTGGCATACCTTGGGATTTGCTTAATGGCTTCGAGTAGAGGAATGTTGATCTCCACACGCTTGAATGTGTCCAAAACCTCCTTTTGCATTGCTTCTTCAGCCATCTTCTTGGTTTGAACAACCCTGTTTGGAAAAGGAAGTGGTTTAGGAGGAACATCATCAATCTTTTTCTTACCTTTATCTTTCTCCTTGGATTGTTCATCAGTTGGTATGGAACGTGGCTTCTCTGAAGTTGAGGTGAATCCCGGTGGAATGGTAGGTACAGCTGTATCGTTCATTTGCTTCCCACTTCTCAATGTTATGGCACTAACATTCCCCTTTGGATTTGGAGTGGGTTGGGAAGGTAGATTTCCAGAATTCTTACTTACAAGTTCATGGAGGGCGGTGGCAATCTGGCTCATTTGAGTCTTCAACTCCCTCAGCTCCGAACCTTGACTTTTCAACTCATTCTGTTGATTAAGAACAATTTGTTTCAAAAGATCATCAGTGTTAGAGTCTACCTTGGGTTGGAGATTCCCTTGTTGCTGACTTGTTGATGTTTGAGCTTCAAATCTCCTTTGGGGTTGTTGGAAACCCTGTTGGTAAGGTGGAGGCTGCTGGAAGTTTTGTTGAAAGGGTGGCCTTTGTTGTTGTCAAGATCCATACCTCATGTCTGACTGATCTTTCCACCCTTGGTTGTATGTTGGAGCAAATGAATCAAACTTCTTTTGGGGATATGGTTGTTGTTGCTGCTGAAATGGTCTCCCAGGGAACACTGCTGCACAATCTTTTGTCTCTTATAGTTGTGGGCAACAGTCAGTTGGGTGGCTTGTCTCAGTGCAAATACCACAAGGCCTTGAAGGAGAGGGTTGGGATGTCTTTTGAGCCAATGCAATCTGCCTCACCATAGTTGTCAATTCTTCTAACTTAGTATCAATCAAATGACTTTCAAGAGAAGAAGGACTTACTTGATGTACTCCTCGAACATGTGGTGTACCTCTATCACCGAATTGTTGAGAGTTTTGGGCCATTTTGTCGATCAATGCATGTGCGGCTACTGGTGTCTTGTCCACCAATTCTCCTCCAGCTGCAGCATCCACCATGCTCCTCTCCATGGGTGTGAGTCCTTCGTAGAAGTATTGGATGAGGAGTTGCTCACTGATTTGGTGATGTGGGCAGCTTGCACACAACTTCTTGAATCTCTCCCAGTACTCAAACATTGACTCCCCTTGGGCTTGCTTGATCCCCGATATCTCCTTTCGAATGGATGTGGTCCTTGATGCTGGAAAAATTCTCTGCAAGAAAAGACGTTTCAAATCGTTCCAACAAGTTACATCTTCGGGTTGTAAATAAAACATCCAATCTTTCGCAGCTCCATCAAGTGAGAATGGGAATGCTCTTAGTTTGATTTGATCTTCAGAGACATTTCTAGGTTTTAGGGTTGAGAAAACCACATTAAATTCTTTCAAATGTTTATTGGGATTCTCACCAGAGAGGCCATGAAACTTTGGAAGTAAGTGAATTAACCCAGATTTCAGTTCGAAGTCTGATTCGAGATTTGGGTATGCAATACAATTTGGTTGATAGTTAATATCAGGTGCAGCCAATTCTCGAATCGTTCTATTAAGTTCATTTCCATT
The DNA here is from genome assembly GCA_963277665.1 of Viscum album. Taxonomy (NCBI): domain Eukaryota; kingdom Viridiplantae; phylum Streptophyta; class Magnoliopsida; order Santalales; family Viscaceae; genus Viscum; species Viscum album. Next base: position 751,640,464 of record OY728132.1, on the reverse strand, counting down.
GTTTCCAGCCATTGGTTCTTGTTTTATGGTTGAATTTGAATTGCTTCCAATTTCAATGTTCTGATATTGGAGTAATTCTCTAACTTGTTGAATGTTGAAACTTCCCGTAGACTGAGAATGTCTGATTCGTGCCCTAAGGCTACGTTCAATCTCAGGGTCAAGATCTAAGAGATCTTCGGGATTAGTTCGTGTCATCAATCAATGAAAGATGAAAAGAAGGAATGTGGACCATAGTAAAAAAAAATTTGAAGTTTGAGTTGATGGTCCAAAAAGAAGTAGAAAGAGATAAAAGAAGAAGAAGAAAAAAAAATCAGATTGGGTAAAGACGGAAGAAAGAAGAGAGGAAGAGAATTAAAATGTAAAATAAAATAATTACCTCTAATTGGTTGAAATAATTACTTGCCTCCCCGGCAACGGCGCCAATTTGAAAGAGCGTTGTCGCACGCGCTCTCAAAAGAACTTCAAAAGTGAGTTACGTTGGATAAAACTCCAAGCACAACACTCTATGAAGCTAATGTTTAGTTTACTTGGTGTAGCATAGGGGGCTAACCAAGGTCGTCTCTCAAAGGAGGAAGTGAATTAAAACATCTTATTAGAGGTATTCTAAAAATAAAATAAAAGAGAATAAAAACACTACTAGAAAAGGATGGGGGTTGTTTATAGTTTATGAATCTAGAAGAAGTTTTCTGGAAGAAGATTGTATTTTTTTTGTTTTTAGTTTTGAAATGAAGTTTCGATTAGAATGACACAACAAGAAGATGTTTTTTAGAAATCTATTTTAAAAGGCGTAATCGATCTAACTATACCTCTTCAATCATTTATTAATCATTATCATTTAAATTAATATCCACTTAATTATGATCCCTTAATTTGTTAAATCCCGAACCCTACGAGAATTAACTTTACCACGAAGATTGAAGTGAATTTAAACCTTAGGATAACTTCGGAACATGCAATCGCAACACCCTGCTTTGATTGATGCTCTAAAATTAGCTTATGGTCAGTGGTAAATTAAGGCACATAACCACTCTGGAAATGAGGATTAATTGAGTTTAGGGATTATATTTGAACTCTACAAATTGATCCCATGTGGTTTTGAATTACCGGTTAAGGTTGCGCTCTCACAGTTCACACAATTCCCGACCTCGCGTGTTTTGTGTTAACTATTCAATTGCTTGCTTAGTTTCATTTAAATTAAAAACTCAATTAATAGATCATAATATGTGAATTACAGTATCTCATTGATTCAAAATAAATGAATGAAGAAGGATAGAGGTCGATCGATTACTAAAAAGAACTACTCTTCCATGGGTGGTGTAGTCATCGTGGAGACGTTTTGCATAAGCAACGGATTGAAAGGGTAGAACCCAATCTTGTCCCCACTCTTGATTCCAACCCAATTAAGAAGATTAAGATAAGAAGAAGAGGGATGAACACAGAATATTATTTGAAGAAAAATTCAAGAAACAAACATGAAAGAAAAGAAATACAAAGAAGAGGTGAGAGAGGAGAGCCTTTTTGGAAGAGAGGTTTGCACAAAGGATTACTTCTTCCAAGAGTTGTGAGGGGCTCCCAAGAGACACCCTTTCGGCCAAACCTTCCCAAAGCCTCCACCAGCCCTCTCAAAGAGTTAAAACCCCCTTTAAATAGAGTTTGTGAGGGCTAGGGATACATAACTTTTTAAGTGTGAAATGAAAATCTCGGCTAAATATTTTATTCCAACTTGCACCGCCAATTTGACCTCCAAAACGCGTGAATTGACCGGCCTTCCAGAAGGATGATTTGTGCCACATCATGTCCCCGAGCTTTCCTCAAAATTTGGGCTCAATAAAAGCCCGTATGTAGAGGATATGGCCCAAATACATAACCTTCTCCATTCTGGCGAGCCCAGCCCAACTTTGATTTCATGGCCCAATTTGAACAACCAAATGAACTCTTTAGCTCTAGTGTCCTGAATAAAAGTTGTAGATAATTAAGTTAGGAACACTGTTACAAATTTCAAATTCAAATAATAAATATAAAAATATTTATCTTCGAAATACTACAGTGCACTATTAAGGGTAAAACTGGAATTTTCACCAAATTTTCAAATGAATGATCAAATCCCAAATATTTCATAAATAAACATGTTTAACACAACGTGAAGAAATTATATCATTTATTATCAATAAAATATTCAATAAAATAGTGTTTTATCAATTATATAATAAAATAATCCACTTAGGTGAATACATGTGATTGGGTTTCACTCCGGCGATGATGATGACAGGTGGGTTACAATGGTGATGATGGATGTTTTTGATGAAAGTTGGCTTCCTCAATCGTGGTGATGTCTTGGGTAAAAGTATTAGCGTTGGACTCGAGGTGGCACCTATATGCCGATTTTCAATTTGAAGTTTGAATTTTGAAATTTGAATCTGTTTTGGTTCGAATATGGTTTGAATTTGCATCTGTTTTATGTTGTATTTCATCTTGACAGTTTGTGCGGGTTCCACTTAACCAATAAAAGTGTATTTTTTTTAAATACCAAAAAAATGAGTTTGGATGGTGAATACATGTGATCTGTCCATCTATATGATCATTCTATACTTAGGGAATCGAGAATGTATAAGTAGTCATATAATATTTACATAATCTATGTCTTATGGTTTCTCAATGTATTTATAAAAGGAATCATATCATTATGCATGATTTTATATGATTCAGCTGGAATTAATATGTATATAGATACATGTGTTTAGTGTAGATCATGTAAGATCTCTATATAACTTGAGTATCATTAATATATTACAAGAGGAATATTTTCACATACATTTATGAATTTAAGAATTTATATGTTCTATATATATTATAAATAAATATTGGATCACATTTTTTAGTTGTACTAATGGGGATCATGTTTTAAGAAACTGAAAAAGCTACTTTGAAGTATTTTGGAGTTTATTCAAAAGGATTTTTAGATCGATATTCACAAGGTATTAAATATGATGTATAACAATGTGTGAAGTTAATTATGGATTTTAAAACGCATTTTATAAGATATCTAAAAATAGTTTTCATATGATTTTACAAGTTCTTATATATGATATAATATAAGGTGAAATGGAATAATGTTTATAAGGTTTTAATGTAAGTGGAAGATTAATGTAAATATTCTCTAAAGACTATATACAAATGATTGATTTTAAAATATATCATATGGTGGGATATGAGTGTATCATAGGTTATGATATACATATTGAAAGGTCATGTTTTATTCCTTTTGAGTATATAATTTCTTATGATATCATTTATGATTAACATTTCATATGATAAAATTTATAGATAATTTAATGAACTATTGATATGATTAATTTATAAGTTTCGAATAAAGGGTTCCAAGAATTGTAATAGTATTCCATTTACCCATTCATTATGAATATATGAGTAAATTCCATGAATGATAAGGGACCATCATTAATGCCTATATAAATAGGTCTAAGGACATGAAATTTTCATGTATGAATTCTATAATTTATCCCTATCTGAATGATCCCTTCTTCTTACATTAAATCGAGAGGTACTGGCATACCATGGGAGTTAGGAGTATCCCACCCAAGAGTTGGGTGATTTTTTTCGGCCTATGGATACACCATGAAGGAAGTATGGCATGGTTTTATTCATATTTATCTTCATAAAAAACTTATTTAAATATAGGAGATTAAACTAATACTAGTGAAATGTATACATGTTATTCATTATATATTATACATAGTTTCAATTTCACAGTGTGATGATATTGGGATTTAGGATTCTTGTTGTCTTTAATTTATTAAAAATGTTTTATTCAGTTCCTTAAATACCATCACAAACAATATTTTTAATAAGTATAAAACTAGTCTCACCCAAAATTTGGTCATCATATCATGGTTTCATGGAAAACAAAGGTACCTAAAGGACCAATGAACAACTGAGAGGGGGTGAATCAATGGTCCCTTAAACTTTTTATGAATTAATTCCTTTTTAATTAAACCTCTATGAATTTTTCAATATATATCCACTTATTATTTTAATCATCATTATAGAGATAATTCTATAAATAAAGGGAAAGAAACACAATTATTTTTATAGGGTTTGGTACAAGTCATACTTCTTGTCTTGATTAGTTATACGGCCCAATCTTGGATTCTCCACTGTAATAAATATCATTAAATTATAAATAGATATTGGTTAACACACCACAATCATATTAGAGTTACACTAATATTCCCTCTTCCATATATTCACCATCCACTTGATTTCTTCTCATAGGACTTCACTTACTAGCATCCAATTGGGCTTTTTAAACAATATCACATTATAGAAACTGAGTCACGTGATGGTCTTCTTTCATACCCTAAGTCCCATGGGTTTGATGCTTTAACACCATACATACACAAGAGTTTCCTTCCAACCCTTCCTTGGAAGTAGATATATGATCTATATAATGATGTCTCTGTATACATAGTAAGATATCCTTCTTCTCACTAGTAGCATCTTTGAATTCCATCATGTCTTTAAGAATGCTCTACAACTTCGTCACCACTTACAGCTCATCTTCATGTAACCTTTTAGTCTCTACACTATCTTATCTCACTTGATGAGATCTTATGAACTTCTATATCCATCACTTCCACAAATTTATAAAAATTCAACACTAGTAATTGAGAACATACACAGTAGGCTAACTTCACTATGTTCTTCTTATAAAACTTCCATAACAACAGATTTTGTAGGATCTTTTTTTCTAGAAACTCCAGTTCTCTCAAAATAAATGTAGAATTATGTATATTTGATTCTTATTATTATACACTACACCATGTAGTAAATAATCCTTCTTTTAGAGAGATAATTCTTTCAAAAAAATCACAAGAAAGTAACTCTCAGTTTCTCTATTTTTTTATACACATGGCAGCAGAACTTACTTCTTGTTTTTCTATATATTCCTCCTCAGTCTTCTCATATCCACCCACATGAATTACCAACTTATTAATTGAAGAATTTATTTTGAAATACTCTAAATGATATTTTTATTGTATAAAGAAACTACCATCACAAAAACTCTATTATAGATAACCAATTTTGGTTCCCATAAGTACATGCGATCATTTGTTCAACTCAAAGGGTATTCCCAAAATAGAATTATTTAATACTTATTATTCTTGAAATATGGCATGAAATACCTTAAAAAATATCAACTAAAAGCATACCACCTTCTTCATCAATATGTCTCTATGAGAACTTAAGGCTTACAATTTCAATACCTATATAAAATATATGTAAAACAGATGTGGTGTGGAACTCATTTTATTTTAGCTTGAAGAATTTTTATAAAATATATAAAGATTATAGTTGAATCTATACATACAGATAGTATATCATCCTTCCATTAATATCGTACAAAAATACTTAGATAACACTAATTTTATGCTCGAAGAATAGCAGTTATAAAAAGGATTCACATCAACATTATTCTTGAAAATGTGATAAATTGATTTTTAGCTTCAAATAATATATATTTTGGTTCTTTTTCTTCAATAATACTCAAACAAAGATCAGATCATGTCCTGAATAAGATTTATGATGTATTGATCTTGAAAGCACTACATAAGAATTATCAGATTTAAATTTCTCCTCATATTAAGAAATTTTATAAACTCTATGTTTTTTACCCAGTACTTAAGGTAAATTTAATTACTTAAAATTATATTTCTAAAACATAGCTTTGAATATGTAATGAATTCTCTTACGCGGTGATTAACATATCATAATTTGGGTATGTGGGGATCCTACGCTAATTTTCCTACATGATTATTCATTATCATATATATATATGAATTATGATATGTAGAAAACTTTTTCTATGTGAAGTATGAATATTCCATAGAAACCCTTTATATGAGGAATTCAACTATGTCACTAGATTTAGTTATGTGAAGCTCTATTTTTATATGTGGTTACTGAATTTAGATATGTAACAGAATTAGGCTATGTCATCATTCAACTAAATTAACTGAATTTGCATATATGGATCTTCATATATGCATATACTTGAATACATGGTGACTTAGTCTATGTGCATTCAACTGTACTAGAATTAAAATATGTGACCTTTTTCATACTTGAAAATTAACATACTTAGAGATTGGACTTAGGTATTCTTTCATAATTCATTCATTTTAACAAGTGATCCTATATTTCATCTTCAACTAATCTAAATCACTCATAAACACATAAAAACACCTTTTTAATTTATAAAATTTATTCAACACTTAAAATCAATTCCTAGGGACTTTAGAATAATAGGAAAACAAACCTCTTTGAGTTCTTTCATATTTTACATTGCACTTTTAGCTTCAATTTCACTTCATCCTTCATCCAATTGTATATCAACACTGAATTACAATAGCCCTCATACATAGATACACATTATCCCATTAATCTAGAATTATATCCAAAATTTGAACATGGTTTACACATATTATTTATAGTTATCTAATATATACAGTATAATTGTACCAACCATCTCACTCATGTTGTTTCAGATTATTATAGAAAGGGAAGGAATCATCCGTTCAACACTTGTTTTTATTTTTCCATGAATTTTAAATCCTCAATAATATAATGTTTGGGCTGCAATAAATCTATCCAACCATATATTCCAAGTATCCACCTCTTCTTTTATCTTTTCCCAATATAAGTGCAGTAACTTATTCAATCACATTTCCCATGTACCCATCATGGGAGAACCAAACAACACCTTTACCCAAAACTGTGGGAAGATTTACTTATTCTTTAGTGGGTGTATACTTCAATCCATCACCCAACTCCTCTTTTCATTTATTACTTTCACAATCATAATTAAGAGAAACTAAACACCTTTGGGTACTGCCATCTCCCCATTTTTGTATGTTCTAAATTCCAAATATTCCAAATGGGATTCATTAGTCAAAGTTATTTCTCTCCTCCTAATTGAAAATAAATTAAAATAGGATGAAATTATTCTACCCTGAACTAAAAGGGTCACATTATTATCCCCTTTATTAAATAGGTGGTTATTTTTTGGACTTCCTTAACTTTTGACTTCTTCTCCCAAAATAATGTATGATACCACTTGAGATATCATACCAATTAGAATACCAGATGATAGATAAACTAAAACAAAATACCATGGAGATAATTTATAAAATTTCTCTCCCTTAAATAACACTTTCATTAGTATTTATCTAATATATTTTATCCTCATTGATCTTATTATATATTTCTCAAGAAAAGAGTGGAATTTTAATATATATACCATCTGAAATTTATAAATCCTAATACCAATTTCTGTTTATAGTGGCATAAAATTTCTTAGTTTTCCAACATCTATAGTAATTCCAAGAGAGAAGGAATTTATCTTGTGTCACAACTCCTCAGTTTCATGTGAAAATTAGAATTGAAGTTTAGCAAAGCATTGTCAGAATTAACTAGGCATCACATTTATCTTAGCAATGTTCCATAAAAATATAAACTCTAATTCATTGTGGGATAACTCTTTATATAAAAAAATAGTGACATGTTCATAAAATAAATCTTTTCACATTTTCATATGTGTTACCAGTTTTGTATTTCTCACTTTTTTGGGGCACCACATAATGATTTTAAGGAAAAATTAGGAACGTAATCTCACATGAACACAAAAATTAAAAAATTTCAAGTGCTACATTATTCCCATAGGTTATATAAAAAACCCCCCTTGATAAAAATAATATATACATGTAAAAAACAAAAATAGGAGAATTAAAATTTTACATGGAACTTAAATTTCCTTCAAATCTGTCTAGAATTACCGATTTAGCATAAATAAAAAAACAAACTATAGAATATTGGATTATTTTACTAGCTACCCCTCATGGGATTATACCCATACAACTTCACCTTTAATTCCCCAGTATTCAAGAACACTCATATTGATTAGGTAATAAGATATATCTTTTGATAGATCTGTATCTTGGGTAGGAGGGTTGAAATCACTTTACAATCCCATTATATTCAACTCATGTATTCTTTATTCTTACTCTCATATTTTTATAGGTATGTTCACCTTTGTATATCATAGTCTTCACCTTCATCATGGATGTGTAATTTTTATTTTTAGCAATAATTTTTGAACTTTAGCTAATCGATGGTTTCACTTTCTTCCCTCAATAATTTTCTTAATGAGGAAACCATGTCATATATATGAAAGCATTATGGTCTGACTTCTTTCACCTTCCACAAACTACATTATCATATTTTAATTCTCCCTTATTAGGTATCTTTTAAACTTCTACAAAAGGAGTTCTATCCCCAAATCCAATCCTAGAATTTCTCACTTGGATAGATTCTTTTATTTCCTTCAGATTGATCCCTTAATTCTTATCATTCATGTACATTTTGCAATGGTCCGTAGTTTGACCTCTCTTCCCATAATAGAAGTAATAATTTCTTATTTATTAAACCTTCTGGTTTTCTTTTTCAAATCTTTCTTGGGTAAATTTTATTTCATTAATTTTGAACCTAGGGTAGAAATACTTTCTTTCTTAACCTATTTCTCAGCCTGTAGTGGTTTATTTTTCTATTTAATGTATATATGGTACCTGGTGGTATTTTAAAATAATCCATCATAGTGTTTAATACCTATGTTACACATCTCACCATAATTATTTTATGAATAAATTTTTTTCCTTAGATATATATTCTCCAATTTCTATGTTGTTTTCTTCAGTGAATCTAGTTATCTACTTTCATCAAATTGTTTCCCCCTCTGTTCCATCCTTATCATAATCTTACCTACTAATATATTATGATAGAAATAAAATTCTCTATGTCCAAACATCTAGAAAAACCAACACTTTACAATTAGTCATGTTATCTTCCCTTTAGGTGTAGGTTATCTAGCTTGTCATGTTTTTTTGTTTTTAGGAAGAAACCCCAATATTTTTGGACCATTTGGGAAATAATTTTTTACGACATACCCACTTCCTTCCTAATCATGTTTTTGGATTTAATATCATGTTTATACTTACATGTTTTTATATATTTTAAATTTTTTGAATCACTTCCATAAATTCAAAATTTTGTGAAAGCCACTTTATCTATATTGTGGTATACATTTTATCATGAAATCGAGGTAGAGAATTTTTCATATGATCTCATGAAATTTGATCCACCATTGTAAACATTCTTTGATGTAGTACTTAATTATGAATTTTTAGTGTCATCACATCATTTCCCATATTGTTCGAAAGGTCCAATTGTTTCTTTATCTAGTTTTTTTCAACATGAATTCCATCTCAAGGAACTTAATATTGAGGATGAACTTCTCATAATATAAATTTCTCATCCTTACTTCCTAATATATATTGAGAACTATTTTATTAACAATTAATTATTAAAATTTTTCATAAATTAATGTAACTAATTCATTACAATGTGAGGTAGATTCTTCCTCAGATTTTATTGTCTTTATGAGAGAGTTGAAGATTCTAACTTGTTTAACCAATGCATCTTACATTTCTTTAGCTTCTTCCTATAGGTGTACTATTTCATCAAATAGTTCCTTATTAAAATTTAAAATATAGGTAAAAACCATAGAAGGAACCTTTTTAGATACTTTCTAATATGTGAGTTAAAGTCCCCAGTTATTCTAATGACTCCATTCTCCTCACATCCTTCGCAGCTTTAATTTGAATAATCAGAGGAATAAAAATCAATATATTTAATATCTAGATACTTAATCTTACAATTAACTTCAGTAAATGGAATTTAATATTGCTTATTCAAGATATTTATTAGCTTATTTTCATCTTTATTCATTATTTCCTTCTATTTCCTAGAAGAAACTTTCATTTCTTCTTTAGCAGACGTAGAGAAAGAAATATTTCTCTGTGGCTCTTCTTCGAGAATCTCAAATCCAATCTTAATAAAGATTAATTCAATGGTAACTCAATATGATAAAAATTGAGGTTCCCAGAGGATTTAGTTACCACTGAGAGGGGAGGGGTGAATCGGAGGGGCACTTAAAACTATTATGACTTATGTCATATTTAAATCAACTTCCTAGAATTGTTCAGTTTCAATCCACTCCATATTGTGTCACACTACCTTACACATATAATTTAATAAGTAAAGGTACAAGAACATAGTTATTTTTACAAGGTTTGGTACTAAGACCTACTCCCGACCTTTATTGGTTACGAACCCCAATAAAGGATTCGACGCTATAATCAATAAAATTTAATTACAAGAGAAGGGTGTTCCACAGACCATAACCAAATTAGAGTCACACTAATATTCTCTTAGCCAAAGTCTCACCATCCTATTTATTGGGACTCATAGTACTTCACTTTCCATCTCCCCACATGGCTTAATCAACATCTTTACATTGTATCCACTAAGTCACATGGTGATCGTCTTATATAACCAAAGTCGCATAGGTTCAATGGATTCACACCTTGTATACAAAAGAGTTTATTTATATATCCTCCATATAATTATATCTAAGATTATTACAATTATGTCTCAGCATAAATAGAATATATATCCTTCCTTTCATAATTAGATTTTAGAATGTCTGTAAGTCTTCAATAATGGTCTTCAACTTGTTCATTTCTTACCGACCATCATCATATAGATTATAAATCTATTCACTTGGATATATCACTCAATGAGATTCAATGATATTTCATATCTATAAGTTCCTCATATTTATGAAATATCAACACCAATAACTAATAATAATCACAAAATATTGTATTCACTCTATTCTTATTCTCAAACTACTGAAACAACAGATGTTACAAGGTCATCTTCTTCTCAAAATGTTGTTTATCTCAAACTGATCTATGAATGATGTCTAGTTGTATCTTATACTTATTTAATATACCATATAGTGTATACACCTTCTTATTTGAGTGATAAATTCTTAAAATATTATTTATAGCACAAAAACTCTTTATTTTTTCTATTTTTTCAAACACACAAAAGAAACACTTCCTTCTTATTTTTATATATATTCCTCCATGGTATTTTCATATCCAATCACATTCATGATTATATCATTAATTATAGATTTAATTTCAAAATATCATAGATGGTATTTTGAGGGGGTAAAGTCACACTCAGCATAAAAGAACTATTATAAAATACCCAGTTCGGGTTCTTATAAGTACATGCAGGCTACTTTTTCAACTCAAAGTGTGTTCCCATAATAACCATATTTAATTATTATTATTTATGAAAGAAATAGAAAAGTATCTTCACAAAATATCTATAGTAATATTGACTTATTCTTCCTAAATATATCACCATAAAAACCCATATCTAAAATTTTCCATAGTTATATAAAATATAATGAAAACAAATGCGGTATGGAACACATTTTATTTCTTCTTTAGAACTTCTCATGAAATCCATACAAATATTAATTGAATATGTACACACTTTTAGTAGCCCATACTTATCCTCTGATAATATTGATTCCAAGATTCGATGAATAGACAGGGTTTGAAGGATTTACATCAACATTATTCTTGAAAATTTTCTAAATTTATTTTTAGCTTCAAATAATATATACATAAGTTATTTAACTTTTTTATTCATTAAACTAGGTTTGAATCATGGAATAAATAATCTTCATGATGTTTATATATTCAAATCATGGCATAAGAATCATATGATTCAAATTACTCTTCAGAATGGGAAATTTTAGAAACTCTTTATTTTTCATCCAGTCCCATAAGGAAATTTAGTTACATGAATTTACATTTTTCATATGCAGTATCTGTAATGTGATGAATTCCCTTTCCCAGTTCTTCGCATATCACAATTTGGATACATGGTGCTCTAGTGCTAAGTTTTCTATATGAGTCTTCATTCATATACATGGATCATAATTTGGATATGTAGAAGAATTTATTTATGTGAAGTTTTAGTATTTTATGGAAACTCATGACATGAGTAATTTGGAAATGTTTTTTGAGTTGTAAATATGGTGATCCATTCACATATGTGGTTCTTAAATTCAGATAAACAACTGAATTTGGCTATGTGATCATTCAACTATGTTCACATAATTCTCATGTGTGGATCTTCATGCATAAAAATATTTTTATACATGGTGACATCATCTTATTGGATACACCTATGCTAAAATTCTCACACATAACCATTATTTTTAAATTAAAATGTCCATGTATAGAGCCCAGACTTAGGAATTTTTTTAGAATTCATTCATTTCAAACCAAGGATCCTCCACTTTATCTCCTAACAATCTTAGTCACTCATAAACAGTTAAAAAACCTTGGTAACTTATAAAACTTAATCAAAACTTAAAATATTTTACAAATAAATTTATTAGTTTATGATAAATATCCTCTTTGAGTTATTCGATATCGTATACTACACTTTTAACTTCATAATCACTTCATCCTTTATCTATGTGAATTTAAAAACTGATTTTTAGTAGCATTTATGTATAGATTAATAGGAATGGATCTACCTATTCATCTAGCTTCCTCTCTAAAATATGGAAAAAAAATTACATTTGTTCTACACATCTATTGTAATGGCATCAACCCTAACAGTTCAGAGCTGGTGACTACTTTATTACATTGGAATATGATATAAGGAAGTGCATCCCGAAGGACTAAATAGTTATGTATTTTTTGTAAAATATATACATACTTTAAATTTACATTACAATTTAAAACATAAGGTAAAAACATATCCCTGCATATCAACTATAAAATATATCCTGGTATCTTGGGGAAAATTGTAAAGACTCGGAAATTTCAAGGAAAATTTTTTCTTAATTTCTTTGAAATTTTATGAGTCTGTAGTTTCTAACGGCACCTGATTCCTAGCCCCTGTGTGCCCGGAATCAATTTATGAAGTTTAGCTCAGGTACGTTCAGTGAATGAACGAGCGGGTTTTTCTATATTTTGAACTGGTGCTTGGAATCAAAATCTGAGGGCACCGATGAAACCTCAGCACTGGTAATTGCTTAGGAAAACCTTTATTGGAGTTGTGTTTGCTCGGGAGGAGTTGTTTAAAAATGGATTAAGTGTAAAGTGAAATAAAGTTGTGGCACAATTTTATTTCTCTTTTCTAGGTGGTTTATTCCTAGGTATGGGAGTTGGGGTGGGACCCACTAAAATCCCAATTCCTATTGATAGGATATTAGTGAGGTAGGGCCCCCACGAGCCCCACCCCTTCAAATTTCTCTAACTCCTCTAACTCCTCTTTAAGTTGACAACTCCCTTTAATTTGTAACTCTCCCCTCTCTCCTCTTTATTCAAGCCAACACACATAATCAATTAAGTGGGATTTGTGTTTGAATTTTAAAAATTAAATGCATGGCTTGAAGTAATAAAATAAGACAAGTCTTATTTTATTTTGGGGTTAGTTGTTGTGTTGAGAATTGAGAGAGGGAGAGCTCTTCCTCTCTTAAGGAACTTCATATTCTCCGGCGAAGAACATCACTACTTTGATGAAGAACGTCGTCACATCGTTCCATCTTCTCTATGTGTTAAAGAAAGGGAGACGCTGCTTCCTTCTCAGACGTTCTCCATCGACGTATACGAAGGCTCACCCCACGATGTCGTTTTTGCTATGCTAGCTTCCGAGAATTTCTTTGAGGTCAGGGTTGTTTCATCTTTCAAGTATTATATAACGTTCTTTGTTAAATTAATTCACCACTTTCTATCGATATCACGGGAGGAGATCAGACCGCACAAACACGGCCGATCCTCCTCCCATTTTTGTTGTTGATCATCATTGTGGCTTGGAACGGAGGCAACGCGGTGTCGTTGCACTGCGCGAGAATGAGAGAACCGTGGCTGGAGCATGCCGCGGTGAAGGTGTGCGGCACCATCGCACCGCGCCGGTGAGGCCGAAGGAGACCGCGGCCAAGAACGGGTCGCGGTGGAGGGGCGTCGTGCCGTCGCATTGCGCCGGAACACCATGGTAGGTCGTGGCCGGGGCAGGCCGCGGCGGAGGGGCACGGCGCCTTCGCGCCACGCCGGATGGGCAAGAGCCACGGCCATTGGTCACAGCGGTTCAGAAAGGGGGCGACCGGACTCAGCCGGCCGCCGGTGCACCGGGAGGCGGGACCCGTGGGGGTCCCGCGGCAGCTCACCGGCCGGCCAAAATGGTCGGCCATTACCGAATATTTGAGGATGTAACCCCCAGTTTTTATTTAGGGCGCACCCCACCAAAAAAAAGGGGCACCGTTTAGGAAATCAGGGGGCGGCGCCCTCCCCCCCCCCCCCCCCCCCCCCATTCGCATCCAGTTCGGCCACGAGCCGAGCCGCGGCCCGCGCCGGGCCGGACCACCTAATCCGGGCCGGAACGCCCGCGCCGGGCCGGGACGGGCTGCGCCCTAATGGGCCAGACCCGGACCCGGTTTGGGCCGACCCGGTTCGGGCCGACCCAAGGGGGTATTGGGCCGGGTTGGACCGAGCCCAAACCCCCTATATTCGTGCAGTTTTGTTCAAACTCTCATATCTTGGGTGACGGACCTCCGATCAATGCACCGTCAGTTGCGTTGAGATCCTAGGATTGAGATGGTTGTTTCAGTATATTATACTCAAGGTTTCAGAGAACTTTTTGTACAGCCAGGTTGGTTCGAACCCGAAACCAATCGGGCCCTCTGAGCGGAAACGCTTATAACTTGAGCTTCGGACGCCCGATTTACGTGCCGTCAACTTTGTTGGATTCCTTTCGGTGAGACAGATCTTTTGGCATACTTCACCTGAGGTTTGGACGTAGTTGAGATATGGCCGAGTTGGATTGAACCTGAAATCCAATCGGGCCCCTAGAACGGAAAAGCATATAACATTCAGACTAGACATCCATTTGACGAACCGTCAGTGGAATTGGTTATCACGTTGAGAAACGGTCTCTTTGAGTATACCCTATGAGAGTTCGAGGTATAGTTGAGATACGGTCGGGTTGGTTCGTACACGAAACCAACCAGGCCCCTGGGACTAAAAGGCTAATAACTCACAGACCGGGCGTCCGATTAATGCGTCGTCTGTTGCGTTGAGACCCCTACGACGAGGTAGTCCTTTGAGATACTTATTCGTGGGAATTTTTGATACTTGGAGTATCAAACTATAGCTCGTGGAGTAGACCCTCCCGGAGACGAGTGTATGGAGTATGGAGACCGTGTAGCTAGCTGAGACCTAATGATTTCTTGTCTAATTCGAGTCGGAGTGACTTGTATAGCCCAATGGGGAGCACTATTGTGTTTGGGTGGTGGACCCATGGCGGGGAGCACTACTGAGTTTGGGTGGAAGACCTGCAGTACTTGACAGAAGGAGTACCTCTGCAGGCTATTAAGGGGGTTCACTACTATGTTTGGGTGGCAGACCCCAGCGGGGAGCACTACTGTGTTTGGGTGGCTGACCAGTGGTACTCGACAGGAGGAGTACCTCAGTAGTCTAAGGTTAGTGAGAAGCACCTCAAAGTCATGACAGGATCAGTGTACTCGACAGAGGAGGATCTCTTCAGCAGTTGTGGTTTCGATAATGAAAATCCTGGTTTGAGTTGGGTCAATGACCTTTGTGTTTTCCTCATGATTGAGATGGTTTACTTGAGAAATTAGGTATATGTATAGGCATATACCTAAGTAGTGGTTATCTGTTGATTTCATATCTGTGTGATACCTCTTGATTGAGATGGGTTACTTGATAACTTAGGAAGTATGGGCTTGTACCTAAGTAAGAGTTACCTGTTTAGATCCTTCTTTGTTGTTATCCTTGTTGGATATAGTGATACCTTGAGGGTATCGGGGTCCCTACTGAGTATCGTTATACTCACCCCTGCATGGGCTATACCCTCACCTCGTTGTGTTGGATGTAGACGACGGACAGCACAGACGGAGGCCGAGTGTTCGAGGATTGGATGGTACCTGGAGGTGGACCTCACGACGAGTCAGTATCCGGAGGTGGACCTCACAATGAGTCAGTATCTGGAGGTGGACTTCATGATGATACGGTACTCAGAGGAGGTTGACAGGTGAGAGCGTTGAGGAGGCTATCTGTACCTACCCTTCAGGTAGGATCTGCGGTGCATGATCCAAGAGCTATGTTATCTGTACCTACCCTTCATGTAGGATTTGAGGTGGAAGACCCAGGAGAAACTTCTAATTCTTCCAGCAGTTTGTCTTTTCTATTGTACTTTCGTTCAGTCGTAGTTATACTTTTCAATTGGGTTTGTATTCTGGATCATTTACTTTTCAGCACTTTCTTTTGTACTTAGTGTTTTCTTCCTCTTGTACTATGTTGTGTTATTTACTTTTATAAATGCAATTCCTTCCCTTTTTATTGGTATTTACGCCTTTGGTGCTAGTCGCCAGCCCCTGGCCTATGGAGGGCTGTCTTGGGTTAGTCACGGCATGGGCCCTGATGATGGGTCGTGACAAATTGGTATCAGAGGAGTCGATTCTATTGTAGAACTTATGAATCAGATATTTCTTTTCTGTGAAGAAATAGTGGTAAATGTACTATGTGTGGTCTTTAGTTCAGGGAGTCCAGTGTTGGTACGGGCGGCTGACGTATCCATACACCAGGACCCTGACTACCGAATTCCAACTCAGTGCACGAAAACACTAATTGTGTTTGTGTTTTCAAAAAATTTCTTAAAGTTAGCTCAACCAGGTCATCTCCCCAGGGTTAAATCATTTGACCGTGTCACATATGTTCAGGATGTCTCTACGCAGACAGTCAGTTGGACTTTTGAGAGAATACTCGATGACAGCCCATCGAGCGATGAGGCTCCGGTGCAGGGCCCCCTTCCTATGTTGGCACCTTCGGGTGGTGTACCAGCAGCAGTACCACCTGTTAGGTAGCAGATTCCACCATCCATACTAGCGGATGGTGTGTGCTGATAGAGTGTGTTGCATGAGTTCCAGCAGTAGAGGCCTCTGAGAATACAAGGCGAGACAGATTTCCAGGCAGCAATGGACTGGATGGAGGCGATTTCTAGAGTTTTCCGCCTAGTTTAGACACTAGTAGATAAGATGGAAATCTTAGCTACTAGTGTTTCCCAGTGAGTGACCATGGGGTTGGTCCTCATAGTGATGAGGCTTCGGTACGTGGACCGATGCCTGAGATAGTACCTTCGGGTAGTGAGCCAGCTATATCACTACCTATTGGACAGCAGTTACAACCGGCGGTACCGATAGATGACATATATGGGTTCAGTGCCTTACATGTGTTTTAGCATCAGATACCCCTCTGGTTCCGAGGTGAGCCCGACTCACAGGCAGCTGAGTACTGACATGAGGAGGTGGCTGAGGGTTGTCTAGAGCTATATAGCTTCGGTAGGATGACATGTCGGTATCTGAGTAGTCATCGAGGCCTACTGATCGTTCCTGGTACTTTATGACTATGATTCGATCAGTGGTTTAGAGCTCTAGAAGTAGGTGGACAGGAGAAGAACTAGTGGATTCCTTTTCATGGTACTTCTAGTTCCATGTTGCTGTTGTATTTGTGTCTTTGTACTTTGAGCTGCAGTAATAAAATACACATATCATTGTGATGTTTACTTTCCTGTCCTTTTTTGGGTTGTTACTAAGAGGTTTCAGTTTAAAACCATTAACTTGGCCCACACTTTCAAGATACCTACTGGGGGATACCCAGTGACCACGCACTGATGCTGATAGTGTGACTCAACCCTTGTAGGCGAGAGTGACGTATGGATCTCCTAGTAGTAGCGTCGAGGACTTACGATGTCATTCAAGACATGAATTGTATCATTCATGTCGGGATTGAGTATATTAGGCAAAGAACGCGGTTCGTCCAGGGGATGAGACCAGATTTTTATTTTTGTCAGAGGAGAAATCCCAGCAGCTCTTTGGTGGAACGTAGACGAAACAGGGTGGAGATTGGTTCTTACAATTGGTTAGTCTCACCCATTGTTCATTAAGAGAACGGTTTACGGTTCTCTCCATCTCTAGTAGTCTCAGGTGTATCTACTCTAAGAATGACATGAACCTGAGACAGTAGTGATGGCTTAAATTCTTCCAAGACTATGACTTTGAGATAGTTTATACTCCTGGGGAGGGGAACATTGTAGCAGATGCTCTTAGTAGGAGATCGGGCATTCAGCTGTTAGGAGTTGCGAGATAACAGTTGGCCGCGTTACAGACATCCTTTGTGGATAATATTAGAGTCAGCTCATATAGAACCAGAGATGGTTCAGGTTATAACGGAAAAGGTTCAGATCATCCAAGAGCGGATGAAGACTGCACGGAGCAGACATAAGTCCTATGATGATAGGAGACAAGACCACTGGAGTTTGAGGGTGATGATGATGTCTTTATAAGGGCATCACCTCGACGAAGTCTATGGAGATGTGGCTGAGGAGGCAAGTTATCTCCAAGGTTCATCTGGACTTTCTACCTCAATTATACCAGGTGCACGACGTCATTCACGTATCTCAGCTGAGGAGATACGTGCACGATCCTTCACACATCATTGACCACAGGTAATTGGATGTCGATGACAGGGCGACATGCACGGAGGTTCCAGTGGAGATAGAGGATCGACAGGAGCGGGTCCTATGTGGACGGTCGATTCCTCAGGTGTGCTTCCCCTGGTAGCACGAGAACCTCTAGGAGAGCACATGAGAGTGGAAGGCTCAGATTCATGCACCATACCACTTTGTTTTCCTTAGTGTGTTTTAAAGCATTATGGGGACGTAAAGTCTTGAGGTGGAAGTAATTTAAAGACCTTGAAATTTGAAGGAAAATATTTTCTTAATTTATTCGGAATTTTACGAGTCCGTATTTTCTGACGGAACCTGATTCTGAGGCCCGGTGTGCCCGGAATCAATTTCCAATGTTTAGATCAGGTACGTTCAGTGAACGAATGAGCAGGTTTTTTTATCTTTTGAACCAGTGCTCAGAATCAAAATCTGAGGGCACCGATGAAACCACAGTACCAGTAATTACTTAGGAAGACCTTTATTGGAGTTGTGATTTCTCAGGAGGAGTTGTTTAAAAATGGATTAATTGTAAATTGAAATAAATTTGTGTCATAATTTTATTTCTCTTTTCTAGGTGTTTTATTCCTTGGTATTGGAGTTGGGGTGGGTCCCACTAAAATCCTAATTCCTCTTGATAGGATATTAGTGAGGTGGGGCCCCCACGAGCCCCACCCCTTCAAATTTCTCTAACTTATCTAACTCCTCTTTAAGTTGACAACTCCCTTTAATTTATAACTTTCCCCTCTCTTCTCTTTATTCAAGCCGACACACAAAATCAATTAAGTGGGATTTGTATTTGAATTTTAAAAATTAAATGCATGGCTTGAAGTAATAAAATAAGACAAGTCTTATTTTATTTTGGGGTCAGTTGTTGTGTTGAGAATTGAGAGAGTGAGAGCTCTTCTTCTCTTAAGGAAATTCATCTTCTCTGGCGAAGAACATCCCTACTTCGACGAAGAACGTCGTCACATCATTCCATCATCTCTCCGCGTCAAAGAAAGGGAGACACTGCTTCCTACCCAGACATTCTCTATCGACGTATACGGAGCCTCACCCCACGACGTCATTTTCCATGACGCTAGCTTCCACGAATTTCTTTGAGGTAGGGGTTGTTTCATCGTTCAAGTATTATTTAACGTTCTTTGTTAATTTAATTCGTCACTTGCTACCGATATCATAGGAGGAGATCGGACCGCAAAAAAATGGCCGATCCTCCTCCCCTTTCTGTTGTTAATCATCTTTGTGGCTTGGAACGGAGGCGACACGGTGTCATTGTACTGCGCGGGAACGAGAGAACCGCAGCCGGAGCGGGCCGCGCTGAAGGTGCGCGGCGCCGTCGCGCTGCCCCGGTGAGGCCGAAGGAGACTGCGGCAAAGAGAGGGCTGTGGCGGAGGTGCGCAACGCCCTTGCGTCGTTCCGGACAGGCAAGAGCCGCGGCGGTTCAGCAAGGGGCAGCCAGACTCAGCTGGCCACAGGTGCACCAGGAGGCGGGTCCCGCAGCAGCTCACCGTCCGGCCAAAATGGCCGGCCGTTACCGAATTTCTGGGGGGCGTAACCCCTGGTTTTTATTTAGGGTGGACCCCACCCAAAAAAGGAGCTGCTGTTTCGGAAATCTGGGGGCGATGCCCCCCCCCCCCTTCGTGTCCAGCTCAGCCATGGGCTGAGCCACGGCCCGCGCCGGGCCGGGCTGCCTGCGCCTGGCTAGACCGCCCACGCCGGGCTAGGCCACACCATCTAGGCCATGTCGCTCCTACCGGGCTGGTTTGGGCCGACCCAGGGGGTATTGGGTCGGGTCGAACTGGGCCCAAACCCCCTATTTTCGGGCAGTTTCGTTCAAACACCCATATCTTGGGCTATGGACCTCCGATCGATGCACTATCAGTTGCGTTGGGATCCGTGGGTTGAGAAGTTCGTTTAGGTATATTACACTCAAGGTTTCAGAGAAATTTGTGAACGACCAGGTTGATTCAAACCCGAAACCAACCTGGCCCTCGTAGCAGAAACGCTTATAACTTGAGCTCTGGATGCCCGATTGACGTGTCGTTGACTTTTTTGGATTCCTTTCGGTGAGACAGATATTTCGGCATACTTCACCTGAGGTTTGGACATAGTTGGAATATGGCCAGGTTCGATTGAACCCGAAATCCAACCGGGCCCCTGGAACGGAAAAGCCGATAACTTTCTGACCGGACATCCGTTTGACGAACCGTTAGTGGAATTGGTGATCATGTTGAGTAATGGTCCCTTTGGGTATACCCTATGAGAGTTCAGGGTACAGTTGAGATACGGTCGGGTTGGTTCATACACGAAACCAACCAGGCCCCCAGGACTAAAAGGCTAATAACTCATAGACAGGGCGTCCGATTAACGCGTTGTCTATTGCATTGAGACCCCTACGACGAGGTCGTCCTTTGAAATACTTCTTCATGGGGATTTGTGATACTTAGAGTATCAACCTGTAGCACATGGAGATGACCCTCTCGGAGGTGACCGTACCGAGTACAGAGACCGTGTAGCTGGCTGAGACCTGATGACTGCTTGTCTGATTCGAGTCGGAGGTACTTGTATCGCCCAGTGGAGAGCACTAGTGTGTTTGGGTGGCGGACCCATGGTGGGGAGCACTACTGCGTTTGGGTGGTAGACCCGCGGTACTCAACAAAAGGAGTACCTCTGCAGGCTATTAGGGGGGGTGCACTAATGTGTTTGGGTGGCAGACCCCGATGGGGTGCACTACTATGTTTGGGTGGCTGACCTGTGGTACTCAATAGGAGGAGTGCCTCATAAGTCTATGGTTAGTGAGCAGCGCCTCGGAGTCATGAAAGGGTCAGTGTACTCGACAGAGGAGGATCTCTTCAGCGGTTGCAGTTTCGATAATGAAAATCCTGGTTTGATCTGAGTCAATGACCTTTGTTTTTTCCTCATGATTGAGATGGGTTACTTGATAACTTAGGTATATGTATGGGCATATACCTAAGTAGTGGTTATCCATTTATTTCATATCTGTGTGATACCTCTTGATTGAGATGGGTTACTTGATAACTTATGTATAAGTATGGGCTTATACCTAAGTAAGGGTTATCTATTTAGATCCTGATTTGTTGTTATCCTTGTTGGATATAGTGAGATCTTGAGGGTATCGTGGTCCCTACTGAGTATCGTTATACTCACCCCTGCACGGGCTATGACCGTACCTCATTGTGTTGGATGCAGATAACGGACAGCGCAGACGGAGGCCGAGTGTTCGAGGACTGGATGGTACCCGGAGGTGGACCTCATGACGAGTCAGTATCCAGAGGTGGACCTCACGACGATTCAGTATCTAGAGTTAGACTTCACGAAAAGATGGTACTCAGAGGAGGTTGATGGGCGATAGCATTGAGGAGGCTATCTGTACCTACCCTTCAGGTAGGATCCGTGGTGGACGATCCAGGAGCTGCACTATCTGTACCTACCCTTCAGGTAGGATTCGAGGTGGACGACCCAGGAGCTACTTCTAATTATTCTAGTCATTTGCCTTTTCTATTGTACTTTTTTCAGTTGTTTCTATACTTTTTAGTTGGGTTTGTATTCTGTCCCATTTACATTTCAGCACTTTCTTTTGTACTTAGTGTTTTCTTCCGCTTGTACTCTGTTGTGTTGTTTACTTTTATAAAGACAATACCTTCCCTTTTTATTGGGATTTATGCCTTTGGTGCTAGTCCCCTGCCCCTGGCCTGTGGAAGGCGGGCTTGGGGTAGTCAGGGCATATGCCCCAAGGACGGCTCATGACAAAAATAAAACATAAGAAAGGGGTGAGATCAAATGATCAGTAAGGTTAAGTGTTCAATGGAATCAGTCCTTAATAAATATAGCATAATAAATATGGCAAGGTAAATAACTGGAACACATTCCATTTAATCAATAACTTGAGCATAATATGGTAGGAATAAAATATGATCATATTATTCTATATAAATAATCACATGATTTTGAAACATAACCATGGATATTCTAACTAATTGATTAGTCACATGGAATATGAATAACTAAATTCATAATGATGGAATGCATAATGTTGTACATCTAAAACATACCATTGAGGCCTTGCTCCAAGACATATAATAATGTCAATGCCTTGTGCTAAGAAATCTAATATCGTTGAGGCCTTGCTCCAAGACATATATATAAATGGGTAAGGCCTCAGACAAAACCCATATAGATTGTCTCATGAGACCTATCAATGCATCGAGGGGCTTTGCAATTCCCATACCCACCATCATTTAATAAGTCCAATACATTCCTCATTTTAAAGGGATGAAACATAATAAAATTAAAAAATCATATTTAAAAAAGAAAATATGAAATGTTAACAATTACGCAAATCAATAAACTTAATAATAATCCATCTAGAGTGCGATAAATTATATCAACGTGGTAAATCCTTCGTCAAACTCATCATAAGCCATCTAAAGAAATAATAAGGATGGTATCATAAGACTATATCCCCAATAAATAATATGTAACATCAAATGATGTCTTCTTATATTGAAAATTATTTTGAAATATCACTTGGAACATTTATTGAGAGAAATAACCTTTCATTTAAAATCATCCTTTATATTTGAAAAATATAAAATTCATGAAATATTTTTAAAATCCATTTCATTAAAAATAAACTTTTTAAACTAATAATTTCCATAATATTAGAGAAACGTATTATTTAAAAATAACCTTATAAACATGAAAATAAATCTTACAATAAATGATCGTCATGACGATTGGTAATTCTATACATTCCATATAAGTTAAAAACGTTCCTTTTCCACTATAAGAAGTTTAGAAAAGTGCCTTTATCAAAAAATGAAAATAAAAATTCCTTTCAAAAGATTTTTTAAAATCTAAAAAATGGTGAGATATTTTATTAATAAATCATCTGGACAATGTTAAAAAAAATTGGAAATTTTTTTTAAAAAAACATATTTTGGAAGAAAAATTATTTTTGACTGAAGAGAAATTAATTAATATTTTATTAATAATTTTAAGTACCACAGTGAGAGGAAAATGGTATTATTAGTTGAAAATGTTCATGAATAACTATATGAGAAGAAATTATATTAATTCAATGACATAAATATCACATAATTCCCCTAAATGATACTTAAACAAAAATAGTCTTGAATAATAATGAGATTGTGAAATAAACCCTTACTTCTTTGGTAATTTTTGAATCGTAATCCCCATGAATGAAATAACATCTAGTGAAAAATTAAATACCAAGAAGTTAAATTTATTCATAATATAAAATATTAAAAATTAAAATATATACACAACACAAAATAAACAAGGGGTTAATATGATGTATGTCTTAGGGAAGTAAAAGTGATATAAGAAACCCTTACCTTGAGTGTGACTCATCACGTATGTTCTTTATATTCTTGAATAATAAACTTATGTTTAATAATTAATTTATTAATGACCTTTATCATGATTATTATTAATTTTATTTCACTTATTACCATTATATATATTATTAGTTAGTTGATTATGTTTTTGTCAGATGTTTTGTGATATTTGGCTTGTGTGTCAAATATTAATTTGGTAGGTTGACAATGGTCAAATTGGTAATTTTTTAAACTTATAAATAATTATAATCATGAAATAATTATCATATTTATACAATAATTATACATTTAAAATATATTATGAAAAAAAATTATAAAAAATTAACTATGTTACAATCATGGAGACGGTGGGTTATACGTAAGCATGAGTAACATTTCAATTTTCAATGATCAGTATAGAAATAATTTAAGTAATATTTTAAATTTATAGAATCATAATAATACCAAATATACCATATTATTTCATTAAATATAGTTTTATATATCATCTATGTGGTTGAGTGATGAAAATAGAGTATTATCGCTTCGTAAAGGAAGTAGTCCACACGTACACAAACAATGTTACCATTTTTTAGTGAAAGAAATAAAATGGTATATTATCTTCTTAAAATGAAAAAACTGACATGAGTATTATAATTATGAAATTTTCACCACATAAATTTATTAAATTTATCTTTATTACCTTCTATGTGAAGTGTTAGTGATAAATAAATCACATTGCTTCGCGAGGCTGTAGTTCGTTGTACACACGAGCAAAAATATTGTATCCCCCACTGAATAGATAGAAAAAAAGGTATATATGATATAATGAATCCAGAGGTATTATAATGTTATAAATATAATATATATATATATATATATATATATACATTTTATCCATCATAATACCAAACTATGAGTGGTTTTAATGGAAAAATGAATGAAATCGGTTTGTGTGGTGGTAGTCGGTCATACACATGAATGATATATTCATAACCCATTTGATGGAAGTGGGGATAGACATAGTTAATTCCCTTAATATAAAAAAATATTAGTATATGGAATATTCTGGGGTTGTTATATAATCATGTTTTAATAAGAATGTAAGGAGGTTTAGTAATAAATAAAATAAAAATGCTAGTTGAAGAATGTAACCTCTTCTTCGGGTATCCTCATTTGGTTTGCACCAAAAGCCTTCCTAGGTTGTATTTATGACCAAAATAAATATTTTAAGATAAAATAAGATAAGTTGGGAAGGAATGTTTTTAGTTATTAGTGATATTACATATTCATTAAATATTTTACATTACTCCAATCATTGATTTTTACTGAAAAATGATTAATTTACATTCAATGTTAATGTTTTGATCATAACCATATATACAGATCATTGTTAGAATTCATTCAATTACACTACTATTTATTTTTTTAATCATTTCATGAAATATAATTTTAAAAATGATATGAATCTTAATTTTTAGGTATCCTGATTAAATTTCCAACAAATCAATCAATATGATCTTTGGATAGTTCTTCCATTTAAAGGGATATATAGGCCACATAAGAAGCCCCACTAAATTTGAAATAATAAATGGACCATCCATGATTATTGAATTCATAAGATCAAAAAAAAACTTAAATTTTATGAAACTCCAAAATATTTTTGAGGATATAAAAAAACATCTTTCATAAAAATTTGAATTCCCAAATCAACCAATAAGTGGACCAATTTATGTATGAATATCCATCCCACAATTTGGTCTGGGATTTAAAAACATCTCACAATTCTTGAATTTCTTCCCAATATAGAATTCCAATTGAGATGAAATTATATGGGTAGAAATTAAATATGTAGACACAAAAGAATTAGAATAAATGGTTCATATTTTATTGAAACCACTTTTGAGGTTGCTGACACCCTTGTTTGAATGATCACAAAATCATGTTATTGTGATACCTAATGAGTTTTATGTTTTCTGTTAGCTTTTTTCAACTAAGACTGATTTTTGAAATTTTCCTAAGTATGAGTCACCATCAGACAATGAATCACCATTAAGGTTGAGTCACCCCAGGAAAATATCTCACTATCATTATGAAAAATTACAAAGTATTGGAAGCACTCACCATCAGACAATGACTCTCTATTATGGTCGATTCCCCACTATAAAATATCCCACTATCACTATAAAAAATGGATGTGTTATAAAGACTCACCATCAAACTTGAAATCATTGATGTCGAGTCACCTCCATGGATGACTCTCCACTAGGATCCCAAATTAGTTATGTATGAAAATTAGCTACTACCAGCAATGTGTCACTACTAGAGGACTACTCAAAATCAGAGTGAAGTCACCACAACATTGAATTTTGGAAAAGTACTAAATTGATCTACCTACGAGTTGATTCACCTTTAGTCTGACCTACCACTGAGATAATTCACTGCTAGACTTTGAGTCGCTTCTAGACTTTGAGTCACTACCAGATCAAGACACCACCAGATTATGTCTCACCACCATATCGAGTAACCGCTAGTTCAAGACACCTCCATATTGTATCACCATTCTAAAGACTCACTACTATTATTTTATATTTATTTTTAATTAAATATATCTAATGACTATTTTATGGAACTTAATGATGAAATGTATTTTAATTATTTTGCATTAACTATTGTAGAATGACATTAAAATTATTGTTGGACTTGGAGTATGAGGATTGGGTGAACTAGTTGATTCTCTTTTCTTGTTTTTGTTAAAATATGAATTAGACTTCATCATGTGGTATACCAAGAACATATTATAATGAAAAATTATACGCGTACAAGTGAATACATCCAAGTTTATGTGAAGTTTTTCTTACATGAATCATTCTTACCTATGAGAAAATATATATGAATTTAAGAAATTTGAAAATATAGAAAACTTCATAAAAAATCATAAAAAGAATTTTATGAAAATATGTTCTATAGCTGATTTCAGAAAGCCAACTCAAGCTTTCATTTCAGACAACATTCAAGGATTCATGAGCCATATTTCTTATCAGACAAAGAAATTCTATTATTTCTTACATCATTACTTTCTATATTTGTTTATTTTCATTGAATTACAAGAAATGTGTGTATACTCTATATTTATACACACACAGTATCTCATAATTTAAACTATAATATACTTAGATATATTGTCAAATTATTTTTACACCTATTTCCCATGATTATTACGGAAGAGTTCCATGTGTGTCATGTTAAATTTTATACTCCCATAGTAACTGTGGAAGAGGTCATGTGTAGCCTAAAAAGTTGTCATACTATTGTTCTCTCAATCCAGGTTGTGGATCAAAGTTTATTTTTATAAATTGCTTGGTAGAAGGTGACTTACAAGTCGAGAGGGATAATTCTCATCTTGAGACTGAACTTATTGTATTCAATTTCACTGTGTGTTTTTTTATTTCTAAGTTTTAAAATAAATATGATTTAAACTGTAAACAAAACCATTACATTGATATTTTATCCTAATTAGTGTTTATATGAAATTTTGATTGATTAAATTTATTTCAAAAGTTGAATTTTTTTTCAAAATTATTTTATCTAAGACCAAATCAATATTTTTTAAAATCTTTTAAAAGATTAAAACTAATATTTATCTTATTTTTTGACAAACTAGGATGTATTTAAATTAATTGGAGGACTTTATTTAAACATGTTTTTAAGAGAAATTTTTATTGGGTACTGAATTCACCCCACACACTCTTTATATTACCACCCTGAACAACATATTTTAATTCATATTCATAGAAATAAATTAATTAACATGTACACCATGGAAAAATTAAATACAAAACTAGAAAACAACAAGTAGTTTATGAAAACCTTCATAATAGTGGCTCAAAAAGTAAAATGGCCACAAAATTTGAAGGGTGAATATTCCGCATCCATATATAAAACTTTCAAGAACATTAGTTTTATAAATTGAACCTTATTCATGGTAAAATGGCCAAGAAAACTTGAGGGTAGTTTTTGAAAGAAAACAGTCCACGACCTTGGTCTATAAATATAATCTCCTCTTCTCTCTGCAAGAGGTTGGAACTTCAGAATATAGAAGATATATTGGCATGACCATATCCTTGAAAAATAATTTTAAGGACCTTACAAACTAATGTTTATACTTGATAGGACACTACATCTTACTTTCTTTTCATGTACTTTGAGTGTTTTAAATTGTAATTATTTAAGTGTGATTTTGATTTCATTTTAATTTTAATTCATGTTTCAACTTCATAATATCTTATCCTAAACCACCAAATATTGTTTAATATTAATGCTATTAAATTATTTAAATCAATTCAAAAACAATTCCCTTCTTTCACTTTCTTATTTAATAAAAATCATGTGTTTACCTCCCTTCATATGTGTGTGTTCGGTGCTCAATTATTTTTCTCATCAGGTTTCTTTTTTTCATTTACCAAAACATTTTAATAATCCCAATTTGATTACTAACAATATAAATGAATTATTAAATTATCCATTTGGGTGATTAATAATTTAATTATGTTAAAAGATTGATATATTTCACTTGATTGAAATTCTTTAAATTAATATTATACTTGTGAAACTAGAAATGTAATGGATTATTGACACATCTTGTTTTACATGTTGATTCCATGGATTACTAGAACCAAAAATACACATGGGTTTATAAAATATTGAACCTTTCATAAATGAGAATTGATAAATATTAGAACCCTCATTGAGGCTTGGATTAAATCCCAAACTAGGAATTCTAATTGAAATCATATTATGAAGTGGGTGTTAACTTACAGAAATGTTTTGAAAATATCAAGGATTTTATAATATTACATCACCAAAAATGAACTCACACCAATATTTAAGAAATTATTGAATTTAAATTCATCATTCATCAATTTAATTATTCTCTAAAAATAAGACCCTATTGAAAAAATAAACCAAAAAATGATTACAAAAATAAAACAATCATCAAGGATTTAACCCGAGAATAACTATAGACATTATAATAGAGAACTGAACCTTTGAACAATTGATAGAAGATAATCATTTACGCTTTAAATGGAACTATTTTTCGGGATAGTGCAACTAGCCATCGGTTGTTTTTTATTTTTTAAAACAAAAAATGAAAAAAAACAAGAAAAAAAACAAGAAAAATCTTCCTTCCTCATCCTTTCAAAATTTATTTGAATTCCCTCTAGCCTCCCAAACAAAGAATCTAATTTTTTGACCCTAAAATTGAGAAAAATATTCACTTAAGAGGAACATTATGGATAATAAAAAAAATTCATATCCAATTGATCTAGATATGTCCAATCCATGGGAACAAACACTTAAAGAACTCATTATCCTTGAATGAATTACCAACCCCTTATTATTCAATTTCCATACATTGAGGCAGATTTATAACTCAAATTGGTTTTGATTCATCTTCTACCTAATTTTAATAGACTAGGTAGTAAGGATAGAAATCTTCACCTCAAAGAATTCTAAGTGGTGTGATCTACCATGAAGCCTCAAAGGGTTTTTGAAGAATAAATCAAACTTATAGCATTACCTTTCTCCCTATAAGACTCTACCAAGTCATGGATATATTACCTCCCTCCTGGTTCCATAAACACATCGATTTACATGAAGTGACTCTTCATAGAGGAATTATTTCCTTCTTCTTGAATCAGTTTTATCTGAGATTAAATTAGTGGTATTCATCAACTCCCCTAATTAATCACTCCATGAGTACTGAGAGAGGTTCAAAAATCTTATGAAAACTTACCCACACCACCAAATCCCATAACCAATCTTAATCCAAAAATTCTATGATGGGGTTGTTTTTTATGGATAGAACTCTCATAGATCTCACAAGTGGAGTTGATCTTGTTGAAAAAACACATGCAACTGCATGAGATCTCTTAAGAAACATAGTTGTAAACATGAATAAATTCTATATTTGATCACATTATTAAGTCAAATATGTCCAATAGAATCAATCTATAGTACCCAAAAAGATGACTGAGTGGATGAGTTATCTTATAGGTCTTGGGAAACCACTAGTTATGGATGCGAAATCCAAAACCTCATCCTATCCACAAGCTATATTCCCGGGTCCCATAAAAAACTGTTGAATTTGCAGCTCACCAGATCACCCAAATGAAACATGACCATAACTACAAGATGATCCATCATATTATTCTAGTTTAATGGATATTAATGCATCATATCCTCAATAGAACACTAACCCTCAACTATCATGAAAGTTCATCAGAAAATTAAAACAACCCCACTCTAATACCTTCTCTTCTACCTATAACCCAAGATTTAGGTATGGTAATCTCATCTATCATCCCCCTCAGTTCCCTCCTCAAAATCCAAACCAACTAAAATATGGTCAAAGTGGTAATAACTTCCAACAAACTTATCATTTTGTTCCTCAACATAAAATGAGAAATAATCCTCTTTCTCCTCTTAGTTTCAACTATCCTAGTGATCCTTCTCAATTCACAACCAAATATAATCACTTTCCTAGGAACCTAAATCATGGAAATCCCAATGCAGGACATGACTCTTCTTCTAAGAATCTATGGAAAATAACTATGGAAGATAATTCCTCCTTCACCGACTCTAAACTTTAAAACAAGGAAAACTAAATTGTTTAACTTGTATCCCACATAATTTGGCAACACAAATCCAATTTTTTCAAACTCTTAGATTAAACAATTCCTAACTCCAACTGTAATATAAGTAAAATTTCACTTCAATAAGAAAAAAATTTCCACTCCTCATGATAGATCCTCTAAAGAAATTTTGAATGTTGAGATGGAAAAAGAAAGGGGAAAATTCCAAAAAAATAACCTTAATTCACTCCCTCACCTCATTCTATTCCTCTATGGAACCCAATTCCTTTTCCTCAATCCATTGTTATACCTAAAAAGCTCATTAATATTTATTCTAAAATTCTTGACATGTTTAGACATGTTGAAGTCAATATTCCCATATTTTATTCTATCAAATAAATCTCTATGTATGAAATACCTCTTAAATAATTGTACACCCATAAGAGAAATCATAGAAAAATTTAAAATGTTTCAACCTAATAGTCCATTCCTATTAAGTAAAAAGATGCAAGGACCTTTACAATTTCATTCCAAATAGGGAGTGCTATCTTTTATGATGCACTCATAGACCTATAAGCCTCAATAAATATCATTCCCAAATATATATTCTCCAACCTTGGACTAGGTCACTATAACCCAATGATTATTTTCATTAAGTTATGTAATCAAATCATTATCAGTCTTGATGGAATTGTTGAGGATGTCATTTTCCTTGTCAATGATCTTATCTTCCCAGTTGATTTCTATTTCCTTGACATGGTAGTTGAGATAGCTTATTCTACATCTCCCTTGATTCTAGGAAGACCATTTCTCGTGATATTTAGAACAAAAATTGAAGTTCCTGCAGGCATCTTATCTATAGAATTTTGTGACCAACTGGTTAAGTTTAATATTTTTCAAGCCATGCGATGCCCATTGGATAATCACTATGAATTATCTATCCATGATTCTCAATACAAATCTGAGAGTGGATTGAATCACATTCCATCATATTATCAATATTCTAATGAGAATGGATTTTTTGAAATTTTCACCATGATTAACCAATTCATAAATTGATAAGTTGATGGTGGCCTTTCATTTATTGACTCCACCAATCTAAAGGATATTGAACACTCTTTGGAATCCTATATCACCTCTGATATATACTATTTCACCTTGGACGGTAATGAGGAAAATGATTTAAAACTAACTAAAATCCCTTCCTTTATTTATTAGTTGTCTGGGCCATAAATTAAGGATGAAACTAATCAGAAACCCCTTCTTGTACACCTGAAGTATGCATTCATTTTTCATGATCACTCTTTTCCTATAATTATCTCTACTACACTTACTAAAATTGAGGAGTTAAAATTTGTTCATATGTTAGAGGAAAACAAAAATGCCTTAGGTTGGACCCAATATGACATACTAGGCATCAACACTACCCTTTACATACAGAACATCCATCTATAAAAATCATCCAAACCAATCATACAACATCAAATAAGATTCAATCCACTCATACATGAAGTAGTTAGGTAATAGATTACTGGGCTTCTTCAATCTGGTATTATCTACCAAAATTTTTATAGTGAATGGGTTAGCCCAATTCAAGTGGTACCTAAGATGGTTGGGATAACTATTTTCATAAATTAACATATAGAGCTGGTTACAACTCGAGTTAAAAAATGGCATGTGTGCATTGATTCATAGAAATTGAATGCTAAAACATGAAAATATGACTAACCTATTCTTTTACTTGATACAATTCAAGAAATATTAACCATAAAGTCAAATTATTTCTTTCTTGATGGATACACTAGCTAATTCTAAATTCCAATCACACCTCAAGACCAAAAAAGACTACATTCACTTAACACGTTGGAATATACGCATATAATAGAATGCATTTTGGACTTTGAAATGCTCCGGAAACATTCTAGAGGTGTATGATGAGAATATTTTCTGAATTCTTTAAGCATTTTATATAGGTCTTAATGGATGAGTTTACCATTTTTAGTGATTCATTTGAATCATTCTTGTATTCACTCTTTGTTGTCTTATAAAAGTTTATCAAATGTAAATTTGTGTAAAATTTTTAAATATTAAACTACATGGTCAAAAATGGGATTGTTCTATGATATATAATTTCTCAATAGGGTATTCAAGTAGCTCCTTCCAAAATTAAGGTAATACAATCACTTCCAAAACCCACTTCATTTTGATAAATCTATTCATTCCTTGTTCATGCTAGTTTTTATCAGAGATTCATCAAAAACATTAGTAGTATTTACCTCCCACTTACTGATATACCCTGAAATACTGTTACATTCTATCTTGATGAGGATTTCCAGAGAGACTTCATTGAACACCAATATGTTCTTACATATTCCCCAATAATACAACCCCATATTGGTCCTTACCCATCAAATTGATGTGTGAATATTCTGATTTGGCCATTGGTATTATAATTGGTTAATGAAGAGAAAAAATTCCTCATGTCATAAATTATACCTCAAAAAACATTAGATGAAACTCAATCTCACTACATAGTCACTGAAAAGAAATTTTATATGTTCTTTTTCCTTGGATAAAATTTTAACTTATCTCTTAGGTTCCAATATCATCATCTTCATAGAACTTTAAACTTTAAAGTTCTTAATCAGGAGAAGTTATTACAAATCAATGATGATAAGATGGATAATAATGCTCCAATTTTTTTACCTTGATAAAAAATATAGACCATTAAAAAAACCATATGGCTAATCATCTAAGTATAATTTCTAATTATTCTCATTTAGAAATCATTGCTCTTAAATTTCCCACTGAACTCCACTCATCTATCACTCCAAAGTTATCATGGTATACCCCAACTGTAAATTAATTGGTTAGTGGTATTTCTCCTGAAATTTTATAGAAAGAACATAAAGTGAATATGAAAGGTGATTAAAAGTACTATTTTTGGGAAGATAATAAAATTTAGGAAATTGGGGCTAACATGCTGATTTGGATATTATTTATGAATATGAACATTCCTCTATATTGGAATTATTCCACTTAATTCTTAGAGGTTTACCCTTTAGGTCACAAAGGACCAATTGAAAGGTCCTTGACTCTGGATTCTTTTGTAATTCACTCTTTTATGACTCGCATGAGTTCATTCAATCATGTACAACTTTCTAGAAGCATGGCATAATTTATAAATTAAATTAAATTCCCTAAAAACCATTAATCTTAATTGAGATATTTGATGTTTGGGGCATCGATTTCAATGAAAAGTTCCTCCTATATAATGAATTTTCTTAAATAATTCTAGAAGTTGACAATGTTTCTAGGTAGGTCGAGGCCAACCCCACTAGAAATGAGGATGTACATACCATAAGTGAGTTCTTAAAACC
Organism: Viscum album; assembly: GCA_963277665.1. Taxonomy (NCBI): domain Eukaryota; kingdom Viridiplantae; phylum Streptophyta; class Magnoliopsida; order Santalales; family Viscaceae; genus Viscum; species Viscum album. The sequence continues at coordinate 751,606,555 of OY728132.1, read as the reverse complement.
CCACAACATCCATCGATTTGGAACTTCATGTGCCTTGGTATGGGACCTATTAACCAATTTTTGTAATCTAAACAAGTAATATATTTTGAAAAATAATGTGGTTTTACATAAACAATCAAATTAGTATCACCCCTAAACAAATGGAATGGTTGAAATTTCCAATAGATAAGTGAAAATAGTGTTTGAGAGAATTGTTAAGCCCATAAGAAAAGTCTCTTATAAAAACATGGTGAAGTGCTTTGGGCTTATCAGACTAACTCTAAAACCCCTATTAGGATTTCTCCTTTAAGTTAATTTTGGAAAAGCAGATAATTCACCAGTTAAAAACCAAAATAAGTCATTTTGGGATATGAAAACTTTTAATTTTTAATTTAAAAAAATAATGGGTGAAAAGATATTGTTGTTATTGAATGAACTAGAGGAGTTTGGACTTGATTTTTATAAGAATTCCAGTCTCTACAAAGAAAAATATAAGGTAATCAATGACAAACACATCCTCATAAAGGCATTTCATGAAGGTGAAAAGGTAATTATATTCAATTATAGATTTTAGATTCACCCATGTAAGATTAATTATTATTGTGAATTTCCTTTTATTGTTACTAAGGTTTACCCATTTGGTGAAATTAAATTCCAAGAACACTCTTCCAAAATCACATTCATTGTTAATGAACATCGATTAAAGAATCACCATGAGAGGAAACACACCCCAGGAACCAAATCTACTTCCACAGATTCCTAAACCACTGGAGTTAGCCAACTATAGGATGGACATATAGAGACACCAAATTCAAACCAGGGGGAACATCTTTCCCTTTAACTAATTATCCCTCTCTCTATCCACATCCCTACAGCATTCCCTCTCTTTATAATTCTTCCTCTCTCATTATCACTCTTTCTCCTAATTTTTCTTACCACTATCTACATAATTCCATTTTTTCCACTTTTTTGTGGACATTTTTTTAAGTAAAAATAATAAAAATAAATAAAAATATTTATAATTACTCACCACCCACTTTTAAAAAAATTTCTAACCATTTTTTAGAGTCCAATTACATTTTTTTATCTCAAATTTTTTTATTTTCATCATAAATTTACATAATGAATTGTAGGTCATGACCAATAAATTTTTAATAGTAAATTTTTTATTTGGAAAATGATTCTTACCCAACCATGAGGAAGAATTTTAGCTTTCATTCCATGGTCACATATTTCCATCTATTAATATTGTGTGTTTTTTCATCCCCAATTGTGAGCCATGAGTTTGTGGACCTTTGAGATTAATTTCTACTTTATCATACATTAATATGATAGAGGTATTTTTTGAACCACATGAGAATAAAAATATCCAAATAGCCTCCCATTTAACTTACATTGATCCTCATTTTTAAATCCCCTTCAAGCCTATGAAAACACCTTTTTTGATATCCATGTTACAATCCCAAAACATTGACCCACAAAACATCTACTTGTATTTTCATTGCATAATTTATTGAAATTTATGTTTGGGTGAATGGATTTCATTTATGGTTCCATTTACTTGATTTTAAATGTTTTATTATATTATTGAGTTAAAGTATCCATTTAAGTGTGAGGAAGAGTTTTCCATTCAATGAATTTTGTGAATGGATTCATGTTTTTGTCATTTTTTACAAATGCTATTGAAATGTGTTCTAAAAAATATGAAGAAAATAAAAAAATGAAAAAATAATTGGTTGTGTCTTGGGAAGGTAAAAAATAACTCTTCATCAACCATTGATCTTGTTATTACTATTTTAATTAGTGTCATGAGGAGATCAGACAAGGCTTGGGAGATGAATGTTAGATTTTTTCAAAGTGAAACTTCCAAAAAAATAATAAAAGAAAAAAATGAACACTTGGTTCATTTTTTTCATGAATATTTTAGGAAGTTTTATATATTAAATATATTTAATATTTTTGTACCCTTCCAATTTTCCCCCTCTCTTGTCTTACATCACACATTATTTCCCTTGTAAATATGGGTTTCTGTTTCCTTTTATGTCTCATTTCAAAAAAAATTATGCATTTCTTTTTCCATTTTGGTGTTTTACCCCTCTTTTCCAATATTTTGGCCATTATATTCCAACCATTCCATAGCCACTCAAAAATCCTGAATAATACCAATTGATTATTATTTAATTTAGGATAGGTAATGGATGTTGATATCTCCTACAAACATTTTTATTTCACTTTTGGTTGGTGAATGAGTGAACCTCCTTGAATAATTTTACATATCTTGATAGGAGTAATTTTTGAGTGCCCACATTTTCCAATTCCAATTTGGAACATGAAAAATGAATTATATTTACACATGATTTCAGTAAAAAACATTGGTTTAATTATTTATGTATTATTGAACTAGTCTTATCCCCCCTGATTGGTGAAAAGAAAATTTTAATATTTATTAGTGAGTGAAAATGATTTTATTATGTTTTTTGTTTGTATTACTTAGTACATGAACTATATTAATTGTGGGGGAGTTGATATTAAATATTAATTAAATATTTTAAATTACTCTCATCACTAATTTGTAACTTAAAAATTATTAATTTAAATTCAATTTTCTTGCTTTGATTATAAACATATATAAAGAATATTGTTCAAATTCTTTCAATTACACTTTAGTTAAATGTTTTGAAAATATAATTCAAAAGACTTATCAAAATGATGTGATTATTATTTTTTAGTTCTCCTAACTAAATTTCCAAACAATCATTCAATAGTATATTTTGATAATTCATACATAACAAGGGCCATATGAGTCATATTAGAAGGCCCATGAAATTTCTGATAAAAAATGGACCATCCATGATTATTGAATTTTTGGGATCAAAAAAGATTACCAAATTTTTAAAACACCATAAATTATTCTATAATATACCAATAAATCATTGGTAATAATTTTAAGTCCCAAATCAACCAATATGTTTTTGAATTTATGCATGAAATTCCCACCCACAATTCTATCTAGGATTTAAAAACACCCCACAATTCTTGACTTTTCTCCCAATCTAAAAGTATAATTGAGCTGTAATTTTAAGGGGATAAATTAAATATATAGGAAAAAAGATTTAGAATAAATTTAATTTATTTTATGTATTCACCATAGCTATAAATTTATTCACATTTAGACCATGGAAAAATTCATTACAAAACTAGACAAAAACACATTGTTTAGGAAAATATCCATAACATTAGATCCAAAATCCCAATTGACACCACATTTTTATAAGAAACTATAGAAATAATTATATAAAACTTTTAATAATTTTATTTTTTGAGATTAATTATTCTTCAAGGTATAATGGTCAAGCCAACTTGTGGGCAGTTTTAGAATGCAAATAGTCCACTACCTTGTACTATAAATACACTCCACTATTCTCGTTGCAAGAGGTTGTCATTTCAGCACATAAGAGGATATATTGGAACGAAAATAGCCATTAAAAATTCATTTAATGACCTTAAAAACTCAAGTTTATAATTTATTGACTATTCCTCGCTTTCTTTTCATGTACTTTAAGTGTTTTGAATTGTAATTATATATGTGTGATTATAATTTCAATTGAATCTTAATCCTTATTTCATATTAATAATATCTTATACTAATTAAATCAATATTTTGTAATATTAATGTTCTTAGAATTATTTAAATAATGTTGAAAACTAGTCCCCTCTTCTCTTTTCTATTCAGTAAAAATTATGTGTTTACCTATCATTATTTGTGCATGTTTGGTACACAATTCTTTTTCTCATCTCATGGATTTATATTTTTTCACTTACCAAATCATAATAATAATAAATACCATATTAATAACCAACTAAATTTATGAGTAAATCATCATTAGAGTGAGTCATACTTTGGGGATGTTAAGTGATTGAGATATTTCACTTGATTGATATTATTTAAATTAACATTGTGTATGACAAAATGGATATGTCATGGATTATTGAAATTTCATGTTTGACATGTTTTTTCCATGGATTATTGGAACCAAAAATACTCATGGGTTTATGAAATATTAAGACTTATAAAAATGATAATTAATAAATGTTAGAACCCTCATTCAGTCTTTTATTAAATCTAAAATGAAAAATTTTGGTCAAAATAATCTTATGAAGTGGATTTTAATTTAATGAAATGTTTTTCAAATCTTAATGATGTCATAATATTATATCCCCAATAAATACCTAAACCCAATATTTATTAAAATTTTAAATATAACTTCACTATTAAATCAATTTAATTATTATTTTCAAACAAAAAACCCATTTATAAGATTAAACAAAAACAATCGACTCTAAAAATAGTACCATAATTGAGGATTTAACTTGAGTTTCACTATACATCTTATAAAAAATAATTGAAACATTGAATTTTATATAGGAAAAAACATCCATGATTCACTTAGACGAACCAAAAGGTTTTGAATGTGGTAAAAATATAGTATAGGGGTGGCCTTTTACAAGTGATGTGAGTGAAAAACTTGTAATTATTGAGAAAAAAAGGTTTCCTCACATTTTTCACATGCCACATGGGTCCAAAATAGTGTATTATAGGTATTTAGACATTATAAGTTTGAAATATTCATATAAAATATATTCTAAAAAAAATTGGGTCATTTTAACTCTTATATTTTTAGTTAACCCCCCCCCCCAGTAAATAAATTTTTACCTTAACAATGATAAATAATTTTTACTATTTTCATTATCCATAATGTTAAAGTTATGTTGGCCTTATTATATAATATAAATTATTCTAATTATAGATATATAATCCATTTTTCCAAATTCCATTCATATAAGTGAAATAAATTAATTTAAAATCGATCCTAATAAAATGATGAGAAAGTTGGTTTTCAAAGAGAAAATATTCAAAAATTTGCAAAGTTTTTAAATAAAACTTTAATAGGAAAATGATTATAATGAACTAAATTGGATTAATATATATATAATTGAAATAATTTTACTTTTAAACTAATTTAAATTTCTATTTACCCTTGTGAATTATTTAAATGAAAAGGCATTTTTCAATAAAAAATAGTATTATTCACTATTCAACGAAAAATGAATCTTTTCAAAAAAATGACAAAACATCACCATAAGAAATTTTTGAAATTATGATTTTAGAAATTTATTACATTTTATAAAATAATTTTTTTTAAGTGGTAAAAAATAATTTTAAATTATGTGTGCAAAGAGAAACTAAACTTTCTGTTATAAAAAAATTGTTTTCTAGAAAATATTTACTTTTCTTTTAAATGGGTCTTATTTTATTTATAATAAATATATAACTATAATTTTCATAATTTTGTTAGTATAATTAAAACCCACCAATTTAATGATTAGGATATAATGGCATACTATATTATAGCTCTTTTAGACTTTTGGTTGCATGTTCCTCAAGATATCAAAGAGATTAAATTTAATGAAATATATTTCATAGGTTATTTAGGATCATTGTTTCATGTAACACACTCTATAGAATAAAATTTTATTCTTTTATAATTTCAAGGTATTATATTCTCCTCACCTTAAATAAATATCATCCACATAATTTAAACTTGATCTTAATAATCAAGGGTTTTAAATATGGAAATATCATTATCAAAATACCCACATCATAAAGGGTTAACAAAACATCCTCTTAATAAGAGAGAAAAGGAACTATGTAGCTCATATAGAATAAAACATAATTAGGTTTCCAAGTAAGAGAAAAATGGTGGAATGTGAAGATATGTACAAAGAAGAAAATCATAAATAATTATAGAGAGTGATAAAGGTACTTGATCACATGAAAGTGAGTAATGAATGGAATGTTAAAGACGACAATACCATAAATATTTGATGATTTAAAAGACCATCTAATTCATTATATATTATGGTAATAGGATAAATTTTTTGTTTCAAGGTCCTTTTTTAAAATTTCTGAAATTTTCTTACTATCTAAGAATATAAGGAAATATAATTACATGATACGTTTCTATTTCATAAGCATAATTGCATCCATTGGTTGTGCTTCTATTAATTTATAATTCATCACTTAGTACAAGAAATGAATATCCAAAAATGAATTTTTTATGCCTAAAGCACTAAAATTCACTTTTAATAGATCATAATATCCATAATAGAATAATAATTCATTCCTTTAGTGTCTAGTTATTATCATGAAAAAATGGTTAGAATGGGTTGTCCAATATGTATAAGTCTATATATTTTTAAGTAACACATTAATCCCTAAACCTCATCCAAAGTTCAAATCAATCCATTCCATAAATACTTAAACCTGAATACTCACCTAAAAATATGTTTTTCCAAATTCAAAGTCCAAAATTTTTGAAGGAAGGTCACTAAATAAACACTATGAACCCTATAGAATATGAAGTGAAACTTAATGTCACATTAAGAATATGTGAACAAATTAATACCCATAAAACCCTAAGGAAAACATAAATACTTCCAAAAAAATATCAAGTTTTAAATTATATTACATATTTCTATTCACGCAGTAAACCTCAACAAAGATATCATAAACCATCAAATAACTAACCAATTTTATGGTCACCAATACTATCCAATAAACATATCATTGTCATTATTTTCTCAACATAGAGAACATATTAAGAATTATATTCCTATAATCATGTGTTTTCTAAATATTTCATATTTTCCATAAATCAATTTTCTTGGTATCATTCAAAATATGATTTCAAATCCTTAAATAAATACTTGTACAATAAAATCAATATACATTTTATTATTCTTATAACAAGAATATCATCAAAAAATAGTTTTAATACATTTTTCTTAAATCCATAAACACTATAAAAACAATTAATCTAGTTCTACTGTATCAATAACATAATATTGGCATTGATCACTTAGAATATTTTGAGGTATATTCCCTTGATTCTAGGGGAATTTGTTGGAATAGTTCCCTATCTCCTAATAGTAAAATAACGATACTTTGAGGGATTCTCCATTACCCTTGAATTCAGAATTGTGATATCCTTTTCTCCACACCTAAGGAAAAATTCATTTCCTTTTAAGAATTTTCCAAGGTGTTTCCTTCCATAAGTGTCACATGTTTAAAAATAATTTTTTCCATTCTTCCATTTATTCATATTTGGATATTTCATACAATTCTTCTCTTTCTTCTCTTTAAATTCATATGAATTGGAGGATTCTGTCTCTTTATTGAAAGCATGTGATACTATATCATCGTATAAGGAGAAAGTTTAGGAGACTATTTCCCTTTAGAGTATTGGATTAATCCCATAAAAATAGATAATATTTCTCTTTGTATTACACACATAGTTTGTAGAATTCATTGTTAACCTTTTAAAGTTTGTTTCATATTTAGCAACATTTTCCACTTCTTTCTCTCTTAGTCTCAAGAAATTTCTTTCTATATCCACTCATTTCTCATGATGAAAATATTTTTCCCAAAAGAGTACCATTAAAACCATCAATTTTTTGTTTTCTATTTCTTCTTTATCCTTAGTGTTTTGAATAATGACCACCATTGATCCACATCTCTAGAGAGATGATAGACATCCATGACAACTTTCTCCCTTTCACTTCTTTACAAAGTGAGAAAAATCTTCTCTAAGGAACTTATCTATTACTTAACTAAAAATGTATTTTTTTAATACCATTAAATTATGGAGGTTACCGATGCATAAAGTACTCTAAAATTGTTACACCACATAGAAAATCAGAAGTATACTCCATATGTGATAGGTTATTACTCATAACATGGTTTAGCTACCCCAATATGGTTATAATTTGATCAGTTTCAGATATTTCTCCAGCTCAAGCTTCATTATCTTCCCAAGAAGGAAATCCCTACATAGAGTGTGTGAATTGATATGACTCACATTAATTCTATTAGTGAAATTTCTAAATAATATAATACACAATATTAGATCATAACATTATGAGTCATGGTGTATAATTTTAAAATAAGTGAAACAATTAACATAAATTGAAAATTTTATGAAAAGCTAATCTCATAATCATAAACATGATTTCTTTGGGGATATCTTTATTTTTAAATCCTTAATAATAGTTTTTAAGTAAAATGGGAATTATCTAAAGTATATCCTTGAGAGTTTCAAACCAGGTGTGCAGTAATGAATGATTTCATGCATGAGGTGATGATCATGTCAAAACCAACATGCCCTTCTCCAGGTTATTACCCCTAGGTACCTCTGTGCTAGAACTACACCCACTTATAGTATTTAGATAGGGATGCATTTCTAGAAAAAACACATATTTTCTTCCTTACCAAAACTTCAGGATGTTCTTTAATACTTATCCTCAATTTCTATTATAGGGATATATTCATTAATCATTGTTTTATTAAATCTAGTTCCCAAGGATTCTAATAAAATCCCTTGGATACCAAAAATAATAACTCTGACCCCAGTGGATCAAAGGTAGGTGATTTTTTATTACATTGTCATTATATACAAGGAATCACATCCCAAAGGACTTAATAGTTTGGTAGTATTGGTAAATTACATACATTCTGTAAATTCATATTACATTTTATAACATAAAGTGCATAATGAATTTGATTGAGAACACCATTCTTCTTCTTATCATATCCTTGTATGTCAATCATAAAATACAGTCTATTATATGAGATAAAATAAAACATAAGAAGGGGTGAGTTTAAATGCTTATTAAGGGTAATATTATAGGGGAAGATATTTGGAATAAAGGAAAACCAATATAGAAAAGTATATACCTAAAACATATATCATTTAATCAATAAAGTGATCGTAATATGAAAGGAATAAAAGATGATAAATTAATTCCATATAAATAATAACATGAGATTTAAAAATAACCATATATATTCTAACTAATCGTATAATCTCATGGAATGTCTATAATGGAATTAATAATGGTTGAATGCATAATTTTGGACATCTAAAACATACATTTGAGGCTTTTTTCCAAGACATGTAATATCTTCAAGTCCTTGTTCTAAGAGATCTATATAAATGGGTAAGGCCCCTTCAAAAACCTAATTTAATTTATCTCATGAAACTTATTGATGCATTGAGGGTCTATATAATTATGGGCCCCAGCCATCACTTAATAATTCCAATACATTCCTCATATGAAAGGGGTAAAATATAATAACCATAAATATTCATATTTAAAAACTATAATATGAAATGTTAACAATTACCCCAATGAAAAAACATAATCATAAACCATCCATAGTAAAATTAATTGTATCAACATAGTAAATCCCCAGTCAAAATGATCATAAATCGTCCAGATAAATACTAAGGATGGTATAATTGGAGTATACCCCCATTAAATTATAAGTAACATAAAAGGATGTATTCCTAGATGAACATTTTTCTTGAAAGATAAATTGAAACATTTATTAAGGGAAATAAACATTTATTTAAAATCACCATTTTTATTTTAGAAAAAATGATATTCATAAAATATAATCCAGATAATTTTCTTTGAAAAACACATTTTAAAAATAGAAATATCTATAATATTATGAAAAAAAATTCTTTACAAATAACCTTCTAAAATTACAAAGTAAAATTTAAATAAATTATTATCATGTTGGTGAGTAATTTTTCACATTTCATATAAGTTAATAAGAACATTACTTTTATGCTGTAAGAAGGTAAGAAAAGTGCCTTGCTTGGAAAAATACAAGAGTATTCCTTTAAATCCATTTTTTCAAAATTAAAAAATTGGTAGAAATTTCTTTAATAAATCACTTAGATAATGTTAAAACATTTTGGAGAACATGGTTTTGGATGAAAAGGGACTTTAGAGCAAAGAGGGAAATAAAGTTGGATTTTTAAAAAACATTTCCTAATAATTTTAAGTGCCAAGGTGTGTAAAAATTGTTTTATTAATTTCAAAAACTCATGAATTACTAGAGGAGAAGAAAATATATTGACTCAAATACATAAATATCAAATAATTATTCTAAGGGAGACTCAAATAAAAATAGTCCTGAATAATGATGAGATTGTGAAATATACCCTAACCACTTTGGAAACTTTTGAATCATAAGAACCATGAAAGAAATAAATTCAAGTAAAAAATTAAATAAAATGAAGAAGAATATATTCATGATATAACATATCTAAAATGGTAGTATATACACCACACAAATGAAATAAATGTTGAATATAGAGTTTGTCTCACAGAAGTAAAAGTGAGGGGAGAAACTCTTACCATGAGTTTGAATAAACACATACATTCTTTTTCTTCCTGAATAATAAAATTATTTTAATTTATTTATTTCTTAATAAACATCTTAAAGTTTATTATTCCTTTTATTTAACTTATTACCTTTTTATATATTATTAATTAATTAATTAACTTTACATCGTATGTTTCGATGGTATTTGTCTTATATTTCAAAAATGACTTTGTAAGGTTGACTATGGTAAAAGATATAATTAATTAAAAATATAAAAAATAATAATCAGTAAATAATTATTATATTTATACATAAATTATAATTTTAAAACCAATCATTAATGATGGGTATGAAAAATGAACTACATTACAATCATAAAGAAGGTAGGTCGTACATACGACTGAGTAAAGTTTCCAATTTTCAATGATCATTATAGATAGAAAGAATGTGATATTTTATATTTAAATAATTATAATTATATCATATATACCACATTATTTCTTTAAAAATACTTATATATATCATCCATGTTGTTCGGTGATGAAAAGAGTGTCACATCACTTTATAAAGGTGATAGTCCACACGTACACAAATAACATTATCATTTTTTAATGTAAGAATAAAAATGATATATTATCTTTCTAGATTGATAAATATGTCATGAATATAAAAAATATTTCATTTATATAATATATATTTATTAACATTATATTTATTACCTTCCATGTAAAGCGTTAGTGATAAATGAATCAAATCGTTTCGCAAGGCGGTAGTCCATCGAACATAGGACCAACGATATTATATTCCATACAAAATAGAAAGTAAAATGGTATATATAATATAATGAATAAATAGGTATAAATATGTTTTAAATGTCATATATATATATATATACTTTATATTCATTATCTTACTCATCTGTGAGAGGTGGTAATAGAAAAACAAATGATATTAGTTCATGAGGCGGTAGTCCACCATACACCTGAATAATGATTTTTTAACCCATTTTATAGAAGTGGATATGGTTGTAGTTAATTATATTAAAATATAAAAGTATTAGTATAATTGGTAAACTAAATTTATTATATCTTTATTTTCTAATAACAATTGAATTATGTGGATGAAGAAATAAAATAAACATGCTCATTGAGAAATGTTACCTCTTATTTAGGTATCCTCCTTGTGTTGGCACCAAAATCCTTCCTAGGTAGGATTTATACAAAACATAAGGATACTAGGATGAGAGGAGGTAAGTACGGAATTTATTTTGGGAGGTATTGGATGAAATAAAATGTTTGTAATGTGTGAAAAAAAGAAGATGGTGGTAGCCTTTTAAAAGTGTAGTTAGTGACACACTTGTAATTTTGAGAAGAAAAATATTTACCTACATTTTCCACATTCCAAAAGCATCCAAAATCGATTATTATCAATTATTTGACATTATATGGTTTAAATATTTCCATAAAACATATTTTAAACAAGTTTTTAGGACATTTTAACCCTTATCATTTTAGTTTAACCCCCGATAAATCAGTTTTTACTATAATCGCGGTAAATAATTTACACTTTTTTACTATTTATAAGAGTCAAAAATTAAGCCCGTATTATTATATAATATAATGTATTATAATTAAAAATATGGAATCCATTTTTCCAAATTTAATTCACAAAATTGGATGATTTTATTTTAAAATTTATATTGTGGAAGTGATGAGAAAGCAGTTTATCAAAGAGAAAATTGAAGTTTAAAATGTTTTTACATAAAAATTCAATATTAAAATGAATACAATGACATAAATTGAATTAATAGATATATCACTGAACTTATATTACTTTAGAACCAATTTAATATATAATTTAACCATGTTGATTATTTAAAAAAATGAAATTTTCAATAAAAAGCAGTATTTTCACTATTCATTGAAAATGGATCTTATCAGAAAAAAAATCACCCTAAGATAATTTTTATATTTTTATTTTAGAAAATAATTTAATTTCATCAAATAAATTTTCTAAAAGTTGTCAAAAAATAATTTTAAAGTATGTGTATAAAACACGACTAAACTTTCTAATAGAAAAAACACAGTTTTTCAGAAAACATATATTTTCCATTTAAATGATTCTGATTTTATTTCTTATCAATAAATATCTATAATTTTAATAATTTATTATTTACTATTCATACCCTCTAATTTAAATGTTATTTTATACTAGTATACTATATTACAGTTCATCAAGACTTGGAGTTTTGTGTTTTGCAAGCAATCAAGGAGAATAAATTTAAAGAAATATATTTCATAGGTTGTTTAAGATTGGTGTTGCATTTATCACAAACTATTGAATATAGTTTTATTATTTTGTAATTTACGGGTGTTCCATATATCCATGTTTCCTAATAAAGATGTATTATCTAGATCACTCTTGTTATTCCAAACTATTGCAGGAAACTATAGAATCATACCTTCAACACTTGTTAGGATTTATCCATGGAGTTAATATCATAGATCATCTAGTGTTATGGTTCTTTTAAATCTATCCAACAAGATATTCTAAGAATCCAACCCTATTTTTATCTTTTCCCAATATGTGGGAAGTATCTTATTTAATTACATTTTCAATGTACCCATCGTCGGAGAATCTAATAGCACCTTTTCCTAAAACCATGGGTAGCTTCACTTATTCCATAATGGTAGGGTACTCCAATCCATCACCGAAATCCTCTTTAAATTTATTACTTTGAAAAGTCTAATTGGAAAAAAATAAATTGAAAAAATACAGCCAAACAACTTTGGGCACCACATAACCAATTCGATAATCTACCACCTATCAAAGATACACATTCTATGTACACTACCCTCTTATTAATATAGAATGAGGAATATAGGAATATCATAACATCCATTTTTTCATTGTATCACAACATATAATCTCAAATTTCATTTAAATACACACCATATAGTAATCAAAAATCATTGATATAAAAAATTCTAATTTACTACAACATTCAATCCACATTATTTCCATGAGAGCTCGATATTATAATCATGGGAATGATACAGGTACCTCTCCATAAACTACCATTTAAAATAACATTAACCATCATAAATTATAAAAAATCATTTCTTTGAACATAATTATCATCAAAGATTCATAGCTCCTCGCCATCATGAATAACATCTCCAAACCAGCCTATCAGTTTGAATCATTGATCAATGCAATCCATCATATTTATAATCTTGATTACTGGTAACAAAAGAAGATCCTCATATATTATGGTATTCATAATAATTGTAAAACTTTACACATGCACACTAATGTAAAAAACATATTTTATAAATTTCATCATCTTTGGAACTCTAAATCACTTAATGAAGGTATTTTTGAATTCTACTCGAGAAAATGGTCATAATGGTACACTAAAAATTTCCCTATGCCTGGTCATTATTAATTCTAGTGTCAAATACTTTGAACTATAAAAAAATAATCTTAAACGGTCTTTATTGGCCTTGAAAATATAATCATGATAATCTATAAGGGAAACCATTGAGTTCGATTATTTACTTTTCAAATTTGTACAACGGGGTAAAAATACTAATTTATCTTCATTCATACATGTTTGTGTGTGTGTTAATATATATATAATTTATAATAATGGTAGTAGTATTTCTGTTAATATCAATATTAATATAACATATCATCTTAGTAGAATATCCATCTGATTCCATGTTTTTTATAAGTTAACATATATATATAAATCTAAAATGATAATTTTATATTAATGGGATAGATGTTAATAGAAAAATAAGTGTACTCTACCACTAGGTTGGGCTCCTTACCAACTCATCAATCTGGGCTGGTAAACCTGGGCCAAACCCATACCTATAGTACACAAGATGCAGATTTTTCCTAGCGGTATATTCTCCTAGATTAAGAAACCATGATTTATATCAATCTATGCCCATAAAACTGCCATGGATCATTCAATGTTTCATTAGGGATGAATATCTAACACCCAATGGTAAGATCTCATTTTCCCTTAAAATTTTAAAAACAGTGCACAAAAAATTAACTAATAATATAAATAATTTTGTAATTTCATTAAAAACCAAAACTCCTACTATTTAGGTCAATCTTCCACTCAAAGGTAATCACCACATTCTAAAGTCAATCGAACTGTCATAAAAAAATTAGAGTTTTTTATAAAGTAAAATTTATTGTATTTTCCCTCGGTCATTAAATAAACAAAACATAATTGGAATATCACAAACTTTAAAACTAAAAAAAATAGAGTTTCTATAATAAATACACCTTCAAAACATTTTATCCTAAAAAATTAACTCATCCTAATGAAAATGAAATTTCAAGTTTATGAAATTTTAAAATTCTATCATAAAAACATCTATGAAAGATACACATTCAAAAATGCTCAAATTAGAATTCAAAAAAGGTCACAACCAAATTCTAGGGTCAAGGCACAACCACTATTTCATTTTACTATTAATAAATATCACCTCATCATTAGATTTCGTAATGATAAAACGGGAATGAAACTAAACCAAATCATGTCACTCCACCCACATTCAATATTCCCAATACTCGGTACTCACTTCTACTCCTACACACCTCTATCACACTAGAACAAAATCAATTACTACCCCTCACTTAGATTAGGGGTTATTTACCAATCACACTTTGACAATGACCTACTTCTAATGGTTATTAATTTATATATGTTTCTCCATGAGCATCATATCCTCTTAAAAATTATACTCATTCCATGAAACTTCATGAAAATAATTATTCATATATCTTTATATATGACACTATAATATTTCATTTCATTGTCTAGTTAAGATGGTCTTGCGAACAATAACCCATCTTTCATCTCAATACAATATCACAAAGGGTCCAAAACCCCAAAAGAAAACTTAAATTCCTTTTCAATCTTATGCTATAATATTAGATTAAAGAAAAAATATGAATTCAATATGGCCATTAACAAAACTTCCCACAGCCTCATTATCTGATCCATAAAAACCTCTCTATGACAAAACCCACAATTTAGTAGCATAATATAACTCTAAATTTTATTTGAATAAACTATCCACTAATAAAAATTCTAAAATATTACAATAATGAGACAGTATCACATTCATTTATCTTTAAATTATTTTATAAAACACTTATCCTCTCTTGTAACATTTACCTCAAGTGATAAATTAATTAAGTATGATAGGAAAGTATGCACCACACATGGGCTTACCCAAATTTATATACTGAAAAGTTACACAATAATTCAATTCCCTGTGATGATAAAATAAAAATAATTATAAATAGCTACATTAACTATTTCATCATAGCCTTTTTACATGTCCATCACAAACTAATCATTGCATGACATATCATCCATGCTAGTAATATTATATCATTAATTTATAGGATTAAATGTCTAATTTTACATCACTCAATCTATTATACCATTACTAAAACACAAGTTATAACATCATAACACCAAATTTTAACACCAATTAGGGTTTTAAACCCCCCCTTATTTTACTAGATTAATGACACTACTCATTAATTTAGGGAAGTTACTTTTCCCAATTCTATTATTCCAACACACATCATTATTGTTTATTTTCATCTTGTCTAGAAATTTTTCTACTAAACCATTCATCTATAAGCTACACTAAGATGAAGAATCATTTAACATAAATATCATTTTAATCTCATTGCATAAACCTTAAAAATTAACCATTAATTTCAAAAATATGTGTTCTTCTATTTTGACTATGCCATCAATTATAATTTAATCATTCACTATCTCATAATATTTGGGGTGGTATAATATATCACCGCTAGTTTGATTTAACTCTATATATATCAATAATATAAAAACAATAATGGTTCAATCATGATTATTTATTTTATAGAAGTGGCTATAGAGAAAACCTTTATAACTAAAAAAGGAAATTTTCATTATCTTATTGCACACATGTTCCTAACATCCTTAAGAATGTATCTATCTAAAAAATCATATCACTATATTCCAAATCTAACAAAGTCATGGTGTCTCCAAAAAACTCAATATTTCTTCCTCAGACCCTAATAAAACATCAAACTAAGAAAGAAATAAAAATCGAGACCTAAATAATCAACATCAGGGTTAATCCATCGAAATATAAAAAACCCATGGTTTTCATCAAAAAAACATCCTCCCACAAACACTGATTATAGTAGGTCATAAATTTAAAACTATATTGATCACTCATAATGAAATAATGATGGTTTTAACCAATAAAATTCAAACTCCAAGAAAGATATCTATAAGGTCTCAAATTTACAAATCTTTTCCCTTTTCAATTTTTCATAACTTAGAGGTGTCATGAGGGAGTATGAAAAAGTTATGGAGGTTTCTTAGCATTTTTAGGGTCACCACATCATAGTGGTGGTGATTGTGCTGGATATTTTGAAACCTTTATAGAGGATTGATAATGGGTTAAGTTATTTTTCCTTAGGAGTTTTGGGTTTGGCCATGGAGTTAGTCTTTTGGTGATAGAGTTTACTAAGATGAGTGAAACATATTTTCTATAAATTTTACAAGGATTTTTTTATTGAGGTTACACCTATGAGAAATGGGGATATGGAAACATATTGGGAATTTTTTTAAAATAATGAAGGTTTTCCAGGGTTTGTGGTGAGTCTAGCTATAAGAAATGGGTTGAGTGGAGCTCACTACACCATTGTGCTAGGTATGGTCAGGGTTAAACAACAAGGGGTTTGGTGCTACATCATAGTGAAGTTCATGGAGGCAGTCAAAGTGGTTTGGTAAGGTTTTTTATGGACATGTGATATTAACTTTCAAATGAATAAAAATTGTATCATTCTTTGACTATAGGCACCATGGGTGTTTTTAGAGTTTACCACACTATGGTGATGGATTTCGGGCATCATCAATAAATAGAAGGATTGAGCTCCCTAGGTTTGAATTTTTTATCCCTCTCTTAAACCCTAGATGATCCTAATTCCTCTCATCATACTCCAACAATGAATTTAAGTTTCTAAACCCCATGTATTTATGGATCAAAGTATCAAATTAAGGTATCTTATGTATTCTCTCTTCACCCAGATTTAATTCTTCTTCTTGTTCTTATTTTATAAATCTATTTTTAGAGGATTACTATTTTTTGTGGTTTCAAGGCAGTGTTTATGGTAGATTATTTGGTTAGGTTATCATGGATTTTCTTTTGGTTTTGGTAGAATTTATTTTAGTGGTGGTTTGTTATTGATAGTTCATTTCTTCTTGGAGAATAATGATCTTCTAATCAAGGTAAGAAAATATTACTTATTTTTTCCTTATGTGAAAGTGTGAATTAAACATAAATTAGATCCTTGTCTAATTGGGTTTGATTGAACTTCATAATATGATAATATATAAAGGGAATCACATGATGAAAAAAATAATTAATCAGAAATTTTAAATGGGATAAAGAATAATTTCAATCTTTTTTTAATTTATTTTTTGGAATTAATCATATTTCGTAGATTAAAGCATTAACCTTATTTAAATCAATAAATTATAATAAAAAATATGATATCACATTATATAGTGTTATCCACTTTTTTATATGATAAAAATTGTTTATAATTCTATAGATTATGATATGGAAATGGTAATTACCACATGTTTTAGATAATCAATATTTCCTGAGGAAAATTAAATGGATGGTTGGGTTTTTAGAATAGTTGCAGTTTTTATTTTTATGTTACCTCTTAATGTTTACTAAAATAGTTTGATATATGTTTGGAAGTGGTTTTTTCTTCTTATCATGGTTAATTGCATAAAAATATAACAATGTAAAGATAAATGATGATAGTTAAAGAAATAGGCATAAGAAGAGTGATTACTACACATCTTGGATTTAAATAAACATGTAAAATAATGCTTTGAATAATGTTTACTTTTATAGTTAGCTATAGTTTCTTTATGAAAATAATCTATTCTTAATGAACTGGTTATCTCAATATTGAACTAAAATAATTTTTTATTAAGAATAAGTTTTGGGGATGAATGAGCTTGTTCTTTATTAGTGGTAGCTTTAATGCCTAAATGACATTGCCTTAGTGCCTTCACTTATGTGTGGAAAATAAATTTGAAATGTATGTGTTCTCTAGTGATTTAGATCCTCATTTGATTTATTGATGACTTTGTTTTGGTTGGGATCTTTGACGGGCAATTGGTTGGGGGCCTGGGGATGTGTTGTTTTGACAATTGATTTGATGAGCAATGGGATGGGATCCCAGACTATAGTTTTGGTCGATATTGATGAAAACAAAAAAGATTATATTATGGGTAATGGTTTAGGACATAGGGTGGATAAGATGAGTTCATAGTAGGGATTTATTATCAATATGTTTAATCTTTCATGACTCTTTCTTAATGCTTTCTTGATGTCAGAATAGTCGGATGATATTTATTTGATCAGTATCTATCTTCTTGACATAGCTTGATGCTATAAATTGTGAGTGATTTTTTGAAAAGGTATATTCTGATAAGTTATAGAGTACTTGAATGATTCATGAAATGATAATTTAACTAATAAATTAATGGTTTTAGTTCATGGTGTTCATAAATGATGATGACATACTTGAGAATATAATTAAGATAATGAATAGTGCCATTGGCTCTTGTATATAAAGATTAAATTATTAATATTGGTAATTTAATAAGGAATATAATTTATTAAGGGTTAATTGATTAATTTATAATGAATATAATGCTCGTATGCATGTTTTCTATCAATTAATTAATAGTCTTAGCTGGGATTTCAACACAAAGATAGCGGCAGATGAGTCCAAGGATAAGTAGTTTCCCTTAGTACAGATGTATGTAATATTAGTCTATATTTTTAGGATTTCATATTAAACCCACTCCATGTTGGTAGGTAAACCAACTACCAAATATTTTAGGGGGTGGTTTCTCTATCATCTAGGATGATGAAGGAATGAATAATTGTCTTCTCCCCCTCCCCCACTCTACCTCCAGATGTAAATGAGTAGGTGTATCATGGGCTATAATATCTTCTGATATAGAGTGTGTTCTTTCAAGGGTTTTTATAACTCAAGGTCTACTATACATTTATTTGTGGGCTGTAATGGATTGAGGTATAACAAATTCTGGTATCATTATGTGGAGGCTTCAGCGTCCCAATGGTGTACTTACATGGGATGTGATAACTTGAGGTATAATAAATTTTCAGAAGATTTAGTTGTTTTCTGATATAAACTTGGTTACAATAGGGATATGATGATAATTATGATATGTTGGCCTATATAGGATGAAGTAATATTAGGGATGTTATTACACTATGTGTAGGGTGAATTATAGGATGGATGAGCATATGATGTATCTATTGGTGTTTGAGAGTGACAAACCAGTGGAGAAGTGGAAGTGGTGTGCCTTCATACATATATATATATATATGTTATTTTAATATGGTATAATTTAAATTTATTCATTACTTTGTGAGTGATCCAAATAGATGATGGTAAATTAGTATTACCTTTTAGGTGATGAGTTAGTTTCATTTGTTTATATACTGGGATTTAGTATGGTTTCTTTGGATATTTCATGATAGGTTCCAAAGAGGATCCTACCAAAGTATATGTGTTATGCTCAACCAAAATATATATATTATTTTTGGATTTTGTACGAACTAGTTTCGGATCAAGATAAACATTACTAGCTTAAAAAAGTTGTTCGGTTGATGTTAGGAGTTGTTGGAGTTAGCGATCGTTTCCTAGTCTTACTCTTAGTACTTATAGTTTTCCTTTCAATTTACGTATGAATTTACATGTATTGGGATTAATTATTTAATTTATACATGGTGTTGGTTGGTGGTTATTCTCATCTTATATCTTACTCTTTAAAATTTTTATAAGGTAAGGTTTCTCATGTGTGTGTGATTGATATACCCACAATTCTAGTCTCCAACTCATGGCCCATTGAAGGTGGGATTTATAGGACATTATCTTTCTTCCTTTATTTTTGTCCCAAGATAGGTACCTTTGTATGGAAGGGGTTGTGACCGTGTGGTATGAAAGTTGATGGTTGTTATATAGGATGGAGTTTGAAGTTAGGCACTAGTAAGGATGAATGGGTTGGTAAGGTAATAGTACCATCTGGTCTTATTTGGTGTTATAAGCAAGGGAGATTGGATAAGAAATGGGATTTATTGGAAACATATGGTCTTACATAAGAACCTTCAATTTTATTGAATATGATAAGTGAAATGATGATTCCTCCATGGTAGATACCATGAATAGAATCATATGTCATGATATTCTATGCTTATAATTAAATTCAGGTAGAAAATGGGAAATATGTCAAAATAAATTAATAAATTAATTAGTTAAACTTATAATGTTCCTTTTTAGGGGATTGGGAATTACTGACATATTTTATTTTATAGATATGAAACTAAGTCGATATCCCCATCAGATTCATGTAGAATAAGTTCAAAAGAATGTTGTAGAGGAACATCAAATAGTGGGGTTCGACAACAATGACACTTAGAGGAGTACACTATGAGAGTTCCAGTATCATGGTCTATTCAAGAAATAGGGAATGTAGAAGTATGAGGAATCCATTTTGGATTTAGAGACCAATGAATGGATGGAGGTGGTAGAGATAGTCTTCATTTTTATCCATGCTTAGAAGGAGCATTGGGTTTCCTTATCTTTGATGATACCACATGGGTTATCTTAGTAGTGGTTTCTTTTGTTCCATGGGGATCATAAGGAGTCATTTATTTCTTGTGAAGAGTTTAGGGATTAGTTTCAAACCAAATTTCTCTTTTTAATTACTAAGGATACTTATCATATTGAGATCATTACCCTTCCATAAGTGAGCTACCATGTTTTAGAGTCCGGTGTCATCTACACGAACATTATATACTATTCCTTAGGCCTTTTCCAGATAAAGAGACTAGGGTGAGGAGTTCTAAGGAGTCCGTACACCAAGAGACCTAGTTCCAAGTTATCCCATTTATATTGATCATATGTTAAGGTAATGTAAAGGGAGAATTTCATTGAAAGGATGTTGTTTGGGACTGATTAATCATGATATAGGAGTCACTAAGACCTTCTGTAAAGTAGAGTTATAACCATTAGCTGTCAGTTTTCTAGCCAGAAGAAGAAATTTTAGTTACCAGTAAGAAGGTTTAGACCTTATTTATCTCATTTCACTAGAGATATCAGTTCTCAAACCCCTACCAGTTAGTCATGTATAGATTTTTGTTCTTTTGGAGGACATTTCCATCAGAAGTGAGTGTGTCTAGATTTACTTAGTAGTCAAAGTGCAGATGGTGGCTCATTTTAGGCCCAACTTTTGTAGCAGTATCATCAAAGGGAGTAAAAACACAGGGGAGGTGGTCTCTATCAAGGCTAGAGAGTCCATATATAAGAATATTATCAGATAAATGTTTTATTAATGTTATCTCTAGGAGATAAAGACATCGTCTGAGGTATTATCTGCCTATTTTATACCTAGGTTTATTCCTTTTTTTATTTGAGAGTTATACACTCCTTCATTTCAACCACTCTAGTTTATTATTTAAGACTTGGGGTTGATAGGCTTCTGGTTCCCTTGTAATTGAACACACGAATTTGAGGTTAATATATCCTATTAGATGCTTGAAGAGTCTTGATCTAGTGCTAGGCTAGAATCTCTATTAGAGAGACTTTCTATTTTTAAGGATACATGCATATGAAATCATACTTGGTATGGATTGAATGTATTAGATGTGATATAAGGTAAAATGATTCATTAGATGTATCATATTCTACAACACTAATGGGAATCAAGAATTTTTTATTAGAGAATGATACCATAAGATAGGTCAAGGGCATATTGATTCACTATGTTCTTTTATAGTTGGGTGGATGCAGAGTTCTATGGTGTGTCATATGGTGTTCTTTCCTAGGTTTATTGAAGTGTACCATAATGTTTTTCTTGAAGTGGTTATAGCACTACCCCATGATGAGAGATTATGTTTTGGATAGATTTGTAACTAGATGTTTCTCTGATATCAATGCCTCTATATTGGAAAGCACCTTTTGATTTATAGGAGATGGGGATTATGGTTAACGATCACCTATAGAGAGGATTCATTTGTCCTGGTATATCTACTCATTGATCTCTGATTCTATTTTTGAATAATACAAATGTAAATATGGTGTTTTTCATTTATTATCATCATTTGAATCAGGAAACTATTAAGAACCTATATCCTCTCCTATGTGTTGATTGTATGTTAGATTATTTCAAGGGATTTAGCAGGTTCATGAAAATCAACTAGCAGTCTGAGTATCATCATATGTGATTAAAGGATGAGAATATCCTAAAGAATTATTTTTGACAATGTTATGGTATAAAGAGTTCATGTTGATTCTATATAAGTTAGGAATACTCTATCCATGTTCATGTGATTGATAAATTCTTTTTAATGTGAAATTCATGACTATTTAATGGTGGTCTTAATTGATGGCATCCTCTTGTTTTCCATGTCTAAAGAGGAGCACACAAAGCATCTGTGAAAGGTTTTAAGAGTCCTTTGTTTTCATCTTTTATTTGGGAATCTATTGAAGTGTGGGTTCTAGGATCATGAGGTCTATTTCATGGGAAATGTTGTATCTTAAAATAGATTTTCCATGGATCCTTTGATGGTTGAGGTGGTTCATTCTTGGGTACCCCCCAAGAATATTGTGGAGGTATAGAGTTTCCTTAGGCTTATTGGTTATTATTAGAGGTTAATACATAACTTCTCTTGAATTTAAACTCTAATGAAATATTTGTCTAGAAAGGATTTACTGTTCATGTGGACTAGCCAGTTCCAATCTTATTTTGAGTATTTGAAGGAAACAGTTTAGTTCTCAGGTTCATTGTAAACTGAAGGAGGGGGTTTAATTTGACATTTATGATGAAACTTTTCATCTTGGTTTGGGTTGTACATTTATGCGTCATCGGGATGATATCTCTTATGGGTCTCATCAGTTGCAAACTTGTGAATATAACTATGTCACCCATGAACTTGATCATGATTCAGTGGTGTTTTCCTTGTTGTTTTGGTGGTAGTATATTATCATCGAATGTTTGTTGGTCTTCATGGATCTCAAAATCCTAAAGAATGTGTTCTCTGAGTGTTACATAAATTTTTTATAGCAATAATGGATTGAGTTCTTGATGGATGATGACTTTGGGATTTCCATTACAACTGGTTAAGGGAATGTTGTGGTTTATTCCTTGATCTATAAGTTGAATGGTAGTGTTTTGTGTGATTTTAGAGACTATTTTGAGGTACATGGATGAGTTAGAAATGATACACATTAATATGGGAGAAGAGAATAGTAGAGGTTATATTTATCAGATTATAGTTTAGTCATCATTAGTATAGAGGGTGCAGGAATACCAATTTTGGGATTCCAAGGTAGTGGTTTGGTGTGATTGTGTTGTTTATAGAAATGCTTCTGAGGGTTTTTATATGAATGGATAGTATTGGATGTTGTGCTATGGGAATATTTTTATTACTTTAGTGATGTATGGTGTGGTTCTCTATGAGTTAGATAGTTCTCCCTTACTAGTATATCCTAGTGTGACATTGATGTATCATGATCTAGGAGTCCAATTTTTGGGGTCTGGTATGAAGTGCATAGTTATAGATTTTTCCTTTCTATTTTTGGTTTGATAGAAGTTGAAGGCTAAGTATCGTGTCCCTTACAGATTTATTCAACTACTTGATGTTCCCCAGTGGAAGTTAGAGGACATTTTGATGGACTTATTCACTATTTTTTCTAATGCTCAGGGGAATTATGATTCTATATGGGTCGTGATGTACCACTAGATGAAGTCATATCACTTATTAGTGATCAAGGAGTTGATCTCAGTATAGGTGTTGTAAAGTAATTATCTGGAGGATATAATGATATTTCATGGGGTTATGAAGATGGCCATCTCTGATCATGATCCCTATTTTACCTCTTGGTTTTGTAGAGGTCTCTAGTATGATTTTGGCTCTTAATTATTCCTCAGTACTAATTTTTATCAATAGATGGATAAACAGATAGTTTGGACCATACTGACTCTAGAGATCATGATGCATGCATGCATTTTGAATGTTGGAGGTTTTTAGATGAGGAACATGACTTTAGTAGAG
The DNA here is from genome assembly GCA_963277665.1 of Viscum album. NCBI lineage: Eukaryota > Viridiplantae > Streptophyta > Magnoliopsida > Santalales > Viscaceae > Viscum > Viscum album. The sequence goes on along the minus strand of OY728132.1, from coordinate 751,582,126 downwards.
TTTTCTTATAGAAATAGTTATCACATCCTGATTGGAATGGATTTTATTAAAGATCTTTATAGTCATCCATTATGGTCTCTGTTGTGCTGGAATAAGGTCAGAGAGTTAGCAATTATTGTATTAGAATTTTTTAAGAGTATGATAAAAAAGATATAGGTGATTCAAGAGAAAATGAAGGTTTCATGAGATCATAAAAAAGTCATATTTTTTTATAGGATGAGTCCTATGCAGTTTAACATTTGAGATCATGTGTTCTTGAAGGTGTCTTCCCTTTATGGGTAGCTAAGTTTAGTTCATGGGAGAAATATTTTTCCTAGGTTTGTTTGAACTTTTGAGGTATTGGGTCATGTTAGAGATCTGATTTATCATTTACCATTACCCCCATATATGATATGAATTCCATATTTTTTCCATGTATCACGAATTCACTGATATCTTCATGATGATTCTATAACTATTGATTAGGATGAACTTGATGTTGAAAATAGTGTGCCTTCGAGGAAAATAATATTGATATTTAAGACCATCGGGAGAAGGTGTCGGGTGGAAGTGCCATACCATTGGTTCATGCCCTATAGTGACATGGTGTCTTGGAATATAGAACATGGGATAGGGGTCATAGATGTTCACTAAATACTAGTATTTGTTTTAATTCCTTTTTTTCTTTTTTTTTGAGATGACGGTTTTGATATTTTTTTGTTATATAAGTTTTTTTCTTCCTTGTATGGAAATATTTCATGTTTATATTCTCTTTCTTCATTTTGTGTTGTATGTATTCTTGATGAAGAAATATCTTTATAAGTATCTCATCAGGTGGTTGTTCGGATACCACTCTCTTACTTTTAAGATTGATTTAAATTCATGAGGATGAGAATTGTTTTAGAGGTATCGGATGTAAGCTAATGAATTTCTAAAGCTCTAATTTTTTCATTTTACTGGGGCTTAGTGTTTTCATGAGGTATTTTGGGGTTACACACCATGGTATATATAATTCTATAATTTTTTTCAGGAGGTATTTTTTCATTTTTTTTCTAAAGCTCTAATTTTTTCATTTTATGAATGTTAGAATAGAGTTCTATCATTTTTTATGGTTTTCACACCATGGTGGTCGATGTGGTTCTTAGAACACCCCAAAATTTTATCAATGTAATTTTCCTTATTATATAAACATGTAATACTTAGTAGTATAGTTTTATATAAATCACATGAAATGCATAAAGAAAACTAAAAAGGTATTATATTAATTTTAAAATTATATTTGTATAATAAATATGAACATAGGAATTTAAAATGTTACAATGGGATAAAAAATAGAAAACATAATAACTAAAATAAGGAAAATTGGATCTGCTCAATGCCCCAGAATAGTCGTACTCATGAAAAAAACTGTAGAAATGAAAAAAGAATATTAGTACTTCAATATTCATCTTGTAAATGAAAACATATATATAAACTTGAGAAAAAATTGAATTCAATGAAATATGAATGAAATATGAGGTATTTATAGAAAGTAGGGAACCCATATAACCATTAAAATCTAACCATTATAATAATAATCCAATCATTATAATATTAATATGATCATTAGGAATAGTAACCTGACTATTAGAACAATACCCCCACTTAGGTAATTGTAAAATAATATTTATCTATCTTGTAAATTGAAAATATGAAATATTTATATCATGATACTAGTAAATAAATGTTTTATAAATGATAAAATAAGTGTTTCATTTTTCTAAAATAAAAATATTTTATTTAAATTTTTTCAATAAATATAATGATCTAAAATAAATTTAATTTTTATAAATTTTATTAATCAACTAATATTAGGTCGATTTACAATGATAATATAATTTGTTGGTAAAATAATTAGTTTTTTCAAAGTGTTATAAAATTGATCATAATATTAAAATTTTTATTTTTCAAATAAATAAAAATTTTATTTAAAATGTAAATTTATCAAATTTAGAAAATTATTTTCATAAAATTGATTTCATTTTTATAATATAAATGTTGAAAAATGGTAAGGGGGATTTTTTTGTATTTTTCTAAAATAGTTGAATTTTTGTGAATAGTGAAATACAACAAAATACAATATTTAACATTATAAATTATTTACATGATTAATTTCAAAATGGGTAATGAAAGAAACCCTAAGTTTAAAATCACATGAATTAATTACTATATATAGTCTCAAGAATCAATACTATTGGTAGTCTTGAGAAAAATCATTTACTAATGCATATTATATTCAAAAACTCTCCCATCATCCCATTATAAATACCACCCCTCAATATCTCTTCCCCTTGATGTGGCCTTAAAAACACATGTTTTTTCACATCATTTTAATTATTTTTTAATGATTTAATTGGTTATTTTTGTACTTTATACTACATATTAGCACTTTTTTCCGTTAAATAAATCTCTGAATTTATCAACTTTTATAATTAATTGTGTGTTTTATGTCTTAAATTAGTTAATTTATGTTTTACTTTATTTTATAGTCTAAAAGTTGTTTATTTAGTTTGTTGTTTTTGGTTTGTATATTTAATGATTTAACATTTATTATTTAATTAATTATGTCTACTTTTTCACATAATTAATGTACTCTTAATCTGGCATCTCATGTATTAAATATCATTTGATTAAAGTAGCATAACTTAAATATTAGCTATCTTATAATAATCTATTAAATATAAATTTATGTTTTAAAAGTTGATAATTTTTTTTAATCTCTTTAATTTAATTTCATTAATTAACATGAGTATTTAATTACAAATTAACTAACTTTTTACCTTAATTAATTTAATTTGTTAAAGTAACTATTATAAATAGTTTAACTTTGTTATTTGAGTGTTTAAATTTTATATTAACTATTAATAATTTTGTTGATTTTTAATTTTTAGGTTTAGTTTAATAATTATTTCAGTTTTATAAATTAAAGTTAATAATAATTTAACTTAAGTTTCATAGGTTTCATAAATTTATTAAAGTTTTTTTTTGTTTTTAAAATTTCAATTGTTTTAATTAATTTTTAGTTTTTATTAATTATTTTGTTCATATTTTATTTAAGTTTTAATTTATTTTATTTACTCTGTTTATTTTGCAGGTTCACAGTTTCACCCTATCACAGTGCCACAACAACCAATTCATTTTACGGTGCCATCACGCACCATGTCCAATTCATAGTGACACGGTTTCACTCCTTACATCGTATCCCCTTTACGGTGTCTCCTTTCTTTCCACTATTTCATTCATGGTGGCACCATAATCCCTTTTTACTATCTCACTGCTTGTGTACTTCCACCATAATATTTTACTATCTCACAGTGAGTCACACACTGTTTCTAGGAGAAACAGTGGCATAGTTTCCCACACACCAACATTTCAATTCTCCTCGCACCGTTTCCCTATTGGTCACACTGTGACAACACTCGTAGCCCATCGTCTGCAGTACACACCTCATCACCACTCCTGACCAAAGCTTTCAAACCCTTTTTTAGAATCAGAACCTTACAGTGCCACACTTTCCTCTTCTCCATTTTTAGTTTTTGTTCTTGGATATATACTAAATCGTCCAATTCATTAGAAAACAGAAAGTTTTGAACAAGTTGAAACTATAATTACTCAATAGAGATCTTCATTACATAAAAAAACAAAAATGGAATGAGGATGAAACAAATTAATAACTTTATCACACACAGATTTAAGACATGAAAACCCTAAAAGATTTATCCCTTTTTGAATACTGACCCGTTGTTCATCTACTTTGTGTCGCAGATTGAGTTCGGCCACACTGAGGAGGAGTAGGATGAGCTTAATGTTATTCATTGTGCCCCAACCTGGGTCACACTGATTGAAGTTGGAGCTTTTTGTTGCTAATATGGTGAAATAGAGACAAGCCTTAGCTACCTACAGTTCGTCAGATCTAGAATTTGAGGTTTTTCCATCATTCGTTGAAGAAGTTACTATGTGGCGAGTTGAGGTCTATTGTCGAGCTGGCGTGGCTTCTTGGTGAAGAAAGAATTCCAAATTCACCATTTTCTGGAATTACCAGGAGGAGTTACCACCTACACTGTGTTGTGGAGAAGAAGCTAAAAAAGTCCCCCTTGTTTTGCGTCGTGATTTGGGGGGGAGAGACAAGTTTAATTAAAATAATAATAATAAAATAACAAACAAATTAACAAATAAAAAATATAATAATAAAAATGGTTATAATAAATTAATAATTAATAACTAATTAACTAATATATTACACTAATAAAATTAATTAATTTAATTAAGTTGTAATGTAATTTTACTTTTTATAAAATAATGTAATTGATTTTAGTCTAATTTAATAATTTAATTAAGTTATGTTAACTAATTATTAATGATTCTTATATTAATAAAATAAAATATAAATAATAATAAATTAAAAAAAACTTAATAACTTCATTTAATTAAATAATAAATAATAAATTAATAATTATAATACTAATAATTAATTAATATGTAATAATTAATATGTAATAATCATTTAATTACATACTTTGTTTTTTCATTTATTTATTTTTTATTGTATATTCATTCAAGAGATGTGTATACATCCAAATTCACACGACTAACTCAAAGGGAGTTAGTTTTGTGACAAAAATTAGGGTGACGTGCCTGTCGTGAAAAAACGCACGTGTGCGGTGAAAAAGAAAAAGACGAGTCTATGTCAGTGAAAATTGAGTAGTGACATGTAGTATGTGACAGCAGGATTTAAAAGCAGAGCAAGCAGCAAATGGATAGGGGTCTCTCATTCATTCCACGAACACACCAAAAGAGTGAGGTGGAATTCATTCAACCATTCACTTGGAAGCAGAGTGAGAACCGGAGGCGAATCCTCGAGCACTTCTCAGAGAACCTTTCCGTGGAGACCCGAGGGCCAGGAGCAGCAGCAATTCATGAAAGCAGAGGGAGTTTTTTTCCCCTTTTTTCTTTCATTTATCTTCCTCTATAATTGAATGATTTTAGTATGTGTAATTGAGATAATGATAGGCTAAATACTCTAGTTTGGGGTTAAAATCAAGTCTGTTGATTATCTTTTTCCTCCCTTCTCTCTATCATTTTTAATGTGGTTGGCATTGATCGGAGAGGTCAGTTCTGAATGCATTCAATTGCAACACACCACATGCACTTAATCTTGAAATTCCACATTCATTCGGTGATATTAATTTTGGATTAAATTTTCTTTTTATTTTAAATTGAAATAAAAGACTACATAACATACAGTGAGTTTCTTCTGTAATGTTTTTCAAACCAGAATTCTTAAGTTGATTAATCTAGGAGTGGCGAACTCTAGGACTTGTTAGCTTGAGGGATTTATCTCTTGGTGAGGTAAATAAATTACTCTTTTTCAGTGGTATTATTTGTAATCACTATTGTGAGAAGGGATGTTTCAAAACCATTAGAGTTAATATTTTCCCCGGACATATTTCTCTAGATTGTTCACTTTTCAGCATATTATTTCTTTATTACTCACTGTTTTTAGCATGTTTCTTGCTTTAATATAGTTTAGAAAAAAAAACTTAGAAATATTTTGATGTTTCATTTGTGCCTTATAATAAAAAAAATTAAAAAAATTAGGAAAATAGAAACTCAAATCCACTGCTAACTTCAGTGGCGTCTTTTTGTTAGTTTTTAGACGAATAGTGGTAAAAATTTCCTTCTTTATGGGTTTGGACCTGCTTGCTACATATACTGTAGTTAGTAGGATTATAAATTTTAAACTTTTACAGGCTTCAACAATGGTTTAGGTCAAGTTTTTTCACTGTTTTCAGGGAAGGAATGAGCCATTACTCTAAAAAACAAAAAAAAATTCAAATATATAAAAATCTAAAAAAATTGGAAAAATTGAAAACTATAAAAAAAATTACTTATCATTATAAATTGTTACTATTGAGTACTGTCTACTGTTGTTTTCATGATCATAATAAATTATGGTGCTATATTAGAGCCTCTAAACCTTGAATTAGATAAACATCTAACTATTCTAAGAAAGAAGAAAAAAATTGAAATGGAGAACATAGAAAATTGAGTTCCTAATAACAACTTTCAAAATCATCCAGAACTCTTAGAAGAAGATGAAAGGCCTAGGATGAGGGAATTCCAGATCCCTCAATTTTCAAGAAATCCATTATCCATTAGACTTAGTCCTTGGTCCAGAAACTATGAATTAAAATAGTCACACATTTCTTTATTTCCTACATTTAATGGACTCTCGAATGAGGACTCCCTTGCCTTCATTAGTGACTTCTATAATACTGTGTAGCAATTTCCTCTTCTAGGACTCACAGAAAATGAACTAAGAATAAGATTGTTTCCATTTTTCCTTAAGGGGAATTCAAGGAATTGGTTTCTGAGTCTAGATGAGAACATTTTTGAAAACTGGGATCAAGTGAATAATTATTTTATAATGAAATTCTATCCTCAATGATTAAAAGGTGAACTAATAAATAAGATCACTTATTTTTATCAATAGGATGGAGAAGCTTTTCATGAATCTTGGGATAGATTTAGGGATCTGCTTAGGCAGTGTCCCCATCATCAACTCCCATCTCACCTTCTCATGGACACTTTTTATGAAGGGTTGTCATCATCTGTACAGAATCTAGTTGACCAAGCGGCTGGGGGTAATTATAATGATAAGAAATATGAAGAATTGAGACAAATTTTTAATAAACTTGCACTTAATTCGCAACATAAAAATTCAATAAGGAAAAGAGTCAATGGAAATGTTAACCCAAAAACTGGTTCAACAAATGAAACTCAATATCAACTTGCTGAAATCACCAACCAACTTCAATATTTAATGAACCAGAATTCAAAACAAACTGTTAACCAACTAGGATGTCAAAATACCAACCAATCTTTAAGGGAATAGTGTGTCCAGTGTGGTATGTTTGGGCATACTGATTACTTTTTTCTTAATTTTGATATGCCATCCCAACAAGAAGAAAATTCAAACTTTGTTAACTATGGTCCTAGGATTCCTCCTAAAGAATATCCATTTTCAAATAATTATAATCAAGGATATAGTAACCATCCCAATCTATCCTAGAAAGATCAAGGTTTAATCCAACAATCCACTACCCCAAATTATTCTAACCAACCACGACCGAACTTTCACAATCAACAAAGGGGTGAGTCTTCAAATGCACAAGGAAATAATGATAATCAAATTTATTCTAAGATTGATCTAATCTTGAATCATTTATCTAAACATCAAAATCAATATGAGTCAGATAAAATGAAAAATGATGTTAGAATGTAGAATATGGAAACACAAATTGGTCAACTTGCTAGAGATTTTTCATCTTGGGAAAAAGGTAGGCTTCCTAGTACCACTGGGCTTAACCCTAGAGATAATTCCATGGATTTTGTCACTATAAGTGGGCTTAATACATAAACTGTGTCTGAAAAACTCCTTGAAAATACACAAAATAAAAAACTTCTTCAATCTGGAAATAAAAATATGCTTTGCACACATGCTGGAAATTCATAGAAAAGTTATGAAAATGATCTAAATCTGAATTTATCACCTAAAACACAAGCTTAAAACTCAAATAAAAATAAAAAAAATGAAGGACAAGAAAAATTTGAGGAATAGGTGAGGAATATACCTGTTATCCTTAAAAATATTTCCCCACCCATCCCTTTCCCTGAGAAGCTGAAACCACAAAGTAATACCAAGGATAAACGTCTTCAATTCCTTGGTCTTCATTCTAAACTTCAAGTGAACATTCCATTCATTCAAGCCTTAATTCAAATCCCATATTACTTGAAATATCTTAAGAAAATTGTTTCAAACAAAAAAAACTCTAAAATAATTTTCTACTTACAGCCTCACTAAAGAGTGTAGTGTTGTACTCCAAAAGAAAATTCCACCTAATCTGAAAGACCCAGGTAGTTTTATCATACCGTGCACACTAGGAAACTCTGATCAGCTTAACTATTTGTGTGATTTAGGTGGTAAAATTAATCTTCTCCCATACTCATTATTTCAACAGTTGAGGTTGGGTGACCTTCAACCCACCACAGTCATACTACAGTTAGCTGATAGATTGTTCACTCATCTTTTGGGTAGGGTAGATGACTTTCTAGTTGGGGTAGGGAAGTTGTTTTTGCCTGAAGACCTTTTAGTTTTAGATATGGATTTTTATCAAGAGGTTCCCAACATCTTGAGTAGGCCCTTCTTGCCCACAGGAGGTTCTATTATTGATGTCTCTAAGGGTCACCTTATCTTTAAAATTAGAGAACAACAAGAAGAGTTTAATATATTTAAAAATGTTAAAGGACCAACTTTTTCTGAAAATCATTCAATGCTACAGTCCTTAGATAATGATAACTCAATTTGAAACATTAAAAAAATTTAAAAATCAATTCTCTGTTGAAGAAAATAATTGTGAATATGAAAATCTTTGTGAATCGGTTTTAGAAGTTAAAAATACTATTCAAACACCAGATATAGAAAATTTTCCAAATTGGACAACTATCCAATTTCTGAGGTAGATAATTCCTCTGTTTCTAAATTTAGGAAATTTTTGAGTGAATTTGAGGTTGTTTCTGCTAACACCAAACTTTCTGAACACTTTGATGATATTGAGGGGGAACATATAAGACAACTAGATGATTCTTATTAGATAAACTTTTTGAATTATTATATGGAAAACTTAAGAAGTATACTTCCCACTTTTGACAGAAACACTATTAATTATGAATATGAGCATGAAATTGAAAATCTTTCATTATTTCAAACTCTTTACATTAGATATGTTGAAGATCTTGGTCCTCCCTGGCCTAATATTCTTCCTTCTAGTGTAGAACCACCCACTCTTGTGCTAAAACCAATCCCTTCCCATCTTAAATATTCATTTCTGGGTGTGAAATCCACTTTTCCTGTTATAATTTCGTCTGAACTAAATGAAAAACCAAGAGGAAATATTATGGAATGTTTTGAGAAAGTTTAAATCTGCTATAGGTTAGACAATAGCTAATATCAAGGGTATTAGTCCCTCATTTTGTATACATAAAATACCTATAGAGCCTAACCATAAGCCTAGGGTAGAATTTCAAATAATATTGAATCCAAACATAAAAGAAGTTGTGAGAGAAGAAGTGATCAAACTGCTGGATACTAGAATGATATATCCCATTTATGATAGTGCTTGGGTCAACCCTGTCTAGGTTGTCCCCAAGAAGGGAGTTTTCACTATTGTTAAAAATGAAAAAAGTGAAAAATTCAAAGTTATGAAAGCCACAAAACGGAGAGTCTGTATATATTATAGGAAGCTTAATTCAGCCACTATGAAGGACCATTTTCCAATGCCCTTCTTGGATCAAATGCTTGAGAGGCTTACTGAAAATGAGTTTTTCTATTTCATGGATGTGTATTTTAGTCAAAACTAGATTCCTTTTGATCCAGAGGTTTATGAAAGGACCACTTTTACATGCCCCTTTGGAGCATTTTCCTACAGGAGGATGCCCTTTGGGTTGTGTGGAGATCCATCCACCTTTCAAATTTGTATGATGGCTATCCTTTCATATTTTATTGATTGAATTATTGAGGTTTTCATGGATGATTTCCCCATTGTGTGTAGTACTTTTGATACTTGTCTTAGAAATCTTGAGTTTGTCTTATTGAGATGCATTGAGACAAACCTTGTTTTTAAATTGGAAAAGTTTCAATTCATGATCATAGAAGGTATAGTGCTTGGTGATAAAGTGTCCAAGAGAGGTCTAGAACTTGATACTGCTAAGATTGATGTTATTTAAAAACAGCCACCTCATGTAAATGTTAAAGGAGTTAGAATTTTCCTAGGGCATTTTGGTTTCTACCAGAGATTCATAAAAGGTTTTTCCAAAATAACTAATGCCTTGTGTTCTTTGCTAGTCAAGGATGCGGCTTTCAATTTTTATGAGAAATATTTGAAATCATTTAATCTACTTAAAGAGAAACTCACTACATCACCCATTATCACTGCACCTAATTGGAAACTACCTTTTGAGATTATGTCTGATTCTAGTGATATGGTTTTTGGTGCTATCCTTATATAGAGGAAAGATAGGAAACTGAATGTGGTGTATTATACTAGCAGACTGCTAGATGATTCCCAAAAGAATTGTACCACTACTGAAAATGAATTGTTAGCTGTTGTTTTTTCTCTTTAGAAGTTTAGACAGTATTTGTTAGGCTCTAAAGTCGTCATTTTCATTTATCATTATTCTTTAATGATATTTGTTGTCTAAGAAAGAAACTAAACCCAGGCTTATTAGATGCATTCTATTACTACAAGAGTTCGATTTAGAGATCAGGGATAAGCAGGGAGATGAAAATTTAGTTTTTGATCACCTTTCTAGGCTTCCTCTTACTCAATCTGAATCTGAAGCTCCTAGGGATATAAACTCTTCTTTTTCTGATGAGAATCTACTTGTTGTTTCAATCAGGCAATCTTCTTGGTTTGCTGATTTTTTCAACTCCCTTACAGAATTTGTCTTTCCCAAAAATCTATCCAATAACCAAAGAAAGAAATTAATTTTTGAACTTAAATACTACCTTTGGGATGATCTCCTACTATTTTAGAGGTATGCTCATGGTATTCTTAGGAGTTGTGTGCCTGAGGAAGAGATGTTACCTATCTTACAGATTTCTCACCCATCACCTTGGGGAGGTCACCATGGTGGTGAAAGAACTACTCAAAAAGTTCTAAAATCTGGTTTCTATTGTCCGACTCTCTTAAAGGATGCAAGAAGCTTTGTGGTTGGCTGTGACAGGTGTCATAGGCTAGGAAATATTGGTAGTAAGCAGGAGTTACCCCAAAAAAGAAATTCTAGAAGTTGAGATTTTTTATGTCTGGGGTTTAGATTTCATGGGTCCATTTCCATCATCTCATTGGAATGAATATATTCTTGTTGTTGTTGACTTTGTTTTGAAATGGTTTGAGGTTGCATCACTACCCAAAAATCAAGCCAATTATGTAATTAAGTTTTTCAAGAAGAACATATTTACATGATTTGGAGTCCCAATATATTTTATCACTGATAATGAAACACACTTTAAGAACTATAAATTTAAAGCTCTAAGGGAGAAATATGGTTGTGTTCATAAAACTGGTACTCTTTATCATCCACATTCCAGTGGACGGGTGGAAATTTTGAACTGATAACTTAAACAAATACTTAAGAAAACTATGTCAAAGTCTAGGAAAGACTGGTCTCTTAAATTGGATAAATCTTTATGGGCATATAGAACTGCCTTCAAGACCCTAATAGGTATGTATCCTTACAGGATGTTGTTTGGGAAATGTTTCCATCTACCTTTAGAGATGCAACACAAGTCTTATTGGGCATTTTAGGTGCTGAACTTTGATTTTAAGAGTTATGGTGAGTGGAAGTTACTTGAGATGAGTGAACTTGATGAGATCAGGAGAGATAGTTATTATAATTCAAGGATTTATAAAGAGAGGACTAAAATATTTCATGATTCTATTATTCAAACAAAAGATTTTAAACCTATACAGAAGGTCCTTCTCTTTAATTCTAGACTCAAACTCTTTCCTGGAAAACTGAAGTCCAAGTGGTCTGGACCTTTTACTATAGTGAGAGTGCTTAAAAATGGATCTGTTGAAATTGTAGGTGGAGAGAATAAACCCATGTTAGTTAATGGGCATATAGTGAAACTTTATTTTGAGGGACAGTCAAAGGGATTGGCTGCCTTCACAGTTCTTGAAAACTAGTCTTGAATAAATTCTGGATGAGGACTTCAAAACTTAGCACTACATGGGAGGCAACCCATGGTCTTTTTTTCTTTACTATGTTTCGTTTTTAAACTTCAATAAAATGTTACTTATGTGCTCTATTTTTTCAAAATTTCTATTAGTGTTTGTTCTTGGTCTCTTGGTTCTATCTCAGGATACTGCTGATTGTTTCAAAAAAGGAGTGGAATTCATATATTGGAGGAAAATTCACAAATATATTTAGGGAAGTACTCAACTCATAATTGATGCATTTATTTTTCTTCTCCTATAGACTTAGAGGATAAAATCTACTGCATGTTTTGTTTTAAAAATTCTGTTATATGTTTTCCAGAAAATATTGTTGGATGAATTTATATATTGAAAAATATGGTGCATGTTTCTTTGCTAAAAAATTTTACTATATGTCATTATGTTGTACACAAATTCTACATGTTCCTCCTTGTTGAAAATTGGAATTCATTGATATATTAAAACCTTTCACTGCATAAACTGAAGTGTGGGGGGATACATTCAGGCTGAGAAATGTTGTATTGAATTTGTTTTGGGTTGGGTTGTTTAGCATGAAATTTTTCTACTGTGTTGAATATCCAACTGATTTAATTCTATTAGACTTGCTTTCACTCTAATTAATAGTGCACTTAGATGTCACATGTAATTTTTGATCTGCATTGGAAATCTTTGTCACTTGACATAAATGTTAGTGTGGGTACTTGTTAATGTGTCTGTTTTTAAGTTATTCATTGTGGTGAACAATATTTTTAAACTTTAATGTGACCTTTATACATGTCATAAATCTGCTCTATTGAAAATCTATTTTGATCTTTAACTGTTAAATTGGTCTTCTCTATATTTATAAGTCAAATTTGCAGAAAAATTTGGGTTTTAAGTGTGGGGGAGGGGATCAATTATTGACTATGCTAAACTGTGCTTTAATGAAAGCCCATCAATTCCCACTGCAACTTAATTAATTTTGGTAAAAAATGGGTAAATGATTTCAAAATTACATTTAACTCAATTGGGATTTGCCTTATGACAAGTACCTTGCTGGTAGTTAAGATTTTTTTGTATCTGAAATTAATGAAATTGAATGGTTGTTGAATGATATTTACTTAGTGATTGAATTGAGATATTGGTTTAGGGACTATTTTTGAGAATGATATGGGTGATATTTTAGTGGAGTTATATTCATAATTATTGGAATTAGAAATTTTATTTTGATCATAGGTGACTCATTTTTATGTTAATTATAAAAAAGTAATCATCTTAATGAGACAATGTAAATTGTTTTTCATATAAATATTTTGAAACTAGAGTAATTTGGGCATTTGGGATCCCACAGTGAGTCTCTAAGACCTTAGATACTGGGTAAATTTCTGTTTACTATAATCCCTCTATACACTTTGAATAAGTGCATTGAACAGTGCTTAGCACAATGATACATGGCTTGGGAAAAATTAAAAAAAGTGTATAGAGTCAAAAATGAGTTCATTAAGGTGAGGGTAATGATGAACGCCAAATGAAGAAGGGGTCAACTGGTTTGTATGGGAGTCATTTAAGTTGTTTTATTAAGGTGATTCACAAAAAAAAATATTTATTTTGGTACCTTAAGATTGATTCAAAGTACATGGTTCCTTTGATTAAGTTTTAATTCCACAAAAAATTACCTATTATCATTCATGGAATTAGAACCTGATCCTGGATTGAAATTATTCTCTATGAAAGTTCACGAATGAGGCATGACACTTTCATTTCTTGTTGATTAAATTCTCTCTTGACTACCTTTGAGTATTTTTTTCTAAGTAATATTCATATGAGAAATTAATTTTCTTAATCCTATTGACATGTTTCTATCCTTTGTTTCAAATTGCTAGACATGTTACAGTTTAACATAAATAATAAGCACTTTATTGTTTTTCAAAGAAAATAAAACATAGGATTGTTTGAGGAAAAACATTAATTAAGTGTGGGGGAATTTGATGTGGCCTTAAAAACACATGTTTTGCCACATCATTTTAATTAGTTTTTAATGATTTAATTGGTTATTTTTGTAATTTATAATATATATTATCACTTTTGTGTTTCTTTAAATAAATCTACAAATTTATCAACTTTTATATTTATTTGTGTGTTTCATGTCTTAAATTAGTTAATTTATGTTTTACTTTATTTTATAGTCTAAATTTTTTTTATTTAGTTTGTTGTTTTTTGTTTGCATATTTAATGATTTAAAAATTATTATTTAATTAATTAAGTCTGCTTTTTCCCATAATTAATGTAGTCTTAATTTGACATCTCATGTATTAAATATCATTTGATTAAAGTAGCATAACTTAATTCAAAGCTGTCTTATAACAATATATTAAATTAAAATTTAAGTTTCAAAAGTTGATAATCTTGTTTTAATCTCTTTAATTTAATGTCATTAATTAAATATCATGGTGTCGCAGCAACCAATTCATTTTACGGTGCCATCACGCACCGTATCCATTTCACGGTGACACCATTTTATTCCTTACATTGTATCCCCTTTACGTTGTCTCCTTTCTTGCCACAGTTTCATTCACGGTGGCACCATAATCCCTTTTTACTGTCTCACCACTTTTGCACTTCCACCGTAATATTTTACTGTCTCACAATGAGTCTCACACTGTTTCCAGGAGAAACGGTGGCACTGTTTCCCACGCACCAACATTGCAACTCTCCTCACACGGTTCCCCTACTGGTCACACTATCACACCGCTCATAGCCCATCATCTACAGTATGCACCTCATCGCCACTCCTGACCACAGCTTACAAACCCTTTTTTAGAACAGGAACCTCACAGCACCACAATTTCCTCTTCACCCTTTTGAGTTTTTGTTCTTGGATATATACTGCATCATCCAATTCATCAGAAAATAGAAAGTTCCAAACAAGTTGAAACTCTAATTACTCAGCAGATATCTTCAGTACATAAAAAACAGAAATGGAATGAGGATGAATCAATTTAATAACTTTATCACACATAGATTTAATCCATGAAAACCCCAAAAGATTTAACCCTTTTCGAAGGCTGACCTATTTTTCATCTACTTTGTGCCGCGGATTGAGTTTAGTCACACCAAGGAGGAGCAGGATGAGCTTGTTGTTGTTCGTTGTCCCACAACCTGGGTCGCGCTGATTGAAGTTGGAGCTTTTTGTTGCTGATATGGAGAAATAGAGAGGAGGTTGAACTATCTAGAGTCTGTCAGATCTGGAATTTGAGGTTTCTCTATCATCCGTTGAAGAAGTTAGTGTGTGGCGAGTTGAGGTCTGTTGTTGAGCAGGCGTGGCTCCTCAATGAAGAAAGAATTCCAACTACACCATTGTGTGTAGTTACCAGGAGGAGCTACCGCCTACACTACATTGTGGAGAAGAAGCCGAAGAAGACCCCCCCTGTTTTGCACTGTGATTTGAGGGGGAGATAAGTGTAATTAAAATAATAAAAAAATAACAAACAAATTAACAAATAAAAAATATGAAAATAAAAATGTATATAATAAATTAATAATTAATAACTAATTAACTAAAATATTACACTATTTAAATTAATTAAATTAAATTAAGTTGTAATTTTATTTAACTTTTTGTAAAATAAAGTAATTGATTTTAGTCTAATTTAAGAATTTAATTAAGTTATGTTAACTAATTATTAATAATACTTATATTAATAAAATAAATTAATGAATAATATTAAATTAAAAAAACTTAATAACTTCATTTAATTAAAGAATATATAATAAATTAATAACTATAATACTAATAATTAATTAATATGTAATAACTATTATCATTTAATTATTTATTAATTAACTTTAATTAAACTTTTTATCAAGTAATTTTGAATTAAACTAAAAAATAATCATTTTACTTAATTTGTGTTTTCATTTATTTATTTTTTATTGCATTTTCATTCAAGAGACGTGTATACATTTTGATTCACACAACTAACTCTGAGGGAGTTAGTTACGTGAGAAAAAATAGTGTGACATGCTTGTTGTGAAAAAACACATGTGTGTGGTGAAATAGAAAAAGACAAGTCCAAGTCGGTGAAAAATGACTGGTGACATGCTGTAGGTGACAGCAGGATTTCAAATCAGTGTGAGCAGTGAATGGATAGGGGACTCTCATTCATTACACGAACACACTAGAGGAGTGAGGTGGAATTCATTCAACCATTCACTTGGAAGCAGAGTGAGAACTAGAGGCGAATACTAGGTCACTTCTCGAAGAACCTTTCCCTGGAGACCCGAGGGCTAAGAGAAGCAACAATTCATGCTAGTATAGGTGGTTTTCTTCCTCTGATTTGTTTCAGTTCTCTTCCTCTATAATTGAATGATTTTAGTATACGTAATTGAGATAATGATATACTAAATACTCTAGTTAGGGGTTAAAATCAAGTCTACAGGTTATCTTTTTACTCCCTTCTCTCTATCATTTTTAATGTGGTCGGCATTGATCGGTGAGGTTAGTTCTGAATGCATTCAATTGCAATAAACCGCATGCACTTAATCTCAAAATTCCTCATTCATTCGGTAAGATTGATTGTGGATTAAAATTTATTATTCATTTAAATTGGAATACAATATTAAAGAACATACGGCGAGTTTGTTCTGTAATCTTTTTCCAACCAGAATTCTCAAGTTGATTAATCTAGGAATGGAAAACTCTAGGACTTGCCAGCTTGAGTGATTTATCTCTTGGAGAGGGAAATAAATCACTTCTTTTCAGTGGTATTAGTTGTAATCACTATTGTGAGAAGAAATTTTTCAAAACCAATAGTGTTGATATTTTTCTCATACATATTTCTCTAGATTGTTCACTTGTCAGCATATTATTTCTCTATTACTAACTGTTTTTATCCTGTTTCTTCCTTTGATATAGTTTAAAACAAAAACTTTAAAATACTTTGATGTTTCATTTGTGCCTTATAATAAATAAAATTAAAAAAAATTAGAAAAATAGAAACTCAACTCCACTGATGACATCAGTGGGGTCTTTTTGTTAGTTTTTACATGAATAGTGGTCAAAATTGCCTTCTCTATTGGTTAGACCCTACTTTCCATATATACTGTTGTTAGTAGGATTATAAATTTTAAACTTGACCAGATTCAACGACAGTTTAGGTCACTCCTCATACCTTATATACCTTGTATCATGACAATTTTTTATCAAATTATCTTCCCAAACCACTCCCCCACATCCTCATAGTTATGGTCTCACAAAAAGGAAAACCCAAAGTGCGTAAAGGAGTGTTTCAAAATATGATATTTAAGAGGTAATATACATAATATATCTATTTTAAATTCATTTATTCTTATAACTCCTCCTCATATCCACCATAAAACATTTCATAATAAACCTAGTATTATAAATATACTAGAATATTTTTTTAATGTAATATCCATTATCCAATCACCTCTCTTTTAGAATATAAAATTGGGTTCATATTATGGTGGGTTCACCACCTCCATGAATATTGTACTTCATTTTTCTCCACAGCCTTCAGGATGGTTATAGATATATAATTATGGTCAAATATAATGATAATAAGTATATTATATATTATTTCATTTTCTAAAATTTATTAATTAAATAAAAAAAATCTAGTTTCTAATGGTCGGTCAAACCACCTAAATGAACTAACCATATAACGTTGAAATTTTTACTAAATGAATCATCCTTATGTCAGAACACTTATGGATATTTGGGAAAATTTATTTTTATGGAAGGAAATGAATACTATTTCATTTCACTTATAGAGTTTTTGTCCCATTTGACAAGAAAATCAATAATTATTTACAATTTATTCAGCATTGGAACCATAAAACAAACGCCCTTGAAATAGAAAAATTAAAATTTATATATTATTAAAATAGTTATAAATGAAAATTATATAATTATATAGAAACAAAAATAGATGTAATTTTTTTTTAATTAATAAATTTAATTTAGTTATTCAGGATGTCAAGGTCAAGTGAAAAACGAATATGGACACAAGGTAATGGAAGCTTAGAACCACCCTCCTTTATTTTGGGCCATGCCTTCTCCATTTAAAACTCACTTCCTCACACTATTATTATAAAGTTTTAATTTAATATTATGTATATATATTCTAATAACATATATATCTTTTAATAGTGACATTTATTTATTGGGGATATACACTTTTAAAGGTTCCCTTCTTAATTTCATTCGTTAAGAAAACCATATTAAAGGGAACTTCAATATTGATTACCCCATTTCAAGAACAACTCCATAAAATGTTTTAAAAACATCCATGTTTTTTAAAATTTATCATTTTATTATATAAAACCCTTTTTATTTCATTTTTGGTTTTATGGATATTAATATTTACTTTTCCATATTTAAAGATAGGTTTCCATTTTCCCTAAAACCCCACTTAAGATGTATATTTCTAAAGTGACCTATCCCCTCTTTTTCATGTATTCACTTAACTTGGACATACTTTTTCATGGGATACAATTATTTTCAAACTATTAACTTCCAATATTTATTGAATCTTTTATTTTATGGAAACTATTGTGATATTCCATCTAGTTATTCTATAAGACATGATTGTGAAACACATTTCTCTCTATGGGTAATCCTTATGTTTACACCTTATGTTTTACTTAATTATCTGGAAAACAAAGTCATGAACATGTTATGATGGGTGTACTCAAATATAACTCCAATGAATTGGATAATTTTTATTTCTCATGAGACAATATGTATGTGAATAAGGAGGTAACATATTCCTTGATGAGACTTAGTCCACCATGTGATGTTGTCTTGGAAGTTAACCTTGACTTATGATTATGTAAGGTTTTATAATGTTGACATATTCCTATGTTTAAATGATCTTATAATTCCATGTTTTTATTTCATGTTTCAATTTGAATATTCATGAGAATTATCTTTATTGATATCATGTTATGCCTTTTGACTCATATGTTATGCTTTATTATCATGTTTATTCCCTTATTGTGATTTTTGGCTCACACATTTTGTTTATATATTCCCTAGGTTATCCTATAGAGTTTTAGGTGATAAATTGGATTTAGGAGTTAATTATGGAGATTAAAACAAATATTTTGTGTTTTGGTTCCTTTTTGATGTATTATGAACCTAGTCTCTGAAATACACTAGCATCTCGATCTTTGGGATGTGTTTATTGGATATTTATGTTAAAAATCATGTAATAATTAGTGTAAGAGACTTTGTTCATTAAATTTGGTTTCAAATGAATTTTTATGTATTTTTGGGTATTATGAACAAAATATAATTGTAAAAACCCTAGGGATAAGTATAAGTAAAGGAATATGTCATGAAATTTTGGTAAAGTATAGAGCAAGTGGTATCCAATAAATTACATCCCTTCCATGATACTATAGGTGGATGTGGTTATGACATAGATGTACCTAGGGGTAATAACCCTAAAAGGTATCATTGGGTATTAACTTGACTTTACCTGGTGCACAATACAGTTCTTTTCCACAAACCTAGTTTGACAAACCAAGGGGATATGCTTTAGAAAATTTAAAAACTCTTTACAAACCTTTATAAAGGACTTAAATAGATTGTTAGTTTAGAAAACCTAATTAGAAAATTACCATATATAACCAAGATTGAAACCTAGAGACACATAAGTTAGGATATATGTTTCATTTATAAGTTATTATTTCTATGTTTATAGTTTCCCTATTTATATTCCAATATTTTGCTTAATGGTAGGAAATATCAGGAACCATGACAAAAACCAATGTGATAGAAAATGTGATGATTATCCTAATGGGATTCCTAAACTGATGGGAGCAGAAGCTAAGAACTTCATGGAATTACTAGTTCAACTAACTCAAGTTGTGAATAATAACTTGAATCATTTGTAATTCCCTCCTTCCCTTAAGAAATAGAATTTTGTGGTTGAGTCCATTATCTTACAAAATCCTTTAAACTTTAGTAGATCTTCTAATCTACTCATTTTATATAAATGGATAAAATCCATTGAGAATATATTCCTTATCCAAATATTCTTGTATTAAAAGAAATTTAGACTATGTATTTATCATCTAGAAGAGGAATCTGATTAGTGGTGGATGCATATCAAGAACATGAAGGCCAAGGAGGATATTGATACCATAGAATGGGAAGGATTCAAAAATGTATTTTTCAATAAATATTATCCCCAAACCATCTATCATAAAATGGGGAGTTAGTTATTTGGATTGAAGAAAAAGGAATATGGGTCTCTTGGGGTGCATAAGAAAAACTTCATAAGTATTTTTAAGTACACCAACGGCTTTATTATCGAAATTTAATGTATGGTAGACAGCTTATTTAGTGAAATTACACTAAGTATATGAAAATATTTTGTGATTTATGATTTTTATAGAAATTAATAGATAGTATGTTGTACCCATAAGGTTGATAAGGGTATTTGAGATTATTATTGGTCTCATGGGGCTAGAGATAAAAAATGGGAAATATAGTTTAATTCAGGATGTCAATGGATAAATCTCATCGAGTAAAGAAAACTTAAATTCCCACATTTCAAAAATATGGTAAGAAGCATCCCAAAAACTATATCAAGGGAATATGGACATGCTTCATGGGTGTAAAAGAGTGGAATCAAGCTAGTCAATGAAAAATAGTGATGAATTATATCACTAATGCAATGGAAGAAAATAATTCTCTGATCAACACTCATCCTATAGTCTAATGTTTTAATTTCAAGGAACACAGATATTATTCAATCCAATTCCCTATACCAAGGGATTTTAAATATAATAAATTATAATAAACTCTAAGTACTAGAGATCAAGGAGGGCATATGATATCACTACTTATAGGGTGGATCCTAAAAACAATGTGGTGAAAAATATGTTTGTCATCCATTCAAGAAAATAAAATGTGATATTTGATTCTAGTTCTACACATTCTTTCTAATCAAGAAAGTTTTGTAGAAATATTAAAACAACACCTCAAATATTGGGTTTTGAGTTATATGTGAGAATAAAAAATGGTGAAATTAGATTATCCCAAGTAGATAACTCTTCCTTGGTTAGTGTTTGTGGACTAAACCTCTCGGATAACCTTTTGAAACTTCCTTTTCTGGAATTTGATGTTATATCGGGAAATGATTGGATAACCTTATATAAATTCAACATCAACTATTAAGAGAGTGATAACAGTCTTCACATATTGATACATTCTTTAATTATATAAAATTAAAAGGAGTAGAATGAATCTCTTTTAGAATTTTCCTTTCAAGAATTGTCATTATTACCTTATGAGAAATCATATCTAGCTCAAATGAATGAGATAAAGGAGAAAATCTTGATTAAAGACATGCCCACTATGAGGAACAATATTGATGTATTCTCTAAAGAGTTTCCCAATATTCCACTTGATAAAGAGGTTGATTTCTCAATTTAAATTACCTATATCTCTACTTATATCCAAGAATCCCTATATAATATCCATGATTGAGTTGGAAGAACTGAATAAGTAGTTACTAGAGAATCTATACAAGTGTTTTATATTTTCGAGTGCCTCCCCATAGGGTGTGTCATTCCTATTCATAAAAAATAAGGATCAGAAAATGTGCCTCTAGATTGATTATTGTGAACAAAAAAATCATAATAATGAACAATTATCCCATATTACATATTTATGACTTGTTCGATCAACTAAATGGGGCCCGATATTTCTTTAAGGAGGACCTTCAGTCAAAATGTCACAAACTAAAGGTGGATAAGGAATATGTTCCTAAGATTTCCATTAAGAAAAGTTATGGACACAATGAGTTCATAGTTATTCCCTTAAAAATATTTAATGCTCCAAAAATATTCTTTTACTTAATTAATAGTATTTAGAGATTACCTCAAAAAATTTGTGATAGTCTTTATAGATGATATTTAGATATACTCAAAAATCAAGGAGGATCATGATGAGAAATTTAATATTATACTAAAGACTTTATGAAAGGATAATTTTTTTGAAAATTATAGTAAATATAAGTTTTGGATTGAGGAAATATCATTATTAATTCATGTCATCACCAATAAAGGGATATTTGTGGACCCTTCTAAGATAAAGGTAATTGAGGAGTGTCTCATAATAGAATATTTAATAGAGATACATAGTTTACTTAGACTAGCTAGATACTATCAGTGATCTATGAGGAAATTTTCATGATTATCATACTCATTTACAAAACTAGTTCAGAAGGGAGTGAAGTCAGTTTGGACTAATGAACATGAAGATATATTCAAGTAATTGAAAAGAAGTCTTACTGCTATTTGTGACGAGATAGGTATTCCCATTGAAAATACGTTCTTACATCGAACTATTTGTGATGGGAATAGGGTCTCATCATAAATAGTGGTACTCGACAGACTATTTGCGACTAGACCCTACCAGGTCAGAAATACCTCTTTTCCCATAGTGATGGAAAAATCACAGTGAAATTTTGGAAACATTTCGACAGTACTTAAAAATTCATAAAATGGTTTAATAAGAGAGAAATAGGTATCTCATCATTTGGAAATAAAATGGATAGTAATATGGACATTGAAAAACAAATCCAAATGTTATTAACTGGAAATAAAAGGCATAAAATGAAGAAGATGCTTTAATATAGTGAAGGAAATGATCCCTTACTAAATTTCGGCATAACGGCTTAGGTAAATACTATAACGAGAGGGGATAAATGATATCTCATTATTATAACATAAATTTGATAGTAGAGGAATATTTATAAAGTCATGAAATGTAGCCAAATTATATTCAAAATGTTAAATAGAAATAAGGTACTAGAATTGAAAATAAAAGATGAGAAACCTCTTACTAAATTTCGACATGGTAACGAGTTAGGTAAAGGTTAAAATGAGAGGGGATAAATGATATATCATTAAAATAACATAAACTGGATAGTAATTGAGAATTTATAAAGGCATTAAAACATAACCGATTGAGAATCAAAATCCTAGATACAAATAAGGTTCTTGATGGTATTGAAGAGACTGAGGTCCCATACTTTTGGAATGGAAAATCGCAGGATAATTTTGGTAACATAATAGGTGTAAATAAATGTTCACGGGAGGGGTTAATGATATTTTAAGGGGTATCTCATTATTTATATATTATAAGGATATTAAGGGGGTTTATAAAAACATACCTAAACAAGAACAAATGGAAATTAAGAGGCATAACATAAAATAGGTTCTTGAATAAAAAGAAGAGGTAGATCTCTTACTTTGAGAAGGTGATTTAAAATGCCTGGGAGGAGCTTATTGGGATCTTGGGTGACCTTGGGAAGACTATAGAGAGGGTAGGGAAGATTAATGATGTGTTTCATCATTTTTTATTAAAGATTAATGGGATATTTGGTGAGTTTTCATAAGAAAAGATAGGGGAGTTATTTTTTATTTCCCAAACATAGCTCTTGGACTCTAGGCAATAAAATAATCAAAACCAGAAACATTCCCTGGTTTTTTGACCTTTATTTCTTCCAAATATAAGTTTTTATCAATATTTTATACGTAAAATGACCGAAATAATTAAAATATTACTCTTGGTGATGTGTAAGTGTGTCATGTTTACAACGAAATGATTTTAAACCTTTAAAATATAATATAGGTTTTTGAGGATCGAAAGATTTTAAAAAATTAATCAAATAAACAAAAAAAATTATTTTAAAGGTTAAATATATATTTGGTCATTTATACCTTATATGGTATATATTTCATCACTTTTGGGTGACTATGATATCATAATACACATTTTATACTTGTACCGTATTTAATTTTTACACAAAAATTCAACTATCTTATAAAGTTGTGAAAAAATAACCAATAGATAAATTTGATTTTCTAATTCAAAAAAATGATATTTATTTTTATCAAAATAATTCTATAAATATGGTAAATTAAACATTTAAATTAAAATGCCCATTTATTGAAAGATGTTATGTTTTTTACAACTCTTTTATGACTCTAATAAAAATAACATTTTCACTTTGTAAAATTATATGATAATTTATATTTAATAAATACTATTTAATAATACTATTCTATTAAAATATTATTTATTTCAAAAAATCTTGAATTAATCAAAAAAAGTGTTCATTGAAAATATATTTTACTTCAAATACAATTTATGTCCTGACATATCAAAAATATAAATTTTTCAAAATCATTATTTATTAATTTATAATGTAACATAAAAAATATAGTCATTATTATACTGAAATTAATATATATATATATATATATATATTCATATTATTAGGTATACTTTGTTTCTAGAACTTAATAAATTATTTTTACTGTTAATTAACCTGTTTTCCTTTTACCATGGTAATAAATATTCAGTAGGATTACTATTCCTATTATTCAAAAATTAAGATGACCTTATTAAATAATATTAATTATGATGATTCCAAATATGGAATCCATTTTATAAAAATCAATTCATAGAGGCTTATTAATTTAATTTAATATATAACCCGCAAGTGTAATGGAAATCAGTTTTCTAAAAAATGAATTTTTCAAGGAAAAGATGATTTTACTTTAACACTATAAATACTAATATCAACTATATGAATTTAAATTAATAAATATATGTATATCATATAAAAATTTTATTTTAAATCATTCCTCATTAGGTTTTATTTTAATTAATTATTATAGATAAATAATATGAATTTTATAAAGTTTTCCAAAAATTCTGTTTTTAAGCGTAAAAATAAACTTATTCTAAAATCTGGTATAAGGTTGATTTAAATGTAATTATTTGGATTAAATATAACTCAATAATAATTATTTTAATTTTAAATAAAATTAAAATAATAATGGTACTTTTAAATTACTTAATTTATCAAAAGAAATTACAATTTTACATTAAAATGGTATGTTCACTATTTACTGAAAAATATATATTTTCTAAAAAATACAAAAATTTCATCATAAGTTAATTTTTATATAATTATATAAAAATTTAATTTAATTTTATCAAATATATTTTCTAAATATTTAATAAAATTGTTATAATATTTTTTCCATAAAAGGAAATAAAAAACAGTTTTGAAGAAAATGTATTTTTAATAACAAAAGGACATTACCAAATAAATTGAGTGATTATTTACTAATAATTTATTATGTTATTTATTATGAGTAGTAAATATATATATATATTTAATAAATTTTTTAATTCAACTCATATCCTCAAAGTTAATGTAAAGGTTAAAAAATTCCAATTTAAATAATCATTGTTTTTTTGGGTTTGGTGTTGTGTATCCCATACACTATCTAATTTAGTTTTATCTTTTTAAAACTCAAGGAATAAAATAACATATAATGATTTCCAAGAGCTTATAACTGAAATTGGACTCCCTTAATTGAATTAAGGGATCTTATATAAGGGATGGGATCCCTTCATTGAAAATATAAGATCTTCTCTAGCCTAAACTAAAGCTTTCTTCCCATCTGTTCTCCACTAATCTTAATAGATAAAATTTTATAATTATTTTAGTGTTTAGGTATCATATTTAAGTGTATAAGAATCCTAGTTTTATGTGTACCACCAATGGATGTGAGAATATTTTTTTCACTCTATGATCTCAATCAAGTGATCTCCAACAAATTCAACAAAGATAGGGTTTGTAGCACTAAAGTTATGCCTATTTATTTATGTTATTAATTTAATAAATTTGTTTTATTAATAATAAAAAATTAATTATATAGATTTATTTTATTTCATAGTTCATATAATTATCCTTCAAAACCCATTATTGGTATTAGAGTCATGTCAATCAATGAATCAATATGTTATTTTATTAATTTTTTATAAAAAATGTGTGATGTAATTTTCTTGGGATATATCATGGAATAAAATATTGAATGGATTAATTTCATCTACCAAATCACTTAGATATATGATATAAGATATCATAATTTATATATTTATTTGTCATGGAGTATGATTTGACTCTATCAAAAAGTATGATAGAGTGAAATTTGAGGTATTATTATTTTCTATAGGCTATGATATGGATGATATCATAGCCTATGACTAAAATCGAGGTTCCAAAATAGATTATTATTTCATAAATAATATGTAATTTATATTACAAAAGATGACTCATTAAGTAATATCTATACATAATGAATTTCAATATGTGATAAATTTTTTATACGTAATAAATTTTCCATGTGTAATGTTTTTCCCATTGTGAGAAAAACTTACTTATGAAAAACCTTATGCAATATTGAAGGCTTTTACTTTTTTGAAAAAAAACTAACATATTTAAACTTTGTAAAATCTATAAGGTTTTTTCCTTTGCATGAAAACACTTATCATAAATTTCATATATTATGATTGATAATCACCCATATCAATCATAAAATATGAATAGACATAAAATATAAAAAAAAATATTTTGGCTAGTATTTATTATAGTTTATATATTATTTATAGGATATAAGTATTAGGAATTTTAAGTAGGATAATTTCATGATTAAATAATATATGAAATGGTCATTTTTAAATATGGTGTTTATAAAATAAATAAAAAATTTATTTGTTTGTTTGTTCCTCTAGAATATTCACGTTCATAACTTTTTTTTCAAATATGTATATTTTTTATATTTAATTTATATGTTAAATTAGTTCTTATAAATTATCAATCATATATTGTATGTTAGGTACAACAATATAATGTTTATTTTATATCTCCCTTAACCTCAGTTTAAAATTCATGTTATTAACATGAATTTATTTATTGAATATAATTTATAAATATTAAGTGTTATAGTTATGATAAATTAGATTATATTTTGATAAATTTATCTCATGGTATATGGGTTGTGGTTTGGACTTCCCATGGGATTGTAGGCTTATACCTAGTTCATGATAGGAGTGAATCCATAATGAATTTAGTTTTTCATATACCTTGACATCAGTTTTTAATTTAAGTTATGAACTTGAATTTAACTATTTAATATAGTAAATACATGTAATGGTTTATAGTTATAATGAATTGGATTCTCTCTTGGGTAAAATATATCTAAGAAGTGGGACTTGGGGTTGGACTACATGCATATAATGACCCATACTTTACATACATTGTTATTACTTCAGAATTGAAGCACACTTATTACAACATATAACAAAACCAAGAAAGGACCATATAGGTATAGTGTCTTTAGAAACTGGGAAACATAAACAACTGGTTCATAAAGCATCTACTTTGCCTCCCATTTATTTCATCATATCTAGAGTCCCTTTTTGGCATATTCTACTTAATAACCTTCTTCCTGACCTGGGGAAATAAAACATACAAAAGGGTGAGCTCAAATGCTCAGTAAGGGTAAACAAAATAAATATCAATCACATCATATACATAAGAACATAACATTTTGGAAATCTTAACCTGCAAAAGAGATCATAATTTCATAACATTTGATAAATCATAGTAGTGAAATGTAATCCCAATAATCATAACTTAAAACATGAAACTTTGTGGCATACACACATAATCATATAGAATCATTTCTTATTAGTCAAGACTCATTGCCAAGACTATCTTAGTGGACAAAGTCCATTTCTGAACCGAGTCACCCTCGTTTCAGTCCTGTTTCACTGAACCGGTATAACCTACCATTCCAGCCATGTCTATCTCATGAGATATAAAATCTTTACCCAATGCATTGGAGGTAGATATAGGTTCCACCCATCTCATAATGATACCATTCTTATGTGTGCCACAAAATCATAAACCATACATCATAGCATAACCCATGTAATAAAAATGGGATTCTTAAACAACATGACATCATAAAACAATTAATATAAGATAAAGAAATTCATAAAAATATTTCCATCACAACATAATCAAATCCATGTAATAATAGGGATAGAAACAGAACCCAATATTATCTTATATGGAAAATAATTTTGATAAAACACTTAAACTCCATTCTTGAGGAAAGTATCCTTTCTACTTCAAAAACACTTTTCATTTCTTAACATGTAATAAAATTATAACTAAAAGAAGTTGATTAAAAATAAACTTGAAAACTTGTAAAGGAAGATTCTTGGAAATAATGTTTTAAAAATCCATTCATGCCGTATAAGTTAAAAAAAACATTCTTCGTACTTTTGTCGGAAAATTCAAAAAGTACCTCGTACCAAAAACGACAAAAGATTCCTTTCATATATTTTACTAAAAACTCACCGAAGGGTAAAATTGGATATAAACTATTTTATAAGTATATAAATATTACCTATTGAGGAAACATGGATGTGGATGATAAAATACACCCTAGTAAATACCAAAGTATAAACAATCTCGGATAAAAATGAGATTGTGATATTTTCCCTTACCTTAGGTCCGACTTGCTTTGTAAGTGTCTAAACCTCATGTATAATGATTTAAATAATGTTATTTACTTATTCCAGAATCATAATTATTTTTATGATATCATATATGGTCATATTCGTAGCTTCTTAGTAGTAATATTTCATTGCTACTTGTTATTCGGGTGTTTATAACTTTTTGTTCTTATGCGTGTTTTGTCGAATAAATTCTTATTCTTCTCTTTAGGTTATAGATACCTCATTTCCAGAATGGTATTAGTGTAATATATATCATATTCATTCATTCAATTCATTTATATAATCATTATGAAATGAAGATCATGTAGAACGAGTCGCATCACATCGTGGAGACGGTATTCCGTACGTACGCACGAGTGATGATATCGTTCCTATTATCGTGGAATTATATTGGAGTGTATGTATACAATTTAAGAATCAATATCACTTTATAATAGTCATATAGAGTCATTATTTACACCATTATACCCATCCAAGTAAGGTGGTGGTGGAAAATAGATTACACCACGGCGTGGAGACGGTATTCCGTACGTACGCACGCGCGGTGATTTCATTTTCCGTAGGATGGTTAGATGGTTAAATAGGGTTGTTTCATACTTATAATAACATATCAGTATATGATTGATACTGATTTTATTACTTCATAATGAAACAACTAAAGAAGAAGAAGTTGAAGAAGAAACAAATTTGAAAGGATCGGTAATGGATATTACCTCTTCTTTGAAGCGCCTCTTTGAGATCTCCTTTTAGGGCACTAAAATTGGTCTTTGAGGAAGAAAAAAACCTCTAGGATGTTTCTAGGGAAGTGGAGAAGAGAAATTGGTATGGTTTGGCCGAGCTTGAAGGCTCAAAGTGGTGTGAGGAAGAGGGGGAGGAGGTGCCCTTTTATAAGGGAGGAGAGGGGCACCTTTGGAATAACTAAAAATATTATTTTATTATAAAGTCAAGTTCGGTTTTAAATATCTCCAAATTGAGTTATTTCGAAGATAATGTGGGGATGGTTATAAATCCTCTCATCCAATAGAATTTAGACAAGTTTAGGTCATTATATTAACCTTATATTTTAGTTTTAACTCTTAGTTAATTAGATTGACATTTACCATGTCACTTTGTATTTTTATATTATATAGTTAATAAACTTACCATAAACATCCAAGAGACCCCCAAGTTGTGTTTTATTAATATATATAACCGTATCTAAGTCATTTTGCCGAACCTTAGAATTTTAGGAATAAAATAACAATTAATAATATAATATTTGTTTTAAAAACTATTTTATGTCAATTTTGATACTATTCAATAGTTAATTTTTTTGAAACTCATAACAGAATGATTACTTCGACCCAAGTTAATTAAATCAATAATAACATGTCATATTAACCTATAAAATTAGTTCAATTCATAAAAAGTCTCAAATTATACTTATTTAGGTATTTATAATATCAATTATTCTAATTTTACACTATTATGGGAATTGCTGCATCATGATTGTGTCATAAATAAATTAAATTATTTAAAGTCTAAAAATTAAAAATAAAATATAATTATGTAGGAAATCATTTTATATTTCTAATGAATATTTATAGTCGAATTTATCTTATGTATAACCTCATATTAAAAATGATTTACTTATTAAACTTTGATTTTAACTATTTTAACCCTTCTTTAAATAAATTAATAATAAATGTCCTAATCTAATCCATGTGGGCCTAAATGGTCATATTTTATTCCTAAGGTTGTTTTTGGTTGAATTACACTTATACAATAGAATTAGGACATGTTTTAGGGTAATCATAATATCATTTTTACCCTTAATTACCATATTTACTTTTCACCGTGGTAAAAAAAAGTAAAAAGTTACTATTCACCAAAAAATTATTTTCATCTCATTGAATCATATCTTACTTACTGACATCAACTGTGTCTCTCGGATTTTTGAAATTCCACTCATAGAAGCGGTAAAATTAAGTTTTATGAAAAATTCAGTTTTTTTAACAGCCACTTAGTAGTTTCACTATTCATCAAAAATTGAAAGTTTTCAGAAAAATACCAAAATTTCACCCTAGGCTAATTTCAATATTCCGAGTTCAAAAATTAAGTCCATTTTAAAAAATAAAATTTATAAAATTTCAAAAATTGGTTATTACTATTCATAACGGCTAGTTTTAATAATATTTTAATAGCATATCATTGTTTAGTGAAACTCGGTATTGCGTACGACGCAAGCTATCGAGGAAGACCGTGGTTGCGTGTAAAGTAAGCCAAGATAGTGTTGTGTGTAGTGAAAGATTCCTTTGATGATTTATATAACATAAAAACAAAATATTTCACATAAAAGTCTCGGGTGTTACATTCTACCCCCCTTAAAATGAATTTCGCCCTCGAAATTCGTCACTTTGTAACAAACATATGAGGATACCTCTCCCTCATCATATCCTCAAGCTCCCATGTATCTTCTTCTAATTGGTGGTTCCTCCATAAAACTTTCACCAATCGAGTGGTCTTGTTTCGTAGGACTTTTTCGCTACGATCCAGAATCTCTATCGATTATTCTTCATAAGAAAGATCTTGCTCCAGTGGTACAACTTCTGAGCTAAGTACATGTGAAGGATCAGGTATGTACTTTCTCAGGAGAGATACATGGAACAAATCGTGAACTTGAGAGAGATTCGATGGAAGCGTCAATCGGTAAGCTACCTTCCCAACACGATCCAGTATTTCGAAGGACCGATATATCTAGGGCTCAACTTACCCTTCTTTCCAAATCTCATGACTCTCTTCCATGAAGATATCTGTAAGAACACTTTATCGCCCACTTCAAACTCTAGGTATTTTCTTCGGCTGTCGGCATAACTTTTCTATCGACTCTGAGCTTCTCTTATGTGTTGTTGAATAGATCTGACCTTTTCTGCCATTTCATCAAAGAGATCAGGTCCTAATAGCTTTCTTTCCCCAACTTCATCCCAGCAAGTTGGAGTCCTGCATTTCTTTCCATAGAGAGCTTTATAATAAGCCATCTGAATACTAGAGTGAAAGCTATTATTATAAGAAAATTCCACCAAAGGTAGGTGTTGATCACAACCACCTTTGAAATCCATAGAGCAAGCTCTCAACATATCTTTTAGAGTTTGAAATGTTCTCTCAGACTGACTGTCTGTCTGAGGATGATAAGCAGTGCTAAAACTCAACTCTGTATCCAGAGTATGCTGAAGACTCTGCCAGAACTTCGAGGTAAATCTCGGATCCCGATCAGATATAATAGAAAGTGGTACTCCATTCAATCTTACCACTTCCTTTACATATATCCTGGAAAGCTAATTCAGAGAGAAATCCTCTCTAATAGCAATGAAGTGTGCAGACTTTGTAATACGATCAACTATGACCCAGATAGCATTATTGCCTTTGGATGTTTTAGGAAGTCCTGTGGAAAAGTCCATAGTGATGTTTTCCCATTTCCATTCGGGTATGGGTAATGGTTGTAACATCCCCTTAGACTTCTGTCTCTCATCTTTAACTTGATGACAAACCAAGCATCGAGAGACATATTCAGCAACATCTCTTTTCATGCCATCCCACCAGAAGTACTCTTTCAGGTCCCTATACATCTTTTTGCTTCCAGGATGAATAGATAATTAAGAACTATGAGCCTCATCCAGCAGCTCCTTCATTAATTCGGGGATGGGAGGAACACAAACCTGATTCCTGAACTTTATTATCCCATCACAATCAAGGTTGAATTCAGGAACATTTCTCACCTTCTTTTGTAACTCAACATCTTCTTTCTATGCATCTTTAATCTTCACATGTATAGATGGTTGAACATTCATTGGAGAAAGATAAGATTTTTCCCCTTCCATTATAATTCCACGATCCATTCTTTATAAATCCATAAATATTGGATCTTTTGTGATCCTCATCATGGATAAACTGGCATGGTCTTGTTCACTTAATGCATCTGCCACCTTGTTTGCTTTCCCAGGGTGGTAATGGATTGAGCAGTCATAATCCTTAATCATCTCCAGCCATCTTCTTTGGTGCATATTTAGCTCCTTTTGTGTGAAAATATACTTTAAACTTTTATGATCAATATAAATATCACACCTTTCACCATATAGGAAATGCCTCCAAATCTTTAATGTAAAGATTACCGCAGCTAACTCCAAATCATGAGTTGGGTAATTTTGCTCATGTATTTTCAACTGTCGTGAGGCATAAGCTATCACCATATCATTTTGCATAAGAACACACCCCAATCCCTTCTTGGATGCATCACTGTAGATCACAAACCTTTCTCCACTACAAGGCAGTGTGAGCACAGGTGCACTGAATAACCTTTTTTTCAACTCCTTGAAATTCTCTTCACATTCATCCATCCATACAAACTTAACTCCTTTTCGAGTCAACTTGGTGAGTGGATTAGATAATCGTGAATAATCTTTCACAAAACGTCGATAATATCCAGCCAAACCAAGAAAACTTCGGATCTCAGTCACTGTTGTTGGTTTCGACCATCTTTCGATAACCACTATTTTTGCTGGATCCACATATATCCCCTCTTTTGAGATTATGTGACCCAAAAATGAAACTTTTTGAAGCCAAAATTCACACTTGGTAAATTTGGCATAAAGTTTCTCTTTTCTCAGGGTCTTCAATATAATTCTCAAGTGATCTTCATGTTCTTCCTTTCTCTTTGAATATACAAGAATATCGTCTATAAAGACAACCACAAATTGATCAAGATAGTCTCTAAAGACTCTATTCATCAGATCCATGAAGATAGCAGGGGCATTAGTAAAACCAAATGGCATCACTATAAATTCATAGTGTCCATACCTTGTACGGAAAGCCATCTTTGGTATATCCTCCCTTTTGACCCTTAATTGATGATACCCTGAATGAAGATCAGTCTTGGAAAAGTATTGAGCTCTGCGTAGTTGGTCAAATAGGTCATCAATGTGCGGGAGAGGATATTTTTTCTTGATAGTGATCTTTTTAAGTTCTCGATAATCAATACAGAGTCCCATTGATCCATCTTTCTTCTTAACAAACAGAATAGGTGCTCCCCAAGGTGATGCACCAGGGCGTATGAACCCCTTATCAAGATTCTCTTGGAGTTGCTTCTTCAATTGCTGCAACTCAATTGGGGCCATTTTATAAGGTGTCTTTGAAATAGGCAAAGCACCCGGTACGAGTTCTATTGAAAACTCAACTTCACGATTCGGTGGAAGACCCGGTAATTCCTCCAGAAAGACATCATCAAACTCCAGTACAATGAGCATATTCTTAATCGTGAGTTTATCACCAAAAATTTGAGATAAATAACCTTCATTTAGTGGAATCAATACAAATAAAATGGAAGAAATTTCCACTGGAAGTTTATGTTCATCCTTGCATCGATAGACGATCATAGATTGATCTGGAATATGAAATGTGACTTCACTTCTTTGGCAATTGATATGAGCTCCATGTAGAGAAATCCAATCCATGCCAAGAATCACATCAAATTCCACTATAGGAAGGATCACAAGATTTGTAGGAATCACTTTCCCACAAACTTCAATCGGAGAAGAATTATAAACTTTTGATGCGATTGCTGTGCCATTAGGGGTTGTCACAGCTAACTCAACATCTAACTGTTGAGGTAATAAGGTGATATCCTTAGAAAATTCTTCAGAAATAAAGGAGTGGGTGGATCCAGAATCAAATAAAACATTTGATACTTTAGAGTGGATTGTAAGTGTACCTTTCACCACATCGTTATCGTACTCCACATCGCTGATAGAAATTGCATGTGACTTTCCTTTGTCTTTAGCCTTAAGAGTTTGTTGATGTCGACCATCATCATCAACCCTTGGATTTGGGCATTGATTAGCATAATTCCCCATCTCCTTGCACTTGAAACATTGAAGTGTATTAGGTTCATTCTGTGTATCCCTTCCTTTGTTTGCATCATTAGACATCTTCTTCCCATCATCACGGCATTCAAATGCCCGATGACCTTCCTTTCCACATTTGAAACATTTACTTGTAACTTTAATACAACTCCCTCCATGTTTCTTTCCACACTTTGTGCATAAGGGAAATCTCATCTTCCTTTCAGTGTGATCTTTATATTTTCCTTTGAATTCCATTTTCCTCTTCTTATCAAACCCATATGAGTGATGAGTTACTCCAATCTCGATCTCAACTTTGAGAGCACATCGAACGATTTCCTCTTAGCTATTGAAGTCCCTTATGGATAAAGCCCTTCGACGACTTGGTTTTAAGCCACTAAAGAATCGATCGATCTTACTCTCAGGTTGGATAATAATACCAGAAGCGTACCTTGCAAGTCTTGTAAAATTTGCTTCATAGGTACCAACAGATTCATCATCCATTTGCTTCAGTTCAAGAAACTCTTTCTCCATCTTTGTTCGGAGAATACGAGGGAAGTACTTATTGAAAAATAAGTTCTTGAACTCGTCCCATTCCATGGACTCAATTTCATCCCTTTGCCTCGTATTCTTAATAAGATTTCACCATTGATCAGCATCACCCTCCAAACAATACACTGCTAGGATGACTTTATCATGCTCAGAACATTGAAGAACTGAAAATATCTTTTCAGTAGTACTAATCCATTGTCTAGAAACTAATGGATCAGTAGACCCGCTGAATAAAGGTGGACGCTGTCTCATGAAGGATTCAACAGAATGTTGCTAATTCCTTTGCTCGTTTGGAAGTCCTGCATGATTCATAGCTTAAGAAAGTTGTGTGAGAATGGATACAAGATTTTGCATTCCAACTCCCATAATGTTTGGTTGCTCAGGGGGACAATCATTACATTGCTCGTCGCATTCCGCATTAACACGGTTCCTTCGGGTTCCAGCCATTGACTAAAACCAAGAAGAATAGTGTGAGCAACACTAATTATAATAGGAAAATCACATAATCAAGAATAAAATTTCACACTTAAGGTCTTATCCTAGGTTATTCATGGCCATTTCTAAAACACTAAGATTGTGTTCTATGCTTAGACTTATCCTTAGGGTTCTTACTAAGGATTTCACATCCTAGTTTCCAAAGGTTGACTATACCTTTCCTCTGATACCAACTATAACGACCCATACTTTACATACATCGTTATTACTTCACAATTGAAGCACACTTATTACAACATATAACAAAACCAAGAAAGGACCGTATAGGTATAGTGTCTTTAGAAACTGGGAAACATAAACAACTGGTTCATAAAGCATCTATTTTGCCTCCCATTTATTTCATCATATCTACAGTCCCTTTTTGGCATATTCTACTTAATAACCTTCTTCCTGACCAGGGGAAATAAAACATACAAAAGGGTGAGCTCAAATGCTCAGTAAGGGTAAACAAAAGAAATATCAATCATATCATATACATAAGAACATAACATTTTGGAAATCTTAACCTGCAAAAGAGATCATAATTTCATAAAATGGGATAAATCATAGTAGTGAAATGTAATCCCAATAATCATAAATTAAAACATGAAAATTTGTGGCATACACACATAATCATAGAGAATCATTTCTTATTAGTCAAGACTCATTACCAAGACTATCTTAGTGGACAAAGTCCATTTCTGAACCGAGTCACCCTCGTTTCAGTCCTGTTTCACTGAACCGGTATAACCTACCATTCCAGCCATGTCTATCTCATGAGATATAAAATCATTACCCAATGCATTGGAGGGAGATATAGGTCCCACCCATCTCATAATGATACCATTCTTATGTGTGCCACAAAATCATAAACCATACATCATAGCATAACCCATGTAATGAAAATGGGATTCTAAAACAACATGACATCATAAAACAATTCATATAAGATAAAGGAATTCATAAAAATATTTCCATCACAATATAATCAAATCCATGTAATAATAGGGATAGAAACAGAACCCAATATTATCTTATATGGAAAATAATTTTGATAAAACACTTGAACTCCATTCTTGAGGAAAGTATCCTTTCTTCTTCAAAAACACTTTTCATTTATTAACATGTCATAAAATTATAACTAAAAGAAGTTGATTAAAAATAAACTTGAAAACTTGTAAAGGAATCTTCTTGGAAATAATGTTTTAAAAATACATTCATGCCGTATAAGTTAAAAAAACATTCTTCGTACTTTTGTTGGAAAAGTCAAAAAGTACCTCGTACAAAAAATGACAAAAGATTCCTTTCATATCTTTTACTAAAAACTCACCGAAGGGTAAAATTGGATATAAACTATTGTATAAGGACATAAATATTACATATTTAGGAAACATGGATGTGGATGATAAAATACACCCTAGTAAATACCAAAGTATAAACAATCTCGGATAAAAATGAGATTGTGATATTTTCCCTTACCTTAGGTCCGACTTGCTTTGTAAGTGTCCGAACCTCCTATATAATGATTTAAATAATGTTATTGACTTATTCCAGAATCATGCTTATTTTTATGATATCATATATGGTCATATTCTTAGCTTCTTAGTAGTAATATTTCATTTCTACTTGTTATTCGGGTGTTTATAACTTTTTGTTCTTATGCGTGTTTTGTCGAATAAATTCTTATTCTTCTCTTTAGGTTATATATACCTCATTTACAGAATGGTATTAGTTTAATATATATCATATTCATTCATTCAATTCATTTATATAATCATTATGAAATGAAGATCATGTAGAACGAGTTGCATCACATCGTGGAGACGGTATTCCGTACGTACGCACGAGTGATGATATCGTTCCTATGATCGTGGAATTGTATTGGAGTGTATGTATACTATTTCAGAATCAACATAACTTTATAATAGTCCTATATAGTCATTATTTACACCATTATACCCATCCAAGTAAGGTGGTGGTGGAAAATAGATTACACCACAGCGTGGAGACGGTATTCCGTACGTACGCACGCGCGGTGATTTCATTTTCCGTAGGATGGATAGATGGTTAAATAGGGTTGTTTCATACATATAATAACATATCAGTATATGAGTGATACGGATGTTATTACTTCATAATGAAACAACTAAATAAGAATAAGTTGAAGAAGAAAGAAATTGGAAAGGATCGGTAATGGATATTACCTCTTCTTTGAAGCGCCTCTTTGAGATCTCCTTTTAGGGCACTAAAATTGGTCTTTGAGGAAGAAAGGAACCTCTAGTATGTTTCTAGGGAAGTGGAGAAGATAAATTGGCAGGGTTTGGCCGAGCTTGAAGGCTCAAAGTGGTGTGAGGAAGAGGGGGAGGAGGTGCCCTTTTATAAGGGAAGAGAGGGGCACCTTTGGAATAACTAAAAATATTATTTTATTATAAAGTCAAGTTCGGTTTTAAATAGCTCCAAATTGATTTATTTCGAAGCTAATGTGGGGGTGGGTCTAAATCCTCTCATACAATAGAATTTAGACAAGTTTAGGTCATTATATTAACATTATCTTTTAGTTTTAACTCTTAGTTAACTAGATTGACATTTACCATGTCACTTTGTATTTTTATATTATATAGTTAATAAACTTACCATATACATCCAAGAGACCCCAAAGTTGTGTTTTATTAATATATATAACATTATCTAAGTCATTTGGCCGAACCATAGATTTTTAGGAATAAAATAACAATTAATAATATAATATTTGTTTTAAAAACTATTTTATGTCAATTTTGACACTATTCAATAGTTTCTTTTTTTGAAACTCATAACAGAATTATTACTTCGACCCAAGTTAATTAAATCAATCCTAACATGTCATATTAACCTATAAAATTAGTTAAATTCATAAAAAGTCTCAAATTATACTTATTTAGGTATTTATAATATCAATTATTCTAATTTTTCACTATTATGTGAATTACTGCATCATCATTGTGTCATAAATAAATTAAATTATTTAAAGTCTAAAAATTACAAATAAAATATCATTATTTATGAAATCTTTTTATATTTCTAATGAATATTTATAGTCTAATTTATCTTATGTATAACCCCATATTAAAAATTATTTACTTATTAAACTTTGATTTTAACTCTTTTAACCCTTCTTTAAATAAATTAATAATAAATGTCCTAATCTAATCCATGTGGGCCTAAATGGTCATATTTTATTCATAAGGTTGTTTTTGGTCGAATTATACTTATCCAATAGAATTAAGACATGTGTTAGGGTAATAATAATATCATTTTTACCCTTAATTACCCAATTTACTTTTAACCGTGGTAAAAAAAGTAAAAAGTTACTATTCACCAAAAAATTATTTTAATCTCATTGAACCATATTTTACTTACTGACATCAACCGTGTCTCTTGGATTTTTGAAATTACACTCACAGAAGTGGTAAAATTACGTTTTATGAAAAATTCAGTTTTTTTAACAGCCACTTAGTAGTTTCACTATTCATCAAAAATTGAAAGTTTTCAGAAAAATACCAAAATTTCACCCTAGGATAATTTCGATATTCTGAGTTCAAAAATGAATTCCATATTGAAAAATAAAATTTAAAAAATTTAAAAAATTGGTTATTTCTATTCATAATGGCTAGTTTTAATAATTTTTTAATAGCATATCATTGTTTAGTGAAACTCGGTATTGCGTACGACACAAGCTATCGAGGAAGGCCGCGGTTGCGTGTAAAGCAAGCCAAGATAGTTTTGTGTGTACTGAAAGATTCCTTTGATGATTTATATAACATAAAAACAAAATATTTCACATAAAATTCTCGGGTGTTACAGTGAAGGCTTAAAGACTTATTCCCTTTCTATAAAAGTTAATGGGGTTGGCCATCAATATCTTTGGTCTTACTAATGTGTAGATTATAAATTTCATATAAATATATGAATTTACATGAAATTTTCTTGTACCATGTTCATATTATGCATTTGGATTTCTCAAAATATACTTGAATTTTTTTGGTGGGTAACACAAACTTGTAGATTCTATAAAGGATTACATATCAATATAGTTTGAACATATATTGATTTTGTGGAGGGAATAATATTTTAAACTAAATCATTAGAATTATGTATATAAGGGGAATAACATAAAATAATACGGTGAGATTAAATCCCCTTTAAATACTAATTTCTAGATTCCTTCCAAAGTGGAACTTTTAAATAACTCAATCATTGAACTTGATATTATTAAGCTTAGTACAGGTACCCCTAGATTATCTTGTGTAATGAAATAAAGATATAAGTAACTCTATATTACCTTATTGGGTAGGTTGATATCAGTATGATCATCCCTTTATTTTCATTTGTTAGTATCTTCATGGGGTTTTCTATGGGTTATACTAGTCAAGAGCCCCTAATGTGTAGGATACAAGAGGAATGGTGTTGAGTTTATACATATGATGAATTGGATAAATAGTTATCCACCAAACTATCCAAAAGTCACAACTATTGTGATTAGGAAGATGTCTTATTGAAATAATCATGGACTGTTTATGTGAATAAACTGGTTTAATCCATAGTGAAATATATATCTTGTTCTACTAATAGATATAATTTTTTATAAAGGGGTCATAATTTTAGTGGGACACAGTTTAAAAAAAATCCTTAATAAATGATTAATAAAACATGATACTCATCTTATAAAAGA
Organism: Viscum album; assembly: GCA_963277665.1. Lineage (NCBI taxonomy): Eukaryota > Viridiplantae > Streptophyta > Magnoliopsida > Santalales > Viscaceae > Viscum > Viscum album. Next base: position 751,542,310 of record OY728132.1, on the reverse strand, counting down.
TTATTTTATAGATAAACGAATCCATCTTTATCAATATTGACTTTGATATCAATATTGAATAAGGTTCAACTTGATGGTGGTAATTTTCTAGACTGGTATCGAAATTTTACAATTGTTCCCAAACATGAAGAAAAAATCTATGTGTTGGAACAACCCCTTATTAAGTAACCAACTAGTGAATTTACTCAACAAAAACATTTGTATGCATATTAAAAAACATATAAAATATGAAAAATAATTCTTCACTCATTCTAGTTACCATGGACTATAACTTTTAGAAACAATATGAATCCCTGAATTTATATCAAATGACAGATAACACAAAAAGGATCTATCCGGAGAAAGTGAGGCATGAATTGTATGAGGTTCCTAAATATACTTTTTATTGAAAATTATATAAGGGACTTCATTCCCCACCCATATACTCAATATTATTAGGTATTTCAATTATTTTAAGATGATAATTTCACCCCTTAAGCTTGAATTGGCCATGAATTTCATCGAACTTTTCTATGTTAAGTATTACTAAGAAGAGCATGGGTGGTCTAGCTTAAGTACCATGCAAATGACATAGAATGAGAAGGGTAAAATATATGGACAAAAAGATAATAAAAGAGGTCATAGAGATTCCACACAACCTGTCAAGTAGATAAAGGATAAGGATAGACAATGTTTTCATTATGGAAAAAGTTTTCCATTAGCGGAGAAATTTTCTATATTACTTAAAACGATGCAATAAGCCTATTGGAAATTCCACACCAGAAATTGAAAAAAGAAAAAAGTATTTAATATTGAAGTTACAAGTAATAGATCAAAGGAGATGGTTAGTTCATGTATTGGATTCTTCACAATTCTCATTTTTCTCTTGAAAAGTGCATGAAAACAATGGTTGTTTCGATTAAATGATATGAATTTTTATAATACACAAAGTTTAGGATTTTTTCAACTGTATAACATAATTCAATACATAATTTAAAATGGGTTATTTTTCTGAATTAATTATTCCTTTTTTCATTTATGTAAATGCTATAAAAATGTGAATAAAATCCAAAATAATTTTCTAGTTTTCATTTAATATTTATAATAGATGAATTAATCATATGATTTATAGAATTTGGTACTATATGAACAATACAAGTGTGTTAAAGTTCAGACCAAAAGAGGAAAAATTTGTTGAATAAGTTCTATAATGTGTCTTTAAGAAGTCATTCGAGGTTATTGAAACCTAGGGTTATCTGTGAAAATAGTTAATAATTCCATATGATGGACTATCAAGATACATGAATAAGTTTAAGGAAACTCAATGGAATATACATGTTAGGTACTGCTATTTTAGAAATAAATTATTTAATTTTTAAGGGTATGTGATACCAAATGTAAATTTTAAATGTTTTGTAAAGATACAATAGTTAAAAATCAAAGAATAATTGATTTAGTATGTAGTTTAGATTCATGTTATGAAGAAAAGACTTGATAATCCCAATTTTATTATAAAGTAATTTATCATGATAAAATGAATCTATTTAAAAGATATGGACCTTCATCTCAATTATCTTATATAATAAGATAAGTGATTCAATAATAAAGTTTTACTATGAAAAAAATTAGATGATTAATTGCATACACATGGTTTATGATTCATCGGGTTATATAACATCTTTTGAGAAAAACATATAGATAAAAGTGATTTATCAGGATAAAGTGTTCATCCATATATTTTTTAAAATATGAAGGAATGTGATTTTTCTTCCCATTAGTGTAATATTTTAAATAATTATCTTTTTTTATTTTAACATGTATTTTTTCAAATATTTTATGGAGACAATAGTGTATTTGTTAAATATTCATAAAAATAGGAAATAATCATGTTATTTTTTAATGAAAATGCATTTTCATATCATAGAAAGATATTTTAATAGAATATAGTGTTTAAAAATATATTAGGGTTTTTTTGTACATAAAGAGGATCTTTGTTAATATATAAAAGACTAAATCGATCAAAATTTAGAGTTATTTCTACTTAATATCCTAAATAATTTATAATGTATGATGATAAAGAAAAATAAACAGAGTTATATTTACTTACCATAAAAATAGATTCATTATTTCCTAAATAATATTAAGAGTATAAGATTAAATTTTTTCTCAATTAATATTCAAAAGAGTTTGGGATATGTGACAATAAAGAAAAATTTAAAGAGTTGCATTTAGTTATCATAAATAAGTGAACATATCTATTTATGATAGGATTATACCAGTAAAATTACAAAACTAAATTAGTATTGACAACCAAAAAGATTTTAGGGTATGGTGGTAAGGAGAAATGTAAAGAGTTACATTACTTACCATAACAGAGTAAATTTCACTTTATTCTAAAAGGGTTTGGGATATGCTGGTAAATTAATAATGTAAAATTTTCAATATTTAAAAAAATCATGGAAATTTTTTTTTGGAAATAAGTTCCAATGATGATGATGATGCATTTAGAAAGATTTATAAGTAGATAACATCAGTGTATATCATAACATTTTGTTTGATGAAGTTAAGAAGTTCGAATATGATCAATGAGTTGAATAGTTAGGTATATGATTCCTAAATCTTGCTATTATTCAAAATTTATTTCTTCAAAGGTGTTACGCACTAAAAAAGTTTAAAGGGAAGGCTTTATAGGATAGTCATATAGATATTTGGTAGGAATTACATATAATGTAATGAGTTAACAAAACACCTGAAGGAGTAGAATATATAAGGTTAACATAGAAATTTATCAGATTTGATATGATAGATAGAAAATTATGTGGATTTTGTTAAATATTATTAGAATAGTTTTAAGGATATAAAATGTATCATATTAGATGAAATATTCACTTTATCATTCTTTCATGTTTTTTATATAAATGTGTATATAAATATGCATTTCATGAAGTATAATTATAATTGAACTCTCATTGTATGACTTTGATTTATCCTTGATCAATGTTCATCATAGAGTACTATAGGTTATGATAAAATATAATGGTTAGTATGAGTAAGATAATTGTATATAGATATATAATACTCTCATGAATAACAAAAAATAGTAATAATCTTGTTGTGCACTAGAAAACCCACTAAGCATACCACATGGAGTTTCATACAGGTTTCTCTAGTATACTAGGGGTGAATGGATCATATTTGAGTCCCCATTACCTGGGGTTGGTTAGATACCTATAACGAGAACCTTCATACTCTGATACCATACATAGAGAATTCTACATGTTAACTTAGCTAATACGATGGTAGTTGAGTATGTTTTTTTATCATTTCATCAGTTGGATCTTAACCAAGATTGGATTTTTCCTCTCGTATGTTTAGTATAACAATAAGGCCCTTGAGTGAGAAAGAATATGTAGTGGGAATCCACACCAAGAAAGTACATATAATGTTATTTTATATTTGGATTATATACATGTGATGTGATTATCCATAATGATGAATGATGTCACAACTCTAGTTTTATTGGATTAGTCCTTTGAATATTTCTATGTATATATCTAGATTTATCTTGAGAGTCGGCATGGTTTTTGTGTGTCTTAGGACCCAAAAATAAATATATTAAAGATATGAATATATTTTAATGAATGCACATACATCGTTTTGGAGTTTTTTTCCTAGTATTTAAGACCTCATATAGAAATTCTAAGGCCAAGGTTGGTTCTGGAACATAGGTTTTACCCTAGGCATGACATAACTTTTATTGGCATCGATCATTTAGTTGAGGTTACTTTTTGTGGATATGTTAAATAATTTAATGAAATTATTTCATTTTATCTTCTAACCTAGATTCATATATAAATAAACCACTTTATAAATTATCCTAGGTTAGCCATATAACTATGCAAGAATTGATAGGAGCCTTTCATGTTCTACATTGGTGGAATGTATCAGTGGAAGACGGGAGATTGAATTGAGGTGTATAGGGACCCAAGCTTCTCTTAAATTGGTATTACCTATTTTAGATGAATATTCATTGCATTACAAAAACACAACCCTGAGGACCATAATAATTTAGTGCCTTTGGAAACTTGGAACACAATATTCTTAAGTCAAAAAATATCTTAAATAGATCCCATAATGATCTTCCCATTAAGTATTATTCATAGATATACACTACTTAAAATCATTCTTCATAACTTGGGGTAAAATAACATAAGAAAGGTTGAGATCATATGCTCATTAAGGGTAAAAAAGAGAGATACATAAGCATAAAATGAACATAATGTTCTGATAATATTATCATAACATTTGAAAACCATACTCTACATATAAAATATAGTAATATTGAGACCTGTAATAAATATTGGTAGTTCATAAGACATGGATCATAAAGAAATCAAATAACATGATCTATGAGAGAATAAAATTTCCATAATACATGTGTTTTTGGAATAAACATCATATTATAACATTTTGAACATGTATAAATAGAAATAAGTCAACTCATTAAGTTAAGAACATGAAATTAGGCCCTTATATAAAATTATGGACATGCAACTAGGTCCACGCATAACATTGTAGACAAGAAATAAAAGACCACACATAATGTTGTAAACTTGTAATCAAGTTCATGAATAACATTATGAACATTTAAAAAGGTTCCCACATAAAATTATGGACCAGAAATATAGGTTTAGACATAACATCATCATAGTAAAGGTTCACTCCCAAAACCATCATAGTGTACAAGGTCCCTTACTAAATCGGGTTCACTCTATTATATTCATGTCTGTCTCATGAGATATAAATATTTACCCAATACATTGGAGGGAGATATAGGTATCACATTTTTCATAATGAAAATCATTTATATATGTTCCACAATATTATAAAACATTCATTATGTCATAACCCATGAAATGAAAAGGGTTTCATAATCATTTTTTCAGGATATAACCTGTGGAAAAGAAACGGGTTTCATAAACATTTTGTCATTATAAATCATAAAGATAAAGAATAAGAATGGTATCCTTGGTTCATATCCCCATTAAATCATAAGTTACATCAAATTAAATCATCATAGATGGAAAATTATTTTGAAGGATAAATCAATTGGGATGTTTCTTGAGGAAGATAACTTCTCTTTAAAAATCACTTTTTAAAACATAAAAAATTGTAGAAATAATTTTATTTGAAAATAAAATTTTAAAATTTATAAAGTAATATTGAAAAATCATTTAAAAAAATTATTAAGGAAAATATCCTTTCCTATTTTAAAAATATTTTTTAAAAAAATTAAAAAACATGGTTTTGGAAGAAAAAGAGTTTTCAATCGAAAAAATGATTTTTCATTAAAAATATTCTTTTGAAGTCTTGAGTAAATAGAGTAAAATGAAGAGAAAACATGAATTATTATGAAATAAAAATATTTTAAATAAATTATTGATTATATTGAAAGATATATCATATGATTTTATCATTGGAAGTATAATCATAAATAATCTCGATAAATGATGAGATTGTAACATAAAACTCTAACCACTTTGGTAAATATGAATTGTAATACCCAAGAAATAATAAAATTAAATGAAACTTAAAATATAATTAACAAATTATATTTATGATATAACAAGTAAAAGGGTCACTATATACACCTCATATAAGATGATAGGTTCATAACATAACTTATGTCCCAAAGAAAGAAAATTGAGATAGAAATCCCTTGTCAATTTGTTAAATTTTGAACTGTAAACCCCATAAAAGAGAGATACTCTAATAGATATATAGACCCAAATATTTTTTAGTATAGTAATCCTAAAATATAATCATGGGCATTATATACTCTATATAAAATAAATATGTGGTGAATATGGCATGTGTCTCATGGAAGTAAAAAGTGAGATGAAAATCTCTTACCTTAAGTCTTGACTTCCGTCATACTCATTAAAACCTCATGTATAAAAAATAAAAGTTTATTATACATATATTAAATAACAATATTCATATATATCATACCATATATGATTTTCTTATGGAATTTTATGACCAATTTATTAACAATTCCATGTTAAATTTACATTCCAGGTAATAATCGTGTTGTTTTTTATATATGTTTTGATTTGTTATATTTTTTGTCATATTTATTTTATCATTATTTCATCATATAAAGAATGATAAAAATGATATATATATCATATATATTAAATATATATTTATTTATATTAATTCATAAAATTTAGTGATAGGAAATGAAATACACTTTTCATGGAGACGGTAGGTCGTACGTACACACGAACACCATTTTTCATTTTCTTATATGTTTGAAAGAAATAAAAGTAAATGATACATATTATGATTATAGAATAATTTTTTTTATATAATATATTTTTATAAAACTCATCCTTAATACATTACATGTAAATATTCAATGAATCACATCGCTTCGTGAGGCGGTGTCCATCGTACACACAAGCGATGTAATCATATTCCCACAAAATGGAAAGAATGAATATTTGTGTGATGTTAAAATTATAGAATAATAATAAAATAATAAATATCATATAAAAACAATAAATATATCATTAATTCCAACCACGAGGGGTGGTAATGGAAAAATGAACAACATCAGTTCATGAGGTGATAGTTTATCGTGCACACGAACGATGATTTCGTATCCCATTTGATAAAAGTGGAGATGGTTGTAGGTAATTACCTTAATGTAACAAAATATCAGTATATGTAAGATATTTATTTTATTATATAATTTTGGTATAAAATTAATTAATGGCGTAGAGAAAGAAATAAAACAAAAACACTCATTGATGAATGTTACCTCTTCTTCGGGTATCCTCTATGGGTTTGCACTAAAATCCTTCCTAGGATGCATATATACCAAAAATAAGGCTTATATAGTTATTTGAGGGAATTTGGGAAGGGATTATGTTAGGTATTTCCCAAAACAAATAGTTTTTATGGTTTTAATATGAGAGTATAGGGGTGTCCTTTTATAAGTGGGGGAGAGGACACACTTGGTATTTTTGAGAAGAAATAAGTTTTCCCACATTTTTCATATGTCACAAGGGTCCAAATTAGTCCATTTTCAAACTTTATATGTTTAATGGTCTAAATATGTTGATAAAATAGTTTTTAGACAAGGTTTTAGGTCATTTTCACCCTTATCTTTTTATTTTAATTCCCCGCTAAACATATTTTTACACTAACCGCAGTAATTAATTTTTATTACATTCACTATTCATTTTGGTAAAAATTTAAGTTGAACTTATTATAAATTATAAATTATGTTAATTAAAAATATGGAATCCATATTTACAAATTCCATTCACATAAGTGGAAAGTTTTAATTTAAAATTAATCATGTGGACACGATGAGAAAGCGGGTTTTTAAAGAGAAAATGTTCAAAAGTTTGAAAAAATTTTATATCAAAATTAAATAAGAAATTAATTAAAATGACTAATATTGGATTAATTGATATAAAATTTAACTAAATTTACTTTAAGAAAATATAATTATAATTTAACATTATAAATAATTTAAACAAAAATGCAGTTTTCAATTAAAATTTAATATTTTTCACTATTCAACAAAAATAAAACTTTTCAGAAAAATTTTAGAAATTTACCCTAAGATAATTTTGACATTATGATTTAAAAAATGAAATTTATTTTATCATATTAATTTTTATATATGTTTAGAACATATTTTCATAATTTAGTTTATAATATTTACAACTACCATTCCAATGGCTAGGTGACAATTATCATATTAAATAATAATATTTTAATAATATGCCACATTTCATTTAAACTCAACATTATGTGTAGTATAACATAAGCTCTTTATTGTGTGTAAATCAAGAAAAAAATAGTATTTAATGTAAAGAAAAATATCAAAAAGATTAAATTATTTTGAAAAAATATAGTACATAAAATCTTGTGGTGTTTCATTCTACAACCCATAAAATGAATTTCACCCTTGAAATTCATCTTGATCATAAAAAGGTTTCACATTTTAGAATTTATTCATATAAACCCATATCATAAAAATGAATGATAAAAATTCCTTTAAAAGTAGAAAGTTGGAATATAACAGGTACACAAAGTAACTCATAACTAGGTTTCCATATAGGAGAACATAGGAGGGAAGTGAAGATGTGTACATGGAAGAAAAGAATAAATAATTATATAGAGTGATTAATATCACTGATCACAAGAAATTCAATGATCTAGAGAACGTTAATGACCACAAAACCATAAACCAAATAGGTGTGACAAAGGTCATTTATATCATAAAACATGATGATAATAGGGAAAAAAATTAAGAACCTTTTCCTAAAGTTGAATAATTTTCATAAGAATATATACTTACTTGATTTCATTCCATTTCATAATCAAAAACTTTGTAAATATCCTAACCCCAATAGAATGAAGTCGGTGTATTAGTTTATTAAATTGGCATAATATACAATTAATTGCATCCCAAAGGACTAAATATTTTATTAGTCTTGGTAAACTAGATATATATTAGAAATTCAAATTACGTTTTAAACATAAAATACAAAAACGAATTTGAGAACACCATTATTCTCCTAGCATAACCCCACATATCAGTAATAATAAACTTATTTTAATCATGGGGAAAAATAAAACAAAGTAAATGGGTGATCTAAGATGCTCATTAAGGGTATAAAAATATATGAAGCTATTATAAATATGTATAAACTATTATGGCAAGGAAATTAACTGAAAAGCATGGAATTTAATCAATAAGTTGATCATAATATGATAGGAATAAAAGACGATCAAATAATTCCCTATAAATAATCACGTAAGAATGAAACTTAACCCTGGATATTATACAAGTCGAATAATCACATGTAATATCAATAACTAATATTATAAAAATGGAATTCATAATTTTAAACATCTAAACCATACTATCAAGACCCCGACCAAGCAGTCTACACAAATGGGTAAGGCCTTGGCCAAAACATAGTCTAGTTTGTCTCATGAGATTATTGATGCATCAAGGGGATATAGAAGGACTTGACCATTAGTTACTAAGTTTAATGAATTAATCATATTAAATGGGTTAAACATAAACAATATAAATATTCATTTTGAAGAACTAACATACGAAATGTGAATACTTTAACTATAAACCATCCAAAGTAATATGATGAATAGTATCAAAATAAAACATCTATAGTCAAATAGATCATATATTATTCAATAAAATATAGTATATTTTATCATAAAAGATCAAACATAATTAAACATAACATTCATTAAAAGTTTTTTTATATATATTAAAATAAACTAATAAAATCATTGGAAATTTATTAAGAGAATTACCATTTCTTTAATTTGAAATCAATTATTTTAAAAGGAACACAATTGTAAAAAAAATTGAAAATAATGTTATAAAATTGTAAAGTGGGATTAAAAAAATTAAGGTGTCATGATGGTGGGAAAATCCACTCATGTCTCATAAGTTAAAAAAACATTCCTTCTGTGTTTTTTCCAAAAAAATTATAAAGAACCTCGTTTGGAAAACGACAAAAAGATTCCTTTCAAACCATTTTATAAAAATTAAAACATGGGTAAAAAAACATTAAAATTTATTATTAGGATAGTAAAAACTTTTTTGAAAACATTTTTATAAAAAATTATACATGAAAGAGAAAAATTACCCAATAGAGACTTAAAACAGAAACAATCCTGAATAATGATGAGATTGTGAAATAAACCCTTACCCTGTAATTTTATTTAGTTAAACATGCTTTAACTTTATGTATAATGGTTTAAATAATGATATTATTCCATATCATAAATATATTCATATTTATGATATTATATATTATTCTCTTATATCATTTTATCACCCATTTGTTAATAATATTTCATTGTTACCCTGGTTAAGGGTGATAACTGCTTCATTTTCCTTTGCATTTTTTATCATGTAAGTCCTATTTCTTGTGCATAGGATATATTTTCTTCATCTAAAGAATGATATTAAAGTCATATATATATAATTTATTAATTATATACATTTTATAGTCATTCTTGAATAGTCTACATGGAAGATGAATCACATCTCATCGTGGAGATGGAAAGTCGTATGTACGTACAAGCGACAATATCATTCCATTAATTGGTAAAATGGTAAGGACTTGGATGGTATATTAATTTTCCATAATAAATATCATATCATAATTATCATATATATCAATTATTTCTATCATTATACCCATCCAAGTAAAGTGGTGATGAAAAACAAATTACACCACGGTGTGGAGATGGTAAGCCATACATACGCACATGCAATACTTTCATTTTTATAGGATGGATAAAAATGTAATATGGTTCTCCCATAATCATAATAAAATATCATAATATATTTTTATATATATTTTTTACTTTATAATGGAAACAACACATGAATAAGAAGTGGAATAAGAAATAAAATTAAAAGAGTCGATAAAGACAATTACCACTTCTTAAACGAACTTCCTTTAGATCTCCACTTAGGGAAACAAGGGATGGTTTTTTGGAAGAACCATAACCTTTTCTAATTGTATAAGGATATTATTAAGATAAATGGTTAGGTTTTGGTCGAGATAGAAAGCTCAAAGTAGTGTGAATAAGTAAAGGAAGGAGTTCCCTTTTAAAATTGAGGTGAGGGACACTTTGAGAAATCCTCAAAATATAAAAATATAATAAAGATATTCTAGAGAAAAAGACTTAAAATGGAATATAAAGGAATAGGGGAATACATTTTAGACCATATATTATTCTATTTTTATTATTTAACATTTTTATTGTTTTTAAAGTGTTTAATAAAATATTAATTCAATAAAATATCATTATTGTCAAAATTGATACTATTCATTTAATTTGACTTCAAATACATTAATAAAAAGTATTAATTAGAATATAATTATTTCAAACGTATCTAATATATCTTATAGGTCTATAAAATTCATTATAAACATTAATACATCCCAAATATATCAACATTAATACTTTTAAAATAATGTATTTAATTTTTTGTTAATTAAATAAATACTATATTAGCATTGCAGAAGCATTTAAGATAACGACATAATGTATAAAAACTAAAAAAATTATATAATGAAAAAGAATTCATTAATATAAAAATATAAACTTATGTTTGTTAATATCTAGATTGTTTCCGATATGGACACTTAAAATATATTAAATACAAAGAAAGTGAAATTTTGTAATTATCTTTGATTTAAATAATATATAAGTTATATTCATTGAAAAGTGTCCATTAAAAAACTAAAATTTTATAATAAGGTGATTAGGGTCGAATATTATTTATCCAATAATTTTTTTTACTAGTTTAGGTCATGGTCATACAATTATATTTTGGTTTTAACCCTTAATTAACCCTTTTAACTCTTACCACGACAACATATATTTTTACTCTTTAAGGGTTAATATAGTTACTATAAAATTACAAAAGACCCATAAATGGATAATTTTTTAAATTTTAAAAAAATTACCAAATAAATTTTCATAATTTAAAATTTTTTGGAATTTTATATTGTTTAATAAAATATTATTTATTTTAAAATATCATTAATGTCTATTTTGACAATATTCATTACTTTGACTTTTAAATAATATAAATAAAACAAAATATCTTCGAACCAACTCTTTTAATACATACCTATAATTTAGATATAATATATAAAATTATTTTATGACATTAATTATGTGAAATTATATTTATTTTAATATTTTTAATATCATTTATTTGATATTTTTATTAATTAAATAATTACTACACCATCATTGTGGAAATCATTAAGGTAGTTATTTTATCCATAAAAATTCAAAATAAGTTACTATTATAAATATAACTATTTTATATTTACAAATACTATTTATAGTCTAATATATCCCCAAGTTAACCCCATATTAAATTATTTAACTTGTTAAAAACAAAAGTACGACAAGTTTAACTTTTCATTGAATAAAATATTATAAAGGTTATATTCTCATCCAAACGGCCATAAATAGTCACATAACCGATCCTTTAATTCATATGGACTAAAAATACCCATAAAATAAAATTTTTACAAGTGTTTGGGTCATTTTATAATATTTATAATATTATTTTTACCCTTAATTACCCGGTTTTCCCTTAACCATAGAAATTCAAATTACTATGTTTACTATTAATATTGTCCCAAAATAAAAGGAACCTATTTAATAAATTTGGACATTATGATTCCATTGTTAAATACATTTTTTTAAAATTCAAAACACAATAGTTCCTAAATTTAATTTATAATTAATCTCGTAGACGGGATGTGAAAGTAGGTTTTTAAAGTGAAAATGTTCAAAAGTTTGAAATGTTTTTATATCGAAATTCAATATAAAAAAGATTCCAATGACTTTAATTGGAATAATATATGTATAATTGATCTAATTTTATTTCAAAACCAATTTAAAATATAATTTTACAGTATAAATTATTCATATTAATAATCATTTTTCAATTAAAATGCGGTATTTTTCACTATTCATCAAAAAATGAAACTTATCAGAAAAATACCAAAAAATCAACCTAAGGAAATTTTGAAATTATTATTTCAAAAATAAAGATTATTTTTTTAGATAAAAGTTATACAAGTGTTAAAAATTAATTTTTAAATAAGTGCGTCATCCAAAGGTGACAAATCCGCCTTTAGAAAAATACAACTTCTTATAGGAAAAAGTGGATTTATTTTTATATCATGTATTGAAAACAAATAGGATGAATTTTAAGCATTATATTGAATATTATATATATATATATATATATCATTTATATACATATACATTTGTAAACCATATTTTCATAATTCATTTAATCATGTTTGTACCCGTCATTCTAATGGTTAGGTTATAACGATAACATTTAAATTATAATATTTAGTTATTAATTTATGCTAAGTGTTTCATATATTGTACTCTATAGAACATAGTATTTACCTTTAAAAACTAGGGATGTTACATTCTACCATTCTTCAATAAATGTTTTCCTCACAATTTGAAATTTCACTTTGAAAATCAAAGGTTGATATTTAAAATTTATTTTGTGAGAAACCCACATCATAAATAGGGTTAATAAAACATTATATTAATAAGAGGGAAAGGGAATGTGAATTTCACTACAAAATTAGGCTTTTTAATAGGATTACATTGGTGTAAAGTGAAAAAATAGAAGAAAAATATTACTATCAAGTTTTGATGGAGAGTGATAGAGAAAATGGTAATTCAAAATTTAACCATCACAAAGACATAAATTTGTGATGGGCTAAATGGAAATTTATCTCCCTATAAGAAAAGAAAATAGATAACATTTTCATCCAAATTTGTTTTTCCTAGAGTTTAGTGATTGTTTTACAATCTATATAAGCACTTTAGAAAATAACCTTACTTAATTTCTTTTCATATCATAAGCATATTATCATCCTTTGGTTGTGCTTTAATCTATTTTCACTTTATCTCTTATGCTAGGAAATGAACTTTCAAGATGATTTTTTCATGCCTAAATAACTTCAATGAATCATAATATCCATAAGTAATTCCTTCAGCCTTTAAATTTTTTCTAATACCAAAATGGTTATCGCATTCTATCAATAAATGATAATATCCAATATTCAATCTAATCCATTCCATAAGTAGTTAATATTAATACTTGTCCAAAATATTCATGTCCAAATTCAAATACTGAATATTTAGAATAAAGTTCACCAAATTTCCAAAATAAACATAACATAAGATTTTCCCCAAACAACATAACATATCTATTACTATCACAGTCCAAATATATGACTACCTTAATCACCTTTAAACCTTAGTGAAAACATGCATGCTTCCAAATCATTAGAGAAGAAGTACTATAGTAAAATCTATATTTATCACATGATTCTTATAACCAGAAAATAATTGATAAAATACATTTTCAACATAAATCTTGAATCCAAAAACACAAATAATTAAATTATTACACTTATACTGTAGCAACAAAACATGATTGGCATTGATCAGTTTTCTTTTTATGATCTATATTCCCTTGATGTTTGGGATATTCATTTACATAGTTCCCCATATCCTTACAATAGAAGAATTGTATAGCTTCTTTATTTCACTTGAAATCATTATCCTATGGGACTTTCTCTCTATACTTATAAAATACTCTAATTCCCTTCAATAAATTACCAGGGTGTTTCTTTCCCCAATTATCACATGTGGGAAAATCCTTCATTACTTTATTCCCTATATCTATTTTTTCTTTGTCATATTCTTATTCTATTTCTACCATTAAACATCATAATACTTGGATAATTATTTTTTATATCTTTAATAACATGATACTATATCCTCAAATGATGATAAATTTTGGCAGACTAGTTCCCTTTAAAGAATTTTCCTAAGACCATCGACGAAATAGTCAATCTTACTCTTGGGATTGTGTACACAATCTATATCTTGCCTTGATAACCTTGTGAAGTTATATTCATATTTATCAAAATTATCATCCTCCTTTTGTCTCAGACTCGATAATTTTCTCTCTATATATTCTCTTTGTTCTCAAGGAAAATATTATTCCAAATAAAGTTCCTTAAAATCCTTACATTCCATACTTGTTATTTCTTCTGTATCCTTAGTGTTTTGAATCAACAACTGCCCTTGATCCACATCCCCTGAGAGATGATAAACTGCCATGAAAACTTTATCCCTTTAAATACATCCCAAAGCAGGAAATATCTTCTCTATAGAACTTATCCATTTATAAACAATAAATGGAATCGTAGATCTATTGAATGGTGGAGGTTGTTGACATATAAAGTAGCCTAACATTTTACACCACATTGTGGATCAGTAATAAGCTCTATACAGAAAAGGTTATTACTCATAACCTAAGTCAAATGTCTCAATATAGTTATATTTTTTTAACTCCAGCTTGAGCTACTTTATATTTCCTAGAAGTACAATCCCCACATGCATTAATATAGTTTCCATCCACTCCAATAGGTTCCATTTCTAAAAATATGACATACACTATATTAGATTATAATATTATGAAACATAATGTATAATATTCAAACTAGTGAATCACATAACCTAAATTGAAAAATTATGTATTACTAATATCTAAATCATAATCTTGGTTTCTTTTGGAATATTTCAAAAAAAAATCCATATGGTTTCATTCTCTAATCTATGTTATCCTAAATCTAGTTCCTAATGTTTCTATTAAACTTGGATTGATACCAACTGTAAAGACCCTGACCCCAGTAGCACAGAGTTGGTTTCTTACTTTATTACATTGGAATAATATACAAGGAATCATAATAAATGACTAAATAGTTTCATAGTCTTGGTAAAAAAGATATATATTTGAAATTAAAATTACATTTTAAATAGAAAATACAAAAAAAATAATTGCAAACACCATTATTCTCTTAGCCTAACCATACATATCAGTCATAATAAACATTTTGGAATCCTAGGGGAAAATTAAACATAAGAAAGAGGTGATATTATATGCTTAGTAAGGGTGTATATACTGTGGAAGCTATCATAAATAACCATAAATGACTATAGAAATGAAATTAACTGAAACACATGTCATTTAATCAATAACCTGATCATAATATGTTAGGAATTAAGGATGTTCAAATAATTCCATATAAATAATCAAATGAGACTAAAACTTAACCATGGAAATTCTACTAGTCAAATAATCACATGGAATATCAATAACTAATATCATAATGATGTAATTCATAATTCCACATGTCTATAACATATTTTTAAGTCCTTACCCAAGAAGTCTACACAAACGGGTAAGGCCTTAGACAAAACTCGGTTTAGTTTGACTTATTAGATATACTGATACATCAAGGGGATATAACGGGCCCTTACCATCAGTTACCAAGTCTAATTAATTACTCATTTGAAAAGGTTGAATCATAAACAATATGAACATTCATATTGAAAACTAGCATACGAAATGTGAATAGTTTAACTATAAACCATCTAGAGAAATATGATCAGTTGTATCAAAATATCCCATCAATAATATAACTGATTATTTACTATTCAATAAGATATGGTAGATGGTATCATAAGAGATCACACTCAATTAAACATATGTTTCAATAAATTTTTTGTAGATATATGAAAAAAATCTAATAAAATCATTGAAAATTTCTTGAGAGAAATACCCTTTTTTACTTTGAAATCATTTACTTTAAAATTCGCACAATTATAAAAGATTTTTTTTTTGAAAAGAAACATGTAAAGTTATAAAATATACTTCAAAACATTAAATTATCATGATGATAAGAAATTCCTCTCATGTCGCATAAGAAAAAAAACATTCATGTATTTTTGTCAGAAAAGTCATAAAGCACCTCATTTGGAAAATGACAAAAATATTCCTTTCAAACCATTTTATAAAAATTCAAACATGGGTAAAAAAATAATTTAAAAATTCATAGTATAATATTAAAAAAAATATAAAAACATTTACATGTAAGATAAATATTCCTCAATGGATACTTAAAACAAAACAATCTCGGATAATGATGGGATTGTAAAATAAACCCTTACCTAGCACTTTCCTTAAGCTTAACGTGATTTAAATTCTATTATAATGGTTTAAATAATGTTATTAATTTATACCAGAACCATATTAATATTTATTATAACATATATGATCTGTTTATATCATATTATCACCCATTTGTTAATAATATTTCATTATTACCCTTGTTTCATGTGTTAACTGCTTCATTTTTCTATGCATATTTTATGTGTAAGTCTATGTTCTTGTGCATAGGATATAGTTACATCATCTACATATTTATATTTATGTAATATATATCATATTTATTCATTATATACATTTTATAATCATTCTTTAATGGTGAAAATATAAAATTAATCACATTGTGTCGTGGAGAAGGTAGGTTATATGTGCGCACGAGCAATGATATCATTCCATTAATGGGTAAAACTATAAAAAATTGGATGGTATATTAATTTTAGATAATCAATATAATGTCATAATTATAATATATATCCATTATTTCTATTATTATACCCATCCAAGTAAAGTGGTGATTAAAAACAAATTACACCACCATGTGGAGATGGTAAGTCGTACGTATGTATGCACAATGCTTTCATTTTTAATAGAATGGATAAAACGTAGAATATAGTCATACCAAAATCATAATAAAATATCATAATATATTTTATAATTGATTTATTAATTTATAAGGGAAACAAAACATGAAGAGTAATTATAAGAATGAATAAACTTGAAAGAGTCGGTAAAGATGATTACCTCTTCTTTAGGGAACTTCCTTTAAATCTACTCTTAGGGACACTTGGGTTGGAATTTCAGAAGGAACAAAACCTTTATAAATTGTATAAGGATGTTGTGAAGATAAATGGGTATGGTTTGGTTGAGATATAAAACTAAAAGTAATGTTAGTAAGTGAATGAATGATTAACCTTTTATAATTTAGGTGAGGGGCACTTTCAGAAATCCTCAAAGTCATAAAATATAATAAGGTTGTTCTAGAGACAAAGAGTTAAAAATGGACTATAAATAGATATTGTAAGATATTTTAGATCATATAATGTCACATTTTTTATTATTTAACATTTTTTTATTTTTAAATAATTTAGTAAAATGTTAATTCAATAAAATATCATTATTTTCATATTTTATAATATTCATTTAGTTTGACTTAAAATACTTAAATAAAAAGTTATAATTAGAATATAATGATTTAAAACATTACTAATATATCTTATAGATCTATAAAATTAGTTATACACATTAAATCATCCCAAATATATCAAAATTGATACTTGTAAAATCAATTATTTTATTTTTGGATTAATTAAATAAATATTGTATTAACATTGCAGAAGCATTTAAAGTAATTATAAAATTTCTAAAAAATAAAAATAAATTTATATAATTTAAATTATTTCCTTAATATAAAATTATACATTTTTTTCAGATCTTGATATTATTTCTATGTAAACACAAAAAAGATATTAAATACAAAAAAGTGACATTTTGTAACTACCTTTAATTTAAATAATATATAAGTAAATGGCATAAAAAAGTTTCCATTAAACAAATAAAATTATATATTAAGGTGATAACGGTTTAATATTATTCATATAATAATTTTTTAATAAGTTTATTTCATGGTTATACCCTTATCTTTTGATTTTAACTCTTATTTAACCCATTAAACTCTTGTCATGACGACATGGATTTGTACTACTTGACGGTTAAAATAGTTACTATAAAATTCAAAATGACCCATAAATGGATAATTTATGAAATTTTAAACATTATAACAATATTTTTTCTGAATTTAATATTTTTCATAATTTTATGTCATTTAATAAAATATTATTTATTTTATAATATCATTAATGTCTATTTTGACATTATTCAATAATTTGACTTTTAAAAAATATCAAACAAAAAATATATCTTTGGAAAAACTATTTTAATACATTAATAACATGTAAAGTTCATATATAATTTTTTTTATTATATTAATTATCTCAAATTATATTTATTTTAAAAAAACTAATATCATTTATTTGACATTTATATTAATTAAACAATTATTGTATCATCATTGTACAAGCCTTTATGGTAAATATTTCTTCCCTAAAAATTAAAATTAAATTACCATGAAAAATATAACTATTTTATATTTCAAAATACTATTTATAGTTGATTATATTCCCTAGTGAACCCCATATTAAAATATTTCACTTGTTAAAAACAAAAGTTTGACAAAGTTTGACTTTTCTTTGAATAAAATATTATAAAGGTTATATTGTAATCCAAATGGTTACAAATGGTCACATAACTGATACTTTAATGATTATGGACGAAAATTATTCATCCAATAAAATTGGATCAATTTTTTGGGTCATTTGATAATATTTATAATATTATTTTTACCCTTAATTATCTGATTTACCCTTAACCGTGGTTGTAAAAATTACTAAGTTTGCTCTTCGTGTTATCCAAAAATAAAAGGGACCTATTTACTAAATTTATATATTATAATTCAAAATATTTAATCCATTCTTAAAAATTCAAAACACATAAGTGTCTAAATTTAATTTAAAATTAATCTCATAGACGAGGCGTCAAAGCGGGGTTTCAAAGTGAAAATGTTCAAAAGTTTGAAATGTTTTTATATCCCAATTAAATATAAAAAATAATAAAATGAAATTAATTGAATTAATATATGTATAATTGATATAATTTTACTTCAAACCCAATTTAAATTATAATTTAACATTATAAATCATTCATATGGAAAATTTGTTTTCAGTTAAAATGTAGTATTTGTCACTATTCATCAAAAAAATGAATGTATCAGAAAAATACCAACAATTCACCCAAGGAAAATTTTGAGATTAATATTTTAAAAATTAATATGATTTTTTGAAATAAAATTTATAAAAGTATCAAAATTTAATTATAAAATAAGTGTACCATCAAAAGGCGGTAAAACTGCCTTTAGAAAAATACATATTTTTATGCATAAAAGAGGATTTATTTTTATATCATGTTAAGAAAACACATAGGATGAATGTTAAAAAAATATATTAAATATTATATATATATATATATATATATATCATTAATATACATATACATGTGTAAACTATATTTTCACAATTTAGTTAATTATGTTCACACTCACCATTCTAACAGCTAGGTTATAATGATAACAATTAAATAATAATATTTAGTTGTTAGTTTAAGATCATTGTTTCGCATTTTTTATGCTATAAAACATATTATTTTATTTTAAAATCTCGGGATGTTATAAACTCATCCCTTGGTTATTCCTTGATCAAATTCCACTTCATCTCATACTCTAATAAATGAAGTTAGATTTTTTATGCATTAAGCACTAATGCATACTAAGATCCATAGATAGAATGATAATTCATTCCATCTATATTTAGTTATCATTAAAGAAATTTATCAAAGGTTATAAAATAGTAATTAAAAAAAGAATTAATCTCTAAAATATCATTCAATGTTTAAAATAAACCATTTTATAAATGGTTAATCTTATGACCCTTCCAAAAGATTAAAAATACAAAACTTTAGAAAGAAGGTCATTAAATTTACAAATTAAAATTATCATTAATCACTTAAACAAGATGAAATAGATCATAATTTTCACATACCAATCATGTGAATACCATTATCATGTATTCTGTTGAAACCATAATTTCCATAAAACCTTATTAAAAACAAACATGCTTCCTCATTACTAACATAAAACATAGATTATTCGATATATTCTTTAAATCCAAAAATATTGTAAACTATACCACTTTGTAAACAAATAATTAATTAGTTCCAATTTAATCAGTACTATCCAAGTTACTTATTCATATCTAAAATCTCTCTATCTCAACATCATTATCTCAACATCCATAACATATTATGGGTTATCATCCCTTAATCAAAATATCACCTTGTCATTAAATCACTTTTCTAGTACATTAGAATCCTTCAATATATACTTTCAAATCCTTAATGAAAAAATAATACTAAACAATACTTATATATTTCATGATTCATATCACATTATCTTTGAATTCCAAAACATAAATACTTTAATCATCTCACTTCTTTCCCAAAAAATTAACTAGGATTCATCATCTTATTCCTTAATAATTCTTTCCTTTCATGTTTCATTTTTAGTCTCTCCATCGTCAATAGAAATACGATTACTTGTACAACTTTACTTATTTTTATCAAAATATTTTCCTTTAGGAAATATATTTTCATAATGTCCATACTTCCCACATTTAAAGAAATCATCCATTGATAATACCTTATGGAGACCAATATTACCATATATTTCATTAGTCAAACTCTTCATTTTTTTTTACTTTGAAGTTACTTAATTTATGTACATATTTTACATAGTAAAAAAACCATTAAGTTCCTCTAATACATCTAATTAGGTGTTTCTTCACACATTCTCGACATAAAGGAAACTGAATATTCTTTCCTACATGATCTCCACTACCTGTACTCTTAGTGAACTCTTTATTTATCTTATTTGGTGAGTTTGAGGGTTGGTTAAGTTACTCATTGTTAATCATGTTCCATAAAAACTTATTGGGAATAATAAAAACTTCCTATACTCTAGTAATCATCTCATTTGGCTTCTCATTATAAAATTTTCCCTTATATTCAATGTTAACTTGGTTCCTTCTGGTTCCCGCCATTGACTAAAACCAGAAATCAAAGTGTGAGCAACACTAATCATAGCATAAAACCACATAATCATGAAAAAAATAAATTATTGGATGTTTAAATCATGAAACCTTATTTTTAATCTATGAAACCTTAGTTTTAGGCAAGTTCATTTATAGTAATCATCAATTTAAATCCTTCATGATGGTTCATAAAGAGTTTTTTAATTTCCAAAGCATATCCCCCAATAGTGTTAAACTAGGTGTGCAGTAAGTCCCATTAGCAAGAACCAGTTCCCAATCGATTCTAGATCAATATAGTGTTTTAGGGTTATTACCCCTCGATAAATCCATGTTATATCCACATATACTTATAGTATCTAGATAGGGGTGTATTGCTAGGAAATCACTCACTCTATCCTTTACCAAAATTCTAGGAAATTTTCTTATACTTTTACTCATACTTAGACTTATCTTTAGACCTATCCTTTGGGATATCACTAAAGTTTTATAATTATAGTTTCCAAATATAATCTAAAAATTTCCTCTGATACCAACTATAGAATCCCAGAATTATCATACAAGGATATTACATCTTTTAGACAAATATTCATTACATTACAAAAATACACACCTGAGGACCATAATAGTATAGTGCCTTTGAAAAATTGGAACATTATCTTATTAATTACTAATATATCTTAAATGGATCCCATAAATATCTTCCTATTAATTAGTCTTTATAGATATACCCAACTTAAAACCATTCTTTATAACCAAGGGGGAAAGTAAACATAAGAACGGGTGAACATAGATGATCAATAAGGGTAAAAAATGGAGATACATAAGCATAAAATGAACATAAGAGTATGATAACATGATCATAACATTTGAAAACCATACCTGTCATATTAAAGATCATAATATTGAGTCATGGGATAAGTATTTATATTTTATAAGACATGAATCAAAATGAAATCAAAGAGCATGATCCATGAGAGTATAACATTGGTACAAGACATGGATTTGTGTCATATACATCATATAAAAAAAATTTGAGCATGTATAAATAGAAAATGTTTACTAATTAAGTTAATAACATCAAATTAGTCCCTCGCGTCAACTTATGGACATGCAACCAGGTCCATGCATAACATTATGGACATGAAAGACAGTTTCATGCATTACATTGTGAACATGCCCTCAGGTTCATGTATAACATTATGAACTTGTAATATAGTTCATATATAACATTATGGAAAATAAATAAAGGTCCATTAATAACATTATAGTAGTCAAGGTTAACTCCACATACTATCATAGTGTAAAAATTCCCCTACTGAATCAGGTTCACTTTCCATTCCATTCCAGTACATCTCATGAGATATAAATCTTTACCCAATGAATTAGAGAGAGATATAAGTCCCAAAATTCAAATAATTAAAATCATAAATATGTGTTAAATAAGATCATAAAACATTTATCATATCATAAACCATTAAATGAAATGGGTTTCATAAAAAAAGTTGATTATATAACCTATAGAAGAAAAATGAGTTTTATAGACATCTTATCATAATAAACCATTCAGAGAAAGAATAAGAATGTTATCCCTAGTTTATATCCCTATTAAATCACAATTTATATCAAATTACATCATATTAGATTTAAAATTATTTCTAAGGATAAATCACTTGGTATGTTTCCTGAGGAAGATAACTTTTCTTTGAAAATCACTTTTTAAAACATAAAAACTGTCAGAAATAATTTACTTTGAAAATATAATTTGAAAAATTATAAAGGAAGATTTAAAAAAAATTAAAATAGTTCTTCATGAAAATATACATTCAACTTTAAAAAAAATATTTCAAAACATTTTTGGAAACCTTTTAAGAAAACATAGGCTTTGAAGAAAAATAGTTTTTGACAGAAAAGATGATTTTTCATTATTTTGTTTTTTAAACTATTGAGTACATAAAGAGAGGAAAATGAATGGAAAAATTTATTCTAATTAAATAAAAATATGAGAAGGAAATTCATGTTTTTATTGATAGATAGATCATAATATTTCATTATTATAATTATAATCATAAACAATACTGATAATTGATGAGATTGTAACATAAAACTCTTACCGCTTTTGTAACTTTGAATCATATGCACCATGAAATAATAGCATTAAATTAAATTTAAAATATCATTAAAATAATTAAATTAATTATATAACATGTAAAAGGGTCAGTATATAAACCTCATAGAAGATGATAGATACATAACATAACTTAGGTCCCAATAAAGGTAAATTGAGATAAAAATCCCTTATCGATTTGTTAACTTTTGAACCGTAGACCCCATGAAAGAGATATCCTAAAATATAAATGTAAACCCCAATATTTATCATTATAATAATAATAATATGAATTTATTTTCAGTATACACACCACATAAAAGAAATAGGTGGCAAATATGACATGTGTCTCACATAAGTAAAAAAGTGAGATGGAAATCCATTACCGTAAATCATGACTTTCATCGTACTCATTCAAAAATACTATATAATAAATATAATTTTATTATAAATATATTAAAAAAATATTCATATATATAATATCATATATTATTGTATTATGTCATTTTATTACCCACTTATTAACAATTCCATGTTAAAGTTACATTTCGGGTAACAGGCGCTTTGTTTTTTATATATATTTTGATTTGGTATATTTTTTCCTATTAATTTGATCATGATTTCATCATATAAATAATGATAAATATTATATAAATATTATATATATTAATTATATATTTATTTATAATAATTCATAAAATTTAGTGATTGAAAATAAAATACATTATTCATGGAGACGGTAGGTCGTACGTATGCTTGAATGTTGTTTTTCTTTTTCTTATCAGTTTTATTGAAATAAAATTAAATGATAAATATTATCATTAAATAATAATGTTTATGTAATATATATCACATATTTTTTTTAAACCCATCCATATTACATTCCATGTAACGCTTGAATGAATCGCATCGCTTCGCGAGATGATAGTCCGTCGTAAACATGAGCGACGTTATCGTATTCCCAGAAAATGGAAAGAATGAAGGTATGTATGATATAAAAATTAAATAATAATAATAAAATAATAAATCTAATATATAAATAATAAATACATCATTAATTTCAACCTTGAGAGGTAGTAATGGAAAAATAAACGACAACGGTTTGCGAGGCGGTAGTCTACCGTACACACGAACAATGATTTTGTTACCCATTTGATGGAAGTGGAGATGGTTTTAGGTAATTAAATTAACATAAAAACATTTAATTATATATAATATACTGATTTAATTATATAATCATGGTATAATATAACTTAATTTGGGTGGATGAAGAAATAAAACAAAAATGCTCGTTGATAAATGTTACCTCTTCTTCGGGTATCCTAAATGGGTTTGCATTAAAATCCTTCCTAGGATATATTTTTCCAAAAAATAGTGCTTCTAAAATGGTGGGAGAGAATTTTTGAATTTATTTTGGTAGTTCTTGGATGAACCAAATATGTTTCAAGGTATTAATAAGAGATAAGAGGAGATGGACTTTATAAGTGGGGGAGAGGACACACTTGATATTATTGAAAAGAAATAAGTGCTCACACATTTTTCATATGTCACAAGGGTGAAAATTTAACCATTATAAAACCTTAGTTAATGAATACTAGAAATATTTAATGATAACAGTTTTTATACAACTAAATAGGTAATTTTACCCTTAGCTTTTAGTTTAACCCCTGGTAAACCCATTTTTACCTCAACCATTGTAATTAATTTTTACTCCATTCAATATTCATTTTGGACAAAAATTAAGTTGAGATTATTATAAATTGTAAATTATTTTGATTAAAAATACTTAATCCATTTCTCACATTCCATTCACATATGTGTAAAATTTAAATTTAAAATAAATCTCACAAATGTGATGAGAAAGCGGGTTTTTAAAGAGAAAATGTTCAAAAGTTTGAAATGTTTTTATATAAAAATTAAATATAAAATTAATTAAAATAAAAAATGGATTAATTGATATAAAATTGAACTATTTTTTCTTTAAAACAAATTAAAAATATAATTTAAAATTATAAATAATTTAAATGAAAAAGGAAGTTTTCAATTAAAATTTAGTATTTTTCTCTATTCACCAAAAAATAGAACGTTTCAAAAAAATCCCAAAAATTCACCCTAATATAATTTTAAAATTATGATTTAAAAAATGAAGTTTATTTTAAAAAACCAATTTTCTAAATTTTCAAAAAAAAATATTATAAGTGCACAAAAATGCAACAAAACTGCTCTTTATAAAAATAAAGTTTTTAATCATAAAATTGGATTTATTATTATTTCTTATCTAGAAAAGACATAGGATGAATGTTAAATATTTGGTTGAATATAATATAATTATATTCATATATATTTCGTTAAAATAATTAAACAAAAGTGATTCAGTTAATTTATTGATATAAAACTCACTTGTGAGCATACAAATAGTTTTTTAGAGAAAGATTTCCTTTTATTTTCAAAGGGGTTTTATTTTCAGTTCTAATTAATTAGTTACTAAATAATGAATTTTATATATAATTGTAAACCATATTTTCATAATTTATTTAATATTAGTCATAACCTTTATTCCAATAGCTCAGTGAAAACAATCAGATTACATAATAATATTTTAATAATATGTCACATTAAATTTAAACTCAGTGTTGCGTGTAAAGAAGGCTACAGTTGGAGTTTCTGGTAACTATGGATAAAATAAGTATTGTATGTAAAGAAAAATATAAAAAATATTTAATTAATTTCAAAAATAATTCATAAAATCTCAGGGTGTTACAAGGTGGATCAAGATGCATCGAGCAAAGTGGGTCTTCTTCTTCACTGGTGAATGCATTCTTTACCAAAAAATGACCCTTTTAAGGTACAACTTGTTATTTGTAGATTTCTACCCTCGTGATTAAATTTTTAAAGAATGTATTTTATCTTATTTCTTTTTTATTAGTGATTGCATGTTCTTTTCATGAGACTGATATATAAAATAAATTTTATAATCCCACTTAATCATTTTATTCCATGATCTCACCTTAGAAATAAAAAACTTATAATTATTGGCTAAGAATACATGTCCAATAATGGATCTCACCTTTGTTCTTGCAAATTTATCCACAATATTCTTCACATTCATCTTTATTGGCCCACATGACTACGATTTGACTTGTAGAGCTGGATTCAAGCACGATCAGACCCCCCTAGATATGTGACAGCAATGTGAATGACAGAAGGATTAGTGATTTGGGGGGTGGATCATGGTGGTTTCATGGTTGTGGGTGAAATTTTTAGGTATTGAAACCTCAAATGGTGATGTTTTGTGTGACAGGATCCTAATGAGTGATTGAATTTTGATTTTTGGTCATTTGAGGTAGAGTATAGACAAATAGATGTGTTTTCCTTTGATCTTAAGTGGTCAAATGATGATATTTGTGGCACTAAAATAGATCATGAAACCATGTGAAAGATATATACTTTCTAGGAAAAATGAGACTACATATTGTTTAGTGTAGAAGAACACGTGATGTGTTCTTTGGATTTCATAGTGGCTAGTGTTTTTAGTTGAGTTAAGAATCACACGCCCTGTGGCCATAACCACAAATTGTGTGGCCCTACCCAAGATGTGTACTGTCTGCACACACCTATAACCCCATGTGGTAGGATAGTTTGTTTACTCTATGAGTACACAAGCATGTGTAGTGGTACATGAACATGGTCTGGTACCCAGGAATGGTCAGCTACATGGGTACAACCCAACATACATCAGCAGAACCAGAAGTAAGATGATAGGCCTTAAGTGGATAAAACACATCGTGTACCACCTGTACATATTGTGTAGTATATTGTGACTTCCCAAGTTATATATATTATAGAAAACAACTAGGTTATGAGGGGGGTCCCCTTCTATGTGGACCTCTATATATATTTTGTATTCCCTTCAGAACTTTTTTTTCTTGAATATCCTCTTCAGGACTCATATTTTTGCATGCAAGTAGCCCATCCTAATTTATTTTTCATGTAAAACTTAATGTTTTCCTTTATAGTGAACTTTGTGATATGATTAAAGGTTTTTCAATCATGACACTTCTTTATTTGATGCCTGGTAATGGAATTGATCAGGGCAGGATCATCAAAGTGATGTTTTGGTCAGTACTCCCCTATCGCACTAGGGCGTGATTCCACTATGATCTATATATAGGTAGATTTGGTACTCTCTACACCGGATATAGGTAATTTATCTATGGATTGGTACTCCCCCATCTTCGGGATCCAACGACGTGTAGTTTCTCCATGAGATAATTGACTCCCTCGAATGTAGAACACAATACCAAGGAGCGGGAACCTCTACATAGATTCTAGTGAGGTTGTGTTTGATGTGGAGTATGAGAGATTTACTTTTTATTCTACATGAAGACTCATTAACTTTGTTTGTTCTGTGAGATGGAGATCACAATCCTTCTCTACTATATTTCTTTATGAGCCTATGCATAAATTGTGTTTTTGTATCCCTCTTATTATGGGTTGAGCTAACTTATTTCGTATCTTTCTATTATTTCATTTGTAGTTTTTAGGGAATACTAATAGGTATGTATATACTCACCCATTCATGGGATTTTTCTACATGTTTCATGTCTTGTACAGATGATAAGAATATCGACAGATACATTGGTGTAGATTAGTGATACTTGGATACATTAACCACATACGGTGGTTGGAACTTTGAGAGTAGGAGTAGGGCACTCTCAGTTTTCCTATATTCTAGTTATTGTCATTTTTGGACCTAATTTATAGTTGGGCATGTATTTTTCCCCTTTATTTTCCTCTTTGGTTTATTTTATCACACTCTATTGTATTCCATGGAGTTTATTTCTTTCATGAATTACTATAGATGTTACTGTCATTTACATTCCTTTTCACTATTTCACAGAGATGGTTGGTGGGGTTCATATAGGTATATTGGGATAAGGACTTCCATTTAATATTATGTACTCTCGGTTATTGTCTCCAAACCCTAGCCTATTATAGGTGGGTTTTGGTTTGAGGTAGCTTGACCTTCCACCGACCAAGTGGGCCCTAGTGGGTTAGGTCATTACCAAGAAGTGTCAGAGTAGTTCATTCCTTGGGATAGTGTTGAGATTTTTTACCATTTAATGAATTGGTTGGGACTTACGGAAATGGTGCCAGGGTCTAAAATACAACTTTCATGATAAGCAACCCATTACTGGTGTGGTGGCCAATGTATCCATTCACCAAGACTCTAACTACATACATGTCAACTTGACATACCGAGACATTATTTTTAGAGAATAGTGGTACATGGATTATCTGGGATATATTCCTTTGACTATCCTTCTTGAGTTAGCTCCCTATATATATATATATATTCTCATCTAACTGTGGTATATATTTATCTCTGTCATGATTCCAATATGAAGAAATATGTCTAGGTTATCGATTTAGGATCATGATAATCATTTGATGAGTGATGAGGGCTCTGTTTATGGTCCATCTCGTGAGATTTTTCCTCCAAGTGGGTAGGGAGAAGCACCCCCACCTGTCAAGCAGTAGATTGTAATAGAAATTTAGGTTGATGAGGTGTGTTGTCTTAGCATAATCCACGAGTTCTAGAATTCGAGACCATTAAGGTTCTATATTGATCCATATCCCCAGGAAATATTGGATTGGATTCATTCAGTTGTTGAATTCTTCAGTTTGGTTTACACCCTAACCAATCAGATGGTTTCATTGGAAACCAATATTTTCCCTGGAGTAACTAGTTGCTGGTGGAATATTGTGAAAAATACTCATGATGAGACTACTACTGTAAATAAGGCTATTAGTGACTGCCATTGGCAGTCGCTAAAGGTCTTTAGCGGCCGCGCAGCGACCACCTATGGCGGTCTCTATTCTAAAAAAAAATTTAATTTTTTTTTATTGAATTGAATATAAATATATATATATATATATATATATATATTCATATATATACTATTAAATACAATATTTTAAATATATATATATATATAATATATTTTAAATGTTTTAATATATATTTAATATATATATAAAATCAAATCATTGTGCTATAATAATTTAAAAACTTCGATTCAAGAAATAATCTCATTTCAGGTCGTTCGGAGCACGTTTGCACCGAATGGGACCGCTGCACGCCGTTTTGGTGTTTTATGGCGCCGGAAACGCGTTTCCGGCCGCCACGGTCACACGGCACCTCCGAATGAGGTGTCGTCTAGCCGACCATTTCACAATTCACTCCCCGGATGTTGTCGTACGGTTTCGTGGCATTCGGACGTCGTTCGGGTGGTTTTGACCCCCCAACGCGCCATTTCAGCGCGCGCCGCGCTGCTGAAAACGACACAATCGGACGTGACGCGCGCACCGCACGTCCGATGGACGTGAGGCCTCCTCCTGCATCTCAGGAATAATATTTCTATCGTTCCCGTGCGGTTTCAGGTCATTCGGAGCACGTTTGCTCCGAATTGGACCGCCGCACGCCGTTTTGGTGTTTAATGGCGCCGGAAACACGTTTCCGGCCGCCGCGGTCACATGGCACCTCCGAATGAGGTTCCGTCTGGCCGACCATTTCACAATTCACGCCCCGGATGTTGTCATACGGTTTCGTGCCATTCGGAGGTCTTTCGGGTGGTTTTGACCCCCCAACGCGCCATTTCAGCGCGCGCCGCGCTGTTGAAAACGACACAATCGGACGTGCCGCGCGCACCGCACGTCCGATGGACGTGCGGCCTCCTCCTACATCTCAGGAATAATATTTCTATCGTTCTCGTGCGGTTTTAGGTCGTTCGGAGCACGTTTTCTCCGAATGGGACCGCCGCACGCCGTTTTGGTGTTTTATGGCGCCGGAAACGCGTTTTCGGCCGCCGCGGTCACACGGCACCTCCGAATGAGGTGCTGTCTGGCCGACCATTTCACAATTCACGCCCCGGATGTTGTCGTATGGTTTCGTGGCATTCGGACGTCGTTCGGGTGGTTTTGATCCCCCAACGCGCCATTTCAACGCGCGCCGCGCTGCTGAAAATGACACAATCGGACATGTCGCGCGCACCGCACGTCCGATGGACGTGCGGCCTCCCCATGCATCTTAGGAATAATATTTCTATCGTTCCCGTGCGGTTTCAGGTCGTTCGGAACACGTTTGCTCCGAATGGGACCGCCGCACGCCGTTTTGGTGTTTTATGGCGCCGTAAACACGTTTTCGGCCGCCGCGGTCACACGGCACCTCCGAATGAGGTGCCGTCTAGACGACCATTTCACAATTCACTCCCCGGATGTTGTCGTACGGTTTCGTGGCATTCGGAGGTCGTTCGGGTGGTTTTGACCCCCCAACGCGCCATTTCAGCGCGCGCCGCGCTGCTGAAAATGACACAATCGGACGTGTCGCGCGCACCGCACGTCCGATGGACATGCGGCCTCCTCCTGCATCTCAGGAATAAAATTTCTATCGTTCCTGTGCGGTTTCAGGTCATTCGGAGCACGTTTGCACCGAATTGGACCGCCGCACGCCGTTTTGGTGTTTAATGGCGCCGGAAACGCGTTTCTGGCCGCCGCGGTCACACGGCACCTCCGAATGAGGTGCCGTCTAGCCGACCATTTCACAATGCATGCCCCGGATGTTGTCGTACGGTTTCGTGGCATTCGGAGGTCGTTCGGGTGGTTTTGACCCCCCAACGCGTCATTTCAGCGCGCGCCGCGCTGCTGAAAACGACACAATCGTACGTGCCGCGCGCACCGTACGTTCGATGGACGTGCGGCCTCCTCCTGCATCTCAGGAATAATATTTCTATCGTTCCCGTGCGGTTTCAGGTCGTTCGGAGCACGTTTGCTCTGAATGGGACCGTCGCACGCCGTTTTGGTGTTTTATGGCGCCGGAAACGCGTTTCCGGCCGCCGCGGTCACACGGCACCTCCGAATGAGGTGCCGTCTGGCCGACCATTTCAAAATTCACGCCCCGGATGTTGTCGTACGGTTTCGTGGCATTCGGAGGTCGTTCGTGTGCTTTTGACCCCCCAACGCGCCACTTCAGCGCGCGCCGCGCTGCTGAAAACGACACAATCGGACGTGCCGCGCGCACCGCACGTCCGATGGACGTGCGGCCTCCTCCTGCATCTCAGGAATAATATTTCTATCGTTCTCGTGCGGTTTCAGGTCGTTCGGAGCACGTTTTCTCCAAATTGGACAGCCGCACGCCGTTTTGGTGTTTAATGGCACCGGAAACGCGTTTCCGGCCGCCGCGGTCACACAGCACCTCCGAATGAGGTTCCGTCTAGCCGACCATTTCACAATTCACGCCCGGATGTTGTCGTACGGTTTCGTGGCATTCGGACGTCGTTCGGGTGGTTTTGACCTCCCAACGCGCCATTTCAGCGCGCGTCGCGCTGCTGAAAACGACACAATCGGACGTGCCGCGCGCACCGCATGTCCGATGGACGTGCGGCCTCCTCCTGCATCTCAAGAATAATATTTCTATCGTTCCCGTGCGGTTTCAGGTCGTTCGGAGGACGTTTGCACCGAATGGGACCGCCGCACGCCGTTTTGGTGTTTTATGGCGCCGGAAACGCGTTTCCGGCCGCCGCGGTCACAAGGCACCTCCGAATGAGGTGTCGTCTAGCCGACCATTTCACAATTCACGCCCCGGATGTTGTCGTACGGTTTCGTGGCATTCGGACGTCGTTCGGGTGGTTTTGACCCCCCAACGCGCCATTTCAGCGCGCACTGCGCTGCTGAAAACGACACAATCGGACGTGCCGCGCGGACCGCACGTCCGATGGACGTGAGGCCTCCTCCTGCATCTCAGGAATAATATTTCTATCGTTCTCGTGCGGTTTCAGGTCGTTCGGAGCACGTTTGCTCCGAATTGGACCGCCGCACGCCGTTTTGGTGTTTAGTGGCGCCGGAAATGAGTTTCCGGCCGCCGCGGTCACACGGCACCTCCGAATGAGGTGCCGTCTGGCCGACCATTTCACAATTCATTCCTTGGATGTTGTTGTACGGTTTCGTGGCATTCGGAGGTCGTTCAGGTGGCTTTGACCCCCCAACGCGCCATTTCAGCGCGCGTCGCGCTGCTGAAAACGACACAATCGGACGTGCCGCGCGCACCGCACGTCCGATGGACGTGCGGCCTCCTCCTGCATCTCAGGAATAATATTTCTATCGTTCCCGTGCGGTTTCAGGTCGTTCGGAGTACGTTTGCTCTGAATTGGACCGCCGCACGCCGTTTTGGTGTTTAATGGCGCCAGAAACGCGTTTCCGGCCGCCGCGGTCACACGAAACCTCCGAATGAGGTGCCGTCTGGCCGACCATTTCACAATTCACGCCCCGGATGTTGGCGTACGGTTTCGTGGCATTCGGAGGTCGTTCGGGTGGTTTTGACCCCCCAACGCGCCATTTCAGCGCGCGCCGCGCTGCTGAAAACGACACAATCGGACGTGCCGCGCGCACCGCACGTCCGATAGACGTGCAGCCTCCTCCTGCATCTCAGGAATAATATTTCTAACGTTCCCGTGCGGTTTCAGGTCGTTCGGATCACGTTTTCTCCGAATGGGACCGCCGCACGCCGTTTTGGTGTTTAATGGCGCCGGAAACGCGTTTCCGGCCGCCGCGGTCACACGGCACCTCCGAATTAGGTGCCGTCTGGCCGACCATTTCACAATTCACGCCCCGGATGTTTTTGTACGGTTTCGTGGCATTCGGAGGTCGTTCGGGTGGTTTTGACCCCCCAACGCGCCATTTCAGCGCGCGCCACGCTGCTGAAACGACACAATCGGACGTGCCGTGCGCACCGCACGTCCGATGGACGTGCGGCCTCCACCTGCATCTCAGGAATAAAATTTCTATCGTTCCCGTGCGGTTTCAGGTCGTTCGGAGCACGTTTGCTCCAAATGGGACCGCCGCACGCCGTTTTGGTGTTTAATGGCGCCGGAAATGCGTTTCCGGCCGCCGCGGTCACACGGCACCTCCGAATGAGGTGCCGTCTGGCCGACCATTTCACAATTCACGCCTCGGATGTTTTCGTACGGTTTCGTGGCATTCGAACGTCGTTCGGGTGGTTTTGACCCCCCAACGCGCCATTTCAGCGCGCGCCGCGCTGCTGAAACGGACACAATCGGACGTGCCGCACGCACCGCACGTCCGATGGACGTGCAGCCTCCTCCTGCATCTCAGGAATAATATTTCTATCGTTCCCGTGCGGTTTCATGTCGTTCGGAGCACGTTTGCTTCGAATGGGACCGCCGCACGCCGTTTTGGTGTTTTATGGCGCCGAAAACGCGTTTCCGGCCGCCGCGGTCACACGGCACCTCCGAATGAGGTGCCGTCTGTCCGACCATTTCACAATTCATGCCCCGGATGTTGTCGTACGGTTTCGTGGCATTCGGAGGTCGTTCGGGCGGTTTTGACCCCCCAACGCGCCATTTCAGCACGCGCCGCGCTGCTGAAAACGACACAATCGGACGTGCCGCGCGCACCGCACGTCCGATGGACGTGCGGCCTCCTTCTGCATCTCAGGAATAATATTTCTATCGTTCCCGTGCGGTTTCAGGTCGTTCGGAGCACGTTTGCTCCGAATTGGACCGCCGCACGCCGTTTTGGTGTGTAATGGCGTCGGAAACGCGTTTCCGGCCGCCGCGGTCACACGGCACCTCTGAATGAGGTTCCGTCTATCCGACCATTTCACAATTCACGGCCCGGATGTTGTCATACGGTTTCGTGGCATTCGGACGTCGTTCGGGTGGTTTTGACCCCCCAACGCGCCATTTCAGCGCGCGCCGCGCTGCTGAAACGGACACAATCGGGGGGCTGTACGGGGGTGCGAGGGGCTGTACGGGGATGGCGGGGGGCTGTACGGGGGTGCGGGGGGCTGTACGGGGGTGTCGGGGGGCTGTACGGGGGTGTCGGGGGGCTGTACGGGGGTGCGGGGGGGGGGGGGGGGGGGGGGGGCTGTACGGGGGTGCGGGGGGGCTGTACGGGGGTGGAGGGGGCCTGTACGGTGGTGGCAGGGGCAGTACAGGGGTGTGGGGGGTTGTACGGGGGTGTGGGGGGCAGTACGGGGGTGCGGGGGGCTGTACGGGGGTGCGGGGGTGCGGGGGGGCTGTACGGGGGTGCGGGGGGCTGTACGGGGGTGCGGGGGGGGGGGGGGGGGGGCTGTACGGGGGTGGCGGGGGCTGTACGGGGGTGGAGGGGCCTGTACGGGGGTGGCGGGGGCCTGTACGGGGGTGGCGGGGGGCAGTACGGGGGTGCGGGGGGTTGTACGGGGGTGCGGGGGGGATGTACGGGGGTGCGGGGGGCTGTACGGGGGTGCGGGGGGGGGGGGGGGGGGGGCTGTACGGGGGTGGCGGGGGGCTGTACGGGTGTGGCGGGGGCCTGTACGGGGGTGGCGGGGGGCAGTACGGGGGTGCGGGGGGTTGTACGGGGGTGCGGGGGGGCTGTACGGGGGTGCGGGGGGGCTGTACGGAGGTGCGGGGGGCTGTACGGGGGTACGGGGGGGGGGGGCTGTACGGGGGTGCGGGGGGCTGTACGGGGGTGCGGGGGGCTCTCCGGGGGTGCAAAGGCCATCCCACTGATTACAAAAGTGAAAAATAAAAGTGATAACATCTAATTAATACATATTTCTTTTATCGATACCATACAGAAATTTATAAAAAATATATTGGATAATACATAATCTATAATATCAGATTTATTGATCTGTTGGAATTAGTTCGACTTTTTCAAATGTAGAATCATTCAAGATTATCTGATCAAAAACTCAATATGTGTATAAAATATTTAAAAGACCACCATGGATGGTAATAATGCATTACTTAAATGAATAAATACAGTACATCAATGTCAACCCTACCAGTAAAAACAAAAAACATATCTCGTGAATATATGGTGCGTCACGCGTTGCCATCACTGCTACCTCCTTCTGGTGGGCCAGGTGCCTACAACAAATAAACATTATAAATATTTTAATAACAAAAATAATTTAAATTAAATAAATAAATATAGTATATACCTGCATCGTATGATCCCCTGTACCATCAGCTCGACGCACATATTCCCACAGTACTCTAACCTCAGCTGTCAATTGCGCATTTGTCTCCTCGGAAGCGCGCAGCCGTGCCTCAAAATCTGACATCTGCTGTGTCATATGAGCAACAGCAGGACCGACAACCACAGCGCGTGACACTACAGGACGAGGAATCCCTGCTCCATAGGTCAAACTATAGCCATGCCCGTCCCGACCAATAATGCGATGAAAGATCTCATCTCGTCGAATGGGAAGCTGTCGTTGGTCCTCTGGCAGATGTTCTAACTCAGCTTCAAATTGATCCTGTGAAATATTTAAATATATATAAATATATATATGTTAATATAAAGATTTATGTAATTATTGGTAAGTACAGACACTTACTATCAATGCTGCAACCTCTGGATCATTGCGATCACGAGTCCTTATCCACACCGACATTTTATCAGTTGCTGCACCTTGCCTTCGCAACTGTATATTAAAAGAATATAAACACAAAACCATATTAATTAATAAATTAAAAAATGAATAATATATACCTCATGTCGGATCTGAGACACGTGACGAGTCCCGAGCCTGTGAGCTGGTCCCTGCAACGCTCGATTCTCTGAATGGCGTGTTGACACCTCCTACATTCAATTCATTCAAATTTCAAACAAATCACATATTCTTGAAAATATATATACAGCAAAATAATTAATATACAAACCGCAACACCCTCAGTAGACCAATATGCAACCAAGTCACGCCACTGAGCCGGGAGGACACCTCTCGGGACTTTTTCCAAAATGTCAAGGGCACCCACATTTGGTACCCAGTGGTCCCTCTTCACTTTGCCTTTATAATCTTTCCACAGCTTACGGCATTTGCTCATACACACGGGCCGAAACTCTTCAGGGCATACTTTCAAATTTTTCTATAATGAAAATAATCAAACATATTAGTATTATTTATAAATAGAAAATAAAGTAAAATTATTTTCTTACCTGAACCTCCCTCCATAGACGATCTAATGTGTCCTGAGGGATAGAAGCCCAATCACGCGTGGTCAATGGAAATCAATGTGGGTCACGTATGATATGACCCAGCTGACGAATAAATGCCGGGGCATTCGGTCCCACGAATGAAATACCTCATCAAATGAAACATCTATCGTCGTGTCGGAATTCCATGATAATATGCCATGACCAGGGCCTCTCCTGCGAGAGGAAGAAGCAGCCGAGTCTGATCCTGTTGAAAACAATTTTATATATAAATTGACAAATGTTATATATATATATATATATATATATATCAATTACATAAAAAATATAGACAATGACATTCAAACATACCTCGACCCTGAGACGTAGATGCCTCAGATGGATGATGTGGATTTTCTGCCTCTTCCCCTGACATGTCTGCAGTCATACAAAATATCAGTAATGAGTCCAAAGTGTTTAAAAGATAAATTGGATTGTTCTTAATAAATCAAACTTGTACAACTGTTAATGAAACAAAAAATGGATTGAATAATTAGTTGTGAATGAATTTTAAAAAATCAGAAAGTTAATCAACCTAAATATTTATGACTGAATTAACTTACAAAAGTGAGGATTAAAACTTATAAGGATTTATAAAATGATTAGATAATTTATGATATCCTAGGACATTCTACTGAATAGCGGGAAAACAATTATACCTTTCATTAAGCATGCAAATCGACCGTTTCTCCTTCAACAGCCGCTCTGACCCAATAAATATCTTCTTCACGTTGAACTACGGTATGTTGATCAAGTTTTTGGTAAACAAACAGAACAGTCTCGGGTTCATCTTATTCAAATAAAAACACTCCTCGCTGAGACATTTTGACAACAACTTGCCAACTTGGATCCGAAGGCAAAGTAACGAAGAATACTTGTTCCGCTTGTGATGTCAAGATTAAAGGTTCATTCTCAACTCGTTCATTATTTCTGTATAACATATAGTTAAAATTCACCAATGAAAACTGATATTGATCGACTTTACATCCACGCACTGGATCAACCCAATTACACTTTAACAATATGTACTTCAAACCGTGTGTGTATACAACTTCAATGATGTCTATCCATTGACCATAGTAATAACCAGAATCGACAAAGGGACAACTGATTCCACTGTTTTGTGTTTCTCGTTTGTCGTCAACATCTTTAATGAGAAATCGAAAACCATTAGCATCAATAGCTTTATAACGACGAGTCGTTATAGATGGACCCTCAGCCAGTTGGATAAATACTTCAGGTAGCGTGGGGTCCCCTAACTCCCTCAGCTTACGAACCTACATAATTTATAAAAATCAATACTGATTTATGCAGAAAGAATTAGTTTAATACTTCACTCATAATGAAAATCAATTTATACATACATAATCCTTGAACCAATCATGAAATGCCGCATAATGAGATTGTTGAATTTGCAACTCAGTCGCACGATGCATCTCTTCTTTTATCTCATTAATGTGTTTCCTGCAAATGATTACGCATTGTTTAAAAGATCAACTTATGCAAAGAAAACATGTAAAAGTTATACAAGCACATTGATAAGATACTTACTGCATTAATGGTGCAACTGATGGAGTATTGAACAAGATATATCGATGTGCTTGTATCCACTCGATGTTGTCCATATCAAATGTGGTTCCTTCTCCAACTGGACCATCATGAATCCGAGAGGGCTTATCTAATTTTGTTTCAACATCCGTAAGATATTCTGCACAAAAAGTAGTACACTCATCCATCAAATAACCATTGGCTATTGATGCCTCTAGACGAGCTCTGTTGCGTACAAATCTTTTCAATGTACTCAAATACCGTTCAATAGGATACATCCACCTGAATTGCACTGGACCAGCAGCCATTACTTCATCAGTTAGGTGCACTGTTAAGTGGACCATAACATTGAAAAATGAGGGGGGGAAAAGTTTCTCAAAGTGACAAAGCGTAAGTACAATTCGGTCCTGCAAACTTTTTAAATCACTCATTCGTTGATTTCTTAAACAAAGCTGTCTAAAAAAATTACTCATCTCAATCAAGGGCTGAACAACATTGGGGGATAAACAATCACAAATTGCAATTGGAATCAACTGCTGAAGTAATATGTGATTATCATGACTTTTCAACCCTTGCAATGTCTTGCTCGTCAGATTCACACACTTTGAAATATTAGAAGAGTAACCATCAGGCACCTTGACCATCTTCAAAATGGAAAGAAATGTCTCTTTCTCCTCTGTAGTCATCGAATACTGTGCAGTAGGCATATATGCCTTGTTTCCCTCAACTAACTGTAAATGCAACTGTTTCCTTAAACCCATTTCTTCCAAATCACGGCGTGCATTAACATGGTCCTTTGACTTTCCACTGACACCTAAAATGGTCCACAATATGTTATCACAAACATTTTTTTCAATGTGCATGACATCCAAATTATGCCTCAACATGTTAGTTTTCCAATACGGAAGACTATAAAAAATACTTTTCTTTTTCCAATTGTGACTGTGCTGCCTACCCGCAGCACGAATATTACGTACTGGAGGAGCCACCAAATCCTGAATTTCATATACCGTGCGGATGTTTTCTTCCTCAATCTGCGATAACATTTCGACTCCTGTCATGATCTTTGGTGCTGGGCTGAACTCTCTAGAACCATCAAATGCCACTCTGTCCTTTCTGAACCTGTGCTGGGGAGGGAGAAAATGCCTGTGACCCATGTATGCCCATTTTTTGGAATGTTTAAGCCATACAGATTTTTTACTTTTATTGCAACAAGGGAAAGCAAATTCCCCTTTCGTACTCGAGCCTGATAAATTTGCATAAGCTGGGAAGTCATTGATTGTCCACAATAAAGCAGCATGCAGTTTGAACATTTCATTCGTTTCGCAGTCATAAGTCATCACACCATCGCCCCAAAATTCATTCAACTCATCAATCAATGGATGAAGGTAAACATCAATCTTATCCCCCGGACTTTTAGGTCCATCAATAAGAGTGGAAAGTAATATAAATTGTTGCTTCATACAAAGCCACGGAGGAAGATTATATGGAACCAACACCATGGGCCATGTGCTATGAGTTGCACCAACCATAGACTTGAATGGATTGAAACCATCTGCTGCCAATCCCAATCGGACATTACGAACATCTTTAGCAAAGTCGGGATGTCTCTTATCAAAATCCTTCCATGCATGAGAGTCTGTCGGGTGGGTTAACATGTCACTTTCATGAACTCTTTCTGCATGCCATCTCATTAAATTAGAAACTTTAGATGACATAAAAAATCTTTTCAACCTCGGTTTAAGGGGAAAGTAACGCATTTGCTTTACGGCAATCGGTTTCCCCAGTATCGCAATCTGACTTTGATGAGTCTTATTTCCCATGTTCTCTTTCCACCTGGAAGCGCCACAAACCGTACAAATATTCAAATGAGCAGTTTTATTTCTAAACAACATACAGTTGTTTGCACATGCATCTATAGTCTCATATGTAAAACCTAAGTTCTCTGTCAACTTACGAGCATAGTAATACGACTCAGGAATCTTAGCGTCGACAGGAAGAACTTTTTTCAATAAAACCAAAATCATGTCGAATGATGTGTCTGACCAATTATTCAAAGTCTTCAAATGCAACAACTCCACGATAAACGACAGTTTATTGTAAGAAGTACATCCAGGATATAATTCTGTTTTCGCATCATCAAGTACTTCATAAAACCTCCTCGAATCACGATCTGCACCAGAGAGAAGATTTATCTCACCGGTCTCAAGATTCTGGATTTCAATGCCTTCAGGATCAAACCCACGTACCATTTCAGTAAGCATTTCATGCATTGGATCAGTCATCCTTGCATCAACATCCATCTGAGCTGCATCTGTATTTTGACAACGAACATATTCTTCTCCATGACGAGTCCAACTCTTATAATTTTTCAGAAATCCATTAAAGAAAAGGTGCTCCCTGACAGTATCTCGTGTGAATTGATATCTGTTATCACATTTTCTACATGGACAACTAATATAGTCACTTTCAAATCCTCTCGTGAAGTCAATAAACTGCATAATGCCATTGAAATATTCTCTAGATGTTCGATTTGGAAGATCAATCCAACTCTTATCCATAATAATATCTGTATAACAAACATTTACACAATACTTATTACATTTACATTTTTCAAATCAACTATATTCAAAATAAATATTAACCATTTGTTTATGAACCATTGATAAAATAATAATGTAACTGAAAGCTCATGTTACCTGATTGAGCTAAAAACATGAAATGGAGGGGAGCCAAAGGCGGTGCTGCGAGGGAGAGGAGGCAGCGAAGGGGAGCCGGAGCCAAAGGCGGTGCGGCAAGGGAGGGGACGGGCGGCGGCGGCGGGGGGGAGCTGGAGGAGAGGAGGCGGTGAGGGGACGGGGGACGGGCAGCGAGGGGGGGGGTGTCTGGGGTCGGGGGGGATGTCCGAGGTGCGGGGAGGGGTGTCTGGGGTGTCGGGGGCCTGTCAGGGGTGCGGGCAGGGGTGTTCGGGGTGCGGGGGTGTCCGGGGTGCGGGGGAGGGGGGGGCTGTCGGGGGTGCGGGGTGGGGTGTCCGGGGTGCGGGGGGCATGTCCGGGGTGCGGGGGGGCTGTCCGGGTTCGGAGGGGGGGTGTCCGAGTGCGGGGGGGGGGGGGGGGGGGGGGGGGCTGTCCGGGGTGCGGGGGGGCTGTTCGGGTTCGGAGGGGGGTGTCCGAGTGCAGGGGGGGCTGTTCGGGGTGCGGGGAAGCGTCCGGGGCGCGGGGGGCGGTCCGGAGTGCGCGGGGGGGGGGGGGGGGGGGGGGGCTGTCCGGGGTGCGGGTAGGCGTCCGGGGTGCGGGGGGCGGTCCGGAGTGCGCGCGGGGGGCTGTCCGGGGTGCGGGTGCCGTCCGGGGTAGGGGGGAGGGCCGAGAGGCCGGAGGGCGGCGGCCGGAGGCCGGAGGGCGGGCGGCGGGGGAGGGCAGGCGGCGGGGGAGGCCGGGCGGCGGGGGAGGCCGGGCGGCGGGGGAGGCCGGGCGGCGGGGGAGGCCGGGCGGCGGGGGAGGCCGGGCGGTGGGGGAGGGGAGGGCGGCGAGGGAGAGCGGCGAGGGAGGGAGGGGGTTAGGGCGGAGGGAGATCGAGGGCGCGGGGGGGGGGGGGGGGGGCGCAGAAACCCCCCGAATTTTTTTATGCAGGTTAGCGACCGCCATTGGCGGTCGCTAATGGTAAGCTATAGAGACCGCCAATGGCGGTCGCCCGAGTCTGGGGGCCTCCACTGCCCCCTTTTCTAGTAGTGGTACACTCTCACAGTTTGAATTCCAGTAGCAATTTCATGAAGAGTACTACCCTTAATGATTGTGCTTCGTTCATATCCATGAGGTTCTTGAGATGCATCAGGATGATATGATAGTGACTGAGTACACCATGAGGTTCACTAACCCCACATAATACTCCCTTGATATGGTGTGTGATTCCTTTTTCTAGGTGAGGAAGTTAAAGAAGGGTCAATGTAGAGACATTCAAGACAATGTGGTATTCTTAAGCCTACCCACTTGTGCTGGAGTATTAGAGTGGTCTTTGGTGATGGAGATATTCCTATAAGAGGGATGTCAGTTAGTTGGATCTGGTGGTGGGAATCATGT
Source organism: Viscum album (assembly GCA_963277665.1). Classification (NCBI taxonomy): domain Eukaryota; kingdom Viridiplantae; phylum Streptophyta; class Magnoliopsida; order Santalales; family Viscaceae; genus Viscum; species Viscum album. Next base: position 751,500,211 of record OY728132.1, on the reverse strand, counting down.
GGTTGAGTTGTCTGCAGTATCTAAGAGGTGTTAGACATCGAATTATTGATATAGGAGGTATTCTCATTCATAAACGTATACACATGGATCTACAACTCAGGGGTCACGTAGAGGATCCATCAATATAAGTGAGGATTGATGATATTCCTATAATGAGAGGGGTCACATAGAACATGATTTCCAAACTAATCATGCTGAGCATGATAGGCAGACAGTTAATGGACCACCATGGCAGAGGAAACAACGTGATTTGAGATCCCCCAGGTGTGGTTTGGGTGGCCCTAGGGAGGTGGTGTAGACAGAGGAGATGGTGGAGCTCCATAGGTAGGATATACTAGTGGAGGTAAATGATATGAGTTGATTCCACCTCCACCACCACTAGGCGGCCCACTTCAGGCTCATAGAGATGGAAGTCAAGGTTATGGATATCTGCAAACTATGGAGGTCTATAACAAGGTTGTGAATGAGATGATTTGAGGTATGATTTGTGTCTTTTATACACTTTACCCAATACTAGTGGACACATTCATAAGTCATACCTTTATCTTATTATCCCTTGTGAAATATTTGGATCTTCAAGTTGATACTTTAGCCTAGCAGTTACAATTGGAGGTTCCTATAGGGGTCGATTATTAAATATCAGTGATCTATCAACATTGTGATCAAGTGTTTGGTGGAGAGAGTTTCTCATGGGACCACTTTGTGATCATGATTAAACCTTATTATTTAATATTGGTTATGGATTTATTATCTATGGTTTGATCCCAGACTAAAGATCATTGCATATGAGTTATATTTCAATAGATAAATGGGACAAGATTCTCCTTTATGTGCGATAGAGATATCATGGTGAATCATGAGGGTTTTATGGGTAGGAAGCTACAACCAATCACTCATCATTTGGTTAGTTTATCCCTTATCATAGTGGGATTTTCAAGCATTTGGATTCCTTTTATTGTGGAGAAATTTATGGAAATCTTCCCTGAGGATATTCTAAGACAACCTTTGACGTGTTAAATAGACTTCTACATCGAATTTCACCCCGAGACAAAGTCGATATCTTCTATGGGATTGCGGATGGCCCCTATCTAGAACTAAAAGATAAGGGTGTAGTTGGAGGACCTTCGAGAGAGGTGTTTTATCAAACACAGTTTATCCCCATGGGTTACCCTAGTTTTGTTCATGAAAAATGGGGACAAGATCTTGAGGATTTTCGTTCATTATTGTTTCTTGAACCAGGTAATGATAAAGAACAAGTACCCCTTTATAAGGATTGACTACCTCTTTGGGTAGTTGTAAGGTATGAGTGGATTCTCAAAGATTAGTCTCAGGTTCATCTATCACTAGTTGAGTGTTCATGAGGATGATATTCTATAGAATACATTATGATGTTTCTATAGATACTATGAGTTTTTGGTGATTTTTTTTGTGTGAAGAATAACCCCACTATGTTTATAGATCTTATGAATTAGATCATCCATCCATACTTGTAGTAATTTGTGTTTGTCTCCATAGATGTCATACTCATTTAATTGTCATCAAATGAGAAGCATGTAGATAATCTGATAATGTCCATCGATATCCTTTGGGAGCACTAACCTTATGGTATTATCTCAAAGTTCTAGTTTTAGAGTCACGAAGTTAACTTTCTAGGGCATGTTAATTCTGAGAATATTTTATTAGTTTACCCAACAAGGATTGATGGAGTGCTTTATTGGGATACACTTAATATTATATTAGTGGTGTGGATTTTTATTAGCTTGGTGGGGTACTATATAAGTTTTTTGGTAGAATTATTAGGGATTGAATCCCCTTAAACCAACCTGTTGCGGAAAGGTAATCCATTCACCTATAAAAAGTGGTGTCATAGAGCGTTCGAGGAGTTAAGGTTAAGGATGAATAGTGATCCGATGTTGAGAATACCATATGAGGGTGTGGAGTATGTAGTATTTTTTGTACCTATAGATCTTGGATTTATTGCCTAATGTTGTAGAGACAATAATTTATCACATGTGGGTTAAGGCAGTTGAGACACAACACATGACCTAGATTTGGAAGTGGTAGTCTTCGATTTAAAGGTGTGGAGGCACTATCTTCGGATAGTGCCTTCTATTTTACTCAAACCACAAGAGTCTCAAGTACATATTCACTAAGAGAGATCATAAACTGAGATAGAGGTGTTAGTTAGAGTTCATGTAGGACTATGACCTTTAGGTAGACTATACTCTGGGGAAGGTAAATTTGGTGGCATATACCCTTATTAGGAAGTCATGTTCTCACTTAGTAAGGGATGCATCTAAGTAGTTGTAATCTTTATAGTTGTACCTGGTGGAGGTTATGGGTGCATTTTTTCTTCAGTTGATGGTGGATACCTGAATGGTCTAAAGGCCTTCATTTTTATTTTATTATGGTTAATCCCCCTTTTAAGGGTTGAAGGGGAACCTGTACATGGATCATAGGCCCAAGTCACAAGGCCTAACATGACTCGCAATACATGGCCTGAAGGCTCGGAGGTATACCATGCCCATTACATGACTCGTAGGCCCAACCCACTAGAACTGCCCCTCCCTAGCTTCTTGCATCATTAACACCACCACTTCTTTAGCATGTAAGAGAGGCTTAGTTGGGATACATTGACTATGAGGTTCTACATGACTAGATATACATAGGAGATGTACTAGATGAAATTTTTTATGGAGGGGAGAACATCATCCTTTTCTAAGGATGGATGGTGGTTCAAGTCACATTATGAGAGGAGTTGATGGGGGAGTTTCACACTTCCCCCTTAAATGTACACCTCTATGTGGAAAATATATACAATATCCATCAATGGAATTTTTGGTGGGATGGTATGAGGCAGAGTCTAGCTATGTTCATATCTCAGTTTCTCCCTTATTAGTATGTGAAGGCTGAGCACCAGGTTCTAGTAGGATTTAAATGGTCTCTTAAGACCACGAAGTGGAAATGGGATGGCATATCCATGGACTTTGTGATAGGGATTCCATGGAAAGAAAGAGGTCAAAATGTGATCTAGATGATATTTGAATGACTTACCAAGTCGGTGCACTTACTTTCCATCAGGTAGAAGATTGCAATAGAGAATTTATAGAAGTTGTAAGTGAAGAAGATTTTATGACTCCATGGGGTACCCTTTATGATTGTCTCTAACCGTGGAGGTCGATTAATTTTATGGTTGTATTGAGTCCTGTAGGAGGCATTCAGGACCCAGTTGAGGATGAGTATGGTGTCCCACCCCTAAATGGATGGCCAGACCGAGTAGACTATCTTGGTGTTGGAGGATATGCTGAGAAGTTATGTTTTAGACTTTATCCAGATCTAGGGGGATCACTTTCCATTGGTAGAGTTTTCTTTTAATAAAAACTTTCACTCTATTATCGACATGAAGACTTTAAAGGCCCTGTATGGGAGAACCTATAAGTCTCCCTTATGTTGGACTGAGATTTATTAGACATACATAGTTAGGTCAGAGATGGTAAATGATATGATGGAGAAGGTTCAGGTCTTCCACAAGTGGATAAGGATGTCCTAGAGCTGACATAAATTTTATGAAGATCGACATCATTGGATCTAAGATTTTGAGCAGGGAGACCATGTGCTCTTTAGAGTCTCCACATGATGAGGATTGTAGAGGTTTTTCTAGGGAGGTAAGTTATCCTTGAGTTTTATCATTCCATTTTAAATCCTAGAGAGTGTTGGTGAGGTTTCTTACCACCTAGTCTTACCCCCACAGTTGGATCAGGTGAATGAAATATTACATGTGTTGCAACGGAGGAGATACAACCATGATCTGATGCAAGTTATTGAGTTGGGTGAGTTTCACATTCAGGATGGATCCACCTTTGTAGAGTAGCCAGTGGCATTCAAGGATTATAAGGAGAGGATACTACATGGATATATTATCCCTTTGGTTCATGTGATTTGGCTACTCAAGAACGTGAAGGATAGCTCTTAGGATCATGAGATCTAAATACACGCTCAGAATCCCCACATTTTTTTATCATGTGATTTTTTAGGTAAAAATAGTTTAAGGATGGGAGAATTTAATGACTATTTTTATTGAATTTTTCCTTTGAATATTTCTATGTATATAAATAGATTTATCCTTAGATTCAGCATGGTATTTGAGAATCTCAATACCCTTAAATAAATATATTAAATATACAAATATATTTTAATGCATGTTCACACATTGTTTTGGTATTTTTGTTTTTCCCATTTATTGATACCTAAAATGCATAATTTAATACCATGGTTGGTTCTAGAACATAGTGTTTACCCTAGTCACAACATAATGTTGGTTGGGGTTGAGCTTTTGTTGGAGATTTTTCATTGGAGGTTACATTAAATAAATAAATTATTTTATTTTATTTTATTTTCCAATCTAAATTCCTATATAAATACACAACTATATATATTATCCATGATTATCTACATAACCCTGGGACAATTCAGAGGAACCTTGGATGTTCATCATTGAAAGAACATATTATAGGATGACAGGATATTGGATCGAGGTGTATTGAAGGGAAATGAATGCAACAGGACTTCTTATTCACTAGAGAATGTGTTCTTCACTATTGATATATCCTTACTGAGGTAGGTTTTTTTTATTTTTTTATTTAATCCCCCTTGATTAAATTGTTAAATCATGGATTTTATATGTTTTATTTTGTATTGGTGATCACATGTTCTTCGTATGATCCTGATATATGAATTAAATTTTTTAATCCAATTTAAACTTTGTATTACATGATCTCACCCTATAAATCTCCAAATTGTAATCATTGAATGAGAATTCTTGGAAAAATATAGATTTCACCTTTTTTATTGTGCATTTATCCCCAATATTCATCACGATCATCTTCATTGGCTCACATGGTCATGAAGGTGAGGTTTTTTAGTCGAGTTAAGGATTCAATGCTATATGGTTGGTCCCACATGCCATGTATCCCTACTTGGAAAGATATAAAATTTTCTATCTACACACACCCAGGACCCCGTGCGGGAAGAAATTTCTTGTACTTCAGGAGTACATGGGAACAACCCACAATACACGAGCATGACATGGTACCTGGGCATGGCCAAATACACGTCCATGGACCAAAGTACACATCCAAGTCTATGAGCATGTAGACAGGCCCTTGGTGGATGAGACACATCATGTACCACCTATACACACTATGTAGTGTGAATTTTTTTCTTAAGACACGTCTAGAGGAAAACACAACCAAGAAAAAAAGTAAGGTCACACACCATGTGGTCCCCTATACATGCCATGTTTTCCCTCTAGAAATTTTTACTCCCATATCTAATTCTTCAAGACTAGGATTTTGTCCCACGATTAGCCTATCCTTTGATTTTTTTGTGTAGAACATGATGATTTTATTTATAGTGTATTTTGAGATACAATGTGAGGTGTTTTGAGTATGATGTTTCTTTAGTTGATGCTTGAATATGGTGGTGATCAAGAAAGTACCATCAGAGTGATCTCTGGGTTCGTACTCTCTTGTTTCCCCGAGGCATGGTTCCCCCATACCATTTATAAAAATAGATTTGGTAGTCACCTACATTGGTCATGGGTTCTATATCTACAAAGTGGTACTCCCCTATCTTTGATCTCTCGAAGTGTGTGGGTCCTTCATGAGAGATGTGGATCCCTCGGTTTTGGAGCACAGTAGTGAGTAGTGGGCCCCTCTATATAGATTCTGGTGAGGTTATGTTTGATACTGGGAATCATAGATAAACTTCTAGATCTATTGGAAGACTCGTAAAATTTTTCTAGGATGTGATATAGATATACCCTTTCTCTCACTACTGGGTTTTCTAATTAGCGTATATATATTTTGGGTTTTCATATCCCTCTATTTATGGTTTGATCTGACTTCTTTTGTATATTTATATTTCTCCCTTTGTGGTTTTTGGGTCATCCCACTAGGTATGTATATACTAACCCCTAGTGGGATTTTAACATATGTTTCATATCTTGTGAATATGATATACATATTGATAGAGATACCAATTGAACTTAGTGATACTTAGGTACATTGGTTGTATAAAGTGGTTAGGACTTACTGAGAAGGAGTCAAGATCTCTCAGTTTTCCTTTATTCTGGTTTTTGTCAGGTTAAGTCTTCATTTTCAAGTTGGTTTTTTATTTTTCCCTTTATTTTTCTCTTTGTTTTATTCTATCACACTTTGTTTTATTCCCGAGATTTTATTTCATGCAGGTATTTCCCTTCATGTTATTTTTATTTACATTCCTTTTCACTATTTTTTGGATATGGTTGGGTGCATGAGTATAGGTACATTAGTCTGAGACCTACCATTTTATATTATTCCTTCTCGGTACTTGTCACCATCCCCTGGCAGGTTGGAGGTGAGCTTGGGGATGTGGTGGTTGGCCCTTCCACTGACTAGAAAGGCCCAAATGGGTCAGGTCATTATAAATGTCATGTGATTTATTCATCAAATAATCCAATATATACTTTGATAATTGAGAATAAATGAGTGTTCTATATGGGACTAACGTACTCCATGTCCCATGGTTACTCGATGTCTTAGAAAAAAGAAAAATATGAGAATTTACATTTTAATATAATGTAGAGTGGTGGAAAAAAGTATAGAGATACATGATTTGGATGGATATCATGATAAACCCCTTTACAGATTGAGTATAATTGATTCTTTCAAATTGGACACTATTTTCTTAGATTTATGAATCTAGAGATTCATATTTATTTCCAACGATAAAATTCCTATGGGGTTACACTTTTAGTTGAATAAATGGGATTGATCTTGGATTATATAGCTTCTCTAAAACTGTTTAAGTGTTAATCTAAAAGTGTTTTGGATGGGTAGTCACAAGGTATTATATATGATGTGATACACAATGAAGTTAGGGATAGCTTTCCAATAGTTTTTTTGGAATATATCTAAAAGTATTTTTAGATATTATTTCATAAGTTATTATATGTTATATAGTATAAAAGTTGTAATTGATCAAAATATTTATGTATTCAGTGAAAGTGGGAGATTGAAGGTTATATTATACAAAGAATTATATGTATATAATATATATAAGCTAATTTTTTATTTCATGTAAATTATGATTTTCATGCATGGGGTGCATCGTTCCATTAATCCTATAACTTAATTATTAATCTTCTATATAGAAATATTTAAAGGGACATTTCATGAAAATAAATATTAGAGAGGAAATGCATAAAATGTATTCATGCATGTGAATTATGAGATAACCATGGAAATTACTCATGCATTATGATTGCATGAGTAAATACGGTTTCAATCAGATATTGTATTTAATAGATTATATATATCTATAATGATATAGTATTAAAGGAGTAGATGATTATTTCACTCTTGGTCGAAACACCTTGGAACAAGAAGCACTTTTTCTCTTGCCTCCTTTACATATTTTAAAAGAAATAAAATGTCCCTACATCAGGATAGGATTATTCTTTGATGATGGTTCCACACCTGATGACATCAAACCTGAGGATTCATTCTCTAATCGTTCTCTAGGAAGTCTTCTGTTAGAAAAATAAATCCCTATGTTTTAAAATGAATAACCCCAAGAATCATGTAAAACATATATTTATAGATTTTATAGATAGGGTTGGAAATGTAATGCCCATAAATTAAATAATCAATAGTCACATAATTTCCTTTTATAAAAAATCATGACTTCACTCACTAACAATGACTAAATCCTGAGTCTCCAATGCAAATAGGATTTATATTAATGCTAGGGTAAAACCTATGTTATGTATGCCACCATTGTTTTAGAGTTTCATTCTAAAACTCTGTTTAAGAGGAAAATCATCCTTCTTATGAATTTTCATGAACAGGATAAAAATGATATTTTTATACCTTAAATATTTTTATCGAGTCCCTACTAAATTCACAATTTTACATCAACTCAGCCTAAGGGTAAACACCACTCCTTAGATTCAATGGGACCATCAAATAATTCTTATGCATCTATATACTAGGATAAATTTACTAGTTTGGGTTTACATATGTGTGTGTCTATATATATATATATATTCCTCAGGATTCAACTACAAGAAATATATTTATTTCATCCTTTCCACATTTAATTATTTTCTTCATGGAAATATAAATCAATAAAAAAGTGAGGGTTCTAGGGCTACTTCTAAACCTATCCCTCATACAAGCACTCTTAAAATTTTATATGCAACCAAAGGACGTTCACCAGTGGAATGTATTTCCAAATAAGGATTATCTCATGATGGTCCTCAATCACCACTAGGTACTTTGATAAAGTTTATTCATCCTCAATGTCCAGCTTACCCCATTCAATAACATGTAAAGAATCATGAATGTATATCCTCAACTATGACATGTGGAAGACTTCGTGCACTTATTCCAACTATAGGGGAAATTGCATGTGGTGAGAAACCTCATCCACCCAACATAGGAACTATAATGGAATGATGAATCTCAGTGATGGATTACAACCTTGACTAAATTTACATAAAACATATTGAGGTAACACCTTAAAGAAAACATTATCTCTCTCATTATACTTCATAGGCCTCCTAAATCAGTTTTTTGTAGGACTTATTATGTCTCTGAGTAGTATTCATATACTACTGGATCACTTTCATGTTCTCCATTTTTTCCCACACCAACTCCATCCTTAATATAGATGCCTCTCCTACTTCCATCAACCACAGGGGTAACCTGAATAGTCTCCCTTACAAGGAATCAAAGGGTTCCATGCTAATAGTGGTGTGAGGACTATTGTTGTAAGATAACTCTGCCAAATATAAGTGATCATCCCATCATTAGCCAAAATCCAACACGCACACCCTCAGTATATCCCCGAGAACCAAAATAGTTTTCTCATTTTAACCATTCATTTGAGGATGAAACATTGTACTCATCTATAATTGGGTTCCAAAAGATTCCTATAAGACTTTATATAACTAGTAAATTAATCAAATTTTATGTTCTTAAATGATATTTGAGGGTATCCTAGGAAATCAAACAATATCATCCACATACAAGTGTCCCAAGCTCTCCACCAAACTCTTCTCTTAGATAATAATGAAGTGGGATAATTTTTTAGTCATTTGATTATCACACAGATAGTATTATGGCCTCTCATTGGTCGAGGAATCCCTATCAAAAAATCCATCAATATTTTATCCAACTTACTCTCTAGAATCTCAAGAGGATAAGACAAAAATTTTGGGACCTGATTTTATATCTTCACCTACTGATAGGTGAGACATCAAGATATAAATTTAAAAAAAAAGCTTCTTCCCTTACCACCAAAAATAGATTCTAATGTCTAGGCATATCTTCTCCACTTTTAGATTCACTAAAAAGAGTAAAATTTGTAACTCCCTTAGTACCTCCTCACACTACACAACTAGTACAATTTCCCATCCTCGAAAGATGATAACATTCTCCCCATATTTAGAATATTTTTTGGGTGCATCTCTTATGAATATCTAGTCATGAAAAATCTCAAAATCGATGGCCCCTAGTTCGGCCACATTCACATGTTGTTGAATTATAAGGGTCAAAACCATCAATAAACAATAGGATACACCTTCCTCATCCACCAGGGACAACTGTAGTGAGGTAAAATTCTCTGAAACCTCCCCCTATAACTAAGAACAATAATTACTATTGAGTAAATAAGTCACTATGTTTCCTATCCCTAGAGTGTGGACCATCTCAAATTAATAATCCTATTGGAACTCAAACTAGTGTCTATACCTCATGTTTAGATCCCTATGATTAAATATATTCTTGATACTCTAATGGTATGAATAAACCATAAACTTCTCACCAAGAATATAGTGCCGCCAAGTATTCAAGGTGAATACTGTTATTGGATCTATGTCATGGGTTATGTAATTATTCTCATGGTGTATTAATTTTCTAGACCCATAAGAAATCACTACCTACCTCGTCATCAGTACACAGATGAGTCTTTCACTTGAGGCATCAAAAAACACCACATACTCAACTCTAACCTCAAAAAATAACATGAATGGTGAACTGTTTAACATATGATTTGTCTCTTTAAAGGATCTTTGGCACTTCTCAGACCAAAAAATGGTTTCCCCTTTCAATTATGGGAATTCATGGGGCCTATAATTATAAATAAATAAAAAAATATATATTCAATAATACCCGTCTAATACAAGAAAACTATGTACATCAAACACACTCTTGGGTGGCCCCAAGATAACACTACCTTGACCTTCGCCAGGTTTAATGTTAATTAACCCTTTGAGATAACATGTCCAATGAATTTGATTTCTCTAATGTAGACCTTATAATTAAAGATATTTTTATAAATCAAGTGATCCCAAAGTTAGCCCAAGAAAGTCATCAAATGCTCAGTGTGCTCAACATTTAACACCAAATAGATTATAATATCATCAATAAAGACAACCATGAGCTTTTCTAAGTACCAAAATGTCTGATTTAGGAAACTCATGAATATAGATAATAAAATTTCACACCAAAGAGAGTCACCAAGAACTCAAAATGGTCATCATGATATTGAAATTTCATATTTAGGATCTCCTACTCATAAAAACTATGTTGATGATAACTATATCGTAGATTGATATTTGAAAACTAATTCACTTTATTTATATGGTTAAGTAAGTCAAAAATCCTTTTTATAGAGTATTTTTTTATTTACTATCACCTTGTTAAGATTATGGTACTCAATCCACAGCCTCAAGATCCCATCTTACTTCTTCGAAACCAACATTGTAGGTGCCCATGGGGACACACTGGTCTGGATAAACCCTTCACTATAAGGTCCCCCAACTAAACTCTCAGTTATATGAGTTTTATTGAGTCCATCTATTAAGATTTGGATTGTATCGGAGTAGTGTTAGGGTGTATATACTAAAGATATTCAATCCATAACTATGATAATTTCATATGGATTCATCATATCCACCATGAGATCCCATGAAAATATCTCTCCACTAAGAATGAACTCTCACTATAGAAAGATGTGAGTGGGAGTGGGATCTCTCCCAATATAAGTCTCTAATTATATAAATTAGGATAATTTCTCTAATAAAATCATTGGATCATGAATAAGGTAAGTAGAAATGAAATAATAGACAACACTAATGTCTAAAAGTATTATTTATAGAATATAAAATACATAAATCGTGCCTAGAATGTTGAGTGTAACCTTCTCATAACCCTCCATAGCTCACAACTCACTGCACCACTAGCCACAAGGTCCTTGATCATGAAGAGTAAAACCAATGGGTTGTGGTGGAAGTGGTTTGTAATTACGTTCTCTTACAGCTCCTCCTCTTAATGTGTCTCCAACTCCATTACCAAAACTACCTCCCTGAGGACTACCCTGATAACCTCTAGGAGGTCCCTGGCCACAAATTTATCTCTAATTTATATCTCAATCAATTTTCTAACCACCCTCCCCAACTATATTATTTATTTAGTTATGTCCAAAATGGACATGACATCAATAATCATAGAAAATCATGACTCCAAGCTAGTTGGACTCATTGTGTAACCCATCACCACTAATCCCCTACTCTAGGTCTACTCGCATGTTTTCCATATCTATCATGATCCTAACGCCTATCATTGGTTGGTTGTAGTTAATAAATAAGCTACAGGATGTCTTCTAATAACTCTTAACACATCATGTCCCTTTTCTAGGAAACTCTGAATCACAAAGGCCTACTCCATCACCCTGGAATAGGTAGGGATATAAATGGGAATAACTTCAACTATAATATCTCTATGGATACCTCACTAAAAATTCTATACATGGAATAATACATCATGGTACATATCAAGGGATTACAATGTGAGACTACTAAATGTTGATGTGTACTCAGAAACAATAATACTACCCTATTGTAGCTCCCAAATATCATGAATGTACCCAAAAAATGTCACTAGATATTAATCCTCATAGAATAAGAACTCAAACTCATTCTATAGTAGTGTCACCTCATTATAATTTTGTATGATTAGGACCCACCAGTGACATATCCCATCACAAATAAGATTGGTTGTAAGAATCACTATCAAGTTCTGGGGAATCCAAATAATGTGGAACACCCATACCATAACCACTAGCAAGTCCTCAACCACCCGAGGATCAGGATCACCTTAAAAATTGAGTAGTATCTACTGATGGAACTCATGCAATGTGTTAAGCCTACACATGACCTTATCTCATCCTACTAAAAAACTGATTTTCTAACATAAAGGGAATCATCCACATGAACTATGTGTGGTGGATTTAATCACTTAATAATAAGTGGTGGAACTACATTTTAACCACCCAGTTGAAATACCTCATGGGTTGGTCCCTTAAAAGAAGCCTCATCACTCAACAAATCACCAGAAAGAGACTCAATCATAGGCAAAAGTTTATCATGACCCCACATCAGAATTCTTGTTGATTAACCACACAATGACATCCTGCAATTTACAAGATTAACCAAAATCAACCAAGAATATCTAGAGAGATGGAACAAAATGGAATTAGAAATAAATTAATTATTCCTATATGATACAAATACCAATATTTTCTCATGAAACTAGTGCTTCAGTTAACTAAATTGACAAGAAAGTTATCAGAGTCCGTGTGAATGGATATGTTAGTCACCACAAAACCACTGGTTCACTAGCCTAAAATATAAAATTCAAGATGTATTAACATTATTTCCCTAAATTTCCATCCATCCTCACATGAAAAATAACTCTAAACTTCATCCCAAGTAAAAAACTTCTGTAATACCTCTATGACATAAACAAGCCCATCAAGATCACTCATGGGCGATGGTAAGCTTAGAGTGTCACCTCAGTCCCTCCTCCAATTGGATAGGGTCTAGTGACTAGTGTCGAGTATACATAACACTCATAATATGAGGCCTTATACTAATAAACCAATATTAGACTCATTCCTCTATACAAGCCATAAAAAATATAAATAATAAAAAGAACCAATAATAATAGATAATAGGTATAAAAATGATAACCACTATGTCCCATGAATAAGTAATGGTACAACTAAAACTTTTATGGTAAAAATAAAATTCTATTAATGTTTATAAAGAGAAAACATAAACCTATAAAATAGAAAAGATAACCCCACAATACTGATCCATTTAAATAAATAACACCTAGAAGAACCACTCCCAATAATCACTAATACATGCTAATTACATGTAAACCAAGGTCACTAATGAACTATACATCATCTTCATAACACATGAAATGTGTGGGTGAAGACTCCTATATAGGGTTCATCATATATATACATTATAGGATGCCTCAAAACAATGAAGGAAAAATGAAGACAAGTTATATAATAAACCATAGAGGTTAGAGGGAAGAATGATTCTTTAAATCCAAGATTTGATTTAAATACAGTTAATTCAGAACACTAAATAAAGCACCACTTAGTTCAACCCATCCACAAGAGAGTCAATATACACCCTCATGAATCAAATGACCCAACTATAAACCCAGTAACCTCACTAGACTCATATATAAGAACCTAGGCATCATCGAATATCATGTAGAAAATAAGGGTGTCACTAAAAAATTGGGTATAGCACATAGTTGATGAAAATCACACAGTATATGAGTATATGATAGCATATGAGTAGAAAAAAATATATATATATGAGTGAGATATCGGTCCATTGAACACTATAATTGTCACACTAAATTCCTTCCATTGATCCTATGTATATAATTCCAAATTATTCCAATTTAGATTATAAAATATCCTCATATGGATAGACAGACCATGTCAATATGATCTATGTGGAAAAGTGCTCAGGATAGGATATTTGCTTACTTGAAATGGACACCTAGTGTATAAGTCTTCAGGATGCCATAAAATCATGACATCATGCCATGTGGCATACCCTACGTAATTCTATGTGGTGTGATACATTAGATTGAATACTATACACACATTGAATGTCAGTTTAGGTTGGGAAGACCCAACTGGTACACCTGACCTAACTACAAATTGGGTTGGTTCACCTTGGCTCATGGGCTAGGCTATGGCTTGGATTAATACCGACCAGGGTAGCCAGCCCAACCTAGACCTATCTTATGGGACCTATTCCCAAACATAGGCCACAATTCCTTAAATTAATCATATCACCCACTATTTTTATTAATCCATTAGGGCATGTCACATACTCACCAACCATATAGGGACAAAAAATGCACTACCCCGTACAACATCTTCCGTAGAATACATCTAGCCTTAATAGAACTACAAAACCATTAAGGATACCCAACTCTCTATCAAAGTGGTCCAAATATTCCACCCTTCAATACATAACATCATCCACATTATAGATAACTTCTTCTTATATAGGCCACCGTCCATGTTAATGGTCGACCCTTTGCATAAGCACCACCGACCACAAAATTGGTTGAACCTACGTATACACAACACAATCATATAATTATTCCCATCACACTTTTTTACCTTCTCTATCACTGAGCCACTGTGTCACCCCCCCCCCATCCATGCTTCCTTCTCCCTCATTGAACCATCATGTCACCCCATCAGTAGCCAATGTTGGGGTTGGAGGTTATCATCCACATACATGAGAGGAGAGAGGGGTGAAGAGAGGGATTATAGTGGTGAGAGAAAAGGGTAAGGGAAGGAGAATAATGATCATTCCTCTATCATTAAATTCTAATTCTTAAATAAATTTAGATAAAAAAACAATATGATGATTCATGAAGAACACATGAAGAACATGGGTCTCAATTATCGAATGTTGGGAAGAATCTTGAAGAGAGGTCGATCCTAATTATATTTGGATAATATTCCACAAAGGTATAAAAAACCATTAGTTTATATAATTATAACAAATAATCATTAATTAAGTATCTTAAAATAAATCAAAATGGTCCACCATATAATAGAATCATTCATTGATGAAGGTTACATACTCAATGATGTCAACCCTAAAGAGTTATTATCCAATCCATATCTAATAATTCCTCTCCATTGTTGACAAAAATTATTTGTTTTTCATATAGATAACCTTAAGGATCATGTTAAACATATATTTTTATAGTTTTTTCCTAGTGTTGGAGATTTAATACCCACAAAATCAATAATAAATATTGATATAATTTCATTTTTTGAAATCACAACTCAACCCAATAATGACAACTAACTCTTGGGTATCTAGTGAAAATAAAATTTATACCCCCTAGGGTAAAACTCATGTTTTAGATGCAACCATGGTGTTAGAATTTTATTTTTATTCTCCATTTAAGGTGAAAGTAATATTTCTCAAGAATTATCAAGTATAGGATAAAAACAATATTTTAAAACATTAAATAATTTAAATGATTCCCTACTGCATTTTCAATTCTAACACCATGTCAAACTGAGGGAAAACTTCACACCCCAGATTTAACTAAACCATCAGGTATATTTATTGAAGTATTATATGAGAATAAATTTAAAAAATTTACCATATATATATATATATAATATTCCAAGGGATTAAATAAAAAACTAGATTCATTAGATTCATTATAAAGAATAACCTATAAATTCCATGATAATTTAGTATGGGTGACCCTAACCATGATATGCCCATGGATTATCTTGTGTCAGTAAAAGTAACAAGGTGACCCAAACTATTAGGTTCCTTGTTCTTCATATTTACTTTAGGTTACACTTATCTGTAAATAATAACCATTATAATATCATAATAATTGAGTTTAGAGAATCTATATGTTAAATTTGGATAAATAGTTATCCACTCATCTATCCAAGGGTCGTATATTATATGATTGAAAATATTTTTCCACTGTATATAGAAATTGATTATTTATGTGATATATGGTGTAATCCATGATAAAATATATGTCTTTTCTCACTAAATAGATATGATGTACGGGGTCATAATTTTTAGAGGGATTAATTTATTTAAAATTCCTTGATGAAGAGATGTAAAACATAATATTATCCCATAGATGTGTCTTTGTTGTAGATTATGGAATGCAAGCTGTATATCATTTTGAGATCTTTTATATCACTACTACAAAAATGGTCAAGGGAAGCATCCCCTTATATTAGTGCTAAGAAAAACCGCTGATAGAGGGTAACCTTTATCAGCGCTAAAGAAGCACTGATAAAACAACCCTTTATCAGCGCTAGAAAATCCTTGATAAAGACTCTCTGTATTAGAACTAAAATTTTAGCGCTGATACAGGAATGATTTATCAGTGCTTTTTTAGCACTGATAAAACCTTAGTCCACTTTTTTATAATGTCGAGCACACAGTGTCCTCATTTTATCATGACCTAAAGCTCTCATGGTACTGGAACCCTGCGACTCCCCTCTGCCACCCGTTGAGTTCTCATTGTCGGACCTCCGCCGCCCTTGCTTCTCTTTTCTAGACCTCTTCCGCCCTCACTTCTCATTGTCGGACCTCCTCTGTCCTCGCTTCTCATTGTCGGACCTCTGCTTCCCGTAACTTCCTCTTCGGTTTTCCAGACCTCCGCCGCCCGCAACACCTAGCTTCTCGTTGCTGGACCTCCACCGCCCGCAACGCCCTCTTCGGTTTGACAGACCTCCACCACCCACAATGCCCTCTTCGATTTTCCAGACCTCCCTTTAAGGAATGCTTTCCAAATATTTTTTTAATATTGTTCTTGTTTTTGGTTCAATCATTGATGGATATTGATTGTGTTATTTAATTTGGATTCATTGGTATGTTTTGTGTGTACCTTTCCTTAGGTTTCAAATTATGGTCTTAGTGGTTCTTAATGGTTAGTGGTTGTAGTCTCTTATTTGGGTGAAGGGATGTGTTCTTAGTATATTTCCATCTTATTTCCTACCATTTTAGTGAAAATTTAAATGGTTGGGTGACCTATGCTAGGTCTCTGGACATTATTGGGATTTTCTCTCTTCTTAGTGATGTAGACATGTCATTTGGAGATGTATGATGTTCTTGGAGGATATACATTAAGTGTTCTTGGGAATATTGTTTATCTGTTCATTTTAATTTTTTCGTAGTGGTCCTCTATTCGGTGAATCTTTCCATTTGACCCTCTATCCCAATGTGTAATTCCCTCCCTTTATCTCTTCCCTTGGGCTCCATTTTTAGGGAGATTTGGACTTTTATCTACAAGGAATCTCTAAGTAAGAATCTCATATTCTCTTTTATTCTCCTTTCTTGGTCACTACTTTTTTCTCTCTTGGGTTATTTTTCTATAGAAAGGGTTTTGACCAAGGTTGGATTTAATATCTTTTATTTGGGTTAAATATTTATGGTTATGGTGTTTAATTGCATCCTTAGGGCCTTTCCTTAGTTCAGTTGCTGGTTTCATTCTAGTTTTGTGAAGATATCAAGAAATAGGTAGGTTGTTCCATTATTTGACATTGTTTTAGGTGTTTAATATGATTTATTTGGTTCTAAAATGGTTTTATAAATTGTCTGGGTTGTAGGAAAAATGTTTTCCAATTTGTTTGCTGTGCGTAAGGGTTTGATAATGATTTGACTATTGTAAATGGTTGTTTGTCATGTGTGTTTCTATTATTGGAAGTGTGATTGTATAAAATAGATATAATTTTGTATAGGGGGTTTAATTGAGCAGAATGGAATCCTAATTATCTAGGTGAGTATACTAGGTCTAGTATATTAGGTGAATTAGTCAGACCGATGATTGGTCTCCTTAATAAGGATATGCATAACAACACTAACTAAACATTCAAGTGCTAGGGATTGGAGGCTCAAATAGGACCTTCATGTCTAAGAGATGTGATCACAAAGAGTGAGAGGATCCTAGGACCCTAGTAACCCTAATACCTTAGAGAATTTCTTATAGTGCTCATACTATTCTTACTATTATCTTGTCACATTTATATCTCTTTTATTTCAAAGAATGTTTTATTTAAATTGTATCTTCCTTTTTCTTAAAAAATATCATGTTAATGTTTATCATAATTTCATTACATGGAATATATTTTTGTTGTTTCCTACTAGGTATGTTGGCTCACACCTTATATACACCTTCAGGTTTATGTAGACCTTATTATGTTTTACCCAGTTAAAGGTAGGGTTCCCTTGGTGGTGATGGTGGATATATGTGCTAGTAGTTCCCCTTTTGGTGACTGTTATTGGTTGTGGAATGGAGATGTTGATCCTCATGTTTCATGGAGGCTTGGTTGTATTGTTGGTTCCCTTACCTTTTTTTTTTTGTTATTTTGGTTTTAGTTGAAATTGTTAAATGCTTAACCCCTATTGCAGTGTTATCTTTTGGTCTATTATATTGTGAGATTTTGTTATGATATGTTGTTTGATTATTATGTAATATTTATGGTTTTTTACATGAAAAAACCATTCCCAAAGGTGTTACTCAATGCCTAGGCACAAGTTACAACCCATGGGGATTGGTAATTCCCTTTGGACCTTCCCACGAGTTGGGTAAGGTGTCAAGTGGGATGGAAACCTGGCCTAGTTCATGACAAGAAGTCTACACCATAGTATGGTTGTCTAAATCCTTTTTGTACCATGTCCATGGGAGGTTGCAACATGGTGTCTTTTTTTATAGTATTAAATTCCATGAGCCCCATTTTAAATTCTTTTTTCTCCTACACAACTCTCATTTGAAATCTTGATTCTTTAAGGCTTACAAGAGTCATTTTTACTCCTCTAAATTCCCTTCTTCTCAGAAAGAAGCTCTAGTGGATGCGTTTGGTTTCTCTCTAATAAGGGGATCTCTCATCGATTGGAAATCCTATATCTCATCTTATATCCTCCTTATAGATTAATAGATCATAATCTTTTTAGTAAATATAATATTCTTTTTTATGAATCTTGATTATAGGTTAGACTACTTGATCTCCTTATAAGGAAGTGGTTCTCTTCTACTATATTTGGAAGTCTTGTTTTGTGTACTTGAACCATAAATACTAATATTTGATATTCAAATAGGATGAAGATGAATAAATATTGGATGGATGCTAATCATTTAACAATAGAGTACGATAACGGAGTGAAAGAGTTCATCAAGTTTGCAAAGGATCACGCAAAGGATCCTTCTCAAATCCTTTGTTCGTGTTTACATTGTTTTTATTCTAGACTACTTACTCCAGAGGAGTTAGAAGAACATTTTATATGTCACGGAATAGATCAGAGTTATAAATGGTGGAATAAACATGGAGAAAAAGTGAATGTAGCTACTGGCTGGGATAAAACTGCATTTTATGGATCGTCAGATATGAATACAAATATGGATAATGAAGAAGACCATATGGAGGATGTGATTACAGATGTAAATGATGATGAAGATCTTATTGAGGAAATGACAAATACAATTCAAGATGAACTTTGTGATTTCCCAAACTTGTTTGAGAAGTTAAATAGTTGTGAAAAGACATCATTGTATGCTGCTTGCACTAAGTATACAACATTTTCAACTATACTGAAGTTGTATAAATTGAAAACAGGCAATGGATAGAGTGATGTCAGTTTTACGGAACTACTTGTTCTCTTAAATGATATTCTCTTGGAAGATAATGAGCTCCTAAGCCGGACATATGAAGCTAGATGAATTCTATGCTCGATGGAAATGATTTCTGAAAGAATACATGCCTGCCCGAAAGACTTTATATTGTTTTTCAAGGATAAAAAATCACTTACAGAATTCCCAAAGTGTGATGCTTCTCGATACAAGAAAGATAAATCCAATCCTACAAAAGTTGTATGGTACTTTCCAATCATTCCAAGTCTTAGGCGTCTATATGGAAGTGAAGAAACTACAATAAAATTGTCATGGCATGCAGATAAAAGAAATAAAGATAGGTTATTACGTCATCCGGCTGACTCTCCTCAATGGAAGAAAATTGATCATGAGTATCCTGAATTTGGAAAAGAGCTGAGAAACCTTCATCTTGCGTTATCTACAGATGGAGTGAATCCTTTTGGTTTTCAAACCAACACTCATAGTACATGGCCTGTTATGTTGGTAAATTATAACTTTCCACCCTGGTTATGCATGAAGTGGAAATTCATCATGTTATATATGCTTATATCAGGACCAAAAAAAACAGGTAACGATATTGATGTTTATCTGGCTCCTTTGATCGAGGATTTGAAGTTATTGTGGGACTCAAGTGTAATGTTGTATGATGCTTATAAAAGTGAATACGTCATGTTGAGAGTGATTTTGTATGGGACAATAAATGATTTCCCTACTTATGGAAATTTTTCAGGATATAGCATTAAAGGAACTCAAGGGTGTCCCATGTGAGAAGAATATACAAAATCAATTAGGTTAAAACATTCATCGAAATTTGTGTTTCTAGGACATCATATATTTCTACCTCATCTGCATAAGTACCGATCTTGGATGACATCATTCAATGGAAGTTCAGAAAAATGTGCAACACCGTCTCCACTAATAGGTGATCAGCTGTTTGAGAAAGTAAAAGATCTGAACACTGTTTTTGGTAAATAATTTTTGAAAAACTGTACGAAAATTGGTTGGAAAAAGAGATCAGTTTTTTTTTGAATTAACATACTAGAATTGTTTGTATGTCAGACATTTTCTTGATGTGATGCATGTGGAAAACAATGTATGTGACAGTGTTATTGGAATGTTGCTAAATTCCCCTGGAAAAACAAAAGATGGAATTAAGGCAAGGTTGGACATGGTTGACATGGGAATATGAGAAGAGTTGGCTCCCGTGAAGGGTGAAAATCGAATGTTTCTTCCTCCAGCTGCTTATACTCTTTCTAGGGTGGAGAGATATCAGTTTTGAAACTTCTTCAATGATGTAAAGGTTCTAGAGGGGTACTCGTCAAATATCAAGAACATTGTGTCAATGAATGATTTGAAGTTAAAATGTTTGAAATCACATGATTTCCATGTTTTGATGCAAGATCTAATTCCTATAACTTTATGTTGCATTTTTTCCAAGAATGTTCGTCATACGTTAACCAAAATTTGTTTCTTTTTCAAAGCTTTATGTAGAAAAGTTTTAGACCCGGGGAAATTTCAATCTATGGAAAAAGAAATTATCATCATATTATGTGAATTAGAAATGTTCTTCCCACCAACATTCTTTGATATGATGGTTCATTTGATGATTCACTTGGTGAGAGAGATTCGACTTTGTGGTCCTGTGCACTATAGATGGATGTATCCTGTTGAACGGTATATGAATATTTTGAAAGGGTATGTCAAAAATCGAAGTCGGCCAAAGGGTTGTATAGTGGATCAATATATTGTTGAGGAAGCCATTGAATTTTGTACTGAATACCTATCTGATGTGGAAAGCATTGGTCTCCCAAAATCTCGTCACACTGGACGCATTGAGGGTGAGGGAATTTCTGGAAGAGAAGTTGTGACAATCAGTATTACAGATCGGGAGAAGGCTCATCTTTATGTTTTGCATAACAGTTGGGAGGTTGCTCTATATATTGAAACTCACAAAGAAATTCTTTGGCAGTTGAATCCATCGAGGGATGAAAAATGGTTATCAAATACACATAATCACCAGTTTATAGGATGGTTTCAGGACCATATTTTTAAGAAGTTGGATGAAAATCTGAATTCAATTTCATAATGACTTTGATGGCTAGCTACTGGACTAAGTGTGTATGTATTATCTTACATTGGTTATGTAATTAATGGTTATACATTCTATACAGATAAGCATGATGAAGATAGTACCATGAAAAATAGTGGAGTTACACTAGTGGCTGAAGCGATGCATGTTTCTGGTAGTAAGGACAGAAATCCAATTTATGCAAATATGTCATACTTTGGAATTATCAAACTAATATGGGAGTTGGTTTATATGACATTCCAATTTCCACTTTTTCAATGCAAATGGATTTATAACAATAGTGATGTTAAAATAGATGAATGTGGATTTGTGAAAGTTGATTTTAGTAAAGAACGGTACAAAGACGAACAGTTTATAATGGCATCATAAGCGGTACAATTTTTTTATGTTCCAGATCCTGCAAACTGAAAGTGGTCGATTGTTCTGTTATCGTCCAAAACTACTGAAGGTTCCGATGAAAATTCAGTTGAGGAAGATCCTTTTAGTGGCACGTTGCAATCATTTCGGAGTGGTCCCAATGTAGATGATGTTTTTTATGTTAGAGGAGACCACAATGAAGGGATTTGGATAGTTGATAGAGGTGTTAAATCCCTTCAACCTTTGAAAAAAAATAGAGTTCAGTAAATAGGTTATATTTTGTTTGTAATATAGATCTTGTTATCTCATGTTATTATCTTATCATTACTGAATTTATGTAATCTTAATTAACTATTCAACCACTTTTGCAGATAATGACTTATTCATATTTTGGTGCTCCTAACCTTGAGGCTGAACAAGTCTCTCAAGTTGTTGTTGTTGCAGCTGCTGCTGCTCCTGCAACTCATGATGCTGCTGTTGTTGCTCCTATTGCGGCTCCTGTTGCTCCTGCTGCTCCTCCTACTATGGCTCCTACTGCTCCTGTTGCTCTTACTACGGCTCCTGTTTCTCATGTTGTTCCTCCTATTGTGGTTCCTGCTGCTCTTGCTGCTCCTGCTGCTCTTGCTGCTCCTGCTACGGCTGCTGCTGCTCCTGCTGCTGCGGGTCTTGCTACTCTTAGTGTTCAGGTTCAACAACCATCAGCACATTCCATTGATACCAATCCAAATGAACATATAGATGATGCTGATATAGATGAAATGGTTGGGAATGAAGGACCGACATCGCAGAAAACACAGGTGCATCGTAGTTTGACGGTGTTAGCCAGAATTCTTAAGGCGAAAAGCAAAGGCATCAAATTTGAATTCGGATGGAATGCATGAGGACAACATGTGAATCCCAACAAGGCTATGTTTAGCAGCTACATTGGAGTTTTCACTCAGCAACGCGTGCTGATTGACATGGATTCATGGCACCATGTTCTGTCCGGGCTGAAGGCTGTGATCTAGGAAGAAATTACGGTAATATTATGAATTTATTTCTTCAATTTACAAGAAAATAAAATAATTAAACAATGTCTTACTCTTCTCAATATCTTGTAGAGTACATTTATAGTGGATGATTCACACAAGGATTATGTACTAAGGCTTGCAGGAAAGATTCATCGATGTTTTGGCACTATTTTAACAATATGTCACCTGAAAGATTCTAAAGGTAAAATAAACCCACACCAGCCCATTGTCTACGCTCACCTGATATCCCAAGAAGCATGGGATGCATTTATTGTCTATTGTGGGGATGAGAAGTTTCAGGTACATTTTGGGTGATAATACATTGTTTGAGGATACCTGTATTCATCAATTTGATTGTCAATATTTCATTTATGAAACAGAAACTTTGTACTGAAAATAAGGAATGTGCATCAAAACCAACATACCCCTATCGTAAAGCAAGGATGGTGTACGCTTTATTAGAAAAGAAAGTGGTACGTATTTTAAATTTATAGTAATATTGTTAGTTTCCAAAAAACAACATCATAATTATATTTCTATGTTTATATGTAGATTGATGAGTCTAAAACCAAATGCTCTTCCATCCCACGTCATGTGCTATGGAAGGAGGCACGTGTGAACAAAGAAAGGAAGTTAGTAGATGAGAACACACAGAAAGTGTGGGAAATATGTGTAAGTATGACATGACGATAAAAATATTTGTTTAAAATTGCTATTACTTAAAAATAATTAGTTATTTTCCTATATCCGACAGTCACAGGAATCAGCTACTCCTGTAGCTCATACAGACCTATTATCGACGGCTTTGAAGCAGCCAGAAAAATATGGTCATGTCAGAGGTGTAGGGTTTGGGGTGACACCCCGAGTATATTTTGAGAATAAGAAAAAAATGGATGATACAGATGAAAAATTGGAACAAATGAGTGAAAAAATAGCAACCCTTAAAGAAAAATTGCAATGGCAGGGAGAGTTCCTAGTAAATTTTATGGGTGGGAAGCAAAGGGAAGATAGAACTCAGGAACAACTAGTGCGTGAACATCCCACCCCACCCCTCACCAGCTTTAAGGCGAGCCATTCGCCTCAAAGAACTGTCTTAGTCATGGTAATCAATATTCTAATAATTGTTCCCATGAAATGTGAATCAGACAAACACTGATAATTTTTCTGTACTGATCTTCTACAGGGTGATAATGATTGTGATTTATATCTGTCAACACCCACCTATCACCTTATAGCGAGGGTTATAGTGTTCAATATCCCAGATGCCACACTGCATAATAGACCACTTCCAAAAGATCATCTGAAAGTGACGATTATAGTAGCTCATGATCCAAATATAGAGCTACCTATTCCACTTGATGACGATGATATTCATATGGTCCGAAAGGCTATTGGGAAATTCATTGCATGGTCTTCACAACTTGTAAGAGTACATGAGAACAAAGAGGTATTTATTTCCTTTTTTTTCAAGATAAACCCTTAACAATTAATTAAAAAAACGTTTGAACCAATGATTGTTGTTATAGACAGAGAAAGGAAAGGGGGTGACAAACGTCAGCTCAAAACCATCTCAAGGATCGACCAACCGATCCCAAGGAGCTACTGAAAGCACAATAACACCACTTGTTCACTATCCACATTTACTAGCATTGAAGACTCATGTGGATACAAAGCTAAAAGATGGTAATAGTCATATAGTGGTTTTCGAAGAGAATATATACGGAGAGGAATGTCAAGATTTTTTTGCTGCTAAAAATGTAAATGAAATCCTTGAAAACGGTTGGCTAGGCGTCACAGTTGTAAATGTATATATGAGGTATGTTTCCATGAATTGATTTTCTAAAAGCCGATCTAATGTGAAAATTATGACTAAATGCATTTTATATTGTTGACAGACGCATTTATGAAAACAGTTAAAGGAATTTTTCCATGATCCAAGATTTGGACTCGTTATTCCTCATATCACATCAACACACCTAACAAAAATGGAGCCATCAAAAAGGGATACAATAGTGAATGTCTTGTTGAAAACATTTGAAAGCAAGATTACAGATGACAGACTTTTCTTAATACCAACCATGCAGGGGTAATATTCTACGATTAAATCATATCAATTATATTTTCACTTATTTTATTACTTATTCCTATTTGTGTTTTTAGGCAACATTGGTTGCTAATTGCGGTGAACTTGGATACTCTGAAGATTTATTTTCTGGATTCAAAGCAAGGATATCCATCAAACCGACCACACATGATAGAGTTTGTGAATCTGTAAGACACTACATCTAACGTTTTAGGTCTAAACATCAAGTAATATACTTTATATTATCTTTTACTGAGGATTCTGTTATGATAGGATGGTGTATCATTATTTTCAAAAAAATGAATGAGGACAGGGGCTAAGCATAGGGAGGCGAGCAAGTACTACGTCTAGAAAAATATTAGGGTATATATAATAAAATTTCACTATCCAAACACATCTCAACACAAGTTACTTATTATCCTAATGGTCAATTTTTTTGCAGTGTCCAAAACAAACAAATGATAATGATTGCAGTTATTATGTTTGTAAATTTATGAAAGATATAGTTTTTCATCAGCAAACTAGTATCCCTAAAGAGGTATTTTCAAAAACAACTACTAGTTCATTTAAGTTATTTATTAATTCTTTATTTTTATATTTTTCAGTATTACTCTGACTTCCGAAAATCCTCATACTCACAAGACGATATAGATGTGTTCAAAAACAAGTGGGATGCATTCCTGATGGCATATTGTACACAAATACAATGAAGATCTGACTTGGGGACATGTACAATTGGTGGTCATTTTTGAGAGGGGTTAAGGGGATCAAAAGATGAAACACTGTTGTATGTAAATATTCGTAGTAAAATTTTAATTGTTATTAAATAAAACATCCTTTCTACAATGAGTCATTTTCCCATTTTAACAGATGATATGCACCATCAACATGAAAAAATGGTGAACCACTCAAAGGGTCTCTCTTTTGCTTAAAATGGACACCATTTTAATTGAAAACAACAACTGACCTACAGAAATCTGACCAAATGCATTCAGATTGTGTTGATACTTTAGGATAATGATCCACTTCTCCTTTTTGATGTGTAAGAGTCAACCCTGCCTCAATCTGAGGCACGGTGTGGCCGGTACCACTCAAAGGGTCTCTATTTTGTTTAAAATGTACATGATTTTAAGTGAAAACAAAAACTGACCTACAGAAATTTGACCAAATGCATTCGGATTATGTTTATCCTTTATTATAATGATCCACTAGTATTTTTTGATGTGTACGAGTCATTCCCACCTCAATCCGAGGCACGGTGTCGCTACTATCACTCAAAGGGTCTCTCATTTGTTTAAAATGGACACAATTTTAACTGAAAACAACAACTCACCTATGAAAATCCAACCAAACACATTAGGATTGCCTTGATATTTTATAAGAACAATCCACGGGTCCTTGGTGAGGTGTATGAGTCAACCCCGCCTCAATCCGAGGCACGGTGTGGCCGGTATCACTAAAAGGGTCTCTATTTTGTTTAAAATGGACACGATTTTAATTGAAAACAACAACTGGCCTATGTAAATTCGACCAAATGCATTCAGATTGCTTTGATCCTATAGTATAACGATCCATAGGTCCTTGGTGATGTGTTCAAGTCAACCCCGCCTCAATCTGAGTCACGGTGTGGCCGGTACCACTCAAAGGGTCTCTCTTTTGTTTAAAATGGACACCATTTTAAGTGAAAACAACAACTAACCTATGTAAATTTGACCAAAAGCATTAATATTGCCTTTATATTTTATAATAATGATCCAAGGGTCCTTGGTGATGTGTATGAGTCAACCCCACCTCAATCCGAGGTACGGTGTGGCCGGTACCACTCAAAGGGTCTCTATTTTGTTTAAAATGGACACGTTTTTAAGTGAGAAAACAAGTGACCTACAGAAATCTGACCAAACACATTCAGATTATATTTATCCTTTATTAAAACAATCCATTGGTCCTTGGTGACATGTAACAGTAATCCCCGCCTCAATCCGAGGCACGGTGTGGCTGCTATCACTCAAAGGGTCTCTCTTTTGTTTAAAATGGACACAATTTTAATTGAAAACAACAACTGACCTATGAAAATCCAACCAAACGCATTAGTATTGCCTTGATCTTTTATAATAATGATCCACTAGTCCTTGGTGACGTGTACAATTTAACCTTGCCTCAATCTGAGGCATGGTGTGGTCGATACCACTCAAAGGGTCTCCCTTTTG
This sequence comes from Viscum album, assembly GCA_963277665.1. Lineage (NCBI taxonomy): Eukaryota > Viridiplantae > Streptophyta > Magnoliopsida > Santalales > Viscaceae > Viscum > Viscum album. Next base: position 751,472,885 of record OY728132.1, on the reverse strand, counting down.
TTTAAAATGGACACGATTTTAAGTGAAAACAACAACTGACCTACGGAAATCTAACCAAATGCATTCAGATCATGTTAATTCTTTAGTAGAACGATCTAAGGGTCCTTTTTGATATGTAAAAATCATCCCCACCTCAATACGAGGCACGGTGTGGACGGTACCACTCAAAGGGTCTCTCTTTTGTTTAAAATGGACACGATTTTAAGTGAAAACAACAACTGACCTAGGTAAATCCAACCAAACACATTTGGATTGTGTTGATACTTTATTAAAACGATCCATGGGTCCTTTTTGACATGTACGAGTCATCCCCACCTCAATCCTAGGCACAGTGTGACCGCTATCACTCAAAGGGTCTCTCTTTTGTTTAAAATGGACACAATTTTAATTGAAAACAACAACTGACCTATGAAATTTCAACCAAACGCATTAGGATTTCCTTGATCTTTTATAATAATGATCCAATGGTCCTTTTTGACATGTACGAGTCAACCCCTCCTCAATCTAAGGCATGGTGTGGCCGGTACCACTCAAAGGGTCTCTCTTTTGTTTAAAATGGACACGATTTTAAGTGAAAACAACAACTGACCTATGGAAATTCAACCACACGCATTCAGATTATGTTTATCCTTTATAATAATGACACAAGGGTCCTTGGTGATGTTTAAAAGTCAACCTCACATCAATCTGAGTCACGGTGTGGCCGGTACCACTCAAAGGGTCTCTATTCTGTTTAAAATGGACACGGTTTTAAGTGAAAACAACAACTGACCTACAGAAATCTGAACAAATTCATTATTATTGTGTTGATACATTAGGATAAATATCCACAGGTCCTTGGTGACATTTACAAGTCAACCTCACCTCAATCCAAGGCACGGTGTGGCCGGTACCACTCAAAGGGTCTCTCTTTTGTTTAAAATGGACACGATTTTAAGTGAAAACAACAACTGACCTATAAAAATCCAACCAAACGCATTAAGATTGTGTTAATCCTTTAGGAGAATGACCCACGAGTCCTTTTTGATGTGTAAGAGTCAACCCTACCTCAATCCGAGGCATGGTGTGACCGCTATCACTCAAAGGGTCTCTCTTTTGTTTAAAATAGACACAATTTTAATTGAAAACAACAACTAACCTATGAAAATCTGACCAAACGCTTTCATATTGCCTTGATATTTTATAATAACAATACAACAGTCCTTGGTGACATTTAAGAGTCAACACCGCCTCAATATAAGTCACGGTGTGCCCGGTACCCCTCAAAGGGTCTCTCTTTTGTTTAAAATAGACACGATTTTAAGTGAAAACAACAACTGACCTATGTAAATTCAACCAAACGCATTTGGATTGCATTGATCTTTTATAATAACGATACAAGGGTCCTTGGTGACATGTACGAGTCATCCCTTCCTCAATCCAAGGCACTTTGTGGCCAGTACCACTCAAAGGGTCTCTATTTTGTTTAAAATTGACACGATTTTAAGTAAGAAAACAACTAACCTATGGAAGTCCGACCAAACGCATTCAGATTGTGTTGATCCTTTAGGAGAATGATCCAATAGTTCTTTTTGATGTGTAAGAGTCAACCCCTCCTCAATCAGAGGCACGGTGTGGCCTGTACCACTCAAAGGGTCTCTATTTTGTTTAAAATGGACACGATTTTAAGTGAAAACAAAAACTGACCTACAGAAATTCGACCAAACACATTCGGATTATGTGGATCCTTTAGGAGAAAGATCCAATGGTCCTTTTTGACATGTAAGGGTCATCCCTGCCTCAATCTAAGGCACATTGTGGCTAATATCACTCAAAGGGTCTCTCTTTTGTTTAAAATAGACACAATTTTAATTGAAAACAACAACTGGCCTATGAAAATCCAACCAAATGAATTTGGATTGCCTTGATCTTTTAGAAAAACGATTCATGGGTCCTTGGTGATGTGTACGAGTCAACCCCACCTCAATCTGAGGCACGGTGTGTCCGGTACCACTCAAAGGGTCTCCCTTTTGTTTAAAATGGACACGATTCTAAGTAAAAACAACAACTGACCTACGGAAATCCGACCAAACGCATTATTATTGTGTTGATACTTTATGAGAATGATCCACGAATCCTTTGTGACATGTAATAGTCATCCCCTCCTTAATCTGAGGCACGTTGTGACCGCTATCACTCAAAGGGTCTCTCTTTTGTTTAAAATGGACACAATTTTAATTGAAAACAATAACTGACCTATGAAAATCTGATCAAACGCATTCAGATTGCCTTGATCTTTTATAAGAACAATCCAAGGGTCCTTGGTGATGTTTACGATTAAACCATGCCTAAATCTAAGGCACGGTGTGGCCGGTACCACTCAAAGGGTCTCTCTTTTGTTTAAAATGGACATGATTTTAAGTTAAAACAACAACTGACCACCCCCTGGACCGCCTCCCACCCCCCTGGAAAGCCCCCCACCCCCCCCCCCCAAAAACCAATTCACCTTTTGGACTGCCTCCCACCCCCCCTGGACACCAATCCACCCCCTGGACACCCCCACCCCTCTGGACACCCCCCCCCCACCCACCCACCCCCTGTAAATCCCCCCCTGACACCTTGGACACCATCCCACCCCCCTGGAAAGCCCCCCCCCCCCAGACACCAATCCACCCCCTGGACCACCCCCCCCCCCACCCACTAGACACCCCCCACTTCTCTGGACACCCCCACCCCCTGTAAAGCCCCCCCCCCCCCCCCCCCGACACCTTGGGCACCAGCCCACCCCCTGGAAAGCCCCCCCCCCCCCGGACACCAATCCACCCCCTAGACCACCCCCTAGACACCAATCCACCCTCTGGACACCCCCACCCATCTGGACACCCCCACCCCCTGTAAAGCCCCCCCCCCCCCGACACCTTGGACACCAGCCCACCCCCTGGAAAGCCCCCCCGGACACCAATCCACCCCTGGACCGCCCCCACCCCCCCTGGACACCAATCCACCACCTGGACACCCCCACCCCTCTGGACACCCCCCCCCCCCCCGCACCCCCTGTAAAGCCCCCCCACCCCACCCCGACACCTTAGACACCAGCCCACCCCCCTGGAAATCCCCCCGGACACCCCCTACCCCCCCTTGGACAGCCACCCCAAACCCTTGAACAGACCCCCAACCCCCCAACCCCCTGAATTCTGAATTGAATTCTTTATGTACTTAATTAACTTAAGAATTATGTGTTAATGGTGTACAGGTATACTTGTTGTATGGGTATACTTGGTCTAATTATCTTATGATTTATGAGTTAATTTTTTATGGGTAGACTTGCTTTATTTAGCTTATTGAGATGCTGATTTCTTTTGCAGGTGTTTGGGTGTGTTGTTGCAGATATTTTCATAGCAGCAGAGAGGGAATTTATCAGCGCATTTTTAGCGCTAATAAATTGTGATTTTATCAGTGCTAAAAAAGCGCCAATAAACTACACCTTTATCAATGCTAAATAAGTACTGATAAAGGATACGTTAATCAGTGCTAAAAAAGAGCTGATAAAAAATTCATTTATCAGCGCTCTTTTAACGCTGATAAAGTCTAACTTTATCAGTGCGTGTTTAGCACTGATAACGGGGTGTTTTATCAGCACTTTTTTATTGCTGATAAAGGGTACCCCCTTTATCAGTGCCATGCTTTACAGCACTTTTTTAGCACTGTTAAAGCCTGTTTTTAGCGCTGTTAATGTCCGTATTTGTAGTAGTGTAGGTATGGCCCATAAAAAATCTAGATTGGTATATATAGTTGATAAGTGTTCTCTAAAAATAGAATTTTGGTAATTTAAATGTGAATGTTATAGAGATAAATTTCTCCAACTATGATTCATGGGTATTAGATATCATTTGTGCATTGTACATTTGTGTTGATAAACGTGGACTCGTAGATAGGAGGAATTGAAGAGAGGTGAAGTAGATCTATGTGTTGGAAATGGAGAAAGATTTATTTCATTGAAAGTCTACACTTATTATCTAAATCTACCTATTGGATTAGTTTTACAATTAGGTAGCTATTATTATGATCTCTCTATAAATATAAATTTTATTTTTGTATCTTGTATAGAAAATATGTGATTTTCATTCATTATTAAGAACAAGAGTTTTTCTATATATAAATGAAATGTTTTATGCCATTAGAAATATGGTAAATGGTCTATACATTCTAGATATGGATAATCATATCTAATATATACCTTCATGTAACAAAATAATATTTTATAATATATTTATTTTTAAAATAAATTTTATTTGATATCTTTCTATACATTCAACATCGAGTTTAAACAAACCTCGATATACTATTGGAATATAATTATTTAATGTGATAGTTATCTATTATCCATTTGATTGTAGGTTATGAATAGGACTAACTAATATTTTAAAAATATATAGTTTACACATATATAAAATGAGTTCCTTGGTTATAAATTTATTATAAATGAAAATAAAAATTATTTAAAAGTAAAAGAATTAGGTTTCTGAAAAAAAACAACTATTTTTATCTATAAAAAGTGTTTTTAACCTAATAAACTAAATTAACCACTATATTAAATTAATTTCATAAAATTTATAAATTATATATTTAATAAAATGTTTTATCATTCATCTATTATTTTTTTCTAGGCATAAGATAAGAATAAATATAGTTTTATCTTTAAAAACTATATTTTTATAAAAAGTGGTTTCATCGCATTTTGTGCACATATTATAAAATAAATTTAAGAAACTTATATAAATTTAATATTTAAAAATAGATTTCATTTTTTTAATAATTAGGTCCAAATTTTGAAAATATTTCACTTTTATTTTTAGGCATTATGAGTATTAATCGTGGTAAAATTTATCATCTTGCAAAAGGGTCAATTAGGTTAACCAAGGATAAAAATAAGTGTTAAGGCCACAATTTTTCATATTAATTATTATTAGATGATTGGAATTAAAACCTTTTCACTTGAGGCTCAAATTTTAATTTTTCAAGGTACACTGTTCCATGAAAATTACCAATATAATATTTAAAGTAAAGAAAAATACAAAATTTCATTCTCTTACTTTTAAATATATATTATGTGTTCGCATAGGGACAAAATAAAGTTATTGGTGAATATATATGGTCTTTTTTAGAATAATAAAATTATTTTAATTATAATAATTTCTTTATAATTTTTTGTTATTATATAATAACTTAAATTCTTACACAATGCCGACAAAATATTTCTTCAATTAATAGAAAAATAAAATTAATGATTTTTAAGAATATTAAAAGTAATAAAATTTGAGAGATTTATAATGTTACATTAATTTTATAGAATAATATAAAATATGTGTGATTTTTTAAAGTATTATATTCCTATTTAAACTTTATATTGATGTTTTTATAATGAAATTAAATGAATAGTGTCAAAAACGACATTACTGATATTTTATGGAAATAATATTTTATTAAATTATTTAAAATCATAAAAATATTAAAATAGGATAAGTGGGAGAATATATGGTTTAGTATTTCATAATTTTTCCATTTATTGTACATTTTTTACATTATAAGTAAAATTATAACCCTTTATTATTGAAAAATATGTTACTCTAGTTAAGGTTAAAATTTGTTAACCAAGTGGGGAATAAAAAATATAAGGATAAAAATGAAACAAAAAACAATCTAAATTTCATTTTTATTGATATTTAGACCATATAATGTTTTTCATTGAATATTTATTCATTTGGAATAATTTTACTTAATAAACAATATGCTATATTTTAATATTTTTAAAAATTCCAAGTGTCTCATTTCCCTCCCTTATAGGATACACCTTCCCCATATTCTTTACACCACATTAAGAAACTAAGATAGAAAAAATCCTTACCCATTTTTCTTCTCAACATCCATACCCACATAATATATTTTTTTATCTTCCCAAATGACCAACCCTAGGTTCCTTAAGAGGAGATGTAAAGAAGTTATTTCATAGAAGAGGTAATTGGCTTAACCGATCACATCCTTTTTACTTATTATTTTACCTTCTATAAATCTATGGTGTTTATCATGATATAATAAATTATATATCCTAAATATACTGAAATATTATTATTATTATTATTATTATTATTATTATTATTATTATTATTGTTATTATTATTATTATAAACCACCATTATCCACCCTCTTCTCTATCAAATGAAAAATGATAACATCACTCGTGCATACGTGTGGACTACTACCTCCACGAAGCGTTGTGATTAATTTTTCATTTAAGATCTACATGGATGGAAATGAGGGTAGATTTAATAAATATATATGATATTTATTATATAATAATTATTCTATAAAGGTGAATTATTAGTTATATTTTTTCCTATTTCATCCATCAAAAAGTGAAAATGATGTCCATGCGTACATACGGTCTACCGTCTCCAGGAATGGTGTAATTCATTTTTCTATTTATACTATTATTAAATAATATAAATAAATATATAATTAAAACATATGATATTTATATCATGATTATAATTTTGTATATTATGTAACTATGATAAAAGTATAAGTACAGAAACAATCGAACCAAAACATATATGAAAAACAAAGTAATTATTACTTGGAATAGTGATTTTAACAAAGAATTGTTAATAAATGGGTGATAAAATATATTAAGTAAAACATATATGATATGATATATATGATTATGGTTCTGGAATAAATTTATCCTAAATATATTTTATTATATAGGATGTTCAAACTCATACAAAAGAAGTCGTACTTGAGGTAAGCGTTTATTTCACAATCTCATCATTATTCAAAAAAATTTATGTTTAAGTCTCTAATGAGATAATTATTTGAGATTTATATATTAAAAATAATATATTTTATCCTCCTATGTATATTTATATAAATTAAAAAATCTTTCATTTTTTTATCTTTAAGTACTCAAGATACTGAAATGATATTTTTAAGTAAAATCAACCTTGTTTTTCTACTCATTCGGGAATATTTCTCTTTCATATATATATTTTCTTTAAAATGACTAAAAGGATATTTTTCACATTATAAAATTGTTTTTTAAATAATTTTTTACCATGTTTTACTTTTTCAAAAAAAATAGTTTAAAATAAATATTCTTGTTTTTTTCTGAATGATGTACCTTTTAACCTTTCTATAAAAGTGTGAAAGGAATGTTTTTTTTAAATTATGTGGCATGAATGAAATTTTACACAATAATGACCAATAATTTATTAGAAGATTCATTTAAAATTTTAAAATGCTATTATAAAATAAAAAAATCCTTGATATTTGGTAAATTTTTAGTTTTTTTGATAAGTGATTTCAAAGTGAAAAATAGTATTTTCCTTAAGAAATTTTCCAATGGTATTTTGAAAGTATTTTCATCTATGTAAACACATCTTATTGAATATTATAATTTAATGAGGTTAAACTCTTATGATACCATCCATAATATTTATCTAGATCATTTATGATCATCTTTATAAGGGAAATTATTGATAATCTATATATTATTTCTTCTAATACGAACGTTTATTGATTTTTAATAAATATTGATTAAGTTATTCTATTTATTCATATGAATAATGAATTAGACTTATTAAGTAATTAGTGGATAATAGAACAACATAGACCCTTGATGCATCGGTATGACTCATGAGACAAACTAGGTTGGGTAATTTGATGAGCCCTAACCCATTTATTTAAGATTTCTTGGTAGGATGCCTCAACAGTATGTTTCAAATGTCCAGAATTATACATTTCATTATTATGAAATTAGTTATTAATATACATGTTATTATTTGAATAGTTATTATATCCATGTATATTTTTTATCTCATTTGATTATTTTATGGAATTTTTTTATAATCATTTATTCTTTCTATATTATTCATTCTTTATTTAGATTCTGTTATACGCATTCCCTTACAAAGCATCTAAGCTCACCCCTTTCTCATGATTCCTTTCCCAAATATTCCAGTAAGTGTATTATGATTGATATATATGGATATGCTAAAGGGAATAATGGTGGTCTCAAGTAAAATATTATGTTGTATTTTTGTTTTCAAATGTAATTTGGGATTGAAGCATGTATCTAGTTTACCAATACTAACAAACTATTTGTTCCTTTGGGATCTGATTGCTTGTATCTAGTACCAATATATTAAAGAAAACACCAAATATGGGCTACTTAGGTGAGGGTATTTTCAATTGGTATTAGAGGTAGTTTAGTAGAAACCATGTGAACACAATTTAGGAAAACATAGATTAGGGAATATAACTATATGAATGAGTTTAACGATAATTATAAGTATAGGAAAACATACTTAGGTTTTGGTAAGGTATAGATTGTGTGTTTTTCCTAATAATACAACCCTTTCTAGAATAAAAACCTATATGTGTATTTTTAATAGATGCATATGGGGGTAATAACCCTAAAAAGAGTCGGTTTGAGTATATCTCAGCCATCATTCAGGTCTACGGTGAGTGTTACATTACTGCAAAACTAGTTTAAAACTCTCAGGGAATATGTTTAGGTTAATTAAAATTTAATTTACAAACCATTATTAAGGATTTGAAAATATTTTTATGATTTGTGAATTTTCTCAAATAAACCAAGTTTATGATTCTAAGATTAGTTATACATAAAATTTTCAACTTATGTTAAGTGTTTTCCTAGTTTCAAAATTATACATTATGATTAATAATTTTATGATCTAATATAGTATATGCCAAATTATGATACAGAAGGTGGAGAACATGTTACTAAGTATAAATCTAACATTACATGGTTATTAAGCCATTCTACAGACTATGAACATAATCCAAAGAGTAAGATTGACTGAATCTTTGATGGGTTAAAGTCAATCCTTACAGTGGCACTAGTCTCCCAAACATTCTCACCATATGAAGATATAGTATCATGTTCTATAAAGATATAGAAATAATTTTCCAAATCTTACAGCTTTGAAGGAATGTAAGAGAAGAAGAGGAAAAAAGAGTAAAAAATAGTTGAGGGAAGAAGAGAAAGATGAATTTTCCAACATGTGATATTTTTGGAAAGAAACACCTTAGTATATGATTAAAGGTAAAATGAGTTTGATTAAAGTGTCAAGAAAAATGACATCATTCTCATGATTGCATGGGTAAGGGAGAAGCCATCAAATAGTAGTGGTTTAATTATAAGAAGATAAGTAACTATTCTAATCAATACCCCAAACATCAAGGGAACTTACCACAAAATAAACCAAAGGGAGAAGTCCAAGCTTATGAAATTTCTATAGTTGATGTGGAATTTCTCGATGATGTGTTGAAACATACACTTATAATCCACTCCATGATTACAAATTTTTTCTTCAATTTTGGTTCTACTACTCTTTTAAACCTAAATAATTTTCTTAGAGTATCAAATAACCACCTCAATGATTATATATTTAGTTGGCGGTACAAATTCCTAATTATAGGATGACTGTATCTCAAGTCTATAACTCATCTATAATAGAAGTTTGTGGGAATTTTATTCCTGTGAATATTGTTAAACTTACTCTAGTTGAATTTGATGTAATATTGGGAATGGATTAGATCTCTCAATATATATCCAATATCAATTATTATGGAAGGGAAGTTACATTCGATATTCCAAATCAACCATCAATTGTTTGTCAATGTGAGGATAAACCTAAACACCCAATGGAAATTTATTCCATTATAAAGGTTTTTGATACCTAATCATGATGTATACTTATATAAAATGGTCAAGGACAAACTCAATATCGAAAATGTGCATATTTTTCATTAATATGATTATTTATTTCTTAGGGACTTTCCAAGTATTCCCCTTAATCGTGAAGTTGAGTTTTCAATAGTACTCAAACCTAGTATTGTTGTTATTTCAAAGACTCCTTATATAATGGACCTGATTGAGTTAAAATAATTAAATAAGAAACTCCAAGTTAATCTAGATAAGGGAATAATTTTTCCTAGAGCTTTGACATGGGGTGAAACTATTCATTTTGATAAGAAGAAATATGGTTCAAAGAATATTTTCATTGATTATTGGGAACTTAATAAGATCACAATTAAGAACAAGTATCATATACCACATATTTATGACTTATTTGATCACTTATGAGGAGATGTATATTTTTCCAAGATTGATCTTTGACCTGGATATCATCAGATAAGGATAAAGGAGGATATACCCAAGGCGGTTTTCCATACAAGGTATGTTCATTATGAATTTAAAGTAATTCCATTAGGAATTTCCAATGATCCTATTATCTTCATGATTTTAATGAATAGATTATTTATATATTACCTTGATCAGTTTTTTGTAGTCTTTATATATGGTATTATTATATATTCAAAGATAAAGAAAGGTCATGAAGAAAATTTGAGAATTATGTTGAAGACCCTGAGGAAGGATAAATTGTTTTATAAATTTAACAAACATGAATTTAAATTCATAAAGTTTCATTATTAGGTTATATAATCTCAAGTGAGAGTATATTGGTGAATCCTTAAAATATAAAAGTTATTGGTTAAGGGATGAGAATAACCATAATAACCAAAATATATAGTTTTCATGGGTCGGATGGATACTATCAACTCTTTGTGAGATATTTCTCATGAAAATATAATCTACTCACTAAGTTGACTCGAAAGGGGGTTTAGTTATTATGGATAGATTAATGTGAATAGAACTTTAAATAACTAAAGATAAGTTTGGTTAGAACAAATGTTTTTACACTACCCTAAAGTGGATAAGGGTTTGTGGTCTTTAATGATCTATCAAAGAAGTGACCGGGATGTTTCCTCATGTAGAATGACATGGTGATGGAATATTCCTCTCTCTAATTAAGAATTCATGAGAAAATGTACATCAATCATGATTTAAAGTTTGTGGTAGTAATTTTTTTATTGAAGATATTGAGAAATTATCTTTATGGTGAAAGGTGTGATATATATACTAATTATAAAAGATTTAAATATATATTTATATATACCACCCTGTGAAGGTCAATAACATGGTTGATGATCTGAGTTGAAAGGATCATGCTAAATTATCCATGATTATAATCACAAATGATCCAATATTTTGGTATTTTAAAGGAAGGATCCAGAAATATTAAAGTAAGGGGAGAAATATTATCTTTCTCAAATGAGTGTTCAACAATTTATCCATGTGAGAATTAAAGAGGTGGAAAGGAAGATGAAAAACTATATAAGACGGTTATAAATTTTCTTGAGTTCAATCGGGATTGTGATGGAATGATAAGGATCATGAACCATTTGGGTGTCCCTTAAATACCAGACTTGAAGAATGAGTTTTTGGATAAAGCTCATAGTTCATCATTCACTTTTCATCTTAGAAGTACAAAGATATATAGAGATCTAAAAGACTATTTCTAGAGGGATAACAAAAATAGATATATTTTAGATTATATATCTCAATAACTGGTATGTTAGTTAGTTATGTCTAAGAGGCTAAAACCTAAGGGGATGTTGTAACTATTACCCATATCATAATGGAAATGGTAAAACAACACTATGAGTTTTGTTTTCAAACTCCCCAAAACATCAAAAGTACATGTTGTTATTTGGAATGTAGTCGGTCACCTTATGAATTCAATACACTTAATTTCTATCATGGAATATTTCTAAATTTATGAAATTTATATAATATATATTAATGAAGTGTTAAGGTTACATAAAGTGCCAAATTCTATTGGTATAAGAGAAATATTAAAACTTTAGAAGATATGTTTATAGATTTCTAGAAGGATTTAAAATGTGGTTGGGATTAATACCTCCTTTTGATGGAGTTTTCATAGAATAATATCTTTCACTCAGGAATTCATATGGATCCTTATGAATCCCTCTATGGAAATAATAGCATAACTCTAATATGATAAAATTAATTTGGATAAATAAATATATTGGTACCATACTAAGATAAGGAAATGGAAGATGAGATAAGATCTATACAACAGCATATAAGGGCAGCTCAGAGTCGATAAAAAATTTATGTTGAAAATCATTAATGAGATCTATAGATTGAAGTTGGTGAGAATGGATTTCTACGAATTTATCCCTGGAATAAATTAATAATATTTGAAAATAATAGAGATCGGGTACCTATATATATTTTCCCCTTCCATATTCTTGATTGTATTAGGATAGTAACTTATTACTTGGTTCTTCCACCAAATCTCTCTCAAGTTCATAATATGTTCTTTGTATCTCTCCTAAGGAAGTACATACTCAATCCTCCACATGTAATGAACTCAAAGGTCTTAAAATTGAAGAAATATATATATTATGAGGAACAATAAATGAGGATTCTGGAATGTAGGTATTAATTACTATGAAACAAGACCGCTCACTTTGTTAATGTTTTGGGATGAAAAAATAAATTTGAGGCAGCTATGAGCGAACCTGAGGATGGGATGAGGAAGAAGTATCCTTGGTTATTTGTATCATAGTGAAATAATTTAAAGGAAAATCATTTTAAATGGGTAGAATGTAACACCCCGATATTTTATAATATATTTCTTTTTGAAATAAATTTTATTTGATAGTTTTCTTTACACGCAACACCGAGTTTAAATGAACCGCAATATACTATTGAAATATTATTATTTAATATGAAAGTTATTTCCTAGCCATTGAATTGTAGGATATAAATAATACTAACTAAATTATTAAAAAAATATTTGTTTTTTACATGTATAAATTTAATTCATTAGTTATCAATTGATTATAAATGAAAATAAAAATTATTTGAAAGTAAAAAAGAAATGTTTTTCTGAAAAAACATTTTTTATGAATGCAATGTGATTTTCTCTTAATAAATTAATTTAATCATTATTGGTGACTGATTATAATGAAATATATCTATTATATATGCAATATTATTTTTTATCATTCATCAAAAAAACTATCTAGGCATGGGATAAGAATAAATCCAATTTTATGCTAAAAACTGTATTTTTCTAAAAAATGGTATCGTCACATTTTTCTCACTTATTACAAAATTTACTTATTAAACATATATAAATTGAATATTTAAAAATAAATTAAATATTTATAACCAATATTTCCAAATTTTATAAATATTTCTCTTTTATTTTATGCTTTATGAATAGTAATTGTGGTAAATTTTATCAACTCAAAAAAGGTTAAATCGGGTTAACCTAGGATAAAACTAAGTGTTAAGGTCATAATTTTTCATATTAATTATTATTTGATGAAGTAAATTCATCCATTATCACCTTATTCTTTAAATTTAATTTTTTTAATGGATGTGTTTCCATGAAAATGACCTATATATTATTTAAAACCAAGAAAAACAAAAAATGTCACTCTCTTACTTTTAAATATCACTTAAGTGTTTACAGAGGGAAAAAATAAATTTTTGAATAAATATAAATGGTTATTTTGAAAATAATGAAATTATTTTAATTATTTTAATTTATTTGTAATTTTTATTGATTATATAATTAACTTAAATTCTTACCCAATATCGACACAATATTTCTTCAATTAATAGAAAAATATAGTAAATGATTTTTAAAAATAATAAAAGTAAATTTTTTTATGTGATTTATAGTATTAAAAAAATTAAATATATTAATATAACATATTATTGATGTGTTAAAGGTTTATATTTGAATTCCATCATTATCTTGAAGTTTTCAATGCCAAATTAAATGATTAGTGTCAAAAATAAAATTAATGATATATTATATAAATAATATTTTATTAAATTATTTAGAAATCATAAAAAATATTTAAAGAGGAAAATGGGGATAATATATGGTCTAAAATTTTATCACTTTTTAATTTATGTTTTAATTTGTACATTATAAGTTAAATTATAACCCCTTATGATTGAAAAAGTACATATTGTGGTTAAGGTAAAAATTGGTTAACCAAGTGGTTAATCAAAACAATAGGGTTTAAAATGAAACAAAAACCTATATAAATTTAATTTAATTATTATATTTAGACTTTATAATATTTTTAATCTAATATTTGGTGATTTGGAAGAATTTTTTTCAAGAATTACTTAGTTATATTTTAATATTTTTAGAAATTTTAAGTGTATCATTTCCTTCACTTATAAAAGTACACCCCTTCCCACTCTTCTTTACACCAATTTGAGAAATCTAGATCAGAAATAACCTATATATTTATATTTCCAAAATCAATATACATATTCCAGATGTGATGTTTATCCAAAAATATTAACCCTGGGGTCTTTAATAGTATATCTAATTGTGTTATTTCAAAGAAGAGGTAATCACCTTAACCGGTCACTTCTTTTTTACAACTTCTTTTTACCACCTATAAATATATGGTATTTATCATAATATAATAAATTAAATTTCTTAAACATATTAAAATTTTATTATTATTATAAAACCACCATTATCCACTCTCTTCTCCAACAAATGAAAAATGATAACGTTGCTCATGAGTATGTGTAGACTACCACCACCACGAAGCGATGTGATTCATTTTTTTGTTTACGCTTTACATGGATGGTAATAATGTTGTATTTAATAAAAATACATGATATATTAATTATTATATAAATTTTAATTATTAATTACCTCTTTTTTATTCTATATATCAAAAAGTGAAAATATCATTCATGTGTATGTACGACCTACTGTCTTTATGAACAGTATAATTAATTTTTCTATATCTATCTTTTATGAATTACTCTAAATAAATATATGATGAATATATATGATATTTATATAATGAATAAAATTCAATATAATATTGAACCATGATAAAATTACATGTATTAAAACTACTGAACTAAAACATACATAAAAAATGAAGTAGTTATTATCGGAAACATTGATTTTTTCAAAACATTATAAATAAATAGGAGATAAAATATTATATGGTATAATATATATGATTATTTTTTAATAATAGATTTATAATAAATATATATTTATTATACAGGAGGTTTTAACTCATACGAATGAATACATACTTGAGGTAGGGGTTTATTTTTCAATCTCATCATTATTTGGGATTATTTATGTTTAAGTCCCCACTAGAGGAATTATATTATATTTATATGTTAATAAAAATATATTTTATTATACTATATTTATTTTTATAAATTAAAATCATTCCTTTCATTTTTCTATCTTTATGTACTCAATATTCCAAAATAATGTTTTATGGAAAACTGAACTCGTTTTTCAACTCAGTTGGGAAAATTTCTCTTACATGTCAATATTTTTATTAAAATGTAAAAAATGATGTTTTTAATTTTATCCAATTATTTATTAAATACATTTTTAATCATGTTTTAATTTTTTTTAAAAAATTAAAATGGATCTTCTTATAGTTTTCTGAATGAGGTACATTTGGACCTTTTTACAAAAAAGTTTGATATGAATGTTTTTTAACTTATATGACATGAAAAAAATTTCTAAACATAATGCCCACTCATTTCATTGAAAAGTAGTTTACAAGTTTACAAGTTTATTTAAAAAGAAAAAAATTTTCTTTAATATTTGTTAAATTTTTAGATTCATAGATAAGTGATTTAAATTGAAAAAGGGTATTTTCCTCCAGAAATTTTCCAATGATATATTTAAAGTAATATCATCTATATTAAAATAATTTATTGAATATTGTTATTTAATTTAGTTATACTCTTATTATATCATCCACTATATTTATTTAGATGTTTTATGATCGAATTTACTGGGTAAAGTATTTATATTTTTTATATTATTTTTTCCAATAAGGATAGATAATTATTTTTAAGGCATATTGATTAAGAAATGTTGTTTATTAATATGAGTAATGCATTGGGATTATTTAGTGATGGGTGGGGCATGGAATTACATAGACCTTTAATGAATCAGTAGGTCTCATGAGACAAAATATATTGGGTATTTGGTCATTACCTTACCCATTTTGAAATATTTCTTAGCACGAGGGCTTGATGGTAAGTTTTAGGTGTATAAAATTATGTATTCCATCATTATGAAATCAGTTATTGATGTACATGTGATAATTTACATTGTTAAGATATTAATGGATAAGTTTATATCTCATGTTATTATTTATATAACGATATTTTATCATCACTTATTCTTTCTATACTATTAATTCCATATTTAGAATCCGTTGTATGTTGATGTGAGCTGTAAATTTTCGTATTTTTATTTGTTATTCATTGAAAATAAACCTCATTTTAGTTTAATTACTAGGTAAATAAATGTTACTATTGATTTTAATAAATTAAAACTTAATTTTAACTTGGATTTAAATATGTTATTTATTGATAAATACATCTATTGATTTAAATTGTAAAGATAATTATTTATTTTAGGGTGGATTTTAATAATACAATAAGCAAGGATGTGAAATTTTTCAGGGTTGAAAATTAAAAAGGGAAAGAGTGGCCGTGACATCCATGGTCATTAGGATTACTATAAGTGCTACCATATGTTTCCCCCAACTTGAATATTTTGCTTCATGATAGGCATGGTGATTGTGCCTTAAGACTACCACGAGCACTTCTCATAGTCACCTGACCACCTTACTACAACCTATTGTCATTGTAGGAATATCTACTGTGAGTTCTAATAATTGATCGTGTGTAATAAATAAAATCTAAAAAGGAAAGAATATATGACCACATGAATAATTTTATTTACTATTCCACCAATCTCATGGTAGGCATATATACCATAAACTCTGCTTCTTAGAATACATCTTACAGTAAAGACACTGACTCTGAAATTCACGATAATCATGCTTACCACAAGTTTCACCCACCCTATCGTGCCTCTTCTTTCCCTAAATCCATCAATAGAATCCAAGCATCATCCTCTATTGAAGATCATAAACTATTATATGTAAAATTATTGAGGTCCAAAGGCTAGTATTTTCTTTAAAAAGTGGTAGATTCCACCCCCATTTATGTGCCTCCACCCTGAGGAATAAGAGAGTGACACATAGCCTGTCGATGCCACCTTTGGTTGCTAACCCTAAATTTTAGATTTTGATTAAGTGGAGATAATTTACTTGGATATTATCAGTATTAATTTTCTCCCATTTTATCCCCACTTTGACTAAGGTACAGATCAAATTTATCACTCCATGAGTGAGTCATCCCTACCCATACAGCTTCTGAGGGAGCCCTGGTATTCCATTCTGTTGTGAAATAAAATGCTATTTTTCAACACCAGAGCCACAAAAAAGGACCAGGTTCCTATGGTAACTTGAAGAATACAATGGAACATAATTTTTTTTCTTCATTTAAATAAATACTCTCCATCATTAAATAGAACTTCTATCAAGTTCGAGTTTCAAGAATGAGGTGATTAGAAAGAAACAGTCTACGGAGAAGATGAAGTGCCACTAACAATAAAAATTTTGGCCTTAGCCGACTAATGATGGTAGAAGATAATTTTAGATTATGTAAAAAGTAAAATCTCAAAGGTCAAATAATTTTTTCCATGTTCTCTGAGAAATAAAAAAAGGCCCGTAATTAAAATCCCAAGCCCACTTCACTTAACCCACTATTTTTAAGCAATGGATTATTCCACATGTAAAATAGACAACTCATACTAAACCATGGAAAGTGTAACTTCTACCTGGAATTATTGAAATCAAATAAGAATATTTCTCTTCTCACATGGAGAGGATTTTCCCATCATCTATAAAATTAATTCAGGTAGGATGATAAAAAGGGACTCAAATAGGAACAAGTTAGAAAACTTACTCTGGAAGGTTTCCGTCAAAAACTATTTTGTAATTTAATTTTATTTTATAATACTCCAATTATGTCACATTAAAACCCTTTTGGTTAGTCCAAGGATAATATACACCCCATCCCTATTTTTATTAATTATACTCTTTCAATGTTCTAACCCCTCTGTGGAATTTACTGGTTTTGATAGTAGATGCCGCATTGGAACTCTTACCATTAAATTCTTATGCTTACTTTTATAATTACACACACAAGTCACTTGAATTAAACCCATTGCATGAGATAGAAAATAGTGGATTAAATTATGGGGTAATTGGGGATATCCAAGTACCAGGCTAGGCAGAGTGGAGGAATACAGTGATCATTTTATTTATTTATCTGAACCAATATTTCTTGATTTGAGTAATCATTTGGATTCAATTGATGATAGGATAATTATAAATCAATTAATAATGATTCAACAGGTGAGTAAGGAAATAATCAAAGGATTTACCACTAATTACTTAATTTTATTTCAAAACAGACTCCATTATATTTACTATCTCTTTAAAAATTGAACCACTAAAACAAAATTTAAACACATCTTTAACACTGACTATCCTATACAAAATATGACTCCCAATTTTATTTCATTTTTCTAAAGTTCAAATTTTTTTTGCTGAGCACCCCACAACAGGAGGTCATCAAGCTTGGAATTTTTTCCAAGTAATTACAGTGTATTTAAAAAAAATTAATTTTTTTTCAAATAACCAGATCGAGTTCTTCCCACCTTACTAGTTTTGATCCAGAGGTTTAGAGAACAGTGTTAGCCAAAATCAGAACATTAAGAAATAAAAAACATTAAGAAAGAGAGTTTTTCATCATTCCATTGGATGATTCTATCTCCTCGTCTTCATCCTCCTTGAAATATTTAATATAAAGTGAATATATAAAATTAAATCTAGGCCAAGTTAGTAGAAATTTGAGAGAAATTTATGCACCCAATTTCAATATCAAAAATAAAAAATTACAATTAAATGATCAAAAAGACTATGAAATCAAAACATAAATGGTTAGGATATTTCCTATGTTTCATAGTTTATCTATAGAATACCCCAATTATCACTTCATATCATTTAATGAATTTTGTATTGGATTTAGAACTAGAGGATTCACTAAGGCTCAAATTATCTGGAATGCATTCCCATTCTCACTTGGAGGAGCAACCAAGTATTTTCACTAAAACCTGCATCAAGGAGAATTCAACTCATGGGAAGATTTGTAGAAGGAGTTTCTCTATAAATTAATTCTTGCTTCAAGAATTTCCCAACTTAGAAAATAAATTTATGGAATCAAGTAAGAAAATGGAGATAATGTTTATGATTTTTGGGAGATATTATAGAATCTAACTTCTTCCTACCCATGGAAACTATATGAAGAACATCACTTCTTGATATGTTTTTACCATGTGCTTATGGATAGTGACTGAAACCTACTTGATGATTCTTCAGGAGGGGCACTTATTGATAAGTCACCAGCTTAGGTGAGAGAACTTATTGCAAGGATCTCACAAAATTACCAACATTTTGGTACCAGAACTTCAACTAGAGAAGTTTATGAGGTAAAAAGTTCCAACCCACCTTTTTTAGAAAATATAATTGAAAAACTAACTTCCCTTGTGAGATAATTAGTTATGAATAAAGTATAAGAATCATCATCTACCACACCCCTATGGGCCTATCAACTCTGTTACACCTAGGAACATTTCACAGATGGATTCCCTCAAATTAGAGGAACTAAAATTTGTGATGAAATGTCCCAAAGGAAATTCTAGAATAAACAAAGTATTCAACAAGGATTTAGATAATTCCCCACTCACTAATTTAGAGTAGGGATCATGTAGTCTCAAAGGCCACCATTTCATCAAACTTCTCAATAGAATTTTCAAACCCACCATTTCAAATATATATTTACAATCATTTATAAGATACCAGAAAGAAATACCAAAAGAACAATCCATGAAATATATATTTATACAAGTAATATAATCTCAAATTAATCATCACACCACCCTCACTACTCATGGGTCATAATTAAAAGAAGTAAAAGGACAATTTGGCCAACTCATGACCACCCGGAACAATATGGTAAACCAAGGTTCAAGATAGATCCATTCTTAGAAAATTCCAAATCCTAAAGGAATTGTAAATTATATTACATTGAGAAGTAAAAAAGAACTAAAAGATAGTAGAATATCACCCCAGGAAATTAAAACTGAAAGTGTACATCATCAAGAATTAGAATAATTTTATGAAGGAATAGAACCTCAAAAAGATAACCATAAGGCACCATCTAAAGAAAAAATAAAGATCATGGAATATCCAAATCCATCCCCCCTTCCCTGTAAGAATTCAATAACCACAAAAACACAAGGAGAAATTATTACATAAAGAGTCTCTGAATGTTTTAAAAAAATTAAAAAAATAATATCCCCCTGATGTAAGTCATTCAACATATGAAAAAATCATTAAATATATATGAATTTATAGAAGAAAGTTAATTAAATTAAGAGGTGTGGCTGGGTATGAATGTTTATTCTTTTATTACCCCTTAAATTTCCCAAAAAATCCAGGATCAAGGTACTATTTTTATTCCCCTCATAATTGGTCAGCTTAATTTTTCCAATGCATTGTGTGACTTGGGATTTTAAATTAATGTAATTCTTTATTCTATATATTCTTATTTTAGATGTGAGAACTTAAACCCACTCATGTATTTGTGAATATTTCCAATAGAGCCACTGCTTACCTAGTAGGAGTCCTTGAAGATGTCTTAGTAAGTGTAAAATGTTTCCCATTTCCTGCTAACTTCTACATTTTCAACATAGAAGAAGGCAAAGGTAAATATCATTATCCTGTTATTCTCATAAGAACCTTTCCAAAAATATATAAAACCATCATAAATTTCAATGAAGGAACCATATCCATGAAATTTGGGGAGGAAATAGTAGATTTCAACATAATCAATTTAATGAAAAAATCACATAATGAATATTTTATTTTCACATTAAAACATTTTTTACTCCATTATTCTTATAGGAAAGAAATTGAAATGTTTGATGATATAATTATACTAGTAGAAACTTTGAAAACACCCAACTAACTTGACATATATATTTTTTAAAATAATTAACCTAGATTCAATATCAACAATGGATTAATTTGAATAAATTAATGAAAATTATTTTTATGAGTTACTAAAAAGTGATACTGACATTTATTCTTTCCATGTACAAGACACCATCAAATAGAATGGTGAATTGAAAACATATTCAGAAAATACCTCCTGAATTAGAAATAAAGTTTCTGCCCTAGAATTTAAAATATTCCTTTTTAAAGGAGGATAAACAACTACCCATCATAATTTCCAATAATTTAGAACTTGACTATGAGAAAAAACTTTTGAACATCATGATAAATAATTTTAATGACATTGGATAGATATTGGGGGATAATCCAAGAATAAACCCTACCACCTTAATTTACTAATTTTTTATTGGAATAAGGATCTTAGTTGGTAATATAACTTCACAGTAGACGTAAACCAACTATCTTGTAGGTATCCAAAAAATAATTATAAATACTTTTAAAATATGAAATAATCTATACCATATTAGACTCACAATGGGTGAGACCCATTAAAATTGTTCCAAAGAAAAATTGTTACACAATTATGAAAAATGAAAACAATGAATTAATACCCATTAGAATCCAAAATAGATGGGGATTTTTTTGAATACAGGAAACTAAATAATGGAACTATAAAATACCAATTTAGTATAGCCTTTGTAGAACAAATTATAGAAATGATATCAGGAAAAGGACATTATTACTTCCTTTAAGGTTCTCTAGAAATTTTCAACGTAAAATTGCTCCATATGACCAAGAAAATACCACCTTTACATTCCCCTCTATTAAATTTTTCTACTGAATGGTTCCTTTTGGTCTCTGCAATTCCCTAGGTACCTTTTAACATTTCATGGTAAGAATTTTTTATATCTGATAAAAAATTATTTAGAAGTATTCCTTGATGATTTCATTGTGTTTGGTACTAGTTTTCAAACTTGTATAGAAATATTGGAAAGGGTTTTACAAATATGTATTGAGAAAAAATTGGTTTTGGATTTTGAAAAATTTCATTTTATGATAGAAAATGGAAAGTCTTGTGTGATTTAATTTCTATAGAGGGAATTGAAGTCAAAAAATAAAATTTGGATTTCATTTATACATTACAATACCACACCATAATCCATCACATTAGATCATTTTTTACATGTTGGGTTTTATAAAATATTCATTAAGGAATTTAGAAAAGTTGATTTCCCCCCAACTAATTTATAAAGGAAAGAAACTAAAATTTTATTTTAAGAATCATGCCAGACATCCTATGATAAATAGAAAAAATATTTAACCACTTCCCCATAATTTTACAACTAGATTAGAGTCACCCATTTGATATACTTTGTGATGAATCCATTAGATATGTAGGGTTTGTGGTGTATTAGAGGATTAGTAGGATTCTACAATTGATAGCCTACATCTCATAAACCTTGGATGCTACCCAGATAAACTATACAACAATAGAGAAGGGTTTGTGTGTATTGTTATAGATTTTTAAAAAATTTATTCTTATATTTTAGGAAGTAAGGTAATTTTTTATCATATAGCATTAGATATTTGATCAAGAAGACTGATTCCCATCCTAGAATGGTAAGATGGATATTGTTGCTACAATCATTTAAACTAAAGGTTCAAGACAAGAAGGTATGTAAAAATATAGTGTAAGACCACGGGAGAATAATACCTCACACTGGTGAGGTATAATTACTCCTAAATACTAGCCCAGGTATATCCTTACCTAGTGATCAATTGTACAGCCTAACTCTAGTTCCTTAATATGTTGATTTAGTGAATTTTCTGGTCACATCCAAGGTAACTTTCTTCTTCTCTAAGCACTAACCTTCTAAATTAAAATTTGAACCAAAACACTATGGTTGGGACATGCCTTATTTATTACAAAGGTGTAATGATCAAATCATTAGAAGATGTATTCTTGAGGAAAAAATACATTTTGTATTTTCTTTTTTCCACACACTTGCATGTGGGGGCCATTTTGGAAATTAAAGAACTGATTGGAAAATTTTTGAAGGTATATTGTTTTGGAATACCATTTTTAAAAACCCTTATGATTTTTTTCAAAATTGACTAAAATAAAAAATTACTACTGAAATTTCTAAAAGAGAAGAAATTACCCAAAAACCGTTTATTTTTTTGAAATATTTGAGGTTTGGGGAATTGAATTTATAATACCTTTTCTTATATAATTATAATTTTTCTATAAATTATTAGAAATATACTATGTGTCGAAATTTATTGAGGCCAAAGCCATCTAGGACAATGAGTCAAAAACTGTAATTGAATTTATTAAATCAAACATATTTTTTAGGTTTGGAATACCCTAAGATTTTATCAGTGACCAATGAACCAATTTCCATAAAAATAATATAGAATATGTCCTGAGAAAATATGTATTACACCATAAAACCTCCACTTACTACCACCCATATACAAATAGACTAGAAGAGGTGTCCAAAAGAGAGGTTAAAAGGATCCTAGAGAAAATAATACAACCCAACTAAAAAGATTGGAATAAGAAGCTATAATTTTACAATGGTTGTATATAACTACCTACAAAACCACATTAAGTATGTCTATTTTCTAAATTGTTAATGGTAAACATTTACACTTTACAATTGAGTTGCAATACAAAGCCTATTGGGCTGTCAGATGAGTAAACCTAGAATTTAGTAAGGATTGAGACTAAAGGAAATTGCAATTAATAGAGATTTAAGAATTGAGGAGATAGTAATATGAGAAATTGATATTATATAAGGAAAAAAAATAAAATCTTCCCATGAAAAGTTGATCAAGAAAATATAATTCCAAGTTGGAGATAAAGTATAGTTGTTTTATTCAAGGCTGAAACTCTTCTTGGGTAAGATTAGTTCCAAATAGACTGGGCCATATACAGTAATTAACACTTTCCCTTTTGGTGCAGTTGATATTTCAAAAACTGGTTAAAAGAAACCATTCAAAGTGAATGGTCAACAACTAAAGATGTACTAGGAGAAATTTTGGAAAGAATCTATGGGGGGGTATAGACTCCCCCTAATGCTGAAAATTAAACACTACCATGTTGTCTCTTTCCCTCATTTTGGTCATGATATTTATTGTATAGAACTATATTTTTTAAACAATTGGATACTAAAATTCAACTGGTATATTATTATAACTAAGTGTGGGGGAGAGAAAAGCTAGAATTTATAAATAAATAAAAACCATTTTTATAGAAAATACAGGATTTTACATTACACTTTGTATAATTACTTTTTTAACTTTCACCTTTTTTATTGAACATCAAATATTTCATTTCCTATTTTAAAATTATTATGTTATAGTTGGTGTAATTCATGGGTTCTAAAGATGTAAGAATTAAAATGATTATTGAGTGAATTTCTTACAACTTTTATGAAAGTTTGGTCTTAGAATGAATCAATAGAATGCGAGTGAAAAAAATTTGGTGGAATCAATTTTATAAATTTAAGTTAATGGAATTTAGAACTTGATCTATGGAATCTTGACCTCTATGAGAAATAAAAAATTATAAATCCAACTTAAATGAAAATTATATAATTCCATTTAATCTAGAATAAAAATGTTAAATTGGGAACCCACAATGGATCTCTGGGACAAGGGAATTGGGTGAGTTTCTGTAATTAAATAAATCCATTTAAAATAAGTTCTTTCCACACAAATATGGATGAGAAAAATAAAATCAAAATGGACTTGTCAAAAATGAGTCCATTTAGATGAGGAGAATATTTAACCCTTAAAAATATGGTTAATTGGATTATAACACATTAATTTAAGTTGTATCAATGAATTGGGAAATCAAACTATGGTTTAAGAAACTTAATAAAGAGGGGTGAAAGGAAGTTCTTTTTGTTAAAAACTTTATTTCATTTAATATAATTTGATCCACTGTTGATCTAAAAATTTGATTAAATTGAAATAAGGTAGTGCCTTTATTTATATATGAGGCATTATAAGTTAAACAGTGAATGATTTGGTGTGTTTTCTCTTCTTTAGAATATTAATTTAATTAGGCAAGATTATATTTATTTTTATTTTTATTTTTTAATAATTGATATTCAATAATAAATTTCCCAACATTGAAACAGATTAAGTGTGGGGGATTTATGTGAGCTATAAATTTCCATATTTTTATTTATTGTTCATTGTAAATAACCTTCATTATTGTTTAACTCTGAGGTAAATAGTTATTTTTATTAAATTTTGTAAATTATAACTTAAATGGAACTTGGATTTAAATATGGTATTTATTTAAAAATACATATTTTGAATAAAATTATAAATCCAATTATTTATTTTATGGTGGATTTTAATACTACATTAAGCAAGGCTATGAACTTTTATAGGTTGAAAATTTGAAAAGGCCAAGAGTGACCATGACATCCAAGGTCACTAGGCTTACCACGGGAGAGGACCATATGCTTACCCCTACTTGAACTTTTTATTTCATGGTAGGTATAGTGAAAGTTCCTTATTCCATTCACAATCACTACCCATGGTCATGTAACCACCTTATTTCACCTTATTGTCACGGTATGAATACCTATTGTGAGTTCCAACAATTGAACGTGTGTTCTAAAGAAAATCTAAAAATTCAAGAATAGATCACTAGATGAATAATTTTATTAATTATGCCACCAATCTCATGGTAGGTATACCTACCATGAAACCCCCTTCTCAGAATACATCTTGTGATCAGGAAAATGATCATGACATTCACAGTAAGCATTCTTACTAAAGTTTCACCCACCATATCATGCCTCTTGCTTCATTATAACCATCAACAGATCCCAATACTCCTCCTCTTCTGAAGATAATAAACCCTTTTATGAATATTTACTCATGTCTAGAGGCTAGGATATTCTCTAAAAAGAGGGAGATACCACTTCCATTAATGTACCTCTATCCCGAGGAAGAAAAGAGTGACACCTTCTCTACCGACACCACATTTGGATTCCACCCATGAATTTCAAATGCTGATGGAGTGGATCTACTTTTCTAGAAGATTTGTGACATTAATCTACTCGAATTTTAGCTCCACTTTGACTGAGGGATAGATCCATCCAAGTTCACCATGAGTGAATCCACCCTACCCATATAGATTCTGAGGGATCCCTCGTACTCCATTATATCATGAAGGAAAATAGTACTTGTCAACACTTTATTTGCACAGAAAAGGACTAGGACCCCATGGGAACTTGAAGAAGATAAGATAATAGTGTTTTCCATGCCATTTAAATAAATTCTCTCCACCATTAAATATAACTATTATTAGGTGTGAACTCTGAGTATGAGGTGAGCAGAAAGAACCAATCTATATAGAATCTACAACACCACTAACCAGCAAATGGTTAGCCTTCACCAGCTAATGATGGGATAATCAAGGTTCAGATTCTTTTTGAATTTACTTATCATCGGTAAAAAAATTCTTCCCATTCGTTTTGTGAAATAACAAGCCCCATAATTAAAATCCCATGACAACTTCCCTTTACCCACTACTACAAAGCATTAGATTATTCCAACCCCAAAAAAGGAAAACTGGAATGGATCAAGAAAAGTGGACCTACTCCATAACATTATTTAAATCAAAGAGGAAGCTTATGCATCTCACATGGAGAGGAGTTTCCCGTAGTCTATTAAAGGGATTCAAGTAGGAGGAGAAATAATGAATCGAATGGTATGAATGTGAAGAACTTAATCTGGAAGGTATCCATCTGAAACTCCTTTATAATTTTATTTTTCTTTTTTACTACTCTAATAATGGCACATTAAAACTATTTTACTTCATACAATGAAAATCTAACCCCCCCCCTCCCACCCCCACCACTCTATTGATGAATTCTACTCTTTAAATGTTATAACTCCTCTATAGAATTTACTGATATTATAGTAGAGGTTTCATCTAAACTCTTACCTTTAAATTATTCTTCTTAATTTTGTGATTTCATACACAAGAAACCTATATTAAACCCACAACATGTGGTAGAAAATAGTGGATGTAATTTAGGGGTAATTAGGGATATCCAAGTACCAGGCTAGGTGAGGTTAAGGAATACAGTGATCATTGTGTTTCTTTATCTGAATCAAAATTTCCTAATTTAAGTAATAATTTGGATTCAATTGATGATTGGATAATTAGGAATCAATTGAATAATTATTAAATAGTTGAGTGGGCATAAAATCCATGGAAGTACCACTAAATCCCCAATTTTTTTTCAAAACCAGCCCCATTTTATTCATTATCTCTTTAAAAACTAAACTCCTAAAACAAAATTTAAGCACACTTTTAACACTAACTTCCTAGATATAATTTGAGTCCCACTTTTACTGCATTTTTTTGGGGTTAAATTTTTGTTTTTCTTAGCACCCCATAACAGGAGTTCAACATATGCATACCCTTACATATCATTTTATCTCACCCCTTTCTTTTGTTTCCTTTCCCTATGATTCCAAGAGGTGTATTATGATTGACATGTAGAGATATGCTAAAGGTAATAATGGTGTTCTCAAATAAAATACTATTTTCTTATGTTTTCAAATGTAATTTAGGATTTAAGAATGTATCTAGTTTACCAATACAACCAAAATATTCTATCCTTTGGGATGTGATCTTTTGTATCTAGTACCAATGTAATAAAGTAACCCCTAAATCTAAGCTACTAGGATCAGGTTCTTTCCACTTTTCAATTATCGACTTGGACATATAAATGAGAAACTCATCCAAATATTCTATAGACATGTTTTTTCTGAATCATTAAATCATGAATCATTTTACATGTGTGAATCTTTTTTATTA
The DNA here is from genome assembly GCA_963277665.1 of Viscum album. Classification (NCBI taxonomy): domain Eukaryota; kingdom Viridiplantae; phylum Streptophyta; class Magnoliopsida; order Santalales; family Viscaceae; genus Viscum; species Viscum album. Next base: position 751,445,122 of record OY728132.1, on the reverse strand, counting down.
TGTAAAATGAGAAAATCACGTCTAATTGTAAAGGGTGAAAGGTTTAGTTGACTATATGATCTTATACATAGTGATGTATGTAGACCAATGAGTGATCAATTAAGTGGTGTTTTTAGGTACTTTGAAACCTTTGTTGATGACTTAATTTTATATGGTTATGTGTCTCTATTGATACATAAGTATGAATATTTTGAAAAATGAAAAGAGTTTTATAATGAAGTGTAGAATCAATTAGGAAAATGCATTAAGATTCTCTAATAAGGTTGTTGTGGTCAATAATTAATCTTGGAATTCACTAAATATATAAGAGATTGTGGGATTGTTCTACAACTCACTCTTCATACAACACCATAATGGAATAATGTTCTTAGAGGAGGACTTGAACCCAATTAGACATGGTTCAATTGATTATGAGTCGATGTGACCTTCCTATTTTATTCTGGGGATATGATCTATAAATTATTTTATTCCTAGTTAATCAAGTATGAATAAAGTATCAATGAAGACACTATATGAGGTATGTTATGGGAATCATCCCAATATATATTTATGATAATTTGGGGTTGTAATAAATATGTACAACATTTAGAATATGATACAATGAGTTTAAAAATACAAAAAATCTTATTTTTTAGTTATCCCAAAGACACTATGGGATATTAACTTTGTAATCCTACTAAATAAAAAGTGTTTATGGCCTAATTTAGTGTTTTATATGAGAAGTAGAACATAATTCAAGGAGTTACTAGGAGGAAAGTTAAACTTATAAAAGTTTAGAGCCAAAAAAATATGAATTTTTTTAAGATGGGAGTTGAGTCAATTCCACAAATTGTTGTGGAATAAGAATCAAATTAGGTTACATAAGAACCTTAAATTTATTGTAGGATTCATTAGGATCCATGAGTTATTGGTTTCTTATGGAAAATTATAGTGAAGTAATGCCCATAAGTTATGAACCTACTACCCGTTAAGAGTTATTAAGAGTTTTGATTCTGATAAATGGTTGAAATTGATATATTTTGAAATAGTCTCCATGTACACTAACCAAGTTTTGAACTTGGTGAATGTACCTAGAGGGATCATACCCATAGGGTTAAAGTTCATTTTCTATAAAAAAACTGATATGTATGGTGGTGTTTCAACATATAAATCATTCCTGGTGGTAAAGGGTTATAATTAAATCAAGGTAATGAATATTAATATACCTTTTCATTAATTTCGGTGATAAATTACATTTAGATATTTATTCCATATAATATCATTATGATTATGAGATATATCAAATGAATATTAAAACTTCTTTATTTAAGGGAATTTTATTCATGGATTTGTATATGATACAACCAAAAATGTTTTGAATTTCCAAATGAGTTTGCTAAAGTTTTCAAGCTATAATAATTCATTTATAGATCGAAGAAAGATTCTAAAAGTTGGAATATCCAGTTTGATGATGTGATCAAAGAGTGTTATTTTATAAAAAATGGAATATTATCATTTATAAAAGTATAATGGTGGGATTATGGTAGTATTTTAGATATTTTATATGATGATGTAATTATTATCAGAGATTATATACCGACTTTAAACTCTATAAAGATGTGGTTGAAAAAATTATTCTCAATTAAAGACATGGTTGAAGAATATAATATAATGGGTATGAAGATATATAGAGATGTTTCTAATAGCTTTGTTGGACTGAATTAGAACACATATAATGGTAAATTTATAAAAAACTTATCCTTGAGTACTCCAATTACAGTTTTTTACCAATATTTTATGGAAAAAATATTAAGAAGATTAAATATCATTATAAATAGTTAGAAAGGATGGATAGGATTCCTTATGATTTTCCATAGGATCTATCATGTATATCATGTTGTATAATTCACCAGATGTTTCTTATAGTTTGAAAATTAGAAGTAGATGTCAATTTAATCTTTCTAAGAGTCACTGATTTGTTGTGAAGAATATCCTTAATTACTTAAAAAGAACTAAGGATATATTCTTGGTATTTAGTGGAGAGTATGAGATCATTGTAATGGGTTACACTAATGATAGTTTCTAATTCAACAAAGTTGTTATGAGATCTCAATATGGTTTCTAATTTTTCATAAATAATGGAGCTATCAATTGGAAGAGTTATAAACAATACACTATAGCATACTCAATAATAGAGGAAAATTAAATTACTATATCAAATGATGTAAAGGAATCTATTTGGTTCAATAAATAAATTTCTAGACTTGATGTGGTTTATAGAACTAAGGAATTAATCAAGATTTACTGTGATAACAATGGAGTTATTTATTAGGATAAGGAACTTCAGTCTCACCAAAAAACCAAGCATATCTTTCAAAAATACCATATAATTTGAGAAATCATTGAGGGTGGAGATGTAAATATATATTGGGTGGATATAGAGGAGAATGTAGTGGATCCATTGATGAAATCATTATTACAGAAAACCCATGAGGGCTATATTGAATCTCTTGGAATAAGATATGGTTGAGATTGGATTTAATAGTTGTAAAATGTATCATGGTTTTATAATAAAGGTAATATCCATTTATCATTCATCAATGTCTTTATTTATGGTTTAATTAAGTTTTAAATCATTAAGATGATTCATTTATGGTTATACAAATAGATCATGAACATTTGAAATGTAAAAATTATCATAAATCAATGGGTATAAATTCTTTTAACATATGATGCCTACAAAGAGTTATGGGACAACACTGAAATACCATCATTAAATAATGGGGGTATGTTTAAGGGATGGTACCCCTATTAGAAATATATGATATTTTCTAGCCTAAGATGAAGCTTACTTCCCCCTTGTTCCCCAATAATCTTTGTGGAAAAGGTTCCATCACTCTATCGGTATTAGGGGGTCCTCTCATATCATATGAGAATCCTAGTGGCTGGTGAACCATCTGTGGAAGTGAGAATATTTTGGTTAATACTCTATGATATCAATCAAGCAAGCACCCATTAATTCAAAAGAGATATATTTTTTGGCAGTAAAGGTACACCTATTTATTTATATTCTTCATTTTAACATGTTAGTTCTAGTAATGATAGATCGAGAATTATATGGGTTTCTTCCACTATGTAGATCATTTGATATTCCTCCCAAACGAATCAGATAAGGTATTATGTTTGAAAGAATTCATAAATTTGAATAGATTTGTAATGAAATAAAAATAGATAATTTTAAAATTCATTATTGAAATTTACTGACTTTATATCCCAAAATAGTTCACCTATCATAATAATTAATGTGTACAAATCATGTCATCTCCACCTTATGATGCATGAACTCGCCTAGATATTCTATGGAACTGATAATCTAAGTAAATGATTCAGCTAGTAGACAATCAAAGTCTTTGTGTATGAATTTTTTTGTCACCACACCCTAGTTCAGTTATCTGACTTGTTAGACTAGTCTCTAATACATCTAAAACTATTTTCATAGTTTTCCCAAATAAACCAAAACCTGATATGTTCCTAAATCCACACACCACTATAAATTTTATCCAAATTCTCTGGTACCACTCTATCAGGACCCCACCCCTTGAGACCCCTCCCTGGATCAAATATGATAATGAGAGTGGCCCCCTAAATTTTTCCTCTAATAGGCCATGGTTTAAAAACTAGATTTGAGTGTATAATTCATACAAATAATAGGCCTTAACATCAAAATAACATAGAAGGAGTCTATAAAATAAATCCAAACCTCCAATCCATGAATAATAAATAATATATAAATAACTAATATCATAATAATGTATAATTCATAAATTCATTAAATCATAATAATGAAATAAAATTATCTATGAAAAAACAACCACAAACCTCAAATATATAGAAAACCCCAGATATCCAATATACCTCAGTGGTATATGTATAAATCCTTAAATACCAAGATCCTATTATCATCCATAATCACTAAGTTGAATTTTCTTAATACCACTATCAACATGACTCTATAATATTAAATATAAAATAAGGAGTGAGTATATCCACATATTCATTAATTCATCCCCTAAGGATGAAAAAACATGTAATATCATGGAATCATAATAATCAAATAATTCTAATTATAAGACATATTCATGTCCTCATAGCTTCGTACCAACTAATGGTAAACTAGTTCAATAAAAAATAAATAAACTATATCATTTTATAATCCTAAGATACTACCAAAAAGTTAATATCATTCAAGAAAATCTACATATCATAGTACATAACTCTATCTCATTAGATTATTCCCTTACAAATATCACCATAAGTATCACTCCCCAAATATCAAGGTGTATATAATATAATACATACTATCAAAATAAAGAAGATCCCTCATAAATTATTTCTCTTCAGCTCTATCCCACATATCTAATGTCTAATTCCCTATCACCAATCCATTATAATAATCCCACCACATCTTTTATAACTACACCATCTTTGTATTTAAAACCAGCCCTCTATATATCCAATATATATTAACTAGTGGGGTAAGATTGGACATCATATATTACCCATCTAGTTAGTCTACCCACTAATCTAAATGTTGGGTCATGCTCATGATGACTTCTATCAAGTGTTTGTCACATAGAAAATATTACTCTCCTCATTGAAATAACATAAGAAATATAATAAGGAATACTCACATGAATCCCATAACCATAATTGAGATACCAATAAACCATCATCGTGCCCACCCAGTAAACATTATCATCAGATCATTCACATGATAACATAAAATCAAGCCATTATTCCAATAAGGTCTCAATGTAATGTGCCATGTTAAAAGGTTCACATGACTATCCAAACATCCCATTATAATAGTTCCTTCCAATTAGGTAGACACCTATAAGGAGAACCACCCACACGTCATCATCACAATTATTCCATGTCATTATTACAATAAGAGACATAGAGAAAAAAACTCTTCAGGTTAATCCTATATATCCAAACTGATGGAGGTATTACCTAATTTTTTTATATATATGATGTATTTTTATTTGTATCATATGGTATGATAAGCATGTGTTGTAGTGTATGACATATATATTACAGAATATTTGTTTTATGTCATTAGGGTATATTATTTCTTATGATGTGTTGATATCATATTACCACTTCCTTAACCAGTTATAGAGTATAACATGGACATGTCATAATGTTGTGAAGTATATAAAACATATCTTATGATCAATGTGGAGTCTTATTATTGAGAAGGAAAGAGGATGTTAAGTGTTGACATTTAGATTCTCTTTTATATAAGCTATCACTAATTATTAATGTTTTATATAATGAAATGTATGGAGAATTAAATGATAAAATTATTACAGAAATTCATGTGTTATTAGTCAAAGGATTAAAAAAATTGTAATTGTACACTATTTACTTATACATTATGAATGTTTGAGAAAATTTTATAAAGGATCAGGGAGAATCCCATGGGGTTATATAAATAGGTACAAGGTTACAAAAATGGTATTCAAGACTTGTACTTATCATACCTAACTAAAAGTTGTATTCTCCTTATTTATTTTCTTTAAGATGTACTATAATACCATGGGATTATAAGAAGATCCCACCCAAGTGCCAGGTAATTCAGGTCATCATATAAATTCACCATAGGGGTGGATCTCGTTGGTTTTCTTTCAATTGTCTTCATCAAACTCATGTTTTAATATAAGATATTTAGCTAAAATTAGGTGAAAGGTACACATTTTCTTTATTTTATATTATACATGGTTTCAGTTTCATTGTATGATGATCTTGGGATTGTGGTTTCTGGTTGTCTTTCACTACTTGAATAAGTGTTATTCAGTCCTTAGAAACCCATTAGTTGTATCAAAGAAAAGTTCAAAGAGTTAACTAATTTATGGGAACCCTCGTTTATGGATATATGATGAAGTGCATATCACCACCCAAGATGTTCATTGATGATGAAAATACTTGTATAAACTAAGATTTTTAGTAATGGAGTACTCCTATAGGTTCCTATGAATTTCCTGTGGGATATATTCATAGGAGGGAAGGTGTTCCTACCCATCAGTGGTATCAGAGCTTATCATTCTTTAAATGATTCTCAAAATCATGTTTAAAATGAAGAAGAAATTGATATCATATTACATTTCATCAGATAATATATAGATTTTAAATGGTGTTATGCTATATGATATGGGATATCCTAAGCAGTGGCATAGTCGTACTATAAAATATAGGATATCATAATAGGAGACACAATATAAATTCTTTGGTTTTTAAAATATCTTAATGTATGATATAGGGAGATGTTTCTGATGAAAAAATCAATTAGTAGTATTTATAATCCATAAAATTGAGCATTCCATAATCAATATGATTTAGGTTATACAATAAAATATAACTTATCATGTAATGAAGGTGACATAGTGAGCCATCTTTTTCCAATCGTAATGCTTGATATTAGTTTTAAACTAATCACCCCTTATTATATAAGATATAATAACATATGATAGATGGATATTTTATTTATCATAATTCGTAGGCACCTTCCATAAACCATGATATAGGTTGTACATTATATCATGGATTACAACATAGGTGATTCATATAATACAACATAAATGAACTTTTTTCTCTAATTTTTAAATTTAGAATTAAATGAGAAAATTAAAAAATATTCTTACAGATTATGAGAACATATTATAGGATATTTAGTAAATTTATAATGTGTTTATAAATTAATTTATTGTAAAATATTTATAATTAATTATTAATTTTTTATGAAACATTTTATAAATAAATGTCTATAATATTAATTGTAAATATTAAAATACCTTTTATTTATATGGCATGACTTATAATTTTCATAAAAAATACTTATAGAAATCATAAGGTAATTTATAAAATATTTATATATTACAAAATAAGGAAAAATATAAAAGAGATTATATTGAATTATGAATTGTTCATAATTGTTAATATTAAATGTCCAAATTAAAAGGCCTTATATGTGAAAATTATTGAAACCATATCAAAAAGAGTTTGGATTATTGAATTTTCCAAGGCTTAAATAATATTAAATATGAGATATTTTGATTATGTAAAATGTTTAAATAAAATAAATAAAATATAAAATGTTTATATTTAAAATATTATATATTTAAGTAAATTTTGTATAAAGGATAATATGAAAGAGTTTATATTAGAAACAAATATAAAGTGTTTATATTTATTTAATTATGTAATTTTCATAATGCATGGCTAAATTATAAAGTATTTTTTATTTCTTCATTTATGAATTGTTCATAAATTTTATCTCATGTTTATTTTTATGAATTATTCATTTATTTAGTGTTATTATATGGTTAATTCATGAATATAAATGTTATATTATGAATGAATTTTTGGTTTATTTTAAAGAGTTGAATCGCTTCTAAATATTATCATATGTGCATCTGATGAGTTACATATTAGATATGATAAGTGATTTAGTTTTCTTCTACCTTGATGTTGGCTTGTACTAGGTTATGTATCCAAATTAAGATATTAATTATAGTTTATACATATAAAGTGTTATAATTATAATGGAATAGAGTTCTCTCTTGAGTAAAGAACCTTTGGTAAAGGGAATTTTGTTTAGACTTATCAATGGATTATAAGCTTAGGCTCTGTTAAGACAAGTGTGGGTAAGATACCTATCACTCCATACTTACTCTTATAGGGATTATTGTTTTCATAAGACTTTAATACTTTACATGACTCTCTTTCATATTCCTTATACATGTGATGTGTAAGAATCGAGGTTTTTTATGAGGTATGAATCCCTTATTTTTTTCAATTTGAATGATTTAGTATGGACTTATGTGAGTACCCTTTGAGGTCACAAGTCTAATGGGGGTGTCTAAGGATGTTTCAGAGCTCGGAACCCAAGTTTGGGGTGATTTAATCCTGGGATACAATTAGTACAAACTGTGTGGGGCAGGCTTCATGGTTTGACTAAACAATGCAAGGCTTGACAAAGGGGGTGTACAGGGTGCACAGTTTGAGGAAACCATGTGAGAGGAGGCGCATGTTCCTGCAACTATTTTTTTAGTTTTTCTAGATCTTAATAGTGGGTTTTCACATGGTTTCTGCATGCTTTGAAAACCATGTGGGTGCCCCTTGGCCAATTTGAAGTTGTGCATGGTTGGCACATTGTTTGCTAAACTATGCACCCTAAACCATTCGACCACTTCTATTTTGGGAAATTTAATAATTTTAAATTAATTAAAATTATTTTTAATACCTGAATTTCTTTTCACCCTACACATAGCAAGGAGGCCCTCTCAAGGTTTATAAACTAGGAATCGATCCAAAATCTATATCTGGTCTCTAATTAAAGCATGGTTTGTCTCATCAGATCCACATTAGTAAATTCTAAATTCCTTTATATCCATTCTCAATTATTATATATATCAGTTATGATGTTTGGATTTAGGATCATATGCCCTAATTTCCCATTCTTCATTCATTCTTCATATTTCTCCTACTTCGAGTCTAATCAAAACTTGATACTAGATGAGCACTCCACTACCACACTGAGGTATGTGGTCTATAATTTTTTGGGTTTTAGTTCTTTATAGAGATATTGGACATTATGCTACCTGTCAGAATTTCTGACGCAGCCCTGAAATGTTAAATTGAAATAAATAAAATAAGACCTCTTAGGGATTCCCATATGTTCTTTGAGATGCATTGGTTGTTGTTTACCCAACCAAGGCCACACATGGGGTGTGTTATACCTTTTACTTGGCTTTGACCTTTGATAGACCACCCAAGGGGTGTGTTCTTGAGTTTTCCATGTTTTAGGAAGCTCAATTGGAATTAAATGGAATTGAGTTACATGATTAGGATTGGTTTTGCCTCCTTGACTTATGTCATCATGTTATGCTAATCTTTATTGGATAAAATGGATAAAATGGAATTAGTTGAATGGGTGGGTATACCCATGTGATATATTTAATTGAAAATGGTGATAAATTGGTGGGTATACCAATGTGATATGTTTAATTTCAAATAGTGATAAATGGGTGGGTATACACATGTGACTTGATTGGTTTTGAAATGTGATTAATGAGTGGGTATACTCATTGTATGAATTGAATATAATGTTTACATATGAGTGGGTAGACTCATGTAGTGTTGAATATTAATGGTAGTAAATGAATGAATGATTTTCCATATTCCATGGACGGATCTCCATGGATCTTGAATGCAGTAGTGGACACCTAGAGTAGTGATTCTTCTTGGTTCTTGATTCTGTGGGATGCCTCATGCTTTTATACTCCCTAGATCCGGCTTTCTTAGACTCGCATAGGATGTGTCTGGTATGACATGCTCCTAGCACTCCAACCAGTGTATATACCATGCTTCCATTGAGATGCTCCTAGGACTCAATGAGGATGCCTCAGTCTTCGATACCTTGGATCTGTACCTTCATTGTCTGATGCCTTGGTTATTACAGTGAGGATGTGGGAATGTGATTCACTTCATTATATGGAATGAACATGGAAATTATAAAATTCTTGGTTGTACGAAAAGGTCATGGGTTTTGATATGGTTTCATTATATGGAAAGGCCGTGTGGATAGGATATGTATGGTACTACGACCATGTTGTGTTGTTTATTTATATTTCTTGTATATTCCTTTTTAGGAACTTGACACTTGTTTTGAAAAGATCCTTAATAGCCTATTTGTTATCACTTTTTTGTAGTGGTTTGAAGGCCATAAGCACTTCACTTTCGGTTCCTTCTTACCTGTTAACTTGCTTGCTTACTTTCAATAGCTTATATTTCAAAGACTGAAATGTATAGACCTTTGGGTGGTTATCTACTGGGATGTTTTCTCAAACCCTATTTGGGCCTCCCTTAGGGACCCAAATAAATTATATAGTTGCTGGTAGTGATAAGGGAAAGCATTCTAATACAGGTTGTTGATTACTGCTTAGGATCAGGGGAGAATAGGATCAATCTGAGGCTTGAGGTGCTACTAGGATATTTTATTTTATTTTTGGATTTTTGGAAACTTTTATTGTTTTTTACTGTCATGTACCTATTTGGATATTTTATAGATACATGTATCATTACCATCATCTTTTATGATATTACTTCTAGTTCTTATATATTAATATCCTATTTATTTATCAATTGTTTTCTTGTTGTATCTCACTTCTTCTACTTAATGGTTATTCTTTTCGGTGTTATACACTCTGGTGATGAGCGAATAGTCTCCCATAAACACACCTAGGTCCTCACTTCTAGTCATAAGCCTTTGGCATTTGGTGAGATTTGCTTAAATTCATGTGACTAACTAGACTTAGGACACTATTAAGTGGCATCTGGGTCTAGGATGTTACATGATGCATTTAGATATATGTAAATTATATTTGTATTTTTATATAAGTTAGCAACAAAAGCTACGAGTTGTGAAAATAGTTATATATCAATATAGTTTTAACATATGTGTTTAGTGAAAGTAATAGGGATTCAAAACTGAAATCATTAGAATCATGTATACAGGTAAAGTTGATACATGAGATAAGATGATTGGACAGAAAATGCTCTTTAAATTTTTAAGTGTTGGATTCGTTTAAAAGTTAACAAATTTCAACACATCGATCATCCAATCAGGTGGGTTCATGACAAAGAAGGTTTCCTGTAGATTATCTTATGTATGATAGGTGTAAATAGAGAACCCTAAGAGTTAGGTAACCAAATACCACTATGATGTTGAGTCACTATTATTTAAGAAACTCTAAGTGTTAGGATACCAAAGGAATAGATTTTAGTTTATCTATTTTATGGATTGGGTTGAGAGTTATCATCTCAAATATCCAAGAGCCGTATTGGATATGATTTTCATAATTTTCTACATAAATAGCTTATTGTTAGAGGAAATATAAAGTATAATAATTTCTTAGTGAAATATTAATCCTATCCCACTAATTGGTATGATGGATATTTGAAAAGTGTCGTCATTCTAGTGGGAGCACATTTGATAAAATTAATTATAAAATTAATTTAAAATATGTCACTCATCTAATAAAATATTCTATTATAGATAAAAAATAATCATCGTCATCAAACATAGTTTTGATATTAATATTTGAAAATTATAACCATAATAGAATTATCTTTCTAGAATATTATGAAAACTTTATATTTTTTCTTATGAAAGAAGATAAAATTATTTGTGTTAGAGTAATCCCTTCCTAAGTAACCAATTATTTAAGTTTATCAATAATTGGATCAAGATTAATATGATAAGAATAGATGATTTTACTTTATATTTCAAAGGAATTCGATGAAAAATGACTAAAATAACTTTATTATTCACTAATTTACCCAATATTATTGGGTATCTCAACGAATAAAGTTCTTGTGGTCATTTTCATCGAATTCCTTTGAAATATAAAGTGAAATCATCTATTCTTATCTTATGAATCTTGATCCACTTATTGAGAAACTTTAATATTTGGTTACTTAGGAAGGGGTTACTCTAACACATATAATTTTATCTTCTTTCATAAGAAAAAATCTAAAGTTTTCATAATATTTTTTGAAGTTACTTCCATTAAGATTATAATTTTCAAATATTAATATAAAAAATATGTTTTATGATGATGATTCTATGTTATCTGTAATAGAATATTTTATTAGATGAGTATCTTATTTTAAATTAATTTAATAATTTCTTTTATCAAATGTTCTCCCACTAGAATGACGACCCTTTTCAAATATCCATCATACCAATTAGTGGGATAGGATTCATATTTCACTAAGAAATTTTTATACTTTATATTTCCTCTCAAACTTATCTATTTAGGTAGAAAATTATGACAATCATATCATATATGGATCTTGGGTATTTTAGATAATAACTCTCTTCCCAATCAATAAAATTGATAAACTAACATCTATTCCTTCGGTATCCTAACCCTTAGGGTTTCCTAGATAATAGTAACTCAATATCATAGTTGTATTTGGTTACCTAACTCTTAGGGTTCTCTATTAACACCTACCATACATAAGATAATCTATAGTCACCCTTCTTTTTCATGAACCTACCTGATTGTATGGTCAATGTGTTGAAATTTGTTAACATTTAAACGAATCCAACACTTAAAATTTTAAAGAGTATTTTTGTCCAATCATATTATCTCATGTATCAACTTTACCTATATACATGATTCTAATGATTTCAGTTTTTAATCCCTATTACTTTTACTAAACACATATGTTAAAACTATATTGATATATAACTATTTTCACAACTTGTAGCTTGTGTTGCTAACTTATATAAAAATACAAATATAATTTACATATATCTAAATGCGTCATGTAACATCCCGAACCCAGATGCCACTTAATAGTATCCTGAGTCTAGTTAGTCACATGGATTTAAGCGCATCTCCCCAAATTCCAAAGGCTTATGACTATAAGTGAGGACCTAGGTGTGTCTATAGGGAGACTATGCCCTCATCACTAGAGTGTATCACACTGAAAAGAATAACCATTAAGTAGAAGAAGTGAGATACAAAAAGAAAAAAATTGATAAATAAATAGGATATTAATATATAATAACTAGAATAAATATCATAACATATGATGATAATGATACATGTATCTATAAAATAGCCAAAATAAGTACATGACAGTACAATACAATAAAAGTATCCAAAAATCCAAAAATAAAAAAAGTATCCCAATAGCACCTCAAGCCTCAGATTGATCGTATTCTCCCATGATCCTAAGAAGTAATCAACAACCTAAATTAGGGTGTTTTCCCTTATCAATACATGTAACCATATAATCTATTTGGGTCCCTAAGGGAGGCCTAAACAGAGTGTGAGAAAACATTCGGGTAGATAACCAACCAAAGGTCTATAAATTTTAGTCTATGAAATATAAGCTATTAAAAGTTAGTAAGCAGGTAAATAGGTAGTAAGGAACCAAAATTGAAGTGCTTATGGCATGTAAACTACTACAAGAAAGTGATACCAAATATCCTCTTAAGGCTCCCTGGAAAACAAGTGTCAAGCTTCTAAAAATTCATCTACAAGAAATATAAATAAACAGCATGACATGGTCATACTACTATACATATCCTATCCACAGGGCCTTTCCATATAATGAAACCATATCAAAGCCCATGACCTTTTTATATAATAAATCATTTCATAATTTTTGTGGTCATGCCGTATAGTGAATTGAATCACATTCCCACACCCATGTCCTTGATACATAAAATATCTCAACTTATGAAAAGTGTTGATGCACAAAATAAAAGATATATAATCTATTTTATAACAACAAGAGAGTATTCAAAAATATAGGAATTCTATAAATTTTTCTTTATAATTATTAATCTTCCCCTTTCTCTTCTACCTCTTTATCTTCTTCTTATACTTGCACAGAATCAAGAACTCATATCCACTTCTACACTTTCTATATCTCTTTAATAATTCATCCTTTTAGAATGAAAGATAACAGATATATTTTATCTTACACATCAATAAAAAAATTACTATTTGAATTTAAATTTCAAATTAAAATATATAAAAAATTAATTGATTTAAATATCTCTTATTAACTTCTTCTTATTCTATCATTTGATTTATCTATGTGTACACTCTGATAATTCACAGTGTTATTGTATTCACCGATGCATAGCAAGTCAACTTCCCTTTAACTACTTCCAAAACTTATTCTTGTCATAGTGATACAAAATTCTTTATAGAACAAAAATTCCATTCCTATTTCTTCAAGAATTAATGTCATTGTGTGGTTTCATGCAAAATCGAGTGGTGAATTTAAATAACACAAATCATAAGAATCATGGATTTGAAACATTATGTGACAAAATCCTTCAAAAAAACCCTTCTATTCCTTTTTATCATGTTTTTTATGTCATGGTGTGATATTATGCATAATGGCATGGGACTCCCTCTTTTGATTATCATGCACAATCTCTTTTTGACAAAGTCAAAAACCTCACATACCAAATAAAATACTCTGATGTATTATTCCTTGTATGATGACTTCATAAAATCTTACATTCCTTACTTCATGGTGTAAAAACTTATCCTCACAACATGTCCCTTATGTATTGTCAAACTAACTATTATTTCTCTAAATAATTATCTATATGTTTAGTTTGGTCTCCAAAATGATCCTTATATATGAGAAGATTTTTGATTATGTATAATTTTAGCATGTATTCTTAGAATTACTTTTATTTATTAATTAAAGTGACCTTTACACATTTTCCTTTAACAATTTTCAGTCCTAAAAGAATGAACCTTATGTATTGAGAATAATTACTCTTACATATATAGGGTATCTTGGAGGACTTTATGAAATTTTAGGGTCAATTCTGTTCAACCCTAAAAACCTCTAGATTTCTTTCCATAATTCCAAATCTCTTCAAAACACTTCCAAAAATATAAAAATCCATAAATTAGGATAATAAAATTTATTTAATGTGATGATAAACACAATATATGTATTATTAACAAAATAAAATAAAATAATTGTATCCACTCTATCCTTTTTATATCCTTTATTTACTTGTATAGATATCCATGAAAGGGTTCCTTCTTAAACTCTATAACTCAAAAAATAACTTTTTATATTTCAGTAATTTCTAGATATAACAATATTTTCAAATTAATTCTTGGTATCAATGAATTCATGGGAGAAGAAAATAGTCCTATAATCACTATAATTAAATCCCAAATGTTAAATTAAATTGACCACCCAAATGATCCTACAAATTTAAATCCACTTGCATGAAAGAAACCTCAATATTAAAAAAATGGGTCAATTTTCTCCAAATTATTATTGGTAATCTTCAATTTCTTTGATTGGTACATGAAATTTATATAGGTAGAAATATTTTCCCCTAACTCTAAGGAAATATAAAAATAATTTAAAAAAGTTTGGTTTAGGATTTCAACTATAGGGAACTATGTTTTTAACATTTCGTCTCTCGTTTGGATATAAATTTACTCCCTTCTTGTACTTCATTTTTGAAATTATGAATTTGAGATCTTTTATATCATTATTGTGCATATATATATTTTGTTTGTGAGTGAATGAAATTAAGTATTAATAATATAGTGATCAACCTATGTGGTGTCTTCATAATTTGGGGTTCTAATTGGAATGTATCTATGTCCTAATTTATCACCCCCTTTACCTATAAACTCCTATTTATAGCTCTTATTTTTCAAATCTCTCCACACCTTTTATTTTATTTTATATTTATCTAATTTCCATCATTTTTATTTTATAATTTTTCCAACAAAAACCAAACCACCATATGGAATCATATCAATTGGAATCAAAGATTGATCATTGAAATTGGGTTTATTTATTTTTTATTTCTTCCATCAACTTCTACTTCTTTGATTTTAATTCATTACCAATTCTATGAACATATTCCTTATACCATCCCCACCAATTTTTTTTTATTTATGAACATACGATATATCAAATTTATAGTTTATAATTTAATATTTTGTCTCAATGTGGTAACACAAAAATATGGTGTGTGTGTGTGTGTGTGTGTGTGTGTGTGTATTTAGATATCATTTATTCAATTCATGCTATATATTCACTGTTGTGAAATATAACTATCACTAAACTGTATTCTAATCAAGTTTGAAGTTTCTATTTAAAATTACATAAATTGATATTATCTCTCTATTTTTCATCATTGCAATAATATTAGTTCATTGTCATATATTTATATTTTTTACAGGAATACCATAAGCATAAAATTTTTGTGATTTATTTGTTGATTATAGTACTTGAAAAAAACACAACAATAAAACAAAAAATAGGTAAAATTTTACTAATTTGAAATATTTAATTTTATCATGTTGTATCACATTTTATTTCATTTTATTATCCGTTATCCTATTCTCTTATCTTATAAATTTATTTTCCTTATTTCTATTATGCCTCTCATATTTATTAGACTACATTGATTCAAACCCTTTTAAAATTTATACTTTTTAAAGTTTTTCATAAATTGATCTTATTAGTTTTCTTCCTAACTCTATTTAATAATAATTTTAGTAACCAAGGAGTTGTGATAGAAAATTTTGTGGAAGATAAACAAGATAAAGTGAGCATGATGAGTTTGTCACAAAAAAATGGTTAGTGAGGGAGAATGAAATGATGTTTATATAAAATTGTTCATGAAAGTTGTTTCTAATCAATTTAAAAGGTTGAATTCTAGGTTGTATGATTTAAAAATTCCTCAATATCATGGGCTCCATGATATACATAATTTTATGGAGGATTTAATGAATACTCTAACTTCAAAGAATCATCCAAAAGGAAAGGGAAAAAAATTACTATGATATAAAGTGATGTAAGAAACATCCAAATAACACTCCTATACTTTAAGGAGAATGATGATCTGAAACTCTAATAAGAGTGCAAGAGGAAGTTTGAGCGCATGTTTGGACATCACAACAATATATTGGAGAAAATGGTAAATTTGATAGTTCTTCAGTTGAATGACTATTCTATTATTTAGTGGGACCAATTATAAGTAAGTCTATGATATAATAGAGAAATATTAATTTGATATTTGGATGAAATTAAGATATTAATTCACAAAAGTAACATTTCTATTCATTACTACAGAGATTTTTTTTAATGTTACAAAAGATTGTGCAAGGCTCCCTGTGTGTGGATGATTACTTTAAGTAAATGGAGATATCAATGATTAGAACTAATTTGAAGGTTGATATAGAAGATAAAATGGAATTTTTTTTCAATGTATTGAATCTATAAATTCAATATGATACTTAACTTCAAACCTTCATTGACATGGATGAAATATTACATAACGCAGTGAAGGTAGAAAATAATCTAAATTCTCAAAGAGTGAAGTAAGTTGCCATAATTTTTGGAAATATAACTGGAAAGATCCTAAATTGACCTCTAATTATAATAAAATAAAACTAAAAGGTTCAAAATTTGTTCCAATTCAAATTGAACTATCCAAAAGTAAGTTTATTTATTCTAATTCAAAAGGTAAAGATGGAAAAAACTTCCTTATTAAATCATGTGATACTAAATGTTTAAATTTTTAGGTACATGATAATTTTGTATCTCAATGAACAAATATGATGATGATGATAGTTTCGAATAATATAACCATTATCAATGAGATATCTAGGGAGGATAAAAATACACTTTTGTATGAGAGTTCAAATGTGTAAGTTAAAGAAACCATTCATGGAGATTCATTAGTGTCAAAAATTGATCTAAACATTCAACTGAATGATGATCATGATGAGGATTAGTGTGAGCAAATTTTTTATACAAGACACCACATCAAGGAGAAGGTATGTATCTTGATCATTGACAGCGAAAGTTATATTAATGTGTCTAGTACCTTATTGGTGAAGAAATTGAGTTTTCCTATTCTTAAGCAATCTATCCCCTAAAGTTTTAAATACTTGAATAACAGTGGAGAAGTGAGAGTCATGAAACATGTCATAATTTCTTTTTCTGATAAAAAATATCATGATGATGCGTTTTTTGATGAAATGCTAATGAAGGTACAAAGTTTTATAATTGATAGGGCATATAAATTTGATATGAGAAATATGTATTATGATTATGTTAATCGCTTATCACTTTTTAGTTATGTAAAGAGTGTTTAGACTCCACTGATCCACATAAAAGAATATAAAGATCAAGTGACGATAGATAAATAATAAAAAATAGAAATGAAATGAGTGAAAATGAATTTATAAAAAGTAAAAATTAGAGTGATAACTAAGACTGTGATGGGATGAGAAAAAAATATTAAGGATTGAAAAAGAAATAAAATATTTACATGATAATATTTAAGAGGTTGTAAAAAATAGAGAAAGGAAATGGTGTTTTTTTATGAAAAAAGTGAGATGAAGAGAAATTTATTAAGTGATAAACTATTATTACTCATTAGTAATGATGATTACCCTATAACTAACAAAATTTATCATTATTTTACCTCTTGTTTTGTGTATTTATTATGGAAATTTAGTGATTTGTTTCCCAATAAAACACCTGACAGATTTCCCCTTTTGTGAGGAATTTTGTGAAGAATTGAATTCATACATGGAGTTGAAATTCACAATAGGATATCATATAGAGATAATCAAAGGTGAATAGAGTGATCTAGATACAACATTAAAAACTTATAGAGAAATAATTTTTGTGGTAAAGCATGATTCCATGTGTCATTCCAGTGACCCCAGTGCCCAAGAAAGATAGAACATGGAAGTGTGTTTATATTATCATGCCATTAATAAAATAATAGTTTAGAACTATTATCCCATACCTTATGATGATGAAATACTTAATGAATTACATGGGGATTTTTTTTCAAAAATTTATATTTAAAATGGATAACACTATATTTGGATTAAATAAGGTATCAAATGCAAAACTACCTTTAAAAATAATTTTGTTTGTATTAGTGGTTGGTTATTCCATTTTGATTAATTAATGTAACAATTAAATTCATGATCTTAATAAATCATTTCCTTTATTAATTCATTATAAAATTAATGGTTTTATATTTTTATAATATATTGGTGTAAAGAAAATCCCTAGATAACCATATTGAATATTTTTGTTTGATATGTGAAACTCTTACAGAAAACTAACTTTATGAAAATATTAAAAAATTCTCTTTTCATGGATTTTATTATCTTTCTTGGTTTTTGATAGGGTTAGAATGGATCTGTATATATGAATAAAATTTAAAGAAAATTTAATAGTGGCCCACACCAAATAATTCTAATCAAGGTTAATATTTTTCATGGATTAGAAATATTGTACAAGATGTTTGTTAAGGATTTTCCATCCATCGTTTCACCTCTTAATGAAATATTTAAGAAAAATTTGGTTTAAAATGGCATGAAAATAAAAAAAATCCTTTAACACACTCAAATAAAAATTACTCAATACTCCACTATAAATTCTATTATAATTTGTAAAAGTTTTTGAAATTGATTTTGATTCATCGGGAGTTGGTATTGGTTTTATCTTGACTCAATATTCACATCCAATTTCTTACTTTAGTGAGGAGTTAGAGGGGTAAGTATTGAATTATTCAACCTAAGCTAAATATATTTATTATTTTAAATAAAACTTGGAAACATATAAAGATTACTTAAGTCCAAAAGATTTTATTATTCATTCTAACCATGAAATAATTAAGTATTTGAAACCCCATGGTAAGTTGAATATAAGGCATGCATTTTGGTTGGAATTCATTGAGACTTTACCCTATGTGATCAAGTAGAAAAACAGTAAGGAAAATGTTCTGGTTAGTTCCCTTTCTTGAAGGTATTATCTTCCTACTTATATTCAATCTAGATTACTTGGATATGAAATGTTAAAGGAGATGTATGAAACTGATGGTGATTTTTATGAAATTTGGATAAATTGTAAAAACATAGCTTTAAAGAATCTTAAAAAAGTATGGGTTTCTTTTCAAAAGGATAAATTATTCATTCAAAATTGTATAACCCAATAATTACTTATAAATGAAACTCATGGGGGTGGTTTTATGGGTCATTTTGGTGTTGAAAAACACTATCTAATTTATATGATATTTTTTATTTTCTAAGAATGATAAAATGTATTATTACTATTTATAATAAATGTGTTTTTTATATGTATAAAAGTTTAATGTTTAAGCCTAATAGATTATATTCCCCCTTTCCTATTTCATCCCATTCTTGGAAAAAAATATAAATTTATTGTTGGGATTTCCTTAATCACGATCAAGAAAAGATAGAATCTTCATTTTTGTAGATCAATTTATAAAAATGGAACATTACATTTCATGCTTAAAAACAAATGATGTTTTTCAAATAATTTATTTTCTTCAAAGAAATTATAATATTACATTGACTTCCCAAAACCAATATATGTTTTAATGATGTGAAATCCCACAACAACTTTTGGAGGAGTCAATAGAAAAAATTAGGAACTAAATTATTATTTTTTGTTGTTAAACATCCTCAAACTAATAGGAAAATCGATGTATCAGCCCAAAATTTTATGAATGATATTCCATTCTGAATTAATAAATTCTTTATTTAGTAATTTAGTTATTGAAAATACAATCACTATATTTTATTTTCTGTTGCACCATTATAGGATATGGCCAAAAAATTTCAGTCATGCTTAAAATACCATTAAGAATCGTATTAATTAATAATATAGTTGGTCAATAATGATCATTAATATTAGTATATATTAAGGGTTGTGACAAATTCTAATTCACATAGATAGAAGAAGTGATGGTCTTGACCAATAGGACTATACCCTAAGAATCTCATTTATCAGATCATTCGAGGGAGATGGCATCATTGAGATTTTCCCTTAACTAAACCCAATTTGACATTAAAAACTGAAAATTGAGAAAAACAATTTATGGGAGTAGTTCAATATTATCGATATCACGTCCCAAACCAAGTTTTTCATACCACCCAAATAAAGTACCAACATCGGATACCTTACCCTTAGGTCGTTTGTTGGTGTAATAAGGGGTTACGTATCTTGACCCTAGTAGTATGAATTTTTATATTTTATATTTAATACAATAATTATTATATTTATATAGTTTCATTATTACTTTATATATATATACATAATAATGAGTTTGATAAAAATTAGATTTTGATATGAAGAAATCAAAATTGTATTTTTTGGAAATATATAATTTCAATTAAAACACACTTTTTTATAAATTCAAGATTTTTTTAAATAAATGTTAGTTACAAGAAATTTTTTTATTAAATAATTTTTATTTAAATATAAATGGTAATATAATTTAAGTAATTACAATGTAATTTTTAAGGTTCATAAAGTGGTTTGTGTCATAAAAACTATTATTTTCCAGTAAATAAGGATTTTTATTTAAAAGAGTAAATTATCATATTTAATAAATTATTTTGATAAAATAAATATTATTTTTAAAATGATCATATTGAAATTATAAATGGTTAATTTTTCATAATTTTCTAAGATGGTTGAACTTTTAGGTAAAAAATAAAAATGATATAAATAAAGGGTGTGTCTTATAACACGATAATATCCCAAAAGTGATGTAATAAATAATATAAAATGTATCCAAAAAAAATATGTAACCATTAAAATAATTTCTTTTTTTAAAGTTTTTTATTAATTTTAAAAACCTTTAATGAATCCTCAAAAGCCTATATTATATTTTAAATTTTTAAAAACATTTCCTTATGACATGACCCACATCCAAATCATGAATGGCATTATTTTAATGAGCTAAGTCTGTAACCTAAAAAATATTATAAAACACTTCTCTTTGATAGAAACCATGGGAAACCCCATGGTAAGGTATGTGGTTTTCATTATTTTATTACTTAGATTCTGAAACCTATGTTTAGAAATTAATAAATAATTCCCTTCACTTTTCTGATAAATTCCCACCCAAACTCCCATTCTGTTTCACTCAAAGCCCATTAAGAAGTAATTTCCTTTACCTATACCTCTATAAATCACTCTAAAGGTGTTCTAAATCTCTTAATAATCTCCTCCCAATATTTTATAAGCACCCTCTCATAGTAAGGGATTTTTTTACTCCTCCCCTTTATTCAAGTACTTTCTTTGTATTATGAATTTTTGATTTATAGGGTTTCATGTTGAAATGTGTTTTTACACATCCATTTGTTATCCTTATTATTTAAAATTAATGGGATAACACATTTCACACTCATTAATTCATTCCATGAAACTTTATGTATATGTGTTATGTTGCCGAAATTATTTAATGATTTTTCATTTCAAACTTTTTTGTTGTAAATATCCATCCACATATCCAATTAAAGGTATTCACCTAGTTATACCTATAATTTATTGATTGGGGACTTCTTTTTATGTAACCCAATATCCTTAAAATTAGGATTAAATGTGATGAAATACATTATTATATAGTATGATCTATATGACAAATAAATGCATTTGCATGATATGAATGTGACAGGTGGGCCCAGAATTATATCACCCTCCAATGAATTGGGTAATGTATTTATCTCATGAGTTACCAAGTATGGTGTATGGGATATTATCCTAAGCACACTATTTTATGATGTCTTAATGGTTATCCTTGACTTATGCTTATGATGTCATGTTTTATGTTGTTTCTGCATTCCTATGATTCCTTGATGTTATCATCTTATAATATTCTTCAATGTTCATAAATATGATTATCATATTTCTATTTCATCATATTATTACTCTTAACTCACATGTACTACTTTAATTCATTCTATACTTTTATCATTCCCTTATTGGGATTTATATCTCACCCCTTTCTTATCTACATCCCCAATTTATCTCGTGTGGTTTTAGAAGATCAACGGAAATTTAAGGGCATGTTATAGAGTTTTAAAATAATGTGTTTGTATCCATGATTAAATTTTTCATTATATGTTTATAAATAAACAAATACACTAGGCATATCGATCTTTTGGGAATGTATTATGAGTATCTCTATGTAATAAATCATGAAATAAATTGCATAAAATATATGGGTTTTAATAGTAAGTATCAGAGAAATTATAGTTATTTTGGGGGATTAGGACTAAAAAAACTAAATGAAAACCATATGTATAACACAAAATATAGGGACAATCACTTAATTTTTTGTAAATTACAGAGAGAGTGGTTTAAAAGAAACAAAATCTTTGTCTGGATACTATAAGTAGATATGTATCTAGAATTGTTATACCTAGGGGTAACTGAACCAAAAAGGGAGGATTGGGTATTAACTCCATCATAACCAATTTCATGATAGAGCCATTATTTCACATATATTTTAACACTCATGAAGGATATAATTTGTTAAATTTAAAAGCTCTTTATTAATCATTATAAAGGGAATAAAATTCTTAAGAAATTTATTGATAGACCCTGGATAACTTATATTAAGACCTATAATTCATAGGTTAGGAAATATGTTTCATTTATGAGTTATACCTTAAATACTCATTGTTTCCCTTTTATATATTTAATATTTTGAAAATTCAAATCCCTAATTTTTCTTTATTCTAGTCAATAGATAGAAATATGAGGAACCAAGTCAACAACCAGTGTGATGGGAAATGTGATGAATGACCAAATGAGATGTCCAACCCAATGGGAGAAAATGTTTATAATCTCATGAAAGTACTTACTCAATTAACTCAAGTTTTTATTAGAAGCTTTAATCGAGGGGGCACATCCCCCTAATAATTAGCAATTTGAAATTGAGACTTTTATGAAATATAGGCCTTCGACTTTCAGTGGATCTTCTGATCCCTTTATCATAGAATAATGGATCAACTTCATTAAAAAGATCTTATATATCCTTCAATACTCTAAGAAATATAAGGTAGTGATTGTTTTTTATCTCTTAGAGGGAGAAGCTGATCAATGGTGGGCATTGATCAAGAATGAAAATTTTGAGGAAGAAATCAAAGATATGGAGTTAAAATAATTCAAGAAAATGTTTTCTGATAAATATTTTCCTCATAGTCTCTAAGTTAAAATTGAAAGTAAGTTCCTTGGATTCAATAAAAAGGAGGATGAATCCATATAGGTATATGAAGAAAACTTTACAACACTTTCATGATATGCCTCAGACTATTTCATTGACCCTGAAAGTAAATTTTACCACTTCTTTAGTGGGCTAAATCCAAATCTAAAAAGATATTTTGTGATTCAATAATTTGACATCTATGAAGAAATTTTTTGAATTTCCCTCAAAGTAAAAAAAATAGAGATCAGTGAATCTCAAGGGTCTCATATAACTGGACTTTAATTATTGTATATTAATAGAGAAATATCACATTGTTATGAAATTCAAACATCCCACTTGTCAAAAGTGAAAGAAAAAGAATCCTGGAAATTTCATTAAATGGAAAAGGAAATTCTTTAGGTGTGGTAAAGAGGGGAACCAAGCTAGTGAATATTGATGTTATAAACCCACCAATGTTATGGAAGAAAGGAATGATCCAATCAACCCTCATCCTATTATCCAATTCTTAAAATACAAAAAAATTACATTATGTGAACCAATTCACTAAGATAAGAGTTGTCAAAGATACCTGATGACAATAACCTTCAAGGCCTAGAGAGAGTGTGAGAAAAGTACATCACAACTATTGATGTTGATCTTGAAAATTAAGTGGTGATAGGTTCAATAGTTATCCATTTAGGAATAGATAATATACTATTTAATTCTAGTTTAATACATTCTTTTATATCATATAAGTTTAGTATAACTATTCAAACACCACCTCAAAACATGGAAGATGAGTTATCAATGAAAATATAAAATTGGTCAATTTATTTCATCCTAAGTATATAAATCCTCCTCTACAAATTTTTATGGGATTAATTTTCCAACATACCTTATGATACTGTAATTCAAAATTATTTTAAGTATGGATTATCTTTCCTTGTATAGATCCAATATAAATTTTTAGGAGAAGTAAATCACCCTGTGTATTATGAATCATGCTATGATTCTATACAATTGTAAGGAGGATTATGAATATCCTTTGAAATTTTAATATCAAACATTGATATTATTACCTTATGAGGAATTGTATCTAGCTAAAATTATTGAGACTAAGGAAAAGATCACCCTTGGTGGATGCCCATTATAAGGGAATATACTAATATGTTTCCTACAGAATTTTCTGGTCATCCTCCTTGATGATTGGTTGAGTTCTCAGTCAATATTATACCTATAGATTTTCAAGTATCCAAGACTCTATATAGAATGGTCACTATTGAAATTGAATATATAAATAAGATATTATAATTGAATATGGATAAAGGGTTTATACACCCAAGTGCTTTATCATGGGGTTAGTTGATCCCTTTCATTAAGAAGAAGGATGGGTCAATGTGTCTCCCTATTGATTATTATGAGCTCAAAAAGATATAAATAAAGAACAAGTATCTTATATAATGGATTTATGACATGTTAGATCAATTATGTGGAGCACATTACTTATCTAAGGTAGATCTTCGATTGGGATATTATCAAGTAAAGTTGAAGAATGTGAATATCCCCAAGACTAATTTTCATCTAAGGTATGGGCACTATGAGTTCATGGTGATTCCATTTGGACTCATTAATTCTCTACCAATATTTATGGACTTAAAGAATATAGTATTTAGGGATTAACTCAATAAATTTATGGAAGAATTTATAGATTATATTCTTATCTCCTCCAAAATAAAGTAGGAACATGGGGATCATTTTAATACTATAATGAACACCTTTTGAAAGTATAATTTGTTTATAAATTATAGTAAATACAATTTTTGTATTGATCAAGTAAAATTTTGTAATAATTTTATCACTATTAAACGGATATCTTTGGATCCTTAAAATATAGAGTAAAATGAAGGATTTATCAAAATAACATTTGTTATGGAAATTCATAGTTTCCTTGGATTATCTAAGTACTATAATCAATTTTTGAGAAATTTATCATGATTTTAAATCCTACTAACCATGCTAACTTGTAAGGGATTGGATATTTTATAGAAAAAAAAATATGAGGAGAAATTTAAATAGTTAAATATGAGGCTAATAACTACACATGTTCCCACATTACCCACCAATGGGGAATTATTTTTGATCTACAGTGATGCATCCAAAAAAGTCTTAGGTTGTGTACTCAAGAAAAATGAAAAATTGATAGTCTATTCATCCCTCCAATTAAAGATCCATGAGTAGATCTAACCAACACATGATTTATAATTGGATGTAGTGATATTATCATTGAGAATTTGGTGAAATTATCTCTATGGGGAAAAGTATTACATATATATGGATCACAAAATCCTCAAGAATATATTCACACAAAAGGAGATCAATATGCGCCAAAAAAGTGATTAGATCCAATCAAGGATTATGAATATTAAATACATTACTATCTTTATAAGTCAAAGTGTAAAATAATCTAAGTTGAAAGGATTCCACAACCCTATCCATGATGAATATTAAAAGGGATTGAATCTTCTTGTACAAACAAGGGTGGAAATGGGAATCATAAAAAGAACTATTTCATACCTTTCTCAAATAACTTATCAATTATCCATTATTGAGAGGATCAAGGTGGCCCAAAAATATGATAAGGATATATAGAAAAAGGTAGTGAATATTCAGATGTTCAACTTTGATAAATATGGAGTTATAAGTTTTGGAACTTAGATATATATCCCATCAAAACCATAACTAAGGAAGGAACTTATGGAGGATCTGTATAACACATCCTTGTCTATTCATCTAGAAATCAATAAGATGTAAAAAAAGTGAAGAAGAATTCATAGTGGGATAACATGAAAAGGGAGATTGTTGAATTTGAATATCGATGATTGGTATTCCAACAATTCAAGGTTTAATGATAGAAGTATAAATGTATAATGAAATCATTTCCCATAATATTATGGAAATGGGAAAAATAACCATGGATTTTTTAATAGGAATCCCCAAGAAATTTAAAGGAAATAATACCATTTTCTTATTAGTTTAACACCTTACTAATTCTATTAATTTCATTACTATAAAGTATGATTTTTACCTTGACCAACTCATTAAGATAT
Organism: Viscum album; assembly: GCA_963277665.1. NCBI lineage: Eukaryota > Viridiplantae > Streptophyta > Magnoliopsida > Santalales > Viscaceae > Viscum > Viscum album. The sequence continues at coordinate 751,418,419 of OY728132.1, read as the reverse complement.
ACATTAGAGAAATGGTAATACTTCATGGAGTACCACTCTCCATTGTATCTAATCGATGTCTAAGGTTTACCTTGAGGTTCTAGAGAATAATTCAGTATGAATTGGATATAGAGATGAGTTTTAGTACTTCTTATCACCCTCATATGGATGTTCAGTATAAGAGAACCATTCATACTATATAGGATATAATTCATTCATGTTCAATGTATTTAAAGGATTTTGGGATCAGTATCTTACCCTAGTGAAGTTATCATTTAACAAAAAATTCCATTCTTTCATTCAAATGGAACCTTATGAGGCTCAGTATGGGAATTGGTGTTAGAATCTGGCATATTGGGATGAAGTTATAGGGTGTAACTCAATGGAACCTGATCTTATCCAAGAGATATTGGATAAGGTTCAAACCATTCATCGTCATATAAAATATGTGAAAATTTGACAAAAAATATAAACAGATAATCATCGATGATACCTAGAGTTTGATATAAAGGATAAGGTCTTCCAATATCTCTTAATATATCACCATAGAGAAATTTATGAGGTTTATAAAGAATGTAAAGATTATTTATATATGTATCAAACCCTTTGATATAATTGATTAGATCGGAACTACGGCCTATCGATTAATACTCCCACCAAACATATATCAAGTACATGATGTGTTCCAGGTATCCCTCAAAAGGTAGTACATACTAGACCCCTCACATGCACTGAATATAGAGGTAGAAACTTAAGATAATTATATTTCATATAAGGAGCATCCAGTGAAGATCTTAGATTTTAGAGACAAAGTTCTACGAACAAGATAACCCACTCAGTCAAAGTGTTATGGCAGGACCACAAGTTTGAAGAGTCAACATGGAAACCAAAAGATATAATGATACAAAATTACCCTCATCTATTTTAGTGTATAAAGTTAAATTTTATGGTATAAATTTATGATGGGTGGGTATAATGAACAAAACTTTTATAAATTAAATTTCATTATAAATAAATAAATTCATTATTAAATAATTTAGTTATAGAAAAAATGCATTATATTTCCTTTTATTTTTTACCATTATAAGATATGGCCATAATTTGTCAATAGAGCTTAAAATACCATTAAAATCATAACCATGGAAAAAATATTCATTATAAAATGACCATTAAGATTGGAATATATTAAGGGTTATGATGAATCCTAATTAACAAAGATAGAATAAGTGATGGCCTCAACCAGTTGGATTGTACCCTATGAAGTCCATTTATCAGAGCTTCCAAGGGAAATGGAATCACTAATATTTACCCTTGATTGATCCTAAGATGATATTCAAAAACTAAAACTCAAATGAAACAGTTTATGGTATAATTTTAACCTTATCAAGATCATGGAAAAAACATATTTTTTGAACCACCCCAAGAAAGTACCAGCACCACACACATTTCCTTTAGGGTGTAAATTCGTGTAATAATGGGTTATATATCTAGACCCTAGTGATATGAAGTTTTATATTTTATTTTTAATAAATATAATGATTGTATAATTAGTTTGATAAAAATTAGATTTTGACGTGAAGAAATCAAAATTGAATTTTTGGGAAATCTATAATTTCAATCAAAACTCTCTTTTTTATAAATTAAAGAATTTTTTAAATAAATTTTATTTCATGAAATATTATTATTAGAAAAATTATTTAAATGTAAATGATAATATAATTTAATGAATCCAAATGTAATTTTTAAGGGTCAGAAAGTGGTTAGTGTCGTAAAAAATATTATTTTCCAGTAAGTAAGGATTTTTATTGAAAAGTAAAAAATCTCATATATATATATATATATATAATTAATTTGGTAAAATGAATATTATTTGTAAAATTATCATGTCAAAATTATCCAATGGTGAATTTTAAATAATTTTATAAGACAATTAAATTTTTGGATATAAATTAAATACGGTATAAATATAATGTATGTATTATGACATCATAATATCTCAAAAGTGGGGTAATAAATATTATAAAAGGAATCCATGACCAAAAATAAATTTATCCTTAAAATAATTTATTTTTTAGTTTATTTGATTAATTTTACAACCCTTTAATGAATCCTTCACAACCTATATTATATTTTAAGGTTTTGAAAACAATTCATTATGAACATTACTCACTTTCACATCATGAATGGTATTATTTTGATGTTTTTTGTTATTAACCTAATAAAATATTAAAAACCACTCCTATTTAGTAGAAACCATGGTAGGGTTTGTGGTTTTTATAATTATTTTATATGGATTCCAAAACCTAAGTTTAGAAATTAATAAATAATTTCTTTCTATTTTGCTATAAATACCAAAAAACCTCTCGTTAATACTTACTAACAACCCATTGATCATATATTTTTTATCCCTATACCTCTATAAATCCCTCAAAATGTGTTATCAAGCTCTAAATAATCCCTTCCCAATCTTTTAGAAGTACCCTCTCGAGGTAAGGGATTCTTTTCCTCCTCTTTATTCAAGTACTTTCATTGTATTAATCATTTTTTATTTCCAATTATTTATATTGGCATATTTTTGTAGACATAAATTTATTATAATTATGATTCAAAATTAATTAGAGACCACTTTTTACTCTCATTGATCCCTTCCATGGTCCTTTATATATACATGTTTTGTTTCTAAAATTATTTCATGATTTTCCATGCCAAACATTTATGTTGTGAATACCCATATCCATTTATACACAAAGGTATTACCCTAGTTGTACATATCCTAAATTTATTGAGGACTTAAATTTATATAACCCACACTCCTTAATCATTGGATTAAAAGTTATGAAATATGTTCTTATATTGTATTATTTATGTGGAAAACAAAAACATGTACATGATATGAATATGATAGTGGGATCAGAATTATATAGTCCTCCAATTCATTAGGTAATGTTTTTATTTCATGATATACCATGTATGGTGCAAGATAAATTTGCATAAGAACACTATGTTATGATGTCTTAGTGGTTATAATTGACCTATGCTTATGATTTCATATTCTATGTTGTTTCTACATTATTATGATGCCTTGATATTATCATAATATATCATGCTTTGATGTTAATGATTATGATTCTCACCTTTTTTATGTCATCATATTATTCCTCTTGTCTCACATGTACTACTTTAATTCATTATATTATTTTATTATTTCCTTAATAGACTTTATAGATCACCAATTTCATATGTACGCCCCTATTTTATCCTGTGAAGTTTTAGAAGATCAATAGAAATTTCAAGGCATGTTATGGAGTTTTTAAAAGATTTGGTTTCATCCAAATTTCATGTCATAGTGATATGTATAAAATTACCCAAAGAAACTAGCCCTCTTGATCGTTTAGTATTGTATTATATGTATCTATATATAATAAATCATGAAATAAACTATATAAAAGATATGTATTATCATAAATGAAATGATTAATAAGACTCTTTTTACCCTCATGCATGCAATAATTCAAAAATATCAAAATAATTGGGAAATTTTTTTTCATAGATGGAGTTTTAATTTAATCTATTTGTGTATTCTGCTATTCAATTATTAACATTTGAAATTTTATGTGATTTATACTCAATGACTTCATTAGATATTCATTTATTTTTTAATAATGAGGTTTTTCATCTTTCAAGTAAAGAAAAAGTAAAGCAAATTTTGGGTTACATGAAAAAGTGAAAGAAAACATTGAAATAAGAAATTGAAAATTTTAAAAACAAGAAAACAAGGGTTGAAAAAAGGTTGTACATAAGCCTATATATTGATTTTGGATTCAATAAAGAAATTAGAGACTCCCAAAGCATTGGAAATTGAAAGTTAAACTGTAACAACCCAAACATCAGTAAACTAGAGTTGATATCTACTTTAATAAATTGGAACTGGATACAGGAAATCATGTACCAAAGGACCAAATCTTTTATTATTCTTTTTAAAATAGATACATACTTGAATATCACATTTAAATTTGAAAAAAATAAAATACAACATAATATTTTCTTTGAGAACATAATTATTCTCTCTATATTATCCTTGAAAATAATTCATAGTAAACATCCTAGGATCTTGGGAAAAAGGAAACATAAGAAAATAGTGATATAATATTCTTGGTAAGGGTTACAAATGGTGTAAACTATCATGAACAAATAATGCATAATTAATATGGCAAGTAAAATAACTAAAAACATATTCCATTTAATAAATAACATGAGAACAAAATGCATCCATGGATCATATAAAATAGGTAATATCATAGAGAATAATAACTAAATTCTAAATGAATTAAATTCATAATATTGGATGTCATGATCTTAGAAATCATGATATCCTTACCATCAAGGCCTTTCACTTATATTGTTTAATCAATGGGTAGGTATAAACTAAAAACTCATTTTATAAGGCTAGCCAACTCGTTTGGCTCATGAGACCTTCCGATGTATTGATGGAATATCGATAACTAGGACCTGCCCTTCAATTCATATCCAATTTGTTCCTCACATATTTAATGATCAATTTAATTCATAAAAAATATTCCTCATCAAAAAATGTGTGTATTGAGTAAAGAAAGCAGAATATCATTACTTCCTTAGTTAATCAAATAACTTTCAAAGTAAAACCTCATATATAAAAATGGTATAAGGTTTAGGAAATAATTATATCCACGATGAAAATAATATGGATATTTAAGATAAATTTAATTCCCAAAAATCACAAGAAAATTAATGTTTTAAGAGAGAGGTAATGACCACAAAATTAATAAGATATAAAAGATAACCATGAATTCATCAGAAATATAGGTTTTATAATAAAATCATGTCCTTTATAGGAATAAAGAAAATGTAATTTAAATATTAAAATAAGATATCATTAAATATTTTTATTTTAAAACCATTAAAAACATATAGAAGAAGCAACATAGAATAAAATGGTTGTAGTGGTGGGAAAACCCATTAATGTCGTATACATTAAAAAGAATGATTCCTTCTGAATTTTTGTAAAAAAAATAAAAAACAATACTTTTATAGAAAAAAATTATAAATATTCCTTTTAAACCTTATAAAAATTCAAAAATAGCATAAAATTTCCTTAATAAATATTTTTAGTGAATTTAGAGGACTTTTGTACAACAATTTTGAAAATATTGACATGGAAGAAAAATATATCCGATCAAAAGAGAAATAATATCATATTTTCTTTTAAAAAATTTATTCACATTATTCAAGTTAAAAAGGGAGGAAAATTTTAATAAAACACGGAAAATCTTAAAAAATATGATTTTTTGAAGGATATATTATAATATTTCTTCAATGAAAATAAGAGAAATCCCAAAATAAATGAGACTATAAAATAAATTCTTATCTCTTGGGTAATTATTAAATTATAACCCCTCAAAAGTATAAAATTTAATTGAAAAATTAATAATCATGAATATATATTCATTTTAAATACCTAAAATGGCTCTTATATACTCTAAATAAAAATAAATAGGATCATAATTCAAAATATGTCTTAATGGAGTTGAAATTGACATGAAATCCCTTACAAAGATCGTATCATTGAAGTGAGAATTAAAAAAATGAAGTGATGATCTGTAAAAAATTAAATCCAAAGAAATTGAATACAAAATAATTAAATTAGATGTCATTTCATACATAATCATGTCATAACATAGTCAATAAAGTAGAAGTAAAACCTAATGAATGGAAATTGATTTAAGAAACCCCTTACTTTAATTTTGAATTGCTATAAAAGTTACATAACCTCATGTGTAATAAATTTTAATTTATTATACTTATATATAAGATTAGTTTTCATACTTATAATATCATATTTGATTTACTTGTAACATTTAAACACCCAGTTATTAATAATTCCTTATTAAAATCGTTATTTCTGGGTGTTAACAGTTTCATTTTTCATGAGAATTTGGTTAGGGAGTTTCATTCCTCATACTTTTATTATGGTTAAATCATATCCAAGATTTTAATAATGATATAAATATCATATAAATTCATTATATGTATATTTATATTCATCCATAAAATTTAGATATAAAAAAATAAATTACATTGTTCATGGAGACGGTAGGTCGTACGTACGCACGAATGTTGTTTTCACTATTCAGAGGATGGAAATAAAGAAATGTGAATAATTATTCACCTTTAAATAATAATTATTATATTATATTTTTATATATATATTCATTATATCTATCCTTATAACCATCTATGTAAGAAAAAAATGAAAAACATATCACATTTCTTTGCAGAGGTGGTAGTCCATACGTACGCACGAGCGAAGTTATCATTTTCCAATGGATTGGAAGGTAATAAGGTGGAATGATGTTATAATTTTATAATAATGATTATTTAATCAATATAATATATAAATTCATTACTTACATCTTTATAACCATCCAAGTAACGTGGAGATGAAAGATGAATTACACCACTACGTAGAGACGGTAAGCTATATGTACACATGAGCGATGTTTTCACTTTTAGTATGATGGAAAAGATATGGGGATGGATGTACCATAATCATACTTAAAATATAAGTAAATTTATGATGCTGGAGTTATTATTTTAGTATTTTTTTAATAAATTTAGAGGAAGTATAATGAGAAATAAACTTAAAAGAGTTGGTAAAGAAGATTACCTCTTCTTTGATAGACTTCATTTAGATCCCTTATTAAGGACACTTGGAATGGTACTTAAGAATAATAACATATATAATTAGTTTACAAATATGTTTATAATATAATTTTATAGTTTTTGTTTGAGATATGTTTCTCAAGAAGCTGTAAATAAAAGAGAGACCCTTGTCACTCCCAGAAAACCCATCGTGATCCTTTTCCCCCTTCTCCAACCCCAATATCCTTCCTCCCTTCCCCCAGATTCGGCTCACCCTAAAAGTTCTAGATATATTTGAAGGATGTCCTAATCTAAAATATCTTCCTCCAAGTATCATGAAGCTTCCTATCTTCTGAATATAACTCTGATTGTGCGGTTCAAACTGCGATGTCCTTTGGTTGATGTCTTCAACAAGTATGTTTTTGGCTTTTAGGATTTACAGGATTGTGCAATGGTGGGATTATTGGACAAAAAACATATCATGATTTGGTTTTCAATGGAGGATGATTTTATCAAGGCATGGTCTAGTGCTCCTCACATATGCAATGGTTCTCATTTATTTCTATTCAGGTGGTCCTTATACTTTTATATGAAGTGCGATGTCCCTTACAATGGTAATATGGGTTAGTCTATTAGAACTTCCCCTACCATTTCAAAATCCTTCGATACTAAACATGTTAAGAAACTTGGTTGGAAGATACTTGTGATATAACAGTAGAACCAGGTCAATATGTCATCCAGTATCTTCTCAAATATGTGTGGATTACAGTTAGGGAAGAATTTTTTTGGAAACAACCTATTGTTTTCGAATCATGGTCTGATTATTTCTCTATGTGAAAGAAACTGGGTCATGATATAATGGTTTTTAGGTGTGTAATTAAGTTAAATATAGGTTTTTGAGGTAGTGATAATAGCTTGGTTGCTGGATCTGGAGAAGGTTTGATGGAGCCATCATTACTGGGTGCCTCTAGGGACCAACCTAAGGCTGAGAAGTTAAAGGATAAGAGAATAGGGGACAACCCAAAGGTGGCGGATATTTTCAAATTCTTGAAGAAGGATCGGGGATCCCCTGATGTTATTGTGAAATACCCCCCAGGCTTAGTGGAAAGTAGTGTGGTTAGCATGGATAGCACCTTGAATTCCAGTCATGGAACTTATTTCATGGTTGTGCGAGCTGGAAGTGGTATAAATGTTGAAGGAGTGTCACAACTGACTGTGGAGGGAAGATATAAGGATGACCAAGACTAGGTAGTACCATGACATGGATCTGTTAACTTGTTGAACAATAAACAGGGACACCAACTGAGAAAGACCTTATCCTGTATTAACTTGAATAATCACTTTGATCACCTTGGTGATGATGTTTGTGCAGAGGGAATTAGTAGTGGCCTCTCTGGAGTAGAGTTATAAAAAGAAACATCAGATGAAAATGCAATGGGATATTATGGTAAAGGTATTCACATCCCAAGGAGGAATAGAAAAAATAAGGAAAATTGGGATCTGGGGAGTTTTATTTCCAACAAGAAGAAGATAACTAAGGGGGGTAAAGACTACTCTAGCCTTCCAAAACTAATGGAGATGTGGTTGGAAAAAAAATGGTAACACCAAGAAGCAAGAGATCTAGGCAGTGGAGGGCAGAAAGAATAATCCTATGCCAATAGGTGAAGTCAAAGAGGTTATAAAGGGGAATGATATTTTGGAAACTTTGTAAGTTTCTCAAGGAGAGGTAGAAGAGTAGCAGGCTGGGGACCTTCCTACGAAAAATATGCTACAGTTTGAGGATGTGCAGTTGGAGGAGGAGGTTGCAAATACTATAGTAATATCAAATGGTCAATAGTGGGAGGTTTCTATAGAACCTGAGAAAGTTCTAGAAATTCTTATGCATTCAGGAGAATAATTAAGGGAAAAAGTTATTACGATTAAGTCCACAAAAGAGTAAGCAGAGGAAGATGGATCCCTACGTCAAAACCCCGCATCGACCCTCTCCCTCTCCAGGTGGTAAGTCATTGTTGCTTCGGGAGGGTAGTGCGCTTATGCTTTTTTTCAAGGAGGTTTTATGTGCGTCATCTTCTGCGGCTGCACCGGTTGTGGAACCCGTGGTGGATGTAGCTCCTATTCCTGTGATCCCTCTGATTCGGGTGGAGGATCGACTGATTGGCAAGGTGGATGGTTTCCTGGTTCTTGAGCTTTCGGATTTGGAGATGCGGGATGCGGCGGAGTTCCACAATCTTTCCCTAGTGGTGCATTTTGGGCGTAATAAGCCTTCTCTTAGCTTCTTCAGGTTGTTTGTCGACTCTTGGGGGCTTTGGAATTTAGTTTACGTCTCTGATCTTTCCAAGTTCGCTTTCTGTCCCCATTTTTCCAATCGGGAAGATTTTTTTGGCTTGGGTTAGGGAGTAATGGGTCTATGGTTCGTGGTGTTTCTCCCTATCCCGCTAGTCTTGGGACTACCATTTTGGAAAGGAATCCTCTGTGGTGGCTGTGTGGATTAAGTTGCTTGGCCTTCCTCTCCCATTCTAGAATCCCTCGATCTTGAGGTCAATTGGCAACTCCTTGGGCTCTTTTTTGTGTTCTGACTTCAACACGGAGTGCCTGCAAGTGACAGATAACCCTATAATCTGTGTATAGTTGGATCTATATATAATATTCCCTCAGAATCTGTTAATTCGCTCAGGTGAGGGCTTAAAATAGTGGCAGTGTCTCTTCTATCAGTCGCCTCCAAGTTTCTGTGTTGAATGTAGGCTTCAAGACCATTCTGTTGAGGTTTGTCGGAGGATTAATCCCAAGTCTCACAGGTCAGTCAAGGGGTCATCCACGAACGACGTTGTTAGGACAGCGTACTCGTCGGAGGTGCGGGAGTAGCTTACCGTTTGGAGGGAAGGTGTTCCAAATGCCATGGTTCACCCTGAAGCATCTAGCTCTTCTATCTTGGTCAACATCAGCGAGGCCCCCTTTCCAAAAGTGTCTGCACTGCAGGGTGAAGAGTTGGGTGATTTGATCTCCTTGTCTCATGTCGTTGCCTCTCCAGAGTGGTCTCTATCGATGCTTTCGGGCCCAATTTCTACTCTGATGGTTTCGTGGATCCAGGGTGACCTGATGGCTTGCATCCAGCCTATCCCTCAGAAGGCATTGTCACCTCCTCCCTCATCCTTCCAGATTTCCTCCCAGCTATCTCCAGTCGTTTTCCAGCATTCTTTAGCTAGCAGCTCTGGTGGATTTTTTTCCTCAAAGGCGGTTCACAGAAAGTTAAGACCCCCGAGGGTGTTGTGAAGGAACTCTGGTCCTCTTGGGGTTCTCTACAGAGAATGTTGTTGGTCTCTTTGTTCCAGTATGAGTTGGATCCTTATTCCTTTCCATCGTCGTCAAGCAGCAGGCTATCATTTCTCGATGATTTGGAAGGGCCTTTCAAACAAAAGGTTCTCTCTTCGAAGAAGAGGGGTCAGTCTGAGGGAGTGTCTGGGCCGGTAACCCGATCAAGTTTGAAGGAGACAGGGAGGTTGGCACCTTTTTCTAACACGGGTTTATTCATCTAGAAGGACAGTTTTTCCCCCCAGTAATGTTTTCTATGATTATATGGAATGCCTGAGGTTTGGGGGTGCAGGATAAACATGCCTTCATTGCTACTGAGATCAGAAAGTCTAAGTCCTCGATGGTGGTCTTCTTAGAACCTAAGTAGAATCCAAGTAATTTGTCCTCGATGGAGGGTCGGCAATCTTTAACAGTGGTATGCAGGATTTCAATAATTTCCTTGGATAAAAGGGTCTTATGGATATGGGATTTACAGGTAGCAAGTTTACCTGGGTAAATAACCGCAAGGGGCATAACCGAATCTGGAGTCGCCTGGATAGGTGTCTGAAAAATCTCGAAGGCTTGGATTCCTATGTCCAGGCATCGGTGAAAAAATTTTCACGTTCCCTCTCTGATTATGCTCCACTCCTTGTGGATATCAAAAGGTCAGTGTCGGGTAGTGGTGCTTTCTTTTATTCCTCGAATTGGCACCAGGTTGAAGACTTCATGGATATTGTGAGGACTTCATGGAATTTTCAGGAGGATGGGAGGTCCTGGGTTGGCCTTCCAATCGGCTAAGGCAACTCAAGAAAGACATTCAAGGTTGGCTGGTCCTCAAACCAAATGAGGACATTGGGGTGGAAAAGTTAAAGGAGTAAATTGATATTATTGAGGAGAATCTTTAGTCAAGGTGGGAGGAGAATTACTTTTTCGTCCTTTGTGACCAGAGGATGATTCTGGCGTAAAAAATTACTTGAGCTGGAAAGGGGTTTTAAGCAAAGAGCTCGCATGCGTTGGTTAAAAGAGGGTGATCGGAACAATGATTTCTTCTAGGCCTGCCTGAAGGATAATAAAAGTATAAAAATTAATATCATTTTGGGAAATGGTTCCTTTACATCAGATGTGAATGTGGCGGGTAAGATGTCCCTTGATCACTTTGAAGGATTGTTGGCAGGAACAGTATCTCGAAGGGATGATGCATCTAGATCGATGGAGTTAGAGGAGGGATTTATGGAGTGCATTCCTATGTTGGTGAATAGCTCTGATAATGACATTTTGATTGCTTTACCAGATGAAGAAGAGATCAAATCTATTGTTTCCAAGATGTCTCATGACAGTGCCCCCGACCCGGATGGCTTTCCGAGGGCCTTCTATATGGCAGCATGGGAGATCGTGGGTGGCCATGTGGTGGAGGCCATCTAAGACTTTTTTTGGGGTGGAACTCTCCCTTGGATTATTTGTGCATCTAGAGTGATCATGGTGTCGAAGGTTAAGGATCCCTCTTTAATTAATCACTATAGACCCATATGCCTTTGTAATGTTTCCTATAAGATCCATTCTAGTCTCATTGCTAATAGACTGAACAGGTTCATTCCAAAGGGGACCTTTAGAGGACATCATGGTTTTGTGAAAGGAAGGAGTATTCAAGGGGCGGTTTCAGTTGCAAATGAGCTGGTTCAAGATATTAACAAAAGATCCATAGGATCAAATGTTATCATATAGATTGACATGGAAAAAGCTTATGAAAAAATTGAGTGGAGCTTCATTCTCCGGGTTATGAGGAAGCTTGGCTTTCATGAGTGGTTCTATGACCTTTGTTTCATGTGTTTTTATTCTCCTTGGCTCTCTATTTCTCTTCTAGGGAAAGGCTTCAAGTTTTTCAAAAGTGTGTGTGGTGTTCACCGAGGTGACCCTCTTTCACCATCGCTTTTTATTCTGGCTCAAGATTCTCTCTCCAGGAATCTTCATAGCAGTATGCAGGAGGGGAGAATTCTGTCGTTCCACAACTAAAGGGGTTGATATATTGTCTCTCATCTTATGTTTACGGATGACATCCTGATTTTTTTCAATGGAAGAAAAATATCGCTTCAGGGTTTTTTGGAGGTCATGTCCGTCTATGGGGGTTTGAGTGGCCAACACATTAACTCAAGGAAAAGACGAGTTTTTATCTCTAAAAATTGATCTGTCAGGAGATGTAGGGAAATCCAAAACATGTTGGGAATTCAACAGGGGCTATTTCCTATGACATATCTCGGAACCCCCCTTTCTTTTGGCGGCATCAAGAAGGTTTATTTTGAAGACATAATTAACAGGATGTTGGGCAGAATTTAGAACTGGAAGAATAAATTCTTGTCATTCAGAGGGCAAGTTTTGTTGATTAATAGCATCTTAACTTCCATCCTAATGCATGTCTTGGCTATTGTTTCCCCTCCAAAAGGTATTATTGATAAGATGTAAAAGGTGATGACATATTTCCTGTGGGATGCCAATTCTATAGGTCACTGCCATTGGGCCTCCTGGAAACATCTGGCCAAGCCAATTTTGGAAGGCGGTGTGGGTTTACATGACATTACTGAAACAATGCAGGGCCTGAAAGCCCATCTTGCATGGGATATCATTGTAGGTGATTCCTTGTGGGAATCTCTTTTCCAGGACAGATATGGTAATCAATGGGAGGATGGCATGTTTCATAGAGGTCGCCCCTCTCGCTTAGCGCGATGTTTGTTTCCCATTCTGGAGGAGCTTCAGAGATCATCCTGGTGGATTATGGGGGAATGTAATATCAACTTTTGGGACATGAACTGGGCCTGTGTGAAGCTATTCTTCCTTGGTTGTCCAGCCCCGTGCAGTTCTTTTAAGGAAGCGAGCGGTTATCCGGATCTGCTCCGGCTACTTCTCTCTCAAGAGCAGTGGGAGATTTTTGAAACTATTACCTTAAACGATGAGGCTGGTAGATTTTGTTTCACTAATTCAAGCTCGGGTGTTTTTAATACTCGTGATTATAGAAAGTCTCACCATGCAGTGGGTGTTGTTGATGAGTGGGCAGCAAGTCTATGGTGTAAGGAGCTTCCTGCTAGAATGAATTTTTTGGGCTGGCGTGTGAGGAACCAGATGATTTCTACTGATGTGAATGTCCAGAGGAGGGGTATTTCCATTTCCTCTTGCTATTTTTGCTGCGCTACTCCATAGGTTGAGTCGACGGTTCACCTCTTCTTCCAAGGAGATTGTGCCTATTCCCTTTGGTCCTTCTTCAGTCTGCAGATTTGTTTCACTGAGGAGGATTTCTCCATACACACTTTCATCTCCTCTTGGGTGCATGGGCTAGATCGTAATGGCATAGAGTTGAAGGTGTGGAGTACGGATTTCACGGCCATCTTCTAGACGCTTTGGGAATCCCGTAACCAGGTTAGATTGGGTAATAGTCGTTTGCTTCTATATATCCAGATGAGAATACAATCATTGCTGGTTGAATTGTGATCCCTACGGAAAGGGGGTCAGAACTCGGTCACCCTTGCTGGTTTTCTAAATAGACCATTGGTGGATGTCAGAACCAGGGGTTGATGGATTAGATGGTTTACTCTTGGTGCTGGATTGAAACTTAATGTTGATGGATCCCTTTTAAACGGACAGATGTGAGGTAGGGGGATTCTTAGGGACTCTCGGGGTTCAGTGTGTTTTGGTTTTAGTGAATTCTATGGGTCGGGATGTTCTCTAGTTGCGGATGTTAGGGCGCTCCATACTGGTCTCAGGTTATGTAAATATTTTTACCTCCAGGTGTTGGAAATTGAGTCAGACTCTGAGGTCTTGGTTAAAATTCTCCAGGGGAAATGCGGTGCTCCTTGGGAGTTGGCTTACATCACCAGAAGTTGTTCACTAGAGTCGAAGGGTGGTCAGTTGGTAAGGCATATTTGGCAGGAATCCAATTTCTCAGCAGATGCCCTTGCTCGTGCGGGAAATCCGACCGACAAGCTTATCAATTTTGATAGTTTGGGTTCTCTGCCTTTGGAATGTAAATGTTTTGTCCCAAGGGATGCCCTGGGACTTCACCACTTTAGACCTCATTGAGGATTTCTTTGTTCTGGTGGGCCTTTCTCCCTCTTTAATAAAAAATTAATGTTCAGTCAAAAGAAGAAGCAGAGAGGATAATGGGAAGATTTATACGCATGAACACTAATAGTGAGCAAGGTGAATGGATTGACAAGAAGGATCTTATCCTAATCAGAGGCTTCAATGAAGGGAATAACAATATAGATGAGTACCTACAGTCTTGGTATTACCAAGAAACACACTTTGAAGATCTAATAACAGAGGATCCAGACTTACAGGTACCATCCCTCTCCTGGAATTTATGTAGGGAGAATACCTCTAGTAGGCTCAAGTTAGCTTTCAATGAGTATGTGGTTTACATTAATTTTGTACCCAAGTGAACATGGGGTTTCTCAATTTTCCTTAAAAGTGTTTTGATAATAAAAAAATTAACTTTCAAGTCATGATGTTGTCCTTTTATAAGTGAGGGTAGGGGCACTCTTGGAATTATTTAAAGTATTAAATTAATATAAATTAATTTTCATGTAAAAATGGCTCTAAATTGATAAAAATAGAATAGAATATGATTATTAGTCTAAATTATATGATAAAATAAAATTTGGACAAGTTTTGGTTATTTTTTCACCCTTATCTCTTATTTTAACCCCTAATTAACCCTTTTGACAATTACCGTGATATTAATGATTTTGACACTTTATGGGTCAAGAAAGTTACTATAAATGGAAAATTGAACCATAAATGGAACATGATTTATATTTTAAACCATATAACATTTACTTGGCTGAATATAATATTTTTATGAATTTTAAATCATTTAAAAAATTATTGTTTATTATAAAATATCATTAATTTCATTTTTGGAAATACATGAAATGTTTTAATATAATATGTGTCTAACTCATGTAAAATGGTTCTGAAATGACATGGATAATAATATAAGGAATATATGGTCTTATTATTATTACCCAATAAAATTTATATAGTTTTAGATATCATTTTAAATCTTATATTTTGGTTTAACCCCTTAGTTAACCAGTTTTAACATTAACTGTGGTAAGGACTTTTTCAATATTAAAAGGTTATACTTTTACTTATAAGGTAAAATTATATCATAAATGGAAAAGGAATGAAATTTTATACCATTTATAATCCTAATTTATCTAATTCAATATTTTTATTGTTTTTCAATAATTTAATAAAATATTATTTAAACTAAAATATCATTAATGTCATTTTTGACACTACTCATTTAATTTAATATTAATATAATCAAGATAGTAATGGAATTAAAATATATATATTTAATACATCTATATTCTTTTATATTTATCTATAAAATTATTTTTAAACTATGATTCACTTATAAAATATTACTTTTAAAGTTATTAAAAATAATTTTCTTGATTTTTCTAATGCTTGGACAAGCCCCATGTCAGCATTGTGTAAGAATTTAAGGTAATTATTTCATAAATAACATTTAAAAATAAAAAATGAATTAATAGTTAAAATAAAGATTTATAAATGAAAATAATTATTTTTTATCTCTATCAAAAAATATTATAAATATTAAAATCAAGAAATAGACATTTTTACTTTATCTTTAACTGAAATGTTATGATGGTAAAAATCAAAGTTAGATGGACAAAAAAGATCATATTTTAGAATTTTTCATGATTATAAATAAAATATAATCATCCAATTAAATAAATAAAATCATTTTATTTAATTTTAATACTTATCACATTAGTTTTAAGCATAATTAACTCATTTACTTATTACTAAGGTGATAAATTTTACCATGTTTAATATTAAAAATGCATAAAACTAAAAGAAACAAGTTACCAAATTTGAACATACTGATTCAAAATATGGAATCCATTTTTCAATATTTAATCTCTATAAGTGGTAGGAATTCATTTTAAAATAAACCCGGAAAATGCAACGAAAAATAATTTTCTAGAAAAAAATGTTATCTTAAATATAAAAAATTTTTATATAAAAATTAATTAAAATTAATTAAAATGGACTTAACTGAATTATTCATAATATAAATGAACTGATTTTAATTTTAAAACCATTTTAAAAAAATAACTTTTTAAATTCTTCAAACAAAAATACAATTTTCTATAAATATCTGTATTTTTCACTATTCATTAAAAAATTAAACTTTTCATAAAATTATAAAAATATAAATCTAAGATAATTTTGAAATACTAATTTGAAACCTTATATTATTTTTATCAAATATAATTTCATAAATTTACATAAATTAATTATAATATTCTCCCACAAAAAGCAATAAAATCTATTGAAAAAATGTATTTTTGAAGAATAAAATGACTTTACTAAAAAATGATTAATTATTTACCAATAATTAATCCATTAAATTTTATTGAGAAGGAAATTTATATATATTTAATAATTTTTGGTAATTACTATTCATACCATCTGATTCAATAGCTAAGTTATAATGGTCATATTTTAATAATAATATTACATGGTTTGTTTAAGCTCGGTGTTGCATGTATTGTACACTATCAAATATGGAATTATTTTAAAATATTATGATATTAAATTATACCCCCTTAAATATATTAAACTCTCTCAATTTTATCATAGTTATCAAAGGGTCAACCTTTTTTGAAAACCCACATCGTACAGAGGGATAATAAAACATCTTTTGAAAAGGGAAAGTGGGAAAAATAAGGGTAACCTAAAATATCACGTATTCAGGTTCTCAAATAAGCATAACATTAGTGGGAAGTTAAATATTTACATGGAATATAAGACTAACATTCAAGTACTAATATATATTTATATAAAAAAAATTCATGAGAAAGTTAATGACCACAAAACCATAAATCAATGAGGGGTGAAAAGACCATCCATTCATCATAAAATGAAGGTAAAAGGATAAAAATTTTATTTCTATATCATTTTCCTAAATTTAAGGGGATATTTTACTATCAATATGGATAGAATAATAAATGGGCTTACTTAATTTCTTTCCATTTCAAGATTATAATTTCATTATATGTATGTTCTTTGATCAATTTCCACTTTATCACTTACTCTATAAAATGGATATTCAAGATGAATATTACAGATCATAAGATCCATTAAAGAATAAAAATTCCATCCTTATTTCTCTAAATATTTACCAAAACCAAAATGGTTAGCACAAGTTATCCAATATAGATAAATATTGTTGTATTTGGTATCCAAGGACCAACTGATTGTACTTTGATTATATGTATATGCATTGTATTGAATATTAATTAAACATCTTATTACATATTGTTCATTATTCTTCATAACTTTAATTTAATAATTTTCTAGAGTATTTATTGCATTGATAAGGTTATATCAATTTCCTAATATGATGAGAACCTTGAAGTGATATGAAAATATTATTAATATGGTTATATGGTTGGATAACATACTATGATGGGACACATAATATATAGACCATCAAGTGGGAGTACTCATAAGTGGATAAGGCTTCTTCTCATTAAGTTCTAATTTGGTAATCTTCATGAAGGGACATTATGGGAACAACCTACCAATTGTAATTCCACATGTTTTGGTGTCATCATATTTTCCTATCTACTATCATGTGTAATGGTCCTTAGACTTTAAGATTATCATTAGTTCATGTCATGGTTCTCACACTTAAATTTTTTAACAAAAATTGTCACAACATATGTTGGCAAGAAGTAGGGTGTGTTGGGTGAATCAATATTGACATGTCATTAATGGATGATTTGAGGAATTATTTTTCCCTTTAATATTTATGGTATTTGATATCTCATCCTTTTGACTGTAATATAATCGTCTCCTAAATTTAATGGTCAAGATGTATCAATGTGTTTATTTAAGATAATAATGTAAAGTTGTATCAAGCATATAGGTTGATGACACCTTCATGAAACCTTATTTATTAGATATTCTAATAAAGGGATTATATTACACTATGATCATTCATATGTGGTTGTTGATGTTGTGACATTATGTTATTCCACTTCAGTGCCTTAACTGTTGCTAGACAGTAATCTTGGAATTTGGGAAATCTTGCCTAATACCAAAGAGAAATAATCCTAGAGGGTCAAACACTAAGTGTTTTTTATATCGATTAAATTCTATTTGAATTTAATTAATGGAATAATTATTATTCTCAAGAATGAGGAATAATTTTATTAAATTTATATTGATCACAAAACTTAAATAATTTTTTATTCACCGGTATGTGGATAAAAATATATTTATTTATTTTATTTAATAATTTATTAATATTTATTCTCCATTATGACAATGAAATATTTATTTGTGAATAAAAAATTTTATTCAATTGTTCAATAAATACTGAGGAGTTTGAATGGATCAACACTATGTCAAGAGATAAATAATTATTTACAATCCAGTAAATATTATTTATCATTTGTACAATATGGTACACACTGCAAAATAATATTATTGTTATTATTTTATGGAATGGGGTTTATTAAAGGTTCAAATATTGTTTAATTCCCAGAACGCAATTAAATATTATTCTAACCTAAAACCTACCTCTATAAATAGATTGTTATGGCTATGGTGTTCGTAATCGAAAAAGAGAGAATTGTTGGGCACATCAAATTCTCTTTTAACTCCTCCACTTATCTCCCTCTAAAGAAAGAGAATACAAGAGATTTTTCTTCAAGATAGAAGAATGAGTGATCAAGAATTAATAATGAAAGATATTCGATTTGTAACACTAGAACCCAAAGATTGAGTGGCATTTC
Source organism: Viscum album (assembly GCA_963277665.1). Classification (NCBI taxonomy): domain Eukaryota; kingdom Viridiplantae; phylum Streptophyta; class Magnoliopsida; order Santalales; family Viscaceae; genus Viscum; species Viscum album. Next base: position 751,399,646 of record OY728132.1, on the reverse strand, counting down.
ACGGATATCATTGGAGCATGTGTGGATCACCTCTAGAGAGATTCTACCCTTGGATCCTCACAAGCATAATAAAGTCAATCTAAAATGGTCTTTTCAGATGATAGACATACACTGTGAAGAAAGAAACCTAATATGAGGTAATTTATTTATTCCTATATAAATAAATTAATTATAAACTTAACATGAAAGGTTCATTGTTGGGATTTTGGGTAATTGATATTAAAAGAAATTCTAATTATCACATCTCCCACCATGTGCTTCTTCTACATCCAAAACCTACAAGTGATATCAGAGTGGTCGTGTTTAAATTTATAATTATTTATTTTATTGTTGATCTTTGCACAATTGTGGTCATATTTTCATTTCATATTATTCATTTTTTGATCCAATTTTAATTAACATTCTTAGAAATATTAATCATGTTCGTTTAATGTTTCATTTCCTTAAAGGTCTAAGAATAGATGAAGAATGATCAGAGATTCCATCAGGAACTACCAATTTTTTGTCTAGTAATATGGGGTTACATGGAATTTACTCAGAAGTAAAAATTGTGTACCCTAGTGAACTACATTTAGATGCATAAAGGGATACATGGAATGTCATGAAGTTGCTACATGTGGAGCATTTATTACATCTCATGTGTAGACTGGGCTAGGTTGGAACATGGGTTCTCAGATTACACAACTTGTATTGGTGTACAGGTTGTGTAGTATACACGGGTTAGCAGCATAAATCACACAATCTTTGTGGTCATTATACATGGTCAAATCATGAGATACTAACAACTGGAATATTTATGATATAAATAATGTGTATACGGTGTAAACGGTGTGTAGTTCATCAATTCCCATGTTTGAAACACATGTTAAATACCTATTCTTGTATCCCAAACACATGAAAACTAGAATATATGGTTTGTAGTTGGTTTGTACACACAGTGTAGTTTGACTGAGGTACACACTGTAGACCTAGGTTTATACCCTAGATAAATAGCTACTGAGAAACATAGCTTTTAGCGGATCTATACATATCGTGTAGTCTCCCATTAAAGGACTGAATTAAAATTACATTAAATTAAAAATTATAGCATTGAACCCTTATTTTATTGATTAGAACACCAATGTGTGTTTGGAAATTAAATAATGTTTTTAAATATTTTTAAATGTGTAATTAATTTATTATAATAAATATGTCATTATTGGTTTTTTTGTTTATTTTCCATGAATTCCATAAATAATGGGTATCTCGAATAAAGTTCGTGTGATCATTAAGATGAATATAAATTAATTAATTAATTAATATAAGAACATTCATATTAATAATAATGAATTAATAAATAAATAAATACAATCCAATTACTTTTGTGTATTCATTGCATGTATGACCGATCATGAGCTTGACCATGACCTATGTATGTGTTGTAATTTATTTAATTTAATTTATTGCATGGTTTTGAAATTATTTAATATTAAATTAAATTATGGCATGTGATTTATAACTCTCTCCATTATTATGTAGGACTTACATATCAAAGTATATTTATGTAATCTCCTTTAACCAATATTTTGGTTCCCCTCACCTATGTGTGAGTAATAAATACTCGTAATTAATGGGTCATCCTAAGGAATATAGAGGTGTCTCAATACGGAACCAAGATGATGCCAACTCGATGGTACAAAGGTGTATAGTTGGAATGTTGTAACTCGTTCCAAGACTAGAAAATTGAGTTATTCCCCTAGTTTATAAGTTTATTTAATATCCACTCATTAAATCAATTGTTATATTAGCTCATGATTAGGTCATTTACTTTATTTATTTATTTCTATCCTAGAATTATTTATTTTATTTATTCAAGACTGCAATTACATTAATAATTGAATTAATATGAAAAGGTGGAATTTAAATAAATAGATTATGAAAAATTGTTTTATAAAACATGGTTAATTAATTAAGTAAAGTCCACTTAATATTAACAAGAAATGTAAAGGATAAAATAAGGTAAAATTTATGCATAATAAATTAGAATCCCTCAATTAAATATTAATTCAGACTTTTCCTACAATTACATTATTATAAATTAAACCAATAGAACTAAGTGTTTGACCAACCCCTGTTGCGAAACTTAATTTTATAAGGGGGTTCTTATAAAGTTATTGGATTTACTTAACCAATTTACATAAAGAGAAGTATCCCTTGATAGAGATGTTGTAATTTGGAGGCAAGTGTTGAGTAAATCCAAGTCAGGATTTCAGGATTGGGGATTATACTCAATGGATCAAGGAATTACATGCCTTCAGTTGGAAAATATGTGCCTACCTAAATACCTTCAAATAGATTGACCAACACTTGTTGAGGTAATGATAAGAAAAATATGGATCCTTTCCACTAAAATGTCCATGCAACTAAACATTCCAATTTCAATAATGAGGGCTATTGGGACTTGATAAAATAGTGGGAGATTTAACAAAAACAATTAATTTATTATATCTCACATAAGTTGTAATAAAGAAAAGTATTAATAATATGATCATTTAAATTGTAGAAAAAATGGTATGATCATCATTCACATTATCCATATGGTCTATATTATAGAAATAACATCTTCTAACTCATAGTAACTTCTGGGAATGGTACATATTCTATTGAGTTGTTTTTCACCATGAAATGAAATTATACATGCTAGAATCCTCACTTCCTGATCCTCCTTCCAAAGAGGTGAGTAATGAAGAGTTCCTAGTCTATAAGAAACATAGGAAAAACATGGTAAACCTCAAGTGTTTAATGATTTCATCTATGTTCAGTGAGCTCATGAAGTCTTATGAAAACATGGATGTGTATAGAATGATCTATCATCTCAATGGACTATATTAGGGGTGAGAAAGGCAGAAGTGGTTTGAGATTTAAAAATCCGTCTTTCAAAGTAATATTGTGGTGGGTTCCTTAGATGGACCTCATGTAACCAAGATTATTGGATACAAAGAGCGCCTAGAGGTTCTAGATTTTAAATTCCCTAAATAAATGAGCATTTATCTCATTCTTGCATCACTCCCTTGAATATTATATAGTTTTATTATGTATTTTAATATGAAAAACATTGACAATTCTCTTCTAGATCTTCTCTCTATTCTTAACCAAGTGGATAAGGAGACAAATCATGAAAATCATTTGGTCCTTATGGTGAACAAGAGGAAAGAAAAATCAAAAATCCATGAGCCTAAAGATTCTTTGCAATGACCTTCCAAGAAGAGGAAGATCAAGGGGAAAGCACGGGAACATGATGTTGTTTGTTTTTCATGTGCTAAGAAGTTTCACTAGAAGAAAAATTGAACCGAGCCTAATAAGTAAGGGGAAAATTTAGGTACATCTTTTATCGAGTTCAATTTTTCTGTTTCTATAAATTGGGTATTAGATACAGATTGTGATGCTCATATATGTATTCAAATATAGGAACTAAATAGATTAAAGAGAATTTTCCAAATGAAGGTAGATCTATAAGAATCCAATAGAGCTAAACTTGTTATTGTAGATATCAAGGACTACCACCTCACCTTGCTGTCTAGAATAATCTTAGTTTTTAAAGGTTTTTATTATGTTCTATCTATTATCAAAAACATTATATCAGTATCCAAACTAGATACATATGGTTTTATTTTCAAATTTGGAAATAAAAGTTTCTTATTTTATAAATATTACATTTTTTATGGTAAGGAATGTTTAAATAATGGTTTTTATGAGTTAGGATACACAAACCAATTAATAGAAATTGATAATGAAACAACCTCAAATGACACATACCACACCCAACTTTGGAATCACCATATAGTTTATGTAAAAAAAATTCTTGACTCAATTACATAAATATGGATATTTATATTATTTTGAACTAAAAACACATGGTGTATGTCATGAATGTTTATAAGAAAAAATTACCAAACCCCTATTTATTGGGAAAGGTGAAAGGGACAAAGATATTCTCGAATTAGGTCATATCGATATGTTTTTTGCATTTCCTATTGAATTAAAGGGTGGGTACTCATACATCATAATGTTTACTGGTGATTTTCATAGATATGGATATATCTACATAATGAGGTATAATTTGGATTCATTTGACAAATTTAAGGAGTACAATAATGAAGTTGAGAACCATATTAGAAATAATATTAAGAAACTCCACTCAAACCAGGGTAGAGAATATCTCAATCAAGACTTATTTGAATATTTATGGGAGTTTTGGATTTTATATCAACTCACTCATCCTTATACACCTCAATTGAAATGTATAAGTGAAAGGAGGAAATTCACCTTGTTGGACATGGTGAGATCAATGATGAGTCATGTGAGTCTTCCATTATCCTTTTGGGGATACACTTTATAAATAGTATCATGTATACTAAACTAAGTACCAACTAAATCAATAAGAGGTATTCCATATGAATTTTGGAGTGGAATAAAATCCATGTTATGTAATTTATATGTGTGTGTAAGAAAAGTATTTTTCAAGGCATCTTCAAGTAACAAACTTTCACCCAAGGTACAAAGTGTACCTTTATTGGATACCCTAAGGAGAAAATGAGGCATTACCTATACAAACCCTCAAAAAAAGGCTATAGTGACATGAAATTCCATAATCATTGAGAGGGATCACATCTATAAAAGAGATTCTGAGAGTGGGATAGACTTTGATGAAGTTGGGGCTCAAGGAACATAAGAGTTGGTATAGGAATAGATTCCACAAAACCTCATGGAAGAAGAAAATGTTTTGGAGAAACAAGTACTATATAGGAGTACAAGAGAGGTTAGAGAACTAGAATGTTATGGTTTTATATAAAATGAGAATGGTGACTTATTATTAATTAATAATAATGATCATATGACCTATAAGGAATCAGTAAGTGACACAGATGTTTCTAAATGGAAAGAAGCCATGAATTCTGAAAAGGATTCCATGTACCAAAACCAAGTCCAGATTTTGGTAGAACCTTTAGTAGATGTAAAGCATGTTTATTTCAAATGAGTATTCCAGAATAAATTATACATATAAGGACAAGCCAGTTCTTATAAGGAATGAATAGTTGCAAAAGGGTTTAAACAACATCAAGGCATTGACTACGATGAAACCTTTTCACCAGTTTCAATGTTTAAATCCATAATATTTATAATTTAAATTATGTCCTTATATGATTATGAGATTTGGAAAATGGATGTTAAAATAGCATTTCTTAATGATAACCTTCAGGAAGATTTATATAGGACACAACCCAAAGGGTTTGTGACTCCAAAGGATTCCAACAGGGTATAAAAGTTTCAAAGATCCATTTAAGGATTAAAGAAAGTATCCAGGTAATGGAACATTCATTTTTATGAGACCATAATGGAATTTGGTTTTATAAATAATGAATGAGAGTTATGTGTCTATAAATGGTTTAGTGGGAGTGCAGTCATTTTATTAATATTAAGTATCAGTGAAATATTAGTTATTAGAAAGTAAATACTAGTTTTATAGTCTATTAATTCATAGTTGAATAAATGATTATCCATGAAGGACTTAGTCAAGGAATTATATATTCTTGGGATAAAGATTCATAATGATAGATCCAAGAGAATTCTTGGCCTAAGTCAAGGTGCATATATTGAAAATATAATGAATATATTCAGTATATAACAATAAAAGAGGGTATTATTTCCAATGTCACATGGAAATAATCCTTCTAGGAAAATGTGTCCTCAGACACATGAGGAAAGAAACAAAATTAAAATTATTCCATATGCATCAACGATTAGTTCAATCAAGTATGTTATGATATGTACTAGGATATATGTTTCCTATGCATTGACTGTGGTAGAAATATATCAATCTAATCCAGGTGACTATCATTGGATGGAAATCAAGACTATCCTTAAGTATCTGAGGCATACTAAGGATATGTTCATTGTATATGGAGAATATGGGGAACTATTCATTAAAGGATATTAAGATTATAGTTTCCAAATAGATCGATATTACATGAATTCACAAAAAAGGATACATATTCACTCTGAATGGAGGTGATGTGAGCTAGAAGAGCTCAAAGTAGGTTGTGGTTAAGATTCAAAAATGAATTCCAAGTATATTGTATCTTTTTTTCCACATAATAAAGCAGTATAGATATGAAAATTCATTCAAGATCTTAACATGGTACCTAGCAGTAAACATCCAATCACACTCTATTGTGATAATACTGTAGGGGTGGATATCACAAAGGGGAAAAGTTCACATTAGCGGATAAAGAATATACTTCATAAGTATCATCTCTTAAGGGAATTTCTCATAGAGTTGAGGTTACAGCAAGTAGTATTTCTATGGAAGACAATGTGATAGATCCCTTGACTAAAGCCTTGACTTAATAGAAACATGATTATTATGTGAGGTATAGTGGACTAAAACTCATAGGCATTTGGATATAGTCTAAGTGGTATTTTTTGAAGTTTTTTTCCTAGGACCAACATATTGTACTTTGATTACATGTATATTTGATGTATTGAATATTAATTAAACATTTTATTACATATTGATCATTGTTTTACATGAATTTTATGTATTAATGTTATAGAGTATTTGTCTCATTGATATTGTCATAGAAGTTCCCCACTATGATGAGAACCTTAAAGTAGTATGAAAATGTTCTTAATATAGTTATATGATTAGATAACATACTATTATGGGACACATGGAATATATAATTTCATATGTGAGTACTCATAAGTGGATGAATCTTCTTCTCATGAAGTTTTCACTTGGTAATCTCTAAGATGAGTGATTATGAGAATAGACCAGCTTGTAGGAATTCTACATGTTTTGGTGTCATTGGATATTCCTATCTTCAAGCATGTTTAATGGTCCTTCGACTTTAATATTATCATTGGTGCATGTCATGACTTTCTCGCATAGATATACTCACAAAAACCGTCACTCCATATATTAGCAGGAAGTAGGGTATGTTAGGTGTGTCACGATTGACATGTCATTAATGGATAAGTTGAGGAAGGATTTTTCCCTTCCATATTTATGTGAGTTGATATCTCACCCCTTTTTTTGGAATATAATAATCACATAAATTTCATGTCCATGGTGTATCCATGTGCTTATTTCAGATATTCAAAGAAAGATGTATCAAGCATATAGTTTGATGACACCATCATGAAACCTTATTGATGAGATATTATGATAATGGGACTATATTAAATAGTCAGAATTTTTATGTGGTTGTCAATGTTTCTTCATTAAGATATTTCTCTTGTATTATTTAACACATTTCTAGATAGTATTCTTAGACTTTATGAAAGACTACCTAATGCTAATGAGAATGAATCCTAGGTCATATACTAAGTGTTTATATTGATCTTGATTAAATTATATTTGAATTTAATTAATGGAAGAAATATTATTCTCAATACCAAGGAATAATTTTATTTAAGTTATATTAATCACAAAAATTAAATAAATGTTTATTCATTGATATGTGAATAAAAAATATATTTATTTATTTTATTGAATATTTAATAAATATTTATTCTCCAATATGTTAATGACATATTTATTTATGAATAAAAATATTCATTTGGGTATTAAATAAATACTGGGGAGTTTAAATGAATCAATACCATGTACGGTGATAAATAATTATTTACAATCCATTAAATATTATTTATCATTTGAAAAACATGACGCACACCAAATAAATATTATTATTATTATTTTGTGGCATGGGGTTTATTAAATTTTTTAATATTTTTTAAGGTTTAACATGAAATTAAACAATATTATAACATAAACCCTACCCCAATAAATATCATGTTATGGTTATTGTATAGGTAATTGAAAAAGAGATAATTTTTTCACACAAAAAAAATCTTTCAAATCCTCCATATCTTTACCTCTCAAGAATGAGAATTAAAGAGATATTTCTTCAAGATATAAGAATGAGAAATCAAGAACAAAAAATACAAGACATACTATTTGTCTCACTAGCACTCAGAGATCGAGTGGTGTTGCTCAAAGATCATCGGAGCATGTGTGGATCAACACTAGAGGGATTATACCCTTGGATCCTTACAATAACAACAAAGGAAATCAAAAAGGTTCATTCCTTATTTCTATAAATATTTATAAAAACTAAAATGGTTTTAAAAAGTTATCTAACATTGATAAATATAACCAACAATATTCTCTAAAATCTCAAAAATTTCACCCATAGTTAAACTTAATCAATTACATAAATATTTAACCTTAAGTCTCCTCCAAAATATTTCTAAATAAATTCAAAACCCAAAAATCTGAATGATTTGATCACATATTTTTTTCAAATGTCAACTTTAGTATTTATCCCTATAAAACCTAAATTAGATCATAATGTCACATACCAAACATGTGAATAACTTAAAACATACTAATAACCTGATTCTATATAAAATATCATTGAAAACATAATTTATTAAAAAAATTAACTATATCTTTATTCCTTAAATAAAATCACATGCTATCAAATATACTCCATAAATCCCAAAATGCTATTAAATTCACAAAAGATAACATAAATTACTTTCTCATAAAATCAATAATCAATTCCAAGTTCATAAATAATATCCATTTTACATTATACATATCAATAATATATTTATCCCAACTAAATATTATCAACATTAGATATGTATTAAGTTTTATCCTTACCTTAACCATGTGTTCTCCAAAAATATCACCTTACCACTAAATCACATTTATTGGTTATCAGTGCCATTCAACATATGTTTTCAAATTCTTAATGAAAAACTACTATGGAATGATCCTTATATGTTTTCTGATTATTATAACCATAATATCATTGACATAACACTTTTTCAACATAATTCTCAAATCCCAATACATAAACACTATAATCCTTCCACTTTAATGATTGGCATAGCATAAGTCCTTCATTGGTCTAAGAGTTAACCCTTGAATTAGGGTATTGAATAAAATAATTCTCAGGTTCCCAATATATAATACATTAAACTATAAATGGTACCTTAGGATGAACTTCATATCCCTCCATTGAACTCTTCATTTTTCCTTGTTAATTACTTTATCTATGGCTTTCATTTATACCAAGAAAATGTTTCCCCTTCCTTTGAGACATTATCCTTGGTATTTCTTACCACATTCTTGACATAAATAAAACTGAAATTTCTTTACTCTATGGTTATTACCACATGAACATCCATAAAATTATATATTTCTCTTATTTGAAATTTTAGGAAACTTACCAAATTTTATGTTGTTGATCATATATCATGATAACTGATTAGAAATAATCACAAGTTTTTTTATTCTAGATCCCATCTCATTTAATTTTTTAGGAGAGCAATGATTTCATTGTCCATAATATTTTTCATCAATATAATTCTTCCTAGTTCCATCCATTGACTAAATCCAAATAAAAACATAGTGTGAGAACCAATTGTGTAATCATATAATCATTAAAAATAACTCAAAATCATGACATATTTCTTTCAATCTATGTCACTGTAGGTTTAACCAATGTCATCCATGATAATTATTTATTCAGATACTTCATAATGGTTTATAAATAAAATGTAAATTAATCCAATCATATCCCTTGATAGTGTCAATCTAGGTGCATAGTAAGGTCTCATTCACTATGCACCAGAATAATGACTGAGATATACTTAACCAACTCTTCTCAAGTTAATTCCCTTATATCTATTTGTTCCATAACTGCACTCACTTATAATATCTATAAAGGGATGTATTTCTAGGAAAAATTAGGATGTTATTCTTTACATGGAATTATCCTCAAAATTCTCTTGTATGGTTATGTTCCCTAATCTATGTTTTACTAAATCTAGTTCCCAAGGTTTCTACTAAACATTATCTTATACCAACTATAATAACACCAATTATAGCAACCCAAAGTCAATGTATAATTTATTAAATTGGAACTAGATACAAGTGATTGCATCCAAAATTACTAAATAGTTAAGTAGTCTTGGTAAACTAGATACATACTTGAATCTCACATTTACATTTGAAAAACATAAAATACTTGACCTAAATGGACCAAAGACCTTATTTTTTATTTATTTTTGGATAATCCCTCTTTTAAGGGTTTAAGGGAAACCCTTATATGACCTGTAGGCCCAAGGGAAAAGTCCATACACAACCCAATACATGAGTTTATAGGCCCAAGACCTGATACACTTGAAACATCCCCTCCCCGTCATCTACATCTTGAAGGCACCTAGCTCCCCACCTCGCATAGCATATCGGCTAGAATTTCCCTATGCAAAGATGCACAGTTCTTGGTCTCAATGGTAGTTTCCATACCCTCTCATTCTTCCAATTCGTGTAGCTCTACTCTAGTGGTTGTTATTTTTTCTCTAAATCCTCATTTGGGCCTACTCCTGTGTGGTATGCCCATGCTTCTTGGTCTTTTTTTGTGTCCCTAAATCACTGTGGTCCAAAGTCTATTGGTGTACCAAAGTCCCTATAACCTAAAGTCCATGTGGTATGAAGTCATTTGGTGGCCCAAAGGCCCTGAGACCCGTAGCCCCAAACCAATGGCCCAAAGGCCCAAATCGGTTGAATAGTGTTAGTTGTTATAGTACCAAACAGTACTTTCTATAGTATTGCTACAATAACATAGAAATTCACCTCCACCTATATTTGATCTTGGGTCTCTTGTATTCCAAGTATGAGCCTCTACCACTTGGGTATAGGCCCATTAGATGAAAAACATAAAATACAATATAATATTTTCTTTGATAACATCATTATTATCTCTATAATATCCTTGAAAATCATTCCTAATAAACATCCTGGGATCCTAGGAAAAAGGAAACATAAAAAATTTGTGATATTATATTCTCATTAAGGGTTACATACAGTGTAATTTATCATTAATAAATAAGGAATAATTAATATAGAAAGGTAAATAACTAAAAACACATTCCATTTAATCAATAACTTGAGCATAAAATGTGTCCATAGATAATATCAATACAATAATATCTTAGATAATAATAACTAAATTCTCATTGAAGTAAATGAATAATGTTGGATTTCATGATCTCAAACATCATGATATCTTTACCATCAAGGCCTTGCACCAAGACAGCTTAATTGATGGGTGGATATAAACCAAAAAGTCATTTAATAAGGAAAGCCTGCTATTTTTTTCTCATAACACTTATCAATTCATCAAGGGTCTATATATAACCGGTCCCTTACCAAAATTGTATGTCCAATTCATTCCTTATATATAGAATGATCAATTTAATTCATAAAAAAATATGTCTTAAAGAATAAATGCTCATATTGATTAAAGAATACATATTATCAATATTTCTCCTGTTAATCAACTAACTTTCAAAGTTAAACACGGTATATAGAAATATTATATGGTTTATGAAATAATCATATCCATGATATAAATAATATGGATGCTTAAAATAAATTTAATTTCCAATGATCACAAGAAATTGAATGTTTCTAGAGAAAATTAATGACTGTAAAATTAATAATAGATTAAATATGGTCATTAATTCATCAAAAATATAGTTTTGGTAATAAAATCATGTCATTTATAGATATAAAGAAAATAGAAGAAAAATATTAAAATAATATTTTATTAAAGAGTTTTATTTTCAAAACTATTTAAAACATATAGAAGAATCTAAATAGTGTAAAATTGTTATTGTGGTGGGAAAATCCATTAACTTCATATACATTAAAAATGAACATTCCTTTTGATTTTTTATTAAATAAATTTAAAAATGAACCTTCTGGAAAAAAATAAAAGATACATTTTTAACCTTGTAAAAATACAAAGATAACATAAAAAAATTTAAAAAATATTTTTAGTGAATTAAGATTACTTTTGTGAAATAATTTTTCAAAATATAGACATGGAAGAAAAATATATCCGGTCAAAAGGGAAGTAAGATTGGAATTTATTTTAAAAAATTCATTCACTTGATTAAAGTTACAAAGAGAGTAAAATTTGTTAGAAAACATGGAAACTTATTTAATATATTAAGTTTATGAATGATATGTTATAATATTTATATAATTAAAATAAGAGCAATTCCAAAATAAATGAGATTATAAAACAATTTCTTACCACTTTGGTAACTTTTAAATTATAGCCCCTTGAAAGTGTAAATATTAATCGAAACACTAATAATACTGAATATATATTTATATTAAATACATAAAAGGGGAAATATATATACTAAATAAAAATAAATAGGTTTATAATACCAAATATGTCTCAATAGAGTGGAAATTGGGATGAAATCCCTTACAAAGATCTTGTCATTAAAGTGAGAATTAATCAATGAAGTGATTTTGTGTAACAAATGTAAATCAAAAAAATAGAAATAAAAATTAATAAAATAATTTTCATTTCATAGATAATCATGGAATAACATAGTCAATTAAGTAAAATTATAACCCACTGAATGGAAATTGAGTTAAGAAAGCCCTTAACTCAAGTTCGAATTGATTAGAAAAATATATAACCTCCTTTTTAAAAACATTTAATTTATTAAAATTATATATTAGAGTAATTTATATAATTATAATATCATATATGATCCAATTTTAACATTTCAACACACATTTATTAATAATTCCTTATTAAAATCATTGTTTTGAGTGTTAGCTATTTTAATTTTCAAGAGAATTCAGTTCGGTAGTTCTGATGCTTATAATTTAACTATGGTAACATCATATATATAATTTTAATCTTGATATAAATATCATATATATTCATAATATTTTTATTTTTATTCATCCATAAAAGTTATATATAGAAAAATGAATTACACCGTTCATGGAGACGGTAGGTCGTACATACACATGAATGTTTTTTTTCACTTTTCAATGGATGGAAGAAAATAAAGGTAAATAATAATTCACCTTTATATAGTCGTTATTATATAATATATATTCATTAAATATATCCTTATTACCATCCATTTGGAGAATAAATGAAAAATGAATCGCATCGCTTTGTAGAGGTGATAGTCCACACGTACGCACAAGTGACGTTATCATTTTCCAATGGATTAGAAGGTAAGAAGGTAGATATAACACTATAATTATATAAGAATAATCATTTCATAAATATAATATATATTCATTAATTCCATCTTTATAACCATCCAAGTAAATTGGTTACAAAATATGAATTACACTACTACGTGGATACGGTAAGTCGAACATATGCACGAGCGATGTTTTCACATTTCATTGGATGTAAAAAAGATAGAAAATGGATATACCATAATAATAATAACATATAACTATATTTATGATATTTTATTTATTATTTTATTAAGTTTAAAATAAATTTATAGAAATTTGAAGAAAAAATAAACTTGAAAGAATCAGTAAAGACGGTTACCTCTTCTTCAGTATACTTCCTTTAGATCCCTTTTTAAGGACCCTTGGAATGCTATTTCAAGAATACAAGAACTTATAATTAATGTATAGGGAATTTTATTAGATAATTGGGCTGGTTTTGGTTTAGATATTTTTCTCAATAAGGTGTAAAGAAAAGAGATACGGGGTTTCCTTTTATAAGTGATGGTAGGGGTACTCTTGTGTTTACAAAAAGTATTAAAATAATATAAATTAATTTTCATGGAAATTTTTCTCAAAAATTGATATAATTATAATATAATATTATTAATATTCTAAATCCTCTCATAAAATAAAATTTAGATATGTTTTGGTTATTCTTTCACCCTTATCTCTTAGTTTTAACCTCCCATTAACTCTTTTGACAATTACCATGATATTAATGTTTTTTACTCTTTAGGGGTCATGAAATTTACTATAAAAGGGAAATTGACCAATAAATGGACCATTATTGATATTTTAAACCATATCCCCTTTAATTTCCCATATATATGATTTTTATGAATTTTAAAACATTTAATAAAATAATTTTTATTATATAATATCATTAATGTCATTTTTTGGAAATACATAAAATATTATAATATAATGTGTCTAACACGTTTAAAATTTTCCAAAAGGAAATGTATTAAAATATAAGAAATATATTTTCTTATTATAATTAAAAAATCAAATTTAGATAGGTTTAGATGTCATTTTAAACCTTATCTTTTGGTTTAATTCCTTAGTTAACCAGTTTTAACCTTACCCATGGTAATGAATTTTTCAATATTAAAGGGTTGTAATTTTACTTATAAGGTGTAAATTGGATCATAAATGGATAATTAATGACATTTTTTACAATTTATCATCTTAATTTTCCTCTATCAGGTTTTTTTATTGTTTTTAAATAATTTAATAAAATATTATTTAACATAAAATGTCATTAATGTCATTTTTCACACTATTAATTTAATTTGAATTTAATGTCATCAAGATATTAATTTAATTCGAATATATACTTTTAATAAATTAATAATATATTATATTTATCTATAAAATTCTCAGGTCACAATAACTCACACAAAAGTATTACTTTTTGAGTTTTTAAAAATAATTTAATTGATCATTCTACTACTTGCACAAGCAATGTGTCAGCATTGCATAAGAATTTAAGGTAATTATTTCATCACTAAAAAATGAAAATAAACTAACATGATAAAAAATCATTAATATTTCAAATAAACATTTACAACCAAACATAATTTATTTTTATCCCTGTAAAAAATATTATATATATTAAAAACAAGAAAGTGACATTCTTGACATTATCTTTTACATAAATATTATAAAGGTCAAAATCAAAGTTAAATGATAAAATAAGGTCATATTTCGGTAGTTTTTATGATTATGGATTAAATAGACCAATACAATGAAATAAATCAAATTTTATGTCCTTATCATATTAGTTTTTATCCTAATTAACTCATTTACCCTTTACCGAGGTGATACATTTGACCACATTTATTATTCATAATGCCTAAAAATAAAATGGACCTATTTAAAAAAAATTAACCTTATAATTAAAAATATAGAATCCATTTTTTAGGATTCAATCTCTATAAGTATCAGAAATTCATTTTAAAATAAACCCTCAAAATGTGATGAAAAACGGATTTCTAGAAAAAAAATGGTTTCCTAAGTATAAAAAACTTTTTATACCAAAATATATATACAATTAATTACAATTAAGTTAATTGTATTATTAATAATATAAATTAACTAATAATAATTTTAAAACTATTTTAAAACAAAATGTAAATTTGTAAATTCTTGAAATAAAAATACAATTTTCAATGAAAATCGGTATTTTTTATTATTCATTAAAAAATCAAAATTTTCACAAATTCTCAAAAATTATATATAATATAATTTTGGCATGATTATTTAAAAAAATCATTTTTATCAATTATAATTTAAAAAAATTCTAAAAATTAATTATAATACTCAATCACAAAAAAATTAATAAAAACTATTTTTGAAAAAAAATGAATTTTTGAAGAATAAAATGACTTTATTAAAAATGAGAATTTATTTCCTAATAATTAATCAATAATTTTTTATTGATTAGGAAATTTATATATATATCATAATTTTCATTAGTCCTACTCATACCTTCAAATTCAACGGCTGGGTTATAATGGTCATGATTTAATAATAATATTTCATGTTTCATTTAAAGTATGTGTTACGTATATTGTACACTATCGAACATGGTATTATTTTAAAATCTCTTAATATTACATCAACTATGTGGATATGGAATTTTATAAGTTTTATAAAGAATTGATGATAATTCTTATAAGATTAACTAACCCAAAAAGTATGGAAATATGAGTTCTGCTTTTAATATTGTTGATCTCCCCCCCCCCCTTTAATATGAATATTCATGGACGAATCCTTTTGAAGAAGGATAAGATAATAAAAATAATAGAACATATCTACTTTTAGTAGTTGAGATATATCAATGGCATGGATGGAAAAAAGAACATAAATTCATGAGAGCCATTACTTGGAATTGGTAACCCAGTGAAAAAAGGAATAATATGGAGGATTAAAGAGGATTTACATGGTTTTATTTTAAAATTACAAGAGGAGGACCAACATGAATGAATATGGAAATAAAATGGGCCTATAATAACTATTATTAAATCCCAAACAATAACTTGAATGACCCACCCAAATGACCCTACAAACTTTATTCCAATTTCATGAAGGAAATATCCAAATTCAAAAGCGGTGAGCTACTTTTCTCCAAAATCCTAGTGGGAATATTCAAATTCTTTGATTGGTGAAAGAATATTTTTTTTGTGTAAATATTAAACCCTAAATCCATGGACATGTGAAAAAAATTAAATAATTTTGGTTTATTCTTTTAATCATATAAAACTATGTGTTTTGCATTTGTATCTCCCATTTGGCTATAAATAGACACCCTACCTATACTCAATTTCATTAATTATGAATTTCAAATATTTTATCACATTATTATGTTCATGTCAATATTTATCAAAGGAGTGGTAAAGCTTTTTATAATATTTATAATTAAGGTTTTAAGGGGAAATTCTTCTTGAAATCCAAATTGATCATTCTCCTTCCATTCTAAATTTCTTTTCACTCATCTTTTTTCTTTTTCTTTTATTTTTCTATGAAACTCTCTGCATATCTTCTTTTAATTTTCATTTCTCTTATTTACATGTCTTTTTTTCATTCATAAAAAAATACCCCAACCTCAAGAGTTATCAGATCACCATGATCGGTAACTGTGGTCATAAACTTATTTCCACACCAAAATCAATCATGGTCACCTTAACCTTGGTTATAGCCTATAGACATGGTCAAATGGCCTATTTTCATGCCTTTATCTCATGTTGATAGGTCAGTTTTTAGTATTTTTTGCTAAATCACTAATCAAAATTATTCATCATAATTATATTCATGATCATGGGTCCCATCAAAATCCCCTCATGTATCATTTTTTCATAATAATTTTCATACTTCTTAGGCACACACCCATGTCAAAATGTTATTCTAGCAATTTCACCTCTTAGAAGCTCGAAATCACTCAATGAATCGAACCATTTCATTCTAATTATGAAAATATAAAAAATGGTTCCTTATAAATTTTCACATACCAAGTCATCATTAATTTAAGTGTCTGGTATTTTAAAATGTTAAAAGCTCACCTTGTATAATCTATGTTGGCCTAAAAATATCACTATCATAATGAATTCATAAAATCAATAAAAATTGAATATTTAATTATTATATTCAAACAGAATCATGAAAATATTCTATTATCTCTATTTATTTGTGTATTGTATTATTATTATTGTTGTTGTTGTTAGTGGTACTGCAATTATTACTATTAATACCAATATTATGGTGTATAATAATTTAAAATGGTAAATGTATTTATTAACATGTTAGTTGTTAATAGATATAGAATTAGACTCATCCCCAAGGTCATGCTACTATCATATTGCATCACCCCAAGCATTCCAACCCTTGTCAAACTCTGGTCATCTGATCTCCTGAATCTAGAGCCCATGCTTCACCTTCCCCAACTTCCTCTCATACCCTTCTCAACTTCCATGTCTAACCTAACTACATTGTATCCCCCTTTAGTCCGGACTACTGTTTCTAAAAAAATAAATAACATCAAATAACCTAAAAACAAAAAATACAAAAAACATTAAAAATTATAATAGTCATAAAACTATCAACTTCCACAAAACAGTTGTTTTATTGTCATAAACAAAAATTGTTGATAAAAAACATATGTTTTACCACAAAAAATAAAAATATTCAATCAAAAAAATATTTTTACAAAATAACTTTTTTCATATTTTAAAAACATCAAAAAAATGTTTTTAAAACCACAAAATATTTATTTGACCAAATTTATAATGTTTTGGATTTTTTATAAAAAAATATACTAATCCATAAAAATCATATTCTACCACTATAAATAAAAAAATAAACATATCATGATATATTTCTATAATAAAGAACATAATTTATATACAAATATTCAACCACAAAAACACTTTTCAAACAAATATATTCTAATATTTTAAAAATAAAAAAACACATGTTTTAAAATACCAAAAAACAATTATTCATCATAATATTTTATGCTAAATTTTTAACAAAAACTCAACTAAATAAGATAACACATGTCATATTTTCCCATGTAAAAAAATTACATTATAAACTAATATAACGTAAAGATGTTTTCAAGGCCCAAAAAATAATTTTAACCAATAAAAAAATTTAAAAACTAAATAATTAAAAAAAATTACAGTTTTTAAAAAATAAATCAAGGGAATCCATTTTTACTATATATAAAAAACAAAAAAACAATTAACTACTTGGTGAAAAAATGAATGTTCTCTTATTCCAATGTTCATATACATGAAAAATAACCCTTTGAAAATCACACAATAAAACTAAATAATTAAACACAATTATCATACAAAAACCACCTAAAATCAAAACTAATCCCTTATTTTATCTCTGAAAAATAAAAAAAAACTCTGAAACATAATATATGTTCTATAATATGAAAATTATATAGAAAAATTATAATTATTAGAAACATTAAATAAAATAAACATATAAAAATAATGAATATAAATCAACACATGTATTATCATGGTAAAAAGAAAAATAAAAAACATCAATTCATCAGAATAGAACATAACATATGTTCTTTAATTGCTAAATTAAAAACATAAAAAAAATATCAATCATAAAAAAATAAATATAATAAATTATTAATATGTAAATTCAAAATAATTAATGGAAATGAAATATAGGGACAAATCTGGTAAATTTATTCCAATGAAGGATCTCTACATTTATTTTTCTAAATTTTTTTATTAATTTACAATCCCTTCATTAGAATAAATTTTCTAGATTGACCCTCGAATATCATTTGATATGACCATTATATGCCATGGTTCTAACCATTCAACCTCGTGGTGGATGACTCCCTAATCCACCATAATACATTCTCTTTCAAGTAAGAACGTTAATTTGTTTCATGTCAGGTTAGCCCATATACACCATTGCATATATAGGCTTTATCATTGAAAAAAGACTATTATTATTGGGTTTTCAATTTCTATCATATGTAAATGGAATAAGAAGAAAAATCCAAATATATACGATTTATCATTTATATAATCAAAATTTAATAAATTAATAACATAAATGTGTACTTGTATTACAGCAAGATCCATCTTTAAACTTTGATGGAGTATACTTGATAAAGATTACAGGAGAAGCAAAAAATGTCTCATACCTCTAAAGGTGGTACATTGGATTACAGATCCTAATCTCAATAAAAGGACTCCCATATACTTAAATAGGTTCAATTGTCTTCACTAAAGGTGATGAACAAGCTAAGGGAAGGAATAGAGCTCAGAGAGGATTATATACAATTGGTTGTACATAGTAGGAGGGATACCATCCCTTTATATATCCATTCATAATGTGTTTCATTTAATGAAACACATCATCCATATTCAATGTATCCATATACATTTATTCCCATTTTCATCAATTTATTGAAACCTATTCAATGAATATTCGAGTCATTTAATCCATTCATAATGGATTAATAACTAAAAATAAATAGTGTGGGAATGAGGTGAAAAATACATGCATTAAGCTTGTATTTAATATGGTGTAATGTATATATATATCATATACATTTTAGTGCATATATCATAAAATATCTAACTTTCACTAAAATATATATGTACTTTATGTCTAACTTCACAACCATTTGTGAGTCCTTCTAAATCCATTTTGGATATGGTTTCATTAAAATATCTTCATTTTGGAATAAAAACTTCATCCAAAACATAAACTTTATCTAGAAGATTAACTATGTAACCCTGAAGTCCTTATTAGCTTTGAAAACAAATATGAAATCCCTATATATATATAATAAATGAGAAGCCTCTAGCAAAGCATCAGTGCTACTCGAGCTATTATTAGGTCCGGTGTGATCTTCCTCAAACATGATCATGTATCTATATAAACATTTCCACCACTAGATGTATCATATACATCATATGTATACCTATACATTACTTTATTTCATAGAATATAGTGACTATTGTACATGGAACATGTTAATCTAATATAATTATCTCATATTTTCTTGATTCTCTAAAAAATATTTACCAATTCAATGAATACATATCATGTAATTCATCTAAAAAATGGGTGCATCACATGCCCCTCATCAAAGTAGTTAAACACATCATATGTAACTCAAATAATCTTTGACATTAATTTCCTTAGTCTTATTCAATCTAGGTCAAGATGTATTTTCTTGTCATATAAGTGGATAAATCTCATCTTGGTTACACTATAACTGATGACATGATCAGTAACATACCTAATAACCCCCTGATTATCTAAGTTCATATTTTTAATTGTGTAAGTAGGGTATTAAAGTATTAAAATTCTCATGTTAGGTATTTAACCAACCTCAAGTAATAATGATTTATAATAAGTATACACCCATAAGTATATTAATGACCCTATGACATTCCATTAGATATATGTTGGTGGTCCAATCCAAGTTATAAGTATCTACTTCTTCCATCATGAATCCATTATACATAACTCATATACAACCTTTTTCAATGAGTGCAGTAATCTATTCAAAATAATATTAACATATCATCAAAACCCATAATACTCTATGATGATCAATGATTAGGGACCACTAAAATTTTATACTTTGAGATGATATTTATCATTCATCCATTAAAGTAAAGTAAAGTTGTATCACACCTAAATGAATGATAAATAGAGATTTACTTTATTATAAATACATGGTACATTTACATCCATTACATCAATATCTAAAGTATAGAATACCTAGAGAACTAACATTATCCTCATGTTTTTGTTAAGGTAATGGATTTATCAGTGGATCTATTTCATTTTCACCATTAACCACCCAATTGATCTTTACATCGCCCCTCTCAATGATCTCCAATATGAGATGGTATTTGCGAAGGATTTGTCTAGTACTTTGGTGAGACCAGGTTTCCTTAGCCTAATATATATCTCCATTTTTGTCACAATGGAGAACAATTTATTCTTAACTGATAAGGAAAACCTCTAGTTCAGATATGAACATTCTAATCCAAATAGCTTCCTTCGTATCATATGATGCAGTGATATACTCAGACTCTATTATTGAGTTTTCTACGGTGTCTTATTTGAAACTCTTTTAAGTATTATCTCCACTATTAGGGAAAATATGAATCCAAATTGATATTTTAAATCATATTTTCCAACTTAGAAGGTAGAATCTATTTAAATCTTTAAAAAAATCTCATCCTCTCCTCCAAATACCAAGAACATATCCTTAGTTCTTCTTAAGTGCTTTAGGATGTTATTAATATAAATCTAGTGAGTCTCACCTATATTAGATTGGTATCTACTAGTAATGATGAGATCATAGGTAACATCTAGTTGAGTATGAAATATGGCATACATGATAGAAACTATAGCGGTCGCATAATAAATTATATCCAATCTATCTAACACTTTAGAAATATCTTTAATCTTCCTAATGTTTGTGCCATGTAATACTAGTAAATACCCCTTATTAGAGTTCTCTATGATAAAACTATTTATCACTTTACCAATTTATGTTTCCTAACTAAGTCCAAACATCCTTATTGATCTATTTGTATAGATTCTCTTGCCAATTAGGTAGGATACTTCACCCTTGTATTTTATTAAGAAGCATTTACTCAACCACTTCATTATAGAGTGAAGAGTCAAGATATCATTTTTGATAAGTAGTATTAAATACAAATACAATATAATTGACACTAATATTCTCCCAATAATATTCTTGTATACATAAAAATCATCTATGTTTTTAATGAAACCAAACTCTTTGATTGCATCATCAAATCAGATATTCTAACATCGAGAAGCCTGATTCAATCCATAAATAGACCATTGCAGTTTACACACATTAATAATATCATTTGGAACTTCAAAACCTTTAGGTTTTATCATATACATGTCTCAACTAAATTCCCATTAAGGAAAGAGGTTTTGACATCCATATGATAAATCTCACAGTCAAAATGAGGTGTTATAGCTAGAAAAATATGAATGTACTTCATTATCACAATTAGGGAAAAGATTTATTCATATTCAATACCAGGAATTTTATTGTAACCCTTATCTATAAATAATGATTTATAGGTAGAATTTATACCATCCATGTTAGTTTTCTTACAGAAAACTCACTTACGCCCTATGGGCCTTACCCCTTTAGGTGCATCTACCAAATTCTAAATATAGTTAGTTTATATAAATTCCATTTTAGATTCCATGGATTTAATCCATTTATCATAATAAAAACTCACAATATACTCTTGGTAGGAAGTAGGTTTATCTACTATTAATATTAAATCATCATCATTTTCTATGAGAAGTGCATATCTCTTGAGTCTCGGATGAATTCTACAAAACCTTCTAGGTTCTTATGTAACTTGAGTTAGTTCTTTTTTTACAACTCTTTATAGAACTGGATCAAAATCTATCTTAGGTAAATTTCAAGTTTTTTGGTCTTTAACTTACCTAATTTCAATATTTCTCCCACTAAATCATTAATCAATGTGTTCTTTCTCAGGGAAAACACCAGTTTGGGATACAAACACTTTTTTCTCAATAGAACTATAGAATAAATAGCCCTTAGTTTCCTTGGGATAACCAGAAAATAAGAATTCAAAAGACTTAGGGTCTAGTTTATCATAATAAAAATTTGATACATATGCTTAGAAACCCAAATTCCTTATAAATGAAATTATTGTATGTTTCCTAGTCTATATCTCATATAATGTAATTATTAATGCTTTAGATGGAGATCAGTTAAGTAGAAATGCAACAACCTCTAGATCAAATATTTACCATCTCCAATCAAATCAGAGTATCTTAATAATATTTCCAATTTTATTATGTACTTGGTTCTGAAACACTTTGAAATTTTTAAAGGTTTCATGCTTGCTATTCATGAAAACCACATATCTATATAGACAAAATTTATTGGTAAAAGTAACAAAGTATCTAAAACTACCAATTTCTTGGGTACTCAATGGTTCACATACATCACTATGTATAAGATTCAATAGTATTCTAGCCCTCTCACCTTTTCTCCCAAAAGGTGAATTTTTCATTTTTCTCAGTAAACAAGATTTTCAATTCTCAAATAATTTATAATCGAATAATTTCAACAATTCATCTTTATGGAGCCTTTGAATGTGTTATTCATTTATATTTTTGTGGTGACAATTCCAAAGGAAGGTAGGATTAGAATCAACCCTGGACTTCTTATTTGAAATATTATAAATAGGATTATCCATTTTAATAATGTATAAACCATTCATTATATTTCCAATTACATAAAAAAATTATTATTATATATAACTCAACTCTTATTCTTAATAATGAATGAAAATCCCTTCTTGCCCAAAAAAGATATAAAAATAAAATTTCTATTTATGGTTCAAACATAATAACAATTTTCCAATTCTAGGATTAATTTACTTAGTAAAATTAGATCATAATTATTGACCTCTAATGTAACAACTCTTTCTCTATTATTAAAATGAAGATTTACTTCACCCTTAATCAATTATTTTATATATTTGTATAACAACCATGTTCTTTATTACACACTTAAACATGATATATTACAAAAACATGCACTTAATACAACTCTGAGGATTGATAGGTCTAGTGTATTGGTAAATTAGTGACATTACATGACAACTTAAGACATAAAAATACAACATCTTTATTGAAAACTTCCTTTACATGACCACAACATTCCCTCGTACCTAGCATTGCATGGGATAACTTGAGGACATACATGTGAAAAGGGTGATATATAAATCCAAGTAAGGTAGTAAAAAAGGCATAACATGAATAATAAAATAAATGTTAGGCTATAGGAATATCAATGGAGCATAAGAGATACATGAACAAAAAGGCATGATATAGCATGATTATCATAACATGGAAATATGGAATCAACATTTAACATGATATCAGCATGATCTATAACGACCCATACTTTACATACATTGTTATTAATTTAGAATTGAAGCACACTTATTACAACATATAACAAAACCAAGAAAGGACCGTATAGGTATAGTGTCTTTAGAAACTGGGAAACATAAACAACTGGTTCATAAAGCATCTACTTTGCCTCCCATTTATTTCATCATATCTAGAGTCCCTTTTTGGCATATTCTACTTAATAACCTTCTTCCTGACCTAGGGAAGTAAAACATACAAAAGGGTGAGCTCAAATTCCCAGTAAGGGTAAACAAAAGAAATATCAATCACATCATATACATAAGAACATAACTTTTGGAAATCTTAACCTGCAAAAGAGATCATAATATCATAACATGGGATAAATCATAGCAGTGAAATGTAATCCCAATAATCATAACTTAAAACATGAAACTTTGTGGCATACACACATAATCAAAGAGAATCATTTCTTATTAGTCAAGACTCATTTCCAAGACTATCTTAGTGGACAAAGTCCATTTCTGAACCGAGTCACCCTCGTTTCAGTCCTGTTTCACTGAACCGGTATAACCTACCATTCCAGCCATGTCTATCTCTTGAGATATAAAATCTTTACCCAATGCATTGGAGGGAGATATAGGTCCCACCCATCTCATAATGATACCATTCTT
Source organism: Viscum album (assembly GCA_963277665.1). Lineage (NCBI taxonomy): Eukaryota > Viridiplantae > Streptophyta > Magnoliopsida > Santalales > Viscaceae > Viscum > Viscum album. Next base: position 751,374,875 of record OY728132.1, on the reverse strand, counting down.
ATGTGTGCCACAAAATCTTAAATCATACATCATTGCATAACCCATGTAATAAAAATGGGATTCTTAAACAACATGACATCATAAAACAATTCATATAAGATAAAGGAATTCATAAAAATAATTCCATCACAACATAATCAAATCAATGTAATAATAGGGATAAAAACAGAACCCTTTTATTATCTTAGATGGAAAATAATTTTGATAAAACACTTGAACTCCATTCTTGAGGAAAATATCCTTTCTACTTCAAAAACATTTTTCCTTTCTTAACATGTCATACAATTTTAAACTAAAAGAAGTTGATTAAAAATAAAATTGGAAACTTTTAAAGGAAGCTTCTTGGAAATAATGTTTTAAAAATCCATTCATGCCGTATAAGTTAAAAAAAAATCTTCTCGTACTTTTGTTGGAAATGTCAAAAAGTGCCTCGTACGAAAAACGACAAAAGATTCCTTTCATATCTTTTACTAAAAACTCACCAAAGGGTAAAATTGGATTTAAAAAATTGTAGGTAGATGGAAATAATATTACATATTGAGGAAACATGGATGTGGAAGATAAAATACACCCCAGTAAATACCAAAGTATAAACAATCTCGGATACAAATGAGATTGTGATATTTCCCTTACCTTTGGTCTGATATGCTTTGTACGTGTCCGAACCTCCTCTTCTTTGAAGTGCTTCTTTGAGACCTTCTTTTAGGGCACTAAAATTGGTATTTGAAGAATACCAGGACCTCTAGGATGTCTCTAGGGAAGTGGATAGGAGAAAGTGGCAGGGGTTGGCCGAGCTTGAAGGCTCAAAGTGGTGTGAGGAAGAGAGGGAGGAGGTGCCCTTTTATAAGGGAGGAGAGGGGCACCTTTGGAATAACTAAAAATATTATTTTATTATAAAGTCAAGTTCGGTTTTAAATAGCTCAAAATTGATTTATTTAGAGGCTAAGGTGGGGATGGGTCGAAATCCTCTCATCCAATATAATTTAGACAAGTTTAGGTTCCTATTTTAACCTTATCATTTAGATTTAACATTAAGTTAAATAATTTTACTTTTACCGTGTCTTCTTGTGTTCTTATACTATAAGGTTAATAAACTTACTATATCAAGACAAACGAACCCCAAGTTGTTTATTATTAAAATATATAACCTTATCTAAGTCATTTGGCAGAGCCTTATATTTTTAGGAATAAAATAACAATTAATAATATAATATTTGTTTTAAAAACTATTTTATGTCAATTTTGACACTATTTAGTAATTGATTTTTGTGAAAATCATAACATAATTATAAGTTCTAAAAAAGTTAATTAAATCAATACTAACATGTCATATTAACCTAGAAAATTAGTGGAATTCATAAAAAGTCTCAAATTATATTTATTTGGGTATTTATAACATCAATTATGTCAATATTTCATTAATAAGATAATTACTGCATCATCATTGTGTCATAAATAAATTAAATTATTTAATGTCTAAAAATTACAAATAAAATACCATTATATAGGAAATCTTTTTATATTTATAATTAATATTTATAGTCGAATTTATCTTATGTATATCCCCATATTAAAAATGATTTAGTTATTAAACTTCGATTTTAACTATTTTAACCCTTCTTTAAATAAATTAATAATAAATGTCCTAATCTAATCCAAGTGGGCCTAAATGGTCATATTTTATTCCTAAGTTTGTTTTTGGTCGAATTACACTTGTACAATAGAATTAGGACATATGTTAGGGTAATAATAATATCATTTTTACCCTTAATTACCCTATTTACTTTTAACTGTGGTAAAAAAAAGGTAAAAAGTTACTATTCACCAAAAATTATTTTCATCTCATTGAACCACATTTTAGTCCTTGATATTAACCGTGTCTCTCGGATTTTCTAAATTCCACTCACAGAAGCGGTAAAATTAAGTTTTATGAAAAATTCAGTTTTTTTTAACTACCACTTAGTGGTTTCACTATTCATCAAAAATTGAAAGTTTTCAGAAAAAAACCAAAATTTTACCCTAGGCTAATTTCGATATTAAGAATCCAAAAATGAAGTCCATTTTGAAAAATAAAATTTATAAAATTTCAAAAAGTGGTTATTACTATTCATAACGACTAGTTTTAATAATATTTTAATAGTATATCGTTGTTTAGTGAAACTCAGTATTGCGTACGACGCAAGCTATCAAGGAAGGTCGCGATTTCGTGAAAAGAAATCCAAGAAAGTGTTGTGTGTAGAAAAAGATTCCTTTGATGATTTATATAACATAAAAGTCTCAGGTGTTACATTCTACCCCCCTTAAAATGAATTTCGCCCTCGGAATTCGTTCACTCTGTATCAAACAGATGAGGATACCTCTCCCTCATCATATCCTCAAGCTCCCAAGTAGCTTCTTCTAATTGGTGGTTCCTCCATAAAACTTTCACCAATCGAGTGATCTTGTTTCGTAGGGCTTTTTCACTACGATCCATAATCTCTATCGGTTGTTCTTCATAAGAAAGATCTTTCTCCAGCGGTACAACTTCTGAGCTGAGTACATGTGAAGGATCAGGTATGTACTTTCTTAGGAGAGATACATGGAACACATCCTGAACTTGAGAGAGATTCGGTGGAAGTTCCAATCGGTAATCTACCTTCCCAACACGATCCAGTATTTCGAAAGGACCGATATATCTAGGGATCAACTTCCCCTTCTTTCTAAATCTCATAACCCTCTTCCAGGGAGATATTCGTAAGAACACTTTATCACCCACTTCAAACTCTAGGTATTTTCTTCGGTTGTCGGCATAACTTTTCTATCGACTCTGAGCTGCTCTTATATGTTGTTGAATAGATCTGACCTTTTCAGCCATTTCATCAACGAGATCAGGTCCTAATAGCTTTTTTCCCCAACTTCATCCCAGCAAGTTGGAGTCCTGCATTTATTTCCGTAGAGAGCTTCATAAGGAGCCATTTGAATACTGGAGTGAAAGCTATTATTATAAGAAAATTCCACCAAAGGTAAGTGTTGATCCCAACCACCTTTGAAATCCATAGAGCAAGCTCTCAACATATCTTCTAGAGTTTGAATTGTTCTCTCAGACTGACCGTCTGTCTGAGGATGATAAGTAGTGCTGAAACTCAACTCTGTATCCAGAGTATGCTGAAGACTTCTCCAGAACTTTGAGGTAAACCTTGGATCCCGATCAGATATAATAGAAAGTGGTACTCCATGCAATCTTACCACTTCCTTTACATATATCCCGGCAAGCTGATCCAGAGAGAAATCCTCTCTAATAGCAATGAAGTGTGAAGATTTTGTAAGACGATCAACTATGACCCAGATAGCATTATTGCCTTTGGATATTTTAGGAAGTCCTGTGACAAAGTCCATAGTGATGTTTCCCCATTTCTATTTGGGTATGGGTAATGGTTGTAACATCCCCTTAGACTTCTGTCTCTCAGCTTTAACTTGGTGACAAACCAAGCATCGAGAGACATATTCAGCAACATCTCTTTTCATGCCATCCCACCAGAAGTACTCTTTCAGGTCCATATACATCTTCGTGCTTCCAGGATGAATAGAGAATGAAGAACTATGAGCCTCATCCAGCAGCTCCTTCTTTAATTCGGGGATGGGAGGAACACAAACCCGATTCCTGAACTTTATTATCCCATCACAATCAAGGTTGAATTCAGGAACATTTCTCACCTTCTTTTGTAACTCAACATCTTCTTTCTGTGCCTATTTAATCTTCACATGTATAGATGGTTGAACATTCATTTGAGAAAGATAAGATTTTTCCCCTTTCATTATAATTCCAAGATCCATCCTTTGTAAATCCATAAATATTGGATCTTTTGTGATCCTCATCATGGATAAACTAGCATGGTCTTGTCGACTTAATGCATCTGCCACTTTGTTTGCTTTCCCAGGGTGGTAATGAATTGAGCAGTCATAATCCTTAATCAGCTCCAACCATCTTCTTTGGCACATATTCATCTCCTTTTGTGTGAAAATATACTTTAAACTTTTATGATCAGTATAAATGTCACACCTTTCTCCATAAAGATAATGCCTCCAAATCTTTAATGCAAAGATTACCGCAGCTAACTCCAAATCATGAGTTGGGTAATTTTTCTCATGTATTTTCAACTATCGTGAGGCATAAGCTATAACCATATCATTTTGCATAAGAACACACCCCAATCCCTTCTTGGATGCATCACTGTAGATCACAAACCTTTCTTCACTACAAGGCAGTGTGAGCACAGGTGCACTGGATAACCTTCTTTTCAACTCCTTGAAATTCTCTTCACATTCCTCTGTCCAAACAAACTTAACTCCTTTCCGAGTAAACTTGGTGAGTGGATTAGATAATCGTGAAAAATCTTTCACAAAACGTCGATAATATCCATCCAAACTAAGAAAACTTCAGATCTCAGTTACTGTTGTTAGTCTCGACCATCATTCGATAACCTCTATTTTTGCCGTGTCCACAGATATCCCCTCTTTTGAGATTATGTGACCCAAAAATGAAACTTTTTGAAGCCAAAATTCACACTTGGTAAATTTGGCATAAAGCTTCTCCTTTCTCAGGGTCTTCAATATAATTCTCAAGTGATCTTCATGTTCTTCCTTTCTCTTTGAATAGACAAGAATATTGTCTATAAAGACTACCACAAACTGATCAAGATAGTCTCTAAAGACTCTATTCATTAGATCCATGAAGATAGCAGGGGAATTAGTAAGACCAAATGGCATCACTATAAATTCATAGTGTCCATACCTTGTATGAAAAGTCGTCTTTGGTATATCCTCCCTTTTGACCCTTAATTGATGATACTCTGAACGAAGATCAATCTTGGAAAAGTATTGAGCTCCACGTAGTTGGTCAAATAGGTCATAAATGCGCGGGAGAGGATATTTGTTCTTGATAGTTATCTTGTTAAGTTCTCGATAATCAATGCAGAGTCTCATTGATCCATATTTCTTCTTAACAAACAGAACAGGTGATCCCCAAGGTGATGCACTAGGGCGTATGAACCCCTTATCAAGATTCTCTTGGAGTTGCTTCTTTAATTCTTGCAACTCAATTGGGGCCATTCTATAAGGTGTCCTTGAAATAGGCAAAGCACCCGGTATGAGTTCTATTGAAAACTCAACTTCACGATTCGGTGGAAGACCCGGTAATTCCTCCTGAAAGACATCATCAAACTCCTGTACAATGGGTTTATTCTTAATTGCGAGTTTCTCACCAACCATTTGAGATAAATAACCTTCATTTAGTGGAATCAAGACCAATAAGATGGAATGAATTTCCACTGGAAGGTTATGTTCATCCTTGCATCGATAGACGATCATAGATTGATCTGGAATATGAAATGTGACTTCCCTTATTTGGCAATTGATATGAGCTCCATGTATAGAAACCCAATCCATGCCAAGAATCACATAAAATTCCACTATAGTAAGGATCACAAGATTTGCAGGAAGCACTTTCCCACAAACTTCAATCGGAGAAGAATTATAAACTTTTGATGCGACTGTTGTGCCATTAGGGGTTGTCACAGCTAAATCAACATCTAACTGTTGAGGTAATAAGGTGATATCCTTAGAAAATTCTTCATAAATAAAGGAGTGGGTGGATCCATAATCAAATAAAACATTTTCTACTTTAGAGTAGATGGTAAGTGTACCTTTCACCACATCGTTATCGTACTCCACATCACTGATAGAAATTGCATGTGACTTTCCTTTGTCTTTAGCCTTAAGAGTTTGTTGACGTCAACCATCATCATCAACCCTTGGATTAGGGCATTTATTGGCATAATTTCCCATCTCCTTGCACTTGAAACATTGAAGTGTAGTAGGTTCATTTTGTGTATCCCTTCCTTTGTTTGCATCGTTATACATCTTCTTCCCATCATCGCGGCATTCAAATGCCCGATGACCTTCCTTTCCACATTTGAAACATTTACTTGTCCCTTTAAGACAACTCCATCCATGTTTCTTTCCACACTTTGAGCATAAGGGAAAGCTCATCTTCTTTTCAGTGTGCTCTTTAGATTTTCCTTTGAATTCCATTTTCCTCTTCTTATCAAACCCATATGACTCATGGGTTACTCCAATTTCCATCTCAACTTTGAGAGCACATCGAATGATTTCCTCATAGCTATTGAAGTCCCTTATGGTTAAGGCCCTTCGAAGACTTGGTTTTAAGCCACTAAAGAATCGATCGATCTTACTCTCAAGTTGGATAATAATACCAGAAGTGTACCTTGCAAGTCTTGTAAAATTTGCTTCATAGGTACCAACAGTTTCATCATCCTTTTGCTTCAGTTCAAGAAACTCTTTCTCCATCTTTGTTCGGAGAATACGAGGGAAGTACTTATTGAAAAATAAGTTCTTGAACTCGTCCCATTCCATGGACTCAATTTCATCCCTTTGCCTTGTATTCTTAATAAGATTCCACAATTGATCAGCATCACCCTCCAAACGATACACTGCTAAGATGACTTTATCATGCTCAGAACATTGAAGAACTAAAAATATATTTTCAGTAGTACTAATCCATTGTTTAGAAACTAATGGATCAGTAGACCCGCTGAATGAAGGTGGACGCTATCACATGAAGGATTCAACAGAATGTTGCTCCTTCCTTTGCTCGTTTGGAAGTCCTGCATGATTCATAGCTTGAGAAAATTGTGTGAGCATGGCTACAAGATTTTTCATTCCAGCTCCCATAACATTTGGTTTCTCTGGGAGACAATCATTGCATTTCCCATCGCATTCCGCATTAACACGGTTCCTTCGGGTTCCAGCCATTGACTAAAACTAAGAAGAATAGTGTGAGAAACACTAATTATAATAGGAAAACCATATAATCAAGAATAAAATTTCACACTTAAGGTCTTATCCTAGGTTATTCATGGCCATTTCTAAAACACTAATATTGTGTTCTATGCTTAGACTTATCCTTAGGGTTCTTACTAAGGCTTTCACATCCTAGTTTCCAAAGGTTGACTATACCCTTCCTCTAATACCAACTATAACGACCCATACTTTACATACATTGTTATTACTTCAGAATTTAAGCACACTTATTACAACATATAAAAAAACCAAGAAAGGACCGTATAGGTATAGTGTCTTTAGAAACTGGGAAACATAAACAACTGGTTCATAAAGCATCTACTTTGCCTCCCATTTATTTCATCATATCTAGAGTCCCTTTTTGGCAAATTCTACTTAATAACCTTCTTCCTAACCTGGGGAAGTAAAACATACAAAAGGGTGAGCTCAAATTCTCAGTAAGGGTAAACAAAAGAAATATCAATCACATCATATACATAAGAATATAACTTTTGGAAATCTTAACCTGCAAAAGAGATCATAATATCATAACATGGGATAAATCATAGAAGTGAAATGTAATCCCAATAATCATAACTTAAAACATGAAACTTTGTGGCATACACATATAATCATAGAGAATCATTTCTTATTATTCAAAACTCATTTCCAAGACTATCTTAGTGGACAAAGTCCATTTCTGAACTGAGTCACCCTCGTTTCAGTCCTGTTTCACTGAACCGGTATAACCTACCATTCCAGCCATGTCTATCTCATGAGATATAAAATCTTTACCCAATGCATTGGAGGGAGATATAGGTCCCACCCATCTCATAATTATACCATTCATATGTGTGTCACAAAATCTTAAATCATACATCATTGCATAACCCATGTAATAAAAATGGGATTCTTAAACAACATGACATCATAAAACAATTCATATAAGATAAAGGAATTCATAAAAATAATTCCATCACAACATAATAAAATAAATGTAATAATAGGGATAAAAACAGAACCCTTTTATTATCTTAGATAGAAAATAATTTTGATAAAACACTTGAACTCCATTCTTGAGGAAAATATCATTTCTACTTCAAAAACATTTTTCCTTTCTTAACATGTCATACAATTTTAAACTAAAGGAAGTTGATTAAAAATAAACTTGGAAACTTTTAAAGGAATCTTCTTGGAAATAATGTTTTAAAAATCCATTCATGCCATATAAGTTAAAAAAAACATTATTCTCGTACTTTTGTCGGAAAAGTCAAAAAGTGCCTCGTACGAAAAACGACAAAAGATTCCTTTCATATCTTTTACTAAAAACTCACCAAAAGGTAAAATTGGATTTAAACAATTGTAGGTAGATGGAAATAATATTACATATTGAGGAAACATGGATTTGGATGATAAAATACACCCCATTAAATACCAGAGTATAAACAATCTCGGATAAAAATGAGATTGTGATATTTCCCTTACCTTTGGTCCGATATGCTTTGTACGTGTCTGAACCTCCTCTTCTTTGAAGTGCTTCTTTGAGACCTTCTTTTAGGGCACTAAAATTGGTCTTTGAAGAATACAAGTACCTCTAGGATGTCTCTAGGGAAGTGGAGAGGATAAAGTGTCAGGGGTTGGCCGAGCTTGAAGTCTCAAAGTGGTGTGAGGAAGAGAGGGAGGAGGTGCCCTTTTATAAGGGAGGAGAGGGGCACCTTTAGAATAACTAAAAATATTATTTTATTATAAAGTCAAGTTTAGTTTTAAATAGCTCTAAATTGATTTATTTAGAGGATAAGGTGGGGATGGGTCGAAATCCTCTCATCCAATATAATTTAGACAAGTTTAGGTTCCTATTTTAACCTTATCATTTAGATTTAACATTAAGTTAAATAATTTTACTTTTACCGTGTCTTCTTGTGTTCTTATACTATAAGGTTAATAAACTTACTATATCAATCCAAACAAACCCCAAGTTGTTTATTATTAAAATATATAACCTTATCTAAGTCATTTGGCCGAGCCTTAGATTTTTAGGAATAAAATAACAATTAATAATATAATATTTGTTTTAAAAACTATTTTATGTCAATTTTGACACTATTTAGTAATTGATTTTTGTGAAAATCATAACAGAATTATAAGTTCGAAAAAATTTAATTAAATCAATACTTACATGTAATATTAACCTATAAAATTAGTTTAATTCATAAAAAGTCTCAAATTATATTTATTTGGGTATTTATAACATCAATTATGTCAATATTTCATTAATAAGATAATTATTGCATCATCGTTGTGTCATAAATAAATTAAATTATTTAATGTCTAAAAATTACAAATAAAATACCATTATGTAGAAAATCTTTTTAGCTTTCTAATGAATATTTATAGTCGAATTTATCTTATGTATAACCCCATATTAAAAATGATTTAGTTATTAAACTTTGATTTTAACTATTTTAACCCTTCTTTAAATAAATTAATAATAAATGTCCTAATCTAATCCAAGTGGGCCTAAATGGTCATATTTTATTCCTAAGTTTGTTTTTGGTCGAATAACACTTGTAAAATAGAATTAGGACATGTTTTAGGGTAATAATAATATCATTTTTACCCTTAATTACCCTATTTACTTTTAACCGTGGTAAAAAAAAGGTAAAAAGTTACTATTCACCAAAAATTATTTTCATCTCATTGAACCACATTTTAGTCCTTGATATTAACCGTGTCTCTCGGATTTTCGAAATTCCACTCACAGAAGTGGTAAAATTAAGTTTTATGAAAAATTCAGTTTTTTTTAACTACCACTTAGTGGTTTCACTATTCATCAAAAATTGAAATTTTTCAAAAAAAAACCAAAATTTCACCCTAGGCTAGTTTCGATATTAAGAATCCAAAAATGAAGTCCATTTTGAAAAATAAAATTTATAAAATTTCAAAAAGTGGTTATTACTATTCATAACGACTGGTTTTAATAATATTTTAATAGTATATCGTTGTTTAGTGAAACTCGGTATTGCGTACGACGCAAGCTATCGAGGAAGGTCGCGATTTCGTGAAAAGCAAGTCAAGCAAGTGTTGTGTGTAGAAAAAGATTCCTTTTATGATTTATATAACATAAAATTATCGGGTGTTACATGATCCAAGTCTCATTTCACATAGATTATGAGTAAACCATAATTTCACTTAAATTAGAATGATTAAAATCTCAATGCACTTGATGTATCATGATACTAATCTTTACCCAATGAATTGGAGCGCTGTCAGGATGCACCCTTCTTAATAATTTCTTTTCATGCATAAGTGTGCCACATGGATCATATAACTTGTATTCATTAAACATAATCATTTATTCCACGATAAAGGAATGTGTAATTCACACATGAAACTCTATAATCAATAATTAAATGTGAATAAAGTTCAATACCCTTGATAGAGAAATGGGCATTGTATTCACTACACAAAGACTTTGGCTTGGAAAATCGCGGTGCAATTTCCGTCACAAAACGGCATGACATAAGAATTAATAAAAATGGTTTATGAGAGATATAGGTGTGTATCGTCATATTTACATTAAATTTATAGTAATGGTTTCATATATATACATTTAACAACATATTTAATGGAATTTATATTCATAACACAAAATAATTTCTTGAATGTAAATGAGAAGAGAGAAATTCCTTACGGAATTTCAGCATGGCAACGGGTGTACATAAGAGAAATTAATGAGAGAAAAAGAGGTATCTAATAATTAAAACATAATAAGGGAAGTATGGGGGAGGTGTGAAATCATACCCCTTTCATTTTTAATTGAAAATAAAATGGTATAACGATATAATAAAATTTGGACAAAAATGAGAAAGGAAGAAATCTCTTACTTGGAAGTGTGATCTCAAAGGCTTGGGAGAGGTTTGAGAGAAGATTATTGGGAGATTGGGGTGACTTGGGAGGATTATAGAGAAATTAGGGCAGAGGTTTTTTGGGCTCATAAGGTTTTGAGTGAAGAGGAAGTGGGATATTGGGTGGGTTTATATAAGAAAAAAGAGGGAATTCTTTATTATTTAGGTTTTGGACACTGCACATTAAACTAATCAAAACCACAAACCATATCATGGTTTTTACACATATTTTTTTTCAAATGGGAGTGGAAAAAATTATTTTATAAGGCCAATGTCTAAAATTCTTAAAATATTAGGATTGATTATATGGAGTTGAGTCACACTCTCAAGGAAATTATTTTAAAAGTTAAAATTTTTTATAAGTCTTGGAGGGTCCACTAAGGCTTTTTAAAATAAATAAAACAAACTTAAAATCACATTATTTTAATGGTAAAACATATATTGTCCCAAAAACCATTTATAGTATTTTATTACATCACTATTGGGTCATTATGATGTCATAAAACACATTATATATTTAAATGGTATTTAATTTTTACCCAAGAATTCGACTGCCTCGGAAAATTATAAAAAAATCACTGTTGGATAATTTTGAAATCCTAATTCCAAAAATAATATTCATTTTATCTAAAAAAAATCAAAATATTTGAATTTTTACTTTTAAAATAAAAACTTACATTTATCAAAAATTCATGGGTTTTGACAAAACCAGCTTTCAAACCTTAATAAAAATTACAATTTTATTCATAAAAATTATACGATAATTTATATTTAATAAAAATTAATTTTGTAATAAAATTTTATGAAAATATTATTTAATTCAAAAATCCATTAATTCATCAAAATATATTTCTTAATTGAATATTAAATAAAAAACTATTTGTGCTTTAAAAACTATTTACAAAGTAACAATAATAAAATGAATGTATATTCTTTATTCTATAAAAAATAATGCAAGTAATCATAATTCTAGGGTCTTGTTACATAACCCCTTATAAAACTCACATAAGACCTAAGGGTAAGGTGTGCGATGGTGAAAGACTCTTGGGGATGCTCAAATAACATCGCTCGGGAAATAATCTCTATTAACTACCACTTCTCCCGTAGGCAGTTCCGTTCAAGCTTAACGTGTTGAAACTTGGCTTGGTCTTGCTCAAGAGAGAATCACAGTGATGCTACCTCCTTTCCAAGCTCTGAGAAATGGGCTTCGTATGGATAAATTCTATTGGATGAGGTCATAACTTCCTTTTTTGAGTAAATTGGATTTGTTAAAGCCCTATATTTATACTAATCATGTGGTCATTGTTCAATGGATATATCAGCAACAGTAAAAATTCTTAATGGTATTTTAAAATCCAAAAACATAAAACTAATTAAGTGTATATTTTATATAACCATTTTACATAATAAGACATTTAATTAGATCAAGAGTAATTTTCATTAATAAATGTTTGGGTCATTACAATCTAAGTTTGTGCTTGTCATCACAAATGTGTGACACACACCCAGTATCTAATATCCATGACTTCAAGTTTGAAATACTGATCTATAGAATTTATATTCAGGGGATCATAATTATTATCCTTGATAACACTTCTCAACCCTAGATAACAATTTTTAACTATCTTATAGATCATACCTATTAGTGATCTCAAAATGATTAAGATGATGTATGTCGTAATCTACAAAAAATACATATCGATGGGTGAGTATCATGTTTTATATATTTTCATTAAGGACATTTAATGATAGTGATCCCACTAAAAATGATGAACTTATACATTATATCCATTTAGTTATCAAAGAACAAAATTTCACTAAGCAATGAGCCTTCTTTGGTATCTCTCTCACCACTTAGTTATTTAGGTAGAGAATCATATCAATCATAATAGTTGTGAATCTTGGATAGTTGAGTAGATAAATCTCTATCAAAATAAATGAAATGGATAATACTCAAATTTATTCCATTGGAAACCAAATTCTATTAGGGTATCTCAGCTAGTACAACCCAAAGAAAATTCCAAGAATAAGCTAATAAAGGATGATTAAGGGGAATCTATATTTTCCATGACCTACCTAATAGGATAATACAGAGTTACTCATAACTTATTTTCCATACACAATATAATTTAGGGCCACCCAACTTTGGCATGACCTGCCTGGTTAGATGATTGAGGTCTTAACAAGTACTTCTTTAGAAGGAATCCCACACTTAGTATTTGAGGGGTTATAATTTTTAACAACTCACACATTTAATATAAATCATATTCATATTAAATTATTAACTATTTCATCCTGTGTAATAATTATCTCATCGTTCTTTATTCCTTTTTATGTATGCATTCTTCTAATAATTTAGTTTTTTGAATCCTTATTCTAACCACCAATTAATGTGTTCACATCACATTAATTTTTAACTCTTTACACAACCCATGGTATGTGTTACTCACCAAAAAATAGAAGTCAAAACATATTCATACATATCCAAATGCATCATTTGTACAAGGTGCATGAACTTTTCATGAAAATTCATAGAGTTGTATTAGATTAATAATATCCAAATGAGTAAGATCAAAGTGATAGATATCTAACCCCATTCACTTTTCTAAATAAGGAATATGCCTCCAGGCCGATAGGTGGTCCAACCCCAAGTCCATATACCTAGGAAGACTTTATCAAGATATAATTCAATTCATTGTATCTCTAACACCTAATATTCACAAACTATTCTCAATTACTAGATTCAAGCTAATAAATTCAATTAAAAACCAAGTTTAAGATAGATTAAAAACAAAATTTTATTGAGTCGTTACTAGCATGTATTGCAAGGCTTTATCTCCTTGAAGTATATTAACATTTAAACTAAAGCATACACATTTATAATATAAACAATTTATAAATATGAATAAAGTAGAGAATAAACTTTAAATAAATGAACAATTCAAATATTTGAACATGATACAACCATCTACAAACTATTAATAAATAAAACCAAACTATAAATCCTTTTATAAATTATCTAACATTATGGTCATTTTATAATTTTGAATATAAACTCTTTTATACTCAATTCAATATGAACTCTTTCATATTATTTATTATATGGAATTTTAATTTATTATTTAAAACTTTGATCAAATCAACAATCAAAGACATTTCAGTGTAGTTTAAATAATATCTTTAAATAAGGTTCACTATTTGAAAATTTTCAAATTAATTAATTATAAACAATTCATAATTATAAATATAAACAACCTTTACATTTTTATCTTATTTATAAGATTTATGAATTCTTTTATAAATTACTTTTATAATATTAAATAAACACTTTTTATAAATATTACATGGATTACATATAATTTAATACCTTTTAATATTGATTTATAAACCTTTTATAAACCACATATATTTGAAAAAATATATTTACAAATTAACCATAAATGTTTTATAGTTAATAAATTTATAAAAATGATTTTTAAAATTTTATATATATTTTAAAATTTATATTTCATTATTTATAAACAATTTATGAATAATCTAATTCAATTCATAATTTAATTATATTTATTAAAATAAATACTTTATTTATTTTTATAAATAAGATTAATAAATATGAACTTTTTATATTTGAAAAATATTAATAAAAATTTTTTATTAAGCCTGGATTATTAATGTTATTCTCATTTTATAAACCATTTTATAAACATGAATAACATAAAAGAATAAATTGATAAATTAAACTTTTATTTAATTAGTAAATATAAATATAAACTTTCATATTTATTTCTAGGCTTGAAATGTCCCATTTTATAATTTGTAAAACATGTTTGTCATTAAACAATAAAATAAACACATTGATTCATCAAAGAAGCCAAGCCTTTGATACCACTGTTGGGTTTTTGATGTCTATCATATGGACATGGTAGTTGTAAGAACCTGGTCTTTATTCAAGGTATGAATCCTTTTAATTTTGTTCTAATCCTTTACTTTGTACCTAATATGAATTCCCAATGACTTCATGGAAGTTATGAGGAAATCTAGGGCTTGTTCAGACCCCAGAACCCAACTTCTAAAGAAAAGCGGTTGGGTCGCACATTTAGTATAAACTGTGTTATCCAAGCCACATGGTTTGGTAGAACCATGTGAGGTGGTCTAGGCTTTAGTCCATAGATTCGCGGTTTAAGAAAATGGGTATTAGGGAAACCACACCCATGCAGGGGCACCTATAATTTTTAGCAAAGGCATATCACATGGTTTTCTCACAATTAGTCAAACCATGCACATGAACAGTGTGAGGTTCTCTGTGAAGCAGGGAAGGGAAAATGGTTGGCGCATGGTTTGTCCAACTTTGTGGCCAAACTGTGCAAATCAGATATTTTTGTAAAAATTACTATTTTTCCCTCATACCTAATTAAATTCATCCTACCACCTTATTTATCCTATTCTCCAGCGTACAGTGGTTTTTCTCTCACATTGTGATCCCACCTTAGCTTCTCCTATGTTATTCAATATATCCACCATCCAAATTCCAATTCATATTTTTTTTGTCACATTGGATTCCTCTAGGTTATCTCTTGGATCCTTAGTCTTGGTTCTTCATTTTTGTTTCCCTCGACAATTCTATCTTGATTTAGCCTCATTTTCCCTATTTACAAGGTGTTCGTTTATTCTTCATATTTCTTCTAATCCAGTCCGAACTAAAGTTTGATACTGAATGGTGAGATTTATACAAAAACAAGGTAGGTGGTATATTAATTATCTCTCAAGTTTTGATTTTTTTATTTGTGTTATTGTACCGCATTCCAGTTTCACCGTATGTTGCCTTAAATTATATCTTCCTTAAATTGGTAGACCTGTTAGAACCCAAACCACATTAATATTGACTATCTTAGAATTAGGCATCCCTTGGACAAACCCTTTCCATGTCTAAATAAATTCCAATAATAAATATCCAAATCATCTATTAGAATTTTTTTTACTTTTAAATGATAATATCATATTGATATGGAATGAAAGTGGTAGCATAGCATGACTAGTGACCATGGAAATTTTATTAATTGAATTGGATGTGAATGGTACAACCATGTCACCCTTCTAAAATGGAACAATGTTTACTCCCTTTTTGATATTAAATGATAATGTGTTATGGAATAGTCTTTTCTCGTATTAAAGATAATGTTTAATTTTCATTGATAATTAATGGGCATGAAGACCCACTTTAATTATGGTCAATGGTAATGGTGACCCTTATGCATGTTATATATATATATATATATATATATATATATATATATATATGAGATACGGGCATAGAATACCTTATATAAATGAGATACGGGAATGGAATCCCTTATTTAAATGAGATACGTTCATGACATACCTTGTGATACTATACAGGTATAATGTCCCTTGTTATATGATTATAGGCATAGAATCTCTATATGTGATACTAGGCATGGCATCCCCTACTCTTATGATATCGGTCATGGCATCCCTATTCTGTGATACTGGGCATGGAATCCCTATACTGTGATATTGGGTATGGCATCCCCTATACTACTGTGATGTTGGGCCCGACGTCCCTTATAAATGTGATACTGAGGATTGCATCCCTTGATATATGTTCAGAGTTAATCTGATACGGGCTAAAGCATGTATTGTCAGCCTAGTTATTTTCAGGAATGAGAGCCGACCCATTTACAGTTATTATTACTACTTTTCATTTTCATATATGCATACTTAAATATTGTATACACAGATTGGATGTTTATAGATTTCATTGGTGGTGGGATGCTGAGTTTATCTCACACCCTATTCGGGCCGCCTATGGTACCTGGGAAGACTACATGATTACAAGTGTAGATAAGGGGAAGCATCCACTTATAGATTTGTGACTTATTTTATGTCTTAGGATGATATCTTGGTATTATATAATTAGTATAGATATCAAGATTCATATATAGACTTTTTTCCTTTTTTTACTTTTTGTATAACTTTAATTGTATTGTTGTCACCTGATTGTATCCATGTTTTTCTGCTTATTATATACATGACATACATTATAATATTTTTTATATGATCAGTTTTTTTCTTATTAATATTATTATTTTCATTTTCTGAATGCTTATATCTACTTATGCTATGGAAGGTTATCGGTCCCTTCATTATAGTGTTTTCTTCAATTATGCTTTGGTTATTATCTTGATTATACTATTTATTTGTTATTAATTATCTATTGTGTTCCACTCTAATAATGAGGGAATAGTCTACCCATAGAAACACCCTAGTCTCTCACTACTAGTCAACAACCTTTAGCGTTTGAGGAGATGTGCTTGAGTCCATGTGGCCAAACCGGGCTCAGGACACCTCTGAGTGGCACCCAGGTATGGGATTTCACAAAGTGGTATCATAGATTTTTCTTTTATTGCCTTATTATATTGATACAATAGATAAGAAATTGGGAAGGAACTGGGGTTTGGAAATGATTTGTGTCTGGGAGTAGCTAACCCATGTATATAGAAAATCCAAATTTCCTTAAATGGAAATTGTTATTATCTTTATTTAGATTATTACATTTGATATGATTCCACCGTTGGGTGATGCACTTGAATCGTGATGTTACTATTGATATAATTGAGATTTATCATTTATCCTTGGCTTGAAGATATAAGGGAAAGGAAGTATTGAACTGCATCCTATAAGGAACCTTATAGGAAATTCACATGTCATGCATATGCCATTCCATATAGGAGAATTGTGTGGTTTTCATTACCTGTAATTTCCATGAGTTCTTTGACAGTTATAAATAGAATAGTTTTTGGCTAATGATTATTTCAGGGGATTGAGGGTACTTAGAGTGTTTTCCATAACCTAAATAGTTTTTTCTTAATTAGGCTATAGAATACACCCTAAGCAGTCAACTATGTCATGTTAAGTCAAGGACCATTGGTCGCATGGACTATAACATGTTATGGTATGGATTAAATGGACATCACACTTTAGTTAATAAGGTATATGGTCCCTTATAGATCGAAAGTGTTGAACCATTTGGTTCAAACATTTAAATAAAATAATCAAATAAATATTAATTTGAAATCAAATTGAAATCACAAAACACAAAGATTGACCCAATCTCGGCCTTATTAGTGGGTAGTTGGTAGTCTCTCTATTGTTTTATATAAATGTTTATATCAACTATACCTAACTCCTTTGGTTGTAAGAGAGGTGATACTATTATATAAAAAGGATTTATACATGTTCTATTTCTAAGTCTATATCTTATACTGTTATTGAATCCTATCTTAGGTGTGTGTTTGGAAATTGTAGACCAATTCCACTACGACATCCTCTGGTTGTACAAAAAGAGGGCGATGACAACCATGCTCTAGAGGTGGGAGGCTTTGAACTTCCAGTTATACCTTCAGTAGTGCCTCCTGTGTTTTACCATTTTTGACTATGTGATGTGCATTTTGAACTAAAATGTCCCTTTTAAATGAAAACATGAACTTTTATTCATATCAGTCACGTCATGTGTCATATTGACATCAAAATTAAATCAAGGATCATCTTACTAAATTATAAAGACAATATGAGTTTTTTCTTGGTTTTGAGTATATGACATGTGTTTTGGATTAAAATCCTAGTCTTAAACTAAAAATTTACACTTTTAATAAATTTGGCCACAATGTGTGTAAGATTTATTTTTGGTTAATTCATACACATCAAAAATGATTCATTCATCATTTCCCAAAAGTATCAAGGTAATATTAGTGTGTTTTCTTATTTTTGAATATGTAAAATTTATTTTAGAGTAAAATGACACTTTGAAATTAAAAACAAAAACTTTCAGTCAATCCATCCACACTATGTGTCAGATTGATGTGCAATGGATTTAGACACATTAAAAATGAATCAAGGCATATTATCTTAAAGTATAAAGACAATTTGAGCATGTTTTCTTAGTTTTGATTATGTGATGTACATTTTGAACTAAAATTTCTCATTCAAACAGAAAATGTGAACTTTCAATTAATCCTACCATATCATGTGGTGAATAGACATGAGGTTAATTTCAACATGTCATAAATTAATTATCAATATATTTATTGAATTATCAAGAAAATATGATCTTGTTTTCTTAGTTTTGACTATTAGATGTGAATTTTGAACTAAAATGTTGCTTTTATACTAAAAATGTGAACTTTGAATCAAACTGACAACACCATGTGATATATTAATGTGTGATTTGTTCAGAAGATCTTCTATTTTATATCTATATATTTTGAATCCTATGGTAGACATTTATATTAATATCTCTATCATATTTTTAAAATTATGCTAAATATCAAAAATTATCAACTTTTGAAATAACATAGGTTCTCAATATCACATACATAACATTATTATACTATCTTTTTCTAGAAAAAAACTCCATATGTTCAATTTTATTCCTAATTAGACATTTTCCTTTTTATTATAAAGTATCTCTTCATAAATCTAACTTAAAATGATAAGAAAATTAACTAAATAAGCAGTGGATAAAAAAACTTCATGATATATATGAAATAAAAAAAATAAAAATGTGATAGGAAATGGTCTCTTCATGATGTCTATAAAAATTCAAACACCATGTAAGTTGTACACTAATTATTAAAAAATATATACTGATTTTGAATATATGAACTTTCAGTAGTCCCGATGGTATTGTAAAAATATAGATAAATAAGATGTTAATAAATATTTTTAATGAAATTGTAATTACCTTCATAAATAACTCCTCATGGATGCAAGTTTATGGATTGAATATGATATATTTTATAAATTTACAAATGTAATAACCATAATAATAGAAATTATATTATTTTGGAAACTGTAGAAACATTGAGAAAAATAAGTAATTTATTTTGATAATGAAATATTATTATATATACCTTAATATTTATCTAGTTAAGGTAATACATTAGATTATTATCTGTATTATCCATCCAAATACCATGATTTCAATGATAAATAAACACTACCCTATTATAAAAAATTCTTATTAAAATATAATATAAAACATATAATTTGAATCTTATTTGTAAAATGTTGAATCTGATGGATTAAAAATTAATAAGGGACATCATGTGTGGTAGATATATTGGATATATCTTCTTTGTATCCAAAAAAAATATCTTCAATGTATCCAAATATATTTCAATGAACATCTAGAAATTCCTAAAAAACAAAAGGGAATATGAAATAAAAATTTGAAAATAAACTTTATAAGATTAGATTGTAAATATATAGCCCTTCATTATAGGTATTAATATGATATTTTCATATGTTATTTTATATTCAAATTTTGTTGCTACTCGGTGTTCTTTTACTAAAATTTAATCTTCCTCTGTTGATAATTTTTAAATAGAAGTGAAATGGGTTCTAATGAATCCAAAATTTTATTTTCAGTGTTTTCATTTTACATTATAGTGATATATATGCATGTAGAAAATATGAATAGTATTAAATAATGATTAATATGTATAAAAATTATGAAAATGTACCCCATGTATACATTCAAAAAAAGGCTCCCAACTATTCTTTCTTGATAATTTCAATAACATTATCATTTCCAATCATAATAGTAATGGCATCTCTATAAATTTGGGCTTAAAATTGAATGTTGCCCATATTTTTATATCAGAATGTTTTATATGCATGAACTTGAAATGTTAATAAATGAGTTAATGGAATTGGTTGGGTAGAGGTACTCTTAGAAGGTAATTTAAGTCTTTTAGTAGGTCCTTATATTGTCTTTATTTGACCTTATATTTCCTCTTTTGTTTCTCCTTCTATGATATCATACCTCAGTTTAGATCTTTCCTTATTAATTATTTTTCATATAAAATAAACTGGAAATGACATACCCCCATCTTAATCATGTATATTTATAAAATTAAATGGTTATGTTATAAAAGTTCCAATAGAAAGTTTGACCATTTGAACATCAATATCATCTAGGGGAATAGGTGGTTCAACACTTGACTCGTGAACTATGTGAATTACTACTCTCATGTGATATTTATGAAGTATTTTATTATAAATAGTACCTCTTTGGATATTTTATAGGTTACCTATTTTAACAAGGTGATGATTGGTTGTTGATATATATATATATATATCACAATAAATTTCACCCTACAGTTGTTTAGTAAAAGAAATGCATCGATAGTTTTTTTATTTACATTTAGTAGAAACAGTTATCACAAAATCGATTACCATGGGTAAGGTAGGACTTTGAGGGAATGGATAGCCTCAAATTTGGGGAGGTGTGTCTCTTTTTGTTATGTTTGTTGTTGTATTGTTTCTTCTTATTGATCCCTTCAAAGAAACTATTATATCAAATTAGTTTTCCAACTAATTTTTTCATTTAGACCATTTATCTATGTTTTCATTTTTTTTATTTCTCTCATCGGTATCCCCCTATGTCTTTTCTTTCTCAATTTATTCTTAGGGTGACACTACAAAACCCACACCTCTAACACATCCATACTATTTAGGATGATTCAAATACACTAGAAGTAGCTGTTTATTAGGTAAATCATATGAGTATTCTTGTATTTAAACTAGATAAAAAATATAGGAGAATAAGTAGTCATTGTTGTGTAATATATTTTAAAGTAGAAAAAATTTCTATTATGTCCTACTTACACTTTATTCTCATAATTTTTCTATGTTTTCATCTACTATTTGTCTATTTCTAATTACATAAGCATCTTTCCATAGCACATGACATTGGATGGAAGTGGTTTGAGATTATGATTCATCAATCTGTATATAAACAATGGAACATAATTATATTTTTGTTTCATATCCCATTAAATTTTTAATGTATATTTAAAATACATATAATTTTTTTCAAGATAAGTATACTTCATCCTTGCTTTGCAGTAGGGGTATATTGTTTTCAATGCACACTACTTATTTTCTTCACTTCTTTGATATTATATAAATTAAAAATTCTGAATCAAACTATTTAATACATGTAATTTTAAATTAAATATTACCAATTAAAATGCACCTTAAATGTTTCCTCCTCATGACATCCAACATAATCATCCTAGGTTTCTTGGTTTATGATGTGTGTGTGTGTGTGGCTAGAGGGTGGGGTTTTACTTTACCCTCAACATCCCTAATATATTGTTTTATAATAAGTGTCTAAAATTATCTATGATCCTTTCTAGTGACCATCAATATAAATTTCATCTGAAATTCATCTAATATAAATGTACTCTACAATAGATAATAAATATTAAATTAATGTTTCATTATTTAATTTTTTAATAAAATAGAGAAAGTATATCATAGTGTTACCCTAATGTCTTACTAAATTAGTGTATTTTATGTAGTCAAAACATTTTTCTTCATATCTATGTAAATTGGAAAATTAATTTGAGTGTTTAACCTAATGTAAATAATGAAAACGGGCTTGTTTTGGTCAACAATTTTTCCATGTGCATTCCATCCAACCTCAAATTTTATACATTTACTTATCCCCTTAATAATTTTTACTAATACCATCATGCTAAAACTATCCTATTTTTTTCAACCATATATTCCTTACATTCTAAAATTTCCTCAATTTTAGTATCACTGATATATTGTTCCTCAACATTATTAGCATCAGTAGGTGGAGAATCCATTTTCTATAAAAGTAGTTAAATAGTTAATTTAGATTATATAAATACAATAGTGAGCACATAATATTAAGAGGAAACACATTGTATATAAAAATAATAATTAGAGGCATTTGACATGATCCTTCAATAGTTTTACTTTTATTTAAAGGTTTTATGGATTTATCCCCTTTATCGCGTATATAAATCCCATCCTTATGATCCTATCTAACTTACAATACATCATCTACTTTGGGACCACTATGAAATTATTATGGAATCCCAATGAAACGGTCATCCTTAATGAAATTTTCATTTGACCCTATAATTGTTTTAGCCAAAAATAAAATAATTGGCTATTTTTTTTGTATCCATGGAATAAAATACTTGTATTTCCTACAATGAAATTATGAATGGTTAATACTTGTACCCTTCCTTACTAAAATTCACTTTCATGAATATTAATTCATCAATTTTAACTACACTCCTATTATTAACCCATGTGCATAAAAAATCAGTACTTGGAATTTTTTATAATCCAAATCCCATATTTTTTTCAATGATGTCAAAGTTTGAAATATTCACGTAAATTAGATTTCTATCCTTGGTACCATATACAAGAATCACATCTTCCATAAGAGTAAATCCACTATTTTTCATCATACAACGTTCATCATGTTCCTTTGTATGCAGCTTATAACTATTAATTACATAGCCATTGTAATATAATACATGTATAATTGGTCTTGTGGCTAGACTTAGAAGTTTTTCTGAAATTGAATTTAGTTTTGTAGATAACTCCTTAAAAATAGTATCGAAACTATCATATAAACTATTCATTATGTGTATTTAATATCCATATTTCATACCTTGATGGATCCAAATGCCTAATAATTACTTTATGAGTTTCAAAATATGGTGTAACCTTACTGTTATATAAAATGTGAAGGTGTTTATGCTCCCACATTGTAAAATTAATTTTAAAAACATCACTTTTGAAATTTTCTTCACCTGAAAGGTTCCCCGTATGGTGAGATTTTAAGAGACCAATTGTGTCCACATCGGACAACTAGTAAATATAGAATTAAATTTCTTACTCAACAATATATCACTCTGTAATACAATATTCTTGTCATATTCTATTTGTTTTACCCATTAAAAATATTTATATATCATTTAATAGGATATAACTATCTATAATGTAAAGGACCACATAGTTGGATCTCTCTAACCACATAAACCATTATCTTAAAAAATGATGGTTGTAATAACATCTCCAATTCAAATAATATGATAGAAATTTCTTTTTACATAGTTTAAAATTTTCCCAGGTCTATAACTTTACTACCTATAGCTTTAAAAAAGAACCAAAGTTTTGTTAATGTGTGTTAGACATTCTTAGAAAGAATGTAATGTAAATTCATATGCATTAAATCTTACATCAAAAAATTATAGTCGTGTTATTTTGATCTCTTTAACTTAAAATAAATAATCTTCATGATATTATTGACATATAGATTTTTATTTATTTAATTTAAATGAATCCACATTAATAAATAAAATATATTTTAATATAATATTGAAAGATAACATTGTCTTGATGAGTGGGCAGTGAAAAAATGGTTTCATATTTAAAATAAAAGATAATAATAATTCTTTCTAATTTGTAATGAAAAAGAACATGTTGTATGGAATCAAAGGCATTTTCATTTTGTTCAAAATAATATGAGAAAACATGCTCTAAATAAGGCAGTCTGAAATATATATAAACTCAAAAGAGGTGGTAAGATAAAAAAATTTGACAAAAACAAAGTTTTTCATTGGAAATAAAATTTTGATAGTGTACATCAGACCCAATGAATATTATATGCCATATAAAAGGGATTTTTTATTTCCTGAATACAATTAATAGAATTAACAATAATAAAAAAGTTATTCATTAGAAGAAACTTTGATATTGTTAATTTATTTTTTTGATTCTAAGATTAATGATAAAGAATAAATTCTCAAACATAATGATGCATCACTCAAAAATATGGAGTTGTAACTAAAAAATATCATTTAAGAACTTAATATAGAGAATGGGGTTATTGTAGAAATAACAAATTTGGATGAATAAATGTTAAGCAGTAAACTCTAAGTTCATTATAACTTTTCAAATTATGGTTATTACATCAAGGGAGAATAATAGTTCTATCAAATAAATGAAGGAGGTTTAATTTTCTAGATGAATGGAAATCAAATCCATTTTCAAATCTGTATCATTTATAGTCTTTATAATCTCATATTACATGACACATGAGAGATAATATAAGTTAGACTTATAGATTAAGTGTTGACTATGATGCAATGAAAATATTTTTCAAAAATCTAAAAAATATATTTAAGATAACATGATATTTTTTTATTACATTTAATATTTTTTATTTCTAATTATTTTTTTATATTTTTCAATGTGATAATCAGGTTATGTATTGATGGCATGTTGGAGATGGATTAAAGTTGGAGTATTTCTCGAGAATAATAGGATATTTGGAAAATCTTTTAACTCAATCTTTATCAAGGATTAATAGATTGAATATTGAAATAGAAATAAAAAACAAAAAGGTGGAATCATTAGATGGTTTCATAGTGGTTCAGGGGTGTTATGCCCTAAAAAAGACATTTTTGGCATCATCTTTTGACATAATCCTTATAATGGGATGATTAACGAGGCTTGATCAAAACTTGTTGATATAAGACCATGATTGAGGGTTTTTTATGTATAAATTTTCTAGAAAAAAATTTGTATTTGTTGCAGGGATCGGATTTAAAAGTTGATTATAAGAAGAAAAACCAAAAAAAATCGCAAAAAATCATGTAATATGGGTTAAGAAGTCCTTAAAACAAGTTATTGATATCATAACTTCAATTTTGAGGATCGATTTGACAACAAAATTTAACAGAGACAATAGCAAGGATCGAGTTTCTCAAAATCTTGAATGATGATGGAAAGCAATACAATCTGTTATGGTTATTTGAAGCGGGAAAGGGTTTTATTAGTGCTAACCAAAAAACATTGATAAAAGTATCTTTTATTAGCATTAAAATTATAAATGTTGATAAAGGTATCTTTTATCAGCACAAAATTTAACACTAATAAAGGCAAGGCTATATTAGCTCTAAAAAACACTAATAAAAATACTTTTATCATCACTTTTTTAGCACTGACAAAAGCATCCAATATTAAAAGTAACTTTAACACCAATAAAAACATCTTAAATATTAAATTAAAAAAGATTATATATTAAAAATTATACTTAAATACAAAATATAAATAATAAATTAGTAATTAAAAATGAATAAAGAATAATTTTATAATATTTAAATACAAAAACATTAAAATAAAAATGAATAAATATTAAAAGTGAATAAATGTTAATTATATGAATTAAAAATATATTAAAAATTAATAAACAAATATGTATATATAAATATTAAAAAACGAATAAATTACAAAAAATATTATATGAATAGACCTTGAAAATGAATATATTAAAAAATTATTAAAAAAATAAATATTAAAACGAATAAATTACAAAATAATTTAAAAATGAATAAATAATATTATATATATATATAAATTGCAAAAAAATGGATAAATATTAAAATAAAAATGAATTAATGTTAAAAAATAAAATTAAAAAACAAATTTTTATAATAAATTATTAATTAAAAATGAATAAATAATAATGGAATTAATATTTAAATACAAACATATTCAAATAAAAATTATTATATAATAAAAATGATTAAATTTTAATTATATAAAATAATAAATAATATATATATATATATAGATAAATATTAAAAAATTATTAAATGAATAAATATTATAAAATGAATAAATTACAAAAAACATTAAATGAATAAATATTAAAAAAAAATTACAAATATATTTAAAATGGATATATTATGAAAGCTCCATACACAAGGGAACCTAATATGTAAGGATTTACCCTTATATAACAAGCCTATATCAGTGCTAACTTTAGTGCTGATATAGGTCAATTAACTAGTGCTAAAATTAGAGCTGATAATGGTGAAAAAATAACTATTAATATCATGAATAATAAATGTATTAATATTCTAAATAATAAATATTATTAATAAATATATAATAAATGTATTAATATTATGAATAATAATAAATTTTCTCCCATAATATTGCATTAACCAGGGTTCAAACCCTCATAGCACCAATTGGGGGGAATTTATGGATAACACTACATCTTAAGGGTGGTGAGCATGGTACAGGGCAGAAACCACAGCATGGAATAGAGGGCCATGACATCGAAAAAGACCAATGGTTGGCATTTAGAATTTACATCATGGAGTAGCGTCGAGTGAGGCAATACCAGGAGGAACACTACGGTGTAGTGCAGTGTGGTGTAGGAGCCCACGGCATAGGATGGTCAACCACGGTATAGGAGGGTGTTGTGGATGCAATATTCAGAGCATTGTGGCATAACCTAGGATCCCATGACATGATGTTGTGGTCCATATCATAGTGACATTGAAAACCATGTGTCAAGGTCTTTGTGTATATGGACCTTCGGGCCATGTAATGCTTGGGTTTGCAGATCATGTTATAGGTTTCATCTCAACCTAGTTAAAAAAGGTTTCCTTTCCTTAAAAAAAGGGCTTGATCCCATGATGTTTTAGAATAATAATAAATGTATTAATTTTATGAATATATGTAATAATATTATAATAAATATATCAATATCATGATAAATAAATTATAATAAATTTATTACTATTATGATAAATAAATTATAATAAATGTATTAATATTATGATAAATGTATTAATAATGTTATGATGAATTTATTGATGAATGGATTGATATTTTAATATTATAATAAATGTATTAAGACCATAATAAATGTATTAGTATTAAAAATTATTATTATCATGAATAATAAATAATAAATGTAAAAATATTATTAATTACAAATTTATAAAAATTATGAATAATAAATGTATAAATTTATAAATATTAGTAATAAATGTATTAACATTATTAATATTATGAATAATAAATTCATTGAAATTATGTGTTATAAATCTATAATATTAAGAATAATAAATGTATTAATATTATGTATAATTATATAAATAGTATAGAAAGGTTACAGTGGTCCATCCGCACACGATGCAATATATGAAAACAACATAGATCTGAGGAATCGACACCATGACCTACCCCAAACCCCCTCAAACCCAAACTAACAATGCACCAATGTTGGGGAATAATTATATTAATAATGATAATAAATTTAGTAATATTATGCATAAATATTTTTCATAATATATTATTAATTATAAAAGTATAAAATTAAAAGTAATAATTTTAATAATTATAATTAAATAGATTTACAATTGTTGGTATATAGATATATTATTATTACTAATTAATTATATAGATCTATGTATTATATAGATTGTATATAAAAAATATAAATAAGTTTTAACAACATTTAAAATTTCTAATTATAATTGAAAATGTTATTATTTATAAAATTGAATAAATATTTTTTAAAATATATAATACATACATGTACACGTAAAAACATACACAAACATAAACAGACAAACACACACACACAGACATACAAATTCATACACATACACATACACACATACATACATAAATACATATACATTTTCATGCACATGCACATACATACATACACATAAATACACATACACATACACACACACATCTTTATTCATACACATACATACATATATGAATACTCATACATGTACATACACATACACGCACACACACATCCGCATTTATACACATGAATACATATATGCATACTCATACACACTAACACACACACATACATATCAATGTATATACATACAAATATAAATACATATACATGCATGTGCATGAAAACACATATTAATACATAAATTCATGTATACATACATATAAATGCATATTTTATATATATACATATATTGAATCCTCCATTTCTTAACTTTTCTTTTCTTTTCTTGAACTGTGACCTTTTTTTCCCATATCAAGGATTTGCGTTAACACCAACGATTACACACACACATTAATATAAATATACTTAAATAAATATATGTTCCTTTATATATTTATATAATTAATTAAATAAAATTTTAATATATTATATTTACATATACATTTTTAAAGTACTTAAACACATTATTAAATATTTTTATCAATTAAAAAAATTGATAATTATTTTTATAAATTGTGAAAATAAGATTGATGATAATTTTTTATTTTAATATGAATTATATGTTTAAATATAGATTTTATGTGAAAAAATATTTTAATATGTATATATTTATTTATTTATTTTTTAATATATATAATTATATATATCGATAGATATATGTAAACACACCCACTTATAATTATAAATATATATGAAGTTGGAGTGGTGCCTGAGTAGTAAACACCCTATAATCTTGCATCATAAACCCAATATCAAATCCGCACATGGAATAATTTTTGAAGGCACTACAGCAGTACTGTAGCAAGTACAATAGAAATACTATAGTAGTGGTACTATGCACCCGAATTGGGCTTTCTAGCCACAGAATTGGGCCTATGGGCCATAGGGATTTTGGGCCATCATTAGTAAGGCCTTTGGGCCACACACTACTATAGGATCTCCCTTTGTTGTCACTCAAAATGGGCATTGTTAGTACTAAAAATTATTGATGTGTGGAGTTCCTTTAAAACATTGTTGTTGATACAGCCTTCATCAATGATAGAAATTTCCTTCATCAGTTCTAAAAAATCACTGATGTAGTAATAACCTTTAAAATTTGATGAATTTTATCATCGCAATAAATAGAACTGATAAAAGGCCCCTTCGTCAGTGCTAAAAAAAAGTGTTGAAAAAAGGGGGTCCTTTATCAGTTCTTGTTTAGCATTGATAAAGTGGCCTTATATTAGTGTTATTCCTAGCACTAATAGAAGACGTGCTAAAATAGAGGTGTTGTTAAATTACAATACACTACAGCAAATAAAAATTTTAATTTCAATTAAATTTAAATCATAAATACAATAAAAAACACTATATTACAAATATTTAAAACATTGGTTTGTAAAATTAAATTAATACATAAAATTTATCACAAACATTAACATATTCAAAAACATTAATGTTCCATTGTCTTTAGCCCCCAATCCCCTCTCAAAAGATCTTTATCATGGTATCAATTTCTGAAAAAACTACCCCAGCTTAAGAAAAAGAGTGCACCTATTTAAAAAACAATTTTTATGTTAGTAATACTATAATGAAATAAAATAAAAATAAATATGAAACAATACATTAATAAAATGTCACTTTTAAGTTGAAAACATACACTTCAAGTCACACTGGGAACAACATGTATTGGATTAATGTATGGTTAATTTATAAACATCACAAATGATTTATGGATAATTATCATAAATTATCAAGAAAATCAGAGTATATTTTCTCAATTTTAAGTATGTGATGTGTGTTTTGAACAAAAGTGTGAATTTTAAACTAAAAACATGCACTTCAACCCATACCAAGAACATAGTTTGTCAAATTAAAGTGTGGTTAATTCCTATATGTCACAAATGATTTATGGATCATAATCTTAAAGTATCAAGACAATACAAGCCCGTTTGTGTGGTTTTAAGTATGAGACATGTGTTTTGAACTAAAATGTCAATTTTAAATAAAAAACAAACACTAATTCATAATAGTTAAAATGTGTGTCGAATTGACTTGTGGTTGATTAAATGTAAAAAATGACTTAAGGATAATTTTCTTAAAGTGTTAAGGTAATCTACAAGTGTTTTCTAGGCTTTGAATGTGTGGTACACATTTTAACTAAAATGTAATTTCTAAACTAAAAACACGCACTTTGATTCATATTATTCACACCATGTTTGGGATTGACTTTTGGATGATTACTACACTAAATATGATTTATGTATCATGAAATAAAGTATCAAGATAAACAGAGTTCATTTTTTTGGTTTTCAGTGAGTGACACATGTTTTTAACAAAAAAATATTTTTAAACTGAAAACACACATTTTGATTCATACCAAGCATTTCATTTATCATATTGAGCTTTGGATAATTTATATACATCACAAATGACTTACTGATCATTTTCCAAAAGTATAAAAAAAATCTAAATGTGTTTTATCAGTTTTGAGTATGCGATGTGTGTTTTTAAATAAAATGTAAGTTTTTAATAGAAACACACACCTTCAGTCATATTTGTCACACCATGCATTGGATTGATGTGTGGTTGATTCCTACATATTATAAATTTAATATAGACTATTTTTCTAAATTATCAAGTCAATATGAGCATGTTTTATCAGTTTTTAGTGAGTGGCGTGCATTTTTAACTAAAATGTCATTTTTAAACTGAGACCACACATTCTGAGTCATACCAGCCTCACCGTGTATCAAATTGAGGTAAGACCAATTTCTACACATCAAAAATGAATTATATATCATTTTCCAAAAGTAACAAAACAATATGAATGTGTTTTCTCAGTTTTGATCATGTCATGCATCTTTTTAACTAAAATATCATTTTTAAACTGAAAAAAAAAATATTTTGGGTCATATTGGGAACACTGTGTATCAGATTGAGTTATGGATGATTCCTACATGTCAAAAATGACTTATGTATTGTTTTTATAAAGTATCAAAACAATATTAATACATTTTATTAGTTTTGAGTATGTTATGTGTGTTTTTAACTAAAGTATCAATTTTAAATAAAAACACAAACTTTGAGTCATACCAGTCACATTAAGCATCGGATTAATGTGTGGTTGATGTCTACACATCAAAAATGACTTATGGGTAATTGTATTAAAGTATCAAGACAATCCAAGAATGTTTTCTCAATTTTCAATGAGCGATGCACATTTTTAACTAAAATTCAATTTTTAAACTGAAATAAAAAATTTTGAGTCATATTGGTCATACAGTGTATCATATTGAGGAATGTATAATTCCTACATGTCACAAATGAATTATATATCATTTTCATAAATTTTGAAAAAAAAAATATGAATGTCTTTGATCAGTTTTGAATATGTCACGCATCTTTTTAACTAAAATGTCATCTTTAAACTTAAAACACACATTTCAATTCATACCAGGAACACCGTGAATCAAATTGAGGCATAGATGATTCCTACACATCATAAATTATTTTTTAATCATTTTAATAAAGTGTCAAAACAATTTCAGTGTATTTTATTAGTTTTGAGTATGTGACGTATGTTTTGAACTAAAATTTCAATTTTAAATAAAAACACACAATTTGAGTCATACCAGTCACACCATGGATATAATTGACATGAGTTTGATTCCTACACATCTAAATAACTTATAGATAATTTTCCTAAAGTATCAAGACAATATGAGCATGTTTTATTGTTTTTCATTTAGTGATACACATTTTTAACTAAAATTTATTTTTTAAACTGAAACCATACATTTCAAGTCATATTAGTCACACCGTGTATCGGATTGAGGTACATGTGATTCTTACGCATCAAAATGACTTATGAATCATTTTTTTCTAAAGTATCAAAACAATATGAATGTGTTTTATCAGTTTTGATTATGTTATGCATCTTTTTAACTAAAAATTTATTATTAACCAAAAACTTACATTTCGAGTCATAAGGAGCACCCCATGTATCATATTGAGGTATGACTAATTTCTATATATCACAAATGACTTATAGACAAATTTTTTAAAGTATCAAAACAATCTAAATATGTTTTCTCAATTTTGAGTTAGTAGTGTGTGTTTTGAACTAAAATGTCGATTTTAAATAAAAACACACACTTTGAGTCTTACTGGTCATACCATGCGTCATATTGATATGTGGTTGATTCATACATATCATAAATGACTTATAGATAATTTTCCTAAAGTATTAATACAATAAAATCATGTTTTATAATTTTTTTGTGAGTGACACACCTTTTTAACTAAAATTTCATTTCTAAACTGAAACCAAACATTTCAAGTCATAACAGTCACACTGTGTATCAAATTAAGTTACAGATGATTCCTACATATCACAAATGACTTATAGATCATTTTATAAAAGAATCAAAACAATATGAATGTGTTTGATCAGTTTTGAGCATGTTATGCATCTTTTAAACTAAAATGCCAGTTTTAAACTGAAAGCACACATTTTGAGTCATACTGGGCACACCATGTATCGTATTAAGGTACAAATGATTCTTACACATTGAAAATAACTTGTGTATTATTATCCTAAATTATTAAAACAATATGAGGGTTTTTTATTAGTTTTGAGTGTGTGAAATTTGTTTTGAACTAAAATTTCAATTTTAAATAAAAACGTACACTTAGAGTCATACTGATCACACCATGTGTTAGACTGACATGTGGTTAATTCCTACATGTCAAAAATGAATTATGGATTTTTTTTCTTAAATTTTCACAACATACTGAGTGTATTTGATTATTTTTCAGTGATTGACACATGTTTTTAACTAAAATGACATTTTCAAACTGAAACCACACATTTCGAGTCATACTAGTCACACCATGTATTGGATTAAGGTATGGATAATTCATACACATATCAAATAACTTATGGATAATTTATCTAAATTATAAAAACAATTTGAATTCATTTTCTTGGTTTTTATCATGTCATGTCTATTTTTAACTAAAATGTCATTTTTAAAGTGAAAACACACATTTTGAGGCATACTGGGAACACCATATATCAGATTGAGGAACGACTAATTCTTACACATCGCAAATGAATTATAGATAATTGTTCTAAATTATAAAATAATATGAATTTGTTTTCTTGGTTTTGAGTATGTGATGTGTGTTTTGAACTAAAAAGTTAATTTTAAATAAAAACACACAATTTGAGTCATATCGGTCACACTATGCATCAGATTGATGTGAAGTTTATTTCTACACATAAAAAATGACTTGTGAATAATTTTTCTAATGTATCAAGACAATATAATCATGTTTTCTTGATATTCAGTGAGTAAGACATGTTTTTAACTAAAATATCATTTTTAAACTAAAACAACACATTTTGATTCATACTGGTCACACCATGTATCATATTGAGGTGTGATTGATTCCTACGCATCAAAAATAACTTATGAATTGTTGTCCTAAAATATCAAAACAATTTGAATTCATTTTCTTGGCTTTGTGTATGAAATGCATCTTTTTTAACTAAAATGTAATTTTTAAACTAAAAACACACATTTCAAGTCATATCGGACACACCAAGTATCGTATTAAGGTATGAATGATTCCCACATTACATAAATGACTTATGGATAAATTTCATAAAGTATCAAAACAATCTGAATTTTTTTTCTTGGTTTTGAGTATATGACATCTGTTTTGACTAAAATGTCAATTTTAAATAAAAACACACTTTTAGTCATGCCGATCACACCATACATCGGATTGACATGAATTTAATTCCTATACATGAAAAATGTATTATAGAGAATTTTACTGAAGTATTAAGATAATATGAGTGTGTTTTCTTTATTTTCAGTGAGTAATATACATTTTTAATAAAATTTAATTTTTTAAACCGAAACCATGCATTTCGAGTCATACTGGTCACACCATGTATCATATTGTGGTATATATGATTACTACACATCAAAAATGGATTATAGATAATTTTTTAATGTCTTAGAACAATATTAATGTGTGTTCTTTAACTTTAGTGAGTGGAACAAGTTTTTAACTAAATTTTCATTTTTAAATTTAAACCACACATTTGGAGTCACACTGATCACATTGTGTATCATATTGTGGTGTGTTTGATCCATAAATATAAGAAATGTCTTATGGATCATTTTCTTAATGTATTAAAATAATATGAATGTGTTTTATTATTTTTTGGTATGTCACACATCTTTTTAACTAAAATTTCATTTTAAAATAAAAACACACACTTCAAGTCATATCAGTCACCCCATGTGTCGGATTTAAGTGAGGATGATTCCTACACAAAAAAATTACTTATGGGTTATTTTAATAAAGTATAAAAACAATCTAAATATGTTTTTTTAGTATTCCATATGTCTTTTTAACTAAAATGTCATTTTAAACTATAAACACACACTTTGAGTTATACTAGTCATACCATGTGTTGTATTGACATGTGTATGATTCCTAAAAATCATAAATTACATAGAGATCATTGTACTAAAGTTTCAAAAAAATATGAATTTTTTTCTTGGTTTTGGGTGCATATCATTTTTAAATAAAAATATACATTTTGAGTCATATCGATCACATTGTGTGTCAAATTAAAGTGCAGTTGATTCCTACTTCTCAAAAATGACTTATGGGTCTTTTTATATAAGTATCAAAACAATATGAATGTTTTTTCTTGGTTTTTACTATGTTACATGTCTTTTTAACTAAAATTCCATTTTAAACTGAAAACATGCACTTTGAGTTATACCATTCATACCATTTTTCAGATTGATGTACGAATGATTCATAAACATCAAAAATGACTTATGGATAGTTTTATTGAATAATTAATACAATATAAGAACATTTTTTTATTTTAAGTGAGTAACACACATGTCTTTAACTAAAATGTAATTTTTAAACTAAAAACCCATATTTCGACTCATATCGGTCACACCGTGTATCAGATTGAGGTATGACTAATTCTTATAGATAAAAAATGACATATGGACCATTTTACTAAATTTATAAAATGATATAAATGTCTTTCCTTAGTTTTGACTATATCACATGTGATGAGCCATGTCATCACGAGTTGTAAAAATTAGGGGGAATTTGAAAATTTTGTTCTCAAGAGTGTTCGTGTGAAAATGGTAAATTATACTTTGATTTGATCTTGGATAATTCTTATTAACACTCCATTTGTCCTATAATAGGGTTTTTACCCTAGTATGGGGGTTTGGTAGAAATATGAGATGTTTGAATTTTCATTTAATATTTAATATTTAATTAACTAAATATTAATAAATTCATGCATGTTCATTATGTCTTATCTTTTAAAAAGATATTAATATTGAGTTTAAATCTCCATGGTCAAGTTTGGAATTAAGGGTTTTTTCTAGGTGAGGCATAACCTTATGTCTGGTATCAGGGATGGGCCCATGCCCCTTCTTTCTTTCTTTTTATTTTTCTTTTTTCTTTCCTATTTATTTTCTTCTTTTATTTTTACCTTCCTCCTTTGTCTTGTCACATATGTTAATTTCCCCTCCTATGTGTGTCACTTGACTAATATTGGGAGAGGGAGATGAGGGAGGGAGAGAGATAAGAGGAGGTGTCATCGTGGAGCTCGGGTCACACTGGATCATTGTGTGAAAGCTATAGATCACGGATTAGTGTGAAGATTTGGCAATTTTCACCCATAGGTAGTTAAATTTTATGTTTTCCCCAAAAATACCCATAATGTAGTTGTTTTATGTTTTTAAATCCTTGTATGGGTTGTTGGGGACCCCTAGTGGGTTGATCTATGGATTTCGGGGAAGAATCAGGCGTGTTGGGTTGATTTGAGGGGTTTTTATTCAAGAATACCCATGTAGAAAACATTTGGTTCAGAGAATAAACTCCATCTGTTATTATTGTTTGAGTAATATGAGTTTTTCTTGGACTATACGCCGTGTAATGAGGGGTATCTTCCGTGTAGTGGCGACTCAAGGTGTGCTATAGGCACATGGCCATGTAGGGTACACAGTCAGATCCCTTGTGGGGTACATAACTAGTGGATATGTATTGTGCTTTTCCATACCCTGTGTGAGGATACATGGTGAGGTATGTGGTTGGGGACCCCATGTGGGGTACACTCCATGTACGGGGTAGTACATGTTGTGTAGTTTGGTGGTGTACATGTCGAGTGGGGCTGAGGTACACGGGAAGGTACCCAAGTGGGGGTACACATCATACAGGTCATAAACATCATGTAATTTGGGAAGGTACATACCAAGTGGCATGGGGAATATGTCCAAGGAGGACCCTTGTGGGTACACACCATGTACTTTTCCTGCTTTGGCCAGTTTTTCCTATTTTTAACCCTAGTTTCAAAATTGGACTTGTGAGTAGTTTATTCTAATAATTTTTTCACATAGATCATGATGGTGGAATCATTTCATCATTTATAGGCCATCTAAATGGATTTTTGGACTATTAGAATTTAGTAGGAGGGTCTCTTTGAGGTTTAGTTCTAGAATCCTCCTAGGACTGGGTGTGAACTATGAGGCCCGAGTGAGGATTGTGAGCTTGTTAGTGGTCCTGACTTATGGATACCTTCCAGGGTTGTTAATTGTTCTTTTGGACATATTTTATAATAACGTATCATGTGGTATCTCTAAGGATATCTCATTTTTTTTCCTGCATATCGGGACCAGTTTCTCGAGGTTAGAGTAGTTGGGGATTAGCTCCCATGTTTGATGATCAGAGCTATTAGAGCCTTTTGGTAGGGTTAATGCTATGGGATGGCAGTTACGGTCAGGTGTCATTGAGATATTTATATGAGTCTGATGGACTCTTAAGGATTCCCTATGGGATATTTACTAATTTAGTGATCAATTGTTTCTATATTTGGTGGTTTAGAATGCCCATGTGGAATGGTTTGAATTATTCTAAGGTGCCCTTATAGGGTCCTACTTTAAAGGTGGTCATGAGGACCATTATGAATGACCTTATTTTCATGCTTATTCTTTTGGATACCCCTTTGGGTGTGTTTCTTATCGAGTATCCATTAGAGGACACCAAGGGCCATTTGGGTTATTTCAACATTAGGTGTGTCCCGTTATTTTCGATGAGCTTGAGGAACCCATCATATGGTGTCCTGATCTTGTTGTGGCCTTTAAGTTGATTGATGATGTTTCCACTGGCATGGCCTGAGAGCTTTCGTGTAATAGGTGAGTCCCTAGTTGGATGTCACTTCATGTTGTGACCCTGGGGACTGTGGGATCCCTAAGTTTTGGTTTAGCCTTGAGGTGGTTCATTGATATCCCATGGTGGATGTTTGATGGGTGCTGAGATCAAGGGTGATAAGATGGGCCATGTGATTTGATGGCTAAGAGTTTATCTATGCTGCTAGTTTAGATGTTTGGATAGTGGGTTCAGGGTTGGATTGTCCCAAATTTTATTTTCCTTTGGTCAGGATGTTTGAGGTAGGTTCTTCTTATGACTATGGTTTCAGAAGGAGACCCTTGAAATATCTTGGATCGAGAATTATCCCTAAGTTTTGATCTGGTTCTCTCCTATTTTGGTTAGATATTGTTAGATGGGATTAGTGAGTTTATGGAAATTATGAACAAGGGAACCCCCTTTAATTGAGTGTGCACCCTGGCTAGAGGGTTTTTTTTGGATACTTTTTTGCACCCAACCTTGTATATAGATCCTTATGTAGTGCATCTATTGAGTCCATATGGATGGATCCCATAGGGTAGTGTATCTGACGGGTCTATGGGAGGATCCTGAGTTATTATATGGGATTTTCAGGACATGATAGATCTCTGATTTGTGGAGGGGAGATTCTATTTCTAGTTCAAATTGTTCCATCAGATTCCTAAATTTTGATAGGTGTTCTTTTTCATGTGGGAACCTATGGTTATGCCCTAGGGTCTAGTATTCATGCCTGTTGTGTTTAGATGTCTTGGAGCTCCTTTGTATATCTAGAGGATGTGCTATTTTTCTGGTGGTTGGGTGAGCCACTTGCTGTAAATCCTATGGCAGGGATTAGAGTGGGGTTAGATTTACCTCGAGTGTCAAGATAGAACCTATGGTTAGATGTTTTCCTTTTTTTCCCTTTTTATGAAGTTTTTCTTTTTATGCTAGATACTATTGGTTTTCAACTAGACTGGGCATATCACAAGTGTATGAACTTATTATGATAGAAATTTTATAGTTTCACTATTGGGGGTGGCCAACTGAGATTTATTTCTCACCCCATTTACATGAACCTTGGTGTACATGTAGTCTTAATGTGTTTTTTTAGGTTATAACATAGGTTGTGCGATGGATGGGGTTGAGGCCCAAAGTTTCTTGATCGAGTATAGCTACTCATGTGGATTCTTAGGATCAGGCTGGTTCATCTTGATGTCATAGAGACTGGGTATGTAGTTTGGATCATTTTTTGTAGTAGAACCTATTGAATTTATTTTCAATCTATTTTGTATATGTGGTCAGCCTGGTGGGAAATCATATGTTGTATGTTTTGCATATCAGTGAGTCGGTATGGTTGTATGATTCATTCCATTTATTATAGAATGATTTTGTTTAAATTATTTCTTATCTGTACTCTGATTTTCATTCCTATATATGAACTTGGTGATTTCCACTGTTGTTTCACTCTAACCAGAGGGTATAGTCTCTCCACTCCACCTTTTATACCCTTTCTTCCATTTATAAGCCTCTAGTATTCTAGGATGTGTATTTGAGTCCTTGTTCTAGTTCTCAAACAAAATTTTCCACCCTAATAGTGCTTTAGGGCCGAGTGCCACTAGCCTTAGTTGTGCCTCCCTATATTCCAAAGGTTTCCAATTAGAGGTGAGGGTGTGAAAGAGTAATAGTGGTGAGACTATACCCTCATGTGGTGATATAATAATGGTCTGGGTATATATATAATATATAGTAGAATAAAAATACCAACAGAATCAAAACCAGTAACCCACCATAGAAAAATCATAGAAATATAAACCAATACCGGAAGCATAATCAACAACATCAGTAAAAACAAATAATCAATCCAATATTCTATTTGTATAATCTAAAACAAAACAT
Organism: Viscum album; assembly: GCA_963277665.1. Taxonomy (NCBI): domain Eukaryota; kingdom Viridiplantae; phylum Streptophyta; class Magnoliopsida; order Santalales; family Viscaceae; genus Viscum; species Viscum album. The sequence goes on along the minus strand of OY728132.1, from coordinate 751,335,608 downwards.
TCATATCAATACAATTCATACAATACAATAACCAAAAAATGGCCACCCATGGATGAACTTACTGTATACATATATATAACATGCTAAAACAGAAAGGAAAACTCAAAAGGTAATATCCAGGTGAGGCAAGAACCAATGGTCCCTTTCATTTTATCCCATGCTAATAGCCACTAAGATCTATCTCTTGAATCCATGACTTTACCTGAATGAAAAATCATGAAATCTATATGCATCCCAAAGGGCATGTGTAGGGTGTGAGAATGAGTCTCAGTAGGGCACCACCAATGTGTTCATAATTTACATTTTTTATCTAGAAGGTGTGTACTAAAGGTAAATTAAAGAAAAATTACATGCATATAATAAAGACAAGCTTCTCTGGTTCTCAACAGCCACCAGAAATCTATCACATGCTTTAGAAAACACTGAAAAACTGAAGAGGAGAGGATCCTTATCCCATGTCCCAAGGTATCCCCTATTTTCAAATATCCCCAAGTGAACCCTCAGGTTCCACCTCCAAATGTAACCCGGAACCTCATTCTATCATCCAAGTAACTAATGTCCCTAAGGAACACCCAATCAACAGAATCTAGTCCCTCAGACCCCTGCTCGAAAGCAGCTATCATCTTGAAGCTCTACATATGGAGGCACAATGATATCTATCCTCAAGTAAATATCACCATCGGCTCAACAATAAACATCTCAAGGAAGGGAGACATCCATACTCCCAAAATAATCCTATCCCAAAGGCCATAAAAATGATAAGCCTTATCCCCCAACTGAAAGCCACAACATTGTCATCTGATGGATCCACACCATCCCTGCAGCTTTCTATGAAAATCACTTCATCCATTTACCTAAGATGCAAATACCAAGTAACTCTACCCATAAGAGTGGGCAATACCACCTCAAACATCTGACTCAACCTCTGTGCACACGAATCCAAATGGTGCATTGGCCAACATGGGTGAGTAGCGATCACCAATTTAGAACCTAAGAAACATCAACTCTGGCACCTCGTGCCCTTATGGAGATGTCGCTCAAATTTTATGGCCACATCATCCCATAAATCCTGGGTCATGATTACAACTTGATGGTCTCACATCCTCAATATAATACTAATTCTCTCAATAAATGGTCAACACCAACCAAATTCCTTGGGCCAAGACCGTCCTAACATTCACATCGCCTCAAAAAGATATCCAATGCTATCATAATTCTCGGGCCATACACGTCACATTCCATTAGAACCTGGTAATGCATCATAAGAAATTCACATTTAGATAATCATTCAATATTATTGAATTGACTAATTCAATCCAAATAAATGATTAAATTTAAAAAAACAATTCAATTTAACATAAAAGACACATCCTCTGCCTAACTACCCAAGGTCTAAATCCACTCACATGGATCAAACCACTTTTAGTCTTGTGAAATCATTCCCATTGGCATCTCACAAGGTTCAATTTAATTAATTAAAATAAACCATTCAATTACAAGGGTCTTTCTCGGTCAACACAATGGTGCGCTAAAAGAAGCATCCCCAAAACACTTTTAAAATCACAAGTAAAGTAAGCACCACCTACCTCATAGTCATAAATGTAGGAATGTTTGATCTTAGCCTATGACTCAGATAAATTTTGAATAAATCAGAATTTTAGATGGATTCCATGAAAATAGGGGAAATGACTTGCATGGATTTAGTGGTCCATGAGTAAATGGAAAAGGAAAATGGAAGCAAGAGGGAGGAGAACCTCACCGATACAGATCCAATGTCACAAATGGCTTGAAGGATGGAGGTTGGATGAATATTATAGATTAACACCTAGGAGGAGGAAAACAGAGAGCTCCCTAAACTATTATGAGTGAACCATAAAGGAAGAAGGAGGAAAAATAAGGAGAAAAAATGAAATAGAGGGAAAGGAAAGAGACATTTCACACTTTTTAAAGGCCGCATGGTTAGCTCACATGGTTTTCCAAACTATGTGGAAACATTTTAGCTTATACTGCTTATGAGATAATCCCCACATGTTTATCCCACATGGTTAGTCCTAACTGTGCACAAACCATGCATGAAACAATGCATAGGTACTACCCAAATGGCACTAACCATGTGGCATGTTTACAGTTTTCCCTAACTGTGCACAAACCATGTAGATTCCCTCTACAAAAAATTTCATAGGTTCACACATGATTGTGTGCCTCATATATCATGGTTTACCAAATCATTCTTAGTAAAAAATTAGGGAGCATGGTTTTCACTAAGAGAGTGCGTGGTTAAATCTAATTGTGCTCCTCAGCCAACACTTCTCCAAAATAGAGCCTTTGGGCCTTTGACGCACTTGAAACCCATCTGAACACCCAATACACTTAACGAGCATCTAAACCCACCCAAAAAGGCATTATATCAAAGGAAAACTTAGAATTAAGTTCCAATAAAGGAGAAAAGAGTTTTCATACCCACCAAACTCCAAAAAATCAAAACGGATGAGCAATTTGACCCACTCCAAATACTCGAAACATTACACTTGTGGTGAGATAGATCTGGTGACATGTCAGGTAAACCTAGGATGATTCGTTATAAAATATAATTAGTGTTATTTGGTTTTATGATTTTGGGATTTGGTATATGGGAGGTCTAGTGATGTGTCATAACTTAGGATGGATATTGGACTGGTGTGTTGCAAACACCTTTGATGATAGAAAGTCCAATTTTCTATAGAAATATATTACTATTCTTGGATTTAATTTTTATTGTTTGATATTTCACCTAGTATGAGGCACTTGAGTATGTGAATTTATAGTTTACTCTATTTTTTGGCTCTTTTCCCATGAGAAATAGGTCAATGTTCATACATCATTCTAGGTATATAGGATTCACATGAAATCTGACTATCTATGGTGTTTTGCTAAATATTTTCTTATGATGATAGATCATGTGGATCCTGTGGATAGATGCTCACTAGTGTTGGAGATGTAGTCCCATCATTGATAGATGCATGGAAACCCTAGTGGGTTGGTAGATGGGATCTAAGTGCCATGTTGGTGTCTTGATGAGTACAAAGATGCTTGAAGAATATTTGGATTGGTCTTGAGGTGCCTTTAGGTGGAGTTTTCCTTGAAGTCCTAGGTTTTTTTTCTTAGAAGGGAGCTATTCTTTCCTTTTGATGTTTGACCAGTCTTGTAGTTGGGCTCATGTGCCTGCTATCACTGATGTCTTGGGTGGGTGTGGATGTTCTTACTTAGTGGGGTTATTGAGGTATTCCTTCACCAAGATGTGGTTAGTCAAGAGGATTCCAAGTGTTTGATAAGTGTAGCACTAGGAATGATTCATGTCTCATGGATAACTTCATAGGGAAAGTTTGGTTGGTTTCTTAGCCCTGGTCATTTTTTTGTGGCACCTTGGGTAGCGCAGCGAGAGCGTAGTTGGACTCATATGGATTTAGATCGATTATTGAGTAAAGGGTGGTCATTTTTTTGATAATCACATGAGGAAGATGCCTCATTTTTTAAGAGGAGTGGTAGGTTGCTTCGGTTTTTTGGAACTGACCTGCGTGAGGAGCATGGTTAGTGATTTTAAGCACGTTAGACTAGTTTCTTTAGGAATTGAACCATGTGATCATGAGTCTTAGAAATCATTCAGGAGTGTTTTAAGGAAATAATTATTGTGGGGAGTTCAACATGGGTATTTCACCATGTTTTTTTGGGTTTTTAAGCCTTGTTTAAGTGGTTTGTTGAGCATGGAGGTTGTAGGTTTTCATGTTGTTGCTCAAGTGTGATCGGTTTGGCCACATCTATCCATTTCATTTGTTAATGAACATATCATGGGCTATGTGGTTTTATTTTTTGGTAGCAGGGTGATGATAAGGATATTCCTATGGTGTAGAGAATTAGATCGGTCATGGTTGAACATATCACATGTTGGGAGAGAGTCGTGGATGTTATAAGACCAGTTATTGGATGGTCACGATGGTGTCAATTGTGATAATACTTGGTTTAGATCATGGAAGATGGCTATACACTGAGGATTATTGGGGGGGTTAGAAGCATTTGTGGTAGGAAGTTTATGACGACCCGCATCATCACAGATTGTGAAAATTGGGGGAAATTTGAACCTTTTATTCCCAGAAGTGTTCAGGGGTAAAATAGTAAATTCTCCTATGATTTGATCTTGGATAATTTTTCTGACTGCTCCTTTAGTCCCAAAATAGGGTGTTTAGCCTAGGATATGATTTTGGTAGAAATCCAATTTGTTAGAATTTTCACAAAATATTTAATATTTAATCAATTAAATATTAATAAATTCATGTGTGTTTGTTCAGTTGTATCTTTTAAAAAGAGTTTTTTATTGAGATTCGGTCTCCATGGTTGAGTCTATAATGGGGAGTTTTGTCTAGGAGAGGCATAACCTTGTGTCTGGTGCTAAGACCCTTCTTCCTTTATTTTTCTTTTTACTTTTTCTTTTCTACTTTTCTTTTTACCTTCCTCCTTTGGATTTTCATGTACATGGATCACCCCCTATGGGTTTCACTCAAAAAATATAATTATAGGGAGATAAGGGTGGGAGATAGAGAAGAGGAGGTGTTGTCACGGAGCTTGGGCCACACCAGATCATCTTGCAGTAGCTGCAGATCATGGATCAGTGTGAAGCTTTGATGGTTTCCACCCATAGGTAGGACCATTTTATGTTTTTTTCATAAATCAACATAGTTTAGTTGTTTTAAGTTTTAAAATCCTTTTATAAGTTGTTAGGGACCCCTAGTGGATTGATTTGTGGCTTTTGAGGAATAATCAGTTGTTTCAAGCCGATTTGAAGGGTTTCTATTCAGGAATACCTGTGTACATGGAATGTGGTTCAGATAAAACATGGCATGTGTTCTTCCTATTCTGTAAAGATGAGTTTTTTGGGGACTAAAAACTGTGTATCATGGGTACACATTGTGTATTGGTGACTCGGGGTGTTCCAGGGGCACATGGTCGTGTAGGGTACATGGCCAGATCCCATGTGGGGTACATGGCTAGTGGCCATGTGTGATACTGTTCTAGACCATGTGTGGTAGTAAATGGATAGTTAAATGGTTGAGGACTCCATGTGGGTTACACAATGTGTATAAGTTGGTACATGTCGTGTAATTTTATGGTGTACACACCGAGTGGGGATAAGGTAAATGGGCAGGTACCCAAGTGGGAAAACACACTGTGTACTTTGGTAAAGTACAAACTGAGTGGATGAGTGGCCTAGGGAACATGGACAGGGAGGACCCTTGTAGGTGCATGTTTTGTACCCAAATTACACACCATTTACTTTTAATTCCTTGTCCATTTTTCCAATTTTTTACCCTGGTGTCAAAATTAGACTTATAAGTAGTCCATTCTATGAGTTTTTTCATATAGATCATGATGTTGGAATCCTTTTGAAATTTAGTAGTTGTTTTTATGGTCTTTTTTATCGTGAGAATTTATTATTTAGATATATTTTAAGTTTTTATATAGAATCCTCTTGGGTTGGGTGTGAGCTTCAAGTCTTGGGTGAGGGTTGTGAGATCATTAGTGATCCTAGCTTGTGAATGTTATCCAGTGTTGTTTGAGGTTCTTTTGGACAGATTCTGGAAGACAAGATCGATTAGTATCTCTGGGGAGATCTTGGTTTGTCCCTACATGTCAGGACCGATTGTTTGAGGTTATATTGGTTGAGGTTTAACTCCCATATGTTAGGATATGAGCTATTTAATCCTTTGGGATGGGTTGAAGTTGTGGGATAGAGGTTACGTTTAGGTACCATTTAGTTGTTGAGAAAATTATGAGGGACTCTTAAGGATTCCCTCTGGGCTGGTTACTTATCGATGGATCAGTGGTTACTATAGTGGGTGGTTGATAACGCTTTTGTGGCATGGTTTGGATTGTGATGATAATCCCTTTTAGGATCCTACTTTTGAGGTGGTCATGAGGACCATTGTGAATTCCCCTATTAGTGGAATTGTGCTTTTGGATGCCCCTTTGGTTTTGTTGTTTATTGAGGATCAGTTGGAGACCACTGAGGAACATTTGATTTGTTTCCACATTGGGTGTTTCTCATTCTTTTAGATGGGCTATAGTAACCCCTCATAGGGTGTCCTGATTTTATTGTGGCCTTTGGGCTGGTTGAGGATATTTCTACAGGCATGGACCAAGAGATTGGGTGCATCAAGGGAGTCTCTAATTGAATGTCACTTTATGTTGTGACCTTGAGGACCGTGGGTACCCTAAGTTTTGGTTTTTCCCTGATGTGGGTCGTTGAGAGACTGTGGTGGATGTTTACATCTATAGTGTTAAGAGAGGCCCCATTATTTTTTAGTCAAGAGTTGATTGACACTATTAGTATAGATATTTAGGTGTTGGATTTGAGGTTGGATCATCACACATTTGGTTGGCCTCTGGTCATAAATTTTGATAAAGTTTCTGCTTAGGAATGTGGTTTAGGGAGGATACCCTTGGGATATTTTGGATCAAACGTTGGACTTGAGTTGTGATCTGGTTCTCTCCACCATTGGTTGGATATTATTAGACATAATTAGGCAGGTAATAGAATATTTGTGTGAGGGTACCCTATATAGTTGATTGTAATCCCTAACTAAAATTTTTTGTTTATTTTGGATATTTTTGTGCTCCTGAACTTTTGTAAGGAGCCTTGTGTAGTGAACCCATAGGGTCTATGTGGATGGCACCCATAAAGTTGTGCATCTGAAAATTCCATGGTAGGATCTTGAGTTGTTATGCAGGACTTATAAGACATGACATATCTCTAATGTGTGGAGGGTAGATTCTATCACCATTTTAGATCATGTCATCAAAGTTCAATATCTTAGTTGATGCTCTTGTTCATGTGTATGCTTTTGGTAATGCCCCGAGATCCAGCAAGCGTGTCTCTTTAATTTATATGCTTGGAGCTCTTGTGTAAATCTAGAGGATGCACTATTTTTTAGGTGCTTCGGTGATCATTGTGCTACAAATACTCTAGAAAGGGATAGATAAGGGGTAGATTTACCTTGGGTTTTAGGATAGAACCCAGGGTTGGCTATTTCCCTTTTTGTTTTACCCCTTTTTATGCAATTGTTTTTTATGCTAGCTGCAGTTGATTTTCAGTAAGTTTGGGAATATCACAAGTGCATTCACATGTTATGATAGTAGATTTATATATTCAAAATTAGGGTTGGCCTTCTAATATTTATTTCTCACCCCCTGTACATGAACCTCGATGTGAATGAAAACCTACAGTCTTCTTTTAGGTTGGAGAAAAAGTTACATGATAAATAGGGCAAAGGCCCATAGTTGCTCAGTCGAGATGAGTCTCTCATTTGGAGTCTCAGGATAAGGATGGTGTGGTTCAGTAATTGTGGATATTAGGTATGTGGTTTTTCATAGTGTTATTAGTAGATCCTATTGTATTTATTTTTAGTTTGTATTGTATATGTGGTTAGCCCAGTAGGCAACCGACTATTTTATGTTTTTTAGGATGGTTAGTGTTGGAGTTGGTGGCCTAGAACCAAATACTTTGTACTTTATTCATTAAATAAACACCTTATCACATCTTGATTATTCTTCTGTGTGACAATGCATGTGATAATTTCCCAAGGATAGTTGTTTCATTAAAGGTTTATAGTGGATCCCTGCTATGATGAGAACCTGGAAGTGTCATAACACTGTTCTTCAATATATTTTCTATGGTCGGATGATGTTATTTAAGAGATATAAATAATACAGGCTATTAGGGGTGAGGAATCATAAAACTTTGAGTCACTTTCTCATGGTGTGTGCCCTTGGTAATATTCAAGAGTATATTAAGAGAACAAGACCCGCCAGTAGGAAATACACATTTCATAATGTCATTGGATGTTCCTATCTGCAGACGTGTGTATTGGTCCTTGTACTTTAATATTATTATTAATGGGTATTACAACTCGTGCACTTAGATGTATTGATGAAAAATGTGATGACACATTGTTCGCAACGAGGTAGGATGCGTTGGGTGCATCACGAGTAATACTACATTAATAGATAATGTGAGAAAGGATTTGTCTCTTCTGTTCTATAACGGAAGTAGATATCTCAGGCTCTTTGATGGAATTGATATATCTTAAATAAATCCATGTCCACGCTAAGTAATGGGTGAGTTCAATTCTGGAAATCCAAAGAAATAATAATCGAGCACATGGGTTGATGGCACTAGCATGAAACCCTCTTGATTCGATATATCGTGACAAATGGATTATATTACATGGTAAGCATTCGTATGAGGTGACACATCATTGCGGTGTTAATTTCTTTCTCTATGGGTGCCTTGGAGTGTTTCTAGACTCTAACCTTGGACTTTAGGCAGGCTCCACATAATGCCACTAAGAAAGAGGCCTAGAGGGTCACACACCGAGTGTGTCCATGTATCTCAGTTAAATATTAATTTAACAAGTTAAATAAATATTATTCCCAACTTTGGTTTAATAATTATTTAAGGATGCCTAATCACATTTATTTCAACACTATTTATTCGAGAGAATATATTGAGAGACAAATAATATATATTTATTAGCGAGTAATGCAGTTCCATTTATTTAAGAAATAAATAGCCACTACTCAAGGTCTAATAAATGTGGTGGAGGAAATAAAAAAATGAAAACAAGATAAACACGCTGTGTACATTGAATGTACACGTTGTGTAGTTTTTTCAGTCATGATTTTGAGGAAATAATATTGTTTTATTAAATTATATTTATTATAATCAGTGTGGGCGCATGTCAAAGAATTAATCATTCGACATGGGGTTTTTCAATAAGAGTTAATGAAATAAATAAAATGTGTAATTCGTTTATTTATTGTCATAACTCTATAACCTCAAACCTGATTATAAATATCCTCACAACCCCAACACTTTTTAAGAGAGAATCATTGTTCACAAAAATTCTGGAAAATTCTCTCAATACCGAAAGAAATCCTTCCTCCAAGAACGCTCTCAATACCGAGAGAGATCCTCCTCCATCGGATCAAGGCGATCGAAGGCGGACATCGCAAGTGAAGGCTCTTCCGCGCTAGCATCCAGAAATCCCTTTGGTGATATCCAGAGATATGTGGAGCACGTGTGGATCAATGCTAGAGGAATCCTACACTTGGATTCTACGACGCAACGACAGATCACATTGGATCATGACCGGAGACATCAATAAAGAAATAATTCCATCAAGCTAATTCTTTTCAATTAATTAAATTAATTATAATCAATATATAATGATCCTATCTTTATGGTCCTGAGACTCCCTCTTTCTTTTTTGTTCTTTGTTCTATTCTGAAGATTCGGCGTTTTATTGTCGTGAAGGATCTCGGATTGATTGTTATTAATGCTAAAATTAAAGTTGGGTTAACCCACCAACGCGCTTCTGCTATGCCTGGAACCTACAAGTGGTGTTAGAGGTATCATATCATTGATTATAAATATTAAGTTTTTCATTGGTGATTTATGCATTTAATAATTTAGTTGTTTCAGTTCAAGTTAATCATTCTTTAAAATCTGAATCTCAAGATTTTTTCCTCCCCTCTTGTTTCTCGATCACCTTACAGAAATGAATTTTTCTTTTAATTTTGATTAAAATAAAATAGAGGAACTCATCCGGAGGTTCCAAATGCTCCTGGATGTACAAAACCATAATACACGATGTGTATTCGTAAGTACACATCGTGTAGTCTAGGTTTAATGCATTGACTGATCCACCAAATCAGGCCATGTATTGGATCCTATCTAAGTCATTTATGACACCGTGTGTTGACCAGGAACAGGTGGCACATGGTTTCTGGATTACATGTCGTGTGTTCCAACTGAACACAGCGTGTAGTCCCTTCGGGTTAGGGTTGGACTGTGTACCCCATACACAGCTTGCCTGGCTAGAAACTGTGTAACACGGATACTACACGGTGTGTGTCCAATTGAACATGTCGTGTACTCTGAAAATTTTCCAAATTACATCTACACGCCATGTCCCCAGGCGTGTACTTCATATGGACAGTGAACAAAAGTATACATCATGTAGTCGGAACTACATGCTATGTACTCATCCAAATTACATAGATTTATTAAAATTTATTATTATATTATACAAACCCTTGAGATGTGAACCATAGTGAAGGCATAAAGCTGAGGCACAACACATGATAGGTTTTTTATATATATGTGTTTAATTTAACATCTGCGTAATGAATGAGAATTCACTGGGTTGCCTCCAAGGTACAAGTTACTTACAAAGATAATTTTAAATGAATTTATTTGTTTAAAATTATTATGGATGATAATCTCAAGGAAATTCAGAAAAAGGGTTTAAGATAAAAGGATTGATTAATTAAAGATAATTAATTGATTCGAGTGTGATTTATCTTAAAGAAGAGTGATTAAATAATTGAATGCTAGTTTTATTAATGTGTAATATCGTTGCATGTATGGATGATCATGAGCTTGACCAAGACCTTTTTATGTGAATGGTTTCTTTTAATTTATTTATTTAAATTAAATTTTTTGGCCTGTGAGCCTTCTCCTCATTAATATGTAGGGTCTGCGTGCCCAAGTTTTCTTTTATGTAAAAGCCCTTTTACCCCTCACCTGCGTGTGAGATAAATGCATATGTAATGGATGGAGATCCTAAGCTAGTGGAGGTGGCTCAAGTTAGGGTCCAAGGTGAAACCAATCCAAGGAGATATAAAGGTGGATAGGTGGAAAGCTGTAAACATGAACCAGAAAGGTTCAAGGTGCTTTACCCCTAGGTCTTGGGTTAGTTTATCAATCGTTGGACAAACTGACCAATAGAAAATCTCATGATCATACCATTTATTTTATTTCTATCAGTTTCATGGTTTAAATTTATTGTGTGTGTGTTGTCACGATCACATAATTAATGAATTAAACAAGCATTCAAGATGGAACTAAAATAAGACCGGCTTATTTGTAAATATTATCTTAGACATGGTTAATCACTTAAGTATATCCCCCTTAATATTAACAAACATGTAATCAAATATAATAAATTAGCAATTTATGTATAAGGATAAAATCTCTCAAAGAAATATTAAGTCGGTATAGCCTTCCATAATCTTGGTTAGAATCGAATCATAGTTAAAAGTGCTTGACCAACCCTAGTTGGGGTGATTTCAATTATTGGGGAATTATAATTCAAGGTTTTGGGTTGACTTGACTTGGTTCGCATCAAGGGTTTATTGTCATAGTAGGACTCACTGTGACCAAGAGGCAAAGGTTGAGGAAATCCAAAATAAAAGGATTTTGAGATTGGGGAGTCCACTCAATGGATCAAGAGGCTGCGAGTTAATGTAGTTTGCATTTGGAATGCCTACCTAAAACCCTTCAAGTTGCTTGACCAACCCTAGTTGTGGTAATTCAAAGGGCAATATGGATCCTTTCTACTAGAATATTCAGGAAATAGAATATTCTGAAGTTAGTGGTGAGGGCTATTGGATTTCGATAAAATAGTGGGAGACTAATAAGTATTAATTTATTTATTTGTATCAGTTTTATAATAAAGTAATAAAACCTTTTCTCATCTTAATTTGTAGAAATTGCAAAAAAAATGACTTCAAACATATCATTTCAAACCATACTTGAGAAGGAAAACCTTCTCACCAGCACCAATTTCCAAGAGTGGCAGAGGCATTTACGCGTCATCCTTCACCATGAGAGGAAGTTGTATGTGCTAGAAAAGCCTATTCCAGTTGTGCTCGGAAAAGAGTCCAATGATGAGGAACTATCTCTCTATATAAAGCACATGGATGATTCCACATATGTCCATTATTTCATGCTATCGTCCATGTCTAATGAGCTCTTTAAGTAATATGAAAATATAGATGCGTATAGCATGATGTCTCACCTTAAGGATCTCTACCAAGAGAAGGTGAGACATAAGAGATATGAGATCTCCAACGCTTTGTTTAAAACTAAGCTTGGAGAGTCTGCACTAGCTGGGCCTCATGTAGTCAAGCTCATTGGCTACATTGAACGCCTGGACATCTTAGGGATTAAGTTCCAGGATGAGTTTCATACATATCTCATCCTATCATCACTGCCCAAGACCTTTTCTAGCTTCATTGTCAATTATAACATGAGAAACAATGAGAAGAGTTTATCAGAACTTATGACCTTAATTTTCCAAGTAGATAAGGACATGGGGCATGACAAACCCACAGTCCTTATGGGTAATAAGAAAATGAAGGACAATAAAAAGGGTCCAAAGACTTATAAATGATCTGAATCCCCCGAGCACCATCCTTCCAAGAAGGGGAATATCCAAAGGCAGGGTAAGGAACAGGAGGCAGTATGTTTTGCATGTGGAAAGCAAGGCCACTGGAAGAAGAACTACACCCAAAAGTATGGGGATTCTAAAGGTTCATTTGTTATCAAGTGTAATCTTTCCATTTCTACACATTGGGTATTAGATACATCTTGTGAGGCTCACATCTGTATTCAAATGCAGGAACCAAGTAGATTTATAAAGATTTCCAGAGGAGAGGTGGATCTTCGAGCTACCAATGGAGAGAGGCTAGCTGCGTTGGCCATTGGAGATTACCACCTCTCATTGCTGACTGGGATGATTTTGGTTTTATATAACTTTTATTATGTGCCTAGTGTTACCAAGAACTTAATTTCTATATCCTTTTTAGATATAGATGGATTTATTTTCAAGTTTGTAAATAAGGGTTGTCTCTTTTATAAGAACAATGTATCTTATGGTATGGCGCATTTAAATAATGGTTCGTATGTATTAAATTACGAAAACCAAGTGTTGGAAATCGATAATGAAACAAACTCACATGACTCATACATCACCCAGTTGTGGAATCACCGTCTTGGTCATGTAAACGAGAAACGCTTGACAAAGCTCTGCCAAGATGGCTATTTAGACTCTACTGAGCTAAAAACACTTGATAGATGTCATGCTTGTTTACAAGGTAAAATGACCAAGCTGAATTTTTGTGGACAAGGTGAAAGGGCCACATAGCTTCTAGGATTGGTGCACACAGATGTGTGTGGACCATTTCTAGTAGAATATATAGGTGGATATTCTTACTTCATTACTTTTACTAATGATTTGAGTAGATATGGCTATGTCTACTTAATGAGGTACAAGTCATAAGCCTTAGAGAAATTTAAGGAATTCAAGAATGAAGTAGAGAATCATCTTGGTAATAAGATAAAGAAACTTCGATCGGATCAAGGTAGATAATATCTGAACCAAGAGTTCATCGATCTTCTACGGGAGTCTAGGATTCTATCTCAGCTCACTCCTCCTTATACACCACAGTGTAATGGTGTTAGTCAAAGGAGGAACCGCACCTTATTATACATGGTGAGGTCAATGATGAGTCATGCAGATCTTTCATTATCCATTTGGGGATATGCATTACAAAATAAATCATACACATTAAACCGAGTACCAACTAAGGCGGCATATGGAATTCCATATGAGTTATGGAATGGAAAGAAACCCATTTTATCACACACGCATGTGTGGGGATGTGAGGCGTTTGTTAAGGCCTTCTCAGGAAACAAACTAGCACCCCGGGGCATGAGGTGTATCTTTATAGGATATCCCAAGGAAATGAAAGGATATTACCTACATAACCCTTCAGACAAGAAAGTGAATGTTTCCAGACAAGCCGTCTTTCTTGAGAGGGATCACATCCTCAAAAGGGATAGTGGGAGAAAGATTGACTTCAATGAAGTTGATGCTCAAGATACACAGGAGTTGGTACAGGAACAAGTTCCATATGTCCCAGTGGAAGAGGTTCCAGAAACACAAGTATTGCATAGGATCTCAAAAGAGGTAAGGGAACCAGAGAGATTTGGTTTCCTAGTCACCGGGGATGGTGAATCATTATTGTTGGACAATGATGAACCTCTCTCCTACAAGGAAGTAGTAGAAAGCTCAAAAGATGCAAGATGGCTAGAAGCTATGAATTATGAGATGTATTCCATGTATCAGAACTAAGTCTGGGTTCTGGTCGATGATCCAGTTAATATAAAGCTTGTTGGATGCAAATGGGTATTCAAGAGAAAATTGGACATGGAAGGTCAAGTTAGCACCTATAAAGCAAGGCTAGTGGCTAAAGGATTCAGACAGCGTTAAGGAATTTACTATGATGAAACCTTCTCACCAGTTGCCATGTTTAAATCCATAAGAATAATACTTGCCATAGTAGCTTACCATGACTACGATATTTGGTAGATAGATGTAAAAACGGAATTATTTAGTGGGAACCTATAGGAAGATGTTTATATGACACAACTAGAAGGGTTTGTGATACCAGGTGAAGCTAAATGGGTTTAAAAGTTTCATAAATCCATTTATGTATTAAAGCAAGCATCCCAATCATGAAACATTTGATTTGATGAAGCCATAAAGGAAATTGGTTTCATTAAGAATGAATGTGAGCCATGTGTTTATAAGCGGTTTAATGGGAATGTGATCATTATCCTAGTAGTATATGTTGACGACATATTACTTATTGGAAACGATATACCAGTATTACAGTCATTTAAGGACTGGTTGAACAAGTGTTTCTCTATGAAGGACTTGGGTGAAGCAGCCTATATTCTAGGGATCAAGATCATTCGTAATAGATCCAAGAGGCTGCGTGGACTAATTCAGGGTATATACATTGACCACATACTAAAGAGATGTAGTATGGAACAATCCAAGATGGTATTGGTTCTAGTGTCATATGGCCTAAATATTTCTAAGAAAATGTGTCCTCAGACACAACAGGAGAAAGATAGAATGAGTAAGATCCCATACACTTCGGCTATAGGATCCATCATATATGCCATGTTATTCACCAGTATTGATGTTACCTATGCACTGAGCATGGTAGGAAGATATCAATCAGATCTAGGAGAACGGAATTGTACTGATGTTAAGACTATACTTAAGTATCTGATAAGAACTAAGGATATGATCCTGGTGTATGGAGGAGACGAGGATCTTGTCATCAGAGGGTATGCTGATGTTGGTTTTTAGACAGATCAGAATGATCTAAAGTTGCAATATGGATATGTTTTCTATATCAATGGAAGAGTTGTGAGTTGGAAGAGTTCAGAGTAGCCAGTTTTCGCTGATTCTACAGTGGAGTACGAAAATATAGTGGCTTCTGATGCAGCCAGGGAAGTTGTATGGATTCAGAACTTTGTCTGGGATATTGATGTGGTGCCTAGCAGTAAATATCCTATCACATTGTATTGTGATAATACTGTAGTGGTGTCTCATGCAAAAGAACCAAGGTCACATCAATGGATAAAGAAAATACTCCAGAAGTATCACCTCTTGAGGGATTTCTATCAAAGGGGTGAAGTTGCAGTGAGTAGAGTGTCTACAGAAGAGAACGTGGTAGACCCCATGACTAAAGTCATATCTTAGCAAAATCATGAATATCATGTGAGAGCTAGCAGGTTAAAGGTTGTTAGAAGTTGGCTCTAGTCCAAGTGGGAGTCTGTTGGAGTTGGTGGCCTAGAACCAACTACTTTGTACTTTATTCATTAAATAAACACCTTATCACATCTTGATTATTATTATGTGTGAAAAATCATGTGATAATGTCCCAAGGATAGTTGTTGCATTAAAGGTTCATAGTGGATCCCTACTATGATGAGAACCTGGAAGTGCCATAACACTGTTCTTCAATATATTTTCTATGGCCAGATGATGTTATTTGAGAGATATAAATAATACAGGCTATTAGGGGTGAGGAATCATAAAACTTTGAGTCACTTTCTCATGGTGTGCGCCCTTAGTAATATTCAGGAGGATATTATGAGAACAAGACCCACCAGTAGGAAATACACATTTCATAATGTCATTGGATGTTCCTATCTACGGATGTGTGTATTAGTCCTTGGACTTTAAGATTATTATTAATGGGTATTACAACTCATGCACTTAGATGTATTGACGAAAACTGTGATGACACACTATTAGTAGAGAGGTAGGATACGTTGGGTGCGTCACGAGTAATACTGCATTAATAGATAATTAGAGAAAGGATTTGTCTCTTATGTTCCATAATAGAAGTAGATATATTAGGTCCTTTGATGGAATTGATATAGCCTAAATAAATCCATGGGCAGGGTAAGGAATGGGCGAGTTCAATTCCGAAAAGTCAAATAAAGAATAATCAAGCACATTTGTTGATGGAACTAGCATGCAACATGCTTGATTCAAGATATCATGACAAAGGGATTATATTACACGGTAAGTATTTGTATGAGGTGACATGTTATTGCGGCATTAACTTCTTTCTCTATGGGTTCCTTGGCATGTTTCCAGACGCTAAACTTGGAATTTAGGTAGGATCCGCCTAATTCCACTGAGAAAGAGGCCTAGAGGGTCACACACTAAGTGTGTCCATGTATCTCAGTTAAATATTAATTTAACAATTTAAATAAAGATTATTCCTGACTGTGGTTTAATAATTATTTAAGGATTCCTGATCGCATTTATTTCTACACTAGTTATTCGAGAGAATATATTGTGGGTGAAATAATATATATTTATTAGCGAGTAATGCAATTTCATTTATTTAAGAAATAAATATCCATTACTCAAGGTCTAATAAAGGTGGTGGAGGAAATAAAGAAAAATGAAAACAAGATAAACACGTTGTGTACATTGAATGTACACGCTGTATAGTTTTCATGGAAAACGAGTACACGTCGTGTATTAATGATTACATGCCGTGTAGTTTTTCTGGTCAGGATTTTGAGGAAATAATATCATTTTATTAAATGATATTTATTATAATCAGTGTGGGCACATGTTAAGGAATTAATCATTCAACATGGGGGTTTTCAATAAGAGTTAATGAAATAAATAAAACATGTAATGTGTTTATATATTGTCATAACTCTATAACCTCAAACCCGATTATAAATATCCTCACAACCCCAACACTTCTCAAGTGAGAATCATTATGCACAAAAATTATGGAGAATTCTCTCAAGACCGAAAGAACTCCTTCCTCCAAGAACGCTCTCAATACTAAGAGAGATCCTCCTCCATCAGATCAAGGCAATCAAAGGCAGACATCGCAAGTGAAGGCTCTTCTATGCTAGCACCTGGAAATCCCTTCGGCGACGTCCAGAGATACGTGGAGCACATGTGGATCACCACTAGAGAAATCCTACATTTGGATTCTATGACGCAATGACAGATCACATCGGATCATGACCGGATACATCAATGAAGAAAGAATTCCATCAAGGTAATTCTTGTCAATTAATTAAATTAATTATAATAAACATATGATTATCATGTCTTTATGGTTCTGGGACTCCCTCTTTCTTTTTCGTTCTTCGTTCTATTCCGAAGATCCGGCATTTTATTATCATGATGGATCTCAGATTGATCATTGTTAACACGAAAATTAAAGTTGGGTTAACCAACCAACGCACTTCCACTGCACTCAGAACCTATAGTTAGTCTGTATGATTCTATACTATATTCCATTTATTATAATATACTTCTATTTCAGTTATTTATTAGAAATACTATGATTTTAATTTCTTTTTATCATCTTGGCTATTTCTAATATTATTATACTCTGACTATAGGTTATAGTCTCCCCACTACACCATTTAAACCCTCTCTACTAGTCAGTATCCTCTGGTGTTTGGGGAGGCTCACTTGAGGCCTTATGGTAAGCCAAATTGGGTGATGTGTCAGGTCGACCTGGGATGGTTTGTTACATAAAGAACCTTTTTAACTAAAATGTCAATTTACATAAAAAACATGCACTTTGAGTTATTTTTAAACTAAAAACACGCAATACTTGAACATATACATATCAAATAAAGAAAAAACACTCTATAAGTATAACTAATAGTACCTAACCACGTCATTTTTGTTGAAGATTTTTTCCAGAATTGTATTTTCTCTGGTCATTTTGTCCTCTTAATAGAGAAGAAAATGGTTGAATAAAAAGAAATTCTAGATGAAGTAATTTATTTCTGATCTCTATCAAAATTAACTAAATAATTATTAGATAAAATTATAAGGAAATTAACTAAAAAAATAGATAAAAGGATGAGAAAATTAACTAAATAATTATTGGGAAGTCACCTCTTCATGATTTCTACATACATTCTAAAACCTTGTATTCTTCCCATTCATTTATAAAAAAACTATTTCATATTTTGAATATGTGGAATATTTTTATTCCTTGTAGTATTATAAAAATATAAATAAAAAATTATTAATAAATATTTTAAATGAAATTATTATTATCATCAGAAATACCACTTTGAGGATGATAGTTTGTTGATGGAATATGATATCTTTCATAAATTTTCAAATATAATAACCTTACTCTTTCCCATTAGATTTTTTTGAACGTTGTAGAAACATTGATAAAAATAAGTAATTGGTTTTGATGTATGTTTTTATAGTGAAATATTATTATGTATAACCTAATACTTATCCACTTATAAAATTTTATAGGATTATTGTGATCATGAATTGTACTCATGCCATGATTTTGATGATATTTAAACACTACACTATCATAAAAAATCATTAGAACATAATATAAAATATATATATTGAAGTTAATTTGTAAAATTTTTCATGTAGTATATTAAAAATTGGTAAACTTTATAATATGTGGTCAATTTTTTGGGTATCCATGCATTGAATCCAAAAAATAAATCTTTGGAGTATCCAAATTGATTGCAATGAGAAACCAATGATCCCTAAAAAACAAAAAATAATAAGTAATTAAAGGGATGAAAATATATTTGATATGATTAAATTATAGAGTTTTACCCCTACATTGTGGGTATTAAAAAATTATATCATCTGTATGTTTATATTCAAACATTTCAGTTAGTTTTTTCACTATTACTAAATATTCCTCTTTGTCCAATGGTCTTTTTTGTATATAAGTGGTGTGAAGACTAATGAGTCCAAATTTTTATTCGTAGGGTTTTCCCTTCAAATGGTACTAATATATATGCCTGAAAAAATATATAAATAGTATTTAACTATAATTAATATAATATATCATTTATCAGACAAAAAAAGTATGAATACACACATCATTTATAAATTTAGAACAGAGACTCCTGGTTATCCATGCTTGAGGATTTCATATTCATTCTCAAGAATAAGAAATTTTTCAATAGCATATCTATATATTTTCTCTTCAAAATCAATGATGGTTGTATCACCATCTTTAAATTTTGTATCCTCATGAACTGTTAATATTAGTAAATGAAAAGGTTAAACAAGAAAGGTAAATTTGTTTTCTGAAAATATTTTTGATCGATTAGTTGATCCTTTATATTATTTTGATTTGACCTTTCATCACCTCTTACTTTTCTTCATTTGTAATAACATTCCTCAGTTCAATATATTTTTCATTATTTATTAAAGGTTTTGGATAAAAAATAAATTGGAAAGGAAAACCTCCTTGTCGACATGTATTTTTACCAGATCAAACATCCCTATTATGAAAGTTCCAATAGCAAGTTCAACCATACGAACATCCATATCATTAAGGGGAACATATAGCTTGGTGATCAAGTCATGAGCTACATGAATCCCCATTCTCATATGATCTTTTTAATGTTTTTTATTGTGTAGAATATCTCCTCATATATTGTACATTATACCCCTCACAACAAGGTTATGGGTGGGTGATGGTAGATATAAATCACAATCATTTTCACCCTATAGAATATTAGTACAGAAAAGGTATTAGTGTCTACCTAATTTACATTTCATAGAAATAGTTGTAACAAAATTTATTACCTCCGGAAAGGAAAACCTTTGAGGGGGGTGGATCACCTTAAAGTTTGGGGGGGATTTATTTTTGTGTTTTTTCTTCTCCTTGATACCTTCCCATAAAATTCTCTAACAACTCATATGACCAATTAAATTTTTCTTCTAAAGAAATCATTTGTGTCTACATATCCATTGTTTTCTTGTCTCTATCCCCTTGTGTATTTATTTTCTCAAAATATGTTTATGGATATGCTCTAAAACCCACACTTCTAACATAGCCATATTTTTTTCCACTTCAAGGCCACTAAAATTATTCATTCATTGGGTACATCCACTAGTGATTTTTATTTTAAACTAGATAAAAAATATAGAAAAGTAAGTAATAATTATTATGTAATACTAATTTAAAGTTGAATAAATTTTTTTATTTCATACTTACACATTCTTCCCATACATTTTTGTATTTTCATCTATTAGTATTCTATATTTATTTACATGAGAATCTTTCTATAGCACATGATGTGGGATGGAAGCAAATTTAGATTTTGATTCATAAATATATATATATATAAAAGAACATAATTATGCTATTGTTTTTATGACACATAAAATTATTACTATATATTTAAAATATATATCATTTTTTCAATTGAACTATACCCCATAATTTCTTTATAGTAGGGGTACATTGGTTTTTATACATTCTACTTATTTTAAGAACTCAATTGTTGGTTCATAAATTGAAAATTCTTAATCAAATTTATTAATACATGTATTTTTAAGTAATGTATTATCAATCGCAATATACCTGAAAATATGACTCCTCATAATGACTAATAAACACATTCTACATTTCTTGGTTTATCATTTATGTATTCATTTTTAGTGGATGTGGGTTTACTTTCCCTTTAGTATCCCTGATATGATACTTCATAATAATTATTTGATATCCTCTACAAACCTTTATAGTTTCCATTAATATAAATTTCATTTGATAGTTATCTAGTATAAATTCACTCTATAAGGGATAATGAATATTAAATCAATATTTCAATATGTTATTTTTAAAAAAATAATGAAAATGTATCATAATGTTTCCCTAATATCTTCCCAAATTAGTGCCTTAACTATGGGTGCAACATTGTGCCATGAATCAACATCAATCTGCATGTACATTCGAGTGGTGATCCTAATGTAACTAATGAAAATGGACTTATTGGGGTTAATAGGTTAGTCATGTAAATTCTATCCAACCTTGAATTTGATGCCTCTACTTCTCACCTTAATAATTTTTGTTAACTCCATTACACTGTGATGCTCTTGTTTTTTATGGGATATAGGTTGTTCATATTCTACTATTTCCTTAGCTTCAACGTCATTAATATATTTTTCCTCAGGATTGTTAGAATCATTATGTGGAGTAACTTTTTGTTCCTCTATATTGGGAGCATCATCATGTTGAGAAGCATGTTGTTCCTCAAGATTAGGAGCATTGGCATGGGAAGAATCCATTATCTACAGAAGTGGTTGACTATTTAATTTAGATTACATAAATGTAGTAGTGAATGGATAATAATATGAGGTAACCAATGTATATTACAAAAAATATATAACATGATTATTGAACTCTGTTTTATTTCTTTAAAGGTTTAAGGGAATTAAAGCCTCTAATGAGCATCAAAATCCCCTCATTGTGGTATCCTCTTATATAAAAGACCCCGTCTACATTAGGACCACCTTGAAATGATTATAATATCCCAATGAAAGCGTTATCCTTATTTGAATTGACATATAACCCTTAAATGGTTTTGGTTGATAATAGAATAATTCACTACTTTATATTTGTAGGATCCAGGACATAAAATAATTTCATTGCATGTAATGCCATTATGAATGGTTCCTCATCGTACCCTTCATTGTTGAAATCCACTTTTATAAATCCCAATTCATTGATTTTAATTGCACTCATGTTATCAACCCACTTGCATTGAAAAAATTCACTTGGAATGTTGTATAATCCAATTCCCATATTTTTTTAATGATTCCAAAGTATAAATATTCACATAAATTGGATTTTTTTTTCCTTGGTACTAGATACATGAATCACTTCTGCCACAAGTCTAACTCCACTATTTTCATGGTACGGTATTAATTATGTTCCTTTATATAGAACATATAACCATTAATTGCATGAAAATTATAAGATAATACATGCACACTTAGTCCTCTATCTTTCTTTAAAATTTGTTCTAAATTTAAATTTTTATTTGAAATTGACTCCTTAAAAATATGGTCTCAAAACCATCCTATAAACTATTGATTATGTGTATTTTATGTCTATCTTTCATCCCATGATGGATTCAAATGCCTAATAATTACTTTGTGGGTTTCAAAATATGTCACAACTACTAAAATATTATGTAAAACATAAAGGTGAGCTGGATCCCCCTTTGTAATAGTAATTTTAAAAACATATATTCTAGAAATCCCTACACACATAAGTCACCCGATGTGATGAGATTTTGGTAAACCATTTCTTTACACATCAGATAGGTAGTCAGTACAGAATTCAATGGATTCCTCAACAATATATTACTCCATAATAAAACATTCTATCCAACTTATATTTTTAATATAACCTTTCAAAATATTCATATATCATTCAATGGGGTACATCTATTTATGACTCAAAAGACCACATTGTTGGATCTCTCTAACCAAGTGAACCATCAAGTGAAACATTATATCAAATAATGGTAACATCTATAATTCATTTAATATGATTGAAATTTATTTTTAGATAGATAAAAATTTTGATGAGTCTATAACTTTACTACATGTAGCTTTGAAAAGGAAGAAAATCTTGGTTAATGTATGATGGAAATTCTTAAGAAAAAATCAATGTGAAGCTACATGCATTAGATTTTTCATCAAAATATGAAAATCATGTGATTTTAGGCCCTTTAACTTTAAATCAGTCATTGAAATGATATTATTGATATTTGATGAATACACCTATGGAACCTTTACATCATTCAGGAAGTTGAAAAACTAATATCTCTCTTACTTGAAAAGAGTGTAAGTAGTTGGAGGAAGAAAATTCAACCTTTCACCCTTCACCGGTGCTAACAATTCCTGTATCCCCATGTCAATCATGTCTAATATAAACTTAATTATGTCCTTTGTTTTTAAATTTCATTTAGTAACATACCAATAACACTATCCCATACATTTTTTCCACATGCATGACATCAATAAAATTTTTGATGTACAAATAATTCCAATGAAATAATTAAAAAAACATATCTCCTTTTCCAACTGGCTTTCATAAGATTTTTCAAAAAAAGTTTACCAAAATTAGTTGTTATATCCTTTACTTTATCAAAAAAAAATGATCACATGTTAGTGGAGATGGTGTTGTACATTCTTATGAATTCCCATTGAATGATGTCATCCAAGATCAGTATTTATGTCATTAGGTTAGAATCCTATAATTTACTAGAAACATAGTCTTAAATGAATGTTTTAACCTAACTAAGTATGTTCCTTGTTCAAAAATGTTACACCCCTGAGTTCTTTTAATGATATATCCTGACAAATTTTTATAAGAAGGAAATTCATT
Source organism: Viscum album (assembly GCA_963277665.1). Classification (NCBI taxonomy): domain Eukaryota; kingdom Viridiplantae; phylum Streptophyta; class Magnoliopsida; order Santalales; family Viscaceae; genus Viscum; species Viscum album. The sequence goes on along the minus strand of OY728132.1, from coordinate 751,312,193 downwards.
TTTCATCCCATAAAACATGGATCTCAATGTGAAATATTCATTTCTATAAGTATCATACAACGTAACACTTGAACCCCACATTAATTTTAAATCTTCGATCAATGGGGCCAAAAAACATCTACCCAGTTTTTTTGGTCTTAATATAAGAAGAGACAATATAATTTATTTTCATTTCATGCATAACCACGGTGGAAAGTTATAATCTACCAACATAACTGAACATGTATTATGAGTGCTACTTTGTAAACCAAATGGATTCACTCCATCTATACATATCATAAGATGAAGGTTTCTCATATCATTTCCAAATTCAGGATACTGGTGATTAATTTTCTTCCCCTAAGGAAAGTATATTGGGTGATGAAATTTCCCATATTTATTTCTTTTATTTTCATGCCATGTTAATTACCTTGAAGTATAATCACTTACATATGGGAACCTAAACCTTAGAATGATTGGAAAGTACCATAAAACTTTTAAAGTACATGATTCATATTTCTTGTATCAAGATGCGCCAAACATTGGGAAATTTTTAAGTGATTCATGGTCCTAGAAAAATAGTATACAATCATTTGGATATGAATATATTCTTTTTGAGATCATATTCATTGAAATGGCATTTGTTTAGTACCATATGTTTATAAAGTAATCTCATTATCTTCTGGTAGCATATCATTCAAGATATCAAGTAGTTTAGTGAAGTTAGTGTCACTTTGTATGTTTCCATATTTTACATTATATAGATTCATTAAGGTTGAAAATGTTGTATATTTAGTACAACCAAAATATAATGGTTTCTTTGTATAAATATTTAACTTCTAAAAAAGTTTTTTACAATCCCAAAGTTCATATTCAACTATCATTGTCATTTACTCAATATAATCTATATCATCATTCACACCTATAATCATATCCTAAATGTGGTCTTCATTATTGTTCACACTTGTAATCATATCATATGATCCATAAAATGCAGTGTTATCCCATTCACTAGCTTCATTCATTTTTTCCTCATGTTTAGTCTAACATTTATAATTTTGATCTATTACATGATAGATCAAGATTTCATCCAACTCCTCTGGACTAATTAGTATTGAATAAAAATAGCATAAACATGGTCAAAGGATTTGATAAGGGTTATATGCATGATATTTTTCAAACTTCATGAACTCTTTCACCCTATCCTCATACTCTTGTCATGTGATTTTCATCTATTAATTTTCAAATCATATCCATCCTATTTGATTCAGTAATATTCATATTTAACAAAAAAATACATAGAAAGTATGAGCTTGGAACCCTAAAATACTATTCTATATATATACAAACATATCGTCATAAAATTTGATATATATTAGCATTATGTCAACATCTTATTGGAATATATAAAGACTATTAATTATATGGATTTAAAGTATTATAACATTTTTTATTGCAATAAATCATATATCATAATCATTCTTTTTTTGAAATGGATTCGTCAAGGGAGATAACTCACTCCATATCACTTTCAATATTCACAAGAAACCTATGGATTTATATAACTAGATAAGTATTAGGGTATATATAATAATATTTTACTATAAAAACATATATCAAAAAAAATTACTTATTTATGTATATATTATATTCACATAAGTACTTAGATGATGATGCTAGAAAATAGGAAATCACATCATGTCATAAATAAAGAGTTTGATTATGTTACAAACAAGATATGATTCAAGTATTGAGAAGTGAAGTAAAACTCTTAAAGTCTGAAGGTTGAAGAAATTATACTTATGATGTAGATTTGGAAGAATATAAGAGAAATTTAATGGAGGAATAAATGGATTTAAAGGATACCATTGCAAGAATGAATAATAAAGTAAATGAAGAAATATGATATAATTGAATAACTTTTTCATGAGTTGGATTTAGGAATGGAAATGGAAGACTCCATGGAGAATTAATGTTTATATTAAAAGAGTATTGTAAATAATAGGTAAATATTGCACACAAGGAAAATAATTCTCGCCTAGAGAATTTATATGGTCAGCTGAAGGAGAAGGATTTAGGGATTGAGAAGCTTGAGGGATATATTAATATTTTGAAGTGGAATTCAAATTCTAAAGATTCTCACATGGAGGAATCATTTTCTAGTAAGAATTATAAAAATATGGGTTCAAGGAAAATAAAGAGTAGTCATGCTAAAACCAATGGAAATGTCTCTCAGAGGAAGGTGGTATTACTATGATATTTTTTTAGAAGGTTATGAAACACTATGAGTGTGTGTATATGGAAACTAGAAAGATCAACAAAGGAGGAAGATTTGAAGAAACCAAATCTCAACTGGGAAAAATATTTTTTAAGTTATTATTTCATCAGGAGATGATATATTCAAACTCTCTAAGATCATATGGTAAGATACTACAATAATAAAAGAAATATAGGGGAGTTGATGATGATCACTAAAAGATTTTTTATCCTTATTTGTGAAAGAAGTTAACCGGTGAATATAATATATACCTGAATATCAGCAAGTATCTAAAGAACACCAGAAAAAATATGATTGTTAAGTACCTACCCACACCGCTTGCACATACATGCTATGAGGCTCTCCATTTCCCACATCACAAGAATAATATGCTCTCTTAGGCTCGTCCCTAGGGTGAAAATTTGAATGAGATACCTTAAAAATAAGTTTGGAATATCATACCATTGGTTTTGATGTTCGATTTGTCCAAAATAATCGACTTCAACTGTAGTAGACCTATGATTCTGCAAGAGCTTGAGTGTGGTGCGAGGAAGCCATGATGCTACAGTTCTTTTTTTAAAGAGGGTGAATGATTATATCCGCACTTAATATAAAGCGCTGATAAAAGTGTATTTTATTAGCACTAAAAACATAAGCTCTAATAAATGATATTTTTATCATTATTTTTTAGCACTGATAAATGTTATGATTTATCATCACTAAGAAAGAAGTGACAAAAGTAGTATTTGTGAGCGCTTATGTTTTAATGCTGATAAATACTACTTATCTCAGTGCTCTCTTAGCATTGATAAATCATAACTTTTATCAACAATAAAAAGCACTGACAAAGGTAATATTTGTCGATGTTTATGTTCCAACGCTGAGAAGAAAGTAAAAAAATAATAAATAAATAATATTGATTATATAAATAATAAAATTATTAAAAATAAAATACACTAACTATTTAAATTAAAAAAATATTAAAAATTGCATTTAAAAGAATTAATATATAAATTACAAGCATATTGATAACATTAAAACATAATAAATATTTAATAAATTCCTAAAATATTGAAAATCAATAAATAATATTGAATGGATGAATATTAATAATGAATAAATAAACATGAATAAATTATAAAAATATTAAAAAATAGTGAATTTGTAACATTAATTATAAAACTTACAAACACATAAAAATGAATAAATAAATCATATTATTTATATAAAAAACAAAATTATTAAAAATGAATAATATAAAATATTTAAATTTCATAATTATTAAAAAAAATGTATTTAAATAAATTATTTATATAAATTTCATTCATATTAAAAAATTTAAAACTTAATAAAAATGAATAAATACTATTCATATAAATTACAAACATATTGAAAATATTAAAACATAGTAAATAAATATGTATAAAAATAGTTGAAAATAATTAAATTCCAAAAAATATAAAAAATAATAAATATAAAAAAGATTAGATAATATTAAATGAAAGACAATTATAAATGAATAAAAAAATTAATAGATATCAAAATTATTTAGAAAATGAATTCGTAAGATTAATTGCATGAATTTTAAACACGTAAAAAAATAAAGAAAATATTAAAAATATGTTTAAATAAATTAATTATATAAATTTCAAACTTTTTTAAAATATTTCAACTCAATAAATGAAATTGAATAAATATTAATCATATAAATTAAAAACATATTAAAAATATTAAAACTTAGTAAATAATTATGTTTAAATAAATATTAAAAATGAATAAATTCAAAAAATATTAAAATTTATAAATAACAAATAATATTAAATAATATTAAATGAAAGAATTTTAAAAATGAATATATAAAATTTTATAAATTACAAAAGTATTTAAAAAATAGTGATTTTGTAAAATTAATTACATAAATTACAAACACATAAAAAATGAATAAAAATGAATAAACAAATAATATTGATTATATAAATAACCAAATTATTAAAAATAAATTATATTTCTTATAAAAAAATATCAAAATTAAAATACAATTATAGGAATCAATTATATAAATTTCAAACATATTAAAAAAATTAACACTTAATAAATAAAAATGTATAAATTTTAATCATATAAACTACAAACATATTGAAAATATTAAAACTTAGTAAATAAATATATATAAATTTTAAAAATGAATAAATTCAAAAAAAATAAAAAAAAAACTTTAAATATAAAAAATGAAACAAAAAATATTATTAAATGAAATAATATTTAAAATGAATAAATGAAATTAAATATATTTAATAAAAGTTAATTCATAACATTGATTACATGAACTGAAAACACATAAAAATTAATAAAAATGAATAAATAAATAATATTATTATTATTTAGTATTGGTGCACGCATTGTATTGATTGCATATAAAAAATATAATTAATTATTAACCTTTCAAATTTTTAATAATAATTAAAAATATTATTATTTAATTAAATATATAAATATTTAAAAATGTATAAATAACTATCAAAATTGAATATATTACAAAAATATTAAATGAATATATATTGAAAATGAATAAATATTTAAAATGAATAAAATTAAAGAAAATACTAAAAATAGAAAAATAGAAAAAATAATATAAAATATTAAATCAATAAATAGACATACAAGTACACACAGAGATATGTATAGACATACATGTAGTGATATTTACACGTATATATACACATATATGCATACACATACACATACACATACGCATACATACTGTAAAGACCTGAAATTTCCATCTAATTTTTTTTAAATAAATAGGAATTTTTACAAGTCCGAAAAAATTAACGGCGCATGATTATGAGGCCCGGAGTGCCTGGAATGAATTTCTAAACTTTATTTCAGGTATGTTCAGTAAACATGCAAGCGGGTTTTTCTAACTTTTGAACCAGTACTCGGAATTGAAATCTGAGGGCACCATTGAACTTGCAGTGCCAGCATTCTCTTAAGAAGACTTTCACCTCGACTGTAGTTGGTCAAGGGTGAAAGTTAGTTTTTGGGTTTTTCATGTAAGAATAAAATAAAAAAAAAGTGTATGATATTTTTATTTTTATTTGCAATACTCATGTGGGTGTTGGGAGGTGGGGTCAACCAGAACTAAACCTCCATGTGGAAGTTGAGGTGTGGGTACCACCAGACCTTAACCTCTCATGAGAGGTTATGGTGGTGGGGACCACCCGAACCATAACCTCCCATGAGAGGTTATGGTGGTGGGGACCACTTGGGATTAAACCCCCATTTAATTGAGAAAACTATCAACTCCCCTCATTAATGTGGAGGATCCTCTTGACTTCCTCCACATTAATTATTCCAACACACATACCTTTAATTGTGCCAACCTAAGTGATTAATTATCCCAATTTGAATTGTTCCAACAATTAAAAATTGGGGAAACCCTTTTTATTTGTGGGTTGGAATTTCTTTTGAGAGTTGTTCGTTGGCAAAGGGGAGAGCACTTGTAGGGAGAAAATCTCTCCAATGAAGAACTACTTCTCCGAACGAAGAACACGTTCTTCCAACGAAGAACACCAATGAAGAACGCCGACCCCGACTTCAAACTTCTTCCTCGAGACTTCCTCCGACATAGGAAATCTTCGACTATGACGAACCGATGTCCGTCTTTTCCCAATGATTTGTCTTCTTCCCCACGACTATGTTGACGTATCAACCCGAGGTAGGGGGTTTATTTGCGTGATAATACTTTCCTTGTTTTCTTTTGTGGTTTGGGAAAGAATTGTTGAAGAGGTTGTAAAATTTGAAGTTCATCATTCTTATTTCTTATTGATCCAAATGCTACCTCCCTAACGCAGAGGGTACGGGCCAAACCAACATGGTTGATCCCTCTGCCGTTCTTCTTTGTGGTGTTCTTCATAATGAAGGAAGGCGATGAAGACGACGAAGGCGAAAAAGGCACGGTTCCGCCACCCGCGGCCATCATGACCCACGCTGCACTCGCGGTGCTCCGGCCTCCTCGTTGAACCGGTTGCGCGCCCTCACCACACCGTGCCACCCCAGGCCGAACCGGCCCCGCTCCCTGGCTCATTCCACCCGCAGGCCAAGCCTCCCTAGTCACGTCGCCCGCCGGCTGCACCACCCACCGGCCGAGCCACCTCGGTCGCGCCACCCCGGTCGTGCCACCCGCTAGCCACACCACCCCGGTCGTGCCGCCCTCACTGGCCACGCCACCCGCTGGCCACACCTCCCGTCGGTCGTTCCGCACATGGCCCTCCGAGCCACCCCGGCTCGCACAGCCCTTGGCCCTCCGAGCCACCCCATGGCCTCATGCCCTCGCAGCACCCTCCGCAGCCGAGCCTCCTTCGCGGCTCTCTACGGCCCCTCACGGCCTGCTGGACCGGACCCAGCAGGCCAGGCCAAACTCAATGGGTCGGGCAGCCTAACGGGTTAGGCCAGGTCGACCCAGGCCGAGTCGGTTCGACCGGGTCGAACCACATTCAGGCCCACTACGCCCCTTTACTTTCTTTTGGCCATATCTTTGGCACCGGACGTCCGTTTGATGAACCGTCAGCGATGATGGAAATCTTGGAGAGATACGGTCCCTTTGAGTATACTCCACTGGAGTTTTGGTTTGAGATGGGAAGCGGTCATGTTGGATCGAGCACGAATCCATCCGGGGCCCCAGGACTAAATGGCTAATAACTCATAAACCAGGTGTCTGATTGACGCGTTGTCTATTGCGTTGAGACCCCTATAATGTGGTGGACCTTTGAGATACTTCTTTTTGACACTTAGTGACAGTTGGAGTATCAACCAATAGCTCGTGGAGAAGATCCTCTTGAAGACGAGTGAGCGTAGTACGGAGACCTAGTAACTAGATGAGAAATGATGACTGCTGACCGTTTTGACTCGGAGTGACTCTAATTTCCCATTGGGGAGTGCCTTGGTGTCACGGAAGACCCATAGTGGGGAGAGCCTTGGTGTCACGGCAGACCCATAGTACTCAATAGGAGGAGTACCTCAACAGGCTATGAGGGGGAGCACGCTTGGTGACGTGGAGACCCACGGTGGGAAGCGCACTTGGTGATGCGGCAAATCCATGGTACTCGATAGGAGGAGTACCTCAACAGTCCAAGGTTAGTGGGAAGCACGCTTGGTGTCACGGAAGGCCCATTGTACTCGATATAGGAGGAGTTCTCCAATAGTCGAGGTTTCGACAATGTGAATGGGGATGTTACTTGATACTACCCCTAGAATAGAAGTCCTGGTTTGAGTTGAGTTAGTTTTTTTTGTATTTTCTTCATGATTGAGATGGATCACTTGATAACTTAGGTATATGTATGGGAATATACCTAAGTAGGGTTATCTATTGATTTCATTCTTTGTGGTTTATCCTTGGTGGATTTTGTGAGACCTTGAGGGTCTCAGGGTCCCTACTGAGTATTTTTATACTCATCCCTGCACAGGTTATACCTGTACCTTGTTGTGTTGGATGCAGACGACGGACAACGCTAACTGAGGATGAGAATACCAGGTCTGGACAGTACTCAAAGGTGGACCTTATGACGAGTTGGTACATGGAGGAGATGGATAGACGAGGAGTGCTTAGGAGGCAATCTGTACCTACCCTTCAGGTAGAAACCACGGAGGACGACCCAGCAGCTGACCTTCCCTTTATTCAGTTGTATTGTATCACAGTTGTACTTGTAATTTCCAATTGGGCTTGTATTCTGGCCCCTTTTTACTTTAAGCACTCTTTTGTTATACTATTTACTTAGTGTTTCATATCTAGCTGTGTGCTTGCTTGTGTGTGTGTTTACAGGTTATAAAGGCAATGTCTTCCCAGTTTTAGGAAATTATGCCTTTGGTACTAGTCGTCAGCCCCTGGCCTATGGAAGGCGGGCTTGGGGTAGTCACAGCACGGGCCCCAGGGGACGGGTCGTGACACATACACACATACACATACACATACAAATATACACATACACATACACATACACATAAACATGCACATAAACATGCACATGAACATTCATATGCATATACATACACATACAAGTATGTACACATATACACATACATGCAATTACATGCACATGCATGCACAGACATACACATACATATACATACATACACATACTACATAAACATTATTATGCAGACACATACACCCATACATACGCATAAACATATATGTACATGTACATACACATATACATACACATATACATACACATACACACATACATATGCATAAACATGAATATGTACACATACATGTGCATACACATACACATATATACATGCACATACACATATACACATACACATACACATACACATGCATATGCATATACATATGCATACACACATGTATACACATAAACATACATATAATTACATACACGTGCATGCACATACATACACATACTACATAAACTTACATACACATACACATACACACACATAGACATACATGTATATATACATACACATATGCATACACATCCACACACACACACATATACATACACATACCCATACACATACACATGCACATACACATTCACATACACATACACGTACAAACATACATATGCATAGATATATATATGTACACATACATGTGCATACACATAAACATATACATACATACACATACACATACGCATACACATACACATACATGTGTATATATGAATACATGTACATATACACATACATACAGTTACATACACGTGTGCATATATACACATACATATGCATAGATACACATACTATATAAATATACACATGTCATATAAACATACATACATAAACATACACATACACACATGTCATATACATATATACACAAATACATACATACACATGCATGTATATCCACACACACACATACATACACACACATATGCACATATACATATACACACATACATATATGCATGTACACACACAAACATATACACATACACAAAACACACACACACGCAACACATGCATACACATACAACACATGCATACATGCACATACAGACATACACATACATCCACATACACACACATGCATACATATAAATACAGATACATGTAAATATATTTTAAATTATTTAATATGAATATAAATATATAAATTCAAACATGAATCACATATTTATATAAATATATTCATTTATATATTTATATATTTATATATTTATATAATTTTTTACATAAAATAATAATTTATCATGTTTATATTAATTATATATACATTTTTTAATTAATATATATTTAAAATTATGAAAATAATATTGATAATGATTATTAAAAGTTATATAAATCATATTTATATACTATATTTACATATATATACTTATTATAGTATAAATCTTATTTAAAAATATATAAATATGCATATATAAATTAAATTATTCATTATTCACTTTAACGGTTTTTTTCGTGCTATTAAAGGTGTAGATTTTATTAGCGCTCAGAAAAGCACTGATAAAGTAACATCTTTTTTAGTGTTAAAAACGATGACAAAGTGTGCCCCTTTATTAGCGATTTTTTCAACACTGAAAAAAGTTAACTTTATCGGTGATTTTATCTAGCACTGATAAAAAGTCCCTCTTTTATCATCATTTCATGTTTATCACTGATAAAATTCAGCATTGAATATTTTGTGATCTGTAGTAGTGAAAAGTCAGTCACTTTTATCGGTACTCTTTTTTAACGCTAATAAAACTAGAAAAATATTTTTTTTCAAATTATTTAGGTACTCCAATCACACCCTACCTCACCCCCACCCCTCTTTGATATCACCCCACCACCCCTTTTTCAGTGCTCACCCCTATCTCTCTCTTTTTCTCATGCGCGACACCCATCCCACCCCACCCTTTTTCAACACTACCCCCCCCCCCATTTTTTAGTGCTTTATATTGGATCCAGTGTCTTAGAACCAACCGGTTTATAGTTTATATTGTCGAATACATTCGAATAAGTGAGTATTAATTATATCTTATAATGTCTTAGGGAATCTATCAAATCAAAATAAGTCATATCAGTTCCCTGGTATTATTAGAACCTTGATATTGTATGATGATATCTCTAAAATATTTTTCCTATGGTCAGCATAATGAAATATATTGGGGAACATATTTTTTGATTGTTAGGTGCAAGTGATCATAAGAAGATGAGGTTTCATCTCATGAAGTTCACAGTTGTTGATCTCTAAGATGGGAGATTAGTAGTACAGAACCGCCAATAGGAATTTCACATATGTGTGTGTCATCGAATATTTCTATATGTGATCATGTGTAATGGTCCATAGACTTTAATATTATTATCAATACATATTATGAATCACATACTTAGATTTATTAATGAAACCTATGATGCACTATCTTCACACTAAGTAGGATATGTTGGGTACATCATGATTGGTATGTTATTAATTAATAAATCAAGGAAGGATTTGTCCTTTTTATTTATGGAAATTTATATCACATCTCTTTAATTAGAATGGAACTGTAAAAATAAATTTCATGGTCATGGTGATGTAGATATGTTCATTCTGGATAATCAAATAAAGTCTTATCAAGAATTAAGGTTAATAACACAAGTATGAAACATACTTGATGAGATATCGAGAAAAAGGTATTATATTACATAATGTGAACTCATATGTGGTTGTAGAGGATGTAACGTTAACTTCTTCCTATTTAGTGCCTTAACCCATTTCTAGATAGTAATATTAGACTTTAGGAAATCCCAACTAATGCCAATGAGGAAGAATCTTGAAGGGTCACACACTTAGTGTTTCTGTTGATCTCAATTAAATTCTATTTTAATTTAATTATTAAAATAAATATTATTCTCAAGTTTGGGGAATAATTTTATTCAGGATTTATTGATCACATAAATTAAATGAATATTTATTCACAAGTTAATTATTTAATTACATGAATATATAATATTTATTTATTTATTTAATAAATATTTGGTTAAATATTTATTCTGATATTTGATAAATGTCAATAAGGATGATCGGACCAAGATGAGATCTGATAATAAATATTAATTTTCAAGATGTTAAAATAATATTTACCACGGCACTAGTATGTACATGCCATGAGAAAAAAATAAAAATAAAAATATTATTACCTAGAATGAGGTAATTTATGGGTTTAATATATTATTAAGGACCTATGTACAATTAAATAATATTTAACCCTAACCCATAACTCTATAAAAAAATTCATGTCTTTTATGCTAGGTTTGATCAATTATTATAGAATCATTATGCACAAAAAAATCTAAATCTCTCTCTCTATATACTAAAGAACACTTAAGAGTTTCTTATCTCAATCCCAAGTGATTCTCCTCCATCCTTTATCTTCTAAATAATCATAGTGCAATGATGATTCTTCATGCCTAAAGAAATCATCACAGTAGTCAAGGCGAACATCGTAAGATGATCAATTCATCATGATATCACCCAACAATCCATCAGTATTATTCAGATATTGAAGTAGCATGTTTTTATCATTTAAAGATGTATTATACACATAAATCCTACAAGTTAAATGATGGTAGACCAAAAGAGTTTCGTATATTCAACATCTTCATCAAAGAAATATCTCAAGATTGGGGTATTGTTTCTTCATATCCATTTAAATTAATTATAAATTTAACATGAAATATCCTATTTGTTTTAGCATTTCTATCAAGTTTTATAAGAAAATATCCATTGTTCGTGTCTCCCACATCATGTACATCATAGAATATTCATTGAATCTAACTATTTATAAGTTGGGACCAGTCCCAATAAGCATTTATAATATGCCTAGAACCTTCAAGTGTTATTAGAGTGGTCACATTCAAATTTAAAATTATTTATTTGAATGTTTATTAGTATAAATTTAAATGTTAAATTTCATTTCAAGTTTTGATTGGTTCTTAATCCATCGTTAATATATCTTATACTTCCTATTTATTTCTCACAAACATAACCAATATTGGTTAAAAATTAATGAATAATGCATATAAATAACCCATTCGGAGGTTCCTAGAACTATGGATGGATAAAACAAGGTTACACCAAGTGTACTCCTTAGAAAAATTGTGGGTATCCTTATTCATTACACCATGACACCCACATGGACTCTGGGTTTTCATGTAATGAATACACACTACATGAATTAAATGCACCGTGTGTATATCATCCATGGTGGTACATGGTTTTTTTAGACTACACGCTATGTATATTTCCTACACAGCATGCATTCCACATGTTTTCATAGAAGCAAACATGGGGATAAGACACATCATGTGATTAATACACCACATGTATTTAATACACGAAGCATATAGGATGACATTCATGAAACTTGAAGTACATTTTGTGTAACCTTCCAACATGTTGTGTACCTTATAAATGTCTATGGGAAGTACATGCATATTCCCTAGGTGTATACTACAAACATCCAATGAAGTAAAGTACACACCATGTGGCCAACCTGCACATGCTATCTACTTTATCTATTTATATGGAAATATTAAATTTAATTAATTACTCTATTAACCCTCATAAACTTGATCTCCATGATTATTTTAATTGACAATACATATCAGTTGTTAGGTTTTATATTATATTAAATGTTTAATTAATTCTATTTAATATTAAAAACTAAAAGTCATGTATGTTCGTTGCATACTAAAGACTCGGCGTGCTTAAATTGTATAGGAAATGTAATTTTCATGTGTTTTGTGTGTCATTAATCTGATAGTACACATTGTGAAATTATGACACATTTCATGTACAAAATATGTTGTGTGGGTGAATTGTATACAAAAATAATCATATTGAGCAGCTCAAAAAGGTATTCGCCGAGTTTCTTCCATGTAAAAGGTCATGTAATTTTTTTATTAAATTTTACATAAAAAGAAATTATTTATTTTATTGAAAATAAAATTGGATGATAATATCCTGTATTATTGAATAGAGTGAGATAAAATTAATTAATTGATTATTAAGATAATTAATTGTATTAATCCATGCATATTGTATTTTATTGAAGAACTAATTGAAATGAATGTTAGTTAATTAAATCTCATAGTCATTGAATGTTTATGATCAACCATGATCTTTTACCAGACCTATATATGTGTTGGTTTTATTTTATTTTATTTTATTTCATGGGTTTTCAATTGTTTGTTATTAAATTAATATGATGGTCTGTGTGCTACCCCTCTCTTATTTATTATGTAGGGAATGTGTATCCAAGGTTGTTTTATGTAATTATCCTTATCAAATCCTTTATTTAACCAAACCTACGTGTGATCTATAAAACATATGTAATAAAAGGATTGTCCAAAGGTGCATAGATTCAATTCAATATAGAGTTCATATGGAGGGGGTTCAATATGGAATTGAGGTAAAACCAACCCAAGAAATACATAGGTGGATAAGTGGGATATTGTAACTTGTTCCAAGAATGAAACAATGAGTTTTCTCCTAGGTTCATATGTTGATTTATTTTTTTCTCAATAAATCAACCATTATATAAAGCTCATGTTTGTGTCATTTATTTATTTTTTATTTTTTTTTATGTGTGATTTATTTTATGGATGCAAGACTGTGATCACAAAAATAAATGAAATAATACAAAAATATGGAATTAGAATAAATAGATTATGTGTAAATGTTTTATCAAAACATGTTTAATATATAAAGTAAGATACACTTAGTATTACAACACGTGTAAAGGATCAAATAATAAAAAAATCATAATAAATAAAATCCCTCAACTTAATATTAAATCAAACTAATTATTCCATTACTTGATTAGGAATGAAACCATAAAACTAAGTGTTGGTCCAACCCTTTTTGGGAAACTTAATTTTATCAATGAGTTATTATAAAAGTTTTGGGTTGAATTAACCATTTTAAATCAAGGGGAGTATCCCTTACTAGATTTTATCTAACTTGGAGTAATGTGTTGAGGAAACATGAGAAAATGTTTCTAAATTTGAGAGTCCACTCAATGGATCAAGGAGATACAAGAACACTATTGGAAAAGTCTTTCCTAACTAAATTCCTTCGAGTAATTAATCAAGACCTTACTAGGGTTATGAGAAGTGTCATATGGATCCTTGACACTAGAATTTTCATGCAACTAGTCATTTTGAGTATAATAGTGAGGGATGTTGAGACTTGATAAAATAGTGGGGAAAATATAATTAAATTTATTTCATCTCACTTTTGATAATCATATAAATTATTAATAATCAGATTTAAATTTTTTTAGAATAAAATGGAAAGTTCAACAACCACAACACTATACCTGCAAACTATCCTAGATAAAGACAATATCCTTACCAGCACAAACTTCTAGGAATGGTAGAGGAACTTACGTATCATACTATGTTAGGAATGGAAGTTATATGTGTTGGATTCTATGGTTCTTGATCCACCCATTGTATAGTAAAGTGAGGAAGTGTTACTTGTCTATGAGAAACATATCATGACCTGACCCACTAGGGCCCACCTGGCTGGCAACATGTTAAGTGTAACACCCAAATCCCACCTCCAACAGGCTAGGTAATGGTGACTAGGGAAAAGTAGGCATATCACACACATGGGAGGCCTTAGCCTAAGGTACATGTACACACACACAAATCTTCAAATACCCACATAATGTTGAAAGGTAAAATAAAATTGATACCAATAATGCATACAAACATTTATATCCCATATCAGAGTATGAAATAAGTATTGGGAAGAATAAAGGGCTAAATAAAAGCCCAAAAAATTATAAAAGAGTCCAACCTGCTAAGAAAGGAGGGTACTACTTCCAAATGCAACACCTGGTATGAACCATGATCTTCCTAGCTCAACTAAAATCCATCCTCTCTTGGTCCACCTAGGACACTATTGAATGGCCTTTCTTTTATATAAGACATGACATATATGGGAATATCCCATGTAGGGGTGAGTATAGCAATACCGAGTGGGACACCCTGAAATCACCAAACATATGCATCAAGGGAGTAGTTAACACATTGTTATAAAAAAATGTCAATCAGAATATGAGAAATAACAATAATAACCTAGATATAATAAAGACTCAAAGTATGGTCACAACCAAACTATTATCCTAGGATTCCTATTTAAGGTTTCAAGGTAATGCTCACTCAGGAGAACTCACTCAATGAGTCTACTAACACTAAATATGATCATCCAAGAGGTCATGCTTATTGGGAATCTCCATGCAGAAGTACATGCTAGAACTTAGAAATTATTGATACATAGATAGGGGATCTCTCCCATGGCATGTGGGTTATACCAAACCCTATCTAGAATAACCAAGTAAGGTATTGAACTCTCGGTTATATTGTCCATAGTGATTCCTAAAATCCCACCTAGGGGAGAATTTGATAATAGAGGATCACACCCTAGGCCATAGAGAGGGATTCCTAAACTCTATCCAAGAATAATATCATAAAGGGGGTCACATCCTTTGCTCAGGATGTGATGCCTCATTGTACCCTCATAGGTATGGACTGATAAAACTTACCCTAGAGATACTGGTCAACACTAAAGGTAATGAGGGCCTAAAACTTACCTAGAAAAAGTACGCAACATTTATAGGGTATACATAGTGTGTTTTCACTGAATCGAGTCTTCCTATGTACTACGATCTATGCCCATGTAATTTGGGCCATGCATGTATACTCTGGTCATGACCATATAACTGTTTATGTATGGGTACCTAATTATATCCAAGTATCAGGCATTTCCCATGTACTCTAGTTGTGCCCATGTACCTGGCTATGTATGGGTATCTAGTTGTGTCTGAGTATCGATTTGTGCCCATGTAATCTGGCCATTCTTGTGTACCTAGTCATGTTCATGCATGTGTACACCAGGGATACATTCTGAGTTTCTACTCACATATCATACAACATGTGGTGGGTACCACACAATGTGTGATATTTTATTTTTCTAAAACCTTGTCCACCATATCTAGGGGGATACATGGTGTGTGTTCTTTAGACTACATTCTTTGTATATTAGGATTTTCAAGAATCCTAAAAACTTCACATGTTTTTTCCCCGCACCTATACTGCCACAATTCCAATTGTGATTCTTTCTATATAACTTGGATCTAACATTGAATGAGCCTTTCCATTGTTGGTATCCAGATTCCGTCCATCCAATATTTTTGGGAAATTGATCCCCATCATACCCCATTTCCAAAATACCAAACCAAGAATGATGAACACCTGATCCAACACTCGATCGATCCACTTTCATCATCACGCCCCTTAATAATATTGTTGATTTTGAACCTAAACCCATGGTATCAATCTGTTAAACCAAATAATAGTTTCATAATTATTGATTACCAAGCATTTATCAAATTTTCATCCAAAATAAATACCCTGAATGAACATGCGAAGAATGGTAGGAGAAATGCACAAAAAACATGGGGAATGAACCTCAACCATTGATCAGTTTATCCTCAATAAATTTCCATGAGAATGTTAAATGAATAATAAATAACCAATAAACATCAATTACTAATATATAGGAAGATAAAACATCATCTATAATCAACTATCAGCCCAGGAATCAATTTTGTTAGAGAAATTGATTCGTGTTTGACATGGGATAACAAAATAGAATTAATCAAAATAAAACAAATTACCTACCTTGAGTTTGTATTGACCATTTATGAATAATGGTTCTAGGTAATTTTCGTTAATGAGATCCATAAACTCCATTGGCGAAGACGACCCCTTGGAAAAATGATCTTTGATCCATGATTCTATTGTCATTCATCAAACTCTCCTCCTAATCCCTCACATAAATGCTAGGGTTATGCAGTTAGACCTAGGGTTTGGATATAATAGGTATTTTATAGAATGTAATTATGTTTTTCTTAATTATTAATAATTAAATAAATTAAATAATTTGATTAATTATTATTCTACCCATGATGACGCTCAGGCCAAACACCTGAAATGCGAAAAGGCTATGTCACACCTAGGATAAAACCCAAACTTCATATTTAATAGTGGTATTAGATTTCCCATCTTTGACTCCTTTTGATATTTATTCCATTATTTTATAAAAACTATGTGTGCATGATATAATATATTTACTATTTTTATTATAACAATATTAAGCATCCTCAGGTCCTGAAATCCCATACTGACTCAGTGCTCAACCTCAAAATTATTCTATTAAATATTTAAAAGTTTTACAAAAAAAAATAGTCATTAAATTCTCCACACCTTAGGTATTTCTATCCCAAAAATCAAAATACCTACTAAAAAATGACGGTGTTGGGCCTAAAACCGGATCTCACACTCCTAGGTGCTCTCTTAAAGAAACTTATGATGCCACCAGACATGCACAAATGGAATCGATCACTTATGAAGGGTATTATCCTATAAATACTTGATCTCTATTAGGTACTCTATAAAGGTAGTTATGTCCTCAATGTAGTGCTTTCCCCAATTAATAACATGTGGTGGGTCATGCACATCTCTCCTTAGTTGTGACACATGGAAGACATTGTGTACTCGGTCTAACTGCGGTGATAGGGCCAAGAGGTACACTACCTCTACAAACCTATGTAGTATCTAAAAATGGTTGATGAACCATAGAGATAACTTGACACCTTGAACAGATCTCTACAATCCTTGATGAGGTGATACCTTCAATAACACGTGGCCTCTCTAGATGAACTCTTAAGTCCTCCATCATCAATTATCATAATAATTTTGATGGCTATGGGTATTCCTCATCCTCTCATAGATGGTCGACGCCTTTTCTATTGTCGCTATTTCCAAATCTGGGCCCATGAGTGTATAATCCCCTAGATTAGTGAAACACAATGATGAGCTATAGGGTCTCCCATAAATGGTCTCAAATAGTGTCATAAATATGGTAGAGTGGTAACTATTTTTATATGAAAACTACACCAAAGTTATATAATCCTTCCAACTACATACAAAGTCCAACATGCAAGATCGAAGCATGTTCTCTAAAACCTAAATGGTCTGCTCAGTATGGCCATCTTTCTGGGGGTGAAACACCATGATCAACCAAAAATGAGTCTCAAATAAATCCTATAATAATCTCTATAATCATTATGTGAAGAAAGCATTGAGATCTAAAACAATCATCAAGGGAACTCTAAGAAGTAAAATTATCTCTTTTATATAAAGGTGTCTTAATCTCTACACCAAACTATTCTCTAGGATGGAAAGGAAGTGGGATAACTTGGTGAGTCAGTCTATGATCATCCAGGTTGAATAATGTAATTTATTCAATTATTTAAGACCCATAACAAAGTCTATAGAGATACCATCAAGCTTCCACTATTGTGCCTTAAGGGGATGAGACAAATTCACTGGAACCTAGTGCTCAGTCTTCACCTATTGTCAAGTGAGGCATTGAGAAATAATCTCTCTTTCACACTTCTTCATCCCTAGCCACTATAATTGATGTTAAAGGTCATGGTATATATTTTCCACACCTGGATGTACTACTAAGGGGGATTTATGAAACTCCCTCAAAACCTCCTCTCATAGTATCACTAGTACCATGGTCTATCCTACTAAAAGGATGAAATGCTCCCCACCTTCATAAAATCCATTAGGAGCATGTCCATTGGATATCTAATCATGCAAGGTCTCATAGGTGATATCTCCAATCTAAGCCTCCCTAACACACTATAGAAGTGGTGGGTAACAACCATCGACTGGAGGAAATCTGAACCATCATCATCCACTAAGTATAAATGCAATGAGGCTAACTTCTCTAACACCTCACATAACAATAGTGAACAAGATCTCCTACTAAGAGAATTTTTTACCATGTTCCCCTTTCTGAGAGTACAGAATATCTTGAATTCATAATATTAAAGGAAATTTTTCCACCACCTATACCTCAAGTTGAGATCCTTCTATGAGAATATATACTTAGGGATTTTATGGTCAGAATAGAAAATATGACCCATTAGATAGTGTCACCACATCTTCAGGATGAATACCACTGATGTCTACTCAAGATCATGGTTCATGTAGTTCTACTCATGTTATCTTAACTATTGGGACCCATATACAATCCCTGGATACCTCTATATCATAACACATCCAAGCTCAATTCTAGAGGCATCACAAAACACTGCATAATCAACACCCTCCACTGGTAGTCTCAAGATGGGGGCACCTATCTAACTTTGTTGAAAATCTTTAAAAGACTACTATGACCTCTCAGTCCACATGAAATATTTCCCCTTTCAGTTCAAAGTAGTGGAGGGTGATGAACTCCTAGAGAAATAAAGTATAAATCTTTGATAGTAACCTTATAACCTAAGGAATCTTCATACCTCAATCATAATCTTGGTATATCCTGAGATAGAACTACTTCAACATTTGTTGGGTTCACAAATATTCCCTATTATAAGATAAAATATACCAAGAAGTGGACCTCTCAAATATAGAACCGACACTTCAAGAGATTACCATAAATCTAGTTGTCTCAGATTATGTTTAATATTATCCTCAAGTGTCTTGTGTGCTCCTCCTCTGATGCCAAGTACACTAGGATGTCATCAATGAAGAATACAATGAACTGATCCAAGAAGGGATGAAAGATCTAGTTCATAAGTCCCATGAACACTATTAGGGCATTCATCACACCTAAATGCCTCACCAAGTACTCATAATGGTTGTAGCGACATCATAATGTTGTCTTCAGTATATCCTCATCCCAAAATCGAAGCTGGTGATAGCCCAACAAGAGATCAATCTTCGAAAACTATATTTCCATTCTCAACTAGTAAAATAGTTCATTGATCCTCGATAGAGGATGATTATTCTTCACAGTCACCTGGTTCAAGAGATGTTAATCTACACACAACCTTAATCTCTCACTCTCCTTCTTGGTGAACAAAACTAGGGCTACCCAGGGGGAAATGTTGGGTCTAAAAAATCCCTTCATCTGTAACTCATCTAACTATACCTTCAACTCATAATTCTCCATATAAGTCATTCGATATGTTGGAATAGATATTAGAGAAATCCTTGGGTGTATGTCTATGCATAATTCTATCTTTAGTGGGGAGGTAAGCTTGGAATTTCCTCAGGAAAGACGTCCTCATACTCCTCCACTACTACAAGAATCCATAAGGCCATAACATCTAATTATTCAAGGTTAATACTATCAAAATTATGAGTAATCAGTTGTATCATCCTATGTATGATATTATCTTTCTCTTCCTCACTCTTTTTCTCACTGATGAAGGAAAACCTCAACCCATCTACGTAGATGCACCGCATCATCCACCTAAACTAGTCAATATATGAATGAACTATGGATAGCCATTCCATACCTAATATGACTACATAAGGTCTCATAATGGACATGAATAAATCCCAAAGGAAGCTTTATCCTCCAAGAGTTAGGTCACACTATTGTTAGAAGTATGTGACCACTGAATCTCCTCTGGTAGGAGTCTCCAAGTGCAAGGGTCGAGCCAACAGATCAACTAGAATCTCTAGGTATTGAACTAGAGAAGTAGCAATAAAATAGTGGATCATACCTATATCTACAATTACTATAGATAAATTAGATAAAACACTAATAATACCTATAATTATCCCTATATCCTCCAAGTCATAGGCCTCAACTACCTGTAGTTGTCCTCATCCCTGGATACTAGCTCTCTGAACCTAGCATGGACCACCTGGGGGTAGTGGTGGAAACATATCAAATCATAATCCCACTCCTACTATTATATATTCTCCTATTACACATCCACCAACCTATAGACCTCTCTACTCTAGTTGATATCTCTGTCTGGGTATTCCATCGACTATCACTCTATCAGTTGTACAGTGAGTCAAACAATCTCATACAAGATGTCCCAGACTATTATAAGAGTAGCTCTGCCTCTCCCTTGAATGATTGGATATATTCTAAGAGACATGAACTATAGTACCTCTATCCTAAGAATGTATTTTTAAATTCCTAACCTTCCTAGATCCCTAAGTTTAACATTTGATCCTAGCTGCTGAGGTCTCAACTCTAGGGTTATGAGTGCAAACACCAGCTATCGATGACTGATCTTCCCAAAATCTCTCCACTACTAAATATTACTTGATCACTTCAACATAAGTAGGAATGAAAAGTGATATCACACTACCCTGATATCTTTACAGAGACAATTTTTGATAGTATGTTCTCAGAAGAACCTATCTCAAACCATATCTATAGAGTATCATGAGAGGTTAGTGAACCTCAAAAAATAATCTACCACAGACATGTTTCCCTACTAAAGCGGCAGAATAACTTGCATATGAACATTTTGCAACATAATTGGTTATAAATCATCTCTAAAAATGTGTTCAAACTCTTTACATGAAAGAGTCACCTCACCATATGTTATAGTCACCAGACTCCACCATTTCCATATGGATATATGAAGAAGGCTTGCCGCTAGGACCACCATCTTATCCAAAGGTGTATGAACAAGGAGGTAAACTCATGTAACATCCTCAACATAGTCCTCAATTTCATAGGGTTCTATATCATCTCATAACTTAAGGGGTCACTGTCACTGAAACTCAAGAATTATGCTCATCCTTCATGCCTTATTTTCTAGTACTATCAATACAAATTTTTGCTTGTCAGGTGGTGGAAAGACTAGAAAACCACCTGAAGGTACCACCTCCTAAATATTTCCATGTATCAAAGCCTCGTCACTAGGTGGATCATCCTCATGATCCTAATATAGAATATTAGATAGCAATAATCATAGATACATCCTGAAATAAACATGGTATACCACGGTCAAGATGTATCTAGGGAGATGAATCAAGAAGTACATGAAAACCATAACCCATTCTTATATGATGCATGTACTGATATTTTACCTACAACCAGTGCATGCATGTACTGATTAAACAAGTAGGTTATTAGAGTCCTAGTGAATGGATACATCAGATGCCACACCAACACTAAATTCCATGGCCTAAGATCCAAACTCAAAACACTTTAACACTATTACCCTAGTTCCCAAACCAAACCTCGCATCTAGACAATCTAAAAACTATGATCTTAGGATGAAACTACTTTAATACCACTCTAACCTAACTCGTAGAGGCCCTCATGGTCAGTGGAAATCCAAGTGTAACACCCCAAGTCATCCTTTAATAGGATAGGTCATGATAACCAATGTATAGTAGGCATATCACACACATGGGAGACCTTAGCCTAATGTACCTGTACACACGCACACATATCCAAATACTCAAGTAATGATGAAAGGTAAAATACAACTGATAATAAGAATGAATTAATACATAAATATCCTATATCAAAGTACAACACAAGTACTATAAAGCATAAAGGGCCAAATACAATCCCATTAAAACTATAAAAGAGTCCAATCAACTAAGAAAGTATGGGACTTCTATCAAATGCAACACTTGTTATGAACCATGGCATATCTAGATAAACTAAAATATGTCTTCTACTAGTCTACCTTGGACTCTGTAAAATGTTCTTTCATCTACATAAGACACAATATATGTTGGTAGATCCCATGAAGGGGTGAGTATAATAATACCCAATAGGACACACCAAAATCACCAAGCATAAAGAATCAAGATAGTATTCAACTCATCATCATAAAGGCATTTCAATCATAATATGAGACATAACAATGATAACCCATATATACTCTAGTTTCAAAGTAAGGTCACAAATTCACTATCAGCCTCAGATTCCCACTCAAGGTTTTAAGGTAATGCTTTCTTAGGATAACTCGCTCCATGAGTCTAATAACACTGAAGGCACTCATCTGATAGGTCATGATCATTAGGCCTCACCATGAATAATTACATTCTATAACTAAAAAGGTATTTATAAACATATAGGGTATCTCTCCCATGGCCTTTGGGGTATACCGAAACCTATATAGAATAACTCACTAATTAGGGAATCGACCCCCTGGTATATTGGTCATGATAATTCCTAAAAAACCCACCTAAGGAAGAATTTTATGATAGAGGATCACACCCTAGGCCACACATGGGGACTCAAGAACTCTATCCGTGACTAAACTTTCATAGGGGGTCACATCTTTTGATCAAGATGTAATGCCTCACTATAACCTCATAGGGATGGACTGAGGGAATGTACCCTAGAGATATTGGTCTACAATGAAGGTAAAAAGGGCCTCAAACTATCCTAGAAAAAATTCATGGCATGTATAAGGTATACACATTGTGTCTTCACTTCTCATGGTCTTCTTATTTACTCTAAATCATGCTTGTGTACTTCAGACCATGCCCATGTACTTTGGTCATGCCCATTTCTAGGCACCTGGCTGTGTCTGAGTATTAGGTTGTGTTCATGTACTCTGGTCATGCATGTATAAGTAACCATGTTTAGGTACCTGGTTGTGTCTGAGTACTGATTCATTCTTGCATAATTTGGTCATTCCCATTTACTTGGTCATGTCCATACCTCTGTACACCAGGGGTACACACCAAGATTCTAGTAACAAGTCACACGACGTATAGTGGGTACTACACAGCATGTGATATTTTATTTTTTTGAAACCCTAACCACTGCATATAGGGTACTATACTATGTGTGTGTGTGTGTGTGTTCTTCGTACTATAGTTCATGTATATTAGTATTTTCTAGAATCCTTGAAACTTCACATGTATTCACCCCACACCTCTATTGCCTTTGTTCCAGCCATAATTCTCATCATAAGACTCATATCTAGAGTTTATCAAGCCTTTTCGTCACTTGTATCTAGATTTTGACCATCCAATCCACTTAGAAAATTGATCATCATCGCACCCCATTTCTAAAATACCAAACTGTGCATGATAAACACCTAATTGATCCTCCATCATCATCACATTCCTTGATCATGCCATCGATTCTAAACCCAAACCCACAATACTAATATGTCATGCCAAGGAATGGTTGTGCAATGATCGATTATCATGTATTTATAAAACTGTCATCCAAAAGAAATATTGGCAATGAATGTGTGAAGAATAGTGAGATAAATGCACAAAATAGGACAATAGAGAATGAACATTGGCCATTGTTCGGGTTGGGATAAATCTATTTCTATGAGAATGAAAATAAAATAATAAATAACTAATAAACATCAATTCCTAATAACTATGAAGACAAAACGTTAGTTGTAATCAACCATCTTCCTGTGAATCAATTTTTTAGAGAAATTGATTTTTGTTTGGCATGAGATAGAAAAACGAGATAAATAAATAAAAAAAATACCTACCTCAAGTTTGGATCAATCATTGATGAAGAATGGTTTTGGGCCATTGTCATTGATGTGATCCAAAAACTTCATTATAAAATATCACCCCTTGGAAAAAAATTCTATAATCCTCAATTTTGTTGACATCCATCAAACTCTACTCCTCATACCTTTTAAGAATGTTAGGGTTATGTCGATAACCCTAGGGTTTGGCTATAATAGGGATTTTATAGAAGAATATTAGGTTTGACTTAATTATTAATAGTTAATAGATTAAATAATTTATTTAGTTATTGTTCCACCCATGATGGTGCTCAATCCAAACACCCTACACATAAAAAGGTTATATTGTTCCTGGGGTAAAATCCATATTATAGATTTAATGGAGGCCTCAGAATTCATATCTGAGACTCCATTTGGGATTTATTACATTATTTTGAAAAAACTATGTGCATGTGATATAATATATTTAATATTTTTATTATATAAATATCGGGCCTCCTTGGGCCCAGGAATACCGTGCTGACTAAGTACCTGGCCTTAAAAATATTGTTTTAAATATTCCAAAGTTTTACTAGGAAAAAATAGATTCATTCCAAAATACTTGGATTATGTGATAAATCTACAGTGTTTAATTCCATCTTCCACATCTAGTGAACTATAAAAATATCATGACACCATGGATTCATATGAAATGCTCCATTATCTATGTAATATTTATCAAGAGAGATCATGATAAGAATGGTTTGAGATCTCCAAGACACTCTTCACATGCAATCTTGGAGAAGGCGCACCATCTGGACCTCATGTAGTAAAAATGATTGGATGTATCAAGTGTCTATAAATTAGAGAGTTTAAAACACCTGATGAATTGTGTACTTTTTCCATTATCATCTCACTTACTTAGATATTATCTATTTTTTTGAATTTTAACATGAACAATATAGAGAATTCACTCCCAGGTCTACCAAATTTAATTCACCAGACTAATAAGGAACTAAAGACAAAAAAGTCTTTTATCCTTATGGAGAATAAAAGGAAAGACAAGTAAAAGATAACCATGAATAAATACAAGTATAATTATTCTTTTCACCGCCCTTATAAGAAGAGGAAGATCAAATGGGAATTTAGGAAGTAGGATGTTGCATGTTTCTGATGTGGGAAAAAGGGCCACTAAAAGAAAAACTGCACTATCATGATGCCCTCCCTCCAAATATATCCTTCCTAGGACAGAAATAAAGGAAGAGAGATATTACCCTTGAGTATTGCCTCTAGTAGGCCCCAGGTTGGTGACTATCACTAAGGGTATAAAAATCTCATAAGTGGATCTCACCATTAAACACATATCTTAGTGTTTTAAAACAAAAAATAAAAGTTTTCGGTCATCTTAATAAAAAAACTCATATTGAAATTCCTTATGATCCACCATTTCAAAATTCATTATATGGGTTTTTCATCTAATTTCTCAATATTTAGAGGTCGGTTGGTTGGTTTTGAACCCCTGAAACATGTTTGCAAGGGGCATCAAACCTTTAAAAACTACTTATTCGGTATTTCTGGGTAGTCCGCACATCTGATTGAGGTGACTTCTACTCATACATATTAAAAATAATAAAAATATGGTTTTCTTATGATTTAATGTCATTATGATGTCATTTTCTATGGATCTATTGTTAAACGCATGTTTTAGTGTTTTAAAATAATAAAAGTGTGTTTTGGGTCATCCTCAGAAAATGACACCTCAAATTGATGTTTAGTTAGATCTACCATTTCCAAATTCATTATAAATATGTTTTTATTTTATTTAACAACATTCATAGGACTTTACATTGGTTTTAACCCCATAAATCATGTTTTAAATGGTGTCAAACCTTTAAAACTACTTATTCAGTCATTTCAGGAAGACCGCATGTCCTATTGAAATTTTGTCTACTCATACATGTCATGAATATTACTAAGATAAATTTCCTATGATTTCACATTATTATAAGGTTATTTGTTATGGATATGATTTTTAAATGCATGTTTTGGTGTTTGAAAATAATAAAAGTTCATTTCTGGTCATCTCAGGAAAAAGGCACCTCATATTGAAATTTTTTCTACTCCATCATTTCCCAAATCATTGTATGGTTTTTTTCATCCAAATTAAAAAAACTTGTAGATCGTTCGATTGTTTTTGAACCCCTAACACATGTTTTTAAAGGGCATCAAACCTTTAAAAAAAATTATTTGGTTGTTTGGGGTAGACTTCATGTCTGGTTGGTGTTTTTTTAATCATACATGTTAAAAATAATAAAAATGTGGTTGTAATATAATTTCACATCATTTTGAGATATTTTTATATGTTTTGGATCGTTAAATTATGTTTTAGTGTTTTAAAACAATAAAAGTGTGTTTTTGGTCATATAAATAAAATGGATCCTCAAATTAACATTATTTCTACTCCACCATTTCACAAATCAATATATAGTTTTTTATCGGATTTAATGTATTTGGAGGTCGTTTGGTTGGTTTTGACCCCCTAATGCACATTTTTAAAGTGCATCAAACCTTTAATAACTACTTATTTGGACATTTTAGGAATACCATGTGTTATATTGATATTTTTTATACTCATACATATCAAAAATAATACAAATATTGTTTTCCTATGATTTCGCATCATTCCAAGATATTTTTCTATGGATCTGACTATTAAATGTACGTTTTGGTGTTTTAAAACAATAAAAGTGTGTTTCAAATCATCCAATGAAAATAAAACTTGAATTGATATTCCATATTCTCCACCATTTCAAAAATAAATGTATTTTTTTCTTATTTCATGACATTTGGAGGTTGTTTAGTTGATTTTGACCCCCTGGTGCACGTTTTTAAAGGGCTCCAAATCTTTAATAACTTCTTATTCAGTCATTTTGTGTATACCACATATCTAATTAGCTTCAAGTATACTTATACACATAAAAATAATAAAATTATGGTTTTTCTATTATTCCACATCATTCCAAAGTCATTTTCTATGGATCTAACAATTAAACACGTGTTTTAGTGTTTTAAAACAATAAAAGTGTGTTTCTCATCATACCGAGAAAACAACACCTCAGATTAACATTATATTTTATCAAACATTTCACAAATCACTATATAGTTGTTTTCATATTATTTCATCAAATTTAGAGGTCATTTTATTGGTTTTGACCCCTTGACGCATGTTTTTAAAGGGAATCAAAACTTTAAAAACTGCTTATTTTGTCATTTCAGATAGATCGCACATCTGATTGATGATTTTTATACTCATACACATAAAAATAATATAAATAAAATTTTAATATGATTTCAAATCATCCTTAGATCAATTTATATGTATTTTACCATTAAATGTGTGTTTTAGTATTTTAAAACAATAAAGTGTGTTTCTCATCATCTTGGGAAAACAGCACCTCAAATTGACATTCTATCTTCTTGAACATTTCAAAAGTCATTTAATGGTTGTTTTCATCTAATTTCAAAGTATTAAAAATTCTTTTGGTTAGTTTTAAGCTCGTAACACATGTTTTAAAGGGTGTTAAACCTTTAAAAAAATTCAATCGTCCTGGGCAGACCGCAAGACCGATTGATGTTTCATTGGTTTAAACATTCCACAAATCACTTTAAGTTTGTTTTCTTATGACTTTATGTTAATTTAGGATCATATGTTGAGGTTTTACTATGACACTATAATATAAGACACGTCATATCATTGATAATTATGTTCATTGAATCAAATTTTCTCGAGTCAATAGACATATGAATACTTTTTGATTGGTGATGGAGAACAAACTCTTACCCATGATATGTCCATGTATTATAGTTTTTCAAAAATACTACTTATAAAAAGATGTTCCCTAATAGTATATCATTATAATAGACATCTATTTGCACATTTTGTGTGTGGAAAAGTAATCAAATCACAGCCGCTTCGATGGAGAAACAGTGGTGAAGGAGAGGGGTACAACAACGTCGTTTTTTGGGAGGTGTGGGGTTCAAATCTCAAGAGTCTACTCTTGGGATAATTTATCCTTCTCCCAAGATCCACTCATCTTTCCGGGTCACCCGATTCCTAACTAGATGGGTGAAATGAGGCATGACCCAACTGTGTTGATGGATTGTTGTGTCAAACCATCGCCTATCAGGTTGTCACCCTCTGGGACATTCTGCCATATCATCTAGAAAAAGATCATTCCCAGTTGGGGATCTCTCCGAAGTGATCCATTCATGGGGAGGGGGTTTCTTGGTACGGAGGGTTTAAAAAGTCCACACCTGGGTATTCACTTTTCTAATAGAAATTAATCAAATCGCTTTGAAATCTGATGATGAATTTCTTAATTCCCTTATAATATTCAACAAAAAACATATCTGCCATATCAATCCAACTCTCATCCATTTTTGTCTTTAATAGAAAAAAATAATTAAAATATATAAACAATATTTCAACAAAAACTAGAAAATTCCTACAAATATATAATATACATATTAATATGAAAATAACATATGAAACATTTTAAATATATTAATAACTAGATATAATGACTTTTAAAACACATTAATGTATTACGTAATTCAAATAAAAATAACAATTATCAAATATTAAAACTTTGTAAACCATTATTTTGTTTAAAATCCAAATAACTTATAGATAATTTCTACTCTATTAAAATTAATCAAAATTTAAAACAAAATATATAAAATTATATTTAACAAAATATGATTAAAAAATCATATAAAATTAAAAAAATTATTATTTTATAAAATTTTGCATAATTATTCCTACAGTATATGAGTTCATAATTAAATAAAATAAAGTAAAAAATTATATTTTCACAAATATGATAAATTAATACAAGTATAATAATATAAGTTACCATACAAAATTTTTTACATAAATATGTCCATGATAGGAGAGTTCAAAATTAAACAAAATATTTCATAAAATTACGTTTATAAAAATATGCTTAATTTTATGATATATTTACAAAAGTTGTGATTTCAAAAAAATTATATCAAAAAAATAATTTTATCAAACATATTTTCAGTGAATAAAATATTTCAAATCTATATTATAACAAAAATTGTATTTGTATAAGCATGAAAAATTTATCTATTGACAAAGAACATGAATTCCTATAAAATATAACATGTTCAAAGGAAAAAATTCATTAATATAACAACTAAAAAAATTTATTTTTTAGGTCCATGGAATTTAGAAATAGGCGCAATGATATTCATTTTGACATAAAATTTATTTTTAAAAAATATTTAGATTGAGATATCCACTAAAAAAATTTAATAATAAAGCACAGTCTTTAGAGATATAAAATAATTATTTTCACATGACATTTAGACATGTAACATTTTATCACCCATAGAAAATGAATAAAACATTTCTTCATAATCACAAAACATTCTAAACATAATGGAATGAGTACTTAAAAATAATAATGATAAAAGTGCTCCATGCTTTGATTTTATTCAAAACTCTATTTCACTAAAATGTCTTCCATAAATCTCTAGCTTCCTAATTACCTACAAAAATATATTTCAAAAAAATTATCCAATGCAGGAAATGAAATTCATATCTAGACAACATATAAAGGGTCGCAGTTTTTCTGGAGAGCATGGGATGTTGAGGGGGAGTAGGGTTGTGAGTAGAGAGGTAGGGGTCAGTGTTCAGGAGAGAAATTAGGGGTAGGGAGGAGGGGGCAACAAGTTAGTAGATTCACCTCATGGAGGGGAGGGTAGGTGGTCTGGGGAATTGATGGTGGGAGAGGTTCGACAGCCTATAGGGGGGCTCCATGGTGGGGGGGTTCGGCATGTAGGGGGGCTCTATGGTGGGGGTGGATAGGGCTGGACGATGGAGGTATCAATAGCCAAAGGTGGGGTGGCATGGCACAACCCCTAGGTGGGGGGATAGATGAGGGGTGTTGTGGTGTAGCATGGATGTGGGGGAGGGGGCTCGATGAGAGAGGATGAGGTTGGTCTTGATAAGAGATGGGAAATTTTGGGTACGAGGGTGGTAAATCCTAGAAACCACTAAATGGTGGTCACCTAAATCCCTCCTCCCCCAAAGCTCAAAAATCTAGTAGTAGAGCATGTGTGGATCACCGATAGAGGTATTTTACACTTTGATCCTACAAGAACAACAACTATGGACTAAAAGGGTTTCATATGATCAAATTCTTCATTGAAGAAAGATCTCAAGATCGATGTATTCTTTCTTCCTATCAATTTAAAATAATTATAAATTTAACATGAACAATCCTCTTGGTTACAGAGTGTCTATCAAGTTTAATTAGAAAATTTTCATTATTAATGGCTCCCATGTCATTTATATCATGGAATATCCTTTGAATTAAACTATTTTTGAGTTGGGTTTCATCCTGATAAGCACTTATGTTGCATCGGTAACCTTCACTTTTCCCCTCCCTACTTAATCATGTGTTTCTGGATTCAAAATTGAGACCTCATTATGTAAATTGAACACAATTACAACTACTGTATCTTCCTTTATTTTATATTTTATGAAATATCTATTTATTTATATATATTTACATACATGTTTTTTCATATATTTGTATATATTTATATAAATATTTTTAAATATATTTATAAAATATATATTTGTTTGTGTGTTTATATATATATATATATATTATATGTTAATATTCATTTACATATATTAGAATATATACATAAATATTTTTTTAATACATATGCACTCACACACAAGTATTTATATATAAACATTATATACACATTTTTATGAGGTAAATAAAATGGTTAAAACTTTTTTTAAATAAAATGGATAATAATTATTTATATATGGTTAATATATTTAAAAATATATTTTACATGTAAATATATTTAAATATTTATTTATAAAATTAAATTTTTATATGTAAATATATAAAAATATGTATATATATGTGTATATATTTAATTATATGTAACACTAAAATATGAAAAATGATTAAATTTTACAATCATAATATCCATATGAAAGTAATACCATGGAATAAATTCAGTATCCACCAAAAAAATATAATAATACCCTCTTCAATGATGTTGAAATTTCATCAAATATTCAAAAATTAGAGTATCTCAACTAAAAAATCAATTTTAGAAGTCAATAGAGTCTTTTTTAGTCAAGAAAAAACATGGATCAGGGTATCCTTTCTCTAAATGGAATATTTATCTCCAAAGAATTTGAATTAATATATCGTAGATCCCAAATGGACACCCAGATCGAAATTTATGATTATTTGAAGTTCAAATGTTTTTTAAATTGTCTTACAAGATTAATTGGTTTATTGATTTTTTTTCTAGCACTAAAAAGTTATTAAATGTATATTACTTGATATTGATTAGTAAATTATTAATTAATATTTATTTTTAATTATTTTATTAACCATTTTTCACTAAATATATTATATATTAAGTGTAAATATATATTTAATATTATATAAATCATATTTAATCAAATTTTATATATATATCAATATAAATATATTTATATATTAAAATATGATTTTTTATAATATATAAATTTTTTTATGAAGGGAACCCTTTATCAATGCTAAAAAAGCACTGATAAAGGAGGTCTTTATCAATACTTTGAAAAATATCTAAAAAGGGTATTGTTTATCAATGCTAATAAAAAACAATGAAAAATAAAGTATTTTATCAATGTTAAGAAAAAAACAATGATAAAGAGTGTCTTTTTTTAGTGCTAAAAACCATTGATAAAAGTCAACCTTTGTCACCACTAAAAAAATGATTACAAAGGGTTCTTTTTATCAAAAAAATTTAGCAGTGATAAAATTCATATTTTTTTAGCACTTAATAAGGTGAAATATGTAGTAATAAAAATAACTCCATACCATTATCAGTAGGCACTAAATGATATGGCATGATCAAATGAACAACTTGGCGCAACACACAAGCAGAGTAGTTTGGCGACATGCAAACACTGTCAGGTGGGTAGCCTTAAAAGAGGGATGAGTGTACCAACATGTATCAACCAGTCATTCATCTCCATGGATTTATAATATGGGATAGATGAGTGTCCTATCACGTGACTATCAACACAGTGAGACCAATTAGATGGTGCGACGCAACACGAAAGCGATGCAGTGGGGCATCATGCAGATATCTTCGGTTGGCCAGATTGAAATAGAAATGAATGTGTTGACACCTATCATCTGATTCTCTTTCCATGTATTGTCTTGGTTTTTTTTGGAATGTCAAAATCCTCAACCTATTTGAATTTTTGAGATTAGTGAGTGCGTCATATTTATTTTTTATCTTTGGAACCCAATTTTGAGAGTTTCTTTGACCCAAGGAATTTTTTTAGATGGGTTTTAAGGATCAGTAAGTGACTCAAGGTTTTTATTGGGTTTTAGGTGCATCAAAGGCTAAAAACCCAAATTTTCAAAGGAATAGACATAGGCACACAGTTTGTATAAACCGTGTGGCCTCCCATGAGTAACTGTGTGGCCCTCTAGATGCACTGAGCATGGTTTGTAAACCATGAAGGAGGGGGTGTACGACCATGAAATACCCTTGCAATTTTTATCAGAGGGGATCTACATGGTCTACAAATGGTTAGAGAAACTGTGTGCCTGATCATGCGAGGTGTGTGGCCCTGGACAGTGAGAGTCGCACAGGCTATGCATGGTTTGGTAAACCATGTGCCTAGTCTATGCAAGCCTAGTGCTTGGGTAGTGGGAATCGCATAGGTTGTGTGAAATTTTCCAAACTATGTGGTAGTTGTGTGACCTCTTTAACAGGTCAAAATTGCCATTTTGACCTTATTTACCTTAAAATGGATTTCCTATTCTTTCCTCCCATGCATGGCCTTTCTACTTCCCAGCCATGGATCTCTCCTCACCCTCGCCTATGCTTTGATTCAATCTCCTTTTACGTGCTCCGATATTCAATCCATTGGTGGATACGAATTCATCTCGGTAATTCATTTAGTCTAATAGTCATTTTCTTCTTTTCTCTCACCATATAATGCGCTAAATCTATGCAATCCATTTTACCCTATTTTCAGGGCGTTCATCTAAAATGAAAATTTCATCTAAAAAATATTAAATTAGAGGCTAATACCAAGTGAGAGAGCATCTTCCAGTATGAGGTAGATGGTTCCTTATAACATCTTAGGTTTTTTAAACTAGTCAAATTCCTCATCCGTTTTGAATTTTCAGGGTTTTGTGGGTAGACCAACTCTTTCCTTATTTAATGGAACTTAATTATGAGAGTTTTCTTGATACATGGCCATGATTTTCAATGATTATTATTTATTGTAAAGTTTCTTGATGTTTTGGTTGGGTTTTGTGTGTGTCGGATGTTGAAAACCCAAATTTTCAGGGTGTGAAAACTTGGGAGAATGTTTTGGAAAAACTGTGCGGCCTCCCAGGAGAAATCATGGGGGCCTCCAAGTGATCTATGCATGGTTTTACAAACTATTCATAAGGGGGTGCACATCCATTTGGAACCTATGAACTTTTTAGTAGAGGTTATTCACACAGTTGTTGCACGATTTGGAAAACCATGTAAGTCAACCGTACGAGGTGCCCCTTCGAATAGTGGGTGTCGCACAATTAGTACACGGTTATCCAAATTGTGTGAGCTAACCTTATGCCTCATTTAAAGAGGAAAAATTACCATTTTTTCTTCCTACCCTATTTCCTTCTTTATCCTCCTTTCTCCTCCATTTTTTGTGCATAATAGGGGGGCCTCTTCCTTTTCTTCATCCCTGAGACTTTGAGATATCTTCCTCATATGATCTCTATTATTTGATCCCTCTATAGAGTTGGATGCATATCAGTAATCTCTTGAATCCACTTGCTTCTCTTTTCCTTTTATATCACCTTAAAAAGCATTAAATCCATGTGAGCTTATTTATCCTATTTTTAGGGTGTTCATATAAAATGTCAATTTATTCCAAATCAGCTCAAGTTAGAGGCTAATATCAGATGAGAATATGTCTACCAAGATTAGGTAGGTGGTTCTTATCTTTTTTTTGTGATTTCATGGTTGTTTAGGGTCTATGGTTTTGAGCATGGCATTGAGCAGTTCGAGTGAGACCCTAATAATTTAATGGTTGTATTTTAATTAATTAACTAAAACCATGAGATACCTATGGTCATTCAAAATCAATTTTACAAGTTTTTTGAGCCTAGTGAGAGGATTTAGAACTTGTGAAGATTAGGTCGAGGTGTGTTATTTATTGAATTGAATTGTTTTAAATTAATTATATTGATTGTTGAGTTCCCTGGGAATTGGACATGCTTGGTCCGAGGATTGATATGGAATTGTTCATCTAGTTTGAGATGATATGATCATGAGGATGATCTTGGTCTGAGAAATTTGGGTGATCTTGATCACCGGTTGGGCGACTTGCTCATCAGGATGAGGTAACTATGTCATCAAGCTATAGTCGAGGCACGTGTGATATTGGATGGTGTTGAACATCGGATGGGATTCATGGTCTCAAGGGCATGAGGTGCTAGAATGGTATGGATTAAGGACTTATTTGGTGATTGTCACTCACCTGTGTTGTCTAATGCATCGTTTGGAGTCATGTACACACAGTAGGACTAAGATGATGAGGTTTTATTGACCACTCATGTGGTTTGAGTCCTCCATTAGATATGGCTTAGGGAAATGGTTGTAGGTGATTGTCATAGAAATCAATAGGGGTGGTGAGGATCCATCGGTTGAAAGTGTTAATATTGTCAGTTGGGGGATGAGGCTCACTATACTTGGGGATGATGGGCTAGAAAATAGGAGGATGGACATTGTTGTTCCTTAGCACGTCAGGATTTGAGCCAAGGGAGATTTTGATAAGGGGTCAAAGGGACCAGGTATTGATTACTGGGGTGTGCCTTTGGGACATCAGATGTTATTTGGACATGTGGTGTCAATTGGCATGAGGTTCGGTGTGTTTTTATTAGAGTTGGAACCTAAGAGTTCACCTAGACTGATTTACATCAAGGGATTCCTTGGGCTATATGCTAAGGATCCTCTCCTCTACATTTATACTAAAAAAGGACAAAGTAGGTGATTACTTCCTTGTGGTTGTTAAGAACAAGAGAATAAAGTTTAATTATATGATGTCCATGCATTGAATTATTTATTTTAGTACACGCCTGCTTAACCACAAATGTAAGATAGGAACGCATTGGTGGCATCCTACTGAGATTCTTTCTCACACCCAACACAATCCCTTCAGGATGCATGTAGATTTTATGGATTTTTTCTCAGGTAAAGGTTCAGGCTCAGGAGATGTATCATAATGGTTTTGTGAGTATGGGATAGAAGGCAAGGGGTCATGGGTTCTTGCCTCAACTGGAGTTTCCTTTTTGATTTTTTCCTTTGTATCAGCATGCTATTATTTGTGTGTACTGAGGTTTTCTATTAGCGAACCTTATCATTATTGAATGTATAACCTATTATGTATGAATGTTCCATTTTAGTATCTACAAATGGCATGTTGTCTTGTTTATTTATTCTGTTGTTTCTATTATTATTTCTTCTACTATTTTATGATATTTCTTATGAATTTTCCATGGGTAGATTACTAGTCCAGTTTCTATTGGTATCTCTTTTTCACTGCCTTATATTTAAATATATACCAATATTATAATTAACACCATTTGAGGGTATATCCTCCCCACTATCACCTATTTACACCCTCACTTCTGTTTGATATCCTTTAGCGTATGGGAAAGCATACTTAAGGCTAGTGGCACTCATCTCAGAGCACTATTCGGGTGGATAAATAGGTCAGGGTACTACAAATGGTATTCAAGAAGTTCTTAACTAGGAATTAGTACTATCATTTAGATGGATACTAATGGTATCAAATGATTTTACTTTTCTATAGTTTTACTATTTGGTCTATGGTAGACCGTAGATTAGAATATTTTCAGAACTAGGTTTAGAACTCATGTTTGAGTGCTTGCGGCCCCATACACAAGAGATGAACCAAGTTACCAGGGGTGGAAATTTCTATTTTTCTTTTCTCATTTTACAATTGATATTATTTCCATCTCGAGTGGTGCACTTGGATGTGAGTATTACCTATTATTATATGTGACCATTGGCCTAGTATGTTAAGGGGGTAGACATTGGACCCTTGTCCTATAACGGAAAGAGGTGCTTATTATGCTTTTGACTAGGAACATAGGATGTTATATATGTATATACATGTGTGACTATGATAAATTGGTTTGTGATTTTCATTAGGGACTAGGATTGTGCTAAGAGGGGTTGGGTTGTTTAAAGTGTCAACAAAGTAAGCTAATCAGTGTTTTCCTGCCTAGCCTCTCTTTGGTGGAACTATTCAACCAACCCAGGCATGTGGTTCCAATGAAATCTATTTTTGATATGTGATATGTATATGTATTGGGAATAGATCTTATTTGAGTAGGTAGGTATGATAATATGGGGTGATGTTGATCACCAGGTTGGGTGAAGAGGTTATCAGATTGAGGCTTCATGGTTCATTAGGATGGTCATGTCCTAAGGAATATGTGATATTCAGCTCTTATATGGGAGATTAAGGGGGCCAAGAGGATGAATGTTGAGTAACATGGTTACGGTGGGGAAGGGTAAGGGTAGTGAGATTGTGATGCCTATTATTGTTTTACCAATCTATGTTATATATATGTTATTATGGTTTTTTGGCCATTATATTGGTATTTAGTGGGATTACACCTAGATGGAATCCAATGGAGCGTTAGGTGGATGATGATTTAGTGCTACTTGAGAATCATAGGATGATACCCTTGAGGGTTGGGAGGAGGCCTCATAGGGTTAGGTAGAGTATGAGCCGTAGGTACAGGCTCAGGTAAAAGCTTCAGTACATGCGTATAAGCCACTATATTTGGAAGCTTTTGGGTTGTAGATTGATGAGTAGCTCAGAGCGAGTCTGGAACTTTTTATCCATGGGAATGATAGGGTAGATCAAGAAGTAGATCCTTCCATGGCATATCTGACTTGAGAGTTCTAGTCGTAGCACCTGCCACTATTTCAGGGGGTAGTGGACCACAGGTGGATGAGAACTAGATTGAGTCGATGAAGATGATATTTAAGTAGCTTGAGACACCCTCATGGTGAAGGGTGAAGCTAGCAATATACATACTCAGAGGACCAAAAAAGCATTGGTGGTATGTGTAGGTCCAAGTAGGAAGACACAAGGGACTATTCTATAAGGACTTTGTGGATAGGTTCTTTGAACACTTCTTTCCAGAGATGTTGAGGATAGAGAGAGCTCAGAAGTTCTTGAACCTACAAAAAGGTGACATGTTTTTCATGGACTATGTCATGACATTCACTTATTTGTCTCGTTTTGCATCCAATATGGTGGGTGATGACACCAAGAGGGTGATTCATTTCAAGGATGGTTTATGGAATGTCATTCGGGTGCTGGTAAACATCTTCAGGTTGGATTCATTCTCAGAGGTAGTTAATCTTGCACTCATAACTGAGGGAAATTTGATAGACTTATCTTTCTTGATTCAATTTAAATTTTAGGTGATGTTAGTGGTGATACTTCTAATATAAGGAAGCAATTCCAAGAGGAGTCTCGGTAGGTTTTTCAATCCATAGACTTGAGTAGACCACCTCAGAGTGGTTCATCGACGGTGTGTTTCCAATGTGGGCAGTCGGGAAATGTCTCAAATTAGTACGAGTATCCTCCAAAAGAGTTTGAATCATGTGGATAGGTTGGGAATATCAAGAGGCTCTATAAAAATCCATCTTGGCTAGCTGGTAGTCAAGGTTTTGAGATTGGACCCAGAGTGGTTCCATGAGCTGGTAGCTGAGATTCAACTGCTTATGGAGGTTGTGGCTGTGATAGTGGAACCCAGCATTGGGTTCAGTGGATGGTGGATGGTGCAGCACTACAAGGAGGCCAGGACTTAGGTAGTTGAGATTTGGGCCAGATACACACATTGAAGCTTCCAGGTGTAGAGTAGGCCAGAGATTCGGTTATGGATAGAGGTACACCATGGGTGTAATTGTGGTTCTTTTGTTTTAATTTGACATGGCCCATGTATAGGCATGTCCATTTTGAGTGTATGATGTGTTTATAATGTAACTATGGACTAACTAGACACTATTAAGTAGGTTGGAATTGGTTTAAATGTGTTATATATATATATATGAGTTGTGTGGTACTGATATTTATATGTGAGCATCAATAGATTCATGGATTATATGAGGTGTGTTGGAATATGGGAATTCAAGTGATGTGGTTTAATTGAGGTGCATGGAACTGGGACTGATTTTTGGAATCTGATGATATGTGGGACCTCATAGGTTCCATGTAAGACATGGGCACAAGGTGTGCATTTGAGGATGTGTGAAATATGATGGGTGTTAGGTATGACACAGGAGAACCTGATGAGGTGCATGAGTGATGATGTGTCACGGGTGGACTTTGAGTCTAGGTATGGTTGGTGCACCATCGATTTTGTTTGGGTTTTGGGTTGGGATGTGACCAGGTTAGGTAACTCCTAAGGTGGGGATCCCTTGAGGTAGTTGACATGTGCCTTTATGACCGGGGTATACCAAGGTGTTTTGAATGATATGGGTATGTTTAGTACCATCTCGGATTTATGTTTTATATATTGAGGATGAGCTATGTTAATTTTGGGATATTGTAACATCTCGAGTTTTTGGAGTGGGTCAAATTCCCCATCTGTTTTGAATTTTTTAAGTTTAGTGGGTAGACCAACTCTTTTCTTATTTAACAAAACTTAATTTTGAGATTTTTCTTGATCCAAGACCTTTATTTTATATGATTCTTAATACTTGGAAAGTGTATCGGTGTTTTGGTAGGGTTTTGGGTGCATCAGAGGATGAAAACCCAAGTTTTCGGGGTGTGAAGACTAGGGTGCATGGTTTGGACAAACCGTGCGGCTTCCTAAGAGAAACCGTGAAACCCTCCAAGTGCTCTGTGAATGGTTTTCCAAATAGTGAAATAGGGGGTTCATAGCCATTTGGAAACTCTATAATTTTTAGTTGAGGTGATTCAAATGGTTGACACATGGTTTGGAAAACTTTGTAGGTTAATTGTGTGAGGTACCCCTTTAGATAGTGGGTGTCACGCAGTTGGAGCACAATTATCCAAAACGTGTGAGAAAACCATGTGCCTCATTTAAAGAGGAAAATTTACCATTTTCCATACTATCCTATTTACTTCTTCCTCCTCCTTTCTCCTCCATTTTTCATGCACATCAGGGGGAACTCTTCCTTTTATTTATCCCTTATTATTTGAGTTATCTTCCTTGTTGAGATCCGTTCTTCAATTCGTCTGCTACGTTGGATGCGTATCGGTAAGACCTTGAATCCGCTTGCTTCTATTTTCTTTTTCTCTTACCTTATGTAGAATTAAATACTTGCGATCCAATTTACTCTATTTTCATGGAGTTAATCTAAAATGTCAATTTCTTCCAAATTAGCTCCTATTAGAGGCTAATTATCATATGAATAAATTTATACCAATGCAAGGTAGGTGGTTCTTATCTTTCTTTGTGATTTCACGGTTGTTTCGGGGGTGTGTATTTGAACGTGCCATTGGGTAGCCCAAGAGAGACCATAATAATTTAATGGTTGTATTTTAATTAATTAATTGAACTCATGATATGCCCATGGGAATGTTTAATCAAGTCTACAAACATTTTGAGCCTAGTGATACGCTTCCAACCTTACGTTGATTAGGCTGGGGTGTGTTATTTATTGAATTTAATTATTTTAAATTAATTATATTTATTGTTGAGTTCCATGGGAACCAGACAGACATGGATTAGGGATTGATATGGTGTTGTATATCTAGTTTGAGGTGATATGATCGTTGAGACGGGATTGGCTTGAGGCATTTGGGTGATGTTGATCACCAGTTGGGCGACTTGGTCATTGACATGAAGTGAATATGTCATCAAGCTATAGGTGAGGCTCATGTGATATTGGATGGTGATAACCATCGAATGAGTGATGTGGTTATAGGGGAATGAGGTGTTGTAATGGTGTGTCTTAGGGACTTATTTGGTGATTTCCACTCACCCATGTTGGCCAATGCACTATTTAGAAACATGTGCACATAGTAGGAGTCAGATTATGAGGTGGTATTGACCACTTGTGTGGGTAGATAACTTCATTAGATGCAACTTAAGGAAATGGTTGGAGGTTATTTCCATAGAAATCCATATGAATTGTGAGGAGTCATCGGTTGATAGTGTTGTGACAATCGTTTGGGAGTTGAGGCTCACCATACTTGGGGCCAATGGGCTATGACTTATTTAGGAGGATGTACATCGTTATTCCTCAAGACATCAGGCTTCAAGCTGATGAGATATTTCGAGTAGGGGTATAAGGGACTAGGTATTGATTATTGGGGTGTGCCTTTGGGATATGAGATATTGTTTGGACACATGGTGTCAGTTGGCACAAGGTGTTGGGTGTTTTTATTAGATGTGGAACCTAAGGGTTCACCTGGACTGATTTACATTAGGGGATGACTTAGGTTGTACGCTAAGGATCCTCTCCTCTAAATTTATACCGGTAAAGGCTGAAGTAGTTGATTTCTTCCTTGTGTATATTAAACACAAGGGAAGAAAGTTAATTATATGATGTTCATGCACTGCCTTATTTATTTTAGTGTACACCTACTTAACCAAATATGTAATATAGGCATATGTTGGTGGAGGCCTAGTGAGATTCTTTCTCACACCCTACATGGTCCCTTCAAGACGTGTGTATATTTTATGGATTTGCGCTCAGGTAAAGGTTTTGGCTCAGGAGCTGTATCTTAGTGGTTGTGTGTGCATGGGATGGAAGACAAGGGACCTTGGGTTCTTTCCTCAACTAAATTATGAAAATCCTTATCTTTATTACACATTAATTCATGATTTATTACATAAGATTGCACATTTACAACCTGGAACATTGAGAAGTCTCATGTCTTTGGGAATTAGGTGCATTTCATAATAATTTAACATAGGAAAATACATCATCTTTATTGAAAACTTCCTTAACATGTTCATAATATTACTTCATACTTAGAATTTCATGGGATAACTTGGGGACATACATAAGAAAGGGGTGAGATATAAAGCTCAGTAAAGGAATAAACATGACATAACATGATAAAATTAATACATGTTAGAAAATAGGCATATCAATGAGACATAAATGGGGTGATAATCATAAAAATGAACAATGATTCATGATATAGAATGATAATCATAAAGGTAACATGGTAAATGTGGAAACAACTTAAAACACTACATCATAAACATATATCAAGGCTAACTGCCAATACATCATGATATAAAATGTCCTATTATGGATTAGGTTCACTCCCTAATCCCTTGAATGAAATCTCATGAACTAAAACATTATCCAATTCATTGAAGTTCTATATAATTTTGGTCACACCTATCACTTTCATTTCATTCCCATTCTTAAGTGTGCCACATATATCATACAACATGGATTCAATTTTCATCAATTTTATTCAATAATCAAGGAATGTGTAATAAATACATGTAATTCACCAAAAAAATATGTATAAGTTAATAAAGGTGAAAACCCTTGATAGTAATTTAGTATGGGTATTCACTACACATTTGTTTGGCATGGAAAATTATGGTGAAATTTCAATAGCATAATAGGGGCGTATAAATGTTCATGGAAG
The DNA here is from genome assembly GCA_963277665.1 of Viscum album. Taxonomy (NCBI): domain Eukaryota; kingdom Viridiplantae; phylum Streptophyta; class Magnoliopsida; order Santalales; family Viscaceae; genus Viscum; species Viscum album. Next base: position 751,269,904 of record OY728132.1, on the reverse strand, counting down.
GGATTTATGAGAGTGAAATGGGTCTCTCATCATATAGAAATAAAATGGACAGTAATGAGGATATGGAAGAACATATCGCATCATTAGTAATTGGAGATAGAAGACATAATATAATAAATAAACTTGAATAAAGAAGAGAAAGAAAAGAACCCTTGCCTTGAGAGTGTGATTCCAAATGCTTGGGAGGAGCTTATTAAGAGATTGAGGGTACTTTGGGAGGAATCTAGATAGGGGGGAAATTAAGGACATGATATAAGGATTTTGAGTGAAGATAAATGTCAGGTTGTGTAGGTTTATATCGTAAATGAGTGGGGAATTATTTATCATTTCTCAAACATAGGTTTTTGACTCTATGTAATAAAATAAGAAAAACCAAAAATATTCCCATGGTTTTTTCCCATGGTTTCTACCAAAGGGTAGTGTTTTTAATTATTTTATAATTATAAGGGCCTAACTTATTAAAATAATACCCTTGATGATGTGTAAGTGAGCCATACTCTTAAAGAAATGATTTTAAAACCTTAAAATATATTAATGGTTTTTGAAGATTCATAAAATATTTATAAAATTAATAAAATAAACATAAAATCACATTATTATAAAATTAAAACATATATTTTTTCATGAATACCCTTTATAGTATTTATTAAATCAGTTTTGGGTCATTATGATGTCATAATACACACCATATATCTATACCGTATTTAATTTTTACCCAGAAATTCGACTCTCATAAAATCATGAAAAATTCACCGTTGGATAATTTTGAATTTTTTATTCTAAAAATAATATTAATTTTATATAAATAATTTTCTAAATATTTAAATTTTTACTTTTAAAATAAGAATAAACATTTATTGAGAAATGTTGGGTTTTTTGACAATAACAATTTCCAAACCCTTATAAAAATTACATTTAACTTCGTAAAAATTATACGATAATTTATATTTGATAAAAATATTTCATAATTATTTTTTACTAAAATATTATTTATTTCAAAAATACATTAATTCATAAAAATAAATGCGTTAAGTGAAATTGAATACCAAATAAAAATTAAATTTGAATTTTATTATATCAAAATCATTTATAAAGTAATAATAAGAAGTAAATATAAACATTATTCTATTGAAAATAAAATATAAATTTTTATATTATTATGGTCTTAATACATATCCCTTTAATACACCAGAAAATGCCCTAAGGGTAAGGTGTATGATGATGAGACTTTCATGGGGTGGTTCGGCGTACATGGTTTGGATTGTGATCTCAATGAGATTGAACTTCTCCCATAAACGATTTCACTCATGCTTAATTTATTAGATCTAATCTTGGGATTGGTCAAGGGAAAATTCCATAGATTCTATCTCCCTCAGAATCTCTGATAAATGGGCTTCATAGGGTACTATCTTGCTAGTTGTTCTTTTGTCTGTGTTAATTGGATTTCATAAAACCCTATATTTATACTAATCATGTTATCACTATTCAACGGCTATATTATCAATGGTAATGATTCTTGGTGGTCTTTTAAATATGAGAGGATATAATAAAACCAAATAATTTCATGTGTTTTTTATATCTATATTATATAAAAATGCATTTAATTAAATCATAAGGGGAGTTTTATTTATAACTGTTAGGTCCACTAGGCTAGAAACCCTGAGAGGGGTTGAATTAGGGTATGGTAGATTAAAACAATTTCCCCTTTTGATCTTGTTTAATTTTTAAAAAACTCTATTCTCTATCCTTCCCATTATAGAGTATGAAAAAATATTAAATCATGCACATGACATAGTAATTTTACTTGATTCTCCCTCACTGGGTTGTGTCCAAGAAGCATACACCAGCGATGTGTCGATGTACCAAATCCACTATAAGTGAACTTATACTTAAAAATTTTGGAGTAAACTCATTTTCCCTTCTGGTTTACAACCAATCACAATTGAAAGCTCACTGCTCTTTCAACTGAAGTGTGCTCACTACTTCTTCAGAAGATCCACTCACAGTTTATAGACTTGTAGGTCCTTTCATTACCAAAAATGAATGAATACTCTAATATATTTAGATTCTCTATTAAAATACCACTTTCATACACTAATAAATATCCCTTTGTCAATAAACACTGGGAAATACCTTTTGAACTTACTTTTGTAAAGCTCACTGCTTTGCGAAGCTCCCAATTTCGCAAAACTCAAATAAGCCTTCGCAAAGTTTATGCCTCTTCATGAAGCTCACAAGTTCACAAAGATCACTAGTTCATAGAGATCACTATGGCATTTGTAATTTCACAAAGCTCAAACAAGCCTTTGCAAAGTACACCTCTTTCATGGAGCTAGATTATCCATCGCGAAGTTTCTTCCTTTCACGAAGCACACTACCTCTATGAACTTCCTTTGTGATTCGAGAGCTATAAGTTTTTCGTGAAAACTATCTTCTTTTATGTTATGGTGGAGGCATATTTATATTTGTTTCCCAACAACTCCAAAACCTTATGCACCATGTTAGTTCTACATAATCCCAAATCTCAAAGCTCCAAAATTTTATCTGAAATTATCTCTTCTTCACGAAGCTTCATGGAAATTTTTTGGATCACAAAGCTCATAGTAATCACAGAGCATTCCATCAATTCCTTTTCACCACCTCTGCAATTCTCATCATAATCATAGAGCCTTTCATAAAAACTTTTTCACCACCATAATGCTCCCTTGTAATGATCTTCACCTCTGCCATTCATGAAGCTCGTCGTAATCATATAGATCGCCATAAATATTCTTCATGTCTTTGAAGAATCCACTTCATAAAGCCCATATTTGAGAAACGTCATTCCTTTTCCATATTTTAATGAGATCTTCAAGGAAACCCACTTTTCTCAATTCTCACCAAACTCAAAATTTTGGACCCCAAAAATCTTAGCAAACACTAGAAAATAGTGCCACCTTGTATCTGTTCTTTTTGTACCATCTCCCGATCTTCCATTATTTTTTCAAGGTTCTTTATCAACATGGGTTTTCAAAAATATCTATATAAATTTAAAATTCACCATGAAAACCTTATTTTTTAACAAACACAACCAACTCAAATATACTGCAATGATACCTTGATATCTTTTTTCCCGACAATAATAGTTTGGGTCATTAAAATTTTCCACCCATCAGAAATTTTACCCTCACAATTTTCATTACAAACACTAAAATAGATGGTGGTAATTATGTTTCATCACTTCCTATGGTTCTCATGTTTCTATTCTTCAAACTTGTGGTTTCTCCACAGCACTTTGACCAGGTGCATTATCTTATTTCATAGAACTTTTTCTCTACAATATAATATCTTCACCGATTTCTCCTCATATGAGATATCATTCTCCAATAGTACCACCTCTAGATTAAGTACATGTTAGGGGTCTGGTATATACTTCCTTGATAGGGATGCATAGAATACATCATGTACTTGAGATAGGTTAGGTGGGAGTTCTAGTCAATAGGCCACCACTTCGATGCGATCAAGGATCTCAAAGGGACCGATGTATCTTGTACTAGGATTTCCCTTCTTCCCAAATCTCATTACTTTCTTCCATGGAGGTATGCAGAGGAATACCATGAATCCAACATCAAAATCTAGGTCTCATCATTTATTTTCAGCATAGCTCTTCTATCGACATAGAGTAGCCTTAATGTGTTATTGAATGGTCTTGACCTTTTCCACCATTTCCTCGACCATATCAGGAGCTAGCAATTTACATTCCCCAAATTCATCCCAACATCCAGGTGTTATGAACTTATTTCTATAAAGGGGTTTATAGGGAGCTATTTGGATGCTTGAGTGGAAACTATTATTGTATGAGAACTCGACCAGAGGATGATTTTGATCTCATCCTCCTTTGAAGTCAATTGAGCATTCTCTCAACATGTCCTCAAGTGTCTGGATAATCTACTCAAATTGAACATAATTTTGAGGGTGATAAGTCATTTTGAAGTTCAACATGGTATTTACAACATTTTAAATACTCGTTAAGAACTTGAAGGTAAATCTTAGATCTCGATCGGATACAATTGATAGTGGCGTTCCATACAGACTCACCACTTTTCTAATGTATATCCTTATAAGTTGATCGAGTGATAAGTCCTATAGAATCACAATGAAGTGTATAGTTTTTATAAGATAATTCACCACAACCCAGATAGTGTTATTTCCTTCTGATGTCTCTGGAATACCAGTGAAAAATTCTATGGTGGTTTTTCCCATGTCTATTTAGGTATGGGTAATGGTTGAATCATCCCCTTGGATTTTTGAATTTTTGCCTTCACTTGTTGATATACAAGACATCTTGATGCATATTCCATGATCTCCTTATTTATATTGTCCCACCAATAGTTCTCTTAGATATCTTGATACATATTTGTGATTTCTAGATGAATGGAGAATTTTGAGCTATATACAAGATCCAACAACTCCTTATTTAACTCATGATTTGATGGTACACAAAGTCTTGGACAAAATATCACAACTCTATATTCATTAACATTGAACTCTGAGAATTTTTCTTTTCTTATATTTTTCACTTTCTTTTAAATTCATACATCATCTCTTTATGCATCCATTATCTTCTCTATAAGGGATGGTTGAGAAATCATTTGTGAAAGGATTGATGATGTTCCTTCCATTATTATTACCATGTCCATCCTTTTCAAATCTATGAAGATTGGATCCTTCTCAATTATCATCAATGATAAAAATTATTGGATCCTTTCTACTTAGAGCATCTTCCACTTTATTTACTTTTCTAGGATGGTATTGGATTGATCATTCATAGTCCTTTATAATCTCTAACCATCTTCATTAGTGCATATTCAACTATTTCTATGTAAATATATACTTGAGTATTTTTTTCCATATATATTTCACACTTATCCCTAAAGAGATAATGACACCATATTTTCAATTTAAAGATCAATGCAGCCAACTATAGATTATACATTGGGTAGTCATATTCATGAACTTTCAATTTCCTTAAAGAATAGGCTATCACTTTGTCATTCTGCATTAACACACAGCCCAATACCTTCTTTTAATCATCACTAAATACCATGAAAAGTTCTCCACTTTTGGGTAGTAGTGTGATTACAAATGTAGTGATAAGCCTCTTTTTCAACTATTTAAATCTCTCTTAACATTCCTCATTCCAAGAAAACTTGACTCCCTTCTGAGTTATCTTGGTTAGAGGGTTTGACAATTGCGAGAAATTTTTCGCAAATTGACGATTGTACCAAGATAATCTAAGGAAACTACGAATATATGTCATGGATGTTGGACTTGGATATCCTTCAATTGCTTCTATATTTTAAGGGTTTATAGATATCTCATTTCTTGTGATAATATTTCTCAAGAATCATACATCCTTTAACCATAACTCACATTTTTTTACTTGGAATAAAGCTTCTCCTTTCGTAAGGTATTTAACACAGTGCTCGGATTCTTCTCATGATCCCCCTTTCTTTTGAATTATATTATAATATAATCTATAAATACTACCAAAAATTTGTTGAGGTAATCTCTAAAGACTATTCATCATGTCCATGAAGATTTCTGGAGCATTAGTGAGTCTGAATGGAATTACTATGAACTCATAGTGCATGTACCCAAAAAGTCATCTTGGGGATATGCTTCTTCATCCTAACTTGGTAATATCCCAACTGTAGATCCACCTTGGAGAAGTACTGTGCTCTACGTAGTTGAGTGAAAAATTCATCAATCCATGGAAGATAATACTTTTTCTTTATCGTGATCATGTTGGGCTCATGGTAATCAATGCAAAGGCGCATTAGCCCATTATTATTTTTGACAAAGAGGACTGGTGTACCCTATGGTGAAGCACTTGGGAGTATGAACCCTTTATCTAGTTTATACTATAGTTGTTTCTTCAGCTCCTAAAGTTCCACAATATCCATTCTATATAGAGTCTTGGATAACGGTAATTCCCTAGGTATAAACTAGATTGAAAATTCAACCTCTCAGATAGAAGGAAGACCAGAAAATTCTTTGGGAAACACTTTAGTGTATTCCCTCAAAATGGGAATGTCTTCAAGGATGATAATTTCCTTAGACTCAATAATTAGAGCTAGATATTATTTCTCATAGAGAAATAATACCCATTCTTGAGATATTGGTGCTAAATAAGATTCATCCATATCTTTACATTTGTAAATAATTGAAGGATGATTCATGATACAGAGATTGATTTCCTTCTCATGCAAATTTATGTTGGATATATATAGGGAGATCCAATACATACCAAGAATTGCATAAAATTACACCAAAGGGAGAATCACAAGGTTCACTGGGAAGTTTAACCCATAAATTTTGATTGGGGAGTGGTTATATAGTTAGGATGAAATAATTTCCCCATTTTTCATTTTCACTGACAACTCTACTTTCATGCTTTGTGATGGTGTGTGAATAGTTTCACTAAAATTTCATGATATTAAGGAATGTATAGAAGTAGAATAAAAAAGTGTGTTTGTTATTCTTAAATGAATAACTATCATACCTATCACCACTTTGTTGTCGGGATCCACCTTAGCATTTTTAATAGCATAAGATCACCCTTGATTCCTTGGAGGTTGTTGGTTGTCTCCAAAAACCCATGGCTTAGTGAATTGGTTTGTAAAGTGCCCTAGTTTCTTGTAGTTTAAGTAATGAAAAACGCATTGAGGGTTGAATAGATCATTCCTTTCCTCCATCACATTAGTGGGTTTCTACCATCGGTAATTTCTAGTTAGGTGTCCTTCATTCCCACACCTAAAGCATTTCCTCATCCCACTTAGGCAATTTTCAGGGTGCTTCCTTCCACACTTTTGAAAAGTGGGATATTAAAATTTATTAGTGTCGTTAGATTTCTCCATCAGACTGCTAGAATTAAACTCCAATTTCCACTTCTTATCCCTATGATTCCCTTGAGATTAACCGATCTTCATTTCGAATTTAAGGGAACATCATAAAATTTCTTCATATCTATCAAAGTCTCAGATCACTTGGGATTTTCGTAGACTAGGTTTTAGCCCACCAAAGAGGCGGTCAACCTTAAACTCAGGAGTAATGACAAAACTAGAGGCATGTCATGCAAGTATTTTGATTTTTTCCCAGTACTCCCTAATAGAATCATCATATTTTTTCTTGAGGGAAATTAAATCTCTTTCCATTTTAAGATAGAAAGTGTGAGGACAATATTTATTAAGAAAAAAAATGGAATTCCTTCCACCCCATCACTTTGATGTCTTCCTCTGGATTCATATTCTTGATCAATGTCTACCACTGATAAGAAGTAAATATAAGCATTATAAAGTAATGATAAGAAGTAAATATAAAAATTATTATATTGAAAATACAATATAAATTTTTATATTATTATGGTCTTGATACATATACCTTTACTAAACTAGTAAACGCTCTAAGGGTAAGGTGTGCGATGGTGATACTTTGATGGGGTGGTTTGGTATACATGGTTTGGGTTGTGATCTTGATGAGCTTGAACTTCTCCCATAAATGGTTTCTCTCATACTTAAGTTATTGGATCTCAGCTTGGGATTGGTCAAGGCCAAAGCCCAGAGATGTTATATCCCTCATAATCTATGATAAATGGGATTCATAGGGTATTATCCAACTAGTTGAGATCATCACTTCCTTTATTTATGTCAATTAGATTTGTTAAAACCCTATATTTATACTAATCATGTGATCACTATTGAATGGATATATTATCAAAGGTAATGATACTTAATGGTCTTTTAAATCCAATAGGATATAATAAAACCAAAGAAGTGCATGTGTTCTATATATCCATGATATATAATAATGTATTTAATTAAATCATAATGTGATTCTTGAAGGTTCTGAGTGCAGTGGAAGTGTGGTTGGATGAAACCCAACTTTGATTTTTACCATGATCAATGATTATTCTGGGATCAATATAACAATGAACACCAGTCTCTGTGGAATAGAATCAAAGATTTAGATAAATAAGGAAGAGTCCTGAAACCTTTAGAGAGGATCTTGCACATTATGTTTATAATTAATTTAATTAATTTTATAAAGAAAATAATACATGGATCTTCAGTATTTTCTTCATTGATGGTGTTGATCATCTGAAATGACCCTTCCAGATTATCTCGTTGCGCTTGTAAGGATCCAAACTAGAATCCCACTAGCATTGATCCACATGTTATCCAATGGCCTCTGATCGACACCGCTCGTTCTCCGGGTGCTAGTATGGCGAAGCAAGTGTATTGTGTCAGTCGTTCATGATTGCTTGTTCTTCAGACTTAAAGAACATATCTCTTTATTGAGAGGGGTGGGAAGAGGATTCGAGAGGGAAATTTTTTAGCTCGACAATTCTCAATTCACCGGGTGTGCGATTCGGTGTGGTGTGGTGTCTGGCACAATAGGCATACTTGTCTATTTATATGCATGGAAATTCAGTTACAGTATTTAATTGCATAACAGCAATTAAATACATTCATGAACTTAGAGAAAACCCATGTTCATAATAATAATATCGTATCATTATTTATGGTGCACCAACTTGCGCAAAATGGAATTATAAATAAAATTATGCGTCACAAAATAATAGCAATGTCATTATTATTTTAACTTGTGCCAACTAGTTAAATAATTATTTACCATATTACAAATAATTATTTTACTACCGGACCGGCCTTGGTCTGCTCGAACTCCACTTCCATTTATTGAACACCCGAATAAATAAATAAATAAATTATTCTCTTAAATAAATATTTTATTTACAAACTAGTAAATAAATATTTATTAAATGTTTAATAAAATAAATAAATACATTTTATTGAATTTATGCGATCATTTTAACTTGAATAAAATTATTCCACAGTCTTGATAATAATATTTATTTCATTAATTAAATTCAAATAGAATTTAACCAAGACCACTAAAAACACTTAGTGTGTGGCCCTCTAGGATTATTTCTCGTTGGCATTAGGTGGGATTGCCTAAAGTCTAAGAGTATTGTCTAGAAATGAGTCAAGGAACCCAAGAGAAAGAACATAAATTCACAACAATGACATCCACATACGAACGCTCACTGTGTAATATAATCCCTTTGTCACAATATCTCATCAAGAAAGTTTCATGATAGTGTCATCAACTTTTATACTTGATACGTTGTTTTTTGACTACCTGAAATATGTTGGAGTTGGTCATCTAGAACCAACTACTTTGTACTTTATTCATTAAATAAAAAAAACCTTATCACATCTTGATTGTTCTTATGCATGACATGTCATGTGATAATGTCCTAAGGATAGCTATTGCATTAAAGGGTCGTAGCGGATCCCTGCTATGATGAGAACCTAGAAGTGCCATAACACTGTTCTTGAATGTATGTTCTATGGCCGGATGATATTATTTGAGGGACACAAATAATAAAGGTCATTAGGGGTGAGGACTCATAAAACTTTGAGGCACCTTCTCATGGTGTGCTCCCTTGGTAATATCCAGGAGGATATTATGAGAACGAGACCCGCCAGTAGGAAATCCACATTTCATAGTGTCATTGGATGTTCCTATCTACAAACATGTGTATTGGTCCTTATACTTTAAGATTATTATTAATGGGTATTACAACTCATGCACTTAGATGTATTGATGAAAACGGTGACGACACACTTTTTGCAGTGAGGTAGGATACGTTGGGTGCGTCACGAGTAATACTGCATTAATAGATAATGCGAGAAAGGATTTTTCCCTTCCATTCCATAATGGAAGTAGATATCTCAGGCCCTTTGATGGAATTGATATAGCCTAAATAAATCCATGGCCATGGTAAGGTATGGGAAAGTTCAATTCCGGGAAGTCAAAGAAATAATAATCAAGCACATGGGTTGATGGCACTAGCATGAAACCCGCTTGATTGGAGATATCGAGACAAAGGGATTATATTACACGGTAAGCGTTCGTAAGAAGTGACACGTCATTGCGGCATTAACTTCTTTCTCTATGGGTGCCTTGGCGTGTTGCTAGATGCTAACCTTGGACTTTAGGAAGGCTCAGCCTAATGCCACCGAGAAAGAGTCCTAGAGGGTCACACACTAAGTGTGTCCACGTATCTCAGTTAAATATTAATTTAACAAGTTAAATAAATATTATTCCCAACTGTGGTTTAATAATTATTTAAGTATGTCTAATCGCATTTATTTTGACACTAGTTATTCGAGAGAATATATTGTGGACAAAATAATATATTTATTAGCGAGTAATGCATTTACATTTATTTAAGAAATAAATAGTCATTACTCAAGGTCTAATAAATGTGGTGGAGAAAAATGGAAAATAAAAGTACACGTCGTGTATATTAAATATACACGCCGTGTAGTTTTATGGAAAACAAGTACACGACGTGTATTAATTATTACACGCCGTGTATTTTTTCTAGTTGGGATTTTGAGGATTTAATATTATTTTATTAAATGATATTTATTATAATCAGTGTGGGCGCATGTCAATGAATTAATAATTCGACATGGGGGTTTTCAATAAGAGTTAATGAAATAAATAAAACACGTAACGCATTTATTTATTGTCATAACTCTATTAACCTCAAACCCTATTATAAATATCCTCGCAACCCCAACATTTAAAAGAGTCATAGTTGTGCACAACGGATTCGGAAATACTCTCAAGCTAAGAGAGAATTCCCTTTCCACCAAGAACGCCCTCAAGTTACAAGAGCAAGATCCTCCATCAGATCAAGGCGGTCGAAGGTGGACATCACAAGCGAAGAATCTTCCGCGCTAGCACCCAGATATCCCTTCAGCGACGTCCGGAGATACGTGACACACGTGTGGATCACCGCTAGAGAAATCCTACACTTGGATTCTACGACGCAACGACGGATCACCGAATCGTGACCGGACACATCAACGAAGAAATAATTCCAACGAGGTAATTCTTATGCATTAAATAAATTAATTATAATCAACATATGATGATCCTCCTCAAGGGTTATGGGACTCTTTTTTTCTTTTTGTTCTTCGTTCTATTCCGATGATTCGGCGTTTTATATCGTGACAGATCTCGGATTGAACGTTGTTTAATGTTAAAATTAAAGTTGGGCTAACCCACCAACGCACTTCCGTTGTGCCCGGAACCTACAAGTGGTATCAAAGGGAGGTTATATCGTTGATTATAATTATTTAGTTTTTCGTTGGTAATTTACGCATTTAATAATTTAGTTATTTCAATTCAAGTTTAATCGTTCTGGAAATCTGAATATCGAGATCTATTCCTCCTCCCTCGTTTCTCATTCACCTCACAGAAACGATTTTTTCTTTTAATTTTGATTAAAATAAAATAGAGGAACTCATTCGGAGGAGCCAAACGTTTCTGGACATATAACACCATAATACACGGCGTTTATTCGGAAGTACACGTCGTGTAGTCTAGGTTCAATACATTGACTGATCTGCCAAATCAGGCCGTGTATTAGATTATTTCTAAGAATTTAAGACACCGTGTGTTGACCAGAAACAGGTGGCACAGGGTTTCCAGAATACACGTCGTGTGGTCCAATGAACACAGCGTGTAGTCCCTTCGGGTCAGGGTTGGGTCATGTACTCCGTACACGGCCTGCCCGGCTGGAAACCATGTAACGCGGAAACTACACGGCGTGTGTCCCACTGTACATGCCGTGTACTTCGAAAATTTCTGAAGTACATTAACACACCCTATCCCTGGGCATGTACTTCGGATGGACGTTGAAGAAAAGTACACGCCGTGTAGTCGGAACTACACGTCGTGTACTCACCCAAATTATGTAGATTTATTAAAATTTATTATTATATTATACAAACCCTTGAGACGTGTACCATGGTGCAGGCGTAAAGCTGAGGCACAACACGTGATAGGTGTTTTATATATATGTGTTTAATTTAACATCTGCGTAATAAATGGGAATTCATCGGGTTGCCTCCAATGTACAAGTTACGTACAAGGATAATTTTAAATGAATTTATTTGTTTAAAATTATAATGGATGAGAATCTCAAGGAAATTCAGAAAATGGATTTAAGATAAAAGGATTGATTAATTAAAGAAAATTAATTTATTCGAGCGTGATTTAACGATTAAATAATTGAATTCTAGTTTTATTTATGAGTAAATATCGTTGCATGTATGGATGATCATGAGCTAGACCGAGACCTTTGTATGTGAATGGTTTCTTTTAATTTATTTATTTAAATTAAATTTTTTGGCCTGCGAGCCATCTCCTCATTAATATGTAGGGTCTGTGCGCTCAAGGATTCTTTTATGTAAAAACCCCTTTTACCCCTCACCTGCATGTGAGATAAATGCATATGTAATGGATGGAGCTCCCAAGCTAGTGGAGGCAGTTCAAGTCAGGAGCCAAGGTGAAACCAATCCAAGGAGATACAAAGGTGGACAAGTGGAAAGCTGTAAACACGAACCCGAAAGGTTCAAGGTGTTTCTCCCCTAGGTCTTGGGTTAGTTTATCAACCGCTAGATAAACTAACCAATAGAAAAGCTCATGATCGTACCATTTATTTTATTCCTGTCAGTTGCATGGTTTATTTATTGTGGTGTGTTGTCACAATCACACAATTAATGAATTAAACGAGCATGCAAGATGGAACTAAAATAAAACCGGCTTATACGTAAATATTATCTTAGACATGGTTAATCACTTAAGTATATCCCACTTAATATTAACAAGCATGTAATCAAAGATAATAAAATGGCAATTTACGTATAAGGATAAAATCCCTCAAAATAAATATTAAGTCGTCATAGCCTTCCATAATCTTGGTTAGAATCTAACCATAGTTCAAAGTGCTTGACCAACCCTAGTTGGGGTGCTTTCAATTATCGAGGAATTCTAATTCAAGGTTTTGGGTTGACTTGACTTGGTTCGCATCAAGGGTTGACTGCCATAGTAGGACTTGGTGTGACCAAGAGGCAAAGGTTGAGGAAATCCAAAAAGGATTTCAGGATTGGGGAGTCCACTCAGCGGATCAAGGAGCTGCGAGTTAATGCAGTTGGCATTTGGAATGCCTACCTAAAACCCTTCAAGTTGCTTGACCAACCCTAGTTGGGGTAATGCGAAGGGCAATATGGATCCTTTACACTAGAATATTCATGAAACAGAATATTCTGAAGTCAATGGTGAGGGCTATTAGATTTTGATAAAATAGTGGGAGACTAATAAGTATTAATTTATTTATTTGTCTCAATTTTTGTAATAAAGTACTAAACCTTTGCTCATCTTAATTTGTAGAAACGGAAAGAAAATGACTTCAAACATATCATTGCGCACCATACTCGAAAAAGAAAACCTTCTCACCAGCACCAATTTCCAAGAGTGGTAGAGGCGTTTACGCGTCATCCTTCGCTACGAAAGAAAATTATATGTGCTGGAAGAGCCTATTCCAGTTGCGCTTGGGAAAGAGGCTAGTGATGAGGAATTATCTCTCTACATGAAACACATGGATGATTCCACATATGTCCAGTGTTTCATGCTATCGGCCATGTCTAATGATCTCTTGAAGCAACATGAAAACATGGACGCGTATAGCATGATGTCTCACCTTAAAGATCTCTACCAAGAGAAGGCGAGACAGGAGAGGTATGAGATCTCCAATGCTTTTTTTACCACGAAGCTTGGAGAGTCTGCGCCAGCTGGGCCTCATGTAGTCAAGCTTATTGGCTACATTGAACACCTGGACATCTTAGGGATTAAATTCTCGGATGAGTTGCGTACAGATCTCATCCTATCATCACTGCCTAAGACCTTCTCTAGCTTCATTGTAAACTATAACATGGGTGGCAATGAGAAGAGTCTATCAGAGCTTTTGACCTTGATTCGCCAGGTAGATAAGGACATGGGGAGTGACAAACCCGCGGTCCTTATGGTGAACAAGAAAAGGAAGGACAAGGAAAAGGGGCCAAAGACTTATAAACGGTCTGAAGCCCCCGAGCACCGTCCCTCCAAGAAGGGGAAGATCCAGAGGCAGGGAAAGGAACGGGAGGTAGTGTGTTTTTAATGTGGCAAGAAGGGCCACTAGAAGAGGAACTGCACCCAGAAGCGTGGGGATGCTAAAGGTGCATTTGTTATTGAGTGCAATCTTTCTATTTCTACACATTGGGTGTTAGATACAGCTTGTGGGGCTCACATTTGTATTCAAATGCAGGAACCAAGTAGATTTAGAAAGATCGCTAGAGGAGAGGTGGATCTTTGAGCTGCCAATAGCACAAGGTTGGCTACGTTGTCTATTGGTGACTACCACCTCTCATTGCCGACTGGGGTGATTTTGGTTTTACATAACTATTATTATGTGCCTAGTGTTACCAAGAACATAATTTCTGTATCTTGTTTGGATATGGATGGATTTGTTTTCAAATTTGGAAATAAGGGTTGTCTCTTTTATAAGAACAACGTATGTTATGGTATGGAACATTTAAATAATGGTTTGTATGTATTGAATTATGAAAACCAAGTGTTGGCAATCGATAACGAAACAAACTCACATGACTCATACATCACTCAGTTATGGCATCACCGCCTTGGTCATGTGAACGAGAAGCGTTTGACAAAGCTCTGCCAAGATGGCTATTTAGACTCTACTGAGCTAAAACCACTTGATAGATGTCACGCTTGTTTACAAGGAAAAATGACCAAGCCGCCTTTTGGTGGACAAGGTGAAAGGGCCACAAAGCTTCTAGGATTGGTACACACGGATGTGTGTGGACCATTTCCAGTAGAAGCTAGAGGTGGATATTCTTACTTCATTACTTTTACTGATGATTTGAGTAGATATGGCTATGTCTACTTAATGAGTTATAAGTCAGAGTCCTTAGAGAAATTTAAGGAATTCAAGAATGAAGTAGAGAATCATCTTGGTAAGAAGATAAAGAAGCTTCGATCGGATCAAGGTAGAGAATATCTGAACCAAGAGTTCATCAATCTTCTACGGGAGTCTGGGATTCTATCTCAGCTCACTCCTCCTTATACACCACAGTGGAATGGTGTTAGTGAAAGGAGGAACCGCACCTTGTTGGACATGGTGAGGTCTATGATGAGTCATGCGGATCTTCCATTATCCTTTTGGGGATATGCATTACAAACTACAGCATACACATTAAACCGAGTACCAACTAAGGCGGAAAATGGAATTCCATCTGAGTTATGGAATGGAAGGAAACCCACTTTGTCGCACACACGTGTATGGGGATGTGAGGCATTTGTTAAGGCCTTCTCAGGAAACAAACTAGCACCCCAGGGCATGAAGTGTATCTTTATAGGATATCCCAAGGAAACGAAAGTATATTACCTATATAACCCTCAAGACAAGAAAGTGACTGTCACTAGACAAGCCATATTTCTTGAGAGGGGTCACATCCTCAAGAAGGATAGTGGGAGCAATATTGACTTCGACGAAGTTGATGCTCAAGATACACAGGAGTTGGTACAGGAACAAGTTCTGCAGGTCCCTATGGAAGAGTTTCCAGAACCAAAAGTACTGCGTAGGATCTCAAGAGAGGTAAGGGAACCAGAGAGATTTGGTTTCCTAGTCACCGAGGATGGTGAATCATTATTGTTGGACAATGATGAACCTCTATCCTACAAGGAAGCAGTAGAAATCTCAAAAGCTGCAAGATGTCTAGAAGCTATGAATTCTGAGATGGATTCCATGTATTAGAACCAAGTTTGGGATCTGGTCAATGAGCCAGTTGATGTAAAGCCTGTTGGATGCAAATGGGTATTCAAAAGAAAGATGGACATGGAAGGTCAAGTTAGCACCTATAAATCAAGGCTAGTGGCTAAAGGATTCAGGCAGCATCAAGGAATTGACTATGATGAAACCTTCTCGCCAGTTTCCATGTTTAAATCCATAAGAATCATACTTGCCATAGCAGCTTACCATGACTACGAGATTTGGAAGATGGATGTCAAAACAGCATTCCTTAATAGGAACCTTCAGGAAGATGTCTATATGACACAACCAGAAGGGTTTGTGACACCAGGTGAAGCCAAATGGGTTTGCAAGTTGCAGAAATCCATTTATGTATTGAAGCAAACATCCCGGTCATGGAACATTCGATTTGATGAAGCCATAAAGGAATTTGGTTTCATTAAGAACGAATGTGAGCCATGTGTTTATAAGAGGTTTAATGGGAATGCGGTCGTCATCCTAGTGGTATATGTTGATGACATATTGCTTATTGGAAACGACGTACCAGCCTTACAGTCAGTTAAGGACTGGTTGAACAAGTGTTTCTCCATGAAGGACTTAGGAGAAGCAGCCTATATTCTAGGGATCAAGATCATTCATGACAGATCCAAGAGGCTGCTTGGACTAAGTCAGGGTACATACATTGACCAGATACTAAAGAGATTTAGTATGGAAAAATCCAAGAGGGGATTGGTTTCAGTGTCACATGGCTTACATCTTTCTAATAAAATGTGTCCCCAGACACAACAGGAGAAAGATAGGATGAGTAAGATCTCATACGCTTCGGCTATAGGATCCATCATGTATTCCATGTTATGTACCAGGCTTGATGTTGCCTATGCACTGAGCATGGTAGGCAGATATCAAGCAGATCCAGGAGAACAGCATTGGACTGCTGTTAAGACTATCCTTAAGTATCTGAGAAGAACTAAGGATATGTTCCTGGTGTATGGAGGAGACGAGGAGGTTGTCATCAGAGGGTATGCTGATGCTGGTTTTCAAACAGATCAGAATGATCTGAAGTCGCAATTTGGATATGTTTTCTGTCTCAATGGAGGAGCTGTGAGCTGGAAGAGTTCAAAGCAACCAGTTGTCGCCGATTCTACAGTGGAGTCTGAGTATATAGTGTCTTCTGATGCAGCCAAATAAGCTATCTGGATTTGGAACTTTGTCCAGGAGCTTGATGTAGTGCCTAGTAGTAAAGATCCCATTACATTGTATTGTGATAATACTTCAGCGGTGGATCTTGCAAAAGAACCAAGGTCACATCAACGGACAAAGCACATACTCCGGAAGTATCACCTCTTGAGGGATTTCTATCAAAGGGGTGAAGTTTCAGTGAGCAGAGTGTCCACGGAAGAGAACGTGGCGGACCCCATGACTAAAGGCCTATCTCAACAGAAGAATGAATATCATGTGAGAGCTAGCAGGTTAAAGGTTGTTAGCAGTTGGCTCTAGTCCAAGTGGGAGTCTGTTGGAGTTGGTGGTCTAGAACCAAATACTTTGTACTTTATTCATTAAATAAAAAACCTTATCACATCTTGATTGTTCTTCTGCATGACATGTCATTTGATAATGTCCTAAGGACAGTTGTTGCATTAAAGGGTCATAGCGGATCCCTGCTATGATGAGAACCCAGAAGTGCCATAACATTGTTCTTGAATGTATGTTCTATGGCTGGATGATATTATTTGAGGGACACAAATAATACAGGTCATTAGGGATGAGGACTCATAAAACTTTGAGGCACCTTCTCATGGTGTGCGCCCTTGGTAATATCCAGGAGGATATTATGAGAACGAGACCCGCCAGTAGGAAATCCACATTTCATAGTGTCATTGGATGTTCCTATCTGCGGACGTGTGTATTGGTCCTTAGACTTTAAGATTATTATTAATGGGTATTACAACTCGCGCACTTAGATGTATTGACTAAAATTGTGACGACACACTGTTCGCAGTGAGGTAGGATACGTTGGGTGCGTCATGAGTAATACCGCATTAATAGATAATGAGAGAAAGTATTTGTCCCTTCCGTTCCATAACAGAAGTAGATATCTCAGGCCCTTTGATGGAATTGATATAGCCTAAATAAATCCATGGCCATGGTAAGGTATGGGCAAGTTCAATTCCGGGAAGTCAAAGAAAGAATAATCAAGCACATGGGTTGATGGCACTAGCATGCAACCCGCTTGATTGGAGATATCAAGACAAAGAGATTATATTACACGGTAAGCGTTCGTAGGAAGTGACACGTCATTGCGGCGTTAACTTCTTTCTCTATGGGTGCATTGGTGTGTTGCTAGACGCTAACCTTGGACTTTAGGCAGGCTCAGCCTAATGCCGCCGAGAAAGAGTCCTAGAGGGTCACACACTAAGTGTGTCCATGTATCTCAGTTAAATATTAATTTAACAAGTTAAATAAATATTATTCCCGACTGTGGTTTAATAATTATTTAAGGATGTCTGATCGCATTTATTTTGACACTAGTTATTCGAGAGAATATATTGTGGACGAAATAATATATTTATTAGCGAGTAATGCAGTTACATTTATTTAAGAAATAAATAGTCATTACTCAAGGTCTAATAAATGTGGTGGAGAAAAATGGAAAATAAAAGTACACGCCGTGTATATTAAATATACACGCCGTGTAGTTTTATGGAAAACAAGTACACGCCGTGTATTAATTATTACACGCCGTGTAGTTTTTCAAGTTGGGATTTTGAGGATTTAATATTGTTTTATTAAATGATATTTATTATAATCAGTGTGGGCGTATGTCAAGGAATTAATAATTCGACATGGGGGTTTTCATTAAGAGTTAATGAAATAAATAAAACGCGTAACGCATTTATTTATTGTCATAACTCTATTAACCTCAAACCTGATTATAAATATCCTTGTAACCCCAACATTTAAAAGAGACATGGTTGTGCACAACGGATTTGGAAATACTCTCAAGCCAAGAGAGAATTCCCTTTCCACCAAGAACGCCCTCAAGTTACGAGAGCAAGATCCTCCACCGGATCAAGGCGGTCAAAGGCGGACATCGCAAGCGAAGGTTCTTCCGCGCTAGCACCCGGAGATCCCTTCGGCGACGTCTAGAGATACGTGACACATGTGTGGATCCCCGCTAGAGGAATCCTACACTTGGATTCTACGACGCAACGACGGATCACTGAATCGTGACCGGACACATCAACGAAGAAAGAATTCCAACAAGGTAATTCTTATGCATTAATTAAATTAATTATAATCAACATATGATGATCCTCATCAAGGGTTCCGGGACTCTTTTTTTCTTTTCGTTCTTCGTTCTATTCTGAAGATTCGGCGTTTTATATCGTGACGGATCTCGGATTGAACGTTTTTTAACGTTAAAATTAAATTTGGGCTAACCCACCAACGCGCTTCCGCTGCGCCCGGAACCTACAAAATAAGCACATCGTTACACCATGGCTATGAAATTTCACGTGATGGTTCTATTTCAATCAAAAGGTCGAGATATCAACTTCCATAAATAGAAGGGACAAATCCTTGACTTATCGATTAATAACATGTCACTCATGACGCACCCAACATACCCTACTTCCCGTCAACTGTCTGCGTGACAGTTTTCGTCAGTAAATCAAAGTGTGTGAGTCGTGATAGCTATTAATGATAATCTTAAAGTCTAAGGATCTTTACACATGCTCATAGATAGAAATATCTGATGACACAAAAACATGTGGAATCCCTACTAGCGGGTCTGTTCTCATAATCTCTTGTCTTGGAGATTACCAAGTGCAAACTTCATGAGAGGAAGTCTCATCTGCTTATAAGTACTCACACCTAACGGTTTGCATGCTATGTGTCCCATCATAGTATATCACCCAACTATAGAACTATATTTACGAATATTGTTATAGCATTTCAATGTTCTCATCATAACAGAGAACTGTCATGACCTTATCAATGCAACAAATACTCTAGGACATTATTACATCATAGTCATGCAGAACATTGAACAATATGTAATAAGATGTTTAATATTTAAATACATCAAATGTCCATGTAATCAAAGTACAACCAGTTGGTTCTAGGACGCCAACTCTTACAATTCTTATTTATAAAAATTCATGTTGTTACATAGAGTTTCCTTTAAGAGTTTTTCCTTTATATCAGCATGCTATTATATATACATACTGAGGTCAGTCATTGGAGACCCTTCTACTTATTGACTATATGATCTGTTATGTATGCATGTTAGTTTTAGTATCTACAAATGGAATGTTGTCATGTTTAATTATTCTATTGATACTATTATTATTGCTTCTGCTATTGTAAGATATTGTTTGTGCTTCCACCATGGGCAGGTTACTAGTCCAGTGTATGTTAGTATCTTGTTTCCACTGCCTTATATATATATATATATATATATATATATATATACTAGTATTATAATTAACACAATTTGAGGGTATAGTCTCCCCACTATCACTCATTTACACCCTCGCAGCTAGTTGACAGCCTTTGGTATATAGAGAGGCATGCATAAGGCTAGTGGAACTCGGCCCGAAGCACTATTCATGTGGCTAAATGGGTCAAGGCGCTACATTCCTAGATTTCTCTTTGATTTTACGATGTTTCGGGGGGTGCATTCATTAGCTCCCCATTGGGTTGACCGAGAGTGGCCATATATAATTAATACTTGTCTTTTAAATTAATTAAATTTTGATATGAGATTCCATGGGCATGATCTTACTTCGTGAATATAGACTGAGTCAAGTTAGAGACTATTGACCTTGGGCAGTGTAAGTCAGGTCATTGAATTTAAATTAGTTAAATTGTTATATTGAATTGCATGGTTTCATGGAATCTTGGCAGGCTTGGCCCTAGGATTGAGGTGGGGTTGACCACTTGGACTGAGGTGATGTGATTCATTAGGTTGGGCAAGGCCCGAGATACATGGGTGATGTTGATCATAGGTTGGGTGATGAGGTCATCAGTTTGAGGCGACAAGTTCATCTGGTTATAGGCATGGCCTGTGTGATATTAGATGGTGTTGACCATCAAGATGAGTGACATGGTCACAGGGGCATGAGGTGTCGGATGATGTGGCTTAGATATTATGTTTGAGTGATTGTCGCTCACTGTAATTGGACATGTGCACACGAATAAAACTCAGATGATGAGGTGGTGTTGACCACTCATGTGGGTAAAGGTCTCCATTAGTTGTGGCTTAAGATGGTGTTGACCATCAGTGAGGTTGGACGTGCTTACCGTAGAAAGCCACATGGATAGTGATGGACCATCGGTTGATGGTGTTAACATCATCGATTGGGGGCTGAGGCTTGCATGTTATTTGAGGCAGATGGGCTAGGATATTGGGAGGATGGATATCATCGTTTCTTAAGACATCACTTGTTGAGCCGACGATGATTATTTTTGGAGGACAGACATCGTTGTTCCTCGGGGCGTCGGGCTTCGAGTCGACAGTGTTTTTCTAAGCTGAGGTCCAAAGGACCAGGTACTTGTTTAGAATGCCCTTTTGGACACCAGTGTTATGACTGATGGCACAAGGTGTCAGTTGGCATGAGGTGCCCGTGATGCTTTTACAGGAGGTTTCTGAGGGCTCTTCGACTTGTTACTCGTCATGGGATGTCTTAGGCTTTATGATAAGGATTCTTGTCATTATAATTATACATATGCAGACATGTGTTGTATGCCATATGTATAATTGGGGCATATGGTATATTGGCGATGGCTGAAGCAGGCGATCACTTCCTTGAGGGTGTCGAGCACATGGGAAGCGAGTATTTATTTATTGTGCATGTGTTGTCATTTATTTTATATTAGGACACCTACATTATCATGGATGTAAGACAGGCACACGTTGGTGGTGACCTACTGAGATTTATTCTCACACCCTACATAGACCCTTCAGGATGCGTGTAGACTTTATGCTTTTGCGATCATATAAGGGGGACCAAGCTTAGGAGTTGGACCCTAGTGATCGAGTGGCACCTTTTGCATTGGATGAATGGAAAGGGACCTCGGAGGTTCTTATATTAGCTGGAGTTTATTTCTGAGTTTCCTTTTTATTCTAGCATGCTTATTATATGTATGTGTTGATGGTCGACCAAGGACGATCCTTCTGGTTATCAACTGTTTTGTATGACCTGATTTTATATGCATGATTAGCTACAAATGGTATTTTATTCTACAATGGTATGTTGAGCTAGTTGATTATTATTGGTGTTGTTTGTTTGTGCTTCCGCTGAGTTATGGTATTCTCTTCTATTGTGTTATAATTATATAGACCATTAGTACCATCACGATAGGGTATAATCTTCCCGCTATCACATATTTACACTCTCGTTGCTAGTCGATAGTCTTTGGCGTACGGGGAGGCACGCCTAAGGCCTAGTGGTACTCTGACCCAGAGCACCGTTTAAAGTGACATTCGGGTCGGGGCGCTACATTCTGCACAGTTCTTCGATGTGGGATTGAGGAATGTCCTGCTGTGGTGTGTCAGAGATCAGCATGATGCAATGATTCTTGGTGGCGGGGGGTGATGCGGCTTTAAGACCGGTAACATGATTTGATGACTACTCGAGGTGTGCAAGCCCAATTTCAACGCCGGATTCTGCAAAGGATGGTGAATCACATATAAGTTTGGATGAACAATTCTTCTTATCACCCATGGGTTTTATGATGGAATCTCAGAAGGCCTTATGTGTTGGGCCTGGAAGACCTAGGGCTGGAGGAAAACGATCTTGACAAGTGGTATTAGAGCCATAGTGCGGGCCAGGTGTGATGTAGGGTGTAGTATTTCCGAAACTAGTTTGACACCAATAACAACGATTTATTTGAAACATGTGAATCCATGTCGTCTTGTGTCGAAAGTCTTCCTGATAGTTGTGGTCAAGCGGCGAGTCCCAATGATGAGAAAACAGTTGTGCAAGATGGTTGGATCTGGTGGATTATCGTTGAAGATGAGGCCCAATTGTGTGGTTTTTTGGTTTGAGGGGAGGATTGTTATGTGGAAACTCAAGTCCCGCATCGGATTACGTAAAGGATAGTGGCTTACATATAACCGTGGATGATCAATTCCTCTTATCACCCATGGGTTTTAAGATGGAACCCCGTAAGAGCTTATGTGCTAGGCCTGAAAGATCTATGGGTGGAGGGAAACGATCTTGAAAAGGGGGTGCAAAGTGTAAGACTGATGATACGACATAAAGCAGACTGCTCGTTTGGGGGAAACCATGTATACGACCTTTGGAGCGTTGGGCCTTTGGGCCACCCATGTTCTAAGACCTTTGTGTCGTTAGGCCTTTAGACCATCTATTGTAATAAAATAGATTTAGTGTGTGTTGTTATTCCATGTGAGGAGGGATGAAACTAGACTCCTTGTGGCGTTTGCGTGTGTGCATTATTTGATTGCTTATAATCTTCTCTACCTATAATAATAATTATATTGTAAATATATATGTATATTATAAATTATATAATATAAATATAAATATATAAATCTAAATGTGAAGCATGTTTAATGTATTTATATAATTATTTATATAATTCACATCACAATATTTTATAATATATATATATATTATTTATTTAAATATATATATTTAATGTTATATAAATCATATTTAAGAATATATAAATATGCATCACTAAAAAAATCATACAGAGTGCAATTTATCAATGTGAAAAAATGATGATAAAGATTGATCTTTTATCACTGCTTCTTTTAGTGTTGATAAAATTATCCTATATCATTGTTTTTTTTTTGTGCTAATAAAGGTATACTGTTTATCAGCGTTTCTTTTTAGTGTTGGTAAAGTCCAACGCTTGATATTGTGTCAGTAATCGGGTCGAAATGCTCAATCTATGCTCAGTTGAGTTATTAAACGAGTTATCGTGTCAATAATTGGGTCTCACTCACATACATAACATGGTTTCATGTCGTGTTTGTGTCGGATCATAAATTATCACATCTAATTCCAGGATCAATTATAAGGCTAATAAGTGTCCCCGCTTGCCATCAAACCTTAAAACTTAAATTAAGATGTACTATTCAAAAATCAAACCATCAAATTATGTGAATACTTTATTCCACTGCTATTTTCAATCCACGATAACTCCAATATACCAGTGAAAACAAAGACGTACTGTCCAAAATCAATTTAATGCTCTAAATTATCTTTGTTATTCCAAAAAACTAAAAAGAGAATAAATTGGATTAATCAATAATTTTATGTATATATTTTCTTCATTTAATTTTGTTAATGGTGTAAAAATGGGAATGGGGTGCAAAAAAGAGGGGACAATGACGTTGAAGGACCAAAGCAAGTCTCTAATTGCAGTTAAGGACCTCCTGCATTTTAGAATAATTACGGTGGAATCTTATTTCATTTTAAAATTTAAAATCTTTTTGATCATTCAGTAACATTTTTTCCTTTTTTATCCCACCAAATCTTTTTGTTATTAAAGATGAGTTCGTGAGAAATAAATTTAAAGTGAGAAGACAGGTATATGACGTCATCGGTGATGGATGGAGGACAGATTCGTCAATGCGGTCTTTTGTTTTTTGTTACAACAACCCGGTTCTTTAGCCCCACAAGTTGGTGGCATTTGAGCTTCCACCGTGACAGCCATTTTCGTTATTAGTCTCTTATTTCCTTTCAATTTAAATTAATCCGAACCTTTCAGGATATATTCAACTTGCACTTCCGGACACAGTCAAGTGGGATACAAACGAGTGGCACTTCGGGATGACGGGATCGTTCCACAGACACATTATTATGTTGAAAATAATAAGTACATTTTGAGTGGGTAAGTTAGACCTTAAATAAATAAATAGATAGATAAGCAGGAACTAGAGATAAATATTAAACCCAAAAAAAACTTATTTCATTATCATATCACCACACACAAAAAGACTGTGATATAAGTTTAACAAAATAAATAAAAATGATACAATAAAGGACGATGCATTCTACTGTGACATGATATTTATTGTATAACTGATGAGATTTAACATTTATTATAAAAACCACCACAAGTTATCCATTATGAAGTATCGTTGAAGTGATTATGATATGTTTCATCAATTTGCGTGAAATGTGTATTTTTTTGATGTATTTGATGAACTTTTCACTGCCACAAACCGCGCTTTAGCAAGCACTGGTTTTTATGAGCGCTAAACATAAAACGTTAATAAAAAGGATAATCTTTATCAATGTTTTTTAACGCTGATAAAGGGTTAAACAATTATAAAATTATAATAAATATATTTATAATTATAGAAATATATTTATAATTATAGAAATATATTTATAATTATATACAAATATTTATAAATATAATTATTTACAATTATAAATATAAATAAATAAATATATATATATATATATATATAATTATAAAATTATAATAAGTATATTTAAATAATAAATATATATAATTATATATATATAAATATATAAAAATATATAAAAATATTTATTTATAATTATAACTATAAATAAAGAAATACATGTTTAAATAATTATAAAGTTATAATAAATATATTTAAATAATAAAATATATTTATTATATTTATAATTATATATATTTATATATCAATATATATATATATATAATTCTATAAATATATATAATTAATAAAATATATTTATAAATATATATATTTTTTATATTAATTATTTATACATGTATATATATAATTATAATTATAAATAAATATGTTTAAATAATAAATATATTTATTATAATTATAATTATATATATATTAATAAATATATGTGTGTGTGTGTCTATATATATATATATATAATCAAGAAGGTTCAAGTGCAATTTGGCAAGTCAGCCCACATTCGCAAAATTTTTTAGAAAAAAGAAAAGTACAACAATAAAGGGAAAATACGGCTCGACAAAACATGAAATGTTTGCGAACAAAGAAAACAAGAGATCAATTCCTGTCGCTCCCCTTGGAACCCAAGTTCCTGGGATATCGACTCCTATCCTTTGGATGTCGACCTCTCTACCACGACATGATCCTTTGAGGCGATAAGTGCTAATCACTTGATGAAAAATCCGATGAGTCCTCTGGAATGATGGTGCACTTGTACTTCCATGAAAGATCCTTAAAATCCAACCCCAGATTATGCCAACAACCATCTTCAATATTTTTGTTACAATAGTTTCCTGACTATAAAATAATCCCTATATCCAAAAACATTTGATTCTATTTTGATAAAGGTAGTTTCAAGCTGTAAATAAAACCATTTTTTCATCTCTTCTGAAAGACCCTTAGGGTACCTTTCACCCTCGTAGTTATCCGAAGGAGTCTTGAAATTTGTTGTTCTTACAAATTCACATTCTATGACTGAGGTCTTTCCAAAAGTGTCATACACGTTTTTCATAAGACTTGAAAACTGGGATGGGTAAGATCGTTCCATATTTTCCATAACATCATAGCTCATCCGTCTACCGCCCCTTCCCTTAGAAGCCACCTCGACCTTTCAAGTGTCCGCCTCTCTTCCACTGCTTGGGAAACTGCTAATTACCTTCCCAATCATTCATGATCAAAGTTTCATCTTCCCCATCATGTGGCTCACTGTCATGACTTAATCCAACAAAAACATCCCCAGTAGTGGCAGATGCAAAAACATCCTGACCAGGTAAACCTGCCTTTTCAGGCTGAGCATTAGATGTGGTCTGATCATCCCTCCCAATTAGGGTATCATCATCCTTGACAACAACCCTGACATCAGAATCTCTTACCTCAACATTTTTTTGGAGGTTGCAACATCAACAAAGGATCAACAACATGAGGGGCATTTTGACCAGGAGGCTGAGATAACCCTTGCAAAGAAGATACATCATCTAAAGGGGGTGAACTGTGAGTGTCTTCCTTAGGTCTCAATTTAGATCTCAGGAACTTTCCACCAGTAGCCTGTACATGCAGACCTTCAACAAAAGCCCACCTCGTTACAATACCAGCAAAAGGAGAGGTCGGTAAAGGAGAAACATTTGTGATGTAGCCTCGACTCCTCAGTAAAAGCGAGCACCTTCCCAATCTATCTTAGAGTGGAAGCTCCCACAGAAGGAGGATCATTCTTTTGCTTTCTCAAGGCAGAAAATGGCCCACTGTGGTCAAGGCTTTCTTTCCCCCACAACCACCAGATATCATGAAAATCTATTTATAAAAATCTACCTCATTAAGCCTTTCAACACTTCCCAGCGACAAAGTCTCATCCCCATCAGGAGTAGAGCCATCATCAATCTCCTTCAAAACAAATTTCAGATTTCTGATATGAGGAGCAAAGCCTCTCATCTCCAGCCCAGTCTGTAGATCACCCACTGCACAATGGTCCTTATTACCCACATAGCCTGCCATTGCTTCAGGAAAGGAGGTAGCACCTGAATTTCTAGCCATTTATCTTAGGGAATCCTTTTAACCAGCATTCTTCTTATTAGCTTCATCATTCGAGGCATCAACAATTCTCATTTTAAACTTTCAATTGTCAATGAAATGCCCATATTTTCTACAGTTGGAGTAGTGAAGACTCCTTCAACATTCTTGATCCAAGTGTCCATTATTACAACATTTTTTATAAAATACAGACTTGTTTTCAAACTCAATGGAACAATTCCAACCTTCTATTAGTGGCCATAAGGATGACTGACTCAACCAGGACTTAACATAAATCAATCTCAATAAGAACTCTAGCAAAGTTCCCAAAACAAGCAATTTCAGTTTCCATATCAACTTTAATTGGAGCCCCAACAGTAGAGGAGACGTCCCAAAGCAACTGAGAATGCCAAAAGAACCATGGGAGATCATGGATTTAAATCCATACTTGAGAAATTGAGTTCTTCACCGAAGTATGATTAAAAAAGGGATCCCAATCCTGGATCTGTAAAATACCATGCTTGAGAGAAACAAATCCTAAACCCCAAGCTTTGGATTTGAGAACCTCCGATGGAAACACTATGTCAAAAATAGCCTTTCCCTAATATAATAATCCTTCATCCACTAAATCCCTAGATTTGTAGGAGCCTTTGTCACAACTCTTCAATTTTCCATGGATTCTCCTTCCCCTGGAGAGTCAATTGATCCAAAATCGAGTGCTTTCACTCCTCCAGGTGCTCTACAACCAGCTTCTGATTTTCTTCAATAAAATCTAGTGACCCATTTTTTGTGATTTGGGAGGAAGCAAGCGCATACCTAGAATCGGTGAGGAACCTGTTATTCTTCACCTTTGCAATGAAGGTTTCTTGACCATTCTTTACAGATTTATAAACATCAATAGGATCCGATCCTTTCCCAACATTATCCACCTTCGAAGGCCCATGAAAAATATCCGCGGGATTGAAATAACATTCCAAATGAGAAGACATCGCATATCAAAAACCTAATCGCCATTGAATCACCTGGAGGAGAGCTCCCGCGACATTACTTCCCCCTCTCTCTATATATAATTCTATAAATATATATAATTATAAAATATATATTTAAATAATTGTAAAATTATAATAAATATATTTATATAATTAATATATTCATTATATTTATGATTATATATATTTTTATATTAATAAATATATATAATTCTATAAATAAATAAATATATATAATTATATAAATATACATAATTATATAAATATATTTAAAATTATATATAAATATTTATAAATATATTTATTTAAATAATTTTAAATTTATAATAAATATATTTAAATAATAAATAAATAAATATATTATATTTATAATTATATATTTTTATATATTAATATATATATAATCATATAAATATGTATAATTATATAAATAATTATTAGTTTATAATTATATTTATAAATATATATATATAATTCTTTAAATATTTATTTATAATTATATACATTTTTTTTAATTATATTAATTATATTATTAAAATTAGGTCCTTATTAGTGCTAAAAAAGAGATGATAAAACATATCTTTATCAGTGCTAGAATTTTAGCGTTGATAAAGATATGTTTTATCGGTGCTTTTTTAGCACAAATAAAGATCGGTTTTATCAGCGCTTATTATTTTAGCACTGTTAAAACTATTCTTTATTAGTGCTTTTTTGAAAGCATTGTTAAAACTATTCTCAGTCTTTTAAATAGAACTCTAACCGAGTTATCCTCACTTATGCGTCGTTCAATCTCTCATAGAATAGAATCTGTGTCGCCGCTCTCCTCAATCATTTCGGGGAAATCAACACCTTCTAAATCCAAGGTATGTGATCACTTCAAACATCTTTATTTGTTTTTAATTTCCCCAAATGTCTGCCGCGCCTACAAACTCCTTCGCTTTTCACCATGAAAATGACCATAGTGTGCCCGCACAACTTGATCACCATGCCCAATATATCCCACCTCTTAAATGTCTCAAACACTACTATAGTTCCTACCCATATCCATGCCACATCCCATGTATGGAAAGTTTGTATCTTCTTCATAGCTCAGTTTTGCGTCGCCTGTAAACCAACACTCCATCGAGCAACCGTGTACCATTTAAGCGAGACTGAGCCACATCTGTATATCCATGCAAGCCCATTAGTTCAATTTCAAATGTAAAGGCACTTAGTGAATGACTCACTCAGACCGCCATGATCCCATCCTTCACTACTCACATTTTCACTTATTTACATGCATGAGCTACTCCTATGACTGATTGGTTTTAGGATTGTGAATTTTATTTAGTGTGTTTTTTTTGAAAATTAAATGTTATTTCTTTTATGCAATTTTTTATTTGATGTAAATGCTAGAATATTCTCACTGGTCTACCTGCTTTGGTTTTTTTGTTTGGGTCGTGTTTTTTTTGCCCCACTCTTAGCCTGATCTGTGTGATAAAATGGCATGCACAATGATCTTATTGTGCTCGATCTACCTCACTGATTCTCCACCCAATCTCCCTTAACTCGAGCCATTAGTTCACCCTCACCCTCACCTTCACATTCATTTCACGTATTCATCATTATTTCTCACTCTGATTACATAGAGCTCATAGTTGTGCACCGCAAAAACCCTTCCCACTTATCATGTAAGGTGGTGACCGCAAATGATAAGTAGGAAGATTTTTTGTAGTGAAAATATGGAAATCAACTCCAATTTCCAAGTATCCCTCATGCTACCATGGATTAAAATCAGACAATTCTACCCAATTTCCTTCCATTACCAGGCAGAAAAACCTCAATCATTTTAATATCTCTTGATTTTTTTTGTAATTTTTATAGGAATTATGAAATGAGTTTAATTTAGTTTGTATTATTTGTTCCAATTTTTTATATTAATATCACTTGATAAAAAATATTTCATGATAATTTTGATACTTTTGATACTTATACACATACTCTTTATTTATACGATTTATTTTTTGTTTTAAGTTTGTTCTTAATAATTTTATCTTGTTATGACATTAATAGGTTTTTATATATTTTTTAATACTATTTAACATTATTATTATTATTATATATATATATATTTTATGGACACCAATTTGTTATATATTTTACACTTGTGATATGACATGAACACATGGGTTATGCACATGGATTATGGATGCATAATGAACTATCACGTATAAAAGAACTTGATGTTATGATATAACCAGAACATGAGTGGTGTCAATTGATTACATGCTGTCAGAAGGTTATATTACATCACAACCCAACACATCTTACATTACCACAAACGGAGTATGAATATGTCAACACAAGACATGTCATTACTCCAATGCCAACATAGATAACAAAATCAATCCAACACAATGAGCATTGTGATGCTCGACTCCTCCACTATTTTTTAACTCCAACCTACCACACTACATGTTGAGAATTTAAAACTGGTTCATCTTCAAGATATTTTTCTTGATTCTCTAATAATTAATATTACTTGAAGTTGTTTAAAGGTTCTTGATCCAGGATCAAAATATTTTGTAGTTTATGAAATTGATAGTTGATTTATATAATGCTTTACCAAGCTGAAGAATAATATTTTTTCATTGATTGTTAATGGAGGAATTAAATAAAGACTACATAAATAAAAATATAAATACATTATTACAAATATTTACATAATAATGTGTGAATATGTTCAACAAGATGAGTGGTATATATATTTATAAATGCATACATGTATAAGGACAAAGGGTGGTTTAGGAACTCAAATTCTATATCTTGAACTTAGGTTTTAAATGTTGTTCTTAAAAATGGGATTCTAAAAATGGTATTTTCAAACATTGGTATTCCTTTCAAATTATAATGTCCCAGTTGGATTTTTTTACTTTCATGCCATTTTTTATAAAAGGTGATTTAATTGTTTAAATCCTTGTTATGATGATAGTAATGGTTTTTTATGATTCTTGGGTTTAATTTTTTTTAGTTTGATTTAATAAATGCAATGTTTTAAAGTGGAATGTGGTGTTTAATGAATTTAATTTCTTGGAATGGGTTGTTAAAAGACCCTTTGATAAAATGTGAACTATTTGAAATGATAATGGAACATGGGAACCACAAATCAAGACTTTTGGTTCATTTGATTTAAATTCAAGAGTTTCTTAAAACATTGGGTTCTCAGGACCATGCGATTGGTCCCTATCAATGTTTTCATCATCTAGAAAAAGATAAACTTTTGATCCTAAGCATCTTGTCACTAAAACACCACCTGGCCTACCATGTACCAAATGAATAAATGAATAAACACCAAATCCTTCCTCTTGTTGATTTCAATTGATCACTTTTTTTTCTGGATATTGTCTGTCTATTTAATCCTATGAGATATATTCAAATTAATCCTACAAGATATCTCTGTGTTTTTCAATAGATAAAAATTTAATTAGATTCTTTGTAACTTTATAGATATCACACATTCCTTTCCTTCAATAATTTCCACCATTATAAAATAATATGAATACCCATCATTCAAATCTTATTATTTTAGAATAATGAATTCACGTAGCTTAAATGATTCTTTAATAATGACCTTTTATGGGTTCCATGCTCAAAATTACTATGTATTTATTTATTTTGTAAAATATTAATAATACTAAGTCAAATAGGATGAATATGAATGAAAAATGGGTGGATTAAAATCATATAAAAAAAGAGTATGAGGATGGGATGAAAGAGTTCATGAATTTTTTAGAATACCATGCATATGAAACTTCTCAAATCCATTTTCTGTGTTTACATTGTTGTTACTCAAGAATAATTAGTCCAGAGGATTTGGAAGAACACTTTGTTGGAACCAAGGATAATCTTTGATGGAAATAGAGTATGGTTTGTGTTTGTTTTCAATCCTCACATGGAATATCAGGGAGTTGGAAAGGAAAGTGATCATACAATTCAAGCAAACAACAATATTGAAGGTGGCGTCGTTTCCCAGTGTTTTCCAAATTTTTGGTTTAAAAAATTAGATAATAGAGAAAATCATTTTTGGCAAAGGGAGTTTCTTGCAAGATTGAAGGTGGTTTGGAAACTTATATAAAAGACATGTTTTGGGATCATCTTATCAAAATATGGAAAAGTAAAAAAGTGTGCAAAATATTTAAATGTGCACAAAAGGTGAGGTTACATAGAAGAAACTTATACACCCAATGTGATGACAAAATGAGTTTTACACGCTCAGAGAGAATCTTACACGTAGGGTCATCGAGGCCTATAAATAGGCGGATACCCCCTCTCAAGAAAAATAACTTTTCCAATGAAGATCAGGTTACTCTACTATGCAAAAGAGTTGCACGTGAAAGAGTTGCGGAATGTAAATCTTGTGCGCAAAGTGTTCTTTTAGTATAAAAACACCAAGTGAAACTTGTGGTGTAGCTATGTAAAAGATAAGGGTTGTGTGGAAAGTAAGGTTTGCATGAAGGTCATCTTACATGAAAATCTCAAGTCTTTCATGCAAGAGAAGGTGTTGTGCACAATTGCTAGTCTGTGCTTCTAGCAAGTTTTGAATATCCATTTTGTTTGTTCAGTGCTTTCAAGTGCATCAATTCAATATTTCGATGCAAGAAGAGTCTCGTACTAGATAGAGACAAAGACTTAAATACAAATCTATTGAAGCGACCTTTAAGTCGATAAATCGAGTTCGACTACTCTCAAAGTAGTGAGCTAGGGGGAGTTGACAGAAGTGTTCTGAGGGACGTAGTGTGTTATCCCTAAATCTTATAAAGTCAGTGTGATTGGCACAAAGTGACTATGTATGAACTTTTTTATTCCACATCTAGTGAAGAATAATGGATTTAGGTATGACCGATACACTGTTGGTGTATTATCCTTGGACTATCCCTTAGTGGTGAACCAAGTAAAATTGTTGTGTTGTCTCTCTGCATGTGAATGTTTGATTGTTGATTGAATCTATCATATAAGTTTAATGAGTTCCTACCAATATGGGAACAAGATCTTTCAATTTTTAAGAAAAAAGTCAACACATTGATTCACCCCTCCCCTCTCAGGGTGTTTTGGAGTCCTACACAATTGATCTATCATGAAATAGATTGAAGTTATAAATGCTGGACTAAACACAAGGAAAAACTAAATATAGCTAGTTTCTGGGATAAGACTATGTTTTATGGATCATATGATATGATTATAAGTGTGGAAAATGATGAAGACTGTATCAAGAATGTGATTACATGTGTGAACACTGATGAAGATCGTAATGAGGAAATGATAATGAAATTTGAAGACGAACTTCATGATTTTACAAAATTATTAGAGAAGTTAAAGAGTTGTGAAAAGATTAAATTGTATAATGGTTGTACTAAATATATAGAATTGTCATCCATACTGAAGATATATCATTTAAAAGTTGGAAACAAATGGAGTGACACAAGTTTTACTGAACTACTTGCTCTCTTGAATGATATGATCCAAAATGATAATGAGATTCCTTGCAGAACATATAACACTAAAAAAATTCTATGTTTAATGGGAATGATATTTGAAATAATACATGACTATACAAATGACTGTATACTATTTCTCAAGGACCACAAATCACTTAAAAAATAACCAAAGTGTGGTGCTTCTTGATACAAGAAAGATGAATCGAAAATACAAAATTTTATGGTACTTTACAATCATTCCAAGGTTTAGGAACCTATATGAAAGTGAGGAGACTACAAGACAATTTACATGGCACACAGATACAAGAAATAAATACAGGAAACTTCATCACCTAAAAAACCCACCTCAGTGTAAGAGAATTGATCATGAGTAAACTGAATTTATAAATGAGCTAAGAAACCTTCTTCTTGTGTTATCTATATATGGATTGAATCCTTTTTGTTTTCAAAGTAGCACTCATAGTACATGGATGATTATGTTGGTAAATTATAACTTTCCATCATGATTATACATGAAATGAAAATAAATTATGTTATCTCTGATTATATCAGGACCAAACCAACTAGGTAATGATATTGATGTTTATTTGGATCCATTGATTGAAGATTTGAAATTATTATAGGATTCAAGTGTTATGTTGTATGATGCTTATAGAAATGAATATTTCATGTTGAGATCCATGTTGTATGGGATGATAAATGAATTTCCTGCTTATAAAAATTTATCAGGATATAGAATTAAAGGAACTCAAGGGTGTCCCATTTGTGAATAAGGTATATAGCCAATTCAGTTGAAACATTCATCAAAGACTGTGTTTATAGGACATCATATATTTCTACCCTGGAAAGATAAGTACTGATCTTGGATAACATCATTCAATGGGATTCAGAAGAATGTACAACACTGTCTCCACTAATAGGTGATCAACTATTTGAGAAATTAAAATATATGAACACTTATTTTGGTAAACCTTTTCTGAAAAACCTTCCAAAAGTCAATTAGAAAAAGAGATCAGTTTTTTTTGAATTACCATACTGGAATTGATTTTACTTGAAGAATTTTCTTGATGTTATGCATGTTGAAAAAAATGTATGTGATAGTGTCATTGGAATGTTAATAAATGAACTCAGTAAAAAAATATGGAATTAAGGCTAGATTGGACATGATTGACATGGGAATACGGGAAGATTTGGTGCCAGTGAAGATCGAAAAATAGAATTTTTTTCCTTTAGCTGCTTACACTCTTTTTAAGTAAGAGATATATCCATTTTGTAACTTTTTAAATGATGTAATGGTTCTAGAGTGGTATTCATCAAATATCAATAATATCATGTCAATGAACGATTTAATGTTAAAGGGTCTAAAATCACATGACTATCATGTTTTGATGAAAAATATAATGCCTATAGATTATGTTTCATTTTTCCCAAGAATGTCCATCATACATTAACCAAGATCTGTTTATTTTTTAAATATATAACATTAAATTACAGACCTGGAGAAATTTCCAACTATAAAAAAGGAAATTGATGTCATATGATGTGAATTAGAGATCTTCTTCCCACCATAATTATTTTATACGATGGTTCACTTGATGGTTCACTTGGTAAGAGATACTCAACTATGTGTTTTTATATAGTATAGATGGATATACCCCCATTGAATGGTATATGAATATTTTGAAAGTGTATGCCAAAAATTGAAGTTTTCCAAAAGGTTGTATTGTGGAGTGATATATTGCTGAGTAAGCCATTGAATTATTTACTGACTACCCATATGACATGAAAAGCATTGGTCTATTGAAATCTTGTCACACTGTTAGACTTGTTGGTAAAGGAATTTCTAGAATAGATACTGTCAAAATTACTATTACAGAGTGGGAGCATGCTTAACTTTTCATTTTTTATAATAGTTTAGAGGTTTAACCATATGTTGAAACCAAAAAGGTAATTCTTAGGCATTTGAATTCATTAAGGGATGAAATCTAGATATCAAATACACATAATCAATAATTTATAGAATGGTTTTGAGACCATATTTTTAAGGAGTCAATTGAAAATCTAGATTCAATTTTAAAATTACTTCAATGGATAGCCATAGGACCAAGTTTCATGTATCATATTATAATTGTTATGTAATTAATGATTATATGTTCTATACAAATGAACATGATAAACGTAGTACTATAAAAAATAGTGGAGTTACACTTATGGATGAATCGATGCATGTATCTAGTACCAAGGATATAAATCCAATTTATGTGAATATTTTATACTTTTCCATCATAAAAAAAACATGGGATTTAGTTTATACAACATTACAAGTACCATTTTGTTAATGTATGTGGGTTGATAACAAAAGTGCAGTTAAAATAGAAAAATTGGGATTCATGAAAGTGGATTTTAGTAATAAATGGTACAAAGAAGAACCATTTATAATGGAATCATAGGAAGTACAAGTATTTTATGTTCTAAATCCTTCAAACTAAAAGTGGTCAATTTTTCTGTTATCAACCAAAACCACTGAAGGGTCAGATTTCAATTCAATTGAGGATGACCCTTTAATTAGGACATCATAATCATTTCACAATGGTCCCAATATAGATGGGGTATTTTATGTTATAGGAGACCATAATGAATGGATTTGGATAATCAATAGAGGGTTCAAATCCTTTCAAACTTAAAAAAGAGAGTTCAATAATCATGTTATATATTTTTTAGTATACATTGTGTTACCCCATATTATTATCTATTCACTACCAAATTTACATAATCTAAATTAAATGTTCAACCAATTTTTCAAATAACGACTTCTGTACATTCTGATGCTCCCAATTATGAGGAACAATAGGTTTATCAACATGCTGGTGCTCCCAATGTAGAGGAACAAAAACCTTATGCACATGACAATGCTACCATTCCATAGGAAAAATATATTGACGATGTTGAAGTTGAGGAAATGGTAGACATTGAACTGCCTATGTCCTAGAAAAAATAGGAGCACCGTAGCATGAAAATGTTAGTAAAAATTATCAAGGAGAGAAACAAGGGCATCAAATTCCTAGTTGGATGTAATGCGTGAAACTAGCCCGTTAACCCCAACAAGGCCATGTTCAATAGTTACATTGAGATAAAAAATCTAATTTGCATGAAAATTGATGTAGATTCATGGAAAAATGTTGTTCTTATGCTTAGGATACTACTTTGAGAAGATATTAGGGTAACATTAATATCTAATTTATTTATTTTAATAAAAAATAAAATAATGAAATGTTGACTTAATCTTCATTATAACTTGTAGATTTCATTTATAGTAGATGAATCCTGAATGAAATTTGTATTAATTCTCACTGTAAAGGTTCATAGAGCCTTTTAGAAAATTCTTATGAAGTATCATCTCAAAGATATTGAAGGGAAAATAAACCCACACCCACCATATATGTATGCACATGTGATAAACCAATAAGCATGGGATGAATTTATTGGTCACCGTGAGGAGACATCTTTCCATGTACATTATGACTAATACTACATTGATCGAAAATATGTGTATTAATCACTTTGATTAAGTATTAATTTATGAAACAATAACTGAGTGCTAAAAATAAGCAATGTGCCGCAAAACCAATAGACCTCCACTGTAAAGTAAGGATGAGGTATGCTTCACTTGAAAAAAGATGGTATGTATTTTAAATCTACCATAATATTTTTATGTGACATGAAACAAAAACATAATTATGTTCCTTTTTTTTATATTAAGATTGATGAATCGAAATCCAAATCCACTTCCATCCCACATCATGTGCTATGAAAAGAGGTACATATAAATAAATAAGGGATACTAGTAAATGAACACACACAAAAAGCGTGGCAAGCATGTGTAAGTATAACATAATAATTTTTTTCATTTAAATCAGTATTATATAATTATGATTACTTATTTTCATATATTTTTATCCAAATTAGATACAAGAATAATTATCCATTGTACCCAATGAACAACTACTATTAGTGTCCTTGAAGTGGATATAATAGTATGGTCATGTTATAGGTGTGGGTTTTAGGGTGTCACCCCAAACATATTTTGAGAAAAGAAATAAACAAGTGGATAAAGATAAAAAAATGAAAGAGTTGTAGGCATGATTAGATACTCTAGAAGAAAAAATTAATTGGTAGTTAGAGTTGGTAGAAAATTTTAGGGGAAGAAATCAAAGAGAAGAAAAAACACAAGAAAAACCACTATATAAAGATCCCCCACCCCACAATATTTGAGGTGAGCCATTCCCCTCAAAGATCTATCATAGAAGGGGTAATAAATATTTTCATAATTGTTTATGTGAAATCTAAATCATATATACACTGATACACTTCTTGTACTAATATTCTACAGGGTGAAAATGATTGTGATTTATATCTATCAACACCAACCCATCACCTTATTGTGATGGGTACCTTTTACAATATCCAAGGAGATATTCTAAACAACAAAAAACTTCCAATATTTCATGTGAGAGTAGGGATTCACGTAGCTCATGAGTCGAGCACCAATCTACCTGTTCCACTTGATGATGATAATATTCATACAGCTGAGAAAGCTATTGTAACTTTTGTATCATGACTTCTAGATCTGGTAAAAATATATGTCTATAATGTGGTATTCATTTCCAATTCATTTTTCATGGAAAAACTTTAACAATTAATAAAAAAATTCTTAAACTGATGAATAATATTATAGCCGAACAAAGGGAAGGGGGTGAAATAGAAGGTCTAATCAAAACAATCTAAAACATCAACCAAACAATCAAAAATATCTTCCTAAAGTACCTTTACCCCACCTTTTCAACTTCTATATTTACTAACATTAAAGGTTCATGTGGATACAACATTAGCAAGTGGTGTTATGACCACAATTGATTTTGAAGAATAGATGCATAGAGAGGCCATTACAGACTATATAGGTCTTGAGAATGTAAATGAAATACTAAAGCATGAATATCCAAGATTCTCAGTTTTAAATTTATACATGATGTATTTTTTCATTATTTTTTTGTTTAATAGTTGATCTACTATGTTAATTATGAATTAATACTATTTATATTTTTTTAGGTTTATATATCATTACTATTTGATGGGAAAAACTTATGACCATAAATTTGGACTCATTAGTCCTCACATCCTTTCTACATAATAATTCTTATTAGAACCAAAGAAATATGAAGGAATAGTAGAAAAACTGACTACAATGTTTGAAAGTAAACTTACAGATGATAGAATCTTTTTAATACCCACGATGAAAGGATAAAACTCTACAATTTGATTATATCAAATATATTTTTATTCATTTCATTACTTATTACCTTTTATTTTTTTGGCATCATTGGTTACTCATTATAGTCAATTTATATACTCCAAATATTTATTTTCTAGATTCAATGCATGAATACCCAAAAAACGACCACACATGATGAAGTATATCAATTTGAAATGCACCACCTACAATAGTTTACAAATAAACTTCAAGTTATACATTTTATATTATTCTAATGAAAATTATGTTATGATAGGGTGGTGTTTAAATATCTTCAAAACCATGGCATGAGGAAATTCCATTAAAAATGCCTATAGACTTGTAAAAATGTATAATTATTAAGGTATATATAATAAAATTACACTATAAAATCATATATTAAAACAAATTACCTATTTTTATCAATATTTTTGAAGTGACCAAAAAAAACTAATGGAAAATATTATGGTTATTATGTTTGAATTTTTTTGAAAGATATCATATTTCATAAAAAAACTAGCATCCCTAACGAGGTATTTACAATGATAATTTAAATTTTATCTAAAATATTTACCAATCCTTTACTTATTTATATTTTTTCTAGTAATACTAGGACTATTGATAGTCATCATATTCACAAGATGAAATATATTTGTTTAGAAACGAATGGGCAGAGTACATGGTGTCAGATTGTATATAAATATCATGAAACAGTGACTTCCTACTACTTATTTAGAGAATTTTTTCATCATTTTATCTACTTTTTTTAGTTTAGTTACTATTTTTATCAAATAATTAGTTTTTTAATTTTTATATAGGTCATGAAGAAGGATGATACACTCATGTTGCACTCATGTACTGTGATTATGCAATCAACAAGGATGATGTACTCATCATGATGATTTT
The DNA here is from genome assembly GCA_963277665.1 of Viscum album. NCBI lineage: Eukaryota > Viridiplantae > Streptophyta > Magnoliopsida > Santalales > Viscaceae > Viscum > Viscum album. The sequence continues at coordinate 751,230,066 of OY728132.1, read as the reverse complement.
TTTTATTTATTTTGAAATTCATTCAACATTACAGGTTATCAATCAATAATATTTTTATATAACCTCAAATTTTAAATTCATTAAAGAATAAAAAGATATGGTTGATGTGTAATAATCAACTACAATTCAATCCGATAAACAATATACCCAGTATGACTTGAAATTTATGTTATTAGTTTAAAATTGATATTTTAGTTCAAAAAATATGTTACATCTCAAAATTTAGAAAACACATTTATATTGTTTTGATAATTTAGGAAAATAATTTATAATTTATTTTTTGCTATGTAGGAATCAACGACACCTCAATCCAATACACGGCGTACCTGATATGACAGAGCTAGTAACATGTTCAAAGCTACTTATTCTCATGTAGTAATTTTCTACACCTCAATCTGATACATAGTGTGCTCGGTATGAATAAAAGTGGATGTTTTTAGTTTATAATTTAAATTTTAGTTCAAAAAACACATCACACACTCAAAAGTGAAAAAACACATTCATATTGTTTTTATACTTTAGGAAAATTATATATAAATCATTTGTGATATATAATAATCAACCACACCTTAATTCAATACACAGTGTGTCCAGTATGACTCAAAGTGCATATTTTTAGTTTAAAATTGAAATTTTAGTTCAAAACACACACCACATACTAAAAATAGAGAAAAAACATTTGGATTGTTTTGATATTTTATGAAAATGATCCATAAATCATTTTTGATGTGTAGTAATTAGCCACACCTAAATTTGATACATAGTGTTCCCAGTATGAATCAAAGTGCCTGTTACCAATTTAAAACTAACAATTTAGTTTAACAAGCATGTCACTCATTAAAAACCAATAAAATGTGCTTTGATTGTCTTGATACTTTAGGAAAGTGATTCAAAAATTCACTTATGATGTGTAATAATTAGTCTCATTTCAAACCGACATATGATGTGACTGATATGACTCAAATTGTGTGTTTTCAGTTTAAATTGACATTTTAGTAAAAGAGACACATGACATACTCAAAACCAAGCAAAAAAAATCATATTTTCTTTATACCTTAGGAAAATGATCCATAAGTCATTTTTGATGTATAAGAATCAGCCACATGTCAATCCAACATATGATGTGACTAGTATGACTCCAAGTGTGTATTTTTATATAAAATTGACATTTTAGTTCAAAATAAATATCACATAATTAAAACTAATAAAACACATTCAAATTATTTTTATACTTTAGTACCATGATCCATAATTCATTTTTGACAAGTAGGAATTAGTTTCACCTCAATCTGATAAACGATGTGCCCAATATGACTCAAAGTGTCCGTTATCAGTTTAAAATTGATAATTTAGTTCAAAATGTGTGTCACTCACTAAAAACCAAGAAAAACACTTTTATTTTCTTGATACTTTAAGAAAATGATTCATAAGTCATTTGTGATGTGTAGGAATCATTCTCGTATCAAGAATACACACGATGTGTGTCACGAACCGAATATGGTCGCCCTCAAAACCGGCACCAAACCTAGCCCGTGACAAGGAACATAGGGCATTACTGATCCCCATGGGCTGGCACAAGTGCCCAGGTGTCATAAAATAATTTTTGGGAACTATTTACCCGAGGTAATAAACATAAAACAACAAACAAACCCAATATAACCAAATATGGATTTTTCAAAACAAACCATATTTTACAAAAATTCAGAACTGAATTACATACTTTAAAACAATTATAAATGACTAAAACAAATTAATAAACCCAAAATGGACATCTCAAGAACCATCCTCATGGAAAGAGTCACCACCCTCAAGCCATCTCCATAAGAAAACATCACAAAGGACTGCTAACAACCCGAACCATTGACCCAAAAGCTATACCCAAACCTACAACAAAAATAACCAAGTCTACTTACACCCAAAGGTATAAGTAGGGTGTGATACAAAGCCCAGTAGAATTCCATCACTAAAGGACTCCATGTGATAAAAATTCAAAGATGAAAAGCTTTCAAGTTTTCATAAACATGAAATGCTAATAAGAATTTTAAATAAATGCAACTTTAAATAAAAATAGTTTTCAAGTGGGATACTTTAAGGAATCAACAATTTTAAAATAGAATTCCAAGCTACTGAATTTTCCAGCCCAAACATACTGCATACTGAAGGTAATCATAAAGTATCAATTGAGAACGAGCAATAGAAAAATAACCCATAGGCACTAGCTCATTGTGGGTCCCAAGTACCTCATATCTCAGTGAAAGTAACCATCATAATATTCATTCTCGTGTAAATGATCCACTAGTAGGGATCATACCCATAACCTAGTGGTCCCCCAACATCATCATCATCATAGTTTATTTAGTGTTGTCATCGTCACTCTTGCTACATGAAACTGAGGCCAAACCCCACAAGATCACTAACATACTAGTACACATCCACCCACCTAGATACCTGGGTTTTCCCCTTATGTTCAAACAAGTTCAACAAGACATGAAATATAATTTTCACATTACAATAACACTTCCACATAACACATTCATAAAAAATCCCACATGTATATCACACAAGTCACATAATCCCCTTTTCATTCAAATTCCTTTTGAAATCATACTCACACCAAAATAGCCCACAACAGTTTTCACATCTCTTTAACACTTCAAAAAATACTTTAAACAATTTTATAAAACATTTACAAGATATTAAAATTCAAATAATATCCCACACACATATCACATAATACTTATTTCATAAGAAAAATCTATTTTTCACATCACACTCACACAAAACAGCCCACAAACATGTTTCACAGCTTTCTTGCCATTTGATAAAACATTTCAGTAATTTATAAAACATTATAAAAATGTTTGACATCTTAAATCACCACTTTAACTTTAAAAAACCCATCTTAGGTGAATACTATCACCAAAACAGTACATATACATCATTTTCCCACTTTGTTTAACTCAGTAAATCATTTTCACTTTTCATAAAAAAAACCCAAGGGGTATAACCATGTTTTGCATACAAAACCCATTTCAAAACTCTCTTTCAAGGATAAAACCACACTAAATCATTATCCAAATAGAATTTTCATCCCATTTAAACAAATAATAAATCACTTTCATATTTTATGAAACTAACAAAAAAGATACCACATGAATTACATTTGAAAAATACACAACTTCAAGACAAAATGTAACTTTAATAATAAATGCTTAACTAATGCTACCAAAAATGGTATTTGAACCACACACAACATATTAAGAATATGCTAAATTAACAAATCAATCAATATAACTCATTAATAATTGCTTACACATGGAGTCACCTACCTTTTGAGTCAAAACCCCCAATTCGTTGTGCGAAACTTCAACCGCACCACCACTGCACCATGTGGGAGTTAAATCCAACCTAAAACCACAAGATTTGACCAAAAATACACAAAATAAAACCCTAGTCATGAACCCTAACTTATATACATTTTATAACTTCAAGAAAGAGGGAGGAAACCCTAAGGAGAAGGAAGAAAAAGAAGAGAGGAACACTTACTTGAAAAAATCCTGAAGTTTTCCCACCAAAACCCCATCAAATATGGGTTCCATGGGAGCTTGGAGGCCTCCCATGGATGCTAGGGTCGAATGGGAAAAGAATGGAGTGTATTAGGTTTATTTCTTAGAGGAAAAAATTTAAATTTCAAAAATATTTTTAATGACCTGGACACCTTGCACAGTTTGGCTACACAGTTTAGTAAACCGTGCGGCCAAACCGTGCGGCAAAACTGTGCGGCCTGTTCTGGACACCCAAAACCATGCCATTATCCTCTAAATTCAGGAGGGTCAAAGGGGGAAACCAAGAAGGAAAGGTAGACCAAGAATGGGGGAGAACAATTCCCAAAACAAAGCACTCTATTCACCCTAAAACTCATCCAAATCATGGGTACAAACCACCTCAAAAACTTACCCCATAAGTGGTGCTAGTAGAAGTGTCACTAATACAACTCCAAAAAACCACAACCTCACACAATCCCTTTGAAAAAATAGGAGGCCAAGTACCATAAAGTACCCCCAATACTATGGTCATAGATCAAGAACATAGGAGACACCAAAATTCTAAACTTAGAACACCTAGAAACCAAGAGAAAGCTAAAAACTAAAAGAGGATTTTAATCAAATCATGGAATTGGAAAACCTGGGTGTGAAAATTCTCCCTACCATAAATCATTACACCCCCATAAATCCACATCAAGGCCAAGATCAAAAACCAAACCCAACTGATAAACCAATATGTACTCCTTTGCCAAGTTTTTCCCCCAAAGGCCAAAATACCTCCAGTGATCAATTAAGGAAGGAATACTCTCACAAACCCAAACTTACACCACTTTCCTAAAATGATAAAGAACATTTATAATTAATCCAAAAAAAATCTCATCAAACACTATTCTAACAAGACTCAATAAATTTACCTAAACGAGCAAAAACATCAAAAAAGTTTACACTTACCTTGCTTTAACTAAACCGTTGGGTGCTCTCCAATCCCAACATTTACCCAAGAAAGATGTTGGTAGTTAGATAGTTCAAAATGGGACTACCTATCACCAATCCAAGACCAAAGAAAAATCTGAGTTACTTGTATGGGGGGATACAAATAGGCTCCCCACCATAAGATACAACTTAAATTTTCCCAAGATAGAGTCAGGACACTAACAGGGGGAGGCCCAAATGGACTCCCCGGTACAAGGGGTATACTTCTATTAGACCTTTCCAAAAGAACATAAATGAGACTCATAGTGAGTCTCACCACTATAAGAACCAACCATATTAACCGACCAGCACGGGTCAACACAAAAAGACCCCAAAATTTAAAGAGTTGGAATGGTCATAAGGTTAGTCCGCATGGTTTGGGAAACTGTGCACTAACTGTGGAGATTCTTCTATCTGTATGGTTTCCTAGGGCACAGTTTATACTAACCATGCATGAACTGTGCACTCAACTTGTATAACAAAATTTCCAACCATACTCCAAAAACTCAATGGAAATCAAAGGGGAAAATAATAAAATTGGGTGATAATATGGGCACGAGGTCCTCCCACCTCTTTCCATTAAACATGAACAAAAAAAGAAAGATGATGACATCCGAGGTTTAAACTATTCCCATCTTTTATACTGAGGATAGGAATTTGTACAAGGGTTTGAATTACCCCAGTATTTCCCCTGACTACGTGCCAGCTTCACTCCGAGACCTATGACTGGATCCTAAATGATTGAAGCATATTAGGACTCATAGTTAGGCTTTGGAAACCCCCTAAACTGAACTTCTCCTTTCAGTGCCATGAAAACTATACCCTAATCCCATATGGGTTCCACGAGACATAACACACTCCAAACCCACTTTACCAAAACTTTAAATTTCACTAAATCAAGGGCTTATAAGATGCACACACATCACACCTTACTCCTTCAGGTGAGAAATAATAGAAGGAAAGGACACATATAAACACCTTCCTCTAAAACAGAGGATTTTGAAGTTTTTCCAAGGGAGACACACGTCTAACAAAACAAATACTCACAAAATATTATACAACTTCACTTTTATAGTCAAATGATCACATTACATCACATGGCTTCACCGAACGTGACCACTACGACTGATAAAAACAATATATGGAAATGGACCTTATTCTAAGTCCCCAAAAAACACACAATTCCAGAAAATGGCCACAATAGACTCTCTTGACAAAATTTTCCACATGGGTGGCTTAACATCAGACCTCACTTCTAAGAAACTAAAAAAAGACCCTGAGGCCCTCTTAGAGAACATCCAGCTATGACAACCTCAAACTACCATCATCTTTGACAACTCAGGTGACTAAAAGAAAATAAGGTCTATTTCAAACTTTTATAACCACTCTCCCACTATAAGAGGATCAAAAAAACCAAGAGAGGAAAAGGTGTAGACTCAATATACAAAACTTGAGAAAAATATTCCTTATATTGATCAACTGGAGGATCTTCCAATAGAAAAACAATCTGGGTTGCACTTCAGTTGTGCACTAACCCTTATTGGGGGAATACCTTATCCAACGAGAGAACCCAAGGACCCAACCAATATGGTCCATTGGTCAAAAAATTCCACAAACCAGAACCAAACACATGAGGGAAACCATCTTAAAGTCTTCCCAAACTTTTCTCAAAAGATACAACTAACCGGACCTTCATCCCAGCTTACTAACCAAACACAAAACCAAAACACCATTCAAACAAGAGGGGTTCTTGGACTCAAAACATCTCACAAAAACAATTTTTCCAAAAACAAATAAGACAAACCATCCCAAAACATTCATTAAGACATCACGTTTTCCTTTAAAATCATCTCTTTGTAAACAAACGGTCTTGCGGTTAGCATATCCACCAATGGTACTCCCTGGGCCTCACACATGCATGTTTCCATGCCACACCAGGCACCCTCCTCATATTCATCCCGACACTCATCCAATCATGCCATTAACCATACATAATACCATATAACCCCATTCATGTGGTCTCTCATGGAAATACCAAAGGTTAAAACAAAAAAATTCTTTCCACTTTTCAAAACCAAAACAGTCAACCAATGCCTTCTTTTTTCTCAAGACCGCTAACCATGAAATCAAAATACAATTTACAGCTTACAAAACTTTTTAGAAAGGCACAATAAATTCAAATGAAAACTCACTTTAAAGATATTCACATCAATTTAAAAACATATTATCCCATTAAAACACCTTTCAATATTTTAGATAACTCAATTGGAAACACTTTTTCAAAACCAACTTTAACATAATTTCCTGCTTTCAAAAGAGGTGTAAACACACCATTTTCCATTTCAAAACAATTTTGAAAATTTAGTTACAAAATTTAAAAAATCAAACTCTTCCCTCTTTATTAGAAAACCACTTCAAAAAAACATTACGCTTCTTAAAACCAAGTCATTTTTGCTTTAAAACAAAACTTCCAAGATCCCAAAAATAAAGAACACAAGACAATGTGAGAGGAAACTAGTTTTGGTGGGTGACTTGGAAATATGGTTAGCATCCATATTCCAATCACTTCACCATCACAGAGAGTGTTCTAGGGAAATATCCCCAGATCCACATGGATTTCCAGGCCCTATGATATCACTGAGACCATTAACCAAACTCTCTTTTCATTTCCCCTAATCATCATCAAACCAAGAAAACCAAGTGAATCAGATAAATCCCAAATTTCCTTGGTGACTCAAATCCCATCATGAGGTGTGATGGCTAGACACACTACCCATAACCGAAATTTTATGTCCCGACAATCATAGCTCTAGACTACCCTGACTCTTCCCCAAATATCATGACCCAAAGATTGAACCAAAACTGACACCAAACCCATCCCGTGACAAGGCCTGAAGGGTGTTCCCAATCTCCATGGGCTGGAACAAGTGCCCGGGTGTCATAAAATGAAGTTTGGGAATGATTTAACTGATGTTATAAACATAAAACAACAAACAAACCCAATATAACCAAATTTGTATTTTTCAAAACAAACCATATTTTACAAAAATTCAGAACTGAATTACATACTTTAAAACAATTATAAATGAATATAACAAATGAATAAAATCCAAATGGACAGCCCAAGAACCATACTCAGGGAAATAAGCACCACCCTAAATCCATCTCCATAAGAAATCATCACGAAGGACCGTTAACAACCCAAACCATCAGCACAAAACCTATACCCAAACTTATGACAAAAATAACCAAGTATACTTACACCCAAAGGTATAAGTAGAGTGTGGTCCATATCCCAGTAGTATAAAACCACTAAATGATTCCAAGTGATAAAAATTAAAAGACAAAAAGCTTGTAAATTTTCATAAATATGAAATGCTAATAAGAATTTTAAAGAAATGCAACTTTAAATAAAACTAGTTTTCAAGTGGGTTACATTAAAGAATCAACAATTTTAAAATAGAATTCAAATATACTTAATTTTACATCCCAAACATACCGTATGCTGATGGTAATCATAATGTATTAATTGAGCACAAGCAACGGGAAAATAAATCCTAGGCACTAGCTCACTGTGGGTCCTAGGTACCTTGTATCTCGGTGAAAGTAACTATCACAATATCCGTTCTCGTGCACACGAGCCACTAGTACATATCATACCCATAAAATAATTCCCCCCCAACAAAATAATCATCATAGTTTAGTTAGTGTTGTCATCGTCAATATTTCTACGTGAAACTGAGGCCAAACCCCACGGGATCACGAGCATACTAGTACACGTCCACCCACCTAGATACTCGGGTTTTCCCCTTGTGCTCAAACAAGTTCAAAAAGACATGAAATATAATTTGCACATGAAAATAACACTTCCACATCACACATTCACCAAATATCCCACATGTATATCACACAAGTCACATAATCCCCCTTTTCATTCAAATTCATTTTAAAATCATACTCACACTAAAATAGCCCACAACACTTTTCACATCTCTTTAACACTTCAAAAAATCCTTTAAACAATTTTATAAAATCTTTCCAAGATAGTAAAATTCACATAACATACCACACACATATCACATAATACGTCTTTCATAAGAAAAATCCATTTTTAACATCACACTCACACAAAACAACCCACAAATTTGTTTCACACCTTTCTTACCATTTGATAAAAAATTTCAGCAATTTATAAAATATTCTAAAAACGTTTGGCATCTTAAATCACACTTTAACTTTGAAAAACCCATCTTAGGTGAATAATATCACCAAAATAGTACATATAAATAATTTTCCCACTTTGTTTAACTCACTAAATCATTTTCACTTTTCATAAAACAAACCCAAAGGGTATAACCATGTTTTTCATACAAAACCCATTTAAAAACTCCCTTTCAAGGCCAAAACCAAAATAAATCATTACCCAACCAGAATTTTCAACCCCTTTCAACAAATAATAAATCACTTTCATATTTTATAAAACTTCCTCAAAAGATACCACATGAATTACATTTGAAAAATATACAACTTCAATCCAAAATGTTACTTTAATATTAAATGATTAACTAATGATACCAAAAATGGTCTTTGCACCACACAAAACACATTAATAACATGATAAATTTACAAATCAAGAAATCTAACTCATAAATAATTTCTTACATATGGAATCACCTACCTTTTGAGTCAAAACCCCCAATTCGTTGTGTGAAAATTCAACCGCACCACCGCCGCACCACGAGGGAGTTAAATCCAACCTAAAACCACAAGATTTGCCAAAAAATACACCAAATCAAACCCTAGGTATGAACCCTAACTTATGAAAATTTTATAACTTCAAGAAAGATGGAGGAAACCTGAAGGAGATGTAATAAAAAGAAGAGAGGAACACTTACTTGAAGAAATATTAAAGTTTTCCCACTAATAAACCCATAAAATATGGGTTCCATGGGAGCTTGAGGGAGCTTGGAGGCCTACCATGAATGCTAGGGTAGAATGTGGGAAGAATGGGCCAAATTAGTTTTATTTATGGGAGGAAAAAATTGGAATTTCAAAAATATTTTTAATTACCCGGACACCTTGCACGGTTTAGTAAACTGTGCGGCCAAACTGTGTGGCCTATTATGGCCACCCAAAACCATTCCATTCTTCTCCAAATTCAGGGGGGTTCAAGGGGGAAACCTAGGGGGAAAGGTAGGACAATAATAGGGGATAAAAATTCCCAAAATCACCCCAAAACTCATCCAACTCATGGGTATAAACCACCTCAACAACTTAACCCATAAGTGGTGCCAATAAGAGTGTCACTAATCCAACTCTAAAACACCACAACTTCACACCATCCCTTTGAAAAAAGAGGAGGCGAAGTACCATACAATACCCCAAGACTATGGTCATAGATCAAGAACACAGGAGACACCAAAATTTCAAACCTAAAACACCTGGAAACCAAGAGAAAGCTAAGAATTGAAGGAGGATTTGAATCAAAGCATAGAATTAAAAAATATGGATGTGACAATGTGAATTGCATGACTCAAAGTGCATGTTTTCAGTTTAAATTGAAATTTTAGTAAAAATGAATAATGACATAATAAAAACCAAGAAAACACATTCATACTATATTGATAATTTAGGAAAATGATCCATAATTTATTTGTAATGTGTAGAAACTAGCTTCACATTAATATGATTCATGATGTGACTGCTTTGACTCCAAGTATGTCTTTTTATTTAAAATTGATTTTTTTTCAAAACATAAGTTACATACTCAAACCCGAGACAACATATTCTGATTATTTTGATACTTTGTGAAAATTATCCATAAGTCATTTTTGATATATAGAAATCTTATACACCTCAATCAAATACACGATGTTACCAGTATGACTCAAAGTGTCTGTTATTAATTTTAAAATTTAAAATTTAGTTAAAAACATGTTTCACTCATTGAAAACCAATAAAACATGCTCATATTTTATTGATACTTTTGTGAAAAAAAATTCACAAGTCATTTTTCACATGTAAGAATCAGTCTCATGTCAAACCGACACATGATGTGACCGGTATTACTCATAGTACGTGTTTTCAGTTTAAATAGATATTTTATTAAAAAAGTCACGTGACATACTCAAAACTAAGAAAACACATTCATATTTATTAAAATTATCCATAAGTCATTTTTGATGTGTAGGAATCATATTCATGCCAATCCGATGTATGGTGTGGCAGGTATGACTCAAAGTGTGTCTTTTTATTTAAAATTGAAATTTTAGCTCAAAACACACATCGCATGCTCAAAACCAAGAAAACTAATTTGTATTGTTTTAATAATTTATGAAAATGATCAATAAGTCATTTGTGACATGTAAGAATCAATCTCACCTTAATCCTATGCACTGTGTGCCCAGTATGACTCAAAGTGTCCGTTATTAGTTTAAAATTGACAATTTTGTTCAAAATGCATGCCACACACTAAAAACCAAGAAAATACACCTGGATTGTCTTGATACATTAGGAAAATAATTTATAAGTCATTTTTTATGTGTAGGAATTAGTCTCATGTCAAATCAACACAAGATGTAACCGGTATAACTAAAAGTGAATGTTTTCAATTTAAATTGACATTTTAGTAAAAATGACACATAGCATACCCAAAAATAATAAAATTAATTTGGATTGTAATGATACTTTGGTAAAATTATTCTTAAGTTATTTTTGATGTGTAGGAATTAGATGCACATCAATCTGATGCACGATGTGACCGATATGACTCCAAGTGTGTCATTTTATTTAAAATTGACATTTTATTTCAAAACACACATCACATACTCAAAATCAAGAAAAACATTCATATTTTTTTTGATAATTTAGGAAAATAATGCATAATTCATTTTTGATGTGTAGGAATAAGCCTCACCACAATCCAATACACGGTGTTCTTATTATGACTCAAAGTGCCCGTTATCAATTTAAAATCAAAAATTTAGTTTAAAAAGGGTGTCACTAATTGAAAACTAATAAAAAACACTAGGATTATATTTATAATTTAATAAAATGATTCATAAGTCATTTAAGATGTTTAGGAATCAATCTCACATCAAAACAACCCAAGATGTGACCGATATTACTCAAAGTGTGTGTTTTTAGTTTAAATTGAAATTTTAGTAAAGAAGACACATGACATAATCAAAAATGAGAAAACACATTTATATTGATTTGATACATTAGGAAAATTATCCTTAAGTCATTTGAGACATGTAGGAATCAATCACACATCAATTCGACACACGGTGTGACCAGTATGACTCCAAGTGTGTCCTTTTATTTAAAATTGACATTTTAGTTCAAAACATACATCACATACTGAAAACTAAGAAAACACATTCTTATTGTTTCAATACTTTAGAAAAAAACCCATAAGTAATTTTAAATGTGTAGGAATTAGCCACACCTCAATTCAATACATGATGTGCCCAGTATGACTCGAAGTGTTTGTTATCATTTTAAAATTGACAATTTAGTTTAAAACATGTGCCACTCACTGAAAACCATGAAAACACACTTGTATTGTCTTGATAATTTATAAAAATTATTCATAATTAATTTATGATTTTTAGGAATTATTCTCACATAAAACTGACACATGATGTGACCAATATGACTCAAAGTGCGTGTTTTCAGTTTAAATTGACATTTTAGTAAAAAAGACATGTGACATACTCAAAACTACGAAAATGGATTCATATTATTTTGATAATTTAGTAAAATTATCATTAAGTCATTTATGACATGTATAAATCAAACTCACATAAATATGATACACGGTGTGAACGATATGACTTAATGTGTGTTCTTTTATTTAAAATTTATATCTTAGTTTAAATCACATGTCATATACTCAAAACCAAGAAAACACATTAATATTATTTTTATAGTTTAGGAAAAAAATTCATAAGTAATTTTTGACATGTAGGAATAATCCTCAACTCAATCCAATATATGGTGTGCCTGATATGACTTAAAGTGTTTGTTATCATTTTAAAATTGACAGTTTAGTTTAAAATGTGTGTCACTCACTGAAAATTGAGAAAATGCCCTTGGATTGTCTTGATACTTTAGAAAAATGATTAATAAGTCATTTATGATGTGTAGGAATTAGTATCATGTCAAACTAACACACGATGTTAATGGTATGACTCAAAGTGTGTGTTTTTAGTTTAAATTGACATTTTAGTAAAAAAAGACACATGACATACTCAAAACTGAGCAAACACATTCAGATTGTTTTGAAACTTTAGAAAAATTATACTTAAGTCATTTGTGATTTATAATAATCAACCACATGTCAATTCGACGCACGGTGTGACTGGTATGACTCAAAGTGTTTCCTTTTATTTAAAATTGAAATTTTATTTATGTATTGTTTCATATTTATGTTTAATTTATTTATTTATAGTATTATTAACACAATAATTATTTTCTTCTATAGATGGATTATTTTCTTGAGTTGGGGTGGATTGATCAACAACTAATACCATGATTATTCTTTTTTGATAGGGGTCAGGTTCCAAAGACAATGAAACCATTGATGTTTTTTAATGTTTGTGATAATAATTGATAATTTAATTATCTAAAACAATGTTTGAAATGTGTATAATATAGTGTTTTTTTCTTGTATTTGTGATGAAATTTTTATTTCAAATAAATTATGAAGTTTCCATATACATGTGTATTTTCTACTATAGTGTGCTGTAATTTTAATAGAACACTGTAGCAGGTCGACCTTTATCAACTATAAAATAAGCACTGACAAAGGGAACCCTTTATTAGTGCTAAACTGGCATTGATAAAGGAGCACCTTTTTAGTTCTTTTTTGAGAACTGATAAAGGACCCCCTTTATTAGTGTTGATAAAAGCATCCCACTTTTAACAACTCTTAGACCAATAACACTTTTTAGTGCTGATAAAATATTTATCTAGCACTTTTAAAATCCATTTTTATAGCACTAGTTAAAAAAAATTGTTCTTTTGAATATTATTTAAAATTTTCAGATAAGTGAAAATATCATGAATTTAATTGAAAATATTTAACCCTAATTTAGTATATTTTTAACAGATATTAGTATAATAATTATACATAATATCAATATAGATAATATATGGAAAATCATCACATTTTAATTATAATTTTAATATTTATTAACATAGGATTTAATAGATTTTGTACTTTTAATTTTTGTATTAATTTATAACTAATTTATAATTATTTTAATTTTAGTTTTAATTTAAAATTTTTATTTGATTTTTTAAGTGAAGATTCCTACCACAGACAATGATAAGACTATATCACTAGGCACAATATGAGATGATGTTGAATGTTGCGACATGATGAAATGCATCTACAATATGAGCTAAACTAAATAAATTAATTATGCTGTTGGTATTAGGGTATGATGTTTACCACCGAGATGAAGTTCCATGATTTTTCAAGAACATTTAATTTTAGTGGATTTTAAATATTTTATTATTCAAATAAATATTATCCCATGAGTGTAGACGATGATATAAAAGGTTTTGGGTGCAATGGAACCGCCCACTGGGAAGTTTCCAACTCAAATTTTTGTTGTTATCAACAATAATTTTGATATGCACATGAAAAATAATGCCATTACCAACAAAATTAAATCAAATATTAATTGATGGAATCACCATAACCAATAAGAGAAGATCTTTTCACATATAATTTATAATTAAATTATTTGAATAATGAATTACCTTTCATAGAATTATTTCTTTGTTGTTGATGAGAATATCATGACTAATAGTCATATCATCATTGAGTTAGAGGAATCAAGGGTATATTGCCTCTAGTGGTGATCCGCACATGTTCCATGGACCACAAATTGTCACCATAGAATCCTCTGGGTTCTAGTGCAGATGGTTATAACATTTGTGGCAATCTCTATTGATCGCAATAGAATCCTTCAAGGTGTGAATGAATTGCTTTGGTATAGGAGAAGAATTTATCTCCATTCTTGAGAGCAATATAAGTGAGGAGCTCTCTTGGGATTGAAAGAATTATCTTTACAACTTATTTTACACAATTATTAGATTATGGCCAGGGTTTCAAAAAAATGTCATAATCGGGTTTAAATAGAGCTATAGTTAGAAAATAATAATTACAATGGCCCTTATTATTTTATTAATTTCTAGAGAACCACATTTCTAAATAATTATAGATTTATTATTATTTACTTGAAAGTATATAAAATCATAATATTTATTCAAATAATATTTAATATGATATTTCTCACTAGACCATTAAATACAGTATGCCAATCCTTCTTAATATTTATCAAACCTTGAATAATGATTATTTATTAATTAAATAAATATTACTTCATTATTCATCAATGAATAAATAAATATTATATTAAAAAAACTAGTGAAAAAATATTTATAAATATTCACGCAACTAAATACATAAATATTTGTTATCTTACAAATAAACAAGAATAAATAAATATTAAATATTTTCATAATTAAATAAATAATTACCTGGTTAATAAATATTTATTAAATATTAAACTCACATATATACTCTCTTTAATAAAGGATGACTAAATATTTGCGATCAAACTAACATGAATAATCATTAACCACATATATGGATAATATTTATCCAATATGTAAAATTCTTATAGAATTTAACTGATATTCTGGATACGATTAATGTATGAACCTCTAGGACCCTTTCTTAGTGGAATTAAACTACACCACCTAAATTCCAAGGTTAGTGTCTGGAAACAAAATAAAGATCTCATAGAGAGAGAATTTAATGTTGTAACGATATACAACCTCCTACAAACATGCACCGTGTAATATAATCTCTTCATATTGAAATCTCTAATCAAGCGGGTTGCATGCTGGTGTCATCAACCTATGTGATCGATGTATCTTTCTTTGAAATTATAGAAATGAACTATATGGATAGAATTTCATGTCCATTTACTTAAATAAGTAGTTCTACTCACATAAAAATTCTTGAGATATCAACTTCCAATAAACTAGGAAGAGGCAAATCATTTCTCACATTATTCATTAATGTAGTATTACTCATGATACACCCAACATACCCTACTTCCCTGAAACATATAATGTCACTATTTTGGTTAGTAAATAAAAGTATGTAACTCATGATATGTATTAATAATAATATTAAAGTATAAGGATCAATACACATGCCCACCGATAAAAACATCTAATGACACATATAAACGTGAATTTCCTACCAATGGGTCTGTTATCATAATATCCTACTTTGAAGATTACTAAGAATGTACACTTGTAGAATGTGTCTCAATGTCCTATGAGTCTCTACCCTTGATAGCCAGTATCATTTTCATCCTATAAAATGATATCATCTAACTATATAACATATATTCAAGAATAATATCATGATACTTCTAGGTTCTCATCATAGTGGGGAACTGCTATGACCTTTTAGTACGATAGTTACCCTTAGAACATTATCATATACCATTTCATACAAAAGATAAATCATAATGTGATAATAACTTTATTAATATTAAAAAAATGAATACATGTAACCATAAATGTCATGAACCAAACCGAGTCATCCATTTATCAGGATGGAAACTAGTACTAGGATCTCTAAACATGATAATTGGGAATTATTTCACCTTGGACAAAGAAACTAATCTGAGATACCATATCCACATCAGAGAAACCATCATAAATAAAAGGAATCAACTACATACTAAATAATAATAAAGGCATCATCATACACATAAGCACATGGAACATAAATGAATAAACATCAACTCCTCATAAACATAAAGGCTAAAGACAAAGCCAATATATATAAAACCAAAAGGGAAGAAAAAACAATACTACCACTCACAACCTCCATGTGACCCATAATCACTTTTCATATCCCATTCCAAACATCCCAATCAACCCATATACCAACTCAAGGGAGACCAAATCCAAGGCACCTAAAAAAACTATAAGAGATACATAGACCAAGTGGTTCATGCAGGGTGTGAGTGAAATTGATTCTAGTTGGAAAGAACCATATATTTTTCAAAATTTATTAAAAAATAAAATCCATTTTTTATAGTTTAACAATACAATTGAAAATGAGTTTTAAACCCACAAGGATGCAAAATCCAAAATCACACTCACACATTTCTGAAAATTCTTTTATTTTACTTAAATGAAAACAATCACTTGAAAACCACTTTCCCAGGGCCACAACCCCTTTTTATAAAATTAATTCCCCTAATTATAAAATAAAGAAGGGTTGAATTAACTCCTTTTTATAAACACCTTTAAAACACCGAAAGAAGACCCCTTTTTTTTAGAAACCACATAACAAACCAAAACTCATTTTCATCATCTTTTAAAAAAATTACCATATCCCCATTTTAAAATCAAATCACTTTACTTTTTAAATACACTTTCCAAATCATTTTTAAAAACTAATTTTAAAGTGATTAAAAACTAAAACTCAAACAAGAGTAAGCATACATAGCGTCAATATAAATCCAACACACCAAAGAGGCCAAACAAAACAACAGTGTCGTAAACAAATAAATGGATAGGGGATATAAAAAAACTAATATACATTAGAATATCTTAAGTCATCTTAAAATGGATCAAATAATCATGGAAAACCTATTAGGGCTCAAGTAAAATGGTCAAAAATGGAAAAACATGATTCCTAAGCTGACACTAATGAATCCGCCTCATCTATGATAGTCCCATCAAAATTTATGGAGATAAAACTCCTAGGATTATAGTACTACCACATAATGAAATAAATTACACTAGACCACTAGGGCCACAATAAATTCCACCATCTCCCTCAATCTAGTAGTCCATAATGAATTTTACTATCTCACTTAGTCTAGCGGGCCATAATGAATTACACTAGCTCACTTAGTCTAGAAGAAATAATGAATTCCACTATCTAACTAATTTTATCTAGATGCAATAAATTCCAATAACACACTTAGTTTAGTGGTACACAATAAATTCTATTAGCTCAATCAGTCTAGTGGCTATGTTCCCTAGTTGACACACTATCTACTCTATGTCTTTTACTTTTCCATACCTATACTTGGTCACATAGGAATCCCATGAAGTGTATAAAACAAAGGAGAGAAATCACAAGCATCAATATTATCATAACCCATACCAATGGGGCCCATTCCATGACTACCCCAAGCATGACTCCAATATTCCATGGGCTAGTGACTGATTCTGAGTAGGCATATCACTCACATGGGTGGCCTTAGCCTAAGGTACCCATACACACACTCACATATCCAAGCTTATACAATGATAAAATGTAAAATAACTGATAAAACATGAATGAATACTTCTAAAACCCACTATCAGAGTATGTAAACAAGTACTGAAATAAAAAATTTCCAAATAAAATCCCACCACAAGAGTCTGAAAACAAGTCAAACATGAAAGTATATAAGGGGACTACTGTTAAGGTCACTTCTGGAATACACCTCGGTCAATCCAGCACACTAAGATCCACCTAGTCTTGGTCCCTCTGATTATCCAATAAATGAGGATAATATTCACTGTTAATATATATATTATTCATGTGATTTATTATTCATAAACACCATTTTAGTGCATTTTACACTTTGAAAATTATTTCATATTATAATTGTAATTCCTTCTTAAAATGCACTATTACATGGTATATTTTTGAGCATAATTTAAAGTACCAAATGATCTTGAATTTATTTTAATATTTAATTTTCAGGTTTAAAATTATATTGGTAACAATTCACACTTTTGGAGTACTTGAAGATTCATATTGGAAGACCACCAAAGTTGGCCTTGAACAAACACCATTCTGGGTGAAGTGAATTGGACAGTAGCCTAATAAAACAACTTTATCGACCAATATCCAAGCCCAATAATTCTTAAAAGTGAACTAAAGATAGAGGAAATCATTGGGAACATTTCATTCAATACTTTTCAAATCTAATTCTAATGTTTGAATGGAGTTCTAGGTGTCCCAAGTTAGAAATACAATTATGGGCCATATTCTACGGCCCATAAAAACAGCCCACCAATTTAATCATATCTCTACAACGAAAAATTAATTTGGGATTAAATTTTACAGAGATCTTGGAGACATCTGGATCTTCATGTTTGTATTCTACAGAACAATCAAATTCATCCATCTAGAAGGACATTTAGGTACCTCTATTCAGTGGATGAAAGCTGGCTTCCACTTTGGGTCAAAAATAAAGAAGTCCACTCTCCCTTACTTTCCACCACCCTAGGCCTACCATACTCAAGTGGGATCCTTTGTACTATTTGGAGATCAACCCAATACTCTTGAAATGCCTATTTAAGGCAGTTTTGGTGGAGGCATTTATCATCTTTTGTGCTTGTTTTCATTGTAGTGTTATACTACCACTTTGTGTTTGTAATCACACTTCTTTCTCATGTAAGTTGTTCAATTCACATTATTTTCTTAATAAAAGTTCATTATTTCCTCTTATTTTATTATTATCCATATCACATTGATAAAAGTTTTCTCAATGTGTGAATTTATTCACACCATACCTTGTAAAATTTATCACACAACAGTGGAGTGATCATTATTTCATTGTTTTCTTTTTTACTTCTCCATTTCCTCCCTCATGAGTCTACTTCCCACTTCTATTGAAACCATAGCATCAATGGAGGGATAAAAATATTATGGGTTGATCCAAGGGAGTAGAAAAGGTCTGTATTGGATTTTATTTATCACCCCATTAATGTATAATCACTTCTTTTAATTGAGATTTTTATTTGATGATTTTAAAACTTCTTCATCCTTGTTGAATTTTAAGGCCATATACTTCAAGTGATAATACGAACCTTTACCTTGTAGTAATCATTAATTTTATCCTCCAAGTGTAAGGGTGATTAGTATTAGGGTGTGTAGGCATTAAACTAGTAAGTTATGATGTCATTTGATCTTCTTAAATGAACCCATCTCAAATATAAGAAATTGAAATAATTGTAAAAGGAATGCATCCAATCCACCCCAAGTGATAACCTAGGATCAACTCATTATTTTTAAATTGAATTTACTTAAGACTCTTAGTTTTCACTTCAACATATATAAAATAAACCCAAAGTTGTCCACTTAATAGCCAAAAATAGTCTATAGAATGTACGTGTCTATAGGTTTGTTCTTAGGTCTCTGAGGATTTGACAACCCAAGCTAAACTACAAGCGACTGCTTAAACCTAAAATCTTGGGTAAATTTGGGTGAGACCAATTTTTTTCACTATTTCCAGGGACCTAAGTAAGTTATCTTAGACACTCACCTTCTATTCTCACCCAAATTCTCTTTTCTCACCACCATTTCTCTTATCTTTTCCCCTTTCTATTCTATGTGTCCAAAGAATATAAAATCCTCATTTTCAAATCTACTCAAATGAAATATAATAAAAAATACTCTAACATAAACCCAAGAAGGAATAAAATTGAAAATCAATATTAGGAATCCACTAATTTAGGAAATTTATTTGATCAACCCTTGAATGAATACCCCTCACTCGGTAACATGTATAATCTTTTCGATGATGAACACTTAAAGGATAATTTTCCATCCCTCTCAAGGATAGTAGAAGAGATCAATATTATAAATTTCCATGATGTACAAACTTATATCCAAACCAATCCCCAAAAAATTCATGAAAAATTGTGTGATCAAATGGAGATAATGAATTCTGAGGTTTCATCTTTGAGATTAGAACTACAATGCATTAATACTTGTGAGGAACCCATCCCTACAATGACTGTCCCTTCTATAACCGTATGTGGAGTGTCTAGTTTATTACAATCCTCTCATGAATTTATTGAAGAAACAACCTTTGTATTTGGGGTAGTGGAAGTTAATTAAGAAATTATTGAAGGGTCTTTAAATCATGAGTAAATTGATTTCATGTATTCACAAGAAAGAAATTTTATGTCGTGGATTGAGTGTCCCTATTATAGACCCATTGATGATCTTTCAGAAACACCAATCAGTGAAACATTGGGAGAAATCACAAACTTTGAGTCCATACCCATTTCTAACACTAATCTTTCTAATTTGGTGGTTTAATATTATATTTAAAAGGAACTAATTTTGTTGAGAAATTTAGAAAATGAAACTAAGTTGGATTCAAAATCTCCACTTATATCTGAATGTCCTATCCAACCCAAGATCAAAATTATTATCCTTCCTTCCCCGCTCAAGTATCCCTTCATAGGGTATAACCATGACCTTTCATTTAGAATTTATTCTTCTATTGAAACAAAAAAAGTTGGAATGATCATTGATGTCTTAGGAAAGACTACAGAGGAATTTGGATCAAACATTTCTGATATTACTTGGATTTTTACACTTATTGTAGAATATAGGTTTGTACATGACACAAATCATAAACAAATAATAAATCTCAATCTAGTGGAAGTGGAGAAATATGGGGTCCTTAAAATTTTGAAAGCTGGTATTGGTTAAGTTGGGGGGTTCATGTTGGGCTAATGACGTTAAACAAAAGCACTACACGGGAGGCAACCCATGGTTTTCATGCTTCCAATATTTTTGAATCATCTTTATTTTTAAAATAGGATTAATAAATAAATTTTATATTTTAAAAAAATATTTAACTCTGAATATGATAGTACCATAGACTGTTGACCTGTTCTTCTATTATGAGTATGGATGGGTATGAAACTGGAGCACCATATTCATCCATGTCACGTGGTGTGATCCTTGAGTAATAACTTATCCAGAAATTTAAAAAGAATAAAATGTATCATCAGTTAATTTTATTTTTATACATTTGTAGGTTAAAATAAAAATACAAAAAATAATAATAATAATTAAAAAAATTAAAAGGACACGTCATAGGTCATGGGGCAAACCCTGTCACAACCGGAGAAGCTGCGAGGACTCGAACCTGGGACTAAAGGGATACAGGGGCATGTGCTTACCACTAACCTATGACTTATAGTGCTTCCTTATTCTATAATTTTTGTATATATACTTATATTTTATTTTTTTATTATATGAATAAATATATATATATATATATATTGTTTTGTTTTTTTGTTTGTTTTTTTCTTTCCTCCTTTTTTCCACTAAGGAACTCCGCAAGTGACATGGATATCAAAGGACTAAATTGGAGCAGAAAAAACTTCAACTTCAACCACCAGGTGACTTCATTCCATGATCCTCATATTTAAATTTTTTTATAACTCCTATCATCTACGTCTACCCCCTTTTAAATTTTATTTTCTTTAAACACTGGGGATAATGTTATTCTAAGTGGTGGTGGGGGGGGGGGGTGAAAAGAATGAAAAAAAACTAATCAATTTTGCGTGCATAAAAAAAATGTGTGGAAAGAAAAATTTCTTTAACCTTGAACATGATAATAAACATTTCACACTTTGAAATTGAATATCAAATAATTTAGCATGCCCTAATTCTGATTTTAATCTATGTATAATTTCATGAGTATAGATTTTGGAAAGTGTGGATTTCTAATGTAAAATTTCATCGTTTATATTTTCATCCAAATAAAAAAAGATCACAATGCACATACTTTGGATAGTGGGGTATTAGTTTGAGTTCATGGGGTCCTCCAAATAAATAGAATAGGTCTGGTGATCATTTTATTTTTAATATGAGTATTCAATAAATAATAATAACAAAAAAACTATAAATTTGTGTGTAGAGCAATGAAATAACCTAATGCATGGATTTCGACACTTGGGGATCATGACTCCATAGTTTTTTGGCCCAAAGTTAGTAATTTCATCTCTATTTGTGGTAATTTGACTTTATTTTTGACTAAGTTAACTCGAGATGATGCCCGAGTATGTGAGATTCACTTGGTTCCCTAAGGTCTTTGAGCCTAGGAGTCATCGGCAAAGTCTCACTACATGGGCTGACTCTATTGAGTGCAATTTCAATTACCATGGAAAAATTTCAAAAAAAAAAAATTGAATACTCATCTTAATATTTAAATGTGATTCCACCCAGCGCTTCCATCATTTTCCCCTTGAATTAAGATGAACTCCCATGTCTATTGTGGTACAAAACACATCCTCATGCTTAATTGATATTGGATGAAATATGGAGATGAATTTGAACAAAGGAATGGCCTTGGGATTGGGATATGCTTATGAAACTATATTGTATTAAAATATTTTGATGGGTTTCATAGTTTTTTGATATAAGGGTTTTTGGTTATCATTGTTTATTAAAATGTTTTTGGAAAAGGGAATTCAAATTTCACATTTTTTAGATATGTTTTGCTCAAGACTAGAAAAACTCAAGTTGGGGGGTGTGATTAGCCCCTAAATGAGGCTAATATTTATTTTTAATATATATAATATTCATGTGCTTTATTATTCATAAATAACATTTTAGTGCAATTTACACTTTGAATATTATTTCATATTATAATTGTAATTCCTTCTTAAAATGCACTATTACATGGTATATTTTTTAACATCATTTAAAGTACCCAATGATTTTGATTTTTTTTCATATTTATTTTTTAGGTTTCTCATTATATTGGTAACAATTCATGATTTTCTAGTACTTTAAGATTCATATCATAAGACCAACAAAGCTGGCCTTGAACAAACAACATTTTGGGTGAAGTGAACTGGACAACAGCCCAATAAAACTACTATAGAGGCCAATATCCAAGCCAAATAATTTATAAAATTGAACTGAAGATAGATTACATCATGGGGAAAATTTTATTAAACAGTGGCCAAATTTAATTCTGATTATTGAATGGAGTTCCATGTGTCCCAATTTAGAGATAAAATTCTAGGCTAGATTTTGCAGCCCAGAAAAAGAGCCCACAAATTTAATCATATCTCGACAACCACAAATTCATTTGGGATAAAATTTTACAAATATCTAGGAAAAATCCTTAGATTCATGTTTTTATTCTATGGACCACTCAAATTCATCCATCTAGAAGGAAATTTAGGCACCTCTGTTCAGTGGATGAAAGATGACTGTCAATTCGAGTCAAGGATAAAGAAGTCCACTCTCCCTTAATTTCCACCACCCTAGGCCTACCATACTCAAGTGGTATCCTTTGTACTGTTCTGACCTTGACCCAGGCCTCTTTAAATTCCTATTTAAGGCAGTGGTGGTGGAGGAGTTTATCATCTTTTGTGCTTGGTTTCATTGTAGTTTTATGCTGCCGCTTTGTATTTGTAATCACATTTCTTTCTCATGTAAGTTGTTCAATTCACCTTAGTTTCTTAATAAAATATCCTTATTTCCTCTTATTGTATTATTCTCCATATCAAGTTGATAAGTTTTCCTCATGGTGTGAATTTATTCACACCATACCTTGTAAAATTTATAACACAACGGTAGAGTGATCATTATTTCATTATTTTCTTTTTTTACTTCTCCATTTCCTCCCTCATGAGTCTACTTACCGCTTCCATTGAAACCATAGCATCAATGGAGGGATAAAACTCTTATGGGTTGATCCAAGGGAGTAGAAAGGGTCTGGATTGGATGTTATTTATCACCCCATTAATGTCTAATCACTTCTTTTAAGTGATATTTTTATTTGATGATTTTAAAACTTCTTCATCCTTGTTGAATTTTAAGGCCATATAATTCAAGTGCTAATATGAACCTTTACCTCGAAGTGATCATGAATTTGATCCTCCAAGTGTATGGGTTATTAGTATTAGGGTGTTTAGGAATTAAAATAGTAAGTGATGATGTTGTTTGATCTCCTTAAATGAACCCATCTCAAATATAATAAATTGAAATAATTGAAAATGGAATGCATCCAATACACCCCAAGTGATAACCTAGGATCAAATCATTATTTTTAAATTGAATTCACTTAAGAATATTAGTGTTCACTTCAACCTATATAAAATCAACCCAAATTTGACCACTTCATAGCCAAAAATAGTCCATAGAATGTACATGTATATAGGTTTCTTCTTAGGTCTATTAGGATTTGAAAACCCAAGATAAACTACATGAGACCACCTAACCCTAAAATCTTGGGTAAATTTGGGAGAGACCACACTCAAAGAATTCATCAAAAGGTTTATCATCTGCAAAATACAAAACACATGTAGGAAAATCCCATGAAGGGGTGAGTATAATAATACCCAATAGGATAACTTGAAATCACTAAGCGTATAACAAAAAGAATAAGAGTCAACTCAACACAGATATATGTCTACAATGCATATAACAAGAATATACAGATATAATAAAAAAAGACACATAATCTCAAGGTAATTACACAACTGTAATTCCATTCTATGAATCATTCTCTAAGGTTCTATATAGAACTCATCCAAGAGAACTCGATCCACAAGTCAGATAACATTGATGGAGTTCATCCCATATGTACTGCTCATCGGGTATTGCCATAAGTTGTATATACTGAAAGTACAAATTGAAGGATACACAAATTAAGATCACACCCAAGGCCATGGGGTATACCAAAAACTCAATATAGAATAACCCACTAAGTAGATGATCGAAACCTGTGTAGTGTTGGTCATGACGATACCAAGAAATCCACATAGGGAAAGATAATAATGGAGGATCTCACTCCAGGCCTCATGGAAGGATTCCAAAAATTTTATCCAAGAGGTCCCATTGAAGGGATCACCATCCTAAGTGTAATATTGGATTCCATACTAAACCTCATAGAATAGATCAAGGGAACACATCTAGATGAAACTTGTCCAAGATAAAGAGGATAAGGGCTCTAAGCCTAATTTGAAGGAGTACATGACGTGTACTGGAAGTACATGATGTGTCCCTTCAGAACTAGGTCTTTCCCATGTATCCTAGCCCATACTCATTTCCATGTCAAAGTACAAGGTTCATCTGAGACTGTGTACTCCAGATCATGTCCAAGTACACGACTCTGCCCATGTACACCTATCCTGTCCATGTTCATGTTGGAGTACAGGGCGTGTCTAAGCCCGTGTACTATTGGATATGTTTGTGTACCCTCTGAGGTACATTCTGATCCACCAGGTTGTTTCACACACTGTGTGACATGGGTCACATGCTGTGTGATACTTATATACTTGTGGAAACCCTAGCACCACACCAGAGGTCCCACACAGAGTGTATCTTCTCAATACACGTTCTATACTGTGGGATTTTCTAGAACCTGTGGGTTCTTCCTCTTTATCATCAAACACTCCTATATCCTTCAATCTGATCATAAATCATTCTACAGAACATGTATCTACTCTAACTGAGCCTCTCTTTCATCACTCGCTGTAATTTTAACTTCAAAACCACTCAAGAATCACCCATTTATGCCACTTTTAGCTGCTCCATCAATCCATAATGAATGTTAATCATCAAAATGATATTTATCCATCATCAACATCATCATAGAACAATTCCTTCATCAATCCGAACTTTTATTTTTGATAACAATCTATTGTGACAAGAAATGGGCATGAAAAGATTGTTTTTCTTGTATTTGTTGAATTGTGGGCCAAGAGATTTTCCCATGATGAATGAAGAAATGGGGGAAGAAATGCACAACCAAAAATAAGAGGAACGAACCTCAACCAATTTTCATGTTGGACTCTATTTGTTTCTATTAGAATGATGAATGAAGATATAATAAAATAATCACAAAGGAATCCTCAATTCCTAGATTAATCTAACCTATCCCTATAATACACACAATCTATGAATCAATCCATTGGTCAATTGATTATTTTTATTTATAGAAATAATAAAATGGAAAATAATAAAAATAAAAAATCATTCTACCTAAATTTGGATCAATCACTGGATAATAATGGTCACACATCACTATCATTGGTGAGATCTACACATCCTATTGGCACACCAATCCTCAATCCCGATTCGGTCATCACTCACCAACGAAATCTCCTCTAATGTTCTCCAATGGATATTATCAATTTTCAAGATTATGTATATAACCTTGATTTTTTATAGGTGTGTTCATATAGAGATTTATTAGGTTAGGTAATTAATTGAATAAATTAATTTATTAAATTAATTCATTTAATCATTCTCCCACGACCACGCTCATTCCTAGCGTCTGATGCATTCCAAGGTTATGTCTCGCCTAAGGTAAAACCCATAATCTGAACTCAATGGTGGTATCATATTTATAATCTAAGCCCTAATTTAGAATTTAGTACAATTTTAAGGAAAACTTTACTCACATGCATTTAATATATTACACAAATTAATTTTGAGCACACTGGGCATTGGAATATCACATTGTCTCTATGCCTAATTCTGAATATAATTCATATAATATTCCAAAACAATAAATGGAAAAATTAGAGTCATTAAATTCTCACCACCTTGGGGATTTACATCTCAAAAAGCAAAAAAAAGGCTATACAAAGAGATGTGGTTATTGAGCATGCATTTGAATCTCTCACTCCCAGGTGCTCTCCTAAATATTTCTATACTACCACCAGACATTAACTAGGGTAATTGATTTCCCATGAAGTATACTCTCTTATCTATCCTTGATCTCTACCGGTTAGTCCACAAAGGTAGCTCCATCCTCAATGTCCATCTCATCCATGTAGATAACATGTGATAGATCATTCTTGTAACTCCTTAGCTGTGACACATGCAATACATCATGTACCTGGTCTAACTATGGAGGTAGATCTAAGAGACATTCCATCTTTCCAATTATACATAGTATTTGGAAAGGGCCAATGAATCTCAGAGATAGCTTACCGCTAAATCTCCATAATCCATGTCAAGGTGAAACCCGTAAGAACATATAGTCTCCCTCCTTGAACTCCAAAGGCCTCCTTTATCTATTAGCATAAAAATTATGATGGCTCTGTATAGTTCTCATCCACTCCTGGATGACCTGCACCTTCTCAGTAGTGACTCGTACCAACTCTAGGCCCATAAGTACTGACTCTAGGTTAGTCCAACTTAGTGTTAACATGTAGGGTCTCCCATACAAGGCCTCGATTGATGCCATACCAATGGTGGAATGGTAGATATTTTTGTAGGAAAACTATATGAATGTTAGGTGATCCTCCTAACTATGGAAAAATTATAAAATGTAAGCCCACAACATTTCCTCCAAGACTTTAATGGTCCACTCAATATGGACGTCAGTATGGGGGTGAAAATCTATGCTTAAATGTATCTGAGTCCCAAAATCCTCCTGTAATCCATTCCATAACCGAGATGTGAAGAAAGAATCACAGTCTGAAACGATCATCAAGAAAACTCCATGGAGTTGGAATATATCTTGAACATAGAGACATCCCAAGCTCTCTACTTAACTATGCTCTCAAATATCTAGAAAGTGCGCGGACTTGGTGAGTCAGTCTATGATCACCCAAATAGAATCATGTCCCCTGGATGTACATGGTAGCCCTATCATGAAGTCCATGGACATCCCATCTAACTTCCACTTTGGAACCTTAAGGGGTTGAGCTAAACCCACTGGAACCTGGTTCTCATCCTTTACTTGTTGACAAGTAAGTCATCAAGAAACAAACTATGCAACTCCCTTGTTCATATCTGGACACCAAAAAAAATGTTGGAGGTCTTGGTACATATTTTCCACACATGGATGTACCACCAAAGAATATATATATGAAACTCTATTAGAACCTCCTCCTTTAACTTCACTGGTACCATCATGCATCCTCTAAGAATAATGACATGCTCCCCATCTTTATAAAATCCTTCATAAGCATATTCAATGGATATCTGAGTACTTAGTGTCTCACAATAAGTATCCTCAATTTGTGCCTCCCTAACTTGATGAAAAAGAGGAAGGGTAACAACCATCTACTAGAGGTAAGA
This sequence comes from Viscum album, assembly GCA_963277665.1. Classification (NCBI taxonomy): domain Eukaryota; kingdom Viridiplantae; phylum Streptophyta; class Magnoliopsida; order Santalales; family Viscaceae; genus Viscum; species Viscum album. Next base: position 751,201,638 of record OY728132.1, on the reverse strand, counting down.
TGCTCTATCACCATCCAAAAATGATGGCTTCATTGAGGCCAATTTCTCCGACTCCTCACTCAGCAACTGAGAACACAATATCCTGATGAGAGAATATTCTACCACATTCCCCTTCCCAGGATCATATAAAATCTTGAAGTCATAATCTTAGAGGTACTCTATCCATAGCCTCTTTCTTAATTTAATATACTTTTGAGAGAAGATGTAATTGAGAATCATGTGGTCAGAATAGATGATAAACTGCTCAACCATATGGTAGTGTAACCACATATTCAACACAAAGACTACCACTGTTAACTCAAGATCATGGGTCATGGTATTTTTCTCATGTGGTATCAATTGATGTAAACCATATGCAACCATTTCCTTACTATGTATCATAGCACAACCAAGCCTAGTTCCTGATGCATCACATAAAACTACATATTTGACACCCTCCTATGGAAATCTCAAGACGATATTGCTCGTAAATCACTATCTCAACTCCTAAAAATCCTACTGGAACCTATCTATATACACAAAAGGCTTCCATTTTTAGGTAAAATCATTAAAGGGAGATAATATCATATAGAAATTATGTATGAATCTCTGATAGTAAACTGCCAACCCAAGGAATATTTGGAGCTCCATCACACCCTTGGGTGGCTCCCATGATAACACTACCTCGAACTTCTCTGGGTCTACTGTCGCACCATTTTCCAAGATAACATGTACTATAAATTGTACCTCTTAAATCTAGAATAGGAACTTTGAGAGCTTCCCATAAATTCATTTCTCTCAAATTATGTTTAGAACCATCCTTAAGGGTCTCGCATGCTCCTCCTCAAATGCTGAGTACACTAGGATATCATCAATGAAGACTACCACGAATCAGTCTAAGAATGGATTAAAGATCTAGTTCATGAGTCCCATTAAAACTGCTAGGTTATTATTTATTCCAAATGGCATCAACAAGTACTCATAGTGATTATAGAGACATCTAAATTCCATCTTCAGTATATCCTTGTCTCATACTCACAACTGGTGATAGCTTGATATGAGGTCAATCTTCAAGAACCATCGTGACCCTCTCAAATTATAAAAGAGTTCATTGATCCTCAATAGTGGATAAATTTTCTTTACATTCACCTGGTTTATGTGATGATAGTCCACACATAACCTCAAGATCTAGGATACCTTCTTGGAGAATAACATTGGGGATATCCAAGGTGAAACATTGGGTCTAAAAAATCCATTCCTCTATAATCCCTTTAACTTCACCCTCATCTCATGAAGTTATATGAGATCCATCTGATATGGTGGTGAAGATATTGAGGTCATCCTAGGGTGTAGATAAATTCATAAGTATATATCTATGTGGGGAGGTAATCCTAAAACATCCTCAGGAAAGACGTCCTCATACTTCACCACCACTATAGGAAACTGAAAACTAATAGAATCCCCTACACCAAGGGTTATATTAGTCAACTGATGAGTAATATTATGCGCCCTCCCATGCACGAGTCCATCCTATTCCATTTTAGTTTCCTTTTCACCCATAAAGGAAAACCTATTCCCATCACCATAGACACACCACATCCTCCACTTGAAATAGTCTATATGGGATTGAAAAATAGATAACTAGTCCATAAATAAGATGATGTCTTAAGGACTCATCACTACTATAAAGAGATTACAATAGAAACTCTCACCTCCAAGAGTTAGGTCACACTGTCAACAAAAGTGCGTGATCACTGAGTCACTTCCCATAGGAGTCTCTAAGCTCAAGGGTTGAGTTAAAGTCTCAAACAAAATCTATAAGTCTCAAAATAGATAAGTGGAAATAAAATAATGACTTAATCCTATGTCTATTAGTACTGCATCTAAGGTAGAAAAGACACAGATCATACCATGTATCATCCCTAGAGCCTTTGGGTCATAAGACATTACTGCCTGAAGCTGCTCTTTTACCTATCCTTCAGCTCCCCAAGCCTAGCATGGACCACCTAGGGGTGGTGGTGGTAACAAGTCGAAGCATTTAACACCTTTAGCTACTCTCCAACTCCTCTTCCACATCCGTTGTAACATTCCGTTACCAATCTATCATGTATGCCTTTAACCTTGTTGTGTTTTTCTTTTCACATTGTCTGTATAGGGATTATAATGAATTGAGAGGATAAATATAATGGTGAATTTAGAGATTTTTTGGACTCTCAGCTTTAACTGGCTTTTTTTTGCAGGTTGTATGAGGATTTCATGCCATGTTACTAGGTTACACGACATGTAAGAGTTGCTAGATGAAAGTCATGAAAGGCTTCATGATGTGAAAGGTTACGCGACATGAAGAGATGTTTCACATCATGAATGTTTTAAATAACATATTTTTAATCCTAGGTGATGGATTTTTTGGTGTATGTAGGACTTTTATGGTTACACATTGTATAACTGGGTTACACATTGTGTAATGGCCCACATATAGTTTTAAAAAATGCATGTGGCTATTTCTATTCCAGTTATTCTCTAGAATTAATTTCCCTTAACCCAAGTAAATTCATAGATTATTTTGGGAGACTCCATTTCCTCTAGAATGATCCGATCAACATTCAATATTCATTGCATTTGTGGTGTGTCTATCTAGGTAAGTGATCTTTCCACTTCTTCATTACCATTGATCATAGTATCACCCTTAGGTTGTGTCATCAGATCCCTTGATCTAAATTGGTGTTTTCTCTTATCTTCTTCCAATATCCATTGTGAGATCTTGTTCTAGAGGTCATTCCTTTATTGGTTGTAGTGAGGCGGGTGTTTGTTCTTGAGGTGCGTGGGTTTCCTCCTTTCCGTTGGACCCTTTATTTCTAAATTGGATCAATCTTGTGATGTGTATTGGATTCTAGGTCCTTCATAGATGTCGTGGGTTTTCTTTTTTGGTGGATTCTGTTATGGGTGTGTGCGAACCAAGTTTTGAGGTAGGTGGTTTCATCTCTAGCCTATGTTGATGAATCTAATTGTTCTTGTTTTATAAAATTATTTATAAAGGAATTTTCATGATTATTTTGTGTGTATTGAAAAGAGTTTTTAAATAAAAATAGTTTTTCCCTAGTTTTTGATAAATGGAAAGAAAAATGGTATTTTCAAATCATTGAAATGGATTTGTGAAATAGTTCTCAAAGCATTAGAATGAATTGTGAATATGATCACACAAGTTACCTTAAGTATTTAGGTGGAATGTTTAGCTTAATGACATCATTCATGTTTTATGATTATCATGAGGTTTGTTCATGGGGATTTACTTTGTTTCCTAGTCCCATTATTCTAGGAGATCGATATTTACATTTGTGGGGGGGGGGGTTTACTCATGGGGTATTCCTCTTCTTCCTAGGCCTATATTCTAGGAACCAGATTGTGCACTTTATTGATTATAGTATAAGTAGTCTTCTAGTCTGACCTATAGAGATCCTTGGTGCTAATACCTTTTCTTCTATTTTATATTGCTTGGATTTTTTGTTTTATCCTTGATATGCATTCTTATACTTGCGAAGGATGATATAAAAAATGTTCTTTTAAATTGATACACCTGCTTTTGTTTTCAAACTGTGATAAAATGGAAATGTTTACTATATTTTCTATAATACTGCTTTACTTATTATCATGCCTTGTTTTATTTAAAATGAGAATACATGAATTGTTTTATAGGGAATTATCATGGAACACCTAGGTGGGATTCTATTGAGTTGTTAGCTCACACCCTATGCACCTCTTCGATGGTGCGTAGAACTTTTTACATATTCCATTGTAGGGAAAGGTAAGGCACCATAGTGTGGAAGAAAGGTTTCATGTTAGTTGGGTTGGGTAGCTAGTGGAGAGATGGTTGGAGTTCATCCATGCCATCACATGGAGTAGCTTCTTGGTTATGTTCCTTTACAGTTGGACTTGTCTTTTGGAGTTTTAGATACTTTTATAGTTGTCTTGTTTCCACTGTATTCTTACACTTATGGAATATATTCATTAAACTTATAATATCTCATTCTTTTCTGTGTGTATGTATGCCATATTTTTGTACAGGTTGGGAGAAATTATTCCCTTTGGTTTTTTGTTCGATGCCTGGGTGCTTGTCTCCAACCCGTGGTGATTAGGAATTTCCTTTAGGTATGTGGAGTATCAGGTCGGGTTCCAATTTTGAGGGTACCCTGGGTCAGTTTGTTACAATTTTTTATCAGAGGAGGCCTGTCCCTAAGAGTCCTTGCCTTGGGATGTTTGCTATATCGGATATAGGATTGTCGGGACCTGAGAGGTATGTTGTGATAAGTGACTGACCAACTCTTTTTGTGATGAGACTCAAGTTTCCATGGGACATTGGGATATGTGTCTCTAGTGTTGGGTTTTGTTTTAAATCTCAGTTTCTACTTATGGGTTTTTTGGTTTAAGATAAGATTTAATCTATTTTCTGATCATTCCTTCTATTTTGGTGTGCGACAATATGCCTCCGAGATGTCTTTCATGAGTTCCTCAGGAAGGTGCAACTGATGATTCACAAGGTAATCCACCATTGGATCAAAATCTCATCAAGAATATCATATGGGAAGTTCATGCTATTGATCAAGATGTTCCATGATTTTGGAATATGGTTGTTCATGTATAGCTAGGAGATGGGGGGGGGGAGATATTGGTCATTGGAGTTCTTGCGCGAGAATTCACCATCCTTTAAAGGAACAAATAAACCTCAAGAGGCTGAGGAATGGCTGGATAGGATCAATAAAATATTCAACTTCCTAGAGACACCTGACAATATCAAGGTAAAGTGTGCAACATTCAGGATTCATGGTTCTAGAAAGTAATGGTGGGATTCTATGGTCTAGGAAGACAGATACATGGACCTAAATTGGAAGTGTTTCAAAACACTATTCTTTCGGTAGTTTTTCCTAGAGTCACTTATGTTGGTAGAGTCTATGGAGTTTTACAGTAGGGAGAGTATTCAGTGTTGGAATACACCAATTTATTTTATGAGATTGTCTGTTTTTCTCGAGATGCGGTGAATAATGACCAGCTGAAGGCTTAAAAGTACCTGCAAGATTTGCGACCTGATATCAGATTATAGGTGTATGTTAAATCTTTATACCTATGTATAGAAATTATAAATATCTATGATGTTAGAGATTAATATGGTAGGAAAGGTTGGCTTTTCCACCTCTTCTCTTCCATCTAGTGGAAACTTTAGTGGCACACATGGGAATAAGAGGAAGTGGTAGGATCATCATGGGAGTGGTAGAGGTGGGTATCAGCTGCGTGCCTCCTCCAAATCGTTTTCAATAGCTAGAAGTTTGCCTCTAAATTGATACCAGTGTGGAAAGTTCAGACACACTAGAAATTCTTGTCATATTCCCTCAAAGACGTGCAACAACTATGGAAATGTTGGTTATTTACAGTGATTTTGTCAGGCTATGTCTATGCCTCATTATGGTTAGGGTTTGTTGGCTTTGAAGGATACTATGGTGCAGTCAGAAGTTACAAAGACTACAGGGATTCGTCCACAGGCCTCAGGAGTGAATCACTTTCACGTAGTAGATGAGTGTCTAGTGGAAATCGATGCAGGTTTAGAAATAGTGAGAGGTACTTTCCTTATTTCATATTTAGTAGAAATTTCTTTATTTGATAATGGTGCCTCCCACTCATTTATATCTGCATATTTTCTTGATATGCTTAAACTCCCAATGGAACATATGTAATTTATAATGGAGTTAGCGACACCTCTTGGAAAGAGGAGAGAGCAGGGGTTTTAATGTCCTTGTTCGTTAATAGTTTTTGATACGAAGTTGGTTTGGGATTTTCTCATTCTTGATCTAGATATGTTTGACATCATTATTGGTATGGATTGGATTGTTTCTCATCAATATGTGGTTGATTTTTATAATTGGCATTTCTTGTTTATTACTGCCGATGGAAGATCTTATGTGTTTCAAGGGGATTGGGACCTGAGATCAGGATGTATAGGGCCTTCCCTCCCAAATCTCAGGATTTTTTTTTCTATTGCATTTGATCCCAATGAAGTTTCTCCTATTGTTGATCTTCCTATTGTTCGATACTTTCCTAATGTTTTCCTAGAATAATTCTCCAATCTTTCTTTAGAGAGATAGGTGGAGTTTATGGTTGACCTAGTTATATGTATATAGATGATATATACCTTCTTATTTTATTATACTAATGGACCTGAAAGAGCTCAAGATTCAGTTGGATGACCTATTGGAAAAAGGTTTCATTCTCCCTAGTGTTTCGCCTTGGGAAACCCCTGTGCTCTTTTCCAAGAAAGCAGATGGTTCACTTCAGTTTTGCGTGGAATATCAGAATTTGAACTGGGTAAAAATTAAGAAAAAATATCATTTTTCTCACGTAGATGATTTATTTGACCAGTTAAAGGGGGAAAATTGGTTTTCAAAGATTGATCTTCGGTCAAGTTATCATCCACTCAAATTTCGGGAGTTTGATATACCGAAGACAACTTTTAGGATAAGGTATGTCCATTATAAATATCTTGTGATGCATTTTGGTCCAATCAATGCTCCTATAATTTTTATGGATTTGATGAATCATATATTCCATCAATATCTTAACACTTTTGTGGTAGTGTTCGTGGATGATATTATGATTTATTCCAAATTCTAGCATGAGCACAATCACCATCTGAGTTTGGTTTTGAAAATTCTAATAATTCATCATTTGTATGGAAAGCTTTCGAAATATAGTTTCTAGATTTAAGAAGTGAAGTTATTAGGGAACAAGATTTCTGAACATGGCTTATCAGTTGATCCAGAGAAGGTGAAGGCTGTTTTTTCATGGAAGGGACCACATAATGTCTTTTATATATAGAGATTCCTTGGTCTTGTTGGATAATACCAATAGTTTGTTGAGGATTTTTCTAAGACGACTTCACCTTTGACTAATATTACCAAGAAAGTGGTGAAATTCACATGGTATGTGAAGTGTCATTCTTCTTTCAATGAACTGAAATTAATTCTAACATAAAATCCTATTTTGATCCTAATTGATCTCGGTAAGGGTTAAATGGTGTTTTTTGATTCTTACGGTGCTATTTTGGGATGAGTACTTATGCAGGATGACCATGTGGTAGCTTATGGATCTTTTCAACTTTGGTCGCATAAGAATAATTATCCCACTCACAATTTAGATCTTTTTGCAGTTATTCATGTGATAAAATATTGGCAGTACTGTCTTTTTGGAGAGAGATTCATGTTCTTTTCTGATCATAAAAGTCTGAGCTACATCTTATCTCAGAAAGAATTGAATCTCTGACATATAATATGGGTAGAATACCTTTAGAAATTTGACTTCAATATCACTTACACCATGGGGAAAGGGAATGCTGTTGCAGACGATATAAGCAGGAAAGTACCATCACAGGTTGTTCAAGAATCGAAGGTAGAGTGGAACCTTATGAGGCTTTTCTCTTAGTTTTACCTAGATGCTGAAGAGGATGTTTCAGGTATGGTTATGACTAGTGTTCAATAATTATCATCTTTCCTAGAGTCTGTCTTGCAGAGTTAGAAATAGGATGTTGAGTTTGTAAAAATTTGATAAAGCCTTTATGGTGGGGAGACTATTTCTAGTTAGTCTCTCTCTTTAGATGGTATATTCCACTTTGAGAAGTGGGTTGATATCCCAACATCTATGAGGAGTTTAGTATTGTTTAATTGTCATATCTCTTTGTGTTTTATCCATCTAGGAACAAAGAAGATGTATTATGACATGATACGATGATTTTGGTGGCTGAGAATGAAGTGAAACATTGTAAATTTTGTGTCCCGCTGTTACACCTACCAACAGATAAAGGAAGAGCACTTGAAATCTTATGGGTTTCTTTACCCTCTTCCAGTGCTATTCTGAAAATGGGATAAGGTAACCATGTATTTTTTGTTGGATTACCATGGACATCGTGAGGGATAAATTCTATATAAGTAGTCATTGATCGATTGACAAAGTCTTCCCATTTCATTCTGATCAAGGACACCAATAAGGTTAAATATTTGGGTAAGCTGTATGTACATGAGATTACGAGGTTACATGGGAATCCTTCTATGGTTATTTCAGACAGGGATCCAAGGTTTAACTCAAGGTTCTGGAGGAGTCTCCAAGAGGCAATAGGAACTCAGGTCAAGTTGATCTCAGCTTACCATCCACAGAAAGATGGTCAAACAGAGCGTGTGATTCAGATCCTGGAGGATATGCTTTGTGCCTATGTCTTGGATTTAGATGGATCATGAGATAGACATATGGTACAGAATGAGTTTTTTTACAAAAAAAATTATCAGTCTTTGATAATAATGGACCCCTTCGAGGCATTATATGGTCGCCCATGCAGATCACCTCTTTGTTGGGTGGAGGTGGGATAATTATCTTTAGTTGAACAAAGTTTTTTCTAGGAGACATAGACAAGGATTCAAGATGTACATCAACATCTGGTTACATCCCATAGTCGACAGAAATCATATATAGATCGGTGATGTCATCCCCTGGAGTTTTTCCATTGGTGAATGGGTTTTATTGAAAGTTTCTCCTCAGTTAGGTCACCGTCGGCTTGGAAAATAGGGAAAATTTCTCTGAGATATGTTGGGCTGTTTGAGGTCAGTGAGTGGCTTGGGTAGGTTTCTTATCGGTTAACATAGATAGTTTATTTTACAAGTATTCATGATATTTTCCACATATCTCATCTCAAGAAGTACCATCATGATCTCGCTCACGTTTTGAGTTGGAAAGAAATTGAGATAGATCTATATGTTTCTATTTTAGAGAAACTATTTGAGATCATCGACTCTAAAGTGAAAGTATTGCATGGGAAGTAGATTCTATTGGTAAGAGTACTATGGAAACATGGATCATATTCTCATGAGACTTGGGAATGTGATTCATTGATGAGGGGTTAGTGGCATCATCTTTTTCTAGGGATTACATCTTCCACATGACTTCTCAGGGATGGAAAGTATTTATGGTGGGGAGTTTGTAAAATATCATAACCAATCTATGAGGTACATATTTAACCTCATCATGATTTTCATTTCCTTATTGTTTGTATAGGGTTGATATGGAATTGGGAAGATACCTATAATGGTGAAGTCAGAGATTTGTTGGACTCTCAGCTTTAACTAGCTTTTTCAAAGGACACAGGAGGATTTCATGCCATGTAACTAGGTTACATGATGTGTAAGAGTTGCTGGATGCAAGTCATGAAAGGATTCATGCTGTGAAAGGTTACAAAACATAAAGATATGTTTCATGTCATAAATGTTTTAAATAATGGATTTTTAATCCGAGGTGATGGGTTTTCTGGCCTATGTGGTACTTTGATGGCTACATATCATGTAACGGCCCACGTACAGTTTAAAAATAGGCGTGTGGCTATTTATTTTCCATTTCTTCTCCAGACTTCATTTCCCTCTACCCAATGAGATTACCATATGATTTTGAGAGATTCCATTCCCTCTAGAATGATTCGATCGACATTCAATATTCATTGCGGTTGTGGTGTGTCTCTCTGGGTTAGTGATATTTTTACTTATTTGTTTCCATTGATCATGGAAGCACCCTTGGGTTGTTTCATCAGATATTTTGATCTAAATTGGCGTTTTCTCTTGTATTATTCCAATATCCATTGTGTGATCTCATTCCAGAGGTCGTTCCTTTGTTGGTTGTGGTGCGGTGGGTGTTCATTCTTGAGCTATGTGGGTTTCCTCCTTTCTATAGACCCCTTTATTTCTAAATTGGATCAATCTTATGATGTGGATTGGATTCTAGGGCCTTCATATATGTTTTTGTGTTTTTATTGTTGGTGGTTCCCATTGCAGGCGTGTGAAACCCAAGTTTTGAGGTAGGTGGTTCCATCTCTATTCTATGTTGATGAATCTAATTGTTGTTGTTTTATAGACTTATTTATAAAGGAATTGGAATGATTATTTTGTGTGTGTTGAAAATATTTTTTAAAGAAAATTGTTTTTCCCTAGTTGTTGATAAATGGAAAGAAAAGTGGTATTTTCATAGCATTGAAATGGATTTGTGAAATGGTTTTCAAAGCATTGGAATGAATTGTGAAGATGAGCACATGGGTTACCTTGGGTACTTAAGTGGAAGGTTTAGCTTGAGTTCATCATCTATGTTTTGTGATTATTAGGAGGTTTGATCATGGGGATTTCCTATATTTCCTAGGCCATTTGTTCCATGGGACCGATATTGACATTTTTTTGGGGGTTTACTCATGGGGTATTCCTCTGCTTCCCAGGCCTGTGTTCTAGGAACCAGATTGTGCACTTTATTGATTGTGGTATGAGTAGTCTTCTAGTCTTACCTATAGTGATCCTTAGTGCTGATACCTATGCTTATGTTTTATATTTCTTGGATTTGTTCTTTTATCCTTGATATGAATTATTATACTTATGAAGGATGATATGGAAAATGTGTTTTGAAATTGATATACCTACTTTTATTTTAAAACTATGATAAAAGGGAAATTTTTACCATGTTTTCTATAAAACTACTTTTCTACTTATCATGCCATGTTTTATTTAAAATGAGCATACAAGAATTTTTATGCAAGGAATTATTATGGAACACCTAGGTGGGATCCTATTGAGATGTTAGCTCACACCCTATGCACCACTTCAGTGGTGTGTAGACCTTTTTATTTCTTCCATTGCAAGTAAATTCAAGGTGCTACAGTGAGGCGGTGAGGTTTCATATCAATTGGGTTGGGTAGCTAGTGGAGAGATGGTGGGAGTTCATCCATGCCATGACATGGAGTAGCTACTTGGTTCTGGTCCTTTACATTTGGACTTGTCTTTTGGAGTTTTATATAATTTTATATTTTTCTTGTTTCCATGTCTTCTTACTCTTATGGAATATATTCATTAAACTTCCACTGTATCTTTCTTTTCTGTGTATATGTATGCCATATGTTTGTACAGGTTGGGAGAAATCGTTCCCTATGGTTTGTTGTTCGATGCTCAAGTTCTTATTACCAGCCCATGGGGATCAAGAATTCCCTTCAGGTATGTTTCAAATTGAGTCAACTATTAGTTTTGAGGGTACCCTGGGTTGATTAGTTACATCAGCTACCCTGCAGACCTATCTATTCCTATTGTTGCCTTTTCCTTGGTGGCCCATCCATTATCTCTCTGTCAGTAGTATGACAGGTTGGAAAATCTCATGAAATATGTCCCATACCATCACAAGAGTATCACTGATTCTCCTTGGGATGACTAAACCCATTTTGTGAGCCCTGAACCATATACCCTCTTTACTGGGATTACCCCCTAAAATGTCTCACATGTCTAGATTCCTGAGTCTGATGTTGGATCCCTACCACTAAAGTCTCTGCTCATGTGTTCCCACTACTGAAAATAACTGTCTGTGCCTGCTCAACTAGGAAAATCTTTTCCACCAAAGTATTCTCTAGACCCATAGTATAAGTAGGAATTCATAGAGGTATAACACTAGCTCAGATTTATCTACACAGTCCTTACTCTAAGTTCCAAGCTTGAAAGAACTAATCACAAACCATATCCATCTAGTACCTAGAGTGGTCGGTGAACCTTGATAAATACTCAACCACTATTGTACTTCCCTACTGAAGCTATATAAGATCTTGGATGTGCACATCCCTTAGCGTAGCTATAGAGAAATCCTCTCTAAAAAGGAACTTAAACTCTAACCATTATATAGTAACCTCATTATTAGAATGGGTCACTAAACCTAAATATTGTCCTATAGCTAGGAAGAAGGCTCGCTCCTAGGACCACCATCTGATCTTCCAGTGTCTTGAAAGGATAGAAAACGTTTTTCACTACCTCAATCTATTCTGTATCCACCTATGGGTCGGGCTCACCTTGAAACCCGAGGGGTAATTGTTTCTAAAACTCATGAAGTGAATTCAGCCTATGGACCTCATTTTATAACACTACGGGTACCATCAGCTACTCAACATGTGGCAGTATAAATGGTTCTCCACTTGGTGGTAAAAACTCTAGTACAAGTACCTGTATCAGTGACTTGTCACTAAGGGGATCATCATTTTGATCCTAATACTGAATCATAGTTAGCATAAGTTGTGGAGGAATCCTTAAATAGACAATATTTACGATAGAAAATGATTATATTTGGAGAGGTGAATCAAGAAGGACATGGAAACCACAACCCATTCCTATATGATGCATGCAACAATTATTTTTCCAATAACCAGTGTCCACATATATTGAGTCAAAAGGTAGGTGATCAGAGTCCTGGTGTATGGATACATCTGCCACCACACCAACACCGAAGTCCCTGGCTTGAAAGCTAAACTCAAAATACTTAAGACTATTTCCCCATACCAATCTCACAGAATCCATTCCTAAGGTAGAACTGAATTCTCTGATACCACTATTCCATGACCCATCCCAATGGGTCTTGTTCCATGAATACCCCAATCCCACCTCTAATAGGCCATGGGATGGCGACTAGTGTTGAGTAGGTATATCACTCACATGGGAGGCCTTAGCCAAAGGCACATGTACAAACACACACATATCCAAGACCATACAATGATTAAGTGTAAAAAAATGATTAAACATGCATGAATACATATAAAACCCAATACAGAGTGTGATAAGAAGTCCTGAAAGAAAAAAGGTCCAAATACAAGCCCACCACAAGAGTCTAAAAACATGTCCAACATAAAAGTATTGAAGGGGACTATTTTCAAGGTCACTTCTAGAATACACCTCTGTTATTTTGGAACACTATGCTCTACCTAGTCCTGGTCCCTCTAGGACTTCATCAAAAGGCCGATCTTCTGCATAAGATATGACACATGTGGGAAAATATCATGAAGGGGTGAGTATAACAATACCCATTAGGAAACCCCAAAATCACTAAGCATATAACAACAAGAATAACAGTCATATCAACATAGGTATATGTATACAACACATATTACAAAAATATAAAGATATAATCAATAAATAAACATAGTCTCAAAGTAATTTCACAACCTTAATGTCAGTCTAGGGATCATGCTTGAAGGTTTAACATAACACTCATCTAGGAGAACATGCTCCATGAGTCATATAGCACTAATGGTGTCCATCTGAGATGTAATTCTCATCAGGTTTCACCGTAAGCCACATACACTGGAATTCTAAAGATAATGATACACATATGAGGATAACACCCAAGGACATGGGTTATACCAACAACTCAATTTGGAATTACCCACTAAGTAGAGGATTGATGCTCACATAGTGTTGGTCATGAAGAAACCAAGAACTACACCTAGGGAAAGATGATAAAAGAGGATACCACTTTGGGCCTCATGGAAGGATTTCAAAAACTCTATCCAAGAATCACCACTAAAGGGATCACCATCCTAAGTGTAGGACACAATTACAAACTAAACCCGAGGTAATGGATTAAGGTAACACTCCCTAATTAAACTTGTACAAGATGAAGAGGATAAGGGCTCTAAGCCTTCTTTGAAGAAGTACATAGTGTGTACTGGTAGTACACTGTGTGTCCCTTCAAAACTAGTTCCTACCCATACATCCTAGATCATGACCATTTTTGTGTTAGAGTACATGGTGTTTTTGAGCCCGTGTACACCTAACCATGTCCAAGTACATGGCTCTGTCCATATACACATATCCTGGACATGTCTGTATTAGATTACACAAACTTTCCAAGCCCTTGTATTCCTGGACATGTCTGTGTACCCTATGAGATAAACATTGATCCACAAGGTCACGTCACACACCGTATGATACTTATCTCCTTACAAAAACTATAGTTCCACACCAGGGGTCCTACATAGAATATAGCTCCGCAATATAATCCATGTTCTGTAGAATTTTCCAGAACCCATGGGTTCTTCATCCGTGTCATCGCCCACTCCTCTATCCTTCCATCCAATTATAAATAATGCTGGATAACATGGATTTTCTCCAGAAAATCCTTTCCATCACCCCTTGCTGGAATCCGACCTTTGAAACCACTCAAGAATTGCCTGGTTATGCTATTCGTAGCTACACCATCAATTTGGAATGAATGGGAATAATCGAAATGATCCTAATCTACCATCACCATCCTTATAACACAATCCCATCATCAATATAAACCCATATTTTTTATAAAAATCTGTTGTTCCAAGAAATGAGCATGCAACGATTGTTTATATAGTGATTTTCAAACTGTATGAAAAGATATTTTACCATGATGAACAAATAACTGGGGGAAGAAATGAACAACCACAAACATGGGGAATGAAACTCATCCAATGTTTTTGTTGGCCTTGATTAATTTCTATTAGAATGATGAATGAAGGGATAATAAAATAATCACAAGTAAATCCCCAATTCTAGATATATCTAACCCGTACCCACAATATGCATGATCTTCGAATCATTCCATTGATCAACTGGTTTGCGTTCATCATAGGAATAATAAAATAGGAAATAATCTAAATAAAACAAAAATCCTACCTCAATTTAGATCAATCACTGGTAAATAATAGTCATACATCACTATCGTTGGTGAGATCCACATGTCCCGTTGGCACATTGATCCTCAATCTCGATCTGGTCATCGCTTGCCAACAGAAGATCCTCCAATTCTCTCCAATATATCTTCTCAATTTTGAAGATTATGTGGCAAACCCTAAAAATTTTCCATAAGTGAATTTATATAGAGATTTATTAGGTTGGGGGAATTAATTAAATAAATTAATTCATTTAAACATCTATCCACGACCATGCTCATCCTGAACATCTAATACACTCATGGTTATATTGTGCCTAGGGTAAATACCATGCTCTGAACTCAATGGTGGTCTCATATTTTTGATCCAAGCCCCCATTTAGACATTATTACACTTTTTCATGAAATATGCGTGTGTGTGCATTTAATATATTTCAAAAATTAATTATGGGCACACTAGGCCACAGAATCTCACACTGTCTTTGCTCCTAGATCTGAAGAGAATCCATATAATATTATAAAACAATATATGTAAAAATTGGAGTCATTACATAACAAACCAACTTTCATGGGCTATAAACCTAGTCATCTGACCCCATGGGTCTCCTATAATACATTGGTTGCCTCCCCAACACACCATAAGCTATTACTCACTGGGGTCAATTATCAGACTAATGACTATCCCCATAGGACAACACATGTTCTTTAAGAGTGTTTTGTCCTCACTCACACACACCCAAGGAAACTTCCTAGAAGGTCACCCATCTAGATCACTACTCCAGACTAAGCTTGCTTAAATGTGGAGTTCTAATCACGTCGACTCCCAAAAATAAAGGCGCACCTTGTTGACATGGGTAGTAACATTTATCCTTTTAAGTACCACTTTTCTAGGGTTGTTACACTCGACACCCCTTTAAAGCACAAGTCCCTCATTGTGGACCCCAAGCCTTAAACCCAAGAAGTGCCTCTATACTTCCAACTAGGTATTGACTCTAATATTATTTGTCACAACCCAACTTCTATGGGATATGGACCTAGTCATATGACTCCATGGGTCCCCTGTAATACCTTGGTTTCCTTCCTAGCACACCATAGTCTATTACCCATTGATGTCGCTTATCAAACTAGTGAATATACCCACAAACCAACACATATTATTTCAGTGTGTTTTTCCTCACTCACACACACCCTAAGAAACTTCCCATAAGGTTACCCATCCCGATCACTACTCCAATCCAAGCACACTTAACTGTGGAGTTTAAATCAGGTAGGCTCCCAAAAAGAAAGGTGCACCTTGTTGACATGGGTAGTAACATTTATCCTTTTAAGTCTCAATTTTATAGGGGTGTTAAAAATATATATCAAAAGCATTAAATATCATCTCACCTCTTACACCATCATAAGAAACAACCCATTTTTTTACATTTCATTCATCTCACATGATATATACAACATGCTCCTTAGGACACAATAAATATCAAACAACAATAATATTACCCTCAGGGGTCACTATAAAATAAGGGTATCAAGAGTGTATCACACTCACCCACACCATTTTGAAACCTCTAAAAGTTATAAATGGTACTTTACCCAAAAATCCACTTAGGATTCCATGTCATTACTTAATGGTTTGAAATCTAATTTCAAATGATTCTTTAAAATCCCACACTTGAAACTTGTTTATATCACATTATCTAAAACAATTTTCTCAAAACCATCATAAGAAAAATTTCAAGAACCAACAAATTTTCATTAAAAATCCCCAATGGGATTAAAACACCCTTTTAATTCACATAATGATCTAAATGGGTTCAAGTAATTTTAAAACATCACACTCGATTTAAAATTCTTCTATCAATAATTTCAAACATTTGACATTTTAAATCACTACTTTAATTAGCATGAAAACCCCCTAAAAGTTAAAAAATACACATATTAATTTAAGTTAAGTCCAAAATGGGGTTAAATAGTATTTGAAACGCTACATTTAATTTAAAACTATCTTTCAAAAAGTACCACTACTTAGAATTTCAAGTGTATAGCGACCCTACTTTTTCTTACAATACTATTACATCATTTTAATGTTAAACAACATAAAAGTATTACATGAATAGGATATAAAGGATTAATGTCTTGTTAAAATTAGAACCATACATAACATTTAAAAAATAAAACATAAAAATTTAATTAATTCTTTCTTCTTTAGATTCCTATTGGCCCTTGAATTCTCCTTAGTACAAGTAGTCAACTGATGATATACATTAATGAAAGAGGTGAGATAAAATCCAGGTAAGAGGATAGATAAGAACATTAAAGAATATAAAATGGTGTTAGAATAATAATAATCATTATAACATAATCATAGGATCATAATCATTGGAGGAAGCATTAGACAAAGGCATGGAATGTGGCAATGCATAAAAATGAAACATCATGTCTTAGTGGTCAACTACCACACATAGTTGTGAACAAAGATAGCATCATGTTCACACATATTTTACTTTTCTCATGAGATAAATCACATTAAAAAATTAATTTTATAACTATATAATTCTAGGTGCACCCATCACATCATAACATTTACATTGCACTATAAAATTCTGGGCGCACCCGTCACATCATAACATTGACATTATCATGCATGCCACATAGAACATATATCAATACTGGATAGAAAGTAACCCATGGGAATTAATGGGTTTAATTTAATAAATCATAAATTAATAAACTTTGGGTTCCTAAATTAACTAGGGAATAACATACTTTATATAAGAATCATCAACCTTGAGTGAAGAAGAAACAATCTCAAAAAGTAAAAGGTGTATTTTTTTTGAAAGAAGAGTTCTTTTGGAAGAAATTGTGTTTGTCATAAACTCAAGTACAAAACATGTATATCCAAAAAAATTTAAGATAATGATTAATAAATAATATTTATGGAATTTCTATATTGAAAATGGGGTGAAAGAGGGAAAACCCAAAGAAAGAGAGTTGGGTTTGAGAATCCCCTTACCTTATGTACGAATGCTTTCTTCACTTTAATATCCTGTATAATCACATTAGATTAAATAATTAACAAATAAATAAACTTTTATACATTAATTTTATTCATTATGGTTTTATTAATTTTATTTATGGGCCTTTTTATGAGTTATAGATTTTAATTTTATCATTCAGGAGCATTCATTTTCATGGTTTTCATGATCACTTCACTGGTATACATGAATGGAAGTTTGAGTAAAATGTTGCTAAATATCTAGAATTATTATAATATGAAATTAATTATCTTACATAATTTTAAATTATATTATAGATAATTATTTTATATGGTATTAGGATGAACCATTAGATAAAAGTTAATGTTGATCGTTTTAGGTTAATTTTGACAGTTTTTCGATCTTAACAAACTCATTTTGTTTTATCATTTAGTATTATATATATATGTTAGTTATAGAAAATAAATATGGTAGTAAAATAAATTTTACAATATTTTTCAACCATTATAATGGTTTCATTAAATTCCTTGAAGTAATTAAACTAAAATGAAATGGCATCACCCACGATATCGGTAAATTGACACATCATGGGTGATGATTTTATTTTTAAAATAAAAGAGAGAGGGAAGATTTTAATGATGAATCATCCATTAAAATAATATAATTAAAGTATATAAAACATATTGGGGTTATCATTACATTTTTAAAGGAGAATTTGAGAAGAATAGAATAAAATAAATGAAATTGAAATAAAATTAAAAGAAAAAGGAAGATGATTTTACCTTTTGGATTTATCCTCCTTGAGAACCTCCTTAGGGAAAGGTTTTGATATTTTTGTGTGAAAAATATATCCTGAACATGGGGGAGGGTCTTGTTAATATTTTTGGATAGAATTTGGACAAGGATAAAAGTTTGAGAGGTGTGAGGTAAAGAGGTGGTATTTATAGTGGAGGAGAGGGATGTTTTCCTATTATTTTAATCATTAGTTTATTATTTTGGCTCAAGACTATGAATGGTTTGAGAATTATCACAAAAAATATTAATAAAGGAAAGTTAAAGATTATGGTTCTTAAATCAGTGATGAATAAATGAATAGTGTATTTAGCTTATAATGTATATATATAGTAAATTACCATATTTTACTATTAACAAAAAACTCAAGTATTTTAGAAAAATACCAAAAATTAACCATAATAATTTTTCAATTTTTAGAATTAAAAAATGAACTCCATTTTATGAAAATAATTTTATAAATATGAGTAATTTAATTTTTAATCAAAATCATCATTTACTTGAAAAATACAAATTTTAAATTTATAACTATTTTTATAACACTTTGAAAAATTACTCAAGGTATTATAAAATTATATTAAAATCACAAGACATCAAAATATTAATTTATGAATACATTTTATGAAAATTAAAATTCTTTTAAATTATTAAATTAATTATAAAATTGTAATTAAATAATCATAACTTACAAAAGTACCAACAATTAATTAATAATTTTAAAAACATTTTATTTACTTAGAATATGATATAATAATACCATAATTTCATTTATAAGATTCCTAAATTTTATTTATACATTAATGGGTGATACTACTATTCATTTGTCAAGTTTACTATTCATAAAGGTCATATTACTATTCCTAAGGTCAAGTTACTATTTCATCAGTATTGGTTTCTTAACTTATAAAAACACTATTTATTTAATTAATTTTTAATTTGTAAAGTTTTTATTATAGTATATAATTTATTTTATGTGATTTATAATATTTTATATTACTATAATAAGGGAGAAATTTCATTAATAAAAGATTGGGTCATTAAATTCCCCCCCCCCCCTTGAAATTTATCCCTCAAAATTTAATTTTACATAAATAGGTGATGGTACTTCTCCTTCACCACATCCTATGGTTCTCAAGTTGCTTCTTCATACCTATGGTTCCTCCACAACAATTTGATAAAGTGGGTTGTCATGTTGTATATAACCCTATCTCTCTGTTTCATAATTTTTACCAGATGCTCCTCATAAGAGAGACCATCTTCAAGCTATACCACCTCTGAGTTTAGTATATATTATGGATCTGGTATGTACTTTCTCAGGAGTGATACATGTAACACATCATGAACTTGATCCATATTCAGTGGAAGTTCTAGCTAATAGGACATGGATCCTATGCGATCAAGGATCTCAAATAGGCCACTGTACCTTGGTCTTAACTTCCCTTTATTTCCAAACCACATGACTCTTTTTCATTGTGATATTTGAAGAAAGACTTTATCTCTAACGTCAAACTCGAAGTCCCTTCGATGGTTGTTATCATAGATCTGTTGCCGACTCTGAGCAGCTTTGATATGTTTTTGGATGGCCTAAACCTTCTCTATCATCTCTTACAGAAGATCAGGTCCAAGTATCTTTTGTTTTGCCAACTTCATCCAAATAGGTTTGAGTTCTACATCACTTTCCATACAGAGCTTCATATGGATCCATCTAAATACTCTAGTGGAAGCTATTGTTGTATGCAAAAGAAACCAATGGGAGATGCTGATCCCATCCACTTTTGAATTCTAATGAGCAGGATCTTAGTATATCTTCAAGCATCTGCATTTTTCTTTTAGATTGGACATCCATTTGGGGGTGATAGGCCGTGCTGAAATTTAATTCAGTACTCAAAGCATGTTGAAGACTCCTCCTAAATTTAGATATGAACCTAAGATCATGATCAGAGATAATCGAGAGTTGAACTCCATGCAATCTCACCACTTCCTCCACATATATCTTTGCAAGTTATACAAGCGAGAGATCTTCCTAAATAGTGATAAAGTGGTCAGTCTTGGTGAGTTGGTCCACCACAAACCATATCGAATTATTTCATTTCGATATCTTTGGGAGACCCATGATAAAGTCCATAGTGTAATTATCCTATTTCCACATGGGTATAGGCAATGACTGCATCATCCCTTTGGAAATTTGTCACCCTTCTTTGAATTTTTTACATATTAAGCACCTTGAGATATGCTCAACAATATCCCTATTCATGTTGTCTCATCAGAAGTGTTCTCGAAGATCACAATACATCTTGGTACTCTTGGAATGGATAGAGAAAGTTGAGCTATGTGCATTGTCCAATATCTCCTTCTTTATCCTAGGTGATGAAGGCACACAAAGCCTCATTCCAAACTGAATCACACCATCATCATAGATATGGAACTCTTGCAGCTTCCCTTAATTTACTGCATTCACCTTCTTTTGTAACTCCATACCATCCTTTTGTGCCTT
This sequence comes from Viscum album, assembly GCA_963277665.1. Classification (NCBI taxonomy): domain Eukaryota; kingdom Viridiplantae; phylum Streptophyta; class Magnoliopsida; order Santalales; family Viscaceae; genus Viscum; species Viscum album. Next base: position 751,180,875 of record OY728132.1, on the reverse strand, counting down.
GGATAGATGGTTGGGAAATCATTTGGGAAAGGTAGGATGTATTCCCTACCGTTATGATTTCCAAATCTATCCTTTGCATGTCCAAGAAGATAGGGTCTTTATCAATCCACAACATGGAAAGTGTAACATGTTCTTTTTTATAAAAAGCATCAGCTTCCTTGTTCACCTTTCCAGGATGATAGTGAATAGAAAAATTGTAGTCTTTGATTAGCTCTGATCATCTTCTTTGATGCATGTTGATATCCTTTTGTGAGAATATATACTTTAGGATCTTGTGATTGGTATATATGTCATAATTCTCACTATATAAGTAGCGCTGCCAAATTTTCAAGGCAAAAATCACAACTGCAAACTCCAGATCATGCATCAGGTAGTTCCACTCATAGATCTTTAACTTACATGAGGCATAGGCTATCACATTATCATTTTGCATGAGTAAAAAACCAAATCATTTCTTTTAAGAATCAGTGTATATCAAAAAACTATCTCTACTTTTTGATAATGTGAGTATAGGTACAATGATTATCCTTCTCTTTAGCTCGTTGAAGCTTTCCTCACATTCTTCTATCCAGACATACTTTACCCCTTTCCTTATTAAAATAGTTAGTGGGATATAAAATCATGATAAATTTATCACAAAGTATCAATAGTACCCTACTAAGATATGTAAAATACAAATTTCCATGACACTAGAGGATTTGGGCCATTCCTCAATTATCTTTGCCATTGAAGGATCCATAGAAATTCTCTCACTTGTGATCACATGTCCCAAGAATGTGACTTGATACATCTAAAATGCACACTTGCAAAACTTTGTGTACAACTTATCCTTGTTTAATGTCTCTAACACAAGCCTTGAATGTTATTCATGTTCCTCCTTTATCTTGGAGTAGATGATAATATCATCTATAAACACTAAAAAAAATGTATCGAGGTAATGTCTAATGACTCTATTAATAAAATCTATGAAGATTGTAGGGGAATTAATAAGTCTAAAGGGCATCACTAGAAACCCATAGTACCCATACCTTGTATAGAAGGTAGTATTTTGAATATATTCATTTTTTACCTTTATCTGATGATATCCAGAACAAAAATCTACCTTTGAGAAGTACCAATCTCCTCGAAAATGATCGAACAAGCTATCAATCCTTGGAAGAGGATACTTGTTATTTATGGTGATCTTGTTGAGTTCCTGATAATCGATACACAGTCACATTTATCCATCATTCTTCTTGAAAAATAGCATTGTATCACCCCAAGGTGATGCACTAGGAAGTATGAAACCTTTATCCAAATGCTCTTATAGCTTCTTCTTTAATTCCTCCAGTTCGATAGGAGCCATCCTATAGGGACACTTTGAGATAGGAGTAGCTATGGTTATGAGTTCTATTGATAACCCTACCTCACAATCTGGGAGAAGTCTGAGTAACTATTGAGAAAATACATCACTGTATTCCCTCATAATGGGAATTTCCCCTAGGCTAATACCTTTCTTTGACTCAACCATTTGAGTGAGGTATTCTTCTTCACAGGGAATCAAAACTCACACCATTGAAGTATTTTCCAAAGGAGATTCATGATCTTCCTTTCATTTGTAGAGGACCATGGGATGGTTCAGAATATGAAAAGATATTTCCTTTTCTTGATAGTTTATATGTGCTTTATATAATGATAGCCATTATATTCCCATTATAGTATCAAATTCTACCAAGGGAAGTATCACGATATTGGATGGGAGAATCTCCCCATATACGCCAATAGGAGAAGATTCCAACACTTCAGTTTAAATGATTACACAGCTGGGTGTTTTTATGGATATCTCTACTTCAAGGTTTCAGGGCTTCAATTCAATAGTTCTAGCAAACTTGAAAGATATAAAGGAATATAGAGAACCAGAATCAAATAAGACTTTTTACATTCTTGAGTGAATAGGAAGTGTACCTTATATGACTTTGTTTTTTTGATCCACTTCAGTAGTAGAGATTCCATAATCCTTGCCTTTATCCTTTGGATTTAGTGGCTGCTGACACTAATTAACCTCGAGTACTTCAGGTTTAGTGCATTGGCTTGCAAAGTACCCTTTCTCCCTACAGTTGTAGCATTGGACCATGGGTGTTTCTCTCATTTCCTCCATGACATTTTCATGATTCCTCATGAATTTTCATCATTAATGAGTTTGGTGGAATTATCTCTAACACATGAAGAATTTACCTACTCCTTTGAGGCAAATACCATGATGCTTCTTCCCACATTTTTGACATGTGGGTGGTTGAGTTTTCTTTCCACCTTTCTCATTAGATCCTCCAGCTTGAAACTCTATCTTTCATTTCTTATCACCATAGTCATGGGACCATTCTCTAAACTCCATCTCCAATTTGAGATAACATCAGATTACTTCTTTATAACTCCCAAAGTCTTGAATTGTTAGAGCCCTTATAAGGTATGGTTTTAATTCACTAAATAATCTATCAATTTTTCTATCATTTTGGATAAAAAAACCCAAACCATACCTTTCAAGCCTTGTGAAATCTGATTCTTTGGATGTGAAAGATTCTCTTTCCTTTTGCTTCAGTTCTATGAATTCTCTCTCTATCTTTGTACAAATATTTCAAAGGAAATACTTGTTAATAAACATTATATTAAAGTATTCCCACTCCATGTATTCAATTTCATCCTTTGACTTGATGTTCTTAATAAAATCCCACCATTGTTCGACCTCTCTATCTAGATAATAAATGGAAAGAGTCACCTTATCTATCTTAGAACAGTGAAGTACATAAAAGATCTTCTCTATTAAGTTGAACCATTATTCCATGACTAGTGGATCAAAAGATCCACTAAACATCGGTGGTAATTACCGCATAAAACATTCGATATCCAGTTGTTCCCTCTTAGGTGAAGGAAGGCGTTCCACATTATTTAGGTTATTTTTGATAACCTGAGATACCTAGGTAAGCATCACCATGACATTTTTATCTCCACCTCCCAATGAATTGGGGATGTCATTCAAGAAATCACTACATTATCCCTCACATAAGTTGTTGTCCTGGTTTCTCCTGGTTCCCACAATTTTCTAAAATAGAAAAGGTTAGAACAAAACATAAGTCAACAAGTCATGAATAAATAATTTATTCCTTTTTGAAATTAAGTCTAAAGGAATATCTTTTGGGATCTATATGTTCAGCATTTTCTAAAAAAATATTCTTGGGTTCTTACTTATACTTATAATCATACTAAGGGTTTTCACTAATATTCTCTAATCCTAATTCCCAAATTAACTAAACTATGCTTTGATACCAACTATAGTGAAATTTCTTTTTCTTACATTAGTACTACATCATTTTAATAATAAACAACATAAAAGCATTACATGTCCAGGATCCGAAGGTTTATTGTCTTGGTAAAATTAGTACCATACATAAAATTTACAAAATAAAACATAACCCTTTATTTAATTACTTCTTCTATAGATTCTTATTATCCCTTAAATTCTCCTTAGTACAAGTAGTCACCTGAGGATATACCTCAAAGAAATGGGTGAACTAAAAGACCAATAAAAGAATAGATAAGAAAATGAAACAATATAACATGGGGTGAGAATAATAATCATCATCATAACATAAGAGTAGGATCATAATCATGATATGAATCATTAGATAAAGGCATGGAATGTCCCATCCAAATATATATTTTTATTAAAAAGGCCACTTTAAGGGGAAGTGGGAAACCATGTTCACAGGACAAATCACTATGTGCTAACAGAGCTCACAGAATTACAAAAAACAAGACTAAGATGGATTGAGTTATCCACTTTATATAATTCCCAGTGCAAGTTACCTACCTGAGTTTCTGGATCCTCCCTGATAAAGACTTCGAGGTGAGACACCATCCTGTCCATTGTTTGGATGAACTCTTCCATGGTGATTATTCCGCGGTTGAAACCTCCAGCAACAATTCAGTCTTTCTTGTCAATCCACTCATATATCTCATTAGATACCTCCCCCTACACCTGTCTTTCATAAATTTTTAAAGTATCCTCCTCTGAGGCATTCAGTCTAATGACTTTTTCCAACATTTCTTCCTTAGAGTGAATGATGAGTTTCAAACAGTCCCTTACCTCATCCTCCCTCACTCCTGTGTCTCGACTTGAGACACCACTATCCCTGTCAATTGTGATTTTGTTCGCTTTACTTCTATCCTTCTTGGCCGACCTGGTTTCCATCGGTTTTGGAAAATGAGAATAGTCTTTGCGTCCCTTGGGAGGAAAACAATACATTTCCCTGCGTCACGTTTTCCTTTGTTCCCTTTCTTCCTTCTTGGGCAATGGGGGCCATTGCCATAGGTGAGGTCCAAGATATCCGAGAAGGGATGGTTTTGGCCGTCATCACCTGAGTCATCATCCACATGCTCCTCATCCTGCATTGCCATACTGTCAAAGCGATTTTTCAGAGTCACCCCCAATTCCTCTTTGGACCTACTTGGAGCTTCTGACTTGCCTTTTTGGGAAGTTATGGTAATGTTTGGGTCAAAGGGACCCAAGACACTCACCCCCTCCTGGATGCATTGAACACAATCGAAACCTGAAGACGATCCTGGCTCCCCCTGAAGTGGCGCAGTAGGAGACTGATCCTCCTTTTTAAAGTAACCACGACCCATGAAGAATTGCTGGTAGGTATCCTCCCAGCCCTGAAACTTAAGGCCTCTAGGTCCTTGTCCATCACTGACTGGAACCAAATCCTCCTCTACTAGACTGACAGGGGCCACTTAAGCCTCTATTTCTAAAATACCCAAGGATGGAGCCATGGTCCCCCGCAGGTTCACAACCACAGGCGCACAATTCTCCAAATCCCCCACCTGCACTGACTCCCCCAACTGACCCTAAGACCCAACGCTGATACCCAGGTCCTTCTTCAGGCATTCGAAGACATCAGTAACCTTCGGCCCTGACTCCATCGGCGAAGAACCCTTTCCTGATCCAGAAGTCACCTTCATAAGCACCTCCCGAGAGCAATCATCCTGAACTGCAGTAGAACAATACACCTTCCCAGCTAGTTGGTGACCTTCCTTCATTGGGACTAAACCTCCCTGAGAAGCGCGATGACAATACTCGGCTAAATGCCTCAACCGGTGGCACGTATCGCAGAAGTCAGACCACGATTCAAATAACACAGGTTTTCTGCACCGAAATTCCTCTCCAACTGTGATCCAGACACACTCGACAACAAGTTTCGAAACATCAACCTCTACACATATCCGCATGGCAATAGGATGGAAGATCGATTCAATTCTACTATCCGAACATAGATAACGACCAACCAAGTTTCCAAGAATACGAAGAATAGCAGGATTTTGGAAGGGAAGAGGAAGTTCGGGAAAACTGACCCAGATTGCTATCGAAGGAGAATCCCGTTTCATGTAGAAATTGTAAGACCAGCGGAAGAGGAAGAAGCGATATCCATTACAGAGATGAGGAGCTCTGGACCACGAGAGGATTAGATCTTCCTCCGATGTAAATCGGACCATCATGAGCCACCTGTCGAGAATCCCCACAACGGCTACGTCCTTTAAACCCCAGGAAGCAGACATGAACCTGTCAAAGTCGTCGACCGAAGGACGACGATGCCTGAAGCGGGCCACTGGGTTCAAATGCAAGCACGCCGAAGCTTAAAAGAATTCCGAAGAAGATAAATCGAGATTAGGGAATCCGCCATACAAATCTGGCACTTTAGGGCTTAGATCGATTGAAGTAAAAGGAGGAAGGGAATCTGGGTTTGAGAATGGATAGAAAGTAGGCCGGGAGCCTGTGTGAGGATGGAGTCCCTCCCCCTCCGATGGGGGAGGGACTAGGGTTGCGGACATCACATTTCTGAATATTTCACTTTTATCATGAGATACATAAAATTACCCAATTAATTGGATCTTTATATAATTCCAGGCATACCCTTCACATCATAACATCTACATTATGATATATAATTTTGCGCGTACCCATCACATCATAACATTTATATTACCATGCATGCCACATAGAACACATATCAATATTGGATAGAAAATAACCCATGGAAAGGAATGAGTTTCATTTCATAAAGCATAAATTCATAAAATTTGGGTTCCAAAATGAAAAGGGAGTAACATACTTGATATAATAATCATCAACCTTGAGTGAAGAAGAAAGAATATTGAGAATTAAAAGGTGTGATTTTTTTGAAAGAAAAGTTCTTTTGGAAAACATTGTGTTTGTCATAAATCCAATTAGAAAAAATTTATATACCATAAAAGGTAAGATAATAATGAATAAATTATATTTAATGAATATTAATACTAAAAATGGGGTGAAATAGGGAAACCCAAAGAAAGAGAGTTGCATTTGAGAATCCTGTTACCTTATGTCTAAATGCTTTCTTCACTTTAATATCCTGTATAATATAATTAGATTAATTAATTAAAAAGTAAAGTACATTTTATATATTAATTTGATTAATTATGATTTTATTAAGTTTATTTATGGGCTTTTTGATGAGTAATATAGTTTAATTTCATCATTCAAGAGCATTCATTTTCCTGGTTTTCTTGATCAGTTCACTTGTATACATGAATGGAAGTTCGAGTAAAATGTGGATAAATATACATAATTGTTATCATATATTATTAATGATCTTACATAAGATTAAATTATCTAATAAATAATTTTGGTTATATGGCATGATGACTAATCATTAGATAAAAGTTAATGATGATCATATTAGGTTAATTTTGGTGGTTTTTCGATCTCAACGAACTCATTTTGTTTTATCATTTAGTATTATGTATATATTTTAGTTCCAGAACATAAAGATGGTTGTAAAATAAATTTTAAAATATGTTTCAACCATTACAATGGTTTCATTGACATCCTTTAAGTCATTAAAGGAAAATAAAAGGGCATTTCCCATGATGTTAGTAAATTGACATATCATGGGTGACAGTTTCATTTTTATAATAAAAGAGAGAGAGGGAAAAGTTTAATGATGGATATTCCATTAACATGATAAAATTTCAGTAAATAAAAAATACTATATTTATAACTCCATTTATATAAGAGAAGTTGGGGATAATATAAGAAAACAAATGAAATTTAAATGAAATTAAAAGAAAAAGGAAGAGGATTTTACCTCTTGGATTTATCCTCCTTGAGAACCTCCTTAGGGAAATTTTTTAGTCTTTTGGTGAGACCAAGAGCTCTTAGAAGTGGGGGAGGGGATTTGGTAGAGTTTTGTTAAGAATTTGGGCAAGGATAAAAGCTTGAGAGGTGTGAGGTAAAGAGGTGGAGTGGGGTGGTATTTATAGTGGAGGAGAGGGGTGTTTTCTCATTATTTTAGTCTTTAGTTTATTGTTTTGGATCAAGACTATGAATAGTTTGAGAAATATCACAAAAAATATTAAAAATAATTAATGTAAGTTCAATATTATGGTTCTTAAATCAGTGATGACTCAATGAATAGTTTATTTATCTTATAATGTATATATACCGTAAATTACCATATTTTACTATTCACAAAATTCAAGTATTTCCGAAAAATACAAAAAATTCAATGTAACCATTTTTAAATGTTTAGAATTAAAAAATGAACTCCAATTTATTAAAATAATTTTCTAAATATGAGTAATTTAAATTTTAATTAAAATCATCATTTACTTGAAAAATACAGATTTTAAATTTATAAATGATTTTATAACACTATGAAAAATTACTTAAGGTCTCATAAAATTATCTTAAAATAAAAAGACATCAAAAAATTAATTTATGAATACATTTTATGAAAATTAATTTTCTTTTAAATTATTAAATTAATTATAAAATTTTAATTAAATAATTATGACTTATAATAATACCAACACTTACTTAATAATTTTAAAAATATTTATTTACTTATACTATGATATAATTATACCATACTTTCATTTATAAGATGCCTAAATTTTATTTATACATTCATGGGTGAGAATACTATTCATTTGGTTAGTTTACTATTCATAAGGGTCATATTACTATTCCTAAGGTCAAGTTACTATTTCATCGGTATTGGTTCCTTACTTTCTATAAATAATTCTTATTTAATTAATTATTCCTTTATAAAGATTTTATTATAGTCTATAAGTTATTTTAGGTGATTTATACTATATGATATTACTATAATAAGGTTGAAATTCCATTGATAAAATATTGGGTCGTTACAAAGTACGACTTGAATTTCCAAGTGAAAACCATTTTACCAAGTAAAAATCCACACTGAACACCCTTAAAATACTTATAAACCAACACATATAGGATTAATATAATAAATAAGGCATTAAAAACTACCAATCACTCAATATAATTTCATTCTAAGAAAAGGCATAAAACACCTATCTCAGTTTAATGAAAACCTTGTTATAAGTCATCGCTTATGACGATGAATGCTCCAAAAAACATCATGGAACCTCAAGCATGACTTGAAAAGAAAAAACCCCTTTAATAAAACACCCAATCCCTATAATATAACTTAGAAGCTCATAGAGTTTTTATAAGAGAGGGAAACTATAAAAAAGGAAGGGGATGAGAAGGAAGGGGAATAGAGGGATTACCTTGATGGAATCATCAATAAATGAGGTTAGAGAGGATTAAAAATATAAAGGAAGGATAGGAAGGATCCTCCCATGGTGCTACCTATCTTGGAAAAATGGGAGAGAGAATAGAGGAATCCCTTAGGGATCTTAAAATAGAAAGGAAAAATCTATAAATTAACTTTTTAGTGAATTTGGGTAGCTCACACGGCTAGGCCACACAGTTTGGTAAACCATGTTCCAACTATGTGGTTTCTATTTCATAAGAAAAACTCACTCGCATGGTTTCCCATAGAGGATTTTCACAGTTATCTATCTGTTCCAAATGGAATTGTCCCATTACAGGGACATATCACATGATTTTTGTAGGATCTACCTAACAATGTATAAGTCGTGTACTATGCAAAACTCATGAAAATGTAAAAGCACATAGTTACTACTAATAGCCACCCAAACCATGAACAACCTATACAAGTCAAACCATGCATGTTCAAGCAAAATAGGGAACTTCCCTACTTAAGGGTACCCACATAGTTTCTTCTAAACTATGCTCCCCGAACCATGTGAAAAAGAAAAATTTCTATAAGATTAATGTTTAAAGCCAAAAATTTCAAAAAATTAAATTTCACCAAAAAAATGTTATTATAAATAAATATTTAATGACCCAGGGTGTTACAATCTCCCCACCATTCCACTTTCTTCCCCCAAGAAGTCCCTAGTCAAAGAAAAAGTAATTAGAATGAGTCATAACCACACCCCATGGAACAAGGTGAGTTTTATGAACAATAACTAAAGAAGAACCATGGAAGGAAACTCTCGAACAATGATGATTCCTCTACACTAAACCATCATGTTCAAAAACCATGAGATCTCCCCAATAAAAAGATATCTAATATTACCAAAGAAAAATACAATGAGATGGAGGCCATACATGTGTATCCCCGCTATTTAGAAATTACCTAAATGGTGTATAAAAATGTAACACCCCATAGGATGAAAAGATAAATTATGATAACATATCTACAATAAATTCTTCATAAGCCACCCAAATCCATCAAGAATGAAAAATCACTAAGGAACCCAATCTAACACCTAAGGTGAACACATCCTAAAGGAAACTCAACCTCAAAGGACTCAACACCCACAAGGACAAAGACACCACCAAATCTTAACAAGCATAAAATATATAAGGGACATCTCACAATCATGTCACAATAAAATAAACATGGGATATTGACCTATGTAACCATACTTACTGGGTAAACTAGGACCTTAATCCTTAAACATCATCCCACAATAAACCCCACAAAGGTAATAGTACATAGTGCTCAACTACTCTAAGGTAATATCCATTCTAATTACCCAAGCATTGACCTAATGGTCACCCATTACCAACCTCATTAGGAACATACCTCAAGATGGTAATAACAAAAGAAAACATTGAAATCCCCAAAAGAAGGCCGAAGAAACAACATGCAATGCACTAAAACCAAAAAACTAAAGGAAACCACACAAGATAAAAGGTATACACACAAAACCAGATTACATTTTTATCCATAATAAAAAAAATCAAGTATCCTTGATACATAACATAAGAGGATCTATAAAATAAATAACCACTCATTTCAATCACACAAGATCCTAAGAAAACACGCACAAGGATTCACTAGCAAAGACCCATTCCACAAAAGGAACTCACCAAGAGGATACCCCAAGATTTCTTAGACAATAATATATAAGGAGAGGAAGTGATCTAATCCAAGGAGCCCTAAACCACAAATGAAGTTATGAATCCCCCAAATCCTCTTGAAATCTGGGTGGAGTCAGGAAGAGAATGGGTAAAGTTTTGAAAATAAAACAAACCATGAAAGGAACACACCTAAGGACAAAAAACCATCTTCCTTAAAGAACTTTATTGGAGGAACATTACAACTAACATGAGACATGAGCCTAGTTTCTCATGATACTTAAATAAAACAAGCAGTACCATAACCAATAGAAAAAATCAAAAGCATCTATTTCAAATCCCTGAAGGAATTAACATTTGAAAATATCTTTTAAAAACTAATTTTCCAACTAGATTTAGAATATTTCTTAGAAACCCAAACTTTTTCCAAAAACCCCCTTATCAAATATTTCAATCCATTAATGAGGCCCACCAGTCTCAAAATAATTTAAACTAAGGGCCAACCCCCTTGTTTTTTTGAAATATTCCTATAACATTTCACAAAAATAAATATCAATATCCTTTCCAAAAAAAATTCCAATCTATTTTAGAAATGAAAATATTTAAAAAATTCCATGGTCATTAAAATATACCATAAAATAAATTGAGTTTCACACCACTTTTTCTATTCTGAAAATAATTTCAAAATTATATTTTGAAATAAATTAAAACTTTTAAAAACAATTTAGTAAACCAATTCTTAAAACAAATCCTTTTTAAGTGCCAAAACTTTAGCAATTTGAAAAAACAAAACACAACTTGGTTTTTAACAAAAAAACTAACATATTTCCAATACCATTATAAACAGTTTTAAAAACAAGGAACCTCATTCCAATAAAATTTTTCATTATATGGAACAAAGTCTCCAAGGGATAAAACTAAGTACACCAATAAAATTCTCAAATAAAATCACATTAAATTTCATAAATTTCCAAAAAAACCCAATAAAAATCCCTTATATACTGGCATGAAAATGACACACACCATTGGAATCAATCTAGGGATAAGGGGATGAAAAATAAAAAAATTCATTTGGGAAACTACATTGTACATGGTTTGGTCACACGAGCTACGAGACTGTGAACCAACCATGAAATAGACATTATAATGTTTGTAGAGCCATTCCTCACTAGCACCACATGGTTTACCATACCATGCATACTAACTATGCAGCCTTGGTCTATTCACTAAGTTCACCTCCAAAATTTAAACCAACCCAAAAAATCACCGATACACTCAATAAGGATCAAATAATCATCATAACATATTAAAATACATCAAAGATAAAAAAATAAAAACTAAAAATAAAGACTCAATCTTGAAACCCCCATGGAAACTCAAGGTTCAGTGTGACAAAGATCTAGACAAACAATTTCCCACACTCTCCACATGATTCTCGATGACAATCATAATCTCTAGACTACCCAGAAAAACCCCAAATAATATGAGTGTATGCTATGATACCATTTTTTCATGAACCAACCAGATTTATCCATCCATTGGATACTTGAATTGGTTAGAGAAATACTTGAAGCATGATCCCAATCTTCCTAGGCTAGAAAATAGTACCAGGGACTTAGAACATGATCATTGGGAATGATTTCACCCTTGATAAACCAATAGATCAATGAAACCATTTCCAAATTAGAGTAAGAAACATAACTAAAAGGAAGAAACTGAATAATAGATAATAATAAAGTAAAAATAACATACATAAGCACGTGGAACATAAATTAATAACCATCAGCTCCTCATAATCATAGATTTGAAATAAAAAGTTGACACATATACAACCCAAAGAGAATAAAAAATAATACTACTACTCTCAATCTCCATGTGACCCATGGTGACTCTCCATATCTCATGATAAGCATCCTAAACAACTCGTATCCCAAATAAATGGAGACCAAATCCATGGAACTTGAAAGAAACCATAAGACTCACATACATTGAGTGGTGCATGTAGAGCGTGAGAAAAACCGAGCCTGGTAGGTAAGAACCATAAAGTTTCTGAAGTTCCTTATAAAGGAAAACCTTTTTTATTGTAGTTTGAAAATACAATTGAAATTTATTTTTGAACTTAAAAGGATGAAAAATCTAAATCACACTCTCACATTTGAAAAAAATATTTTATTTGAATTAAATGAATTGAAAACCACTTTTTTCTAGCCTCAACCCATTTTTATAAAATTTAATCCCTTATTATAAAATAAATAAGGTAATAATCAATAATTATTTTCCAAACATATTTGAAACACTAAAAGAGGACCCCTTTTTGTTAAAAACCATGTGGCAAAACAAAACTCATTTTCATCCTCATTCAAAACATTTCTTAAATTGCCATTTCAAAAATGAATCAATTTACTTTTCAAATCCAATTTCCAAATCATTTTTACAAACCAATTTTAAAGTTATTAAAACCAAAAATCAAAAAAGAGTAAACATACATCGAACTAAAATAAATCCAACTCACAAAATAGGCTAGACAGAATAATGGTTCCATAAACCAATCAATGTACATGGTATATAAACAAAACTCATATACATTGAAATCCACTAAGTCATACTAAAAAGGATAAAAGTGTGATGGGAAACCTCCTATGACTCATGTACAATGGTCTAAACCGAAGACATGATTCATAGGACGACACTATTGAATCCATCTTGTACCCGGTAGTCCCATAAAACTGTCCATAGATAAACCTCCCAGGAGTATAGTGCTACCATGATCCATTACAAATTCCTCTAGTTCACTAAGCCTAATGGGATATAATGAATTCAACTAGTTCACTTTGTATAACTATCCATAATAAATTCTACAAGTTCACTCACTCTAGTGGTCCTTAATAAATTCCACTAGCTCATTAAGTCCAGAAACTAACCTCCCTATTTGTCACACTATATACACTAGGGATTTCACTATTACAGACCTGTAATTGGTCACTTAGAACTCCCATGATATGTATCAAATAGAGGTGAGAAATCATAAGCATCAATATATATCAAAAGTGGTAAATCTTATCACACCTCTTACACCCTCATAATAAAAAAACCATTTTTACATTTTATTCATCTCACATGATATATAAAACATTCCCCTCAGGTAATAATTAATATAAAACATCTATAATATTCCCTTCATGGGTCACAATACAACAAAGGGATCAAGAGGGTCTCATACTTACCCATACTATTTTGAAACCACTAAAAGTTTGAAATGGGAATTTACCCAAAATCTACTTGAGATGAAAGTCATTACTTAATGTTTTAAAATCCCATTTCAAACCATTCTTTGAAATCCAACCCTTGAAATCTATTTATATCACTTCTTTCAAAAAACAAATTCTCAAAACCACCAGAAGAGCAATTTCAAAAATCAACGCAATGTTATTAAAAAACATAAATGGGATTAAATCACTATTTTTAATTCACATAACAACCAAAATAGTCTCTAGTCATTTCAAAAAATCACAATTGATTTAAAATTCTCCTTTCAAATTTTTTAAAACACTTGAAATTTTAATGTACCACTTAAATTACCAAGAAGAAACCTCCAGAAGTCTAAAAAAACTTCCCGATTTACTTCAAGGCCAAAAAGGTCAAAGCGCATTGTAATTTCACATTTAATTTAAAAAAAAATCTTTCAAAAGTTTAGACAACTTGTTATTTCAAGTTAGACTTTAAATATAAAGTAAATTTTTTTTTACCAAGTGAAAATACACTTTGAAAACCCTTAAAATCAACCCAAACCACTACACAGAGGATGTATTTAACAAATAAGACATTAAAAACTTCCAGTCACTCAATGAAATGTCATTTTAAGAAAGGACATAAAACCACCTACCTCAGTTCAACAACAACCATGCAAGAAGTCATTTCCTACAACAGAGAATGCACAAAAAACATAAAGGGACCTAAAGAAATACATAATAAGAAAAACCCACATGAATAAAACACACATATCGCTAAAACTAAACCCAATATACCTTAGGATTTTTGGGAGAGAGGGAATCAATAAGAAAGGGGAAGGGGAGGATATAGAAGAGGAGTAGAGGGTTTACCTTGAAGTAATATGCAAGAAATGAGGTTGGAGAGGTATAAAAATACAAAGGGGAGGGAGTAACCTCCCATGTAATGCATTGGATTGTAAAAAAGATAGGGAGAAGAGAGTAGGTCCTTAGGGATCTTAAAATAAAAATTTAAAATATGAAAATTCACTTTTAACTGAATATGGGTTTCTCATAAGGTTATGTATAACATTTTGGTAAATTGTGCACTAACCATACAGTTGGAACTTCCCCAAAAAAAAAACTCACTTGGATGATTTCCTCAAGAGGTTCTGTATAGTTATCTAGCTGTGTGATAATCATTCAGAATGGAACTCTCCCATTATAAAGACATAACACATTCTTGTCCCATGATATGCCTAATCATGCATAATCCATAAAGTAAAAAACTCACATAAAGTAAATACCAAACTTTTACTACTAATAGTCACCCGAAACATACACAAATCATGCAGCTAAAACTATACACATTCAAAAATAACTAGTAACTTTTCCACATAAGGGTACCCACATGATTTTTTATAAACCATGTGCACCAAATTATGAATAGAAGAAAAGTTTTCGTAATATTAAAGTTTAAAGAAAAAACTTTTATAGATTTAATTTTACCCAAAAATTGATTATTATAATAAAATATAGAGTGACACAAAGTGTTTTAATAAAGCACATAGAATTTGGTTCCAAGGAACCAACTCCAACATACCCCCACTTGAATTAGAGATAACTTCTAATAGACTTTAGTCTTCTAGCTCTCACATGATATTCATGATTTTTCCAAGATAAGGATTTAGTAAATGGGTCCTCCACATTTTCCTTTATGGAAACTCTCCTCACCATGACCTCACCTTTCCGAGAATAATATCTCAAGTTGTGATACTTCCAGAGTACGTGCTTCGTCCTTTGATGTGACCTTTTATCCTTTTCAAGAGCCATCACTATAGTATTATCACAATACAATGCTGCATCATCTTTATTTTTAGGAACCACATTTATCTCTTGGATGAAGTTTTGAATCCAAAATTCTTCTCTAGTTACATAAAAAGCTATAATATACTTGGATTCCAATATAGAATCAGTGAAAATTGGATGCTTTGAACTCTTCTAGCTCATAGATCCTATATTGAGATAGAATACATATCAGGACTATGATTTTAGACCTTTATGATCTATTTAGAAACTATAATCAATATATCATCTGATGTCTAGATCCTTGTCTCATTTATATACCAGGATCATATCCTTAGTATGCCTCAAATACTTAAGGATAGCCTAACAGTAGACCAATGATGTTATCTTGGATCAACTTGATACCTTCCTACCATGATCAAGTCATAGGAAACATCAAGGCTAGTACATAACATGACATACATGATAGATCCTATCACTAAAGCACATGAGATCTTGCTCATTATCTCTCTCTCTCTCTATCTATTATTATTTATGAGGACACATTTTCATGGAGAGATGTATACAATGTGACACTGGAACCAATCCCCTCTTATATTTTTCCATACTAAATATTTTTAGTATATGTTTAATATAACTTAGACCAAGTATACTTATATATATATTATTAAGGATCTTGATTCTAAGGATATATGTTACTTCAACCAAGTTATTCATGGAGAAACACTTGTTTAACTAGTCATTAACTAAATGTAAGACTAGTATATCATTTATAATAAGTATTATATCATCAATATATATTAATAAAAATAAAAATAAAATCTTACTAAATCACTTGCAAACACTTGGATCACATTAGTTCTTTATGAAACCAAAATCGCTTATGGATTCATAAAAAAGAATGTTGCATGACCTAGATGCTTTATTCAATCCATAAATGGATATATATTGCTTAAAAATAATATTTACATTGTCTATAGTCACAAAACCATCAAGTTATGTCATATATACATATTCTTGAAGGTTTCTATTAAGGAATGTTTTTTTGAAATCCATCAGCTAAGACTCATAGTCAGGGAAATCTACTATGGCTGTAGAATTATAATGGATTAAAATATGGAAACTAGAGAAAATTTTTCATCATAGGAATTGCCTTGTTCTATTTAAACCCTTTAATCACTAGCCTTACTTTATAGATATTTACTTTACCATCCTTGTCAAGTTTTTTATTAAATACCCATTTTCACCCAATGAGATTTGCATCAACTGGAAGATCAACCAGAACCCAAAATTGGTTATAATACATGGAATCCATCTTAGAATTCATTGGTCATTTCCTTTTTTAGCTTCAAAGATATCTACCATGTCATTTTTTAAAAAATTATCATTATTATCAACCAATAATGATTCACCATACTTGGTGAATAGAAACCATATTTTTTTAGTTCTCTAAACTCTCTAGTGATCCTATGTAGTACTCGTGTTTTAGGAATAATATCTTCCACAAGGACCTATGGAATGTTTTCCTATACCAGCTCTGGTATATTTTGAGAATCAAATTCAACAAATTCAATCTCTCTTCTACTATACTTCTTGAGGATGTGATCCCTCTCAAGAAATATGGAATGTCTTGAAATAGTTACCTTCTTGTATGAGGGGTTATATAGATAGTATCCCATTTTTTTCCTTAGGATACCCTATAAATATACACTTTATTCCTTGAGGTGGTATTTTATTTCCAGTGGTGTCCTTTAAAAATGTATCACATCCCTATACATGTAAGTTTTACAACACAGATTTATTTCCATACATTAACTCATATGGTATTTCATTTTTTGTTTTAGTTGGAACCTAGTTTAGTGCATATACTTTAATGTGTAATTTATATCCCTAAAAGTATAATATAATATTTTTATGAATCATAATCAACCTTACCATTTAAAGAAAGGTACAATTCCTCCTTTCACTTTCACCATTCCACTATAGTGTATAAGGTGGAGTGAGTTGATATAGAATCACATACTCCCATATAAATTAAATAAATATTGGTTAATATATACACCACCCCAATTATAATAAAGATTATTTATCTTCTTTCCAAGTTGATTCTCTAATTTATTATTGAATTATTTAAATTTATCAAAGTACTTAGACTTATTCCTTATTAAGTAGATATATCCATATCAACTTAAATCATCAATGAAATTAATTAAGTAAGAATACCCACCAATAGAGTATACTAGAAAAGGTCTACACACATGAGAATGTACTAACTCTAGAAGTTTTATAGCACTTTCAACTTATCCAATAAATTAAGGCTTAATCATTTTTCCTTATAAACAAGCATGACATTTTCAAGTGGGTTTTTCTCAAAAGAGTGCAAATAACCATTTTAATAGAGCTTTGTCAGAAACTTATCATTCACCCAACCAAGATGGTGATTCCATAATGGGGTATGAAATGATTCATATGAACTTGATTCATTATCTAATGAAAATTCTTGGTTTTCCTAATTTTATACATAAAGACTGTTATTTAGTTGTGTCGTACCGCAAACAATGCTATTATTGAAAAATTAGCACTATTTATTTCCGAATTTGAAAATAAATATTTCTATGTCAAGGAAAGAAATATAGATGATGTTCCTGATAATGCTGGTAATATAATAATAGTTACTTAAAACTAAGATAATCCATGTTTCTAATGTGAGGTGGTAGTCTTCAATAGCTATAGAACCCAACCTTACTCCATTGGTAGGCTGTAGATCCACCTTTCCTCATATGGTCTTTCAAAATCTACTTGGTTCCTAAATTTGAATATATATGTGATCCTCAGATGTTGTATCTAATACCCACTCTATAGATATAAAAATATTTCACTAGATAAAGAAGATATATGAAGCTTCCCCTTTCTTATTTAACTGAGTTCAGTTATTCTTCCAATATCCCATATTTCCACATACAAAATATAATACATATTTTTCCTTTTCCTATATTTGGATCTTCCTTTTTTTAGAAGAACGGTGCTTGGGAGCCTTAGATTTAGAATGAGTCTTGGCCCCATTTGCCTTGTTCTTCCTTTTCTTGTTCACTATAAGGACCATAGAATTTTCTTACCCCACATCATTTTTAACTTGGTGAATTAAAGTAAGGGATTATTAGATATACTTCTCACTACTACTCATATTATACTTTATAATGAAACTAGAGAAGCCTTTAGGTGGTGAGGATAGAATGAGATCTACATGAAACTCACCAGGGATCTTAAACCCCAAGATTTCTAAATGATTGATGTATCCAATCATCATGACTACATGAGTCCCACTTGGCATTGAATCTCTAATTTTTCATGTGAAAAATGAATTAGATATCTCATATATATCTTATATCACCTTTTATTGATAAAGACCATGAGGATGAGACCTGATGTTATACACATTCATATCCTCATATTTCTTTATAAGCTCATTATATAAGGATGATAACATGAAATACTAGGAATCTATGAAATCATCCAAATGTTTCATGCAGAGAGGTAGTTCTTCCTCATTATCCTCTTTTCCAAGCACTTCAAAAATAGGGTTTTACATCACATATAATTTTTGTTCATGGATCAGTGTAATGTGAAAGCACCTATGCCATTTGTGAAAATTAGAGCTGATGAGAAGATTATCCTTCTCTACAATAGATCACATTGATACATTGAAATTCACGTGGCTTTCCATTATATAACAAATAAGAGTATAATTTTAGTACTTTATTTGGATTAATTAAATTAGATATTAAATATTAAATTTAGTAATCTCACACTATTTTATCTAAACCCATTAATCCCACCATTAGTTTTATAATATCCTATGGTATGGATATTATAGTGGTAAAGATTCATATATCCCTTCTCATAACCCAAGTGAGTATAGGGGGAGATTAATAGAAATGAACGTATGAAATATAGATCACCTGTACCACTAGAATAACACTAGAATTATGATCGATAGATCTGCCAAAAGTTCACACATAGATTGGTGCCACAAAAAAAGAACCTTTGGAAGTTCACACCATTCATCTTAGTGTATTAGAAGTAGTAAGATAGAGAACTCTACCCACCACAAAAAGTTGACCTCACACGCACACCTTAGAAGAAATATTAAATGAAACAGAAATACAAGCAATGATAAAACATGAAACTGAAGTACATAAAGCGGTAAATGAGCACAGGTGAATTATCATGCTTCAAACTTTTTCCTACATGCATGGGAGGAACCACTATGACTTCTTCAATATATCATAAGTAAAAATAGTTATAATCAACTTGAAAACATTATCAATAATATTTCATTACAGATTAATTAACACACTATACAAATCTTATGTATATTATATTCTATTGTTACACTATAAATTCATTAGATGCACTATTTAAGGTTGATACCCTTTTCATTTTATAGGATATTCTAGCTAGTCTTCTAGGTCACACTGCCTTCAGAGATTCACAGAGAAGCCTCCAAATAGAAAGTTACTGGTGATTGAACAAAATAATGTTAACCTTCACCATTTTCCCTAGTAAACCCTTATAGATTCTTATTTCCAGATAATTCATTATATAAGGTTTTATAATATTATGGACCACCCTTGATGTCATCAAAATTAAGAACTTCTTATGATCTAATTTCCATTAAAGATATGAAATTCCACTGCCAATATACCGATCCCAACCATCTTACACTAACTGAATTTCCAATTCACTTAAATCCAATACATGAACTTCTAATGCTGTGAAATTATGATTGGTTTTAGCAAAGATTCACATCCCAACAATATCCCACTTGAAGAATTTTCCCATGGAAAAAAATCAACAATCCTCCATAATAAACCTTTCTACATAGTAGTAGTGTTCCTCCACTTTTCCTTATTATGTTGACCCATGCCTCACTAAGGAATGATGTAGATTTTACTGAACTGAAATATTGGTGAACATGTCCACCATATTTTGGATTCCAATTATTTTAAATATATTTAAAAATTTATCCTACAACATATTTCTAATGAAGTGGTGCTTCAAGTTGATGTTATTTATCCTTTAATGGAATAATAGACTTTTATCCAAGTGTATTTCACTTTTTCTATCACATAAAAGAATCCCTCCATCCCAAATTCTTTATAATTCCTTCAAAAACTGCTTCAACCAAGCCATATCCTTCCTAGCTTTGGTTGCTGCTACATACTATGCTTCAGTTACACTTAGTGTGTCAATATTCTAATGTCATGGAATCCAACTGATTTTTGTTCCTCTATAAGTAAACACAAATAATGTTGTTATTTTCTAACTATATAAATCTCAAGCAAAGTCAATATTAAATAATAATTATAGAAAATATTCCTCCCTAAAATAATGATCACAATCTTCCAGACCTTTAAAATATCGAAGGATCCATTTGATGACATACCAATTTACAACTCCCACCACAAATTCAATATATAGTGAAGTATAAATCATTTTATACATTATAATTCAAACAAATGAAGAATAAGTCACTTTATCCACGTACAAACGCTCATCTTTCATTGCAGGTGCTTGTGCCTTGGACAATTTAAAGTTCCCAACAAGAGGTGAGGAAACTAGTGTTAATTTATCCATTACAATACTTGTAATTATTTTCCAAATATATTTATTCTAAGATAGAAAAAATACGTAGTCTTTTTATCTATTTCTATCTTCATCCCCAATATCTTTCAATCATTCCTGAGACCTTTTATCTCAAAAATTCGAGACAGTTGATTTTTCATTTTCTAAATTTTATGAAAATATGATCCTATAAGTATTATTTCATCGACATACAATAGAAAAATGATTAAAGTTCCATCATACCATTACTTTATATAACAATAATGATATGAATTACATCTATAAAAACCTTCTTCTTCCATAAACCCATTTAATTTTTGATTCCACTACCAGGGTTTTTTTTCAACCCATAGAATATTTTATTTAGTTTACATACCAAATTATAATGCTCAAAATCAGGTACACCTATTGGCTATTGAATATAAATCTCCCAATCTAACTCACCATGAAAGAAATATATCTTAACATCAATATACTCTAGATACAGACTTATAGTGAAACCATACATAGTATTGTTCTGATGGTAGAATATTTTACTATTGATGAGAAGGTTTCTGAGAAATAAACTCCTTCATACAATTGAAACCCTTTCACTACTAGTCATGGTTTGTACATTTTCTTAACACCAGCCTCTTTCTTGACCTGATTAACCTACTTGTTCTCAAGTTCCTTTTTAACCTTTGGTAGTTCATTCATCTCCCAAGTTCCATTGAACTTAAATGAGTTCATCTACTCATTCATAGATGAGTCCCACTACTTAGAATCACTAATCGAAGCTACCTCCTCTTTATTTTGATGTTATACTATATATGTTAGGAGTAGGAAGTTTAAATCATTCCCAAACCTCTATAATGGTCTCTTGATTTTTGTTAATCTCCTTAACTAAATCCATTAAGATGTACTACTTGGTTTAGTTCCTTCTACAAGTATCTGAATTTTGGTACTTCAATATCCAGAGTACTTACTTATAATTTTCTCACTCAGTATTCATTATGTCATGAAATTTTAGGTACTTCTAATGGAATTACTTCTAGATTTTCAATGGACTTCATTCTTTGTGAGAAATTGGTGCTCTAATCAACCTATATTTAAAATTTTATTTCCCTTAAAATACTTATTCCACTAAGTTCCAATTTTTCCTCATATTCTTCTCATCAAATAAAAAATAATTTCTTTTAATGATCTACTTTCTTTCACCATTCCACAAACGATATCCAAATTTTTTATCTCCTTATCCAATGAAAAAACATTTTATATTTAGATTAAAGTTTATCAAGGTCCTTAACATTAACATGTACATATGATAAACTATTAAAAAATTTAAAATATTAAAATTATAGTATTTTTACTGACCATTGATCCTATGGAATTTCTGGCCCAACTATTGATCCTAGACTCCTATTGGTAAGATAAGCCACCACATTGAGTTGCTCCACCCAAATCTCCTTAGGCAATCCCAAGTGCAACCTCATACTCTTGAATTTCTTTGTTAAATTATAGTTCATTATTTTAGATACTCCATTATATTTTAGAGTTCCAAACACTATCTTATCATTACTTATTCCTTCCCACTAGATGAAATTTTGGAATTTTCATCCATTTTTATCCCCATTATTTTAGTTTTGATGCATTTCAACTTCTTTCATATTCTATTTCTTCTGAAACTTTCCACTGAAAAAACATTTTAAATACATTAGTTTTTTGTTTTAAGAAGTAAATATAAACATTCATTATAACTTCATCAATAGAATTTATAAATTAAAAGGAACTATTATAAGATTTAATAGGGTAATTTCCCCAAATATATAAGTGAACAAGCTCCTACTTCTGATCCTTGGGCTTCCAACATCTAATTTGAATGACACTCTATTATACTTTCCCATCACACAACTTTTAAACTTCCAAATTTCTATGTGATAAATATTTAGTATGACCTAAACCTTAAAAACCTTCATGTTTTTCTCATTAAGGTGGTTGTACTTATAGTACTATACTTCTGGACCATTGGAAGTTGAACTTATAATTACTACACTACCATTTGATTTTATGGTCTTGTAAAGGGTCCCATCCTTTACTGTAAATACCCTGATCCCAATAGCCCAGAGCTAGTGCCTTAATTTATTACATTGGTATAATAAAAAATGAGGTCACGTCCCAAATGAACTAATAGTTTAGTATATTTTTAAAACTAGATACAATCATAAGTATTACATTATAACTTGAAATGAAATACAATATAGTAACTCCATTGGAGACACCCCTATTCTCCTAGATTATCCCTACATGTCAATCATAATATACATCTTGGAATCTTGGGGAAAGATAAAATATAAGAAAGGGGTGAGATTACATTCTTAGTAAGGGTAAGCATACAACATAAGCTATCATAAATAGTAAGGCAATGTGAATAACTAAAAACACATACCATTAAAACATAATTTTGAGCATAATATGCCAGGAATAAAATCTAACCAAATAATTCCATATAAATAATCACATGGAAATTATACTTAACCATGGATATTATAATAGTAGAATAATCACATGTATTATCAATAAATAATCTTATAATGAGGGAATGCATAATATAGGACAATATAAACATACCATCAAGGCCTCAACTAATAAGTTTACATAAATGGGTAAGACCTCAGCCAAAACCCAATCTAGTTTGTCTAAGGAGACCTACTAATGCATCGAGGGGCTATATAGGGCCCCTATTGACACTTACTAAGTCCAATTCATTTCTCATATGAAAGGGATGAAACAAAATCAATATATACATTGATATTGAAACTATCATATGAAATGTAAATAATTTCTCCAATTAGTAAAGATAATCATAACTATCCAGAGTAATATGGAGAATGGTATCAATATAGTACATCCCAAATCAAAATGACCATAAATAATTCAATAAAATATGGTATATGGTATCATAAGAGAAAAAACTTAATAATAATAAGATTAAAAAAAGGGTGTTGACATAGATGAAAATAATCTAATAAAATCATTGAAAAATTCTTGAGAGAAATACCCTTTTTTAGTTTGAAATCATTTATTTAAAAAGACATGAAATTATAAATGAAAAAATTTTATTTGGAAATAACCTTGTAAACATTTAAAGTATTAATGAAAAAATTAAGGCACCATGAAAGTGGGAAAATTCTATCATGCCGTATAAGTTAATAAAAACATTTCTTGTAAATTTTGAAAAAAAGAAACATTTAAAAGAGTATTTTTAAAAGAAAGTGTGAATGTTAACTAAATGAATAAATTATATGTATTAGATATAAATACACATAAAATAATTGTAAATAAAACTTAATATAATTAAAATTAATTTGACACATAATCATAGAATGACATAATCATTGGAGTATATGTTTAACCCAAATAATGGAAATTGGGTTAAGAATTCCCTTACCACTATGAAAATAGTCGAACCGTGTGCCCCATAAATTAATGATCATAAAATAAAACACTTAATACCATTAAGATAAAGATATTCATGATATTATATATCAAATGGAAGTATGCATACACCACATATAATAAATAAGTGGTCATATCTCACATAAATAAAAGTGAGATGAGAAACCCTTACCTTTTGTCTGAAAGCGTTCTGCACTTGTACTTAATGTCTTGGATAATAAAATTAGATTCATTAATTACTTAATTAAGAACCTATTAAAAATATATTTGGTTTATTATAATTTTATTAAGTTCATTTATGGTCATTTCTATGGGTTATAATGTTTAATTTCTTTGTTTCGGGAGCGTACGTTTCATGGTTTTATGGTCTGTTCCCCTGAGTATAAATATGAGTGTTTTTGTCAAATGGAAAAAACTCTAGAAGTTGAAATAAATGATATTAATATAATTTTATAATTTTAAATGGACATCATATATAATTTTTTATATGGTATGTGGATTATTCATTATATAAAATGTTAATGTAAAACGATTAGTTTATTTTGGCGGTTTTTACGACCATCACAAACTAGTATCGTATTATTTAATATTATATTTATATAATAGTTATAGAACATTAAATAAGTTTTAATACACATATTATAATATTTTTTAACCATAAAAATAGTTTTATTACCATCCATGAAGGCGGTAATGGAAAACAAAAACTCATCATCCATGAAAGCTGTGAATCGACAACTCATAGATGATGTTTTCATTTTTAGAATAAATGGAGAAGAGAAGAGACTTGATGATGGATATTTCATTAACATAATAAAATTAAAGTATATGTATGATAATGGAGTTAAAATTCATTTTTTATAGGGGAGTTGAGGTAATACTAAGAAAATAAAAGAAATTAAAAGTGAAAGAGGGAGGGTTTTACCACTTGAGTGTCATCTCCTTGAGAATATCCTTAAGGCACTTGGAAATGATCTTTTGGAGAGACTAGAAAGACCAAAACATGGGTAAGAGGTTTGGGAGAGTAATTAGGTATAATATAATAAATCTCTAAAGCATATAATGTGTGAGTATAATGGGTGGTATTTATAGGGAGAGGGGAGGGGTGTTTTTGATTATTCTACTCATTAGTTTATTATTTTGGATTAATACTATCAATAATGATGATTATTGTGACTAAATAAAGTAAATAGAGAATTTGATTTAGAATTAATGAGTTATTACCTCATACCTAAATCATAAATGACTCATTAATTAATTAATTTACTTATAATGATAAATACTGTAAATTACCGTATTT
This sequence comes from Viscum album, assembly GCA_963277665.1. Taxonomy (NCBI): domain Eukaryota; kingdom Viridiplantae; phylum Streptophyta; class Magnoliopsida; order Santalales; family Viscaceae; genus Viscum; species Viscum album. The sequence goes on along the minus strand of OY728132.1, from coordinate 751,155,227 downwards.
CACTATTCACCAAAAATTCAACTATTTTAGAAAAATCCCAAAAATTCAACCTAACCATTTTTTGATGTGTAGATTTAAAAAATGGAATCAATTTTATGAAATTAATTTTATAAATATGATAAATTTACTTTATAATTAAAATAATCCTTTATTTGATTGTTTCATTAATAAAATAATTACTGCATTATCATTGTATAATTATTTAAGGCAACTATTTATTTATTAAAAATTAAAAATAAAATACCATGATGTAGATAAATATTTTAGATTTAAAAAAATATATATTATAAGATATATTCAAAATAAATCCATATTAAAAATAATATAGTTATAAATATATGAATGTGACAATTTGTGATTTTTTTTATTTTAAATAATATCAAAGTGATTTTCATGTAGAATTGCCCATTTAGTAAGAAAAATTCGAACCTTAGGTGTTAAGGGTATAATTAAATTCGTCAAATAAAATTTTGGAAAGTTTTAGGGTAATTCTATAATCCTTATCATATAATTTTTACCTTAAATTACCTTATTTACCCTTTACCATGGTAATAAAAATTACCAAAGTTACTATTCATATTGTCCAAAAATAAAAGTATCATATTTAATAAATATGGAACTTCTAATTAAAAATATGGAATCAATTTTTCAAAATTCAATTCACAGGATTTTCATATATTAATTTAAAATTAATCTCGTAGATAGGATGTAATAATAAGTTTTTTTAAAGTAAAAATGTTCAAAAGATTGAAATGTTTTTACATCCAATTTCAATTTGAAATTGGTCAAAATGACCTAAATTTTATTTATTGATGTATAATTGATCTAGTTTTACTTTAATACTAATTTAAAATTTAATTATATATTTTAATTTATTTATATGAAAAGTCAGTTTTCAATTAAAATGCAGTTTTGTTTAATATTCATAAAAAATGAAACTTATTAGAAAAATACAAAAAATTCAACCTGAGATAATTTTGAAATTACAATTCTAAACATGAATTTTATTATTTTCAATATAATTTATCGTTGTTTAAAAATTTAGTGTTAAAACAAGTGCTTCATTAAAAGGTGGTAAAACCACCTTTAGAAAAATTGTATTTTTATGCGTAAAATTGGATTCATTCTTATCTTATGCCTATACAATATTTTGGATAAATTTAAAAATATTTTTTTGAATATCTAATATATAAATTTGATAATTTCATTAATATTATTCATTCCTACCAATTTAACAGCTAAGTTATAACAATAATAATATTTCATCATTCTTTTTATCTGGGTGTTGTGTGAAACATAAGCCATCAAATACATTTAATTTATTTAAAAAAACATACTATAAAATATTGGGGTGAAATATTATACCCTAATTCAATAAATTGAGTCCTCATAGTTTTGAAATTTGACTTGAAAATCAAAGGTTGATACTAGAAAATTCCTTTGTGGGAAACCCACATCATAAATTGGGTTAGTAAAACTTCCACTTAAATATAAGAAAATGAAGATGTGATGGTCACCATAAAATTAGGTTTACATATAGAAGAAAATTATTAGGAAGTGAAAACATGTGCATAGAAATGAAATCTAAATATGATTTTATAAAAGAGTGTGATATAGAACATGGTCATTATAAATTCTATCATCACAAATCCATAAATTTTTTATCAGTAAAAAGAACATTGATTTATTATAAATAAAAGTAAATAGATGATGTTTTTGTTCCAAAATCCTTTTACTAGAGTTTAGGGTTTCTTTTAATATCCATAAAATAACTTGAGAAAATAAACACACATGATTTATTTCCATTTCATAATCTCATTCTTTGGTCAGGATTATATCTATATCCACTTTATTTCCTAAATCTAGAGATGGACATTCAAGACCGATTTTAACACCTGAAACACTTTTATGAATCATAAGATCCACAAGTCATTCCTTTAGCCTTTACATGTTTACTAAAACAATAATGGTTAGCACAGGTTATCCAATATAATAAATCATACTTTAATCTTAATAAATTATATTCTTAATCCATACTATAATTATTTAACCATAAGACTCATTGAAAATATTTCTATCCAAATTAAATGACCAAAAAATATTTATAATGAAGGTCACTAAATTTCCAAAATAAACTTCACATTAGATTTTCCCAAATAATGTAGCTATTATTGTCACATAATAAATATATAAATACCTTAATCTCCTTTAAAAATTTATTAAAACATTCATGATTTAAAGAGTAAAATATTAGGTTATTGAATATATTCCTTAAATCTCGACATCTAATAATTACAGTATAACATAAACCATCAGATCACTAACCACATTCATGGTTACCAATACTATCCCATAAACATTTATTTGTTATTATCTCAACATAAATAATGTATTTAGGGTTATCTTTCCCATATCATGTGTTTTTAAAAAGATCAAATTACAATAAAATCACCTCTCTTGATTATTGGTGCTATTCATCACATGCTTCCAATTCCTTAAAGAAGAAGTACTGTAGTAAAATCCTTATATGTCTCATGATTCTTATAAATATATAATTATTGATAAAATACTAAAATAACATAATTCTTGAATCCAAACACAGACATATTAATCATTCCCATTCGTCTGTGGTGGTAGAATAAGATTGGGCATGATCCATTATCCTCTTTGGGGGTATATTCATTTGATGCTTAAGAAATTGATTTGTGTACTGTCCCATCTCCTTTTAGTTGAAGCATTTTTCATTGGAAACCTTTTTCTTACCATTTAAATCAGAATCAATAGATCCTTTCTCTCCACACTTGTATCAAACTCCCATTCCTTTTAAGAAAGTACTAGGGTGTTTCTTTCCACAATTATCATATGTGGGAAAATAATTATTTCTCTTATTTACTTTATCTAACTTTTTCTAGCTGCACTTTTATTCTCATGCTTCCCTCTAAATCCATAATACTTATATAATTATTTATTTATCTCATTATCACATGATACTATATCCTTATATGATTTTAATGTTTAGGAGACCCGTTCCCTTTGAATGATTAGCATAAGACCATAAAATATTTGATCCTCTTAATCTTTAGATCATGTGCAACATGGTTGGTCGTCATCTGTGTTCCGATAGAAGAAACGAGTCTCTGTTCCACCCTATCTCTCCATGAATTTGTGTTGAGTTTGATGTCTTGAGACCTACTGTGGAATGTGTTTGGATCATAGTAGGAGAGGAATTCCGGTGTAGACAACCCGTGATCTTTAAATCATGGTTAGACTATTGCATTTCATGTCACCGTTTGGGGAATTTACCAGAGGACTGTCGTCGAGGTCCTCTGGGTGTTTTGGCTACAGCTCAGTCAGGGACAGTCTTAGGTCGGTTTCTGGTCCAGGATGGTGGCTCTCCGGTGGTGATTGCCCCTGCGGTGCCTCCAGGTGGTGGCAAAGCTTCTACGACCAAGGAGTCGGGGTCGCGGGTTGCTGAAGTTTTTGACCGATTGCATCACGACTTGGGCATCAGCTCAGTGGTGCAGGGAAAACCGGGGGTTCCATCGCAAGAGGAGGTTTTGGAGCAGACTGATGTTGTTGAAGTGACCTTGAAGGGGCTGATGGCTAAAGCAAGCTTGGGCGAGGGGGATATGGGGCGTGTAGAGGTGGTGGATCAGGAGGCCGAGGTCTTGATGTCGATTTGTGAAGGTAGTGGATCAGTGCAATTTATGGGTTGTAGTTATGAACAGCCTTTGGAGGAGGTAGCACCACCAGGGTCTTTAGTGCTGGGGGAGTCTGGTGCCTCTACTGAAGGTTCCCTTGGAGGTCTATGTGCCCAGGAGGGGCTTGGTGTTTTGGGATTATTTGACCCAAACACTCCCTTACCCTCCCAAAAGTCTGGGAGTGAGGGGAAGCTTCTGAAATATCTGGACCCAATAGAAGGTAAGGAAAACCCACCTAGAAGGTTTTGGCACTCCCAAGAAGGCACAGGGGTGTCTCTAAAGAACCGCTTTGAAGGCCTGGAAAATCAAGAAGATGAGCATGTTGAGGATGATTCAGGTGAAGATGAACTTAGTCTTTTCTCTATGGATAGCTTAGATGATGCCTTAGGGAATGGCCCCCGTAGCCCAAGAAGGAAGAAGGGGAAAAAAGGTAAATGTGACACTGGTAAATACATCGTGGAATAGGGGAAAAAAATCCAAGGGCCGAAAGGACTACTCTCATTTGCCGAAACCAATGGAGACCTGGTCGGCCAAGAAAGGTGGAAGTAAGGCGACCAAAGGCCCACTCGGTAAGGCAAGTGGTGTCTCAAGCAGAGACGAAGGAGTGATGGAAGGAGAGGTCAAGGAGTGTCTAAAACTCATTATTCACTCCAAGGAAGAAATGGATGGAACATAGGTATGTCTGAATGCATCAAAGGAGGACATTGATAGAATTTATGAAAGATAGATGCAGGTGATATGCACGGAGGATCAATAAGAGTGGATTGAAAAGAAAGACTGGATCATTTCCTAGGGTTTCAACAGAGGCATAATTTATGTGGAGGAATTCATTCAAACTATGGAAAAAATGATGTCTTACCTCAAGGACTTAATCAGGGAGGATCCAAGTACTCAGGTTGGTACCCTACAATGGGAATTATATAGGGTTTCTGACTCAAATAATCTAATACTCATGTTTCCTAATTTTTTGAGTTCTTTTAGCTCTTAGTTATGTGTCTTGTGAACTTCGGTATTCCACTTCCACTTAAAGTGGTTTTAATAAAAATTTAAGTTTGGTTGGATTATATACACTAGATTAGATCATATAATTATGAAACATAATGTACAATCCCAAAAATAGTGAAATAATTAACATAAATTGAAAAAATTATGCATAGATAATCTCATAAACATGGTTTGTTTGGGTTGTTCTTATATAGTTATACTCAAAGTCTACCTTACAGTTATGTTCCATAATATATGATTTCCTAAATATAGTTCCCAAGGTTTCTACTAAACTTCCTATGATACCAGTGGTAACAACCCTGACCCCAATAGCCCAGAGCCAGTTCCTTACATTATTACATTGGCATAATAAAAAAGGACATCTCATCTCGAAGGACTGAATAATTTAGTAGCTTTAGATAACTAGATACAATCATAATCATTACATTACAACTTGAAATTAAATACAACATAGTAACTCCATTAGATATATCCCTGTTCTCCTATATTATCCCTGCTTGTTAATCATAATATACATCTTGACATTATAGGGAAAAATAAAACATAAGAAAGGGGTGATATCATATGCTCAGTAAGGGTAATAATATAGTAAAATATATCATAAATAATGATAAAAAATAATTCAAGGTGAATAAATTAGAATGAATACCATTAAAACATAATCTTGATCATAATATGGCAGGAATAAAAGATAACCAAAAAATTCCATAAAATAATCACTTGAAAATGATACTTACCTAGGAATATTATTCTAGTCAAATAATCACATGTATTATCAATAACTAATCTCATAATGAGATAATTTATAATACGAGAAATCATAAATATAACATCAAGTCCTCAACCAAGAAGTCTATATAAATTGGTAAGGCCTTGACCAAAACTTGGTCTAGTTTGTCTTATGAGACCTACTGATGCATCGAGGGGCTATAATAGGCCCCAAACAACACTTACTGAGTCCAATGCATTCCTAATATGAAAGTGGTGAAACCTAATCAACATATACATTCATATTGAAAATATCATATGAAATGTAAATAATTTCTCCAATCTGTAAACACAATCATAAACTATCGAGAGTAATATGGTGAATGGTATCAAGATAATACATCCCTAATCAAAATAATCATAATTTTTTTGATAAAATATGGTATATGGTATCATAATAGATCAAACTAAATTAATCATAATATTATATAGATGGTGTTGACATAGATGAAAATACTATTACAAAATCATTGATTTTTTGAGAGAAATTCCCTTTTTTAATTTGGAATCATTTATTTAAAAAGACACATAATTATAAAAGAGAAAATTTATTGTGAAATAACCTTGTAAACTTTTAAATTATTCCTAAAAACATTAATGTGTCATGAAATTGGGAAAATAAGCTCATGCTGTATAAGTTAAAAAATATTTCTTGTAAATTTTGAAAAAAAGAAAAATTTAAAAGATTATTTTTAAAAGAAATTGTGAGCATTAACCAAATGAATAAATTATGTGTATTAGAATTAAATCCACAAAAAAAAGTTTAAATACAACTTAAGTTAATCAAAATTAATTTTCAATATAATCATAGCATGACATAATCATTGTATTAGATGTTTAACCCAAAGAATGAAAATGGGGTTAAGAATCCCCTTACCACTATGCAAACTGTCGAATTGTATGCCCCATAAAAATAATGATCATAAAAAGAAACATTTAATACCATGAATATAAATAGATTCATGATATTATATATCAAATGGAAGTGTATATACACCACACACAAGAAATAAGTGGTCATATCTCATAAAAATGAATGTGAGATGAGAAACCCTCACCTTATATCCGAAAGTGTTCAACACATGTACTTAATATCCTGTATAATCAATTTAGATTCATTAATTACTTAATTAAGAACCTATTAAACATATATTTGATGTATTATAATTTTATTAAGTTTATTTATGGCCATTTTTATGGGTTATAATTCTTAATTTCTTTGTTCTAGGAGCATTTATTTCATGCTTTTATGGTCGGTTCCACTGAGTATAAATATGGGAGTTCTTGTCAAATGGAATAAAAACTCTAGAAGTGTAATAGAATGATATTAATATTATTATAAGATTTTAAATATTCCTCATATATCATTTGGTTATATGGTATGAGGATGATTCATTAGATAAAATGTTAATGAAAAATGATTAGTTTATTTTGGTGGTTTTTATGACCATCACGAACTAGTATCATTTTATTTAATATTATGTTTATATACTAGTTATATAAAATTAAATAAGTTTTAATAAACATATTATATATCTACCCTATATTTTTTCACATATTATTACATGATTTCAAACATAATTAAATATCAAATTCCAAGCCAAGGATCATAAACTCTAGTGTCTTTGGAAGACTAGGCACATAAAACAAAAACACAGGACTAAATAAAACATTTCTTTATCTATAATTCATTATAAGATCATAACTTTCTTTGATCCCTTACATCTACATAGGATAACCTGGGGATAACATGAACAAAGGGATGATCTAAAAATCCCAGTAAGGGAATAAAAATAAGAATAAAGCATAGTATATGGTTTAATAGGCATAATCAGATGACATAAAAGGAATGTATATACATGAGGAAGCCTAAAATATGCAATCATGTCATAATAGGAGATTTGAAAACTACATAAAACATGACACAAGAATAATTCAAGTCTCATTTCACATGAAGGGGCACGAGTCAAGGTTAACCACCAAGACCGTTGCACTTGACGTCTCATGAGACTAAACATTACCCAATGCATTGGAGCGCTATATGAGCACACCCATCATAACATGTTTATGAATATATATTCCACATGAATAATCATACATAAGTAATAAAACATAAACATAAGGGTTACCCATGGTAAGAATTGTGTATCATAATCTTGTCAAAAAGGCATAACATAAGGGAATATCACAATGGTGTCTATGAAAGAAAGGATTTAAATCATAAATGGAAATTAATAAGGAAAAATAGGAATAAATCATGATAAGTGATGTCAAACTAAATTGAATACTTGTAAAATTGGCATTTAGGAAACTTTAGAAATAAAACATTTTAGTACGGTTTAAGGAAAATATTAAAGATCATTTAAAGAAGAAAATGACATAATATTTTATATAAAACAAAAAATTAACCAAGAAACTTTTAATAATAAAATAAGTTATTTTAGAAAAATAATGGTGGCTTAAAACAGATTATGAAGCACACATGAAAATGGGTAAGAATTCAGAAAGTTCCATTAAACCAGGCTTGATTATCAGGAAGAATTTATTAGAGAACCTTTTAAAAACATGTATATACCTAAAAAAGAAGGATGAATAGATATTGGTACATGATTTTGGAACATATAAACATCATTTAGAATATTTACATAAAAATAATGAAAATTTTATTCAGGTAAAAAGAGAAAAATAATAACATAAAGGAATAATGGAGGTTCGAGTATAATCCATTACCTTAAGTCTGAAGGTGTTCTTTACTTGATATTAATGTACTAGATAATAAAATTAGATTCATTAATTAATAACTCAATAACCTTTTATACAAGAATTTTATTTATTATAATTTTATTAAGATCATTTACAATATTTTTTATGGGTTATAGTGTTCAATTTCATTGTTTGGGAGTTCGTTTTATTTGGCTTCATGATTGGTTCACTTGTATAAGAGTATGAAAGTTCATTTAAAATTGGAATGGTTTTCCAGAAGTGAAACTCTATTATATTAATGAACTTAAAAAATATAAAATTTAATATAATTCATTTTATTATATATAATGAGTATGAACATTAGATAAATAGTAAATGATAATCGTTTGGGTTTATTTTGGCGGTTTTCAATCACAAAGAACTCATTTTGTTTTATAAATTAATATCTTGTGTATAAAATGATTCCAGAACATTAAATAATATATAATAAATATATTATAATCTGGTTCAACCACAAAAATGGTTTCATGACCATTCTTGAATATGATAATGGAAATTTAAAACTTCATCCTCCTTGAATGGGATAAATTAACACTTCAAGGATGATGTTTTCATTTTTAGTATAAAGGTGGGGGGGGAGAGAGAGATGATGATGAATTATTACATTATAATAATAAAATTTTAGTATATGTAAGGTATTGGAGTTATAATACCATTTTTATGAGGTGAGGTGATGAGAGAAAAAGAAAAGAAAGAAACTTGAAAAGAAATTAAAAGAAAAGGAAGGGGTTTTACCTCTTGATTCCTTCTTCTTGAGAACCTCCTTAGGGGATTGGTTTTAGTCTTTTGTTAAGAAAAAAATATCTTGGATGTAGGGGATGTTCTTGGGAGGATATTGGAGTAGAATTTGGACAAGTCTCAAGGCTTGAGATGTGTGAGAAGAAGAGGTGGTGAGGGGTGGTATTTATAGTGGAGGAGAGGGGTGTTTTCTCATTATTTTAATCATTAGTTTATTATTTTTGATCAAGACTATGAATAGTTTAAGAATTATCATGAATAATATTAAGATAATTAAGAGGAGTTTTAGATTATCTTAATTACATTAGTCATTACTTAAGGAATAGTGTATTTAACTTACAATGTATAAATACCGTAAATTATTGTATTTCACTATTCTAAAAAATTCAAGTATTTTAGAAAAATACAAATAAATAACCCTAACTATTTTTTGAAGTTTATAATTAAAAAATGAACTCCATTTTATGAAAATAATCTTCTAAATATGAGAAATTTAATTTTTAATTAAAATCAAAATTTACTAGAATGATATAGGTTTTAAAATTATAAATGATTTTTTAACACTTTGAAAAATTAAATAAGGTCTCATAAAATTATTTTATAACCACAAGACATCAAAATATTAATTTATTAATACATTTTATGAAAATAATTTTTTTTAAATTAGTAAATCTATCATAAAATAGTAATTAAATATTTATGTCATAAAAAAATACCAATACTTAATTAATATTTTTAAAAATAATTATTTACTTATAATATGATATAATTATATCATATTGTCACTTATATGATAGATAAATTTTATTTATACTTTCATTGGTGAGGTTACTATCCAATTTTCTGGTTTACTCTTCATACGGGTCACATTACTATTCCAAAGGTCAAGTTACCATTCCTTTAGTATTTGTTCTTCAACTTCTAGGAATACCTCTTATTTCATTCATTCTTCATTTATAAAGTTTTTATTGTGTTCAAAATGTGATTTTATGTGGATTATACTATATGAAATAATTATAAGAAGGAAATTAATATTGAAATAATTCAGGGTCGTTACAAATTATAATATAGTTTAACTATAAAAATGGTTTTATGACCAACCTTGAAGGATTTAATGAAAAAACAACCCGTCATCCTCGAAGGTAGTGAATCGACACCTCACAAAAGATGTCTTCAATTTTAGAATAAAAAGGTGAAGATAATAGGCTTGATGATGGATATTCCATTAACATAATAAAATTATAGTATATGTATGATACTGGAGTTACCATGCTGCTTTGAATAGGGGAGGTCAGGGAAGGATAAGAAAATAAAAGAGAAAGAGAGAGGGTATTACCTCTTGAGTGTTTTCTCCTTGAGAACCTTCTTAAGTCACTTGTAAATGGTCTTCTGGTGAGACCAGCAGGACCAAAACATGGGGAAGTGGTTTGGGAGAGGAATTAGGAATAATATAAGAAGTATCCAAAGAATATAGGTGTGAGGAGAATGGGTGGTGAGGGGTGGTATTTATAAGGAGAGGGGATGGGTGTTTTTGATTATTTTATTCATTAGTTTATTATTTTGGATCAAGACTATCAATAATGATGATTCTTGTGACTAAATATATTTAATAGATCATGTTAGTTCTAACTAATGAGTTCTTACCTCTTTCCTATATCATCAATGACTCAATAATTCATCTATGTACTTATAATGTTAAATACCATAAATTACCATATTTCACTATTCACCAAAAATTAATCTATTTTAGAAAAGTCCCAAAAATTTAATCTAACCATTTTTTGATGTGTATATTTCAAAAAAGGACTCCATTTTACTAAAATAATTTACTAAACATGATAAATTTAATTTTTTAGTTAAAAACATTATTTATTCAATTATTTCATTAATAAAATAATTACTAAATCATAGTTTTATAATTATTTAAGGTAAATTTTTTATTATTAAAAATTAAAAATAAAATACCATGATGTAGATAAATGTTTTATATTTCAAAATAATATATATAGTCAAATATATATTCTAAGTAACACCATATTAAAAATAATATAGTGATTAAATACATGAATGCGACATTTTGTGATTTTATTTAATTTAAATAATATCAAAGAGATTTTCATGGAAAAGTGTCCATTTAATAACTAAAATTATAACCTTTAGTGTTAGGGGTATAATTAAATTCATCTAATAAAATTTTGGAAAGTTTTAGGGTAATTTTTAATCCTTATCATATTATTTTTACCTTAAATTACACTGTTTACCCTTAACCGTGGTAATAAAAGTTACCAAAGTTACTATTCATATTGTCCAAAAAATAAAAGGATCCTATTTAAAAAATATATACCTTATGATTTCAAATACAGAATCAATTTTTTAAAATTAAATTCATAGGTTCACATAAATTAATTTAAAATTATTCCCATAGAGGGGATGAAACAATAGGTTTTTTTAAAATAAAATTTTTCAAAAGATTGAAATATTTTTATATCTGATTTTATTGTGAAATTGGTTCCAATGAACTAAATTGTATTTATTAATGTATAATTGATCTAATTTTACTTTAGGACTAGTTTAAAATATAATATAACATTATAATTTAAGTCTTCAAGTTCATCCACGATACCCACGATCAAATATGGATGAAGGCATATTTATAGGTTATTGTTGCAGCACTGTAGTAGTTACTATAGCAAGCACTATAGCAGGTACTATTTGGTACTATAGTAGTCAAAAATATTAATCCAATTTAGCCTTGGGCCACCAGTTTGGTCTTCTATGTCCTTAAGTCCTTCAGGCCACCCAAAGAACACATGACAGTAAGGATTTCAGGCCACCTCAAGGCCTTCAGGACACCTCAGGGCCTTCAGGCCACCCCACAGCCTTTCGGCCACATGAAGTGCACATGCAGACTCAATAAGAAACAAGGATCCGATGAGGTTTCTAAGTAGGCACATTCACCATAGTAGGGCTAACCAGATTTGGAATAGTTAGAGGGTATGAAATTTTACATCGGTACCAGGCCTATGAATCTATGCACACGACGGTTAACCGACCAATCATGCAAAGGTGGAGAGCTTCATAACGACATAAACACTGGGGAGGGGAAGTTCCAAGTTCTTTCTGGGATGATTCTAGACTTATGCCTCTAATACCTTGGGTCATGTAATGTGTCTCTAATCCTACATGCCTTTTAAGGGTTCCCCTTCAACCCTTAAAAGGGGGATTATCTAAAAATAAATAAAAAATATAAGGACTTCAAGCCTTTCAGGTATTATTATTCACTATTCATCAAAAAATGAAACTTATCATAAAAATACCAAAAATTCAACTTGAGATAATTTTTACATTCCACTTTTAAAGAAGAATTTTATTTTTTCCAATATAATTTATAAGAGTGTAAAAATTTAGTTTTAAAGCAAGTGCACTACTAAAAGGCAGTAATATTTCCTTTAGAAAAATATGGTCTTTTTATGCATAAAATTGGATTCATTATTACCTCTTGCCTATAAAATATTTTGGATGTATGTAAAAATATTTTATTTAATATATAATATATAAATTTCATAATGTGATTAATATTATTCATTCTCACCAATTTAACATCTAGGTTATAACACTAATAATATTTCATTGTTCTTTTTACCTGGGTGTTGTGTGCAACATAAGCCATCAAAGATATTGAATATATTAAAGAAAAGACATACCATAAAATATTGGGGTGTTACATTTAAACTCTTTTAAATCAACATTTATCCTTATGTAACCTTCCATAACCCATTTTCAAAGCTAGTTCTATAGCCTACATCATCCAATTTCTTGATGAAAATTAGATTTCTCCTGAGTCCATTTATCTGGAAAACTTCTGATAGATTCAAAAAACCACCATTCATCATTAAAATTTTGGAATCTAACTTACTAAAAATTTCTAAAGTTTCCCCATTCACCAGATGAAAAATTTTAAACTTCCCAGATATATAGTTTTTCATGCATCTTAGATCACTTGTTCAGTAGAAAGATGATCCATATTCCACCAACTAAGATTTTAATTGTGTGTTCATGATTAACACCAATACATCCCAAAATTTAGTTGTATTACCATAATATAAGCTTATCAAAGTAGATTTACTTCTACTAATCTCCCTATGAATCTTTCAATTCTTGTTGAAATTTCTTTTCTTCCCATATTTCCAGCAGGTTGGACTAAGACTAGCCAGCTTACCTCAACTCCTTTCAGGGGATCTTTCTTCTAATTATTTATTTTGATAAAAATTATTCTATTGGTGTGACCTATATATTCAATATTTATTAATCACACTATCTAAAGTTACTTGAACTTTACTTCACCTAATTTATTTATTGAGTACCCGATTCTTGAAATCATCAAATACTATATCATATTTTCTACTAGATTTACTAACTACAGTAACCGTTGTATCCTAGCACTCTAGAAGAGACAATAAAATAAAAAACACCCATACATCATCAAAAAAAGTTTCCTTTATAGATGAAGTTTCCCAAAAATTGTGTTGAAGTCATTCACATGATTAGACACTGGTATTTCTTATAATAACCTCAAACTAATTTGACATTGAAGATTGAAAAATGTATTTAGTACTATTGGTTTTTCATACATGTCTTCCAATTCATTCATAACTTCCATTGTTGTATTTTTACCCTGAATTTTGAATGCCACAATCCTTACTAGATACATTATTACCAGTTCTAAATATTTTCTTCCTATTTATCCCATTCACCTTTTTCTATTATAACCAACCATTCCCTAGATAATGGAACTTCCAAGTCCTTATGAATTATATGGACATAAATTAGAATTCTCTAGAAACCAAAATATGTTCCATTGACCTTATTGATTCAAATATTCCCTTCATTTGATGCCATGCCTGTACTGCTAATGGTGTGATGAACCATGAGCTTTAGAACCACTCCTTTGATACCACTTATTGGATGAGACAAGGAATACCAATCACACAAAATACTAGTCACTTTTACTATCAGAATACCATTATATGTATGATCAATAGATCTATTTGAAGTTCATATGGATATCAGCACCATGAAAAAACAGAACCTCTCGAAGTTCTCTGTAACACCCCAAGCTTCTACGGTACGTTTCCCTTCGAATAATGCGATAGCGTGTGTTGTACGCAACCTCGAGTTCTAACACACACCACAACTAATTAAACTAGCCGTTGTGAATAGTAATACCTACTTTTTGAAATCATATATATTCTATATTTCAAAATGGACTTCATTTTTGGATTCGGAATATCAAAATTAGCCTAGGGTGAAATTTTGGTACATTTCGGATAACTTTCATATTTTGATGAATAATGAAAATTTCTAAATTTTAATTAAAAACAACTTTTTTAATCAAAATAATTAATAGTGATAAATTATGAATTTGAGTGGTTTTAAAGTATATTTAGAATATATTTTTACCATTTAATATAATTTTGGTCATTGGACATAATTTTACAATTAAACCGAACATAAACAAGTGTCAATCTTTTGATAGTTATTATCTCTTAAAAACACGCTTTTTGTTTTAACAGCGGGAATTAATTTTAAATTAATTTCTGCCACTTCTGTGTTTTGAATTTAGGAAAATGGATTCCATATTTGGAATCAGGATGTTCAAATTGTGTAAATAGGTAACTTTTATTTTTAGACATTTTGAATAGTTACTGTGGTAAATATTTTATTTACCATGGTTAAAGGGTAAATCCGGTAAATAAGGGTTAAAAAATAATATTATAATAATACAAAATTACCCTAAAACGTGTCCTAACCTTATTGGTGGACACATACCCGACCATGGGCATCTTTGGGTCAATTTGGGGACCCCTTGAAGCCACTTGTATGTGGTAGGGACACTTTATATTAATAAAGTTAAAATAAAAATAAAAATGGCATAAGCTTACATCTTTTAGAAGAACAATTTTTACATAGGGTTATACATGTTGGATTTTCGATTATAAATATTCATTAGAAAGCTAAAAAGATTTCCTACATAATGATATTTTACTTATAATTTTTAGACATTAAATAATTTATTTTATTTATGACACAATGATGATGCAGTAATTACTATAATAGTGAAAAATTAAAATAAGTGATATTATAAATACCCAAATAAATATAATATGAAACTTTTAATGAATTAAACTAATTTTCTAGGATAATATGATATATTAGGATTGATTTAATTGACTTTGTTCGAAGTAATAAATCTGTTATGAGTTTCAAAAAAATCAACTAATGAATAGTGTCAAAATTGACATAAAAGAATTCTTAAAACAAATATTATATTATTAATTGATATTAAATTCCTAAAAATCTAAGGTTCGGCCAAGAGACTTATATCATGATAGGTTAATCATTAATGGACCACTTGGGGGTCTCTTGGATGTATATAGTAAGTTTATTAACCATAATATATAAAATACAAAGAGACATTGTAAAAGTGAAACTAATTAACTTAGAGTTAATACTTAAAGATAAGGTTAATATAAGTACCCAAACCTGTCTAAATTCTATTGGATGAGTTTCTTTCGACCTATCCCCACCTCATCATTTGAATAGTCAACTTTGGAGCCTTTAGAAACCGAATATGAATTTATTATAAATTAATATTTCTAGCTTTTCCAAAGGTGCCCCTCACCCCTCTTATAAAAGGGCACTCCTCCTTCTCATTTCTTCACACCTTCAAAGCCTTTTGGTTCGGCCAAACTCTGCCCAAATACTCTCCCAACATCCCTCAATACAACCTAGAGGCCTTAGTTTGATCATAAAGCCAACCTAAGGAGCCCTTTTGATCAAATCAAAAGGAAGAACCCGAAGAAGAGGTAATGATTTCACCACCCTTTTCTAAGTTCATTTCTTCTTCCACTTCTTCTTCCTTTGTTCTTACCATTCTGAAATAATAACTCCAGTATCTCACATATACTGTGATGTTATTATAAATATGGTACAATCATATTCAGTATTCTATCCACCCTTTTAATAACATGTCACCATACGTGCGTACGTACGGCTTACCGTCTCCACGTCGTGGTGTAATTGTTATTCAATATAATATTATTTGGATGGGTATAATAATGATGTGTAACTCATGTAAATAATAAATATAACATGTTAATGATTCTGTATATATGATATACCATCCATTTATATATTATTTTAATATCAAAAGAATGATATTGTCGCTCGTGCGTACGTACGGACTACCGTCTCCACGAACGCGATGAGATTCATTCTCCATCGTAACCATTAAAGCGTAATTATCATTTTATGATTTAAAAATGATGTTTAAGGACTTGATATCATTCTGGATATGAATAATATACAACCTATCCTTTACAAACATGTCTTACGTAACAAAACATATGAAAGAAAACAAGTAAGTTAACACCCGAAACAACGATAATACTAAGATATTATTATCAAATCAATATTAAAAGATCATATATGATATCATATTAATGTATATGATTCTTGTATAATTTAATAACAATTATTTCACCATTATACAGGAGGTTAACCTACCACAACCAAGGAAAAGTACAAGGTAAGGGTTATTTCACAATCTCTTCATTATCCGAGGTTGTATTATACGTAATAATCTACTGGGATCTCTTTATCATCCACATCCATGTTTCTTCGAAATGTATTTCAAAACATTTTTACTATTTACAAGAATATGGGTTAAAGTCATTTATACCCTTGTTTGACTTTTTATAAGAGGTTTATAAAGGAATCATTCCGTCGTTTTCAAAACAAGGTCCTTTTTAACCTTTTCGACAGAATTGAGGTAAGAATGTTTTTTTAACTTATACGGCGGGTGCGGTTATTTTACGCCGTTATAAAATCTTCAAAGCTTTCCTTACAAGCTTATAAGAATATTTTCAAAGAAAATGTTTTATTTTATATGGATCTTAAATGATTTCAAAATAAAAGGAGATATTTCTTTAAAAAGAATTTTGATTTCATCTATGTCAACATCCTTTGATGGATTTTAAGATTATTTGAAGTTGATTTATTATGATACAAAACTTCTATATTGTATTGAAGGTTTTGTGATATGTTTGACTGTGGATGTGCTATTTTTATACCATTCATAGTTTATTGTGAAAGTATTGACATTTCGTATGCTAGTTTTAATACGAATGTTTATGTTATGTTTAAACCTTTTCATATGGGAATGCATTGGACTTAATAAGTGACGGGTGGAGCCCGCTATAGCTCCTCGATGCATCGGTAGGTCTCATGAGACAAACTAGTGTCTTGGCACAAGGCCTTGACAAAATCTTATTTGTAGTCTTGGCACGAGGCCTTGGCTATGTGGTTATGATAGTCTGGCATTATGCATTCCAACATTATGAAAGTGGTTATTGATTTTTGCATGTGATTATTCGATTAGTAGAATATCCATGTGAATAAGTAAATGGAATTATTTCATTTTACTTTTGCCATACCATGTTGAAGTTCAATTTTAAAAGGCTTTTGTTTTAGTAATGCATTGCCTTAAATGTTTATTCTTATTTATGAAAGTTTCCGCTATATTGTTATCCTTACTGGGAATTTGAGCTCACCCCTTTTCTATGTTTTATTTTTTCCCCAGGATGTGAAGAAGTAAATTATGAATGACCTGCAGGGATATTATGAGGGGATAGTAGTGTGGATTATGGAGACATTATGTTGTTGTAGTAGTTTTTCATTTTATGATGTAATGTAAAACTTATGAATATATCTAGTGTTTCCAAGGCTACTAAACCAATCGGTCTTTCGAGATTTGATCTTTCTTGTGATCATGCCAATGTTATGTAATAATGCACCGACTCTGGGTAACTGGGGTCGGGGCGTTACAGTTGGTATCAGAGGAGGTTTAGTACAAACCTTGGAAGCTAGATTTAGATAAACTCTGATTAGAGCACATAGACCTAAGATGAACTTTGAGGATTAGTATAGAAGAACTTCCTAGAATTTTGGTATTGTAGAGACTTTGTGAGTTTTCCGAGCAATACATCCCTGTCTGGATACGAGCAGGTAGAGGCGGCTCTGGCACAGATGTACCTAGGGGTAAAACCCGAAAACACCGCTTTGAGCTAGACTCGAACGGGAACTGGTGCACGACAACGGGCCTTGCTGCACTCTTGGTTACGACACTCCCGGGGGATATGCTTAGGATAACTCTCACTTTCTTTACAAATCATTATGAAGGGTTTATGAGTATATACTTCCTCAAAGAAAACATATTTATGATTATGGATTATATCCATAGATAGTTCAATTTATGTTAAGTGTTTTATAAGTATGGGATTATGTATTTTGATTCATAAACTGATCTAGTTTATGCCATTGTTTAGAAATGGCGCCTAGTGGAAGAAATGGAAACCGTATCAATGCACGCACTCCATGTAGGGATTGCCCTCCTGCTCAAGATAATTATAGTGGGGCTGGTGATGCAACTGGTGCTGATCAGCTAATCACCGTACTGGGACAACTTACTCAGGTTATGAATAATAACCTTACCCGTATGGAGCACCCTGATCCGCAGCGTGGAGGATCAATGTTGGATCGATTCATGAGACAACAACCACCAACGTTCAATGGAAGTACAAATCCCTTAGTAGCTGAGCAATGGATATTTTCCCTAGAGAAAATATTTCAGGCTTTGGGGAGTAGTGAAAGGGAAAAAGTTACCATGGCAGTTTACCGCCTCACTGGAGATGCTGATCAATGGTGGTCATTAATTCAAAACATGAAGGCAGATGATGAAGTATCAAACATGGAATGGAGGGAGTTCAAAGATCTGTTTTTAGAAAAATACTTTCCTCGCGACCATCGAGCAGATATGGAAAGGCAATTTCTGAGTCTGAGACAAAAGGAGGATGAGAATGTCACAAAGTATGAGGCTAACTTTACAAGGTTAGCGAGGTATGCTGGAGATTATATTCGCAACCCAAGAAGTAAGATTGATCGTTTCTTTGATGGGTTAAAACCATTTCTCCGTCGAGCATTAGTCTCACAATCCTTTTCATCGTACGAAGACATTGTCTCATGTGCTATCAAGACCGAAAAGGAATTCTCTAAGTCTTATGACTTTAAAGCAAAGCAAGAGAAGAAGAGACCTGCTGATCAATCTGGGAATGGAAATAAGGGGAAGAAGGGAAAGGTTGAATATCCATCTTGTGGTAAGTGCGGGAAGAAACACCCCGGTGCTTGCCTGAAGGGAATGGGAGTCTGTTACAAGTGTGGTGAAAAAGGCCACTAAGCTCATGATTGCAAGGGGAAGAAGGAAGCTACCAACGTTCAGTGCTACAATTGCAGGGAGATGGGGCATTATGCAAATGCATGTCCTAAGCGTCAGGAGAACTTACCTCAGAAAAGGCCAAGGGATCAAGGCCAGGCTTATGCTATCACTACTGCTGAGGTAGAAACTCCGAAAGACGTGGTGGCAGGTAATTTAATGGTTTCCTCAAGTTTAGCAAATGCATTATTTGATTCTGGATCATCGCATTGTTTCATATCTTCCCAGTTTGCTAAGAAAATTAGATATTTCCAATTTGATTTAATAAGGGAGTTGTCAGTTAAAACTCCTAAGGGAAGTATCGTTGCAACAAAGTTTTGTGAATCAGTCCCGATTAGAGCACATAAATTTTCTTTATCTGCTGATTTCATCGTCATACCTATGATTGAGTTTGATATAATCCTCGGTATGGACTGGCTTTCGGACTATGATGCGAAGATTTATTGTAAGAAGAAAGAGGTTACGATTCTTGATGATAATGATAAGGAACACCTTATTTTTAGAGCAGAATCGTCACCACCTAATTCTTATTTAGACCCACCCCCAGTAGCTCAACTTAATTCAATTATTGGGGAGGAAGAGAATGAAGTAACTATCGGTGAGGAAAGGAATGTTCAAATAGAGGGTGTACCTGTTGTGAAAGAATTTGTAGATGTATTTCCGGAAGATTTACCTGGACATCCTCCAGAACGAGAAGTTGAGTTTTCCATTGATTTGATTCCTGGATCAAGGCCTATATCGAAGACCCCTTATAGAATGGCCACTGTAGAGTTAGTCGAACTAAAGAAACAACTAGAGGAATTGAGTAATAAGGGATTTATTCGCCCTAGTGTTTCTCCATGGGGAGCCCCTGTTCTTTTTGTTAAAAAGAAAGATGGATCTATGAGGTTATGTATCGACTACAGGGAGATCAATGCTATAACGATAAAGAACAAGTATCCCCTACCTCGTATTGATGATTTATTTGACCAACTGCATGGAGCTCAATACTTTTCAAAGATTGACCTTCGATCTGGATACCATCAGTTGTGTGTAAAGAAGGAAGACATTCCGAAAACAGCATTTCGAACCAGGTACGGGCATTACGAGTTTACTGTAATGCCGTTTGGATTGACTAATGCACCCTCTGTATTCATGGATCTGATGAATAGAGTTTTCAAGGAGTATCTCGATGAATTTGTGGTGGTATTTATTGATGATATCTTGGTATACTCCAAAACCTACAAAGATCATGAAAATCACTTGCGCATTATCTTGAAGACTCTGAGGTGGCATGAATTATATGGAAAGTTTAGCAAGTGTGAATTCTGGCTTCAGGAGATTTCTTTTCTTGGCCATATTGTCTCTAAAGATGGAATCTCTGTTGATCCTTCTAAGACCAAGGCAATCCAAGAATGGCCAGCACCTACGAGTATAACTGAGGTACGTAGTTTTATTGGTTTGGCAGGTTATTATCGACGTTTCGTCCAGAATTTTGCCCGATTGGCTAACCCATTAACGAAGCTCACACGTAAAGGGGTTAAATTTGTTTGGACAAAAGAGTGTGAAGAATGTTTCGAAGAACTGAAGAGAAGATTAGTCAATGCTCCTATATTGACTCTACCATCGGGGAATGATGGGTTCGTTATTTATAGTGATGCATCAAAGAAAGGACTTGGCTGTGTCCTTATGCAGAATGATAGAGTTATTGCCTATGCATCACGACAGTTGAAAATTCATGAACAAAACTATCCTACTCATGATCTTGAGTTAGCAGCTGTGATCTTTGCTTTGAAGATATGGAGGCACTACCTCTATGGTGAAAAATGTGAGATTTATACTGATCACAAGAGTTTGAAGTATATTTTCTCACAAAAAGAACTCAACATGAGGCAAAGGAGATGGCTTGAATTACTCAAGGATTATGATTGTACGATACACTACCACCCGGGGAAGGCAAACAAGGTGGCAGATGCTTTGAGTAGAAAAGACCATGGAGTTTTGAACAATATGAGAATTGAAAGGGATCCAATTTTCATGGATCTAGTGAAAATGGACATGGGAATAACCAGGGAAGGTGAAACATCAATGCTTTTTCAAATGGTTTCCAAACCATCTTTACTAGAAAGGATTAAGAGTTCTCAGACCGATGATGACGAATTCCAAAAGAAGATTAAAGCTGTGAATGATGGGAGATTGAGAGACTTTGTGTATGAAGATGGAATTTTGAAATTCGGGAAGAGACTTTGTGTTCCCAATATACCTGATCTAAAAAGGGAATTGCTGGATGATGCTCATAGTTCCAATTTCTCTATACACCCTGGGAGCAGCAAAATGTATAGAGATTTGAAGGAACATTTTTGGTGGGACAACATGAAGAGGGAGATTGCTGATTTTGTGTCAAGATGTATGGTTTGTCAACAAGTGAAAGCTGGAAGGCAACGGCCTGGAGGAGTCATGCAACCGCTTCCCATACCGGAGTGGAAATGGGACAATATTACAATGGACTTTGTCATGGGGCTACCAAAGACTCCTAGAAGGAACGATGCAATATGGGTTATTGTTGATCGTCTTACCAAGTCAGCACATTTTCTTGCTATAAGAGAAGATCTACCCCTGGAACGTCTAGCAAGACTATACATTAATGAAGTTGTGAGACTTCATGGAGTACCCCTATCAATTGTTTCGGATCGTGATCCCCGTTTTACTTCAAGGTTTTGGAAAAGTCTTCAGAAATCCCTGGATACTGAACTTCATTTGAGCACTGCTTACCACCCTCAGACAGACGGACAATCAGAACGGACTATTCAAACCTTAGAAGACATGTTGAGATCTTGCTCACTTGACTTTCAGGGTATGTGGGATCAATATTTACCTCTGGTAGAATTTTCCTATAACAATAGCTTCCATTCGAGTATTCAGATGGCACCATATGAAGCGTTATACGGAAAGAGATGTCGTACACCAACCTGTTGGGATGACGTCGGTGAAAGAAAACTTGTAGGTCTAGAACTGGTGGAGGAAACGATGGAAAAGGTAAAGGTAATCCAAAATCACATCAAAGCAGCTCAAAGTAGGCAGAAGAGCTATGCCGATAATCGAAGGAAGGATTTGGAATTTCAAGT
Organism: Viscum album; assembly: GCA_963277665.1. Classification (NCBI taxonomy): domain Eukaryota; kingdom Viridiplantae; phylum Streptophyta; class Magnoliopsida; order Santalales; family Viscaceae; genus Viscum; species Viscum album. The sequence continues at coordinate 751,132,818 of OY728132.1, read as the reverse complement.
CGGTGATCATGTTTTCCTAAAGGTATCTCCGTGGAAGGGAGTCATACGTTTTGGTAAGAAAGGTAAATTGAGTCCCAGGTACATCGGACCTTTCGAAATTCTAGAACGAATTGGGGCTGTAGCTTACCGATTGGCAATGCCGCCAAGTCTCTCCAAAGTTCACGATGTGTTCCACGTATCTCTGTTGAGAAAATACATGCCTGACCCAACGCATGTACTCACCTATGAGGAATTAGAACTGGAACCCGATCTGTCTTATTGCGAAGAGCCCGTCAGGATTCTTGATACAAGAGAACAAGTACTGAGAAACCGGACGACGCGTCTGGTAAAAGTTTTGTGGAGAAATCATAAGATGGAAGAGGCAACGTGGGAACCCGAGGAACTTATGATGAAGAACCACCCGAGTCTTTTTATGCAGTAATACCCTAGAAATTGCGAGGACGCAATTATTTGAAGGAGGGGAGAATGTAACACCCCAAGCTTCTACGGTACGTTTCCCTTCAAATAATGCGATAGCGTGTGTTGTACGCAACCTCGAGTTCTAACACACACCACAACTAATTAAACTAGCCGTTGTGAATAGTAATACCTACTTTTTGAAATCATATATATTCTATATTTCAAAATGGACTTCATTTTTGGATTCGGAATATCAAAATTAGCCTAGGGTGAAATTTTGGTACATTTCGGATAACTTTCATATTTTGATGAATAGTGAAAATTTCTAAATTTTAATTAAAAACAACTTTTTTAATCAAAATAATTAATAGTGATAAATTATGAATTTGAGTGGTTTTAAAGTATATTTAGAATATATTTTTACCATTTAATATAATTTTGGTCATTGGACATAATTTTACAATTAAACCGAACATAAACAAGTGTCAATCTTTTGATAGTTATTATCTCTTAAAAACACGCTTTTTGTTTTAACAGCGGGAATTAATTTTAAATTAATTTCTGCCACTTCTGTGTTTTGAATTTAGGAAAATGGATTCCATATTTGGAATCAGGATGTTCAAATTGTGTAAATAGGTAACTTTTATTTTTAGACATTTTGAATAGTTACTGTGGTAAATATTTTATTTACCATGGTTAAAGGGTAAATCCGGTAAATAAGGGTTAAAAAATAATATTATAATAATACAAAATTACCCTAAAACGTGTCCTAACCTTATTGGTGGACACATACCCGACCATGGGCATCCTTGGGTCAATTTGGGGACCCCTTGGAGCCACTTGTATGTGGTAGGGACACTTTATATTAATAAAGTTAAAATAAAAATAAAAATGGCATAAGCTTACATCTTTTAGAAGAACAATTTTTACATAGGGTTATACATGTTGGATTTTCGATTATAAATATTCATTAGAAAGCTAAAAAGATTTCCTACATAATGATATTTTACTTATAATTTTTAGACATTAAATAATTTATTTTATTTATGACACAATGATGATGCAGTAATTACTATAATAGTGAAAAATTAAAATAAGTGATATTATAAATACCCAAATAAATATAATATGAAACTTTTAATGAATTAAACTAATTTTCTAGGATAATATGATATATTAGGATTGATTTAATTGACTTTGTTCGAAGTAATAAATCTGTTATGAGTTTCAAAAAAATCAACTAATGAATAGTGTCAAAATTGACATAAAAGAATTCTTAAAACAAATATTATATTATTAATTGATATTAAATTCCTAAAAATCTAAGGTTCGGCCAAGAGACTTATATCATGATAGGTTAATCATTAATGGACCACTTGGGGGTCTCTTGGATGTATATAGTAAGTTTATTAACCATAATATATAAAATACAAAGAGACATTGTAAAAGTGAAACTAATTAACTTAGAGTTAATACTTAAAGATAAGGTTAATATAAGTACCCAAACCTGTCTAAATTCTATTGGATGAGTTTCTTTCGACCTATCCCCACCTCATCATTTGAATAGTCAACTTTGGAGCCTTTAGAAACCGAATATGAATTTATTATAAATTAATATTTCTAGCTTTTCCAAAGGTGCCCCTCACCCCTCTTATAAAAGGGCACTCCTCCTTCTCATTTCTTCACACCTTCAAAGCCTTTTGGTTCGGCCAAACTCTGCCCAAATACTCTCCCAACATCCCTCAATACAACCTAGAGGCCTTAGTTTGATCATAAAGCCAACCTAAGGAGCCCTTTTGATCAAATCAAAAGGAAGAACCCGAAGAAGAGGTAATGATTTCACCACCCTTTTCTAAGTTCATTTCTTCTTCCACTTCTTCTTCCTTTGTTCTTACCATTCTGAAATAATAACTCCAGTATCTCACATATACTGTGATGTTATTATAAATATGGTACAATCATATTCAGTATTCTATCCACCCTTTTAATAACATGTCACCATACGTGCGTACGTACGGCTTACCGTCTCCACGTCGTGGTGTAATTGTTATTCAATATAATATTATTTGGATGGGTATAATAATGATGTGTAACTCATGTAAATAATAAATATAACATGTTAATGATTCTGTATATATGATATACCATCCATTTATATATTATTTTAATATCAAAAGAATGATATTGTCGCTCGTGCGTACGTACGGACTACCGTCTCCACGAACGCGATGAGATTCATTCTCCATCGTAACCATTAAAGCGTAATTATCATTTTATGATTTAAAAATGATGTTTAAGGACTTGATATCATTCTGGATATGAATAATATACAACCTATCCTTTACAAACATGTCTTACGTAACAAAACATATGAAAGAAAACAAGTAAGTTAACACCCGAAACAACGATAATACTAAGATATTATTATCAAATCAATATTAAAAGATCATATATGATATCATATTAATGTATATGATTCTTGTATAATTTAATAACAATTATTTCACCATTATACAGGAGGTTAACCTACCACAACCAAGGAAAAGTACAAGGTAAGGGTTATTTCACAATCTCTTCATTATCCGAGGTTGTATTATACGTAATAATCTACTGGGATCTCTTTATCATCCACATCCATGTTTCTTCGAAATGTATTTCAAAACATTTTTACTATTTACAAGAATATGGGTTAAAGTCATTTATACCCTTGTTTGACTTTTTATAAGAGGTTTATAAAGGAATCATTCCGTCGTTTTCAAAACAAGGTCCTTTTTAACCTTTTCGACAGAATTGAGGTAAGAATGTTTTTTTAACTTATACGGCGGGTGCGGTTATTTTACGCCGTTATAAAATCTTCAAAGCTTTCCTTACAAGCTTATAAGAATATTTTCAAAGAAAATGTTTTATTTTATATGGATCTTAAATGATTTCAAAATAAAAGGAGATATTTCTTTAAAAAGAATTTTGATTTCATCTATGTCAACATCCTTTGATGGATTTTAAGATTATTTGAAGTTGATTTATTATGATACAAAACTTCTATATTGTATTGAAGGTTTTGTGATATGTTTGACTGTGGATGTGCTATTTTTATACCATTCATAGTTTATTGTGAAAGTATTGACATTTCGTATGCTAGTTTTAATACGAATGTTTATGTTATGTTTAAACCTTTTCATATGGGAATGCATTGGACTTAATAAGTGACGGGTGGAGCCCGCTATAGCTCCTCGATGCATCGGTAGGTCTCATGAGACAAACTAGTGTCTTGGCACAAGGCCTTGACAAAATCTTATTTGTAGTCTTGGCACGAGGCCTTGACTATGTGGTTATGATAGTCTGGCATTATGCATTCCAACATTATGAAAGTGGTTATTGATTTTTGCATGTGATTATTCGATTAGTAGAATATCCATGTGAATAAGTAAATGACATTATTTCATTTTACTTTTGCCATACCATGTTGAAGTTCAATTTTAAAAGGCTTTTGTTTTAGTAATGCATTGCCTTAAATGTTTATTCTTATTTATGAAAGTTTCCGCTATATTGTTATCCTTACTGGGCATTTGAGCTCACCCCTTTTCTATGTTTTATTTTTTCCCCAGGATGTGAAGAAGTAAATTATGAATGACCTGCAGGGATATTATGAGGGGATAGTAGTGTGGATTATGGAGACATTATGTTGTTGTAGTAGTTTTTCATTTTATGATGTAATGTAAAACTTATGAATATATCTAGTGTTTCCAAGGCTACTAAACCAATCGGTCTTTCGAGATTTGATCTTTCTTGTGATCATGCCAATGTTATGTAATAATGCACCGACTCTGGGTAACTGGGGTCGGGGCGTTACATTCTCTCCCCCCATCACCTTAGTATACCAGAAGTAGGAAGTAAAATCACCCTAACCACCACAAAAAGTATACCTCGCACACACACTCTAGTAGAAATATTAAATAAAATATAAATAAAATAAATGGTAAAACATGTAACTAAAATACATAAAGAATTAAATAAACACATGAGAATTAACATGATTTAGAATTTTTCCTATTTGTACAAGAGGAACCAGTATGAATTATTTGATATACCTGAATTAAAAAGACTAAAAATCAACTCACAATCATCATTAGTAATATTTCATTATAGAGTAATTAAAAATCTATAAAACTATGCTGTATAATATACTCTACTAGTACACTATACATGCATTAAATTCATTATTCACGGTTGGTCCCCATTTCCTTTTATAAAAAATTTCAACCAGTCATCCAAATCACACTACCTTCTGAGATTCATAGGGAATCTTCCAAATGGAAAGTCCCTGGTAATTGTATATAACATTGTTGACCTTCACATATTTCCCTATTAAACACTTATAGATTATTCTTTATAGATAATTCCTTCTATAAGGTTTGCCAACATTCTAGACCAACCTTATTTTATTAGAAGTGTGAACTTTCGATGCCCCAACTTTCACTAAAGTGACGAACTTCTGGTGCCAATGTACTAATCCTAGCCATATGTCACTAAACAAATTTCAGATTCATGTAAATACATTAGACAAACTTTTAATTCTGTGAAATTTTGATTGGTCTAAACAAGGCTTAATATCCCAATAGAGAGGGTCTAGTCAATTATGTGAAGGTATTTAGGCAAGTGTTACTTTTTAACTACATTAACTCATAAATCCTTGATCTATTGAGTGGAATTCCCAATATTGAAATCCCATGTTCAGATTTTCACAAAAAATTACCTCCAAATTTATACCAAGTATAGAAAAATATATCCTTCTTAATGTAAAATTGGTTAATTTAATATAAAAAATTAGTTAGAAATCCCCGTTAAATGGTAGTTTCTAAAAGAGGCCTAGATCAAACACTATTATCTATTAGTTTTATTCTAAATTTTGTAATGGAAGGTTATACTAACTTAATTTTTAATTTGATGGATTTTTTGTTTATGTGTAAATCGACCATTTTATCTTATTACATGCTTGTTAATTTTAAGTGTATTTTAATTAAGTGATTAACCGTGTAAAGATAAAGTTTGCACATATTATAATTTTATTCTAGTTCTATCTTGCATGATTTTTAATTTATTTATTTAATTATTAAGCATCCATAATTAATTAACCATGAAACTAATATAAATAAAATAAATAAAGTGGAATGACCATGATATTTTCTAATGGTTGGTTTATCTAGAAGATGATAAAGCAACCCCTTACCCTAGGGATTAAAATCCAAAAATGATTCCCAATTCAAGTTTTAGCATTCCACATATGCTCATGTGTACCTCCTAGATTGGTTTCACCTCAGCTCCAAACTTGAACCGCCTTTTGTCACTTGGGTTCTTCAATAATTACATAATATTTTACTCACACATAGATGAGGGGAACCCAACTATTGTTTAAAGTGGTTTACATAAAAGAAACAAAATTCAATCATACCCTTACATACTTAGAGAAGAGGGATGACATGAAAACCATTATTTAATTTAATAAATTATTACAAATACCATGCAATAGTAATAAATCAAATAAACTAATCATATACATAGGTTGGTTTAATATCATGGTATCCCACATAAATGAAATGAATACAAAAAATTAAAATAGCTTGAATTAACTTCAATTAATTCATTATTATTATGGTAAATGTTCTTTAATTAATTTAATAAATAAATAAATAAATAAATAAATAAATAAATTTCTTTATCTAAATGTTCAGTTGAAGAGTCTTGAAGATACCCATCACCTGATGCGTCATGGAAACCGTTGAAATTTTTTTATAGATAATTACATAGAATAAATTGAGAATTTATTAATTCAATTTTTTTTACATAGTCAACATAGAAGATGCAAACAATGTAATAAGATTTTAATTCTACAATTAATTATTATTTTTGTAGTATAATTTTTTTCATTACTAGGTGACTACACAGTGTGTTATAACAAGAAACGCATCATGTTTGTATCTTGCTCTATATCTGGGATAGATTCATAGGGACTTGAAATGCATCTCATCTTGGATACATGAAATATACCAATGAGGTATACATCGCATGTTTTTTATTCCATGTGCCCGTGAAACACACCCATTGAATTGATGTATTCTTCAGACACAGAGATTAATGATTTACATGATGTATATGCCACATACATTTCATGTATCTCATTAATGTTTATGAAATGGTGTATGCCACATATTTGGCCACATTGTTAGCATGAATTTTTCCACAAAACCGTGTAGTGTACACAGTATGTACGCCAGCTACACGCTGGGTGATTTGACAAACCGTGTGCCAGACCGACCCAGTCAACATGCTGTGTGCATTAAATACATTTCATATTATTTACTTTTTGGTGAATCGTGTATACCGTGAAACTTATAGGTGTAGTGAACCTCAGTACATGACATGTAATTTTGTTCAAATTCCATGTATCCATGCACACTAGCTAGCATCGTTAGCACATCCTAATGGAATCTATGACCATTCTCCATAAGTTCTTAATCTATTAAAGATTGTATGAAACTTGAAATAAGCATATTAATATATCAAAAATGTTAATTAAACTTTGAATTAAATAATGAATAAACTAGAATTTAAAAACTAACCACATATGTATATAATTGACCAATGAATAAAAAATAATTAAAAATTATTATGTGACCGCTATGATACCAGTTGAAGGTTTTGGGAACACTAGAAGCACCTGTTTGGAAGTTTCCAACTTAGATTTTTGTCATAATCATTGATAATTCCAAGATTTACATGATAGAGAATACCACGACCAATGAAATTAAATCAAAGATTAATGGATGGAATCACTAGAACCAAGAGGAGAGGATATTTTCACTTATAATTTATAATTAATTTATTTGAATAAATAATTTCCTTTCATTAAATTCTTTCTTCATTATAGATGATTGGATCAATACCTCTTATCATACCATTATTGTGTCATAGAAATATAGGGTTGATTTCTTTTAGCAGTGATCCACACATGTTCTATAATTCCATGATAATCACTATAGAATACTTTGGGTGCTAGTATGGATAGTTCTAACACTTGATGTAATCATTGTTGATTTCAAAAAAATCCTTCAAGGTGTGAAGAATCATTCTGGTGTAGGTGGAGAATTTCTATTCATTCTTGAGAGTGTTCTAGGTGAGAATCTCTCCAAGGATTGATTTAATCCTCTCTATAAATCATTGTACACAAGAATTAGATTATGGACAGGGTTTTGGAAAATGTCATAACTAGGTTTAAATAGGGCTTAGGTTAGAAAAAAATAATTACACAAGGTCCCTTATTATTTTCTAAATCCCCGAAGAATCCCATTTCTAAAGAATAATATAATTATTATTATTTACTTTACATGTGATAAACTCATGAATAAAATAAATATCATTTCCTTTAATAAATAATTTAATATTTATTCAAATAATATTTAATATGTCATTTATCAATAGGATATTAAACTCAGTCCCCCAATCCTCCTCAATATTTATCAAAACTTGAATAATATCTATTTAATTAATTAATTAAATATTATTGTAGTATTCACCAATAAATAAATAAACATTATATTCATTAAACTAGTTAAGAAATATTTATTAAATATTCACTTAACCAAATACATAAATATTTGTTACCTTGTGAATAAACCATAATAAATAAATATTTTATATTAACATAATTAACTAAATAATTACCAGTTGAATAAATATTTATAAAATATTTAAGTCACACGTATATTCTCTTAAATAACTAGTGACTGAATATTTTTGATCAAAATCACGTGAATAATCATTAAAGCATGTATAAGAATAATATTTATCCAACAAGTTAAATTCTTATAGAATTTAATTGAAGTTTCAAACACACTTAGTGCGTGACCCCCTAAGCCCCTTTCTCAATGGAATTAGGCTACACTACCTAAAATCCACAGATAGAATCTATAAACATGAAAATTATCCCATAGAGAATGAATTTAATCTTATAATGACATAAAACCTCCTATTAATATACACCGTTTAGTGTAATCCATTTATCTTGATATATCTAATCAAGAAGGTTTCATGTTGGTGTTGTCAACCTATGTGCTCAATTTTTTTTTAAATTCTGGACATGAAATCTCAAAATTGAATTCCATTAAAATGGAATTAATTAGAAAGTTCCACTCCCATAAAAATTCCTGAGATATCAAATTCCACTAAGTTAGGAAGGGACAAATACTGTCTTACCTTATTTATTCATATAATATCACTCTTGATGCACCCAACATAGCATACTTCTTGCAAACATATAACATCATGGTTTTGGTCAGTACATCAAAGTACGTGAATCATGATATTCATTGATAATAATAATAAAGTTTAATAATCAATAAATAAGTATGTAGATAGGAAAATATATTGACAAATATAAATATGTATTTCCTACCTGTGAGTATCATTATCATAATATCTTACTCTAAAGATTACCTGTAACACCCCAGGTTTAAAAGTAAGTTTTATGTATTGTCAATGTTCCAAAATGCAATAAAATACATAAATTTCTGAATACCGATATATACGTAGTAAGAAATTTATTTACACAAAGACCATAATACATCTTTGACACATAAGAACTAACCCTTTAAACCCACTGCTATTGATAATAAAACAACTGGAATTCCTCTGAGAAACACAATGATTCCAATTGGGTAGTTCATATCTTTTGGATCTGATATAAGCACAAAGGTTATAGCAAGAATAATAGAAACAAAACAAATAATAAGAGGAACATATAAAACCATTTTTTAAAGTAGTGGTGTGAGCGTTGCGATATTTTTTCTATGTGTTTGTAATGCCCTTAGATATTGATATTTATAAAGTTTTTATCTGACCATTATAAAAACTATCCGTTAGAACTTTTAAGTTAAAATTGAAAAACAACATACGATAGCCGTTAATATATAAGTAGAATAAATAGAAAATTTTTATTTGAATATTATTATGAAATTTACAAAGTTTAAATATATTCAATAAATTATTCTAAGAGTAAATAATGTTTTAAACATTAAAATAAATATATTTTGGAAATTTATGTAAATATTAATATTATGAAATATTTTATTAATATACTAATATTAGAATTATATATATATATGAGTATTATTTTAACTTATAAAATTAATAAAGTATATCATAATATATGAATATTATTATAAAATGATATAAGATATATAATGTTAAAAAATAGAAGAAATAGGAGATGAATCAGGGTTTGAGGGCTTGAGGTCGACGCAATGAGGAAGAAGGCTGACGCAGCCTAGCTTGAAGAATAGGGAGCTCCATTTCTGGGTTTGGAGGACGATGGTGGTCTGAAGAAACATCGCAAGTGGGAACATAGGAAGACCAAACTTTGGTTCGTATGAGGGCATAGGCGTCTGAGAATTTGCGGACGGATAGAAAAAAACCTAGATTTATCGCGATTAAGGTTTCAAATGCACATGAGGTAGGATGAATCTTATTTCTAATGTCCAAAATCTATATAATTAATGACTAAATCTTTAAAAAAAATCGGGTCAATAGTGATGTATGTTGACATTTCCTTGGGTTTTCTTCCTGAAATCAACGTGTTCTGATTCTGAAATCTACATTTTGGATTATTTTATCCCCAAAATCTTATCTAGTATACTATGTTCATGTCATCACCCTATCTTTTGGGTGTATCCTAAAATTTTATACATGAAATATTATATTGTTATTGAATGCGTGTTGGTCATGTTTATTGATTTTCTCTCTTACGATCCATTGATTTGTCTTGTTTATTGTTTTGATTTTCAATATGAAAACAAACCAATTAATTGCAATCGTCTATTTTGATGGAATATAAAAATAATTTGTAGTTGTAGATTTCTCTTATCTATGAACCCACTTGCGCTGAAGACTATTCACTATTTGAAATAAATTAATTTTTTAAACTCTCTTAATGTATATAAATGGAGCGAGGAAGGAAGTGAGAGGGATATGTTTCCTCTAGGTGTTGTGTTGTTTTGGTTTTGAGAGTGCGAGAAAACAAACAACAAATAGGAGTAAAGGAATTTCTATTTTTGGTAAGGGTTTTCATTTATTTAAATTATGTTTTACTTTTCTGATGCTAAGGGCTTATTTTTCTAGATTAATTATTTCTATATTAAGATGTTCATATACATACATGACTTTTGTTTTCAAATTATATAAGGTAAGGGAAAATATTTGGTTTTCAAATATTTAGTTTTATGAATGAACTTTATGTACTTCAAAATCTATTTAATTTCTTGTAAGGGAAATTTAATTATTTCTTTCAAATTATATTTTCTGGTTTTGCATAAAACATTTCAGTTACTTAAATTGTGTTTAATCTTCTCATGTTAAGCGTTAGTTTTGTTTAACAATTATCTTTGTTTTACCAGGATGCACATATATATATGCATTTATCAAATTCAAAAATATTTAGTAGTTTTGAAAATTGTGATAAATTTTTAGTAAATTTCCATTCTAAATTTATAAGACATTCTATTTGATTATATAAAAATTTTATTTTTAGAATTAAAATTTATTTTGGAAAATTCATCTCATATAAAATTTTGTGAAGAATATATATATATATATATACTTGTATGATGTTCATGTATATAATTTTTTTAAATAAATTATTAACCAAGTATTAATTCACATATGAATTTATGAATTTAGAATGTCATAATTTTATTATGTGCATGACATATAAAAATCAATATTATGTCCATACATCGATGATTTCATTGTCATATACATATATGCATGAGCAATTAAATAAAATTTACAAAAATGGATTTTTATGGAAATAAGGATGAAATTTTAGTTCTTAGATGTTAATTAATCTTCCGTGTCATTATGCCACATCATGTATCATGAGGTTTGATCATACCAAGTCTAATATGTAATCTTAAATGAAGACTAGTATTTATATATTTTTATATGTAAATAAAATTGAATATTTTTGTTTCAAGAATGATTATAAATATATTTTCAAATCTAAAACTCTAGTGAAAAATTATATGTGTATAAGAAATGCTAAGAAAAAAATTATTTATAAAAACTGGTACTTGAACTTTGTAAATACGATAGGGAATTGGAGAGTGAATTTATCCATTAAGTGGGTAGTCCCAAGATATCCTTCAAAGTTTCGAGTGACCTTATTTGTTTTGTTTTTAAGGGATTGCTTAATATTTTCAACCGCATCACTGGATTAGTTTAAAAGCATTTTTGAAGTATAATTAATATTCAAAGCATTAAAGTATTTTGTAAAGGTTATTTTACAAATGTATTTATAATTGATTTTTTCAAATTTATTATCAAAGGGATATTTTTAATGGGATTTATCAAAGGTTTTCAAAACTCCTTATTGGGTAATCAAATACTCACCCCTTTGTTTTTAAATTTTTTTCATAGGAATCATAAAAGTTCTAAATCGGACTTTGATGCTTTTGATGTTAGCGTGCATGGAAGAGTTGTAATAAATTTTTTTCTTTCAACTCTGATAAATTGGAAAATGTATTCTAATTTCTTAAGAACCTAGACTGGTAAAAGGTCATCGTTTGTAAAATGTGTTGTGTAACTGTTCAGTTTCTTTATATAAAAAAATACACAGTATTTTTAAGCACTGATTCTAGAAGAGTGGCCTCGGGGCACTATAATACCAATGTCATACACCATGAGATAATGTCTGAAAGTCCTATAATTATCCTCCCTAATAGCCTATATAATTTTCATCCTATCAAATATTATCATCTGTCAATAAAATATATATTAAATAATATTGACATGGTACTTCTAGGTTTTCATCATAATACGGATCTATTATGACCTTCCTATATTAAAATCACCCTTAGAAAATTATCACATACTATGTCACACAGAAGAGAAATCATGATATGATAATAAATTTATTAATATTCAAAATAATGAATGCAGGAAACCATAAATTACATAGATTTTTTTCTAGGGAACTGAATCTAATAGCTATCTCTTAAATAGGATCTCATATAATAATTTTTGACACTATAGTTGTGTTAGGATTAGGTTGTTTTACTCAAGTGAGGTGTAAATTATGCATTTGGGAATTGGGATACATACTAAGTATTTTTTGGATATTTTAATAAAATAACATTTTACCTGATCTACAACTTATAAATATCCCCATTATAATCACCTCTGAGGTTATCCATATTTTCCAATGATGGAAACCTATAGAATGTAGAGGGGTAGTTTTCTTTGAATGGAACCAACATTAGATCGAAGTAGCGGGGAGACAATTCATGAAGACATTAATGATTATATTGCATTATGATAATGGAAGAAATTGAATAATAATTGATGATTGTATTGAGAAGAAAAGATGTTAAAAACCATTAGTTGAGGCTTATTATTTGGGATATTTTCTCCTCTCTTATTTTAAATCATCTTATTATTCAGATCTCATTTTTGGTCAATTATTAATGATTATTTTATTATGGACCTATGATAATTTTTTTTGAATATTTGTTCCCCCCATTATTGTTGTAAATATTCTTTAATCCTACAACCTTGTGGAAGAATGCTCTTTGACCCACATCTCAGGTGGACAGAATCACACTAGTTACCAATCCCCTTACATTCATGTTCTTTACTTTGTTCTCATTTTGGCATTGAGAAATCAACATATATCTTCACAATGTCTTGTAGTTTGACATAAAAAAGCCTTAGGATGTTTTTAAAAATTGAGTGATCAAGGATAGTTGTGGTGGATTAGTGGGATAATGGTGGTCTGAACCAAAGGGCCGTAGTGTCCAGGAAATAGTTGTACAGATGATTGTGAGGCTCGAGTTTGGTGAGGTTCAGGCATGCCAATGATCTGAGGTGACAAACAAACTTCGTGGTGGATCAATAATAATAAGAGTTATAAAAAGGTAATTCGATTCGATAGAAGTAATTTTCGGTGACTAAATGGATGAAAAATAGCGATGTCATGATTCTAGGTGGGCCAACAATGTGATCCATAATTTTCAATGATTTTGGGGAATAAAACCCAACTATATGGTATGTAGTCTCTAATTCACACACTATGAAATGTATTTATATATGTAAATGGAGTTTTAATAGTTTATAAATATCACATGATGTTTTACTTGGTCTCACACGTTGTGTAATTCTAGTATATGGGACCTAGGGTGTGGCAGAGCACATGCCTAGTCACCCCAACTAGCATACATAGCATCTAATAGGTATACACACCAGGTACCGGACTACATGGATTCATTATTGATGGAAGATAAATTGATTAAACCCTAGGTATTACACACCATGTAACATATGATAAAATATAGGGTATAATGTCACTATGTGGGTTAGTGGAACACATCAAGTGTGCTGGTTAGACATACATGCCATGTACCCTTCATGGGACACATTATGTATTCTATATGAGAATAACTTGGAATTAATTCTTCATGAATAATATTAAATCATATATATATTAGCCATAAAGTTTTTTTACTGTAATGGAAACCTTTTTTAAGTTTACTTCACATGATTTTGGTGATAAAAACACATTACTAGATTTTCTTGAGGGACTTATACACCATGCACCCTACTGGACATGCCATGTACTACAAAATTTATAGTAATTTTCACGATTTTTAAAATAGGATCATTTTTGTATAGAAGAGTAGTCCATCCTAATAATTTTACCTATTAAATAGGGTAGAACATCTCTATTTAGTGTCATAGGTGATACACATGGTGTTTCTGGTATTTTAATATCCATAACTCCATAGGCTCAACATTCGGATCTAGGTGATATGATTAGGGAAGACATTGGGTAAGGTATTCCCTTAGTGAGGTGTAGATGATAGGGAATGATATCCCTCATATTATTCTTAGATTTTGGTACTACTACCATACCTGGGGAATGATTCCTCTAAATTGGTCATGGGATTGGCACCCCCTTGCCGTCGACAAGGTGTGGGTTCCCCACACAATAAATAGAGTCAGGTACTACACCACTTATGGGGATCAGGTCCTCTATCCATGGAGTTTGGTAATCCCTCACATGATGTGATTCACTTGACAAGGAGTGGGTCCTCCATTAAATATTTTTTGATGTGTTTTGGTTTTTGTGTGTCTAGGTAATTATAGAAGTGGGGGATAGTAATCCCTTTACCAACAACTATTTCTAGATAATGTGCGGGTCCTACAATATGTTTCTAGAGTGGAGGTATGATTTCTATGTAAAAGAGGGTGTATTACTCCCTTGATTAACATGGATATTTCAGTGAGTAGTAGGTCACATTGTGATTATGAGTGATAAAATGGAAGTTAGGAAGGATAATAGTTTAGATTCCTCAAGCCTTATGACACCTAATGCACCCCTTAGCTTCCATTAAGATATAAATTACAACTGGTGATGGTCCCTCAAGAAACTTAGGTGAGATATACCCTGGGGGGAGTGAATCATGGCATACAAGTTTATCCAATTAAAACATTTTTTCCTTAAACTCTCACCTCCCTAATGGATATTGAACTATTAATTAGAAGGGTAACTCATTTTATCTTCTTATATATGTTGATCTAATTATTATTTCTATTGACCAAACTTTACTGTATATTATTTATGGCTCATTTTACCCACTTTTTATGCGCATGAAAAAATTAAATAGGCTAAAGTTGGTTTTTACTCGGTTCACCACAATGAGTTAGTCTCAGGAGCATGTGATCAACAATGTGTCAATAAACTGAATCACTAAAAGACTAGTTATTGATTATGGGGTTTAGGCTAGGTCACTCCTTGGGGTCATCCCTTACAATTTTAGGGATAAATCACTGCTTCCATAGGGTAACTCCCTCAAACTTCCTTCCCATGGACCACTTATCTTGATAAGATCACCTTCACATAGTTTATGGATAGGAAGGTCCCTTAAATAACATCACTCGTGTTGATTTCATCCTAAAATGTATGTAGATTCTCTCTTGATATCCATGAGATGTTCTTTCACAATGTATTGTGAAATTATCCTTTGAAAAACACTTTCTTCTTCTATAATTAAATGTAATATATTTTTAATTTACAAAAAATTCTTTATTCCTCTTATTCAGGGAATTTAGATCTCTATTGAGTACTAAGTCTTCTTCTTCTTTCCAGCCGCTCATCTAGAACTCCTTTCTCTTCTCCTCTAAAAATAGTATATTCAATTTCCTATCACTTTTTGGAATATATATTCTTTGGTATATGTTCTCATATGGTGCATATCTATCCTCTCTTTTTCTCCCTTCAATTTTTACAGTTGATATCTCTTTTTAATAAAGAGATAATGTGCCAATAAATTGGACAATTGTTACTACATTATAGGTATTAAAAAACCACTCATAACTTCACCATGATTCTCATAACTTGCAGTTAAACAAATATATAGTTCATAGAATATTTCTCTCTCCTTGTATCATGGATTTAATTTATATTTAATACACCATTAATTCACTATAAACTTACTTTGATTATATCTTGAATCATGGCCTAAAATCAAGGTCTATGATTATTGATCATTAAATAACTATTCAAGAATAATTATACTTTTCATCTCTTGATTTATCATGTCTATAGATTAAAAACCCACCAAAACACCTTTATTTCAGAAACCATAGAGCGACCTATTGAATCTATATGAAAAACACCCTTTGGAATACTAAAATCCATGGATTTCGGACCATTTTGATTTTTTTGTAGAACTCCAATGTATGCCTCTGATTTCTATAAAAAAATACCACCACAAAACCACCATGCCTATTTGGGGATCACCGTTTCTCATAGGTGGAACTTCAACTTGAAAAATATAGTGAAACATCCAAATTCCTATCACCATGGCATGGGGGTCATTGAAAATTTCTCTTCAACTGAGTTTTCAATGGCTATATTTATACCTATTTGGGCTTTTCATTTTTTATAGGTGCTTCAAAAATTGACCACAGGGAGCACCATGATGTGTCTCTTTACAATTTTTCTATTTGGGGCATCTATAACTCAACCATGACCACCAACCATGACATGGTCTTCACTAATTGGCCATTTTTCAGTCTTATGAAACTACATTCCTTGTGATCCAATTTCAAATTTCATCTAGACTTCCTTTCATTGAATTTAACTATTTTAAAACTAAGAACCACCTTTAATCAATATTTTTTCAACAACCCACTTGTTTTTAACAAATACAAATTCACTCCACAACTACTTCTTATTAACAAAACTTTTTTTCAATAAACCACTTCCTATAAAAAAATCTATCATAACCTATTGGGGTTCCAACAAATAGGTTATTAACTTAATACTTTGTGATTCTTCTAGTACTTTGAGTATCACTAGTTTCTCATTAGAAATGAACCTTCATGGGTTGGAGTTGATACGACCAGTATTTCACTATGTACCTAATACTTATAGCTGTAGAGCATATTTGGGTTCTTTATCTTGTTTCTAGTTACTCACCTATTCCAATGTTTAAGTTGACTTAGTTCTTTATTTATCCTTTTTTAATTTCTAGGAATCCCACTGATCATTTTTACACTCACCCCTATATGGTATTTATTCCCATATTTGTTGTGTCTATGTAGATTATTCATAGTTTGGAGATTTGGTGGACATGGAGTTGGTGTGACTTATTTGGAGTTTACAGTTAGTGGTTCTCAGAAGTGCTTGTTGTTTGATGATAGTGGTGGTGATTGATATAGATGGAGATTTATCTAGGTGTGCTTATAGTGAGGAGGATCTTTCCAGTTTCTCATGCCTGTTAGATTAATAGAACTTTATAGTTGTTTAATTCCTCTATTTTTTCCTATGTGGTGACATAATTATAATTTTTTATCTCACGCATGCATTTTATGCAGTTCAATTGTTTATATATATATATACTATATCTATTTATGGTTATTTTGTTTGTGATATTCCTTCTTGGTGCTAGTCTCCAACCCTTGTCCTATTGGATGTGGGCTTGGGGTGACACACTTAGCTTACTGCCAACCCTAGTGGGTCGGGTTGTGTCATAGTGGTATCAAATTGGGTTTGTATTAGGGATGAATACTCTACATGTATTCCAATGATAGAGGTTCCTTGGGTGTTTTAGGTGAACCTAGAAATTGCTGAGATCTAGGACTCATGTTACTAATATAGTTTAAACACTCATCTACCTAATTGATATTCTTTTGTTAATCTCCCTACACAGAACAATGATCCATTAATAGATGGATTTTTTCTCAAAATCATGATGAGACTTATCTACCATGGTTGTAGTTTGATCCCTTGTTTAGGATGTTTTCATATCCATAGATATTGAGGATAGTCTGTTTTCTAAAGGTGTTAGTCCCTCTATATTGTAGGAAGACTATGTATGAGTATGTGATTAGGCCCACATACTTTACGAGGTTTTCCCGGGACTTGATTTGTGATAGAAATGTTTGACATCGATGTTCAGGTAGATCCTCCTAAGAGATAATTCATGTTGGGGTTGTGATTTCATACAACTTCACCTATGCCAAAGTATCTGAGTAAGCACTAGAATTTGGGTATTCTTGGCAGAGATACACCCTATTGTGGGAGTATGTTAGTGTTCTTACTAAGGAAAACCAAAGTGGTGTCATGGATAGACCTCCATATTGAAGGGAGTGTTGGGGTAATAGACATTCTTATTATAAGAACATATTCTCACATGGGAGAGTATTTAGTTAAGAATCTACAGGTTTATAAGTTGTCATAGATGAACAATTCAATCGATCTATCCCAACCACCACTACCTTGAGCTTGTTTTTATCGAGCATGGAGTGATGATAATCAGAGATTCATGATGAAAACATAATGTATGGATATGGACAGTCATCAATGAGTACAATTTAGGGTATTATTAATGTTATATCTTCACTCAACATCATATTGTATGAAACATGCATGTGCTATTATTCCTACACCATATTTTTAAGATTTAGGGACTCCGGTGGATTCCTTGAACATATCTTTATCAGCTAGAGAATTTCCACTAATGGTGACCATATTTCACTCACACCTTCTAGTAAAGTGACTTAAACCTTGGTGAAGAAATATGCATTTAATGGGATTCCTTCTTATATGAGATAATATTAAGTGGTCACTACTTTGATATGGATTGGTTACTAATTTCTATTATTGCAAGTTATTAGGTAGTTGAGTAAATGGGGTGAGTTCCACCTTCAGTAGTGACTAAGACCCCCACAGGTGAGGTGAGTAGAGACAATCCTCAAGAAGTGGTTTTCAGCTACCCGTTATACGGTAAGCATGGATTCATGCTATATTTTCAAAGATTAGGATTTGTGACTTGTGGATAGGAAGGAATGTGTGAATTATTTCACAAGGATACCTCTGGGTATCCCTCATTAAGAGACCATCATATACATAGGAATATGTTATGGAGATGGAATTCACGTGTTTTTGTGTAGGGAGATGGAATACCTTTATACCTCCATTCCCCGAATCACTCTACAGTGGCTGAGTCAGTGCACCACTTGACCTTAGGCATGCCTCTCACATGTCAAAAGGCTCCCGACTAGTAACAAGGGTCTATGGGGTGATAATGGGGATATTATACCCTATTAATATAATAATAATAATAATAATAATAATAATAATAATATAAACACAACATAGCTTAAGTAATTTAAATAATAAGAAACAACAAGCCAAAATATACATATGATCATCTAAATAAACATATATTATGTTGTATCAGTCATACAAGACTCATCTGATTACTCTTAGAACAATAAAATATGTACATGTGTTAAAATAATCAAAATAACTATTATCCCAACATAGAGGAACTGGTTAACCCACTTGAAACCCAGACTATCCATCTCATGAACCATCAACACTCCCATCACCACTAGGATCTTGAAATTGAACCTTTACCCTTACCTGTATCAAGAGATACAAAGTCTACACATGTCCTAAAGGGACCTTTCATGGTGTGAGTATGAAGTCAGCATGACACCACAAATGGTGTTCCTAACTAATATCCATACATATACTAGTGTATTAAAAAATAGAAATAAAAAACTACCAAAACAAAATATACAACCCACTCTGCTCGATCTTGACCAACATTGAATGAGACTTTACCTATCTCGGCCAGTGATAAAGTAGAATGATACCTCTATAGTTTTTCATACTAAAAGATACCTCATACTTCCAAAAAATTACATGTCACATGGAATTACCATCCCAAAATAATCACGTTTCCCCAAGGACACATCCAAAAATCATATCACAAATACCAATTTTTTTATCTTTTCTTAATTATCAGCTCAATAACCCAAAAAACATTAGGCATGATTATACATATCCTTTATCAAATATGGCACATCAACCCCAACTTGTACAATGTAAATACTTCTCCCATCTCATGGTCTCACACACCACTAACTATGGACTCATACAGTACACCCCTCCTCCATATAAATGGTTAACGTAATCACTTCCACGCCACTTAAACTAAGAGGGTGACACCCTCATCGAGTAGACTCAAGGGATTCATGGGCCCTATATTGTTTGAATATAAACCCAATGACCTCATCCCTAATGATGAGAATCATTACCAAAATCTTAGGACACAACTTGTGAACCATCATCGCCACCCGCGATAATGGTCAACACCACCCTCATCATACCAACAAACCTCATCACCCCATTCTTGGTGATCCAAATCATCCAATCACATGGGTTACAATCAACATGTTTATAAGGAACCACATAAATCACCAAAACTCAAGAATTCCTCTTTAAAATAGATGACATTAATCCTGTCATGATCTGAACCCACAATACTGGGAAAGCATGACATACCAGATCATAGCCAATATTTCCCATGTAAAAGTACACCTTAGTATCCCTTAAAAATAATAGAAACCCCAAGTGGTTCCATTCCTGATTACACAAAGACAACCCTGCCCACACATATTTATCACTCATCATATAACATGTATAACATTATAGATAGTTAAGCACTAACTACATGAAGTATATAGGACTCCACTAGCCAAGGACCTATGACTGATCTAAATTCAGTCGGAATATTTACCAAAAATTTAAAATATACCTTTAATAAGGCCTTTTTAGTAAAAGAATAGATAAAAATGAGAAACTTGGATAACAGACGCGCACATATTATTGGCCTTACCCATGGACACTCCATGCTTCAAACCACAAAAAGAGGTGATAAGATTTATATATAATCTCACTCAGAGAAGAAGAGAAGAATGATAGATATTTTAGGGCATATTTATGGCGTTCTTGTGTGTAAAATCCATAAAATACATTTTATAGTTGATTCCCATTTTAATTAATTATCTTAATCATTTTGATTTTTTTGGAAAAAAATCATTTTATTGAAATTTAGCGAACTATGGAATTGCTAAGAAAACCTTATGTGTCACTAAAAACCCACACACATCCCATACATAACACTTTCTTTCTTTACATAATTTTTTCCCTTAAAAAACTCCATATATGACATATATAATCCCTACATAATATATATTCTCATACATAATATATTTCCCTTAGTATAATATTTAATACATAGGATATTTCCTTCATATTAAGATTCTATTCCATGAATAAGGTTTCTAACTTACCCAAAATTCCATATGTAATATATTTCTCTAATAAGTAATATATTCTCGCTCATGCATAAAGTTTTTCCCCTCATGAAAAAACCAATACATAATATTTTCCCTCTGTGTAAGATATTTTATTAACCAAAATTTTGATATATAATATAATCCTCCAATATGTAATATTTACATATATATATCATACGTAAGGTTTTACTTTAGATGGAAAACCTTATGTAATATATATATATATATAAGATATATTTTCATAAATAAGTTTTTTATTATCATACACAAGGTTTTTTTATTTAAACTCAAAAACTATATGTAAGATTTATTATCATCTTATCTGATACGTATTATTTAGGACTAGGATAATTTTTCATATGTAATATATTCTCCCCAACTATAATATCTTACACATTGGTAAAAGACATTTCCTTTGACACATTCCTACAATCACATAAACTAATTTATTATGTATACATGGGCTCCAACACTTAGCAAATTTTCTACCTCAAGAGTGATTCAAATATATTACATGATCCATGCCTTATCCATTTTCTAAGAAATCACTACAAATTTTTAAAACACCTCAATTTCATTCAAAAAATTAATCATGACTCTAATTTTAAAATAAATACACCCAAAAAACCAATATATATATATATATAATTATTTAAATTACCTTCAGTAGAAGAATTTTATAAAAATTTAACCCTTGAGCATGGGATAACTCCTGAGACTCATTCTTCGGCCTATATTGACACCCCAAGACCTCTAAGATATATAAAATGCATGGAAAATCCAAGATCTGTGTAATAAATCAAATTTTACAAGTATTATTTTTGGATACTGTATGGATTATTTTCAAGACCAGATGCTGATAAGGTGTGAAATTACGAACCCCGATGCGCCCGAAATAAATGTTTGAAATATATTAAATATATTTAGTAGAATTTATACACAATTTTCCTAAAAAAATGGAACGACTTATAAATGGGGACCCAGATAAGAAATACGAGGGAACCATTGAGTTTAGAAAATGGATTTTACCCTAGGAATGACATTACCTTGGTTGGTGCGATGCATTTATTGAACATTTATCATGGGCGTAAAATGAATAAAATAATTAATTAAATTATTTTATTTTATTTTGTTGATGTAGTGACCTAATATCTTATTTAAATAAATGGTTATGTAGAATTACTAGGTTTAGATATTAAAACCTAGATATCTAAATAAATATTGGAGAATCGTCAAAGGTGATTCTGTTGGTGGATGATGACTGACTCAAAGATCGACAACTGGTGCATGAAGAAATTAGAGGATCTCATCAATGATCACAACACAACTCCATTCTTCACCAGCAATCGATCCAAATCAAGGTAGGATGTTTTTTTGATTGGATTTATTTCCCCCTTCTAAATTTCTATAATGAAATTGAATTGATCAACTAATGTATTGATTCATAGATCATGTGTATTGTGGGATGGGTTAGATTAATCAGGAATTGGGATAATTTTATTCATAATTTTTTATTCTCAATTTTTAATTCTAATAGAAATGAATAAATATCAACATGAAAATTGATCAGGGTTCATTACTCTTTATTTTTATCATGATTTTCTCCCATGATTCTTCATTTATCATGTGAATTATTCATTTGGCCCATGGTTCAACATATCCAGATGAATCGATCATTGCACACCCATTTCTTGGAGCAATGATTGAATATTTTAGATCTGGGATCGGTATGAAAAGAAGGTGGTGTAACTATGGAAGAGGAGGTGAATAAGATGGTTTTGGATACCTGATTTTGTGTTCTTCAGTGAACAATGAATAATAATCAATGATCCTATTTTTTGAACAAATAAAATGGCTGAAAGTTGTTAATTAATGATTTCAAGGTTCATCGGGACTTGAGTCATGATTTTCCAACAAGCTGGCCACTAGATCAAGGGCTGGAGGAAGGGCTAAGATGCATTGAACCAGATCTAAGATTCTAGAAAATCCAGCACTACACTACATGTAACTTGAGGCCACATACTGTGTGGGTCCCTCCTAGTAGTGTCTAGGGTTTCATAGAAAGTTAAGTATTATATTACGTGTGACCCTGTCGCATGGCATGTGGTCTCTCTCTGGCAGATCAACATGTACTTTAGAGGGTACACAGACACGGGCTGGAGTACATGGGTTGGAGTGCACAGTGTACTCCCCCTACATGGACACGACCTGAACAAGTACATGGTCTAATATATGTATTGGTACACGAGAAGAGTACACGGAAAATCGATTTGGCATGTACTGTTACATGAACATGGGGATAAGACATGGGAAATTTACATGGGAAGGAACTGAGGTCAAGGTAAATGGAGTGTAACCATACTACACGCCATATACTACCTAAAACATGGATTGGAGCCCTTTCACTCTATATCTTGGATAATTTTTGTTATGGTGCATTCCCCACATCTATTCCCTGAGGGTTAGTATGGAATTGCCTCCTACTCCTAGGACGACGATCCCTTCAACAGGAATTCTTGGATAGATTTGTTGGAATCATTCCATGAGGCCCAGAGTGAGATCCTCTATTCATCTTCATGCCCCAGGTGGATTTCTTGGTATCTTCATGACAAACACTACATGGGAGCCAATCCTCTAATTATCATGTTAATCTATATTGAGCTGTTTGTATACTCCATGGACTCTGGAGCAATCCTCATCTATGTATTGTATATATTTGGACCTTCATCATTTACTTCCTATGGTGAGACATGATGAGCATTACCTCTCAGAAAAACATCATTAGTTTTATCAGAATCAGAAGTGTGTTCTTCCTAATGAGTGTTATATGAAACCTTTTAGTTGGAATATTATGCTAGTATTGTGGTTATGAATTACCATTAGAATTTGTGTCTTTTTTGAGTATATATAGATATTATTGTTATATGTGTTATATGCATATACCTATGTAGATCTGACTATACTTATTTTTTTTGTATTCTTTGTGGTTTTGGGGTGTCCTACCTGGTATTGTTATACTCACCCCTGTCCGAGCCCTGCCTGCACGTGTCATGTCTTAGGTAGATGATCAAACTTTTGAAAGAGTCTTAGATGGACCAAAACCATACAATGCTTACTGAGATCGAATAGACCGAGGGGTTTTCTGGCGAAATCTTGACAGCAGTCCTAGTTTTAATTTTAGGTTGGACTTGTTTTCAGACTCTTTGTGGTGGGATTGTATTTGGCCCTATTTACTTTTCATTATTTCATATCGTACTTTAGTTCTGGGATTTAGATGTACGTATGCATGGTAGTTACGTTTTTTTTTATATTTTATCATTTTTATGGTATTGTATATGTGTGAATGTAAGAACCCGGATCTTCGTTTCATGTATGTTTTTATTTTTCTGGTCATTTTTGAGAAAAAGAGGAAAATCTAGAAATTTTCAAAGTACACACCATGTACTTTATAAGTACACGCCGTGTACTTCTATGCCACACAAGGCCATGTGCTGGCCATGTCTAGGCCACACACACGGTGTGTAGGGGCGATGTGGAGTCCTCTTAAAGTGGAGTATGAAAAGGCCTAGTATACGCCGTGTACTCCAGAAGTACACACAATGTACTTTTTTTTCATTAAATGGACCGGTGTCGCGCCTAATCGACATAATCGTCTTCTTCTCAAGGTTCTTCGACTGAGAGTGTTTGTATAGTTGTGAACATCCTCCGAGACCCCGATCCTCCATTTGTTCTCTGAATCGACCTCTTTTGATTGCGTTGGAACCGCAGCAGTGAGCTCTTCCTTCTTCTTGAGTTTTATTCCATGATTTTCCCTCTTTCTCAAGATATCATGGGTTGAAAGTTTTGTGAATTTTCATAGATCTACAATGTTCTATAGAGAATGAAGCCTCGTGGTTCAAGTATATTGATATCTTAGCATCAAGGTAGGTGGTTTGTGCATTACCTTTTTAATTATTTGAGTTTTATGTGCAAGTTTCCACCAATACCCGTGAACGGGGTATTGTGTGTTTACTGTTTTGCCCCTATTTTTTTCCTACCATGCTAGTTTGATTATGTAGAAGTAGTTTGACTGTGTTTTAGGATAATTGCTATGCTTGGATGTTTTTCCCATTCCTTGTTTTGTTTATGACCTTTGGGTGTTGTTATCCTTTGGCCGTTATACCTATTTTCCATGTCTTGTGACCGTAGGATGGAATGATATTCTTGACATGCTAGTTCAGTAGACTGGTTAACCAAGTATCTCTATAGGTGTACTTTGGATTTATAGAATTATTATAAACTGATTGGCATGGTACCGTGAGAACCTAGTGTTATAGACTATAAGGGATAGACTGAGTGAGCTTCCCAGAGAGTCTTGGATATTATAGACTACAGGGGATAGACTGAGTGAGCTTCCCAGAGAGTCTTGGATATTATAGACTACAGGGGATAGACTGAGTGAGCTTCCCAAAGAGTCTGGTATATTATAGACTACATGAGGGTAGACCGAGTGAGCTTCTTTAGAGAGTCTTTACTTGTTTGAATTTCCTTAAACCATTCTAGGATAGAGGAGGAATTGACCAAGCAAGCTTCCTCAGAGAGTCTGTGATAGACCTGAGACTATAGGAGGAATTGACTGAGTGCGCTTACTCAGAGAGTTTCTAGACCTTGGGGCTATAAGAGGGTTAGACCGTGTGATCTTCGTCAGAGAGTCCCTAACTACCCTAGAATATAAGGGGAATTGACCAAGCGAGCTTCCCTAGAGAGTCTTATAATTTTTTCGTATGACCAAACCAGATGGGTTAGGCTGAGTGCACTGCCTAGAGGGTTGTTGGTACTTCTTGGATATGACCAGAAGGGTTCCTGTTGTGGTTATATGGTTGCTTCACCGCTGATTGTGGTTCTTTGGATTGATTAATGTTTCATATCATCCTGTTACTGCTTACTTATTACTGCCTACTGTTTACTATTACTGTTTACTGCTTACTGTACTATTACCTGCCATATAATCACTAATTGTTAGACACATATCTTCAGGTGGTTTCCTACTAGGATTTACTCTCACACCCTATTTGGGCCATGATTTTGGGCCCAAGAAGACCATATTGTTGCAGGTATAGACAAGGGAAAGCGCCCTTCGACTTCGGGTACTTGATTGCTTTGGAGTAGGAGAGCACGGGACCAAGCTTAGGCTTGTGATGCTGCAGAGCTGTTTATCTTTTCTTTTGTACTTGTTTTGGTACTGTTTTTATTTCCAGCATTGTGACCTGTTTGGATGCTTTCCTAGATATATATCATTCACCATTTCATATATACATATGTGCTCCAGTTGTTTATTGTTTTAGTATTCTGCTGTTTATTGTTGTTGGATATTTACTGCTTCCGCTATTTCATGTTTTGTTTACTTCTACTGTGTACTATGCCAATGAGGGCATAGTTTCCCCACTATCACACCCAAGGCCCTCGCTGCTAGTCGGCAGCCTCTGGCATTTGGGGAAATGTGCTTGAGGCCATGTGACCAACCGGGTACGGGGTGCCTCTAGGTGGATTCTGGAACCGTAACGTTACAAAGTGGTATTAGAGGAAATTCTTTTCTATTGATTTTCCATTTGGTGCCTTTAGCTAGGGATAGGATGGATTTGGTACTTTATAATAAGCTATTCCCAGGAGTAGCTAACCCTTGTACAGGGAAAAGCCAATCTACCTCGTTTATTATAGTTTTTGGTTTTGAGATTTTACAGTTGATATGATTTCACCTTGAGTGACTCACATGATTTGTGTTGTTATTGTTGTTGCTATTGCGGTTCTATTTCTGTCGCAACCCGATGAGATGAGGGCATTCCATCTCATGCATCATATAGGCACTTGTTTGAAATCACATGCCATGTATTCTTTCCATGCCATCTAGGGTGAATTAGCGATTGCATGTTGTTTTGATAGACGATGTGTAGATTATAGATGTTATTGTGATAAATGCTTTGATAGAATCCCTACAGTTTGATAGAGAAATTGTTTGTATTATACTCTACTTAAATGAACACCAAATTTTGGTTCTTGAGGTGTTATGACTCCCCATGAATCATAAATTGGTGGATATTTGATTTTTTTCTCATGTATATGACTTATATGAGATGTCGAGATTTGATTCGTGGGGAGTATGGGCCCTCATAGATCAGAATTTGGCACCTCCATGTTTTTTTTTCAATGTTTCTGAGCTTCGGTGTAGTTTTTGAGCTACTACCTGGAAAAACCCAGAATACACGGCGTGTACTTTATGACTACACGCCGTGTAGTTTTTAAACCGTGTCACTGACTATGTGAGACGAAACACAAAGTTTTGAAATGACTTCAGGAACACGTCATGTATGGTAGGTACACACAGTGTAGTAGTGAGCCGTGTACCCAGCCGTGTCACTAACAACACGGGTCGGGGAAGCTCGTGTAGTAAACGCCGTGTTTGGTACGAACATGCCATGTAGCCTTGTTCTAGGTACCCAACCGTGTCACGAACAACACGGGTTGGTGTTATCTTCTCCTATACACACCTTGTTTGTTCGGAACACGCCGTGTATGGGTCAACAGTGTAGCCGGTTGTGTAACTAACAACACGGTCTCCGAAACCTTGTCTAGTACACGCTGTGTCCTTAGTGAACACACCGTGTAGTCTAGGGTTCAGAGGACCATGTGAGTTAGCCATGTAAAGAGACTCGGATAGGGGAATAGAGTTCAAGTACATTTCGTGTGTGGGGACAACACACCGTGTAGTCTGGGGTGTTACATGACTAGCCGTGGCAGAAGTACACACCCATGTGAATGGCTTTAAGGAACACGCCGTGTAGTTTTATACACTCCATGTAGTCATGTTTGGTGAACTTGAGTGTTTCTTTCCCCTATTACCATTTTGTACTCTTGTGTTCTCTGTCCTTGATAATCTCGATCTAAGGTGTGCTTTTGATCTTTCAGAGCTATGCCTCCGAGATGTCCTCCAGTTGTACGTCAGCTGCCGTACGGTGATCAGACACTAGATATAACCAATCAGGGACCTCCTGCTGATCCTCCTACTGTGCCAGCCTTGGCACCAGCAGTTATACCTGTTTCAGGCACTGATGCGCAGTTCAGGGAGGACTTCCTGAGGATGATGCAGACCTTTCAGGGAGCGCCGCCTCCTGCCCCGTCGATGGCTGAGTTGACACGGGTTTTTCAGCAGCAGCATCCTCTTACTTTCTCAGGGGATAGAGGACCCCAGGATATAGATTCATGGCTAGAGGCCACGCTGACAATCTTTGAGCACCTGGAGATACCTCCAGAGAAAAGGGTAGAGATGGCTACTTATCTGCTCCAAGACACTGCCAAGAGGTGTTGGGAGGTGATCTCACAGTTAGGGCACCAACAGAGTATGACTTTAGATGAGTTTTGGCGCATCTTCTATGATTACTTTTATTCAGAGACCTTGAGGGATGACCGAGCCTGGGAGTTTATGAGTCTCGAGCAGGGTACTCTTTCTATTATGGAGTACTCGTCTCATTTTGTCGAGCTGCAGTTCTTCACTCCGATTCCAGCAGGTGATGAGTTGTTCATTGCTAGGAAGTTTGAGGACGGTCTCAGGTAGGAGATCCGTTCCTAGATGAATATCTTCAGGTTGAATTTGATATCCTCTATCATCAACCAGGCGCTGATCACTAAGCGCAATTTGAGAGATTCTGGAGCAGTGGGTCAGGGCGGTTAGACATCCAGAGTCAGTGTTCCTCCTACTGATAGAAGTAAACGCCACATGGAGTCTTATTGAGGAGATCAGGGTAGGCGGAATGTATCTTTGGGAAGCCAAGTTGTATGCTACCAGTGGGGTAGGAGTGGGTATACTAGGTCTCAGTGCCAGAGAGACCCGATGGAGTGCCGATCTTGTAGAAAGATGGGCCATCTTCAGCGTTTTCGTCATATCTTCTCACCTACAACTGGTGGTAGGAGTTCTTCTATGACCCAGTGTACATGATATGTATCACCAGTTTCTCACTAGTATGGGAACTGGAGTTATTTTGGCCATTCAGGCTGAGGTGGAGGTCACGACCGTGGTGGTCAGTCACCAGGTTACCAGCGATAGCAGAGTGAATCAGCTCAGAGTGGTCATCCAGGGGCGTAGGGCCGTGATACAGGCCATACTTTCGCCGTGGAGCAGACCTATCTTGAGCAGAATCCCAGCCCTTCCACTGTTCGAGGTACGATCTTAGTAGCCTCAGTTTCATCTTCAGCCCTTTTCGATACTGGTGCTTCACAGAGCTTTATCTCTATTGTTTTTGTGGAGATCCTTAGGCTCAGTATCTTTTTGTCTGCCGACATATTGACTCTAGATACACTGTTGGGAATGCGGAAATCTAGCATACATTAGTGCAGAGAGTTCCCTCTTGAGGTTGCAGGGTGTCACTTATTATGGGACCTATATGTCCTAGAGATGACAGGCTATGATTTCATTCTCATTATGGACTGGTTAGTTCCCTTCCAGGCAGTCGTCTATTGATATCGCCACAGGGTGAGTTTCGTATCACCAGAAGGTAGATCTTTTCTTCATAGAGGCGAGTGGGATGTCTAGGTAGGTAGAGATGGACCAGAACATCATGGGCTAGGAGGAGTTACATCCCAGATTGCCAGTCTTTATCTGGATGACCAGGAGACTTCACAGTTAGACCTTCCTCTAGTGTTGGATCGTTTTCGGGATGCATTTCTAGAGGAGTTTTCAGGTTTTACTCTGGAACGTGAGGTAGAATTTTCTATTGATCTCGTACCAGGAGTGACACCGGTGTCCATTCCTCCTTATAGGATGGCTACACCTGAGTTGCAGGAGCTCAAGAAGCAGTTGGAGGAGTTGCAGGAAAAGTGTTTTATCCGACCCAATACTTCTCCTTGGGGTTATCCTATCCTTTTTGTGAAGAAGGCAGACAACACCCTTAGGCTTTGCGTGGATTATCAGAAGATGAACCAGTTGACAGTCAAGAAACGATATCCTTTACCGAGGATCGATGACCTCTTTAATCAGATTCGAGGATGTCGGGTGTTCTCGATGATAGATTTGATGTCCGGTTATCATCAGTTGTGCGTTAGAACATTAGATATACCTCTTACAGCCTTCAGGAGCAGGTATGGTCTATACGAGTATACAGTCATTCCATTCGATCTCATGAATGCGCCATCAACTTTTATGGCACTGATGAATCGAGTGTTCCATCCATACTTGGATTCCTTCATGGTGGTTTTCATGGATGACATCTTGGTGTACTCTCACACTTAACACAACCATGCTACCCATCTTGAGATCATTCTAAGTACACTGAGAGAGCATCAGTTATATGCTAAGCTCTCAAAATGCCACTTTTGGATGGATCAGATTCACTTCTTGGGTCACGTTATCTTAGAGATAGGAGTATCAGTAGACATAGAGAAAGTGAGAGCTGTAGTTTCCTGGGGCATCCGAAGAATGTCTTTGAGGTGCGGAGTTTTCTAGGGCTGTTCGAATACTACAGTAATTTCATACACAACTTTTCATGCCTTGTAGCACCGCTGACAGGTCTGACCAAGAAAGGTGCGAAGTTCTTATGGTCAGATTCCTGTGAGTCATCCTTTCAGGAGCAGAAAGGGAGGTTGATGTCAGCACCGATACTAGTCTTTCCAGAGCCGAGAAAGATCTATATAGTCAAATATTATTCTTCAGGAATCAGACTGGGAGATGTTCTTATGCAGGTAGATGGAGTCGTTGCGTACGGGTCTCGGCAGTTGAGGCCACACGAGAGAAATTACCCGACACACGATCTGGAGTTGGTAGCTATTGTTTATGCCTTACGCTGTTGGAGACATTAACTTCTGGGAAATCAATTTGTGGTTTTCATCGATCACAAGAGTCTCAAGTACATCTTCACTCAGCGTGATCTGAATCTGAGACATCATAGGTGGGTCGAGTATCTCTAGTCCTTCGACTTTGAGCTTGCCTATATGCCGGGAAAGGGAAACGCAGGGTCTGATGCGTTGAGTAGGAGAAATCAGATTCAGGTAGTTCAGGAGTATAGCAGTGAGTGGAAACTTATGGATCTGTTCTTTGAGATGCATTTGGAGGTGCACGACAAACAGGGGCAGACCTTTCTATCTTCTGTAGCTGTTACCTCTACCCTTCTTGATCGGGTACGAATGAGGTAGCTATCAGACTCAGAAGGCCTAGTCATGTGGGAGAGTGTGTCAGGAGGGGACCCTCTTCATTTATGGATAGTGGGAGAAGATAAGATCTTGCATTTACAAGGACGCATATGGGTTCCCTTAGACATACGTGAGGAACTGATGCGAGATTTTCATTCTTCAGTTTGGGAAGTTCATCCTGGCGTCACTAAGATGTATCATGATCTACACTACCAGTACTGGTGGCCATGTATGAAGAGGGATGTTGCTGGGTTTGTCATGAGATGTTCTACTTTTCAGTAGGTGAAAGTAGAGCATCAGTGACCAGAAGGGCTTTTACAGTAGTTACCCATTCCCGAGTGGAAGTGGAACGATGTTGCGATGGAATTCGTGACCAGGTTACCGAGGTCACCTCGAGGGAGTGATGTTGTTTGGGTTATCATCGACAGGCTTACGAAGGTTTCTCACTTCTTGACGATCAAGGAGACTTTCAGAGTTGATGAGATGGGGTGGTTGTACATCCGAGAGATTGTACATCTGCATGGAGTTCCACAATTCATTGTTTCAGACAGGGATGTGCGTTTAACTTCTCAGTTCTGGAAGGGGCTTCAGAAGGCTTTAGGTACACAAGTACTTTTGTGTACAGCATACCATCCCCAGACAGATGGCCAGTCTGAGTGTATGATCCAGGTGCTTGAGGATATGCTCCGAGCTTACATTCTAGACTTTGGTGGTTCTTGGGAGAAGCATATTCCTCTTGTGGAGTTTTCTTATAACTAACAGTTTTCAGGAAACTATTCAGATGGAACCTTACAAGGCTTTGTACGGTAGGCCATGGCGATCACCTTTGTGCTGGCTGGAGGTAGGAGAGGCAGCTTTGCTGGGACCTCATCTTGTTCAGGATACCTTAGAGAAGATAGAGTTAATTCAGAAGAGGATGGCTACAACACAGTCTTGACAGAAGTCTTATGCTGATCAACAGAGACGACCTCTGGAGTTCGAGGTTGGGGATCTGGTTTTAATGCGTGTCACACTGAGGTTGGGACACAAGAGGATTCAGAGACAGGGTAAGCTTTCACCACAGTACGTCGGACTGTTTGAGGTGTTGGAGAGAGTTGGGCTGGTTGCCTATCGGTTGCAGTTACCTCAGAGGTACCGGGCTATGCACGATGTCTTCCACATCTCTCAGATCTGACATTACTTTTCAGATCTGTATCATGTCTTTCAACCTGAGGAGGTTGAGCTCGAAGAGGATGCATCATTTGAGGAGTATCCTATCCGAATTGTTGATCGTAGTATGAAGGTTCTCCGTGGCCAGTCTATTCCTTTGGTACGGGTGCTATGGTAGCATAGGTGAGTATAAGATGAGACCTAGGAGAGGGAGGCATATGTACGATCGCAGTGGCCGGAGCTGTTTAGGGTTTCTTCTTCTATGCCTTTCTAGGGAAATTTGGGGAAAAATTTCTTTAAGGGGGGAAGTTTTTAATAACCCGGATCTTTGTTTCAGGTATGTTTTTCCTTTTCTGGTCATTTTTGAGAAAAAGAGGAAAATCTACAAATTTTCAAAGTACACGCCATGTAGTTATATGCCGCGCAAGGCCATGTGATGGCTGTGTTCGGGCCACACACACAGTGTGTAGGGACGATGTGGAGGCCGCTTAAAGTGGAGTATGGAAAGGCCTAGTACACGCCGTGTACTCTAGAAGTACATGTCATGTACTTTTTTTTTTCATTAAACAAGCCAGAGTCGCGCCTAATTGATAGAATCATCTTCTTCTTAGGGTTCTTTATCCAAGAGCATCCGTATGGCCGTGAACATTCTCCGCGCCCCCGAGCCTCCATCTGTTCGCCAAATCGACCACTGTCGATTGCATTGGAACCGCATCGGTGAGCTCTTCCTTCTTCTTGAGTTTCATTCCATGATTTTCCCTCTTTCTCAAGATATCGTGGGTTGAATGTTTTGTGCGTTTTCATAGATATATGGCGTTCTAAGGAGAATCAAGCCTCGTTCTTCAAGTATATTGATCTCCTAGCATCAAGGTAGGTGGTTGTTCCTTACCTTTCGAAGTCTTTGAATTTTATGTGAAAATTTCCACCAATACCCGTGAACGGGGTATTGCGTGTTTACCATTTTTCCCCTATTGTTTTCCTACCTTTCTAGTTTTTTTTGTATAGGTAAGTTAATCATGTTTGAGGATAATTGCTATGCTTGGATTTTTTGCCCATGCCTTGTTCTGTTTACAACCTTTGGGTGTAGTTAGCCTTTGGCCGTTATACATGTTTTCCATGTCTTGTGACCGTAGGATGGAATGATATTCTTGACATGATTGTTCGGTAGAATGGTTAGCTAAGTAGATCTATATGTGTACTTTGTCCTTATAGCATTATTATGCACTGACTAACACAGGACTATGAGAACCTTGTGCTATAGACTATAAGTGATAGACCGAGTGAGATTCCCAGAAAGTCTTGGATATTATAGACTACAGGGGATAGACCAAGTGAGATTCCCAGAGAATCTTGGATATTATAGACTATAGGGGATAGACCGAGCGGGCTTCCTAGAGAGTCTTGGATATTATAGAATATAGGAGGGTAGACCGAGTGAGCTTCCTCAGAGAGTCTTTACTTGTTTGAATTTCCTTAAACCATTCCAGGCTAGAGGAGGAATTGACTGAGCGAGCTTCCTTAGAGATTCTATGATAGACCTGAGGCTATAGAAGGAATTTACTGAGTGTGCTTCCTTAGAGAGTTTCTAGACCTTGGGGCTATAAGAGGGTTAGACTGCGTGATCTTCCTTAGAGATTCCCTGACTACCCTAGACTATAAGGGGAATTGACCGAGTGAGTTTCCCTAGAGATTCTTATAATTTTTTCGTATGACCAAACCATAGGGGTTAGGCTGAGTGAACTACCCAAAGAGTTGTTTATACTTCTTGGATAGGACCATAGGGGTTCCTGTTGTGGTTACATGGTTGTTTCATTACTGCTTGTGGTTCTATGGATTGATTACTGTTGCATATCATCCTGTTACTTCTTATTGATTATTGTCTGCTATTTACTGTTACTGTTTACTGCTGACTGTACTATTACCTTCCATATACTCACTGACTGTTAGGCACATATCTTCAGGTGGTTTCCTACTGGGATTTAGTCTCACACCCTGTTTGGGCCATGCTTTTGGGCCCAATCAAACCATATTGTTGCAGGTATAGACAAGGGCAAGCGCCCTTCAACTTCGGGTACTTGATTGCTTTGGAGAAGGAGAGCATGGGACCAAGCTTAGGCTTGTGATTCTGCAGAGCTATTTATCTTTTATTTTTTACTTGTTTTGGTACTGTTTGTATTTCTATCATTGTGACCTTTTTGGATGCATTCCTAGATATGAATCATGCACCATTTCATATATACATATGTGCTCCAGTTGTTTATTGTTTTAGTCTTCCGCTGTTTATTATTGTTGGATATTTATTGCTTCCGCTATTGCATGTTTTGTTTACTTCTGTTGTGTACTCTGCCAATGAGGTCATAGTTTATCCACTATCACACCCATGGCCCTTACTGCTAGTCGACAACCTCTGGTGTTTGATAAAATGCGCTTGAGTCCATGTGACCAACCGGGTACGGGGCGCCTCTGGGTGGATTTTGGAATCGGGATGTTATAGTGCATGTGTATAAGTATTTAGGCTAAGGCATCCCATGTTAGTGATATGTCTATTTGGCAATAGTTTCCACCCACTGGCCTATTGAAGGTGGGATTGGGGAGTCATGGCATGAGCCCCATTGGGACAATTCATGACAGAGTGGTATCATAGGAGTAGGTTCTACCTTACAATTGAGAGTATATGAGATTGGTTTGTGGTAATAGTGTTAAGTGTTTTGAGTTTGGATTTTAGGCCAGGGACTCTAGTGTTGGTGAAATGGTCAATGTATCCATAAACCAGGACTCCGATCACCTTTTTTTGACTTGGTACACGAGGAAATTGGTTGTAGGGGGAAAATGGTACATGCATCATATAAGAATTAGTTGTGGTTTACATTTCCTTATCGAGTCATCTCTCTATATATACTCATTGACCATGATACATCTTGTTTATTACAGAATGCCTCTACGATGTATTACAGCTTGGATTCATCATCAAGATCATAATGATTATCCCCTTAGTGATGATGCATCGATACAGGGACCAGTTCCATAGATGTTACCTCTAAGTGGTGCATGAGATATACCACCACATGTAGAGTAACACAAGGTACCCAAAATACCAGTGGATGAGGTGCGTAGGCTGAGCAAACTTCATGAGTTTTAGTAATAAAGACCCCTCGGGTTCCAAGGAGAGCCTGAACCACATGCAACTGAGGACTGGATTAAGGTGGTGACCCATGTTTTCCATCTTGTCAAGACACCAGCAGATTAGATGGTGGTCCTGGAGACAAGACTTTTCCATGGCTTAGCAGGATGATGGTGGGGGTTAGTCACCTAGAATTATGATGAGGTGGCTCTACCATAGTCAGAGTTTGAGTGACTCTTTAGAGAGGATTTCTCTTCAGCTATTATGAGGGATGAACATATTTAGGAGCTTATGAAGCTCCATCAAGGTGGCATGACAGTATTTGAGTATTCATCAAGGTTTAACAACCACTTTTGGTACTCAATGGATATGGTTTGTGACCAGTTCTTTAGGGATTAAACCTTTGAGTGAGGTCTTCATAGAGACATCCAAATAGTTTTATCCCTCTATGAATTCTTAATAATTCTTGGGTGCTAGAGTGAGCTTTGGTGGTTGAGGGTTTCTTGGATGAGCATATACAACCAGTGGTTATCGGTAGTGGGAAAGTAGGATTAGAGACCTCAGCAGTACGGTGCCAACGTCAGTCCCAGGGACCTGAACATGAGAGATTCTTTAGGAGGAGGTCTCAGTATAGAGGATATATGGTTCTTGGCTCTCAGAATGGGTCTAGTTATCTCCAAGAGAGGTGGTTCCACTCATGTGACATAAAAGGACATCTTGCATGATATTGTATAACCCACCATATGACTGACTGGGAAACCATAGATGGGCTTCTGAGACATAGGTATCAATAAGAACATACAAGTTTGAAGGGATACGAATGTGGAAGAGGATATAGGAGAGAATCAATATGTGGTATATTATTTGAATTGTTACCACCACCACCCCCAGGTGGTCCATGACAAGCTTAGATAGTAGGAGGATATGGGAAGGGACAACTGTAGGCAGCTGAAGCTTATGAAATAGAGGCTCCAAGAATGATTTGAGGTATGATATGCGTATTTTATACATTAACTATAATACTGATAGACACAGGTTCTAGTCATTCCTTTCTTTCCACATATCTTATTCAGGAATTAGAGATTCTGTTTGAGCCCTTGGCTCGACCCTTGCACTTATAGACTCATACTGGAGATGACTCAATAATTACACACTTGTGTCGACAGTGTAACCTGAATATTGGAGGTGAGAGTTTCTATTGGGATCTCTTTGTAGTAGTGATGAGGCCTTACGACACCATCTTATGTATGGACTGGATATCTACAGTTCATTCCCATATTGACTATTTTAGGAAGACGATGTGGTGTGTTCATGGTGATGGGACTAGGTTCTCCTTTGTCTGTGAAAAGGAAATCCAAGCAACTTAGGATGGACTCATGCATAGGAGAGTGTAGACAATTACTCATCAGTTGGCTAGGATAACCCTTAATATAGTGTATTTTTATCCTAACAAGGTTAAATACCCTAATGGGGGGGGGGTGAATCAGGGTATGATATAATAAAACAACTTCCCTTTCAAATATTGTTTCGTCATTAAAAAAACACCCTTCTCACTCTTTATTATAGTAATGTATGAACATAATTTAAATCACGCACGTGACATGAAAATTTTTCTTAGTTCACCCTTACTAGGATATTTCCAAGGATCATACAATGAAAATGTGCCGATGTACTGAATAAACTAAGGCTCACTGCTAAAATAAAAGGTTCGGGCTAGATCACTTCTACGCCCAAGCTCACTACCTTTATAATGTTTAGGTTCAGCTCACTACTTTCCCAAGGGTTACTCCCTAACTATCATTCTATGGCTCACTACCGATGGAAATGATCACATTCTTCCTCTTCCTTTGTTCACTACTCTAGAAAGGATCTACACACATTTTTTGGACATGTAGGTCCCTTCATTATCAATAATTAATGTATACTCAATTGTATATAGATGCTCTGTTGAAGCTATTTCTGGGTTTCTCCTTCACTTTTTTGAAAATACCTGGATGCAACACTTCGACTTTATAGATAACTGAAACAAAATTATCTTTACTATATAAAAAACAATTACCTGTACTTTGGAAATATCTTTAATGGATTCGTAGTATTCCTCTAACTACTTTGAATGAAGGAGTGAATACAATCCTTATGAAAGTATTATTAAATGGTAAAGATCCTCTATCTTATTCTTCTTTTTTAAAATTCAGATATGAAAATGATACTATTCAAAGGGAAATGTAGGTGTGTATCTCCATGCACAAGACTCTATTGTGATACCCCTGTGCAAGATCCTAGCGTGTAACCCCTTACATGAGATCCTAGCGTGTAACCCATTGAGTGAGATCCTGGCGTGAGACCCTGGTGTGAGACCCTAGTTCTATACCCTAGAGTGAGATCCTGGCAAGAGAACCTAGAGAAAAATCCTAGCGTGAGTCCCTTACATGAGTCCACTATTGCGCTAAGCATGAGTTCCTGGTGCGAGACCAATTTTGTGCTTTGTGCAAGTCCTTGAGGTGAGACTGCTTTCACGCTTTGCATGAGATCCTGGTGCGAGTCTTCTTTTGTGAGTCCTATTTTGTGATTATTCTTTTTCTATTTGTGTAATACCCTATTCATATCATGAAAAACACTTATGTGATGTCAATTTCATATACTCCTTCATAAGATCTCTCTGTGAATCCCTTTCGGGAGATCTCTCTAGGCGAATCCTTCCCGAACGATGATTTAGATCAATATTTTAATCATTAATTAGTCAATGTTTAAGGATGGGTTAGGGGGTATTTATAGGCATAAATACACCACCTTAACTCCACAAATAATGTAAAATTTCCACCTCATGGGCATCATGAACTCTGTGAGATTGGGGCACTAACCCCTAGCGTGAAACCTCATGCGAGTCCATATTCACACTTTGCGCGAGTCCTTGGTTCATATTTGTGATTTGGACATGTCCCTGGTGCGAGACCACATTCAAACTTTATGAAATATCTAGTCATGAGTACTAAAGACAATTATGAGCATTGTACGAGATCACATCATGATATATAAATACAATCACGTGCTTTGCAAGATCCCATTATTATATCACAAGTCAATATTATGATTATCTATGATGTTTTCTTTCGGTGATTGACATCATCCATCACAAGATCCAAATACAATCATGATCTTTTCATGAGATTATTCATTCATGATAACTCTTCATACCTAATTAGACAACCAAACTTTTTAAAAAACCTCAAACCTTATCAAAAAACACAATAAACCCAAAAGAACCACCATGATGTATTTTTTTCTAATAGTCTCCTCCTTTGGGTTTGTTGACAAATATTTATATTTTTAAACCATGTTAAATATTTTTCTATATTCTACCAAAAATTTTCTTCTTGCAATTCTGATAGAAATTAAAGATTTAATCAACACACACTCTAAGCCCACACGATCCATGCTCGGTGTGAGAAACAAGAGTAGCATGAAAAGTTAATAAATGAATCACTTTATTCCAAAACACTTTTAGTTTATTTCATCACAAAACTCATCTATCATGATATATATCCTTTGATCAATCATATTTAGCATCGTCAGATTTAAATCCCCCCTACTTCATTGCTCCCCTTATCTCCCCTTACTTTGTTTCTCCCACTATAAACTTATCTACCGTCTTTATTAATACATTTTATACCCTTTAATATCCATAATCCCCCCCCCCCTTGTCAATGAAATCGAATGTTACTTCGTGGTTACCTAAAATAGGGTAAAGAAAACATATTATAATATGTGGGAAAAACACATCATACCTCGAGGAGAGGGGGTCCCAAATCCACACTTTTTCAAGTGTGGGGAGTTGAATAAAGTCCAAGAGATAGTTAATGGTGTTCAAATGATTCTTTGGGTAAGGAATTTGTTAGACTGTCTGTAACATGTAGTTATGTAGGCATATAATCCAACTTCACAAGCCCTTGATCCAACTTATCCTTGATAAAATGATACTTGATTTCAATGTGCTTTGTCCTTGAGTGATGGACTGTATTTTTGCTGAGATCAATAACACTTGAATTATTGCAATGGATTCCAATTAGATACTTCAACTCAACTCCAATATCACCAAGCTACTGCTTCATCCACAATAATTGTGTGCATGCTTGAGTAGCCGAAATGTATTCAGCTTCTGCGGTGCTCTACAAAATGAAATCTTGTTTCTTATTTATCCAATAAATACACAATTTAACAAGATAAAATGAACCAACTGACATTGATTTTATATCATCTACTAATCCATAACAACATACATTTATATATCCCAATAACTCTTACTGAGATTTATCATTATAAAACAAACCAAAAATCACCATGCCTTTGATATATCAAAGTATCATTTTCACTAAAATCAAGTGAATTTCCTTGGGATTTATTTGATATAGTACTGTTTCAAATGTGGAAAAAATAATATCATGTCTTTTTTCTATCAAGTACAATATGCTTCCAATGATTTACCTATATTTTGTGACATTAATTGCATTGCCTTCATCATCCCATGATAGTTTCATCTAGGTAGCCCTTGGATTTTTCATCTCCTTGGAATTATCCATTTTGAATCTTCTCAACACCACATTTTCATATTTAAATTGAGAAATGAATGTGGAATTCTTTCCTTATGTCACCTATAAACCAAGGAAAAATTTCAATTCACCAATCATTTATATTTCAAACTCACTTTTCATGAGTTTTGTGAACTTATTGCAATGAGATTTATCTAATCCATAAAATATTATGTCATCAACATATACTAACAACATCATCCCATGATTTATATCATTTTTTTCATATATATTTTAATCAACTCCACCACGCAGAAAATCGAGCTTCTTCAAAAACTGATCTAGTCTCGAATACCATGCTCTTGGTTCTTTCTTCAACCCATATAGTGCCTTATTTATTCGAAAAACTTTTT
Organism: Viscum album; assembly: GCA_963277665.1. Taxonomy (NCBI): domain Eukaryota; kingdom Viridiplantae; phylum Streptophyta; class Magnoliopsida; order Santalales; family Viscaceae; genus Viscum; species Viscum album. Next base: position 751,092,352 of record OY728132.1, on the reverse strand, counting down.
TCTTATCTTTATGAATGAGAAAGGCATATGGATGCTCAATATAAACTAATTCTTCCAGTACCCCCTCCAGAAATGCGGACTTGATTATATCTAGGTCTTCAACTGGTGTAAATGTTTCATCAACATCAATACCCTTTATCTGGGAGTACCCTTTGCACACTAATCATGATTTGTTTTGAATCACTATGCTATATTCATTCATCCTGTTGTGAAAGATCCATTTGGTCCCAATGAAATTATTATTTTGGGGCCTCAAAAAAATATCCCATGTATGATTATTCTAAATTTGGTCAATAACATCATTCATAGCCTAAAACTAGTTGTCATATCTAGATACTTCCTCAGAAAATTTAGACTATACCTATGATAAGATGATTCTTGCTGTAGAGTCTTCATTCTACTTGTATGAACTGGTATTGTCGGAGCACCAATTATGTTTTTCTATCAATTTTGGCTCTTATCCTCAATTTTTGTGTAGATACTGGTTTATTATCATCCTTTTAATCATCTAAATATTCTTTTAAACCAACCTATAGAATTGGGGAATCCCCTGATATGCTTATCTCTTCATCACTATCCCCCTGATACTGATCATGTATTTGTTGAAGATTTTTCTCATTATCTACTATAGTTACATCATTGATTTAAACTAACTTTCCTAGACACTTATTAAATCATTTATATTCTTTTATTTTTTTGAGTAGCTAAGAAATATCCCTTTACATCCTTGTGATTCAAACTTCCTGTGTTTCTCTTTATTGAGAATGAAACACTTACTTCTGAAGACTGAAAATTAATTCAATGTTGGATTCTTTCCATACAAAATCTCATATAGAGTCCTCCCTTATTTTGGCCACAATAATTCTCTATTTTATGTGTATACTAATGTCATCACTTCTTATTTCCAAAACTTTTTTGGAATGTCTCTCTAAATGAGCATTGCTCTATCCATGTTGTTGATAATTCGATTTCTTCTCTCAACTAATCCATTATACTGTGGATTTATTACCATTGAAACTTGTTTCCTTATCCCATTTTTCTTGAGATAATACTCGACTTAGATATTTTTGAACTCAGTTCCATTATCTATTCAGATCTTTTGGATTTTCTCACCTAAGATCTTCTCAATTTTCCTTCGATAAGTTTTTATGAAAATAAACACCTCAGACTTGTGAGTGATGAATGAAACCCACATCATTATTCTAAAATAATCAATAAATAGAATATAATATCTCCTCTCATCAATATATCTTGGTGAAGTAGGAATGTACAAATAAATATGCACCAAGTCAAGCACTTTTTTTTACCTTTTCTATTTTTTCTGATAATTATTTTTAATGATCTTCCCTTATTGATAAGCATCACGTGTATAAGCATGATCATGTGATAACCTAGGGAGGTCATGAGTAGCATCATATTTTTCCTGATATTACAAGTAAGTTTGGATCAATTGAACAAGAATTTTATGTCATAACTTTTTTTCTTCTTCCCTAAATAGAAAACACATATCTTTTTCTCCACTCACAAGGTAGAGATTCCCTTTTGTATGCTTTCCCTATAAAAAAATTGCGCTATATTTGTCCTTGATGATACATAATTTCTTGTAAAAGCTTATAAAATGTCCTGAATCACATAGTTGACTAAAACATAGTAATTTGTGACTTCTAATAACCAAGACATATGCACGTCTCATTTCTTTCCCCCCAAACTTTTCTTTTCCTAGCCTAATAATTTTCAAGACTTCATCATTACCAAATCTCATAATACCTTCTTTATCATATATGATTCATGTTTGTAGTTATTTTTTTATCATATGAGAGGTACATCCACTATTAATGATCTATATTTCAGTGTGATCTGATGCTTTCAATGAAATTTCTGTAATCACAACATATTCATCTCTCTTTTTTTGATCCATGTTTTAGACTTCACACCCAGTAAAAATTGATAATCTTGATCTTCCTTGGAGTATGATGGACCAAATTCATCTTTAAAAGCTACAAATTTATTTTTCATTTTTATCTCATTTGATAATACATTTAGTTATTGCTTATGATCAAATTCAGTATGCTTTGGAACATTCCTTTGCATTATTAATGAGAAATATCTTTCCATGTGTTTGAATATTCTACACCTGAAATAGTGACCATCAAATGATGAACTAGAATATTGAGCTCTGTATGAATTCCTCTGTTGGCCTTATTCCCTTCGATACCTCTTGGCTATGGAATATACATTTTGTGAGTGTCCCATTTTACCACAACAATAACATTTGATGCAGGGTGCATTCCTATGTTTCACAACCAAACTGCTCATTTTCCCTTGAATTCTCTGAATATTCTAGTTCTCATTCATACCAAATAAATATTCAATATTAGAGTCAGGTCTTGTGGTCTAATTTTAACCATTACTACTTTTTGTTTTTGATCAAGACACATACCAGCATTATCATTTGGATTTAACTGTTGCTTTTGTTCTATTGGAACTCTATGATCCACTTGTATCTTTTCTATTGTCTAAATGATCTGCTTTCCCCATGTCATACTGAGAGTCAATATTTTTTCATGATCCTTTATACTTCGTCATAGGCCAATAAGTTACTCTTCAAGTTCTTCAATGCATTTGATTTTATCTTTTCTAGTGCTAGTGAAAATATCAATATCAATTTTATATTATTAGATTTTGAGCTTGTACTCAATAGCCTTTTCTGAGATCTCTAGCATTGAAGACTTCAATTTTTCAATTTTTTTATTCTTCTCAGACTTCTATTCTTTCTGTAACTACATATAAAGTTTGTAATCATGAACCACTTTATTGGATTTATTTATTTTGTCTCTCCAAAAACATCAATTTCCTCAAGTGAAACTTCTATTTCATCCTGCATATCAACTCTTCCTTTTACTTACTATTTTTCATTATTGTATTCTTCCCTTTTTTAGGAGCTACTAAAAACTTCCACCAAAGTATCTGCTTCATGATCCTTGCATTCCTCTAACTTTTCTGCCTCATATTTTTCTGAACTATCCTCTTCTTTTGAAAGAAAATTCTTCTTTTTGAGGAAATTTTTCTTAAATTTTTTATTACCTTTCATGTAGGCTGAATAATTCTTCCTAGGAATTTTGACTTTATCCTCATTATCATCTTGAACCTTCTTAGGTCACCTGGCTACAATATTTCCAACCTTTCCACATCTAAAAAAAGAAAGTGGGAGGTTCCCTTTGAACTTTCCTTTTCCTCTTCATGTTTTTGATGAAAGGAATGACATGACTTCATCTATCTATTTTTATTCCTACCCATATTCAAAATTGAGCTTTTTTAGGACCTTGAATTCCACCTCTTTAGAATACCTCTTTACTATGAAATCTATTCAATATCACCTCCTTCAGATCTTTATCTTCCAATACAGACACTTTCGTATTGAACCGAGGTGGAAGCCTTCTCATGATTCACTTAACATTATTTAAATCTTCAATAGTTTATCATAGACCATATATGTCTTCCAAAATAAGATTCACACAGTCAAATATTTCATCAATAGACTCATTAGGGTACATTCTGATATCCTCATACTTTTTTCATAGAACCTACAACTTTTCTTCTCTAAATTTTGAGTCACCTTAATAAATATTTAGAAATTTTTCCAACATAGAATGTGGTGAATTACATGAAATCACCTTAATATAGATAAAATGAGACAGGGCTCCCCCTAAAGCATTGATTGCTTTGGAATCGACATCCAAGTCCCTTCGATCAGCTTATTATAAAGAACCACTATCAAAACTGGCCAAAATTCCATGAATCACTATTGTAAAGACATCAATTCCCTAATATTAGAAGTAGTGCTTCATCCGATTATTCTATAATTGAAAATTATTTCCATTGAAGATCAGAATCACTTTCTGATTGGAATCATCCATTTATTATATTGATAGAGAACCAATGACTTTAAAACTTTTTCTCTGATACCAATTGTTATCCCAACAAGGTTAAATACCCTGAGGGGGGGGGGATGAATCAGGGTGTGACAGATTAAAACAACTTCCCCTTCAAATCTTGTTTCCTTATTAAACAAAACACTCTTCTCACTCTTTCCCATAGAAATGTATAAACAGAAATGAAAGACTGAACATGAAACATAAATTTTACTTGGTTCACCCTTATTGGGATATGTACAAGGATCATACAATGGCGACGTGCTGATGTAACAAATCCATTAAGGCTCACTACCAAAATACAAGATTTGGACTAGATCAATTCTACACCCAGGATCAATATCTTTACAATGTTTTATGGTTAGATAACTGCTTTACCATGGTAAATACCTACCTCTCTTTCGATGGATCACTACTAGTGGAAAGGATCACCTTATTCCTCTTATTTTTCTTACTACCCTGGAAAAGAACCACACAGAGTTTATTGACATGTAGGTACCTTAATTATTGATAATGAATTCATCCTCAATTGTATTTAGATTCTCTGTTGAATCTCTTTTTGGGTTTCTCCTTCACTTCTGTGAAAACACATGGATGCAACACTTCTACTTTATAGATAACTGGAAAGTAATCCTATTTATTATATAAACAACATTTACCTCTACTTTGGAAAGATCTTCATGAAATTCCAAGTCTTCCTTTCAATGCTTTGAATGTATCAGTGAATAAACTCCTCCTTTACGTATTTTTGAATCATGCAGATTCTATGTATTCTTCTTATTCAGAATTAAGATATGAAAATAATATTATTCATAGAGAAATGTGGGCACGTATCTCTATGCACAAGACTGTAGCTTGATACCCCTACGTGAGATCCTAGTGTGTAACCCCTTGCGTGAGATCCTGGCACGTAACCCCTTGCGTGATATCCTAGTGAAAGACCTTGTAATGAGACCCTGGTGTGAGACCCTAGTAGTAGACCCTAGCATGAGATCCTAGAATGAGTCCCTTCCATAAGTCTCCTTTTACACTGAGTGTGAGTTCCTTGGTGCAAGACCACTTTCACACTTTGCGTGAGTCCTTGATACAAGACCCGTTTTCGCGCTATGTGTGAGATCCTAGTGTGAGTCCACTTTCACGAGTCCTCTTTCACATGTTATCTTTTCTTCTTTTCATAAGGCCCTATTTAGATCATGCATGACACTTACGTGATGTAAATATAATATAATCCTTCATGTGATATCTCCATGAATCAATTTTGTGATATATTTCTATAATATTCCTTCCCGGATGATGCTTCAGATCAATCTTTTAAGCACAACTCCATCAATTTTTAAGGATGGGTTAGGGGGTATTTATATGTATAAATCCACCAACTTAACTCCAAAAATCACAGAAAACCATCCACCTTATGGGATTAATGTTCTCCTCAACATTCGAGTGCAAACCCTTAGCATGAACGTTGGTGTGAGTATGCATTCATGCTTTTCATGAGTCCCTGGTCCGTATTCACACTTTACATGAGTCCCAGATCCATATTCACTCTTTGCGCGAGTCCCTGGTGTGAGTCTGCAATTGTGATTTGTGTGAGATCTAGGCATGAGTATCAAAGACAATTATTAGTGCTACGTGAGATCTCATCGTGAGATCCAAAGACAATCACATGCTTCGTGATATCCCATCACAAGATCGCCAGTCAATCTTGCAATTGTAAGTGATGTTGTATTTTAGTGATTGGAGTGATCTATTACAAGATCTATAGACAATCATGAGCGTTGAGTGAGATCAATCATTCATGATAAATCTTCATTCCTTATTTGAAAAAAACCTTTTTCAATAACCTAAATCCTTTTCAATTGGCTAGAATAGCCCTTAGTGTAGTGGATGTTATGAGTTTCTGGTTCCCTACAATGGAGGAAGAGTATGAGAATGTCTTCCCTGAGGATGTTCCAGGTTTACCTTTCCATCAAGAGTTATAATTATGCATTTATATTCATCCTATGATGAAATTGATATCTATTCCAACATATCAGATAGCTCTTGCAGAGCTTCATGAGATGAGGGTGCAGTTGGAGGACTTACAGAGGAAGGGATTTGTTAGACCCAATGTTTCACCTTGGGTAGCCCCAGTTTTCTTCACCAAGAAGGTGGATAGGAGCTTGAGGTTTTATGTGGAAAACTGGTGATTGAACCAGGTGAATGTGAAAAGAATGTATACACTACTGAGGATCGATGACCTCTTTGATTAGTTGATAGGGTCCTGATGGTTCTCAAAGGTTGACCTCTAGTTAGGCTATCACCATTTGCAAGTACGGGATAAGGATATACCTAATATGGAATTCAGATGTTTCTATGATCACTATGAGTAGTTGGTGATTAAATTTGGCATAATTAACTCTCCAACAGTGTTCATGGGACTTATGAACCTCATCTTTCTTCCTTAAACCAATTCATGGTAGTATTAATTGATGATATCCTTGCATACTCAAAATCCGAGGAGGAGCACACATGACACTTAAGGATGGTTCTGGAAATACTCATAGAGCACCAAATTTATGGAAATCTCTTGAAGTGTTAATTATGGATTCAAGTAGTCCACTTTATGGGAAATTTTATCTCAGTGGATGGAGTGGTAGTGGACCTGACCAAGGTCAAGGATGTTTTATCTTGGGATCTACCTAATATCATGATAGAGGTGTAGAGCTTCCTTGGGATGGAAGGCTATTACTGTAGATTTATACCTAAATTCTCCAAGATATCAACTCCCATGAAAAATTTGACTTGAAAGGGGAATCCTTTCATGTGGGAATAGAGGTTCCAGTAGTCTTTTTAGCACTTGAGGAATATTTTAAAGAGCACTCTAATCTTGATATTTCTGGAGGAGGTTATCGAGTATGTAGTTTTCTATAATCCATCAGGGAAAGGCCTCGGTTTTGGTATAATTTATAGGAAAGTGGTAATTACCTATGGTTCATGTTGTTTTATACCACATGAGCTATGGAACCCATGATATTGAGTTTGTAGTGGTTGTATTCTCACTAAATATATGGTGACACTACCTGATGGGTGAGAAATTTATAATCTATTATGATTACAAGAGTCTCAAGTATATATTCCTTCAGAAGGATCTTAATTTGTGATAGAGGTGTTGGCTAGAGTTACTCCAGGATTATGACATATTTTATATACTCCTGGGAAGGGGAATGTAGTATAAAACGATCCCAGTAGAAAATCTTGTTCACATTTGTTGGAAAAGGCATCAAAGTTGTTGACCTTGTTATAGTTATCCTTTTTGGATGATGATAGAGTAGATTAACTTCAGTCAATGGTTTTCTCCCCTCCGTTCTTGCAGTGAGTTAGGGAGGCATAATTTGGGTATGCTGACTGTGAGACCCTATATACTCCGATATCCAATGGAGATTCTCCTGATGGATTTTATTATGGCAGGGATCATGTTGTTCTTTTCAAAGGACACATGATGGTACTAGTGATGTTGTGGGAGGAGTATCTATGAGAGTTTGATATTTCTAATTTTGTGGTATATTCAGGTGTGTACAAGATATACCGGGACCTTTAATGTTAGTTTTACTGGTCAAAGATAAGGAAGGTAGTTGCATAGTTTGTCTCTCGATGCTTGAATTGTCAGTAAGTAAAGGCTGAACACCAAGTTCTAGCAGGTTTAGCTCAACCCCTTGAGGTGATAGAGTGGAAGTTGTATGAGATATATATGGACTTAGTAATGGGATTACTGCATACATTTAGGGGAAATGATTCCATCTGGGTAAGTATAGAATGAACCACCAAGTAGGCCCACTTTATTTCTATTTGAGAGTAGAGTTCAATAAAGATCTTGGGATGCCTCTACATGTAGGAGATAATCCAACTCCATGAAGTCCCTTTAATGATCATTTCTGATCACGACACTCACTTAACATTCTAGTTGTGGAAGGGATTGGAGGAGGCATTTGGGATTGATTTACACTTGATTATATAATGTCAACCCCAAGATGATAGCTAGAATGAGCAGACCATTCAGGTTCTGGACCACATGTTGCGAGCTTGCATGTTGTACTTTGGTTGTAGTTGGAAGGATCACCTACCATCGGTGGAGTTTGTGTTCAAAAATAGCTACCATTCCACCATTGGTATGCCACCATTTGAGGCTTTTTACAGGTGACCTTGTAGGTCACCACTTGGCTAGACTGACTCAGGAGAGCCAACACTCATGGGATCATAGTTAGTGAGAGCAACTACTAAGAATTTGTAGATCATATAGGAGTGGGTGAAGACTTCACAGAGCCATCATAATTCTTATGAAGACAGATGATGTAGGACTTTAGAGTTTGAGGAGGGAGACCATGTGTTCTTACAAGTTTCACCTCAATGTGGACTATAGAGATTTGGCTAGGGTGGTAAGCTATCTCCAAGATTCAATGACCCTTTCCAGGTACTGTGTAGAGTTGGTGAGGTGGTGTACCGCTTAGATCTACTACTACAGTAAGATCAGGTACATAACATATTCCACATGTAACAGTTGAGGAGTTATGTGCATGAGCCATAACAAATTATCAACTAGGGAGAGTTGGACATTGAGGATGGATCTACCTTTTCTAAGTATTTGGTAGAGATCGATAATCGATAGGAGAGGATCCTTCATAGGCGAGTGATTCCTTTGGGTTGTATCTGGTAGTAGTACAAGAATATTTAGGATAAAACTTAGTAGTGGGGGGTTCAGATTGGTGGTTACTACCCACATCAATTTGTGTAGCCATTTTTTTATTTTTGAGATGTAAAGCCCCAAGGTGGTGAGAATGTAATGGATCAGATTTTTCAAGTATTATTTTTCGACATTATATTGATTATTTTTAAGACTAGATGCTAATGTGATGTTCAATTCCTAGCCTCGATGTTCTCAGAATAAATTTTTGAAATATATTAAATATATTAAATCTCTCACACACACATTTTTTCAAAAAAAGTGGAATAACTTCTAAACTAGGGCCCAAATCAGAAATTTTCGGACACTGTTGAGTTCAAAACACGGGGTTTAACCTTGGTGAGACATAACCTGGGTCTCTATGATGCATTTATATAAAATTCATCATGGGTATATAATGAATAAAACAATTAATTAAATTAAATTATTTTATTTTTTTGATGCAGTGACCTACTCTCTCTTCTTTAAATAAATGGTTATGGAGAATTCTTAGGTTTATCCTCTAAAACCTAGAGATACTAAGAATAGTTGAAGAGCCATTGAAGGAGATTCTGTTGGAGAACGATGACCAAATCAAAGATCAATGATCAGTTTGGGATGAATTCATAGGATCTTGAAAACTATCACGATGAAACTTTATTCTTCATCAGCGATCGATCCGAATCAAGGTAGAAAATTTGTTTGATTATATTTATTTACCTATTCTAAATTTCTATAATGAATGAGAATCAATTAAATAATCGATTTATCTTTATATCATACATATTTTGGGATGGGTTATATTAATCAAGAATTTAGAGAATTTTCTTCATGATTATTTATTCTTTATAGGTCATTATAATGTGAAAAAATTGAGATCGACACGAACATCAATCGAGGTTTGTTCCTATTTATTTTTCTTGTTCCTTTCTCTCCATATTCTTCATTTATCATGGGCATTATTACTTTTCCCTATGGTTTGACATATCCTAATGAATCAATCATTGCACACTCTTTTCTTGGTGCAATGATATGATATTATAGATCTGGGATTCAGACAAAGTAACAGTGGTGTAATGATGAAAGTAAAGGAGAATCAGACGGTTTTGGATACCTGATTCATGTTCTTTAGTTTTCAATGAAGAAAAATGAGAAATATCCTTTTATGAATGATTCAAAAGGTAGGAAGTTGTTAATCGATGATGGAAAGGTTCATCGGGGCATGATTAATGATTTTATGACAAGGAGGCTTATGGATCAAGGGATAAAGTAATGGAAAAGATGTACAAAACCATATTTTGGATCTAGGAAAACCCTACACTACACAGTTTGTAACGTGGAGCCACACGCTGTGTGGGACCCTCCTAGTAGTGGCTAGGGTTTTATAGAATGTTAAGTATCACACGATGTGTAACCTTTTCAAATGACATGTGGTCTCACCCCAGTGGCTCGATGTGTACTTATAAGGGCACACAAACATGGGAAAGAGTGCATGGGTTGGAGCACGCCGTGAACTCCTCTACACAAAAAAACCTAAACAAGTACATTAGATAATTCATATACTAATACATGGGTATTTGACATGACTTGTACAATTACATGGACACGGACATGAGACATGGGTCATTTACATCGGTAGGACCCATGGTCAAGGTACATGATGTGTAACCCCACTACACACTATGTACTCCCAAAAACATGGATTGTAGACCATGTCCACTGTATCTTGGACAATTTTTATTAGGGTGCATCCCCCACATCCATTTCCTAAGGGTTAGTATAGAATCAAATCCTACTCATAGGACAATGACCACTTTAGTATGAATTCTAGGATAGAGTTGTTGGAATCCTTCCCTGAGACCAGGAGTGAGATCCTCAATTCATCTTTGTACCCTAGGTGGAGTTCTTGGTATCATCGTGACTAACACTACATGGGCACTAATCCTCTACTTAGTAGGTTAATCTATATTGAGTTGTTAGTATACCCAATGGCCTTGAGAGTGATACTCATCTATTTATCGTATCTCTCTGGACCTTCAACATGTACTTCCTATGGCGAGACTTGAGAAGAATTACCACTCTGACAGATGTCATCAGTGTTATCAGACTTAGGAGCGTGTTCTCTCAGACGAGTGATATGTAGAACCTTAGAACTGGAATCCCAAGCTAGTATTAGGATTGTGACTTTCCATTAGACAATGTGTATTTATTGATTATATCTAGATAGTCTTGTTATATGCGTTGTATACATATACCTATGTAGAAAGGATTTTACTTATTTTTTTGTATGATTTTTGGTTTCTGGGTGTCCTACATGGTGTTCTTATACTCGACACTACATGGGATTTACCTGTACATGTCATGTCTTGTGAATATTATCAACCTTTCGACAGAGTCCTAGATGAACTAGGACCATACGATGCTTAGTGAGACCAAACAATCTGAGGTGTGTTCCTGTGGTATCTTGACAGCAGTCCCAATTTTACTTTCAAGTTAGAAATTTTTTCAGACTCTTCATGGTGGTCTTGTATTTATCCCTATTTACTTTTCTTTACTTATTATCACACTCTATTTGTGGGATTTTGAGGTACACATGAATAGTTATTCAGTTGTTTTTACCTTTCTTCATTTGTATGGGCTTGGAGATGTGTGCATGTGTATAGGTACTTAGGCTAAGGCCTCCCATTTTAGTGATATGCCTACTTTGTGCTAGTCTCTAGACCTTGGCCAATTGAAGGTGGGTTTGGGGAGTTATGGCATGTGCCCCATTAGAATAATTCGTGAAAATCTGACCTAAATTACTATTCCAAATACCTGGTACATTACAGTCTTGATATTTTCTTAAGAAAAGAGGATCAACCCTTTCTGATGTTGGTTCATGGTAATCCATAGTTATGTTTCAGATTCATAGAATCATTACTCCATGGATTATGAATATTATGTATGTAATAGCGAATGACCTTCATAAAGGTTGAGGGTGTGGGAGTAGAAGATATTAGAGTGATGTAATAGTGATGTGGTGGCTAATTCCTTGGTAGGAAATAATGTTCTTTGTTAATGGTGGAGTCAATTGCACAATAAGACTTGTATCATTTGATTCTTATTTGGAGAGGGTGATATATAACACCTTAGATCAATAGTGGTGCACTCACATTTTTTCCTTTATATGAGATAAAACCATGGTGGTGATATTGATTTAGTGGTCTCATGTGACTAGATATTCATAGTTAATGAAATTGAAGGATTTTCCTATAAGTGAGGACTACATCATCAATCTCCCATGGCAGATAGTTGTTTTCCATCAGTGATCATATTGAATATCATGGTGGACATCCTAAGTAAAGACTACCCTAATGGTTCATGGAACTTAGTGTGGTATTTCTAATGGATCTTTATAGACATTCCCATCACCTGAAAACTCTTATTTTTTAGTGTAGGAAGAGGTTTTCTTTGTATGTTGTTATTTTAGTCACTAGTGTTTTGAAAGGAGTTATCATAGGTTCTGGATATGACAGAGTAGGGTATTATGAATAATTAAGACTTCTTGATTTGGATTATGGTGGATTAGTCCACTAATGAGAAATGGTGTAGTGATAGGAATTTTGAGGAGGATAGTGATGTTTCTTGATGTGATTTTCAATAGGTTTTTTAAAGGAGTGGTGACAATAAATTTGAGATGTTTTTGATAGTGAATTCAATCTTATTTTGATATCAATATACATATAGATAATTCCAAAAATACTTGTGAAGATATTGAGTAATAAGGATCATGTTTCTATTATACCTTTATTTAGAAATATTTGTGCCCGTACCTTATTGGTAGGTGACATCTGAGAATATGATAGACCCTGAAGAGTATGCTACCTTATAGAAATTATGAAGTGGATGTAGAATCATTATGTTATACTTAGTATAGGAGTTCAATATAGATAGAGTATTACCATGTGACAAACCTCAGGGATAGTCCTTAAAGGTAGGGTGTATAGTAGTCTCATAAGAGGTATCCTAAAAAATAAACCATTCCATGATGGATTCTAGAGGTTTATAGTTTCACTTCATCCCATGCAATAAGAGAACCTTTAGATGGGAAAAGGTTTTTGGTGTGGAGGATTGACTAGACTCACATAAAGGGAGCTTATGTTTATGCTAAGTCCATTCTTTGATATGATTTAGAGACAATATATTTGGTAATGTTAATGGATGTTCCCTTTCTTGGGTATTTTTTTTACTAAGTTTTCTTTGGGTTTGGACCTTCAAAGATGAAGAGCATACAATGGTGGATTGTTTTCCACATGAATTTGTTTTGTGAACCCCATTTTTTATAAAATCTTATTGTATTCTTTTTAATGAGAAAACATTTAAATTTTGTAAGTATGTACGATACATATTTTTCCTGATTGATAGTTAATTCAATTTTTACTTTTAAAGTTACGAGACCTCCCCTAGGGTAAAATAGTAAATTTACCCTATAAGGTGACCTTGGAATTTTTTTAATGGTTATGTTGACCACATGGTGTGGTTTTTACCCTCATGATGAACTTTTTTGATTTTACTAGAATTTTTAATTTTAAATGATTTTAAATATTTATTATTTAAACTAATATTATCCCATGAGTATTGATAGATATATCTCCTAAATTGGATCTCATATGAAAATTTTGACACCATGGTTGTGTTAGTATTGAGTTTTTTTTATCTAAGAGAGGTTTAAATTATGTATTTTTACATCATTCCGTAGACTAATCATTTTTTGGGAAGTTCAATAGAAGACTGGTTGACCTGATCTATGGTTTATAAATATACCTATTATAATCATCTCCTAAATCAGATATTTTTTTATAACACTGGAAACCTATAGGATGGATAGGGGAGAGTATCCTTAAAATAGATTCAAAATCAGATCAAAGGAATGACAGCAAAAGTCATGAAAACTTTGATGAACGAATCGTGTGGCGATGACAAATGAAATCGTGGCATCATCAATGATCAGATTGAGAACCAACAGTGTTAAATTCCATGAGGTAATACATTCTATTTTTGATTTTTTAATTATTCTTATTTTAAATTAGTTTATGATTTTTATCTTTTTTCCAATAAATTATCAATGAATATTTTATCATGGACATATGGAAAAAATGTTCTAGGAATATTTTTCTCCCATGAAATTATTATGGATATTCTTAAATACTACACCCTTATCAATAAATACTCTTTGAACCACATATTGGGTGGATGAAATCACACTAGTCATCAATCATCTACCCATTATATTATCCCCTTGTCCAATTTGAACATTAAAAAATCACTATACCTTTACAATAGTTGATGGTTCAGCATCAGAAGCCTGAAGATGTGGTTTAGAATCATGTGATCAACAAGAGAGATAGTGGTTTAGAGGGATAGTAGTGGTTCAGGCTGATGGGTGGTGGTAGTACAAATATCTATGAGTCTCTAGTTTGATGAGGTTTATGTGTGTCCACAAGCAGGGGTGATAGAAATACTTTGGGGTGGTTTAGAGATTATGGAAGGAGAATTGGTATGGCCCCTCAGTGGCATGGAGTTGTTGGTTGGTGATTAAAAGTATTAATAGGGGAACCAAATGATTCATGGTGGGTCAACACTAAGATCTATAATTTTTGGGGATTTTGGAAAAGAAAAGTTGACTACACGATGTTTTGTCTCTGAGTCACACATCATGTAGCGTCTACAAATTCAGTGATAGGGTTGTGATAGTTTATATATATATCACATGATATGTCCCTTGGTACCATATTCCATGTAAATATATAATAATAAACTTGGGGTGTGGTAGATTAGATGCTTAATCACCTCATCTTGAATGCATGGTGTGTAATGGGTATGCATGCTATATACTAAACTACATGACTCGGTCGTCAACAGAAGAAACATGGAGTAAACCGGGGGTTCTAACATCATGTAATATATGATGAAATTACATGTATAAAGTTACTCTATGTATTGGTGGTATACAATAAGTGGTCTAGTTGAGCATATATGTCATGCACCCTCTCTAGAACACAATGTGCAGTCTATATGAGAATAACATGGAATTATTTCTAAATATATAAGTCTAAATCATGTGCCTTGTTAACATACATGTCATGTAACCTAATGAAAATTCCAATATATTAACTTCACATGAGTTAGAAAAATCATAGTACAAAAATAGATTTTACCAAGATACCCATACACTATATACTATACTGGTCACGTCGTGCATTGATCAATTAATAGCATTGTTCATGATTTTTTCCCCAGGTGTCAGTTTTGAATGTATGAGTATTCCATCCTTAGTGTTTCTCATATAGGATTGGATGGTATATACATCTTTAGCATCAGAGTTCATACATGGGGTGTTTCAGGAAATTTATTATCCTTAGATCATTAGGGTGGATGATTGGGTTTTGTCTAGATGACTGGAAGAAACATGGAGTTGGGTATTCCCTTAGTGAGGTATATATGATAGGATATGAGTCCCCTATATTTTTCATATATTTTGGTAATACCACATGTACTTAGGGAATGATTTCTCTATATTGGGCATGAGTTCAGTACCCCCTTGGCACCAACAATGTACGAGCACCTCACATGACATATATAGTCAACTACTCACCCACATATAGGGTGTGGGTACTCTATCCATGTAGTTTGGTACTACCTTTTTTGATTTTCTTTACTCAATGTGGAGTAGGACCTCTATTAAAAATTCTGTGATGAGCTTGTTTTTTTCACATGGATGGGTAGTTATGGATGTAGGGGTTAGTACTCCCTTGATCAATAACTATTCATGGATAAAGTGTAGGTTCCCTAATATATTTATAAAGAGGAGTCTTGGTAGATGTGGATATAAGTGAATGGTCCTCCCTCGAATAGTGTAAATATTTCAGTGAGAATCAACCCCATTGGATAAGAGTGGTAACATGGAAGTTAGAAAAGCTATTTTTTCAGATACCTCAAGCCTTTTAATACACCAAGAACCCCTTGGTTTCCATTAGGTTGTAATTTAAATTTTTTCTATTTACCTCATACTTTTTGAGTATTTTGGTTCTCCATGAAACCTTAGTTTCTTATGATAAATGAACCTTTATATATTAGAGTTGAAATGACTAATAATTCTTCGCATGCTTGAGACTTTTAGTTATAGAGCATATATGGGTTCCTTGTCTTCTTTCTGATTATTCTCTTATTTCATAATTTGTGCCAACTTGTTTCTTTGTTTATACTTGTATATTTTTAGGAATCCCATTGAGTATGTTTATACTCACCCCTACAAAATATTTTTTCCTACACATGTTGTGTCTATATGAAAGTCACACTATTCATAGATGGTCTTGGTGGGGAGGGAGTTGGTGTGGCTTATTTGAAGCTAATTCTTAATGGTGATTAGTGGTTCTTGGTGGTTCATGACTATGGTGGTGACTATTATACATTGAGATCGATCTAGGAGTGTTTGTAGAGAGGATGATCTTTCTATTGTATCATAAATATCAGATTCTAAGACTTTTTCAATTCTATAGTTCCCCTAGTTTTCCCTATATGGTGATGTACTTATCAATTTATGTCTCACACATGCGTTATATACAGTTCAGTTGTGTATATTTATATTACTGGTGTTTTTGGTTATTTTTTGAATCAAATATATGTGTCTATTGTAGGTTGATATAGGCTAATACCACCCACATGTTATATTCATTACTATAACTAATCACTAACACTTATATTATTAGAATCAAGCTTGGTATAGAATATTTGGTTTACTACCAGCATGAGTGAGGGCCTGATGGGTTGGGAATGTTAGTAATAAAAATGATTTTTTCAAGTGAAATTTTAGAGATTTAGATATGTTGTTTTTTAATTTATTTGGTTAAGTTTTGAATATTTAATTTTTTAAGGAAATTTGGAGTATGTTAAGATTTTATATTTTTAAGTTTTATATTTTAGGTGAAATATGTCTTTTGAGGGGAGTTATAAGCAATAATTTGTTAGTATGAAACATGTGGTGTCATGAGGTATCTAGTAAAAGATACCCAATAATATATTGATTATAACATGTATAAGGAAAATAAATCTGACTGGTAACCATGGATGGGGAAGTGGTTTACACAAGATAAATAGTACTCACTGGGTGGAAAATAGTTGATCACTAGGTATCTAGTAGGTTTGACCAATCTCATTTTAATTAGGGCCATTTTTATAATTTTTCTAGAATAGGGTTTTGATTAAAAATGGTTCTTTCTCCTCTGGATGAACAATATCTTTGGAAAAATCCTCCCATTTTATATATACTTAAATCCTTTCTAAAATTATTATTTCTTAACGGATTTTTATTCCATTCCTTGCATTCAACTCATGATAGTAAGTCTAACATTATCCCTATGAGGTGATGTGGTTTGTTCACTGTTATGTTTTAATTCATCTTCTCCTTTTAGTTTGTTGGAATTATTTATTTCTAAAAATGAAGTTGGAATATAACATTTAATTCTTATGTGGATTTTTGATTTATCATTAAGTAAGTGGTTATAACCTTCTACAAGATTTTATTTGATAAATTTCTATATATTATGTCAATTTGATGCTTGTATCTAATTGTGTTGTGTTGGATTAGAATGAAATTTAATTTCAATTCATGAAATAAATTATTATAATTTTTTTATGAATTAATTGAGTAATTATCACATTTTTAACTTATTTAAATATATATTAATTTAATTAGGCATTTAGAAAAACTTTATATGTTTGGCTATTGTAAATATGTGATTATTCGTGAATAAGTTTCAATAAAATTCAGAATTTAGAATTCTATATGAATAAATGTAATAATTAATAGATTAATGTTTTTTATTAAGAAGAATATTAATTGAATTTTTTTATTTAATTGAATTATTTTTTTAAAATGTGGTTATTCATGAAGGCGTTAAGTGTGTTAGTAATAAAACATGTAGTTATATATTGTAAGAATAAAAAAATCCAAGGTATCAAAGGATTAGGATCCAAATAAATTTAATTTATAATATATATTGGATGAATGAGGTTTGGGTCATGTTTTGGATGTGTAAATAGTGATTTTAGAGGAGTTTTAGGGGGTTTAAACAAGGAAGGGAATATGATAGTATTGTTTCTAAGGGTAACTAAAGCCACCGAGTTCCGAGTGGAGGTGTACCAAGTATGTAGTGTGTCCTAGTGGTATGTTGAAGTATGTCATATACCATTGAGTACCCAGTGGGGGTGTACCAGATACTCTATGGGGAGGCCAGAAGGGAGTAAGTCCCTGGTTGGTTAATGGGTACCCAGTAGGCCCAAAACCTATTTTTTTGAGGGGCCTAAAACCATTTTTGATAGTCAACCCCCTTTATTTTATCCGAATAGGTCACCCTAGGGGATTCTATTTTGGTCAAAATCTCTCCCTTTCTCCTTATATTCCTTTTAATATAGGATGGTTTGGAGTGCAGTTCTTTGATATATTATGATAAGATATCCCACTATTTCTTACTCCTCTATTCAGCCCATTATTTTACATTTAATTTATGATGATTTTTATAGGGATTTTATTTGAGTTTCTGGTGAATCATGACAGAATCACATAAACATGATAAATATTTTGGATTCTATTGTTAGAGAATATGAGAAATATTTAATGCACATTTTTACTCACCATTTTGATAGAGGTAAATCAACTAGTGATATTTTATAGGGAAATCATTAATTTTATTCAAAATTTATGTTGTATTGGGTCGTGTATCATATGTATATTTATCATAGAAGTGTCAAAGGAAGACCATAGATCGTCTTCCCACCATTGGTTGTAGTTTTAGTATCAGGACACCACTATAAGTTTGGATGCTTGTGAATGGTGAATATAGTCTCAATTTAATTTTAACAATCATGTATAAATCCATGATTTTTCATGTTAGTGGAATGGAAGAAGGTTTTGGATTTCATTAATTTATTATAAGGCTGAATTTTTAATTTTGAATTCAATTTTATGGATGGGAGTTTTGGTCAGGATTTTAGTGTATAAATGGATGTTTCAAAATTGAAATTATGGGTGAAAAATATCCAACATGAATTATCAGGTAGTTGTTAATTAAAAAAAATTTAGTTGTAATAACCATTAGGCACTCGATGGAGAAACCAGTGGGACTATTCCACTATTTTTCCCCTAGGTGGTCAATGGAATTCCACCGAGTATCCAATGAGACACCAGGTAGCTTCTAGAGTTATATTAGGCACATGGTAGGCCCCATATATCTTTTCTTTAAGAGGTGAATTTTGGACATTTTATAGAGGTTCTATTTTAACCCAAGAGCTCCCTTGTCTTCAACCTATTGAATAGAGGGATAGAATCCTACCTTTTTATTCCATATACCCTCCCTAATCCTCATCAATCTAAGGAACTTATAATGGTATTGGTTCCCCGATCAAAGTTAGTTTCCTCATTTATTTCTATCCCTTCTCCTCCCCCTCTATTATTTGATATAAGAGGAGTTTTTTAGGCATTTAGAGGGAGATTCCATTAGATCATGGTGGAATCACATCACATTGATGGGTCTTCATGTAAAAACTATATAATAATCTCATGATGGATGAATTATCATTATGAAAACCAATTTTGGTAGAGGTATGTCACTTTGTGACTTTATTTTTGGATTTTGTTGAATTTGGGTTAAATTGATGATCGATTGGGCATTATAATTTAGGGATTTTGCGTGTTATATTCTCGAGTGTCTTAAGAGTGGACTATTATTTTTTACTCACGTTATTGATATTGTATCACCACTTAGTGAGATTTCCATAAATTATTTCAATTAGGGGATGTGATTTAAAATGAATGGTTTATTAAATTATGATGTTTATTTATACAGTTGGTTCTTGTTGGATCCGACAGAGGTCAAAACAGTCTTGAGATTATTAAATAGATACATGATTGAGGTATATGGCCTTTTCAAATTAAGTATTTTTATTGGTTATTTTAGTTTTTCTCCAAGAAATTTATTATTATTATTATTACTAGTATTATTGTGTAACATTACATCACTCCATAAATAGGATGGGTTCATGTCAGCCCCATAGATAAAAAGGATCATATAACTTGTTAAATTTCTTGTTAGTGACACCATGGTTGAATTAGTGTTGGTGGCCCATATTATATATTGTTTGGAGGTGTGAGCTGATTATGACTCAATTTTTATAAAATAAATGGTTTAACCTTTAAAATTAAATGTTAAAGGGTATTGGATTTTGAAATGGAATCTCAAAGGTGAAAATAAGTTATTTGAATGAAAGGTTTTGAAATAGTATTTCAAAACTTTGATAATGGTTTTATATAGAGGATTTTTCCTATTTTTTAGATAAGGACCTTGAGTGTGTAAAGCTATAATATTATTCCCTTTGAATAATTTATAAATTATGTATTTTAATATTATTTTAAAGTAAAGTAAATAGATATTATTTTTATTAATGATTTATTATGATTGACCATATGAGGGTGGTGATGAGTTTTAAATGTATTGTGTGCCTGTGCGCTCTCATTTGATTGATGATTTACTTTTATATTATCTTTTTCTATATTGTGATTCATGATAACGTAGGAATCATATATAGAACCATCATTAGATTATAGGTTATTTATATTAGGAAAAATGTCTAGGGGATCTTGATACTGTTTCAATATGATACCTTAATAAGTACCCTTTGGTAATTTTTATCGATACTAACACTCTTGAGTTACCCCAAATCATTGGATTGATTCATAGGAATTATTGAGTACATGATTAATTGATCGCACATGGGTTATGATCGGGGTAGAGGGTGAACCTTGTGATTGGTGTGAGATAAAGGTGTTTGTTTATTTACAGGTAAGATCACTCACCATCAACCTTTGTATATTGATTGTTATGCTTTATTTGTGTTTAGCCTCCTTAGTTATTATAGGAATGAAAACTTAATTAACCTTAGTGGTTGATGTGGGAGATAGTCCTTGTCATGTTTTTATTTTAGGATAAGGAAAGATTCATGGTAAGCGATACAATATTGTAATGATCCTAAATGTGGGTTGAGATATGGGAGTGTGAAGTGAGTGAGTTTCCATACTTGGTATTAGTGGTTAGGGGTGGAGTTATTTTCTCAAATTATTATTCTTGGATTTAGATAATGTGAGATAGAGTGATTAGGTATTTGACCTATGAGGAAATGTTATTGCATAGATGACCCCCTAATTAATATATTTTTCCATAGAAGGTGATGTTTAAGAAAACCTTATGGTTTGATTTGTTCTTGAGGATTGTATTTATACTTTTATGATGAGGTCATGTACACTGATTGTTTCACTTAGTTACTAATTTTTATTTTCCTAACCATACCTACCTTAGAGGAGGTTTTTCTTCCATCTTGATTCACCTTGGTAATACCATAATCAAGGAACATGATATTTTATTGATGATGTTAATATATGATCCAATGTATAAGTGTGTATTTATAGTCTATACTATCATGTAGTGGGAGCTAGCCTATATTATGCCTTGCGATATATGAGATAGAGTTGATGGTGTTATCTAGGTAGTTTAGTAGATAACTCTAGATAGGTAATGAGTTCTAAGATTTTTATTTCATATGGTTGGTCCCCATTCATTATTTTATACATTTTTTATCATGGGTTTGTTGTTTAGATGTTTCTTTTATTTAGACACTCTTTAATTACACTTATTGTTTTCATTTTCATTTGAAACTTGAGATTAATGGTTGATCCCTATTTTATTTAATATTTCCATATTTTTTATACAATTTATATTTCCTATAATATTTTGGGCTTTGATTATTGACTGTAAGTGAGATGATCGATGAATCAAGTGGGCCTCTAATGAGTGAGATTTTGTGGATAGAGGTGATACCTCTTGATGATAGTGTTAGACGAGATAGAAGCTATTGTGTGGTATAAATTATTGGGATATGAAGGTATATAAGTCATAAATTATAGTCAGGTGAGACTTGTTAGTTGGATGGTATGAGTCTTTGGGGTGTGTTTGTATTCTTTAATATGATTTCATGTGGGAATGACTTGTATGAGAACACATGGGTTATGTTTCTGGGTGGGTTGAGCTACACTCACTAAAGAATTTCACATACATACAATTAATCACAATAAATTAGTGTGTTAAGGAAAGTGGGGGAATCCTACCCATTTAAATAGAATGAGTTTTGATATATTCAAGTAGACATTATGTTTATGGAAGGTACAAGTATTATCTTATTGATGGAATTATGGCTTGGGATGAGTAGTGTTATGGAGTCTGAGGATTCAATAGGGGTTTATATTATGAGTTGGTCAAGTGTAAATTATACTTTATTTCATATGTATCAAATTTTGGGTCATTATATTTATTTTTTTATGATTATTGTTTTATATTTTTTTGTATTTTTGATTCTCTATTATATTTGATTAATATCATGTATACTATTTTACTTTCACATTTTAGACTATAGAAATCCCAATTAGATCTCTATTTTATATCAATAGATTTTAGGTATGTCTATTATATGGATCAATAATGTTAAAATTTTGATATATTTAGGCATGACCCTTATTCTTTGTATTTAAGGGCATAGTCTCCGCATGGTGATTTTAAGCTCTCACTGATAGTTAGTAAACTATGGTCTATGGGGAGGAATGATTGAGGTTATAGTATGGCTCAAGAATTATTTGGGTAGACTAAACTGGGACATTAAAAAAGGTATTTGAGCATGTGTTTAGATGGGAAAGAGTCAGTTAGAGGTACAAATTGGCTATCAAGACTTGGAATATTGACAACAAGCATGTCTAAACAACATAGCTATGGTTGAAACCTAAGTCATTTGGGGATATCATATATTAAGATTAGGCACACCAGGTTTAAGTGATAGGTCAGGTTCAGAATCCTAGTGAGGGGTAAATGAGCCTAAGATGTATCATAGGGCTCAATTGGAAGAAAGTTACAATGTCTATGTACTAGGATATTCACATGCTTAAGGCATCATATACATTCCTACGAGCAGTATTATTTGACATACTACCTCAATAGGGTCTATTATTAATTTAGAGAAACTAATAATATATTCAATTTTTTTCAAATATATTATAATGGGAAACTAAATAAATATGTATCATAGGGGTTTATTATTTAACATGACCGATTGAGTGTGTTTTTTGGCCTCCATATGGAAATGGTTTTGGGTTTTTTTATTTATTTTTGATAAAAACTCCATTTTGGAAAGAAAACTCATATGGTGGAAGAAGTCACATGTAAATTATTTCACAAGTAGGTTTTTTTTGAAAGTGGGTCATGGAGTTAGTTATTATGAAATGGATTGTAATTTTTAGGGAAACCCTAGTTTTGAAAAAATAGGTTTTGTGTGATTGCACATTGCATAAAATGGTTTTACAGGGTTATTTTCAATAAATTAACGGCATGGACAAGGTTTTTAAGATTTTTTTTTTGTTTTTTAGGAAATCAATGAAAATGGTCTTGGAATTTTTTTAAAAAATTTATATCAAAATGGTATTTGATAATTGGATTGGTTTTCAAGGAAAATACCAATTAAGTCAGAGATTTCAGGATTTTTGGTTTTGATAGAAACATTCAGGAACCAAATGGAATTTGAAAAACATAAGTGAATTTTTGGTTTATATAAAATTCTGAATTAGATTTTGAAATTATTAAATTAGTACATGTGTAATTGGGATTTCTTGGATTTGTGTATTATACCAAGAGTGACCTAGGTATTGCAAATTTATTATTTTGGTTTATGTTTCATGAATTATTTGAGAGAGTTAGTAGTTTTAGGATCATAATTTAGGTGTTCCATATAAGGATTTAGTAACTAGTTTTTTAGATTTTATGGTCTCATGAATTGAACCACTTGAGGTGAATTTGTTGTGGGAGATTCTTGTGGTAGGGAAAATAATTAGATGGAAATGGATTTTGGTAATTAGTCCTTATAATGGGGAGTTCTATAAGGATAAATATTGGTTGACCAATGGTTTTTCAGAATTGACGTGTGAATTCATGAACTATCTTGACATAGATATTTTGGATATGAGTGGGGTGTTTAGGTGATTAGGATTATGATGTGAGATTATGTATGATGATTTAGGTTAAAACAAAACTAGTGAAGTATCATATTTCATGAAGGAATAAATTAGAGCCTCAATGATTAGGTAGTTAAGATTTCAGTGAGTCACATGCTCAGGTATTGAAAATCGCATAATGGAAGCATAATTAACATTTAGGGGAGAACATCGTGATTTTTTGATCAATTAATGGATTGGTTAGGTCATGAATTTTGTTTGAATGATTGTTGTGGCTTCTTAAAGATGAGAATCATTATAGATGAGAGTTTTTAATGACCCATTCCTTTTCATGTTTGTGAAATGGAATGAAGTTTAATCTACCATTGATTTTGTGTGAGAGTGAATTTAAATTTTTGAATTTGTATTGATGGATGGGTTAGATGCATTTTAAGTGTAGAATATATGTTTTAGAGGTGAAATTATGGGAAGAAAATAGATAGAGTTAATTATCAGGTATTTAGTAACTAAAAAGGAGAAATATATGGTTGTAGTAGCCACTTGGTACCCAGTGGATCAATTAGTGGGACCTCCCTACTAGTTCATAAATTAGGTGGCCAATGGTTTTCCACTAGGTACTCGATGAACCCCCAGGTAACCATTGGAATTTTATTAGGTACATGGTAGTCCTTAGAAATATTTTTTTAAAATAAGTGTCTTGGTTATTTGAGAGAGTTCCATTTTATCCCTCCTAGGCTCCATTTTCTTATGTTGGCCAAACCAAGGGAGGATCTCTTCCTTTTCTCACCCTTCTCCCTTCCATGTTTCCCTTTGATCTAAAACATTATAGGCGGTGTTATTTTATCAATTGAAGGATACTTTTTCCCTTTCTCTCCTTCCCTTTTTATCCTCATAATTTCATTAATTTTAATGGATTATATTAGGAATTCATAGGGTGATTATACTAAATCATGGTGAAATGACATAACATTTATGGGGATTCAATATATAGTTCATAGAGGATGCTTGGGAAGGGTGAATTCTCACTATCATATTTTTTTTTGGTTAAGGTATATTACTTGATGATTTTATTTAGGAATTTTAGTCCATATAGATTAAATTTATGATAAATTAGAGGATTTTATGTGTCATGGTATTGGGTGTGCTATGAGATTAGACCACACTTTGTTTCCCATGGTTTTGGTATCACATCACTAGTCGGTGCGTTTGGCATCAGTTATTCCAATTGTGGGGTTTGATTTAAAATGAATGGATTATTAAATTGTGATGGTTATTAATGTGGAAAGTGTTCATTTGAGTTTATGGATGTTGGTATGATATTAGGATTATTAAATGGATACATGATTTGGGTAGGTGGGATTCATGAATTAAATATTTTTATTGTTTGAGATATTTTATTTTTATATGGTTATTATTATTGTTGATGGTATGATTTTATGATACTGTATCTCTTCTCAAATAGGATTAACTAATGTAATCCTAATAGTTAATAAGGACTATATATCTTGTTAAAATATTTTGTTGTGACCCCTAGGTTTAATGAGTATCTAATACCCATATTATAGATTAATTGGTGGTTTGAGTTGGATTTTAATCATTTTTTTGAAATAAATGGTTTGATCTTCAAAATGAAATATTAAAGGATATTAGATTTTGTAATGTAATTTCAAAGGAAAAAATGGGTGACTTAAATTAATTATTTTAAAATGGTTTTTCAAAACTAAGATAATGTATTTACAAAGAGGATTTCACTAGTTTTTGTATAAGAGCATTGAGTATGTAAAGATGACATGAGATGTTGTTTGAATGATTTATAAAATATGTATTTGAATCCTATTTTAAATTATATAAAAGATATATTATTTTGATAAATGTTTTGGTCTGATTGACCATGTGAGGTAAGTGAAAAATTTTAAAGATCATGTTTGATTTAGTGCTCTTTTTAATTGATGGTTTCCTTGTATGTTATCTTCTAATTCATTCTGATTATTGATAATATAAGAACCTTATTTATAAAATTATAGGGGTGTGGGTTTAGTTAGACTTGGTTGAATGTTTAGTGGCTCTTTATAGTGTTATATGGGACCTTATAAGGTTCCCTTTGAGAATTTTAATTGAGTTTACGACTCTTGAGTAACCCCATATTAATGGAGTGAGTCATAGGGTTCGATGAGTCCCTGATTAAGTGATCTCATATGTACTATGACCAGGGTATTAATAAACCCTTATGATTAGTGTGAGACACCAATATTTAATGAGTATTGGGTGAGACCATTCAACATATATTTTTGGGTAGTTATTGGTATCCTTGATTAGTGGTTAACATACTTAGTTCTTTTAAGAGTTCCCTCTTAATTGAACTTAGTGGTTGAGGTGAGAGATAGTCTTTATGATGTTTTTATTAGAGGCTATAGATAGATTCATGGGAAGTGATCCAATATTGTGACCATCCTTAGTGTGTTATGGGATCTATGAGTATAAGGTGAGTGGGTTTTTTATCATTGGTATTTTTGATTAGTAGTGAAGTGAGTTTCCCTCTTTATTGTGTTTGGATTTGGACAACGTGTGATAAATAAATTGGGCATGTAGATTATGAGGAAGTGTTGTTTCATGATAGAACTCTTAATTAGATTTTAACCCCATGGTAAGAGACTTATAGAATTAACTCAATCTTTAAGTTGTACTCTAGGATCATGTTTATAATTTTTTTTAGGTTATATATGATGATTATTTATCCTAATTTACAATGGTGCCTCCCTTATTTGTGCTCTTCCTTATTTGCAATTGGACACAGTGAACTAGAAAACTGGTCTCTAGGTGAGAAGTGTGATTTAATTGATTGAAGTGATAATACCTACCTTAGAGGAGTTTTTCATTCTATTTTTCTTCACCGTGGTGAGATTATATCCATGGAACATGAGTTGTTGATGATAACACTAATATATGATTTTAGGGAGTAGTGTACAGTCATAGTGTCATATTATTGTAAAGTGCGAGAAAAACCCTATGACGAATTATGATATGTGATCTAGATCTGGAGGTGATCTATAGGTGTTTAGGTGGATAAATCTAGTGAGTACCGATGAGATGGGATGGGGGAGGGCATGATCACTATAATTTTTATTTCATATGATTAGGCCCATTATTTATTTTATCCATTTGTTTTATAATGGTATTTTTGTTCATATATTATTTTTTTCATTGGGATATCTATTTACAAAATTATTGTTTTCATTATCATTGGATAATTATTATTGATGAATAATCCCACTTTGATTTCCCATTATCATTTTTATTGATATAATTATTATTTTCCATGATATTTCAGGTTTTAATTATTGAAGGATAGTAAGATGGTTGATGGTTCGGGTGAGACTTAAATGATAGATTATTTATGGATATAGGTGATACTTATTAATAATGAAATATGATGATATGGGAGTTCCTCTATGGTATATCTCAATGGGTTATAAGGGTACACAAGTTATTTATTATAGATAAATGGAACCTGGCCTAAATTGGGTAGCCAGTATGGGTTTTTGGGATCTACGTGTCTTCTTCTCCATGATGTAATACATGTATTAATTGTATGAAAATTCATTGGTTACATTTCTAGGTGGGTTTATTTGTACTTTCCATGCATTTTCACATTCACACACTTGATCATTAGATCTTAGTATGTTGAGGTAAGTGGGGTAATCCTACTAGGTTATTGGACTCACCTTCTACATGTGTATACAATATGGGTTTCAATAAACATGGTTATACCTTATTATTTATAGTAGGTATGTGTATCATCTTGGAGCTAAAGTTATATCCCTTAATGAGAAGCATTATGGAGACTGAGGATTCAACATGAGTTTATTATGTGAGTTAGGTCCAATGCTATTATACTTTATTTCTTATTTTGTACTACATATGTATAGGTTGAGGGACCTTTCTGTTTTTTTTTGTGATGACTATTTTATATATTTATAGATTTTTTTCTCAATTATATTTGATGAATATCATGTAGAATATTTTAATTTTATATTCTAGACTATTAAATTGCATCTTAGATCCCTATTTTATATTTATTGATTTTAGGTATGTATGTTGTACAAATGGGTCATACTAAAATTTCAGTAGATTTGGGAATGATCCCTTTTTTATATTTCATGAAATAGTTTTACTAATACTATTTAAAGCCTTTAATTTTAGATATCAACCCCTAGAATATGGGGAGGAACACCTAAGTTTATCTAGAAATCTGGCTCAGGAACTATTTGGGTAGACTGATTCAAAATTTTATAGAGTAGGACTCAAAGGAGATAACTCTTAAATGAGGTAGGTGATCCATAAATTATTAATCTATACATATAATATTTTTATTTTATAGTGTTATATATATGAATTTTTAATAAATATGATGATCCTATTTGGTATGCAATGAATATTTTTCTCACAATGAAAGAGTCATGGAATCATTGATGATTGTGTCATTATGTTATGTTCATGTTGGTTATAAAAAAATACATTTGGATTTTTCTAAGGGTGAAATTGGGTATTAGGGGCCTAGGTTGAACACTTTTATTTGCGTATGGATTGTTTCATTAAGAAAAGTTGAGTGATTGGTGTGTTGGAGATAGGTTCACAAAGATGAGGGTATGGTTGTTATAAAGGTTGGAGGAAGGCTATAGGGACTTGTAAATAAAATTTGGGTGATTGGATGGTGTAGTATGGGATAGAATATGAGATTAATTTTAAATTCAAATGTTAGTTAAGGAAATATTTCAATGATGGAATAAGGTGTAGTTTAACTATGTAAAATGGTCCACTTGGATGGGACTATGGGGTGGATACTAGTGAATAGATCACCTAAAGTCCTATGGGTGTGGTTTGTCTATAATAGAGGCATATTTATTTTTATTTTTATTATGGTGTTGAATAAGTGGATGTTTTGGGAGATAAATGGATCCTTTATGATCTTTTGATATTACCTTTAGTGGGATAAGAAATGCCTAGGATGGTAGGCCACAGCAAGGCTTGTTCTTTAAGATGGATGGTCACTATCATAGGGATAACCTTGAAATTGGTTTTGAGATGCATGAGAGGCATTAGGGTTAGCTGAGTATTAAGTCAAGAAAATTGATATGTGTGATTCCAGGGATGCATCAAGGTATGGTTAAGGGCTTGGTATATGTGATGTGACTCCATAGTTATTATTGGTTATTTTGATGGTATCTCAGATGCCAAGGGATAACTGTGAACCCAGTTCTCATTTGGTTGTTTGTTTTCTATAGGGTATGGCTATAATATTGGTCCATAACCATTTATTGGAACTTTCTAGGGGAGGGACACATGTCATTTCATCCATACAATTATTCTAAAGTAATTAAAATGAATCATATCATTTGCGTGGTTCCTTCTAAGGGATGATAATGAGTCTGGTCCTTTCTATGGTTCCTTCAAAGGGATGGTGAAATTCTAAGACCTCTAATAGTTTCTATTACCAATGGATTGATAGGGTGGATATCAGAGTGCCATTTAAAATTCACTATCAGATTATGCATGTATTCATATACATATATATATATATATATATCTATTAATATATTTTATGGGGTACATTGGTGGTGACCTACTTAGTTTTATACTAACACCCTATACATTCACCTCGGTGGATGTGAAACCCTTATAGTTGAGTTGTAGGTTAGTTAATGGGTTTAATAGAATATATTGGTGCATGAGTGTTTATAGGGATGAAAGTGGGTTTAGAGGTGAGGTCTAGGAATTGGTTAGATATAGTTTTACTAGTTACTTATTTATTTTATTCTTCTTCAATATGTATAATTTACCCAGAGAGGTAAATCTAATGTTTGATGAATGTTTAATGAATAAAATGAGTCCATTTTTATGTAATATGGTTATGTTTTTATTATGGTTTGTACATAATTATAATTCTATAATGATTTCTATTTTAAATGATTTATGTGTTATTATGTTTTATTATTGTTATATGGTAATTGTATTGAAGTTATAATCTCCTTGTTGTATAAATTATACCCACATTTCTATATGAAAAACTATGGAACACAAGGAGGTTCACCTGATGTGACGTGGAAACCCAACTTGGTATTATCCGTGTTGACTGAGTCAGGGTAATTAAAAATGGTATCATATCTCCCATATTGTTTATTTGTATTATGATATTAGGGTTGAGGTAGATAAAGATATTTCTAGTCACAAATTGGTATGAACACCTATTTGTACATCATGAATATTTGAATAATGGAATTATAAGTTACTAGGGATACCTGATATTGGTTGTTTTATTTTTTTTGTTATAGTTTAATTATTTGTCTTTCTAAAGTATGATATATATGTGTGTTGATTTGGTTTTACTCTTAGTCAAGGGTGGTAAGAGTCAATGTGTTTATGAATTATATTTAGCACTTAGGTTCACATAATATACACATTAATGTGTGTGATTAAAAAAATTAATAATAGGCAAAAAAAATTTTGGAAAATATTTTCAAGAGAAGGATTTTTAAAAGGGTTTTGGAAAATATTGTTTTTTTAACCAAAAGTAAAAAATAAATTTTCAATATTTTCTTAAATAATGTTTTAGGGGAATGCTAATTAACTAAACCATATGATCATGTTTTATGGATGTTATCAATTTATGACGATTTATAATATGCATGTGGTGTGATGCAACCCTTTAATGGGTGAGATAAGTATTTTATATCTTGGGTTTCATTCTATAGAGGCGTGAGATCTCTTGGGTATGAATTATTATAGTCAATATATTATTAAAGTATGTTTAAGTTATGGGAATCAATTTCCTTGGTTTTATTTGGTATCGAAATTATGTCTAGGGGTTAATGGATATAAGCATGGGAGGCTTGGTTTATGGGTTTATATATGAATTATATGTTTTATGGGATGAAATACCTTAAGTGGGTTTAGTATGATATGGGGTGTCATGGGTATTTTGGTAATGAATTCAAATATAATTATTTGTTTAATGTGGATTAGGAGTGATAGATTATATCTAATGGTCCATAACCTTGATATTTAGGTAATCCTAGTTTTGGTGTGATAAGACTCATAATGGAATGGGTTGAGTGCGATTTTAGGTTTGTATGGGATCATGTTCTCACTTACAAATGAGATATGAGTTCTTGGAGTTGGTTTGGGTTAGTTAATCCTTAATTAACTTATATTCAAGTGAGGGAAAACATGTATGACCTATTGAATTTGGAGGATAATTATAGGTCATTACAAGAATTTGGTTTTGAGATTTCACTCTTATATAAGAGGAAATATAGTACATGGTTATGCAATTTACATTTATGTAGGATGATGCAGAGTGAGATAAATCATGTGATGATGTGATCATTGATTATCTTTAGATATAACTAGTATGAGAAATGGATTAACCATGCAGATTGGAATATGTTTATATATTTTTAATCCATGGTACTGGTTTGGGTCTATAAATCCATGTGAGACATGGTAGATTAGTGATATGATATGAAAAATTATTAGGAAGCATGATAATTTTAAGAAATGGTGTTCCTTAAGAGTAGGAAATGTGGGGAATGGGAAGTACATGTTGAGTGAGCTTGTTTTTAGGGGAATTATCTTGGGGAAAAGTTCTTGGGAAATTATACAATGAAAGGGTCATTTTTAAATGACCATCAAGAAAGTATCTTGGTGTTGATTAGTAATTACCATGGGGAAATCATTCGTGGAACATCATGTGGAAATTGGGATAGTATTTAATGGATTTTCCTTAGTTAACTACCCTTGGAGGGATTATGTTATAAATATTTGGAAATATTGATGAGGGGTTTATAAAGGGAGAATGTTAGGGTTCAAGATTTGCAAATTAGTCATACCATATAAGATCATATTGGAGTGTTTAATTTTTGATGTATGTAGTTGGTTATATTATGGTTATGATATTTATAAGGGATGTTTCAAATTAATAAGGTTAAGACTTTAATTTAGTATAAGACCATAAAATTGGAAGGGATAGATAAGGTGAGGTTTTATACATAGTGAATTGGGACATTAGTGATGTTTTTAAAGACTTTTTATATTTGGGTATGAATTCTTATATAAATTCATGTAGGTATAGTGTAGAAGCTATTAGTGGCCTCCTTTTTTAGAATGTTAATATTTTCATTTTAGTGTGGGAGTTTTAAAAGGTTAGATGACTTGTGGTTCAGGTTTTACATGTTCTAGTTGTATAATTAGTGTCCATAGGAACAAAGTATTGTTATGATGAATTATATGTGATGATAAATAATAGTGGTGAGGAGTGTTAGGATGCCTATAGACCTAAAATTTAGGTTCCATTGATGAGTTTGTTGGGTTTTGGAAAGTAAGGATGATGAGTTATATAATTTGATAAATTTTGAAATCTAGGAGAGATAGTGTGGGTTGGATGATGATATGGATTATTTTTTGGTTCGAAACACCCTATCAGTCACTAGAAGGTGTGGCCCTTGTGGATAAAAATTAACTTAGGTTATGCAATGAGTGTATATAATCAGAAAACTAATAGTTTCCAATGGATAAATGTTTTTGTTTTTCGGAACATGTTTCTAGGAGCTAAGTGAGCATGGATTCCATTGAAAATAATTCTATGACGGAATAATTAAAAATATTACGGACTTATTCTATATCAATTCATATGATCTGGTTGAGTGATGTGTGTGGAGTGAAGGTTTTGGCCATAATTGAAGTGTTAATAGAGGCATAGAAAACTCATATTTTAGTCATAATCAAAGAATAATCCATGATGTACATGATGAAAAACATCATGAAAAATGGAATTAAATCAAAGATTAATTGAATTGTTAATCCCAGAACAAAAAATCAAGATCATCATATATAATTTATAATTAATTTATAGATATATTTATAATTAAATGTATCTTGTAATTCTTTATCCATCATTGAATAAGTAGATAAATCTTATTATACCATTTTCATATTAGAGGAATCAATAATATATACCCTCTAGTGGTGATCTAAACGTACTTCAAAAACCTATAATCATCACCATAGAATTATTTGGGTGATAGCATAGATGAATGTAACACTTGTGATGATCACCAATGATCGAAACTGAATCCTTCAAGGGGAGAAGAATTCATTCAGTTGGATGAGTAAAATTTATCTACATTATTCAAAGTATTCTAAGGATGATCTCTCAAGGAATCGAGAGAGTAATCACTTGAATTCATTGTGAACAATGATGGAATGTGGTTCTCCAGTAAGAAAATTCCATAATTTTGTATAAATAGTGCTAGGGTTAGAAAATAATAATTGCACAAGGGATTTTATTATTTTTCTTAATCTCTCATGAATCCCAGGTCTATATAATAATAGAATTATTATTATTTAATTGACATGTGCTAACTCATGGATAAAATTAATAATAGTTTATTTAATAAATTTATTAATATTAATTCAAATAACATTGAATAAGTGTATTTATAATTTTAGAAAGGTTGGTTTTGATTTATAAACCCATAATTTACATTTTAGAATTTATGTTATATTTTTCAAAAAAAATATTTCTAATACATTACATATTTATTATTTTAAAATTAAATTTTATCAATTTTAAAAATTAAATTAAAAAAATGGATTTAAAATTTGGAATCATTTGGTCCAAATTATATTATAAGGACCATTTTATTTTTGGACATAAAGGATAAATAACCTAGGTGAAAAATAATCACTGTGGTGAAAACAAAAATGATAAAAGTGGTAAACCTTATATGTAAAGGTACTAAAATGTTTCTTTTTGAATGGTGGAGTTTTTTATCAACATAATATCCTATACAATCCATTATTTATAAATTTTTACTCACTTTCCTTGAGAGTGACTGCCTATTATTGGATATTTTTGGGTATTTACAAAAATGACACTCCTTTTAAAAGGGACACTACTCTTCTCAATTACACTCTCACCAAATCCTCCAAATTTCTGCCAAAAATATGCCAAAAACTCTCCTTTATACTAATATAAAAATTAATGAGGATTTTTTCAAGAAAAGTCCACCCCTATGGGTTTAATCCCCTTCACAAAGGATATAATACAAGGAGTGTGGTATAAGTTGCTGACCTATCTTTATTTCTTTTTTCTATTACTTTGTCTACATTTGTTCTCCTAAAACTTTATTTCACAATATTATGATGATAAAATAAGTATTATCATTATAATAATATGTTATTATAATTATGGTATAATCATTAACCACCCTCCCAATTTTTGTTAATAAAAATGGAAACGTGAATCCTACGTTGTGTGGGATCTCGCCTCCATGAATAAACAATTTTCAATTTCCTTCACTTCCAAACATGGCATGTTTTAGTTTAAAGTGTATGATTATATATGAAAAATATAAATAATATATATCATTTATTTTTTTATTTTTTGATATCATCAAAGGTAACTATAGTTATAAGGTAATCCATCGATATCAGTAAATAACTCAAAACTAGTTCATCACCATTTTCAACATCATGAAATTTGACTAAAACTCTCATATAATATTATTATAACATTATAAGTCTTTATAAAACATCAATTATATTTTCTTTAATTGTTTTTATATTATGATATTTTGGTAAAAAGTAATATTGTCACCGCTATTAAAAACCTAGTTCAGAAAGGTCAAGATTATTTACACCTGAACTTGAAAAGAGATTTCAATAATCTAATAAATTAAGAGAATTGCTATTAATGAATATTTTAAATATAAATTTATATTAATAATGTTATGAAACAGGTAATTAATATGTTTTTATTTATGATATAGGAGGTTAAAACACTTCATGGAAATCAAGGTTAAGGGTAAGGGACTTGGTAACACAAAATCCTTTCTTTGAGTTATATAATTTTTTATTTATCTTCATTATTACAAGACCTTACATTGTGAATGATATTGTCATTTTAAATTCTAGGTAAAAAGATATTTTGATTCAAATAAACTATCATGAATTCTTTTTATTTCAATTATTTTTAAGAAAACCATGGATATTGTTTAAAAGAGGCTCATACTATGAAATTTACATCAATGATTTCAAAATGTATTCAAAAAGACATTTTTATGATTTGGTTTTAATTATCTTAAAAATGATGTACCTAAAATGTAGTTATTTTTCATGTTTTGACCTATATTATTCTTTTTATTATGTTATTATTATTTTTGATCAAGTTTTCAGTATATAATGATTTAGTTCATGATATTATTTTATAACTTTTAGATGTTTTTGAAACCCTTTTTATTTCCATGGGTTCCTTATGAAAATTGAATGATTTTCATTTTATTGTTTTTTGAAACCTATATTAAATTTATGTTTTCTTTATGATGAGAAAGGTTAATTATTTTTAAGTGGAACAAAAATGTGTGGATTATGATACAGATGGTACCTATATCTCTCACTAATGCATTGGGTAAATGATTATATCTCATGAGATAGAAATGTTATGTGAAAAGATTAGCGAGTAGCTAGGTTCATAAAGGGTGAGTGTGATGGAATTTATAACTACTCAATATTTTATGTGTTAATTGGTTAGAAATTATCTAGGTTCAAAAAGGGTGAGTCTGATAGTGTTTAGCTATACTCACAATTTTATGAGTGAAAGAGTTGGTGGGTAACCTAGTTCATAATGATAATAAATATTGTACTTATAATTGTGCCAATTTCTTTCTTATTTTCATTGATCATGTTATATGTTTTTTTTTTATTTTCTCATACCATGGTAAAAGTGTTATCATTTGAGTTGATATGTCTATATTTCACTCATATAGTTAACTATTATTGATTCATGTTCTTTTAAATAAGGTATTTATTTCTTATCCATGATTTTATATATGTTTATGATCTAACCATTGTGAACTTTAATATGTTATCCCTGATTGAGCATTTTATCTCACCCATTATTATGTCTCCCATTCCCCAGTACTTGAAGATGATAATGGAGCATGGAATGTCTAAGAGTGTATTTAGTTTATGGATAAATGTTTATATCTTGTAAAATAAGTGTATTTATGTATCTAGTTTTCCATAAACAAAGCCTTTAGGTCCTTGGGTTGTGTGACTTTTTATGGGATGAAATAATTAAACTATGGTATCAATATATTATTTATGTATGTTTATATTGGGTCACTTTAGTTGGTATCAAAGGTTGAATTTAGTTATTTTTGGAAACTAGGATGAGGAAACTTTTGTGAGAACACTTAGGATAATATTAAATATAGGAGAACATCCTAAGTTATGGTAAAGAAAATAGTTTCGTTTTTCTAGAAATAGATCTCTGTTTGGATTATATAAGTGTATGTGGTTTTGGAAGTGATTCATCCTCAGGTAATAAACCCAAAATGATTTGGTTGAGTTTATCTCAAACATAATACTAGTACACATTTAATGGGACCTTACTGCAAACCTAGTTTGACACTCTTGAGGTATATGCTTAGGTTAACTAACATTTTCTTTATGAACCATTATAAAGGATTTATTTCTTAGTTAAATTGGGGTATTAGGTTGATAAGTGTAATATAAACCAACCTAAAGTAAGCTTGGTCAAACTAAGATTTATATAGGTTTAAAAAATAAACTATAGGACAATGTGATAATGTGATAGAGAAAGGCATTTTAAGGTTGAATACCTTTTATGACTATGATAATCTCTCTGTATTGTTAATGTTTCACCTCTCTTGTCAACCCTTTTAGTTTTAATAATTGATGGAACTAGAAGGAACCAAGGGTGTGAAGGAAAACATGAAGATGAACTCAAATGAATAGCCCATCGAAATGGTAACTAGAATGAAAAACCTTGTGATTATTCCAAACCCAATATCACAAAATATGATTAAAAATGTGAAAATAGTTGAATTCCCAAAAATACAAAAGAAGATAATGATAGAGTCTCATAAAATATCAAGTGATTAATACGATTAATGAAAAAATATTCAATTCCCTATATGTCAAAAATTTTGGATGAATCACCAAGGGAGTTTCCTAAAGGGGACTGGAAGATGATTTAATTGTGGAATAGGGGGTCATTGAGCATCAAAATGTCATAGAAAAATAAAGAGGCTGGTTATCATGACGGGAGTTGAAAAAATACATACAAAGGCACCACTAATGGGCTGATGCCTTAATTATGGAAAATATTGACATTACCCAAGTTAGTTTCATAAATATAAGAAGGATAAGAATGACAGGTATAGAAAACCACCACAACCAAGTGAAAAATGTTGATCATGTTCAATGACTTCCTATGAGGTGGATTTAAATAAATAAATCCTCTTATTTCAAATTTTCAATATGGTATCTTTATTCTAGCCACTCTATATTTCCTATATATTTTTTCTAAGTATACCCCCTGATGTTTATTTATCAAATGAAATATATATTTGTATGATGGATTCATTTTTCTATTTAAGTTTATAAGAATATAAATATTTTTATGGGTAATTTAGATGGATTTGATGTAATAGATTAACTATTTTATCATAGACTCTATATTCACTGATCAAGGTTATATTTCCCAAAACATCATCACTACTAAAAATGGATTGGAAAAAAATAGTGACCAACAACCATTGTGGAGAGATCTTAACATCTCCACAATAGCAGATGACACCAATAAATCATCTCTGTGATCATACATCAATCCACCGCCACTGTATTTTGGCCTGTATGTTTCTAGAGAAGATAAAAGAACCATGCTAATGGTGGATATAGAACACAACCCCCTTTTCCACCACTAGTAATGGAAAATAAAATGGTTAAGTTAAAAAGGGAGACCACCCAGTGATCTCAAGGTTAAGAGTAGTTAGAGAATTAATTTCAATACCCCAAAACATGTGAGCCCATGTGGAGTGTGTGGGAAATAGTTTAGGTCTTGAAAGGCCCTATTTAGACACATTAACTTCCACCCAGAGCAGACATGATGATGTGTCTATCCCCACCAACCTTTAACTGAGAGGGTTTTATGGAATGGGAAGTGAAAGGATTGGTGAAATAAGTAGGTGTATAGATAGGTAGTTATATATTGAAGTTGGAAACATGAGAGAGGGATAATACATAGAGGTAATATACTGATTCCAAGGATAAAACCACTCTATAAGGGGTTAGGAGGGGTCTGAATGTGGATCTCAATGATCCCTATAAGTATGAGAATCATTCTTCATTGAATTCATCTTTCGATCTCAAAATTTTTCTAGCACTTTTAGGCTAAGGAATCATGCAGGATGATGGAAAGGTGGGTGTGGTGTAGCTATTATGAAAATAGATAATCACATTTCATACCCAAAAACAATTAATGATAATCTATTACTACAGGTCTGAACTATGAAGTTAAGAGAAATTATAATAAGTCTTAACACCAAACCATGGGAGACATTTAACTCAAATGATTGAAAAACAATTTTGGGATTGTGCTTATTATAATTGAATATATGTGATTTATAATTTATTAGAAAATTAAATCTCAAGTCATCTTATAGATACACTTATATAACTTTGTTAAAAAGTAATAATTAAAATTGAGAGGATGCAATTTATTTACCAGGGGGGGGAATGTAACGAATCAAGATTTAACTATATTTTATACTTAAATAAATATAATGTTAATATCATGTATCACAGGTAAAATAAACTTAAAATGGAAAACATGATATATTTTGAATATTAAACGTGAATGTTAAAACTTAGTTGTTAAATCAACTCATATAAATTGAAGTAACCATAATACAAAATCAATAATGAAAGTAAGAAGAAATGGAATCCAAAATTGGAAGTCTTCCTTATGAAGACCATTTATCCAAACTTTGAAGGTA
Source organism: Viscum album (assembly GCA_963277665.1). Classification (NCBI taxonomy): domain Eukaryota; kingdom Viridiplantae; phylum Streptophyta; class Magnoliopsida; order Santalales; family Viscaceae; genus Viscum; species Viscum album. Next base: position 751,053,784 of record OY728132.1, on the reverse strand, counting down.
GGTAGATTTTATAGGGTTTTCCCTTGATGAAGCCCACGCTTAACTTGAGAAATTACAATTTAAGCAAAACTATATACATGAGAATTTCAAGCTTGCAGAGATTGGCATAAGATCCATTCTTGCTGAAATCCCACCTGAAATCACAAAAAAATATTATCTTACGCTTAGGTATTACCCATAGATCATAATGGTTTATTTAATTATAAATTAGTATTATATAAAAATGTAATAAAATATTTAGATATATCACATATTCCTATACTTTTCGAAAAGTCATTTTAGCTAAATTCACTTTATGCTTAAAAAATGCATTTTTTAGCAATTGGAATTCTATTTCAATGAACTAAATTTATTTTGAGTGAATAATAAAAAGATATATTAATACTATATTAGTTATAAATTTATAAAAAATATATAGTTAATATACCAAAAGTCACTTTTCTATAAAAAAATTTCGCTACATTTTATGTTTTTAATTAAAAAAAGTTATAAATTTTAGAATATAAATTTTAAAAAATTAACACAATTTTTTGGATTTATCAAGGAAATATTATCTTAATATTTTTTTTTCTATTTTTCTAAAATGATTAATTTTTTTGGGTGAATAGTGAAAAATACTGTATTTATAAAAACATTACTTTATGACATTATTTGAATATAAGTATGAATTAAAAGTTTATAAAACCCTTTTATAAGATGTAATGTTTATTTTATAAATTAATTTATAATTATAAAATTGTTTTTTATTTATAAACCCATAGTTATCATTTTAGAATTTAAGTTATATTTTTCATTTTTTAATACATTACACATTTAGTAGTTTAAAATTCAATTTTATCACATTTAAAAATTGAATAAAATAAAAATGGATTTAAAATTTTGAATCATAATTTACAAATTATATAATAAGGAACATTTTATTTTTTTACATAAAGGATAAATTACATATGTGAAAACTAGTTACTGTGGTGAAAACTAAAATCATAAAAGCGAGTAACCTTAAGGGTAAATAACCTAAAATGTTTAAAAAATGTTTATTTTTTAATCTTAGAGGTGTTTCTAGACCTTATATCCTCTATAATACATTATTTTTTAATTGTTAGGCATTTTCTATGTGAGTGGCTTCCAATTATTGAATAGTTTTGGGTATTTACAAAAATAACACTCTTTTTCACTTTTAAAAGAGGCCCTCCTCTCCTCACTTTTCCTCACAAATAACCCCCAAATTTCTGCCCCCAAAAATGTCCAAAACCATCCTAAACACTCATATAAAGATTAATTACATTTATAACTCTCAAAATACCATCCCCAAAAGGTTTAATCCCCGTTTCAAAGGAGATAATATAAGGAGCGAGGAGTAAGTTACCAACCTCTACTTTTTTCTATTTCTTTATGTAATTTTATCATAATAAAATTAAATTTTACTAAATTAAAATGATAAACTAAGTATAATTATTATATTATTATATTATTATAATTATGGTACAATGATTTACCATCCTCCCCTTTTCTATTAAGAAAAATAGAAACGTGGATCGTGCGTTGTGCAAACTACCGCCTCCATGAATAAATGTGTTTTATTTTTCTTCACTTACATACTAGGATGGTTTTAGTTTTCTTTGGATGATTATATATGATAAATATAATCAATATATATCATTAAAATATTTCTTTTTTGATAACACAAAAGTTAATTATAGTTATAAGTTAATCCATCGATATCGGTAAATAACCCTAAACTAGTTCATATCTATTTTCGACATCATGAAATGTGACTAAAAATATAATATAATTGTATTATAACATTATAAATATTTATAAAAAATAAATTATATAAAATTTAATGGTTTTAAAATGATGAAATTTTGTATAAAAAGGAACACCGACATGACTTTTAAGAACCTAGTACGAAACAATCAATATTATTAACACCCAATCTTATAAAGAGATCAAAAAAATATAATATGTTAAGATAATTTTTATTAATTAAGAGTCTAAATAGAAATTTATATGAATAAGGTCATGAAATAGGTGATTAATATTTTTATATTTATGATACAGGAGGTTAAATCACTTCTATGGAAATCACGTTCTTCCAAGACCTTAAATTTTAAATTATGTCATCTTTTTTTATTTCCAAGTAAAAAGAGTTCTTAATTGAAATCCAATTTCATGATTTTTTTCCTTTCACATATTTTTAATAAAACAAATGATACTTTTTAAAAATATTCTCATACTATTACTTTTACATCAATGATTTTAATTTTTTTTTCAAAAAGTTCTTTTCATAATTTGGTTTAAATTGTCTTTAAAATGATCTACCTCCAATGGATTTAGGTTTCAGGTTTCACCCTATATTATTCTTTTTATTATGTGATTATTTTGGGTGATCAAGTTTTCCGTATAAAATGATTTATTTCATGATATTATTTTATAACTTTTGAAAATTTTATCAAACCCATTTTATTTCCATGGGTTCCTTATAAAAATTTATTATTTATTATTATTATTTTATCTAACCCATTTTATTTTTTTGGGTTCTTTTTTATGTGAAAAGTGAATTATTTTTTATGTAGCACAAAAATGTATATATTATGGGACTCGTTGGACCTATATCTCCCTCCAATACATTATGTAAGGTATTATATCTCATGGGATGAAAATGTTATGTGATCAGGTTAGAAAGTAGCAAGATATTCAAAGGGTGAGTGTGATTGCGTTTAACTATACTCAAAATATTACATGTAAATAGGTTATAAAGTAGCTAGGTTAAAAAAGGGTGAGTGTGATGATGTTTATCTTAACTCATAATTTTTTGAGTTAATGGGTTTTCTGGAGACCATGTTCATAATGATAAGAAATACTATGTTTATGATTATGACACTTTCTTTCCTACATTCATGGGTCATGTTATATACTTCATGTTTTGTTTTATCAAACCATGTTAAACGTTTTGTAATTTGATTTGATATATCTAGCTTTCATTCTTATGGTTAACACTTATTGATTTATGTTCTTTTAAATTAGATATTTTTTCTTATTCGTGATTTTCCATATTTTTTATGATCTAAACATTATGGTCTTTAATATGTTAACCCTTATTGAGTGTTGATCACACCCATTCTTATGTTTTCCATTCAAAAAGATTTTAAGATGAAAATGTATCATGGAATGTCTAAGAGTGGATTTATTTTATGGAGAAATGTTCACAACATGTAAAATAAGTGTTTTTATATTTCTATTTTTCAAGACACTAATCCTTTCTATCCATGGATTGTGTGGATTATTGTGGAATTTAATAACTAAACCATGGTATAAATGTATTATTTATATATTTTTATCTTGGGTTTCTTCAGTTCGTATCAAGGGTAGGTTTTAGTTATTTTGGAAACTAGGATGATGAAACTTCAGTGAGAACCCTTATTATAATCCTAAATTTTAGAGAACATCCCAAGTTATGGTAAATAAATAAGTTTGTTTTTTCATAGAAATACATATTTTTCTAGATACTACAAGTGGATGTGGTTTTGAAACAGATGAATCAGGAGGTAATGAACCTAAAAAGTGTTTTTTGATTATATCTCATAAATCATTCTAGTGCGCGGTGAATGAGACCTTATTGCGTACTTGGTTTGACAATCTTAAGGAATATGATTATGTTAACTCGCATTTTCTTTATGAAATATTATGAAGTACTTATTTACATGTAACATTAAGGTTTCAGGTTGAGAATCCTAATATAACCTAAACTAAAGTAACCTTGGTCAAACTAAAATAGTTTGAACTAAAGGAACTACAGTCCAATGTAATAATGTGAAAGAGAAAGATATTTTAAGGTTGAATTAATTTTATGATTATAATAAAAACCCTATATTTTTAATGTTTCACCACTCCTGTTAACCCATTTTTTTAGTAATGGTCGGTACTAGAAGGAACCATGGGTGTGATGGAAAATGAAAAGATTACCTTAACGAACAATCCATGAAAATAAGAACTGGAATGTGAAACCTTATGATTATTCCAAACCATCTATCACGAAATACGATTAACAATGTAAACATTGTTGAATTACCAAACACACAAAATAATAGAAATTTATAGTCTCATAAAATATAAATTTACAATGATGGAGGAAATAATGTTCAATTCACTATATGTCAAAATTTTTGGAAGAATCACCAAGGGAATTTCCTCAAGGGGATTGAAAGATTATTTACTTGTGGAAGATGGGGTCATTCAGCCTAAAATATTATATGAAAATAAAGAGGTCAATTAGCATTATGGGAGTAGAAAGATGCATCCAAAGGCAACACTAACCGTCTCATGCCTTAAGTGTGGAAAGTATGGACCAAGTTAGTGTTATAAATCCATCGAGGATAAGATAGATAGGCATGTAAAAACACCACAACCAATGGAAAAAGGTGTATCATGTTCAATGAATTATGATGAGGTGGATTGTCATAAATAAATCCTTTAATTTAGAATTATAAATATGGGATCTTTATTCTATCCACTATATGTTTCCAATATTGTTTTATAAGTGCACCACCATGCTATTTGTTTATAAAATAAAATATCTAATAGTATGATGGTTTCTTTTCAAAATTTAATTTTATGAGAATATTAATATTAATATGGGTAATTTAGACTGATTTTACATAATAAATTAACTCTTTAAACATATATTCCACATTATCCAATCATGGTTATATTACCCATACAATCCTCACTATTAAAAATGGATGGGGTTAGAAATAAAAACCCAAAACTTCCATGGATATATATTAACATCATTATAACAAAATATGACACAAATTAATCATCTTCATGATCATCCATCAATTAACCGGTACCACCACTCTGTGTAGGACTCGATGTTTCCAGAGAAGTTGAATCACCATACCAATAATGGGTGTATAATACAACCCCCCTCCACCACCACTCGTGCCACAAGACACAATGGTCAATTGAAAAAGGTGGCCACCTAGTGACCTTGGGGTTGGTAGTAGTTCAAGAATCAAAATTTATTCCCTAGAACACATGCACCCATGTAGCATGAGTGGGAAACAATTTGGGTGTTGGAAGGCCCTATTTGGACACATGAAATGACACCTATAGTCTAATTGGTGAGGCATCCTTCCCCCACCAACCTTTATCCGAGAGGGTTTTAATGGAGTGGGAAAAAAAATTATTGGTGAAATATGAAGGTGAAAAGATGAGTGTTTGTATGTTGAAGTTGGAAATGTCAGCAAGGTATAAGAAAGAGTGGGAATGGGTCGGTTCCAAGGAGGCGACTACTCTAGAAAGGTCCAAGATGGTTATGAATGTGGATCTCAATGATCCTTATAAGGAGGAGAAGAATTATTCATCAAATTCATCTTTTGACCTCAAATATCAACTGTAACTTTCAAGTTGAGGATCCATGGTTGTGATAGATAGGTATGTATGGTGAAGATATTATAAAAATTAGTAATAAAATTTCCCACCTTAAACTAATTTATGATAATCTATCATTGCAGGTATAAAATATGAAGTCAAGAGAAATTAGAATAAGTCTTAAAACCAAACCATGAGAGGTATTTGACTCAAATAGTTAAAAAATATTGGGATGGTTCTTATTATAAGTGAATATATGTGATTTATACTTCATTAAAAAAAAATCTCGATTCATCTTATAGATACCATTAGCTATCTTCATTAGTAAGTAATAATTAAAATTATGGGGACACAATTTATTTAAGGGGGGATGTAACGACTCAAGATTTCACTATATTTTATACTTAAATAAATATTATGTTAATAGAATGTCTAACATGTAAAATAATATTAAAATAAAAAACCTTGATATATTTTGAATATTGAATATGGCTGTTAAAACTCATTCATTAAATTAGGTGGTATAAATAGAAGTAACCATACTATAAAATAAAAAATGAAAGTAAGAAAAAAAAGAAATTCATAAGTGTATGTATTCTTTATGAAGCCCATTTTTATGAAATCATATGGGAGGTAGCTTCACTAGGGGTTTCCCTTGACCAAGCCTAGGATGAACTCGGGTAATTACAGTTTGAACAATGCCGTATATGAAACCAGTTCAAGCTTGTGGAAATTACTATAAAATCTATGCTAGCTAAAATTCCACCTAAAATAGAAACAAAATTTTATACGATGATTTGGTCTTTCACAGAGATAATAAGGGGTTATTTAAGTTTAAATTAATTTTATATTTAAATTTAATAAAATATTTAGATATGTTATTAATTTATGTACTTTTCAAAAATTCATTTATTCTAAATTCACTTTATGCTTAAAAAATGTATTTTTCAAAAATTAAAATTTTATTTCAAGGAAATAATTTTATTTTGAGTGAATAATTACAAGTTATATTAACACTAGATTAATAATTAATTTATAAAAAATATATAGTAAATACATATAAAGTCTTTTTTCTATAATTTTTTCCAATACATTTTATGATTTTAATTTTTTTTAAATTTTAGGATATTAATTTGAAAAAATTAATTCCATTTTTTTATTTATTAGGGGAATGTTATCCAAATTCTATTTTCTATAATTTTTCTAAAAATATTGATATTTATGTGAATAGTTTAAAATACCATTTTTATAAATAACATTACTTTATGACATTATTAGTATATAAATATGAATTTGAAATTTATAAAACCATTTTATAATATAAAATATCGATTTGATAAGTAAATTTATAATTTTAAAAAGTTTGTTTTTTGATTTAGAAACCCATGTTTTACATTTTAGTATTTGAGTTATATTTTTCTAAAAAAATTATTTTTAATACATTACACATTTAGAATTTTATAATTATAATTTATCACTTTTAAAAATTAAATAAAAATAATTGATTTAAAATTTGGAATCATTAGTACTAAATTATTTAATAAATAATAGTTTATTTATTGGAATAAAGGATAAATTACCTAGGTTAAAACTAGTTACCATGGTGAAAACTAAAATGGTAAAATTGAGTAACCTTAGACGTAAAGGGCCTAACATGTTTAAAAAATGTTTTTTTTGAATTTTGGAGGTTTTTATCAACCTTATATCATATAAATTTCATTATTTATCAATTTTTGTGGTACTTTACTTGAGTTTGACTTCCCATTATGGAATAGTTTTGAGTATTTACAAAAATTACACTTCTTTTTTACTTATAAAAGGGGAACCCCTATCCCCACTTCTCCTTACCCCCCCCCCCAAATTTTAGCTAAAAATCTACCTAAACATATATTACACACTCATATAAACATTAATGAGGTTTTGGTCTTCTCAAAATACCATCTCTTAATGGTTTAATCCTCTCCACAGTGGAGATAATCCAAGGAGTGAGGTATAAGTTACTAACTACCCTTTCTTTATTTTCTATTTCTTTATATATTTTTCTTCTCCTAAAATTTCATCTCAGAATATTAACATGATAAAATAAGTATCATTATTATACTATTATTTTATTATAATTATGGTACAAGAATTATCCACCCTCCTCTTTTTATTAAGAAAAACAAGTGTGAATCATGCGTTGTGCGGACTACTACCTCCATGAATAAACATGTTTCATTTTTATTCACTTACAAACATGGATGGTTTTAGTTTATAGCAGATTAGTATATACGATAAATATAATTAATATATATAATTAATATGTTTATCTCCATATAAAACAAAAACTAATGAATATTATAAGGTATTCCATCGATATCAATAAATAACCCAATACTTATTCATCACTATTTTCGACATCAAAAAATATGACTAAAAATCCCATGTAATGGATTTATAACATTATATGTATTTATAAAAAATCAATTCTAGTACATTTAATGGTTTTAAAATTATGAAATTTTAGATAAAAAGGGAGATCGACACTGCTTTTAAGAACTTAGTTCAAAACAGTCAAGATTATTAATACCCAATCATGAAAGTGATTACAATAATATAATACATGAAGATAATTTTTTATAATGAAGAGTATAAATGGAAATTTATTTGAATAAGGTTATGAAATAGATAATTAATATGTTTATATATATATAATACACATGGATCACTTTTTTGGAAATTAAGGGTAAAGGTAATAGACTTGGTAACTCAAAATCCTTTCTTTGGGTTAAAAAATTTCTTATTTAACTTTGTTCATCCAAGACCTTATATTTTTAATGATGTTATATTTTTTATTTCTAGATAAAAAGAGTTTTTAATTAAAAGACACTTTCATGAATTTTTTCCTTTTAATTATATTTAATAAAACAAAGGATAATATTTGAAAGGAGGCTCATAATACGACTTTTACATTGATGATTTCCAAATGTTTTCAAAAATATATTTTTATGATTTGGTTTTCATTATCTTCAAAATGATCTACATCAAATGGAGTTATGTTTCATGTTTCACCCTATATTATTATTTTTATTATGTACTTATTTTGGGTAATAATTTATTAGTATCAAATTATTTAATTACTGATGTTAGTTTATACTTTTTAGATGTTTTATGAAACACATTTTATTTCCATGGGTTACTTATGAAAATTGATTGTTTTTATTTTTTGTTTTGTTTTAAGAAACCCATTTTTTTCCATGTGTACTTTATGATTTAAAAAGAGAATGATTATTTAAGTGGAACATAAAAATGTGGATTATGGGATAGTTGGGACCTATATCTCCCTCAAATTTATTGGGTAAAGTATTATATCTCATGATATATAAATGTTATATGAACAGGTTAGAGATTAGATAAGTTCATAAAGGGTGAGTGTGATGGAATTTAGCTCTGCTCACAATTTTACATGTGAATAGGATAGAAAATATCTTGGTACAAAAGGGTGAGTGTGGAGGCATTTAGATATACTCACAATTTTATGAGTGAAAAAGTTGGTTGGTAGTTGGGTTCACAATGATAAGAAATCCTATATTTATAATTTTTCTACTTTGGTTCCTATGTTCATTATAACAACCTGAGATTTTCATACTCAAATATTACAAATACTTAGATGAATATCCAAAACAAACAAATTCTATAAATTACACAATCATAAATGTTTATATTCTTTATAGATTAGATATAAAATCTCCTTATTTTATGAAACATCTTCAACATCTCCTATAAAGATCTTTTCACATAGTACTCCTCTTAGGCATACCTTACGTAAACCTCTCTTCATCACCCGAGGAAGGAAACATAAGAAAGGGAGAGATCAGATGTTCTGTAAGGGTAAATATATATATGATATAAATCCATGATCTTATGAAAATGTAATATACACATAAGGTCACATGATTATGAACATAAATTAAGAATTTCATACCCAAACTATCATAGATCATAAACATGATTCATGCCATAAAACATTATCATTTCAGAAAACATTGGTCGTAAGAGTAATAAATCATCATAAATCAATCATAAACTATAATATAATTTCATAAAAGTATATATCCATCGTAAATATTGAAACAAATTTCATATTTCAAGGTTAAATAATAATACCATTAGTATAGTGGATTAGGACACACCTGTTTCTCACAGTGGATCTGAACGCACCTATTTCCCATAGTAGTTCAAGCCCATCGACTTGTTTCCCATTGTTATCTAATGAGAGATAAAGATTTAACCAATGAATTAGTGGGAGATATAGGTCCCATACATCACATAATAAAAACCATACTTATGTGTTCCACAAAATCATAAATCATTCATCATATCAAAACCCATGGAAAGAAATAAGTTTCATAAACATTTCATTATTTTATAACCCATGGAAAGATAACAGGATTCATAAACATCATTCCATCACAAACATAAACCATAAATAGAAATAATAAGGATGATAAACTTGTATCATATCCCTATTAAAACATAAGTAACATCAAATAATGTCATCTTAGATAAAAAAATATTTTGAAAGATCACTTGAAATAATTCTTAAGGAAAATATCCTTTGCATTTTGAAATATTTTTTTTGAAATCCCTGAAATTCAAAAGGAAAAAATTTTATTTGAAAATAACCTTGTTATATTTTCTAGGAAGCTTCAAATAATTAAGGAATAACAACATCAGGAAAAGCCACTCATGCTGTCTAAGTTAAAAGAATATATTTATTCCATATTTTTATCAACAAATTCACAAAGTACCTTGTTTGTAAATTGAAAAAAATATTCCTTTCAAATCATTTTATAAAAAGCAAAACATGGTTAAAAATTATTTTAAAAAATAGGAAAAATAATTTTTTTGAAAAAATTATTAGAAAAAAAGGACATGGAAGATAAATATTTTCCAACAAAGACTTAAATATAAATAATCTTGAATAATAATGAGATTGTGAAATAAACTGTTACCTCAAGTCTTACCTTTCTTCATTCATGTTAAAATATATTCTATAATTAATTTATTAAATAACCTTAATTATATCAAACAATTTATTATTTATTTATGGCATCTTATCACCCATTTATTAATAATTTGTCATTAAAATCACTATTTTGGGTGGTAAATGCTTCGTTTTCCAACCATGTTTCAGTTCAGAAGTCTCGGTACTTATAATTTGATCATGGTATCATAATTTCCAAAAAGTTAATCATGGTATAAAATTAATATAAAATAAATATATACATATTTATAATAATTCATAGAAACTAGAGATAGAAAAATGAATTACACTGTTTAGGGAGACGGTAGGTTGTACATACGCTTGAATACTGTTTTCATTTTTTAATTGATGGATTGAAAGAAAGGTAAATAATAATACACATTTAAAGAATAATTATTATATAATATATATAATATATATTCATTAAACCCATCATAATATCCATTCATAAAAAATGGTGATAAAAATGAATTATATCACTATGTGGGGATGGTAAGTCGTACATATGCACGAGTGATACTTTCACTTATTATTTGATGGGAAAGAGGGTGTAATAGCATTTTAATAATCATAATAAAATTTCAGAATATTTATGATACTGAATTTATTATTTTATGATAAAATCATAGATTTAAAGGAGGTAATAAAGAGTATAAAAAGAAGGTGATCGGTTAGAGCAGTTACCTATTCTTCAAAACATATCCATTAGATCTCCTCTAAAGAGCTCTATGGTTGGTCTATTGAGAATACCAGAATATCTATAATTTGAATAGGGAAGTTAAGAAGAGATATTGGTAGGGTATGGTTGATCTATATGGATTAAAGTGGGGTAAATAAGTGAGGGAGGAGGTTCTATTTTATAATTGAGGTGAGGGGAACCTTTGGAATCTCTCAAAATATTAAATTATAATAAATTCAGATTCTATCTAAATACCAAAAAATGACCATTTATTAAAAGATATGATAATATATTGTTTTAATATCATCATAAAATATATTTTAGACATGTTTTGGTGTCATTTTAAACCTTATCATTTTGATTAACTCTTATTTAACCTATTTTAATTTTAACTTTGGTAACAACTTTTTTGATATTAAAAATGTTTTAATTTTACTTATATGGTATCAATTAGACCCTAAATTTCCAATTTATGATATTTTATACTATATCATTATCAATTAATATTTTTTAATATTTTTAATATTTTTAAATAATTTAATAAATGTTGATCTCATAAAATATCATTATTGTCAATTTTTATACTATTCACTACTTTGAATTTTAGAAATATCAATAATTTTTTTAAAATTATAACCAAATATTTTATTATATCCCTAATATTTCAAGGTGATATAGTGAATTATTGTATTTTCTTAAATATCTCAAATTTTATTACTAATATATTTTTAATATCATTTATTTTATTTTTCTGTTAATTGAAAAATTACAACATCAACATTGTGTAAGAATTTAGGGTAATTATTTAATTACTAAAAACTTTAAATAAATTACAATTATAAAGATAAATCTTTTATATTTAAAAATACTATTTATAGTAGAATATATCCTATGGATAAAACCATATTAAAAAGTTTATAGTTATTAAAAACATGAATGTGACATCTTTGAATCTTCTTTAAAATTTTTTTTATAAAAGTTGTAATAAAATCCAAGTGTCCCCAAAAATACATAAATAAATTTATATCATGAAACTAAGTTTATTAAGTTCAAAATGGGTAATTAGATTCATCCATAACCTAATTTTATCCCCATGTGGACACATAAAATATATTTAAGACAAAATAGTTCCGTTTTGTGACTTTATTTGATTTGGATAATATATTAGTCATTTTCATGGAAAAGTGTCTATTAAATAAATAAATTTAGATAGTATTTATTGGGTTTTTTATTTTTTTAAATGGTATGGGGTTTAAATTATTTTAAAAAATAGTTTCGGAGAAGGATGAACCCCATTCAAACCTCTCCATTTTGAGTGAGAAGCGTGAATAGGGTTCAAGTTTCTTCTATTTCCTCAAAGGAAGCATGAACCTCGTTCACTCTTCTATTGTAGTTTTTACAAATGAGGCATGAACGAGGTTCATACCTCATGGACACCCAAGTCTATAAATAGTGGTACCCCCTCCCTTTTCCATTCTTCTCCTCTATATTTTGCAGCGAAGCCCTACTGGAATTCTTTCTCAATATATATTTTTATCTTTTAAGAATCTAAAATTTTTATTTAAAATTTCAATTATTTAATTTTTTTATTTGTTTTATTTGTATGATTTATTTATTTAATATGTATGGATGTATGAATGTACAGATGTTTAAATTATTGTCCTTTGTATGACTTAATTTAAATTGAATGATTTAGGAAATTTAAATATGGTGTTTATATAATTGAAATATTATGTACAAAATATAATTTTTATTAATAAAATATTATTGTTTCAAAAAATGTATATACTTATAATTTAAATGGAGAGTAATTAGATTTGAATATATTTATATGTATATAATATATATTATATTTAAAGTAACATAAATTTGAATATTAATATTCCATAAACATTGGTAATTAGATAAATATTTTATAAAAAATATATTATTAAAAATATAATAGTTATATTAAGTATCATATTTAAATTTATAAAAATATATAATATTATTTTTATTAACATCATAAAAAAGGTTTACTATAAATATTAATTTTCAATTATATTAAGTATAAATAATTATTATTCCCAGTAATATAGTATAAAATATAATTACTTAAATTTTATAAAGTAGAAACGTGACAAAATTTATATATATATACATATGTAATTTTGTAAAATTGAAAATAACATAAGTTTACAATATTTTAATGGTTATTATGTAAGTCTAAATTATATTAATTTTATTTACTATAAATAATAATTTTAAATAACATTTTTAAATTATATTAAATATAAATGATTATTATTCCAAGTAATAAAGTATAAAATATAATTACTTATATTTTGGAAATTAAGAGTATGATGAAAATTTTATATATACATATGTAATTTTATAAAATTGAAAATATCATAAGTTTATAGTATTTCAATTGTTATTATGTAGTGTAAATTATATTAATTTTATTTACTATAAAAATAATTTTATATAATAAATTTGAATTATATTAAGTATAAATAATTATTATTCCAAGTAATAAAGTATAAAATATAATTACTTAAATTTTGGAAAGTAGAAGTATGAAAAAAATTATATATACATATAAAATTTTATAAAATTGAAAATAATATAAGTTTATAGTATTGTAATGGTTATTATGGAAGTGCAAATTATATTACTTTTATTAATTATTTTTTTTAAAAAAATTATTATTAATAATATTTTCAGTATTTATGTGTAAATTAATAATTCTTATATTTATAGATCTATAGTTTATAAAAGTATATGTAATTATATTTTAAAATATTAATAAATAAAGTTAAATATATTTAAATTTGTATATGTTTATGTTATATTGTTTAAATATATTTATATGTATATATTATTGTATATTATATATAACGTAAAAATAAATAAATAATAATATTAGATACACATAGGTAAATAAAGAGAATCTACCTAAATATATACATGCATATAAACCTTGAAATTTTAAAATTTTGGAAAGAAGGTGTATATATTTATTATATATTAAATATAGTTATAGGATAAGTTATATAATACATATAACATAATAAGTTCACCAAAAAACATGTTAAGAGTATTGTGTGATGACTAATCTTGAGATGAATGACTAATGCATAATTGAAATTACATTCCTTTTTCTCTGCATGTGGTTATATAATTTGTAATATTTGCATTTTCTTTTCCTCATTGATGACTTGTGAGTCATCCCTCACTATGTATGTTAGGGACCACATGTCTTCCTAAAAATGTTATGTATTTCAAACCCCTATACCCCCTCACTTGAATGTGAGTTACTTATAAAAAGGTATTCTACAAGAGGCATTCAATAATAGGTGTTTAACAAGAGGTGTTCGAAAAGAGGCATTCAACAAGAGGCATTATACAATAGGTGTTGTTATTTTAAAAGAGACTAATGGTTGCTGAAATATGTAATAATAAAGACTACAGGACTTCACCCCCATGTTTTGGATTGTTTATCAAATACTTGTTAACTAATGCATAGAAAAAGTCTCAAGATCAATTCATAGTTATTTATTTATAAGTAATTAAAATATGTGAAATATTTTTTCATGTGGTATAAAAATACATAATATTTTATTAAAATTTCTTTCGTAATCGTATTACCATGAATATAATTCAATAGTGAGGTTATTTATATCAATCAAGGTTTTAGTTATAGTTTTTCACATGTAATAGTGACAAAACTCCATAAAATTATGAATATTTATATATATATATAAATATATTATTTATTAAATATAGTTATAAGTAAAGTTATAAGATTTAGAACATAATAAATATCTCAAAAAAATATGTTAACAATCTAGAATGTTGACTAATCATGAGATCACAGTCTAATGTATGATTAAAATTGCATGTTGTATTTTTTTGTATCCAATTATTTAATTTGTAATAATTGGATGATCTTGAGATGAATGACCAATGTATGATTGAAATTTCATGTCATGTTTTTTTCCACTTATATAATTTGTAATAATTGCATTTTCTTTTCCTCGTTGATGACCTGCGTGTCATCCCTCTCTCTAAGTATGTATAGATCTATGTGTCCTCTTAAAAAATGTTATTTATCTCAAACCCCTAGACCCCCCACTTGTATGTGATTATAATTGTAATAAAATGGAATTCAACAAGAAGAGTTGTTGTTTGATTTTGGATTTTTACACCATGCCTAAGAGGAGACTGATGGTTGTTAAAATCAGAGATAATAGAGGAACTAGTAACCCCCCTAATTTTTTTGGATTATCAAATAATGATAAAACCAATGCATAGAAAAAGTTTCAAGATCAAGTTAATGATTTTATCATAATTTTTTTTAAAAAAATTTCATGATGTAGTATATAATATTTTATTAATTATTTTTTTCTATGTAATCATATCTACGTAAATATATTACAATGGTGAGGTAACTTATACTAAGTAGGGTTTTAGCTACAGTTTTCCACCTTCAAGAGTGTAAAATCTTCGTGATTGTGTGAAATTGGATTATGTTCATAAAAAGATTCATAGTCGGTTAAAACTAAGGGTTGTTCAGTCAATTACTTCAATTATATATCGACATGTTCAATATCTTGAATGTTTTTGGAACCCCGAGTATCCTATAGTCGATGAGGAGGATTTGATGGACGCATCATTGTTATTTAGAAAACATTGTAGTAATGGTCAATTGGAATTATATGTGGTGATTTCTAATATTGATTATGTGCAACCTACTATTATAGAACCATGTTTTGTGAGATCTGTAGAATTGGGTCTTTCACAACACTCTCATTTATTACCTGCTCATATGAGTCCAGTGATAGAAAAAAATTATTTAGAAGATGATCGCTATCATTTGGAAAGAAAAGTAGGGGAAATCCATGTCTTTAAACCTAATTTATTGAATTAACGATTATATGATGAGGATGTTTCTGGTGAGGCATTAGTAGATGATGTGGGTGAGGGTGATGTGGGGAATGAACCTTCTAAGGTTCCTCTAATAGATAAGAACACACCAGTTAGTGGTAATCATCCTATACTATTGACTTCCTCAGTCTAAGGAATGTTGCATGAATTTTTTTTATTGGGATGTCATTACACCTGCTACTGATTTCCCTATAATTATAGGGAATATATCTACATCAACTAATAACACCATCTATGTTATTCAAGAGTTTTAAAGTAAAGTTTTGTTGAAAGATTGGATAAAAATACCATATAGAGTGATATTTTTAATTTTTTGTTGATGTTTTGAATAAGGAAAAAAATATCATTCGATGTAAAAAATATGATCTAGAATTTAAATTCTGAATGAGGGAAATATACAATAATTTTTTTTTATGTTGAAAGATGACAAAATTAGAAGGCCCACACACTTGTGTACATTCAAGCTTATCACATGATCACTATTAACTTAATGTAGAGTTTATATAAAATGTTATTGTAGATATTATATAAATGTATCATGAAGTTCCTGTGTCCCTTATTCAGGAATAAATATAATAGTTTTAAACTATAAGATATATTAAAAAAAACTTGGAATGAAAAAAGGAAATTGTGAAAGTGTATAGTGATTAGGATTAATCATATGAAATGTTGATGTAGATTATGGGATTATTATCTCTCAAAAATTAGATTATTTATCATTTGAAAACTGTTGAGTATATCTCCCCAGATCACCATGTTGACCAATCAATGCTGAAGTTCAATAGGATGTTTTGGGAATTCAAGACATGTATCACTTATTTTTCATATTATAATCAATTTATTCAGGTCAATGAAACTTACCTTTATGGAAATTATACAAGTGTTATACTTATTTTAACCATACTAGATGATAATAATTCTCCTGTACCACTTAAATTTTTTATTCTTGAAAAGGATAATTTTGAATCCTGAAGTTGGTTTTTGGCATGTATATGCATTCTTGTCACACAAAACTAGTGAGTGTGTTTGATATATAATCTCCATCAAGTGATTATAGAGGCCATTAATAATTATGGGGTTTCCTGGAGAGAACCGAATGCTTATCATTGATATCATATTAGACATATTTAATGTAATGTTAATAAAAATTTTAGACTTGAGGAAATAAAGATGGTGATAATCAAGTTGGGTATGTTTTTCTAAACTTATTTTTCTAGAAAGACAAATTAATATCCTTTTAAATACATTATCCTCTTATGGTTTCAGCATAATAACCCCAACAAGAAAGGTTTGATAAACATCTTTAAGAAATATATGGGCTAATAAATATGTGTACGATTATGTGATGTAGATTTAAAAGGAAAAATGATTATTAGAATATGATAGTGGTAGGAGATATGGATATATAATCACTAATATAGTGGAGTGCATAAATGGGGTCTTCAAGGGTTTTCCAAAACCGTCGATCACTAGGTTGGTAAAAGAGAAATTTTATAGATGTGTGAAGTACTTTGTTGAAAGGTCCCAATAGGCCTATTATAGGATGAAAAATGTAATGAATTCTAGTCAATATTTCTAAACTTCAATTGATTAGATACATCATGACCCATCATCATTGCGTGTTTTAATCTTTCACTGAGTAAAAATATTCTTTTAGGTAAAATAATTCCACGACCGAGTTATAGGAAATAGTGGTCGAGTTCTGGTGGCCATGTTGGATAATAGGTATTGTGATTGGGGTAACTTCTAGGCATTGAGATATCCTTATGAACATGTTTTTTCATCTTGTGCATTGATGAACTTATCATGAGAGCCCTATGTTGAACCGATGTATCATGTGATCACTCTGATTAACGGTTATAGTGCACCTTGGATTTATATTGGTGACTTTAATTCTATTACCTTTCCTACTAATCAGTTGATTGTTGTCCCTAAAATTTCCAGGTTTTGTATTTTGGATTTTTCATTTATGATTTTTTAATTTCTGTATTTTTTTTCAATTATTGGTTTTATATTACCATGTTTTCCCCCATGAAGAATGCCAAAGTCTAATCATATCAGAAATAAGATGGATTAGCCTTGGAAATGGGGAGGGGGACTATAATGTATCATTTGTCATTCAGAAGGAAATACTCATAAGAGATGTCACCAAGTGGTTGAAAAAAACTCTACTTCCCATCATCCACGATAGAGTCTATTTATTTTATCATGAATTTTTACATTTATTTTATATGCATACATTTCATTAGTAAATCCTTTTATTTCTAACTTTCTTTATTTATGACATCTTTCAACTCTGGTTTGTTTCATTTATGAATTCAATCAGAAATAATTTTGTGATAATTTAAATATTAAAAAAATAAACAGACAATGAAAATGAATAAAAATAGGTTCTTCCTCTAAATGGGTTTTCTTCAACTCTATCCTTAAAATCATACATTCTATTGAATAGAAAAAGAGAAAATATGTTCTATGCGGGGATTTCATCACATATGATATACATAAAAATATTTATAAATAAATTAAACATTATTTGAGATCATTTAATAAAGAAATTGATAGACTAGGACAACACCAGTTACATATATATATTTTTACCTCATTTTTCATCATAATTATGAATTATACATGCTAATTATCTACCTCATTTTTGTTGTTATATTTTTTTTTAAAATAGTTAGGAAATTTTATTGAATCAACTATAAAAAAGTAATGATGATGTCGAATATACAGATGGCAGGTCCTCCATTGCTAATATTCTAGGATAGGAATGTTTCATAGATGGTTTTAGAGGGATATCCAATGTCTGATTATAGTGTATAGAGATATTATCATTTTCGTCATGTTGCACCACCTCCTACAATCATCCTCCATCTTCATCGTGCTGGGTTACACGGTGTAGTGATGTGTGAATTCACATTTATCTGTTATCATCTCATTGCTTCACTCATAGGCCGATGGTGTCCAGAGACACATACACTCAATTTTATAGAGGGGGATATGAATATTATAGTTGATGATATGTCCATTATGTTAGGCCTCCCCATCGATGATGTGATTATGATGGGATAAGTGGGTGAAGATTAGTTTGACCTGGTTCACAGATTATTGGGCATTGAGGTCCACAACGACGGTAGGTCCGTCATCAGTAGTAGATTGTGCATGCCATGGATAGACCAACACTTCACTCATCTATACAAGGATGATAATGAGATCACCATGCTATGATTTTATTGTGCATACATTTTGAGGATGATCAGTGGCATGGTATTCATTAATCATTTAACTAAATTTATACTTTTGATGTATTTACCT
Organism: Viscum album; assembly: GCA_963277665.1. Classification (NCBI taxonomy): domain Eukaryota; kingdom Viridiplantae; phylum Streptophyta; class Magnoliopsida; order Santalales; family Viscaceae; genus Viscum; species Viscum album. Next base: position 751,034,459 of record OY728132.1, on the reverse strand, counting down.
TTATTGGAGGACATAGACCAGACATGGTGATATAGCTATGGGTATGCATGTCTTGCATATATATGCAGGGTGTTATGAAGTGCATGACGCATTGATAAGATAAAAATCACAAGATTTGTTATCCTTATATATATGTGGATATGGGAGTACATCCCTCACTTAACTCCACATGCATTTGCACTATGGATTGGTGATATTGTAGTAGAGTCTCTGCATGAATGATGACTTGTTATTCCTTCCTTCTGATTTCAAAATAAAATTTATAACTTTATATTATAAAATAAAAATATAAAAATTTATCTATAAGTGGAGTAAGACACATCGACATTTAGATATGACCATACACATTGTCCATGCTTACAGACTTATGCTAGACAGTCATTGACCAGAAAACATAAGTGGTCATTAATTATATAGTTAAATAATTATTCTATACTATACATGTATTCATTTATTAATTGAGTATTAATTTTTTTTTAAAATTTCATGGATTCCATATACTTAGGCTATCATCCAAATTCTCCCACCATATTTTACGATGATTCTTACTGTCGAATCATGTGTCATTTATCTGATTCATTTTCATATTGTTGAGTGGAATCAGACCGACAGGGTTATGAGTTAATTTGGATTCTAGCATCCCATTCCTTCACCACCCAGTTAGTTACCATCACTACATTCCCTGAAGATGACAAGGAAGTGAAACTTTTACTAGTACGGATATCATGCAGGATATATTGTGATGTGGGACAGATGAAATGAGTCTCGATTTTGAGGGGCAAATACAGAACATTTTCATTTACTCGATCATCTAAATTATGTGCCCTAGTACCATATGTCCCTAGTTAGATTTCTTACACGACACGAATGCAGATATCATGACCTGGAAAGAATTATTCCTTCCACTATTGAACAATTTTTATTAACATTACTTAAGAGTATAATTTTTTTCTCAAGATTCTTGTACCACCCACCTCCTTCACATCTTTGATCTGATAGAGAGAGGCATATTTGACCAAACATGTTTTCATAGAGTTGAGATAGAGTTGTTTCCTCCCATGAATGAGATTTATCCTGATATTTTCTTTGATGTGTTAGGCATTGCTGAGGCTGCAGAGCCTGATATAGATGTGTCAGGGGGTGAAAACCCTGTTATGGATGCATGTGTGGCATAAAAGGAGGGTGTTCATTTTGATCATCTGGATGCTCCTCCAGATCCTATTGCATATGAGCCACAACCACAACCAGAGGCACAAGCATAGACAGATTCTATTAGTATGTCATATTTTTTTGTGGAGATATATGTTGACTGGTCTTTTTTTTCATTCTTTACGAGCCTATGATCCGTAGATATCTGATGGAAAACAGCCATCTTACTCATTTGTTGGGGAGATTTCCAGCCATCAGCCACTATCCTTAGAGGCAGGACAAGTTACAGGTGGTGAGGCTGTAGATCCTCCGCCTATCACATAGGATGATGTGGTGGTAGGTTCTAGAGATGATACATAGGAGCAGGGTATGCCAAATTATAAACATATACAAACATGAAGTGGACACATTATATATACATCTGGTTGTGGCACATAGAAGCATCTGGGCCATCGACATAGATTAGATTGATACATGTTATATGTTTTTTAAATCATTATTTATACATTATTTAAAAACATACTAATATATTACATAATGTTTCATAAATCAATTAATTGATATAATCAGAAATTCATAAAAATAAATTTAAACAAATAAGAAACATTAATATTAATAACTACATTAGCAATAATAATAATAATAAATAATAATTGTTATTTATATTAATACTTCTTAGTATTATTATTCATATTATGTATAATACATAATATTCTTAAATTTATTATTAAATATTAAAAATATTTTTATTTGGAATTCAATACATATTATTAATATTAAATAATTAATTAAAGATAATTATTTATTATACTTAATATGGATAATAATACTAAGTATTAATATAATATATAATCCCCTTAAAGTAATTATTAATTAATAATATTATTATTATTTTAAATTCTATAAATATTATTAAAATTAGTAATAAATATTTTCTTATTTATTATATAAGTAATTAATTAATAATACTACAAAATATATTAGGATAATATAATTATTAACTGGTAAATATTTTTCTAAATAAAAAATATTTTATTTACATTATTATATTAAAAATATCAACTATTATTATATTAATTATATTAATACCATATTAATATATTACTAATTAATAATAAATAATAAAATTGATAATTTATAAATAATTTATGTATTAAAAAATTACTAATAATTATATCAATAAAAAATTTAACAAAGATTTATAATTAAAATCTTATAAGAATAATATAATTATTAACTAGTAATTTTTTTTTCTAAATACCAATTATTTTATTTTTATTATTATATAATAAATATTAGTTAAAAATGTAGAACATAATAATATATTATTAATAAATAAAAAATAATTAAATTGATAATTAATAAATATTTTACATATTAATATATTACTAATAATTATATTAATAAAAAATTTTATAAATATTTATAATTAAAATCTTATAAATATTAATTTTTATACTTTTAATTAATCAGTAACATAATAATATAATATTATGTAATAATAAATAATTTAATTAATTATCCATAAACATTTTATTTATTAAAAAATTAGAAATATTTTTATATAAAAAAACAAATATTTATAAATAATTTTCTTAGAAATTAATATTATTAACAAATATTATATTATTAATTAGATAAATAAGCAAATAATATATATATATATATATATATATATATATATATATATATATATATATATAAAGAAGCGTGAATGGGGTTCACGTCTCTTTGGTCGAGAGAGAGAAGCATGAACCTCGTTCATGTTTCTCTCTCAAAATGAGAAGCATGAATGGGGTTCATGTTTCTCTGAATCTGTTTTTAAAAATACTTAATGCCCTATCCTGTTTATTTTTTTAAAAAATTAGAAGCACACTAAAAAACCCAATTTATAACCTTAGGTGTTAAGGGTCAAATTCAATTCAACTAATTAGAAATATGATGAAAAATTATGGCAAGATCACTTATTTTTAATGCATATTAACCCGTTTTACCCTTTATCGATGTAATAAATTTTACCATAGTTACTATTCATATTGACTAAAATAAAATGGGTTTATTATCAAATATGTGCCTCATGATTATAAATATATAACCCTTTTTTCAAAATTTAAAACATATTAGTTTCAGCACTTAAATTAAAATTAAATCGAAAAAAGGTAATGAAAAATAGTTTTTTTGAAAAATACCCCTTTTAAACATAAAATGTTTTTATACTAAATTATAATATAAAATCCACTTAAAAATCATAATTAGATTATTTTAATAAAAATTAACTAATTAAAATTTATAAAAATTCCAAAACATAATTTGACCTTGTAAAAAATTTAAAAGAAGATATAGTTTTCAATAAAAATCAGTATTTTTTTACTATTCCTTAAAAACTAAATGTTTTCAGCAAATTATAAAAAAACTGATCTTAATATTATTGTGAAATTATGAATTAAAAAATGAAATTAATTTTTTAAAATACATTTTCTAGAACTTATATAAATTAATATTCACTAACAAAAATAAGAAAATTTATTTTTGGAGAAAATATATTGTTGAATAATAAAATGACATTACTAAAGAAATTGTGTGATCATTTTCTAAGAACATATCAATACATCCATATTGAGTTGGATATTTATTTCATAAATTAGTTGTTGCTATCCATTCCCACCAATTTAATTTATAGGTTACAATGAACATTTAATGTTTTAATATTATTTCACAGTTTATCTAAATTTCAATTGCATGCAACACAAGCTATTAAAGAAATGAAATTATTTAAAAATACATTTCATTAAAATGTTGGGGTGTTACATTCTACCCCAATTAAAATTAGTTTTTCCTTCAAAATTTGTCTCAATCATCAAAGTTTTAACATTTGATAATTCACTCATAGAAACCCACATCGTACAAATGAATAATAAAACTTACATTAAAAAGCGAAATTTGGAAACATAAAGGTTACCTAATGTAACACACAAAAAGGTTTCCACATAGGGAAAACATTGGTGGAAAATTAAAAGATGGATTTATAATGGAAAAATAATCCCCAATAACTAATATAGAGTGATAAATAACATTGTCAAGATTTGGTTAATGAATATTCAATATATAAAAACACACTCCATGATAGAATCATAAAGGTTTAGAGTGTTTAGATATAAGATATAAAATATTATTAATTTATGGAATATCTTCAATATCTCCAACAAATATCTTCTCACATAGCACTCCTCTTAGGCATACCCTACTGAAACCTTTCTTCATCACCTGAAGAAGGAAACATAAGAAAGGGAGAGCTTAAATGGCCAGTAAGTGTAAACATAAGAGATATCAATCTACGATCAAATGAAAGTGTAAGATAATCATTAGGGACTGTTATCATGAATATAACTCAAGAAGTTAATACCCAACCTATCATAGATCATAAGCATGAGTCTTGGCATAAAACAATATCATTTTAGAAAACATGGTCTATAAGAGTAAGAAATCATATTAAATCAATCATAAACCATTTGATCATGTCATAAAAGTGTGTAACAATAATAAATATATAAAATCATATCATATGTCTAGGTTAAATAATAAAACCATCAATATAGTGGATGAGGACACACCTATTTCCCATAGTGGATTACGACACACCTATTTCCCATAGTAGATCTAGTATATTGACTTGTTTCATATTGTTATCTCATGAGATATATAGCTTTCCCTAATTAATTATATGGAGATATAGTTCCATCATGACACATAATAAAAACCATAATTATATGTTCTAGAAGATAATAAATCATTATTTATATCAAAACCCATGAAAAGAAATAGGTTTCCTAAAAATTTCATCATTTCATAACCCATGTAATGGTAACGATATTCATAAGCATCATGTAATCAGAAAAATAAACCATACAGAGAAATAATAAAGAAGATTTCATTGGATAATATCCCCATTAAATCAAAATTAACATAAAATAATTCCATATTAGATTAAAATTAATTTTGAAAGATCACTTGAAATAATTCTTAAGGAAAATATCCTTTCTATTTTGAAATCATTTTTTTAAAAGGCGTTCAATTTCAAAGGAAAAATTTTTATTTGAAAAAAAATTTATAATATTGTATAGTAAGCCTAAAATCATTAAGGTTCCATGATGGTGGGGAAATATTCTAATGTTTTATAAGTTAAAATAAAACATTCCTTCTGTATTTTTGTCAGAAAAGTCACAAAGTACCCTTTTTGTAAAATGAAAATAAGATTTCTTTCAAATAAAATTGCAAACAGTAAAACATGGTTAAAAATGATTTTAGACAACAGTAAAAACATAATTTGGAAGAAATTATTATAAATCATGTACATGGAAGATAAATATTCTATAATGGGGATTTAAACATAAAAAATCCCAAATAATGATGAGATTGTGAAATAAACCCTTACTTCAAGCCTTTATTTTATTATTTCAAATTAAAAAATATTGTAAAATAAATATGGATTTATTATAATTTTTTTAAATAACCATAGTTATATCATAAAATTTATTATTTATTTATGACATCTTATCACTTGTTTATTAATAATTTTTTATGAAAATCATTTTTTTGGGTGGTAACTGCTTCATTTTCTAAGAATGTTTCGGTTTGAGAAGCTTGGTCCTTATAATTTGATCTTGGTATTATCATTTAAATTTTTTTAATCTTGTTATAAACATAATATATAATAATTATATAAATATTTATAATCATTCATAGAAAGTAGATATAGAAAAATTAATTACACTGTTCATGGAGACAGAAGGCCGTACGCACACATGAACGCTGATTCATTTTTTGAATGATGAAATAATAGAAAGGTAAATAATAATTCATATTTTAAGAATAATTATCATATAATATATATAATATATATTCATTAAAACCATATTAATACCCTTCCATAAAAAATGGTGATGAAAAATGAATTGTATTGCAACGTGGAGACATTAAGCTGTATGTATGCACAAGTGATACTTTCACTTATTATTTGATGGGAAAGAGTGTGTAATGGAATTTTAATAATTATAATAACATATAATAATATTTATTATAATTAATTTATTATTTTATGATAAAAATCCTAGACTTATAGGAGTTAAGAAAGATTAGAAATAGGAAGTGACCAATTAGAGCGATTACCTCTTCTTTAAAACGTCCCATTTAGATCTCCTCTAAAGGGCTTCAGGGTTGGTATTTTGAGAAGGAAAACAGCTCTATAATGTGACTATGGGATTTAGAAGAGAAATTGGTATGGTATGGTCGAGATATAAGGCTCAATGTGGTGTAAATAAGTGAGGGAGGAGGTTCCCTTTTATAATTGAGGTGAGGGGCACTTTTGGAATTTCTCAAAATATTAAATTATAATAAATTCATTTTATATAAAAATACCAAAAAATGACCATGGATTCTAAAAAAATAAAATTTAAAGTTTTAATCTCATAATACAATATATTTTATACAAGTTTTGGTGTTATTTTAAACTTTATCAATTTGAATAACCCTTAGTTAACCTATTTTAATGTTAACAATGATAACAACTTTTTTAATATTAAAAAGTTGTAATTTTTACTTATATGGTATAACTTGGAATTGAAATGGAAAATTTATTATATTTTAGACCATATAATAATAAAATTTTAGTTTTTAATTTTTTTAAAATAATTTTAAAAAATATTAATCTCATAAAATATCATTATGTCATTTTTGATACTGTTCAATAATTTGGCTTTTATAAATATCAAGAAGACATGTATAATTAGAATAAATTATTGTATTATATCCCAAAAATTAGAAGGAAATCTATATATTTTTTTATCACCTTAAATTTATAAAATTTTATTACTTTTGGTATTTTTAATATCATTTATTTTATTTTTCTGTTAATTGAAAAATTATTGTATCAATGTTTTGTAAGCATTTAGGGTAATTATTTAATTTCTAAAAATTATAAATAAATTAATATAATGAAGATAAATATTTTATATTTCAAAATAATAATTACAGTATAACATATCATCTTTATAAACCTATATTAAAAATGTTATAGTTATTAAAAACATAAATGTTACATATTTTACTTTTCTTTAAATAAAATATTATAATGGTTATAATACCATCTAAGTGGCCTCAAAAAGAAAAAAAAATAAATTTATATAATGAAAATAAATTTATTAATTTCAAAATGGAAACTTATATTCGTTCAAAACCTACTTTTACCCCCATGTGGACACATAATAGATATTTAAGACAAAGAAAGTGACATTTCGTGACTTTCTTTGAATTAAATAATATATAAGTCATTTTCATAGATAATTTTCCATTAAAAAACTAAATATATAATATTACACATTAAGGGTAGAATTAAAATCATCCAATAAGAAATATGATGAAAATGTATGACCCTATTACTTATTTTTAACCATATTAACCAGTTTACCCTTTGGTGAGGTAATTTTTTTTACCACAATTACTATTCATATTGACTAAAATAAATAAGTTTTAGTTACCAAATTTGATCCTCCTAATTATAAATATAGAATAAGTTTTTGAAAATTCAAAATACACAAGTTTTATCAATTAATTTAAAATTAAATCCACAAAACGCAATGAAAAATAGTTTATTCAGAAAAATTCCCTCTTTAAATATAAAATGTTTTTATACTAAATTAAAAAATAAAATCCACTTAAAAATAATTAATGGATTATTTTAAATAAAAATAAACTAATTATAATTTAAAACAAATATAAAACATAATTTTACCTTGTAAAAAATTTAAAAGAAAATACGTATTTCAATAAAAACCATTATTCTTCACTATTCCTTGAAAAATAAATGCTTTCAGAAAAATCTAAAAAAATCCTTTTAAGATAATTTTGAAATTATTAATTAAAAAATTAATTTTTTTTTGAAATAAAATTTATAGAAATTAAATAAATTAATATTAACTCATGAAAAGAAAAAAACGCATTTATGAAGAAAACATATTTTTGAAGAATAAAATGACTTTACTAAAAAAATTATGTGATCATTCTATAAGAATGTACCAATACATTCACATTGAGTTGGATGTTTATTTTATAAATTAGTCATTCATATTCATTCTTTCCAATTTAAAAACTAGGTTATAATGGACATATAATATTTTAATAATATTTTATGGTTCGTCTAAAGTTGTTATTATGTGTAATGCAAGCGATCAAATAAATCAAATTATTTAAGAATATATTTATTAAACAATAACAGGGTGTTATATTTATGGATCATGTTACATGATTCGTGTTTTATTTTCTCATTCCATGGTAAAAGGTTTATCTTTTGAGATTGTATGTCTATCATTCACACTAACGGTAAACACTTATTGATTCATGTTCTTTTAAATTATATATTTTTTCCTTTTTAATGTTTTTTCATATGGTTATGATCTAACCATTGTGTCCTTTGATATGTTATCAATTACTTAGTGTTTTATATTACCCATTCTTATGTTTTTCCTTCACCAGTATTTGAGGATGATAATGTCTCATGGAATGTCTAAGAGTGCATTTAGTTTTTGGAGGAATGTTCAAAACTTGTAAAATAAGTGTTTTTATGTTTTTAGTTTTCTAGGCACTAAACCTTTTGCTCCTTGGGTTGTTTGACTTGTTTTGAGATGTAATAATTAAAAAATGATATAAATTTTTTATTTATATGTGTTTATCTTGGGTTACTTCACTCTAGGCCCATTTTTTGTGGCATTAGGCTACACTGTCTAAAGTCTAAGGTTAACATCTGTAAACATGATAAGGCTCCCCTAAAGAAAATAGTCAATGTCACAAAGTGATGTAACCTCCTATGAATTTAATTTTTAAAATACAATCCCTTTATATAAATATATTCAATTAATATGGTTTCATTCTATTGTCATCAACCCATGTGATCGATGACTCTTTATTTGAATTTGTAGAAATGAAATTGACGATAACACCACCATGGGCATGAACTTAATCCGGAAATGTAATTCCCATAAAAGGGCATGATATATCTACTTACATTAAATAAAATAAGGTAAAAATTCCTTATTCATATTATTTATTAATAAAATATCACTCATGATGCACCCAACACATCCTACCGCATCACGAGCATATGTCATCACAGTTTTCATCAATACATCAAAATATATGAATCATGGAATGAATTAATAGTAATATTAAATTATACGGATCACTAAAAATGTAAAAATATAGAAATATCTAATGTAATCTAAAAGTGTGTATATCCTATTGGCGGGTCACATTCTCATAATCTCCTTCACTGAAGATTACCAAGGGCGTACACCATGAGAAAGTGTAGCAAAGTCTTATGAGTCTCCACCCCTATTAGATTGTATCATTTGTATCATGTTAAATGATTTCATAGAACTATAAAACTTATATTTAAGAATATTATCATGGTATTTCTAGGTTCTCATCATAACAAATAATTATTATGACCTTTTAGTGTGATAAGTACCCTTAGTAAATTATCACATATTATGTCATATTGAAGAACAACCATGATGTGATAAGAAATTTTATTAATATTAAAATATATGAATACTAGTAATAATAAAGAACTTATAAGTTTGTTCTAGGGTACCAAATCTAGTAGAATACCACTTGAACTAGATCCAACTAATAAAAACTTTTAGTCTAGCATCTCTCACATTATTTTTATGCTTCTACCCAGATAAAGATTTAGTCAAGGGGTCAACCATGTTTTCCTCCATGGAAAATTTTCTCACAATGATTTCACCCCTTTGAGAAAAATCCCTCAAGACATGATATTTAAATAGTATTTTATTTACCTATTTATCTGTCCATTGATTCTTTTCAAGGTTCACTGATGTAGTATTATCATAATACAATGTGATGGGGTCTCTATTACTAGGAACTATATCAAGCTCTTAAACAAATTTCTGATTCCATAATGCCTCTTTGGATGTATCAGAATTCACTGAAGAATCCGTGATATGTGGATTCTTTTAACTCTTCTACCTCATAGATTCTCTATTGATAATAAATACATATATTTACCATGACTTCAGATCATTATAATCTATTTTTAAACTATCATCAATATATTTTCAGATGACTAGTTTTTCTTTTCCTCTATATACCATGAATATGTCCTTAGTACACCTCAGATACTTAAGAATAACCTTAACATCAGACCAATTTTTTCTCCTGAATCATCTTGGTATCTATGTACCATGATTAAACTGTAGGAAAAATCAAGCATAGTACATAACATGTAATACATGATAGATCCTATCGTAGATGTGTATAATATTCTACTCATTATCTCTCTCTATCATTTTGTCTAAGGAAATATTTTCTTGGAGAGATGTATACCATGTAACATTGGAACCAATCCCCTGTTGGATTATTCCATACTTATTTTATTTAGTATTTTACCAATGTATGTACTTTGACTTAGTCCAAGCAACCCTTTAGATTAATCATAAATTATCTTGATTCTAAGTATATATACTACTTCACCTAAGTCCTTCATGTAGAAGCACTTGTTTAACCAGTCCTTAACTGAATATAATATTGGCATGTCATTTACAATAAGTAATATGTCATTGAAATATATGACTAGGAATATGATTTCACTCTCACTAAACCACTTATAAACACATGGTTCACATTCATTATTTATAAAACCAAAATATCTTATGGCTTCATCAAACCAAATGTTCCATGACCTAGGGTATTTCTTTAATCCTTAAATAGTTCCCTAAAAATTTCATATAATATTTTCATTTCATGGGGTAAAAAACCCCTTAGTTTGGGTCATATATACATCTTTTTGAAGGTTTATATTATGGAAATATTTATTAATATCCATCTTCCAAATAACATATTCATTCAAAGATGTTTTGGAAAGTATAATTTTGATACATTTAAACCTGGAAAATAGAAAAAAGGATTCATAATATCCAATTACATGATGTTATTTAAATATTTTATTCATTATCCTTGATTTATAGGTATTCAATTTACCTTTTATGGCCATTTTTCCCTTGAATACCCATTTTCACCCAATGGGATTTGCATCAACTGGTGGATCAACCATAGATATAAGGAATCCATCTAAGAATTTATGGATTCTTGTCATATTGCACCTTCTCAAATCTCTACTGTCTCATTTTAGAAAATAGGATCATTATTATCAACCAATAACGAGTGACCATCTTTAGTGACTATAAAACAACGTCCTTTTGGTTATCTAACCTCTCCAGTGCTCCTACATAGTACTTGTGTTTTTGAAATAACATATTACATGGGGACCTATGGAATGTATTATTTTACTAAATCTTGTGTATATTGATCATCAACTTTATCAACGTCAATATTTATCCCACTATCCTTATTGAGGATGCACTTCTTATCATAAAAAATTTCATGTCCTGTGATGATCACCTTCTGATGTGAGGGGTTCCATAGATTATATCCCCTTGTTTCCTTGGGATTCCCTATAAATATACACTTCATGTCTCATGGTTCTAGTTTGTTTCTTGAGTTTTCTATAATAAATACCTTGGAAAACCATGCACAAGTAAAGGAAACACACATTTCTTTCCATACAAAAAGTCATATGATATCTTATTTTGCACCATAATTGGTAATAAATTTAGAATGTGTGTTAAAATGTGTAATGAATATCCCCAAAGGATAGTGGAAGACTTTCATGGATCATCATCAACCTTACCATATTAAGAAATAAATGATTTCTCCTTTCATTGACACTATTCCACTGTGGTGTATTGGGAGGAGTGAGTTGGGAGAGAATCCCAAACTCCTGTGGAAATTCAATGAAATCATTACTAAGATACTTCCCACCTTGATCAAATCAAATATTATTTATCTTTTTACCAAGTAGATTTTCTACTTAATTCATATAATCTTTGAATTCCTCAATGGATTCAAACTTATACCTCATTAAGTAATCATAACGATATCTACTTAAGTCATCTGTAAAAGTAATTAAGTAATAATACCCACATATAGATTCTAATAGAAAAGGTTTATAAACATTAGTATGTACCAATTATAGAATTTTTAAAGTTCCTTCACATTGTCCAAAAAATAGTGGTTTGGTCATTTTTACTCATAAAAAATCATGACATATATCAACTAGTTTTATCTAAAATGATTATAAGTAACCATATTGATAAAAAAATTTCAAATAATTATTAATTACATGAGAAATATGGTGATAACATAGATGTGTGTGAAATAATTTACGAGAACTTGATTGTTTATCAATTTCCAATACCTAGTTTTCATAATTAATATTAAATACCATTATTTAAAAGTGTCATACAATAACATATGATGTATTTATAAGATAATTTTTTTTCTAAACATGAAAATAAAACCATCTATATTTAGTAAGGTAAAAAAAGATGTTTTTGGTAACAATGGGTAGATAATAACAATATTTTAAAATCAATTCCATCCCAATTTTCAATAGAATGTGGTAGTCTTAAATGGATAGAGCATCTGATGTAGGAAAAAGAGAATCATTTTTATCCCTAGAAATGAGATAGAGACCCAATGCATGCCGCCGCTGCGATACCCAACGCGAAGCCTCAACCCTAACCCTAATGTGAGCCGAACTTTTGCAGATGTGGTTGCTGGTAAAATAGGGGAATCTTCTCATGTGGATGTGCTTCCTGGAGCTCAGGTTAAACCAGAACTATTTTGACATAGAGTTCAACCTGAGATTTCGTTTAATTAAGATGAGGTAAAACTTTTAGCCTTTGATCTACGACTTGTTCTTGTTGGTAAATTCCTAAATCATCATCCTTATTTGAAGTTTCTTCGAACATCTATGGAAGCAATTGGTTTTATGGGTTTTAATTTGGGTCTCCTTAATTAATCTCATATTGTATTATGCTTGAGCTCTGATGAGGATTACTACTGACTTTGGGTGAAGAGGTCCTAGTCTTTCGGGGGGTGTTGCATGAAAATTTTAAAATGGATGCCTGAATTTGACCCATATACGGAATCACCAATAGTCTCTATCTGGGTTAACTTCCCTGATCTACCATTACACCTGTTTAAGCAAGAGGCTCGTTTTCCTATTGCAAGCCTTATTGGAATGCCTTTGAAGCTTGATTCAGCAACAATTTTTTTTCCAGACCTTCTTTTGCTAGAATTTGTATTTAAATAGATGTTTCCTATCATTTGACAAATCAAATCTGGATACAAAGTGGGAATTTAGGTTTTTCTCAAGAGGTTATTTATGAAAAATTTCCTGATTACTGTCAGAACTGTTTTAGGCTTGGTCACTCATTGAAAAATTGTGGAAATGACTCTATGCAACCTAAACTTTGGAAAAATGTTTGGATTGAGAAAAGAAAACAAACCCAAGAGGACAAAGCTGGCCCTTCAGACCTCTTTAAAAATGGTTTAGATCCTGTCTCAAATGCTGATTCTAATAATAGACATGTTGAGAAAAATCAAATATCTGATTTTGTAAATACTGTACTGGATGCCACTGCATCTCAATATACCTGCAAAGATGATATAGATAGCATCAAACAAGTTAATGCTTTGCAGACAGCTAATCAAGAGGCTTATGTTCCACCTATCCTGGTTAAACAACCTACTACTGTGATTATTTATATGACCCATAGTACTAAACCTTCTCTTGTGGATATGCCAAGATAGAAAATCATGATGATTCTCAGGAGGACATTTCTAGTGAGGAATGTGATAGATATGAAAATAGTGACATTTCTAAGGAAGATGAAGATAAATCTGCATATATGGAGGAAGAGTATTTGAGAACTAGAGCAAGAAAAGGAAAAAAGCCCAATTGTAGATGTTGATGAATTTATCACCCCTAATCCAAAAAAATGAGTAAACGCCGCGATTAATCCCAATTGGAAAGAAATATAGTCACAAGATCATTGGATACTTCAAGAAGGAAAGTTTATACTCTGGAAACATCTCAACAATTAGAGGGAAAGAAACATGAGGAAGGAGTAGAAAAGTAGAATGTGCATGATTGTGAAGACGCTGATTCTTCAAAGAAAATTAGAGATGAAATTTTATATAAATCCTTTAGAAAAGGGGAGATTTCAAGGGACACCTATTTAGCTATCAATCAAGACATTTTTAATGATAGGATTCAGAAGGAGTTTCAAAAAACTCCTTAATGCCTCTTGAATGGTGTACTGATTCCTTTTTGCAGGATGTCTCTACTTACTTTCTGGTTATCAGTCTTTCTTGTTGTGATTTGTTGCTGATTTTGCAAGGAGGTTTGCTCATTCTCATTTCCTGGTTTAAGTGTTACTTTCGCACTGCTTTTCTCTTTTTACAATGCTGGTCTGAAACTGATATTGGTTGCTGGAGTTTTGATTTTCTGATTCTACTTGATGCTGGGGCAGTTTTTTTAGATTTTCTCAGCTTGCTCTTGCTGCTATATCTCTGTTTTTTTGCCTATTTGATGGAGCTTTGCTGCCTGTTTGAGTTCAGATTCTGAGTTTTTTCCTATTAGATGGATATTTTCCTGTTAGATGGAGCTTTGCTACATGTTTTTTCCATTTAGATGGAGCTTTGCTGCCTATTTGAGTTCAGATTCTGAGCTTTGACATGATAATACTCTTTGGCTGCTTGGATTGATCTGCTTCTCTACTGCAATATGCTGCCTTTATCTCTTCTCCCTCTCTGATTTTTCTGATCTCGAACCTCTATGTTTGCACGCACCTGGAAGTTTCTGACTGAATCTTCAGTGTTAATTTCCTAGAGCCCTCTGATGTTGTATACTAGGTCCTTTAAAGCTACAATTCTGTTTGGTTGTTTTCTTATTTTCAGATAGTGTAAAGTCATTTCACCTAGAGA
Source organism: Viscum album (assembly GCA_963277665.1). Lineage (NCBI taxonomy): Eukaryota > Viridiplantae > Streptophyta > Magnoliopsida > Santalales > Viscaceae > Viscum > Viscum album. Next base: position 751,019,405 of record OY728132.1, on the reverse strand, counting down.
CCTCATTGTAAACTTTTCATTTAATAAATTCCTTTCGGCATGGATTGGGAAACCAATCCATGTCACCTTCTCCAAAAAAATGGCTAGAGCATCCAGCCTCACACCATTGGCAGCCCATAAATCCACCATCCTCTGGAAATATTTCAAAATCTACTTGGTTTCTATATTTTAATATATATATGATCACCCTATGATATATCTAATACCCAATATATAGACATAAAAAGATTTCACTCAATAACAAACACACTTAAATCTTCATCTTTCTTATTTAGCTATGTGTGGTTCTTTTTCCAACAACCCATATTTCCACATACAAAAAATATTGCATCATTTTCCTTTATTTCTATTTGTATATTACTTTTATTATAAGGAAAATACTCATGATAATTATAATTGGAATGATTCCTAATCCACTTTACATTATTTTTCCTTTTCTTATTCACCATAAGGATCATAGGTTTTATACACTCCATGTCATTATAAACTTAGTGAATAAGAGTAAGTAGTTCTGAAAGAGTCTTATCACTATTTTTCATGTTATAATTAAAAATGAAAATGGATAAGCTCTTAGGTAGTGAGAAAATAATGATATTTGTGCCCAACCCACCAGGGATCTTAAATTCCAAGATGTCCAAACACTCAATGTGGCCAATCATCTTGACTACATGAGGCCCAGTTATCACCAAATCTCAAATCTTTCATGTGAATAGTGAAATAAAGATATCATATCCCTTTTATATAAACTTCACTTGATAAATATCATGAATGTGAGGAATGATTCTATACACATCCATATCCTCACTTTTCTTTAATATCTCATCAGGAATGGATGATAACATGGAATATTGGATATTTGTGTCATTATCCTAATGTTTCAAACAAAGAGACAGTTCTTCCTCACTAGCCTATTTTCTAAACGCCTTAAGAGTAGGGGTTTACAATACATCTAATTTCTATTCATGATGAAGTATAACACATAAGCTCTTATACCATTCCTATAAATTTGAGCTGATGAGAAGGTTAACTTATTTAATATGGATCTTAGTGATACAATTGAATTCATGTGGGTTTTCATTTTTATAATAAATAAGAGCATAATTCTATTACTTTACATGGATCCCAAAATTAGAAAATAATTATAATTTAATTTATTAATCTCCCAATATTTTATTAGAACCTAATATACCTTACAATTAGTTTCAAAATATCACATCATATGGATATTCTAGTAGTAAGGATCCATATGTCTCTTCTTATAACCCAGATGGATGTTTGACAAACTAATCAAAGGTATTTAGTTTGGTGTAAATTTTGAACTGTATTAACTCCCAACTCTTTGATATGTTGAGTGGACTCCCCAATCATGTAATCCAAGATCAGGATATCCTCAACACTTTCCCTTCTAGTTTCACCAGGTCTTGAGAAGGTGATAAAATCTTAATGCAAGATATTTTAAGATACACCGAAACTCAAGATAGAGATTCCTTGATAAGGAAAAGCACCTCAATGAATGTTGGTCAAGAAATTTGAACTGTAGTTCAATTTATACTAAATTATTGTAAGTCTATGCCGATGTAATATTTTATTTGAGGTATTTTTATCTTTATATATAAACTACTCATTTTATATTATTAAATTCTTGTTAATATTAAGTGGATTTTACATAAGAGATTAACCATGTCTAGTTAAAGTTTACAAATTTTATAATATTTATTTTAATTCCACATTTTATACTTTTTAATTAATTAATTTAATCATTTAAATATCCATAAATTATTTACCATGAAATTGAAACAAATAAAATAAATAAAGTGGAATGATAATGAGTTTATTTAATAGTTAGTTTATTTAGTAGATAATAAACCAAAACTTAACCCTAGGTAATAGAATCTTTAAACCAATTGTGGTTTGAGTTATATAATTCCACTTATACTTCTATGCACCTCTTGGATTGGTTTCATCTCAACTCTGAACAAAAACCGCCTCCATTCACCTAGGATATCCATCATTACATAATTTTACTCATAAATAGGTGAGGGGAACCAAATGATTGGTTAGAGAGGGTTTATATAAAATAAAATATGGGAACACTGACTAATACATAATGATAGTAGAGAAATGACTTGTAGTACATTTTTTAATTTAATAAATTATTACAAAAACAATGCAATTAAATAAACCAATCGTATACACAGGCTGCTCCAGGATCTTGGTCATCTAGATACATTTAAAAAATAGAGAAAAGTAAACTAGCTAGTATTCACTTCAATATTTTCTTTATTATTAATATAAATATTCTTGGATTAATTAAATTAGTTAATTAATTCCCTTTATCTTAATGATAATATGAAATCACTTGGAGATACCCGTCACAAATGAAACATGGAAAATATGCTACTTTACCAATATTTACAAATAATTAAATAGCATTAATTGAGAATTTATTAATTCTGCAAACCATGTTACATAGTCAACACATCATATGCCAATGGTGTAATAATATTTTTATTACTACAATTAATTATTCTTATTTAATCTAATTCTGTTCTTTACCTTGAGGCCACACAGGATATATTAACAAGTTACACCTCATTATTTTTAGTCACCATGTACCCTAGATAAACTCTTAGGGACTCAGAATGTATTTCTGCTAAGTTACATGAAATTTTCTAACAAGATACATGCCATGTTCTCCGCTTTCTTTGTGTTTGCGTAACTCATTGGTTGATTTGAAATGTTCTCTAGGCATGGGAATTAGTTATTCCTATAGTATGTAGCAAGCAATATTCCATGAATCTCATTAATGATATAGTATGTTATTCTCATGTGGTATATACCAGGTATTTGACCACATAATTAGCATGAATTTCACCACTAATCCATGTAGTCTACATGACTTGCACATCATCTACACCCCATGTGGTATGATAAATCATGTGTCGGGATAGCTTGATTAACACATGGAGTGCATTAAATGAACAATGTGTTATTAATTCTCGGCGCATCATGCATCCCATGAAATATCCACATGTAGTGTACTTGGGTACATGATATGTATTATCAGTCACATGTTGTGTATCCATATCTACTGGTCAGAATCCTCAACATCTCCTAATAGAATCTTTGATCATTATTCTATTATTCTTATTCTGTTTAAGACAATATGAAACATAAATGAAAAAATAATATATATAAAATGTGTTAATTAAACAATGGATTTAAAGAAAAATAATACTATAATCGAAACTAACATTAATTTTCTATTATCAATTAATGAATAATAAACAATTATAAATTATCATCTGATTTCTCTGATACTACTTGAAGGTTTCGGGCACATCAAAAGTGTCGATGGAGGCATGAATGACTCCATTTTTAGTTGTAATAAATTAATATTCCAAGATGTACATAACAAAAAAATCATTACTAATAGAATTGAATCTAAGATTAATTGACTTGTTAATCCTATAACCAAAAATCAGGACCATCACATGTAATTTATAATTAATTTATATATATATTTAGAATTAAATTGTTATTTTAATTATTTCTCTATCAATGAATCGATAGACCATGCTTGTCATACCATTATCATGTTAGATGAATCAAAGTTAGATTCCATCTAGAATTGATCCACATGTTCTTTTTAAACCCTTGATCATCAGTGAAAAATTCTCTATGTGTTGGCACAGATGAATCTAACACTTGTGATGATCATCGTTGATCACAACCAAATCCTTCAAGGGGAGAATAATTCATTCTGGTGGAGGAGAAAAGTTTATTTTGGTTATTTTGAGCATTCTAAGGAATATATCCCTAGTTATTGAGAGAATCATATCTATAATTCATAGTTCACAATGATGGGATGTATCTCACCAATCAAAAAATTTCATAATTTGGATTAAATAGTGGAAAATTTAGAAAATAATTACACAAGGGCCCTTATTATATTTCTTAATCACTCTTGAACCCCATTTATAAATAATAATTGAATTATTATTATTTATTTCAAATGAACTAAACTCATGGATAAAATAAATATTAGTTTATTGAATATATAAATTTATATTTATTCAAATAATATTTAATATGATATTTCTCTCAAGACTGCAAAATTCATTAGGCTAATCATCCACAATATTTATAAACCCTTGAATAATGTTTAATTAATTAATTAAATATATATAATTATGTTATTCACTAATAAATATATAAATATTATATTTATTCAATTAATGAACAAATATTTATTAAATATTCATGTATTAAAATAAATATTTTGTACCATGCTAATAAACCAAAATAAATAAATATTTTATATTTATATAATTAAATAAATATTTAACTTGGGAATAATAAATATTTATTAAATATTCAACTCATATATATATTATATTGAATATCTGTTGATTAAATATTTTCAATCAAACCAAAATGAATAATTATTAAATCACACACAAGAATAATTTTCTTCCAATATATAAAATTCATATAGAATTTTACTAATGTTCTGAATAAACATAGTGTGGGATACTCTAGACCCCTTTATCAGTGGCATTAGACTACACTACCTAAAGTATGAGCTTAGTTTATAACAACATGCCATGGAACCCATAGAGAAATTATTTAATGTCTCAATGACATGTAACCACCTACAAACATGAACTATAAAATATAACCCCTTTATCTCAATATCTCTAATCAAACTGGTTGTATGATAGTGTTATAAACCTAGGTACTTGATGTCCATTTCTTTGAATTTCTAGAAATTAACTTGCCGACAACATCGCCTTTGACATGGACTGATTGAGGTAGTTTAATTCCCATCAAAGGGTTTGAGATGTCAACTTTTGTTAAAGAGCATAAAAGAAAAATCATTTCTCGCATTATTTATTAATAAAACATCACTTGTGGCACACCCAACATATCCCACATTACTACAAGCATGTATCATAATATCATTCATCAATATATCAAATTATGTAACTCATGACATTAATTAATAATAATCTTAACGACTAAGGATAATTACACACCACCAAAAATAAGAATATCCAATTACACATAATAATGTGTATTTCTTATTGGCAGATCATTTTCTCATAATCATTTACACTAATGATAACCAAAAGAGTACACCATGATAAAGTGTCTTAAAGTTCAATGAGTATCCACCTTTGATAGCCTATATCATTTGTGTCCCATCAAATGAAATTTTCAATCTATAAAATTTATATTTAAGAATAATGTCATGGACCTTATAGGTCCTCATAACATTTGGGAATCCCCATGACCTTTCATTGTGATAAGTATGCTTAGTACATTATCGAATACTATGTCATATAAAAGAACAATCATGGTGTGATAAAAACCTTTATTAATATTAAAATACATGAATATAAGTAATCATAAAGAACATAATCATTGGTTATAGGGAATCAAATACAATATGGAGAACCTAGTGGTTGGTGATTGAATGTAATGACCCTCTTATTCTCAATGTCTTGAGAATACAAGGAATCATTACTAGGCCTTAGGCGACATACCCAAGATTCCAAAGGATAGAAATAAATACTGAAGGGTTTCAAATAAAAGTGGGGGAAGGTTTAACCTTTAAGAAATAAAACCATTAACCTAGTAAACCGTAACCAAACAACTCACTATATAATGCATAAATAAATGAATGAAAACACAACTACTTTATTTATTTCAAAACCATGCTAAAGTGTTCCACAATAATATACAAAGAAACTATCAAAGTAAACAATGGATAAAGAACTAATAAGACTCTAAGATGAAAACAATACTCCATGCTCTACAATATACATGCTCCAATAACCAAACAACCCAAGTATCGCAAGGTGGTGCTAAGATGTGTGGCACTTATCCTTTTCCCATGTCTTAGAAGATATCATCTGCAAAAGCACCAAAGTTTCAAAGAATGGGTGAGTATAAAATTCAATTATATTTCCACAATGACTTCCCTACGCATGACACTAGGATATAAAGGTTATTAACATTTATATAAAACCATTTATATAAAACAATTCTGCAAAACAATTTATAACTAAATATAAACAAGTTCCAAAAAACATTTATAACCAAAAGTATACAAGTACCTTTTAAACCAAGTTTTCCAGCAAGTCATCCTTCTTGAAAACAACCAAACCAATCTTTAAAACCATTTCTCAAGATCCTTTTGGCATACCCCTTCCATTGTTCCCAACACACCCACACATGCATTCTTTCTTGATAGTTCCGTACTCATGAGCGGTCTCTCATCCAATTACCTTGTGTATCAATGAAACCCACCCCCGATCCCGGGTCACACACCTTATACCCTAATGGTATACATCCCTTATTCATGGTAATGTCGAACATGAACTCACACAACCCATATATGCCAAACCATTCAAATAACCCAATTCAAACAATTTCAATAAAACCGTTCTTTTATTGAAAACCATTAGACAAACCAATTCCAACCAACCATTCCAGTTCAATAAAACTATTCATTTTATTGAAAACATTTTAATCAAAACTATATCAACAATTCAAAAATAATTCCCATTTTAAAATCCACATTTTAAATTCAATCATCAAACAATTTATCCAAAAGCACCAATTTTCCAGATTTTCTCCAATCCACCAAACCAACATTAAAGAAGGATTCCCAATAATTAAAAACCAAAAATTCACAATCAATTCATCACAAAGAACTAAATTTAAAATCATGACAATATGTTTTACTAAGAGGATTTGAGAGTGAAGTCACCTACCTCTAAGGTTTATATGAAAACTAAAAATGGTTGAAGCACGATCATGAAACTAAGTTGATTCTCCACGAAACCACCTTACATCTCTTCTCCTAAAAAAATAAGGCAAAATCTCATCATATTTGGCATCCAAAATCTTATATCTACCCATAATAGGCGTAGATCCAAGAATCCAAGAGGAGAAGAGTGTTGGAACCACTTTGTGTATAGGTTTGTATTTGTTGTCAATAGTTGTCAATGGAATATCAAAATGAAAGAGATCAAGAAGTGCTCCAATAAAATGGAGGAATGGAATCTCACAATGAGGGAGATCATGAAGTACTCCGATGAAGTAGATGAGTAGTGATTCAGATGATTGTTGTGCTGATCGTAAGTTCAAAGAACATGTGTCAAAGGTGATACATTATTTACAACAATGCAGAAGGTGAGGAGTAATCCATCCAAGGATGATTAAAGCAGGATGGTGTTTTTGGATGAAGACCATGCAATTCCTCATTATTTCATGAGAACAATGGGTTTTTATGAAGACCATGAAATTACTCATGATTGCGTGAGAACCATGCTAGAGACTTCTTGACGGATTGAATCACATGGTTTGCATGAAGTTGATCATGACAGTTGATGAAGGAGGCAATGTGCCAATGAGTTGACTTATGCAATGGCCATGCACATCACATTGTCATAAAAGATGATGGTACTAAAGATGTTCTTTCAAAGAATACATATCACAATAGTGGAGTTTGTGATAAAAGTAAAAGAGTTTCTGAAGGATACAGATCACCAAGAAGAAGTGCTGTTGAGGTGATCGTGCTTGTCGACAAAGCAAACAAACGACATACAAATTTGTTGACAAAGGAGATTCCATGGTGACATGTCGAGTTCAAGAGTTGTGGTCAACGATCTATGTTTGATTCAAGAACATCGACAGAGGAATGGATAATCTAGAGGCGGTACAAAAAGAGAAGATACAAGGTGGCGCCGTTCTCCAGTGTTTGCCAAATTTTTGGGGTCCAAAATCTGGAAGTTGCTGAGCATCGCGAAAAGTGGATTTCCATGAAGATAATAATTAAATATGAAAAAGGCATGAATTTCGCGAAGAGAAAATGCATGGTTTGGAAATCACGAAGATCAAAATAATGGAGGCGGTGAGTCTTCGCGATTATGTCAAGATTCGCGAACGGCAGAGGCTGAAGCGCATCGCGGCGGAGAAGGGATTTGCGAGGGAGATTCGCGGAGAAGGCACGAAGGAATGTTGACGGTGATTCTTCGCGATTACTTCAAGCTTTGAAAATGGTAGAGGTAGAAGCGCATCACGGCAGAGAAGGGATTTTCGAGGGAGCTTCGCGGAGAAGGCGCGAAGGAATGTTGACGGTGATTCTTCGCGATTACGTCAAGCTCTGCGAATGGAAAATTTACGTGGTGCTTCGTGATTTGGACAGAATTCCATCAGAAACTTTGGAGCTTCGCGATTTGTGATGATGTGGCATTGACTTCGCGCGGAAGGGACGAGGGTCGGTGGAATCGCCTATAAATAGAGGCCGACCCGCTCGAGAGATACACAGAGAGCTCTCAACGAAAATCCTTTGCTCTCGGTTCGCAAAGGTCACTCGTGAAGGCAGTGTGCTTCGCGAAAGAGGAGATTCACGACAGCTATTCTAGCTCCGCGAAAGTCTTGCACCCCGCGTTGGCTCAGTGAGCTTCGCAAAGATCCAGGAGCTCCGTGATAGCCTAGCATTGCGAAGGCTGGAGCATCGCGAGAGTGCTTTGCGATTGAGCTTCGCGAAAAGGCAGGGGCTCTGCGAGGACTTGTTTGAGCTTTGCTAAATTGGGAGCCTTGCGAAGTAGGGTACTTTGTGAAGGCCCTTTCCAAAGGTTGTTCACCCAGTGGACAGGGGAAAAAGGGGTACTCATCAGTGGATGAAATTTGGACTTCAACAGAGCATCATTTATTGAGCAATCACACAAGTGATTGTGATTCAGGAAAACGAAGACAAGGGGATCTAGTGTATTCAGTCATTGCACTAAAGTAAAAGGTTGAATACAGAAGAGCATCAACTCAGGACTCTGATGCAAGAAAAGTCTCATGCTGAACAGGAGACAAAGACTTCAATGCAAATCTATTGAAGAGACCTTCACGTCTATAAACTGAGTGTGACTTCACTAACGACGGTGAGCCATGGGGAGTCAACGAGAGTGACCTGAGGGAAGCAGTGAACTATCCCTGAACCATTGTAAAGGCAGTGAGCCTGGAACAGAGTGACTGTACCCGAAAAATTGTTATCTATAGCTAGTAAATCATAGTGGATTCAGGTACGACCAACAACCTATCGGCGTATGCTTCTTGGACGTAGCCCTTAGTGGTGAACCAAGTAAAAATAGCTGTGTCATCTCTCTGCATGTGAATGTTTCATTGCTGATCATATCCATCATAAAGGTTTAAGTAGTTCCTACCAACGTGGGAACAAGATCCACAACTTTAAGAAGAAAAAGTTGACACCCTGATTCACCCCTCCCCTCTCAGGGTGTCCTGGGGTCCTACAAAGAGAAGTAGTTTTAAGTAGATCTAAGAAGATGTGATAAAAATGATGAAGAACATCACTTACCACAAAAATCAAGCTTGAAAACTCCAAGGGAGGGCTCTGGATTAGTTCCAAAATGCTTTGGGAGATGTTATACTACCTTCAATGAAGAGGAATCTTGAATTATGGGTGAATATGATAAAAAACAATCAAGTTATTTCAAAAAAAGTAAGAACCTATTTTTAAGGATCTAGATTTGAATATGTACATAGTTAGACCGTAAAATTAGACAAACCGTGAACTAACCGTGCATTTGATACTACCTACCAGATTACCTCACATGGCCTCCTCGCACGGTCTCCATAACCATGTGCACACCATGCTGAAGCTACTGTCCAGAATCTACAACTTCACACGGTTTCTACTAGGCTTACCACACGATTTGGAAAAACCTTGCGCAACCCATGTGCCTCTCCTTTGGCCCCAAAAACTTATTGAAAGTTCTCCCAACTCTCCCATACTTCACCATTAAACTTTATAAACATAAAATAATAATGTAAGGGTTACATACCAGAAACTGAGGGTACTAAATTCTCTTCACCATTGGTCTTTTTTTCCTCAAAAAGTAGAAAACCCTCATTACCCTAAAAGAGTTTTGGACATTGTTCTTTCATTTCCTTCTCACGTTTTCAAGTCTCTTCCTAAATATGACCATGATTCCATAAAACCTACACTAGACCAATTCTTTTCCCACTAAAGACTTTCTATTGCCTATCCACAATCCACACTGAGATATATACTAATGAAGCATCTAACTCTAGGTCAACATGATACCATCTGATCACATTGCCAGGATCAGGTTGAAACTTTTTCAACTAAGATATATGAAATGCATTATGAACTGAACTGAACCATGGTGGTAATGCCAGCCGATATGCCACCTCTCCAAATTTTTCTAGTATCTTGAAAGGGACATTGTATCTTGGAGATATCTTGACCAAATTCCCAAAATGACAATGTCCATGTCTTGGAGAGATCCTGAAGAACACATGATCACTCACCGTGAATAAAAACGGTCTTCGGTGATGATCCACATACAATTTCTGACAACTCTGAGCCATATCCATCCTCTTTCTGATCAACTACATCTTCTCCATCATTTATTGGACAAGGCTCAACCCAACTAGTGAAGTCTCACCAGTTTCTACCCAACACAATATAGAACAACACGAACACCCATACAATGCTTTAAAAGGAACCATATGCATCGAGGCCTAATAGAGGTTATTATATGATAACTCCACTAAAGGTATGTGCTTGTCACATGAGATACCAAAATCCATTGCACACGCCTGTAACCTGTCTTGAAACATCTATATCATCTTTTCAGATTTCCTATATGTCTTAGGATGATACATGGTACTTATAGTCAACTGAGTTCCAAGGGATTTCTGTAAGGATTTCTAGAAACAAGACACGAACCTCGAATATCTATCTAAGACCATTGAAAATGGTATACCATGTATCTTTACAAATTATCAGATATAGATTTTTGACAGATCCTCCACTGTATAAGTTTCAAAAATATGGATGAAATGGGCCATCTTTGTGAATTGATCCGCTATCTCTCATATGACACCGTGTTTCTGAACTGTTCTTGGTAGACCAGTTACAAAATCCATCACTATATTCTCCCATTTCCATACTAGAATCGGTAAAGAATATAACATACCCATTGTTTATTGATGCCCTACCTTAACATTCTGACAAGTTCAACACTTTAAAATGAACTCGGCCACTTTGATTTTCTTACCACTCCACCAAAACTGCACCTTCAACACCTTATACATATTTTGTATTCCGAGATGTACAACCCATCTCGAATGGTGGTAATCATAAAGAAGTTTCTCATAAAAATACATAGGTTTAACCATATGATATTTGAACCATAAAACTGAAATCATTTTAAGTTCCCATCCCTCAATGGTCTCCCTACCATTGAGTTTTGAACTCATAACCTAGCTTTCTACGTCGAATCTTTACCAGATTAGGATCCATGGAAAATTAAAAGAAAACCAGAACAACACCTCAATTTTAAAATTCCACATGCATGCCAACTAGGACTGACATCAATTTCCATTCATTTGAAGCTTCCTTTTCCAGTTGTGCATGTGAATTTCTGCTTAATGCATCGGCCACCGAATTACCTTTCCCCGGTGTATACATTAACTCAAAGTCAAACATCTAGAGATACTCCATAAATCTACTTTACCTCATATTTAAACCCTGTTGTGAGAATATAATGCCCTGATCCCACTATTATGAACTCAGTGCTTAAAAATTATGTTTAATTTTTTTTTTATAAAAGTGAATAAATAATTTAACACAAAAGGAACTTTTACTGATCTTGGTTCTGGAGGATTAGACAAAACCTTATATTTATTAGAGTTGGAACAAAAATAAAACAACTTTCCACTACGCTTCCATGCACGCTAACTTCAAAACAAGGACGTCTGAGTTAGAACATCTAAGATACCTGTGAAAAACATTTAAAAATAAAAGGTGAGCATTTAATTACCCAATAATGGGTTTTAAAACCATTGATTTACTTTTTAAGAAAATGATCTTTTGAAAATAACTTTTGGTTAAATAACATTGAAATTATTTTTGGGAACTCAAATGAAAATATTGTTAAAAGACTAACATATTTACGCTTTAATAAAATATCTTTGTTTGGAAGATAATCATACTTTGAAATCACTTTAAAACTAATATAGTGATTTTATTTGGAAAATATTAAGCAAAATTCATGAAAACAAAACATAATTTTGAGGCAACATAATTCGTTGAAGTCTATCTTGGGCCTACCCACTCAGAGAAGAATGGGTTCACTCCCCAATGACCATATATTTTTATAAAGAACAAGCGCCGAGATTTTTCGAAAACTTTTAAAGTTTTCTTTACATATATATATATATATTAGTATTTTTCACTGGAGTTTTTTACTTTTAAACATGTCAATGTATTAAAATACACATCCATACTTATATTTGTGTATATATATATATAAAATTTCCATTTCATCATTTTCAAATTTGGTTACTACCAAAACTTTTATCAACTAGACTTTACATATAATTGTTTGTTCTTTCACAAATCACCTTTTATGCTCATATGAGAAATTCAATTTTTATAACTTAATCATAAAAATTAATAAATTTCCCTACATAAAATTTTAAAGGAAAACATTTAAAAAAATTTATATGGTATCCATATCTTTATTAATTTATGGATAAAGCCTTAAAAAATTAAATTAAAATGTAAACTTATTATAAATGAAATAGGTGTCGATGTACATCATAACACATGTCCATGTATATGTGAAAATGTGATTAATAAAACGTTATGATGTTCTAGGTGTGTTTTTGAACCATGATGATAAATTGACCATAAAATCACCATTTCATCCATCTATATATACATATACATATATTTATATATATATTTATGCATATTTAAATGGAACATACAACACTCATTAATCACAATTTAAATATATGGTTGAGAAAAACATCAATAAATGAATATTATTCATTAGGAAAATTAATTATGAATTCAGATTAAATCATGGATTAAATACATACACAATCATATATTTATTGTTATGAATTTGTTTATACTTAGTTGGATAAATATAATTATGTATGCATGTTGGTATATCATAAGCCCTAAAAATAATTATTACATAACATTGAAATAATTTATGAGGTATGAAAAGTATTTAATGCATGTATATTGAAAATAAACTAAAGAATTACATATAAAAACACTTGTTTGAAAATAAATTTCCATTACAAAATAATTTAGAACATCACAATATGTTCTTCATAAAAAAAGTTTTTCAACAAGAAACTGAAATAACATAAAACATAATTTCCCTTACCCATAAAAATTTATGAACATAAGGCATAATACTTCTAAAAAAATTCTAATAATTATTTTTATTTAAAATTATAAGAAATTTGATTTTGCTTTATAAAATCCCTTTCACAAACATAAATCAAAATCATGAAAATGATTAAAATCTATAAAATCTACCTAATGAAAATATAAATAGAAATTTCATAGAATGTATTTGAAAAATAATAAACCATTACGATTTAATTGTAGAGACTACCACTTATTAGCGTAACTTATTTCCTTCAGCAAAGACTGAAACACTACCTCTAACACTCACTACTATCTAAGAGAAACAAAACAGAGTATGAAATAGGATAGTCAGTGGAGAAAAAAGGCAACTGAGACACTTATTTATAATTTTAAACTCAATGTATATCTTATTTCAACTTGTCCGGCTAAATTAATGACCCGATTGGCTATAAATATTAAACAAAACACACAAAACTATTCCGACTCTTTGAATATAGTATGATAGAGATATTTATAATTTAATATGTTAATAATAAATTTATATAGAAATCAATAACACAAAAAATACAAAAACATAGATGGTTATTAAATAGGTGTCGATCCGAAACATTAAAAAAATAATCCTGAAGGATATTAAATGCAACAATAATACTGCCTTTATAAACAGATTGAAGAAAATGAAAAAAGAAATTAATACGCTGAAAAAGATTTCAACAGGTATGATTAATGTGCATTCAATATTCATATTGATGCATTGGTTTATAGCCTCACAAACCATGGAAAACAACTACAACTGATAAACATACCAACTCAAAAACACCAGGAAGATAAGATTTCGAGTATAAATTAATCCCAAAAGCAGATCGCAAAATCAGAGTATGTTGAATTTTAGGGAGAAAACAAATAAATTTTGAACAAAGGTTGTTATTAACCCAACTCATTCATTTATTATACAAATTTTGGACAAAAGAAATTTGATCGACCTACCTCAAATGAATTCGAAACCCTAATCACGGTGTAGATCCGGTTCTTTGGTCAACATTTGATCTTCCTAATTGAAACCCATCAGAACTTGAACCTCCTCACTGTTACCTAGATCAGACCTGCTCAACTCAGCGTGAACCGTAAGCAGTGCCTTAGATTTTATTCGTAGGTGCAAAAACACTTCTCGAACAAATCTCCATTGATCGATCTTCCTTCATGCCGAAAAGAAACCTGATGGACCCTTACACTCATCGAGACCCCACTTATTCAATCCCGATTCATTCATTCATTTTTTAATTGTTTTATCATGATATATATAATCTGTTTTATTTTCCAATTAATCTATATATATATGCATATATTAATAATAATACCTTTTATATGTTAAAATAAGAACAATGATAATGGTACATTTTCATATTATATTTTTGTGAGTATGAAATCATTATTTATTTATTTATTTATAAAAAAATTAAATTAAATTCATTATATATATATATAATCCTCATATTAATATCTTAATAAGATATTTAATAGTAATATTTTCATAAATTTTCATCATATATATATTTTAATATTCAAAATATTGTTTTTTTAATCTTAGAATAATTTATTAAATATTTTTTAAACTTTGTTTATTGCATAAAAATATTCAAATCAATATTGTTTCTATATGTGTATATTTATTTATTTTATATCAATAGTTATCATATGCCATTTATCAAATTTAAAACTTATAACGGATAGTTTTTATAACTGTCAGATAAAAACTCTATAAATATCAATGTTTAAGGGTCGTTCAAACACATAGAAGAAAATAATATCATGACGCTCACACTAATTCTTTCGGAAATGGTTTTATATGTTTCTATTATTCATAGTTTCTTTGTTATTGTTCTTGATATAACTTTTGTGCTTCTATCAGCTCCAAAATATGATTACTTCCCGATCGACATCGTTGTGTTTCTCAGTGATCTTCTAATTTTTTTATTATCGATAGCAGTGGGTTTAATGGGTTAGTTCTTATGTGTCAGGGATGTATTCTAGTTTTTGTATAAATAAAGTGCTTACTGTGTATATTTCTACGTTCAAAAGTTTATGTATTTTATTTCATTTTGGAACGTTGACAAAATATAAAACTTACATTTAAACCTGGGTTGTTACATTCTCTCCCACTTAATTGAATTGCATGACCATAATTCATTCACACTTATCACTTCTAATTTCTATCTATTCTGAGTCTCACCTGATGTCCCCAAGATCTGTAAAGTTTTCCTCCACGGTTACCATATCTTCCTATGAGATTAAAGTTCAATGTGGATTTGAAATCTTCCACCTCCTTTGACCAAACACAACTTGTGTAAGAAAGGTGGTATGGATGTAGGAATCAAAAGACAGTCCTCAAGGAATGATAATCAAAATAGTATCTGAGAAGTTCATCTTGAATTTGATTCCAATATGAAAGTCTCATTGCACCATCTTCAAAAGTTTCAAAGTCATCGTAAATTCTTCCAGTGAAGCAAAAAATTAAAAGTTGACACATATAAGTTGCACAAAGATTTTCTTCTTCTATTATGCTATAAAAGGCTAAGATTGATTATAGCTACTCAAACAGGGTAAAGCACCTAAAAATTCCTTCTTAATATTCTTCTTGGCATCTATATAATTGACGTTGAGTCTATTTTATGTCTTTGATGACAAAACCCAAACCGTGATGAAAATGAAGTATATCAGGCGTGCCTAACACTTTGTAAAGGTGTTTATAGGAAAGCCTCATGGATTCGTAGGGCTGAGATTCTTCTTTGCATGATTTTTCCATGATCATAGCAAGTAATTAATCTAGAAGGTCTAAGAGACTTGTTTGAGTTCTCCTTCCTTCCATCTGAAAATTATAAAGAAGAATGTTGATTAAGAAAGGATACTCAATCTATCCAAGGGTTCTAACTTTCCAGAGTTATCTGGACCATGCCTATGATACCAATTATAATTCTCTGAGCCCGCTCTTCCAGACTCGGTGCTTAAAAATGCTATGTAATTTTTTTTATAAAAGTGAATAAATAATTTAACACAAAATAAGACCTTTTACTATTCAAGGTTCTGGAGCATTAGACAAAACCTTACATTTATCAGAGTGGAACAAAAATAAAACAACTATACAATATGATTTCGTGCATGCTAACTGAAAAACAAGGACGTCTGAGTTAGAATGTCTAAGATACATGTGAAAAGTATTTAAAAATAAAGGGTGAGAATTTAATTTCCCAATAAGGGGTTTTAAAACTGTTGATTTACTTTTTAAGAAAAAGATCTTTTGGAAATAACTTTTGGTTAAATTACATTGAAATTTTTTTTGGGAACTCAAATGAAAGTACTGTTAAAATACTAACATATTTATGCTGTAATAAAATATCTTTGTTTGGTAGATAATCATACTTAGAAATCACTTTAAAACTAATCCAATGATTTTCTTTGGAAAATATTATGAAAATTTCATGAAGACAAAACATTATTTTGAGGCAACTTAATTTGTTTATGGTCGTATTGGGATTACCCACTTAGCGAAGGATGGGTTCACTCCCCAATGACCTTATATTTTTACAACGAACAAGCGCTGGGATTTTTCGAATTTTTTTAAAGTTTTCTTTACAAATATTAGTATTTATCACTGGAGTTTTTTACTTTTAAACACGTCAATGTATTAAATTACACATTCATAATTATATATATATATATATATATATATAATTTCTATTTCATTATTTTCAAATTTGGTTACTACCATAACTTTTATAAACTAGAATTTACATATAATTATTCTTTCTTTCACGAATCACCTTTGATACTCATATGTGTAATTCAATTTTCTTAACTTAACCATAATAATTAATAAATTTCACTACATAAAATCTTAAAGGAAAACATTTAAAACAATTTCTATGGTATCCATGTATTTATTAATTTTGGGACAAAGCCTTAAAAAAATTAAATTAAAACCTATGATTATTATAAGTGCAATGGGTGTCGATGTACTGCATAACACATGGCCATGTATATGTGAAAATTTGATTAATAAAATGTTATGATGTGCTAGGTGCATTTTTGAAACATGATGATAAATTGACCATAACCATTTCATCCATCTATATATACATATACCTATATTTATATATTTATGTATGTGTATTGACATGGAACATACAACACTCGTTAATCACAATTTAAATACATGGTTGAGAAAAACGTCAATAAATGAATATTATTCATTAGAAAAATTAATTATGAAATCAGATTAAATCAACTATTAAATACATACACACTCATACATTAATTGTTATGAATTTGTTTATACTTTGTTGGATAAATATAATTATATATTCATGTTGGTATATCATAAGCCATAAAAATAATTCTTACATGACATTGAAATAAATTATGAGGTATGAAAAATATTTCATACATGTATATTGAAAATAAACTAAAGAATTACATATATAAACACTTTTTTTGAAAATAAATTTCCATTACAAAATAATTTAGAACATCACAATAAGTTCATCATAAAAAAACGTTTTCCAACAAGAAACTCAAATAACATAAAACATAATTTCCCTTACCGATAATAATTTATGAACATAAGGCAGAATAATTTTTTTAAAAAAATTCTAATATTTCTTTTTATTTAGAATTATAAGAAATATGATTTTTCTTTATGAAATACCTTTCACAAACATAAATCAAAATCATAAAAATGATTAAAATCTATAAAGTCTAGCTTATGAAAATATAAATAGAAATTGTATAGAATTTATTTGAAAAATAATAAACCCTTACAATTTATTTGTAGAGACTACCACTTGTCACCATAACTTATTTCCTTCAGCAAAGACTCAAACACTACATCTAACACTCACTTATCTCTAAGAGAAACAACACAGAGTATGAAATAGGATAGTCAATGTTGAAAAAAGGCAACTGAGAAACTTATTTATAATTATAAACTCAATGTATATTTTATTTCAACTTTTCAGGATAAATTAATGATAATATTGGCTTCAAATATTAAACAAAACACTCAAAACTGTTCCATCTCTTTGAATATAGTATTATAGAGATATTTATAATTTAATATGTTGCTCATAAATTCATATAGAATTTGATAACACACAAAATCCAAAAATGTAGATGGTTATTAAATATGTGTCGATCTGAAACAATAAAAAAACAATCCTAAAGGATATTAAATGTAACAATAATATTGCCTTCATAAACATCTTGAAGAATATGAAAAAAGAAATTAATATGCTGAAAAAGATTTAAACAGGTATGATTAATGTGTATTTGAACTTCCTATCAATGCATTGGTTTATAACCACACAAACCTTGGAAAGCGACCACAACTGATAAACAGACCAACTCAAAAACAAAAGCAAGACAAGATTTCAGGTATAAATTAATCCCAAAAACTGATCACAAAATTGGAGTACGTTGATTTTTAGGGAGAAAAAAAAAGAAATTGTGAACATTGGTTTTTATTAAACCAACTCAGTCATTTATTATACAGATTTCATACAAAATAAATAGGATCGACCTACCTCAAATGAATTCAAAACCCTAATCACGGTGTAGATCCGGTTGTTTAGTCTGCGTTTGATCTTATGAATTGAAACCCATCCAAGCCTGAACCTCCTCACTGCGACTTAGATCAGACATTCTCAAATCATCGTGAAACTCAAGAAGTGCCTCATATTTGATTCGCAGGTGCATAAACACTGATTAGATGAAGCTCCATGGATTGATCTTCCTTCATTCCAAAAAAAACATTGCAGACCCTTACCTTCATCGAGACCCAACCTCTTCAATCCCAATTCATTCATTCATTTTTTATTGTTTTATCATGATATATATATATATATAATCTATTTTATTTTCAAATTAATTTATATATATTCATATATTAATAATAATACATTTTTATATGTTAAAATAAGAACAATGATAACGGTACATTTTCATATTATATTTTTGTGAGTATGAAATCATTATTTATTTGTTTATTTATTTATAAAATAATTAAATTCATTTCATTATATATATATAATCATCATATTAATATCTTAATAAGATATGTAATTATAATATTTTCATAAATTTCCAGAGTATATATATTTTAATATTTAAAACATTATTTTTTTACTCTTATAATAATTTATTAAATATTTTTTAAACTTTGTTTATTGCATAAAAATATTCAAATCAATATTGTTTCTATTTGTGTATATTTATTTATTTTATATCAATAGTTATTATATTCCATTTCTCAAATTTAAAACTTATAACGGATAGTTTTTATAATGGTTGGATAAAACTCTATAAATATCAATGTCTAAGGGTCGTTCAAACACACAGAAAAAAATAATATCGCGATGCTCACGCCACTGCTTTCGGAAATGGTTTTATATGTTCCTCTTATTCTTAGTTTCGTTTTAATTGTTGTTTCTATAACTTTTGTGTTTCTATCAGATCCAAAATATGAGAACTACCCGATCGACATCATTGTGTTTCTTGGTGGTCTTATAATTGTTTTATTATCGATAGCAGTGGGTTTAATGGGTTAGTTTTTGTGTGTCAAGGATGTATTCTGATTTTTGTATAAATAAAGTGCTTACTACATATATTTCTGCATTCAGAAGTTTATGTATTTTACTTCATTTTGGAATGTCTAAAAAATATAAAACATACTTTTAACCCTAGGTTGTTACAGAGAAAATATGTTTCAGGATTTTGTGGTCTGTGAACACAATAAATTTCTCACCAAAGAGATAATGTCTCAAAGCCTTCAAGTCATGGAAAACCACAACTAACTTCAAATCATGTGTTGGGTAATTCTTCTCATGCACTCTCAACTTCCTTAAACCATAAGCAACCACATCGTTTTCTTTCATGAGAACACATCCTAACCTCGATCTTGAAGCATCATAGTACACCACATACCACTGTCCTGATTCTAGAAAAATCAAGATAGGTCATGATGTGAGATGAAACTTTAGATCTTGGAAGCACATATGGAATTCATCAGTCCATTAGAATGTACCATTCTTCTTTTTCAAAGCTTTCATCGGTGAAGCTAGTCATGAGAATTGACACACAAAGCGTCAATAATAACTAGTTAAACCAAGAAAGTTTTGTATCTCAAAAACATTCTTCAAGGGTTTCCAAGAGATAAGAACTTATATCTTTTCAGGATCCACTGAAACAACCTTTTCATAAATGAAATGGACCAAGAATCATACCTATTTTATCCAAAAATCGCACTTTTATAGTTTTTCTTACAACCGATGTTCTCTCAAGATTCCCAACACTTTCGGAAAGTGTTGATTGCGCTCAGCCTTTGTTCGTGAGTACACCAATATGTCATTGACAAATACCACAACAAAAGAATCCAGATATTTTCTAAAAAATATGATTCATAAATTCCATAAAGACCGCTAGTGAATTCGTGATACTGAAAGGAATTACTACATATTCTTAGTGGCCATATCTTCTTCTAAAATATGTTTTTGGAATATCATCCTTCCAAACTCAAAATTGATGATATCCTAATCGAAAATCAATTTTTTAGAACCACCGAGATTCCCTAAATTGATCAGAAAGATCATAAATGTGTAAAAATGGATATCTGTTATTTATCTTATCTTGATTAATTTTATGATAATCAATGTATAGTTGAAGATTTCCATATTCTTTCTTTAAAAACAACATTGTCACTACCCACAAAGACATACTTGGCTGAATGAAACATTTTATTTCTTGCTCCAACAACTGCACTTTAAACTCTCTTAATTCGACTAATCCCATCATATAAGACATAATGAAAATAGGATTGGTCCCCGGGAAGAGATCAATCATAAACTCCACTTCCCTTATAAGTGGTAACCCTGAGAAGTTATTGGGAAAGACATCTGGAAATTGATCCAAAATTTCTGGAAAGCTGATATTCTCAATCTCTTCCATTGATGCCAAAGTGAACGCTGCCAAATGATGAGAGAGTGTTCCCACTTCTAGTGCCAACAAACCCATTGCACCTACCTTCATAACTCATTATTTTTTAAAGAGATACTCAACGATTTCCTCAGTATCTTAACTAACTATCCTTCTATAACAGTCGATATGAGACTTAAACACTTTCAAATAATCCATACTCAAGATTAGATCATATACATCCATATCCAACACTGATAAGTCCCACATCATCTCAACTCCATCAACAGTTATAGAACATTCCCAATACAGGAAGGCTCTACATTCTCTTTCCCATAGAAGAGTTTAATGTTTTAACATAGAAGGAATCATCTCGATTTTTAAATTTAAAAAATCAACAAAATTAGAAGAAATTAAGGAGTGTGATGCATCAGTATCAAACATCACTTACATAAGGAGAGAGTTCAATTGAATCATAACTCTCACTATAGATGGTCCATCCAGACCATCTACAATCATCTACTCAGCTCCATACAATTTCTTCTCCGCTACAATCTTATCCTTATTTCCTTTCTAAGATTAACCTTTTTGAGGATTCATGGTGTTCCTAGAATCATCATGGATAAATCTTATCTATTGATGAGATTGATTCTATTGGACTCATACTGCTAAAGCATATGATGCTTTCAAAACCTGAGAAGTTTCTCGAGCACCTAATCTCATAGCACTGTGACAATAACACTAGAGATATACCATTTTCTTGTAGTTATGTCATGATCTAGGTTGTTTTGTACACTCTAACTTTATGTGGCCAAGAAAACCACATTGGAAATAAACCTATTTTCTCTTTGGTCATGGAGAAATGTTCACTGATCTAGCCATCTGATTCTACGTCCCACCCCCACCTTAGAAATAGGTGTCCCCCTTTCGCTTTCTCCCAACATTCGAGTTACCACAATTTCCTATAGGTATCATCATACATCCTCCTCCCACAGATCCTAAGATATCATTTTCAACAACTATCTCTATGTTGACTATCTCTATATAATATGTAATATCGAGTACTGTAATCTTTGAGCAAATCTCCTTCCTTAGCCCTGATTTGAAGATTCATGCCTTTAAAGATGCACTAGCAACAACCTCTGGGTAAAAATGCACTAAAATCATGAATTTAGCTGCATATTCTATGATAGAGTTATTTTAATACATTAGGCTAAAGAAGTACATCGTTCGCTAGATTTTGAATGTGAGAGGATAGAATTGTTTGTTAAAAAATTCCTCAAAATACTCCCAACTAAGTTTGTGATCCAGTTTAGCCTGCACCACCAAATCCCATCACTGGAGTGCGAGATCCTTGAGCATATAAGTCACTAGCTTGAATTTCATCTCTAATGATGTGCTGATGAAATCAAATATATGATTCATCCTATCCAGCCAGACCTCTGCCTTTTCAGGTTCAAAATCACACTAAAATACGTGTGGATTCTATTTCATGAACTATATGGAATGATCCGCATGCCTTGGATCATCCCTTTCAGTTCCCTATATCCACATCTTGAAACTATTGGATGATACTCAGAAACATCTCTTGATTCACTTGTGACTCATGTGCAACCATATTCTCCACATCTTCTACCATTTGGTTTCTACGATGCCTACCGGGTTCCATTTACTAAACAAACAACCAACTCTATAATTCTCACTCCCTAGAAACTGATGGCTTAGAATTTCAAATTTTATCAAATTAACTATCAAAACCTTACTTTCTAAAATTGAATTTTTACCATTCAACAATTTTTGAAAATTTCCATTCTTACTTTTGAAAATATAAAAATTTTCAAAATAAACCAATTATTTCCTTTTCAAAATCCTTCATTTGAAAAAAAAATTTCTTTAGTTTTCCAAAACTTATATCTTTGCACAAAATCATAAATCCTTACTCCAAATGAAATATTCAATCCTAGTGGGAAGACATTCCTATATAATGCATGTCAGGATCATCTCATTGTCTAAACTCATAATAACAAGATTCCATATCCTATAAGTGTCTCCAACAAACTTATGTACCCAACTCCCCAGTAACTTGTAGTTAAACATAAAAGGGTTAGCTACATACTTTTATGCTATACATTTCAAGTTTCAACATTCCTACTCCTTTCAAAGATCACACCTAGAGGAATAAACATGAAAAAATTTCAACTCTAAGACCAAGAACTGAAGACTACTTGTTAGGAAAGGACCGAACAAAATGATACCATTTTCAATGAACCACTTATTCTTATTAGATTGAGAATACTATAAATCATTACTAGACCTTAGACGACATCCCTAAGATGATAAAGGCTAGAAATAAATTCTGAAGGGTTTCAAATATAAGTGGGGTATGGTTTACCCTCTAAGAAATAGAACCATAACCCATTAAACTATAACCAAACAACTCACTATATGATGCTTAGATAAATGAAAGACAACACTGCTAATTCATTTATTTCAAAACCACGCTTAAGTATACCACAATAGATGAAAAAGAAACTCTGAAATTATATAGTGGATAAAAAACTAATAATACTCTAAAATTACATCAAGAGTCCATACTCCTCAAGCTCCATGCTCCGATAACCAAAAAACCCAAGTATCGCGAGGTGGTGCTAAGACATGTGACACTTTACCTTTTCTAATATCTCTGAAGATAGAATCTGAAAAAGCATGAAAGTTCCAAAGCAAGCATGAGTATAAAACTTAGTAGGACTTCCCTAATGACTTCTCTACTCATTCCACTAGGATTGAAATTCTAGAAAAATTTATATAAAACCATTTAAATAAAAAAATGCAAATTTTTTAACTAAATATAAACAAGTCTCAAAAACCATTTATAACCAAAAGTATACAAGTTCCATTCAAACCAATTTTTCAGCAATTCATCCTTCTATAAAGCAACCAAACCAAGATTTAAACCTATTTCTCAAGATCCTTTTTGCATACCCATTCCGTTTTTTCCAACACACTCACACATGCATGCTTGCTTGACAGTTCCATACTCATGAACTATCTCTTATCCAATTACCATATTTTCTAATGAGAAACACCCCCATCCAGGGTCACACACCTTTTACACCAATGGTACACATACTTTATTCAAAGTTATGTCGATCATGAACTCACAAAACCCATATATTCCAAACCATTCAAATAACCCAATTCAAACCATTTCAATAAAAATTTTCTTTTATTGAAAACCATTAGACAAACCAATTCCAACCAACCATTCAATTTCAATAAAACTATTCCTTTTATTGAAAACCTTTTAATCAAAACTATTTCCACAATTGTAGAAAAATTCCCATTTTAAAATTCCCATTTTAAAATAAAGTATCAAACATTTTACCCAAAAGTACCAATTTTCTATATTTTCCCCAATCTACGAAACCATTACTAAATAAGGATTCCTAAAAATTAAAAATAGATAATTCATAATCAATTAATCATAAAGAACTAAATTTTAAATCATTTCCATCAGTTCTACTAAGATTAGTCAAGAGTGAAGCAACCTACCTCTATGGTTTTGATGAAAACTAAAAGCAGATGAGGAATGCTCGTGAAACCAAGTCAATTATCCACAAAACCACCTTAGATATCTTATCCTACCAACAGAAAGGCAAAATATCATCATATTGGGAATCCAAAATCTTATATCTACACATAGCGGAGGTATATATGAGAAACCAAGAGGATAGAAGAAGTATATCTAAGTAGATCTAAGAAGACATGACAAGAATGATGAACAACGTCACTTACTGCAAAAATCGAGCTAGAAAACGCCAAGGAAGGGCTTTGGATTGGTTCTAAAATTATTAGGAGAGGTTATCCTACCTTCAATAGAGAGGAATGTCAAATTTGGGGTGAATATAAGTAAAAATGAGCAAGTTATGTAAAAAACGAGTGAGGTCCTATTTTTAAGGATCTACATTTGACTCTATGTATAGTTAGACCGCACGATTAGACATACCATGCGCTAACCATGCGTTAGCTACTGCCTTCCAGATCACCCCACATGGACTCCTTACACGGTCTCCCTAACCATGTACACAACATGCCAAATATACTATCCAAAATCTGCATCTTAGCATGATTTCTATTAAGCTTACTGCACTGTTTGGACAAACCATGTGCAGCTCGTGTGCCTCTCCTTTAGCCCCAAAAACTTATTTAAAGTATTTACAACTCTCTCATCCTTCACCCTTACACCTTATAATAATAAAAGAATAAAGTAAGGGTTACATACTAGAAACTGAGGCTACTACATTGAGTTACTATGATAGACACTGAAAGAGGATGGGTTAACTATATCTAGTTTCTAAGAATACACCAGAATATAAATTCAATCATGATATTTAGACAAGTTACAAAATTTGGTAACTATTTGGGATGAATTTCAATTATCAATTTGAATGTTAATAGAGATGAAGAATGTAGATACACATGATAAGAGTATGATAATGAGCACATTAAATTAGGATTAGCTACGATAGACTGAGTCTCTAGAGGATGATGGTAGGTCTAGTGTGGATACCCGATTGGTATGGGTTAGACTACTTGAATTGTGTAATTAATTTAAGAAAACCTATAACATCATCACTTGCAGCTTAATGTTGAAAATGATGTTTTTTAGGATATCATCACGGTGGGGATATCTGTGGTACTCGAAGTGTCTATAGTAGGATCTATGACACCTGGGTTAGAGGGATTTTGGAGTAAGTCATTGCAATGGAGCATAAACATGTATATTTTTTGTGTTATTGAGCATATAAAGATGAAATCGGATTCAATAAAATCATTCAGGAGGTGACTAGTGTGTGAAGGATTGGGGTGGGAGGTTTTTGAAACTGTATAGTTTCTATAGACTTAGTGAAATGATGAAATTTCTGTGTGTTATAATAGATATATGTCTAGTGTTAGATATCAGATCTTAATGACTGGATGATTCCTGGGAGATGCACAATACTAGTTTTTGGTGGGGAGAATCCCTATGGTGGGGAGTTTATAACAATATATGTTTTAAGTATATATATAAAAAAATGGCTAGTTATAGGAGGATTAGGAACTGAGTAAATTTTAATTTTTATAATATAAAATGAAATAATGAGGTTTTGGAGATGTTTTAGATGTGAAAATAGTGGTTTTTAAGGTGTTTGGGGAGGTTTGGGAAATGAAAGAAGTAGGGTGGTATTTCTATAAAAAGAAAATAAAACTACCAAGAACCTATTAAAGTTTTACCAGGTAACTGGTGTAGCCTATTGGCATCCTAAAGTGTGTTTGATAACATCAGGTACCCGGTGGGGGTGTATTGGGTACTCAATGGGGGTGGATGGAATGGTGGAAGTCATTAGGCTGCCATGAGGTACTCGATAGGTACTTCGTGGGTACCCAGTGGGACCTGAACATTATTTTTAAGTGTGTGTAGGGGGGGGGGTGGTAAAACATTTTTTGATAGTTATACCCCCTTATTTTATCTAGAAAGATCACCCTAGAAGAAGCTATTTTGAATAGTACCCCCTCTTTCTCCTTATTCTCACTTTGATCTGGGGTAGTTTGGAGTGATCAGTTCCCCGAATTGAGGTAATATACTCCCTATTTATTTATTTTATATTCTTCATCTTCTCTTTACCTCTAATTTTTATTTTTATTTTAGGTATTTAATTTTTGATTCCATTTAATCATGGTCAAATCACATCCAAATAATAGGTATTTTTCATGCGATTGTTTGAGGATATTAAGGAAGGATGAAAACATGTTGTTGTTATCTGTTTCAATGGAAGTAAATTAATTCATTTGTTTTTATAGGTATTTCTTCAATTTCATTAAAAATTGATAATGGATTGGATTGTGTATCATTGTTATTATCTTATAGGATCACCAGATGCGTTCCATGTACTTTTTACATACCATTGTTTATGTTTTTTTATCACCATGACACTTAGAGTATGGATGATTGGTAATGGTGAATATGGGATTAGCTGGATTTGGACAAGAACAACACTAAGTATTTAAATCCAAAATAATATTGGTGTTCCCAAAATTATTAATTTATACATATTGTGTGTTTTATGTGAAGTGTTATATTAGGGAAAGGGTACTTGAGTCAATGTGACTCAAGTGGGGACTGAGAGGGATCATGCATGTTTGATAAGTAGGATGAATCCATTAGTTATAATATTATTATTATACTCACAATAAAAGGGTCTTGGAATATTTTTATGATTATGTTGTCATGTTATGTTTGAGTTAGTTGTTGTAAATGGATCCAAGTTGTGTTTAAGGTTGTAATTGGGTACATGGGTCCTAGGTTGGTCCCTTATGGTGGTGTGAGGGTTATTTCTCTAGGATCGGTTGAGTGATTGGTGTGTTGGTGATAGGTTCACCAAAATGAGAGTGTGGTTTTCATAACATTAGATTGATTGGATAGTTTAGTATAGTTTAGACCATGGCAGGCCTTGTAAAGGAAAATATTAATTAAGAAGATAGTACAATAGTGGACTAAAGTATGGTATGACAAACTAGAACACCCCACATAGAGGGGACTATAGGTTGGACATTGGAAAATGGATCAATAGAGGATACTAGCGTATGGTATATTTTTAATAGATACCTATTTGATTTGAAATTCATCTTGGTGATGAACAAGTGGATGGTTCGTGAGACAATTGGGTCCCTTGTGACCCAGTTGGATGACCTTGAGTGAAATGAGAAATTCTTAGGACAATGAGGTTCAATGCGTGTGGTTCTTAAGATGGATGGTCAATAGATTGGGTCTAGGATTGACGTGTTATAAAAAAAATAGAATTAATTGGGGTGAGATGAATGGTAGGTCAAAAATGTTGTGATTTTAGACATAAGGGATGTGTTGGGTGATAGTAAAGGGATAGGTATAGGTAATGTGATGACTGGTTTATTTTTGGGTCTTTCGATGATATCTAAAATGTTAGAGGATAGTTTTGAGTTGTTTTACCCTCTAGTTGGGTATTTTACATAGGGTATGACTATATGTTGGGTTCTCCATTGGTTATACGTTCTTCCTAGAGGTCAACAACAAGTAAAGTGGTCCATATGGTTCCATACAGGGGATGAAGACAAGTAAGATCTTCTATATTGATCCTTTTAAGGTATTACACTGAGTCGTGTCCTCTAATAGATGAAATTATTGATAAATCAATAGATTTGAAAATATATTTCTATCAAGATTTCCTTATTATATGATGAATTAAATTCACCATCATTGTTACAAAGTAATTAAGGTTGAGAATTATTGTGGTCCGGTTAGAACATGATGGTGAAACTTCTATAAATATTGTTGATTGTTTCATATTTTTGTATTAAATTATGATTGACTTAACATATGTTCATATTGGTATAATACATGGTTTCTGTTTTTTACAGTGTACTGAGATTCATACTCATACCGTGCACATGAAACTTGATGGATGTGAAACTCGTGTGGTTGAGTTATAGGTTATGAAATGGGGCTGATGGCATTGATAGAATTGTGTTCCAAGGTAAGGTCAAGAACCTAGTTGGTTGTAGTGATTCTAATATTATTTTTTCTTATTCTATCATGTATATGATTGGGTTGTGGATTAAAGTTGTATGTTGTATAACTTTTGTATATATAATATGAGTCCATTTTGATACACCATGGGTTATGTTTTTATTATGGTTAGTACACAACTATAATTCCATTGAGTATTTTGTTATGGATGCTTTATAGAATGTTATATTTTATTATTATTGTATGCTGATGATATAAGGGGTATATTTTCTCCATTTTATGGATTATACCATCACTACTAGACAAAAACCTCTCATATAAGGGGAGGCATTAGCAATGTGAGGTGGCAACCTAACTCTATTAATTAATTACTAAATATAAATTATTACTAATTTATTACTAATTATTAATTATTAATAATTAATTATAAAATATTAATTATTTACTAGTTAATAATTTATTACAAATAATTAATTACTAATTATTCATAATGTGTTAATAATAATATTATTTTATTTTCCATTTCTATAAAATGAGAAACTGAATCCCATATTATAAATCTGTAAGGATTTCAAGAGTTACCTCCCTTATAAAAGTGTGCCATGGGTGAGAGTTTTAATTATATTTTAATATCAATTTAATATAAGTAACACTGGATAAAATAAAGTTCAAACTCTACTAATTTTTTGTTATACATATAAATAATAAAACAAAATAAAAATAAAAATAAAAAATTTATGTATTCAAATTAAAATACTAAAAAATAATAATTAAAGATTTTTTTCCTTGAGCAGAAGGTGTTAGGTCCCTTAATGATTTTTGATAAATTATTATGATAGGATATTAATATAATAAATAAATAATAATTATAATGATAATAATTAACAAAAAATTAATAAATTTGAATTGGTAAACACCAGAAAGGGAATTCGTTGATAGTTGGAGGCACATAGAGGCTAGATAAGTGTTTTTGTAAATTAATGTTTCTTTAAAATTTAAAGCTTCATTGTATATATATATATATATGATTACAACAACCCACATGTATGAAACAATTAAGAAAATCACCTGGGGACTCGACCCCACGATGTGCACCCTAGCCCCCAACCTAAGGCACCCTGCTCAGACAGGGGCTTATATATATAATCATATCTTGAGAAACGAAGAAAAAAAAATTTTATCTCATAAAATATTCTTAAAATATGTTATATTGGGTATGAAACAAATATTTATAATAATAATAATAATAATAATATTAGCATTTGCGGTGGTGTTGATTTTGTTATATATATATATATATATTATTCTAGTGATAAAATTCAACAAATGAATAGTCAATATCACATGATTTTCAATATTAATAATGATGATAGTACTTTTGAGGTCAATAATAATTATTTGGAGGGTTTTTTATCATTTTAAAACCTCAAACATTGGGATTTTTAGCAACGTGTCTCAGAAAATTCTAAAAGTATCTATTTTACTTATTTTTACAAGTAAATCATAATGGTGCTCTCCATTGAGAAATCTAAAGCTCTTAAAATGATGGAATTTCTAAAATAATAATTGGATGTTAGTGTTTGTATGAGAATTATAAAAATTATAACCATGATTATGATTTATATGGAGGCTATGGTAAGACTTTCAATCATTAATATAAGTAATACGACTCATTTTTATTAATTTGTTAGCACTACATGAGAGATTGATGATGCTAATGATGATGATGAGTAGTAATAAAAACATGGAAGGATTTTTTTTTTGAGAAATGATTATATAATAATTTATATGATTAATATGGATTTCCCTGTGATATGAATTAAACATGATAGAGTGACGAGTCTGACCTTGACATATTTATTCTATCGAATTGAGATATATTTTTATTCGATGTAAAAATTGTGTTAAGAAGACATGATATGATGTAACAATTAATGTTATGATATTACTTCTATTTATTATACCTTGCTACATGAAGGAAGTTTACTCAGAGTGTTGTGAATTTCTAGGTAAGTTTTTTTTTCAAATGATTCAATGTATAACTAATACAAGATTATCAATTTTTATCTACACTAGTTCAATTCATAGTTTACCAACTTCTTTGACTATATTGTAGACTGAGCGGCATAATTTCATTCTCCATGATGCTTTCTATGATGATAATTTGGACTACTTGTGATGATGATGTGTTTATATTTCTCTTTATAGATTTCATCCTAGTTAGAGGTTAGATGTGTGATTACTATTATGGGTATGTTAACCTTATTATTATTGTGAGTGGTGGATGATGATGATTGCATGGTTAGTATGGTTGTTGAGGATGGTTGCATGGATGTCGCAATGATGCCTTATGTTAGTAGTATAATTATGTGTTTGAGATTAATTGATGTATTTACTACTGTATTTTTATTTTATTTCACTTAGAGAGTTATCATTTGATAAAAAACAACCACTTGCGATTTATTTTCTTAGGTTTAACCCACACTCATATTGGTGAGTGAACCAATGAGATTGATAGACTAGTATTATTTCTCTCACGCCACTGAGGGTATATATTGAATATATTGTTATTCAAGTTTGACATGGATATATATTTTTTGATATTAGGATAGAGGGTGGGTGGTATGAAATTAGTTGTTAGAGATGCAGACACCAGTGGGTGGGAGTTAGTTTATATGGGCCCTGTTATATTCTGAAAATGTGTGTTATATTATAAAAAAATTGTTTTTGGTGAGTAATTTTTTGTGGCGGAATGAAATACACTAACAAAATATATTTATTTATAATTATGCAAGGAATTATATAATGTAATATATTTTTGTATAGTATTTGAGACTTGAGGATAGGATTATTCATTTTTTGGTGTTTAACTTAGTTTACCTTTTAGTGATCTTAGTTTGTGAGGATGTGACTATATATTATTATTTTATTGCTTAGATTATTATGTATGCACAATATTAACTTGGAATTTCATCCTTAGCAGATGAACTATTGAATTCATGGATACACTTACCCCTACTTTTAGATATTGTATTATAGGATCATGTTGGTGGAGTTTCTAGGTATCGTTGGCTTAGAGACTAAGGTGGATATATGGATCTTGGTGTTTGGGGGTTTTCTCATGTACCACTATGGTATATGATTAGTTTTGGTTTTATTTCATTATTTTTTTATCTATTACTTTGTCATAAATGCACTAGTTTTTCATTTTATTTATGTTTCCTGCCATTCATGCATTATACATTTTTTTATGATATTAATTTATTATGGGTTCAATATTTTTTATATTTTGGTGGTTTTAATTTAACTTTCTAGTCTACCACTGTGTTATCTAGAGGGTAATGCCGTCCACATGTGAGATTAATACCCTCAGTGTTAGTCATCAACCTAATTCCTATTAGAGACAAGCCTTGGGGGTCACACTTGATTTTTTTACTGACCCATGTGGGGTTATGGTTGAATAGATTTGTAAAAGAGTGTTATAAAAAAATTTGGTTGGGATCTAGGTTGGAGTTTAGATTTCGAAACATGTGAGGTTTTTATTTGTTTGGGAAAATAACAACACCAATGTTAGAGGTACCATATTTTAGTTTTACAGGACAAACAATACAAATTGGGTGTGAAGGATGATTCATTCATATGTAAGGACTTTGATTGTATTTTGGTTGATTTGAGTATTTATATCATTGATTACAAGGTACAATTAGATCATTAAATTCATTATTTAGTGGTTAGGATATGATTTTTATGCATAAATTTCTATAATAGGGTAACTATTCTTAGATGGATAGTTGAGAAATTATAATGGTATCTTAATAAATTTATTTCTTCATTTAACTATGAACTTATTAAGGTTTGTAGATTCTTTTTGAATGTAGTATCATATCAAGTAGAAGATTCTTTATGAATTAATTATCTAAGGATTACTGGGTATATACCTATTAGAGTTCCACCTATTTTTGATCATATGGATAATGATTATTTTATCTAAATACCTATACCAATTGAAATTTCATGGATTAATCTCATTGTGGAGGTCAAGAAAACTCATTCTTGTGATTAATTATTCAATAACTATTTCTATATTCTACCCACATGGTGTGAGACTTATTTTAGGTGAAAGATCCTTAGATGGATGATATTGGAAGGGTATTTTTATTATAGATAACATCAATATCAATGAGACTTATTTTCATGAATAGATTATTTTATGGAATGGTAGATATGTAGTAGTCGATGATTATTTGTGTCCAAGATATATGTACCTTGATTTTAGAGATGGAGGTTCACTATTATTTTTGATCATTACTGGTTATTGATTTTAACAAAAGATATATTGCTTATGTTATGAAATTTATAATGCATTACTTGATAGATCATACCTTTTGATGCAATGTTATTTAATTGTTGAGAGGTGATAACTATAGATATTCTAAGGAAACTTCGGTGTGAGCATAGGTTATTTGAGGAGATATATAAATAGTCTCACTTCTTGAATTTCCATAAGGTTTCAAGATACATGATTCATACTGTGGTCATTTCAATGGTCCATGGATCAACATTTTCATTCTACTTGTACAAGTGTAATAATGATTGATTTTTTGAGAATGAATATTCTTCTAGGAATCTTATAGGGATATTATAGTCAAACTTTTATATATATTGTAACCTACCCTTGGATACTTGTGCTATGTACTATAACATAACCAGTGTGAAATAAAATTTGTTTGATGTTTGGATTCCCTGAGATTAAACCATCATGTTTTCATTATTAGTGATCAAGATGGATAAAAATGTACAACTTATTTCCATCAGTGTGTATGTATGGATTCCCATATTGATAAAATTTTGAAAGTCGTTTACATCAAAAGGGATGAATTGAATTTATGATTTATTATTTTTCTTGTTTGGAGTTACTTTATCAATTAGTTTATTTCTATGGTGACCCAATCTAAACATACAAAAATAATAGATCCCACCATCATCGAACCGAAAGGTTTAGTGTATTGGAGGCTTACAATATAAAAATCTTATTTTGAACACTTATGAACATTCATCCATAACCGTTATCCTATATACCCTCTTATATACAAATAATATAATATAATCATCATCATAACTTGGTGAATGTAAACATAAGAAAGGGGTGACCTTGAATGCTTAATAAGGTAAACTTATCGACAAGTAAATCCATTAGATCATAAACATGAAGGAAGTCATGAGAAAAGGAGAAATTATAGATAAAAAGATCTTGGAATAATAATTGAAAATCATAGAACTTATTTTAGAATTAAGGATCATGGAATGAAAACATAATAATAAAGGATGATAATCAAAATCAAGTCTTAGGAACATATAATTTAAATCAAATAAAAAATTAAATCATAACATAATATAGTGGAATATCATTAGAACATGAAATATAATAATTTTTTTAGAATATCTTGGAAATAAGGCACATTTTATAGAAGTGTAATAGAAATAATCAGAGGAAAACACTGTGAAAAAAATCCAAGTATGCACACCCTTTAATTTTTTGAACAAATCAATGTATTTTCACCCTCTAGTTTTTTAAAAAATTTAAGTATTTTTACCTTTTAGTTTATGAAAAAATCCAAGTATATACATGATTCATTATCTCATGAGATATAAAACCATAATTAATGAACAATAGGGTGATATAGGACCCTACCCATTATTATCCATATATATGAGTGTTACATAAAATAAAATCATTTATCTTATCATAAATATCCCATGGGAATAAAATGGGTTTTATAACTTTTCCAAATGGTGTCATATAAAAACATGATCATTTGATACCAAAAACATAATTTCACAAAATAATTATTTAAGAATAGAATATATAAGGTGATTTATGAACCATTACTCCATTGGATAATAATCCTTTGAAAATGGAATATAAATCACAAACATGATTTTTCTTAAAAAAGGTTTCTTAATATGAATTTAAAAAAATGTGATTTTAAAGTTACTTTTCTAAAAACCATTTTTTTGAAGACAAAGAGAAAACTTCATTAAACATTTCCTAAAAAACATTACAATAAATAAACCTTATTTAGAAATAAATCATATGTGAAAATTTTAATTCCAAATGGAATAATATAAGATCATGGAAACAGATTTTTTTAAATATTTAAAAATACCATTATTGAAAACCCACATCATTAAAAGGATGACAAAACCTTTGTTTTAAAATGAATGAAGGGTAATATAATGATCATTGAAGATAAATAATATGACTTTTCACTTTTTAAATAAAAAATTTGGTGGGAAGTAAATACATGGATATGGAAGAAACCTCCATTAAAAGAAAGAATAATTAATCTTAAGAAAAAATGTATTTTCACCAAATAATGGAATCATTAAGGAAGAATAATTCAGTGAGAAACATGATTTAACCAAAAAAATAAGGTAGAAATACATCGTAAAATCAGCATAGTTTATAATAGATAAATCATGAAATATAATATTCAAAGAGGAGTAATTATGACCCAAGTAAAAAATTTGAGTGATGAAAACCCCTTATAACCTTTGTAACTATTGAATCAAAACTCCATGAGAGGTAGAAATTTACATATAAAATTTAATATAATGAATTATAAGTGAGTAATATAAAATGGAAATGTTTTATTAAGTAAACTATAAGAAATAAAACATGGTTTATAACATAAAAATATTTCAATAAATTGAAATTTGTAACAAAGAAACCCTTACCTTGTTCCAAATTTAGTTTGTGCATTCGCTTAACTTCTCGAATAATAAAATTAAGTTTATTACATAACTTCCAAGAAAAATTATTCATATATATTTAATTAAATATATAATCTTTATTATCATATTCTATTTATTTATTATATAGTTTTTATTTATGTTTGAGTGAAAGTTGAATCGGTGTCGGCTTATTTCAGTGATTTTAGAGATGGAATATGATATTATAATATTTAGTTAAATACTTAATATAAAAAATTATAGGACTATAAAAAAATAATTATTTAATTATTAACTTATAATAACATTAGTATTTATGTTTCCATATTAATCCATGATAAAGTTTTATAACACTGTTCAAGTAGGTGGTTAAACCAACCCAAAACATGAATACACTATATCTCGATGACTGAGTATGGTTATGGAAGTGTATAATATCATTATAAAAAATAATAATGATATTATTTTTGTGTTATTAAATTTTTTAATCAAATTTTAAGGGTTTTATCAAATAAATAAAATTAATATAAAAAAATGAAAAGTGTTACTTTATGGAGGCAGTAGTTCATACAATGCACATTTAACATTATTTTGTTTTGATAAGTGGTTGGAAATGAATAAATAAAGGTTGTTACATTAATATAATAACAATAAATTATAATAATTATTCTTATGTTACTATATTAATATTTTATGGATAGTTTTAGAAGGTAATGAATACGAAGAAAAAGATAAGGATTAAGTAAGACTCACATTGGGACCTTAAACTTTATCTAGAAAGTATCCTTATAAATGAAGGGATTAAGATAAATAATGGTAACCCGAGGATAATAAAAATGAGATATGTTTTTATGAGTATAAAAATTTCATATTTTTAGGAATTAATTCTAAGTAATGTGTTTTCCATGAAGTGGAGGAAGTGTCCCCTTTTATAAGTGAAGAAAATGGAACTTTTGTGAATACCATTTACTTTTTAATGATATATTTACACAATTAAAGAGTAAATGACTCAAAAATGTTTAAAATAAAGGATTTTGGGGTTTCTTTGTTTAAAAGGTCCTCAAAAAATTATTTACACATTTGTTTTAAACATGTTTGAAATCATTTGTTCTTATATTTTTACTTTTACCTTTTTTTGTTTTTATCGGGAAATTAGTTTTTACCAAAGAAACATATGTTTTACTAAAAAAATAAAATAAGTTATCATATCAAATACAGATTTAATGAACCTAAATTTATTTTCTAATTGATATAATCCAATTTATAAATTAAAAAAATTAACTTTTAAACTAAGACATTTTATATATTGAAATACAATTTTATGAAGAAAAAGGTGTTTTAACCATTATGTTTTGTTAAACTTATTTAACATTGGTTACCATTTAAATGTGTGTCAATATAATTGAATACGTGTTTAAAAATAATTTTATTTTATTTTATTTAAATTTATTAATTTAAGTTTTTAGATAAAAATTATATAATATTAATAAAAAATTTCTTTAAAAATAATAGTTTTACCATTA
Source organism: Viscum album (assembly GCA_963277665.1). Lineage (NCBI taxonomy): Eukaryota > Viridiplantae > Streptophyta > Magnoliopsida > Santalales > Viscaceae > Viscum > Viscum album. The sequence goes on along the minus strand of OY728132.1, from coordinate 750,982,417 downwards.
TCATGACCATTAAAATTAATCATAGTAATCTTACTTTTATTCCTAAAAATTAAATTGACCTTATTAAATAATATGACAAATTTTATCTAAAATATTAAATCCATTTTTATATATTTAATTTATATAAGTGATGAAAATTAATTTTTAATATCAGCGAACAAAAACAGTTTTTAGAATAAAATATTAATTATGTTTAAAAAAAGATATATATCAGTTTTATAAAAATGAAATAGTAATTTTAAATGATTTATTTTACTTATTAATATATATTTTTTATATAAAAATGTGTCAAAAAAATAGTCATTATTTTATTATGATAATTTCCTAAATGTGAGAGGTTTTAGCAAAATCGGTATTTTTTACTATTTACATATAAACTAATTATTTAAGAAAAATCCCCAAAATTCATCTTAAAATAATAATTTTATTCTAAATCCAAAAATTGATTTAATTTTTACAAATTAAAATTATAATATTTATAAATTAAAATTTTGAATGAAATCATAAAATACAATGTTTTTTTATAGGGAAGAAGTTTTTTTTAATATTAGCCATTCTCATTCATACTTGATATCATTTCATAATTAAATTATTATTAACTAATCATTAATATAAAATATATTTTCTTTGTTAGAAGCAAGGATTTTCACAGCTCGAAACAATATATTTTTTTTGTTGTCAATCCACACTAGGTTGATCTAGGAGTTTGTTAGAAAAGTGTTTTTACAGTGAAAATGATTTCAATGTTGAAGTAGGCATTGTTTCCTAGTGTTTATCAAAATTTTAAGGTCCAAAATTTGGATTATGGGTAATTTTTTTTTGTAAAATGAAGGATTCTTCGGTAAATACAAAAAGGTTTACGCAAGGGTGAAGGTGTTTTACAAATTTACACATAAGTGAAGTGTCAGGACCATCACATCAAAATACGACAAAGGAAAGAGTTTCACACAAGATCTAAATTTTCACAAAATACATATTTTTAGAACATAGATAGATTTACACACACCCATGAAATAAATATGGAGTTTTCTCACTAAGTGAGACATCAAAATGATAAGTTCAGAATTGGAAAAATTTTGTACACACAGTGAAAGGTGCACAAATAAGTTGTGCATAGGGTCGTCCGTGTTTATAAAATGGAAGCTACCCCTTCATTCAAAGCAACTTTTACAATGAATATCTGGTTCATATCCCGCATAATTTTTTTTATTTTGTATAGTTCTACAATGGTGAATTTCACGTAGAACGTTACTTGTGTCTATCAAGATCAATTGAGGCATGGGAACAATTTGTGTGAAAGTTTGACTTGTATGGAAAAACCAAAAAAGTTGCATGCAATTATAGTTCATATGCACAGGTGAACGAGTTTCAAATATAGTAGGTTTTGAATATATGGTTTTATTGATCAGTGAATTAAAGTGAATCAATTCAAGAATATGGTGTAAGTAGTGTCTCATGATAATCAGGGATAAATAATTAAATGCCCAAACTATTGAAGCAGCCTTAAAGTTGTTAAATTAAGTAAAAATTCACCCAAGATAGTGAGTAAGGGGGCATATACTGAAGTGTTATGGGGGGGGGGGGGTAGTGTTATTTCCCTAAAATTCTTGTAATGGAAGTGTGCTTGGAATAGAGTGTCCATGTCTAATCTTATGTACTCAAAATTAACTAGTAAAGCTTAGTAGATTTTGGTACGACCGACATACTATCTACATGTGATACTTGGACTAACCCTTATTAGTGAACCAAGTAAAACTATTTTGTTTTGTTTCTATTTAATCATTTGAGTGTTTGATAATTATAAAATTCCTTCAAATAGGTTTAACAGGTTTCTACTAATGTGGGAATAAGATCTGTCGCATTAAAAGAAAAAATTGACACCCGAATTCACTTCTCCCCTCTCAGGTTGTTCTAGGTTCCTACATTATCATCATTGATCTCATGATTTATTAAAATAAAAAATTCATATATCATAAAAAGGAAATATTTAGAAGAAATGAATTTCTAAGCATAAAATTACCATATTATTTGTTTTAGATATTTTAATTTAATTTCATGGGTATTAAAAGTGAAAATTATATTCCATTCTATAAATAATTTATTAATTAGATACTCAATAATTCACACTAATTTAACATATATATTTTAATAGTTATAATTAATATTTATATATTTATATAAATATATTGAGGTTTATTTTTTTTGTTTGGTGTTTCTTGTAGAGCAAGCTATCAAACACATTGTTTATTAAATGATAATGTACATTGAAATTTAAGTTTATTTTATTACCCCCTTAAATAAATTATGTTCTAAAAATTTTTAATTATGAGATACTAAAAAAATAGCTAAGCGATATTAAATTATATATACGAATCGAGATATAATTTATAGAGATACATCAACCATCAAAATGTGGAAAACATATATCTTTCTTTGGCATAGGATTATCACTAATATTGAGTTTTTCTCTAAATATTTGGTCCAAAAGTCCACTATTGATTGGTATCAAGAACCATATTGTATAATTTTTTTTCTATAAGGTGTTTATTACCATCATTTAATTGATAGAATATCATAGGTTAATATTAAATTTGTTTTCTTTATTCTAGAAAATTTTTAGTCAATGTTTAGGGAACCAATATATAACTTAAATCACATTAAATTTTTCTAAAGGAAGGATAATAATATTTCTATAAGGCACATTCCTATAAACCTCAACTTGGAATACAATAATCATACAACTTTAAGATTTCTTCAATAATAAAATCCCCGGGGTGGTAATTTAATGATCTTAGAAAACTTCATAGATACAACATAGTTCCTAGAATAAAATTTCCATAAGAAATATACAACTAAATATTAGAGGGTACCTATTCCTTAAATATCAGGATCCACTTTGGGAGTAGTTCTTGCACATACATTCCATTATAATCTTGGTCTTGGAGGTTGATGATGCTCATCATCTTGGATAATACTTGGATTAAGGAATTTATTTGAATAATTCCCAAGTTCCCCACACATATGACATTAAATTATTAATGGTGCCTTAGGATGAACTATATTTCCATCAATAATTTTAACCAAATTATTCATTTTCTCTTGACATTTTTATTCTCTATTACCCCTATTCTATTAGCAAAGAATCTTCCCATTTTCTTGAGGTAATTCCCATTGTTCTTCTTTCCATATTTTTTACATATCAAAAAACGAACCTTTTTCCCTTCATCATCTTTATTAATTTATCTTTCATGATACTCCATCCCTCTATTGTTTGGGGTGTTTCTGACTTTGAACATGTTCACAATTTTAATAATATTTCATGATATCTAGTTTGATATAATCATGAAGTTGTTAACTCCATATCCCATTATGATGGGTTATTTTTTGAGGCAATATCTGCATAGTATTTTCCACCAATGGTTTATTCTAGTTCCATACATTATTTAAAGCAAAAGGGTTGACATGAATGATGAAAAATTAACAATATTAGAGAATTATCATAATTATAAAAGGAATTCAAAATTTTAATGTCTTGTGATTTTACATTATCATGTTGTACTATTATTCCTTTAGCTCAACTCATATAAATATTAGTTTGACCTTGGTTAATTTAAGTTTGGTTATCTTATACTTCTCAAATTAATCCCTCAAATCAACTACAAAATCAATCCTTCATAGTAGTTTGTAAAGAGAATATGATCAACCAAATCATATCCCTCAAGAGTGTCTATCCAAGTGTGATATGTTAGGCCCACTCATTGTGCATCAGAGTAAAGACTGAGTCAATGTTCAAGCAAACCTTTTAGAGGTGGTTACCACTAGGTGAATCACTACAACAACTTCATACACTTTCTAGTATCCATAAAGGGATGTATTTTAAGAAAAATTAGTCACCTGACAGTTTACCAATATTTCAAGATATCATCCTATACTTATACTCATCTCTTTGGTTATTACGAAGGTTATATAAACTTAATTACAAAGGTAACTAAAATAATACCCAATAATAACTAAAACCTCCTTTTATAACAACTATTGTGACCGAAGATAAATATACATAAATAACACACAAATCATATTTTTCTAGATAATACATCTCACAAACAATCCCAAAACCCAAGGACCAAAAGGTTTAGTATCCGGAAGACTAGATATGTAAACATATTATTTTACAACACTTGTGACCATTTCTCAATAACCATGCTCCCATAGACCCTCTTCTAGAAATCTTATGTGATATAATCATCTTCATAACCTAGGTAATGGACACATAAAAAAGGGGTGAGCTCAAATTCTCAGTAAGAGAAACTTGTCAACTAATCAATATGTCAGATCATAAACATGAGGTAAAACATGATCAAGGGAGAAATGTTAGAAAAAAATATCATGTAATCATAATTGAAAATCATAAAACATGATTGAGAATTAAGTATCATGTCATAGAAACATAATACCAAAGTAATATAATCAAAATCATAGCTTAGAAACATATAATGAAAATCAAACAAAACATGAAATCACAACACAATAAATCATAATATCTTTAGAATATATAATTTCATAAAAAATTTGAATTAATTGGAAATAAGTTAAATTTTAGAGAAGTTTTCCAAACCTAATAATAGGAAAAAAATTTGAAAAAAATCTTAGTATGTAAACCCTTTAATTATGTGAACAAAACCATGTATGTCTACCCTTTATTTTTGTGAAGAAATCCAAGCATGTCCACCATTTAGTTTGTGAAAAAATTCAATTATATACACACTTCATTATATCATGAGATATAAAAACATAAAAAATAAATTATAGGTTGATATAGTACCCCACCCATTATCATCCAAATATATATGATTCCTAATTAAAATCAAACCATTAATATTTTTATAAATAACCCATGAGATGGAAATGTGTTTCATAACATTTACAAATGGTAGCACATAAAAAACATGACAATTTGATATAAAAAAATATATAATAACAAAAGTGGGATTTAAGAAGATTATATTTAGGGTTATTTATGAACCATTACTCCATTTGATAATAATCCTTTTAAAATGGATGATAAATCCTAAAAAATATTTTTATTAAAAATAATTTCTTAATATCATCTTAGAAAGACATGATTTTAAAGTCAGTTTTTAAAAACCATTTTTTTAATTTAAAGAGAAAAATTAATAAATCATTACCTAAAAAGTTTCAATAAAGTTACCTTTATAATAAATAAAACATATGTAAAAAATTTAATGCACAATGAAATAATATAATATCATTTAAAATAAAATCCTTTAGATATTTTAAAATGCATTTATTGAAAACCCATATAGTTAAAAGGATAAAAACACTTTCTAAAAAATGAATAAATGTGAATATAAGGATAATTTTTTATAAAATAAATTTTAGTTTCCACTAGTGAAAATATAATATTTTTGGGATGTATAAAGAAGGATATAGAAGAAAAACACATTAAATTAAATGTTTATTACTCAAACAAAAATGCATTTTCACCGAACTATTGAATCATCAAGGAAGAGGGCATAGGTTTAAAACATGATTTAATCAGAAAATAATATATAAATACAAAATAAAATCATTATAGGGTATAATATATCAATATTAAAAGATAAAAATCAAAGAGGAGTGATCATGACCCAAGGAAAATATTTGATTCATGAAAACCCCATTCAACCTTTGTAACTTTCAAATCAAACCCCACGAGTGGTAGAACATTAAATAGAACATTGAGTATAATTAATTATAAGATAATAATGGTATAAAATGGAAATTTGGTAGTAATTACCCCATAATAAATAAAATATTGTGTATAATATAAACACATCTCAAGGAATTGAAATTTGAGACAAAGAAACCCTTACCTTGTTCCAGATTCATTCCATGCATGTGATTAACTTATTGAATACTAAAATTATGTTTATTAAATACCTTATTAGGAATATTATTCATCTATATTTTATTTAATATATACCAATTATTATCTTATTCTATTAATTTATTATATATTTTTTACTTATGTTTGCATTAAAGTTGAATTAGTGTTAGCTTATTTTGATGATTTCAGCGATTGAGTTTGATATTTTAATATTAAGTTAAATTTTTAGTATAAAAATTACCTGAAAAAGTAATTATTTTCATATTAACTTATTATAAACTTATTATTAAATTCCCATAGTCATCCATGATAAAGTTTCATATCAGTGTTCAATTAGGTTGTCATACCAACCCCAAACATGAACTTTCTACATCTCGATGGGTGAGTATTGTTAAGAAAGTGTATAATATAATTATAATAGAAAAATAATGAAAATATTTTTTTTTATGTTTATGAATCATATTTTAAGTGGTTTTACAAATAAATAAGATCAAGATGAAAAATGGAAAAGTGTTACTTCTTAGAGGCGGTAGTCCGCACAATGGATGGAATGTTATTTTGTTTTTTTAATTGGAAAAAATGAAAAAATAAAGGTTATAACATTAATATAATAACACATAAGTATAATAATCTTACTTATGTTATCATATTAATTTGGTAAGGATAGGTTTGTAAGGTGTAAGAACCTGTATCTTCATTTCAGGTATGTTTTTCCTTTTCTGGTCTTTTTTGAGAAAAAGAGGAAAATCTGGAAATTTTCGAAGTACACACCGTGTACTTTATAAGTACATGCCGTGTACATTGATGCCATGCTAGGCCGTATGTTGGTTGTGTCTGGGCTACAAACATGGTGTGTAAGGGCGATGTGGAGGCCGCTTAAAGCGATGTATGAAAAAGCTAAGTACACGCCATGTACCCTAGAAGCACACACCGTGTATTTTCTTTTTTTTTCATTAAACGGAATGGGGTCATTCCTAATCGATGAAAACACCTTCTCCAGGTTCCTCAACTGAGAGCGACCCGTACGGCCGCAAACACCCTCCAAGCCCCCGGGCCTCCAACTATTTTCCGAATTGATCGTCGTCGATTGCATTGGAACCGCAACGATGAGATCTTCTTTCTTCTTGAGTTTCATTCCACGATTCTCCCTCTTTCTCGAGATATCATGGGTTGAATGTTTTGTGTGTTTTCATAGATCTACGCTGTTCTAAGGAGAATCAACCATCATGGTTAAAGTATATTGATCTCTTAGAATCAAGATAGGTGGTTTGTGCCTTACCTTTCGAAGTCTTTGAGTTTTATGTGAAAATTCCAGCAATACCTATGAACGGGGTATTGCGTATTTACCTTTTTGCCCTTGTTGTTTTTCTGCCTTTCTTGGATGATTGTGTAGAGGTAATTTGATCATGTGTGAGGATAATTTGTTGTGTTTGGATGTTTTTCCCATTCCTTGTTCTGTTCACAACCCTTTGAGTCTTGTTTAAATTTTGGCCGTTATACCTGTTTTCCATGCCATGTGACTATAGGATGGAATAATATTCTTGTCATGATAGTTATGTTGTAGACTGGTTATCCAAGTAGCTCTATAGGTGTACTTTGGGTATCCAAGTAGCTCTATAGGTGTACTTTGGACTTATAGCATTATTATGCACTGACCGGCACGATACCGTGAGAACCTGGTGCTATAGACTATTAGGGATAGACTGAGTGAGATTCCTAGAGAGTCTTTGATATCATAGACTATAGGAGGGTAGAATGGGTGAGCTTCCTCAGAGAGTCTTGGAAGTTATAGACTACAAGGGATATACCGATGGAGCTTCCCAGAGAGTCTTGGATATTATAGACTACATGAGGGTAGACCGAGTGAGCTTCCTCAGAGAGTCTTTACTTGTTTGAATTTTCTTTAAGACCTTTCCAGGCTAGAGAAGGAATTGACTGAGTGAGCTTCCTGAGAGAGTCTACAATAGATCTAATGCTATAGGAGGAATTGACAAACCGAGGTTCCTCAGAGAGTTTCTAGACCTTGGGGCTATAAGAGGGTTAGACCGCGTGATCTTCCTTAGAGAGTCCCTGACTACCCTAGACTATAAGGGAAATTGACCAAGATAGATTCTACAAAGAGTCTTATAAATTTGTATAACCAAACCAGAGGGGTTAGGCTGAGTGCACTGCCCATATGGTTGTGGGTAATTCTTGGTTAAGACCATATGGGTTGGCTGTGAGTACTTCCTAGAGGGGTTCCTGTTGTGGTTAACTGTTTGCTTCACTACTGCTTGTTGTTCTGTAGATTGATTACTATTGTATATCATTCTGTTACTGCTTACTGTTTACTACCTGCTATTTACTGTTACTGTTTACTGTTTACTATACTATTACCTGCCATATGCTAACTGATTGTTAGGCACAGATCTTCGGGTGGTTGCCTACAAGGATTTAGTCTCACACCCTGTTTGGGCCATGCTTTTGGGCCCAAGCAGACTATGTTGTTGCAGGTGTAGACAAGGGAAAGATCCATTTGACTTCTGGTACTTGATTGCATTGGAGCAGGAGAGCATGAGACCAAGCTGAGGTTTGCAATGCTGAGTAGTTGCTTATCTGTTTACTTTTTCTTGTACTTTAGTTTAGTTTTGTATTCAGCATTGTGACTTGTTTGGATACTTTCCTAGACATATGTATCATACATAATTTCATATATACATGTGTACTCCAGCTGTTTATTGTTTTAGTCTTCCACTGTTTATTGTTCTTGGATATTTACTGCTTCCGCTATTGCATGTTTTATTTACTTCCGTTGTGTACTCTGCCAATGAGGTCCTGAGAGTAGCTAACCCGTGTATAGGTAAAAAAAAATCTATCTAATTTATTGCAGTTTTCCGGTTTTGAGATTTTACGATTGATATGATTTCACCTAGAGTGATTCACATGCCTTGTGTTTTTATTGTTATGCTATTGCGGTTCTATTTCTGTCGCAACCCGATGAGATGAGGGTATGCCATCTCATGCATCATATAGGCACATGTTAGAAATCACATTCTTTGTATTCTTTCCATGCCATCTAGGGAGAATTAGTGATTGCATGTTGTTGTGATAGACGTTGTGTAGATTATGCATGCTGTTGTGATAGATGCCTTGATAGAATCCCTGCAGTTTAATAGAGAAATTGTTTGTATTGTACCTTGCTTAAATGAATGCCAAATTTTGGTTCTTGAGGTGTTATGGGCCCTCATGAATCGGAAATTGGTGGATCATTGAATTTTTACCCTTGTATTTGATATGTAGGAGATGTCAAGCTTTGATTCGTGGGAAGTATGGGCCCTCACATATCTGAATTTGGCACCTCCATGTTTGTTTTTTAGAGTATTCTGGGCTTTGGAGCAGTTTCTGAGCTACTGCCCAGAAAAAACCCAGAATACACGGCGTGTACTTGACTACACGTTGTGTAGTTTTAGACCGTGTCACTGACTGTGTGAGTAAAAATATGGGGTGGTGAAAAAGTTTTTAGGAATACGCCATGTACAGTAGTTACACGTTGTGTAGTAGTGAGCCGTGTACCTGGCCGTGTCACTAACAACACGGGTTGTAGAAGCTCATGCAGAACAAACCGTGTTTGGTAAGAACATGCTGTGTATCCTTGTTATAGTTACCTGACCATGTCAAGAACAACACAGGTTGGTGTTATCTCTCTTATACATGCTGTGTTTGTTCAGAACATGCCGTGTAAGGGTACACCGTGTAGCCGACCGTGTAACTAACAACACAGGTTTCCAAAACCTTGTCTAGTACACTCCGTGTCCTTAGTGAACACGCCGTTTAGTCTAGGGTTAAGAGGACCATGTGAGTTAGCCGTGTAAAGAGACTCGGGCAGGGAAATGGAGTTAAAGTACACACCGTGTGTGGGGGAAACACGCTGTGTAGTCTGGGGTGTTACACGAACAGCTGTGGCTAAAGTACACGCCCATGCATCTGGCTTAAGAGGACACAACTTGTAGTTTTTATACATGCCGTGTAGTCTTGTTTTGTAGAACTTTCTTGTTCTTTTCTCCTGTTCCTATTTTGTACTCTTGTGTTCTCTGTCCTTGATAATCTTGACTTAAGGTGTGCTTTTGTTCTTTCAGAGCTATGCCACCGAGACATCCTCCGGTTGTTCGTCAGCTGCCAGATGGTGATCAGACAACAGATATGGCCGATCAAGAACATCCTGTAGATCCTCCTGCTGTGCTAGCCTTGGCACCAATAGTTATACCCATTGCAGGTGCCGATGCGCAGTTCAAAGTGGACTTCTTGAGGATGATGCATACCTTTCAGGGAGTGCCGCCTCCTACCCCGTCTATGGCTGAGTTGACGTGGGTTTTCCAGTAGCAGCATCCTCCTACTTTCTCTGGGGATGGAGGAACCCAGTCTGTAGATTCATGGCTAGAGGCCACGCTAACAATCTTCGAGAATCTGGAGATACCTCCAGAGAAAAGGGTAAAGCTAGCTACTTATATGCTTCGAGACACTGCCAAGAGGTGGTGGGAGGTGATCTCACAGTCAGGGTTCCAACAGAGTATGACTTGGGATGAGTTTCAGTGTATATTCTACGATTAATTTTATACAGAGACCTTGAGGGATGACCTAGCCTAGGAATTTATGAGTCTCGAGTAGGGTACTCTTTCTGTCATGGAGTACTCGTCTCGCTTTACCGAGCTGAAGCACTTCACACCAATTCCATCAGGTGATGAGTTGTTCTCTTCTAGGAAGCTTGAGGATGGTCTCATGTAGGAGATCCGTTCCTAGGTGAATATCTTCAGGTTGAACTCAATTTTCTCTATCATCAACCAGGCGCTGATTACTGAGCGCAATCTGAGAGATTCTAGAGCAGCGAGACAGTGCGGTTCGACATCCAGAGTTAGTGCTCCTCCTACTGATTGAAGAAAACGCCACAAGGAGACTACTTGAGGAGATCAGGTTAGGCGGAATGTATCTTCGGGCATCCAGGTTGTATGCTACCAGTGTGGTAGGAGTGGGAATACTAGGCCTCAGTGCTAGAGAGACTCGATGGAGTGTCGATATTTTGGCAAGATGGGCCATATTCAGTGTTTCTGTCAGATCTTCTCACCTACAGCTGGTGGTAGGGGTTCTTCTATGACCCCACGTGTAGGAGATGTATCGCCAGTTTCTCACCAGTTTGGGAACTGAAGTTCTTCTAGCCGTTCGGGCCTAGGTGGAGGTCGTGTCCGTGGTGGTTAGTCACCAGGTTACCAGTGACAGCAGAGTGGATCTGCTCAGAGTGGTCAGCCAGGGGAGCAGGGCTACAATACAGGCTAGACTTTCACTGTGGAGCAGACCTATCAGAAGAATGATCCCATACCTTCCACAGTTCGAGGTATGATCTTAGTAGCCTCAGTCTTATCTCCAGCCCTTTTTGATAGTGGTGCTTCGCATAGCTTTATTTATGTTACTATTGTGGAGAGCCTTGGGCTCTATATCTTTTCATCTACCAATATGTTGACTCTTGATACACTGTTGGGGATCAGGACATCTTGTGTATGTCAGTGCAGAGAGTGTCCTCTTGAGGTTGCAGGGTGTCACTTCTTATGAGACCTCTATGTCTTAGATATGATAGGATATGATGTCATTCTCAGTATGGACTTGTTAGTTCCCTTCCAGGCAATCGTCGATTGCTATCGCCGTAGGGTGAGTTTTGTATCACCAAAGGGCAGATATTTTCTTCATAGAGGTGAGTGGGATGTCCAGGTGGGTAGAGCTAGACTAGAGCATTATGGGCTAGGAAGAGTTACAGCCCAGATTTCTAGTCTTTATCTGGATGATCAGGGGAATTCACAGTTAGACTTTCCTCCTATGGTGGATTGTTTCAGGGATGTCTTTCTAGATGACGTTTTAGGTTTACCTCTGGAGCGTGAGGTAGAATTCTTGATTGAGCTCGTGCCAGGAGTGGAATTGGTGTCCATTCCTCCTTATTGGATGGCTACACCTGAGTTGCAGGAGCTCAAGAAGAAATTGGAGGAGTTACATGTAAAGGGTTTCATCCAACCCAGTACTTCTCCTTGGGGTTTTCCTATCCTGTTTGCGAAGAAGGCAGATGACACTTAGGCTTTGTGTGGATTATCGGAAGCTGAACCAGTTGATGGTCAAGAACCGATATCCCTTGCTGAGGATCGATGACCTCTTTGATCAGCTTAGAGGATCCTAGGTGTTCTTGAAGATCGACTTGAGGTCCGATTATCATCAGTTGTGTTTTAGACTATCAGAAATACCTCTTACAGCCTTCATGAGCAGGTATGGTCTATACGATTATACAGGCATTCCATTCAGTCTCACGAATGCGCTAGCAATTTTTATGGCACTGATGAATTGAGTGTTCCATCCATACTTGGATTCCTTCGTGGTGGTTTTCATGGAGGACATCTTGGTGTACTCTCAAAATCGTCACAACCATTCTACCCATCTTGAGATCGTTCTGATTACACTGAGAGAGAATTGGTTATATGATAAGCTCTCAAAATTCCACTTTTGGATTTATCAGATTCACTTCTTGGGTCATGTCATCTCAGAGACAGGAGTAATAGTTGACCCAGAGAAAGTGAGAGATTTAGTTTTCTGGGAGCATCCAAAGAATTTCTTTGAGGTGCGGAGTTTTCTTGGGATAGCTGGATACTACATTCATTTTATACAGAACTTTTCATGCCTTGCAGCACCACTGACAGGTCTGACCAAGAAGGGGGAGAAGTTCTTATGGTTAGATTCTTGTGAGACAGCCTTTTAGGGGCTGAAAGGGAGGTTGACGTCAGCACCGATACTAGTCTTGCCAGAGCTGAGCAAGAACTATACTGTCTATTGTTATGCTTCAGGTGTTGGGTTGGGAGCTGTGCTTATGCAGGGAGATGGAGTTGTTGTTTACGGGTCTCAGCAGTTGAGGCCACACGAGAGGAACTACCCAACACATGATCTGGAGTTGGCAGCTATTGTTCATGCCTTACACTATTGGAGACAGTATCATCTGGGAGAGCACTTTGTGGTGTTTACCGACCACAAGAGTCTCAATTATATCTTCACTGAGCGTGATATGAATCTAAGACAGTGCAGTTGGGTCGAGTATCTTCAGTCCTTCAACTTTGAGCTTGCCTATATGCCGGGAAAGGGAAATGCAGTGGCTGGTGTGTTGAGCAGGAGAACTCAGATTCAGGAAGTTTAGGAGGCCAGCAGTGAGTGGAAGCTTATGGATTTTTCCTCTGATATGCACTTGGAGGTGTACGACAGATAGGGAAAGACTTTTCTATCTTTTGTAGCTGTTACCTCTACCCTTCTTGATTGGGTACAGATGAGGCTGCTATCAGACTCAGAAGGCCTAGTCCTGCGAGATAGTGTGTCAAGAGAGGACCCTATTCCTGGATGGATAGTGGGTGAGGATGAGATCTTGCGTTTCCAAGGATGCGTATGGGTGCCAGTAGACATACGCGAGGAACTGATACGGGATTTCCATTCTTCAGTTTGGGCAGTTTATCCTGGCATCACCAAGATGTATCGTGATATAAACCGCTAGTATTGGTGGCTAGGTATGAAGAGAGATGTCGCCGGGTTCGTCATGAGATGTTCCACTTGTAATCAGGTGAAATCAGAGCATCAGTGACCAGTGGGGCTTTTACAGAAGTTACCCATTCCCGAGTGGAAGTGTAACGATGTCGCGATGGAATTTGTGACTGGTTTACCGAGGTCACCTTGAGGGAGTGATTCTTTTTGGGTTGTTATCGACTGGCTTATGAATGTTGCTCACTTCTTGCCGATCAAGGAGACCTTCAGTGTTGATGAGCTAGGGTGGTTGTACATCCGAGATTTTGTACATCTGTATAGAGTTCCACACTCCTTTGTTTCAGACAGGGATGCACATTTTACTTCTTGGTTCTGGCAGGAGCTTTAGAAGGCTTTGGGTACACAGGTACTTTTCATTATAGCATACCATTCTCAGGCAGATGGCCAGTTCCAGCGTACGATCCAGGTGTTTGAGGATATGCTCCGAGCTTGCACTCTAGACTTTGGAAGTTCTTGGGAAAAGCATATTCCTATTGTGGAGTTTTCCTATAACAACAGTTTTTAGGCGACTATTTAGATGGAACCTTACGAGGCTTTGTGCGGTAGGCCATGTCGATCACCATTGTGCTGGCTGGAGGCAGGAGAGGCAGCATTGCTGGGACCTCGTCTTGTTCAGGAGACGTCAGAGCAGATAGAGTTGATTCAGAAGAGGATGGCTATAGCATAGTCTTGACATAAGTTTTATGCTGATAAGTGGAGATAACCTTTGGAGGTCGAGGTCGGGGATCAAGTTTTCCTACGTGTCACACTGAGATTGGGGCACAAGAGGATTCAGAGACAGGGTAAGCATTCACCACGGTAAGTCAGACCGTTTGAGGTGTTGGAGAGAGTTGGGCTGGTTGCCTATCGGTTGCAGTTACCTCGGAGGTACCAGGCTATGCACGACGTCTTCCATGTTTCTTAGCTCTGATGTTACTTTTCATACCCATCTCATGTCTTTAAATCCGAGGTGGTTGAACTTGAAGAAGATGCGTCATTTGAGGAGCATTCTAACTAGATTGTTGATCGCAGTACGAAGGTTCTCCGTGGCCGGTCTATTCCCCTGGTATGAGTGCTATGGCAGCATGGACGCATACAGGATGAGACCTGAGAGACGGAGGCCAATATACGATCGCAGTGGCCATAGTTGTTTGGGGCTTATTCTTCTACGCCTCGCTAGGGAAATTTGGGGAAAAATTTCTTTAAGTGGGGAAGTTTTTAATAACCTGGATCTTCGTTTCAGGTATGTTTTTCCTTTTCTGGTCATTTTTGAGAAAAAGAGGAAAATCTGGAAATTTTTGAAGTACACACCATGTACTTTATAAGTACACGCTGTGTACTTTGATTCCGTGCTAGGCCATGTGTTGGCCATTTCTGGGCCACACACATGGTGTGTAAGGGCGATGTAGAGGCCACTTAAAGCGGAGTATGGAAAATCTAAGTACACGCCATGTACCCCAGAAGTATACGCCATGTAGTTTCTTTTTTTTCATTAAACAGACCAGGTTCATGCCTAATCAACGAAAAAACCTTCTTCTCTAGGTTCCTTGATCGAGAGTGACCCGTACGGCCGTGAACACCCTCCGAGAACCCGAGCCTCCGTCTGTTTTCCGAATCGATCGTCATAGATTGTGTTGGAACCGTAGTGGTGAGCTCTTCCTTCTTCATGAGTTTCATTCCATGATTCTCCATCTTTCTTGAGATATCATGGGTTGTAAGTTTTGTGCATTTTGGTAGATCTACACCATTATAAGGAGAATCAAGCCTCTTGGTCAAATTATATTGATCTCCTAGCATCAAGGTAGGTGGTTTGTGCCTTACCTTTCGAAGTCTTTGAGTTTTATGTGCAAATTCACCAATACCCGTGAATGGGGTATTGCATGTTTACCTTTTTGCCCTCGTTGTTTTCTTACCTTTCTTGGATGCTTGTGTAGAGGTAATTTGATCATGTGTGAGGATAATTTGTTGTTCTTGGAGGTTTTTCCCATGCCTTGTTCTATTCACAACCCCTTGAGTCTTGTTTAGCTTTTGGCAGTTTTACCTGTTTTCCATGCCTTGTGACTGTAGGATAGAATGATATTCTTGTCATGATTTTTATGTTGTATAATGGTTAGCCAAGTAGCTCTATAGGTGTACTTTGGTTAGACATGTAGCTCTATAGGTGTACTTTGGCCTTATAGCATTATTATGCACTGAGCGGCATAGAACCGTGAGAACCTGGTGCTATAGACTATAAGGGATAGACCGAGTGAGCTTCCCAAAGAGTCTTGGATATTATAGACTACAGGAGGGTATACCGAGTGAGCTTCCTCAGAGAGTCTTGGACATTATAGACTACAAGGGATAAACTGAGTGATCTTCCCAGAGAGTCTTGGATATTATAGACTACGGGAGGGTAGAACGAGTGAGATTCCTCAAAGAGTCTTTACTTGTTTGAATTTTCTTTAAGACCTTTCCAGTCTAGAGAAGGAATTGACAGAGTGAGCTTCCTTATAGAGTTTGTGATAGACTTGAGACTATAGAAAGAATTGACCGAGGGAGCTTCCTCAGATAGTTTTTAGACCTTGGGGATATAAGAGGGTTAGACTGCGTGATATTCCTCAGAGATTCCCTGACTACCCTAGACTATAAGGGGAATTGACCGAGCGAGCTTCCCCAGAGAGTCTTATAAATTCGTCTGACCAAAACAGAGGGGTTAGGCTGAGTGCACTGCCCAGAGGGTTTCAGGTACTTCTTGGATAGGACAAGAGGGGTAGGCTGCGAGTACTTCCCCGAGGTGTTCCTGTTGTGGTTAGCTGTTCGATTCACTACTGCTTGTTATTCTGTGGATTGATTACTATTGCATATCATCTTGTTACCGCTTACTGTTTACTGCCTGCTGTTTAATGTTACTGTTTACTGCTTACTATACTATTACCTTCCATATGTTCACTGACTGTTAGGCACAGATCTTCGGGTGGTTTCCTACTGGGATTTAGTCTCACACCCTATTTGGGCCATGAATTTGGGCCCAAAAAGACTATGTTGTTGCAAGTGTAGACAAGGGCCAGCGCCCTTCGAATTCTGGTACTTGATTTCTTTGGAGCAGGAGAGCATGGGACCAAGACGAGGCCTGCGATGCTGAGGAGTTACTTATTTGTTTACTTTTACTTGTACTTTGGTTTAGTTTTTTATTCATCATTTTGACTTGTTTGGATGCTTTCTTAGACATATGTATTGTACATAATTTCATATATACATGTGTGATGCAGCAGTTTATTGTTTTAGTCTTCTGCTGTTTATTGTTCTTGGATATTTACTGATTCCTCTATTGCATGTTTTATTTACTTCTGCTGTGTACTTTTCCAATGAGGGAATAGTTTCCCCACTGTCACACTCAAAACCCTTGCTGCTAGTCAGCAGCCTCTGGTGTTTAGGGAAATTCCCTTGAGGCCATGCAACCAACCAGGTACGGGGTGCCTCTGGGTGGCTTCTGGAATCGGGACGTTACAGAAGGGAATGAATATGAAAAAGAAGATAAGGATTAAGTAATACTCACTTTGGAACCTTGAAATTTCTATTGAAAGTCTCCTTATATATGAAGGGATTAGGATAACTAATGGTGACCAGAAGAAAATAAAAATGAATGTGGATTTTAGGAGGAGAAAATTTTCATATTTTAAGAAATAAATTATAAGTAATGGGTATGTTATGAAGTGGAGGAAGTGTCATGTTTTATAAGTGAATAAAAGGGTCCTTTTATGAATAGTATTTACTTTTCAATGATATCATTACACTATTTAGGGGTCAATGAGTCAAAAAATTATAAATAATGGAGAGTGGGTTGCAATTGGGTATATAAATCCTCAAAAATTTATTTCCACACATGTTTTAAACATGTTTAAATCATTTGTTCTTATATTTTCACCTTTAATTTTTTTGTTTTTACCTCGGTAACTAGTTTTTACCCAAGTAACATATATTTTACTAGACAAATAAAATAATACCTCTTACCAAATTTGGATTTAATGAAACTAAATTTAATCTCAATCAAATCTAATTGAATTTATAAATAATAAGAATTAAATATAAAACTAAAATATTTTATATATTAGGAAACATTTTTTTGGAAATAAAGTTGTTTTTAACCATTATGTGTTCTTTAGCTTATTTAGCATTGGTTAATAATTAAATATGTGTTAATATAATTATATATATGTTTTAAAATCATATTAATATATTTATTTAAAATATATTAATTTAATTTATTAGATAAAAATTACACAATATTAATAAAACAATTCTTTTTAAAAATAACAGTTGTATTATTATCACATCCATTAACTTTATTCAGAATAATCTTAATTTTATTCCCAAAAATGAAGTTGAAATTTTTACATAATTTGATAATGTTTATTTAAAATATATAATATACTTTTATATATTTAATTCCTATAAATTATGAAAAGTAATTTTTAATATAAGATAATAAAAATATTTTTTAGAATAAAATTATACTTATGCTTCAAGAATGATATAAATGGGATTTATAAAAACAACCTAGTAATTTTAAATTATTTATTTTACTTATTAATATATTTATTTTATATAAAAAGTTTTCAAAAAAATTGATTTATTCTTTTATTATGGTAATTTCATAAAAGAGACATTTTTAGCAAAATTAGTATTTTTAACTATTCACAAAAAAATCAATTATTTAATAAAAATACCAAAAAATTATCTTAATATAATATTTTTATTATAAATCCAAAATTTATTTTAATTATTTTTAAGTCAAAATTTAAAATTTAATTTTTAATTTTTGAATAAAATCATAAAATATAATCGAAAACAGTTTTTATTGGATTTTTTAGAATATTAACCATTCTCAATAATATTTCCTCTAATTTTATTATTAAATTAGTATTAGCTAATTATTCATATGAAATATATTTTATCATCATTAATCATAATTTTTCTTGAAATAGAAATATATGTCTCATAAAAAGGTAATATTTAGAGAAAAAATACCTTTGTAAGCATAAAATGACCATATTCGTTGTTTTTACTATATTAATTGAATTTAATAGGTATTAAAAGTAACCATTATGTTATATTATATAAATATTTTATAAATTAAATACTCTTATTTATTCCTTCTAATGTAACATATAGGTTTTAATGGACATACTTAATATTTATTTATTTTTTTAAATATATCACTATTTTATTTTAGTTTGATGTTGCGTGTAGAGAAAGCTATCAAACACATTGTTTATTTAAGAAAATTGTATAGTATAATCTTAGGTTGTTACACTTTTCTTGGGGTCTGAGGTGGATATTTTTATATTTTCAAGGTGACTATGACCTTGTACACTTTGTATTGTAGTAGTATGGGTCCTCGATATGTTACGTACTTAAATAGATTTGGAACTGATGTGTGGTGTAATGATAATTTTTCTCCTTATTATTTTATATGTTTTATCAAAAATTAATTATGTAATAGTTTCAATGATGATTTGAATGTTTTTCTTATGATACATTCTATATATAAAGGGATAATGAAATTTATCAGTGTGATGTTATGTTTCTATAGGTACTACAAGGAAATGAGTTAAAGGATGAAAATTGATGATGTAGTCAATATAGAATAATAGATATTTTTAAGAAATTAATAGGTGTATTTATATGGTTAGTGATAAAGTAAATATTTTCAATATTTTTTATTTAATTTAAAGGTTTTTAATCCCAATTTTTTTTTATTTTAATAGAAATTTCCACATTTTATGATTTTAGTGGCCTTTTGAGCTTAATCGTTAAAATGGAAATTTTTTGGATTTTTAATAGTTTTTAATTATTTCTATATTTTGGCCATAATTTTTTTTCATATTGATACAAATCATGAAATTATTTCTTTTTAGGTTTATAAAAATCATGTTATTAATTTCATCATTCTGAACCAAAAGTTGAATTGACCATATGCTCAAAACAGGCTCACAAGTTAGACAATGAAAACTATTTACAAAACTATCAATTTTTGGTGTTGGGTCCATATCTCGTGAATGGTGGGCCCAAATACTCTGAAATTAGGTGGGTGGAAGATAAAAACGATTTTCAACAACTTTTTTTAAGGATAGGATGCGTGAATAGGCTGTTTTCATGGTCATTAATGCATGATAATCTGGATATGTGAAATGTGGAGAGTCTGCTTGGGCAGAATAAATTCTCTGAGTATTATAGCCATAAATCCATATTTATTGGTCCAAATACATTGAAATTTTATGGTTAGATGGAAAATAAATTTACGAAAAACTTTAATGAAGTATGAAACATGTTATTTGGTCATTAATTGGGGATTAAATGTGTCAACTGTCAAAGGAAAATTATGCCTATAAAAGAAGGAGAGCCCCTCCCTCTGAAATCATTCCATTCCACTCATCTCATTCCATCTAAGGCACCAAGGAGGATATCTCCACCAATGAGCCATACTTAACCATATTATTCCTCCCAAATTTTATATTCCTAGTATTGAAATGTCTTCTTCTTCCTCATTCATCATGATTACGCTTCTCATAGAGGGGTAATGATTTTGAGTGAGTGAGGAAGGGAGAGTTTTCCTTTTGTAATGTTGGAGTCTTGTTTTTTAATATAAAATTATTTTTTTCTATTGAATTATATCTATTTTAAGTGGTGTAAAATTCTATTAATTCTATTTTATTTTGGGTTTTGTTTTCATTCATTGTTTATAGCTTTGGTTGAAGAACATTAAACTCCCTTCTTCTAGTGCAATTTGTCTCGATCAATCAGATTGTGTTAGGTGGTGAGTGTCTAGTGATCGCTGACACATTTGTGAAATAAGTTAATTATTTATAGATTTATATGGATTAAAAAATCACTATCAGGACTTTAATTAATTTTTTTGGAATGGTTTATGAACTTTTATGCACACAAGATTGGTTTTCATTGCTTCCTTCAACCAGGGATGACTAACAACTCAATCAAGGAGTCATTCATTTATCATTAGATAGGAAGAGACGAGAACTTATTTTTATGAAAATTATGACATTGAAAAATGTGATACTATCCTAAATTCACCACTCTCTCCATCACTTGTGTTCAAAATTTATTGAATTGTTTATTTTTAAACTCAATAAATTTTCAAATCAACATCTACTTATATCCCAAATTTAAGAGAAAAACTATTTTGGATGCACTCCTCTTCTAGAGACTACCTAGGGTTATCAACTAGTGTATACTTAGGTAATATTAAATATTTCTTTTCCACACCCCACAATAGTCGTGCATCAGTTAGTGTGATGAAATTTGAATTCCAATGATTTTAAATGAATTTTCTACTCTATGTAGCTTGTAAGTAGAATGTTGAGCAGTGAAATTATAGGAGTATAGGAAACTAATTGATGATTATATGTCTTGGTGGTACCCTTAGGTGTTAAAAGGTGGTTCCATTTTTTATGTTGATTACCTTGTTAATCAGGAGAAGACTAAATAAACACTTAGACTCGATGACACAAAATATGATATTGCTGGATTAAATGATAAGACACAAAAGAATTATTTTGAAATATTGATATAAAATGGTAGTGATAAAACAATTTAAGTGAATGTTTATGATTATTTAACTAACCATCATTATATTTGATTGAGTTTTTCTATGATATTCTGTATGATCCTACACTCATAGAGGTATGTACTTGTTTAATTTTTAGTTTCAATCTCTTTGTTTTGGATAATGAAGTGTTTCTCAGGTGTTTGAGTGGCCTTGGGGGTGTTCTGGGGGTTTAGGATTGGAAGGAAAGGAAAACCAGGCCAACTTGTGAAAGGTGCACAGTTGGATCATGGTTAAGTAAATCGTCCAAGCTGGGAGGACAAGTCATGCAATTTTGGGCAATGGAATACCGAATGGTTGGGAAAATATTTCTAAACTGTGTAAGGCTCCATAGGTAACAGTGTGACCCAAATTCCATTTGACAGTGTATTGCACATGGTTTGTGCACAGTTTGGAAAACTAGGTGGGTTAAACATGCACCCCCTTAAAAGATGTAAAATTACAGGTTTTCTATTATGGTATTTTAAAGGCTCACAATATTTTCTCCCCCATTTCATCCATTTGAAACTCTAGTGATAATAAATAACCCTCAAGATATCTCAAAGATATGTCTCCCTTGTTTTTAGGCTCTTTGGAGTGCCATTCGCAGCAAATCTAAGATTTGGTGAGTTTTATCCTCTCATTTCTTTCCTTTTCGGATTAGGGTTTGTATCTTAGGTGATCTTCTTCCAAATCCCTAAAATATTATTTCTCTGGTAGTTTTTAGGTTTAATATTCAAGGGGTGTTTAATTCCTGATCTATGGCCTCAATTAGAAGTGCGTTCATCATCAAATTCAAGGTAGGTGGTCTACATGTTATATCCCATGGTTTTATGAGTTTTTTTTGCATATAAGCTTGTGTTATTGTTTTCCCACTATTGTGATCTTGGTTCTGTTAGTGAGATTTGATATAATGGTTTTCCAAAGGACAAATTGAACTCCTCGTTATCCCCATGGGATTCATGGAGGATGAATTGACCAATTTGGGGCACCCATGGGGTGAACCGATCTTTTGAAACATGGTTAATAGAAATGTTAAGTGTCAATTAACTTGAGATAAGGTAGATCCCCTGAAGGTCATGTGAATTGGTTAATTTGATGATTAATATGAGAATATGGATATATGTATTTAGATATAGGAAATGGGTAAGGGATTGTTTGGATTGATATGAAGCGGGTTAAAATGAGATAAATGTGAATGTGTCACATGGATTGTGATTTGGTCTTGATATGCATAAGGGGGTTGATATAAGGGAAATTATGAATGGGTTAAGTGAGTTAACATATGGAAATGGTTGAATATATTAAATGGGTTAATGTATGGGAATCATTGAAGTTTCTTAATGAGTTTAAGCATAAGAAATGGGAATTGGGTTAAATGGTAATGTAATATAAATGACAAGGTTCTAATGGGTCATGTAATAATATTTATTCCTATGTTGATTATTGTGGATTATGATTATTATTTTTATTAGTTGTTATTGGTTGTTATATGGTATGTGTGGTGAATGTATGTATATATATAAGCATGTGCACATGGCTTAGTGGTGGGATCAAGGACTGAGGATCCTCCCATGGGTTGGGTTGGACTGATTCTCTAACCCCGCCCAAGAATTTATGGGTTGGGGAGTTGGACTAATTCTATATTCCCCCAATGGTTTAATTTGATGAAACTACTTGGACTAAGGCTCCAAGGTAAGTGAGATTTATTGATTGTGAAATGTTTATCCCTAGTGAGATAGGGGTTTGACTTAATCCCTTATGCATTGTGATGTGAATGCCTAACCCATGGACTATCTATTTTTACTGGACTTAAGTGATGAAGAAGATAAAAATGATGGAAATTAGTACTAAGGTTAGAAATGGTTAAAGTAAAGATTATTAACTAATGGCACCTGGATGTTTCTTTATTTACTTGTCATTTACTGAATACTTTCATAAACTATCTATTTTGACTGGATATTTTGTAGGCACTATTGGTGGTGGCCTACTGAGTTATACTCACACCATGATCAAGCTTCCATTGGGTACCTTAGAAGACTTCATGCTTGCAGGTTATGATAATGGAAAAGGCATCATGCTTTGGAGTTGAGTTGGGTGAGGGATGTACATGGATGAGGTTCTAGACTTTGAGTGAGGATGTTTTAGGGATTCCACTAATTGTCTTTATTTTTTTATGATCACTTAACATTGTCTAGCATGGCATGAAATATTTTACTATTGGATATGGTTTGTGCCCAGTTTTGGGAGATTTTGGTTATTCATGGTTGTTAGTTTTCACACATTACATTACACTATTTCTTTTATTTATATCCTATGGATTACTTTGGTAAAGAGGTAATAGTATCCCAACATGACTTATTAGTCCCTCACTACTAGTCAGCAACCTCTGGTGTATGAGGAAGTTCACTTGAGGTCATGTAGTGACTTGGATTAGAGCACTGTTTGGTGGATTCTGAGTATGGGATGTTACAATGTGGTATAAAAGTGATTATTTTCTGTTATCTTATTATTGGGATGGTAGAAAGGAGAATAGGATGTGTCAGGACTTGGCAATGATCTCATTCTTGGGAGTAACTAACCCATGTATGAGGGAAAACCCAAGTCACCCAGGGTGGGAATTTTTTGTTCTTGTTTCACATTGTAACATTTGCTGATGTTTCACCATTGGGCAATGCACTTGTTGTGTGATGTGAAAGATTTATGATATTTGGATCATAGACAGAAGGGCATGAGGTTGTGCACTCATGCAACATTTTAAGCACCTATGTATATAAGTGACATGTATCATGGTAGGCGTACACATGGGATGATTATGTGGGATATAAAGGTTAGAATGCATTTGACTTCTTGAAATTAAAGAAAATGGTTTCTAATAAGATGATTAAAAAGGGGTGAAAATAAAATATTTTTTTTAAATAATGGTTAGATTATTATGTCTAATGAAGGGTTGTAATTGCGTGAGTATGCTGATTTTAATGGATTGTAAAATGGGGAAATGTGCCTAGGAGGAAGAATTCACATTATAAGTATAGAAATAGTCTTAAAGTAGTGTCCAATGTAATAATTTTAACCATTTAGTTGGTTTACCTATGTTATCCATGTCCCATAGTAAGGATGGTTGAGGGTAGTGTTTGGAATGTGATGACTAACTTTGGGATAGTGTATGCAAATGGGTTTTTTATGGATAGTAGAGAGCCTTATTTTATACAAATAGTGAAAAAAATATGTTATGTGTTCTATATCTTGTGTTTGATATTGTAGAGAAATGCTACCATGAAATCTTGTGCCAGTTGAGTAGAAAGAGGATGTCAGAGAGAATTCCACTCTAGAAGTGGAGAAAGAAGACATGAAGATTCAAGATAACAGGGGAGAAGAAAAGTTCCGTGAGAACTTATATTGTTTTATGAAGATGATGGACCAATACCCAGGGTAGGTTGCACCGAGTATGTTTGAGCTAACAAGAGAATTTTAGTTGTAGCACCTTTTGACGTTTATTGGAGAGGGTGGACCTGAGGCTACATAATTTTAGATAGAATATATTCAGATGATTTTGGATTACTTAGAGACTCCTGTAGAGAAGAGTGTCAAGATGGCAACTTATATGTTGTGTGGCCAAGTAAAATGCTAGTGCGATGTCCTGGTTCAGACCCAACAAGATGATAGTATGAGTTGGAAATATTTCCTGGATAAATTTCTGGAACACTTATATCCTAAAACCGTGAGGCATGAAAAGTCTATGAATTTTATGAGGTTGACCCAGGGATCTATGATGGTCATGGAATATGCAATCTGATTCACCAACCTCAAATGTTTTGTTCTATATTTAGTGGGGGATGACGTGGCCACAACAAGACATTTTCAAGATGGAATTAGGTATGAAATGAAGTCACAGGTGAGTATCTTTCACTTGAAGAGGGTCGTTCAATGGTAGATCAAGACCTTATATCAAAAGGAAACCTCAAAGAGGCTTTCGATAATAGACATGCAATTCCAGTTCTGAAAACCAGTAGAGAAACTTCTAATAATAGGAAACACCACTTTAAGAATTTACACTTGGGAAGTGGTGGACAAGGCAGCTAGAAAAAGGAACTAGTCACTCAAGTTAGTGATCGAGTTTTCTACTATCAGTGTGGAAGTCTGGGACACATGCATAATTTGTATTCCTGACCACCCATTGAGTGCCGAGCATACAACATATTGTTCCATGTGCAGAGATTCTATTAGAACCCATATAATTCAAGAAAATATGGGGGACTGAGACTAGCGCAGAGTACATACAGGTGATCGGCTACCCCATACCAGGAATGTAGTTAGAGCTTGACCAATCGTACTGGTATAGGTGGTGGACTTGGTACTCCTATGTGATATTTTCCATATCAGTAGGGCAATACAGCACCAGGAACTCATGTCAGGGCCTAGGGTAGAGGGATAGTTTAACTTCACGTAGTCCAGTCTACACTAGGAGGTGGAGAGGCTTGACCATCAACTATTCGAGGTACAATTATTGTTTCTTCCATACTTACTAGTGATTTATTTGATATAGGTGCCTCAAATTCTTTTATTTATTCTTAGATTGTGGCTATGATGGGTTTATTAGTGGAATGATTTAGTGATATTATGTTTATTGAAATACTGTTAGGGGTGAAAATGGAAGATATCAGTCAGTTTAAGGGTTATGCTTTGGAGGTTTGTGGGTTCCATTTTCTGTGGAACCTATTTGTCCTTGAGATGTTAAGTTTTGATTTGATTCTCTGTATAGATTGGATGGTGTTTTACTAGGACCATATTAACCATTACTACCATAGGTTAATGTTTATATCTCTTGAGGCAGACAACTATGTCCTTTGTGGTGAGTGGGATGTTTGGGTTGGCTTTGCAGCTCCATCTTGTCATCAATTAGGTGAACTCATAGCCCAAGTGGTTTATCTTCTGCTTGGTGATGGAGGAGCGGAGAAGAACGACTTTACTCCTTTGGTGTATTAGTTTCAATATGTGTTTCATGAGGATCTATTGAGGCTACCATTTGATAGGTATATTTATTTCATGATAGTGTTGTTGCAGGGGGTGGATCCAGTTTCCATTCCACTATATAGAATGACACTGGAAGAACTTCATGAGATTAAAATCCAGTTAAGAGAACTGGAGAACAAAGGGTTTATTCATCCTAGCACACCACCTTTGGGATCTCCTATGCTATTTTCCAAGAAGGCTGATGGATCATTAAGGTTATGTGTTGATTATAGGAAGTTGAATCAGATGACAATTAAGAACTGATACCCACAAATTGATGATCTTTTTGACCTTTTAAAGGGTGCATCGGTTTTCTCCAAGATTGATTTGGGGTTAGGGTACCATCATTTGATGGTGAGACCATCATAAATACCATGAACTACTTTTAGAAGTAGGTATGGGTTGTATGAGTTTTTGGTGATGTTGTTTGGGTTAAAAAATGCACTGGATGTGTTTATGGATTTAACGAATCACATCTTTCTCCCCTTCCTAGACTAGTTCTTAGTTGTATTTGTTGATGACATCATGGTGTACTCTAAAACTCATGATGATCATGCCAAACATCTTGACATCGACTTGTGTACACTAATAGTGAATAGGATATTTTCCAAGCTATCAAAATGTCATTTCTGGATCTAAAGGGTGCAATTCTAGGGTCACATTATCTCAAAGGAAGGTGTTTCAGTGGATCTGGAGAAGGTGAATGTTGTTGTGTCTTGGGAGCTTCCCAAATATGTTTCTAATGTTCAGAGTTTTTGGGGGTTTTCTGGTTATTACCATAGGTTCATTAAATATTTCTCCCATTTGGCAGCACCACTTCTGAGCTTAACCAAGAAGGGAGTTAAGTTTAAGTGGTTCGAGACATGTGAGAATTCATTTTAAGAGTTGAAGAAGAAGTTTATGACCACACTGATCCTGATCTTACCCAATCCTGGTAAGAGGTACACTTTCTTTTGTGATGCTTTCGGTGTTGTACTTGGGGAAGTTTTGATATATGATGATTGGGTTATGGAATTTTGGTCAAGGCAGTTAAGACCCCATGAAATAAATTACCCTACTAATGATCTTGAGTCGGCCACTGTGATTTATGCCCTAAAGTGTTGGAGGCATTACTTATTGGGAGGGCGATTTACGGTGTTTATCGACCATAAAATATTTAAGTATATATTCTATTAGTGTGATTTGAATCTTTGACTATGAATATGGGTCAAATACATGTAGTATTTTAACTTCAAGTTGGTTTACACACAAAGAAATGTGAATAATGTTGTGGATGCTCTGATCTAGAAGACTCAAAATAAGGTGGTTCAAGAATCCAGCTCTGAGTGGAGAATGATGTCCCTATTTTCTGAAATGCATCTAGAGGTATAGGATGGGTAGGGGAATATGACCCTTTCCTACTTAATAGTTTCTTCTATGCTTTTGAATCGGGTAAAGGAGATTCATATTGAGGATCTATAGTGTTTGGTTATGAAGGAAAGTCTTAAAGGTGGGGAGTCACCTTGGAGTTGAACTATTAATGATGATGTGGTTGTTTGTGTTCATGGATGCGTAGCCATGCTAGCATGTATGTGAGAATATTTGATGTGGGAGTTTCATGCATCAAAGTGGGAAGTGCATCCTGGTTTTACAAAGATTTATCGTGACCTTTGTAGTCAGTATTGGTGGTTGGGAATGAAGAAGGAGGTTGTGGGTGTTGTGATGTGATGCCTTACCTATCAGTGGGTAAAGGCTGAGCATCATCGCTCGGGTGGTTTGTTACATCCATTCCCAATTCAATAATAGAAGTGGGATGATGTAACAATGGAATTTGTAGTGGGTATCCTGAAGATTACTCATAAGAATAATGTAGTCTGGGTAGTTGTGGACTAGTTGACTAAAGTGGCCCATTTCTTCCGGATCTAGGAAACATTCACCATTGATCAATTGAGTGAGTTATATGTTCGGTAGATAGTGTGGTTGCATGGAGTACCAAGGACTATCATTTCAGACCAGGATCTTCATTTAATATCATTAATTTGTAAGGGATTACATGAGTTTCTTGGTAACCATGTGTTTTTGAGTACGGAATTTCACCCACAGATGGATGGGCGGTTTGAGTGCATGATTTAGGTGTTAGATGACTTACTGAAGGACTGTGTCCTAGATTTTGGTGGTTTATAGGAAAAAACACATGTCGCTTGTCGAGTTTTCCTAAAATTATAGTTTTTAGGATATAATTTAGATGGAATCATTTTAGGTGATCTGTAGAAGACTATGTAGATCTTTGTTGTGTTGGTTAAAGGCTGGAGATTCTAGGGTGTTGGAATTGAGTCTCATGTAGGACACATTGAAAAAATTTCAATTGATTCATAAATGTAAGGAAATAGCTCAGAGTTGGTAGAATTCATATTCATATTGGCATCGTCGACCTCTTGAGTTTATGGGGGTAATAGTGTGTTTCTTCAAGTGTTACCTAGGTTGGGTCACTGTCCAATCCAGAAGTAGGGAAAATTTGTGCCTAGGTACATGGGTCCATTTGATATTATGGAGAGGATCAAGATAGTGGAAGACCAATTAGATATTCCACAATAATATAGTGGTATGAATGATATTTTTATGTTTTAAATATTTAGTAGTATTACCCTGATCCGTCTCATCTGATTAATGCTTAGGATGTTAAGCTTGTGGTCGATGCGTCCTTTAAGGAAAATTAAGTCCGTATTGTGGATATAGTGAGAAAGTATTACAGGGAACAATTGTTCCCTCAGTTCTTGTTTTAAGGATGCATGGAAATGTTTAGGAATAAATGTGGGAAAGGGAGTTAGATGTGCGGGCCTAGTAGCCTAGTCTATTTGTTTTAAAATCTTAATGATGCATGGGAGTGCAAATCGAGGGAGAGATAATATAAGGTGAGGAGGTTGTAAGATCCCATACTTCATGGAGGTATATAATTGTTTAAATTTTGGTTTCAATATATTATTTTTGGTTAATAAAGTGTTTCTTAGGAGTTGGAGGGGCCTTGAGGGTTTTTTGGGGGTTGAAGACATGAAGGAAAGGAAAATCATGCCAACCTGTGCAAGGTGCATGATTGGCACTTGGCTGGAGCATGGTTAAGTAAACTGTGCGAGGTGGGAGGCTAAGCCATGCAGTTTTTAATAGCGGCATATTACATAGTTGAAACATGGTTTCTAAACTATTCAGGGCTCCCCAGGTAACTGTGAAACCCAAATTACCTTACACGGTGGCTTCTGTATGGTTTGCGTATGGTTTGGTAAACCGTGCGGGTAAACAGTGTACCCCTTTAAAAGTAAGAAAATTTGTAGTTTTTCATTATGATATTTTAAATCTTCACCCAATTTTCTCCCACATTTCCTCCCTTTCATACCTAGTGACAAAAAATAACCCTCAAGAGATATCAAGGATTTATCTCCCTCATTGCAAGGCCATTTGGAGCACCATTGGTTGCAAATATAAGATCAAGGTGAGTCTAATCCTCTCATTTCATCTATTTTCTGGATTAGGGTTTTATCTTGGGTGATCTTATTACAAATCCCTAAAACCTTCCTTATCTGATGTTTTTTATATTGAAGCTTTAAGGGGTGTTTGAATATAGATCTAAGGCCTCGATTATGAGTGTGTTAATTATCAAATTTGAGGTAGGTGGTCTACATGTTATTTACCATAGTTATATGAGGTTTTGTGCATATAAGATTGTATTCTTGTTTTACCCTTGTTGTGTTCTTGGTTCTGTTAGTTAGATTTGATATTATGGGTGTCCAAATGACAAATTTAACCCCTCATGATCCCTATGGGATACATGGAGGATGACTTAAACAATTTGGTCCACCCATGGGGAGTGTCGACCTTATGAAACATGGTTAATGAAAATGTTAAGTGTGGATTGAGTTGTGATTAGGTATATCCCATGATGAGAATCTAAATTGGTTAATGTGATGATTAATATGAGAATATGGATAAGTGTGTTTAGATGTGGATAAACCTTCTCTGTCCTGTGTTTTTAGGTTGAAGCTTCAAGGGGTGTTTTAATCCAAATCTAAGGCCTCGATTGGGAGTGTATTCATCATCAGATTCAAGGTAGGTGGTATACATGTTATATCCCATAGTTTTATGAGGTTTTGTGTATATAATATTGTGTTCTTGTTTTACCCTTATTGTGTTCTTGGTGATGTTAGTGAGATTTGATATAATGGGTTTCCAAATGAAAAATTCAACCCTTCATGATCCCCATGGGATTCATGGAGGATGACGTGACCAATTTGGGCCACCCATGGTGTGTGTTGACCTTCCAATATATGGTTAATGGAAACGTTAAGTGTGAATTGACTTGAAATTAGGTAGAGCCCATGATGGGAATGTAAATTGGTTAATGTGATGATTAATATGAGAATATGGATATAAGTGTTTAGATGTGGATAATGGATAAGGGATTGTTTGGCTTGATAAGAAAACTGGTTAAAATGGGATTAATGTGAATGTTATGGATTGTGATTTATGGTTGATATGCATAAGGGGGTTGATACAAGGGAAATAATGATTTTTTAAGTGAGTTAACATATGGAAATGGTAGAAATTTTAAATGGTTTAATGTATGGGAATCTGTGAATTTGATTAATGTGTATAAGTATAAGAAATGGTAATTGGGTTAAATGGTAATGTAATATAATTGACAAGGTTCTAATGGGTCATGGAATAATATTTATTCCCATGTTGATTTTTGTATATTATGATTATTATTTTTTATTAGTTTTTCTTGGTTTTGATATGGTATGTGTGGTAAATGTATATATATATATATATATATATATATATATATATATATATATATATATAAGCATGTGCACATGGCTTAGTGGCGGGATCAAGGACTGAGGCTCCTCCTATGGGTCGGGTTAGATAGATGCTCTAAACCAACCTAGGAATGCATGAGTTAGGGAGTCAAATTGATACTTTGTTACCCTAATGGTTTCATTCGATAAAACTACCTGGACTGAGGCTCCAAGGTAAGTTATATTTATTGATTGTGAAATGTTTATCCTTAGTAAGATAGGGACTTGACTTAGTCCCTTATTTATTGTGACGTGAATTCCTAACCCATGTAAAAAATGTTGATAATGAATTAAGTAATAAAGAAGATGCAAATAATGGAAATTAGTACTAAGGTTATAAATGGTTAAAGTAAATATTCTTAACTAATGGAACCTGGATTCTTATTTATTTACTTGTCATTTTCTCAATACTTGAATGCTCTATCTATTTTGAATTGATATTTTGTAGAAATTATTGGTGGTGGCCAACTAAGTTATACTCACACCCTTCTCAGGCTCCCATTGGGTATCCGATTATACTTCATTCTTGCGGGTCAAGATAAAGGAAAAGTCTCCTTGCTTGGGAGTTGAGTCAGTCTAGGGATATACATGGATGAGGTTTTGAACTTGGATTCAGGTCCGTTTTGGGGATTGCACTAGTTGTCTTTATTTTGGGTTCTGATCACTTAGCATTGTCTAGCATGAAATGAAATATTTTACTGTTGGCTATGGTTTGTACCCAGTTTTGGGAGATGCTTACTATACATGGTTTTTAGTTATTAATTGTTACTTTCCACTATTTATTTTATTTATCTACTATAGATTACTTTATTAAAGAGGGTATAGTCTCCCACATGACTTATTAGACCCTCTCCACTAGTTGAAAACCTCTGGTATTTGGGGAGGCACGCCTGAGGTCATACAGTGACTCGCCTTGGAGAAACTTTTAGTTGCTTCCTATTCTGGTATGTTACATATTATATTTCATAAATAAAGGAGATTCATATCTCACTATAAAATTTACTATAATTTTGTGTTTATTTATTTTACTACAATGGTATTTGTTACTTTACTCAAAATAGGAAGAGGGTTTTAAGTAATTTCTTTAAGATAGGTGTAGGTTATTTTAACTTATTTATGTAATTTTGTAAAACTTTAATGATTGGCCAGTTTACTCAAATAGAATGATGATTTATCCTATGTTTTGTGTTATTATTTTTAGATTGGAAAATATTATTGAAGCTAAGATAATAAACTATATGGATATCTATTAATGGTTATGTAAGATCATGATTTTCACCTTAATATAAAATTGAGTTTAAGGTTTGATGAGGAAAATAAGTTTTTGATAGATTTTATAGGAATCATTTACATACTATATTAGATTTGAATGAATATCATAGGACTAAGACCCATAGGTCCCGTGGGAGATACAAATTAATCCATTTGGATTGAGTGTGATCAATACATAAAGGTGTATAAGAAAACACTTTTTAGTAATAATTATAAGTGAAGTTGAAATTCCCTCATTGTATGCTTTCCTTTTTCAACTTGAAAAAAATTAAAGGTTGGGGAGGCATTAAGAATGGATTAAATGAATTAAAATTTTTATATTTTCTTATACATTTGGTTGTTACCTTCTTTTATTATGGATTAAATCATTTTAAGGTGTATCTATTATTTATATCTTATACCTTCAACCAAATTAATAGGTTCAGAACATATTAATGTATAATACTATATAAAAATCATGATTTGTGTTACTTATAAAATGTAAAAACAAATTGAATTCACACATATCTGAATAAATCTTATTCATAAGGTACATGAAACCTTTTCATGTAAAGTATTAGAAACATATGAAGCTAATATCTCCGCATGATCAAATAGGATGTGACTGGTAGCCAAACTCGCTTTTCTAGATGGATCCTTATCCCCCACACCAGTGTAGATTTTGACCCAAATTCTAACTACTCATGGATTAATAATTAAGAGGGGACTCAATTACAATATAACCATAACCCCAAATATGTATAAGTCACAATTATCCTTTAATTTCATATTCATAACCAACAAACAAATCATATTCATAGTTGAATGTAGTTAAATCTTATGTCATACTTTTCATGTAACTTCTTATACGAATGGTATTCCATTTATAAGAAATAGTTTATCATTGGAAACTAAATCATATACCCATTAATAATATAAAAAAAATTATATTCATGAATTAATAAACAAAGAATATATTAAATAAATTAATAATTTATAAATTTAGTAATAAGATAATTTTTTTGGAACATTTCATAAATAAAACATTATAAACATTTTATAATTAAATATGCTTTATACACATTCCAATAATTAATAAACATCACTATTTTACATTTATTTTAATATAAAATCTTTCACATTAAAAATTTAAAATATAAACATTTAAGATTTTATGTGAACACGTTACATACACTAAAAACTACATATTTTATGAATAAGGAATTTTAAATATAAACACTGAAAATTATAATATAAAATATTTATATTTACCTTATTTTATAATTTATAAACACTATATAAATTGATTAGCCATGTAAATTCAATTTAATACTAAATTAAATTCACCAAATTTTTTTGAAATGGTTTAAAGCTCACCTGCATCGATGCAGTTTTTTTAGAATTTTAGAAAATTCAATTATTCCTTAAAAATATAAAAACCGTGGTTATTTTTCTTATAAACTATTATGTGATTTATCTCACATGAAAAAACTTGAAAAGGGAAACAACATCCATTTTATTAGGATAATTCATTTCAATAAGAGACTTAAAATGTCCAAATTTTAAAACCACAACATGGTTTTTATTTTGTAGTTTATTGTTCTGTGATAGAAATTACATTTTTATAATAACCATCCATATTTAGAAAAAACCATGACATGATTTTATAATTACATGAATCTCTTTTTTAGGAATCTTCTTCCACATCTATTTTTCAAAAACCCTGATATGGTATTATAAATTTTTTAAAAGATTCTTTTTTTATTTAAAATAAATCATGATTAGGAAAAACATCACGAACCATGACCATTTTTTCAAAACATGTCACGTTTCTAAAAAAATAAATTTTATAGTTTCTTTATTTATCAAAAACATAAATAAATACATAATGGTAGAGGGTTTAATACCACTAAATTATTTTAGATGGGAAAACACTTGTCTATACACAACAAAAACAATCAACCAAAAATCATTTTTCCATAGGATCTATCTATTCATTTAAACTGAACAAAATAAATGAAAAACACATACCTTTTCTATGATGAATTGGTTTACCCAAGATCATATACAAAAGCTTGATAGGGATCACTATGAATCATCCAACATAATCCTTACTCCTGGGGTATTAATGGGAAATACGAATCTCCCAATACTTGGAAAGGATCCCATCTTCCTCATGGTATACTAGAAACTTTTTTAGAGATAGAGAGCTATGATTTTATAGTTTAACAATTCTATCAAATAAAAATTAAAAGACACAAATTACACTAGGATTGAACTCACTTATATAGAAATGTAAGGACAATCCTTGGACTCCCAACATTTTTTCTATAAATAAAACATTTCAAAAATATTCCAAACTGTTACAACCATTTGTAACTAATGATTCAAGCTCTTATTGATTGTTTAATGTTTAAATAATCAATAAGGATTTTCAAAATCCAAAAATAACCATCACATGATGACCAAAATGAACGCAATAACTTATATTAATAGAAATTCCCTAAGTCACATGATATTTCATAATGCATGAACTTTTTATAATTCCATTGTAATTTCACACACTATAAATTCGGTAATGGAAGACCACACTAGAGATAACCGATCACCAGGAGGAATCCTCTAGGAATTTAGGGTTCTGGAAGTTGGAAGAATATAATTCATCCAAATCAACACATTAGATCTAATAAACACTAAATATTTGTTTACTCAAACTCACACAGACATTAAAGAAAGGTATAAATCAAAGGAATTAAAAGAAACATTTGTTTTACATGGTTTATATTTACATCTGACGTCTACCAGAGAGGAAATTTCATCTTTAATTTCATAAAAAGTACAATATACAATCAATATAAATAATAATCCATAGATATCACTATGTTAAAGTATTGAGAAAAACATTAGCAAAGTGGTCCCACCCCCATTATATAGAGGGCCCCACCTAGTTATCTGGTTGCACTAACCCCCTATATCCATGGTTTTCCATCTATTGATCTATGCAACTATTGATCTCGTGTTTCTTGCCTTATCTTTACTATCAATCTCTATTAGATCAAAAATGTTCCATAAACTTTACTAATTTTCCAAAAAATCCTATTGAAAGTTACTAGAATACATATACTTCCAACTATTGATGATTGTAATAGCTACTCAAATTTCTGGTGAACTAACCACTAAGCTGACATCCATCAAAATCTCATGAACTTCCAACAACCTCACTACCACCCAAATAAAGACTTCTTTTTTATGCTCTCATAAGGCTGAAATTTTCCCTGATGTCTCTCCTTTTGGTGAATTGACTTTAATACTTTAAGAGACGTCAAATATCCTAAAAATCCCCCACTTGAAAACTACTTCAAGGATTTCACTACATCCTCCATCACTTTAGCACACACCACCCACTATACTTATTCCACAATAGATACTTCTTCTTTTTGCAACCAAGTTCAATTGATGTATAATGTTACCCCAAGATCTCCTTGACTAAAGTATTTGTGAAATTTTCTACAGGATTCTATCATCTGGTTATCTTTCCCAATAACAACACTCAATCTTCAATCAATTTCTAGATATAATGGTAATTTAGGATGATCTACTTCATCCAATCACAGAACAATGGTTTTTTGAAAAAATGTATCATACTTTAAATATCAAAATAGAGTGATGAATTTTCTTGGTTATTTCCAATATCCTTAAGATGACATCATAACCACACCAATTCCTTACTTGCTTCCATTATTTAAACTTATTTGACTTCGATTGTGAAAAGAGAAATCACTAGTTGCAACCCTAACATATTGCTAACCATAGTTCCACCAAAATTAAAGACATATCTAGTTGCAATATTTCATGAATCTATGTCTTCCATAAAGTTTTCATCAACATACCCTACCAACAGATCATCATCTATGATATATAGAGTTGTATATTTTATTCCTTTGATATATCTCAATATCCACTTCACTACTTCTCAATGTTCTTTCCTTATATTTTAAATGAACCTACTTAAGACTCCCACTAAATAAGAAATATCTGGTTGAGTGAACACAATGATATACATGAGACTTCATACCACCGATGAATATATAATTCTGACCATGTGCTTTTCCTCTTCTTCTATCCGTAGTGCTTATCATTTCGAGAGTTTGATGTGGTTGGGAAGAGGATTTGAAATATATTTACATAAATTCCTTGAAATTGTTTCTATGATCTTCCAAACATACTCTTTATGTGATAGAACCAATATTTTTTCCCTCTTATAACATTCAATACAAATGACTAAGATCTTATTTTACTCCCTAAGATCTTCTATTTCAAACTTACTCAAAAATTATTTATTCATCACTTGAATATGTTGGATTGATGAACCTACTATAAGTATGTCATCCATTTAAAATAATAAAATTTTGAAATTCAAATTACCATAATTATTCAAATAAAAGTAGTGATATGACTTTATTTATGTGAAATACTTCTCCTCCATGAATGAGTCAAACTTATGGTTCCACTGTATTGACACTTGTTTCAACCCATAGAGACTTTATTGAGATTACACACCAATTACTAGTTTTTATTATAAAAAACCAATAGGTTAATTCATATATATTTATTATTTCAAATCCACATGAAAAAGTCATCTTCACATCCATCTATTCCATATTGAATCCTCCATAAGTAACTAAACTCAGCATAACTTGAATGGTAATATGTTTTACTATTGTATTTTTTATAGAATTCAATTCCCCGCTTCTACTAAAAACCCATGATAACCATCCATTACTTATAACTCTTAATTCAGTTAGATTCATCTTTCAACTAGAAAACTCACTCATTTTAAAGTTAACTCTTTCTATGTGTTGTTTGGGATAACTCCAAGGTTTTATTTATATATGGTGAATTTAACTCATCCTTAATAGTGAAATCCCACTCATCAGAATATATGTGGTTATCCACTTATTCTAAGATCTATGGTTCTCCCATATCCATTAAAACAATGATGTTCAAGTCAGCTTCATAACTATCTATTATCTATCTGACTCTTTTTGATATCTGTAATTTTACATGGGGCTCTACTCTTTCCTAAACTGATGTCTCCAGAATTTTGTTCTCTATAAATCCATAATGAGCCTCCCCAGTTCTAGATCTTCTAAGTATACCTTCCACTGGTCTAATTTATGATCCTTTTATTCTACCCTCTGATCTATCCTTCATAATTTTCAAACTTTTGGTAGACTCAGTGCCACCTCAATTCCTTAGAATTTGTGATCTTTTGGTACCACCATTCAGATCAACTTGAATTGAAGTTGATTCATCACCTTCAACTTCTTTTTTCCTTCAAGTTAATATACTTTTAAAGGATGTTATCATTAAAGAGTATGTTTATAATTTTTATGGAATTTTTCTTATCATCATCCCAGTGTAAAAAAAATGAAATGTTTATCACCATAGCCTATGAAAAGACATACATGATATTTAACATCAAGATTATCTTTGTCTTTCGAATCCTCATGTATATGGGATAGACTCCTAAAGACCTTGTGGTGGACTAAATCTTGTTTTTTTCCTATAAATAGGATTTTCTTGAAATTCCTATAACTTTTTCACTAGGGGGTTATGTTCTATCAAATAAGTAGCACTACCAACTGCTTATACATAAAAGACCATGGAAATCCCTGAATACAGCTCCATGCTTTATTCCTTTTACATAGATGCCTGATTCATCCATTTAGTTATGCCATTTTTATAGGTAATTACTAGAATAGTCTTCTAACATATAATGCCTCCATTTTTTTAGAAGTTTTGGAAACTTCTTTCAGTGTACTCACCTCCAATGTTTAATCTGAATCATTTTAGCTTGCTCCCTATTTCCTTTTCTACCATATATGTCGATTTCATGAACACTACAAACACTACAAACACTTCAGATTTATGTTTTAGTAAGTATATCCATATTTTCAACATGTAGTCATGAATGAAATCCATAATATATTGTGACCCTCCATAAGATTTAACTGGGGCTAGTCCCCTGACATATGTATGTAGAAGTTCTAACTTTTGGTTTTTGGTGTTCTATAGATAATATTAAAGCTCACCTTATGATAATTCCCAAGTATATAAATCTCACAAATCATGAAGTCTGAATATTCTATATTTATCAAACATTTTTTCACTATAACTTTCATACCATTCATACCGAGGTTCCCAAGGAAATAATTTTAGGGATTTGAATTTCCATTTCATGATGTTTCAAAAAGTATAGCTTCCACTGCCCTTCTGGTCAGATACAATGTTTCATACTTTTCACCTCCAGCTATGATAATAGGTCCTTGAGTGATTTTTCAAACTTTATCACTAAATATCATTCCATAACCAACTTTAACCAACTTTCCTACTGAAATTAGATTCTTCAGGATACCTGTAATATATATAACTCATTTCATCTCAAGGACACTTCCATTATTCAAACATATTTTCACATCTCCCTTTCCCATGATGTCAAGAGCTTCATCATATACTAGATGAACTATTCTAAAGTTTCTAGATACATAATTTATTATGCACCCATTATCACAAATAGAGTGGACATGTTCTCTAGAATATATGATGCAAAATTTTACTAGTGTGTTAACACTCATAAGTAGATTTAAACTACTTTTTATAGTTTAATTAATCATATTTAAACCCGCAAAATATAGTCTATTAGAATTTAATTTTTTCTCATGAAAATATTTCTTGAGATGACCCCTTTTACCACAGGTTCGACACATTGGGTCGAGTTTAAAAAATTTAACTATACTCCACTACTTTAACTCTCACTATGATTTCCTTCAATGTCATATATTTGGTGAACTCTATCTTATATAAACATTTAATTAATCTCTAAAATATGTATAAATCTCCCTCATACAGAGCTCTTTATTCAGAATAAATTTCTAGATATAATCTAATATCAATTATTTTTTCCTAGTAGAGTTATTCACTAGCATTACCATTCCCTCCCATGATTCTAGTAATGATGAAAATAGTAATACCCCCTATAGATAATCTATTAATATTACCTTCACATATTCAAACTGAATCCTGATCAAGTTGAAGTCATTCACATGATTAGTAACATATATCCCTTCTGATAGCCTCATATTTAACAATTATATCATTAAGCACACGTTTTTTAGTATTTTATACTTCTTATATATGTTTTTATGGGTGATATTAACTCCATTGTAGTCTTATTTTCTTATATGTTCATAGCCACATTCTGGGCCAATGACATCCTCACAACTCCTAATGCCTTTAAAGGTTGCTTTTCTAATTCCGATTTCGACATTGTCTCAAGCTTGAAACCCATCTATAGTAGTTCTAGATCTTTCTAGATGACTAAGTCCTTAATATTAATCCTATAGTAACCAAAATATTTTCTATATAATTTTTTGATCTAGATATTTCTCTCATTAAACTCCATCACCTTTTAAAGCAATAAATCTTAATGAATTGATAAACAACATCTGAGTAAGTGAGAAATTTACCTAATTTGTTTCTGAGAAAACCAATTATCCTCTGAGAATATATATATTATGATTTGATAAAAATTATTTATAATTCCATTGGAATTTTACACACTATTAATTCATCACTTGAACACCACAATGGAAAAAATTTGTCACTAATAAGAATCTTCTAGAAATTTATTGTATTGAAACATTGAAGAATATACTTATTCATATAACCACACTAAATACAATACATGCTCAATACCTATTTAATCAAACTCACATAAACATTGAATAAAATAATAAATGAAACAAATTAAAGGAATCATTGGTTTTACATGGTTCATATTTATATCATACATCAATGGGAGAAGAAACTACAGCTTTAATTTCATCAGAAATACATTTTTTTGATCACTATAACTCACAAGGAATGTAGATAACTATATATAAGTATAAGTAGGCACATCAAAAATGTGGTCCCATACCCTTTATATATAGTGTTGGACCAAGTCATCCAGTTCCACCAACCTCTTTCACTCGCTATCATACATTCAATGCACCATGTAACTATGGATCCCTTATTGCTTTACTTGGATTGACTGACGATCACCAGTAGATCAAAAATTTTCCCTATGCCTCAATAATTTTCTAAAAATACTACTTAGAGTGATTTAAATATAGAAAATTCCAGCTACAGATGGTTCCAGTAGTTGCTCTAATTTCTGATGAACTAACCACCAAGTTGACATCCATCAAAAGTTCATGAACCTCTAGCAGTCTCACTACCACCTAACTAAAGACTATTTACACAATCTTGACAAGGAAAAAGGGTTATCTGAATTTTTTCATTCTAGTGAACTAACTCAAGTACTTGAATAGACTTTAAAAATCCTAACATGAACATCTATGTGTAAAACCATGACACATGGACCATTATTACATTTTGGTTTACGCCAACACAAAATATGACATGGTTTATACTACCATATAATGGTTTATATTTGGTGAATATTTCTTTCACTTTTAATGAATTAAAATAAAACTCTATTAAAACCTTTATAAGATCTTATCTGGAGATTTTAATTAAGGACTATTGGTTATAGTTGGTGGGTTTTTAGGTTTATCTAATGTACCCCATGATAGAAAAAACCTACCAAATAGTCGAATCTATCATCTACCCAATAAAAATGTAATGATGAAGATAAAACTATTATATTCACCTCAAGTCCTGCAAGATCCATCTCAATAGAGTCTGTTTGATAGAGATTACCAAGTGATAGTATAATGAAACTCTCCATCATAGGTATTACATCATCCAATAGAACCCCTACATGCTATGAGAGGAACCCTCAACATGATAGAACCTTTTCATTGAATAAAAATGGATATCCAGGAAGAAACAGAGCTTTGGTTTTCCTTAACAGTGTTACACACACCCCATAAGATGGATCAAACCCTTTATATAGGCTCCCTTTATGGATATAACTTGAGAATTGACTGCCAATGTTTAATAGTTGACATACATTACCTAAAAA
Organism: Viscum album; assembly: GCA_963277665.1. NCBI lineage: Eukaryota > Viridiplantae > Streptophyta > Magnoliopsida > Santalales > Viscaceae > Viscum > Viscum album. Next base: position 750,941,252 of record OY728132.1, on the reverse strand, counting down.
CATAAAAGCATTAGAATATAATCATTTGAAAATTTAAAATGATTATAGTATTCTTTACATGACAAAAATGAATCATATTTATTATTTAAAACTGAAGGAAAACCAATTGGAAGATATAACAGGAGCCTATAAAACTGATATAATATATCATAGACCGTATTGTATAATATAATATAGACATTAGATGACTACAATGATATCACTATGTTAGTATCTATGATATGAATCATATGTATATCATAAATTACAACATAAGGTATATTGTACAATAAATTATAACTATTTTAGTGAATATCAAAAAATCTATCACATGCACTGAAATCCCATATGATATTTATTTAAAACTTCAAAAATATTTTTGAATCCATACAAACCCCTTTGGATATAGTTTTATGATACTCTATTCATTTTAAATAAAACACCTTATCCAAAATTTTATCTTTATTCTCAATATTAACCATGTGACCCTATGGGACTTTATAGAATTTAAAACTAATATGAATCCACTAATTCATAAATTTATGAAATTTTCAGCCTCTAGAAACATGTCATTTTACTCAAACTATAAAGGGTTATGGAGTGATCTCGATCAGGAATAGTCATATCTCTATATAAACATGTCTACTATAAAATGTATCATATACATCAAATATATAATTATAAAATCATTTTTTTCTTAAAATAAAGCAACCAATATACATAGAACATGTCAAAATAATATTTTCCATATTATACATTCATTATAAATAGACTAACCAGTTTGAATGAATATATCAAATGTAATTTATCCAAGCAACCAAGCAAATCACATGTCACTAAACTAAGCATGAATATGAATTTTCTCAGTTTAATTCAATAGTGGGCCTATATGTATTTTATTTTTATACAAGTGGAAAAATTACAACTTAGTTGAACTCAAATGATGACATGATCAATAACATACTCAACCAGCCCTAGATTAGATCAACCTCAAGGCTAGCATATGAAAGGTATCCAAGTGTGAAAGTTCATATGCTAATATTAATATATTAACCCAACCCATAATTTTCTATGATGATCATCGATTAAGAGAAACACAAAGTTATTCTATAAGGGGACTTTACTATTCTATTGTTTATGTAATACAAATACAACACACATAAATGAATGATAAATAAGGATATACTTTATTATAAAACCATGATATATTTTACAAATATTAGATATAATATATCAGGTATCCAACACCAATAAATTCAGTACGACCCTTGTAATTTTTCTATGGTAATGTTTTTTTCGAAGGATTTTAAACATTATCATATGTAACTACCCAATAGATCTTTAGATTCCCCCTATTAATGATCTCTCAAATGATATGGTATTTGTGAAGTATTTTCTTGGTACTTTGGGGAGACCATAGTTCCTTGGCCTATGCAATAGCTCTATTTTTGTCATAGTAAAGATAAATTGCACCCTCAATGATAGGGGAAACCCCTATTTTAGTGATTATCTTATTGATACAAATAGCTTTATTCATAGTATCTGATGCAATAATTAACTCAACCTTTATTGTTTATTCTACCATGTCTTATTGTTTGGAACTCTTCCAAATTATAGGTCCATCGTTTAGGTAAAAAAGAAAAGTAGATTAAGTTCTCATATCATATTTGTTATATTGTAAACTAGAATCAATCTAACCCCTTATAATAATATCATAATCTCATCTAAAGACCAATACTATATCCATACTTATTCATAAGTACTTAATGATATTATAGACAATAATCCAGTCGATCTCACTAAGATTATTCTGGTATATACTTGTTATGATCAAAGCATAAGAGACATTAGGTTGAGTAAATAACATGGAATATAAAATATATCCTATGGGGAATGTATAATGTTTCTTATCCATATTTCCAAATTATTTAGAAGGATCTTGAATATTTAAAAGAATTGTTCCATGAAACACTGGTAATGTAACATCACTTTGGGAAATTTCACCTCTATACATGGGCATCCCAAGGAAATAGGCCATATGACCATGGATATAACCTGTAATCATGGTCAAAAGATATCATAGACGCTATTGGCCTAGAAATATCAAGGTTATTTCCAAAGGTTATGCCCATGAAAATAGGGTAAAAAAATACATGCTCAATTGGATTTGAGTCTTCATCCACCTTTCAGCATGACAAACCACTTAAATACTCCACCGAGGGCCATTTATGATATATATATATATATATATATATATGTAGCACACACACACACAAAGATATATATATATATATATATATATATATATTCTAATATATAGATCCATGGTTAACTATGGAAAGAGGGTGTTTTCCACGCTTTCATGGGAAACCCTACGGCCATGGTCAACCGTAACTGTGGCGATATGCCATTTTCAAACAACCTATGACCATAGTTCAACCTCGACCATGGTCGAAGTTCATTTTTTATACACTTATGGTCATGGTTGGAAATGGATAATGGATATAGGTGGGATATATCCACATTCATGGTCAACCATGGTTGTACCCCATTGTCGTATATTGATTTTCAACTTGTGAATCCCCGATCTGGTTCACCTCCACAATGACTAAACCCAGGTAGACACACCCTAAGCATTCCTTATCATATTTTAGGGGATGTTGGATAGTGTTGAGGGTTGATACATAGCGTGTGATGAGACCATACCCTATGGTAATGATAAACATAAAGTCAATTATAAATCAACAAAACTAGTCCCAAGTCTTGACCCAGTCCATCTCCAAACTCCCTCTAAACTACACCATCTTAACACTCTAAAGTAGCAGGGACCTTTCCCTTTCATGGTTCATGAAACATAATATCAACTTGGGTACCATAGTACCCGATTAGGGTGTGATTAATAATTATTAATCCACCACTAATGATGTCCTTAAAACTATCTAGTAAATACAGGTGCATGCTTGATATGAAATACTAATAAAGAAAACAATAATGGATAAATAACCCACCACTCAATAGAGTGCTCTCGCGAAACCACATTTGACCATACCTACTTTGGTTAGTAATAAAATGAGATGATATACCCATGTTCTAAACACACCTCAAGGATGAATGATATATCACTCATAATATCATCAACAAGGTACACTAGTCATTAAAATTGAGAATCTCTAGGTAAAAGGTACAATACCATCATAAGTCTACTTGGTAAATGATCAAAAACTCAATAAGTTTTAAAGGAGAACAAGTCATCACAGGTGAAAGAGGTTTCACCAATATTAGTTAGTTGATATCACTGGTAGATGATATAACACTGAATAAAACCCCCTTATGGACAATATGAAACCAATAAATCTCACCATAGGTATAAGATGCTCCACTGGAACCAACAACTCAAGTGGCTGATAAACCACCTACCTAATATCTAAGTGGATGAGGCACCACTGAGTCGTATAACCTTGATGGAAAATGTATCACCAATTTCATGCATGATTTGGATAGAGTACTGCCAAACCAAGTCTCTATGTAGATGACGAACCCGAGGAAAAGTTTCTAGGTGGTTGATATACCACTATACCTACTTCTATAGCTGGATGAGGCACCACCATTAGAAAACCCAATTTGGTAGAGGTACCACCAATCTTACATAAAAAGTGGTTTATAAATCACTAATCTCCCAATATAGGTGGATGGCATATCACTAGAATAAATTCCATAAATACATGATATTCCACAAATATGAAATCTCAAGTGGATGATTTACCACTTTCATGAAATTACAAAGTGGATAATACACCACAAGTTTATTAGCCCCATATTAAATGATGGATCACTAGCCTAATTTAGGTAAATGAGGTATTTCCAAACCCATTAAAGTGGAAAAAGTACCACTATACTACCAAAAAATTCAAAAGTGGATGAGGTTCCATAATCATATCATAGTCAAACTACTACAAATTTGGCCTTTAACAGTGCTAAAAATAGGCTATATCAGTGCAAAAAATGTGCTGTTTACTAGAGAAATGTTAAAATCTGACCTTTATCAATGATAGAAAAAATAACATATAAAGGAACCCTTTATCAGTACTAAAGAAAAGTGCTAATAAAGGGGGCCTTTATCAATGGTTTTTTAGAATTGATAAAGGGTTCCATTATCAATATTTCTTAGTGTTGATAAAGGTTTCCTTTATTAGTTATTTTTTAGTGCTGATATAGGATGGATTTAATAGCACCAAAAAAGTAGTGATAAAGGGGTTCATTATCAACACTTTTTTAGCCCTGTTAAAAAATTTGGTTTTTTTCAGGCACCACAACACCCCCTTTCTCAACGCTCGTGGCCCCCTTTCCCAATTCTTTCCACTCTCCAACCCCCATCACACACCCCCAACCCTTTCTAAGTACTCTCTAACACCACCCACCCTTCCTTAGCACTTGAATGACACCCCTAAAAACCTTCTAGCACTAGGAATTGATCCTACAACCTCCCTTCTATGCTCCAGTGCCCTTTACCACTCTTCCAATTAGGTTTTGTTTTATATTTTACAACAGCTATATTTATTCATGTTTATTTAGAACATTGTGATATATATACACAATTATATTTATTTAGATATATTATATATTAATATTCATTTATATATATTATAATATGATTATAAATATAAATAAATAAATATATATATATATATATATATGTTTTCTAATACACACTCATATGTATATAAAAAAATTTATATACATTTGTATAAGTATATATATATTCATATATGTTTAAAATGTATAAACATAGTTAGATATTATTTTGAATAAAATGGATAATAATTAATTTCATATGATTCGTATAAATATTATTAATTGATTTTTAAAATATGCCAATATATTGAGAAATAAATTTTATACACGACATATATATTTATATGTATATATATATATACATATTTACATGTAATTTTTTATTTCGATATAATTTTTTTTATAATTTTTTATAAATATTTACTTTTTATACATTTATATACTATATTTAATGACAATGACATATATATATAAATACATTAATATATGATGTATATACATAATGTTGATACACGTAAACATACACATATATTTACACACACACATAAACATTTAAATTTCTCACATAAGCATAAAAATATTTACATATACTTTTATTTATTTACATATTTTCCAATATGCATATAAATATATTTTTTTGTTGACATGCACATGTTTATATATAAACATTACTTATATAGGTATATATAAACGTATTAATTAATTTTTATAAGGTAAATAAAATGGATAATTTTTTTACTTTAAAAAAATGAATTATAAATATTTATTTCCATTTTATTTGTGTATTTAAAAAGTAATTTTTACATAAATATGTTTATATATGTGTTTACACAATTGATTTATTATGAGTAAATATAATAAAATATGAATATATTTTATTATAAATAAAATCAAAATATAAAAAATGATAAAATTTCAAAAAAATAATAATATTTATATGAATGTAAGACCTGAGAAAAAAATCATTTCCCACTGAAAATGGGAAATAAGACTCTCTTAAATGAAACTGAAAGACTAACGAATATTTTAAAAATAAATTATCCCAACCAAGAACTCTGTTTTAAAGGCCTTATCATCCTTTTATTGCCGTATAAAATAAAGTGAATGGGGTTCCCATGGGTCACCAAGGTGTAGATCTCTTCGCAAGCTTCAATTTCATATGTGGCATAGCCTAAAAGATCACCCGGATCAAAAGTTACGACTCTTTAAAGTTGAATTCATATTTTTTAACTTATATTAGACCGTTCATTAATTCATTTAATTTTATGTCACCCGATTTTTATTAAATGACTATTACAAGTTAATAATTTCCAAATTATTAACTAAAAATATTTTTTAATTATTTTATATGACATTTTCACTATATATTTTATATATTAAGTTTAAATGCGTATTTAGACTTATCTAAATCATATTTAAAAATATATATTATATGTATATCAATATAAATAAATTTTTATATTAAAATATTATTTTTAATGAAATATATTTTATTTTATGAAATATACCCTTTATCAATGCTTGAAAAAAATCACTGATAAAGGGCGGACTTTATTATCCCTATTAAAAAAGCACCGATAAAGACCCCCCTATCAGTGTTTTTCTACCAACACTGATAAAGAGCCCCCTTTATCAATGTTATTTTAGTAGCACTAATAAAGGTCCCTATTTATCAGTGTGTTCTTATTAGAACTCATAAAGGGTCCCCTTTACCATAATTGTTTCAGTAGCACTGATAAAGGGACCCCTTTATCAGTGATTTTTTATTTGCACTCATTAAGATGGCCTTTATCAGTTCCTTTAGCTAGCACTAATAAAGACCCCCATTTATTAGCACTTTTAACAAAAATTGATAAATCCTAATGCTAGATAAACCCATATTTGTATTTGTGAAACCAATTCAAACCCATTTTAATTATTTTTAAATCCATAAATTATAGTAAAAAATACACACGAGTCCCATTAGAGATCTTGTATTCACCCACTGACACTTCAGTGGGTAATGTAGTAGAAAAGTTCCACAAGAAGGGTCACTGGGGTTTGGGTGGGGAATGTGCTTCTAAGGAGATTCCTTCATCATGGGCCCTTTTCCTTGAAATTCAATCCCAAACCCCCTATGGCCTCTCCTATGGCCATAGAAACACCAAAATACATGATTTTTAGTATAAAATGAATTAAATTTGAACCACTTGAAGTTCATAGTGTTACAAAATCCACACCATATAACAGCTCATCCTTAAGCTGTATTGTTGGGTATCACCGAACCTCTTTAATGGAAATATCTTAATACTATGCCTCTATATCATAATCTCACTCAAATGTATCCTTCTAGATACACTTAAGTTTCCACTACACCCATACCATAGGAACTATCTTTCTACATATATTTTTCTCATTCCAATTCACTATGTGAACTGGTGATTCCTAAAATGACACATTTCGCACCAACTATACCTCATTGATGCTAATCACATGAGATAAGTGAGTATGGTATATCTAAAGCTAATATATATAAAATAAATCAATCATATAACTATATCTCTAAGGAAGTGATAACTAATACACCATGGTACCAATCCTCTTAAAAACCTAAAACTGGCTCATGAACATGGGAACCCATCCCCCCTACATATAAATACGATGGTGCTACAATCATGGAGACACTCATAAAAATACCTAATCACAGACCTAAAAATCTATAAGATGGTATAATTTATTGGCATATTATCATTTCCTACCCTAAATGATCACTAAATGCTTTAGGATATTCTCTAACATCTCTTGTATGATACTTGGCCAAATAATTATTGACTCCCTAGCCTTGAGGCCATACAGAGGCAATCAAAATGGTCTAATATATAAATCCTCAAAAGGAGGAATTTGAATCGATGTCTATTAAATATTGTTATAGGAAAACTCATCCAGTGTGATATGGTTCTCCCATGAACCCCTAAAATCCAAGATGCATTCCAAAAACATGTCCTCCAACACCCAAATAGTATGATCATTATACCCATCAGTCTGAGGATGTTAAGAAGTACTCATTTTCACCTTTATATCAATCATCTTCTATATAAATCTCTAGGATCAAGATGTTATAGTTAATATTCAAACTATAACTCAATACCTCTTGTATATTTTTACATACATATATTATAACTCTACATTTGGTATCATAGGAGGCATTTATATCTAAAAAAACCTTATATTTTGTTGTAATTTATCAGATTTTTTTATTTTCAGTTTCCTTACACATAAAAGTGTGTAGTTTTTTAGTATGGAGTGAATACATGTTAGATAAATAAAAAATATAAATCCTAAATGGCCACCTACATTTGATGGAAATGATTTTGTTTATTGGTATGATCAAATGGAGACATTTAGGATTAATATAGTTGATGATAAATTTTATAGTGCTCACTAGTAATTATAAAATTCCAAATAAATAAGTTACTACTTTTAAAAAAGAACAAAAGAACAAATTCGAGTTAAATTTTAGAGTTAAAAATACTCTTATATTTTATACAAAGAAACATTAAAAGTAAAGTCTCTTAAAGCAGACAAGCTTATGAAATATTGAAAAAACTTAAATTTACTCATTTATGATCATTTTTATTTTTTTATTATTTGTTTGTATTTTTAAAAAAGGGAAAGATCTTTCAGTAATAAACTAACTTTACTCTAATTATAATGAAAATAGAAAAAAATCATTTAGTATTTGATACAACATAAAATTATTGTTTTCATCTTTTATGTTTTTAGTATAAAAAATGATGAATGAATTACTGATAACTTTGGGTTTAATGAAATATAGATGGTTTACTGATTTGTGAAAATAAGATAGCCTGAAGAATTTTATAATATGGATAGTTTAAGTTTTTCTTGTAAAACTGATAACTTGAATAATGAAATTTAGATAAACTTCACTAGTTTTACAAATCACTTTAGCAGTGCCGATTTAACCCATCAGTAGATGAAGCTTCATTATAAAGTCATCATCGATTGTAAAGCTGCCACCAATGTTTTTTAAAATTTTAAGAAGAATTAAATTCAAGATAAAGTAAAAATTATTTTAAATTCATATATATGAAATTTAATTTGAAATTCATGTAAATGAATATTATTTTTGAAAAATCCAATGAACCATAGAATAACATCTCAGTTGATTGAAAATTATCTTCTATTTAATAACATTTTGATCTTTTTATTTTAAATATGCTTCCATAAATGTTTTTACTTAAGGTTTATGTTCTTTATAAAATTAATATTTTTATTTTAAAAATACATCCAAATATAATTAATAAAACCCACCTATATAAAAAGAATAAATACAATATATGAAGAAAAAACTTAAAATAATGGAAAAAAGTAAATTAGAAATACTAGAGGCCCGATTATAATTATTTAGAAGTATGTGAAAAATGATTTATATATTCATATTTATTTATTTAACAATATTATTTTTTTATTTAAAAGTATTTTTAAATATTATTTTTGGAACCCACAATTGTTCAGTTCTCAACTGTTCATCGGCAATAAGTTTTGATGAGATTAAAGATCGATGTTTCAAAGTGATTGAAATTTTCTGAGCGAACAAATTTTCCTCAAATATCCTCTTTTTGAAATAAAGTAAATAAGGGTTCTTTATTTAGTAAAATATAATTTGATCGGTAGGATAAATTTCCATTGATTTTCTACCCAGACCATATGTATTTTGATGTTGTCTAATCTAACTATACATGTTTTGAAACTCTTTCCTTATAGTAGTAATGTTAGTTAGTATCTTTTTTAATATTTCAATTTCATACTTTAGTTTGATAATTTTAGTTTTGTCTGGAGAAAAAATTATAATATTTTACTTTTCTTTCTTATTCTGTTTATTTAGTTCATCCATCATAGGATGAACTTTTGGTATTTTAGTTTTTCCTTTCAGATCTATACTATGTTTTGAAATTTTATCCTATAACATATCTAATTCATAATTAAGGTTTCAATTTACCTTTATTATACTTTTAACCTTATCTTCAATGTTTATAAAACTATATTTTTGTTCAAAAAATTTATCCTTAAGAACAATATATATTTTGTAAAAATTCTTATATTGTTTTCACATTAATTTCTATAATCTCTCATTTAATAGAGTTTCAAGATAACATTCAATATCATCTAGACTAGATAAATTTTCATCATCAAAATCTTATTTATATGCATAAAATAATTTTGAATCTAAATTTAGATTCATAAGATCTTTATCAATTACACTTCTCATGAATTTTTTTCATAATTTTTATAAAATCTATAGATTCTTATACTATTATAACTTTCTTCCACTGAACTTTTCGAATTAGAATCTAATTTAATAGCACTCCATGCATACATGGATTTTATTTTTCCTTAATTTTATTCTTATAATAATTTCTAGAACTTCTTATTTCATTCCTATTAATATCAAAACAATCAAGTCAAATATGACCCATTTTTTCTACATTCATAACATGTAGGTATAGAATGATATTTATTTTCAAACTTATCTATTTTGACTCTCTTGTATGTTATATAACTTCTTTTTTAAGTTCCTATTATTGAACATTATCCTTGCCATATTTTCAATTTCACCTTCAGTAGGTTCTACTTCACTAGAATCTATATGTCTTTTTTATTTTTTCTAGATGACATGGTTTATAATATCTAGTATTTGAAATTATTGTGAATATAACTGTAACTTTGTTTTTTATTTTCTTTTTCTCTACATATCTCTTTAGATAACATTAAAAAACCATTAAAATTTCAATTATATCTTCTAGAATAAGTTTGGTGATATGATTATTTTCATCAATAATAGTTATTTTATATTCCCACTCTTTAGGTAAGATATCTTTGAATTTATATACAAGTTAATCACATGATATTTATTTTTAACCAAGATATCAAAGTATGTTAACTATGGTCATAAAAATATTATTCATTAGAGATACAGATCCACCAAGTAAGAAATTAAATGATTAATAATCATCTCTTAACATTGATCTTTTAGTTTCAATAACTTTTGAAGTTCCAAAATGAGTAACCTCATGTGTTTTCTAGATTCCACAAGCTATTATACATTAAGAGTCTTGAATATATATTTTTTCTCTACATAGATAATAAGATATTATTTATAATACTAAAATTTAACTGGATTTTTTTTATTTCCTCATGAAATTTTATGAACTTATTTCTTTTAGAAAATTTTAATTACCCATGAGAATTAGAAAATTATCATTACATATTTTAATAAAAAATTTCTCTATTCGATCATGTGAGTACTCAAAATAATTTCTTTAAAATATAGGTGGTATGTTTGGATTTATATTTTCAACTGATCCAATATGTATTTATTCCATAAAAAATTATATACACTATTAGTTGTAAGTAGACTAAAAATAAAAAACGTGATAACATAATGGAAAATATGATGTCATTTTCAGATCTAGAAACCCGATTTGATACTAAATATAAGATCATAATATATATATGAAAAAACCTATAAGAATATAGGGGTGAATTTTAGTTTTAAAATTAACAATAGATTTTAATCCTCCTCGATTATTTAAACAATCAAAATTACAACTTCATATTAACCCACAAAAATATCTAGAGTAATATCAAAGTAATTCTTTATAAAAAGATTACCAGAATTTCAATTACTAATAAAGGTAATAACATAGTGGAAAATAAAATAACATAATTTTATCAAATATATTCTTAGCCTATTTAATATATCTATTTTTATTAGAGTCAAGATTAATTACTCCCTTAATGATAGAGGGAACCCCTAGTTTAGTGATGAAATTCTTGATCCAAACAATTTTATTCACAACATCTGATGTAAAAATGTACTCAACTTTTGTTGTTGATTCTACCATGGATTCTTGTTTGGAACTCTTCCAATCGATAGCTCAACTATTTAGGGATAAAAAGAAAACTTTATTGAGATCTCATATCATCTTTGTTATATTATAAACTAGAATCGATGTAACCCCTTAAAATAATCTCATCCTCATCCTCTAAATACTAAGACCATATCCTTACTTATTCTTAATTACTTAATGATATCATTAAAAAAAATCCAGTGACACTCACTAGTATTAGATTGATATATACATGTTATGATCAAAGAATAATAGAAACAAGGTTGATTAAAGAACATGGAATACACAATATATACTATGGTGAATGTATAAGGTATCTTATCCATCCTATCTAATGCTTTAGAAGGATCTTGAATATTTTAATGATTTTTTTCCATTCAACATTGGTAATATAACATCACTATTGGAAATTTCACATCTATATATAGGCATGACCATAGAAATAGGCCATCTGACCATGGATACAACCTATAACCGTGGTCTAAAGGGATCAAAGAGGCTATTTTCATGGAAATATCAGTGCTATTTACATGGTTGCTGCCCATTGTAATATAATAAAAAATACGTGCTTGGATCTATTTGATCCTTCATCTGCATTTCAACATGATAAACAACTTAACTGCTCCAATGAGGACCATTTATGATATATATATATATATATATATATTACACACAAAAATATATATATTTTAAGATCTTGATAAATGGTTAACCATGAAAAGATGGTGTTTCCCACGCTTTCATGAGAAACCCTAACTCTATAGTCGACCATAATTATGGTGGTATGCCATTTTCAAACCACCTACGACCATATTTCGTCCTCAAACACAGTCGTAGGTCATTATTTACCCAATTATCGTCATGGTTGGAAATGGATCATGGATATAGGTTGGATATATCCATGGTAATGCTCGAACATGGCTATAACCCATAGGAATATATTGATTTTCCATTAGTGAATCCCTAATCTGGTTCACCTTCCCCTATGACCAAACCTAGTGACACATAGCCTAATCATTCCTCATCATATACTATTGGATGCTGAATAATGGTGAGGGTTGATACATAAAATGTGGTGAGACTATACCCTCAGGTACTGATAACTATAAGAAAAGAAATATCAAGGAAATAATAATCACATTAAAAAACTAGCATAATAATAGATACCATATCTAAATTCAAACTAATAGTAAATATCAACATCATGTTATATCAAAATGAGATACTATAAATTCTATACATGTCACATGAGTCAAAATAAATCCCCCATAGGTAGATCATATACAATAGGTCTAAAATTAAACAAAGGTCAAGTAGACATCCAAAAAACTAGTCCTAAGTCCCGATCGAGTCCATCTACAAAATCCAACTAAACTGCACCGTCTTAGAACTCCAAAATAGTAGGGACCTTTACCTTTCCTAGTTCATGAAACATAATATCAACTTGGGTACCATAGCACCCGATAAGGGTGTGAGTAATACTTAGTAAACCACCACCAATTATTTCTTTATAAATATTTGGTAAATACCAGTGCAAGCTTGATATGAAATACTGATAAAGTAGTCAACAATGAATAAATAACCCAAGACTACATTGAGTGATCCCTCCAAACCACATGTGACCATACCCGCTTCATCTAGTAACAAAATGAAAAGATATACCCATATTATAAACAAACCTCAAGGATGAAATATATATTACTCATAGTATCATCAATAAGGTAAACTAGCCATAAAAATTGAGAATCTTTAGTAAACAATACAGTACCATCATAATTACACTAGGTAAATGATCCAACAATCAATAAGTATCAATGGATAAAAATCATCATAGGTGAATAGGGATTCACAAAAATTAGGTAGATGATGAAGTACTATTTTTTTATCACTGGTAGATGATATACCACTGAATCATAAAACCTTATGGTCAACATACAACCAATAAATCTCACCATGGGTAGAAGATGTTCCACCAGAACCAACACCCCAGGTAGATGATAAACCAGCAACCTAGTATCTAATTAGATGAGGCACCACTGAGACACCTAACCTTGATGGACAAGGTATCACCAATATCATTCTTGATTTGGGTAGGGTACCACCAACCCAAGTCTCTATGTGGATGATTCACCACCAAGACTAGTTTATAGGTCATTATTGTACCACTATGTATACTTCTATAGGTGTATGAGGTACCACCATTGGCATACCCTAGGTGGAATAGGTACCACTGGTCTTATATTAAAAGTGGTCGATACAACATTGACCTCCCAATCCAGGTAGATGGCATATCACTAGAATAAATTCCATAAGAGTGATATTCCACTAATATGAAATATCGAGTGGATGATGCACCACTTTAATGACATTACAAAGTTGATGATAAACTACAAGTTCATTATCCCCATAGTGAATGATGGAAAACTAGCCTAATTTAGGTAAATGTGGTATTTCTAAACCGATTATAGTGGACAGAGTACCACCACACTCCCAAAAAATTTAAATGTGGATGAGGTTCCATGAACATGTCATAGTCAAACCACTATAAACTCAGCCATTAACAACACTAAAAATATTCTATATCAATGTTAAAAAATCACTTTCTATGAGTGTGATATTAAAACATGACCTTTGTCAATTATAGAAAACAATGTAGATTAAGGTACCCTTTATCATCACTAAATGAAATCATTGATATAGGGGACCTTTGTCAGGACTTTTTAACATTGATAATGGGTTCCATTATCAATAATTTTTTAGTACTAATAAAGTTTGCCTTTATGAGTGCTTATTTTAGCACTGATATAGGATGGATTTAATAACACTAAAAAAGAACTGATAAAGGGGGCCATTATCAATGCTTTTTTAATCCTTGTAAAAAAATTTAAAAAAACTATTTTTTAGGCACTACAACACACCCTTTCTCAGCACTCACGACCCCCTTTCTCAATGCTTGTCACTCCCCAACCCGCCATCATGCACTCCCAACCCCTGTTAGGCTCTCTCAAACACCACCCCACCATTCCTCAACACTTTAATGGATCCCCTAAAAACATGCTAGCATTGGGAATTGATCCTGTGACCTTCTTAGCCCTAATGTCCTTTTCCACTTGGCCAATTAGGTTTTGTTTTATATTTTATAGTAGTTATATTTATTCTTATATATTTCGAACTGTGTGATATATATACACAAACACTTATATTTATTTAAATATATTATATTTAAATATTAATTTATATATATTATAATATATATATATATTTATATTTATTAATACACACACATATGTATATATGAAAATTATATATACATTTTTAGAAGTATATATATATTCTTATATGTTTATAAAGTATAGAAAATGTTTTATATTGTTTTGAATAAAATGAATGATAATTAATTTCATATGATTTATATTATTATTTTTAAATAATTTTTTAAAATATATCAATATATTGAGATATAAATTTTATACATGACATATATATATATACATATTTACATGTGATTTTATATTTAGATATAATTTTTTATAATGTATTTATAAATATGTACTGTAATTACATTTACATACTAGATTTGATGATAATGACATATTATTAAAAATACATTTATATGTGATGTATATACAGAATGTTGATACACGTACACATACACAGATATTTACACACACAGGTAAACATTCATATTTATTAGATATGCATAAAAATATTTACATATATATGTATTTATTTACATATATTAGAATATGCATATAAATATATATATTTTTATTGACCCACACATGTTTATACATAAACATTCCTTATATAGGTATACATATACATATTAATGCATTTTTATAAGGTAAATAAAATGAATTTTTTTTAATTTAAATAAATTGAATAATAAATATTTATTTTCATATGGTTTGTATATTTAAAAATACAATTTTACATAAATATGTTTATATATGTATTTATAAAATTGATTTATTATGAGTAAATATAATAAAATATGCATATATTTAATTATAAATAAAACTACATTATGAAAAATGATAAAATTTTAAAAATATAATATTTATATGAGTGTAATACCTACGAATAAATTCATCCCCCACTAAAAAAGAGCAATAAGACTCTTAAACGAATCCAAAAGACTAATGAATATTAAAAAAATAGGATATTCGAAATAAAAACTCAGCTTTGAAGGTCATATCAACCTTTTTAGACCATAAAAAAGAGACTAGGGTTCCCTTGGGTCTCCAAGGCATATATCTCTTCACAATCTTCGATTTTACATATAGAAGAGCCTAAATGAACACTCATATCAAAAGTTATGGTCGTTTGAAGTTCAAGTCATTTTTTTTACTTATCTTAGACCGTTCATGAATTCATTTAATTTTATGTAATCTAATTGTTATTAAATGACTATTAATCAATAATAATTAGAAAATTATTATTTAATTATTTTATATTTCTTTTTCTCTATATATTTTATATATAAAGTGTTAATGCATATTTGTCTTTATCGAAATAATATTTAAAAATATATATTATATTTATATCTATATAAATATATTTTTATATTAATATATTATTTTTAATGAAATATATTTTATTTGATGAAATATTCCCTTTATCAAAGATAGAAAAAAAGAACTGATAAAGGGGGAAATTTATAGGTCCATGTAAAAAACATCAAATCAAGACCCCCCCTTTATCAGTGCTTTTTTACTAGTGTCGATAAAGGGACCCCTTTATCAATGATTTTTTAGTAGGACTAATAAAGGGCCCCCCTTTATCAACATGTTTTTATTAGCACTGATAAAGGGACCCTATTATCAGTTCTTTTTTATTATCAAAAATAAAGGGGGCCTCTATCTGTTCTTTTAAATATAACAGATAAAGAGACCCCCCCTTACCAGTGCTTTTAGCTAGCACTGATAAATATCAGCATTGGATAAACCCATATTTGTTGTAGTTAAACCATTTTAAACCCATATTAATTAATTTTAAACCAATAAATTATATTAAAAACACCCATGTATCCCATTAGAGATCAGGTGTCCACCCACTGACACTTTAGTGGGTCATGTAGTGGAAAAGTTACATCAGAAGGGTCATTTGGGTTTGGGTGGGGAATCTTTTTCTAAGGATATTCCTCCACCATGGGCATGTTTCCTCGAAATGAAATCCCAAACCCCATATGGCCTCTCCTATGGCCACAAAACACCAAAATACATGATTTTTAGTATAAAATATATTAAACTCAAACCTCTTAAAGTTCAGGTTGTTAAAACCTCCACACCATATATCAACTCATCCCTAATCTACACTGTTTAGCATCACCGAGACTCTTCATTGGAAATATATTGATACTATGCCTGCATATCAGAATCTCACTCACATCTATCCTTTAATATACACCTATGTTTACACTCCACCCATACTAGAGGAACTGTCTTTCTACATAGAGTTTTCTCATTCCAATTCAGTATGTGAACTACTTGTTTCTCAAATGATGTATTTGGCACCAACTATACCTCATTGATTCTATTCAAATGAGATAATATAGATAGAATATATAAATAATAGAACTATATCTCCAAGAAAGTGAAAACTAATATACCATGGTACCAATCCTCTTGAAAACCTTAAATTTTCCAATGAACTTGGGCACCTATTCCCCCTGTATCTAAATATGATGGCCCTATAAACACGGAGAAACTCATAAAAATACCTAATCACACACATCAAACTCTATATGATGGAATCATCAATAGGAATATGATAATTTACTACTCTAGATGATCACTAATAACTTTATGTTATTCTCTAACATATCCTGTATGAGACTCAGCCTGATAATTATCGACTCCCTAGCCTTGATGCAACATAGAGACAATCAGAACAATCTACCATATAAATTCAAAAAAGGTAGAATTTGAATCAATGTATGATAAATATTTCTATATAAAAACTCCTCCAGTGTGATACATTTCTCCATTGAACCCCTAAAATATAGGATGTGTGCCATAAACATGTCCTAAAACACTCAAATAGTATGCTCGGACTACCCATCTATCTAAGGATGTTAAGAAGTAATCAAGTGAACCTTTGTATCAAGCACCTTCTATCAAACTCTATAGAATCACAGTGTCATAGTTAATTTTCAAACTATAATTCAACCCCTCTTGTATGTTTTTATATACATATATTATAACTCTATATTTGGTATCATAGGAGGTATCTATATCTGAAAATAACCTTATACTTCATATTACATTATCAGATTTTTTATTTTCAGTTTATTTACAACTAAAAGGGTGTAAAAAATTTTTAGTATGGAGGGAATACATGTTAGATCAATCAAAAATATAAATCCAAAATGACCACCTATATTTGATGGAAATGATTTTTGAGTAATGGAAAGATCAAATGGGGATATTTGGGATTAATTTAGGTTTTGAGAAATTTCTAGTGCTCACCAGAAATTATAAAATTATAAATAAAGAAGTTATTACTTTTAAAAAAAGAAGAAAAGAACAAATTATAGTTAAATTTTAGAGTTATTAATACTCTATTATGTTTTATACATAGAAACATTAAAATTAAAGTCTCTTCATGTAGATAAGATTATGTTATATTGAAAAAACATGAAGTTACTTATTTCTGTTCTTTTTTATTTTTTTCATTACATGTTTGTGTTTTTCTAAAAGTAGAGATTGTTTAGTCATTGACTCACTCTACTCTAATTATTTTGAAAAGCATAAAAAATCATTTAGTATTTGATCTAACTTAAAATTAATGTATTTATATTTGATGTTTTTACTATAAAGAAACCGATGAATGAATTACTGATAACTTTGGGTTTAATGAAATACCGATGGTTTACTGATTTGTGAAAATAAAAAAACCTAAGGAATTTTTTAATACTGATAGTTTAATTTTTTATTGTAAAATATATAACCTAAATAATGAAATTCAGATTACATTAACATTTTTTACAAATCACTATAGAAGTTTTGATTTAACCCATTAGTAGATGAAACCACATTCTAAAGTCATCATCTATGGTAAAGCTTCTGCCGACATTTTTTAAAATTTAAAGAAGACATGAAATTAAAGATAAATGAAAAATTATTTGAAATTAATATATATGGACATTAATTTGAAATTTAGGTAAATTAATAATATTTCCTATAGTATGATGAACCCTGGAATAGCATCTCAGCAGAGTGAAAGTTATCTTCCATTTAAGAACATTTTGATAATTTTATTTTTAAATATGGTTCTATGAATGTTTTTACTTGAGGTTTAAGTTATTCATAAATTTATCATTTTTATGTTCAAAATTCATCAAAATATAATTAACAAAAACAACCTAATATAAAATAAATAAATACAATATTTGAAGAAAAAACTTAAAATAATGGTAAAATGTAAATTGGAAATACTAGAGGCACCAATGATAAGTATTTAGAAGTCAGTGAAAAATGATTTATATCTTCATATTTATTTATTTATAAAATATACTTTTTGGTTTGGAAGTATTTGTAAGTAATGTTTTTGGAACCCACATTTGTGTAGTTCTAAAATGCTTATAGGCAGTAAGTTTAGATGAGATTAAAGATCAATGTTTTCAAAGTGATCGAACTTTGTTGAGTGAAAAACTTTTCATCCAAAATCCTCCTTGTTGAAATAATGTTTTGAAGAGTGATTTATTTATTACAAAATAATTTAATCAGTAGGATAAATTTTCATTGAATTTACTATCCATATCAGATGTATTTCTTTGTGGTATAATCTATCTATACATGCTTTCAAACTCTTTCCTTCCACTAGTAAAGTTGGTTAGTATATTTTTTGAGATTTAAATTACATACCTGAGTTTGATACTTTTTTTCTTTTCTTGAGAAAAAGTCACAGTCTTTGACTTTTCTTTCTTATTATTTTTATATTGTTTATCCATCTTCGGATGAACTTTCTATATTTTAGTTTTTCCTTTCATATTGATACTGAGTTTTGAAATATTATATTTTAACATATCTAATTCAGAATTAAGGTTTCAATTTACCATTATTATACATTTGATCTAATCTTCAACCTTCATAAAATTATATTTTCATTCAAAAAATTTATACTTAAGATCAATATATCTTTTGTACAAATTCTTATACTTATTTTCACAATCATCACTATAATCTCACATTTCATCAAGAGTTTCAAGAGCAATTTCATCATCTATACTAGGTAAATTTTCATCATCATA
This sequence comes from Viscum album, assembly GCA_963277665.1. Classification (NCBI taxonomy): domain Eukaryota; kingdom Viridiplantae; phylum Streptophyta; class Magnoliopsida; order Santalales; family Viscaceae; genus Viscum; species Viscum album. The sequence continues at coordinate 750,921,536 of OY728132.1, read as the reverse complement.
ATATTCTTAAGATGCATAAAATAATTATGAATCTAAATTTAGATTCATAAGATCTTTATCAATTAATATTTCTATGATACATTTTTTATAATTTTTACAATTATGATATTCTTTTACTATTATCACTTTTTTCCATTTAACATTCATTAGTACAATCTCCTTTACTATCCCTCCATTTATCTATCAATTTTATATTTTATTAATTTTATTCATAGAATAATTTTTAGAAGTTCTTTCATTTTTATTAATATCAAGACAATCAAGTTAAATAGGACCCAATTTTCTGTATTTATAACTTATAGGTTACGAAGTATCTTTATTTTTGAACTTATCTATTTTTCCTCTCTTGTCATTCAGATAACTTATTTTTAAGTTCCTATTGTTGAACATTATATTTTATATATTTTTAATTTATCCTTTAGTAAGTTCTACTTTGCTAGAATTTATATGTCTTTTTTTTAAGATGAACCGAGTTTATATAATCCAATATTTGGAATTTTGGTGGATGTAAAAGAAAATCCATTACTAATTTTCTATTTCTCTGCATCACTCTTTAATTGAATTTCACACTAAATTAAATTTATAATTAGATCATATATAATTAGTTTGGTGATATTATTAGTTTCATCCTAAGTAGTTCTTTTATATCCCCACTCTTTATGTAAGATATCTTTGAATTTCTCTACAAGTTGATCATATGATAATTATTTTTAACCAAGAGATCAAAGTCTGTTAACTATGGTCATGAAAATATGATTAATTTGAGATAAATATGCACCAATTAATAAATTTAATTATTTATAATCATATCTTAACATTTCACTTTTAGTTTCGAGAAATTTTGAAGCTCCAAAATGAGAAATCTCATGTTTTTTCTATGTTACACAAGTTTTTATGCTTGAAGAATCTTAACTATATTTTTTATATTTATAGAGCATAAGAAGATATTTATAACATTGAAATTCAACTAGAATTTTTTATTTTTTCCTCTTTAAAAATTTCTAACTTCTTTCTTTAGAATTTTGTAATTACTAGTGATAATTAGAAAATTATCATTACCCATATTAATCATGAATGTCTGAATTCAATCATGTAATTACTCAAAAATAATTTCACTAAAATATAAGTGGTATATTTAGATTTATATTTTTAACTGATTTAATAGGTATTTCTTACATACTAATTTTTTTTAAACACTATTATCTATAAGTAAACTAAAAATAAAAAATATGATAAAGTAATGGAATATATTATGTTAGTTTTAGATCTAGAAATCATATCTGATACCATATATAATATTATAATATATGTATGTAAAAACCTATAAGTATTGGGGTGAATTTCAGTTTGGAAATTAACAATATATTTTAACCCTCCTGAATTATTTAAACAATCAAAATTACAACTTTGGATTGAACCACAAAAAATGATAGAGTAATATCAAAGTAATGCTTTATAAAAATATGATTCGTATTTCAATTACTAATAAAGTTAATAAAATAGTGTAAAATAAAATAACCTAATTTTATCAAATACTGTTAAAATAAGTAACGTAGTGAAAATAAAAAAAACTTGGAGTACGATTTACCAATCAACTCCTGAAGGATATTAATGAAATATTCACTTTTAACCCAAAGAGAAAGGGTAAAAATAATCTACTTTCAAGGCATCCTTTACTATAAATATAGAGAACCTTTCTTAACATACATGGATATTAAATCATTTTATATTAATATTTAGAACATTACAAAAGTACATGCCTAAGGATTTTAATAATTTAGTATTTTTGGAAACATAGAACGCATGCTTCTATTTTGGTAAAATATCTTCAAAATATGTCGTTAAGATCTTCCCCTTTAGTAATCCTATTTAAAACCTTTCTTTATAACCTGAGGAAAGTAAACATAAGAAGTGGTGTGATCATATTCTCAATAAGGATAAAAATAAAGGAGATATGTAAGCAAAACATGGACATAAGGGTATGAGAACATGAGTATAACATTGGAATATCATACCATGTGTATCAAAATCATAATCGTGAGTCATGGAATATATATTTGCAGTTCATAAGACATGAATCATAAATAAATCAAATAACATGAGTTATGAGATATTAACATTGGCATAATACATAGACTTATTGAATACACATAAGCATATAAACATCATTCCCTATAAGTCAAGGTTCATTATAAAAAATTATCAAGGCACTTAATGGGGGTTACACCTACTAGGTGGGACACACCATAATCCCCAGTCACATTCCTTTTCTTATAGTGGACCAGGTTGCACCATCTTCCCACAGTAGATCAGGTTACAACTTCTTCCCATATTGGATTAAGATAAACATTTTTCCCATAACGGATCCAGCTTGTTGACATATTTCATGTCATTATCTCGTGAGATATAAATCACTACCCAATTCATTGTATAGATATATAGGTCTCACCCATCACATAATAAAATCATATATACATGTTTTATAAGATCATAAATAATCATCATATCATAACTGATGAAATTAAATGGGTTTCACAAACATATCACCAAATCATAACCTATGGGAAAGAGATAGGTTTCATAATCATTTCATCAAACAATAACCCATGAAAAGAAGTGGGTTTCATAAGATTTTAATTATTGTGTAACATGTGGAATAGAAACACATTCCATAAGAATATAACTTGTGCAAGAGAAATGAGTATCATAAAAATCATTTCATCAAAACATAAACCATTTAGATAAATAATATGAAATGTATCTTTGGATAATATCCCCAGTAAGGAATTAGTGACACTAATGGATGTCATATTAGATGGAAATATTTTTTAAAGATCATTTAAAACATTTCTTGAGGAAAATAACATTTTTTATTTGAAAAATTATTTTTAAAACATAATATATTTTGAAAATAATTTTCTATAAAAATAACATTGAAAACATATAAGGGATGCTTTGAAAAACATTTTAAACACTTTTTTAAAACATAAAACATTTTTATAAAACATGGTTTTGGGAGAAAATAGATTTTTGACTAAAGTGAGAAATAAATTCACATTTTCTAAAAAACATTTTATTGATTATATTAATTACAAAATTAAGGTAAAATGGTACCATTACATGAAGATATCATGAATAAATAGAGTATAATAAAATTCATGAGTGTTATTGAGAAATGTATCATAATATTTGATCAATGGATGCATAATCATAAATAATCCCAATAAATGATGAGATTGTATCAATATACTCTTACCAATTTGGTATCTTTGAATCATAATACCCATGAAATAATAAAATTACATGAATCAAAAAATATAATTAAAATAAGTATATTCTTAATAAAAAAATTCAAGGGGTATTATTTACACTTCATAAAATAATTTAGTTGCATAACATAACATGTGTCTAAAAGAAGAAAAATTGAGACAAAATTACCTTACCGATTTGGTAACTTTTGAATCGCAAACCCCATTAAAGTGATATAATAAAATAGATATATAAATAACCATAAATTTAAGGATCAGGACCATATAATACATTCATGGTAATGATATACACCAAAAAAAAGAAACAAGTAGTGAATATGGAATAAGTATCGCAGAAATAAAAGTGAGACTGGAAACTTTCTTAATACTTGAGTAACTTTTGAATTGTGATACCCATGAGTGGTGAATATGGCATGTATCTCACAAATATTAAAAAAATAAGATGAAATTCTCTTACTTTAAGTCTTGAATTTCTTCATTCACATTCAAAACTCATGTATAATAAATATAAGTTTATTATAAATCTACCAAAGAACTATATTTTTATATATCATAACATATATTATTTTATTATGAATCTATATTACCTTTTTATTAAAAATACCATGTTAAAGTTATGTTTCGAGTAATAGTCACTTTGTTTTTTTATCTTTTTTGGGTTGTTATTTTTTTCCCTTTTACTTTTTCATGATTTCATTATTTCTAGAATGTAAACCATGATATAAATATCATATAAAATTAATTATATATGTATTTATAAAAATATATAAATTATATAATTATAAAATGAGATACATTATTCATTGAGATGGTAGGTTGTATGTATGTATGAACGTTGTTTCTGTTTTCTTGTCACATTGAACGAAAGAAAGTAAATAATATATATATATAATTAAATTATTATTATTATTTCATATATATCACATATTTTTATTTAACCTAATATTAACATTCAATGTAAAGTGTGAACTAATCACATTGCTTTGAGGAGGCAGTAGTCCATTTTCCCATAAACGATGTTATCATATTACCAAAAAATAGAAAACATAAAGGTATGTGTTATGTAATACTTAAATAATTAGATATAAATCAGAAATATCATATATATAATATAAAAAAAATTAATCTCATTATTATTATCAACCGTAAAATGTGGTAATGGAAGAACCAACAACATCAGTTCGTAAAGCGGTAGTCCGTTGTACACAGGAATGATGATTGCATATCCCATTTGATGAAAGTGTGTGATGGTTTTGGTAGTACCTTAAAATAAAAAAATCTCAGTATATTTATAATACTAGGATTATTATATAATATTTATATAAGAATAATTTAATTGGTTGAGAGAGAAATAAAATAAAAGTGCTCATTGAAGAACGTTACCTCTTCTTCAGGTAAGTCCTTTTAGTTTTTACCGAAGGGTTTCCTTGGTTTTCTTTCTTCCCAAAGTGAGGCTTCTTGGATGAGAGGAATTATGTTAGGAGTTTATTTAGTCTTGTTTTGTACTATTCAATGTTCTTGAGAGATGTGAATATGTGAGGGGATGAGTGACCTTTTATAGTGGATGAGGAGTGGCATTCTTGTAAATAAAAAAAGGTAAATACTTTTGAGAGGTCTTTCTTAAATCATGTGCATCCAATAATTCTTCATTTTCTATAAAAGGGGGAAAAGTTTTAAAATATTTTCATTAAATGGATTTTGGATAAGTTCTTAGGTCATTTTTCTCTTTAATATTAAATTTTTTCCACTAAATAAATTCGTTTTCACCTTACTCGTTGTCATTAATTTTAATTGATTTCACTAATTTTTTTAGTAAAAAACTAATTTAAAATTAGTATATATTATAAATTATTCTTATTACAAATATGGAATCCATTTTTAAAAATTTGAATCACCAAAGTGTCAGAATTTAATTTAAAAATAATCCCACATATGGGATGAAACAATGAGTTTTTTTAAAGTGAAAATTTTCAAAAGTTCAAAATGTTTTTATTTCCAATTTCAATGTAAAATTGATTCTAATGACATATGTTGGATTAATATATGTATAATTTATCTAAATATAATTTATAACAGAATAAAAATATAATTTATCTATATAAAAAAATTAAATGAAAAAGTATTTTTCAATTAAAATTCAGTATTTTTTAACTATTCATCAAAAAATGAAAATTCTCAAAAAAATATTAAAAATTCAACCAAAGTAAATTTTTATATTACTATTTCAAAAAATGAAATTTATTTTTTCAAATAAAAATTATAAAAGTGTTAAAAATTATTTTTAAAAAAAGCCTTTCATTAAAGGGTGGTAAAAATACCTTTTAGAATAATACATTTTTTATACGTAAAATTAATTTGTTCTTATTTTATGTCTATAAAAATTATTGGATGAATTTTAATTTTTTTTGAATTTATAATATATTAATTTCATTAATATATCTCACTAATATTGATTAATTTAATTTATTAATATAAAATTCCTTTGTGAGCATAAAAATAGTTTTTTCATAAAAACACATCATTTATATTCAATGGGTTTTTATTTTCATTTAAAATTAATTGATAACCATAGAATTAATTTTATATACATGTGTAAAATGTATTTTCATAATTTATTTAATCTTATTCATATCTTCCATTCAAACATCTATGTGATAAATATAACAATATTTTAATAATAATATTAATAATATATTGTAGTATGGTAAAACTCAGTCTTGTGTGTAAAACAAGCCCAAAATAGTGTTATGCATACCAAAATATAATCTAAGTGTTGCGTATAGTGAAATCATAGCTTGGTTTTCTATATAAAGTAATCATATCATGGTGTATCAGGCAATGTAAGCCATTAAAGAAATTTAATTTATTCAGAATGAATAATTTAGAAAATCTCACGGTGTTACATTCTAAACTCCTTAAAATGATTTTTCACTTGAAATAAATCTGGGTTATCAAAGGTTCAATACTTGAAAGTTCCTTTCATATAAACCCACATCACAAAAATTAATACTAAAACATTCTTAAAAAAAGATAGCTGGGAACCGAACAGTTATCCAAAGTAATTCATAACTAGTGTTTCACATAGGAGAACATAGGTGGAAAGTGAAAACCAGGACATGGAATGGAAATATAACAATCATGTTCTAATAAAGAGTGATATAGAACATGATCATGGTAAAGTTAATGATCAAAAATCCATAAACCAATAAGGCTTGAAAATGGTCACGGATATCATCAAAATTTCTAATAATGGGGAAAAATTTTATTTTAGGACCCTTTTCCTAAAGTTGAATAAATTTCATGATAAGATATACATAACTAATTTCATTACCTTTCACAACCACTATCAAACCCTTTGGTTATGCCTTGATCAATTTACCATTTATCTCTTACTTTAAGAAATGAAGGTGCATTTGTTATCCCCAAAGCACTAATGGATCATAAGACCCATAGATAGACTGATAAGTCATTCTATCTATCTTTAGGTAGCATAAAAAATGGTTAGAAAAGGTTATTTAATATTCATAAATCTTTATATGGTGAATTAATACATTAATATCCAAAACCTAATCCAAGGTTTAACTCAAACCACTCCATAAATTCTTAATCTTACAATCCTACCAAAATATAATGCACCCTTTATTCCTTAAATAATATTTTATCTTATACCAAAAAAAATTTCATTGGAACCTTGGGTCCGTCCTTGTATTGATAGAATATAAAATGTGATTTTATTATTTCAGAATCCTTGTATATGGAGATAATCACATGAAACATTACCAAAGGATGAATAGTAAGATCATTATAGGGATTATTCAAAAAAAATAAAACATTAAATTCCCAAATACAGAGGGCAGTATAAGCGTGCTCTAATTATCATGATTCAATTAATCCATTGTGATTTCATAAGCTTTCCCTTTGTCCTTTTTCCTCAGAGTTTGTTATGGCTTATCATCCATATTATCCCTTGGATTGTGGTATTTATTTTCATAATTCCCAAACTCCTTACACTTGAAACACTGGAGTGTGGGTGGAGAATTAGTTAGAATTCTATTTTCCACTTTTACATTAACCATCCCATTATTCTTATTTCAATATTCACTAATTTTATGACATGATTTCAATATTCAGATAACCTTCTAGTTCCATTCATGTAATTTCCTTGATGCTTCTTCCCACATTTCTAGCACATAGATATTTGTAATTTCATTCCACTATTTGAGTTTCTATGAAACTAAATCTTCTTTTTCTTTTCAAAACGTGATTAATAGTGATAATATCCAATTTTTATTTATAACTTTAGTGTAAATTGAATTAAATCTTCATAACTACTAAAGTATCTTATATCTAAGGCCTTTAAAAGACTTAGTTTTAGGCCACCAAAGAATCAATTGGTTTTAATTTCATAGATGATGATAAAAGCATAATCTTACCTTGAAAGTCTTGTAAAATTATCTTCATAGGTACCAATAGATTCATTATCCTTTTGATTAATCTCAAGGAATTCCTTATCCATCTTTATTCATTGAATATGATGGAATTACTAAGGAAAAAAATTTCCCTTAAACTCTTCCCATTATATAGATTAAATTTATTTTTATAACCTTTTTTTCTTAATAAGAGTCTTCCATTGATCCACTTCACCTTCTAAATGAAAAAAATCCATAATGACTTTTTCATGATCCAAGCACTAAATAATTGAAAATATATTATTAGTGGTACTCATCCATTTCTCAGCAACTAATGGAGTAATAGGACCACTAAAATGAGGTGGACGTTGCCTCATTAAGGACTCAGAAGAACTTTGTTGCCTCATTTTATCATTTAGAAGTTCAGCATGATTCATAGATTGAGAAAGTTATTTGATCATATCAAAAAGGCTTTACATTCGAGGTATCATATTGTTTGGTTTCTTGAGATGAAAATCATCACATTTTCCATTTCATTCAGCATTAACACCATTCCTTCAGGTTTGATCCATTGACTAAAATAATAAATCATAGCATGGGAGGAACTAATTGTAACATCCTGAACTAGGTGCCACATGACGGTTCCCTGAGCTAGTTGGTTACATGACCTCAAATATGCCAATCCATATGTTAGAGATTGGTGACTAGTATAGAGGGTCTGATATCGATCATGGGGATACTATACCCTATTTATCAAAGCATCACAATAGTGAAAATAAATAATAATAACCAAATGAAAATAATTCTAACCAAAATAATTTTAATATATCTTAATGACCAAAATAGGAATATAATATCCAAACTAAAGTAGTAAATATGTCATGAAAAAGTACGTGTCAAGTGTAAAATGAAAAGAACAAAAATAAAGACACTAGAAACTACAAGTTGGTCCCAAAAACAGTCTCAGTTACCTCATCCATGTTCTATCCCAACTCAGTCATCTAACATATGACTCTTGAGCTTATCTTGTCCTGCAAACATGAAGTCCATTCGAGTATCGATTAGGCAGCCCGAGTAGGGTTTGAGTAAAACTATGTATTCTACCACCAATGACATATAAAACAATATCCAATCAATAATAGTGTATTAAGTTGTATAAATAATAAAGTAAAATAATAAAGTAAAATGTTAACACATTCCATTATTCTTTAATTAACCAAATTAAACCCCATGTTCATAATGACACCCATACTATCAATACCTACTTTAGCCCCTACCAGAGTCTAAACTATCCCCAAGGTATATCACATATCACAATAACATGGTTATATTTTATAATTTCAATTCAATTTGTATCACAACCATTTGAAACCATAGTCTAATGTCAATATCATGAGCATAGAACGTCGTGTCTAGCACCCCGTGGGTATCTGGAGCATCAGTCTATGTCCTACATCCCATGGGTATTTTAAGTGTTCGTCCCTATCCCATAAAATAATAATCACATGCATGAATTTGGGTCTAGAACTTCATGGATAGAACCCCATGGGTATTTGGAGAATTATTCTATGTCCCACACCTCATTTCTCAATCAAACACACATATATCACATATATCATAAACATCAAGGTTAATAATCATTAACCTTCTTATCAAAAATTCTCATTATGTTATACCATTTAAATTATCAATTCAATCATAATTATTTACTTTAATAACATTGAATAATACGAAAAATTCACCATTAAACCATCTATTAAAATTTAATCAAAACCCATTAGCTCTTCAAGGTTATAACAAACATACCTTTATTCCCATTATCAATAATCCCATATCTCAACAATTAAACAATTACACAATCCCATTTAATTTAACAAATCTAAAATCCCAATATCCCATCAATTCTATAATCACACCATTCAATTAATTAATTAATCAATTAATTAATCCAATTCATCCAATTATAATTGCCCCGAATTCGACCCATTCAATTATCACAAGGAAATTTATTTTAATCAAATTAAATTCCAGATGTAATTGTCCAAGCATGGAAATTATAATTGAAAAATTACATACACATAACTAAATAAAGACTATGGGATTTGTTAATTAGACCACCTACCTCAAGATCTTTAATGGATTCTCACCAACAGAAATCCCCAAATTGAAGTGAAACATTATATTGGAAAATGAAGAATGAGATCTAGATCAAAAACCTAGATCCAAGATCCAATGAACCAGATCCATGACAACATAGATCTAAAAAATCACCAATAGAGGAAATCGCCCCTTCAAATGATGAGAGAAATACATGAGAGATGGTGGAAACCAATTGGGATAAGAATATCTTGTGGGGAGAGGTGCATATTCTTCAATATTTTCATTAATTCATCAAGAACAGAGTTCTAAAGGCATTCGTATCCTTCTAGGAGCCTCTAAAAAGAAGATAAAACATTTAGGGATAAGTTGGGTTGAATTAGGGAAAGATCCAAGGAGTTTAGGATTTTTGAAACTAATTTTTGGAGGATTAAATCCCACATGCATAGTTTCCTAGGAAGGGGCGCACAATTTTCTGAACCTTGCACCCTAATCGTGTGCCTCTCCTATGGGGGTGCATGGTTTGAAAAAACCATGTGCCAACGGTGAAATCACTCTCCATATAGGGTTGCATGGTTTTCTAGGAAAGGGTGCATGGTTTTGGAAAATTTTTCACCAACTGTGCACTGTCCAAAACCCCTCCAAAAAATTCCAAATTTTACCCAAATGCACCCAAGACATTCCTCAAGAAAAGAATCACCAAAACAAGGAAACATATTACATGTAAACATGCTAGATAAATCACTATAAAAGTTTGGGATCTTATAATATTCCCACCTTATAATAGTTCATCATCATGTTGTACTCCCAAGCATCTCTATGATTCTAAGGTAAAAAAGATCAGTCCACGGAGCCTAAATATATTATTTTCTCTCCCATGTTTCCTCATAAAATCACCCATATTTCCACAATACATGAACTGTCAACATGGTCTTTCCACATAAAACTTTATCACTATGATCCAACACACATATCAAATGATACTTAAAGGACACATCAGTCTCAAGCTCAATGTCATCCAATTAAATCACATGAGAGGGCCAGGGTGACACTGTAGAAGTTAAGAAACATGAAAAATATCATGCATAACATTATACCTCCTTGGAAGTGATAATTGGTTTGTCACCAGCCCAATTATCTCCACAACCTCAAATGGTCCAAAAAACCTGGGTGCCAACTTGACCTTCCTTTGAATCCTATGGTGGCCCAATCTAGGCGACACCTGAAGGAACACACGATCACACATTTCAAACTCAAGTGCTCATCAATGTCCATTAGCATATGAATTTTTCCTACTCTTAGAAGCAGCCATATGTTTCTGAATCAACTGGACCTGCTCTGACACCTCCTATATAAGACTCTATCCAAATAAATCTGGCTCACCTACCTCCATCCAACAGAGAGGTGATCTTCATGACCTACCATAAAGAGCCTCATATAGTGCAATAAAAATGTATCATGATAACTATTTTTATAGGTGAACTCCACCAATTATATGTTCTTATACCAAGATTCACTAAATTCTTGGAGACATGCCTAAAGTATATCCTCCAAAACCTATATATTATGTTCAGACTACCCATCTCTCTATGGGAGGAAATCCATACTCAAAAATACCTGCGTACCAAGAACCTTCTTCAAGCCTTTCCATAAGTGTGAAGTGAAATGTGAGTCATAGTCTAAAAATATACTCCATAAAACCCCATGAATATGGAAAATATATTGAACATAAAATTCTCCCAACTGATCCACTGAAGAAGTCTCCTGTATAGGAAATAAATGTTCTACTTACATCAGGAGGTCCAAAAACACCCAAATAGAATCATTCTTCTGAGGATTCCTCAGTTGAATTACCATAAATTCCATGTTAACGTCATCCAACTTCCATTTTGGAATGGGAAATAGCTATAGTAAAATTCCAGATCATTTATGCTCAACCTTCACCTGTTGGAAGGAGTAGCATAGTGTCATGAAGCCTGCAACCTTCTTTTTCATGGTCGAACACCAATACCATCATTATAGGTCACGGTACATTTTGGTCAAACCTGAATGTACCACCCACTTCAAGGTATATAATTCATGCATCAACTCCTCATGTATACTCATAATAACAAAAAACTATTCCTGACATAGATGATCTCATCCTCATCTATAGTCCAATTGGAAGGTGAATCCCCACCTTCAAGGCTTTCCTTCTAGAAAAAACACTCTAGATACACATAATACATGTATCTAATTGGGATAAAAAGTGTGAACTCCACTAATATAGATTTGATATATATATGTTCTTGGATATCTTGAACCACAATATACATCTTAGCAAGCAGAATCACCATCTTCCACTCATAACAAAACTCCCAAACTACCTGATTTTGAGTTTTCCTATGCAAAGATCCAGCAACACTATTTCCCTTTATGGGTGTATATGATAGCTCAAAATCAAAAGACTAAATATTCTCAACCCACCTCCACTGATGGAGATTCACATATCATGGTGAAAATATATACTTTAAGCTATTATGATCAAAATACATAGTGAATTTTTCTCCCAATAGATAATGCCACCAACACTTCAAATCATAAACTACTACAATCAACTCAAGGTCATGTATAGGGTGATTCCATTCATATGGCCTCAAATAATGAGGCCCATGCACTACAAATCAATCTACCTGCATCAACACTGCTCCATGTACTATCCATGATGCATAAAAAATACTGCATACACCCCCTAGCTTGGGTAGTATCAATATTAGAGTGGTAGACACACACTTATTCAACTCCTGGAAAAAACTATCACATGTTACAAACTATTCAAACATTATCCCCTTCTTGGTCAAGACCAAAATCATCACTACCAAATAAAAAAATTCATATATAAACCTCCTATAGTATCCCAATAATCCAATAAAACTTTGAATATCAAAAATATTATTCAGTTGTTCCTAAGAAATCACTGCCTACAAATTCTATGGGTCCAAAGACCGACAATCCTCTAAGATTATGGGACATAAGAAATATACCTAATTGATCTAGAATTGGAACCTAAATAGCTTGGAATATAGCCAATACTCTCTCATCATACACAGGATGATGTCAAGATATGATGCATTATCATCACGAGTCTTAGAGTTCATGAATATGTCATCCAAAAACACTACCACAAAATGATCTAGTTATAAGTGGAAGGTTCTATTAATCAAGTCTATAAACACTATTAGTGCATTCATCAACCCAGATAACATCACAACGAACTCATAAAGGCCATACCTTCTTCGGAAAGTGGTTCGAGGTGTATTTGAAGGTCACAATATTAGCTGATGATATCCTGGTCTCAATTCTATCTTAGATAAAACATAATCTACTCTCAACTGGTCAAATAGATCATCGATATGTGTAAGAGGATACCGATTCTTCACAGTCATCTAGTTCAACTTTTGATACTCAACCCATAAGCAAAAGTTTTTTCAGCCTTCTTAGTAAAGAATATTGAAGAACCCCAACATGACATACTCATATAGATAAATCCCTTATCCATCAACTATTTGAGCTGATTATTAATCTCTTTAAGAACTTTTTATTCCATTTTGTATAATGGAACATAAAATGGCTCAACCCCAGACATGATTTAAATAGTAAATTACAAATCTCTCTCAAGTGTAAGTTTTGACAATTCCTCTGGAAACATGTCCTAGAACTAGTATACTGTGAGTGGAAATACACCTTTCATCATACCTCCATCATCTAGTAATATAGTTTCAATCTAGGAGGTAATCTCACCATGTTTTTGAATAATTCTCCCTCCACGACTGACCTGGATATCCTACTCTCTATATTGAATATAATTTTCACCCTCATGAAACAAATAAGTTAATCTAATATGGTAACAATCTATGTGGTCTTTGTATTCCATTAACCTATCCATACCCATAATCAAGTAAAAATCTAACATATCTAAATTGTAAATATCCCAAAGGAAATGATACTCCCAAACCTTCATAGAACACCCCTTCTACAAACAGATGTATCTCGATCGTACTCCCAACAGTGTATCGGTTGTCATCACCCCATTCGGAAACTCCATCATCAGACTCTCTCTCTTCACAATTTGTTTATATATAAAAGAATGAAAGGAACCAATATAAAATAAGGTACTAGATAATATAGAATCTATAAGAATAATACCTCTAAATATCGATAGTCCAACCTTGTTATCCACAAGTACAGACTAAACTACATACAACTGTCATTCCCATATTCCTTGTGATACATTCCGAGTCCTCTGAGTTGTAACACAATTTTGATATGGGTTTTCTTTCTCAGGAGTACCATGTCCACTACCTCAACCACCATGGATAGTAGAACTCCAACTACCAATCTGATATGGGGTAGAATACCCCCTTCCACCACCCTGATTCTTCCTAGATACTCCATAAAAACCCATCTATCATGGTTTCTTATAGAATCATTGTATATGTCCCATCCTGTTGTAAGATTGGAACTCTACCGATGGTTTGGAAAAATTACTACAATAGTGTTCCAACCTACCACACTGATGGTTGAGCACTCAGGTAAGATTATGAGCAACTAGTAATTCCTCTATCCACTCTATCTTCCACTACTCTTATCGAAATTTTTATATCTACACTTCTTACTCTTGGAAGACATACCTCCTATTCATCTAGAAGAAACCACATGTCCTCTACTGAAAGACACCTTTAGGTTCCCCTTGGATATGTTATCCTAATCCACTACCTCAGAAAAATTATTTTACCAAAATATGTTAACCTAGGACTTAATCTTAGATTTAATCCCATTTTTAAAATGTCTCTTCGTAGTTATTTCATCCCCTACCTATGCTAGAGAAAATCACTATAAGTCAATAAAGTGACCAGTATAGTCCAGCACAAACATTATCCTTTAGGTCATACTCATAAACTCTTCTTCCCTCTCCTGTCTCAGAGTATCTAGATAAAATTTCTTGAGGATATTTATTGGAAGTACTTTAATACCATGTTTTCCAGCTATCCATCCCCATTTTTGGATGTACCACCATTACCTTTCTGATCCTCACAACATATAACTGGCTAGCATGACTCTTTTCTCAGCAGAAGTCTCTAAGTGTTCAAGAATATTCTGGATAGACTCAATCTAGAACTCAACTACCTTAGGTCTACCCTCTCTGGTGAAAGTCAGAGGGTGCTGCAACTGAAAATCCCACATCGAGTTACACATACACTTCACAACCCTCCCTTGGTCTCGTTCCATAAACTACATAAAACAAGAAAAGTGCTCACATAATTTCTCTCCGACTTCCTCACCTTACACTATTAGTGACTTAGGTTTTACTGTTAGTGGATCATCTCTATCCATAACCTCATTTTATTCTTTGAACAATCATTATCATGGATACATATCTCTACAATTACAAACACACATCTCAGTACATAGATAATTAATTTTTCATATTTAACAAGTTGGATTCACATAAATCTATAACAAGTCACCCCCTTTCTCGTCACACGATCAAAACTGAGGCACCATCACTACACTTAACCATCATACATCTAGTTCATGGTTAACAAAGGGTAAACACATTCTAATTAACCCAGTTTCTCATTAGACACCCATTTTCCACATTTTTCAGCATTTTATATTTTTCAATTCATATTATTCACCTTTATCAGTTAAATTACACAATCAAAGAAAACACTTCAATTTCAACAACTTACCCAAAAACTTTTTTCCATGCATGCCTAAAAATGATTCATGTCATAATAATTCATGATTTCCTAGAATGATGCATGCATACTCAAATCTCATTCCATACTAGGCCATGAGTCAAATATTATAAAATATCAAAAACAATAATCACATCACACAACAATTACATCACTCAAGATGAAATAACATACAACTGTAACAACACACGTCAATAACAACAATCCCACCCTACATACTTAGCTTTTACCCTTGCACGTAGGTTAGCTACTACCATGTACAAGCTCTTAAACAAGTCCTGAATTATCTTATTCTCCTATATAACTTTACCTAATAGTGATACAAATTAAATAAAAATAAAACTCTTTTGATACAACTTTTTAATATCCCAACCCGGGTGCCACATGTCGGTGCCCTGAGATGGTCAGTTACGTGACCTATGGAATATGGGGAGGCATTCCTAAAATCACATAAATGACTAGCTCAAGGCACCGAAATTTGGCACCATGGTCAGTACATTACACTATTTATAGTGTAAAACAACATAATCATAAAAAATCACTTATATGGTGTCTAAATCACGACACATTCTTTTCAGTCTATGACACCTTAGGCTTAATCTAGGTCATTAATAGTCGTCATATATTTAAATCCTTCATGATTATTCATAAATAGTTTTTAGATTTCCAATGCAAATCCCTTGGGAGTGTCAAACTAGGTGTTTAGCAAGGCCTATTTTCATGCACTAGTTCCCGATTGAGTCTAGATCAATACAGTGTTTTCAGGATTGTTACCCCTATGTACATTTGTACCAAATCCAGATCCACTTGTAGTATCTAGACAATGATTTATTTCCAGAAAACCACTTTCTCTATCCTTTAGGAAAATTCTAGGACATTTTCTTATAATTTAAATCATCCTAAGACTTATCCTAAAGGACATCCCAAGACATATTACTAAAAATATCCCAAGGGATCTCACTAAAGTTTTCTCCTCCTAGTTTTCAAATATTAACTAAAGCTTTCCTTTGATACCAATGATAGTGACCCAGGCTTAAGATACATGTACATTACATCATTTTGGATGAATATTCAATATATTACAAAAGTACATGCCCAAGGACCATAATTGGTTAGCTTGTTTAGAAACTTTGAACACATTATTCTAATTTGGAAAAAAAATATTCAACATATCCCTTAAAGATATTCCCGTTTAGTACTCCTACTTAAATCCTTTCTTCATAACCCAGGGAAAGGAAACATAAGAAAGGGTAAGCTCAGATGCTTAGTAAGAGTAAAAATAAAGTAGACATATAAGAATAATATGAACATAAGGGTATGAGAACATGAGAATAACATTTGAATATCATACCCTTCATATAAATGATCATAATAATGAGTCATGAAATAAATATTAGTACTTCATCATAAATAAATCATAAGGAAATTAAAGAACATGACTCATGAGAGCATAACATTGTCATAATACATAGACTTGTGGCATAAAAATATGCATATAAAGTCATTACCTATAAGTCATGGATCATTTATAAAACTTATCAGGGAACTTTATGGGGGATACATGTACTGTATGGGACACACCACCATCCTCAGTCATAGTCCTTTCCTTATAGAGGATCAGGTTGCACCTTCTTCCCATAGCGGATCAAGTTATACCTTCTTCCTGTAGTGGATCAGGTTAAAACTTCTTCTTATAGTGGATCAAGACTGTAAACTTGTTTCTAATCATCATCTCATGAGATATAAATATTTACCTAATACATTAGAAGGTATGTATAGGTCTCACCCATTATATAATTAAATCATACATAAATGTGCCGCAAGATCATAAACAATCACCATGTCATAACCCATGGAATGAAATAGGTATCATAAACAATTCATCATATCATAACATATAGAAAAGAGATATATTTAAAAATCATTTCATCAAAGCATAACCCAAGAAAAGAAGAAGTTTTAATAAGAAATTAAAAATGGTATAACCCATGTAATTTAAATGAGTTTCATAATCATATAATTTATGGAAGATAAATGGGTTTTATAAACATCATGCCATCAAAAAAAATAATCCATTCAAAGAAAGAATATGAATGGTACCCTTTGATCATATAACCAGTAAGGAATTAGTAACACTAATGGATGACATATTATTTGGAAAATAATTTTGATAAATCATTTCAAACATTTCTTGAGGAAAATATCCTTTCATATTTAAAAAATTCCTTTTAAAACGTGATACATTTTGAAAATACTTTTCTTTAAAAATAAATTGGAAAACGTATAAGAGAATATTTGAAAACCAATTTAAACAATTTTATTAGAACATAAAACATTTTTAAAATCATTTTAATTAATAATTATCGATTTTTTTAAAATAGTTTTAGAAAATATGGTTTTAGAGAAAACATATTTCTATCCAAAGAAAGAAATACAATAATATTTTATTAAAAATATTTTATTAATTATCCTAAGTAGAAATGAGTGGGAAAATTTTAACATTACATTAATATATAATAAATAACCATATAATATTAAAATTAATGAGATTTATTGAGATATGGACTATAATATTTCATCAATGGAATCATAATCGTAAATAATCCCGATATACGATGAGATTATATCAATATAATATTACCACTTTGGTAAATTTGAGTCATAATAACCATGAGAGAATAACATTAAATTAAGATTAAAATATCATGAAAATAATTATATTAATGATAAAACATGTTAAAGGGCTATATATACACCTATTAAAATAATGTAGATGCATAACATAACTTGTGTCTCAAAGAAATAAAATTGAGACAAAATTACCTTACCAATTTTGTAAATTTTGAACCATAAACACCATGAAAGATAAATAATAAAATTTATATATAAATAGAAATAAATATAATTATAAGGATCATAAAATACTTTCATGTGCATTATATACACCACAAAAAATAAATGATTGGTGAATATAACATAAGTCTCCTAAAAATAAAAGTGAGACTATAAATCCCCTCACTACTTGAGTAACTTTTGAATCGTGATCCCCATGAATGAATAAAAACAATTGAAACTTTTAATATCATGAAATAAATAAATTTATGATATAAAATTTCATATAAAATAATATACACCACACAAAATAAATGAGTGGTTAATATGGCATGTATCTCACGAATATAAAAAAAGTGAGATGAAATTCAATAACCTTAAGTATTGACTTTATTTATACATGTTCAAAACTTCTATATAATAAATATAAGTTTATTATAAATCTACCATAGAACAATTTTATTATATATAATACCATATATAATTTTATTATGACTTTATATTACCTTTTTATTAACAATTTCATGTTTAAGTTACTTTTCATGTAATATTTGTTTTGTTTTTCATATCTATTTTGACTTGTTATTTTTGTACCTTTTACTTTAATCATTATTTACTTATTTAAAAAATGTAAACCAAGATATAAATATAATATATATTTATTATATATGTATTTATAATAATATATAAAATATATAAACAGAAAATTTTATACAACATTCATGGAGACGGTAGACCGTATGTGCGCATGAACATTATTTCCGTTTTTCTACCGTATTGAAATAAAAAAGGTAAATGAAATATATATATATATATATATATTATTATTCTAGTAGAATTATTATGTCATGTATATACCATATTTTTATTAAAATCATCCTTAATACATTCCATGTAAAGTGTGAACAAATCACACCACTTTGAAGAGGCGGTAGTCCACACGTCCACAAACGTTGTTATGATATTACCACAAAATGGAAAGAATGAAGGTATGAGTTATATAATAATTAAATATTCATAAATAAAATATAAATATAATATATATAATATAAAAAATTAATTCCATCATTATTATCAACCTTGAATGGTGGTAATGGAAGAATGAACGACATCCGTTCATGAGCTCGTAGTTTGTCGTACACATGAACGATGATTGCGTATACCATTTGAGGGAAGTGTGTGAAGGTGTAGGATTTAAACTTAACATAACAACATATAAGTATATTTATTATACTAAGGATATTATATAATCTTTAAATAAGAATAATTTAAGAGGTGGAGAAAGAAATAAAACAAAAGTGCTAATTGAAGAACGTTACCTCTTCTTCAGGTAACTACTTTTGGTTTTACCCCAAGGGATTATTTGGATTTCTTTATTCCAAAAGTGATGCTTCTAGGATGAGAGTAGGTATGTTGAGAGTTTATTTGAGCTATTTTTGGACGAGACAAAGGGTTTGAGAGATGTGAATACCTGAGGGGTGAGTTCCATTTTATAGTGGAGGAGTGACATTCTTGTAAATACGAAAAAGGTAAATGCTATTGAGAGGTCTCCCTTAAATCATGTGCATAAAATAATGGTACATTTTAAATAAAGGTGGGTGTTTAATGGTCTAAATATGTTAATCCAATGGATTTTGGAAAAGTTTCTAGGTAATTTTTCCCCTTCATATTAAAGTTTAAGCACTGAGTAAGCTCGTTTTAACCTTAATCGCAGTAATTAATTTTAAAAGCTTTCACTATTTTTTTGTATAAAAAAATTTGACCTAAATAGTAATTATAAATTATTCTAATTAAAAATATTTAATCCATTTTTCAAAATTATAATCATATAAGTGGTATAATTTAATTTAAAAATAAACCCTTATATGGGATGAAACAAGAGGTTTTTGAAGTGAAAATGTTCAAAAGATTGAAATGTTTTTATATCCAATTTCAATGTGAAATTGATTCCAGTGTTCTAAATTTGATTAATATATATATAATTTATATAAATATTCTTTATAAATAAAAAAATATAATTTATCTAAATAAATAATTTAAATGAAAAAGAAGTTTTCAATTAAAATTCAGTATTTTTTACTATTCATCAATAAATTAAACTTCTCAGAAAAATACCCAAAACTCACTAAAAGTATATTTTGAAATTATTATTTCATAAATGAATTTTATTTTTTTTAAATAAAAATAATAAATGTTTAAAAAAATTAGTTTTAAAAAAATCTTCCATTAAAAGGCGGTAAAACTAGCTTTTAGAATAATACAGCTTTTTATACCTAAAATCGGACTTATTATTATTTTATGCCTATAAAACTTATTGGATGAATGTAAAAAAATTTGGTTGAATTTATAATTTATAAATTTCATTAATATATCTCACTAATATTTATAAATTTATTTTATTAATATAAAACACATTTTTTAGCATAGAAATAGTTTTTCCTAAAAACATATCCTTTATATTCAATTAGTTTTTATTTTCATTTATAATTAATTGATAACTAATTAATTAATTTCATAAACATATATAAACTATTATTTCATAATTTAGTTAATCTTATTCATATATGTCATTCCAACAGCTAGGTGACAACTACAACTATATTCCAATAATAATATTAATAGTATATTGTAGTTTGGTAAAACTTAGTCTTACATGTAATGAAATAAATCGAAGGAACTCAACATTGTCTGTAACACATGACAAAAATAGTGCTGTGTGCATTGAAATATAATCTAAGTGTTTTTTTATTTCAAGAATAACTAGGTGTTGTATTTAAATAAAGTGTAACTTTTTATAGTGTGCAATGCAAGCCATCAAAGAAATTTAATTAATTAAAAATATTCATAAAAACTCGAGGTGTTACAATAAAATTGTTAAGAGATATTCGATTCTTAAAGCCTAAAGTTTGGTTCTTTATTCCTTATCAAGGAATTCATTGATCATCCATATCATTATTTTCCTTCTTCAATAACCATAAGCTTGGAATTCCCTATACTTTGACTGGTATCTCTCTACTTCCACTACAATAATCAATAGCTGGTATGCTTGATACTTTTACGGATAGCTCAGTTTGAACTTCCAATCCTCATAAATCCTTCAAAAAACCTGTCAATGATACTAAAATTACAACAAAAAACTAAGATCTTTACAAGGAAACCTCACACTCATATCTCTTAGCTAAACCCCCCAGATATAAAAATACACTGAATGGAAGTGATCTCAGCATTAAGAAATTACAAGTCTTAAAAATAATTATAAACTTTAAGAATGATTGTAAAAAATAGTGGTAACCTTTTATTTGTAGATTGAGGTGTGGTTTTATTTATATCTAGTGTTTTAAGAAACATCAATTGTCAAATTCCAGAAAACATGGATTCAGTTATAAATGCATTGGTAGTAGTATTACCATATATGATGAATTTAGCATGTATCATTATCTACTTATGAGTTGAATAAGAATTCATACAATACTTTATAAAATTAGTGAAGTTAATTTGGATTTTAGTATTCATATTTCCAATTTTACTTGAAAACCTTAAACTTTTGATATTAAAAAATTTCTCAGGCCATCAAATTTTCAAAAATTATTAGACTATTGGAATTTCATTAAATATCTAGTTTTCAGTAATTCATTTATCAATTTTTAATACTAAAAACATAATAGATAAAAACAATTATGTTATATCAATTACTAAAGTAAGTTTTTTTATAGTTTTTAAAACACGTAGAGTATAGTGATTCAATGACTTAACATATGTGAAATGAGCATCCCAATTTGAAACGATGATTCAAGGGGAATCATGGATCGACACTATCTCTTAAACATATATCATGAATAAATCATCAATGAAATAAGTCTCCTATGTTTGTAGGAAATCTATAAACCTTGTCAACCGATCTACAATAACCCATAACACATCACATCCATGATATTACCTCAGTAATATTTTCATGATGTCCATCACCACATAATCCCACTTCCACTCAGGAATGAGTAATGAACAAAGAAGACTAATAGGTCACTGATGCTCAAACTTTACTTGCTAATAGGAAAATCATCATAAAAAGAACCCTTCTATATCCTTCTTCATCCCAATCCACTAATAATGTCTCTGAATGTCATGATACATATTAGTAATCCTCAGGTTAACAACCTATATTGAGGTGTATGAATCCCATATTAACTCCTCACATATGCTCATATGGACTACTACATGACCTCTCACATAAAGAATCTCACCAGTATCAAGGGACCAATTAGGTGGAGTTTCTCTATAATATATATTTTCCTACATCACTAAGTAGTCTAAGTAATATAGCTGACCCTACTTCATCATCTCTATGAGTGAGTACATAATAATTAGAGACATTAGGGTCACTTTTCCCTAGTACTCATAGAAATAAAGACATGTATCAACGAAGTGGTTTATCACCTACCACTCACTATAATCTTCTAGAATCACCTACACCTAAGTCTTTTTACTCAGTACATCAGAAACAATATTCCACTTCCCAGTAGTATATGCCATCTCAAAAGTCAAATAATTGTTGTTACTTGGCCCACCTACTTTTGTAAAGGTTCAAGTTTCACTAAGAAAATATATAAATGAAGCTCTTGTGGTAAATATACACCACAAACCACTCAGTTAGAAGGTTGTGATGCTGATATCTCAGCTTTTGAACCACTGCAAACAAATAAAGATCATGAATTGAGTAGTTCTGATCCTATAACTTTAGCTTCTTGGAAACATATTAAATCACACAACCATCTTAAAAGAGAAATTCCCAAAGCCCCAAACCCTTGAAGCATCATAGTATAATGTATACTACTTTTCTAACATGGGTATGGTCTGAATCAATATCGAAGTCAATATCCCTTTTATTTCCCAAAAGGTATTCTCATAAGAATATAACCACATGAACTTCACCCCTTTCTTGATTAGGGTTTTCATTAGTGTTTCCAAATAGGATAAGACCTGGATAAACCTATGGTAGTAACTTACCAATATTAAGAACTATGAATACTAAAGAAATATTGGGATTATCCTAAGAAACCACAACCTCAATAGTCTCTATGTCCACTAATATATCTTCAACATATATCACATGTCCTAAGAAGAATAACTCACTGATCCAAAACCGACACTTTAAAAGCTTAACATATATCCAATTATTACTTATTGTAGTCATAAAATCATCCAAATATCATGTGTGTTCCTCCCTTAACTATGACCACATATGGATTTTATCAAAAAAAATAACCATGGAGAAATCTAGATAAGGATGTAAGACCTTATTCATTAGGTTCATAAACACTATGGGTGTGTTCTCCAATCTAAATTACATCATAAGACCTCACCCTCAACTGATGATAGACTGACCTCAAGTTAATCTTAGAGAACCCCTTGATCTTTTCAACTAATCAAATAGTTCATCAATATGAGGAATGGGATATCACTACCAGAATTTTTACTTATACTAATGGATGTAAATCAATAGTTTGGTAAAACCATTGGTATATTTTCCCTATACAAATGGTTATAATTAAATGCTGGTATAGTCTGGTGTACAATTACCTATACCAATAGTTTTAAAAATCCATTTGTATAGGATCCGTTTTATACCACCTCATGAAGACCCCTTTCCCTTCAAAAAACCAATCCCTCCATGTATATATTTTTTTCCATATGGAAATTCCCTTCAATTATACTTCAATAATTATTCGATTAATTATTATTATAATGATTTTTAGGTTAAATAATCAAGTTACATTTTTTTTTCATTTTTCCTCTCATTCTATCCCGATATTTCTATATTTTCATGCCCTAGATTGTGAATAACCTAACCTAATAATATAAATTTAATTTTTATATATTATTTAGTAAAAAACAATAAATTCCATTAATAAATAGTTTTAGTGGGATGTTTAAGTCATTATATTGCCTCTTTTTGGGTAGAGATAGAACAGACCATGTTGGTTGAACATGAAATTCATATTTACTTTTAGAGGAAAAAAATTAGACAGTGAATTCACATTTACAATCATTTTTTGATTTATATGAATTTAAAAATCTATATTTATAATATATATTACACATTAAACCCACATTTGTTTAATTCTCTATTGACTCTTTAAAGGTAAGTTTTTTTCTTTAACTTGATATTATAAATTTTTGGAAATTAAAATTTTTCTCATGATCATCACGTTAGATGACTTGAAATATTTCTGGAATTATTTAATTTCCCACTTAATTAATGTCTTCCCATTAAGGAGTCTCGATATTTTTCCCATATTGGATTGATATTTTTTGAAATTAGATCAGTTATAAGAATATTTTATGAAATTATATCCTGTTAGAATTAAACCTTATCCCTAAAAACATGTACAATTCATTTCTCTAACCTTTATAATATGATTTTAAGAAATTTTCATTTTCCCATTGTCAATTTTAAAGGCTATTAATCTGTTTTTCTTCCCTTTAGAGGGATATTGGAGTTTTAAAATATCATAATTTATGGATTTTTTTCCCTTTCCAAAATATTTTACTCGATTTATACCTATCATTCTTATTATATTTTCCTTTTGATATCAGTTAATGTAAGTGTTATTGTAGTTAATAAATATGGAAATGTAGTTGTTGGTAAGTAGTGTAACTACATGCCTTAAACATTTATTCACTTATTGTCATTTACATCATATAATGTTTTAAATGACTCTTCCGATTGTTAAAATAACAATTTCTTTGCCTCCCCATTCATACAAGAAGTAAAAAATCTAAAATAAGGATACTTATCATCAACCCCTTAAAAGAAAATGAATGGAATAACATCATGAAATACTTATTAAATGTTTAGGAATATTCTTATGATACACCATGTAAAGTTGATAACAACTCCACTTGATTGTGTTTGAGCATAATTCTATTGCTTTGTGTGGTACTAATATGATTGATTGCCTCACCGACACTTTCGGTATCTCAAGATCATTTCCTCTTAGTGAAATTGTATTTAAAACCATACTAAATCAAACATAACAAATGAAATTGAACATAATAAAAATAAAATAAACTATATTAGAACCTAAAAAACCAAAAAGGTATCTGAAATAAACCAATTAGAACTAAATCATCACAAATCGAACCGAAAAAATTAATCTAAATATAATAAAAAATGAAACAAATCAAATGAAATTTATGTGAACCAAAATGAACCAAATAAACCCAACCAAAATTGAATGGAATCAAACCACTTGAATAAAACTAGACAAATACAACCTAAACTTACCAAACCTAACTCAACCTAAACAAATCCATACTGAACTAAATTGAAGAAACATGGATGAAACTTAATAAAATCAAATGTAAAATAACTAAAATTATTTAAATCAAATAAAACTAAATCAAACAACATTAATTTATATAATTTTAAACCTAACTAAAAACAACATAAACAAGGATTAACTAGATTTAATTGAACTAGATAAAATAAAAATGACTTTATCCATGATAAAAATAAATGTATTTAGTTGTGGAGTTATTTTTTATCGTAATATGTATTCAAAAGATTCAAGGAAGTCATGAATTATCTAATTATAGTATATTATTTGGATATTATTAAAAAAATATTTTCAGTAAAATGGATAGAATTTGGATGTGTGATAATGATTAAATTTTAACTGAGTTTCAAAATAAGTTGGATTGTTTTTTAGATTTTTCATTTAACAATGCTTCAGATAGAGGTATTATACATTGAATATATTTTAATTATATTGGAAGACATTGGTTAAATCAAGAATAAGTCAGATAAAGTCTAAAAAAATTTAGTTTTCAAAAAAACTATCATATCAAGTATCATAAGTTAG
Organism: Viscum album; assembly: GCA_963277665.1. Taxonomy (NCBI): domain Eukaryota; kingdom Viridiplantae; phylum Streptophyta; class Magnoliopsida; order Santalales; family Viscaceae; genus Viscum; species Viscum album. The sequence continues at coordinate 750,895,326 of OY728132.1, read as the reverse complement.
AGAAAAAAATATCTAGTTGTTCACGATCAAAATGAAAAGAGTGGAATGAAGAATTAGGTATTTGATAAGTTTTAGTTTATTCAACATCATGAGAAGGAATTTATTCTAATGAAAGGATATAATGATATGAATACACATGATGAAACTAATGAAAATGATAATGTTAAGATGGTTAAAAAATTGATAAATGATACCAGAACTCCTATATATCGGGTATATGGTAAAATTTCAATATTAGAATTTTGAATGCAGTTGTATCATGGGAAAAATAAGTATGAAATTTCTCATACTTCCATTGATTATGTTATTAAATATTTGATTGAATTTCTTTATAATTATGTTGATATTCACTCAAAATGTTAAATGTAATGAAAGTGAATTGACCGTCTTGGATTTTCTATAAATAAAATTCATGTTTTCCTAAAAGATTATAGATTATTCTGGGAGAAAACAATGATCCTAAATGATTTTAAAGAATGTGTTACATCTTTTTAGAATACAAATACATGTGTAACACCATATAATGTTCCAAATAGTGTAATATATATATTTCTATTGATTCCTAGGATCTGAAATTTTTTATGTCTAATGAAATCTAAACAAATATATGATGGCATGATGCTGTAATAATTAGGGATAATGATGAGTTGTTTCATCCTGTATTTAGATTATCAAGGGAAAAATTTGATGTAAAATATCTTTATTTTATAGTTGAGGTGTGTAATGTCAAGTTGGGCCTGACATATGATGGTTCTAATCTGTTTAGTCATATGTTTACTTCACACAAAACGTAACTAGTTTTCATTAACATTTATTACCTTCTTCCATGGATGTGTCTGAAAAAACCATTCAATTTCTAGATCATACTCACATACGGACCTTTTGATCATAGAAATGACATATATTTGTACATCCAACCTTTGATAAAATATTTTAAGCATCTTTGGAATATGGTTGTGTCCAAATATGATGCTTCTTTGAAAGATATATTTCAGATGTGTTGTGTACTTATGTGGATTATAAATTATTTTATAACTTATGCATTGATTTATAGATATAGAATGAAGGTAAAACTATCATATATTATTCTTATTAATAATAAACAATCGAAAATATTTACATATCTTTCTAGTTTTATTTTTTTGAAAAATCAATGATTCTTGTCAATAGATCATCTATATATGAATAATTGTCGAAGGTTTAGAAATACCATTGAGATTGATAATACACATCAATATATGTTTATAAATAATGTTATTAATGAATTATAGAATTCCAATTTTGTATTCATGGAAATACAGATGAAATCTAGAAATAGGAATAATGTTTCCACTAAATCCAATGACAATTAGAGTAATAAAATTATCTTATTTGATTTTCCTTATCAGTGAAACAATTCATTACCTCATTATTTAAATGTAATTTACACTATAAAAAATATATATGAAATGTTTCTTTCAATTGTTCTAACTTTCAAGTGGAAGACCAAAGATTAATTATGCCCTCGATGTGACTTGGTGGATTATGGTATCAGACCATATCTTCATTCTATGTGTATTAGTGAAAATAAATGGAATGTTCAATGTGATTCTTATATAATGATACTTTAACTGGAAAATAAATTTTTAGAATTATTAGAGACTGTTATAGTTATTGATAGATTTTAATAAATATATCATAATGGGTCAACAGAAGAGAGATGAAACTGAAATCTTTAAAAACTCATGATTATCATATCCTTATTCATGAATTTATTCCAATAGTATTATATCATTTACTATCCAATAATGTAAGGGTGAAACAGATTCAATTATTACAATTTTTATAGATATTTTTCTAAAAAGTTTTTAAATGTCATTTTAAACAATATATAGTAATATTCCCCCATTATTTTTTTGATTTAGATAAATTTTTTATTCCATGTTTTTTTACTTTCATTTTTCATATAACTATTCATATTCCAACTAAAATAATTTTTGGGTACCATTGCTTTTCCGTGGATGTATCCAACTGAAATAAATATGTACGCAGTTAAGTCTTACATCCAAAATAAAAATCATTCTAAAGGTTCCATTATGAATGTTGATTGGGTTAATAATGTATGGATTTCTATTCAATTCATTTGGATTATGTGAGCATCAGATTTTGTTGGGAAATGATAAATAAAGATAAAAATTATGAGAAAATTGAACCCAATTTTCAATCACTTCCCTATATAGGGGGAATTACAAGATCATATATGTGGTATAATTTGATCCTTGAAGTGAAGGAGATGTGATGTCACACAATATTGTTTAACCATGATTTCTTTGATGAATAAATATACTATATAATTTTAATGCACCAAAAATGTTTGAGAAAATGGTTCAAAGTGGTTTTGTGATTTAAATTGGGGTTTTAAATAGGTTTTAGAAATAGTTTTACCTTGAAAATTGTGTTTTATTTAAAATGGGAAAGTTTGTTTGTGAAATTAGATTGAGAAATGTTTTTTCATTTATGGAACGTGTTTTAAAATTATATTGTCATGGAGTAGAACTTGGGTTAACTAGGGTGTGAGATAGGGGTAGTTTGAGGGAACATGTGAGCCTTTAGAGAGGAAGACCATGAAAGATTCCTTTTTTTAATGGATCATGAGAGACTTTGGTTGGAAGACTGTGAGAGATTCCACTTATTATCTAAGAGACCAAGATATCCCTTGTAGCTGATCCTAGGGAAGGCCATGAGAGAATCCTTTTTTATATAGATAACATACTTTGTTTAGACTCACTATTGTTACATCCTTGTAGTTAAATCCCTAGGTGAACTTACTCATTATTGATTGGTTTATATGCATTGTGAATTTTATTAGTTCCTTTTCATTATGATATCATGTGTGTTATTCCCATATCCATTTATATGGTTATAAGATGTTGGTGTTTATGATCACCTTTATTATGACTTTTTGGATATGTTAAGATTGTGTTTCCATATGGCGTTGTTTACTTATTTGATCCATGATAATAAATTTTTTGGAAAAAATTTTTCATTTAAAATGGAAAACCAAAGGGATTTCAAAGGCATATTCCAAATCATGATATTATCAAGTGGTTTTATTTTGAAAAGTGATTTCAAACTATTTTATCAGTTTTCATGAGGTAAAATCCTTAAATAGATTCATGGTAGTGTCCTAATGTGATTTTTTACCTCACACCCAACATATTACTTTGGGTATATGTAGATTTAATTTTATAGGACATAGGTAAATGAAATGGCATTGTGTACTTGGGTGTATCTTCTTGATTATCATCATCCAGTTCTTTGTGGTGGAGATGTGGTCTCACATTACTGGCTCATGTAGAGTTTTTTGGGATTTTTTACCCATTAGGATGTATGTTTTGTAATTATTGGTATTTTCCCCCCTTCCTTTTGAGTTTTGAGCTTATTGATATAGATAACATGCATATGTCTCACTAATGTTAAGTTATATATATGATGTTGTCACTATTTATGGAATCTGCCTCACATTTATTGAATTTCTCTTGTTTCAATATCTTTTCTATTGAATTTTATTATATTGGAATGGGTATCCCATTTCATTGATAGGTCATTCTAGTTTACCATGGGAAAAACCATTACCAAGAGGATTCCCATTATCCCTAGTACTAGTTTCTAGCCTGTAGAAATTAGGAACACGCTTCAGGCCATGTGATGGCTTGGATTAGGTGATAGGTTAGGTTAAATCGGATTGTTCTGTTTCAAAATGGTATGAGGGCAGTTTTAATTTGGGATTAAATGATATATTGGAGTTAGGACTGTCAGGATTTAGGTAGGTGGGAGTAGGGAAGTTCCTAGAAAACTATTTTTGTCTTTCCAACCTTGAGTTTCTAAGGGTGTTTTGGGATTGTAGTTTTATTTTGAGCTTGGTTATGGGTTGTTTTGATGAGGTTTTGAGATATTCTCTAGTTTCTGTAGAGACTTAGGTAATGTTTAGGGGTTTTATTAAGTGTCAAGGTGAAATGGGGAGGTTAGTATGAGGATAATAGTTAAGGAACATGGTTAGTAGTAACCATGAACAACTTTTGTGTCCTTATATTCCAACCCCAATGATACCCTCATGGTTGGTGCATGGTTTTCCTAGTCGTTCTACCAAACCATGCATTGTGGTAAATACTCAATTTTTTTTCTGCTCCATTTTCATTTGAAGTTTCTTTTGATGATAATTTTTCGTATTTAGACCCTTTATTGGGTTTCTTTTTAGTTGATTTCAAGTAGTTTAAATTAACTTAAATAATATGTTTTGTCTCTTGTAGATGATGCCTCCTAGAAAGATATCATCTAGGCATAGGGAAGGTGCAATTGATAATACCTGGAAAGTGAACCCTACCATTGATATGGTTCTCATGAAGTTGTTTATTCACATGATCCAATCATTGGGTCAAGTGGGTGGTTGATAGAAGTCATGAATTGTGGACCATGCTCAGGATTTTATGATTCAAAACTCATTGGTGTTCTATGGAGACAAGGGATACAATGATCCTGGGGAGTGGTTGGATCATATAGGTAATATATTTGAGTTTTTGAAGACCCATTAGACCTAAAATGTGGGATTCAAAATTTATATACTAGATAGACTAGGTCGAAAGTGCTAGGAGTCAATGGTTCATGAATGGTAGCACAAAGATCTCACCTATACCACTTTCACAGTGGATTTTAATCAGCAGTTCTACCCATAGAACTTGAGTTTCGAAAAGGCCTATGAGTTCTTAATGTTGGAGAAAGGGTATGATTTAGTAAGGGAGTATACCACCCATTTTACTGAGTTGGTTCACATCTATATGGATTTCTTCATGAATTCTTACCTCAAGGATTGATTTTTTGAAACGGGATTGAGGCTAGAGGTTAGGAACATGCTCATTATCCTCTATATATTGACCTAATCAGAGGTGGTTGAAAAAATAGTTATAGAAGAGGAATATATTACTATAAAGAAATTTCCCAGTGGCATTCTTTCAATGGGAGGTAGTTATAGTTCTTCATCAATATAGAAGCAGAAGTGGGAAGAGTCTCATCGGGCCAATGGAATGGGTGTGTAGTTATTATCAGAAATAGCATATGTGGATTCTATGGGGTGAAAACCAATTATCTACTAACAGTTCAGGAAGGGTGGACACATCAAGACTAGTTTTCCATAGACCCCAATGGAATTCCACCAATGTGGGATTCTAGGGAATCTTCATCACTTCTATCATTCTTTTTACAGGGGAGAAGTGTAGGATCCAAGATCTTGAAGGGTTATTAGGTGAAGATTTATGTCACTAGGGGTGGAGGATATTTCCCTCAGGTAAAGTTATATTCTCACCAAGGGAATAATTATTAGAGTTATCCTAAGACATTATATCTTCATGTAGTAGTGGTTGTTCTTGAGGACTCAAATTTTGGGCCATCCACCATGAGAGCTACGGTGTTTATTAATTATTCCATAGAATATGTTTTATTTGATATTTTTCCATACCATTGTATTATATTGATTAAACTAATTTATATTTTGTTTATTTGGGTGGATTTGAAATAATTTTTTATGGATTTTCTAACCCCACTGGGTAGGAATAAGGAGTAGGGATTCAAGTTCCTAGAGTTACGTGTTTTAATTGCCGATGTGGAAGTCATTTCAAATTTACTCATGTTGAACCTAGACATTTTCAGCCTCATCATTGGTATATATTAGAATATCATATTTCATTCGTTGATTGAATATTATTTCCATAGGGTCTAGTTTCTCACTCTTGATGGGAGCACCCACATCATTCAAGGAAAGTGGGATCTATGGTCTGGGTGAGAATGACCAGTCACTTTGGAATTAGGGATGATCTCATGCTTGTTTTCTAAGTTGTTTCTTGATGATTTTGAGAAGATTATAGTGGGTGAACTTAAAGTGGTCATTTAAAGGTACCCCTATGTGTTTCAAGATTGTTTATTTGGATTATCACCCTAATGGGAGGTCAATATTATTATCGATCTACTCCTTAAGACTATCCCAATTTTCTTATCATTTTATTATATGGCTCTAGCTGAGCTAAGAGTGTTAGGTGTTCAGCAAGAGAACCTTGAGGGAAAGGGATTAATTCATCCCACTGTATCACCATGGGATTCACCAATACTATTTTCAAATAAGGTAGATGGAAGCCTGTGGATTTTCATAGACAATTGTAATATTAACATGGTGACGATAGAGAATAAATTACAATTACCTACAATCAATGATATCTTTGAGTAGCTCAAAGGATCTCGTTGGTTTTCAAAGATCTACTTGAGGTTTGGGTAACACCAATTGAGGTTTATAGAAGAGGATGTTCCAAATACCAAATTTTGAAGAAAGTATCAACATTTCAAGTATTTTTTTCCATTTGGGCTTAAAATGATTCCATAGTATTTATGTAATTGATGAACTAGATCTTCCATCAATTTTTGGACTCCTTCATGGTTAGGTTTTTAGATGAAATCTTGGTGTATTAAAAGATATGGGAGGACCATGTTGACCATATTGAGGTTGTTTTGGGTGTTTTGTGTGATCATATTCTATATTCCAAGTTGTCTAAATTCTAGTTTTGGATCTAGTAAGTGATGTTCTTAGGCCGCGTGATTTTTGAGGTAGGAGTTTTGGTGGATCCAAAGAGTGTTTGAGCTGTCTTAACTTGGGAGAACCTTGAGAATGTGTTTGATATTTGTAGCTTTATAGGATTGGTTAGGTGTTATAAATATTTATTTTAGGACATGTCTAGGCTAGCCTCTCCTTGAAATCCTCGACCAGAAAAGGAGTGAATTTTGACTGGGATAAGAAGTGATAGTTTTCTTTTGAGAAATTATATACCTGTTTGACATCTACTGTAGCTTTAACATTACTTATTTGGGTAAAATTTTATAGGCTCCTCATATTGTAACATCCCACTTGTCCTCATTGTCTTGATAAGTGATAGGTTTCCACTGGCCTTAGGTAAAGGATTTAAATAAATTCTAAGGTCTTAGAAACATGTAGGGGATGATTTTACCTTTAGAGATAACACAACCCATCAAAACTAATAATAAATATAAAATACTCCTATATGATGAATGGGTAGAAATAATTACATTAAAAATAGAACCAGTAGAACAAAAATATTAAATCTACAATAAAACAATGAAAAACAACTGACAAATCCAAAGAAAGTAAAAGGATTAATACATCAAAATACACTATTCCAAACACCATCCAAACAAGCTCCAAGATCCAAATCCACCTATCAAACCCAAGGTATTAAGGTGTATCACTAGAGAAGTATGATACCTTTCCCTTCACAGTATCACAATAGATAAAATATATAAACACCCCAAAGTTACCATATGGGGGGTGAGTATAAAATCAGTAGGCATTCTCCAAATACTTTCCAAAACATTCCAAAAGAATAAAAATCGATTAGTACATTTTGTATAAAATAGTTTAGAATTAGTTAAAATAGTTTATATCAAAGCCATAAACAATTTCTATGTAAAAAAATAAAAAATCCTTTAAACCATTTATCACCATTTGGAATACCCATTACCGTCCTATGTTTCCACACACACACACACACCCATCCATGCCAAGTGACAATTCCATATTCATGAGTGGTTTCTCATTGATGCACCAAGTGGTCATAAGGTGACGAATGTCTAGGCACCCTAATGGAACAAACCCTATATACAAGTCCATGTCCATGAAATTAACTCACACAAACCATGTATGAAAATTTTCATTTCAAACCATTTCAAAATATACCATTATTTCATGAAAAAAAAAATTATCAAACACTTTTATCACTTCAAAATGAAACTAAAATTTTAAAACTACCATTTTAAAATGATGAAAGGGGGTTTTCCCAAAGGCATATAATTTTCCTAATTTCTAAATAATAAATCAAAATGGTTTTTATTTAATAATTACACTTTTTTACATAATAAAATAGATCCAAAAAAATTTAGTATAACTAAATCTTATAGTAATATAATAATGGATATAATAGAGAATCCACCTACCTCTCAACAGATAGAAAAAAATGAAGAATGACACTTCTAGACTTGAGTTCGCAATAACTTTCCTTCACGGTGATTCTAGATCTCTAATACCATTTGATTAAATGAAAAGTTTCTTATGGATCAAAAGTAATTGCATCTTAGCCCTTGGGAGGAAGAGGTGTTCAAGAACCTATAAGATTAGGGGACTAATGAGGATTTAGGGCCTTAATATGAATTAAAACCACAAATTTCAAGGCATTAACTATATGTAACATGATTAGATTGTAAGGTTTGTAAAAATGTGTTCCAACTATGAACTTGATATAGGATAATATACAGAGATACATTGTGATGTCCCAACCTATGATCCATTGAAACGGTGCCCCAAGCTGGTTAGTTATGTGACCTCAAATTCACCTCCCTTCACACCAGAGGCTGTCAACTAGTAGTGAGGGTCCAATGATGGTACAATGGGGAGGCTATACCCTTATGATAAGAGTAGTACATCAATATGATAATGAATAAACCAATCAATAGTAGAAGAAGTATAAATAAAAGATAAAATATGGTAAGATAACAATAAATGATAAAATGGACATCACCAAATATATAACCATGCATACTTGTTCAAACGGGGCTACAGAACCTAAGGTAGTAAACATACATAAGGATGTAAAATACAAGTATAATAAAATTGACCAAAATACCAAAGGTATAAATCCATTAGAATCCTATGCTCCTAATCATTCATATCTAAGAATACCAATAAGCAAGTTGAATCTAGTACTTGATCCTATAACCATGTAGTCTATTTGGGTACCCCGGTACAATGGAAACCCAAATAGGGTGCGAGATATACTCAGTAGGCCACCACTAATGGTTTATAAGGCTATCTGATTAGTGAATATAAAATACTATAGTGTGAAGTAATATCAACAAAGCTATAAATAGATAAATAAATGTAACAAGTCGGGCTTAGATTAATCAAGGACACCTGGACGACCATACCTACTTCAGCCAAAACTGAAATGTCTCTGATGAGGTGTCACCATATATATATAAGTATATATATATATAATTAAATATGTATGTATGTATATATATGTACTATATATATATATATTAATATATATAGCCATATATATATAGTACAATTCAAGACCCGACGTATAACTCAGGCATCCAAGATTAGTCACTAAAGTATCCTAGAATAATGTGGTACACCAGACCCAAGTATCACAATTCATTAGGGGAAACATGCCCGAGTGTCACTAATATAAGGGATTCGTTACCCGAGGGACTCTATGCCTGAGAATCACATCATATAAGGGACATTATGCCTTCGTATCAATATATATAAGGGATGTTATGGCTGGGTAATCAAAATCAATAAGGGATTCCATTCTCGAGTATCTCAATATATAAGAGATTCAATGTTTGAGTATCACAATATAAAAGGGGCTCTATTCCTGAGGGATGTTATGCCCAATAAATCACAATGTATAAGGGATAACATGCTAGAGTATCACAATATATAAGGGAATCCATGGATGAGAATCATGAATTCATATGAAAATGGATAGGTGAACTATTCATAAGCATTTAACACCATACATGTAAAGGTATATAATAGTACATGAAAGTCTCAATGCCAAACCGATTCACCATGATCATTATTTTCAGTCAATTCAAATGTCTAAAAACTAAGAGGGCCATGTGAGAAAACATTCCCTAATGTACTTCAATTCATTAAAATCAAACTGGTTCTTTCCATAAGAATTCCATAACTCAATAGAATCATATCATTTGGGCCATTTCATTTATAATAGAATAAGAAGTTCATGGGAAGGTCCATTCCCTTCATCATTCAAATATTCCCATTAAAAATTTCCTTTTATTTAATAAGATAGTGTGCCTCATAGGTGGTTTTATTATAAAATAGGCCATGTTGGTTATCATTTACAAATTGATTAATTCAATTAAATCATTCATTACATTTTGGGTAAATAATTTTAGTTTTGTTAAGGGGTTATCCCATTTTAGGTATCACCCTCATACCTTTGAATCTCTTTCTAAAAACTTGTAATTCTTTTTAGGTGTGTGGTACTATTTGTGTACCATAGACTTGTATAGGAATATTAGTTTCTAAAATGAAACTTTTGTTTTGGACTGGAGTTTATGTGGTATTTGACCATATTTTTGGGAATTATCATCAGGTAATTCTCAGTTTTAGTGGGTTAGACATGCCAAGGGTATGGTCTGCTGCTTAAGTAGGTTGTGTGACCCTAACCTTATTCCTCTTTAGTGAAGGATGGATTGATACATCATTAGTCAGGTTAACAGTCATATGGGGTAATATAGCTTCAAGTTATAACTTTTTAAGGGAACATAATACTTGAATTCATATGAACATTAAGCATATGGAAAGTATCAAGAATGTGTTTTTTTCTTATGTAATCTCAGTGTAGTATGTGTCAGCATACAGGATATTCTCAAGTTGTTAAAGGTTATTGTAACATCCCAGGAAAATAAAGAATATGAAATTTTTATATTTATTAATATCTTTTAATTAAATGTTAATTTTATTTTAAAAGGGATTCAATATTCAATGGTGTACCTGACACGCAACAACGGGTTTCTTTGAAATCTTACGTTGCACACTAATAATATAATAATAATATTTTAAATGGTAGTTAACAACTAGCCATTATATTAAAGGGAATTAATAGAACTATCTTAAATATTATAATATATTTTTGTAAAATGTTTTTACATTCACCCAATAAATGATAGAGGCTTAAAATGTGAATGAATCCAATTTTAAGCATAAATATTCTAATATTCTTTAAAAGGTCGATTAACCGCCTTTTGATGGAGAACCATTTTTAAATCTAATTTTTGTCAAATTTCATATGTTATATTTGAAAAAACAAAATCTTTATTTATAATCGGGACTTCAAAATTTACTTTGTGTAATTTTTTGTAATTTTTCCGATAAAGTTCATTTTTATTAAATAGTGAAAATTGCTGTATTTTAATTCAAAACCTCATTTTAATATAATTTATTTATATGGTTAGATTATATTTTTAATTTCATTTAAAGTTTAATTAAAATATATTTTTACCATTTAATCCAATTGTGGTCATTTGAATTAATTTCACTTTTAAATTGGATATAAACAAGTGTCAACCTTTTGATAGATATTGTTTCTTAAAAACACGCTATTTGTTTTGACAGCGGGAATTAATTGTAAAAATAATTAATGAAAATTATATGTTTTGAATTTGGTAAAATGGAAATAAGTTTTGAATTTATAATATCAAATATATCTTAGAGTTAATTTTTGGTATTTTTCTGAAAATAATCAATTTTTTATGAATAGTGAAACCACTAAGTAGTAGTTAAAAACTGATTTTTTCGTTTAAATGAAATTTTACCACTTCAGTGAATTGAATTTCAAAAATTTGACATACATGGTTTTAATTAGTAAGTAAAATTTGGTTCAATGGGATAAAAATAAATTTGGTGAATAGTAACTTTTGAGTTTTATTAACCGTGATTAAGGGTAATTAGGGTAATTTGAGGTAAAACCAGTATTATAAAAATATAAAAAATACCTTGAAACATTTCCTAACCTTATTATATGAGTCATGGACGACCAATAAAATCCATGGGTCAATTTTGGGGTCCCATGGATCCACTTGGGTATGATAATGACATTAATAACATTTTATTTAAAGTAAAAATAAAAATGTCTCAAACATGTATTGTTTTACTAAAACAATTTTTACACGGGGTTATATAAGTTATCCTTTTGACTATAAATATTAATCAGAAATATAAAAATATTTCCTACATCATGGTAATTTTCTTATAATTTATAGACATCAAATAAATAAAATTATTTATGACACAATGATGATGCAATGTTTATGTCATTAATGAATGATTTAAATAAATAAGAAGATAAAGTTTAAAGTAATATCCAAAACTTGTCCAATTATTATTGGATGATTTTATTTAGAACATGGGACACCTTATATTTTACTTTAATGATTTTTGGACCTTTAGAAACTGAAGAATATTATATAATAAAATAATATTTTCAATCTTTCCAAAAGAGCCCCTCCTCTCCCTTATAAAAAGACCCCACTTCTTACCCCTTTATCACACTTATCGAGCCCTTTGGTTCATCAAAACTCTACTCAAATACTCTCCTAATATCCCTCTATTCATCCTAGAAGTCTTACCTTAGGCAGAAAGAACTTCAAGAAACCCTTTTGGTTCAAACCAAGAGGAGTTACCCGATTTAAAGGTAATGTCTTCTCTCATGTTCTTTTGTTTTATTTTGCTTCTACAACCCCTTTAACTCTATTTATTACTTTATTTTGTAACGAAAAAATTATCTTAAATATACTAGGATGTTTTTATGAGAAGTATTATAGCTACACTTACACACACCTCCATCTAATGGGTGAAGAACTACTGTTTCTGTGGATGATGAACTATTGCCTCACAAAATGATGATTGTTCAATTATCTTCTACTGCCTCTCATGGTGACCATTATGATGGAACTTTATTTATATGTAATATATATTATATTTATATTGTTTCAATTCTTCTTCATTTTTCATTTATATCATACCTTTATGGTTTCCATAATGGGTAAACGCAATAATTTCATTTGAGGAAGTGCGGACTACCGCCCCCTCAAAATGATGTGACTCGTTTATACCATATGAGGATCATATAAAGGATAGAATTTATGAAATTATGTAACATATATGACATATATGTTATACTGAAATTATAATATACTTATGTACCACTATGTTTTCATTCCATTAAAATATAAAATATAAATGAAATTAGCGTTCATGCGTACTTACGACTTACCGTCTCTATGAACGGTGCATTTTATTTCTTATCTCCAAATGCTATGTACTATTATAAACACTTATATCTACTGGATATATATGATATATATGACATCTAAATGATGAATATCATTTTTGAGATAACATACTTTTGACCACATGGACAATTTATAATTATAACAAGTTCATTTTTTACTTAAGTTATGAACATTGAGAAAATGTCCGATATGAACTCAAATAATTAACTAATTTTTATAGTAAGTTAATAAGTAATATAAAAGTAAAAATAAATTTGAAAAACATTCTTAATCTAGTAGTAATTAACTTAAGTTTATTATTTATGAATAACAAGGAACATACGAGCGAGTCATGTTGGACAACAAGGTAAGGGGATTTCTTATCTCACTTTTAATTCAGTGGGATTTCAATTGTTCACCACTTATTTCATGAATGTGGTGTATTGTGTACTTCCATTGGATATATATATATATTATCTGTATTCTATTTATATTCATGTTATTATGTGATTCTTTTGGTGGTTTGTAGTTGTTGGTCATACGACTCGATTGAAAACAACGTGGTATGGGATTTTCATATCACTTATTATTCTCGTGATATTCATGGTATATTTGCCTCTATTTCCTTTTTTGTATTGTATGTACTGACCAGGATTTTACTCTTTGTGTAATATAATTTAATTTATGGGTATTTACATCTTCATTGTATGATCCTTCTTTCATGGGGTGTACGTTTCGAAAGTTACCAAATCAGTAAGGGATCCTTTCACCCTCCTCTTTTAAGTCATGACTTCCTTTATATTGAGGGTATGTTATTATTTGTTCTCATTACTTTAAATTTCATGTATAATTGTTGAGATACCCTTTTTTTCTCCCATCAATTTGTTTTTTTGAAATTTTAAGTGACGCCGTTAGGCTGCCGAATTTCTCGTAAAAGAAATCACATCTTCTCTTTTCTTTCATGTCTCATTTTCATGTGGTATGTCATTAAAATATCCATACCATGCTATTAATAAGTACCCATACTATATTATGAATTATTTATGAGTGGGTTACCCTTGTCCCCTCTCTTTTAAATGTTTTCTAAAACCATGTTATATAGTCGTTATGCTGTAGAAATTTCGTCTCAAAATTTATATCTCTTTTTCTCCAGAAATTCATTTGTTTTATTTATGTGAATACCCAGACCTATTTAGTTTATTTGTGTGTTCATAAATATATAAATATGATTTATTTTATTCTGTAATTTACATACATATAACCCTCACTCCCTTTCCTTGGGTTATAAATGGCATAATGACCATATTTTTATGAACTTTTAAAACGTCACAATCTTGAAATGAAAACCATTTCTTTTATTCTCCATGGGTTATTTATGAAATGTTTGATTATGATATATGTGGATCACATGAAAGTAAAGAAATATTAAGGGTGCACTCTAATATCACTCCAATGCATTGGGTAAATATTTAATCTCTAGAGATGACGAGTTTCACGATACCTTGGTGAATAACCTTGGTAATTTTTATGACACCTTGGGGATGGACCTTGGTGATATTTTCATTAATTTCTAAATAAAATGTTATAGCCACATATTCAAGTATGTTTCAAGTTATTTTCATTAAGATATTCCTATACATCCATTGCTCATGTCTTTATGTTTTCATTCAAGTTCTTATTGATATCACGAGTAAACTGATTCCATGTTTACCCTTATTGGGCCTCTGCTCACCCCTTACTTTGATGTATGTCTCCAGGATATGATATAAAGTATTTTTACATAGTATGAACATATTATGAAGCCTTACAAGTGTATTAGAAGAATGTTTTATGTTGTTTTCATGTTCTATGTCCCTGATTTCCAAGACACTAGACTTTTAAGATCCTCTGTTTGTAAATTGTAATGAAAAGTTATGAAATAAAATGGCGGGATGCTATAGTTAGTATGAAATGATAGTTTAGTTATTTATGGAAATTATGATATGAAAAAATTAGTAATAACCCTATAAAATGTTTAAAAATAGCAAAACTTCCTGGTATTTCGGGTGAGTATAGAGTAAGTGGTTTATCAAGCAAATACACCCCTGTCTGGATACGAGCAGAACTATCTAAATGTTTTGGGATGAAAATGAAAGGTATAAGAAAAACTTCAAGGTTAAAACATGTTAGGGTTATTTTTGAAGTTTTATAAAAAGGACAACACATAGACCGTGTGACAACCTGTCGCATCGGACAAAGCTGTGGGAATCGAACCCACAACCAAAGTGCGATTGAGTTTTATCACCCACCACTAGCCTACGTGAAGTCCCTTGTTAGTAGACTTATTATTTTTAGTTAAATGATTTTATGGATCAAGAATAAGTTTAATTTTGAAAGATATTTATTATCAAATGGATATCCTTAGTACAGGGAAATGACTTTGTGATTAAATGATAAAATTTATTTTGGAAGATGTTTTCTCTTTTGGAATACTATATGCCTAAGGAAAATAAAATACTATAGGATTTCAATTGTAGAGGAATGGTTGAATTTTATTTATTTTTTAAGAAAATATTTATTTATTGTGGACACATTGTGATTTGGGTTATTTCTAGAAAATGATTAACTTAGCATAGAGAATATGCGATTAGGTTAATTACACTTTAGTATGAGACTTTAAGAGTAGTCGATGTTATTTGGGGATAAATGTTAAGATTTATTGTGGAAGACTATGTGATTAAATCCTTCTAGGTTTTGGGTTTCAATATTAGTTTGGATTATTTTGAATAATTTTAAGTAAGATTGTGTATTGAATGGTCTTTCTGGAACTTTGGGTACTATTTGTTGAATTTTGGAGATTAATAGTAGTATTTCTTTTTATAAAGGATTATCGTTTTTGGGGATTATACGATCTCATACTAACCATTTTTGGTTTTAGTTGATGACTAAAGACAAGGGAAATATATAGTTATTCTTTTGTAGATTATGTGATTCTCTAGACTATGATTCTTGTGATTTTTATGTGACCATGTCCTTTTGAATTCTCATTTGTTTGGAGAAACGATTAGTTTTTGGTAGAAAAATAGTAAAGGATGAAACTCTACTTGAAGGTCTATATATTTCCTTATGTTTTTTTCAATGTAGTAAATGAATTCATCAAAATTATGAAAAGTAACGTAAAACAAAAACTTTGCTGGTTTACATTTCCTATTGGGTAATCAAAGTTTGTTTAACACATCATAAGTGTGTGATTTTCTGGTGGTTAATTTTCTCCTAATCATGTTTTCTATCACTCTCCATCAGAACTTGACGCTTTGTTTTCTCTTCCATATCCATGTTTTCCTACATGGAATCCTAGTATGGGTTAACTCGGGTGACCTTTTTACTTCTCTTTCTTTTTTTAAAGTTATAGTTTTACTGACTCTTTTTCTGATGTGGAACTTTCAATGAAGTTTTCAAGCCCAATTTTAAAATTGCAAGGACTCAATTTTCAAAAGGGGGAAGAATGTAACATCTGAGAAAAATAAAGAATATGAAATTTTCATATTTATTAATATCTTTTTATTAAATATTAATTTTAGTTAAAAGGGGATTCAATATTCAATGGCGTACCTGACACGCAACAACATATTTCTTTGAAATCTTACATTGCACATTAATAATATAATATTATTATTTTAAATGGTAGTTAACACCTAGTCGTTGTATTGGAAGGAATTAATAGAACTAACTTAAATATGATAATATATGTTTGTTAAATGTTTTTACATTCACCCAATAAATGATAGAGGCTTAAAATGCGAATGAATCCAATTTTAAGCATAAATATTCTAATATACTTTAAAAGGTCGATTAACCGCCTTTTGATGGAGAACCCTTTTTAAATCTAATTTTTGTCAAATTTTATATGTTATATTGAACAAAATAAAATCTTTATTTAGAATCAGGACATCGAAATTTACTTTGTGTAAATTTTTGTTATTTTTCCGATAAAGTTCATTTTTTTAAATAGTGAAAAATGTTGTATTTTAATTAAAAACCTCCTTTTAATATAATTTATTTATATGGTTATATTATATTTTAAATTGGGTTTAAAGTGTAATTAAAATATATTTTTACCATTTAATCCAATGGTGGTCATTTGAATTAATTTCACTTTGAAATTGGACATAAACAAGTGTTAATCTTTTGATAGATATTGTTTCTTAAAAACACACTATTTGTTTTGGCAGTGGGAATTAATTATAAAATTAATTAATGCAAATTATATGTTTTGAATTTGGTAAAATGGAAATCATTTTTGTATTTCTAATATCAAATATAACTTAGGGTGAATTTTTGTTATTTTTCTGGAAAACATCAATTTTTGATGAATAGTGAAACCACTAAGTAATAGTTAAAAACTGAATTTTTTTGTTTAAATGAAATTTTACCGCTTTTGTGAATTGAATTTCAAAAATACAATATACATGGTTGTAATTATTAAGTAAAATGTGGTTCAATGGGATAAAAATAAATTTTGGTGAATAGTGACTTTTGAGTTTTATTAACCGCGATTAAAGGTAATTAGGGTAATTTAAGGTAAAAATAATATTATAAAAATAAAAAAAATACCTTGACACATGTCCTAACCTTATTTGATGATTCATGGCCGACCAAGACAATCCATGGTTCATTTTGGGGGCCCCATGGAGCCACTTGATATGATAATGACATTAATAACTTTTTATTTAAGGTAAAAATAAAAATGTCACAAACTTGTATTTCTTTACTAAAACATTTTTTACATGGGGTTATATAAGTTATTTTTTTAACTATAAATATTAATTATAAATATAAAAAAATTTCCTATATCATGGTAATTTTTTTATAATTTTTAGACATCAAATAAATAAAATTATTTATGACACATTGATGATGCAGTGTTTATGTAATTAATGAATGATTTAAATAAATAAGAAGATAAAGTTTAAAATAATATCCAAAATTTGCCCAATTATTATTGGATGATTTTATTTTGAACATGGGACACCTTATATTTTACTTTAATTATTTTTTTACCTTTAGAAACCGAAAAAAATTATATAATAAAATAATATTTTCAATCTTTCCAAAAGAGCCCTTCCTCTCCCTTATAAATAGACCCCACTTCCCAACCCTTTATCACACTTCTCAAGCCCCTTGCCTCGTCCAAACTCTACTAAAATAATCTCCCAAGATCCCTCTCTTCATCCTAGAAGCCTTACCTTAGGTAGAAAGAACTTCAAGAAACCCTTTTGGTTCAAACCAAGAGGAGTTACCCGATTTAAAGTTAATGTCTTCTCTTATGTTCTTTTGTTTTATTTTGCTTCTCCAACCACTTAAACTCTTTTTATTCCTTTATTTTGTAACAACACCAGTATATTTAATACACTAGGATGTTGTTATGGGAAGGATTTTAGCTACACTTACACACACCTCCATCTAATGGGTGAATAACATACTGTTTCTGTAGAGGGCGAACTACTGCCTCACGAAACCATGATTGTTCAATTATCTTCTAGAACCTCTCATGTTGGCCATTATGATGGAACTTTATTTAAATGTGATATATATTATATTTATATTGTTTAAATTCTTCTTTATTTCTCATTTATAGCATACCTTTATGGTTTCCATAATGGGTAAATGCGATAATTTCATTTGAGGAAGTGCGGACTACCACCCCCTCAAAATGATATGACTCGTTCATGCCATATGAGGAACGTATAAAGGATAGAATTTATGAAATTATGTAACATATATGACATATATATTATAGTGAAATTATAATATACCTATTTATCACTATGTTTTCATTCCATTAAAATATGAAATAGAAATGAAATTAGCGTTCATGTGTACGCACGACTTACTGTCTCTATGAATGGTGCATTTTATTTCTTATCTCCAAATGCTATGTACTATAATAAACATGTATATATACTGGATATATATGATATATATGACATCTAAATGATTCATATCATTTTTGAGATAAAATAATTTTGACCACATGGACAATTTATAATTATAACAAGTTCATTTTTGACTTAAGTTCTGAACATTGACAAAATGTCCGATATAAACTCAAAAAAATTAACTAATTTTTATTGTAAGGTAATAATTAATATAAAAGGAATAATAAATTTTAAAAATATTCTTAAGCTATTAGTAATTAACTTAAGTTTATTATTCTGGAAGAACAAGTAACATACGAGTGAGTCAAGTCGTACAACGAGGTAAGGGGATTTCCCATCTCACTTTTAATTCAGTGGGATTTAATTTGTTCGCCACTTATTTCATGAATGTTGTGTATTGTGTAATTAAATTGGATATATATATATATATATTATCATTATTATCTTTATATTCATTGTATTATGTGATTCTTTTGGTGGTTAGTAGTTGTTGGTCATACGACTTGATTGAAAACAACATCTTAAGGGATTTTTATCTCACTTCTTATTCCCGTGAGATTCATGGTATATTTGCCTCTATCTCCTTTGTTGTGTTGTATGTACTGCCCATTATTTTAATCTTTGTGTAATATTATTTAATTTATGGTTATTTACATCTTCATTGTACGATCCTTCTTTCATGGGGTGTACTTTCAAAAGTTACCAAATCAGTAAGGGATCCTTTCACCCTCCTCTTTAAAGTCATGAATTCCTTTATGTTGTTCCTTATATTTTCCATCTCTTTATGTTGAGGGTATGTTCTTATTTTCTCTAATTAATATCCATTTCATGTCTAATTGTTGAGATACCCTTTCCTCTCTCATCAATTTCTTTTCTGAATTTTTAAGTGACGTCGTTAGGATGCCAAATTTCTCGTAAAAGAAATCACATCTTCTCTTTTCTTTCACGTCTTCTTTTCATGTGGTATGTAATTAAAATATCCATAACATGATCTTAATCAGTACCAATACTGTATTATGAATTATTTATGAGTTTTTGACCTTTTTCCCCTCTCTTTTCAATGTTTTCTAAAACCATGTTATATAGTCGTTAGGCTGTAGAAATTTCGTCTTAAAATTTATATCTCTTTCTCTCCAGAAATTCTTTTGTTTTATTTATGTAAATACCCAGACCTATTTCGTTTCATGGGGTGTTAATAAATATATAAATATGATGTATTTGATTTATTTTATTCTGTAATTGACAAACATATAACCCTCACTCCCTTTCCATGGGTTATAAATGGCATAATGACCTTATTTTTATGATCTTTTAAAACGTCACGATATTGAAATGAAACCCATTTTTTTTATTCTCCATGGTTTATTTATTAAATGTTGGATTATGATATATGTGGCTCACATGAAAGTAAATACATATTAAGGTTGCGCCCTGATAGCACTACAATGCATTGGGTAAATATTTAATCTCTAGAGATGACAAGTTTCACGATACCTTGGTGAATAACCTTGGTAATTTTTATGACACCTTGGGGATAGACCTTGGTGATATGTTCATGAATGTCTAAATGAAATTTTGTAGCCACATATTCAAGTATTTTTAAAGTTATTTTCATTATGATATTTCTATAAATCCATTTCTCATGTCTTTATGTTTTCATTCAAGTTTTTATTGATATCACAAGTAAACTGATTCCATGTTTACCCTTATTGGGCCTCTGCTCACACTTTACTTTGATATATGTCTCCAGGATATGAGATGTGGTATTTTTACATAGGATTAACATATTATGAATCCTTACATGTTTATTAGAAGATTTTTTTATGTTTTTTTCATGTTTTATGTCCCATATTTCTAAGACACTAGACTTTATAGATCTTGTGTTTGTAAATTGTAATTAAAAGTTATGAAAAAAATTTTGGGATTCTATAATTATAATGAACTGTTTAAGTTTGGTGAAAACTATTTAATCTTGGTCTGTTATACATAGATCATAGTTCATCTCCAATGTAGAGTGACCCAAGATTATAATGAAATTAAACTTATCCCAATGCTTGGGATGACATTATCAAAGGATCAAGTGTTTGACATGCTGGTCTATTTATCTGGCTTCTATGCCTAATGTTATGGTGCACGTAGATATAACTCGGTTGGAGAGTCACATAAAATTATAAGTGTGAATCTAATCTAGTGATATTGATTGGCAAGTTATCCATGTATTTTCATATTAGCACTTTCTAAATCATGATGTCCATCTCTAGGAACCACGATCATTGGTTGATAGAGCATGTGCCTAAGGATGGGATCCCTCTC
This sequence comes from Viscum album, assembly GCA_963277665.1. Lineage (NCBI taxonomy): Eukaryota > Viridiplantae > Streptophyta > Magnoliopsida > Santalales > Viscaceae > Viscum > Viscum album. The sequence continues at coordinate 750,874,192 of OY728132.1, read as the reverse complement.
TTAGTAAATCCAACAATAAGGAAACTCCTAAGGTGGGGAGTGTTTCTTCCTTTTGGGTTAAATATGTCCTTCTGGGTAGAGGGAGTGAAAATGTGGAAAGACCACTTGGAAATGGTCAGTTTTTCTTAGAATGACCAGTGGTTGGTAACCTTTTCTTTTAAGTCTATCCTCACAAGGCAGCATGATGATTAAGGGTTGGTTGAGTATGAAACCTTTTAAAACACTGTTAGTCAATGATAGACTTTGGTGGTTGTGTTTGAGTGTCCTTGGGATGCCTCTGGTAGTGTTGGTATCGTGGTCAGTTGTTGATTTATTGGTAGGTGAAGTTGAGCTTTTTTCTAGAATAAGTTGTCCATTATTGGTTTGACTATTCCTCTTTTTAACTACTGGGTATAGTTGGGTGAAAACTATATCGGGAACTTCATTTTGATTTAGTGGAAGTTTCTCAGGTACTCTCTATAAATTGGTCAAATCCCCTTAGTGTAATATCACATAAAATACAGTCATGTCCCCTATCTTGACGTTGTATGGATGCTTTGGGAGAGCATCGGTTGTACTCCATGCTATGTTTTAAAACCATTGGGATTGTTAATTGGTCTCTATTAGGGTATCCTATAGAAGTATGGTTTTCCTTAGAAACAAAGTTAGTCCTGGGTAACACCTTGGTTCTTAAGTAGTAATTCCATGGTCAAACTCATAGACACTAGTTGTTCCCTTTGACAGGATTTCCAGAAGGATGCCTCTTTGAGATCAGTTAATGTTCTTGGTATGTGGATGTTCGGCTTTCTACTAAAGACTCTCTTGTAAGAACTATTTTACAGTTTACCATGGATGATCTCTTTGGTTACTAGTTCTTGATTATGAAGATACCCCAAACTTGCAGTTATCTCAGATTCATTGTTTCAAACGGTAATGATCCAAGTATGTTGGATCATGTTTTCATTCATGTTCATGTTGAGGCATGATAGATTAAAGTGGGTTTTTTGGATAGATACATAACCATAAGTTGGAAATAGGCTTTAGTGAGTGTGATTTGGAAAATCTTAGGTTTCCTCCATCTAAATGCATTATGTCTAGCTTTTGAAATGCATCAGCCATCTAAGTTGAGTGCTTTGAGGGTAGTTGACCGAAGACAGTGCAATTGGTTATCCCTCTCTCTCTTGTCATATGTGGTTGATGAGGAACTTCTTAATGGAACGTTTTCAGGTTGAGGAATGTGTGGTAAATTTCGATCGAGACTTTCCCTAAAAAAATTCTCGAATAGGCCTCTGATTTTGATTAGGAGTCAACCGGCCATTTATGTTTTGAATCATGCCAAGAGCATTGTTGGAGCGCTGAGGGCATCCTTAAATCGATTTTCCCATCAGTGGAATATTGTGGCTCAGTTTGGGACTTTAAAATTCTAGAGCCTAATGGTAAAGTAGATGATTATGTAATCATGTATCAGGTAATACAGGCTCAGGTAGGTTTCGTCTCATTTCCTATGTTTGAAAAAACAAGCATTAAATTGAATTTCTACGACTTATGTGCCATGTGTTAAGGTGACGATTGATGGTGCATTGGAAATTTAGTAATGAAACATGGTCATTCAAGATGACTTCATGACTTGAGTAGGTTGATGTTCTCTTCATTTCACCAAGGCTTCTTAGGGGTGATAATTTTTTAGGTGGGGCAATTGTAGCATCCCATATTTTTAGACCAGATGAAATTCCAAAAAACAATTGATTTTTTTATTGGTTGGTGGATGGGCCAGTTCATTAACCAATCTTCAGAATAAATTTTCGTGATTTGTAACACTTAAAAGGGGGTTTTAGGCTTGGTTAAAGGCATGAGATGTTTTGAGGGTGGTTTGTTGAATTTTGAGAGCACTAGTCCCCAAAATATCAAGTTTGAGATGGATTGGTAAGGGTGCATGGTTTTTCTGAAACCCTAAGACTCACTAGTGAAAAATATATGAAACCTATAAGAGATAAGAAGTTATCCACATGGCATGTTCATGGTTTCTCAAACTGTGCACCCATCCAACTCGCTTAGTTCCATTTAGGCAGTGTGTGTGAACTATTCATCACATTATTGGTGCATGGTTGGTCAAACCATGTGGTGAAACCATGAGGGTGTGTGGTTTCTAGAAAGTGGGAGCCGCATGGTTTCCACAAGATTTTTCCAAACCGTGCATTCCTATTTTGAAGGGTGAAATTAAAAAATTTCCCTTAATGATGTTTTAACCTCTTTTCTTTCTTCCTTTATCTGATTTTCAATAGGATCCTCCTTCTTCCTCATGCATGAAGCCCCTCCTCCTTGAAGGTAGGGTTCTTGATATCTCCTTCATCCTTTGTCCAAACAAATCACTGTCAGAAGAATCATAAAGCTTTAGGTAAGCTTTACACTACCCTTACATCTATTTCTCATTGATTCCCTCCTCAACTGCACTATTTTATGTGACCTAATTCACCCTATTTTCAGGGAACTCATCCATTTCTTTGATTCCTCTTGAACCATACCAAATAAATGCTTGATATCAGATGTGTGAGTCATCCTCGGTATAAGGTAAGTGGTCTAGTTATTTCCTTCAAGTTTTTTTGCTTTTCATATATTACACTATTCTACTACATGCTGGAATCTTCTAGTGATTCCTACCTTTTTTCAAATAAATTAAATTGAGTATGTCACCATGTAGGGATTAACCCTAGTGTGCAGTGAATCACAACTTTGGGTGATCGATTTGGATCTTTCCACTTTTATGGGTGTGGTTCCTCCTTGGAATCCTAATTCCCTTGATATTAAATTTCTTTCAACACCCTTAAGGGTTTTTTGCACCCTTGATAAAATCATTGCACTAATGAATTGAGTTAGCATTGAATATTGGTCATGATTTAGCCCTTGAGCTAAATTATCACGTTTCATGTCATGGTTGAACTCTTGAAATGAAGTGTTTTAGATTAAATTGGTTGAGTGACTCTAGTGAAATGCCTTATAATTTATGCTTATATATTATGTCGGTTCTTAAATGGTTATGTGTTGTGATTCATGTCTGGATTATGTCTTTCCTTGAACTCTTTCCTTGAGAAGAAATTAAATTATTTAAATTGAATGAAATGAATTATTGAATAACAATGTCATATTTTTCTAATAAACCCCCTCGATGAGGTGCACTATCTTCAAATGGAAAAGGACATATGTGTATTATTTGTAGCCTAGTGCTTATGATTATGCCTCATGCCTTATTCCTATGTATCCTTATCCCATAGTTATATGGATCCAATTAAAGGTTTGGGAATGCCTGTTTATTGGATTACATATGCTATACCCTATTGATGTGTGATATTGGTTGGGTCGGGAGAAAACACATGTCCCGACTTAAGGTCACCATGGATGGACTCTCCATGCTTGGATTTGTATGATTTGATGCTCTCAGAGTAATCCTTTGGCTTTCCTTGGATGGTCTCTCAGGGTGGATCACTATAATCATTATTAACATTGGTTCCCTATGGGAGAAAATGTGGATAGACCCATTGGAAAGATGGCTACACCTTGCCTCAGGTGATACTTGGTCCCCTATGTGAGATAATTGGTATGACCATAGAGTTATCATGCCATAAGTGATATAAGGGATTCCATTAGGGTTCACCTCGGATGGACTTGGTGGTATTGGTTATTATGAGGGATCCTATAGTGACACTTGAAATTCCATTAAAGATTTCTTATAATTGTCTCAAGATGCCATTACTGGATTTGATGAATGTTTTCATGGGTTAATTGTGATGTCTTATTATTATTATTGATGTTATGATTATAAAGTGGTATCTAAATTCTCGGATGATTTCCTCTGGGTGTGAATGCTAAGAAAAATAACAAGTTTAGAGTCAACCTACTTCTATTATTTCATTTATACTACCATTTTTATACCATTTTACTTCTACAGGTCTCCTTGGTTCAGACATCTAGCTTAGGTCGAAGTTGGTAGAATCATTCGGGAATCTGTTTAGAGACCCAAACCAAAGTGTTGTTTATTTATTTTTGTATCAACTTTCTTAATTTATGTTGGTAAAATATTAATTTTTATAGACCATTAACTTGAATTGGTCTATACATCATTGGTGGTGGACTACTGGGATTTTATCTCACACCCTACTCGAGTCTCCATTGCACTGGGGCACCTGAGAAGATATTTATGTTCATAGGTCCTTGGTTGATTTTTTCTTCTATTATTCTTGTACCTAGGAGTTAGAAGCATAGGAATGATATGGATCTCAGGATGAATGTGGAGATCACCATTGGGGATTTTATTTCTTTTCCTTATTCATATACTACCTTGTATCATGTGTCTTGTTGTATGTCTATTGTTTTTAGTTATGTATCATCATCTGAACATGAATGCATTTTTTATATTTTTATTGGGAATATTTTATATAAATATTATATTATTATTATACTACTATCTTTTTCATCTCTTAATACTTTTAATATTGTCTGTAATTTATTTCTTAATACATCATTGTTCTACTTTGATCACGAGGGTATAGTCTCCCTGCTATCACCTCCTCAGATCCTCGCTAGTAGTCTGAAAAATCTAGCATATGGGGAGGTGAACTTGAGGCCATGTGGTGACTAGTATGTATACTTTCTTAGTGTTTAATTAGGAAATAATGTTATAGGTGAGGTGTAGCATGACTTGGATGTTTTCTACTGGGAGACATGTTAGTTTCTGGGAATTGTCGATGGAATTCTAGAACGATTATCACTATTTTTCTAGGCTAGGATATGATATGGATATCCCTTTCTCTCTCCTTTGCATTTTTTAGTTTCAAAATATACATATTTGTATCCATGTTGAATGGATTTCTATTATTCTATTATTGTGGGTGGAAGAGACACGACCTTCAGTCCACCTACATGATGTGTTGATCTCCTTTTGGTTGTATGAGTTTACCTTATTGCTTTGGGTTGATATTTTTACAATCTATTCCTATCATGTCTATTACTATTATCCCTTCATCTTTTGGGGCTTCCTACTGGGTATGTATATGCTCACACCTTCTAGGATTTTCCTACACATATCGTGTCATATATAGACAATGGACAAGTTAGCGATGACTACAGAGGATCTTAGGGATACCTTAGTGCATTGACCACATATAGTGGTCAAATCATGGATATTTGGAGTGGGGACCTCTTATAATTCTACTTTTATAGTTTTTTAAGGTTGGTACATATTTTTTGTTGTGCATTTATTTTTTTCCTTTACTTTTTAGTATACATTGTAGTACTCTTGTACACCTTAGAGGTTTTACATGCTTGTTTTATATTCCAGACATTGCATCTTTTTATTATTATTCCTCTACACTTTTTCATCGAGATGGTCATGAATGTGATTATAGGTAAATTTGGTAAATTCCTCCCTATTTTATTTGTGCCTTTCAATTATTTTCACCAACCCCTAGACTATGGAGGCAATCTTGGGGTAGTTGCGGCTCAAGAATAATTAGCGGAAGGATTTTGTGAACTCACCTCCAAGTTTAAAGTTCTTAAAAGTAAATACATTCTTGTTGTTAATCAGAAGGATAGTTATTTTAAATAAAATGAAAGATTAAAGGAAGAAAATGAGAAGACAAAATATTTTATCTCAAAAAAACGATGAATATCAAACTTGAAGATTTGATTTATTATTGAAAGAAAAAGAAGGTTTAAAAATTGATTTAGATAAAGTTAAAGGTAATAGGGTTTGTCTAAAGGATCAAACTAACATTGAAAATTTATAAAATACAATAAAAGAACTTTAAAAATCCCATGAAAAGTTCACCCAAGGTGAGAAAAATTTTGAATTTCATTTTCAAATCCATACATCAAGGGAAATGTGCTTTTGGGATTGGTTACTCTAATCAAGCAAGAACCTCTAGATAATTCCAAAAATACCACTTTTGTTAATGTAATCTCTCAATATAATTTTTTAAATTAATAAAAAAATATTGGCCATTTGATTTATTAATCCAACTGTAAAATATTTTGTTATAGAAGACCCAAATCCCTTCTTCTCCCTTCAAATTATTATTTTAAAAATATTTTTCAATGAAATTATTTTTTCCAAAATCACTTTTGGCAAACATTTTTTGGCCAAAATTTTGGTTACTAAAATATATTGTCTCTTAAATTTTTCTATAGGAAAATTTTCTCAAGAGTGATTCTTAAGGATATACATAGTATATTGATAGTGAGTTATTGAGGCATATGTGTGGGAAACTACACTGAGTTAAACCACCTTAAGGAGCTTTATGGTGGGTATATCTCCTTTTGCAGTAAATTAAGGAGTAAGATCATCAATATAGGTACTATTGGATTTTCAAACTCCAATTATATTAAATATGTTTTATATGTTAATTTTTTGAAGCATAATTTACTTAGTATTAGTCAATTATATGATAGTTTGTTTAAAGTTTCATTTGTAAATGATGTTTGCAAAGTTTTTGATTCCCATGGAAAACTTTTATTTTCCACTTCAATATTTTAAAATGTTTATGTCATTTATTTTAAATCCCTCTCAAGACAAAAAAATTAAATTTTTTAGTGCAAAAGATATCGATTCATGGTTATAGTATAGAGATATGGGTCATTGTAGCACTTGATCACTAGTGAAATTTAACCAAAAACATCTAGTATGAAATTTACCAAATTTTCATTTCAAAAATTACATTGTGTGTGAACCATGCCATCATTATAAACAACACAAGTCATCCTTTAAATATAAAAAATAACTTTCAACCTATAATTCCCTTGAACTTATACACCTACATATTTTTATAATAACCCAAGTGGTTATTATAGGAGGTAAATCATACTCATTTTTAATTGTGGATGATTATGCAATATTTAATTTGGTTTATTTTTTGGCAGATAAAAGTGAGTCTTAAAAAGTATTCATTAAATATACCAAGTAGGTTGAAAATGAAAAATGTTATAATATCATTTACCTTAAAATTTATTAGTGGTTAGAGTTTGAAAATAATAATTTTGATGATTTTTGTGTATCACAAGTTTACCACCATTATTTTTCCACTCCTATAACTCCCCAAAAAATGGGGTTGCTAAAAGAAATAAAACTTTTCAAGAAATTGGTCAAACTATACTTATTTAATTCAAGTGCCCTAAATTTTTTTGGTTTAATGCTATCAACACCACATATTATACCATTGACCATGTACTCATAGACCCATTCTTAAATAAACCCCTTATTAGATTTAAAAAGTTAAATTACCTAAGGTTGGTTATTTTAAGGTGTTTAGTTGTAAATTTTTTATTCTTGACACCCAATATAACCTTGATAAATTTGACACTATATTAGATGAAGGTTTCATACGTATTACAGCTCAAGTAAAGATTATTGAGTTTTCAATAAAAGAACTAAGACTATTTAAGAATTAATTCACGTCAAATTTGATGAGAATTTTCCCAAAACTCATCCTCAATTTGATGATATTGAGGTAGAACATGAAAACTTAATCTTAAATGAACCTCAACCTCCTATAGAAATTGAAGTTGAGAAAGAACCTAGACCTTTACCGAAGGAATGGGTTAAATCTGACAACCATCCTCTTTAAAATTTTATCAATGGTTTTTTTATTCAGTACTCACACCAGGAGTTCCATTTTAAATGAAGTAGAACATCAAGATTTTTTCTCACACCTAGATCCCAGAAGTTCCATAGGATTGAATAACAACTCAGAAGGGGGGTTGAATCGTTTGTTAAATTTTTTATAAGTTTAAAAATATTTAGAAACTGAACCCAAGAAACATATTAAGATTTATTTCCTTATCAACTTTTAGTAAATTATCTTGCATGAAAAATTAGTAAATAAAGTAAAGCACACAATATTTACAATATTTGGCCTCCGTGTGAGAACCTGCATCCTTACCATATCCACTCCTGTTGGTATATCAAAATCCACAATTATGAATAAGTGAATACAACTTATTTTAACTCCGGTTAGACACCTTCTATCTCCCAATAGGAAATATTATACTAAATACCATCAGTTTATAATGATTTCTTATAAAATAATTGAGCCAAACAAAATAATAAAGACTTTATTGAAACTAATCTACAATTGCTTTGTATGAATCCTTAGTCTGATTTTTCTAGATCTTATTTTCTAAATCTGATGATTTGGGATATAACTCTTTCAATATAATCAGTATGAATTTGATTCTATCAATACAATTATTCTAGATCTGATTCTCACAATATGATGAGTCTAGATATGATTCTATCAATACGATGGACTCAATACAATGAAATCATTATCAATATACAAAACTCAAACTTTGCTCAAATGCTCAATATGATCTTCTTCAGTCTGATTGACTCAATCTGATTGACTGGATACAATCCTTTTCAACATAATCTTTTTTAGTCTAATTGACTGGATATGATCTTCAGTGCTCCACCTTTTCTACTTGCATAAAAAATCACTAATGAATGAATGATATGAGGAAGTATTTATAGGCATCTCAGAAAAATAAGAGAGGGAAACTTAAAACATTTCCCCATATTCTCAGATTTTAAAACTCTGAAAATCTGTCTCATTGAAAATTTAACTTTGAATTCTTCAATCCTCCTTATATTTCTCAGAGATTTACCCAAAATTTAATTTCAATTTTAAACACTTAAATTCTTCATATAACTTCTCGAATTTTATTTTTGAGTATTCTTCATAATAAACTCATTATGAATCGGTTTACTTCTCATCTCATTAGGAATATGTTTCCTTTTACACTCATTATGATTTTATTTTTGAGTATTCTACATAATCAACTCATTATGGATCATTTTCCTTCTTATCTCATTAAGAATCTGTTTTCTTTTATGCTCATTATGATTTCTATTTTCTTCTCAAATCATTACGATTTATATTTCCTTCTTAGTTCATAATGATTTATATTTCCTTCTCATCTCATTATGATTTCTATTTGTTTCTCATCTCAGTCTGATTGAATTCTCATTGTGATCGAATTCTCATTATATTGGAATTTCTATTATGATAGAATATTCATATTGAAACTCTGAAATTCTTCAAACTTCATCAGCTTCACTATTCTGAATTATAGATCTGATCTTATGAAACATTCTACCTTTGATGGATTTATTTATAATGATCGAATCCCAATTATGATGGGATTATCATTATGATAGAATTTCTTATTATGATGGAATTATTCACTCTTAATTTTTAAATTTCTTCAAAACTCTCAGCCATTTTTTCAAAAGCTTTTATTATGAAAATTTTCATGATCTGTGAGAACTTATTGACCCGCAAAGAATCATCTGATTTGGTTTAGAAAGTATGAAAACTTTCTAACTCTTCATTTCACAAAATTATTTAAAAACTCTTTAGTAAAAAAATTACTTCTTCACTTAGTAACTTATTTCTTTCTCTAATTACGAAAAGGGAAAACTTCTAGAAAACAATAATTTATACCTTTAATTATTTTGGATCCAATGATCTGAATATGATGTAGATGGATATGATACTCTGATTCCAATAAATATTTATTATGATGGATATGGGTCTGATTCCTAAATAACAAAAAAATTCTTTTAAAAAGAGGTTATTTGTCAACAAAAACAATACGTTATTAATATAAAACACCATAAATGTTATTTAATCTCCCTCATTGGATTTTTTGAAAACCCTTCTTAACAACTTTTGTAGATCTCTAAAAATTTTTCACAACTCAAGTTCTATGAAAAACTAGAGTTTTTGGATTTTATGAAAATATAATCTTTCTAAAAAGAGAGTTTCCTGACTCCAAACTGCTGGATAAAGTAATGTTTTTAAGGAATTCAATCCCTCAGTGACAAGACAATTTTGTGTCCATGTAAAGATAACTCCCCCTCACTTTTCTTTTCTATCACTTCTATTTTTCTCTCCCCTATTTTATAATAACCACTTCTTTATATTCATTTAAGAAAGATAATGAAAAATGTCTTAAAAAGTACAAAGTTTTTAATTTCTTTCCCCATTTTTCAACACAATCCAAAGTACGGTGAGGGTTCTTTCTTATGATGTTTAAGAAGGCAAGGGAGGAGGCTGAACATGAAGTTGCATCCTTAATTCCAAAAACCTTTCTTTCAGCATTAATTTTGTAAAGATATCAGCAATTTGATAATTATTTAAATTTATTATAGAAAAATATCTCTTGAAAAAATTTTCTCTTTTATAAAGTGAAACTTTATATCAATGTGTTTTGATCTTGAATGTTATACATGATTCTTGTAAAGATCAATTGCACTCTGATTATCACAAATATCTTCAATGGTTTAGAAATTTTTACTTTCAAATCATCAAACTAAAATTTCATCAACAACATTTGATTATAAGCTTGATTAGCTAAAACATGTTCTAATTCAATTGTTCTTAAAGATACTAAAATTTGTTTCTTACTATGACCACTCACACAACATTCACCCAAGAAAAATGTTCCTCCTAAGGTTGATTTTCTATCATTACAATCTCTTGCCCTATCCACATCAATGTAACCATGAAACTTCATCACATTATTTATTTTTGTATAATAAACCATGTGAATTTGTTACTTTTACATATCTCATAATCCTCTTTACTGCCAACATATGTGATTATTTCAAATTACTTTGATACTGAGTACATAAAGTCATAGAATATACAATATCATACCTTAAAGTTGTAAGATAAATAATACTTACTATAAGATTTCAAATTCTTTATGATTCACAATAATTATGGATTCATATTTACTCAACTTTGGGATTACTAAAATAGAAGTTGAAACTTCTTTGGATTCTGCCATCTGAAACTTATTTAACAATTCCCTGGCATACTTTTCTTAAGATAAGAAAATTTATTTTTCCTTTTTTTGAACTTGTAATCTAAGGAAGAAAGTTAATTCTCTCAACATTTAAATTTTAAAATTATTATTCATTTCTTTAGAAAATGTTTTACAAACATATTATTTATTCTTAGTAGACATTATATAATACATATAAATAATTACAATTAGATCTTTGAATTCAACATCTTTCACATATAAATTGTTTTCAACTTTTCCTTTAGAAAATTTTAACATTATCAAATATTTATAAAGTTTATAATACCAACCACATGAAGCTAGTTTCATCCCATAAAAATATTTCTTCAATTTAAAAACTTTTTTTCATGATCATCAAGTAGAAACCCACAAGGTTGTTCAATTTAAAATTATTCCTCAATATCACCATTTAAGAAAGGTTACTTTACATCCATCAGATAAACTTTGTAATTCCTATGTGTGGCCACTAAAATAAACTTTCTAATAGTTTTTAATATTGAAAATGGGGAAAGACTTTTTTCAAAATCCAAACCCTCTGCCTATTCATATCCTTTACAAATAAGTCTTGCTTTGTTTATTGAAACTTCTTCATGTTCATTTAACTTGTTTATATAAAACCAATTGGTTTTGATAACATTTTTATTTGATGTCCAAGAAACAAGTTCTCATGTTTCATTATTTTCAATCTAATCCTAATCCTCATTCATATAATCCACCCATTATTTGTGTTGAATAGATTTTGAAACTAATTCTGATTCAAATTTTGAGATAAGTGAATTCTGATTATCTAATATCAACATTATTCTTGTCTGAACTGAAGACTTATGATTCCCAATAATATTTTTAGATTCAAAATATTTTTATAACATAGTAAATTTCAAAGTTTCTTTCCTAGATGAAATTTCCTCATCACGTGATTCTTCTGAATCTGGATAAGGATGTTTTGAATTACTATCAATATTGTTAGAATTCTCCAATTTATCCTCATTATAATTCTCAAAAACTTTTTATAAGGAACTTTGATTTTCAATTACATTCACATAATATGATTCCATGAACTTTTTTAAACATTTTTTCTAATATTTTGTAACATATTCTATTTGGTTAATGACCCATAAATGTTTCTTCTTTCTCTTTCTCATCAAACTTTCCCAAATCAAGATTTTTTATTTTGAGAAAACATGGACTTCCAAAAACTAAAAAGTATTTCAATAAAGGTTTTTTGTTATACCGCATTTCATAAGAAGTCATGTTGGTTTCCAATATTAACAATCATCTATTTTGAACATGTATAGTAGTAATAATAACTTCTCTCCAATAGAATTTTGAAAGTTGGTATTCTGTAAACATACTTCTTATCATTTTCACCAAACTTATATTCTTTATTTCTTATAATCAATTTTTCTGTAAAGTATAGGGAGCACTATACTAATGTTTGATTCCATGTTTTCTCATATATGCTTCAAAATAATTTCTTGTGAATTAGGTACCATTATATTTTCTCAACTTCTTTATATAAGACCTCATTTATTTCTCGACTTCTATTCTGAAAAACTTAAATATTTATCTATCCCATGAATTATGTTTCATAAGCATGATGTTTGTCATCCAATTGAAATCGTCCATAAAAGTGATAAAGTATAAATATCCTTTTTTTTATTGATGTCTCATCAATCCACATAAATCGGAATGAATAAGTTCAAGAGGTCTGGTAGATTAAATATCAATTCTATTATGACTTTTGTTAGTCATCTTTCCTTTCTAGAAAGTAATACAAACATATTTATATCTTCTTTTCAATTATAGAAAATTTCAAAATAGCATCAACCTTAGAAAGTTTATTTATGTTTTTCTTCCCAAGGTGGCCAGTTCTTCGATGCTGCAATTTTTTTTATCATCAGCACTTAAGTAACAAGAGTTGTTGAATTCACCTTTTTGAAATATATTTCCACTAGTTCTTTCTCCTTTTATAATAATTTTTCCATATTTCAAACTTTTTATGATAAAAAATATTTTCTAAATTTTTTTTCCATCATCACAAAGTATACTAACATGAAGTAATTTTTGTTTTACCTCATCAAAAAATAATTTTTTTTTTAGATTTAAACTTTTCAATTTCAATTTAAACCATTCTGATTCCTCATATTGTTAAGGAACTATCATTATCAAAGGTAATTGCTCCTCCATTATGACTTTCAACACGTTTCAAGATTTTTATATCACCTATAATATGTGAGAAACAACCACTATCAAGTTTCCCTAGTTTGTTACTATTATTTTCTTTCAAATCTGTCTCAACAAAAAATATATTTCCTCAACTTTCTTCTTTCCAGCTTTCTTTTCTTTTCTATTATAAGAAACTTGTTTTGGAAGGAATGTCATATATTCTTTGGAATGATGACCAAACATATCATATCTTACACAAACTTCTTCAATACATTCATATTGATTTCTTTTTGAAAAGTTTCTAACATCTTGATTTTTCAACTTTCTGTAAGTTATGAACGTTTCTCATTCTACTTTCACTATTTATTCCTCTTTTATCAAAGCATCTTCTAGGTAAGGATAAGTTGTACCAACAATTATAATCCCTATACCCATGGATTCCACAAAATCAACAATAACAATCAAATCTTTATTTTCAATGGAAATAATATCTTTCTTTGTTGAAACTTTTTTGAGGTTGGTAACTTCTTTCAGCTCTAACATACTCAGGATGTGAACTATATTTTCTTTTGAGTGAGTTGTATAATTTTGTATATTTGATAGGTTTATAATATCCTTTATCCACCCAATCTTTTAAAATAATTTTTCCAGAACCTTAAATTTTAAAATACTTAAATGAAACATTACTTTTGGAAAGAGAATATTTCATATAATTCTCATAATGAGCCTTCTCGACATCTTTAAAAGTCTCATCTTTTACTTATGGATCTTTGGTGAAGTTTTCATTCATCTTCCTCAAGGTAATTTCAAAATTAAGAATTTTTTATTGAAACTTGTTCACCTATTCTTCCATATATTTCATCTTCTTACTAATATCTTCAATCATCTTTCCCTAATCATTAATTCTAAGTCTGTATCTTAAAATATCCTAAATGTATTCATCCTCCTACTTGATGAAGTCTTTTATTCCATCAATAACTTCCTCACAATCTTTCTTCATTACTCTAATTTCTTTCTTGAGAGTTTTGTTTTTCTCAATATAGGAAAAAAGTTTTGTTCTGAGATGATACTTCCTATAATATTATTCACCCCCTTCTTCACTCTCTAAGGAATATTTTATTTTCTCAACTTTTTCAATGAAGGTTTTGGATTTTTCTGAAATTTCATCTTCAGAAGATTTTTTCCAGTTGATTCTGATTCAACTTTCTTACCCAATATACTTATTTTGTTTCCAATAAGCTTCTAATTGTATCTATTGGAAAACTTTTCTTCTTTATCATTTTTGTTCCATTACTTTATCAAGGTTTTTCATTAGAATCATCTTGATATTCTCTAACTTTATTCTTAGGTAAATTCATAAAAAAGTGACTAATTTCACCACACTCAAAACATTTGAGAGGAATTTTACCTCCACAATTTACTCTTCCTCTTCGATAGTTCTTGTGTATAAGAGACATTATTTTTTCATTCAACTCATCACCCTCTTTATCTTCAGACTCATAGGGATCAACTTCTTCAACATCTTGGATTTTCATCTTTCTCATATATTCAAAAGCTATTTCATCTTTCACCTTCCTTTTAAACATTATAGATTTACTCATTTCATAAGAAAAAATAAATATATTCATTTCATCAAGATATAAATCATCCTTATCTTCTAAAGAATAAATTTTAAAATCAAACATGTCTGAAAAGTTTCTCATAATTTTCTTCGCAATTATAAAATCTTATAAGACATCTTTAAATCCTCTACTGTTGAAAAGAATTTTATTTACTCTATTGAATTATTCATTAATATTTTTTTATCTCTCATTATGATGTCTTCATACTTATTATGCCATATTTTTAGATTTTCTTCCTTATCTTTTATATTCCCTTCAAAAACACTTTCATGTTATTCCCATATACTTGTTGAAGTTTTGAGACCCATAACCTTATGATAAACATTTTATGATAAGGACATGATAATAGAATTTATAGCCTTTCCATAAACTTCTATATTTCGCTTATCAGTAAAGGTAATTGGAGAAACTTTCTCAATTGGTGGAAACCCAATAGTAGCAGTATCAAAAATTTCCAATCCAAGAGATAAGAGATAAGAAATCATCCTATTTTTTCATCCATAATAATTTTTTCCAACAAATGTAGGAATTCCTTTACTATTGACATGATTGATATTATCCATGATAAGGATTCAACAAATAAACATTCCATGTGATACCAATTGAAGTTCATTTAGAAATTTCAGCCTCAGTGTGAGAACCGACATTTTTTCCATAGCCACTCTTGTGGGTTTATGGAAAACCACTGTTATGAAGAAGTGAATACAACTTTCATTAATCATCTTAGAAACCTTTTATCTCCCAATAGAAAATATTATAATGACTCCTATCATTTTACAAAGATTTCTTATAAAACAATTGATCCAAACAAAAGAATAAATAATTTGTTGAAACTGGTCCATAATTGCTTAGTCCGATTTTTATGGATCTGATTTTCTCAATCCAAGGATTATGGATATGATTATTTCAATAAAATTTGTTTGGATATGATTCTCTCAATACAATGAGTTGTTATATAATTCTCTCAATATGATGTGTCTAGATCTGATTCTCTCAATGTGATACACTTAATATGATGAACCCATTCTCAATCTGAAAAACTCAAACTCTGCTCAAATTCTCAATATGATCTTCTTCATTCCGATTGACTCAATATAGTTGATTGAATAAGATATTTTCAGTATGATATTTCTCAATCTAGTAAAAAAATTCAATTGTATGATCCTCTTCATGATATCTATTTCCAGTAATAACTTTCACTTGATTTCATCAGTGATCCACCTTTTCTGATTGTGTGAAAAATCACTAATGAATGAATGATATAAGAAATTTTTTATAGGAGACTTAGAAAATAAAGAGAGAGAAACTTGAAAACTTCCCCCTCTTTCTCATATTTCAAAACTCCTCAAATATCTCATATTTAAAATTCAACTTTGACTTCTTAAATCATCCTTATATTTCTTAGATATTTATGCAAAATTTAATTTCAAGTTTGACCTCTTTAATTCTTCATATAACTTCTAGAATTTTATTTTTGAGTCTTCTTCAAAATAAGCTCATTACAAATTTGTTTCATTATAATATAATTATGAATATGTTTCCTTATCAACTAGTTATGATTTATTTTTCCTTCTCAGGTCATTATGATTTTTTCCCTTCTTAGCTCATTATGATTTTTGTTTCCTTCTCAGCTCATTAAGATTTCTGTTTCTTTATTAGCTCAATCTGATAAAATTATCATAATGATGTAATTCTCATTGTGATGAAACTCCCATTACCATGTAAATCCCATTACGATGGAATTCCCATTACTATGGAATTCCCATTATGTTGGAATATCTATACTGCAACTCAGAAATTCTTCAAACATTATCATCTTCACACATTATGACTTCTGGATCCCATCTTCTGAAACATTCTACCTTCGATGGATTTCTTCATAATGATTGAATCCCAGTTATAATTAAATTATCATTATGATATAATTTCTCATTATTATGGAATTATTCACTCTGTAATTTTGAATTTATTAAACCTCTCTAACATTTCTTCAAAAAAATTATCATGAAAGTTTTCATGATCTGTGAGAACTTCTTGACCATAAAAGCATCGTATGATTTGGTTTAGAAAGTATGAAACCTTTATAACTCCTCACTTAACCATCTTATTTCAAAAAAAAAAATCAGAAAAAAAACTACTTCTTCACCCAAAAACTTATTTCTTTATTTGATTACGACAAAGGAAAATATATAGCAAACAACAATTTATGACTTTGATTCTTTTAGATCCGGTAATTTGAATACAATTCAGATGGATTCGATACTTTGAGTCTGATGAATCTTCATTATGATGGATATGGGTCTGATTCCTGAATAATAAAAACATTATTTTAAAAAGTGGTCAGTCTTCAACAAATAAAAAACTTTGTTAAAACAAAAAATCAAAAAGTTTCTTCAAGACCAAAAATCTTGATGATTCCATTAATGATGAAAACTGGGTTCTTTCCATGAAAGAGGAAATAAATAAATTTACCGAGAATAATTTTCTTACTCTTATGGAAAGGCCTAATGATCATCCTATTATTGGACCCAAAATGTGTCTTTGGAAATAAATTGGATGAGTAAGGTAATATAACCCATATAAAATCATGAATTGTAGTTAAACGATATATCCAAGAGGTAGGCACTGATTATAGTGAGACCATTACCCCAGTCTCTAAGATAGAATCCATAAATATCTTAGTGGCATTCTCATCCCATTTAAATTTTAAACTTTTTCAAATGGAGGTTAAAAATGATTTTTATAATATTTATATTTCCAGAAACGTTTTTGTGGAATAACCACTCGATTTTGAGGATTATAATTTACTGGATAATGTTTTCAAGTTGACCAAATCATTTTATATATTGAAATAATCTCATTGTGATTGGTATGAATTTTTAACTAAATATATTTTAGAAAATGGATTTTAAATGGGTAAAGAAGATTCCATATTTTTAGGCATATTTAAATGAATCCTTTGATTATTAAAATTTAAGTTAATAATATATTTTTTTCAACCAGATAATCTATTTGAAATTAATTTTATGATTTAATGAGTAAGGAATTTGAAATTTGTTTTATGGAAAAACTCAAACATTTCTTTGGTTTTCAAATTTCATAAAATTTGGATGGTGCTTTTATTATCCAAATAAAATACACTAAGAAGAACTTAAAGTAGTTTGGTATGGATCAAGTCAAAGATATTATTAATATAATGAGTACTTATTATAAGATTAAATTGGATGAATCTAGTAAACTAATGGAAAATAATCTCTATATATGTAGGATTTGGTGACTTCCCTATCCTATCATGACCTGACCAAACATCATGTTCAGTGTATTCCTTTATGCCCATTTTAAATCTAGTCCAAAATAAACCGTTTAAAACCTCTCTAAAGCCTTTTTAATTATTTAAGAGGAACTAAAAATCAAGGTTTATTTTATCCAAAAGACAAATCTTTTGAGCTCACTAGTTTTTTCAATGTGGGTTTTAGAGGGTGATAACTAGATAAGAATAGTACAAGTAGGACTTTCCACCATCTTATAAAACCCCTTGTATAATGGAGTAGTAAGAAGAAAATTTTGGTTTCTATTTCTATGACCAAAGCAGAATATATTTTTGTGGGGAGTTTTTGTGCCCAAATAATTTAGATGAAACATACCCTTTTAGATTATGGATCAAATTATTATCATTTGAAAATTAATTATGACAAAGAAAATATGATTTATATTTTTGAAAATCCAATTCAACACTCTCGCACAAAACACATTGACCTTAGGAACCATTTTCTGAGAGAAAATTTCTAAAAATAGGATATTGTGATCTATTTTAATTTCACTAATATTAAATTGGTTGAACTCTTCACTAAACCCCTTTCGGTTAATAATTTTGATTTTATTAAGGGGGGGTTAAGAATGGCATTCTTGTGATTCATTCATCAGACCATAGCAATCCTAAGGGGTTTCCTTTATTACTAATTTTAGCTTAATTGAAATATGTGATTTATTTGAATTATATTGCTAATATTTATTTTATTTAAAATTGAATTTATTGAGTGATTTCTTTTAATATTATTTTTATTTTTTCTATCTCTCAATTTATATGATTTTTTGTCCCAGTTATACTTTTAAAAGTATTTTTAATTTAAGGGGGAGCCAACCCTTTTAAAACTAAAATATTCCAAGAAAGAGACTCCTTTTAAAATTAAACTTTAACTTTTTAAAATTAAAAGATACATTTTTAAAAAAAGTCACATGTTATATATAGCTTTTATTTTTCAAATCCTGAAATCCTTTATGTTTTTTCTTTCAAAATATGCTTTAATGGAAATCTAAGCATGATATTTCCATGGAAATGATTGTTTATCTCTCTCTAACGAACATTGATGATGATCTTAATAATACTCAAAAACTATTTGGTTTCTCAATTATCTTTTAAATAATACTTAGAATCATATTTCTCTAATATTTACCCATAAGCTTATTGATATTATTGGGGTTAAAATTTTATGATGTCAAAGGTATGCTTCATATTGTTTCTGATTTCAAATTATTCTAATCTTATTTTACATTGTCAAATCAATTTAAAAGATATTATTAAAATCTTTTTTAGATTTTTGATAATCACAAATGGGGGAAAATATTGGAATTGGATTTTAGAAAATACATTAATTTGGTTTTAAAAATATACATTTATTTTGTTCTAAAGTAAAATACAATGATTTTTTTAAAAAGGAAATGGGAGAATGTTTTCAAATAAAATAATTTCAATTCTAGTTTTAAACTTAAAAACATTGGAAAATTGTTTCTTGGATGAATTTCATTATAAAATATTGAAATTCATTTTGTTATATCCATGTCAAATACATCATTCCTATCTCTAAACTATTAATTTATTAAGTTTTTATGATCATAAAAAATGGGGATAATGTAGTAAAACTCACTATCTTTGGTAGTTTTGAATGATCACAAGCACACATTTTTTTCTAACAATTTATTTTGATGTATTTAATTATTTATATTTTAGAAGAGTTTTCTTGGAGGTTCTAAACCAAAATGAGGTCTAAAGAGGACCACAAGAAGCATTTTTAAGCCTTTCACCAGCGGTTACCTAGTGGGTACCATGAGAGGGCCAGTGGGGTCTAGATAGAACCATTGTTCTTTCTAGGTTCCACTAGCTGTCTTGTGGTATCCTTATAGACATATAATTATATCCATTTGAGTGGGTCAAGTTTTCATTAATTCAGCCTCTAATAGCTCTATAAATCCCTCAACACCTCCAGAACATTCTTAAATCCATGTGGGATATAAATAAACTCCAAAGAGTGCTTTGAAGCTACTAGTTACTTAATAGAATCATTAAAAATCCATTTTTCATAACTTTTATATCATTATTATTCTCTCAAACATTTGTCTCTCTCAGTCCCACTCTTTTCTTTTCATAATCTTGTTTTGGGGTAAATAGTGTTCTTAATTGGTCTTTCACATAGTAGGTCACTTATTTTTCTTTTTTTGGTTGTTCACTATAATTGATTATGAGGGAGGTAGGTGATCACAACCTTTAATGTAAGAGGATTTCGATTTCTAGCCACATCCATTAAAAGGCTTCCCATTTTTTTGGTTTTCTTGGTACATCCAATAAAAACCAAAGGTCTTACATCTTGAAATGAGTTTATTATTAAACCCACTAGAGAATAAGGTTTGGGTTTCTTGATATAATTGTTGAAAGGAATGGTTTAAACCAAAACCTATAAATTACACTTGAGGAGAGAAGATATAGGAATCCCTTGTGGATTATTACTGAACTTCTTTACCAATTTCTTATGATTTATCTTTTTCATTTATATTTCCTCTACGCTTTAACTCTTATAATTTTAGTTATCACTTTAATTATTTTAATTTAATCAAATTTTGTTTTAATTTCTAAAAAAATTAAAAGTTAATTCACCCCCTCTTTTATTCTTTTCTTAGACAAATATAATACATTTACATAAGTAGTAGTGTCTTTTAGACATACACTTGGTTACAGATTGGATGGTGGTGATAATGGCATGGATATGTGGACTAATTACAATAAGAGACACTAGGCCCTATATGGGAATGAGGTAGGTAGGTTTAGTGTCCAACTCACATCATGGATGACTTACTTATGGAAGGTATGAGCATGAGATGTGTGGAATTGGGGTGAGAGAATGAAAAACTAGTGGGGGAGTGGAAGTGGGATATGTGATGCCCTCCGGGTCTCAATAGGCTCTATGTTAAAATATTTTCAAGTGGTTCTTTGAGTTCCAAGGTTTATGGTTGTGATTTGGAGTTATTATGGAATTATGTAGGGGACTACACCATGGATACATTGTCTACGTTGTGGGAAAGAAAGATACGGTGTGGGGTCCTGGGGGTGGAATGTTGGTTCCACTACCAATTTAGACTAGGATATACTATAGTGAAGGGGGTTCAACATAGGACTTCTATTTAGTTTATCTCTATGTAATCGAGGTATAGGATATGATACAAAGTTATGTGGGGATGATTTTGGTGGTTCTTACTTTTGGGGGTAGTTGTGGTGTGGTTTATGGGTTGTGTCATGGTATTGTGTTAGGAGAATAGAATCATGGTGAGGTATGTGCTATGGTTTCTAGAGGCCAGCTTGACTGGAGGTGATTACAAAATAGTAGAATAAATTTTGTAATAATCTAAGGTAAAAACCTAATGATTGTGGAATGGATGGTGGTTTTTCACCTTGGAATTGTATTTTTTAAAATGGGTATAAAAACCTAACTTCTCTCTGAAATAGTTATTCTCCTAATTTTCTCTCTAAATACTTAGTCTCCCAAGAGATATTTTTTAATAACTTAAATCCCCTTTTTTATTAGATTCAACCTTATTATTTTAGAGATCAAATATTGGTGTTTCCTCTCCATTATTGATGTTGGTGTCTCTATACAAAGGTTTTAACTCAAAAATTATTTGAAGTTATTATAAATTCATTTGGTTTGTTTTATGCAAAGTATGTATTTGATGTCAAAGTGTATTTTCTTTATGAAATACATGTTTTTAAAAGAATACTTCTTTAAAAATGGTTTTGAACACACTATGTGTTTTTTAAAATTCTTTAAAGATGGATTAGGTTCAAAAATGGATTTTCAAGCACGGAAGTGGTAAGGATTCACTATGAAAATGTTTTTATAAAATGTGAATAGGGTTTTAAAATGGTTTTCACTACCATATAACATTGATAACCTTGGGTGAATTATTAAATTGACATGTCACTTTAGAGTGTGTAACACCTCTAGAGGTTTCAATATCGACAGATTATGATAGGACTCGATATCAGTTGGATTCACATGATTTATAGCTCAGTGCTTTCTTTTTAGTTCGAGTACATATTCCCATAACCTAAAGACCAAATCATGTGCTCTGTTATTTATTCTTTATTTTACACATGATAGTATATTTAATGGTTGGTTTCTCAATTTTTTATCTTATGGAATATCCATTTATGGTTTTTCTTATTCTCACCTTCTTTATTTCATGTACTTGCTACATCTATAGTTTATGAGGATATGGAATGCTTTTATGGAAAATATGATATTCTAAAAAAAATAACCTTTGAAAATTCTTAAGAAATTAGATTTTTTAAAATATAGTGTTAATGATTTTATGATATTAGAATTTGTATAGATTCTTTAGTGAAATACTATAGGGATTTTTCCCACGCCCTACTTTTCCATTGGGTGTTCATATATGTGGTTTTACAGGATGCAGGTAAAGGTAAGGGCGTCATGTAATTCATTAGCTTCTCTTGGTTGTTTTTATCTTCATAATGGGATGTATTGGTGGTGACATATGGTCACATGGAAGATTGTATTATTCTTATATCAGTTGTTTTCAGGTTTATCCATTTGTATTCACATTTAATGTCTCATGGTTGTATCTTTTTATTCTATGTTTTACTCGGATTTTTTTACTTCTTTTTATTATAAATGAGACTTCTTGAAAGTTTCATTATTCCTTACCCTGTGGTAGACCTTCTTGGGTGACTTTTCTATTTGACCTAGGTTAGTTCATTTCAAAATCATATCAAAGAGATTACCTATCTTGAAGTGTTATGACACTTCTAGGGATTGGTTTCGGGTGTTTAGTAGATGTGAGTTCAGACTTTCATAATTCGGATAGTGAGTGTAGGAGGGTGTCAATCCATATCACTTCCAAGTTTGAACTCGAGTAACCATGTGTGGTTAATAATTTTTTCTAAGCTTGAGACAAGGTGTTTGAGGTCATTTGAATGAATTAGATTTGAAGTTTATTGGAATGAACCTATTTCTTTTGATGTTCTTTAAATCATAAAATCTATGATTTATTTAAATTGTTTTTATTTAAATATATTAATATGGATTCTAGAAGTTGGTTTTATGATTTTGTAATTTTCTCTTAGATTGATTGGTTGTTATCTTGTGTTTATTAGATAATTTCTCCTATAAGAGATCTTATGAATCTGAGTGAGGAAGCTTCAAGACAAGTTCTATAGGTGATTTCTCTTTTGGACACTTCTTTGGTGGAAGATATAATCCACACTATACAAACTCTGGTTCATATAGGTATTGGACACTAGGGAAGAGTGGTGGATCATGGATTAATATTTACTCAGATGAATCCATTCATCTTCTATGGTGACAAAAGACCCCTGTAATCTAAGGAATGGATTAATTGGATTGAAAGGAGCTTCTTTTTTCTAAAAAATCTCGAAGACTCTAAGGTGGGTTTTTCCACATATATGATTGAAGGACCAAGAAGTAGATGGTGGGACTCCATCTTGCAAGTTATGTTTCATGAGGATCTTACTTAGACTACTTTTAGGAAAATATTTAATTAGTAGTTTTGTCTAGAAGCTTTGTGTGTGGTAAATACCTTGGAATTTATAACATTAGAGTAAGGGGGTGTACATTTTTTAGTTTTCCACCCATTTAATTGAGTTTTTACACCTAGTAAATGAGCTTGTTAAAAATTATTAATTCAATAATCAAAGGTTTGAGATTGTTTTGAGGGAATATATTCAATTGATATTGATTCTCTTATGCCTTTTGACTTTTTGGGGGAAGACAAAAAAGTTTCTATGGCTGAGGGAGAAATTTCCCTGATCCCCTCCCTCCAAAGGTACTTATTCTAGGCTAGTAGTGAAGAAATTAAGATAATTACTCCTAAGTCCTACCTTGAGTAGGAATTGGATTGGAGACTAGAACCAAGGGTATAAAAATCTCAATGTAGGTGGAATTACCCTCTATAATGTATATAGGATCAGGAGATATTATATTAGTGATCAATAAAATCCATGGAATAAGATAAAATAAAATAACCAAAAAACATCCCATAATACATTAATAATGAAAAAAATACAAGAATATCAAAAATACCCAAATGAAAACTAAGGAAACAACATAGAAAAAAGCCTATGTTCTGAGCTAGTAATGTCTATCACGGTCCACATAGTCCTCCTGGGAACCAAAAAACATTTTTATATACATGGGGTGAGCATAAAAATATACTCAGTTGGAAACCCAAAGTCTCTCATTCATTAGTGAAAGAAGAATACTAATACACTAGTGAGTAAATAGTATAACCAATAACACATAAACAGGTCAACTAACCATCCCATATCACCATGGATTGCTCACCAAAAAATAATCCAAGTATAGTAACATAATATGAATCATATCGATGATAGGGTAATATACACCACTTTCCCATTGATTTTCCACTCTCAAAACCCAACTTCATCTATTTTAGTGCTCCCACCTCTTCTGTATATCATTATATCACATCTCATCCATAGAAACTTGGGACATCACATCATATCACATGTCACCCAAAGATACCTAAACCATCACACTATATCACATCTCATCACATAATCAGGGTAGTATGGTATCATGAACATAAATGAAATCAACCACATTCCCTCCTATTACCATGCATAACCACCACCATAAGTCATCTCAATACATCTCATATAAACACGTATTTCCTAAAAACACATGGTCTATCACACCACATCATATCACATCTCAGAAATTCACTTTTGAATTTTGGCCAACACAACCTATTTATTTAATCATCTCCTAGATGAGGGAGTGGGGAAGAGTATGTATCCATCCATCCATCCTCACTACCAAAATATTGTGAAAAACACCCATAAAATATTTGGTTGTTGGCACTAGGTTCTCGACATGGGTGGCGCGCATATAGAAAATAATAAGGAAATTAATTGTATATAATATCATAGCACACAATCCCAAACTATGGTTTCACAATAAGAACATCATCACAACTCACAACATCACCTTATCACCTCACAACCTTCTCTAATTTCACTTCCACCAATAAATTCACAATTCCACATAATAATCCACAAGCCACATTTCATATTATCATTATATTCCAATATGATTTTTAGATCTCCATTACAAATCCATTTCAATTAAAATAGCCAATTCATTCCATTATTTCCATCCCATTCATTTTCCCATTTTCTCATTAATTTATCTCATTACTTCACATTAAACATAAATCATTTAAACCACATACCCCCCCCCTTTAATTCATTCATTAACCATTTACGTCCCATGCCATTTCAATTTCAACATCATAATTTAATTCCATTACTACCTGGGAATCTATCACAACACTCTACCACACAAATAAAAAACTCAACTTCCTATGCCAACATGCCCACACATCACCACCATTTTAAATCCACACCGTCTTTCCAAACCACAATCATATTCCACAGACCACTTTCACTTCTCATCACATAACTACCCCCACATCGTAACTAAACATCATTACCCCACTACACAGCCACACCACAACACATCATTTTTACACACCACAGCCTCATAATACATATATTCAAATACCAAAACCCTTTACAAGTCATCAAAAAACATTTTTCATATTTATCAAGGGGCTTTTAATTAATTCTAATTCTTTATTTTATGGGAATTATCACACAATCCATATTTCTAGGTGTGACCAATTAATTATATGAGAAATAGTGATTAACCATTTATTCAAGGCAGTGTTAAAAAATCATTCATCAAGTTCTTTAATTCACATATCAAATCAAGATAAAAAAGGCTCCCAATATCCATGATTTTATGTGGTACAAAAATCATGGATGATCTTAATACCACAATAAAAATATTAAAACATCTGAATCATTCCCTTTACCTTCAATTTCAGTTAACCATTTCATTATCTTAATTAGGATGATGAAAAATATCTTCCCATAGATAAAAAATATTAAACCCCTCTCTCACAATACAGAAAATGAGAGATGGGGGATCCCCTACCTCAAAAAGATATTTTTGATCCACTATGCAAGGATATAATAAGAGATAGGTTTCCACCAAGCACCACAAGGAAGAAGATCACCTTACCGTCCTATAATAAAACATTTGTGTCATCCCCTTATCAAAACCACACCAAAATCCATGATTTCCTAGATAGAAGCACCTCCCAGATGAAGAAATAGGAAGAAACAGGGACAATACAAGGAGGGGAACTCACCTAAACCACCACAGATCAAACCTCAATGGTCTAGGTCAACATCCACTAAAAGGGGGATGAAATGGATCATTGGGTGCACTTAGGTCACCCAATAAATGAGAGAAAATGTTGGAAATTGGTTCGGCATAAGGGTATTTTAGAATTTATAACCTGCCAGAAAAAAAGGACTACAAACCAGCCTCTGGCACTACACTTCAACCCTATTGGAGATGGGGAGAGATCTAGTGCAGGACTCCCCACTATTCATCATCCTAGCCAGTAAAAAATAAACTTTGAGGACCAAGGATATATCTATTCCATGGATCCTATAAAAGGGGGAGGAATAACCTAGGGAAACCAAAGGCACTATGCCATAGACCCACAACAACTAGAAAGGGATACACCCTATCCCATGCACCATGGAAAAGTTGTTCCAAAATTGGAATAACTATTAAAAACTGACCCCCAAGACTCCAAACCATAATCGGGGTCTCCACACCACATTCGCCACCTGACACAAGGGGCTATGCCACAGATAAGGCTCTATGGAATTGTAGAGACCCAAATCTTGACGAACATGGACATTACATTACTTTTGAGGAATACTTAATACATAATAATAACCAACACTCAAGGACCATAATAGTTTAGTGTCTTTGGAAACTCGGAATAAAATCTTCTAATCATGGTGAAAGATCTTCAACATCTCCCATAAAGATCCTCCCCTTTTTGTTTTCTTACCTAAAACCTTTCTTTAAATCCTGAGGAAATGAAAACATATAAAAGTGTGAGCTCAAATGCTCAGTAAGGGTAAGCAAGGAGATAATAAGACAGATCATATACATTTGAACTTAGAAAAACATGAACATAATGTTTAAACATCAAGATCTTGAGCAATGACATAAAACATATCAGTACATAAGGCATAGATACATCAATCATGATAAAATAGAATGAGAATAAAACATGTAATTGTAGAAAACCATTAAGCACATGATATGATTTCCATAGTATCCAAGGCATTGCTGTCAAGACCATCTTAGTGTACAAAGTCCCTTTCTGAATTGAGTTCACTCCTCATTCCAGTCTTGTATCACTGAATCAGATTAACTTACCGTTCCAGCCATGTCTATCTCATGAGATATAAATCTTTACCCAATGCATTGGAGGGAGATATAGGTCCCAACCATCTCATAATGAAATCATTCTTACTTTTGTGCCATAATATAAACATAAATCATTCATCATAACCCAAAGAATAAAATGTGTTTCATTAACATCATCCCATCATAACATAATCCATATAAAACAAATGGATATCGTTTCGTCAAAAGAAAAGTGAAACCATGTAAATCATAGAGACATTATACTTGAAACATACACATATGAAATAATGTCATCTTATATGGAAAATGGTTTTGATAAAACACTTGAAATGAATTCTTGAGGAAAATATACTTTCTTCTTTAAAATCATTTTATTTTCACAAAATTCCATGAAATTTTAAAAGAAAAGGATTTTATTGAAAATAATCTTGAAATATTGTATAGTAAGCTTAATGAAAATAAGGTGTTATAAAACCATAAAAATCTGTTCATGTCGTATAAGTTAAAAAACATTCTTCTCGTACTTTGGTTGGAAAAGTCAAAAAGTACCACGTATGGTAAACAAAAGAAAGATTCCTTCCAAAACACAAATTAAAAGTCAAAGAGGGGTAAAAATTACTTTAAACATGCATGGAAGAATATTAAACACTTTATAAAAAAACATTTTATGGACATAGATGAAAAATATAACCCCAGTAAATACTTACGTATAAGCAATCTCGGATAAAAATGAGATTGCAAAATTATCCCTTACCTTATGTCCAATTTCTCCTATATGTGTTCGAGACTCCTGTATAGTGGGTTTAAACATATTATTAACTGGTAATAGAACAATAATAATATTTATGATATCATATATGATTCACTTACAACTTTATATTATCCGTTCATTTGTCAATTCCATGTTAAAGCAGCGTTTTGGGTAAAATCGTTTCATTTATCGTCCGTGTTTTGAATTGTAATTATTAACATGATTACTTAGATAATAATTACTTAATTATAGAATATAAAACATGATTTATATATAATATATATTCAGAATATACATATATATAATAGATCTATAAATGGAAGAAAATACACCATTCATGGATACGGTATGTCGTACGTACGCATGAACGTTGTTTTTCATTTCCTTATTGAATTGAATGGAATTAACTAGATGACATACATATATATATACATAAATCCAGTAGTATTATTATGTCATATATTTCATGATTACATATTATATATAATTTATAATCATTCTTGAATTGTTAACATGGAAAATGAATCTCATCGCGTCGTGGAGACGGTAATCCGTACGTACGCACGAGCGATGATGTCGTTCCCATATTTATTGAATGGAATTGGAATGGATGAGATAATATCTTAGAATCAGTATTATAAGGAACCAGACTTAAACCTTACTTAATATTGAGATATTTCAAGAATACACCTTGAGGATCTTTTCAGGTTTAGAGTTTTAAAGAATTAGATCATAAAACATGCATTACATCCCACATTTAAACAAAGTGGTTACAATAAAATATAGTATTCATTTTTTCCCATCAACGGAAACATATTTAAAATAAAACATGGATTCTTTCTTGACACTTCCTTGACACTATCATCATATCATGTACCCTTCCCTTGACCTGTGAAAAACATTTCAAAAACATGGGATGAGCATAAAAAAGCTCAGTAAGGGATATGAAAATATGGAATGGAAACATGAGTACATGTATACATAAGAATCAATGAAATCATACTTTACTAAAAAAACATAAGCACTTTAACATACCTCATCAAATCATGAATAAATCATAGAAATCATAAGACATAAAGGTAACTTGAGGCATTCATAACATTCTTACGTAGGGAGTAACCCTCTTGGTTACGTTTGGAATACCCATCACAGTGTATTCCCTAAATCTCTTCGTAGAAACCTTAACGTTTAACTCCTTCGCATTACCCAATGAATTGGAGAGCTATATCAGGCTCACCCGCCCTTAGTTTATCACGGAACCACCCGTCTTCATAATAATTCCCAAGAACCACAATATAATTATATCACATAATACATGCATAAAGAAAACATAACATTTCCACATTTCAATCACAAGATATCAATACAACACATTGATATAAAAAACATTATGAAAACCATTTTCAATACCAAAATAAAAGAAATCTAAAACATGGTATTTATTTTTCGTTTAAAAAGAAGGTATGGCTTGTAGAGGAAGTCGAAACTCAAATAATGGTCACGGTGGTGGAGAAGTCGTTGTCGCCGCATACGTACGACAAAAACATTCCCTTTTGTCATTTAGTAAAACGGTTCGTAAAAAATATTCCTTTTGGATAAACGTAAAAGTAAAAGGGGTTTATACACCGTATAAATAAGGTTGTGAATAAAACAAAATATGTCTCAATGAATGGAGATTGAGACGAAGTCCCTTACCTCGGGTCCGACTTGACTCGATCGTTCTTTAATCTCCTGAATAATAAACTTGAGTTAATTTCTAATTTCTTAATAACCTTTTTCAAGTTCATTATTCCTTTTATATTACTTATTACCATTTCATGAACACTATGTTATTATTTAAGTTAATAACGGTCGTTTTAACGATCATTGGTACTTGAGTCAAAAATAAACTCTTTGTAATTACAAGTTGTTCATGTGGTAAAATATCCATTATATCCAGAATTTTATTCATGATTTAGATATCATATATATCATATATATCCAGTATATTCATGCATTTATAATATTACATAACATTTATAGGTAAGAAATGAAATGCACCATTCGTGGAGACTGTAAGTCGTACGTATGCATGAACGCTACTTTTATTTCTATTTCATATTTAATGGAATTAAAACATAATTATACATAATAGTATTTTAATTCCACTATGTTATCATATATAATATCATTATATATATCCTTTATATGTACCACATATGGTATTAACAAATCAAATCACTTTAAGGGGGTGGTAGTCCGCACTTCCTAAAAAGAAGATATCACGTATACCCATAATGGAAGCCATAAAGGTATGCCATAAATTAAAAATACAGAAGATTAAGGAAAACATAAACATATTATATATCATATATAAATATAGTGACATCTTAATGGCCACCTTTGAAGGTGTTAGAAGAATATTGAACAATCATCGTTTCGTGAGGCCGAAATTCGCCATCCACGGAAACAGTATGTTCTTTAACCATTATATGTAGGTGTGTGTAAGTGTAGCTTGAATCCTTACTATAACAACATACTAGTATATGGAAGATACTGGTGTTTTTATGAAAGAAATGAATAAAAGAGTTTAGGGTGTTGGAGAAGCAAAATAAAACAAAAGAACACAAGTGAATACATTACCATAAAAACGGGTAACTCTTTTTGATTTGAGCTCAAAGGCTTCCTTGGGAAGAATTCTTCCCAAATTGAGGCTTCAAGGAGTAATAGAGGGATGTGGAGAGACAAAATTAGCATGGGTTGGCCGATCCAAAGGCTTGATAGGTGTGGGTAAGGTGGTAGAGGTGGGGGCCTTTTATAAGAGGGGAGGAGGGTCACTCTTGGAAAGTTACAAAATGTTACTTTATTTTCAAATGGGTTTTGGATTTTAAAGGACCCAAATTGCTGTATTTTGAGCATAAGGTGATAAGGGTTCGAAATATACTCATAAAATAGGTCTTTTACAAATGTAGGTCTTATATTTTACATTATATTTTCATTTTATTTAAATCGTTAAATAATGAGGTAATCGATGCATCATCATGATGTCATAAATAATTTAATATATTTAATGTCTAAAAATTATGAAAAAAATACTATGATGTAGGAAATATTCTTACCTTTCCAATTAATATTTATAGTCCAAAATATCATCTATGTAGACAAAATTAAAAATGTTTTACTCAGGTGATACATTCTTTGTTATATTTACTTTCTTTAAAAATAAAAAGATAAAAAGTCACTTTCCCACAAAAGTGATTCCATGGGGTCCCCAAGTTTGGAACAAGGAATCCCATGGTCGTCCATGAGATAACCAGTAGAATTAGGACACATGTTGGTGTCATTTTTTATTATTATGATATTATTTTATTATCCTTAACTACCCGATTACTCATTAATCAAGATAATTAAAGATAATTACCGTCATTACTATTCATAATTTTCAAAAACAAAAGAGTATTAATTACATAATTTGGACCTTATGATTCCAAATATGTAATCCATTTTACCAAATTCCAAACACATAAATTGAAATAATTAATTAAAAAATAATTCTCATTGTTAAAACAAATAGCGGGTTTTTTTGAAACAATATATATGAAAAGTTTGGCACTTGTTTATGCCCAATTACAAAGTGAAATTAATCCCAATGACCACCATAGGATTACATGGTAAAAATAAATTATATTTACACTTTAAAACTAATTAAAAAGATAATATAACCATATAATTAAATTAGATGAAAAAGCAGTTTTGATGTAAAATGCAGTATTTTTCATTATTCATTAAAAAATGAACATTGTCAGAAAAATACCAAATAATTATCCATTGTAAATTTCAATGTCCCAATCATAAATAATAAGTTTATTTTGACAAATAGATCTTATAAAATTCTCAAAAGTTTGATTTAAAATGGTTTTCCATCAAAAGGTAGTAAAACAATCTTTTAAAAATATTAGTGTATTCCATGCTTAAGATTGGATTTATTCTCATTTTAAGCCTCTAAACACTATCTAATTAATAAATAGACATAGATAAAAATATCTATTATTCATTACTTACTTGGGATGTTACATCCTTCCCCCCTTTAGAAAATTGTGTCCCCACAATTTATTTACTTAATGAATAAGTGGGGGTATTTATCCCTCATAGCATTTTAAGATTCACATGTTGCCTCTTCAACCATATGGTTTTTCAACAAAACCTTTCCCTGGTGAATCACCTTATTCCACAACACTCGCTCCCTGTGGTCAAGAATCAGAACCGGTTGTTCCTCATAAGATAGATTCTCTTCCAACTGAACTACCTCTAGGCTCAAAACATGAGATGGATCGGCATGTACTTCCTTAACCTTGAAACATGAAAAACATTTTGTACCTGAGAAAAACTCAGAGGTAAAGCCACTCGGTAAGCAACTGATCCAAATATCTCCAAAATTCCATATGGTCCAATGAACCTTGGACTCAGCTTCCCTTTCTTACCAAATTTCATCACACTTTTCCATGGTGATACTTTGAGAAAAACATGATCACCTACCTCAAAAGATAGATCCTTCCTCCTATTGTCTGCATAACTCTTCTGCCTGCTCTAAGCTATTCTCATGTGTTTCTATATCAGCTGAACTTTTTATGCCAACTCTTCTACCAACTTTGGTCCCATCAGCTTCCTTTCACCCACTTCATCTCAGAAAGCTAGAGTTCGACACCGTTTACTATATAATGTCTGAAATGGAGCCATCTATATACTTGAATGAAAACTGTTATTATATGAAAATTCAACCAAAGAAAGATGTTGGTCCCAAATTCCCTGATAATCCATTGAACAAGCACGTAGAATATCCTCCAAAGTCTGAATTGTTCATTCTGACTTCCCATCTGATTGAGGATGAAAATCTGTACTAAAATTTAATTCAGTACCTGACGACTTCGGAAGGCCTTTCCAAAAGTTAGAAGTGAACCTGGGATCATGGTCAGATACAATGGAGAGAGGAACTCCATGTAACCTGACTATCTCTTTAAGATACAAATGGGAAAGTTGATCTAGGGAAAAAGTATCCCATATAGCAAGGAAATGAGCATATTTGTTCAAGCGATCAACAATAACCTAGATTGCATTATTACCTCGAGGTGTCTTCAGCAATCCCACAACGAAGTCCATGGATATATTTTTCCATTTCCACTCTGGAACTGGTAAAGGCTGAAGCATCTCTTTCGGTAACCGTCGCTCTGCTTTAACCTGATGACAAGTCAAACACTTCACAGTAAAATCAGCAATATCTCTTTTCATCCCTTCCCACCAGTAATACTCCCGCAGATCTCTGTACATCTTAGTACTGCCAGGATGAACTGAAAATGGAGAACTATGAGCTTCACATAACAACTCTCTCTTCAACTGTGAATCACAAGGCACACACAATCTCTTCCCAAATATCAATACATAATCATTATCAATGTTGAATTCAGGCAACTTACCCTTCTGAACCAGCTCTACCTTTTTCTGCAACTCACTGTCTTGCTTCTGTGCTTGCTTGATTCTGTCTGATAGAGAAGATTTCCCTGATACCTGAAACAAAATAGAAGAACATCCTGCACCAAAAACTTCTATGCCAAAGTTTATCAAATCCTTAACCAAAGGATCACATTCCAAACGCAACATTGTTAATGAAGTATTACTTTTTCAACTTAAATCATCAGCCACTTTATTTGCTTTTCCCGGATGATAATGAATTGTACAATCATAATCCTTAATTAATTCCATCCATCTCCTATGTCTCATGTTCAGTTCTTTCTGAGTGAATATATACTTTAAACTTTTGTGATCAGTATATATTTCACACTTTACTCCATACAAATGATGCCTCCAAATTTTTAAAGCGAAAACAACAACAACTAATTCCAAATCATGTGTAGGGTAATTTACCTCATGAGTTTTCAACTGATGTGAAGCATAAGCAATTACCTGATCATTCTGCATTAGGACACAACTAAGTCCTTTCAATGAAGCATCACTATAGATAACAAAGTCACCATTCCTGGAAGGTAGTGCCAAAAATGGAGCATTCACCAATCTTCTTTTCAGTTCCGGAAAACAATCATCACATTATTTTGTCCAGATAAACTTAACACCCTTCCAAGTTAGCTTAGTCATTGGACTAGATAACCGTGAAAAATTTCTGACAAACCTTTGGTAATATCCTGCCAAACCAAGGAAACTACAAATCTCAGTTACATTTGTGGGTCTTGGCCATTCTTCAACAACCTTTGTTTTTACAGGATCAATAGTTATCCCATCTTTAGAAACAATATGACCAAGGAAAGAAATTTGTTGCAACCAAAACTCACACTTGCTGAATTTCCCATACAATTTATTTTCTTTTAAGGTTTGGAAAATAACCCTTAAATGTCTTACATGCTCCTATTTACTTTTATAAAACACCAAAATATCATCAATAAACACAACCAACATTTTTCACCTGAGTCAAATGAGCCATCACTGCAACAAACTATTTAGTTCTGATTCTGACCATCTCAGGATACTGATTTGAAAGTTCATTTCCCTCTGTATTCCTTCCCAAAAAATTTGTTCTGTTTCCTCCATGAAAAACCATTCTTAACACAGAAATATCTTAGGTGAAGCAACATGGTAATATTTAAATTCTATATCATTTCAATTTGACTATAAAAAAAATATTTTTGGATAATCATTTAATAGATTTCTAACTCCTAAAGTTATCTAAACCGACCTCTGATACCAACTATAAGGACCAAACCTTAAACCTTACTTAATCTCGAGATATTTCATGAATACACCTTGAGGATCTTTTCAGGTTTAGAGTTTTAGAGAATTAGATCATAAAACATGCATTACATCACACATTTAAACATAGTGATTAAAATAAAAGATAGTATTCATTTTTTCCCATCAACGGAAACATATTTAAAATAAAACATGGATTCTTTCTTGAAACTTCCTTGACACTATCATCATATCATGTACCCTTCCCTTGACCTGTGAAAAACATTTCAAAAACGTGGGATGAGCATAAAAATCTCAGTAAGGGATACGAAAATATGGAAAGGAAACATGAGTACATGTATACATAAGAATCAATGAAATCATACTTTACTCATAAAACATAAGAATTTTAACATACCTCATCAAATCAGGAATAAATCATAGAAATCATAAGACATTAAGGGAACTTGAGGCATTCATAACATTCTTACGTAGGGAGTAACCCTTTTGGTTATGTTTGGAATACCCATCACAGTTTATTACCAAAATCTCTTTGTAGAAACCTTAACGTTTAACTCCTTCACGTTACCCAATGCATTAGAGAGATATATCGGGCTCACCCTCCCTTAGTTTATCACGGAACCACCCGTCTTTATAATAATGCCCAAGAACCACAACATAATCGTATCACATAATACATGCATAAAGGAAACATAACATTTTCACATTTCAATCACAATATATCAATACAACACATTGATATAAAAAAACATTATGAAAACCATTTTCAATACCAAAATAAAAGAAAATTAAAACATGGTATTTATTTTTCTTTTAAAAAGAAGGTATGGCTTGTAGAGGAAGACAAAACTCAAATAATGGTCACGGCGGCGGAGAAGTCGTTGTCGCCGCATATATACGACAAAAACATTCCCTTTTGTAGTTTAGTAAAACGCTCCGTAAAAAAGATTCCTTTTGGATAAACATAAAATTCAAAGGGTTTTATACACCTTAAAAAAGAAGGTTGTGTATAAAACAAAATATGCCTCAATGAATGGAGATTGAGACGAAGTCCCTTACCTCGGGTCTGACTTGACTCGATCGTTCTTTAATCTCATGAATAATAAACTTGAGTTAATTTCTACTTGCTTAAGAACATTTTTCAAGTTAATTATTCCTTTTATATCACTTATTACCATGCCATGAACACTATTTTGTTATTTAAGTTAATAACAGTCGTTTTAACAATCATTGATACTTGAGTCAAAAATAAACTCTTTATAATTACAAGTTCTTCATGTGGTAAAATATCCATTATATCCAGAATTGTATTCAAGATGTAGATATCATATATATCATATATATCCAGTATATGAATGCATTTATAATATTACATATCATTTAGTGGTAAGAAATGAAATGCACCGTTCATGGAGACGGTAAGCCGTACGTACGCATGAACGCTACTTCCATTTCTATTTCATATTTAATGGAATTAAAACATAATGATACATAATAGTATTTTAATTCCAGTATGGTATCATATATAATATCATTAGATATATCCTTTATACGTACCACATATGGTATTAACGAATCAAATCACTTTGTGGGGGCGGTAGTCCGCACTTCCTAAAATGAAGATATCACGTATACCCATAATGGAAGCCATAAAGGTATGACATAAATGAAAAATACATAAGATTAAGGAAAAAAAACATATTATATATCATATATAAATATAGTGACTTCTTAATGGCCACCTTTGAATGTGTTTGAAGAATATTGAACAATCATCGTTTCGTGAGGCAGAAATTCGCCATCCACGGAAACAGTATGTTCTTTAACCATTAGATTTAGGTGTGTGTAAGTGTAGCTCGAATCCTTCTTATAAAAACATCCTAGTATATGGAAGATACTGGTTTTGTTACAAAAGAAATGAATAAAAAAAGTTTAGGGGGTTGGAGAATAAAAATAAAACAAAAGAACATAAGTGAAAACATTACCTTGAAAACGGGTAACTCTTATTGATTTGAGCTCAAAGGCTTCCTTAGGAAGACTTCTGCCGAAATTGAGGCTTAAAGGAGTAAGATAGGGATGTGGAGAGACAAAATGAGAAGGTTTTGGCTGAGCCAAAGGCTTGATAGGTGTGGGTAAGGTGGTAGAGGTGGGGGCTTTTATAAGAGGAGAGGAAGGGCACTCTTGAAAAGTTACAAAATGTTACTTTATTTTCAAATGGGTTTCGGATTTTAAAGGTCCCAAATTGATGTATTTTGAGGATAAGGTGATAAGGATTCTAAATTTACTGATCTAATAGGTCTTTGACAAGTGTAGGTCTTAGATTTTACATTATATTTTCATTTTATTTAAATCGTTAAATAATGAGGTAATCATTGCATCATCATGATGTCATAAATAATTTAATTTATTTAATGTCTAAAAATTATGAAAAAAATTCTATGATGTGGGAAATCGTTTTACCTTTCCAATGAATATTTATATTCCAAAATATCATCTATGTAGACAAAATTAAAAATGTTTTACTCAGGTGATACATTCATTGTTATATTTACTTTCTTTAAAAATAAAAAGATAAAAAGTCACTTTCCCACAAAAGTGATTCCATGGGGTCCCCAAGTTTGGCACAAGGAATAACATGGTCGGCCATGAGACAACCAGTAGCATTAGGACACATTTTGGTGTCATTTTTTATTATTATGATATTATTTTATTATCCTTAACTACTCGATTACTCATTAATCAAGATAATTAAAGATAATTACCGTCATTACTATTCATAATGTCCAAAAACAAGAGTCTTAATTACATAATTTGGACCTTCTGATTCCAAATATGTAATCCATTTTACCAAATTTCAATCACATAAATTGAAATAATTAATTTAAAGATAATTCTCGTTGTCAAAACAAATAGCGGGTTTTTTTGAAACAATATCTATGAAAGGTTTGGCACTTGTTTATGCCCAATTCCAAAGTGAAATTAATCTTAATGACCACCATTGTATTACATGGTAAAAATATATTCTACTTACACTTTAAAACCAATTAGAAAGATAATATAACCATATAATTAAATTAGATGAAAAAACAGTTTTGATGTAAAATGCAGTATTTTTAACTATTCATTAAAAAATGAACATTGTCAGAAAAATACCAAAACATTATCCATTGTAAATTTCAATGTCCCAATCATAAATAATGATTATCCATTTTAAGCCTCTAAACACTATCTAATTCATAAATAGACATAGATAAAAATATCTATTATTCATTACTTAATTGGGATGTTACAAGTATTATGTTATAATAATCGTATATTGTTATTCTTTACACCATTATACCCATCCAAGTAAGGTGGTGTTGGAAAAACGGATTACACCACGGCGTGGAGACAGTATTCCGTACGTACACACGCTCGGTGATTTCGTTTTCCGTAGGATGGATAGAAGGTGAAATAGGTTTGTTTCATATTTATAATAACATATCAGTATATAAGTAACACTGATGTTATTAATTTATAATTAAACAACTAAAGAAGAGTAAGTAGAAGAAGAAAGAAACTTGAAAGAGTCGGTAGAAGAGATTACCTCTTCCTCGACGCACCTCCTTTAAACTTCTTCTTAGGGCACTAGAGTTGGTCTTTTGAGAAGACCAGAACCTCTATGATATAACTATAGAGGTTTAGAAGAGTAATTTTCCAGGTTTTTCCATGTTTCAAGGCTCAAAAGGGTGTGAAGAGAAGTGGGAAGGTGTGCCCTTTTATAAGGGAGGAGAGGGGCACCTTTGGAAAAACATAAAATGATATTTTATAATAAAGTCATATTCGGTTTATAATAGCTCCAAATTGATTTATTTCGAAGCTAAAGTGGGGATGAGTTGAAATACTCTCAACCAATAGGTTTTAGACAAGTTTATGTTCCTATTTTAACCTTATCATTTAGATTTAACTCTAAGTTAAATAATTTAACTTTTACCGTGTCTTCTTGTTTCGTTACACTATATGGTTAATAAACTTACTATAACAAGACAAAAGAACACAAATTGGTTCATTATTAATATATATATCCTTATCTAAGTCATTTGACCGAACCTTAGATTTTTAGGAATAAAATAATAATTAATAATATAATATATGTTTTAAAAACTATTTTATGTCAATTTCGACATTATTTGGTAATTGATTTTTGTGAAACTCATAATAGCATGATTAGTTCTAACAAAGTAACTTAAATCAATACTAACATGTCATAATATCCTATAAAATTAGTTGAATTCATAAATAAATCTCAAATTATAATTATTTGGGTATTTATAACATCAATTATGTTAATATTTCATTAATAAGGTAATTACTGTATCATCATTGTGTCATAAATAAATTAAATTATATAATGTCTAAAAATTATAAATAAAATACCATTATATAGGAAATATTTTTATATTTATAATGAATATTTATAGTAGATTTTATCTTATGTATAACCCTATATTAAAAATGTTTTAGTTATTAAACTTTGATTTTAACTATTTTAACTCTTCTTTAAATAAAATAATAATAAGTGTCCTAATCTAATCCAAGTGGACCTAAAGGGTGATATTTCATTCCTAAGGTTGTTTCTGGTCTAATTACACTTATCCAATAGAATTATAACATGTGTTAGGGTAAAAATAATATCATTTTTACCCTTAATTACCCTATTTACTTTTAACTGTGGTAAATAAAAGTAAAAAGTTACTATTCACCAAAAATTATTTTTATCTTATTGAACCACATTTTACTCCTTGATATTAACCGTGTCTCTCAGATTTTCAAAATTCCACTCACAGAAGCGGTAAAATTAAGTTTTATGTAAATTTTCAAATTCTCCTAGGAGGTGGGTAAAAGACGGTGAAAAGTTCAATAAAATTTTTATATATCAAAATTTTTTATAAAATGACTCAAATGAATAACATTGAACTTATATAGGTATTATGTATAAATTTTGACCTAAAATAAATTTAAATAAAATAAATAATTATTTAAATAAAAAGTCAGTTTTTAAATAGTAACCCAGTGTTTTCACTATTCATCAAAAATTGAAAGTTTTCAGAAAAATACCAAAAATTCACCCTAGGCTAATTTAGATATTCCGAATTCAAAAATGAAGTCCATTTTGAAAGATAAAATTTATAAAATTTCAAAAAGTGTGTATTACTATTCATAACGGCTAGTTTATATAATATTTTAATAACATATCGTTGTTTAGTGAAACCCATTATTGCGTACTACACATGCTATTGAGGAAGGTCGTGATTGCGTGTAATGCAAGACAAGTCAGGGTTGCGTGTAGTGAAAGATCCCTTTGGTGCTACGTATAACATAATCAAAACTTATTTCATTTATATATGAAACAAAATCTATACTTAATGTTGCGTAAAATAATTTCCACAAAACGAACTTGAAGTTATGTGTAACACGAGCCAAGAATAGTGTTGCATATACTGAAAGCTAATACGGTGTTTCGTATAGTACAAGATAATCTGTGTGTACCGTACAACAGAAGATATGAAAGAAATTAAAAAGAATATATCTTATAAAATCTAGGGGTGTTACATTCTACCCCCCTTAAAATGAATTTCTCCCTCGAAATTCATTGGGGTTATAAATTGTTTACTACTTGAAATTTTATTTCCTAGAAACCCACATCGTAAAAAGGAGTACTTAAACATCATTTTAAAAAGTGAAGTTAGAATCATAACAGTCAACCAAAGTAACTCAGTACTAGGTTTCCACATAGGACAACATAGATGAAAATATGGATATGGAAGAGAAATATAACCATCAACTTCTGATGAAGAGTGGTAGAGGACATGGATATGAAAAAACCAACAATCACAAATCCATAAATTTTTTATGATCTAAGGTACCATATAATTCATCAGATATAAGGGCACTAGGACAACATTTTTGGATTTCAAGATCATTTCCCTAAAGTTGAAGAAATTGGAATTAGGAGAAATGCTTTCTTGATTTTGGTACAATCTCACTGTTGGTCGTTCCATGGACAATTTACACTTCATCTCTTAAAGAAATGAAGTTGAATTTGTCATTAGTGAAATGCTAGTAGATCATGTGATAGAATGGTGGGTCATTATACTTATCTCAAATAAAAGGTTAGAAAAAGTTATTAAATATACATAAGTCCATCTATGGTGATATTAATCGTATATGGTTCCTAAAATTGATGTATACTTTATATATCATACAACATAATAAATTGAAACTAATTTATACTAACTAGGTACTTCCTGTAGGCCAGTGGTATGTGATAAAGGCCTGTCACACTTCGGTTGTGGGTTCGATTCCTGCATCCTTGTCTGACGCGACGGGTTGTCATCCGTCCTGTAGGTTGTCCTTTTTCTAAAACTACATTATTATAACATTCCATAAATAATATTAAAAAAATTATAGCCTTAAACAATACTAACTTATGTCCAACATAATGCATTCCAATCTTTAGTCTTATCCAAAATACTTTTTTCCAAGCTCATAGTATAAAGAAAACAATTACTAGAAATGTCATCTGCCGAGCAAGTGAATACCATCATTTATCCCCCATATATCATACGATATATCTTGTTGGTCAAATTACAAACATGTGAATACCTTAATCATGTATTCTCTTGAAAAATGAATACCCAATGACCCTTAGTGAAAACATGAATGCTGTCAAAATTTAACACTTTCCACATACCAAAATCCCAAAAATATATATATATATATACTCAAACCATGATATAACATTGTCCTTATATCATTCATGAGCTCATTTCATTTTTTTTCTTTATCACTTCATTATGCGCATATCATCTTCTTTCCAAAAATATTTCAATCACTTTTCATGGTTACTGGTACCATATAATTATTGAAAACCAATACCTAGATATTCCAAAATTCCACGATGCCATAAATGAGATTCCATGATACTATTTTGATATCCCATTACATAAACACTTAATCATTACACAATATCATTTTCATACTCAACATCACAAATAGTGATGGCATGTGACTTCCCTTTATCCTTTTCCGTAAGAGGTCGCTCACGTTGATCATCATTAACCCTTGGATTAGGGCATTGATTAGCATAATGCTCCATTTCCTTGCACTTGAAGCATTGAAGTGTCGGTGATGTGTTCTCTGCAGTCTTTTCTTTATTCACATCATTAGCAACCCTTTTTCTATTACTTAGACACTCAAATACTCGATGACCTTCTTTTACACACTTAAAAAATTTTCTAGTCCCTTTAGGACAATCTCCACCATGCTTCTTTCCACACTTTGAGCATAAAGAAACATTCA
This sequence comes from Viscum album, assembly GCA_963277665.1. Taxonomy (NCBI): domain Eukaryota; kingdom Viridiplantae; phylum Streptophyta; class Magnoliopsida; order Santalales; family Viscaceae; genus Viscum; species Viscum album. The sequence continues at coordinate 750,832,106 of OY728132.1, read as the reverse complement.
TCTTCTTTTCACTATTATTCTGAGATTTCTCCTTTAATTCCATCTTTCTTTTCTTGTCAAAACCATGAGATGGATATGTAACACCAACTTCAATTTCGACCTTGATAGCACAACAAACAATTTCTTCATAGCTACTGAAGTCTCTTATAGCTAATTCCCTTTGAAGACTTGGTTTTAAGCCACTGAATAATCGATCAAGTTTACTTTCAGGTTGGATGACAAAGCCAGATGCATACCTTACAAGCGTTGTAAAATTCGCTTCTTATATACCAACAGATTCATCATCCTTTTGCTTAAGATCAAGTAAATCCTTTTCCATCTTTGTTTGAAGAATACTAGGGAAGTACTTATTGAAAAATAAGTTCATAAACTCATCACATTCCATGGATTCAATTTCATCTTGGGGCCTCGTATTCTTAATTAGAGTCCACCATTGATCTGCTTCACCTTCTAAACGGTAAACATCCAGAATAAAATTTTCATGTTTCGAACATCTAAGTATGGAAAATTTATTTTCAATGGTACTGATCCATTTTTCGACAACAAGTGAATCAGAAGACCCACTGAAAGAAGGTGGACGTTGCCTCATGAAGGACTCAATAGAATATTGTTCCCTTCTTTGCTCATTTGGAAGTCCAAAATTATTCATAGATTGTGTAAGTATAGCAATAAGATTTTGCACTCCATCTCCCATAACATTGGTCTGCTCAGGAGGAAAATCATTGTATTGTCCATTACATTGATCAACATGGTTCGTTCGGGTTCCAGCCATCATCTAAAACCCAAAAAGAATAGTGTGAGAGGAAAAAATCATGCTAGGGAAGAAAACATAATAAAGAGGGAGTACCTTCAATACAAAACATATTAGGGTTAATTCTAAGATTGTTACCTTAATTATAGGTCTATAACCTATACTTATACTTAACCTTAGGGGCATCACTAGACATAACTTAGAAATATCACTACGGATCTCACTAAAGTTTTCGCATCCTAGTTTCTGAAGGTTAACTAAACCTTTCCTCTGACACCAACTATAGATACCCAAAGCTTGACATACATGGACATTACATTACTTTTACAGAGTACTTAATACATAACAAAAACCAACACTCGAGAACCGTAATAGTTTAGTGTCTTTGGAAACTCGAAACAAATTCTTCTAATCGTGGTGAAAGATCTACAACATCTCCCATAAAGATCTTCCCTTTTTTTTCTTACCTAAAACCTTTCTTTAAATCACGGGGAAATGAAAACATAAAAAATGTTGAGTTCAAATGCTCATTAAGGGTAAGCATGGAGAAAATAAAATAGATCATATACATTTGAACTTAAAAAACCATGAACATAATGTTTAAACATCAAGATCTTGAGAAATGACATAAAACATAACTGTACATAAGGTATAGATTCATCAATCATGATAAAATAGCATGGGAATAAAACATATAATTGTGGAAAACCATTAGGCACATGATATGATTTCCATAGTAGCCATGACATTGCTTCCAAGACCATCTTAGTGGACAAAGTCCCTTTCTGAATCGAGTTCACTCCTCGTTCCAGTCCTATATCACTGAACCGGATTAACTTATCGTTCCGTCCATGTCTATATCATGAGATATAAATATTTACCCAATGCATTGGAGGGAGATATAGGTCCCACCCATCTCATAATGAAATCATTCTTACTTGTGTGCCACAACATAAAGATAAATCATTCATCATAACCCAAAGAATAAAATGGGTTTCATAAACATCATCCCATTATAACATAATCCATATAAAAAAATGGATATCATTTCGTCATAAGAAAAGTGAAATCATGTAAATTATAGATACATTATACATGCAACATACACATATGAAATAATGTCATATTAGATGGAAAATGGTTTTGATAAAACATTTGAAATGAATTCTTGAGGAAAATACCCTTTCTTCTTCAAAATCATTGTATTTTCACAAAATGCCATGCAATTTTAAAAGAAAAAGATTTTGTTGAAAATAGTCCTGAAATCTTTTAGAGTAAGCTTCATGAAAATAAGGTGTTATAAAACCATAAAAATCTGTTCATGTCGTATAAGTTAAAAAACATTCTTCTTGTACTTTTTTCAGAAAAGTAAAAAAGTACCACGTATGGTAAAAAAAGAAAGATTCCTTCCAAAACACAAAGTAAAAGTCAAAGAGGGGTAAACATGACTTTAAAAATGAATGGAAGAATATTAAAAACTTTATTAAAAACATTTTATGGACATAGATGAAAAATATAACCCCAGTAAATACTTACGTATAAGCAATCTCGGATAAAAATGAGATTGCAAAACTATCCCTTACCTTATGTCCAATTTCTCCCGTATGTGTCCCAAACTCCTGTATAGTGGGTTTAAACATATTATTAACTTGTAACAGAACCATAATAATATTTATTATATCATATATTATTCACTTACGACTTTATATTATCCGTTTATTTGTCAATTACATGTTAAAGTAGCGTTTTGGGTAAAATCGTTTCATTTATCGTCCGTGTTTTGACTTGTAATTATTAACATTATTACTTATATCATGATTAATTAATTCCATAATATGAAACATGATTTATATATAATATATATTCAGAATATACATATATATAATAGATTGATAAATGGAAATAAATACACCATTCATGGAGACGGTAGGTCGTACGTACGCATGAACGTTGTTTTTCGTTTCCTTATTGAATTGGATGGAATTAAGTAGATGACATACATATATATATACATAAATAAAGTAGTATTATTATGTCATATATTTCATGATTACTTTTTATATATACTTTATAATCATTCTTGAATTGTTAATATGGAAAATGAATCTCATCACGTCATGGAGACGGTAATCCGTACGTATGCACGAGCGATAATATCGTTCCCATATTTATTGAATGGAATTGAAATGGATGATATAATATCTTAGAATTAGTATTATGTTATAATAATCATATATAGTTATTCTTTACACCATTATACCCATCCAAGTAAGGTGGTGGTGGAACAACTGATTACACCACAGCGTGGAGACGGTATTCCTTACGTACACATGCGTAGTGATTTCATTTTCCGTAAGATGGATAGAAGGTGAAATAGGGTAGTTTAATATTTATAATAACATATCAGTATATAGGTAATACTTATTTTATTACTTTATAATGAAACAAATAAAGAAGATGGAGTAGAATAATAAAGAAACATGAAAGAGTCGGTAGAAGAGATTACCTCTTCCTCGACGCACCTCCTTTAAACTTCTTCTTAGGGCACTAGAGTGGGTCTTTTGAGAATACCAGAACCTCTATGATATAACTAGAGAGGTTGATAAGAGTAATTGGCAGGGGTTGTCTGAGCTTCAAGGCTCAAAATGGTGTGAAGAGAAGAGGGAAGGGGTTCCCTTTTTATAAGGGAAGAGAGGGGCACCTTTGGAAAAACTTAAAATATTATTTTATAATAAAGTCATATTCGGTTTATAATAGCTAAAAATTGATTTATTTAGAATATAAAGTGGGTATGGGTCGAACTACGCTCAACCAATAGGTTTTAGACAAGTTTAGGTTCCTATTTTAACCTTATCATTTAGATTTAACTCTAAGTTAAATAATTTAACTTTTACCGTGTCTTCTTGTTTTCTTACACTATATGGTTAATAAACTTACTATAACAAGCCAAAAGAACCCCAAGTAGTTAATTATTAATACATATATCCTTATATAAGTAATTTGGAAGAAAATTATATTTTTAGAAATAAAATAATAAATAATAATATAATATATGTTTTAAAAACTATTTTATGTCAATTTTGACACTATTTGGTAATTGATTTTTGTAAAACTTATAACAGCATGATTAGTTCGAAAAAAGTTACTAAAATCAATAATAACATGTAATATTAACCTAAAAATTATTTTAATTCATAAAAAGTCTCAAATTACATTTATTTGGGTATTTATAACATCAATTATGTTAATATTTCATTAATAAGGTAATTACTGCATCATCATTGTGTCACAAATAAATTAAATTATTTAATGTCTAAAAATTATAAATAAAATACCATTATGTATGAAATATTTTTATATTTCTAATGAATATTTATAGTCAAATTTATCTTATGTATAACCCTATATTAAAAATGTTTTAGTTATTAAACATTGATTTTACCTATTTTAACTCTTCTTTAAATAAAATAATAATAATTGTCCTAATCTAATTTAAGTGGACCTAAAGGGTGATATTTTATTCCTAAGGTTGTTTTTGGTCGAATTACTCTTATCTAATAGAATTAGTACATGTGTTAGGGTAAAAATAATATAATTTTTACCCTTAATTACCCTCTTTACTTTTAATTGTGGTAAATAAAAGTAAAAAGGTACTATTCAAAAAAAATTATTTTTATCTTATTGAACCACATTTTACTCTTTGATATTAACCGTGTCTCTTGTATTTTTAAAATTCCACTCACAGAAGCGGTAAAATTAAGTTTTATGTAAATTTTCAAATTCTCCTAGGAGGTGGGTAAAAGACGGTAAAAAGTTCAATAAAATTTTTATATATATATAATTATTATAAAATGACTCAAATGAATAAAATTGAACTTATATAGGTATTATATATAAATTTTTACCTAAAATAAATTTAAATAAAATAAATAATTATTTAAATAAAAAGTTGGTTTTTAAATAGTAACCTAGTGTTTTCACTATTCATCAAAAATTGAAAGTTTTCAGAAAAATACCAAAAATTCACCCTAGGCTAATTTCGATATTCCGAATCCAAAAATGAAGTCCATTTTGAAAGATAAAATTTATAATGTTCAAAAAGTGGGTATTACTATTCATAATGGCTAGTTTATATAATATTTTAATAACATATCATTGTTTAGTAAAACTCGTTATTGCGTACTACACACGCTATCGAGGAAGGTCGTAATTGCGTGTAATGCAAGAAAAGTCAGGGCTACGTGTAGTGATAGCTCCCTTTGGTGTTGCGTATAAAATAATCAAAACTTATTTCATTTATACATTAAACAAAATCTATACTTAATGTTGCGTAGAATAATTTCTACAAAACGAACTTGAAATTGTGTGTAACATGAGCCAAGAATAGTGTTGTGTATACTGCAAGCTAATACGGTGTTGCATATAGTACAAGATAATCTTGATGTACCTTACTACATAAGACATGAAAGAAATTAAAAATAATATATCTTATAAAATCTCAGGGTGTTACAGGCATAGCTACCCCCAAATTGGCAGTAGAACTGAAAAGGCTCCACAAAATCCACCACACTACAGCCTTCCACCTTACACCATAGCCACTCTATTATGGCTAAGTCTCTAGGATCCACACCACAGTCTTTCCAAAATAGTTTGTGCCCCATCCATCCTTCTAAACACCTCAGTATCTCCATGTATACCTTCGTCGCTATAATTCCCATGATGTAACTGGCCAGAAGGTCTGATCCATTACATTAGATAAATATAAATACATTCTTTCCATAGAAAATCAAAACCAACCCTGTAAGAATAAGGGAAAATAGGTTTAAAAAACCATCCCTTGATATACCTCTTAAGGATATCATTAAAATTGAAATACCACCACCAACTAAACACTTTAATCCCTGTAAAATATGTTCACCAAATGTTCCTCACAACCGTACAAACTTATACCAATATAAACTACCACATTTACACAAACAACCCCACTAACATCTCATCCTATAAAAATATCAATCCAACAATCACTACTACCATCACATAAGAAAATCCACAATAAAAAAAATCAAGTAATTTCATCTTCCATGTCAAGATATTATCTACTTTAGGTATCACTGACTCACCTGCATGGTTTAAATGATGTAAAATTATAACACATATTGATTAGGAATCAGGACTTCCCTTCTTCATGTTCCAAAAGCTTTATCATATCACACATTTCCAAAAAGAACCACATTTCATAAAATAAAAATATACAAACATAACATCATCAAGAAAAACAAAATAAAGAAGAACCAAAAAATATCATAACAACTCTAGGTACTGGGTATGCATCTATGTCTCATGCACCCAAGTACTCTCCTCTAGACCAGCATGCCTCCACAACACATGAACTAAAGGAATAGTATGCCCATGAAACACCTTCCCCTGATGATCCTATATCTCCTCTAGCTACTCCACAAATGTCACTTCATCCTCAATATTTAACTCTCCATAGTCAATGATATGGGAGTCATTATGAAAATACCAATAGAGCTAAGAGATGTGGAATACTTCATGAATCTAGTACATCCATGGTGGAAGTTCCAACTAAAAATCAACTTCTACCATGTATTCCTACACCGTGAAAGGTCCAAAAAATTAGGGAAAGAGCTCACCCTATACCAAACCCCATCTTCCCATATTGAGGGGAAATATTCAAGAACACATGGTCTCCTACATCAAACTATAAGGACCTCCTCCTATGATCATCATAATCTTTTTAATGGTCTTGTGCTACTTTCATCCTCTGCTGAACAAGACTTTGTCATACTCCACACCACATTGGGACTGAGAACTAATGACTCTCCAACCTCATCCCAGCACAACAGAGAATGACATGGACACCCATAAAAGGACTCATATAGAGTCATACCGATGGATGGGTGATAATTTCTGTTATAAGAAAAATAAACCAAGGGAAATTAATTTTCCTATGATCTTCCAAAGTCCATGATGCATGAATATAACATATCCTATAGTGTCTGGATAATCTGCTCTGTTTTCACGTCCGTCTAAGGGAGGAAATTAGTGTTGAGGTGTAACTGAGTGCTAAAAGTGTACTACACTGCCCTATAAACTCATGAGGTAAAACATGAATATCACTCCAAGACAATGTAACTTGGAACCCCATGAATCTGAACCACCTTATCCACATATATCCTTGACAAAACATCCATGACACCTGACTCCTTGGTCACTAGTAATTGGGATGATTTTATCACCCAATCTAGAATCACTTAGATAGCAACACAACCTCCCTATGATCATGGTAACCCTATGAAAAAATCCATCAATATGTCATCTTATTTCCATTTAGTAATATCAAAAGTTTGTAACAAACTACTAGGAACATGGTTCTTAGAATTTACCTGCTAACAAAACATACACTAAGCTAACTCTTCCCCCACCCGTTTCATTTAGAGCCACCAAAAATGCATCCTCAATAAATGGTGAATCTTGGAAACCCCCAGGTACACTTATATAGGTGATATATGAAACTCATTAATGAATCCTTCATGTATCACTACCATAATGAATAGAATATTTAGAAATAAAACCTGGTTCTAACCATCCCTCTAGAGTATCACCATGGTCAATACAATCATTCATCACCTCTGCCTCTGAGTCTCCCCAATGTGACTACTCAACCTAATGAATAAAAAAGAATGAACCATCATATAAAACAATAAAACTACACCATAAAACCCCCTTACATACAATAATAGGGAATTTAACTCCTCCATCACTTCCCAATCATCTCTAGACTCCCAAACAACATCCTTCTGGGACTTCCTGGTTAAAGCATTGGCCTCAACATTTCCTTTTCCTGCAATATAGGATATTTCAAAGTCATAGTCCTATAGAAACTACATCCACCTGGGCTTCCATATATTTAGGTCATGATAATAAAATATATACCTTAATCTTTTATGATCCATAAATACCACAAATCACTCTCTAATGAGGTAATGTCTCCACAACATTAGCGCCAACACAACTACTACTATCTCTAAATCTTGGGTGGCATAGTTATATTTATGGAGACATAAATAACTAGACCCAAAATAGATGATCTCTTTATACTACATTAAGAAACCTCCAAATCCTGGATTGGAAGAATCACAAAACACCTCAAACATCACCCCTTCCTATGGAAATTGAATCACTGAATCACTGATCAACCTGCCCTTTAGGTATTCAAATGTTTCCTTACACTAATATATCTAAGTAAAGTATTAATAATTCTTATTCAAATATATCAATGGGGCCTAAATCTATGATAAGTTAGACATGGACCTTATATAATAGCTTGTGTGACCCAAGATTCTACAAACCTCTACAACATTATTGGGTGATACCCAATAAAAAAGTGTTGAAACCTTTGATGGGTTCACATTTGTGCCATTCTAAGACACCACATTCACAAGTAAGTACACCTATAATGTCCAAAATGTAAACTTGGATAACTTTCTATAGAGATGGTGGTGTTAAAAAACATAAATAAAATCTATAATATGGTCTTCATGCTCCTCCTTTGAATTTGAGTAAATCGTTATGTCATCCATGAAAATGACTAATAACTAGTCCAGGAATTCATAGAACATAGAGTTCATAAACCCCATGAACAAAATTGGGGTGTTCATGACACAGAATAGCTTGACCACAAACTCAAAGTGCCAATACCAACATCTAAAAGAAGTATTTCAGATATTTTACTCCTTCACCCTCAAATGGTGATACCCAAACCATAAATCAATGTTAGAAAATAAACTAACACCCATCAGATGGTAAAAAAGATCATTGATCCATGGAAGGGGTAATAATTCTTGATCATCACTTGATTAAACCTCTGGTATTATATACACAACCTTAAAATACCATCCTCATTCTTAGATAATAACACTAGATAACACTATGGTGGAACACTTGGCTGGATAAAACTCTTCTACATTAGATCATCTAACTTAATTCAACACGCCTGCAACTCAGAAGGTGTCATTCGATAGGGATCCATCAATACCAAAGAAGCATAGTGTTTCAAGTCTATCCCAAAAACAACATCATGTCAAGGGGTAGCACCAAAACCTCCTTAAAAACACCCAAAAACTCCCTGATAACTCTAGGAGACTCTTCTATCGTAGTGTTTACTAATTCCATAGACATCTCATCCATCAAATAAAGAAAGGACTCCACATACCTAAGGGCCAATCTACGACTCCTCTCACAAACAAAAACCCCATGATTGTCATCTACATCTGAAAACATGACTTTTCTTTCGAATAATTTGATAATAGCATGCATGAAATAAAACCATTAAATGGAGAAAATGAAATTGTATGGATACATCTATAGTAATAAAAGATCCTGATGGGACTAATGTGGCCCCATCATTAGTCTACACCTCCCAACACACATCAAACAAATTGTCTAGCCTCTGAATGGCTTAGTCAATACAAATGCCATGGGAAGATTCTCTGCATCTAGTCATAGAGCACAAACTAGAGTGATTGTAATAAAGTAGTGTAAATCTATTGAATCAAACAAATTATAGACAAGTGTAGGAAATAAGATGATCATACCTCTATCAATATCTGGCCCATATAGTGTTTCCCCTCCACTAAAAGAAATTGACCACACCCATCCCCTATGCCTATCTACTGATGTCCACCTCTATGGACACACTCAGGATGAGGTTCATGAACATGAGGAACTTCCTAAGGTTAGCCACTACTTGATTCATCCTATCTTGTGGGAGCATAAGATGGATTCCCCTGCTACTGAAATAGTCTCACTAGAAACTACTACAAATACTGACACTAAACCTAAATACCTCTACCAAACTCTATTCATATAACCACTGAGCACTGATCTTGATGATGGAAATGAACCCCATAGAAAAATGCACTGGCCACAGGCCCCTAGGAAAATCATAGAAACTGCTGGCCCCAAAAGTCCATAAGGGAAGTTCTCGAGGTTAACTCACCACTGGTTGGATACTTGAAGGACCTAACACTAGAAACATGTTATTAATATCTCTATTATTCAAGGAACCCTACCAGTTCCACTGTCATGGTAAAAATCCTTGTGATTATATCTACTCGATCACCTCCTCCTTCTTATAAACCTCAAGATACGTTGGAAACATAAAATAATAAACTTAATATGGGATATAAGGACGAAGTGCCTTCTCACAAACCTTTCTTGATACTTCTCATCCATAAAAAGGTCCATGAAAAAATCCAACATATCCTTGAAATTTATCCCAAGCTCCCATAAAGACAAACTCCCATACTAAAGAGAAATAATCTCTTGCCTTTTCACTGATTTTATGGTCAATGAAAGGAACACTTCATGGAATTAATTATAAAAGTCATCCCCAAAAGCATCTTCCTCCTTCCACTCACCAAGATACAACATCCACCATTGATGCAAAACTTCTCGGATCTGACTAATTTCTAAAGAGACTCATAATCCACCAGGGACCAGATCAAACTAAAATAAATATCTATCTTTTCCAACCATATCTCTATATTTAGATTAGTAACACTACCCTTGTACTTCCCTTAATCCTTCTGATAAAAAGTGAACGATGTTTTATTCCCCTAATCATCATCCTCTACCAGATCAACCCACCATTGATGAACCAGATCAACCTATTGAACCTCCACTTCCTAAACTACATGTGAATGATTAATAAGATCCATAGCTTAAAATTTAAAGAAAGACTTCCTAATCCTGATAGTATAGAATTTTATTAATATTTATTTATTTCATTTTAAATTATTTTAACTTTCCCAAAAACCACTCAATTAAAACAAGAACTCAAGTCATTCATGATATATATATCTATTCTAATTCCTTACCCTACAAGTAAATCCACCTCACTTGGTTGTTCGGTAGGCTTAGAGTCTTTTCATTAGATCAAGGGGGACCTAAAATCCCATTTCTTAGCTGGTATTCCCTAGCCTATGTCATGAACCAAGATCGAATGACATCATTGCTTCACCAACCCATGCAATCCTCATTGTCCCTAAATCCTAACTCCACTCTATCTCTTAAACTACCTCTGATACCACACTATCATGACCCCCTCCCTCTGAAGGTAACCCTTCTATGATAGCATTGAAGGAAGAGAGATAATGACTCTCTATTCCTACCTACAGTAGTCCCTAAGTTTTTGACTAGCACCGAGGTTATAAAAATAACAATGTGGGAGGAATTTCCCTCTATAATGTATGTGGGATTAGGATATAGGATATCAGTGATCAATAAAATTAATGAAATAATATAAAATAACATAACCAAAAAACATCCCATAATGCATTAATAATGTAAACAAATACAAGAATCTATAAAGTAAATGTCCAAAAGAAAGTTTAGGTAGAAGCATGGAAATAATCCCAAGGTCTGAGATCATAGTCAATATAGTCATCCTAGAAACCTAAAAAAATTTATATATGTGGGTGAGCATAAAAATATACTCAGTATGAAACACAAAGTCACTTGTTCACTTGTGAAAGAAGTATGCTAAGGCACAGGTGAGTAAACAATGGAACCAACCGTGCCTAAACAGGTTAACAAATCATCCCATCTCACTAGATCTCACTCACCAAATAATTCATCCATGTATAGTACCATAATATAAATCATATCAATGATAGGGTACCCCAAAACTCCTTCCCAATGATTTTCCACTCTCGCACTCCAAAATTGTACATCCTGGTGCTCCCACCTCTTCCATATAATGTAACATCACATCACATCACATCCCTCTCAAAGAAACATGGGCCATCTAAAATATAATTAGTAATTTCCATCACGATCCATGTAGTCCTCCTAGAAAACTGAAAATAGTTTAATATATGTGAGGTGATCATACAAATATACTGAGTAGAAAACCCAAATTCTTTTGTTCACATGTAAAAGAAGCATACTAATGCACCAGTGAGTAAACAATAGAACCAAAAACACCTAAAAATGTCAACTAACCATCCTAGTTAACCAATTATCTCTCACCAAATAATGAATCCAATTATAGTAACATAATATTAATTATATTGATGATAGGATACCCTCTACCACTTTCCCACTAATTTTTCACTCTCACACCCCAATGCCATACATCCTTGCACTCCCACCACTTTTTTATAATGTCTCATCACATCACATCCCACCTACAGACACTTGGGTTATCTCATCACATAAAATCTCACCCGAAGAAACCTATTTCTTCATATATCATCGCATAATAAGGGTAGTAGGGTATCGTGAAATTGAATTACATAAAACCCATACCCTCATTCTACCATGAATGACCTCCACTATAAGTCATCTCATCACATATCATCTCAACACATATAACCTAAATAAACCTGGATCATCACACCACATCACATCACATCTTGATAGTGTACTCTTTACTTTTAGACATCATATCACATATATTTCATCATCACCCAAAAGAGGGAGTAGGGAAGAGCGGGTAGTCATCCATCCATCCTCACCACTAAAATATTAGGGTAAAACCCCACAAAACATTTGGATGTTAACACTAGGTTCTCGACATAGGTAATAAACATATAGAAAATCATAAATAAATACAATGTATATAATATCATAACACACAATCCCAACCAACAAGTTTATAATAAGAACATCATACCAACTCAAAATATCACCACATAACCTCACAACCTTTACCACTATGACTGTAACCAATAAATTTACAATGACACATAACAATCCACAATCCATAAGCCACAAGCCACATTTAATATTATCATTATGATCCAATCTAATTTCTAGATCCCCATTACCAACCCATTTCAATTAAAATATACAATTCATTCCATTATTTCTAGCCCATTCATTTTCTTATTTATTTCATTAATTCGTCCTATTACTTCACATTAAAAATTAACCATTTAAAAAAATATCCCCCTTCAATTCATTAATTATCCATTTTCATCCCAGTAATAAAACCAACCCATGTCATTTCAATTTCAACATTATCATTTAATTCTATTACTACCCATCTAGAATAACACATTACCACAAAAACAAACAACCCAAATTCCTATGAAAACAAGGCCACACATCACCGCCATTTCATAAACACGACCTCTTTCTACACCAAAACAATTTTCAAAATGCCACTTCCACTTCTCATTACATAACTACCCCCACATCATAACTACACATCACCTCCCTATAACCCAACCACACCAAAATAGATCAAGCATATTTTTATCAATTCTAATTCTCTATTTTAGGGGAATTATCACAAAATCCATATATCTAGGTGTAACTAATTAATTATCCAAGTTAGATTCATTATCACACAAGCCATATATCCTGGTGAAACTAATTAATTATCCAAGTATAAGTGATTAACTATTTATTCAAGGTGGTGGCACAACAATCACACATCAAGGGATTCAAAACACATCTCAAATCAAAGAAAAACAAAGGCTCCCAATAGCTATGATTTTTAGTGGAGCAACAATTATGGATGATCTCAATATCTAAATATCAAAACGTTGTAAAAACATATCAATCATTGCCTTCCCTTTCAATTTAAATTAACAATTTCATTATCTTAATTACATTGGTGCAAACCATCTTCCCATAGATAAAAATGATTTAACCCTTTCTTCATGATACACAATATGAGAGACATGGGATCCCCTACCTCAAAGAGATATTTTTGATCTGCTTCTTGATTTTATAACAAGAGAAGGGTCGCCACAAAGAACTATAAGGAAGAAGAACACATTACCATCCAATAATAGAAAAACTATGTAATCCCCTTATCAAAACCACACTAAAATCCAGGATTCCTTATAAAGTATCCCCTCTTGGATAAAGAAATAGAAAAAATTGATAGATAACAAGGAGGATAACTCAACTAAACCACCACAATTTATACCTAAATGGTTGGGGATGAAATCTACTGATGTGGGGCTGAAATGGATCTATGGGATGCACTTGGGTCACCCATGAAATGAGAGAAAAGGTTGGAAACTGGTTGGGCCCGAGTGGATTTCAGACATTATCCCCAGATTAAAAATAGAGGACCATGATGCAACCTCTAGCACCATGTCGCATCCCTACTAAAATTAGGGAGGACCATGGTGCAACACTACCTACTATGCCATAACATGGACATTCAAAGGTCCCTCTAAGAGTCATGGCTATATCCACACCACAAATCCTATAAAATGTGGAGGAATACCATAATGTAGCCAAACTTCACCACATACCCCCAAACTACCATAAAGGGCCACACCACACCCCTTGATCCATGGCGTAGTGGTGCCAAAATTGGAAAAACTTCTAAAAATCAACCCACAGGACTCCATTCTGCAATTGGGGTCTCCCCACCAGAGCCACCACCTGCAGGGAGGGGTTATAAAAAATATAAGTCTCTATAATATATCTTCCCCCAAATTGGTAGTAACACTGAAAAGGCTCTACCCAATCTACCATTCCACAACCTACCACCTTATGCCATATCCATTACAGTGTAGCCACCAGGGTCCACATCATAGCCTTTCTAAAATAGGTAGTGGAAACCCCCTTATCCTCCTGAACACCTCCAAACACATCAGGATCTCCCTAGACAATACCTTGACCAGAATTCACAAAAAATAATAGGATAGAAGTTCCAGGTTATTATATACATATTTGGGAGAATGGGTTTGGTGGAGCTTCAATTGGTGTAACTTTTAGCCAAGGTGTGTTGTCTTGCTAGAAAAGGAAACACAGGGGTGCTCAGTTTCCTTCAAGACTAGTTTAATGGAATTTTTCAGGGTAGTAGTAGGTTTTTTTATCATTGTAGAAGGATGAGTCATATTAATCCTAAAGAAATGGAAACATCCTATACTTTTTATGATTTTGGAAAATCTAGTCATCTCAGGAATTTTTATGGAAGGATTTACCAAAGAAGTAACCAAGGGTTTGTAGGTTCATTATAATTATTTTAGAGGTGGTTGGTATTATCCTCATGCCAAGGGGGATGTTCTTGCAGCTAAGAGAGCTCAGGGAGGAGCTTAGAATAGATGTATTTACGCAACATAGTATACACCGTAGAAATCTGAGGTAAGGATGGATGTTGTTATAGGTACAATGTTAATTTTATCCTCTATGGTACTAGATTTATTTTATATAGGTGATCCTCATTCTTTTATATTGTTAAATTTGGTTGTTGTGTTCGGATTTCATTTATAACTTAATTCATTGTTGTTGGATATTTCCATGCCTTTGTGAAAGAGGTCTGAACAATGTTTCAGATGCCCTGTGTGTCGGGTGATGATCGTTAACATTGAAGTGGAATGGGATTTATTAGTTATTGATTTTTATATCTTTGACCTAGTCATTATAATGGATTGGATGATCATATTTAAAGACAATATCTACTATTATCATCATCTTCAGTTTTTATCTCCTAATGGAGTCACTCATGTCTTTCACGGTGAGTAGGATTCTAGATCTGGGAGATTGAGGCATATTGTTCCTTATTAGAAAATAATTTCATTCCAATTATTTGAGATATTCCTGGATTTTATGTCTCTCACTTTATAATCTCACTTCTTATAAATGTGAGTTCATACCCCAAGGTCTTTCCTAAAAAAAAATTAGGTTACCACTATAGAGAGAGTTCAAGTTTACTATTGACTTACTCAATAATATGATTCCCATTTATATGACATCATATTGCATGGAACCTACAAAGTTGATGGAACTTAAATTTGATCTGGTAGATCAAGAGGCTAATGGATTCATTATCCATATAATTTCACCTTGGTCTTCTCTTATCCTATTTTCTATGATGCTTCAAGTATAGGATTAGGGTGTGTCTGGATGTATAGAAAGTAAGTGGTGGCCTATGGCTCTCTATAGTTTCTCCCTCATGTGAATAACTACCCTATCCATGATCTTGAGTTGGCAACATTCATGAATTAACTCAAAACATGATGTCACTATCTCTTTCTGGGTTGATTTATGGTATATTATAACCATAAGAGTCTGAAGTATATTTTTACTCAGAAGGATATGAACTTGTGATAAATATATTATGTTGAATTTATATAAACATTTTATTTTGATATTTTTTGTACTACTAGGAATAATAATGTGGCCACCAATGAAATGAGTAGGAAACTACTGACTCAATACTTAAAGGAATTAGTGTATAAGTGGTCTCTAGTGACTTTGTTTATTGAGATAAGATTGGGAGTTAAAGAGGCTGGTGGTCTGGTGTTCTTAGCTTTAGTAAAGGATAAATTGTCATTTGATGAGTGGGTTTAGTTTGAGAAATTTTCAAACACCAATTTCCAGTTCTTGAGTAAAATAATAAATGTTGGGGATACCTTGGGTGAGTGGTATCGATCTCCCAATGGTGCTTTGTGTTTCTAGAGTAGGTTGGTCATTCTGATTTCTCTGAGTCAGGATTTAATGAAAAGTGGGCACTGGTCTTGTTATTCCATTCACCCAGGAACAATCAAGATGTATCATGATCTGAGACATTAATATTGGTGGTTGTGGATGAGGTGATCGATAGTAGATTTTGTTCCATGGTGCCTCACTTGTCCTAGAATTAATGTAGAGAACCAAATATCTACTGGTTTTTGCAACCTTTTCCCATTTTATTATGGAAGTGGTATGAGATTTATATGGACTTCATCATTGGTTTTCCAAGGACTTATAGTGATATGGATGATATTTTGAAGATCATTGACCAAATTATAAAATCATCTCATTTCCTCTCTATCAAGGAAACAATGAAGGTGGAATATTTTGAGAAATTTTATATTCAATATGTTGTGAGACTTCATCGGGCTCTCTATATGATTGGTTTTGATAAGGACCTGAGGTTCACATCTAGTTTTTAGAAAAAATTTCAAGAGGTGATGGGTTCCTAGTTGAAATTAATCATAGTGTATCATCCATAGAAGTATGGGAAGACCGAGCAAGCTATCTATGTTCTTGAGGATATTCTCCAAGCATATGTGCTTGATTTTAGAGGTTCCTTGTAAAATAATCCTCCTCTTGTCAAATTTTACTATAAAAATAGTTATTAGGATTTGATTAATATGGTACCCTTCAAATCATTTTATGGGCGACTAAGAATATTTCTCTTATATTGGGTAGATTTGGGAGAGTGGTCATTAGTTAGGTCGAGCCTTATTCAGGAGATGACAGAAAAGGTGCAGTTGATCCAGAAGAGATTGGTCATGGAACAAAGTTATTATAAATCCTATGTGGACCAACTTTTTCAGCTACTAGAGTTCAAGGTTGGTGATCAGTTCTTTCTTTGAGTTTCAATTATCTTGGGACGCCATTGGTTGGGTAAGTAGGGTAAGTTGACACTGCTATTTGTTATCCCCTTTGAGAATGATGGAAAACTTGGAAAGGTAGAATGTTAGTTGGAATTTCCATATTTCTTGACATTGATTCATGGCATGGTTCATGTTTCCCAACCGAGGAGTTATCAACCGGACCCTTCCCATGTGATTTGATGTAAAGATGTTGATCTTGATCCCAACACCATAGTAGTTAAGAAAACAGTTCAGATTATGGATCATCAAGAAAAGGAATTATGTAGAAAGATAATCCCCCTAGTCTATGTACTATTTATGTTTGGATAGGATAGCCTCAAGATGTAGGAGTGGGAATCATTAGTGAGGTAGTAGTGTCCTTCTCTCTTTGTGAGTCCAAAATCCTGATCACATTTTTGGAACATAAATATTTTATGGTGGTGGAGAATTGTGATTCCCTCTAAGATTTAGTATTATCTACTTTAAAATATTTTCAAGTGGTACTTAAAGTTACAAGATTTATGTATGTGATATAAAGTTATCCTATAATTTTACAGGGGACTGTGTTGTGGATAGGAGTGGCTATTTCGTGGAGATTCTTACTATGGTAGGGGAAAGACTACTGTGGCATGGGGCCATGGGGGTGGAATTTTGATGCCACAACCAATTTTAACTAGGTTTCACTATGGTGAAGGGGTTGTGGCATAGTCCTTGTGTTCTATTTTTATCTATGGAATGGAGGTAGAGGCTATGGTGTTGAGTTCTACGTGGGTGATTTTGGTGTATTTGTATTTTATTAGGGTAGTTTTTCATGGTACATGGGATATATTGTGGTATTGTGTCTAGATAATAGGACATGGGTGAGGCATGTGTCATAGTTTCTATTGAAAAGTTTGATCAGGCTTGATTTTGGTTTAGCCAATGGGTTGTGTTGTAGTCTTAGGTAAAAACCTAAGGATGACAGAATGGATGGGGGTTCTGTGCTATGGTCTTATATTTTCCAAACATGGTATAAAAACCCAACTTCCTTTTGAACTAGTTATTCTTCCAATTTTATCCCTCAATACATAGTTTCCCAAGTGAGATTTTTGAAGTTCTTGAAGCCCATTTTTTGATTGGATTCAACCCCAGGCTTTGGGATATCAATTCTTGGTGTTTCCTATCTATTCTTGTGGTAGGTGGCTCAATACCAAGGTTATAACTTATGTATTACTTTAATTTCTTGTAAAATACTTTGTTTTGTTTTATAAAAAAATGATTTGATGTCAAGGTTTATTTTCTCTATGAAATACGTCTTTTTAAATGTATTTTTCTTTAAAAATTGTTTGGACACACTATTTGTTTTTTGAAATGCCTTAAAGGTGGTTTTCATTTTAAAGTGGATTTTCAAGCATGGAAGTGATATAGCTTCACTATGGAATTGTTTTTATAAAATTTGATCATGGTTTTAAAATGGTTTTTACAATAATAGCACATTAGGAACCTTAGGTGCATTGGGAAATGGACATGTCACTTTAGAGTGTGTAACACCTCTAAAGGTTTTGATATTGACATACTATGATAGGACTTGATATCAGTTGGATTCATGTGATTCCTAGATTAATGATTTATTTTTATTTCTAGTATGGATTACAATATACTAGATCCAAAATCATGTTATTTGTTATTTATGCTTGGTTTTACACATGATGGAATATTTCATGGTTGGTTTCTCACTTGTTTGTCGTATGATGTATCCATGGATGGTTTTTCTTATGCTCACCTACTTTCTTTCATGTATTTGGAACATTGATGGTTTATGAGGATATATAATTCTTTTATGAAAACCAAAGGATGTTTTAAAAAAAATTATATTATAAAAAATCTTTATAAAATGGATTTGTTTTAAAGATAGAGTTAACATTTTTATGATACTAGACTTTGTATATATTATTCAGTGAAATCATACTGGTATTTTTGGTCATACCCTACTTTTTCCTTTATGAATTTATAGATGTTGTTTTGTAAAACACTGATAAATATAAGGGTGTCATTTATTTCATCATCTTCTCTTGGTTTTCATCATATTTAATATTATTATTTTATGTTTTTCATGAGTGGTTTTAGTGAGGATCATACTCAATTTACCTGTTATGCTCACCCTATATATATATAATATTTTTTATCTTAGAAGAAAGAATTTTTTATTCTTAGGGATGTTACTAGCTCAGAGGTGTTTTTTAGAAGTTGTCTAGAGTTTCTAGAGTTCGTAGTTGTTTTCTAGTCTCACTTTTGGTACTTTTAGTTTGTCTTTTCATTTGTTTCGGTTTATGTATGACAATACATGTATTGAGATTACTTTTGTCTTATGCATGGTGTTTTTTGTAAATTAATCCTTTTTATTTATTACTCCTTAAGTAAATGAGATGGTAATTCCACCCATGTGTATGATTTTTATACCCTTTGTGTTAGTCGCCAAACCATGGCCTATTGGAGGTGGGATTTTGGGATCATTATCTCCCTTTATTCATTGTCATCATGGGTGGGGTACCTTTATAGGGAGTGGTTAATGAAAAACTACCTATTTGATTCATATGATTCTTCTAAATGAAACCACCATATAGAGCCATAAACATTTTGTATTCAGTAGAAGTATGAAAGTAACATCCCTTGGTTTATTTAGGATAACCAACAAATAGTTACTATACTAATTTAAAGCTAAGTTTATCCAAAAGATAAAAATCATACATGGGATTAAAAGCCTAAATGTTTATAAAATAATAATGGTGAATTTCCCTATCCATATCTCATATAGCGTATTTATGACTAATTTGGATGGAACATTGTTAAGTATTAATGAAATAGTATTTAGAGCATATCTCTAAAATAAAATAAAAATTTCACATTAACTAATCATTAATAAAACCATATCCAATGGGTTACAATTTCTTCTCTCAAACACAACACTATATTTAGTTGTTCTATGAGGAGTGAGTTATGAAACAACTCCATAGTCCCTCAGATGATTAGTAAAATACTGGCTCAATTATTCACCACCCGGATTTGATCGAAGAATCTTAATAATTTTTCCCAAATAATTTTGTACTTTGTTCTAAAAAACATTGAACTTTTCGTATATTTCAAACTTATGTCCCAAAAAAACTTAACTATATTGACTAAAATCACCTTTAAAGGTTATAGAGTACATATACCTACCAATTTATTGATTACTCATTAGTCTATAAACATTACTATGTATTAGATCCAATAATGCACTAAACCTTTTAACTTTTCCACTAAAAGGTTATTTGATCATTTTTTTAATAAAAAGGATTTATATGTGTCAATAAAATCATAATTTAATGATTCCAACAATCCATATCTATGGATTCTTTGAATTCATTTCTCATTTATAATTCCAAGGCTATAATACCAAATATAAGTATCATTAAAATAAAACTTGATCTTCTTATCTTGAATGTTATGGATCATATTATCCAAATATGAAATTTATAAACCATTTACTATATTCTCAATTCCATAAAACATTTCATTCATATATATGGAATAACTATTTATCTTAATAATGAACAAAAAAATTCTTTTCAAAACTAGATACATAAATAAAAAATAAGATGGAGCGAACTTAGTAATAGTTTTGTAATTTCAAAATCAATCCACTAGATAGAGTTAGATAATATGTTTTGACCTTCAATGTAAAAAATCTTACCCCATTACCAACAAATAAATATACTTTTAATTTCCTTAATTGTATTATATCTTTGAGTATATATTTATTAGAACAAATGTGTGATACACACTCAGTATCCAATACCCATGAGTCAAATTTGTAGAAATTGATTTTTAAAACATTCACATCCATATACTAAAAATTATTCTCTTTGAGAACACTTATTAACCTTATAAACTGATCTTGAATTATGTTATATGTAATACCTATAATATATCTCAAAATAATAATCATGATTCATGCCATAATCTAAAATAAAGTCATATCTGTTGGTGAATATCACGTTTTATATCTTTTCATTAAGGAATTTTAATGAAAGTTCTCACACTAAAATGATGACAACATACATCATAACCTTTAGTGTAATAGGATACATGTTTCACTAAGTAATGACCCTAATTTGGAATGAACTGCATTACTTTAGCTATTTAGGTAGTCCAACATGTAAATCATATCACATATGAATCTTGTATAGTTGAGTGAAAATATTTTTTCCTATATTTTTCATATGGATAATACTCAAATTTATTCCTATGGTATCCTAACTCTTAGGGTTTCCTAGATAAGTGTCACTCAAAGATCATAGTGGGATGTGGTTTCCCAATTATTAGGGTCAGCCACACCTCCCATATCTTGCACAAGATAATCCATGTGTACACTAATTTGGCATGAATCTTCCTAGTTATATGATCAAGTTCTTAACATGTGTTTTCTTTGGAAGAAATTTCACACTTAGTATTTTAGGGGGTTTTCTTTGTATTTATATTTAATATACTTTACATGCATATTAAATCCATAACTATTGTATCATATGAAATTTTATTATCTCATGTTTTATTCCAATATATATATATATATATATATATGAATGCTTCTAACAATTAATTTTTTTCAGTCTGTATTCCATTCACAGAATTAATATGTTCAAGCCATATTAATGTGTTACTCTTTACACAAATCACAGTTTGTAGTATTCACTAAAAATAAAATCTAAATATATTTACACATCTTCAAATACATCCCATACATATGAATGAAACCCTTTTATGTAAATTATTATAATTATATGAGATCAATAATCCCTATAAGAGTATTATTGGAGTGATAGATATTCAACTCTGACATTTATATATAAGGTATATGGCTCCACAACAGTGAGCAGTCCATCCAAAAATCCTTCTACTCAAGGATACTTCACCTAAGAGAGACATTAATTCTATCATAACTCTAACACCGCATATATGTAAACTATAATCAACTTATAAATTTCATCTAATAACTCTGTAACAAACCAAAGTCAATATAGATGAAAACTAGATCTTATGGTGTCATGCCTAAGATTTAATTCATTGTAGGATAAATTATATGAATTAATTTATTGCTTATATTTAATCACACATAATATTAAAATAATATAAAATATACATGAATATTTCTAATTAATGAATAAAATATATTTATTTTCCAAATATGTGATATCTATATGAATGTTTCATATTTGATTTAGGTATAAAAATATTCCATTTACAATACCCTATACTTATCTTTTATAAACATTTTATAAACTATAATCAATTTTATATAAAATTAAATTTATCTAATTTTTGGATTATATAATTTTTTATAATAGATAGTGTAACTATCTATCATGATTCCATTATGGAATATGATAGATGCCCTCACGGGTCAGCCTATCATTCCTTAAATAGGTTATCTATTGTTTCTTACACAAGAGTTGATTCATATGGGTAACAATACATAATTTAATATATATTCTATATTGCCTTTATGATGGGATAATCTATTTTTCAAAACTCATAATATCAACCATAGCCTAAAATAACACTTATCAAAGATTATGACACAAAGAAAACCATGGGATTAGATGAATTGTATAGTATAACTCAATTATCTGTACCCTACAAACATTAAATATAAAAAATAAAATATTGTAACATCCCAAACATTCATGAACCATTTAATTTTTTTTCAAATGTTATAAGTGTTAGGAAGAGGTTGGGGGAATACATGAGTTGTTATGATGGATATTTCTACTGGGAGATGGGGTGTTGTAGAATGGTTGGTTCAGCTATGACATGTGATGGTTTCTAGAGTTTGTTTATTATTCATTGAATATCCATGAAGAGTGGAAATAGGAGCTATGGTGTGGAGCTCAGGGGTTTGTATTCCTTAATTATACCTCTTTAGGGGTCTTTGAATTGTGGTCCTTGGTTACATCATGGTTTTTATCTAGGTTTGATTGGGGTGAAGAGAAGTCCATTGATTGAGGAATATTTATTACTATTTTGGCATAGATCCTGGAGATTTTGGTTTTTGTGGTTCCCCCATTTTGGATGTATTTTCACTATGGAACTTGTGATGCTTCTTGGTTAGGCTTGAGGGCTTCCTTTCAGTTTTAGTAGATAGGTTGTTGTAGCATGGTGATAGCCCTTTCGATGTAACCCTCCCTTGGTTCTATCAGATTTTAAAAGTTGAATGTGTTTAATATGGGAGAGATATGGAAGATATGTGGTTTTATTTCTAAAGATTCATTAAATTTAAACCCATTTTAGTGTGGCCTCACCCCTTTCATTGTGGTTTTAAGTTTTCCAGACTAGGTATAAAATCAGAAGCACCTCTAGATCTCATCATTTTTCCCCTACATCTCTCAAACTTGGGAAAACTTAAGGTCATTTTTAGAAATCCTTTCATGAAGTGATTCATTAGGGTCTAATACAAATTATTAGAAAAATATTAAGTGATTAAATCCATTATATAGGGATATATATTAAATAAATATGAAATCATACAATTAGAAATGAAGAAACTATTG
Source organism: Viscum album (assembly GCA_963277665.1). NCBI lineage: Eukaryota > Viridiplantae > Streptophyta > Magnoliopsida > Santalales > Viscaceae > Viscum > Viscum album. The sequence continues at coordinate 750,808,434 of OY728132.1, read as the reverse complement.
TAAATGTGTACCATTCATAAATGATGTCATTTTAATGTCTTCAAAATTCCATTGAATGAGTTTTATTAAGATCAAAAGAGTGGAAGACAAAGTCTTCCCACCAATGCAGGTATCCACGTGTTGTGCCTAAATTTTTCATTGTACAAATGGGACTCTTCCTCACCCATGGTGTGTTATCACCTCAATGTGTTTTAGAAAGCCTCAAACAAGTATCCACCCACCCACAACCATTGCATGGTTATGGATTTTTTATAACTCCTGAGGATACTCCTTGGGTTATATGGAATTAACTCATGCATTAAAATCATGTGTTAATTCATCTTCCATTTCATGTATTGCATACGTGAATGCTCCTCCACTCTCGTATTACATCTCATGTAATGCTATAATAAATGATATCCAATGTTGGAGAGTTAATTGGGTTTCTAGATATTATTATTATCATAGGTTGTATATAATGATATACCCCATTATGTACAAAAACCATAATTTTCATACAAGTCATAAAATAGCTTATATACATCATATATATATATATGTGTGTGTGTGTGTGTATTTAGGTAACATATCCTTGAATCTACCACATATACTAAATCCTACAAGATTTTGTTCCAATTCACTTTATTTCATATAAAATAACTTTTGAAACCATATCCAAAACTCCTTTTGGATATCTTCAAAAACACTTTTGGAAATTTATCATTAACTTCAGCATGTATCACACCATATGTAATACCTTATGAATACCCATCTAAAACATTTTTAGATTAACACTAAAATAGTTTTATAGCATCTCTCTAAGTAAAACTCAACCCTAATTCAATCAACCAAAAAGTGTTACCCCATAGTCCTATATATTATTGACAAAAAATATGAATCTATGGATCTATAAGTTTAAGAAAAGAGTAGCCTCAAGCAAAGAGTCAATTCTACTCAAGATACAAAGGGATATAGTGTGATATACATCATACACATGTATCTTTATACCTATATACACCAGTCTACATCATATGAAATTGTGTATTCCCAAATTTTCCATTTTTCCTTAACATCGAGTGACCATGGGACACAAATTATGTCAATATTATATAGCCAACACATACATTATAAAATCTTGAAGTATAAACTAACTTAGTTGATGATCACATCACTTGACATTTATCTGCCTGGATCAGTACATCACATGTCTCTCATCTAAATATATAATCACATATTATGTAATTTATAGGTGCTTTCACACACTTCTCAGTCTACCTAAATTGAGGGTCCAAATGTCATACTCTTCATATAAGATGAAAAATCCCATCTTGGTTAAGCTCCAACCGACAACATGATCAACAACATACAAAACCACCCCCATATTAGCTAAGTAAACATATATACTTACATGAGTATGCTATCAAAGTATGAAGGTTCTCATTCAAATTATTTTTCTAACCTTAGGTAGTGTAGACCTAAATATGATTTTTTCTCCCTTAGCATACCAAATGCATCATGTATGACATTCCATGTGGTATACATAATGGGTTATTTATTGTAAAAAACACATTTTTTACCTCATGAGCATATTATGTATCAATATATTATAATCTTACACATTAAAAAGTAATAATTTCATAATAAACTATAATAGTCCATGAAAATATTGGTTAGGGACAACTCAAAGTCATACGTTGAGAGGTAAATTGTCATTACAATTCACAAAATTGTTATTTATATATATTTATGATTATAATGTGTAAAAATGATAAATTAGAGTTTTCCACTAATATGATGCATTTTAATATCCTTAAACATTTTAAGAATACATAAAAAATCCAACATAAGTGCCTGTCAATCATCTCATATATGAAGAATAGCTAGATCATCCTTATGTATGCTGAAATTTTGGGGGGTTATTAACTCATTACATATATATGTAATTATTACCACTTTTATGTTTTACCACCTAATAATACCCTCCCAAAAAAATCTTTTAGTGAGTTACACCTATGAATTAAGACATTTTGAATAATTATGAGATTTGTGAATCATATTCCTAACATTCAACACTTTTAACATATTTAAAATCCTTAACTTTATAACATAAAATGTTATGATGTAAACTTCTCTTTTCTACTTAGAAATATTTATAAGTTCATCATCATCATCCTTGGAATAATTTCTATCAAAATTTTCCTTGAAATCCATCATAAATAATGTAACTATATATATTATCTCTTTAATAGGATATTCCAAAACCTTTTAGGATAAAGAGGGATATTCACTTTATTATAGTAGCTAATATAACTCCTATATATTTCTCTTTACCACCAAACCCTTAACTATTTTAGGATATCAATTGAAATATCTCCTTACTTGTATTGGTATTATTGTTAACTTTGGACTTATATAAGTTCAAACATACTCTCATTGATCTCATAGACACTATATTCTTTTTAGAATATCTTACTAAGATGCACAAACTTTTGCGTCTTTAGTAAATAACACTTAATTACTTTTAATGGGAATATTTAACACATAAAATACTCTTATTATATGGTGTTCAATGTGTTTGAAAAAAATTATTTTAAAAAGAAGTTTTCTTTTAGTCCTTCTTATTGGTCAGAGTGAGTATCTCAACAAGGGTGAATTGAGTACCCAATAAAAATTTCCAATTAAAAATGGATTAATGTCAAATCCCCCAATTAATTTAAAAGGTTCCAGTTAACCAATATAAAAAATCGTTATAAGTTCTAATCATTCAAAAAAATTCTTAAAGATTGTTTAGTTCTCGGGTGAGTAATATAAATTATTACTTAGTCCTTTAAAACAATTTACTTAATTAAAATATTATAAAAACCCTAATAAATATTAACTATCAAAGTATTAGCTTTTGTTTGGTTAAATACAATTTCAGTTTTAAACTCAGAAATAAGATAAACAAAAAAACATATTAGAAATAAGACAAACAAAAACACATAGTAGAAATAAGATACACAAAAACACATGGTGGAAATTGAAATAAGAGGTCCATTGTAAAGTTGGGACATAGTCCTCTCCACTTTGTGATCACCCACGACCAATAAATTTATATAAAATAAAAAGGTTGATCCACAACCTGGATTGGGTTTTACAACAGTTTGCAAATTTTCCAGGTCACACGTGACATCTTCCACAGTTATACATGGGAGTAAAAAAACAGGCCACGTATGGACCTTGATAAGCTGAAATCATATATACATATTTCTATCATTTGATTAAGTATTTTCAATGATTTATTTGATAATTAAATTGGTATGTGTTGTTTATTTCAGGAATTAGGCTTCCAAAGTTTCAAAGAAGGAAATGTAGAAAAAGAGAAAATGAACCTATTACGTGTCATGAAACCTATTTACATGACATGTAGTAAAGTTTCATAGCATACTAAAAGTCGTGAATCATGTCATGATAGAAGCCATGTAAAAAATTCAATTAGATAATCCATTACATGATATGAGTTTCTGATACACGTCATGGAACATTCAAAACATATATACCACTAGCTGAAGGAAGATTCACATCATGAATCCCAGTTACGTATCATGAGAAGAGTTAAAGTTTCAAATATCGAATGAGATACACAAAAGATATGTGCAGATTCAAAATCCAAGAAGAAAACCATGGATCATCATTACAAGACATGACTTCTTATTACACATCATGTAATATTTCTCCTATAAATATAATAAAAGGTGCACCAGATTGAGGAGGTTGGAGAACAAAAAAAATTTGTTCTTTTTATTTCTCTCCCATTCTCTAATACTCCATATAACCCAAACTCAAAATTTTTTAGGTTCTTTTTATTTTTTTACTTTAATACAAGCATTGTGATTTTTTTGACACCATTATTCATTTTTACTTACACTATATACTTCATTCATCATTGTTCTGATCACCGATCATCGATGAATGTTTTTTTCACTCATTCGTATTCCTATTTTAAGTAAGTAGTTAATTTAATTGTGCTCTATTCGAGATCTATATTGATCATTTTTGGTCGCATATTTATCAAATTTTATTATCCTGAATCAGTTCATTTTTTTAATCATTTAATATAAATTTTTTTTGGCATGATAAACATTATTTTAATTCCTCGTTTATCTGCATTCAATCCTATCATGAGTGGATAAACCACCTAGGGTAGGGATCAAAAGTAAGGGTATTCGAACTCAATAAATCTTTAATTATAAAACAAGGTAACCTTAAGGATTATTAATCAGGATAAATAAAAAAATTCGATCCAATACATACAAACATCCCTAAACATGGGATATTTGGATGAATGAGCCTATCCTGGTTGAGGTAGATTAGGGTATGACCAATAGCTTAAGACACTTTCTACCTTAATAAGATAAGATTAATACATATAAGTTGTCACTATCTCTAGACCAAGGAATAGTTACCTCTTAGGTAGAAATAATTGATTTTACCATAATCAACTAGTAAATTTTGCTTGCTTCACAACCTAAACCTTAAGATCCTACCAAGTTAGAATAAAGGACATATTTTCTAAAAAAACCCAAATATTGATCCCAATCCCTTCATTATTCCTGAATTTAAACCTCAAAATCTCTTGTAATATTTTTCCCAAACTGAGCCAAATTCATGAGGACTCCCACACCAAAGGGTTCCTAACCAATGGTTTCCATTTCCATCCCAATACCCCATGCGATAGACCTTGGAATATTGTTGTAATAAGTCTCAGTAGTAAGTCAGGTTTGGGAAACAATCAAATCTAATCTGACCCCAGCCCATATGAAATGAATGACGCATGAAGGAACATCAAATTTTGGCACCATTTTCAGGGATATAGGGTTGTGATTCTCACAAGAAACCTTTTGGAAAAAAATTGGTGTTACCTCTCCCTTACCCCTTTTCTCTCTTATTTTATTTTAGACCCCATTGTGTCCCTACTTCTAGTGTAATAGTTCATTCATCAGGGACCTTCAACTCCTTCAAGGATCCTTGAACCACAAGAATAGTCAGCCTTTGATCATGAAATAAAATGATATCTTTCTACAAAATTTCATTCAAACATGGCCAACCAAAACAATCCAGTAGGACCCAACTTTCCCAATCCTCTAAACATGAAACAGTTAGTTCTTGGAGAGAATCTAGTGAAACAAGAGTAAACCATCATAGACTATGGATTTCCATCAATACAAGGTGCTAAACCAAGAATCGTGTGTCCTCCTATTCAAAAACACACCTTTGAAATAAAACCTAGACACATTCACATGATTCAGAACATGGCCCAGTTTAGTGGGCTTAAAAGTAAAGATCCCCATGAACATGTCTCAAGATTCCTAGAAGTATATGATACCATTCACAACCAGGGAGTATCATCTGATGCTATTAGACTTTACATATTTCCATTCTCCCTATTGGATAAAGATAAGGATTAGATCAGAAGTCAATATCCTAATTCAATCACGACTTGGGATGACCTAGACAAAAAGTTCCAAGACAAATACTTTCAACCAATCCAGACTTGGAAGTGGCAGAATGACATTAAAAACTTCACTCATATTGATGGAGATTCCACATGGGAATCTTGGGATATATTTAAGGAGCTAATGAGAAAGTTCTTGCACCATGGACTATACATGTGGATCCAGCTCCAGACATTTTACTAAGGCCTCCATCCAACCTCACACACAATTGTTAATGTTGCTACCGATGGAGGACTTATGTTCAAGACACCTAAAGATGAAAGATCCATTTTGGATTAAGTCTCTCACAATTCCAACCTATGTAAGAGTGATCTTGGACTACCTCAACATGGTATCCACCAATTCATAGAGAATACTTCACTATCTATGCAAGTCTAAGCACTCACAAAGAAGCTAGAGTCATTATATCTACCTACTACACCACCTCCTCCATCCCTTTAATGGAGATACAATCATATGAAATGTACGATGGATTGAACTTATACCAAGAATACAAGGCAGGACTTGAAGAAAAACAAATTCAAGATTGTAATTACATCAATTACAATCAGAAAAATCTACCATTCAAGTAGCAATAGTAATACTATCAGTAAAGGTTGGATCAACAGCCACCACAAAATTACCAGGGCTATTATCAATAGAGAAGTGATCAAGAAAATTTTCATACCCAAGGACTACCGAGGTACCCACCTATGAACCCTATTCCAAGACCACAATAATAAGAAAAACAAAAACTTTTCCCTTAGATAGCACAACATCATTTTTAACCAACTCAACTAAGACTACCATAACAAACTACTCCTTTCCATAATAACATAGAGAACCTCCTAGATAATTTTGTTCAAAAATAAGTCAAGTGAATGACTACTCAAGAGACAGACATGCAGAACCAATGAGAATCTCTACGCAATATCGAAGTTCAGATGAGTTGGATATCAAAGACTTACCAGGTACTCTACCTAGTAATAGAGAGACATACCCAAGAGAATAAGCTAAGTTTGTAGTTCTTAGAAGTGGACAAATCTGGATTTTCAACAACCATGTGAAATAAACAAAGGAAAAATTGAGGAACCTAATAATCATTCACTAGTAGAAGAAAAAAAATTGATGATACCACTCTATTAATACCCCAAGAGGTATCACCAGCCATAAACACCCAAACACCTGAGCAACCAAAAGTGCCAGTCTATGTTGCTCCACCACTATACAAAACACCACTTCCTTTTATAGAAAGTGAAAGACAAGGTATAAAGGAGTCATAATAAAATAATTTTTTGGAAATGTTCAAGAAATTTCATATCAATATACCCTTTGTAGAGTCCATTTCTCAAATCCTAGTTTATGCCAACTTTCTAAAAGATCTACTTTTCAATAAAAGAAAAATGTAAGATCTAGGTGTCATCTCACTGAATGAAGGATGATCTACTATTTTTCAGTAGAAAATTCCACCTAAGATGAGAGGTCCTAGAAGTTTTTTAGTTCCATGTGCTATTGGAGAGTGTAAATTTGGAAGAGCTATGTGTGATCTCAGATAAAGTATTAACCTCAAGCTGATGAGTGTTTTTTTCTAGTTAGGACTTCAAGAGATCAAACCAAGTTGAGTAGAAAAATATCTTGTAGACCGATCAATAAAGTACCCTAAAGTAATTCTCAAGGATGTGTTATTAAAATTTTAAAAGTTCATATTTCTAGTAGACTTCCTAGTTTTAGACCTGGAAGAAGAAGGTGATGTCACCATTATTCTCAGAAGACCATTCCTAGCCATAGAAAAGGCTATGATTGACATAAATCAAGGGAGGTTAATCTTTTGAGTCTGAGAAGAATAAGTATTCTTCAACCTCATCAAGGATAATAAATAATTAGATGATGAATTTTCTTGAAACACCATCTCTCTTACCCAATATAGAAATGAATATATCTCCATAGAAGAATACAGTGAGGAGTCACTCCATAATGCAGAAGAAGAATATGATTTTTAATAATTTAACTTCAATGAACCTCTCACAAGGGATACTTTACCACCTTTCGCATCCTCAATAATTCAACCACTAGTAGTAGAATTAAATCCTCTACCTAGTACTATTAAGTATTCAGACTTAGGAGCTTCAACCTCTATTCCAGTTATCATTAAATCTAAACTATCTCAGTTAAAAAGGAAAAATTTGTTGAAGTATTGAAAATACACAAGCATACAATTTCCTGGGGAGTGGATGATATCAAAGTAATCAATCCTACTATATGCACCCACAAAATTCTTGTTGATGAAGATGAAAAACCTAAATTCCAACCTAAAAGGTGCCTCACACCACCAATGATAGAAGTTATTAAAAAATAAGTACTAAAAATTATAGATGTTGGAATAATATTTTCAATATCTGATAGCAAGTGGGTGAGCCTATAAAATTAGTTCCCAAGAGAGGTGGGGTCACAGTGTAAAAACTGATGAAAATGAATTGATCTCAACATGAACCATTACTGGATGGAGAGTTTGAGTGGATTACATAAATTTAAATACAGAAACACATAAAGATCATTTTTATTTTCCATTTGTGGATCAAATGTTGGAAAGATTAGAAGGACATGAATTCTATTATTTCCTAGATGGATATTCAGGATACAATCATATTGTGGTCAACCCAGATGATTACTCCAAAACCACATTCACATGTCCATTTGACAGTTTTGACTACAAGTTCATGTCATTTGGTATGTGTAATTCACCAGCAACATTTCAAAGATGCATGATGCATATATTTCATGATATGGTATAGGAATTCTTATAAATCTTCATGGATGACCTTTCAGTTTATGGAAGATCTTTTGAAGTCTACCTAAGCAATATTTAGTTAGTCTTGAGATGTTGTGAAGATAAATTTCTAGTTCTAAATTAAGAAAAATTTCATTTTATGGTTCAAGGAGGCATAGTCCTAGGACATAAAATTTCCCAAGAGGGCATGGAAGTCAAACCCAATAAGAAAATGGTCATCAAATATTTACCCAAACCTTCAATAGTTAAGGTTATAATGATCTTTCTAGGCCATACTAGATTCTACATAAAATTTGGGAAATATTTATCAAATGTTTCCCACCCACTAACACACCAATTACCAAAGTAAGTTCCTTTTTAATTCACTGAAGAATGTTTTAAGGCATTCAATACATTAAAGAAAAGCTTGATAGCATCCCCTATAATCATTTCACCTAATTGGGACAAGGAATTTTAATTGATGTGTGATGTCGGTGACTTTGTTGTGGACACTTTGTTAGGACAATGAGTTAGTCACATATTCTACCCAATCTACTATTCCAGCCACAAACTAAATGAATCTCAATTCAAACTACAAAACTATAGAGAAATAGATTTTAACAGTTGTGTATGCTTTCGAAAAATTTTGTTCCTATTTGGTTATGTCCAATGTGATTGTTCCCATTGATCATGTTTCCCTCATGTATTTAATGAACAACAAGGATGCCAAGAAAAGGATTATAGGGTGGATCCTCCTACTCCAAGAATTTGATATTATCATCAAAGACACTAAAGGAATGGAAAATGTGATCACTGATCATCTATCCTGACACCCTCTACCACTCATCAAGGATGAAGATGATATAGATATCAAAGTCAACTTTCTTGATGAAACCCTTTTCAGCTTAAAAGTATAACATAGGTTTTATGATATTGAAAATTATCTTGCCACAGAATTTTTGCACCAAGACCTCTCCTACCAATAAAAAAATATATTTTTAACTGAAGTAGCGCATTACTACTAGGATGAACAACTCATGTTCAAACGTTGTGTGGGTGGCTTGTTATGACGTTGCATTCCGAAATATGAAATCCCAAATGTGATATAAATGTGCCATACATCATCTAATGGAGGGCATAATGGACCTGAGTGCACCATAGAACAGATTCTACAAAGTGGTCTTTTCTAGTCCACTCTACACCAAGATGCAAGGGAATTTTTTCAAAGATTTGATAGGTTCTAATGAACTGGGACCATTGGGAAAAGAAATGAAATGACTCAAAACCCAATCATGGAAGTTGAAATATTTGATGTATGGGGAATAGATTTCATGGGATCATTTCCCAATTCACATGTAAAATCATATATTCTTATTGACATTGACTATATCTCAAAATACGTTGAAGCTGAAGTCACATCACATGACACAGAAAAAGTGGTTATTAATTTCCTAAAAAATAATGTGATCTCAAGATTTGGATTTCCTAGGTTACTCGTAAGTGATTGAAGAACACATTTTACCAATCAATAAATTAAATTATTGTTGAAGAAATATTGAATCTAGTACAACACATGAACTACCTACCACCCAAAAATAATTATGAAAGTTGAATTATCAAATAGGGAAATCAAGTAAATCTTGAAAGAGACTGTAAACACAAGTCGAAGTGACTGGAGTTTGAAATTTGATGATGAACTATAGGCATACCGTACTGTGTATAAAACAACCCTTGGTACCACACCATTCAAATTGGTTTATGGAAAACTGTGTCATCTTCTAGTTGAACTAGAGCATTGCTCATACTAGAAAATTAAGAAGATAAATTTGGATTCTCAAAAAGCTGGAGAAGATCGGATGCTATAGTTAGATGAATTGGAAGAAGTTAGAAAATATTCGTATGAAAATTCCAAGATCTAAAAATATAGAACTAAGAAATGGAATGATCAATGCATTACAACATGAATCTTTATCCTAGGAAATAAGGTCATATTATTTAATTCTAGATTAAAATGGTTCCATATGAAGCTGAAATCAAGATGGTCCAACCCTTTCAAAGTCATTCAAGTTTTTCATATGGTACCATTGAGATTCATAAAGAAGGTGGACTACCTTTCAAAGTTAACAGTAAAAGGTCAAAAATATATCAAGAACCCTTCCATGAAGGCTTTTTCATCAGTCTAAAGTTTATCTGAGTCTTAAAGAGTCTATGTCTCGATGTTAAAGGAAGTTCTGACTGTGAGGAAACCTAAGGTAGAAAATCTTAGAATATATTAGGTTATAATAATTCTTAAGAAATATTAGGACCTACTAGGAGTTAAATTCTAGGTTTTGAATAAAAGATAATCTAAAATGTCAATTAAACATCCTGTAACATTATTACACGACTTGTACCTTTTTGAAAATATTTCATAAAATCCATCATTACATGATGTGAAACATAGTTACACATAATGTAATCCCTCGAGACAGTTTTTAAAAAATAGGTCATGAACCTAGGGTTCACAACCTGACACTCCACCTTCCTCCCCTAACCCTCCACCTTCCTCCCGCACAATCCACCTATAACACCCCAACCCCCCTCCCCCTCCCACTCTCTTCCCTCCTTCTCAGCCATGAACCCCCTCTCATTTTATCCCTCTCTACCATGAACCCCCTCTCCTTTCTATCCCTCTTGGTCATGAACCACCCTCCCTTCCCATTCATCCTCTCTCAACCGCACAACCCCAACCCCTCCATCATGGTCGAGAACCCACACCCCTCAACCCTACTCCCAGTATGGCACAGACAAAAATTGTTCACCCAGTACCTTTAGAGTCTTCATCATGCCATGACGATCAGCCACCGACAAAATTTCCATGAGTCCCCACACCTCCCTCACCCTCACCACCTCGGGCAGCATCTCCCCTGCCTCCCGTTGCAGCCTGTGCTAAACCTGATGCTCAAGATGAATCCCATACTAACTGTGATGACTCATCCAGGGATGAAAACCTAAATTTTCACCTCATTATATGATTCTCAAACCCGAAGCACCACATAAACCTTAACCGTCTACAGAAAAATCCAATGAGAACAAACAAGACCCTCTACATGGTCATTCTCGTCCACCTGTTTATCAGCAACAAGATCCTAGAGCTCCTCGACCAACCCCATATTTCATGCATTATTGAGGTACATGAGGAAACATACTGACATTTGTTCCTAGATTTCCTTTCTAAATTTGAGGTGGCATTGGATAGCCTACGCTTCCATCTGGGCGGATGATTGCATGAGCTCTCATTTTCTAAATTCGGCATCAACCTGGGCATCTAAATAGAGGAGTTTTCTATGTCTGAGATATTTCTAACACTTTAGCTCAAGACTCCCCAGTCTAATTCATCGTGATTATGGAATATGATCACACAAGATTCTTAGACAGTGCATGACCCCCAGATTACCCAATCTACTCAACTATGTAGCCCAGACCTTTGAATACTCCATAGATCCTTGACCCACGCTTGGTTTGCCTAGGAAGAATCTCATGGGAATGTGAGCCAGGTCAAAGTCCTTATTTTGGCAGTAGCCATGGGTGGCCCAACCATCAACATGGATTCCCAGTTCGCCTATTACTTTCGGGATCACACACAGTGAAATAGAGGTACAATGATGGGAGGCCCCGTCATTACCCACCTCACCCATCATCTCAGAGTATTTGATGCTACTCTTCTCCTCACATACCTTGAACCTATGGAAGAAATTGATTTTATGATATTGTATATGATACAACTCTTGGTGAGGGATGAGGACACTAATTGATGGGCACTAGGAGCCCATGAGGTAGCTGACGTTGCACTAGAGGTACCAATAGCAGACCCTGCACCTGCTCCACCCACCACTTCACCTCCAGCACCTCCCAATCATATCCATGCCTCTTCCACCACCACATATACTAATTCTCAAACCACCCATCCCACCCCACTAGATATTTGGGCCATGCTGTTATGCATCTTGGATAACCTGCAATAGATCTCTTATCATCTTCACCTCCCCTTCATCAACTTTCCCATTTTACCACCCCTCCACCACCCTTATCTTCTACATATTCTCAACCACCACCAACTCATGTCGACCCATCCTCTTCTACCAATCACATAACACCTACAACCCACCCTGACCTACCCTCAGAGCTCTCTGACCCTTCTTCCCAATAAGAGTATCTCACCGTGCAGGCCCGATGGGGAAAGGGGCCAGCCACTACCACATCCAATGAGGTTTCGTATGTTGATCCAGCTACCAAAATCACGAACACAATAAGGATCAGTACCTCTCCACCACCTACCCCAGCCCATATTCCCAGCACCATGACTCCACCATTGATAACTGATATGCCAGCCCCTGTTACCACCATGGCACCTGACTAGACTAGATAGCGACCACCACCAACTGATTGATATTGGACTATATATGAGCTTTTTTATTGTTCTAGATTATCTTAGTTGTCAAATTTTCTCTTTTTTTGTTGGATAATTTTTTATAAGGGATGGATATTTTCCTATTTTAGTCTATGTATCCCATTATTTTGTGTTGATACACTTTTCTATAGATATGATAACCATTTTTTCTCTATTTTACATGTCTTAATTTTAATTTCTTTCAATTTAATAGTAGTTATTTCTAGATCCTATGTTTCATCTCTAGTTGTTGATGCACCTATGCCACAATCTATCATTGTTCTAAAAGTGACTCAACGAGTAGCCTAAATCAAACATCAACTTTAGGAACTCTCACTAAAAATTCATGAACAGCAGCCACCACCATGAGCTATGATACCCTTATTTCCACATCTGATCCATGCTAACAATGATCCTAAAGTCACTAATCCTATAAAAAGTCCCCATGAGCTTGAGGACACTACCATGATTAGCTCCAGAAGATAGAGGATACGCTGAGCTGGTGGACAAAACTTCAGGATACTCTGGTCCATCCACCTGGCTAAGGATGACATTTTTTAGTGATTTATGGGATTCAACACACATTTCATCTATTTTATACTTCTTTGTAGTCATGATTTTGTCTTAGTTATCCTTATCATGAGTCATCTTGAGATTTCTTGTGTATATCTATTGTAGTTAAATAAAATCAATTTCATTACTATTCATACTATACACTTTCTTGTATTTCTACTTTTCAATTGTTTCAAACATGTGGACTAATGTTTTATTAAGTGTAGGATTTGCATTTCTAACCCATTTCATAGGTATCCCAAATTCCAATCATGACACCCAAGTTCCCTCATTACATGACACTTCTTAAAGGAATATCTTGATTCCCTCAGTTTAAATTATTCAATTTCCATTTGATTTTTTTGAGATTTATTTTCCATAAAACTCCTTATATAATCCCATAGAAAGTACAGAAACTGTATCCTTCTAAGTCTGTGGGGATTTTTGTGAATTTTACTTTCAATACACCTGAATTTTTGCATGATTTCATATATCTAGGATATATTTTTCAAATTGGAAACATTCTTTAAACCTAAGAATTATTTTATCCATTTAAATAAAATAAAAAGTGAAGTTGGCAATTGTTGGAAGTACATGTTTTATCTTTTCTTGGATTTTTAGAAAGATTTTTGAGCCTAATGATTTAATTCAACATACAAAATTTTTGAAATTAATTTTAATTGAATTATTACTTGGTTTAATACCCTTAGAAATTTCTAGTTCATAATTTACTCCCATTATTGAGAGGATTCAGAGCCAACAATTTAATATTTCTTTCTAATGACATTTCTTGAGTAACACCTGGGACATGTAAACCTATCAGAACTTGCATTGAAATTTTATTGATGCTATGACTGAACAAATACAATTTTAAATTTATTAAGGAAATATTTTTAGAGCTATGTTTTTCTGAGACCCACCTTACATTTTTTTTCTCATTAATCTTGTAGTTTCCATGAATAGCCTTATAGGATGTAGCTATTCCAAGCAGATTATCCCTTCCTACCCTTCTCTTTTTATAATGCATGAATTTACTTTGAACAAGTGTGGGGGAAGCTTTCAGTCAGCATGGGATGATTCTAATGCATAGATGTATTGTGTTTCTCATCATTTTATTATGATCCATATATACTTTATATCATTTCACATCTATCATGTTCCTTGAAAAATACAAAATAAAAAAAATAATTGACATGGGTTTTGTATTAGGAAGGTCAAAAATTACCATTTTCATACTGATGAATCCCTGGAAGGGTCATATGCGGTTAGAGGATGGATGTGAGATCTTTCAAAGACATAAATTTTGAAAAACAAAAATACAAAAGAAAAATAAAGGAACAAGATACCCTTCTTGCACTTACTTGAAATATACATGGATCCAACTTGAGCAGATGGGAGTGTGGACTTTATTATCTATGGAGGAGTCATTTTATTACACTTTTCATAACACTCATGAATTATAATTCCAATACTACCCTTTTTTGATCTTTTTTTTACTTTTTACCTACCTTCCCACAGCCTCAGATTCATTAGAACTTAATTTCAAAATCCCTTATGATTGACTTTGTATTTTTCTTTACAAAGAGGAGACGATAGAACCAATACAAGCCTACGGTTAAGAGCATGTACTTAGGGTATGAGCATAACTCTAGTTTAATTTCACCCTCAGTAATGAAAGAAAAATTAATGTGAGGTAAATTTCAAATGGGTATAGAGTTCATATAAAAGTTAAGAAATTGTTATTAAAAGATTAATAATTTGTTCAAAGAACTGAGCTATGAGGCATGATTGGTTTTCTATGTAGGGATTATTCTGAAGACTGACCTTTTCTGGTTACACTTAGTTTTATTTACCCAGATATAATGAGTATTTTTTTATTTTAAAAATCTCTTACCTCTTTGAAAATCTTGTTGAGATATTTTTCCTTGATGATAAAAAATTGTTCAAGTATGGGGGAATTTGATAAGTTGAAATCCTATATACATATTTCTATCATTATATTAAGGATTTTCAATGATTTATTCGACAATACACTTGGTATGTGTTGTTTATTGCAGGAATTGGCCTTCCAAAGTTTCAAAGTAGGAAATGTAGAAAACAAGAAAATTTTCCTATTACACATTGTGAAACCTCTTTACACAACGTGTAGTAAAGTTTCACAACATATTGTAAGTCATAAAGCATGTTGTGAAAGAATCCATGGAAAAATTCAAGTATAGAAGCCATTACATGACCTGAGTTGCTAATACACATCATGAAACCATCAAAACATATCTCCCACCAGCCAAAGGAAGATACATTTCATGAATCCTAGTTACGTGTCATGAAAAGAGTCAAAGTTTCAAATCTCGGATGAGATACGCATAGATTCAAAATCCATGGAGAAAACCACGGATTAGTATTACATAACGTGACTTATTATTACATCTTGTGTAATATTTCACCTATGAATATAACAGTAGTCACACCGGATTGAGGAGACTGGAGAGTATATAGTTTTCATTTTTTCTCATTACTCTCTCATTCCTTACTACTCCCTTTACCCCAAACTCAAAATTTCATAGTTTATTTTTACTGTTTTACTATAATACAAGCATCATGAGTTGTTTTTGATGATTTTATTCATTCCTTTTTACACCATTGACTTCATATATCGTTTTTCTGAGCACCGATTGTTGATGAAATTTTGTTACACTCATTCCTGTTCCTATTTAAAGTAAGTATTTAATTGAATTCTGTTTTATTTCATATCTATATTGCTCTTTCATGGTCACATGTTCATAAAATTTGATGAGACTAAATAATTTCATATTTTTCAATCATTTAATCTCAATTTTTACTTTCATGATAAACATTATTTCAATTCCTCATTTATCTGTATTCAATCCTACCACGAGTGGATAAACCACCCAGAGTAGGGATCAAGAGTAAGGGTATCCGATCTCGATAAATCTTTAATTCTCAAACTTGGAAACCTTAAGGATTATTAATCAAGATAAATAAAAAAATTTGATCCAATTAATACAAACATCTCTGACCATGGGACATTTGGATGAAGGACATTATCCTATTTGAGGTGGATTAGGATATGACCAATACTTTGAGACATTTTCTACCTTAAGAGGCTAACCTTAATGCATCTTGGTTGTCACTATCTATAGACCAACGAATATTTACCTCTTAGGTAGAACTATTTTATTTGACCATATTCAACTAGTAACTTCCACTTTCTTCATAGCCTAAACCTTAGGATCCTACCAAGTTAGAATTAAGGACATATTTTCTATAAAACTAAAAAATTGATCTCAATCCATTCCTTATTTCTGAATTCAAACCTTAAACTATTGAGAAATAGTTTTCCTAAACTGAACTAAATTTGTGAGGAATCCTACACCAAAGGTTTCCTAGCTAAAGGTTTCCATTTCTAGCCCAATTCCCTATGGGATTGACCCCGTATTATTGTTGTACTACCTCTCAGTAGTAAGTGATGTTTGGGAAACAATCAAATCTAATCTGACCACATCCCACATGAATTGAATGATGCATGTTGGTGTGTCATAACTCTACCATTTTTTTCCATGGGAGTACAAATAAAAAAAAGTTAAGAGAAGATATCAAGTATCTTCCAGTCTAGCATATGGGATAGTGTGCATGTGATAAATTGGAGTATGCATACAAATTTCTCAATATGTAATAAAGACAAACATAACAGATCAATCTAAAAGTATAGAGATATAAGTTATTAGTCTATTTTAGTGCATCTTATGACTTTTGATTTGATTCTACAATGAAGCTTCAGCTGAGTTCTCTGGAAAACTTTAAAAGAATATATTATCATATACTCGTGTTCTTGACTAGAGGAAAGCAACTAATGTATATGATATTCAGCTTCCTCAGCCTAGTATGAGCTCGTTTTGTTTTTAAAATTGGGTTCAACTCTATGATTGTGTTCAATAAGTGTGAGTTTCATATATTTTTAACCATATTCTTCACACTTATATTCCATCTTATGCATATACCTAGCACAGGGGAGTATGATTCCTTACTTAACAACAGTAGTAGGAAGAATATCCACATGCATCTAGATATTATGTTTCCTCATACAGCACATCTAAAATCCTCTTCAATGTGTTTTGTTGATAATTTAAGAGATAATAATTAAAATAACATTCTACATTAACTTCATTGATATATTAGTTAAAACATTTTAAATGAAAGTAAAGAAAATAGTGGTGGTGGCTTAGTCTGGTGGTGCCTCAGGGTTCGGTGGTGACTTGTTTTGGAAGCATGACACTAATGGTGTCTTGCTATGGTAGTGTCTCAAACGTTTACAACTTTCATGTATGATAGTGTGTGGATGATAGTGTCTACACTAGCTGTATGACACTGGCAGTTTCTTAGACTTAGCCATAAATTCCACATCACTGGAAGTGTCTCCTCTGATGGTAAGTTAGACTGGTAGTGAGTCAAACTTTGTTGATTTTATACTATGACAGTGTGTCATCTGACAGTGTCTCAGACTTAGTGAGATTTTCATGCTGATGGTTCATGGAAAGAGGTGACTCGTATGCAATAGTGTCTCAAACTTTGTCAAAATTATTTCCTTGGTAGTGACATGTTTGATGGTGTAATATTCTTATTGGCGAGTCCTTGAATGGAGGTGAATCATACTTAATAAATTTCAACACATGTCTCATAATACAAGATACTTATAGAGAAACATGAAATTCATTAATAATATTAGAATCATTATTTTGTGATCATTAAAACAAGGAGTTCAATAATCACCCCTTTTTGATGATCACAAAT
Organism: Viscum album; assembly: GCA_963277665.1. NCBI lineage: Eukaryota > Viridiplantae > Streptophyta > Magnoliopsida > Santalales > Viscaceae > Viscum > Viscum album. Next base: position 750,790,424 of record OY728132.1, on the reverse strand, counting down.
CATGGCATCAAAGGTATCAAAAATATAAAACATGATATCAAAGTTAAGATCAAAATATAAAGCATGACTTATCATTCAAAATATGTGTAAATGGTATCAAAGATAAATAATAAGAAATGAAATATAAGTAAAAAGTATCAAAGGGAAAATTGGATTAAAAAAATATAGTATCAATGGAAATATAGAAACATCACTGTAAAAATATAAATAAAGGCCATAGAGTTCTCCCCCTTTTGGGATTATGAAAAAGTTAAACATTAGTATATTAAAATAGTAAAGACAGAAAGAATAAACATGAATAGAATAATAATACTCATAAAATGCATTCAAAGAAGAGTTTAGCAAAAGATATTACAAAATAGGTCCCATCAAAACAGACAATATATTTTCAACAACATCCTTAAGGCCTAGGTGAATGATCCATTTTTTCTTTCCCTTTGGCCTTGGATTTCTCTATATCAGAGGCAGAAGGATCAGAAGGTGCTGGAGGCAAAGTAATTGGAACACTAATGGTAAGTCCAGTTATTACTCAAGGAAGATGATCCCCTACAATAATGACTGGCATGATCTTCCTTATAGCTTGTGCAGGAGACACTAGAAACGGTTGGAACTGGGAAGGAAAAGGTGCACAAGGATCTATTTTCACTCCAAGTCTAAAATATAGCTTTGTAGTAATAGGAATGGATTCCTGATCAATAATGGTAGTTCTATGCACGTGAAGAAATGGATTCATCAGATTGAGGAAATCTATAATGATCTGGTCGCCTTTTTCCATTGCACTGATGAAGTCACATTTTTCCTCCATAAACTGAATCAATACATGAGTCATCTCCTTCAACTGGTGAACTTTATCCTTGAATTCATTATTAACAGAATGCATTCTCAAATTTTCTACCACGAACTTGAAATTACCATTTGTTTCATGCTTGTTATAAATACTTGAGAGGTAAAACTTAATATCCTTGGTGATAGTATCCCTATAATATTTCATGTCATGGAAATAAGAGGTGATAAACTTAATCACATGGTCTCTCCAAAATTTACCCAAGTTTTTAGGGTTAAGCGGTCGCTTGTAGTTTAGCTTGGGTTGTCGAATCCTCATAGACCTAAGAAGTAACCTACAGACACGTACACTCTATGGGTTGTTTTTGTCTATGAAGTGGCCAAATGGGGTTGATTTTAGATGGGTTTAAGTGAATTCTAAGAGACTTAATAAAATTAAAATTATGATAAGGGTTGATCCAAGGTTATTACAATGGGTGGATTTGATGAAATTATTTTTTTAACGATTTCAATTTCTTATATTCGAGATGAGTTTATTAAAGAAGATAAAAAAAATTCATCACTTACTATTTTAATACCAACACACCATAATAATAATCACCTATATACTTGTAGGATCAAATTTATGATCACTCCAAGGTAAAGGTTCATATTAGCACTTGAATTATGTGGCCTTAAAATTCAACAAGGATGAAGAGATTTAAATAATCAAATAAAAATATCAATTAAAAGAAGTGATTATACATTAATGGGGTGATAAATAACACCAATATAGTCCCTTTATACTATCTTGGATCAAAACATAAGAGGTTTGTCCCTCCATTTATGATATGGTTTCAATGGAAGCGAGAAGTAGACTCAAGAGGGAGGAATTGAAGAAGTAAAGAAAACTATAAAAAGAAAAGGATCACTCCACCATTGTGTGAATAATTTCACACGTTTTGGTGTGAATAAATTAAAATATTGAGGCAACAACATCAAATTGATATGGAGAATAACAGAATAATAGGAGAATAAGAACATTTATTAAGAAACTAAGATTAATTAAAACAACTTACAATTGAGGAAAACATTACAAAGGAAAAGTGGCAGCATAACATTACAATGAAAGAAAGCATCCAAGATAAATAAATCCTCCAACAAAACTACCATAAATAGAGATTTTAGGATCCTTGTGTTTATCCTCCAATAGTTAAAGTCTTCCCACTTTATTATGGTAGGCTTAGGGTGGTGGAAATCTTGTGGAACTTAGAGTTTTCCCCACTTGACCCGAAGTGGAAGGCAACTTGCATCCACTGAACAGACACGTCGAAATGACCTTCTATATGGTTGACTTATAGTGGTAAATAGAGAAATAAAATGGAACTCTTGATGTCCCATAAAGACCTGTAAAATATCATACCAAATGGAGTTTTTTTACGAGATATTATCGAAATGGTGGGATGTTTTTCTGGGCCGTAGAATCTGGCCTAGAATTTTATCTTCAAATTGGTCCGCCTAGAACACCAATAAAAAATATGAATTATCTCTTTTCACTGTTGGATGAAATGTTCTATATGATGTACTCTATCTTAAGATAAATTTTTAGAATCATTGGGCCTGTATCTTGGCCGCTATAGTCCCTTTATTGGGCTGCTGTCCAGTTTACTTTTCTGAGAATGTGTTGGCATGAAATCACATTTTGGTGATCTTCCAATCTGAATCTTCAAGTGATCCAAAATAATTAATTGTTTCTTATATAATGGTATACATTAAAATAAAATACGAAAATAAAATCAATACCATTTTTTATTTTAGGAGGTGTGAAAAAATGTACCATGTAATAGTACATTTTAACAAAGAATTACAATCATAATGTGAAATAATGTTCAAAGTGTAAAATGCACTAAAATTATGTTTATAAATAATTAATCTCATGAATATTATAAATATTAACAATGAATATAAGCCTATTTCAGTGGCTAATCACACCCACCAACTTGAGTTTTTCTAGTCCTGAGCAAAATGTATGTCAAAAATATGAAATTAGAATTCCCTTTTCCAAAAATATTTTAATACACAATGATCAACAAAAACCCTTATACCAAAAAACTATGAAACCCATAAAAAAATTTTAATACAAGATAGTTTCATAAGTAGATCCCAATCTCAAGACCATTCCTTTGTTCAAATTCATCTTCATATTTCATCCAATATCAATTAAGTATGAGGATGTGTTGTGTATCACAATAGACATGGGGGTTAATCTTAATTCAAGGGGGAAAAGATGGAAGCACTAGGTGGAATCACATTTCAATATTAAGATAACTATTCTTTTCTTTTGAAATTTTTCCATGGTAATTGAAATTATATCAATAGAGTCAACCCATATAGCGAGACTTTGCAGATGACTCCTAATCTCAAAGACCTTAGGGCACCAAGTGAATCCCACATACTCAGGCATCATATCGAGTTAACTCAGTAAAAAATAAAGTCAAAGTACCACAAATATAGATAAAATTACTAACTTTGGGTCAGAAAACTTTGGATTCACAATCCCCAAGTGCTGAAATCCACGCATTAGGCAATTTTATTTCTCTACGTGCAAATTTATTGTATTTTATTATTATTATTTTTTATTGAATAGTCATATTAAAACTAAAATGATCACCAAAAATATGCTATTTATTTGGGGACCCCATGAACTCAAACTAATACCCCACTATCCAAAGGATGTTCATTGTGATATTTTTTTATTTGGATGAAAATATAAATGATGAAATTTCACAGTAGACAGCCACACTTTCCAAAATCTATGCTCATGAAATTATACATGGATTAAAATTAGAATTAGGGCATGCTAAATTATTTGATATTTAGTTTCAAAGTTTACAATGTGTATTATCATGTTCAAGTTTAAAGAAAATTTTCCTTCCAAACATTTTTTTATACACACAAAATTAATTTTTTTTCTTTCTTTTCACCCCCTCCCAAATTAGAATAACATTGTCCCCAGTGTTTAAAGAAATTAAAATTTTTAAAGGGGTAGCAATAGAGGATAGGAGTTATAAAAGTAATTTGAAATAATAAACATGGAACAAAGTCACCTTGTGGTTAAAGTTGAGGTTTATGTTGCTCCAATTTAGTCCTTTGATATCCATGTCACTTGCAGAGTTCCCTAGTGGAAAAAGGAAAAAAACAAACCAAGAAAAGAAAATATATATATATATATATATATTCATATAATAAAAATAGAAAAATATATATATATACTAAAATTATAGAATAAGGGAGCACTATAAGTTGTAGGTCACTGGTAAGCGCACTCCCATGTCTCCCTTTGGCCCTGAGTCTGAGTCCTTGCAGCTTCACCGGTTGTGAAGGGGTTTGCCCCATGACCTACGATGTGTCCTTTTAATTTTTTAATTATTATTATAATTTTTTATTCTTATTTTAACCTAAAAACAAATAAAAAAAATGAACTGATGATACATCATCTTCTTTTTAAATTTCTGGGTAAGGTATTACTCAAGGATCACACCACGTGACACAGGTGAATATGGCGCTCCCCTTTCATACCCATCCATACTCATAATATAATAATAGGTCAACAGTCTATTTTTTTAATATCAAAATGATTCATTAATCCTATTTAAAAAATAAATATGATTAAAAAAATATTGGAAACATGAAAACCACGGGTTTCCTCTCATGCAGTGCTTTTGTTTAACGTCGTTATCTTGACATGGATCCTAAATCTATCAATTTTTTCCTGGTTCATAGGTTGTCTCAGTTAACTCAACCTCTATTTTCTGTTTATTGAATGATTCAATGGATAGTATTAACCTATGACCATTGACCATGAAAATGTGACCAATTATGGGATCTTAAATCTCTACTTCCCCATGGGGATACACATGATTCACTATGAAAGGACCTGACCATCTAGACCTTAACTTTCCTAGGTGTAAATGAAGTTTTGAACTATACAAGAGAACAAATTTTCCTAGTTCAAAATGTTTTACTTTGATATTTCTGGATTGGTAGGCTTTAAATCTATCTTTATTTATCCTTGAATTTTCATAAGCCTCCATCATAAGTTCCTCAAGTTCATTAAGATCTAATTTCCTATTTTCTTCAGCCAAAGAAATGTCAAAATTCATTTTTTGGATTTCCCAAAATGCCTTATGCTCAGTTTCAATAAGTAAATGGCATGATTTTCTATAAACCAACCTATATGGTGACATTCCTAGGATGGTTTTGAATGTTGTAAGATATGCCCAAAGGGCATCCAAGAGTTTCTTGGACCAATCTTTCCTAGAGGGATTGACAATTTTTTCAAGAATTTTCTTAATCTCCATATTTACTAACTCAGCTTGACCATTGATTTGAGGATGGTACACAGTGGAGACTTTATGGGAAATATCATACTTATACATGAGTGAAGAGAATGGGCAATTTTAGAAATAGGTACCTCAATCACTGATTATATCCCTATGAATTCCAAATCAAGAAAATATGTGCTCTTTCAGAAATCGGATCACAACATGATGGTCATTGGACTTGGTGGGAATGGCCTCAACCCATTTCGAGACATAATCAATAGCTAAGAGGATGTAGAGGTGTCCCCTAGAGTTTGGGAAGGGTCCCATGAAATCAATTCCTCAACAATCAAAGATTTCAATGACTAGAATGGGAGGTGGGGTCATTTGATTCCTTTTGGTAATGGATCCTAATTTTTGACACTGAGGGAAACTTTAATAGAATTGGAAGGAATCCTTAGTGAGGTTAGGCCAGTAGAAACCACTTTGGAGGACCTTTGCAGTGGTTTTTTATGGAAATTGGCCTCCACATTCCTCTACATGACAAAATTTTAGAATGGAGTCTTGCTCAGACTCGGGAACACATCTAATAATTATTTGATCAGGACAAAACTTGAATAGGTAAGGATCGTCAAACACATCCTGTTTCAAATCATAAATGAATTTATTTTTAGCTTGGGTCCCAAGGAATTTTGGAATGTCTCTCGTAACCAAATGGTTTTCTATTTCAGCATACCATGGGAAATCACTCACAGAATATAGGTGTTCATCAGGAAATGAATCAGACAAAGAAAGGTGATGTGAGTTATCTTTGAATTCCATCCTAGAGAGGTGATCAGCTACAAAATTTTCAACACTCTTTTTATCCTTAATTGTTAAATAGAACTCTTGAAGAAGAAGGACCCACTTAATCAATCTAGCCTTGGAATCTTGTTTTTCAAAAATATATTTTAGGTCTGAATGGTCGGTGAAGACAATGATGGGTGATCCTAAGAGATAGGACCTGAATTCCCCTAAGGAAAATACAACAGAAAGAAACTCTTTCTTAGTGGTGGCATAGTTGATTTTTGGATCATTTAAATATTTTCTTGCATAAGCAATGACACATGGAGTTTTCTCACACTGTGGTCCTAAGACTACTCCTACAGATAATTTACTCAAATCACACATGAGCTCAAAAGGAATTATCCAATTTGAAGATTGCATGATAGGTGGAGAGATAAGAGATAACTTGAGTGTATAGAATGATTCCTCGTAGATTTTTGTCCATAAAAATGGAGAATATTTCACCAATATAGCACAAAGTGGTCAAGAAATAGAGTTGAAATTCCTAATGAACCTTCTATAGAAATCAGAGTGTCCTAAGAAGGACCTCACTTCCTTAACAGTTTTAGGAGATGGAAGGTGACGAATGATGTCAACTTAGCTTTATCAAATCCAATTCCTCTACCAGATACCAGATGGCCTAGAACAAGTCCTTCCATTACCATGAAATGGCATTTTTTCCAAATTTAGGATGATATTCTTATCCTCACATCTTGACAAAGCCCTTTCAACATTTAGAAGGAATCTCTCAAAAGTATCCCCAAATATGGAGAAGTCATCCATGAAGACCACTAAACAATCCCCCACCATGTCTAAGAAGATTCCCATCATGCACTGTTGGAAGTTACCAGGGGCATTACATAACGCAAAGGGCATGTGTTTGAAGGTAAAAGTGTCTAATGGACAAGTGAAACTTTTTTTTCCATGATACTTTAAGTAGAACTCGATTTTATTATACCCTAAGAATCTATCTAGGAAGCAATAGAATTGATGACCTGCCACTCACTCGAGGACTTGATCAATAAAGGGCATGGGGAAATGGTCTTTCTTAGTACAAGAGTTGAGTTTCCTATAGTCAATAGAGACTCTCCATCCACTACTAACCCGTGTGGGTAGAAGGTCTCCATCCTCATTGGTGATCATAGTAATTCCAACTTTCTTTGGGACAACTTGAATTGGGCTTACCCACTCACTCTTGGCAATGGGGTAGATGATACCCACTTTCAACAACTTAAGAAGTTATTTACTTACCACATCCAAAAGATTTGGATTGAGTCTCTACTGAGGTTGACGACATGGTTTGGATTTAGATTCATGAACAATTCTATGAGTTCTACTGAGTGGACTAATCTCAAGAATATCAAAAAGGGTCTATCCAATTGCTTTCTTATGCTTTTTTAGGACATCCAGAAGCATCATGTCTTGATTGGATTCAAGAGAGGAAGAAATGACAACATGAAAGGATCGATTTTCCCATAATAAATCATAATTGAGTGATGAAGGTAAGACCTTAAATTCAAGATCATATTGGTTATCACTTTCCATGAAAGAATGAAACTTTATATTGAACTTAGTTTATTTGTTCAAATTTCTTGAAAGAATTGGTTCCTTATGAACAGAATTTTCATCCACTAAATTATCCATAATAGTGTCATAAATGGTTATGGACTCAATGTTATTGATTTCACCCATGGTATCATTGATTGGTGATTCTATAAAATCATAAATAGAGCTATCTGAAAGAGATTCAAGCCTAAGAGACAAATTTACCTCATTTGAACAAATAAAATCAATCTCTTCTTAACTTAAACACCCTTTAGTAATTCCTTGATGTTCCTCAAGTTCACTATCAACACTACCAATACAATTAACCTCATTAATATCTTCATCATCCCCAATTTGAGAGTTTTCATTGTAGATGTTCAAGTCTAGACTCATGTTATCGAATATTATTGTCACGTTCCCACTTTGGACTCAGATGACTGAGTTGCTTGTTTCTAAGAAGGGATAACCGAGGATGATTGGGGTTAGATCCCTAGGACCTAAGCTTGGGTGATTTTCAATGACAATGAAGTTTTCTGGGTAAATAAAATTTTTTACATTCACTAAAGCATCCTTTAAGATCCCCTTAAGAACTCGAACACTATGATTAGCAAGTTGAAGAGTGACAGATGTGGGTTGGAGATCTTCGAGCCCTAACTGAAAATACATGGCATAAGGAATGAGGTTTTCACTAGATCCCAAATCAAAAAGGGCTTTGGAAACTTTGTTCTCTTCTATCTCAACATTGATGTATAGACATCCTGGATCTTTCAACTTTGGAGGAATGGTTCCTTGAGTGGTGGTACTCATATTAGTATCCAAAAGAACTTGGTTTTTGTGTAAACATTTCCTTTTAAAAGTGAACTAGTCCTTAAGTTAATTTGAGTAGGCCGGAATGGTTTTGATTTCATCAATAAGGGGGATGTCTAACTTAAATTGAGAGAATATTTCCCTCAAAGTTTCATTCAGTTCCAGTTTCGTTTTTCCTCTCATGCATTGAGAAAATAGATCAGTTTGTTTGATTGTTTGGTGTGGTCGTAGTTTCTTCACATTCTCATTGGGTTTTTCAGAATCTATGGGCAGTTCTTTGTCATTTTTATGCATTGTTGAAGCTTTTAATGGTTCTGGAATGGCTTTTTCAGGTTTTTCAATGGATTTCCCACTTCTTAAAATAGTCACTTCTTTGAGTTGTTCATGAGAGGTTTGTGTGTAACTAGATTCTCCCCTTAATGTTGAGGATGGTACCGCATGATTAGGCATGGGTACCTTCCCAGTTTTAATTGTTTTTAGTTCATGTTTAAGGGATGATACTTTTGAGTTCATTTTCTCTATTTGTTTACACAACTTCTCAAGGATAGGAAAAGGGAAAGATTGAGTAGGGTATTGTTCTGGTTGGTTTATACCAGGAGGATACTTTGGTTGTTGGATTGGTTGTTGCATGGGTTGATTGATGTTTTGTTGGTATTGGATAGGAGGATATTGGTATTGGAATGGTTGTGGTTGGAACTGGTTATGGTTTTGAAAATTTTGTAGAGGTTAGGGGTTTGTTCTTTGTGGCTGTCTAGGTTGTTGGTTATCTTTCCAACGGAATCCTGGATAGTCATTCTACCTTGGATTGAAAGTGTTTTGGTACTGTGGCTTCTGAAAGTTCAGAACATTGAACTCCACCGGTGGTCCTCCTAGAATGACATCTTCAATGGAAGGGATGGTTGGGCATTTGTCAGTATTGTGGTCATGTTTGTCACAAATTTTGAAAATAGGTTCAACAGTTTTAATTTCATGGACCTTCCTAAGATCAATCTCCTTGACCTTCCTAGTGAGTGTAGCAAGTTTTGCCCTAAATATTTCCTCCTCCCTAAGTGTGTGAATTCCACCAGATTTGGGTGGCTTCTCATAGTAATGTGATGTTCCCCATGTTTGGTTTTTTTCAGCCAGCCCTTCTAAATACTCATAAGCATCATTTGGGGCTTTGTTTTTGAATGTCCCATTACACATCATGTCGATGAATTGTTTGTTTCTCGGGCCCAACCCTTCATAGAAAATTTAAAATTGTTCTGGGATTGAAAATCCATGGCGAGGTACCATGTTGAGTGTGTCTTTGAACCTTTCCCATGTTTCATAAAATGACTCCCCTTATTTTTCAAAAAAGTTTTTGAAGCTCTTTTTAAGTGCAATTGTTTTGTGATGGGGGAGTATTTTTTGTAAAATTATCTTTGCAATTGGTCCTAGGAGTGGATTGATGCAGGTCTTAGATTTTTTTAACCAATTCTTTACTCAATAATTTAGTGAGAAAGGAAAGAGTCTCATCTTTGTTGACTCATGTTGATGCGGTGGGCCCATGGTTTCAACAATGTCATTAAACTCTTTGACATGAAGGTATGGCATTTCTGACTCCATCCCATGGAAGGTTGGAAGGTGGTTTAGGACATGAGGTTTGAAAACATAATGGGATTATCCTAGGTTAGTATGCCTAATGCAATAGTGTGCATTGGTCCAGGAAGGTTTGAGGTGGTCATTCATGGTTTGATCGACCGCATTCCCTAAGTTTGGGGCTGCCTCATTTGGATTTCCATTTTCGTTCCCACCTGGGTTTATGCTTTGGTTTCTTTGAATACCTTCCATTTAAATGGGATCAATTTTTGAATCTGGAGTATTGGGAAGATTAGGATCTAATGGAAATAGTTCCCTTTGTGTACTTGACTCCCCAACCCCAGGACTATACACCCTAACTAGATGGTTTGATTGGTCATGAGTGTAGGCGGACATGCGCCAAGAGAAAAAAAAAGTGAGAAAGGGAAAAGATAAGATAATTTGGGTTAGAATATAATAAATGAGGGATAATAGAATGGGTATTGATATGACTTACTTGGGTCCCTGTAAATGGTTCCAAAATTTGGTCTCTCCCAAATTTACCCAAGTTTTTAGGGTTAAGTGGTCGCTTGTAGTTTAGCTTGGGTTTCAAATCCTCAGAGACCTAAGTAATAACCTATAGACGCATACATTCTATGGTTTTTTTATATGAAGTGGCCAAATTTAGTTGATTTTATATGGGTTTAAGTGAACTCTAATAAAATTAAGTGAATTCAAATTATGAAAAGGTTTGATCCTAGGTTATTACAAGGGGTGGATTTGATGAAATTATTTTTTTAACAATTTCAATTTCTTATATTCGAGATGATTTTATTCAATAAGATCAAAAAACTTCATCACTTACTGGTTTAATACCAACACACCATAATAATAATCACCAATACACTTGGAGGATCAAATTTATGAGCACTCCAAGGTAATGGTTCGTATTATCACTTGAAGTATGTAGCCTTAAAATTCAACAAGGATGAAGAATATTTAAAATCATAAAATAAAAATATCAATTAAAAGAAGTTATTAGACATTAATGTGGTGAAAAATATCATCCAATATAGTCCCTTACTATTACCTTAGATCAACCCATAATAGGTTTATCCCTCCATCGACTCTATGGTTTCAATGGAAGCGGGAAGTAGACTCATGAGGGTGGAATTTAAGAAGTAAAGAAAACAATAAAAAAATGATCACTCCACTGTTATGTGAACAATTTCACAAGGTTTGGTGTGAATAAATTCACACCATGATGAAACAATATCAATGTGCGATGGAGAAGAACATAATAATAGGAGAATAATAACTTTTATTAAGAAACTAAGATGAATTAAAACAACTTACAATTGAGGAAGAACATTACAAATGAAAAGTGGCAGCATAACATTAAAATGAAAGAAAGCATCCAAGATGAATAAATCCTCTAACACCACTACCATAAATATTCATTTTAGGAGCCTTGGTTCAATAATACAATATTTAAAATCATCCCACTTGAGTATGGTAGGCTTAGGGTGGTGGAAAGCTTGTGGAACTTAGACTTTTCAACCCTTGACCCGAAGTGGAAGGCATCTTGCATCCACCGAACAGACGCATCGAAATGAACTTATATATGGCCTAATTAGAGTGGATATATAATAATAAAATGTAACTCTAGATGTACCCTAACCTACTATAAAATTTTATCCCAAATGGAATTTTGGTTTGAGATATATTATCGAAATGGTGGGATGTTTTTCTAGGCAGCAGAATCTGGCCCAAAATTTTATCTTCAAATTGGGCTTCCTGGAACTCCATTAAAAAATCTGAATTATCTCTTGTAACTGTTGGATGAAATATTCTATATGATTTCATCTATATTAATTTAAATGTTTTAGAATCATTGGGAATGTTACTTTGTTTCTACAGTCCTTTTATTGGGTTATTGTCCAGTTTACTTTTCCCAAAATGTATTGGCATGAAATTCCATTTTGGTGATCTTCCAATGTGAATCTTCAAGTGATCCAAAATCATTAATTGTTCCTTATAGAATGGGATACCTTAAAATAAAATATGAAAATAAAATCAACAATATGTTTTATTTTAGGAGGTGTTCAAAAATGTACCATGTAATAGTGCATTTTAATAAAGAATTACAATCATAATGTGAAATAATGTTGAAAGTGTAAAATGAACTAAAATGGTATTTATGAATAATTAATATCATGAATATTATAAATATTAACAATGAATATTATCCTATTTCAATGTCTAATCAGAACATGGTCACTGTTATATCGAAATTCTACTCAAGTTTTCTTGGGACTTATCAGAAAAAACATTTAAATCACTAGTTGAGGTTGTTCTCAACCCATCTCTGATAGAATATCGGATCAACTCAACATCAAAAAATTAAGGAGGATGAGGATTACTTAATCTATATTCCATTGAGGTTATATTTTCAACTCTTTCAAGAAGGTCATACATGCTAGCTACAAATGCAGATTGTATTCCTTCTATAACAAACTTCATGGATTCTAATTCACCACTTATTATTTTATTTTTAATTTCAACCTCTTAGATGTGATTTATCATTTTAGGTTGGATATGTTGAATTACCAAATAAAAAATATATCTTACATCATTATTACTAAGCTTAGTAAGGAATGTAGATTTATTCTTCAAACACTTATCCAAATATGACAACAACTTTTTACCAAAAGTATCCAAATCACCTTTTGTGACTACATCCATTGGAATAATACGAAGATCAGGAGCAATAGGTTCATGAGAAGAAGGTCGAACTAAGACAAAGTTTTATAATAAACCTTCAAATTAAACTTGATCTATCATAGATACCTTGGGATCACCTTCATTTTGAACCTCAGGTCCACCATCCTTTGGTGGACACATTACTCCACTTGAGAATTTATCCCACTCTTCAGACATGGGATCAACCCATCAATATGAAGACTCAGAAACAACAGGAACAACCACAGATGATATAGAGGAGGTAGGTACTGCACCAATGGCCTGTTAAATAATTTGAGCTTCTACACCCTATGCAACATCAGAAGATTTACCATCAACAGGTATTTCTATCATCTAAACATCAAGATTCTAAACATCTGAGCTCTTTACATAAACTTTCTAGCCAACTTCTACATGAATATGAACTGGATGATCACCATAAGCCATATCTACCAATTCTAAATCACTTCCTTAATCATAAGAAAACATCTCCTTTTTATATTTCTCAAACACATGTTGTTCTATAGTATAAATAACACTCATCTACTCAATCATAGTAGAATCAGAAATTGCTCAACCATCAAAAGTATAACTAGCTCTAACTTAAGTTCCATAAACATTATTATCCTTTTGAAGTAATTCCAAATATTAGGATTTCTACCCCACAAAAAATGCATCTTTGTCTTTAATATCTGGTTCCACTTCTCCAGTCAAGTATGGTTTCTCTAAAGAGTCAACAGAAGCAAGAAGTACTACAAGCATATCTACATCTTTCCTTTTGATTGTTTTCAAGTGAACCACTATGTTCAGAATCATCATCATCATCATCGCTTCCATTTAAATTCTTATCATCTCCATTTTCATTTTCATCATCTTGTTCCTCGTCCTAATCATAATCTTAATCATCATCATATTTATAATAACTTTTAAATTTATCTTCACTAGAAACTTTTGTTTCATCTTCATCACTTTTGACAAGATCCTTTATTTTTGAAAGTCTTCTAGGTGGACTAGTAGAACCAAAGGTTATGGGAGAATATTTGGTAGATATGTATGGATAACTTCTTTCATCAAAAGATGGTTCTTTTTCAAGATCTTCTTCTACAACAACTTTTTCTTTATAATATGAGTACTCATCAATCTCATCTGACTCCAAGCTAGAAACAACTACATCCCTCGGTCTAGTAGGATGATTCACTGGGTTATACTTAGAATACAGCTTATCACTATATCCAACCCATTGTCTCATAGAGGGGTTCCAAGTAATTTTAATCCTTGAACAGATTTATTTTGAAATAAAAAAAATCACAGTCAACAACTACTTCATCATCATCTGAAACAAAACCTTTTTTCCATTAGCATGGTTGAAATCATATTTGGATAAATCAATGAGTTGGACCTTAAAGAGGGATTTATCATCTATGATATATGAACCATGATATATCTACAAAGATTGATTTTTATTCCTCTTTTCATAATACTAACAAAGTATACATCTTGGTATCTCAAGGTGGAAAAATCAAATTTCCTAGGGAAAATCATGTACTGAATGAATTTTAAGAGCATCCTACATTCCCCATACAACTCTGTAGAAATGGAACTTCAAATAGTTTCATCACTTTTCAACTCTTCAAGAACTTTTTCACAAATAAATAAATAACTATCCTCAGGAATATATACTTGGTAGTAATCATAAACACCTTCATGAGTAACTCCCAATAATTTAGCCCACTATTTTTAGGAAAAGATTAATATGTGAATTTTAACTTATGATCTCATCCAATACTCTTCCTCATCATTGAATCCAAACTCAAAATATTGGAAAAAATAATGAACAGTATTAGGAAAAAAATGTCTTTTCATTAAATGAAAACCAATTCATCTAACCTTGTTCTTGAAGCACTTTGAGAACTAGAGACTTTCTAGACTTCATCCATTTTGATTATACTTCCCTTTCAACTACAACAATACTTTTTACAATCTTGGGATGCAAAGTTTCAACTAGAGTAGGAACACTCGGTTCCCTCTTCAACTTCTTAGCTACTCAAGACTTTCCTAGAGAGTATTTAGAAGAAAACTTTTCTTTTTTCCATGAATATTTTTCTGTCTTGCTCGGTCGAAGGATGAAGGTCGAAAGGTTTGAGGTTTAATGGATGAAAGATAAAGGGTTGCATTAGGATCAAGAAATAAAGATACAATAGTATCATGATAGGATCATAGTGTGTTGGAAATGGATATAGATTCATTTTTGTATCATTTTGGGATTTAGGTATAAAAAAAATAGAAATAATATTTGAAATCAAATTTTGAATCTGAGAAAATATAAATATTTATTTTTGGAAATAAAAGTAAACTAGAAGAGATTAAACTGGTGGTTCAACTTGAGAAATAGAAAAGAAATAAAATTAAAAATTCATGAAACCAATGGTGTGTAAATCACAATGGTGGGACAACCCAATGGTGAGATAACTATAGTGGTGATATAAACACAATGGTGTGTCACTCAGTGGTGTGTCACCCAATAGAGTTTCACCAATTGGTGTTTCTCCCAACAGTGTGTCACCCAATGGTGTGTCATCCAATGGTGTGTCACCCAACGGTGTTTCATAGAAAATTTAAACTTAAAAAAATAAAAAATATTAATTCATGTTTGATATATTTAATTATCTCATAATTCAAAGGCGTAATAAATATATCAGTTAACTAATGTTATGTTCCAATAAAATCAAGAGTGATATCACCTTTTTGAAAATGATCTCTCAAAAAGTGATGTCTTATATCAATATTCTTTGTTCTAGAATGAGATACAGGATTCTTAGAAATTTTAATAGCACTTGTATTATCACAATTTATAGAGACATATCATAATTTATATCCATAGTCTAGTAAAGTGTGTTTAATCAACAAAATTTGTCCACAACAGCTGCCTATATCTATGTATTTATATTCTGTAGTAGATAATACAAAAAAAAATCACTTCTTACTACACCATGAAACTAGATACTTTCCTAAAAAGTGAAATATTCTATAGGTTCTTTTTCTATTTAACTTTCATCCACCAAAATATGCATTAGAATAATTTACTAGATCAAATTATTTTCCTATAGGGTAAAATATTCCAAAAAAAATTTTGTACTTAAGGTATTTGAAAATTGTTTTAATAGTAACAAAGTTTCATTGTTTTGGGTTATCTTAAAAATGATCACACATACACACACTAAACATTATATATGGTTTTCTAGCAGTGAGATATAGAAGACTTCCAATCATACCAATGTAACTGGTTTGATCCACTAGTTTCCCAACTTCATCAAGATCCAATTTATAGGTGGTTCTCATTGGAGTATCTCTAATCTTGGTGTTATCCAAGTTAAATCATTTTAAAAGATATTTTTTGTATTTATATTGTTCAAAGTAATTCCATATTTATTTTGAAATATTTGAAATCCAAGAAATAATTTGAGTTCATCCATTAAACTCATTTCCAATTCATTTTGCGTAATTTTATAAAAATAAATATAAACATAATTTCTTTAAGATCCAAAAATAATATCATCAAAATAGATTTTTACTACTAAAACATATTTTAAAATTCATTTTATGAAAGGGGTATGGTTATTTATACCTTTTTAAAATCTTTTTGAAATAAGAAAATTGTTGAGCATATCATACCAAGCTCTAAGAGGCTGTTTTAAACCCTATAAAGCTTTTGTTAATTTAAAAACTTGATCTAGAAAATGTGTATTTTGAAAACTGGAGGTTTTTAAAAAAAACATACTCAACTATAAAACCATTCAAGAAAAAACTCTAGACATACATTTGGTAAAGCTTGAAATCTAGATGTGCTGAATAAGCAAGATATATTCTTATAGACTCAATTCTGGCTATAGGTACAAAGGTTTCTTCATAGTTTATCCCTTCTTCCTAACTATAACCTTGTGAAACCAGTCTAGCCTTGTTTCTAACTATAGTTCCTGACTCATCAACCTTGTTCCTAAACACCCATTTAGTGCCAATAGTCAAGGTGTCCTTGGGTTTATCTGAAATTTCTCACACTTTGTTTCTTTCAAACTGAATTAATTATTCTTGCATAGATATTACCCAGAATTCATATTTAATAGATTCATTTATATTCTTAGGTTCAAGATAAGACAACAAATATTGATGTTCAACCTGATTTCTAAGAGAGGCTCTAGTTTTTGTTCCTCTATTTAGGTATCCTACAACAGCATCTAAAATATAGTACTTAATTATTCTAACAGCTCAAGAAAAATATGGACTGGTCACTTCAAGTTCAATAGATTCACGAATTTCTAAAAAATATTTAGAACTAGATGATTTTTTTAACTGTTTGAAAGTAGAATATAAAGGTTTATAATTTAAGTTCAAAGAAGACAAATCATACTCAATGTTTTATAGGGAGGTATTAGGATCATGTGTATCAGTTTCATAAAATTTTACATGAATTGATTCTTCCATATTTTTGGTCTTCTTATTAAAAACTCTATAGGCTTTGATAGAAATTGAATAACCAAGGAAAGTTTCTTCATCACTTTTGGAGACAAATTTTTCCAAATTATCCTTCGTATTAAGAATAAATACTTTGAAGCATAGAAATTATGAGTGTACCCATTTTGGGAGTAAAATGATTCAAAATCTTGATTCTCAAACTCATGGCCATGGTCACTTCTTAAGGTCTTAATTCTAAGTCTACTAAGATTTTCTATAAACATAGTGTACTTGGTAAAGTAAGATAAAGACTCACTTTTGTGATCTAGAAAATATACCCAAGTATACCTAAATAAATCATCTACAAGAACATAAACATAGTGCTTCTCATTTAGTATAGAAACTCTAGAAGGTCTAAATAAATCCATGTGAACCAACTAGAGAGGTTGAGATATTGAAACTAATTTATTTTATTTAAAAGAAACTTTAGGTTGTTTCCGTTTTTGACAAGGGTTATATACTTTATTAGTTAGTAACTCAATCTTAGGTAGATCCCTAAATAACCATTTTCTATTAATTTTCCTAAGAGAGTGAATGTTGTAATGGCCTAGTATCCTATTCCAAAACCAAGATTCCTTATGAATGGAACTTAATCATGGAACATTTTGAGAAACTAAAGAGTTTAAATCAACCGCATAAACATTTTCATTTCTCAAATTAGTAAATACTAAAACATTATTAGAATCAAAAAAATTACAAGCATCATTCTCAAACATAACATAAAATCCATCATCACATAACTAAGAAATACTAACTAGGTTGTAATTTAATCCATCAACAAATAATACTTTAGAAATTAAAACTAAATCATGGTTACCAATTTGGCCTAGGCCAATGATTTTTTCATTTACATTATCACCTAAGGTGAAATGTACACCATCAACCTTAAAAAGGTTCTTAAAGCATGAATAATATTTTTTCATATGATTTTAATATCCATTTTCCAAGTACCATATACTTCTATAGGAGGTCTTCAAACAGTTTTCCTACAAAACAAAATTTAAACAAGAGATTACTTGGGTACATAAATATGTTTGGGTCGAGAAATGTTAGTAATAAAGGATCTAGGAACACATATTTTCCTAATGGTTTTCTTATAAATATATTGAAAACTTTTTATAAATAAAAACTATATTAGGTACCTTAGAAAAATAGTTTGTAGAAGAAATCTCTAGTTTGGATTTAGGAGCAAAAGTGATCTTTGTTATTTTCCTCTATCCAGGTTGATATCCAATTATTGTGACATAATTAAGTGAAACATGGTTAACTAAAATTTGAGTAATATTTTATCCACCATTTGTGAACTTTTATATCTATTTCTTTAATTTATAATTTTAAAGTTTGAGTTCATTATTTTCTTTGATCAATTGATAATTTTTATCTTTTTCAATAGATCGTTAATATTTTCTATTAGTAGTCAAAGAATACTATCTTTTAAGAATTTTATACCTGTATTTCATCTCATTGAAGGTTTCTTATAGCATGTTTCAGTATTCAAATAATTATTCATTTGACATATTATCATCATCATTATGTTCATTTTCAGAATCATTAGAATTATGCACAGGCAGAATATCAGAAACAATGGGTAAAGAAGGTACCTCACTGACTTTAGTCATGAAACACATGTTTTATCTATCTGACTTCTCCTCGTGTGATAAATCAGAGTCACTAGTGATATCCTATAAAGTACTCCAGTTGGATTTCATAGCCTTCTTATATCTTCTATCCTTGTCCTCATATTTCTTTTTATACTTCAACTTTGGACAGTCTAATTTTATCTGTCCTTTCCTCTTATATTCATAGTATACAACTTCTTTTGAATCATCATCATTCTTCCAATCTCTATTCCAAGTTCCTTTGGATTCATATTTCCTTTTGTAGTTTGGTTTTCTGAAAAAATTAGTCTTCCTATAAAATTTCTTAAATCTTATGGCTAAATGATCCATCTTTTCATCACTATCTGGTGGAGATTCACGATCACTTAAACTAGAAATTTGAGGTTTATCTTTTTCTTTTTATTTCTCTTTATGTCTAGATGTTGTAGTATTGAAAGATAATGATATTATTTTAGTATATTCATCTTCTTCATGGTTTAATTATAGCTCTTATTTATACATAATAAACATTACAATCAACTCCTTGATAGGTAGCTTACTTATGTCCCACGATTCTCTGATTGAAATTGAGGTGTCTCTCCATCTTTCTGGTAGACATCTTAACAATTTCATGATTTGATCCTTGAAATATATAGGATTTATAAGAGATCTCATTTTATTGAAAATCTCATTTAACCTAAGATACATGTCAGAGATAGGTTCATCAGGCTTCATTTTAAAGTTATCGTATTTAATAGTATAAGTATTAATCCGCATTTCTAACATTTGAAGTTCCCTAATGAGAAATAGAAAAAGGGTCCCAAATCTCATAAGCAGTTTTGCATTGAGAAATTCTATTGAACTCTTTATCTCCTATGGAATAGTATAGTTAATTCATGGATTTATAATTATAATTATAATATAACTTTGTTTCATCATCCCAAGTACTTCTAGAAGTTTTAGGAATAACATGTTCATATTCTATAGCAAACCAAATATAGAAATCCATGCTTTATATATGCATTCTCATCTTAATTTTCCATTTATAATAATTATTTCCATTAAATAAGAGAGGTCTTTTATTAGAATAACCTTATTGATGATTATCCATTTTAAAGAACTAAATTTATAAATAATAGTAATTTAAGATATTTAAATATTAACTAAAATCACAATTAAAAATAATTTAAAAACTTTAATACCATAGAAAAAAATTCCTTTAATAAAAAAATGTTGGTTAAAGTGAGTATCTCAGGAAGGGGGTTAATTGGTTACCTAATAAAAATTTCTAATTAAAAATTTGTTAATTTGAAATCCCCCAATTAATTTAAAATGGACCAGTTAATCAATATAGTATATTGTTATAAGTTCTAATCTTTCAAAATGTTTCTTAAATATTGATTAGTTCTTGGGTAAGTAATATACAATATTTATTAGTCCTTTGAAAAAAAATTACTTAATTAAAGTATTAGTTTTTTATGGTTAAAAATAGTTTTAGTTTTAAATTTAGATAAACAAAAACACACAGCAGAAATAAGATAAACAAACATCACAGAAATAAGATAAACAAAAACACATAGTAGAAATTAAAACAAGAGGTTTAGTCTTAAGTTGAGACTTATTCCTCTTCAATTAGTGATCACCAACCACCAAGAATTTTATATAAAATAAAAAATTTGATCTACAACCTGTATCATCTTTTATAATAGTTTACAAATTTTCTAGGTCACACACGACCTCTTACACAGTTATACGTGGGAGTAAAAACAAACATGCCACACAAGGATATCTAAAACTTTTATTCATGGGTGTATAGATGAAAATAGTTAAGAGAATATATCAAGTATCTTCCATTTCATCACATGAGATATTGTGTATGTAATAAAATAGATTATGCACACACACTACTCAATATGTAATAAAGACTAACAGAACAAATCATTCTAAAAGTATTGAGATAGAAATTCTTAGTTTGTTGTAGTGTAGCTTGTGAATATTGATTTGATTATATAGTGAATCTTTAGTTGGTTTCTCTTTAAAACTTCAGAAGAATAGATTTTCATAGACTCATGTTCTTGAATGGAGGAAAGCAGCTGATGTATATAAGTTTTGGATTCCTCAGTCGAGTATGATCTCTTTTTGTTCTTGCAATCAGGTCCAGCTCTATGGGTGTGTTTAGTAAGCATGAGCTTCACAAATTTATAACCATATGACTCACACATCTATTGAATATCATACATATACATTGCATAAGGGGATCTAATTCTTTTCTTAACAGTAGTAGGGGTAATAATATCCTTGTACATCCAGATATTTTGTTTCCTCATATAGCACATCAGGCATCCTCTTCAATGCATTATATCTAGTATTTAAGAGACAATAATTAAAATAACATTCTAAGTTAAGTTCAATAATATATATATTAGAATATTTTAAGTGAAAGTAATTAAAATTATGGTGGTGTCTTAGTCTGGTGTTGTCTCAGGTTCTAGCGGTGACTTCTTCTTGCAGAATGAAACTTACAGTGTCTCAGTCTAGTAGTGTCTAAAACTTTTCTAAATTCCATGTCTAATGATGGGTGAATGATGATGTCTTAACTAGAGGTATGAAACTAGAGGTGTCTTAGATTTATCCACAAATTCCACTTCATTGGCAGTATCTCCTCTAACGGTATGTCAGGCTGGAGGTGAGTTATACGTTTTCCATTTTATACTCTAGTGGAGTGTCATCTGAAAGTATCTCAGGCATATTGATATTTCCATGGTTATGGGGATTCAAGGATAGAAGTGACTCATATGTGATGATGTCTCATACTTTTTCAAAATTCTTGTCTTGGCAGTTAAATGTCGGGTGGTGTAAAATTCTTAGTGGTGGGTCCTTGACTGACGGTGACTCATATTTAGTCAATTTCATCACCTGTCTCAAAATACATGCTACTTAAATAGAAACATGAAATTCATTAATATTATTAGAATAATGATTTTTTGATCATTAAAATAAGTATTTCAACACTTCTATCCCTTTTTCTAACAAGCTTAGGATTCAAAAACCATGAGTAGCTCTATGAAGAAACATTGTTGAACTTTTCAACTAACTTTTATTCTTCTAGTTTTGAAATTTTACCCATTTTTTCTATCTATATAACACTTAGAACCTAGATATCATATACCCAATATATATTCACAAAATCTTGAAAAAATATCACAAACTTTTATTAAATTCATTCACATTGTTGGAATGTTTCTATAAATGAAAATAAGATGAATTCACTAACCAAAAAAAGCCATGTTTTAGTCTCCCTTAAAGCATCTTATATAATTAAAACAATCATAACCATGTGTATCAGTAATACACATCTCATTACTTTCAAACAACTATTGTTTACATGATCTTCTTAAGAGGTGAATGAGATAAATATACATATTATTATGAGTTTATTCAAGATTAAGGAATCTAATTCATTAATGAAGAAACTCATTTTCTCTATTACTTGAAGAAAATATTTAATCTCCTAATATTAAATTATTTCTCATCTTATGACCTCTTATAAATTTATAAATTTTTTAAAACATATAGTTGATATCATATATATATCAAAATAATATAATTAAATTCTATAACATTTATACCTGATGTGGGATCTATACTAGGCTTCTTGAAATTCATCAGGTAATCTAGAAAATTTCTTCTCCAATGGTTAATTTTTCCATAATGAAAACATTATCTTTATTTTTTATTTTATATCTTAGTAGATAGTGTGGACTCTCCATGCCCTATTTTCTTCCCTTTCTATAAAAAAAATTACATTTCTCTTTCTATACCATCAACATGGTACTAATTCTTGTAACACCCATGTCCTTCTCAGTTGTCCTCAACATATTAAGGAGATCGGGAAATTTTTATAGAGTTCATTCATATTATAATTCACAATAAACTATCAAAACCTTTTTTTATAGTGATTGAAAAAATAAAATATGTGGCTAATTCATGCACAAGAGGTGAACATATCCTCTACAAATCAATTACATTTCCAATCATAATGAGTACATGAGCAGATATTAAGGTTACTTCCATCATTTTCCACTAATAAATAGCTTTTGAAACTTCATACCATTAATTTATATCTTACTCATGATAAATCCTTTCTAGGTTATCTATCATTTGATAGGAATTCATGGTCTCATGTTTATTTTTCAACTTAGACTCAATTGTAGCCAGAATGATTATAAAGACTTACTATGCATATTTTAGATTCTTATCATAAGCATGTAAATCATTTTATTGAATATATTCACTAGTTAATTTCTTAGTAATAAGATGTTCCAACACATATAATGTTTCCTTATTATTTGGGAACTATTCTAAAATTATGGTACCAGTCAAGGAAGTTACTACTACTAAGTTTTTAGTTGTCCAATATTAATCTTAAGGTCATGATAGATGATGATGATTCCATCTATCTATAATAGAATCGTTTTTCTGATGAGTATCATTCATTATTAAATATTTCATAAGGACTTATATTAAACAGGATCCAACTAAAATGATAGCCCACTTTTAAAACAAATCATATCCATTAGTGGTCCAAGATCTTTATTTCACTAAGCAATGAGTCTGTTATAGAATTAGTCTCGCCACTTAGCTATTTAGAGAATTATCCCAATCATATAAAACATGACTCTGGGATATTTTAGTAGAAAACCCATTATCCAATCCATAATATAGATAAAATCAAATCCATTACTTGGAAATATTTCTTAAGGGTTTCCAAGATAATTTTAACCCAAAGAAAAAAAAATAACATGCTAACAAAAGACAATCCAAGCTCACATTTTTATGGAAGAACCTATCCAAGGATGATCTAGTGTCACCCATTACTTTTTATCCTTATAGAAGATAATACATGATCACCCTTCTATGAATAATATACCTAGTAAAATGAGAAAGGTCTTGAATAGTGCCACTTTTTAAGAAATCCAACACTTATTATTTTAATAGGATTTAATATCACTATATTATCTCATGTTTGTTCCCTTATGTATGCATAATTCGATTTTTTTTATTTTTTTAATCATATTATCTTCACCAAATTAATATGTTCAATCAATATTTTTATTTAACCCTTCACATGACCCACAAGTTTGTGTTTTTCACCCAAATATAAGAGCCAAAAATATTCATACATATCCAAATTCATTGTATGCATAAGGTACATGAACACTTCATGTAAAGTCTTAATGTTATAAGATATTAATAATCTTTACATTAGTAATCTTGGAGAAATATATAGTTAACCCCATTCACCTTCCTATACAATGCATAGGCCTCTGTGTAGGTAGGTAGTCTGACCCAAATTCCCACTCCTCAGGGAGAATTTATTCAAGATAGAATTCAATTCATGATATCTTTAACACCTAATATACAAAAAATATTCCCAAAAACTAAATTTAAGTTAATAACTTCAATTAGAAACTGAGTTCAAGGTAGATGAAAACAAATTATTATAGAGTCTTACCTAGCCTGAAATGAAAGGATCTATCTCCTAAAAGCAATTTATTGCATAAATAAAGAAAAAAATATTCACAATATAAAAAAATATAGACGATTAAAGAAAGAAATAACTTCTAAATAAATGAACATTTCAAATATTTAAACATGATAATAGTTTATTAACCCTTTCATAAATTAAAGATAAATTTAACCATTTTATAATTTAGATAATTATTATGGATGTTCCATAATCATGAATATGAAAATTTTATATTTATTCTAAAATTGAATCTTCCATATTCATTATATGAAATTTAATTTAAGTATTATGGTATTTTATGAATCATAAACATTTTATAATTCAACACCAATTACATAAAAATTTTACATAATTAAATATTTTATACTTAATATTATTTAAACCTCTAATAAATCCAATCATAAAAACTTCTTTTGATGTGGAATAAATAATTTGAAAAATAAGGCTTCTTTAATTTGAACAATTTAAATTAATTTATTTTGAACAATCCATTAACATATTTTGGCCTCATTTTAGTAATTTATAAATACTTAATAAATTAATTCTTATGATTATAAAAACTCCTTCTATTTATAATCTATTAACCATGCCATTTAAATTGGGAAAAAGTATTTTAAATATTTAAATTTAATATTTAAGAAATATTTAATAATAAATGTTTTTTAAAAAATTGTTAATTAATTATAAACCCTTTATAATTAATTAATTAATTAAAATTTTATTAATTATTGAATATCCACAAAATATATTTTTTTATAATTTATAAACTATTTATAAATTATAAAAAAATATAATTTTTTTCTCTCCACTTTAGACACTGAGTAAAGGTAATCTATATTACCTTTACATAGAATTAACTCTATATAAAGGTAATATGTATTTCCTTTACATAGATGTAGAACTATGTAAAAGGTTAAGACCAAATTCTATAATATCCCAGAATTTTCAATAAACTTACTCCTTAATTCTATCCCTTATTTGAGTGTTTTTGATTTATGCTTTTCTTGGGGGAATTCCTATGTAGCTTCTAGATGGTTTTATAGGGTTTTAGAGGCCTTTAAGGGGGTTCATAATTTGCACATGGTTAGGGGAAACTGTACAGTTCTCCTTAGTAAATTGTGTGTCTTGTTGGAAAGGTATAGTAGGTGGCTCATAGTTAGAGATAGTTATGTGACTTTCCAATAAAACCATCTGACTTGGGATAAATTCAAAAAATAGGGATGATTTAAGGTTTACCAAATTGTGTGTCCAAACTATGTGAGTTCCCAGAAGAGGTAGTGAGCCTCGCATAGTTGGATGGTGGTTTATTGAAGGGTGTATCCAAACCATGTGTGGAGTTTTAATTAATAAAAAAATTGATTTTTAATGCTGAAACCTCCTCGAATCTCTTCATTATTCCTCTTACACCTAGATATCTTAAACCTAAGGACACTATGGGTGTTTTTTGTCCATTTTATCCCTTAAAACTCTAATTATTATAAATATAGAGGCTTTAGGCCACGAGAATTCAAGGTTTGTGATCATAGTTCTCTGTTCTTATTGATCTTGTTAGATATTTACTCTTTATATTTGGATGAACCATAGATCCGGGCTAATATGGATATATCTATGGATTTATATGTGATCTAATGGATAATTCTTGGATGATTAAAGGATTAAAGCCCAGATATATTGATTTTTACTTTCTCTCTCCCAAATAGATCAATATATGCCATTGGTGGTGGATCTTGTTGGGTAATCCTAATCTAATTCAAGGAATTTTCATATTATTATTCTTGAATCTTGTTCTAAAATCACTTTTGTGATGAATTCAGATTTGTTCTAGATATCCTTGGAATGAAGGATTGTTTTTTGTGACGAATATTTGTGAATATTAACGTTGTGTATCAATGCAATTCAGGTAGGAATTTTATTACCATATATATCCATTATATAAAGTTTTTACCTTGGTAGTGATCATATGTGTGTTCATGTGTAGCTCATTATACCCATGTTTGATAATGATCACATATGTTTGCATGTATATCCCATGAAATTCTTTCTTTATAATGATTATTTGTGTTTATGTGTGTGTGCCTACTAAAACTCAATATTTTTATGTTATATTATTCCAATATGTGTTATTCTTGTTGTGTATTAATATATGGCCTATAAATGTTTGTTTTTAGTAAAAATTAATATGTGTACCTTCATGGATTGGTTAGAACTTATAGGAGGGGCATGTGTTTCATGAGATGATGATGATAATGATGGACCTAGACATAGGGCAGGGGCATAATTCCCATGTAGCCTAACCCCAAAAAAGTAGTGAGATATGAAGGTCTTATTTCTTGGACTGAGAAAAAGATAGGGCATGATGACCTTGTGGCCTGACCAATGATAAATATGGGGCATATAATTATTATTCCCTAGACTTAGACTCTTTTTTCACGTGTCTTTTTAGGGATATATGGTGTAATTAAGGCCTACCATTATCATAATTTCCATTATGACTACCTTTATATAATAGTTCCAAAATAGGTATGGCTAGGGTTCATGGAAGCTTGTTTAGTTCATAATCACTCAGAACATGTTTTTTTGTTGATTGTGAATGTTCTTATTGTCATGAAATATAACTCTTATTCATGTTAAATTAGTTATGGAAACATTAGTGGTGTACTACTAGGTTTATACTCACAATCTACATGGGTATCTTAAAGCACATGTAAAATTCATGATTAGGGATCTAGGGAAGAGAAATGTCCTAGTGATATGAAGCTGAGGAGATGGATATTGGTGTTTGGAGGCGGTACCAAGATGAACTTTGGAGTGATTTCATGGTGTCTTGTTTATTTTCATGTTGTTAACTTATACTCTAGTTTGACCTAACACAGTGGAAGTCCTAGGTTATTTTTATATTTTTTGAATTTGGGATTCCTAACATGTCATCTATTAAATAATTATTATTATTTATTTCTACTATTTCCTTTTATGTTATTACTCTTTTATTGATAGGTTTCTAAGGTTTTTCTTTTTTATATTGTGGTTATAGTATCCCTACTACTTTATTTGGACCCTTGATTCTAGTTGGAAACCTAGTATATATGGGGAGGTACACATGAGGTTATGTGACACTCCATCCCAAATCAGAGTATTTGGGTCCGGGCATTAAAAATTAGTATCAAATTAGATTTTTTTCTTATTCACTGTATTTAGGGAAATTTGTAAGGGAGTTAGGTTGTGTAGAACTCATGTAGGGTATTCACGTAAGTTCCTAGCCAGCTCTTATGTGATAGAGATCTAAGTTAATAATGATGGAACTTTTGTTATAGTGGTGGTATTTGGTTTTTATATGGATCCTAAATATGTTGTGTTGTTATATTTTATGGGATTTGGGTGTATTCATGCATCATGACTAGATACGTAGGAACACATGTTATATATTCATGTTTCTTGATATGAATGTTAGTTTATTTAATTAAATGTCTTGATTTGTACTTGTGCTTATGTGATTTATTTTTCTAACATTTTAATTAATTGAACTTGAGTTTACATTTTGATATATATGTGTGTGTTTGTGTGACTATGACTAGAATGTAGGTATGGTTAACTAGGCTAGATCCTTGGTTGGTTCTAGGAGGTTTGTGCCTTATCACTGTGGATATCCTCCTAGTATAGGTCTCTTGTAGAAATCCCTTATGTTGTGTCTATAATATTCTTAAGATATTACCTTTATTAAACTATTATAGGCATTCTAATTGTTCATTTTTAATTAGATATAATACCTCATAGAAGATGTTTAAGGGGGTTTCTAATGAAATCATGTCAGAATTTACCTATCAGAGAGGATTCCCACATTCCACAACCTAATGGATAGGTAGATGCAACAGAGAATGATCATGTACCTACTCGATCAGTTCAGGTAATGGAACCACTATATTGAGGAGTCTTCCACATAGTGCATGTTCAAGGTAGAGGAGTTTCCAATATGATGGTCAATTATGCTCAGGACTTCCATCTTCAGCATCCCCCAATCTTCCAGGGTACTAGAGGACCATACAATACTAAGGAATGTATTAACATCATTGAGGGTATATTTGATATAGTAGAGACCCTAAAGGACTGACGGATTAAGGTAGATACTTTCATGCTTTAAGGACCCACCATGAGATGGTGTAGTTTCATGAACAAGGAGAGAACGTAAGGTTCTTACATGGGTGACGTTAAAGGACCTTTTATTTGAGGAGTTTTTCGAGGACACGCTGAATATATATCATGTTCATTAGTTTATGGATCTTTATCATGGATTGATGTCAATGTATTCCGACTCTACTTATTTCATAGATTTTCTTCACTTTTCTCTTATCTTGTCTAAGAAAGAGGTAAAGAAGACCTAGAAATTCAAGATCGGTCTCCTATAAGAGTTGAGGCATTTAGTCAAGATCTTAAACATGATAGAATAACCCAAATTACTATAAAGTGCCTTCAAAATCGAAAAAGGTATATAGGAGGACATAGTTGTGGGTATTCTTCCAACTCTTAGTGGATCGATTGGTGGACTTTCCAATGCTATAGTTGGTGCCTATTTTGTTAGTAAGAAGAGGAAGGATGAAGAGTTACATCAGGGATTTGTTAGGAAATATTAGTAGAGAAGGGTTTCTTCATCCCCCTCTTCAAGGGGAGGAGGTTTACAGAGTTTCAACTGTACATAGAGTGGGAATAATCATATATTTTTCTTAGGACTTCAAAACAAGTGTCATATGTGTGAAATTATGGGGCATCTTTACTAGTTATATTCAAGGTAATCATTATTACGTTCTTTATAGGGTTAAGGGTAGATATAAACTATAGTTTAGGGATCTGGATGAGGTTATCAATAGCAGATTTTGACCCTATAGACTTTAGTGACTGTGTGGAGCTATGCGCCTCAAGTATAGGTCCATGGAGTTGAGGTAGGCAGGGTTTAAGCAATGGAACAAGTCCCAAATAATGGTGGAGAGGGATTATCAATTTTTCAAGGTAAGATATTGATCACATCTACAATATCTCCTAACTTGTTTGATATAGGAGATTCTCATTCATTTATATCTATTCAAGTAATTGTTAGGATTGACTTGTCAGTCAAGTTACCTTATGAGTTTTTATCTCTTAACACACCCTTGGAAAAGAAAGTGGATAGTCTCTAGATATTTACAAAATTTCCTATTTTAATTGTTGGATATGGAAATATATGATGTTTTTTTATTCTTAGGATGACTCGTTTCAATGTGATCTTTTTATTGGACTGGTTGACTAGTTATCAAGCATACATCGACTATTACAGGAGATAAGTATACTTTAATAAACCTAAGGTGGATTAGTTTGTTTTAAACATTAAATGGGATGTTGGAAAAGGAATATTGGGTATATACTTGAGACATATTAGAGATTTTAGAACTCAGATAGTGGGAATGGTTCTTGCAGCAGACCAAGTGGTAGCTCCCTCCTATCTTCCTCTTACAGTAGACCTTTATCAGGATGTATTTCCAAATTACATCTCTAGAATTTCTCATAATTAGGGATTATATTTCAATATTTAACTCATGTTTAAATAGAAAACTATATTGATTCATCCATATCATATGATACTGACCATGTTAAATGAACTTAAGGTGCATCTTGATGATTTGGAGGTGAAGGATTTTATTTGATTTATAGAATATACTTAGGGTGATCTAGTGTTGTTTGAGAAGAATTCAAATGGAAGTATTTGGTTGTATATAGACTATAAGAAGATTAATCATGTGACCACGAATAATAGATACCTATTACCAAGGATCAATGATTTGTTTGATCAGATGTGGGGAGCCTGGTGGTTCTCCATCATTGATCTATTATTAGGATGCCATCAAATTTGATCCATAGGAGAGGATATTTATAAGACAAAATTTTGGGCTAGTTATGAACTGTATGATTATTATTTTTATGCCTTTTGGGTTCACTACTCGAAAATAAAGTTATATCCATGGTTTATAACTATTTCTATAGACCCCTAAACCATGGCTATATGTAATAGATATGGTTTACATAGTCGTGGATCCTATTGGTATGGAAATAGGGATAAGTCTATTTCAACGATTTTAAACTACTGTTATAGGTCTATATTGCACAAGAGCCTCAACCTATTTGGTGAGGACTCGACAAGTGCATCCAAGAGACCCGAGTTCAAAATCGGGTGGAGACATAATTTTTTGGGGGCACTGTAGAAAAACTGTAGCAGTACTGTAGCAAGCGTTGTAGCAGACATTATTTGGTATTGTAACAGTCATAACTATTCATATATTCGGGATTTAGGGCCACCGATTTGGGCCTCGGGTCCTTTAAGGCCTTCGGGCCACCTAAGGCCTTCAGGCCAGTAAGGCTTTCGAGCCACCTCATGGCCTTCAGGACACCTGAAATTGTACTTAAATGATCAGATAGACTCTATAAGGAGTAGACCCCAGATGGGGATTCAGAGTAAGCACATTCACTAGAGCAGAAGCTAAGAGGATTCATTAGAAAGAGAGGGTATATAATTTCCATCGGAACCATCCTGTGCTTGCATGGGAAGCTTAGTCGAAAAAGTCATGAAAAGGTGGAGAGCTGATATCATGATGAAGAAGCTGGGGAGGAGGAGTTCCAAGTATAGTTTTTATATTTCCTAAGACCTATGGGTCATGTAATCTCTAAGCCTACGGGCCTTGTAGGGTTCCCCCTCATTCCTTGAAAGGGGGGTTATAAAAAATCAATAAAAATATAAGGCCTTCGGGCCATTAGGGTGGCTATAAGTCTATATCCAGGGTTTAAATCTGGGAAAGATGTTTATTTCCATGGTTTCCACTGTGGAAATACACTCAAAGCCATAGTTTAAAACTGTGGCTATAATAATTAATACTATTATCTATTTCTATGGTTTGAAACCATAGTAATAGAGTAGTATCCATGGTATTTACCATGGATATGCATGTATATCCATGGTTGAAAACCATTATTATTGCTTCTTCCAATTAATCATAAATCCATAGTTTAAAATCATAGAAATAGGTTTATTGGCATGGTGGAAACCATGTATACTTCTCTATTTCCACAATTTCAAACCATTTAAATAGACTTATTCACCACCCATTAAAAATTATAGCTTCCTTATCACTCCCACAAAAAATAAAACAAACACCACACAAGAATAAAATTCAACAGTACCAAATCAATATAACTATAATAAAAATAAACATAATAAAATTAGACCTATAAATAAACCAAGAATACGATTTACATAAAAAATGATTGTTAATTCCAGTATCATTAGAACCATCACTGTAGAGACTAGAAGCTTGACGTACATGGAAATTACATTACTTTTTCAGAATACTTAGTACATAACAAAAACACACACACAAGGACCGTAATAGTTTAGTGTCTTTGGAAACTCATAATATAATCTTCTAATCATGGTAAAAGATCTTCAACATATCCCATAAAGATCTTCCTTTTTTTACCTAAAACCTTTCTTTATATCTTGGGGAAAATAAAACATGAAATGGTGAGCTCAAATGCTCAGTAAGGGTAAACAAAAGAAATATCAATCACATCATATACATAAGAGCATAACTTTTGGAAATCTTAACCTGCAAAAGAAATCATAATTTTATAACATGGGATAAATCATAGTAGTGAAATGTAAACCCAATAATCATAACTTAAAACATGAAACTTTGTGGCATACACACATAATCATATAGAATCATTTCTTATTAGTCAAGACTCATTTCCAAGACTATCTTAGTGGAAAAAGTCCATTTCTGAACCGAGTTCACTCCTCGTTTCAGTCCTGTTTCACTGAACCGGTTTAACCTGCCGTTCCAGCCATGTCTATCTCATGAGATATAAAATCTTTACCCAATTCATTGGAGGGATATATAGGTCCCACCCATCTCATAATTATACCATTCTTATGTGTGCCAGAAAATTAGAAACCATACATCATAGCATAACCCATGTAATAAAAATGGGAATCTTAAACATCGTGACATCATAAAACAATTCATATAAGATAAAGGAATTCATAAAAATATTTCCATCACAACATAATAAAATCCATGTAATAATAGGGATAGAAACAGAAACCTATATTATCTTAGATGGAAAATAATTTTGATAAAACACTTGAACTCCATTCTTGAGGAAAATATCCTTTCTACTTCAAAAACACTTTTCCTTTCTTAACATGTCATACAATTCTAAACTAAAAGAAGTTGATTAAAAATAAACTTGAAAACTTGTAAAGGAAGCTTCTTTGAAATAATGTTTTAAAAATCCATTCATGCTGTATAAGTTAAAAAAACATTCTTCTCGTACTTTTGTCAGAAATGTCAAAAAGTACCTCGTACGAAAAAATGACAAAATATTTCTTTCATATCTTTTACTAAAAACTCACCGAAGGGTAAAATTGGATTTAAACAATTGTATGTGGATGGAAATAATATTACATATTGAGGAAACATGGATTTGGATGATAAAATACACCTCATTAAATACCAAAGTATAAACAATCTCGGATAAAAATTAGATTGTGATATTTCTCTTACCTTAGGTCTGATTTGCTTCGTAAGTGTCCGAACCTCCTGTATAATGATTTAAATAATGTTATTGACTTATTACAGAATCATAATTATTTTTATGATATCATATATGGTCATATTATTAGCTTCTTATTAGTAATATTTCATTATTACTTGTTATTCGAGTGTTTATTACTTTTTGTTCTTATGCTTGTTTTGTCGAATAAATTCTTATTTTTCTTTTTAGGTTATAGA
Organism: Viscum album; assembly: GCA_963277665.1. Lineage (NCBI taxonomy): Eukaryota > Viridiplantae > Streptophyta > Magnoliopsida > Santalales > Viscaceae > Viscum > Viscum album. The sequence goes on along the minus strand of OY728132.1, from coordinate 750,757,435 downwards.
TACCTCATTTCTAGAATAGTATTAGTGTAATATATATCATATTCATTCATTAAATTCCTTTATATAATCATTATGCAATGAAGATCATGTAGAACGAGTCGCATCTCATCGTGGAGACGGTATTCCGTACGTACGCACGAGTGATGATATCGTTCCAATGATCGTGGAATTGTATTGGAGTGTATTTATACTATTTCATAATCAACATCACTTCACAATAATTATATATATTCATTATTTACACCATTATATCCATACAAGTAAGGTGGTGGTTGAAAATAGATTACACCACGACGTGGAGACGGTATTCCGTACGTACGCATGCGCGGTGATTTCATTTTCCATAGGATGGATAGATGGTGAAATAGGGTTGTTTCATAATTATAATAACATATTAGTATATGAGTGATACTGATGTTATTACTTCATAATGAAACAACTAAATAAGAATAAGTGGAAGAAGAAATAAAGTTGAAAGAATTAGTAACGGACATTACCTCTTCTTTGAAACGCCTCTTTGAGATCTCCTTTTAGGGCACTAAAATTGGTATTTGAAGAATACCAGGACCTCTAGGATGTTTCTAGGGAAGTGGAGAGGATAAATTGGCAGGGGTTGGCCGAGCTTGAAGGCTCAAATTGGTGTGAAGAAGAGGGGGAGGAGGTGCCCTTTTATAAGGGAGGAGAGGGGCTCTTTTGGAAAAACAAAAACTATTATTTTATTATTAGGCCAAATTCGGTTTTAAATAGCTCTAAATTGATTTCTTTCGAACATAAGATGGGTATGGGTCGAAATCCTTTCATCCAATAGAATTTAGATAAGTTTAGGTTCCTATTTTAACCTTATCATTTAGATTTATCATTAAGTTAAATAATTTTACTTTTACGGTGTCTTCTTGTGTTCTTATACTATAAGGTTAATAAACTCACTATAACAAGCCAAAAGAACCCCAAGTTTTTTATTATTAATATCTATAACCGTATATAAGTAATTTGGCCGAAATTTATATTTTTAGGAATAAAATAACAATTAATAATATAATATTTGTTTTAAAAACTATTCTATGTCAATTTTGACACTATTTAGTAATTGATTTTTGTGAAAATCATAACAGAATTATTAGTTTGAAAAAAGTTAATTAACTCAATAATAACATGTCATATTAACCTATAAAATTAGTGGAATTCATAAAAAGTCTCAAATTACATTTATTTGAGTATTTATAACATCAATTATGTCAATAATTCATTAATAAGATAATTACTGCATCATCTTTGTGTCATAAATAAATTAACTTATTTAAAGTATAAAAATTACAAATAAAATATCATTATGTAGGAAATATTTTTATCATTCTAATGAATATTTATAGTCGAATTTATCTTATGTATAACCATATATTAAAAATGATTTTCTTATTAAACTTTGATTTTAACTATTTTAACCCTTCTTTAAATAAATTAATAATAAATGTCCTAATCTAATCCAAGTGGGCCTAAATGGTCATATTTTATTCCTAAGGATGTTTTTGGTCAAATTACACTTATTCAATAGAATTAGGACATGTTTTAGGGTAATAATAATATCATTTTTACCCTTAATTACCCTATTTACTTTTAATCATGGTAAATAAAAGTAAAAAGTTACTATTCACCAAAAATTATTTTAAACTTATTGAACCAGATTTTACTTACTGACATCAACCGTGTCTCTCGGATTTTTGAAATTCCACTCACAGAAGCGGTAAAATTAAGTTTTATGAAAAATTTATTTTCTTTAACTACCACTTAGTGGTTTCACTATTCATCAAAAAAATGAAAGTTTCCAGAAAAATACCAAAAATTAGGCCTAAGCTATATTTTATATTATGAACTCAAAAATTATGTCTATTTTACCAAATTCAAAACATATCAGTTGCATTAATTAATTTAAAAATTAATTCCCGTCGTCAAAACAAATAGCGTGTTCTTAAGAGATAATAACTATCAAAAGATTGACACTTGTTTATGTCTGGTTTAAATGTGAAATTACATCCAATGACCAAAATTGAATTAAATTGTAAAAATATATTATAAATATACTTTAAAACCACTCAAATTAATAATTTATCACTATTAATTATTTCGACTAAAAAGGTTGTTTTTAATTAAAATTTAGTAATTTTCACTATTCATCAGAAAATTAAAGTTATCCGAAAAGTACCAAAATTTCACCCTAAGATAATTTCAATATTCCCAATCCAAAAATGAAGTCCATTTTGAAAGATAAAATTTATAAAATTTTAAAAATTGAGTATTACTATTCATAACGGCTAGTTCATAATAATATTATAATAATATCTCGTTCAAAGAAACTTGGTATTGCGTATTACACACGCTATCGAGGAAGGTCGTGATTGCATGCAAGGTAAGTCAGGGATGCATGTTGTGCAAGCTCCTTTTGGTGTAGCGTGAAACACAAGACATTAATGAAATTAAAAAGGATATTTTTTATAAAATCTCGGGGTGTTACAATCACAACCCTTATCCACACCTCATATAGAAACACCATCACCACCTATCACACCACCATTATCAGCATCGGCTTCGGCATTGGCATCGACACCGGTAGTGACACCAACATCAGCATCGACGTCAGCAGGAGTAGAGGAATCCTAATAAATAGATCTCATCATCATCAAACAAGCATCAACCACTGCAGCAGCTTCTAGTGGAAGTGCAGAAGAAAGAGTAAACATATCTTTCATTATCTGTTCATTTAGAATCTTTTGATGTTGAGTATATTCTTCTTTTTTTGAGTTTCTTTTTTGATTATGGCATTCATTTGTTCCACTACGGCCATACCAAAATTATCTAGATGGTACCATGATGTTTATCTCCTAATACCTAATGCATATGATCATTCTTTCCTAAATTGTCGGGTTATTTTTCTACCAATTCCTCTAAAGTAATATTTTGAGTGATATATAACATAAATTAAAATGATAAAATATAATAAAGAATTAAATTTATTCAAAATAAAAGAAATTGATATATACTTATAATAGTCTCTTTGGTGTTTCTATTTACCCTAGTGTCATCTCTCTTTTTCCTTCTTATACAAAACAAGGTAGAGTAAGGAACACAACCCTCAGTATTCAATTCCTTTTTTATGGGAAAACAAAATAAATAAAACAATATTAAAAGTGGATTAAATTACAGTAAAACATGATAAATTTAATTAGATTGATCTTAGTAAAATATATTTGAATATAAATACCAAAAATATATAAAAAATAAAATTTGAATTATAAAATAAAAAATTAAACCAAAAGAACAAACCAAACTGAATGAATGAGAACTAATTTAAACTATATAAAAATTTGAATATTCTATTGAGATGATTTCATATTATGAATGAAAGATAAGATCAAATATTTTCATGCTATGTGATGATACAATTCATATTTTTTTACTTTTAATCATAGTATTAATAGTTTAAGAAGAAAATATAAATCATGAAGAAAGTTTAAGTCCATATAAAGTAATTCAAGTTACACCTTTAGATGTATCTACTATTATTATAGAAAAAAAAATTCACCATATTAGATAATTAAAAATGATACTTATATAATGGAATACATGGATGAGAGGAATATTTAATTATTCTAGAATACAATAAGTGTATTTGAGAAAACATTGGAGAACTCAAGGTGGAATCAATTAATGCATGCTCAAACAAAATCTTTTTCAAAAACTAGACCTGGTCATTTATGATAGAATCTATATACACATGATGAAATAAGGATATACATTTTCCATGAGAAACTTGTATATAATCTATCTAATTAAAAAATGAACTCATAAAACAACATATAAAATCAATCCCAAAGATGAAATATTTTTAGAAATGTTTTTAAATATGTCACTTTAAATAATTAATCTTAGAGTCTATGTGTTCTTGGGGAATTTATTAAAATATAGTGGTTATTAAGGCTAGTTTAGAATGAAACAAGTGGTATCAGGCCCATTAAAATGATGGAATCCCATGGGATTTGATGGGTAGTAGATTGAATATGAAATATATCTAACTGTGAAATCATGTGTAGTAGTTAAAACTGTCTCTTAGAAGAATATATGGATAGATCAATTTTCTCATGTTGGAATAATGAAATCCAGTATGCACAAAAGAATATCTATGTTGGAAATAGTTCCAAACTTATATATGATAATTCTCATGGATATAAGTAAATTTTTAAAATCCTTATAAATGGGTTTAGAACTCTTTTTAATGATTATATCCATGGAAGATGGATTTGTACTATTTAGAAGATATGTGTTTCAAGAACTATAAATTTATTGGTGTCAACAAGCTGTATCATTTAGTTCACAAGTGTTTTTTTAATTTATAGGATTTTTTTATTTCTCATGATCTATACAGATTATGGATGTTTTGTGAGTGCTATAGACAAAATTTACATTATCAATGACTTATTCTCATTTATTGTTCCTTTTCTAGCATGACCAAATCAGTTCCCCACATTGAATAACTAAATCCTACTTTTCATTACGCCTAATGAATTGTTTTTTTGGTGTGATATTTAGCTGGTCAAGTTTTTTAGAATCTTAAAATAGATATTATGGTGTAATATATATCATCATGGTGTGATTTCATATACATCACCAAATCTTGAACCATTACTTATACTTACTCATTTTATTAATTCTCCATAATTTTTAAACCTAACTTTTAGCATACTGTAAAAATATGAATGACCTACATGGAGTCTAAAATTGGATATATGATAGGATTACTCGGGTTCCTAGGCTTATGATATAGAGGGGGATAACTTTAATGACTCCAAGATTCAATTCCTTATTACTTGAAAAATTTGGATTGGTCATCAGTAATTTTGGTGTCATTGCACACCTATCATAAGACTACTTAGGATACTCTTAGATATTATTATCATCATAATAAGTAAGGATACAATTTACATAAATTTTTGGGTTATGAGTACAAATTTACCACTTCCTTTATCTCATACAACATATTTCACACTTTTTAAAACTGATAGGAAAAATAGAGACCTCCTGCCTAGATACAATATAATATCTATCATTGAGAATATTCAAATGAATAGGAACCAATCAATGGTTTTACAAAAAATAAAAATATCCCTAAATTAGGGTGTATCCATTAGAAAATGAAATAATTAGGAATCAATCGTAGAAATAATAAATGATGAGTTTTATCCTTACCTCAATATATTTACCAGGATATATGTTTGTTAAATCTAAGAACAAATGTGTGAGAAATCAAAAAGAAAAGGAATGAGGAACCAACGAAGAAATCTATAGGTCTATGACTAATGGAAAAGGAGGATAAAAATATTTTTATTGTTGTTTTAAAATTTTCATTAAAATATATAAAAACATTACATGGGGTGGGTTTTAGTGTGATCACTTGCATTGTGATGAACATCCATTCATAGGGTCACGTTATGGTGTGGGAATATAACTTAAAATGAAATGAACCTTTCTAGTGAATAACTAAAAATCATGACCACCTCAACTTATTTCATGATACTATGTAATTATCCTCATCAAAGTGAAATGAAACCACAATTTTATATGGATTCATTAAATAAATTGCATCACCCTACTATGAATTATTACCTCTGATCTAATAATCAGAGCACAAATACTAGGTTGTTGTGTTACCAACCACCTACTTTAACACAAAATAATATACATTACCACACCAAATAATAAATCTATAGGCTACAATGTGACCATCAACTTGTGGAATGTTTTTATCCTGAACTCAGGGAAAACTCTATAAAACTTACCCTAGATTCCCTACCAACACCATAAACAATCAAAAACCAAAAAAATACATGTTTTTTGGTGAAAATGTAAATTAATTCATACAATAAAAATATACAGGTTTTTATAGATATATGGTTTTTTCTATCACACTTAGATATCATATCATAATTTATACTTCATTTCATTCAATACATTATAATTTTTTTATGTTTTATTTATTAAACTCATAATCATGATATATACGGAATTGTTGTTTTTTATAAGGATGTAATGGAATAATGATTTTTAATATTGAATATCTTCAAGATATATTCAGAGGAAAAACCATGATAGGCATGTTATAGGTGTGAAGTTTACTCTTACATAGTTAATTCACACCACATGGATAATTTTTTCTTAATAAAATGGTTATTATAAAGGAAAAAAACCCTTAAATATAAAAAGTCATTCCACAATACATGCCATTAAACATTAATGATGTTCTTGAGGAATTATAGGGAATGGATTATGTTATGAAGAGAAGATATAAGAAATAAGTGTTCCATTATCTTTGTATCAAATGTGTTTCTCAATGAAATCATTTTTATCACATTATATGGGAATATATTACTCTATAGTTCCTTGGACTAATATAATGATTCAACATATCCAAGGAACTAGGATTCTTTGTTGTGACTAGTATAGATTCACCTCAATAAACCTTTTGAATAATAATTTAATGGGTTTCTCATTCTATTGTTTCTGGAAACCTCATGCCATAATAATCCTAATAATTTTTTTAGTATGTCTAATTATGATCCAAGGTCTTTCAGTTTTTTCCATATCTTTTGAATCTAGTGGTTAGACTATAATAATGGATATCATACCTCTATAACTAGAACCTTGTAAAAATATATTATTCTAGTGTAGTCTCCTTTATTATCTTGATATTTTTTCTATTCATCGTCAATTTATCATTAATCCTACAAACTAACCAATATGATAATATTGGTGAAAAGAGAGTGTGAACAGTATTTTGGGAGAAATTGTTTAACTCCTTAGTGGTTCTTACCACACATTCCATAGATCTTCAACTAGAATCATAAAAATTGAAGCAATGGTTCTAAGTACTTATTCTGAAGGATTTTATTTTGTTTTAATTTATATCATTACTTTATTGAGATCACATAAAAACATGACATTAATTTACACTAAATTAATTCATATATATGATATAATAGGGTTCTTTTTTTAAGTGAATGGATATTTTCAAATATAATTTGACTAGGATATGATATTTTGTAGAACACAATTAATGAAGTCGCTCTTAAAATACAAGACTAAGTGAAGATTGAAGTTGGTAGAACGATATGTAAAATTCTTCATTCATTGATATTAGATAATGATCTAATACATTTCATGGGATGAAAAACTAATCATGAAATTTGGAAGAGGCTTAATGATATTTATGATAGAGATAAAAAAGTGAAGGAGTTGTGAATCCAAACATATCATGCTCGATTTAAAAATATACAGATGGTAGAAAATGATAAAGAGGATACCTTATCTATTCATGTAAATTATATTATTTCTTTAATATAAAGTTATGGTGAGACACTCAAGGATTCCACCATTGGGTAGAAACTCAAGCGAATATATCCACATAAGTTTGATGAAAAAATCTATGTAAAATAATACTAAGATATATATTGGATTTCAATTAATAAAAATAATAAACTTTTTCTATTATTTAAAATATGAATAGGTCCATATCTAAAGATCAATTGGATATATGAGAATGATATTTTTTTAACTTAAATAATAGTTATAAGACCTTTAGTTCCTTCAATTCAACTAAGAAAGAACTAGAATATAATGAAAAATAAATGAATTTTAAGGATTTCATTTTGTTCTATTCAAAATACATACAATATGGCATATATAGGTATGAAAGAAAGCTAGAATTTAATTTCTATAATTTTGGTAAGATCAGAAAATTATTTAAAAATTTCACTGAGAAAAAAGAATATTTTGAAGAATATTATCACCCCAAATGATCATCTTAGAGAAATAATTCTTCTAGTAATCATCATGGAAAGAAGATGATAAATTGAAAAGTTATGGCCAATGCTTGAAAGAAGATAAAAAATCTCTATAAACATGATGATTTATCATTATAAGTTGGTGAAAAATTTAAATTCAATATTTATCAAGTAATTAAGAATAGAGATGATGTAAGAGAAAATTTCAATTTGTGGTATTCTATGCGTAGTTATAGACATAAAACTATAAAAAAACAAACCAATTTGAAACAAAAACAAAACTTTGAAGGTAATAAATCTATATTTAAATAAAATGAAGTTGAATATTTTAAATGTTAAATTAAATGTGATTTCTCATGATCTGGGATAGAAGGGTGTCCAAGAGTGTGAATTTATTTCATTGCAATTTTATTTCTTTTATTTCTATCAGATTTATCATATAAAAAATATTATATAATTTCATTGGCATCAATAGAATAAGTAATTTATACTTTAAAATTTATTTTCAAATAAATGAATAATTATATATATAAATTTAACCAATACCTTGAAATCTGAAATCTTCCAATATCCAATCATTTCACTATACTATGATATCAATAAATTAGGAATGATCAGTATTTCATCAAGACTAATAATAACTCCCTATTTCCAACAAGCATGCAATTCATATTTGTATACTCTCCACATTTCACCCAACTCCATTAACCTGGTATCCCTATCGATTTTTCTATTCGGAAAATTAAATCAGAGCTTTATTGGAAAAAATATTGGTTAACAAAATATTATAAATTAATATATATATATATATATATATATATAATTTGATTAACATTAATTACCCAAATCTCTACCCAAGAATTTTCCTTTATTTGGTCTCTAAATTCACTCAAAATTATTGGTTGAACCAGAATGATAATGTTTTGTTTATAAAGTGTGACCATAAAACTTCTACATTCCTTACCATTTTTTTCAATGATGATGTCATCTTTGTTGTATTGAACTAAGATCTGTGTGTGTCGATTCCATACCTCTCTTATTTTTTTCCAACCTTGTCATCTGGTAGAGGATATATCTAATAATGAAAAATAGTAAAGGAAAATAATATATATAATCTTATCATTTATAACTGTTAGTAATTTTTAAACACATACTAGTGGATGGGGGATCTTCTCACCCATAGAGTGATGCATCTAAAAGAGGAGGGGGTATCCTCTGTAGTATGTGGGATATCTATAGTAGGAGTAAGTTATATAATATATGATGATAAATTTATTTATGGAGGGAAAAAACTAATGGATATCCTGATATAGATAAATATGTATTTGGATATGAATATAGTAGTGGGATATATGGGAGAGCAGTACCTTGTATAGTAGATGGTGGAATGGCTAATAAAGGGGATGGGTTCCTGAGAACTACCATCCTATATGGGTGTAGGTGGAAAGGGATATGGAAAAATGTGGGTATAGAAAATATAGATATGGAATAATCAGAGGATGGCCTCCTAGTGACCGAAGCAGGATGAAGGGAGTCTGAGCTAAATTACCTCTCGGTGATTGAAGTAGCATAGTGGTAGACTAAACCATAGAATCATTCATACCAATACCACCCACCGTATCATCAACCTCTACAGTATGATTAAAATTTATCTTTGATGATGTAGTCTAAAATGACATGGATGATAAAATAAAACTAATGATAAAAAGATAAAAAAAAATGAAATAACATAATATCCAAAGATAAAATGTACTTACATTAGTGATCATAGAATACATGCCTAAATCTCTAATACATTGTTCATTTCTCTACATTATTTACCTTTTAACTTCATCATAATCAAAAAAAATTGACCTTGAAATTTAAAATAGTATTCTAAGATAAATATAAATAATGAAAATTTTAAATAATAAAACATGTTAACTTAAAAAAATGAAAAGACACAAAATGTTATTTAATACAAAGAGTTATCTACTTAAAAATAATAATTTCATTAAAATTTGATATTAAGTTACGTTAATGTCAACTCATTTGAAATTTTCACAATGTAATTAACAAAAATAATTTGATATAATGTATGAAAGATTAAAAAATACATACAATATTTCCAATAATATTAGGTAAATACTTAAAAAAAATTGAACGCTATGTGTGCTATGTTATATTTTTTGGTTCACAATATATTCTAAAAATTAAATCATTTATTTTATCAAATTAAACATTATAATAAATACTAATATTTTCATACAAAACATAATTCTCATCCATTCATTCTTTAAAAATATTTCTAGAAATAACATCAATAATAACACCAAATTTTTTTAAATGGGTCAGTTACATAAAACACTTGTCTATCTTGTAATGAAATAATATAGGTTTCATTAGTATGAAGCTAATAGTTCATATCAATCACTATAAATCCATATTTATCTATATGAATTATTTTTCATGTAATTTAAGCAAACCACTTTAATTTAATTATTGTGACATGACCATGTTCATAGTAATCTAATAAAATTATTATTTCAATAACCCCATAATATGATATATTTTGTGATTGAGTTTTCTAGTCTAATTCACTCTTGTAACAATTTATTATGGTTCTTATTGTGAAACCATCATGTAGTGTTTACATTTTTATTGTATATATATTTATAATGAATTTAAAGTCACTAAAAACCATTGCCTTACAATATCATACCATATTTTTTGGAATAAAGGAAAATTCTCTTATTTCGTCTGATGCACCATTCATTTGTAACATTAGAACCTAAAAGATACCAACATAGAATATAAAATAGATACCTATGATTAAGTTATGATAAAAAAATGAAATATATTACCTTTGAATTTAACCAAGTAGAAAATCATTTGTTATGCAATTGTTCCTTCCTCTTATTAGATAGAGAACGATGTCTCATTTTTATAATTTCTAAATGTTATCTACAAATATGAAATATTTAAAAAAATTATATCTTTAAATAAATCACACAATGAAAAAAAATCCTATTTATTAGTTTACTTACTTGATATAATCATCAAGCACACCATAGTTGAATAATATTTTATGATGATCCACTTCCCACTCTTCCCTACATAAAGTATACAATGAGTATGATCTATATATCACCTATATTTTGGGAAATGAAGGAAATGTATGCTCAATGGGATCATACTGCTCATATTTAGTTATAATTAGTGGATTAGACCTCATAGTGACATTATACAATTTTGATGAACATAAATCCATGCATTCCTGTGCTAAATAGCCTTTCACAATAGCACCTTTGGGATGATATTTATTTATCACGCAATATTTTAATATAGACGTCATTATTTCTATTGGATACATCTACTGACTCTAAATAGGACCACCAAAAAAGAAATTTTATGGGAAGATTCACAATCATATGTAACATACATGTGAAAAATAATGGTGGGAAAATTTTCTCTATGTCTCAAAGAATAATCGGTGTATCTATCTTCAATTTCTGAATAAAATTTTTACTCAATATTTTGGAACAAAGGACTTGATAAAAATGACATTACTTAATCATATCAAATTTAACATTATGTGAAAGTAAATTTCAATTTGAAATAGGAATAAACTCATGTAACAAGAAATGATAAACATGGTTTTTAAGATATGTTAGTTTTATATCTTGTGTATTCACCCTTTTTGAAAAGTTACTTGAATAACCATCTGGAACCTGAAAACTATCCAAGACCTGAAGATATTTTTTTCTCTATATTTGACATTGAATAAGAAGAAAAAGAAAATTTCCACTTATTTATACCAATTAACTTAGGATGAATTCTTGATATTATACCACAATCCATAAAATCGTGATATAAATACAAATCATATTTTGTTTTTTCCTTGACATTTAAAATATAAAGTAATATATGACAAATTTTTTTCTTGATATGAGTTACATCCAAACAATGACACAATAAATTTGATAACCAATAAATAAAATCAAAGAATATACTTTTCTTTCTCTAATTGTTATTGGAATTTGAATTAAAATCATTTCTCTTTAGGGTATTGGATTGAATTTTTCTAAGAACATAATTCAAACCATCAAGTTCGTTAAAAATATCATTCCCTAAAATTTTTTGATGTGTTTTATCTATCTTGATGGAATTATCGAACTGTATCTGATTTTTCCTCTACGGATGATCCATCAAAAGAAATAATCTATGCCTTATGAAGTTGAAAGTTCATTGAAACTTTAATCTTTGGGAATGTGTGTTTTTTATAAAAATGGGACGGTATAATTTCCCTTTTGTTCTCCAACTAAACATCATTCAATAAGTAGGGAAATCATTTATCATATATAATAAATCTACATAAAACATAAATTTCTCCTTTTTAAATACATCATATGCTTGTGCACCAACAATCCAAAGCTCCTTTAACTCATCAATTAACACTTTCAAGTATATGTAAATATCATTTCTAGGATCACTGGGTCTAGATATCAATATAATCATGATAGTAAACAGTTTTTTCATACACATCCATGACATAATATTGTAAATGTGAATAAAAATAGGACAAGTATTATGTGCAGTATGAATTTTGCGAAATGAGTTGAAACCATCATGTGATAATCCCAATCTAACATTTCATGGGTCAGCTACAAAATCGGGATGTAACCTATCAAATTTCTTCCAAGATATCCTATCTGCAGAATGCACTATTTCATCATCATCCTTATTTATTTTATCTTTATTCCATCTCATATTTCTTACTATTTTTCCTAACATTAATTTTTTTTGAATCTTAAAAATTAAAGGGAAGTTCCACATAACTTTATCTAGAACATGATATTGAGTTCCATATTTTTTAGTCTTCCACCTTGATATACCACACTATTTACACTTTCTTACAAAATAGGCAATAGAATTTGGGGAAAGAATGGATCTTAGTTGATGAAAATAAAAAAAATTCAACCAAATTTGATCCCATGTAATCATTTTCTAGAATACATGATTCATCGAGTATTATATCATTAGTAAATTTAAGATGATAGTCAATTGTAGTATTACTAAATCCATACATTAATTTAACATGATATAATCACATTAAAACTAAAGTTTACTTATTTTTTCACATGCCTAATATTATGGGGTATTCACATCTTCCATCATCTTTCTAACACTCTCAATATCATTATTATGATCAATAGATGAAAACTATGTTTTAGTATTCATTTCCTATTGCACTAGTCTACATGAGGATTTTGATTCAGAAACAAATGGAAACCAATCATAAATCAAATTTTTCATACCAATCCTTTCAACTAAATCAATATCATTATCCACTTAATATTTTTACCCATTATGATACCACATATGATATTTTTTGGAAACTATGTTTAGTGATATGGTAACTCACTTTCTCATGAGTTAACCATGCTCTTCCATCATAATCAAAACATGGGCATCAAATCAATCCACCATCTAAATAATTATTGAATGAAAAGTATAAAAAATATCTTAACTCCTTTTGAAACTCATCAGTGATCCAATAAATATTATAAATCCAACTTATATATATTCTGAGACAAACAAATATACATTAAATAAATAATTTATAAAATGAATTAACGTGATATGTACTATTTCATAAGATAAAAAATAATCATCATTAACATGTTTATAAAAAATAATAACTTATATCTTAAATGGAAAGTTAAATAATATATTATGTGCTGTTAAATTTTAATTTATTTTCAATTTTCTTTTCATAATCTACATTATTTATTTATTCATTGTTTTTAAATATGTTATAGTACTGATTTATCAATAATAATTTTGTGAAAATATTTTATAAATACATATTGTTGTGTTAATGTATTAACATATTATAATAATATCTTACTAGGTTAGTATACTCAACCCTCTATGTACACACTCATACGAGATATCATATTTTTTTAGTTCAATCTAATTTTCATATGTATTACATAATGTATATGTTTCTCTAATGAAATGGTTATGGTTCTTGAATTATGGGATTTATGTTGGGGAGATTTTATTTTTCATTAGAATATTTTGGTGATTATTATATGTATAGATGACTTATCCAATTTTTTATTTAGTATTTATCATTTAGGTAATTTGTATGTTTGGATAAAAATAATCTCCAAAATTGTGTGTAAACCCATGGTTTTATTCACCAGTTGTTAAAATTCCATGGAAAATGTCCGAGTTCAGTGGTATTCGTGTATGGGGATTTATAATTATATTATATAGTTCATTAAAACATCATTATGAAAATTTAATGATTTTTCTATTAAAGACTTTAATCCCACCACAATAATATTTTAGTTACTCAACCCATAAATTACATACTTTATTAGAGTATTAATGTTTTATTAGTATAAATTGGTAATATAATAATTCTTAGTGATTTAATTATACTTAATTTCAAAGGTGATAAATATTCTCACATAATAATTTAACATGCCCTTATATGGTTCCGATTCAAGGGAGTTCAAAAAAATGATTATTATTCCATTAAATATTAATAGAGGAATCATGTTTATATTATAGCAATCACACTTTAATTTTAACATGTAATATAACATAACCTCATAACCTAAGGTAAAACACCACATTCTATGGAATTTTAAAATACCATTCCATCAAATCTCATAAATATATAAAAAATCCAAATTAGGTAAAAAAATCCTTCTATAGGTTAAATTCCATATATGGGACACCTTTATTTCAAGAAATAATAGGGTAAAAACCCCAAAATAATACTCACAACAATATATATGTCATTCATGGTCATTATATAGATCACCCAACCATGCATGAAGACCCTAAGATCTAATGGAAAAAATTTAGGCCATGTGCACTAAAATTCCCCATATCTTTATCCCTCATATAAAAAATACATATAAATACAGGGAAAATGCAAGGGACGTCTTTATCTAGACTAGGATAATCATACTCATCAAAAATCATGTGTTGGTTCAACCACAAGTGTCTAAAATAATGAATTAATAGACCTTCCTCTCCATATTAAAGATTTTAAGGTGATGATATTAAATAATATACAAGAGAATAAGAAAAAAATAGAGAATAAGGATAGACTTATAACTATGAGACTATAATAATTGATTTATAAATTATTAAATTACTAATGAATGGGATTGAAGATGAGGAATATTATAGGAGGGGAATGATAGTTTTGACATCCTGTGTTGCCTAAAAAAAATTAAAAGGGTTGATAATTTAATTTTAATTTAAAAAAATGAAATAATTTAAATTTAAATTTAAAAAAACTAGAGGATTCTTCAACAAAAATGAAATAAAAAATGAATAAACTATAAAAAGAAATATAAATTATGATTAATCATAGGATTCTTTAAAAAAATGAGTACACTGTAATGCAATCACCTGGATGAAGGAAGAAGACTTACTGTAAGGAGATATAAGAGTACGGTTTGTAGAAAAGTTTGGGGTCAACCTGCACAAGTCCCTCTCATGGAATTCATTGGCTTTAGAACTCATCTTTAGTCTATTGGTAGAAGTAAAATGGATTGGCTAACACATCAAATAGAGGAGAACTCGGTTGTAGCACTCATGCGTGTTCCACTCATAGAATGAATAGGGTTCAGCTGACTCAACAAATAGAGGATAAATGTGCAACGAATGGGGTAGAGGAGGGGATGAATGAGCAGTGAAGGTGATGGGATGAATCACACAAGGGATTAAGGAACCAAATAGAGAATTTAGTGAGGATTGGGGATCGGTTCGATGATGATCAGGGGAAGGGGATCGATTAAAGGGGTCAGAGTGTCATCGATAGGAGAGGTGTGTTGTGGGTAAGAGAGGATCACCATGTAGGGGGTTGAAAATTGGGGAAGCCTATTGCCATGGGAAAAGTAGCCAGTGGATTTAGACAACATATAGCCATAGTTTTTATTAAATTGTGGCTATATAGAAATCTATATTCATAAAACTATAAACATGTGGTTATAGGTCTATGGATATAGATTATTTTTCTAGTATTTGGTTGATAAATTCACCAGTGGTGTTTATGGATCTCATGAAAATTATCTTTAGTTCATATATCAACTCATTTATTATGGTGTTTGTTGATGATGTCCTTATATACTCATGGACCTCATAGATACATTATAAACACCTATAAATTATCTTGAATATACCGAGAGTACATTGTATCTATTCCTAAATCTTGAATATTCACTTCTAGATCTATGAGGTATTTTTTCTTGGGTATGTGATCATTGTGGAAGGAATTTAATTAGACCTGGATAAGGTATAGGTTATGATGTTCTGGTCATTCCCTAGAAATTTTTTTGAGATTAGGGGTTTCCTTGGGTTAGGAGGATACTAAATGTGGTTCATATAATAATTCTCTCATTTAGTATCACCTATGATTGGGCTTACCAAGAAAGGGGTAGAGTTTTAGTGGACAGATTTGAGTGAAGGGGCCTTCTTGGAGTTAAAGAAGAGATTTATTACTACTTTGATCCTGAGATTTCTAGATCCTAGGATTAGAAAATAAGTTTATTATAATGACTTGCGTGTTAGTTTTGGGGTTTTTATAATGCAGAGGGACCAGGTAGTAGCTTATCAGTCTCTTAAACTATGACCCTATGATTAGAACTACCCCACACATGATTTAGAGTGAACAGTTTTGGTCAATGCACTGAAGTGTTGGAACCATTATCTATTTAGTGAGTGATTTTTCATACACACAGACTATAAGAGCTTATGTTACATCATCTCTTAGTGGTTATTGAATCTATGACAGTGATTCTGGGTGGATTATCCTCAAACCTTTTATTTTGAGATGGATTATTCTCCTAGGAGAGGTAATTTCATTACAGATGCTCCTGGTAGGAAAATGTAAGATCTTGGTGAGATAGCTTCAGATGAGGAATAGTGATTAAGAGATTATTGGTTTAATGGTTGATGGATGCATATGAGGACTATGAGTGATGACTTGTGCTCCCTTTGTTATCACATTAACATTGGTGGACCTGGTAAATACTAATTGGGAGTTATTCCTTTGATGCATAGTGATGTGGGAATGGTTGGCGGGAAGTGAACCAATTCTAGGATGGTTAATGGAGAATGACGATTTTCTATTTTTCATTTCATTTTTTTAGTCTTTAATTCCATGAGTTAAGAGTTGATGAGGGAATCCCATGTCTCTGGGTGGTAAGTTCACTCAGGTTCAATGAAGAAGTATTGGGATATCATGCGACATTTGTGGTCGTTGGGAATGAAGAGAAATATTTTAGTCTTTTTCAACCATTTCCTGACATGTTAGAGGATCAAGGAGGATCATGGGAGAATAGAATGATTACTTCAACCACTTATAATGCCTATTTGGAAGTGGGTGAGGTGATGATAGAATTTATGATAGGGTTGTCTATGACCCTGACAATTCAAGAAGTTGTTTGGGTGATAGTTGATCAGCTGACAGAAGTAGCACATTTATTATCAATCTAAGAGAGACACTTGGTAGATGAGTTAGGTGGTCTTTATGTCTGGGATATTGTAGGACCTCATGGAGTGTATTCCAGTATTGTATCATATAGGTATGTGTGTTTTAAATCATGGTTATAGCATGGATTATAGAAGGCTTTAGGGACTTAGTTAAAACTGAGTACAACATATCATCCACAGACCGATGGATAGTAAGATAGGATTATCCAAATCTTGGATGATATGCTTTGGATATGCATCCTAGACTTTGGGGAGTATGTTATGATCATATGGCCTTGGTGGAGTTCACATAAAATAATAATTTCTAGGATTCTATTCAGATGGAACCTTTTGAGGTGTTTTATGGTCATCCATGTCACTCACCATTGTGTTAGCACGAGGTGGGTGAGGAAACTATTGTTGGGATGGATATCGTATGGGATAACTTTTAGAGGGTTCAATTGATAAAGAATTGGTTGGTTAATACTTTAATAAGACAATGATCATATAACAATCAAATTATATGACCTTTGGAGTTTATTGTGGGTGACTGGGATTTCTTGCATGTGTCACCTCAGTTGGTGCATCACTATTTGTGGAGGTAATGGAAGATAGAACCATGATTTATGAGACCATTTGAGATCATTGAATGTATTGGATCAGTCAGTTACCATTTGGATTCTCCTCCATGATATTGAGGTATGAATAATGTATTCTACATCTCTCATATTTGGAGGTATGAACTCAACCCTATACCTTTGATTTACTATGAGGATTTTGATTTGGAACTAAATGTATTATTTGTGGAGCACGCAGTGTGGATTATTGATCGGTACCACTTGTTCAAGTTATATGGAAGCATGGACAAACCCAAAATGAGAATTGGGAGAAGTAATATGATATACAAGATCAATGGACCATGTTTTTTGAGAAATAAATCTATAGATTCTTTTTGAGGATGAGAAGTCCTTAGAGGGGGAGAGTATAATGGCCTAGATTTTCAGAAACCTTATGCCTTACTTTCAACCTATTTTTTATTTTTTTGAGTTATAATTTAATTGGTTAAATTATTAGGTAGATTTCGGATGGTTTTATAGGGTTCTAGAGTCCATTAATTGGGTGACTTTTTTCATAATTAGGGGAATTAATGCGGTTCTCCCAGAGAAACTATGCGACTTAGAGTGGTACAGTGGATGTAATATGGTTGGTGCATGGTTAGAGATAATAGTGAAAATTCCCCAAAAACTATGTGAATCAAGATAGAGGTGAAAATCAAGGTAGTAAAATCATTTAACAAACCATATGTCCAAACTGTATTGGTTCCCTGAAGAGGAAGTGAGCCCTATATGGTTGGTGCATGATATAGTAAACCATGCACAAAGTTTTAATTAATCCGAAATTGATTTTTAAGCATGAAACCTCCTGATATATATTCATTCATCCTCCTCTTCCTATAGATCTCAAACTTAAGGACTCAAATGGTATTTTTTCAATTTTTCTCCCTTCAAACTCTAGTTCTTGTAAATCTAGAGGCTTTGGGCCATGAGAATTCAAGGTATGTGATCATAGTTCTTTATTCTTATTGATCTCATTGGATCTTTCCTCTTTCTCTTTGGATAAATCATAGATATGGGATACTATGGCCAGATATATGGATTCCTATGTGATCTAATAGATAATTCTTGGATCATTAGAGGATCAGAGCCTGTATCTATTAATAATCACTTTCTCTCTCTCAAACAGATCTAGATCTACCATTAGTGATGGATCTTATGGGGTAAACTTAATTGAATTCAAGCCCTTATCATGTTATTATTATTTAATCTTGTTATAGAATCCTTTTTGTAATTAATTGGTATTTTTTCTAAGTATCCTTGGAAAGTGTTCTTGTTTCAGGTGAGGAATATTCAGGGTTATTAACATTGGTAATCAAAACTCTTGAGGTAGTAAGTTCCTTACCATATAAAGCCCTTATATAAAGTTATTTCCTTGAGAGTGACCACATGTGTGTGTAGCTCATGAGACCCATGTTTGATAATGATCACATGTGTGTGTTTCTTGTGATACCCATGATTAATAACGATCGCATGTGTGTGGGGGGGTACGTAAATGCATGGTTACTATGTTATGGTGTGCCTATATGCATTATTCCAATTGTGTTTAAATATATGGAATGTGAAGGTTTTATTTAAGTAGAAATTTATAGGTTTCACATTGTGTCTTGGTTATTTCTTATAGGGATAGTTTTCATAGTATGAGAAGAATATGATGATAGACCTAAACATAGGGTGAGGGAACGATGGCCTTACAGACTGACCTAAAGCAACAATAGGATATAAAGCTCTTATGGGCTAACCTGAGGTAGATATGGGATATGATGATCTTGTGGCCTAAGTTTTGATAGACACAAGGCATGAAATTATTCTGGCTTAACCTGAGATTCTTTAGATATGTTGTTCTTCAGGGATATATGGTGTCTCTGTGGCTAACCATGATCATGCCTTCTGCTATGACTATCTTTCTAGCATGGAGTTGAAGCAGGTATGGATAGGGTTTTTGGTGGATTGGTTAGCACATGATCACTTAAAAAATATTTTTTCTCATTTTATGTGCATATTTTCATGGCATACACCTCTTATTCATGTGTACATATGTTAAGGATGCATTGTTGGTGGCCTACTAGGTTTATACTCACACCATGCATGGGAATCTCAATGTATGTAAAGACTTCATTATTAGGGATATAGGGAAGGGTAAGGGCCCAATGATAGGGATATAAGGAGATAAATATTTGTGTTTAGAGGCAATATCAATATGGATTCCAGAGTGATATTGTGGTGTCTTATTTATTTTCCTGTTATATACTTATACTCGTGTTTGACCTATCACTTTTTGGGTCCTTGATTATTTTTATATTTTATGACTCTATGATACCTGACATGTTATCTATTATATAATTTTTATTATTTATTTCCATTATACCTTTTTATGTTATTTCTCTTTTCTTGATATGTTTCTAATGTTTGGTTTTTGATATTGAGGGCATAGCCTCCCCACTATGTCATTCGGACCCTCTCTACTAGTTGGAAAGCTATTACATATAGGAAGGTGTGCATGAGTTCATGCACTATAGGAAAAATAGATATTTGAGACTGTTCAAGGTCCCATCACAAATAACCCCTTTCGATGGGTTATTTGTGACGGGCCGATTACTCTGTCACAAATAACCATTATTTGCGACGGGGTCTTACCACATGTCGCAAAAGGTTTGGCACGTATTGCATGCCAAATCGTAGGTAAGGCTATTTGCCATCGGTTCATATTCCCATATCAAATATTCAGCGGCTGTTTTTAGTATTTTCAAGGGAATACCTTCCCCATCACAAATACTTTGTCAGTGGGTGGTATTTGTGACGGGGCTCATCGCAAATACCTTTTTAACGGCCCACTGTAATAAATGTGGGCAGAGGTATTTGTGACGGGTTCTGTCACAAATACACTAACCTATATATACCCCCATATGTTTTTCCTCTCATTTCACTCTTTACTTAACTTCTCTTTCTATCTCTACAAAAAAAAATCTTTTAAAATTTTTCATAGTTTAAACTTTCTAATCAGAGCATTATTTGTGACTTTAATACTTCTAAAGCTTCATTTTCAAGGTATTTATCTATTTTTTTATTTTTCATTCAATTTATTTTATTTTCAATTATTTATAATTTTTTCTTAATTAGATGTAAATTAATTAAATTAGAATTAGATATTTGTTTTTTAGAATTTGTTTTATTAATAGTTATATTTAAGTGTTAATTAGGAATAAATTGTAATAATTAGTAATAAATATTAATAAATGTAGGGCCCCAGGACACCCAGAGAGGGGAGGGGTGAATCAGGGTGTCAAATTTTTCTTTTAAAGTGATGGATCTTGTTCCCAAATTGGTAGGAACTTGTTAAACCTGTATGATGGATATGAACAGAAAGCAAACATTCACATGCAGAGAGATGACACGTCATTTTTTACTTGGTTCGCCACTAAGGGCTACGTCCAAGGAGTATACGCCGACAGGTTGTCGGTCGTACCAAATTCCACTAAACTTCACTAGCTGTGGATACAAAGTTTTGGGCACAGTCACTCTTTCCCCAGCTCACTGCCCTTACAAAAGGTTCAGGGATAGCTCACAACGTCCCTCGGGTCACTCCTGTTGACTCTCACTGACTCACTACCCTTGGTGAAGTCACACTCAGATTATAGACGTGAAGGTCTCTTCATCATTTCAAAAGAATGCATCCTCTATTGTATGTAGATGCTATGTTGAAGTCCAACTTTCACTTGTATACTAATCTCACTTTGCACCGAAGGTATCAGGCAATCTTTCAAGTCTCGTTTAGCTCCAAAAAGG
This sequence comes from Viscum album, assembly GCA_963277665.1. NCBI lineage: Eukaryota > Viridiplantae > Streptophyta > Magnoliopsida > Santalales > Viscaceae > Viscum > Viscum album. The sequence goes on along the minus strand of OY728132.1, from coordinate 750,735,723 downwards.
ATGGGCGTACTTCAACCTCACCTGGCATGCTTTTCCAAGACCGGCGCGCAAGTTTAAAGACCGGCATGCAAGTCACTTGCGCAGTACAAATTCGGCGCACAGGTGACACCAACCCACTTTTGTGATAGTGCCTCCTTCAACTCCAAACTTGCGCGACTCAGCGCCTTTAACTCCCAAACCACTTTGGACGTGCAACCAACAACCGGCGCGTAGCCTCTACTTGCGTGGCCCAACAACCACTTGCGTGACTCAACAACTTGCGCGACGAGAGCTCAAAAAATATCTTAGTCTTGAAATTTGTTGCAAATGAGGAGGGGTGGTCCTCTATTTATAGGCAAAAAGGACACCCTGCGTAGTGGCGCGCAAGCCTCTACTTGGCGCGCAAGTTCCGACGCGCAGCTCCATCAGCCCTAGCCTCTGTCGCGCAACTCACCTGCGCGACCAAACCAATACTTGCGCGAACCTCTTTCCTTTTCCATATTTTGAAGTTCTGATCATGAAGAACAATAGGCGCGCAAGTTTCTAAACATCCTAGGCACCAGCGCGCAAGTCCCTTCTCGGCACGCAGGTCACTTGTGCGACCCAACCAATACTTGCGTGACCCTTATCCCTTTGTCATTTTTCCATGTTCTAATCTTGAAAAACACTAGGCGCGCAAGTTGTCTCTCCTTCAAGTACACAACGTGCAAGTCTCTTTGCCAAAAACATTTTTCTCCATTTGTCGATTTTCAGGCCCAAAAATTTGGCAAGCACAAGAGAATGGTGCCACATTCAATGTTGTAATCTGCTTGACCTGTATGAGCACTTTGCTGGCACACATTCTGAACTTCCTCTGAGGATTGACAACAAACACAAACAATACTCCAATTCATGTAACGATGACTATGGTTCCAACAGTAAATTAAAATAAATAGTAATAAATAGAAATAATTAGTAATAAATTTTAATAATTAGAAATAAATTGTAATAATTACTAATAAATTGTAATAAATTGTAATAAATTGTAATAATTAGTAATAATTAGTAATAATTAGTAATAATTAGTAATAATTAGAAATAATTTGTAATAAATTTTAATAATTAGTAATAAATTTTAATAATTAGAAATAAATTGTAATAATTAGTAATAATTAGTAATAATTAGTAATAATTAGTAATATTTAGTAATAAATTTTAATAATTAGAAATAAATTTTAATAATTAGAAATGTGTTGTAATAATTAATAATAATTGGTAATAAATTTAAATAATTATTAATAAATTTTAATAATTAGTAATAATTAGTAATAATTGGTAATAAATTGTAATAAATTGTAATAAATAGAAATAAATTGAAATAATTAGTAATAATTAGTAATAATTAGTAATAATTAGTAATAATTGGTAATAATTAGTAATAATTGGTAATAATTAGTAATAATTAGTAATAATTATTAATAATTATTAATAATTAGTAATAATTAGTAATAATAAGTAATAAATAGTAATAATTTGTAATAATTTGTAATAAATGGAAATAAATAGTAATAAATAGTAATAATTAAAAATAATTAATAATAATTAGTAATAATTAGTAATAATTAGTACTAATTAGTCGTAATTAGTACGAAATAGTAATAATTAGTAATAAATATTAATAATTAGTAATAAGTTGTAATAAATAGTAATAATTAGTAATAATTAGTAAAAATTAGTAATAATTAGTAATAAATAGTAATAAATAGTAATAAATAGTAATAATTAGTGATAATTAGTAATAATTAGTAATAATTATTAATAAAGAGTAATAAATAGTAATAAATAGTAATAATCAGTAATAAATAGTAATAAATAGTAATAAATAGTAATAAATAGTAAGAATTCGTAACAATTAGTAAGAATTAGTAACAATTAGTAACAATTAGTAACAATTAGAAAAAATTGGTAATAAATTGTAATAAATTTAAATAAATTGAAATAATTAGTAATAATTAGTAATAATTAGTAATAATTATTAATAATTAGTAATAAATAGTAATAAATAGTGATAAATAGTAATAAGTTGTAATAAATAGTAATAATTAGTAATAATTAGTAATAAATAGTAATAATTGGTAATAATTAGTAATAAATAGTAATAAATAGTAACAATTAGTAATAAATAGTAATAATTAGTAACAATTGGTAACAATTGGTAACAATTAGTAAAAATTAGTAAAAATTAGTAAAAATTAGTAAGAATTAGTAAGAATTATTAATGATTAGTAAGAATTAGTAAGAATTAGTAATAATTAGTAATAAATTGTAATAAATAGTAATTAATAGTAACAATTAGTAACAATTAGTAACAATTAGTAATAATTAGTAGGAATTAGTAGGAATTAGTATGAATTAGTAGGAATTAATAGGATTTAGTAACAATTAGTACCAATTAGTAACAATTAGTAACAATTAGTAACAATTACTAACAATTACTAACAATTAGTAATAATTAGTAACAATTATTAACAATTAATAAAAATTAGTAACAATTAGAAATAATTAGGAACTATTAAGAACAATTAGGAACAATTAGGAATCATTAGGAATGATTAGGAATTATTATGAATTGTTAAGAATTATTAGGAATAAATCACAATAAATTCGAGTACATTGATAAACCGACACAATTTCCAGTGGATTGGTGGCATTCCTTTTGGTCGACGCCTCAACTCCTTGAAACTTTCTTCTACTGAAATCAATATGAAAAATCTACTCGGACATATGTCGGAGAAGATTTTTCATTGTGATTTAAGCCGGAGAAAGTTGGAAGGTAGTGATCCGTCGAACAAAAGAGGCTCTTTTGACTGACAACCCCTTGCAACTTTCTATGACTAAAATCACTCTGAATACTCTACTTTGATGTACAAATATTCATTTTTCTATGCACGAGAGCATGGATAAAAGCACAGCGAGGCCTCCCTACTCTGCATCCTCATGCATACAAAAATGGATATTCGTTTGTCGGAGTAGAATTTTCATAATGCTTTTAGTCGCATAAAGTTGCAAGGGGACGAGTCGTCAGGAAAAAGAGATTTCGCCAATCCGTTGAAAATTTTGTTGCCGATAATTAAAAAAATGGTACAAAGTATATAAAATTAAAAATAATTCGTGGTAATTAGGATAAATTTTTATAAATGAGTTTAGATTATTATAAAATCTTAAAAATAGTATAAATAACTATAAAATAATAGAAATTATTATAAATTTATAGAAAATAGAATTTAATTATCTTCTCTTTTTTTGGATAGTGTTTATCTTATATTTAATTATAAAAAATAACTAATTATTTCATATTTTTTAGAATAATATGGAATGAGGAAGTCAACAAAAATCATTATTAGATGATCATGATTGGATAACTCAGCATAGGAATCCAAATAGTTCTAGTTTAAATCCTGTATATAATGAGGGTGTTTAAGATTTCTTATCATTTGCATCATCGAAACCAAAATTTGTTTCAGAAGGGACAATTAAGTGTCCTTGTAAGAAATGTGCCTTGAGGATGTATGAAACATTTGACAATGTTGTAATATATTTATTGCGTTTTGGTTTTCAACCAAATTATGTTTTTTGGTATCAACATAGTGAATGCAGTTCCAGATAAAATATTAATAATTTCCCATATTGGTCTGATTTTTTGGTTCATCACATGTTGGATGTGATTCATATTGAGAAGAACTATTTTGATAATTTATTTCATATAGTTTTGGATACACCAGGTAAGACCAAAGATAATGTGAAGGCATGATTAGTTCTTGCCCAAATTTTTAAGTGACCAGAACTTGAACTATTTGAAAATTTCAGATCATAGAATTTAAAGAAACAAAAATAATCTTATACACTATCTAAAGAGAGTTTTTTGTTATATTTTTAGTGGATTTTAGATTTGAGACTTCCAGATGGTTATGCTTCTAATTTGAGCAGATGTGTCAGAAATGGTCATATTACTGAATTGAAAAGTTATGATTTTCATGTTTTAATGGAAAGACTTCTACCAATTGGATTAAGAGATTTGTTAAATCCAATGATTTGGGATGAAATAATAGACATATCATATTTTTGTCGAGACATTTGTGAATTGAAAACAAACTACAATGTCGTAAGCAAACTACAATAAGTTGTCAATTTAATTTTATGTAAACCGGGAAAAATCTTCCCACCGGGTTTGTTTGATTCAATGGAATATTTGATATTACATTTTCTGCATGTAACAAAATGTGGAGGTCCAGTATAGTTTCAATGGATGTACCTGTTTGAGAGATGCATGCAGAAATTGAAAAAAAAAATTATGTAACAAAGAATCAGTTGAAGGCTCAATTGTAGAAGATTATTTGTAAGAGGAAATTTCTTTTTTCTTCTCTCATTACTTTCAATCTGAATATCCCTCAAAACAAAATTGCATGAGCCGTAATGAGGGAAATTTTGATGATGAAATGAGTAATAAATTATCAGTTTTTAATCAACCTGAACTTGGCTTCGGTGGATTTCATGGACGATGTCTTTTATATGATGAACATCATAGAGCTCATACATATATTCTACTAAACTATGAAGAAATGAAATCATTTGTACTGTGAGTTATCTTATCACTTATTCTATAATTTTTATAATAGTACATTAATTTTATTTTATTTTTAGGTTATATGATAATCATATCAATAAATAGTTTCCAAAAATTATAGCAGCTTCTCTTGAAGAATATCGCCAAAAAAATTCCACTGGTTTCAAAAACTGGCAACGTAAATTATTTTTTATTTCACATAAAAAATCAATTTAATACTTCTTATGGTGATAATTGTTTTACAACTTTTCAGGTATCTCAACATGGTGATAAAATTGATAATCGATTGTCTGTATTGAGTAACCCTCCATCCAAAATGGTTAAATCTTATAATGTATATGTGATGAATGGTTATCAATTTCATACATGTGCATATTGAATATCAAAAAAAACAATGAACAGTGGTGTTTTCTTGAGATTATATCATCATAGAGAAACTAAAGTTGACTTTTACAGCATATTGGAAGAAATAATTAAAGTGTGTTGTCTAGGAAAACATTACATAATGATATTTAAATGTCAATGGTTATATACTGAGAGAGTCTTACGTGTTCTTATGATCTATGGAATCGTTGATATTAAATATAAAATTCTTCTTGTAGTGAATGAACCATTTTTATTGGCTCATCAGGAACATCATATTTATTATGAAAAATAATGTGCTACTTTAAAGGAGTTGGGTGATTGGTGGAGCATAATAAAAATTAAATCTCGAGAGAATCAATTTACTGAAAGTAAATGTGATTTTGCTGAAGTGCAAGGAATTGAAATTTTTCAAGAGACTATTCTGAATCCATATTTTACATGAAGAGACACGAATATCATGGATGACACCCCATAGTTGAGGGTCAATGGTGATGATGGTGTTAATTATTTTTCAACTGAATTTGAAATGATAAGAGATGATGAAACTGAAAATAATATGGAAATTGATGATGTTGAGATGGAAGATGAAGAAATTAAAATCAAAAACTATAAATATGATGATGAAGATGAACATTGACATAGTTAAATACCGGTTATAATCATATAATATATATATATATATAATAGTTATTTTAAATTTTTTTCTAACAACAATGATTTTGTGTTTCAGATGGACAAATATTTGTTTCATATTTTGTAGGAGGGTGATATACCTTTGGACAAGTAAGAGGTCGGATCAGCTGACCCTTAAACTGTTGGTAGTTCAGGGGGCACCCGGAGGGGGAATGGTCTTGCCTGATTGATGATTCCTGACCCTATACCCAAGCGAAGTACACATCTTGAGTTCAATCCACTCACATAGAGGTATGTTTACCTATGAATTTTAGTTAGTTTTCATTAATTTATTTATATTCTAATTGTTTTATTAACTATTCTTTTTTTCACAGATTTACACATATAGCTATTGGGAAGGGGAGTGCTATATTGCGCAATTATTTTTCTGATGCATGGGTGTCATGGGATCAGATTCCCATTGATGTTCAATAGTGCATGTTCGAGCATTGGCTGGTATGTAAATAAATAATATTTATTTTGAAATTAATTTAATCAATAACTTGATATAATAAATTATTTGTAGAGTTTATGGTATCACATTGAGGAGATCTTGTGTGAGCATATTTGGAAGGCATGACAGGGAGCTTTGTGGATGCGTTGCACTCAGTTTTTGTACAATTTGAAAAGGAAAGCAGTGGAGAAATCCATAGTGCATGAGTTTGATGAGACATTTCATGTCCACCAACCTAATTATATTTCATCTTATGTTTGGGATAGATTATGTACACACTGTTTGAGTAGGTGGTTTCAGAGTAGGTCATCGGTAGTTCGAAAAAATCAGGGGAGACAGGAGGTGACACATCGAGTTGGTAGTCGTACGTTCAGTATGCATAGAAATCATATGGTAAGTATATTTTTTTAAATATTGTATATAACTTTAAATATAAATGGTTTATTTTATATTCATATAGGCAGTCTCACAACCTGATATTACGGAGTACAACATTTATAGGAGGATGTACAGTGATCCACCCACTGGAGAGATTAGAGGTGCCCGCCAGAATCAAATTGTGGTCAGTATAAGTTTTTTTAGTATTAAATTTAATTACAAATAATATTTTAACTATTTTAATTTTAAATTTCAATTAAAGGAGTTATATGAGGTCACGATGTCTAAGAAAAATGTTGAGAGTCAGGCTGAGACTGATGGTCAGACCAGTGCCCCCCGATTTGATGAGGCAACATGGATACAGGAGACCCAATATGGCTTGAAGAAAGGTTGAGTTGTTAGTATCGAATCTTGAGGGACCCTTGAGGGTTTTATGGCACCTTTGTGATGTCAGTGTCCAGCTCGAGAGGATCTCGCGGAGAGTCATCATCATCTCATGCACAGTATCAGGAGTAGCTGCGAGCTCAGAGTGAGCTAATAGAGACCATGCGTAGAGAGAAGCAGGAGATACGTCAGTGGCACTAGTAACACCAAGAAGAGTTCCTCCGATAGAAGCATTAGTAGTAGCAGCAGATGCAGGAAGAGATGCATCGATGGCGGAAAGAGAAACAGTGTGATCTGATAGAGTACATGCGATGTCTAACTCGCATTTTAGGGATGGAGTTCCCCCACCATCTCCTTCAGCTCCTCTAGACGTCCCTCCCTCTGATCGGTGATGTGTTTTTATTTTATATTGAAACATTTGAATTTTTTGTAATATTAACTATTTAAATTTTAAATAGCGTGTTTTATATTTTATCAAAAATTAAAGTTTTTTTATTAATTTAATTTTTTTATTATATTTATTATTTTATTAACTAATTTATTTTTATATTTTTGTGAATACTCAGTTTTTTATTTTATTACTAATATTATTATTTCATTAATATTAATAATATTATTATTATATTAATTAATTATTTTATAATTAGTTTCATTTTATGAATTTTAATATTATTATTTTATTAACATTAATATTATATTATATTTACTATTTTATAAATAATTTTTTTCTATTAATATTAATATTATGATTTTATTTATATTAATATTATATTATTATTATTATTTTATTTTTTATTTATATATTATATTTTTTTAACTATTTGAGATGGACCGTTACAAATACTATTTGAGATGGACCGTCACAAATACTAATTGCGACGGTCCGTCGCAAAAGGGTTTATTTAATTTTATATTTTGAGGACTAATTGTGAAGAACCATCGCTATTACTAATTGTGACAGTCCATCGCAATAGTGTAAAAAAGATGGAGGCTATTTGCGATGGGTTGCTGGCCTGTCACAAATATTTTCTTAAAAAAACACTGAATGTTTTTTGCGATGAGACAATGACCTATCCTAAAAACTTATTTTTTTACGATGAACTATCAGAAAAATTAATATTTGTGACGTCGTTTTCCACGACATGATATTTGCGACAGGACCCTGTCATAAAAGACTATTTGTGACAGGGTCCCGTCACAAATAACCCATCACAATAATCCATTTTTCCAGCAGTGATGTGGAAATCTATATTAGACTGTACGATTCAAGTTGGGGCATTATATATACCCTTACAAGACCTATCTATGTAAACATAACAATGAGGTTACCTTTACATGACCTAGTTTTGTAAATGTGATAATCTAACCACGGTGTGCTACACACCGTGGTGAACCTTTTATAGTAATTTTTATTAGACTATGGGGACTCCTTCATCCTAGTTCTAATCATAGTTTAATTAATTGATTGTTTTATGGAAAACCATGGGTGGTACTACAATGTGAAGCATGTTGTGGTGAAATTTTAAAACATGAGACAATTTTTATCAAAAATAGAATCCTCTCCATAGAATAGTGTATTCATTTTTTCCATTTTACATATGTTAACACTTAACATATTGGTGAAAAATAGTTGGATCTATGTCATTGTGAAAATCATGTGGCCATTTTGCATTGATGGGAGACCCTCTATGGTGTAGTGCTGCATGGGATTCAATGTGGTGATTGGAAAAACATGGTACTCTTTTTTTTGTTGGTCTTGATTTCTCAAACATGATTTCAATAATCTTAAAATATAACAATATTTTATAACACTAAAGGGTTTATTTAGGGTCTAATAATTATTATTATATATAGAGGAAGTGATTAAATCCCTTTTACAAGGATCTCCATGCAAGATATATAAAATCACATGATAATGGAAATGAAGAAATTATTTAAACTCATATCATGCACTAATGATTACATGGAAATTTATTAAAAAATACTTAATATGATTTTAATAAAGATCATGGGAGTGGTATAAAAATGTCTCCCACCACCATAGGTATCCATGGGTTTCACCTGAATCATTCTTTTTACAAATAGGACTCTACTTCACCCACGGTGTGCTAGAACCTCAATGTGTTAAGGATAAAAAAGATGAGAGATTTTGGTTTCAGGGAGTCTCAACCAAGTATCCATCCATCTATAGTCATCACATGGTTATGGATTTGTTATAACTCTTGAGGATGCTCTTTGGGTGTTCTCACATTAACTCATGTGATACAATGCATGAGTTAATTCCTTGGCCAGTTCATGCATCATATATATGAATGAAACTCCACTCTTTCATTAAATCCCATGTAACAATTTAATAAATTATATCCAACATGGGATAGTTAATGAAGTGTCTATCTATTATTGTTATCGTAGGTTGTATAGAATTATATACCCCAATATACATGAAAATAACAATTTATATGAAATTTGAAAAATAGATATTATATATATATATATATATCATATATATATATATATATATGTATTTAGAGTAAATATCCTACATTTTATTTCCCTTTTATCATACTTGATCCTTAGTTTCAATAGATTGATTGATAGTGATCTGAGGTGAGTTTCCCTCTTCCTTTATCTTGAGTTTTCTTCTTGGTTTTTAACTAGGAAGGTTGTAGAAGCAGTTATGGTTTGAATTTGTTAATTTTGAGTCATGGTTTTTATGTGTATTGTTGTTATTTAGATTATTAAGGGTTTATTTTCATGATTTCAACCTAGTTGTCATCTCTTCCTTTCTTTGTCATTGTGCAATGATTGTAAAGATTCAATTAAGGTAGTGAATTTGAGAACTCTCTTTAATTTTTGTATAATGTGGAAGTGTCGTGATTTTTCTTACTTTAGGTGGGTGTTAAGAATTATCTTAATGAAGATAATGAATTTAACTAAATAGAAATTGATGTAAAGGAGTTATTCACATGATTTCATGTGTTTTATAATATATTTATTATGATATTGATGGTTTATAGTTTCTTACTACTAGAATTATTATTATTGTTGTGATTATTGAGTTATTCTTGTGGTTACAACACTGAGTTTACTTTAATAAAATGATAATCACTGAAATATGGTAAGTAAATGGTTATTTAAAATCTAGAATTATTTTATTGATTCTCATGTAATATATTTTGAAATATTTTGAAATCATACATTGAAATGGGAATTGTGTTTCTGATTAATATAATAAATATGCCCATATATTCTTTCTGTTGTTACTATGTTTGTGTGTCTATTATAGGTGATGGTATAGGGTGATTATTTGGTTTGTTATGGGTTATGACATGTTTTGGGAAATTGGGATATGATTGGTTGTCATGGGAAGGAAATATTGTTGATGTATAGTGGTTGGGATGATATGGTGGCTAGTGGAATGTGATGTGTGGGGGTTAGTGTGGTGGTTGATTGTGTGATGTGGGGATATTATTATAGTTTCATGGGAAGTTTTATAATTTTAATGGTAAAATAAATTTGGTGATGGTTATGGGTCATGAATGGAATGTTAATAAATTAAATGAAAGGGTAAATATTAGAATGAAATTTAGGTTATTGCAATGAATTATTTGTCATTAAATATGGAATTTAATGGAATAATGGATGTATTATGGATGGAAAATGGTAAATATAGAAATAGTTAAATGATATGATTAAATGGAAAAATTTGTATCATTGTTGTTGTTATTTTGTGTGGAAATTGGGGCTGGATTATGATATAGAACATGGCAGTGATGGTGGTGTGTAGTAGTGATGGTGAGGTGGTTGAAGAGGTGTGGCTTGGTGTTAACCCTTAGGATGAGCTAGTATGTGTGTGTCTAATTATAAAATGTAATTTATTGTGATTTTATATTCATTCCACCCAAGTTATATAACCTTACTGATTCCCAAATATTTTGGGTTCTGTGTGTTTTCCTCAATATTTAGGGTGGTGAGGGAATGGATGGTTGACTACTCCCTCTTACCTACTCTCCCTTCAAAATATAGTACTGGTTGTGATAGCATGAGGTTATGATACATGATCTTTGGCAGCCATAAGATATAGTGTGAATGATGATTTGTGTTGATGATGTAATATGATATGATGATCATGTGATATATAATGAAATACAAGGTGGAGTTGGTCCTAGTAGGAGTAGGGTGTGAGGTTAATGTCCTTCATGTTAATGATACCTTATTATGATGAGGACATGATTCATGAATATGATGTGTTGATGATGTGGAATTTGTTAGGTGATATTATGATGATTATGTGTTTATGGTTATGGTGTGAGGTGTGAATATGTGGTTGTATGGAAGGTATGGGAGCACCAGAATGTTTTCTTATTGGGAAGTGAGAGGAAAAAACCAGTTTGTAAGTTCTTGTAGGTTTCTCAGTTGATATATATTCTTTTTTTATTATGTTATAATACTTAGATGTGATATTTAGTGAGTGATCCTTGGTGAGGTTGGGTGGTAGTTGACCTATAAGGGGCTCATTGGTTCTACTATTTATTAACTGAATCATTAGTATGCTTCTCCCGCAATTGCATGAGTGGTATTGAGAGGGATCCTACTGACTATACATGTGTTCTCATCTATATTTATATAATTCTATTTTTTAGGTTTTTATAGAAATTTTAGTGACTAAGCTATGTAGTACTATTTTGAATCTCAGGATTGTTTTTGGAATCACTACCTAGGATTTTACTTTTGTATTTTTATCTTAGAAATAATATTTGTATGACATTTTATGTATTGTGAGATATTGGTTTTATTTTATATCATGGTTTTGATTGGTGGTTTAACTATTTATTCTTAGGATTTTTTAATATAATGTATCCTATTTTTGTGACTTATAACCTTGTTTCTAGTCAATAACCTGTGGCCTATTGGATGTGTGCATGTGGGTCACTCTCATCTCTACTTTCAGGCCCATGTTGGGTTCCAAAAGGAGGTGGTTTGTGAAAAAGTGGAATCAAAGCTTTAGTTGAAATATAGGATGGATATTTTAGTTGGTAACAGGTAATAATTTCATGGGATCTATAGGTAAATAGTGTTAAATGACCTTAATGTATGATGTAACAAGGGAGACCAACCAATACAGTGGTGATTAGGGCCCCTGTGATATAACGCAAGGACCTTAATCTTACTTAACGCCCTAGGTAAGATAATATTTATTAGAGGGTGGATACATAGGATAGGTACATACATCATGATTGATTTCACTTGTGTTTAAATTGGGGTGATTTTGGGAATTTGTAGAATGAATAAAATTTAAATTAACCTTAATAAATGTTATACCAATAGTCTTAGGATTTTTTTTCTTGGCTATAATGATTCCTACTGGTTGTCATCCACATGTAGCTCAAGTTGGTTGGTTTCTAAAGATGATCTAGTTGATCACCAGAGGTTTTAACGAGGTGGATAAGTCTAAGAGGAAGATTATGTGTAGTTTTAGAATTATCCCTTGGTGAATTATGAGAGGAGTGGCTTTGATTTGAAGATGGAGCACTAGATGGAGGACCTAGAGATCTCCTTCAGTTTAATTTATGTCAAGTATGAGTAGCCAGTACTATTAGTTGTCAGTAATATGTGGGGATAGCATAGCAATGGTGGATCTTGTATCTTGAGTAGTGGAATAAGGAGGATGTTTCATAGGATGATTTTCAGTGGTAATTACATGCATAGTTCATGCCTTCAATGATGAGATAGATGAATAGGATATAGTTTTTATCCCTTTAACAAAGTATCATTAGTGTTCAAGATATTGGGATTTATTTTAAGGACCTTATTCAATTTTCTCCTAATCTTTTTCTTGATGAGGAGTATATATCTCAGTGGTTGGAGGAGGCATTATGTCCCATTATTCGTTATGCAGTCACCCCATTTACATTGCTTACATACATAGAGGTACAGAACAAGTCAGAGGTGATTTAGATAATGCATGTGTAACCATGATAATTTTGATGCAGGATTCATCATATTTACCTTAGTAATATATCTATTAGTGGAGGATCTTGGGTGTTAGAGTTATTGAGATTTCAACCAGTGGGGAGTCATCCTCGTAGTTTTCTTCTCATTTCCATAGAGCCGATGGATTTCATGTTTTCACTAGAATATTTGTGACTATGTTATTTTCTTGTGGATTTCTTGGTCTCCATTATTTTTGGTGCCCGACTATTCTTAGAGTTCATCATGGGGTATGCGGTCAGCTTCTGTTTAAACCTTAATAGTAGTTACCTTTGAGGTTGTATTAGTAGTATGGGAAACAAGCCTTTGTTTCACCAAGAGGAGATAGAGATGAAAAATTATTTCCCTTTAATAACCCCATGCATACAGGGTATAAGTCTGATTGCAAATATGGGGGTGGTCACCAGTGTCAAGGAAAGGTATTCAAACATGGATAGTTGCATGCTATAGAGATGTAAGCGCCAAATGGGACAAATATCATCTGAGGTATCAACTATTTATGAGTAGGTTATAATTCTACCCCTTTTCATGATATCGAGTTTGGGATAGAGTTACAAATGAGTGAATCCTTGATTTTGATGGATCCTTATAGATATAACCCTCTAATATATGAAATTTTAGGATTAATATTGATGATCTAATGTATAATATTTTCATAGGACCTAGTGTTTCATCATGGGGTGCTCTAGTGTTATTCAATAAGAAGGTGAATAGTGGTCTGAGGTTGTGTATATACTATTGAAGGTTGAACCAGGTTATGGTTAAGAACCATTACCTTTTTACTAGGATTTATTATTTGTTTGACTAGTTTAAATGATACAACTAGTTTTAAAATATTGATCTATGGTCTAGATACCATTAGATGAGGGTTAAGGAGGGGTTATCTCTAATTTTACTTTCATATATCGATATGGGAACTTCAATTTTGTGGTTATGTGTTTGGAATATTAAAGTATTTTGTTGGATTTATTAAAAATAAGGAGTTTGATAATAAGTATGATGACCTTGGTGACAAGTAAAAAGATGATAGTTGTGATGGTTGGAGTATTTTCAATAATAATCTTGATTTCTTGATGATTGGATTTTTTTTTTTGACAAGGAATATTGAAGTTTGTTGTGTTGGGATCATTTTACAAATAAGTATAATGGTATCTAGAGGCAATCTTCAAGTTTTAAGGTATTATATAAGGATCCTTCATGGTTAATAGAAGGTAAAAATAAGGTTGAAGGAATCTTATAGAAGGAAGAGGAGGACCATGCATTAGAAAAAGGCATGTTGTATTGAAGTTTTCAAACACTGGCATCACTATTCCATTTTCATTGGGTGTGGTTAAGGTGGAAAATATTTCTAGGTGGAACACTCTATAGTAAATTTCATGGTGGAGAAGGAAATTACAAAATCTAAAAATTGGAAAGGGACTGTATCATGGTAGTCCCCGCAGTGTTGTTCCATACACCTGTGCAAAATGATCAAGGTCAATATGGTCATGGGGCAGTTTATAGTAGATTATTGTAGATGATAACAGGAAAATTACTATGTCATGGAGCTTAGGATATTATGATGGAATTTTCCTAATAAAACTATTATAAAGAGACCACAGTTGTGGCCATAGTTGATGTGAATCAATATAATAAATACCTTGTGGTAAAACATGGTCAATTTAAGGGTGACTAAACCATTTTACATGTTTTTTTAGTGAAAATGGGCAAATATTATGTTCCATGCTATATAAGAGTCGTTTTGGTTGAGATACTATACTTCATTGAAGACCACAAATCTCAAATTGGTCAACATGGACAAGAGAGATAAACCGCATATTGGTAATGGTTGTGTTTTCCTAAGAGGATCCTTGTGGAATATGAGGAATCCCATTATGATTGTAGTGGTGTTATATGGAATATATGGTTGATAGGTATAGTTGCAAGCCAAAATAGCCAACAGCAGAAGACCACACTGTAGTGCCTGGTGTGTTTGAGTCAAAATGGGAAAAGGTTTTTCACCACACCTTGGTGAAGGATGTTTCAATGGGTGACATTCATAATTCAAGATACTTCAATGTGGTGATTCTTGGATTAATCTTGAATGATTCCATAATCATGTGTCTTGGTTTTATGTAATAATTCTAGTTTGATTCAAAGGAGTTTATAGCATTACACATGTGAATTAAATATAGATTTAATTCACACTGAAAATGAGAGATAAATGATCCATGAAGTAGTTATTTTTTGGAATAGTGTTATGGAATTCATAGAGGAAAATCATGGGAGTTATGGGTTGTTTTCATAACCCATAATGATGTTTACAGGTATCCAATTATTGGGTGCATGGGTTTTTTTCAACAGGGTAGATCAAATAGAAGTGGTGAGAGAAGATATCTAAGAATATTGAATATCAAGACTCAAAGAAGATATAAGTGTTCTAGGTGAGGGGTTGGAAGGTAAAATAATATCTTGGAAACCATTTTAGATCTTTCTAATGTAGAAGAAGAAATCATTGTTTTTTAATAGAAAACTAATTAAGGACTTTCATATTCATAATGTAAAATTTCTTTTATAGAGGAGATATTCACAATTCACGAAGTAATAGCTCAATAAGACCTTAACAGAACCCATCTACATTTAGTGAAAACATAAAATCTATTCTACTAAACGTACATGCGTGTCCATAAATTTTTTGGAGATGCTACCTTGGTGCAATGAAGAAAAGAGGAGGAGGAAGATAGTGAGTTGGGAGTGACCCTTGGGAAATAGTGATTCGACCCTAAACTTTGTAAGTCAATGAGCCTGGGAGAGGAGTGACCTAGCCTTAACCCCTTATAAAGAGTAGTGCACTTTATAGTGATTTGGTTCATGACATATCGTTGATGCATTATCCTTGGACATGGTCTATTGAGGGTGAACCAAGTAAATTCTCATGTCTCTATTTACCTTGTGCATGCACACTAAAAGAGGGCAAAATGAATCATAAATACTACATGATATATGGTAAAAGGGATGGTAAAGTGAATTTAATCATATCAACATCTAAGAAAAATAGCATAATAAGTGAACCTCAAGGTTGAGAGGTCAAGATCCATTAGGTAAAGTAATACATTAAAGGAATAAGTGTTTTAATTAGTCAAGAATTTACTTACCATGATTCCCCCCCCCCCTAGGGTAATATCACGCTAATCCCTATTGAGGGACCAACAATTTGTATCAAAGGGGTAGGTTTATTTTTCTTGTTTTTTTTATTTCTCTAACTTGATTTGAAGTTTTTTAATAGAAATGGAATCTGACATGAAATATCCTATGTTTGATGTAAATCATTTCAAAACATGTATAATGAGTTTATTTCCTATATGGAAGACTCTCTTGGAGTTTCATGATAAGTTTTGGAAGAAGGAATTGTTCCACTAGTCTGACATGGATTTGTATTTGAGATAGATTAAAGAAACATTGAAATTGATGCCTTGGTAAAAAAGGAATTAAAATTTTCTCTTAGAGAAGATATCTATAAGAATGATTCACATGGAACATTCTCCAAAGATATGTGTATAAAATTGGGAGAACTCCCTATAAAATATAATGAAGATTGATTTATGTCTAAATGTAATAAGAATAAGAAGAATGTTGAAAGAAAGAATTATCCTACCAATGTATCATATTTTGAATCTAAAGTTATATCTAATTCTAAAACTAGTTTGGATAATGTATGTTGAATTTTAGAATCTATTTTGATACTAAATTGAAGATGTGATGAAGGAGTGGAAACAACTTAAAGTTTCCAATCAAGGAGGTGTTCATGTAATGGAAAATATGAGATCCCAACTCTACAAGATAGGGAAGAACAATAAGAAGTCATGAATTAAGTTTATTATACAATTATTGAATATTTTTCCTTAGAGAACAATAGGTTCAATAAATAAGAAGTGTCCTTGAATTTCAAAATAAATAAAAATATGATCCAATATGAAATAATAAAGAAACATGATTGAAGATCTATCCAAATAATTATTTAATTAAATGACCATGGAGAAGGAATTGAATGTGAGAATCATTATATTAAAAACCCAACATGAGAAAACAAGACAAACCTAGATGGATGATGTTTTAGGCTTGAAGAAAATGGCTACAAATTTGAAGAATAAATATATTATGATTAGAGATATTGAGGAGAGGTTAAACACCTCATATAACAAGATAAAAATCCCTCTAAAAGATGACCCAATAAGAATAAAGTTTCTATATTTGAAATATATAAGAAAAACAAGTTCCATGATAATTCTTAAAGAGTTGATCCATAAAATAAATAGTCACCAAAGTGATATTATTGTGGAAGGTTTTGGTAACATCATGAGCATGTGTTTTAAATTCTATAAGCCCAAGGTTGAGAGAAAACTTTAGTAGTACAAATATATCATTTAAGGAGAGAACATATGAGGTATGATTATTATAGTAAATTATTAATTTTTTCTAACCTCATTCACAAGGAAAGGTATTAAAATTGAAGTAATAAATGTAAGGGAAGAGAAGTCATTGGGATACACTCCACTCCTATGACATACGAAGAAAGATTTTATCCAAGAAAAAGGTAGGTTAAGATGGAAAATAGGTTCAATGTTTTGGATAATGAAGATGATCTAAAAAAAGAGTGTATCATGAAATAAGATCTAGATACTCACAAAAACTCTCTTGGAAGAAAAAAAAAGACAAATCAGGAAGAAAAATAAAGGAGTTGTTCCAGTAGTGAAAGAGGTGGAAGAACAAGTAAATGAGAATACACTGATGGAGAAGAAGTCTTCCAACAAATCACTCTTTTTTATCAAGGTTTAAAATCGTGGCTATATGTCCTCAAATTGTGGCTATAGGTAATATCCACGGTTTGAGAAACCGTGGCTAAGTTTGGTGTGGCTATAGGCCTAGACTTATAGCCATAGTTTAGAACTATGGATATAGGTCTATAGCCACAGTTCAAACTGTGGCTATAGGTATACATCCACGGTTCAAACCATGGTAATATCACTATAGCCACGGTTTTGAACCATGGATATACTAGAGAATGGACACAGTTTATTTTCATGGTTACAAATCGTGGCATTGGACCTATAGTCACGGTTAAAAACTGTGGAAATAAACATATAACCATGATTAGAAACCATGTATATAGGGTCTGAAAAACCAGAAACAAATAGTCCCCCACCCCCCTCCATATCCCCCCCTACAAACCCCTCCCCCAGGGAGACCCCCACCCCTCCTTCCTGGACACCCTACATAAACCCCCCTCCCCTGGACAACCCCCATCCCCCCTAAGAAGCCCCCCTCCTGGAAAACCCCCCCTGTAGACCCCTCCCTCCCTCCTGGACACCCCCTACCTCCTAGACACTGGACACCCCCCAACCTACATAAACCCCCCTCCCCTGTACAGCCCCCCTCCCCCTTGCAAAGCCCCCCCCCCTGCAGCACCCCTTCCCCCATGCAAATCCCCCCATCCACTCCCCTAGACAACCCCCCCCCCATCCTGGATACCCCCACTGAACAGACCCTGGACCCCCCCCCCCCCAGACCCGGGACACCCCCCATGGACAGACCCTGGACACCCCCAGACAGACCCAGGATAGACCCCCCCAGACCCTGGACACCCCCCCAGATAGACACCCCCCCCCCCACAAGGACAGAACCAGACACTGGACAAACTCCCCTGGACAGCCCGGACCTCCACTCCCCCCAGACCCTGGGCAACCCCCCCCCCCCCCCAGACCCTCAACAACCCCCAGACCTTGGACACCCCCCAGATAGACCCCCCCCCCCCCCCCAAGAAAGACCATGGACAGCCCCCCAGAGAGACCCTGTACAACCCACTAGACCCTAGACAACCCACCAAACAGACCCACTAGGCAGAACACCCCACACCCTATACACCCCCCAAACAGAACCCCCCATACCCTGGAAACCCCCCCTAGGATAGACCATGGACAGACCCCACCCCCCCCCCCCCTCAAGATAGACCCTGGACACCCCCTCACCCTGCCCCCTGCCCCTCCCCCTACCAGTCCCCCTGTCAGTCCCCCTACCCCTCCCCTGTCATCCCCCCTTCCAGTCCCCCTGCCCCTCCCCCTGCCAGTTTCCTTACCATCCCCCATGCCATCCCCACATGCCCCCCCCACCCCACCCCCACCACCTGCCATCCCCACCCTCTTCCAACCCCCTATAGTTAAACCATGGATCTTGGTCCCTAATAACACTTTCAAAACCGTAGAAAATAGACCCTATAACCACAGTTAATAACCATGTAAATTGATTCCTACATGGCTATAGTTAATCACAAAATGCTTCCATAATAGTTGCACCTTATAAAAGTACTCACATCCTCTAGCTAAGAGTAAAAAAAACACCATCTTCCCAATAAAAATGAATTGAATCATAATACAATATATATCATAAGAATTCAAACTCTCTACAATATTAAAAACTATAAAATTTCAATATCAATATCATTATAATAAAAATAACTATTTGATAAAATTAAATGTATAAACCAAGAATAAAATTTAGATCTGAAATGTACCTCAATATCAATATCACTAGAACCATCATGACCCTCATCATCTCCTATAGAAACACCAACATCATTATCACCTCCTCTCAGACCACCGCTACCACCACCATCACCATGATCATTGAAATATTTATTGGTTTATGCACTTAAATCTGTGAAAGGAGCGAAGAATCCTGATAAACATAATGCATACAAATGAGAACACATTTAATTAATGAAGACATTCAATGTTTATATAGTGATTTATAAAAAATACTCAACATAACGCATACAAATGAGAACACATATAATTAATGATAATTTCTAAATACCATTCGTGAGGTCTGTCCGCCTGCCCTGTAGACCTCCCCCCTCCCCCTGCCCTCCAGACCCCCCCCCCCCCCCAGCCCACCTGCCCTACAAACCTCCCCCCTCCCCCTGCCCTACAGACCCCCCTACAGACCACCCCTTTCCCCCTACCACCCTGCCCTGCAGACCTCACCCTACCCCCTTCCCCCTCCACCCACCCCTTTCCCCTACCCTGTAGACCTCTCCCCTGCCCCCTAGCCTGCAGACTTGCCCCCTTCCCCCTACCCCCTCCACCCACCCCCTCCCCCTACCCTGTCGACCTCCCCCATGCCCCCCTGGCCTGCAGTCCTACCCCATGCCCCTTCCACCCACCCTCATCCCCCCTCCCCCCTCCACCTACACACACCCCTACCCCCTCCCCCTCCCCCCTTCCCCTGCACCTGGTTCCAAAAACTAGCCCTTAATATAGAGGAACCCCACTTTGAGTAAGTGGGGTAGTGTTGAACTCCTAGAAAGAATATAGAGGAAGTAAATCATGTAATAAATATTTTTATAAGTTAGTATATAACTCTGCATAGAATTATGAGGAACCATTCCATGTCACTAGCATATCACTTATGGACTACTTAACCATGTGCCAGCTTTAATTAAGTTTTCCAAACCTAGTAGTCTCCTTTGTAGGTAAAATAATATCAAACACTTTAAGATTCATCATAAAATTTATCTTATGTATAAGATGATCATAACATCATTATATACATATAAAAGTACTCTGAAGATAATATTTAATTTTTGGATGCTGACACATAGGTGAGAAGAAATGCGAAAAATAAGAAGTCACATAGTATACTAAATGTACTTTTCATAACATGGTTTGTGAGTCCCAGTAAAAGGAAGGGCATGTAATGTTTTCATATATCCATATTGATTCAACTATATAGTCTATCCCAATAGGGTACACGACATATGGTACTGATGAGTTACTTAGGCGTCTATCTCCAGTATACATCGATCCAATCTAACCTAACATAAATGTCATGTTTCTTCTTTACACATGATGTGTGAATCATTAGGGCTAATAGGTATGTCCTCTTCTGATACCTATTTCATGTTATCAATATCATACATGGAATATACCTTAGAACACACAAAATGTGTGTTCGGGTGTGAAGTCAGGGTTTTTACACCTATAAATGCCAAGTTATGTGGTTTGAAAAACACAGTATGTGTCCCCTAGGTACACACCATTTAATATAAAAAATAAATTCATTCAAGAATGATTAGTATAAATTGATTCAAAATAAATAAACAATACAATATATAAGAACAAAATATTTAGTTTTATTTGGTCCCTTTAGGGCCAATGTGCATGGAAACTGTAAGGATACATGTGGGGCATGTACGTTGAGTTGGATTTCCATTATTTAATACAAAGGAATCAAATGTGTGAAACAATAATTCTAGTCAAGTGTATAGATTTTTTATGAGTATTCTAAAATTAGGTAGATATGGGTCCCATGGTCCATAAAACCTCACAAAAATTGGTCTCGTATAGATAATAACCATGTATATTGATTCCTACCCAACGATAATTAATCACCAAATGCTTCTATAATAGCTTCACCTTATAGAAGTACTCACATCCTCAAGCTACGAGAAAAAAAACACCACCGTCCGAATAAAACTAAACTCAAGCATAATACAATATATATCATAAGAATTCAAACTCTCTCCAATATAAACAATATAAAATTTTAATATCAATATCATCATAATAAAAAAACTATTTGATAAAATTAAATGTATAATCCAAGAATAAAATTTACATTTGAAATGTACCTCAATATCAGCATCACCAGAACCATCATTCCCTCATCATCTCCTATAGAAACCCCAACATCATTATCACCTCCTCTCTGACCACCTCAACCACCACCGCCATCATGATCATTGAAATATTCATTGGTTTATACACCTAAATCATTTGAAAGAGCGAAGAATCTTGATAAACATAATTCATACAAATGAGAACACATTTAATTAATGAAAACATTCAATGTTTATATGGTGATTAATATAATATCATTATGTTACAAATAAAATACTATGATAAACATAATGCATACAAATGAGAACACATATAATTAATGAAAGCATTAAAATATTCTTGTGTATAATGATTTGTGAACATAAAATTGAAGAGAAATAAGAAGGATGTTTAGAATATAGAGCAATAGTAAGAGTATTACGGTCTAAATAGAACAAAATAAGAATGAGAGAGTAATCAAGTTTAGAGATGGTTAAAATATTAAATCATATTTATTTAATGATGCTATTATTCATGTATGGATTTCATGAAAGGGGGAAATTATTATAATTCATAAAAAAATGAAAAATTAGCCCATATAAGGGGGACACTATATGTTATTAGGTGAATATATAAAGGTTATTCATGAATAGATTCACCATTAACCTATGCCCCACCCACCTTGCACCCCCCCACCCCACCCCTTTCCCCCCTGCATCCTCCCCACTACCCTGCATACCCCCCTCCCCTACCTCCTGCACCACCCCTGGTAGTTTTCTCTCCCCCCACTACCCCCTCCCCCCTGCACCCTCCCCCCTCCCCCTCCCCCCTACAGACCCCCCTTCACCAGACCCCCTGAACCATCCCCCCTTGAAGCCAATAACTCTCAGTGTAAAATTTAATCTATAAGAATAAAAATGTGAAAATTAAATATATAATGAATGTAATATGCATGAAGAAAATATTCAAAAATTTAATGATTACTATGAAGATAATTTAAACATTATTAAAGACTATAAAAAAACATAAAATTTAATATTTCTTTAGTTATAATTTAAATTAAAGAACTTTGAAATCACTAAAGTTAAATACTCACTTGATGTTGAGAGAGGAACCTCTAATGAAGTTCCTAATAAAATTTGTACATCACAGAAGACTCATTATAGTAGTCGGATAAGCATGAGTAAATTAAAAGAATCATATTCTTAAACTCTTAAGAATATGTTAACCCCACATTCTAATGAATAAGTATACACAAATTCCTCTACATTGAAAAGTGATGGTTGAAATTATCCATGAAGATGGATGAATAAATATATTTTTAAATTCACCACTTCAGTGAATATGGAAGAAATAATTAATGTAAGAATTCTCCCATAAGGTGATAATATGGAAAACTTTCTGAAATATCTCTCCACTAGTAAAATTATACTCAATGAAAGAAGATTAGATTTCATGAAAACTACTAGTATTAATGTCTAAGTATATCACACTTGTCTTCTAAAACGAGCATAGATCACATAGACTTAGATTTGGCTGATTTGGGACCTTTTTATTTAAGAAATGGGTTGTTATCTCTATCTCAATAAACATAATAGTCATATTTAGTTCAATGAAAGATAAAGGGAGAAAAAGAAAAAACTTGAAGGAATATTTACCTCATTTTAAAATTTCAAATAAAGGTATTTGAATTTATATTAATAAGAGGAATGTAAAATTGAAGACATTTATCCCACACAAAGTGACATTGAATTTTTATCAATATGAGGTAAAGAATAAGTCTTTGAATTTAAGGAAAAATTAATGAGAAATTTTTATTGAGAATAAATTCAAAGTGGGAGATTAAAGTACCCAATGAAGGATAATGGTAACATTTTATATTTTTTATCAACAGATTACAGAAAATTAAATGAATTAATCTAAATAAAATGCAATGAAGTAATTTAAGAAAAAGTAAAATGGAAAACAATAAACATTTTTTTACACTGGATGAGGTGCTGAATAGGCAAGAACTGTTTCCAAACTTTCTAAACTAACAGAATATCAGTAGGGGAAATGAAGTGATTTCTAAAACATGTAAACCAAGGTAGCATACTAATAGTGGTACCACAGTGATGTCTATAGAAATCACAGGTCATGAATTTGCCATCTATATTGGGCATCCAAAACCAAAATTTCACTATCAGAATAATCATATCTAGAAATGTCCACAACAAGATGAGTTAGAAGCAGGTCACAGATACCTGGATTACTTTGTAAATCATAAAAATTAAAATCCTTCAGAGTTATAGGAATATCAATATCATCAATTATGGATCTATATATCCAATGAGTTATCTAGATATTCAGTTGATAATTCTTACAAACCACCCATTTAGAACAGCCCATAATGTCACAATATGCCAACTTAACAGTAGACCATAATAATGTGGGCATATACATGGTATATACATAGTGCAATTTGTTGAAAAATATGGTGAAAATAAATTTCAAATAGTGGTCATAAGTGGAAATAACCCTCCATGTGATGTTTTTTATCATGGTATCATTGAATATTCTAGTATCTTTAACTCCCCTACCTCCCATTTTCATAGGATTGACACAATATTTCCAAAAAACTATTACCAAATTCCTTTCATGAATTGATCCATTCCAAATAAAATTTTTAATCTTGTGATTCAATTATATAACAATGATTATGGGAAATATATATAGTGATAAAGAGTATACAAACATTTAGGTGATAACAAAATTGACTAAGAAAATTCTACCTGCCTGAGACATGGTCTTCCCTTTTCAAGTTTCCAACTAGTTAACAATTTTCCGATAAATATTCTCCATATAGCATCTTTTTTCTCTACGCTACAAAAGGGTAACCC
The DNA here is from genome assembly GCA_963277665.1 of Viscum album. Taxonomy (NCBI): domain Eukaryota; kingdom Viridiplantae; phylum Streptophyta; class Magnoliopsida; order Santalales; family Viscaceae; genus Viscum; species Viscum album. The sequence continues at coordinate 750,711,384 of OY728132.1, read as the reverse complement.
CAAGGTAAATAAATGGAAGTGAACCTTTCTTCACACCAAATCTTTAGGCAACCCAATCCTTCTTAGAAATAAACACTCCATTTCTAAACATAATAGAAAACTTATTTTAGCTAATAAACTAACCTGAAACATATTCATAATGTGAAAAATTTCTCTTGATGTATAAGATAGAAACTATATCAGCCTTACCAAAGAGAAAAATATCATCAGCATAAAACAAATGTGATGGTGTAAAGAAATCCATCCCAAACCCCAACCGCTGATAAATCCCAATATTAACAAGATCAATAAGATACAAACTAAGATAATCCTCAGCTATAGGAAATAAAATTTTAAATAAAGGATCTCCCTTAATAAATCCTCTTGAACACTAGAAGAAACCCCTTGGGGACACATTAACCAGAATAGAGATCCTAGCACTAAGCAGGTTAGAACAAATCAAATCAATGAACCTCTATGAAAATACTTTCATTTCCAGAATAGAAAAAATGAAACTCCATTTTCTTGTATAAAAATATTTTGATATATCAATCTTTAAGGACATATTACCATCCTTTACCTTCCTCTTCATGATATTCACACATTTAGAATAATTGTAGAGGAAATTCTAAATGATCCTCCCAGGGAAAAACCCAACCTGATTTGTTAAAATAAAACCCTTAGCAATCTCAACCATCCTGTATGTCATGATTTTTCTAATGACCTTTGGTATAAAAAACCCAATAGAAATAGTCATAAATCATTTATATATAGAGAATTATCTTTCTTTGGGATTAATACAATTATCTTGGAGTTCACCCAAAAAGCCATTGATTAAAGAATAAAAAAAATTCCCTCACAACATTTATTACCTCAAGATGAAGAATGTCCCATTAAAACATGAAAAAAGTTTTGTCAATACATCTGGTCCAGCAACACCATCCATATTTAATTTTAAGAGAGATGCATGAATCTTCTTTTTCACTAGGGGCCTCAACTAGCCTTTTATTATGAATATCATCAATTCTTGGTTCATTTCATTTTTCAGTTTTTCAGTTTTTCCTTCTCCATTATCTGAGTAAATCTCCTCAAAATAAAAAGTCATGACATTTTTCATTTCATTCCTAGAACTGAACATATTACTATTAATTTATAGAGAAATGAGACTCCTTCTCACGTTTTTCTCCCTATGCATGCTATGAAAGAAAAGTTAATTTAGATCCCCATCCTTCATCCATATAATATTAAATTTATTATGAGAAAGGTTCTCTTTTGGAGTCAGGATAATATAAATTTTGGATATGGAATTTATCTCCTCTTGAGAGGGCACATCCTGAGGCATGTTTTTTTTGTTGGAAAATAATCAGATGAGATTAAACCTCCTTAATGCCATTATCAAGATTAAAAAATGATGCTTTAACCTATTCTTTCAGTTTGGCCTTTAAAATATTTATTTTGAAAGTTAGAATATATAGAGGAATTCCCACAAAATCAATCTTCCAAGAATACAAAATGATTTATCTAGAGCCTGGAACCACAAGACATAAATTATTAAACTTGAAAGGAAGTGGGTTTGACCTTGATCTATTAATACAGAATTAAATTAATAAAGGACTATGATCAGAATGCAATCTTGGAAGGGTGAGTCCAGATATCTCAACTTCTCTATTCCTTTCATCCCATTACACAAATCACCTATCCAATCTACTTTCCAGCCTCCCCTTTTAAGTATATCGACTCTATGTTTAATCAACTCCAGATATGGAAACTTTGGCCAAGCCACATTTATCAATATAAGAAAAAAATTCACTAGCTGAGATTTTATAGAAATTACTACTAGTTTTGTTAATCAAGACTCAAAATAGAATTAATGTCACAAATAAAAATCCAACTCCTAGAAATATTCTTTGAGATGGATTCCATATTTATTCAAAGATATCTTCGTCTTGTATATAGATTGAAGGCATAGACAAAAGTCATATAAATAGTAGTGTTACCAATGCAATAGAATATGGTCACTGACTGATGATCATTATGGAAGGAATTTATAGTGACACTATCATTATTAATAACCAACAAGGACTATGTGGCCGCATCAAATTGATAATTAGAAAAAATGAGTAACCAAAAGATTTACATTTGAATTCCATCCAATTATCAAACTTAAATCTTGTCTTGGTAAGACTAATCAGTATAGGTTTTTAGATCAAAATAATGTGCCTAAGGGTTTTTACCATGGGAGAGTTCCCAAGACCTTGGAAGTTCCAAAATATGGCCTTAATTACATAGCATACCATAGCCTAGTACTAGGCCTATCATAACATTGTGTCCTTCCTTTATCAAAACCAACAGTTTCTAATACCTCTTCACCCATATCATCTATTGCATCAGTAGATGAGGGGTCACATAGGTCCTGTTCAGATGGGGAAAACTTCTTGTCATCTCCCATATAGGATTCAATACTGAGGGAATTGAACCAGTTAGTTGATTAAACAGGGGTCAAAAGAAGGCTTCCAAGTAGTTTTATCCTTGAAATCTTCGATAAAGGAACTATTGATAAATCACTAGTGTGCTAATAACCATATTCTTGCAATACTATAAGATAATTATCCTACTCAGTAGATAATTTATTAACTCCAAAGGAACCAAAAACTAAGGCAATTCTCTAGATAGGATCATGGTCAAAATCTAGATTAGGACAAGAATAATCAGCTTGCTATGTAAGTAAAGTAGGTGATGGTTCCTCATCATAGACAACACATGAAGCCTTCCCTATTGGTAAAAAATGACCTTCTCAAGATCCATAACATTTAAATTCTTATTTGGTACTGAAGTATTGGCCTTCTCTATTTCCATCTCATTGGAACCTTCACTAGTAATGAAACAATGACCCGATCGGGTTCCATAACAATGATATCCTTAACTGGTACTGAAGCATTGTCCAGCTCAGGTTCCATCTCATCGGAATACTTCACGAGTGTTGATGTATTGGAATGTTCAGGTTCTAGAATGACACCCTACATAATATATGAAGTAGTGAGCTACTCAGTGTAAAAAACACCTTGACTAGAGACCATGACAATAGTATTGGTAGTAGCATGGATATAACTGGACTCATCAATAGTATGGACAACATCATCATCATTAGAGGAATTCCTACATTAGTTCCCTTAGCAACATCCAGGATAGGATCACCCTTGTATCCACCCCCATGAGAAGGGGCCTCTATAGATATTTCATGGCCAGAGGGGAGGACCAAACCCTTATCATTATTTCTCCTACTACTGTCATCATCATGTACCCTAATATTTCAATTATTACATAGTTTGTTTCTATTGCAGTCAGAGGCCATATGCCCAAAAAATGACAATTTTCATAGAATTCTTGCTTCCTCTCAAGAAAAATATCAAGATTAATATCCTCATCTCTGGTGGTTAGAGACACTTCTTTAACAAGGGTGTAAGCCATATAAACCTCAAAAAGAATTCATACATAATTACCAAAAGATGGATTGTCCATATACCTATCCATAAGGAATCTAAATCAACCATATGGTTTAACTATTTTACAACATTCACAACATACACATAATAAAACCTTTAAATTCAAAGAAAGAATCATCACATAGAAATAATAATAAACTGGTAAAACGTGTAAAAACACTACATCCCCTTAATTTTTATTTTAAGCTATATCATTTCCTTCGTTATTTAATCCTTACATCTACCTAAAGGAAAACTAAAATATGCTAGTTACATAGATGCAAAAAATAATAGAGAATAATAATCCCATACCTAGAAGTAATCTTCAAATCAAAATAAACAAAAAATAGGGGGATATATGAAAAATTGTCGTTGCCTCAAAATGATACACAGTGCTATAGAAAATAAAGGATGAATGGGGGTTTTGAACATGCCTAGAATCATGAGCAGGAATAATTTTGGTGGAAGAAGGAGACTCTCAAAGCTCAATAATTAATTTCACTTGGACATGCTTGAGAGGTGAGATGTTACCATGAAGGTGAATGGGTTGCCTCATTCGATGGCAGTGATAGTCAGTGTTTTGAGGGGGATAAGGATGAGGCAGCATCGCGAAGACTGTCTGGGAACCATCGGGGGATGAGGATCGGGGAGAGGAGAGGTCGCCAAGGCCGTTGGGGAAGAAGGGTTATCACTGAGAGGAGAGGTCACCGCCGAGAGTAGAGGTCACCGCCGAGAGATGAGAAGTCGCGAGGGTAGAGGAGGGAGGCCGAGAGGAGAAGTCACACCAAGAAGAGAGGGCCACCGAGAGAGAAGAGTTCGCGAGTATAAGGTGGGTCATGAGGGTTTGGGGGAGGAGAAGAATAGGGCATCATGGATAGTGGGTAGGAGGAGCCTGATAGATGGTCAAAAAAACATAGATATGGATTTTTTTAATCGTGGCTATAAATTATGATTTATCCACAATTTTAATAGAAGTTTGGATATAAACTAATCTATAGCCATGGACTTATAAAACTGTGGCTATAGACCTATTTTCTAGTAGTGAAAATCACAAGCCAAGGAATGATGACAACTCTCACATTCATAAAGATAAGTGTGTGAGTGGAATCACACAAAAAATATACTATGAAAATAGGTTAAGGAGGAAAACTACTAAATATGATAAAAATATTGAAGTTCAAGAGATTATGGCATTCTTTTCCCAAAAGTTGAAAAATAAAAAAGGACAGATAGAAGTCAAAGGGTATGTCCAATAATTCCAACCTCATTTCTCTACTTGAGGAATCTTGAGGTTACCCTATCCCCATATGATTTATTGTATCTAATTATTTATGAAGAGGTTTATAATTATGGTGATATATGATTCATGGTGTGATTGCGTGAAAAAATAACATGTGATTGGAATTGAGAATAGATTTGATAAAGCTAAAAATTCAAGTGGTATAAGGCTACAAGAAGAAGATCAAGTGGGAAGCAACATAACATGAATTTTACATTCATATTTTTTTTCTAACATTTGGTATCAGTTGTGATGATATAAAGGATACAAAAATCTAATGAGATGAAAGAGTTTTTCTCACATGTGGCCCCTCTAAATTTGAACATCAACAATTGGTGTCAAGCGCTAGAGTCTTAGGGGGTTTTGAACAAGATTCAAAGGCTTATTATGTAAAGACACTAACCCTAGTATCCTAGAGTCTATGGTTACTTTATTAAATTGGAACTAGATACAAGAAATCATATTCCAAAGGACCAAATAGTTTAGTAGTCTTGGTAAAATAAATGCATAATTGAATCTCAAATTACATTAGAAACATAAAATATTAAACATGGTGAAAGTAAATATTATGAATCCTTAAACTCATTCAAAGATTATTTCTTCATATCCTGGGTAAAGGACACAAAATAAGGGTGATCTCAAATGCTTATTAAGGGTTATGTACAGAATAATCTATCATTAGTAAATAAAGGATAATCAATATGGAATGGTAAATAACTGAAAAAAAATTAATCAATAAATTGAAAATGATGAAAATATGGAAGGAGCAAATGAAAATCAAATGATTCCATATAAATATTCACATGATCTTGAAACTTATGAAAATCCATATTTTTAATAAACTTTATTTTATGATATATTACATAAAGATACACTTAATAAAAACCCATAAGATCATGGGAAATAGTTTTTATAGGTAATTAGGTACATATCATGAAAATGTGTGACATAAATACAATGATATAAACTAAAAATACATTAGATGACCCTAATTTCACTTGATCTTTTGAAATTGCATGGGATATCCTTGGGACATGTATAAGAAAGGGGTGAGCTATAAATCCCAATAAGAGAATAATGAAATAATAATATGATGAAAGTAATAAATGTGAGTCAATAGGAATATCAACAAGGCATAAAGGGTTGATAATCATAATATTTAACAATTATGCAAGATATAACATGATAACATCAAGGAAACATATGAGTGTGGAAACAATATAAAACATGACATAAGCATAAGTCAGGGATAACTTCTAAGACAACATCACTTAGTGTAAAAGGTAAAATCATGGATTATGTTCACTCTCTAATCTCATACATAATGTCACATGAGAAAAAAAAACATTACCCAATGAATTGGAAGGATATATAATTATGTACCCACTTGTCACATTCATATCATGTACATGCATAAGTGTGCCACATAAATCATACAACATAGGGATGTATTTAATTAATTTTAATCCCATGATTAAGGAATGTGGGTTAAATACATGGATTTTCTCTATCAATGAATGATAGGTATATTTAGGTGAATTATCTTGAGTGGAAATGGGGATGGTTGTTCACTATACAAATGTTTGTCATGGAAAATCACAGGATAATTTTGGTAGCATAACGGAGGTACATAAAGATTCACAAAAGGATCTAATGAGAATGAATGGTGGTCTATAATCACTTGGAAATTATAATGAAATTAATATGTATGTGTAAAAACATATCCCAACTTGAATATTTTTGAATCAAAAGATATAATATAAAGAAGGTACTTTAATAAAGAGAGAAAGAGAGGATCCCTAACCTTGAGAGAGAACTTATAAAAGCTTGAAAAGAGCTTATTAAGAGCTTAGGGCCACCTTGAGAGTGCTATATAGAGTGAAGGTAAAATTAACTTATTTCTTCAAGGGTTTTTATTTAATATTAATGGGAGTTTGGGTGGTTCTATATATCAAAAGAGAGGAGAGTTCTTTATTAATTTCCAAACTTAGGTTTTGGACTCTATATGATAAAGTAATCAAAAACACTAACCTTAACATGGTTTTTTCTCATGGTTTCTACTATATAGTATTTATTTTAATTATTTTATAAGTCTAAGAATTTAACTCATTAAAATAATTCCCTTAGTAATTTTTAAGTGAGTCATGTTTATAAGGAATTGATTTTAAAACCTTGAAATATAATATAGGTTGTGGAGGATTCATTAAGGGTTTATAAAATTAATAAAATAACTTAAAAATACATTATTTTAAAGGGGAAACATAATTTTGGTCTTTTATACTCTTTATGGTATTTATTACATCATTTTTTGGATTTTAAGATGTTATAATGCATAATGTATTTAAATTTTTCCCAAAAAATTTGACTGTCTCAAAAAATTATGAAAAATTTACCATTGGATAATTTTGACGTTATAATTTCAAAAATAATATTTATTTTATTAAAATAATTTTATAAATTTGATAATTTACACTTTTATATAAAAAATCCTAATTTATTAAGAAATACTGGTTTTTTGACAATAATAGTTTTCGGACACTTATAACAATTAAATTTTACTTTGTAAAATTTTATTTATTATTATTTAATATTAATATTTTATTAAAATATATTTTATTAAAAAAATTCTTGAATTCTTCAAAAATATTGTCTTTATTGAAATTATATATTTTCTAAAATTATAATTTGTGTTTCATCATAACAAAATATAATTTTTATCAAACTTATTATTTAATCATTATAATGTATTAAAAGATAAATATATAATTATTTTATTAAAAATAAAAATATAAAAAATCATAATGTTAGGGTCTAGGTATATATCTATTTATTACACCAGTGAATTCAGTAAGGGTAAGGTGTGCGATGGTGAGATTTTCTTGGGGTGGTTCTGCAAACATAGTTTGGGTCATGATCTCGATCATATTGAACTTCTCCCATGAATGGTTTTTATTATGATTTAGTTATTTAATCTTGGATTAGGATTGGTCAAGGGTAAATCTTAATGATGATATCTCAATCATAAGTTCAGATAAATGGGTTTCATTGGGTATGATCCTACTAGTTGAGGTCATCAGTTCTTTCATCTGTGTCAATTGGATTTGTCATAACCCATAATATATATTAATCATAATGATCATTGTACAAGGGATATATTATCAATGTTTATTATGTGTAGAGATATTTTAAATATGATGGGATATAACTTATAATGGTCCAAAATAACCAAATTATTGCATGTGTTTTCTATAATTTTATTATTTAATAGTGAATTTATTCATTTGAAAAGGAAATTTCATTTATAAAACTTCAGGTCGTTACATTATTCCAACACTAAGAAATTTTTCCCTTGAAATTTTCATTTAATAAATTAAAACATATTAGGGATTTTCAATTTCATTTCCTCATCTAGTTCCCAAGTTACTTACTCAAACTTGTGTTTCCTCCATAGCACTTTAACAATGTGAGTTGTCTTGTTTCATTAAACTTTTTCTCTATAATCTAAGATCTTCATCGACTGCTCTTTTTATGAAAGATCATTCTCCAATGCTGCCACCTTTGGATTCAATACATGTGAGGGTTCTGGTGTGTGCTTCCCTAATACGGATACATGGAACACATCATGTACTTGAGATAGGTTAGGTGGGAGTGCTAGTCGATTAGACATAGCTCCTATGTGATCAAGGATCTAAAAGGGAAATATGTATCTTGGACTAAGATTTACGTTCTTCTCAAACCTCATGAATTTTATTCTATGATGATATATGAAGGAAAACTTTATCTCCAACCTCAAACCCTAAGTCTCATAAATAATTTTCTTCATATCTTTTATATCTACTTTGTGCAGATTTCATATGATGTTGAATGGTTTGAACCTTCTCTGTAATTTCTCATATAAGATCAGGTCCCATCTACTTTGTCTCTAAAACTTAATCCCATAATGTTATATGTTGACACATATTACCATATTAATACTCATAAGTTTCCATTTAAATGTTATATTAGAAACCTTTGTTATATGATAATTCGAATGGGGGATGGTGTTGATCCCAACATCCTTGTAAATCCATTGAATAATATCTCATAATTTATTCTAGATTTTGAAAGGTTATTTCATACTGACCATCCATCTGAGGGTGATAAGTAGTGTGGAATCTTAGTTCTATATCCAATTCTTACTGAAGGATTTTCAAAAAAATAGGTAAAACTCGCATATCAATCAGATACAATAGAGAGTGGAACTTCAAATAGTCTTACCACTTATCTTATGTATATTTTGGTGAGTTGGTCAAGAGATAAATCTTCCCTAATAATAATGAAGCATAGTGGATTTTTAAGTATATAAACTAACACATAGATGGAATTATTGTATTTAGATTTACTAGGGAGTCCTATAATGAAATCCATGGTCATATTTTCTCATTTTCATACTATTATGGGAAATGTTTACATCATACCCTTATACTTCTATCATTCACCCTTAACTTGTTGACATACCAAGAATATAGATACAAATTTTGTGACCTACCTCTTCATGTTATCCCACCAAAAATTGTAATTCAAAACTCTATACATCTTAGTGATTCTAGGATGAAAAAATAAGGATGAGGTGTGCTCATTATCCAGAAGTAACCTCTTTTATTATGGTTTTTTTGGGACACATATTTGGTTTCTAAACCTTATAAATCCATATTTATAAAATTTGAACTTCTAAATATTCACTACAATTTTATGTTTCGCCTCATCATCTTTTTGGGCCTCTTTGATCCTCTCAAGAATGGATGGTGTGATTAGTTATTTGAGCTTGGTAATATAAAGATAATTTTATTATTCCCATGTCCATAATTTTCATGTCTATTAATATTTGATCCATTTAAATCCTCATCATGGATAGAGTTACAAGATCCTTTCTAATATGATCATCTTCCACATTGTTCTCTTTCCTGGGATGGTAATGGATTGAACAACCATAATCCTTGATAAACTCTAACCACCTCTATTGGTACTTATTTATATAGTTTTGTATGAATATATACATGAAGATTTATGGTCTTTATATATGTCACACTTCTCCCCATAGAGATAATGTTTCCAAATATTCAATGAAAAGATCACTAGAGACAATTATATATCATCAATTGGGTATTTCTTCTCATGGATATTTAATTGGTGGGAGGAATAATCTATCACTTTGTCATCTTCCATGAGTACCCAACCCAAGAAATTTTTTAACACATTATTATATATAAAAAATCCTTCCCTACTGGTGGGTAATGTGAGAACAAGTTTAGTGATTATTCTATTCTTCAACTCTTTAAATCTCTCTTCACATTCATTAGTCCAGAAAAACTTAACACCCTTATGATTTAACTTGTTTTGTGGGATTAAAAATCATGATAAGTTTCTCAAAAATTGATGATAGTACCCAGTTATTCTAAGAAAACTTTATATTTCCATCACAAATGTTGTTCTGAGACATCCTTTATTTTCCTTTTTCAAAGGATACAAAAATATCCCATTTTTCGTGATAAAATTTCCTAGAAAGGTTAATTTATCCATCCAAAACTCACATTTACTGTACTTTGAAAATAAATTTTCCTTTTTCAAACTCTTCAGTGTGGATTTCAAATTTTATACTTGTTCCTCCTTGATTTTGGAGTAGATAAGAATATCCTCTATAAATACTATCATAAAATTTTCAAGGTACTCCCTAAATACAATATTAATCAAGTCCATGAATATTTATAGATCATTAGTGAGTCCAAATGGAATCACTATAAACTTTTAGTTCTCATACCTTGTATAAATAGTAGTCTTAGAGATATCATCCTCCTTCACCTTTTATTGATAATGTCCTGACCATAGATCCACCTTACAAAAGTATTGGGCTCCACATATCTGATCAAACAAGTCATAAATATGTAGAATAGGAATATTTCTCTTTATCGTGAATTTTTTTGAGTTCATGAAAATAAATGAAAAGTCACATTGACCCATCCTTCTTCTGGATAAAGAGAACCGATGCAGCCCATAGTGAAGCACATGGGAATATAAACCCTTTATCCAGATTCTCCTAAAATTTTTTATTTAGTTTCTCAAGTTCAACAACGACCATTCTATATGGATTCTTGGATATTTGTAAACCTCTAGTTATATGTTCGATCAATAACTCAACCTCTCATCTAGGAGGAAGACTATGAAATTCTTCAGGAAACACATCAGTGAATTCCCTTATAATGGACATGTCATTAAGGATGATATTTTCTTTAGTCTAAATCATTTGATCTACATATTATTTCTCATAAGATAATAATATCCATGATTTAGATGATGATACCAAATAAGATTCATCCTTCTATTTTCACTTGTATTGAATCAGGGGGAGATTTTTGATATGGTGGGTGATTTCCTTCTCTCATAAATTTATGTTGGATCTATACAAGGAAAGTCAATCCATGCCTATAATTTCATTGAATTCCACTAAAGGGAGTATCAAAATGTTTTATAATAAATTTATCCAACAAATTTGGATAGGGGATGAGTTATATTCTAGGGATGTAACAATTGACCAATTAAAAATCTTCACTAATAACTCGACTTCCATGTTTTGATGTGGTGTTTGAATAATTGTACTAAAATTATGTGATATGAGAGAATGTGTAAAACTAGAATCAAATAGTATGTTTTTATCCTTGAATGAATAACTAGAGTACTTATAACCAATTAATTATTAAGATCCACCTCAATAGTTTCGACGTCATAAACTTGCCATTTCTCTCTTGGCCTTGGAGGTTTTTGTCATCATTTATTGTCGACAACCCATGGCTTAGTTCATTGATTCACATAGTGTACTTGTTCCTTGAATTTGAAATATTGGATGTCAGAAAGAGGGTTTACTATAGTATTACTTTATTCCATCACACTGGTGGGTTTCTCCCATCAATAATCACTAGCTAGGTTCCCTTCCTTCCCTTACCGAAATCATTTCCTTATTCCCTTTATGAAATTTACAAGATGCCTCTTCCCACACCTTTTTCAAGTGGGATGTTGTACTCTCTTTCCACCATGATTTTTCTCCATTTCACCACTGGGATTAAAATCCATTACCCCCTTCTTATTTCCTAACTTGTGAGACCTATGAGATTCATGAATATTTATTTCAACTTTGAGGGAATATCATACAGTTTCCTCATTTTTTTCAAAGTCTCAAATTGCCAAATCTTTTCATATAATTGAATTCATCCCACCAAAGAAGCAGTCAAATTTACTTTTGGGGAGATCAAAAATCTAAAGGAATATCAGTAAATTCTAGTTAGGTTTACCTAATATTCCATGATGGATTCTTCATCTTTTTTTTAATTCCAAAGAAATCTCTCTCCATTTTAAGTCGAATAGTGTAAGGGATCTTTTTTGAATTTTTTTCCACTATATTGATTTTATCTAATCCTTGGGATTTTTATTTTTTAAAAATATATACAATTTATTTTATTATCCTTCCATATGAAAAAAATCTATCATGGCCTTCCCTTTATTAGAGCATTAAAGGATGAAGAAGATCTCTTTAATAGAGTTGATCCATTTTTTCATGATTAAGGGATCGGTAGATCCTCTAAAAGTCATAGGCATTTTTTATATAATGGTATCAATTGCAACTTTCACTTTATTGGGGGGGCGCTTTAAGAAATTCCTCCGGATTCAAGTTTTGGTTAAAAACTTGTGCTAATTTAGAAATTGTTGTTATGAATTTCAGATTGGGAATCTCGTTTTGGCTATCATCACATTACCCATCACATTGGTTGATGACTCGGTTTCTCCTGTTTTCAAATTTTGAATAAAAAAAGGAGAAATTAGGGATTAAAATTTTTAAACTATTAAATACATAAACATGAAACCATGAACATTAAAGTGGTAACTCATAAATGATATGTATTCCTTAGCCTATTAATTTCTAGTTTTCAATCTAAGTTATCTAAGTTCTATTTCATAACATAAAGTCTTGTGAAAATTTTTCCCCCTTAATGAAGGTTCATAATGATCTTGATAATTTACCAAAGCATATCTCCTAAGAGTTTCAAACCAAGTGTTAATCAAGGATCATTGTTGTGCACCAGGTGATTATTGAGTCAATCTCAATGTTCCCTTTTTAGGGTTATTACCCCTAGGTACAACTATGTTAGAGCTACATCCAGTTGTAGTATCTAGACAGGGATGTATTTGCTTGGAAAAAACTTAATATATACTTTTCCAAAATTTAGGAATTTTTTCCTATGTGTATTATTATCCCTAAGGATTTCACTAGATTTTTCTAATTATAATCCCCAAAAATAACTAGACTTAACTTTGATATCAACTATTATAACTCGTATCTTTAATACACTTTATTTCATGATTTATTACACAAAGATACACTTAATACAATGAAAAAAGATGGTTAGGCCTCGTGTATTTGGATAATTAGATACATATAATAACAAATTTAAATAGAAATACAATGACATAAAAAAAACTCCATAGCACGCCCTTAATTTCCCTTGATCTTCTAAAAATTTATGGGATAACCTGGGGATGTACATAAGAAAGGGGTGAGCTATAAAGCCTAGTAAGTGAATAATCAAAGAATAACATCATAAAAGTAATAAATTTGAGTTAATATAAATATAAAAGAGACATAAAATGGTTTAGAATCATAATCTTAAATAATGAGTCCTGATATAACATGATAACATCAAGGAAACATAGGAATTTGGAAACAACACAAAACACGACGTAAGCATAAGTCAAGGATAACTTCCAAGACAACATTACTTAGTGGAAAAGGTATCATCAAGTATTAGTTTCACTCCCTAATACAACACATAACATATAATGATATAAAAACAATACACAATTCATTAGAGGGCTATATAATTTTAGGCTCACCCGTCACATTCATATCATGTACATGCATAAGTGTGCCACATAAATCATACAACATAGGGATGATATTAATCAATTTTCATCCCATGATTAATGAGTGTGGGTTACATACATGTAATTCCCCAATCAATAAATTATAGGTACAAATATGTGAATACCCTTGAGTATAAATGGGGATGGGAATTCACTACACAAATGTTTGACATGGAAAATCACAGTAAAATTTTGGCAGCAAAATGGGGGAGTATAAAGATTTATAGAAGGTTTTAATGAGAGTTAAATTGGGTCTCTCATCACTAGAAAATCATAAGTACAATAATAGGGATGTGTAAAAAATTATCCCAATGTAAAAAATTGGTAATCAAAAGGTATGATATAAATAAAGTGTTTGAATAAAGAGGGGAAGGAGATGATTCTTTACCTTGATAGGGAACTCCTAAAAGATTGGGGGATCCTCTTAAGAGATTGGGGGAACCTTGTGAGGGATATAGAGAGGTTATTTCAAAGTAACTTTGTGATCTAATGTTTTTTATTGAAGATTAATGGGAGGTTGGGCGGGTTTATATAGAAAAAATGAGTATAATTCTATATTAATTTCCAATCTTTGGTTTTGACTCTATGTGATGAAGTAATAAAAACCAAAAACCTTACCATGGTTTCTCAAAAAGATGATTTTTTAATTATTTTATAAGGATAAGAATGGAACTCATTAAAATAATTACCTTGGTGATGTTGAAGTGAGTCAGGTTTATAAAGAATTGATTTTAAAACCTTAAAATATAATATAGGTTTTGGAGGATTCATTAAGGGTTTATAAAATTAATCAAATAACTTCAAAAACACATTATTTTAAATTATTAATGTAATTTTGGTTATTTATACTCTTTATAATATTTATTACATCACTTTTGGTCTTTCATGACATTATAATACATACAGTATAATTATACCATATTAAAATTTTAGCCAAAAAATGATTATCTCATAAAATTATGAAAAAATTATCATTGGACAATTTCAAGTGATAATTTCAAAAATGATATTTATTTTATAAAAATAATTTTATAAATATGATAATTTAAACTTTTAAATCAAAAAACTCATTTATTGAGAAATTATTTTTTTTGACAATAAAAGTTTCTGAACCGTTATAACAATTACATTTGACTTTGTAAAATTATATTATTAATTATATTTAATATTATTTAATAATATTATTTTGTTAAACTATAATTTATTTCAAAAATTCTTGAATTCTTAAAAAAATTGTCTTGATTGAAACTATATATTTTCCAAAAATAAAATTTGTGTTTCATCATAACAAAATCTATTTTTTATCAAACGTATTTTTTAATAACTATAATATATTAAAATATAAATATAATAATTATTTTATAAAAAATAAAAATATAAAATTCATACTATTAGGGTCTAGATACATATCCCTTTATTAAACCAATGAATTCCCTAAGGGTAAGGTGTGTGATGGTGAGATTTTCTTATGGTGGTTCAATGGACATTGTTTGGTTCGTGATCTCGATGAGCTTGAACATATCCCATAAAAAAGTTTTCTTGTGCTTTAATTTTTTAATCTCATATTGGGATTAGCCAAGGACAAATCCAAGTAATTTTACCTCCCTCAGAAGCTCTGATAAATTGTATTCATAGGGTACAATCCTACTGGTTGAGGTCATCGGTTCTTTTATCTGTGTCAATTATACTTATCGTAAGACTTAGTATATTACTAATCATAATTATCACTATTCGATGGTTATGATTTGTAATGGGATTTTAAATCAAACATGATATAAATTATAATGGTCCAAAATAACCAAATTAGTGAATATGTTTTCTATAATTTCATTATTTAATAAGGCATTTATTCATTTAAAAAGGAAATTTCATTTATAAAAATCCAGGTCATTAAACAATTATCTATGGATATTATTCAAAATAATCACATGGACATTAATAAATGATTTCATAATTATATAATGGATAATTATATACATCTAAAACTTACCATCAAGGAATTGTGCTGAGACAGTATAAACTATGGGTAGGTATACACCAAAACCCATTTAATAAGGTTATCCAACTAGTTTATCTCATCATACTTACCAGTGCATTAAGGGGATATGTAATTATGGGCCTCACCTATAACTTAATATGTATAATGCAATCATAATATGAATAAATAATACAAATTAATCAATATTCCTTTAAAATCAATAACTTTCTGAATTGGAAGAACTATTATATGGAATGTGAATACTTTCCCCAGAAAAACTAAACATAAACCATCCATAAAAATATGGTGTATGGTATCTTTGGATTATATCCTTATTAAATCATAATATTCAACAAATTATATTAATATAGATTAAAATAATTTAAAATAACACTAGAAATTTTCTTTAGGAAAATATATCTTTTCAATTTATAATCAATTATTTAAAATCTAAAAAGTTCCAAAATATTAAGGAAATTTTTTTATTTGAAAATAACATTATAAAATTTTAAAGGAATCTTAAAAACATTTATTTTTCATGATTTGGGTAAATTCCATTCATGTAATATAAGTTAAAAAATATTCCTTCCACACTTTTATAAGAAAATTCAAAAGGTACCTCATTCAGAAAATGACAAGAAGATTAATTTTAAACAATTTTTTAAAATTAAAACATGGGTAAAAAATTATTAAATAAATAATTGTAGAATATTGAAAATATTATTTAAAAAAATTAATGAAAATATGGTCATGGAATAAAAATATTTTCAACCAAGTAGAAAAAAAAAGTTGGTTTTCCTTAAACAAATTTATTCAGTATCTTGAGTAATTAAAGAGAGGAAAATAAAAATTAAACCTGTAATTTATAGAAATAAAATTAGAATAATAAAATAGATTGGTTTTATGATATAAATATTATATAATTTCCAAATTAGATACATAAATATAAATAATATCAAATAATAATGACATTGTAAAAAAAACTTTTACCGGTGTGGTAAATTTTAAATCATAGTCCCCATGAAAGAAATAAATTAAAATGAAACTTTAAATACCATGAATATAAATATATTAATGATATAACATATAAAAGTGGTAGTATTTATGCCACATAAAATAAATAAGTGATGAATATGGAATATGTCTCACAGAAGTAAAAGTAAGATGAGAAACCCTTATCTTAAGTATGACTTCCTTCATATGTGTTAGAATCTTCTATATAATAAATATAAAATTATTATAAATATATTATAGAACTATAATAATATTTATAATACCATAAATTATTTAATTTTAATATTTTATCACCTATTTATTAATGATTCTTTATTTAAATCATTGTTTCTGGTGATAACGGATTCCCCTTTCATGAAAGTTTTTTGGTTTGGTAGATTTGGTCCTTGTACTTTGATCATGGTTCCATAATATCCAAAATTTTAATCATGAAATAAATATAATAAATATTAATTATATATATTTATATTTTTACATAAAATTTAGAGATAGAAAAATGAATTACACTGTTCATGGATACAGTAGGTCGTACGTACACATAAATGTTGTTTTTACTTTTCAATGGATGGAATAAAATAAAGGTAAATAATAATTCACCTTTATAAAATAATTATTATTTCATATATATAATATTCATTAAATATATCCTTATTATCATCCATGTAAATCAGAAATGAAAAATGAATTACATCGCTTTGTGGAGATGGGGGTCCACACGTACGCACAAGTGATGTTGTAATTTTCCAAAAGATCAGAAGGTAATAAAGAAGATATTATATTATCATTATAGAATCATAAAAATGTAGTAAATATAATATATAAAAAATTAATCTCATCATATTAACCATCCATAAAATATGGTGATGAAAAATGAATTTTATCGCTATGTGGAGATGATAAGTCATACATATGCACCCGCGATACTTTCTCTTCTCATTTGATAGAAAATTGAGTGGATAATGGTGGTTTAAGAATCATAATAACATTTAAATATATTAAGGATACTTAATTTATTATTTTATGATAAATACCATATATTTAAAAAAGGTAAAATGAGTAAAAAGAAAGTGATCAGTCAAGATGATTACCTTTTCTTTAAAGGACTTCATTAGATCCTTTCTTATGGAACATATGGTTGATATTTTGGAAATCCAATAACCTATAAAACATGGATATAGATTTTTAGAAGAATTTTTTTTAGGTTTTTTCCATCTAATAGGATCTAGGTAGTGTATAAAAGATATTAGAGATGGTGCCTTGTTATACTGAATGAAATGACACACATGGAATTAGTAAAAATATTTAAATATAATAAATTCATTTTTATGTGAAAGTGGCATAATATAGCCATAATTTAAAATATCAGATAGTATATGGTTTAAATACCTACAACTAATAAAATTTTTACATGTTTAAGTGGTATTTTATGTTGGAATACTAATGATGATCCAACATATTTCAGGTGCTTTAGGTTTTAATGATCTCAAATAACCTGCATACTTTACTGATGATCTTGTTTTCTATGTGTGTTTATTAGGTTTTATTTTATTCTAATGAATTTTAACATTAATTTCATTAAGTAAGGATTCTGAAAATGTTATCTGAAAACTTCCTAAAGTATGGAAGTTTGACTATGTGATGTTTTTTGCTATGTTATGAAATACAGCTACATTAATCAAATACCTACATAAAGGAAATGGATATGTCATTTGAATACCTTCTGAAATCACCTATGTGAAAATTACATACATCTAAAAGATCAATTACATGATGAATCACCTACATGATCATTTAGATATGTAAAAAAATTACATTGATTAATTAGATACATGAGCAATATCCTATATGAGTAATTGGATACATAAATTGGTTATGTGAAGAAATCAGTTACATGAATCTTCTACTTCTCTTAAATTAGCTACATTAGTTTCAATGAATCTATTGTGTAAAGAAAATGGATATGTTGTTTCAAATTGGATACATCATATTGGTATAAGTGAATGAAATGCCTACATGATTCAATTTTTCAACATGAAGAAAATCAACATTGTGGATTCAGAACATCAAATCGACTATGTGGTTTTAGTGCAACAATTTATCTATGTGGTTTCAATTCTTAAAATTGACTATGTCATGATACTAGTTAGTATTTATTACTGTTCAAACACTCAAGTGATTATTTTAATGATACAGTACAAATATCAAATGCTTTGTTTCCTCTTTAAAATAAAATATAATATTATAAGATCTAAGTACCGAGATAGAAGAAAGAGATTGAAATATTTTATTTTTCCCTATTATTGGTGAGTAATTTCAAGTAAAAAAATGTTTCACTGATGCCTATTTTTCTACAGGTCATTTTCATTGTGTTTAAATAATAGTTAGTTCATGTATTTCAAATAACAAGTAACATAAGTGCATGTGTGCTAGTGCAATCTTATGCATGAGAAGTGAAGTAAACAAGAGAATATAGAGAATTATTTTCTCAAATATTCAACTATGAAACTATAGTTTTCATGAAAATAAATAATAATAAGTCTTGATTCATTAATTATGCTTACTGAAAATCTTTTTTGTGAGTAGAATACTCTCCACGAGTTACTTACACTTCAGATTATTTCTCTTGGAGATCTATGTTTTGTCAACTATTTTTTGTAGCTATAAGCTGAACACTATAGAATCTTTTTATTTTATCTTTATTTGTAAAGGTTCCTAGTAAAATAACCTTTAAAGGATGTTGTTTATAAATGATTTCTGGTGTTGGTTTGAAATCTCCTATGATTGTATCAAGTGTCGACTATTTTCACTCAATTGTGTAGTCACTTGAGAAATGATTGGAAATCCCCGATAAAAGGACTAGATAAGTTAAAATCATTACACTCATAGAGAATAGTGGTGTTGTATTGGACTAGGGGACTTATATTCCCAAAATAAATTTAAATCTCTCTATATCTATTTCTTTTATTATTTTATTTCCACTACACATTTTTTTAAAGAATGGTACGGAATTAAGTCTTAAAAAAGAGAGTGATATTTTTATAAATAATAAAAATTTTAAAAGAACTCAATTACCCCCCCCCCCATATTGAGTCTTATTATAATTATTATATGATAACATTCTATATAAAAGGAGTAGTGATTTTTGAGTTCTCAATAGTAAAATGTTGAAATCTAAAGATCTCTTCAATAATGGCCACTGTGACTGAAAACATGGAAGGAATTTCTATGGTCAGAGCACCTTATTTTAATGGTGAGAATTAAATTTGATAGAAATAGTGGATTAATATATATCTAAAGAACCTTGGTCTAAAGGATTATCTCAAATCCATGAATCCTTATAAAATTTCAAAGATAGAATCAGAAACTTGGGATGCATAAACAGAAGAATACTGTGATTTGAATTCTAAAGCTATGAATTCTATAATTTGTGGATTAGAACTAGATTACTTCAATAGAGTTTATTAATGTTAATAATTTTATGAGATGTGGTCAACAATTTAAGTTTCTTGTTAAGGAACAGATAACATGTGGTCTCTCTAATATAATACTACCAAACTAAATCTTGACACTTTTAGAATAATTGATGGTAAGAGTATCACATAGTTGAATGGAAGACTTATGGAAATTTGAAATAATGTTTCCACTTTAGAAACACCTATTACTGAACTAGATCAAGCTCTAAAATTTCTCAAAATAATACTATAGTGACCCAGGATTAACATACATAGATATTGCATCGTTTTTTATAAATATTCAAAACATTACAAAATTATATGCCCTAGGACCGTAATAGTTTAGTGTCTTTGGAAACTTGGAATGAGATTTTATATATTGGTAAAATATCCTCAATTTT
Organism: Viscum album; assembly: GCA_963277665.1. Classification (NCBI taxonomy): domain Eukaryota; kingdom Viridiplantae; phylum Streptophyta; class Magnoliopsida; order Santalales; family Viscaceae; genus Viscum; species Viscum album. Next base: position 750,690,850 of record OY728132.1, on the reverse strand, counting down.
TACCACAAAGATCTTCCCATTTAGTACTCCAACTTAACACATTTCTTCATAACCTGAGGAAAGGAAACATAATAAATGGTGAGCTCAGATGCATAGTAAGGGTAAGTAAAGGAGATACATAAGTACAACATAAGTATAAGGTTATGAGAACAATATCGTATCATTGTAAAATCATATCCTTTATATCAAAGAACATAAAAATTAATCATGGAATAAATATTGGAAGTTCATAAGACATGAATTATAAGGGAATCAAGAGCGTGATCCATGAGAGAATAACATGTGAATAAGACACGAAAGTATAGCTGACACATAAACATATAAAATGATTTCCGTAGTAGTAAAGTATTAATTCAAAGGCTATATTAGTGGAATGGGTTCACTTCCCAAACCATCTTAGTAGTCATGGTTCGCTCCCAATACCATCTTAGTGGACAAAGTCCTTTACTAAACCGGGTTCACTCCTTGTTATATCCATGTATTACGGAACCAAGTTCACTTATCATTATAGCCCTATATCACTAAACTAAGTTCACTCCTCATTCTATACCTACATTACTGAACCAAGTTCAATCCTTTTTCTATCCCTGTATTACTGAATTGAATTCACTCGTCATTCTGACCTGGTCATAATGAATCGAGTTCACTTTTCATTCTAACCTTGTCATACTAAACTGAGTTCAATCTTCATTACATCCATGTCTATCTCATGATATATAAATCTTTACCCAATGAATTAGAGGGATATATAGGTCACACATATTACATAATTAATTCATACAAATGTGTACCACAAGATAATAAAACATTCATCAAATCATGACCAATAAAAAGTGATGGGTTTCATAAACATCATATCATAACCCATGAAATGAGATGGGTATCATAAACATTTCATTATATTATAAAATATGGAAAATAGAAAGGTTTCATAATAATTTCATAATATAATAAACAATGAAAATAAACGAGTTTCATAACCCTTTTATCATGTTATAACCCATAGAAGAGAAATGGGTATCATAAAAAACTTGACAACTTAAATATAAACCATTCAGAGAAAGAATGATAATGGTTTCCTTAGATCATATACACAATAAATCATAAACTATATCAAAGGATATCATTTTATATGGAGAAGGACTTTGAAATATCACTTGTAGCATTTATTAAGTAAAATAACCTTTCTTTATAAATCATTCTTTAAGACATTGAATGTTTTGAAAATCCTTTTCTTTGAAACCACTTTGAAAATTTATGAAGTAAACTTTAAAAATAATTTAAAAAATTTCTTGAGTAAAATATCCTTACTAATTTTAAAAATTATTTTAAATTCATAGAACATTTTTAAAATATTTTTCTTTTAAAATAACCTTGAAAACATATAATAGAATCTTTTAAAATCATTTAAACACTTCTTGAACATAAAACATTTTTAAAACATTTTTCTTTGAAAACCAATTTTAAAAAATTAAATTTATTGAATATTGAGAAAAAATTCTTGAAAAATTGATATTTTAAACTTGAAAATGTGTATTCAAGGAAATGACTATCAGGACAATAGATAAATCTATATATATTAAACATTCCTTTTGTGTTAAAACATGTTTAGAAAAGTTCCTTGATCAAAAAATGACAAGAAGATTCCCTTTTTAAACAAATTAAAAAGGTAAAACATGGGTTAAAAATTATTTTAAATATAATTGAATAATTTTATAACATTTTTCAAAACATTTTTAGAAAACATGGTTTTTAAAGAACACATATTTCTAACCGAAGAGAGAGATAAAGTCATATTTTCTTAAAAACACTTTCATAATTATATTAAGTACCAAAGAGTGGTAAAATGGTACCATTAAATGAATATATAATGAATAAAAAGAGGATAAGAAAATTCATGAAATTTCTTGATATATGGATCATAATATTTCATTAATGGAATCATAATTGTAAACAATCCTGATAAATGATGAGATTGTAGCAATAAACTCTTACCACTTTGGTAACTTTAAATCATAATCCTCATGAGAGAATAAAATTAAATGATTCTTAAAACATCATTAAAATAATTATATTAATGATATAAAATTTCATGGTTCAGTATATACACCTCTTAGAATAATATTGGTGTGTAACATGGCATGTGTCTCAAAGAAGGAAAATTGAGACAAAATTACTTAACCGATTTGGTAACTTTTTGAACCAAAAATTACGTGAAAGAGAGATCATAAAATAGATATGTAAATACCCATAAATTTAAGAATAATAATAATATAATAAATTCATGGGTATTATATACACCACACAAAATAATAAGTGGTTAATATATCATATATATCATAGAAATAAAAGTGAGACGAGAAAACTCTTACCTTGAGTCTTAAATTTCTTCGTACACATTCAAACCTCCAGTATAATAAATATAAGTTTTTTATAAATCTACCAAAGAATCATATTATTTTATATCATACCATATATTGTTTTATTATGAAATTATATTTCCTATTTATTAACAATTCATGTTAAAGCTATGTTTCAGGTAATAGCCGCTTTGTTTTTCGTATATGTTTTGACTTATTATTATTGATCCTATTAGTTAGATCATGATTTAATTATTTATAGAATGTAAAATATGATATAAATACCATATATATTTATTATATAATTATTTATAATAATCTATAGAATATTGAAATATGAAATGAAATACACCGTTCATGGAGATGGTAGGTCGTACGTACGCATGAACACTGCTTCTATTTTCTTGTCATATTTTTAAGGAAAGAAAAGTAAATGATATATATATATATATATATTATCTTTAAAGTAGAATTATTATGTCATATATATCACATATTTTTATTAAACCCATCTTTAATACATTCCATGTAAAACTGGAATGAATCACATCGCTTTGAGGAGGCGGTAGTCCACACATCCACGAATAAAGTTATCATATTCCTATAAAATGAAAAGTGTGAAGGTGTGTGTTATATAATAATTAAAAAATAATAAGGAAACCATAAATATAATATATATAATATAAAAAAATAATTTTATCATTATTACCAACCTTGAGAGGTGGTAATGGAAGAACTAACGACATTGGTTCGCGAGGTGGTAGTCCGTCGTACACACGAACAGTGATTGCGTATCACATTTGATGGAAGTGTGAGTGAGTGTAGCTCATACTATTAACATAAAAAAATCAATATATTAAGGATATTTAGGTTATTATATAATAATTTAATAATAATAATTTAGTGGGTGGGATAAGGAAATAAAAGAATAATTTGCGTTGATTAATGTTGTCTCTTCTTCGAGCAACTCCTTTTGGTTTTCACCAAAGGGATTCCTTGGTTATATTTACTCCAAAATTGAGGATTATAGATTAAGAGTATAGAAATTTTAGAGCTTATTTGTGCATTTTTTTGGACAATCCAAAGGTCTTTATAGGTTTGAATAAGTGAAGGCGTGAGTGCCCTTTTATAGTGGAGGAGGAGTGGCATTCTTGTAAATATTAAAAGGAAAACACTATTGATAGGTCTCCCTTATATCATGTGCCTACAATAATTTTCCATTTTAGATAAAAAATATGATATGTTATAAATATTTCCATAAAATTTCTTTTAGACACGTTTACATGTTATTTTACCCCTTAAGTTAAAGTTTAACTACTATGTAAACTCGTTTTTACCTTAATCGTTGTAATTAATTTTAGTTACTTTCACTAATATTTTTGGTATAAAACTGAGTTTTAATTAATATAAATTATAAATTATTCTTATTTAAAATACTTAATCCATTTTTTCAAATTCTAAACTTATAATTTACATAAATTAATTTAAAATTAATCCTGCAGACTGGATGTAAGAACGGGTTTTTAAAGTAAAACAATTCAAATTTTTGAAATATTTTTATATCTAATTTCAGTGTGAAATTGATTAAAATGATATAAATTGGATAAATATATGTAATATTTATCTAAATATACTTTAAAACCAATATAAAACAAAATTTAACTATTTAAATAAATTAGAGGAAAATGCAGTTTTCAATTAAAATTCAGTGTTTTCACTATTCATAAAAAAAATACCAAAAATTCACCCAAAGTAAATTTTTATATTATGATTTCAAAAATGATTTTTATTTTTTCAAATAAAAATTATAAAAGTTTCAAAAATTATATTTAAAATAGTTTTTCATTAAAAGGCAGTAAAATTGCCTTTTAGAAAAATACATATTTTTATTCATAAAATTGGATTTATTCTTATATTATACCTATCAAATATATTGGATGAGTGTCAAATAATTGTATTGAATATATAATATATAAATTTTATTAAAAATATCATCAAAAGTGGTTTTTTTTTAATTTATTGATATAATATTGTGTTTGTACATACAAAAAAAATTCTTAGAAAATTAATTTCCTTATTTTCAAATAGTTATTACTTTAATTTCTAACTAATTGATAATAAACGGATTAATTTTCTATACATGTGTAAATTATATCTTCACAATTGAGTTAATATTATTATCAAATTCCATTCCAATGGTTGGGTGATAACTATAATAATATTTCAATGACAATATAGATTGTATTTTGTAGTTTGGTAAAACTCAACCTTGTGTGTAATGAAAATTATCAAAGGGAATTTTTATTATGTACAGTAAAATCCAAATATAGTGCTTCATTTATTTTAATATAATCTAATTGTTTCATGTATCACAATCTTAACTTGGGTTTGTGTATAATATAGTCCAAACATAGTGCTTTCACATATCAAAATCTATATTCGGTGTTACATGAAATGAAAAATATAAAAAAGATTAAATTAATTTGAAAAAAAATAATTCAAAAAATATAGGGGTGTTACATTCTACCCTCCTTAAAATGAGTTTATACTTCAAAATTCTTCTATGACATTAATGTTTTAATACTTGAAATTTCCATTCATAGAAACTCATATAGTAAAAATGAATAATAAAACTTCCTTTAAAAAAGGAAGTTGGAAACATAATGTTTACCAAAAGTAACTCATAACTAGTTTTCCACATAGAATAAAATAGGTGGGAAGTGAAAAAATGGACATGGAAGAAAATATTAAATAATCATAGAGCATGATTGAAGTCACCGATCACAAGAAATTTAATGATCAATGGAATGAAGGGCCTAAAAATTATAAATTTTTGACATTTTATAAGACCATTGGTTCAACATAAACAAAGGTATTAAGATAAATCATTTTCATTATCCTTTTCCTAAAGATGAGGAATTATTTTACTATCTAATAACATTTGGAAATATAATTACTTTATTTTATTCATTTTCATATGCAAAATATCACTCTTTGGATGTGCCTTGCTTGATTTCCACTTCATATCTTACTCAATGAAATGAAGGTGGATTTTTCATTACTAAAGTACTAACAGATCACAAGATCCATAATTAGAATTATAAATCGGTATATATATATTTAGTTTTCATCATATAACAATTGTTAGGATAGGTAATTCAATATTCATAAATCCTCATATGGTGAGATAATAATTTAATATCTAAAATGTCATATAAAGTTTAAGTTAAACTTTTCATAAATGTTTAACCTTGTAACCCTTTAAAAAGCTAAAAATACAAAACATTAGAAAGAAGTTAGCTAAATTTCTCAAAATCAGTTCAACATTAATCCCCTATATATCATAAATTATCTCTTGGTTGTCACATTCCAAACATGTGAATATCTTCATCGTATATTCTCTTGAAACATGGAAATAACCCAAATTACCATAAATCATTTTAGAAAACATGTATTATTCTTTATTAAAAACATTATTGGATATATTTCTTAAATAAAAGAAGTTGTAAACTTAATCCATAATAACATGGACCAATTTTCAAAAAATCAATAATCAGTTCCATTGTAATTAGTATTATCCAATTTACTTTATCCATATCGATCATCTCTTTATCCAAGAAAAACATAATTTTCTCAACATCAGGAACACATTAAGGGTTACCTTGTCTTAATAAAAATATCTCTTTTCCATTAAATCACTTTTCTAGGTCATTAGCACTATTCAATATATTTTTGAAAATACTTAGTGGAAAAAATATACTTCATGAATCATTTAACATAATTCTTGAATTTCTATACATATACACTTCAATCATACAACTTTATTCCTAAACCATTAATTAGGATTAATCATATTATTCCTTAATACCTCTTTCCTATAATATGAAATATGAATCTTGTATTAAGTTTCCTCAACCTCAATTTAATCATGCTTCTTGTGTTTAATGTAAACAATTCTATTAGAACATCCCATACATTTCACATGTCATTCGTGATCTCTTTATCTTCAATAGTATAACCAATACTCATGCCAAATTACTAATTATCTTCATTAGATTTACACTTAGTACAATGATTTTAATAATTCCCATACTTTCCGCATCTAAAACGTTCAATTTTAACCCAGTTCCTTCTATTTCCTATTATTAACTAAGACCATAAATTATAGTGTGAGAAACACTTGTCATAGAAAAAAACCACATAATCATTAAAAATTACTTATAGGATTCCTAAATCATGACACCTTCTTTTAAATCTAGGACACCTTAGGCTTATACTTAGAGGCATCCCGAAACAAATCTTCAAAAATATCCCTAGGGCTCTCACTAAATTTTTCACATTCTAGTTTCCAAAGGTTGACTAAACCTTTTCTTTGATACCAACTATAAGGACTCAAGATTAACATATATGGATATTGCATCAATTTTAATGAATATTCAACACATTAAAAAAGTAAATTCCCAAGGACCATAATATTTTAGTGTCTTTGGAAACTTAGAACACAATATTCTATCTTGGTGAAAGATCCTTAATGTTTTCCAAAAATATCTTCTCATTTAGTACTCCTACTTAAAACCTTTCTTTATAACTTAGGTAAAGTAAACATAAGAAAGGGTGAGATAAGATGTTAAGTAAGGGTAATTAGAGGAGATACATAAGAATAAAATAATCATAATTGTATGATAACAAGATAATATCATTGTAAAATAATACCCTATATATCAAAGAACATAAACATGAATCATTTCATAAATATTGGAAGTTCACAAGACATGAATCATAATGGGATCAAGATCATGAGCCATGATAGCATAATATAGGAATGAGACATGGAATTTTAGAAAACACATAAACACATAAAATTATTTTTATAGTAGTTAAGACTTAATTATAAGTCCATATTAGTGCAAAAGTTTCACTCCCCAAACCATCTTAGTAGTAAAGGTTCACTCCTAGGACTATCTTAGTGGACAAATTCCTTAACTGAACTGGGGTCACTCCCCATTCCAACCCTATATTATTGAACCGAGTTCACTCTTTATTTCATCCTTGTATTACTAAACTGATTTCAATCCTTTTTCTAGACCTGTATTACTAAACTCATCCCACTCCTCATTATATCCCTATCATACTAAACTAAGTTCACTCCTCGTTTGAGCCCTGTCATACTGAAACAATTTTGCTCCTTATTCTATCCATGTCTATATTGTGAGATATAAATCTTTACCCAATTAATTAGAGGTATATATAGGTCTCATCCATCACATATTTAATACATGCATGTTTCACTAGATAATAAATCATTCATCATATCATGACCCATAAAGAGATATGGGTTTCATAAACATCATATCATAACCATGAAATGATATTGATATCATAAAAATTTCATCATATTATAACCTATGTAAAAGTGACTGATTTTGTAATAATTTCATCATAGAATATCCCATGAAAATAAATGGGTTTCATAATCATTTTATCATGGTATGACCCATAGAAGAGAAATGGGTTTCATAAACAACTTTACATCTTAAACATAAAACATTCAAATAAAGAATGATAATGGTTTCCTCAGATCATATCCCTAGTAAATAATAAAATATATCAAAGGACATCATCTTATATGGAGAAGGATTTTAAAAGATCACTTGGATTATTTATTAAGTAAATTAACCTCTCTTTATAAATCATTTTTTCAACATATAAAAAGTTTTCAAAATCATTTTATTTAAATCCAATTATAAAAATTATGAAGTAATATTTTAAAAAATTAAAAAAATTATTGAATAAAAAATTATTTACAATTTGAAAAACTCTTTTGAAATCACAAAACATTTTTAAAACACTTTTCTTTGAAAATAACCATGAAAACTTATAGAGAAAGCTTTGAAAATCATTTAAACACTTCTTGAACATAAAACATTTTTCAAAACCTTTTTATTTGAAAAAAAAAATTAAAAACAATGAATTTATAGAATATTAGGGAAAATAATTTATTAAAAAATGATATTTTAAACTTTAAAATGAGGCTTCAAGGAAATTATGATCATGATTGTGGATAAATCCATATATGTCAAACATTCCTTTTGCACCATAACAAGTTTAGAAAAGTACCTTGATCAGAAAAAAAAAGAGATTAATTTTTAAAAAAAATTGTTAAAAATGTAAAACATGGGTAAAAATATATTTTAAAGATCATAGTATAATATTATAACATTTTTGAAAACATTTTTAGAAAACATGGTTTTTAAAGAACATAGATTTCCGACCGAAGAGAGAGATAAAGTCATATTTTTTAAAAACCATATTTTTAATTGTACTAAGTACCAAAGAATAGAAAATGGTACATTTAATTGAATATATCATGAATAAACATATTAAAAGAAAAATCATGATATCCCTTGAGATATGGATCATAATATTTCATCAATGTAAGAATAATCACAAATAACCATGATAAAAAATGAGATTGTAGCAATAAACTCTTTCCATTTTGATAAATTTGAATGATAATCTCCATGAAAGAATAACATTAAATTAAGCTTAAAATATAATTAAAATAAGTATATTCATGATATAACATGTCAAATGGTAGTATATACACCTCGTAGAAGAATATAGGTGTATAAAAAGGCATGTCTCTCAAAGAAAGCATATTGAAATGAAATTTCTTTACCAATTTGGTAACTTTTGGAACCATAAATACTATAAAAGAGAGATAATAAAATGGATATATGAATAACCATAAATTTAAGGATAATAATAATATAATAAATTCATGGGAATTATATACACCACACAAAATAATAAGTGGTGAATATAGCATATATCTCACAGAAATAAATATGAGACGAGAAAACGCTTACCATAAGTATTGACTTTATTCGTACGCGTTTAAACCTCATGTATAATAAATATAATATTATTATACATATAACACATAACCATATTATTATATATAATACCATATATGGTTTTATTATGATTTTATATTACCTGTTTGTTAATAATTTCGTGTTAAAGTTACATTTCAGGTAATAACTACTTTGTATTTCGTATATGTTTTGACTTTTTATTCTTGATACTCTTAATTAGATCATGATTTAATTATTTATAGAGTGTAAAACATGATATAAATATCATATATATTCATTATATAATTATTTATAATAATTTATAAAATGTATAAATATGAAATGAAATACACCGCTCATGGAGACAGTAGGTCGTACGTACGCATCAAAGCTGCTTCCATTTTCTTGTTGTATTTTTAAAGAAAGAAAAGTAAATGATATATATATATATATATATTATTTATATTATCATTATTATTTAATGTATATAACATTTTTTATCAAACTAATCCTTAATACATTCTATGTAAATTGTGAACGAATCACATTGCTTTGAGAAGATGGTAGTTCACACGTCCGCAAATGAATTTATTATATTCCCACAAAATGGAAAGAATGAATGTGTGTGTTATAAAATAATTAAATAATAATAAATGCATAATAAATATCATATATATCATATAAAAATATATATTTCATAATTATTCCCAACCATGAGATTTGGTAATGGAAGAATGAACGACATCAGTTCGCGAGGCGGTAGTCCACCATACACACGAACGATGATTGTGTATCTCATTTAATGGAAGTTTGTGTGAGTATAGGCCAAACTCTTAAAATTAAAACATCTTAGTATATTTAAGATACTTATTTTATTATATAGTTATGGAAAAAGAATAATTTAGTTGGTTGGAGTAGGAAACAAAATAAAAATGCACATTGATGAACATTACCTCTTCTTCATGTAACTCCTTTTGGTTTGCACCAAAAGGTGTACTTGGATAGATTTCCACCCAAAGTGAGGATCCTAGGTTGGTATTAGGTAATTTGGGATATTATTTGGGTGGGTTTTTAATTATCCAAATGTATTTAGAGGTGTGAATAAGTTAGGGGGTTAGTGCCCTTTTATAGTGGAGGATGAGTGGCATTCTTATAAATATAAATAGGAAAATACTATTGACAGGTCTCGCTTACATAATTTTCCTCCAATAATTTTCCATTTTATGTTAAATGGAGTATATAGTCTAAATATGGACATATAATGTATTTTTTACATTTTTTTGTGTATTTGGACCATAAAGTTAAAGTTTAACAACTTATTAAACTCATTTTTACCTTAATCACTGTAATTAATTTTAATAACTTTCACTAATATTTTATACCAAAAAACTAATTTGATCTTAATATAAATTTTAAATTATTTTGATTAAAAATATGGAATCAATTTTCCTAAATTCTAAACTTATATTTGTCATAGATTAATTTAAAATTAATCTCGCATACAGGATGTAACAATAGGTTTCTAAAAAAATTTCAAATATTTGAAATGTTTTTATATACAATTTCAACATGAAATTGATTCCAATGACCTAAATTGGATTAATAGATGAAAAATTTATCTAAATATACTTTAAAACAAATATAAAATATAATTTAACTATATAAATAAATTATAATAAAATGCATTTTTTAATTAAAATTAAGTGTTTTCACTATTCATCAAAAATAAAACTTCTCAAAAAGAACCAAAAATTGACCCAAATTAAATTTTGGTATTATGATTTAAAAAATTAAATCTATTTTTCAAATAAAAATTATGAAGGTTTCAAAAATTATATTTAAAATAGCTGTGTTTTAAAAGGTGGTAAAATTACCTTTTAGAAAATTACAACTTTTTTATTCATGAAATTGGATTTATTATTATTTTATATCTATAAAAAAATTGGATGAGTGTAAAAGAATTTTATTGAATATAAAATATATAAATTTTATTAAATATATTCTTCAAAAGTGGTTTGTTTAATTTATTTAGATAAAATTGTGTTTTCATATACAAAAATAATTTTCTTAGAAAAAGGAATTTATTTATTTTCAACTAGTTCTTACTTTCATTTATAACTAATTGATAACCAAAGGATAAATTTTATATATATATATAGCTAAATAATATCTTCACAATTTATTTAATCTTATTCATAACTTCCATTCCAATGGCTAGGTGGTAACTATAATAATATTTTAATAACAATATTGATTGTATTTTGTAGTTTAGTAAAACTTGGTCTTGTGTGTAATGAATGTTATAGAAGGGACCTATTATTATTTATAATTCAATCCAAACATATTGTTTCATGTATCTCAAGCTAATATAAGTGTTGCGTGTAGTGAAATCTTAACTTAGTGTTGTGTATAATGCAATCCAAACTTAGTGATTTCACATAAAAAATCTACATTTAGTGTTGCATGAAATGGAAAATATAAAAAAGATTAAATTATTTTGAAAAAAATAATTCACAAAATCTTGAGGTGTTACAATTTCCACCAAGTTGGAGTGGTATTTTGGTTTCTGTCAGCCAATCAAAAGAGGGAAAGGGTTTTAAAATAAAATATATTATCGGTACTCTGAAGATATATAAGGCAGAGATGGAAGCTAAAGACGTAGAAAATATATTAGTTAAGAAGGAAAATGATACTTTAAAAGTCACAACTTCAATGGATGATAATAAGTGTAACGAAATTCAAATAGTGGATTCATCTTATGGAAATTCTTTAAGTAGTATTGATTCAGATAGTGAGCTTGTTCAATTTTCTAGAAAATTCAAGAAGTTCTATAAATATATAATAGGTTTTAAGAAACCTTTAAATAGATATTATAAGTCATATGAAACTCTAATGAAGTAATTTTTTATGAGTGTAAGAAGCTTGGACATATCAATACTAATTTTATGCAGCTTCAAGATGATAAAAATTCAGAAAATAAATAATTCAAGAAAGTTGGTTATAAGAATAAAACTAAGAAATTCATGAAGGAAACATGGAGTTCTTTTGAGGATTCTAGTGATGTTTCATATTCAGAATCAGAAGTTGAGGATTCTAATTAGAAAGCCAACATGTTTTTTGTGGCACAAACTAATGAGGTACATTCTTGCTACTCTTATGAACATGAAATTAAACCAGCAAATGAAAATTTCTCATTTGATGAGCAGGTTGAATATTGTTTATCGTTAGAAGATGAGTATGAATTCTTAAAAATGGAAAAACAAATCTCTTAAAAATCCAATAGTGACTTTCATAAATATAAAGAGGACTTAAGTAAATAAATGTAAATTTTAAAAACCAAACTGGAAAATTATATTGTTTCATGTATTGAACAAGGAAATAAAATTAAAATATTACAAAAAGAAGTTCAATATTTTAAATATGTTTTCAGTGTATTTATAAAAGGTAAAAATTATTTAAATAAAATTATTTGTAACAATAAGACTCACTAAGATGGATTTGGAATATGAATTAAAGGCAAAAATCCCCAATTTTACAACAACTATTTTGTACCCAGTTCCTAAAATAAAAATATTTCAAAAATTACTTATTTTTATTATGGTGAGCTAAAAAATTATGAAAATGGTTTTAGTTTGAAAACCCAATAATTTTGTGGATTTAAAAATAACTTTTTCACAAAAAAATAAAATTTTAGTACTGAAGGTTTTGGATAGACCAAACGGATATGGGTTCCCAAATCCTTAATTATTAACCTTACTAGACCCAAGAAAATATGGGTACCAAAACAATTTATTTTTTAATTTGTTTTTGTAGATATAAAGGTCCAAGAAAACAAATGAAAAATAGTATATAGAAATTGGATTCTTAGGGCATATGATTGTAGATTTCTATAATTTTAAATCTTTATCAAATATAGATGGAGTTCATGTCACCTTTGGTGAAAATTTAAAAGGAAAGATTATGGGAGTTGGGTCTATTGGAAATCTAAACTCTATCCTTATCAACAAATTTATCTATGTTTAATTTTTAAATCAAAATATGATAAGTATCTATCAACTTTGTGAAGAGGTTTATTGTGTTGATTTTTTAAATAATTCATGTTTTGTTTTTAAATATAAAATTATTAAATTTAAGTTACCATAAAAAGAGAATGTATATACTCTAGATCTTAATTATTTGAGTAAACAAAACGTGAATGGCTTAAATGTTGAAAAAATGAATCATAGATATATTATAGAAGATTGGAAATTTAAAATGTGTATTCATAGAGAAATTTTTCAAAAAGAAATTTTGTTTCAGCTTTACCTAAACTTAAATTGAATAAAAATAATCTATGTGATGCATGCTAAATGGGAAAGCAACATAAGACAACTTTTAATCCAGTAAAATAGGTTTTTACTTGTATACCCCTAGAACTTATTCATATTGATTTTTTTGTTCCATATATATTATAAATAATAAGAGGAAAATATTTTTTTTATGTTTTAGTTGATGATTTTTATGGATTTACTTGGGTTTTATTTTTAAGTGTTAAAAGTGATGATTGTTCTATTTTTATAAGATTTTTTAAATTGTTAAAAAAGATAAAGATGCCAAAATTATTACTTTAATAAGTGATCACAAAGAAAAAATTGAAAACCATGAGTTCAATGCCTATTTTTCAAATCATGGTATCAAGCATACCTTTTCTCCCCCCAGGAAACCTCAACAGAATGGTGTTGCTGAAAGAAGGAATAGGACTTTGCAAGAAATTTCTAGGACTATGTTATGTGAATATAGCATGTCTACTCATTTATGTGATAAATCTATGAATACATCATGTTATTTCATAATCATATTTCTAATTAGACCTATTTTAAAGAAAATTCCCTTTGAGTGATGGAATAATAAAAATCCAAAAGTTGGATACTTTAATGTTTTGGGATATAAGGTTTATATCCTAATCAGCAAGGATAGTCTTCATAATCTTGATCCAAAATATAATAAAGGAATATTTATCATCTATTTTACTACTTTAAAATCATATAGAGGTTTTAATAAATGATCAAAATTGTTAAAGAATAAAATCATGTGAAATTTGATGAAAGTGATCTTTTTGATCACAAAGTAACTCAAATTGATGAACTAAGTGTTTCTTTTGAAAACATGATATCTAAACCACTTTTTGAAAATAAATGGGATGAAAAATTGGAACTTGATTTTCCAAAACCAAATCCTAAAAGTTTGGATGCCAGTGAACCTGAAATTTTTCTTCCAAGATAGCCGAGAACTCTTAAGAACCATCCTTTATAAATGGTTATAGGAAGCTTAGATAAAGTAATTATAACTATAAGAAGTATAGGAAACCTTTTAGAGTTGCATGCCTTATTATCTCAATTATAACCTAAATATATATAATAATCCTTAGAAGATAAAATTTGGGTTGTAGATATGTAAGAGGAATTAAACCAGTTCAAGAGGAACAAGGTTTGAGAATTAATTGATAGACCCTGTGACTATCCTATTATAGGAACAAAATTTATTTTTAGAAATAAGAAAGATGATATTAGTGTGATAACTAGAAATAAATTTAGATTAGTATATAAAGGTTATAATCAGGAAGAATGTATAAACTATGAGGAGACCTTTGTCCCAGTTGCTAGACTAGAATCCATTAGAATTATTTTACCCTATGCATAATATATGAATTTTAAAATAAATCAAATGGATGTAAAATATTATTTTATAAAAAAAATCTAATGGGTGAATTTTATGTTGAACAGACACCTATTTTTGAAAATCCTCATTTTCTAAATTCAATTTTTAAACTTTCTAAATCAATTTATGGTCTTAAACAAGCACCTAGATCTTGTTATGAACATTTAAATTTTTCTATTTTGTCAAATGGATTTTCAATACGTAAGGAAGATCCTAATTTATTTAAGAAAACTTCATATTTAGATATATTTTTAGTACAAATATATGTTGATGATGTAAATTTTGTTTATACAAATAAAAAATTGTGTAATGAATTTTCAAAACTCCTGAAAAATTAATTTGAAATGATCATGATGGGTGAGTTAAATTATTTTCTAGATTTTTAAATTTATCAAAAATATTTTAGAAATGTGTTAAATCAAATCAAATACATACTTGAATTAATTAAAATGTTTATACTTGAAAGTGGTAATGTTAATAATACCCCTAATAGTTCTAATGAAAAACTTGACTTTGATAAAGCTGGAAAACTAGTTTACATCAAGATTTATATTGGAATAATTGGGAGTTTATAGTATTTGACTACTAGTAGACTGGATATCATGTTTACAGTATGTCCTTCTGCTAAATTTCAATATAATCCTAAATAATTTCATTTTAAATATTCCAAAATAATTATAAGATATTTAAAAGGAAACATTTATCTTTCCTTTATTTTTCTAAAAAAATATGATTGTAATTTAATATCATATTCTACTTCTAATTTTGGTGGTTGTAGACTAGATAGGAAGAGTACTTCAAGAATATTCCATTTTATAGGTAAATCCTTGGTATCTTGGTCTAGTAAGAAGTAACAATAGATTGAATTATATACTACAGGAGTATCATATATTGTTACTAGTAGTTGTTGTGCATAAATGTTGTGGATAAAATGTGCCTTAATAGACTTTGGATTCAATTATAATCAAGTATCAATTAGATGTGATAACATTATTATTGTCAAAATTTCTAATAATATGATAAATCATTCAAGAAAAAAATCATATATACATTAGAAATATTTTTCTAAGATATCACACCCAAAAAGGTTATATTTATCTTGAGTTTGTCTCTAAAAAAATGATTTAGAAGATATCTTTATTAATCCCTTTGCACGTAAAATTTTTGATTTTATTAAAATAGAATAGGTTTTATTTTTTAAAAATAAATTTAATGTGTTTTAATTTATTCTAGTGTAAATGATTTATATTATTTATTATATTTATTGTTTTTGAAGTTTAAAATTAAGTGTTTTGTTATATTATTTAGTTTAATGTTATATGAAAATTATTCTTATTTGAAATATCTGTTTATTTAAATTTTAAAATTAGAAATTTGTTTCTTTAATTATTTTATTTATTTATTGGTTTAAAGTATCCCTAAACTAAAATTGGGTACAAAATTAAATTGGATTTAGGTATGTGATATGTAACAACTGGGCCCCGCTCACCAGTTGCCCCGCAGACATGTGGTCCCCACACAAGGGTCCGCCCACATGCATGAATGGGTCATCTGACTAATGACAGTCCCCACAGGCCAACACTTGTCCTTTCTAGTGTGCTTTGTCCCTACTCACACACACCCTGGGAAACTTCCTAAAAGGTCACTCATCCTGATCACTACTCCTGGACAATTACGCTTAACTGTGAAGTTCTAATCAGACAGGCTCCCAAAAAATAAGGTGCACCTTGTTGACATGAGTCATATCATTTATCCATTTAACCCTTTATCATTTGGGGGTGTTACAATAACCCCCCCCCCCCATTAGAGCATAATGTCCTCATTGTGGGCCCTACATATCAACCCAGGTAGTGCGCTGCACTTAAGGTTGGGTACCACCTCTGATACCAAATGTAACAACTAGGCCCCGCCCACCAGTTGCCCTGTAGACACGTGGTCCCCACCCAAGGGTCCTCCCACATGCCTGAATGGGTCATCTGACTAATGGAAGTCCCCACAAGCCAACATTTTTCCTTTCCGGTGTGCTTTGTCCTCACTCACACACACCCTAAGAAACTTCCCAAAAGGTCACCCATCTAGATCACTACTCCGGGCCATGCACGCTTAACTGTAGAGTTCTAGTCAGACAGGCTCCCGAAAAGGAAGGTGCACCTTATTGACATGATTCATATCATTAGGTCATTTAACCCTTAATCATTTGGGGGTGTTACATGATCAATTACAAAATCCTTTCTCAACCATTTGTTCATTCGCATATGTAACCTACCTTTGAAGGTGAACTATCATCTCTAACCTCTCGATCCTCATTTGACCTTCAACTGATGAGTTCAAAATGGTAAATTTGAAGTGTGTTGATGGTGTAATCTCAGGTTTATCTAAGAAATTCAAAGGAAATGGAAAAAAAGTTCCTACAGAAAAATCTATAGATATGGAATGGTTAAAGACAACTGAAATGTTGTTAAACAAATTGCTTGAGTTTCAAGGTTGGGATTTTATGTTTGATGAGAAGAAGTAGGGTTTTCTTTTTGATTAAGAATTAAATGAGTTTTTTATGAATTTCGAGTTTTAATTCAATAAAATAAAGGATACAATCACTTTAAATGTTCAAGGAAATACAATGGTAGTGTCTTATATAAAAATGGATGAGGTTTTTCATTGTCCCCCTAAGGGGGGGTTTTCTTTTAATCAGAATCTTTTTGGGAAAAGCTTAGTAGATCCAACAGATTTCTTTAAGTTTTAGTTTAGAACCTTTATTTTGAAAAGAATCGTGTGAAAGATTTATTTACTAAATGGAAAGTCTTATGTAATTTTGTGTAGAATGGTATAGCATAAAGACTAAGATAAATGGAGAAAGTTCTTTTTCAAGATATGTATTTGATATATTTCTTGATTAATAATGTGAAGTTAAGTTTTCCAAGATATATGATGAGATTCCTACATTGTTTTTTTTTTAATTAAAAGGGAAGTTAAACTATTACACTTATGTTAGATTAATTTATTTGATATTTAAAAATAAATAAGTGGATTTAAATGAAGGTGGTGTGGTGAAATGTCATAAAAGTAATACCCTATCGTAAATTCTCTTAAAGACTATTAGATATTTATGGGATTATACTTAGAACACTTTTAAGATAGTTGTTTAGGAGAATGTGACTCAGGGGGAGTCAGCATAGACCTCACTACCTAGTAATTCAATACCTATCGAGATGGTGTCTTCCATGGGAGTAGAGGAGACGGTGTGAGTAAGAACCAATTCTTCAATTCTAGTTATCAGTTCTGAAGAAGATCATTCCATTCAGATTTAGGAGATTGTGGCTACTCAGAATAAATCTGATGGTGAATCATATATATTTACTAAGGAAAATCAATATATAGAGATAGTTGTTGAACAAATTTGTCCTTTTTCCTAAGTAAGTATATCTCAAACAAAGCCTATAAGTTCTGAAGTTTAGAGATGTTTGGAGTTAGTGGAAGTACCTGAAGGAAATGATACAATTATTCATGCACCACCTATAGATAAAATAATGGATTCTAATATGGTTATAGAGTCTTAAAAGAGTTCTCATACACAATTGGTTCCATCTTCATCCACAATTTCTCATAAAGTATCTCCTTCAATGAGAAAGAGTTCATAAAGATTGAAAAATGAAGGGTTCACTAATGAATTAATGATGGACATTGAAAAGAAAATATTAGATTGATATTTTTTAACAGTAGAGATTTGTGATTTCAAAGATGAGATCAAATAACTTAAATAGTCCTCTATCTCTAAGTTGGATTTTAATAAGTTGTTTGGAATGGTGGTTTCCCAATCATCAATGATCAAGAGCCTTCAAAAATATCCCCCAATGTCCCAAGCTAACACAAGTGTACGTTCTAAGGAACTTGAGGAAATTAAAGTCTTGGTAAGTGTATTAAAGTACATTTTCCATAAAAAGGCTGAGTTTTGTGAGATTTTTTCTTTATTGGAATCTAAAAATGTTTTGTATTAAGATTCTTCATCAATGAAATCAGTTTTGTCTCAATATGTTATTGATTAAATCAAATATTTTCAATTTGTAGTTAAATATATTTTATACACTTTGAAATGTGTTGTGTTAATGCAGTTTGAATTCATAAAGAAGTTTCAATCCTTAACTATTGCTTCTCTGGTTTTTTCATTTCTTATAGATTTTTAAATTTTATTTGATTATATAATTTCAGAGTTTAGTTATGTTTATTCTCATATTTAGTGTCTTCAAGATGATATTCTCTCTCCAATGTAGTGGGATGAAATGAAAAATAAAAGTTCTAGTAATTTTCATGACACCTATAAAACTATTAATATGCTTAGTGTAAGCATGGATATGTGCATGAATGACTAAATTGGTCATCATAAAAAATCTCTTGGAAATTTAGTAGAATAAAGTTTGAGTGTTTAAAAAGAATCAAGAAATATGGCTAAAGAATACATTCAAACTTGAGATAAAAACATTTCTTTATTTCTCAAATATCATAAATAAATCCATTTTAAGATTTCTTTTATGTATACCATGGTATTAATAGATTAAAATCTAGAAAAATCTTCATAGGATTATTCATAAAAATTGTCAGAAGAATCTTCAGAAAACTCAATTCCAGTTACAAGTATGGAAATGTTTGTTTAAAACCCTCTTGTAGTTTTCATAATAGTTGAGACTCAACCTACTATTATTACTCTAGTTTTTATGTATTATTTCAAGGAGATTAAGGAAGTTGTTGAAATTTTGTTAGTTAAATTTAATAGCACAAATCAAAAAGTGTAGTCACTGACTAGTAGGATTATAGATGTGAAGGTATCTATGAATCTTGTTATGTAGAAAATTCTTGTGGATGTGACCTCTGGTATATCAGCTATAGAAATTTCTCCTCTTCTTAGAAATCTTGTTGTTATTAAATCATAAATTTTCTCTTAAGGGAAAGTATAACATCTTAATACATTTATCAATAATGTAATATAATTGGTTTCCCAAATTCATAATCAAACATCTCTTTTGATTCATGAATTTTTTAAGTCAAATGATGTCTCGACGATCAACATGAATGTTGAAGTCTTGTATTAGACGAGGAGAATAAGACCTCTTGGTTCTAATCTAGTCGTTACTTATCAATAAACTAGATTGAGAATAAAAGGTTTTTATGATCCTTTAGTACAGTCCTAGTCTACACCTTCTACCTCCAAACCTTATTTAACCTCCAAACCAAATTAAACCTCAAAATCACCTCCACTAAAACCAAAATAGGTTCCTTGACTGATATTTTTTATAAGTTTTGGGTGGATGTATTTTCATACTTCCAAGTAATTAAGGAAATGCTTCATTATTTATTTTTTTCTCATGTGTTTCTTAGTGATTTTTTTCATTTGATGTTATTTATATGTTTGATTTATAAAATCCAATCATTCCATAATTCCATAAATCAGTTTTTACACAACACTTAAATAGTTCTTACCTATAAGTTCTACATTAACATGTGTTATATCTATCAACCTTTCCCTTTTAATGAAAAAAAGGGGATAAATATTCTATATAAAAACTCTTTTAAAAAGGGGGATAAGTATTTTAAAAATAAGAGAAGTTTCTACCTTTAATAAAGGTAAGAAGTAACTATATAAGGGGTAGAACATTGTATTTTTACATGATATCATTTAATTTATGATAAACCTTTTCAAAAAAAATTATGTAATACCTACTAAAATATCTAACAAGTTTTACAAGTTTTATGGGTCTTTTGATCATCAAAAAGGGTGATATTGTTGGACCACTAATATTGATCCAACATATTCCATGTAATTTAGATTTTTATGATCTCAAATACCCTTTGTACTTTACTGATGATATTTTTTATAAGTTTTTTTTAACAAATTTTATTTTATTCTAATGAATTTAGCCATTAATTTCCTTGAGTAAGGATTCTGGATGTTTTTTCTAAAAACTACCTAAATTATGGAAATCCGGCTATGTGATGTTTTTGGTTACATGATGAAATTTTACTACGTTGATCAAATGCCTATGTGAAGGAAGTGGATACATCATTTGACTACATTGAAAAGTTTCCTACATGAAAATTTCATACAAAGACAAGACCAATTACATGAGGAATCACCTATGTGGTCATTTGGCTACATGAAACAGTTATATAGAGTAATCATATATATGAAAAATCACTAACATGAGTAATTATATATATAAATTGAATACATGAAAAAAAAATTAGTTACATGAATCTCTTATGTTGCTTCAATCATCTATGTTAGTTTCAATGAATCAACTATGTAAAGAAAATGGCTATGTCATTTCAAATCGGCTACATTAGACTTGGATATGTGAATGAAACACCTACGTGATTCAATTTGGGTGCATGAAGAAAATCAACTAAGTAGATTCAGAATAACAAAGCAGCTACGTGGTTTCAATTCATCAATTTTTCAATGTGGTTTAAATTCTTCAAATTGACAATTTCATTCTACTAGTTAGAATTTATTACGGTTAAAGCACTCAAGGGAAGTTTTTAATTCTGCAATAAAAATCTTAAATGTTTGATTTAATCTTTAATATAAAATTGAATATTATAAGATCCAAAAAACTAAGACAGAATAAAGAGAATGAAATATTTTATTTGTATCTACTATTGATAAGGAATTTCAAGGAAAAAGACATGTCACTAATCCCTATTTTTCTATAGATCATGTGAAGTGTGTTTAAATAAGAGTCAGTGCATATATTTAAAATAATAAGTAACACAAGTTCATATGTTCTAGTACATTATTATACATGATAAGTGAATTAAACAAGAGAATACAGAGAATTATTTTCTCAACGACACTATATTTTTCTATTTGAATAAATAAGAAGAAGTATCTATTTATCAACTATTCTTATCAATAATATTTGTTGTGATGAGAAGTCTTCCCTTGATATGCTTACTCTTAAAATTATTTATCTTAGAGATCTTTGTTCTGTCGGCTATTTATTTTAGTTTTGAGCTAAATATTGTAAACTCTTTCTGTTTAATCTTTCACTATAATGGTTCACAGTAAAAGAACCATTAAATTTTATTTCCTATAAAACCTTTTTAGATCCTGGTTTAAAGCTCTTATTCTTGTACCAAGTGTCAAATTCTTGCACTTAGTTGTGTAATCTCTGGTGAAATGACTAGCGGTCCCTGGTAAATGGACTGGACTAGTGAAAATAATCACACTCATGGAGAAGAGTGGTGGTGGAGTGAACTAGGTTACTTCTATTCCACAAACTACTATAAATCTCTGTGTGTCTATTTCTTTTATGATTTTATTCCCACTACATGTTTTATTAAAGAACAATACAGAAGTCGGCCTTAAATAAGAGAGGGAGATTTTTCTAAAAAAGAAAATTTTAAAAGAACATAGTTCACCCCTACCCCCCCCCCCCCCCCCCCCGCCCCTCTTAAGTCTTATTATGGTCAATCTCCAACAACATTTTAAACCTTATCCTTTGTTTTAACCCCTTAGTTAACCTATTTTAACCCAATCCATGGTAACACCTTTTTCACTCTTAAAGGGTTATAATTTTACTTATAAGATATCAATTAGCCCATAAATGGACAAGGGATAAAATTTTAGACCATATATTATCCTACTTGTCCTATTTAAAGATTTTTTATGATTTTTAAATAATTTAATAAATTATTAATTTTCATAAAATATCAATAATGTCATTTTTGACACTATTCGTTTAATTTTACTTTAAAAACATTAATACAAATATGTAATTAGAATCTATACTTTTAAATTTAACGCCCCGACCCCAGTTACCTAGAGTCGGTGCGTTATTGTGTAACATTGGCATGATCAAAAAATATCAAGTCTCGAAAGACCGATTAGTTTAGTAGCCTTGGAAACACTAGATACATTCATAAATGTTACATTACATCATAAAGTGAAAAACTACAATAACAAAGTCTCCATAGTCCACACTCATATCCTCTTTTGACTATCCCTGCAGGTCATTCATACAATACTTCTTCACATCCTGGAAAATATTAAAACATTGAAAGGGGTGAGCTCTGATGCTCAGTAAGGATAACAATATATCGGAAGCTTTCATAAATAAATATTAACATTTAAGGTAATGTATAACTAAAACAAAAGCCTTTTAAACATGAACTTCAACATAATATGGAAAAAGTAAAATGAGATAATGTCATTTACTTATTCACATGGATATTCTACTGGTCGAATAATCACATGCAATATCAATAACCACTTTCATAATGATGGAATGCATAATGCCAGACTATCATAACCACGTAGCCAAGGCCTCGTGCCAAGACCACAAGTAAGATTTTTTCAAGGCCTTGTGCCAAGACACTAGTTTGTCTCATGAGACCTACCGATGCATCGAGGATCTATAGTGGGCTCCACCCGTCACTTATTAAGTCCAATTCATTCCTCATATGAACAGGTTTAAACATATCATAAACCATAACATAATCGTATCACATAAAACATGCATAAAGAAAACATAAAATTTCCACATTTCAATCACAAGATATCAATACAACACATTGATATAATAAAAACACTTTAAAAACCATTTTCAATACCAAAATTAAATAAAATTAAAACTTTGTATTTATTTTTCATTTAAAAAAAAGTTATGGCTTGTAGAGGAAGTCGAAACTCAAATAATGCTCACGGAGGCGGAGAAGTCGTTGTCACCACATACATACGACAAGAAAAACATTCCTTTTTGTCGTTTAGTAAAACACTTCATATAAAAATATTCCTTTTGAATAAACATAAAATTCAAAGGGTTTTATACACCGTATAAAAGAAATTTGTGTATAAAAACAAAATATGTCTCAATGAAAGGATATTGAGATGAAGTCCTTAAAAAGATTATTTTTAAATAAAATAGATCTATTATGTGTATTCACTATAAGTACACATAAAGAAAGTAAAAATACAAGATAGGACATAATAATATCATAACATAATTTGAAAGTAGGAGATTAACCCAAAGAATGGTAATTGGGTTAAGAAATTCCCTTACCTCGTGTCTGAATTCACTCAACCGTTATTTGATCTCCTGAATATTAAACTAGAGTTAATTTATAATTTCTTAAGAACCTTTTTCAAGTTTATTATTCATTTTATATCACTTATTACCATGTTATGAACATTATGTAATTATTTATGTTAATAACGGTCGTTTTGACGATCTTAGGTACTTGAGTCAAAAATAAACTTCTTATAATTACACTTTGTTCATGTGGTAATATATCCATTATATACATAATTTTATTCATGATTTATATATCATATACATCATATATATCAAGTATATACATTAATTTATAATATTACAAAACATTTAGAGGTAAGAAATGAAATGCACCGTTCATGGAGACGGTAAGCCGTACGTACGCATGAACGCTACTTTCATTTCTATTTTGTATTTAATGGAATTAATTTATAATTATGTAAAGGTATAATATAACTCCAGTATAATATAATGTATAATACCATTTAATCCATCCTTTATACATCCCACATATGGCATTAACGATTCAAATCACTTTGAGGGGGCGGTAGTCCGCACTTCCTAAAATGAAATTATCGTGTTTACCCATAATGGAAATCATAAAGTATGCCACAAATGAGAAATACAGAATAATAAGTAAAACATAAACATAATATCATATATGAAAATTGTGTCATCAAAATGGCCACCATTAGAGGTGTTAAAAGAATATTGAACAATCATCGTTTCGTGAGGCAGTATTTTTCCACCCACAGAAACAGTATGTTCTTTAACCATTAGACGAAGTTGTATGTAAGTGTAAACCAAATCCTTATCATAAAAACATACTAGTATATCTTAGATACTGTTGTTGTTACAAAATAGAGGAATAAAAAGATTTTAAGGGGTTGGAGAAGAAAAATAAAACAAAACAACATTAGAGAAGACATTACCTTAAAATCAGGTAACTCTTTTTTATTTGAGCCAAAGGCTTCCTTGGGAAGACTTATTCCAAAAGTGAGGCTTCTAGGAGTAAGGGAGGGAAGTTTAGAGAGTATTTGGGAAGAGTTTGGCCGAGCCAAATGGCTTTGAAGGTGTGAGTAAGGTGGTAGTGGTGGGGGCCTTTTATAAGAGGAGAGAAGGGGCACTCTTGGAAAGATTGAAATGTTACTTTATTATGAAATGCTTTTTCGGATTCTAAAGGTCCCACACTTATATATTTCAAGGATTAGGTGATAAGGGTTTTAAATCTACTCATCCAATAGGTTTTTTACAAGTTTAAGTCTTAGATGTTACATTATCTTTTCATTTTATTTAAATCATAAATTAATGAGGTAATCAATGCATCATCATGGTGTCATAAATAATTTAATTTATTTAATGTCTAAAAAATATAAAAAAAGTATAATAATGTAGGAAATCGTTTTATATTTCTAATGAATATTTATAGTCAAAAATATGACTTGTATAACCCCATTTAAAAATTATTTTAGTAAAATAACTCTTGTTTGTGACATTTTTATTTTAACATTAAATAAAAAGTTTTTAATGTCATTTTCCTACCAAAGTGGCTCCATGGGGTCCCCAAGTTGACCCATGGATTTTATTGGTCGGCCATGATTCATCCAATAGGGTTAGGACAAGTGTAAAGGTATTTTCATATTTTTATAATATCATTTTTACCTTAAATTTCACTAATTGCCTTTAATCGCGTTTAATTAAACTTAAAAGTTACTATTCACCAAAAAATTATTTTAATCCCATTGAACCATATTTTACTTCCTAATGAAAACCATGTATGTTGGATTTTTGAAAATCAAATCACAGAAGTGGTAATGTTTCATTTAAACGAAAAATCAGTTTTTTAACTACCACTTAGTGGTTTTACTATTCATCAAAAATTGAAGTTTTTCAGAATAATGCCAAAATTTCACCCTAAGCTACAATTGATATTCCGAATTCAAAAATGATGTCTATTTTACAAAATTCCAAACATATAAGTTGCATTAATTAATTTCATAATTAATTCCTGCTGTCACAACAAATAGCGTGTTTTTAAGAAACAATATATATCAAACGATTGACAATTGTTTATGTCCAATTTCAAAGTGAAATTAATTCTAATGAACACCATTGGATAAAATGGTAAAAATATATTCTAATTATACTTTAAAACCACTAAATAGTATAATTTATCACTATAAATTATTTTGATTAAAAAAGTTGTTTTTAAATATTTTTCACTATTCAAAACAAATTGGAAGTTCTCAGAAAAATACCAAAAATTCAACATAGGCTAATTTTGATATTCCGAATCCAAAAACAAAGTCCATTTGGAAAGATAAAATTTATAAAATTTCAAAAATTAGGTATTACTATTCATAACGGCTACTTTGATTGGTTGTGGTGTGTGTTAGAACTCGAAGTTGCGTACAACACACGCTCTTGTATTATTCAAAGAGAAGTGTACCGTGGAAGCTTGGGGTGTTACATTCTCCCCTCCTTCAAATAATTGCATCCTCAAAATTTCATATAATATCACTTTATAAAAAGACTTGGGTGATTCTTCATCATAAGTTCCTCGGGTTCCCATGTTGCCTCCTCCATCTTATGGTTTCTCCATAGAACTTTTACCAGATGAGTCGTCCGGTTTCTCAGCACTTTTTCTCTTGTATCAAGGATCCTGACGAGATCTTCACAATAAGACAGATCGGGTTCCAGTTCTAATTTTTCATAGGTGAGTACATGCGTTGGTTCAGGCATGTATTTTCTCAACAGTGATACGTGGAATACATCATGAACTTTGGAGAGACTTGGCGGCATTGCCAAACGGTAAGCTACAGCCCCAATTAGTTCTAGAATTTAGAAGGGTCTGATGTACCTGGGAATCAATTTACCCTTATTACCGAAACGTATAACTCCCTTCCATGGAGATACCTTCAAGAAAACATGATCTCCTACCTGAAATTCCAAATCCTTCCTTCAGTTGTCGGCATAGCTCTTCTGCCTCAGACTCAGAAATTGTCTTTCTATATCTGCTTGATGGTCATGTGGAAAGTATTTTTCTAAAAAAAGATCTTTTAACTCTCTCCATTTCATATTTTATACTTCTTCATCTTCCTTTGTGTTTTGAATTAGCGACCACCATTGATCGGCATCTCTAGTGAGGCGGTAGACTGCCATGACAACCTTCTCCCTTTCGCTACTCCCCAAGGCATGGAATATTTTTTCTAAGGAGTTTATCCATTGCTCAGCTACTAATGGATTTGTACCCCCATTAAATGTTGGTGGTTGTTTCCTCATAAAGCAGTCTAACATTGATCCTCCACGTTGCGGATCTGGGTGCTTCATACGAGTAAGGTTATTATTCATAACTTGAGTGAGTTGTCCCGGTATGGTAATAAGTTGATCAGCACCAGTTGTATCTCCAGATCCACAATAATTATCTTGAGTAGGAGGTAAATCCCTACACGGAGTGCGTTTATTGATACGGTTTCCATTCCTTCCACTAGGCACCATTTCTAAACAATGGCATAAACTAGATTAGTTTATGAATCAAAATACATAATTCCATACTTGTAAAATACTTAACATAAATTGAACTATTTATGGATATAATCCATAAAAATGTTTTCTTTGAGGAAGTATATACCCATAACCCTTCATAGTGGTTTGTAAAGAAAATGAGAATTATCCTAAGCATATCCCCCGGGAGTGTCGTAACCAAGAGTGCAGCAAGGCCCGTTGTCGTGCACCAGTTCCCGTTCGAGTCTAGCTCAAAGCGGTGTTTTCAGGTTTTACCCCTAGGTACATCTGTGCCAGAGCAGCCTCTACCTTCTCGTATCCAGACAGGGATGTATTGCTCGGAAACTCACAAAAATCTCTATAATACCAAAATTCTAGGAAGTTCTTCTATACTAATCCTCAAAGTCTATCTTAGGACTATGTTCTCTAATCAGAGTTTATCTAAATATAACTTCCAAGGTTAGTACTAAACTTCCTCTGATACCAACTGTAACGCCCCGACCCCAGTTACCCAGAGTCAGTGTGTTATTATGTAACATTGGAATGATCAAAAAAGATCAAGTCTCAAAAGACCGATTAGTTTAGTAGCCTTGGAAACACTAGATACATTCATAAATGTTACATTACATCATAAAGTGAAAAACTACAATAACAAAGTCTCCATAGTCCACACTCATATCCTCTTCTGACTATCCCTGCCGGTCATTGATACAATACTTCTTCACATCCTAGAAATTATTAAAACATTGAAAGGGGTGAGCTCAGATGCTCAGTAAGGATAACAATATAGCAGAAGCTTTCATAAATAAACATTAACATTTAAGGAAATGTATAACTAAAACAAAAGCCTTTTAAACATGAACTTCAACATAATATGGAAAAAGTAAAATGAGATAATGTCATTTACTTATTCACATGGATATTCTACTGGTCGAATAATCACATGCAATATCAATAACCACTTTCATAATGATGGAATGTATAATTCCAGATTATCATAACCACGTAACCAAGGCCTCGTTCCAAAACCACAAATAAGATTTTGTCAAGGCCTCGTGCCAAGACAATAGTTTTTCTCATGAGGCCTACCGATGCATCGAGGAGCTATAGCAGGCTCCACCCGTCACTTATTAAGTCCAATGCATTCCTCATATGAACAGGTTTAAACATATCATAAACCATAGCATAATCGTATCACATAAAAAATGCATAAAGGAAACATAACATTTCCACATTTCAATCACAAGATATCAATACAGCACATTGATATAATAAAAACACTTTCAAAACCATTTTCAATACCAAAATTAAAGAAAATTAAAACTTTGTATTTATTTTTCATTTAAAAAAAAGTTATGGCTTGTAGAGGAAGCCGAAACTCAAATAATGCTCATGGAGGTGGAGAAGTCGTTGTCGCCGCATACGTACGACAAGAAAAACATTCCTTTTTGTCGTTTAGTAAAACGCTTCGTATAAAAAGATTCCTTTTGAATAAACATAAAATTCAAAGGGTTTTATACACCGTATAAAAGAAATTTGTGTATAAAAACAAAATATGCCTCAATGATAGGAGATTGAGACGAAGTCCTTACAAAGATCATTTTTTAAATAAAATAGATCTATTATGTGTATTCACTATAAGTACACATAAAGAAATTACAAATAAAAGATAGTACATAATAATATCATAACATAATTTGAAAGTAGCAGATTAACCTAAAGAATGGTAATTGGGTTAAGAAATTCCCTTACCTCGTGTCCGAATTCACTCGACCGTTCTTTGATCTCATGAATATTAAACTAGAGTTAATTTATAATTTCTTAAGAACCTTTTTCAAGTTTATTATTCATTTTATATCACTTATTACCATGTTATAAACATTATGTAATTATTTATGTTAATAACGGTCGTATTGACGATCTTAGGTACTTGAGTCAAAAATAAACTTCTTATAATTACACTTTGTTCATGTGGTAAAATATCCATTATATGGATAATTATATTCATGATGTATATATCATATACATCATATATATCTATTATATACATTCATTTATAATATTACATAACATTTAGAGGTAAGAAATGAAATGCACCGTTCATGGAGACGGTAAGTCGTACGTACGCATGAACGCTGCTTTCATTTATATTTTGTATTTAATGTAATGAAGTTATAATTATATAAAGGTATAATATAATTAAAGTATAATATAATGTATAATACCATTTACTCCATCCTTTATACATCCCACATATGGCATTAACGATTCAAATCACTTTGAGGGGGCGGTAGTCCGCACTTCCTAAAATGAAATTATCGCGTTTACCCATAATGGAAATCATAAAGTATGCCACAAATGAGAAATACAGAAGCATAAGGAAAAAATAAACATAATATCATATATGAAAATAGTGTCATCAAAATGTCCACCATTAGAGGTTTTAAAAGAATATTGAACAATCATCGTTTCGTGAGGCAGTATTTCGCCACCCATAGAAACAGTATGTTCTTTAACCATTAGACGAAGGTGTGTGTAAGTTTAAACCAAATCCTTATCATAACAACATCCTAGTATATTTTATATACTGTTTTTTTTACAAAATAGAGTAATAAAAAGAGTTTAAGGGGTTGGATAAGCAAAATAAAACAAAACAACATTAGAGAAGACATTACCTTAAAATCGGGTAACTCTTTTTTATTTGATCCAAAGGCTTCCTTGGGAAGACTTCTTCCAAAAGTTAGGCTTATAGGAGTAAGGGAGGGAAGTTGAGAGAGTATTTGGGCAGATTTTGTCTGAGCCAAATGGCTTTGAAGGTGTGAGTAAGGTGGTAGTGGTGGGGGCCTTTTATAAGAGGAGAGAATGGGCACTCTTGGAAAGATTGAAATGTTACTTTATTATGAAATGATTTTTAGGATTCTAAAGGTCTAAAACTTATATATTTCTAGGATAAGGTGATAAGGGTTCTAAATCTACTCATCCAATAGGTTTTTGACAAGTGTAAGTCTTAGATTTTACATTATCTTTTCATTTTATTTAAATCGTTAATTAATGAGGTAATTCGTTGTATCATCATGGTGTCATAAATAATTTAATTTATTTAATGTCTAAAAATTATAAAAAATATATAATGATGTAGGAAATCTTTTTATCTTTCTAATGAATATTTATAGTCAAAAATATGACTTGTATAACCCCATTTAAAAATTGTTTTAGTAAAACAACTCTTGTTTGTGACATTTTTATTTTAACATTAAATAAAAAGTTTTTAATGTCATTTTCCTAAAAAAGTGGCTCCATGGGGTCACCAAGTTGACCCATGGATTGTATTTTTTGTCCATGATTAATCCAATAGAGTTAGTACAAGTTTAAATATATTTTAATATTTTTATAATATCATTTTTACCTTAAATTTCACTAATTACCTTTAATCGCGATTAATTAAACTTAAAAGTTACTATTCACCAAAAATTATTTTAATCCCATTGAACCACATTTTACTTCCTAATGAAAACCATGTATGTCGGATTTTTGAAAATAAAATCACAGAAGTGGTAATGTTTTATTTAAACAAAAAATCAGTTTTTTAACTACCACTTAGTGGTTTCACTATTCATCAAAAATTGAAGTTTTTCAGAACAATGCCAAAATTTCACCCTAAGATATAATTGATATTCCGAATTCAAAAATGATGTCTATTTTAAAAAAATTCCAAAAATATAAGTTGCATTAATTAATTTCATAATTAATTCCTGTTGTCACAACAAATAGCGTCTTTTTAAGAAACAATATATATCAAACGATTAACAATTGTTTATGTCCAATTTCAAAGTGAAATTTATTCTAATGACCACCATTGGATAAAATGGTAAAAATATATTCTAATTATACTTTAAAACCACTCAATACTATAATTTATCACTATAAATTATTTTTATTAAAAAAGTTGTTTTTAAGTATTTTTCACTATACAAAACAAATTGGAAGTTCTCAGAAAAATACCAAAAATTCAAAATAGGCTAATTTCGATATTCCAAATCCAAAAACAAAGTCCATTTGGCAAGATAAAATTTATAAAATTTCAAAAAATAGGTATTACTATTCATAACAGCTACTTTTATTGGTTCTGGTGTGTGTTAGAACTCGAAGTTGCGTACAACACACGCTACTGTATTATTCAAAGAGAAGTGTACCGTGGAAGCTTGAGGTGTTACATTAAAACATATCTAATATGTCATATCTATCTATAAAATTCATGGTTCACTATAACTCACTTAAAAAATATTACTTTTAGAGTTTTTAAAATAATTTATTTTATTTTTATACTAATTGAATAAATATTATACCAGTGTTATGTAAGCATTTAAGGTAATTATTTAATCAATAAAAATTATAAAAAAATTAAAATAAAAAAATTATATTTCAAATAAACATTTATAACTAAATGTTTCCTATTTTTATCCTTATAATAAAAATTTATATTTATTATAGTCAAGAGAGTGACATTTTGTATTTATTATTTACATAAATTAATATAAAGGTCTTAATCAAAGAAATATGGAAGCAAGTGGCCATATATTCAAGAAATTGATTTAAATTTCTAAAATCCACCAATCCAATAGTACAAATACAGTTTTTGGGTTTATTTTGAGATCTTATCTCATGGTTTTAACTCTATTTTACCCATTTTACCCTTACAGAGGTGATAAAAATTTACTAAGGTTACTATTCATAATGACCAAAAAGAAAAATGTAAATATTTAAAAAAAATAAAATCATTTTTACAAATATGAAATTCATTTTTCTTGATTCAATTTCTAGAAGTGTCAGAAATTAATTTAAGATAAAAACACAAAATGCAATGAAAAACTATTTTTCAGAAAAATGATTCTTTAAGTATAAAAATGTTTTATGTCTGATTGAACCATAAATTTGATTCCAATGAAATTAATTGTACTATTCATAATATAGGATAAGTTTTTTTAATTTAAAAAAATTTAAAATAAATGTAACTTTGTAAATTCTTGAAACAAAAAAACAATTTTCAATAAAAACAATGTTTTCACTATTCACTGGAAAATCAAGTTTTTAAAAAATTCCCAAAAATTAAATCTAAGATAATTTTTAAATGATGATTAAAAAATTATATCTTTTTTATCAAATAATATTTCCAAAATTTTTAGAAATAAATTATAATATTTTCTCACAAAAAGCAATAAAACCCATTTTTGAAGAAAACATATTTTGAAGAATAAAATTTATTTACTAATAAATTGAGTGATTATTTCCTAATAATTAATGAATAAATATATATTTATTAGTTACTTTATATATATATTATATAGTGTAGTTAATATTATTCATATGCACCAATTCAACGGCTAGGTTATAATGGTTATATAATAATATTATGTGGTTTGTTTAAGATCGATGTTGCATATTGTATATGTCATCGAACATAGTATTAATTTAAAATATTGGGGTGTCACATTATACCCCCCTAATAAATTACACCCTCTTAATTTTAACTTTTTCTTGGTAATCAAGGGATTAACATTTGGAAATATCTTTGTTGAATGCTCATATCATAAAAAGGTATAGTAAAACTTCCTCTTAAAAAGAGATAAAGATAAATATAAAGTTTATTTGCCATAACAAAAAATTAGTTTTCCAAATAGGATAAAATTAATGGGAAGTGAAAATATAGACCTGGAGGAGAAAACTATTTTTAAATAAAAAATAGAGAGTGATAGATAACATGGTCAAGATAAAGTTAATGACCAAAAAACCATAAATCTGTGATGGGTGAAAAGACCATGGATTCAATAGAAATACAGTTAAAGGTATAACATTTTTATTTCAAGATACATTTCCTAAAGTTGATGGGTTATTTTAATATCAATATATAGAACACTAGATAATATACTTACTTGATATCTTTCTACTCCATAAGGGTAATCTCATTTTTTGGTTATGCTTCGATCAATTTCCACTTCATCACTTACTCCAATAAATGAATTTTTAAGATTAATTTTTAATGCCTAAAGCACTAAAATTAACTTTTAATGGTTTATATTGTCCATAAAATAATGAAAATTATTTTTTTCTATCTCTAAATATTTACTAAAACCAAAATGGTTGGAACAAGTTATCCAATATAATATATTAATCTCTATAACCTCAATAGTAACACCCAAAGTTCAACTTAATCCATTCCATAAGTATTTATCCTTAAACCCCTTCCAAAATAAATTTGGCCAAATTCATAATCTGAAAATATATAATGAATTCACTAAATTTACAAAATAAACTTAACATTAATCCCCCAAACCATTTAAAGTAACTCTTAATGTCACATACCAAATATTTGAATACCTTGATCACCATAAAACCATAATGAAAAATAACTTCTTCCAAAAATTAACAATCTCCTTATTCCTTGAATAAAATTTCAGATTATCGAATATATTCCATAAATCCAAAATTAAAATAATCTTCAGAAAAAATGACATAAAACCACTAATTAGTTTCAAGGTCACCAATATTGTCCTATTTACTTTATAAATATAAATAATATCTTTATATCAACATCAACAACATATTAAGGGTTATATTTCCCTCAATCATGTGTGTTTCATAAAATATCACCTTACCATTAAATAACTTTTCTAGGTCATCAGTACTATTTAACATATGCTTTCAAATCCTTGTAAGAAAAACTATTATGTAATAATACTTATATGTTTCATGAATCTTATAACCAAAAAATCTTTGATATATCACTTTTACAACATAATTCTAAAATCCAATACAAAAACACTTTTATCTTTCTACTTCAATGATTAACATGAAAAAGGTCCTTCCTTGGTCTAGGAGTTAACCCTAGGATTAAAGAATTGAATCAGATAATTCCAATGTTCCTCACACATAAGACATTAAAATCCTCAACAATTAATTTCTTTATAACCTTGGGTTTCTCTTTCCACATTTTTGGAATGAAGGAAATTGAGCTTTCTTTCCTCCACTACCCAAGCTATCAGAAAACTCTATCCTTATATTCTTTGGTGAGTCGGATATTTGGTTAAGGTGCAATTTTTTAATCATATATCATGAAAATTAGGAATAATCACAATATCTTTCACTCTATTCATTATCCCATTTTGTTTCTCATAATCACCATGTTTTCCATTACATTCAACATTAAAACAGTTTATTCTGGTTCCAACCATTGACTAAAACAAAAATATCATAGTATGAGAAGCATTAATAATTGTGTGAAATCATGAAATATCATTAATAGGATACCTAAATCATGACACCTTCTTTTCACTTTATGACGCCTTAGGTTTAACCTAGGTTATCCTTGGTTATTATTTATTCAAATCCTTCATAATGGTTCATAAATAAAATGTGAATTAACCTAAGAATATCTCCTATGAGTGTCAAACCAATTTTAAATTAAAGGAACACTCACCGTGAACTATAATTATGGTAAAGATATACTCGACCAACTCTTTTCGGGTTTATTACCCCTATACACATCTATTCCAAAACCCTTTCCACTTATAGTATCCAAACATGGATGTATTTCTATGAAACCCACATAATCTATAACTTACCAAAAATTTAGAATGTTATCATATAATTATACTTATCCTCAAATTCATTAATAGGGTTATGTTCCCTAATATATGTTTTCCAAAATCTAGTTCCCAAGGTTTCTACTAAACTTCATCTGATACCAACTGTATATAACCCAACCCTAGTATCCTAGAGCCGATGGTTACTTTATTATATTGGAACTAGATACAATTAATGACATACAAAAGGACCTAAAATTTTAGTAGTATTGGTAAAATAGATAAATACTTGGATCTCCCATTAAAACTTAAAACATAAAATATAAAACACGGTGAAATTAATATTATGTATCCTTGAACTCATTTAAAGATTCCTTCTTTATATACTATGGAAAGGGAAAAACTAAGGGTGAGATCAGATGCTCAGTAAGGTTTATGTGTAGTAGAATATATCATGAGTAAATAAGTCATAATCAATACGGGAAGGTAAATAAGTGAAAACATGTGTTATTTAATCAATAGCTTGAGCATGAAGAAAATATGGTATGAGTAAATGAAAATAAAATGATGCTATATAAATATTCACATGATATTGAAACTTATCGATGGATATTAATCAAAATAATCTCATGGAAATTAATAACTGATTTCATGATGATGTAATGCATAATGTCGGACATCTAAAACTAACCATCGAGGCCTTATACCAAGATAGTTTAAAATATGGGTAGGTATACACCAAAACCCATTTAATAAGGCTATCCAATTGATTTGTCTCATGAGACCTACTGATGCATCTAGGGGATATATAACTCATGTCCCCACTCATTAATTAATAATTTCAATTCATTCATCATACTAATAAACAATACAACTTAATAAATATGCCTTGAAAATCAATAATTATCTATATTAGAAGAACTAGCATATGAAATGTCAATACTTTACTTAAGAAAACTAAACATAAATCATCTATAAAAATATTTTGGAGGATATATTTGGAGTATATCCTTAATAAATCATAATATTTTTTCAAAGTATATTTACATAGACAAAAATACTTCAAAAATATCACTCGAAAATTTCTTGAGGAAAATATGCCATCTCACTTTGAAATCACTTATTTAAAATCTAAAAAATTTCCAAATATTAAGGAAAAAAAATTCTATGAAAATAACCATATAAAATTATAAATTAATATTTAAAACATTTAGTGTTCATTATGATGGAAAATTATGTTCATGTCGTATAAGTTAAAAAAACATTCCTTGCACACTTTTGTAAGAAAAGTCAAAAATTACCTCGTTTAGAAAATGAAAGGAAAATTAATTTTAAACTATTTTTTAAATTTTAAACATGATTAAAAATTTATTTAATTAATCATTTAAGAATATTGAAAATATTATTTTTTAAAAAAAATTAGGTAGAATATGGTCATGGAAGAAAAAAATTCCCAGCTGAGTAGAAAAAAAAGTCAGTATTCCTTAAAACCATTTGTTTGGTATCTTGAGTACTTAACGAGAAGAAAATGGAAGGAATTTTTTTTTAATTTAAAAAATAACCAAAAAGAGAATAAAATATATTTTTCTAATATATAAATATCATATAATTTCTAAATCGGAAACTTTAACATAAATAATCCCAAATAATGATGAGATTGTGAAATTAACCCTTACCATTATGGTAAATTTTGAATCATAAAACCATGAAATAAATAACTTAAAATGAAACTTAAAATACCATGAATATAAATAGATTAATTAAATAACATATCAAAGTGTAATTATATATACCAAAAAAGATAAATAATTGGTGAATATGACATATGTCTCATAGAAGTAAAAGTGAGAAGAGAAACCCTTACCTCGGGTCTGACTTCCTTCTTATGTATTGAAACATCTTGTGTAATAAATATATATTTATTATACATAAATTATAGAAAATTAATCATATATATAATACCATATATTATTTAATTTTAAGATTTTATCACCCATTTATTAATTATTCTTTATTAAATCATTATTTTGAGTGACAAGTGCTTCATTTTTCATGTATATTTTGGTTTGGTGGATCTGGTCCTTATACTTTGATCATGTTTATATCATCTTCATAATTTTAATAATTATATAAATGTCATATATATTCATTATATATATTTATATTTATCAATAAAATGTATAGATAGAAAAATGAATTACACCATTCAGGGAGATGGTAGGTGGTACATACACATGAACGTTATTTTCACTTTTCAAAGGATGGAAAAAATAAAGGTAAATAATAATTTACCTTTAAAATTTATTATTTAATATATATCATATATATTCATTAAAACTATCCTTATCTTCATCCATGTAAAGCGAAAATGAAAAATGAATCGCATCACTTCGTAAAGATGGTAGAACAAACATACACACAAGCGACGTTATCATTTTCCAACGAATCAGAATGAAAGAAGTTAGATATTATATTATCATTCCAGAAGAATAATTATTTCATAAATATTATATATAGACATTAAACCCATCATAATACTCATTCATAAAATATGATGATTAAAAATGAATGGTATCACTACGCGGAGATGGTAAGTCATACATACGTACAAGTGATACTTTCACTCCAATTTGAGGATAATTAATTTTTTATTTTATGATAAATACCATATATTTATATTGGTTAAAAGGATTAAAAGGAAATTAATCAGTTAAGGTGATTTCCACTTCTTTGAAAGAACTCATTTAGATCCTTTCTTATGGAACCTAGGGTTGGTATTTTGGAAATCCCAACACCTCTAAAACTTGGATAAGGATGTTTATAAAAGTTTTTGGTAGGTTTTTGTCATGATAAGAGGCTCTAGGTGGTGTATATAATATATGAGAGGTGGTTCCTTTTTATTGTGAACGAAAGGATACACATGGAATTAATAAAAATATTTAAATATAACAAATTCATTTTCATGTGAAAGTTTCACAATGTGGAAATAATTTAAAAAATAATATAGTATATGGTTGAAATACCTATAAGTAAAAAAACTTGTGCAAGTTTAAGTGGTATTTTAAACCTTATCTTTTGGTTTAATCTCTTAGTTAACTTATTTTACCTTATCTGTGATAATTCTTTTTTACTCTTAATTTTACTTGTAAGGTACAAATTAGCACATAAATAGCAAAGTGATGACATTTTATACCATATATTATCTTAATTGTCCTATTTCAATATTTTTAGGATTTTTAAATATTGTAATAAAATATCATATTTCATAAAGTATCAATAATGTCATTTTTTGACACTATTCATTTAATTTGATTTTAAAGACATTAAGATAAATATGTAATTAAAATATATAATTTTAACACATCTATAATATGTCATATATATCTATAAAATGCAGGGTTCACTATAACTCACTCAAAAAATATTACTTTTAGAGTTTTAAAAATAATTTATTTTATTTTTCTATCAATTGAATAAATACTATATCGGCATTACATAAGTATTTAAGGTAATTATTTAATAACTTAAAATTAAAAAAAAATTACCATGATAAAAAATAAGTTATATTTCAAATAAATATTTATAACTGAAATCTTCCTATCATTATCCTTATAATAAAAAATTACAGTTATTAAATTCAAGAGAGTGACACTTCATATTTATTCTTTCCTTAAATTAATATAAAGATCCTAATCAAAGAAATACAGTACCAAGTGGCCATATATTCAATAATTGGATGTAAATTTTAGAAATAAACCCATAAAATAGGATAAAT
This sequence comes from Viscum album, assembly GCA_963277665.1. Taxonomy (NCBI): domain Eukaryota; kingdom Viridiplantae; phylum Streptophyta; class Magnoliopsida; order Santalales; family Viscaceae; genus Viscum; species Viscum album. The sequence continues at coordinate 750,652,036 of OY728132.1, read as the reverse complement.
TCAAGTTTTGGGTTGATTTTGAGAACTTATCACATGGTTTTAACTCTATTGTATCCTTACCGAGGTGACAAAAGTTTAACAAGGTTACTATTCATAATGAACAAAAATAAAAGGGACCTATTTAAAAAAAATTGACCTCATAATTCCATATATGGAATCCATTTTTTGAAATTAATTTTCTATAAGAGTTAGAAATTAATTTAAGATAAAAACCAAAAACGCAATAAAAAACTATTTTTTAGAAAAAAATGCTTTTTTATGTATAAAAATGTTTTCATACTAGATTAAAACATAAAATTAATTCCAATTAATTTAATATAATTATTAATAATATAGGAAAATATGTTTTAATTTTAAACCATTTTAAAACAAAATGTAACTTTTTAAATTCTTGAAACTAAAATACAATTTTCAATAAAAACAGTATTTTCACTATTCACTGGAAAATAAACCTTTTCAAAAAAATATAAAAAAAATACTAATATAATATTTAAATGATGATCAAAGAATTATATAATTTTTATCAATTAAATTTTCTAAAATTTTATAAATTAATTATAATATTCTCTCTCAAAAAGCAATAAAAACAATTTTTTAAGAAAACATATTTTGAAGAATAAAATGTATTTAATAAACAATTGAGTGTTTATTTATTAATAATTAATAAATTAATTTGTATATAATATGTAATTTATATATATATATATATATATATTTCATAATTTGGTTAATATTATTCATACATTTCAATTCAATGGCTTGGTTATTACGGTCATATAATAATATTTTGTGGTCCGTTTAATATCGGTGTTGCATGTTTTATAAGCTATTGAACATAGTACTATTTGAAAATCTCAATATGTCATAGGTTATCCTTATCTATAATTTCTATATTTTTATAAATAATTTAAAGATAACAATTTTCAATTTTTATCAATGTTTATTTCATATTTGGTATCGTTTTTAATAAGTAGTATGTTTCGCACACAAAGTGTTCAAAGTGTATTAACTAACTATTTAGTTTGAAAATTATAGAGATCACAGGTTGTTTTTGATGAGTGAAAGTGAGAAATCTGATTGAGATTTCATTTTTTTTTCATGAATCATAAGGAAAACTTTTAGGGTGATTTCAAAGACTCTTATTTGTTACAAAGATCTCAAGATCAGTAGGTTTAGAGGATTTTTTGATAGTATAAATACTAAATGGGAGTCTCGCTAAATAAATCTATTAATGAATATAGATGTTATAGATATTTTCTTATGAAAGTTTTTTAGAGTTGGGAATTCAAACCAGAAATGATCTTATTTTTTTCAAATGATTTTTCTAATCAAAAGGTGGTTGAAGTTAAAGTATGATGGTGTGTTGAAATAGGGGTGAAGACATAAGATGAGTAAGTCCTCCCTATCCTCATAGGGGAAGTTGAATCTCATGAGTAATCCCTCTTGGATGTTTAATGAAAAGGGTGAGATGATATTTCTTGTAGTTTCTTCTCAAACATCAAGGAGATAAAAAGTTAACTAAGTGGAATAAGGTGTCCCCATTCAAAAATGGGGAGTATGAGCTGAAAAGGTAAGTCCCCAAATTTGAAAGGAGCATATGATCGCTTGGAATTTCATTAAAAATAAAGGAGGAGATATATTTTTTATTTTCAAAAAAATCAAAAGGGTGAGGGATTATTAAGAATACTATAGGATTTTATTGGATTTATTAACAACAAATATTTTGACAATAAGAAATACAGCCTTAGTGAAAAGGAAGAATATGATCATGGTGATTTTTGGAGGATTTTTAACAATAATCCTACTTTCCTGATGATTGGATTTGTTGAAAAGGTATCTTTAAGTTTTTTGTGTTGGGATCATTTCCCACACAAATTTAATGATATCTAGAGGAAATTTAGAAGTGAAATGGTATTATAAAATAATCTTACATGATCAATATAAGGTCTAAATAAGGTTTAAGGAATCTTAGAGAAGGAAGAGGAGGGTTATTCCTTAGCATAAGGCATGTTATGTTGAAGTTTACCAACATGGGAATCACCATGACATTTTTAGTGGGTGTGGTGAAGGTGAAGAAGATTTATAGGTGGACCATGACATAGCAAAGGTCATGGTGGGGAATGAAATTTCCAACATGGGTAACTAAAAAGGGACCACACCATGGTGGTCCCCATGGTGTTATTATAGATAACTTCTGTAAAATGGTCCTGGATGATGTGGTCATGGGGTAGGTTGTGGTTGATAATTGTGAAGGCTAACATGACTTTTACTAAATTGTGGAGCTCGATGTGGTGTTATAGAGGTGCTCCTGAGAAAAATATTCACAAGGAGATTGTGGTGGTGGTAGTAGTCAATGTGAAGCAATAAATTAAAGGCCTTGTGGTGTAATGTGGTCAGCTGAAGGGTGACTATGCCATTGTACATTCCATGGTGAGTGAAAAAAGTGAAAATATATTTCTCCACACCATAAAGGAGTTATTATGGTCAAGAGTTTATACTACATTGAAAACTTGAATCTTGAAGTGTTCATCTTGACCAAGGGAGACAAACCATGCTATGGTGATGAGTGTGTTATCCTGATAGGATCCCTATAGAACATGGGGTACCCATTATGGGTGTGGTGGTGTTCTATGTAATTTATGGTCAATAAGTAGAGCTAAAATCTAAAAGAGGTAATATTCAGAGACTATTTTTTAGTGCCTGATGTGTTGGAGTCAAAATAGGAAAAGGTTTTTCACCACACTATAGTGAAGGCCGTGTCGATAGGTGATGCAAAAAAATTAGAAGAATTAATTGTGAAAATTCTTGGATGTATTTTGAATTTTTATATAACCACGTACCTCAATTTTAGACCATGATTTCAACCTAATTAAAAGGAGTTTGTAGTGTTACATATGTGAATTTAATAAAGATTTAATTCATGCTAAAATGGAGATATAAATGAGCCATGAAGTAGTTATTTGTGGATTGTGGCTATGGAATTCATGAAATAAAATAATGGGAGTTATGGGTGATTTTCATAGTTTATAATTATTTTTACATGTGTCCAATTATTGGGTTCATGGCCTCCCAATTTTAAGAGGGGATATTTAATGGAATAAGTGAGAGAAGAGACACATATTAAATATCTAAACTCAAAGAAGAGATAAGTGTTTCAGAATAGGTTCTATAAGGAAGAATAAGATCTTTAAAACCATTAAGGATATTTCCAAAGTATAAGAAGAAGGCATTGTTGTGCAATAAAAAAGTAAAGGAGGAATTCCAAATTCATTCTAGAAAGGTTCTAATACAAAGGAGATAATCATGTTTAGTGAAGGAGTGCTCAAGAGGACTTTAACAACAATCATATATATTTAGTGCTCCTATGTAAGATATATTATTGAAGATACCTTCATGTCCATAAACTATTTGCAGATCCTACCTTGGTGTAGTGATAAAAGGATGAGAAAGGAAGCAATGATACAGGAGTGAACATTGGGAGATAGTGAGTTGGCCCTATACTTTGTAAGGCAATGAGCTTGGGAAAAGAATGTCCTATCTCAAACCCCTAGTGAAGAGAAGATAGCTTTGTTGTGATTTTTCTCATGGAACATCATTAATGAATGCTCCTTATATGTATCCTAGTAAGGGTGAACCAAGTAAATTCTTGTGTCCCTATTTACTTTATGCGTGCACACCAAAATAGGTAAAAATGAATCATAAAAAATATATGATATCTGGTGAAAGGGAAAGTTAATTTTGTTGAATCAGATAAACCTCTAATAAAAATATCATAAAAAGTGACCATCAAGGTTAATATGTCAAGATACATTGGGGAAAGTGAGACATTAAAGGAACAAGTGTTTTAATTGGTCAATAATTTGGTTACCCTGATTCACCCCCCCCCCCCTTAGGGTAATCTCACACTAAGACCCTATTAATGGACCAACATTATATCATTAGGTATCATTAATGACCCAAATATTTTCATGGTACTCATAAAATTTTTATTCCATGACTTACTGGATCATTTTTTTGTGGTGTTCATTGATGAAATACTCATATTCATGAGGTCAGAAGAGAAACATTCCAAGAATCTTAGGGCTGTTTTACAGGTCCTCCAGCACCATCATCTCTATGGGAAGTTTTTCAAGTGTAATTTTTGGACATTTTAGGTTCATTTTCTTGGGAATTTATTATCCCAATAGGGATTTATATTTGTTCATTCAAAGATATTGGTAGATGTTTCTTAAGTAGCACCCCATAATTTTGTAGAGGTTTGTAGCTTCCTTGCACTCATAGGTTATTATCTAAGGTTTGTATCAGAATTATCTTGGATCATAGTCCTATTACAACCTTGAATGGTAAGGAATAGATCTTCATTTGGACTGATCAATTTCAATAATCTTTCAACTGCCTAAATTAGTGGTTTATTAGTGCTCATATCCTTCAGCTTCCAGAGGAGGGGTTGATATTCAAGGTCTTTAGCAAAACTTATTATCTTGGTTAGGGTTGCATCTTAAAGACAAAGTGGGCAGTAAATCTTATGGGTCTAGTAATTTACATCCCCATGGGCATAAATATTCCACTGACGATCTTGAGTTGGTGACAACAGTATTTTCTATGAGGTTGTGGTGACATTACCTCATTGGTGAGTGCTTTGTGGTCTTTAAAAATCACACGTTTACTTTTCATTAGATATTCCTATTTGTGAATGTGGGTAATGATCATTATAATTTAAGATTTTTATTAATTCATATCATGACTCTCATACTTTAATGTATTGATAAAAACTATTATTCTATATATTCGTGGTGAAGTATGATATTTTGGGTGCATTACAAATGATATGTTATTAATGAATATGTCAAGGAAGGATTTTTCCATTCCATATTTATGAAATTTGATATCTTTTCCCTTTTATTATAAAAACAATACTCAAAATAACTTCCATGTACATGGTGCATTGATAGGATCATTTCATATTTTCAGATAAATACATATTGAGAATATAAGTTAATGACATGAGTATGCAACCTGCTTGATGAGATATTGAGGAAGAGGGATTATATTACACAATAAGTATCCATATGTGATTGTTGATGTTATAAAATTTAATTATTACTCTTAGGTTCCTTTATGTGTTACTAGACACTAATATTGGACTTTAGGGATGTTCATCTAATTCCATTGAGGAAGAAGCTTATAGGGTCACACACTCATTGTTTCCATTAATCTCAATTAAATTATATCTAAATTTAATTATTGGAATGAATATTATTCTCTAGATCATGGAATAATATTTGTTTAGGATTTATTAATCACATATATTCAGTAACCATATGTATATGTGTGTTAAATATTAAAATAAATATTTATTCACAAGAGTGTGGTTATTATAAATATTTATTTATTTATCCAATAAATAATATTTATTATTTGAGGTACATTAAATGCATAGGAGGAAGTCTGAACTGAGTTGGCGGGTCTGACATGAATGATATATTAAATATAATTTAAATAAATATTTATTTATTTATTTAAATAAATTATATTTATTTTATCTATGGGTTTATCACATGTAAAGTAAATAATAATAATAATAATAATAATAATAATAATATTTTTATTATTATTATTATTTAGACATGGGGTTCTCTAGGGATTAAGAGAATAATAAAAGGCCTATGTTCCATTAATTATTCTCTAAACTGACTCTTTAAATACTAGTTATATCATTTCGTAGGGTTAGAGGTTGTTTCACACAACACGTCCCTTCTAGAGATTCTCTCAACCCTATAGAGGTTATTACCTATAATTCTCTCAAGAATCGAGAGCTTCCGCCATTATACTTTTATCAAGAATGAGAGAGAAAGAATCAATAATTTGATTGATTTTTTGGATATTAAAGGGAGTGACGTAATATGATCATTATTACCATACTAGCTCCTGGAGTACCATCGGTGGTGCTTTGAGATCATAAGATCGTGTTTGGATTGATTCCAAAAGAATTATTCTTTGGATCCTTTTAGCACAAAGATGGTACAATCGAACAGAGGTTCATACGATCAAAACTTATTCAAATAAATAATTCCCAAGACCAAGGTCATTCATAAAAACAAATTAATTATAAATTTAATATGAAAATATTATCTCTCTTGGTTCCAGTGATCTTTATCAATCTTTGTTGGATTTAATACATTTTCCATAACATTTATCATCATTTGCATTGTGTATTATTCATTTAAACTGATAAAAGATGAGTTTTCATGGTCTAATAAGAAATTCCATTTTTTCCAGAACCATCAAGTGGTATCAGAGTGGTCACATTAAAATTTATATTTTTTTTATTTTTATATGAATTTTTTGATAGTTTTTCATTTATAGAAATTCATTCTTTAAATATTAATGTTGAGATCTCTCCTTCTTCTTCTTTTTTCACCTTCATATAACTGATAAAAGGTTAATAATATGTTAAAGACATCCAAAGAACCCATCCAGATGTGCTAAATATTCTATCCAGATAACATGGGGTTACATAAAATGTAGCTTAAAGGTGCACACCATGTATCCAAGTTCATTTCACCAACATGAGTTGCAAATTTATTCTAACATGTCATGCAATAAATGAAACACCAAGTCATTAAACATCAAATCTTGATCAGGATAGTCTAGAACACATCTTTACATATTACACAGTGTGTAGATTGTGTACACATCATGTATTCTATGCGTTTCCATGGTTGAAAGTGCATAGTCAAAGACACGTCATGTGTTTATTACATGACCTGTGTGACTAACAGTCATGAAAAATCAAGGTTACACATTGTTTAGTTAGCATACATGTAATGAACCTTATAAGTATCTATGGATGACATACACACCAAGTATCTAAGCATGGGTCGTGGACATGGGAATAAGTACTCGCATGGCATGTATCCATCTATACACATCATGTAACCCATACCATTTGCACAGAGTACATTCCAAGCCTGGTTATACACCATGTAATTAATTTCATATAGAAAGAAAAATAATTTTATAATTAAACTTAGTTAACATATGTTTGTGTGTCATTAATTGACTGTACACACCATGTGATAGGTTATTAATAATATTAAATTCTAAATTAATTTCTACATTAAATTTTAATCTACATGTCATGTATAGCCTTTTCACTTCATGTACTTCAAATGCATTAAAATAATTACATTCCATGTAATTTACATGTATATGTGTGTCATTTATTGATAGGACACGTCATGTTCTTATTTTACATGTTGTGTAAACTACACATTGTATGATTGCACATTATATAATTATGACCTTATTGGGTTGTTTGGATAGGTATATGTCGTGTTGCCTCCATGTACACACCATGTACATAATTAATTTACAATTTATTTAATTTGTTTAAAATTATAGTGGATGGGAGTCTCAAAAACTGTTTGGATACATATTAATATTAATTAATTAATTAATAATGATAATTGATTAATTCAAGTTTGTTTTATCTTAAATAAGATTGATTGAAATTAATTCTAGTTTACTAATTATGTATTTGTTACATGTGTGGATGATCATGAGATTGACCAACATGTGTATTTTTTGGATTTATTTTAATTTAATTTTTATATGGGTTTTTTCAATTATTATTATTAAATAAAAATAATGCTTTGTGTTTCAACCCCTCCTCTTATTATATAAGAACCTATGTGTCCACTGTTTCTTTTAAGAAAATTGTATAACCTTTCCTTTGGTTCTCCTCACTTGCATGTGAGTGAAGCGTATGGAAGGATAGAGATCTCAAGTGATTGGATGTTGGTTCAAGATGAAGCTAAGGTTAAATAAACCTAGTTGATACATGGGATAGAGGCGGATGCTACAACTTGATCCAAGATTGGTTCATATATTTTTCTCCTAGGGTCAATAGTTTTTTTATTGTCCACTCAATAAAAAACTGGTATAAAAAACTCATGATACTTTTGTATATTTTATTTTGTCTTACATGGTTATTTATTTTATATTATTTTATTTTATTTTTGTACAGAAACCTTATCCCTCTATACAAGTCATTATCTTCCTAGCATAGCCATCCCCCCACTATAAAGGGTAATTATAAATAAGGTATTTAATGTGAACAGTGAAGAACTAGGTAAAACTATCATTGACCATAATTCCCTCAATGAAAAAAGGGGTCAAATATTTCATAGGTATCATTATGAAACTTTTGGCCAACTAGAATGTGCCACATGCAATCACCTTGGGTACACCCGAGTGAGGGTGCGAATGGAGAGACTCAAACATGAAAGCTCACTACCACACGCTGGGGATATAACCACAAGGATAAACCCTTGGGGGATAGTTATTTATTTTATAGATGCCTCATTTTGATCACATAAATAAATGAATTAAATAACAAGCATGATTAAATATAATATAATAAAATGATTATGTGTAAATATTTTATAAACACATGATTAATCACTTAAGTAAAATCTACTTAATATTAACAAGGAATGTAAAAGGATAAAATAAAATAATTTACATACAATAAAAAAATTCCTCAATAAAATATTAAGCCTAAATAATCCTTCCATTATTTAAGTTATGAATAGAACCATAGTTCAACATACTTATCAGTCCAAATTCATGGTTATTTCAATTATCAGGAGTTATAACTAAAGATTTAGGTCAGCATAACTGAATATAATCAAGGTTTAACTACCAAATCATGGATTGGTGTTAATTGGAGGAAATCTTTGAGGAAATACAAAAAAGGATTTCAAGATTGGGGAGTCCACTCAATGGATCAAGGAGATACAAGCCTAAAGTTGGAAATAATGCATACCTAAATACCTTTAAATAATTTTACAAACCAAAGTGTGGGTTATGTAAAGGTAAAATGGATCCTTGATGTTATAATTTCCACGTGACAAGACATTCTAAGTCTAATGATGAGTTACATTAAGACTTGATAAAATAGTGGGAGACTAATAAGATGATTAAATTATTTTTTCATGTATACTTTGTAAATTAAGTAAAGTACTGATAATATAATTTTATTGTAGAAAATTAAAATGAAAATCCCATCAACCACATTATCTCTATGAATAGTATTGAATAAATAAAATCTATTTACTATAAGTAACTTCTATGAATGGTATAAGAACTTCTACATTATATTATTCCATGAATGGAATATTTATATGCTAGAATACCCAATTTTAAATTTAACTGCTAAGGAGGTGAGGGATAAAGAGTTCACTATCTAAGAAAAACACTTAAATGATGCACTATAAGTTAAGTATTTGATGTTATCATCCATTTTCAATGAACTCATGAAGTCACATGAGAACATTGACGTCTATAGCATGCTCAAGAATATTCATGGTATTTATTAGGAGAGAGTTGTACATGAATGGTTTGAGATCTCCAAGGCACTCTTCCTGAGAAAACTTAGATAAGGTTCTATAGTTGGGCTTCATGTGTTCAAGATTATTGGATACATTGATCATATATAGATTTTAGGGTTTATTCTACCTGATGAATTATGCATAAATGTCATTCTTGAATCACTCTCATAGAGATTATATAGCTTTATTGTAAACTTAAATAGGAAAAACATTGAGAAGTATCTCCTAGATCTCTTCACTCTACTTATAAAAGTTGATAAGGAAATAAAGGATGAAAAATCCTTATGTTTTTTTGGTGAACAAGAGGAATGAAAAGGAAAATTTTCAAAGTAATAACACTAAGTTTAAGGAATCTTTATGATGTTCTTATGAGAGAAGGAAAATCAAGGGGTAATCAAGGTAACATGACACCATTAATTTTTTATATGGAAATAAGAGCCAATATAATAATAATTTCACCATGATAAATAAGAAAGGGTAATCTTAAAGTACATTCATTATTGAGTATAATCTATTTGTTTCTACAAATTGATTATTAGATACAGCTTTTAGTGCTCGCATTTGTATCCAATTATAGGAACCAATTATATTTAGAAGAGTTTCATGAGGTGATGTGAATTTTTGATCTTATAACAGAGCTAGACTCACTAAGGTATTTATTAGAGATTATCACCTTACATTTCCAAAAATAATGATCTTAGTTTTGAAGAGTTGGTATTATGTGTAATTTGTTACCAAGGACATTATTTATGTATCTAAACTTGATATAAATGGTTTTATTTTGAAATTTTGAAATAAAAATTTCTTCTTTTACAAATATATCATTTTTATGGTAAGGTGAATCTAAATAATGGTCTTTATGTGTTGGATTACATGAACCAAGTGAAAGAAAATGATAAAAAATTGGGTTTCTATGACTCATATCACACCCAATTTTTGTATCATCATCTTGGTCATGTAAATGAAAATAGATTGACTAAATTACACCCAGAAGGATACTTAAATTATTTTAAATTAATACCCCTTGGAATATGTCACACATTCTTACAAGGAAAAATGAATAAATCTCTATTTAGTGGAAAAGGAGAAAGGGTCATAAATATTATAGAGTTTTTTTATACAAACATATACAGACCATTTCCTATTAAAGAAATAAGTGGATACTCATACTTCATAACTTTTATTGATGAATTTAGTATATATGGATATATCTACTTAATAAGGTATAAGTCGGATTCTTTTGATAAATTTAAGGAGTATAATAATGGAGTTTAGAATGAACTTGGTAAGAAGATAAATAAACTTCACTTAAACAATGGTGAATAATAACTAAACCAAGTGTTCATTAATTATCTATGAGATTTTTGGATTATATCTCAACTCACTCCTCCTTATACACCATAATGGAATGGTGTAAGTGAAAGGAGGAACCAATCCTTACTAAACATAGTGAGATCAATGAAAATTCATGCAAGTCTTCCATTATCCTTTTGGGGATATGAATTACATACAGTGGTGTACACACTAAACTGAGTTCCAAATAAAGTAGTACACAATGTTCCATTTATTCCCTAGAATGGAAAAACCCAATTATGTTGTATTTATGTTCTTGGGGATGTGAAGAATTTTTAAGGCTTCTTTAAGTAACAAACTATCACTCTAAGGCACTAAGTATACCTTTATAGTATATCCTAATAAAAATAAAGGGTAATACCTATACAAACCCTCATAAAAGAAGGAAATAGTGGTAATAAAATCCATATTCCTTTAGAGGTATCACATCTATAAAATAGATAGTGGGTTTGATATAGACTTTTATGAAGTTGTGGCTCAAGATAAAAAAAGATTTGGAATGACAATAGATTCTACAAATCCCCATGTATCAGGGAATTCCAAAGACATGAGTACTTATTAGAAGTATAATATAGATTATAGAACTTGAAGTATATAGTTTTCTAGTCACTAAAGATGGTGACTAGTTATTAATAGATAATAATGATATTGTAGCCTATAAGGATGAAATAAGTGGTAAAAAAGCTTCCATGTGTCAAGAATCCCTAAATTCAAAATTGTATTCCATATATAAAAACTCTATTTTAAATTTTGGTAAATTCTCCAATGGATGTAATTCTTTTCGGTTGAAAATTGGTATTTAAGAAGAAATTATAAATAGATAGACAAGTTAGTATTGTACCTACAAGGAATGATCAGTTGCAAAAGGTTTTAAATAGTGTAAAGGAAAATAATATGATGAATCCTTTTCACTAGTATTAATGTTGAAATATATTAGAATTATACTTTACATATCATCTTACCATGACTATGAAATTTTTCAAATGGCTATCAAAATAGACTTCCTTAATGGAAACCTTCAAAAATATGTCTATATGACACAACTAAAAGGTTTTGTGACTCCATATTATTCTAAAAGGTATGAAAATTATAGATATTCGTTCATGGATTAAAAAGAGAATTTAGGTCATGGAATTTTCTCTTTAATGAATCCATAATAGAAATTGGTTTCATAAAGAATGAATATGATACTTGTGTTAAAAAAATTAGTAGGAGTAAAATCATTTTCCTAATAGTTTATGTTCATGATATATTACTTATTATAAATGAAATACCAATCTTATAGTCTATTAATATGTGGTTAAACATGTGTTTCTCCATAAAGGTATTAGGTAAAGTAGCATACATTCTTGGGATAAAAATCTATTGTGATAGATCTAAGTGGCTTCTTTGTCTAATTCAAGGTATATACATTAATAAGATGTTGAAGAGAATCGATATAGAGGAATCAAAGAGGGGATTGCTTCCAATATCATGTGTTATATATATCTTTAATAAAATGTGTCCATAGACACATGATGATATATATAGGATGATAATAAACCCATACTCATCAGTGATAGGTTTAGTCATATATGTTATGTTGGGTACCAGACTAGATGTTGATGGTTCTGGATGTTGTGGAAGAACCTATTAGGCCACAGCCAACTCATATTTTGTTGGGTTTCAATGAATAACATACAATTTACATGATGATAAATGTCATGAAAAATGAATTAAATCTAAATATGTTTGAAAAATAATGATGAAACCAAGAGAGAGTGTATTATCACATACAATTTATAATTAAGTTATTTAGATAAATAATTACCTTGAATTTAAATTCTTTCTTCATTGATGAATTTTATAATGCCTTCATGAGGTACCACCACTATACCTTAGGAATAAAGGGTAGATTCCCTCCAGCATTGATCCACATATTCATCACAAAAGATTGAACATCACTATATAAATCTTTAGGTGATGGCATGGAAGATCCTAATGCTTTCATTATTCTCGAATGATCACCACAAGAATCACTTCGAGATGGATAAACTCTTATTTTTATCTCTAAACTTGAGAGACGGTGGTGGAGGATTATCTCTCTTCATTATTGAGAGATTTATAAGAAAATAGATTTATGGGTCTAGATAATACTCTCTATAATTTTTTATACATGATAATTAGAATGGGTAGGGGTTACCTTGGTTAGATAATGCCATAATTAGGTTTAAATAGAGCAAATGTTAGGGAATAATAATTACACATATTCCCTTATGATTATATTAATCCCTAAAGACCCCAATTTCTAAATAATAATATTATTATTATTTACTTAACATGGCCTAAACTCACAAATAAATAAATATTATTTCCTTAAATAAATGAATTAATATTTATTCAAACGATATTTAATATTTCATTTGTCACTAGACCAATAAACTCAGTCTGTCAATCCTCCACAATATTAATTAGTCCTTGTATAATGTATATTTATTTAAATAAATAAATATCACTACATTATTTAATGATAAATAAATAAATATTATATTCACTAAAATGGTGAACAAATATTTAATAAATATTCAGCTCACAAATACTCTCTTGAATAACTGGGGACTGAATATATGTGATCAAATAAACATGAATATTTATTAAACCATGTATGGGAATAATATTTATTTTATATATTAAATTCATATATAATTTAACTGAGGTTCTAGGTACACTTAGTGTATGACCCTATAGGCCCTTTTGTCAATGAAATAAGGTAGAACCGCCTAAAGTCTAAGATTAGCATCTAGCAAGACACTAAGGAACCCATAAAGAATAAAGTTACTATCACAACAACATAAAACCTCATACAAACACTCACTATGTAATATAATCCCTTTTTAACTATATCTCATTCAATAAGGTTGAATCACATGTGTCATCAACCAATATGATTGAATTTTCTTCCATTAAATTTAAAGAAATGAACATAATGATATCACAACATGTTCATGGATTTATCCAGAAGCTATATTTTAATAAAAATTCTAGAGATATATACTTCCATTATATGAAAGGGATAAGTCCTTTATTTACTTATTCATTAATTCCACATCACTCGTGATGCACCCAATATATCATACCTCACCATGAGCATATTTCATCATGATTTTCATCAATACATCAAAGTATGTGACTCATGATATGAATTGATACTAATTTAAATTCTAATTACCATTACATATTTATGCAGATAGTAACATACAATGACACATATAACATGTGAAATTACTATTAGTGGTTTAAGTTCTCATAACCTCTTATATTGAGATTACCAAGGGCGTACACCATGATAAAGTGACTCGAATTCCTATAAGTCTCCACCCCTAATAGCTTATATCATTTGTGTCCCATAAAATGATATCATATGACTATATAATGTATATTTAATAATATTTTCATGTCACTTTTATGTTATCATCATAGTATGGGACTATTATGAACTTTTAGTGTGATAAGTACCCTTAAGACATTATCACATACATGTCATGTGGAAGAACAATCATCGTGTGATAAGATATAAGTTAATATTTAAAACCATGAATATTATTGTAATAAAATAATAAAATTAGTTGGTTATATGAAACTAAATCCAACATACTCATATTTTAAATATAACCAACTACTAACTATTACTAGTTATTCTCACATGATAAACATTCTTCTGTTAAGATATGGCTAAAACTGTTGATCCTGCCACACTAATAGTGGTTATTCTACTTAATGTTCCCTCATCACTCTGAGAAAATAACTCAAGAGATTATATCAATGATTATAAACCTTTTCCCTATATCATCTCTGAAATATTGGATAATAACATAGTTAAAATTCATTATAATATGATTCAATTTTACTATATGGGCGCAATTCCAAAATCTAGATCAAATCATTGCTAAACTTTCTTATTAAGTTGCAATAAAATATTTTATTTACTTGGTAAAATGTAGATATTACAAATACTGGATATAATAATATTTACCCTTGAATATTAACTTATCTTTGATATGATTCCAGATCAACTGATCTGTGAAGACTAGTTTTATATCCCTTGAAAACTAGTATTCCAATTTCTCCAATTACCAGGAAATTATCTAGTTTTGATTTATCAAGCACTTTAAGATAGCTTTGAGTGACATCATGTGCAGTTATCATAGTCATGTTTGAAGTGTACATTTTATGATTTACTTATAATCTATATTAAAACTAAGTAAATATCATGGAATTGTGAGATAGATTCTCAAAATACACTTTGGAATATGTAGTTCATTCATCACTAGAATACCATATGACATTGGAAATAATTTGGGTGAGTTATTCAATCTTGTATTTTTTAATATCATGTTAGATATTTATAATTAATTGTATTTATAAACCACTTGATCTCTGTAAGGAGATCATGTTCCCTAGAACTTGGGTTTCTACTTAAGTCATCTTGTATAAATTAACTTCAGTCTTAAATTAAACTTAAGACTAATCAAATGTTTTTAGTATATTATCAAACATATATATATTGAAAACTATAGTGCTCTTACTAACCTCTTATAGACACCAAGAAACATTTAGTTTCAAATTAATATACAATTATCATTATACTTATTTCAACCAACAAATGGATCCTTGAAATTTTCATTCCATATTGGATTTCTTTTATGACTCCAACCTTTCTAGTTATGTCATATAGACATGTTCCATAAAGTTACCTCCAAGGGAGGTGGCTTTGATATCAATTCCTAATATAATGATTACATTAGCTATGATAAGTAAAATTAAAATGTATTTAAGGATGATGTCTTCGTATAGCCAATAAATCCTTATTAGTACCTTGTTTGTACCATCCATGTATTGTTTCTATTGAATACCCACCAACATCCTTACATTAACCACCAAAATTAAGAATGAATTTTGGTGCATGGAATCCATATTTGAATTCATAATAACTTTTCAATCATGTCTAGTTCAAGATAACTACTCTCTATGCATTTATTATTCTTATCAAATATTATATCACCCACCATAGTTCAATTATAAACTGTCTATTGGGAAATAAGAATTCATATGTTTTTCACTGTTGACATAGGAAACTACCTTTATCAATCATTGGGAGAAAACACCTTTCTTTGGAAGTCATATGTTTCTCACTTCTGACATTAGAATCACCATTTCTTAGCCATTGAGAGAAAACACATCTATCTTCTATGGTTCTGGCATTAAAATAAAAACATATTAAATACCCAATAAGTGATATATTAACATTATATAATATGATTAATATATTCCTAAAGTATATGAAATTGATAGAATATTCTTCAATTCATTGCAATTCTTTTAAAATGACTCTACTGTTCACATGGGAAGAAAATAAACTCTTGTTCACTACACTACCTATAAATATTTTTTCAAATTAAAATTTTTTGTAATAGAACCATTTACTATAAAATAGTCATTGTATTTTCAATATTGAATTTTATGTTGTTCACCGTAATGTTCATGGAACTGAGTTTCCCAAAAAATATTATTTACCTTGTGAAGATTTATTGAAAGATAAATGTGTTTTTATCCATACTATTCATCTAATAATTTTAGAAGAATATGGAAAACCTATAAGATAAGGATGATAGTATGAGATTAATGGAAAATTTATTATCCATATAGAATCCTGACTTCACTAATTTATTAATATACTTAAATATAGTAAATAAAAGATCAATATATAAGTATATCCTTCCTATTTATACTAATATAGTGTAGTGATAATATTATATGTCTAAACCACTCTTTTCCATGTCAAGTGATAGAAGATAGGATTTCATGGTACATGCATCCATATACTTATATTTCAATATCATTTATTTAGATATAACTAATTTCATAACACAACAAATAGTTGGATAATCCCCATGTATATTTTGTAGGAATATTTTTACCTTCAATTTCTCAATGAGGTGGTTGAATAGTTATAGGGATATCTAGAACATTATATAAGTTTACTATAATAGTTTAGTGTATAAAACAATTATGCCACCCTTTGAAATATGTGTTGGTAAGAACGTGGTCTATGTCATACAAAAATCACAGTGTTATGATGAATCCGCTTTCTATACACTATATAAATTAAAATAATATTTTAATTGTTATCTTGATTTCCAAAATATTAGATAATAAATTTAATTTATTAATCTATCACAATTTTATTGAAAAATAATACACCTCACCATTGGTTTCATAATATCCTATCATATGGATATTCTAGTGGAAAAGATCCATAATTCTCTTATCATAACCCAAGTGTGGGCCTGGTTAATTACTTAAAGGTTTTTAGGTAGGAAGTTCTTTTCCAACTACATTAACCCATAACTCTTTGATCTGTTGAGTGTACTCCCCGATCCTAAAATCATAGAATTTGATTTCCTCAATAGTTGCCTCCAAATTTACACTTATTCTAGTGAGAGATACTTTTATTGATGTGAATTTGGTTAATTCAACTCAAAAATTTATTTAGAAATCCCTGTTAAATGGCAGTGTCCTAGTGAGTTCCAGATCAAACACTCTGATCTAGAGGTTCCATTCATGTGATAGAAAGCAATAATGACTTAATATTTGATTTGAGGGAATTTATCCTTATGTAAAAAATTTCTATTTTATCTTATTACATGATTTTTAATATTAAGTTGATTTTATTTGAGTGACTAAACATGTCTAGATAAAATTTACACATAATCCAATTTATTTTAATTCCATCTTCCATGCTTATTAATTCATTTATTTAGTGATCGTGATAAATCATCCATAAATAAATTAACCAGGAAACTTAACAAAAATAAAATAATAAAAGTTGTATGATCATGAGATTTTCTAATGTTTAGTTTATCTAGATGATGATAAAATAACCTTGGACCTATGGTAATAACACCTTGAATTGTAACTTGGTTGGTTTTGTAGAATTCTACTTATCCACCTATGTATCTCCAAGATTAATTTCAACTCATCTCTATACTTGAGCCGACTCCACTCACCTGGGATACATATTAATTGCATAATCTTTACTCACATGAAAGTAAGGGAAATAAAAAAAGATTGGTTAAGTGGGTTTGTATAAAATAAACCATTGTCATGCAAGCCCTAACATAATGGGAGGAGGGGATGATTCACAGGTCATAATTTTAATTTAATCATGAATTAAAAGAAACCAAACATATACACAAGTTGATATAGGCTCATGATTATCCATATACATGCAACAAATATACATTTTTACACTAGAATATCATTCACTTCAATTCATTCTTTAATTAAGATAAATCACCTTGAATTAATCCAATTAATTTTGTTATTAATTTCTTCTTTAATTCATTTTATCATATCTAAACAGTCCTATAAATTCCATCATTTATAATTTTAAATAAATTAAATTAATTAATTTTATTTAAATTAAATAAGTATGCAATGTGTACTTGGTGGAAACATGGAGAATAATTCCAAATTTAATATAGAATTAATTGGGCATTTAATATTCTTTAAATTATTTCTACATGAGGTATATCTCGGTTTAATATTAAAATTAATTTTATTTCCACATAAATAAATTTATGTGAATAAATCCTAAAATAACATGTACATCGCATAAAAAATGTAATTACACCACGTGTATTAACACCTCATGTGTGTATTAATAATACACTGTGTGAATTAATTACATCGGGATTAAATTAATTACACCATGTGAGAATTAATTAATTACTATACATGTTAATTAAATACACTGCATCTGGATTGATTAATTAATTACATAATATATGAATTAATTACATGGAATGCGTAAATTAATTACACATCGCATGTGAATTAATTACACATTATATGTGAATTAATTGCATATTGTGTGCATTACACCATGTGTGAATTAATTAATTGACAACTATGTCATGTGAATTAAATACACCATGTTTGTATTAATTACATGACCACCGCATCATGTGCATTAATTACAATGTTTATCAACTATAAATCTTTGCATCATGTAATAAATACACAACACGTATTTGACTATGCATTTTCAAATATGAAAATGTGTGGACTTCATATTGTATATAAGAGTTACACGATGTGTTGTTTGAAAACCCATGTGCTAACCTAGAAATATCAATACATGGTGTGCATTAATGCACTATATATGCATTTACTACATGGAAACTTGGATTTATTATGGTTTTTCCTAGTGTAGTGTAAACGAGTATAAGACATGTACCAACAATAAGCTATATGTTGTGTATTCTTGTGTTATCTAGGCAGAACTATTGGCACTACCAAATGGAATCTCCTAATGTTTTTCATGTATTTTTAACATGTTCTTGGTTATATGATAAAGAATAAAGAAGGAGAATATGATATTTAGACATTTGGATTTAAATAATGAATAATATAGAAATGAAAACTAACAACAAATTCATATTATTGATCAATGATTCATAAATAATTATAAATCAATATGTGACCACTCTGATACAACTTGATAGTTTTAGACATAGTGGAAGCACCTATTGGGTTATGTACAACTCATATATTTTTGGGTTTCAATGAATAACCAATAATGTTCATGATGATATACATTATAACCAATGAATTAAATCCAAATATGTTTTGAAAATAAAATCATAACCAAGAGAGAGAGGATCATCACAGATAAATTATAACTAATTTATTTTGAAAAATAATCACTTGTGTTGAGATTTTTTCTTCATGGATGAATTTTATGATTCATTCACTTCATACCATCATTATTTCATATGAATCAAGATTAGATTCCCTCTATCAGTGATCCACACATGCACCACAAACCTTCAAACATCACTATATAAATCTTCATGTGCTAGCATATAAATCCTAACACTTGCATTATTTTCCAATGATCACCAAAATAATCACTTCTATATGGAAAGAATCTTTATTTTCTCTCTAGAATTGAGAGATGGTGGAGGAGGAGGATCAATCTCCATTCTTGAGAGGATTCTAGGAGAAGATCTTTCTAGGGCTTGAGAGGACTCTCTATAATTCATTATACACAGTGATCAGAATAGCTAGGGATTAGCTTTGTTATATTATGTCATAGCCTGGTTTAAATAGAACTAGGGTTAAAGAATAATAATTTCACATAGGCCCTTAGGATTATTTTAATCCTCAATGAACCCCGTGTCTAAATAATAATATTAATATTATTTATTTTATATATGCTAAACTTGCAGATAAATAAATATTATTTCCTTGAATAAATAAATTAATATTTATTCAAATAATATTTAATATATCATTTCTCATCAGACTAATAAACTCAATTTTTAAGTAATACACAATATTTATGACACCTTCTGTAATTTATATTTATTTAAATAAATAAATATCACTTCATTATTCACTGATAAATAAATAAATATTATATTCACTAAAATAGTGAACAAATATTTATTAAATATTCAACTCAAAAAAAAATCTCATGAATAAATAGTGACTGAATATATGTGATCAATTAAATGTGAATAATTATTAATCCATGTATGAGAATAATATTTATTCAACATATTAAATTCATATAGAATTTAACTAAGGTTCTATATACACTTAGTATGTGACCCTTTAGGCCCCATTCCCTATGTAATTAGTAAGAACCACCTAAATCTAAGGTTAGCATCTAGTAGCATGCCAAGGAACCCATATAGAAATAATTTAATTTTTAAATAACATAAAACCTAATAATAACACTAACTATGAAATATAATCCTTTTTTATTTATATCTCATTCAAGAAGGTTGCGAAGCATGTGTCATCAACTTATAT
Source organism: Viscum album (assembly GCA_963277665.1). Classification (NCBI taxonomy): domain Eukaryota; kingdom Viridiplantae; phylum Streptophyta; class Magnoliopsida; order Santalales; family Viscaceae; genus Viscum; species Viscum album. The sequence goes on along the minus strand of OY728132.1, from coordinate 750,631,427 downwards.
GATCATATTATCTTTTATTGACTTTTAAAAAATGAATGCATCGATATCACACCATGGCCATGGATTTATCATCCAGTTCTATTTCAATCAAAATTCTAGAGATATATCCTTCCATTATATGGAATTTAAGAATCCTTTATTAACTTATTCATTAATTTCTTATCACTTATGACATGTCCAATGTATTCTACCTCACCAAGAGAATATACAAGTGTGGTTTTTATCAATACATCAAAGTACATGACTCATAATATTAATTAATAATAATTTTAAGTCAAAATTCTATTACATGCATCCATGGATAGGAATATATAATGACATATAAAACAAGTGTAATTATTATTGGTGGGTTGGGTTCTCATAACCACTTATCTTGATATTAACAAGGGATTACACCATAAAAAAGTGTCTCAGATTCATGTAAATATCCACCCCTAATAACCTATATCATTTTTGTCACATCAAATTATATCATCCAGCTATAAAACATATATTTAAAAATACTATCATGATACTTTTAAGTACTCATCATAGCAGGGAACTATTATGACCTTTTAGTGTGACAAGTACCCTTAGAAATTTATCACATAGATTTCATAAAGAAGAAAATTCATCATGTGATAACATATAAATTAATATTAAAAATCATGAATATTCTAGAAATCAAATAATAAAAGTTTTGGTTATAGGGAAACAACTCCAAAAAATGTTTCCCATGCCTTGAGTGTGGTAGAAAGATATCAAGCTAACCTATGAGACTTCTATTGGACTGTAGTTAAGACTATACTAAAGTACCTAAGGCATATTAAGGATGTTTTTTTATTGCACGAATGATATGAGGATCATCTTATCATAGGATATACAAATTTTAGTTTTATAGAAGATAAAGATGATCTAAAATCATAGTCGGGGTATATATTTACTCTTAATGGAGGATTTTTGAGCTGGAATATCTCAAAGAAACTTGTGGTCACTGATTATACAACAAATTATGATTATATTCCAAAATTTAATATAGATAAAGAAGTGGTTTGGATACACAATTTTTCCCAATAGATTGACATGATGCCTAAAAGTATGAACCCTGTCACACTCTATTATGATAATAATACAATGGTGGATCTTACAAAGGTGGATATTATAAATTAACTAAGGTCAAATCAGTGGATAGATCACATACTCCAAAAATATCATCTATTAAGGTATTTTTCTTAGAGAGGTGACATCACAGTAAGCACAGATTAGATGTAAGATAATATTAAGAACCCATTAACTAAATCCCTTTATTAGTCGTAACATTAACATCATATAGGAGCTAACATACTCAAATTCATTATAAATTGGTTCTATTCTAAGTGGGAGTCTATTGGATTTGGTGTCATAAAACTAAAAAAAATTACTTTGATTGTCTGTATATTAATGTATTTGAATATTAATAAATATATTATCACATATTGATTGTTCTTATATGTAACATTAATGTGATAATGTCCTCTAGTATTTGTTGAATTGAAAAGGTTATAAAAGTTGCCTAAAATTATAAGAACCTTGAAGTTCTATGAAAGTATTCTTTAATATAAGTATTATGATTATAGGACATCATCTTATAGGACACATATAATTCAGACTATCAGGTTTTTCATACTCATAATAGGATTATTTTGAGTTTATTTTAGGGTTGATTGACACTTAATCATAGTATCAAAAGAAAATGAAACAAAAAATCCCAGATCAGCATGGAAGAAATATGAAAATGGGTTAAAAAATGAATAAATAATGTAAAAATGTGTATTATTCACCCAATAATCCTATTAAATCTCCTTAATCATTATCGGATATGCTTGATAAAGATCATGGGTGTGGAATCCAAAGTATATCCCACCTTTGGAGGTATCAACTGGTTGTTCCTGAATCCCTCATTATACGAGAGGGGATATTTTTCATCCATTGTTTTCTAGAACCTTGATGTGCTAAGTATGAAGATGAAGATATTTTTGGGAATATAATAGGTACGTACAATTATATTACACCACTATTGTCACATGGAAATTGTAATGAACTTACCTAGAATACCATCAGAACCAGCATCAGAACTGATCGCAACTGGCCTAAAGGCAATTCCTGAACCCCATGGGCTAGAGAAAAGTGACTAGGAATCAAGAAACAACCATTGGGAATGATTTCTTCCAAAAAAAAATAACATAGATTAAAGATCAAAGTAGGAACCTCAACAACTAAAAAAACAAAACAACCATGTCTGGTTATAAGAAGATGATACATAAACATACAAGTACATAAAGTAAAAAAGAATAAAACCACCACAACCTATATCTTGGTGTTTTGTGACCACCTACCATGTCTCAATTTACCTACCCTCATCCAAACAAGTACGAACCCATAAAAGGAAGATGGATATAACATGACCACCTATTATAGAAACATTAAAGCTATATACACCAAGTGGTATATGTAGAATATGAGGAAATAGATCCCAATAGGATCCCACAAATCAATTTATGAAATTCATCTATCAACCAATTCAGATATGCTATCTTGAAATATATAAATGAGAAAACATGGTTTTTCCAATATAAAGAAATAATTTAAATAATGTCGCATTTTTAAAAAGGTAGATAAAAATCATAAATTCTGGTTATAAGAAAAATGAATTCTAAACCGTTACTTTTTTCTATATCAAAATCCATTTAGAAATATCAATAGGAAAACTTTCCAAAATTTATTTTGAATAAAATGCCTATTTTAAGAGATCTTTGAAAACAGTTTCACAATTCATGGTCAACAATGCATAACCAAGCTATGAGATAGTACCATGTATCACTGAACAATAAAACATACCAAGGGGGATACATGGATAAATAAATTTCCTCATTCAGATCAAACATATATAATAAAAGAATTAAAATATGTAAACTCCAATTCTAAATAATGATTGAGTGATCATAGTCATATATCAAGTAATAATGTCAAGTTTCATATGTCATGGTAAATTCCTAGATATGTTAGTGATACTAATAATTACACGAAAAAAATCAATGACTAGCTACATGGAAGTGTCATATCTACCAAGTATTCAATCTTATCAACTCAGTGCACACCCACCTCCTCGAAGCACATCCCTATCCTGAATCCAAATTCTCTATGGAGACACTATTTTGGTTGTGAGTTTGTAAAAGTGTAGCATAAATATAAGATATCTCATTTAACTACCCTGGTTTCCCTTTACTAGTAAAAGGGGTGAGTGGGATATCAAGAAATAAGGATCACAACATGGAACTACAATGGCATAAATATGAAGAGAAAATATTCTATAGTATGATAGGTTAACATATCACCTCACCCCTAAGTCCATTAAAGAGTATAACCCCTATTTCAACACTTTTCATCATGTGCACCATGAACCACCTATAAAGGAAAATAATGGATAAGGGCTCCTGCTTGGCATCCAAGAGACCCGAGTTCAAAACCAGGTGGAGGAAAATTTCTGGGGCATTGTAGCAGTACTGTAGCATTTACTGTAGCAGTTACTGTATCAGTTACTATTTGGTACTGTAGCAGCCGGAACTATTCACCTGATTTGGGTCTTTAGGCCACCGGTTTGGGCCTACGGGTCTCCAGGACCTTCGGGTCATCAAAGGCCTTCAGGACACAAATCCTTAGGGTCACGTAGACCATGGAGTATCCTAGTTCACACAAAACAGACCCCAGAAGAGGATCAGAGAAATAGGAGTAGCAGCCACCAGATGCAGAGCTAATCGGATTGGAAGAATGAGAGGGTATGGTAGCCGCCATCGGGACCAGGCACTGTGCAGCTTTGTATAGGGCAATGCTATCCAATCATCAATGCAAGGTGGAAATCTAGGTGATCAATGACACAGAAATCTGGGGAGGGGAAGTTCAAGTGGGCTAGGCCTACGAGTCATGTATTGGGCACGGTATGCCTCTGGGCCTTCGGGTCATGTATTGTGTGTTTGTCAAGCCGCGTGCCTTGGGCCTATGGGTCATGTATGGGTTCCCCTTCAACCCTTAAAAGGGGTATTATCCATAATAAAATAAAGAAAGAAGGCCTTCGGGCCATTCATATGTATAAGGGGTTCATTAAGAAATTACACAATAAGAACATTTACTTCATAAAATTCCAAACATTCCTTTAAAGAAAATTGAATTGATAAACCAAACCTTTATTAACTAAATAAAACATTTATTAGAACCATCCATTTAAAAATATCCATTCATACCTATTTCCTTTAGAAATCATTTTAAAGTTCCAAATGGGCCTTTAAGAAAATAACATTATAAAGTTAAACAATCCATTTAATGTTTTTAAATATCATATCATTCAACCTTTCCAAAACACACTATTGTAAGTTATTCTTTAAATCATTCCAAAAAACAATTCCAAGGAACACACACACATTAGACCATTTAAAATTAATTTTAAAGAATCAAACTAATTTCATTAAAATGAGGATTTTAATTTTGAAAACCAAATCCACCAATATTGGAAAAAAATCTAATTTTATTTCAAAATAAAGGATTAATTAAAGTGTAACCATCCATACCAAATACTATTTTCACCAAAAAGGTTCATTTATGCTTAAAATTGATAAATCATGATTGAAAATTTTCAAATAGAACAAACAATAATTAATGTAACACATGAATCACAAGAAGAATAGATATAATAGAAATACTTACTTGGAATATATGGAATCAACCACAATGAATCTGAGATTTGTTGCCTTTGATGGCGAATACAAAATCAAGGAAGAGAGATCTCTAGAGAAGAAATAAGAGATCCCAAAATCATGAATCCACATCAATTATTTTAGATCCAATGAATCCTAAGGTTTTTATATCATCTAGGAATAATTAATAAAGAGGAATAATATAGATTAAATTCAAATATGAGATAGACATACCAAAAGAGGATCACCACTTTAATAGATAATTTGTTCCTCCAAGAGTTGAGGTTGTGAGAGACAAAATAAAAAAAAGGGTCCCAAGGGTAATATGGGTAAATATGGTTTCAAGGAGAATATAATATAAATAAAATAGTGGTTCTTGTGTGCAATTAAAATGCTACCCCTACCAAAAGTAATTCCCATCAACACCTCCAGCTGGTCGATGGCTACTGCAGAAATGTAGTAGCCACTATCCAGCCCACCGATTGAACGATGGAGACACATCAATTAGATTTTGGCAATAGAAGATTTTTATAACTACTTCCAATCCCACCAGCTAGTTGGTGTCCCTCACCATCTAATCAGTGGACCTCATTGACTAGATGGTGAACCACTTATAGTTTTACAAGTTGTAGGTTCAAGTAGACACCTACTACAAGCATCTGGTTCATCCTCTAACCCCTATAACAACTCGAAAACAAATAAAAAGATATTTATATAGTTGAAATAAATACTAGTATGTGAAAATTCTCCCCAATATGTCACTTTATATCCCTAGAAATACTCTAAACTAGAAGATGGAAATTTAGAGATAGAAATAACTTTCACACCCAACTTGTGAGGTGGACGGTTCATGAAACAGAGAAAGACTCACCCAAAAAAATCCACCAAGGTCAAATATTAAATCATGTATGACCAAAATTCATAATAATATATAAATTAGATCCTTAATGATCTAAATATCTCTATAAACAACACCCTAACACTGTTGAGAAGAGAGAAACCCCAAGAGAGGTTATAGACCTAGCATAGGTCTCCCCACCATTTTAAAGGCTCACTAAAATGGTGGAACACAAGGAGAACATCCTTCAGCAATACATACCTTAATACTAAATAATATACCTTGATTAATGACCACAAAGTACCATCTAAGATCATAAATAGAATCCCTAAAGTAAAGCCATGCCTAAATCATTCTAACAATTCTAAAAGAGACAAAAAAACCCTCAAGATCCATCAATGATCCAACCATATACAAGTAAAGAACAAAACTAACAAGTATTTCTACCTCGGGTAAGTAGTATATAGTAACTTGGGACTTTCAACATAGAGCCTCACCCATTAATGAGCTCACAGTATCAAATATTAGTACCTTTGAGTGCTCAGTACAACAAGAATCCACATAGTCCCAATTACTCAAATACGTACCCAAGGCCTATCCAAGTTCAACTAAAGAGATCTCAAAATAACTAGGACAATGCAAAAATAGAGCACAACAAGCTCTCAAAAATGGAGATCACCCAACACATCAATATTTATCTCTAACATAAAAACGAAAAACGATATGATACTAAAGAAACAAAAACCAACCCAAATGATACCCAAAACTATACATAAGAAGGAAGACATGAAAGGGTACTATAAAGGGATTTCAAAATAAAACAACCCAAAACATCAAGAGGTTCCCAACACAAGATTTCATCCATCCACAAGGATAAAAATACCTTGAGAGATTAAAATCTTTTAAGAAAAAGAACTACATCATTCAAGAGAACATGTACAAAAAGAGAATCTAAATAGATCCTAATAAAATGAATCCAACATAATTATAACTACCTAAAAATTAAACTAACCAGAATATACAAGATAGAGTCCCAAAAAACCCAAATGAGCCATAAAATATCCCCAGAAAAAGAGTGTCACTTAAAAATGGATTAAACCCAAAACTTCCCCTTTCGGTAAAACAACTTACCAAATATCTAAAGGAGACCTAAGAGACCACATAAATCACAAACTCTCATAGAATTTACATAATACCTCTTAGAATGACCAGGTCCCCCACACAGGAAGCACAGAAGATGCCTCTTCTTTCCCATTGAACACTTTCCCCACTCAACCAACTTTTATGATCCACAAAACAGGACATCTCCAACTAAGAAAACCATGAATTAGGAATTATATACTTCCTATAATTTCACAAACTCCATTTCAAGTGATGAATACCTTTAAAGAACCTTTGGATAAGAGGTTAGATAGACCACTGATATGAAATATCAAAGTACTGGGTGAAGACCTACTTTAAAACATATATCTTTAAGGTATTCATCATAAATAATCTTAGGTGATAATAATAACAAACATTAAAATTTCTTATAATACTCATAAAATGACGGCTCACCTTATCTAAGACCCATGAACTCAAAAAAATCACCTCCTTCACTTACATAGGATATTTCTAGTTTTTTTTTTTTTGAACGGGTTGATGCCTTGGTCAAAAATGACCAAAGCCTTAGATTTATTAAAAAAGAGAATAAATGTTACAAGAGTCTAAAAGACATGATCATATTACAATCTTTTTCATGCAAGGAGTGGAGAGAAATAGGGAGGTCTTCAAACCAAGTAATTTCCTGATTGATTCCCATGTTGGCCAGACCATCTGCAATTGCATTTGCTTCTCGGTAAACATGTGTGATGATATAGTTAAGATCACTAAGCGAGTGGGAGAAATTCATCCAGCGAGTGGTGATCGGCCAAGCAAGGTGGATTACGCCATTCCAAATTTCTTGTACAATGGTCGTCGAGTCACTTTCGAGCCAAAGGTTATCCCAACCATAGGATTTGGCAAAGGTAATGTCATGAATCAAGCCCAGCATCTCAGCTTCGAGGGAGGTGGTAATGCCACATTTACCCATGAAACAGCCAAGGATCTGGCCGTGGTGATTTTTGAAGACAGCACCACATCCTGCAGGTCCCGGATTGCCTTTGGAGGCGCCATCGATATTGATCTCAATCCATCCAGGAAGGGGGGATCGCCAGAACACTTCTAGAGTATGATGCGGCTGACAGAAATTGCCTTTAATCTTGAGATGCCTTAGGATCACAAAGTCATGGACAGTGTTTTGGCATCTTCTTTTTTGAATCTAGGCAGCTTCTTGTATGGAAGTGAGGATCCGCATTCATCCTGTATTTTGATTGAAAGAGTAATTTTGGTGAATAATAGCATTTAGATCATACCAAATCACATGATGAAGCTCAGAAACCTCAGCATGAAATAGGTTCGTGATTTGTTGAGAGCCTTCCATTTCTGCACATTTTTTAAGTTTCTATTTGACAGAATTATGTTTCAACCATCTGCAGTCAAAAATGTCAAGAATATAGTTCCAGAGAGCAAAAGCAGTAGCACAAGAGAGAAAAAGGTGGTTAGTATCTTCCCTGTGTTGATTACAGATTTTTCATTTGGAACAGAGCTGGATGCCAAAAGATTTGAGGCAAAGTTCAGTGGGCACTCTGTTGTGTGTAAGACGCCATATAAGGTTGAAACGTGGTGGCTTTATCCAAGGTTTCTAGTGAATTAATATTGACTTAAAGAATTTACAATACATGTTTTCACGCATGTAGGGTGGAACCGTGACTTCCCACCACTCTCAATAAAGTACTTCAAACAAGGTAATGGTAGACTTTACCTTTAGCATATCAGGAGTATTGAGAGAATAAAATATTCCTTTTATTTATTCTAGATACCTCATCACCTCAAGATAACACCTCTTACCTCAGTAAAAATGTAGACAGTTATTCAAGATGTTTTGTACAGGATCCAAAAGATGAAAAGACTTCTTCTCCACCACTTGATTCAGAATCTAGGAACATTCATCAACTTGAGACACTAGTTTTAGATGGTGCAAAGGGTTGCCTTGAAAAAAATACTGACAAATAAACTTTCTACCTTTCTTGGAAAACATTATGGGAAATATTTCTAAACAACCTAAAACAAAGGCTCATCAACTCAAGAATAAAATGAAACCCAATATAGAATACAGACGCAATCCATAAGATTTCAAATGAAACCCCAAACAACTTTGATTAAAAATAATTATTTTAAAATAAAAAATTCTTTCCCATTTATAAATCAGTACACCTTTTATTTAAAAATGTGGAGTCTTAGTATAAATCCATCATAATTTAAAATATTTTATCAATTCATATAACTCCTTCCATGATTTTAGATCTTTTTTTTCAAATTCACATTTTTGAAACCATTAACTTTTTAAATACATCACAAAACCAAAATTTATTCTTAAAAAAATCTTTTAAAAACATTATATAAGAGACTTTGAAAATTAACTTTATAAACTAAACATTTTGTAAAACACTCCTTTTGGTAATTGAAAAAAAATCAAATAACTCAAATAAAATCTATTTAAATTAAAAATTAAGTTTTCAAAATATTTTAAAAACAAAAAATTTCAAATATTAAACTAGAAAAACCATACATTCGTGGAAAAAAACTACACCCATTTTACTAATCAACCAAAAATCAAAAAAAAACCAACTAACCTCATATAAGTGAAGCCAGTTTGGAATCAAACAAACAAGGTATAAAGTTTGGTGTTAAAATAAAACTATGTATGGATTGTTTTCATGGGCTGGTAAACCATTAACCTATCTTACATTAGTTCCTATATTGGTTTCAAGATAATTCACACTAATTCCTTATAGTTTACCAAACTATAAAGGGACTATGTAGCTTTGAAAACCTCTCCAATCAAACTCAAAACACATAATATATCTCAAAAATAAAATATAGACTCATCAAGAGTCCAAATATCATCAACATTATGAAATGAATAACTCAAAATAATAACTCAATTTCCCACTTTCCCTAGTAATTCAAGTCTCGTTTCAAAGGGTGGTGATTAGGAACCCATTCATGAACTACCTCTTTACCCCAGACACATTCCTAGTCTCCTTTATATCATGAATCACCCAAAATAACATAAGTTATTTCAAATAAAACCTACCTTTGATACTAATTGTAATGAAATAACCTATAATTTCATCTGAACTGGAATCTGAACAGATCTTCATTAGCCTAAAGGGTGTTCCTAATCCCCATGATTTGGAAATAAGAACTTGGTAATCAATAAAAAAACCTTTGGGAATGATTTCTCCCAACAAAAGATATCACAAATAAAATAGCATAGGAGGGACATCAATAACTAAAAAAATAAAATAAAAGCATCTAGTTATAAGGAAATGATATATAAATATCCAAAATTTGAAAGTAAAAAAAACAAAACCACTATAACCTATCTCCTGGTGGTATGTGACCACCAACCATATCCCAAATCATTTTCCCTTGGTCAACCAAGAATGAACCCAAAAAAGGAAGATGAAGAGAACATTATCACCTATTATATAAAAATGAAAGTTGAATACACTGAGTGGTATATACAAAGTGTGAGAAAACAGATCCCAATAGGATCCTACCAAGTAGCCTATATAATTCTTATATCAAGTAATACATATATTATAGTTTTGAAATACATAAATGAGAAAACATGGTTTTTCTAATACAAATAAAGAAATTAAAGCATGACACGTTTTTAAAAATGAAGATTAAAATCAAAAATTCCAATTATGAGAAAAAATGTAGTCTAAATCATTAGCTTTTTCCATATCAATATCCATTTAGAAATCTTAGGAGGAAAACATATCAAAACCCATTTTTAATAAAATACCCTTTTTAGGAAAGATTTGAAAATAGTTTCAAAATCCAAGGTCAATAATGCGTAAGGAAGTTATGAGCTAGTACCACATATCACATAAAAATACAGCATACCAAGGGAAATACATGCATAAATAAAGTACCTCATTGCAATCAAATAAATATAATAAAGAAAGTTAAACATGGAAACTCTAGTGTTGAGTAATGATCGAGCGATCATAGTCATATATCAAATACCAATGTCAAGTGTAAAAGTTATATGTCATGGTAAAGTCCTAGATATATTAGTGAGCCCATTGAAGACAAGAAAATAAAATCCATGAATGAATTTATGAAAATGTGGTATCAACCAATTACTCAAAATTACTGACACACCCACCTCCTCAGAGCACATCTCTAGCCTGAATCCACATTCTCTATGGAGACTCTTGTTAGGGTGTAAGTATGCAAAATCATAGAATAAATCTATGGTCTCTCATCTAACTACCAATTTTTCCCTTAACTAGTCAAAGAGGTGAGTGATATATCAAGCAACAAGTATCACAATGTGGATCTAAAATAGTATCAACATGCATAAAAACATTCAATAGCATACCAGGTTCATATCTCACCCTCACCCCCAAGCTCCCTCAAAGAGTAAAACCCATATTTCAACACTTTTTATCATGTGTAATAAGAAATGTCTATCAAGGAAGAGAATATAATAGAGATTCATCAAGAAATTTACAACAAGATCATTTACTTTATAAATTACTAAATAGTTCTTTTAAGGAAAACCAAGTTGATAAGACAAACCTTTATCAACTAAATAAGACATCACTTTGAACCATCCATTTAAAAATATCCATTCATTCTTGTTTCCTTTAAACCTAATTTTAAAGTTCCAAATGGTCCTTTAATCAAAGAACATGAGAAACCCAAACAATCCCTTTAAAAATTTTAAATATCATGTCATTAAACCTTTCCAAAAACATTCCATTGTACGTTGTTCTTTTAATCATTCCAAAACACATTTCCAAGGAATACACATACATTAAACCATTTGGAATTAACTTTAAAAAATTAACCTAATTTCATTAAAATGAGGCTTTGAATTTTGAAAAACAAATCCACTAATGATTAGAAAATAAGAAAATTTCATTTCAAAATAAAGGATTAATTTTCAAAGTGTAACCACCCATGACAAATACCATTTTCACCAAAATGGATTATTTATACCCCAAAATGGATAAGTCATACTTGACTAATTTCAAATGGAATAAAAAATAATTCAAGAAATACATGAATCATAAGAATAATAAATTTCATAGAAATACCTACTTTAAATATCCAAAATTAGACCATAATGAATCTAAGATGTGTCTCCTCTGATGGTGAACACCGAATCAAGGAAGAGAGATCTCAAGAGAAGAAAGAATAGATCCCAAAATCATGAATCCACATAAACCATTTTATATCCAATGAATCCCAAGTTTGTTATAGCCTCTAAGAATAATGAATCAAGAGAAAGAAGATAGATTGAAGGCTAATAGAAGATAGATATTCTAAAAGAGGATCACTACTTCGATCAGCACTTCAATATTCCAAGTGTTGAGGTTGGGAGAGCCATAATAGTCAAAAAGGGATCCAAAGGTTCATATGGGCCAAGATAAGGTTGAGGGAGAATAGAAGATAATTAAAATGGGAGTTACAAGGTGAGATTACAATACTACCCCTAATAAAAGTCACTTCCAATGACACCACTGATTGGCCTATGGATACTTCAAAAATGAAGAATGCCAATGTCTAGCCTACTAGTTGGCTAGTGGAGACCCATCGACTGGCTAGTGTCCCTCATTGGCTAGCTGACGGACCACCTTCATCTTTACAAGTTACAGGTTTTGGTCCATGCCTACTACAAGCATTTGGCTTGTCCTCCAACCTCTTGGAAAACCAATAAACAAACACAAGGATTTTTCCATAGTTTAAATCAATACCGAGAAGTGACATCAATAGCTTTATATAACAACTAACGATTTTCCTTGGGTGTGGTGTCATTTACTCATGTGATGTAATACATGATTAAATGTTATGAATAGTTTATGCATCCATTGTATGAATGAAACACCTCCCTCACATTTCATCTTATTAAATGGTTTGTTTTATGATATCCTTCATAGGAGAGGTATACTAACCACATCATCGAGAATAGCTATGAAAATCAATATTTACATACATCGCATCCAAGCAGTGAGTTTAGGGCATATCTCCTTCAATATCACACTTTCACTAAAGCATAAAATACTTTATTCCATCTCACATTATATTGTAACATATACAATAACTTATGAAACCAAATACAAAAATCCTTTTATATATCTTCAAAAACACTTTTTAAAAACTATCATTCACTTCACCATGTATCACATCATATATAATACCTTGTGAATACCAATCCAAAATTATTTTTATATTAACACTAAAACATTTTTAGAGTAACTATTTGAGTAAAACTCAATCTCCATTCAGTCAACAAAAAAGTGTGACCCCTGGGATTTTATTATATTAAAAACAAACACAAATCATTAGATTAATAATTGTAAGAAAAAATCATCCTCTAATAAATATTCAATGATACTCATGTTATAAAGGGATACTGTGTGATCTCTATCAAACACATGTATCTCCATACCTGTGTCCACCAGTCTACATCATATAAAAACATGAATTCTCATATTTTCCCTTTGTCTAAGACATCGAGTAACCATGGGATATGAATTATGTAAATCTCATATAACCTACTAAAATGAATTTGATTCTCAAAGTATAGACTAAAATATTCAGTGAATACATCATATGTCATTCACGCATATGTATATCCACATCACATGTCCCTTATCTAGATAGATATATAATATCTCACTGTGGCTTATCACTTCCAAAGTCCATCTCAATCAAGGTCCTAGATATCATACTCATCATTCGAGAGGAAAAATATAATATCTAGTTGATCTCCAACTGATGAAATGATCAAAAACATACCCAACCACCCCTAATTGGCTAAGATAGTATATGGACTTGCATTAATAGGGTATTATAGTATAAAGGTTCTCATGCTATATATCTTTCCAAACTCAGTTATTAGGGACTCAAATATGATCTATGCACACCTAGTATACCAAATACATTTGTATGATACTTCATGTGTTATACTTAGTGGTTCATCTAGCACACACAAATAATCTTATTATTTATTTTGTGCCTTATAATAAAATTATGTATCTCTATACAAGGATTATAATCATGATAATATTTACATTTCCTCATAACCTATAATACTCCATGATGAACATTGGTTAGGGATAACCCAAAGTTTCACTTTGAGAGGTAAATTGTCATTATGCTTCACAATATCCATCCAATGTGAATGATAAAATAGAGATTACCTTTAATTTATTACAATACATTTTATATCCTTTAAACTATTTGAATAATATTTAAAAAATTCAACATAAGAAATTGTCTACTATATCATATATGATAAACTATCAGATCAACCTTATTTATGCTTCACTTTTAGTGGTTTTGTTAACTCATTACATAATATGTAATTCCTGTCACATCTCTATGTGACCATCTGATAAAACCCTCTCACTAACTCTTTAGTGAGAAACGTCTATAGACTAATAAAATTTTAATAATGGTGAGACTTAGGAATCCTACAACTAATTGTTCATATCTTTGAACATATTTAAGCTTATTAAATTCATAGCATCAAATGTTATTGTGTTATATTTTTTTCAACTTAGAACTCTTTCCAAGTTCATCATTATCATCCTTGGAACCCTTTCCATCAAAAAAATCTTTAAAACGTTTCAAATAATGTAACTATTTACACTATTACTTTTCTAGTACATCCTAAACCCTTTTAGGATAAAGTGATAATTACTTTAATATGGTAAATAACTATAACTTTTACATTTCTATTTATCTCTATATCCTAAACTATTTTTAGAATAAATTGATATCCACTTTTTATGGTAACTAATGTAACTATTTAAATTTATCTCCACCTCCATATACTAAACTCTTTTTAGGATATTAAGCCAAATTCACTAAATAATATCACTTGTACAATTATTTAGGAAACAATGATATTCCTTTTTCACAATAACTAAATGTAACTCTATACATTTTTTTATCATCATATATTATAATTTTTTTAGGATATTAAGTGAAATATCACTTTAATTTTATATTGGTAAAATTATCTAGGTAATAATGATATCCACTTTCTATGGTAACTAAATGTAACTCTTTACATTTTTATTTACCATCACACATCCTAAATTCTTTAGGATATTAAATAGAAATAACTCTAACTTTAAATTGGTTTAATCCTTTTTTTGTTAAATTTTAACTTCTTTAAGTTCAAATACACTACCACTAGCTTTTTAGATACTATATTCTTTTCAAAATATCTTACTAAGAAACAACACAAACCTTTTATGTTATAAAAAAACATTTATTTCTTATTATTTGTGGATATTTAACAAATAAACTATTATTGAATATAATATATGGTATTTTATGTGTTTGGAGAATTTTTTTAAAAAAGAAGATAATTGTTTAAAATAATCCATTGATGGGTGGCAGAATCAAATTCTTTCATATTTTAACAAATATTTGGATAAACACTTTATCTTGGATAAAAAAAGTGTTCTCATCTTATTCTCAAAACATGTTATAGAAACTAATGAATTACAAACCATGTGTATATTATTAATCACATAAGAGAATTGAGATTAAGATACCATATTTTGGATAGATTCATCAGATCTTGATAGATTATTTTACAATAAAATCATTATTATATAAAATCATTAATTCAATATTTTAATGTAA
Organism: Viscum album; assembly: GCA_963277665.1. Taxonomy (NCBI): domain Eukaryota; kingdom Viridiplantae; phylum Streptophyta; class Magnoliopsida; order Santalales; family Viscaceae; genus Viscum; species Viscum album. The sequence continues at coordinate 750,616,115 of OY728132.1, read as the reverse complement.
ATTACATGATCTATCAATTATTCCCTTTAATTTTTAACTCCTATATATTTAAAACCCTTGTAAAATATACATTTTGTATCACATGCCCTTCAAAATTAAATATTTATTTCTATAATACATATACCTGACATGGATTTTTATGGAGTTTCCTAAACTCCTTTGGCTATTTTGTATAATTAGATCATATGGAATCATTATTACTCCTTCCAGACAACCCTAGGTTTCAATGACCTTGACTGGCCTTTTGAAGAATCGTTTTTTGAACTTTTCAACAAAAACTTTTCTTCTTCTATTTTGAAATTTTATCCACTAGTACTAACCATATAACACTTAGAAATTAGACAACATATACCCAGTTAATCTATTCTTAACACTTTGAGAATATTAGGTAAAACTTTTTTTTAATTCATTCACATTTCTATAAATGGAAATAGGATGAATTCTATAACCATAACAATCCATTTTAGTCCCCCTTTATATAATTAAACAAATCATAAACTATGTGTATTAAAAACACCCATATCATTTTATTAAAAAAATTGTTTATATGCTCTTATCAAGAGAAAAATGAGATAATACACATCTTATGACATGTTCATCCAAGCTTGAATCATCCAAGTTATTAAAGTAGCAAATCTTTTTCTTTATTACTAGAAAAACATAAAATTTTAATATTCAATTATTTATTATCTTCTAAACTCCTATATATTCAAAACTATTTTAAAATAAATAATTGATATAATATATATTATAATGATAGAATTAAATTTTATAATATTTATGTGTACTTTCCAATGGGCTTCTTACAACTCTTCAAGTAATCAGGACAATTACATTATATGAGACCAATGCTCCTTTATTCTTCCTAATTTCGTCTCCATGTTTCAATGACCTTGGCTAAATACTTGAAGAAACTTTATTAGACGATCAAACCAATATTTCTTCTTTTAATTTTAAATTTAACTCATTTATATTGTCTAAATTACCCCAAAACCTAGTCATCATATGCCTAGTTTATCTATTTTCAATTATTTGAGAGTATTAAGTAAAAAAATTAGGAATTCATTCATCTTGTTGAAACATTTACATAGATGAAATTATAATTAATTCATTAACCAAAATAATACTCAAGGAATCCTCAAGTTTCACCAAGTCACTGGTATATCTAATCATATTTAATATATAAGAAAAGAATAAAATTCCTTATATCATTCAGCATATAATTCATTTTAAAACCTTAATTGAATCATTATATGTTATCATAAGCATATAGATTCACTTTTTGAAGAATTTCAACACTTGGATATTCAGGAAATAATGGTTTTAACACATCAAATTTCCCTTAAGAAAGTTTCTTAAATCAAAAATCTTGTTTAAGAACTTTTTTAAAGTTACCAATCATATTAATATCTTACATTAAGCTTCTACTTCCAAGTATTAATCACAAAGTTTAGTTTGATAATAATGATGTTATTCATCTACAAAATAATATTTTATAGAATGAGTATCATGTTTTATTATCATTTAATAATTGATTTTATTAAATGGGATCCCACTAAAATGATGACCCCTTTTGAAATTTATTATACCCATTAGTGGTCCAAGATCCATACCCTTTTGAAATTAATCTCAAAAATTTGATATTTAGGTAGGGAATCATTCCAATCATATCATATATGACTCTTGGATAGTTAATTTGATAAATATTTATCCAAATCATTATATGGATAAACCCAGATCTATTCCTTTGGTATCCTAACCATTAGTATAGAAACCCAAGCCTTCTAAACATTTTATTATAAGATTTTTAACATAAATATCCAATAAACACAACCCTGAAATCTATTTTCTTGGTGTATTTGGAAGACTAGGTTCATAATAAATTAACATGAAACTAAAAAATACAACATATTTATTTTATTTTCCATAATGTGCTACTAATTACCTTTGAGCTTCTAAAATTGCATTGGATGGCCTGGGGAATACATTAATAAAATGGGTGAGCTATAAACCCCAGTAATAGATTGAGAATGATAATAAAGAATGATATATGAGTCAAATGGAATAACATGATATCATAAAATGAAATGTTCATGAATAATCATATGGGATAATGACATAAATAAGATTTCATTATAATATCATATCATCATAGGAATGTGAAAACATCATAATACATGAAATCATAAGCCTAAGTCAAGGATCATTGTCAAGACATCATAACATGGTGGATAAAGTCCCATAATGGATTAGGTTTACTCATTAATCACATACATTTAATCACATGAGATATAAAAATTACCCAATTAATTTGAGATCTATTCGGATGTGTAACAACCTGAACGTTCATAAATAAAATTCCCCTTGTGATTGAATTAAATTACCTATTATGGTTATAGAAAACACCTGAACTTATTTGGTTTTATTGTATACTATCATATTTAAAGGACTATTAAGAATCATAACCATTGATAATATATCCTTTGAACAATTATCATAATATTAGTATAAATATAGGGTTTTGATCAATCCAATTGACATAGACAAAGGAAGTGATGGCCTCAACCAGTAGGATCATACCCTATAAAACCCATTTCTTAGAGATTTTAAGGGAGATATCATCACTGTTATTTTCCCTTGACCAATCCCAATCTAATATCCAATAACTAAAGTGTGATTGAAACCATTTATGGGAGAATTTCAAGCTCATCGAGATCATGGATCAAACCATGTACACTGAACCACCCAATAAAAATCTCACCACCGTGCACCTTACCCTCAGGGAATTTTCTGGTGTAATAAAAGGATACATATCAAGAACCTGATAATATGAATATTTATATTCTATATAATAATGAATATATATTTACTTATTATTTCCATTACTTTTTAAATGATTTTTATTTTCATATGATAAAACACAAATTGTATTTTTATGTAATATGCAATTTCAATTAAGATATTTTTTTAGATGAATTCATTAATTTTAAAAATAAATGATATATTAATAAATTAATATAATTAAATATAAATTATTAAATATAAATGATAGTATAATTTTTATGAACTCAAATTTAATTTTTATAAGATTTCGAAAACTGTTATTGTCGAAAAAACAATCATTTCTCAATAAATGTTGATTCTTATTTTAAAAGTGAAAATTCACATATTTAGAAAATTATTTTGATAAAATAAATAATATTTTTTCAATCATCATGTCAAAATTATCCAATATTAAATTTTTCATAATTTTTAAAGACAGTCAAATTTTCAGGTAAAAATTAAATACGGTATAAATATATGATGTGTATTATGACATCATTATGACCCAAAAGTGACATAATAAATTGTATAAAGGGTATACATGACCAAATATATTTTTCCCGTTTAAAATAATTTATTTATTTATTATTTGATTAATTTTATAAATCCTTTATGAATCCTCCAAAATCTATATTATATTTTAAGGTTTTAAAATCAATTATTTATAAACATGACTCACTTCTACATCACTAAAAGTGATATTTTATTTATTTAGTCCCTTTTCCTTATAAAATAATGAAATGCACTCCTATTTTGTAGAAACCATGGTCAAAAACCTTGGGAAGGTTTGTGGTTTTTATTACTTTATTATATAGAGTCCAAAACCTAAGTTTGAGAAATAATAAAGACCCCCTTCCTATATAAACCCACTCAATATCCCATTAATCTTAACTAAAAAACATTTAATTACATCCTTAATCTACCCTCACCTCTCTATAGTCCTCTCAAAGTGACCCCAATATCTCAAGTATCTCCTCCCAAACTTTTATAATCACTCTCTCAATGTAATGGATCCTCTCTTTCTCCTCTTTATTCAAGCACCTTATTTATATAATACACTTTGTCTTACTATTACTATTTATGAGATATGCTTTTCCACATCCATATTACTTACATTATTATTTAAAATTTATTATTTACCCCTTTCATTCTCATTAATAGCTTCCATGATTCATAATGTACCCCTATTATACTACCAAAATTATACTATGATTTTTTCATGTCAAGTTCTTATTCAAGCACCCTCCTTGTCTTATGCCTATTAATTCCTAAATTTTCAAGTTGAATTATGTTATTAAATATCCCTCCTACTATCCTTTTGACTTAAAAGTTATGAGAGTCCTATTTCTCTCTCATTGAACCATTTTATGAATCTTCATGTACTATTGTTACGCTGTCGAAATGTCATTGTGATTTTCCATGTTGAACCTTTGTGAGGTGTATACCCATACTCACTACCACTCAAGGGAATTCACCTAGTTGTAATTATACTTAATTTATTAATTAATTCCATTTATTTAATCCATGATACTTAATTATGGGATTAAATGTGATGAAATATATTCTTATGTTATATTATCTATGTGGCACACTTATGCATGTACATGATATTATTAAGATGGGAGCACCCAGATAGCACTCCAATGCATTGGGTGATGTTTTAGTCTCATGATATGAAATGTATGGTGAATTGGAGGTTATCCTAAGCACATTATGTTAGGATTTATTGGTTTTTAACCTTGAATTATTTTTATGATGTCATGTTTAAAGTTTTTTCCATGTTTCCATGTTACCTTTATGTTATCATGCCTCATTGTTCATGTTTATAATTCCCATCCATTTTATGTCCCATTAAAATTCCTATTGTCTAATATGTAATACTATCATCATGTTATGTTTTTTTAATACCTTACTAGACTTTATAGCTCACCCCTTTCTTATGTATGTTCCCAGGTTATCCCATGTAGTTTTCAGAATGATAGAATATTATGATTATGTTGAGGAATTTTTCAATAATGTTAATGTACCAAATGTTTTAATTTATAAAAAGTACCTAGTTACCCAAATACACTAGACTTATCAATATTTTGGGTTGTTTTATGTTTATTCCTATGTAAAAAATCATGAATTAATTTGTAATAAATACATGGGTTGTCATAGTTGGTATTAAAGAAAAGTCTAGTTATTTTTGGGATTAGGATTAGAAAATTATAGAAAAAGGATTAGGGATAAGACTAAACATAATAAAACATCCCTAATTTTTGGTAAAGTATGGATTAAGTGGTTTCTAATAAAATAAATCCCTATTTGGATATTATAAGTTGATGTGTCTCTAAAACATATGTACCTAGGGGTAACACCTGAAAACACCATATTGAGATAGTCTCGATTAGGAACTGGTGAAAAATAATTGATCTTGCTGCATATCTAGTTTGAAACTCCTAGGTTATATGCTATGGTCAATTAAAAATATCATTAAGAACCATTATTAAGGAAACAAAAATTCTCATAAGAGTCTATGTTAGAAAATAGATCATGGATAACATAGATTGAATCCTATAAATTCATAAGTTAAGGAAATACATATCATTTATAAATTATCTCTTTAATGTTATTGGATTCATATTTATGTTTTTAATAGTTTAAAATTACTCATCCATAATTTTCCCAATATACTATACAACATCTATAAATAGAAGGAACCAAGTAAACAACCAATGTGAGGGGAAATTTGATGACTACCCAAATGAGATGCCCAACCTAATGGGAATAGAAATTTAAAACTTTGTGACGATACTCTCCTAGTTAAATCAGGTTCTGAATAGAAACTAAAATCAAGAGGAGTACCCAAATTCCCCTAAGAATGAATAAGCTACAATTGAGACCATTATGCGACAAAGTCCTATGATATTAAATGGAATATTTTATCCCTTAATCATGGAATAATGGATCAAATCCATTGAGAATATCTTTTATATCCTTAAATGTTTTGAGAAAGATAAGTTTATACTAGTTTTTTATCATATGTAGGGATAATTTAATCAGTGGTGGACATTGATCAAGAATATTAAGCTTCAGGAAGAGATTGAAGTGATGGGGTGGAAGGAATTATAGAAAAAAATTGACAAATATTTTCCTTGCACTCTCCAACTTAAAATAGAAAGGGATTTTTTTGCTCTCAATAAAAAAATTATGAATCCATTGGGGCATACAAGGAAATATCCAAAAGACTTGCATGATATGCCTCCAACTTTTTCATTACCCCTGAATGAAAAGTGGACCGCTTCTTTGGTGGGTTAAAACCAAGTCTATGAAAATCCCCGGTGATTCAATACTTTTAAAACTATGTGGAAATTGTCTGATGTACCCTCAAAGTTGAAAAAGAGATTAGTGAATCTCAAGGTTATCATGGGGATAAAAAGAAGAAATTGGATTTTAATTCTAGTGGTGTGATGGAAAAATATAATTGTGGTAAGAAATTTAAACATCACGCTTTTCAAAAGTGTGGAAAGAAGTATCCCTTAAATTGCATGAATGGGACAAGGAAATGCTTTAGGTGTGGAAAGGAAGGGCACCTAGAAAATTATTTTTGATAGAAGAAACCCACCAATGTAGTGGAAGAGAGGAATACCCCAGTTAACCCTCAGCATATTTTCCAATGTTTCAACAACAATGAATAATTACATTATGATAACCACTACCCTAAGCCAAGGGTTATCAGAGACAATCAAAACCAACAACCTCTAAGGAAATAAGTGCTAGATTATGTCATCATAACCACTGAGGTGGATCCCAACAATGAAATGGTGATAATTACACTAATTATTTATTCAATAAAATTGAACATACTTTTTTATTTTGGTTGTATACATTCCTTAATATCATGAAAGTTTATTATAACTACTAAAATGACACCATAGAACATGGAAGTAATGATATCAGTGAAAATGGAAAATGGGTAAATTAACACATCCCAAGTATATAACTCCTCCCCTGTCAAAATATTTGGGATGAACTTCCCAAAAAACCATGTGATACTTCCTTTGGTGGAATTTGATTTAATTCTAAGTATGGATTGGCTTTTCTTATATATAACCCACATGAATTTCCATGAGAAGGTAATCACTCTTCATATCATGAATCATCCTCTGATTCAGTATAAGTGAAAGGAGGATGAATCTTCTTTAGCACCAATATATAAAGAATGGATATTATTTGCTATGAGTAAGTATATCTAGATTAAATGATTGAGTATAAGGAAAATATCATCCTTTAAGACATGCCCATTGTGAGGGAATATGATGATGTGTTTCCTAAAGAATTTCTTGGTCTTCCTCCTAGCCGAGAGGTTGAATTTTCAATCAAGCTTATACATGGGGCATTGACATTATCCAAGATTCTATATAGAATTGTTATTTTAGAATTTTAGGAGATTAAGAAACAAATACATAATAATCTAGATAAAGATTTCATATGACTAAATGCTTCACCTTGGGGTGCACCAGTCCTCTTCATCAAGAAGAATGATGGGTCAATGCACCTTTGCATTGATTATTTTGATCTTAATAAGATCATGATAAAGAACAAGTATCATCTTCCATGGATTTATGACTTGTTCAATTATCTACACAGATCCCAATACCTATCCAAGGTGGATCTTTAATCAGGGTATTATCAAGTAAGATTAAAGAAGGAGGATATCCTCAAGACTACATTCTATACAATGTATGGGCATTATGAGATCATAGTAATTCCATTTGGATTAACTAATGCTCCAAAAATATTCATGGACTTAATTAATTGAGTATTTAGAGATTACCTCAACAAATTTATGGTAGTCTTTATAGATGATATTGGAATATACTCTAAAATCAAGGAGGGTCATGAGGATCATCTAATAATTGTTCTAAATACCTTACAAAAGCATAATATTTATGAAAAGTATAGAAAATGTGAGTTCTTGTTAAAGAAAGTATCAATATTGGGGAATATTATCAAAAGTAATGGGATATCTATGGAACCTTTAAAGGTAAACACAATTTAAGGATAACCTATACCAACCACTATGATGAAAATCCATAGTTTCCTTGGATTAGTTGGGTACTATCATCATTTTTTTAGAAATTTCTTGTTTATGATTATCAAATCCTCTAACCAAGATAACTCATAAGGAAGTCAAACTTTTATAGAATAATGAATGTGAAGAGAGATTCAAGGAGTTGAAAAAAGAGTCTTATCACTACACTTATACAAATGATACCCACAAGTGGGTAACCTTTCATAGTATACAGTGATGATTCAAATAAGGGCTTGGGCTATGTGATAATGAATAATAACAAAGTGATAGCATATTCCTTAATAAAATTGAAATTTTGTGAAAAAAACTACCCAACGCATGATCTGGAGTTGGCTATAGTGATCTTCACATTGAAAATATGGCATGATTATATCTTTGTGGAAAAGTGTTAAATGTATATTGATCATAAGATCCTCAAGTATATATTCAGTCAAAAGGAGCTAAATATGCACCGGTGAAGATGGTTAGAGCTGATTAAGGATTATGACTACTCAATAAACTACCATCTGGGGAAATCAAATAAAGTTTCATATGCTATAAGTGAGAGGATCCAAAAAATTTAACATTGATGTGAATTGATAAGGATTTTATTTTATTAGACTTAAAAAGGATGTACATGGGAATCATAAAGGAAGGAAAATCATCAATACTTTCACAAATGATTGATCAATCATCCCTTTTATAGAATATAAATGATGCTCAAAGAGATGATTTGGAAATTTAGAAGTAGGTAGATGCTATAATAAAATGGAAATACTCATAGTTCAAATTTTATGAAGAAGGAGTTGTGATATTTGGGTCACAACTATCTGTACCGTAAAATTTGAGTTAAAGGAGTTATTAGATGATGCACATAGATCGACCTTCTCCATCCATACAAGGAGCACAAATATGTATTGATGTGTTCCATGTACATGATGTGTTCCATGTATACCTATTGATGAATCACATACCATAACTCTTATATGTGTTGAATCCATAGGTGGTACCATTGGAAAATGATATTTCATATGAGGAGAATCTGGTGAAGATCTTAGATCATAGGGACAAAGTTCTATGAAATAAGATAATTCACTTGTTCTAAGTGCTATTTATAAACCATAATCTTAAAGAAGAAATGTGTGAATAGGAGGAGGTGATGAAATAAAATTACCCTAATCTATTTTAGTGTGTGAAATTAAAATTTTGAGGGTGAAATTTTTTAAAGGGGGGGTTTAATGACCTGAATGTTTATAATTAAAATTCAATTTATGATTGAATTAAATACCCTATTATGGTTATAGAAAAAACATGAAATTATTTGGTTTTATTATATCATATTAGATTTAAAGGACCATTAAGAATCATAACTATTGATAATATAGACATTAAGTAGTGATCATATGATTAGTATAAATATAAGGTTTTGATCAATACAATTGACATAAACAAAGGAATTGATGGCCTCGACCAGTAGGATCATACCCTATGAATCCCATTTATTGAAGCTTATGAGGGATAAATAATCATTATACATTTACCTTGACCAATCCCAAGATGAAATCCAATAACTAAAGCATTATCAAAACTCCTTATGGGAGAAGTTCAAGCTCAATGAGATCGCGGACCAAACCATGTATGCCAAACCACCCCAGGAATATCTCACCATCACGCACCTTACCCTTATGGAATTTTCTGGTGTAATAAATGGATGTGTATCAATACATTAATAATATTAATATGTATATTTTATATAATAATTAAAATATATTTACTTATTATTGTCATTAATTTGTAAATGATTTTGATTTTGATACGACAAAAACACATATTGTATTTTTGTGTAATATGAAATTTCAATTACGATATTACTTTTTTATGAATTCATGAACTTTAAAAAAACTTATATATTAATAAAATAATACAATTAAATAATATTTATTAAATATAAATGATAATATAATTTTTATGAAGTTAAATGTAATTTTTATAAGGGTTCGAAAACTATTATTGTTGAAAAAACCATCATTTCTAAATAAATATTGATTCCTATTTTAAAAGTGAAAATTCATATATTTAGAAAATTATTTTTAAAAAATAAATATTATTTTTGGAATTACCACATCAAAATTATTCAATAGTGAATTTTCCATAATTTTCAGAGACAGTCAAATTTTCAGGTAAAAATTAAATATGGTATATATATAAAGTGTCTATTATGATATTCTAATGACCCAAAAGTGATGTAATAAATAATATAAATGGTATAAAATACCAAATATATGTTTAAATTTTAAAATAATGTTTTTTTAGGTTATTTTATAAATCCTTTATGAATCCTTCAAAACCTATATTATATTTTAAGGTTTTAAAATCAGTTCTTTATAAACATGACTCACTTACACATAACCAAGGGTGATATTTTATTAAGTTAGGACCTTTGAATTATAAATTATTTAAAACCAATCCTATTTGGAAAAAACATGGTAAAACCCCATAGTAGGGTTTGTGTCTTTGATTACTTAATTATATAGGGACCAAAACCTAAGTTTGGGGAATAATAAAGAACTCCCCTCTATTTTTCTATATAAACCCACACAATATCCCATTCCTGTTCACTAAAAAACCTTTTAGTACAACCTTACTATTACCTTATATCTCTAGAGACCTCCCAAGGTTCCCCCAATCTCTCAATAATCTCCTTCCAAGATTTTGGAATCACCCTCTCAAGGTAAGGAATCATCTCTTTCTCCTCTTTATTCAAGAACCTTATTTATTTAATGAACTTTCTCTTACAAATACTATTGATGGGATATTATTTTCCACATCCAAATTACTTAACTTATTATTTTTAAGTGATTAGTGTCCCCTTTCACTCCAATTGATCCATTACATGATTCATAATGTTCCCTCATTATGTTGCCAAAATTATCCTATGATTTTTCCATGCAAAGTTTTTATTCAAGAACCCTCCTGGTCATATGCCTATTAATTCCAAAATTTTCATGTTGTATTATGTTCTTACATATCCCTAATACTTTCTTTTTAAATTACAAGTAATTAGAGACCCATTTCTATCTCATTGAACCATTTTATGAATCTTCATGTATTGTAGTTATATTGTTGAAATGTCACTCTGATTTTTCATCCCAAACATTTGTGAGGTGTATACCCATACACATTTCCACTCGAGGTTATTCGCCTAGTTATTCATATACTTAATTTATTTGGGTATTCCATGTATGTAACCCACAATACTTAATCATGGGATTAAATGTTATGAAATATGTTCTTATTTTATATGATCTATGTGGAACACTTATGCATATACATGATATGATTATAATTGGTGTTCCTAGATAGTACTCCAATGCATTGGGTAATGTTTTAGTCTTATTAGATTCCATGTATGGTGCATGGGAGGTTATCTTAAGAACGTTATGTTAAGATTTATTGGTGGTTAACCTTGACTTATGATTATGATGTCATGTTTAAATTTGTTTCCACGTTCCCATATTTTCATTATGGTATCATGATACATCATGCCTCATTGTTCGTGTTTATGATTCTCACCCCTTTTATGTCCCATTGAAATTCCTATTGTCTAACATGTAATATTTTCTTCATGTTATTATTTTTTTATTCCCTTACTAGGATTTATATCTTACACCTTTCTTATTTTTGTCCCTAAGTTATCCCATGTAGTTTTAAGAAAGATGGAATGTTATGAGCATGTTAAGAAATTTTTTGATAATGATGATTCACACCTATTTTAAGTTGTAATTTAATGTACCTAATTACCCAAAGATACTAGACTTCTCAATATTTTGGAATTTTTTATGTGTATTCCTATGCAATAAATCATGAATTAATGTGTAATAAAAGCATATTTTTTCATAGGGTTCACCCATAATAACATGTACATGAATGTGTGTGACATATAAGGGAATAAAACATAAGGAATAGGAATAAGTAATACCCATGGAATGAAATGGGTTATATAATCTTGACTTGAATTATAATAAAAGTATGTCTAATAATGATTCAAAAGATAATAAGGAATTAAATATTTTGAGTGTTCATATTTGGATAAATAATAAAAGGCCTCAAATATGGAGTTCATTTGAAGAAAATTTCATGATAAAGGGCATAGAAGTAATTTTGAAATTGAAAATATTTAGAAAGGTTTTAAGAAAATGGTATGGAATATTTAAATATGATAAGCATGTCATATTTTTCATAAAACCAGATGTGAAATAGGATGGTTTTCCATAAAATAATTAGTATTTCCATAATACCTATAATTATTAAAAAAATTATGGGGTGGTTTATAATATTAAATAATAAATAGGAATTTCCTTTAAATCGGGTTTACTTGAAAGAAATATTTAGAAAGATAACTTCAAAAGAATATATATCCCCATAAAAGAAAATAAGGATAACTTAGGTATATATGAAAGGTTAATATATACAGAATTTAAAATGTTCTCATCACAAATTTATATATATAAATTAAGGTAGAGAGAGATAAAGCATAACCCAAAGAAAAGAGGGTTGTTTGGAGAGTTCCCTTACCTCAAGTCCAAATTTTCTCTTCACTTTCAATTAACATCTAGAATAATTAAATTAGATTTTTTAAATAAATTATTTAGAACCTTATTATAATATATTTGATTTATTATCAAATTTTTATGTTAATTTAGATTCATTTAATTAATATTTTGTTTATATTTCTATTATCCCAAGGTCATTCATGTCATGGTTACAAGTTCACATAACTTGTAGGTAATTATGGAAGTTCTTTATGAAATGGTTACATAAATAAAAAAGTGTGACAAAATTATGTTCATGTTATTCTAGGATTACAAAATATTTGTAAAATTCAAATATTATTAAAAATACACATGGTTCATAGAGCTTAATTATTATCATTATATAGTTAATTCACTTAGGTGATTTTTTCATCCATGGTGAGATTATATTGTTTCATTTAACTTTATTGATATTAATACATTATAGAATATGAAACAAAAATAAAATATACTTATTTAGATAATTTTTAACTATAATAAGTGTATTAATTCTATCCATAAAGATGGTGGTGAAAAATGAAGTATGTTGTTCATGGAGGTAATGAAAGGACTGCAATATGACCAGTCATTTTCATTTTAGAATTGATTAAATGGAGAGTAGAAAATGGATATTACACTATAATAATATCATATTATTATATTTAGGATACTGATGTTACTATGTTAAGTTGGATGGAAAACATATGGGGTAGTATAAGTATAACATAATTGAAAGAGATTTGGTTGAGAATTTACCTCTTCCTTTGGTTGTCTCCTATTAAGATACCCCTTAAGGATCCTTAGGGTTTTATTTGGTGATAAAATTAATGTAAAATCCTAACCCAAATCACTAGGTATGATCTAGAATTCCACATAACCTTAGGTATGCCTCTTCATATGCTAGAGGCTTCCAACTAGCAGTGACAATCTTGAGTGGAAGCATGGGGATACTCTACCCTCAATCAGAGTTCACAATAAAAAATAAAAAACCAAACATATAACAATATAAAATAAAAGTACATAGATACCAACAATATACAAATAGTATAAATGAATTTAAAAATAAAATACTCTAAATTCAAACAAAGATATAACAGTCCATATCCCACAAGGTTGATCACATATACAAATAAACAAAGGTATGAAATTACAAGGAGGATCTACAACTCCAAGCCTCAACTCATCCCAATCTCTATACCTGTAGTGAGATATCTCATTCAATGATCGAACCATATCTCAAACCAACCTATACCTTCAATAAGTGAAGGCTTCTCAAGTACCCAAGTGACATGGCTGGTGGAGAAGGGTGTGAGTACAACTCAGTAGGACACCAAAAACACAGTACAGTACCCAACTAATAAAATGTAGTATATGTGCATGTGATAAGATAAATATAAATTAAACATGAAATACATAACTATTAAACATATAATAATATACCAAGCTCATATAAGTAATAAAAAACCATGTTATGAGTGATCATGTGATTACAAGATTCCATGAACCCCCAACCATACCTGCTTTGGATCCATGATAAATTTTAGTCATAATGTAAGTCATGAACTAAGGTCATTCACAAGGTTACCACATGTATTCCATGGTATCCATGAAAACTAAGAGTCTCATGGCATACCTCACTTTTCTATCATGTTATGTCTCTATCAATAACTACATAGGCCCTAAGCATCCAGGTCAAACCACATTAGGTCATCATTCTATGTTTATATCTCTAAAGTCAGATCACATAGACCATCATGCTCCATTGTTGTCTATCGAGTCAGGTTACATAGACCATCATGTCCCTAGGTCAGGCCACACAAGGTCATCAATCTCCATTATCTATCTTAGTCTATTCATCATGTCACATGCAGTGTCTAAACACGCTCTCCCTCTAGGGCTACCGAGCCGTGATGGGTCCACATGTCACTTAGGTACCATGAATAGAATAATAATAGTATAACATACATAGCATAAAGAAATAGTGGAATTATATTAGTCACACATATCCAGTTTCATAGCAAAACAAACATGGTTCGAACACATAGGTATACCATATCACATGATGGGTCTCTGTACAACATTTATATGCACACATGTGATCACTATCAAGCATGGCCCAACAAGTTATTCCAAAATGGGTATAAAATCAATGAATTAAGATTATAAATATAAATAGAGAAAGTCTTATCATCATGATTCATTGTAACTACACATGTGATTATAATCAAATGTGGTCTATTAGGCTATCTAAGAATACTTATAGCATAAGTCGTCATATATGGTCTCATGGTCTATACACAAACACACATGTGATAAAAATAAAACATGTTATTATGGTATCTAGGTAATAATTAGCACACAAAAACACCCCAAGGTGTCTATATAGTTCAAGGAACTCATTAGTGTCAAGCCTCGACCATCGGCAGCCAGCATCAAACTGGTGCACAAGGGTCTGTTGTAAAACTTGGCACTTTATCCAATTACATTAGTCATATTTAATTTAATTAATTAAGACTTAAGGATCATTAATTAATTAATCATACTTGTTATTAATGACATATTTTGAAATTAAGGGTCATTCAACCAAAGTAAAAAACCTCATACCACATTTAAATAAACATGCATAAAACCAAAGGGTAGAGTACACGGGACCACCAACCTCAACAGAGCCAACTCCCAACCAACAAAATAACAATGGATTTCTTAAGACATATAATTCCATTTGGCCTCCATCGATCACCACAAGGTTCTAAATCATGAAAAATCATTCCAAATAATTAATTATAACTAAATTGTAATTAATTAAACGAATATAATAAAAACCCAACACCAAGGGTGAAATGTATATGTGTTGAAAGACTTATCGAGTGTCACCACCTAGTTGGAACCATGAACAACCACCTATGTAAGTTTTTTCATGTTCATCTAAAATCAAAAAGAATAAAATCCCCAATTCATGGTAACAAAACAAAATCAAATTTAATTTAATTAAATTGTAAACTCTTGAATAATTAAATTGGGAAACTTACCTTTATTAAAACAACATACGAAGACATGCAGACCTTGTATCGAGCTCTCCTCTATCTAGGTTGAGTGAAAACCCCAATAGAAATGGATTATTTCATGATACCTAGTGGAATCATCAAATATCACTAAAACTAAAATAATTAAAATTAGAAACAATAGGGGGGAAGTAATGCAGAAGGAGGGTGGAGGAAGATCCTAACCTTTGATTTTGTTGAACCTCACCCAAAGCCACTTGAATTTGAAGAGAAACATGGGTGGAAAGCTTTGGTAAAGTCCTCTTATATGTGTCCTGGTCATTTGACACAAAGGGGGTCATACGCTTCTATTTAATTAAAAAAAGGCTACCATCCAACTATCATGGTGTGACACTATGTGTCACTCTATGACTTTTCAAGATTTTCCCCCTGGCCCCATTTTCATATCTTTAATACCCTTAGACCACCTTGTGAAACCTTCTCATGTTTTGAATACCCTATTCACTCTTCTAGAAGCCTCTTAAACTCACATGTCATCATCTGAGCCTTGAACCCCGTCCCAAGACACCATTTTGGAACATTCAAACTCTTAGAACCTTGTTCTGATTTCTGGTTTTCAAAACGAACCATTCAAGAAAAAAAAGTTCAAACTTCCCTAATAATTTCTAATCTGTAATGATGTGAGTCATTATAATCTCCCCACCATAGAACTTCTCATCCTTGAAAATTTGTGGTTTCACATGAAACATGTTACCCGATATTTTATGATCTCATTCACAAGAATCCCTCCACATTCCAAACTCAAACACAAACTCATTTCCCCAAGGTTGTGTTCATCCCCAAAATCCTATCATGCTATTGTTATGAAACTCTAAATATAAACTCCAGAAGCTAATCCAAAATCTCACTGACACACGAACACCAAGACAACACTCGCCACACTTATCTCTTCTATTATTCTACATCATCTACTACTATAATTTCTAGAAACATATGGTTCTTCCATCATAAGAATATTCTTTCCAAGGAAAACTCTTAATCCATAGGAATTGCCTACTGAAGATGCTAAACCAGAGGTCCATTGACCCACTAACCACATTCCACATGATTTTTCCCTCTTATGGAGTCCAACCTCGAGAAAGAACACTAGTTAGACCTCATCAAGCTAACTTTTCCCTTAATTCTTGGTCACTCCAATAATGAATCCATTAATGAAAATCCTACCTCTAACCTGGAATTCTCTCTAACATCCCCACATATTAGGGCCTACTCATAAATCAAGCTATAACATCATCTCCTCCTTTCTTTATAATCATTCTCACCCCAAAAGGAACCTTCAATAATTTTCATCACATGATTCACCCCTGAACCATGTTAATAAATTGGGTTTCACCCCATAAAACATTTCATTAAACATTTCCTCACATGATTCACTCCCTAAACCATGTGACGAGCTAGGTTTCACCCCCTTAAGACATGTCAACCTAAACATGGGTACAAATTCATTACAAAAACCTTGTTCCTGGTTTTAAACAGATCCAATGAGTCTCTACTAACCAAAAATAACTTAAATGCACAAAAATTTCTAGGAATGACTTGGATGATTCTAAACACCTCATTTGTACATGAGCTCGATAAGGTTCCAACCCATTGTATTTAGGTTCACATGGAAACACCCATCAGTATATTCCCTATCATTTTCCTACAAAGTTAACCAGTATAAACAACCAACATTCCATGAATCCTATAATCATGATTCCTTAATCCTTGGAGGCATTTTCAAATTGATCCCACATACTTAATAAATTCTGAACTAACTTTGAATGAATTTTTTTGTTTATTCGCCAACTGCTTGCACTAGACATAAGGCTCTCAATTGTGCGTCAACATAGTAATGATCTGACTCACTCTCAATTTATACTGATCCTTTCTCCAATTTCAAATACCACATATAGTCTCCATATAGTGCTACATCAAAATTAAACATCAAGCATTCAGTATGGAACCAGAAACTCTTAATTCCATCACACCTCAGTTTCCTAGAGTCACAATGATCGCACAATAGTAAATCTTATGTAATATCCCTTCCCACAAGAGATTCATTACAAACACAACCAGTTCAATTCTCCCCACCATAATAGTATCCTTATTTTCACCTCATAGTGTTCACATTGGTCTACCTATCACCTAACTAGTCCATTTCTAAATGTAAGGACTAAACTTGACCATCAATTTATAATTGATTTTCAAGAAAGAACAAACCACCGCACACATTTGGATTATTAATAATGTAGTAAAATGCATCTAAAGATCCATTATCAATGTGAATAATGTTCTACAGTAGCATAGGTATAGGTTACGACTCCTCCTATATGGTTATCATCCCCTTACGCAAGCTACTACTTTAAACCATGGAATTTCCAATGATGGAGAACTTGAGTTGACTGCACAATGGTACCCTGGTCCATTTTCAATTTTTTATTTCACTACAGATACAAATCCATAATAATTATCCACTGTGCCTATAAAACTTGTGATCTTCATGCCAAAATGCACCAGTTACTAACCAAAAGTGTGACCCTGAACTGAACTCATCAATGGCCTACTTTCACTAACTCTACTAGATTCATCCACAAAACTAGAAACATTCTCATTGGTTAGCTCACTTCCTTGCTTCCAATAGTTCAACCATTCTTACACAACCACTGCATGAATACTCATGAATTAATTATCTCTCAAAAAGTTAATATAACATCACTTATTACTCTAAATAGAGTGATTTTTCCATGAGTTATGAATCTCTAGGACTATACTCACTTTACTTTTATAGTTGTCCACGCAATAAGGTACCAACTCCAAAAAATTGAGCACTTGTAGTGCTCCTCTTTAAAAAGAGAATCTCCTTGATACTAAGTTTCACCACATGCCACATATCTCACAGGTTTCAACTCAAGATGTTTTTCCCACCATGATCTAAAACCCAACATTTTTTCATGAATACTATCACTCAAAATGCTTAATACTCTTGGGTTGCAAGACAAATTGAAATACCTTTCTCTTGAGTATTTAAGAGTTTAATCACATGAACAAGAAATTATCATCAATGAAAACTACCCCTCAGAATTAACCTTGACTATTCCTCCATAAGTAATATCCTCACTCAAGTTACCTTCAAGCGGTATGAGGCACCGATATTTTGCAACCAGAGTCACATTTATAAGGCCACAAGGACTTCACAAAACTCAAACAAGGTTTCATAGGGGGTTAATTTTCATGTAACTTCATCTACGTATATAACCATAGATATTTCATGAAGAATTCGCCCTTGGACTAACCACTTTGAGAGGCCATAGATGCTTGGTTTGATTAAATAGAATGCCACTAGGTTCGAGATGGATAACTGCATTTAGGTGACAATTAGTACCTTAATTTACCATTACTATTGATTGGATACTCTCATAAGGTTATTTAATAAGGAAATTAATATCCAACAATAACCTAACAAGGGTACACTACACTACCCATTCATAGAGGGATCACATCACCATCTCTTTCATCATTGTCTCCATTGTTGTTGTCATCATCATTATTTCCAGGTGTACCACATCATAGTCTCACATGACCTACTATTAAAATTAGATAAGCATATGGGTTCATCTAAAAGAATGTCACCAAGAACTCATATGTGAAAAAATGGTGCAAGTTATTGACACTAATAGTTTAATCCTTTTTTGTTAGTGAAATCACACACAATTAGAATATATGTCTTGAAGAACCTATGTGCTGATACGCCCAAGAGTCAAATTCATATGAAATAACAACCTCAAAATCCATGTGTGTCACAAAAGGTGAAAACATATGATAACATCACAGACCAAGAACATCAATCTCATTCCTAGATAACCTATAATTCTCTCAATAAATGTGTTTGTGATGCACCAGACCAAGTTTCATCATGGGATCCAACACGTTCTCATGTCACCTATCTACCAAATTTCCAAAATAGAAAAACAAGATATCCCTAATATCATTTTGTAACATCCCAACATGAATCATTGGGACTGATCCAAAATTCCACATGACCTCATGTATGCATCCCCATATGATAGAGGTTTCCGACTAAGAGTGAGGGCCTTGAGTGGAACTATGGGGAGACTATACCCTTAATTAGAGTGAATAATAACAAATAAAAAACCAAAAATATAACAATATACAATTAAAGTACAAAAAATCAAAAAATATAACAATAGTATAAATAAATGTATAAATAATATACTCAAAATTTAAACAAAGATACAACAGTCAATCTCCCACTGGGTCGATCACGTATGAAAATAAAGAAAGGTACGAAAGTAAAAGGAAGATCTGTAACTCTAAGACTCAACGCATCCCGGTCTCCATACTCATAGTGATTTATCCTGCTCAACAAGAAATTTGAGACTCAACCCAACTTGTACTTGCAAAAAGTAAGGGCTACTCGAGTACCCAAGTGCCATGGCTGCCAGATTAGTGTGTGAGTGCAACTCAGTATGACACCACCAATGCGGTCCAGTGCCCAACTGGTAAAATAAAATGTATGTACATGTGATAATATTAGAATAAAGTAAACATAAAATACATAACTATAAAGTATAGAATAATATCACCAAGAATTCACAAGAAATAAATAACTATGTGTTGAGTGGTAATGTGTTTACCAAGATGAAATGAACCCCCAGTCATACCTAATTTAGCTCTATTTCGGAATGTAGTCACAATGGAAGTCATTAACTAAGGTTGTTAATAAGGTCACTATATGTATTTCATGGTATCTATAATGGTTAAGAGCCTCAGTTCAAACCTCACTAGGCCATCATGACCCATCTTTCTCAATAATTGTATAGGCTCTAAGCCTCTAAATCAGACCACACTAGGCCATCATTACTTATTGATATCTATCAGGTCAAATCACATAGACTATCATGACCCATTGTATCCTCTCGGGTCAGGTGACATAGACCATCATATCCCTAGGTCATGCCACACAAATCTATCATTCATCATTATCTATCTCGATCTCATCATCATGTCGCATGCATTATATGAACATACTCCCCCTCTAGGGCTACTAAGCTATGATGGGTCCACCTGTCTCTTAAGTACCATGCACAAAACAATAACAGCATAGAATATACCATACATCTCATAAGTAAATGGTGGCATAATATTAGTCACACATACCTATTATCATAGAAGAACAAACATGGTTCTCGAACATAGGAATATCATATCACACAATGGGTCTCTATAAAACATTTATACACACACATGTGATCACTATCAAGCATGATCAAACAAGTTATGCCAGCATAGGTATTACATCAAGGAAACAAGAGTATACATATAAATAGGTCATATATTATCATCATGAGTCATAGAAGCTACACATGTGATCATAATCAAACACAGTCTATTAGGCTATCTAATAATACTCATGGACGAAGTCATCATACATGGTATCATGGTCTAACCACACACACACACATGTGATCAAACATAAATCATGGTCTTATGAGATCTAGGTTTAAAGTATAACAAAAATACACCTCAAGGTGTCCACGTAGTTCAAGGCACTAATTGGTTTCAAGCCTCAGCCATCGGTAGTTGGCATCAAGCCAGTACACAAGGGTCCGTCTTGGCACTTATCACTTTATCCAATTACATTATGCATATTTCCTTTAATTAATTTAGAATTAAGTATCATTAATTAATTATATAAGAATGCTTGTTGTTTATAACACTTCATGAAATTAAGTTTCATTCTCTAAAACTAGAAAACCTTATAATACATTCCAATAAATATGCATAAAACCAAAGGGGTACAAGGGACCGCCTACCTCAATGTTGCTAACTCCCACCAAGAAAATCCTATTAGATTTACCAAGTCATACAAGTCCATTTGGCCTCCATAAATCACCATGAGGCTCTAAATCATGAAAAATCAATCCAAATAATTAATTATAACTAAATTATAATTAATTAAATGAATACAAGCAAAACCTATGACTGAGGGTAAAAGGCATGCATGCTGAAAACTTACCAGATGTCACCACCTAGCCAAAACCATGACTAAACACCCATGGAAGGTCTTTCACATTCATATAACATCAAACTAGACAAAATTACTAATTCATAGAAATAAAAAATTTCTATGTTAATATAATTAAATTGGAAACTTCTGAATAATTCAACTGGGTGACGTACCTTTTCAGAAACAATGCATGACAAAATGCAGACCTTGTCTTGGGTTATCCTCTATCTAAGTTGAGTGAAACACCCAAAAAATGGTTGATTTCATGATACCCAGTGGAATAGTAAAAAATAACTAAAATAAAAATTCTTTAAATAAGAAACAATGGGGGGAAAGTAATGCAGAAGGATAGAGGAGGAAGATCCTAACCTTTGATGTCATTGAATTAAACTTGGAACCACCCAAATCAGAGGAGAAACGTGGGTGGGAGGCTCTGTTTGATTCCTATCATATGTGTCCTGATCATCTGACATAAAGGGGGGCCAAACCCTTCTTTTTAATTAAAAAAAAGAATGCCATCTAACTTTCATAGAGTGACACATAGTGCCACACCGTGACTTTTTAGGATCTTCTCCCAAACCCCATTTTCACATATTGAATCCCATCAATCCACCCAATGAAACCTTATCACATCATGAATACACTATTCACAATTTAAATGGGCTATTGATACACTTTTTAGTAGTCTTTAACCCTCATCCACTCCTCTAGTGGCCTCCTATATAGTAACCCAGGCTTTTCATACATAAATATTTTATCTTTTTAGATGAATATTCAATACATTAAAGAAGTAAATGCCTGAGGACTGAAATATTTTAGTGCCTTTAGAAACATGAAATGTAATATTCTAATTTTTTTAATGATCTTAAATATTACCCACAAAGATCTTCCCATTTATTACTCCTAATAGACATACCCTACAAAAAACCTTTCTTTAAAACCTGGAGAAAGGAAACATAAGGAAGGGTGAGATCAGATGCTCATTAAGGGTAAACAAAGGAGATACATAATAATAACATGGAAATAAGTGTATTATAACATGAACATAACATTTTAAAACCATACATTTCATATCAAAGATCATAATCCCGAGTCATGGAATAAAGATTAGAAGTTCATAAGACATGAATCATATGGTAATCAAGTAACATGATCCATGAGAGCATAACATTAGCATAAGATATAGATTTGTGGAATAAACATTAACTTATAAAATTTTGAACATGTATAAATATAAAAAGGTTCACTCATTATGTTAAGTAAATGAAATCATTCCCTCGTATAAACATATGGACATGTAACTAGTTCTATTCATATCATTATGGACATGAAAGATAGGTCCACACATAACATTGTGAACAAGTAATTAGGTCCACGCATATCATTGTGAAAATATAATTAGGTTCACACATAACATTTTGAACATGTAACTAGGTTCACCCATAACATTTTGAACATGTAATCATGTTCATTCATAACATTGTGAACATTTAATCAGGTTCACGCATAACATTGTGAACATGTAATCAGGTTCATGCATTACATTGTGAACATGTGATAAGGTACACACATAAAATTTTGAATATGTAATCAGGTTCATGCATAATATTGTAAACATGTAATCAGGTTCACGCATAACATACATAATCATGAGTTATCCATCGTTACCAAATGCATTGGAGAGAGATATAGATCTCACCCATCATATAATGAAAATCATACACATGTGTGGCACAAAATCATAAAAAAACATTATATCGTAGTCCATGAAATGAAATGATTATCATAAAAATTTAATCATATAATAACCCATGAAAATAAGTGATTTTTATAAGCATTTTTCAATGGTGTAACCCATGAAATAGAAACAAGTTTCATAAACATCATGACATTAAAAAATAAACCATTTAGAGAAATAATATGAATGGTATCCTTGGATTATATCCCCAGTAAGGAATAGGTAACACCTATGGATGTCATGTTAGATGGAAAATAATTTTGAAAGATAATTTTAAAAATTTATTAATGAAAATATCCTTTATTATTTGAAAATTTATTTTTAAAATGTGAAACATTTTGAAAACATTTTTCTTTGAAAATGGTTTTGAAAACTTATACGGAATATTTGAAAATAATTTAAAAAAAATAAACATAAAAAATTTTACAAATACTTTTCCTTGAAAATGTGATTAAAAGATAATTTAAAAACATTTTTTTAAAACATTTTTAGAAAACATAGTTTTGGAAGAAAATATATTTTCAACTGAAGAGAGAAATAAAGTCAGATTTTCTTAAAAATATTTTCTTAATTATCTTAAGTACTAGAGAGTGGAAAATGGTACCATTACTTGAAGATATCATGAATAAAAAAGGGTAATATAACTCATAATAACTATTGATAGTTCAATCATGATATTTCAACATTGGAGACTTAATCATAACAATCCTGATAAATGATGAGATGATAACATAAAATCCTTACCAATTTGGTAACATTGAATCAAAATCCCCATGAAGTAGTAACATAAAATTGAGATTAAAATATTAAGAGGAAAATTAAATTCATGATATTACATGTAAAATGGGATTTATATACACTTCATATAGTAATATATGTGCATAACATAATGTACATCCCAAAGAAGGTAAATTGAGACAAAATTCTCTTACCGATTTAGTAACTCATGAATCGTAACCCCCATGAAAGAGAGATACTCAAATAGATATGTAAATAACAATAATGTTAATTAGAAACATCATAAAATAAATTCATGGTCATTATATACACCACATGAAAGAAACATGAGGTGAATATGACATTTGTCTCACAAAAAGTAAAAGTGAGACAATAATCCCTTACCTTAAGTATTGACTTCTGTCATACTCGTTAAAAAATAATGTATAATAAATATAATTTTATTATACATATATTAAGTAATCATATTCATATATATCATACCATATATGATTTTCTTATGACCCTTTATTGTCACTTTATTAACAATTCCATGTTAAAGTTGTGTTTCGGGTAATAACGGCTTTGTTTTTCGTATATGTTTTGATTTGTTATTTTTGGTCCTCTTAATTAAATCATAGTTTTATCATATTTAGAATTTAAACCATGATATAAATATAAAATATATTCATTATATATGTATTTATAGTAATCCATGGTATTTAGTGATAGAAAATGAAATACATTGTTCATGGAGACAGTAGGTCGTATGTATGCATGATCATTGTTTCTATTTTCTAATCATATTAAAAGAGAGAAAAGTAAATGATATATATATATATATATATATATATATATATATATATTATCATTAAAACATAATTTTTATGTAATATATATCACAAATTTTTATTAAACTCATCCTTAATACATTTCATGTAAAGCATGAACGAATTGTATCGCTTTGCGAGGCGGTAGTCCGTCGTACATATGAACGACGTTATCGTATTCCCACAAAATGGAAATCATGAAGGTTTATGTGATATAATATTTCAAAAAGCATAATAAAATCATATATATCATATATATAATATATAAACTATAAATAAATCATTATTCCCAACCTTGAAAGGTGGTAACAGAAAAACAAATGGCATCAATTCACAAGGTGGAAGTCTTCCGTACACACGAACAATGATTTCGTAACCCTTTTGATGTAAGTGTGTATAGTTTTAGGTAATTAACTTACATAAAAACATCTCAGTATATATAAGATACTAATTTTATTATATAATCATGGTATAATAAAAATTTAAGGATGTTGAGAAAGATATAAAATAAAAATGCTCATTAAAGAACATTACCTCTTCTTTGGGTATCCTCCTTAGGTTTGCACTAAATCCTTCCTAGTTTAGATTTATACCAAAAATAAGGCTTTTATGATGAGTTTAGGGTAGTTTAGAAGTTATTTTTTTTTTTTGAGCTAAATGGCTTTATAGGTGTGAATAAGTGGGGAGAGTGAGTGCCTTTTTATAGTTGAGGAGTGGCATTCTTGTAAATACCCAAAATATTCATTATTGGGAGCTCTTCCTTACCTTATGTGCCTGAAAAATTAAAAATTAATGGATGGGATGGATTAATTGGTTTATAAATACCCCCACTACATAAAATAAATAATTTTTTTATCAATTTATTCTTTATTCTTTAAGTTTACTCAATTTTATCCTTATAGTTTTTACCAAGGTAACTTATATCTTTTTATTTACCAAGGTAATTTATCCTTTAAGAATATAATTAAAAAATATTTATTATATAATTTATAACCACTGATTTTAAAAATTAATTCCTATTCATTAAATAAAAAACATATGGGTTTTTGAAAATTAATTTTAATACAAATGCATGTAATGCGCAAAACTCTGTTTTAACCTTAATCATGTTAATTAATTTTAACTATTTTCACTAATCATTATAGTCAAAATTAATTTAACCTTATTATAATATATAAATTATTATAATTCCAAATATGAAATCTATTTTTTCAAATTCCATTCATATAATTGGTAGAATTTAATTTAACATTAATCCCGCAGATGTGACGAGAACACAGGTTTTTTCAAGTGAAATGATCAAAAGTTTAAAAAGATTTTATATCCAATTTCAAAATTAAATTGATTAAAATGACATATATTGGATTAATATATTTATTACTGAACTAATTTTACTTTAAAACTAATTTAAAATATAATTTAATTTTATAAATAAATTAGACGGAAAGGCAATTTTCAATTAAAATTCAGTATTTTTCACTATTCATCAAAAAATGAAACTTTTCAAAAAATTCCCAAAAATTTACCCTAAGATAATTTTTATATTAAAATTTAAAAAATTTATGTTTATTTTATCAAATTAATTTTATAAAATTGTAAAATTTTAGTTTTAAAATAAGTGCGTTATAAAAAAGCAACAAAACTGTTTTTTGAAAAAAAAAATACAGTTTTAAGTGTTAAATTAGATTTTTTTATATTTTGTATAGAAAACACATAGTATGAATGTTAAATATTATATTTAATATATAATATATAAATTTAATTAATATAATTAACCAAAATTGATTTGGTTAATTTATTGATATAAAACACACTTGTGTGCATAAAAATAGTTTTTCAGAAAAAGATTTCTTTTTATTTTCAAAAGGGTTTTGCTTTCATTTATAATTAATTGGTCACCAAAGAATTAATGTAAAAACCATGTTTTTATAATTTAGTTAATATTATTCATAACCTCCATTCCAACAACTAGATCATAACTATCATATTAAATAATAATATTTTAATAAAATGTCACGTTTCATTTAAACTCAGCATTGCATGTAATGCAAGTGAAGATCGGTGTTGGGTTTAATAAAATAAAAACTCTATGTTTTATGTAAATAAATATAATATTAGTGTTACATGTAAAGAAAAATGTCAAAATTATTAAATTCATTTTGAAAAAAAAAAGATCACAAAATCTCAGGATGTTACATTCTACCACCTTTAAAATGAATTTCACCCTAGAAATTTATCACTATAATACTAAAAAATAAGAATACTTATAAATAATTATATCCTCAATTTCCCACATAGATTCCTCAAACTGGTGGTTTCACCATAAAAAATTGAACATATGAGTGGTCCTATTTCGTATAAATTTCTCTATTTGATCCAGAATCTATATCGGTCATTCCTCGTAAGAAATATCCTGATCTAGAAGTACAGACTATGACTTCAGTACATGTTATGTATTAGGTATATACTTCTTTAGGGGTGATACATGAAACACATCTTGATCCTAAGATAGGTTCGGTGGAAGCTTCAAATGATAAGTTACTATCCTGATATGATCAAGTATTTTATTGGGACTAATATACCTAGGGCTTGGTTTTCCCTTCTTTCTTCCACAAATAAATTCATATAAAGGCATTATAACCAACTTCAAATTATAAATCATGATGATTATTATCATAATAAAAAATTCTATCAACTTTGTGTAGTCCTTACATGTCATTGAATGGATTTAACCTTCTCTTCCATCTCACCAGCTTGCTCATAACTAAAAGATTTCTTTTTTCAACTTCATTCCAGTAAGTTGGAGTTCTACACTTCCTTATATAAAGGTATTTATAAATTCATCTTAATTCTCAAGTGAAATGTATCATTTTAAGAAAACTAAACTTGAGGAATTTTTGTTTCAAACACCATTAAAATCTATAGGACGGGATTTTAGAGTATCCTTTAATCATATGTCTACAAGTTGTAAAGTCATTACTACTCAAATAAATTTTTCACTACATATAATACAAAAGGGTTTCATTGCTATAAATGTCTCTTAAAATATCCTTAATATTGATAAACTCTCATCACATAAAACTTAAAAAGGGGGTGTCAATGAATTTGTACTTATAATCAGCCTTAAACTCATAAACTCATGATGGTATCCTTAACGTTTAAGTTAATCACACCTGGAGACATATATGATTCTAAAATATAATTCACCCTTTATTTCTTAAATAATAACTTACCTCATACAAAAATATTTTATTTGGAAGCTTGGGTTCATCCTTGTACTAATAGATATAAAATGTGATTTTATTATTCCACAATCTATGTAGAGTGAGATAATCACATGAAATTTCACTAAAGGGTGAACAATAAAATTTTTATAGGGTGCATTCAAATAATATCAAACATGAAATTCCCAATTAAGGAGTTGAGGATAAGTGTGGCCTAATTATCATGATTCACTTCATTCATTGTGACTTAATAAGATTTCCCTTTATCCCTCAGCTTAAGAGTTTTCTAATGTTGATCATCATCATTAACCTTTGGTTTTAAGCACTTGTTATCATAATTCCCAAACTCCTTAAAATTGAAATAATTAATTGCAAGAGGTGAATTATGTGGAGATTTCTATTTATTCCCATTAATTCAGAATTCATCTGCTCGATGGTCTTCCTTTCCACACTTAAAAAATTTAGCAGTCCCCTTAAGAAAATTTCATCTATATTTCCTTCCCCACTTTGATCATAAATTAAATATCATATTCTTATCTCCATGGTTTTTAGAGTTTCCTTTGATTTATATCATTATTTTCTTATCATAACCATGATATTGATGGGAAACTCCAATATCCCATTTTGTATGAAGAATACAAGGAAGTTACTTACTGAAAAATAAGTTCTCGAACTCGTCCCAATCCGTGGAGTCAATTTTATCATGTTGCCTCATATTCTTGATAAATTTCTACCATTTATTCGCTTTACCTTCCAAGTGATACGTGGACAAAATAACTTTTTCATGTTCTAAACAACAGAGAATGGAAAATATATTTTCCATGGTACTAATCCATTGATTAGAAACTATTGGATCGGTCATTCCACTAAAAGAAGGTGGAAATTACCATGTGAAGGATTCAAGAAAACATTATTCCACCCTTTGATCATTTGGAAGCTTAGCATGATTCATGTCTTGAGAAAGTTTTGTGGTTGTAGAAATAAGTTTGTGTACCTCATACCATACAACATTTTATTTCTCATGTGGACAATCATTGAATTTTCCATTACATTCCTCATTAACATGGTTCCTTTGGGTTCTAGCCATTGACTAAGTCCAAAAACAGTAGTGTGAGTAATTTTAATCATAATGTAAAATCATAGTATGAAAAATAATTTAGGATGTCTTAATCAAGAAACCTTCTTTTTAATCTATGACACCTTAGATTTATCCTAGGTCATTCATATTCATTATCTATTTAAATCCTTCATGATGGTTTGTAAAGAGTTAAATAATTTTCAAAGAATATCCCTTGGTATTTTCAAACTATGTGTGTAGCAAAGCCCATTGTTGTGCACTAGTTCTTGATCTATTCTAGCTCAATATGGTGTTTTCAGGGTTATTACCCCTAGGTACATATGTTCTAGAGCCACATCCACTTTTAGTATCCAAACAGTGATGTAATTTCTTGGAAACCACTTACTCTATCCTTTAAAAAAATTCTAGGACATTTTCCTATACCTTAACTCATCCTTAGATTTTCCCTTAGAGACATCCCTAGACATATCCTTCGAAATATCCCTAGGGACCTCACTAAAATTTTCTAGTCCTAGTTTCTAAAGGTTAACTAAACCTTTCCTTTGATTATAAATATAGAGACCCAGGATTTTCATACATAAATATTGCATATTTTTAGATGAATACTCAATGAATTACAAAATTACATGCCCAAGGACCATAATAGTTTAGTGTATTTATAAACATAGAACATAATATTCTAATATGGTGAATGATCTTCAATGTTTCCCACAAAGATATTCCCATTTAGTACTCCTCATAGACATACCATACATAAAACCTTTCTTCATAGCCTAGGAAAATTAAATATAAGAAAGGGTGAGCTCAGATGCTCAGTAAGGGTAAACAAAGGATATACATAAGCATAACATTGACATAAGTGTATTAGAACATGATCATAACATTTAAAAACCATACCTTGCATAGAAAATATCATAATCCTAAGTCATGGAATAAAGATTGGTAGTTTATAATAAATGAATCATATGATAATCAAATAACATGGTATGTAAAAGAATAACATTGGAATAAGATATAGATTTGTGGAATATATATTAGCTTATAAAATTATAAGCATGTATAAATAGAAAAAGGTTCACTCATTAAGTTAAGGAAATGAAATTAGTCCCTCGCAAAAACTTATAGACATGAAACTAGGTCCATGTACATTATTATGGGCATGAAAATAGTTCCATGCATAACATTGTGAACATGTAATCAAGTTCACATATAACATATATACTCATGAGTTATTCATTGTTACCCAATGCACTAGAGAGAGATATAGGTCCCACCCATCACATAATGAAAATTATAAACATGTGTGTCATAAGATCATAAACATTCATCATATCATAAACCAAGAAATAAATGGGTATCATAAACATTTCATCATAGAAAAAACCCATGAAAATAAATGGGTTTCATAAACATTTCATCATGGTGTAACCCATGGAAGATAAATGGGTATCATAAACATCATGACATAAAAACATAAACAATTCAGAGAAATAATATGAATGGTATCCTTGGATAATATCACTAGTAAGGAATAGGTAACACCAATGGATTTCATCTTATATGGAAAATAATTTTTAAATATTTTTTAAAACATTTCTTGAGGAAAATATCTTTTCTTCTTTGAAAAATACTTTTTAAGACATAAAACATTTTGAAAACATTTTTATTTGAAAATAGATTTGAAAAATTATAAAGGAAGATTTTAAAATAATTTAAAAAAAATTAAACATAAAACATTTTCAAAATAAATTTCCTTAAAAATGATATTAAAATATCACTTTAAAACATTTTTGAAAACATTTTTAAAAAACATGGTTTTGGAAGAAAATAGATTTCCAATCGAAGAGAGAAATAAAGTCATATTTTCTTAAAAACTTTTTCTTAATTATCTTAAGTACCAGAGAGTGGTAAAATGGTAACATTACTTGAATATATTATTGATAAATATATTATAATAAATTTAATGAGAATTATTGAGATTTATATCATGATATTTCAATATTGGAGACTTAATCATAATAATCTTAATAAACAATGAGATTATAACATAAAATCATTACCACTTTGGTAACATTGAATCATAATCCCCATGAAGTAATAACATAAACTAGAGATTAAAATATCATTAGGATAAGTAAATTCATGATATTACAGGTAAAAGGGGTTTTATATACATCTTTTAGGGGAATATAGGTGCATAACATAACATACCTCTCATAGAAAGTAAATTGAGACAAAATTCTCTTACTGATTTGGTAAATTTTGAATATTAACCCCCATTAAAGAGAGATCATAAAATGGATATGTAAATAAAAATAATTATAATTATAATAATCATAAAATACATTCATTGGTATTATATACACCACATAAAAGAAACATGTGGTGAATATGACATTTGTCTCATAGAAAGTAAAAGTAAGATGATATTCCCTTACCTTAAGTCTTAACTTCTACCATACTCATTAAAACCTCCTTTATAATAAATATAAGTTTATTATAAATATATTAATATGTATAATACCATATATTATTTTATTATTACCTTTTATTACCCCTTTATTAACAATTCCATGTTAAAGTTTCGTTTCAAGTAATAACTGCTTTGTTTTTCGTATATGTTTTGATTTTTTATTTTTGGTCCTCTTACTTGGATCATGGTTTAATAATATTCATAATTTAAACCATGATATAAATATAAAATATATTCAGTATATATTTATTTATAGTAATCCATGATATTTAGTGATAAGAAATAAAATACACCATTTATAGAGACGGTAGGTCATACGTGCGCATGAACGTTATTTCCATTTTCTAATTATATTGAAAGAAAGAAAAGTAGATGATATATATATATATATATATATATATTATAATAAAATTAGAATTTTTATTTCATATATATCAAATATTTTTATTAATCCCATTTTTAATACATTCTATATAAATCGTGAATGAACCACATCGCTTCGTGAGGCGGTGGTCCGCCGTATACTCGAACGACATTATCATATTCCCACAAAATATAAAGCATAAAAGTATATATGATATAATATTTCCATAAGAATAAATAACATCATAAATATTATATATATCATATATAAACTATAAATCCATCATTATTCCCAACCTTTAAAGGTAGTAATGGAAAAATGAATGATATCAGTTCGCTAGGCAGTTGTCCGTCGTACACATGAATGATGATTTCATAACCCATTTTATGGAAGTGTGTGTGGTTTTAGATCATTAAAATAACATAAAAAATATAATTATATTTAAGATACTTATTTTATTATATAATCATGCTATAATAATAATTTAAGGAGGTGGAGGAAGATATAAAATAAAAACGATCATTGAAGAACATTACCTCTTCTTTGGGTATCCTCTTTAGTTTTACACTAAATCCTTTCTAGGTTGGATTTGTGTCCAAAATAATGATTCTAGGATGATGGTAGGGAAGTTGGTAAGTTATTTTGGTAGTTTTTTGTCAATCCAAATATCTTGATATATGTGAAGAAGTGGGGAGAGTGGGTTTCTTTTTATAGTTGAGAAGGAGTGGCATTCTTGTAAATACCCAAAAGTATTCACTATTGGGAGGTCTCCCTTGCCTCATGTGCCTCAAAAATTGAAAAATAATAGATTTAGAATTACTTGGTTGATAATAACCTCCAACATAAATAATAAATAATTTATTATGAAGTTATTTCTTAGTCTTTAAGTTTACATAGTTTTATCCATATAGTTTTTACAAAGGTAACTTGTATCTTTTTATTTACCTAGGTAATTTATCCTTTAAGAATATAATTAAAAAAATTATTATATAATTTAAAACTAATTTTTCTAAATATTAATTCTAATTAATTAAATAAAAACCATATGGGTGTGTAAAATTAATTTTAATACAAACGTGTGTAATGCACAAAACCATGTTTTAACCTTAATCGCGCTAATTAATGTTAACTGCTTTCACTTATCATTATGGTTAAAAAATAAGTTGAACTTATTAGATAATATAAATTATAATTATTATAAATATTTAATCCATTTTTCCTAATTCCATTCATATAATTGGTATAAGTTAATTTAAAATTCATCTCGTAGACATGATGAGAATGCGGGATTTTTCAAGTGAAATGGTCAAAAGTTTACAAAGTTTTTATATGCAATTTAAATATTTAATTGATTAAAATGACCTAAATTGTATTAATATATTTATTATTTAACTAATTTTACTTTAAAACTAATTTAAATATAATTTAACTTTATAAATAAATTAGTTGAAAATGCAGTTTTCAATTAAAATTCAGTATTTTTCACTATTCATCAAAAATGAAAATTTTTAGAAAAATCTTGAAAATTTAACCCTAAGATAATTTTTATATTATTATTTAAAAAATTATGTTTATTTTATAAAATTGGAAAAAATATTTTAAAAATAAGTGTTCTAAAAAAAGGTGAAAAACTGATTTTTGAAAAAAAAATACAGTTTTAAGCGTAAAATTATATTTTTTTTATCTCTTGTATATAAAAAAACATAGGATAAATGTTAAAAATTATATTAAATATATAATATATAAATTTCATTAATATAATTAACCAAAATTTATTTAGATAATTTATTGATATAAAATACACTTGTGCGCATAAAAATGGTTTTTCGAAAAAAGATTTCTATTTATTTTAAAAAGGGTTTTGCATTCATTTCTAATTAATTGGTCACCAAAGAATTCATGTGTAAAAAAAAATTAAATAATTTAGTTAATCTTATTCATAACCTCCATTCCAACATCTTGGTGACAACTATCATATTAAATAATAATATTTTAATAATATGTCACATTTCATTTAAACATAGCATTGTGTGTAATGTAAGCTAAGCTCGATATTGCATGTAATGAAAGACAAACTCAATGTTGTGTGTAAATCAAGATAAGATTGGTGTTTTGTGTAAATAAAAATATCAAAAAGATTAAATTCGTTTTGAAAAAAAATCACAAAATCTCAGGGTGTTACATCCCAAACCCCCAATTCATCACCTAGCCTTAAAACCCATCCCAAAACACTATTTCAGAATCTTAAAACTCTAAAACCCCCATTCTGATTCCTAGTTCTCAAAATGAACAATTCAACAAATAAAATTTTCAAACTTCCCTAGGAATTTCCAACCTGTAATTATTTGGTTCATTATTAGCAACACTAGGGAATGTTTGGGAGGATTGGGAAGATGATTTGATAGAAATTTGCTAGGATCCAAGACTTAGAAGGTGTGAGGAGAAGTGGTGGTATTTGTAAGGGGGTGAGAGGGTTGTTTTTAACATAATATAAATTAGTTTATTATTTATTCTCAAGAATATCATTATTGATGAATATCCTGAATATGTATAGTAATTATTGTATATGATTTGTAACTAATAGTGTCTTACATCATCCATGACTCATTAATTCATCTATTTAGTTTATAATGTTAAATGTTGTGTTTTGTCGTGTTTCACTATATTAAAAAATCAAATATTTTAGAAAAATACCAAAAATTTACCCTAACCATTTTTTGATGTTTAGATTACAAAAATGAAATTAATTTTATTAAAATAATTTTCTAAATATAAGAATATTTATTTTCAATTGAAATCCATATTTATTTGAAAAATACCAA
This sequence comes from Viscum album, assembly GCA_963277665.1. Lineage (NCBI taxonomy): Eukaryota > Viridiplantae > Streptophyta > Magnoliopsida > Santalales > Viscaceae > Viscum > Viscum album. Next base: position 750,581,347 of record OY728132.1, on the reverse strand, counting down.
TTTTAATATTATGATCAATTTTATTACCCTTTGAAAAATTACTTATGGTCTCATAAAATTATAATATAATTATAACTAAACTTAATATTATTTTATAAACCCATTTTATGAAAATAACCTTTCTTTTAAATTTTTATATTTATCATAAAAATGTAAATAAAACATATGTGTTTTACAAAAATACAAAAACTTTTTTATAATTTTTAAAACATTTATTTATTTGTTTCATGATATAAATTTGTTATATTTTTATTTTATAAGATAAGTAAATATTATTTTAATATTACATAGGCGAGGTTACTATTCTAATGGTTGGATCAATATTTTGATAGTCAGATTACTATTCCAATGGTCAGATTTGTAACGGTCATATGGGTTCCCTGCCTTTTATAAATACTTCATATTTAATTCAATCTTTATTCACTTCTATTTTCTCTCAAGGTTATATATATTTTAATTTTAAAAATTAATATTTCATTACTAATATTTTTTCATTTCTATAATTTTGTTCATTAGTGTGATCATTATAGGGGGTCAAGCAAAGCAAGATTTTCATATTACAGTTATCTTATTTTCTATTTTATTATATTATAACACTTTCAATTATTATGGTTATATTTATTATCTAAATATAATGTTCAGGTCAATATAATAAAAAAAATTGTTTTTATCATGTGGTTCATGTGATTTATTTAATACTACATTACTAAATATGAAACATTTATATAATCATAAGTGAAATTCCATTAAAAATCTAGGCCATTAAATTATTCTTCCCTTAAGAAATGTATCCCTCAAAATTTCATTTCACCCACTAAGATGAAACATATGAGGATAATTATATTTCATTTCTTACTTTGGTTCCCATGTTGCCTCCTTGTACTTATGGTTCCATCATAGTACTTTGATTGGGTGAGTAGTCTTGTTGCTTAGAATTTTGTCTCTATAATTCAAGATCTTCATTGGTTTATCCTTATAAGAGATATCATGCTCCAAATGTACCACCTTTAGATTCAGTACATGTGAGGGATCTAATATGTACTTTCCCAAGAGGGATACATGGAACACATCATATACTTAAGACAGGGTTGGTGGGAGTGCTAGTCAATAGGCTACAACTTTGATGGGATCAAGAATCTCAAAGGGGTCAATATATCTATGACTTAGCCCTCCCTTATTACCAAATCTCATGACTCTATTCCATGGATATAATAGGAGGAACACTTTATCTCTAACCTCAAACTCCAGGTCTCTCCAACAGTTAATAGCACAGCTATTTTGTCAACTTTGATCTTTCTTTATGTGTTTTTGAATGGTCTTGAACTTTTCAATCATTTCGTTGGCCATTTTAGGTCCCAACAACTTGAATTCACCAACTACATCACAGTGTATAGATGTCTTGCATCTCTTCCTATAGATGGATTCATATAGATCCATTCGAATGATTGATTAGAATTTATTATTGCATGAGAACTCAACCAGAGGAAAATATTGATCACATCCTCCTTTGAAGTCTATCAATCATTATCTCAACATGAACTCAAGTGTCCAGATATTCTGCTCAGATTGGCCATTAGTTTGGGAGTGATTAGTCATAATGAAGTTAAACTCAGTGTTTATAGCTTGTTGGATACTTTTACAAAACTTTTAAGTAACCTTATATCTTTATCAGATACAATCAATAGTGTTGTTACATGCAGCCTCATCACTTCCTTGATGTATATCCTTACAAGTTGATTGAGTGAGAAGTACTATTGAATTTTAATTAAGTATTATTTATAAGATGATCTACTACAACCCATATGGCATATTTCCTCTATATGTCTTCAAAAGACTTGTAATAAAGTCCATATTGATGTTTTCCCATTTCTATATAGGTATGGGTAATAGTTTCATCATTACCTTGGACTTTTTCCTTTCTTCCTTCACTTGCTAACATATCATACACTTTGATGTGTATTCTATGATGTTCTTCTTCATATTATCCCACTAATAGTGCTCTCGGGGATCCTGATACATCTTTATGCACCCTGGGTGGATGGAGAATGTCAACCAATGTGAATCATTCAATATATCCTTATTTCTCAGGCTTTGATGGAACACCTAGTCATGACCAAAATATTATAACTCCTTCATCAATTTTTAATTTTGAGGATTTACCTTTTCTTGTAGCTTACACCTTCTTCTATGTTTCCAAATAATCTCTTTGAGCATCCTTTATCTTCTTTAGAAGGGATAGTTGAGCAATCATTTGAGATACATAGGATGTTGTTCCTTCTTTTATAACTTCCATGTCCATACTTTGCAATTATAGGAAGATTTTTTCCTTCTCAATTCTCATCATTGATAGGGTTTCAATATCCTTTCTACTTAAATCATCTGCCACTTTATTTTCCTTCCCTGGATAATAATGGATTTGGTAATCATGGTCCTTGAACAGCTCTAACCATCTTCGATGGTGCATATTATTCTCCTTTTATGTGAATATATATTTTAAGATCTTATGATCTATATATATTTTTCACACTTCTCCCCATATAGATAATTCTTCCAAATCTTTAATGTGAATATCACTACAGCTAACTCCATATCATGCATTACATTATTCTTATCATATATTTCGACTTCCTTGAGGCATAGGTTTTCACTTTATCATTTTTTATCAGTACACAACCCAAAACCTTATTTTAAGCATCATTTTATACTATAAAAAGTTCCCCACTTGAGGGTAGTGTGAGTACTGGTGTATTGATAAGTCTCTTTTTCAATTACTTAATGCTCTCTTTATATTCATTGGTTCAGAACAACTTTAATCCCTTATGAGTTAGCTTAGTTTTTGTGTTTAAAAATCATGAAAAGTTTATCACAAATCAACAATAGTACCCAGCTAGTCCAAGAAAACTACAGATCTCCATCACATATATTAGTTTAGGCCACTCCTCAATTACCTTAATCTTAAAAAGATCCAAAGATATCCCTTTTCTAGTGATAACATTCCCTAATAATGGTACCTCCTCTATCCAAAACTCACATTTACTATACTTTTCATATAACTTATCCTTCCATAAATTCTTTAGAATAATATTCAAATTCACCTTCTTACTTTTTAAGTATATCAAAATATCATCTATAAATACAACCACAAATTTATTAATGTAATATCTAAAGAAAATATTCATTAATTCCATGAATATTGTTGGATAATTAGTAAGTCTTAAGGGAATCACTAAAAAATCACAGTTTCCATACCTTTTTCAAAAGAAAGTATTTGGAATATCTTCCTTCTTCACCTTTAATTGGTGATATCCCGACCAGAGGTCCACCTTAAAGAAGTATTGGGCCCCACATAGCCAATCAAATAATTTATCAATCTATGGTAGGGGATACTTTTTATTTATCATGATATTTTTAGGTTTAATATAATCAATGTAGAGGCACATTGACCCATCATTCTTTTTTAAAAAGAGGGTTTGTGTGCCCCATAGTGAAGCACTCGAGCATATAAAACCCTTGTCCAGATTCTCTTATAAATTATTCTTCATTTCTTCCAACTCAATGGTGGTCATTATATAGGTAGTCTTGGATATAGGTATAGATCTAGGTATAAGTTAAATTGAGAACTCAAATTATTGTTCATGGAGAATACTAGGAAACTCTTTAGGGAATACGTCACTATAGTCTCTCATAATGGACATGTCTTCAAGCATGATTCTCTCCTTTGTCTCAACAATTTGAGCAAGATATGCTTACTCATAATTCAATAATATCCATTCTTGAGAATAAGATTTAAAAATAGATTCATCATCCTTCTTACACTTTTACAGAATCAAAGTATGACTCAAGATATAGAGAGTGATTTCCCTCTCCCAAAATTTTATGTTGTCTTTATATAAGGATGGTCAATCTAGTCCTAGTATAGTATCAAATTACATTAAAGGAAGTATGAAAATATTTTTTGGGATGTTCAATCCACAAAAATTTACTAGGGAGGAGTTATATACTTGGGATGTGATAATTTTATCATTTTTTGTTCTCATAGATAACTCAGCCTCCATGTTTTGAGATGGTGTTTGAATAGTTATACTAAACTTTCTTGATATGAAAAAATGTGTAGAACCAGAATTAAATGATATGTTCATCATTATTTAATGAATAAAAATAGTACTTGTCACCACTTCATTATCATGGTATTCTTCAGTAGTAGTGATAACATAATACTTTCCTTAATCTCTAATCCTTATAGGTTATTATCATTGATTATCTCTAACAACCATTTTCTTAGGAAATTGGATTGAAAATTTTCATGTTATTTACAGTTTAAATATTGAACCATAGGCTGAGGATTGATTGAAACCTTCTTTTCTTTCATCACATTAGTGGGATTCTTCATCTCTCTTCGACATTAATTATCCTAATGCACCTTTTTTCTACACTTGAAGAATCTCCCTATTCCCTTGAGATAATTTACAAGATACTTTTTCCCACACTTTTGACACATGAGAAGTTGGGTTTTCTTTCCTCTATAAAATTTATCCATTGATCCTTTTAAATTAAACTATATTTTCTAATTTTTATCTATATCCCATCAAGACAACTAAGAATAACCAATTTCTATATCAAAATTAAGGTAAAAATTAACAATATATTTATATATTTTAATGTCTTAAATCACCAAATAAATTTATAGACTCATATTTGATCCATTAAATAATTGGTCCACCTTACTTTTAGTTTCAATGAACAAGTAGGAGGTGTGTTGTTCAAGCCTAATGAATTTTTCCTTAAAATACCTAATAAAATCATATTTCTTTTGCTTTAATCCAAGGAAATCCCTATTCATTTTAGATTGAAGAGTTCAGGTAAAATATTTACTGAAAAATATTTTTTGGAATTCCTCCCATTCCATATATTCAATTTACTTCTTGGGATTCGTGTTCTTTATTAGTTTCCACCACTGATCGGATTCTCCCTCTAGGTGATAGATGGTCAGTGTGACTTTATCTTATTCATAGAATTAAAGGATAAATAATATCTTCTCAATAGAGTTAATCCACTATTCCTTTATGAGTGGATCATAAAATCCACTAAAATTAGGAGGCCTTTTTCACATAAATGATTCAACCACAACTTATTCTTTCTTAGGAGAAAGAGGGCGTTCTGCATGATTCAAGTTATTATCCATAACTTTATTTGGTTGATCTAGTACTTCCATGAAGTTCTTAGATACCTCTCCCATTAGGTTTTAAATGTCATTAGGTAAATTATCACATTGTATATCACATTGGTTTTTGGAAAAATTCCTCTGATTTCCTATCATTAACTAAAATAAATGAAAATTAGGGATGAGAATACTTAAACTAATAAACATATTAACAAGAAAAATATGAAATTAAAAGTAATAAATTATAAATTACATGTATATCATAACTTATGAGTCCCTAAGTTTCAATCTAGGTTATCCATGGTAATTTTACTATTAATCTTTTCTAACCTAACAATCTATTCATGTCCTTCATAATGCTTTGTAAAGAGATTGTGAATTTACCAAATAATATCCTCTGGAAGTGTCAAACCAGATGTGCAGTAAGGAATATTTTTCATGCATCAAGAATAGGTCAATTTAATACCCAATAATCCCTTTTGGGGTTATTACACCTGGGTAAATCTATGTCAGAGCCATGTCCACTTAAAGTATCCATACAAAACTTTCATTGATTAGAAACCATTTTCTCTATAATTTACCAAAATTTTAGGATGTTTTACTATACTTATACTCATACCTATGGTTTTTACTAATTTATTCTTGTCCTAATCCCAAAAAATAACTATACCTTGCTCTGATACCAACTATATATACACAATCCTCCTACACATTTTATTACATGATTTTTAATATAAATATCCAATAAAAAACCCCAGAATCCATAGTCCTGGTGTCTTTGGAAGAATAGTTTCATAATACATCGACATGATACCAAAAAATACAATATCTTTATTTTATTTTCCATAATGTTATCCTAATTCCCTTTGATCTTTTAAAACTACATTGGTTAACCTGGGGAATACATAAATAAAAGGGGTGATCTATAATGCCCGGTAAGGGAATGAGCATGATAACGAAGCATAGCATATGAGTCAAATGGCATAACATGATATCATAAAAGGAAAGTCTCATGAATAATAATATGGAATAAATACATAAATAAGAAGGAATCATAAGATTATATCATCATAGTAATGTGTAAATATCATAATACATGATGTCATAAGCATAAGTCAAGGCTCATTGTTGATACATCATAACATGGTGGACAAAGTCTCATAATTGATTTGTTTTACTCCATAATCTTGTTCATATAGTATATTGAGATATAAATATTACCCAATGCATTAGAGTGCTATCAGGGTGCACCCAAAATAACATGTGCATGCATATGTGTGTCACATAAGATAATCAAACATAAGTAATAAGAATAAGAAATATCCATGGAAATAAATAGGTTACATAATTTTGACTCAAATCATAATCAAAGGATATCTCATAATTATTCAAAATAGAATAAGGAAATAAATATTTTTAGTTTTCATATTTAGATAAATAATAAAAGTCCTCAAATATAGAGTTTATTTGAATAAAATTTCATGATGAAGGGCGTAGAAGTAATTTTGGAATTGAACGTCTTTAGTGGGGTTTTAAGAAAATGGAATGGAATCTTTAAATATGGTAAGTGAGACATATTTTTCATAAATCCAAAAGTGAACCTGGAGGGTTATCTATAAAATATTTATTATTTCTAGAAAACCTTTTATGATTAAAAAATTTCATGGGGTGGTTCATAACATGAAATAAGAAATATGGAGTTCCCTTAAATCAGGTTTACTTGAAAGAAATATTTGGGAAGATGAAATAAAAATATTGTATATCCCCAAAAAATAAAAAAGGATAACTTAGGTTTATATACAGGATACATATATATAGAATATAGACAGTTCATAGAGTTTTATTATTATCATTATATGGTTAATTCACTTAGGTTGTTTTTCTGACCATGATGAACTTATATGGTTTCCTTTAACTTTATGAATATTGATCCATTAAAGAATATTAAATAAAATAAAATATACTTATTTATATAATTTTTAACTATAATAATTATATTTAGGCCACCCATGAAGGTTTTGGTGAAAAACAAAGTATGTTGTTCATGGAGGCGGTGAACTGATCATAATATGAACAATCATTTTCATTTTAGAATCGATTGAGGGGAGGATATAAAATGGATATTACATCATAATAATAATATTTAATTATATTTAGGATAGTTATGATATTGTTTCATGGTGGATGGAAAACATATGGAGTGGTAGGAGAGGAATAAAATTAAAAGAGGTTCGGTTGAGAATTTACCTCTTCCTTTGGGTATCTCCTCTTAGGCTACCCCTTAAGGCTCCTTAGAATGGTATTTGGTGAGACCAGAAGCACTAGGATGTGGAGTAGAGGATTGGAAAGATAATTTGGTAGAACATTGGAAATATCCAAGGCTTAAAAGGTGTGATGAGAAGGTGTCGTACTTATAAGGGGAGAAGAGGGGTGTTTTTGAATATAATATTCATTAGTTTAATATTTTTACTCAAGACTATCAATAGTGATAAATCTTGTGACTATATACATAAATTAATGCATTTGATTTAGAACTAATGGTTTCTTACATTATCCATGACTCATTAATTTATGTATTTAGCTTATAAAATTAAATATTGCATTTTTTCATGTTTCACTATTCACAAAAAAAACTATTTTAAAAAAACAAAAAAAATTAAACCTAACAATTTTTCAAAATGTTGATTAAAAAAATAAATCCATTTTATGAAAATAAATTTCTAAATGTTAGTAAATTATTTTTTAAATAAAATCCTTATTTATTTGAAAAATACCAATTTTAATATTATGATCAATTTTTTTCCCTTTGAAAAATTACTTATAGTCTTGTGAAATTATATTATCATTATAATACAACTTAATATTATTTTATAAACCCATTTTATGAAAATAAACTTTCTTTTAAATTTTTATATTTATCATGAAAATATAAATAAAACATGTGTTTTACAAAAATCTAAACACGTATTTTATTATTTTTAAAACATTTATTTATTTATATCATGATATTAATTTGTTAAATTTTCATTTTATTGGATAAATAAATATTATTTTAAAATTTCATAGGTGATATTACTATTTCAACTGTCAGGTTACTATTCTTGTTGGCCATATTATTATTTCAATGGAAATATTACTATTCCAACAAATATATTTTTAATGGACATATGGGTTCTATATCTTCTATAAATACCACTTATTTCATTCATTATTCATTCACTTCTATTTTCTCTTAATGTTAATATATTTTCATTTTGAAAATGAATATTACATTACTAATATTTTATTTCATTTCTATAGTGTTGTTTGTGAGTGTGATCATTCTAGTGGATTGAGCATATCCAAATTTTCATATTAGTTGTCACATTTTCTATTTTTTGTCACATTGTAACACTTTAAATTATTATGGCTAGATTTATTCTTTGAATTTATTATTCAAGTCAATATAATAATTTTTTTGTGGTTCTATCATGTGGTGCATGTGCTTTATATAATACTACATTACTAAATATAACACAATTATATAATCATAAGGGAAATTCCATTGAAAACAAATTAGGACATTACAGTTAGGGTTTCCCAACCAAATATAGCCCAAATTAAATGCCAAAAACAAGTTAACTCTAAATAATACAAGGGAATATGGTTAATCAAAAAGCTACCTGACATGATAATCTATGGTCACTTATTACTTGCTTTCCTTACAAAAGATAATTCAATACCATCCAATTAATCATGAAACTACCTGATTGGATTATCAGGGTATTAAAAAGTGCCACTTTGGAAGTAATATAACATTTAGTATTTTTAGGGGATTTAATCTCACCATATTATCTCATGTTATTTTCTTTGTATGCATGCTTCTAATGATTTAGTTTGGAATCTTATTTCCTCCGTAAAACCAATATGCTCAAATCATATTGATGTGTAACTCTTTACACAACCCACAAGTTTTTGTTACTCATTCAAAAATAGAATTCAATTATATTCATACATATATGAATTCATATCATGCATAAGTTACATGGAATTTTCATTTAAAGGAATATAGTTATATGAAATTGATAATCTCTCTATGAGTAATCTTGGATCAACAAATAATCAACCCCATTCACCTTTTTAGACAAGGAATAAGCCTCCAAATTAGTATATAGTTGACACACTCAATTTTCATGCATATTTATAAACACGTTTAAATTTATTTAAAATTAAAAGGTGATATTTTAATGTCAATTTTCACATTTTTTTGTTTTTAGAATCTTTTTGGGCTTAATTAGAAAAATGGCCTAATTTTAAAATTTAACTATTTTAATTTTTGTAAGTATTTTGGCCATAACTTTTTATAAATTGATATAATTTGTGAAATTTAATTTTTTTTAGGGTTAAATACATCTTTTTCTTCATTTAATTCTTATGAACCCAAATTTGAATCTATCATTTGAAGGCCCAAAATAAGCTCACAATTCAGGCCACAAAATCTATGCACAGATCTAGAGATTTTTTAATATTGGACTATATATCATAAATGGATGAAAAAATGGAGCTGAAATCCAATAATTATAAATATAAAATCTTTAGAAACAACTTTTATAAATCTATACTCACTTTATTCTATCTAAATCAAGTCCATAAATTCATGAGAAATTGGATTTTTGAAATTCAAACATTCTGCCTATTTAGAATAAAATTTCAGAGTAAATTGGATATAACTTTTTATAAACATAATATATGGAGCTGAAATTTTTTATTCAAATGTGAATTATATTTTAGAACAACTTTATATAATACCAATTTCACTGATTTAGTCAAAATGATGAGATACCATGCACAAACTTTTGAAGTAATATTCTGGAGCCAAATTTTCAACTGTTGATGACCCATTATATCCCAAAACCCATTAATGGACCATTATGACGCCCCAAATCCTCTTAAATTACTATAAATAAGAGTATAGGGGTATATTTATGAGTATATGTGGGAAATAGAAGCTTTGGATGATGGCCTTCTGCATATTTATTTCTCTACTTTCTTCTTCTTTTATTTTATCTACTCTGTGATGTCTTCCCACTCCCACATCAACTCGACTACCCCATATATGGAGGGGTAGTTTAATTGAGTGATCGGAAAGGGGGGATAGAACTATGTGATTTTATTCAGTTTTTTTTATTCAATTTAATAATATCCTTTCTTCTTTCTGCATCTTGTTTCAATTCTTAATTCAGTTTTAAATTCCAAATGCGGTTGCGTTGGGTTTTGATTCTATTAATTTTAATTTCTTTGGTCGATGATCCATATCTCCCTCCACCCAATTCTTTCATGTATACGGTGGAATAGATTAGGGTTGTGTGGTGAGTGCTCAACATTATTCAGCACATTTTTAAGATTATATTTTGGGATATTGGTTTATTAGGGAACAATAAATCCTACTTAGGGATTACCCTAATTAATCAATAAAACATGTTGCAATGTTAAGCACACAAGGAGGTTCGACCAACCAGAGATTTCATATCAGAATAATATCATCATAACCATCTGGAAAAGGGGGATAGATGAATCAGTAGATGAATCTCTCTCTTACCATCCAGCAAGAGTAAATTTTGGAAACCATGATAGCATGGTACTAGGTCTAGCCAAAACTGCTCCGATCACCATATTTATCAATTATTTTAAAAATCCATTAAATCAAATTGTTTCTTGATATTTTAAGAGTTTTTTTCCTAGAACCAACTGTTTTTACTTTGATTACATGGATATTTAATGTATTATTACATATTGTTTATTGTTTTGCATGACTATGATGTAATAATGTCCTAGAGTATTTGTTGCATTCATAAGGTCATGGCAGTTCCCCGCCATGATGAGAACCTTGAAATGCTATAATAATATTCTTAAATATAGTTTTGTGGTTAGATGATATGCTATTATGGGACACATATCATGCAGACCGTCAGGTGTGAGTACTCGTAAGCAGATGAGACTTCCTCTTATGAAGTTCTCACTTGGTAATATCTAAGATAGGAGATTATGAGAATAGGCCCGCTAGTAGGAATTCTGCATGTTTTGGTGTCATTGGATATTTCTATCTGCGAGTGTGTGTAATGATCCTTAGACTTTAAGATTATCATTAATATGTGTCATGACTTATGCACTTTGATTTACTGACAAAAACCATCACACAGACAGTTGGTAGGAAGTAGGGTACGTTGGGTGTGTCACGAGTGGCATGTTATTAATGGATAAGTCGAGGAAGGATTTATCCCTTCCATTTATGGGATTAGATATCTCATACCTTTGATTGAAATAGAACCTTCACATGAAATTCCATGGCCATGGTGTAACGATGAGTTTATTTAAGGTAGTTAAAGAACAATGTATCAAGCATAAAATTTGATGACACAATCATGAAACCTGCTTGGTGAGATATTACGACAAAAGGATTATATTACACAGTGAGAATTTGTATGTGGATATCATTGTTGTGACTTTACGTTCTTTCTCTTGGGTTCCTTGACCCATTACTAGATAGTACTCTTGGACTTTAGGCAAGCCCGCCTAATGCCAACGAGAAATAATCTTAGAGGGTCACACACTAAGTATTTTTGGTGGTCTCAGTTAAATTCTATTAGAATTTAATTAATGAAATAAATATTATTCTCAAGACCATGGAATATTTTTATTCAAGTTACAATGATCACATAAATTTAATAAAATATATTTATTTATTTTATTGAACATTTAATAAATATTTATTTACTAGTCTGTAAATAAAATATTTATTTAAGAGAATAAATTATTTATTTATTTATTCAAGTGTTCAATAAATGGAAGTGGAGTTAGAGCAGACCAAGGTAATTCTGGTAGTAAAATAATTATTTTCAAGACAATAAATAATTATTTAACTAGTTGGCACAAATTAAAATAACGTTGTTATTATTTTATAACGTGGAATTTTATTTATAATTCTGTTTTGCGCAAGTTGGCACACCATAAATAATGACGTGGTATTATTATTAAATTCATGGTTTTCTCTAAGTTCATGAATGTATTTAATTTTTTCTATACAATTAAATATTATAACTGAAATTCCATGTATATAAATAGGCAAGTACGCCTATTATGCCAGAGACCACACCACACACCTGGTGAATTGATAATTTTTGAGCCAAACAATTTCTCTCTCGAATCCTCTTATCTCCCCTCTCAAGAACAAGAGATGTTCTTCAAGGCCAAAGAACAACTGATCAAGAATGACCAACATAAGACACTCGTTTCACCACGCTAGCACCCGTAGAACGAGTGTTGTCAATCAGAGGCCATTGGACCATGTGTGGATCACTGCTAGATTGATTCTAGTTTGGATCCTTACAAGCAAAACGAGATAATCTGGAAGGGTCATTCCGAACGATCAATATTATCAATGAAGAAAAATACCAAAGATACAGGTATTATTTTTCTTTATGAAATTAATTAAATTAATTATAAACATGATGTGCAAGATCCTCTCTAAGGTTTTGGGCCTCTTTCTTATTTATCTAAATCTCTGGTTATATTACTTTGAGATTGATTTTCATCGTCGTATTGATCCCAGAATAATCATTGATCATGATAAAAATCAAAGTTGGGTCTCTTCCCAACCACGCTTCCGCTGAACCCAGAACCTTCAAGTGGTATCAGAGCGGTTACATCATAGTTTATAATTATTTAAATATTTTGTTGATTAATTATGAATTTAATAATTTAGTTGTTTAAATTCAAGTTAATCATTCTACAAATCTGAATCTCGAGATCTATTCCTCCTCTTTTGTTTCTTGTTCACCTTACCAAAATGATATTTTCTTTTAATTTTGATTAAAATAGAGGATCTCATCCAGAGGTGCCAAATATTCCTGAACATAAAACACCAGAAAACACGACATGTATTAGGCAGTACACACCATGTAGTAAAGATTCAATGCATCAGACTAGTCTTCTAAACCAAGTCATGTGTTGGAGTCTTTCTAAGTCTTAAATAACTCCATGTGTTGACCAGGAACAGGCAGCACGTGGTTTCTGGATTACACACCGTGTGGCCCAATGGACACGGTCTGTAGTCCCTTCAGGTTAGGGTTAGACCATGTACCTCGTACATGGATTGCACGACTAGAGACATTGTAATGAAGAACTACACAGTGTATGGCCCACTGGACACATTGTGTACTCCGAAGATTTCCAAAGTATACTCACATGGCGTTTCCCCGGGCATGTACTTCAGATAGATGGTAAAAAATAATACATGTTGTGTAGTTGGAACTACAAGTCGTGTACTCATACAAATTTTGAAAATTTATTAAAATTTATTATTATATTATACAAACCCTTGAGACGTGTACCATCGTGCAGGCATAAATCTGAGGCACAACACGTGATATGTGTTTTATATATATGTGTTTAATTTAACATCTACGTAATGTTCATTTCTACTCATTGGGTAGTTATGAATGAGAATTCACCGGGTTTCCTCCAAGGTACAAGTTACGTACAAAGATAATTTTAAATGAATTTATTTGTTTAAAATTATGATGGATGAGAATCTCAAGGAAATTTATAAAAGGGTTTAAGATAAAAGTATTTATTAATTAAAGATGATAATTAATTAATTCGAGGGTGATTTATCTTAAACAAGAATGATTAAAGAATTGATTTATAGTTTTATTTATGCGTAAATATCATTGCATGTATGGATGATCATGAGCTATACCAAGACCTTTGTATGTGTATGGTTTCTTTTAATTTATTTATTTGAATTAAATTTGTTGGCCTTCGAGCCTTCTCCTCATTAATATGTAGGTCCTATGTGCCCAAGGTTTATTTTATGTAAAACCCCTTTTTACCCCTCACCTACATGTGAGTTAAAAAAAGGCATATGTAATGGATGGAACTCCCAAGCTAGTGGAGGCGGTTCAAGCTGGAGCTGAGACGAAACCAATCCCAGGAGATACAAAGGTGGACAGGTGGAAGCTATAAGCACGAACCCAAAAGGTTCAAGTTGTTTCTCCCTTAGGTCAGGGTTAGTTTATCAACTGCTAGATAAACTAACCATTAGAAAATCTCATGATCATGCCATTTACTTTATTTTATTTCTGTCAGTTTCATGGTTTATCATTATGGATGTGTTATCACGATCACATAATTAATGAATTAAACAAGCATGAAAGATGGAACTAAAATAAACTAGACTTATGCGTAAATATTATCAACACATGGTTAATCACTTAAGTAAGTTCCACTTAATATTAAAAAGTGTGTGATAATGATAATAAGCAATTCACACATAAGAGATAAAAAATACCTCAAATAAAATATTAAGTCAGAGCAAGCCTTTTGTTACTTGATTAAGGGCAAAACTCAATAAAACTATGTGTTTGGCCAACCCTTGTTGGGACACTTACTTTTATACAGGAATCCCTTATGAAAGGTTTCAGGTTGACTTAACCATATTATATCAAGAGGAGTAGCCCTTGCTATACTTGGTGTAATATCAGAGGAAAGAGTTGAGGAAATCCAAAGTCATGGTTTTGGGGAGTCCACTCAATATATTAAGGAGCTGAAAGCCTGCAGTTGGAAAATACTTGCCTACCTAAATACCTTCTAATAGCTTGACCAACCCTTGTTGGAATTATGTGAAGGGGAATATGAATCCTTGCCACTAGAATGTCATGGAAACTGCACATTCTAAGTTCAATAGTGAGGGCTATTAGGACTTCATAAAATAGTGGGAGACTTAATAAAAATTTATTATTTCTTATAAAACGTAATCAAGAAAGTACTAATGATCTGCTCTTTTAATTATATAATAAAAATGAAAAACTCATCAACCACACTATCCCTACGATCAATTATAGATAAAGATAACATCCTCACCGGCAGTAACTTCCAGGAATGGTTTAGATGCCTTCAGGTTATCCTACGCCATGAACGAAAGTCTTACGTGCTGGTGTCATCATTACCAGATCCACCTGCCAAAGAGGCGAGTGATGAGTATTTCCTGGTCTATGAGAAACATATGAACGACGCAGTCGACGTTCAATGTTTGATGTCATCATCAATGTCTAGTGAGCTCATGAAGTCTCATGAAATCATAGATTCTTGTAGCATGCTCGAGCACCTTTGTGGTCTTTACCAGGAGAGAGAAAGATAGGAAAGGTTTGAGATATCTAAGGCACTCTTTCAGAGTAAGATTGGAGAAGGTTCCCCAGCTGGGCCTCGTGTAGTCAATATCATTGGATACATTGAGCGCCTAGAGGTTCTAGGTTTTAAACTCCCTAAATAACTGGGCACTGATCTCATTCTCGCATCACTCCTTCGGAGCTTCTCTAACTTTGTTGTCGATTTCAATATGAACAACATTGAGAAGTCTCTATCTGATCTTCTTATCTTCATTCACCAAGTGGACAAAGATATGAAGCATGAAAATCCTTCTGTCCTTATGGTAAATAAGAGGAAAGGGAAGGTGAAGTGATTTAAGCCCAAATATTCTTCACGGCCTTCTAAGAAAAGGAAGATAAAAGGGGAGGAAAGGGAACAGGAGGCTGTTTGTTTTGCATGTGGCAAGAAGGGCCACTAGAAGAAGAACTGCACCCAGCCTAAGAAGCAAGGGGAAGCTTTAGGTGCGTTTGTAATTCAATGAAATCTATCTGTTTCTACAAATTGGGTATTAGATACAGATTTTTATACTCACATATGTATCCAAATATAGGAACCAAGTAGATTCAGGAAGATTGATCGAGGGGAGGTAGATCTACGAGCAGCCAACAGAGCCAGACTTGTTGTTGTAGCTATCGGGGACTAAAACCTCATGTTGCCAACTGGGATGATCTTAGTATTAAAGGGTTGTTATTATGTTCCTTCTGTTACTAAAAACATTATTTCTATATCCAGATTAGATACAGATGTATTTGTTTTCAAGTTTGGAAAGGAATGTTGCTTCTTTTACAAAGATAGAATTTGTTATGGTAGGGCACATTTATACAACATAATTTATGTGTTGTATTACACAAACCAAGTAGTGGAAATCGATAACAAATATACTTCACATGAATCATACCACACCCAACTTTGGCATCACTGACTAGGTCATGTAAACAAGAAATGCTTGACAAAGTTACATCAAGATGGATATTTAGATTCTTTTAAACTAAAACCACTTGTTGTATTCCATGCATGTTTACAAGTCAAAATGACCAAATCCCCATTTAGTGGGAAAGGTGAAAGGGCTAAATAACTTCTTGAATTGGTTTATACCGATGTTTTTGTACAATTTCTAGTTGAAGAAAGGGTAGGTTACTCATACTTTATAACTTTTACTAATGATTTTAGTAGATATGGATATATTTACTTAATGAGGTATAAGTCAGATTCTTTTTATAAGTTCAAAGAATACAAGAATGAAGTTGAGAACCAGCTTGGTAAGAAGACTAAGAAACTCCACTCAGAATAAGTTGGAGAATATATTAATCAAGACTTCATTTATTACTTATAGGAGTTTGGGATCCTATCCCAAATCACTCCTCCAAACACGCCTCAGTGGAATGGTGTGAGCGAAAGGAGAAACCGCACCCTGTTGGACATGGTGAGATCAATGATGAGTCATTCTAGTCTTCTATTATCCTTTTGGGGATATTCATTACAAATAGTGTCACACGTACTAAACCAAGTACCAACTAAATAGATAAATGGTATTCCATATGAGTTCTGGAGTGGAAGAAAAAACCATAATTGAATTTACATGTGTGGGGTAGCGAAGCGTTTGTTAAGGCCTCTTCAGGTAACAAACTCACACCCCGAGGCACGAAGTGTACCTTTATAGGATACCCCAAGGAAAAAAGGGGATATTACCTATACAAACCCTTAGACAAAAAGCTTATAGTGGAAATACATGCCATATTCCTTGAGAGTGAACACATCTCCAAAAGAGATAGTGGGAGTGAGATAGACTTCGATGAAGTCAAGGCTCAAGGTACACAAGAGTTGGTACAGGAATAGATTCCACAAATCCCTGTGGAAGAATAATCTAATCCAGAGACACAAGTACTGTGTAGGAGTACAAGAGAGGTTAGAGAATTGGAATGGTAAGATTTTTTAGTTACTGAGGATGGTGACTCCTTATTAATTGATAATAATGATCCTCTAATCTACAAGGAAGTAGTAAGTGGCATAGATGTTTCTAAGTGGCAAGAAGCTATGAATTATGAAATGGATTCCATGTACCAAAACCAAGTCTGGATTTTGGTATATCCTCCAGTTGATGTAAAGCATGTTGGTTGCAAATGGGTATTCAAGAAGAAACTGGACATAGAAGGACAATTCAGTACCTATAAGGCATGACCGATTGTAAAGGGTTTTAAACAGTGTCAAGGAATTGACTACGATGAAACCTTATCACCAGTTTCAATGCTAAAATCCATCAGAATTCTACTTGCCATTGCGGCTTACCATGACTATGAGATCTGGAAAATAGATTTCAAAATAGCATTCCTTAATGGGAACCTTCAGGAAGATGTTTACATGACACAAACTGGAGGGTTTGTGACTCCAAATTATACCAATAAAGTATGCAAGTTGTAGAAATCCATTTATGGATTAAAGCAAGAATATAGGTCATGGAACATTCATTTTGATGAATACATAAAAGAATTTGGTTTTATCAGGAATGAATGTGAGCCTTGTGTCTACAAACGGTTTAGTGGGAGTGCAGTCATTTTTCTAATAGTATATTTTGATGACATATTACTTATTAGAAACGAGATATCTGTCTTACAGTCTATTAAGGCATGGTTGAATCAATACTTATCCATGAAATACTTGGGAAAGGTAGCGTATATTCTTAGAATCAAGATACATCATGGTAGATCCAAGATATTGTTGGGCCTAAGTCAAAGTACATACATTGATAAGATACTAAAGAGATTTGGTATAGAACAATCCAATAGGGGATTGTTTCCAGAGGTACATGTCATTCATCTTTCCAAGAAAATGTGTCCTCAAAAACATGAGGAAATAAAGATAATGGCAAGGATTCCATATGTATCAGCGATTGGGTTAGTCATGTATGCCATGCTATGTACTAGGCTGGATGTCGCATATGCATTGAGTGCGGTAGTCAGATATCAAGATGACCTAGGTGATCACCATTGGATGGCAGTAAAGACTATCCTAAAGTATCTAAGACGTACTAAGGATATGTTCCTAGTTTATGGAGGAGATGAAGAACTAGTCATTAGAGGATATGCATATGCTAGTTTCCAGATTGATCAAGATGACATGAAGTTTCAAATGGGATACATATTTACTTTGAATGGAGGTGCAGTGAGCTAGAAGAGAACAAAGCAGAGTGTGGTCGTAGATTCTATAGCAGAGTTTGAGTATATTTCAGCTTATGAGGTAGCTAAAGAAGCAGTTTGGATGCGAAGCTTCGTCCAAGAGCTAGATGTGATACCTAGCAGTAAAGATCCCATCACACTGTACTGTGATAATACTATAGCGGTGGTTCTCACAAAAGAGCCAAGGTCACATCAGTGGATGAAGCACATACTTTGGAAGTATTATCTCTTGAGGGGTTTTTCTCAGAGAGGTGAAGTTGCAGTGAGCAATATTTCCACAAAAGACAACATGGAGGACCTCTTGACTAAATCCTTGACTCAGCAAAAACATGATCATCATGTGAGGTCTAGCAGACTGAAAGTCGTAGGCAGTAGGCTCTAGTTCAAGTGGGAGTTTTTAAGAGTTAGTGTCCTAAAACCAACTGGTTTTACTTTGATTGCATAGATAATTAATGTATTATTACATATTTTTTATTGTTCTGCATGACTATGATGTAATAATGTCCTAGAGTATTTGTTTCATTGATAAGGTCATGGTAGTTCCCCACCATGATGAGAACCTTGAAATGCTATAACAATATTCTTAAATATAGTTGTGTGGTTGGATTATATGCTATGATGGAACACATATCATGAAGACCATTAGGTGAGAGTACTCCTAAGCCGATGATAATTCCTCTCATAAAGTTCACACATGGTAATCTCCAAGATAGGAGATTATGATAACAGACCCGCTAGTAGGAATTCCACATGTTTTGGTGTCATCAGATATTTCTATCTGCGAGCGTGTGTAATGATCCTTAGACTTTAAGATTATCATTAATATATGTCATGACTTACGCACTTTGATTTAATGACGAAAACCATCATGCAGATAGTTTGTGGGAAGTAGGGTGCATTGGTTGCATCACGAGTGGCATGTTATTAATGTAAAAGTCAAGGAAGTATTTTTTCCTTCCATTTATGGAAGTTTATATCTCATCCCTTTGATTGAATTAGAACTATCGCATGAAATTCCATGTCCATGGTGTAACGACGAGTTTATTTCTAGTAGTCAAAGAATGACATATCAAGCATAAAAGTTGATGACACAATCATGAAACCTACTTGATGAGATATTGTGAAAAAGGGATTATATTACATGGTGAGCATTCATATGTGGATGTCTTTGTTGTGACTTTATGTTCCTTATCTTGGGTTCCTTGACCCATTACTAGATAGTACTCTTGGACTTTAGGAAAACCTGCCTAATGCCAATGAGAAAGAATCCTAGAGGGTCACAAACTAAGTGTTTTTGGTGGTCTCAGTTAAATTATATTTGAATTTAATTAATGAAATAAATATTATTCTCAAGACTATGGAATAATTTTATTCAAGTTACAATGATCTCATAAATTAAATAAAATATATTTATTTATTTTATTGAACATTTAATAAATGTTTATTTACTAGTTTGTAAATAAAATATTTATTTAAGAGAATAATTTATTTATTTATTTATTCGGGTATTCAATAAATGTAAGTGGAGTTCAAGTGGACCAATTTCAGTTTGATAGTAAAATAATTATTTACAATATGGTAAATAATTATTTAACTAGTTGACACAAATTAAAATAATGGTGCTATTATTTTATGATGTGGAATTTTATTTATAATTCTATTTTTTACAAGTTGGTACACCATAAATAATGACACGCTATTATTATTAAATGAATGGGTTTTATCTAAGTTCATGAATGTATTTAATTGTTGCTATTCAATTAAATATTTTAACTGAAATTCCATGTGTATAAATAGGTAAGTATGCCTATTGTGCCAGAGACCACACCACACGCCTAGTGAATTGAGAATTGTTGAGCCAAACAATTTCTCTCTTGAATCCTTTTCTCTTACCTCTCAAGAATGAGATACATTCTTCAAGTATGAAGAACAACTGACACAAGACACTCACTTCGCCACGGTAAGACCTGGAGAACGAGCAGTGTCGATCAGAGGCCGTCGGAGCACGTGTGGATCACCATTAGAGGGATTCTAGTTTGGATCCTTACAATCACAATGAGATAATCTAGAAGGGTCATTCCTGAAGATCAACATCATCAACGAAGAAAAATACCAAAGATACAGGTATTATTTTTCTTTATGAAATTAATTAAATTAATTATAAACATGATGTGCAAGATCCTCTCTAAGGTTTCGGGCCTCTTTATTCTTTATCTAAATCTTTGATTATATTCCATGGAGACCGGCGTTCATCATCGTATTGATCCCAGAATAATCATTGATCATGGTAAAAATTAAAGTTGGGTCCCATCCCAACCACGCTTCCGATGCACCTGGAACCTTCAGATATCACTTTCTCAAAATTAATTAAAACCAACCTTTTTCAGAAAACCTACAAAAAGTGACAACTTTGTTTTGTATGCACTCCTCTTCAAGAGACTACCTAGATTTAACTACTATACTATGCTTAGGTAATTTAAATATTGTTTTTTCATGCCTCACAATAGGCGTGTGTCAAACTTGGAGCCATTTTGGGGGAGATAGTTCCTCAAAACACTAAAAAAATATTTTGAATGACCCATATCTCAAATAATAATTTATTTGAATTTGATATTAAAATTGAACGAACAATAACCCAATTGATAAAATAAAATTTTCAAACATATTTTGAGGAAATACACCTCATAGAGTCAATTGAAACTTTCAATGATCACTTTGAACCTAAAATAATGGTTTGAAATACCAACCAAACTCTATATGATATCTACACACCACAATTCACTAACCAACAAAATCAACTAGTTATCCCCGCCCTAGAGAATGATTTTTAATTGTGCATAAACATGATTCAAACTATACCTAAGTTTCATGGTCATCAAGGAGAGGACCCAAACAGCCATATTCAGGAATTTAAAAAAATGTACGCAAGTTGTAGGCCCTGAGGAGTTGCAAAATAATAGGTGAAGTGGAGGGTATTTACCTTCTCACTTGAGGGAGAAGCAAAGGAATGTTTGTACAATCTACAACCAGGAGAGGTTCAAGACTGGGAAGATATGAAAATATGCTTCATGAAAAGTTTTTTCTCACATCTAGGATCACAAATATCTGAAAAAATATCTATTTTATTCACCAATCAACTAGAGAAACACTTTATGAGTATTGGGAGTGATTCAATAATCTTTGTTCCAGCTAACCACATCAGACTAAAGAGGAACACCAATTCCTTGTTTTATTATATCAAGGAATTCTTGATAATGATCACAATTTTCTATATTCCTCATCTGGAGGATCCTTGATTGAAAAGTCACCAGTGGATGCCAGAGGACTGATTGAAAAGATTGTGTAAAACTCACAGAAATTTGGAACTAGAGTTATGGGAATTAGAGGCATCCATGAGGTAAGTACTTATGATTCTTCCTCACCCTTACTTGAAGAAACACTTAAGGAAATGACCAGTGTGATGAGACAACTTTATATGAACAAAGTAAAGGAAAAACAAGGCTTGACTCAGGTATGTATTTTATGATCTTATACTTATCATTACACTGATCAATTTCCAAATTTGCAAGGGACTAAAAGTTGTGATGTTTCCTATCAAGGAAGGAAACTCTAGTCAAATCAACCACATAAACCCCAGACCCAGCAAGGATATGGATTCCAATAGAACTAGGATAGACCTCATTTTTAGAATCAATACCAAAATCAACCTCCATTCCAGTAGCAGCAATACCAGAATACTCCATCATTCCAACAACCTTATAAATAGCCATACCAACAGAAACCATATGAAAAAACCCTAAACAAGTACTCATAAGAACTACCAAGAATTAGAGATTTAAGAGATAAATAGGATAGTTAAAATTTTGGATAATAAATTCTACATCCTTATGGATATTATTACCAATAATCAAAGAAAACTCTTGGAACAAATAGTTCTGAATCCCAAGGAAAGTGTGAATGTCGTTACAACATGAATTGGAAAAGATCTCATTCCACTTGAAAAAAGTGAGGATGATGATTCTGAGAAAAATTATGAATTTAAACTGATCCGTCCAAAAGAAGGGGACCAAAACAACAAAGGAGAAAAACCCAATTTTAGGAAGGAAATGCCAAAAACGCATTTGAAAAACCAAGAAAGTGAGAAAAAGGATATCCAAGCACCATTTTCATCTATATTAGTTGAGTCAAATAAGTTTTAATAAGAGAAACTTTAATGTAAAATTTAGAAAACGTTATAGAAAGTTGATATCAACATCCCACTACTAGATGAAATCTGAAAAATCCCTAAGTATGAAAAATTTCTAAAGGAGTTATGCATGAAAAGAATGTGGCAGGATGGAAATGAGATAATCAACTTAGGAAGAATCATATTAGGACTGATCACACCACCAATACCATAGAAATGTCATGATATAGGGACATTCTCTATTCCTTGCATCATTGGATCTTTAAATTTTATTAATGCACTATGTGATCTAGGAGATTCAATAAATTTTATGTCTCACTCGATATTTCTATCCTTTCAGATCGAAGAACTCAAACCAAATCAAGTGGTGGTACAATTAGAAAAAATATCCACCGTTTTCACAACTGGAGTTATAGAAGATATACTCATGGGAGTAATAGGATTGATCTTTCCAGTAGACCAGTATGTCCTTACCATGGAAGAAGATAGAGTACCAAGCCACTCTCCCATTATCCTAGGGATACCCTTCCTAAAAAAGGTAAGGAATGTCATCAATGTCCATGAAGGAACACTCGCAGTGGAACTTGGAGATATTACAGTACACTTCAACATTCTTAATGTAATGAAACATCCTTATAGTAATCACTCACTCTATGCGATCTCCCACTAAAAAGGTATAGAACCAATTAAAGATTTAGGTATGCTTCATGGCTTCTTATCATTAAGAGAACATTTTTCATTTGAAAGTTCCAATTCCAAAGAACCTGAAAATCCTAATATCATGTTATAGGAAGAGGTAAAATCTAACTTTTTCAATGATTTATTAAAAGAGAATGAGATGATACCAGAGATTCCAACCTTAGAAGTAGGAAACCTAAATTCAATATCATCCCTTGAACAACCCCTGTGTTTGGAAATTAATCCATTTCCAAGTGATTTAAGGTATTATTACCTAATGGAAGGATATAAATTTCTAGTAATCATTTTCAATGACTTATCCCATTCACAAGAATAGACTCTAATTGACATTCTAAAAATAAATTTCCAAGCTATAGGATGGGGTTTAGGTGATATACCTAGAATCAATCCCAAGGTTTTCTATCGTAGAATATTTTTATAAAGTGATTCCCAACCAGTTACAAAACCTCAGGGAAGACTCAATCCCACCATTATAGAGGTTATTAAGAAAGATATAGAGAAATTTCTAGCAGCTGAAATAATTTACCCAATATCTAATTATCAGTGGGTCAGCCCCATTCATGTAGTCCTAAACAAAATTGGCCCAACCACTATTAAAAATGAAAGAAATGAACTGATCCCCATGAGAGTACAAAATAGTTGGAGAGTGTGTATAGATTAAAGGAAGATAAATCAAGATACTAGAAAATATCACCTTTTAATTTCATTCATTGATAAGATGCTAGAAAATTTAGCTAGAAAAACTCATTACTATTTTTTAGATGGATTCCTAGGATACTTTTGGGTACCGATCGCACTAGAAGACCAAGAGAAGATGGACTTTACCTATACTTTTAAAAATTCTACTATAAAAGGATGCCTTTTAGGCTATTCAATGCCCCAGGTACATTTCAACGGTGTATGGTGGGTATTTTCTCAGATCATATTGAGGACTTCCTGTAGGAATTTCTTGATTAGTTCACATTTTTTTAGTAATTAATTTTATCATTTATTAATAAATTTGGAAAAGTTTTTGAAAACATGCATTGAAAAGAATATTGTGTTAAATTTTGAAAAATGACATTTCATGGTTGAAAATTGAATAGTTTTGGGGCACATAATTTCCTAAAAATGGATTGAGGTTGATAAATCAAAAGTTGAAGTAATAAATTCCCTTCCATATCCAACTTGTTTAAAGAAAGTTAGATCATTTTTAGGACATGCAAGATTTTACAAAAGATTCATCAAATATTTTAGTAAGATCTCTCTTCCTCTATCATGATTACTACTAAAGGATGATGAATTTAATGTTGATTATGTGTGAAGGAAATAATTTTTATGAATTCAAGAAAATGTTGATTGCACCTCTAATAATTCAACCACCTGATTGGGAGTACCCTTTTGATTTTCTTTGAAATGCATCCAACCAAGCGGTAGGAGCTGATTTATCAAAAATAATTAATAGAAATCTTCAAGTTATATCCTATGCATTAATGACCTTGGATGCCACACAAATCAATTACACAACCACTGATAAGGAGTTCCTTGCAGTCATCTTTTCACTAGATAAATTTCAATCATATATTCTTGGCACTAAAGTTGTTTTTTTTTAGATCATGCAGCACTCAAGTATTTAATGAAAAAGGTGGATGTTAAGCCTAGTATAGTGAGATGGATTCTAATCTTACAATAATTAAATTTGGAAATTAAAGATAAAAATGGAACTGAAAATTAGGTGGCCAATCATCTAAATCGACTAACCCACACCACTGAAGTAGAAATTCCAAAATAGAATTGACTTAATGATGCGCTTCCTAGATAAAAACTCTACATATTCAATTGTGAAGTGTCATGGTATTCCAAAATTTTCAATTATTTAGTTACAACTCAGGTACCCTCTCACCAAAACTCTCATAAACAACATAATATTAAATCTAATTCGATATTTTATATCTAGGAATACCAATTTTTGTGGAAATTTTGTAATGATAAAATCATAATAATATGATTACTAGGAATTGAAATTGAATTAGTGTTTGAATTATGTCATAAATTATCTTATGGAAGCCACTTTGGACCTCATATTATAGCCCGAAAAGTTTTAGAATCTGGAATTTATTAGTCCACCTTATTTAAAAATTCATATTAATTTTGTAAAAGATTTGAAAAAATATAGTTTTCTGGTAATATCTCAAAATTACAGGAAATGAATCAAAAACCAATTACTTTTTGTGAAATTTTCGAAGTATAGGGCATAGACTTCATGGGACCATTCCCAATGCCATTTTGGAATTCATATATTCTTTTATAAGTAGATTATGTTTCAAAATGGGTGGAAGAAAAAGCCACTAGGACTGATGATGCTAAATTTTTTGTGATTTTTTTAGGGTTAACATATTCTATAGGTTTGTAGTGTCATGAGAAATCATCAGTGACCAGGGAACTCATTTACACAATAGGAAAATGGAGGTATTTATAAAAAAGTATGGGGTCCATCATAAAACGTCAACACCATACCATATAAAAACAAATGGACAAGCATAAGTATATAATAGAGAAATCAATGGAATTATAGAAAATACTAATAGACCCAATAGGAAGGACTAGAGCTAAATTTTAGATGATACCTTATGGGATTATAGAATAGCTTACAAGACACCCATAGGAATGAACCCCTATAGATTGATTTATGGAAAGTGTTTCCACCTTCCTGTGGAATTGGAACACAATGCCTACTGGGTGGTAAGAGAGATGAATTTGGACATTGATAAAGCTGGGACAGAGATGAGATTGTAGTTCTAGAAGATAGAGGAAATTACGAGGGAAGATTTTAAAAATTAAAAGATCTATAAAGAGATAACAAGGATATACCATGATAAGATGATTCAACCAAGAACCTTTAACCCTGGGGACCAAGTGTTGTTATATAAATCCAGGCATAAACTAATGATAGGTAAAATTTATTCTGGATGGGAAGGTCCCTTTATTTTTATTCTTGTATACCCCTTTGGTGTTGTGCAGATTGAAAAGGGAAGAAGAGAAAACCCATTCATTGTAAATGGGCATAGGATAAAGAAGTTCCATGGGACTATACCTCAATAACCAATGGAGGAGATCAAACTTCTTCACCCTGATTACCAATAAAGACCTACCAGGTTTCATATTTCCTTTACACTGGATTAAAATAAGTAATTCAATTTTTAATATACTTACATGAAAAATAAATTTAAATGAACTGAGGACACTACATCAATTAATTATGGGGGGGGGATCTTTTAGTTTAGGATTTTTTTAAAAAAAATCAATTTTTGAGTCGAGCCAATGGCATTTAACAAAAGCGCTTTTGGGAGGCAACCCGTATTTTTTTACTTAGTCTACTCTTCCCCTTGGTCATATTCTAGCATGATTTAACAAGCATGCACTATAATTTATTTTTATTATTATTATTATTAGGTCTATTATTGAAGATGATGCAAGGCTGGAAATTGAGAAACTGAACATAACACACATCGTGAATGTGCAATAGAACAAAACTGAAGGAATATGACTTGAACCACTCAAGTAAAGCATCATTACTAAAGAGAGTTTTATTTTACATTAAATAGTTTTTTAATTCCCTTTTTTTGAAATTTTGTTCTTGAGCTTTCAAAGTAAATTGAATGCCCACAATTGAATTTATGCTTTATTTGACTTATCTAGGAGTCATGAGTTTCTTAGGAATCATGTGATGTCATGTTCAATATTTCAAAGATAATGAAATTGAATTAGTAAAATAGATAATTTTATGATTAAAGTGAATCATGGGTATTAAAATGAGGACTCCTGATTTTAGGGAATTAATTGATTCATGTAAATGAAATTTTCCAATAATTCTTCATGCTTTAAATTTATGAGATTCTTGTGAATTAATTTTTTTATTATTAATCATGCCTTGAGTAATTTTCCCAAATAAAATGTTCCATTCCCAAGAGTATTTATAGACTAAGTACTTCCTATTTATTTTTTATCATATTTATTGAGTGATCTTGGGACATGCCACCTACTAGAACTTGCATTTGAACTTTTCAAAGTTGTGACTAAACAAAAACACATTTAAAATGATTGAGGAATTTTTGAAAATACCTTATCCTTAAAATAACACCTTTACATCAATAATTTTTTAGCCTATAAAAACCATGAATGACCTTATTAGGTATGATCCATGTTTCAACCCATTTTTATCCATTCCTACCCTCCTCTTAGTATCTTCATGATATTTTAAAGTTGAAGTGTGGAGGTGGAAGGGATGAAATACATTGTAAAAATGAAGTGTGGGGGTGCTAATGTAGGTATTGAAAATGGTTTTGATTCATAAATTATGCTCTATTATTTTACACTTCTTGAATTAAAAAATGAAAATGAAAAAAAAAGAACCAAAATAATGAGAAAAATGGGTTGTGATTTGGGAAAACCAAAAATCACCATTACTAGACCTATAATTTTTTTCATATGTGGTTTAGTGGTGGATATGAAGTTTATTCTAAGAATAAATTTCAAAAAAAGAAAAAAATTAAAAGGTTCCTGAAAAATAAAAATAAAAAGTATAAAAATTAGAAGGAGAAAAATATTCAAGAGTGTGCACAAATAATTCATTGTACTTTATTTGATCATAACATTTACATTGAGTTTTTGGGAAATGAGATTTGTTACTTTGAAGGGTATAATTCCATTGAGATTTAATTTTTTATATCATTCACTAAACTTTAAGTGATAAACCTTATCATTGAGCCTTAATTTTTAAATAATTAATTTCTACCAACCTTAAGTCTCATAGTCATTTGAACCTTTAATGAAATACTTCATGATTTTATGTGACTTTTGTCTTTACAAAGTGAATAAAGTAGTTCATTTACAAGACTATGGATAAGGACCATGTTATCATGATATGATCTTAACTGTAATTGAATTATATCATGAGTGATGAGATAAAATATTCAAAGGTGAGGTAGATCATAATTTTGTATGTTTAATAATAATGAATTTAGGATCTTGAATGAATGAAAAGAGAAGTTCCATCATTTTTCAAATGGGAAAAGTAAAATACATGAATTTATTATTTATTTAAAAAATGTGAAATTTAATTGATATTTTATGTTAAGTTTTATAATTTTATTTTACATTTATGATTGTTTAATTTTATTTACTTGAAATTTGAATAATGATAGCATTGGTGCCCTCTGATTTTTAATGTTGAGATTTTATGCATGAGGACAAGCATAGATTAAGTGTGGGAGTATTAAAAAAATCAATTTCCAGGCATATTTTTAATTACATTTCAATTGTTTTAATACTATAAAAGTTATATTTTAATGTAAATTGTTCCATTTTATGGTTTTAGAAGCTTTTTTGGGTATAATTGTAAAAATGGCCTAATTTTGTAATTTAACATTTTTAGTATATGTAATTAATTTCACCATAACATTTTATAAAATAATATAATTTGTGAAAATTATTTTTTTTTATGCTTAAATACATATTTTTCTTCATTTAATTATTTTGGACCTAAATTTTAATCCATCATTTGAAGGCCCAAAATAAGCTCACAATTTAGGCCACAAAATCTATGCATAGATCTGGATATTTTTTAATATGGGCCTATATCTTGTAAATGGATGACAAAATAGAGCTAAAATTTTACAATGATAAATATAACATCTTTATAAATAACTTTAATAACTTGGTACCCACATGATTCTACCAAAATCGAGGCCATAAATTCATAAGAAATTGGATTTCTAAAATTCAAACATTCTACCTATCTATAATAAATTTTTAGAGTAAATTAGATATAAAGTTTTCTAAACCTGGAGGATAGAGCTGAAATTTTTTAGTCAAACGTAAAATATATTTTGGAAAAACTTTCTATAATACCACTTTTTCTAATTCAGTCAAAAATATGGGATGCCATGTGAAATCATTTGAAGTAATATTCTAGAGCCAAATTTTCAACCGTTGATGACCCATTATGTCCCAAAACCCATTAATGGGTCATTATGACGCCCCAAATACTCTTAAATGCCTATAAATAAGAGTATAGGGGTATATTTATGAGTATAAATTAGTTATTGAAGCTATATATGATTTTCTTATGCATATTTATTTCCCTACTTTCTTCTTCTTTTATTTTCTTTACTCTGCGATGTATCCCCACTCCCGCATCAACTCGACTTCCCCATCTATGGTTGGGTAGTTTCATTGAGTGATTGAAAATGGAGGAGGTTGTACCTATGTGATTTTCTTGAGTTTTTTTATTCAATTTAATAATATCCTTTCTTCTTTCTACATCTGGTTTCAATTCTTAATTCAGTTTTAAATTCTGAATGCGATTGCATTAGGTTTTGATTCTGTCAATTTTAATCGCCTTGGTCGATGATTTATATCTCCCTCCACCTAATTATTTTTTTTATATACTGGAATGGATTATGGTTGTGTGGTGAGTACTCTATGTTCATCATCACTTGTGTAATATTGTATGTTGGAATATTATTTTATTAAGGAACTACAATTCCCGGTTAGGGATTTCCCTAATTAATCAATAAAATATGTTGTAACACTATGCACACAAGGAGGATAGAAAAATATGAGGTTTTATATTGTAATATTCTCATCATAATCATCTGTCCAAGGGGTATATATGACTTGGTAGATGAATCTCTCTCTTACCAGCCAGTAGAAGGAGTAAATTTTGGAAACCATGATAGCATGGTACTAGGTCTAGCCAAACTTGTTTTGATCACTATATTTCTCAATTATTTTAAAAATACATTAAATCAAATTGTTTCTTGATCTCACTTTATAAAAATTAATTAAAACCAACCTTTTTTAGAAAACCAATAAAAAGTGACAACTTTGTTTTTTGTGCACTCCTCTTCAAAATGCTACCTAGAGTTAACTATTATACTATACTTAGGTAAATTAAATATTGTTTTGTCATTATTTCCTTCAGAATTGGAAATTTTTTAGGAAATGTAATGGTCTGGTGGAGAATAATTAGTACATCCATTTTATTTTAGTA
Organism: Viscum album; assembly: GCA_963277665.1. Lineage (NCBI taxonomy): Eukaryota > Viridiplantae > Streptophyta > Magnoliopsida > Santalales > Viscaceae > Viscum > Viscum album. The sequence goes on along the minus strand of OY728132.1, from coordinate 750,550,910 downwards.
AATGAAATAATTGAGCTATTCACATCGGGTTCACCATTTTTTGTTTCCCCCAGAATGTGTATTCTAGTTAGGAATCACTATTTCCAAACGGTTTCCAATGGATTTTTTTTGGAATCAGAAACACCCAATGGTTCTATATCCAAAGGTAGTTTCTTTCCAAAGGTAGGATATCATTAAGGATTTTGACCCATGATGCTTAAGAACTCACATTGGTCGAGAGGATGGGAGTTCGGGCTCATCGCACCCCTTTGAGAGGAATTATTTCCTACTCCGAGACTCTCTTATAGATTTAAGATATGTTCATGAATACTTATTAATTTACCAATCATAATGTAGTTTTCCCTTGAAACTTTAAATCAATTATTAGTATATGTGTAATTTAGAATCAACCATATGTATTCAAGGTTCTTCATCAATAGAGATATTTGTATGTATTCGAGGTTCTCCATCAATGGTATCCTCTCATGTACTACTTAGAGATTATTTGGTCATTATTATGAAAATGATGGTTTTTAAGCCACTCAGTGGGGAACTCTAAAATTTATGGCCATCCATGTAGAAAAAAGTCACTCTGGAGTTTATTTTCATCCATGGAGATGAAATATTTTTTTGATTTTGGGATCGAACCCATTGGTGGGTTTCCTACGTATCCTCATGAAAGGAATCAAAACCCATTTAGTTATTTGTCACTTAATGAGACACATAATAACTTTTAAGGTCATGTGATAAGGACCCAACTGTGCAGTTTAACATCATGTGGCAAGGAAATATAGGAAGAAGGTGCCTAGTTAAAGCTTAGAGTGGGACTTATGTCGAAACATCCTAAGGAACTTGGAAGGAATATGAGCTCCCAAGTTGAATTAGACCCTATGGGGGATATGACCCAAAGGGAACAAGGTTGTTTTGGAATGTTGGGTTTTAAACTTAGGGAAGCTTCCTATGTATCCTATTTGGATGGGAATCAAAGCCCACATAGTTTGGTAAGTCTCACAGGGGAGTATGGCCCTTTGATAGAAATAGGTTAGGGCTTACTCCTAAAGAGGATTCCCTTTTAACAGGGTCCATGAGATATGTCTTAACTCTTAGATGTTTAGGGGGAATTAAATTGGGGATTACTTCTAAAGAGGATTCCCAGATTAAGGGAATTAGGGTTGGATTCTTGAGGAGGATGTCCAGTGAGCTCGGTCCCTAGGTGAAGGCTTCTTATCTATCCTAGTTATGGTGGGAATCAGAGTTATCTTAGTTCATTCCATTTGGGGATTACACCTAGGAAGAGGCCCATTGAGGGGGCATGATTTCTCATTTTACAAATGAGATGATGGGTGCTTGGGTCTTGAGAAGGCTTCCTATGTATCCTGGTCATGATGTGAATTAGAGTTATCATAGTTCATTCCTTCAGGTGGATTGTGTAGATATTGTGATCATTACAAATCTATAATCCCATGTGATTCATGCTTAGTGTGATAAATAAGAGGATGTGAAAGATTCAACAAACTACACACACTTTTCCTCCTTTACTAGTGGAAGAGGTCAAGCCTACAGTGGAAGAGGTCGGGGTGATCGTGGAAGAGGTCATGGCTACGACACTTCCCTATCTTCACTTTACATTATATAATGGTCCAATATAAGTAAATAGTGAATGTGAAGGATGTATATGGGATTGATATTGCAATATCCTACGTGAAAGTATAAGGGCTTACACCAGGATGGCTACCCTAAAATGGGTCCCGTGGTGGGGAGGGAGACTTATCATTTGTCAAAAAGGAAAAGGAAGTGTGACTCTTACCCTCCCTACCAGGGACTAGAGGCTTAGGGTCTTAGAGATGAGAAGGGGAGAACAGAGTTCTATCCCTGAAACCCAATACTGGGAACTCTGCAACACTGTCCCTGGGGTAAGGGTCTATGTGACCATAGATATCCAAATCCACGTACACCCCGAGGACCCTTACCCTATGGTAGGAAAAGTGTGGGAAAACCCTAACCAAAGATATCCAAATACAAATGGGAGACACAAAAATGTTCCTTTATCTAAGATTTTGTAAATCAGGAGGTTTTGTTTGAGGTTTTAATATAATCCCTTTCAGGCAAGGGAGCCAATGAAGGAGAGTCCCTACCATGAGTGACTTTGAAGGAGGCTTCATGAAAGGCTCGAACAGGTTGAAGGGGTGAGGTAAACCAAGAAAGGGTTCTCAAGTAAGTGGTGTGTAGGTATGTGTCATGAAATTAGGCTTGGTATAATTGATTTCACCTTAAGTTAGAAACAACCTAGATTACTAGACTTGGGTGAGACTTGGCTCAAGTCTTTAAGAGTCTTCACAGGTATTCCCTGAAGTGGGGTGAGAAACTTCCTACTTGGGGAAGGGAGGTCATGAAAGTGTTCTTAAATTAGGGGGGGTATTTGAATTATTTTCACAAGTGTTGTTAATTTTTAACACTTGGAGAACCTAAGCCTCACTATCCCCCTTTAATTCCCTTACTTTAGGTGTTATGAAACTATCTTGGAGGTTTCGGAGGACTTGGGTGAATCACTAGGGCGATCAGAGTATCAATCAGGCTTCAGGGAAATTCATTCATAAAAATGAAGATCCCAAGGGTCTATTTATAGGCAGATATGGTACCCTAAGTGATGGTGACTTTGCACTCAAGTGAGGGGTGCGCAAGTACTTTCATGTCGCTTGTGATTTGGGATACCTTGGGTGAACCAAATTTTGAGCCTTTACAAATCTTCATATTTTCCATATATTTTATCGTCCTTATAAGGAATTTCCCTTTGTCCCTTTTTCATCCATGTGATGGAATGGAGTGTCAACAAAAGCCCCCCCCCCCTCAGGATTGGATCTGAATGGAAAGAGGGTCTAGTGCTGAGGTAAAAATGGGATGAAAAAGAAATTGGGTCACATAAGTACTAGTTTTTTGTGCAAGATGGCAGTGCACAAGTAAGGTTCCTCATCTATATATAGGGGCTTCACTTAATTAAAAATCGTAAAGGATTCATAAAGCTTAACTCTCCACATAAAAGTCTAATGCGCTAATGTTTTCTTTTGATGAATATTTTCTTATCCACGTAAGTACATTAGGTATGATACTTACATGCCCAATCTTGAGCAACATACTTGTGCGCTATAATTTCACTTGCACGCCTTAATGCCTTTGTAAAATTTTCTTGATTTTCAAAAAAAAAACAAATGGAACCTACTCTGAAATGAATTTGATATTTCTTTTCAGGTTCAAATAGATCCCAAGAGAATCGTAATTGCTGATGAATTGTCTAGTAAGAAGACGGAAGACATGATAGTGATCATTGGGCACAATTACTATAAATTCTATGACAATAATCTTCCTGATCTAGAAAATTATTTGAAGAATTATAATTTAGAATTTCCAAAGATTAATTATCTACCACTGTATGGTTATGGTCATCTGCGTGAAGCCAATATACCGGATCTGAAGAGCTATCTCCCGATATCTTGGTTTCAAGACTACAAGAACTTTTCATCTGCCAACATTTCTTATGTGGGAAAATATATCAATGCTAGAATGGAATCCAAATCCTATGTTATTTATTACAGACTATGTTCTCTAGATTTGAAACAACATACAATTGAACTAAAGCCACACTATTATTCATACATCTTCCGAGATTCTCATACAGATCAGTCAAAGGTCTCGAAGAAAATTTGGGACTTTTTTCTAGGAGGGGATGTTAAGCCTTCATGGATGTGGGTATAATGGGTATGAAAGACATGTGAAGAGTTTAAATATTATTTGAAAGGATCTATAATTTACTAATCCGTGTGTTTGGGGAAAACCTACATATATAGGAATGATGATTTTGTGCCAGAGTTGTTGAGTCGATGGTGTCCAGAAACGAATTATTTCCATCTAACACATAGAGAAGTGGGAATAAGATTTTGGGATGTTTATAAGATCTCTGGAGCTCTGATCCTTGGGGATATATATGATGAATTCATTCCTCCAAATAAAACATGTAATGATGTAGAGAAGACACCAACCTTGGTACATGAGCTACTAAAGATAACTCACAAGATCAAGACTACAAAGCCCTGTGCAAGAGGGGATATTCATCCAAAGGGGTGGATGGAAATATTTCTGATGAAGAAGAAGGAGAAAGGTCCCACCTACACACATCCAATAAGCTATCCCAAGGTAGAAAAGAGAGTTGTACTCAGAACCTTCTATCCAAAACTAGAGAAAGGAGAGTTTGAAACATGGGGGTATGAAGTCAACTCCAAAATTCCTACCAAGAAGCATCTTGTGGGTTTTCTATCCATGTGGATCAGTGTATATACATTTCCTGTCCAAGATTCCAAGGGTGGTGTAAGTCCTAAAACATTTTTTATAGTATCCAAGCTAGCAGAAAAGAAAATGGTGGGGTTGGATACCCATATTTTGGAGAATAATCATAAGATCTTGTTTCATATCCATGGAGGAAAGTCTCCCTTTAGAATAGTAGGACCATTCCATGTTCTGTGGAGATGTATCACGACTCACTTTAGAACCTATGTTGTGTAGAGTGGGATCCAAGTCATAGGGAGTTTTTTCGACCATTTTTTCAAGATTCCTATGGTATTATTCCCATTTCATTGACACCTATTTATATTAAGATGAGGTTGAGTATGTTCAAGGAATTACACTTCTTTCCTTATGGTAATCCTCCTACAGGGAGATTGGTTGATGACGGGACAACCAATTTAGAGCTGAGGGTGTATGTGATAGCTTGTAGGGATGGTGTATTGTCCACCAATATTGACGATGAAATCATATATGAGGCCTATGCTTCTTACAAATTTTTATGCCAATTCAAATGTTTGTAATAGATTGATGTATCTCCTCCGATGCATGTTAGACTGGAGCAGCACCTGATGGTGTCTCGACAGCTATGGTTGCTGACTTCCATGGAGAAGATAGGGGTAGTGTTTAATATTTATGTAGTTGATGTAGAGATCATATTGACTATCTGGTATTTTGAAGCTTGGATTTCATAATATCCTAAAGGTTTTTTAAACAATGTTTTCCCTCGGGTCAGAGTAAAGAGAGGGAGTATAAAGGAATCCTCTCATTTGGAAGGTGATTCTTCACCTTCAGAGGTTGATTCCTTAGATTTGTTGGGTGAGAATGATGAGGATCCTAGCTCACTAAATATACCTCATGAAAGATACGATCCACCTACTAGAATCAAGAGATCTATACTAGCATCACCAACTAAAGTTTCACCTAGTTGGTCTAGTCATCATCACCCGGAAGAGATTTGGGTTCCTTTTTCTCATTCATCATCGGTGATATAAGGAATTGGGAAGCCTGTAAAATCTAAGACCATGGGATCATCTTCACAATAGGATGGAATATACTCTAAGTATGTATAACCAGAAGCAGTTCAAGCATAGCAGAATTTGTATTGTGATACTGAAACCATGTGGGTACTTTTATGTGAGGGGATGCATATTCTAGGAATAGGAGATCTTTAAGGCCCATCTGATATTCATTTTGAGAATAATACTTATGAAGTAATGATTCATATCCAAGAGCTTGAGATGCTTATATATGAAACTGATAATTCAATCCCCACCACAAAATGAGTGAAGGAAATGATAGATCGTGGTGTTGTTGAAGGGATTGAACCTTCCTCTCTTGAGGAATGGTGCGGTTTTATCGATCTTGAAGATGTAAATTTTTTTTCTTTTCATATTATTTTCTAATTTTTCATTTTAATTTATTCAAAGCATTATTACTTAGGGTAAATACCATCTTAAATTGTAGCTGGTTAAGGGAAAATCAACTGAAGTTCCATTGCTATAGTATAGCCCTAGTGGTACTGTGATTGGGTTTGCTGAGTCACCCCATGAATCAGGAGAGATATCTCCAGGATAGTAGGCCATGGAAGATGAGATGGTGGGAGGATTGAAATCTCCAATACCTATTTTTGGTGATGATAATTCTAGTCCCCCCAAGAATGAAAGGAAGCAAAGACACTGAAGAAATAAAGTTGTGGATAAATGCTTTATCAGTAGCATTAAGTCTTCCTATCAGCATTAATTTCAGCTTCATCCATAGAAAGTGTTTAAAATTCTTGGAATTGTAGGAAATTATTCTTTTTCTTCCCTTGGTGAAGTTATTAATGATCCTCTAGGAACTGCAAAGATAATTTCTAATCAAGTGCATATTCCTTCCAATGAAGTGACTCCTTTTACTAAAGAGGCATCTGGGATAGAGAAAGCAACATCTTCTCTTAGTGTTGCTTCTATCCCTACTACTATGAGAGAGGAGGAATTTGGTATATCAGAAGTGCTTCATGAGAAAGTATATGTAACAACAACTAACTTCCATTTCTATAATATTTCAGGTTGGTCACATGCACCGGAAAATCTTGTAATGATTGATACTGGCCTGGTGGCTATCACTAAGGAGGATATTCTGGCTCTAAATTCATCAAATGAGGGTCATGAACCAACCACTCCAAGTTCTCCCATAGCTAAGACTAACATGGGTCTTAGGATTTCATTATAAGCTATGATGAATCTTTTCATGTCTTTTGAATAAGTATTAGAACATATTAATATGCTTACTACTCTAGAAGAATTTGAAGTTCCTTATATAGAACCAATTGGACATGAGTTTTTATTGTCTGTCCAATCAATATTCTCATGCCTTATTTTCTAACCATAATTGGTTGGAATGTGCAGCTCTATCTACAGAAGATTTTACAGTGATGGTTCTTGGAAGAGACATTGATATTACTGGCAGTCCCACTTTTGAGGAGGAGTTGGCTTAGGTGAACCTTGAAATGGAAAATATTCATGGGTTTCATTTAGAGAATCCTGAGTAGGTTCACGAAAGTATCCTCCACCAAGAGGTACCAATAAAAACTGTTGAGGCTGGTAATGTGGGGAGGAGTCTTCTCAGTCTGTTGACTTGTTGTTAGGTGAGGGTTACCAACCATTGTGATTATGCCCAGTCTTTCCAATATTTTAAAGATAACCATGACCTTGATTTATTATGTATGGTTATCAGATTCTATGGATAGGTCTGAAGTATAAGCTTCTACATCGACCTAACCAACATCAGGAGGCCAAGAAGACACTATTCAGGAGGGAGTAGAACAAGTCACTTCTTTAAGTGCATTAATCCTGGAGTACATCCCTCATTATGGTAGTGATTCTAAATTAGATCCAGAGTTTCAGAAATCTCTTCACCTTTAATGTTTTAAATTTTGGTTGAGATATAAGGAATATTATCTCTGAAACATCCTTCCAGGAGATTCCTTTGCTAATTCCATAGCTCTTAGTGATATTTAGTATGTTAGGATTTGGAGGTTTTTATTATCATGTAATCCATATTACAGTGAAGGAGACCATTCAGAGGTGGGAACAAGATCACAAACTCTGGAAGGATATGATAAAAGCCAATCTTCTTGCTAGCATTGATGAATTTCAAGTGTAAGTATCTCAAGATGAGGCTACTCATAGCCTAAAGTCAGAAACATGCAGGCAACAAGCTAAAGAGAAGATTTTTCGAGTGTCGCGTCTTCATAAAGAGTTGGATACTTCTATAGAGGAACTTGAATAGATTCATTACTCGATATAAGAATCCTAAAAATAAGGGGAGAAATCCATCACAAACTCCAAGGAAGTGCTTCATCGGGCCAAGGAGACTAGGGTTGGTCGACTGAAAAAACTTCAACAGGCGGCTAATGAGGCTCAGGAGGCCATTCAACAAATAAAAATCTATATCGACGGCCTCTTATGATTTATAAGAAAGAGACTCAAATTTATAGATGTTCCTCTGGCGACTTTTTTTCTCATAAATGAAAAGAAATTTGTTTCTAACCATATATGTCTTCATCCTTTTTTAAAAAAAAATTAATGTTGAAGTTTATTTCCATAACATGACATTTTCATACTGGATAATCATAATTACAATGATATGGAATGTGCTCTAATTTTTACCTAATACAATGGGCTTAGTGAGCATGGGTTGACTGTTATCAGGGTCATAAGGAAAATCCAAAGTGACTTTTAACTTTTAATTTCTCAATATTTCCTATAACCTATAGAGTGTAGGTTTAGCGAGTTGAGACTCGACTTTTATCCAAAGTACCCTTTGTGGGTTTTCATCCTGGTGAGTACTATGTATCTTTTTGTTGGAAGTTTAAATTCATGCATGTTGGACTAATAAGGCTAGTATTTTAGTTTGAATAGCTTTGATCATGAATTTGGAGATTAGAACCCAAACAAGGCTTTGATGGTTGGGAAGGTCCCAATATTTCTCAGATACTTCCAAGGGGAATCTTGAGTCATGATATTTATAGTCACCAAATCTAAAACTTAAAGTATAATAATAGAGGTGGTATTTTCGAAGAACAAACTTACCATTATTTGAAAAACCCATTATGGGGGTTGTATTATATAGGGCTAGATAGGGAATATGCTGCATATCCAAATAGTGGGATCCTTAGGCCAACAGGATCGTTATGTGGGAGACTTATAAAAGGCTATCTAGGGAACATACTGCATAGTCAAGTAAAGGATCTCTCAAGAATTCAGACATTCTATTACTGATAGAAAAATGGGGTTAATATTTGGATGTCTCAAGACCATAATGGGTGTATTTGCTAAGGAAAGGTGTCTGAAAATAAAAGGTTCAATATGTTCTGATATAGGCCATGAATGAGGAACCACTCCTACATAAATTTAATGTATAAAGGAGACTATATTTTTCATAAATGAGATTTCTAATATTTTTCTATGCAGTTTAAAGTCATGCAGCAAGGACATTATGTTGTGCAGTTTCAAGTCATGCAGTAAGGACATTAAGGGCATTTTGATAATATGTTGTGTAGTTTAAAGTCATTCAGTAAGGACATTGGGGGCTTTGATTTAAGGTATTTAGCTTTGACCAAAGATTTAATTATAACAACCCAAACTTTTATTAATGAAAATTCCTCTTGATCTAATTAAATGTATTATTATGTAAGATGGTTATATAACGTATGCAATTCCTTGGTTTTATGTTTTTTTATTTTAAAATACCATTAATAATTGTGACCATTTCTAATATAGTTGTTGAATAGTGATCACATGATTAGTATAAATATAGGGCTTTAACAAATCCAATTTACTTAGATAAAGGAAGTGATGGCCTCATCCAGTAGACTTTCCCCGTATGAAGCCCATTTGTCGGAGCTCAGAATGGAGGTTGCATCATTGGGATTCACTCTTGACCAATCCCAAGATGAGCTTCAATATGTTAAGCTCGAGCAGAACCGCCTATGAGAGAAGTGTAAGTTGATATAGATTACCACTCGAGCGATGTTATCTGAGCCACCCCAAGAATCTATCACCATCGCACACCTTACCCTTTGATCTGATGTGGGTTTCATAAGGGGTTATGTAACAAAACCTTATCACTGTGATTATGTGCATAATTTTTGTATATAATAAAGAATATACATTCATTTTATTATTCTGGTTACTTTGTAAATAGTTTTTAAAGCACAAATAGTATTTTTAGTTAATATTCAAATAAGAAATCTATTTTGATAAATTAATAGATTTTTGAATTAAATAATATTTTAATAAAATATTATTATTATTAAATTACTTTTTATTAAGTATAAATTATCGTATAATTTTTATGAATACAATTGTAATTTTCATTAAGGTTTGAAAGCTGCCTTTGTCAAAACCCCTGAATTTTAAATAAATGTTGGTTTTTATTTTAAAAGTAAAAATTCACATATTTAGAAAATTATTTGGATAAAATTAATTTTATTTTTGGAATCATGATGTCAAAATTATCCAATAGTGAATTTTTCATAATTTTCTGAGATAGTCGAATTTTTTGGTAAAAATTAAATACCATTTAAATGTATAATGTGTTTTATGACATCATAATGACCCAATAGTGATGTAATAAAATAATATAAACATTATTTTTAGAAAATATATGTTTTACCATTAAAATAATGTGATTTTAGGTTTGTTTGATTTATTTTACAAAGCCTTAGTGGACCCTCTAAGACTTATAAAACATTTTAGCTTTTTAAATTGATTTCCTTGATAGTGTGACTCACCTCCACATAAGAAAACCTATTATTTTAAGAAGTTCGAACATTGGCCTTATAAAATAATTTTTTCCACTCCCCTTTGGAAAAAACCATGGACTGTTTTATGCTTTGGATTAGTTTAATGTGCGGTGACCCAAACCTAAATAATAAAGAATTCCCTCTCCTTTCCTATATAAACCCACCCAAGCTCCCACTTCCTCTTCATTAAAATCCCTTTTAGTTCATCCAACCTCTGCCCTCCTCTCTCTAGAATCCTCACAAGGTTCCACAAGCTCCCAAGAATCCTCTCTCAAGCCTCTCCCAAGCCTTTGGGATCACTCCACCAAGTAAGGGATTCCTTCCATTCTCATTTTATCCATGTTTCTTAATATTGTTATGCCATTTTATTTTCAATTATAAATGTTGGGGTATGGTTTCACACCTCCCACATACTTAAATATTTATGTTTTAATGATTTTAGACCCCTTTCTCTCTCATTAATGCCTTCCATGTACACCTGTTACTATGCTGAAATTCCATAAGGAATTTTTCTCTCCTAATTTACATTCAAGCAATTATTTTGTATTATGAATCTAAATTCCATTAAATATGTTGGTAAATGTATCTATATGACCCCTTTACTATCAATTTTATGTACATATTAAGAGACACCCCTTTCTCTCTCATCAACCATTTTTATGAAATCTTACGTCACACCATTACGCTGCCGAAATTGCACCGATTTTCCAAGCCAATGTCATTGTGTAGTGAATACCATGCCCTTTTCTCTATAAAGAGTATTCACCTTTATGCACATTTACTTATTGATTATAAAGTTTCATGTGTGTATTACACATCCCTTTATCTTGGAATAAATGATGATGATTGATTCCATGTTGTATGACCCATGTGGCACACTTATGCATGAAATGAAATGTTTAAGAAAGGTGCGCCCTGATAGTGCTCCAATGCATTGGGTAAATTATAGTATCATGATACGTCATGTGAAATGGGTGTTTAATCATGATAATTCAAGTACAAATATGGTTTACTCATTCTTCATGTGCAATGAGGGTTTACTCATGCTTCATGTTCAATGAGCCTTGTCTCATGCTAATACCATGTTAAGTGTTTTTGCCACATCTCCATGTTATGATTTTCATGCTTTATCATTCCTTTATGTTAATGTTTCTATTGTTATCCATTGATATGCCTATTGTCTAAAATTTATTTTATTCCTCATGTTATTCCATGTTTATTCCCTTATTGAGATTTATAGCTCACCCCTTTCTTATATATGTCCTCAGGTTATCCCATGCAATGTTAAGTAAGAAAAAATGTTGTGGTCATGTAATGGAAGTTTTCAATAAAGATGTTGTATTTCATGTTTTAAGTAATTATATAATTTTCCTAAGCCCCAAATACACTATACCTCTTGATCTTCTATGTTGTATCAAGTGAATTTTATGTAATAAATCATGTTTAAGTGTGTAATAAAGAGCAGCGTTGTTATAGTTGGTATCAGAGGATAGGTTTAGTTATTTTTTGGATTAGGATTAGAAAAACCTATTGAAATACTTAGGGATAAGACTAATTATAATAAAAACATTCCTAAATTTTGGTGAGTATTTAGTAATTGATTTATCAAGAAAATACATCCCTTTCTGGATACGAGCAGATAGAGACGGCTTTGGCATAGATGTACCTAGAAGTGAAAACTCCAACAAGGAGTTTTGGGCTTGAACTAGGGTATCCTGGTACACGACAACGGTCCTTGCTACACTCTTGGTTATGACACTCCCGGGGGATATTCTTTGTTAAATTCACAATCTTAGTATGAACCATTATTAAGAGAGGTAAAAAAATGCCCCTAAGAATATATGTTAGAAAGTAGATCATGGATAACATAGATTGAAGCCTATAGATTCATAATTTTAGGAAATAAAAGTTATTTATAAGTCATATGTTTTTTTCCTTATATTACCCTTTATGTGTTACCCCTAACTTTCCATTTATTCCAGCCAATAGCCGGTAATAGGAGGACTTGGGCTAACAACCAATGCGAAGATCAATGTACTGACTGTTCTAATGAGATGCCCAACCCAATGGGAGTAGGAATCACAAACTTTGTCATGATACTCTCTTAGTTAACTCAAGATTTTAATAGAAACATGGGTCTAGAGGAATGTTCAACCCCCCCCCCCCCCAAGAAAGAACAAGTCGCTATCAAGAGCTTCATGAGACAAAGGCCTCCTACTTTTAATGGATAATCTGATCCCTTAATCGTCGAACAATGGATCAACTCCATTGAAAAGATCTTCTCTATCCTTCAATGTTTTGAACAAGAGAAGGTTCTTCTGGATGCTTATCATATGGAGGGTGAAGCCAATCAGTGGTGGACATTGATCAAAAATATGAAGCCTGAGGAGGAGATCAAGGTGTTGGAATGGAATAATTTCCATAATATGTTTTTCAATAAATATTTTATGTGCACACTCCGACTAAAGATGTAAAGGGAGTTCCTTGCCCTCAATAAAAAAGACAATGAATCCATTGGAGCATATGAGGAAAACTTCACAAGGCTTGCATGATATGCCTTCGGCTTTGTCATTACCCCTGAATGCAAGTTTGACTACTTCTTTGGTGGGATGAAACCTAGACTACAGAAATACCTGGTGATCCATGACTTCGACAACTATGGGGAAATTGTATGATGTGACCTCAAGGTCAAAATGGAGATTAGATAATCTCAGGGGTATCATTGGGAAAAGAAGCATAAGGTGGACTTCAATTCTGGTAGTCCGATGGATAAATCCAATGGTGCTAAGAAAATCCAGCACCCCGCTTGCCAAAGGTGTGGAAAGAAGCACCCTGGAAATTGACTGAAGGGGATGAGGAAATGCTTTAGGTGTGGAAGAGAAGGGAACTTAGCCGTTAACTGCCAACAAGAAAAAACCACAGTTGTGACAGAGGAGAGTAATTCTCTGTTCAACTCTCAATACATTTTTTATTACTTCAACTGCAAAGAATCAGGGTACATTGCAAATCAGTGCCCTGATCCAATAGTTTTCGGAGGCAACCAACAACCTCTAAGGTAGAAAGGGAGATATTTTGCCATCACTACTGCCAAAGTGAACCCCAACAATGAAGTGGTGACAGGTACGCTTGTTATTCATTCAAGAATAGTGAATGTACTTTTTTATTCTGGTTCTACACATTCTTTTTTATCCTGAAAGTTTAGTATAACAATCCCAACACCACCACAAATCATGGAAGTAAATATGTCGATGAGTACGTAAAATAGGTTAATCATTTCATCCCATGAATATAACTCCTCCCCTATCATAATTTGTGGATTTAACTTCCTGGAGAACCTCATCATACTCTTTTTGGTGGAATTTTATGCAATTATCGACATGGATTGGCTTTTCTTATATAGATCCAACATAAATTTCCATGATAGGGAAATCACTCTTCATAAGGAGAATCGACCCCCAATTCTATACAAGTGAAAGGAAGAAGATGAATCTTCTTTAGCACCATCATCTCAAGAGTGGATATTACTTCCCTATGAGCACACGTATCTGGCTTAGATGATTGAGTCTGAGGAGGCAACTATCCTTGAAGACATGCCTATTGTGATGGAATTCGCTGAAGTGTTTCCTGAGGAATTTCCTAGTCTTCCTCCTAGAAGAGATGTTGAATTCTCAATTGATCTTATACTTGGTGCATTTCCAATATCCAATACTATGTATAGAATGGATATTGTAGAGCTTAAGGAGATAAAGAAACGACTATAGGAGAATCTGGATAAAGGGTTTATACGCCCAAGTGCTTCACCATGGGGTGCACCAGTCCTCTTCATCAAGAAGAAGGATGGGTCAATGCACCTTTGCATTGATTATTGTGAGATCAAAAAAATCATGATAAAGAACAAGTATTCTCTACCTAGAATTGATGACTTGTTTGATCAGCTGTGTGGAGCACAATACTTCTCCAAGGTGGATTTGCGGTCAGGATATTATCAATTAAGGGTGAAGAATTAAGATATCCCCAAGACTTCTTTTTGTATAAGATACGGCCACTATGAATTCATATTAATGCCTTTCAGACTCATTAATGATCCATCAATCTTCATGGACTTGATGAATAGAGTCTTTAGAGATTACCTTGACAAATTTGTGGTAGTCTTTATATATGATATTATAATATACTTCAAAACAAAGGTGGATCATGAGGAGCATCTAAGAACTGTACTAGAGACCTTGAAAAAGGAGAAGCTCTATGAAAAGTACAGCAAGTGTGAGTTTTGGTTGAAAGAGGTCTCATTCTTAGGTCATATCATCACAAGCAAAGGGATATCTTTGGATCCCTCCAAGACAACTGTAATTGAGGGATGGTCGAGGCCAACATCGGTAATGGATATCCATAGATTCTTGGGGTTAGCTGGATATTATCACTAATTTGTGATAAATTTCTCATGATTTTCAAACCCTCTTACCAAGATAACTCATAAGGGAGTCAAGTTTTATTATATTGATGAATGTGAAGAGAGCATCAAGGAGTTGAAAAGGAGGCTTATTACTGCACCTGTGCTCACTTTACCCACAAGTGGAGAACTTTTTGTGGTATTCAGTGATGCTTCAAAGAAGGGAATGGGATGTTTGTTAATGCATAATAATAAAGTGATAGCCTACACTTCAAGGCAGCTGAAAATCCATGAGCAAAACTATCCCACACATGATCTGGAGTTAGCAGTTAGGATCTTCAAGTTGAAAATTTGGCGGCATTATCTCTATAGAGAGAATTATGAGATATATACTGATCACAAGAGCCTCAAATACATATTCACGCAAAAAGAGCTTAGTATGATCCAATGAAGATAGATAGAACTCATCAAGGATTATAACTGCTCGATCCATTACCGCCCTGGGAAAGCAAACAAGGTGGAGGATGCTCTAAGTAGAAAGGATCCTACATCATTATCGATGATGAGAATTAAAAAGGATCCAATCTTCTTATATTTGTAGAGGATGGACATGGGAATCATTAAAATAGGAACATCGTCAATCCTTTATCAAATGATTGCTCAACCATCCCTCATGGAGAAAATAAAATATGCTCAAAGAAAGGATGTGGAAATTGTGAAAAGGGTGGAAGTTATTAGAAATGGGAAATCCTCAGAGTTTGTGGTTTAAAAGGATGGAATTGTGAGATTTGGGTCACGATTATGTGTACCATCCAATCCAGAGATAAATAAGGATCTTCTGAATGACGCACATAGCTCAACCTTCTCTATTCACCTGGGGAGCACAAATATGTATCAAGATCTCTGAGAAAATTTTATGTGGGAAAATATGAAAAGGGATATTGTTGAATATACATAAAAGTGTTTTTTATGTCAGCAAGTGAAGGCTGAGAGGCAAAAGTCTAAGGGGATGATGCAACCACTACCCATACCAACATAGAAGTGGGAAAACATTACCATGGACTTTGTCACTGGACTTCTAAGGACATCCAGAGAAAACAATACTATATGGGTCATTGTTGATCATCTTATGAAGATATCTCACTTTATCACAAATCGAGAGGACTTCTCATTGGATCAACTTGCATAGATTTACATTAAAGAAGTGGTAAGGCTACATGGAGTACCACTATCTATTGTATCCGATCGTGATCCTAGATTCACCTCGAAGTTTTGGAAAAGTCTCCAACATGCGCTAAGAAATGAACTGAACTTCAGTACGGCCTATCATCTTCAAACCAATGGTCAATCTAAGCAAACTATTCAGACACTAGAAGATATGTTAAGATCATGTTTTATAGACTTCAAAGGAGTATGGGACCAACATCTTCCACTGGTTGAATTATCCTACAATAACAGTTTCCACTCGAGTATTTGAATAGCACCATACGAATCCCTTTATGGAAAAAGGTGCAGAACATCGGCGTGTTGGGATGAAGTCGGTGGGTGTAAGCTTCTAGGACCTAAAATGGTTAATGAAATGGTGGAGAAGGTAAAAACAATTCAACAGCATATCAAGGCAGCCCAAAGTCGACAGAAGAGTTATATAGATAACCGTTGATGAGACCTTGAGTTCAAAGTTGGAGACATGGTATTTATATGCATATATCTGTGGAAGAAGGTCATGAGGTTTGGAAGAAAGGGAAGTTAAGTCCTAGGTACATTGGCCCCTTCGATATTCTTGATCGTGTCGGGGTTGTGGCTTATTGACTAGAACTTCCACCTACCATGGCCAAAGTACATGATGTATTTCATTTACCCCTATTATTGAAGTACATACCAGACCCTTCACATGTACTCTCCTCAGAGGTAGTACAGTTAGAGTATGATCTTTCTTACAAGGAGAAACCAGTGAAGATCTTAGATCGTAGAAAATAAGTTCTACAAAATAAGAAAATGTCCCTCATCAACGTGTTGTGGCGTAACCACAAGTTTAAAGAGGCAAAGTGGGAATTAGAGGAAGTGATGAAGCAGAGTTACCCACATATTTTTTAGGGTAGGAAAAGGAAATTTCGAGGGTGAAATTTCTTAAGGGGGAAAGATTGTAACGGCCCAAACTTTTATTAATGAAAATTCCTCTTAATCTAATTAAATGTATTATTATGTAAGATGGTTATATAACATATTCACTTTCTTGGTTTTATGTTTTTGGATTTTAAAATACCATTAAGAATTGTGATTGTTGCTAATATAGATGTTGAACAGTGATCACATGATTAGTATAAATATAGGGCTTTAATAAATCCAATTTACTCAGATAAAAGAAGTGATGGCCTCATCCAGTAGACTTGCCCCATACAAATCCCATTTATCGAAGCTCGGAAAGGAGGTAGCGTTATTGGGATTTTCTCTTGACCAAGCCCAATCTGAGCTTTAACATGTTAATCTTGAGCGGAACCGTCTACGGGAGAAGTGTAAGTTGATAGAGATTACCACCCGAGCATTATTATCCAAGCCACCACAAGAATCTATCACCATCACAAACCTTACCCTTCAGTATTATACTGGTGTTATAAGGGGTTATGTAACAAGACCTTATCACTATGATTATGTGCAATATTTTTGTATATAATAAAGAATATACATTCATTTTATTATAGTTGTTACTTTGTAAATAGTTTTTAAAGCACAAATAGTATTTTTAGTTAATATTAAAATAAGAAATCTATTTTGATAAATTAATGGATTTTTGAATTAAATAATATTTTGATAAATTATTATTATTATTATTAAATTACTTTTTATTAATTATAAATGATCATATAATTTTTATGAATACAATTGTAATTTTTATTAAGGTTTGAAAGCTATCTTTGTCAAAACCTGTGATTTTTTTATAAATGTCAGTTTTTATTTTAAAAGTGAAAAGTCACATATTTATAAAATTATTTGGATAAAATTAATATTATTTTTGGAATCAGGATTTCAAAATTATCCAATGGTGAATTTTTCATAATTTTCTGAGACAGTCAAATTTTTGGGTAAAAATTAAATACCGTTTAAATATATAATGTGTTTTATGACATCATAATGACCCAATAGTGATGTAATAAAATACTATAAACATTATGTTCGGCCAATATATGTTTTACCATTAAAATAATGTGATTTTATTTTTGTTTGATTTATTTTACAAAGCCTTAGTGGACCCTCCAAGACTTATAAAACATTTTAACTTTTTAAATTAAATTTTCTTGAGAGTGTGACTCACCTCCACATAAGAAACCCTATTATTTTAAGAATTTAGTACATTTTCCTTATAAAATAATGTTTTCCACTCCCCTTTGGAAAAAACCTTGGGCAAAAACCATGGGATAGTTTGTGGTTTGGATTAGTTTAATGTGTGGTGATCCAAACCTAAATAATAAAGAATTCCCCCTCCTTTCCTATATAAACCCACCCAAGCTTCCACTTCCTTTTCACTAAAAGACCTTATAGTTCATCAAACCACTTCCCTACTCTCTCTATAATCCTCCCAAGGTGCCCCAAGCTCCCAATAATCCTCTCTCAAGCCTCTCCCAAGCCTTTGGGATCACTCCTCCAAGTAAGGGATTCCTTTCATTCTAATTTTATCCATGTTTATTAATATTGTTATGCCATTTTATTTTCAATTATAAATGTCGGGGTATGGTTTCTCACCTCCCCCATACTACCCTCTTTATGTTTTAATGATGGTATACCCCTTTCTCTCTCATTAATGCCTTCCATGTACACCCATTACTATGCTAAAATTCCATAAGGAATTTCTCTCTCCTCATTTACATTCAAGCAATTATTCTGTATTATGAATCTAAATTCCATTAAATATGTTGGGACATGTATCTATATGAACCCCTTACTTTCCATTTCATGTACATATGATGAGACGCCTCTTTCTCTCTCATCAACTATTTTTATTAAATCTTACGTCATATCGTTACACTGCCGAAATTGCACCAATTTTCCAAGCCAATGTCATTGTGTAGTGAATACCATGCCCATTTCTCTATCAAGGGTATTCACATTTATGCAAATTTACTTATTGATTATAAAGTTTCATGTATTTATTCCACATCCATTTATCGTGGAATAAATGGTGATGATTGATTCCATGTTGTATGATCCATGTGGCACACTTATGCATGAAATGAAATGTTTAAGAAGGGTGTGCCCTGATAGCGCTCCAATGCATTGGGTAAAGTATAGTATCATGATACGTCATGTGCAATGGGTGTTTACTCATTCTAATTCAAGTGAAAATAGGGTTTAATCATGCTTCATGTGCAATGAGGGTTTACTCATGATCCATGTACAATGAGCCTTGGCTCATGCTAATACCCTATTAAGTGTTGTTGCCACATCTCCATGTTATGATTATCATGATTTATCATGCATTTATGTTAATGTTTCTCTTGTGATCCATTGATATGCCTATTGTCTAACATATATTGTATTACTCATGTTATTCCATGTTTATTTCCTTATTGGGATTTATAGCTCACCCCTTTCTTATGTATGTCCTCAGGTTATCCCATGCAATGTTAAGTACGAAGGAATATTGTGGTCATGTAAAGGAAGTTTTCAATAAAGATATTGTATTTAATGTTTTAAGTCATTATGTAATATTTCTAATCCCCAAATACACTATATCTCTCGATCTTATATGTTGTATCAAGTGAAGTTTATGTAATAAATCATTTTTAAGTGTGTAATAAAGAACAGGGTTGTTATATTAATGGTTTTCCAATTCATTCTAATTTGTTTGGAAATATTCTAACATATTTAGGTATGGAAATAGAGAATTGTAATCTGTGATTTAGAGATTTATAAATCTTAAGAATGACATGGGAAAATGGATAATGGCATTTATAGGAGGTCGCTTCCAAGAATGAAGTTAATTCTATTTGATGAACTTGTTATAGGGGTTGTATTATGTAGGTCCAACTAGGGCATGTACTTCATATCCAAATAGTGGCATACTTAGGCTGACAAGCCTATTGTGTAATCAAATTTTATGCAAGGTCAGCTGGGGCATGTACTGCATAGTCAAGTAAAGGATCTCTCAAGAATTATGAAATTATATTTTCTAAAATTCAATGAATGTTTATGGAGATTTGGATCTTCCCAAGTACAAAGTTTGGTTTATAGAGAAAATTGATTGAATACAGAAGGGTTATTTCTAGTTTTGATTTCCAAATAATCGAAAAAATGGGCTCTCTATGAAGGTCTAACCCAAATGTAGAAAGTATGGTGCTTATATTTTTAGGTCATACAACTAGGACCATAATATTATGGAAACAATTGATGATATGTGGTCGAATGGCCTAGGGTCATTTCAATATGATTTGAACATATGGAGATTGAAAATGTAAACCATGGTCTTGGAGACATTAGGTCGGGATAAAGGATATGAAACAAATACATAAAGGATGACTACTTTAAATTGTGGGTTCTTGCATACCGTCATTAAATCTTAAAGGGATAGAAGAGGATTCTCCCAAGAATGTAGTTACCGCTATTTGAAAAACCCATTATGGGGGCAGTATTATGTAGGGCCAACTAGGGCATGTGCTTCATAGACAAACAGTGGCATACTTATACTGACTGGCCCGTTATGTAGGAGAAGTTTATGAAAGGCCAACTAGGGAATGTACTGCATAGTCAGGTAAAAAGAGATCTAAGGTATCCAACATTCTATCACCAGAAATTGAAGAAAGATTATGAAGATCTGAAAGTATTTCAATATTAGGAGTATGATGTGTGAAAGGGGAATTGTTCAATGCATAAAGGAAATGTTTGGACCAATACTAGCCATGAATTTAGAGTCCCTTACATATATCTAACTCATATGTATAAAAGGGTACATCTCTTGTTTCCTTGATGGGTTCTCAGAGGAGAGGGCCCAAAATAAAAGATCTTGTATAAATTTTGATTGTATATAGGAGAGGGGATTTTCATTTATAACATGGTTGGTACTATGATCTAAGGCCTAGTTTTCACTATGTATAGCAAATGGGATGAGAATCAATCCATTTGTAGTTCTCTAAATACTGTTCATTTTAACGTCATGCAGTGAGGACTTTATCCATGCAGTTTAATGTCTTGCGGTGAGGATGATGAATTAACCGATGTGAAAAGGAAGGGGAATTGTGGATCCATGCAATTTTATGTCATACAGTAAGGATATTAGTTGTATTGACATGAAATGTCAAGAGACAATACGACTGAACCAGGGCATAGGGTCCAAGAATTACTACGTATCATTTCGGAGCAAGAATCAAGTAGTGCATAGTTCTAACAGATACGAGTTCATGTGTAAAGTGATAACTCGTATTGGAATTCCTCATGTATATCTGAATCATACACAAAATAGTAGATTCTTTTTCATGTTGTGATGTTGTTGGGCCCAAGATTGAAAAATTAAATATCACTACGTATCTCATAAGGTTGCGAATCAATCCACACATAGTTCTTAAATGAAGTTACGTGCATTTTATCATCATGTGGTGAGGATATATAGTGTTACTTTTAAGGTATTTCAACCAGGACCATTGATAACACCAATAGGAATTGAGACACCTTATTAATGTTTTCACGACCCGTCCCAGTGGGGCCTGAGCCGCAACTCCCCAAGCCCGCCTCCAATAGGCCAGGGGCTAGTGACTAGCACCGATTAGGCATGTTACTAACATGGGAGTCATTGCCTATAAACCTATACACACTCACACACATCTATAATCCCACAAAGATGAAAAGTA
Organism: Viscum album; assembly: GCA_963277665.1. Classification (NCBI taxonomy): domain Eukaryota; kingdom Viridiplantae; phylum Streptophyta; class Magnoliopsida; order Santalales; family Viscaceae; genus Viscum; species Viscum album. The sequence continues at coordinate 750,529,582 of OY728132.1, read as the reverse complement.
AAAACTACAAAAAAAGGAAATGCATGCATACACTAAAAGTCTCAACCAACAGAGCACGACGGGAAAGTAAAGTACAGCAAGTGTAAAACCCTGGGCTAAAAGTACAATCCCACCAAAAGAAAGTCTATAACAAAGTCCAACCTGTAAGGAGAGGTACTGGGACTGCAATCTGTAGCCGTAGGAACACACCTCGGCCCCCCTGATCTCACTAAGCACCGTCCGGTCCTGGTCCACCTAGAATCCTGTCAAAGGCTCGCTCGTCTGCACAAGACACGACACGTGTGGGCAAAGCCCATGCAGGGGTGAGTATAACAATACCTAGTAGGACACCCCGAAACCACAAAGGAAATACAACAAGGGAAATACCACAAATGAAATATACAGTCAACTCCACACAGTATATGTCTACAGAACATATAATAAGAATATCCAGATATACTCATACACGATCGACTATCGCGAAACCACCACTAAGATCAAGCTCAAAGATTCCACTAAGCACGTAAAAAGGAGAACACACTCCTAGGTCTGAAGAGAGAGATACGAAGTACTCGTTCCGGGAGAACACACTCCACAAGTACTTTGAGAACATGATGCTCAGATGAGGATCACAACCAATAGCCATGGGGTGATTCCGACAACTCAGTCTGAACTAATCCACTAAGCAGAGGATCGACGCCCAGGTAAAGTTGGTCACGTCGATACCAAGAACTCTACTTAGGGTTCTAGGAATGAATAGAGAATCTGGCTCTAAGTCTCACAGAGGGGATTCCAACAACTCTATTCAGGAAGTCCTGTTGAAGGGATCATACTCCTGTATGTAGGAAGTGATACCGGGAACCTTCATGAGAAAGACCCAAGGGAAGAACCCTAAGGAAACTATCCCAAGTCACAGAAGGCAACTGGCTCAAGCCATGTAATATTTGTTACATGGCGTGTAGTATGGTTATACGCCGTGTTCCTTGACCCTGGTTACTGCCCGTGTAACGGCCCGTGTCATTCGTCCAGCCTGTGTAAAACTCAACTACACGGCGTGTAGAAGAATCACGCGCCGTGTTCCTTGACTCTGGGTGTTTCCCATGTAAATGGCCCATGTAATTCGTCCAAGCTGTGTAAAACTCAATTACACGGTGTGTAGAAGGATCACACATCGTGTTCCTTGACTCTGGGTACTGCCCATGTAAATGGCCCGTGTCATTCAGCTTGTCGGATAGAAAGTAACTACACGGCGTGTAGAATAATCACACACCATGTCCGAGCACCTTGGGCTCGCTCCGTGTACGCTAGCCATGTGCCCATACATGGTCTATGTCTGTGTCACCTGCCCGTGTACCAGCACATGGGGTATCCCGTGTATCTGGTCGGGTTTGGCCGGGGAGGGGTATACACATCGTGTCCTTGGCCGTGTACCCAACCCGTGTCTGTGTACTCCTGGAGTACATGCCAGGTGATTCGCCGATGAACACACGCCATGTAGCCCATACTACACGGCGTATAGTCAGGAATTTCCAGAAATGCTGTCTTCCTCCTCGGGTCGCGGCTAATCCTCTGGGTCCACGTTTTCTCATCTGTTCGTCCCAATACTTCAGGGGTTGGTTCATTTCATCATACGAACACTGTAATGGGTGTTTTTGGTCCTTAAATCGGATCATAAATCTCAAACGATCCATCTGAAGAAAAGCGCCTAAAAACCCATATCTCTCGATCTACTTCGAATCGTTCACCAAAACTGTCGTCGCACCTCCGTGACATCGCTCCAGGGTTGGATCTACAATCTTGGATCATTACGTCGCAGAACGGATGTGCAACGATCTGTTGTTCATCACCCCATGAAGAACGCGAAAAATGCAAAGAATAGAAAAGGGAGAAATCCAATGAGACAAATTTGAAGAACGAACCTCCGCCGTCATTCGTCACGTCGTTGATCCGCTCCCATTAATAGGATTAAACGGAACAGAAAAATCAACAACAAAAGATCAACATGGATTCAATATCCCAAAATCCCCACAAAATCCCATCCTGCAAGAATGATCGATCCGTGGACTAATCTGTTCGTGGATTAGCCCGCGTTCATTGTAAAAATCAAGAACAGGGAAGAAATCACAAGACGAACATCCTACCTGGATCCGCGGCATTCGTTGGCGAAGATTCGGTCGCCGCGTCATCGTCGTCAACGAAGCTCGTCAAGAACGTCGCTGCGTTGGGAGGTTTTCTCCAGAGCTCTCCAGGGAGATTGAGGGTTATGAGAAAAGTAACCCTAATCCCATGAAAAGTCTCTTTTAAAAAGGAAAAGAGATATTTAGCTGCAACAAAGATTTAAATAAAATATTTTAAATTAAATATTTTATTACGGTTACGTCCAAAACCCATATTTCACCACCGACCTGCGCCAGCCGATGTTAGGTCTCACCTAAGGTAAAATTGTTGTTCTAAATGAAACGGTGCCTTTGGATTTCTGATCTGAGCACCCATTCGGGAGTTAATCCACTTTTTCAGGAAAACCGCACGTGCGTGTAATTTAATTGTTAAATTAAATTCAAACATTTATTCTGGGCTCACCGGGACTCAGAACTGCACGCCGTCTCAGAGCCTGGTCTAGAAATAATTCCCTTTATTTTTAAGAATAAAGTATGAAAAATCTGAGACATGAAATTTCACCCACCTTAGGGATTTTACGTCCCTGAAAAGCCAAAACAAAGGCTACTAAAAAAGATGTGGGTACTACACACGAATCTGAGCCTCCCGCTCCCGCATGCTCTCTTGGAGATTACCGTGCTGCCACCAGACACGCACCAAGGGAATAGCTCGCCCACAAAGGATCTTCTCCTATTGATCCTCGATCTCCACTGGGTACTCAGCAAAGGTCTCTCCATCATCGATGTCCAGCTCGCCCCAGTCGATGATGTGCGATGGATCATGCACGTATCTCCATAGCTGCGACACATGGAAGATGTTGTGTACACAGTCCATCTGAGGAGGTAGAGCCAAGCGATACACCACCTCACTAACTCTACTCAGAATCTGGAAAGGGTCGATGAACCTCGGGGATAGCTTGTCACCTCGTCCAAATCTCTGCAATCCTCGTCGAGGTGAGACTCAAAGAAACACATGGTCTCCCTCCTCGAACTCCAAGGGCCTCCGCCTCCTGTCAGCATAAGACTTTTTCTGACTCTGTGCAGTCTTCATCCACTCCTGGATGACATGCACCTTCTCTTAGTAGCTATCACCATCTCTGGGCCCATGAGTGCTGACTCTCCTGGGTTAGTCCAGCAAATTGGTGACCTGCAAGGTCGCCCGTACAAAGCCTTGAATAGTGTCATACCAATAGTGGAATGATAACTGATGTTATAAGAAAATTACACTAGTGGTAGGTGATCCTCCTAGCTATGAACAAAGTCAAGTATGCAAGCTCAAAGCATATCCTCCAGAACCTGGATGGTCCGCTCTGTCTGACCATCAGTCTGGGGATGAAACGTTGTGCTCAAGTGTAACTGAGTCCCAAAAGCTTCCTGTAATCCCTTCCACAACCGGGATGTGAAATAAGCATCACGATCTGAGACGATCGTGGATGGAACTCCATGAAGTCGAACTATCTCCTATACGTAGAGGCGTCCCAATATCTCTACTGAACTCTGCTCCCGTATGGCTAGGAAGTGGGCCGACTTGGTGATTCGATCAATGATCATCCAGATGGCATCATGTCCCCTGGACGTACGTGGTAAACCTGTCATGAAGTCCATGGATATTCCGTCCCACTTCCACTCTGGCACCTCAAGGGGCTGAGTCAAACCTGCTAGCACTTGGTGCTCAACCTTTACCTACTGACAAGTAAGGCACTGAGAAACAAACTCCTACACACTCTTCTTCATTCCTGGACACCAGAACTGATGCCGGAGGTCCTTGTACATCTTTTCCATGCCTGGATGCACCGCCAAAGAAGATGTATGGAACTACCTCATAACCTCCTCCCGCAACGTCACTAGTACTACTATACGCCCTCTAAAAAGAACAACGTGCTCTCCACCTTCTGAATATCCATTAGCAGCATCACCTGTGGATATCAGAGCATGTAGAGTTTCACAGCCATCATCCTCACATTGTGCTTCCCTGACTCACTGTAAGAGTGGAGGGGTAACAACCTTCGATTGAAGGTAAGATCCCTCATCTCCATCCACGAAGGATAACTGCAAGGAGGCCAACTGCCTCGTCGCCTCATCCAGCAACTGCAAACTAGATTTTCTACTGAGAGCATCTGCCACAACGTTCCCCTTCCCAGGTGTGTAAACGATCTCAAAGTCGTAATCCTGGAGGAACTCAAGCCATCAGATTTGTCTCAAATTCAGATCCTTTTGAGAAAAGATATATCTGATACTCTTGTGATCAGAGTAGACGGTAAATCGCTCCCCCATTAGGCAGTGCCACCACATCTTCAATGCGAAGACCACCGCTGCCAACTCAAGGTCATGGGTCGCGTAGTTCTTCTCATGTAGCCTCAACTGGTGTGATCCATAGGCAATCACCAATTTCCTCTGCATCAGGACACAACCAAGCCCAGTCTCTGATGCGTCGTAGAACACTACGTACTCGACACCCTCTTCCGGTAATCCATACATAGTCTCAAGCTCCCGTCTGTCTTCTTGCCAAACAGCATTGGGGCCGCCCAGGGTGAAATGCTGGGTCTCACAAAGCCCTTCTTCTACAAGTCCTCCAGTTGTACCCTCATCTCACGAAGCTCTGAAGGATCCATCCAATATGCTGATGCTGATATCGGTGTCGTCCTAGATTGTAACTCAATGCATAAATCTATCTCTCGATGGGGAGGTAGTCCGGGGACATCCTCTAGAAAGACGTCCTTGTACTCAGCCACTACTGTTGGAAACTGGAAACTTGTAACATCTGCTACGCCAAGGGCTAGGCTAGCCAACTGATAGGATATTAGTTGCACCCTCCTAAGCACGAGTCCATCATGCACTGCCTAGGTCTCTCTTGCACCGACAAAAGAGAACCTCATTCCATCACTATGAACACACCGCACCCTTCACCTAAAATAGTCGATCTGGGCATGAACTATGGATAGAAAATCCATACCAAGAATGAAATCGTAAGGCCTCGACGCTACCACTAAGAGGTTCCAACCGAAACTCTCACCTCCAAGGGTCAGGTCACACTGTCTACAGAGGTGTGTGATCTCTGAATCTTCTCCAGTCGGTGTTTCTAAGTGTAAGGGTCGAGTCAATGGCTCAACTGGAATCTCAAGGTCTCGAACAAGATAAGCAGCCAGAAAGGAATGACTAGAACCTTTGTCTATCAGTACGGCAGCCAAAGTAGAAAAGACATAGATTGTACCTCTAATCATTTTGGGAGTACCTGGGTCATAATCCTCTGTCGCCTGCAGTTGTCCCTGCCTCTGTCCACCAGCTCCCTAAACCTGGGGTGGACCTCCTGGGGGTGGTGGTGGTAAAAGGTCAAAATGTCAACCACCTCCAACTGCTCTCCCAGATCCCCTACCATGTCTGCCACCCCGCATATCTGTCTTCTCCACACGTTGCCTCTACCTCGGTGGTCCATCCACTGCTCTCGTGTCAGTAGTACGGCGGGTCAGACAATCTCGAGCGAGATGTCCCCTGCCATCACATGAGTAGAATCGCCTCTCTCGAGGCTGGCTGGATGCGCCCTGTAAACTCTGTACGGTAGATCCCCTGTCCTGGGATCTCCTCTGAAAACATCTCCCACGCCTGGGTCCCTGACGTCGGCTCCCTGCTGCCGAGGTCTCTGCTCCAGCTCGCTCGCTACTGACAACTGTCGGTTGTCTCTACTCTGCCAAGAAGCTCTCGACCACCAAAGCCTGCTCGAGCACCCCAGCATAAGTAGGAATGATCATAGGGATGATACTAGCTCGGATATCTCTGCGTAATCCCCACTCAAAATTCTAAGCTTTAAAGTACTGATCTCTGACCATATCCATCGAGTACCGCGAGAGGTTGGTAAACCTAGATGAATGGTCAGCCACCATCATGGTTCCCTACTAGAGCTGAAGAATATCCTGTATACATGCTTCCCTTAGGGTAACCGTTGAAAACTCCTCTCTGAAGAGATTCTCAAACTCTGACCATGTAAGAGTCACCTCGTCATGAGTATGAATAACCAAACTCCACCATCGCCCTACTGAGCCCTGTAGAAGGCTCGCTGCCAGGATCACCATCTGGTCTGCTAATGTCCTGACCAAATGGAAGACTCTGGCCACTACCTCAAGCTAGTCCTCTACTGCCTGAGGGTCAGGCTCACCTCGAAACCTGAGGGGTCTCTATCTCTGAAACTCGTGGAGTGCGCTCAGCCTGTGCTCCTCCTCCACTGGTACAGCAGGCACTAAACACTGCTCCACAGGTTGTGGGATAACTAGCACACCACCTGATGGTAAAACTGGGGGATCTGGTCCCTGAATCAAAGATTCATCACTGAGGGGGTCATCCTCGTGATCGAGTTGTTGGATCCTAGTGGGTGTGCATCGCAGAGGCATCCTGTAATAAAACAAGATGTATCTTAGTTAGTGAGTATATCTGGAGAGCTGACTCAAGAAGGACATGGAAACCACAGCCCATTCCTATATGGTGCATGTACCATTATTTTTTCCCTACAACTAGTGTTCTCATGTTCTGAGTCAAAAAGCAAGTTATTAGAGTCCTGGTGTATGGATAAGTCGGCTGCCCGCACCAACATTGGGGTCCCTGGCCTGAAAGCCAAACTCGAAACACTTAACACTTTTTCCCCAAACCAACTTACAAACTCTCAGTCCTAAGGTAGAACTGACCACCTCTGATACCACTCTGTCATGACCCGTCCCAGTGGGGCCCAAGCCGCAAATCCCCAAGCCCGCCTCCAATAGGCCAGGGGCTGGTGACTAGCACCGAGTAGGCATGTTACTAACATGGGAGGCATTGCCTATAAACCTGTACACACACACACATATCCAAACCCACAAAGCTGAAAAGTAAAACTACAAAAAAAAGGAAATTCATACATACACTAAAAGTCTCAACCAACAGAGTACGACAGGAAAGTAAAGTACATAAAGTGTAAAACCCTGGGCCAAAAGTATAATCCCACCATAAGAAAGTCTATAACAAAGTCCAACCTATAAGGAGAGGTACTGGGACTGCAATCTGTAGCCTTAGGAACACACCTCAGCCCAGATGATCTCACTGAGCACCATCTGGTCCTGGTCCACCTAGAATCCTATCAAAGGCTCGCTCGTCTACACAAGACACGACACGTGCGGGCAAAGCCCATGCAGGGGTGAGTATAACAATACCCAGTAAGACACCCCGAAACCACAAAGGAAATACAACAAGGGAAAGACCACAAAGGAAAGATACAGTCATCTCAACACAGTATATGTCTACAGAATATATAATAAGAATATCCAGATATACTCATACATGATCAACTATCGCGAAATCACCACTAAGATCCAGCTCGAAGATTCCACTAAGCACGTAACAAGGAGAACACACTCCTAGGTATGAAGAGAGAGATATGAAGTACTCATTCTAGGAGAACACACTCCACAAGTACTTTGAGAACATGATGCTCATATGAGGATCACAACTAATAGCCATGGGGTGATTCTGACAACTCAGTCTGAACTAATCCACTAAGCAGAGGATCGGCGCCTGGGTAAAGTTGGTCACGTCGATACCAAGAACTCTAATTAGGGTTCCAGGAATGAATAGAGGATCCATATCTAAGTATCACAAAGGGGATTACAATAACTCTATTTAGGAAGTCCTGCTAAAGGGATCATACTTCTGTATGTAGGAAGTGATACCGGGAACCTTAAAGAGAAAGACCAAGGGGACGAACCCTAAGGAAACTAGCCCAAGTCACATAAGGAAACTGGCACAATCCATGTAAGATTTGTTACACGGGGTGTAGTATGGTTACACGCCGTGTTCCTTGACCCCGGGTACTGCCCGTGTAACGGCCCGTGTCATTCATCCATGCTATTTAAAACTCAACTACACGAAGTGTAGAAGAATCACATGTTGTGTTCCTTGACTCCGGGTGCTTCCCATGTAAACGGCCCGTGTCATCCGTCCAAGCTGTGTAAAACTCAACTACACGGCGTATAGAAGGATCACACGCCGTGTTCCTTGACTCTGGATACTGCCTGTGTAAACGGCCTGTGTCATTCGGCTTGTCGGATAGAAAGTAACTATACGGCATGTAGAAGAATCACACGCCGTGTCTGAGCACCTTGGGCTCGCTCCATGTACACTAGCCATGTGCCCGTACATGGTCTTTGTCCGTATCGCCTGCCCGTGTACCAGCACACGAGGTATCCCATGTATCTGGCCGGGTCTGGCCGGGGAGGGGTATACATGCCGTGTCCTTGGCTGTGTACCCAACCCATGTCTGTGTACTCTTAGAGTACATGTCAGGTGGTCCTCCGACGAACACACGCCGTGTAGCCTATACCACACGGCGTGTAGTCAGGAAATTTCCAGAAATGTCATCTTCCTCCTCGTGTCGCGGCTGATCTTCTAGGTCCATGGTTTCTCGTCCGTTCGTCCCGATACTTCAGGGGTTAGTTCATTTCATTATACGAACACCATAAATGGTGTTTTTGGTCCTTAAATCGGATCATAAACCTCAAACAATCCATCTAAAGAAAAGTGCCCGAAAACCCATATCTCTCGATCTACTTCGAATCGTCCACCAAAACCGTCGTCGCACCTCCATGACATCGCTCTGGGGTTGGATCTACAATCTCGGATCATTGCATTGCAGAACAGATGCACAACGATCCATTGTTCATCACCCCGCGAAGAATGCGAAGAATGCAAAGAATAGAAAAGGGAGAAATCCAATGAAACAAATTTGAGGAACAAACCTCCGTTGTCATTCATCACAGTGTTGATCCGCTCCCATTAATAGGATTAAACGAATCATAAAAATCAACAATAAAAGATCAACATGGATTCAATCTCCCAAAATCCCCGCAAAAGCCCATCCTGCAAGAACGATCGATTCGTAGACTAATCTATTCGTGTATTAGCCCACGTTCATTGTAGAAATAAAGAACAGGGAAGAAATAAAAAGACAAACATCCTACCTGGATCTGTGGTGTTCGTTGTCGAAGATCCGGTCACCGTGTTGTCATCGCTGGCGAAGCTCGTTAATAACGTCGCTGTGTTGGGAGGTTTTCTCCAGAGCTCTCCAGGGAGATTCAGGGTTATGAGAAAAGTAACCCTGATCCCCTGAGAAATCTATTTTAAAACGGAAAAGATATATTTCGATACAACAAAGATTTAAATAAAATATTTTAAATTAAATATTTTATTACGGTTACGTCCAAAACCCAGATTTCACCACCGACCTGCGCCAGCCGATGTTAGGCCTTGCCTAAGGTAAAATCGTTGTTCTGAATGCAACAGTGCCTTAGGATTTCTGATTCGAGCACCTGTTCGGGAGTTAATTCACTTTTTTAGGAAAACCGCATGTGCACGTAATTTAATTATTAAATTAAATTCAAACATTTGTTCCAGGCTCACCGGGCCTCAGAACTACTCGTCGTCTCAGAGCCTGGTCTCGAAATAATTCCCTTTTTTTTAAGAATAAAGTATGAAAAATCTGAGACATTACAAATGTATATAATCTCTTTACCCAATTCCTAATCCCACATGAACCATGCTTGATGTGAGAAACAAGAAGCAAGAAAGGTTTCTTCTAGAACATAAAGGTAACATAAGTGAAGGATAGGGGTATGATGATTAAATGGTGGCTGATCCAAAAGGTATAGGACCCAAGAATCACTACATATCTTGTTGTAGTAATAATAAATCCACACATAGTTCTTGAATGTTTGTTCCCCATATTGATTAAGTTTTGATGTGGGGAAGAGGTCTTTTTTATTATAATTTCTAAGCTGATGGTTAGGACTAAAGAAAGAATTCTAGGCATCACCATGTATCTCATTTTAATAAGAATCAATTCACAATTCTTGGAGGAGATCCCTATATAGATCTGAATCATGCATGGGGAAAAGGAGGGGGGTTTTCTCTTCCAAAATCACAGATGGGCCCAGGTTTGTAGATCTGGGCATCACTACATATCTCATTGAGATGAGAATCAATCCACACATAGTTTTTAAAATGTTCCTTATGTAGGTTTGATTCATATACATAGATAATGAAGGATATTTTTTATTTTATTTTTTTGGACCCAATATTATAGATTTGGGATTCACTGCGTATCTCATTAGGATGAGAATCATGTCATACGTAGTTCTTAAAGATGATTCCCCACACCAAATAGATTTTGATGTGAGGAATGAGGTTTTTTTAGTCATGGTTGGGCCCAAGATTAGAGATATGGACATATCCTCATATCTCATTGGAATGAGAATTAAGATATATGTAGTTCTTTTCATGTAGTTTATTTTTATGAGGCAAGGAAGTGGGTGACCTGACGTGAAAGAAATATTGCAGCTAGACTAGGGGATAAGACCCAGGTGTCACTACGTATCTTGCTAGGGATAAGAATCAAGCCACACATAGTTCTTGATAGGTTTTCTGTGTAGATATGATTCATATACAGGAAGTAAAGGGCTTAATGATTAATCATGTATGGACCTGGGATTAGAGATCTGGGAATTACTACGTATCTTTCTAAGTCAATAATCAATCCACACGTAGTTCTTGACAGGTGATCCCTGTGCAGGTTTAATTCATACACACAGGGGATGAAGGGAATTTTTCAACATTGCATCTAGACCCAAGAGAAGAGATATGGGTGTCACTATGTATCTTATAGGGGCAAGAATCAAGCCACGCATATTTCTTGAAATGTTCCATGCAGTTTAACGTCATGCGGTATAGATGAAGATGAACCGACGTGAAAAGATGGAAATATTTCAGTTGGACTAGGGGATAGGACCTAGGTGTCACTATGTATCTTATTGGGGTAAGAATCAAGCCACACGTAGTTCTTGGGGATGGTTCCCCACACTAATTAAACGTTGATGTGAGAAACATGGGCTTTAATACTTTCTAGAATAATGGTCAGGCCAAAAATACAAGATGGTTGGAGAATCAATCCATATTATCTAAAAGGGTTCCTAGTATTGAATTAGCTCATATACAAGGAAAGGGGAAATTTTTTCTTTTATGGTTGTGGATGGGACCAAGATAGTATATCTGGTTTTCACTACATATCTCATTGAAATTAGAATCAAACCACACGTTGCTCTTGAAAAGGGGTCCCTATGTAGATCTGATTCAAACATAGGAAAAAATGAGGTTCATGTGCCACTAGGGAGTGGTAATGATGTGATTAATGATTAGTCCTGAAAGATACTCATATTTTAAGGGGCCATAAATAATTTCAATTTGTGGTATCTTGGGAGATTTATTAATATCAAATGAAGGAGATGTTAACCATACAGTTTAATGTCGTGTGGTGAGGAAAAATGGTGTTTTTTAGTTTTAGGTCATGTGACTAGGACCTCATGCCATGCAGTTTAACATCATGTGATAAGGAAAAAGATGCTATGAAATTTAACATCATACAGCACAGGCGTATGGTGTTATATAGTTTAATTTCATGCAACCAAGACGTTGGTTATTATGCAATTTATCGTCATGAAACCAGAATGAACTTTGTGTGATTACACAAAGTATTTCTTCAGCAACCTTGCATTGGTTGTAGTTTTAGTGAGTTCTCCATCCACTGAGATTAAGTAATAAGCTCTATTATAGTAGACCTTATGTATGGAGTAAGGTCCTTCCCACTTTGGTTCAAGTTTTGGAGGCTTCTTTCCTAGGATCATTGGAGTCCTAAGGACCAATACCAATTATCCTTGGAGGAATGAACATAGGTGAACTTTATTATTGAAAGCTCGTGTTATTCGGTTTTGATAGACTTCCAAGTGACACAATGTATGAAATCTATTTTCATCCAATCACTCCAGATCATCTAGTCATTTTAAGACTGCTCATCTGTAGATAGTTGATCACAAACAGCAACTCAGAGTGAAAGAAATTAAACTTCAATGGTCAGCACTACTTCTGTTCCATATACCAATAAGTACAAGGTTGACCATGTGGAAGTATGGGTAGTAGTATGGTAAGACCATAAGAAATGCAGGAGTTTATCAGGCCAATACTTTTTATCTTTATCCACCATCTTTTGGAGTATGTTGGATAAAGTTTTGTTAAAAGCCTCTATTTGTCCATTTTTTGCTACATGATAGCAAGATGAATGGTTGTATTTGATATTATATTTCTGATATAACTTCCCTACCTCTTCAAAACAAAAATTGGTGTCATTATCTATCAATATGGTATGAGTGACACCAAATCTAGTAATGATATTAGATTTGAAAAATCTAACAACACTTTTAGATCTAACTTCTTTGAGAGGTATCGCCTCATCCCATTTAGAGAAGAAATCAGTAGTAGTAATAATGTACTTGAACTGCTTAGTCGTAGCTGGAGGATAAGGTACCACTACATCCATTCCCCATATATTAAATAGTTAGGAGTATTTAGTTGTATGTAGCAACTCTAGGGGTTGATGAATGAAGTTGGCATGAACTTGGCAGGGATGACACTTCTTAGTGAAATCTATTAAATCCTATGTCATCTAAGGTCAAAAGTAATCAAGCCTTAGGATTTGATCATAAATTCTATGCCCAAACTAATGGGAACCATAGGATCTTGCATGTACTTCTTTCATGACAGCCACATTTTCTTCCCCATCAATTCATATGAGGATAATTATATCAAGGCCTCATCTATAGATGGTCTTATGGTGATTTGGGTCATCATAAAGAGTGAAATTAACTACTCTTCACTGAAATTTCTCTTTTCCATCTCTATCCAGTGGAAGTACTCCAACTCAGAGATATTTCATAATAGGTGTCATGCATCCCATGGTAGGACCAAATGGTTCAGGAATGGGATTGATTTCATTTATTTCCTATGTTTTAATTTGAACAAAAGGTAAAACCACGCGACGATGAGCAATGCTAATGATATTATCATCCCATTTTGAATCTACCAGTGATATAGCTTCATTTTCCAATGCATCATCTTGGGAATTTTGTAACCGTGGGACATAATACAATGTGGGATCAAAGGGAAACTCTACCATTAACCCTCAAACATAATCACACATGAGGATTAGTTCTTCTTTTCTGATGGTATAATCCATATTGATCTATTTGATTACCAATTCTAAATCATCCTTCACCTCCAAGTGATTCACTAATACTTGAAGTGCCAATTCCAATCCCATAATGAGAGCCTGATACTCTACTTCATTGTTGGTACCACCTTCTAATAACAGGAAGGAGTATGGTAACATTGCCTTTTCTGTGTAGATAAGAACAATTCCTAACTCAACTTTACTGATCTTAGGCTCTTCCATTCTCTTCCCCATTGGACTTCTGGAAGCACCATCAAAATACATTTCTTGTGTCTGAGGGATGTCCTGAATAGAGAATATTTCTTCAGTAGGTAGTTCAGTATTTAATGATGTTTTTTATGCATATGGGTGTTCAGCAAAGAATTTTTCCAAAATCTTGGCCTTTCATTGCTTTCTGAGGCATGAACTATATATCAAACTACTACAGAATAACTACCCATTGTGCTAGATGGTTGTCCTGAATAGAGAAGATTTATTCATCAGGTAATTCAGTATTTAATGATGTTTCTTATTCATATGGGTGTTCAGCAAGTAATTTTTCCAAATCTTGTCCTTTCACTACATTCTAAGGCATGAAATATATATCAAACTACTGCAGAATAACTACCCATTGTTCCAGACATCTTATCAACATAGGATGACTAAGGATAAATTTTAACAGGTTATTACAACAGACCAAGTGGACCTCATGATGTTGCAAGTAGTGCCTCAGCTTTTGAACTATAAATATTAATGCTAAGTAGCTCTTCTCAATATATGAATATTGAGTCTCTATGTTGAGCACGGTTTGATTGAGACAATAAAGGTTGTTTTCATTCCCAGCATCGTTCTTTTTTGCAAGGAAGTCACCCAGTGATCACTCCAAGGTTGTCACATAAAGGATGAGTGGTTTTTCTTCAATAGGTGGCATCAATACTGGTGGACTCAAGAGGTATTTCTTGAGGGTATCAAATGCTTATTGTAATTCATTGGTCCATTGATATGTGACCCCCTTTTTCATCAATTTGGTGAAGGGAAAACACTTTCCTGTCAGATTGGCTATGAAGTTTCAGATGTAGACCAAGTGTCCTTAAAGTCCTCTCAACTCTTTCAAGTTTTAAGGAGGTGACATGCCAAGGATAGCTTTAGTTTTCTTAGGACCAACTTCAATGTCATGATGGCATACAAAAAAACGAGAAACTTTCCCAAGGTTACCCTGAAAGCACATTTCAAGGGGTTCATCTTCAGATTATGTTGTCGAAGATTATTGAATATAGTCTTCAAGTTAGTCAGGTGATCAGAATGTTGTTTGGATTTGACCACTATATCATCAACATAACATTCAAAAAGAAATCTCCAAGAAGGGTTTGAAGATGTGATGCATTGCACATTGATATGTTGCATCATCATTCTTCAAGCCAAATGGAATTATCCAATAGAAAAATATGCCTTGAGGGGATCTGAAGTATGTATATTCCTCATCTTCTAGGGCCATAAAGATTCAGTTATACCCAGAGTATCCATCCATGAAGGAGAGAGCTGTGTAGCCAGCTATTGCATTAATCAAGAGTTCTGTGATTGGAACGGGGAATTCATCTTTGGGACAATGCCAGTTGAGATATATGAAATCAATACAAACTCTAATTTTCCCATTATTCTTTTTCACTAGGACAATATTGGATAACCACTTTGGATATTTCACCTCTTAGATGAAATCAGCTTTGATAAGCTTCTCGAATTCAGCCTCAATCTTGGAGGTGTGAGTTAGGTGCTTTCTTCTTTCTGCCTACTTATATCCCCAATGCTCTTCTAGAAAACACAAATGATGGGTGGCCACCTCAGGGTAAAGTCTTGGAATCTCTATGTAATTCCAGGAAAATACATCCTGGTGTTTCTTCAAAAAGGAAGTATACACCTCTTGTTATTCTTGAGTCGTGGCCACACTAATTAGAGTGGGGCATAGGTCTTCCTCTATACCCAAATTTATTTCTCTGAGTTCATCCATAGTAGTAGAGATGCCTTCATCAAATGTTATAGGGGAATCTATAAGATCTTCCTCTTCTTCTTCCTCTTCTTCATGTGTTGCTTCTTCAATATTTTTTTGAAGGGTATATAATGAAACAAGACTTTCAGAGCTAGGGAAGGAGTTAGTATTTGGACATCTTGGAGAGTAGGCAACCATCCCTAGGACATATAATGATGAAGGGTCTTTTTGAAGTTTTGAAGGGAAGATTATGGGATAGAAATCAGCATCCCTATCTTTTTTCATGAGTGTGATAACTTCTTCTAGCCTGGCTAATGAAGCAGAGACTTTTTGAAGTTTGGTAGATGGAATGATGACATCTTCATTTAGTCTTTCATCACTATTTGGTGAATTAATGATTTCTCCTATACTATTAAGCTCAATTTCCATAACTGACATTATGGAAGACACTAAATGAGTGCTTGGATTTGAGGTAACCCTTTCAATTTGATTAATGGTCATCACATAATTTGTACTAAGATGCTTAAATGGGATAGCTGGGATCTTTTATAGACCATTTGGAGCATTGATTCTAGTAACATCATTTTTTATGGACTATTTTCCCTTCATGTGATAGAACTTTGCATTAATGAAATGAGATTCACAAGTTTTTAATGGGTAATTATCACCATGAAATGTCCCAATTTGACCATTGATGCAATATTTGAGACATTGGTGGTATAATGAAGGAATATCCACATGCTGATGTAGCAAATGCCTCCCCAAAAGAATGTTGAAAGTTGTTTCATGTCAGACATCCATGAACTTTGAATCAGATATGAGATTTCCAAACTAAGTTCTAAGTGTAATTTTTTCAAGAGGTTCTTTCTCATTCTTTTCATACCCCTGTAACATCATAGTGGAGGGAGACAAGTGGGATTCAGTGAGCCCTAATCGGTGAAGTGTCTGGATGGGAATGAGGTTTAATCCTGGTGCATTATCAATGAAGGCTCCTAAAATTTCAATATCATTGATATTTTTGGATAGATACAAGGGTTTTATGTGTCCATATACAACAACATCCTCATCCTAGTCTATGAAAGATATGACTGCATGGAATTCTGTTGGGTCATTATTTATACGGTAAACCTATATGGAAGTAACCTCAGTTTCAAAATCTTAAGGGCTTGAAAATTTCTTAATAAGTGCTTTCCAAAGATCTTTTAATAGATTCAGAGCATCCAGGATTGATAACTTGGTTGGTACTTGGGCCAGTTGCCTCAACACATCATACTTTTGATCTATAGGTCTGCATTTTCTAGTATGGAGATGTTTTTTAAGTACCTTGGAAGTTGATGCTTCTAATGTGGATGGACCATTTATCAAGATATAAGCTAAAATTACTTATAACCTTGGTGGATTAGGCTTTCTAGGTCTTCCTACTCACTGAGAAGGTGGTGGTATAGCCTCTAATCGATATTCCATGATGATCATGTCAGGGAAGACCCTGTCATGTGTGGGAGAATTCTCTTGTTCTTTTTTATCCTGCTAAAAGGCTCTCCCACAAGTTTTTGCTATATAAATAGTTTGAGTAGGGGTGTGGTTAGAGTAGTGGCTTCTAGCATACCCACATATTTCCATGTATCCTTTACCTTAACGACCTATTCCCCCAGTTCCCCAATCAAGTATGGGGAGCTCAGGTTTATAATCAGAATCATCATTTTCATAGGGATCCTTTAAGTGAATAATGTTAACATAACTCAAGATCATCTCCTTATTTGATAAATATTTTGCATGACATGTTGATTCTTATTGTGTATTTTGGTATGGTGGTGCCCATTCTTTTTAGATGGTTGGCATGAAATCCTCTAAGGTCAAGGACAACTTTGTACTTGACACAAACTCATCTTCTTCTGCTTCCTCCTTATTCTTCTAGCCATACTGCTTCTTTGAGGATTGGCCTTAAGAGGACTAGGCTTTTGATGAGGATGGATTTTCTGTAATAGAAGTGGTCGGAGACACAATTGGTTGTTTCAATTATTCCCATAGAATTTCATGAGTTTGGTTGATTGTTTTCCTGACCATCCAATCATTGAATTTATGAGTATTCTTACTTTTGACTTTCTACCACTCTCTTTATTCCTCTAAATTGGTAGTAGTAACACATGCTACCTAGGATGGTGAATTTTTCATATTCACCTACCTAGATTCCACCATCTTTTGTAGTATATCTTTAAAAAAACACTCCTATGTAGGGTTCCCCAACATTTGATGGAAGGGGAAATAGTTTGGGAGGCCCTCATCTTCTTCTTTATTAGGTTTATTTGGCCTTGTCAACTGATTTAAGTTATTTTTCAAAGATGAGATGAAGTAGTCAGGGACTTGGTCATTTTGAAAAGAATAGACCTGGTTTTTCAACTCCTCAAACTATCATTGACTTTGATATTTTTTATCATCTTGATGAGATGGTCATTACTGATGACGCTCAGGAGGTGGAGCCCTATGGTATGATGAGGTCTTTGAATTAGAAGCGGGTATAGTGGTATGATTAAGTGTGACTATAATGGCCTCGTATTTTCTTTCTCTTCTTCTCAGATCTGATGGGATTACTCAATATTTGGCTCTAGTATCTGTTATGGATTTTTTCACTTGTTGAGAAATAGAATCCATATCCCTAAACCTTCATGTGTATTTCATAGGGATTAATGGTGTGCACAACTCATCAATGAGATTTACAACACAAATGGGTAGAAACTCTTCCTGATGGAGAGTTATATTCAAAGATTATGTTAATCCTTTCCATCGATAAATGAAATCTAAAACTCTTTTATTATCCCTTTTCTTGAAATTTGTGAGATCGAAGACTATTATCTTCTGTAGTGTTGAACTGAACTGGAAAAGGAATTTCTGATAGAGATCTTCCCATCCAATAATTGATCAGCATTGCAATCTTGTATACCAGACAAAGGTTGGCCCCTGTAGTGATTGCACAAAATATCTGATTTTCAATACCTCTTGTTGATCAGGGGTCCCCACCATAGGATCACAGTGAGAGAAAAAATGCATCAAGTTCTTCTCTAGATCTCCTGATCCATTAAAGATTGGAAATGTGGAATTCCTAAAGTTTGGCAGAGGAGGGGTCGGATCCACCCATTTGGGATAAACCTTTTTTTCAGTTTTATTGGTGAACGTTGTCCTTATATATCTTTCAATCTAGTCATTAGTGACTCAATGGTTTTTATAAGTATTTGGGAAGAATCTGGATGAGTTGGTACCTATACAAGTACATTAGTTAGAGCCTGAACTAGTGTGATGACTAGCAAGACCACTGGTGGTGGCACTGTTGTTATTTGTCTTGGATAACCCATGGGGACAGGCTTATAAAAATGTGTCTGGACCTATTCTAGTTGGTGACCCAATGAAGAGAATTCATTATCCACATTAGTAGTTTCAACAAACCCTATTTGTTGAGGTGCTCCTACTAGAATTGCAAGCTGAGGATCTTCTTATGGAGAATTTCTAGAAGGAATGCTGCTTCGAAGTAACTCTGTTTTGAGTCTTCTCAACTCCTTCATCTCCTTCTCTTAATGAGTAAATCTTTCTTACAATGAAATATACTGACCTTCTTCAGAGATAAGGTGAGATGTAGTTTGACCTTTTCCTTTTTCCCTATTAGGTGAATTTCAAAATGATGGAAGTGGATTATTTGATGGAACGTTGTTGGGAAAAAATCCCTCAAGGCATCATTGAAGCATTTTTGAGGTGATTGTTTTTGTTGACAAAGTGGACATATGTGTTGTGATTGTTGACAAAGCAAACCATGACATACAAATTTGTTGACAAAGGGGATTTCATTGTGGCATGTCGAGTTCAAGGGATGTGGTTAATGATCCATGTTTGATTCAAGAATGTTGACAAAGGAATGGATGATTTGGAGGTGGTACGAAAAGAGCAGATACAAGGTGATGCCGTTTTTCAGTGTTTGCCAAATTTTTGGGCCTGAAAATTGACAAATGGAGAAAAGTGGTTTTTGGCAAAGGGACTTGAGCGTCATGTACTTGAAGGAGAGGAAACTTGTGCGCCATATGTTTTTCAATATCAAATCATCAAAATATGTAAAATGGATAAGGGTCATGCAAGTTTTGGAGTTATTCACGCAAGTGATTTGCGCGGCAGGAGACTTGCGTGCCGAAACTTGTGTGCTAAGGGGAGACTTGTACGCCATCGCACAGGGTGCCCAAATGCCTAAAAATACAGGTAGACCCCTCCTCATTCAGTAGAGATTTCAACACTTAGAAAAATCATAGCTCTCGTCGCATAGGTGTGGTGGTCACTCAAGTGGTGTGTGGTCGCGCAAGTAGAGGATGTGCGCCAGGTGATAGTTGTGCGTCCAAGGTGATCTGAGCGAGGAATTAAGAGAGTCGCGTAGGTTCTGATTTGAATAAGGAAGTGTCGCGCAAGTGGTTTGGTGACACTTGCGTGCCAAATTTTTAAGAAGTGTGAAAGTTGTTGGTTGCATGCCAAAATTGGATTGGGTGTAAAAGGTTGTGCGTCGTGCAAGTTTGGAGTAGAAGAATCTTGTGTCGCGTAAGTGGTTGAGGTTGACTTGTGTACCAGTTTTGACTTGCACGCCAAGACTTGTGCATCGGCTTAGAGAAGGGCGCCAAGTAAGGTTGTTTCACAGCAGAGATTCAGGGCTATGTGGAAGCTGGAAGATTGCCCGATACCCTCGGTGCAAAGTGAATTTCATCCATAGGTGAAAGCTGGACTTCAACAGAGCATATACTTACAATAGATTATGTATTCATTAG
Organism: Viscum album; assembly: GCA_963277665.1. Taxonomy (NCBI): domain Eukaryota; kingdom Viridiplantae; phylum Streptophyta; class Magnoliopsida; order Santalales; family Viscaceae; genus Viscum; species Viscum album. Next base: position 750,509,623 of record OY728132.1, on the reverse strand, counting down.
TGGTAATGAAGATACCTATAGGTCTATAAACTGTGAGTGGATCCTTTCCAGAGCAGTGAGCAAAGGGAGAGGAAGAAGTTGATCCTCTCCACCGGCAGTGAGCCAGAGAGAGAGAAACAGGGAGTGACCCTTGGGAAAGCAGTTAGCTGATCCTAAACATTGTAAAGGCAGTGAGCCTAGGAATAGAAGTGATCTATCCTGAACCTTGTAAAAAGTATTAAGATTTAGTGAATTTGGTACATCAGAAAATCTTCGATTTATACTCCTTGGACGTAGCCCAGTGAGGGTGAACCAAGTAAAAATATCTGTGTCTGCATGCTTGCTTCCCTGAATTACATTCAAAGCATCATCATCATATAAAGAAGAAAATAAGTTATCATAATAAACACACAAGTGTAAAAAAAGTGACCCTTGTAATAAATAGGTCAAGATCCAGTGGGGTGGGAAGAATTTAGATAAAGAATATTCATACCCTGATTCACCCCCCCCCCTCAGGGTATATTGGCCCCTATTGGTCCTAACAGACATCATGATTCCGAGAAAGCCTCTAATTTATGGTATGCACACCTCATTAATTTTCTTCAGTGTGTAATATATTATGAACAAGAATATCATCCTATGACTCCCTTGAACTGTACTCATTTTTTGGAGGATCTTCTATGATGAAATTAATGAGATTCACTGACACATAATGTGTTGCTGGAATTCTAATGACATATTTGTGATATCGCCTTCTTCTACACCATCCATAGGACCTTATCCTCTTATTTTATGGTTCCTTAAGAACTGTTTGGTGGAAATTAATCTAAAGTTAATCCTAAAATAATTCAGTTGTGCGTTTATTTTGTGGCTTCTTCCCTAATAGGGAGAAAACAGACTTCCGCTGAGGAGGGGATTGTGAATGTGAAAAATCTCCCAGCCCTATGGGATGGGGATATTCTTGTTCTTATTTTTCAACCCTTAAAACTCTATTTGTTGACTTTGAAGGTTGGTTTAAGAAATCCCCCAACCCAACGGGCTGGGGTGTCTCCTGAACTGCTATGGATGATATCATCACAGCTTCTCTTTTGATTTTATGAATTCTGGTTTGAATGTTGGTTGGGTGGATTATCCAATGCTCACTTAAATCACCTATTTCGGAAGACAGTTGTGCTATTTTAGAAATTTTTACAATATGATGATTGATATCCTCTAATCAGGAGGCTTGCTCGATATTTTTGGACGCCTGATGAAAAAGTATCTCAATAGATTGCTCTCTTTGGGACTGACTTTGGTGGAATCTGATCAAGGCCTGTTCTTACTAAGCATATCTTTGGTCATGAATATAATTTTCTTGTTATATATGATCTGGGGAAATAACATTACATGAGACCACTTTTGGTGGGCTTTGTTGGCTGTGGAGCATAGTGAAAATCCATTCTCCATGTGCACCCCATCCCTTGATATGAACACTAGATGGGGTTTTTGTGATGATTCTTCACAACCTCATTAATGAATTAAGGCATGCATGTTGAGGGGCCTCATGTTGCTTCTCAATATTCAGATATTATGAAACCTAGAGAGATGTCAAGTCAATTTGGCACTACAACCCTTCTATTACTGTGGCATAACTTTTATATTCATCATACAGTAATACTTTGGCTTTCAGATGATGAAGATTATTCCATATGTTGAGGCGGATATCATGAATACAATCTTCTACCAACATCTCTAGAATATTGTATTGAGGGGTGTTCAATGGTCAGAACATGACTGGTACTTCATTTTGAGCCAATTCCTACCTCATGTTCAACATATCTTCATGTTTTTCCTGAGGTTTCTCTACTTGATTAGACCAAAGTTGGTGATTTCCTACTGCTTTATCAAAATAGGAAATATTGGTAAATAATTCCTCTATTTTACTGAAAGGGAAGTATCCCAAGGGTGGTTCTAAGAATTACTGTCACCTTGGGTTATCTTCTGGCTGAGAAATTATTTCACCTATTAGTGAAAAGGCATCAGACATTACTAGCTTTGTATTTTCAAGTGTCTCAAGATAAGAGGGATTTCTCATCACTACATTGTCGAGTGGAGAATTCTCTTGACAATTTGAATCACTACTATGGAGAGGAATTTTGTAGTGAACTCTTTCATGGGAAGGACCATCATAGTGGATTACATCAAGGGATATATCCACTTTCTCTTTGGTCTTCTGGACACATGGAAGGTTTTTGTGGCTCTCATCCAAAGATAGGTTCTCGAGATTGACTGAATTTTCATTCAGAAAATCTTTATGATGAAATGTTCAATGATGAAATTTATAATTACTACTAATACTCCATTAATTTGGTAATGGGAAATTATGACCTTGGAATATAATAGATAAATGTATGAGGGCTTCAAGAACTCTAGAATTAAGTGGATCCAAATAACAAACTGGATCTTGATTTTCCAACTGTGTTTGATAAGACTTATTTTTGGATACCTTATTACAAGTAGTTGGTGACACTTGTAGGGAAATGTGTTTATTATGGGTAGGTGTATGTGCCTGCTTTGGAGTGACTATCAAAATAAACCAATTATCTCCAATTGGAATGGGTGTATGTACCTGATCTGGTTGTCTGTATGATATGGGGAAGTGTGATTCCATAACCCTCCTAGACTAGAACAGAGGTGTGTATATGCTTCAGGATGTAATGATGATGAGTCATCCTAGGTATGGGGATAGAATTATGCGTCTATCCTTTTGGTACTGCTAAAGTTTCCATTGTTATATTCTGGAAAGCTTCCAGGATATAGGCAAGAATTTGTGTATGTCCTTTCACCATTTCTAAAATGTGGTTGGTGAATTCAGTGGCCTAAATGATAATATACATACATTACATATCCAGAGTTGGTGTATGTACCTTCTTTGGTCCTCCCTTTACTATTAGTGGATACTGACAGTTCTCATGTGTGGGGGCAGAGAGTTGAGTCTGCCCTAGGTTTGTTGTTGGAGCTTTCCGAATGACTTCTCCAGGTGCTTCTAAACGAGACTATTGGCAGGCTTGATGGATGATGGAAGGTATATGTGCCTAATGGATATTTTCCACCAAGCATGGTCATTATATTTCTTTAATTTCTACTAGAAAATATTGTTGGCAGGCTTGGTGAGTGCAGGTAGGTGTTTGTTCCTTCTTACAGATTTATGTCGCATTTGGTTGGCGAACTTCTTTGAATGAAGTTAGATGAGTCTGTTAGCTGGTTGAAATATTATAAGCAGGTGTATGTGCCTTCTCACAATATTCAAATGAATTTGAATGGTGGGATTGGTTGGGTTCCACCATATGAGTCTTCTGGCTGGCAGAATTAAGGCAGGTGAGTGTATATGACCAATCATTGTTTTCCACCAAAGTGGGTTGGTAGACTTCTCCAGAGGGGTAAAAGGTAGGAACCTGCTCCCTTTTAACCGTTCATTGTCCTTGGTGATTCTTATTGAATTCTCGGGTCTGAGGGACCTGGGTTGGACAGCTGAAGATAACACCCTCATCATGTTGAGGGTTTACTGCCACGCGGTGTTGGCAGCGGTGATTGTTAGAAGGATCCCTTAGGAAGGACCCCTGAGTATTAAAGATGAGGTTTTAGGTGGCCTCTTAGTATACATCCCTATAATAGGGTAGGTATTGTTGATTTTTTTCGAGGATAAGGTCCCAAAATGGTTGAATATGGTGGTTGGCATCGTCTGCTTATGGGATCACTGGTCGTCATTGGCCAGATGATCGGGGGTTATTCTTGACCTGGAGGTCTTGTCGAGCAGCCTCTAAGGTTTGAATGGTACTGTGTTGAATGTACTCTTGGACTGGTGTATTGGAGACCTAGCGTTGAAGATTCTAAGTCAATGATGGCATCCTTTGAGCGGGCGACGATCCAGCTTGAGCATCATCCAGGGCGTTCATAGGTGAAAACCTCAAGGAAGCCATTTGGATTAATGGGAGATCTTAGAAAATATTTCTTTTTGATATATATGGTAGACATGATCAAAAAAACCCTATTAAAGTAGCATCTTTTGGATGATAACATGCATGATTGATTGCCTTGTTGGCCCTATTTTATTGAAAGGAGCCTAACAGATGGGTAACATCATCATCTTGGTTAAGAATTCACATCGTGTTCACCATTTTTTGTTTCCTTCAGAAATAGAACTTCATTAGGAAATGTAATGGTCTGACAGAGACTGATCAGTACATCCCTTTTATTTTAGTAAATGACATAATTAAGTTATTCACATTGGGTTCACCATTTTTTTTGTTTCTCTCAAAACATGTGTTCTGGTTAGGAATCACTATTTCTGAATGGTTTCTAATGGGTTTGTTTATGGAACCAGAAATACCCAATGGTTTTGTATCAAAAGGGACCTGCTTTCCAAAGGTAGTCATTAATTATTTTTATTGACCTATGATGCTTAAGAACTCACATTGGTCGAGAGGATGAGAGTTCAGGATCATCACACCCTTTTGGGGGGAATTATTTCCTACTATGAGACTCTCTTATAGATTTAAGATATGTTCATGAATCCTTATTAATTTACCAAGAGTAATGTAGGTTTCCCTTGAAATTTTCAATCAATTATTAGCATGTGTGGAATTCAGAATCATCTGTATGTATTCAAGTTTCTTCATCAATGGAGATATTTTTGTGTATCTGAGGTTATACATTAATAGCTTCCTCTTATATACTATATAGAGATTATTTGGTTGTTATCACGACATTGCTGATTTTTAAGCCACTTATTGGGGTACTCTAGAATTTTATTGTCATCCAGGTAGACAAATGTTGCTCTAGAATTTATCATCATCTAGGGAGATGGAAGTTTAATTTGGAGTTCTTTTTCATCTAGGTAGACAGAGGTTACTCTGTATTTTATTGTCATCTAGGGAGACAGAAGTTGTTTTGATGTTGGGATCAAACCCATAGGTGGGGTTCCTATATATCCTCATGAAATGAATCTGTACCCACATAGTTTGTTTATGCTTAATGGGACACATAATACCTTTTAAGGTCATGTGATAAGGACCCAAACATACAGTTTAATGTCATGTGGTGAGGAAATCTAGGTGGAAGGTGCCTAGTCAAAGCTTGGTGTGGGAATTATGTCAAAATATCCCAAAGAACTTGGAAGGGATATGAGATTCCAAGTTGAATTAGACCTTGCTGGGAATGTGTCCCAAAGATAATATGGTTGATTGGGGGTGTTGTGTTTGAACCTCAGGGAGGCTTTTTGCATATCTAATTTGGATGGGAATCAAATCCCATGTAGTTTGGTAAGTCTTATAGGGGAGTACGACCCTTTGAGAGAAATAGGTTGGGGCTTACTCCTAAATAGGACTCCCTTGTAATAGGTTCCATGAGAGATGTATTAACTCGTGGAGATTTTGGGAGGCTTATTTCGTGGCATACTCCTAAGGAGGATACTCAGATTAAGAGAATTAGGGTTAGACTTATGAGGAGGATGTCTAATGAGCTCAGGCCTTTAGGTGAAGACTTCCTACATATCCTAGTTATGGTGGGAATCAGATTTATCATAGTTCATTCTATTTAGGGCTTACACCTAGGGGGAGGACCATTTTATGGGGGTATGATTTCTCATTTCATGGATGAGATTATGTAGAGATAGGGCCTTGAAAAGGCTTCCTACATATCCCAGTTATGGTGGGAATTAGATTTCTCGTAGTTCATTCCTTCATGTGGATTGTATGGATGTTGTGATCATTACAAATATCTAAGCCCACGTGAGTCATTCTCAGTGTGAGAAATGATGGGATATGAAAGATTCAACAAACCACACACACTTTTCCTTCTTCACCGGTGGAAGAGGCCGAGCCTATGGTGGAAGAGGTCGGGGTGATCGTAGAAGAGGTTGTGGCTACGGTACTTCACTCACTTCACTTTACATTAGATGAGGGTCCAATGTAAGGAATGAGTGAAGGTTAAGGACGTATAGAGGATCAAGATTAAAACCTCCTACATGAAAGGCTAGGGGATTACACCAGGATTCCTTCCCTAAAATTGGTCCTGTGGTGGGGAGGGAGACTTCTCCTTTGTCCAAAAGGAAAAGGAAGTGTGACTCTTACCCTCCCTACTAAGGACCAAAGGCTTCGGATCTTAGAGATTAGAAGGGTAGGATGGAGTCTTATCCCTGAAACCCAAGGCTGATAACTCTTCAACACTATCCTTGGGGTAAGGATCTATGTGACCATAGGTATCCAAATCTACAAACACCCTGATTACCCTTACCCTCTGGTAGGACAAGTGTGGGAAACCCCTAACCATAGATATCCAAATCCAAATGCGAGACACGCAGATGTGCATTTCCCTAATATTTGGTAAATCAGGAGGTCTTGGTGGAGGTTTCAACATAATCCCTTTCAAGAAAGGGATCCAATTAAGGAGAGTCCCTTCCATGAGTGGCTTTGAAGGAGGCTTCATGAAAGGCTCAAGCAGGCTGAAGGGTGAGGTGAATAAAGAAAGGGTGATCAAGTAAGTGGTGTGTAGGTATGTAGAATGCAAGTAGGCTTGGTATAATTGATGTCACCTTAAGTGGATAACAACTTGGATTACTAGACTTGGGTGAGACTTGGTTCAATCCTTCAAGAGTCTTCACAGGTATTCCCTGAAGTGGGGTGCACAACTTCCTACTTGAGGAAGCGTGGTCACGCAAGTGTTCTTAAATTAGGGGGGTTGGGAAAATGAGTCACACAAGTGTTGTTAATTTTTAACACTTGGAAAAACCAAGTATCACTATCCCTCTTTAATTCCCTCACTTTAGGTGTTATGAAACTACCTTTGAGGTTTTTGAGGACTTGGGTGAAGCACTAGGGCGATCAAAGAAGTAACCGGGCTTCAGGGAATTTTTTTTACAAATAAAGACCCCAAGGGTCTATTTATAGGAAAATATGGTACCCTGGGCGATGGTGACTTGTAATTCAAATGATGAGGTTGTGCGCAAGTGAGGGGATCTCAAGTACTTGTGCGCCATCGGTGATTCAGGCTACCTTGGGTGAACCAAATTTTGAGCCTTTTCAAATCTTGATATTTTCCATATATTTTCTCCTCCTTCTTTTAAAGAATTTCCCTTTATCACTTTTTCCTCCATGTGATGGAACAGAGTGTTAACAATCATGCCCCATGGTAGGTGTGCATCAAACTTGGAATTGTTCCCAGGGAGGTAGTGCCTCAAAATACCAAAAATAAAAAATAAAAATTGAATGACTCATAGCTCAAATAACCATTTAATTGAATTTGATCTTGAAATTGAATGAACAATAACCCAATTAAGGAAAAAAATAAAATAGAGTTTTAGGAAATACACCTTATATATTAAAGTGACACTTTCAATGATCACACTAAACCTATAATAATGGTTGGAAATCCCAACCAAACTCTGCGTGATCTCTGTGCACCACAATCCGATAACCAATAAAATCAACTAGTTATCCCTACCTTAGAGAATGATTTTGTATTGATCATAAACATAATTAAAATTCTACCTAAGTTCCATGTTCTTGCAAAAGAATACCCAAATAGACATATTTATTAATTTACAAATGTGTGTACCATTTGTAGACCCTGAGGAGTTTCAAAAGAACAGATGAAGTGGAGGGAATTCCCCTTCTCACTTGAGGGGGTGGTAAAGGAATGGTTGTACAGTCTGCAATCAGGATAGGTTCAAGATTAGGAAGATCTAAAAATATGATTCATGAAAATATTTTTCCCACACCCAGGAGAACGGCTATCTGAAAAGAGATCTATGTTATTTTCTAATCAATCAGAGAGATACTTTATGAGTACTCAGGGTGATTCAAGAAGCTTAGTGAAAAATGCCCACATTAGACTGTGGAGGAACACCACTTCCTTTTTTATTCTATCAAGGACTGCTCGTTGATGATCATGATTTTCTAGAAGCCTCATCTATAGTATCCTTAATCGATAAGTCGCTAGTGGATTCCAGAGGACTAATTGAAAAGATTGCGCAAAACTCACAGAAATTTGGAACTATAGGCATCCATGAGGTCAGAAATTTTGATTCTTCCTCACCCTTAAATGAAGAAACACTTAAGGAAATGATCAGTGTGATGAGACAACTTAATGTGAACAAAGTTAAGGAACAACAAGTCCCAACTCAAGTATGTGGTTTATGCTCTTCTACTTATCATTACACTGATCGATGTCTAGAAGTACAGGGGACCAAAAGTTGTGATGATATCTATCAAGAAAGGAAATTTCAGTCAAATTAGCCACATCAAACCCATACCCAATACGGATATGTATTTCTACAGAACCAAGATAGACCTAATTTTCAAAATCAATACCAAAATCAACCTTTATTCCAACAACAGCAATACCAAAACCCTCCACCATTCCAATAAACCTATAAACAATCATACCAAAAAAAACATATGAACAAACCTCAAAAATTTCTCATAATACCCACCAAGAAATGGATATTGAAGAGATAAATAAGATAGTAAAAAATTTGGATAATAAATTTGATAGGCTTATGGACATTTTGACCAAGAATCAAGGAAAACTCCTGGAACAACTAGCTCTGAATCCCAAGGAAAGAGTGAATGTCGTTACAACACAAAGTGGAAAAGAGATCATGCCACCTGAACAAAATGAGGATGATGATTCTAAAAAACTTTCTGAATCTCAACCCATCTATCCAAAAGAATGGGACTAGAACAATAAAGTACAAAGAACTAGGTTTTGGAAGGAAAGGCTAGAAACACCTTTGCAAAAATAATAAAGGGAGAAAAAGGATATCCAAGCACCATTCCCATATGCATTACTTGAGTTGAATAAGGTTTAAGAAGAGATAATTCAATGGTAAATTCATAAAAACTTCCAAAAAGTGGATATCAATATCCCACTACTAGATGAAATCCAAAAAATCCCTAAATATGAAAAAAAAATATTTGTGCATGAAAAGAAGGAGAATAGATGGAAACAAAAGAATCAGCTTAGGAAGAATCATATTATCACTAATCACACCACTGACACCACAAAAATTTCATGATCTGGAGACATTCTCTATTCCATGAACCATTAGGTCTTTAAATTTTACTACTACACTATGTGATCTAAGAGCTTCAATAAATGTTATGCCTCACTCGATATTTTCATCCTTGTAGATTGGAGAACTAAAACCAACTCGAGTGGTGGTATAATTAACAAACAGATCTACCATTTTCCTAGATGGAGTTATAGAATATGTACTCATTGGAGTTAGATGATTGATCTTTCCAACAGACTTTTATGTCCTTACTATGGAAGAATACAGAGAACCAGATCACTCTCTCATCATCCTGGGGAGACCCTTCCTAAAAACAGCAAGGATTGTCATCAATTTCCATGAAGTAACACTCAAAATGGAACTTTGATATAGTACAATAAACTTCAATATTCTTAATGCAATGAAACGTCCTTCTAGTAATCACTCACTTTATGTGATCTCTCATGAATAAGGTATAGAACCAATTAAATATTCAAGTATGCTTCATGACTTATTATCATTAGGAGAAAATTTTTCATTTGAAAGTTGCAATTAACAATAACTTGAAAATCCTAACCTCATGTTAGAGGAAGAGGTAAAATCTAACTTTTTGATGATTTATTAAAAGAGAATGAGATGATACCAGAGATTTCAACCTCAAAATTAGGAAACCTAAATTCAATATCATCCCTTGAACAACTCCCATGTATGGAACTTAAGCCATTGATGGGTGATTTGAAGTATTATTACCTAATGTAAGGAGATAAATTGATATTAATAATTTCCAATAACCTATCTCATTCACAAGAACAAACTCTGATTTTCCTTCTCAAAAGAAATATACAAGCTATAGGATGGAGTTTAGGTGATATAACTAGAATCAATCCCAAGTTTTACTCTCATATAATATTTTTAGAAAGTTATTTCGGACTTGTTAGACATCCTTATAAAATGTTTTGAAAACATACATTAAAATGAATATTGTGTTAAATTTTGAAAGATTTCATTTCATGGTTGAAAAGGGAATAGTGTTGGGGCACATAATTTCAAAAAAATGTATTGAGGTTGATAAATCAAAAGTTTAAGTAATAAATTCCTTACCATATCCAAATTTTTTAAAATATGTTAGATCCTTTTTAATAAATACAAGATTTTACAGAAGATTCATCAAAGATTTTAGTAAGATCTCTCCTCCTCTCTCATGATTTCTAATAAAGGAATCTGACTTTAATGTTGATTATTCATGCAGGAAATCATTTGATGAATTTTATAAAAGGTTGATTACACCTCCAATAATGCAACTACACAATTGGGAGTACCCTTTTGAGTCGCTTTGTGATACATCCAACCAAGCGGTGGGAGCCACTCTATCACAAAGAATTGATAGCAAGCCTTAATTCATATCATATGCATCAAGGACCCTAGATTCCACACAAATCAATTAAATAAACACTGAAAATGAGTTCCTTGCAATCATCTTTTCAATAGATAAATTTTGATCATATATTCTTGTCACAAGTTATTGTTTTTTCAGATCATACATCACTCGGGTATTTAATGAAAAAATTCTGATGTTAAGCCTAGGATAGTGAGATGGATGATGCTCTTACAAGAGTTCAATTTTAAAATTAAAGATAAAAAGGGAATTGAAAATCAGGTGGTTGGTTGTCTAAGTTGACTACCCCACACCACTGAAGTAGAAATTCCAAACTATAACCCACTTAATGATGAGCTTCCTAGAGAAAAAATCTACATCATCAATGGTGAAATGCCATGGTATGCCAACATTATCAATTATTTTGTTACATATCAGGTACCCTCTCATCTTTACTCTCATCTAAACTCTCATAAAAAACATAAGCTTAAATCTGATTCAAGATTTTATATCTTGGAAGACCCATTTCTGTAGAAAATTTGTAATGATCAAATCATAAGATGATACTTACCAGGAAGTGAAATTGAATCATTGTTTTAATTCTATCATAAATTATCTTATGAAGTACACTTTGGACCTCAAAGGCCAACCCAAAAAGTTTTAGAATCTGAAATTTATTGTCCCACCTTATTTAAATATGCATGTGAATTTTGTAAAAGATGTAAAAAATGACAGTTTTCTGGTAATGTCTCAAAATGATAGGAAATACCTCAAAAACCAATTAATTTTTGTGAAATCTTTTGAAATATGGGGCATAGAATTCATGGGACCATTCTTAATTTTATTTGAAAATTCATATATTCTTTTAGCAATAGATTGTGTTTCAAAATGGGTGGAAGAAAAGGCCATCAGGAGTGATGATGTTAAAGTTGTTTGTGATTTTTTCAGGGCTAACATATTCTGTAGGTTTGGAGTGCCACGAGCAATTATCAGTGGACAAGGAACTCATTTCCACAATAGGAAAATATAGGCATTGCTAAAAAAATATGGGGTCCATCATAAAATTTCAAGACCATACCATCCACAAACAAATGGAAAATTAGAAGTCTCCAATAGAGAAATAAATGGAATTATGTAAAAGACTATTAAAACCAATAGTAAATACTAGATCCAAAGGTTATATGATACCTTATGGGCTTATAGAACAGCCTACAAGACACACATAGGTATGATCCCCTATAGATTGATTTATGGAAAGAGTTTCCACCTTCCTATGGAATTGAAAATTAAATCCTACTGGGTGGTAAGAGAGATGAATCTGGACCTTGATAAAGCTGGGAAAGAGAGAAGATTACAGTTTCAGGATCTAGAGAAAATCAGGAGGGAAGCTTTTAGAAATTCAAAGATCTATAAAGATAGAACAAGGATGTACCATGACAAGATGATTCAACCAAGAAAATTTGACCCTGGAGATCAAGTGTTGTTATACAATCCAGACTTAAACTAATTTCAGGTAAACTTCATTCCATATGGGAAGGTCCCTTTACTGTTATTCACATATATCCCTTTGGTGCTATGAATATTGAAAAGGAAATATGAGAAAACCCATTCACTATAAATGGTAATAGGCTGAAGAAAATCCATGGGACTAGTGATGAAAAATGGGCCTGCGGCCCGCGGGCTTTGTGGGTATGGGGAAGATACGGGGCGGGGCGAGCCTAAAAATTTTGACCGCAAAGAGCGCGGGCCAATGCGGGTTGAGCCCGCACGGGTGCGGGCTGACCCACAGGCCTAATTTAAATTTTTTTTACAATATATGCTTCTTTGGCATTTTATTTTTTTTAAACATAATTAAACCATGACATATGATTTCTCACCGTAATGGTCATACAAATTCACCATTCATTTACATGTAAATTTTAAATAGGTAAATATTTATTGTTTTAATATGATATTATAATATTTATATAGTAATTATTAACTATATTCACATGATGTGTCATCGCACCTCTCGAAAAATGGAACTCATCTCTCCTGCACTCGGTTTCAATTCTAAAAGAGTTATTATAATTATAATATTTTTTTGGACCGATTTAATTTTGTTATTACTTAATTTTATTTTTTTATTAAGAAAACATGAAAGGACCTCATGAGACCCTAATAGCCTCCTCTGAAACCAGTCATTGCTTGAAGTGTCATTGTTCATTCATAGGTCTAGCCATTCACATTTCCACACAATCAACATCATCATTTTTCTCCCCTCATTGATCACTCACCTACTTTGCATTGCAACAGTTCATCACCACATCGGCGTCGGAACATGACACCATTAACCCATAGAAAAATGTTCCAACACATCTCTTAAAACTCTAGTTATTGTAAATTCATATTTCTCCCAACAACTAAAATTAAGAATGAGGAAAAAATACAATATTTAAATGATTATAAATAGTATTTTTTTTAAATGTGGGCAGCCTGCGGGCAACCCGCGGGCTTATGCGGGGCGGGGCGGGCTTGGATTTTTTTGTTCGCATTATATGCGGGATTTTGCAGACAAACTCGCGTGGGCTCAAACCCACGTGGTCTTGGCCCGCCCCGCCCCACCCCACCCGTTTTTCATTACTACATGAGACCATACCTCAAGAACCAGTAGAGGAGATCACACTCCTTCACCCTGATTACAAATAAAGACCTACCAGGTTTCATCTTTCCTTTACACTTGATTAAAAGGAGTAATTTCATTTTTAATATACTTAAATGAAAAATCATTTTAAATACACTGGGAACACTTCATAAATTTAGTGTGGGGTATGGAATCTTGTAGTCTATGTTTTTTTCCAAAAATCAATTTTTGAGTCGAGTCAACGAAATAAAACAAAAGCGCTTCCGGGAGGCAACCCGCATTTTTCCCTTAGTCCACTCTTCCCCTTGGTCATATTCTAGCATGATTTAATAGTCCTACACTATCATTTTTTTTATTCTTATTTTTTTAGGTCTATTAATGAAGATGATGCAAGGCTGAAAAATAGAGAAACTGAACAAAACACACATCGTGAATGTGAAACAGAATAGAATTAAAGGAACAGGACTTACACCACCCAACTAAAGCATCATTTCTAAAGGGAGTTTTCTTTTACATTCAATATCTTTTGAATTCCCTATATTTTTGTTTTAAAATCTGTTCCTGAGATTTCAAATGAAATTACATTCCCACACTTGAATTTATCATTTATTTGACTTATCTAGGAGACCTGATATTTTTAGGAATCCTATGATTCCATGTTTAATATTTCAAATATAATTATATTGAATGGTTAAAATGGAGAATTGGATGATTAAAGTGAATCATGGGTATTAAAATGAGGCCTCATGATTTAAGGGAATTAATTGATTCATGTAAATGAAATTTCCCAACAATTATTTATGCTTTGAATTTCTAAGATTCATGTGAATTGATTTTTTATTATTAATCATGCCTTGAGTGATTGTCCCAAATCAAATGTTCCATTACCGAGAGGATTTCTAGACCAAGTACTTCCTATTTATTCTTGATCATATTTCTTGAGTGATCTTGGGACATGTCACCTGTTAGAACTTTCATTTTAACTTTTCAAAGATGTTACCGTACAAAAACACATTTAAAATGAATGAGTCATATTTTGAAAATCTCTTATCCTTAAAAGACCACCTTTACATCAATACTTTTTTAGCCCATAGAAATCATGAATGGCCTTATTAGGGATGATCCATATTTTATGTCATTTTTATCCATTACTACCCTCCTCTTAGTATTTTCATGATATTTTTAAAGTTGAAGTGTGGGGGTGAAGGGAGTTATGGTGGAAGGTATGGTATACATTGTAAGGAAGAAGTTTGGGGGTGCTACTGTGGGTATTGAAAAGGGTTTTTGATTCATACATTATACTCTAGTATTTTCCCCTTCTTGAATAAAAAAATTAAAATGACAAAAAGAACCAAAAAAATGAGAAAAATGGGTTTTGATTTGGGAAAATAAAAAAAACACCATTACTATACCTATATTTTTTATCATATGTGGTTAGATGGTGAATGTGAGGTTTATTCTAAGCATAACTTTAGAAAATAGAAAAAAATGAAATGGTTCTTTGAAAAAGAAAATAAAATTATAAAATTAGAAGAAAAAAATATTCAAGAGGGTTCAAAAATCATTCATTGTGCTTTATTTGATCATAACCTTTACATTGAGTTTTAGGGTAATGGGAGTTTCTACTTTGAAGGGGAGAATTCCATTAAGCTTTCATTTTTTATATCATTAACTATACTTTAAAATATAAATCTCCTCCTTGAGCCTTAATTTTTAAAGCATTAATTACTACCAACCTTAAGCCTCAGAGTTATTTGAACCATTAATGAAATCTCTCATGATTTTATATGATTTTTTTCGTTACAAAGTGGAGAAAGTATTTCATTTACAAGCCTATGGATAAGGGTCATGTTCTCATGATATGATCATAAATCTACTTGAATTATATCATGAGTTATGTAATAAAATATTCAAAATTGAGGTAGATCGTGATTTGGTATGTTTAATAATAATGAATTTAGGATATTTAATGAATTAAAGGGGAAGTTCCATCATTTTTCAAAGGGGAAAAGTAAAATACATGAATTTGTTGTTTCTTTGAAAATTTGTAAATATAATTGATATTTATGTGACATTTTATAATTTTATTTTACATTGATGATCGTTTAATTTTATTGCCTTGAAATTTGAATAATGATAGCATTGGTGCCCTCTGATTTTTAATGTTGAGATTTTATGCTTGAGAACAAGCGCGGATTAAGTGTGGGGGTATTGAAACACTCAATTTTCATGCATATTTTTAAACAAATTTCAATGTTTTTAATACTAAAAAATTGATATTTTAATTTCAATTATAATATTTTATGGTTTTAGAAGCTTTTTGGGCTTAATTGGAAAAATGGCTTAAATTTTGAATTTAAGTATTTTAATTTATGTAATTATTTTATTCATAACATTTTATACACTGATATAATTTGATAAATTTATTTTTTTAGGATTTAATACACATTGGTATTTATTTCATTCTTCTAGACCCAAATTTGAATCCATCATTTGAAGGCCCAAAATAAGCTCACAATTCATGTCACAAAATATGTGCACAAATCTGAATATTTTTGAAGATGAGAATATATCTCATAAATAGATTGCAGAATGGATCTAAAATTCAACAATAATAAATATAACATCTTGAGAAACAAATTTCATAACTATTTTCCCACTTGATTCTACCAAAATCAAGGCCATAAATTCATGAGAAATCGGATTTCTGAAATTCAAACAATCTACCTATCTAGAATAAATTTTTGAATTAAATTGGCTATAAGTTTTTTCTTCACATAGCTTTTGGAGATAAAAAAATTTGGTCAAATGATAAAGATATTTTAGAACAAATTTCTAGAAGACCACTTTTTTTTATTCGATCAAAATTATGGGATACCATTTGAAACCTTTTGAAGTAATATTTTGGAGACAAATTTTCAACCATTAATGACCCATTATGTCCTGAAACCCATTAATGGACAATTATGAAGCCCAAAAACCTCTTTAATGCCTATAAATAATATTATAGGTTTATATTGATGAGGATCAATCGGTTATCAAAGCATTGGACGATGAACTGTTGCAGATTTATTTCCCTACTTTCTTCTTCTTTTATTTTCTTTACTCTGCGATGTCTCCCCACTCCCACATCAACTCGACTTTCCCATCCATGGAGGAGTAGTTTTGTTGAGTGATCAAGAAAGTGGGAGGATGGACCTATGTTGTTTCTTGATTTTTGGTGGTTCAATTTAATAATATCCTTTCTTTTTTTTTCATATGGTTTCAATTCTTAATTTGGTTTTAAATTACGAATACGGTTGTGTTAGGTTTTGATTCTGTTAATTTTAATTGATTTGGTATATAATCCATATCTACCTCTACCCAATTCATTTATATATTTGGTATAATATATTAGGGTTGTGTGGTGAGTACTTTATGGTCATTAGCACGTGTGTAAGATTGTATGATGGAATATTGTTTTATTAGGGAATAATAATTCCTAGTTATGGATTGCCCTAATTAATTAATAAAACATGTTGCAAAGATACACACACAGGAACGAGGGTAAACCAACCTGAGGTTTCAGATCGTAATATTCTCATTATAACTATCTAGCCAAGTGGTAGAGATGACTCTATAGATAAATCTCTCTTTTACCAACCAGTAGAAGAAGAAGGGGTAAATTTTGGAAACCATGATAGCATGGTACTAGGTCTGGCCAAACCTTCTCTGATCACTGTATTTCTAAATTATTTTAAAAATCCATTATATAAATTATTTTTCTTGATCTCACTTTCTCAAAATTAATTAAAATCAACCTTTTTCATTAAACTAATAAAAAGTGACAACTTTGTTTCATGTGCACTCATCTTTAGGAGACTACCTAGAGTTAACTACTATACTATACTTAGGTAATTTAAATGTTGTTTTTCCACACCCCACGATAGACGTGCATCAATAGTCTAACCCCAAGTCTCTCTACCCAGTGATATTTTACTCAATGGAGAATTCAATTCATGAAATATTTAACACCTAATATGCACAAACTATGCCCAACAACTAAATTCAAGCTAATAACTTCAATTAAAAATCGAGGTCAAGGTAGATGAAAAACTAAATTCATTATCAAACCTAGCATATAATGAAAAGATTTATCTCTTAGAAGAAGTTTAATATTTAAACTAAATCATACACCATTCGTCATATAAAAAAATTTATAACTATGAATAAAATAGGGAACAACCTTTAAATAAATTAACAATTCAAATATTTAAACATAAGATAACCATTTATGAACAATTCATAAATAATAGCTAACTATAAAACCTTTTATAGATTAGCTAACATTATGGACATTCCATAACTTTGAATATAACTCTTTATATTCAATTTAATATGAACTCTTTAATATTCTTCATTATATATATTTTTAACTTTAAATATATGATATTTTATGAATTATAAACAATTTATGATTCAAGTTCAATTATTTAAACATTTTACACAATTTAATACAATATACTAAGCATTATTTAAACCATGATCAAATCAATCATCAAAACTCCTTTTAATGTGGTTTAAATAATATCCCAAATAAGGCCCTTTAATTTGAACAATTCAAATTAAGTAATTATGAACAGTTCACAAATAAAATATAAACATTTTTAGATTTTGGAATTATTTATATAATTTATTAACATTTTAAAAACTAACCTTTTATGTTTATAAAATAATCCATTTTATTTATAATTTTTAAAATATTCCATACAAATTTAAAAGGTATTTTAAATATTGTCTTTTAATATTTAAGGAGGATTTAAATTTTTCAAAAGCATTTATTAATTAATTATAAACCCTTTATAATTAAGTAATTAATTAAAATTTTATTAATTAATAAAACTCCTTAAAATAAAATTTATTATAATTTATAAACCATTTATAAATTATTAATTCAATTCAAAATTGAAAATTTTGGAAAAACTATTTTTCCTCAACACCACAATTTGTGATAGGTCATTGTGTTGCTCTTGTTCGACTACCTTTATGAAACTTGACTAAGTAAAGGTAAAATTTTCCACCATAATGTAAACTACTTCATGGTGTTCTTTTTAAAGTCATTTTTAAATAACCATAGTGCTTGTGCAAAATGGAATCCACACCACACCCTAGTGAAGACTAGCTTGTTGTCTTGCATGCATTAATGCTTAACAAAAGAACCAAAAAAGTTTCCTCACCATGCCCTAGTGAATGAAGGATGGTTTTTTTAATGCTCTAACTCTTAATGCATGGTATGAAACGGTCAACCCCATGGCGTGGTAATGGTTTGGGCAAGCCATGGTGACGATTGAAGTGCTCTGTTTTATCGCGAACTTCATTTCTCAATCATGATTTCTTAAAACTAAGATCATAGCTCACTATTATACCATTATTGTATTTCATTCGAGTTTGATTAGAACTTAATCATGGTATTTAAAGAAAATGAAACCACAAATCCAGGATCACCATGGAATAAATATGAAACTGCATAAAATAGAAATTAAGAAATGTTGTAAACACACATATTGTTCATCAAAGAACCCTCTATAATATTCTTGATTTTCATGTGATATGCTTAATGAAGATCATAGTAGTGGCTAAGGATGAAGAAGAAGAGAGTTCCATTCATTTTAGGGGTTTATCCAAGTATATCCCACAACTTTTTTCACATGGAAGTGGCTTTATATAACACTTAAGGATGACATTTGGGTGTTGTAACATTTACTCATGTGATGTAACACATGAGTAAATATTATGTATGGTTCATGCATCCATCGTATGAATGAAACACCTCCCTCACATTTCATCTTAGGTAATGATTCTATTGGTCGGAGTGGATACTCAAGAGGGGGGTGAATTGAGTTCCAATTAAAAATTTATGTTTAAAAGATTTGTATTAAAATCCACCAATTCATAAAACAAGTTAAACTGTAGTGAATGTATAAAGATTATAAATGTTTAATCAATTTCTCAAAGATTGATTACTTCTCAGTTAACTTAATCTGAATATTAAGTTAGCTTTTGAAACTAACTTACTGGCTAACAATAATTACAAACACTTTCTAGTTTAACTATCAAAGTTACTTTAAAATAGATTTGAGTTTCAAAGTGAATAGCAGCAGAATATTGAAAATAGTTTAAAATAAAACTAAGATGCACAGTTGTTTTAAAACAAGAGGTTTAGTCTCAATCTGAGACTTATTCCTCTCAAACAGTTTATATAAAACTTTGATCCACACCCTGGATCGGGGTTTACAATAGTACTCAAACTGTCCAGGTCCTCAGACCTCTACCACAGTTCTACGTGGGAAAGCAATAATAACAACAGCTCATAGGCTTTCCAAGTCCTTAGACCTCTACCACTATCCACAGTGAGATACAAGAGTGTAAGGGAAATATTGAGTGAGGATTTAGAAATCCTCCAGTTCAGCTTAGGAGTCAGTGTGTGTTCAAACAGAGAGAAGCGCACACTGCTCATAATGTAGAGAAAAGGATGATCACATTCGAGCAAGAAAATAGATATGAGTTTAGAATGCTATTGTGTGATGCTAATGCAGTTCTGGACTCCTTTTGATTGAAGAAGATGAAGCTTTGAGTCCTTCTCTGGAAGTTGTGTGGAAAATAGAGTGTCGCGATTCTGCTTGTGTTCTCCGTGAAGTTCAGTCGACTGAAGATGTTCTTTAGACTTTAAATATGCTTTGTGTTTCCAGCCGTTTCAAGTTTCATGTAGTGTGCCTTTATTCTGAAACTTCCTCCAAGTATGTTCTACATTCTTGTGCTCACTTCCTTACCTTTTGTTTCTGTATTGTGTGTACTGATTCTTGGTCACACTTCGCTTTTAACTTGGAATGCACGTGTTGGAGCCGACAGGTTTCATGTGTTCTATACCTCGTACCTCGTACTGTCTAATTATATGTCTACAATGAAACATTAATTATGTCAGTGCATTAAAGGCATCAAATATGACCGTTAGAAATTAACTTGAAAAATGAAAAAGTAGTTTAAGAAACGGTGTCACAGTAAGTCATGGAAACGGTGTCTCCTTCACACGGTGTCTGAGTGTGAAGGTGTCTCGTGGTCATGGTGTCTGGTTCATGGTGTCTCAGGGTCATGGTATCTTGTTCACGGTGTCCTATTCATGGTGTCTTGTTCACGGTGTCTTGTTTACGGTGTCTGGATTCATGGTGTCTTGTTCACGGTGTCTTGTTTACGGTGTATGGCTTCATGGTGTCTTGTTCACGGTTTCTTGTTTACGGTGTCTCGTTCACGGTGTCTGGCTTCATGGTGTCTTGTTCATAGTGTCAGAAATACATATCCAGTGGTAGGCTCATGGTGTCTTAGACTTTCCAAAGTAATTATATGCAGACTTAAATAAATATGATAATAAAAAGGATTAAACTTAAGAATTTGTTAAAGAAGGTATTTTGAGAGTAGATTAAAGATAGTATAAAGTAAGTAAACTGAATATAGAGCAATTAAGATCTTGCATGGCTTTTCTTAAAGCATGAGAAAACTTTAGATATAAATACACATGATCTAGATTGAATAAGATTTAGAATAATTAATACATGATTAAATAATATTTGTGATCATTAAAACATGATTAAAACATGAGGATTCCAAAAATCTCTCCATTTTTGATGATCACAAATCATGTATAGTTAAAGAGTATATAGGATTCAACTATAAAGATAAATTTCTAACATAGTTTATAGAAACTTCTCCCCCTTTTGGGATTATGAAAAAGATAAACTAAGAGAGGGAAAAAAGTGTCACAGTCCATTAATAGCAAATAAGTGACAGTACATCAAAAGAAAAACAATACACAAAAAATAGCATCCCTATCAAAAAGAGTAAACATTGTTCTTCTTCAAGGGATGGCATGATCTTTGCCTTTTACAGTAGCAGAAGAGGAATCCATAGGGGTAGTGGTTGAGGTAGAAGAAGGCATAGATGTGGTTGATAAAGAGGGTAAAGGAAGGACTTCAAATACTGATGGAGCCAAGGTAGGAGTAGTAGAAGATCTAGTCAGTTGCTGCTCAAGAATCACAGCCCTGATCTGACTGATTGCTTGGTCGACAGACATGGTGGTTAAGGCTAAGTCAGAGGTGAAGGTAGGAATCCCTGGTCTAAGAGGTGCAGCCGCTGGAGCAACAATACCTATACTCTGAACATAAAGATAGGGCCAGAGGAGTTTGATGAAATTGGTAATGATCTCTCCTCCATACTGCATGGATTTCTCAAAATCTTCCTTGTTTTCCATAAACTTGTCCAACAAATGAGTAAACTCTGTGAGTTTTTGGACTTGGTTCTTGAAAGATTGAGTCACAGGAGGAATCCGTAGATTTTCTACAAGGTATTTGAAATGGTTTGTCATATCGGTCTTGGAGAAAATTTTGTTGAAGTATAAATCCACTTTCTTGGAAATCTTTTGTTGAGCATCATTAGCAATTTTGGAGTAGATTTGTACTAAGTCAAGAACTCTATCACTATTTTTGACTAATTCAGATAAAGAAGCCACATTAAATCCACTGAAGACATTCTGAAGCTCTTCTTTAACTACAGATCTGAGCAGATCACTGTCCAAGAAGGGTTTAGAGGATTGACTAGATGCTTTGACAGCTGTGGTTAGAGATTTTTGTTGATTCAACACCTTTTGAAGACATCATGTGTACTCATCAGTGAGTTTATTGAGGTTGTCAACAAGCTCTTTTATTTCCTTCACAATTTTCTTATTCTTTTTAGCAATCTTTTCATCTAAGGATACAAGATAAGGTTGAATCTGAGACACACCAACTTGTGGGATTTGAGGAGCAGCAAGTTCTATAGGAGGAGCAATAGATTCAGATCTTGAATTCAGCTCTTTCTACATGTCTTCAATCATACTTATTAGGGACTTAACTTCATTACTGAGCAGCTTATTTTCAACTCTTACCTCTTGAATCTCATGGAGCATCTTAGTTTGTATTTTCCAAATGATATTATCCAATAATAGTGAGGCGTCTATCTCACTTAAATTTGTCATAGGAAGAGGTTGGGTATTCATGAGTTTATCAACTCCAGATAAGAGAGTATCTCTAAATTCCTTCAGATCATCCTTACTCACAAAGGATGGTTGTTCAGATAAGGGTTCAGGATTAGAAACTGGTACAGGGTCAGATTCCATCTCAGGTGCAAAACTGGAGACTGATTTCAACTGAAATAGGGAGAAAATATCAAGCCCGGTTGTTGTAACTTGCTGAGACTCATTCATATCATAGAAACTAGGAAATTTGTACTAAATGTCTACAGGACTTGACTCAATTGGATGTGAGGCTTTAGAAGACTCAAGATTTGGGGTTTTCTCCCCCTCAAAAGGTGCCTCCTTCTCAGGACTGAGAGGCTTAGGAGATTGTTCTAAATACACAGATTTGGCTCTAAGTTCCTCACTCATTTACTATCTATCCTGTTGAAAAGATATCTCTATTCATTCTTCAGCAGAAGGTATGATTTCAGGAATAGATTGTTCTATAGGGAGTTCCTCAAGATTGACCTCTTGCGGAATAGGCAACTCTTCCACTATAGGCTCTTCTATTGTAGGCTCTTCCAAGGCATGCTTTTCTAAATCTTTGGCAACTGATTCTGTTACAGTCTCGGGTTGAGTTTCCAAACTAACGACTTCTTTAAGAGTAGGGACTTCTTCTTCAAGAACTTCATGAGAAACAGTAGTTTTATCTTCCTCAAAAACAACAGCCTCCTTAGGTGGCACTTCAGCTTCTTCTTCCTCTTCTTCAGGATACTCAACAAGCTCATTTGGTTCCAAACCAGGATCAGAAATGTCTTTTGGCCTTGAGGGATAATCGACAGGATTGAAATTCTCATAAACCTTATCATTGTCTTCTACCCATTCCTTTTTCCAAGGATTCCATATTATCTTCATTATCTTTATGGTAGATTTTGAGAGGTAGTACTCATAGTCCATAATCACTTCCTCATCGGGTCCAAACACACCTTTTGCAAGAAGCATAGCTGATATAATCCAAGATTAGAACAGAGAAGTTGACTTGGATGTGACTTTGATCAACTCACATATATGGTGAATGATATACTTGCACAGGTTGATCTTATGTCCATTTTTCATGAGGTGAATCAAAAACAAATCTTGATATTTTAACATAGAAAAATAACATTTTATTGGACTTACCAAATTTTGTAAAAACTTAAATATAAGCCTTTTTTCTCCATCTAATTCAGCAGTGATGGCTCTTCTCTAGGTGCCATTTCTAGTTAGGGTTTTCATAACATCTTCTAGATCAAATAAATCAGTTGAAGGTGGAGGTCCTCTCTAATAATCCTCACATATACCTTCATGAGGTATCTTAAGGCATGCAACCCATAACCTCAAAGAGAAAGAACATCTTTGTCCATTGATTCGGCTCCTTACAACATAACTTTCACCAGAATCAAATGAGAACTGTACGTATTGATAAAATTGATCCACTAACCTAGGATAGATGGGTCTATCCTCCTTCGAGAATCATTCTAACCAACCTTGTTGTTCTAACACTTTCAATACTAGCGACTTACTAGACCGAAGCCACTTTGAGCGAATTTCTTTCTCAGGTACAACAATGCGGTTTACCAGATTCGGATTTAAAGGCCCTTTAGGTGTCATCTTAGGTGCAATCTTCTTCTTCTTCAAGCTACACTTCTCAGGTGTCGATGATGACGGTCGTTTCATTCTTGGCATTCACTGAAGGTTCGAGTGAGAGAAGGGTTGCAAGGATGAAGAAGGGTTTGAAAAGGCTAGGTAGAAGAAACCTCGAGTGAAGAATCGAGTGATACTTGATTTGTTTTATCATTTAGGAATATCAAACATCGCTAAAATAAAAACACAGGAAACATAAAATAGGTGAAATAATAATTACCATGATGGGAAAAAAGAAAATGAAAAGAAAAGGATTTTTATGGTGAGACTATGACTGGTCATGATGGTGAGACAGTGAGTGAGTTTCACGGTGAGACCGTGAGTGAGTTTTTCAGTGTGCGTTATGGTGAGACGGTAAATGTCAGATCGTAAGTACAAAATGATAACAGTGAGACCGTAAACATAAAACTTTATGGTGAGATAGTAAACATCAGAGACAGTAACTGAGAAACTGTAATCATGAAATAGCAAATTATAACATAGTAAGATATCGCACAGTAAGACCTGAAACAGTAATAAGCAAGGTCTCTATTTGAGATTTATCATGCCTAGTTTATGTATGATGTAGTCTATTCTCTCAGAATTTAATGGTTTGGTGAATATATCATCAAGTTGATATTCAGTACCAATGAAATCCAAAGTGATATCACCTTTTTGATAATGATCTCTCAAAAAGTGATATCTTACATCAATATGCTTTGTCCTAGAATGTGAAATAGGATTCTTTGAGATATTAATAGCACTTGTGTTGTCACAATTTATAGGTACATGTCTGAATTGATATCCATAATCTAGTAATGTGTGTTTCATCCACAAAATTTGTGCACAACAACTGTCAGCAGCTATGTATTCAGCTTCTATAGTAGATAATGCAACAGAATTTTGTTTCTTACTACACTATGATACTAGTGACTTGCCTAAAAGGTGACATGTTCCAGAGGTGCTTTTTCTATCTAACTTACAGCCACCGAAGTTAGCATCGGAGTAACTAACTAATTCAAAATATTTTCCTTTGGGATAGAACAGTCCTAGATTGGGTGTATGTTTGAGGTATTTGAAAATTCTCTTTACATCATTTAGATGAGATTCCTTAGGGTTTTCTTGAAAACGAGCACACATACACACACTAAACATAATGTCAGGACAACTAGCAGTTAAGTAAAGTAAACTTCCAATCATTCCTCTATAAGTGGTTTGATCAACAGATTTTCAATCTTCATCAAGATCCAACTTACAAGTGGTACTCATGGGAGTGTCACTACTTTTAGTGATATCTAATCCAAAATGTTTTAGAAGATCCTTTGTATATTTACTTTGATTTAAAATAATACCATTTTCATTTTGAAAAACTTGAAATCCAAGAAAAAATTTGAGTTCTCCCATTAAACTCATTTCAAATTCGTTTTGCATCATTTTAGAAAAATAAACACATAAAGAATTTTTCAAAGAGCCAAAAATAATGTCATCTACATAAATTTGAACAACTAAAACATCATTAGAAATTTGTTTTATAAAGAGGGTAGTATCAGCTATTCCTTTTGTAAATCCTTTGGAAATAAGAAAAGTACTCAATCTATCATACCAATCTCTTGGAGCTTGCTTTAAACCATATAAAGCTTTCGATAGTTTAAAAATATGATTTGGAAAATGAGGGTTTGTAAATACAAAGGGTTGTTCAACAAAAACATCCTCAGCTATATACTCAATTAAGAATGCACTCTTGACATCCATTTGATATAGTTTGAAATTCATATGTGCAGCAAAGGCAAGCAAGATTCTGATGGCTTCAAATCTAGCTACTGGAGAAAATGTCTCCTCATAGTAAATTCCTTCTTCTTGACTATAGCCTTGTGCAACAAGTCTAGCATTATTTCTAACTATGTTACCAGCTTCATCAACTTTATTCTTAAAAACCTATTTAGTCCCTATGGTCAAAGTGCCCTTAGGTCTGTCTACTAATTCCCGGACTTTATTTCTATCAAATTGATTTAATTCTTCTTGCATAGACATCACCCAAAATTCATCATTGATTGTATCATTGATATTTTTAGGTTTAAGATGTGAAAGAAAAGCTTGATGTTCAACCTGATTTCTTAGAGAATCTATCATTTGTGTTCCTATATCTAAATCTCCTACTACAGCATCTAGAGGATGATTTTTAAGGTTCCAAGTTGGTCTAGAAAAGATAGGGCTAGAGATTTCAGGTTCATTTACAGGTTCGGGTTCAACAGAAGCAGATTCTAGAATATTTTTAGAACTGGTTGTCTTAACAACAGGTTCACTGTTTTTGTCATTAGCATCTAGAATGGACATATCTTCTTTAAGATTTTCAAGAGGAGTCTTAGGGTCATGTGGATTAGTTTTATCAAATTTGATGTGTACAGATTCTTCTACACATTTGGTTCTCTTATTGAATACTCTATAGGCTTTACTTGATATTGAGTAACCTAGAAAAATTCCTTCATCAATTTTGGAATAAAATTTGTCAAGATTATCTTTAGTATTAAGGATAAAGACTTTGCAACCAAAAACTCTAAATTAGTTAACCTTAGGCTTCCTATTGTTCCAAATCTCATAAGGGGTCTTTTTAAGAATTTGTCTAATCAAGACTCTATTGATAATGTAACAAGCTGTATTAATGGCTTCAGCCCAAAAGTAAATTGGTAAATCATATTCATTGAGCATTGTCCTAGAAATATCTTGAAGAGTCCTATTTCTTCTTTCTACTACACCATTCTGTTGAGGTGTTCTAGGAGTAGAGAAGTTGTGACTATAGCCATTATGTGAGCAATAAGATTCAAACTCTTGATTTTCAAACTCAATACCATGATCACTTCTCAAGGTATTGATCCTAAGTCCACTAAGGTTTTATACAGACTTGGAATATTTAATAAAGAACAAGCTTCACTTTTGTGAACTGGAAAATATACCCAAGTTTACCAAGAAAACTCATTTATGAGAACATAGACATAGTGCTTCACATTTAATCTAGAAACTCTAGATGGTCCAAATAAATCCATGTGAACCAACTTGAGAGGTTGAGAAGTAGAAACCTCTTTCTTTTATTTGAAAGAAACTTTATGTTACTTTCCCTTTTGACGGGGATTACAAACTTTGTCAGCTGGGAATTCAAGTTTAGGTAGGTCTCTAACTAAGTTCTTCCTAGTCAGTTTTCTAAGTGAGTGTATATTGCAGTGTCCTAATATTCTATGCCAAAGCCAAGATTCTTTATGAAAGGCATTTAAATAGGTAATGTTTTATTTAGCTAAAGAATTCAAATTCACTGCATAAACATTTTCATTTCTCAATGCAATAAATACCAAAATATTTTTAGAATCAAATACATTGAAAGCATCATTTTCAAATTTAACATTGAAACCATCATCACACAATTGATAGATGCTTAACAGATTATACTTTAGTCCATCAACAAATAAAATTTTAGATATTAATATTGAATCAGTGTTACCAATCTGGCTTAAGCCGATGATCTTTCCATTTAAGTTATCCCCAAAGGTGACATATCCTCCATCAACTTTAATTCAGCATCTAAAACATGAAAAGTCTCATGTCATATGCCTTAATCATCCACTGTCCAAGTACCATATCTTCCTATATGAACTTTTTAAGCAGGTTTCCTATAACACAATTTTAGATAGAAAATGATTTTAATACCCAGATTTTCTTGGGTCCAGATAGGTTATCAAGAAGAACTTTTGGTACCCAGATTTGTCTAATGGGTTTCATATAATCAGTAGTTTTAAAATATTTTTAAATATGAACTTTTTTTGATCTATAACTATGTGAGTAGCTAGTTAAGACATAAGAATTTTTAGAACTGGAACTAGCAGCATGCTGTCCAGATTTAGGAATAAATCTATTCTTTGTAATCTATCTTTGTCCAGGCTGATAGCCTAAACTAGTAGTATATTTTGGTGCTAGTTGTTTTCCTAGCATTTGTGTGAGTGTGTCCTTTCCATTAGTAAATTTTTCTAAATCTTTCCCGATTTGCTCATTAGACAATTTCAGTTCAGTATTCACTTTGAGTAGTTGAGCATTCTTTTCCTTTTCTACTTCTAGTACATATTTGACAGTGATAGTTAAAGCATGTTGTTTCTTTAAGGCTTTATACTTGTCTTTCAACTCATTGCAGGTATCCTCTAGCATGTTACAGTATTCAAATAATTCTTCACTAGACATGTTTTCAGAATCAGAATCAGAATTATCTCCAGAATAATAATAATTTAAAGCAGGAGTATCCAATGTTACCTCAGATGTGTTTGTCATGAAACACATATTAGATTTTTGAGATTTTTCATCCTAAGCGGAATCAGAATCACTTGAACTGTCTTTTGAAGCACT
Source organism: Viscum album (assembly GCA_963277665.1). Lineage (NCBI taxonomy): Eukaryota > Viridiplantae > Streptophyta > Magnoliopsida > Santalales > Viscaceae > Viscum > Viscum album. The sequence goes on along the minus strand of OY728132.1, from coordinate 750,481,548 downwards.
CTGGGTTGCTTACATATCTTTCTTGTATTTGTTGTCCTTGTACTCATATTTATTCTTTTACTTTAACTTCGGACAGTCAGCTTTTACATGTCCTTTTATCTTGAATTTGTAGCAGACTATATCATCACCCTTATCAGTCCTTTTCCAATCCTTCTTCAAATGACCTTTATTGTCATACTTTTCCTTGTAGTTGGATTTTCTGAAAAACTTCTTTTTTCTATAAAACTTCTTAAATCGTCTGGCTATCTGATCCATTTTAGCATCACTGTCAGATGCACTCTCTTCACTACTAGAACTATCACTTACAGCTTGAATTTTCTCTTTGTCCTTGATTTTTAAAGAAGAGGTCTTGAAGGATACTGATTTTTTTCTTGGTTCATCATCTTCTTCTTTGTTTACTTTCAATTCTTCTTTATACATCATCAACTTACCAATCATCTCCTTGACAGGTAACATGCCAATGTCACATGATTATCTTATTGAAACCGATGTGCCTCTCCATCTTTCTGGCAGGCATCTTAGTATCCTCATGATTTTCTCCTTTGCTGGAACAGCTTTTCCCAGTGAGCTCATTATATTAACTATCTCATTAAACCTGAGATACATATCAGAAATAGATTCATCATATTTCATTTTAAAATTATCATACTTAATAGTGTATATATTTAGTCTCATTTCTTTAACATTGGTTGTTCCCTCATGGGAAATAGCCAGAGTATCTCATATTTCATAAGCAGTCTTACAAGAAGATATTCAATTAAATTATTCATCTCCTAAATCACAATATAGGGCATTCATTGCTTTACAATTATTATTGTAAGCAACTTTAGTATGTTCATCCCAAGTAGTTCTAACAGTTTTTGGAATCTTATATTGAGTCTCTATAGCAATCCAAATGTCAAATCTCATACTTTCTAAATGAATTTTCATTTTGATTTTCCATTGGGAATAATTTACATCATTAAAGAAGGGTGGCCCGTTGGTATCTACGCCTTCTAATCTATTATCCATACTAAGATTTTAGCAAATATATTTAAAGAGATAAAATTTATAAATAACAAAAATTTTGAGATCTTTAAGATACAACTAAAATCACAGTTGAAAACTTTTCACAAACAGAAAGTTTTGAAAAACTTTTAACACACCTATGATACCAAATGTTGGTCAGATTTGATACTCAAGAGGGGGGTGAATTGATTTCCAATTAAAAATTTCTATTTAAAATATTTGTATTAAAATCCCCCAATTCATAAAACAAGTTAAACTGTAGTGAATTTATAAAGATTGTAAATATTCAATTAGTTTCTCAAAGATTGATTACTTCTCAGTTAACTTAATCTGAAGATTAAGTTAGCTTTTGAAACTAATTTACTGGCTAACAATAATTACAAACACTTGCTAGTTTAACTATCAAAGTTACTTTAAAACAGATTTGAGTTTCAAAGTGAATAGCAGCAGAATATTGAAAATAGTTTAAACTAAAACTAAGATGCATAGCAGTTTTAAAATAAGAGGTTCAGTCTCAAGCTGAGACTTATTCCTCTCAAACATTTTATATAAAACTTTGATCCACACCCTGGATTGGGGTTTACAACAGTACTCAGACTGTCCAGGTCCTCAGACCTCTACCATAGTTCTATGTGGGAAAGCAATAATAACAATAGCTCACAGGTAGTCCAGGTCCTCAGACCTCTACCACTATCCACAGTGGGATACAAGAGTGTAAGGGAAATATTGAGTGAGGATTTATAAATCCTCTAGTTCAGCTTAGGAGTTAGTGTGTGTTCAAACAGATAAAAGCACGCACTGCTTGTAATGTAGAGAAAAGGATGATCACAGTCGAGAAAGAAAATAGAGATGAGTTTAGAATGCTCTTGTGTGATGCTAATGCAGTTCTGGACTCCTTTTGATTGAAGCAAATGAAGCTTTGAGTCCTTCTCTGGAAGTTTTGTGGAAAACAGAGTGTCGTGATTCTGCTTGTGTTCTCCGTGAAGTTCAGTCGAGTGAAGATGTTCTTTAGACTTCAAATATGCTTTGTGTGTCCATCTGTGTCAAGTTGCATGCAGTGTGCCTTTCTTTTGAAACTTCCTCCAAGTATGTTCTACGTTCTTGTGCTCACTTTATTACTTTTTGTTTCTGTATTGCGTGTACTGATTCTTGGTCATACTTCGCTTTTAACTTGGAATGCACCTGTTGGAGCTGACAGGTTGCATGTGTCCTGAACCTCGTACCTCGTACTGTCTGATGATATGTCTACAATGAAACATTAATTATTTCAGTGCATTAAAGGCATCAAATATGACCATTAGAAATTAAATTGAAAAATGACAAAGTAGTTTAATAAATGGTGTCACAGTAAGTCATAGAAACGGTGTCTCCTTCACACGGTGTCTGAGTGTCACGGTGTCTCGCGGTCACAGTGTCTTGTTCTCAGTGTCTCAGAATCACGGTGTCTTGTTCACGGTGTCTGGCTTCATGGTGTCTTGTTCACAGTGTCTTGTTCACGGTGTCTTGTTCACGGTGTCTTGTTTACGGTGTCTTGTTCATGGTGTCTGGCTTCACAGTGTCTTGTTCACGGTATCAGAAATACATAGTCAGTGGTAGACTCACGATGTCTTAGACTTTCCAAAGTAACTATGTGCATACTTAAATAAATATGATAATAGAAAGGATTAGACTTAATCATTTGTTAAAGAAGGTATTTTGAGAGTATATTAAAGATAGTATAAAGTAAGTAAACTGAATATAGAGAAATTAAGATCTTGCATGGATTTTCTTAAAGAATGAGAAAACTTTAGATGTAAATACACATGATATATATTGAATAAGATTTAGAATAATTAATACGTGATTAAATAATATTTGTGATCATTAAAACATGATTAAAACATGAGGAGTCCAACAGATTCATTTAATGATAGCCTGTGTGGGAGAGGTATGGTAACCACATTATTAAGAGCAACCAAACAGATTGATATGGCCATGCATTGCATGCAGGCGGTTGCTTTAGGGCATATCTCCTTTAGATGAAATTTCATCTCATGAATTTCTCACTTAGTAATCTCTAAGACGGGAGATTATAAGGGCATACCCACAAGTAAGAATTCCACATGTTTACATGTCATTGGAAATTCCTATCTGCAAACATGTGTAATAATCCTTAGACTTTAATATTATTATCAATACATATCATTACATGTGTACTTTGATGTATTGATGAAAACTATGAAGTTATATGTTTATGGTGAAGTAGGATGTGTTTGGAGCATCATGAATGATATCTTTTAATGAATAACTCGATGAAGGATTTTTTTTATTTCTTCTTTATAAAAGTTGATATCTCGACCCTTTGATTATAATTAAATTTTTGAATTAAATTTTATGGTCATGATGTATTGACAGGATCATTTCAAATAGTCAAAGAAAAATGTATCGAGCATATAGGTTGATAACATGGGTATACAACCTGCTTGATGAGATATTAAGACAAAGGGATGATATTACATAGTGAACGTTTGTATGTGGTTGTCGTTGTTGCAAAATTAATTTCTTCCTCTTTGGTGCTTTTACATGTAGGTGTGTCCACCTTAAGTCACTGAGGAAGAAACCTATAGGGTCACACACTTGGCGTTTCTATTGATCTAAATTAAATTCTATCTAAATTTAATTATTAGAATAAATATTATTATTCAGACCCTTGAATAGTATTTGTTTGGGATTTATTTATCGCATATATTCAGTCACCATATTTATGTGTGAGTTGAATATAAAATAAATATTTATTCACAAGACCGTGAATATTATTTATTTATTTAAAGAAATTGTATTTATTTTATCTACAAGTTTAGCACATGTTAAATAAATAATAACATTATTATTATTATTTAGACATGGGATTTGATAGGGATTAAGAGAATAGCAATGGGCATATGTGCAATTAATTAGCTTCTAATCTAGCTCTTTAAATAACCGATTATATCATTTATTGTGGTTAGAGGTTGTTGCAAACAACATATCCCTTCTAGAGATTCTCTCAACCCTATAGAGGATATTCTATATAATTCTCCCAAAAACTGAGAGCTTTCACATTTATCATCTTCTCAAGAATGAGAGAACAAGAATCAATCCTTCTAAGGATTGCGTGGTGATCAAAGGGAGCGACGCAAGATGATCGGTACTGCCATGCTAGCACCTAGAGCACCATCAACGATGCTTTGAAATATTAGGAGCATGTGTGGATCACCACTAGAGGGATTCTTCTTTGGATCCTCTCGATGCAATGATAGTACAATCGAATAGAGGTTTGTATGATCAACAACCTCTTCGAAAAAAGAATTCCCAAGACTAATGTAATTCTTTTAAATAAATTAATTATGAATTTAACATGAAAATATCATCTCTCTTGGTAGTGATCTTTGTCAATCTTCATCAGATTTAATTCATTGTTCATGGTGTTTATCATCATGTACATTGTGGATTGTTCATTGAAACAGACAAAAGATGAGTTGGCCATGACCCAATGGGTGCTTTTGCTATGTTCGGAACCTTCAACAGGATGAATGGAGATTAAACAAAGAGTTGAAGTAAAATCTATTACCTTTTTAAGTGGAAGAACTACTAAAAGGGAGTTGAAACGGTGGAGAACCATTGAAGAAAATAAGGTAAAAATGAGAAAAATATAAGGATAAGAGGAATGAAAAAATAAAAGAAATTGAGAAAGAAGTTAGAGAAGAAAAACCATAGTCATATAAACCAGCATTACCATTCTCGAAGAGATAAAGGTAAGTGAAATTTGAGGAAAAGATAAGTAAGTTTCTAGAAATTTTCAAGAAACTTCAAATTAACATTCTCTTTGTAGTAACTTTGGTGAATATGTCCACATATGTGAAGTTCATGAAAGATTTGGATACAAACAAGAAAAATTCAGAGGAGATTAGTACAATTGCTCTCATGGGGAAATGCTCAATGGTAGTGTTAAGAAGTTTTCTAAAAGAGCACCAAGATCTTAATATTTTTTTATATTGGATCTTGTGATTTTGGAAAAGTTTTGTGTGATTTGGGAGTGAGTGTGTTTTAGTCCAAAAAAATTATACATTCAATGTCCCTTGTTTTGGGGCCCAGCGCAATGAGCTGGACAAATAGGGTGTTTAAGATGTGAATGTAGTTAGTCAATGATGATAACTACACCATTTGAAGAGTTTATAATTTTATCTCCAAGAAAGTCTTGTTGTGTGGTGGCTTGGCATATTACAACTTTGTTAGAGTATCATAAATTTCTCTCACCATTTTTTGTGATACTTGATAGGGCCACATCCATCAAAACCAAATGAATGTTGGTTATAACATTCCCATTCATGTCATTATACTTTTTTTCTATCACACCAATTCATTCTTCATCAATTGTTGTTAAGCATTTATCCTTTTATAAGATCGCTTTCATCTTTATCTTCTATAATGAAAAATTATTCTCGGTAAAATTTTCAATTTCAAATTTTGATGTCATTTGGATATAACGTTTGTTCAAAAAAATCATTGTTGCATAATGATGTATGTAATAATATCAATAAAACTTCTCTGATGTGAAATATCAATAAGAGTCGTAGTCACAGAACATACTCAAAATTATAATAATTATTAATGCCTACAAAATGTGAAGAGCATCGTATTAAAAAACTTTCATTTGATACCATTTGTTATAACCAAAATGGTTTGACTCATTATAGGGGCGATATTGAGATAATAAAATGAAATACAAAAAATATAGAAATAGAATAACACCAAGATGTGACATGGAAAACACCATAAATAATTATGGGGTTAAAACCCAAAGAAGAGAATAAGAATTTCACTATAAATACATGTAAGTGCAAACACCCTCTCAATATTATAAGAAGAAAACCTCACAAGTATTTTCTCATGAATAATTGGAGGATCACTTCACAAATACCACATTGGAATTTTATTACGCAACTTAAAATGAGTGACTAAATGGGGAGGTAAAGAGCTCAATTTATAAGCAAATTCTTCACACATTTGATTGTTACTCTCCATAATGAATAATTACACCCTGAGATCAAGACACATTTTTCTAGTCAATGCACATCTTGCCATCAATTACAATCTCATTTTAAAAAATAAATCATGCACACGTGCACCTACACGCACACACACGCACACTCATATAATTGTTATATAAAATAACCATCATATACATATATATGTATATATGATGATTATTTTAATAAACCTTTGTATATTAATTTGTGTTTAAGGAATAATATATATTTATGCACGTGTGTGTTTATATACAATGATTATTTATAAAAATTATCATGTAGATAAACAAGATGTAATGTATACCTTATTATGTAATATAGTGACATGAAAGTGTAAGATTGGAGAAAATTGAAACGAATGAAACTTTAAACTGAGAAGGATAATTCACTTGTCTCCTCTATGTGTTGGTATTTGAGAGGTTTTGAGTATTCCTGTGCGTATTTAGTATAGATTTTTCTATACGTATTTAATATAGATTTTCGTTGTTTATCCGGCCATGCATGGGGGCACCTAGGTGATATAATGAAGTATCGGGGGAGTTCTCGAATTTCATGGAAGACCGGGGCGGGAATGTGGTCAAATTATAAATAAAGTATGGTGGCTTCTCCTCCTCCACTTCTTAACATAATATCATTACACCATCGATCTGCTCTGGTGTGCGTTCTCCACCTGGAAGCTAAGAATTCGATCTCTATTACCCAATTTTCGAATCCTAAGCCTCTTGCTTGAATCTTTAACTCGAGTTTTTTCGAACGGATTGCCTAGAGGAGAGTTGCTGGCCGTTCGTCGCAATGATCGTCAGTCAGAAAATGATATCTGAAACAGAATTTATCTGTTCCCCTAACATCCCTGTCTTGGATGTTCCTTGCATGCGCGTTGCCCGGGCAAACAGCCTTCATATCGAAGGAATCTTGGAGGCTCCCTCACCACCATCCCCGATCTTTGGCGAAGCTCTGATATCGGATTCGGTCGCAATTGAAGCGTCGCACCATGAATCGGTAACTATTTTTTTTCTGAATCAATTAATTTTATTTAGATTTGTGTTTTTGCTTCCTGATTGCTATGGCTTGTGTCTAAGCGTTTTCTTGATCTAGGCTCCTTTTCTTTTTTGTTTTTGAAGTGCTGCGTTTTTATCAAATTCACTTTCTAGGTTTTTTGGATTCTTTTCAAAACGTAATGCTATGCAGTTCGAGATTCTTCTTCTTCTTTAAATCTTATTCTGTCACAAAGAATATGTCTAGTTGTGATCTTTATGCTCCCGACTCACGCCACTTCCTTGAAAATAACACTGAATTCTTGTTGTAACCGATGTAAGTTATTAAGGAGATGGACGTTTGTGGAAGCTTTTTGCTCTTTTATATTAGGTCTTTGGAAACTCTATGCAGCTACTGCTTTCAAAGATTAAATACAACATCCCATTAAATAACTAAAATGATTTGATAGCTAAGTGGAATGGAAGCAAGGCGCGTGAGTTTTTAATCTGTTAAACCATTCCAGTGTATGGGCTTAGAAAACGTGGAGAAACATTTATAAAATCCACCATCACATGATAGAATTCTGCTATTTCATGTTTAAGTGTGAAGTTATGTGATGTGCTATCACTCAAACAAAATTATAAGCTCTTATCAAATCATGCATTTGGTGATATATCTGCAAACCGTACTTTGAATATTGCATTTTACAGTGGTACTACGGAAACCTCTCAAAGAATCCTATACTGATCCGTGTGGTGATAAATCTATGTGAAGCTATTGTCACACATTGCTGGTCTAATGTTGCACTGCAGCATTGCTGCACCTATTCTGTGCAATTGCATATCTCTGTTTTGCATTTCCTTGACAACTAGGAAATTGGAGGAGAAGTAGACCAGCTCTCTTGTTCTGTTGACAAAGAGAAGTGTTGAAACCTGTTTTTATTATTCTGAGTATTTCCGAGTCCCACATCGAAATACCCCTTTATGTATTCCGTATTTTCAATCTATAAAAGAAGGCATCCGCCTCACCTTGAAGTAAGGAGATTACCTCTTCTACATGGTATCAGAGGGAATATACTCCCGAGCCCTCTCGCTATCTTTTTTTTTTCTCCTTCTCTCGGGTCTGCCCTAGGTGGCCACCCTCTTCCCCGGCGCCTCCCTTCCCCGGCGACTCCCTCCTGGACTCCCGCCCGGCGGCCCTCAGTTTGCGCTGCTCCGGCGGACTCCCCCCCGCCCCTGCATCTCCTGCCGGCGCGACTCGACTCCCGACCCAGGCGCGGCTCCCAGCTCCCGACCCAGCCGGCGCGCGCTCCTCCTGCGCACGAGCCCTGTATAAGAGGTAATCTCTTTACCTCAAGGTGAGGTGGAGGCCTTCTTTTATAGATTGAAAATACGGAATACATAAAGGGGTATTCCGATGTGGGACTCGGAAATACCCAGAATAATAAAAACAGGTTTCAACACTCCCCCTCAAGCTAGACATGCCCAGCTTGGAACACGAGTCCCACAAAAGAAAGATAACATTAAGAAAAGACCAGACATACTCCCCCTCAAGCTGGGTCGCAGATGCTGTGGATGCCCAGCTTGGAACTGAGCGAGGCGAGGCGAGCTCCTGGGAGACCTTTGGTAAAGATGTCAGCAAGTTGGTCTGCCGTCGGGATGTGGCTAAGGCGGACATGATGTCAGCAAGCTGGTCTGTCGTCGGAGCAGGAGAGGCGGAGCCGACCGGAACGTCCGCCCTCCCCAGGCGGTCCTCCTGTGCGCGCAGCACCTCCCACGAATCCCCCGACGGCCCACCCTCATACCGGCGCCGCTTCCTCGAGCAACTGCCCCCCCCCCCCTCCCCGGTGGCTCTGTCCCGGGCTCCTCCGGCAACTGCCAGCTCTGCACCAGCCGACTTCCGCTCCTCCAGGCCGCCCGGCTCCCTCTCCAGGCAGTTCCCTCTAGGCAGACCGGTGCCTCCCGGCGAACCGGTCCCGGCGGCCCCCTTCAGGCAGCCCAGCTCCCTCCCGGCGAACCGGTTCAAGCGGCTCCCTCCCGGTGACCTGGCTCTTCCTGCGCACAGCTAGCCTCGCCTCCCGGCACCTCTCCCGCTGATTCCAGTGTTGCCCACAACTGCGTCCTACACCGCTATCCGACACTTCCATGGTAGCCTCTTTAGCTCTACCCCAGATGATCACTGCCTCCACCCGCCTTGTCGGTCGTGATAGTGGCCATTCCGGCCCCCGTGGTCGTGGTCGTTGGAGCGGTCGTCCACGTCCACTTTGTCACCACTGTGGCAAGCTCGGCCACCTGCTTGATCAATGTTGGATTCTTCATGGGCGCCCTTCTCAGCACCTGCGGCGGGGTCAGTCCAGGTGGCTCCCTCCTCAGTCGCCACTCTCCCATCATCTTTGGCCCCGTCTATGGCGGACTTCCGGCTGAGTAATGATCCTCGGACCCCTGCCGGCCCTGGTCCTTCTTTGGCTTCTCTAGCCCATTCTGCTGCTTCCGCCGCCTTTGTTGGTCGTCGCTCCTCTGCTTGGCTACTCGACTTAGGTGCCTCTGACCACCTCACCGGTGATGCTGGTATGCTAATCTCCTACTGTCCTTATAACGATCCATCAGCCATCACTGTCGCCAATGGCTTCACTATCCCCATTGCGGGTTTCGGTGCATGCTCCCTGACATCATCACTTCACTTGCCCTCTGTGGCACATGTGTCTCGCAGTCCCTTTAATCTTCTTTTCATCAGTAAGCTCACAAAAGATTTTAACTGTGTTGCTATATTTACCTCATCTGTTGTTGTTTTTCAGGAGCTGACTACGAATCGGGAACTTGCTAGAGGCAAGCTTCGGGACAGGGTCTATATGTTTGATGGACCGACACCCGTCGCCTGCGCATCTATCTTTGATCGTGCCTTGGATCTTCATTCCCGATTAGGCCACCCCCCGCCTCCACCATTCATCAGCTTTATCCAGATTTCAGACCACATACTTCTTTTCATTGTGAGTCTTGTACTTTTGTGAAACATCATCGCACTTCCTACATTACTCGGGTGGATAGACGGGCTTCCAAACCTTTTAATCTGATTCATTCAGACGTTTGGGGTCCCTGTCCCATCTCGAGTCAGTTGGGGTATAAATACTATATATCCTTCATTGATGATTTTTCGTGAATGACTTGACTATACCTCCTTCGAGAACGCTCCGAAGTGTTTTCCACATTTCAGACATTTTACAATGAAATTCAGAACCAATTTTCCACTTCTGTTAAATGTCTCCGCTCGGACAATGGGCGTGAGTACCTCTCCACCCCTTTTCGGCACTTTCTCCAGGCGAAATGCATCATTCATCAGACCTCTTGTCCTGATACACCCCAGCAGAATGGAGTGGCTGAGCAGAAACACCGCCATATTTTGGAGACTGCTCGTGCCCTCCTCTTCCACCGCCAGGTGCCTCTGCATTTTTGGGGAGATATGATACTCATTGCTACCTACCTTATAAACCGCCTTCCTTCTTCTATCCTTCAGGGGGAGACTCCTTTTCAGGCTCTGTTCTCTTCTCTCCCTCCTCACTCCCTTCTGCTTCGAGCGTTTGGATGCCTATGTTATGTTCGAGACACACGTCCTGGACTCTCCAAACTCTCTCCCAAATCTCTCTAGTGCATCTTCCTTGGCTAATCCCGCACTCAGTGCGGATATCGCTGCTACTCACCAGACCTCCGGAGGTATGTCATCTCTGCTGACGTCTCCTTTGTTGAGAACTCTCCGTTCTCCCTTCCCTCTCCTCATCCTGACTCAGATATCGATGACTGCCTTCCTATCCTCATCCACCGTCCTCCGGTATTTCCCCCTACTGCTGATACTCATTTTGGTAGGGTCTACTCCCGTCGTCTATCACCTGTATCCCCTGTCCCGGCCAATGACATCGTTGTTCCCGCTTCGTCCGATGCTCCTGCCCCGGCACCAGAGGACTTGCCCATTGCTCTCCGGAAAGGTACTCGCTCTTGCCAGAGTACTCCTCTATTTGTATCTTCCTACAGGGGTCTGTCCGCTCTGGAGAAATTTTCTATTCCTCGCACTGTGGGTGAAGCAAAATCTCACCCGGGATGGTTAGCCGCAATGTGGGATGAGTTGCAGGCATTGGAAGAAAACCATACTTGGGATCTTGTCCCCCTTCCAGCAGGCAAACAGGCAGTTGGCTGCAAATGGATTTACACAGTCAGGCTGAATCCCGATGGCACTCTCCATCAACTTAAAGCCCGCCTTGTGGCTAAGGGCTTCGCCCAGACTTACGGTATTGACTATTTTGATACCTTCTCTCCAGTTGTCAAAATGGCCTCCGTCCGGTTATTCATCTCTCTGGCAGCTCATCATCGCTGGCATCTTCATCAACTGGATGTCAAAAATGCATTCCTCCATGGATTTCTTGAGGAAGAGGTTTATCTGTCTCAATCCCTCGGTTTTTGTGCCTCCGGCGCCGAGTTTCAAGTCTGTCGACTCCGCCGCTCTCTTTACGGCCTCAAGCAGTCTCCTCGTGCTTGGTTTGGCCGCTTCAGCACTGTCGTCATCGACTTTGAGCTCTCCCGCAGCATGAAAGACCACACTGTGTTCTACAGGACGACATCCGCTGGTTGCATCCTGTTAGTCGTTTATGTGGATGATATCATCATCACCGGCAACGACAGTGACGGCATCACCCAACTAAAGGGTCATCTTCACCAGCACTTCCACACTAAGGATCTTGATCCTCTCACATACTTCTTAGGCATCGAGGTATCCTATTCTTCGGATACCATTTCTCTATGCCAACGGAAATATGCATTGGATATTTTGCATGATGTTGGGCTGACACAGGTCACTGCTGTCGACACTCCTCTAGAGCCTCGGGAATGCTCTCTTTATGACTCATCCGAATTGTATTCACATCCAGAGCGATATCGTCGACTAGTGGGCAAACTCAATTATCTTACCATGACTTGTCCCGACATTGTCTGCGCTGTCGGCAAAGTGAGTCAATTTATGAAGCATCCGACCACCTCTCATTGGGATGTTGTCCTCCGCATCGCCAAATACATCAAGCGAGATCCTGCCCGTGGTCTTCGCTACTCTCATCATGTTCATCTCAATATTGAGGCCTTCTGTGATGCGGATTATGCTGGTTGCCTTGCTACTCGGAGATCAACTTCGGGATTTGCCGTATTCTTGGCAGGCAACCTCATCTCCTGGCGCAACAAGAAACAAATGGTCGTCTCCTGTTCCAGTGCGGAGTCCGAGTACCAAGCCATGGCCACAGTCACTACAGAGATCATTTGGCTTCGACATCTCCTTCAGGAGCTTGGCTTTCCTCCACAAACATCTGCTCACATCTGGTGTGATAATCAGACAGCCACCAAGATTGCTTCGAATCCCGTTTTCCATGAACGTACGAAGCATATTGAGGTGGACTGTCACTTTCTTCGCCACCACCTGGAGCACGATCATGTCCGCCTTAACCGCATCCCAACGGCAGACCAACTTGCTGACATCTTTACCAAAGGTCTCCCAGGAGCTCGCCTCGCCTCGCTCAGTTCCAAGCTGGGCATCCACAGCATCTGCGACCCAGCTTGAGGGGGAGTGTGTCTGGTCTTTTCTTAATGTTATCTTTCTTTTGTGGGACTCGTGTTCCAAGCTGGGCATGTCCAGCTTGAGGGGGAGTGTTGAAACCTATTTTTATTATTCTAGGTATTTCCGAGTCCCACATCGGAATACCCCTTTATGTATTTCGTATTTTCAATCTATAAAAGAAGGTCTCTGCCTCACCTTGAGGTAAGGAGATTACCTCTTCTACAAGAAGGAAAAAACATGTCTGGATCTCTCACTGAAGAAAAGAACTAGTAGCCCTCTTGCAAAATTGTCGTGGAAAGGCACATTGTGCATGTAGTGGTTTTATCTTTCAAAGTTGATCTCAGGAGTGGGGATCATCAGATGTGGAAAGGCACATTGTGCATGTAGTGGTTTTATCTTTCAAAGTTGATCTCGGGAGTGGGGATTATCAGATTCGTATGCAGGAATGGACAAAAAACAGCTTTTAAGACAATATTTGGCCTATTTGAGTGGATGACCATGCTTTTTGCTTATCAAACGCCATTCATTTTATGAATTGTTTATTATACTAGTTTTTCCCCTTATTTTGATTCTATGCCTTAATATTGCAAGAGCATTGGAAACTTCTTAGTATCTAAATGTTGTTCGTTAGAAATAGTAGTTGTGCTTGTGCTGAATCATAAAGTTTCCATGAATTGAAATCATTTTATTGGTAAAGGGTTTTTGCACTATATTCTAGGACCACTGATCAATTGCATGGATAAAAATTGAAAATTTAAATGGATTGGATTTTTGCGATGGAAATTTGAAATTAGAACAAAAAACTAATTTTTGCTATTATTTTGTCGCTGGTTTACTTCATCAAGACCTTTGAGTTGATATGTGACATATGGTGATTGAAATCATAGCTGATCATAACATACGAATGATGACCACCTGCTTATTTTAGTGATAGTTGTGCCAGACGCATCTAAACCATTCAATTTACATCTAGGAGTTGTATATGTTAATTAGAGCATTAGGAACTTGGGATTGCCATCTCTTAGTAATGGTTGATAATTAATATTTGTTCATGAATCTTTAAAACGCGTGAAGGGTTTTTAGGAAGATGTGCATTGATCTCTATATTTGGTATGTGGCTAAGGATTTTCAAATTGTTTGTTGGTCAGTGGGATATGAGTAACCCACTCTTTGCATTGTTTGTACCCCTGCTTGTTCTCAATTAGGTTTGGGAAGATTTGAGTATTTATTTCATCTTTGGCTTTCCTTAGAACCATAGGAATGAATGGCTTCATAATTGTTTTCGTGGAGTGGTTCTTTTTACTTTAACATTCTGTTTTTCACATTACTAAATCAATGATGCAACTTGCTGCTGGTCTATTCTGTAAAGAAATTGCATGATGCAACTTACTGCTGATCTTTTATGTAAAGAAATTGCTTGGTTGAGTTTGCTTATGATTGTAGTCCTTCAGCATTATTCACTGTTCTTCTTTAGAGATGGTTTATTGATTCAGCCCGAGTAGATCTCTTGACTTGGGGATTTTTAGATCAGTTAGTAGGCTTCTTCAGGGGGTGCAAAGAAACCTGTGTTAGATCAGGAATTTGCAGCCTTCCTAATTATTTTGTTTTCTTAATCCTAGTAATTGGACAGCAGTGTCAGATTCTTATATTGTTTTATTTTTTGAAGTTATTTTCATTTCATTATTTATTTCTTTTAGCTCTATTAATTTGGTTGGTTTAATATTGTGAATTATTATATGGCCTATTTTGTTGGTAATGTTTTGGTCCCCCCCGTTTGATCATGAGATGTTCTTGTGCCCCAACTGCGACAGGTTTTTCTTGTCAATGGGTGGGGTTCAAGAACTGGCGTATTCTATTTTCACTTTGTCTCTGTTTTTTTTTTTTCATCATGCTCATCCGTTAATGTATTTACTGACATTCAAGGATTTATGATCCTTCACTGTTTTTGCCCCCTCTTGGTCCAGGTTGTGTGTTGCTCAGATACGTTACCAACTTCTGTCCTTGAATCTGGGCTGATTGATTTTGTTCCAAAAATTCGTTCCGGTAGCTATGCTCACATTGGATCACGGCCTTTAATGGAAGATGAACACACTTGCATTGATGATCTGTCCATTCAATTGGGTTCGCAATTCACTTTTCCATTGCCAAGTGCTTTTTATGGGGTGTTTGATGGACATGGTGGACCGGAAGCCGCAGCTTATGTTAAGAGGAATGCCTTGAAATTGTTCTTCAAGGATGCTGTCCTACCAGAGAGCTTGGATGTTGATGATGTTTTCTTACAGGATCTAGAAAATTCTCATCGCAAAGCATATCAGCAGGCTGATCTTGCACTAGCAAATGAATGCAGCGTCAGTGGTTCATGTGGGACGACAGCACTGACAGTTGTTGTGTTTGGAAGGTATGCAGTTGATGATATTAATTTATTTTGATGCCGTGTTGTTTTTTTTTGTATGTTGCGTTCATTCTGTCTACTTCATCCACACCCCTGCAGGCTTGTTTTGGTTGCTAATGTGGGTGATTGTCGAGCAGTTCTGTGTAGGAAGGGTCAGGCTGTTGAGATGTCCCAGGACCACAGGCCCTCCTACCTGCCAGAGCGTATGCGAGTTGAGGAATTGGGTGGTCGTTTTGATGATGGATACCTCAATGGATGTCTTGCTCTCACCAGAGCACTTGGGGACTGGGAAATGAAATTCCCAGATGCAACAGCATCGCCCCTTGTGGCAGAACCGGATGTTCGGAGGGTTATTTTGACTGGGGATGATGAGTTTCTTATCATTGGTTGCGACGGGGTTTGGGATGTGATGTCAAACCAGCATGCGGTCAGCCTTGTACGGCGTGGGCTGCGCAGGCATGATGACCCGCAGCAGTGTGCCAGGGAACTCGTCTTGGAGGCATTACGCCTAAACACGACTGACAATATCACTGTTATAGTTGTATGCTTCGCTGTGCCCGTTTACAGTGAGGTAATGTCCCCTAGGCAGCCGAGGTTAAGGTGTTGTCATCTATCTGATGAGGGCCGGAACAAGCTTAAAAGACTTTTAGAAGGTAATTGAATAAGTTTTGGTAGGCAATTGAATGCTGTATATATCATTTTTAAACATACTTATAGTGGAAGGAGTTGCCACCTGTTGCTCGAGACAGGTATTGTTGGTATTCTGGGTCGTAGAGAATTTAAATTTTGCAATTAAAATTCTACTTGCGGAAAAGGAACGGTAAGTTAGTGGCGGTGCATCCATTTAAATAGAATCTAGAAATATGTTTATTTGGATTCTGTGGTGTTGGTAATGTCATATGATCATACATAAAGGACGGTGACATTAGGTATCCTACAATTGGAGGCTTTGTATCTTTTCGAACAAGCCCCAAGTTTTTTTGCAACAAATTTAACACAGCACCAAAACCAATGCTAAAAACGCGGGAAAAAAAACCATCTTCAGTAAACAAAAGGTCTGAATATTTAAAAATACTGATCCCGTTCAAAATGCGGATGCAGCGAGGGTCACGGCAGGTCGTGCATGGAATCAGGACGCCGCCTGGCCTGCAAAGCCAGCCGGGCATCTCTCTCCCTTTCAAATTCTCGATAATCAGCCCTTTGTAAAAAAGAAACCTTGTCCAGGTATTGGCTGGAGCTTTTCTTGTAAGCATCCAGCTCGTCTTCCAGCCCCCTGTTTTCTTCCTTGTACCCTCCCCAGTCAATTTTTGTTTTGTCAAGCACGCTGAGCTTGGGCTTTTTCTTGATCTGCTCCAGAATGGCATCCACAGCACAGGGTGAGGGTGAGGCATGGCCTCGCTCCTTAAAATCAGAATCGACGACCTTCTCAACTGGTATTTCCTCGCCAGCAGTAACCTGTCCCATCCACAAATTCATAATTAAATAAGCAGGGGAGACCTCATAAAAAATGCGCTAACCTCAACTTTAGCCAAGCCTGATACAACCGCTGCATCCTCGACATTTGATGCAGCAGCAGCGTTGGTGCCAATTTGCACTGCAGATGTGCCTCGCCCCATAGATCCCATCTTCCTGGGAGCCATGCCCAGATAATTCAACCAGCCCTAGAATAAAAAATCAACAAGAAATAAGTACACTGCCTTAATATAGTGTGTGCCGCAAAAACAAACAATCCTCACGTGGGAACTTCTCCCTGCAGCTTTATTTGAACTAGATTTGCTTGTAAAAAAATTAGGGGTTTTACAAGGTAATCCTCTGTTCATCCGTTCCCACATTGCATCAACCTGAGCTTTCCTCTCTGCCAGGAAGATGGAAAGTGAAATCAATCCATTTGAAAATTGATTTTTTATTAAAGGCAAGCGTCCAATATCCAATACCAGCTTCTTCGGTTTGTGCCTCTGCACAGCAAATGGAAGCAACACGGTTGACAGAATCATCAGCTGATGATCTGTCCTTGCTACCTGAATTGCCTGAAACACCATAGAAATTGTCATAACAATGGTGGTGCTCGCTTACTTGGTACCACACAAGGAATCAGTCGAACGGAATGGACATGCCATTTGCGAAGGTAGGATGGATGATCTTTACAGCTTCACATTTAGGATGTAAATAAAAACCCTAAAAAAGCAACATGATAAAATAATGCATACCCGTCACTAATGGGAGTGAAGTAACGATCTCTTGAAAAACACTAAATGAAGCCCCTTTTTGTCTAACATTAAATTAAAGAAGCTCCTTTAATTGAAATGGATGGAACAATTAGTAAAAGGGGGGCTTCTTGACCCTTGAGAGTGGAAATTAAACTTTGTAGCTTATGTGACTTTGGCACCTGGCTTGTAAGTAAAAGTTTGAGCCGCCCCACAGAGGATACCAGTTTTGAATTGACACACACACACTATAATAAGAAGGGATATATTAGTTAGAATCAACTGAAAAAATACCAGTGGATGTAATTTAAACAAATGTTTGGAAAATTAATATCTGTTGCTTGTTCCAGGTACACTGCATTCAAAGCCAGGTCCCAGTCGTAGGAACGAGGATAGGTATGAGTGGTTGCACTGAACAATATCTGTATAGTACTTAAGAAATCTAAGAATCCAAATCATTTCATTCAAGTAAATGATATAAAATCCAAACTTTAATTATTAAAGTGATCATATTTATTCAATCCCGGATTCAGGTTTGCAAGCAAAGCCTTCAGAATTGCTACTTCTCAGCTTCTGTGATTCATTTATTATCACGGTCTCATTTCTCACCAGATGGCACTGAAATGACTGAGGGTAACAATTATACAGGCTTAACATATATAGACATGAAAATAATTCCATTAACAATTAATGAATAAAGATAATACAACGCTTATTAAATTAACAGAAGCCATAATTCACTGCATCAGAAACTTAATATATCACTTCTACACAGAAAAAATACCCAACGCAGTTGATATCAAACATGATAGCTAACGCCTCTACGAATTAAAATATGACAGGAACCTAAAAAATCTTCTTTAAATACACATCTAAAAACATACTATTGTTGGTAAACAAATGAGAATCTTAGAGTGTACCTGGATAAGACTAAAATATAAAAAATGGAAAAGAAAATCAAATCCTATCTTTGCTAAAGGCAATCACAGATCCACCCTAGATCAGTTGGACCATGCCTTGGATCAACCGTCACAGATAATAAGATATGCACAAAATGCTCTGATTGTACCACCCTGGTACACTAAAACCTAATCATTTCTTCAGAAAAAGTGACCACATGATTTGCTGCACAAGGAGTCGACTAGAAGCATCAGATTAAGTCACATAAATACATACAAACCTAAGAGAACAATACCTACAGATTTGACCTCACTGGGAGAGGCCATCAATTTGGTGAACTTCACAGCAGATTCAACTTCGTTTGATCACCGTAGATGATAAAATGATAACCAACAAATGTTTGGCTACATGAAAAGAAGCAAGCATCACTAACTGAAATTCAAAATTAAAAAAAGTTGAGAACCCATCTTGCAAGTAAAAGTGAAAACTGAGTAGTCAGCTGTGAAGGTTCAAAATGAAAGTACATTGAATTCAAGAATTTTTATGAAATTTAAAAGGTGACAATAAGAATGGCATAGCTAGACAGACAACTAGGGCCCAGAATGACACAAGTTTTTATCAAGTGCTTCCCTACTTGTTCATCGAGCTGATACTGAATACATGGAAAAGAAATCCGTGTGCTCAAAAATAGACAATGATCTCAATGATATTTTAAATGCCACCCTGTGCTAAAAAATAATTGACAAAGTACAATCATGTCCAACTATACAAGACAACAAATTCAACATCCCTTGCTTGTATAAAACAATTTGCATCTAATGATCTTGTCAGTAAGAGAAAAAAATCATTCGAAGGAATCAAACCATCAAAAAAAAAAGGAAAGCCCTACATTGGACAAATAAATATAAACCCTAAACCAAAATTTGAGGACAAACATAAACCTGTTAATACCTATTGGGAGGGCTGGGGGACAAGACAGCCTATAGTCTATAGATCACGACTGCCATCTAGGGAGTGCAAGAAGAAAATAAGTCCAGTAAAAGTGATGCAGTCACAGGGGACCAAACGATCATGCTGCCTTCACAGCCCTAAAGCGCGGCATTTCAGGGATATTTTCTCGGTTTTCTCTCAAACGGGATGAAGAGAAGAAAGATTGCCCTAGAAACATTCCACAGAAACCAGTTTGATGAAGAAGATTAACATATCCTCAGACCTAATTGCCCTAATTGATGGTTTAAAGCCCTAATTGCCCAAATCATCCTTTGAGCAAAAGGTCTTCCCAGTTCAATCGAATCAGTTGTGGCAGGTTATTTGGGAAAACATATACAAACTCAAAATATAGAAATATCACGCCAAGTTCAGAAAAAACAAGGAGAAGCATAGTACTAATCTTCTATTCAAACACGGCAGTTACGGCAAATCTTCCATAGGCGATTATCAAAAAGAAAGATAAACTGAAAAAAAAAATATTCTTCATGTCAGCACGATTACAAGTCTGGAGATTCTTCGACGCTATCTTTGATTCAAGGGTGAAAGGACCCGTCTTTAAACAATTCAGAGGGAAAAGGCACCGTCAAATTGTAATGGCAGAGATCAAAGAAACCGTGTAGGACGCCTCCCTTGGTTGCGGTTTCGAAGATGGAGCATTGCGATGCGAAAAAAATGAAACCAACGATGTAATTCGAAGGAAGATATATTTTTTTAATTAACTAGTATTTTGTCCGTAAGATCGCAAGGGTTTTTATTCATGGTATAATAAAATATATTAACAGAACATATGTGTGTAGAACATATATATATATATATATATATATATAATCGATATATAGGGTACATATATATATACACAGAACGTGTGCGTGCGCACAGAACATATATATGCAGAATATATATATATGATGGGAATGCGATAGAGGCCAGTTGGCTGGTGGTCCCAATGGACCTAGTAGGCTGTTAGGTGTTTATTAGACGGTTGTTAAAAGATTCCCTGGACCAGTATTTAAATGGTGCAGGAGGGAGGGGATGAAGGGGAGAGAGAACTCTGTTTTAATCGGCCTGGGGGCTTAGGGTTTGGGACGGGTTAAGTAGTTGCTCTCTCGTGGTGTTATTTTCCTTCGATTACCTTCCTCATTTCCCCGTAATTCCCTCCTCAATATTCTCTAATACACTAGAGTGCCTTCCTTGGGATGTGTCCTATCAAATTGGTCTGACTTGCCGCTTCACCACCTCCCCTTGCATGGAGACACGCCGACAGTCTCGTCATGATGGCCTCAACCAAAGGGTGGGGTTCCTCAAAACCACTCTCAAAAACTTGGAATCGACAATGACATTGGAACGCATGGAGCAGGCCGGATTCCAGAAATCTCTAGCTACGGAATTGGCGGAACTCTGACACTGCATCACAACGATCACTCGTCGTTCAGAGATGGGATCTGATCGGTCCTCTGCTGAGCTTCAGATGGAGTTGCCCATGTTTGACGGTTCAGATCAGCAAGGATGGTTCACCAAAGTGAAATCCCACTTTCGTATTCAACAAACTCCAGAGAAATCAAAGGTTTCATTCGCCCAAGTGAGTATGTACGATGACACTAGATACTGGTTTAAACTGATGTTGGAGGTCTATGAAGGAACTGAGCGCAGCGTTGGGTGGGGGCCAACTTTGCCTTTGTCGTAATCGATGACCAATCCGGGATCAATATGACGATAAACGTCAGTCTTCACTGATTAAAATCAAAGATTTAGACAAAAGAAGAAAGACGCCAAATCCAAGAGAGAAAAGGATCTTGCACATCATGTTTATAATTAATCTAATTAATTTCATAAAGAAAAGAATACCTGAATCTTCAATACTTTCTTCGTTGATGATGTTGATTGTCCGAAATGACCCTTTCGGATTGTCTCGTTGCGCTTCCAAGGATCCAAACGAGAATCCTTCTAACGGTGATCCACACGTGTTCCAATGGCCTCCGATCGACATCACTCGTTCTGTGAGTGCTAGCGCGGCGAAGCGAGTGTCTTGCGTCGGTCGTTCTTGATCGTTTGTTCTTCGGACGTCTCTCGTTCTTAAAAGGGGATAGGATTCGAGAGAGAAATTGTTTTGGCTCAACAATTCTCAATTCACTAAGTGTGTGATGTGGTCTATAACACAATAAACGTATTTGTCTATTTATATAGACATGAGGAGTTACAATATTTAATTGAGTAACAGTAATTAAATACATTCATAACCTTAGAGAAAACTCATGCTCATAATAATAATATCGCGTCATTATTTATGGTGCGCAAAACGGAATTATAAATACAATTTCTCGTCACAAAATAATAGCAATGTTATTATTATTTTAACTTGTGTCAACTAGTTAAATAATTATTTACCATTTTGAAAATAATTATTTTACTACCGGACCATCCTTGGTCCGCTCGAACTCCACTTCTATTTATTGAGCACCCAAATAAATAAATAAATAAATTCTCTTAAATAAATATTTTATTTACAAACCGGTAAATAAATATTTATTAAATGTTCAATAAAATAAATAAATATATTTTATTTAATATAATTCTTTTGTCTCAATATCTCATCAAGCAGGTTTCATGATAGTGTCATCAACCTTTATTCTTGATACGTCGTTCTTTGACTACCTGAAATAAACTCGTCGTTACACCATGACTATAGAATTTTGTGCGACGGTTCTATTTCAATCAAAAAGCCAAGATATCAACTTCCATAAATGGAAGGGTCAAATCCTTCCTCAACTTATCCATTAATAACATGTCACTCGTGACGCACCCAACGTACCCTACTTCCCATCAACATGACGTGACGGTTTTCGTCAGTAAATCAAAGTGCGTGAGTCGTGACACGTATTAATGATAATCTTAAAGTCTAAGGACCATTACACACGCTCGCAGATAGAAATATATGATGACACCAAAACATGCAGAATTCCTACTGGCGGGTCTGCTCTCATAATCTCACATCTTGAAGATTACCAAGTGCGAACTTCATAAAAAGAAAGTCTCGTCTGCTTACGAGTACTCACACATGATGGTATGTATACTATGTGTCCTATCATAGTATGTCATCTAAACGCATAACTATATTTAAGAATATTGTTATAGCATTTCAAGTTTCTCATCATAGCGGGGAACTTCCATGACCTTATCAATGCAACAAATACTCTAGGACATTATTACATCATAGTCATGCAGAACAATGAACAATATGCAATAAGATGTTTAATATTTAAATACATTAAATATCCATGTAATCAAAGTACAAACAGTTGGTTCTAGGACACCAACTCTTACAGTCTATACACCTTTTTCATGGCCATGGTTAAAAGAGGAATCCATGGAGCATTTTGGCAACCTGAAAGATCAAATCCTATATGCAGAGATGACACATTCAGAAGCAATTTTACAGGAGGCGTCAAACACGCCAACACCTGGGCTCATAAATAAGGAGAAGCAGGTGTACGACCAATAATGTTTTCCCAGCTCTCGGTATGACAGTTTTTTCCCTGGCAACCAACACAAGCAGCGGTAGAAGAAGCTTGTTTAAGGGATGGAGTATACGACCACGATCTCATACGATCAAATGCAAATCAACCTGGGAACTCGGTCACTAGAGCGGATATGTGTTTCCCGGGATGCCTGCACACAACAGGGGTGCAAAAATTGTGGAGCAAGTCAATGGACTAGAAATTCATGAAGTGTAGGAGGAATTGGTAGCTCTTCACCAGCAGAAATTTGTCCACGAACATACCAAGCAATTTGCGAACCATGCGTTTATAATTCTGCACCAACCCGATCCGCATAAGGAAGCATTTCCTTCATTACCAACACCAACTATTGTCATTTGGGGAACTTCAAAAGCTTCCAGACCTGGGAATACTTGGAAGGAAAAATGCTACAGTATGGGCACCGTTGCAACTAGAATACAAAGGTTGCACGGGCTACCTGTTGGGTCGGTGTTCAACACACACAACAGTTGTGGAGAATTTTCACTCATGGCAGCACCTCTTCCCCAAAACGATTCAAAGTTGAGGAAGTCATCTCAGTTGGGGGAGTTACACACTCTATTCCAGGTAGAATCCCAAGAGTTGACTTGTCTTTCTCAACCACAAGTTTTATGCCTGCCTTGGACAAGAGGCCAGGTTGTTGTTTCTAGAGTTGGCACTAATGTACCTCTAGTCCTGCATAAGGAAGATATTGGGAACTACTTGAGTCTCTTTTCTAAGAGAGGCGTGCTTTGAGAATCAAGAGGTGTTGGGGAGGTTCTTACAAGAGTTGAACTAGATATGACATGTTTCTCCAAGAAGCTAGTTAACTTGAATATACTTATGACGCACAAGACAACGAAGGATAGTGAATTTGACACTCTGGTGTCAGATCCGGGTCATGCATCGTCTCTCCCTATTGAGTGGGCGCATGGATATAATTTCTTGTCTGGAATTTGTGTCTCATGGGTGAGAAAATTGGATGATTTAATGCCTGACATTTAGCCAGTAATAGTCAATGACTGCAAAATAATATCTTCAGGCGAACAACAAATTGAGTATTATGCTAACATGGGCAAAAAGTTTAATGACGTTGGAGAATCGGTAGCGGAGTTGATGAATCAAAACAGAGAAATGAGAACGCAGTCTACAGATGGGTTCCTGACAACTCTCTTACCTTATGACGATGATAGAAAATGGGACGTTAGACAAATATGTGAATGTTTTCCATAATGGAAAACCTGCAAATGTCCACACCAAAATTCAGATGCAGTCAGCAGAAGCATGCCATGAGATGCAAGGCCTGCTGCTTCCACCAATCAGGGATAGGGCAAGGCATCTTCATTTGAAGGAATATGCTGTTTTTAATGACTCTGGCCATGTGTTCAAGTTTGCTTCACCAGTTGACAAGCTTACTTTTGATTTTCAAAATGGGTTGGCCAGGATAAGAGATGGCTGCTCTCAATCACGGTGGGGATAAGAGATGGTTTCTCTCAATCACAGAAGGAGATGGAGATTGAGTGCATGCATAAGGCGAGCAAACTTTATGAGGAAATGACAAGTGAGTGGCTAGGCAACAACATAGCAAAATTTCTACAACAGCAGCAAGCCAAGAGTGACACCCGCCAAAGGGAGAAGGATTGCAAGAACTCGGTAAATCCGTGTAACCACACTGCACTTCCACCAAAGATCAACTCCCCACCACTGTTGTTGTGTTCCGATTTGGTTCATTGGAGGGGCGGAACCGAGCCGTCCAATATGGGCCACGTCCACCACTTGTGGACAAGGTGGTCTTTCGAGAGGATGGCAGTGATGGGAAGAGACCAGCCAGACACCCAGGAGGGTATACTTCAGGAGGGGCAAGGCGGTCCCCACAGAGCTCTGTTGTAATCAGCCTAGGGCTTGGGACAAGTTGAGTAGTTGCTCGCCCGTAGTGTTATTTTCCTCTGTTTGCCTTCTTCATTCCTCATTTATTCACTCCTCAATATCCGATAATACACCAGAGAGCCTTCCCTGGGCTGTGTCCTATCACACACACACACACACAAAGATTTAACATGGGTCGAAATAATGTTAAAATTAAGAATAAACTATATTGTAAATGCACAATAATATAAACAGTTTATTTACAATAAAACAGTGAAGTGGTGCCAATCATATAAACTGTTTTTATTTACAGTAAATAAGTGAAGTGGTTCCAATCATATTATGTTAGTAACAACAAATATTTCTGGAAATAGTATTGTAAACGTATAGTAATATATCTTCTAGAGCAAAACATGAACTCTTAAAATAAATTTGAGTCGGCCATAAATGATTACAGTAGTAAAACAAATACTGGATATAAATGGATGAATTAGTAAGCTAGAAAGGGAGTGAAATGATGACATGGGTACCTTGTAATTGCAACCGCTTTCTTTGAAAATCCAGAAGTCGCTAACCAATACAACCCATTTCTTAGAGCATTGATCTTACTCCAACTGATTATATCAGAATATATATATTAGATTAGATGGTATATGGATGAAAAACCCGGTATATGAATACATATATCAAAATCTGGTATATGAATATATATATCAAATATATATATATATATATATATATATATGATGAACACACACACATATATATCAGAACATATATACATCCTAGAAAAAATATTCCAGCAGGGGCAAAAGAGTCACCGTGGGAGAAACTAGAATAGGTAGTTAGAAAGTGGGCATCTTGTTGTGAGCCCATAGGGAGGTGGAAGAAGTGGCTATAAGAGAGAGAATAAGGAAATATCCAGTTGGAATAAGTGGGGAATCTATTGTGGGGCCCATGGCGAGGTGGAGGAAGTGGAAAGTGGTTATAAAAGGGAGAGAAAGGGGAACTACAAAAGAGAAGATTCTTGCAATCGGTCTAGAGGCTTGGGTGGGAGAGAGGAAGCCTCCTGTATTTTTTTCCTTGGTTTTTCCCTTCTCTTCTCTCTATATATTTTACTTCTCATATTGATCATTCCTAATATACAGAGGAGTCGAGTGGGTTTATCATTTGGTACGACCTACCGGATCCTGATAGAGGAGAGGAATCTAATGGGGACGAGACACCAAGCACAACCAGAAGGAGTGGAATAGAAAATGGGGATGTGGGGTCAGGAAATGAAAGAGCAAGCAGAATTCCACACACATAGCTAGCATAGTGCGCCGCCTGGAGAAGATGTCTCCGCAAGAACACAAGTGATCGTCGATGATAATAGAGGAATCCGACACGCGTTCAGATGGGACCGATGATAAGGAGAAGCGGGGTCGGAATAGGGTTTGGACAACAAATACGCCTGACAACACGCACGATCAAATGCCAGTCACTAGAAGGGTGGAATTACTTGTCTTCAACGAGAATGATTCAAGGGGATGAATTACACAAGCATAATTGTACTATTGAATTCATCAAAAAATGGACAAATTGAAGGTATGCCTTGCTCAGGTGAGTATGGAGGACATAACAATTCATTGGTTTACTGTTTTGGTAGTACATCCAAAACTTAAAGCAAGTGTTTATAAGGAGGAAATGATGGATCAATTCAGTGGATTGGAAATTCAAAACCATGGACAAGTCACTATTCTAATGAGTGAGGATGATGTTTTGAATGCTCTTGAAAGCTATCTAAGTGGTGCTGCTTGTTTTTAGAAGTGATGCTTCTCTTAGTTCTACTTGTTTTCCTGAAGGTAATGTAGAATCCGAGCTGCATAAAGATGAGTGGCTTTGAGAGATTTGAAAAAACTAACTGAGGGACTCCTATGTAGGGGTGCTTAATGGGCCTAGGGCCTACAGGATAAGCCCACTAGAACGTATTTATAGGAAGGGATAGACAAAAAAAATCACCAACATTTTAAGCGGGCTAAAATGAACCGAGGAAAAAAAGTTCACGAGCTTAAGTGGAGTAGTTTTAGAATATGCGGGCCAACCGAAGAGCAATTTTTTTTCTTTTTTATTTTAATGTTACTTCAATTTAATGTATAATTTTTTATGAAAAACATATATATTTATGATGTGATGAATGCAAATATAAATTAATAATTTTACAATAACTATAATGTGTTTAATATTAACTATTAATTAATAGTAAGTGTTTTTAAAAAAAATTAAAAAATATTTTTAATCTTGATTATGAATGGGAGCCAATCTGTGGACTAATCCGCTAATAAAAGTGAAGACTAGATTGGATTAAATTTTCAAAGCCCACATTAAATGCAGGCCTAAACAGACCATGCATTTTTAGGCTCAGTCCATGCAAGCTTTTAGCCCGCTCCATCCCGATTCAGCCCATTAAGTACCCCTACTCCCAAATGAGAACCTGATGGTTTATAGATGTGATGGTGAACACTGAAATGGATTTTCCTACGTCCCCTGAGTTGAAAGGAGGAGATCATTCAAAAGTTGTTAATAGTTTTACTTTTGAAATCAAATTGTTATATGATTTATCTGAAGGAGGAGTTGGCAAGAGCTCTCATGCCTTTGATAACATTCAAGCAATCATGTTTTGGAGGTTGTAGATGCTACAGTTCAACTCGAAGGCAAATGGATTCTAAATTAAAGAAGGAAATTTAAGGGAAATTAAGTGAGAACTGATTCAACAACCGAACGTGGTATTTTTAGTACTGAATGCAAAGTAAGGGAAGCATCTTGTAAGTAGTTGGTGAAGGAGGCTGCTAAAAATGTAAATTAACTTAAAGAAGTAAGTCTTGTTGGACAGAACAGAGGAGACAAACCACAGATTGTTCCCTCTGTCTAGTCTACAACTTCTCATTTTAAAAAACCTAAGAAGATGCTACATTGTGGACTTGGGGATTGGTGTGCTACAAAACCTATAGTTACATTGAGTACCGACACCACCAATGTTCCAAATTTAAATGATTCAGCTTCTAGCCCTATGTTGTTTCAACATCCTTTCATAGATATGCAACAACTTTAATTACGTGCACTCATATTTGTACATGGATCTTTAATCATAAAAGAAGCACCTGATGATAAATGTATGGTGACAAATTTTGGATCATCTGAAGCCGGGAAGAGCATCGAGAAAAATGCTTGGCGTGCATGTGTAGAAAGAGTGCATTATAAAAATCCACAAACTAGTAACCCCGAATCACCACTTTTGTCCTGTGTCAAGTCGTGTGTCTATCACCATATAAATCATAGTATATATAATCAATATATACAAAACACACACACACACATCAAAATATATATGTATATGCGTGTGTGTGTCAGAGTATATATATACATACACAAAACACACACACATATAATATCAGAACATATATATAAAATGGAAGGAGAAGGTACCTTACCCGAGTATCCTGATCAATGGGTATCCTAACTGATGAAGAGAATTCAAGGAGGCCACGTGAGGAAATTGGGGATAAAAAATCAGAGAAACCTTAGAAAATCATGAGAACGTTATTGTTAAAACAATGTCTTGGCTAAAATTGAACTCCAACATTGCGCCCATAATTATATAACCTTGCAATATATTCATATATATATATATATATATATATATCCAGAACCTATATAATTTTAGGCCCAAGGTTGGGGAAATTGGCATGAAATTGGCATATATATGTTCTGTATATACAAAAAATAAAAAATACAGAACATGTATATGTTTGAGAGAGATTGGCATATATATATATATATATCATAATATACATAGAGAGAGAGAACACACACACATATATATCAGAACATGTATATAAAATAGAAGGAGAAGGCACCACACCCAAATATCCTGATGGACAGTATTCCAACAGTTGGAGAAAACTAATGGAGGCAGCGTGAGGAAATTGGGGATCAAAAATCAGAGAAACCTTAGAAAAACATGAGAAGGTTATTATTAAAATAGAGTCTTGGCTAAAACTGAACTCCAACCTTAGATCCATAATTATATAACCCTGTAATATATGCATATGTCTAAATAACATATATAATTATGGGCTCAAGGTTGGAGAAATGGGCATATATATGTTCTGTATATACCAAAAATAAAATTTGGAGAACTAGAAAATTGGTTCAAGAATATTTAAAAAATAATAAGCAATTAATTGCACCTAGTAAAGAAAAGAAGGAGAGAAGCGTAAATGGAAACATTAACATCATTGGTATTTGTAAAATTTAATCTCTTCAAAACTAAAAAAACATATATGATACATAGTTTAATTAAAAGAAAAGGAAGGAGAAAGCTAACAACGTAGAAAAAAGAAACGAATTTACAACAATTACCTGGAATACCAACTAAAAGTGAAAAAAATGAAGAAGATAAGCAAATAGGTGAGAAATAGGAAATGAGGACACTGAAATCAGAATAACACAATCGAAACTGTCAGGAGATAGGGTTTTGTGATGTCTAACTCGAGCAAAAAATATAATAAAATGAAAACAAATACCTCAGATCAAAATTCAGATGTAAGATTCATCGGACAAAAAGGCCTCGTAAGAGAATCTAGGGTTTTTGGATTCGGGGGATGCGGGAAGGCGAGGTTGGGCTGGCGACAATAAGCGCGTAGATTTTCAGGCATAGGAGGCAGCGAAAACAGAGGTTGGATTATCGGGAGCCGCGACTTACAACTGGAGAATACGGGAGAGAGTGGGACACCCGGGGCTGCGAAGGAGGCAGCAAAGCTTGGTCGATGGGAAAGAAGCTGAAAAGGTAACCATCCGCTGGGATATGCGATAAAATCATTGGAGGGCAGGATGATGGGTTATTTTAGGGTAAGGGGGGTTTTTTATTTTATTTTATTTTATGGGGTTGGGTTGAAAATATTTGGGGAAATGGGGTTGTCCAGCGCCAAATGAAGTGGCGCTGGACAAAAAAGTGGCAAAGCGCCAATTGAAGTGGCGCTTTGACCACTTCGGCCCCACACCCCCAACCCCATATATATATATATATAAATATAAATAATTATATAAAAAAATTATATAAAAATATAAAATATAATACATACATAATAAATTCTAAACATAATAAATATAATAAATTATATAATTAATATAATTATATAATAAATTATAAATATAATTATTATTATTAAATTATAAATAAAATAAATATAGATATGGTATTTATATAATATATATAAATAATTACATATTGCATTTATTATATTAAAATTATAAAATAAATGTATTATAATAATTATTATACAATTATTATATATTTATTATAATAAATGTACAAAATAAATGTAGATTTATTATAATGGATAAATAATATTTATTATAAATATAAATGTAAATATACATTTATTATAATTAAATATTATAATATTTATTATAATAAATATACATTTATAGTAAATGTATTCCAAATATTTATTATACATTTACTATACATTTATTATACATTTATTACAATATTTATTATAATAATATTTATTATACATTTATTATATATTTATTATAATAAATATTATAAATGTATTTTTATTATAATAATATTTATTATACGTTTACTATAATTTATTGTGTATTTATTATAATATTTATTATAATAGTATTTATTATACATTTATTAGATATTTATTATAATAAATATTATATAATTATAATTTTATATTTATATATTTATTATTATTATATAATTATTATAATTTTATATTCATTGTATTTACATATTTATTATTATTATATGTTTATCATAATTATATGTTTATTATAATTATTATATTTATAATTATAAATTTATTATAATTCTATGATTCTAATTATAATAATTATATAATTATAAATATAATAAATATATAATTATAATAAATGTATAATTATAAATATAATAAATATATAAATATATAATTATTATATTTATAATTTATTATATAATAATTATTATATTAATAATTTATTATATAATAAATTATAAATACATAATAAATTAAAATAAAGATAACTAATATAATAAATATAATATATTTATTATATAATTATAAATATAATAAAAAAATACAATAAATACATAATTATATTTGTATTTGTTATATTTTTAATTATAGAATTATTATATTTATATTTATTATATTTATAATTATCTAATTATTATATACAATATATCCATATTTATATTTATATTTGTTATATTTTTAATTATATAATTATTATATTTATATTTATTATGTTTATAATTATCTAATAATTAAATTTATAATTATATAATTATTAATTATAATTAATGAATATAATAAATATAATAAATACAATATAATTATATAATTATTGTATTTATAATTATATAATTATTATGAATTTAAATATATAATTATCATTGTAATATATAATTATATTTATTATATAATTATTATATTTACAATTATTATATTTATAATTATATAATAATTATTATATTTATAATTTATTATATAATTTTTATTATATTTGTAATTTATTATATAATTTTTACCATATTTATAATTATTATAATATTTAAAATTATAATAATTATATAATTCTTATTCTATTTATATTTATAAAATTATAATTATATTTATATTCATATAATTATTATAATTTTTAATATATAATTATATTTATTATATAATCATTATATCTATATTTATTATATTTGTAATTATATAATAATTATTATATTTATAATTTATTATATAATTATATTATATTTATAATTTATTTTGTATTTATAATATTATATTTTATTAATTATTATATCTAAATTTATTATATTTATATTTTTTGTAATTGAATTTATTTTATTTTGTTAATTATATATATATATATATATATATATATATATGGTGGGTGGTGTGGGGCGGAGCGCCACTTAAAGTGGCGCTTTGCCCCAACTTTTGTCCAGCGCCACTTCATTTGGCGCTGGACACACCCATTTCCCCAATAAAATAAAACCTAAACCCATAAAAAAAAACCCCTACGTCTAAATCGGCCCAGGATGATGAGATACAGACGAATAATCGAGCGAGCGTAGGGTTTGGGATGGATGAGAGAGGCGGGGGGAAGCAGAGGGTTTGGGGAAAATATTTTTTTTACCGCTATTGTTAATAAAATAGTTTTTAAAAAATAACCAATTGTAAATAAATTAATAAACTTGTCATCCTTATAAAAAAATTGTTATCTTCGCAAAAAATCAGTAATGTTTTAAGGCTTAAAAAAACTTGTATTTATACTTTAAAAAATAAATTCTGACTAAATTCATATGTGAGAAGAATTATATTTAAAAAAAAGTGAAATAAATTTACTTTAAAAAAAACAAATTGTAAATCATTATAAAAATTTATAAATTTTTTATTCTTATAAAAATAGTTTTTATATTTACACCTATGTAGCCATTTTTAAAAATTTGGGAAAAAAGTATTTATATTTCAAAAAAACTAAATCTATTTATAAAAAATTAATATATGAGTGAGAAAACCCACTTGAAAACTAGAATAAAAAAATTGCTACAAAAATCAACTTGAAAATCCCACCAATACAACTATAATCTTTCTCACAAAATTTCTAATGGAAAGCTCGAATATAATTTTTCATTGAAAATATAATTTATTAAACTATAAACTTTCACCGAAAGATTTAAGTGGAAACTTCCACCAAAAAAATCTAGATAACTCTCGCGTTATAAAATTCCAATGGTAAACTTAAACTTGTGCTGGAAAATTTATCATTAAAAAGAACCACTACAAAATACTAGTGGAAAAATACTATGAAAAATTCCATTGAAATTTTATAAATGTAATAATTCAATAAAAAATGCTAAAAATGAGGAAAATACCATTTGAAATTTACAATGAAAATTACACTATAAAAATAAATTGTAAGATGCCAAAGGAAAATATCACTAAAAATTCCCAACAGAACATGTATCGAGAAATCCCATTGTAAACTTTCGAGATAAATTTTTACTAGAAAATTCCATTAGAAAAATCCAATACTAAATTTCACTAAAACTTTCAGAACATGAGAACGTTATTAATTATGGCTAAAACTGAACTTTAACATTGAAAAACTCAAAATTATTATTAAAATAGAGTATTGGCTAAAACTGAACTCCAACCTTAGGCCCATAATTATATAACCCTGCAATATATGCATATGTCTATAAAACATATATAGTTCTGGGCTCAAGTTTGGCGAAATGGATGTATATATGTTTTGTATATACCAAGCATAAAAATTGGCATATAATTTGGAGAACTGGAAAACTGGTTCATGGATATTTAGAAAATAATAATAAATCAATTGCACGTAGTGAAGAAAATGAGAGAAGCATAAATGGAAACATTAACATCATTGGTATTTGTAAAATTTAATATCTTCAAAACTAAAAAAAATATATATGAGACATAGTATAATTAAAATAAAACGAAGGAGAAAGCTAAAAACATAGAAAAAAGCAACGAATTTGCAACAATTACCTGGAATATGAACTAAAAGTGAAAAAATGAAGAAGACAAGTGGATAGGTGAGCAATAGGTAATTAGGACGCTGAAATCAGAATAACACAATCAAACTGTCAGGTGATGGGGTTTTGTGATGTCTAATTCAAGCATAAAATATAATAAAATGAAAAAATACCTCAGATCAGAAGTCAGATGTAAGATGCATCTGACAAAAAGGCCTCGTAAGAGAATCTAGGGTTTTTTTATTTGGGGGACGCGGGCAGATGAGGTTGGGCTGGCGACAATAAGAGGACATATTTGCAAGCATATGAGGCAGTGGAAACAAAGGTTAGATCATCGGGAGCCGTGACTTAAAACTGGAGAAGATGGGAGAGAGTGGGATGCCCAGGGCTATGAAGGAGGCAACATAGCTTGGTCGATGGGAAAGAAGCTAAAATGGTGATCGTCCATTAGGATATGTGATAAAATCAATGGAGGACAGGATGACGAGATAAAGATCAATAATCAGGCGAGCGTAGGGTTTGGGAAGGATGAGAGAGGTGGGGGAAGCAGAGGGTTTGGAGACTTTTTTTTTACCGCTATTGTTAATAAAATAGTTTTAAAAAAAATAACTAATTGTAAATAAATTAATAAATTAATAAACTTTTCATCCTTATGAAAAAAATGTTACCTTCACAAAAAATCAGTGATGTTTTAAAGATTCAATTTTTTTTTTGTATTTATACTTTAGAAAATAAATTACGATTAAATTCATACGTGAGAAGAATTATATTTTAAAAAAGTAAAATAAATTTACTTTAAAAAAATAACAAACTGTAAACCATTATAAAAATTTATAAATTTTTTATTCCTATAAAAATAGTTTTTATATTTACACCTATGTAGCCATTTTTGAAAAATTTGAAAAAAAATGTATTTCTATTTCAAAAAAACTAAATCTATTTATAAAAAATTATTATATGAGTGGGAAAACCCACTTAAAAACTGGAATAAAAAAAATTACTAAAAAAAACAACTTGAAAAACCCATAAATACAACTATGATCTTTATCACAAAATTTCTAATGGAAAACTCGAATATAAATTTTCATTAAAAATATAATTTATTAAACTATAAACTTTCACCAAAAGATTTAAGTGGAAACTTCCAGAAAAAAATTCTAGATAAATCTCGCGTTATAAAATTCTAATGGAAAACTTACACTTGTGCCAAAAAATTTATCAATAAAAAGAACCACTACAAAATACCAATGAAAAAATACTATGAAAAATTCCATTGAAATTTTATAAATTTAATAATTCCATAAAAACGCTAAAATGGTGGAAAATATCATTTGAAAATTATAATGAAAATTACACTATAAAAATCAACTACAAGATGCCAAGGGAAAATATCATTGAAAATTTCCAACAGAACATTGTATTGAGAAATCCCATTGCAAACTTTCAAGTTAAATTTTTACTAGAAAATTCCATTAGAAAAATCCAATATGAAATTTCACTAAAACTTTCAGAACATGAGAATGTTATTAATTCTAGCTAAAACTGAACTCCAACCCAGAAAAACTGAATGTTATTATTAAAACAGAGTCTTGGCTAAAACTGAACTCCAACCTTAGGCTCATAATTATATAACCCTCCAAGATATGCATATGTCTATAAAACATATATAATTTTGGGCTCAAGGTTAGAGAAATGGGTGTATATATGTTTTGTATATACCAAGCATAAAAATTGGAATAAAAATTGGAGAACTAGAAAACTGGTTCACAAATATTTAGAAAATAATAATCAATTAATTGCACGCAGTGAAGAAAAGAATGAGAGAAGCATAAATGGAAACATTAACATCATTGGTATTTGTAAAATTTAATCTCTTAAAAACTAAAAAAACACATACGAGACATAGTTTAATTAAAAGAAAATAAAGGAGAAATCAAACAACATAGAAAAAAGAAACAAATTTGCAACAATTACCTGGAATACGAACTAAAATTGAAAAAATGAAGAAGATAAGCAGATAGGTGAGCAATAGGCAATGAGAACACTGAAATAAGAATAACAGAATCGAAACCGTCAGGTGATGAGGTTTTGAGACGTCTAATTTGAGAAAAAATATAATAAAATGAAAAAAAATACCTCATATCAGAAGTTATATGTAAGATGCATGAGACAAAAAGGCCTCGTAAGAGAATCTAGGGTTTTTGGATTCGGGGGATGCAGGCAGGTGAGGTTGGGCTGGCAACAATAAGCCGATAGATTTGTAGGCATGGGAGGCAGCGAAAACAGATGTTGGATTATCGGGAGCCACGACTTACAACCGGAGAAGACGGGATAGAGTGGGACGCTTGGGGTTGTGAAGGAGGCAACAAAGCTTGATTGACTGGAAAGAAGCTAAAAAGGTGACCGTCCACTGGGATATGCAATAAAATCAATGGAGGGCAGGATGACGGGATAAAGATGAATAATCAGGTGAGCGTATGGTTTTGGAAGGATGGGAGAAGTGGGGGAAGTAGAGGGTTTGAGGAAAATCTTTTTTTTACCGCTATTGTTAATAAAATAGTTTTAAAAAAATAAATAATTGTAAATAAATTAATAAATTAATAAACTTGTCGTCCATATGAAAAAAATTGTTATCTTCACAAAAAATCAGTAATGTTTTAAGGATTCAAAAAAAAATCTTGTATTTATACTTTAAAAAATAAATTCCGACTAGATTCATATGTGAGAAGAATTATATTTAAAAAAAAGTGAAATAAATTTACTTTAAAAAAATAAAAAATTGCAAATCATTATAAAAATTTATAAAATTTTTATTCCTATAAAAATAGTTTTTATATTTACACTTATGTAGCCATTTTTTGAAAACATTGAAAAAATGTATTTATATTTCCAAAAAACTAAATCTATTTATAAAAAATTAATATATGAGTGGGAAAACCCACTTGAAAACTAGAATAAAAAAATTATTAAAAAATCAACTTGAAAATCCCACCAATACAACTATGATCTTTCTCACAAAATTTCTAATGGAAAACTTGAATATAATTTTTCATTGAAAATATAATTTATTAAACTATAAACTTTCACCGAAAGATTTAAGTGGAAACTTCCACCAAAAAATTCTAGATAACTCTCCCGTTATAAAATTCCAATAGAAAACTTACATTTGTGCCGAAAAATTTATCATTAAAAATAACCACTACAAAATACTAGTGGAAAAATACTATGAAAATTCCATTGAAATTTTATAAATGTAATTCCATAAAAAATTCTAAAAGGGTGGAAAATACCATTTGAAAATTACAATGAAAATTACACTATAAAAATTAACTACAAGATTCCAATGTAAAATATCACTAAAAATTTCAACAGAACATTGTATTGAGAAATCCCATTGCAAACTTTCAAGTTAAATTTTTACTAGAAAATTCCATTAGAAAAATCCAATTCAAAATTTCACTAAAACTTTCAGAATACGAGAACGTTATTAATTCTGGCTAAAGCTGAACTCCAACCTAGAAAAACTCGACGTTATTATTAAAATAGAGTCTTGGCTAAAACTGAACTCCAACCTTAGGCCCATAATTATATAACCCTACAATATATGCATATGTCTACAGAACATATATAATTCTGGGCTCAAGGTTGGAGAAATGGGCGTATATATGTTTTGTATATACCAGGCATAAAATTTGGAGAACTGGAAAACTAGTTCACGAATATTTAGAAAATAATAAGCAATTAATTGCACGAAGTGAAGAAAAGAAGGAGAGAATCATAAATGGAAATATTAACATCATTGGTATTTGTAAAATTTAATCTCTTCAAAACTAAAAAAAACATATATGATACATAGTTTAATTAAAAGAAAAGGAAGGAGAAAGCTAACAACGTAGAAAAAAGAAACGAATTTACAACAATTACCTGGAATACCAACTAAAAGTGAAAAAAATGAAGAAGATAAGCAGATAGGTGAGAAATAGGCAACGAGGACACTGAAATCAGAATAACACAATCAAAACTGTCAGGTGATAGGGTTTTGTGATGTCTAATTCGAGCAAAAAATATAATAACATGAAAACAAATACCTCAGATCAAAATTCAGATGTAAGATTCATCGGACAAAAAGGCCTCGTAAGAGAATCTAGGGTTTTTGGATTCGGGGGATGCGGGAAGGCGAGGTTGGGCTGGCGACAATAAGCACGTAGATTTTCAGGCATAGGAGGCAGCGAAAACAAAGGTTGGATTATCGGGAGCCGCGACTTACAACTGGAGAATACGAGAGAGAGTGGGACACCCGGGGCTGCGAAGGAGGCAGCAAAGCTTGGTCGATGGGAAAGAAGCTGAAAAGGTAACCATCCGCTGGGATATGCGATAAAATCATTGGAGGGCAGGATGATGGGTTATTTTAGGGTAAGGGGTTTTTTTTTATTTTTTTTATGGGGTTGGGTTGAAAATATTTGGGGAAATGGGGTTGTCCAGCGCCAAATGAAGTGGCGCTGGACAAAAAAGTGGCAAAGCGCCAATTGAAGTGGCGCTTTGACCACTTCGGCCCCACACCCCAACCCCATATATATATATACAAATATAAATAATTATATAAAAAAATTATATAAAAATATAAAATATAATACATACATAATAAATTCTAAACATAATAAATATAATAAATTATATAATTAATATAATTATATAATAAATTATAAATATAATTATTATTATTAAATTATAAATAAAATAAATATAGATATGGTATTTATATAATATATATAAATAATTACATATTGCATTTATTATATTAAAATTATAAAATAAATGTATTATAATAATTATTATACAATTATTATATATTTATTATAATAAATGTACAAAATAAATGTAGATTTATTATAATGGATAAATAATATTTATTATAAATATAAATATAAACATACATTTATTATAATTAAATATTATAATATTTATTATAATAAATATACATTTATAGTAAATGTATTCCAAATATTTATTATACATTTACTATACATTTATTATACCTTTATTATAATATTTATTATAATAATATTTATTATACATTTATTATATATTTATTATAATAAATATTATAAATGTATTTTTATTATAATAATATTTATTATACGTTTACTATAATTTATTGTGTATTTATTATAATATTTATTATAATAGTATTTATTATACATTTATTAGATATTTATTATAATAAATATTATATAATTATAATTTTATATTTATATATTTATTATTATTATATAATTATTATAATTTTATATTTATTGTATTTACATATTTATTATTATTATATGTTTATCATAATTATATGTTTATTATAATTATTATATTTATAATTATAAATTTATTATAATTCTATGATTCTAATTATAATAATTATATAATTATAAATATAATAAATATATAGTTATAATAAATGTATAATTATAAATATAATAAATATATAAATATATAATTATTATATTTATAATTTATTATATAATAATTATTATATTAATAATTTATTAAATAATAAATTATAAATACATAATAAATTAAAATAAAGATAACTAATATAATAAATATAATATATTTATTATATAATTATAAATATAATAAAAAAATACAATAAATACATAATTATATTAGTATTTGTTATATTTATAATTATAGAATTATTATATTTATATTTATTATATTTATAATTATCTAATTATTATATACAATATATACATATTTATATTTATATTTGTTATATTTTTAATTATATAATTATTATATTTATATTTATTATGTTTATAATTATCTAATAATTAAATTTATAATTATATAATTATTAATTATAATTAATGAATATAATAAATATAATAAATACAATATAATTATATAATTATTGTATTTATAATTATATAATTATTATGAATTTAAATATATAATTATCATTGTAATATATAATTATATTTATTATATAATTATTATATTTACAATTATTATATTTATAATTATATAATAATTATTATATTTATAATTTATTATATAATTTTTATTATATTTGTAATTTATTATATAATTTTTACCATATTTATAATTATTATAATATTTAAAATTATAATAATTATATAATTCTTATTCTATTTATATTTATAAAATTATAATTATATTTATATTCATATAATTATTATAATTTTTATTATATAATTATATTTATTATATAATCATTATATCTATATTTATTATATTTGTAATTATATAATAATTATTATATTTATAATTTATTATATAATTATATTATATTTATAATTTATTTTGTATTTATAATATTATATTTTATTAATTATTATATCTAAATTTATTATATTTATATTTTTTGTAATTGAATTTATTTTATTTTGTTAATTATATATATATATATATATATATGGTGGGTGGTGTGGGGCGGAGCGCCACTTAAAGTGGCGCTTTGCCCCAACTTTTGTCCAGCGCCACTTCATTTGGCGCTGGACACACCCATTTCCTCAATAAAATAAAACCTAAACCCATAAAAAAAACCCCTACGTCTAAATCGGCCCAGGATGATGAGATAAAGACGAATAATCGAGCGAGCGTAGGGTTTGGGATGGATGATAGAGGCGGGGGGAAGCAGAGGGTTTGGGGAAAATCTTTTTTTTACCGCTATTGTTAATAAAATAGTTTTTAAAAAATAACCAATTGTAAATAAATTAATAAACTTGTCATCCTTATAAAAAAATTGTTATCTTCGCAAAAAATTAGTAATGTTTTAAGGCTTAAAAAAACTTGTATTTATACTTTAAAAAATAAATTCTGACTAAATTCATATGTGAGAAGAATTATATTTAAAAAAAAGTGAAATAAATTTACTTTAAAAAAAACAAATTGTAAATCATTATAAAAATTTATAAATTTTTTATTCTTATAAAAATAGTTTTTATATTTACACCTATGTAGCCATTTTTAAAAATTTGGAAAAAAAGTATTTATATTTCAAAAAAACTAAATCTATTTATAAAAAATTAATATATGAGTGAGAAAACCCACTTGAAAACTAGAATAAAAAATTACTACAAAAATCAACTTGAAAATCCCACCAATACAACTATAATCTTTCTCACAAAATTTCTAATGGAAAGCTTGAATATAATTTTTCATTGAAAATATAATTTATTAAACTATAAACTTTCACCGAAAGATTTAAGTGGAAACTTCCACCAAAAAAATCTAGATAACTCTCGCGTTATAAAATTCCAATGGTAAACTTAAACTTGTGCTGGAAAATTTATCATTAAAAAGAACCACTACAAAATACTAGTGGAAAAATACTATGAAAAATTCCATTGAAATTTTATAAATGTAATAATTCAATAAAAAATGCTAAAAATGAGGAAAATACCATTTGAAATTTACAATGAAAATTACACTATAAAAATAAATTGTAAGATGCCAAAGGAAAATATCACTAAAAATTCCCAACAGAACATGTATCGAGAAATCCCATTGTAAACTTTCGAGATAAATTTTTACTAGAAAATTCCATTAGAAAAATCCAATACTAAATTTCACTAAAACTTTCAGAACATGAGAACGTTATTAATTATGGCTAAAACTGAACTTTAACATAGAAAAACTCAAAATTATTATTAAAATAGAGTATTGGCTAAAACTGAACTCCAACCTTAGGCCCATAATTATATAACCCTGCAATATATGCATATGTTTATAAAACATATATAGTTCTGGGCTCAAGTTTGGCGAAATGGATGTATATATGTTTTGTATATACCAAGCATAAAAATTGGCATATAATTTGGAGAACTGGAAAACTGGTTCACGGATATTTAGAAAATAATAATAAATCAATTGCACGTAGTGAAGAAAATGAGAGAAGCATAAATGGAAACATTAACATCATTGGTATTTGTAAAATTTAATATCTTCAAAACTAAAAAAAACATATATGAGACATAGTATAATTAAAATAAAACGAAGGAGAAAGCTAAAAACATAGAAAAAAGCAACGAATTTGCAACAATTACCTGGAATATAAACTAAAAGTGAAAAAAATGAAGAAGACAAGTGGATAGGTGAGCAATAGGTAATTAGGACGCTGAAATCAGAATAACACAATCAAACTGTCAGGTGATGGGGTTTTGTGATGTCTAATTCAAGCATAAAATATAATAAAATGAAAAAATACCTCAGATCAGAAGTCAGATGTAAGATGTATCTGACAAAAAGGCCTCGTAAGAGAATCTAGGGTTTTTTTATTTGGGGGACGCGGGCAGATGAGGTTGGGCTGGCGACAATAAGAGGACATATTTGCAAGCATATGAGGCAGTGGAAACAAAGGTTAGATCATCGGGAGCCGTGACTTAAAACTGGAGAAGATGGGAGAGAGTGGGATGCCCAGGGCTATGAAGGAGGCAACATAGCTTGGTCGATGGGAAAGAAGCTAAAATGGTGATCGTCCATTAGGATATGTGATAAAATCAATGGAGGACAGGATGACGAGATAAAGATCAATAATCAGGCGAGCGTAGGGTTTGGGAAGGATGAGAGAGGTGGGGGAAGCAGAGGGTTTGGAGACTTTTTTTTACCGCTATTGTTAATAAAATAGTTTTTTAAAAAATAACTAATTGTAAATAAATTAATAAATTAATAAACTTTTCATCCTTATGAAAAAAATGTTACCTTCACAAAAAATCAGTGATGTTTTAAAGATTCAAAAAAAATCTTGTATTTATACTTTAGAAAATAAATTACGATTAAATTCATACGTGAGAAGAATTATATTTTAAAAAAGTAAAATAAATTTACTTTAAAAAAATAACAAACTGTAAATCATTATAAAAATTTATAAATTTTTTATTCCTATAAAAATAGTTTTTATATTTACACCTATGTAGCCATTTTTGAAAACTTTGAAAAGAAATGTATTTCTATTTCAAAAAAACTAAATCTATTTATAAAAAATTATTATATGAGTGGGAAAACCCACTTAAAAACTGGAATAAAAAAAATTACTAAAAAAACAACTTGAAAAACCCATAAATACAACTATGATCTTTCTCACAAAATTTCTAATGGAAAACTCGAATATAAATTTTCATTAAAAATATAATTTATTAAACTATAAACTTTCACCAAAAGATTTAAGTGGAAACTTCCACAAAAAAATTCTAGATAAATCTCGCGTTATAAAATTCTAATGGAAAACTTACACTTGTGCCAAAAAATTTATCAATAAAAAGAACCACTACAAAATACCAATGAAAAAATACTATGAAAAATTCCATTGAAATTTTATAAATTTAATAATTCCATAAAAACGCTAAAATGGTGGAAAATATCATTTGAAAATTATAATGAAAATTACACTATAAAAATCAACTACAAGATGCCAAGGGAAAATATCATTGAAAATTTCCAACAGAACATTGTATTGAGAAATCCCATTGCAAACTTTCAAGTTAAATTTTTACTAGAAAATTCCATTAGAAAAATCAAATATGAAATTTCACTAAAACTTTCAGAACATGAGAATGTTATTAATTCTTGCTAAAACTGAACTCCAACCTAGAAAAACTGAATGTTATTATTAAAACAGAGTCTTGGCTAAAACTGAACTCCAACCTTAGGCTCATAATTATATAACCCTCCAAGATATGCATATGCCTATAAAACATATATAATTCTGGGCTCAAGGTTAGAGAAATGGGTGTATATATGTTTTGTATATACCAAGCATAAAAATTGGCATAAAAATTGGAGAACTAGAAAACTGGTTCACAAATATTTAGAAAATAATAATCAATTAATTGCACGCAGTGAAGAAAAGAAAGAGAGAAGCATAAATGGAAACATTAACATCATTGGTATTTGTAAAATTTAATCTCTTAAAAACTAAAAAAACACATACGAGACATAGTTTAATTAAAAGAAAATAAAGGAGAAATCAAACAACATTGAAAAAAGAAAAAAATTTGCAACAATTACCGGGAATACGAACTAAAATTGAAAAAAATGAAGAAGATAAGCAGATAGGTGAGCAATAGGCAATGAGAACACTGAAATAAGAATAACAGAATCGAAACCGTCAGGTGATGAGGTTTTGAGATGTCTAATTTGAGAAAAAATATAATAAAATGAAAACAAATACCTCATATCAGAAGTTATATGTAAGATGCATGAGACAAAAAGGCCTCGTAAGAGAATCTAGGGTTTTTGGATTCGGGGGATGCAGGCAGGTGAGGTTGGGCTGGCAACAATAAGCCGATAGATTTGTAGGCATGGGAGGCAGCGAAAACAGATGTTGGATTATCGGGAGCCACGACTTACAACCGGAGAAGACGGGATAGAGTGGGACGCTTGGGGTTGTGAAGGAGGCAACAAAGCTTGATTGACTGGAAAGAAGCTAAAAAGGTGACCGTCCACTGGGATATGCAATAAAATCAATGGAGGGCAGGATGACGGGATAAAGATGAATAATCAGGTGAGCGTATGGTTTTGGAAGGATGGGAGAAGTGGGGGAAGTAGAGGGTTTGAGGAAAATCTTTTTTTTTACCGCTATTGTTAATAAAATAGTTTTAAAAAAATAAATAATTGTAAATAAATTAATAAATTAATAAACTTGTCGTCCATATGAAAAAAATTGTTATCTTCACAAAAAATCAGTAATGTTTTAAGGATTCAAAAAAAATCTTGTATTTATACTTTAAAAAATAAATTCCGACTAGATTCATATGTGAGAAGAATTATATTTAAAAAATAGTGAAATAAATTTACTTTAAAAAAATAAAAAATTGTAAATCATTATAAAAATTTATAAAATTTTTATTCCTATAAAAATAGTTTTTATATTTACACCTATGTAGCCATTTTTTGAAAACATTGAAAAAATGTATTTATATTTCCAAAAAACTAAATCTATTTATAAAAAATTAATATATGAGTGGGAAAACCCACTTGAAAACCAGAATAAAAAAATTATTAAAAAATCAACTTGAAAATCCCACCAATACAACTATGATCTTTCTCACAAAATTTCTAATGGAAAACTTGAATATAATTTTTCATTGAAAATATAATTTATTAAACTATAAACTTTCACCGAAAGATTTAAGTGGAAACTTCCACCAAAAAATTCTAGATAACTCTC
The DNA here is from genome assembly GCA_963277665.1 of Viscum album. Lineage (NCBI taxonomy): Eukaryota > Viridiplantae > Streptophyta > Magnoliopsida > Santalales > Viscaceae > Viscum > Viscum album. Next base: position 750,437,343 of record OY728132.1, on the reverse strand, counting down.
CCGTTATAAAATTCCAATGGAAAAATTACATTTGTGCCGAAAAATTTATCATTAAAAATAACCACTACAAAATACTAGTAGAAAAATACTATGAAAATTCCATTGAAATTTTATAAATGTAATTCCATAAAAAATTCTAAAATGGTGGAAAATACCATTTGAAAATTACAATGAAAATTACACTATAAAAATTAACTAAAAGATTCCAATGTAAAATATCACTAAAAATTTCAACAGAACATTGTATTGAGAAATCCCATTGCAAACTTTCAAGTTAAATTTTTACTAGAAAATTCCATTAGAAAAATCCAATTCAAAATTTCACTAAAACTTTCAGAATACGAGAACGTTATTAATTCTGGCTAAAGCTGAACTCCAACCTAGAAAAACTCGACGTTATTATTAAAACAGAGTCTTGGCTAAAACTGAACTCCAACCTTAGGCCCATAATTATATAACCCTGCAATATATGCATATGTCTACAGAACATATATAATTCTGGGCTCAAGGTTGGAGAAATGGGCGTATATATGTTTTGTATATACCAGGCATAAAATTTGGAGAACTGGAAAACTAGTTCACGAATATTTAGAAAATAATAAGCAATTAATTGCACGCAGTGAAGAAAAGAAGGAGAGAATCATAAATGGAAATATTAACATCATTGGTATTTGTAAAATTTAATCTCTTCAAAACTAAAAAAACATATATGATACATAGTTTAATTAAAAGAAAAGGAAGGAGAAAGCTAACAACGTAGAAAAAAGAAAAGAATTTACAACAATTACCTGGAATACCAACTAAAAGTGAAAAAATGAAGAAGATAAGCAGATAGGTGAGAAATAGGCAATGAGGACACTGAAATCAGAATAACACAATCGAAACTGTCAGGTGATAGGGTTTTGTGATGTCTAATTCGAGCAAAAAATATAATAAAATGAAAACAAATACCTCAGATCAAAATTCAGATGTAAGATTCATCGGACAAAAAGGCCTCATAAGAGAATCTAGGGTTTTTGGATTCGGGGGATGCGGGAAGGAGAGGTAGGGCTGGCGACAATAAGCGCGTAGATTTTCAGGCATAGGAGGCAGCGAAAACAGAGGTTGGATTATCGGGAGCCGTGACTTACAACTGGAGAATACGGGAGAGAGTGGGACACCCGGGGCTGCGAAGGAGGCAGCAAAGCTTGGTCGATGGGAAAGAAGCTGAAAAGGTAACCATCTGCTGGGATATGCGATAAAATCATTGGAGGGCAGGATGATGGGTTATTTTAGGGTAAGGGGGTTTTTTTTTTTTATGGGGTTGGGTTGAAAATATTTGGGGAAATGGGGTTGTCCAGCGCCAAATGAAGTGGCGCTGGACAAAAAAGTGGCAAAGCGCCAATTGAAGTGGCGCTTTGACCACTTCGGCCCCACACCCCCAACCCCATATATATATATATATAAATATAAATAATTATATAAAAAAATTATATAAAAATATAAAATATAATACATACATAATAAATTCTAAACATAATAAATATAATAAATTATATAATTAATATAATTATATAATAAATTATAAATATAATTATTATTATTAAATTATAAATAAAATAAATATAGATATGGTATTTATATAATATATATAAAAAATTACATATTGCATTTATTATATTAAAATTATAAAATAAATGTATTATAATAATTATTATACAGTTATTATATATTTATTATAATAAATGTACAAAATAAATGTAGATTTATTATAATGGATAAATAATATTTATTATAAATATAAATATAAATATACATTTATTATAATAAAATATTATAATATTTATTATAATAAATATACATTTATAGTAAATGTATTCCAAATATTTATTATACATTTACTATACATTTATTATACCTTTATTATAATATTTATTATAATAATATTTATTATAAATTTATTATATATTTATTATAATAAATATTATAAATGTATTTTTATTATAATAATATTTATTATACGTTTACTATAATTTATTGTGTATTTATTATAATATTTATTATAATAGTATTTATTATACATTTATTAGATATTTATTATAATAAATATTATATAATTATAATTTTATATTTATATATTTATTATTATTATATAATTATTATAATTTTATATTTATTGTATTTACATATTTATTATTATTATATGTTTATCATAATTATATGTTTATTATAATTATTATATTTATAATTATAAATTTATTATAATTCTATGATTCTAATTATAATAATTATATAATTATAAATATAATAAATATATAATTATAATAAATGTATAATTATAAATATAATAAATATATAAATATATAATTATTATATTTATAATTTATTATATAATAATTATTATATTAATAATTTATTATATAATAAATTATAAATACATAATAAATTAAAATAAAGATAACTAATATAATAAATATAATATATTTATTATATAATTATAAATATAATAAAAAAATACAATAAATACATAATTATATTTGTATTTGTTATATTTATAATTATAGAATTATTATATTTATATTTATTATATTTATAATTATCTAATTATTATATACAATATATACATATTTATATTTATATTTGTTATATTTTTAATTATATAATTATTATATTTATATTTATTATGTTTATAATTATCTAATAATTAAATTTATAATTATATAATTATTAATTATAATTAATGAATATAATAAATATAATAAATACAATATAATTATATAATTATTGTATTTATAATTATATAATTATTATGAATTTAAATATATAATTATCATTGTAATATATAATTATATTTATTATATAATTATTATATTTACAATTATTATATTTATAATTATATAATAATTATTATATTTATAATTTATTATATAATTTTTATTATATTTGTAATTTATTATATAATTTTTACCATATTTATAATTATTATAATATTTAAAATTATAATAATTATATAATTCTTATTCTATTTATATTTATAAAATTATAATTATATTTATATTCATATAATTATTATAATTTTTAATATATAATTATATTTATTATATAATCATTATATCTATATTTATTATATTTGTAATTATATAATAATTATTATATTTATAATTTATTATATAATTATATTATATTTATAATTTATTTTGTATTTATAATATTATATTTTATTAATTATTATATCTAAATTTATTATATTTATATTTTTTGTAATTGAATTTATTTTATTTTGTTAATTATATATATATATATATATATATATATATATATATATGGTGGGTGGTGTGGGGCGGAGCGCCACTTAAAGTGGCGCTTTGCCCCAACTTTTGTCCAGCGCCACTTCATTTGGCGCTGGACACACCCATTTCCCCAATAAAATAAAACCTAAACCCATAAAAAAAAAACCCCTACGTCTAAATCGGCCCAGGATGATGAGATAAAGACGAATAATCGAGCGAGCGTAGGGTTTGGGATGGATGAGAGAGGCGGGGGGAAGCAGAGGGTTTGGGGAAAATCTTTTTTTTACCGCTATTGTTAATAAAATAGTTTTTAAAAAATAACCAATTGTAAATAAATTAATAAACTTGTCATCCTTATAAAAAAATGGTTATCTTCGCAAAAAATCAGTAATGTTTTAAGGCTTAAAAAAACTTGTATTTATACTTTAAAAAATAAAATCTGACTAAATTCATATGTGAGAAGAATTATATTTAAAAAAAAGTGAAATAAATTTACTTTAAAAAAAACATATTGTAAATCATTATAAAAATTTATAAATTTTTTATTCTTATAAAAATAGTTTTTATATTTACACCTATGTAGCCATTTTTAAAAATTTGGAAAAAAAGTATTTATATTTCAAAAAAACTAATTCTATTTATAAAAAATTAATATATGAGTGAGAAAACCCACTTGAAAACTAGAATAAAAAAATTACTACAAAAATCAACTTGAAAATCCCACCAATACAACTATAATCTTTCTCACAAAATTTCTAATGGAAATCTCGAATATAATTTTTCATTGAAAATATAATTTACTAAACTATAAACTTTCACCGAAAGATTTAAGTGGAAACTTCCACCAAAAAAATATAGATAACTCTCACGTTATAAAATTCCAATGGTAAACTTAAACTTGTGCTGGAAAATTTATCATTAAAAAGAACCACTACAAAATACTAGTGGAAAAATACTATGAAAAATTCCATTGAAATTTTATAAATGTAATAATTCAATAAAAAATGCTAAAAATGAGGAAAATACCATTTGAAATTTACAATGAAAATTACACTATAAAAATAAATTGTAAGATGCCAAAGGAAAATATCACTAAAAATTCCCAACAGAACATGTATCGAGAAATCCCATTGTAAACTTTCGAGATAAATTTTTACTAGAAAATTCCATTAGAAAAATCCAATACTAAATTTCACTAAAACTTTCAAAACATGAGAACGTTATAAATTGTGGCTAAAACTGAACTTTAACATAGAAAAACTCAAAATTATTATTAAAATAGAGTATTGGCTAAAACTGAACTCCAACCTTAGGCCCATAATTATATAACCCTGCAATATATGCATATGTCTATAAAACATATATAGTTCTGGGCTCAAGTTTGGCGAAATGGATGTATATATGTTTTGTATATACCAAGCATAAAAATTGGCATATAATTTGGAGAACTGGAAAACTGGTTCACGGATATTTAGAAAATAATAAGAAATCAATTGCACGTAGTGAAGAAAATGAGAGAAGCATAAATGGAAACATTAACATCATTGGTATTTGTAAAATTTAATATCTTCAAAACTAAAAAAAACATATATGAGACATAGTTTAATTAAAATAAAACGAAGGAGAAAGCTAAAAACATAGAAAAAAGCAACGAATTTGCAACAATTACCTGGAATATGAACTAAAAGTGAAAAAAATGAAGAAGACAAGTGGATAGGTGAGCAATAGGTAATTAGGACGCTGAAATCAGAATAACACAATCAAACTGTCAGGTGATGGGGTTTTGTGATGTCTAATTCAAGCATAAAATATAATAAAATGAAAAAATACCTCAGATCAGAAGTCAAATGTAAGATGCATCTGACAAAAAGGCCTCGTAAGAGAATCTAGGGTTTTTTTATTTGGGGGACGCGGGCAGATGAGGTTGGGCTGGCGACAATAAGAGGACATATTTGCAAGCATATGAGGCAGTGGAAACAAAGGTTAGATCATCGGGAGCCGTGACTTAAAACTGGAGAAGATGGGAGAGAGTGGGATGCCCAGGGCTATGAAGGAGGCAACATAGCTTGGTCGATGGGAAAGAAGCTAAAATGGTGATCGTCCATTAGGATATGTGATAAAATCAATGGAGGACAGGATGACGAGATAAAGATCAATAATCAGGCGAGCGTAGGGTTTGGGAAGGATGAGAGAGGTTGGGGAAGCAGAGGCTTTGGAGACTTTTTTTTACCGCTATTGTTAATAAAATAGTTTTTAAAAAAATAACTAATTGTAAATAAATTAATAAATTAATAAACTTTTCATCCTTATGAAAAAAATGTTACCTTCACAAAAAATCAGTGATGTTTTAAAGATTCAAAAAAAATCTTGTATTTATACTTTAGAAAATAAATTACGATTAAATTCATACGTGAGAAGAATTATATTTTAAAAAAGTAAAATAAATTTACTTTAAAAAAATAACAAACTGTAAATCATTATAAAAATTTATAAATTTTTTATTCCTATAAAAATAGTTTTTATATTTACACCTATGTAGCCATTTTTGAAAACTTTGAAAAAAATGTATTTCTATTTCAAAAAAACTAAATCTATTTATAAAAAATTATTATATGAGTGGGAAAACCCACTTAAAAACTGGAATAAAAAAAATTACTAAAAAAAACAACTTGAAAAACCCATAAATACAACTATGATCTTTCTCACAAAATTTCTAATGGAAAACTTGAATATAAATTTTCATTAAAAATATAATTTATTAAACTATAAACTTTCACCAAAAGATTTAAGTGGAAACTTCCACAAAAAAATTCTAGATAAATCTCGCGTTATAAAATTCTAATGGAAAACTTACACTTGTGCCAAAAAATTTATCAATAAAAAGAACCACTACAAAATACCAATGAAAAAATACTATGAAAAATTCCATTGAAATTTTATAAATTTAATAATTCCTTAAAAACGCTAAAATGGTGGAAAATATCATTTGAAAATTATAATGAAAATTACACTATAAAAATCAACTACAAGATGCCAAGGGAAAATATCATTGAAAATTTCCAACAGAACATTGTATTGAGAAATCCCATTGCAAACTTTCAAGTTAAATTTTTACTAGAAAATTCCATTAGAAAAATCCAATATGAAATTTCACTAAAACTTTCAGAACATGAGAATGTTATTAATTCTAGCTAAAACTGAACTCCAACCCAGAAAAACTGAATGTTATTATTAAAACAGAGTCTTGGCTAAAACTGAACTCCAACCTTAGGCTCATAATTATATAACCCTCCAAGATATGCATATGTCTATAAAACATATATAATTTTGGGCTCAAGGTTAGATAAATGGGTGTATATATGTTTTGTATATACCAAGCATAAAAATTGGCATAAAAATTGGAGAACTAGAAAACTGGTTCACAAATATTTAGAAAATAATAATCAATTAATTGCACGCAGTGAAGAAAAGAATGAGAGAAGCATAAATGGAAACATTAACATCATTGGTATTTGTAAAATTTAATCTCTTAAAAACTAAAAAAACACATACGAGACATAGTATAATTAAAAGAAGATAAAGGAGAAATCAAACAACATAGAAAAAAGAAACAAATTTGCAACAATTACCTGGAATACGAACTAAAATTGAAAAAAATGAAGAAGATAAACAGATAGGTGAGCAATAGGCAATGAGAACACTGAAATAAGAATAACAGAATAGAAACCGTCAGGTGATGAGGTTTTGAGACGTCTAATTTGAGAAAAAATATAATAAAATGAAAACAAATACCTCATATCAGAAGTTATATGTAAGATGCATGAGACAAAAAGGCCTCGTAAGAGAATCTAGGGTTTTTGGATTCGGGGGATGCAGGCAGGTGAGGTTGGGCTGGCAACAATAAGCCGATAGATTTGTAGGCATGGGAGGCAGCGAAAACAGATGTTGGATTATCAGGAGCCACGACTTACAACCGGAGAAGACGGGATAGAGTGGGACGCTTGGGGTTGTGAAGGAGGCAACAAAGCTTGATTGACTGGAAAGAAGCTAAAAAGGTGACCGTCCACTGGGATATGCAATAAAATCAATGGAGGGCAGGATGACGGGATAAAGATGAATAATCAGGTGAGCGTATGGTTTTGGAAGGATGGGAGAAGTGGGGGAAGTAGAGGGTTTGGGGAAAATCTTTTTTTTACCGCTATTGTTAATAAAATAGTTTTTAAAAAATAACCAATTGTAAATAAATTAATAAACTTGTCATCCTTATAAAAAAATTGTTATCTTCGCAAAAAATCAGTAATGTTTTAAGGCTTAAAAAAACTTGTATTTATACTTTAAAAAATAAATTCTGACTAAATTCAAATGTGAGAAGAATTATATTTAAAAAAAAGTGAAATAAATTTACTTTTAAAAAAACAAATTGTAAATCATTACAAAAATTTATAAATTTTTTATTCTTATAAAAATAGTTTTTATATTTACACCTATGTAGCCATTTTTAAAAATTTGGAAAAAAAGTATTTATATTTCAAAAAAACTAAATCTATTTATAAAAAATTAATATATGAGTGAGAAAACCCACTTGAAAACTAGAATAAAAAAATTACTACAAAAATCAACTTGAAAATCCCACCAATACAACTATAATCTTTCTCACAAAATTTCTAATGGAAAGCTCGAATATAATTTTTCATTGAAAATATAATTTATTAAACTATAAACTTTCACCGAAAGATTTAAGTGGAAACTTCCAGCAAAAAAATCTAGATAACTCCCGCGTTATAAAATTCCAATGGTAAACTTAAACTTGTGCTGGAAAATTTATCATTAAAAAGAACCACTACAAAATACTAGTGGAAAAATACTATGAAAAATTCCATTGAAATTTTATAAATGTAATAATTCAATAAAAAATGCTAAAAATGAGGAAAATACCATTTGAAATTTACAATGAAAATTACACTATAAAAATAAATTGTAAGATGCCAAAGGAAAATATCACTAAAAATTCCCAACAGAACATGTATCGAGAAATCCCATTGTAAACTTTCGAGATAAATTTTTACTAGAAAATTCCATTAGAAAAATCCAATACTAAATTTCACTAAAACTTTCAGAACATGAGAACGTTATTAATTATGGCTAAAACTGAACTTTAACATAGAAAAACTCAAAATTATTATTAAAATAGAGTATTGGCTAAAAGTGAACTCCAACCTTTGGCCCATAATTATATAACCCTACAATATATGCATATGTCTATAAAACATATATAGTTCTGGGCTCAAGTTTGGCGAAATGGATGTATATATGTTTTATATATACCAAGCATAAAAATTGGCATATAATTTGGAGAACTGGAAAACTGGTTCACGGATATTTAGAAAATAATAATAAATCAATTGCACGTAGTGAAGAAAATGAGAGAAGCATAAATGGAAACATTAACATCATTGGTATTTGTAAAATTTAATATCTTCAAAACTAAAAAAAACATATATGAGACATAGTTTAATTAAAATAAAACGAAGGAGAAAGCTAAAAACATAGAAAAAAGCAACGAATTTGCAACAATTACCTGGAATATGAACTAAAAGTGAAAAAAATGAAGAAGACAAGTGGATAGGTGAGCAATAGGTAATTAGGACGCTGAAATCAGAATAACACAATCAAACTGTCAGGTGATGGGGTTTTGTGATGTCTAATTCAAGCATAAAATATAATAAAATGAAAAAATACCTCAGATCAGAAGTCAGATGTAAGATGCATCTGACAAAAAGGCCTCGTAAGAGAATCTAGGGTTTTTTATTTGGGGGACGCGGGCAGATGAGGTTGGGCTGGCGACAATAAGAGGACATATTTGCAAGCATATGAGGCAGTGGAAACAAAGGTTAGATCATCGGGAGCCGTGACTTAAAACTGGAGAAGATGGGAGAGAGTGGGATGCCCAGGGCTATGAAGGAGGCAACATAGCTTGGTCGATGGGAAAGAAGCTAAAATGGTGATCGTCCATTAGGATATGTGATAAAATCAATGGAGGACAGGATGACGAGATAAAGATCAATAATCAGGTGAGCGTAGGGTTTGGGAAGGATGAGAGAGGTGGGGGAAGCAGAGGGTTTGGAGACTTTTTTTTTACCGCTATTGTTAATAAAATAGTTTTTTAAAAAATAACTAATTGTAAATAAATTAATAAATTAATAAACTTTTTATCCTTATGAAAAAAATGTTACCTTCACAAAAAATCAGTGATGTTTTAAAGATTCAAAAAAAATCTTGTATTTATACTTTAGAAAATAAATTACGATTAAATTCATACGTGAGAAGAATTATATTTTAAAAAAGTAAAATAAATTTACTTTAAAAAAATAACAAACTGTAAACCATTATAAAAATTTATAAATTTTTTATTCCTATAAAAATAGTTTTTATATTTACACCTATGTAGCCATTTTTGAAAAATTTGAAAAAAAATGTATTTCTATTTCAAAAAAACTAAATCTATTTATAAAAAATTATTATATGAGTGGGAAAACCCACTTAAAAACTGGAATAAAAAAAATTACTAAAAAAAACAACTTGAAAAACCCATAAATACAACTATGATCTTTATCACAAAATTTCTAATGGAAAACTCGAATATAAATTTTCATTAAAAATATAATTTATTAAACTATAAACTTTCACCAAAAGATTTAAGTGGAAACTTCCAGAAAAAAATTCTAGATAAATCTCGCGTTATAAAATTCTAATGGAAAACTTACACTTGTGCCAAAAAATTTATCAATAAAAAGAACCACTACAAAATACCAATGAAAAAATACTATGAAAAATTCCATTGAAATTTTATAAATTTAATAATTCCATAAAAACGCTAAAATGGTGGAAAATATCATTTGAAAATTATAATGAAAATTACACTATAAAAATCAACTACAAGATGCCAAGGGAAAATATCATTGAAAATTTCCAACAGAACATTGTATTGAGAAATCCCATTGCAAACTTTCAAGTTAAATTTTTACTAGAAAATTCCATTAGAAAAATCCAATATGAAATTTCACTAAAACTTTCAGAACATGAGAATGTTATTAATTCTAGCTAAAACTGAACTCCAACCCAGAAAAACTGAATGTTATTATTAAAACAGAGTCTTGGCTAAAACTGAACTCCAACCTTAGGCTCATAATTATATAACCCTCCAAGATATGCATATGTCTATAAAACATATATAATTTTGGGCTCAAGGTTAGAGAAATGGGTGTATATATGTTTTGTATATACCAAGCATAAAAATTGGCATAAAAATTGGAGAACTAGAAAACTGGTTCACAAATATTTAGAAAATAATAATCAATTAATTGCACGCAGTGAAGAAAATAATGAGAGAAGCATAAATTGAAACATTAACATCATTGGTATTTGTAAAATTTAATCTCTTAAAAACTAAAAAAACACATACGAGACATAGTTTAATTAAAAGAAAATAAAGGAGAAATCAAACAACATAGAAAAAAGAAACAAATTTGCAACAATTACCTGGAATACGAACTAAAATTGAAAAAAATGAAGAAGATAAGGAGATAGGTGAGCAATAGGCAATGAGAACACTGAAATAAGAATAACAGAATCGAAACCGTCAGGTGATGAGGTTTTGAGACGTCTAATTTGAGAAAAAATATAATAAAATGAAAACAAATACCTCATATCAGAAGTTATATGTAAGATGCATGAGACAAAAAGGCCTCGTAAGAGAATCTAGGGTTTTTGGATTCGGGGGATGCAGGCAGGTGAGGTTGGGCTGGCAACAATAAGCCGATAGATTTGTAGGCATGGGAGGCAGCGAAAACAGATGTTGGATTATCGGGAGCCACGACTTACAACCGGAGAAGACGGGATAGAGTGGGACGCTTGGGGTTGTGAAGGAGGCAACAAAGCTTGATTGACTGGAAAGAAGCTAAAAAGGTGACCGTCCACTGGGATATCCAATAAAATCAATGGAGGGCAGGATGACGAGATAAAGATGAATAATCAGGTGAGCGTATGGTTTTGGAAGGATGGGAGAAGTTGGGGAAGTAGAGGGTTTTAGGAAAATCTTTTTTTACCGCTATTGTTAATAAAATAGTTTTAAAAAAATAAATAATTGTAAATAAATTAATAAATTAATAAACTTGTCGTCCATATGAAAAAAATTGTTATCTTCACAAAAAATCAGTAATGTTTTAAGGATTCAAAAAAAAATCTTGTATTTATACTTTAAAAAATAAATTCCGACTAGATTCATATGTGAGAAGAATTATATTTAAAAAAAAGTGAAATAAATTTACTTTAAAAAAATAAAAAATTGCAAATCATTATAAAAATTTATAAAATTTTTATTCCTATAAATATAGTTTTTATATTTACACCTATGTAGCCATTTTTTGAAAACATTGAAAAAATGTATTTATATTTCCAAAAAACTAAATCTATTTATAAAAAATTAATATATGAGTGGGAAAACCCACTTGAAAACTAGAATAAAAAAATTATTAAAAAATCAACTTGAAAATCCCACCAATACAACTATGATCTTTCTCACAAAATTTCTAATGGAAAACTTGAATATAATTTTTCATTGAAAATATAATTTATTAAACTATAAACTTTCACCGAAAGATTTAAGTGGAAACTTCCACCAAAAAATTCTAGATAACTCTCCCGTTATAAAATTCCAATGGAAAACTTACATTTGTGCCGAAAAATTTATCATTAAAAATAACCACTACAAAATACTAGTGGAAAAATACTATGAAAATTCCATTGAAATTTTATAAATGTAATTCCATAAAAAATTCTAAAAGGGTGGAAAATACCATTTGAAAATTACAATGAAAATTACACTATAAAAATTAACTACAAGATTCCAATGTAAAATATCACTAAAAATTTCAACAGAACATTGTATTGAGAAATCCCATTGCAAACTTTCAAGTTAAATTTTTACTAGAAAATTCCATTAGAAAAATCCAATTCAAAATTTCACTAAAACTTTCAGAATACGAGAACGTTATTAATTCTGGCTAAAGCTGAACTCCAACCTAGAAAAACTCGACGTTATTATTAAAACAGAGTCTTGGCTAAAACTGAACTCCAACCTTAGGCCCATAATTATATAACCCTGCAATATATGCATATGTCTACAGAACATATATAATTCTGGGCTCAAGGTTGGAGAAATGGGCGTATATATGTTTTGTATATACCAGGCATAAAATTTGGAGAACTGGAAAACTAGTTCACGAATATTTAGAAAATAATAAGCAATTAATTGCACGCAGTGAAGAAAAGAAGGAGAGAATCATAAATGGAAATATTAACATCATTGGTATTTGTAAAATTTAATCTCTTCAAAACTAAAAAAACATATATGATACATAGTTTAATTAAAAGAAAAGGAAGGAGAAAGCTAACAACGTAGAAAAAAGAAACAAATTTACAACAATTACCTGGAATACCAACTAAAAGTGAAAAAAATGAAGAAGATAAGCAGATAGGTGAGAAATAGGCAATGAGGACACTGAAATCAGAATAACACAATCGAAACTGTCAGGTGATAGGGTTTTATGAAGTCTAATTCGAGCAAAAAATATAATAAAATGAAAACAAATACCTCAGATCAAAATTCAGATGTAAGATTCATCGGACAAAAAGGCCTAGTAAGAGAATCTAGGGTTTTTGGATTCGGGGGATGCAGGAAGGCGAGGTTGGGCTGGCGACAATAAGCGCGTAGATTTTCAGGCATAGGAGGCAGCGAAAACAGAGGTTGGATTATCGGGAGCCGCGACTTACAACTGGAGAATACGGGAGAAAGTGGGACACCCGGGGCTGCGAAGGAGGCAGCAAAGCTTGGTCGATGGGAAAGAAGCTGAAAAGGAAACCATCCGCGGGGATATGCGATAAAATCATTTGAGGGCAGGATGATGGGTTATTTTAGGGTAAGGGGTTTTTTTTATGGGGTTGGGTTGAAAATATTTGGGGAAATGGGGTTGTCCAGCGCCAAATGAAGTGGCGCTGGACAAAAAAGTGGCAAAGCGCCAATTGAAGTGGCGCTTTGACCACTTCGGCCCCACACCCCCAACCCCACATATATATATATATATATAAATATAAATAATTATATAAAAAAATTATATAAAAATATAAAATATAATACATACATAATAAATTCTAAACATAATAAATATAATAAATTATATAATTAATATAATTATATAATAAATTATATTTATTGTATTTACATATTTATTATTATTATATGTTTATCATAATTATATGTTTATTATAATTATTATATTTATAATTATAAATTTATTATAATTATATGATTCTAATTATAATAATTATATAATTATAAATATAATAAATATATAATTATAATAAATGTATAATTATAAATATAATAAATATATAAATATATAATTATTATATTTATAATTTATTATATAATAATTATTATATTAATAATTTATTATATAATAAATTATAAATACATAATAAATTAAAATAAAGATAACTAATATAATAAATATAATATATTTATTATATAATTATAAATATAATAAAAAAAATACAATAAATACATAATTATATTTGTATTTGTTATATTTATAATTATAGAATTATTATATTTATATTTATTATATTTATAATTATCTAATTATTATATACAAAATATACATATTTATATTTATATTTGTTATATTTTTAATTATATAATTATTATATTTATATTTATTATGTTTATAATTATCTGATAATTAAATTTATGATTATATAATTATTAATTATAATTAATGAATATAATAAATATAATAAATACAATATAATTATATAATTATTGTATTTATAATTATATAATTATTATGAATTTAAATATATAATTATCATTGTAATATATAATTATATTTATTATATAATTATTATATTTACAATTATTATATTTATAATTATATAATAATTATTATATTTATAATTTATTATATAATTTTTATTATATTTGTAATTTATTATATAATTTTTACCATATTTATAATTATTATAATATTTAAAATTATAATAATTATATAATTCTTATTCTATTTATATTTATAAAATTATAATTATATTTATATTCATATAATTATTATAATTTTTAATATATAATTATATTTATTATATAATCATTATATCTATATTTATTATATTTGTAATTATATAATAATTATTATATTTATAATTTATTATATAATTATATTATATTTATAATTTATTTTGTATTTATAATATTATATTTTATTAATTATTATATCTAAATTTATTATATTTATATTTTTTGTAATTGAATTTATTTTATTTTGTTAATTATATATATATATATATATATATATATATATATATAGTGGGTGGTGTGGGGCGGAGTGCCACTTAAAGTGGCGCTTTGCCCCAACTTTTGTCCAGCGCCACTTCATTTGGCGCTGGACACACCCATTTCCCCAATAAAATAAAACCTAAACCCATAAAAAAAAACCCCTACGTCTAAATCGGCCCAGGATGATGAGATAAAGACGAATAATCGAGCGAGCGTAGGGTTTGGGATGGATGAGAGAGGCGGGGGGAAGCAAAGGGTTTGGGGAAAATATTTTTTTTACCGCTATTGTTAATAAAATAGTTTTTAAAAAATAACCAATTGTAAATAAATTAATAAACTTGTCATCCTTATAAAAAAATTGTTATCTTCGCAAAAAATCAGTAATGTTTTAAGGCTTAAAAAAACTTGTATTTATACTTTAAAAAATAAATTCTGACTAAATTCATATGTGAGAAGAATTATATTTAAAAAAAAGTGAAATAAATTTACTTTAAAAAAACAAATTGTAAATCATTATAAAAATTTATAAATTTTTTATTCTTATAAAAATAGTTTTTATATTTACACCTATGTAGCCATTTTTAAAAATTTGGAAAAAAAGTATTTATATTTCAAAAAAACTAAATCTATTTATAAAAAATTAATATATGAGTGAGAAAACCCACTTGAAAACTAGAATAAAAAAATTACTACAAAAATCAACTTGAAAATCCCACCAATACAACTATAATCTTTCTCACAAAATTTCTAATGGAAAGCTCGAATATAATTTTTCATTGAAAATATAATTTATTAAACTATAAACTTTCACCGAAAGATTTAAGTGGAAACTTCCAGCAAAAAAATCTAGATAACTCTCACGTTATAAAATTCCAATGGTAAACTTAAACTTGTGCTGGAAAATTTATCATTAAAAAGAACCACTACAAAATACTAGTGGAAAAATACTATGAAAAATTCCATTGAAATTTTATAAATGTAATAATTCAATAAAAAATGCTAAAAATGAGGAAAATACCATTTGAAATTTACAATGAAAATTACACTATAAAAATAAATTGTAAGATGCCAAAGGAAAATATCACTAAAAATTCCCAACAGAACATGTATCGAGAAATCCCATTGTAAACTTTCGAGATAAATTTTTACTAGAAAATTCCATTAGAAAAATCCAATACTAAATTTCACTAAAACTTTCAGAACATGAGAACGTTATTAATTATGGCTAAAACTGAACTTTAACATTGAAAAACTCAAAATTATTATTAAAATAGAGTATTGGCTAAAACTGAACTCCAACCTTAGGCCCATAATTATATAACCCTGCAATATATGCATATGTCTATAAAACATATATAGTTCTGGGCTCAAGTTTGGCGAAATGGATGTATATATGTTTTGTATATACCAAGCATAAAAATTGGCATATAATTTGGAGAACTGGAAAACTGGTTCACGGATATTTAGAAAATAATAATAAATCAATTGCACGTAGTGAAGAAAATGAGAGAAGCATAAATGGAAACATTAACATCATTGGTATTTGTAAAATTTAATATCTTCAAAACTAAAAAAAACATATATGAGACATAGTTTAATTAAAATAAAACGAAGGAGAAAGCTAAAAACATAGAAAAAAGAAACGAATTTGCAACAATTACCTGGAATATGAACTAAAAGTGAAAAAAATGAAGAAGACAAGTGGATAGGTGAGCAATAGGTAATTAGGACGCTGAAATCAGAATAACACAATCAAACTGTCAGGTGATGGGGTTTTGTGATGTCTAATTCAAGCATAAAATATAATAAAATGAAAAAATACCTCAGATCAGAAGTCAGATGTAAGATGCATCTGACAAAAAGGCCTCGTAAGAGAATCTAGGGTTTTTTATTTGGGGGACGCGGGCAGATGAGGTTGGGCTGGCGACTATAAGAGGACATATTTGCAAGCATATGAGGCAGTGGAAACAAAGGTTAGATCATCGGGAGCCGTGACTTAAAACTGGAGAAGATGGGAGAGAGTGGGATGCCCAGGGCTATGAAGGAGGCAACATAGCTTGGTCGATGGGAAAGAAGCTAAAATGGTGATCGTCCATTAGGATATGTGATAAAATCAATGGAGGACAGGATGACGAGATAAAGATCAATAATCAGGCGAGCGTAGGGTTTGGGAAGGATGAGAGAGGTGGGGGAAGCAGAGGGTTTGGAGACTTTTTTTTTACCGCTATTGTTAATAAAATAGTTTTTTAAAAAATAACTAATTTTAAATAAATTAATAAATTAATAAACTTTTCATCCTTATGAAAAAAATGTTACCTTCACAAAAAATCAGTGATGTTTTAAAGATTCAAAAAAAATCTTGTATTTATACTTTATAAAATAAATTACGATTAAATTCATACGTGAGAAGAATTATATTTTAAAAAAGTAAAATAAATTTACTTTAAAAAAATAACAAACTGTAAACCATTATAAAAATTTATAAATTTTTTATTCCTATAAAAATAGTTTTTATATTTACACCTATGTAGCCATTTTTGAAAAATTTGAAAAAAAATGTATTTCTATTTCAAAAAAACTAAATCTATTTATAAAAAAATATTATATGAGTGGGAAAACCCACTTAAAAACTGGAATAAAAAAAATTACTAAAAAAAACAACTTGAAAAACCCATAAATACAACTATGATCTTTCTCACAAAATTTCTAATGGAAAACTCGAATATAAATTTTCATTAAAAATATAATTTATTAAACTATAAACTTTCACCAAAAGATTTAAGTGGAAACTTCCAGAAAAAAATTCTAGATAAATCTCGCGTTATAAAATTCTAATGGAAAACTTACACTTGTGCCAAAAAATTTATCAATAAAAAGAACCACTACAAAATACCAATGAAAAAATACTATGAAAAATTCCATTGAAATTTTATAAATTTAATAATTCCATAAAAACGCTAAAATGGTGGAAAATATCATTTGAAAATTATAATGAAAATTACACTATAAAAATCAACTACAAGATGCCAAGGGAAAATATCATTGAAAATTTCCAACAGAACATTGTATTGAGAAATCCCATTGCAAACTTTCAAGTTAAATTTTTACTAGAAAATTCCATTAGAAAAATCCAATATGAAATTTCACTAAAACTTTCAGAACATGAGAATGTTATTAATTCTAGCTAAAACTGAACTCCAACCTAGAAAAACTGAATGTTATTATTAAAACAGAGTCTTGGCTAAAACTGAACTCCAACCTTAGGCA
This sequence comes from Viscum album, assembly GCA_963277665.1. NCBI lineage: Eukaryota > Viridiplantae > Streptophyta > Magnoliopsida > Santalales > Viscaceae > Viscum > Viscum album. The sequence continues at coordinate 750,419,418 of OY728132.1, read as the reverse complement.
CATAATTATATAACCCTCCAAGATATGCATATGTCTATAAAACATATATAATTCTGAGCTCAAGGTTAGATAAATGGGTGTATATATGTTTTGTATATACCAAGCATAAAAATTGGCATAACAATTGGATAACTAGAAAACTGGTTCACAAATATTTAGAAAATAATAATCAATTAATTGCACGCAGTGAAGAAAAGAATGAGAGAAGCATAAATGGAAACATTAACATCATTGGTATTTGTAAAATTTAATCTCTTAAAAACTAAAAAAACACATACGAGACATAGTTTAATTAAAAGAAAATAAAGGATAAATCAAACAACATAGAAAAAAGAAACAAATTTGCAACAATTACCTGGAATACGAACTAAAATTGAAAAAAATGAAGAAGATAAGCAGATATGTGAGAAATAGGCAATGAGAACACTGAAATAAGAATAACAGAATCGAAACCGTCAGGTGATGAGGTTTTGAGATGTCTAATTTGAGAAAAAATATAATAAAATGAAAACAAATACCTCATATTAGAAGTTATATGTAAGATGCATGAGACAAAAAGGCCTCGTAAGAGAATCTAGGGTTTTTGGATTCGGGGGATGCAGGCAGGTGAGGTTGGGCTGGCAAGAATAAGCCGATAGATTTGTAGGCATGGGAGGCAGCGAAAACAGATGTTGGATTATCGGGAGCCACGACTTACAACCGGAGAAGACGGGATAGAGTGGGACGCTTGGGGTTGTGAAGGAGGCAACAAAGCTTGATTGACTGGAAAGAAGCTAAAAAGGTGACCGTCCACTGGGATATGCAATAAAATCAATGGAGGGCAGGATGACGGGATAAAGATGAATAATCAGGTGAGCGTATGGTTTTGGAAGGATGGGAGAAGTGGGGAAAGTAGAGGGTTTGAGGAAAATCTTTTTTTTACCGCTATTGTTAATAAAATAGTTTTAAAAAAATAAATAATTGTAAATAAATTAATAAATTAATAAACTTGTCGTCCATATGAAAAAAATTGTTATCTTCACAAAAAATCAGTAATGTTTTAAGGATTCAAAAAAAAAATCTTGTATTTATACTTTAAAAAATAAATTCCGACTAGATTCATATGTGAGAAGAATTATATTTAAAAAAAAGTGAAATAAATTTACTTTAAAAAAATAAAAAATTGTAAATCATTATAAAAATTTATAAAATTTTTATTCCTATAAAAATAGTTTTTATATTTACACCTATGTAGCCATTTTTTGAAAACATTGAAAAAATGTATTTATATTTCCAAAAAACTAAATCTATTTATAAAAAATTAATATATGAGTGGGAAAACCCACTTGAAAACTAGAATAAAAAAATTATTAAAAAATCAACTTGAAAATCCCACCAATACAACTATGATCTTTCTCACAAAATTTCTAATGGAAAACTTGAATATAATTTTTCATTGAAAATATAATTAATTAAACTATAAACTTTCACCGAAATATTTAAGTGGAAACTTCCACCAAAAAATTCTAGATAACACTCCCCTTATAAAATTCCAATGGAAAACTTACATTTGTTCCGAAAAATTTATCATTAAAAATAACCACTACAAAATACTAGTGGAAAAATACTATGAAAATTCCATTGAAATTTTATAAATGTAATTCCATAAAAAATTCTAAAAGCGTGGAAAATACCATTTGAAAATTACAATGAAAATTACACTATAAAAATTAACTACAAGATTCCAATGTAAAATATCACTAAAAATTTCAACAGAACATTGTATTGAGAAATCCCATTGCAAACTTTCAAGTTAAATTTTTACTTGAAAATTCCATTAGAAAAATCCAATTCAAAATTTCACTAAAACTTTCAGAATACGAGAACGTTATTAATTCTGGCTAAAGCTGAACTCCAACCTAGAAAAACTCGATGTTATTATTAAAACAGAGTCTTGGCTAAAACTGAACTCCAAACTTAGGCCCATAATTATATAACCCTGCAATATATGCATATGTCTACAGAACATATATAATTCTGGGCTCAAGGTTGGAGAAATGGGCGTATATATGTTTTGTATATACCAGGCATAAAATTTGGAGAACTGGAAAACTAGTTCACGAATATTTAGAAAATAATAAGCAATTAATTGCACGCAGTGAAGAAAAGAAGGAGAGAATCATAAATGGAAATATTAACATCATTGGTATTTGTAAAATTTAATCTCTACAAAACTAAAAAAACATATATGATACATAGTTTAATTAAAAGAAAAGGAAGGAGAAAGCTAACAACGTAGAAAAAAGAAACGAATTTACAACAATTACCTGGAATACCAACTAAAAGTGAAAAAAATGAAGAAGATAAGCAGATAGGTGAGAAATAGGCAATGAGGACACTGAAATCAGAATAACACAATCGAAACTGTCAGGTGATAGGGTTTTGTGATGTCTAATTCGAGCAAAAAATATAATAAAATGAAAACAAATACCTCAGATCAAAATTCAGATGTAAGATTCATCGGACAAAAAGGCCTCGTAAGAGAATCTAGGGTTTTTGGATTCGGGGGATGCGGGAAGGCGAGGTTGGGCTGGCGACAATAAGCGCGTAGATTTTCAGGCATAGGAGGCATCGAAAACAGAGGTTGGATTATCGGGAGCCGTGACTTACAACTGGAGAATACGGGAGAGAGTGGGACACCCGGGGCTGCGAAGGAGGCAGCAAAGCTTGGTCGATGGAAAAGAAGCTGAAAAGGTAACCATCCGCTGGGATATGCGATAAAATCATTGGAGGGCAGGATGATGGGTTATTTTAGGGTAAGGGGTTTTTTTATTTTATTTTATGGGGTTGGGTTGAAAATATTTGGGGAAATGGGGTTGTCCAGCGCCAAATGAAGTGGCGCTGGACAAAAAAGTGGCAAAGCGCCAATTGAAGTGGCGCTTTGACCACTTCGGCCCCACACCCCCAACCCCATATATATATATATATATAAATATAAATAATTATATAAAAAAATTATATAAAAATATAAAATATAATACATACATAATAAATTCTAAACATAATAAATATAATAAATTATATAATTAATATAATTATATAATAAATTATAAATATAATAATTATTATTAAATTATAAATAAAATAAATATAGATATGGTATTTATATAATATATATAAATAATTACATATTGCATTTATTATATTAAAATTATAAAATAAATGTATTATAATAATTATTATACAATTATTATATATTTATTATAATAAATGTACAAAATAAATGTAGATTTATTATAATGGATAAATAATATTTATTATAAATATAAATATAAATATACATTTATTATAATTAAATATTATAATATTTATTATAATAAATATACATTTATAGTAAATGTATTCCAAATATTTATTATACATTTACTATACATTTATTATACATTTATTATAATATTTATTATAATAATATTTATTATACATTTATTATATATTTATTATAATAAATATTATAAATGTATTTTTATTATAATAATATTTATTATACGTTTACTATAATTTATTGTGTATTTATTATAATATTTATTATAATAGTATTTATTATACATTTATTAGATATTTATTATAATAAATATTATATAATTATAATTTTATATTTATATATTTATTATTATTATTATATAATTATTATAATTTTATATTTATTGTATTTACATATTTATTATTATTATATGTTTATCATAATTATATGTTTATTATAATTATTATATTTATAATTATAAATTTATTATAATTCTATGATTCTAATTATAATAATTATATAATTATAAATATAATAAATATATAATTATAATAAATGTATAATTATAAATATAATAAATATATAAATATATAATTATTATATTTATAATTTATTATATAATAATTATTATATTAATAATTTATTATATAATAAATTATAAATACATAATAAATTAAAATAAAGATAACTAATATAATAAATATAATATATTTATTATATAATTATAAATATAATAAAAAAATACAATAAATACATAATTATATTTGTATTTGTTATATTTATAATTACAGAATTATTATATTTATATTTATTATATTTATAATTATCTAATTATTATATACAATATATGCATATTTATATTTATATTTGTTATATTTTTAATTATATAATTATTATATTTATATTTATTATGTTTATAATTATCTAATAATTAAATTTATAATTATATAATTATTAATTATAATTAATGAATATAATAAATATAATAAATACAATATAATTATATAATTATTGTATTTATAATTATATAATTATTATGAATTTAAATATATAATTATCATTGTAATATATAATTATATTTATTATATAATTATTATATTTACAATTATTATATTTATAATTATATAATAATTATTATATTAATAATTTATTATATAATTTTTATTATATTTGTAATTTATTATATAATTTTTACCATATTTATAATTATTATAATATTTAAAATTATAATAATTATATAATTCTTATTCTATTTATATTTATAAAATTATAATTATATTTATATTCATATAATTATTATAATTTTTAATATATAATTATATTTATTATATAATCATTATATCTATATTTATTATATTTGTAATTATATAATAATTATTATATTTATAATTTATTATATAATTATATTATATTTATAATTTATTTTGTATTTATAATATTATATTTTATTAATTATTATATCTAAATTTATTATATTTATATTTTTTGTAATTGAATTTATTTTATTTTGTTAATTATATATATATATATATATATATATATGGTGGGTGGTGTGGGGCGGAGCGCCACTTAAAGTGGCGCTTTGCCCCAACTTTTGTCCAGCGCCACTTCATTTGGCGCTGGACACACCCATTTCCCCAATAAAATAAAACCTAAACCCATAAAAAAAAAACCCCTACGTCTAAATCGGCCCAGGATGATGAGATAAAGACGAATAATCGAGCGAGCGTAGGGTTTGGGATGGATGAGAGAGGCGGGGGGAAGCAGAGGGTTTGGGGAAAATCTTTTTTTTTACCGCTATTGTTAATAAAATAGTTTTTAAAAAATAACCAATTGTAAATAAATTAATAAACTTGTCATCCTTATAAAAAAATTGTTATCTTCGCAAAAAATCAGTAATGTTTTAAGGCTTAAAAAAACTTGTATTTATACTTTAAAAAATAAATTCTGACTAAATTCATATGTGAGAAGAATTATATTTAAAAAAAAGTGAAATAAATTTACTTTAAAAAAAACATATTGTAAATCATTATAAAAATTTATAAATTTTTTATTCTTATAAAAATAGTTTTTATATTTACACCTATGTAGCCATTTTTAAAAATTTGGAAAAAAAGTATTTATATTTCAAAAAAACTAAATCTATTTATAAAAAATTAATATATGAGTGAGAAAACCCACTTGAAAACTAGAATAAAAAAATTACTACAAAAATCAACTTGAAAATCCCACCAATACAACTATAATCTTTCTCACAAAATTTCTAATGGAAAGCTCGAATATAATTTTTCATTGAAAATATAATTTATTAAACTATAAACTTTCACTGAAAGATTTAAGTGGAAACTTCCAGCAAAAAAATCTAGATAACTCTCGCGTTATAAAATTCCAATGGTAAACTTAAACTTGTGCTGGAAAATTTATCATTAAAAAGAACCACTACAAAATACTAGTGGAAAAATACTATGAAAAATTCCATTGAAATTTTATAAATGTAATAATTCAATAAAAAATGCTAAAAATGAGGAAAATACCATTTGAAATTTACAATGAAAATTACACTATAAAAATAAATTGTAAGATGCCAAAGGAAAATATCACTAAAAATTCCCAACAGAACATGTATCGAGAAATCCCATTGTAAACTTTCGAGATAAATTTTTACTAGAAAATTCCATTAGAAAAATCCAATACTAAATTTCACTAAAACTATCAGAACATGAGAACGTTATTAATTATGGCTAAAACTGAACTTTAACATAGAAAAACTCAAAATTATTATTAAAATAGAGTATTGGCTAAAACTGAACTCCAACCTTAGACCCATAATTATATAACCCTGCAATATATGCATATGTCTATAAAACATATATAGTTCTGGGCTCAAGTTTGGCGAAATGGATGTATATATGTTTTTTATATACCAAGCATAAAAATTGGCATATAATTTGGAGAACTGGAAAACTGGTTCACGGATATTTAGAAAATAATAAGAAATCAATTGCACGTAGTGAAGAAAATGAGAGAAGCATAAATGGAAACATTAACATCATTGGTATTTGTAAAATTTAATATCTTCAAAACTAAAAAAAACATATATGAGACATAGTTTAATTAAAATAAAACGAAGGAGAAAGCTAAAAACATAGAAAAAAGCAACGAATTTGCAATAATTACCTGGAATATGAACTAAAAGTGAAAAAAATGAAGAAGACAAGTGGATAGGTGAGCAATAGGTAATTAGGACGCTGAAATCAGAATAACACAATCAAACTGTCAGGTGATGGGGTTTTGTGATGTCTAATTCAAGCATAAAATATAATAAAATGAAAAAATACCTCAGATCAGAAGTCAGATGTAAGATGCATCTGACAAAAAGGCCTCGTAAGAGAATCTAGGGTTTTTTTATTTGGGGGACGCGGGCAGATGAGGTTGGGCTGGCGACAATAAGAGGACATATTTGCAAGCATATGAGGCAGTGGAAACAAAGGTTAGATCATCGGGAGCCGTGACTTAAAACTGGAGAAGATGGGAGAGAGTGGGATGCCCAGGGCTATGAAGGAGGCAACATAGCTTGGTCGATGGGAAAGAAGCTAAAATGGTGATCGTCCATTAGGATATGTGATAAAATCAATGGAGGACAGGATGACGAGATAAAGATCAATAATCAGGCGAGCGTAGGGTTTGGGAAGGATGAGAGAGGTGGGGGAAGCAGAGGGTTTGGAGACTTTTTTTTTACCGCTATTGTTAATAAAATAGTTTTTAAAAAAATAACTAATTGTAAATAAATTAATAAATTAATAAACTTTTCATCCTTATGAAAAAAATGTTACCTTCACAAAAAATCAGTGATGTTTTAAAGATTCAAAAAAAATCTTGTATTTATACTTTAGAAAATAAATTACGATTAAATTCATACGTGAGAAGAATTATATTTTAAAAAAGTAAAATAAATTTAATTTAAAAAAATAACAAACTGTAAATAATTATAAAAATTTATAAATTTTTTATTGCTATAAAAATAGTTTTTATATTTACACCTATGTAGCCATTTTTGAAAACTTTGAAAAAAAATGTATTTCTATTTCAAAAAAACTAAATCTATTTATAAAAAATTATTATATGAGTGGGAAAACCCACTTAAAAAATGGAATAAAAAAAATTACTAAAAAAAACAACTTGAAAAACCCATAAATACAACTATGATCTTTCTCACAAAATTTCTAATGGAAAACTCGAATATAAATTTTCATTAAAAATATAATTTATTAAACTATAAACTTTCACCAAAAGATTTAAGTGGAAACTTCCAAAAAAAAATTCTAGATAAATCTCGCGTTATAAAATTCTAATGGAAAACTTACACTTGTGCCAAAAAATTTATCAATAAAAAGAACCACTACAAAATACCAATGAAAAAATACTATGAAAAATTCCATTGAAATTTTATAAATTTAATAATTCCATAAAAACGCTAAAATGGTGGAAAATATCATTTGAAAATTATAATGAAAATTACACTATAAAAATCAACTACAAGATGCCAAGGGAAAATATCATTGAAAATTTCCAACAGAACATTGTATTGAGAAATCCCATTGCAAACTTTCAAGTTAAATTTTTACTAGAAAATTCCATTAGAAAAATCCAATATGAAATTTCACTAAAACTTTCAGAACATGAGAATGTTATTAATTCTAGCTAAAACTGAACTCCAACCTAGAAAAACTGAATGTTATTATTAAAACAGAGTCTTGGCTAAAACTGAACTCCAACCTTAGGCTCATAATTATATAACCCTCCAAGATATGCATATGTCTATAAAACATATATAATTTTGGGCTCAAGGTTAGAGAAATGGGTGTATATATGTTTTGTATATACCAAGCATAAAAATTGGCATAAAAATTGGAGAACTAGAAAACTGGTTCACAAATATTTAGAAAATAATAATCAATTAATTGCACGCAGTGAAGAAAAGAATGAGAGAAGCATAAATGGAAACATTAACATCATTGGTATTTGTAAAATTTAATCTCTTAAAAACTAGAAAAACACATACGAGACATAGTTTAATTAAAAGAAAATAAAGGAGAAATCAAACAACATAGAAAAAAGAAACAAATTTGCAACAATTACCTGGAATACGAACTAAAATCGAAAAAAATGAAGAAGATAAGCAGATAGGTGAGCAATAGGCAATGAGAACACTGAAATAAGAATAACAGAATCGAAACCGTCAGGTGATGAGGTTTTCAGATGTCTAATTTGAGAAAAAATATAATAAAATGAAAACAAATACCTCATATCAGAAGTTATATGTAAGATGCATGAGACAAAAAGGCCTCGTAAGAGAATCTAGGGTTTTTGGATTCGGGGGATGCAGGCAGGTGAGGTTGGGCTGGCAACAATAAGCCGATAGATTTGTAGGCATGGGAGGCAGCGAAAACAGATGTTGGATTATCGGGAGCCACGACTTACAACCGGAGAAGACGGGATAGAGTGGGACGCTTGGGGTTGTGAAGGAGGCAACAAAGCTTGATTGACTGGAAAGAAGCTAAAAAGGTGACCGTCCACTGGGATATGCAATAAAATCAATGGAGGGCAGGATGATGGGATAAAGATGAATAATCAGGTGAGCGTATGGTTTTGGAAGGATGGGAGAAGTGGGGGAAGTAGAGGGTTTGAGGAAAATCTTTTTTTTTTACCGCTATTGTTAATAAAATAGTTTTAAAAAAATAAATAATTTTAAATAAATTAATAAATTAATAAACTTGTCGTCCATATGAAAAAAATTGTTATCTTCACAAAAAATCAGTAATGTTGTAAGGATTCAAAAAAAAATCTTGTATTTATACTTTAAAAAATAAATTCCGACTAGATTCATATGTGAGAAGAATTATATTTAAAAAAAAGTGAAATAAATTTACTTTAAAAAAATAAAAAATTGTAAATCATTATAAAAATTTATAAAATTTTTATTCCTATAAAAATAGTTTTTATATTTACACCTATGTAGCCATTTTTTGAAAACATTTAAAAAAATGTATTTATATTTCCAAAAAACTAAATCTATTTATAAAAAATTAATATATGAGTGGGAAAACCCACTTGAAAACTAGAATAAAAAAATTATTAAAAAATCAACTTGAAAATCCCACCAATACAACTATGATCTTTCTCACAAAATTTCTAATGGAAAACTTGAATATAATTTTTCATTGAAAATATAATTTATTAAACTATAAACTTTCACCGAAAGATTTAAGTGGAAACTTCCACCAAAAAATTCTAGATAACTCTCCCGTTATAAAATTCCAATGGAAAACTTACATTTGTGCCGAAAAATTTATCATTAAAAATAACCACCACAAAATACTAGTGGAAAAATACTATGAAAATTCCATTGAAATTTTATAAATGTAATTCCATAAAAAATTCTAAAAGGGTGGAAAATACCATTTGAAAATTACAATGAAAATTACACTATAAAAATTAACTACAAGATTCCAATGTAAAATATCACTAAAAATTTCAACAGAACATTGTATTGAGAAATCCCATTGCAAACTATCAAGTTAAATTTTTACTAGAAAATTCCATTAGAAAAATCCAATTCAAAATTTCACTAAAACTTTCAGAATATGAGAACGTTATTAATTCTGGCTAAAGCTGAACTCCAACCTAGAAAAACTCAACGTTATTATTAAAACAGAGTCTTGGCTAAAACTGAACTCCATCCTTAGGCCCATAATTATATAACCCTGCAATATATGCATATGTCTACAGAACATATATAATTCTGGGCTCAAGGTTGGAGAAATGGGCGTATATATGTTTTGTATATACCAGGCATAAAATTTGGAGAACTGGAAAACTAGTTCACGAATATTTAGAAAATAATAAGCAATTAATTGCACGCAGTGAAGAAAAGAAGGAGAGAATCATAAATGGAAATATTAACATCATTGGTATTTGTAAAATTTAATCTCTTCAAAACTAAAAAAACATATATGATACATAGTTTAATTAAAAGAAAAGGAAGGAGAAAGCTAATAACGTAGAAAAAAGAAACGAATTTACAAAAATTACCTGGAATACCAACTAAAAGTGAAAAAAATGAAGAAGATAAACAGATAGGTGAGAAATAGGCAATGAGGACACTGAAATCAGAATAACACAATCGAAACTGTTAGGTGATAGGGTTTTGTGATGTCTAATTCAAGCAAAAAATATAATAAAATGAAAACAAATACCTCAGATCAAAATTCAGATGTAAGATTCATCGGACAAAAAGGCCTCGTAAGAGAATCTAGGGCTTTTGGATTCGGGGGATGCGGGAAGGCGAGGTTGGGCTGGCAACAATAAGCACGTAGATTTTCAGGCATAGGAGGCAGCGAAAACAGAGGTTGGATTATCGGGAGCCGCGACTTACAACTGGAGAATACGGGAGAGAGTGGGACACCCGGGGCTGCGAAGGAGGCAGCAAAGCTTGGTCGATGGGAAAGAAGCTGAAAAGGTAACCATCCGCTGGGATATGCGATAAAATCATTGGAGGGCAGGATGATGGGTTATTTTAGGGTAAGGGTTTTATTTTTATTTTTATTTTATGGGGTTGGGTTGAAAATATTTGGGGAAATGGGGTTGTCCAGCGCCAAATGAAGTGGCGCTGGACAAAAAAGTGGCAAAGCGCCAATTGAAGTGGCGCTTTGACCACTTCGGCCCCACACCCCCAACCCCATATATATATATATATAAATATAAATAATTATATAAAAAAATTATATAAAAATATAAAATATAATACATACATAATAAATTCTAAACATAATAAATATAATAAATTATATAATTAATATAATTATATAATAAATTATAAATATAATTATTATTATTAAATTATAAATAAAATAAATATAGATATGGTATTTATATAATATATATAAATAATTACATATTGCATTTATTATATTAAAATTATAAAATAAATGTATTATAATAATTATTATACAATTATTATATATTTATTATAATAAATGTACAAAATAAATGTAGATTTATTATAATGGATAAATAATATTTATTATAAATATAAATATAAATATACATTTATTATAATTAAATATTATAATATTTATTATAATAAATATACATTTATAGTAAATGTATTCCAAATATTTATTATACATTTACTATACATTTATTATACATTTATTATAATATTTATTATTATAATATTTATTATACATTTATTATATATTTATTATAATAAATATTACAAATGTATTTTTATTATAATAATATTTATTATACGTTTACTATAATTTATTGTGTATTTATTATAATATCTATTATAATAGTATTTATTATACATTTATTAGATATTTATTATATTAAATATTATATAATTATAATTTTATATTTATATATTTATTATTATTATATAATTATTATAATTTTATATTTATTGTATTTACATATTTATTATTATTATATGTTTATCATAATTATATGTTTATTATAATTATTATATTTATAATTATAAATTTATTATAATTCTATGATTCTAATTATAATAATTATATAATTATAAATATAATAAATATATAATTATAATAAATGTATAATTATAAATATAATAAATATATGAAAATATAATTATTATATTTATAATTTATTATATAATAATTATTATATTAATAATTTATTATATAATAAATTATAAATACATAATAAATTAAAATAAAGATAACTAATATAATAAATATAATATATTTATTATATAATTATAAATATAATAAAAAAAATACAATAAATACATAATTATATTTGTATTTGTTATATTTATAATTATAGAATTATTATATTTATATTTATTATATTTATAATTATCTAATTATTATATACAATATATACATATTTATATTTATATTTGTTATATTTTTAATTATATAATTATTATATTTATATTTATTATGTTTATAATTATCTAATAATTAAATTTATAATTATATAATTATTAATTATAATTAATGAATATAATAAATATAATAAATACAATATAATTATATAATTATTGTATTTATAATTATATAATTATTATGAATTTAAATATATAATTATCATTGTAATATATAATTATATTTATTATATAATTATTATATTTACAATTATTATATTTATAATTATATAATAATAATTATATTTATAATTTATTATATAATTTTTATTATATTTGTAATTTATTATATAATTTTTACCATATTTATTATTATTATAATATTTAAAATTATAATAATTATATAATTCTTATTCTATTTATATTTATAAAATTATAATTATATTTATATTCATATAATTATTATAATTTTTAATATATAATTATATTTATTATATAATCATTATATCTATATTTATTATATTTGTAATTATATAATAATTATTATATTTATAATTTATTATATAATTATATTATATTTATAATTTATTTTGTATTTATAATATTATATTTTATTAATTATTATATCTAAATTTATTATATTTATATTTTTTGTAATTGAATTTATTTTATTTTGTTAATTATATATATATATATATATATGGTGGGTGGTGTGGGGCGGAGCGCCACTTAAAGTGGCGCTTTGCCCCAACTTTTGTCCAGCGCCACTTCATTTGGCGCTGAACACACCCATTTCCCCAATAAAATAAAACCTAAACCCATAAAAAAAACCCTACGTCTAAATCGGCCGAGGATGATGAGATAAAGACGAATAATCGAGCGAGCGTAGGGTTTGGGATGGATGAGAGAGGCGGGGGGAAGCAGAGGGTTTGGGGAAAATCTTTTTTTTACCGCTATTGTTAATAAAATAGTTTTTAAAAAATAACCAATTGTAAATAAATTAATAAACTTGTCATCCTTATAAAAAATTGTTATCTTCGCAAAAAATCAGTAATGTTTTAAGGCTTAAAAAACTTGTATTTATACTTTTAAAAATAAATTCTGACTAAATTCATATGTGAGAAGAATTATATTTAAAAAAAAGTGAAATAAATTTACTTTAGAAAAAAAATTGTAAATCATTATAAAAATTTATAAATTTTTTTATTCTTATAAAAATAGTTTTTATATTTACACCTCTATAGCCATTTTTAAAAATTTGGAAAAAAAGTATTTATATTTCAAAAAAACTAAATCTATTTATAAAAAATTAATATATGAGTGAGAAAACCCACTTGAAAACTAGAATAAAAAAATTACTACAAAAATCAACTTGAAAATCCGACCAATACAACTATAATCTTTCTCACAAAATTTCTAATGGAAAGCTCGAATATAATTTTTCATTGAAAATATAATTTATTAAACTATAAACTTTCACCGAAAGATTTAAGTGGAAACTTCCACAAAAAAAATCTAGATAACTCTCGCGTTATAAAATTCCAATGGTAAACTTAAACTTGTGCTGGAAAATTTATCATTAAAAAGAACCACTACAAAATACTAGTGGAAAAATACTATGAAAAATTCCATTGAAATTTTATAAATTTAATAATTCAATAAAAAATGCTAAAAATGAGGAAAATACCATTTGAAATTTACAATGAAAATTACACTATAAAAATAAATTGTAAGATGCCAAAGGAAAATATCACTAAAATTTCCCAACAGAACATGTATCGAGAAATCCCATTGTAAACTTTCGAGATAAATTTTTACTAGAAAATTCCATTAGAAAAATCCAATACTAAATTTCACTAAAACTTTCAGAACATGAGAACGTTATTAATTATGGCTAAAACTGAACTTTAACATAGAAAAACTCAAAATTATTATTAAAATAGAGTATTGGCTAAAACTGAACTCCAACCTTAGGCCTATAATTATATAACCCTGCAATATATGCATATGTCTATAAAACATATATAGTTCTGGGCTCAAGTTTGGCGAAATGGATGTATATATGTTTTGTATATACCAAGCATAAAAATTGGCATATAATTTGGAGACCAGGAAAATTGGTTCACAGATATTTAGAAAATAATAAGAAATCAATTGCACGTAGTGAAGAAAATGAGAGAATCATAAATGGAAACATTAACATCATTGGTATTTGTAAAATTTAATATCTTCAAAACTAAAAAAAAACATATATGAGACATAGTTTAATTAAAATAAAACGAAGGAGAAAGCTAAAAACATAGAAAAAAGCAACGAATTTGCAACAATTACCAGGAATATGAACTAAAAGTGAAAAAAATGAAGAAGACAAGTGGATAGGTGAGCAATAGGTAATTAGGACGCTGAAATCAGAATAACACAATCAAACTGTCAGGTGATGGGGTTTTGTGATGTCTAATTCAAGCATAAAATATAATAAAATGAAAAAATACCTCAGATCAGAAGTCAGATGTAAGATGCATCTGACAAAAAGGCCTCGTAAGATAATCTAGGGTTTTTTTATTTGTGGGACGCGGGCAGATGAGGTTGGGCTGGCGACAATAAGAGGACATATTTGCAAGCATATGAGGCAGTGGAAACAAAGGTTAGATCATCGGGAGCCGTGACTTAAAACTGGAGAAGATGGGAGAGAGTGGGATGCCCAGGGCTATGAAGGAGGCAACATAGCTTGGTCGATGGGAAAAAAGCTAAAATGGTGATCGTCCATTGGGATATGTGATAAAATCAATGGAGGACAGGATGACGAGATAAAGATCAATAATCAGGCGAGCGTAGGGTTTGGGAAGGATGAGAGAGGTGGGGGAAGCAGAGGGTTTGGAGACTTTTTTTTACCGCTATTATTAATAAAATAGTTTTTAAAAAAATAACTAATTGTAAATAAATTAATAAATTAATAAACTTTTCATCCTTATGAAAAAAATGTTACCTTCACAAAAAATCAGTGATGTTTTAAAGATTCAAAAAAAATCTTGTATTTATACTTTAGAAAATAAATTACGATTAAATTCATACGTGAGAAGAATTATATTTTAAAAACGTAAAATAAATTTACTTTAAAAAAATAACAAACTGTAAATCATTATAAAAATTTATAAATTTTTTATTCCTATAAAAATAGTTTTTATATTTACACCTATGTAGCCATTTTTGAAAACTTTGAAAAAAAATGTATTTCTATTTCAAAAAAACTAAATCTATTTATAAAAAATTATTATATGAGTGGGAAAACCCACTTAAAAACTGGAATAAAAAAAATTACTAAAAAAAAAACTTGAAAAACCCATAAATACAACTATGATCTTTCTCACAAAATTTCTAATGGAAAACTGGAATATAAATTTTCATTAAAAATATAATTTATTAAACTATAAACTTTCACCAAAAGATTTAAGTGGAAACTTCCACAAAAAAATTCTAGATAAATCTCGCGTTATAAAATTCTAATGGAAAACTTACACTTGCGCTAAAAAATTTATCAATAAAAAGAACCACTACAAAATACCAATGAAAAAATACTATGAAAAATTCCATTGAAATTTTATAAATTTAATAATTCCATAAAAACACTAAAATGGTGGAAAATATCATTTGAAAATTATAATGAAAATTACACTATAAAAATCAACTACAAGATGCCAAGGGAAAATATCATTGAAAATTTCCAACAGAACATTTTATTGAGAAATCCCATTGCAAACTTTCAAGTTAAATTTTTACTAGAAAATTCCATTAGAAAAATCCAATATGAAATTTCACTAAAACTTTCAGAACATGAGAATGTTATTAATTCTAGCTAAAACTGAACTCCAACCTAGAAAAACTGAATGTTATTATTAAAACAGAGTCTTGGCTAAAACTGAACTCCAACCTTAGGCTCATAATTATATAACCCTCCAAGATATGCATATGTCTATAAAACATATATAATTCTGGGCTCAAGGTTAGAGAAATGGGTGTATATATGTTTTGTATATACCAAGCATAAAAATTGGCATAAAAATTGGAGAACTAGAAAACTGGTTCACAAATATTTAGAAAATAATAATCAATTAATTGCACGCAGTGAAGAAAAGAATGAGAGAAGCATAAATGGAAACATTAACATCATTGGTATTTGTAAAATTTAATCTCTTAAAAACTAAAAAAACACATACGAGACATAGTTTAATTAAAAGAAAATAAAGGAGAAATCAAACAACATAGAAAAAAGAAACAAATTTGCAACAATTACCTGGAATACAAACTAAAATTGAAAAAAATGAAGAAGATAAGCAGATAGGTGAGCAATAGGCAATGAGAACACTGAAATAAGAATAACAGAATCGAAACCGTCAGGTGATGAGGTTTTGAGATGTCTAATTTGAGAAAAAATATAATAAAATGAAAACAAATACCTCATATCAGAAGTTATATGTAAGATGCATGAGACAAAAAGGCCTCGTAAGAGAATCTAGGGTTTTTGGATTCGGGGGATGCAGGCAGGTGAGGTTGGGCTGGCAACAATAAGCCGATATATTTGTAGGCATGGGAGGCAGCGAAAACAGATGTTGGATTATCGGGAGCCACGACTTACAACCGGAGAAGACGGGATAGAGTGGGACGCTTGGGGTTGTGAAGGAGGCAACAAAGCTTGATTGACTGGAAAGAAGCTAAAAAGGTGACCGTCCACTGGGATATGCAATAAAATCAATGGAGGGCAAGATGATGGGATAAAGATGAATAATCAGGTGAGCGTATGGTTTTGGAAGGATGGGAGAAGTGGGGGAAGTAGAGGGTTTGAGGAAAATCTTTTTTTTACCGCTATTGTTAATAAAATAGTTTTAAAAAAATAAATAATTGTAAATAAATTAATAAATTAATAAACTTGTCGTCCATATGAAAAAAATTGTTATCTTCACAAAAAATCAGTAATGTTGTAAGGATTCAAAAAAAAATCTTGTATTTATACTTTAAAAAATAAATTCCGACTAGATTCATATGTGAGAAGAATTATATTTAAAAAAAAGTGAAATAAATTTACTTTAAAAAAATAAAAAATTGTAAATCATTATAAAAATTTATAAAATTTTTATTCCTATAAAAATAGTTTTTATATTTACACCTATGTAGCCATTTTTTGAAAACATTGAAAAAAATGTATTTATATTTCCAAAAAACTAAATCTATTTATAAAAAATTAATATATGAGTGGGAAAACCCACTTGAAAACTAGAATAAAAAAATTATTAAAAAATCAACTTGAAAATCCCACCAATACAACTATGATCTTTCTTACAAAATTTATAATGGAAAAGTTGAATATAATTTTTCATTGAAAATATAATTTATTAAACTATAAACTTTCACCGAAAGATTTAAGTGGAAACTTCCACCAAAAAATTATAGATAACTCTCCCGTTATAAAATTCCAATGGAAAACTTACATTTTGGCCAAAAAATTTATCATTAAAAATAACCACTACAAAATACTAGTGGAAAAATACTATGAAAATTCCATTGAAATTTTATAAATGTAATTTCATAAAAAATTCTAAAAGGGTGGAAAATACCATTTGAAAATTACAATGAAAATTACACTATAAATATTAACTACAAGATTCCAATGTAAAATATCACTAAAAATTTCAACAGAACATTGTATTGAGAAATCCCATTGCAAACTTTCAAGTTAAATTTTTACTAGAAAATTCCATTAGAAAAATCCAATTCAAAATTTCACTAAAACTTTCAGAATATGAGAATGTTATTAATTCTGGCTAAAGCTGAACTCCAACCTAGAAAAACTCAACGTTATTATTAAAACAGAGTCTTGGCTAGAACTGAACTCCAACCTTAGGCCCATAATTATATAACCCTGCATTATATGCATATTTCTACAGAACATATATAATTCTGGGCTCAAGGTTGGAGAAATGGGCGTATATATGTTTTGTATATACCAGGCATAAAATTTGGAGAACTGGAAAACTAGTTCACGAATATTTAGAAAATAATAAGCAATTAATTGCACGCAGTGAAGAAAAGGAGAGAATCATAAATGGAAATATTAACATCATTGGTATTTGTAAAATTTAATCTCTTCAAAACTAAAAAAACATATATGATACATAGTTTAATTAAAAGAAAAGGAAGGAGAAAGCTAACAACGTAGAAAAAAGAAACGAATTACAATAATTACCTGGAATACCAACTAAAAGTGAAAAAAATGAAGAAGATAAGCAGATAGGTGAGAAATAGGCAATGAGGACACTGAAATCAGAATAACACAATCGAAACTGTCAGGTGATAGGGTTTTGTGATGTCTAATTCGAGAAAAAAATATAATAAAATGAAAACAAATACCTCAGATCAAAATTCAGATGTAAGATTCATCGGACAAAAAGGCCTCGTAAGAGAATCTAGGGTTTTTGGATTCGGGGGATGCGGGAAGGCGAGGTTGGGCTAGCGACAATAAGCACGTAGATTTTCAGGCATAGGAGGCAGCGAAAACAGAGGTTGGATTATCGGGAGCCGTGACTTACAACTGGAGAATACGGGAGAGAGTGGGACACCCGGGGCTGCGAAGGAGGCAGCAAAGCTTGGTCGATGGGAAAGAAGCTGAAAAGGTAACCATCCGCTGGGATATGCGATAAAATCATTGGAGGGCAGGATGATGGGTTATTTTAGGGTAAGGGTTTTTTTTTATTTTTATTTTATGGGGTTGGGTTGAAAATATTTGGGGAAATGGGGTTGTCCAGCGCCAAATGAAGTGGCGCTGGACAAAAAAGAGGCAAAGCGCCAATTGAAGTGGCGCTTTGACCACTTCGGCCCCACACCCCCAACCCCATATATATATATATAAATATAAATAATTATATAAAAAAATTATATAAAAATATAAAATATAATACATACATAATAAATTCTAAACATAATAAATATAATAAATTATATAATTAATATAATTATATAATAAATTATAAATATAATAATAATTATTAAATTATAAATAAAATAAATATAGATATGGTATTTATATAATATATATATATAATTACATATTGCATTTATTATATTAAAATTATAAAATAAATGTATTATAATAATTATTATACAATTATTATATATTTATTATAATAAATGTACAAAATAAATGTAGATTTATTATAATGGATAAATAATATTTATTATAAATATAAATATAAATATACATTTATTATAATTAAATATTATAATATTTATTATAATAAATATACATTTATAGTAAATGTATTCCAAATATTTATTATACATTTACTATACATTTATTATACATTTATTATAATATTTATTATAATAATATTTATTATACATTTATTATATATTTATTATAATAAATATTATAAATGTATTTTTATTATAATAATATTTATTATACGTTTACTATAATTTATTGTGTATTTATTATAATATTTATTATAATAGTATTTATTATACATTTATTGGATATTTATTATAATAAATATTATATAATTATAATTTTATATTTATATATTTATTATTATTATATAATTATTATAATTTTATATTTATTGTATTTACATATTTATTATTATTATATGTTTATCATAATTATATGTTTATTATAATTATTATATTTATAATTATAAATTTATTATAATTCTATGATTCTAATTATAATAATTATATAATTATAAATATAATAAATATATAATTATAATAAATGTATAATTATAAATATAATAAATATATAAATATATAATTATTATATTTATAATTTATTATATAATAATTATTATATTAATAATTTATTATATAATAAATTATAAATACATAATAAATTAAAATAAAGATAACTAATATAATAAATATAATATATTTATTATATAATTATAAATATAATAAAAAAAATACAATAAATACATAATTATATTTGTAATTGTTATATTTATAATTATAGAATTATTATATTTATATTTATTATATTTATAATTATCTAATTATTATATACAATATATACATATTTATATTTATATTTGTTATATTTTTAATTATATAATTATTATATTTATATTTATTATGTTTATTATTATCTAATAATTAAATTTATAATTATATAATTATTAATTATAATTAATGAATATAATAAATATAATAAATACAATATAATTATATAATTATTGTATTTATAATTATATAATTATTATGAATTTAAATATATAATTATCATTGTAATATATAATTATATTTATTATATAATTATTATATTTACAATTATTATATTTATAATTATATAATAATTATTATATTTATAATTTATTATATAATTTTTATTATATTTGTAATTTATTATATAATTTTTACCATATTTATAATTATTATAATATTTAAAATTATAATAATTATATAATTCTTATTCTATTTATATTTATAAAATTATAATTATATTTATATTCATATAATTATTATAATTTTTAATATATAATTATATTTATTATATAATCATTATATCTATATTTATTATATTTGTAATTATATAATAATTATTTTATTTATAATTTATTATATAATTATATTATATTTATAATTTATTTTGTATGTATAATATTATATTTTATTAATTATTATATCTAAATTTATTATATTTATATTTTTTGTAATTGAATTTATTTTATTTTGTTAATTATATATATATATATATATATATATATATGGTGGGTGGTGTGGGGCGGAGCGCCACTTAAAGTGGCGCTTTGCCCCAACTTTTGTCCAGTGCCACTTCATTTGGCGCTGGACACACCCTTTTCCCCAATAAAATAAAACCTAAACCCATAAAAAAAACCCCTACGTCTAAATCGGCCCAGGATGACGAGATAAAGACGAATAATCGAGCGAGCGTAGGGTTTGGGATGGATGAGAGAGGCGGGGGGAAGCAGAGGGTTTGGGGAAAATCTTTTTTTTACCGCTATTGTTAATAAAATAGTTTTTAAAAAATAACCAATTGTAAATAAATTAATAAAATTGTCATCCTTATAAAAAAATTGTTATCTTCGCAAAAAATCAGTAATGTTTTAAGGCTTAAAAAAACTTGTATTTATACTTTAAAAAATAAATTCTGACTAAATTCATATGTGAGAAGAATTATATTTAAAAAAAAGTGAAATAAATTTACTTTAAAAAAAACAAATTATAAATCATTATAAAAATTTATAAATTTTTTATTCTTATAAAAATATTTTTTATATTTACACCTATGTAGCCATTTTTAAAAATTTGGGAAAAATTATTTATATTTCAAAAAAACTAAATCTATTTATAAAAAATTAATATATGAGTGAGAAAACCCACTTGAAAACTAGAATAAAAAAATTACTACAAAAATCAACTTGAAAATCCCACCAATACAACTATAATCTTTCTCACAAAATTTCTAATGGAAAGCTCGAATATAATTTTTCATTAAAAATATAATTTATTAAACTGTAAACTTTCACCGAAAGATTTAAGTGGAAACTTCCACCAAAAAAATCTAGATAACTCTCGCGTTATAAAATTCCAATGGTAAACTTAAACTTGTGCTGAAAAATTTATCATTAAAAAGAACCACTACAAAATACTAGTGGAAAAATACTATGAAAAATTCCATTGAAATTTTATAAATGTAATAATTCAATAAAAAATGCTAAAAATGAGGAAAATACCATTTGAAATTTACAATGAAAATTACACTATAAAAATAAATTGTAAGATGCCAAAGGAAAATATCACTAAAATTCCCAACAGAACATGTATCGAGAAATCCCATTGTAAACTTTCGAGATAAATTTTTACTAGAAAATTCCATTAGAAAAATCCAATACTAAATTTCACTAAAACTTTCAGAACATGAGAACGTTATTAATTATGGCTAAAACTGAACTTTAACATAGAAAAACTCAAAATTATTATTAAAATAGAGTATTGGCTAAAATTGAACTCCAACCTTAGGCCCATAATTATATAACCCTGCAATATATGCATATGTCTATAAAACATATATAGTTCTGGGCTCAAGTTTGAAAAAATAGATGTATATATGTTTTATATATACCAAGCATAAAAATTGGCATATAATTTAGAGAACTGGAAAACTGGTTCACAGATATTTAGAAAATAATAAGAAATCAATTGCACGTAGTGAAGAAAATGAGAGAAGCATAAATGGAAACATTAACATCATTGGTATTTGTAAAATTTAATATCTTCAAAACTAAAAAAAACATATATGAGACATAGTTTAATTAAAATAAAACGAAGGAGAAAGCTAAAAACATAGAAAAAAGCAACGAATTTGCAACAATTACCTGGAATATGAACTAAAAGTGAAAAAAATAAAGAAGACAAGTGGATAGGTGAGCAATAGGTAATTAGGACGCTGAAATCAGAATAACACAATCAAACTGTCAGGTGATGGGGTTTTGTGATGTCTAATTCAAGCATAAAATATAATAAAATGAAAAAATACCTCAGATCAGAAGTCAGATGTAAGATGCATCTGACAAAAAGGCCTCATAAGAGAATCTAGGGTTTTTTTATTTGGGGGACGCGGGCAGATGAGGTTGGGCTGGCGACAATAAGAGGACATATTTGCAAGCATATGAGGCAGTGGAAACAAAGGTTAGATCATCGGGAGCCGTGACTTAAAACTGGAGAAGATGGGAGAGAGTGGGATGCCCAGGGCTATGAAGGAGGCAACATAGCTTGGTCGATGGGAAAGAAGCTAAAATGGTGATCGTCCATTAGGATATGTCATAAAATCAATGGAGGACAGGATGACGAGATAAAGATCAATAATCAGGCGAGCGTAGGGTTTGGGAAGGATGAGAGAGGTGGGGGAAGCAGAGGGTTTGGAGACTTTTTTTTACCGCTATTATTAATAAAATAGTTTTTAAAAAAATAACTAATTGTAAATAAATTAATAAATTAATAAACTTTTCATCCTTATGAAAAAAATGTTACCTTCACAAAAAATCAGTGATGTTTTAATGATTCAAAAAAAATCTTGTATTTATACTTTAGAAAATAAATTACGATTAAATTCATACGTGAGAAGAATTATATTTTAAAAAAGTAAAATAAATTTACTTTAAAAAAATAACAAACTGTAAATCATTATAAAAATTTATAAATTTTTTATTCCTATAAAAATAGTTTTTATATTTACACCTATGTATCCATTTTTGAAAACTTTGAAAAAAAATGTATTTCTATTTCAAAAAAACTAAATCTATTTATAAAAAATTATTATATGAGTGGGAAAACCCACTTAAAAACTGGAATAAAAAAAATTACTAAAAAAAACAACTTGAAAAACCCATAAATACAACTATGATCTTTCTCACAAAATTTCTAATGGAAAACTCGAATATAAATTTTCATTAAAAATATAATTTATTAAACTATAAACTTTCACCAAAATATTTAAGTGGAAACTTCCACAAAAAAATTCTAGATAAATCTCGCGTTATAAAATTCTAATGGAAAACTTACACTTGTGCCAAAAAATTTATCAATAAAAAGAACCACTACAAAATACCAATGGAAAAATACTATGAAAAATTCCATTGAAATTTTATAAATTTAATAATTCCATAAAAACGCTAAAATGGTGGAAAATATCATTTGAAAATTATAATGAAAATTACACTATAAAAATCAACTACAAGATTCCAAGGGAAAATATCATTGAAAATTTCCAACAGAACATTGTATTGAGAAATCCCATTGCAAACTTTCAAGTTAAATTTTTACTAGAAAATTCCATTAGAAAAATCCAATATGAAATTTCACTAAAACTTTCAGAACATGAGAATGTTATTAATTCTAGCTAAAACTGAACTCCAACCCAGAAAAACTGAATGTTATTATTAAAACAGAGTCTTGGCTAAAACTGAACTCCAACCTTAGGCTCATAATTATATAACCCTCCAAGATATGCATATGTCTATAAAACATATATAATTCTGGGCTCAAGGTTAGAGAAATGGGTGTATATATGTTTTGTATATACCAAGCATAAAAATTGGCATAAAAATTGGAGAACTAGAAAACTGGTTCACAAATATTTAGAAAATAATAATCAATTAATTGCACGCAGTGAAGAAAAGAATGAGAGAAGCATAAATGGAAACATTAACATCATTGGTATTTGTAAAATTTAATCTCTTAAAAACTAAAAAAACACATACGAGACATAGTTTAATTAAAAGAAAACAAAGGAGAAATCAAACAACATAGAAAAAAGAAACAAATTTGCAACAATTACCTGGAATACGAACTAAAATTGAAAAAAATGATGAAGATAAGCAGATAGGTGAGCAATAGGCAATGAGAACACTGAAATAAGAATAACAGAATCGAAACCGTCAGGTGATGAGGTTTTGAGATGTCTAATTTGAGAAAAAATATAATAAAATGAAAACAAATACCTCATATCAGAAGTTATATGTAATATGCATGAGACAAAAAGGCCTCGTAAGAGAATCTAGGGTTTTTGGATTCGGGGGATACAGGCAGGTGAGGTTGGGCTGGCAACAATAAGCCGATAGATTTGTAGGCATGGGAGGCAGCGAAAACAGATGTTGGATTATCGAGAGCCACGACTTACAACCGGAGAAGACGGGATAGAGTGGGACGCTTGGGGTTGTGAAGGAGGCAACAAAGCTTGATTGACTGGAAAGAAGCTAAAAAGGTGACCGTCCACTGGGATATGCAATAAAATCAATGGAGGGCAAGATGATGGGATAAAGATGAATAATCAGGTGAGCGTATGGTTTTGGAAGGATGGGAGAAGTGGGGGAAGTAGAGGGTTTGAGGAAAATCTTTTTTTTACCGCTATTGTTAATAAAATAGTTTTAAAAAAATAAATAATTCTAAATAAATTAATAAATTAATAAACTTGTCGTCCATATGAAAAAATTGTTATCTCCACAAAAAATCAGTAATGTTTTAAGGATTCAAAAAAAAATCTTGTATTTATACTTTAAAAAATAAATTCCGACTAGATTCATATGTGAGAAGAATTATATTTAAAAAAAAGTGAAATAAATTTACTTTAAAAAAATAAAAAATTGTAAATCATTATAAAAATTTATAAAATTTTTATTCCTATAAAAATAGTTTTTATATTTACACCTATGTAGCCATTTTTTGAAAACATTGAAAAAAATGTATTTATATTTCCAAAAAACTAAATCTATTTATAAAAAATTAATATATGAGTGGGAAAACCCACTTGAAAACTAGAATAAAAAAATTATTAAAAAATCAACTTGAAAATCCCACCAATACAACTATGATCTTTCTCAAAAAATTTCTAATGGAAAACTTGAATATAATTTTTCATTGAAAATATAATTTATTAAACTATAAACTTTCACCGAAAGATTTAAGTGGAAACTTCCACCAAAAAATTCTAGATAACTCTCCCGTTATAAAATTCCAATGGAAAACTTACATTTGTGCCGAAAAATTTATCATTAAAAATAACCACTACAAAATACTAGTGGAAAAATACTATGAAAATTCCATTGAAATTTTATAAATGTAATTCCATAAAAAATTCTAAAAGGGTGGAAAATACCATTTGAAAATTACAATGAAAATTACACTATAAAAATTAACTACAAGATTCCAATGTAAAATATCACTAAAAATTTCAACAGAACATTGTATTGAGAAATCCCATTGCAAACTTTCAAGTTAAATTTTTACTAGAAAATTCCATTAGAAAAATCCAATTCAAAATTTCACTAAAACTTTCAGAATATGAGAACGTTATTAATTCTGGCTAAAGCTGAACTCCAACCTAGAAAAACTCAACGTTATTATTAAAACAGAGTCTTGGCTAAAACTGAACTCCAACCTTAGGCCCATAATTATATAACCCTGCAATATATGCATATGTCTACAGAACATATATAATTCTGGGCTCAAGGTTGGAGAAATGGGCGTATATATGTTTTGTATATACCAGGCATAAAATTTGGAGAACTGGAAAACTAGTTCACGAATATTTAGAAAATAATAAGCAATTAATTGCACGCAGTGAAGAAAAGAAGGAGAGAATCATAAATGGAAATATTAACATCATTGGTATTTGTAAAATTTAATCTCTTCAAAACTAAAAAAACATATATGATACATAGTTTAATTAAAATAAAACGAAGGAGAAAGCTAACAACGTAGAAAAAAGCAACGAATTTTCAACAATTACCTGGATTACGAACTAAAAGTGAAAAAATGAAGATGATAAGTGGATAGGTGAGCAATAGGCAATGAGGACACTGAAATTAGAATAACACAATTAAAACCATTAGGTGATGGGGTTTTGTGACGTCTAATTCGAGCAAAAAATATAATAAAATGAAAACAAATACCTCATATCAGAAGTCAGATGTAAGATGCATCAGAAAAAAGGCTCGTAAGAGAATCTAGGGTTTTTGGATTTGGGCGACGCGGACAGGTGAGGTTGGGCTGGCGACAATAAGTAGGCAAATTTGCAGGCATAGGAGGCAGCAAAGACAGAGGTTGGATTATTGGGAGCCAGGACTTACATTTAGAGAAGACGGGAGAGAGTGGGATGCCCGAGGCTGTGAAGGAGGCAGTAGAGCTTGGTCGATGGGAAAGAAGCTAAAAAGGTGACCGTCCACTGGGATATGCGATAAAATCAATGGAGGGCAGGATGACGAGATAAGGATGAATAATCGGGCGAGCGTAGGGTTTGGGAATGATGGGAGAGGCGGGGGGAAGTGGAGGGTTTGGGGAATTTTTTTTACTGCTATTGTTAATAAAATAGTTTTTAAAAAATAACTAATTATAAATAAATTAATAAATTAATAAACTTATCATCCTTATGTAGCCATTTTTGAAAACTTTGAAAAAAAAGTATTTATATTTCAAAAAAGTAAATCTATTTATAAAAAATTAATATATGAGTGGGAAACCCCACTTGAAAACTAGAATAAAAAAATTACTAAACAAATCAACTTGAAAATCCCACCAATACAACTATGATCTTTCTCAAAAAATTTCTAATGGAAAATTTGAATATAATTTTTCATTAAAAATATAATTTATTAAACTATAAGCTTTCACCGAAATATTTAAGTGGAAACTTCCTCAAAAAAATTCCAGATAACTCTCCTGTAATAAAATTCCAATGGAAAACTTACACTTGCACTGGAAAATTTATCATTAAAAAGAACCAATACAAAATACCAGTGGAAAAATACTATGAAAAATTCCATTGAAATTTTATAAATGTAATAATTCCATAAAAAACGCTAAGAGGGTGGAAAATACCATTTAAAAATTACAATGAGAATTACACTATAAAAATCAACTGTAAGATGCCAAGGGAAAATATCACTGAAAATTTCTAACAGAATATTGTATTGAGACCACTTCAAACTTTCAAGTTAAATTTTTACTAGAAAATTCCATTAGAAAAATCCAATACGAAATTTCACTAAAACTTTCAGAACATGAGAACGTTATAAATTCTGGCTAAAACTAAACTCCAACCTTGCAAAACTGAATGTTATTATTAAAACAAAGTCTTGGATAATACTGAACTCCAACCTTAGGCCCATAATTATATAACCCTACAATATATGCATATGTCTACAGAACATATATAATTCTGGGCTCAAGGTTGGAGAAATGGGCGTATATATGTTATGTATATACCAAGCATAAAAATTGGTATAAAATTTGGAGAACTAGAAAACTGGTTCATGAATATTTAGAAAATAATAAGCAATTAAGTGCACACAGTGAAGAAAAGAAGGATAAAAGCATAAATAGAAACATTAACATCATTGGTATTTGTAAAATTTAATATATTCAAAACTAAAAAACATATACGAGACATAGTTTAATTAAAATAAAATGAAGGAGAAAGCTAACAATGTAGAAAAAAACAACGAATTTGCAATAATTACCTAGAATACAAACTAAAATTGAAAAAAATGAAGAATATGAGCGAATAGGTGAGCAATAGGCAATGGGGACACTGAAATTAGAATAACACAATCGAAACCTTCAGGTGATGGGGTTTTGTGATGTCTAATTCGAGCAAAAAATATAATAAAATGAAAAAAAATTCCTCAGATTAGAATTCAGATGTAAGATGCATCAGCCAAAAAGGCCTCGTAAAAGAATCTAGGGTTTTTGGATTCGGGGGACACGGGCAGGAGAGGTTGGGCTAGTGATAAAAAGCAGGCATATTTTCAGGCATAGGAGGTAGCGGAAACAGAGGTTGGATTATCGAGAGCTGCGACTTACCACTGGAGAAGATGGGAGAGAGTGGGACACCCAGTGCTACAAAGGAGGGAGTGAAGCTTGGTCGACAGGAAAGAAGCTGAAAAGGTGACCGCCCACTGGGATATGCGATAAAATCAATAGAGGGTATCATGACGAGATAAAGATTAATAATCGAGAGAGCATAGGGTTTGGGAAGGATGGGAGAGGTAAGGGGAAGCATAGGGTTTGGGGAAAATCTTTTTTTACCGATATTGTTAAAAAAAAATATTTTTTTAAAAAATTAACTAATTGTAAATAAATTAATAAATTAATAAACTTGTCATCCTTATAAAAAAAATTTTTATCTTCACAAAAAATTAGTAATGTTTTAAGGCTTAAAAAAATCTTGTATTTATACTTTAAAAAATAAATTTTGACTAAATTCATACATGAGAAGAATTATATTTAAAAAAAGTGAAATAAATTTACTTTAAAAAAATAACAAATTGTAAATCATTATAAAAATTTATAAATTTTTTATTCCTATAAAAATAGTTTTTATATTTACACCTATGTATCCATTTTTGAAAACTTTGAAAAAAAAGTATTTATATTTCAAAAATAAATAAATCTATTTATAAAAAATTAATATATGAGTGGAAAAAACCCACTTGAAAACTAGAATAAAAAAAATTACTAAAAAAATCAACTTGAAAATACCACCAATACAACTATGATCTTTCTCACAAAATTTATAATGGAAAACTTGAATATAATTTTTCATTGAAAATATAATTTATTAAACTATAAACATTCACCGAAAGATTTAAGTGGAAACTTCCACCAAAAAATCCTAGATAACTCTCGCGTTATAAAATTACAATGGAAAACTTACACTTGCACTAGAAAATTTATCATTAAAGAGAACCACTACAAAATACTAGTGTAAAAATACTATGAAAAATTCCATTGAAATTTTATAAATGTAATAATTCCATAAAAAATGCTAAAAAGGTGGAAAATACCATTTGAAAATTACAATGAAAATTACACTATAAAAATAAACTGCAAGATGCCAAGGGAAAATATCACTAAAAATTTCCAACAGAACATTGTATTGGGAAATCCCATTGTAAACTTTGAAGTTAATTTTTTACTAGAAAATTTCATTAGAAAAATCCAATATGAAATTTCACTAAAACTTTCAGAAAATTTTAACTAAAATATGTACTTGAAAATTCTAATGAAAACTTCCCCTTTGAAGCTGTAATGGAAACTTCCACTTGGAAACTCAACTTAGGAATTGAAACTTTCACTATAAAATTTGTAAAACTCAAAAAAAACCCCACTAAAACTTTTATTTGTTCAACTAGAAAAGTCCATTGAAATATTACAGTGGAAATATACACCAAATTATTCTATAATAATTTTATAGTGAAATTTTAAACTTAAATTATCCATGAAAATTTATTCTATAAAAAATTTTATCATTTGAATATTTCCATGAAAAAATATTCTATAATATTTTATTAGATTTTTTCGTTGGAATTTCCACTAAAATTATCATATGAAATATTATAGTGAAAAACTACATTTTAATATTCTAATAAAACTTTTGGTGGGAAACTTTTAAGAAAAAAATTTCATTCCAATAGTTCGATGAATTTTACAATGGGCTTATTAAATGAAATAATCCATTGAAAATTTTCATTGGAATTGTCAACCAGAATATTTCAATTAAAAGGGTCTTCGTAACTCTTACTGAAAATTTTCATTAGAAATTCTCACTTCGATTATCCATTGGAATATTTCACTATAATACTTTATTGAAATTTTACTTTAAATTTTAAATAGTGGTTTCCACTAAAAAATGGTGACGAAGAATTCTACCAATGAAAAATCCCAATGAAAAACTCACTTAAAAAAATACATTATAAAATTTCATTTAAAAATGCCACTAGAAAAATTCAATAATAAATTATAATGGAAACCATCACTACAAAATTAAGGCTGAGCTGTAAAATTTTAGAGTAAAATACCAATGGAATTTTTCATTTTAATTTTAAAATGAAATTTCACAATAAATTTCATCAATGAAAATTTTCAATTATAAATTTTAGTGGAAATTCCAATACAAATTTTATGTAAAATTCATCAATGGGTTTTTTTCTAATGAAATTTTGAGTGACATTTTTTAAGTCTTTAAAAAAACAGAACTTTTATTTTTGTGAAGAAAATGATATTTTTTTAATTATTTCAAAACTAATTTTATTAAAAAAATGTAACAATTATTCATGTCTCAAAAATATATATTTAACATACCTTTAAAAAAAATATTTTTTTACATCTAGATTTTTATTAGTTTATAAAAGTCAAATAAAATATTTTAATTTATTTCTAGATAAATAAAAAATATATTTATAACAACCCATATTAACTTTTCATGTTATAAAGATGTTTTTTTCACATAAAAAAACTATCCACCTTTAGATACTTTTTATAAGTTAATGAAAACAAATTACTATGAATTTTAAAACATGATTAGTTTTTAAAAGATAATGTGTTTTATTAATTAAAAAAAATCATTTTAAAAACTAATTCCATTAAAAAATATATGAATTGTAAAAATAAATATTATATTAAAAAAATTATCTTTTAAAAAATCATATTTTTTATACACTTAAAAACATGACTTAAAAAAAAAACCATTTTAAAAAACACAAATATTTATTATATATTTAAAGGAAAATATTATTTATTTTTAACATTTTTAACAATTATTTTTAACATAATTTTTTTATTTTTTAAAAAATTTATTTTAAAATGAAAGAATTCACTGTTGTTGCTGAGAACG
The DNA here is from genome assembly GCA_963277665.1 of Viscum album. NCBI lineage: Eukaryota > Viridiplantae > Streptophyta > Magnoliopsida > Santalales > Viscaceae > Viscum > Viscum album. The sequence goes on along the minus strand of OY728132.1, from coordinate 750,388,062 downwards.
CATAAAAACAGGCAATACGTTTTATTTTTTTATTAATAGTTGACCTTAATTTCTTTTTGCTGGACAAACACACCCCTTGTTTCTAATTTCTACCATCTCTAAAAAATACAGGTGTCATAATCTTGAACTTTCACCACATGTTCTAGTGTTTTTATTACCATTGAGGATAATAAATAAGAGTTCCACAAATTATATAATTATAGATTATTGAATTGTTATATATTTTTTAACTCTAAAGCCCCTCTTGCGCATAAGGGTCATGATCCTCTCCCACGCTGGAGAGGTCGTGACCCCCATCCAACAGTGGGAACTGATCCAATATAGGGGTTCATGTAATGTTGTATTAGCATGGCTCCCACTAATGGATGGAGGTCATGGCCTCTCTCGTGTGGGAGAGGATCACGAGCACTCACGTGGAGGGTGTCGTCTAGCTTATGGAAGGAGGTTTTCTTTGACATATTCATTTTTCTATATGATTTTCTCCAGTTGTGTTTAAAGGTTATGGATACCATGATGAAAGAACTTGTTTATTAGTGGGAAAATTTGAAGCTTGTAGAAGCAGTATATAATGCAATAAAGGATAATGTGAAAGAAGATGAGACTCACATTTATTGCAAATTTTTTATTCTACCAATCAGGAAATTGCTCTTTAAGAAACCGTACAATTTTGGGGTCATGAAGAATACTCACCAAAATATTTGGAGGCTCCAACATATCGCATCAATACATGAACTAGAATCATATATTTTTTTGCATTTCAATTTTTTAATTTTGATATAAAAAAGGCTTTGTAAAGGAGACCATGGAATTTTGATAATTATTTATTATATTAATGGAAAATTCAAGAGCATAACAACCTTTTAAGATTGATTTTAATTAAAAAATGTTATGGGTCAGAATTGAAGATGTTAATTTTAAAAAGAGACCATTATAAATGATTTAAAAAATAGGAGAAAATGTGTAGGGGTTTATATTTTGGGATGATATAGATCCTCTATCATGGAATTCATTTATTAGAATTTGGGTTATGATCAATATCATCAAGCCCTTGACAAGAGGATTGATGTTGACATAAAGTGATGTCATAAAATGAGTTTGAATTGAGTACGATTGACTTTATATTTTTTACTTCTCTTATGTAACCATTGGACATGTTGAGCAGGAGTGTGAAGATGAAAAATAATGTCAAGATGGTAATACAATGCAGTAATATAGAAACTGGATGAGAGAAAGAGTTAAAAAAATTCATACCCATCTAAGGAAGTGAGAGAGGTAGATAAGAAGATGTAGGAAAGGTCCCAACAAATGAATAAAAATATAGTGTCCTGGAAGGAGGGATTAAATCATTCGAAAACTATAAATAAGTAAAATGAGTCCCTTGAGCATTGTTTTTGACGATTCCCTTTTGCAAGCTTGTTTGCTCTATTTTCTCGGGTCTTACGTGTCAGAATCGCGAGGATGGGAGGTCAAATCATCCCATGAAAGAGCTTGTTATCTAGTATGAGACTCTCTTATCAATTTAATTAATATTCTCTAAATCCTTCCTAATAACAATCTAAGTTACCTTTTACATTAAAGTGAGTGACTGACACTAATGCCTTCACTAAAACTTTACACAAGAGGTTTTGTTATCCCATGTTGATTAATTAAGCTACAATTTAAATACATATCTCTAAAATTTAATGTCATATAAGAAAGCGTGAGGAGGTAGAGGGTTCCACGATGGAGGGATTGAGCCCATGAAAAGGGATTTCTATATATCCCTATGGAGGAAATCAAAATCTATGTAGTTTAATGCCATATAACAATACCTCACTATTATAGATTTGGGTTTATTCAGTACTAGACTTTATCAGCGCTAGTTAAAAGCACTGATAAAGGAAACCTTTATCAGCGCTATAAAAAATCACTGATAAAGGGTACCTTTTATCAATTCTAAAAAAATAATTGATAAAAGACCCTCTTTATCAGTGATTTTTTTTAGCATTGATAAAAGGTACCCTTTATCAGCAGGTGTTGCTAGAGCTATTAAAGGGTACCTTTTACCAGTGCTAAAAAAAGTGATGATGAAACACTACTAGAAATAAGGTCTTTAACAACGCTAAAATAAGACTTTATCAGTGCAAAAAAAATTGCTGACAATCAGAGCTTGATTAAAAGATCTAGTGTAATGTCTTCAAATCCGACACTCTCTCACATAGTTAGAAAAGGTTGGTTACGAGACCTCAAGTGTGCCTCCCCGTATGATATATGTTTTCGACTAGCAGTGGGGGTGTGGATAGTATGTTGGGGAGACTATACCCCCTTGGTATGAAGTGTCATTCAGGAGAAACAATTCATATTAAAATAGGAATAATCAGAGAAAAAAATGCAGAATACAATAATAAAAACCAACCAAATAATTCAATAAACCATAAAGAATAATGTAATGACATGATGGAATGTAATTAAATTCCATACAAGAACAATAAAATAAAAATACTAGAAGACTCAAATAAAAGACTAAAAGTCTCAGGTCCCGAACCCCATGTCGGCCCCATCTCCAAACTCCATCCCAATAGCAAACAAGCAATCAACAGCAAGGTCCAATGCCCCTGTCCAAACCTGTATCCATGAAGTCTACTTGAGTGCCAAACGACGACCCAAATAGGTTTTTAGTAAAACTCAGTAGGTCAAAACCACCATGTCTAAACAAAACTAATCTGGCAAGAAGTGTATGCAATAAAATGATAAACATGTTTATCAATTAATTTAACAATTAAATAAATACAACAACCCGTTTCAGTGCCATGCTATAATGTCTCTGAGCATGTCTTATAACCATGTCAACCACAACTATATAACCAAGGTAAATAACCTGTTTCAGAGCCATTTTATAATGTCTCTGAGCATGTCTTACAACCATGTCAACCACAACTATAACCAAGTCAAAGTCACAACAAGCAATATGAGTCAAATCCCTATAAGCATTACAACATGAGACTGGGCATAACCCGCTCTCTATAAGCATTACAACATGGACTGAGTCGAGCTTGCTTACTATTAGAATTATAACATATATGTGTGCAAGTTCCTGGGCCTAGCCCATGATATAAGCATCTCAGCATAGAACACAATGTTTATCATACAATATGAATACCATAATATCACATCATATATCTCAATGGTTAATTATGCGACTTACCATAATTATTTCATATGTCACCTTGCAGTTCAATTCACAATTGATTAACAACTATATCAATAAGCAGTAAGTCACAATTTATGGATTTTATAACAAGAAATCACAATAGGCTGCATGTCATGCTAAATACATCTTAAGCCATTACCCAATTACCAATCCATTTGAAACCAAAGGAATTAAAAGGATAATCTCATTCAATCATTTAATTAATTTGGGCACGCACTTTGTTGGCATGATCATGATATTGCATAAAATTGATAATAATTAAACCATAAGGTTGAGATTTAGACCCCTACCTTAAATTGAAGACCCAACAACACTTCCAATGGCTGAAGCCCACAAGGAAGAAGGTGCGAACGATTTCAAAGAGGTTCCTAGATCAAGATCTGATCAAGATGAAAACCAACAACACAATTGGGTAAAGGATTTACCACAATGGGTTAGAGAAGAACGGAGAGAAGGAATAAACATGATCAAAGAAACTTACTAGGGATTGATCGTGTGAACAGGATGTTCTAAAAGGGTTTTGGCACTCCAAAATCACCTGGAGAATGCCTTGGGGTTGAGAGAGAAGGTTCTGAAGCCGATTGGAAATAAAATCAACCGCATAGAAATTTTAAAACTGTCGATTGGGCATTTACAGGGTGTGTAATTCATTTACACATCGTGTAATTCTTTTTCATGGTATCCTCTAAAAAACCCGTTGCCTCAGATTTATTTTATTAAAACCCATAAACAATTACATGACGTGTAATCCCTTTACACGATGTGTAAATGTTCTGCAGTTGAGTTTTTCATCCCATCTCCCCTTTAAAGCTTATCAACTTACAAATAACCCATTTAACACTTAAACCTATTTATACCCAAACTAAATTTATTCAAAAAAACATACATCCCCAAACTTTAGATCATTTTATCCAACAAAGGCTCTCTGCATATAAACTAGACATGACCACTAAGGCTCAAACAAAAAACTCAGAGGCAAATGTACCTGAAAAAAGATAGGATCTCAAACCTAGGCTATTATCAGGGTTAGAAAAGCACCGATAAAGGGCCACTTTATCATCACTTTTTCTAGCACTAATAAAATTTACCATTATCATCACTATTACTAGTATTGATAAAGGAACATACTATTACAGTGTGGTGTTAAAATTACAACACATTACAACAACAAAAATAGTAAATACAGGAGAAAACATTAGAGAAAATGCAGAAGAAAATACACAATTTAATTGAAATAAAATTTACAACACAAATATAATAAGAAAAAACACTATATTATAGTCATTTCAAATATTTATTTGTACAATTACACGAGTAAGTATAAATCATCACAAACATTCAAAAACATCAATATTCATTTGTATTTGGACCTTGAACCCCAATCATGATATTAGTTACTGAACAAACCACTCTAGATTGAGAAAAATAATGAAACTGTAAAAGAAAACAATTCTTATGTTAATAATACTATAAAAAAATAAATTAAACACAAAGTGTCAATTTTAAACTAAAAAAATATACTTTGAGTCATACAGGGAACATCGTGTATCAGATTGTATTGTGGTTGATTCTTACACATCACACCATTTATTATTATTCTGGAAATCAGATACTCTTAAATTGGGTCTCATTTGTGGTGATAAAAAACTCATTATGGATGGGATCCAATTCAAAAGGACTTGCTTTTTGAGAAAAAACCTTCAACTGTCACACCATTTCTTGTTCATATTCAAGCATTATCTATGTGAAAATTAACTAAATAAATATAAGATAAAAATGATAAGGAAATTAATTAAGTAATAGTAGATAAAATGATGAGAAAATAACCTAAGCCCGTTTTCTCAGTTTTGGTTATTTGATGTGTGTTTTAAACTAGAATAACACTTTTGTATTGAAAACACATACTTTGTGTCATATCGATCACATCATATCTTAGATTGATGTGAGGTAAATTCCTACATGTGAAAAATGAATTATGGATTGTTGTCCTAATGTTTGAAAATAATCTAATCTTGTTTGCTTAGTTTTGGATATTTGATGTGTGTTTTAAACTAAAATGAAACTTTTGTATTGAAAACATGCACTTAGAGTCGTATCAATCACATCGTGTGTCAAATTAATGTGCAGTCAATTCCTACATGTGAAAAATGAATTATGGATCATTATCCTAAAGTTTAAAAATAATCCATGCTTGTTTTCTCGATTTTGGATATTTGATGTGTGTTTTAAACTAAAATGACACTTTTATATTGAAAACATGCACTTTGAGTTATATCTACAATATCATGTGTCAGATTGATGTGGGGTAAATTCCTACACATGAAAAATGAATTAAGGATCAGTTTTCTAAAGTTTGAAAACAATCCGAGCTCATTTTCTCAGTTTTTACTATTTTATGTGTGTTTTAAACTAAATTGACACCTTTTTATTGAAAACATGCACTTCGAGTCATATAATCCACATTGTGTATTAGATTGATGTGCGGTCAATTCCTACACATGAAAAATTAATTATAGATCGCTTTCCAAAGGTTTGAAAATAATTCAAGCTTGTTTGCTTGGTTTTGCCTGTTTGATGTGTGTTTTAAATTAAAATAGCCCTTTTGTTTTGAAAATACACACTTCGAGTCATATCGACCATATCATGTGTCAGATTGATGTGAGGTCAATTATTACATGTGAAAAATGAATTATGGATCACAAACCTAAATTTTGAAAAAAAATCGAGCTCTTTTTCTTAGTTTTGGCTATTTGATGTGTGTTTTAAACTAAAATGGAACTTTTGTATTGAAAACGTGCACTTCAAGTCATATAGACCACATTGTATGTTAGATTGATGAAAATTCAATTCTTAAACATGAAAAATGAATTATTAATTTTTCCCTAAAGTTTGAAAATAATATGTGCTCATTTTCTCGATTTTGGCTATTTAACGTGTGTTTTAAATTAAAATGACATTTTTGTATTGAAAACACACACTTCGAGTCATATCGACCACATTGTGTGTCATATTGATATGTGGTCAATTCCTACACATGAAAAATTAATTATGAACCATTTTCCTATATTTTGAAAAAAAAATCAATCTCTTTTGCTTAATTTTGGATATTTGATGTGTGTTTTAAACTAAAATGACACTTTTGTATTGAAAAAATGCACTTCAAGTCATATCGACCACATCGTGTGTCAGATTGAGGTGAGGTTAATTCTTACATGTGAAAAATGAATTATGGATCATTATCCTAAATTTTTAAAACAATCCAAGCTCATTTTTTTTGGTTTTGGTGGCATGACACATGTTTTAAACTAAAATGACACCTTTCTATTGAAAACACGCACTTGGAGTCATATCGGTCACATTATGTGTCAAATTTATGTGTGGTTGATTCCTACACATGAAAAGTAAATTATGGATCATTTTTATAATGTTTGAAAATAATTAAAGATTGTTTGCTCAATTTGTTCTATTTGATATGTGTTTTAAATTAAAATGACACTTTTGTATTGAAAACACACACTTCGAGTCATATCGATCACATCGTGTGTCAGATTTATGTAAGATCAATTATAACATATGAAAAATGAATTATGGATCTTTTTCCTAAAGTTTGAAAATAATCAAAGTTTTTTTTATCAATTTTGGATATTTGATGTGCGTTTTAAACTAAAATGGCACTTTTATGTTGAAAACACGCACTTTGAGACATATCAACCACATCATGTGTTGGATTGATGTGTGGTCAATTCCTACACATGAAAAATGAATTATGGATTTTTTTCTTAAAGTTTGAAAACAATCCTAGCTCATTTTTCTAGTTTTAACTATTTGATGTGTGTTTTAAACTAAAATGGTACTTTTGTATTGAAAACAAACACTTCAAGTCATATCGACTACATCGTGTGTTAGATTGACGTGAGATTAATTTTTACATGTGAAAAATGAATTATGGATCATTTTACTAAATTTTGAAAACAATCCGATCTCATTTATCCAGTTTTGACTATTTAATGTGCATTTTAAACTAAAATAGCACTTTTACATTGAAAACACACACTTCATATCATATCAACCACATCACGTGTCAAATTGATGTGAGGTCAATTCCTACATGTGATAAATGAATTATGGATAACCGTCCTAAAGTTTTAAAACAATTCAAGCACACTTTCTTAGTTTTGTCTATTTGATGCATGTTTTAAACTAAAATGGAACTTTTGTATTGAAAACATGCACTTTGAGCCATGTCAACCACATCATGTGTCAGATTGATGTGCAGTCAATTCCTACATGTAAAAAATTAATTATGAATCATTTTACTAAATTTTGAAAACAATATGATCTTGTTTGCTTGGTTTTGGTTATTTGATGCGCATTTTAAACTAAAATGACACTTTTGTATTGAAAAACACACTTTGAGTAATATTGACCACATCATGTGTCATATTGATATGAGGTAAATTCCTACACATGATAAATGAATTAAGGATCATTATACTAAATTTTGAAAATGATAAAATCTCGTTTGCTTAATTTTGTATATTTGATGTGCGTTTTAAACTAAAATGACACTTTTGTATTGAAAACATGTAGTTTGAGTCATATCGACCACATCATGTGTCAGATTGATGTGCGGTAAATTATTGCACATGACAAATGAATTATGGATAATTTTCTTAAAGTTTGAAAAAAATCAGAACTCATTTTATTGGTTTTTTCTATTTTATGTGTGTTTTAAACTAAAATGACACTTTTGTATTGAAACACACACTTAGAGTCATATCAACTACATCGTGTGTTATATCGATGTTTGGTCTATTATTATACATGATAAATGAATTATGAATCATTTTCTTAAAGTTTGAAAACAATATGAACTCATTTTCTCAGTTTTGGTTATTTGATGTGTGTTTTAAACTAAAATGACACTTTTGTATTGAAAAAACACACTTCAAGTCATATCAACCACACCGTATGTTGGATTGATGTGCGGTCAATTACTAAACGTGAAAAATAAATTATGGATCATTGTCTTAAAGTTCAAAAATGTGACATCCCAACCCGAATACCACTGAATGGTGCCCCAAGCCGGTGGGACACATGGCCTCAAATATGCCTCCCCATACGCTAGATGCTACCGACTAGTAGCAAGGGTATAGGGTGTAGTAGTAGAAAATGTTGGAGTTGGTGGCCTAGAACTAACTACTCTGTACTTTGTTCATTAATAAATACCTTATCACATCTTGATTGTTCTTCTACGTGACAATGCATGTGATATTGTCCTAAGGATAGCTATTTCACTAAAAGGTTATAGTGGATCCCTACTATGATGAGAACCGAGAAGTGCCATAACATTTTTCTTGAATATATGTTCTATGGCCGAATGATGTTATTTTAGGTACACAAATAATACAAGCCATTAGGGGTGAGGACTCATAAAACTTTGAGGCACCTTCTCATGATGTGCGCCCTTAGTAATATCTAGGAGGATATTATGAGAATGAGACCCACCAGTAGTAAATCCACATTTTATAGTGTCATTAGATGTTCCTATCTACGGACGTGTATATTGGTCCTTAGAATTTAAGATTATTATTAATGGGTATTATAACTCACACACTTAGATGTATTGACAAAAACTGTGATGACACACTGTTCATAGCAAGGTAGGATATGTTGGGTGCGTCATGAGTAATACTACATTAATAGAGAAAGGATTTGTACCTTTTGTTCCATCACTACTACAAATAAGGATTTTAAAAGCACTAAAAACCACCTTTAACAGTGCTAGAAAAGTGCTGTTAATCACAACGAAGATAAGGGTCCTCTTTAATAGCACTAAAAAAGCACTGATAAAGGGTGCCCTTTATCCGTGCTAAAAAAGCACCAATAAAGGTCCCCCATTATTAACACCTTTTTAGCGTAGATAAAGGGACGCCTTTATCAGTGCTATTTTGAGCACTGATAATGGATACCGTTATCAGCGCTATTTTGAGTATTGATATAGGACACCTTTATTAGCGTTATTTTGAGCACTGATATAGGACACCTTTATCAACGCTTAATTAGCGCTGATAAAGGACAAGTTTCCTGAGAAAACCCAACACTTACACATCACCTCCACACCTGAGACAACACCTATACACACAACACAAAACAACACCTGCACACAAAATAACTTCACAAAAAAACAGCTACACAAAAACAAAGCTTAGAAGAACAAAACAATGTGCAAAAGAGTTTCGCAAACAATGTTATATACATTTACTTGAAATCATGAATAAAAAAAAACACTTCTATATACATTTCAAATAATGTTTTATATGGTTACAATTACAATTATTCAACAAACAGTTAAAAACATTAATGTTTCATCCTTTTTGCAACCATGATCCCCTCTCAAAAAATTTCTTCCATGGTATTAGTTTATGAACAAATCATCCGAACTCAAGATAAAAATTCCACCTATATAATAAAACAAATATTATGTTAGTAATACAATAATGAAATAAATTAAACATTAATATGAAATAATACATTAATAAAATGTCAATTGTTACCTGTTACAACCTTTACATGTCTATATTTCTTTGGATTGAATTAATATTTTAGAAGAGGCTTAACATGATTAATTGAATTATAAATATTTTTTTCTTAAGATTACATGGATGAGAAAAGAAGTGGAAGAAATGTCAATAACAACATAGAATCCAAAAGGTTTCATTTATTGACAATAAAAAATGAGGAATCTCTACAATCTAGAGTCTCTCCCATAACTCCCCAAATATGGGGGGTAGGATAAAGTTAGAATAATAAAAATAGTATGCTCCTAAAATACCCCCTCGAGATCTACTAGACAATGCTCTAGAGAAGGATATGGATTAAAAAAAATGATAAACTGATTTAGTTTCCACATCTACACCCTATTTTAGTGCCTCTTCCCTGCTAGCGGCATCAAATCTGGAATTTTCTGCCACATTGATAAGATTATGATGCTCTATCACTATTTTATCTACAACATTAAGCATTTATTATAGGTGATACAATTCATGTTCGAAGCTGTCTATCTCATACCTCCCATCAATGACTAAATTTTTATGAGCTTCTACTTCTATTGTACACATGGATGCTTCATTCAAGTCCTCATTGTGATGTTGAATGTCCAAATTTTATACCTCCACCATTGATACTCTCAGCTTGATGAACCTCTTTTTCTCCCTCATGGTGACCACCTCCTTCACACTAGCATGGAGTTCTTGATAATATAACTCACTATAAACAAGGGTTGTGAACATGTATCGGAGGTTCCCAAACTAGTATTTTAGCTCTTCGAAGGTTCCCTCCATGATTATATTCCAAATACCCCCCACACTTGTCACTAAAACTATTGATGAAATGCCGTGTGTTCTGAAACTCAACTCAGGACTAGTCCAGAAATAGGAATATACTCTAAGACCAAATTTCTAAGTGAGAGACTCATACTCAAATCCCTTTATGTGCTTGAAAAAGGAAAGACTTGTGCCCTAGTTATTATAGTGGGGAGAGATAAAAAGTGGAATGGTATGGGACTTCTGAGCTCTAAGGTGGAGTTACTCTAATAAATCATATAAATATTATTAGTTAGTAGAAAAATAATTCCATTAGAAAATCAACATTTTGATAATAATTGAGAACATACCTCTATCAGCCACATTATTATCCACTTCCATCACCTCAACATTGAATTGATTGGTGATAATGAAATATTCCTATAAAAAATGACCCTGAGTCACATATAAAGTCCCTTCTATCAATAGTAATTGTTCTTCACCTTGAAGTGCTACAAGTGTAAATAGAGGTTATACAACATGACACATACATGATGGTGTATTCAATTTCATAGGAGTATTAAATTTTAGAATAAATTATAACACTTTCCTAGTGATACCACTATCCTAGATAGGTTATAAAACTAATATTTACATATATCAGGATCCTCTAAGAGTGTAATATCCCATTCTAGGTCAAATGGAATTAGTTTTAGCACATCCACATCATACATAGGGTCCAACCCTGCTTAGACCCTGGCCACTTATGCCTCTCCAAGGACCCCATACAATATCTAAGGTCCCGTTTAAGGTATGGAAGGAATGTATTTCTCAGTTTTAGAGAGGGATTGATGAGAACCTACATAATTAGATAGGTCATGATAAGCTACTAGAGTAATGAAAAGGAAAAAAGTCCACAAATTACAATAATTAATGATTTTTAGAGGTTTCTTAGTGTATAGACTTTCCCAATTTCTCTTCTTAGTCCTATTAGAGTAAGAAACTTCAAAAGATAACTTGAGGTTCCAAAGGTTTTGTTAATGGAGGCACAAATGGTGTTTACTTTGGATCAGAAACAACCACATCCATGAGCTCCATTTGACTTGGAGAGCCCTGATCATCAACCTCTCAGTCACTTTTTGAACCAACTTTGGCCACCGTGTCCCTAGTAAAGTAAACTAGAGAGGTGGAATGTGACAAAATTTTACCATCCTCTTGAAATATCCAATAGAAAAGAAAGTTCACCATATTCCTAACAATATCAAAGAATATATGAAAGTGATGATAAAACATATCTTACCTCTTCACTAGAGCCATCCTAGTCTCCCTTATCTTCACTAGTTACCATTATCCTATGAATTATCATTATCTAAGATAGGGGTGTGTAATGGAACTGGCCTTTGATAGAATGAATCACCACACTAAGTTCTTGGAGAAGTGATTTGACTTCAATGGGCTGTTGTTCATAGAAGATTCCTTTAGGAGAGATCACACTCCCAAATCCCACTAGCTTTATTTCCACTTGACACAACACTCTCCAAGCCTCTATGGTCAATGTATTTCTCCTCTAGTTATCCCAGTATTGGAATTTGATGGGAAACACCACCATAATTAGAGCATATCCCCCACCGACTGGAACTTATTTCACGAGAACCCCATACACTATTACCAAATCCGTTGGCACCCTCCTTGTTGATGGTGTTGGATCTAAGTGCCTCATATTATTCTAAGACATCTAGAGAGATGTGGGTCTTCTGGAAGATGATTTTTTTTGTATGGAATCTAACTTTTTGATGATTCCAGAGCCCCTGTATCCTCCTCCTCATCCACTATTAAAAGATCTATATGCTTTATCACCAATGGAGACAACTGACCATTCAGGTATGATCAGACCAAGGTATCGACATAATCCTTGGAGAGGCCAAAACCCACAATATCTATAGGTAAGGTCACCCAAACCTAAGTTTCCTATCAGGTGAACATTATCCATAATTTGTGAGCCACCATGGGATTCATTTCTGAATGGATGTGGGGAGGAGTGGGGAATTTCATCTGAATGCACTGAACTATCTCCCAAAGTGGTATGATGCATACCACTCATATAATATCTTTTAGTTAATATAAGTGGATAAAACATCCTCACATATGGCTAAAAGATAGGCTTAAGATACATGATCACCCTTTACATTATTGGTAATTTCACAGGTTGGTTCTCCGTATGGTATAAAAAACTGATCATACTGGTTCACTTTTCTCTTGATCTTTTAGTTCTTTAGTGTGATTAGCCAGACCCCACTGATACTTTATAGAAATTTCCCGAACTGGTAACTTGAAATGTTATGAGTATTAAGTAACTCATATCCACCAATGTGGGCCCCCATCCAACCCCACCACAATTGGAAGGGGCTGAATATTATGAATGGGGCATACCCCTATAGATGTGGTGAAGTTGGCAATATAACTTAGCCAACAAGGGAAAAAACAAGATGATAATCATATCACCTGAAATAAACTCTAACATCATTAAGGAGGAGACCATAAATCCACCTTTTTTCTGCATTGTGAATAAGTACCCACTTAGGTACATTGCTAAGAAGCTTACTAGATGAAGAAGGTGATGGTCCTGGGAGGTGACTAACCATCCCTAGTCATTGAATTGACACTCTTAAACTATTTTAAAGTGATAAAACTCTTCCCCATAGGATTATCATGATGGTAAAGCCTTTGTATTCTTATTCAGACACTCATACCGAGTCTTCTTGATGAAAAAGTCAGCCCACTTCTTGAAGGGGATGTCAACCCCTAGATATGGGTCCTTCCTAAGGGATGTTTTGGCCATATTGATGAGATCCTTCATGATGGGAGGATTCTATTCCATGTCATCCCGAGTATATGGGGGAATAATTTACTCATAATACTTATCTCCTAAAATTATCACACCATAGATCATCTTAATGTCTCATATACTGATGTCAAACTCACCATGCATAAAATGAAATGTGTTCATGTACTATAAACTGAACAAATCTACCATCAGAATTTTGTTTCAATAAGTAAGGGTTTGGTAAGCCTAAATAGATTCATAAAATCCTATATTTTTCATCTCAACCAAAAACTCTGTGGCAGTACACTAAACTAAAAAGGTACAATACTGGTTCATTCCAAAGCTTCCACATGATCGAATAACTCGGACAAATAACCACCCAAACTTCTAATTTGATATATAATTCTACATTTTTGATCTATAAATATGGGTTTTAAGCTCCAAATCATGTTTTAACCCTTTAAAATCAATCCACACAGGCTTCAAAATTAACCGTTAGAGATATCTTCTTTGGATATGAAATTATCCACATATGATATGTTCTCTCTGAACATATTATTAGTCTTAAGGTTGTAGGAGGGAGGAATGATCCCTTCATGAGGTGGAGAGACCTGTTATGCCTCGGGATTGGGTGCATCAGTAGGTGCATAAGTCATTATCTGCAGAAGTGGTTTACCATTTAATTTATATTACATAAAAGCATCAACAAACAGATAATAACATAACGTAATGAAATGTATATTACAATAAACAAATAACCTGATTATTGAACTTGATTTTATTTTTTTAAAGGCTGAAGAGATTTTAACCCTCTATCAACTATGTAAATCTATTAACTATAGGTTTCTATGACATAAAAAACGCTGTCTACATTGGGACCATTGCGAAATGATTGCAAAGTCCCAATGAAAGGGTCATCCTCTATTGAAATTTCATCCGACCCTTCAGTTGTTTTGGTCGATAATAGAACAATTGACTAGTTTTGGTTTGCAGGATCTGAAATATAAAATACATGTACTGCCTATGATTCCATTATAAATGGCTCATCTTTCTCCCCTTCCTTACTAAAATTAACTTTCATGAATCCCAATTCATCTATTTTAACAACACTCATGTTATCAACCCACTTGCATTGAAAAATCAGCACTTGGAATTTCGTATAATCCAACTCCCATATTTGTTTGATGATGCCAAAGTATGACATATTCAAATAAATTGGATTTTTGTCCTTAGAACCAGAAACATGAATCACTTCAGCCATAAGTGTAACCTCACTATTATGTATGATACTATCTTCATCATGTTCATTAGTATAGAATGTATAACCATTAACTATATAAGCACTGTAAGATAATACATACACACTTTCTCCTCTGGTTATCCATCGAAGTAATTCTAAAATTGAGTCTGGATTTTCATTTAACTTTTTAAAAATATGGTCCCAAAACCATCCTATAAACTGTAGATTATGTGTATCTGATATCCATTTTTAGCCCTAGATGGATTCAAATGCCTAAGAATTTTTTTGTGGGTTTGAATACATGGGTCAACATCAAAACTATTATGAAAAATGTAAAGGTGGGCCTGCTCCCAATCTGTAATATTGATTATGAAAAACTCTCTTCTAAAAATTACTTTACCCTCAATCCTCCTAGTGTGGTGAGATTTCGATATGCCAATGTTTTCCACAACAGACAGGTATTCGGTACAGAATTCAACAGCTTCCTCAATAATATATTGCTTCGCAATACAACCCTCTGGACAACTTTGATTTTTGATATACCCTTTTAAAATATTCATATACCATTCAGTGGGGTACATCCATCTATAATGTATATGACCACATAGTCAAATCTCTCTCACCAAATGAACCATCAAATGAACCATCATATCAAATAATGTCGGTGGGAAGAACATTTCCAATTCACATAATATGACGACAATATCTCTTTCCATAGTTGGTAATTTTTCCAGGTCTATAAATTTGTTGCATATAGCTTTGAATAAGAAACAAATATTTTTTAATGTATGGTGGACATTCTTGGGCAAAATGCAACGTAAATCTATAGGAATTTGATCTTACATCAAAACATGAAAGTCATGTGATTTCAGACCCTTTAACTTTAAATCTCTAATTGAAACGATGTTCTTGATATTTGATGAATATACCTCTAGAACCTTTACGTCATTAAAGAAGTTAAAAAAATGATATCTCTCCTACTTTGAAAGAGTGTAAGCAGTAGGAGGAAAAATGTTCGTTTTTCACCATTCACTGGTACAAACTCTTCTTGTATTTCCATCTCAACCATGTCCAATCTAGCCTTAATTCCATCCTTTGTTTTTAGGGTTCATTTAGCAATGTGCCGATGAAACTATCACATAAATTTTTTCAACATGCATAACATCAATAAAATGTATGAAATACAGGCAATTCTAGTATGGTAGTTCAAAAAAAAACTGATCTCTTTTTCCAATCGGTTTTCATAAGGTTTTTAAAAAACGGTTTACCAAAAGTAGTGTCCACATATTTTACTTTCTCAAACAATTGATCACCTGTTAGTGGAGACGGTGTTGTATATTCTTCTGAACTTCCATAGAATGATTTCGTCCAAAATCGGTACTTATGACGTTGGGGTAGAAATCTGTGATTTCCTAGAAACATGGTTTTCGATGAATGTTTCAACCTAATTGACTCCGCACCTTGTTCAAAAATGGGACACCCTTGAGTTCCTTTAATTATATATCCTGACAAATTTAATAAGAAGGAAAGTCATTTATCATCCCATACAACATGGATCTCAAAATGAAATCTTCATTTTTTGTAAGCATCATACAACGTAACACCTGAATCCCATAATAATTTTAAATCCTAGATCAATGGAGCCAAATAAACATCAATATCATTACTTGGTTGTTTTGGCCCTAATATAAGCATAAATAACGTGATGTATTTTCATTTCATGCATAACCACGGTGGAAAGTTATAATTTACCAACATAACCGGCCATGTACTGTGACTGCTACTTTGAAAACTAAAAGAATTCACCCCATCTGTAGATAATGCAAGACTAAGGTTTCTCAGCTCGTTTCCAAATTCAGGATACTCATGATCAATTCTCTTCCACTGAGGAGAGTCTTCCAGGTGATGTAGTTTCCCATCTTTAATTTTTGTATCTGCATGCTATGCCAATTGTCATGTAGTCTCCTCACTTCCATATAGGCGACTAAACCTTGGAATGATTGGAAAGTACTATAAAACTTTCGTAGAACTAGATTCATCTTTCTTGTATCAATAAGCACCACACTTTGGGCATTCTTTAAGTGATTTTCAGTTCTTTTGAAACAATATACAGTCATTCGGGCAGGTATGTATTATTTCAAAGATCATAACCATCGAGTGTAGCATTCTTTTGGAATCGTATGTTCAGATTAGGAGCTCATTATCTTCTGGGAGCATGTCATTCAGGAGAGCAAGTAGTTATATAAAATTGGCGTCGCTCCACCCGTCACCTGCTTTTAAATTATACAGCTTCAGTACGGATGACAATGCTGTATATTTAGTACATCCAACATACAATGGTGTTTTTTCACAACTCTTTAAATTCTCTAACAATTTTGGGCAATCACAAAGTTCATCTTTATCTGTCCTTATCATTTCCTCAATACGATCTTCATCATCATTCACATCTGTAATCACATCCTCCATACAATCATCTTCATTGTTCATGCTTGTAATCATATTAGATGATCCATAAAACGCAGTGTTATCCCAACCACTATCTACATTCATTTTCCCCCATGTTTATTCCAACATGTATAACTTCAATCTATTCCGTGATAGATCAAGTGTTATTCCAACTCCTCTGGACTAATTTTTCTTGAATAACAGTAGGGTAAACACATACAAAGGATTTGAGAAGGGTCATATGCATGATCTTTTGAAAACTTAATAAACTCTTTTACACCATCTTCATACTATTTTGTCAACCAATTGGCATTTATCCATTATTTATTCATATTCATCCTATTTGATACAGTAATATTAATATTTAACAAAATAATTACACAAAATATGTTCGACTAGGTCATCATCCAACTATAATCAATGGAACTAGCTATGGTAAACAATACCCTTACCTCTCCATGCATTACTCAGAAACAAATTAGATCACACCCATCTTCTCAACCACCTGATCAATGGAACTAGCTATGAGAATCCCTTGCACTATAATGTTTTAGTATCCCACATGTGATCTATATGCATTGTTGTAAATTGGTTTTTTAGTGTTTCTATAGAAACATAATGTCTCTAGTCAAGAACTATGGTACTAAACTAATATATGGTACAATTTTCAATAGAGTGCTTGTGGGTGTAAGGATTCATTACACGCGTTGTTATGGTTATTTGACTAGGGTGTCCATAAAGTGTCTCATAAAGTCCTCTAGTGAAGTGGTTTTCTAAGATTCAGTGGAATTCTACTAGTAACAAAGTGGTGGTGCCATTGAAATGGGTAAAGTTTAGATTGATATTCAATGGTGGAAGAACTAAAACATGGAAAACAAATGGCATACCAATCATGCCAATAACCGCAACACCATACAAACACACAATCGTGCTCACAATCACAATACCATACAAACTGAAAAATCACAATTTCAAATTTTACAAAGCACCCCTTATTCAATTTTGTTTGTTAATTAAGGGGTTATTACAAAATTTTTTATAATCTCAGGGAATTCATTCATTAGTCAAGTATATGTAAATTACCAATTTTTATATTCAAATTTTTAACAGGAACCAACCAAAATACAATTCATTTAGTGCGCAAAAAAGGACCACCAACAACCATGATTTTTAGCGGGGCATTTAGCCTGTACATTTCACATTATAACCATCAATATAAAACAATAATAACATGAAAACAAGAGGAAACCAATGAGTAATAGGATAAAAATCACCGTGAAGGTGTCATTCAGCGCGTGATAGAGATGCGTTCATGGTAGAGGAGAGGTGCACAACAGAGAAGATTTCCAACTGAAAAGAAAACATAAAATGAGAACTTATATGTTATTCCTATCCAAAATAGGTCCAATGAGATTTAGGAATGGTACATGTCTTGTTAAACAATTTTATTGGTCAATAGTGGGATTTTATTTTCCATCTATGATATCAGCTTCCTATTTATTTATTTTTGTGTATCTACTATTTTCCTAGATGTTCAACTTATGAATGGGGCATGTCTGGTTTTCAGGAGAAAGATCATTTTTAATTTACTCTAATTTAGGGGTAAAATATTCCACATTAATTGTATATTTTTCCCAGGGGATCATTGCTACCCCGTAGGGATCATGAACGCCTCTTAGGTTAGTGGAAAGTTAGGTCAGTTGTTGGTTATGATATCAGTCTGGGTCGTATCATTACATTTCTAATTATAATTGACACATATTCATTTAAATATAGGATTTGTGTGTGTGTGTGTGTGTGGGGGGGGGGGGGGGTCAGACACTAATATATAGAAGGATTAAGAGAGGTAAAAATTATCCTAGGCTCTCCAATACAAGTGATGAAAGATGAAACATGCACCGGGTGAGGGAGAACCACCCAAGAGGAGAGGAGGGGGAGGGTGGCGTAGTGCGGAGGGGTTTTGGATGAGAAAAGGGGAAAAATTTAGTAAAACATAAAAGGTTCAAAGGGGAAGGGGGTGGGCTATCTGGGGGGGGGGGTAGGGGGGCTGAAGGGGTGTGGGCTGT
The DNA here is from genome assembly GCA_963277665.1 of Viscum album. NCBI lineage: Eukaryota > Viridiplantae > Streptophyta > Magnoliopsida > Santalales > Viscaceae > Viscum > Viscum album. The sequence goes on along the minus strand of OY728132.1, from coordinate 750,368,993 downwards.
CTAGGGAGGGGGGGTGGGCTGCCCAGGTGGGGTGGGGTGGGGGGTGTGTGTTCAGGTGGGTGGGGGGGGGAGCTGTAGGAGTGTGGGGGAGGGGGGGGCTATCCAAGGGGTATGGGCGGGTTGTCCACTATGAAATTACCATTAAGGATCCTAAAGAGTGAATTATGAGAGAGAAAAATTATGGGTAAGAGGGGTTTGGGTGATGGGGTCGAGTGGATAATAAGGAATAGGGAAACCTCATTAAAAAGACTAAAAAAATATTCTTTCATTTCAAGAATATGGTGCATTATGGTGTAGCCTAAGGGTCTATTGCATAGTGCACCCTATGATGTCACATTGCTGAATTACCAAAAGATATACACTACAACACTCATCCCTTAGGCAGAACCATTAAATCTTGATCATGAATTGTGATGTGACTATATACCTCAGGAAATAATATCCACCCTCTAAAAAATAGTATGGAGGGCATAACATAGCCAACCTCTCACATGATCCAAACCATTAACATAAGGTGGGTTTCATGGATAAACTCACATACATAAAAGAGGACCTAAAGAGGAATAACCAATCTAACCTTCAACACAATCCGAACCACTAAAATAATTTATGTCTTATGGAAAACCGCATATACCCCATGATGTATAAACAAACATAAACTTTAAAAAAATTGAAAGAATGTTCACCTTGGTGGAGTATATCTATATTGAAATCCCAAGGTATTTAGGCCTCATCCTCATCATAGATATATAATAACAATTAATATATAATGAACAAGCATGAAAGATAAGCCTCATCCTAGATCTTAGCTAGCCAATGATTGATACCTAGCATCGAGCAAGAGGCTATTACATAAGAAGCTCATACATGACCCATCCTAAGCAGCCTCACTAAACATATCCATCATTAGCATATCCTATAGTTAAAAATTATATCATGATAATCCCAATACCTATAGGTAAAAATATATCAATAAGAAATCTATTTATTCATATTTAGTTACCAACCTACACCACCCCATGTATGGATTTACCTACCCTTAAGGTCATAAAGAATCCAAATTATCATTTCCACTAACATTATAATCAACCCCTTTCCATGTATAGTACCTATAAGGGTTCTAAGGGAGATGTCACAATTTCATATAGCCATGATAAATATTTTCTATGGGATAATCAATAAAAACCATGTACTCAACATGATATAAGATTTAAAATAATCCTTGATATATCTCACACAACAACCTACCCACTGGTTATTATATCACTAGTACCCACCAAGGCATCCCCCCAATCACACTATGTAGTACCACCATAAAGGCCCATAACTCAGGATAACAAAATCTCTAGTAAAGACATGGTCTTTACCAATAAAGTTCACATCACTATCACTCTACCATAATTAACAATCCATATAAAGGCCCTTTCCATGTGATTACCATAATTCTCTTCTCATAGAAACCTCCACCCATGACCCTTACAACATGATTGGTCATAATCTCATTCATACAATTTCAACCTAGGCTATTAGTAATTAATAACATGAACCGATACCACTATAGGGTCCATTAGACCTAACTTTGCACACCAAATGTATTTCTAATGAAGAAGATTAAAAATTCATTACATAAGAGACTCACTGGGGAGAATCTTTACATTATAGAGGAGGATGCTGGGATGGTCGTCGGATGAGGAGGGCGCGCCAGAGCAGGTCACGTGGACAAGGGGACCATGCAAGGAAGATGAGGAGAAGGAGGCGGAGGAGGAGGAGGAGGATGAAGCATCCACGATGGAGGATGATGAGTCGGCGGCCAGAGGAGGAGGAAGAGGAGGCAGCGACGACAGAGGAGGAGGAGAAGCAGGGTCATGGTGGAGGAGTTATTGCGGAAAAGGAGGAGGAGAAGGCAGCGACGATGGGGGGGGGGGGGGAGGACGTTCGCGACGGAGGAGGAGAAAAAGGAAGCGACGACGATGGTGGTGAAGGAGGCGGAAGAGGAGGAGGGGTCGAGGTAGAGGAGGGGTCTCAAGCACAGAGTTCATCTTCCGCGAAGGCTTGAACAGGTGTGAGGGAGGAGGGGCCTGTTAGAGTTCTTTTATAAAAACCTCTGGAACCTTTATCAACGCTAAAAAAGCGCTGATAAAACAACTATTTATCAGCGCTAAAATTTTAACGTTGATAAATACTTATTTTATAAATGTATAATTTTAATAATTTATTTATATTCTTATATATTTATTTAAAATGATATATAGGATAAATATATATTTATTGATTAATAATTATAACTATAAATAGTATATATTTATAGATATTGGTATATAATTGTTAATATATATTAATAAAATTATAATTACAAATATATTTTAAAAGTATTTATATATATCATTAAAGATATAATAAAATATATTTATTATTTAAATATATTTAATGTAAATTTATAAGTACATTTTTAGAACATATATAGTTCATATGGGTAACATTATGAATTAATCAATATATACCACATCATGCAGTATACAAATGAACATTCATGCATATGATACATAACATGTACGCATATATTCGTTGACCAAATTCATTATAAAACACATATATATTAAATAATTTTAATTATAAATATATATATTAAAAATTATTATATATTTATAAATAAAATAAATAAAATAAATATATTAAGTATAAAAAATATAACGAATACAATGAATTAATCTAATAAATATTTAATAAATATAATAAATCTAATAAATATATTTATTATTTAATGTAATTTATTATAATCGTATAATTATTTAATTATATATATATATATAATTATAATCTTAGAAATACATACTTTTTTCAATTAAAACATTATATATATATTTTTGAATTATTAAAAAATATGTATTAAATATAAACAATTGTTTTTTATTTAATTTATACAAATAAAAATTATTTTTGAATATAAATATAATAATTTTATATAAATTAATAATAAAAACTTTTATCACTGCTAATAATAGCGTTGATAAACATAACCTTTATCAGCGCTAAAAAAAGCGCTGATAAAGGGTACACCTTTATCAGTGCTTGTTTTAGCACTGGTAAAGGGAACATTTATCAGTGCTTTTAGCTAGCACTGATAAATTCACACCCCTTTATCATCGCTTTATGTTTAGTGCAGATAAAGGGCAGCGCTTCTCTTGCCCTATTTTGTGGTAGTGCACAATGAAAGTAGACATCTCAGGCCCTTTGATAGAATTGATATAGCCTAAATAAATCCATGGTCATAATAAGGAATGGGAAGGTTCAATTCTGGGAAGTCAAATAAAGAATAATAGAGCACATGGGTTGGTGGCACCAGCATGCAACCTGCTTGATTCAAGATATCGAGACAAATGGATTACATTACATGGTAAGCGTTCGTAGGAGGTGACACATCATTGCGGTGTTAACTTATTTCTCTATGGGTGCTTTGACGTATTTCTAGATGCTAACCTTGGAATTTAGGCAGGCTTGACCTAATGCCACTGAGAAAGAGGCCTAGAGGATCACACACTAAGTGTGTCGAAGTAAATTAGTTAAATATTAATTTAAACAAGTTGAATAAAGATTATTCTTGATTGTGGTTTAATAATTATTCAAGGATTCCTGATCACATTTATTTCGACACTAGTTATTCGAGAGAATATATCATGGGAGAAATAATATATTTATTAGCGAGTAATGCTGTAATATTTATTTAAGAAATAGATAGTCATTATTCGAGGTCTAATAAATGTGGTGGAGGAAATAAAGAGAATGGAAAAACAAAAGTACACACCGTGTATATTAATATACACACCGTGTATATACACACCGTGTATTTTTTTAGGGATTTGTGAGAAATAATATTATTTATTTAATTAAATAATATTAGGTGTAATTCGCCAGACGCATGTCAAGTAATAATAATAGTCAACTGTTATTATTAGACACAGGGTCTTACTAAGAATTAAATGAAATGAATAAATGATTTCGGGTAATTAATTCATTTTATTATTCTAATTAATTAAAATCCCAATTATATTATTTTCATTAGCCTAGCCATTATTTGTGGTTGTGCACAACAGATCTAGAGAAAGCTCTCAAGAAAAGAGAGAATTCTTTTCTTCCAATAACGCTCCCAATCTATGAGAGAGATCCTCCTCCACCAGATCAAGGAGAGCACTTTGCAAGCGGCTCTCAAGGCGATCGAAGGCGAACATCGCAAGCAAAGGCTCTTCCACTCTAGCACCCGGAGATCCCTTCAGCGACGTCCAGAGATATGTGGAGCATGTTTGGATCATCGCTAAAGGAATCCTACACTTGGATTCTACAATGCAACGATGGATCACATCAGATCGTGACCAGAAACATCAACAGAGAGAGAATTCCATTAAGGTAATTATTGTATTTTAATTAAATTAATTATAACCAACATATGATGATCCCCTCTATGGTTACGAGAATCCCATTTTTTCTTTTGTTCTTCATTATATTCCAAAGATCTGTCATTTTATTATCGTGATAGATATCGGATTGATCATCGTTAACGACAAAAATTAAAGTTGGGTACACCCACCAATGCACTTCCGCTGCGCCCGGAACCTACATGTGGTATCAGAGGGGTCATATCATTGACTATAATTATTTAGTTTTTCATTGGTGATTTAAAAATTTAATAATTTAGTTGTTTCAATTCAAGTTAATCATTCTATAAATCTGAATCTCGATATCTATTCCTCCTCTTTCGTTTCTCATTCACCTTACAGAAACAATTTTTTCTTTTAATTTTGATTAAAATAAAATAGAGAATCTCGTCCGGAGGTGCCAAAGCTTCCTGGTCGTACAACACCAGAACACACAATGTGTATTCAGTAGTACACGATGTGTAGTATAGGTTCCATGCACCGGGATGGTCCACCAAACCAGACCGTGTCATTGGATTCTATCTAAGTCTTTAAGACTCCATGTGTTGACTAGGAATAGGTGGCACACGGTTTTTTGATTACACGCTATGTGGCCCACTGAACATGGCATGTATTCCCTTCGGGTTAGGGTTAGACTGTGTACCCCATACACATATTGCATGACTGGAAACTGTGTAACACAGATACTACACGGCGTGTGTCCCACTGAACACGCCGTGTACTCCAAAGATATCCGAAGTACATCTACACGCCATGTCCCCGGGTGTGTACTTTGGATGGACGATGAACAAAAGTACACACCGTGTACTCATCCAAATTATGCAAATTTATTAAAATTTATTATTATATTATACAAACCCTTGATTCATGTACCATAGTGTAGGTGTAAAGCTGAGGCACAACACATGATAAATGTTTTATATATATGTGTTTAATTTAACATCTACGCAATGTTCATTTCTACTCATTGGGTAGTTATGAATGGGAATTTACTGGGTTGCCTCCAAGGTACATGTTACATATAAAGATAAATTTAAATGAATTTATTTGTTTAAAATTATGATGGATGAGAATCTCAAGGAAATTTAGAAAAATGGTTTAAGATAAAAGGATTGATTAATTAAATATAATTAATTTATTTGAGCGTGATTTATCTTAAACAAGAACGATTAAAGAATTAAATGCTAGTTTTATTTATGTGTAAATATCATTGCATGTATGGATGATCATGAGCTATACTAAGACCTTTGTATGTGAATTATTTCTTTTAATTAATTTATTTAAATTAATTTTTTTGGCCTACGAGCCTTCTCCTCATTAATATGCAGGGCCTGTGTGCCCAAGGTTTCTTTTATGTAAAACCCCATTTTTCCTCTCACCCGCGAGTGAGATAAAAGCATATGTAATGGATGGAGCTCTCAGGAAAGTGGAGTTGAATCAATATATGATCCAATATGAAACCAATCCAAGGAGATACAAAGGTGGATAGGTGGAAAGCTGTAAACACGAACAAAAAAGGTTCAAGGTGTTTCTCCCCTAGGTCTTGGGCTAGTATATCAACCACTAGATAAACTAACCAATAGAAAAAGCTCATGATCATACCATTTATTTTATTTCTGTCAGTTGTATAGTTTATTTATTGTGGGTGTGTTGTCACGATCACACAATTAATGAATTAAACAAGCATTCAAGATGGAACTAAAATAAGAACGACTTATGCATAAATATTATCTTAGACATGGTTAATCACTTAAGTATACCCCACTTAATATTAATAAGCATGTAATCAAAGATAAAAAAAATGGAAATTTACGTATAAGGATAAAATCCCTCAAAGAAATATTAAGTCAGTATAGCCTTCCATAATCTTGGTTAGAATCGAACCATAGTTCAAAGTGCTTGAACAACCCTAATTGGAGTGATTTCAATTATTGGGGAATTCTAATTCAAGGTTTTGGGTTGAATTGATTTGGTTCACATCAAGGGTTTACTTCTACAATAGGACTTGGTGTGACCAATAGGCAAAGGTTGAGGAAATCCAAAATAAAAGGATTTTAGGATTGAGGAGTCCACTCAGCAGATCAAGGAGCTGCAAGTTAATACAGTTGGCATTTGGAATGCCTACCTAAAACCCTTCAAGTTGTTTTACCAAACCTAGTTGGGGTAATGTGAAGAAAAATATGGATCATTTCCACTAGAATATTTAGGCAACATAATATTCCGAAGTCAATGGTGAGGGATATTGGATTTCTATAAAATAGTGGGAGACTAATAAGTATTGATTTATTTATTTGTCTCAATTTTATCATGATAAAGTACTAAAAATTTCCTCATCTTAATTTGTAGAAACAACAAGAAAAAGTAATTCAAAAATATCATTAAAAACCATACTCAATAAGGAAAACCTTCTCACTAACACTAATTTCTAGGAATGGTAGAGGTGTTTACGCGTCATCCTTCACCACAAGAGGAAATTGTATGTGCTGGAAGAGCCTATTCTAGTTGCACCTAGAAAAGAGGCCAGTGGTGAGGAACTATCTCTCTATATAAAACATATGGATGATGCCACATATGTCCAATGTTTCATGCTATCAGCCATGTCTAATGAGCTCTTAAAGCAACCTGAAAACATGGACGCGTATAGCATGATGTCTCACCTTAAGGATGTCTATCAAGAGAAGGCGAGACATGAGAGATATGAGATCTCCAATTCTTTGTTCACAACTAATATTAGAAAGTATATGCTAGTTGGGCCTCATGTAGTCAATCTTATTGGCTACATTGAATGTCTGGAAATCTTAGGGATTAATTTCCCGGATGAGTTGTATACATATATCATCCTATCATCACTTCCCAAGACCTTCTATAGCTTTATTGTCAACTAAAACATGAGAAACAATGCGAAGAGTCTATCGTAACTTTTAACCTTAATTCTCCAAGTAGATAAGGACATGGGGCATGACAAACCCACAGTCCTTATGGTGAATAAGAAAAGGAAGGACAAAGAAAAGGGGTCAAGGATTCATAAATGGTTTGAAGCCCCTGAGCACCGTACCTCTAAGAAGGGGAAGATCTAGAGGCATGGAAAAGAATGAGAGGTGGTATGTTTTTCATGAGGTAAGCCAGGTCACTGGAAGAGGAACTTTACCCAGAAACGTGGGGATGCTAAAGGTGTGTTCGTTATCGAGTGTAATATTTCAATTTCTACACATTGGGTATTCGATACATCTTGTGGGGCTCACATATATATTCAAATCTAGAAACAAAGTAGATTTAGAAAGATTTTTAGAGTAGAGGTGAATCTTTGAGCTGCCAATGGCGTGAGGATGGCTGCATTGGCCATTGGCGATTACCATCTCTCATTGCCAACTAGAACGCTTTTGGTTTTATGTAACTGTTATTATGTGGCTAGTGTTACCAAGAACATATTTTTTGTATCTTGTTTGGATATGGATGGATTTATTTTTAAATTTGGAAATAAGGGTTTTTTATTTTATAAGAACAATATATGTTATGGTATGACACATTTAAATAATGGTTTGTATGTATTAAATTATGAAAAACAAGAGTTGGAAATCAATAACAAAACAAACTCACATGACTTATACAACACCCAGTTGTAGCATCACTGTCTTGGTCATGTAAATGAGAAGCGCTTGACAAAGCTCTGCCAAGATGGTTATTTAGACTATACTGATCTAAAACCACTTGATAGATGTCACTCTTGTTTATAAAGTAAAATGACCAAGCTGCCTTTCGGTGGACATGGTGAAAGGTCCACAGAGCTTCTAGGATTGGTACACACAGATGTGTGTAGAGAATTTCTAGTAGAAGATAGAGGTGGATATTCTTAATTCATTACTTTTACTGATGATTTGAGTAGATATGGATATATTTACTTAATGAGGTGTAAGTCAGAATCCTTAAAGAAATTTAAGGAATTCAAGAATGAAGTAGAGAATCATCTTGGTAAGAAGATAAATAAGCTTCAATTAGATCGAGGTGGATAATATCTAAACCAAGAGTTCATCAATCTTCTATGGGAGTATAGTATTCTATCTCAACGCACTTCTCCTTATATACCATAGTGGAATGGTGTTAGTAAAAATAGGAACCACAACTTATTGGACATGGTGAGGTCGATGATGAGTCATGCAAATCTTCCATTATCCTTTTGGGGATATGCATTACAAACTACATCATACACATTAAACCAAGTACCAACTAAGGTGGAAAATGGAATTACCTCTGAGTTATAGAATGGAAAGAAACCCATTTTGTCGCACACATGTGTATGGGGATGCGAGGCGTTTGTTAAGGCATTCTCAGGAAACAAAATAGCACCCCAGGGCATGAAGTGCATCTTTATAGGATATCCTAAGGAAAAAAGGATATTAAATATATAACTCTTCAGATAAGAAAGTGACTGTCACCAGAAAATCTATTTTTCTTGAGAGGGAGCACATCCTCAAAAAGGATATTGGGAGAAAGATTGACTTTGAAAAAGTTTATTCTCAAGATACACAAGAGTTGGTACAGGAACAAGTTCCACAGGTCCTCATGGAAGAGGTTACAGAAACACAAGTACTGCGTATGAGCTCAAGAGAGGTAAGGTAACCAGAGAGATTTGGTTTCCTAGTCACCGAGGATGGTGAATCATTATTTTTGGACAATGATGAAACTCTATACTATAAGAAAACAATAGAAATCTCAGAAGCTGCAAGATGGCTAGAAGCTATGAATTCTGATATGGATTCTATGTATCAGAACCAAGTCTAGGTTTTGGTTGATGAAACAGTTGATGTAAATCCTGTTGGATTAAAATGGGTATTCAAGAGAAATCTGGACATAGAAGGTCAAGTTAGAACCTATAAATCAAGGATAGTGGCTAAAGGATTCAGACAACATCAATGAATTGACTATGATGAAACATTCTCTCTAGTTGCCATGTTTAAATTAATAAGAATCATACTTTCTATAGTATCTTACCATGACTATGAGATTTAGAAAATGGATGTTAAAACATCATTCCTTAATGAGAACCTTCAGGAATATGTCTATATGACACAACCAGAAGGGTTTGTGACACCAGGTGAAGCCAAATAGGTTTTCAAGTTGTAGAAATCCATTTATGGATTAAAACAAGCATCCATGTCATGGAACATTCGATTTGATGAATCCATAAAGGAATTTGGTTTCATTAATAAAGAATGTGAGCCATGTGTTTATAAGAGGTTTAATGGGAATGTGGTCATTATCCTAGTAGTATATTTTGACAATATATTACTTATTGGAAATGATGTACCAATCTTACATTCAGTTAAGGACTGGTTGAACAAGTGTTTCTCCATGAAGGACTTGGGTGAAACATCCTACATTCTAGAAATCAAGATCATTCGTGATAGATCCAAGAGGGTAATTGGACTAATTCAGGGTACATACATTGATTAGATACTAAAGAGATTTAGTATGGAACAATCCAAGAGGGTATTGGTTCTAGTGTCACATGACCTATATCTTTATAAGAAAATCTGACCTTAGACACAACAGGAGAAAGATATAATGAGTAAGATCCCATATGATTCAGCTATAGGATCCATCATGTATGCCATGTTATATACCAAGATTGATGTTTCCTATGCACTGAGCATGGTAGGTAGATATCAAGTAGATCCAGGAGAAAAGCATTGGACTACTATTAAGACTATCCTTAAGTATCTGAGAAGAACTAAGAATATGTTCCTGGTGTATGGAGGAGATAAGAAACTTGTCATCAGAGGATATGTTGATGCTAGTTTTCAAACAGATCAGAACAATATGAAGTCACAATCTGGATATGTTTTCTGTCTCAATGGAGGAGCTGTGAGATAGAAGAGTTCAAAGAAACCAGTTGTCGCTGATTCTACAGTAGATTCTGAATATATAGAGTATTTTGATGCAGCCAAGAAAGCTGTCTGGATTCAGAACTTTATCCAGGAAATTGATGTGGTTCCTAGCAGTAAAGATCCTATCACATTGTATTTGTGATAATACTGCAATGGTGTCTCTTATAAAAGAACCAAGGTCACATCAACAGATAAAGCACATACTCTAGAAGTATCACCTCTTGAGGGATTTATATTAAAGGGGTGAAGTTGTAGTGAGCAGAGTGTCCACGAAAGAGAATGTGGTAGAACCCATGACTAAAGTCTTATCTCATCAGAAGCATGAATATCATGTGAGAGTTAGAGGGTTAAAGGTTGTTAATAGTTGGCTCTAGTCCAAGTGGGAGTCTATTGGAGTTGGTGGCCTATAACCAACTACTTTGTACTTTATTCGTTAATAAATACCTTATCATATCTTGATTGTTCTTCTGCGTGACAATCCATGTGATATTGTCCTAAGGATAGCTGTTGCACTAAAACGTCATAGAAGATCCCTACTATGATGAGAACCCATAAGTTCCACAACACTATTCTTGAATATATGTTCTATTGCTATATGATGTTATTTGAGGTACACAAATAATATAGGCCATTAGGGATGAGAACTCATAAAACTTTGAGGCACCTTCTCATGGTGTGCTCCCTTGGTAATATCCAGAAGGATATTATGAGAACGAGACTCTCCAGTAGAAAATCTATATTTCATAGTGTCATTGGATGTTCCTATCTACAGACGTGTGTATTGGTCCTTATAATTTAAGATTATTATTAATGAGTATTACAACTCACGCACTTAGATGTATTTATGAAAACTGTGATGACACACTTTTCACAGTGAAGTAGGATATGTTGGGTATGTCATGAGTAATACTACATTAATAAATAATGCGAGAAAGGATTTTTCCATTCTATTCTATAATGGAATTAGATATCTTAGGCCCTTTGATTGAATTGATATAGCCTAAATAAATCCATGAACATGGTAAGGAATGGGAAAGTTCAATTACAGGAAGTTAAAGAAATAATAATTGAGCACATGGGTTGGTGGCACCAGCATGCAAACCTCTTGATTCGAGACATCGAGACAAAGGGATTACATTACACAATAAGTGTTTGTAGGAGGTGACATGTCATTGCGGCGTTAACTTCTTTCTCTATGGGTGCCTTGGCGTGTTGCTAGATGCTAACCTTGGACTTTAGGCAGGCTCCACCTAATTCCACTGAGAAAGATACCTATAGGGTCACACACTAAGTGTTTCCAAGTATCTCAGTTAAATATTAATTTAAACATGTTGAATAAATATTATTCATGATTGTGGTTTAATAATTATTCAAGTATGTCTGATCACATTTATTTCAACACTAGTTATTTGAGAGAATATATTGTTGGAGAAATAATATATTTATTAGCGAGTAATACAACAATATTTATTTAAGAAATAAATAGTCATTATTCAAGGTCTAATAAATGTGGTGGAGGAAATAAAGAGAATGGAAAAAAGTACATGCCATGTATATTAATATACATACCATGTAGTTTTTCTAGGGATTTGTGAGAAATAATATTATTTATTTAATTAAATAATATTAGGTTTAATTCACTGGGTGCACATCAAGTAATAATAATAGTCAACTGTTATTATTAGACATGAGGTCTTACTAAGAATTAAATGAAATTAATAAATGCTTTTGGGTAATTAATTCATTTTATTATTCTAAGTAATTAAAATCCCAATTATATTATTCTCATTAGCCTAGCCATTCTATGTGGTTGTGCATAATGAATCTAGAGAAATCTCTCAAGCCAAGAGAGAATTCTTTTCTTCCAAGAATGCTCTCAAGCTACGAGAGAGATCCTCCTCCACCGGATCAAAGAGAGTGCTTTGCAAGAGGCTCCCAAGGAGATCAAAGGAGGATATCATAAGCAAAGGATCTTCCATGATAACACCTAAAGATCCCTTTGGCGACATCCAAAGATATGTGGAGCACGTGTGGATCACCGATATAGGAATGCTACACTTGGATTCTGCGATGCAATGACAGATCACATCAGATCAAGACTGGAGACATCAAAAGAGAGATAATTTCATTAAGGTAATTCTTGTATTTTAATTAAATTAATTATAATCAACATATAATGATCCTATATATGGTTCTGAGACTCCCATTTTTTCTTTCTTTCTTCATTCTATTCTAAAGATCCGACATTTTATTATCATGACATATCTCATATTGATCGTCATTAACAGAAAAAATTAAATTTGGGTACACCCACCAACGTGCTTCCACTGCACCTGGAACCTATAGAAAAATGGTCTTTAATATCATTTTTTTAAAAAATTTTAACTTTGGTTTTTAATCAACGTTGAAGTCATCGATGTAAAAAATAGGAATTTCAACATCAGTTTTTATAAACTGACGTCAAAAATTAAAAGTTTACCTTTCAATTTTTGGTTTTGTTTAAAACTTATGCCAAAGAGGATTTACATTGGTTTTTTACAAAACCGACACCAACAATACCCATCAATATCATTTTTGGCGTTGGTTTTTAAAGAAACCAATGCCAAAAAGTTAAAAAAATATTTTTGGCATCAGTTTTTAAAAATAATGATGAAAATAATTAAAGAATTTTTTTTCTATGTTTTATATAATTTTGTAATCTTTGATTTAACTGGTTGTGGAGAAAAAACGGAGTTACAGATCAAAAGTTATGGCTGTTGAAAGTTGGAATTCTCAATGTTTCGATAGATACAACTCATTTCAAAGAAAACATGAGAAACATGAATGAAAATTACATACACAAAATGAAATAAAATAAACTTAAGGATTCAATCATATTTCAATTATTTTAGGACTTTTTCTCAAAATGATATGTTTTTTATCATTATATCTCTTAGTTTTTAGGTAGAACTCATGCGACAATGAAAACAGTGATCAATAATGAATTTTGCACCTCAGTTGAAAAATCTCATCTGGATGTTTTATATTCGTAAATTGATCATAAAAACAGATTATCATTATAAAGAATATTATTTAGATGTTTATAAATGAAATAAAATATTAATAAATAAATTAAATGATTAGAATAAATACTGTGTTCAAATCATCAATTGAAGTCGCATTAAAAGTTTTATTTAATCGAAGAGGTCAAAAATAACGAATAAAAGAGAAAATGGATTTATATATAGTAAACATAAATATTTTCAATGTAATTGTATTAAAATTTAGGTGTGATTTTAAAAAGTGAAATGTGCATTGTGAAAAAAATTGAAATACCGATCCCACGTATTTGCAGATATTTTTTGGTGTTAGTTTTTTACAAAACTGACGCCAAAAAGTTATTTTTTACATCAGTTTTTAAAAACACTGACACTAATAATTATTTTTTACTATTTTTTATTTAATTTTATAATATTCGATTTGACTGGTCATGGAGCTAAAACGGAGTTACGGATCAAAATTTATGAATGTCGGAAGTTGAACTTCTCTAAGAGAAGTCTTAAAGAAGTCCAACTTTTAATGAGCATAAATTTTGATTTATAACTCCATTTTATCTCCATGACTAGTGAAATAAAATATTAGTAAATTATCTAAATCTTGGTAATTTTTTTAATGTTGGATTGTTTTAAAAATAGACATCAAAATAGGATTTTAACATCAATTCTTGAAAAAAACCAACGTTAAAAGTCTTATAATGTTCAACTTCTAACGATCATAACTTTTGATCCGTAACTACATTTTAGCTTCAAAACCAGTCAAATCGAATATTAGGAAATTATCTAAAACATAGTAGAAATTTTATTTAATTATTTGGGTCTATGTTTTTAAAATATGACACCAAAAATAATTTTTTTAACTTTTTGACATGAGTTTCTTTAAAAATTGACTCAAAAAATGATATCGATGGGTATTTTTGGTGTCGGTTTTGTAAAAAATTGATGTAAAAAAACCAATGTAAATTCTCTTTGGCATAATTTTTAAACAAAAACAATGCTGAAAGTATCCTAAAAAATATTTGTCATCAGTTTATAAGAAATTGACGTCATATTTTCGATGTTAAAGCCAAAATTTCTACCAGTGATGTGTCAGTGTAGAGATTATCCCCTCAAGTTAGAGTAGCAGAGTGGTATAATCTATAAATAAATAGAGGAATCATATAAATAATGAAAAATACATAGAAAGAACATATAAACATCCAAACACTAAATAATAATCAAAAGCAGTATACTGAATCATGCACAAAAGATGATGATGTCATGTCTTTACAAAATAGGGAAAACATGTACACATGGTAGTAGGTAGTCAATACAATGTGTGGTATAAAAAAGGAACAAAATGAACAAAATATATCCAAAAATCCCAAGATCTATCCTGATCATCTACTACTAAGATCCCATCCTAAGTCATGTAAGAATTTACACATCCATAAGTGGATGCTTCCCCTTATCTATACCTGCAAGCATATTATCTGCACGGGTACCATCAGCAGTTCGTATGGGTGTGAGATAAACTTAGTAGTCCACCACCAATGATGTCTATAAATATCTATTCAGTGCATATAATATGATAGTGTGCATTTATAATAATGAAAAATAGTGATAATAACTGTAAATGTATTGGCTCTAGTTCCTGAAGGAAACCAGGCTGAAAATACCTACTTTGTCCTATGACAGAATATCTCTGAATAAGTAACCATGTGTATACACATATATGGATCATATATGTAGTGAAATTTACATCTATATATGTGGACACTACTACTAGCCTGGACTTGAGGTGTAACTCGGGCATCCATAAGTTATAGCATGAGTATCATGGGTCGCAATGCTCAGTATCACAGGAAAAGGGGACCCCATGCCCAATATCATAGTAGTAGGGATTCCATGTTCAGTATCACAGTAAGGGTCATCATGACTATATATAAAAACCAGGGTCGTCGTGCCTGTATATCATAATCATAAGGGTCTCCATGCTCGGTATCATAGTATTGGGGCACCATACCTGTATGTCATAGTAAGGGTCGTCATGCCCGTATATCACAGTAAGGGTAATCATGCCTAGTATCACATTTATAAAGGGTATCCATGCCCATATCAAATTTATAAAGGTTCTCCATGCCCAAGTGTCACTATATAGGGACAACATTACAGTATAACAATATAACATGCATATGGGTCATCATGCCCATTTACCATAAATAATAAGGGTTTCCATGCCCATACATCATAATAGTGATAAGAAAATCATTGGATTTAATACGAGCCAATGGATAATTCATAACTCATTAACATTTAATAAAAATAAGGGAGTAACCATTGTTTAATTTTATTAGGTGATGTGGGCATATCACTCACCACCATTCAATACATATTAAATTGATAAGTATGTTAGTTGTTCTATACGACAACAATTATCTATATCATTTATGTTATCATAATTTTGAATTCATGCCAAAACCATTTAGAAGATGGTTTGACTGTTTATCCATTTATAACCATAATGGAAAAGTGATCGACACATCATAAGGGGTGTCCATAATTAAAGGGGACCTAATAAGGTTATAAGGTTCTCAATTAAGGCAACTAATTTAAGGCATATTCAATTTAGGGTAAATTCATGATGAAACCAACATGTGACACAATAACACATATTATAAAACACCTCAACTTTTAGGGATAAAAACTAGACCACCTACCTTATTCTTGCAGTACTCTCCTCATCTAGTATCACCCCTTGGTTTGGTCTAGATCGAGTGAAATTAACAAAATGGATGAATACCCTGAAAATAGGGTATAAGATCCTGAACTAAGACAACTTCATCGAGGAGAAGAAAAATGGAGAAAGGTTCATGAGGAATAGAGAAATCATCAGCGAATATCCAATGAGACTAATGGTGGAGGAATTAGTGTCTCAACGATAAATAAATCCAAGAACCTAGCTTAGGGTTCCATGGGAGTGCTCCTTAGTGAACCTCCTATGTGTGGGAGAGAAGGAACGAAATTAGGGGTGAGGAAAAAGAATAGGGGTCCTCCCTTTCAAAACATTTCCTGAAATTTACACAACATGTAAATGATTTACACATCATGTAATGCCCAAGATTTCCCTCCTATGGAAAGTTCATTACATGCCGTGTACTGGCCTACCCAGTCCATTACACATCATGTATTGAATACACACCGACTACAAGCAACTTACAATCCCCTTCTTCCTCATCCCCAAAACATACCAACTGGCCCTAAGGCTTAGATTTTGGATTTATCCAAAAAAGGTCTACAATAAAGGTTTTAACCAAAAATTAAAAGGGACCCATAACTGAAGGAAAATATAGGTTCTTACAGTCTTCTCCCCTTAAAGGAACTCATCCCTAAGTTTCTCTTATAAGGGTGGTCAAACACTATATGAGAACAACTACGAACACTAAGAACGTACGTCAGCCTCCCGCTCCCAGGTCTCATGCTGTACATGGACATGCTGCCATAACACCCGTACTAAAGGGACATACCATCTTAAGAGAGCCTTTGTGCTACAATCAATGATACATATAATATACTCCTCAAAAGAAGCATTGAAATCTAACTCAACATCCTTGGGATGAAAAGTATGAGACGAGTCAACATAATAACAACAAATCTGTGAAACATGGAAAATGTTGTGTATGTAATGATACCTTTAAGGTAATAACAACCAGTAAGCTACTGACTTGACTCTCTCCAAGATCTCAAATGACCCAACATAATGAGGTGAAAAATTCCCTTTACACCATATCTGTTTATTCCCAAGTCTGGGTGATGCCCCATAAGAAAATATGATCCCTAACCTCAAACTCTAGAGGTCATCAACAAAGATAAACATATAATTTCTATCTAGACTGAGTTATAGACATACACTTCCTAATTAGATGAACCTACTCTGAAGTATCCTGAATGAGATGAGGACCCAGTAGCACTATCTCTCCTGACTCTAACCACCACAAGGGTGAATGACATGTCCTACCATATAAGACCTTATAGGGATCCATCTGAATCATAATCTGATAACTATTAATGTAGTAAAACTCGATGAGAGGGTTATAATTCTCCCAATAACCACTAAAATCAAGGAAACATGTCTGGAGCATTTCCTATAATACCTATATCTTCCGTTATGACTGACCATCGGTTTGAGGGTGGAAAGTTGTACTCAGAAGCACTTGTACACCCATAGATCTCTGTAACCCCTGTCGAATCCTCGATGTTAAATGAGTGTACCTATAAAAAATTATAGTATAAGGTAACCAATGTAGACATATAATATCATAGGAATACAGTATTACTAACTCATCAATTGATAAATACTCCTAGATAGAAAATAAATGGGCTACTTTCGTCAATCGATCAATGACTATCCAAACTTAATTGCTATCTCGAGGCGACCTCAGTAAGCTGATGAAAAAATCCATAACAACATATTTACATTTCTATTCTGTGATCGGTAATGATTATAACAAGACAACAGGTCACTGGTGTTCCATCTTCACCTATTGATAGGTGGAACACCTATTGATAAAACATGTTATCTAACATTTAATCCCTGGCCACCAATACTATTAGCGCATATCATGATACATCTTGGAGATACCTGGATGTACTGACCACTCAGAATCATGTGACTCTTGTATTATCTCCTCTCTTATATATGTGGGAACCCAGATACACCCATATATACATAGGATTTCTTCCCCATCGATAGACCAATCTGGAGGTGATTCCTCACCACAAATACTCTCTCATAGGACCAAGACTCCAGGATACACTATTGGAAAGTAGGTCTTTCCCCATGCATCTATACCCATGGTTTAGAAAAACCATGGGTATAAGTGATATATTCTAATCTATTCCCATGGTTCTGTTAAAACCGTGGAAATACACTGCTCTAATCCCACAATTTTATTGGGCTTCCTTGCATCATTTCTCATTTATGTCAGGCACCTCCCACATGAAACCTCCCCTTCCCCCCCTCCCTCTCCTCCGGAAACGTCCCCCTCCCCTCTTAGCTCCCTCTCCTCCGGCGACGTCCCCCCACCCCTCTCGGCTCCCTCTCCTCCGATGATGTACCCCCACCCTTCTCATCTCCCTCTCCTTTGGAGACATCTCCTATCCCCCTAATCCTCTCCAGTCATGCGCGACACCCCCCATGGACAAACACCCCACGCGACATCCCTCACTCTCATCTCCCTCTCCTTCCACCATCTCTCCTGAATTTATTGTAGGTTATTAGTCGATACTTCGAGGTATGTATTCATATTATTTAATTATTTAATTTATTAGAGTTATTCTCTCTCCTGTTTCCCAGTTTCATTTGGCCGAAACCTAGGGTTTTTGAGGTTATGAGATTCTAAATTTGATCCTTGTTTCTAGGGCATATCATGGTTCTCTTGGGTTCGTCGCATGTTTTGGAATTCGAAAAAGTAGTTGGGATCATCTTGGTTCATCTTCTGCCATTTGAGGTTGGTTTATTCTTCTCTCTTTTTTTGGAACAATTTAATATGGGGATTTTGGTGATTTATGTGCCTATCATTATGAATATAGAACTCATGTTTTTATGAGTCTTTTTTATTAGTGAAGGGATCAATCAATTGAATATAATAAAAAAATATTCACTTTGAATCCTTATTATATAAAGTTCCATTTGGTGTGGTAGTGACTATTCTGCAAGCGATGGAGGTAATAAGTCTAAGATAGATTAGAATGGATTGAGTTCCCACATATTCTCTTATTTCTATTCCTTCTTTTACTGATGTTAGTTGCATAGAATATTATAAGATTGAGATGATGATGTTTTCTCCATTGACTTCAATGAGGGAATTGGGGTCACAACTAGATAATTTAGTTGTGCCTTGTGTAAATCATGAATTTGAATGGAATATTTCATAGTAATCTATTAATTAAATTTACAAGGGTATCTATTGAGAATATCCTTCCACTAACCTTCATCCTCTGATGGATTAGTAGTGACACAACTCACCAATGTTGGGTTTTTACCCAAATTCACATTCCCATAGTCAATCATCTACAAGAGTATATCCTTAAAGAGTAAGTAGTCATATATGTTATTCCCTAACATTGGGAATAAAACGGGGAGTATGCAAGGATGTGAGTCTAGTCTAAGAGGTAGCTATGGTAGAATAAGATACAATATATAATATGGTGGCTATAGATTTATAGGCTAAAAAACATGATCACATAACATATAGTCATCAAATAACATGTCATGCCTCGTACTAGTCAGTGACTTGGGTTTGATGGTAGATATAAATACCACATAGTGTGCATCAATTCTTAATAAACCATGTATATTGAGATATAAAATATGGTTTGTAAATCTAGTTCACATGGGAGTACATGCCCAGATATCCACTTAGCTGTAAATTTTGTGACTATTGGGGAGGAAACCTTGTCTAATTGACCTTTTACACTGAATTTTTTATATGGAGTATAGATTTTAAGAACACTTAATTTCTATTACATGATTTTTTTGGAAAAAATTATACATTTGGATAACCATAGTGTCTCACATTTAATGTCTATTAGTGGAACATTCTATGTAGGTCATAAAAACATAATCAGTCTATAGCCTTATAGACATAGTTTTTCTATTAGGATACACATGAAATTTAGAGCTAGTGGTAGAAGAAACAATGTAGATCTACACCCATAAGACCATGTTTGATTCCTGGTAACCCCATATTTTATGGGGGATTCTAGGTGCATGGAATGGACATAGTACCTACAGACATGACATTGGCCATCGGTGGAAGAGGAGGGTGCTGCCATGGTATTTGTGTTTTAGCAGTAGGATAATGGGTCTTGGGGTTATGTTAGTGTGGGTGTGGTGGAATTCTCACAACATCAGTGATGGTGAAGGTCTATGGTGTAGTGGAGGGTTTAGGTAGTTGATAGGTGGTGACAACATTGGTAGCAGTGGAGGGTGAACCTTAGCAGTGGGATTGCAGGTCTTGGGGGTGAAGACAGTGGAGACCTTATCACAAAAAGATAGTGGTAAAGGGCCTCGGTATAATGGTGACTATGAGAAGCTGAAAGATGGTGTGATGGCATGGAAACTATGTAAGGTGTGGAAGAAAAAGGGAGGGTTAGATAATCAGTTGTATATCCCTAAAGAGGTACATAGTAGGAAGAACCACTATTAAATATAATCATATTGGTAGGGGGAGAGGGTATGGCATTGGACATCGGTACCATGCACTATTAAGTTCTATATGGGGTGTTTCATTCTAATTAGCCTTGCAAGTTTTGAGTTTTGGAGCATCATAAAGCATAACTATGTTGGGGGATTCTCTTTTATACTATTATTTAAGCCTTATAGTCATGTATTAGGTACCTGTGCCTTTAGGAATATGGGCCATGTAAGGTCCCCTTCAAGCTAGTTTAAAAGGGAATTACCTATAAAATAATAAAAAATTAAGGCTCTTGGGCCTCAGATCCATGACAATTAGAGAAAAGTACATGTAATGTATTTTATTTTCTATAGTGCCTCTCACATATTATCACCTAGGTGTTAGAATTAGACAAACAAATAGTTTATTTAGAGGAATTTTCACATAAAATGCAATGGAATGATCCTATTTGTAATTCAATACCATTTATGAGGTGTTTAATGTGGCTTGTGTATCATAGATTCATTGAGATGATACCGTGTATTTAGAGTGAAAGTAGGATTTGGTACTCCATTAGTGGAATACATATGCCAAGGAATGATCCCCCACATGATTGAGAGTGTTATGTATTCCCTTATTTATCTAGGTACAATCCTCCATCCATAGATTTTGTACTCCATACTCTTTCAAGGTGTAGTCTTATACAATTAAAATTGGGTACAATATTACCCTAGAGACATACTCAAGAAAGTTTATGGTCCTCTATATGATACGTAGATTTCATATATTCTATCCTATTTTGGGGGTCCCCTCCTCCATCCATTTAGGTTTTACTCTGTCAATCAATTCACCATTCCATTAATGAGGTTTAAGTCCCCAGTTATATTTTTCATAGGTAGAGTGAAACTAATGGGTTCTAGGAAGTTCTAGTATTTTGGTTCT
The DNA here is from genome assembly GCA_963277665.1 of Viscum album. Taxonomy (NCBI): domain Eukaryota; kingdom Viridiplantae; phylum Streptophyta; class Magnoliopsida; order Santalales; family Viscaceae; genus Viscum; species Viscum album. The sequence continues at coordinate 750,347,544 of OY728132.1, read as the reverse complement.
CATTACATATTCACATAATTGGTTTCTTTGAGGAGTTGCTTATAGTAGGTTTGTTCAGTCAATACTTTTTTATGGAATTTTATATCTAATTATTTAAGCATATATTGATTCCTAGGATTCATTATTTCCCAATATATCTTGAGTATTGAGATAACATGTTGTTCCATACTATATTTGTGTTTTTAGGGAATAAAAATGGATATTTTTATAATAATACCTGTAAGGTATTTCTTTGCAATATATGGTGTGTCTATGCCTATGATATATAGTTTGGGGTGACTTCAGTGGACATGGAGCTACTTCATAGTATTTCATGACAATTAAGAATATATTTGGTGATCATGTTAGGATATGATGTTATGAGAATGCTGGGATTGTGATGTTTCCATCAATCCATCAAAAGATAACTTAACATATGTTATATTTCTTGTAGTTCACTTTGACGTTATTTGAATAAAAGCAGGAGGAACCCTCAACATATGAGTCTGACCAAAATAAGTCTTCACAGTTTTTATGGATTCTATAAATACCGGTATTTTGATAGCTTGAAATGTGTACAAGCTTGGATGGTTGAGTGAGTGTAATACTCAGTCGATTAGAGAATTAAATGGATGAATGATTTAAAATTTCAATGGTGGTGTAACCTATTTGATTAGAAATAAACCTCTATAAAAGCTGGTGGGACTAACTACCCCCACCCCCATGCACTGCCTGCCCCCTCCCCCCCTTCCCCCTGCCTACCTGCAGCCCTCCCAGCCCCCTGCCCTACGTGCAGCTGCCACCCTACCTGGAGCTCCCCTTCCCTCCCCCAACCCCTACCTACAGCCCCCCAACCCCCATCCTGCAACAGCCCCCACCCCTTCCCCTCCCCCCTCCCTCCCCCCAGCCCTATGCAATGCCTGCAGCTGCCTGCCCCCAGCCCCCTACTTGTCTGCAGCCCCCTCCTCCCTACATGCATCTCCCCCCCTCCCCTGCCTTCATCTGCCCCTCCCCCCATCCCATCACCCTTCCTACAATGAAACACCTCCTCCCACCCATCCCCATGCCTACAAAGTATCTTGATCTATTGTACATACATATGGATGTATGCATACCACTGTATTTTATACCACTGCATTTTGTTCTTTGGATATAATCGAAAACACTACTAATTTAGGATCATGTTGTTGAGGTCCTTTATAACATTTCCTTCCCACATAAACATTCCAATAATTCTCCCATATTTTACTCCCTATTTTATGATCCATAAGTTATTTCATTCCAGCTGATTATTTATAATATAAATGGGATATAAACCAATGGTTATATACCCACGGTTTCTCTAAACCATGGGTATAGAGTATCTTATCCGACCTATACCCATGGTTGTTTAAAAAACCATGGGTATATTCCCTTACACAACCAACATCACTCTGGATTCTTCTCCCCCACCCACTTCGATGAGCCCTCATCCCCTCCTACGAGCTCCAGCCTCCCCGCCCCTCCCCGCCTCCGCCTCAACCTCCCCACCTTCGCCTCAACCTCGACCTCCCGGCCTCCACCTCTACATCGAGCTCCCAGCCTCCGCCTCCCTCTCGACCTCCTGGACTCCACCTCCGCCTCGACCTCCCAGCGTCCGCCTCTGCCTCCGGCTCGACCTCCCGACCTCCACCTCCAGCTCGACCTCCCGACCTCCACCTCTTGACCTCCAACTCCGTCTCGACCTTCAAGGTATGTGTGTTTTTTTGGTTATATTTTTCTCAAATTTCTAGATTTACCTCCAACCACTATCTTTTACATGTTGCAAAAACTTATATGGGGTATAATAAGCTGGTCTATGGTTTATATGGACAATTATTGTTTCTTCCCTTATATCAATGTTTTTGAGGACCATAGCTCTTCATTTCAAATATATGTTTTTGTAGGCGGCTAGATTTCCTCTATTAGAGTGGTATGCATACCTATACAAACACCTTTGTGTAATGTGTACGCAGTGGAAATACTAGGTGTTGTTGGCTTCCCTGCTGAAATTTTTGATAAAATATTACATCTTGATGTATGTTAGTGAGAAAGACAAGAAATAAACAGTTGCTTAATACTTTTTATATTTGATTCTGATATGTTTTTGCATAAGGTCTTATTTTCTGGAACCTCTTTTATTGTATGTGAAACAAAGTGAAATGCAACTTTATATGATAGCTTATTCTTATTCATCTATTCCTTTTTTTCTTGGTAGGAATATCATACAGTCCTTTGCAACATGACCGATTACCTTCTATCTCCCGCCCCCTGCCTCCACCTCCGGCTCCGCCTCTGCCTCCACCTCGATAGTGATTGATATTCATTTGTAGTGATTAATATTATATTATATGTTCTCTAAAATAGATTATTGTGTGTGACATAATTACCATGAAAAAAACAAACCAAATAAAACCAAACTTGTACCTCTCCAAACATAACTGACATGCATAAACCCATGCTAACCCGAGATGAAACGAGTAGAACCAAACTGTATTAAATTGAATCAAAATTGAATCAATGTAACTTGATCCATAATGGATAGAATAAAACCAAATAAAAACTATAATGAAACGTTTTTAGAAAGACATTCACAAACTAACCGAACCTTACTGAAATAAATGTAAATCAGAACAACCAAAATAGATCTGAATGATCAAAATCAAGAAAATAGAATTCAAATAGAAAAAAATTGAATGAAACTAAATTAGACCAAGTCAAACTTATCTAACTTGAACTAATATGATATTACAAATGATGAATTAAGTTGGGCCAAATATAATGAATTCAAACCAATATGACTGCAACTAACATGAACTAAACCAAAATGATATGAACCAAATGTAATCAAATTGAGTTGATTAGAACCCAAATGAATGAAATTGTCCAAGCTAATATAAATAAAAAAAAGATAAAAATAAATATAATGAAAATGTCCCAAACAAACTTGTATCGAAAAAATCCGAACTAAGTTGAAACTCGACCCAAAATGATTATATACTATTAATAGGAAGAGTGATTCTTAATTAATAGGACTCTACTATTTGACAATATCATTTTAAAAATTGGATCTTTTCCCCCCTTTCTTGCAGAAACATGATTGGACTCATGAGGAGTTGTAGTTCTTATATGTTGGGCGATGACTTGTTTAATCACAGGAGACAAGTATTTTGTAGTTGAGTTTTTATTTTATTTTCTTTATCTCATCGTCCACTTAGGCCTTTTATCGCTTTCTACGGATGGATGGTACTTATGTTCTACGAAGGGGGATAAAAGGGCACTGGAGGCGGCTATGTGGTTTTCTTTGTAGGGGAGGGAGATCAGGGTAGTTGAGGGATTAATAGTGTGTTTCATTTTTGTCTGCTTTTACTGGGTTTCTTTTGTTTATTTTCTTTTCCTTCGGCATGGATGTACGACATACGAATTGGTCATGCTGAAATTTTATTTATTTTATGCTGCTATTTTAATTAATTGTTTGTGGGGGAAATCGTTCCCGAGTGGTGATTCCTTGATGCCCAGACACTTGTTTCTGCCTATGGGCATAGCCCATCCACCTTAGTCCATCCTAGTATTCCTATATCAGAGTCTATGTCTGAACCATGGGAAGGCCTATGAAACAGGGATAATTAATGAGGGATTGAGAATGTTTAGGAATGAATTGTGAATTCCCATGAATAAATATTGAGAGCATTGGAATTTATAATGAGCATATATGGGAGACTTTGCAATATATATTGATTCTGAAAATGCTATGGGTATAAAAGGTGATGAAATGATAATGCGTTGGGACTAATAAATGGAAATTCACATTCATAACCAATTTGAAAATGTAATATCAGATTATGATCTATTGTATATTATTGGATTTGATGATTATACTCCACCCCAATGCAACTATGGAAATATCTTGGTGCCAAAAATACTCTATCATACACTAGATAGTTTGGTTTGAAATTCCCAGTAAAACCTTCATTGACCTCATGGTAGGGCTCAGGACTTGTTAGCAGATCGAAACCGAGGGCAAGGCAGTTATTACCTTATCACATACCTTGAGTAGAGTACCACACAATCCTAAATACAACAATATCCCCAAAAGAAATACCTAAAGTTGTTTGAAGCTACTTTCATTATCTGATACAATGTTAGGAACAAGGTAAATCTTCCCACTGATTCTTCTATGAAGACTTAGTTCATACTCAGAACCACCCCACATAGTTTTGTTTTTCCAAGGAATTTCACTCATCTAGAAAAGGACCAGTAAATGCCTCATGATAATTGGGTTCTCTGGATTGACTTGTCAATATCTGCAGATAAAAAACTAAATGCCCCATGTAAGAATTTCAACTTTCAAACATATCGTGCCCAGAAGCAAGGTGATTAAACCTTGTCCGAGACACCAAAGGGAGTGCTGCATAATACACATAAAAGATAGTTTCCTGTTTTTATTCTTCATACTCTGGTTTTATAGGTGTGAAAACCTTCATCACGGTCAAATATGTGATCTACTGAAATCTGTGAATATCCACATTCAAACTCTACTTTCTAACTCCTTGATAATCTTAACATTTGAATCTTTATTTAAAAATCTTCATTTAAGAACCCGATCTACTGAGTATTTATTAAAAACTTTCCTTAAAATCAAATCTTGAATATCACAACACTGTATTCTTCATTTAAGACTCAGAATACTATGGAATCTATATTACCAAAAATATTCATTCAAAACATCACTGGCATGAGACCCGAAAACTTGATTCATGCAACCATCTAAACCATGCAAGAGTTGCATTCACATGCTGCATGTTTTTCCTCATGAACACTGCCTGTTAGTCTGCTTGTACACACCTATATCCGTAGTTACCAATCTATAACAGCTTCATGGAAGATTCTGACTCCCTGTGCAACAATATTTATACAGGCTATTGAAATGTTGTGTAACCTCATCCTACTAAACCAGTTAAAAATTGCTACATCATTCATGTATTTTAAATCAGTTCCAGATTTCAGATATTAAGATCAATTCCACCTTTAATATATCATCCACCTCTTTAATTCAACCAGTGAACATGATCCACATACAATTTCCAAACTGTATCAACTTTCATCCATGCTCCAAACACATATCAATATCTCCAAATCATGAATGTAATTTCATTATGAAATTCTTCCATGCATACTTTCACCCTCGGTCCTATTCCAAGACTTCTTCTTTATGTTAACACATCGAATGCACTCTTCACATATATATTTTCAACACATCTTCAAAACATCTTTATGAAATAGATATTCATGCCATTATTCTTGAAAAATCCCCTGCATCTTTAATAAAACATACCTCATTCATACCTCATATATTTTCCACAAATCCAACCAATCAAGCCTTGGTTACAAGAATCCCCCCCCTTTGGATGATCCTGTTCTTGAATTAGTTTCCTCTGGTAGAGAGGTTAGTGGCCCTATTCCTCCTATTCAGGAGAAGGTGAAAAATACTATCTTATGGTCTGATATAGTAGAGGAGTCTCATCCAGCCTATGCGGTAATTTCTTTTAAAGATGCTCTATCAAGGGTCATCTCTAATGAACATCTTAGAGAAGCATCTGGGAATAGTAAAGATGAAATGGAACATGATGCACAGGATGAGGTGGATTCCAATTACCAGCAAGATCAATGAACGATTTCTTCAAAGAACCAGAAAGGTAAGTCAAAGATAGTGGCTTCCACTTGAGAGAAATCCAAGATAAATCCTTTCAACTTGGTTTCTCACTCCTCTACCCCTAATTTGGGGAAATCCATTTATGGTATTGCATTGGCTGCTAAGGATTCCAATAAGACAGTTGGTGAATCTCAACCTCCTGTAGCTGTTGTTTGCAGTGTGCAATCAGTACCTATGATGGAAAGTTATTCTGCACAGGGTGGTAATTCTAATATGGCCTCGGTTCACTCCTTATCAAACACTTCTACAAGTACCTCTCATATGGACAATGCGTGTCCAACTGGAAAACTAGTGAGTTTTGACTTACTCAATGTTCGTATTTTGGATGCTATGATTTCTTTTACCTTGAAGAGATCTGATGGACTTGGAGGATCCAATCCACCACTTACTAGTACCACTGCTAGCTTGGTTTTTGGATCACCTACTTTGCAAACTTATACCTCTACTCTTGTTAATGGTGGACACAACAAAGATGCCATTTTCTTAACCCCATATCTTAATGTAGAATGGTTTGGGAATGCTATAACTTTGTCTTACAAGCAGTATACTAGTGAAAAAACTTTTTCCAGGGATAGTCATGGGGTTTTATCTTTTGAGACTCCCATGACAGATAAGGTAGAGAGCACACCGAGCACAGACCTGGCTCATCGTATTAAGGGGACTCAAAAATTGAAGGCGAGTATTCACAATTCCTTTGAATTGCTGGCATCAGGAAGCAATGAAGAGGATAGGAAAGCAAACAAATAGGTTTAATGATGCAACTAGTTGATGTGGAAATTCTAGATGATGGAGTGGGCCATGGATAGTGGCTGCAACTTTAAGAAATACATTTTTCTTATTACAAGTTTAAAAATGATTTCTTAGTATACTCGGAATCATCTTACGTACTGTATCAACCCAGTGCAACAAGGATTTATTTTTTGCATCCTCTATCAGACTTTCTTTGGATTCAAAAATAGATAAATGATTGTGATTCTTCATCATTAAGAATTTATTTAGGACTTTTCTGATAAATTTTATTTCCTTCTTTGAAAACATTGGAAGCTCTGCTTATGTTTTAACAGGTGAAAACAATGCATTGTGGTTCCATTGTTTTTTCATTTTGGTTTGAATTGTTTCACAGGGGGTGGGGGCTAGTTGCAGGTAGGGCGGGCTGGGTGTAGGAGGGTGGGGGCTGGGTGCAGGGGGTTGGGGGGTGGGGGGGGTAGTGGGGGTAGAGGTGGGTAGTGTGGGGGGGGGGGGGCAGTGGGGGGTCAAGGTTAGGGGGGAAGTTGGGGTAAAGGGGGTAGGGGGTAGTGGGGGTGAAGGGGACAGGGGGTATGGGGGTGCAGAGGGAGGGGGTGTTTATGGGGGGAGGGGGTGTCTAGGGGGTGTTTATGGGAGGGGGGTGTCTGGGGGGGGTGTTCAGGGGGGTGTCTCGGGGGGGTCCAGGGGGGTCCAGGGGGGGGGGTGTATAGGGGGGTCTTGTGGGGGGGTCCAGGGGGTCCAAGGGGGGGGGGGGGGTATGGGGGGGGGTGTTCAGTGGGGGTGTCCAGGGGGGTCTAGGGGGGTGTCCAAGGTGGGCAACTGCTTTTTATGGGGGGTGTGCAAGGGGGTTCTGTCTAGGGGGAGTGGGGGTGTGCAAGGGGGGGGGGGTGTGATGAGGGGGGGTCTGTCCAGGGGGGAAGGGAGGGGCTGTAGGGGGAGTGGGGGGTGTCTAGGGGGAGTCCAGGTGGTGTTCAGGGGGTGTACAAGGTGGGTGTCTAGGGGGTGTCCAAGGTGGGAAACTGCTGTTTCGGTGGGGGGGGGGCAAGGGGGTTCTGTCCAGGGAGAGCGTGGGGGGGTGTGCAAGGGGGGAGTGGGGTGTTCTGGGGGGGGGTCTGTCCAGGGGGAAGGGAGGGGCTGCAGGGGGAGTGGGGTGTGTCCAAGGTGGGTAACTGTTGTTTCTGGGGGGGGGGGGGTGAAAGGGGGTTCTATCCAGGGGTGAGTGGGGGGTGTGCAAGGGGGGAGGGGGTTTGTCCAGGGGGGAAGGGGGGGGGGGGGCTAAATGGGGAGTGGGGAGGGGTGTCCGAGGGGGGGGGGGTGTCCAGGGGGTGTCCAAGGTGGGCAACTGCTGTTTCTGGGGGGGGGGGGGCTGGTGCAAGGGGGTTCTGTCTAGGGGGGGAGAGTGGGGGGTGTGCAAGGGGGGAGGGGGGTTTTCCAGGGGGAAGGGAGGGGCTACAGGGGGAGTGGGGAGGGGTGTCCAGGGGGGTGTCCAGGGGGTGTCCAAGGTGGGCATCTGCTATTTGGGGGGGGGGGGGGGTGCAAAGGGGTTCTGTCCAGGGGGAGAGTGAGGGTTGTACAAGGGGGAGGGGGGTTTATCCAGGGGAAAGGGAGGGGCTGTAGGGGGAGTGGGGAAGGGTGTCCAGGGGGTGTTCAGGGGGTGTCCAGGGGCTGTCCAAGGTGGGAAGTTGCTATTTATGGGGGGGGGGGCACAAGGGGGTTATGTCTAGGTGGAGAGTGGGGTGTGTGCAAGGGGGAGGGGGGGTTTGTCCAAGGGGGAAGGGAGGGGCTGTAGGGGGAGTGGGGAGGGGTGTTTAGGGGGTGTCCAAGGCGGGAAGCTGCTATTTCTGGGAAGGGAGGTGTAAGGGGGTTATGTCCAGGGGGAGAGTGTGGGGTGTGAAAGAGGGGAGGGGGTTTGTCTAGGGGGGAAGGGAGGGGCTGTAGGGGGAGTGTGGAGGGGTGTCCGGGGGGGGGGGGTGTCTAGGGGGTGTCCAAGTTGGGCAGGTGCTGTTTCTGGGGGGGGGGGGGTGCAAGGGGGTTCTGTCCAAGGGGAGAGTGGGGGGTGTGCAGGGGAAGGGGGGTTTGTCCTGGGGGAAGGGAGGGGCTGCAGAGGGAGTGGGGAGGGGTATCCAGGGGGGTGTCCAAGGTGGGCAACTAATATTTCTGGGGGGGGGGGGTGCAAGGGTGTTCTGTCCAGGGGGAGAGTGGGGGGTGTGCAAGGGGGGAGGGGGGTTTGTCCAGGGGGAAGGGAGGGGCTGCAGGGAGAGTGAGGAGGGGTGTCCAGGGGGTGTCTAAAGTGGGCAGCTACTATTTCTGGGGGGTGGGGTGCAAGGGGGTTCTATCCAGGTGGATAGTAGGGGGTGTGCAAGGGGAGGAAGGTTTGTCCATGAGGGAAGGGAGAGGATGTAGGGGGAGTGGAGAGGGGTGTCCAGGTGGGGTGTCCAGGGGGTTTCTAGGGGGTGTCCAAGGTGGGTAGCTACTGTTTCTGGGAAAACCCTCTATACCCATGATTTAAAGAACCGTGGGTATATATGCTGCTGTGAATTTATCTATACCTACGGTTCTTTGAACCGTGAGTATGTGTGTTTGAAAAAAACTATCTATACCCACGGTTTACGTAACCGTGGGTATAGAATTTGTGCTGTAAAAATGTATACCCAAAGTTCTGTAAACTGTGGGTATAGACGTATACCTACAGTTTACCATAACCATGGGTAATATGAAATTTCAGTGGGCTATACCCACAGTTTCTACAAAACTGTGGGTATAGGGCAATCCCGACTCCTCGGGAGCCCACAATTCATAGAACTGTGGGTATAGCCTATACCCACGGTTTCATGGGCTATACTCATGGTTTGAAACCTTGGGTATAGGGAAATTTTCTAGTAGTGATATGAAAACCATCGCATATTCACCCTCTCTAGAAGTGAAGAGGTCGCTGATAATAATGCAAGTAAAAACTACCCATGATGGTCCTACACCTCTATATGCATATCATAAAATAGATACATAAGCTACCACTCACTACTATTCTCATATAATACCCATGTATGAGTCCTCATACTTATATCATCGACAACAACATTTTCTTTCCCAGGAATATAGGAAAGCTTGAAGTCAAAGGACTACAGATATTCAACCCATCTTCGCTACCTAAGATTCAATTCATGTTGTGTAAAAATATACCTGAGGCTTTTGTGGTCCATAAACACCATAAAATAGTCTCCTAGAAGGTAATACCTCCAAAAATTTAAGGTGTGTACCACAATTTCCAACTCAATATTGTGTGTGGGGTAATTCTACTCACGAGGCCTCAACTGCCATAACCCGCATACGACAAATCAATATTCATACATTAGAACTACTCCTAGCCCAATACTTGATGTATCACAATATACTGTATAGCTTCTGACTAGCTCTAGAAGAATTAGGATTAACGCTGAAGTCAATACCCCTTTCATCTCCTAAAAGACTATCTCATAGGCTTCATACCATATAAAATTCACACCTTTCTTATTCAATCCCATAAGAGGTGATTCTAAGCATGATAAGTCTTGTATGGAACACCTGTAGTAACCAACTAGCCCTAAGAAACTCTTTATATCAAATATTTTCTTAGGATTCTCCTAGGTAACTACTACCATCAACTTCTCTGGGTCAATTGATACTCCCGCCTCTGAGATAATATGACCTAATAAGTGAACCTTGTTGATACAGAAATGACATTTATTGATCTTAGCATATAGTTGGTGCTCTCTCAATGTATTCAAAACAACATCAAGATGTGTGATATGGTCGCTTAAAGTATGATAATACACTAATATTTAATCTATGAAGATCATGATAAAGGAATACAGATAGGTATGAAAAACCATATTCATCAAATCCATGAAGAATATAGGAGCATTCATAATACCGAACAACATTACTAGGCACTCGTATAAACCGTACCGATTACGAAAAGTCGTACATGGAATATTTGAAGGTTTGACTTGAACCTGATGATAACCCAATCTTAGGTCAATCTTCAAGAGCACCCTTGTTCTCCTGAGATGGTCAAAGAGATCATCTATACAAGGTAAGGGATACCCATTTTTCATAGTAAGCTGATTGAGGTTCTGGTAATCCACACGAAGCCTCAGGTTTCTATCTGCCTTCTTGGTGAAAAGGACTGGTGAACCTCAGAGAAAAGTACTAGGCCATATAAAACCATTGGTATCTAAGTCCTCTAGCTACCTCTTGAGCTCCTGTATCTCAGTAGTAGAAATCCTGTAAGGAGGAATGGATACCGATGCAACTCTAGGGACTAGCTTGATAGTAAACTCTATCTCTCTATCATGAGGTAGTCTAGAAAAGTTGTTAGGTAAAACAAACCTGAATTGATCGACTATAGGAGGGAACTCAATCTGATGCAGTCCTTGATCATCTATGTAAATGATAGTAATATGGGTGGTCACTCCACCTAGCCTAAGATTCTCTGATCTATATCTACCTGTCTGGACATCCCACTCTCCCTTATGAAGATAAGTACCACCCTCTAGTGAGTAAATGACACCCTTCAGTGATAAAAATCCACATAATAATGATAGGAAACCAAATAGTTCATTCCAATAATGAAATAAAATCCTAACATCTTGATAATGAAGAGGTCCCATAAGAAATGATAGTTTCCTACCTCAAGGGGGTATTCCCTGCATTGGTGTACACTCTGTGATCTGATCCCCAAGGGAGTATCAAGTGTCATAACACCTACAAAAGTCACAAATATAAAGTAATGTGATGCAAATGTATCAAATAAGGCAAAAATTATAGTAGAGGCTACTAAAATAGTACCTCAAATAATAGATGGCCTGACACTCTACTCCTCTGGTATAGGCTACACCGAATAAATCTAGTTTGATCCACGACCCTGTGCTATAAATTGACTACTCAAAGAAGGTCTTATCTACTAGAATTATATATATGAATCCTGTATACCTTAGCTATGACATCCTCCTCTACCTATATGAATATTATTACTTGAGCTACCTACCTGACAAGGTGCTACTAAACCAGCTCCTGAAGGCGGAGCTAGTAAAAATCCTCTCCCACTCGGAATAAATGGTAAGGTCTTACAAAAATATAGTAGATTCCTCAATATAACATAAACTTATCACTATATGGGGTCTTTAGGAACCTGGGTCTTCTTATTCCCAAGCTTCCCACACTGGTGACATACCATATAACTTTCTGTCGGTGTCAGCCGAATATCGCTGCTCATGCACGCAGTATCAAAGCACCGATTCCAACCACTAGTCGAACTTGCAACCTCTCTCAGTTCTAAACTACTCTAGATCACACTGTTGGATTACCTTAGGTTCCACTCAGTGATGAGGGCCTATTTCACTATATCAGATACAATAGTTAACCAAAAAACATTTACCTAAGAATGGATAGAATGCCTAAGCCCATCCTCAATTTGTTTTTATTTCGTTGGACCATCATCAACAGTATAGATGGGTGAAAAGTGTTGAAGCCATGTAAAATGATCTGAATATTACATAACTATCATAGAAACCTACTACAAGTTCATGAACTCATTGGCATGATCATCCCTCAGGATATCAAGGAAGAAATAGTAAAAGAAGCTTGATTGAAAATCCATCTAAATCACTTCCTGATACTAACCTGCCTAGTTTAGAATATCCCACCAGTGTTTAGAGAATCATAGAAGAATATAAGTAGTTAGTTTCACTATACTCTTAGGAGGTGTCTCTAAATGATCGAAAATAGTCATAACTTTATTAATCCATAGCTATACAGTCTGTGGTCTGATATCACCCAAAAACAAGGGCGGATGCTGTTGTTAGAACTCCTGAGTCTACTATCTTATAGAAGGGGAAAAGCATAGATATCCCTGTGTTATATGAATAAGATTAATAAAATCTCATTGAAACCAAGAATCATTTTCTGCATCAGGAATATGAAGAGGTTCCATAGGTGGCACTGCTGGAGGTATCAATGGAAGCTCAAGGCCCACCATCTTCAGAGAATGGTCATCACTAGCCACCTAAAATGAGGCTAGAGGAAGTAATGGTGGAATTTCTCTAAAAATTCCAAACACATGACTCAAATAAAATATAATAATGGAATAATCCACAAATATAGGAATAAAATAGGTACAAAGACTTTCTATGAAAAGCACACCCCTCTACTTGCTCATAAAGCCAGGTCAGGGTGATAGAGACATTTATATAGAACACCAAAGATGCTACCTAATTCCCACTAATAAGGTCATATATGGGTCAATATCTATGTTTTTATGTAAGTATACTAGTATACATAGTGTCAATTTCAATTTATAGAGGAAAAAACCCTTTAAATAGTAATTGTAATCCCTATTTAATGATGACCATTTCAATTTGGAATTCATTTTCATTTAATTTAATTATCATTTATATAACAATTTTCTTTAAAAGTTTGAACTATATGGATCACCACTTCCAAATTGTAAGGGCCCATACACCTTATAAATTGAAATGAGATGTGCATTCAATAACAACCATTCACTTTTCAAGTCCCTGCATGAAATGTTAGTCAATTAAAATTTATATCACAGAAGGCACATATAAAAATATCATGAAGTTAAGAAATGAATCCTACATGGCATGAAAAAATGCATGGGATATTAATTCTAATAGGTGCCTAAAATGATGCATTATCGTTGCTTCCCTATTCTCATCTCATTGGGCCAAGGATGAAAGGTAAACCTCAATCATAATAATAATAAACATCACATAGAATGTGCATCACCCAATGGTGGAATCAAATCAACCATAATAGGCATAATACAGAACAATAACTCCTTATTCCAGGTAACTCGGTATTACCCCAAACGTGGGTTAGCTACTCCCATGAACGAATTATAACCAAGTCCTAAAGTGTTCCTAATATCCTATATATTATCTCAAAATAGTAAGGTAAGAAAAGAAAAGGCCATGATACCACTTTGTGACGTCTTGACCTGGATTCCATTGAATGGTGCCTTGAGCTGGTGGGCCCCATGGACTCAATCATGCATCCCCATAAGCTAGTGGCTGCCGACTAGCATCAAGGGTCTAGGGTGTGTTTGTTGGGAGACTATGCCCTCATGTTAGAGTATCACAATGGTGTAATAAAAAATAAATATAAAAAACATATAAATAATAGAAAAGGTAGCATGCGGAATCAAATATAATTATCCAAGCACTAAATAATAATCAAAATAAGTAAACTAAATTATACACAAAAGATGATGATGTCATTTATTTACAAAAATAAGGAAAACATGCACACATGGTAGCAAGTAGTCAATACAATACATGGTATACAAAAGGAACAAAAGTTCCAAAATCTATCCAAGAATACTGAGCTCCATCCCAGTCATATACTACCAATATCCCATCCAAATTCATGCAAGAATCCACAAACCCATAAGTGGACGCCTCCCCTTATCTACACCAGCAAGCATATAGTCTGCCCGGGTACCATCGACAACCTGGATAGGGTGTGAGATAAACTTAGTAGGCCACCACAAATGAATTATATAAATATCCATTTGGTTCATATAATATGGTAGTGTGTAGTTATAATAATAAAAAGTAGTAATAATAACTATAAATGGGTCGGCACTGGTTCCTGAAGAAGACTAGGATGACACTACCAACTTCAGCACATGCCAGAGTATCTCTGAACAAGTAACCATGTGTATACACATATATGGATTGTATACATAGTGACGTTTACATAAATATATGTGGCTAATGCTACTATCCTGGAACCGAGGTGTAACTCAGTCATCCATAAGTTGTAGCATGAGTATCATGGGTTGAAATGCCCAATATCACAAGAATAGAAGACACCATGCCTAGTATCACAGTGGCAGGGATTCCATTTCCAGTATCATAGTAAGGGTCTTCATTCTCGTATATAACAACTAGGGTCATCATGCTCGTATGTCACAATCATAAGGGCCGCTATGCCCGATATCCCAGTATAGGGTCACCATGCTCATATGTCACAATAAGGGTCATCATACTCGTATATCGGAGTAAGGGTCATCATGCCCAATATCACATTTATAAAGGGTCTCCATTCCCGTATCACATTTATAAAGGATATTCATGCCTAAGTATCACTATATAGGGATGCCATGCCCATATAACAATATAACATGAATAAGGTTCATTATGCCCATTTACCATGATTAATGAGGGTCTTTATGCCCATACATCATAATAGTGATAAGAAAATAATTGGCTTTAATATGATCCAATAGATAATTTATAACTAATTAACATTTAATAAGAACAAGGGCTTAACCATTGTTCAATCTGATTAGGTTATGTAGGCGTACCACTCACCACTATTCAATACATCTTAAATTGATAAGTGTGTTAGCCATGCTATACCACAAAAATTATCCATATAATTTATGTTATCACAATTTATAATTTATTACAAAACCATTTAGATTATGGTTTTATCATTTATGCATTTATAAACACAGTGGAAAAGTGATTGTCACACCATAAGGGGTGGTCACAATTGAAGGGGACCTAAGAAGGTTATAAGGCTCACAATTAAGGCAACTAATTTAAGGTAGATTCAATTTAGGGGAAACGCACGGTGAAATCAGTGTGTGGTACAATGAAACATATTATAAAACACCTCAAATTTGAGGAATAAAGACTATACCACCTACTTTATGCTCGCAGTACTCTCCTCATCTAGTATTGGTCCTTATTTTGGTCTAAATCGAGAGAAATTGTAAAAATGAATGAACACCCTGAAAATAGGGAATAAGATACTGTACCAAGATAAATCTGTCGAGGAGAAGAGAAATAGTGAAATGTGAAAGATCAATAGAAAAATCACTAACAACTATCCAACGAGACCGACAATGGAGGAATCAGAGTCTAGATAGAGAAGAAATCCAAGAACCAAGCTTAGGGCTCCATTGGAATGCTCATCGGTGGACCTACCGTGTGTGGGAGAGAAAGAAAGAAATGAGGGGTGAGGAAAAAGAATAGGGGTCTTACCATTTAATACATTTACTAACATTTAAACAATGTATAAATGATTTACACGTCATTTAATGCTCAAGATTCCCCTCTTAGGGAAAGTTCATTACATGTCGTGAATTGGCCTTCCCAGTCCATTACATGTCATGTATTGAATACAGGGCGTGTATTATAAATAAACGCCATGTATTTAACCTAAAAACAACTTATAAACCCCTTATTCCTCCTCCCTAAAACATACCAATTGGCCCTAAGGACCAACTTCTAGATTTATCCAAAAAAGGTATACAACAAAGGTTTTAACCAAAAATTAAAAGAGACCCATAATTGAAGGAAAACAAACACTTCGAGTTATATTGACCACATCATGTGTCAGATTGATATGAGTTCAATTAATACATGTTAAAAATGAATTATAGATCATTTTCCTAAATTTTGAAAACAACCTGAGCTTGTTTTCTTAGTTTTGGCTATTTGATGTGCGTTTTAAACTAAAATGACACTTTTGTATTGAAAACATGCACTTTGAGTTATATCAACCACATCATGTGTCATATTTATGTGTGGTTAATTCCTACACATGAAAAATGAATTATGGATCGTTTTCTTAAAGTTTTAAAACAATCCAAGGTCATTCTCTCAGTTTTTGATATGTGACATGTGTTTTAAACTAAAATCACACCTTTCTATTGAAAAACACACACTTTGAGTGTAACGTCCCGATTCCGGGTGCCACTCAACGGGTGCCCCGAACCCGGTTCACCACATGACCTCAAGCGCATTTCCCCAAATGCTAGAGGCTACCAACTAGCAGTGAGGGACCAGGTCTAATAGTGGGGAAACTATGCCCTCATTTATCAAAGTGTAGCACAACGGAATATAAATAAACATACAACAACAGTGGAAGGAGTAACAATACATATAACTGAAATGGATAACCGATAATAGAAAGGGAACCAGCAGTCATATATATATGAAGATGCAGCATGTCACTATTCTATAAAATAGCCAGAACATGTTACATAGCAGTACAATACAACTGAAATACAAGTACAGAAAAGAAAAATAGAACAGCTTGCGGCATCGCGAGCCAATGCTCGGTCCCATGCTCTCCTACACCCCAGCAGCAATCAAGTACCTATATAAGGACCTTTTCCCTTATCTACACCTGCAGAAATGTAATCTGTTTGGGTCGAAAAGCATGACCCAAACAGGGTGTGAGAAATAAATTCCCAGTAGGCACCCACCAAAGGCCCATGCCCAACTGTGTGTAAAAGGGATTTATCCGACCCAATACTTCTCCATGGGGTTCTCCGGTCCTTTTTGCGAAGAAGGCGACGGTACCCTCAGACTCTTTGTGGATTATCAGAAGTTGAACCAGCTAACGATCAAGAACCGATATCCCTTGCCAAGGATTGATGATCTTTTTGATCAACTTCATGGAGCACGAGTGTTCTCGAAGATTGACATGAGGTCCAGATATCATCAGCTGCGCGTTAGGCCATCTGATATACCTCTCACAGTTGGGCATGGGCCTGCTATTGTTTCATGTTGTTAGTTACACGGCCGAGTTCCCAGGTCACACTACACGGCGTGTTCCACAGTGGACACGACGTGTATGTCTTAAGGTTTCCTACGCCTGTGTTGGAGTTACATGGAGGACACCAGGTCAACACTACATGGCATGTACAAAAACTACACAGCATGTTTACCCCAAGCTCATCCCTTCCTCGTGTCGCCGCCCACACGGTTTGTGACACGGGAAGAGACTACACGGAGTGTACTCTGGGTACACGGCATGTACTCAAAAAGTTTATTTTTCTTTCTGAACAGAATAACATACACGACGTGTCTACAGTACTACACAGCGTGTATACTGGGTTTCCAGACCATATGCCTTAGAAACTTCCCCAGAACCCAGAAAATACCACAAAATAACACCTAAGTGCCAAATTCTGATCCGTGAGGGCCCATACTCCCCACGAATCAAAGTTTGATAGCTTATCTGTGTTATAACATAATAAACAGTCAATGATTCACCAAATTCCGGTCAATGGGGGCCCATACTCCCCAAAAACCAAAGTTTGGCATCCATTCTTGTATAAACATGCTCACACCATAATACCCTATCTGTTGGGTCAGAGGTGATGGCAAGAGGGGGGGGGGTGAATTGCCTTTTTAAAATTAATTAACAATTTAAAACAAATTTAAATGCAGCGGAAAGTAAAATGGCAAGAAACAATTGATAACGGAGTTCGGCTTTAAACTCAAGCCTACGTCTCCGCTCCCAACTCAACCGTTGGGAGATTTATACGACCGCTTGCTTTTTAATGGCTATAGCAAGAAACCCACTAGCCGTTTTTAAGGTAGGCTAGATCACCTTCTTACAACTTGCTTTTTTATTATGGTTGTAGCAAGAAACCCAAATTGAAAGAAGGAAGAAAAAGGGTGGTTTGTTTTAATACAAACCCAATTAAGAACTAAACAATTGAAGTAAATAATTTAGAACAAACTAGAGGAAGCCTTGAGCGCCAAGAGGTGAGTGTAGTTGATGTAGAGGCATCCCAAGCTTCAAGGATGGCAATTGGATCTCAAGTAGCCTTTGAGAATTGTCGTAGGAGCCTCAAATGATCAAAATAGCTTTGGTATGCTTCGGTATATAATCGGTGGTGTTCCCGGCATCCATGGACGTCTATTTATAGGATAAATACTCCCAAATACTTCAATATGGCCGTTGGAGGGCTTTCGGAGCCGTTGGGGATCAAGTAGACAAGTCTGGTCAAGCTCCAACGGCTAGTTTGACTTTGCTTACCGGCTGACCGGTGCTTGTCCACCGGCTGGCCGGTGCCTTGGAAGGTGGAGAGTGCTTCTGCCCAGAAGCCACCGGCTGGCCGGTGAGAAGGCCACCGGCTGGCCGGTGGTGAGACAGTAGGTCTCACTATTTGAAGGAGTTCCACCGGCTGGCCGGTGAGGAGTCCACAGGCTGGCCGGTGGTCTGGACAGAAGGCATCCCATTCTGTCTGGAACCACCGGTTGGCCGGTGGCCAGACACCGGCTGACCGGTGGCACCTGGCAGAGGGCAAGGCCTTCTGCCTGGTCCACCGGCTGGCCGATGGGCTGGATCCGGCTGGCCGGTGCCCTTACCGGCTGGCCGGTGGTCTCACACCGGCTGGCCGGTGGACTTAAATAGTCCATTTTAAAACCTTCTTGGGCCAGCTTCTAGGCACCCTATTTCCTATCATCAAAAACACTTGAAACAATATTAGATCACGATGAGAGTGATTGTGATCATTAAAATACAAGAGAGTGGGGTACAACAATCTCCCCCTATTTTGATGATCACAATCACAAAAAAAGAAATCTTTAAAAAAAAGGTATGAAAGCTTTAAAAAAAGGGTATGTC
This sequence comes from Viscum album, assembly GCA_963277665.1. Classification (NCBI taxonomy): domain Eukaryota; kingdom Viridiplantae; phylum Streptophyta; class Magnoliopsida; order Santalales; family Viscaceae; genus Viscum; species Viscum album. The sequence continues at coordinate 750,328,649 of OY728132.1, read as the reverse complement.
AATTGAAAACTTAAATAAACAATTTGAACTTGGAAAACGTAGAGACGTGCCAAATATAATGATTTTGAAAGCATTGAAATACTGAGAAATGGTCATTTTTTGAAATTGCAACCAAATGCCATTTTTAAAGAAATCAATTGAAAACAATAACTTAACCATTTAAAACAGATTTTGATGACATCAATAACTTAAAATGGAACTTGTAAAAAGAGCATTTTAATAAATAACTATGTAATAGAGAGGTTTTCTCCCCCTTTGGGATTATCAAAATAGGAGAAAAAAAAATGAGAGAGAATAAGAAAAACAATCAAAGAGGTAAACAATGATAAAAAGGAATGGATAGAAAAGATAACTTGAATTCCATAAAAGATGAAACGATACAAAGGAAGTTCAAAAAACAAATACAAATACAAGCCAAAAAAAAGGAACGACTCTATTCACTCCTAGAGGGCCGAGAGTGACGGCGGCGCCTGAAGGTCGGAGGAGCCGGAGGAGCCTGGACCGCCTCAAAGCGACGATCTAGAGAATCAATCCGTGAGTGAAGCTGATCAAACTGAGAGCTGATGTAGGAAAACTGTAAGTCGAGCCGGGTCTCAATCTGATCCTGGAAGCGTAGGAACTGATCAGCCGTCACCGGCAAGCCACCAGCATCAGCAGGAGGGGGCACAGCCTCAGCAGGCTCAGGTGCATCATCACCCTCTCCAGCCTCCTCATCAGCAGCAGCATCAGCCTCACCGTCGCTGTCACCACTTCCTTCCTCTTCATCATCATCACTATCCTCACTGTCTGAAAGAGGATAGGCAGCGGCAATAGCAGGAGGCATGGCATTGGCAGGAGGATGGGAATGAGTCTGAGGAGAGTAGGCCTTGAGAAGACCGTCCTTGTCCACAATCCATTCCTGACGCCAAGGGTGCCAACGGATGTTCATTCGTTGCACCATCATAAAATTCACTATGCTATCCTTCGTTGGCTGCTCGAAGGAAGTAGCATGAAGAGGCACATCAAGAAAGGAAAAGATTTTAGTCAAGAGGCGTCCGTAGGGTAGAGTTTTGGACCGGCGCGGGTGCTCAGCCACATAAGTCATGGCCTGGAACAGAAACCGGACCAAGTTGAAGTGAATGCCTCTGGTGATAAAGGAGAGAAGATAAATATCAATGAATTTGACATTATCATGATCCCCGATTCGGGGCGCAAGAGAAGTTTGAATGAGGCGCTCAATAATACGATGATTAGGAGAAAGCTGGGAGAGCTTGACAATTGGATTTGAGGGCTGCCCTGTGAGATGCTCAAGGGCTACGGCTATATCAAACTCACGGTCCCGAGGAAACTCCCCCTGAGCAAAAGCATGGGGTCCAACATGAGGAACCCCCAACATCCGGGCAATCTCCAACGAAGTGATAGTGATGGGTTGCCCAAGAGCAGTGGAGGAGATGGTATCAATGTCATCAGAAACGGACCATGTCAAATGAGCATAGAACTATTTGACAAGAAGAGGATAAATGAAATCCTTTTCAGGGGGTTCAAAGAAAGAATGCCAATGTTGATACTCAATAATCTAGAAAAGCTCAAGACGAGCAGTAGACAGCCAAGAATAATCAATTACCCTACCCGGCAGAATGACTTTGTCATGCCAAATGTCCGGGAGTTGAGGGATGGAAGGAGGAGGAGGAGCTTCTTGAGCGATTCCCTTGCCTTTGCGAGTGGATCGAGGTCCCATGATGGCAAAAGGAGCTAAAAAGAGAGATTGAGTGAACAAAGGAGTTTTGAGAGGACAAAAATCAAGAAGGGAGGCTAGGGTTTGGAGGGGCTGAGGTTTTAGGAGGAGCCGCCCGAGAGAGAAGAGAGAAATGAGGGAGGAAGGGTTTTAAAATCAATTTTAACCCTTCCTCGGGTCGGCCCAAAAAACAGAAACCCGACACCACTGGTTAACCGGTGATGTACCACCGGTTGACCGGTGGTACTAAAAGTCATAAAAAAATATAAAAAAACAGAATTAAAAAAAAGGTGTTAAAAAAAAAAAAAATTCTAATAAAAATAAAATATAAGCAAGACACGAAAGTCAAATATGTAAGTGCTCATTGACGAATCATTCCTAACTCCCCTTTAATAAAATCAAAACGGTCAACCGGGAGCGGTTTGGTAAAAATATCAGCTAATTGGAAATCAGTAGGAATGAAGTCCAAAGTGATATCTCCTTTTTGAAAATGGTCACGAAGGAAATGATGCCTTAAGTCTATGTGCTTTGTCCTAGAATGTTGTATTGGATTCTTAGAGATACTAATGGCACTAGTGTTGTCACACCGAATAGGGACATGATCATAGGAAAGACCATAATCCAAGAGAGTGTGTTGCATCCAAATAATTTGGGCACAACAATTGCCAGCGGCTACATACTCGGCCTCGGCAGTAGAAAGAGCAACACAATTTTGCTTCTTGCTACTCCACGAAACAAGGGACTTGCCTAGCAGATGACAGGTTCCACTAGTACTCTTACGATCTAATTGACATCCGCCAAAATCAGCATCCGAATAAGAAGATAGTTCAAAAGAAGTATTTGAGGGATAAAATAAACCAAGATTTTTGGATCCTTTTAAATACTTAAAAATTCTTTTGACCGATTTAAGATGGGATTCTTTAGGATTGGCTTGAAAACGAGCACAAAGGCAAACACTAAACATGATGTCAGGACGGGTCGCAGTTAGGTAAAGTAGACTCCCGATCATACTCCTATAAAGCTTGTTATCCACCGGTTTCCCGGCTTCGTCTAACGTAAGCTTACATGAAGTACTCATGGGTGTACTAATTTCCTTTACTTGATCCATACCAAAACGACTTAGAAGCTCGTTTGTGTATTTGCTTTGGCTTAGAGAAATACCTTTTGAATTTTGAAAGATTTGAAAACCAAGAAAAAATTTCAATTTTCCCATAAAACTCATTTCAAATTCTTTTCTCATTAAATTTGAAAAATCAGTACAAAGAGATTCTTTGGTAGAACCAAAGATAACATCATCAACATAAATTTGGACTATTAAAAGATCTTTTGAAGTGTATTTTAAAAAGAGGGTACAATCGGCTTGACCCATTTTAAAATCATTTTCTAAAAGAAATTTTGTTAACCGCTCATACCAAGCCCGAGGGGCTTGCTTTAAGCCATAAAGAGCCTTGGTTAACTTAAAAACATGATTTGGAAATTTTGGATCTTCAAAACCGGGAGGTTGTTCAACAAAGATTTTTTCAGAAATAAAACCATTTAAAAAAGCACTTTTAACATCCATTTGAAAAAGCTTAAAATTTAAGTGGGCGGCGAATGCCAACAAGATCCTAATGGATTCTAACCTAGCAACGGGGGCAAAGGTTTCACCATAATCGATTCCTTCTTCTTGATTATAGCCCTTAGCTACTAGGCGAGCCTTGTTCCGGGTTATGTTTCCTTGATCATCAAGTTTGTTCCTAAGAACCCATTTAGTGCCAATAATTGGATGATCATTGGGTCTTTCAACAAGAGTCCAAACATCATTTCTAGAGAATTGATTTAGTTCCTCTTGCATTGCAAGAACCCAATTCTCATCATTAATAGCATCATTAACGGTTTGAGGTTCTAGGTGAGAAATGAAGGCTTGATGTTCAACTTCATTGAGGATAGATCTTCTAGTTCGAGTACCGGCTTGAAGGTCACCTATGACATTTTCTAAAGGATGGTCTCTAGAAGGTTTCCAAACCTTAGGCAAGGTGGAAGGCGAAGAAGGTGAAGAGGGTTCTTGATGGTCATCCTTCTTGGGAGGAGAAGAGGAATCATTCAAATGAAGCTTATCAAGCTTATCTTCAACATCCTCAATGACCGGGTGAGGTTTTGGAAGAGTTTCATCAAATTTGACATGAGATGATTCTTTGATGGTTTTTGAACGTTTATTGAAGACACGATAGGCTTTGCTTGAGTTCGAGTACCCAAGAAAAATACCTTCATCGGATTTGGCATCAAATTTCCCTAGGTTATCTTTTGTGTTAAGGATAAAACATTTACACCCAAACACTTTAAAATAACCAACTTTGGGCAATTTGCCTTTCCAAAGTTCATAGGGGGTTTTCTTAAGAAGGGGTCTTACAAGGACTCTATTGATAGTATAACAAGCAGTGTTTACCACCTCGGCCCAAAAATATTGAGGGAGGTCGAATTCACTAAGGAGGGTTCGAGCGATTTCTTGGAGAGTTCGGTTTCTCCTTTCAACCACTCCATTTTGTTGAGGAGTCCTAGGGGCAGAGAAGGTGTGATTGTATCCTTGAGAGGAACACAATTCATCGAATTCTTTGTTCTCGAATTCACCACCATGATCACTACGAATAGATATGATTTTATATCCTTTTTCGTTTTCTACTTTCCTAGAGAATTTCAAAAAGGTTTTACAAGCATCATTCTTATGGGCTAAAAAGAAAACCCAAGTAAAACGAGAAAAGTCATCAACAATAACTAAGGTATAGGATTTTCCACCTAAGCTTGCTACAGGAGTAGGACCAAAAAGATCAAGATGAAGGAGTTCAAGAGATTTTGAGGTGGACACTTCCTTCTTAGATTTGAAAGAATACTTGTGTTGCTTACCAAGTTGGCATGGCTCACAAATCAAATCTTTCTTAAATTTAAGTTTAGGAAGGTCACGAATGAGCTTGTTCTTATTAAGCTTTAGAAGTGAATGAGAGCTACAATGCCCCAATCTTCTATGCCAAAGCCAAGACTCATTGTCAAGAGCACTTAAACATTTAACATTTTGGCTAGCTAGAGATTTTAAATCAATAATGTAAACATTTTGAAAACGGGAAGCAGAAAATATCAACTTGTTTTGAAAATCTAACACATTGCATAAATCATTTTGAAAATTGACTGAAAAACCACTATCACAAAAGAGGAGCTACCAAAACCAATGGTACCTATTCCGACGATCTTGCTTTTTGAGTTATCACCAAAGGTGACATATCCTCCATCGAATTCTTCAAGTGAGTTGAACTCGGAGGGATCGCCGCACATGTGCCTTGAGCAACCGCTGTCGAGATACCACGAGCCTTTATAGGTCCTACTCTTTTGGCGTTTATCCTACAAAATCAAGAAAGAAGAGATTTTGGTACCCATATAAGTTTGGGTCCGGAAAGATTAGCAAAAAGAGACTTTTGAACCCATAATGTTCTAGAGGGATTCCTTCTATGATACTCATCCGAGTAGGTAATGGATTTGGGTCTTCCATACCTAGCATTTTTACAGTCACATTCATAAATCATGTGACCGGTCTTTTTACAATAATTACAAAATTTGTATTGAGAGCTCCCCCTTACAAAAGTAGTGGGTGCCCTAGAAAAAGTGGATTGCTTGTTATAGCCAAGTCCATGTTTGGTTCTAGCCGAACGCTGAGAACCTAACAATTTAGTTAAGTTTTGTTCACCTTGGGTGAACTTGGCAAGAGATTCCTTCAAGTCCTTAATGGTAGAATTTAAAGAATCTACATTTGGAATATTTTTGACTTTAAGGGCAAGCTCCTCATTCTCTTTGAGAAGTTTGTCTTTTTCGGGAATAAGAGTTTTGTTTTTCTTTTTCAAGGTCAAAAATTTAGAGGTAAGTTCGTGAAAACCTTCCTCTAATTGATCTCTTGCATTTTGAAGTTCTTCATAAGACATATTATTATCAAAAGAAGAAGATGAGGAAGAAGAGTGAGAAGAAGAGTGAGAAGAGGATACCTCATCAAATGCCATTAGGCATTTTCCATCTTCATCGCTTGAGTCGCTTGAAGACATGGAGTCATCACTTACACTCCATGTTGATGCTTTGAAGGCCTTCTTGTTTTTCTTTTCTTTTAACCTTTTCTTGAAAATGGGGCACTCCGGTTTGATGTGGCCTTTCTTTCCACATTCAAAGCAAGTGATTTCTTTCTCCGCCTTTGGCTCTTCATTTCGTGCCTTTTGAAATTTCTTCTTTTTCTTCATGAACTTGCTCATTTTCCTTGCTAGTTGAGCCATCTCGGATTCACTATCATCGGAGGAGCTTTCTTCCTTTGCCTTGAAAGCAATGTTCTTTTTCTCCTTGAAGATCTTTCCTTCTTTATCGGCTTGCCTCTTCATGGTAATCTCATAAGTCATGAGTGACCCTATGAGTTCTTCAACCGGCATCTTCTTGACATCTTTCGCTTCTTGGATTGCCGTCACCTTTGGTGCCCAAGAGCTTGGTAGGACCCAAAGAATTTTCTTCACCATTGTTTCTGCTGAAACATCATCACCAAGGGACTTTCTCCCATTGCAAACATCAGTAAAACGAGTAAACATTTCAGTGATTGACTCGTGTGGGTGCATTGTGAAACTCTCAAAGTCTTGACGATACATATCTAACCTAGTGTCTTTGACTTTGTTAGTGCCCTCATGGGTCACTTCCAAAAGTTTCCAAATTTCGTGTGAGGTGGTGCAAGTAGAAATACGATTAAACTCATTACAGTCTAACCCACAATGAAGAGCATTCATGGCTTTGCCATCAAGCTCAAAATTGGCAATGTCTTCGGGGGTCCAATTAGATTCATCCTTACTAGAAAGAGTGTAGCCTTGCATAACAATTCTATATATAGGATAGCAAATACTTCTAAGAAAAGTAATCATTCGTGTTTTCCAATATGTGTAATCGGTTCCATCGAAGTATGGAGCCCGAGTCATGGAATACCCTTCGGGTGCTTGTGAGGAAGAAGCCATCACTATGGATTTTTCGTTTGTAACCGGTTAAGGTATTACACAAACGCTTCCTTTGATACCAAATGTTGGGTCGGAGGTGATGGCAAGAGGGGGGGGGGGTGAATTGCCTTTTTAAAATTAATTAACAATTTAAAACAAATTTAAATGCAGCGGAAAGTAAAATGGCAAGACACAATTGATAACGGAGTTCGGCTTTAAACTCAAGCCTACGTCTCCGCTCCCAACTCAACCGTTGGGAGATTTATACGACCGCTTGCTTTTTAATGGATATAGCAAGAAACCCACTAGCCGTTTTTAAGGTAGGCTAGATCACCTTCTTACAGCTTGCTTTTTTATTATGGTTGTAGCAAGAAACCCAAATTGAAAGAAGGAAGAAAAAGGGTGGTTTGTTTTAATACAAACCCAATTAAGAACTAAACAATTGAAGTAAATAATTTAGAACAAACTAGAGGAAGCCTTGAGCGCCAAGAGGTGAGTGTAGTTGATGTAGAGGCAACCCAAGCTTCAAGGATGGCAATTGGATCTCAAGTAGCCTTTGAGAATTGTCGTAGGAGCCTCAAATGATCAAAATAGCTTTGGTATGCTTCGGTATATAATCGGTGGTGTTCCCGGCATCCATGGACGTCTATTTATAGGATAAATACTCCCAAATACTTCAATATGGCCGTTGGAGGGCTTTCGGAGCCGTTGGGGATCAAGTAGATAAGTCTGGTCAAGCTCCAACGGCTAGTTTGACTTTGCTTACTGGCTGACCGGTGCTTGTCCACCGGCTGGCCGGTGCCTTGGAAGGTGGAGAGTGCTTCTGCCCAGAAGCCACCGGCTGGCCGGTGAGAAGGCCACCGGCTGGCCGGTGGTGAGACAGTAGGTCTCACTATTTGAAGGAGTTCCACCGGCTGGCCGGTGAGGAGTCCACCGGCTGGCCGGTGGTCTGGACAGAAGGCATCCCATTCTGTCTGGAACCACCGGTTGGCCAGTGGCCAGACACCGGCTGACCGGTGGCACCTGGCAGAGGGCAAGGCCTTCTGCCTGGTCCACCGGCTGGCCGATGGGCTGGATCCGGCTGGCCGGTGCCCTTACCGGCTGGCCGGTGGTCTCACACCGGCTGGCCGGTGGACTTAAACAGTCCATTTTAAAACCTTCTTGGGCCAGCTTCTAGGCACCCTATTTCCTATCATCAAAAACACTTGAAACAATATTAGATCACGATGAGAGTGATTGTGATCATTAAAATCCAAGAGAGTGGGGTACAACACTATCAAGCAGCAGGTATTGATCAAGCAGCTATCACAACAACATGCTTTTCTAGCACAACAACTATCACAACAACATGCACTTTCTAATACACCTACATGGCATGAAAACTATGCATGGCATGTGATTCTAGCATGTGCCTAAATGATGTATAAGATGGCATACCCTCATCTCACCGGGTTGCAACTAAATAGAACCCATAGATAAAATATCAACAACACAATCACAAGTGTGTCACCCAATGGTGAAAACATATCAACTGTAAATTGCAAAACCATAAAAATTGCAATATGAGGTAAATTGGATTTTCCCTGTACACGGGTTAGCTACGACTGGGAACAACTTATTACCAACTACCGTTCCCGTCCTATCCTTGACTAAGGCTCCAAATAGTAAGTCAAAGAAAATAACCCCTTTGATACCACTTTGTAACGTCCCGGTTCCGGGTGCCACTCAACGAGTGCCCCGAACCCGGTTCTCCACGTGACCTCAAGCGCATTTCTCCAAACACCAGAGGCTTCCGACTAGCAATGAGGGCCCAAGTCTGATAGTGGGGAAATTATTCCCTCATTTATCAAAGTGTAGTGCAGCGGAATATAAATAAACATAAAACAACAGTGGAAGCAGTAACAGTACATATAACTGAAATGGATAACCGATAACAGAAAGGGAACCAGTAGTCATATATATATGAAGATGCAGCATGTCACTATTCTATAAAATATCCAGAACATGTTACATAGCAGTATAATACAACTAAAATACAAGTATAGAAAAGAAAAATAGAACAGCCCGCGGCTTCGCGAGCCAATTCTCGGTCCCATGATCTCCTACACCCCAGCAACAATCAAGTACATGTATAAGGACCTTTTCCCTTATCTACACCTGTAGAAACATAATCTGTTTGGGCCGAAAAGCGTGACCCAAACAGGGTGTGAGAAATAAATTCCTAGTAGGCACCCACCAAAGGCCCGTGCCTAACTGTGTGTAAAACATGCAACAATAGTGTTCAGTAGTAAAATGAAATAAAGTAAGCAGTAATAAAAATTAACTAACTTAACCAATTATATTTCCATTTTAATATCCATTTAATCCTTTAATTTAAAATGTCACCACAATGAATATTCTAAGTAATCAGCTAATGTCCTCAGACACATAAACCCCTACCCTCAGGTAAAGAGTATCCAACACAAGAATCTTCCCACAGGCACATAGATATTTCCCATAGGTGTAAGTAGTGTCGCCCACAGGCACAGAATCAGCTACCCACAAGCACGGAAGAAGTTGCCCTCAGGCTAGGATAACAACTGCCCTCAGGCTAAGCAAAACAACGCCCACAGGATAAGTAAAACACTTCCCTCAGGCGCAAGTAACCGGGCCATGCCCAACATGTAAGTAAACATTCATAAGCAATTCCTCTCAAGGAAATTATACAAACATTTATTATAAAGGCATACCCTTGGGTATCCTGGCCAAACGGCTAAACAGAGGAATGCACCCTAGGGGTGGTACCAGATCTAAGCATTGATCCCAAACAACAATTTACAACTTTAATTAATCACCTATACAATTATAGGTATTTAAACTAGCCACAACCTCAGCCTTACGACACCCCAACATCGGTTCGTGGCACAAAAATGTACAAAACACACAATAGTTGGAAAATAAACACCAAGACACCTACCTTTAACACCCATGAATGATATACGTGAACGACGCTTTCTGAAACGTCCAAGAACACCGTAGATCTGATGAAGAAGAAACACCACTTAAACAAAAATAACTTCCATTAGAGGAAGAATTGGCAAGAATGGATTAAGAGGAGTGGAGGGATTACCCGTGCGGTTCCAACGAGATCGTTCGAGGTGGAAATGGATTTCCGACGAACGCCCGGCAGATCTTTGTAGCTTCGGCCTTCTCTCTTGAGTTCCCTCTTCTCGTTCTAAGCCTTCCCTGTGAACAGGGGAGGCTACTGCCCTTTTTAAGTGAAAAAAACAAAGTACATGGAGTGTACTTCCAAGTACACGGCGTGTACTCTCCATTTTTTAACTGTTCCTCTGGCAGCTTCCCGCCAGCGTGGCACTGTTCACCTGCCGACATGACTACACGACGTGTCTCCTTGAGCACATGGCGTGTTCTGTTGCCCAGCTGGCCACCATCTTACTATTCTCCTGCCATCTGACTACACGGTGTGTAAGGGACCACTACACGATGTGTAGTCGGTTCCTACACCCTTCGTCACCGACACGCCCACACGCCCTGTGTACTTATCCCACACAACCAAAAGTATACGGTGTGTGGAAAAAGTACATGACGTGTGGACAAAGTACACGGTGTGTACTTTCCAAAAAATGGAAATTTCCCCATTTCCCATATTTTCTCAAAAACACTTCAGGAAAAGAGAAAAGAAGAAACCCATACCTCAGAAATAAGAACCAGGTTCTTACATTGAGTCATATTATTCACATTGTGTGTCAGATTGATGCACGATCAATTCTTACATGTCAAAAATTAATTATGGACTGTTTTCATAAAGTTTAAAAATAATACGAGCTTGTTTTCTTAGTTTTGGCTATTTGATGCGTGTTTTAAATTAAAATGACACTTTTATATTGAAAACACACACTTTGAGTCATATCGATCACATTGTGTCTCAAATTTATGTGCGGTTGATTCATACACATCAAAAATGAATTAAATATCTCTATCCTAAATTTTGAAAATAATCCAAGCTCATTTTCTTAGTTTTGGATATTTGATGTGTGTTTTAAACTAAAATTGCACTTTTTTTATTGAAAGCATGTAATTTGAGTCATACCAACCACAATGGTTTTTAGATTGATGTGCGATTTATTCCTATGCATGAAAAATAAATTATGTATTGTTGTCCTAAAATTTGAAAACAATCAGATCTCATTTGCTTAGTTTTGGATATGTGATGCACGTTTTAAACTAAAATGGAACTTTTGTATTGAAAACACATACTTTAGGTCATATCAACCACATCATGTTCTATATTGATGTGAATTCAATTACTAAATATTAAAAATAAATTATGGATCATTTTCCTAAAATTTAAAAAATAATCTGAGCTAATTTTATTGCTTGTTTTAAACATTTTTCAAACTAAATCACACTTTTGTATTGAAAAAATGAAATTCAAGTCACACTGACCACATTGTATTCCAGATTGATGTTTGGTCAATTCCTACATGTCAAAAACTACTTATGTATTATTTTTCCTAAAGTATCAAAATATTATGATTTTTTTCTTGGTTTTGAGCATGCAACCTGTGTTTTGAACTAATGTGTAAATTTAATAAAATAAGTATCAGATAAAAATGATAAGGAAATTAACTAAAAAAAGTAGATAAAATGATGAGAAAATTAACTAAATAAGTATTATAAAGTTACCTCTTCATGGTGTATGTATACATTTTGACCCCATGTATTCTGTGTTGGAGTTGGTTCCCTAGAACCAACTACTTTGTACTTTAGATTACTTGTATATTCAAAGAAGTGAATATTAATATAAATATATTATAACACATTGATTGTTCTTCTGTATAAAATTAATTTGATAATGTCCCATGGTATCCACCGCATTGATAAGGTCATATCCATTCCTCTCTATGATAAGAACCTTGATGTGCTGTGAAGATATTCCTAAATATACTTTTGCAGTTTGATAATGTACTATGATAGGGAACATAGTATATAGACTGTCATATGTGAGTGCTCGTAAGCTAATGAGGCTTCTTCTCATGAATTTTTCACTTAGTAATCTCCAAGATGAGAGATTATGAGAATAAACCCACCATTAGAAATTATTCACATTTTTGTGTCATTGAATATTCCTATATGTGAATGTGTGTAATAGTGCCTAATGTAGTGTTCCGCTCTGGAAGCCACTAAGCGTTGCTCAGAGATAGTTGGCCATATGACCTCAAGCATTCCTCCCCATATACCAGAGGCTTCTTACTATTAGCGATGTCCTAGGGTGTTTCTGTGGGGATACTATACCCTCACGAGTCAATGTGGATCATGGTGGTAAGTAATATTTGGAAAACAATAGAAGCAGTAATAAAAAAGTAGCATAATAATAAATCAATAACATCCAAGATAAATAAATAGTTGGAATCTAAATAATAATCAGATACAAAATATTGATAATGATGTCATGTAGCTATACAAAATGAGGTACACAGGATATAGGGAAACATGCATATACCACACACTATTAAAAAATGGAAAAAAGGCCAAAAGATGAAACCATTAGTATCCTAACCATAGGCTCAGTCCCCTACTCCCATACTCCATCCTAGAACTAGAAATTAGGCAACAGAAGTCAGACACTTTCCTTTATCTATACCCATAATCATGAAGTCTACTCAGGTACTAAGGGCGAACTGAGCGGGGTATGAGATATAATTAGTAGACCGCCACCAACAATGTATAGATCAATCCAATTTGATCATATAAAATATGCAGTGTGCCAATAATAATAAATTAAAGGTAATAAATAAATAAATACATCGGACTGATTTGGGATACTCAACCGATACTACCTGCTTTGGCCTAAGCTGGATGTCCCTAAACCAAGTGAACCTGTACAAGTATGATATAGTGTTTAAAGGGGGTCCATAAATAATCATAAATAAGTGGACCAACTCTAAGCATGTGATTTTTCTTAGCGGACGTGTCCCTAGAATATCAGCTATACAATTTATTTCTTTAATTTAAAATTCATTATTTGAAATTAACAGAAGGCACCCTGAGCCCATACAAGGTGACCCAAAAGTAATCCCATGTATTTATCTAGGGGCACTACAAATACCCAACATTATAGGAGTCTATCCAATGGGATCCATAAATGGAATCCCAAGAATCACTCTCAACTTGGCATGGAATTAACCCTTTGAGCCTGTCCTTGGTATCTCGGATAGGGGACCGAGTATCACTCGTGGCCTAGTGTAACCATCTATCCACCAAGCCCATCCACAGTGTATTCCCTAGGGAACCAATATCAATTGTATGGAGGTAAGGAAAACACACAGTGAGACCATCTAATTCATACCAAGTATCACCTCAACATATTTACCATTTATTAACAAATTCTAATTATAAAACATGATGATACCACCCATGATGATCCATAAATAGAATCACAAGTATTGAACATGGATCGCTATGAAGGAAGGTTTAGCTAACAACAACTCCTGACATTTAATAATCTTTAAATTCATAATACTTTATTTAATATTGTCCAATTCATTTAATTAAATTAAGTCAAGCTATGGAATAAATCATAGGAGCATAACACATATCCAGTCATCTTTCTTAATTAATTTCACATTTTGATACATTTATTACAAGAGAAAACACACCCCTAAATGTGTTTAAACAATATAAGGTAAAGGGAAACTAGGAATTTAAGGTAAGTCACACCTATAGGGGTGGATCATATCAAGGAAAAAAACTAAAGTGTTTATTCTTCACTAGCTAGGACCATATTGAGCATGGTAAACTATTCAATTTAATTTATTAAACATTCAAGAGGCGTCTCTAGAAATGTTTAGAGTGCCACAAAATGATTCATGATATAAATACAACCAAACATTAGGTAAAATAACTAGATCACCTACCTTAGTTCTACAACACTCTCCTCATCCAATGTCAGACCTTGAATAGATATAGAATAGAAGAAATTGGAAGAACAAACCAAAAACCCAGAAAATAGGGCATATGATCTCACACCAAAATAATGAAAAATATGAGAGGATAAATGATGTAAGGATGGAAGAGGAATAGACAGCTTACCATTTTAGGTCCAATGCACCCGATGATGAATTAGACAGAGCCCAGACGAAGGAGGAAGAGGTATCCCTAGCTTATGCATGGAGGAGTTCTCTCGTGTGGCTCCTCTTTTATGTGGTAGAAAAAGAGGGATCTATTAAAATTATTCCCTTCCCATTTTAAAAAAACATTCCCGGGAATTTACACGGTGTGTAAGCTTTACACGCCGTATAAAGCATGGGTTTCTTCCTCCCAGGAAAAACCCAGTTTATGACCTATAAGTGGCTTGGACAACCCTTACATGTCATGCATCTAATACACACCATGTATTTCAATTACATGTCATGCATAAAGTAAATTACTTTTATTTGGACTACATCCATCCCCTAACACCTCTGCTACCTCCTTTCCCGAAACGATCCGACCAACCCTTAGGTGTGGTTTCCAAGTTTAACCAAAACTAAAAATAAAGAATACCTTGTTGAAATCTGGGATGTTACAACCTCCTCTCTATAAAATAACTTAGCCCAAAGTTTCCCTTATGAGGGTCATAAAGAATCATTTGAGAAAAGTTACATACACTGAGTACGTACATCAACCTCTCTCTCCTAGGTATTGTTCTATACATGGTCATGCTGCCATTGCACCCAGACCAGTGGAACTGACCTACCTCATAGAGTCTTCATAATCTGATCAATGATAAGTATCAAATTCTCATCAAATGATGCATATACTTCCAACTCAATATCATTATGGTAAAATGAATGAGACAATTCAAAATGATAATGGTGAAGCTATGATATGTGGAAGATTCCATGCATGCAACAATACCTTTGAGGTAAGGCTAATCAGTAGGATACTAGCCTGAATCTCTCCACAATATTGAAAGGCTCAACGTAATGAGGTGATAGCTTGCCCTATCTATGAATCCATTTATAACCCAATCTAGGTGATACCCGCTGAAAGACTCGATGTTCCACCTCGAATTCCAGAGGTCGGCAATGATGATTGGTATAAGACTTCTACCTGGACTGAGCTGTAGCCATACGCTTCTGAATCATATGTACTTGCTCTAATGTATCTTGAATGAGATGAGGACATAGTAGCACAACCTCACCTATGAGGACCTAGTAGCACAACCTCACCCACCTCTAACCAACATAGAGGTGAATGACACAACCTTTAATAATGTCACGACCCATCCCAGTGGGGCCCGTGCTACAACTCCCCAAGCCCGCCTTTAATAGGCCAGAGGCTAGTGACTAGAACTGAGTAAGTATATCACTAACATGGGAAGCATTACCTATATACCTATACACATGCACACATCTCCAAGCTCACAAAATGATGAAATGTAAAAACCACTAAGAACAAAATGCATGAATACCACTATATCCCAACCAAAGTACAACAAGAAAGTAAAGTGCAATAAAGTAAACTTATCCAGAATACAAGCCCACCAAAAAGAGTCTAAAAACCACAATTCCAACCTGTAAGAAGAGGTACTGGGACTTCTATCTGTAGTTATATGAACACCTCATCATGCTTGATCTCACAAGGCACTGTCTGGTCCTAGTCCGCCTAGGAATCCGTCAAAAGGTCATTCATCTGCACAAGACATTAAATGTGTGGGAAAAGACCATGCAGGGGTGAGTATAAAAATACTCAGTAGGACACCCCAAAACCACAAAGAAATACACAAAGGAAAGATACAATTAGCTCTACACATTATATGTCTACAACATATATAACAATGATATCCAGATATACTCAATCTATGACATGCAGTCTAGAGGTAAGTCACAACTAATGCATACCAACACTAGGGATCCAACTCAAAGATTCCACAAAGCACTCATCTGGGAGAAGACACTCTTGAGTCCAATAACACTGATGACATCCATCCAAGAAGTACTATTCTTCAGGAACTATCATGAGAGAGATATGCTGATAGATATGAAGAGAAAGATAAGATGTATAGATGAGAATCACAACTAGGGCCATGGGGTGATACCAAAAACTCAATCTAGATTAACCTGCTAAGACAAGGACCGATTCTCAGTAAAGTTGGTCACATCAATATCGAAGACTCTACCTAGGTCACAAAGAATGAATAGAGGATCCTGCTCTAAGCCTCTTAGGGGATTCCAACAACTCTACCTAGGAAGTCCTATTGAAGGGATCATACTCCTATGAGTATGAAATGATACACACCAACCTTCAGGAAAATGATCAAGGGAATGAACACTAACAAAAATTATCCAAGATACAATGGAAAAGAGATTCAATCCATGTAGAAAGGGGTACACGACGTGTAGTAGGGTCAAAAACCATGTCCCTTGACCCCAGGTACTGCCCATGTACAATGACCCATGTCATTCCAACTGTGTCATGTAGAAGATAGGTACACGACATATAGAAGGAGTCACACACCATGTCCTTCCATTTGGGGTCCACCCACGTACTCCAGCTGTGTGCCTATACACGGTGTCAAACCATGTATCTTTGACCATGTACTAGTACACGAGGTAGTCAGTGTACTTGGTCTAGGACAAGTCATGTGGTGGGGTACACACCGTGTGGGAAACCAGTTTACTCCACCCCATGTCTGTGTATCTCCTGAGATACACGCCGAGTCTTTGGGAAGGGCCTACACTCTGTGTGATAGGGTCACATGCCGTGTGACATTTAACTATCTCTTGAAACCCTAACCACTGTTCAGTAGGGACCACACATTGTGTAACCCTAGGTTACACACCGCATTCATCAGAATTTTCTAGAAACTTGTGCGTTCTTCCTCCCATGCGTCGACCAATCTTTTGGGTCTCATTATGGTGATCTTTTCACCTCGAAACTCCAGATAGAGGTTCTACCAACCACCCTAACACTGAATTGAGGTGTTTTGTGCCTTTAATCATTTCAGAAAACAATTTGAAATTCATCAGACAAAAACTACCCGAAGAACGATATCTCCCGAATCGCTTCGATTCGTCTATCGCCATCACCGTCGCACCTCCGCTAGGTCATTTCGGTATTGGATCTTCAATTTCAGATAATTGCACCATGAAATTAAGGTGAAATGATCATTCATTTATAACCCCATGAAGAACAAAGAACACACATAGAAAATGGGAGAGATAATTTAACAGTGAACAAACCCGAGGAACAAACCTCGACCATTGTTTGTTCCAGCCTCAATCCATTCCCGTAAGAATGATCAAAAAATCAAATCAATATAATAATCAACCCTATAAATCCTGCAATTTAAAACCCATCCCATAAGAATGATCAAACCTTAGATCAACCTGTTCATTGGTTGGTCCACATTCATCATTGAATCTAAGAACAAGGAAAATAATATCAAAACAACACACGCTACATGGGAAAAGGATCATTTTCTATTGAATACCAATTTTCATTGGCAAATCCCATCAAGAACAATCTCCGATCCAAGTCTCTATCGTCACCTTCGAGAGAATTCTCTAGGGTTTCTCTCCAGAGCCTCCATGGAATTTCCAGGGTTATGATCCTAACTATGGATCCCTTCCTAAAGGATTATTTAAAATAAAAAGAATTTTTTTCATCACTGTATCGACGAAATGGTAAAATAAAATAAATATTTAATTTATTTTATTCATTAAAAATGACCAAAAATATTTTTCACAACCAAACCACACTGGCCAATGTTAAGCTACACCTAGGATGAAGTTGTTTCTCTGAATACAACGATGCTCTCATATTTATAATCCAGGCACCCGTTTAGAAGTTATTTCACCTTTTCAGGAAAAATGTACGCATGTGTTAATTAATATTTTAATATATTTCAATCATTTATTTTAGGCACATCAGACCTTGAAATTTTACACCGTCTTAATGACTGGTCTCAAATTTAATCCATATAATATTTAAAAATAATACATGTAAAATATAGGATATTACATTCTCCCCACCTTGGGGATTTACGTCCCCGAAAAGATAAAATAAAGTATACTAAAAAATATTTGGGTACTGAGCATGTATCTAATCCTCCCGCTCCCAAGTGATCTCCTAGATATTCCCATACTGCCATCGGATATGCACTAAAGGAATAGCTCACCCATAAAGGATCCTCTCTTACCGATCCTTGATCTCCACTGGGTACTCAGCAAAAGTTGCTCCATCCTCGATGTCTGGCTCTCCCCAGTAGATGACATGCGATGGGTTATGCACATACCTCCTAAACTATGACACGTAGAAGACGTTGTGTAACTAGTCCAACTGCGGGGGTAAAGCTAATCGGTACGCCACCTCGCCAACTCTATACAGTATCTGAAAAGGGTGGATAAATCTTGGAGATCACTTGTCTACCCAACCAAATATCCACAATCCCCATTGAGGTGAAACCCAAAGGAATACATGGTATCATTACTTTAACTACAAAGGACTTCACCACCTATTAGTATAAGAATTATGATGGCTATTTGCAGTCTTCATTTTCTCCTGGATGATCGACACCTTCTCTGTTGTAGATCGCACCAACTCCGGGCCCATAAGTTCTGACTCTCTTGGGTTAGTCCAGCAAAGTGGTGACCTACAGGGTCACTCATATAAAGCCTAAAATGGTGCTATAACAATGGTGGAATGGTATTTGTTGTTGTTCACAAACTCCACTAGTGGTAGGTGATCCTCCCAACTACGGTCGAAGTCCAACATGCAATCCCGTAGCATGTCCTCCAGAACTTGAATGGTTCTCTCCATATCACTACTGGAAAACATGTCTATACCCACGGTTATTTCTAAACCATGTAAATAAGACTCCCGCATAAGTGCGGGAATAGAAAAAATTGTTTGGGAATTCTATAGGAAAACCTATACCCACAGTTTACACTGAACTGTGGGTATAGGTGCCCTTATACCCATGGTTTTCATGAACCGTGGGGATAGCCCTCAGGACTAAAACCTATACCCATAGTTTTGGGAGAACCATAGGTATAGGTTTTAGTCCCAAATTCTATCACCATGGTTCATGAAAACCTTGGGTATAGGGGCGCCTATACCCATGGTTCAGTGCAAACCGTGGGTATAGGTTCCCCTATGTTTGTGTGTGAAAAAAAATCAGGTGGAAAAACCTATTGCCATGGGTTTTTTACCTATACCCATGGTTTATATATATATATATAAAAGTATAAATAGTGTAGTGTTTAAAGACTTCGGTTGTGTAGAGGTGGCGAGGGTTCAAAACCCATGTGCGATATTTTTTTTGATCCTATACCCACAATTTCAGAATTATGGATATAACATTTTTCAACCATGGGGATAGGTAATTTATATACCCACACTTTGAGAACCCAAGGTTTGAAAACTGTGGGTATAGGTACTTCAAACCGCGGGTATATCTCAGGGTTATACTGACGCCTCAATTTCCCACAATTCCTTGAAACTGTGGGTATAGACTAAATTTCTAGTAGTGTCTGACCATCCTTCTATGGGTGAAACACTGTGCTCAAGTGTAACTGGGTCCCAAACATCTCCTAAAATCCCTTTCATAACCAAGATATAAAAAAATCATCACGATCTGAAATAATCCTCAATGGAATTCCATGGAGTTGAATGATCTCTTGAACGTAGAGGCATCCCAAGCTCTCTATTGAACTATACTCTCAGATAGCTAGGAAGTGGTCCGACTTGGTGAGTCATTCAATGATCACCAATATGGAATCATGTACCCTAGATGTACATGATAAACCCTTCATTAAGTCCATCGATATTCCATACCACTTCCATTCTGGCACCTCAAAGTGTTGAACTAAACTCACTAGAACCTGGTGCTCAGCCTTCACTTGATGACAAGGAACCGATAAATGAACTATGGCACTCTTTTCTTTATTCCTAGACACCAAAACTGATGTTATAGGTATTGGTACATTTTCTCCACACTAGGATATACTACCAAAGGGTATGTATGAAACTCTCTTATAACCTTTTCCTATAATGCCACTAGTACTACTATACATCCTATGAAAAGTAATAAATGCTCCCTACCTTTTGAATATCCATCAGGATCATGCCCTGTGGATATCTAATCACATAGAGTCTCATAGTTGGTATCTCCATACTATGCCTCCCCAACTTGTTGTAATAGTGGAGGGGTAAAAATCATTGACTGGAGGTAAATTGTTCCATCTCCATCCACTAAGGATAACTATAATGAGGCCAACTCCTCTGATTCCTCATTCAACAACTATGAACTAGATCTCATGTTGAGAGAATTTTCCACCACATTCCCCATACCAAGAGTATAGAAAATCTCAAAGTCATAGTCCTGGAGGAACTCTATCCATCGCCTCTATCTCAAGTTCAGATCCTTCTAAGAGAAGATATACTTGAGAATCTTGTGATCAAAGTAGATGATAAATTTCTCACCCATCAGATAGTGTCACCACATCTTTAATGTAAAGAATACCCTTACTAACTCAAGATCATGGGTTGCGTAGTTTTTCTCATGTGGTCTCAACTGGTGCGAACTATAAGCAATCATCGCTTGCCTCTATATCAGGACACAACCAAAACTGATTTCTGATGCATCGCTGAGCACTACGTACTCAGCACCCTCCTCCAGCAATCTCAAGACTAGATTACTCATCAAAATTTATCTCAACTACTGAAAAGACTACTGGAACTTCTTTGACCATAAGAAAGGTTGCCCCTTTCAATTCAAAGCTATCATCGGTGCTGATATCCTAGAGAAATCATGCATGAATCTCCATTAATAGCCTGTTATCCCAAAGAAGCTCCACACCTCCATCATGCTCCGAGGTGGATACCATGATAACACTTCCTCAACCTTGGCTGGGTCCACAACCACTCCATCCACTAAGATAACATGTCCCATAAAGTGGACCGCCTAAATACAGAACTGGAACTTTGAGAGTTTTTCATATAGCTGGTGCTCTCATAGTACATCCAGAACCATCCTTAAGTGTCTTGTGTACTCCTCTTCATATGATGAGTACACAAGTATATCATCTATGAAGACTACCACGAACCGGTCTAAGTAAGGATAAAAGATATAGTTCATGATTCCCATGAACACTTATAGGGAATTCGTCATGACAAAGAGAATCACCAAGTACTCATAGTGACCATAACGATATCTAAAGTTTATCTTCGGTATATCCTCATCCCATAATCGCAGCTGGTGATATCCTGATCGAAGGTCAACATTCAAAAACCATCATACCCATCTCAACTGATCAAAGAGGTCATATATCCTTGGTAGTGGATACTTGTTCTCAAAGGTCACTTGGTTCAAGCATCGATAGTACACAAACAACCTCAATATCTCTTTTGCCTTTTTGGAAAACAAAACTGGGGCTACCTAGGGTGAAACACTGGGTCTCATGAATCCCTTCCTCTGAAAGTCCTCCAACTACACCCTTACATCGCGAAGATCTGTGGGAGCCATCTGATATGCTGGTGTAGATATCGTTTCTATCTTGGGGTGTAAATCAATGTAGAAGTGTATCTCCTAACAGGGAGGTAATCCTAGAACATCTTCAGGGAAGATATCCTCGTACTCCACCACCACTTCCTGAAACTGGTAACTCATAACATACACTACACCAATGGTCAGGTTATCCAATTGATGAGTAATTGGTTTCAACCTCCTATGAATGAGTCCATCTTGTGTTTTCTGGGTTTCCTTTTCACCAAAAAAGGAAAACCTCATTCCATTGTTGTATACACACCACACACTTTGATTAAAATAGTCAATTTGGGCATGGACTGTGGATAACCAATCCATACCAAGAATGACATTGTAAGGCATCAACACTTCCTTCAAGAGGTTCCAACCGAAACTCTCATCTCCAAGGGTAAGGTCACACTGTTGGCATAGATGTGTGATCACTGAGTCTTCCCCAACAGGTGTATCTAAGCATAAGGGTCAAGTCAACAGTTCAACTAGAATCTTTAGGTATCAAATAAGATATGTAGAGAGAAAGGAATGACTAGAAACTATGTCTATCAGTACTGCAGATAAAGTAGAAAAGACATAGATTGTACCTCAACTCATTTCTAGAGCCCTTGGGTTATATTCCTCAACCGAATGTATTTGTCCCTACCCCTATACTCCAGCTCATTGAGCCTGGTGCGGACCACCTAGGGGTGGTGGTGGTAACATGTTGAAACGTCGACCACCTCCTACTGCTCTCCCAGGTCCTCTTCCATGTACGCCGCCCTACGGATCTACCTGATCATATCATTGTCTCTACCTCGATGGTCCATCCACTGTATCCTTGTCAGCAGCATGGTGGTTCAGAAAATCTCAAGTGAAATGTCTCTTACTATTGTATGAATAGAACCACCTCTCCCTTGGATTACTGGACCCACCCTATGAGTCCTAAACCACATATCCTCTTTCATGGGACCTCCTCCTAAAACGTCTCCCACATCTGGATCCCTAAGAGTGATGTCAAATCCCTGCTACCGAGGTCTCTGCACCTTCTCATCCACTACTGACTATCACCGGTTGTACCTGCTCAACCAAGAAGCTTTTGACCACCAAATCTTGCTCAATCACCCAGAATAAGTTAGAATGAATAGAGGGATAACACTGACTCGTATTTCCATATAAAGACCTCTCTCAAAGGTTTGATCCCTAAAGTACTAATCTCTAACCATATCTATTGAGTATTTATAAAGGTTGGTGAACCTCAATGAATAATCAGCCACTGCCATGCTACCCTGTTGGAGTTAAAGAATCTCCTATATACACACAAATCTCATCATAACTGGTGAGAAATCCTCTATAAAGAGGCGCTCAAACTCTATCTATGAAAGTGTCACCTTTTCATGAGTCTTGATATCCAAAATCCACTATCTCCCTACCGAACCCTATAGATGGCTCGCCACCAGGACCACCATATGATCCGCTGGTGTCCTGACTAGATGGAAAACTCGGGTCACCACCTAAAGCCAGTCCTCAGTCACCTAAGGGTTAGGATCACCATGGAAATTAAGGGGTATCTATCTATGAAACTCATAAATCATGCACAACTTATGCTCCTCATCTGTTTGTACTGAGGGTACCACATGCTGCTCCACAGGTGGTGGTACGGTAAGTGTACCACCTGGAGGTAACATCTGGGGAATTGGTCCCTATATCGAAGCTTCATCACTAAGGGGGTCATCCTTGTGATCGAGCTACTGAATCCAATCTGGTATGCATCTTTGGGGCATCTTGTAAGAAAACATGATGTACCATGGTCAATGAGTATATTTAGAGAGCTAACTGAAGAAGGACATGAAACCACAAACCAAATCTATATGATTCATGTACCATTATTTTCCCTTCAACCAATGTTATCATATACTGTGTCGAAAAGTAGGTTATCAGAGTCCTGATGTATGGATACATTAGCTACCACACCAAAACTGGAGTCCCTATCCCGAAAGATGAACTCAAAAAACTTAACATTGTTTCCCCAAACCAATCTCACAGACTCCCAATCCTAAAGTAGAACTAAAACCTCTAATACCACTCTATCATTACCCGTCCCAGTGGGGCTGTGTCGTGACTCCCCAAGCCCATCTTCAATAGTCTTGGGGCTGGTAACTAGCACTGAGTAGGCATATCAATAACATGGGTGGCATTGAATACATACCTACACACACACACACACACACACACACACCTCCAAGATCACAAAATGATGAAATGTAAAAACCACTAAGAACCAAATGCATGCATACCACTATATCCCAACTAGAGTATGATAGGAAAGTAAAGTGTAGTAATGTAAACTGGGGTAGAATACAAGAACACAAAAAAGAGTCTAAAAACCACAAGCCCAACCTGTAATAAGAGGTATTGGGACTACTGTCTATAGCCGTAGGAACACCTTAGCTTGCCTGATCTCTCAACGCACCATCTGGTCCTGGTCCACCTAGGACTCCGTCAAAAGGTCACTTGTCTACAAAAGAAACAACACATGTGGGAAAAGCCTCTATAGGGGTGAGCATAAAAATAATTAGCAGGACACCCCGAAATGAAAAAGAAATACAAAAAGTAAAGATACACTCATATCTACATAGTATATGTCTAAAACACATATAAAAATGATATCCAGATATACTCAATACAAGACATGAAGTCTAGAGATAAGTCATAACTACCGTATACCAATACTAGGGATCCAGCTCGAAGATTCCATGAATCACTCATTCGGGAGAACACACTCCTAAGTCCAATAACACTGATGATGTCCATACGAGAAGTATTGTTTTTCAGGAACCGTCATAAGAGAGATAAGATGATAAATCTGAAGAGAGAGATACGATACACTGATGAGTATCACAGCTAGGGCCATGGGGTGATACCAACAACACCATCTGTATTAACCTGCTAATTAGAGGATCAATGCCCAGTGAATTTGGTCATGTCAATAATGAAGACTCTACCTAGGTCATGAAGAATGAATAGAGGATCCTACTTCAAACCTCTTAGGAGATTCCAACAACTCTATCCAGGAATTCCTGCTGAATGGATCATACTCCTATGAGTAGGAAACAATATACACTGACCTTCAAGGAAACAATCAAGGGCATGAAACCTAATAAAACTTATCCAAGATACAGTGTACAAGAGATTCAAGCCATGTAAAAAGAGGTAAACGACGTGTAGTAGGGTCACACGCTGTTTCCCTTAACCTCGAGTACTGCCTGTGTACAACAACCAGTGTCATTCCAACTGTTTCATATAGAATATGGGTACACGATGTATAGAAGGAGTCACACGCCATGTCCTTCTATTCAGGATCCACCCATGTAATTCAGTCATGTGCCTGTACACGGTGTCAACCCATGTATCTCTGCTCATGTACCAGTACACGCGGTAGTCTGTGTACTTGGTCCAAGACAAGTTGTGTGGTGGGGTACACATCGTGTGGGAAACCCATGAACTCCACCCCATTTCCATGTATCTCACGAGATACACACCAAGTCTCTGGGAAAGGCTTACATGCCCTATGATAGGGTCACATTCCATGTGACATTTAAATATATCTCAAAACCCTAGCCACCGCTCAGTGGGGGACACACACCGTGTAACCCTGGGTTACACACCACATTCATTGGGATTTTCCAGAATTTTATGTTCTTCCTCCTGTGTATCGTCCAATCTTCCGGGTCTCATTCCGGTGATCCATTCACCTAAAAACTCTAGATATAGGGTCACCCAATCACCCTAACACCAAATAGAGGTGTTTCGAGACTTCAATCGGCTTAGAAAACAACTTTAAATCCATCCAATGAAAATTTCCTGAAGAACGATATCTTTTGAATCATTTCTATTCAGATATTTCTGCTACCTTCGCACCTCCTCTAGGTCGTCCCAGTGTTGGATATTCAATTTTGGACCGTTGTTCCATGAAATGAAGGCACAATGATCATTTGTTCATAACCCCATGAAGAATGAAGAACATGAGTAGAAAATAGGGGAGAAAATTTCACATGGAACAAACCCAAGGAACAAACCTCAACTGTTGTTCATTCCAGCCTTGATCTGTTCTCATAATAATGGTCAACAAATCAAATCAATATAATAATCAACCCTGTAAATCTCGTAATTTAAAACCCATCCCGCAAAAACGTTCAAACTGTGGATCAACCTGTTCGTTGGTTGGTCTACGTTCATCTTTGAATCTAAGAACGAGGAAAATAATATCAAAACAACATGTCCTACCCCGGAAAAGGATCATTTTTTGTTGAAAAACGATTTCTGTTGGTGAATCCTGTCAAGAACGATCTCTGATCCAAGTCTCTACCATCGCTGCTGAGAGAATTCTCCAGGGGTTCTCTCCAGAGCCTCCAGGGAATTTCCAGGGTTATGAGACTAACCTTGGATTCCTTCATAAAGTATTATTTAAAATAAAAAGCATCATTGCATCATTGCATTGAAGAAATGGTAAAATAAAATAAATCTTCAATTTATTTTATTCATTAAAAACACCCGAAACTATTTTTCATAGCCGACCCACACCGGCCAATGTTAAGTCACACCTAGGGTAAAACCACTACTCTAAATGCAACAGTGCCCTCATATTTCTGATCTGAGCACCAATTTAGAAGTTATTCCATTTTTTTAGGAAAACTGTGTGCGCATGCTAATTAATATTTTAATATATTTCGAATATTTATTTTGGGAACACTAGGCCTTAGAATTGTATAACGTCTCAGCGCTTGGTCTCAAATTTAATCCTTATAATATTTAAAAATAATTCATGGAAAATATGAGACATTACTCATAATGGGCCTCATAAGGATCGATTTGAATCATTTTCTGAAAGCTGTTATTGTAGGAAAACTCAACTAGAGGTATATGTTTTTTCCATGAATCTTTTAAATCAAGGACACATGCCCAGAGCATGTCCTTTAACACCCATTTCATCCTATCAGACTTCTTGTTAGTCTAAGGGTGATACGATGTACTTAAAAGAACCTATGAACCCAGTGCCTTCTACAACCCCTACCAGAATCATGATGTAAACCAGGAATCTTGATTCGATATGATAGAACAGGGGGCACCATGAAGGTGTATAATATTCTGAATATAAATCTTCCCAAGATCATCAACTGAGAGGGTCTCTCGGATAGGTATAAAGTGTGTGACATTGGTCAACATGTTGATGATCACCCATATTGAATCACTGCCTTAGGGGGATCTCAGAAAATAACACGTTCATCATTAAAATGTGCCTAGTTTAATTATTTATTAAACCTATAAGAACTAATAAAGTGGTAGTAGGAGTATCAATCCATAGGGAAGGTGTGTGTACCAAAATTTCAAAATAAATAGCTGTAAATGGTGGTTGAAACCCTTTTTTGTTTACATTTAATTTTTTAATGAAAGAGAATACTAATGAGACAATGATTTTTTTATAAAATTAGATGAATCAGGAAAAATGGTGATCAACAATAGAATTGAAAATTGGGAAATATGATCAAGAAAGATGCGTGGGGATAATTAACACTACTGGTTTGAAATGAGTTTCTTCATTTACAGAAAATTAATTGAATTTGCATTCTTGAAAATGGATTTGATTAATCTTCCTCGGTAGAAGATTAAACATGAAGATTAATGAATCTTGGAGTTCATCACTTCAAGAAGCATAAAAAATAAATGAGTTTTGAAGAAAAATCCATGAGAAACAATCTCAATGATTGTTTCTGAAGTTTTGAAATGAATTTTGAGATACACAAAACAATATTAAAGAATTCAGAATCCATCTTGTCGATCGATTATGATTCTTGAAAGATGACACAAAGAAGAGAAAAATATTAAACTAGTAGAATTATATCCCCGGAGCAAAGAGGTTTAACCAAGGATCATATCTAATTCAAGAACATGCAATTTCAATTACAAAATAAATGAATGAAGAATAAAAGAGAAGAGTTCTCCCTTGATTTCAATCCATGTTTCTTTGCTCTGTTTTTATCCACATCCTCCTTGGTGAGGTTCGGTTTTCCTGCCTCTATCCCCTTCTCTCTCTATCACCACAAGTCTACGAATGTGAATTATGTAGAATATCTTGTTTATATCGACCAACTCTCGACTTAACCTCCATTATTTTTTGGTTCATCACGAACATCTCTTGCCAACTCAGATCGGTCTTCTCCAATTTCATGAAAACTTGTCCCTATTTTATCAAATCTTCGTGACATTAGAAAATTCCTTCTAAAAGAATCTATGAGGCTTTGACTCTCGAATCTGGACAAATTCACCGCTTGATTTTGCATAACAAATAATAAAAATATTTAATACATTATTATAATTATTATTATTGTAAAAATATAACTTTTATACTTATATTTAATATTATTGTTATTATAATAAATATATAAATATTAATATATATATACTTATTATTAATTTTTAATTATATAATTATATATTTATAAATAAATAAATATATTATCATTTTTATTTTTAAATTTAAATATATATTATATATTTATGTTAATTAATTAATATTTATTAATATTTTTTTGTTGTTATTATTATCATTATTCATTATAATTATAATTATTTTATTTTTTTCTTATCCTTTTCCAGTCGGCCGCGGGGGTCTTCTTCCTCCAACAATGGTGACTGATGGCTTAGTTGCGCAACCCGACCTTAAAATAGTAGATCCACAGTCGTCTTTAGATCTGGTGTGGTGGAGGTATTCAGCTCGACCATGTGGTGACTCGATGAGGTTTGATTTAGCCTCGCTTCATCGGGTGTTCCAGTGAGAGATCAATTCGGGCTCAGAATCAGCAGACGACAACGACCAGTGGTTAGCTTCGATTCTTGGGTTCAACATCAATGATGGATCATCAGAAATCTAATTCACATAGCGAGGCTCAGAACCAGTGGCGGTTCAGGTGGGGGCAGTCAAGGGTTACATGGCTTGAAGGTGATCTACCAGTGGCCACTGGTAGATCTGCAGAGGTGAGTCTTGGTGGAAGATTGGGTGATCTGGTGTGTGGTGATCTCGACGGAAGTAGTGTTGGAGGAAGATGACCGAGGTGGTGCATCAGCTGATGCAATGAGGACACATAGGATCTGATAAAGACTGGTGGATCTACTAGTTCACGCATGTCAGGATCGATTTTCTTCAGCCCTAACTCCATTTGGGCCCAACACATAGGCCCTTCTGGGGTTCCATCCTAAAACCCATGGGTGATAGGAGGAATTTCCCATCCAAGCTTATATGTGAGTCATCATCCTTTTGTGGGAATCGATGTGGGATTGGGTTTGCACCCAACAATCCTCCCCTCAAACCAAAGACCACATGGGCCTCCCCTTCAACGATAATCCATCAGATCCAACCATCTTGCACCGCCGTTTTCTCATCACCGGGACTCGCCGCCTGACTGCCAGTTATCAGGAAGACTTTCGACACAAGGAACCATGGATTCACATGCTTCAAACGATCAACTGCTATCGTTTTCAAACTGGTTTTTTTGGGAAATACCCTACATCACATCTGGGCCGCACCATCCCTCTGATACCAAATGTCAGGATCGATTTTCTTCAGCCCTAACTCCATTTGGGACCAACACATAGGCCCTTCTGGGGTTCCATCCTAAAACCCATTGGTGATAGGAGGAATTGCCCATCCAAGCTTATATGTGAGTCATCATCCTTTTGTGGGAATCGATGTGGGATTGGGTTTGCACCCAACAACGTAGTGATATATTAGCAGCGTAACAATGGATGAACACAACAGTGGATGGGTATCGATTGAGCATATGGTTCAGGTTAATGGTGGCAGCGGTGGATCAAGCAGATCTAGCGCCAGATGGTGGATCTAGAAATGTGGTTGACGATAGATCTTGTGAAATAGGAGAGGCTGGCAGCAACACAAAAAGGCACTACGAGGTGGTGGTTGACTGGTTTAGCACCCTCAACTGCATCAGGTCTAACCGAGGTTCAATCCTCAGTGACCGATCAATTTTCCCCCAATTTAATTGGGGGCTGGATGTGGGTTGTAGTCACTTGATGCCAACATTTCATTCTTGGACCGTGAAGATTGCAGGTGTAGCGTAGGTGGATCTCCACTCTTTCGACAGTGCAAGTTTTGGGTCGCTCTCTGTGGCAGGTGTTGGTGTTGCCTTCATATGTGTGAATGCGAATGACATGACCAGATGGGTGTCTTCGATGGCGGTCGATGACGGGATCACCCGGGTATGATGGTATAGGAATGCGGTGCAGTGGTGGGGAATGACAGTTCAATTGGTGATGCTGGCGTTGAATGGGTGGCCATGCTTTGCACGGGAGACGCGAGTGGTCTCCGTTGATGGTGTTGTGCCGTTGCGGTGGTTGACGGCAGAGGGGGAACGTCGGAGGTAGCATGACGAAGGAGGCAGTGTTAATGCGAGGTTAGCTATGTGAGTGGTGGGCCCCGATGTCATAACCCGTCCTCGGGGCCCATGCTGTGACTACCCCAAGCCCGCCTCCATAGGTCAGGGGCTGACAACTAGCACCAAAAGCGTAAATCTCGATAAAAAGAGAATACATTGCCTTTATAAAGTAAACAAACACCAGAGTAAGCAAGCTGAAGTAAACACTAAGTAAACTAGGTACAATTGTAAGTGCTGGAAAGTAAATGAGCCAGAATACAAACCCAACTGAAGTAAAGTACAACTGAAAGAAAGTACAACAACTGAAAAGTAAAGCAGCAATGCCGAACCGTCCACTGGAATTCCCACCTGAAGGGTGGGTATAGATATCCTCCTCAACTCCTCAGGTCCAGCCGTCCGCTCCGTATACATCCCGCCCAGTGGTCCACCTCCAAGTACCGACTTGCTCTACAAGCCTCAACCACGATCAGCGTTGTCCATCATCTGCATCCAACACAACGTAGTGCGGACATAGCCCGTGCAGGGGTGAGTATACGCTACTCAGTAGGGACCCCGAGACCCCCGAAGGTCTCCTAGAATCCACAAAGGATAATCCACAAAGGAAAGATACAATCACGAAATAACATCAAACCCTACTTAGGTATATGCCCATACATATACCTAAGTCATCAATTCCAGTTTGACTCCAACATCCGAGCCCAAGTTCGATCACGTCCACAAAGGATAGTACAACACAATCCACACAGGAAATCACAACCCAATCCACATAGGAAAACAAGTCAATCATATCGAAGATAATGATTGAAAGTCAAGACTCAGCTCACACATGTATACTTCTTCGTAAGGTGATAGAGATGATTAGATGTAGCCACTGATTCATCTAAGCTAGAACCCACGTATGATACTAGACCAGTTAAACTGTCGGATCCACAAAGGATACAAGACCAGCTACTATGCCAGACCCACATAGGATACAAGAACAGAGTCAAACACTGCCGGACCCACGTAGGATACAAGAACAGTAGTACTGCCAAACCCACGTAGGATACAAGAATAGTAGTCATCGCTGTCGAACCCACGGAGGATTTCAGTACGGTCATCATCGCTACCGAACCCATGGAGGATTTCAATGCGGTCGTCGTCGCTGCCGAACCCACAGAGGATTTCAGTGCAGTCGTGATCGTCGTCGCAGTCGCAACCAGCTCTAGGGTTCCCGCACACAGCATGCTCGTTTCTGGGAGGGTCCGCTCCATGAGCCAAGGGGTCGATACATCAACTGACACGTAGTCCATAGTTGATGTATCTAAAAGTTCCTTCTCGGCAAAAGGAACTCAATGTGACAGACGACGCGTCAATCGGACGCCCGGTCTGAGAGTTATTGGCCTTTTCGTTCTAGGGGCCCGGTTGGTTTTTAAGTCAAAACCAACTGGACTGTACTCCTACTGCATCCAAACCTTGAGCGTAGTAAGCCAAAAGGTCCGTCTCACTAAGAGGAATCCAACAAAGTCAACGACACGTCAATCGGACGTCCGGAGCTCAAGCTATAAGCGTTTTCGCTCCGAGAACCCGGTTGGTTACGTGTTCGAACCAACCCGACCATACCCAAAGTTCTCCGAAACCTTGAGTGTAATATACCGAAACTACCGTCTCGATCCAAGGATATCATCGCAACTGACGGTGCGTCGATCGGAGGTCCGTAGACCAAGTTACAGGCATTTAAACGAACCTGAACGGTTTTAGGGGGGTTTTGAGCCCGGACCGACCCGTGTCCAGGTCCGGCCCGGCCCGGCATGACCGGTCGGCCTGACCAGGGTGTCGCACGGGACGAGCCGATCCTTCCCCCTATGCACCAGTGGCTCTGGCCACCCTCTCTCGCTCCGCCGCGGCCAAAGGTTGTGGCCTTGGTCCGACCAGCGCGACGCGACGGCGCCGCGCCCCTTCGCCGCTGCCCGACTCTGACCGCGGCTTCGTTCGGCCTCTACGGCGCGGTGCGATGGCGCCTCTCTTCTTCGCCGTGTTTCTCCTTGATTCTTCGTGGTGCCGTTGCACCACGCCGCCTTCGTTCGAGCCACAATGAATTCAACAACAAAGGGGGAGGAGGGTCGGTCGTGTTCGTGCGGTCCGAACTCCTCCTGTTATAACGATAATAGGCGGCCCAAAATAAAATATCTTCGTCAAAGCAAGCGAAAATTTAATCCTTTAAATTTGAACTCAAAACCCTACCTCAAAGAGTTGTCGAATGATGGTCGCAAGGAGAAAAGGCGTCGCGGAAGACGGCGTCGCGGAAGACGACGTCGTGGAATGAGGCTCCGTATACGTCGTCAGTGCACGCTCGATGAAGGATGCAGCGTGTCGTCATTCTTCGAAGAAGGTGTCTCTCACCGTCTGCGGAGAGGTGAGGAGATGGCACGATGATTCCCTTGTGGTGATGGAGTTCTTCGTCGTAGACTCGACGTTCTTCGACGAGGAAGAAGATGTTCCTCAAGAGCACAAGAGTCCTCTCCTTGTTTCCGCACAACGAATCAACCCCCAATAAAATAAGACACTATATTATTTTATTAACACTCACGCAAGCCATTAATTTGAAATTCAAAAAGATCTTATTCAATTAATTAAATTAATTGAAGAGCGTTTAATATTCAAATTAATCTTTAAGGGTTGACTTGCCATTAAATTGGGGGGTGGGTGAGTTACACAATTAAGTGCTCGTGGGAGGTTTAAGGGATTTGAAGGGGTGGGGCTCGTGTGGGCCCCACTTCACTAATATCCTACCTAGGGGAGTTAGGATGTAGTGGGTCCCACTCCAACCACCATGCATAGGTTAAAACTACTTAGAATAGAAAATAAAAATTGTTGCACAGATTTTTATTTCTTTCCTTAGTTAACCCATTTATTTAATAACCTCACCCAAGCAAACGCAACTCCAGAAAAGGTGTTCCTAAGAAATTACCGGCGCTACGATTCCATTGGTGCCCTCAGATTTTGATTCCGAGCACCGGTTCAAAAGTTAGAAAAAAACCCGCTCGTTCATTCACTGGACGTACCCGAGCTAAACTTCGAAAATTGATTCCGGGCACACAGGGCCTCGGAATCAGGTGTCGTCAGAAACCACGTACTCGTAAAATCCCAAAGAAAATTAAGAAAAAATTCCCTTGAAATTTACGGGTCTTTACATTACTCCCACCTCAAGGCTTTACGTCCCCGTAAAGATACATCACAAACTAGGGAAACAAATGAGGTTACTGAGCACGCATCTGAGCCTCCCGCTCCCAAGTGCTCTCCTGGAGGTTCCCGTGCTGCCATATGATGCACACTAGAGGAATCAACCAACCTTGTAGGACCCGATCCTGTCGATCCTCGATCTCCACTGGGACCTCCGCAAAAGTCGCCCCATCGTCAATGTCCAACTCCCCATGGTCGATGATATGCATCGGGTCGTGCACGTATCTCCTCAGCTAAGATACGTGGAAGACGTCGTGCACCCGGTGCAACTGAGGTGGTAGAGCCAAGTGACAATCCACCTCACCTATCCTACTGAGAACCTGGAATTACCCAATGAAGTGCGGAGATAACTTGCTGCCCCGACCAAATCTCCGTAATCCACATCGAGATGAGACCTGCAAGAAGACGTGGTCGCCATCCTCGAACTCTAGTGGTCTCCGCCTCCTATCAGCATAAGACTTCTGCCAGCTCTGAGCTGTCCTCATCCGCTAATGGATGACCTGGACCTTCTCTGTGGTGGTCTGGACCATCTCTGGTCCCAAAAGTGCTGACTCCCCAGGGTCTGTCCAGCACAGAGGTGATCTGCATGGTCGGCCGTACAAAGCCTCGTATGGTGCCATCCCGATGGTGGAGTGGTAACTGTTGTTGTACGAAAACTCCACCAAGGGTAGGTGGTCCTCTCAGCTGCGACCAAAGTCGAGAACACATGCACAAAGCATGTTCTCGAAAGTCTGAATGGTCCTCTCCGTCTGACCATCTGTCTGAGGGTGAAAGGCGGTGCTCAGACGTAGCTGCGTCCCGAATGCCTCCTGCAACCCCTTCCAAAGCCGGGAAGTAAAGTGAGCATCTCGATCGAAGACGATAGATGACAGCACACCATGAATTCATACAATCTCCTGAATGTAGAGACGTCCCAAGCTCTCTACTGAGCCCTGCTCTCTGATGTGTAAGAAGTGAGCCGACTTGGTGAGTCATGCGACAATCACCCAAATGGAGTCGTGACCTCTAGAAGTACGTGGAAGTCCAGTCACAAAATCCATAGATATCCCGTCCCACTTCCACTCCGGGACCTCCTAGGGCTATACTAAGCCTGCTGGTACCTGGTGCTCCACCTTCACCTGCTGGCAAGTGAGGCATCGAGAAACGAACTCTGCCACAACCTTCTTCATACTCGGCCACCAGTGTTGTCGTCTGAGATCCTGGTACATCTTCGCCACTCCTGGATGTACCACTAAAGGGGAAGTGTGAAACTCTCTCAGCACCTCCTCTTGCAAAGTAGCTGGTACCATGATACGTCCTCTGAAAAGGACGATGTGCACTCCTCCCAAAGAGAATCCATCAGGTGCCTGTCCTGAGGATATCTGTGCACGCCGCGTCTCACAGTCAACGTCCCCATGCTGTGCCTCTCTGACCCGCTGAAGAAGTGGAGGAGTGACTGTGAGTGACTGAAGAAAGGATGATCCATCTCTATCCACGAAGGATATCTGCAAAGTGGCTAGCTGCTCCGTCGCCTCCCCAAGTAGCTGAATGCCCGTCCTCCTGCTGAGAGCATCGGCTACTATGTTCCCTTTCCAGGAGTATAGACTATCTCAAAGTCATAGTCCTGGAGGAACTCGAGCCATCGCCGCTGTCTCAGGTTCAGTTCCTTCTGCGAGAAGATGTACCTAAGACTCTGGTGGTCAGAGTAGACTGTAAAGCGCTCTACCATCAGATAGTGTCGCCACATCTTCAGAGCGAAGACCGCTACTGCTAACTCCAGGTCATGGGTAGCATAGTTCTGCTCATGCTGCCTCAACTGACGTGATCCATGGGCGATCACCGCCTGCTCCTGCATCAGGACACATCTGAGTCTGGTCCCTGATGCATCACAGTAGACTACATACCCCACTCCCTCCTCTGGTAGCCTCAAGATAGGTGCGTTGGTCAATCTCTGTCTCAGCTCTTGGAAGCTCTGCTGACATCTATCTAACCACATGAAGGGTTTCCCCTTATTCTTCAAAGCTGAAAGTGGTGCCGCAACTCTGGAGAAGTCTGGCACAAATCTCTGGTAGTACCCAGTTATCCCCAAGAAACTCCGCACCTCCGTCATGCTCCTGGGTGGCTCCCAAGCTAGCACTACCTCGATCTTCGCAGGATCCACCGCAACTCTCTCCTTAGAGATGACGTGTCCCAAAAAGTGGACCTCATGTAACCAGAACTGAAACTTCGAGAGATTACCATATAGCTGGTGCTCTCGGAGTGTGTCCAGTATAACCCGTAAGTGGTAGGCGTGCTCCTCCTTAGTGGTTGAGTATATCAATATGTCGTCGATGAAGACCATGACAAATTGATCAAGGTATGGCTGAAAGATCCTATTCATGAGACTCATGAACACTGTTGGAGCGTTGGTTACGCCGAAAGGCATAACTAAGAACTCATAGTGGCCATACCGACATCTGAAGCTCGTCTTCTGTACGTCCTCGTCCTGAACTCTGAGCTGGTGATAGCCTGATCTGAGGCCTATCTTCGAGAACAACCATGATCCCTTGAGCTGATCGAAGAGGTAGTCAATCCTCGGTAGCAGATACTTGTTCCTCATGGTCACCTGGTTCAGGCGTCGATAGTCGACACACAGTCGCAAGCTCCCGTCCGCCTTCTTGGCGAACAAAATCGGGGAAGCCCAGGGTGAAACACTAAGTCAGATGAATCCCTTG
The DNA here is from genome assembly GCA_963277665.1 of Viscum album. NCBI lineage: Eukaryota > Viridiplantae > Streptophyta > Magnoliopsida > Santalales > Viscaceae > Viscum > Viscum album. The sequence goes on along the minus strand of OY728132.1, from coordinate 750,293,088 downwards.
CCCTGCAAGTCCTCCAGCTATACCTGCAGCTCTCAAAGCTCAGTGGGAGCCATCTGATATGCTGGAGTTGATATCGGGGATGTCTCGGGGTACAGGTCAATATAAAAGTCTACCTCTCTGTGAGGAGGTAGTCCTGGAACGTCATCAGGAAAAACGTCCGCATACTGATCCACCACTACAAGAAAACTCAGACTCCGCACGTCAACCGCTCCTAGGATGAGGCTAGCCAACTGATGAGTGATGGGCTGTCCTCTCCTCTGCGTGAGTCCATCCTGCATTGCAAAGGCTCCCTTCTCGCCGGTGAAGGCGAAACTGCTCCCGTCGGTGCGGACACACCGCACCTTGCGCCTAATACAGTCGATCTGAGCATGGACTGTAGATAACCAATCCATGCCCAAGATGACATCGTAAGGCCTCGACGCTGCTACAAGAAGATCCCAGCCGAAGCTCTCACATCCTAGAGTAAGCTCACACTGCCGGCACTAATGCGTAATTGTCAAGTCTGCTCCCGTAAGAGTCTCTAGCCATAAGGATCGAGCCAACGACTCTATCAGAATCTCCGAGCTCCGAACAAGGGCAGCAGAAATAAAAGAATGACTCGCTCCTGTGTCTATAAGAATTGTATAAAGGGTGGAGTAGACACAGATAGTACCTAGAATCATCTCCGGCGCACCGTGGTCGTAGGCCTCTACTGCCTGAAGCTGAGCCTGCCTCTGTCTGCCAGCTCCCTGTGGTCGGGGTGGACCTCCTGGTGGCGGTGGTGGTAAAGCCTCAAAGCATCGCCCACCACCTGCTACTAGGATAGCTCCCCTGCCTTGTACGCCTGTTCTCTGAGGACCGCCACGGTCGACCCTCTACCTCTGCCTGGGTGGCCCCTCAACCATCTGCTGCTCCTCTGCCCAGCGGGTCGGGCAGCCACGAGCCATGTGGCCCTGCCCGCCGCATGCGTAGCACTGTCTGCTCCTCGGAAGGCTGGCTCTGTGCCATGTGCCCTGCACCTTTGAGCCAGTGTCCTGAGGTCATCCACCTGATGGTCTGGTCCGCCTGGACCCCTGTGATGTCCATTGAATGCCAGCTGCAGATGACTTTGCTACATGCCGTCCTGCGGTAGGTCTCGTTGCTGGTGTAGGCTCAGCAAGAAATCTCTCTATGAGAAGGGCTCGCTCTAGTATTCCCGCCTGTGTCAGAATGCTGAGGGAGATCATCAATTCACTAATCTCATGCCTCAGTCCTTGCTCGAAGGTCCAGGACCAGAAGAATGGGTCCCGTTCTATGTCCATTGAATAGCGCAAGAGGTCGGTAAATCTCACCGAGTACTGGGCGACCGTCATGCTGCCCTGCCGCAACTGTAGTAGCTCCTGAATGCACACTGCACAGAGGGTGGCTGGGACGAACTCCGAGCGGAATAGGCTCTTAAAGTCCATCCAGAGGAGGGATACCTCGTCATGTACCTGGAGCATCAATCTCCACCATCTTCCTGCTACCGCATGCAGGAGTCTCGCTGCAAGGATCACCATGAGGTCAGCTGGTGTCCCCACTAACCTGAAAACTCGCACAACCGCCTCCAGCCAATCCTCGGCTGCCTGAGGGTCCGTCTCCCCATGGAACCTGGGCGGTCTCTGATGCTGAAACTTGTGCAGTGCACTAAGGCGATGTGCACTCTCAGCGGCTGGGGCTGGTGGCATCAGAGGATCGGCTGGTAGAGGTATCGCCGGTGCCTCTTCTGTAAAAGGGCCATGCACCGAGGCCTCGTCGCTCGGTGGGCTGTCGTCTCGCACAAAGCTCGGAACCCAAACTATCTGCTGTCGTGGGGCCATCCTGAAAAGAAACATGTGCGCCACGATCAAAACAGTATACCTGGTGAGCTGACACAAAGTAATCACAAAGAAAACTTTTGAAACACACAAGCAATCAATGTTTTCGTGCACTGAGTCAGAAATCAGAAGTCAAGGTCCTGGTGTATGGATACGTCAGCCGTCGCACCAACACTGGACTCCCTGGACTGATAACCACACTCAATACTCTTAACAATATTGCGTCACATAGAAGAAAGATCAGAGTCCTGAGTTCTGCGGTAGAACCGAACTCCTCTGATACCAATTTGTCACGACCCGTCCTCGGGGCCCATGCCGTGACTACCCAAGCCCGCCTCCCATAGGCCAAGGGCTGGTGACTAGCACCAAAGGCGTAAATCCCGATAAAAAGGGAAGACATTGCCTTTATAAAGTAAACAAATACCAAAGTAATCAAGCTGAAGTAAACACTAAGTAAACTGGGTACAATTGTAAGTGCTGGAAAGTAAATGGGCCAGAATACAAACCCAACTGAATTAAAGTACAACTGAAAGAAAGTATAGCAACTAAAAAGTAAAGCAGCAATGCTGAGCCATCCACTGGAAGTCCCACCTGAAGGGTGGGTATAGATAGCCTCCTGAGCTCCTCGGGTCCAGCCGTCCGCTCCGTGTACGTCCCGCTCAGTGGTCTACCTCTAGGTACCGACTTGATCCACAAGCCTCAACCGCGATCAACGCTGTCCATCGTCTGTATCCAATACAACATAGTGTGGGAATATCCCGTGCAGGGGTGAGTATACGCTACTCATTAGGGACCCCGAGACCCCCGAAGGTCTCCCAGAATCCACAAAGGATAATCCACAAAGGAAACATACAATCACGAAGTAACATCAAACACTACTTAGGTATATGCCCATACATATACCTAAGTGATCAATTCCAGTTTGGCTCCAACATCCGAGCCCAAGTTCGATCAGGTCCACAAAGGATAGTACAACACAATCCACACAGAAAATCACAACCCAATCCACATAGGAAAACAAGTCAATCATATTGAAGATAATGATTGAAATTCAAGACTCAGCTCACACATGTAAACTTTTTCGTAAGGTGATAGAGATGATCAGATGTAGCTTCTGATTCATCTAATATGGGACCCACGTAGGATACTAGACCAATTAATCTGTCAGACCAACATATGATACAAGACCAGCTACTCTGCCAGACCCACATAGGATACAAGAACAGATTCAAACACTGCCGGACCCACGTAGGATACAAGAATAGTAGTACTGCCAGACCCACGTAGGATACAAGAACAGTAGTCATCACTGTCGAACCCATGGAGGATTTTAGTACGGTCTCCATCGCTGCCGAACCCATGGAGGATTTCAGTGTAGTCGTCGTCACTGCCAAACCCACAGAGGATTTCAGTGCAGTCATCATCGTCGTCGCAGTCGCAGCCAGCTCTAGGGTTCTCGCACACAACATGCTCGTTTCCGAGAGGGTCCGCTCCACGAGCCAAGGGGTCGATACATCAACTGACATGTAGTCCAAAGATAATGTATCCCAAAGTTCCGTCTCGGAAAAAGGAACTCAACGTGACAGACGGCGCGTCAATCAGACGCCCGGTCTGAGAGTTATTGGCTTTTTCGTTCTAGGGGCCCAGTTGTTTTTTTAGTCAAAACCAACCCGAAAATACTCCAACTACATCCAAACCTCAAGCAGAGTAAGCCAAAAGTTCCATCTCACTAAGAGAAATCCAACAAAGTCGACGGCACGTCAATCGGACGTCCGGAGCTCAAGCTATAAGCGTTTCCGCTCTGAGGGCCCGGTTGGTTACGTGTTCGAACCAACCCATCCATACCCAAAGTTCTCCAAAACCTTGAGTGTAATATAACAAAACTACCGCCACGATCCAAGGATCATATCTTAACTGACGGTGCGTCAATAGGAGGTCCGTAGTCTAAGTTACGGGCATTTAAACGAACCTGACTGGTTTTAGGGGGGTTTTGGGCCCAGACCGACCTGGCCCAAGACCCCCTGGGTCGGCCCGAACCGGGTCGACCCAACCCGGGTCCGGGTCCGGCCCATCAGGGCGCGGCTCGGCGCGGACGGTCGGCCTCATGCGGGCACCGCGCGCCGCGTGATCATGGAAGGGGGGGGGGGGAGCCGCCACCCCCTTCAAACAGATGGAAGACCCACGGGGGGTCTGCCTGCTTCATTGATCGGGGGTTTAATCGCCCAGTTTTCGGATCTGGCCCGCCATAACGACCGACCAGGGTGTCGCACGGGACTAGCCAATCCTGCCCCCTGTGCACCGGCGGCCGGCGGCTCCGGCCACCCTCTCCTACTCCGCCGTGGCCTTGGTCTGACCGGCGCGGCGTGATGGCACCGCACCCCTCCACCGTGGCCCGCTCCGGCTGCGGCCTCCTCATTGTTCTCCGGCGTGGCGCGTCGGCACCACACTTCTTCACCGTGTTTCTCCTTGATTCCGTGCGGTGTCGTTGCACCGCGCCGCCTTCGTTCGAGCTGCAACGAATTCAACAACAAAGGGGGAGGAGGGTCGGCCATGTTCATGCGGTTCGACCTCCTCCCGTTATAACGATAATAGGCAGCCGAAAATAAAATATCTTCATTAAAGAAAGCGCAAATTTAATCCATTAAATTTGAACTCAAACCCATACCTCAAAGAGTTGTCGAACGATGGTCGCGTGGAGAAAAGGCGTCGCGGAAGACGACGTTATAGAATGAGGATTCATATACGTCATCGGTGCACGCCCGATGAAGGATGCGGCGTGTCGTCGTTCTCCGAAGAAGGTGTCTCTCACTGACTGCAGAGAGGTGAGGAGATGGCATGGTGATTCCCTTGCGGTGATGGAGTTATTCGTCATAGACTCGGTGTTCTTCACGTTCTTCGACGAGGAAGAAGATGTTCCTCAAGAGCGCAAGAGTCCTCTCCTTGTTTCCGCACAACGAATCAACCCCCCAATAAAATAAGACACTATATTATTTTATTAACACTCACGCAAGCCATTAATTTGAAATTCAAAAAGATCTCAGTCAATTAATTAAATTAATTAAAGAGTGTTTAATATTCAAATTAATCTTTGAGGGTTGAATTTCCATTAAATTGGGGGGTGGGTGAGTTACACAATTAAGTGCTTGTGGGAGGTTTAAGGGATTTGAAGGGGTGGGGCTCGTGTGGTCCCCACTTCACTAATATCCTACCTAGGGAAGTTAGGATGTAGTGGGTCCCACTCCAACCACCATGCATAGGTTAAAACTACTTAGAATAGAAAATAAAAATTGTTGCACAAATTTGTATTTCTTTCCTTAGTTAACCCATTTATTTAATAACCCCACCCGAGCAAACGCAACTCCAAAAAAGGTGTTCCTAAGAAATTACCAGCGCTGCGATTCCATTGGTGCCCTCAGATTTCAATTCCGAGCACTGGTTCAAAAGTTAGAAAAAACCCACTTGTTCATTCATTGAAAGTACCCGAGCTAAACTTTAGAAATTGATTTCGGGCACACCGGGCCTCAGAATCAGGTGCCGTTAGAAATTGCGTACTCGTAAAATCCCAAAGAAAATTAAGAAAAAAATTCCCTTGAAATTTATGGGTCTTTACATTACTCCCACCTTAGGGATTTACGTCCCCGTAAAGATACATCACAAACTAGGGAAACAAATGAGGGTACTGAGCACGCATCTGAGCCTCCCGCTCCCAAGTGCTCTCCTAGAGGTTCCCGTGCTACCATCTGATGCGCACTAGAGAAATCGACCACCCATGTAGGACCTGATCCTGTAGATCCTCGATCTCCACCGGGACCTCCGCAAAAGTCGCCCCATGGTCAATGTCCAACTCCCCATGCTCGATGATATGCGTCGGGTCGTGCATGTATCTCCTCAGCTGAGATACGTGGAAGACGTCGTGCACCCGGTGCAACTGAGGTGGTAGAGCCAAGCGATAAGCCACCTCGCCTATCCTGCTGAGAACCTAGAATGGCCTGATGAAGCGCGAAGATAACTTTCCACCCCGGCCAAATCTCTGTAATCTACATTGAGGTGAGACCCGCAAGAAGACGTGGTCACCATCCTCGAACTCTAGTGGTCTCCACCTCCTGTTAGCATAAGACTTCTGCCGACTCTGAGCTGTCCTCATCCGCTCCTGGATGACCTGGACCTTCTCTGTCGTGGCCTGGACCATCTCTGGTCCTACAAGTGCTGACTCCCCAGGGTCTGTCCAGCACAGAGGTGATCTGCAAGGTCGGCCGTACAAAGCCTCGTATGGTGTCATCCCGATAGTAGAGTGGTAGCTGTTGTTGTACACAAACTCCACTAAGGATAGATGGTCCTCCCAGCTGCGACCAAAGTTGAGGACACATGCACGGAGCATGTTCTCGAGAGTCTGAATAGTCCTCTCTGTCTAACCACCTGTCTGAGGGTGAAAGGAGGTGCTCAGACGTAGCTGCGTCCCGAATGCCTCCTGCAACCCCTTCCAAAGTCAGGAAGTAAAACGAGCATATCGATCGGAGACGATAGATGACAGGCACACCATGAAGCCGTACAATCTTCTGAACGTAGAGATGTCCCAAGCTCTCTACTTATCTCTTCTCTCTGATGGGTAAGAAGTGATCCGACTTGGTGAGTCGGTTGACAATCACCCAAATGGAGTCGTGACCTCTGGAAGTACGTGGAAGTCCAGTCACGAAATCCATAGATATCCCTTACCACTTCCACTCCAGGACCTCCAAGGGCTGTACCAAGCCTGCTGGTACCTGGTGCTCCGCCTTCACCTGCTGGTGGGTGAGGCATCGAGAAACGAACTCTGCTAAAACCTTCTTCATACCCAGCCACCAATGTTGTCGTCTGAGATCCTAGTACATCTTCGCCACTCCTGGATGTACCACTAAAGGGGAAGTGTGAAACTCTCTCTGCACCTCCTCCTGCAAAGCAGCTGGTACCATGATACGTCCTCTGAAAAGGAAGATGTTCTCTCCTCCCACAGAGAATCCATCAGGTGCCTATCCTGAGGATATCTGTGCACGTCGCGTCTCACAGTCAACATCCCCATGCTGTACCTCTCTGACCTGCTGAAGAAGTGGAGGAGTAACTGTGAGTGATTGAAGAAAGGCTGCTCCATCTCTATCCATGAAGGATATCTGCAAAGCAGCTAGCTGCTCCATTGCCTCCCCAAGTATTTGAATGCCCCTCCTCTTACTGAGAGCATCGACTACTATGTTCCCCTTTCCAGGAGTATAGACTATCTCAAAGTCATAAACCTGGAGGAACTCAAGCCATCACCACTGTCTCAGGTTCAGGTCCTTCTGTGAGAAGATGTATCTGAGACTCTGGTGGTTAGAGTAGACTGTAAAGCGCTCTCCCATCAGATAGTGTCGCCACATCTTCAGAGCGAAGACCACTGCTGCTAACTCCAGGTCATGGGTAGCATATTTTTGCTCATGCTGCCTCAACTGACATGATCCATAGGCGATCACTGACTGCTCCTGCATCAGGACACATCCAAGTCCAGTCCCTGATGCATCGCAGTAGACTACGTACCCCACTCCCTCCTCTGGCAGCCTCAAGATAGGTGCGCTGGTCAATCTCTGTCTCAGCTCTTGGAAGCTCTGCTGACATCTATCTAACCACATGAAGGGTTTCCCCTTCTTCTTCAAAGCTGAAAGTGGTTCCGCAACTCTGGAGAAGTCTGGCACAAATCTCCAGTAGTACCCAGTTTTCCCCAAGAAACTCCGCACCTCCGTCACGCTCCTGGGTGGCTCCCAAGCTAGCACTACCTCGATCTTCGCAGGATCCACCGCAACTCTTGACTCAGAGATGAAGTGTCCCAAGAAGTGGACCTCATGTAACCAGAACTGAAACTTCGAGAGATTACCATACAGCTGGTGCTCTCGGGGTGTGTCCAGTATAACCCACAAGTTGTAGGCGTGCTCCTCCTCAGTGGTCGAGTATATCAATATGTTGTCGATGAAGACCACGAAAAATCGATCAAGGTATGGCTGAAAGATCCTATTCATGAAACTCATGAACACTGCTGGAGCGTTGGTTATGCTGAAAGGCATAACCAAGAAATCATAGTGGACATACCGACATCTGAAAGCCGTCTTCTGTACGTCCTCATCCCAAACTCTGAGCTGATGATATCCTGATCTGAGGTCTATCTTCGAGAACCACTGTGCTCCCTTGAGCTGATCGAAGAGGTCTTCAATCCTCGGTAGCGGATACTTGTTCCTCATGGTCACCTGGTTCAGGCGTCAATTTTCAACACACAGTCGCAAGCTCTCGTCCGCCTTCTTGGCGAACAAAATTAGGGAAGCCCAGGGTGAAACACTAGGTCGGATGAATCCCTTGCCCTGCAAGTCCTCCAGCTGTACCCGCAGCTCTTGAAGCTCAACGGGAGCCATATGATATGATGGAGTGGATATCGGGGCTGTCTCGGGGTACATGTCAATATAAAAGTCTACCTCTCTGTGTGGAGGTAGTCCTGGAACATTATCAGGAAAAACGCCCGCATACTGATCCACCACTACAGGAAAACTCAGACTCCGCACTTCAACCGCTCCTAGGATGAGGCTAGCCAACTGATGAGTGATGGGCTGTCCTATCCTCTACGTGAGTCTATCCTACACTTCAAAGGCTCCCTTCTCGCCGGTGAAGGTGAACCTGCTCCCATCGGTGCAGACACACAACACCTTGCGCCTAATACAGTCGATCTGAGCATGGACTGTAGATAACCAATCCATGCGCAAGATGACGTCTTAAGGCCTCGACGCTGCTACAAGAAGATCCCAACTGAAGATCTCACCTCCTAGAGTGATCTCACACTTCCGAAACCAGTGCATAATCATCGAGTATTCTCTCGTAGGAGTTTCTAGCCATAAGGATCGAGCCAATGGCTCCATCAGAATCTCCGAGCTCCGAACAAGGGCAACAACAATAAAAGAATGACTCGCTCCTGTGTCTATAAGAATTGTAGAAATGGTGGAGTAGACACAGATAGTACCTCAAATCATCTCTGGCACACCATGGTCATAGGACTCTACTGCCTGAAGCTGAGCCTGCCTCTGTCCGCCAGCTCCCTGTGGTCGGGGTGGACCTCCTGGTGGCGGTGGTGGTAAAGCCTCAAAGCGTCGCCCACCACCTACTGCTTGTCCAGCTCCCCTGCCTCGTCCGCCTTCTCTCTATGGACCGCCACGGTCAACCTTATGCCTCTGCCTGGGTGGCCCCTCAACCGTCTACTGCTCCTCTGCACGGTGGGTCGGGCAGTCACGAGCCATGTGGCCCTGCCCACCGCATGTATAGCACTGTCTGCTCCTTAGAAGGCTGGCTCTGCGCCGTGTGCCCCACACCACTGAGCCAGTGTCCCGAGGTCGTCTGCCTGATGGTCTGGTCCACCTGGACCCCTGTGACGTCCATTGACTACCAGCTGCAGACGACTCTGCTACGTGTCGCCCTGCGGTAGGTCTCGCTGCTGGTGTAAGCTCAGCAAGAAAGCTCTCTATGAGAAGGGCTTGCTCCAGTACTCCCGCCTGTGTCAGAATGATGAGGGAGATCATTGATGCCCTGATCTCATGACTCAGTCCTTGCTCGAAGGTCTGGGACCAGAAGAATGGGTCCCATACCATGTCCGTCGAATAGCGCAAGAGGTCGGTAAATCTCACCGAGTACTAGGCGACCGTCATGCTGCCCTGCCACAGCTGTAGTAGCTCTTGAATGCGAACTTCATGGAGGTTGGCTGGGACGAACTCCGAGCGGAAGAGGCTCTCAAAGTCCATCCAGTGGAGGGATACCTCATCGTGTACCTGGAGCATCAAGCTCCACCATCTGCCTACTGCCGCATGCAGGAGGCTCACTGCAAGGATCACCATGAGGTCAGCTGGTGTCCCCACTTACCTGAAAACTCACACAACTGCCTCCAGCCAATCCTCGACTGCCTGAGGGTCCATCTCCCCATGGAACCTGGGAAGTCACTGACGATGAAACTCGTGCAGTGCACTAAGGTGACGTGCACTCTCAGCGGCTGGGGCTGGTGGAATCGGAGGCTCAGCGGGTAGAGGTATCGCTGGTGCCTCTGCTGTAAAAGGGCCCTGCACCGAGGCCTCGTCGCTCGGTGGGCTGTCGTCTCGCACAAAGCTCGGAACCCTAACTGGCTGCTGTCGTGGGGCCATCTTGAAAAGAAACAGGTGCGCCATGGTCAAAACAGTATACCTGGTGAGCTGACACAAAGTAATCACAAAGAAAACTTTTGAAACACACAAGCAATCAATGTTTTCGTGCACTGAGTCGAAAATCAGAAGTCAGGGTCCTGGTGTACGGATAGGTCGGCCGCCGTGCCAACACTGGACTCCCTGGACTAATAACCACACTCAATACTCTTAACAATATTGCTTCACATAGAAGAAAGATCAGAGTCCTGAGTTCTGCGATAGAACCGAACTCCTCTGATACCAATTTGTCATGACCCGTCCTCGGGGCCCATGCCGTGACTACCCCAAGCCCGCCTCCCATAGGCCAGGGGATAGTGACTAGCACCAAAGGCGTAAATCCCAATAAAAAGGGAAGACATTTCCTTTATAAAGTAAAAAAACACCAGAGTAAGCAAGCTGAAGTAAAAACTAAGTAAACTGGGTACAACTATAAGTGCTGGAAAGTAAATGGGACAGAATACAAACCCAACTGAAGTAAAGTACAACTGAAAGAAAGTACAGCAACTGAAAATTAAAGCAGCAATGCCGAGCTGTCCACTGGAAGTCCCACCTGAAGGGTGGGTACAGATAGCCTCCTTAGCTCCTCGGGTCCAGCCGTCCGCTCCGTGTACGTCCCACCCAGTGGTCCACCTCCAGGTACCGACTTGCTCTACAAGCCTCAACCGCGATCAGTGCTATCCATCATCTACACCCAATACAACGTAGTGCGGGCATAGCCCGTGCAGGGGTGAGTATACGCTACTCAGTAGGGACCCCGAGACCCCTAAAGGTCTCCCAGAATCCACAAAGGATAATCCACAAAGGAAAGATACAATCACAAAGTAACATCCAACACTACTTAGGTATATGCCCATACATATACCTAAGTCATCAATTCCAGTTTGGATCCAACATCCGAGCCCAAGTTTGATCATGTCCACAAAGGATAGTACAACACAATCCATACAGGAAAGAATAACCCAATCCACATAGGAAAACAAGTCAATCATATCGAAGATAATGATTGAAAGTCAAGACTCAGCTCAAACATGTATACTTCTTCATAAGGTGATAAAGATGATCAGATGTAGCCACTGATTCATCTAAGATGGGAACCACGTAGGATACTAGACCAGCTAAGCTGTCAGACCCACATAGGATACAAGACCATCTACTCTGCCAGACCCACATAGGATACAAGAACAGAGTCAAACACTACCGGACCCACGTAGGATACAAGAACAATAGTACTGCCAGACCAACGTAGTATACAAGAATAGGAGTCATCGCCGTCGAACCCATGGAGAATTTCAGTATGGTCTTAATCGCTGTCGAACCCACGGAGGATTTCAGTGCAGTCGTCGTCGCTACCGAACCCACGAAGGATTTCAGTGCAGTCGTCATCGTCGTCGCAGTCGCAGCCAGCTTTAGGGTTTCATCACACAAAATGCTCGTTTCCGGGAGGGTCCGCTCCACGAGCCAAGGGTTCGATACATCAACTGAAATGTAGTCCGGAGTTGATGTATCCCAAAGTTCCGTGTCAGCAAAAGGAACTCAACGTGACAGACGACGCGTCAATCGGACGCTCGGTCTGAGAGTTATTGACTTTTTCGTTCTAGGGTCCCGGTTGGTTTTTAAGTCAAAACCAACCCGACCATACTCCAACTGCATCCAAACCTCGAGCGGAGTAAGACAAAAATTCCGTCTCAATAAGAGGAATCCAACAAAGTCGACGGCACGTCAATCGGACATATGGAGCTCAAGCTATAAGCGTTTCCGCTCTGAGGGCTCGGTTGGTTACGTGTTCGAACCAAACCGGCTATACCCAAAGTTCTTCGAAACCTTGAGTGTAATATACTGAAACGACCATCTCGATCTAGGTATCACATCGCAACTGATGGTGCATCGATCGGAGGTACGTAGCCTAAGTTAGGGGCATTTAAACGAACCTGACCGGTTTTAGGGGGGGTTTGGGCACGGACCGACCCGGCCCAAGACCCCCTAGGTCGGCCCGAGCCTGGTCGACCCAACACGGGTCCAGGTCCGGCCCATCAAGGCGCTACTCGGCCCGGCCGGTCGGCCCGGTGCGGGCGTCGCGCGCCGCATGAGTGCGAAAGGGGGGGGGGGAGCCACCACCCCCTTCAAACAGACGACGAACCCATGGGGGGTCCGCCTGCTTCATTGAACAGGGGTTTAATCCGCCGGTTTTTGGATCTGGCCGGCCGTAACGGCCGGCCTGGGTGTCGCGCGGGACCAGACGGTCCCGCCCTCTGTGCACCGGCGACCGGTGGCTCCGGCTACCCTCTCCTGCTTCGCCGCTGCCCAACGGCGCCGCGCCCCTCTGCCACGGCCCGCTCCAACCGCGGCCTCCTCGTGGTTCTCCGGCGTGGCGCGATGGCGCCGCGCTTCTTCTCTGTGTTTCTCCTTGATTCCACGTGGTGCCATTGCACCACACCGCCTTCGTTCGCGCCGCAATGAATTCAACAACAAAGGGGGAGGAGGGTCGGCCATGTTCGTGCGGTCCGACCTCCTCCCATTATAACAATAACAGGTGGCCCAAAATAAAATATCTCCGTCAAAGCAAGCACAAATTTAATCCATTAAATTTGAACTCAAACCCCTACCTCAAAGAGTTGTCGAACGATGGTCGCGTCGATAAAAGGCATTGCGGAAGACGGCGTCGTGGAAGACGACGTCGTGGAATGAGGCTCCGTATACGTCGTCGATGTACGCCCGATGATGGATGTGGCGTGTCGTTGTTCTCCGAAGAAGGTGTCTCTCACCGGATGCGGAGAGGTGAGGATATGGCACGGTGATTCCCTTGCGGTGATGGAGTTCTTCGTCGTAGACTCGACGTTCTTCGCGTTCTTCGACGAGGAAGAAGATGTTCCTCAAGAGCGCAAGAGTCCTCTCCTTGTTTCCGTACAACGAATCAACCCCCCAATAAAATAAGACACTGTCTTATTTTATTAACACTCACGTAAGCCATTAATTTGAAATTCAAAAAGATCTCATTTAATTAATTTAATTAATTGAAGAGCGTTTAATATTCAAATTAATCTTTGAGGGTTGACTTGCCATTAAATTGGGGGGTGTGTGAGTTACACAATTAAGTGCTCGTGGGTGGTTTAAGGGATTTGAAGGGGTGGGGATCGTGTGGGCCCCACTTCACTAATATCCTACCTAGGAGAGTTAGGATGTAGTGGGTCCCACTCCAACCACCATGCATAGGTTAAAACTACTTAGAATAGAAAATAATTTTTTTGCACAAATTTTTATTTCTTTCCTTAGTTAACACATTTATTTAATAACCTCACCCGAGCAAATGCAACTCCAGAAAAGGTGTTCCTAAGCAATTATCAGCGTTGCGATTCCATCGGTGCCCTCAGATTTCGATTCTGAGCACCAGTTCAAAAGTTAAAAAAAACTCGCTCATTCGTTCACTGAACGTACCCAAGCTAAACTTCGGAAATTGATTCCGGACACACTGGGCCTCAGAATCAGGTGCTATCAGAAACTACGTACTCGTAAAATCCCAAATAAAATTAAGAAAAAATTTCCTTTGAAATTTACAGGTCTTTACACCCGATACTGGGGTCAATGAAAGAGGGGCCCTGACAGATCATTGTTGGAAGCAAGTGACATACAAACCCTGGTGTGTGACTTGTGGATGGTTACTGCCTAGCCTGATAGTGAGGTTGATGGATTTGGTCGGTGATGCCGACATGCAGAAGCCTCGACTGATGACCAGGGGTGTTGATGTGGGGTATCATACAGGTGCCCCAATATATATATATATATATATATATACATATACATATCTATGTGTGTGTGTGTAAATAAATTGAGGCTATTCATGATCTATCCCTAGGGGGCTATGGATTGGGTTTTATCTTGAAGTGTGCGGGTGTGTTTAATGTAATTTTACCCCCAAATACCTTCCGAATATATATTAAAATAAAAAATATAAGATAAAAAATTAAATTAAAGTTTCAGTAATTATGAATTAATATAATTACTTAATAATAAACTAAAGTAGAAATCACTCAAAATTAAAATTCTAAAATACAAAAAGAAATTAAAAATAAAGAAAATAATGGCAAACTTAAGTAATAATTAATTAATAGAAAAAAATAAAAAATAAAAAATTAAACATGAAAAATGATAAATTTATTATTTCAACAACAAAACTATTTAAGTTCATTTATTTAAAAATTAATGGTCAATTAATTAATTAAATCGACAAAAACTTAACTAAAAGACGTGGTAAAACAACTCATTTAAAGATTACATAAAATTCTCCCACACTTTATCATTAATTGTCCTCAAGAAATTACTAATCAATTTCAATGGGAAATAACAAATCTTGAAGTTGTGAAACTATAATTCCAAAAAAAATTGATTAAGTAAAGATGATTTTCCCCCATGAATTCTTTTGAGCCGAATGTACGTATTCCCTCTTAGAAGAAAAATGGTTTTTGTGTAAGATTTAATTATTTTTATATTAAAATGATTGATTATGATTTTTTTTTAATTGAATTAAATAAACATCAATATGCATTTAACTGAAACTTCCAAATTTCTCTTGACCTCTGAGTGAGAAGACACACATAAATTAACAATCAAATAATTAGACACAACTGAATGGATGAGTAGGTTCAATAAATACATAGAGGAATAAATAACCCATTCAACAGTTTTAGGTTAATGATAAAAGAATGAAAGAATAAAGGAAAGAAGATCAACCCATATTAGGAATTTCATTTCATAATTCATGTAAATACATGTCTTATAAGTTTTATTGAATCAAAAAGTTTCAATTTAATGATATTTTTATAACATTATCTCAAAAAATATGACCATAAAAAAATGATTTCAAGAGGCAAGAAATGATTTACTTAATTAAACTCATGGGGTAATTAAGATGTAACCTCTTCAAAGTGGCTTCACAACTTTAAAAATTATGAAAAAATTTGACCCACTGAAAGTAAAGAGAAAAACTTAAAAAACATCCAATTTAGAAAAAAATTTGAAGGGATTTGATGGGTAAAAATTAAAGTGCGAAATAGCTCATATTAATAAGACCCTCTCCCTCACACTTAAAACCCAATTTTTTCCTAAAATTTGAATTCAAAGGTGGAAGAAAAATAATTTAACTTTTAAATTTCAATACAGATTTTCAATTTCAATAGTTTAATGACATGTTTAAAGGTCACAAGACATTTTAAAGAAAATGAGTTTTCTGAAATAAATATTTTTCAATAGATTAAAAAAGGTACATGAATTATCATTTAAGGAACAATACAAAAATTTTCAATAAAGTTCAAACATTAGTATGCTAAACATTGAATGCACAATGAAGAGGGTGTCAAAAATTTTGAAATTTTTTTTCAATTAGATTTTCAAAAGAATACAAAATATAATTCTATACACCCAACAAAGACAATCATAGGTACTTTAACATTAAAATCAAGGGGTACCACTCCCCCATAATTAATTTTATACAGTGAATAAATTTAAAATCAATGAATCTAAAATTTATAGCAATAAATAAACATGCAGTACAAAACCAAAGTGAAGATAAGAAAAAAGGATATATAAGTTAAAGTAATTACTCCCCTAATTAATTTTTATCTAGTGAGGCTATAACAATAACTTCCTTGTGATTTTAGAACAAATCAAAATTCTTCTCTTCTGATAACAACTCAACAACCTTCTTCTTTAAGAAAAAAATGACCAGGAAGATAAGAATTAAAATATAACAGAAACATAGAGAAAAAGACAGGGAAATAACAACACTTTATTCAAAAGAGAACAAAAAAACATAGAAATACCATGGGTTGACTCCCATGAAGCACTGAATTTTAATTCTTCAGTTAGAATTTAGATGAAAACCAATTTTCAAACATGAATATAGAAACCAATCCCTTTGACTAACCTTCAAAATAAAGTTTGATTCTTTGAACATTTACCATCATTGGTTTATTCTATTCCCCAAAAAATTTCTCCAGTTCTATTCTTTAACACTATAATAATAGTGAATGGTCTAGAACAATTAGATTTCAACTTATCAGGGAAGAGCTTATGTTTGGAATTAAATAGAAGGACCCTATACCCATCCTTTAATTCTCTATTTTAAATGACAGAATCATGAAAAATCTTGGCCCTCACTTTGTAAATACCAGCAATTTCATAAGACTCTCTCTTAATCTCATCTAGCTCACTACTTTCTAACAGTCTCCTCTCTCCAGTAGTATTAAAATCAAAGTTTAAAGCTTTAACTACCCAATATTACTTGTGTTGCAACTCCAAAGTTAAATTAAAAAATTTCAAAAATAACAACATGTATAGAGAAATACCAATTGGGGTTTTGAATGTAGTTATATAGGCCCATAAATCATCATCTTATTTCAAGGACCAATCCTTCCTAGAATTAGAGACATTTTTCTCTAAAATATATTTTAGCTCCCTATTTGAAATTTATGCATGTCCACTAGATTGTGGATGGTAGTAAATTCTAGTTCTATGGGTACAACCATATTTCTCCACAAATTATTTAAATTTTTAATTATTAAAATGGATTCTATTATCAGTAATGAAAGATCTAGGCACCCAAAACGTTGATAAAATGTTATTTTTAATGAATTTTATTACACTAATAGCTTGATTGTTGGGTAGTTTTACTGCCTTAAACCACTTGGATACATAGTCAATAACTACTAAAATATACTCATTCCCATAAGATGATAGGAATGGTACCATAAAATCCAAGTCCTAAATGTCAAAAATATCAACTTCTATAATACCCTTATGAGTAATATCCTAATTCCTTCCAACATTCCCAAGACTTTGACATCTATCATAGCCCACAACAAAACTCCTAGAATTCTTGAATAAGGTAGGCCAATAAAATCCATCTTGAAGCACTTTTTGGGATATCCTCTCTCTACTAAGATTTCCTACCCAAGGTGAGGAGTGACAACTATCCAGGATTGGAATTATTTCCTCTTCTAGAATGTACCTTCTCAGAATTCCATCATCACACCTTATAAAAAGTAAAGGTTCATCCCAAAGATAGTAATTAATCTATGAAATAAACTTTTTCCTATGATTGTTTGAAAAATCTTTAGAAATGACACTTGACGCTAGATAGTTAGCAAAGTCTACAAACTAGGAAGACTACTTAATAGAGATAGTGAGTAGCTTCTCATCAGGAAAAGAAGAATTAATCTCCCTTGTATCTTGACACTGTGTACTGGAAAACCTAGAAAGATGATCTGCAACTATATTCTCATATCCCTATTTGTCTCTAATCTCAATATCAAACTCTTGTAACAAGAGAATACACCTAACAAGTCTAGGTCTGGCCTCCTTCTTTAACAAAAAATACTTTAAGGAATAATGGTCTATAAATATTTTGAATTTCGAACCTAAGAGATACTACCTAAATTTTTCTAGAGTAAAAATCATAGCTAAAAACTAATTCTATGTAGTAGTGTAGTACCTTGGTGCTTTATCTAATAGTATTCTAGCATAAAAAACCACATGTAACCTCTTATCTAACCTCTATCCTAAGACAACTCCAACAACCATGTCATTTTCATTACACATTATTTCAAAGGGTAATTTCCAATCAGGTGCAGTTATGATGGTGATGAAGTGAGTTTTTCTTTAATTAAATTAAATGATTCTAAGAAATTTTTATCAAGTAGGATGTGTTCATATTTTTAAAGAAGATAAAAAATTATTTTTTATTTTAAACAAATATTTTATAAACCTCTAATAAAAACCAGCATGCCCTAAGAAGCTTCTAACACCCTTGACATTTTCAAGAGGGGGAAATTTTTGAATTACTTCAATCTTGGTAGTATCAACCTCTAAACCCCTCTTGGACAATTTATGTCCCAACATAATATCTTAAATGACCATAAACTGGAATTTTTCCCAGTTTATAACTAAGTTGGTCTCTAAGAATCTCTCTAAAACCTATTCTCTAATTCCAAAGAAACTCTCAAATGTGCTACTAATAATAAAGAATTTATCCATGAATATCTCAATGATTCTCTCTATAATGTCTGAAAAGATATTCATCATACATCTCTAAAAGGTAATGTTCACACAAAATAATCCAAAGGGCATTCGTCGGTAGGAAAATGTCCCAAAGGGGAATGTGGATGTATTTTTATCTTGTTTTTTTGGGGCTATAAAAATTTGTTTATACCCAAAATATCCATCCAGAAAACAAAATAATTAATTTCCAGTAAGCTTATCAAGAATTTGATCTAAGAAGGGTATTAGAAAATGATCCTTCCTAGTGGCTAAATTGAGCTTTCTATAATCAATATAGTCACTCCACTTGGTCTCTTTTCTCACTTGAATTTGTTCATTTTTTTCATTTATTACTACAATGACACCTCTTTTTTTGGGACCACTTGGACCAAACCAACCCAATAACTATAAAAAATGAAGTATATAATACTAGTTTCCAGTAGATTAATTAACACTTCTCTTACAACCTATTTTATATTAGGATTCAGTCTTCTTTGACACTCTACTCTTGGTTTTTGGTTTGATTCTATAGGGATCTTGTGTATATATAAAGAAGGGTTAATCCATTTTATATCATCTATGGACCATCCAATTGCATATTTTAATTTCTTAAGAACACCCAAATTTTTTTTCTCTTAATTATATTTTAGTTTAGTAGAATTTATTACAGGAAATGTTGAATTTTCACCCAAAAATGAGTATTTTAGGTGTGTTGGAAGCAGTTTTAGCTCCAAAGTGGGTGCTTCTTCAGTTGAATGAAGTCTCTTGGGCCTGGTCAGAACAAGATCTTCAACATGTTTCTTATAAGGAGTTTGAAAAGTGAAAGGATTTTGAATTTCATACCTAGTTTTAATATTTCCTTCACTAATATCCAAAGTGGAAAACTCACTCTCATAAGTTTTGAGATCAAAATTCAGAATAATTATTAAAGAAAAATAATCCATTTGTTTTATTAACTCTCCCTTAACTAAATAAAATTGTTCAACATTATTTTTAGTAGTATAATCTACCTCAAGTTATCTTAAGAATTATTTAAGTTTAGAAACAGAAGATACATCTCTAGCTTGACTCTTGACTGTAGAAATAGGGTTGCTATCTAATTATGGAAAATTTTCTAGATTTTAAGTTTGAGAATATTCAATAATGTGTGCAATAACATTTTCAAAATACAAATTAATTTATTCATCCAAAGGTTTTTCTTTCAAATTCTTCTAAATTTTTAATTGTGTTTTCAGCTTCTAACAACTCCACTCGAGAACAATTTTCACCAAAAGATAGTCACTTAACATTTTTGAACACATTGAATTCCTCCTTTTTTCCTCAAACATAAAGATCAGATGACCCTTAGATACATCTATAAAAGTCCCTCCAGTGGCCAAGAAGGGCCTACCCAAGATGATGGGAACCTCTTGGTAACACTCCATGTCTAACATAAGAAAGGCAGTTGGTAAACATAGCTTTCCAACTCCAATATGTAGATCATCTACCATTCCTATACGATATGTGAATGAGTGGTCAATCAACTATAAAATAAAAGTGGTGGGTTGAAGGTCACCCAATCTCAACTGTTGAAACAATGAGAAAGGGAGTAGATTAATACTGGCACCTAAATCACATAGACAATTTAATTGACCACTATTCCCTAAATTACAAGGAATGACAAAGCTTATAGTATCCTTAATCTTGGGATGGATTTTTTTTTGAATAATAGCACTGCAATCATTAGTGAGGCTGTACGTAGCAAATTGTTCCAGATATTTTTTATTGGAAATAATTTTTTTAGATATCTTAAATAATAATAAATTTGAATCAGGGCTTGGATGAAAGGGATATTCACTTGGAGTTTGGTTAAAATCCCAAGGAAATGAAGAAGTTTAGACTTGTTGTTACTATTGGGTTTCAATTTTTTAGGGAAAGGAATGAGTGGGGAATAGTTTCTAAGAACATGTAACATCTCGACCCGGGTTCCACACACCAGTGCCACATGACCTAAAGTGCACCTCCCCATACGCTAGATGCTGCTGCTTAGTAGTGAGAGTCAATATACACCACGGGGAGACAATACCCTCTTTATCAGAGTATCATAATAATGAAAATAAATAAGAATAACCAAATGATATAACCAATAACCAAAAAAAACTAGTATCACATGATGAACAAAACAATAAATAAAATATCCAAAACCAAATATTAGATATGTATTTCCAAATATGTGTCAAGTGTCAATATGAAAAACCCAAAATAAATAAAGACACTGACAAATCCCAAGTAGGTCCCAAATAAAATATGGTTTCCTTATCCATGCTCCATCCCAACTTAGCCATCTAACATAGGACTCTTTCCCTTATCCTATCCTACAAACATGAATTATATTAGATTATTGATCATGAAACCCAAGTAGGGTGTGAGTACAACTAATTATTCTACCACCAACGATGTCTAAAACAATATCCAGTCAATAACGGTGTATACATTTTTATAAGGAATAAATCAAAATTCATAAAGTAAATAGTTATCACATTTCATTATTCTTTAATTAACCATATATGACCCCAGGTTTACAATGACACCCATAATATCAATACCTTCTTCGACCTGTGTCAGATTATGAACTATCCCCAAGGGATATCACATATAAAAACACCATGATTATCATATATAATTTCATTTAAAATCAAAACATGACCAACTGGAACCATAGTATAATGATAATCTCATGGGCGTAGAAGATCGTGTCTAACACCCCATGGGTATTTAGAGCCTATGTCCCTATCCCAGACCTCAACATCACATGGGTATTTGGAGCCTCTATCCTTGTACCACACTTGCTATATCATATGGGAATTCAAAGTCTTATTCATTTTCCCACACATCAATATCACATATGTGTATTTGGAGCCTTAGTCCCCGTCCCACACCTCAATGTCATATATATCTCAAATATAAAAAATATCACAATATATCACAAATCAAAATTCCAAAAGGTCAATAAAAATTAACCCTCTTATCAACATATCACATCATGGTATACCATTATCAATTTATACAATGTTAATCACTTTAATCACATGGAAATAATATGAACAATTCACCATTAATCCACTTATCAATATTTAGTCATATAAACAATTAACCCCTTTTTGGTTAATCCACCAATCCCATAACTCCCATTATTCAATCAATTACACATCTCAACAATTAACCAATTACATAATCCCAATATCCCATCAATTCCATAATCACAACATTTTTTTAATTAATTAACCAATTAATTAACCCAATTCATCCAATTCTAATTTCCCCAAATTCATCCCAATTAATTATCACATGTAAATTAAATTAAGTCAATTTAATCTCTGATGAAATTTCCCAATCATGGAAATTTAAATTCACTATCACATACATGTAATTAAATCAATACTATGGGATTTTCAGTTTAGACCACCTACCTCAATATTGATAATGAATGCTCACCATCAGAAATCCCCAATTGAATCAGAACAACCAAGATCACGATGAATAATGAGATCTAAATATGAAACCAAGATCCAAGATCAAATGGATTAGATCTATCAAAACCTAGATCTAGATCAATTACCAATAATGGAAAAAATACCTTTAAAGGATGATAGAAATATGAGAGATAGGGAGTAAACCATACAGGATGAGAATCTCTTACTGGTAGAGGTGCAGATCCATCAATGGATATTCGATTCATCAATAATAGAGGTTAAAAAGAATTATAACTTGTATGAGGGCCTCTAAAATTCATAGGAAATAGTTTAGGGTTGAGCTAGGGTGTTTTGGGATATAATATAGGGGTTTGGAAAAAATTTAATGAATTTTTAGGGGTTTAAATTTCTGCACGCATGGTTTCTTGCTCGGGGTGCATGATTTTCCCTTATTGTGCACCTAACCATATGCTTCCTCCCAAAGGGCTACAATATTACTATTAAGAGAGAACATGGTTTGAAAAACCATGATCCAACCATGTAATCCCCTTCTTCTTGGGTTTCTATGGTTTACTGGGATAGGGCACACAGTTTGGGAAAACCATGAGCTAATCATACACTACCCAATACCCTTCCAAAACTACCAAATTTCATCCAAATTTACCCAAGATAAAACCCAAAAAAATATACTCAAAAAAAGGTGAAAGAGTGCCTGAAAATGAAATCAAGAAATCCCCATAAAAGGTTGGGATCTTACAATCTCCCCACCTTATAAAATCTCATTCTCGAGCTGTACTCTCAAGCATCACTAAGATTTTGAGGTGAAAAGATCGGGACACTGATCCCACATATCCTCTTATATCTCCCATGTTTCCTTCTAAAAATGTCCATGTTTCCATAATACTTGAACTATCAACATAGTCTTTCCCTACAACACTTTCTCAATACGATCCAACACACGTATCAGATGCTCCTCAAAGAACACATCAGTCTCAAGCTCAACATCATCCACATCAATCACATGAGAAGGTTTAGGATGATACTGATGAAGTTTTGACACATGAAAAAAATCATGCATAACACTTTAATTCTATGGAATATCCAATCGGCATGCCACCGACCAGATTCTCTCCATAACCTAAAATGATCTAATAAACCTGGTCACTAACTTTCCATGTCTTTAAATCCTACGACGACCCAATCTAGGAGACACCTAGAGGAAAACATGATCACCCTTTGTAAACTCTAGGGGTCATCTATATCTATCAATATACAAATTCTACCTACTTTGAGCCATATCCATACACTTCCAAATTAGCTAAACTTGCTCCGATGTCTCCTATATGAGACTCAGTCCCAAAAACTCTAACTCACCCACCTTTATCTAACATTGAGGTGATCTACATGGCTTATAATAAAGAGCCTCATATGGTTCCATATGAATAGTTCCCTGATAACTATTGTTATATGAAAACTCCACAAGTGCTAGTTGATTCTCTCAAGACCTATGAAAGTCTAGAACACATGATCATAGCATATCCTCAAGAACATGTATAGTACATTCTGAATACTCATCTATTAATGGGTGGAATGTCATACTTAATAATATCTATGTACCTAATGCCTTCTACAATTCCTACCAGAAGCATGAAGTAAAATGAGTTTCATGGTCTAAAACTATACTCCATGGAACCCTGTGTAGACAGACTATCTCTCGAATGTACATATCTCCCAACTAATCCATTGAGAAAGTCTTCTGTATAGACAAGAAATGTGTTAATTTCATCATTTGTTCCACAACCACCCAAATAGTGTCATTCCTCCAAGTCATCCTCAGGAGACCCATAACAAAGTCCATAGTAATTTCATCCCATTTAAATTTCAAAATGGGAAAAAACTGTAGTAAACCACCAGGTTGTTGATGCTTGGACTTTACCTACTAATAGGTGTAGCATCATGTCACGAACCTTGAAATCTCCGTTTTCATGCTTGACCACCAATACCATCGATGTAGGTCATGGTACATTTTGGACAAAACTAGATATACCACCCACTTCGAGGCATGAAATTCATGCATCAGCTCCTCCCACAAACTTGTAGACACAACAGAATGATTCCTGACATTTATAATATTATCCTCATCTATAGTCCAGTTTGAAGGTGTCTTCCCACCTTTAAGGCTTTCCCCTAAGTCCAAACATTCTGGATCCTCATACTACCTCTCCCTGATCTAGCTTAAAAGTGTCGACACCACCAAAATTGATACTATATTCATATACTCTTGATCCTTATAAACCACAATATGAATATCAACTAGTAAGGTCATCATTTTCCACTCAACACTAGACTCCTGAACTGCCTGATTTTGAGTTTTCCTGCTAAAAGTGTCATAAACATTGTTTCCCTTCCTAGGTAAATAAGCTAGCTCAAAATCAAATGAATTCATATATTCAACCCACCTACACTATCAGAGATTGAAATCTAATTGGGAAATGATTTAATTTAAGCTCTTGTGGTCAGTATATATTGTAAACTTTTATATCAATAGGTAATGTCACAAAAAATTCAAAGGATAAACCACTATAGTTAAATCAAGTTCATACACAGGGTAATTTCATTCACGTGGCCTCAACTGGTGAGAACCATACATGGAAACTCAATCTACTCACATCAACATAGCTCCATGTTTGATCCTTAAAGGATCAAAAAACACCATGTGATCCTCACCTGGCTCGAGTGGGATCAAGATTGGTGCCATTGTCAAGCACTTCTTCAACTCCTGGAAGGCATACTTGCATGCTCCAGAACATTCAAAATTCATACTCTTATTGGTTAATCCTGAAAGTGGTGCTTCCAAATAGGAAAATTCTTGGATGATCCTTTGATAATAACCCGTTAATCCCAGAAAACTGCGGATATCAAAAAAATTCTTGGGATGCTCCTAAGAAACCACTGCCTGCACTTTCTTTGGGTCCACTAACACACCTTCCTATGAGATGATGTGACCAAAGAAGTGTAATCGATCAGTTTAGAATTGAAACTTAGATAGCTTGGCATATATATGATGCTCTCTTAGTATACTAAAGATGATGTCAAGATATTGGGCATGATCATCACGAGTCTTGGAGTACACCAAGATGTCATCTAAAATCACAACCAATAACTAATCCAGGTATGGATGGAATATTTAGTTAATTAAGTACATAAACACTTCTGGTGAATTCATTATCTTGAACGACATCATGTTGAACTCATATAGTCTATACCCATTTCTGATAGTAGTCCTCGGTATATCAGAAGGTAAAAATCTCAACTGATGATACCCTGATCTCAATTCAATCTTCAAAAAAAAAACAAGATCACATAAAATGGTCAAATAGATCATCGATACATGGAAAAGGATACTGGTTCTTCACCATCATCTGGTTCAAATTTTGGTAATCGAAACACAAGCGCAAACACCTACCAGCCTTCTTTGAAAACAAGTTTGGAGAACCCCAAGGTGACATACTTGGATGGATAAACCCCTTATCCATAAACTCTTCCAATTGAGTCTTAAGCTCTTGAATCTCTATTAGTGAAATTTGGTAAGGTGTAATAGAAACTTGATCAGCCCCCCAACATGATATCAATGGTAAATTCTATATCTCTCTCAGGTGGCAGCCCTGAGAAGTTCTTAGGAAACACATCATGGAACCTATCCACTATGGGTGGAAAGACATCCTGTTTCACACCCCCATCATCCAGAAATAAACTTTAAACTTGGGTGGTGATCTCCCCCAGTCTCTAATGAATTGGACTTGTATGACCCTCCTAGATATCCCACTCTACATGATAAATATAATTTCCACCCTCAAGAGATGTAAAATTCAATCTCTTACGGTAACAATCTATGTGGTCTCAATATGCTACTAACTAGTCCATTCTTGTAATTAGGTTGAAGATTAACATATATATTATGTAGATATACCGTAGAAAACAATACTCCCCAACCCTGGGAGAACACCCCTTGTGAAAATAGATGTATCTAGACTATACCCCCAATGGTGTATCGATCATCACAACCCCACTCACAAACTCTACTGTCAGACTCATACCATTCACAAGTTGTGTAGATATAAAAAAATGAGAGGCACCAATATCAAATAAGGAACTATAAAGCGTAGAAGCTTTAAGAATAGTACTTTTAACTGCTGATGGTCTAGGCTCGCCATCCATAAGAGTAGGCCGAACTTTATGTAACTGTGTTGCCCCTCTTCCTTGTGATGCAGTCTGAGTCCCATGAGTTTCACCACTCTACTGATACAATAACTCCTACCTAGAAGCACCATACCCACTGTCTCGATTTCCATGTCCAGTATAACTCCAACTACCAAATTGACATAATGTAGAATATTTACTTCCCATACTATAAATAAGCCTAGTTGGTCCACCATTACCCATATTTTGTGAGTTACTGTAGAACCTATGTATATTTACCATTCCACCACAAGATCTTCACTCTACTGGTGGTTGGGGAAAATGTTTATGAAAGTGGACTGACCTTTTGCACTAGTGGAAAAGCACTCGGGTAAGATCCAGTAATTGATATGTCTCCCTAGAAACTCTTCTTTCCACTTATTTGGTCAACATTCTCATAATGACAATTCCTACCCTCAGAATACATACCTCCTGACCATCTAGAAGAAACCACATATCCTCCACTGGAAGCCTCCTTTAGGTTCCCCTTAGACATGAGAGCCCAATACACTACCTTAGTAAACTTCTTTAACCAAAAGATGTTAACTTAGGACTTAATTTCACATTTAGGTCCATCCTGGAAATGCCTTGCCATAACTGTCTCATCCCCTGGTAGCGCTAGAGAAAAACACTACAAGTTAGTAAAGAAATTGGTATAGTCCATCACAAACATACTTCCCCAGGCCAACCACATGAAATCAACTACCCTCTCCTACCTCAATGCCTTTGAATAAAAGTACTCCATGAACTTCTCCAAAACTTCCTTCCACACAATACTATCTTCTTGCCTAGTACAGACAAAACATCACACCAGTGATTTATTGATCCTTGTATCATATAAGAATCCAACTTGACTCTCTTCTCAGTAGGAGTCTCTAAATGGTCAAGTATATTCTGGATGAACTCAATCCAAAAATCTGCTACCATAGTTCCACCCTATCTGATGAAAGTCAGAGGGTGCTATAACTAAAACTCTCATGTCAGTCTAGAAATACTCATCACAACCCACTCTGGGTATCTCCCCATAACTTGTAGGAATCAAGAAAAGTTCTCACATAAATTCTCTCGAGCTCCTTCACCCAACACTATTGGTGCCTTAGGTTCCACTACTAGAGGATCATTTCCAACCATATCCTCTTGTCATCCTATTAAAAAACATAATCATGGAGGCATATCTCTACAATTAAAAACACATATATTAAGACACATAATGAAATATTAACACATTTAACAAAATGGATTTCACATATAGCCATAAAAATTTATTCACCTTTTTCATCACTCGGTCAAAACTGAGACACTATCACTACCCTTAACCATCCTACCTCTAGGTCATGGTTAACAAATGGTAAGCACATTATCATTTATAGTTTCTCATTAAACACCCAATTATTCACATTTTAATCATTTTAAAACTTTAAATTCTATATTAGGCACTATTTTTAGTTCAAATACACAAGCAATGAAAAAATTTCAATTCCAACAACTTACCCAAAACCTGTTTTTTCGTGCATGACTAGAAATGATGCATGTCATAATAAATCCCAAGTGCCTAGAATAATGCATGAATACTCAACTCTCATGCCATACCGATCCATGATTTAAATCTTAGAAATCTCAAAAACAAGAATCAAATCACACAACAAGTGCATCACTCAAGGTGAAATAACATCCAACTGTAACAATGCACATCAATAACAAAAATCCCACCTTTGGTACTTGGGTTTTCCTTTATACATGGGTTGGATAATCCCATAAAAAATCACATGACCAAGGCCCAACTATTCCTAGTCTTCTACCTACCTTTCCAAAATAGTAAGATAAAGTAAAATAAAAGAAACCTATCTTTGATACCACTTTGTAACATCCTGGCCTAGGTGCCACACACCGGTGCCCCAATCCGGTCAGTTACATGACCTCAAGTGAGCCTCCCCGTATGCTAGAGGTTACTGACTAGTAGTGAGGGTATGATATATAACATGGGGATATTATACCCACTTTATCAAAGCAGCACAACAATAAGAATAAACAAATGATATAACTAATAACCAAACCAAACCTATATCACATGATGACCAAAATAGGAAATATAATATCCAAAAAACAAATAACAGATATGTGATTCCAAATACATGTCAATTATCAATATGAAAAACCCAAAATAAATACACTGACAACTCCCAAGCAAGTCCCAAATCATTCCTAATTCCATCATCCATGATCTATCCCAACTTAGCCATCTAACATAAGACTCTTTCCCTTATCTTGTCCTACAAACATGAATCCTATTCAGGTATCGATTAGGAAGCCCAGGTAGGGTGTGAGTACAACTCAATAGGCCACCACCAATGGCGTCTAAAATAATATCCAATCAATAACAGTGTATGCAGTTGTATAAGGAATAAAGTGCAATGCATAAAGTAAACAATCATCACATTTCACTATTCTTTAATTAATCACATATTACCTCAAGTTTATAATGAAACCCATACTATCAATACCTACTTCATCCTATGCTAGAGTCTGAACTATCCCCAAGGGATATCACATATAACAATACCATGGTTATCATTTATCATTTAATTTCAAATCATAACACAACCAATTGGAACCATAGTCCAATACTAATATAATGGGCATAAAACATCGTGTCTAACACCCTGTGGGTATTTGGAGCCTCTGTCCCTATCTCACACCTCAATATCACATGGGTATTTTGAGCCTTAGTTCCTGTCCCATTCTTGCTATCTCATATGGGAATTTAGAGCCTCAGTCTATGCCCCACACCTTAATATCACATATGGGTATTTATATCCTCAATACCTATCCCACACTCATTAATACATATGGGTATTTGGAGCCTCAGTCCCTATCCCATGCCTCAATGTTACATATATGGACAAATATTGATAAGTGGATTAAGGGTAAATTGTTCATATTATTTCCATGTGGTTAAAGTGATAAAATTTGTATAAATCGATAATGGTATACCATGATGTGATATATTTATAAGAGGGTTAATGTTGATTAACCTTATAAAATTGTGATTTGTGTGATATTGTGATATTTTTGATATTTGTGATATATGTGACATTGAGGTGTAAGACAAGGAATGAGGCTCCAAATACCCATATGTATTAAAAAGTGTGGGACAGGGGATAAGGCTCCAAATACCTATACGTGATATTGAGGTGTGGGATAGGGACTAAGGCTCCAATTTCCCATATGAGATAACAAGTGAGGGACATGGATAAAGGCTCTAAATACCCACAAGGTGTTAGACATGACGTTCTACACCCATGATATTGGTATTGAACTATGGTTCCAATTTTCCGTGTTATGATTTTAAATGAAATGATAAATGATAACCATGGTATTATTATATATGATATCCATTTGGGGGTAGTTCAGACTTTGGAATGAGCCAAAGTAGGTATTGATAGTGTGGGTGTCATTATGAACCCAGGGTCATATGTGGTTAATTAAAGAATAATGAAATGTGATAACTATTTACTTTATGCATCATGATTTATTCCTTATACAACTTCATACACTATTATTGACTGGATATTGTTTTAGATATCATTGGTGGTGTCCTATTAAGTTGTACTCACAGCCTATCTATGCTGGCTGATCGACATATGATAGACTTCATGTTTATAGGACAGGATAAGGGAAAGAGTCTTATGTTAGATGATTGAGTTGGGATGGAGCATGGATAGGGGAACCAATTGTGATTCAGGACCCACTTACGATTTTTCAGTGTCTTTATTTATTTTTTATTTTTCATATTGACACTTGAAACATATTTGGAATGAATTTCTACTATTTAGTTTTGGATATTGTATTTCTTGTTTTGGTCTTTATGTGATACTAGTTTGGTTTGGTTATTGGTTATATCATTTGATTATTCTTATTTATTTATGCTTTTGTGCTGATTTTATAAAGTGGGTATAGTCTCCCCATGTTTTATATAAGACCCTCACTATGAGTTAGCAGCCTATGGCATATGAGGAGACACACTTGAGGTTATGTAACTGACTGAATTCGGGCATTGGTGTGCGGTACCCGAGTCAGGACATTACAAAATAAAAGACATATCCTCTATTTATTCAATAACTTTCTCCTTACCCTTATTCTTATTTGGTTTAGAAAAAAATTTCATCTTGTATTTCAGGTGAAACATTGAGATTTTCTTCATTTTTAAAAATTTTCTTCTCATTTACAGACTATGTGTATTGTAGATTTTTATTTCCAGATTCACAATGTTTTTCAGTTTGAGAAATTATAAAGTCTTTTCTAGCTTATGTTTGAGTATTTATCCCACTTATTATGACACCACCCATGAAATTTTCCCTAGGGTTAATTCTAGTCATGCTTGGTAGTTTTCCCCTATCCTTAGATGTCATGTTTTTAGATAATTGGACCATTTTTAATTCCAGATTTTGAATTATAGAATCATCTTCAGCCTTATTAGATTCATGTTATGATTTTTGAGAGTCAATATTAGCCTCTTGAGACTCAAATATTTTTAACATTTGGTCTATTCTATCAGGCATATTCCCCTCAAAATTCCCTTGGTAATTGGATGAATTTATCCTCTATTGATTTTGGAACTACTGTCTGGGTTGGTTTTTGTAGCCAGATATAGCAGGTTGTTTTATCATGCCTGTTCTTTTCAGAATAAATTAGTATGGTTCCTATAGCCTTGGTTGTAGTTGTTTGAAAAGGGGTTATCTTTGTTAGGAATCCTAAGACCATAATTTAAAAAATCGACATTTTATTATTGTTGGTATGAAATGTCAAAGTTTAGACACAAATTTTCAGTGTACCCAAACATCCCACACTAAGCACACTACTCTCTAAGATATTGGTTCTGGTTTTGATAACCCACTTGGTTTATAGTTTTTTTTTGTCATTTTGGTTCATTAGATATTGAAGTTAATATTTAATTTCAGCTAGCTGGGAATTTTCATATACCCTATACCATAATTATTTACCATTCCATAACCATTAGTTTGCATCCATCCATTCTAAAATTATATGATCATTCACCATCCATTCACTGAAACAAATAGAGGAGCAGACAACTGAGTTGGGAGCAGGAATCAGATCCGGAATCGGAGCTGGAGGTGGGGAGTAACCTCACTTGGGATGCTTCTTCACCTCTTTCTTCTTTTTCTACAAATTTATATTTCCCCAAACATGAGTAACTAAAATGCTTAGGTGAGTTAGGCTAGGATGAACTGAATATCACTTTATCCATTATGCTTTTATTAGTTTAATTGTTTAGGGAATTTCTAAGCTCGATGTTCTTTTTTTTACTTATGAGCATTGTTTTTTACTAACCAATAACTAACAAGTGAGGGAAGTGATTTATTTTCACCTTGGATCATTGAATGAAGTACCAAAAATTAGAAAAGGTCATTGATCTCTTATCCATAATAAATGTATTAATTCAAAAGTTAATATCAAAAGATCAAGGCTCAAGAAGGTTCATCGAGCTGTGAAAATTCACTGAAGTGACAACTCAGCGAATCTTCAGATTTTCTCAAGAACTAGATAATTTAATTAAATTGAGTATAATAAGATAACATCTCTTCACTATTTAAAAATAGCCCAAGGAACCTAAATTTATCCATCCTTATATGCTCTCTGTTTTGATCCCAGTAGTCACTACATCACACCATTTCAAACTTCACTTTCACTTTCACCCACTAAATCAAGTGAACTCGTATAAGCATGATATAGTGTTTAAAGGGGTCTATAAATAAGCATCGAGAAGTGGACTGAACCCAATCATGTGATTTGTCTTGGTGGAGTCATCCTTGGAATATAAACTATATAATTTATTTATTTGATTTAAAATTAATTATTTGAAATTAACAGGAGGTAACTTGAGCCCATCCAAGGTGACCCAAAAGGAATCCCATGTATCACTAGAGGGGGACTAAAAATATCCAACATCATAAGAGTCCATCCAAAGTGATCCATAAATGGAATCCCAAGTATCACTCTCATCCTAGCGTGAAATAAACCCTCTGAGCCCATCCCTGATATCTCATAAAGGGGACCAAGTATCACTCGTGGCCTAGTGTAACCATCTAACCACCAATCCCATCCGTGATGTCTCCCCTAGAAAGCTGGTATCACTCATACAGAGGTAAGGAAAACACACGATGATCCCATCCAAGGCATACCAAGTATCACTCCTATCATATTTACCATTTATTAACAAATTCTAATTAGAAAGCATGATGATCACTTCCATGGTGATCCATAAATGGAATCCCAAGTATTTATGATGGCTTGTTATGAAAGAAGGTTTATCTATCAATGACTTATAAAATTTAATAATCATGTAATTCATAATACTTTATTCAAGGTTGGATAATTTATTTAATTAAATTAAGGAAATCAATGACATAAAGCACAGGGGCCTAACACATGGCCAATCATATTTCTTAATTCATTTCACATTTTGATACATTTATAACAAGAGAAAACATACCTCAAAAGGTTTTTAAACAATCTAAGGTAAAGGGAAACTAGGCCTTTAAGGGAAGTCACACCAATAGGGGTGTCTTACGTTAAGGCAAAAAACCAAGGTGTTGATTCACCGCTAGCTAGGACCATATCGAGCATGGTAAACTATTAAATTTAATTTATTAAAAATTCAAGAGGTGTATTCAAAAAATTAAGACATGTGGAATAATGATGCATGATATAAATACTACCAAACATGTGGGAAAAGAACTAGACCACCAACCTTAGTTCCATAGCACTCTTCTCGTCTAGTGTCGACCCTTTAATCTAGCTAGAATGGGATAAATTAGAAGAACGGACTAAAACCATGAAAATAGGGAATATGAGATTGAACAAAAAAATCACAAAATATGGGAAGATAAAAAATTGAAGGAATGAATAAGAATAGAGAGCTTACCATTGTGGATCCAACACAGCCGATATTGAAGAAAACGAAGTCCAGACGGAGGAGGAAGAGGGATACCTAACTTAGGCATGGAGGAGGTATCTTGAGTGGCTCCTCTTCCATGTGGGAGAAAAGGAGGCCTCTATTAAAATGAGCCCCTTACCATTAAAAATAATAAGGATTGGGAATTTACATGGTGTGTAAGATTTACACATCATGTAAAGCTCTAGTTTCTTCCTCCCAGGGAAAACCCAGTTCATGAAGTGCAGGGGGCCTGGATAACCCTTACACATTTTGTATATAATACACACTGTGTATTTAAATTACACACCATGTATTTTTACTACAATCAACCTTTTACACCTCCACTACCTCCTTTCTTGAAATGAGTCGACTGACCCTTAGGTGAAGTTTTCGGTTTTAACCACAAATAAAAAGAAAACATACCTTACTGAAAGATGAGACGTTACAATCTCTACTTCTTAAAAAAATCATCCTTGAGTTTCCCTTCTGAGGGTCATAAAGCATCATTTGAGAAAAGTTTTGGCCAATAATCTACATCATCCTCTCTCTCCTAGGTCTCTTCCTATACATGATTGTGTTTCCAAAACACCATTACTAGTAGAACTTACCTACCTCAGAGAGCCTTCATGCTCTAATAAATAATATGTATCGAATGCTCCTCAAAGGATTAATATGATTCTAGCTCAATATCCTTAGGGTCAAATGAATGAGATGGGTCATAATGATAATGAAGAAGTTGTGATACATGGAATACATCATGCATGGAATGATACCTCTATCACTACAAGAAAACTACCGTTTAGCGGCGGTTTTTTCGTGGCAGTTTTAAAAACCGCTGCTAAATGTGTTTCGGGCCGCCATTTCACGGTAGTTTTTAAACCGCCGCGAAAAAACCGCCGCGAAATGCCATAATTTTTTTTATTTATTTTTTATTTTTTTCAAGGATTATTGGCGATTTTTTAAAAAACCACCGTGAAATAGTAGCGGTTTCGGTAAAACCGCCGCGAAATGGAAGGAAAAAATAAAAAAACACGAGAAACCCCGAAATCACTAAAACGACCATAACTTTTGATCCGAGTGTCCGTTGGAGCGCCACGACCAGTAAAATTGAAGCTCATAAAGAGATCTAGTGGCACATATAATAAAAAACGTGAGAAATTCTAAGGTGTGGAAGATATTAGAGTTATAAGAAAGTTGAAAAAAGTTCTCCAACTTCAAACGACCATAACTTTCGCTCCGGGTGTCCGTTTGGACTCTACCACATATCAAATCAAAGCTAGCGAAGAGAGATACACAAAAGTTTAATAGAAGAATGCTTCTATTGTGTTTTTAAACCCCAAAAACCCATAAGAAGGCCTCCAAAACCTCATTTTCGTCACCAGTGTCCCGTCGAACTTGTCTTCAAACAGACTTAACTTTAGATCTGAATGTCAGTTCGAACTCCTCCACCTTCCAGATCATAGATCATTCCATGAGCTTCAGTTTGACTGGTCGCGACGCCCACATGCACTCTTGGATCATATGTTATGGCCTTTTTAGTGGGTATCGGGTTTGTTATGTTTTTCGATGCCTCGTTTCTAGCACCCGTTCCCCGTCAGCTTTTTTTTAAATGGTCGTAACTTCCAATCCGCCTGTCCATTCGGACTCTTTCACCTTTCAGGTCGAAGATAATTTCAGGAACTTTGATTTGACAGGTCGCGGATCTAAAACGGACTCTCGGATCATAAGTTATCTCCGTTAATGTGAGTCCAATGTTTTTGTCTCCTTATGACCGTTTTGACGGGTTTTAACAGTTGCTCTATTTATTACTGTTTATTTGGGTTTCCATGACTTTTTATGTTTATCAATGGTTTTTTTGTGGGTTGTTATGATGATTATGTTGAATTATTAAGGGGTTTTCCAGAGTTGTCACGAGTTTTCATGCGTTCTCATTCTTTCTAATGCACCATTCTTCATATGCTTCTCCATCCGTTTTCATGCGTTTTCATGATTTTTCATCCCTTATCATGTCTTTTCATACTTTTTCATGTGTTTCCTTTATTATTTATTATTTATTATTTATTATTTATAATATACTTTAATTTATTTATTATCTATTATTTGTAACTGGTTATTTATTATTTATTATTTATATTTATTTATTATTTATTATTTTTATTTATTTATTATTTATTATTTATATTTATTTATTATTTATATTTACTTATTATTTATTATTTATTATTAATTATTTATTATTATTAATAATAAAATATTAATAATAATAATAATATTTGTTACTGGTTATTTATTATTTATTATTTATATTTATTATTTATATTTATTATTTATTATTTATTATTTATTATTTATATTTATTTATTATTTATATTTATTTATTATTTATATTTATTTATTATTTATATTTATTTATTATTTATTATTTATTATTTATTATTATTTATATTTATTTATTATTTATTATTTATTATTTATTATTTATTATTTATATTTACTTATTATTTATTATTTATATTTATTTATTATTTATTATTTATATTTATATTTATATTTATTTATTATTTATTATTTATATTTATTTATTATTTATTATTTATTATTTATTTATTATTTATATTTATTTATTATTTATTATTTATATTTATTTATTATTTATTATTTATATTTATTTATTATTTATATTTATTTATTATTTATTATTTATTATTTATTATTTATATTTATTTATTATTTATTATTTATTATTTATATTTATTATTTACATTTATTTATTATTTATATTTATTTATTATTTATTATTTATTATTTATTATTGTTTTATTTATATTTATTTATTATTTATTATTTATTATTTATATTTATTTATTATTTATTATTTGTATCTATTATTTATTTATTATTTATTATTTATTATTTATTATTTATTATTTATTATTTATTATTTATTATTAATTATTTATATTTATTAATTATTTATATTTATTAATTATTAATTATTAATTATTAATATTTATTTATTATTTATTATTTAGTATTTAGTATTTATTATTTATATTTATTTATTATTTATTATTTATTATTTATTATTTATTATTTATATTTATTTATTATTTATTATTTATATTTATTTATTATTTATTATTTATTATTTATATTTATTTATTATTTATTATTTATTATTTATTATTTATTATTTATTATTTATTTCTTATTATTTATTATTTATATTTATTAATTATTAATTATTTATTAATTATTTATTATTTATATTTATTTATTATTTATTATTTATTTATTATTTATTATTTATTATTTATTATTTATATTTATTAATTATTAATTATTAATTATTAATTATTAATTATTAATTATTAATTATTTATATTTATTAATTATTTATATTTATTAATTATTAATTATTTATGTTTATTTATTATTTATTATTTATATTTATTTATTATTTATTATTTATTATTTATTATTGATATTTATTTATTATTTATTATTTACTATTTATTATTTATTATTATTGAGTTTATATCTATTATTTATGTATTATTTGTTTTTTCAATTAATATATATAATTATATTAAATTCTATTTATTAACAACATGACGAGCTTGCTGGAGTGGTAGTCTTTGGAAAATATGCAAGAGGTTAGGGGTTCAAATCTCACCAAACGCATAAATAAATAAAATAAATAAAATAAATAAAATAAATAGAATAAATAGAATAAATAGAATAAATAGAATAAATAGAATAAATAGAATAAATAGAATAAATAGAATAAATAGAATAAATAGAATAAATAGAATAAATAGAATAAATAGAATAAATAGAAAATAAATAGAAAACAAATAGAAAATAAATAGAAAATAAATAGAAAATAAATAGAAAATAAATAGAAAATAAATAGAAAATAAATAGAAAATAAATATAAAATAAATAGAAAATAAATAGAAAATAAATAGAAAATAAATAGAAAATAAATAGAAAATAAATAGAAAATAAATAGAAAATAAATAGAAAATAAATAGAAAATAAATAGAAAATAAATAGAAAATAAATAGAAAATAAATAGAAAATAAATAGAAAATAAATAGAAAATAAATAGAAAATAAATAGAAAATAAATAGAAAATAAATAGAAAATAAATAGAAAATAAATAGAAAATAAATAGAAAATAAATAGAAAATAAAAAAGCTAAATCATTTATAGGCGGTTTAAACCACCGCGAAACGTTCTGCGGTGGTTTTAAAAACCGCCGCGAATAGTTTCCCGACGCATGATTTCTCGACGGTTTTTCAAAACCGTCGCCAATCTATTTAGCGGCGGTTTAAACCACCGCGAAACAAAAAAAACCGCCACTAAATCGTGATTTTGCCATAGTGTGTGGTAAGGCTAACCGGTAGCCTACCAGCCTGGTTCTCTCCATGATCTCGAAAGGCCTGACATAAAGAGGTGATATCTTTCCCTATCTTCAAATCCTTTTGTGACCCAATCTAGGTGATACCCACAAAAATACCCAATGTACCACCTCGAACTATAGAGGTCGATGATGAACCGTCGCCAATCTATTTGGCGGCGGTTTAAACCGCCGCGAAATGAAAAAAAAACCGCCGCTAAATCATGATTTTGCCGTAATGTGTGGTAAGGCTAATCGGTAGCCTACCAGCCTGGCTCTCTCCATGATCTTGAAAGGCCTGACATAAAGAGGTGATATCTTTCCCTATCTTCGAATACTTTTGTGACCCAATCTAGGTGATACCCACAAAAATACCCAATGTACCACCTCGAACTATAGAGGTCGATGATGACGATTGGTATAAGGCTTCCACCTAGACTAAGTTGTATCCATATGCTTCTAAATCAGTTGTACTTTCTCTGAAGTATCCTGAATGAGATGAGGAACCATTAGCA
This sequence comes from Viscum album, assembly GCA_963277665.1. Taxonomy (NCBI): domain Eukaryota; kingdom Viridiplantae; phylum Streptophyta; class Magnoliopsida; order Santalales; family Viscaceae; genus Viscum; species Viscum album. The sequence goes on along the minus strand of OY728132.1, from coordinate 750,255,470 downwards.
CTACCTCACCTTTCTTTAACCAGCATAGAGGTAAATAGAATGGACTACTATAAAGGTCCTCATAGGGAGCCATCTGAATCGTTTCTTGAAATATGTTATTGTAGGAAACTTCAACCAGAGGTATATGTTTTTCCCATGAACCTCTAAAATCAAGGATGCATGCCCGGAGCATGTCCTCTAACACCCGTTTCGTCAACTCAGACCATCCATTGGTCTGAGGGTGATACATTGTACTCAATAGCACCTATGAACCCAATGCCTTTTATAACCCCTTTTAGAACCGTGATGTAAACCGGACATCTCAGTCCGATATGATAGAATGGGGGACACCATGAAGGTGCACAATCTCTCAAATATAAAGCCTCCCAAGCTCATCAATTGAGAAGGTATCTTGGATAGGTAGGAAGTGTGTGACCTTGGTCAACCTGTCTACGATCACCCATACTGCATCACTTCCTCAAGGAGATATAGGAAAGTGACATGTTAATCGTTAAAACATTCTTAGTTTAATTATTTATTAAACTTACAAGAATTAATAAAGTGGGAGTAAGAGTTTCTATCCACATGGAAGGTGTGTATATAAACATTTTAAAATAAACCACTGTATACAATGTTTGAAACCCTTTTTTGTTTACTTTTAATTTTTTAATGAAAGAGAATAATGATGATTCATTGATTTTTTATAGAATTAGACAAAGTATAAAAAGTTATGATCAACATTAGAATAATAAATTGGTAAATATGATCAAGAAAGATGCATGGGGATAATTAACACTACTGGTTTGAAATGGGTTTCTTCATTCATGGAAAATTAATTGAATTTTTATTCTTGAAAATGGGTTTGATTAATCCCCCTCACTAGGAGATTAAACATGTAGATTAATGAATCTTGGATTTTACCACTTAAAGAAACATAAAAAACAATGAGTTTTAAAAAAAATCCATGAGAAAAATATCACTGATTGTTTCAAAAGTTTTGAAATAAATTTTGAGATATGAAAAACAATATTAAAGGATTCAACATAAATCTTTTAGATTGATTCTAATTCTTAAAAGAAGCCACAAAGAAGATAAAAATATTAAACCTATGGAATTAAATCCCTTGAGGAAAGAGTTTTATCTAAGGATCATATCTAATTCAAGAACATGTAATTTCAATTACAAAATAAATGAATGAAGAAAAAGAGAGAAGAGTTCTCCCTCAGTCACTATCTATATTGCTATGTTCTGTTCTTCTCCTCGTCCTCCTAGGTGAGGTTCAATCTGCCTGCCTCTATCTCTGCCTCTCTCCATCATTGCAAGTCTCTGAATGTGAATTTTATAGAATATCTTGTTTAGGTTGACTGCCTCTCGACTTAACCTCCATCATTTTATGTTTTATCACCAACATCTCTTGTTGGATTAGACCAATCTTCTCTAATTCCCTGAATGATTTTCCCTATTTTATTTAATCTTCATGACATTAACAAATCCCTTCTTATAGAATCCATGCAGTTGTGACTCTTGAATATCGATGAAAAAACAACTTGATTTTTCACAACAATCAATAAAAATAGTTAATACATTATTATTATTATAAAAATATAACTTTTTTAATTATATTTAATAATATTATTGTTACAATAAATATATAAATATTAATAAAAATATTTATATATACACTTTTTATTATTGTTTAAATTATATAATTAAATATTTATAAATAAATATATTATCATTTTTTATTATTATATTTAAATATATATCATGTAGTTATGTAAATTAATTTATATTTATTTGTTATTGTTATTATTATTTATTTATTTATTATTATTATATTATCTTTTTATTATATTTGTTTCTTGTCCTCTACCAGCTACCCCGCATGGGTTTTCTTCCTCCAAGAAGGAGGAGAGATCCAATGGCCTCAACTCCTCCAACAATAGTGACCGATGACTCAATTGCATAGACCAACCTTTAAATGGTATATCTGCGATCGTCTTTAGATTTGGTGCAGTGGAGGTATTCAACTTGATGAATTGGAGAATCATTAGGGTTTGATTTGGATGTTCTTCATCGGGTATTGTGGTGAGATCTTAGTTTAGGTTCATAATCAATATATGGCGTTAACCAGTTGTTAACTTTGATTCTTGGGTTCAACATTGCCGATGGATCGTCTAAAATCAAATTCACACAGTGAGACTCAGAAGTTGTTCTCTAGAGATGGTGCATCTGAATCAGGTGGGGGTAGTCGAGGGTTTCACAGCTTAAAGTTAATCTATCAGTGGCCACTAGTAGATCTACTGAGGTGAGTCTGGGAGGAATATTGGGTGATCTGGTGTGTGGCGAGCTCAATAAAAGCAGTTCTAGAGGAAGATGATTGTGGTGGCACATCAACAGATGCAGGGGTAGAAAAAGAGGATCTGGTAGGGACCAATGGATCTTCTGGTTCACATGATGATATATTAGTAGTGAAATGGGGGATAAACACAACAGTGGATGGATCTCGGTTGAGCAGATGGTTTGGGTTGACGATGTTAGTGGTGGATCAGGCAGAGATATCGATAGATGGTGGATGTAGAAATGAGGTTGATGGTAAATCCTGTGAAATAAGGGAGGCTGGAGGTAACACAAAAAGGCACCGGTACATAGAGGTCGGCGATAGATCCCTTACTCCAGTAGTGGATCTATGGATTGTACCAGTATATGATCTGCACAAGTAGTAGTCACCGGTAGATCAATCACTGATAGCAATTCCACTTAAATAGAAAAATTAATTAAAATTAACAATTAACAATTAACAACATAAATTAAAACATTAAATTAGTTAAAAAACTAAATACGTAATTAATTAATTAATTAAAAGAAATTAAAATTAAAATATGAATAAATAAAAAGTCAAAACTACTAAACAATTAATTAAATTCATAGTATGATTACTAAAAATTTAAAACTATACTTTAATTAAAATAATAAAATTAAAATGAGAATCAATTAATTATTTTAAAAATCGAATTATAAGTTGAAATAATAAACTAAATTAAAATATGTTAAATTAATAATTAAAGCCAAATTAATTACTAAAATTTTAAATTAGAGTTCAAATATATTAAAATACAAAAAATATAAGATAAAAAATTAAATTAAATTTTCAGTAATTATGAATTAATCGAATTACTTAATAACAAAATAAATTAGAAATCACTTAAAATTAAAATTCTAAAAGAAAAAAAGAAAATAAAAAAAAGAAAATAAAGGCAAACTTAAGTAATAAATAATTAAGGGACAACGATTCAAAATTAAACATGAAAAAATGATCAATTTATTATTTAAATGACAAAACTACATAAGTTCATTTATTTAACAATTAAGGGTCAATTAATTAATTAAATCAACAAAAATTAATTAAAATATGTGAAAAAACAACTCATTTAAAGGCCACATCAAATTCCCCCATATTTAATCATCAATTTTACTCAATCAATTACTAATCAATTTCAATGGGAAATAATAAATCTCAAAGTTGAAAAACTGTAATGCCAAAAAGAATTGATCAAGTAAAAATGATTTTTCCCCATGAATCCTTTTGAGAAGAATGAATGTATTCCCTCTTAAAAGAAAAATGATTTTAGTGAAATATTTAATTACCGTTATACTAAAATGGTTATTTTTGAATTTTTTTGAATTGAATTAAACCAGCATCAATATGTATTTAAGTGAAACTTCCAAACTTCTCTTTACCTCCGAATGAGAAGACACACATAAATTAACACTTAAATAATTAGACACAACTAAATGGATGACTAGGTTCAATAAATACATGGAGGAATAAATAACCCATCTAAAAATTTTAGGTTAATGATAAAATAATGAAAGAATGAAGGAAATATGATCAACCTAGATTAGGAATTTCATTTCATAGATCTTGTAAATGCATGTATTATAAGTTTGATTTAATAATTTTTTTTCAATTTGATGATAGTTGTATAACATTGTCTCAAAAAATAATACCATGAAAAAATGATTTAAAGAGAATAGAAAATGATTTACTCAATTAAACTCATGGGGTAATTAAGATGTAACCTCTTTAAAGTGGTTTCACAACTTTCAAAATTAATAAAAATTTTGACCCACTGAAAGTGAAGAGAAAAACTAAAAAAAACAAATTTAAAAAAAATTTAAGGTATTTTATGGGTAAAAATTAAAGCACAAAATAGATCATATTAATAAAACACTCTCTCCCACACTTAAAACCCAAGTTTATCCTCAAAGTTGAATTCAAAGGTGAAAGAAAAACAATTTGACTTTTAAAGTTCAATATAAATTGTAAATTTCAATATTTTAATGGCATATTTAAAGGTCATAAGAAAGTTTAAATAAAAATGAGTTTTCCAAAATAAATATTTTTCAACCGATTAAGAAATTTTCATGAATTATCATTTAAAGAAAAATAAAAAAAAATTCAGTAAAGTTCTAACATTATCATGGTAAACATTGAATGCACAGTGAATATAGTGTCAACAATTGAAATTTTTTTTCAGTTATATTTTCAAAATCATAGAAAATAAAATTATAGACACCCTATAAATACAATCATATGTACTTTAACACTAACAACTAGGGGTACCACCCCCATACTTAATTTCATACCGTTAATAAATTTAAAATCAATGAATCTGAAATTTCTAGAAACAAATCAACATGTAGTACAATGGAAAAATGAAGAGAATAAAAAAGGACATATAAATTAAAGTAAGTACTCCCCTGATTAATTTTTATCTAGTGAGGTTCCAAAAAATATCTCCTTGTGATTTGAGAACAAATGGGAACTCTTCTCTTCTAATAACAACTCACCAACCTTCTTCTTTAAGAAAAAAATGACCAGGAAGACTAATAACTAAAATATAGTAGAAATTGATAGATAAATATAAATAAACAATAACACTTTATTCATAAGAGAAAAAAAACACATAAAGACCATGGGCTGACTCCCATAAATCACTGCATTTTAAGTATTTAGTTAGAATTTAGATGAAAATCAGTTTTAAAACTTGAAGATGGCATCTAATACCTTTGGATCCCCTTCAAAATAAAGTTTGATTCTTTGAAAATTTACCATCATTAGTATATTTTATTCCACAACTATTACAACTATTGAATTATTTAACACTCTAAGAATAGTGAATGGTCCAAACCACTTAGATTTCAACTTACCAAGAAAGAGATTAAGTCTGGAATTAAAGAGAAGGACCTTTTATCCATCCTTGAATTCTCTATTTTGAATAATAGAATCATGAAAAATCTTGGTCCTCTCTTTATAAATCCTATAATTTTTATAAGAATCTATCCTAATCTCATCCATATCACTGAGTTCTAGCAGTAACCTCTCTCCAATATTATTAAAATCAAAGTTTAAAGCCTTTACTTCCCAATATAACTTGTGTTGCAACTCTACAGGTAAATGGAAGCATTTACCAAATAACAACCTATATGGAGAAAAACCAATTAGTGATTTGAATATAGATCTTTAGGACCATAAAGAATCATCTAATTTCAAGGGCCAGTCCTTCCTAGAATTAGAGTATTTTTTCTCTAAAATCCGTTTCATCTCCTTGTTTAAAATTTCTACTTGTCCACTGAATTGTGGATGGTGCAAAGTTATAGTTCTATGGGCACAACCATATTTATCCACCAATTATTTAAAATTTTAATTCCTAAAATGGTTTCCATTATCAATAATGAAATCTCTAGGAACCCCAAACTTGAAAACATGTTTTTTAATGAATTTTATTACACTACTGACTTGATTATTGGGAAGTGCTACTACCTCAAACCACTTGGATACGTAGTCAAAAATTACTAAAATGTTCTCATTCCCATGAGATGATGGGAGTGGTCCCATAAAATCCAATCCCCAAACATCAAAAATATCAAATTCTAGAATACCATTCTGAGGAATCACCCACTTCCTTCCAACATTCCCTTACCTTTGGCATCTATAACAACCCACAACAAAACTCCTAACATCCTTGAATAAGGAAGGATAATAAAATCTAGTTTGAAGTAATTTTTGGGCTATCCTGTCTCCACCATGATTTCTTCCCTAAGGTGAGGAGTTACAACTATCCAGTATTGGAAACATTTATTCTTTTGGAATACACCTTCTTAGAATTCCATCAGCACACCTTCTAAAAAGTAAAGGGTTATCCCAAAGATAACACCTCAACGCTAAAATGAACTTGTTCCTTTGATTGTTTAAAAAATACTTAGGAATTACACTTGATTCCAAAATGGTTGAAAATTATTTAAATCAGGAAACTGCTTAATAGAGACAGTGAACAACTTCTCATCAGGAAAGGAAGAATTAATCTCCCTTGGATCTTGACACCGGGTATTGTAAAACCTATAAATATGATGTGCAACTACATTATCATCTCCTTGTTTGTCTTTAATATCTATATCAAACTCTTGTAATAAGATAATACACCTAATGAGTCTAGGTATGGCCTCTTTATTTGACAATAAATACTTTCAGGCAATGGTTTGTAAATATTATGAGTTTGGAACCAAAGTGGTATTGCTTAATTTTTTCTAGAGAAAAAATCACAACTAAAAACTCCTTCTCTGTAGTGATGTAGTTAATTTTTTATTCATCTAGAATTTTAATAGAATAATAAACCACATGTAACCTCTTATCTATCCTCTATCCTAAGACATCTCTAACAACCATATCACTTTCATCACACAACATTTCAAAGGGTAATTTCCAATCAGGTGTAGTTATGATGGGTGATGAAGTGAGTTTTTATTTAAGTAAATTAAATGATTCTAAGAAATTTTTATCAAATAGAAAGGGGGAATCATTTAAAAGAAGAGATAAAATGGGGTTTATTATTTTATAAAAATCTTTTATAAACCTTCGGTAAAAACCAACATGCCCTAAGAATCTTCTAACACCCCTAACATTTTCAAGAGGGGGTAATTTTTTAAGTACTTCAATATTGGAAGTTTCCACACATAAAACCCTCTTGTACACTTTATGTCCCAAAAAAACACCTTTAGTGACCATAAAATAACATTTCTCCCAGTTTATAACTAATTTAGTCTCTAATAATCTCTCTAAAACAAATTTTAGATTTACTAAATAGATCTCAAATGTGATACCAACAATGGAGAAGTCATCCATGAATACCTCAACGAACCTCTCTATAATGTAAAAAAATATAACCATCATATATATTTGAAAGGAATAATGTACACTACATAATACAAAGGGCATTCGTTGGTAGGAAAATTTCTCAAAGGGGCATGTGAACATAGTTTTATTTTGATCCTCTAGGGCTATAGGAATTTGATTATACCCAGAATAGGAGTCCAGAAAACAAAAGAATTAATTTTCGATAATTCACTCAAGCATTTGATCTAAGAAGAGATTTAGAAAATGATCCTTCCTAGTGGATTAATTGAGCTTTCTATAATCAATACAAACTCTTCATTTAGTTGCTTTTGTCACTTGAATTTGTTCATTTTTTTTCATTTGTTACTACAATGAAACCTTCTTTTTTGGGACCACTTGGACTGAATTGAACCAAGAACTATCATAAATGGGATATATAATACAAGTTTTAAATAGTTTAATTACCTCTTCTATCACAAACTATTTTATATTAGGGTTTAATATCCTATGAAACTTTACTCTTGGTTTGTGGTCTAGTTCTATAGGGATCTCGTGCATGTAGAAAGAAGGGTTTATCCAATTGATATTAGATATGGATTATCCAATTGAATATTTAGATTTATTAATAATATATAATAATTTTTTATCTTAATTATCTTTCAATTATGTAGAAATTATTATAGGTAGTGTTGAATTTTCAACAAAAAATGAGTATTTCAGGTGTACTGGAAGTAATTTTAACTCCAAAGTCGGTGTTTCTTCACTTGAAGGAAGGATCTTGGGCCTGAGAGGACCAATATATTCAAAAATTTTATTATAAGGAGGTTGAAAAGTGTAAAGATTTTGAATTTCATACCCAGTTTTAAAATTTCCTTCACTACTGTCCAAAATGGAAAACTCACTCTTATAAGCTTCCATATCAGAATTCAAAATATATATCAAAGGAAAATCTTCCAATTATTTTATTAACTCTCCCTTAACCAAATAATTTTTTTAAATTTTTTATAGTATTATAATTAGCCTCAAGTTCTCTCAATAATTCTTTAAGTTAATAAATATAAGATACATGTCCAGTTTGACTCTTGATAGAAAAAACAAGGTTGTTGTCCAATTCTAGAAAATTTTCTAGATTTTCACTTTGAGAAGATTTGACAGTGTGTGAAACTAAATTTTCAATATACAAATTAATTTCTTCAGCCAAAGGTTGTTTTTATTATTCATCTAAAATTTCAATTGTGTTTTCAGCTTCTAACAACTCTACTCGAGAATAGTTTTCACCAAAAGTTGGCACCTTAACTTTTTTAAACACATTGATTTCCTCCTATTTTTCCCTGAATTTAAAAATTAATTGACCCTTATATACATCTATAATAGCTCCTCTAGTGGCCAAGAATGGCCTAACCAGGATGATGGGAACCTCTTGGTCACACTCAATTTCTAACACAAGAAAGTTAGTTGGAAAAAATAACTTTCCAAATATAACCAGTAGATCATCTACCCTTCTTATAGGATGTGTGAATGATTATTCAACCAACTATAGGATGATAGTGGTGGGTTAAAGGTCACTCAATCTCAACTATTGAAATAGTGAGAAAGGGAGTAGATTAATACTATCACCAAAATCACATAGATAGTTTAATTAACTATTATTCCCTAAAGTGTAGGGAATGACAAAGATACCAGGATCCTTAAGCTTGGGAGGGATTTTATTTTGAAGAAAAATACTACACTCTTTATTGAGGATATATATAGTAAATTATTCCAGAGTTTTTTTGTTTGAAACTATTTTTTTAAAATATTTCAAATAAGAAGGAATTTGAATCAAAACTTATATGAAAGGGATACTAAATTGAAGCTTGGTTAGAAGCCTAAGGAACTAAATAAGTTTATCCTTTTTATTACACTTGGGTTTTAGTTTTTCAAGGGAAGGAATGGGTGGGTAATAGTTCTTAATAACATAAGGAATATCCCCTATTTCTTAAACAAATTTCTCCTTACCCTTATTCTTCTTAGGTTTAAAAAAAATTTCAGCTAGTATTTCAATTCATCGATATTTTATTCATTTTAATGAATTTTTACTCATTTAAATTTTTTTACTGTAGAATATTATTTCTAGATTCACACTATTTTTTATTTTAGGAAATTCTAAAGTCTTTTCCAGCTTCTGTTTGAGTATTTTAGCCTACTTCTTTTGAAAACACCCATGAAATTTTCCCTAGGGTTAATTTCAGTTGTGTTAGGTAGTTTTCCTATACCCATAGATTTCATATATTTAGATAATGGGACTATTTTTAATTCTAGATTTTGAATTATAGCATCATATTCAGCCTTATTAGATTTATGTTGTGTGTTTTTAGATTCAATTGTAGCCTTATGAGAGTCAATTTGTTTTAACATTTGGTCCATTATATTAAGCATCTACCCCTCAAAATTCCCTTGGGAATCAGATGACTCACCCCTCTGTTGATTTTGGAACTATTTTTTAGGTTGGGTTTGGTAGTTAGGGGTAGCATATTATCGTATCATGCCTTTTTTTTCCAGGATAAAGTAGGATGCTTCCTATAGAATAGGTTATAGTTGTTTGAAAAGGGATCATATTTATTAGGAATATTAAGATAATAATTTTAAAAATTAACATTTTATTGTTGTTGGGATGATATGTCAAAGTTTGAACAAAAATTTTAAGTACACCCAAACATCCCACATTGGGAACACCGCTCTCTAAGAGATTGGTTTTGGTTTTGACAAACCACTTGGTTTACAGTTTGTTTGGCATTTCAATTCATTAGATATTGAATTTGATCTTTAATTTAATTTAGTTGGGATTTAGTATCCACCTATTACCATTATTATTTACTATTCTAGAACCATCAGGAGGTATCAATTCATTCTAGAACCAGACAATCATTCACCATCCATTCACCAAGATAGAGGGAGGAGCAGACAACCGAGTTGGGAGCAAGAACCAAATCCGAAATTAGAGCTGGAGGAGGGGAGAAACCTCTCTAGAGATGATTATTCACCTATTTCTTATTATTATACACATTTTTATTTTCCCAAACATGAGTAACTAAACTACTTAGGGGAGTCAGGCTAGGATGAACTAGATATCTCTTTATCTATTATGCTTTTATTAATTTAATTGTTTAGTGCATTTAAAATCTTGATGATATTTTTATTTTACCTATGAGAATAATTTTACACTAACAAAAAACTAACAGGTGATGTTAGTGATTTATTTTCACCTTGGATCATTGATCGATGTATCAAAAATTGGAAAAGGTCAATGCATCTCTTCTCTATAATAAATAGATAAATTTAAAAGTTAAGATCAAAAGATCAAGGCTCGAAAAGGTTCATCAAGCTGTGGAAATTCACTAAAGCAAAAACTCAGTGAATATTCACCTTTTCTCAAGCACTAGATAATTGAATTAGTTTGAGTATAATAGGATAATATATCTTCACCAGTTCAAAATAGCCCGAGGACCCTAAATTCATCCATCCTTGTATACTCTCTATTTTTATCCTTGTAGTCACTACAACACGCCATTTCAAACTTCACTTTCACCCACTATATTCCATTTTCACTATATCATTTTAGTTTTTGTTTGTTTTTTTTTTCTATTTTTGTTTGATTTGGTAACACACACACAAATATTAGATTTACTTATGGAATAGACACCCCACTCACCACCATACTAGTAGTAATTAGGGTCTTATAAATTTTATTAGGTAGTGATTTGAACTCGCACAAATTAAATTTTTTAAAACATTAATTAATAATAGTATGGTGGTGAGTGGGGTTTATATTACATAGGGAAGGATAATATTTTTGTGTGTGTGAACAAATAAAAACAAAAAAACAATAAAAACTAAAATGAGTTAATGAAAATGGAATGCAGTTTTTGAAAGTGAAGTGTAAAATGGTGTGGTGTAGTGACTAATAGGATCAAAACAGAGAGAAGAAAAGGATTGATGAATTTAGGGTTCTCATTCTATTTTGAACAGGTGAAGAGATATTATCTTATTATACTCAAAAAAATTCAATTATATAGTTCATGATAAAATGTGAAGATTCACTGAGGTATCACTTTAGTGAATTTCCATAGCTTGATGAACATTCTTTAGCCTTGATATTTTGATCTTAACTTTTGAATTATTATATTTATTATAGAGAAGATATACATTAAGATTTTCCACTTTTCGTTACTTTGGTCAATGATATAAGGTGAAAATAAATCACTACCCTCACCTGTTGATTAATGTGTAGTGAAAAACGATGCTCATAAGTAAACGGAAAAGAACATCAAGCTTAGAAATACACTAAATAATTTAACTAAAAAAAGAATAAAGGATAAAGAGATACCTAGTTCATCCTTTACCTACTCCCATAATAAATTTATTTACTCATGTTTGAGAAAATATAAATGTGTAGAACAAGAAGAAAGAGGTGAAGAAGCATCTCTAGCGAGGTTGCTCCCCTCCTCCAACTCTGATTACAAATCTGATTCCTGTTCTCATCTCAACTATTTGCTCTAAAAACTTGACATGTTCATAATTAAAATGTTCCTAATTTAATTATTTATTAAACATAAAAGAACTAGTAAAGCGGGATTAGGATCATCAATCCACAAGGAAGGTGTGTATACCAAAATTTCAAAACAAACCACTGTAAACAGTGGTCAAAACCCTTTTTTTTACTTTTTAATTTTGAATGAAAGTTAATAATGATGATAAAATGATTTTTTATAGAATTATATAAAGTAGGAAAAATGGTGATCAATAGTAGAATAAGAAATTGGGAAATATGATCAAGAAATATGCACAGGGAAAATTAATACTACTGGTTTTAAATGGTTTTCTTAATGCATGGAAAATTAATTGAATTTTCATTCATGAAAATGGGTTTCATTAATCTCCCTCCCTAGGAGATTAAACATTCATATTAATGAATCATGGAGTTCAAAACTTCAAGAAACATAAAAAAGTAATGAGTTTTGAAGAAAAATCCGTCATAAAAAATCTCACCAATTATTTTAAAAGTTTTTAAATGAAGTTATATGTAAAATCCTAAGATTTTTTAAAAATAAACACTATATTCAATAGCATACATGATTCACCACATCAAACTTAAAAAATGACTAAATATTATTATTTTAATGTTATAATAATCATATAATTGTTGGAATGGTGGGAATGAATGAGATTAACTAAATTATGAAAATATAGTTTACACATGTTTATCAAATGAATTCATTGGTTACCAATTAATTATAAATAAAAATAAAAACCAATTGGATATAAAGGATGTGTTTTTATTAAAAAACTATTTTTATGCCCACAATGGTATTTTATCTTAATAAATTAAATTAATCACTATTAGTGAAATATATGAATTATATTTAATGTTTTATATCCAATAACTTTTTTTAAAATTCATCCAGTAAGTTTTATAGGCTTAAGATAAGAATAAATCCAATTTTAAGCATAAAAGCTATATTTTTCTAAAAGGTAATTTTTCCTCCTTTTAATGGTGCACCGATTTTAAAACTAAATTTTAAAAATTTTAAAAATTTTATTTGAAAAAAAAATTAATTTTTGAAATTGGAATATGAAAATTATCTTAGAGTGAATATTTTGTATTTTTTGGAGAAGTTTCATTTTTTTAATGAATAATGAAAAATACTAAATTTTAATTATAAACTGTATTTTTTTTATAATTTATTTATATAGTTAAATTATATTTTAAATTGAGTTTAAATTATAATTAGTTGAATTATAGATAAATAAATCCAATTTAGGTTATTTTAATAAATTTCATCTTCAAATTAGATATAAAAATATTTCAAACTTTTTAACCTTTTCACTTTAAAACCTCGATTTCCCGTTGCGTCTATGAGATTAATTTTAAATATAATTTTGATAGTTATGTGAATTTAATTTGGTAAAATAGAATCCATATTTTGAATCATAAGGTACAAATTATATAATAAGGTCATTTTCATTTTTTGGCACAAAAAATTTACTGTGGTAAAAATAAATATTTACCGTGATATAGGTAAAATAATGAAACGAGTTAAAATTAAAAGGTAAAAGATTAAAATACCTAAAAAAACAACTTTAAATGGGTGTTTGATGTGATTATAGACCATAAAATCCTTTAAAACATTAATTATTAGTATAATTTTTTGTAATTAATTCCACCTCAATGTGGTTAGCTTTAAATATAAAATAATCATTATTTAATCACTTTAAACCACCCCTCCTCAAGTATAAATACCACCCCTCACCACCTCATTTATACTCACAAGAATTTAATATCATAAAATATATACCAAAAAATATACTCCAAACTCTCCCCACGTACAAGTGCTATTGGTCTCATCCAAAGACCATTTCCAAGGTCTTTAAGGGATCTTTCATGGTGGTAATATTTAATAAGTAATTTTCTCAAAAAACCTCTCTTAATTTCTTTCATTCTTCTAATTTATCCTCACCTCCTTCATCCATCAAGGAATGATAACTCCAAAATTATTTATATACTATATTTTTATGTTTATAATGGAATATCTCATATCCATTTCATTTCACATCTTCTATTATTCAAAGAAACAAAACCATTCTCCAAATTATGGCGATTTACTATCTCTGTGAATAATTATTTTCTCTTTCCATTAACACCTTAATGGATGGTAATAAAATTATTATTATAGTTAAATAATATTTTAATAGGTATATTATAACCTATTTCATGTTCTGCAACTAATATATACTCATAATATTAAATAAAGCAAAATTAGTTCGTGATGTTCGGAAAAACTGCCAAAATAAACTAAACATTTATCATTAATGTTTTATAAAATGAATCATACTCATACAAGAAATAAAAAATTATATATGGAAACATTCATAATTTTTTAATTTCATAATACCATTATAAGAATATCCATAATATTACACAAGGGAACCGACTATGAAACCATGAAATAAAAACGCCCAAAATAATGAAAATAATGAAATATTATTAATGAATGGTTGGTAAGATGTTATTAAAAGGTCATATAAGGTATTATAAATAAAAATATAGTTCTAGAATAATTTAAAAACATTATTTAAACTATTATATAGTAGGGTTGAACACATTTTAAGGAAGTCGAACGTGAGGTAAGGGAATTCTTAACCCAATTTCTATTATTTGTGTTAAAATTCTACTTCTTAATTATGTCATGCTAATATTATGTGTGAAATGACTTTTTAATATCTTAAGTTGTATTCACACTTGTTTTATGTGTATTTATAATGTATACACACAATTTATTCATTTGGATAATGCTCACTTTAATGATATGATATTTTTAACAGACTTTATTTTAAAAATCCTCCTTTAAAATTCCTTTTTCAAAAAGAATATTTTTATTACATATATAGAATGAACAAAATTTCCTAATTTCATATCACTTTATTATTTTTAATATTACCTTAAAAGTTTATATGGTTACTTTCAAAGGAATTTTTTTTCTTTGTGTGTGTGCAGTTTTTCAAAATGAGTGATTTAAAAATGAAATGTTCATTTTATTTAAAGAGTGTTTTTTGAAGCAATATTTCCTAATTTAAGTTTATGTTATGGTTATTTGGAATTTTTTTATAATTAAAGGTGGTTACATGATATAACAATTAAATGTGGTTACGTGATAAACCAATGAAATTTTTTTATGTGATAAACCAATGACATGTGGTTTTGTGATAAACCAAGGATGAGTGGTTACGTTATAACCTCCGATGCATCGGGTATTTCAGAGTTAGAGGTTGGCCATATTGGTTACTCCATTTATAAGAGTGAGATATAAAATTATGCCCCAATTTAAATACTTATAATTTTTAGATGACTGATAATTATTTTTCATGAAAATCAATTGATTTTCAAAAGGTAAGGTTATGATCTTTTTGAAAAGATGATTATTCTTTCCGAATAAAAAGGTATGATTTTATGAAAATATTTTTATAGATTTTCACTAGAATAAATTTTCCCTTTTTTTATGTCCCTTACTAATATTTTTTCTCATACCAAGTTTTAAAATGTTTTTCACAGTATTTAAGGGGGACTAGAGACAAATATGAGACCAAGGAGAAAATTGTGAAGATTTTTCATGAAGAGAAAACATGTTTTATTTTAAAGTCTTTTGTTTTATAAAAAAAATGGATACTGGGTATAAGTTTAAACTTGTAATGTAAGGGTTTATTATGTAATAATTATTCCTAATTATATAAAACTCTAAACCAAAAATATTCTTGATAATTTAATAATGTGAATTCTAGTTTAAAATCACTAGAATATGTAATGTTTAAGGCCATGACCTTACAGTTTGTATCATAGAATAGTTAAGATAACTTTAGAGGTTAGGATATTATTCAGAAATAAGTTAAAATTCATATATAACCATAATGGTTAACATGGTAGGGAGATTAAAATTTATTTTGTATAAATTAAATGAGTTTGAGATAACATGAATAAGGTTATATTAGTGTGTATCTTCCTCATAAGATGGTATATTATGATTTTATTGATATGATCACAATAAAATTTTTGGTTTTAGTAAATGGATGGATCCAGATGAAACCAAAGTAATGATGGATATGAAGGAAAATGTGGTGGCTATATGATTGAGAAACTGAATGAAATGGGAACTATAATAAGAACTCTTGTGGTTATTCTAAACCAAATATCAGGAGTAATGATTAACCACTTGAACCATGGAGAGTTTCCTAATACATAAAATACGATATAAATAAAGCCCTATGGATGTTCATATGAAAATTACCATAAAGGTAAATATATTCAATAACCTATGTGTTAATAATGTGGAAAAATCACAATGGAAAATTTCTTAAAAGGATGAGAAAATGTTTTATATGTGGTCATAAATAAATAAACCGTGAAGGAAAAAGGAAGGGTTCAGTTAACTTCATAATGTGTAAATAATTTCTTCTTTAGTTACCAAGTAAATGTTTTAAATGTAGGGATTATGGTCATTATGATCATTGATGTCTTAGGAAGAAGTCTTGTGAATGGGATCAACAGGATGGTGCATATAACTATTTAGTAGCACCTAATTACATTACAATTGAAGATATGGAAACTACAAATGACATATGAAAGGTATGAATTATTTCTTGGCTCATGATTTGATATTATTGAATCTTAGGACATGAATCATATTTTTATTCCCATGAAAGAAGTATTGAGGAATAAGATCAAAAATCATGGTTAAGGGATTGTGAAGAACATTGAATAATTAAGATGTCTACATATAATGGGTTCAAGTGTTATGGTATATTTAAGGATAATGAAATGCTTAAATGTATTAATACTCTTTTTATGATGGGAGTACTTTGAGATACTTTTATTGAGATTGAGTTATATGTAACCCTTGAGTTTATCATGTGAAAATGTTATTTAAGGAATAATTATATTTTATTTTTTTGGGAATAATTTTAAAGGTACAGATTACCTTTAGGTTTTATATTGATGAATCATAAGGATATAATTTATATCTTTGATTATAAAGCATGAATGAATAAGGCTAAAAAGCATAGTTAATGATTTAAGGGGGAATTTGAATGAAGGATGTGTTTATGCATTGAGTTTTAAAATTTATTATATAGTAGTATTTTACAAATATAATAGGAATCATGGAATGCCTAAGGATTTTTATATAGTAGGGTTTTCTTTTCAAAAATTTGGAAACATATGTTATATGGAATAAATACCTTTGAAAAGTGCTAAAAAGGTGATAATTTTTAAGGTACGTATAACCCTTAATTTTATGTAGAAGGTTATTTTAAGAACAATTACTTTAATTTTAGTGGACATAAGTTTAAAGGCATTTAAAGTATTTTTTAGTTTATATGATCTCTGAATTTGAGGTAATTATGGGTTCTTAATTTTTGGGATGAAAAATGAAAGGTTTGTGATAACCCTCATGTTTAAAATATATTAAGGTTATTTTTTAGGATGTTTATAAAATTTCTAAAATTTTATAAGGATTATATTAATATAGTTTTATAAAAAGGACAACCCACAAGATGGGTGACAACCCGTCGTGTCCGAAAAGGCCGTGAGGATCAAACCCACAACCGAAGGAAAATAAGGGTTCATCACCTACCATTGGCTTACATGATGTCCTAGTTAGTATGAAATTGTTTTTATTTATTTGAACTATATTATGGATAAGGTTTATGTTCATTTTAGGAACATATTTTTTATCATATTTATAACCATGGGTTTGGATTTTGATTTGGTGATTAAGTGAACAATATTATTTCATAATATGTTCACTATTTTCGAAACCTCATATGATTAAGGTAAAAAGAATATTATGGAATTTTATTTGAGTAATAAAGGTTAATTTTGATTTTATAGAATATAATTTTTTTAATATGAATTTATGGTGTTTCGGGAATAATTAGCATATCCTAGAGATTATGAGATTAAGGCGATTACATTTTTGGTATGATACTTTAAGAGTGATGGATATTATTTGAAGATAAATATTAAATTTATCTTGTAAGACTAGGTGATCAAATTCTTATGATTTATTTTTTTTTAAATTTTAGTCTATAATATTTTGAGGAATTTTAAGGATAGTTATTTGTTGAATGATCTATGTTGAACTTTGGGTATTACTATTGAATTTTAGAGATTAAAGTAGTTTTTCATCATATAAAGGTTTATTATTTTTAGATAATTACATTATATTTTACTAAAAACTTATGTTTTGGATAATTCATAAAGACATGAGGAATATATATTTATACTTTTGTGAATTTTTTTATCTGTAGAAGTTGATTATGCTGCTTTGGGATGAAAAATTTATCTCGAATACTCATCATTTAGAGAAAAGATGAGGATTAAATTATACTTTTAAAGTAAGTATATTTCATTATGTTCTTATTATATGTAGTAAAATAATTCCTAAACTTTAAGAAATATATTTTGGAACAAAAATTATATCCACTTTACTTTTCATACCGAGAAATCAATAACCTTTTAACCCATCACAAATTTATGGTTTTGTGAATGTTCACTTTCTCATAACCATGTTCTCTAACGCTATCCATCTGAAATTAATAGTTAGTTTTCACTTCAATGTCCACGTTTTCCTACATGGAACCCTAATACATGTTATCTCAGGAAACCATCATAATTTTCTTTCCCTCTTTTTAAATGGAAGTTTTATTGACTCTTGTTCCATTGTGGGATTTCAACAAAGGTATTTTAAAAATTCAAACCCCTAGTTTTTCAGTACAAAGTTCAAATTGTGAGGAAAAAATTTATTAAAGTGGGGGGGGGGGAGAATTTAACATCCCAATATTTTTCAAAAATAAAAACTCTTTTCAATATCATACAAGATACGCCACATCGAGCTTAAACAAATGACTAAATATTATTATTTTAATGTTATAGTTATCACCCAATCATTGGAATAGAGAAAATAATGAGATTAACTAAATTATGAAAATATAGTTTTCACATTTTTATCAAATGAATTCATTTTTTACCAATAAATTATAAATAAAAACAAAAATCAAATGAATATAAAATATGTGTTTTTATTAAAAATTTATTTTTATGCCCATAATGGAATTTTATCTTAATAAATAGAATTAATCACTATTATTTAAAGATATTAATTAAATTTATATGTTTCACATATATTTTTTTAAATTCATACAATAAGTTTTATAGGCTCAAGATAAGAATAAATCAAAATTTAAGCATAAAAAGCTATATTTTTCTAAAATGAAATCTTGCCTTATTTTAACAATGAACCAATTTTAAAAATAAATTTTGACAGTTTTGTAAATTTTATTTGAAAAAATAAGATTCATTTTTTAAATCAAAATATCAAAATTATCTTAGGGTGATTTTTTTATTTTTTAGAGTAGTTTCATTTTTTTGATGAATAGTGAGAAATACTAAACTTTAATTGAAAACCACATTTTTGTATAATTTATTTATATAGTTAAATTATATTTTAAATTAGTTTTAAAGTATAATTAGTTCAATTATATATAAATAAATCCAATTTAGGTCATTGGAATCAATTTAATATTTAAATTAGATATAAAATCATTTCAAACGTTTGAACTTTTTCACTTTAAAAACCTGTTTTCCCGTTGCGTCTACAGGAATAATTTTAAATATAATTTTGACAATTATGTGAATTTAATTTGGTAAAATGGATTATATATTTGTAATAATAAGTTCCAAATTAGGTATTAATTTCATTTTCATTTTTAGGCATAAAAAATTTACTGTGGTAAAAAGAATGATTTACCGCGATATAGGTAAAAAAATGAAACATGTTAAAGTTAAAAGGTAAAATCATAAAATACATAAAAAATACAACATTAAATGAGTGTTTGATGTTTTTATAGATCATAAAAATCCTTTAAAACATTAATTATCAATATATTTCTTTTTAATTAATTCCACCTCATTGTTTTTTTCTTTAAATATAAAATAATTGTTATTTTATGACTTAAAACCACCCCTCCTCAAGTATAAATATCACCCTCACCACCCCATTTATTCTCACAAGACTTAAATCTCATAAAATCTCTAACAAAACCTATAATAACAACTTTATTTATGTACAAGTAATTCTGGTCTCACCCAAATACTATTTCTGAGGTCTTTAAGGGATCATTCAAGGAGGTGATATTCAAGAGGTAATTTTCTCAAAGCACCCCTCTTAATTTCTCTTCGTCTTCTACTTTATCATCACCTCCTTCATCTATAAAGGTATGATAAATAAAAAATAATTTATATAATGGAGTTTATTTTGATAATTTAATATCTCATATCTATTTGACTTCTCATCTCCTCTTATTCAAAGAAATGAAAACATTTCCCAAATTATCGTGGTTTACCATCTCCGTGAATAAGGATTTTTTTCCATTACTACCTTCATGGCTGGTCATAAAAGTATTATTATTGTTAAATAAGATTTTAATAGCTATATTATAACCTATTTAATATTATTCAACAAATATATACTTATAATATTAAATAAAATAAAACTAGTTCATGATGTTCGTAAAAACCGCCAAAAAAACTAAACATTTATTATCAACATTTTATCAAATGAATCATCCTCATATGAGAAATAAAAATGATATATGATACCATTAATAATTATTGAATTTAATTAATACTATTTAATTATACTCATGAATTTTTAATCCCATTTTACATAAACATCCATAATATTACACAAGTGAACCGACCATGAAACCATGAAACAAAAGCACCTAAAATAATGAAAATAATGAAATATTATTAATGAAAAGGTGATAAGATTTTATTAAAAGGTCATATAAGGTATTATAAATATGAATATTATTATTTAATAAATTAATAACATTATTTAAACTATTATATAGTAGGTTTGAACATGTTTTAAGGAACTTGAATGTGAGGTAAGGGAATTCTTAACCCAATTTCCATTCTTTGGGTTAAACTTCTACTTCTTGATTATGTCATGAAAATATTATGTGTGAAATAAATTTTTAATATCTTAATTTGTATTTATAATTATTTTATATCGATTTAAAGTGTATAGACATAATTTATTCATTTGAATAACACTCACTTCAATGATATGATATTTTTAATGGATTTTCTTTTAAAAATTCTCTTTTAAAGTTACTTTTTCAAAAATATTTTTTTATAAGATATATGGAACAAATGAAATTTAACACTTTCATGTCACTTTAATATTTTGAATATTACCTTACAGTTTTATATGGTTACTTTCAAAGGAAATGTTTTTCATTGTACATGAATAGTTTTTTAAAATGAGTGATTTCAAAATGAAAAGTTCATTTCCTTCAAAGAGTGTTTTTATGAAGTAATATTTCATTATTTATGTTTATGTTATTGTTCTTGGGATTTTTTTATAATTATGTGTGGTTGTGTGATAAACCAGTGACATTTGGTTATGTGATAAACCAATTATGTGTGGTTATGTGATAAATCAATGAGGGGTGGTTCTGTGATAAATCATGGATGGGTGGTTATGTTATAACATCTAATGCATTAGGTACTCTGGAGTTGGAGGTTGGCCATATTGGTTACTCAATTTGTAATAGTTATATGTAAAATGATGTACCAAGTTACCAAATTATATTTTGTATATTCTTTATAACGTGTTTTCAGGAAAATAAATTTATTTTCAAAAGGTAAGGTATTGATCTTTTTGAAAAAATGAATCTTTTTTTTGAATAAAATGGTATATTTTCATGATTTTTTATAGATTTTCACTGAATTAAAATTTTACCTTATTTTATGTACCTTAATGAGATTTTTTTCTTATCCTAAGATTTATTTTTTTCATAGGATTTAAGGGGCACTATAGACAAGGATGAGATCAAGGGGAAAATTGTGAAGATTTTTCATGAATAGATAGTATGTTTTATTTTAAAGACTTGTTTTACGAAAAAATCAGTACTGGGTATAAGTGTCCACTTATAATGTAAGGGTTTACTATGTAAGAGTTAGTACTAATTATCTAAAACTCTAATTTAAAATATTATTGGAAATATAATAATGTTAATTCTAGTTTAAAATCATTAGAATATGTATGTTTAAGGTTAGGTCCTTAAATTAGAGATAAAAAAACAATATTAAAGAATTAAAAATAAATCTCATCGATTGATTTTGATTCTTGAAAGATGATGAAAATAAGAGAAAAATATTAAAATATTAGAATTAAATCCTCTGAACAAAGAGGTTTATCTAAGGATTTAGCTATTTCAAGAACATGTAATTTCAATTATAAAATAAATGAATGAAGAACAAGAGATAAGAGTTATCCCTCGATCATGGTCTATGCTGCTCTGCTTTTCTCTACTCCTCATCCTCATAGATTTTTTGTGTTGATAATTTAAAGTAATATTGATTAATTTTTTTCCCATTTACTCATAATTATTATCATTTTAATTTCTCCCAGTATATTGGTCAACAAGATTTTAACCAAAAGAGGAAAATCCTTCGTAAAAGGTGTCCATGTGAACATGTGATGGAAGTTAATGATGAGGAAGCTACCTAAGAAGGTCCCTAAATCTATCCTAATAATAATTAAATATTTATCCATACTCTTAATATAAACTTGTGATTTTGTTTCTCAATTCACCTTTAAGTCTTTGGGGATAGAATTTCATTATAAATGAATTGTAAACCTGTTCCTAGTTTTCAAAGATATTCTCATCTAAAATTAAAAAACAGTTTTGATCATTCCCTTTAAGGAAAAAGTTAAAAACTCTCATTCTTAACCCATTTTCATTTGTCCCTAATATAGTTAACTATTTCAATTTATTGTAGAATTCTCTAATGAAGGATAATGAGTCTTCATTATAGATCCCATTAAAAGAAGTAAACTGTGACAAATGAGATTGTTTTAATTCATAGTTTCTGGATCTAGGAGATAGTCTGATTTAAGATGGGTTTATTGAAACTTGAGGGAGTTGAAACTAAATCATCCTAGTCCACTTATTATATTATAAATTGAGTTCAGGTTGAATGTTTTTTTTCATTATTAATAGGAACTATTTCTCCCATGTTTTCCATTTCAGATTTTCTTTTTTTAAGAGCACTAAAATATTTATCTATCTCAATATTTAAAGGCTCTAACCTATATTTTAATGTCCTTTTAATCATGTATTTGGTAGTATAAGAGAAATTTTATCAGATAAAAGCTAACATCAATGGAAAAAAATAGTATAAAAAAGAATTTCACAATAAAAATCAGTAGAAACATATTGAAAGAAACTTGTTTTTAGCAGCAGTATTCAATTTTTTTATAGTTTTTTTAAATTAATTTTAAATGATTTTTTTTTTATTTTGAAAAAATTGTCATAGGAAGCCTTCCTTATGGTGCCAAAAAATTTACATGTTTTTCATTAAAACATGCCTATTTTAATTATTTATTAAACATACAAAAACTAATAAAGTGGGAGTAAGAGTATTGATCCACATGGAAGGTTTTTATACAAAAATTTCAAAAAAAAACCACTATAAACAGTGGCATAAACCTTTTTTTGTTTATTTTTAATTTTTTAATTAAATATAATAATGAAGATATAATGATTTTTTATATAATTAAATTAAGTATGAAAAATAGTGATCAAAATTAGAATAAGAAATTGGGAAATATGATCAATAAAGATGAAAAAGGATAATTAAAACTAATGGTTTGAAATGGGTTTATTTATTCACAATAAATTAATTGAATTTTCATTCTTGAAAATGGGTCTGATTAATATACCTCTCCAAAAGATTAAACATGTTGATTAATGAATCTTAGAGTTCTTCATTTCAAGAAATATAAAAAATCAATGAGTTTTGAAGAAAAATACATAAAAAACAATCACACTAATTGTTTCTGAATTTTTGAAATGAAGTTTGAGGTAAAAAAAATTTAAAGAATTAAGAATTAATCTTGCTGATCGATTATGATTCTTTAAATATGATTAAAAGAAGAGAAAAATATTAAACCCTCAGAATTAAATCCCCTGAGCAAAGACATTTATCCAAGGATCATAACTAATTTAAGAACATAAAATTTCAATTATAAAATAAACAAATTAAGAAATATAGAGAAGAGTTCTCCCTCAATCGCAATTCATGTTGTTATGCTCTATTTTGATCCTCATCCTCCTTGGTGAGGTTCAGTCTTCCTACCTCTATCTCTGTCTCTCTCTATCTCTACAAGTCTCTGAATGTGAATTGTGTGGAATATGTTGTTTATGTTGACTGCCTCTCGACTTAACCTCTGTCATTTTTTGGTTCATCACCAATATCTCCTACCAAATCATATCGGTCTTCTCTAATTAACCAAATACCTATCCCTGTTTTCTCTAATATCCATGACATTAGAAAATATATTCTAATAGAATCCATGCGTCCATGACTCTTGAATCTGGACAAAACCACTGCTTGATTCTACACAACAAATAATAAAAATTGTTAATACAGTATTATAATTATAATTATAATTATTATAAAAATATAACTTTTATAATTATAATTATAATTATTATTATTACAATAAATATATAAATATTAACAAAAATATTAATATATATACTCATTATTAAATTTTTTATTATATAATTATATATTTATAAATAAGTAGATATATTTTCATTTTTATTATTAGATTTAAATATATATTATATAGTTATGTTAATTAATTTATATTTATTTATTGTTATTATTATTATTATTATTATTATTATTATTATTTATTATCCTCTACCATCCGCCTGTAGGGGTGTTCTTCCTCCAAGAAGGGGGAGAGATCTGACAGCCTCAACTCATCCTCGAATAGCGGTGATCGACGACATAGTTGCACAACCTGACCTTCAAATAGTAGATCTATGGTCATATTCATATATGGTGTGGTGGTGGTCTTCAACTCAGTGACACGATGACTCAGTGGGATTCGATTTTGCCTTGCTTCATTAGGTGTTGGGGTGAGATCTCATTTTGGGCTCAGAATCAGCAGACGACGATGGCCAGTGGTCAACTTTGATGAACTCAAAATTTGATTATTGTTTTCAACATTGACGATGGATTATATGAAATCAAATCCACATGGAAAGGATCAGAATAGGTACTTGAGTAGCAACACATTCTAATCAGGTGGGGATAGTT
The DNA here is from genome assembly GCA_963277665.1 of Viscum album. Lineage (NCBI taxonomy): Eukaryota > Viridiplantae > Streptophyta > Magnoliopsida > Santalales > Viscaceae > Viscum > Viscum album. Next base: position 750,230,595 of record OY728132.1, on the reverse strand, counting down.
GAGGGTTTCACATATTGAAGGTGATCTATCGGTGGCCACCAGTAGATCTACTGAGGTGAGTCCTGAAGGAAGATTGGGTGATTTGGTGTGTGATGAGCTCAGTGGATGCGGTTCTAGTGGAAGATGATCATGGTGGTGCATCAGCTGATGCAAGGGAGGTAGTGGAGGATCGGGTAGTGACTTGTGGATCTTTTAGTTCACACAGTAGTAGATTAGTAACAGAATGGTGGATGAACACAATAGTGGATGGAGCTCGACTGAGTAGATAGTTTGGATTGATAGTGGTAGTGGTGGATCAGGAAGAGCTAGCGATAGATGGTGGATCTAGAAATGAGGCTAATGGTAGATCTTGTTAAACAAGGGAGGCTAGAGGTATCACAAAAAGGAGTAGGTAGATGAAAACTGACAGTAGATCCCCTACCCCAACAGTGGATCTTTGAAATTCATTAGTAGATTCTCTGCACTGGTAGCATTCACCAGTAGATCAAGCACTAATAGTAGTGACACTTAAATTGAAAAATGAATAAAAATTAACAATTAACAACACAAATTAAAATGTTAAATTAGTTAAAAAAATAAATACATATTCAATTAAGTTATTAAAAGAAAATTAAATTAAAAGATGAATAAATAAAAAGTTAAAACTACTAAATAATTAATTTAATTCAAAAATTGATTAATAAAAATTAAAAATTAAATTTTAATTAAAATACTAAAATTAAAATGAAAATCAATTAATTATTTTGAAAATAAAATTATAAGTTTAAATAATAAACTAAATTCATATATGTTAAATTAATAATTAAATCCAAATTAATTATTAAAATTATAAATTAGAGATTAAATATATTAAAATACAAAAATATAAGATTAAAAATTAAATTAATGTTTCACTAATTATGAATTAATAGAATTAATTAATATTAAACTAAAGTAGAAATAACTTAAAATTAAAATTATAAAAGTCAAAAAGAAATTAAAAATAAAGAAAATAAAGGAAGACTTAAGTAATAATTAATTAAGGGACAAAAATACAAAATTAAATATAAAAAATGATAAATTTATTATTTAAACAATAAAACTACTCAAGTTCATTTATTTAAAAATCAAGGGTCAATTAATTAATTAAATCAACAAAAATTTAATTAAAATATGTGGCTAAACAACTCATTTAAAGGCCATATCAGTAATCCCATCACAAAATCCATGGTGATGTTATTCCATTTTCAATCAGGAATGGATAGAGATTGTATAAGTCTAGCAGGTTACTGGTGCTCAACCTTAACCTGCTAATAGGTGAAACATCGAGTGATAAAACATGAAATCTACCTATTTATACCTGACCACCAATAATGACGATGTATGTCTCGATACATCTTTGAAAGACAAGGGTGAACTACCCAAATAGAGGCATGAGATTCCCGTATCAAGTCTTCCCATATGTCAACAGACACCCATACATGCCTGTGGAAGTGAAATATCTCATTCTCATCAAAAAATCAACCTGGTGATGGGTTCTCACCTGAGAAACTCTCCCTCAAGGAGAGGCCCTCAAGATATGATATTTTACTCATCCACACCTATTCCTAAAGTGAGCATGTCACTGCTAGAGCTATTAAAATAGGCTGCCCATGATATTCCTAAACCTACAGGTACATCTCAGAAAACAGATCCATCAACTACCGCTCATTACTAGCCTCTTAGATGGATTGCATCCGAGTCTTCCAGATTAGGGTGTTAGCTACTACATTACCCTTTCTAGGTGTATAAGAAAGCTAAAAATCAAATGACTATAAGTATTACACCCACCTTCACTGTCTCATATTCAAGTCACACTTTATGGAGATGTATTTGAGACTTTTTTGACTCATGTAAATAATGAACCACTCAACCAAAAGATAATGAATCCAATAGTGTAAATCATGAACCATGTCTACTAGATTGAGGTCATGTGTAGGTTAATTCCACTCTTGAGGTCTTAGCTAGTGGGACCTGTATGTAATAACTTGATCTCCCTATATTAGAACTACACCAAGCTCAATTCCTAAAGCATCACAATAAATTGCATCGATTTTTCTCAGCTTTAGAAGAATCAGTGTCAACACTGAATTCAGTCTTCCTTTCAACTCTTAAAAGACTATCTCACAAGCTTCATACCAGAAGAATTTCACACCCTTTTTAGTCAGGCCTGTAAAAGGAACCTCTAGGTGTGAGAAATCCTGAATGAATCACCTGTAGTAGCCATCCAGCTCCAAGAAACTATGTATTTCTAATACATTCATGGGATTATCCTAAGAAAACCATGGCTCTCACCTTCTCTGGGTCAACATAAAATCTGACCTCTAAGATAATATAACCCAAAAAGTGAACTTTATCGATCTAAAAGTGGAATTTTATGAGATTATAATATAGATACCTCTCTTAGTGTATTCAACACGAACTCAATATAGTTGGCATGGTCATGCCTAGAGTGACAATACACCAAGATTTCATCTATGAAGACTACCAAAAATGAATCCAGATATGGGTGGAAGACCCAATTAATCAATTCCATGAAAATAGAGGGCACGTTCATAAGTCCAAATGACATAACCAGATAGCCGTACAAGATGTATCCACTTTGGAACACTGTACAAGGTATGTTTGATGGTCTCACATGCACCTAATAGTATTCCAAACTCAAATCAATCTTAGAGAAAACTATTAATCCTCAGAACTAGTCGAAGAGGTTTTTTATACGAGGAAATGGATATAGATTCTTAACTATAAGATTAATTAATGGTAATCCATGTACAAACTGAGGTTACCAACTGAATTCTTGGTGAAAAGGATAGGTGAACCCCATAGAGAAGTGATAGGTTAGATAAAACACTTTTCCTCTAAGTCTTCCAAATGATTCTTGAGTTCATGGAGCTCAATAGGTGTCATCTTATAGGGAGGAATGGACACTGGTGTCACACCTAGCACTAGCTCAATGGTGAAATCCACCTATCTCATAGGAGGTAATACATATAATTCGTCAGGGAAGACATCCCAAAAATGATCCACCATAGAAGAGAATCCCATACTCTATGTTCCTTGATCACTCATAAAGAGAATATCTATCTAGGCCATCAATCTTCCCATTATATGATTCTCAAGTCATTATTGACTTTCCTAGACATCCTATTTTCCCTTATGAATATATGTGTTGCCCTCAGGTGAGGTAAATAACACCCTATGGTGATAGAAATCAACAAAGTTGTGATAAGGAAAAAGATAGTCTATTATAAAAATGATGTAAAAGACAGTTATCTACAGAACAAGGAAATTCCACAAGAAAAAATACAAAACTATCTCAAGGGGGAACTCCTTACACTAGCATATACTCTTTGATCAGACCCCTACGAGTGTTTTGAGAGTCACCATGCCACAGAAGTATTCTATCTCGAGGCCCATAATTTCTATAATCACCACAAATATAAAAGAGTATGATGAACCTATATCAAATAAGAAAGATACTAAGGTAGAGGCTACTAGAATAGTTCCTCATACTGTATAAGGCCCTGAAATCTGCTCCTCAAGGGTAGATTGCACTGCATAAATATGGCCCGAACCACAACTCTAAGATATAACCTAACTAAACTGGGTAGGTCCAATCTGCTGGCACTGAACCTGTAAGGTCTGACTACCTCATCCACTTCCACCTCCTCATCCTGGTCATTTGATAGTAAACCAACTCCTAGCCTAAGGTGGAGATAATGATCCTACATCAGCAAATGATGTTGGCATAGATCCCTTCTCACTATATACATGAGGGTGAGTTTGGTAGAAACACTACAGGTAACCCATATTTCCACAAGATCGGAACTCAATCAAGTTCATCTTATACTAGGTCTTCTTATGGCTTGTCCTGCCACACTGGTGACACAATATATAACTATCAGTATGTGTCATCTGGATGGAACTACCCCATGTGAACCCTCAAAATGACGATTCCTACAGCTAGATGAACCATATACCTATCTCGGGACTGAACCTCCCTAGATCACATTGTTATCTTACCTCATGTTCCAATCTATGATGAGGAACCGATTCACTATCTAAGAAATAATAGTCAATTAAAATATGTTCACCCATGATCAGATGGCATACACGAGCCCATCCTCAAAACAACTTACAGTTGTTAACTCATCACCATCCAGAGTCAATGAAAATCACTGAATCTCAGTGAAATTAACTGATTACTCCATCACTAATATAGAACCCTAATAAAGATGCATAAATTATATAACATAGTCCTCTCTTAGTGTATGTGGAAATAAGTAATCATAGAAGGCTATCTGAAATTCTGACCAAATATTACCCTAATGTTGACCAAACTAAGTGCTCACATCCCACCAACACTTGGCGGAGTCATAGAGTAGATAGGTAGCAAGCTTGAACCTCCACTCTAAAGGAATATATAGATTCTTGAAGATCTAAATCATGGACTCCATCTAAGACTTAGCAGCCTAAGGACCGCTATCCCCTAAAAAGGTGGTAGGATGATGCTGCTAGAATTACCACATCAATTATGCCATAGTAGGGGCTAGTCGCGGAACTCTATGTACAAACTTCATGAAGAAAAAGAAGCTATCTCATAACTGAGCATTGGTTCCTAGTAGAAGATCAATAGGATATGCCTTAGGTGGCATTATAAGAAGTAATACAGGTGGCTCAGGTACCACCACCTCTAGAGCATGGTAATCACTACCCTCTAAGTGTATGACTCGTGGACATCATGGAAACATAACTCTATAATTTCCAAATTAACACCCTATATAAGATTTAATAGCATATAGGAATTGTGAAAACATGAAAGGATAGGTATAAGGCCTTCATATAATTGGAAAAATATTTCTTCTTGCTCCTAAAGATATATCTAGGTGACAAATAAGATCACAAAGGTCATGAGAGATAGTGACTACTACCCACTACTAAGGTTGGGTTAGGTTTAAGGTCTCATAAAACATAGTATAAGTTATGGTGTCAATTTCATGGTATAAAGTAAAACACCCTTTACTTTGAAATTGGCATCCCCATTTAGCAGCAACCATTTAATTTTCAAATTTAAATTTATTTAAGTTCATTATTATTTATATATATAGTTATCTCAATATAATTAAATGCATCACCATTCACAATTTATAAAGGCCCATGCTCTTTATAAACTGCAATTAGTATGACAAATAACTATGACCTAACCTTTATATCTGGTATCAGGATGTAACAAGTCATGTATAATGATTTTATTGAATAATATAACATTCCAAATTTATATAAGTACTCACTTTATAAATCACAATTGAAATTCATCAATCAAATAAACTAATATTTCATCCTGTAGAACCAATGGTGTAGTGCCCTGATTTTTTCCGTGTAATATTTTGGAATATTCCTAGGAATATTTTTAGAGTCATGCACTGAGACGATGCATGATTCTAAGGCCCAATGATCCTAAAATCAATTTTATAAAATATTAAATATATTAATATCATGTGCATGTCATTTTCCTTAAAAATTATAATATCTCCTAAATTTATTCTCAGGTCAAAACTCTATGGTCACAGTTTAATACAAAGTATACGATTTACCCTAGGCGTGACCTAAAGTTGGTCGACAAAGGATGCCTAGATAAGGTGGTCATTGGTGGGTGTATTCAATAAATAAATTAATTTTAAGGGAAATATGATACCACTATTAAGTCTGGAACATGTATTTTACCTTATACACGATATAAAATTGGTTGGCATTGGGTGTTGGGCTTGAGAACCATCATGGAAAAAATAATTAAATAAATTGAAATATCTATTTGATTATTTTAATTAAATCCCATAACCAAAATATTTTCTATAGATTCATTGTTATAGACAAATTGTAGGGTTATCCACATAACCCTAAGATTTAAGAGGAGCTATTAGAGGAGAACTCTTGGATGAGCAATGACCAGATCATGGATTGATGATCAGTGTGCAACAAAATTGTGGATCTCACAAACGATGATGACATGTGTAACACCCCAAGATTTCATAGTGTGTTATTTCTTCAAAATAATTCAATAACTTTCACTACACGCAACACCAAGTTCAATCACACCATGACGTACAAAAAAAAAGCCATTAAAAGAGGTCATGAATAGTATTAACTAAATTTTAAACTTTATAATTTTAGAATCCATATTATGAGTTTCTTAGTCATAATGCAAGAACAGATTCATTTTCAGTATTGCACTTTTATCAACTTTTGATAGTGAAACCTTTTTAAATACAATATTTTAAACTTTTTGACTAAATGGAGACATCAAAAAATTTAAAATGAAACTTCCCAAGCTTCCACGGTACGCTTTCCTTTGAATAAAACAGTAGCGTGTGTTGTACGCAACGTCGAGTTTTAACACACACCACAACCGATCAAACTAGCCGTTATGAATAGTAATACCTACTTTTTGAAATTATATATATTTTATATTTGAAAATGGACTTCATTTTTGGATTCGGAATATCGAATTTAGCCTAAGGTGAAATTTTGGTACATTTCGGATAACTTTCATATTTTGATGAATAGTGAAAATTACTAAATTTTAATTAAAAACAACTTTTTTAATCAAAATAATTAATAGTGATAAATTATGAATTTGAGTGGTTTTAAAGTATATTTAGAATATATTTTTACCGTTTAATATAATGTTGGTCATTGGACATAATTTTACAATTAAACCGAACATAAACAAGTGTCAATCTTTTGATAGTTATTACCTCTTAAAAACACGCTTTTTGTTTTGACAGCGGGAATTAATTTTAAATTAATTTCTGCCACTTCTGTGTTTTGAATTTAGAAAAATGGATTCCATATTTGGAATCAGGATGTCCAAATTGTGTAAATAGTTAACTTTTATTTTTAGACATTTTGAATAATTACTGTGGTAAATATTTTATTTACCATGGTTAAGGGTAAATCCGGTAAATAAGGGTTAAAAAATAATATTATAATAATACAAAATTACCCTAAAACGTGTCCTAACCGTATTGGTGGACACATACCCGACCATGGGCATCCTTGGGTTAATTTGGGGACCCCTTGGAGCCACTTTTATGTGGTAGGGACACTTTATATTAATAAAGTTAAAATAAAAATAAAAATGGCATAAGCTTACATCTTTTAGAAGAACAATTTTTACATAGGGTTATACATGTTGGATTTTCGATTATAAATATTCATTAGAAAGATAAAAAGATTTTCTACATAATGATATTTTATTTATAATTTTTAGACATCAAATAATTTAAATTATGAATGACACAATAATGATGCAATGTTTACCTCATTAATAAATCATTTAAATAAATAAGATTATAATGATTAAAATATTATCTAAAACCTGTCCAATTCTTATTGGTTGATGTTATTTAGAATATTAGTCATCTTATCATTGACTTCAATGATTTTTGGACTATTATAAACCGAATATAATTATATTATAAAGTAATACTTTCACACTTTCCTAAAGAGCCCCTCCTCTCCCTTATAAAAGGAGACCACTTCTACTCATTCCTCACACCTCTCAAGCCACCTGGCTCGTCCAAACTCTGCCCAACTAAGATCCCGACATCCCTCTCATCCTCCTTGAAGCTTCCCCTTAGGCAGAAAGAATTTCAAGAAGTCCTTTGGTTCCAACCAAAGTGAGTTACCCAAATTAAAGGTAACGATTTCTCTTAAATTATTTTCATTTATTTTGCTTCTCCAACCCCCAAACTCTTCTTATTTCCTTTCTTTTGTAACAAAACCAGTATCCTCAATATACTAGGATGTTGTTATAAGAAGGATTCAAACTACACATACACACAACTCCATCTAATGGATGATGAACATAATGTTTCTGTGGATGGCAAACTAACGCCTCACGAAACGATGATTGTTCAAATACATCTTACCGCCTCTCATGGTGGCCATTATGATGGAACTGTAATTAAATATGATATTAATGATATATATTTTATATATAAGCTTCTGTAATTCCATTTTATTTTATACCATTATTCGTTTCATGTTGTATATACATACGATAATTTCATTTGAGGAAGTGCGGACTACCGCCCCCTTAAAATGATATGACTCGTTCATACCACACATGGAACGTATAAAGGATGGTGTTAATGAACTTAAGTAACATGTATAAAATATTATATTATACTGGAATAGTAATATACCTATGTATCATTTGTATTCGATTATTTTAAAATAAAAATTAAATGGAAGTAGCGTTCGTGCGTACGTACGGACTACCGTCTCCATGAACGCGATGAGATTCATTCTCCATCGTATCCATTCAAGTATAATTATCATTTGATGACTTAAAAATGGTTTTTAAGGACTTGATACCATTCTGGATTTGAATAATATACAACTTATCCTTTACAAACATGTCTTACGTAACAAAACATACAAAAGCAAACAAGTAAGTTCACACCCGAAACAGCGATAATACTAAGATATTATTATCAAATCAATATTAAAAGATCATATATGATATCATATTAATGTATATGATTCTTGTATAATTTAATAACAATTATTTCACCATTATACAGGAGGTTAACCTACCCCAACCAAGGAAAAGTACAAGGTAAGGGTTATTTCACAATCTCTTCATTATCCGAGGTTGTTTATACGTAATAATCTACTGGGATCTCTTTATCATCCAAATCCATGTTTCTTAAAAATGTATTTCAAAACATTTTTACTATTTACTAAAATATGAGTTAAAGTCATTTATACCCTTTTTGACTTTTATAAGTGGTTTATAAAGGAATCTTTCCGTCATTTTCAAAACAAGGTCCTTTTTAACCTTTTCGACAAAATTGAGGTAAGAATGTTTTTTTTAACTTATACGGCGGGTGCGGTTATTTTACGCCGTTATAAAATCTTCAAAGCTTTCCTTACAAGCTTATAAGAATATTTTAAAAGAAAATGTTTTATTTTATATGGATCTTAAATGATTTCAAAATAAAAGGAGATATTTCTTTAAAAAGAATTTTGATTTCATCTATGTCAACATCCTTTGATGGATTTTAAGATTATTTGAAGTTGATTTATTATGATACAAAACTTCTATATTGTATTGAAGGTTTTGTGATATGTTTGACTATGGATGTGCTATTTTTATACCATTCATAGTTTATGGTGAAATTATTGACATTTCGTATGCTAGTTTTAATACGAATGTTTATGTTATGTTTAAACCTTTTCATATGGGAATGCATTGGACTTAATAAGTGACGGGTGGAGCCCGCTATAGCTCCTCGATGCATCGGTAGGTCTCATGAGACAAACTAGTGTCTTGGCACAAGGCCTTGACAAAATCTTATTTGTAGTCTTGGCACGAGGCCTTGGCTATGTGGTTATGATAGTCTGGCATTATGCATTCCAACATTATGAAAGTGGTTATTGATTTTTTCATGTGATTATTCGATTAGTAGAATATCCATGTGAATAAGTAAATGGCATTATTTCATTTTATTTATGCCATACCATGTTGAAAGTTCATGTTTAAAAGGCTTTTCTTTTAGTTATACATTGCCTTAAATGTTTATTCTTATTGATGAAAGTTTCCGCTATATTGTTATCCTTACTAGGCATTTGAGCTCACCCCTTTTCTATGTTTTATTTTTCCCAGGAAGTGAAGATGTAAGTTATGAATGACCTGCAGGGATATTATGAGGGGATTATAGTGTGGACTGTGGAAACATTATGTTGTTGTAGTAGTTTTTCATTTTATGATGTAATGTAAAACTTATGAATATATCTAGTGTTTCCAAGGCTACTAAACCAATCGGTCTTTTGAGATTCGATCTTTCTTGTGATCATGCCAATGTTATGTAATAATGCACCGACTCTAGGCAACTAGGGTCGGGGCGTTACAGTTGGTATCAGAGGAAGTTTAGTACAAACCTTGGAAGCTAGATTTAGATAAACTCTGATTAGAGCACGTAGACCTAAGATGAACTTTGAGGATTAGTATAGAAGAACTTCCTAGAATTTTGGTATTGTAGAGATTTTGTGAGTTTTCCGAGCAATACATCCCTGTCTGGATACGAGCAGGTAGAGGCGGCTCTGGCACAGATGTACCTAGGGGTAAAACCCGAAAACACCGCTTTGAGCTAGACTCGAATGGGAACTGGTGCACGACAACGGGCCTTGCTGCACTCTTGGTTACGACACTCCCGGGGGATATGCTTAGGATAACTCTCATTTTCTTTACAAATCATTATGAAGGGTTTATGAGTATATACTTCCTCAAAGAAAACATTCTTATGATTATGGATTATATCCATAAATAGTTCAATTTATGTTAAGTGTTTTATAAGTATGTGATTATGTATTTTGATTCATAAACTGATCTAGTTTATGCCATTGTTTAGAAATGGCGCCCAGTAGAAGGAATGAGAAATCCAGAAATGCACATGATACAAAGAGAAGGAAGGATCATATCTTTCATGGTCTTAAGCTAGAATTTATAAGAGAAATAGTCTCCCATGTATTATCATCATATGAAGAAATAATATCATGTATTGATAAGATAAGTAAAGAGATTACTAAGTCCTATGGCTTTGAAGGGAAGCAAGAGAAGAAAAGGATAGAAGAGAGAAATATGGATAAAGGGAAGAGGGAAAAGAAGAATTTTCCCATATGTGGTAACTGTGGAAAGAAACACCCTGGAACTTGCCTGAAAGGAATGAGAGTTTGTTATAAGTGTGGAGGAAAAGGGCACAAAGTACGTGACTGCAAGGGTAAGAAAATGGTTTCAAATGTACAATGCTTCATTTGCAAGGAGTTTGGACACTACGCGAACCTATGTCCCAGTCATCAGACTATGACGCAAATGATGCTATTGGATAATAATCAAGTTATGATACCACCACAGATGAAGAGGAATGATTAGAGTTCTTATGTTGATTATGTCAATTGAGTGTTGTATCAACAATGTACTTGTTATAATAATTATGGAGTATATAAGGATTGTACTGCAGTACTATTTCATTAAGGACTTGAGATTGTGTGGAACAAAGAAAAGTGACTCAATAGCAGGATAAATTTTTGGAAAATATATGGTTGAGAGAATGATAAACCATAATATAGTTCTGATACCGAGGTAGTGATTTTCGAATAATACATGATTATTTTGGAAAAAAAATATATTGGATATTCTTGACTACCTTGGAACTGATTAATGATTTTTATATTCCATCATTGTTGGGGTTTAAAACATTTTTGGATTGATGAAGTATATCCAGCATTCTATATGGAATAAGGGAGCATGAATGTAATCAATAAGGAATATGGTAATACATGATGAAGGTATTCATATGCTATTACGGGGTAAAAAGGATCTATATTATGTTTAACTTCTTTATAAATGTTAGACTGTGAGTTTGGACAGAAGTATTTTGGATAGTTCTAGTTTGGATTATTTTGGATTGCCATAAAAGGACAACCCGGAGGTCGGGCGGCAACCCGTCGCGTCCGGCAAGGCTGCGAGACTTGAACCCACAACCGAAGGGCGACAAGGGTGTATCACCTACCACTGGACCATGAGATGTCCTGGATTAAATAATGTAGTTTTTATTAAAAGATCATGTAGATGAATTATAAATTCGTTTATTTTGGAACCCTATACGAATAGTGTAAATAGAATTTTTTTTACATTCTATTATCTTTTAGAGTGAAAGATGAGTTTGTGGTAGAAATTTATTAATGGATAAAACTCTAATTATAAAGTAAGTATATCTCCTTATGATCTTAGCCAGTCTCATAAATAAATTCCTCAATATTAAGAAAAGCAACTTTGAACAAAAATGTTTTCCTAGATGGTACCTTAAATCATCACTAATTTATGGCTTTGGGATTGTTGGCCTTTTTATAGCCATGTTCTCTACCACTCTCCATCAGATAATTGATGGTTAGATTTTTCTTCCATATCCATATTTTCCTACATGGAACCCTAGTATGTGTTATTTTCGGTAATCTTCATACTTTCGACTCTTTATTTTAAATAGAGGCCTCATTAATTCATTTTTCGATGTGGGATTTCAACTAGGATATTTTGAAACGTCAAAAATGTGTTATCCTAATACCCTATGTTTTGTTGAACCGATGGTATTTCAATTCATCATAGATTGATGAATTTAAGGACCTCAATTTTATACTTGTTTGTGATTGATGACCTCAATCACTACCTATAAATATTTACGTTTTTCCTCCGATTATATGTCTCCAATTTCCACCAATGTTCTCCTAATCGAGATCATAATTTGGTGGTGACCCTTTGATTTCTCTTTTCCTCATATTAAGACTAAATTTTAGTAACCCAATTTCCGATGTGGATTTTCCCACAAATATATTATCTATTTTCAACCTTTTATTTTCGAAGAACAATTTCAAATTGCGAGGACGCAATTTATTGAAGGAGGGGAGAATGTAACACCCCAAGATTTCATAGTGTGTTATTTCTTCAAAATAATTCAATAACTTTCACTACACGCAACACCAAGTTCAATCACACCATGACGTACAAAAAAAAAGCCATTAAAAGAGGTCATGAATAGTATTAACTAAATTTTAAACTTTATAATTTTAGAATCCATATTATGAGTTTCTTAGTCATAATGCAAGAACAGATTCATTTTCAGTATTGCACTTTTATCAACTTTTGATAGTGAAACCTTTTTAAATACAATATTTTAAACTTTTTGACTAAATGGAGACATCAAAAAATTTAAAATGAAACTTCCCAAGCTTCCACGGTACGCTTTCCTTTGAATAAAACAGTAGCGTGTGTTGTACGCAACGTCGAGTTTTAACACACACCACAACCGATCAAACTAGCCGTTATGAATAGTAATAACTACTTTTTGAAATTATATATATTTTATATTTGAAAATGGACTTCATTTTTGGATTCGGAATATCAAATTTAGCCTAAGGTGAAATTTTGGTACATTTCGGATAACTTTCATATTTTGATGAATAGTGAAAATTACTAAATTTTAATTAAAAACAACTTTTTTAATCAAAATAATTAATAGTGATAAATTATGAATTTGAGTGGTTTTAAAGTATATTTAGAATATATTTTTACCGTTTAATATAATGTTGGTCATTGGACATAATTTTACAATTAAACCGAACATAAACAAGTGTCAATCTTTTGATAGTTATTACCTCTTAAAAACACGCTTTTTGTTTTGACAGCGGGAATTAATTTTAAATTAATTTCTGCCACTTCTGTGTTTTGAATTTAGAAAAATGGATTCCATATTTGGAATCAGGATTTCTAAATTGTGTAAATAGTTAACTTTTATTTTTAGACATTTTGAATAATTACTGTGGTAAATATTTTATTTACCATGGTTAAGGGTAAATCCGGTAAATAAGGGTTAAAAAATAATATTATAATAATACAAAATTACCCTAAAACGTGTCCTAACCTTATTGGTGGACACATACCCGACCATGGGAATCCTTGGGTCAATTTGAGGACCCCTTGGAGCCACTTGTATGTGGTAGGGACACTTTATATTAATAAAGTTAAAATAAAAATAAAAATGGCATAAGCTTACATCTTTTAGAAGAACAATTTTTACATAGGGTTATACATGTTGGATTTTCGATTATAAATATTCATTAGAAAGATAAAAAGATTTCCTACATAATGATAGTTTATTTATAATTTTTAGACATCAAATAATTTAAATTATGAATGACACAATAATGATGCAATGTTTACCTCATTAATAAATCATTTAAATAAATAAGATTATAATGATTAAAATATTATCTAAAACCTGTCCAATTCTTATTGGTTTATGTTATTTAGAATATTAGTCATCTTATCTTCGACCTCAATGATTTTTGGACTATTATAAACCGAATATAATTATATTATAAAGTAATACTTTCACACTTTCCTAAAGAGCCCCTCCTCTCTCTTATAAAAGGAGACCACTTCTACTCATTCCTCACACCTCTCAAGCCACTTGGCTCGTCCAAACTCTGCCCAACTAAGCTCCCCACATCGCTCTCCTCCTCCTTGAAGCTTCCCCTTAGGCAGAAAGCATTTCAAGAAGTCCTTTGGTTCCAACCAAAGTGAGTTACCCAAATTAAAGGTAACGATTTCTCTTAAATTATTTTCATTTATTTTGTTTCTCCAACCCCCAAACTCTTCTTATTTCCTTTCTTTTGTAACAAAACCAGTATCCTCAATATACTAGGATGTTTTTATAAGAAGGATTCAAACTACACATACACACAACTCCATCTAATGGATGATGAACATAATGTTTCTGTGGATGGCAAACTAACGCCTCACGAAACGATGATTGTTCAAATACATCTTACCACCTCTCATGGTGGCCATTATGATGGCACTATAATTAAATATGATATTAATGATATATATTTTATATATAAGCTTCTATAATTCCATTTTATTTTATACCATTATTCGTTTCATGTTGTATATACATACGATAATTTCATTTGAGGAAGTGCGGACTACCGCCCCCTTAAAATGATATGACTCGTTCATACCACACATGGAACGTATAAAGGATGGTGTTAATGAACTTAAGTAACATGTATAAAATATTATATTATACTGGAATAGTAATATACCTATGTATCATTTGTATTCGATTATTTTAAAATAAAAATTAAATGGAAGTAGCGTTCGTGCGTACGTACGGACTACCGTCTCCACGAACGCGATGAGATTCATTCTCCATCGTATCCATTCAAGTATAATTATCATTTGATGATTTAAAAATGGTTTTTAAGGACTTGATACCATTATGGATTTGAATAATATACAACTTATCCTTTACAAACATGTCTTACGTAACAAAACATACAAAAGCAAACAAGTAAGTTCACACCCGAAACAGCGATAATACCAAGATATTATTATCAAATCAATATTAAAAGATCATATATGATATCATATTAATGTATATGATTCTTGTATAATTTAATAACGATTATTTCACCATTATACAGGAGGTTAACCTACCCCAACCAAGGAAAAGTACAAGGTAAGGGTTATTTCACAATCTCTTCATTATCCGAGGTTGTTTATACGTAATAATCTACTGGGATCTCTTTATCATCCACATCCATGTTTCTTAAAAATGTATTTCAAAACATTTTTACTATTTACTAAAATATGAGTTAAAGTCATTTATACCCTTTTTGACTTTTATAAGTGGTTTATAAAGGAATCTTTCCGTCATTTTCAAAACAAGGTCCTTTTTAACCTTTTCGACAAAATTGAGGTAAGAATGTTTTTTTTAACTTATACGGCGGGTGCGGTTATTTTACGCCATTATAAAATCTTCAAAGCTTTCCTTACAATATTATAAGAATATTTTCAAAGAAAATGTTTTATTTTATATGGATCTTAAATGATTTCAAAATAAAAGGAGATATTTCTTTAAAAAGAATTTTGATTTCATCTATGTCAACATCCTTTGATGGATTTTAAGATTATTTGAAGTTGATTTATTATGATACAAAACTTCTATATTGTATTGAAGGTTTTGTGATATGTTTGACTATGGATGTGCTATTTTTATACCATTCATAGTTTATGGTGAAATTATTGACATTTCGTATGCTAGTTTTAATACGAATGTTTATGTTATGTTTAAACCTTTTCATATGGGAATGCATTGGACTTAATAAGTGACGGGTGGAGCCCGCTATAGCTCCTCGATGCATCGGTAGGTCTCATGAGACAAACTAGTGTCTTGGCACAAGTCCTTGACAAAATCTTATTTGTAGTCATGGCACGAGGCCTTGGCTATGTGGTTATGATAGTCTGGCATTATGCATTCCAACATTATGAAAGTGGTTATTGATTTTTGCATGTGATTATTCGATTAGTAGAATATCCATGTGAATAAGTAAATGGCATTATTTCATTTTATTTATGCCATACCATGTTGAAAGTTCATGTTTAAAAGGCTTTTGTTTTAGTTATACATTGCCTTAAATGTTTATTCTTATTGATGAAAGTTTCCGCTATATTGTTATCCTTACTGGGCATTTGAGCTCATCCCTTTTCTATGTTTTATTTTTCCCAGGAAGTGAAGATGTAAGTTATGAATGACCTGCAGGGATATTATGAGGGGATTATAGTGTGGACTGTGGAAACATTATGTTGTTGTAGTAGTTTTTCATTTTATGATGTAATGTAAAACTTATGAATATATCTAGTGTTTCCAAGGCTACTAAACCAATCGGTCTTTCGAGATTTGATCTTTCTTGTGATCATGCCAATGTTATGTAATAATGCACCGACTCTAGGCAACTAGGGTCGGGGTGTTACAACATGAAATTGTTCTTCAACAAAGATTGATCCAAATCAAGGTAGGGATTTTTTATATTTTTAATTTTTGCATTATCATGTTTAGATATATTTCAATTCAAATATTAATTTTATCATAAATCATGTATGTTTCATGGATTTCATGGGAGTTATGTGTATACTATTGGAAATTATATTTTTATTTTATTTATCTTAATTTCCCATGTGGTGCATGTTTTATATTTGTTTTTTTCCTTATTAGTGAATCCAAACTAGATCTGTCGATCATCATTGATCCAACAATCCTGAATGGGTTGTTAGAGTTTCTTTAGCTCATGGTCGATCTATGCCCTTACCCTCATATATAATGTAGTGATTCCGCGTGTCCATTCCAGTTTCACCCTTGTGGTTATTTGAACCCCCTGTTTCATCCAGGTGTCTACATGACCTTCATCCACTGGCTTCTTCACTCACCAACTAACTTTCCATAACACACAATTATGGTGCCTACTATTTGTTTTTGAGGGGATGATAGATGATTTTTTTTCATTAGATACTGTTTCTTTTTAGTTTTTCTCTCAAAGAGAAGAGAAACCTTCAGTTTCTCTGGAAATAGAGAGTTGAGGACCTGAACTTACTTCTTATTCCCTGGTGTTCAGAGGAATGATCTTTTGTAAATTGACATCTCATCCAATGGAGACATGGTGGATAAATATTATTGGGAACTAGTTTTGGATGAACCTTTCACATAATGTGGTTTCTTTTGGATCCAGATCTTCATCATAACCATATTTTGGTAAAGAAATATGAAACTTTAATAAAATTATTCTTTTGTTCAATACACTATTGTATCCTTCATGCCGGGTGCATGCATGTGTCTGTCCAGGAGTGGATGGTACTGACTCCATATGAAAAGTTTCATCACCACCATCTGGTTCAGTAAGACTAAAATCCTCAAATAGATTATATGGTCCTTTTGTTTCCTTACATCAATTCTATAATTTCTTATTTGTGTTCTCTAATAAGAAATATTTCTTGGGTGGTGTTCTCTCCATGCATGTAAGATCATATATATCCAAATCACATTATATCTTTCTTTTCTATTCCAACTCAATCATTCAAATTAATATGATAACTCAAAATTTCTAAATAAAATGATTTTTTCTAATCATTTCATAACCATATAAAATGCCACAATGGATCTTATTCTATGGTAGGGATAACCACATCAATATTTCCCCTAACAATTGGTATCATAGCCTTGATGAAGCATTTACAATGGGTTCTAAAATGTTCTAAATATAGAAATTAGATGGTGAAAATGATTTTAATCTATGGATAATTAATATTAATTCTCTATTAGACCATAACAAACTGATTGATGCTCTCTGCGGTTCCAAGAAAATAGGTAACCACTTTGTCCCTAAATGGATGGACCATGAATACTTATGTTGAAATTTATATTTATGTTATTAGGAAATCATGTAGCCTTATTTTGTTATTTTTAGGGTATAAGGTTCTTAGGGAAGTAGACTTTAAGTCTTCTACCCCTAGTATCTAGTCCAAATTGGAATCCCTATACATGACTAAATCTTTATTTAGAAGGTTTTATAAGAAAATGAGATTTTATACTTTTAAAATGCACCCTATAACCACAACAAGGACACATCTTGATGATTTTAATATAATTATATTAGAAATTTCCAATGTAGATGTTAAATTAGGGGATGATGATCAAGAAATAATAATTTTAACTTCATTGAATGAATCATATACTTATGTAAAATATTTGATGATTTATGGTAGGGACTCTTTAACACTTAAAGAATTTAAGTCTGCTTTGTTAGAAAAATAAATCCAAAATAAAGGCACTATTAATAATGAAGATGAGGGTTTAAACATTAGAGGTGGAGGTGAACATAGAGATAAGTGGTTAGAGAGGAGTCAATCTAGAAAACAGAGGTATAAATCTAAGAATAGAGAGTCTAAGTGTAAGGTGTTAAAATGTTTTCATTGTAAACAACCTAGGAACATGAAAAAAAACTATCCTAATAGAAATAATGTATATAATGAGAATAATAGTGATAATTATTTATTAATTAAATAATAATTTGACATAAATGATGTGTTGAATGTTAGTGATCATCTTACCTATGAGGAATGGATCCTAGATTTAGTATGTTCATTCCATATGTGTCTGGATAGGGAGTATTTCACTGAATTAAGATATATTTAATCAGGTAATGTATAATTAAATAATAATAAGATTTTTTACATTATGGATATAGGTTATATTTCTTTAGAACTTCATGATGGGATAGTTAAAAATATTTAAGAGGTTAAGTGGGTATCTGAACTTAAAATAAACCTTGTTTCCTTAGGTGTTCTAGACTATAAGGTTTATACTTTCAAATCTGGTTCTCATTGTCTTAGAATCACCAGTGGATCTCTCATTGTTATGAAAGGAAACCTTAGTAATGGGATTCATTTCTCAAAAGGTAGGACCCAAACAAAACAATTGAATATCTCTAGTGTTCAAACATTAGATAGTACCACTCTATGGCATAAAAGACCACAGAACATTAATGAAAAAGGTTTTGAAGAACTTAGAAAACAAGGTCTGTTAACTGATGTTAATCCTAGTAGTCTTCCATTCTGCAAGGAATGTGTGTATGGTAAGTCTAAATGAGTTAGTTTTAGTAATTCATCATACAAAGTTATAAACACTTTAGAGTGTGTTTACTATGATATTTGGGGCCCTTCTAGGACTAGATCTCATGGTGAAGGCTATTAATTTATGAGTATTATAGATGATTACTCCTAGAAAGTTTGTATTTACATAATGAAACACAAATATGATATGTTTCAAACCTTTAATAACTAGAAGGATATCATAAAAACTAAATATGGTAATAATTTAAAATCTCTTAGAACTAATAATGGTTTGGAATATCTATCCACTAAATTTTCTAAATTTTGTAGCTCTGAGGGTGTTCGTAGGTATAATACTATTGTGGAAACCCCACAACATAATTGGTTATCTGAGAGAATAAAAAATAACATCCTAGACACAGTTAGGTGAATGTTGTATTATTACTCCCTTCCTAAGTCCTTTTAGGCTGAGGCTGTTACTACAAAAGTATACCTAATTAATAGAT
This sequence comes from Viscum album, assembly GCA_963277665.1. Classification (NCBI taxonomy): domain Eukaryota; kingdom Viridiplantae; phylum Streptophyta; class Magnoliopsida; order Santalales; family Viscaceae; genus Viscum; species Viscum album. The sequence continues at coordinate 750,211,056 of OY728132.1, read as the reverse complement.
TCCCATCATCAACTAATATTTTTGAAAAAATAGGAAGAACTCTGGAAACCACCTAGTATTGATCACCTTATGGTTTTTGAATCTATATATTATGTGAATTATAAGAATTATAAGTTGGAACCTAGGGATATCAAGTGTATCTTCATTTATTATTCATAGGGTGTTAAGGGGTAAAATTTTTGGGTAGAAAAACCAGGATATCAAAACTGTATTATCAGTGATGATGTTGTGTTCCAAGAGTTGAGTCTTTCTAAAGGAAAGACTATTGAGTCTGAAGAAACCAATGCACCCCATCCCTTGGGTGTTGAAGCTGGTCTTAACTCTCAGGACACTTTAGAACCTAAGCCTTCCCCTTCTACTCACCCCTTGCAACCTGAAGGTGAATCCGAATTTGATTTTTATTCTGAAACTGATGTAGAGGAGGGTGTCCTTAAGTGATACCAATCGACCTAAGACCAATATAGGAGGATAATCAGACCCTATTCTCAGTTCAATCATGATGACATGGCTTAATATGCCTTTAGTGTTGATCAAGACATGTGTAATGATGAACCAAAAACTTTTAAGCAAGTCTTAAAGTCTAAATAAAGCCAATAGTGTTTGGATTCCATGAATGATGGGATGAATTCCATTCTTAAGAATAATATCTAGACTATGGTAACCAAACTCTCAAATTAAAAGGCAATAGGTTGCAGATGGATCTTAAAGAAGAAAGAGGAAAACACTAATAAATCAAAAAATAAATATAAATCATGATTAGTTGCTAAGGGATACATCCAATATGAGGGAGTGGACTATAGTGAGATTTTTTACCATATTGTTAAACATTCATCAATTCATGTTTTACTTGCTTCTTATGATAAAAATGATTTCCATATTGAGCATTTGGATGTTTAAACTTCCTTTCTTACATGGAAAATTGGATAAAACCATTTATATGAGACCCCCTGAAATTTTTTCAAAGAATTTTAAATTGAATGAAGTTTTCCTTTTACAAAAGTCTTTTAATGGTTTGAAATAATATTCAAGACAATGTTTCAAATGTCTTGATTATTTTTATGATTGAAAATGATTTTAGTAAAACCAAATTTTATGCATGTGTTTTTTACAAAAATTTCAATCATGACATGATCTACTTGCTTTTATATGTTTATGACATGCTAGTTATTTGTAACAACATGAAATTAATTTTCCATAAAAAAACCCAATTGAATTCTGCCTTTGAAATGAAGGAATTTGGAAATAAAAAATTGATTCTGGTAATAGAAATCTTAAGGCATATAAAATAAAGGATTATATTTCTATCTCAACATTATTATATAAAAAATGTTTTTAAATGGTATTTGTTTGAGTACATCAAACCTATAATCATACCCTTGGGACAACATTTTAAGTTTCCCCCGAACCAATCCTCTGTTAGTGAATTTGAGATTAATTTCATGAGAAAGATCCCTTATAATAATGTTGTTGGGAGTCTTATGTATGTAATGGCATGTTCTAGATCAGATATTTCATTTTCAGTGTGTAATCAGAGCAGGTTTATGGGGAAACCTAGGAAATCACATTAGCACTCTCTAAAATGGATTCTCAAGTATGTTTCAATGTCCACTTGTTTATGCATTTTTTTTGGAAAAAAATATAGTTATGATAATGACATTATAGGATTTGTAGATTCTAACTTTACTGCTAATGTAGAAACTCATTAATCAATTCCTGGTTTTGTTTTCCTTGCTTATGGTGGTCTAATTTCCTAGAAATTTAACATACAATTGGTAGTTTCTCAATCCACTATAGAGGATGAGTATATCACCTTAACCAAATGCATTAAAGAAGCTATTTGGTTGAAAATATTATTCATGAGTTGTCTTTATCTTCTTCTAGTGTAGTTATACATTGTTATAGTCAATTTACATTACATTTGTCTAAAAACAATGTTTTTATAGTAGATCAAAGCACATATACATTATACTTAATTTTGTTAGGGATATAAATGAATCTATGACTGTGTGTGTCACTAAGATACACTCCTGGGATAATCGAGATGATAGTTTGACTAAGGCTGTTACCCTTTTTAAGTATAACCACTATTTTGATATTTTGAATCTTTTCCCAGTTCAATAATAGAAGTTGTGAGAACACCATCACTAAAATGAACCTTTTAAACTATAAGGAGTAGATTTGTTAAATTTTTATTACCGTGTTTAGATATATTTCAATTCAAATATTCATTTTATCATAAAGCATATATGCTTCATGGATTTCATGGGATTTATGTCTATACTATTGGAAATTATATTTTCAATTGATTTATCTCAATTTTCCTTTCGGTGCATATTGTATTTTTGTTTGTTTTCCTTATTAGTGAATACAACCTGGACCATCAATCATCCTTGATCTAATGGTCACAAATGGGCTGATTGTGTTTCTTTGGCTTAGGGTTAATCCGTTCTCTTGCCCTCATTTCTAATACAGTGTTGTCACATTTCCATTCCAACTACACCCTCATGGTTATTTGAACCGCTTATTTCATCTTGGCCATCTACACGACCTTCATCTGCTGGATTCTTCACTCACCACTATAATTTCCCTAAAACGACATTATGGTGCCTCCTGTGTGTTTTCAAGGGGATGCTGGCTGATTCAGTTTCATTCAGTGTTGTTTCTTTCTAATTTTCTCCTGAAGAGAAGATAAACCCTCCATTTCTCTAGAAAGAGTTTGAGATGAAGGAGAGAGCTGAAGACCCGACCTTGATTCCTATTCCCTATCATTTAGAGGATTAATCTTATAAAATTGGAAATCTCATCAGATGGAGACTTGTTGGAAACTCTAACTAGGAACTAGATCTAGATGACCCTTGCATGTAGTGTGGTTGTTTTTGGATCCACATCTTCATCGTAACCATATTTTGGTAAAGAAATTTTGAACTGTAAGAAATTTACTCTTTTTTTTTCAATCCATTATTGTATCCTTCATACCGTGTGTGTGATTGAGTCCATCTAGGAGTGGATGGTGCTGACTCCACATGATGGGCTCATCACCACCATCTGGTTCCGTAAGACTGGCCTCCTTGGATAAATTCTCTGGTCCTTTTGTTTCCTTGCATAAATTCTATAATTTTCTATTTGTGTTATCTAATAAGAAATATTTCATGGGTGGTCTTCTCTCTATGCACATAGGATCACATATATCTGATTAATGTTATATCTTGTTGTTCTTTCTTATTTTATTTTCTATTCTAACTCAATCATCCACCTTATTCTGATAACTCCTGATTTCTAAAGAAAACGATTTTCTCTAATCACTATATAACCATATAAAATTCCTTAGTGGATCTTGGCTATTGGTAGGGAAAATGACATCAATTATACCCCTATTTTTTTTGGATTTATTATATTTTGATTTATTCATGATGAACATGAATTAATCATCTAAAAAATTAATTCATGAGTTGATTGTTTAATTCATGTAATTGATTTATCTTCCTGTGATATATGAATTGATATTGTTTTAGGTTTGTTTATTTATTTCTATTAATTCATCAAACTAAAATAATTAATTGAGGAATACATGAACATTGACCAAGTTCCTTTATTAAAATATGTTTTTGTGAATTTTCTTTCACCGTTCTTCATGTAATCATCACCAGTAATCGATTTTTCCAGCATTTCAATAAATACCCGGTAAACGATCATTGAGAAATTGGTCTTTGGAATAATGGATTATTGTCATGGTTTTAGGATGAATATCGATGACATGGGTGTGATGTGTAGAAATTAAATTGTATCTAATTCATATTTTAAGGTCCTTGATTATGGGTTTTTAGCATCATGGTGGAGCAGTGTGAAGGAGGAGGCAATGCATATAAGAGGGGGGGTAACATCATAGTTGTGGTGAAACTGCACTATAGGTAGTATTTGACACTGATCTAATCAAACATGAAGTAGGAAACCGGGTAATTAATTTTCAATTCTCATTCATTGATAATTGAATACAATGTATATATAAAATTAATAATAATAATAATATAATATTAAATTGAAAATAAGTAAATTAGGGAGGTTTCAAGGTGGGAGACGTGTGTGGAAAACATTCATGTGTGAGACCACTTTCTCATTTAACCAATTTAATAAAATTTTATAATATTAATAATAAAAAATTATCACATTATTATTATTGTTATAAAATTTAGTTTTTATTGTAACATTTTCATACAACGTCTGATTGACGAGTCGTCAGTGACATCGTGATCCCAAATTTTAGACAATTATTTCAAGACCAATATTGGATATTTAATTTGGGCTTATGGATCAGATACAAGAAGTGACAAATAATAATAATAATAATAATATTACTGTTATTATTATTATGAAATCTAGTATTTGACATATATTTTTCATACAGTGTCAGAATGATGAAATGTTAATGGAATTGTAACCCTGATATTGTGGCAGACATTTTGAGACTGATATCAAGTGTTTAATTTTGACACATGGCTCTATCCCATGAATAACCATTCACATGTTATATGGTGAAATGTGACTTTTTCACCGAGTGTCTGTTTAAGTCATTCAAATACTCTATCTCGAGTATTTCTATGTGGGTATTTCTATAGTGTGATATGTTTTTACATTAATGGAATTTTGGGGTAAAATATCAATGGATTTATATTCAATATTGTTAGACTAATGATAAGCCTCATGTACTCGTCTTTATTTTTCCAGAATCAGATGCGGGCACTCGTATAGTACACCCTGAGCAGTTTTCTACATAGAATGTGGTGATTACATTCATTTTTGTGTTAGAGATACAATGCGAGGTAATGTAAGTGAGACACTTATTTTAGCAATGCTCAACCAATATCGGCTGCATGTGTTTTCTTGTTTTATTCCTATTTGGTTTCGGTGCAATATTCTATTCTCATCATAGAGGGTGGCCCCTCTGAGCTTTATGTTGATTAGTATAGTATAGGTGAGTTCCCTTCTTCTAGTGTGAATTGTCTCAGTCTATTTAGACTATACCCTCAATGTCTTAGAGCATTTATCCCTCTGAGTCCTGGAGAGATCCTCATTTTCTTCATGTTTTCACTAGGTAGGGTTTATTGAAATTAGAATGACCAATATTTACACGGTCAATAATACCCTATCTAGGAGGATGTTTCTAGTAGGATTCAGTGTCCCCCAGTGAGTCCTGATCATTGAACCCTATCTTTATATCTAGATATGATCTTTCCTATGGGGTATTAATTCTATGGAGTGTGTATATTAGATGAACCCTATCAATTTCCTGTGTGCTTCTTATTGGATAGACTTGACGAGTGTGACCTCAAGGACGGTGGGGATGTGATATTATCTTATATATACCCAATGAGTGATATCTCTCGATTGAGTGACATTAGGGATAATAGGCTCATAGAGTCTAATCTCTTGGACGAGCGTTACTTTGAAACCTCATAGTGGAGCTATGGATGGTAGTGGTTGAGACCTTCGAGAATTAGAGTCTTTTATGAGTATATTTGAATTTTTATTTATATGTATCACTTTATGATTGACATTTCATGTGATGAGATGACTACTCTTGATACTCTGTGTTTGGTTATTTCAGGGTGTCTTACTGGGTATTTTTATACTCACCCCTATATGGGATCTTCTTACACATGTAATGTCTTATGTAGATGACAAAACTTTTGTAGAGTCCTTGGTGGACTATGAGTAGGTGGATCTAGTTTGGGGTAGACAAAAATAGGTGTATACTAGTGTTTCATTTGAAAGTATTCCCCTCCTTATGAGTAGGTCAGAATTTATTTCTAGTTTTGGATGGGCTTGTATTTGGACAATTTTTATGATTTCTAATACTTTATGTCATACTTTGATTATGGGATTATAGATGTATGCATGCATTTTTGTTTTACATTTCATAATTTTATGGGCTTGGAGATGTGTGTGTGAATATAGGTATATTAGGATAATGTCTCCCATATGTGTGATATGCCTTCTTGGCACTAGTCGCTAGCCCCTAGCCTATTGGAGGCTAGGTTTGGGTTGTTGTGTCTTGGGCCCTGTCAGATCAGACCATCACCACTATAAAATTGGCTTTTAACAATGTTAGTAAAGGGAATTTATTAGTTCTTATAAAGCATTGACTACCAAAGCGAGGTTAAAGGGAAGGATTTATTAGCGCTCACAAAAATCACTGATAAAGGCCCTCTTTAACAGTGCTAAAAAAGAAATGATAAAGGGGACCTTTATTAGCACTAAAAAAACACTGATAAAGGTATTTCTAATGGGGGGGGGGTGGGTGGGTTGAACCTCTATGAGACCCCCTTATGAGAACTTCCCCCCACCCCCCATTTATCAGCATTTCACCACCCCCTTTATCAGTACTTTGTGAAATTAGAGCCTCCTGCTCGTGCCTGAATTTGATCCATGTACCTCTCCTTTGGAACTCAGATGCCTTTACCACTACAACAAGATGTTTTATTATCTATTTTATAATATTTATGTTTATTTATATATATAATTATATTTATTTAAATATATTATATATTATATTCATTTACATATATTCTAAAATATAATATAAATATATATCTGTTTATTAATTCACACACATATGTATATGTAAACATTATATATATATATATATATATATATTTATTTATAAGTATATATATATGTATTCATATATTTTTATAATGTAAAAAATGGTTTGATATTATTTTAAATACATTTTTAGAATATCTATTTATTTACATATATTAGAATATACATATATATATATATATTTATTGATAGACACATGTTTATATATAAACATTACTTGTATAGGTATATATATACATATTAATTAATTTGTATAAGGTAAATAAAATGGATAATTTTTTACTTTAAATAAAATTAATAATAAATATTTATTTTATATATTTAAAAATACATTTTTACATAAATATGTTGATATATGTATTGATACAAGTGATTTATTATAATTAAATATAAGAAAATATGAATATATTTAATTATAAATAAAACTACATTATGAAAAATGATAAAATTTCAAAACCATAATATCAATATGAAGGTAATACCTAGGAATAAATTCATTCCCCACTGAAAACGTGCAAAATACCCACTTAAACGAGGCTGAATTTCCATCAAATGTTAAAAAATTGGGATACCCCGACTAAAAACTCAGTTTTGGAGGCCATATGTGCCTTTTTTTGCCTCAAAAAATGTGACTGGGGGTTTCCCCATTTATTAATGTGTAAAGATCATCAAAAAATTTCATTTGATATGTGGTAGAGCCCAAAAATACACCTGGATAAAAAATTATGGCCGTTTGAAGTTCAAGTCATATGTTCAACTTATCTTAGACCGTTCATTAATTCATTTAATTTTTGTATCATATAACTATTATTAAATTACTATTACTCGATAATAATTAGTAAATTATTAATTATTAATAATATTTATTTATTTTATAATCCATTTTTACTAAATATCTTATACAGTAAGTGTAAATTCCTATTTAACCTTATCTAAAACATATTTAAAAAATATATATTATATTTATATCAATATAAATATATAAATATATAAATATATTATTTTTAATTATTATTTTTAAATATATCCCTTATCAGTGCTTTTTTAGTAGTGCTGATAAAGCCCCCCTCCTTTATCAGCACTTTTTTAATAGCATTGATAAAGGTGGGGCCTTTATCAACATTTGTTTACAAGCATTGATAAAGGCCTCCCTTTATCAGCACTTTTTTTAGCACTGATAAATCCTAGATCTAGAATAAACCTAGTTTTTTAGTAGTGTGTGATAGAATGGTATCAAGGGGGAATTCCCAGCCTGAAGTGTTATGACACTTCCTGGGTTTAGGACTGGAGTTTGGAGTTTTCTTATGTCTAGCTATGAGGTTTGGTTTAGGAACTAGGGAAATAATGTTAAAGTGTTTTGAGTTTGACCCTCAAGAAAAGGTGTCCAATGTTGGTGCGGTGGAAGAAGTATCCATTCACCAGGACCTAGATAACCTATTTTTTGACTTAGTATATGTAGGCACTGGTTATAGGGAAAACATTGATATATGAATCATATATGAATGGGTTGTGGTTTCCATGTCCTTCTTGAGTCAGCTTCCCAGATACACTCATTGGTCATGGTTTGTCTTGATATTCTTCAAGACGCCTCTATGATGATAGTAAGCTTGGATTTTGATACAGTGTCATGTTGATGATTTTCTGAGTGATGAGGTCTCAGTTCAGTGACCCACTCATGAGGTGTTTCCTCTAGACGGGCATAGAGTAGTGCTACCATAGGTTGAGCGGTTCTTATATCCATTATTGGATTTGATGGATGTTTGATGAGATGTTGGGAAGTAGATGAATTCAGTAGGTTAGGTATATGATACATGAAATCTTGTCATGTTACTTGAGTTCTAGTGACAAATATAACTTGGGTTTTATGGTGAGACAGACCCTCATACAGTGGAGGATTTACTTGAAGTGATGGTCTAGGTTTTCCAGATTATTTGGACCCTCGACTAATTGGATGGTTGCACTTACAACCTATTTTATTTGTGTAACAGTAGTTGGATATGGTGGTACCAAAATATGACACACCTATGCTAAGTGTTCATCATGATTTCCTGAGTTAGAGATCTCCCAGTTTACATGGTGATCCAGGCCCCCTTCTTGGGTGGTGGAGTACTAACATGAGCTTGTGGTGCGAATGTACTACTTGGATAGAATCCCTCCTGATGATGGTCCTAGATAAGAGAATTTTCTAGGGTGATGTAGGGATTGTTATATCCCTTTTTTGGTTATTTATGACATGAATTTGGATATGAAAAGAAGATAGACAGTTCCACCACCAAGATGCATTATTGATACACGATCCAAAACTGTGTGGGTGAGTTAGTGCTGCCCAAAACAAATAGTGTCGAGGTGTGGTGGATGAGTTTTTATGAATTGTGTGTTTGAGGTTGTTTGACATAATAAGGTATCAAAGAAATACTTGGTTTTGGTAAATAGGTAGGAAAAGGAAAGGTTGAGTTCCATACCATATGATCTTGGAGAGGCTTTGAGTGTGGTTTTAGGTATAACACATGTCTTCAATACCCCAGTTCCAGTTTGCACATAGAGTTATGAGACACTTTCCCCCAAGTGTATTTAACATTCGAGACCTATTGAACCAGTGGATCCCTTTTTTCTCAACCCTTGTGTTGGAGGCTCCTAAAGAGAGGATCAATTATTACATACTTCTATCGACAATGTGACATGACTTTGGGAGGAGAGAGATAGAGAGATAGAGCCTTGTGTGGAATCTCTTCATAGTGGTGATGAGACCCTATGATGTTTTTCTCAGTATGGACTAGTTTAATACCTTCCATGCTCAATTGGTTGCTACCAGTGAGTGTATAAATGCTTTCAGTTTTTTGGGATAGAGTTTTCCTCCTTTGATAAAGAGTGATCCTAGGCAGATCAAGATGAGATCATGTGTAGGAGCTTATGAACTCCTTCCTATCAGTTGGCCAATGATACCTTTGGAGAAGTGGATGCTATGAGATTTTTTTCCTGTAGCGGTGATGGATTATGATGACTTCTTTTCTAGTGATGTTTTGGGTTAATCTCCTCACCTAGGGTTAGGATTATACAAGGACTAGCACTATGGATCACCCCTAATTTTTGTGATAGCACATCAGATGACATCCTTTGAGATTTATAAGCTAAATTTGTGGTCAAAAATTTGTAGAGAAAGGGTTTTTTTAAGACCCAGTGTGTTCACATAGACATCCCAGTCATGTTCACCTGAGAGGCGAATGAGTTCTTGAGGTTGAGTGTGAATTGGTGTCACTTGAACCAGGTGATGAAATGAATTTTATCCACTCCTGAGAATAATTTATTTCTTCGATCCATGGTTTGGGGTGAAGTGGTTCTTAGAGTTTGACATCAGAATGAGTTATCATCAACTCCATGTTTGAGAGGTGGATGTACTGAGCATGGATTACTAGAGCTTCTATTGTTCCTTTGAGTTCTTGATGATACCCTTTGGAATTTTGAACACCCCAAAGAGTTCATGATACTTATAAGACAAATTCTTAACCTTTATTGGGTTAGTTTATGGTAGTATTTTGCGACAGTACCCTCATGTCCTCGGTGCTAGAGATGGATCACACGAGACACAAGAGGTTGGTGCTAGTGATGGTTGTGAAAAGGGGTAAAATTCATCCATGGGAAGATAAGGAATACCCATAAAATGTCATGAGTTATTTATGGAACAATGATGTAGAAATTTGGAGTTTTAGAGTTGTCGAGTTTTAGCTAGGGAATCAGGATATCTCCAGGGTTCTTAGCCCCTTTCCTTTTCCTGTTGTTGTGTTGGGTTAGTGAAGTGGTGTACCACTTAGCCTCGTAACCACAATAGTTTTGGTTGTTTGGTGTTCCCCACATGTCACAGTTGAGGAGGTATGTGCATGAATCATTGTACAATATCAACCTGGGTAAGTTGGGTCATGAGAGTAGAGTTTCTTTTTCAAGGAGTCAAAGATGTTGGGGACCTCTAGGAGAAATACCCTTCATGGGGAAGTGTTTTACTTGGGTGAATGTTTATTTACAAGATAGGAAACTGTCATGGGAGCTCGATGGAGTGGGAGGCCCAGTTGATAGCTCAAAATCCCCACCCTTTTTCTTAGTTTTTTCTTTTTGAGGATGAAAATACTTAAAGAGGGGAATAATATAGTCCTGATCTTTGTTGTGTAAGATTTTGGAATATTCCTAGGAATATTTTTGGGGCCAGTCGTTGTGATGGCATGCGATTTCAAGGCATTGTGAGACCAAAATTAATTTTATAAAATATTAAATATATTAATATCACGCATGTGTAGTTTTCCTAAAAAAGTAAAATATCTTCTAAACATAGTCTCAGATCTGAACTATGAAGCCATAGTTAAATTTGGAGTGTATGATTTACCCTAGGCATGACCTAAAGTTGGTTGGCGTGGGATTTCCAGATAAGGCAGTCATTGGCGGGTGCATTGGATAAATTAATTAATTTAATTAATTTATTTAATAACCCTATCCCAAATAACTCACAAACAAGGACTCATATAGGAAATATGATACCAATTTTGAGTATATAACGTAGGTTTTAACCTAAGCATGACATAAACTTGGTCGACATTGGGTGTTAGGCTTGAGCACCATCATGGGTGAAATAATTAAATAAATTGAAATATCTATTAACTTATTTTATTAAAGCCCAAAAAAAAATATTTTCTATAAATATATGGTTATATCCAAATTTTATGGTTATCTATATAACCTTGATATTTTAGAGGATCTATTTGTGGAGAAATCTTGGATGAGCAATGACCAGATCGTGAATCGATGATTGGTGTGAAACAGAGCTGTGGATCTCACTAGTTATGATAGCACATAACCGTTATTCACCAATGATTGATCCAAATAAAGGCATGGATTTTGTTTTGTGTGGATTTATCCTATTTTTATTTACTCATGATGAATGTGAATTACTCATCTAATAAATTAATCCATGGGTTGATTTTTTAATTCTGACAATTTCTTTATCTTTCCGTGGTATAAGAACTGATATTATTTTGGTTTATTTATTTATCTTTGTTCATCACCCTATGAAAATGAATCAAGACTAACACAAAAATCGTCTAAGGTATGTTACTAAAATTTGTGTTTTTGCATTTTATTTCTCCATTATTCATGTGATAATCATCAATATTCAATTTGGATGGTGGTTTGATAAATACCTAATAAACGAGCATTGGGAAATTAGTATTTGGTGAAACATATTATTTCCACAAGTTTAGGATGAATAATGATGACATGAGTGTGCTATTTAGTAATGAAAATAGATCTAATTATTATTTGAAGGTACCCAATCACAAGTTTTTAGCATCACAGAGGAGCGATGTGAAGGAGGCGCTACGTGTAAGGGGGAGTGACATCGTGGTCATGGTGGCACTGCACCAGAGGCAGTCTTCGACGTAGCTTAGATTGAAAATGTAAGAGGAAAACATATGAGGAATTTTCAATTCTCATTCATTTAGAATTTATTATAATAGATATATAAAATTAAATATAATAATAATATAATATTAAATTGTAAATAAGTAAATTGGAGAGAGGTTGCAAGGTGGGAGACGTGTATGGAAAGCCTCCATGCATGAGAAATATTTCTCATTTAACCAATATCATAAAATTTTATAATAATAATAATATAAAATGATAAAATTATTATTATTTTTATAAAATTTAGTTTTAGTTGTAACATTTTCATATGGCGTCTGATTGATGGGTCATCCATATCATCATGATCCTGACTTTGAGATGATCATTTCAAGAAAAATGTTGGATATTTAATTCAAACTCATAGCTCAGGTCCACAGAGTGCCGAATAATAATAATAATAATAATAATAATAATAATAATAAAAATAATAATAGTAATAATAATAATAATAATAATATTATTATTATTATTACAAAATCTAGTATCTGACATATCTTTTTCAAACGGTGTCATATTGATGAACCATTGGAGACATTATGACCCTGATATCGAAGAAAATGTTTTGAGACTAATATCAAGTGTTTAATTCATATTAGCATCCCAGGCAAGTGAAGCGCCATTTTCACATTATACGGTGAAATGTGACTTCTTCACCAGGTGTTCGTTTAGGGCATGTGAATAGTCTATCCTGAGTATTTCTCTATGAGGATCACTACAGTGTGATCTATTTGACCTTTCATGGACGTTTGGGGTGAAATATCAATGTATTTACATTTAATCTGATCAGACTAATGAATATCCTTGTACGCTCATCTTTATTTTGCGAGACTCAGATGTGGGCACTTGATTAGTCCACCCTAAGCAATTTTCTATGTAGAATGTGGTGATGAACTTCATTTTGGCATTAGAGATACAATGTAAGGTGATGTAAGAGAGACACTTCCTTTAGTGATTCTCAACCAATATCAGTTGAGTGTTTTACCTTGGTCCATTCCTATGAGAGTTCAGTGCAACATTGATTTCTCATCATAGAGAGTGACCCCTATGAGCTTCATGTTGATCAGAATAGTGTGGGTGAGTTCCTTTCTTCTAGAGTGAGTTGTCTTAGTCTGCTTCGACTATACCCTCAACAACTTAGAGAATGTATTCCTTTTAGAGGCCTAAATAGATCCTCATTTACTTCATGTTTTATCTAGGTATTGTCTTTTGGAATTGACATAGTAATAGTACATTCCTTCCCGGTCCGTTAATTTTCTAATTTTGGTGGTTGGAGGTGTTTGGGGGAGGTTATAAGAGTTTTTTGTAGAGGTTGGAGGTGCATCAGAGCTTCTGCAGGAAATACATATCATGTAAAGTTTACACTATATGAAAGTTGGTTTCATAGATTTTATAGGGCCGATTCATTATGTGTATATTTTAGGTGTTAAATAATAAAAAGGTATCGTGTTTTTTGGTGAAATCAAACCCCAAGGCTTACATGATGTGAAATGGGATTACAGATTGTGTAAATCCCCGATGCAATCTGTTATAAAGATACAAAGTACTCAGGTTTTCCTCAAACACTATACTCTCTCTCATTCTAGGTGGTTGACAGTGCTCTCTTGAGGTATTTTGAGATTCCTTTCAGCAGGGATTTATTTCTGGATTCCTGTCTTTGATCCATGGTGAGTTCTCCTCTCATTATCACCCATTTCCTTCTATTCTTCAGAGTTTCACTGTGATGAAAGGTTTGGTTTGGGTTGTGTGTTTGGGATGCATTTTGATGATCTTTGGGTGTGGTGTAGGTTGATACTCGGTATCTTGTGGTACAATTGTGGTTTTTGATCATTTCTTATTCTCCCTACGGTGAAAAATGAGTTGGAAAGATTATTTGAGGTAGGGAATCCCTCATTTCTCTTCATTATGGATAATGAGGGAGGGGTTTTCTTCTATTATCCATGAGAGATGGTTATGTTAACTTAATCAAAGATAAAGAAATTATTAAATTGAAATTGAAAGGGAGTAAAGGGGTTTGATTATCATGCTTTTACAACTTCAATATTACTGTGATATTGTGAATTGTATGGGATTGATTCTCCACTAGAATTTGTGGCTGTTGGGGGATTTGGTTTCATTGGATGATATGTGTTGTGACTGCTACTTTTGTTTTGATAATTCTGATATCACCCTAAAATGGAAACTTGCAAACCACTTATATTTTTCTAATAAAATGGTTTCCCTAGGATTATAGTTTGTGTGATAACACCCTTAAAATAAAATGGAATGTGATAAAAGCCCTTTGTAAATTTGTAAAATGATCTTGATGTGTTGTGAAGTTTGGCTATGATTGTGGGATGGTGATGTGTGGTTGGGTAATGTGGGGATGACGGTTTTTTGGCCATGCTTTTAGGGCATCAAGGTAGTTTGTTGACTATGATTTTGGGGTGGCAAGGTTGTTTTTCTGCCGTGATTTTGTGGAAAAAAGTTTGTTTGTTGTCCATGATTTTTTGGAAATGGGGTGGTTGTTTGGTTGTTATTTTGGGTTGGCAAGGTGGTGGCATGATGAGGGTGATAATCACTTTGTGATATGTGTTTACTTTGTTCTAGATGCCTGGGTAGTGATGGAATAAATAATTATTTAACAGTGATTGAAATGACATGGGTCAGTTTGGTTAATGAGATGAAAATGGTCAATGAAAAAATAAATAATGGGTTGTGTGATTAAATGTGGCTAATGGTAAATAATGGAAATAATGTAATGATCAAATGAAATTATCTAATAATGTGAATGTGGCTTGTGGATTTTGGAGTGGATTTCTATATTTATAGGTGGTAGTGAAAGTGGTGATGTTGTGAGTTGGTTAGCATTTGGTTACGAACCTATATGTTGGGATTGTGTGCATGTGGCTATATGTATATACTTGTATATTCTTGTGATTTCTATATGCACCCCACCCACATCGAGTACTATGTTCTAACACTTGAATAGTCACACAAGGGGTATTTTTACTGACATCCGGTGAGGATGAAAGATGGCTGGGTACTCTCACTTTCCCACTCTTTCTTCCAAGTGAGGTAGGCATTGCATAGGGTGTTATGGATAGAGGTATGTTAATGCATTAGATGGTGGTTGTGACTGCCTATATGTTTTTGGGTGGGATGAGACCATGCTTGTGGGTAGTGACCGAGGTGTTTTCAAGCAAGATGTGACATGATCTTTCTTGTGGGGAAGCTTATAGTGGGGATCATGCATGTTAGGATGAGGGAATGAGGTTTATGTCCTATATTTTCATAATACCCTACTAATCTAGTTATGGTTATGGATTTGTTGTGGCTTAGGTTTTTTTGGGTGAAATGTGACATAGCCATGCTTGTGGGGTGGTGATACCGGGTGTCTTCGAGTGAGGTGTGTTGTGACCCTGATTTTAGGATGGTGTGGTATATGAAAGATATGGGAGCACCAGGACGTATGAAATTGGGGTGTGAGAGTGGAATACCAGTGGGAAAGTGGTGCATGGTAACTTTATCAATGTGATTATTGATATATTATATTATTTTAATTATGTTATTTAGCGAACATGACTTGGTGAGGTTTTTTTTGGTTAGTATACTTGTATAGGTGTTGTTTGGTTCTTCTATTTTCTCATGGGTGCATTAGTATGCTTCTTTAATATGTGAATGAGATACTTTGGTTTTCATACGGAGTATACATGTATACTCACCCTATGTATATAAATTGTTTTTAGGTTTCTAGGAGGACTACATAGACCATGATGGACATTAATAGCTTGGAACTTTGGATAAATACTGTTTCATTTCTTTAGATTTACTTTTGGGTATTTACTTTGGAGACTTTTATTTGTATCAATTCTATTTATGTAGGCATGTGGGATAGTTTTGGTTTTACATTATATTATTTTTTGGTGTTTATTATGTATGATTCATCTTATTTACAGATCCTATTTATTTATATAGGGTAATGCCTTCCATACTTGAGATTTTTATACCCTCATTGCTAGTCACCAACTTAGGGCCTACTGAAGATGAGACTTGAGGGACATTATCTCTATCCCCTCATCATGGTATCTTTGGAGGGATGGGGTCATGACAGAGTTGTATCAGAGGTGATGGTTGAGAGATAAGATGGATTTTGGAGTTAGGTACATTGATTATTTCATTGTTTAGTATGGAAATAGTTCTAGTTGACCTTGGTATGTGACGTAGGCTTGGGATAATAACTAGGAAATGGGATTTTAGGGCCCCCGATGATCTAGTGCATGGACTCTTAGATTATTGAAGGATTTAGTGAGATGGTCCTATTTGTAGGGTAGAGACCTAGGAGAGGTACATGAATCATGATGACTTGTGTTATTGTTTGAATTTGGGTTGTTTTGGGAATGTTAAAATAAATAAAATGAATTAAAATTAATCTTAAAAAAATTACATAATACATGTCCTTAGGAAATATTTGTTTCTTATTTTAGCTATGGGTTCTGTTCATCATCTACATGTGGATTAGTTAGTTGAGGTTCAATAGGCTGATCTATTTGATTGCTGGAGGGTTGATCCGATTGAGGAGGATGATCAGTGGTAGAGGGAATTTCATGATTTTTAGTGACATACTTTATAGAAGTATGAGGCTAGTGTTTCAGATGTGTATATAGAGAGCTAGATGGAGGATCTTGATATCACTTTTAGTTTAGTTTAGACCCCGGTGGGATACTAGTTCCCTTTGGAAGTTAGTTAAATATAGGGAGATGCACATCAGTGGTGGATGTTGTATCTGGGGGAGCATAAGGAGGAAGATGTTTTGTGGGATGACTTCTAGAATGAGTTCTGGGTAGACTTTCTTTCTTTTACCATGAAGTCAGTGAAGTGGAAGTAGATTCTTTCTATTCAATAGGGGATTATATCAGTGTGGGAGATGAGAATCAAGTTCAAGGATCTTATTTATTTTTTTCAAATCATTTTCTAGATGAGGAGTCTCATGTAAGACACCTTGAGGAGTTAATCCATCCTTCTATCCAATATGAAGTTTCTCCTTTTACATTTACAATATATCTAGAGGTTTAGAAGAAGGCATATGAGATCAAGTGGATGCACTCATGAGGAGTTTTACTGTGAGAGGGGAACCAATAGGGTTCTTAGAGGAGAAGAGTTTTCAGTGGTAGGTTTCAGGCACCAGTAACTTTGAGATTTTGACCAGTAATAAGTCGACCTCATCAGATTTCTTTTTATCCTTCTAGGGATAATGGTTTCTATGATTTTTCAGGGGACTTTGTGGTAGTTTGTTTTGGTTGTGGGGTTTGTGTCCATCACTAGAACTAGTTTCTAGTTGTTCCCTATGCTCATTTTGGTGGAGGTGGATAAGTTCAACATCAACCTCAGTAGTAGTTTGTAGTGAGACTATTTTAGTAGTAGGGGCATCGGGCTTATTCTCCTCCAAAGGGAGACGAAACAAGAGGAGTCCGACCTTAGGATGTTCCTCATGTTCAGGGACATCGACTTGAGTGTGGTCATGGAGGTGGTCATCATCAAAGATTCAAAGGAGCCAGGTGTAGTCAGTTTCATGTAGTGGAGGCAGTAGTGCTAGAGGGGCCAGAGGTCATCAAAGGTATGATCATTTTGTAGTACCCTTGTTTGTGCCTTGTTTGATTCATGACATTCACACTCTTTTATTGCACCCACTCTATTTCATGCTCTAGGAAAAGATTTATAGAGGCTTATTATACCCATAGTATTGACTATGATAGTTGGAGGCTAGACCATCTTTTTTTCTGTGTGTCAAGGGTGTAGACTGAGATGGGGACACATTGGTCCCATGGGGATATTTTCTTAATATATATAAAACCATATGATGTCATCCTTGACATCGACTAGCTGTATTCCGTGCATACTGTTATCAATTTATTCCGAAGGAGAGTCATTTTCTCATATGTGGATGGCCAACGTGTGATTTTTGTTGGTGATCAGGGTTGTCTGGTGGGATGTCGTTGTGTGGAGTCCCTTATTTCCTTGTTGGCTGGGTTGTCAGTGGAATTAGTTTATGGTGGGATAGTTGAGGACCTTAGGGTTGTTTGAGAGTTCTTGGATGTTTTTCCTAAGGTGGTTGTGATGATACCCCCTATACTTGATGTTTAGTTTAGGATACACTTGTAGCCCGGTGCTTCTCAAATTTTGATGGCTCCTTATGGGATGATACCTTCTGAGTTGCGAGAGTTAAGGATTCAAATTGATGATATAATATAGAAGGGTTTTATCATACCTAGTGTTTCATCATGGGGTGCTCCAGTGTTGTTCGCCAATAAGGCAGATGCCAATCTAAGGTTGTGTATAGACCATCAGAGGTTGAATCAGGTAGAATTCAAGAACCGTTACCCCTTCTAAGGATAAAAAATATTTTAGACTAGCTGATAGTGATGAGTTGGTTTTATAAGATTGATCTTTGGTCTGGATATCACCAATTGAGTATGAAAGAGGGAGATATCTCTAAGACTTCCTTCAGATGTAGGTATGGGTACTCTGAGTTTTTAGTCATGTCATTTAGTGTTACAAATGTACCATTTTTTTTATAGGGATTATAAACTCTACATTCTGTGAGTTCATGTAATGATTCTTCTTTGTATTCATCAAAAATATATTGATCTACTCGAAGTCATAGGAGGAGTATGGAAACCATATCAGAACTCCCTTGCAGGTTATTTGACGCCACCAACTTTATGTACAGTTTTATAAGTGTAAATTATGGACATGATAAGTGAATTAACTTATTCATGTGGTGTCTCATCAAGGTGTGGAAGCGGACCCCTCTAAGTTCGAGGAAGCTGTTTCTTGGGAAACAACTTAATAACATGGAATAGGTTCATAATTTCCTTAGTATTATAGGCTATTATCGAAGGTTTGTGCCTGATTTATCTCTAGTTTAAGCCCTATTGAAAGCGTTGACCAGGAACGAATAATATTTTGTGTGGACTGATTAGTTCTAGGAAGTATTTGGTTACCTAAAGGGGAAGTTGGTCAGTGCTTTAGTGCTTCATTTTCCTGAGGAGGGTGTGATTTTTGAGGTGTTTTTTGATGCTTTCTTTCTAGGATTGGGATGTGTGTTTATGTAGTAATGATTAGTGATATTTTATGGGTCTAGGAAGTTAAATACCCATGATCTAAAGTTAGAAAAAATTGTGTTTTATCTAAATTTTTGGTGGAATTACCTCATTGGGGAGTGCTTTTTGGCCTTCACATATCACAAGATCTTGAGGTATATCTTTTCTCAGTGTGATCTAAACTTGTGGAAATAGTGGTAGATATATCTTCTTTAGGATTATTATTTTTATATATCCTATAACTCAGGAAAAGGGAATGTTTTGGCTGACGCTTTGAGCATGAAGTTGTGAAAGGGTGTTTTTTGTGAGTCTGGGGATGCTTAGAGAGAAATGGAAGAGTTGGCATCCTTGTAGTTAGATGTTAGGGTGGATGGTGGTAGAGGCTATTTGTTAAAGATTATGGTAAAACCTTTTTTTGTGTAGTATGTGGATGAGTCTCAGTGGGGAGACTTAGAGGTAGAGATTATGTGTGATCATGTTGGCTATGGTGATGATCCAGAGGGATAGTCAGAAATGGATGTTGTTTTTTGGGAGTTTTTTTTTTCCGATGGTGATGCATAGGGGAGTCCTTCATGAGTTTTATATATCAACTTTAGTGGCACACCTAGGAGTTTACAAGATGTACTATGGGTTGAGGATATATTTTTTGTGGCTCGAGATGAAATTGGTGGTGTTAGATTTTGTGCAAAAGTGTTTGATTTTCCAGTAGGTAAAGGATGAGCATCATGTTCCTGGTGGTTTTTTTGCAACCCTTGGATGTTCCTAAGTGTAAATGGGATGAAACTTTGATGGATTTTATCATAGGGTTACCTATATCCTAGGGATTTTATGATTCTATCTGGGTGATCATGGATCAGTTGACAAAACTTTCCCACTTATTTTCCATCAAGGATTCAGGCATAGTGGATGATTTGGATAAGAGGTATGTGGATGATGTGGTGTAGTTTCATGGAGTTTTGGGGGTCCATTATCTTATATTGAGAAACATTTTTACCTCACAAGTTTGGAGGGGATTGCATCATGATTTTGGCACTTAGTTATGCATCAGCTCTGCTTTCCACCCTTATATAGATGGGAAGACAAAGAAGACTATCCAGGCTCTAGAGGATATGTTTTGGGTGTATGTCTTAGACTTTGGTGGATCTTGGGCATGAAAATTTCCCTTGGTTGAGTTTTATTATAACAATATCTACCACTCTTCCATCGTCATGGCCTCAATTGAGGCTTTGTATGAGAGATCATGTTGTTCTCTGTTGTGTTGGATAAAGTTTGGGGAGGCAAAATTTTTTAGACCTGATGTGGTAAATAGTACAACAGATAAGGTTTGGTTGGTTCAATAGAGGATTAAATAAGTACATGGATAGAATTTTTTTTATTCCGATCATAGGAGGATGCCCTTGGAGTTTGATATTGGAGAACACATGTTCTTAAAGGTTTCCTCTCGATATGGGTAGTATAGGTTTGGAAGGGGAATTATGATTTCTCCTAGGTTTTTGAGACCTTTGATGTATTAGGGAGAGTTGGAAAGGTGGTGTATTGATTGGAATTTACACCATATCTAGAGATGATTCACTATGTCTTCCAGTTATCTCAGATTCATTGATATCTTCATGATGACTCCCATGCCATTGAATGTGGAGTGTTGGATATCGAGGATGATGAAACGTTTGTGGAGCGGCTAGTAGAGATCTAGGATCTCTAAGAGGAGTAATTGAATAGATGAACCATTCATTTGGTTCATGTGTTGTGGAGGAATGTTTTCCTAGAGGAGAGTACTTGGGATTGAGATACATAGATGTGTGCCCATTACCCAGAGTTTTTTTGAGTATTTCTTTTCTCTATTTTGATTTTTGGTTAGATTTTTGGATCTTTTTGTTTTATTAAATGTGTTTCCTTCCCTTGTTGTTATGTTTTTTGTATGATGTGTCATAAATTCCTAACACATGAAAAGGAGAGGACCTGATTCCTAATCGAGATGCATTAAATGTGATGCATTTAAACCCATGCGGGTGCGTCAGTGCCTCCCAGAGTAGATAATATCTTGACATGGAGGATGCAATTTCATGGTTCTTGTGTTCAAGATAGCGTGGTTCATTTCTTATGTAGTGTTTATGAGGTTGTATTGTTTTAGTTATGTGGTTTTGTGGTTATGAGGTTGTGTGAGATATTTGGTGGCTGTTTGGTTTGGCATGTTTGGATGGTGGTAGTGTTTGAGGTATGAAAAGATCCTTGAGAGGTTTATCATGGGGTAGTTGTTCAGACCCCTTTCCTTTTGATATTGGTTTTAGAATCTTGAGGGTGAGAATCATTTGAAAGGTATCTAATGTAATAGTTCATTTCTTACCAATCCATTACTTTTCTAGTTTTGGTGGTTGAAGGTGTTCAGGGGAGGTTTTGAGAGTTTTCGGTGGAGGTTGGAGGTTCATGAGAGCTGCTGTATAAAATACACATCATGTAAAGTTTACACAATGTGAAAGTTGGTTTCATGGATTTTCCAAGGCCAGTTCAAAATATGTATATTTTACAGGTTAAATAATAAAAAGGTGACATGTTTTTTGGTGAAAATGAACCATGATGATTAAATGACATGAAAGGGGATTAAATTTTATGTAAATCCCAGATGCAGTGCTGTTATAAAGCTGTAGAACACTCAGGTTTTCCTCAGACCCTATGATCTCTCTCGTTCTAGATAGCTGATGGTGCTCCCTTGAGGAATTTTGAGATTCCTTTCAGTAGCTATTGATTCTTGGTTTCCTGTCTTCAATCCATGGTGAGTTCTCCTATCATTCTCACCCGTTTCCTTCTGTTCTTCTTTAGAGTTTTACTGTAGCGGTGCAGTTTGGTTTGGGTTGTGTGTTTGGGATGTGTTTTTGATGATCTTTGGGTGCGGTGTAGGTTTATATATGGTATCTCATGGTGTTTTTGTGGTTTGTGGGCGTTTCTTATTCTCCATATGGTGCAAAAAAAGTTCAAAATCATCTTTAAGGTAGGGAATATCTCATTTATCTTTATTGTGTATTATGTGGGAAGGGTTTTATTTTTTTATCCATGGGAGATGGTTGTTTTAACTTAATCACAGATAAATAACTGGTTAAATTTAAATTTAATGGGGGGGGGGGGGAAGGGTTTTGATTTGCATGCTTTTATAACTTTGATATTATTATGATACTTAGGATTTTATTGGCTTGATGCCCCACTAGGATTTGTGGTTGTTGGGGGATTTTATTGTGTTTGATGATATGTGCTATGACTACTAATTTTGTTTTTATTGTTGTAATATCACCCTAAAATGGAAATTTTCTAACCACTTATATTTGGATAATAAAATGGTTTCCCTAAGATTATAGTTTGTGTGATAACACCCCTAAAATAAAGTGGAATTTGATAAATTTCCTTTGAAAATTTATAAAACGATCTTGATGTGTTGTGATGTGTGGTTGTGCTTATGGTACATCAATGTGTGGTTGGGGCATGTGGGGTTGTTGTTTTGGTGGCTGTGCTTTTGGTGCATAAAGGTAGTTTGTTTGTAATTCTTTTCAGGTAAAAAGGTGATTTTTTGGCCATGATTTTAGAGTGGTGAGGTGGTTTTTATCATGATTTTGGGATGGGTAGGTGGTGGTATGATGGGAATTATTGTCTGTTTGTGATATGTGGTTTCATTATGCTAGATTCCCAGGTAGTGATGGAATAAATAATTGTTTAATAGTGATTGAAATGACATGGATTGGTTTGGTTAATGAGATGAAAATGGTTAATGAACAAATAAATGATGGGTCGTGTGATTAAATGTGGCTAATGAAAAATAATGAAAATAATGGAATTATTAAATGAAATTGGATGATAATGTAAACATCGCTTGTGTCTTGAGGTGTGGTTTTATTCATTTAGAGGTGGCAGTGAAAGTGGTGATGTTGTGAGTTGGTTAGCATTTTCTTGTGAACCTATACGTTGGGCTTGTGTGTGTGGCCATATGTATATAGTTGTATATTATTGTGATTTATATACACACCCCACCCACATAGAGCACTATGTGCCAACACCCACATAGTCCTGATGGAGTTTTTTCCCAACATCCGGTGAGGAGAACAGATAGATGGGTACCCACTCTCCCTTATAGATAAGGTAGGTATTGCAAATGTTTTCTTTGTTCAAAGGTCTGTTAGTGAATCAGATGGTGGTTGTGATAGCCTAGGTGTTTTTGGGTGGTATGATACCGTGCTTGTGGGGTGGTGGACCAAGTATTTTTGGGCAATATGTGATATGACCGTGCTTATGGGGCAGATTCTAGGGGGGGTCATGCATGGTAGGAGATGAAATGAGGTTGATGTCTTTCATGTTCCCGATACCCTACTACTCTGTTTATGGTTGTGGATGTGTTGTGGCCCTATTGTTTTTGGGTGAGATGTGATGTGGTCATGCTTGTAGGTCAGAAATCCCATGTGTCTTCGGGTGAGTTTTTTTATGACTATGCTTGTGGGGAAGTTTGGTATATAGAAGAGATGGGAGTGTCAGGACATATGATGTTTGGGTGTGAGAGTGGAATACCAGTGGGAAAGTGGTAAGGGGTAAACTTATCAATGTGATTCTTGATATATTATATTACATGACTTGTTTTTTTTAGTGTGTGCCTTGGTGAGGTTGGGCTTGGTTAGTAAACCTATATAGGCATTGTTTGGTTCTTCTATTTTCTCAAAGGTGCATTAGTATGATTCTTTCACATGTGCATGAGAGACTTTGGTTTTCCTATTAAGTATACATATATTCTCACCCTACGTATATAAACTATTTTTTAGGTTTCCAGGAGGATTACATGGACCGTGTTTTACATTACCAGCTCAGACATTTTTATAACTTTTGTGTCGCTACTTTAGCTTTACTTTTGGGTATTTACTTTGGAGGCTTTTAACTGTATCAATTCTATTTATTATTGCATGTGGGATGGTTTTAGTTTTCTTTTATATTATGTCTTGGGGTTTATTGGGTATGATTCATCTTATCTACCGATTCTATTTATTTTATAGAGGGTAATGCCTCCCCTATTTGAGATTTTTTATACCCTTAGTGCTAGTTTCCAACCTAGTGCCTACTAAAGGTGGGACTTGGGGGTTATTATCTCTCTCCACTCATTGTGGTATCTTTGGAGGGAGGGGTCATGAGAGGCATGACCAATATTTATACGGGCATTGATACCCTATATAGGAGGATGTTTCCAGTAGAGTTCAGTGTCCCCCCAATAATCCCTGGGTGTTAACTGATGGTTCCGGGCACAGTAGAAGCACGTTGGTGGGTTTACCCAATTTTAATTTTAGCGTTAAGCAACGTTCAATCCAAGATCCATCACGATATAAAATGCCGAATCTTTTGAATAGAATGAAGAGTGGAAAAAATTAAGAGGGAATCCCAGAACCATAGAGATAGGATCATCATATGTTGGTTATAATTAATTTAATTAATTCAGAAGAATTACCTTGGTGGAATTATTTCTTCGTCGATGTCTCCGATCACGATCCTGTGATCCGTCGTTGCATCGTAGAATCCAAGTGTAGGATTCCTCTAGCGGTGATCCACACGTGTTCCACATATCTCCGGACATCGCCAAAGGGATCTTCGGGTGCTAGCATGGAAGAACCTTTGCTTGCGGTATCCGCCTTCGATCGCCTTGGTCTCTCAGTCTTGAGAGCATTCTTTGAGGAAGGAGTTCTTTCGGCCTTGAAATAATTCTCCAGAATTGTTGTGCACAACGATTGGTACGAAAAGTGTTGGGGTTGTGAGGATATTTATAACCAGGTTTGTGGTTATAGAGTTATGAAAATAAATAAACTCATTACGCGTTTTATTTATTTCATTAACTCTTATTTAAACCCCCATGTCGAATTATTAATTCCTTGACATGCACCCACACTGATTATAATTAATATCACAATAATGTTATTATTTCCTCAAAATCCCAACTAGAAAAACTACATGCTGTGTAATAATTAATACACAACGTGTACTTGTTTTCCTTAAAACTACACGGCATGTATATTTAATATACACGACATGTACTTTTATTTTCCACTTTCCTTTATTTCCTCCTCCACATTTATTAGACCTTGAGTAATGGCTATTTATTTCTTAAATAAATGTAACTGCATTACTCGCTAATAAATATATTATTTCACCCACAATATATTCTCTCAAATAACTAGTGTTGAAATAAATGCGATCAGGCATCCTTAAATAATTATTAAACCACAGTCGGGAATAATCTTTATTTAACTTGTTAAATTAATATTTTACTGAGATACATGGACACACTTAGTGTGTGACCCTCTAGGCCTCTTTCTCTGTGGCATTAGGCAGAGCCTGCCTAAAGTCCAAGGTTAGCATCTAGCAACACGCCAAGGCACCCATAGAGAAAGAAGTTAACGCCGCAATGACGTGTCACCTCATACGAATGCTTACTGTGTAATATAATCCATTTTTCATGATATCTCGAATCAAGCGGGCTGCATCCTAGTGTCATCAACCCACGTGCTCGGTTATTCTTTCTTTTAATTTTTAGAATCGAACTCACCCATTCCTTACCATGGCCATGGATTTATTTAGGTTATATCAATTCCATCAAAGGGCCTGAGATATCTACTTCCGTTATGGAACAGAAGGGACAAATCCTTTCTCGCATTATCTATTAATGCGGTATTACTCGTGACCTACCCAATGTATCCTACCTCACTGCGAATAGTGTGTCATCACAGTTTTCATAAATACATCTAAGTGCGTGAGTTTTAATACCCATTAATAATAATCTTAAAGTCTAAGGACCAATACACACGTCTGTAGATAGGAACATCCAATGACACTATGAAATGTGGATTTCCTACTGGAGGGTCTTGTTCTCATAATATCCTCCTGGATATTACCAAGGGCGCACACCATGAGAAGGTGCCTCAAAATTTTATGAGTCCTCACCCCTAATGGCCCGTATTATTTGTGTCCCTCAAATAACATCATCCGGCCATAGAACATATATACAAGAAAAGTGTTATGGCACTTCCATGTTCTCATTATAGTAGGGATCCGCTATGACCCATTAATGCAACAGCTATCCTTAGGACATTATCACATGGACTTTCACATAGAAGAAAAATCAAGATGTGATAAGGCTTTTATTAATGAATAAAGTACAAATTAGTTGGTTCTAGGCCACCAACTCCAACAAACTCCCACTTGGACTAGAGCCAACTGCTAATAACCTTTAACCCACTAGCTCTCACATGATATTCATGCTTCTGCTGAGATAGGCCTTTAGTCATGAGTTCCACCACGTTCTCTTCCGTGGACACTCTGCTCAATACAACTTCACCCCTTTGATAGAAATCCCTCAAGAGGTGATACTTCCAGAGTATGTGCTTTTTCCGTTGATGTGACCTTGGTTTTTTGCAAGAGCCACCGCTGCAGTATTATCACAATACAATGTAATGGGATCTTTACTGCTAGGCACCACATCAAGCTCCTGGAAAAAGTTCCGAATCCAGACGGCTTCCTTGGCTGTATCAGAAGCCGCTATATATTCATACTCCGCTGTAGAATCGGCGACAACTGGCTGATTTGAACTCTTCTAGCTCACAACTCCTCCATTGAGACAAAAAACATATCTAGATTGTGACTTCAGATCATTCTGATCTGTCTAAAAACCAGCATCAACATAACCTCTGATGACAATCTCCTCGTCTCCTCCATACACCAGGAACATATCCTTAGTTCTTCTTAGATACTTAAGGATTGTCTTAATAGCAATCCAATGCTGTTCTACTGGATCTGCTTGATATCTGCCTACCATGCTCAGTGCATAGGCAACATCAAGCCTAGTACATAACATGACATACATGATGGATCCTATAGCCGAAGCGTATGGAATCTTACTCATTCTATCTTTCTCTTTTGTGTCTAAGGACACATTTTCTTAGAAAGATGTAGGCCATGTGAAACTGGAACCAATCCCCTCTTGGATTGTTCCATACTAAATATGTTTAGTATCTGGTCAATATATGTACTCTGACTTAGTCCAAATAGCCTCTTGGATCTATCATGAATGATCTTTATCCCTAGAATGTAGGCTGCTTCACCCAAGTCCTTCATGGAGAAACACTTGTTCAACCGATCCTTAATTTACTGTAAGACTGGTACATCATTTCCAATAAGAAATATGTCATCAACATTTACTACTAGGATAACAATCGCATTCCCATTAAACCATTTATAAAGACATGGCTCACATTCATTTTTAATGAACCCAAATTCCTTTATGGATTCATCAAATCGAATGTTCCATGATCTGGATGCATGATTTAATCCATAAATTGATTTTTGCAACTTGCAAACCCGTTTGGCTTCACCTGGTGTCACAAAGCCTTCTGGTTGTGCCATATAGACATCTTCCTAAAGGTTCCCATTAAGGAATGCTGTTTTGACATCTATATGCAAAATATCGTAGTCATGGTAAGCTGCTATGGAAAGTATGATTCTTATGGATTTAAACATGGAAACTGGTGAGAAGGTTTCATTATAGTCAATTCCTTGATGCTGTCTGAATCCTTTAGCCACTAGCCTTGCTTTATAGGTGCTAACTTTAACTTCCATGTTCATCTTTCTCTTGAATACCCATTTGTATCCAACATGATTTACATTAACTTGCTCATCAACTAGAACCCAGACTTTGTTCTGATACATGGAATCCATCTCAGAATTCATAGCTTCTAGCCATCTTGCAGCTTCTGAGATTTTTACTGCTTCCTTGTAGGAGAGAGGTTCATCATTGTCCAAAAATAATGATTCACCATCCTCAGTGACTAGGAAACCAAATCTCTCTGGTCCCCTTACCTCTCTTGAGCTCCTATGCAGTACTTGTGTTTCTGGAACCTCTTCCATAGGGACCTGTCGAACTTGTTCTTGTACCAAATCCTGTGTATCTTGAGCATCAACTTCATCGAAGTCAATCTTGCTCCCACTATCCTTTTTGAGAATGTGCTCCCTCTCAAGAAAGACAACTTTTCTAGTGATAGTCACTTTCTTGTCTTGAGGGTTATATAGGTAATATCCTTTCGTTTCCTTGGGATATCCTATAAATATACACCACATGCCCCGGGGTGCTAGTTTGTTGCCTGAGGAGGCCTTAACAAATGCCTCGTATCCCCATACATGTGTGTGTGACAAAATGGATTTCTTTTCATTCCATAGCTCAGAGGGAATTCCATTTTCCACCTTAATTGGTACTTGATTTAATGTGTATGCTACAATTTATAATGCATATCCCTAAAAGGATAATGGAATATCTGCATGACTCATCATCGACCTCACCATGTCCAACAAGGTGCGGTTCCTCCTTTCACTAACACCATTACACTGTGGTATATAAGGAGGAGTGAGTTGAGATAGAATCCCAGACTCCTGTAGAAGACCGATGAACTCTTGGTTCAGATATTCTCCACCTTGATCCGATTTAAGTTTCTTTATCTTATTACCAAGCTAATTCTATACTTCATTCTTGAATTCCTTAAATTTCTCTAAGGCCTCTGACTTATACCTCATTAAGTAGACATAGCCATATCTACTCAAATCATCAGTAAAAGTAATGAAGTAAGAATATCCACCTCTAGATTCTTCTAGAAATGGTCCACACACATCCGTGTGTACCAATCCTAGAAGCTCTGTGTCCCTTTCACCCTGTCCACCAAAAGGAGGCTTGGTCATTTTCCCTTATAAACAAGTGTGAAATCTATCAAGTGGTTTTAGCTCAGTAGAGTATAAATAGACACCTTGGTAGAGCTTTGTCAAGCTCTTCTCGTTTACATGACCGAGACGGTGATGCCACAACTGGGTGATGTATGAGTCATGTGAGTTTGTTTCGTTATCGATTTCCAACACTTGGTTTTTGTAATTTAATACATAAAAACCATTATTTAAATGTTCCATACCATAACATAAATTTTTATTATAAAAGAGACAAACCTTATTTCCAAATTTGAAAACAAATCCATCCATATCCAAACAAGATACATAAATTATGTTCTTGGTAACACTAGGCACATAATAACAGTTTTGTAAAACCAAAATCATGCCAGTTGGCAATGAGAGGT
The DNA here is from genome assembly GCA_963277665.1 of Viscum album. Lineage (NCBI taxonomy): Eukaryota > Viridiplantae > Streptophyta > Magnoliopsida > Santalales > Viscaceae > Viscum > Viscum album. Next base: position 750,181,811 of record OY728132.1, on the reverse strand, counting down.
GGTAATCACCAATAGCCAATGCAGCCAGCCTTGCACCATTGGTAGATCGAAGATCCACCTCTCCTCTGGAAATCTTTCTAAATCTACTTGGTTCCTATATTTGAATACATATGTGAGCCCCAAAAGCTGTATCTAATACCCAATGTGTAGAAATAAAAAGATTAAACTCGATAACGAACGCACCTTTAGCATCCCCATGCTTTTGGGTGTAGTTCCTCTTCCATTGGACTTGCTTGACACATGAAAAACACACCGCCTCCCATTCCTTGCCTTGCCTCTGGATCTTCCCCTTCTTGGAGGGACGGTGCTCGGGGGCTTCAGACCGTTTATAAGTCTTTGGCCCCTTTGCCTTGTCCTTCCTTTTCCTTTTCACCATAAGGACTGTGGGTTTGTCATGCCCCATGTCCTTGTCTACCTAACGAATCAAGGTCAGAAGCTTCGATAGACTCTTCTCATTGCCACTCATGTTATAATTGACAATGAAGCTAGAGAAGGTCTTGGGCAGTGATGATAGGATGAGATCTGTACGCAACTCATTTGGGAATTTAATCCCTAAGATGTCCAGGCGTTCAATGTAGCCAATAAGATTGACTACATGAGGCCCAGCTGGCGCAGACTCTCCAATTTTAGTTATAAACAAAGCATTGGAGATATCATACCTCTCCTGTATCTCCTTCTCTTGGTAGAAATCCTTAATGTGAGACATCATGCTATACGCGTCCATGTTTTCATGTTACTTCAAGAGCTCATTGGACACGGCTGATAGCATGAAACATTGGAAATCCGTGGCATCATCCACGTGTTTCATATAGAGAGATAATTCATCATCACTAGCCTCTTTCCCAGGTGCAACTAGAATAGGCTCTTCCAGCACATACAATTTCCTTTCGTAGCAAAGGATGACGTGTAAACGCCTCTGCCACTCTTGGAAATTGGTGTCGGTGAGAAGGTTTTCCTTATAGAGTATGGTTCGCAATGATATGTTTGAATTTATTTTCTTGTCGTTTCTACAAATTAAGATGATAAAAGATTTAATACTTTATTACAAAACTGAGACAAATAAATAAATTAATACTTATTAGTCTCCCACTATTTTATTGAAATCCAATATCCCTCACCATTGACTTCAGAATATTCTGTTTCCTAAATATTATAGTGTCAAGGATCCATATTGCCCTTCGAATTACCTCAAATAGGGTTGGTCAAGAAACTTAAAGGGTTTTAGGTAGGCATTCTAAATTCCAACTGCATTAACTCACAGATCCTTGATCCGCTGAGTGGACTCCCCAATCCTAAAATCCTTTTATTTTGGATTTCCTCAACCTTTGCCTCTTGGTCACACCAAGTCCTACTGTGGCAGTCAAACCTTGATGCGAACCAAGTCAAGTCAACCCAAAAACTTGAATTATAATTCCCCAATAATTGAAAGCACCCCAACTAGGGTTGGTCAAACACTTTGAACTATGGTTCGATTCTAACCAAGATTATGGAAGGCTATACCAACTTAATATTTCTTTTGAGGGATTTTATCCTTATACGTAAATTTCCATTTTATTATCATTGATTACATGATTTTTAATATTAAGTGGGCTATACTTAAGTGATTAACCATGTCTAATATAATATTTACATATAAGCCGGTTTTATTTTAGTTTCATCTTGCATACTCGTTTAATTCATTAATTGTGCGATCATGACAACACACCCACAATAAATAAACTATGAAACTGACAGAAATAAAATAAATGGTATGATCATGAGATTTTTCTATTGGTTAGTTTATCTAGTGGTTGATAAACTAACCCAAGACCTAGGGGAGAAACACCTTGAACCTTTCAGGTTCGTGTTTACAACTTTCCACCTATCCACCTTTGTATCTCCTTGGATTAGTTTCACCTTGGCTCCTGAATTGAGCCACCTCCACTATCTTGGGAGCTCCATCCATTACATATGAATTTATCTCACATACAAGTGAGGGGTAAAAAGGGGTTTTTACATTAAAGAGTCCTTGGGCGCACATGCCCTACATATTAATGAGGAGAAGGCTCACATGCCAAAAAATTTAATTTAAATAAATAAATTAAAGAAACCATTCACATACAAAGGTCTTGGTCTAGCTCATGATCATCCATACACGCCAGGATATTTACGCATAAATAAAACTAGCATTCAATTATTTAATCGTTCATGTTTAAGATAAATCGTGCTCGAATTAATTAATTATCTTTAATTAATCAATCCTTTTATGTTAAATCCTTTTTATGAATTTCCTTGAGATTCTCATCCATCATAATTTTAAACAAATAAATTCATTTAAAATTATCCTTGTACGTAACTTGTACCTTGGAGGCAACCTGGTGAATTCCCATTTATTACATAGATGTTAAATTAAACACATATATATAAAACACCTATCACGTGTTGTGCCTCAGATTTACGCCTGCACCATGGTACACGTCTCAAGGGTTTGTATAATATAATAATAAATTCTAATAAATCTGTGTAATTTGGGTGGGTACACAGCGTGTAGTTCTGACTACATGGCGTTTAATTTTTCTTCACCGTCCATCCGAAGTACACGCCTGGGGACATGGCATGTTAATGTACTTTAGAAATATTCAGAGTACACATCATGTACAGTGGGACACACACCGTGTAGTTTCCACGTTACACAGTTTCCAGCTGGGAAAGCCGTGTACGGGGTGCACGGTCCAACCCTAACCCGAAGGGACTACACATTGTGTTCTGTTGGACCACACAGCGTGTAATCTGGAAACCGTGTGCCACCTGTTCCTGGTCAACACACGGTGTCATAAATGGCTTAGATAGGATCAATACATGACCTGATTTGGAAAACCAGTCCGATGCATGAACCTAGACTACACGGCGTGTATTTCTAAATACACATCGTGTTTTATGGTGTTGTACAGCCAGAAACATTTGGCTCCTCCGAATGAGTTCCTCTATTTTATTTTAATAAAAAATTAAAAGAAAAAGTCATTTCTGTATGGTGAATGAGAAACAATAGAGGAGGAACAGATCTCGAGATTCAGATTTAAAGAACGATTTACTTGAATTGAAACAACTAAATTATTTAATGCGTAGATCACCAATGAAAAACTAAATAATTATAATCAACGATATGACCAATCTGATACCACTTGAAGGTTCCGGGTGCAGTGGAAGCACGTTGGTGGGTTTGACTAATTTTAATTTTAGCGTTAAACAACGTTCAATCCGAGATCCATCATGATATAAAACGCCAAATCTTCGAAATAAAACAAAGAATGAAAAAAACTTAAGAGGTAATTCCGGAACCATAGAGATATGATCATCATATATTGGTTATAATTAATATAATTAATTCACAAGAATTACCTTGGTAGAATTCTTTCTTCGTCGATGTCTCCAATCACGATCCTGTGATCCGTCGTTGCGTTATAAAATCCAAGTGTAGGATTCCTCTAGATGTGATCCACACGTGTGCCACGTATCTACGGATGTCACCGAAGGGATCTCTGGGTGCTAGAGCGGAAGAACCTTCACTTGCGATATCCGCCTTCGATCGCCTTGGTCTCTCGGTCTTGAGAGCGTTCTTGGAGGAAGGAGTTCTTTCAGCCTTGAACGAATTCTCAAGAATTTTTATGCACAACTATTGGTATGAAAAGTTTTGGGGTTGTGAGGATATTTATAACTAGGTTTGTGGTTATAGAGTTATGACAATAAATAAATGTGTTACGGATTTTATATATTTCATTAACTCTTATTTAAAACCCCCATGTTGAATTATTAATTCCTTTACATGCACCCACACTGATTATAATTAATATCACAATAATGATATTATTTTCTCAAAATCCTGACTAGAAAAACTACATGCCATTTAATAATTAATACACGTCGTGTACCTGTTTTCCTTAAAACTACACGACATGTATATTTAATATACACAGTGTGTACTTTTATTTTCCACTTTCCTTTATTTCCTCCTCCACATTTATTAGACCTTGAGTAATGGCTATTTATTTCTTAAATAAATGTAACTGCATTACTCGCTAATAAATATATTATTTCACCCAAAATATATTCTCTCGAATAACTAGTGTCAAAATAAATGTGATCATTCATCCTTAAATAATTATTAAACCACAGTGGGAAATAATCTTTATTTAACTTGTTAAATTAATATTTAACTGAGATACATGGACACACTTAGTGTGTGACACTCTAGGCCTCTTTCTTAGTGGCATTAGGCGGAGCTTACCTAAAGTCCAAGGTTAGCATCTAGAAACATGCCAAGGCACCCATAGAGAAAGAAGTTAATGCCGCATTGATGTGTCACCTCATACGAATGCTTACCGTGTAATATAATCCCTTTGTCACGATATCTCAAATCAAGCGGGTTTCATGCTAGTGTCATCAACCAATGTGCTCGGTTATTCTTTCTTTTAATTTCTTGAATTGAACTCGCCCATTCCTTACCATGGACATGGATTTATTTAGGATATATGAATTCCATCAAAGGGCCTGAGATATCTACTTCTGTTATGGAACAGAAGGGACAAATCCTTTCTCACATTATCAATTAATGTGGTATTACTCGTGACACACCCAACATATCCAACCTCACTACGAACAATGTGTTGTCACTGTTTTCATCAATACATCTAAGTGCGCGAGTTGTAATACCCATTAATAATAATCTTAAAGTCTAAGGACCAATACACACGTCCATAGATAGGAACATCCTATGACACTATGAAATGTGGATTTCCTACAGACGGGTCTCGTTCTCATAATATCATCGTGGATATTACCAAGGGAGCACACCATGAGAAGGTGCCTCAAAGTTTTATGAGTCCTCACCCCTAATGGCCTGTATTATTTGTGTCCCTTAAATAACATCATCTAGCCATAGAACATATATTTAAGAACAGTTTTATGGCACTTCTGGGTTCTCATCATAGCAGGGATTCGCTACGACCCCTTGATGAAACAGCTGTCCTTAGGACATTATCACATGCATTGTCACCCAGAAGAACAATAAAGATGTGATAAGACTTTTATTAATGAATAAAGTACAAAGTAGAGTTTAGTGTCCCCCCAATAATCCCTGGGTGTTAACCCCCTATCTGTGTATTGAGATATGATATTACTAACAGGGTATTAGTCTGATGGAGTGAGTATCTTGGTTGAACCCTCCCAGTTTCCTATGTGATTCTTCTTGGATGGACCTAATGAGTTTTATTTCTAGGATGGTGGGGATACATTGTCATCTTAACAATACCTAATGAGTGATATCTCTCAGTTGAGTTCCATCAATGATGGAAGGCTCATGGAGTGTGTTCTCCTAGATGAGTGATACTTTGAAACATCACAGTGGAACTATGACTAGTAATGGTTGAGACCTTTAAGACTCATAGTCTTTTATGAGTATATCTAGATGTTTATTTATATGTCTCACTTTATGAGTGACATATAATGTGATGATCTAACTACTCTTGATGCTTTTTGATTGGTTATTTTGGGGTGTCCTACTAGGTATTTTTATACTCAACTCTACATGGGATTTTTCTTCACATGTCATGTATTATGCAAATAGTTGACCTTTTGCAGAGTCCTTGGTGGACTAGAAGCTAGTTTGGGCTAGATAAACTGAGGTGCGTACCAGTGTTTCATTTGAAAATAGTCTCCTCCTTTTGATCAAGTTAGTATTTATTTCTTGTATTTTATAGGTTTGTATTTGGCCCTTTTTATGGTTTCCAGTACTTTATGTTGCACTCTTTTTATGGTATTATAAATTTTTTGAATTCATTGTTATCAATTGTTTTACATTTCAGCATTGTATGAGCTTAGAGATGTGTGTGTGTGCATACATGTACTTTGGGATAATGTCTCCCATGTGTGTGATATGCCTTCTTGGTTCTAATCGCCAACCCCTAACCTATTGGAGGTAGGTTTGAGGTAGTTGTGTCTTGATCCTCATCAGGTCAGGTCGTGACAAATGGTTCATGGATCAAATGCGGTGTAATTGTTTAATTAAGGTGTAATTATCAATCTATGTGGGAAAAAACCATTTATATTGATGTAGGAACTTTAATCAATCCATTTATGTTATCCCTATAATAAAAATTATCATGTTTCTATATATAACTATCAAGGAACTCACAACAATCACTTGAAACACAGACAATGCACACAATAATATAAATATGGCATGACATAATGCATGAAATGTGAATCCTCAAGTGTCTAATATGATTCATTAGATGTTACCTCCTTGTTGTACTAGGATAAGGAAAAAGTAACTCATAATAATAATAATAATTTTAATATTAATAACATCACAAAAACATGTGCATCACCCAACAGTGAAATTGGTACAACTATAATAGGCACAAACCAATACAACAATAACCCATACTAGGTAATTTGGGTTTCCCCTATTCATGGGTTAGCTACTCCCAAGCCTAGGATCGTTACCAAATTTCAATAAATCATAGTCTCTTGTCTAATACCCAAATAATATGACAAAAGGAAAAAGTGCTATGATACCACTTTGTAGTGTCCCACCCCAGAAGCCACTAAGTGGTGCCTCAAGATGGCTAGCCACATAACATTAAGCATTCCTCCTCGTACAATAAAGGATATAGACTAATAGAGAGGGCCTAGGGTTTTTCCATGGGGAGACTATTCCATCATGTGTTTGAGTGGAGCACAATAGTAAGTAATATATGGAAAAAATAGAAATAGTAATAAACAAGTAGTAGTGGAATGATAAATAAATAGCACCCAAGATAAATAAACGAGAAGAAATGAATCATAATTTAATACAAAATGATTATGATAATTTCATTTAGCTATAAAAAACGAGGTACATGAGACATAGGGGAAACATGTATATACCACATGATATAAAAAATATATAAAAGGCCAAAAACTATAACTACTAGCATAACGAGCATAGACTTGGTCCCCTACTCCCATACTCCATCCTAGAATTGGAGACCAAGGATCAGAAGCTGGATGCTTCCCTTTATCTATACCTATAATAATGAATTATACTTAGGTACAAATGGAATCCCGAGTAGGGTGTGAGATATAACTGGTAGGCCACCACCAATGGTGTCTAGATCAATATCAGTTTGAGTATATAAAATATGCAATGTTACAATAATAATAAATGAAAGGAAGTAAATAAATAAATAAATTAAACTGAGTTATTCATGGAATAACTTATTGATACTACCTTATTCGGCCTAAGATGGATGTCCCTGAACCAAGTGAACCTGTACAAGTATGATATAGTGTTTAAAGGGGTCCATAAATAAGCATCAAAAAGTAGACTAACGCCAAGCATGTGATTTGGATTGGAAGACATGTCCCTGGAATATCAGTTATACAATTTATTTCTTTAATTTAAAAGTCATTATTTAAAATTAATAAGAGGAACCCTAAGCTTTTACAAGGTGACCCAAAAGTAATTTCATGAATTACTCCAAGGGAACTAAAAATACCCAACACCGTAAGAGTCTGTCCAATGTGATCCATAAATGGAATTCCAAGTATCACTCTTGGCTTGGCATGAAATCAAACCTCTGATCCCATCCCTAGTATCTCACATAGGGGAACGAGTATCATTCATGGCCTGGTGTAACCATCTAGCCATCGATCCCATCCATGATGTATACCCTAGGGAATCAATATCGCTCATAAAAAGGTAAGGAAAATGAATGGTGGGCCCATCCAAGGCATACCAAGTATCGCACCCGATATATTTACCATTTAATAAAAACTTATAATTATAAATCATGATGATCCCATCCATGGAAATCCATAAATTGAATCCCAAGTATCACTCACGGATTACTATGAAAGAAGGTTTAACTATCAACAACTCATGACATTTAATAAGCATGAAATTCATAATACTTTATTCAAGGTTAGACAAATCATTCACTAGTAGACAAACATATTTTAACGTCATTTTTTTTAATTTTTGACGTCAGTTTTAAACCGACATCTATAAAGGCGACGTAAAAAATATAGTTTTCGGTAAGAGTTTTGGTGTCGGTTTTACATAAAACTGATGCCGAAACTAATTTTTGATAGGATTTTCGGCATCAGTTTTACTTAAAACCGACACCGAAGTTAATTTTTTTTAATCTTTCGGCATCGGTTATTTAAATAACTGACGCCATAAATAATTTTTTTTAATAAAATATTTCCAATTACACTTCCCAAAAAATTCAAAACCCCTGTAAAAATAACACAATATACAAAAACAATTAAACAGTATTTATCATCCAATGACTTGTATAACTTCAATGTTTATATCTAGTTAATCACAAAAATATCTATACATTGTCATTATAAAGTAAAATTAAAATACATGTACCTGCAATCAATGACTTCAAGAAATTTTGTGACATTTGCAAGTCCCATGACTCCAGCATTTACAGCATGCTCATTTTTGGTTATTATTGAAACATTCATTTGATTATTAGTAGGTTCAAACACCTAATATATTAAAAGAGTTAGGTTTTTGTACCCATATGTATTATTATTTATAAATATTAGAATTTACATACCTCAAATCTTAACCAGACTTAACAAATAGTTCGCAAAAGTATATTGAATATGGGTCATATCAGATTTGGAATAAGGCTGTGAATCATTGAATGCCTACAATAATATTGAATGATATGAAATTAAAAAATAGAATAATATGGGAGAAAATATATACAAAATTAATACAACTAACCTTATGAAAATCAGTAGTTTTCCTAGTTGTGATTATCTCATACATGAATCGTAGAATATAATAACCACATTCAACATGTCCATTTTGATGATGACACTGCAATTATAAAACATTTAATTAAAAAAAACAATATATAACAAAAATATAAAAACTAATTACCTGTAATTCCACATATGTGATTTCCGTTGGTTTCTTTTCTGACATGTATTCCTTGTTAAAATGTTTCCATGATCTGCATTTTTTTATATATGAACTAATAATACTTGTATAAACAATGAAAATTAAACATAATGAGATTATAAAAAATAAAAAAAATTACTTGTTTAATAAGGTGAGAAATGGTTTACGCACTCCTCCTAATAAAGATCAAAACCAATATAAGGTGCATTCACTTGGGAAGAATACGCCTAACATCTAATGACACCTACAATACAAAAATTTCACAATTAATGACATTATAATGATCATTAGTTCATAAAAATGTTGATGTTCTTACTTATCAAGAAATGGAAAAAACCAGCACTGAATCTCTTTCCGTGTTAATCTCTTGGATATATATTGAACTCTTTCATGATTCTTTACATATTTGGCTTCTGAGGAAATGTACTCTGGATCTATAAAGCTGTAAATGTCTATTTTTTCCTTTATAAAAGAATCTTGTGTAGATACCTAATTTAAAAAGAAAATATAGTTAGTCAATGACATAACAATATTTTATTAAAGAAATAGCAATTCAAACGTCAATTTACTTACATGATAAACAACTGCAGCACACTCTACGTGATCTCTTCAAAATTAAATAAATTCATGATATCTTCTTTCAATAATTTCAATCCATAATTTCTTCCACATATATCGGGCGTTATCTGAAACTCATAGATAAAATTCAAGGAAGAAGAGGACTCAGATAATCTTTTTAACCCATAAGAAATATCAGAAGTATCTACAAACAACTGTTCCTCAACATTTTGTTTCATATGTGTAGTTTCTTTTTCTTTCATATATTCCTATATAAGTTAAATGTTAGAAAACATTATAAGTAATTTTGAATCATTTGTAATTAATATTAAAAAAACGCATACCTCAAGTGAAATATAACGAACAAGGGCAGTTGTCCAAAGTAAAAAATGGCCCGTACATTCCCCAACACTGGTGATCTCTACAGTAGGAAATGGTAGTAGAGCAGTAGGATCTATAATAACAAGTACTGATACTCTAACTTGACCCATCTTCATAGGCTGATGATGTACCAAGTCCCCCAAAAAATGCACCTATCCTAATGCAACAATATGTACATGAGGATCTCCCACAAACAACTCACAATATAAGGCTTGATCTAAGGGAGGAGGTGGAGGCTCAAAGTAAGCAGGTGGGGAAGGGTTAGCAGATGGGGAAAGGTAGTCCGGGTGAGGAGGATGAGAAGGCAGAAAAATGAAAAAGTAATATTAGTGTTTAAAATTTATAAAATAGAAAAATTGATTAAAATAAAATAATATACCTCGAAAGGTTGCACAGACGGGGCAGGGTAAGCAGATGGGGAAGGGTAGTCCGGGTGAGTAGGCTGAGAATGCTGAAAAATTAAAAACTTATATTAGTGTTTATAATTTATAAAATAGAAAAATTGATGAAAAATAAATAATATACCTCAGAAGGCTACGTAAATGGGGTAGGGTAAGCAGATGGGGCAGGGTAGTCCCGGGTGAGCAGACTGGGAAGGCTGAAAAATGAAAAAATTATATTAGTGATTATAATTTATAAAATAGAAAAATTGACAACAAATAAATAATATACCTGGGAAGGCTGCGCAGACTGTGATTATCTTGCCAAGTGTTCTAATAAAGCCTTTTGCATTGCTTCTTGAATTTTATCACCCATAGATTGTTTTATATATTTCAAGTCTTCTTTTAAGGATTCTATTTCTGGGTCTTTTGATTTCTTACTCTTACCAAAAACCTTCCAAATACTAACACCCGCCTGATATCCTCTAACACGGCCGGGGTGTTCTGCCTTTACCAAAGCAGTGGCTAGGATGTCCATCCTACCCTCAGGGATAAAAGATCCCTGTGTCTCTTGATCCTAAAGTTCATCCTGAAATGAAAAATAAAAAGGTTATATTAGTGTTTATAAATTATAAAATAGAAAAATTGTTAACAAATAAATAATATTTACTTACAATTTTATCAGCCACTTGATGAGCTTCCTCTGTAAGATATTGTTCATTTTTTCTTCTTTTTGCTCGTTTCCATTTCTCATGGCGAGTGGGATGAGATGGAGGACCAAATTGGACCTCTTCTGAACCACTACTTGATCGAGATATTAATGATTCAAATTTTTCTTCAATCATTTTCTTCTCCAAATACGAATACCCTCCATGTGATAAAGTATGAGGGTATACATCTCTCAAAAAAAGTATGAGGGTATATGTTTTTCAACTGGATCTTCTGATGAGATCTCCTGGAGGCCTGTTATATAAAAATAAACTACTAAGTATTAAGAAAAATATAGCATAAATTTTAAAATATAAAACAATTACCATACCTGAAATTTCTCTTCCTGACGGCTGTCAAAAAATTGCTTCCATATTTCTTCATTTATATATGGATACTTAAGACATGGGCTTTCAAACCTTCTCTTTCCAAAAACAAAATTTTTTGTCAGTTTGTTTTTAAAATCTCTCCATCGAACCGCCGCTAAAGAGAGATGTCTTTTCTTAATTTCTTTGGTTTCCTCAAAATTTAATGTCATATGTAATTGAATAAATTAAATATGTCATTTAAAATATATAATATTCAAAAAATGAGATAAAAGAAATAAAGTAAGATATTTTACCATCACGGCCTCCCAAAGCTGTTGCTTCACCGTCCTGTCCACTGACTTCCAATCAGGATATACAATATTAATCCTACAACGGCTCTGAATCACTATATAACTGACAAACTGAACTGCATTTGGGAAAACTTCATTATTATTATCATCAAAATAGATGTATACTTTTTTATCATCACGAGCAAGTGATAGTTTTGGTGAACATGTAATACCACGTTTACCAACTTGAGAAATTGATTTTTGAGTAGTAACAGGAGAAGTCTCCTCCGCCGAGGACGCATCAGTAGTCCTACAATTTTTTTTTTGTAAATTAACAGTTTTATTTCATTAAATAAGTATATTAATGAATATTTAATAATATGTCAAAATAGATATACCTCGGTAACTTCTCCTCTCTATCTGTATCTTACATTGCTACTAGAAAGTGTAATGAAATTTTGTGTACCTGCATATCATTAGAAAAATGAATAATTAGAAACAAGGAAGACAAAAATAAGTATGTAAAAATAGAGGCATGCATTTGTAAGTTTCAAAAATAGACACAAAATATAAATTTTTACCAGAAAAATTAGGAGACTAATTTAGTGTTTTCTCACATGCCTTCATCATGATCGGTACGTACTGCATGCACTATGTCTATCTTATACTCATTGTAATCATCTGGAAATTGCGTAATAGATGAATAAGGCTCATGTAAATCACTAAAATCATCAGAATCATCCTCATCACCCAAATGGTATCTTTTTACTTGCAAAAAAACTGACCACTGATCATTCGACAAATCAATGACATAAAATACTTGTTTTGCATGTGTCACCAAGATAAATGGTTCCTCATTTTGATTAAATCTTTTCAAATCAACCAGTTTAAACCCATATTAATCATGTTTCATACCACTATTACTATCAACCCAATTACACTTAAAAATAGTGACTCAAAATTTAATATAATCAATTTACCATATGTCTTCAATAACTCCAAAATATGACGTTGATGCAGAAATTGAGTTTTTATCTTTGGCACTCGAAAAATGCACTACTTCAGTGAAAACCATCACACCACTATTCTGAACGGTACTCTTGTCATCCAGGTTTTTTTGTGTAAAACGTGTATCCATTGATATCAAAACTAGACCATGTGATCACATTAAGAGATGGTCCCCCTGCTAACCACTTCAATGTTTCTGATACAGATATATCTGGCGTGACTTTCTCTTTAAACCATGAAACAAATGTCTTCTTATACTCAATCATCAACCACTTTTCATTTATTTTCTGATATCGTAACTTTAATTCAGCAATATGTGAGGATATATATGGTTAAACCTCATCTGTGTTGTTCAAAATGTATAAATGTGCTTGCATCACTTCATCACGTGGAATGAACTTTACCTTTAAACCTCGAACCCCTCTACCTTCTCTATCAACTATCATATGTTGAGATACAGGGAGACCAATATGCTCCACCTTATTCAAATAATCAGTACATAACTCAATCACCTCTTCTGATGCATATTTTTTAACAATAGAGGCCTCTAGTCGATAAGGATTTTTAACATATCCTTTCAAAATTTTCATATATCTTTCAAAAGGATACATCCATCATAAATAAACAGGCCCACATATTCTTATCTCACGCACCAAATGAATCAATAGATAAACCATTATATCAAAAAATGTGGGTGGGAAATACATTTCTAGTTGAAAAAGAATAAGGGTTGATTCATTCTCCAACACATCTAACAAATTTGGATCAACGACTTTACTACAAATGGATTTAAAGAAATTACATAACCTGATGATTGTCTTTCTAACAACTTTTGGTAATATACCACGCACTGCTACTAGTAGAATTTGTTTCATCAACACATGGAAATCATGAGATTTAATACCTATTAATTTACAATCCTTCAATGACACAAAATTATTCACATTTGAAGAAAAACCACTGGGTACTTTAATACCATGAAAACACTGACAAAAATTCATCTTTTCAATCTTGCTTAATGCGTGACAATCCGGAGGTAAATATGTTTTGTTTCCTTTCACAGTGGGAGATAACTCCAAATGAATTCTCATTAATATCAAGTCCAATCTAGTATGTAATCCATCTTTTGTCTTTCCTTTTATGTCTAATAAAGTTCCAATCAAACTGTCACATATTTTTTTCTCAACATGCATAACATCAATGTTATGTTTTATCTCTAAAAATCTCCAATAAGGTTGTTCGAAAAAAATAGACTGCTTCTTCCAGATATGTTTTTGAAACCCAGAACTTTTTCTCTTTCCAAACATTGAATCAATATCTTTCACTCTATCATAATATTCTTCAACTGACAATGGTCAAGGGGGAGGTTGTATTATTGTAAACCGTTAAATGCTTTTTTCAATGTATGATAAGGATGATCAATTCGCAAAAATATTCTATGTCCCATGTACACTGTCTTTCTTCCATTCTGCAATTGATAATATGAAGTTTGTTTTTCACAAATTGGAAATGATTTATGTCCCTTAACACAATATCCAGATAAGTTTCCATATGCAGGAAAGTTTTTTATAGTGAACATTATCATAGCACGCAAAAAAAAATACACTTTCTTGTATGCATTGAAAACTTTAACACCTTCCTCCCATAGCAGTTTCAAATCATCAATCAATGGTGTAAGATACACTTAAATATCATTTCCTAATTGTTTTGGTCCAGAAATCATCAAGCTCATCATAACATATTTTTTCTTCATACATAGATATGGGGAAAAGTTTTAAAGTACCAGAAAAATAGGCTATGAACTATGTTGGCTACTGAGGCTCTGATATGGATTCATTCCATCAGTACACAATCCCATTTTGAGATTTCTAACTTCACTTCCAAAATCATGAATTTTTTTATCAAAACTCTTCCACTGTGGTGAATCGGTAGGGTGGCATAAGTTACCATCAAAAATGCGCTCATCTGAATTTCATATTAACCTTTTTGCATCAATTGAATTTGCAAATAGACGCTTCAAATGAGGAATTATTGGAAGGTACCAAATTGCTTTAGCTGGAGTTTTGATTCTGGTACCTAAAAATAAATCAGACTTGAATTATCAGAATTGTATGCAAAAATATTGGATGATATCATTGGAAAGTAAAAAATTGATTTTTCATAACGTTACATGACATCACCTGAGAATGAATCCGAGTTGACTTTCTCATCCATCTTATAGCACGATGTCCCACATGTAGGAAAACTTGATAAATGTTCATTTTCTTTCTTATACAGTACACAATCATTGGGGAAATCATGTATCTTTTTATACCCCAATCACATTGGGCATAATATTTTCTTCGCCTCATAATTGAAATCTGGAAGCCCATTTCCTTTTGGAAGTAGCTCTTTTAAAAGCTCAAGTAAACTGGAGAAACTTTTATCACTCCACCCATTTTTTGCTTTTAAGTTAACTAATCTCAAAACTGATGATAACACTGTATATTTACTGCAACCTGGGAATAATGGTTTCTCAGAATCTTCATAAAATCGTTCAACAGTTGGTGTTTTTTGATGGGTTCAACACCTAAATCATGAATTAATTCTTCAATACGATCCTCTTCCTCATTATGAATATCATCATCAACATTGGATGTTGAATTTTCAGTTCTTTCACCATGCAAGATCCAATGTGTATAATTAAGGCTAAAACCATAACAAATGAGATGATCCTTGATTTCTATGGAGTTTAAATTTCTCATATTTACACACTTCACACATGGACAAAAAATCAAATCAATATTTTGAAGATGTCATTTAGAAAATTCCAAAAAATTATCAACTCCTTTTTCATATTCACTAGTGGTTCTTCATAAATGAATCCAATTATGATCCATTAATACCTGATATCACAATATAATTGATGAATATATTAAAAAATATAAACATTTAAATATATATCAGATTAATTTTAAACAAAAACATATTTAATAAAAACTATTGATAATCAGATAAAAGACATCAAATATGAAACACGTTTACAAATAGAGTAAATAGTTTATTTTCATATTATATACATGTGTGTTATATTGATATTATAATTTAATTATAATATCATTATTTTAAAATTTATTAGTTCATTTTACATAGTTGCAATATTTTGATGTTGCATGTGTCAAAAATATTGAAGAGTACATTAATCTAAAGGATGCAATAAGTGTATTGGGTGAAATTTGATTGGATTCAATGTAAAAAATAAATTTTTTTGACATGATATTTAATAATGTTTGTTGAAAGAATATTTAAACATGTCCTAACACATTTAAAACAAAATATAAACTAATAATTAAAGAAAATAATTAACAAAATTGAATGATAAATGATTTATCTACAAAATTAAAAAAAGCTTATGAAATTTGAATTTCAACCTGAATGGAGATGTTCAATCCAAACTGCGCTCAGTATAATGACTTCTAAAAACAAACACTATTAAATCTATACCAAAAATGATAATACAAAACAAAAATAATGATAAACAACAACTAAAATTGAACCAATATTGAAAATCATGCAAAATAGGGTTATTGAAGAAGAAATAAACAATGGAAGATGAAACAAGAGATAAAAAGGAAGAACGCATACCCAAAATCGTGAAAACAGCAAAAAAACTTCAAAAATGGCCTTCCAAGATCACAAATGAGCTTCGAAGGTCATCGGGAGTCCAAAGCGCTACAGAAGAACTCAATTTCGATGATCGAACAAAATGAGGGTTTCAGACCCTGAATAATTTTAAATGAATTTGGGTGTCGGTTTTGGAGAAAACCGACGCCAAAAATTTTAAAAAAAAATTCGATGTCGGTTATTTTCAAAACCGACGCCGATAATCATTTTTTTAGTTTCGGCATCCATTTTAGAGAAAAATGATGCTGAAAAGATAGATTATGGCGTTGGTTTTTAGGAAAATCGATGCAATTTTTTTTTAATTTTCGGCGTTGGTTTTCCTCAAAACCGATGCCAAAATTTTTTATTATTATTATCGGTGTCGGTTTTCTTCAAAACCGATGCCAAAACATTTTTTTAAAATTTTCTACATCAGTTTTGTGAATACTGATGCAAAATATCATCGGATAATTATTTTTGGTGTTGGTTTTACTAAAAACCGATGCCATAAATTTCCCTCACATACTATTCACGTCAGTTTTTAAAAAACCAATGTTATTACGTCGACGTTAAATCCCGTATTTCCACTAGTGATTAAATTAAATTAAGTCAAGATACGAAATAAATCATAAGGGATAACACATGTCCAGTCATCTTTCTTAATTCATTTCACTTCCCGATACATTTATTACAAGAGAAATCACACCCCAAAAGGTGTTTAAATAATCTAAGGTAAAGGGAAACTAGGAATTTAAGGGAAGGCATGCCTATAAGGGATTCTCACGTCAAGGTGAACAAGCAAGGTGTTGATTTTCTTCTATTTAGGACCGTATCAAGTGGGGTAAACTATTAAATTTAATTTATTAAACATTCAATAGACATAACTAGAAAAGTCAGACATGTGGAACAATGACGCATGATATAAATACAACCAAACTTGAGGGAAAATAACTATACCACCTACCTCAGTCCCGTAGCACTCTCCTCATTTAGTTTTGGCCCTTGAACTGGGCTAGAATGGGATAAATAGGAATCATGGACCAAAACCATAAAAATAAGGCATATTAGATCACACCAAAATATCACAAAATATGGGAAGATAAACTTTGGAAGGAAGGAAGTAGAATAGAGAGCTTACCATTGCTGATCCAACATAGATTATGGTGAAGCAAATAGATTCTGGATGGAGGAGGAAGAGTGATCCCTATCATAGGTATGGATGAGGTCTCTCACACAGCTCCTCATCTATGTGGGATAAAAATAGGGTTCTATTAAAATGATCCCCTACCCATTAAAAAAAACATGCCTGGACATTTACATGGTGTATAATCTTTACACGCCCTATAAATTTTAGGTTAATTCCTCCCAAGAAAACCCAGTTAACAACATGTAGGCGGATTGGAAAACCCTTTCACTTCATGTATCTAATACACACCATGTATTTTAATTACACACCATGTATTTTAATTACATGTCATGTATTAGGTACACGTCATGTATTGGTCCTACAGCCAAACTCTAGCACCTCTGCTACCTCCTTTCCTGAAACAAGCTGACCAAACCTTAGGTGTGGTTTTCAAGATTAACCAAAACTACAAACAAAATACAACTTGCTAAAAGTTGGTATGTTACACTTATACTTTAATATTATCATTGTTTCATGTCATGACTCACCCACTTATATTTACTTACCAAAACCGTCATGCAATATATTTGTGGGAAGTAGGGTACGATGGGTGAATCATGATTGACATGTCATTAATGAATAAGTTGAGGAGGGATTTTTACCTTCTATCTTTATAAAAGTTGATATATCATCCCTTTGATTGGAATATAAATGTCGAATTAAATTCCATAGCCATAGTGTAACAACGTTTATTTCAGATATTCAAAGAAAGACATATCAAACATATAGGTTGGTGACATAGATATACAACCTAATTGATGAGATATTACGAAAATGAAATTATATTACAAAATGAATATTTGTATGTGGTCATCATCATTATGGAATTAAGTTCTTTATTTTGGGTGCCTTGACCAGTTTCTAGACAAAAATTTGGGACTTTAGGCAAGCTCGCCTAATGCCAACGAGAAAGAATCCTAGAGGGTCACACACTAAGTGTTTCTGTTGATCTTAATTAAATTATATCTGAATTTAGTTAATGGAATAAATATTATTCTTAAGATCTAGGAATAATTTTATTCAAGTTTTATTAATCGCTTAAATTAATTAAATGTTTATTCACTGGATTGTGAATAAAACATATTTGTTTATTTTATTGAATATTTAATAAATATTTATTTACTGGTTTGTGAATAAAATATCTATTTAAGAGAATAAAATATTCTATTTGGGTATTCAATAAATTATATAGGCGTTCGAATAGACCAAGACTGAGTCCGGTGATAAATATTAATTAACAATTCGGTTAAATAATACTTGTAATTGTGCAAGTTTCCACACACCACAAAATAATAATAATATTTTATTATGTGTAATGGGGTTTATTAAATGTTATTATATTATTTAATGTCCAACATGAAATTAAATAATTATTTTAACCTAAACCCTAGATATATAAATATACGGTTATGTCTATTGTGTAAAGTATCCAAAAATTATTGATCAGTGCAATCAAAATAGAGAATTATTGTGTACAATGAATTCTCTCTTGACTCTTTCTCTCTCTCTCTCAAGAATGAGAAACAAAAGAGAGATTTGTCTAAGACCAAAGAATGAGTGATCAAGAACTAACGACACAAGACATTCGATTCACTGCACTATCACCCGAAGATAGAGTGGTGTTGCTCAGAGATCATGGGAGCACATGTGGATCACCACTAGAGGCATTATATCCTTGGATCCTCACAGTGTAACGAAGGAAATAAAAAAGGGTTTTTTGGATGATCGACATTCATCAACGAAGAAATTTCCTAATCCCATATATATTCATTTCTTCAAATATTAAATAAATTAATTATAAAATTTACATGAAAGATCCTCGCTCATGGTTTCATGAAAAAATAATTAAAAGAAATTTTAATATATCACCCAGGATTGTAAGGTTTCACTACACCCGAAACCAACAAGTGGTTTCAGAGTGGTCACATTTAAATTTATAATTATTTTTTTGATTATTGATCTATGCACAATTGTGGTTAAAGTTTCATTTCATATTATTCATTCTTTAATCAGATTTAAATTAACATGATTTGTCATATCAATAATGATTCGTTCAGTGTTTAATTTTATTAAAGGTTTTAGAATAGATGAATAATGACCAGAGATTCCATTAGGAAACTAAAATTTTTGGCCGATAAGATAGGGTTACATGGTGTGTACTCAGTAGTACATGTTGTGTACCATAGTGCACTACATCTGGATACACCGAGGGATACACAACGCTCCATGAAATAATTACACACAATATACATCATGTGTTCATAGGAAAACCTAACACATGGTTATTGAATTACATGATGTGTATCAGTGTACATGTCGTGTTGTCTACACGAGTTAGCGGCATAAATTGTGCAATCCGTGAGGTCATTATACATGGTCAAAACCACATGAGACTAAAAACTTGGAGCATTTATGATATACACAATGTGTATGCGGTGTACACGATGTGTAGTTCACTTATTCCCACATACTAAGAACACACCAATCCACTCAGTGAGAAAATAGACACATGAATCAAGGAGATACATGATGTGTAGTTGGCCCATACACACCATGTAGTCCTCTGAGACACATGCCGAAGACCCAGGAGTGCATACCAAACACACAAAAAGAGAAACACATGGAATGTAGCTGATTTGTACACATCAGGTATTTCAGTTGAGGTACATGTTGTAGACCCATGCATGTATCCTGGATACATAACAATTGAGACACACAATGTGTAGTGGGATATACACGTCGTGTAGTCTCCCATTAATGAACAAAATTAAAAATTATATTAAATTGAAAAATTATAGCATTAAAAACTTATTTTATTGACTGGAACACCATTGTGTGTTTCACAATTTAATAATGGTTTTAAAGAATTTTAAATGCTCAATTAATTTATTGTAATAAATATACATCATTATTGGTTATGTCATCTATTTTACATGGATTCCATAAATGATGGGTATCTCCAATAAAGTTCGAATGAACATTAAGATGAAATAGAATTAATGAATCAATCCATCAATAAATTAATGTAATCATGTTCATCTTAATAATAAATAAAAAATAAATAAATGGATTCTAGAAAGTTACTTTTGTGTATTCATTTATTGTATGATCGTTCATGAGCTTGACCAATACTTGTGTATGTGTTGGATGTTTTAATTTAATTTATTACATGAGTTTGAAATTATTTATTATTAAATTAAATATGATGGTCTACAAGTCATCCCTCCCACCATTATTATATAGGACCTATTTGTCCAAGTATATTTATATAATTCTTTTTCAACCAATCCTTTGGTTCCCCTAACCTACATGAGATTACTAAATACATGTAATTAATGGAGTATCCAATGGCACATGGAGGTCATTCAAGAAAGAACCATTATGATTCCAACTTAGGTGATACATAGGTGGACATGGGAAATGCTGTAACTCATTCCAAGACCATCTATAAGAGTTATTTCCCCTAGGTCAAAGATTGATTTAATGTCTTCTCATTAAATCAACTATTAGATAAATCTCATGAACGAGTCATTTATTTATTTATGTCTATGTAATTATCTATTTTATGGATGCAAGGTTGTGATAATATAAATAAATTAATTAATGTGAAAATATGGAAATTAAATAAATGAATTACGTGTAATTGTTTTATCCAACATGGTTAATTAATTAAGTAACATCCACTAAATATTACCAAGCCATGTAAAGGACAAAACAAGATAAAATTTATGAATAATAAATTAAAATTCCTCAATTAAAAATTAAATCAGACTTGACCTTTTATTACATGATTATGAATGAAACTCAATAGAACTAAGTATTTAACCAACCTTTGTTGGGACACTTACTTTTATGAGGGGAGTTCATATAAATTTTTTGGGTTGAATTAACTATTTTACAACAAGAGGAGTAGCCCTTGATATAATTGGTGTAATTTGAAGGAAATTGTTGAGGAAATCCAATTTAGGATTTCAGGATAGGGGAGTTCACTCAATGGATCAAGGAGCTACAAGCCTATAGTTAGCAAAGACCTACCTACCTAAATACCTTCAAGTAGCATGACCAACCATTTTTTGGGTTATGCTAAGGTAAATATGGATCCTTTCCAGTGGAATGTCCTAGAAAATAGAAATTTATATTTCAATGGTGAGGAATATTGAGAATTTATAAAATAGTTAGATAATTAATAAAATTAAATTATTATTATTTCTCACATAATTTGTAATCAAGTAAAGTACTAGTTATCTGTTTTAATTTTGGTAGAAAAATGGAAAGTAATACCACTAAATAAGTAAAATCATTACTTAACTTGGGGTATGTGATTACAAATAAAATTTTTAGATGTCGTACAATTGTTTATGAAATGCACTATTATCATAAAGTTTGTATTATATCTTGGAATCCCCTATTTATGTTCTTCCACCCCAGTAGGTGAGAAAAAGCGAAAGGGAAGCCTACCCAAGATATGTTGAGGATTCTTATTAAGTATATTGTATAATATTATCAACTATGAACGAAGAGTTTATGATACATCATAAATGCATGGATTCTTACACTATAATAACACATCTCCATTATCTTGAGAAAAATAATGAAAGGGTTGAAATAAATAAGATTTCCAATGAAATATATCAGTGTAAAATGAAAGAAGGCAATCTTGATACTAATCATGCTTTCAAAATGTTGAGGTATATTGAATGATTAGAAAAATTGGGCTTCAAATTGGATAAGAAATTTTCCATTAATCTTATTTTATTATCCTTACCACCAAGATTATCCTTATTTGTCCAATCACAGATAGAAAAAATAGACAAGTCGCTGAGGAAAATTTTGTTCACACTTCACCAAGCAGATAATGATTGGTTGAAACTTGTTTCTCTACCCCTCATGGTTAAAATTTTAATAGATAAGGATGAATATCCTATGGATAGTATACAATCAAAATATCCTTCATAAAAAATTCAAATAGAAATTATTTGAAGTTAAGATAATGAACATTAAGTTATTTGCTTCTCATGTGGAAATCTTGGACATTGGAAATTAAATTGAAATAAATTGAAGAAGCCAGTAGTTGCATCCAGCTCAGTTATATTCATCAAGTTTCTATTCATAACTTTTATATTAAATGAAATATTCTTACAATATACATGTATTTAAATACAGTAAATGAGAAAGAATATAAGGGTTATAAATTGAAATCAAAAGGTGCTGAGAAAGGGTAATTCCTATATCATCCAAGGGGACCTCACAACTTCTCGTTACTAAATGGAATGATTCATGTTTGTAATAAGTGTAACCAAAACATTTATATCAGTGTCAGGATAGAAATAATGATAAATTATTTCACATTTGGAATAAATGATGTTATGGTACTTAAAATGTTAAAATATTAGTCTAGTAACTTTTGTATCACTTATATCCATTGAAATGAATGATGAATATAAAATATAAGACTTTTACCTAATTGTGTAAAGATAATTCTTTTTTAAATAAAACTGCATATAGCTAATTTTTTATTCCCTTCAACGTTTTTTTAGTCCCAATTGATCTACAGTACTGGATATACAAACAAACTACTTATTATGTTTTAGATAAGGAAACCTTTATATATAAAGGTATGTCACAAAGCTTTTAAATTTGGTTTAACATGGCCATGTGAACTATTTTAAAGCTAAATGTAACTTCATATACTTCATGATATTCCTTTAATAAATTTTATAAATTATTAGAGAAGTAAATGAGTGAAATTGGTAAAGATAGAGGAATCTTAAAGATGGCTTGTTAGGGAACATCTTATCCATGTAATCATTAATCAGACATGTGAAGTAAAGGTTATCCTGAACTCACATTTCCTTATATACATCAATGATTTGATTATAGTTAAAGGAAGATTAATAGAGAGACTTATATATATTTAAAATATTCCATTATTCTATCCAAAACATATTTTTCAAATAGAACTGAAAAAAATAACCATATGCCAATTATATTTTCTAATGGATGTCATATAAATTATGATATGATAAGAATTTATTAGGACACTAACATAAGTGTTTGTTGAAAACCCAATTGTTAAAATCTGGTCTTAGCTATAAAAGAACATTAAAACACTAAGGTGATTTGATGTTAATGATCTTATATCCACTAATGATATTAAAATCTAGTCAATATTGACTACATTTCCATAAAGGATGCTTATCTCTTGGAGGATAGTGGGAGAAAACTTAACTTATATGGGTTAAGTCTCTGGATTCACATAAGTTGGCATAGGAATACTGGACTACATTGAGCTTAGTGGGAGGAGTAGTTCCATAGACACATACTGCATAGGAATTCATAACCAAAGAGGTGTTTTATGTTCACCATGGTAGATGATACATGTATTATTCTTTTAGAATAATGATTCCTATAAATAGGTAGTAAATGGTAATATGATATGATTGAAAAGTTAATATAAATTAAAGTAATGGACTCCATGTATCATGATTTAGGATTCAATATTTTGAATGTTTCTAAGAATTAATAATACTGGTGAGTATTCAAAAGAAACTGGGCATGGATAGTACAAGACAATACTAATAAAACATGATTGATTATCGAAAGTTTAGTATATGAAAAAACTTATCACCTATCATCATGACTAAAATTATTTTTGAATTATAATTGTCAAATCATACTTCTATGATCATCATATTGGGATATTTATTGTCAAGGACACCTCATTTAGATGAATCCTCATGGAATATGTCTATATGACATGAAAAAAAGGAGACCCTATGATATATGTCTATTAGGCATAACTGAAAGGGTTGATGATATCAATAAATGTCAATAAGATATGAAGATTACATAAATTCATTTATGAATAAACCATGCATAGTGATCATAGGATATTCATTTGGAAATAAATTAGTGACATGTATCTCAGAATTTTTAGTAGGATAGCTATATGTTTTCAATATAAATATTTTAATTACATATGAAAACATTTGTTATGTATTACAAGTTTCTTAAGAATAAGGAATGAAATTTCTCCAAGTTTGACTTAAAGTATAAACTGTTTTTTTGGGGAACAAGATCTATATAAATGTATCTATGTGTTTTATTAATCTATTCATAGTACATATATTAATAATTTATTGAAAAATACAAGTTGAAACAATCCAAGACTAGTTTTTTTATTTCCATACAATCCTTCCATTAGAACATACTTGGGAATTATAAGTGATTATGGAGATCAAAATAATTTCATAAGCTTAAGTTCTAGGAATTCATCTCATGTTCCATGATATGTAAGGACATTTGATATTACTATTGCATAAATTATAATAGTTAAATATCAAATAAATACAATATAATTTCATAGTCTTGTTATTATAACTACCCAACAATACTTTGAAAAGTAAAATTTGATGAGTTATTAGTGCCCAGAGAAGAGATAATACGAGTGATAAAGGGAATTGAACGCTTATATTTATTTATTTAAATTTGGACTTATATCATTGATAAGGTTATATTAATATGAAAGAAAAACTTATTACATCCAGTGGTTTATATATCTATAATATCCAATTATGTTGCGACCTATGATACATCTTAATAAGAGGTTTAGAAATTTCTTGTTTCAATTTTGGGTAATACTAAAATAAATAGGTTTATCATTTTATGATAAAATTTGACTATGGATTTAGTAAAAAATTCTAGGATCCTAACATGGGAATAAGAAGTGGATAATCAGTTAAATAACTTATTGAAGGATTTTCTCAAGATAGTTATATTATAGTAAATAGATTCACCACACAAACTTTTGGCTTAACCAACCCTAGCCACATAAATATGGTGGGCCTGTAAACTATAGTCGTACTCAATAGAAGTATGTTTAACATGTGAGGACTAACCTATTGATTAATTTTTGGTTCTAATGAAAGTGGGAGTTTGTTGGAGTTGGTTCCCTAGAACCAACTACTTTTTACTTTAGATTACTTTTATATCAAGAGTAGTGAATATTACTATAAATTTATTATAAAATATTGATTGTTCTTATGCATAACATTAATGCGATAATGTCCTAAGGTATCTGTTGCATTGATAAGGTCATAGTAGTTCCCCACTATGATGAAAAACTTGACATTATATGATGATATTCCTAAATATGGTTCTAAGGTTGGATAATGTACTATAATAAGGCACATAGTATATATAACTTCAGGTGTGAGTGCTCATAAGTGGATGATGCTTCTTCTCATAAAGTTCAAACTTGGTAATCTCTAAGAAGGGAGAATATGAGACCAAACCTGCTAATTGGAATTCCACATGTTTTGGTTTCATAAGCTATTACTATTTGAGAACATGTGTAACGGTCCTTAGACTTTAAAATTATCATTGATGCATGTCATGAATCACACACTTATATTTATTGACCAAAACCATCATGCAATATGTTAGCGTAAAGTAGGGTATGTTGGGTGTGTTATGATTAACATGTCATTAATGAATAAGTAAAGGATGGATTTTACCCTTCCATCTTTATGAAAGTTGATATCTCAGCCCTTTGATTGGAATAGAACTATCACATTAAATTCCATGGTCATTATATAATGATGTTTATTTTAGATAGTCAAAGAAAGGCATATCAAGAATATAGGTTAGTGACACATATGTGCAACCAAATTAATGATATATTAAAAAAAGTGATTATATTACACAGTGAGAATTCATATGTGGCTGTCATTTTTGTGACAATGAGTTCTTTCTCTTAGGTACCGTGACTCGTTGTTAGATAGTAATCTTGGACTTTCAGCAAGCCTGCCTAATGCCAATAAGAAAAAATCATAGAGCGTCACACACTAAGAGTTTTTTATCTCAATTAAATTATATTTGAATTTAATTAATGGAATAAATATTATTATCATGACTGAGGAATAGTTTTATTTATGTTTTATTGATTGCATAAATTAAATAAATATTAATTCACCGGATTGTGAATACAATATATTTATTTATTTTATTGAATATTTTATAAATATTTATCTACTGGTTTGTTAACAAAATATTTATTTAATAGAATAAATTATTTTATATGGGTATTCAATAAATGATAGAGGAGTTCAAACAGACCAAGACTGAGTCTGGTGAAAAATATCAGTTAACAAGTAAGTTAAATAATACTTATTATTGTGTAAGTTGGCATGCACCACAAAACAATAATAATAATATTTTATTACATGTAATTGGTTCTATTAAAGGTTATTTATATTATTTAATGGTCAATATTAAATTAAATAATTATTTTAATTTAACCCCTATATCTATAAATAGATATTTATGTCTATTGTGTAGGGTATCCAAAAATTATCAATTTGTGCAATAAAAATAAATAATTTTTGAAAATAATTAATTCTCCCTCAACTCTTTCTCTCTACCTCTAAATAACGAGTAATACATGAGTTATGTAATTAAGTATTAAGAACAAGAAATCATGTATGAACAATGTAAGATATTTGATTCACCATGCTAACACCTAAAGATCAAGTGGTGTTGCTCAAAGATCATAAGAGTATATGTGGATCACTGATAGAGGGATTCTATCCTTGGATCCTCACAACGCAATGAAGGAAATCTAAAAGGGTCTGTCTAGATGAGCAGAATTTATCAAAAAATAAATTTACTAAACCCAAGTATTCATTTATTTAGATATTAAATAAATAAATTATAAATTTGATGTGAAAGATCCCCACTCATGGTTTTGGGTAAGGATATTTTTTTTAATATATCACTCACCACTGCACGCTTTCACTACACCCAGAACCAGTATTATTCCGATTAATTTATAAAAAAACTGATTTCCTCCATTATACTTATCCTTTATAAAAAGATCAAAAATAATATATAAGCATTCAGATACTAATGCTTCACACCCCAAATATATTTCTAAGGACACAACTTATACTAGATCAAAAACATAGTAGGTAATCACCTAAATTTTATGTTGGAAAACATTTAGACACCATGTACATTTCCCACTCATCTATAAACAAATTTACTTCTTCTTTTGAGTATCTAGATTTTTGTAAATCTTGGTAGTACTAAGAAAATATTGACCAAAAAATGATTAAGAAATATTTTTAATGAAATTGTAATTACCTTTGGAAATTGCCTATTCCGGGATGCTAGTATTTTGATGGCATATGATATTTTTCATAAATTTAAAAATGTAATATCCATAATCATTATTGTTATCTTTCTTTGAAAACTATAGAGGCATCAAACAAAATAAGTAAATTGTTTTAAAATATGTTTTGATAGTTAAAAATTTATATATATAACTTAATATGTTTACATTTGAAGTAATCCATAGGATTCTTATTTTTAGTCATCAACCTCATATTATGATTTATTCTATATTTATCGATCACCCCATCATAACAAAATTATTGTTAAAACATAGACTGAAACATATAATTTGAAGTTTATCTATAAAATGTTGATTATAGTGCATTACAAATTCACAATACACATAATGTGTGGTTATTTTGTTGAAAATACATGCATTAGATCCAAATATTAATATTTAGGGTATCTAGATTGATTGTGATCAGCATATAATTCTTCCTAAAAAAACAAATAAGTAATGAAAAAAAATAAAAAAATTATTTTATATAATTATATTATAGAGTTTTACTCCTGTATTGCAGGCATTAAAAAGAGTCTATCGTCTATTATTTTCTTCTCAAACACCTTGTTTAGCTCATATTTTTTATTGTCAGTTTTTTTCAAATCCAATGAAATTTATTCCATAGAAATGATACATGGATTAATGAATCCAAATCATTATTAAAAAGGTTTTCCCTTTATATGGTAATAATATAAACACCTGCAGAAAATATGAATAGTTATTAACTTTAATGAACATATCAGATCATTTTTTGGATAGAAATATTATGAAAATGTACTTTATGTACATATTCACAACTGAGACTCCCAACCATTCAAACTTGGTAATCTCATTTATACTCTCGAGACCAACCACATATGTATTGATAATTCTAAATATTTATTCTTAATATGGAATTTGAGACACATATTTATATTTGAATGTGGTTTTTTATGAATTTTTAATGATAATATATGTTTTAGTGGAACTAGTGGGGAGAAGGTACTCCCAGTAGGTATTTTTTTCTTGGTCTATTCACTAGATTTTCTTGATCCAACCTTTCATTTTCCCATTATTTAATCCATCTGTAATACCATACCTCACTTTAGATCATTTTTCATCAACTGATACAAGTTTTTCATTTAAAAAAATTTGTTAAGGACATGCCTCATGTATCTTTAAAAGATTATATAACCATGCTATGAAAGTTCCAATATCATAATTGACCATTGTAATATCCATATCATCAAGTGGAATAGGAAAATTAGTGCTCGAATCTTGATCTACTTCAATACCCACTCTCATGTGATATTTTAGGAGTTCTTTTATGTGTATCATGTCTCCTAGGATATTATACATCATACCCATCACAACAAGGTAGTGTGTGAGTGTTGATAGATAGAAATCACATACAATTGTACCCTACATAATTTTATCGTAAGTTGTTTTATTCACATTTAGGATAAAGAGTAATGAAAAAATTGATTAACTTGGGTAAGCTATGCGGTTGAGGGGAATGAATAGCCTTAAAGATAGTGGGGTCATTTGGTTGTTCATGTGTTGATCTTTGTTCCAATTTTAGTTTTATTTGATCCTTTGACATATATTGGTCTTCCAAACTAGACTAGACAATAATATCTTTCAAATCATATATTTACACCTAAAATCTTTTCATCACTTGACATGTATCTTCTTGTGGTTTTTTCTTATGGAAATATGTTCGAGGAGACACTCTACAACCTACACCACTAATACAATTATATTTTTCTATCCACTTTAAAGCTATTGAAAGTAGTTTTTTTCTAGTACAGTCGATGTTGATTATTGTGTCTAAAACATATAAAAAATATGAACATAAATAGATATTTTTATTTAATACTATAATAAAGCGTATAAATTATTATTATATCATACTTGCACATTTTTTTCACATAATTCTTTTGTGTTTTCATCAACCAGTTTACCTTTATTATTTATGAGGGCCTCCTTCTATAACACATGACATGTGATGAAATTGTATTTTGATGTTGAGTCATAAATACTAATATAAACAAAGTGAAATATGTTGGTTCATATAACATAAATTTTTATTACTGATATATAATACATATCATTTTTTTATCTAGAGAAGCATACCACATCCTTTCTTTTCGATAGAGGTGCATTGGTTTTGATGCACATTGTTTATTTTCAACACTCATTTTTTTCATAAATTAACAATTTTAAATCAAATTGGATAAAATAAATAATTTCAAATAATATATTATAAACAAAAATGAACCTAAAATGATTTCTCATTGCGATGATTGATGAACACATTCCATGTTTTCTGATTTATAATGTCTGCATAAGTAACTGGTGGGTGGGGATTTAGTTTTCCCTCAGCATACCTAAGATAAAACTTGGTAAGAAGTTCCATTAAGACATATCTCTTATGTAAATTTTATAAAGTAAATGAAATCTTCAAGGGATAATGAAAATTGAATCAATGTTTCATTATATAAATTTTCAGTAAAATAGAGAATGTATATCGTAACATTACCTTAATATATTCCGATAGGGTTTCCTTTGTTATAGGTTGGATATTTCACCATGAATCTATATCAATCGGCATATTCATCCTCATTTTAACCCCACATAACTAGTGAACATTGACCTTTTGGTGTAAATAGGTTGGATGAGTTGATTCAATTCAACCTCAAATTTTATACTGCCTTGATAATTTTAGTCCACACTATGATGTTGTATCATTCTTGTTTTTTTCATTAACTTGGTATCAATCCCCTAATAATTATTTAGTTTCATTATCGACCAACTATTCTTCCCTGATTTGGAAACATCATCATGTATAGAATTCATTGTCTGCATGAGTAGTTAAACATTTAATTTAGATTAGGTAAATATAGTAGTGAACATATAATATTATAAGGAAAAGCATAGTATATTAAAAAAACACTTTAACCTACTCATTGAACTCTCTTTATTTTCTTTAAAGTTGAAGGGATTTTGATCCTATATCAAGAATCCAAATCCCCTCTTTATGGAACCATCTAATATACAAGACATTATATACATTGGGACCACCATGTAATTTGTGTGATCTCCCAATGAAAGGGCTATCCTTGATTGACTTTTCATCTAACCCTATAGTTGTTTTAGTATCCAGCAGAAAAATTAACCAATTCTTGTTTGATATATTTGAGACATAAAATACATTTACTACTTGTGATGACATTATGAAAGACCCATCCTTTTCCCATTCCACACTAAAATTCACCTTTATGAATCCCATTTTATCAAATTTCACCACACTTCTATTGTCATCCCATTTGAAATAGAAAATTAGTACTTGAAATGTTGTATAATCCAACTCGTATATCTATTTGATGATGCTGAAATATGACATATTCTCATAAATTTGATTTCTATCCTTAGAACCAGATATGTGAATCAATTATTCCACAAGCATAACTCCACTGTTTTGAATCATACTATGGTCATCAAGTTATTTTTTTATAGAACATATGACCATTAATTACAAAAACAGTGTAAGATATAACATTTTCATTTGGTCCCCTGGTTAGCCATTGAAGTTGTTTGATAATTGAATTTGTATTTTTAGATAACTCCTTATAAATATGATCTCATAACCATCATATAAACTATTGATTATGTGTATCTGATATCCACACTTTAGTCCTTGATGGATTCAAATGTCTAAATTTTTTCTGGGATTCAAAGTATGGATCAACATCTTCACTATTATGTAAAATTTAAAGATGAGATTTATCCCACTCTATGATGGTAATTATAACACCATATATTTTGGAAATCCATTTTCCCATAAGGAGTCCACAATGACGGGACTTTGGGAGACTGATGCTATCAATATTTGATAGGTAATTGATATTGAATTCAACATATTCTTAAACAATATATCATTCTTCAATACAACCTTCTGTCCGACTTCGATTCATGACATACCCTTTCAAAATCTTCATATACCATTCAATGGGTTGAATCCATTTGTAATGGATAGGACCACATAGTTGAACCTCTGTAACCAAGTGAACCATTAGGTGGGCCATTATATGAAAGAATAATGGTAGGAAGAACATATCTAATTAACATAATATGACTAAAACCTCCTTATTCGTGATTGGAAGCTTTACTAGGTCTATAAATTTACTACATATGTCTTTGAAAAATAATTAGAGTATAGTTAATGTGTATCATACATTTTTAGGAAGAATGAAACATAAAGCGATGGGCATAAAAAATTGCATAAAAATATGTAATTCATGTGATTTTAGTCCATATAACTTCAAATTAGTCATTGACAAAAATTTATTGATATTTTATAAATACTCCTCTGTAAATTTTACCCCATTAATGAAAATACAAAATTACAATTTTTCTTGTTCAGATAGAGTGTATGTTGTTGGAGGAAGAAAAGTATGACTTTTACCCTTCACTAGTGCCAAATCTTCCCTTATCCTCATATCAATCACATCCAAACTAGCCTTGATTCCATATTTTGTTTTTCCAAGAACATTTAGTAACTTTCCAATAACTCTATCAAATACATTTTTTTCTACATGCATGACATCAAGAAAATTTCTAACATAAAAAAAATTATAGTACGGTAATTCAAATAAAATTGATCACTTTTTTCAACCTTATTTTGTATAGTTTTTAAAAAATGTTTTACCAAAAATATTGTCAATATATTTTACTTTATTGAATAGTTTATCACCTGTTAGTGGAGATGGTGTTATATTTTGTTCGGTATTCCCATAAAACATTGTTGTCTAGGATCAGTATTTATGTCATCAAGGTAAAAAAATTTGATGTCATAAAAAGATATCCTTTGAGGAATGTTTCAACTAAATTGAGTGTGTACATTATTTACAAATGGGACACCAAAAAATTCCTTTAATTCTATAGCCTATAAAATTTACATAAGCGAGAAATTCATTTTTCATCCTATACAACATGGCCCTCAATGTGAATTCTTCACTTCTATGAGCATCATAAATTGTAACACCTATATCCCACATTAATTTTAGATCCTCAGTCAATGAAGTTAAATATACATCAATATCATTAATGGGTTATTTTGGTCCAGATATAAGCAGAGACAACATAATGTATTTTCACTTCATGCATAACCATGGTGGAAAGTTATAATTTACCAACATAAATGTCCAGTACTATGAGTAATACTATGTATAACAAAAGTATTTATTCTATATGTAGATAATACAAGATGAATGTTTCTCAGCTTATTTTCGAATTTAGGATACTCATAATAAGTTTTCTTACACTAAGGAGAGTCTGATGGATGATGTAGTTTCCTATATTTAATTATTGTATCTTCATACCATGTTAGTTGTATCAAATTTTCCTAGCATCCATATAGTCTTCTAAACTTTATAATGATAGTAAAGTATGATACAAATTTCAAAGTACTTGATTCATATTTCTTGTATCGATTCATACCACACTCAGGGAATTTTATGAGTGATTCATGGTCCTTGTGAAACAATATGAAATCATTTGGACAAGCATGCATTTTTTTAGAGATAATTACAATTGAATGTATTATTCATTTAACATCATATGTTTGAAAAGGAATCTCATTTTATTCTAGTTATATATCATTTATAAGACCAAGTAGTTTTGTAAAATTGGTATTTCTCCATCCGCTTCCATCTTTCAAATTATATAACTTCAATACAACTGACAATGTTGTGTATTTAGTACAATCAGTATAAAATGGTCTCTTAGTATAAATATTTAACTTCTCAAATAACTTTGGACAATCATAAAGGTCATCTTCAATTTCCATTGTAATTTATTCCATAAAATCTTCATCATCATTTATACTGGTATTCATATAAAATGATCTATAAACTATAGTGTCGTCCCAATTGGTGTGAGCGTTCATTTTTTCCTCATATTTAGTCCAAAATTTATAGCTTTGATATATTTCATGACAAATCAAATGTTCTTAAAACTCTTTTGGACTAATTTTTCTTAAATAACAACAATGTAAACATGGATAGAGGATTTGAGAATGGTTGTATGCATGATCTATTGAAAACTTGATGAACTATTTAACTTTGTCTTCATACTATTTTTTCATATGATTAGCGTGTATACATTTCAATTCATATTCATCCTATTAGGTTCATAAAATATTCATTTTTAATAAATAAATAAATAAATACACATAAGATATTCATAATAAAAGGATCTAGTTATAGATAATTCTAATAAGGGAAACCCAACATTTAAATGTTATCAGTTATGATTCCTAAAAAGTTATCATTTCACACAAGGGTGATGTTAAAAGAAAAAACATGGAATAAACAGGTAGTTGTTGGTCTAGGTTCTCGATTTAATGTTGTGTGGGACAAAAATGTGGTAATAAATATGTTGTTAAACAAAATTTATTTATTATTGGATGGCATACTTCCCTTGGAAATTCTTGTTCTCTCTTTTCATTTAATTGTGACTTGGATTTCTAAATTTGTGTAAAAATATCATTCCTTAGAACATACAAGGTCATGTAATCACTATATTTTGAAACAGGGTCAAGGATCTTGGAATTTCATGAAATGAATGGATGAAATTGTTATTGAAAAAAAAAGTGAAGTTGGATTAAATGTTACTCTCTTTTTCTGCAGATTATTCTAGACCATGTATTATAGGAATACCAATAAATATATTTGTACTATAACCCACTGATGAACCAACATTTCAAAAAATAGTAGAGTTATCAATCATATATATATATTTCACATATCCTACAATATCCAAAACCTCTATTCAATTTCCTTAAAAACACCACAAATTCTTTCCATTAATAAACATTCCAAAAAATCTGGTTTGCATGGATTTCACATCATTGGGATCCAAAACATTCTGATTCCACCTCAAAAAATGACACATATCACTATAAGCTATCTCCTGTATCTAGTTGTAAAAACCTTCATAGTTATATCCAAAAGATTATTCCCATTATTAATTAAATCCATACCACATGTATGGATAGGGTAGAGTATAATACACTTTATTAAAATTTTCCACTATCTTCTAATCCTGTGTGTGTCTTTAATAAATGTGTTTTAAATTATAACAACCCATACTTTACATTCATTTTTATTTCTTCAAAATTGAAAGCACACTTATTAAAACATATAACAAAACCATGAAAGGACCGTATAGGTATAGTGTCTTTAGAAACTGGGAAACATAAACAACTGGTTCATAAATCATCTACGTTGTCTCTCATTTATTTCATCATATCTAGAGTTCATTTTTGGCATATCCTACTTAATATCCTTCTTCCTGACCTGGGGAAAAGAAAACATACGAAAGGGTGAGCTCAAATGCTCAGTAAGTGTAAACAAAAGAAATATCAAACATATCATATTCATAAGAACATAACATTTTGAAAATATTATCCTGCAAAAGAGATCATAACATGGGATAAATCATAGAAGTGAAATGTAATCCCAATAATCATAAATTAAAACATGAATCTTTGTGTTATACACACATAATCATAGAAAATCATTTCTTAGTAGTCAAGACTCATTGCCAAGACTATCTTAGCGAACAAAGTTCATTTCTGAACCGAGTTCACTCCTCGTTTCAGTCCTGTTTCACTGAAGCAGTTTAACCTGCCATTCCAGCCATGTCTATATCATGAGATATAAATATTTACCCAATTCATTGGAGGGAGATATAGGTCCCACCCATCTCATAATGATACCATTCTTATGTGTGCCACAAAATCATAAACCACACATCATAGCATAACCCATGTAATAAAAATGGGATTCTTAAACATCATGTCATCATAACATAATCCATAAAAGGATATTGTAAAAATAATTCCATCATAACATAATCAAATCAATTTAAAAATAGGGATATAAACAGAACCCTATATTATCTTAGATGGA
This sequence comes from Viscum album, assembly GCA_963277665.1. Classification (NCBI taxonomy): domain Eukaryota; kingdom Viridiplantae; phylum Streptophyta; class Magnoliopsida; order Santalales; family Viscaceae; genus Viscum; species Viscum album. The sequence continues at coordinate 750,146,277 of OY728132.1, read as the reverse complement.
AAATAATTTTGATAAAACACTTGAACTCCATTCTTGTGGAAAATATCCTTTCTACTTCAAAAACATTTTCCTTTCTTAAAACGTCATATAATTTTGAACTAAAATAAGTTGATTAAAAATAAACATGAAAACTTTTAAAGGAATCTTCATGGAAATAATGTTCTAAAAAAATCCATTCATGCCGTATAAGTTAAAAAAAACATTCTTGCCGTACTTTGGACGGAAAAGTCAAAAAGTACCTCGTACGAAAAATGATAAAAGATTCCTTTCATATCTTTTACTAAAAACTCACCGAAGGGTAAAATTGGATATAAACAATTTTAGGTGGATAATATTACATATTTAGGAAACATGGATGTGGATGATAAATATTCCCCAGTAAATTCTGAAGTATAAACAATCTCGGATAAAAATGAGATTTTGAGATTTTCCCTTACCTTAGGTCCGATTTGCTTCGTAAGTGTCTGAAACTCCTGTATAATGATTTAAATAATGTCATTGACTTATTACAGAATCATAATTATTTTTATGATATCATATATGGTCATATTATTATCTTCTTATTAGTAATATTTCATTGCTACTTGTTATTCGGGTGTTTATTACTTTATGTTTGTATGTGTGTTTTGTCGAATAAATTCTTATTCCTATTTTTAGGTTATAGACACCTCATTTCCAGAATGGTATTTGTGTAATATATATCATATTTATTCATTAAATTCATTTATATAATCATTATTCAATGAAGATCATGTAGAACGAGTCGCATCACATCGTGGAGACCGTATTCCGTACGTACGCACGAGCGATGATATCGTTCCCATGATTGTGGAATTGTATTGAAGTGTATGTATAGAATCAATATAACTTTACAATAATCATATATAGTTATTATTTACACAATTATGACCATCCATGTAAGGTGTTGGTGGAAAACCAGATTACACCACGGCGTGGAGATGGTATTTCGTACGTACGCACGCGCGGTGATTTCGTTTTCCATAGGATGGATAGATGGTGAAATAGGGTTGTTTCATACTTATAATAACATATCATTATATGAGTGATACTGATGTTATTACTTCATAATTAAACAACTAAATAAGAAGAAGTGGAAGAATAAATAAAATTGAAAGAATCGGTAACAGACATTACCTCTTCTTTGAAGCGCCTCTTTGAGACCTCCTCTAAGGGCACTAAAATTGGCCTTTGAAGAAGACCAGGACCTCTAGGATGTTTATAGGGAAGTTGAGAAGAGAATTTGGTAGGGGTTGGCCGATATTGAAGGCTAAAAGTGGTGTGAGGAAGAGAGGGAGGAGGTTCCCTTTTATAAGGGAGGAGAGGGGCACCTTTGGAAATATAAGAAATATTAGTTTATATTAAATCCCAACCCCACTTAAAAACTTCCAAAATGACTCATATATAAATCTTAGATGATATAGGGTTGTAATCGCATCAAAAAATAAATTTTAGACATTTTAGGAATTTATTTTAAACATTATCAACTTGATTTATCCTTATTTATCAATTTAATTTTATTTGTGGTAATAATATTATAAATTTTAAATTATTATAAATAATTACATATGTGTTGTGAATTTTCCATAATTTGACACTTTATGAAATTTTCGACCATATAAATTTTAATTTATAAATTTTAAATATTTTTTTGATTTTTAAACAATTTTATAATATGTTATTTTTATAAAATAACAATAGTGTCAATTTTGACACTATTCATTTATTTGAATTTAAATAAAATATGTACAGAAGATATGTTCAAAATAAAAGCTTTAATAGATTCATAAAATTTAATATGTATGTATAAAGTTAGTGAAGAACATTAAATAGTTCATATAATATTTATTTTAATATTTTTAAAACCATTTATTTGATATTTTAATTAATAAAATAATTTCAACATCACTATTGTGTCATAATTAATGATAATTATTTAATCCCTAAAAATTATAAATAAATTCATATGATGTATATAATTGTATTATATTTATGGAGACTATTCATTTTTGAAGTTTCATTAATTTTATTACTAAATTAAAATTATTATACTTATAATATTTAAGAAAGTGACATGTTGTCACTTTCTTTGGTTTTAATAATAATTAAATTATTTTCATGGAAAAAATTCAATTAAATGAATCTAATCTGACCCTTAGGTGATATAGGTCTACTTTTAGTCATCCAATAGGATTTTGGCAGGTGTTAGGGTAATTTTATAATCTTATATTTATCCTTATTACCCGATTTTCCTTTAACTAGGGTAAATAAAATTTACCGTAGTTACTATTCATAATGCCCAAAAATAAAAAGTAGCCTATTAACATAATTTGGACCCACTGATTCCAAATATGGAATCCATTTTTCAAAATTCAAAACACATAAGTTTCAGTAATTAATTTAAAATTAATCCCGTTGTTAAGAAAATGGGTTTTAGAAGTTAAAATATTGCCAAAGATTGAAATGTTTTTACCTATGAATTCAATGTGAAATTAATAATAATGACATATATTATATTAAATGGTATAAATATATTATATTTATACTTTAAAACCATTCAATATTATAATTTAACCACATAAATTATCTCAATGAAAAAAGTTGTTTTTAATTAAAAATTAGCGTATTTTCACTATTCATCAAAATATGAAAGTTATCAGAAAAATATCAAAAATTTATCCAAAGTAAATTTTTATATCCTGATTCCAAAGAAGAATTTTATTTAGTCAAATTGAACTTATAAACATGTCAAAAACTAGATTTAATGTGGGTGCGCCATCAAAAGGCGGCAAAACTGCATTTTTTGAAAAATACTTATTTTACCTGAAAATTTTATTTTGTTCTCTTACCATGTTCTATAAAATGTGTAAGATGAATAATAATGTTATAAAATTCAAAATGTAGTTAATACTATTCATAATGTGTAGTCTATAATAATATATCGTTGTTTAGTGAAACCCGGTATTGCGTACTACACACGCTATCGAGGAAGGTCTCGATTGCGTGTAATGCAAGCCAAGTCAGTGTTGTGTGCAGTGAAAAATTCCTTTGCGTATAATACAATGCATAAAAAAATATACTTCTCATAAAATATTAGGGTGTTACATTCTACCCCCCTTAAAATGAATTTTTCCCTCGAAATTCGTCACTTTATAACAAACAGATGAGGATACCTCTCCCTCATCATATCCTCAAGTTCCCATGTAGCTTCTTCTAATTGGTGGTTCCTCCATAAAACTTTCACCAAGAGAGTGGTCTTGTTCTGTAGGAATTTTTTGCTATGATCCATAATCTCTATCGGGTATTCTTCATAAGAAATATCTTGCTCCAGCGGTACAACTTCTGAGCTGAGTACATGTGAAGGATCGGGTATGTACTTTCTCAGAAGAGATACATGGAACACATCGTGAACTTGAGAGAGATTTGGTGGAAGCACCAATCGGTAAGCTACCTTACCAACATGATCCATTATTTCAAAAGGACCAATATACCTGGGGCTCAGCTTTCCCTTCTTTCCAAATCTCATTACTCTCTTCCAAGTAGATATTCGTAAGAACACTTTATCACCCACTTCAACCATTTGAGATGAATAACCTTAATTTAGTGGAATCAAGACCCATAAGATGGAAGAAATTTCCACTGGAAGGTTATGTTCATCCTTGCATCGATAGACGATCATAGATTGATCTGGAATATGAAATGTGACTTCCCTTCTTTGGCAATTGATATGAGCTCCATATAAGGAAAGCCAATCCATGCCAAGAATCACATCAAATTCTACTATAGGAAGGATCACAAGATTTGCAGGAATCACTTTCCCATAAACTTCAATCGGAGAAGAATTCTAAACTTTTGATGAAACCGGTGTGCCATTAGGAGTTGTCACAACTAACTCAACATCTAATTTTTGGGGTAATACAGTGATACCCTTAGAAAATTCTTCAGAAATAAAAGAGTGGGTGGATCCAGAATCAAATAAAACATTTTCTACTTTAGAGTGGATGGTAAGTGTACCTCTCACCACTTCGTTGTCGTACTCCACATCACCGATAGTAATTTCATGTGACTTTACTTTGTCTTTGGACTTAAGAGTTTGTTGACGTCAATCATAATCATCAACCCTTGGATTTGGGCATTGATTGGCATAATGCCCCATCTCCTTGCACTTGAAACATTGAAGTGTAGTAGGTTCATTCTGTGTATCCCTTGCTTTGTTTGCATCATTAGACATTTTCTTCCCATTATTTTGACATTCAATTGCCTTATGATCTTCTTTTCCACACTTATAACATTTTCTTATCCCCTTAAGACAATTTCCTCCATGTTTCTTTCCACACTTTGAGCATAAGCGAAAAATCATATTCTTTTCAGTGTGGTCTTTAGATTTTCCTTTGAATTCCATTTTCCTCTTCTTATCGAACCCATGTGACTGATGGGTTACACCAATCTCCATCTCAACCTTGAGAGCACATCGAAAAATTTCCTCGTAGCTATTGAAGTCACTTATAGCTAACGCCCTTCGAAGACTTGGTTTTAAGCCACTAAAGAATCGATCAATCTTACTCTTAGGTTGGATAATAATTCCGGAAGCGTACCATGCAAGTCTTGTAAAATTTGATTCGTAGGTACCAACGGATTCATCATCCTTTTTCTTTAGTTCAAGAAACTCCTTCTCCATATTTGTTCAAAGAATACGAGGGAAATACTTATTGAAAAATAAGTTCTTGAACTCATCCCATTCCATGGACTCAATTTCATCCCTTTGCCTTGTATTCTTAATAAGATTCCACCATTGATCAGCATCACCTTCCAAATGATATACTGCTAAGATGAATTTATCATGTTCAGAACATTGAAGAACTGAAAATATCTTTTCAGTGGTACTGATCCATTGTTCATCCACTAATGGATCAGAAGACCCACTGAATGAAGGTGGACGCTTCCTCATGTAGGATTCAACAAAATGTTGCTCCTTTCTTTGCTTGTTTGGAAGTCCTGCATGATTCATAGATTGAGAAAGTTGTGTGAGCATGGAAACAAGATTCTGCATTCCAGCTCCCATAACATTTAGTTGCTCAGGGGGACAATCATTGCATTTCCCATCGCATTTTGCATTAACACGGTTCCTTTGGGTTCCATCCATTAACTAAAACCAAGAATAATAGTGTGAGAAACACTAATTAAAATAGGAAAACCACATAATCAAGAATAAAATTTCACACTTAAGGTCTTATCATAGGTTGTTCATGTCCATTTCTAAAACACTAAGATTGTGTTCTATGCTTAGACATATCCTTAGGTTTCTTACTAAGGCTTTCACATCCTAGTTTCCAAAGGTTGACTATACCTTTCCTCTGATACCAACTATAACGGTCTGGAATTACTTCCAGTGGACTATAATTGATACCTATTAGGGCACTCCATGGGTAGCTACACCCCCTGGGTGGGACACACCACCATCCCCAGTGGCAGCCATTTCTTCATGAAGCCCTTGGGCGGAGAGCCATGCTTCGTCCAATGCTCACATATGAGAGTTCCCAAGGATCGGATTCATTACTACCTACTTTGCCTCTGATACCAACTATAACGACCCATACTTTACATTCATTTTTATTGCTTCAAAATTGAAAGCACACTTATTACAACATATAATAAAACCATGAAAGGACCATATAGGTATAGTGTCTTTAGAAACTGGGAAACATAAACAACTGGTTCATAAATCATCTACGTTATCTCCCATTTATTTCATCATATCTAGAGTTTGTTTTTGGAATATCCTACTCAATATCCTTCTTCCTGACCTGGGGAAAAGAAAAAATATGAAAGGTTGAGTTCAAATGCTCAGTAAGGGTAAACAAAAGAAATATCAAACATATCATATTCATAAAAACATAACATTTTGAAAATCTTATCCTGCAAAAGAGATCATAACATGGGATAAATCATATAAGTGAAATATAATCCCAATAATCATAACTTAAAACATGAATCTTTGTGTCATACACACATAATCATATAAAATCATTTCTTAGTAGTCAAGACTCATTGCCAAGACTATCTTAGCGGGCAAATTCCATTTCTGAACCGAGTTCACTCCTCGTTTCAGTTCGGTTTCACTGAACCGGTTTAACCTGCCATTCCAACCATGTCTATCTCATGAGATATAAATCTTTACCCAATGCATTGGAGGGAGATATAGGTCCCACCCAACTCATAATTATACCATTCTTATGTGTGCCAGAAAATCATAAACCATACATCATAGCATAACCCATGTAATAAAAATGGGATTCTTAAACATCACGTCATCAAAACATAATCCATAAAAGGATATCGTAAAAATAATTCCATCATAAAATAATCAAATAAATGTAAAAATAGGGATATAAAAAGAACCCTATATTATCTTAGATGGAAAATAATTTTGATAAAACACTTGAACTCCATTCTTGAGGAAAATATCCTTTCTACTTCAAAAACATTTTCCTTTCTTAAAACGTCATATAATTTTGAACTAAAATAAGTTGATTAAAAATAAACTTGAAAACTTGTAAAGGAAGCTTCATGGAAATAATTTTCTAAAAAAATCCATTTATGCCGTATAAGTTAAAAAAACATTCTTCCCGTACTTTGGATGGAAAAGTCAGAAAGTACCTCGTACGAAAAACGACAAAAGATTCCTTTCATATCTTTTACTAAAAACTCACCGAAGGGTAAAATTGGATTTAAACAATTGTAGGTGGATAATATTATATATTTAGGAAACATGGATGTGGATGATAAATATTTCCCAGTAAATTCTGAAGTATAAACAATCTCGGATAAAAATGAGATTGTGAGATTTTCCCTTACCTTAGGTCCAATTTGCTTTGTAAGTGTCCAAAACTCCTGTATAATAATTTAAATAATGTCATTGACTTATTCTAGAATCATAATTATTTTTATGATATCATATATGGTCATATTATTAGCTTCTTATTAGTAATATTTCATTGCTACTTGTTATTCGGGTGTTTATTGCTTTATGTTCGTATGTGTGTTTTGTCGAATAAATTCTTATTCCTCTTTTTAGGTTATAGAAACCTCATTTCCAGAATGGTATTAGTGTAATATATATCATATTTGTTCATTTAATTTATTTATATAATCATTATGCAATGAAGATCATGTAGAACGAGTCGCATCACATCGTGGAGACGGTATTCCGTACGTACGCACGAGCGATGATATCGTTCCCATGATTGTTGAATTGTATTGAAGTGTATGTATAAAATCAATATCACTTTAAAATAATCATATATAGTTATTCTTTACACCATTATACCCATCCATGTAAGGTGTTGGTGGAAAACCAGATTACACCACGGCGTGGAGACAGTATTCCGTACGTACGCACGCGCGGTGATTTTGTTTTCCGTAGGATGGATAAATGGTGAAATAGGGTTGTTTCATACTTATAATAACATATCAGTATATGAGTGATACTGATGTTATTACTTCATAGTGAAACAACTAATGAAGAATAAGTGGAAGAAGAAATAAATTTGAAAGAATCGGTAACAGATATTACCTCTTCTTTGAAGCGCCTCTTTGAGACCTCCTCTTAGGGCACTAAAACTGGTCTTTGAAGAATACCATGACCTCTAGGATGTTTCTAAAGAAGTGTAGAAGAGAATTTGGTAGTGTTTGGATGAGCTTGAAGGCTCAAAGTTGTGTGAGGAAGAGAGGGATGAGGTGCCCTTTTATAAGGGAGGAGAGGGGCACCTTTGGAAATATAAGAAATATTAGTTTATATTAAATCCCAACCCCACTTAAAAACTTCCAAAATGACTCATATCTCAAGATTAGATGAGATAGGGTTGTAATATAATCAACCAATGCAATTTAGACATGTTAGGAATTTATTTTAAACATTATCAACTTGATTTATCCTTATTTATCAAATTAATTTTATTTGTGGTAATAATATTCTAAATTTTAAATTTTTATAAATAATTACATATGTGTTGTGAATTTTCCATAATTTGACACTTTATGAAATTTTATACCATATAAATTTTAATTTATAATTTTTAAATATTTTTGTGATTTTTAAACAATTTTATAATATGTTAGTTTTATAAAATAACAATAGTGTCAATTTTAAAACTATTCATTTATTCGAATTTAAATAAAATATATACAGAATATATGTTCGAACTAAAAGATTTATTAGATTCATAAAATGTCATATGTATCTAGAAAATTAGTGGAGAATATTAAATAGTTCATATAATATTTATTTTAATATTTTTAAAACCATTTATTTGATATTTTAATTAATAAAATAATTTCAACCTCACTATTGTGTCATAATTAATGATAATTATTTAATCCCTAAAAATTCTGAAAAAATTCTTATGATGTAGATAATTGTATTAGAGTTCTGGATACTATTTATGTTCTAAGTTTCATTAAGTTTATCACTAAATTAAAATTTGTATACTTATAAGATTTAAGAAAGTGACATGTTGTCACTTTCTTTGGTTTTAATAATAATTAAATTATTTTCACAGAAAAAAGTCCATTAAATGAATTTAATCCAACCCTTAGGTGATATGGGTCGACTTTTAGTCATCCAATAGAATTTTGGAAGGTGTTAGGGTAATTTTATAATCTTATATTTACCCTTAATTACCCGATTTTCCTTTAACTAGAGTAAATAAAATTTACCGTAGTTACTATTCATAATGCCCAAAAATAAAAAGTAGCCTATTAACATAATTTGGACCCACTGATTCCAAATATGGAATACATTTTTCAAAATTCAAAATACATGATTTGCAGTAATTAATTTATAATTAATCCCATTGTTAAGAAAACGGGTTTTAGAAGGTAAAACATTGCCAAAGATTGAAATGTTTTTACCTATGAATTCAATGTGAAATTAATTATAATGACATATATTATATTAAATGGTAGAAATATATTCTATTAAACTTTAAAACCATTCAATATTATAATTTAACCATATAAATTATCTCAATGAAAAAAGTTGTTTTTAATTAAAAATTATCGTATTTTTACTATTAATCAAAATATGAAAGTTATCAAAAAAATATCAAAAATTTATCCAAAGTAAATTTTTATATCCTGATTCTAAAGAAGAATTTTATTTTGTCAAATTGAACTTATAAACATGTCAAAAACTAGATTTAATGTGGGTGCACCATCAAAAGGCGGCAAAACTGCATTTTTTGAAAAATACTTATTTTACCCGAAAAATTTATTTTGTTCTCTTACCATGTTCTAGAAAATGTGTAAGATGAATAATAATGTTATAAAATTTAAAATGTAGTTAATACTATTCATAACGGCTAGTCCATAATAATATATCGTTGTTTAGTGAAACCCGGTATTACGTACTACACACGCTATCGAGGAAGGTCGCGATTGCGTGTAATGCAAGCCAAGTCAGTGTTGTGTGTAGTGAAAGATTCCTTTGCGTATAACATAATGCATTAAAAAATATACTTCTCATAAAATATCAGGGTGTTATAAAAACCCACCCATTATAGATCTGAAACATGTTTTAATGAGTTTTACTCATTCAATCACTTGTTTTTTTATAAAATGTCTTAAATTTCATGGCAATTCAACAACTAAATATGTCATTTTCATAATTCATAAGAAAAATCAATCAAACTCATACCCAATATACCCATTTAAGCATATTACACATGGTCCAAACATGAATTATTAGTTTTAAATCCATATGAAATTTGAGCTAATCTATACCCCTCAAATATCATATAACTAATTTAATATAAGCAATTTCATACTAAATTCAATAATCCAAAAATATTATAACTCAAAGCTTCATCATACCTAATAGAAATATACTATATCTACAAAAATTGGCTTTCTTCCAGCATAAGTTTCACCTCTACACTACTCCACATCACCCAAATCCAATATTTCTTCTATCCAAAATCCAAAACACCGTCGAACAGTCCCACCACTAATCGGGATTTACCTAGGATTCCCGAAGCTTTCCTCCATTCCACTCCTCCACTCCCCTCTACAAATCCTCACTCTCACTCACCTTTCCCTTCCTAAATATCCTTTACACCCATGCCTCCACCTCCACATGATCTACCTCCAGCTATTCCTCCTCCAGCTCCCCCTCCTCCGGCTCCCCCGCCTTCTGCTCCTCCGCTCCACCTACGGTTTCCACATAAAACCACATAGTACGCCTGTTGTTGCTCCGCCTCCACCTTCAAGACCTCCGCATCTGGCTACTCAACCTATGACTGTGCTGCCTTCAGCTGGTCTACCTTTGAAGAACCTCCACATCGGGCTGCTCCACCTACGATTGGTCTGCCTCCGGCCGGTCTGCGTCTGGCTCCTCCGCCACAACCTCCACCGATGGCTCCTCCCCCTCTCGGCACTTCTTCCCTACTCGAATCCCTCCTCGACCAATCTCGACACTGCCTCACTCCCCTACCCATTCCCTGCCCCCCTCTACTTGAACATCACACTTTAATTCAAATATAACACCTCAATCTTCCACGGTACACTTCTCTTTCAATAATACAGTAGCATGTGTTGTACGTAACTTCGAGTTCTAACACACACCACAACCAATAAAACTAGCCGTTATGAATAGTAATACCCACATTTTGAAATTTTATAAATTTTATCTTTCAAAATGGACTTCATTTTTGTATTCAGAATATCGAAATTATCCTAGGGTGAAATTTTGGTACTTTTCGGATAACTTTTATATTTTGATGAATAGTGAAAATTACTAAATTTTAATTAAAAACAACTTTTTTAATTGAAATAATTAACAGTGATAAATTATGAATTTTAGTGGTTTTAAAGTATATTTAGAATATATTTTTACCATTTAATACAATGTTGGTCATTAGACATAATTTTATAATTAAACCAGAGATAAACAAGTGTCAATCTTTTGATAGTTATTATCTCTTAAAAACACGCTTTTTGTTTTAACAACATGAATTAATTTTAAATTAATTTCTGCCACTTCTATGTTTTGAATTTAGAAAAATGGATTCCATATTTGGAATCAGGATATCCAAATTGTGTAAATAGGTAACTTTTATTTTTAGACATTTTGAATAATTACTTCGATAAATATTTTATTTACCATGGTTAAAGGGTAAATCCGATAAATAAGGGTAAAAAAATAATATTATAATAATAATAAATTATCCTAAAACATGTCCTAACCTTATTGGTTGATACATGTCCTACCATGGGCATCTTTTGGTCAATTTTGGGACCCCATGGATCCACTTGTCAGTGATAAGGACACTTTATATTAATTAAGTTAAAATAAATACAAATATGACAAAAGCATATATCTTTAAGCAAAACAATTTTTACATAGGGTTATATATATTGGATTTTCAACTATAAATATTAATTAGAAAGATAAAAATATTTCCTACATAATGGTAGTTTATTTATAATTTTTAGACATTTAATAATTAATATTATTTATGACACAATAATGATGCAGTATTTTCCTTAAAGAATCAAATAATTGGTATTATAAATGTTAAAATAAATATAATTTGAAAGTTTTGATGACATACATGAATTTTATTAGTTAATATGACATTATAGGATTACTTAAATGAATTTGGTTTGAATTAATTAAGTTTTTAAGAATTTAACAAAAATCAATTATTGAATAGTGTCAAAATTGACATAAATGAGTTTAAAAAAAAATTATATTATTAATTGATATTCTATTCCTAAAAATCTAAGGTTTAGCCAAAGGAATTATGTCATGATAGGTATATCATTAATGGACCACTTGGTGGTCTCTTGGATGTATATAGTATGTTTATTAACTATATAATATAAAAATACAAAGTGACATGGTAAATTTAAAACTAATTAACTAAGAGTTAAAACTAAAAGATAAGGTTAATATAATGACCCAAACCTATCTAAATTCTATTGGTTGAAAGTATTTCAACCGATACCCACCTTAAACTTTGAATAATCTAATTTGGATCCATTATAAACCGAATATGAATTTATTATAAAATAACATTTCTAGCTTTTCCAAAGGTGCCCCTCACCCCTCTTATAAAAGGGCACTCCCCCTTCTCACTAATTCACACATTCAAAGCCTTTTGGCTCAGCGAACCCCTACCCAAATATCCTCTAAACTTCCACCACTTTAACCTAGAGGCCTTAGTTTTATTATAAATCCAACCTAAGGATCACTTTTGATCAAATCAAAAGGAAGAACCCGAAGAAGAGGAGGTTAGCCTACCCTCAACAAAGGAAAAGTACAAGGTAAGGGGTTTTCATCTCACTCCTTATTCCTGTGAGATTCATGCTATATTGCCACTATTACCTTTTGTGTGGTGTATGTACTACCCATAATTGTATTATTTATGTAATACACTTTAATTTATGTGTATTTACATATTCATGGTTTGATACCTCTTTCATGGGGTGTATGTTTTGTAAGTTACCTAATTGGTAAGGGTTTATTTCACAATCTCTTCATTATCCGAGGTTGTTTATACGTAACTATCTACTGAGACCTCATTATCATCCACATCCATGTTTCTTAAAAATGTATTTCAAAACATTCTTAATATTTTACAGAATATGGGTTAAAGTTATTTATACCCTTGTTTGACTTTTTATAAGAATTTTATAAAGGAATATTTCTGTCATTTTCCAAACAAGGTCCTTTTTAACCTTTTCGATAGAATTAAGGTAAGAATTTATTTTTTTAACTTATATGGTGGGTGCGGCTATTTTACGCCGTTATAAAATCTTTGAAGTTTCCCTTACATGCTTATAAGAATATTTTCAAATTAAATGTTTTTTATAATTATGTGACTTTTAAATGATTTAAAAAATAGAGATATTTATCTCAAATAGTTTTGATTTCATCTATGTCAACATCCTTTGATAAATTCTACACTTGTTTGAAGTTGATTTATTATGATACAAATCATCCATATTGTATTTAAGGTTTTGTGATATGTTTTACTATGGATGAGTTATTTTTATGACATTAATGGTTTATGATTAATGTTTTGGCATGCTAGTTTTAATATGAATGTTTATGTTATATTTCATCCTCTTCTTAAGATTAATGTTTTGGACTAGTAAGTTCTGGGTTGGGGTCTAGTTACAGCAGACCCTCCGGGTTGGTGTCTGGTTATTAGAGGCACTCCAGGTTGGAGTCCGGTTATAGAGGCTCTCTGGGATGGAGTCCGGTTACAGAGGCTTTCCAGGTTGGGTTCCGGTTACAATTATCTTTTAGGTCTTGGCACGAGGTCTTGACACAGAAATTAAAGTTCTTCATTATTCATTTCCATCATTATGAAAGTGGTTAATGATATTGCATGTGATTATTCGACTAGTAGAATATCCATGTGAATAAGTAAATGGAATTATTTCATTTTATCTTTGCCATATTATTCTGAATTTCAAGTTTTAAAGGCTTTTGGTTTAGTTATACATTGCCTCAAATGTTTATGATTATTTATGAAAGCTTCTACTATATTTTTATCCTTACTGAGCATCTGAGCTCACCCCTTTGTTTTATTTTTCCCAGGATGTGAAGAAATATTTTATGACTGACCTGCAGGGATAGTTTGAAGGGGATATGAATGTGGACTATGGAGACTATATTATTATAGTTTTTCACTTTATAATGTAATGTAAACCTTATGAATGTATCTAGTGATTCCAAGGATACTAAGCTAATCAGTCTTTCGAGACTTGATCTTTTGTGATCATGATAATGTTACGTAATAATGTACCGACTCTGGGTAATTGGGGTCGGAGCATTACATTTGGTATCAGAGGAAGTTTATTACAAACCTTGGAATGTATATTTAGATAAACTCTGATTAGAGTACATAACCCTAAGATAGACTTTGAGGATTAGTGTATAAGAACTTCCTAGAATTTTGGTATTATAGAGATTTTGTGAGTTTTCTGAGCAATAAATCCCTATCTGGATATGAGAAGGTAGAGGCAGCTCTGGCACAGATGTACCTAGGGGTAAAACCTAAAAACACCGCTTTGACCTAGACTCGAACAAGAACTGGTGCACGATAATGGGTCTTGATGCACTCTTGGTTACGACACTCCCAAGGGATATGCTTAGGATAATTCTCAATTTCTTTACAAACCATTATGAAGGGTTTATGAGTATATAATTTCTCAAATAAAATATTTTTATGATTATGGATTATATCCATAAATAGTTCAATTTATGTTAAGTGTTTTACAAGTATGGAATTATGTATTTTGATTCATAAACTGATCTAGTTTATTCCATTGTTTAGAAATGGAGCCTAGTGGAAGAAATGGAAACCGTATCATTACACGCACTCCATGTAGGGATTTACCTCATGATCAAGATAATTATAGTGGAGCTGGTGATGCAACTGGTGATGATCAACTAATCACCATACCGGGACAACTCACTCAGGTTATGAATAATAACCATACCCGTATGGATCAACCTGATCCACAGTATGGAGGATCAATGTTAGATCACTTCATGAGGAAACAACCACCAAAGTTAAATGGGAGTAAAAATCCATTGGTAGCTGAGCAATGGATAAGTTCCCTAGAAAAATATTTCAGGCTTTGGGGAGTAGTGAAAGGGAGAAAGTTATCATGGAAGTTTATCTCCTCACTGGAGATGCTGATCAATGGTGGTCATTGATACAAAACAAAAAGGAAGATGATGAAGTATAAAACATGGAATGAAGATATTTCAAATATATTTTCTTAGGAAAATACTTTCCTCATGACCATCGAGCAGAAATGGAAAGGTAATTTCTGAGTCTGAGACAAAAGGAGGATGCGAATATTGTAAAGTATGAGTCTAACTTTACAAGGTTAGCAAGGCATGCTGTAGATTATATACATAACCCAAGAAGTAAGATTGATTGTTTCTTTGATGGGTTAAAACCATTTCTCCATTGAGCTTTAGTATCACAATCCTTCTCATTGTACGAAGATATTGTCTCATGTGCTATCAAGACAGAAAAGGAATTCTCTAAGTCTTATGACAACAAAGTAAAGAAAGAGAAGAAGATAACGGTGGAGAAAGAGACAGATAAAGGGAAAGGGGAAAGAAGGATTTTACATTATGTGATAATTGTGGTAAGAAACACCCTGGTACTTGCCTAAAAGGAATGAGAGTTTGTTACAAATATGGAGAAAAAGGTCACCAGACTCGTGATTGTAAGGGAAAGAAAGAGGCTGTCAATGTTGAATGCTAAAATTTTAGAGAAATGGGGCATTATGCAAATTAATTCCCTAAGCGTCAAGGAAACTTACCTCAGAAAATGCCAAGGGAGCAAGGCTAAGCTTATGTTGTTACTATAGATGAAGTTGAATAATTAATGTATTTGTGTTTTTGGACTCAAGGATTATATTCTGGTTATAATAATAATGTGATATACATAAGGATTGTACTGCAGTACTTGTTGTTTTCATTAAGGTTTTAATATGATGAAGTTAATCATATTTTTAGTATGTGACAATAATAATCATTACTTTGTTTGAGGAATCTGATGTTACAACTGATTTTGGAATTTAGAAACCTTTAAGAGAGAGAATTTGGACAGAATTTTTTTGGATAACTATAAAGGTTGGAATGGATTATGTTGAACTTTGGATAGTATGGCTTAATGTTAAATCATTTATTAAGATTATTTTTGGGATATTATAATACTATAGTTTTAGGAAAAGGACAACCTACAGGTCGGGGGATAACCCGTCGCGTCGGACAAAGCTACAGGAATAGAACCCACAACCATAGTGCGACAGGCCTTTATTACCTACCACTAGCCTATATGAAGTACCTAGTTATTACAAAATATTTTTCCCAATCTAAATGGTATGTGTTAATATTTGCAACCTTGTACGATTAGGATAAATATAATATTTTTGAGTTCTATTATCTTTTTGAGTGAAATATGAGTTTGTGGGAGAAATTAGTTGAAGGTTGAAACTCTACTTGTCACGTATATATATATATATATATATATATATATATATATATACCTCTCTCTTATAAATTAATTCTTAAACTTTAGGAAAGGTATATAAAAAAATGTGTTATCCTAATAACTTATGTTTTGTTGAACTGATGATATTTTAAATCACCATAGATTGAAGGCTTTGAGGCCCTCAATTTTACACTTGTTTGCGATTGATGACCTCAATCACTCCCTAAAAATATTTACTTTTTTCATCCAATTATGTGTCTCTAATTGCCACCAATGTTCTCCTAATATAGATCATAATTTTTTGGTCACTTTTTCATTTCCCTTTCCCTCTTATTAAGGCTAAATTTTATGAACCTTATTTCCGATGTGGGTTTTCCACAAAAGTATTTTCTACTTTCAACCTTTTATTTTCGAAGAACAATCATAAATTGCGAGGATGCAATTTATTGAAGTAGGGGAGAATGTAACACCCCAAGCTTCCACAGTACGCTTCTCTTTGAATAATACAGTAGCGTGTGTTGTACGCAACTTCGAGTTCTAATACACACCACAACCAATAGAAATAATTAACAGTGATAAATTATGAATTTTAGTGGTTTTAAAGTATATTTATAATATATTTTTACCATTTAATACAATTTTGTTCATTGTACATAATTTCATAATTAAACCGGATATAAACAAGTGTCAATCTTTTGATATTTATTATCTCTTGAAAACATGCTTTTTTGTTTTAACAACGAGAATTAATTTTAAATTAATTTCTGCCACTTATATGTTTTGAATTTAGAAAAATGGATTACATATTTGGAATCAGGATGTCCAAATTGTGTAAACAAGTAACTTTTATTTTTAGACATTTTGAATAATTACTTCGGTAAATATTTTATTTACCATGGTTAAAGGGTAAATCTGATAAATAAGGGTAAAAAAATAAAATTATAATAATAATAAATTACCCTAAAACGTGTCTTAACCTTATTGGTTGATACATGTCTGACCATGGTCATCTTTTGGTCGATTTTGGGACCCCATGGATCCACTTTTAAGTGATAAGGACACTTTATATTAATTAGGTTAAAATAAATTCAAAAATGACATAAGCATATATCTTTTAGAAAAACAATTTTTACATAAGGTTATATATGTTGGATTTTCAACTATAAATATTCATTAGAAATATAAAAATATTTCCTACATAATGGTAGTTTATTTATAATTTTTATACATTTAATAATTAATATTATTTATGACACAATAATGATACAGTATTTTCCTTAAAGAATCAAATAATTGGTATTATGAATGTTAAAATAAATATAATTTGAAAGTTTTGATGAAATACATGAATTTTATTGGTTAATATGACATTATAGGATTTCTTAAATGAATTTTTTTCAAATTAATAAAGTTTTTAAGACTTTAACAAAAATCAATTATTGAATAGTGTCAAAATTGACATTAATGAGTTTTTAAAACAAATATTATACTATTAATTGATATTTTATTCCTACAAATCAAAGATTCGGACAAAGGACTTATTTCATGATACGTGTATCATTAATGAACCACTGGGGGGTCGCTTGGATGTATATAGTAAGTTTATTAACTATATAATATAAAAATACAAAGTGACATGGTAAATTTCAAACTAATTAACTAAGAGTTAAAACTAAAAGATAAGGTTAATATAATGACCCAAACCTATCTAAATTCTATTGGTTGAAAGGATTTTGACCCATACCCACCTTATAATTTTAATAATCTACTTTGGATCCATTAGAAACTGAATATGAATTTATTATAAAATAATATTTATAGCTTTTCCAAAGGTTCCCTCACCCCTCTTATAAAAGGGAACTCCCCCTTCTCACTAATTCACATGTTCAAAGCCTTTTGGCTCGGCCAACCCCTGCCCAAATATCCTCTCAACTTACCTCACTTCAACCTAGAGGCCTTAGTTTGATTATAAAGCCAACCTAAGGATACCTTTTGATCAAATCAAAAGGAAGAACCCGAAGAAGAGGAGGTTAGCCTACCCTCAACCAATGAAAAGTATAAGGTAAGGGGTTTTCATCTCACTCCTTATTCCCGTAAGATTCATGCCATATTGCCACTATTACCTTTTTTTGGTGTATGTACTACCCATAATTGTATCATTTATGTAATACACTTTAATTTATGTGTATTTACATATTCATTGTATGATACCTCTTTCATGGGGTGTATGTTTCGTAAGTTACTAAATTGGTAAGGGTTTATTTCACAATCTCTTCATTATCCGAGGTTGTTTATACGTGATTATCTACTGGGAACTCTTTATCATCCACATCCATGTTTCTTAAAAATGTATTTCAAAAAATTCTTACTATTTTACAGAATATGGGTTAAAGTCATTTATACCCTTGTTTGACTTTTTATAAGAATTTTATAAAGGAATCTTTCCGTAATTTTCCAAACAAGGTCCTTTTTAACCTTTTCGATAGAATTAAGGTAAGAATGTCTTTTTTTAACTTATACGGCAGGTGCAGCTATTTTCTGCTATTATAAAATCTTTGAAGCTTCCCTTACAAGCTTATAAGAATATTTTCAAAGTAAATGTTTTTTATAATTATGTGAATTTTAAATGATTTTAAAAAAAGAGATATTTCTCTCAAATAGTTTTGATTTCATCTATGTAAACATCCTTTGATAAATTTTACACTTGTTTGAAGTTGATTTATTATGTTACAAATCATCCATATTGTATTTAAGGTTTTGTGATATGTTTTACTATGGATGAGTTATTTTTATGCCATTAATGGTTTATGATTAATGTTTTGGAATGCTAGTTTTAATACAAATGTTTATATTATATTTCATCCTCTTCTTAAGATGAATGTGTTGGAATAGTAAGTTCTGGGTTGAGGTTCGGTTATAGTAGACCCTTCGGGTTGGTGTCCGGTTATTAGAGGCACTCCGGGTTGGAGTCCGGTTACATAGACTCTCCGGGATGGAGTCTGGTTATAGAGGCTCTCCGGGTTGGGTTCCAGTTACAATTATCCCTTAGGTCTTGGCACGAGGCCTTGACACATAAATTAAAGTTCGTCATTATGCATTTCCATCATTATGAAAGTGGTCAATGATATTGCATGAGATTATTCGACTAGTAGAATATCCATGTGAATAAGTAAATGACATTATTTCATTTTATCTTTGCCATATTATTCTGAGGTTCAAGTTTTAAAGGATTTTGTTTTAGTTATACAATGCCTCAAATGTTTATGATTATTTATGAAATCTTCCACTATATTGTTATCCTTACTGAGCATCTGAGCTCACCCCTTTTTATGTTTTATTTTTCTCAGGATGTGAATAAATATTTTATGACTAACCTGCAGGGATAGTCTGAAGGGGATATGAGTGTGGACTATAAAGACTATATTATTGTAGTTTTTCACTTTATGATGTAATTTAAACCTTATGAATGTATTTTGTGATTCAAAGGCTACTAAACTAATCGGTCTTTTGAGAATTGATCTTTTGTGATCATGCCAATGTTACGTAATAATGGACCGACTCTGGGTAACTGGGGTCGGGGCATTACATCAAACCACTGGGACCATTGCTGGATTGAAGGCGGATGACTCCACATCTCTGCAATAGGTATGTTATCCTAATTTCATAGAAATTTTCAGCCTTCTATCCATCTTGATTTATTTTTATTAGAACATGATTTACTAATACATTCACAGTATAAATCTTCTATTCAGCCTTCTGTTTTATCACTACGGTTACTACACCAACAACAGTTAAATGCATCAAGCTATACTATTCATGCCAAAGAATTGCAACTGGAAATTCCATATCATATTGTCTAACATTGGTATACAGAAATTATTTTATTTAATACATGGAATTCAATGTTACTATGTTCTAGAATTTATTTCTCCCATTCCCTCCTGCATCTACTTTACTGTTCAGGTGAAAATAACATCGGGTGAAAATTTAGTTGTCTGATTTTTCATGATATGTTTGAAAATAACAAACTTATAATATGTTTATTTTCAGGTTTGTGATTATATCTTCTCAGCTTGCATCTTGTGTCTCCTATTCCCTCCTGTAGCATATTCTCACATCAAGTATGAAATTAATTTTGTTTCTAATTTTTTCCTAATATTATGTGTAAATACATACTCAATTTTTTGATTCATTTATTCTCTGATGTCCACTTAACAGACTTATACCATTTTTATTTTCAGGTTTGTGATTATATCTTCTCATCTTTTATCTTGTATCTCCTATTCCCTCCCACAACATCTTCACACATTAGGTATGAGATTAATTATGTTTCTAATATTTTCATGGTATTATGTGTAAATACATACTGAATTTTTTGATGTCCACTTAATGGAATATTTTACTTTTTCTGATTTTCTTTGTGTGGATTCTATTGATTTTAGGATATGAGATCGAATTGAAGAACAATTTTTGTCATGAGAAAGTGTAGGTTTAGATGAAGTTAGTAATAGATTGCGCTAGGACTATCAGTACATTGTTTGATTAATTATTGATTTTCTGTGTAAATTCATACTATATTTTTTGATTCATTTACTCTCTCATGTCAACCTCTAGAGATAAAAAATATCAAATGAGTCGACTAATGAAGGATCAACAAAAATAATTCTGAGTTTCTTATTATGTTCAGTTCAAACTGTTTTATTTCTAATCATTCTTTTAGTAGTTGTATAAAATAAAACTATCACAATAATAGTGTTTAAATCTATTGAAAATTCTTCAATGACATCTATCAATATGTCTTGTACTCCAATTAGTGAACCACTGTCTACAAATGTCATCCTAGATGGAGTCACACACATTCCATGAACACCTATATCTATCAATGGTTAGTTATATTTAAATTTTCTTATCTAAAGCCCTATACTTCTAACTACATTACAGACTAACAAAAATTAATCATTTTTTACTTCTTCATCTACATTTCCTCAACAATATACAAATCAGACACAAATTTTTGTAGGATCAAACAAGAGAAAGCAAAAATTGGATGCCTTTAGACAATCTCCACTTTCATTCTATAAGTATGATGTCACTGTTCTATTCTGAACAAAATGTATGTTGTACAGCTGAGCTATTCATTATCTAACATATTCTTCGATAATTTCGTTAGCTATCCTTAATGTTTAAAACAATCTATCATACTCATCACCAACCTCCTCAACAAGGTAAGCATGAATCACACTTTTACATATTTCAAGCAATTTATTATGTATTCTCTATACCAAATAAGTACATCTCCTTTCTTTGTATCCTAATCTTCTAAGATACCTTTTAATGATTATGTATCCCATTTATAAAAATGATGATCTTTTTCTACTAAAATTTGTTATTTTTGTGAGATTACAAAGAAGCATATTTATCATTAAACCACATATATTATTTATATAAAAACATGATTATCAAAGAATCAGTGATAGGTTAGTGGAATTGAGAAAAATGTATTAAACCTTACATAGGGTAGAATGGAAGTGTTCTAACTGTTTAATGTTTAATGTTTGATGTTTAATGTTTAATGTTTAATGTATTGATTTGAGTCTGTGATACACCCAAAATTTGAATGATGGAAAATTTTGAAACTCAAACGCTCATGATATGTATATTGCCTACTAAGTAAAACAAATCCATTTGACGTGTTTTAGTTGATTTTCACTAAAGTCATTTTTATGGATTTTCATACCTGAAATAGTTTACATGACTCCAGGATAACCTAATCTTTTTGATTATTTACCCTCCTGACATTAATGATTAAACATTCATCTCATTTTAGGATGAATGAATTTGTTTTTTTACTAACATTTGAGGGAAGGGGGGAGGGGGCTGCTGGGGGAAAAGGTTAGGAAGGGGGGAGGGGAGGGGAGGGGAGGGGAGGATGAGGGAAGGGGGGAGGGGGCTAGGCAGGTTGGAGGGTAGGGGGGAGGGGGATACTAGGGGAAGAGGTTGGCCAGGGGGAGTGGTGGGGGAAGGTGCTGGGCAGGGGCTACTGGGGGAAGAGGTTGGGTAGGGGGAAGTGGTGGGGAAGGGGCTGGGCAGGGGGGATGCTGAGGTGGGAGGGGGAGCTACTGGGATTGGGAGGGGCTACTGGGGGAAGAGGTTGGGTAGGGGGAGTGGTGGGGGAAGGGGCTGGGCAGGGGCTACTAGGGGAAGAGGTTGGGTAGGGGGGAGTAGTGGGGGAAGGGGCTGGGCAGTGGGGAGGCTGAGGTGGGAGGGGGAGTTGCTGGGATTGGGAGGGGCTGGGCAGGTTGGAGGGAAGGGGAGGGGAGGGGAGGATGAGGGAAGGGGGGAGGGGGCTGCTGGGGGAAAAGGTTGGGCAGGGGGGGAGGGGAGGGGAGGGGAGGAGAGGGGAGGGGAGGGGAGGATGAAGGTAGGGGGAGAGGGCTAGGTAGGTTGGATGGATTAATAAAGCCTACTAGGTTATACTAATTAACATGACGTCTGTTTTATATTTTCATTTATCTTTTTTTACAATTTTAGTAACAAATATGTTGTCACATATTTTTCATAAATCAATTAAACATAGTATACATTCGATGATCTTAATTTAATAATAATATCTTCCTACAACCTACTTTTTATTACTGTGGTCCACTTTCTATTATAGCATTTTTTTTCAAATATTGATTCCATTAATTTTTTGAGTTTTTAAATTTAGTTTTTCTTTTTTTCCATTATCTTTTGATTTTTCAAATTTAGTTATAAATATATTTTCTCATATTATGCATTTGCACAAAAACTAGTTATTTTCCTCATCAAATTTTTATCAGGAAGAAGAGTATTTAACTAATTATCCATATTCTAAATTATGTATTTTGGTATTTTTACTTATTTCTAATTTTTGTTTGTTGTTTTTCATATGTTTTTTTACAAAAATGACATGCATCATCTCTTTGAATCTAATTTTAGTTCTTCTTTACTGATTCCATTCCTCATTAATGACATGTTTTCTACTTTTATGTAAGAAAAACACCTAGGCCATTCCAAATCAACGATGATAGCGATAGGGAAAAGGAATTGATCGAGATGGATTCTGTTTACTGAGACTCATTTAGCAGATCCGTGTTATCATGATGTGAAGAATAGTTATTGTGGGAAATGTTTGGAAATCGACCAATATAGATTCAGGTTTTTCATTGATTTCATTTTCATCTACTCTATATGTTTTAATTGTTTTGTTAAGAATTTATTTTTTCCCTGCATTTCATTTCATTACACCCTAAACATCATTTTTTTCACTGCATTTCCCATTATTTTATTTCATTTCTTCCATTGAATATTCCCCCTTGAATATAATTTCTTCCTTTTCATTTTCACTTGCATTTCTTTATATATTTTTATTTTATTTTTAATCCTTATAAATTTTCACCGTATTTATTTTAGTATGTTGTCATTAAGCTGAGTTTCTTTAAGAGAACAAATGTCACTTATCCAAAAGTTGTTGGAGGTTAGTATGGAGTCATTAACTGTGAGTGTTTTCCCTAACCCATATCACGATGGTCAACATACCGGTTTTATGCTAGAATCTACCACCAAGTCTATTCTAAATCAATGATGATAGTGATAGGGAAAAACAATGATCGAGATGGATTTTTTTTTCTAAGACACATTTAACAGATCCATGTTAGGATAATGTGAAGCATGGTTCTTGCAAGAAATGTTTGGTAATCATAAAATATAGATTCATGTTTTCTCACTGATTTTATTTTAATCTACTCTAAATGTTTTAATTGTTTTGTTAAGAAATTAGTTTTCCCATTCATTTTATTTCATTACACCCAGCACATCATTTTTTTTACTGTAGTTCCCATTATTTTATTTCATTTCTTCCACTGCATTTCCCCTGTTGAATATTATTTCTTCTATTTCAATTCCAGCTACATCACCTTAAATATTTTTACTCTTTTTTAAAAAAATTTCTAATTTTTCACTGAATTTCCCTTAGTATGGTGTCATTTAGTGTTATTTTTTTATAGAACAAATTACACTTATCCAAAAGTTGCTGGAGGTTAGTATGGTGTCATTAAGTGTGAGTGTTTTTCCTATCCCATATTGTGAAGGTAAACATACCTGTTTTATACAATATTCTACCACATCGGTCATTCTAGATCAACGATGATAGTGATAAGGAGAAGAAATTTATTGAGATGCATTCTGTTTGCTAAAGTGAAGCACAGTTAATGCTGGAAATGTTTGGCTATCATCCAATATAGATTTAGGTTTTTTCACTGATTTCATTTCCATCTACTCTAATAGTTTCAATTGTTTTGTTAAGAAATTATTTTCCCCTATATTTTATTCCATTACACCCTACATATAATTTTTTTCCCTGTATTTCCCATTATTCTATTTCATTTCTTCCATTCCAATTCCACTTGCATTTCCTTATATAGTTTTACACTATTTTTTGAATCTATCTAAATTTTCACTACATTTTCCTTAGTATGGTTTCATTTACTGTGAGTTTTTTTGATAGAACAAATGACACTTATCCAAAACACGATAAAGGTTAGTATGGTGTCATTAAGTTTGATTGTTTTTCCTAACCCTTATTGTGAATGTCAACATAGAAATTTTATGGAAGAATCTACCACCTGGGCCATTCTAGATCAACGATGATAGTGATGGGGAGAAGAAATTGATCAGGATATATTATATTTTCTAAGACTCATTTAACAGATCAATGTTATCATGAAGTGAAGCATTATTCTTGCCCGAAATGTGGATTACAGCTTATTTGAGGTTGTGTATCATAAGTAGTGTGAACATCCCCACTGTCAAGGAACTTTCACATGAATTAGCATCACACCCTCCTTGTAATATCTCCATATATTGTATTACTATTAGACATCTCCACTTCCATGTCTATTGTAATAAAATTTTATATAGCATGAATACAACTACTGTTGGTTTGGCAATTAGCTCTTCTGATTCTTAATTTCATCAATGTGTATGTCTTAGGATTTTAAGAGGTGTTGATGCATCAATGGAGCTAATTTTTGTGATCATTCCCATCCCATATGCCACTCTGAAGGTCTGTTTTTATTCAGGATTTCATTCAAATTTCTTCATGTTAATTATAGGATACTGGATAAACCTCACCTTTTATTTCTGTAGATGATAGGCTATCAGATAACACCTCACCTTATATTATTGTAGATTCTATCTCATTTCAAAATGTTGTGACGCTATTTAACTCCAGTGGAAGAGGATACTAGAATTATGGGTTTTTTTAAAATTTATAAATAAAATGGTGTTTTGTTATGATTGGTGACAAAGATGGTTATGTTTCTGCTCATTTGATTTAGCAGGTACAATGTTCGGATGCTGTATTTTAGTTCCAAATTATGATATCTCTAGGGTGGTTCAAAATGGTGATTTCAAAGGGTGGATCTAGATGGATATTTCCATATTGTAGATTTCAAATGTTCAGCTACTAGAAGGTGTTGTATATTCCATTCATGCATTTGATCTTCTAGGAAGTTATTAAAAAGATATGTGTTTTCAATGTTTTCTCCCTATGATTTACATCATTCTTACATTTACCTTACTTGAAATGTTATCATGTAACGTAAATCCATTTGATGTTTTCTCCCTATTATTTCCATTATTCTTATTTGTAAAGTTTGTTTCTAATAAAACTGATTTCCAATTTTATGATTTTTAATTTTTTTTTTCTTGCTATGGAGGTGGACTATAATGTGAAACCAATTTTTTTTGTGGGGCTCCATTTCAACAAAAAATCACAGATCAGCTAGACAATTAGTAACATGAGTTTCCAAACTTTTGTCTGTTATATCTACACACAACATACTTAAAAAATATTTGATGTTGTTATTTCATTTATTTTCATTCCAAACACTACAAGGTTACATTACTTATAATTAGTTTCCCTATGATTATTTCATAATAATGCAATCAAATTACTTGAAACGTTCCTAACAACCCTTAAATTTTATGTAGTTTAAGAGAATTTGACTAGCAGGAAAAGGGTAAAAATTTGTTGATTCATTTGACATTTCAACCAAATGTTAATTCTTATATTTTTACTATGGTTTCTGTAGGTTGGGTGGGTGTCTTCATTTTCAAGCAGTTTTGTTACATAGTTTCTTCTCACTTAAATTGTTTTATGTGCAATTATGTTCCTTTTCTTTCCTCATTGATATATTTGATGATCAATTATGTTCTTAAGCATGCTCTATAAATTTTTTTCTTTCATCATTATGAGTTTCATGTGATTTTGTGTATTTTAAATCTGATCTGTATATTGATATGACTTTAATTTTAGTTTTGTTTAGTGTTAAATTATACTGACCACTCTGTTTTGAACAGATTTTCCAAACCTTGACAAGGTAGTATTTTCATATAGAAACATGTATTGTGATTCAGTGATATTTGTATCCATTATGCAATACTTGCAACACATATTCTGCACCTCTTCATAAAGATGATTGTCATGAGATTTTTTCAATTCAAAATATGGTGAAACACACCATGAATTCAGGTACTAGATAGACTCGGAACCCATATCCTATAAATTCCACTGATATTTCAGAGTGAAAGACTAAATAAATCAATAAAACAGATAATTTAGACTCTTTCCCACACACTCAAGGAACATCTGTTATTTGATATCAAAATCAGAAATCCACTGGACACATTTCAGAATCTGGTAAACTAATGACCACCACGAAAGACTCTCTAGACACAACAAAAACAACTACAAATCGAATGACTGAAAATCTCACCAAAAAACTGGAACCTATCAACCCTTTTAAGGGAACACCACCCTCGGTACAAGTCCCCACACAAACCCAAAACATCAACAGTAAGAAACATGGGGTGGAAAATGATACAGGCTTCTTCACTCTCACAAATTCCTCTTCGGATGGGTCTCAGGCTGTTGAAAATGGTGTAAATTTTGTCTCCATGATGTCCTCTAGCGTGGAACCAACTGTTCCAAAACTTAAGAATACATAAGTGAAACCTGCTAACAATGGCACCTCTCTAAGCCTAAAAATTAAAATCACAATAAAAAATGATGAACGAGCTTCTACTCTACCAACTCACCCTAACGCTGTAACCAATCCTTCCATTTTTGGGTGTACTGAGATATTAAATAAACCCTTTAATACTAATTTCATGGCACCTAAATCAGTGGATCATGGTTGAAAATTATTCACACGAAAAATGTAAGCCCATGAAGGTTATGAAGGTCACTATGGAGAAAAAAACATTGTTGTCCAGATTTGGACAGAACTAAGAAGTAGCAGGCAGCTACTTCAGAGGCGCCAAGTATAACCCTCTCACTGCCGGTAGATAGTGAGGACTGTGCTACAAAAGTTGGTAACTCTATTTTACTTATGCTCTCTGGAATTATATTCTCTACATTTTTGACAGTAGATAGATGAGTCTTAATTCTATAAAAGCTCAGCTTAAAGAATATTCCTAACTTACTTTATTCATTGGACAATATATTTATTTTTATCTCTTGTATATTGTAGGTACTCTTGATTGCTGATTTTTATAAAGGTGTTTCATTACATGCATAATGAAATTTTCATCCACCGTTAAAAATTATATTATATGTTGTATAATAATGTTCCAGTGCTTTTGATTTCAATGAGCAATGTGTTTCCTATTAGACTGTTTCCCTATGTTTTTTTATGTGAATATAGATTAATAATTGTAATGGTTTCTATTGTGTTTAATATTCTACAATGTTTACAACCCTTAGCCTTAAACTAAGTCCTGGAGTGGCTGGTATGTTAATAATCTTTCATGTTTGTGAGTTGATAAAATTTTCATAAAATTTGTTCTCTTTAGTTTTTCTCTTCATTTCGCATCCCATGATCACATCCCTCCCATTTGTTGATAGGTGCACTGAATTTAGAGGTTTTATTCCTTTTAGGCCAGCTAAAGACTTGTCATCCCAGAATAGATCAAATGAACATCTTAGGGAGCCGATGAAGAATCTCAAGAGAGCTCATGCAGATACTTAAGGGATGCATATGGGCACAATTAAGGTGATCCATTCACTGAATGCTTTATTTCTAATGCTACTAAATCATCAGGTTATCTATTTCAGATGTTTGTAATTTATATGTCAAGGTAATTTCTTTTTTTAAATCAAAGAATCATTTTATTTGATTAGAAGAAATAGAGTTTTTTTGATTATTCACATAAAAATACATTTGAGTTTACCCATCATTTATTTCAATAGATTTTAATATTTTTTAGTTTTCCATATGTATTTCACATCCACAACAAAAATAAGTTCAGCCAGATTTTATTTCAATATTTTTAATGTACATGGATCATTAAAATATTATGCAGTGTAAGGTTTTATCCTTGAAATTGGTTTTTTCTATTACAACTTAATATTCTCAATTAGATTTATTTTAAAAATTATCATTTATAGTTTTTGGATTACATATCTTGATTGTAGGAATCTATTTCATATTTTCTGAATTTTGATTCATATATATAGGAAATAAAATGTATGCATTTGAATAATGAGTTGATTTTTTTAGTAATATCTCCAAAAATTATAGAAGTTATAATACAAAGATTTTAGAAACATAATCAGAGTAGAATGTATGCATTGATTACATCCCACTTCCATTTGTTGACAGGTGCACTGAATTTGGAGGTTCTATTCCTTTCAGGCCTGCAAAAGACTTGGCATCCTAGAATAGATCAAATGAACTTCTTAGGGAGATGAGGGAGAATCTCAAGAGATATAATGTAGAGATACTTAAGGGCTACATATTGGTGCTATTAATATGATTCATTCACTGAATGCATGATTTCTAATGCTGCTAAATCACCATGTTATCTATTTCAGATGTTTTAATTTATATGTCAAGGTAATTTATTTTTTTAAATCATGGAATCATTTTATTGGATTGTAAGCAATAGAGTTTTTATTATTATTCAAATAAACATATATTTGAGTTTACCCATATTTTATTTAAATATATTTTAATAGTTTTTTAGTTTTCCATATGTATTTCACATCTGTAACAAAAAAATGTTCACCCAGATTTTATTTCAAAAGTTTTTATGTACATGGATCATAATAATATTATGTAGTGTAAGGTTTTATCCTTGAAATTGGTTTTTTCTATTACGGTTTCTTATTCTAAATTAGATTTATTTTAAAAATTATCATTTATATTTTTTGGATTACATTTCTTGATTTTAGGAATCTATTTTATATTTTATGAATTTTGATTTATATATATAAGAAATATAATGTATGTATTTAAATCAAGGGTGTGTTATAATATTTTCATCTTAATGTGAAATTTATTTATGATGATGATAGGTTAAAAATATGAACTCCGAACTATACTAGCTTTCAAAGAAACCACACCGAACGAAATCATGATTCCGACTAATCCTCACTCCAACATCTTTTCAAGACCATCAGCTCTTTTCAAAAACCATAAACCTTTAAACTCTCTCTATGATGCCTTCCACCATTTATCACAATCTTACCTCTTTCCTCCAACTTCCCCTTCACCTCCACCTTCTGTTTCATCTATGTCTCTTATCTCTAACTCTTCCATTACATTGTGTTCCATCTTCATCACAATTAATCTTCACTTTATTTCCTCATGTCACGAGCACCCCATTCACTTCATTATCATCATTTTATTCAAAACATTATATTGAGTACAACAACATTACAATTTTTTTTGAATGACGCAGAACTAGAAGATTTGAAGGAAAATTGTATAGTCCCGTGCATTTGCATGGGCAGAGTACTAGTTATTAACAAAACCAAAAACTTTCATAATGAATGAAATCATAACCAAAATCATTACCATATAACCAAACAAATCACGAACCAATTATATTAACCCAAAATAAAAGGATTTTAAAATTATAATATCATAAAATGATTTTAAAAAAATTATCCACTCACTCAAACGAGACATTACACCTAAAATGGGTCAAGATCAGTTAAATTCGTTTCTTAAAATTTAAGGAAACTCATTTATTTCCTAGAAAACCTTTGAAACCAAAGAAACAAATAAATTTTCATCTTTAAAAGCCTTAAAACCTTTTTATTCTGAATAAAAATTCCCAAACAAGAAATATGTCTATAAATTTAATTTATAAAAACTTTTCAACTCATTGAAATATCCCATTAGATGAAAAATTATGTATATATAAAAATAATAACTAGTTTAATATGCGTAAATGAGACTTTTTTCAATAGTAATTACTTTTCTTCACTTTAAAAATCAAATTTACAATTTAACTCAAGAAACAACCAACTTCAAATATTTCTTTAAAAAATTTCATTGAATAATAAGAATCATTTAATAATGAATTTAAGTAACCTTTATACTAAAAATTAACACTTTTTTAAATCACTATACATAGAAATCATAAAATTTAGATATATACATGGAAACTATAAATATACATTAATAAAATACTTACAAAAATTTAAAGAAAAAAACATGAAAATCAATTAAATTTCTTGAATCCCTTTGAAAATAGAATATTCTAAAAAAAATCCACTAAAAGGAGTTATATTTCTAATACATTAATTAAAAAATTCACATGAAATCATAATATGATATATTGTTTCCATTTACACATAAAATGATAGGATTTAAACTTCTCAAAATCAATTTGGAAATCTTAATATCTTTAGAACTAGACCCCCCTACAAGAGGGTTTTAGAAGTTTGGAATGAGAATTTTGAAAACATTTTTCCATTACATAAAATGATGATTTTAAAATCAAAATATTATATAAATAAATTTCAATTTTGAAAATAGACTCTAATAAAAATATTTTTCTCTCTTACCCTATGTTTCTAACTTACCCTTTCTTTTCCATTTTATCGCCCTCTTTAAGGTAGTCTCCCATGAAATTAACTCTCTTAATAACTCTCTCGGTGATTGAAAAACATGTGTTACATTAGATAAGAAACATAACAACACCCTTCTTCATAAATTCCACTTTATATAATTATTCTGTTATAGGAGCCCCCAACACCATCCCAAATCATCCTCGAAGTCGATGAGCATGACCAAAATGGGGACATGTGTGATGGGGATAGGACAACGGGGTAGAGGAGGTTCAAGACAAACCATAATGAAAAACTAGGGCAACAAAAAAAAACTAAAATAAAAAATTATGAACTGGATTTCATCAGAGCAGGACCTATGTGAGCTGTAGCAGGGTAAAATTTGAAACGTAGAGATCCAAAAACAAGGAACTATCAGAGGAGGATGAACGATAGTGGACACTTCATCAATAGAACTCATAAACATGGAAACATGAGACCACCGAGCCAAGATAAAAATACACTATCACAAATCATTAAACCCAAACAAGAAATCAACAATAGACAAGGAGACAAAATAACATACCTTAGATTTGAGAGTTGATTTGTTCAAGAGAAGATTGAGGGGGAGTAGCAGTGAAGATGAACTTCTGTGAGAGCTTGAATGATGTGACATAAACTGGTTCAGTTAGGGTTCTTTTTAAAAGACAGATGATGGTTTTATTAGTGCTTCTAAAAAAGCGTTGATAATGAGGTGTTTTATCCACTATAAAATAATAACAGCTAATAAATAGGTATTTTATGCATGCTTGTTTAACGCTAATAAAGATTTATAATTATAATTATAAATAAATATATTTGTAAGTATATGTATAAATATTTATATATAATTATAAAAATATTTATATCATTATATATATTTAATATATATATATAAATATAAATATATTCATTATATTCATCATTTAAATATATCTTTTTATAATTTTATAATTATTTAAATATATAATTATTTATTTAAAATTATATGAACACTTTTTAAAAAACTACATTTATTTATTTAAAATTATAAATATATAATTCTATTAATATAGTAAATATAAATTTATAAATATACTTATAAATAAATATATTTTTAAATATATTTATAATTATTTATTTGTAATTATAAATATATTTATATCATTATATATATTAATATAATTATATATATATATATATTGAATAAATATATATAAACATCAATATAAATATAGTAAATATATTCATTATTTAAATATATTTATTATAATTTTATAATTATAAATATATTTATTTATAAATATATTTTTGACATTATTAATGAACATATAATCTTAAATGTATGAATGTTAAAAATGTGTGAATTTGAATAATTAAAAATGAGTCGACATTAAAAATACTGAAAAAATGGATAAGTTTTATTAATTATACAGACTATTAAAAAACTAAAATATGGATATATATTGAAGTAAAAATGAATACATATTGAAAATATTAAAACATGGTAAATAAATATGTATAAGTGAATATTATAAAATGATTAAATTCTAAAAAAATTATAAATAAATAAATAATACTAACTATAATAAAATTGAAAATAAATAAATAAATTTACCGATTAAAAACATTATATATTAAATATATTATGTTACTTAATGAAATTATAAAATTAATATTACAATCTAAATAATTTGTATAAATATTAGGTGTATGTATTTCTATATAAGATTTCATTAATTACATGAATATTTTGTGTGTAAGATTAATGCACACACACACAAGTTTGATGATTGCTTCAAATTGAGCATCTACATAGATGATTGAATCCCCTGCGACGTGGTTGTACACAAGGATATATTTTCCCTTTGTTGTACATGTAATAGGATTGAAGTGCTTAATTCTATCTCTCAAAAGAAGGAAGGTGATTATGAGTTTTTGAGGTGTGCCCCGATCGGTGATGGGGTTACTGGTGGATTTTTGTTGGAGAATGATTGGATGAGAGGGAATCGGACGGTGATGGTTGTTTGATGGCATACGGACTGAGGATTTCCTCAGTATAAAGATGGTCTTGGTTCGATTGGGCCTCGAGATGCACTAGTCTTGGTGATTGTTGTAGATCATGGGATCCCAGTGGAGTTGTGGTTATGGTGTAGATGGTGGCTGCTTTTGAAGGCTTGGGTCATGGTGATGGGGTCCTCCATGATGGCGAGGATGGAGATAGAGTCATGTTTTGTCTGGCGACTTTGATAGGGCTCTTCAGGGTGTGAGATCATGGTGGGTCTGATGGGATCTCATTGTCCCGCACCTTAATATGGTTTTCTACCTGAAGATGAAAGATGCGATGAACTAGGGTGGATGGTAAGGAGCATTTTTGTGATGCATGGCTGGTATGTGATGTTCGTCGGATGGCGGCTGTGAATGTTGGTTATAATGACTGTGGAGGTCATGTCATGATAGGGACAACATGATCCCCGTTGTTGATGGAGTATGATGGTGGTTAACGACGGAGGGTCACATAATGTAGGCCAAAGTTCATCTGAAAAGAAACTGACGATGACCTTAAATTGTGGGGAGGAAGACCTCGGGACGTGGGTTGGAAATTAGCCAAAAATTTGGCACGTTGTGCTGGCAACAGGCTGTCGTTGCACTTTGGAGCTGATGAAAACAATGTGGGTCTTTGGCAGTAGGGTATCTGTCAGCAAGATGTGATTCACATCATTTTGGGCCCCACATCGGGCCTTCATGATTTTTGTTCTGGGCCTTTGGTTTTATGGGCCAATTTTTTCTAGCCATTTTTATTGTTTGTTGGTGGGTTTTGGAAACTATCATGGTTGCTTCATTGTGGGTCCTTATGCCTTTCATACGGGTCTTGGGATTTTCTTTTTTGTTTGGAGTGGTGAGTTAGCCACTTTTATGTGCTGGTGACATTTCAGGTGTCACACTTCGTGTTATTCCTGTACTTTATTTTCTTTAATAAACTTTTTGGGTTGGGCATGCTCAGTACCTGGACTTTCCTGGTACAACCATATAAAAACATTAAATGTTAATGAATAAAAATATATAGATAAATATTAAAAATGGATAAAATTGAAAACATATTGAACAATGAAAAATTGAAAATGAATAAATTAAAAAAAATTAAAAAACAATTAAGATTATCAATGAATAGATAATATTAAAAATGAATAAATTTGAAAAAATATTAAAAAGTAATAAATAGTATATATTGAATATAAATATAAAAAATGATAAAATTAACTGATTAGAAACATAATAAATAATAAATATATTATGTTAATAAATATAATTCAAAAATGAATATTAAAAATTGAACAAATTACAAAAATTTGATGTGTGTGTGCTTTGTATATGAAAATAAATTAATTGTGTATATGTATGTGTGGAATAAATGTAACACATGTTTGATATATGTTAAATTGAAAAATCAAACAACATTCAATTAAATGTCCTTTACTCGATGTAATTAGTCAATATTTTTAATTAATATTAATTTTTAATTATAAACTATTTTTATTAAATATATGACTTATTTAAAGTAAGTATAAATATTTTGTATTATATAAATCATATTTTAAAAAATATTATATATATTGATATATATATGTATATATAAATATGAATAGATTTCTATATTAAAAATATTAAAAATATTAATGAATAATTATGTATAAAACCGCTAAAAATGAATAAGACATTAATATGTTTTTAATTATTACATTTTATTCATTTTTTATATTTATATTTAATATATATTATTTATTAATATTTATAATTAATATATATTTATATATATATATTAAATTTATTCATTTTTATTATTAATTGTTTCATTAATAATTTTTTTAATAATTTTTGAAATCTATTAATTTTTATTTTTATTTTTAATTATTACAATTTATTCATTTTATATATCTATATTTAATATATACTATTTATTAATATTAATAATTTATATAAATATATATATTAAATTATTCATTTTTATTAATAATATATTTAATTAATAAAAAATTTATTATATTTTTTAATTTATTCATTTTTAATTTTTATTTGTTTAATTATTTAATTTTTTTATGTTTTTTAAAACAATTATTTTTATTGGTTTAGTTTTATTGGTATATATAAAAAATTGGGGTCATGGCTTGCTTGGAAAGGAGGATCTGGCTGTGTATAGGCCCAGGTGAGGAGGTAAGTAGGTCGGGTTGTGTAGGACCAGTTCGGTGTGTGTGTGGGTGGGCTAAAGCCAAAAGGAAGCATAAGGTGGGCCAAGGCCCACATGGGCCCATATAGGTGTGTGTGGAGAGTGTATGTAGATTCCCATCTTTGTAACAGGCTTCTGATGTTGGGATGTGGTAGAATCATTTATAAACAAGCGGCCTAACGTCATCCTTTATCAACATTAAAAAATACACAGATAAAAGTCATCCTTTATCATCACTTATATTTTAGCACTGATAAAAGCCACCATTTATCAGTGTTTTTTTAGTACTGATAAAAGGTATATTTCATAATATATATATATAATTTAAAATAATATATTAATATATAAATATATTGATATTGATATAAATATAATATATGTTATTAAATATGATTTATAGAAGTCTAAATATGTATTTACCATTAATATATAAGATATTTAGTGAAAATGGATTATAAAATAATTAAAAATAACATTAATTAATAATTTTCTTATTATTATCAAGTAATAGTCATTTAATAACAATTAGATGACATAAAAATTAAATAAACTACTGAACGATATAAGATAAGTTGAAAATATGACTTGAACTTCAAACAATCATAACTTTTGATCTCAGTGTCCATTTGGAATATACCATATATTTAATTGAATTCTACAAAGAGATATTCACCATGTTGATTAGGGGGCCCTGATCATTATTTTTCAAGGTAAAAAAGGCTCAAAAGGCTTTCAAAATTGAGTTTTTAGTTGAGATACCCTATTTTTTTTAATATTCAATGAGATTTCAGTATCATTTAAGAGGTCCTTCTTATACTTTGTTAGTGGAGACTAAATTTATTCTCAGGGATTGCATTCATATAAATATTATAATTTTGAAATTTTATCATTTTTCAAATTTTTGTTTTATTTATAATTAAATATATGCATGTTTTCTTATATTTACATATAATAAATTAATTTTACAAATAAATATTTAAAAATATTTACATAAAAATGTATTTTGAAATAGATAAACCATATGAAAATAAATATTTATTATTCATTTTATTTAAAATAAAAAACTATCCATTTTATTTACTTTATAAAAATTCATTAGTATATATATATATATATATATATATGAACCTATACAAGTAATATTTATATATAAATATGTGTGTGTCAGTAAAAAAAATATATTTATATGTATATTGTAATATATGTAAATAAATACATACATGTAAATATTTGTGTGTGTATGTGTGAAATATAAATGTGAACATGTGTGTATAAATATTCACGCTTGTGTGTGTGTGTCAATACTGTGTAAATACATCATATAAAAATGTATTTTTATAAATATATCATTATAATTAAATATAGTATATAAACATATTTACAGTAAATATGTATAAATATATTATAACAAATATATATCTAAATATACAATTATATGTAAATATGTATTAATATATATGTAAATATATAGACATATAAATATATATGTAATGTATAAAGTTTATATCTAAATATACAATATATAAACATATTTTATAAATGTTTTTAAAAATAATTATATAAATCATATGGAATTAATTATTATCCATTTTATTTAAAACAATATCTAACCATTTTATTTACATTATAAAAATATATGAATATATATATACTTATACAAATGTATATATAATGTTTATATATACATATGTGTGTGCATTAATAAACAAATATATATTTATATTTATATTCTAATATATGCAAATGAATATTAATATATATAATATACAATATATATATATATATATCACACACACACACAAACATATATTTTATAAATGTATTTAAAAATAATTATATAAATATATGAATAAAAAGGATATATAAAAAAATATATATTATATCGTAATATATAGAGAAAACAAGTTTGGTGGAGTGGTAAAGACATTGAAATTGAACAAGAGAGGTCCAACGATTGAATCTAGGCATGTGTGTGGGTGAATATGATGCTTGGTAGTGGAAAAGCACTAACAAAGGGCTCCTCGAGAACTAAGAAGGGGGGGGGGGTAGCGTAGGTTCTGGGTAGGGAGTTGGGGGCGGGTGGTTGAAAAGTGATGACAAAGGGAGAAAATTCGAGTGCTGACAAAGGTGGGTTGTTCTAAAAAAAATTCAAATTTTATCAGCGCTAAAAAAACCACTGATAAAGGAGGCCTTTATCAGTGCTTTTTAGCATTGATAAAGACTATCTTTGAAGAAAATTTATATTAACAGTGTTTTTTTAATGTTGATAAAGACAATTTCTAGCTCTTTTAAAAGTGCAATTTGTAGTGCCTTTTAGGGTTGCGTAACAAGGACCAATAATGTATCTTTTAAGGACATGCATCTAAGACCAATGGTGTACCTTTTAAGTTCTTCCATCCAAGAACTTTGTTTCATGTAGTTTAAGGTCATACGAAGAGTACTACAAGATGACAGATGTTTAACAATGGTTTATGTGTGGGACTTGCGCATGGATGACCCTTTTTGGTTTAATCTAATAGTCGAGTCAGTTGAAGGTATGAGAGACTTGCACCAAAATGGAAACCCATTTATATCTTTGGCACATTGATTGAATATAAGGAATGTGAAGAGCCCAAGTGAATGGTTAAGGAATGAAAGTTTTATTTTTTGTATCATGAGGAACAGAGCCAATGGTTAAAAATAATGAAGGAATGATGGGTTCCTGGTTTAATAAGGCAACCTTTATGATGATTGTTAAGTTGACATTAATTTTTAAGATGTGTGGTGATGATATTTATAGATATTATATTGTTTACAACAATAGTGAATCCATTCAAGGATTATTCAATATGTAGGTTTCTATATACGTGAAGAACATCTCTTGGATGATATTGAAAAAGTGAGAATTTGGGCATGAGTTAAAAAAAGTGTTTTTTTAATACATTTTTATGATTTTTTTATTTAAATAATCCTGAGTTAAAAATAATTTTAAAACAACACCCTAAAGGCAGCAAGGGCCTTGCTTCCTTTTCCAAAATAAAAAAATATTTTAAATATATATGTTTGTATATTTAATTTTTTTAATTTAATTTTGTTTTGTTTACACTACTTCAAAATAGGGTTTTATCAGAACTAAAAATAGCCTTTATCAGCGCCAAAAAAGTGCTGATAATCAAGGTACTATTAAAAGTGGGTCCCTTTTATCAGTTTAAAAAAAAATCACTGATAAAAAGGTTCTTTATCGGTGTTTTTTTGCACTGATAAAAGTTAAAAAAAATAAAAAAAAATGCAACTTGGAGGGTTTTAACAATGCTTGACCACCCTTTCAACAGTGATATGAAGCCCCACTAGCACACCTCATCCACCCGTTTAACAGGGTTAGGCACATCCCCCCACCCTTTAATAGTACTACCTCCCACCCCCTTCACCCGTGCACACACTTTCCACCACTTGGATTTGAACCCGTGATCTCTCCCTTGCATGCCTGCACCTTTAACACTCATCCATCTTGCTTTATTCCCCATTTAATGATACATCTTATTTATTTATATATATTTAGTTATATTTATTCGTATATTAATATATACTTATATTAATATATATATAGTTATATTAATATATACATATTTATTCATATATTAATATATATATATATTAATATATATATACACATATATAGTTATATTTATATATTTATTTGTATACTAATATATATATATATATATATATATATAATAATATTTTTGTTATCCGTATATTTATTTGTATATTAATATATATTTATAAGGTCAGTTTTGAATACATTTATAAAATATGTTTTTGTGTGTGTGTATAGATAAAAAAATAAATAAGTAAATATATACAACACACACACACAGATATATATATATATTATATGTGTATCTGTAACTATAATTATACATATTTATATTTATTTACATATATTATATATTAATATTTATCCATATATTTATATATTTTTATATATATGTTTATATATATAGTTATATATATATATATTTAAATACATATATATATATATATATATATATATATTTAAAATAGATATTAAATCTAAAAACCCTTAAAACATATAAAAATGTTAAGAAACTCTGAAAACCCAAAAACCCATAAAAACCATGAAACAATCATAACTTTTGATCCATAAGTCTATTTCAGCTCCACAACCAGTCAAATCGAATCTCATAAAATGAGATATGATATGATATGTGGTAAAGTCCAAAAAAACACTTGGATCAGAATTTATAGCTATTTAAATTTTAAGAAACTGTGGTCGATGAAAAAAAACTTAGTTTTGGAGGCCTTTTGGGCCTTTCTGGGGATGAGAATTTAGAAATAGCTCTTTAACTTAAGTGTGAGACTATATATGTCATAGATCTTGTCACAGACTTTGATTTTATATGTGGTAGAGTCCAAATAGACACCCGGATTAAAAGTTATGGTTGTTTGAAGTTCAAATTACATTTTCAACTTATTTTCGATATTTTATTAATTTATTAATTTTTTATATTCAAATTATTATTAAATGTCTATTACTCATTAATAATTAGAAAATTAATAATTAAAAAATATTTTTAATTATTTTATAAGCCATTTTCACTAATTATCTTATATATTAAGTGTAAATGCCTATTTAACTTTATCTAAAACATATTTTAAAAATATTTATTATATTTATATCAACATAAATATATTTATATATTTATATATTATTTTTAATGATTTTTTTTGAAATATAACATTTATTAGTGCTAGTAAAAAAGCATTGATAAAGGTGGATCTTTATCAGCGATACTAAAAAAAGTGATGATAAATGAGTTCTCTTTAACAGCGCTAAAAAAAGAACTAATAAAGGGGTACTTTTATCAATATTTTTTAGCACTGTTAAAAGTATCCTTTATCAACACTTTTTTTAGCATTGATAAAGGTACCCTCTTTATAAGCTATTTTTTTTAGTGCTGTTAAAGGGTGGCGCTGTGAAAACCTGTTTTGTGGTAGTGTTATATATATATATATATATTCAGAAGAATTTAACTGTTATTTAATATTCAACATTATTGTTCTTAAAGAAATTTGAAATTCTAACATAAACCCTCTCCCATGACCCCCTTTTATAAGGGGGCTTTCTCTGGAAATCCTTCTGCATTTCTAATGCGGGATCTAGGTCCCCCATTTCCTATGCAGAATTAGTAATATATTTTTATTAACAATTAGTTATTAATTAATAATAAATATTAATTACTAATAAATAATAATAATAATACCTAAATAATAATTAACTATTACATTTACTATAAAATATTTATAATTAACTAATTACTATTAATAATATTTTAAACAATATTAATTAATAACTAATTAATAACTAATAATTCATAGGTTTTATTTAATTAGTAATTAAATAAAATATAATTAATAATAAATAATATTAATAATAAAATAATAATAAAAAATAAAAAATAAATATATAATAATTATTAAAACAAAACAAATTAAGAATAAGGGGGTTTGCCCTGGAAATCCTTCTGCATTTCCAATATGAGATCTAGGTCCTCCATTTCTTATGTAGAATTAATAATAATATATTTACATATATGAAAAAAAACACAAATATATATATATATATATAAAATATATATATATATATATAACAAAAAATAAAAATAAAAATTTTAAATATGAAAACATGTATATTTTTGTAAAAAAATATATTTTTTGGTTCTATCAAAGGCGGTAAGACCCATGACGCCTTTTCCCAAACTTTTTGAGAAATACAACAAGACCCTTTCTGGATTTGGACTGGGAAAAAAAAATATCAAAGGCAACAGGGCCCTTGGTGACTTTGGGGCTTAGTTTTAAAAATATTTTTAACCTAGCCTTATTTAAATAATTTTTTTCTTCAGAAAAACATAAAAAAATCCTTAAAAGTGGTAGTTAAATACTATAATTTGAGTATTTTTTATATATTGAGACGAGAAGAATTTATATATTGAGACGAGAAGTTTTTTTGATGTATAATAAAAGGGTGGATATCAAGAAATATCGATTGTATGTAAAGAGC
This sequence comes from Viscum album, assembly GCA_963277665.1. Lineage (NCBI taxonomy): Eukaryota > Viridiplantae > Streptophyta > Magnoliopsida > Santalales > Viscaceae > Viscum > Viscum album. Next base: position 750,105,067 of record OY728132.1, on the reverse strand, counting down.
ATAGAGGTGTCCGAGTGCATGTGGGGAAAAGGAACACAACAACTACATGGAGGAAGGTTTGTTTGGCGATTTACCAGGGGAGACTTCGCGGTCGCCGGTGACGACGTCAATGGGAGCTGGTGCATCTCGCCGGCGTTCCGGTGAATGGTGGATCGATTTGCGTGCAGGCTGATGGATTGACGTACGGTGCGCGGCGCGAGGTGTCAGGGCTGTCGCGGGAGTTGTTGACAGGCGTGTTAAGACCGTGGGCGCGTGGAGGAGGCTGGCGGTGACCTATTTTGAGTTTTGAAATTTGAATTGTGGTTTGTTTCTTCAGATGTGATGATGTAGTTGAAAGACTGTATGGGTACCGGCAACCCCTTAAACCAGCTTCAGAAAATGGAAAAAAAATGATTTCTGGTATAGGTCGATAAGATCAGAAAAAGTAGAACACAAAATCCAAAAATTTAAAGAATTGTGAAGTCTTATTAAAATACAGTCGTGGTATGTGCTCCATTCGGGTACTACTATGATTTAAAAAATGCACATCGTGAGATGAATTAAATGATGGTGTATTGCGTCGTCTTCATCCTCCAACCTAGGGTTTGTGCTTTGGGCTCTCGCATCTCGTCTTCTATAACACATGTGATCACCACATAGGATCACAATGAACCTCACACAACATATACAAAAATTTCATTTTTGTACCTGCAACCATTTCATGTGAAACTCAAAATAGTATGAAAGAAGTCAAGGAGCTCAAGCTGTGCCTGGGAAACATTTGTGTGTGTTGGAATCCCAAATGAGCACAGTGCAACCCTATGAGTCAAGGTTGCTGGGTGCAGGGACCCTGTACCACATCGGAGACTAGAGGGCACTGGACATCATATATAATCCCCAACCATCCCCCTCCCATCACAATACCTTTTCAAAAGAGGGTTGACAGTGATCCACCTTGGTGGGTAGTGAGCCCTACTGAAAAACAAACCCATGAGGTAGTGAACCAAAGTAGGCAATATTGTGATGTAGGGTCCTACATACCTGATGTAAGCCCTACAAAAATTGGTATTAGAGTCAGGTAGGAAAGCCTCTGATCATAGGGAAAGAACTGGGGAAGAGATTGTTGGAATCCCAAATGAACGCAGTGCAACCCTACGAGTCAAGGTTGCTGGATGTAGGGAACCTATCCTACATCAGAGACTGGAGGGAACTAGGCATCATATATAAGCCCCAACCAATCCTCCCATTACAAGTCCTTTTTAGAGTAGGGTTGGTAGTGATCCACCCTGGTGTTTAGTGATCCACGCTGAAGAACAAACCCACGAGGTAGTGAACCAAAGCAGAAAATATTGTGATGTAGGGTCCTGTAACCCTGATGTAATCCCTAGAACAATTGGTGGGGCACAAACATCCTTTTTCTACTTTGGTTCACTACCTCATGGGTTTTTTCTTCAGCAGGTCTCACTGCCCAATAAGGTGTCTCACTATCAAACCTCTTCTAAAAAGGCCTTGTGATGGGAGGGGGATGGTTGGGACTTATATATGATGCCCAAAACCCTCCAGTCTTTCATGTGGGATAGGGACCCTACACCAAGAAACCTTGACTCATAGGACTACATTGAATTCATTTGGTATTCTAACAATCTCTCCCCCAGTTCTTGCCCTATGATCAGAGGCTTTCCTACCCGACCTCTGATACCAAGAGATGTCAGAGGCAGAGACGACACTTTAGAGGGTGGGTTTTGCGGAGGTGGTTTTCAACCCTGAGAGAGAGGGTGGACCATAGTGGTTTGTGAACCAGAGATACTGGGTGGACCATTCATGTAAACAACAATGAAGTGGCATCCCTAAGGCCATGTTTGGTATCCATTTAGTTGGAGGAAGACCATTTCACAGACACACAGAAGGCTACGATCCTGCATGCATGAGGGCATACATGGAATGGTGGAAGAAGAATGTCATGACCCAATCATGGGGTCTTGCCCCATTCTAGTAAGAAAATCAAGGCTGTGGTTCATGTGGTTTATCCCTATCGAAGAGATGAGAGTCACCCCAACAATGTGAAGAATGGTGTGTTTCAGTCTTGACACCATTGGTTGGGAGTTGGGGCCACTCTTCTGATGAGTCTATGGCAGGACGAAACTAATGAACCTCACATCATATGAAGAGTTGGATGGATGAACACCACCCACTTAGGAGGGGGATAGGGTGTCTCATGGGTGAACCATTGTGATGAGATTATCAACCCCTGAAAAGTAATATTAGAGGGAATGTGCCTTGTAATGTTTTTGGAATAATGCTGATTGGACCTTGGTGGTGGGAGCAGAGTCCTAGGCTGTCATTGTGGAGGTGACATGACAAAGAAGGTCATGCTCGAGAGATTTCAGAGGCAGAGACACCACTTTAGAGGGTGGGTTTCATGGAGTTGGTTTTTGACATTGAGAGAGAGGGTAAACCATAGTGGTTTGCGACCCAGAGATATTGGGTGGACCATTCATGCCAATAGAAAGGAAGGAGCAACCTTAAGGCCATGCTTGGTATCTGGTTGGTTGGAAGTATACCATTTAATGGACACACTGAAGGCCACGATCCTGCATGCACTGGGGTGTGCATGGAATGGTGGTGGGAGAATGTTATGAACCAATAATGGGGGTCTTGTCCCATGACATCAAGAACATCAAGGTTGTGGTTCATGTGGTTTGTCCCTATCGAAGAGATGGGAGTCACCCTAAAATGTGGAGGATGATGTGTGTCAGTCTTGACACAACTGGTTGGGAGTTGGGGACACTCTCCTGATGAGTCCATGGTAGGACGAAACTAGTGAACCTTACATCATATGAAGAGTTAGATGGCTGAACCCCACCTACCTAGGAGATGGCTAGGGTGCCACACGAGCAAACCACTGTGATGAGACACTCATCTCATGATAATGTGATTAGCTTACTCGAACCAGACAAAGAAATAGTGAATGATAGCACTATGAATGCATGTATAATCACATGAATGATAATTTCTTTATTTAATGAATATACCACTAATGTTTTCGGATACACAATATAAACATCATGAGGTTGTTTATGAGTGGATTCTTGTGAAAGTAAGACATCATGATTTTCAGCATCTTGAGAGATGAGTTTTATGAAATAAAAGTATTGTAAAGAATCTTGAGGTTTCATGAGGCCATTCAATGTATCACACCTTCATGAAGATAAAAGTATGTAAAGTACATGAAATATTGAATGCATGTGAAAAAATATGTGATAATCGAGTATAAGAAACACTGAAGCAAAATTATGTCATGTTATAATGCTTTCATGGAGATTATGGAGAGAGATGCATATGCATGAAGAAAATTGAGGTTGGGAAGCTTTCAAAACATTAAAATACTTGTATGATCAAGCATTTGATAAAGTGAGAAATAATCTAAACATTGATGATCATAATAATTTGAGAAATACAGAAAATACTAATCATGATAATTACCTTTTAATGTTATTTTAGAAGTGTACACGAGAGAATCATTTGATCCATTGAGATCATGAAGGAATATCTATATCAAGTGGTGAAAAAAATAACCACGATCACAAGGAGAACTTTATTATTTCGGTTTAATGATTTTGTAGTGGTAGGTTGTATTTATCTAAAGAGACTCTAGAGAAGGAACATAGTGAGACTATTTTTATAGGACTAGGAAGGTCCTTGATGTAATCAATTGCGTATATAGTGGAAAATCTATGATTGAGGTGGCTAACCAATCACAACAAAACTACAAAAAAGGAGTCTTACCAGAGGTTTATTAGTGTAGGTTCTAACAATCAACACTAAAAAAATTGTATTAAATATAATTTATAATATAGAGTTAGTTATATTAAACCATTTATTTTTATATATATATATATATTAAATTTACCGGTAGTTTTATTTAAACCACCCCTAAATCATTAAAATATCTAAATATTCCTCCCCCTCCCCCCACCTGATCCCCCACCCCCGATCCCTCAACACCTCCCCCCTCTCTCCAAAGACCTTCTCCCCAACAACAATCACCCCTCAGCCCCAATCCCCTCTCTCAACAACAGCGACTGACCCCAATTCCCCCTCTCCCCGATGGTGACCGCCCCTCACCCCTCCCTCACCTCTGATCCCCATGACCCTGACCCTCATGCTCATTGATGATGTAACAACCCGAATATTGATCCACTCAACTGGTGCCCCATACCCAGTTCGCCACATGACCTCAAGCACATTTCCCCAAATGCCAGAGGCTTCCGACTAGCAGTGAGGGCCTTGGTGAGTCATTGGGGAAACTATGCCCTCATTTGGTAAGGTGTACAAAGAAAAGGAAATAACAGTCAATAGCGGAAGTAGTAAACAACATACAATAACTGAAACTAAATAGTAGAAACAATGTATAATATAATAATGATGAAAATGATACACCAGGTACAAGTATCTAAGGAAAGAAGCAACACAATAATGTGTTGAAATACAAATGAGAACAAAGTACTAAAAGTAAACAACAACTCCAGCAACATCGCAATCCTAGGCTCGGTCCTATGCTCTCCAGCTCCAACTAGAAATCATTTAACTGAAGTAGAAGGGCCACTATCCCTATCCACACCTGCAACCATATAACCTGTTTGGGCCAAAAAGAAGGACCCAAACAGGGTGTGAGAATAATCCCAGTAGGCAATCACCACAAGATCTGTGCCCTACCGTCAGTGAGAAATATAGAAAAAGTAAATGAAATAAATGCAGTAGAGAAATAGGAGTACACTAAGTAAATAATCCTACAAATCTCCATTCACATTTATCTAGTAATTTAATTCAGTCATTTAATTATCACCCTAGGAATCTATCAATAGCTCTATATTCCCAAAGCCTAGAAAGTAACACAACATGTATCTCAGTAGAATACCTAAACTACAAGCCATACAAAACACAAGCTTATTATTTGGCTTGGTTTACTCGTCACAACCAACCAAAAAAAATTCACACTGACTCTCTGGGTGGCTCATACTGGAAGACCTCTATAGTCAGGTAATCATACAAAGGCATAAACACTCTAGGAAGCACTCACCGTCAATTCCCCTGTGGTCTTGCAATGATAGGTATAAACTCTCTGAGGAAGAACTTACATCTAATTCCCCCTATAGTCCCAATACGTAACTAAGGAAACTCTGAGGAAGCACAAAGTCCAATTCCTATAGGTCCTGCGAACGATAATAATTTATAACAGACTCTCTAGGGATGCCCTTAATCGTCAATTCCCTCTTTAGTCTACCACACCAGGTTCACACAGCCCTGAGCAGTCTAGTCATGCATAATCAACTGTCAGCAGCCCTAAGTAAGTTCAAAAACTACTTGGGTAAAAGCTACAATGCATCAAAAGCATATAAACAATAAGAAATACATGCAATCAAATATCTCAAGGTAGGCAATCAATGCAACAAGGTATGCCTCACAGGCAACCTAAGCCAAATGGCGGTAAATTGCCAAAACAAGGGAAACACCCATGGGGTGATCCTTAAACATGCTAAAAAACAATCATTAATCATCTAATATCCTCAAGCATAAAAGCAATCTAAGGCAGACAATAATACAGTTTCAAAACCCTAACCTGAGATACCCGATACATGGGAATCCAACACTTTTTTCACAAAAACTCAAATACATTCAACATAGGGAAACAAACCACCTACCTCGATACTATGAGATCGATATACTTGAACCTAAGCCTGTGAATAGGCCTAGAATGGAGAATATCTACAAAAACATCTAAAATGTTTAACCTTAGATAACTCTCAAAAGAGAAAGAATCAGGAAACATGGCCAAGGAAGAACCAAGAAATCACCACTGTGATTCTATTGCAACCGACGACGTTCGATTCGGATAACTGGTGACGGATCAGTGGCTCAGAGAAGATTTAGCCTCCTCAGATGCTCTGGATGTAATTAGGTGAAGAAGAAGATGAAATTAGGGATTAGATGCGACCCCGGTCCGTTTAATGAAATAAAAAGAAAAGTACATGGCGTGTACTTCTTGAGTACACGACGTGTACTTCTTGAGTACACAACATGTAATCTCCTTTTCCGTACACCACATTAAGTGGCCTCCAAATCACACATACACACCATGTGTGTGGCCTAAACATGGACAACACACCACCTCGCGCGAGATCAAAGTACTATACTTAGAAAATTTTCATATTTTCCTCTTTTCCTAAAAAAAACTAGAAAAGGAAAAACATACATGAAATGAAGATTTAGGTTCTTAAAAAATTCCCCCTTAAAGAAATTCAGCCCTGAATTTCCCTAACAAGGTGGTCAAGAAGAAACATTGAACAACTCTGGCCATTGTGATCACATATCAGCCTCCCTCTCCCAAGTCTCATCCTGCACATGGCTGTGCTGCCATATCACCCGTACTAGAGGAACATATCAGCCACAGAGTACCTTTGCACTACGATCAACAATCCTGATAAGATGCTCCTCAAACGATGCATCCTACTCCATCTCAACCTCCCTAGGTTGAAAGACACGAGACATGTATGAGAAATAGCGTTGAAGATGAGAAACATGAAAGACATCGTGCATAGCCTGGTACCTCTGAGGTAACTACAACCTATAAGAAACCATCCCGACTCTCTCCAGAACCTCAAATGGCCCGACGCATCTCAGTGAAAGTTTACCCTGTCTCCTGATCCTCTTGTGTCCCAACATCGGGGTAACATGTAGGAAAACCTGATCTCTGACCTTGAACTCCAAAGGTTGTCTCCAATGATTAGCATAAGATTTCTACTGAGACTGTGCAATAACCATCCTTTTCCGAATCAACTCCACCTGTTCTTTGGTCTCCTGAACAAGACGAGGTCCCATCATAGCTGCCTCTCTTGCCTCCAACCAACACAAGGGTGATCAACATGACCTACCATACAAGGTCTCGTAAGGTGCCATCTGAATAGTTGCTTGAAAACTATTATTGTAGGAAAACTCCACTAGAGGTATATTTTTCTCCCAAGAACCTCCAAAATCAAGGACACATTCTCATAGCATGTCCTCTAGCACTTTTATCATGCACTCTGACTGGACATCTGTCTAAGGATGGTAAGATGTACTTAGAAGTACCTGTGTACCCAAAGCCCTCTATAGCCCTTGCCAGAAATGCGACGTAATGTGGGAATCCCTATCTGAAATGATAGTAATCGGAACCCCATGAAAGCTTAAAATCTCATGGATGTACAACCGTCCAAGATCATTGGCACCAAAGGTCTCCTTGATCGGCAAGAAGTGATCAACCTTTGTGAGTCTTTCAATGACAACCCATACCGTGTCATTCCCTTGAGGCGATCTCGGTAACCCTATCACAGAGTCTATTGTGACATCCTTACACTTACACTCAGGAATGGGTAGCTGCTGTAAAAGCCCTGCTGGTCGCTGGTGCTTTACCTTCACCTACTGACAGGTGTGACATCTCATGAAAAAACCAACAACATCTCTCTTCATACCTGGACACCAATACTAGCGGTGCAGATCAAGATACATCTTGGTGAATCCAGGATGAATTTCCCAAACTGAGGAATGAGTGTCTCACATCAGATCCTCACATATATCTTTCGGAACCCATACGCATCCCTGGAAACACAAGATCTCATCCTCGCCTACGGTTCATCTGGGAAGAGGGTCCTCTCCCTACACGCTTTCCCGTAGGACTAGGCCTTCGGAATCTGATAGCTTCCTCATTCGAAGTTGATCAAGAAGGGTATAGGTAACAACTACAGAAGAAAGAAAAGTCAGACCCTAACTATCGTGAACCTCCAGATGCATTTCAGAGAACAGAGCCATAAGCTTCCACTCGCTGCTAGCTTCCTGAACTGCCAGTATGTACGTCCTCCCACTCAGTGCGTCTGCCACAACATTGCCTTTCCCAGGCATATAAGCAAGCTCAAAATCGAAAGACTGTAGGTACTCAACCCACCTCCGCTGTCTCATATTCAAGTCACGCTGTGTGAAGATATACTTGAGGCTCTTGTGGTTAGTATATACCAAAAAATACTCTCCCAGAAGATAATGTCTCCAATAACGCAAAGCATGAACAAATGCAGCCAACTCCAGGCCGTGCGTAGGATAGTTCCTCTCATGTGGCCTCAACTACCGAGATACATATGCAACAACACGATCCTCTTGCATAAGCACTGCTCCAAGCCCAATGCCAGATGCATCATAGAAAACTGTATAACTATTTCCCAGATCCGACAAAACTAGAATCAGTGTTGAAGTCAATCTCCCCTTTAGCTCCTAAAAGGCTGAATCGTAGGATTATGACCAAACATACTTCACCCCCTTCTTAGTCAAGCTCATAAGTGGAACTGATAAGCATTAGAAGTCCAGTATAAACCTCCTGTAGTAACTATCCATCCCTAAGAAACTTTGTACCTTGAAGACATTCTTCGGATGCTCCCAGGTAACTAATGATCTCACCTTCTCTGGGTCTACTGATACTTCTGTCTCTGAGATGACATGACCCAAGAATTGAATATCATCCATACAAAAGTGGCACTTTGAGAGCTTAACATATAACTAATGCTACCTCAGTGTACTCAAAATGATCTCAAGATGGGTAGCATGGTCGTGTCGAGTGTGAGAGTACACCAAGATGTCATCCATGAAAACCACCATGAAATAATCAAAGTAAGGATGGAATACTCTGTTTTTCAATGATATGAAAACTACTGGCATGTTCGTGAGACCGAACGACATAACCAAATACTCATACAGAACATACCTACTTTAGAAGGCTGTAAGAGGTATATCATATGGTCTGACACGCAACTGATGGTAGCCGGATCTCAAGTCGATCTTCAAGAACACTCTGGCTCCTCAAAGCTGATCAAAGAGATTACCTATCCGTGGAAATGGATATCGATTATTAACCATCAACTAGTTCATCTTTTGATAATCCACACAAAGCCTAAGGGTGCCGTTTGCCTTTTTTGCAAACAGGATAGGCGAACCCTAAGGAGAAGTACTGGGTCGGATGAAACCCCTTGCCTGAAACTCCTCCAACTACTTCTTGAGCTCCTGCAACTCAGGTGTATCCATCCTATAAGGAGGAATGGACACTGGTGCATCTCCTGGAACAAGCTCAATAGAAAAGTATACCTCTCGCTCCGGAGGTAAACCTGAAAAGTCTTCTGGGAAGACATATGGAAAGTGATTAACCACTGGAGGAAAATAAATCTGAGAAGTCCCATGGTCATCCAGATATAAGCTAGAAATATGGGCCGTAACAACGCCTAACCCATGATGCTCTGGTCCCACTTTTCTCACATAGACATCCTATTCACCCTTGTGAAGAAAAGATCTGCCCTCTAGTGATGTGAAACTCACCCTATGACGATAGAAATCGACAAAGGCCTGGAAGGGAACTAACTAGTCCATCCCAAGAATGAAATCATATCCTGTCATCTCCAAAACATAGGGACTCCATGAAAAATGACACCCACCAACCTCAAGGGGGAAGTCTAATCACTGATGCATGCTAGCAGTTCCAATTCTCAAGGGAGTGTCTAGCATCATCATATCCTCAGAAGTATAAACAGTAAGTCTAAGGATTTCCACAGCATGCATAGAAATAAATCTATGAGAAGCTCCAATATCAAAAATTGCAGAGGATAAAACTGTGGCTAATAAAATAGTACCTCAAATTGTGGAAGGTACAGGATCCTTCTCCTGATAAATCTGCTCTACTGCAAAAGTCTGGCCTGCACCGCGGCCCTGTGTAGCAGCCTGAGATCCCTGAGCTGACCCTCCCTGAGCCTGACCACTGAATCCATGGCCTCTACCTTGTCTTGAACGACCTGAAGAACTCCATCCCCTAGTCTACTGTGGAACTGGTAATCCTACTCCTATATGCGGAGTCAAAACTGATCCTCCTTCACTAGCCGCTGGAAGAAGAACCTTGCAGAAATGCTACAGATAACCCATCTTGCCGCACGATTGGCACTCCGCTGGGTCTCTCGGGAACTGAGGCTTCTTATGCCAATTTTTCCCACACTGATAGCACACCACTTGGTTTCCATAAGGAAGATATCGTCTACCAGAAGGAATGCCTCACTTCCTTGAGTCACCTCGTGTAGACTCTCGGTGGCGCTTCTTGCCGTCTAACAGAAAAGATTCATCCCTAGTAGCTGAACTACCCTGGTCCACAGCTCCAGTATCCCCCCAGGTTTCTCTCCATGATAAGAACCTATTTGACTATCAAAGTAATAGAAGTCAACTGGAAGATGTTCACCTACGATCTGATGTCTGGTATGATGCCTTCCTCAAACTTCCTCACTAAAAATAGCTCATCATTCCCCAGAACATAAGTAAAATGCTATAACTCTGTGAAGTGAGAGGAATAATACATAACTATGAGAGTACCCTGTTTCATGTCCATGAACTCTCTGGCTCTGTCAGCCCTCAGTGTCGCCGGGTAGAAGTAGTCATAGAATGTACGCTGAAACTTGTCCCAAGCCATAACCTGTTGGTGCCCTGCCTATGAAACCACATCCCACCACCTCTTAGAGGAATCTAGCATCATATATGTCATGAGATTCACTCTCATCTTAGGAGGTGTCTCCAGGTTCTTGAAGATGGATAGCATGGCTTCTAGCCCTGACTCCACAGCCTGTGGTCCTCCCTCCTCTGTGAACGTGGGAGGATTCTGTTGCTGAAAAACCTGTGTCAGCTCTTCCATAGACGGGGTAGGATGCTGAGCTCCCTGGAAGGTATGCATGAATCTAATGAAACCCTATCTTAACTGAGTGTCGACACCAGTGTCTAGAATCACTTCAGGTTCCATGTCTAGAATGATAGGTGGAACTACTGGTAGTCCCTGGTCTACCGTATCAGGTGTACGGTCACTACCTGGTTCCTGACGTGCAACAAGAGGATGTATTGGTGCCATAACTCTAAAAAGTCAAAAGCACACCTTCTTTAACGATGAACATAGTTGCAAAATAAGAGAGTAAAATGAAACAGGAGGGAAAAACTTTAAAATTTTGGAAAAACATGACTACACGGCGTGTTAGTAACACTACACAATGTGTTTTCCAGAAATTTTACCCTGGGCGTGTACCTTGGCCATACGTGGATGTGTAAACCACCCGGCTACATGGCGTGTTCTCAAAATACATGGTGTGTACTAAAACTTTTTCTCCCTACCCGATCACTCCTACACTGCTAGGAACACGGTCTATCCTAGCAGGAAACTATACGGCGTGTTTGTCCACTACATGGCGTGTCCTTAATATTTTTCCCCTGCCCGTGTCGTTAGTCACATGGACTGGTACACATACCACTACTTCACGACATGTCAACATGGTACACGACGTGTTTCCCTGTGGATTTTCCCAACCCATGTATTCATCTACACGGCGTGGTCACACGACTCCCCTATGACAAAACTACACTGCGTGTTCAAAAAAGACATGACGTGTACTATACATGCCTTACCTGACCCATGTTGTTAGCGACACGACCTGACACACAACCGACTCTACATGGAGTGTTCTAGATGGACATGATGTGTACTTGAAGGAAACCCCTGGCCCGTGTTGTTTGTGACACGGACGGATACCCAAGTCATACTACACGGTGTGTAAACTAGTACACGACGTGTTCCTACATGAACTTTCACAACCCTGTGTCCCCGACCACACAATCAATGACACAGTTAAAAATGACATGGTGTGTATTCATGATGTACACGCCGTGTATTCTAGGTTTTTCCAGACAGTAGCCCCAGAACTGCACTGGAGCCCAGAAAACACAGAAAAAAAAGCGTTAAGGTTCCAAATTCTGATCCGAGGGGGTCCATACTCCCCACGAATCAAAGCTTGGCAACATAACAATGCATATAACAAGTAAACAGTATAACAAAATCATGAACCACCAAATTCTGATCCTCGAGGTCCCATAACACCTATAAGACCAAAGTTTTGCGTCCATGATAAGGAAGCTCTAAACAAATGATACCCTATCAACATGGAAGGTATTCTATCACAGAAACTATCACAACAGCATGCATCATCTATTAGAAATTCTATCAAAACATCATGAAAAATCTAATGCAACCTATATGGCATGGAAAAAATTCTTGGCATGTGATTTTATAACAAGTGCCTATATGATGCATGAGATGGAATACCCTTATCTCATCGAGTTGCAAAAAAATAGAACCACAATCATATAAACAGTAACAACACAAAACAAGTGCACCACCCAACGGTGAAATCAACTAAACTGTAACATTTTCAAAACTCAAAAATTGCAACATTCGTGGTAATCTAGCTTTTTTCCTATACACAGGTTCTAGAACTCCCAGGCACAGCTATTTACTATTTACCTATTACGTCCTATCCCTGTCTAATTTTTCTAAATAGTAAGTCAATAGAAAAGGAAAGAACCTCCATTTGATACCACTTTGTAATGACCTGAATCTGGAGCCACTCAACTGGTGCCCCGTACCCAGTTCGCCACATGACCTCAAACTCGTTTCCCCAAAATCCAGAGGCTGTCGACTAACAGTGAGGGACTTGGTGAGTCATTGGGGAAACTATGCCCTCATTTGGTAAGTTATACAAAGAAAAGGAAATAACAGTCAATAGCGAAAGCAGTAAACAACATACAATAACTGAAACTAAATAGTGGAAACAATGTATAATATAATAATGATGAAAATGATGTAGTAGGTACAAGTATCTAAGGAAAGAAGCAACACAAAAACGTGCTGAAATACAACTGAGAACAAAGTACTAAAAGTAAAAAGTAACTCCAGCAGCATCGCAAGCCTAGGCTCAGCCCTATTCTCTCCAGCTCCAACTAGAAATCATGTACCTGAAGTAGAAGGGCCATTATCCCTATCCACACCTACAACTATATAACCTGTTTGGTAAAAAAGCAGGACCCAAACAGGGTGTGAGACTAATCTCAGTAGGCAATCACCACAAGATCTGTGCCCTACTATCAGTGAGAAATATAGAAAAAGTAAATTAAATAAATGCAGCAGAGAAATAGGATTACACTAAGTAAACAATCCTACAAATATCTATTCACATTTATTTATTAATTTAATTCATTCATTTAATTATCACCCAAGGAATCTAGCAACAACTCTATATTCCCAAATCATAGCAAGTGACACAACAGGTATCTCAACAAACTACCTAAACTACAAGTAGTACAAAACACAAGCTTGTTCTTTGGCTTAGTGGACTCGTCACAACCAACCAAAAAAAATTTACACTGACTCTTTGGGTGGCTCATACTGGCAGAACCCTATAGTCAAGTAATCATACAAAGGCACAAACACTCTGGGAAGCACTCACCATCAATTCCCCTGTGGTCTTGCAACGATAGGTATAGACTCTCTGAGGAAGAACTTACATATAACTACTCCTATAGTCTGGATACGTAACTAAGGAGACTCTAAGGAAGCACAAATTCCAATTCCTATAGGTCTTGCGAATGATACTAATTTATAATGGACTCTCTAGGGAAGCCCTTAATCGTCAATTGCCTCTTTAGTCTACCGCACCAGGTTCACACAATCCTGAGCAGTCTAGTCGTGCGTAATCGACTGTCAGTAGCTCTAAGTAAGTTCAAAAACTACTTGGATAATAGATACAATGCATCAAAATCATATAAATAGCAGGAAATACATGCAATCAAATATCTCAAGGCAGGCAATCAATGCAACAAGGTATGCCTCACAGGCAACCTAAGCCAAACGGCGGTAAATAGCCAAAACAAGGGAAACACCCATGGGGTGATCCTCAAATATGCTAACAATAAATCATTAATCATCTAATAACCTAAAGAATACAAGAAATCTAAGGTAGATAATAATACAGGTCCAAAACCCTAACCCGAGATACCCGATATATGGGAATCCGACACTTTCTGTACAAAAACTCAAAGACATTCAATGTAGGGAAACAAACCACCTACCTCAATCTTAGGAGATCAATAAACTTAAACCTAGGACTATGAATCAGCCTATAATGGAGAAGATCTGCAAAAACATCTAAAATGTTCAACCTTAGATAACTCTCATAAGAGAAAGAATCAGGAAACGTGGCCAAGAAAGAACCAAGAACTCACCACTGCGATTCTATTGCAACCGAAAACATTCGATTCGGATAAATGGTGACGGATTTGTGGCTCAGAGAAGATTCATCCACCTCGGATGCTCTAGATGTAATTAGGTGAAGAAGAAGAAATAATTAGGGATTAGACGCACCCCCGGTCTGTTTAATGAAATAAAAAAGAAAAGCACACGGTGTGTACTTCTTGAGTACACAGTGTGTACTCACATTTTCTGTACACCGCATTAAGAGGACTCCAAATCACCTCTACACACCGTGTGTGTGGCCTAGACACGGCCAACACACAACCTCACATAGGATCAAAGTACACGGCGTGCACTTAGAAAATTTCCAGATTTTTCTCTTTTCCTCAAAAACAACCAGAAAAGGAAATACATACCTGAAACAAAGATCCGGGTTCTTACAGATGAAGACCCCTCAATGCCCCACTGCTTCCCAATGACGATCCCCAACAATATCCCCTCTTCCCCTTTTCCTAGAAAGTACGACCCCTGATGACAAAAAAACCCTAACTCCCTTCTTCCCATGACCCCATACTTATCTTATCTCTGTTTAGTTGAAGGTATATGATGAATGTTGAATTTTTCCAAGGATTTTAATTAAATTATATAATAATATGTGTAATTGAGTGTTGTATTTTTAGATTCCTTAAATTGTAAATATGTTTTTTGATATGAATGAGATTCATGTTTTACTATCATTTGAGAGCGATATTCAATTTTCATAAAATATACAATGAAATTTAGACATAGATTAACCCTTGATTGTTGATTTAAATTTTCCACTACTTTATTGATTAAAAATGTAATATTTTTGAGTATTGGATTTTATTTTGATTCTTTCTTTCTGAGTTTAATTTTTTTTGCATGAAACCTCTCTAGAATTCCTTGAAATATATAATTTATCACTATCTCATTACTTTGAAATTTTAAGTGTGAAAATTTTGGCATGGTTTAAAAATGATGTTATAAAATATTTATAATGGCCAACTATCCTATTATACATTTTTATAAATCCTTTTATTTTTATTTTACGATAGATTAAATTCCAAGTGTTGGTAAATAATAAAAAAATTCTTATATATTTTATTTCTAATTAAAATTTTAAATACCAAAAATTCATGTTAAATTTTTTACTATTTTCATATTTTGGTGTTTTAAGGTGTTATGGGTATATAATTAAAATTTTTATTATTATTTTTCTTTAAATTTAAAAAAACACACATTTGGAATTTTAATGTCAAGCCTGAATATAGTTTTAATTAGATTTTTATGAGAAATATATTTGTTTCATATATAGGATGGTTGAAGTAATTTTATAGAATAGTTTTAAATGAATTTAAATTTACCATGAATATATTTTATATTTGAATAATGTAAGAATTTACAATCAAGAATAAGAGAGACTTTGTCACCAGATATCATAGTGTCAAAGTTCTTATTTTGAGATACAAAAAATATTTATTTTCATAATTATCGAAGCATAATCTAGCTATAGAAACAATCATGTTTCTGCAATAGAAAATAAAAATTGATAATATTAAAATAATAAAATTGAGAGATCTTTTAATATAATAATTATGATTATGTATTATTGTGGACTGATAACAGTACGCTCGACATCACAGTAACCTCTCTCTTTGGCTCGATGAACTTATTCCATGACATATTATTGTACTATTTTGAGGGGTAACATTTATTAATTTATTTTATTTATATTTTTAATTTTTAATTGAATCATTTTTATATTGAATTTTTGTTATGTCGAATCAAGACCCTACCCTGGTCAATGATGAAGTTGGGTGATGTTTAATTTTGATTATACTTGTTTGATTAAACATTTACATCTTTATATCTAAATATAAAGGGAGAAGAGTGAAAATCCAATACCTATGGATAAAAGTTTGATTAATTTACCTTAGAACACACCTTAGTATGCCAAGGGTTTGGAATAATTTTTAGATTATGAAATTGAAAACCGACCAGTGGATGACATAATAAAATATATGTGTCCTGATTGTAAATTCAAGTGATGGTTGAATAGAAATGAAGTATATGAGCATTTGATATTGAAATAATTTCCTAATATATATATATTGGATTTGGCATGATGAATCGAATTTTATAAAAATTCAAAACATTGAAAATCCTATAAAAAACACAAAGTGACCCATCAGAGGAGAATTTGTTCGAAATTTGATAAATAATGCATTTGGCTTTGCATGATACAATGTACAAGATTTTAATTGATCAAAAGAATCTTCAGTTGATCCTGAGTAGTTTAATCATTATTAGAAATTCAGTGACCAAAAAATGAGCTTTATGAATTAGTTAAATATGAACACAAAAAATTGTATAAAGGGTGCACCAATTATTCAAAGTTGTCTTTTCTACTTAATTTGTATCATATCAAGTGTCTCTATGGAATTATTGACAAATCAATGTTCATTATTTTATAGTTGCTTCATGATGCATTTAGTGAAGCTAATATCCCTATATCATTCTATGAGATGAATAAAATAATCATCAGACTTGGACTTGATTATATAAAGATACATGCATTCCCTAATGATTGCATGCTTTAAAGGTGAGAAGAGTCCAATAAAGAAAAATACATAAGATGTCATTCAATAATATGGAAGACAATGAATAATAATGAGAGTATAAATCAATACAACTCTAGGAAGAAACAAAAGAAGAAAACTTTTTCAAAGTTATTGTGCTACTTTTCTCTAAAACTATGCTCGCAAAGATTATTCATGTCATCTAAGAATACATAAGACATGAAGTGGCATTCTTAGAAGAGTAACAATGATGTATTTATGATACATTCAAAAGATTTAGAATCATGGAAGGTATTTGATTCATTATATCCATATTTTTCTTTGAATCGTAGGAATTTAGGTTTGGGATTACACTTTGATGGTTTTTATCCTTTTGGAACTTCAAGTACTAATTATAACATTTGGATAGTTATTTTGATCCACTATAATATACCACCATATATGTGTATGATGAAGTATTATTTCATTATTTCAATGATTATTTCTAGAAAAAAAATCCTGGAAATAACATTGATATATACCTTCAACCTCTAATTAAAGAATTGTGAGAATTATGGGATGATGACATGGAAACATACGATGCTTCCATGAGAAAACTATTCAAAATGAATTCCTCTTTAATGTGGACAATTATTGACTTTACTAGACTAGGAAACTTATCCATTTGGAACACTCATGCTGGTTTGTCTTGAACAATTTGTATTTTTTATTTTGAACTTCAATGATTATGTCATGGTAGAAAATGGTGTTTTACACGTCATCATTGATTTACTAATGCTTCTCATAAATTCAGGTTTAATAAGATATAATTCAATGAATATATTGAATTGGAAAATCCACAAAAGGTGTTACTTGGTTAAAAAATACTGGGACAATTAATGAATGTCATTGTAGAATTTGGAAAATGTAATCGGTTGAAAGGGGGGGGAGAGTATAAGGTGTAATATCTGAAGCATCTGGAACACAACTGTGGAATAAAATGGGTATATTTTTCAAAATTTCTTATTATGAGTTTAATTTGATACATCATAATCTTAATTTAATGCATATTGAGAATAATTTCAATGACAATGTAATTTTTACATTTCTTAATGAGAAGGGTAAATCGAAGGATCAAATTAATGCTTGTAAGGATTTGGAATCAATGAATATAAAGCATGGTTTATGGGAAAATGAGATTGGAAATTATCCTTTGACTATTTTTACAATGAAAAATCATGATAAAGACACATCAGTTCAAACTTTAAAGAATATGAAAGTTCAAGATGGATATTCTAGTAAAATTTATAGGTGCATTTAATTAAAACATTGAAAGTTAAATGTATTGAAAATTCATGACCCACATATTTTGACGGAGTAATATTTTTCATTGGCATTGTGTAATATGTTCCATGAAAAAGTAACTACAGTCCTAGTTGAGCTGTGTACCTTTTTCAGAGAGATTTATGGAAAAAATCTAAATTCAACTTAGCATGATAAACTTCAATAAAGAACTGGTTTGGAACTTTTTCATTTGGAGATGTTATTTCTCCCATTATTCTTCACAATCATGATTCATTTGACTATTCATTTGGTTGAAGAAGTTAAACTTGGTAGAATGGTACACTATTTATGGATGTATCCAATTGAGAGGTATGTTGATATTTATTTTATTTTCATTAGAGAGTTTAATTTTATTAAATCATTCTGTAATTTTTTTAATATTTTTGTTAATTTTGTCATTAAGTAATTTGGTCATTTAGAATCATATGTGAGGAATAAATCTCTACCAGAAGGCTCTATTACTGAACGTTACATAGCTAAAGAGTAATATACCTTCTGTTATAGGTATTTGGATGGGATTGAGACTAGATTAAATTATATTGGATGTGTTGAAAACAACCCCAATAATTATTGTTCTGAAAACCAGTCATTGGTATTTCCAACTATTGGATGAATAATTATAAAGGGGTTAAATTTTACACTGAATAAATTGGAGTTTATACAAACACATAGATATGTTCTACTCAATAGTCTTATTACAGATCCATTTATTGAAGAATTGCGATTACAAATAAAGAGGTGACTAAGGGGTCGAGATCTAAATGAGATGGAATTAACAAAATCTGTTAATAAGGAGATTGTCGAATGGTTTTACCATTATGTAAGTATATAATCATATTCATATTAATTATGTGTTTTTATTTTTTATATGTTAAAATTAACACCTTATATCTTCTTGTCTATATAAAGAATGTTGATAATTAAGATGAAATATCAAATGATTTCGAGTTTTGGACTTGAGGTCCTCTAATGAAAGCTAAGATATTCGATGAATACAATATTCATGGCTTCGGGGTTCATAAAATTTATCATTAATAAGACTTTAAAACTAAAAATAGTGGTGTATTTACACTTAAATAGGTGAGATAATATGGAAATATTATTGATATAATTTAATTAAACTATCATGGACAATTTTTAGTTTTCTTATTCAAATGAATGTTGGTCAACATTGATAGGGGTATAGTGAAAGATTTGTTACGTTTTACTTTTTCCAAATTTTCTCACTTGATCCATACCAGTGAGAATGAAGAGCATTATCCATTTATCTTGGCTTCATAAGAGAAGATGGTTTATTATTTATATTATGAGATACATGAAGGTTAGAGTGTTGTTGTACACTTAAAGTAAAGAGACTTATATGATATGGGTGATGAATATCAATTGGTACTTTGTAATAGTGAACCACATCAGGAAAAAAATATTGAAGAGTTTTTTCCTGATGATAGTGAAATAATAGAACTAATAAGAGAGGATACAAATGAAGTAATCATCTCAATGGAAGTTGATAAAAATGAATAAAATGAAGATAAAGATAACTGAATATATAGATTTGTAAGGAAAATATATTAAAACTTCTCATTTATAAATGTTTCATACAAATATATGTTGTTCTATTTTTTATTTTTTTAAAAAAACTTTTTTTTTCATTTTTTATACATTTAATATATATGAACCATTTGAATTGTAGGAATTCTGAGAACAAAAAAATTTCAAAATCGTAGCCAATCAGCATCTCAAAGCATATCTCCACTAACGTCAGCTTTAGTATATTTGAGTGATTTTTCTATACCTGAGACTTCTAGTGAGCCATCCGTTTCCCTGGATGTTGTTGGTATCCCACCATTCTATTCATCTATGGTGATAGAGTAGTTGGTTACCCCTCCATCCCAGGGATATTGGCGAGTTACCATTACTGATATGTATGTCATTTTATAAAAAAAATATATTTTATTAATTGGTTAATGTTTTTTTTCAAACAGATAAAGATAAAAATAGAAGGGATATAAATATGAACATAGAAAATGTATGGGACCTGAAGAAATTTAATATTATCATTCCATTTGATGAGTTCAGGGTTCCTATCAATGATGCTGCTAGAATCCATGGATAGATTATTGGGTAGCTTTCTTACGAGACAATGATATTTCCCATTAATTATAAATATTAGAGGAATATTCTAACAGATTGTAAAAATAATGTCTTTGATAATCAATTAAAGATTAATTTAATATTAATTGATAACTAATTTAAAATACATGAGTACAATTATTAATATACTTATAAAGTGTTATGTTTTTATTTATAGATGTTTTTCCATTTTTATGTCCCTGATTCTGTTTCATTCCCATGGACTCTGAAAAATTTGGGTAAGAAATGAAGATATTTTAAATGGAGGTTATGACACGAGTTTAATGACACATCTCGAAGCTCACAAAAAAATGCATGAGAAAGTGCCTGAAGGCATTTCTTATGAACAATGTAAAATGTTTGTCGATATTAATAGAGATTCACCTCATGAGGTAATTACATATTTTATAGTATATTAATAACATAAACGTAATAAAATTATAATTTTTTATTATTGTTGATATTTTATGTAGGAATTATCTAAAAAATACTATGAATCATGATAAAAAATTTATTCCTCTTATCACTGGGTATCAGAGTTATTTGAGAAAAAGAACAATCCTGGTTTGTATTTTATCAATTTTTATTTATATAATTTAATTATATGTCAAGGATTTTTATAACTTGTTTCTATTTTTTTATAAAGTCTAATGAATTAGGTCACTCTTTTGGCCATGCAGATATGTTTTTTAAAGTTCCTAGAAAACTCAATGAAATTTTTTTAAATGAACCAACCAAATTCATTAGAGTAAGAAATTTTCATTACTATTTCATGTTATTTTATTAATATAAAAGCATAATAATGAAAAATATATTATTAAAACAAACAAGACTTAAACCCAATTAAATGGGGCTAACTACATGGATTAAACAATGCCAATTTAGCATCGTTTAATTCATCTATCCAGCCCCAATTAATTAGGTTTAAGAATTGTTTGTTGTTATAATTTATTTTTCATTATTATGTTTCTATAGTAATTAAATAACATGAAATAGTAATGAAAAAAATAATAAATTAGATAATATTATGAAGTTAATATAATTCAAAAAATCATTGTTAAAATTTTTGTATTAACATGTTAAAATTCAAGAAGTATGAGATTTGAACCCTTCACAATCATCATCGGTTTCCCAAAATGATACAGTTGTAATAATTTTAGGGAAGGAGATGTTGGAACCAAGGTTTTTATTTAATGGAAATGGATTATGGTTTGTGTTTTTTTCAATACCCACATAGAAGATTAAGGAGTTGGAAAGGAAAGAGATCATACAGTTCAAACAGACAACAATATTAAAGGTGCCATCATTTCCCAGTGTTTGCCAAATTTTTGGTTTCAAAAATTTGAGAGTGGTGAAAAGTGTTTTTGGAAAAGGGAGTTGTGTGCAAGATTGAAGGTAGTTTGGAAACTTTAACGCAAGACATATTTTAGAATCATCTCATCAAAATATGGAAAAGGAGAAAAGTGCGTGAAATATTTAAATGTGCGAGAAAGATGAGGTTGCGCAGAAGAGACTTACGTGCCCAATGTGACATAAAAAGGGGGTTTGAGCACAAAAAGATAATCTTACATACAAGGTCATCAAGGCCTATAAATAGGTGGATACCCCCTCTCAAGAAAAAGAACTTTTCAAATGAAGACCAGGTTCCTTTACCACGCAAAAGAGTTGCGCACGGAATAATTGAAGAAACTAAATCTTGCATGCAAAGTGTTACTTTAGTCTAAAATGAACAAGTGGAACTTATGGTATATATGAATGAAAGATAATTATTGTGCGAAAAATAAGGTTTGCACAAAATTCATCTTATGTGATAATCCCAAATCTTGCATGCAAGAGTAGGTGTTATGCACAAGTTCCAGTGTATGTTTCTAGAAAGTTTTGAACATTCAGTTTGTTTGATCAGTGCTTTCAAGTGCATAAATTCAGGAAAATGATGTAAGAATAGTGTCTTGCTAGTCATAGACACATACTTCATTGCCAATCTATTTAAGCGACCTTCTTGTTGATAAAACGAGTTAGACTTATCTCTAAACAGTGAGCTAGGGGGAGTCGACAGAAGTGTTCCGAGGGACGTAGTGAGCTATCCCTAAAATATTGTAAATGTAGTGTTCTTGGAACATAGTGACCGTGATCAAACATATTTATTCCACATCTAGTGAAGATTAGTGGATTTAGGTATGATCAACACACTAACAACATATTCTCCTTAGAATAGCCCTTA
Source organism: Viscum album (assembly GCA_963277665.1). NCBI lineage: Eukaryota > Viridiplantae > Streptophyta > Magnoliopsida > Santalales > Viscaceae > Viscum > Viscum album. The sequence goes on along the minus strand of OY728132.1, from coordinate 750,082,698 downwards.
GGGGTGAACCAATTAAAAGTGTTGTGTTGTCTCTCTACATGTGATTGTTTGATTGATGATCGAATTCATCATACAGGTTTAACAAGTTCCTACCAACTTGGGAATAAGATCCATCATATTAAAAGAAAAATTTGACACCCTGATTCACCCCTTCCCTCTCAGGGTGTTCCGGTGTCCTACAGGAACATCCCAGATGTGTATAGGGGATGAGTTTTGGGCCTACTCCATCAGCTATCTTTGGTAGGGCCTCGTCATCAGTTACTGCTACACCCAATGGGGGTTTGAGTAGTTCCATTGATCAAGAATCACGAAGATAAATTAAAAGGTTAAAAGAGAAAGTGAAAGAGCAGTACTCTTATAGGAAAAAACAAGAACAATGGTGGTCGAAAATGGAAAATGCTTTAGTTTCTTTATTTTAGTGGATGATTGGAATGATCCTCAAGGAAATTTTCATCCTTATAGCTCATCCCATCAAGGTAAATTATAAATTCCATAGATCATTCAAACATTTTCAAAGAACACATAAAACTTCCATAAATAAAACTAAAATGAAACTTTTATATTGAAAACACACACTTTGAGTCATACCAACCACATCATGTTCCAAATTGACATGTAGTTGATTTATACACTTAAAAAAAGGAAATATGGACCATTTTTCTAAAGTTTGACAACAATCTAAGCTCATTTGCTCGGTTTTGACTCATTAAACAATTTTTAAAGGTTAAAAAGCCTTTAAAAATGTGTGTTAGGGGGTTAAAACTAGGGAAAAACATTTTATTTCCATGAAATAAGATGACAACAATTATAGATGTATTTTTGAAATTTAGGAATCGATGTCTTGTCATTTTGAGTTACGATTTTTTCCAAGATACCCGTAAACATGTTTTTAGTGTTTTAAAACACTAAAATGTGTGTGTAATGATCAAAACCATAGAAAACAACCTCATATTTATGTGAAATCATGGGACATTCACCACTAATTTATTTATGACATGTACATGTAGACAACACATTAATCCAACATGTGGTGTGGTTGGAATGACTCGGTAAATAGTTTTTAAATGTACTAAAGCCTTTAAAAAATGTGTTAGGGGTAAAAACTATAAAAATTATGTTGGATGTCTATGAAATAAAAGTAAAATGACTTTAGATTTATTTTTAAATTATAGGGACCTAAAAATGTCATTTTGAGTTACAATTTTCTCAGGATACTTGTAAATGTGTTTTTCGTGCTTTAAAACACTAAAACACATGTGTAATGGTAAAAAAATAGAAAACGATATCATATTGATTTTAAATAATGGTAAAAATACTAGTGAGTTATTTGTGACATGTACATGTAGACAACATGCCAATCCAATGCGCGGTGTGGTCAGAATGACTCGGTAAAATTTTTTAAAGGTACCAAAGCCTTTAAAACATGTATCGAGGGGGGGGGGGTCAAAACTAATAAAATGATGTCATATTGACATGATATTATAAAAAAACTACCATAGTTTAATTTTTGAAATATTGGAACAGAAGATATGTCATTCTATGTTATTTTTTTGTCCGGGATGCCCGTAAATGTGTTATTAGTGTTTTAAAACACTAAAATGCATATGTAATGGTTAAAACCATATAAAACGACCTCATATTGATATAAAATCATGGGAAAACCACTTTTGAGTTATTTTTGACATGTGCGGACACACAACACACCAATACGATGTGTGGTGTGGTCATAATGACTCGGTAAATAGTTTTTAAATGTACTAAATCCTTTAAAAACATGTATTGGGGGGGGGGGGTAAAACTAGGAAAAAATGTATGATTTCTATGAAATTAGAGAAATATTTTTGTAAATTTATTTGTGAAATGTATGAACAAACAACACATTATTAAGAGTTAAGATTTTCCCAGGATTCCCATAAACACATTTTTAGGATTTTAAAACACTAAAACTTGCATGTAATGGTAAAAACCATAGAAAACGACCTCATATTGATGTGAAATTATGATAAAACCATAATTGGGATATTTTTTACATGTATTTATAGAAAAAACATCAATGTGACATGTGGTGTGGTCGAAATGACTTAATAAACAATTTTTAAAGGTACCAAAGCCTTTAAAAACATGTGTCAGGGGGTCAAAACTAGAAAAACAATATAGAATGGTCATGAAATCAGAGGATAATGACCATAGATTGATTTTTGAAATGTATTAACTTATAAAACATCATTCTGAGTTATGGTTTTCCTAAGATGCCCATAAATGCACTTTTAGTGTTTTAAAACACTAAAACATGCGTGCAATGATAAAAACCATAGAAAATGATCTTATATTGATGAGAAATCATGGAAAAAACAACATTGAGTTATTTTTGATGTATAAGCATATACAACACATCAATCTAACATGTGATGTGGTCATAATGACTTGATAAATAGTTTTTAAAGGTACCAAAGCTTTTTAAAATGTGTGTTTGGGGGGTGGGTGGGTGGGTCAAAACTAGAAAAATGATATTGGATAGACATGAAATCAGAGGTGAATTTTACTTTTGATTTTTTTTAAAATATAGGAACTGATGACACATCATTATGAGTTACGATTTTCCTAGGATGATCACAAATGCATTTTTAGTGTTTTAAAACACTAAAATGTACGTGTAACGGTAAAACCCCTATAAAATGACCTTATATTGATATGAAATCATGGGAAAACCACCATTGAGTTATTATTTTGTTTAGTCATAGAAAATAAAAAAATATGACATATGGTGTGGTCAGAATGACTCAATAAACAATTTTTAAAGATACCAAAGCCTTTAAAAACATATGTCGGGGGGTCAAAACCAAAAAAATGATGTTGGATGGTCATGAAATCATAGAAAAAATACCTCACTTTTATTTTTAAAATATAATAACTTATGGAATTTCATTTCGATTTAAGGTTTTCTTGAGATGCCCATAAACACATTTTTGGTGTTTTAAATCACTAAAACTTATATTTAACAGTAAAAACCATATAAAATGAACTCATATTGATGTGAAATCATGGGAAAATCACCGTTGAGTTATTTTTGATCTATAAGTGGGCACAAAATGTTAATCTGACATACAGTACGGTCATAATGTTTTGATAAATAGTTTTTAAAGGTATCAAAGCCTTTAAAAACATGTATTGGGGGGGGGGGGGGTCAAAACCAGAAAAATGAAATTATATTTCCTTGAAAAAAGAGGAAAATGACTATAAATTTATTTTGTAAATTTAAGAACTGAAGTGTCATCATTCCAAGTTATGGGTTTACCAGGATACCTATAAGCATATTTTTAGTGTTTTAAAACACTAAAACGCATATGTAATGATAAAACTAATATAAAAAAACCTCATTTTAAATTAAAATCATGAGGAAACCACCATTGTGTTATTTTAGATGTTTATACATAGAAAAAACATCAATACAACGTGTAGTGTGATCAGAATGACTTGGTAAATAATTTTTAAAGGTACCAAATCCTTTAAAAATTTGTGTTAGGGGGTCAAAACCAAGAAAAAAAAATCATATAATCATGAAATCATAGTAAAAAAGACTATATATTGATTTTTTAAATGAAATAACTGAAGAAACATCATTATGAGTTATTTTTTTCGTGGGATTCTTGTAAAAACATTTTAGTGTTTTAAAAAATTAAAATGAATGTGTAATAGTAAAAACCATATCAAACAACCTCAGTTTGAAGTGAAATCATGGTAAAACCACCATTAAATTATTTTTGATGTGTAAATGTAGACAAAACATCAATTAAACTTATGCTGTGGTTAGAATGACTTGGTAAATAGTTTTTAAAAGTACCAAATCCTTTAAAAACGTGTGTTTAGGGGTCAAAACTAGTAAAATGATTTCATATTTCCATGGAATCAGAAGATAATGTCCATATATTGATTTTTGAAATATATGAATTGATTACATGTCATTCCGAGTCATGGTTTTCCCAAGATGCCCATAAATGTGTTTTTAGTGTTTTAAAACACTAAAACATGCATGTAATAGTCAAACCCATATAAAATGACCTTATATTGATGTGAAATCATGGTATAACCATTTTTGTCTTATTTTTTATGTTCATTTTCACACAAAATATCAATCCAAAACGTGGTGTGGTTGAAATAGCTATGTAAATAGTTTTTAAAGGTATAAAGCCTTTAAAAACTTGTATTTAGGGTCAAAACTAGACAAATGATTTTGGATTTCCATGAAATCATAGGATAATAACCATAGATTGATTTTGTAAATGTATAAACTAAAGAAATTTTGTTCGGTGTTATTATTTTCTCACGATAACCATAAACATGTTTTTAGTGTTTTAAAACACTAAAACATGCATGTAATAGTCAAAACTATAGAAAAACCCCTCAGATTTATGTGAAATCATGAGACAACCACAATTTAATTATATTTGAAATATAATACATGCTTCTATATCAAAGACTTTAATTTTTTTATTAAGTAAATTTTAAACACATAAGACGCCATTTAAAAATTAATTGGATTGTTATATACTTACCCTTTTTTTATTTTAAGTGTTGAATTATATCTTAAATAGGTACGTTTATGTTTTAAAAGTGTTATACATGATATATTATTTGTTCTATGTTAAAATATCTTCCATTTTATTAACAAAATAACAAATTTTATGTTCTAAAATTTTAAATATATTCTGTATATTTTCTCTTTCACATTTATTTTCTTAAATGTTGTATTTTTTATTGTTGGTGACATATGATAATAATAGGTAGGAGGTTGAACATTTTGATCCATGAAATTATTCAGAATAAATATGTGATGGTTCTTAGTTTCTATGGTTTATTTAAATTTTATCAATGGTTCTACTATAATTCTGATTTATTATGTTCATTTTTAATTTATATCTTCTTTTTTGTTATAGTTGATGAGATAATGTGGTCGATTCCAGTTGATGAGATGATGTGGAGGGAGTTGGATATGACATAACTCATGTGATGGATGTATATTGGCCATGGGTTGTTATTTTTGTATATATTTTATATGTATATATTAATGACTAAGGAATGGGTTGACTGAGGTTATCAATCAACTGAGGTTATGGTGACTGAGGTTGTATGTATATATGATGGTGGATGTATGATGGGTTTAATGTGCATTTATATTTTAGTTTATTTTATGTCATATTTTTTATATTTATATTTTTTATTAAATATTTTTAAAAAAAATTAAATTTGGAGAAATATATTAAGTAGTGGTTTATGATACTTCGCACTAAACATAACCACCGCTAATATATGTAGCATCAGATAGGTTCAATTAATCTATTTTATTTTTGGATTAATTTTAAAAAAAAACACTACTAAATAAAATCAAAATTTCTACTAAATTCCCCAAAAATGACACATACAAAAACCACCACTAAAAAATAATAACCACTACTAAATTATTTTTGACCATGAAATACATGACAGTTTTTGTAATCACCACTAAAATATTTAGTGGTTGTTTAAAATTATCCCAGTAGAAAAAAACCTTCGTTAATAACTTTGTTTTTTATAGTATAAGGAGTATGATTTTAAGAAATAACCATGTAAAAATTATTGCGTCCTATGCCATTTACTTTCTAAAATATTTGGGAAAGGCTAAGTGAAACACCTTGAGTGGATAAATATCTTAACCAATCATAAAGGTTGTATTAAATAAAAGAATTTATAAAACTTTATCATTTTTTCACACCTATTCAAGTGATATAACCATATCTGTGAACTTAAATTAGTATCAGAGCTAACTCGGGCTACTTCTATTAGTTTGAGAGTTTTTGAGAATGAATAATATGGATTCAATAAATAATAGTGGTGTTCCCATGTTTTATGGAAATAACTATTATAGCTGTAGGAATTAGATGTTACACTACCTTTAATCACTTATCCTAGAAGTAAGAGAAAAAACAACAATGGGATTTCCACCCATTATTGAGGGTTTTTCTATGACTCAGTTTGATAAGAGAAATATGGAATTTTATGGAAAAGTTCAAAATTCCATTCTGATGTCTCTTTTATAAAATGTAAAGACCCACACCCCAGTTGCTCAGATCTAGTGCCTTACGCAATTACATTGGTACTAAGAACAAACATTTTCATCCTAAAGGACCAAATAGTTTAGTAGCTTTAGAAAACCAGATACATACATAAGTTTTACATTACAACTTTAAAAAAAAAATACATATAAACTCCACTGGAAATTCCTATAAACTCCAATATTATCCCTACAATTCATTCATAATATATATCTTCATATCGTAGCGGAAAATAAAACATAGGAAATGGGTGATCTTAGATTCTTAGTAAGGGTAAGAAAAATAGTGAAAGTTAATATAAACATGAACAAAATGCAAGGTAAATAAATAAAAACACATGCCATTAAAACACAATCTTGAATATAATATGGAAAGAATAAAATCCAATTAAATAATTCCATATAAATAATAATATGAGAATTAAACTCAACCATGGATATTCTACTAGTTAAATAATCACATGGATTATCAATTACTAACATCATAATGATGGAATGAATAATTCTGGACATCTGAAACATACCATCTAGGTCTCGACCAAGAAATCTAAAAATAAATGGTTAAGGCCTCATCCAAATCAATATTTAAAAATAAATGGGCAAGTCTTCATCTAAGTCCATATATTTTTTGTATCATGAGACCTAAAAATGCATTAAGGGGCTATAGACAGACCTAAACTTAAATTACTATATACAATTCATTCCTTATATGAATGCATTGAAACATAAACATCATATGCATACAAAATGTAACAACCTTCCTCAATCAGTAAATATAGTCACTAACCATTCTGAGTAATATAGTGAATGATATCAAGATAGCACGTCCATAGTGAGAATGATCATAAACCATTTAATAAAATACATTAGATGATATTTTAGAAAATAAATCCCAATTAATCGTAATATTAAATAGAGGGTAATAAAATAAATTAAAATACTTTAATAAAATCTTTAAGGAATTATTTAGAGAAATACCCTTTTTTACTTTGCAAAGAAGAGTTATTTTAGAAAAATCATTTGTATTTTTCATAAAATCATATTGTAAATATGTATATTCCATAAAATTAGGAAAATTAAATTATTTTTAAGTCATAAATGATGTCCAACTAAAGTGAAAACATGTAAAAGGTGTTTTTAAGAAACTTTAGAAATTGGCCACTTCAATGTGGTTTGAGGAAAAATATAAAATATTATTTCAAGCAGAAAAAGGATTAATTGTTTAAATAAAACTATAAAAGAGATAATATATTATTTCATGATAAATAGAGTTATTTTAGAAAAATATTGGTGTCTTAAAACAGATTATGGTGTGTACTTTAAAATGGGTAAGAAATTGGGAAGTTCCCTTTAATCAGGCTTGCTTATCGGGGGAAATTGAAAAGGGAACCTTGTAAAACATGTATTTACCCATGAAAGAAAGATGAAATAATTTGGATAAATTATTTTGGAACATATAAATATAATTTATAAGAATTATATAAAAATTATTAATAATTAAATTGGGGTAAAGAGAAATAAATCATAACCCGAATGAAAAATGGATGTTCGGGGAGAATCCCTTACCTTATGTCTGAAAGCGCTCTTCACCTGTACTTAAAAACCTGTATAATGAAATTAGTTTAATTAATAAATTATTTTAGAACCTATTAAACATATATTTAATTTATTATAATTTTATTATGTTCATTTATGTCCATTTTGTAGAGTTATAGGATTTAATTCCATCATTCTGGAGTGTTCTTTTCCTTAGTTTTCATGATTGGTTCACTTTTATACATGTAAAAAAAAATCCTATAAAATGGGAATAGTTATCCATAATTGAAATTATATGATATTAATGAACTTATAGAAGATTTAATAGTCTTATATATCATTTTTTCTAGATACTAGGATGATTTATTAGATAAGGCGTTAATGATAGCCATTTAGATTATTTTGGCGGTTTTTCGATTATCAAGAACTATTTTTGTTTTATTGATTAATATTACGTATATATTCTAGTTATAAAACACTAAATAAGGTTTAATATACATATTATAATCTGGTTTAACCATAAAAATTGTTTTATGTCCAACCTTGAAGGTATAATTAAAAAAATGAAAACTTGTTGTTCATGAAGGTGGTAAATCGACACCTCACGTACGATGTTTTAATTTTTAGAACAAAAATGGAAAGACAAAATAATTGGTGGTGGATATCCCATAATAATAATAACATTATAGTATATATAATATATTGAATTTATCATTCATGTTTTTAAATATAAGTTAATGAAAGGATAACAAAACCAAATAAATTGAAAGAAAAATTAAAAGAACGAAAGGGGATTTTACCTCTCAAACTCCTATCCTTGAGAACCTCCTTAAAGATATTTGAAATGGTATTTTGGGTGAGAAAAACAATAAAATAACATGGGGGGAGTTATAGGTGAGGTATTTGGTAGATATTAGACAATATTTAAGGCTTTGAAGGTGTGAGTAGAAGAGGTGGTGAGGGGTAGTATTTATAGTGGAGGTTAGAGGTGCTTTTTGATTATTTTATTCATTAATTTATTATTTTGGATCAAGATTATCAATAGATTGAAAATTATAACTAAATATATTAAAATTATAAATGATATTTTTATATTATGGTCTTACATCATCCATACATTATCTATGACTCAATAATTCATGTATTTGTTAAATACTATAAATTGCCGTATTTTAATATTCACTAAAAATTCAACTATTTTAGAAAAATTCAAAAAAATAACCCTAACCATTTTTAAAAATTTATAATTTAAAATTGAACTCCATTTTATGAAAATATTTTTCTAAATATGATAAATTTAATTTTTAAATAAAATCATCATTTACTTAATAAATACTGATTTTAATATTATAATTGTTTTTATGACACTTTGAAAAATTCATTAAGGTCTCATTAAATTATCTTATAATCATAAGACAAAAAAATATTAATTTATGAATCTATAATTTTAATTTAAATAATTATATTAATTATACAATTGTAAATAAACATTTATGTTTCACAAAAATACCAACACTTAATTTATCACTTTTAAAACATTTATTTACTAATTCCATGATATAAATATAGAATATTTTCATTTATAAGATAAATAATTTTTATGTATACTTTCATAGGTGAAGTTACTATTATATTGGTCATATTACTATTCCTAATGGCCACATTACTATTCCAATGGTCATATTTTATAATATATTATGGTGTAAGACTCAATGTTGTGTGAATTATAAACTATCAAAGATGATATATTTTAAAAGACATACCATAAGATATTGGGGTGTTAAATTCTACACTCCTATAAAAATTTCATCATCAAAATTTCCAAAGTGTCACCTAAAAAGATATTTGGGTAGTTCTTCATCATAATTTCCTCTGGTTCCCACATTGCCTCTTTAATTTTATGATTTTTCAAAAGTACATTTACTAGTCGAGTCATTTGATTCCTCAATACCTATTATTTAGTGTCTAAAATTTGGATAGGCTCTTCATAGTAAGATAAATCAGGTTCCAATTCTATTCCTTCAAAATCAAGTACATGCATTGGATCTGGCATGTAATTCCTTAACAAAGAGATTTGGAACACATTATGTACTTTAGAAAGGATAAGTGGCATCACCAAATGATAAGCCACAACTCCAATTCTCTCTAGGATTTCAAAAGGTCCAATATACCTAGGGATCAATTTCTATTCCTTTCCAAATCTTAAAACACCCTTCCATAGAGATAATTTCAAGAAAACATGATCTCCCACTTAAAATTCCAAACGCTTCATTCAATTATCGACATAGATCTTTTTCCTACTTTGAGATACTTTGATATGTGTTTGAATAGTCTTTAACTTTGCTATTTTTTCCTCCACAAGTTTTGGGCCTACAAGTTTCCTTTCACCAACTTCATCCCAACAATTTGCTATACAACATCTCTTTCCATACAATGATTCATATGGTTTCATTTGAATACTTGAATAAAATATATTATTGTAGGAAAACTCTACCAAAGGTAAATAATAATCCCACATTCCTTGAAAGTCAAGTGATCATGATATCAATATATCTTCAGAAGTTTGGATCATTCTTTCTAATTACCCGCCAGTTTGAGGGTGATAAACATTACTCAAATGAAGCTCAATATCCAAAGATTTCTGAATACTTTTCAATAATTTAAATCTAAATCATGGATCACAATCATACACAATTTAAATAGGTTCTCCATAAACTCTTAAAACTTCATTAATATAGAGTCTTGTAAGGCGCTTCAATGGAAAATCCTCCCTTACAGTGAGGAAATGTGTAGATTTGGTAAGTCGATCAACAATTACCCATATTGAATCATTATTTCTTGGGGTTTTTGGTAATCCAATGACAAAATCCATAATAACATGATCCCATTTTCATGCAGGAATAGGAATAGGTTTCATAACTCTTCTAGAATGTTGTATTTCATCTTTCACCTGTTGACAGACTAAACATCTTTATACATAATAAAAAATTTCTTATTTCATATTATCCCACCAGAAATGTTTATTCAAATATCTATACATCTTAGTGATATCCGGATGTATAAATAAATTCAATCTATAATTATCGTCCAATAATTCCCTTTTTAGCTCGGTTAAAGAGGGAATACAATTCCTCTTCCCAAATTTAAGAATTTCATCCTCATACACGATGTTTGCCAACTTCCCATCATTCAAAACATTAATTTCCCATTGAAAATTCTCATCTTTAGAATGATAAATTTTAACCATTTCCAATAAATATGTTTGGGAAACCAATTGAAAAATTAGTGATGTTTCACCTTTCTTGAAAATTCCAATATCCATCTTCACTAGATTTATGAACACAAGATCCCTTTTAATCCTCATTTTGTTTAGAACTCCATGATCCTTCCTGCTCAATGCATATGCTACCTTATTTTCTTTCCCTGGGTGACATTGTATTGAAAAATCATAATCCTTGAGTATCTTAAACCATCATATTTTCCTCATATTGAGTTCTTTCCATGAGAAGATATATTTTAAACTCTTATGATCTGTATATATCTCACATATTTCACTATAGAGATAGAATCTCTATATATTCAGGGAAAATATTATAATTGATAACTCAAGATCATGAGTTGTATAGTTATATTCACGAGTTCTTAACTTCCTAGATGTATAATAATTAACTCTATCATTCTATATAATGAAATACCCAATTCCTTTCTTTGATGCATCACTATAAATCACAAATCCACCATTTCTCGATGGTAGAGTCAAGACCATAGAATTCACTAATATCCTATTAAATTATTCAAATCATTATTCACATTCCTTTATCCAAATAAAATTAACCTTTTTACGAGTAATATTGGTTAATAAGTTAGATAATCTGCCAAAATTCTAAATAAAACACCGATAATAACTTGCTAAACCAATGAAACTATGTACCTCAGTTATATTCATTGGTGTGATCCATTACTGAACTACATTTATCTTTACATGATCAACTGAGATTCCATCCTTAGAGATAATATGGCCAAGAAAATAAATTTTTGGAATCTAGAATTCACACTTTCTGAAATTACCATATAAATCTTTTATTCTAAGAGTCTCTAGAACAATCTGTAAGTGGTTGTCATGGTTCTCATTACTTTTTTAATATATCATGATATCATTAATAAATACCATAAAAAATCATCAAGATAATCCTTTAACACTTTGTTCATTAGATCAATAAAAATAGAGGGTGAATTAGTCAGTACAAATGGAATTACTATAAAATCATAATGTCCATACCTAGTTTGGAATAATGTCTTAGTAATATATTCTTTCTTCACACACAATTGATGATATCCAGATCAAAGGTAGATCTTCAAAAAATATTGATCTCTGTGAAGTTGATCAAATAAATCACCAATACGAGTCATATGGCACTTTTTCTTTTTTGTAATAGCATTTATTTCTCTATAGTCGATGCACAATCTCATGGATCAATATTTCTTCTTTACAAAGAGAATAGGGTATCCCCATGGAGAAAAACTAGGGAGAATAAATCCCTTATTACTCAAATCATCTAGTTGTTACTTTACCTCTACTAATTCCATAGTGACCATTCTATAAGGAGTCATTTATATTGGCCTTGAATTAGGGATTAAATCAATAGAAAACTCAACTTCTCACTCTAGAGGATGTCCATGTAAATCCTCTAGAAATACATCAATGTATTTATATATAATCGGTATGTTCTCAATTTAAATATTTATTTCCTCATCCATAGATTATGCTTTCTCTTCTTCCCCAAGAATTTCATTCAGAAGAGCCACTAGAGGTGGATCCAGATATGACTTAGATGATGAATTCTTCCCTCTAAAGATGAGAAATTACATACCTTCATCATGAATCATAATTTCATTCTCTATGAAATAATTTTTTCATTATATTTAGAAATACATTACATACCAAGGATTATATCAAAATCAACCATAGGTATAATGATAAAATCAGTAATTAGAGCACATTTATGTATCATAATTGGAACTACTTGACACATGTTTATTATAATAATTTTTCCTCTAGGAGTCTTTATTGATAACTCCCTTATTAAGGATAATTGGAAATAAGTAATTTTTAAAGAAAAATAGGAAGATATAAAGGAATGCGATTATATAGAATCAAATAAATCTTTATCTAAATTAAAAAATATGATTAAAGTACCTACCACCACATCTTTAGGAACTTCAACCTCAACTATTGTGATCACATAAGCTTTTCCTTGATCATGTGGCCTTTTCAGAGGCAAGTTTCCTTGACACTTCAAAAATTAATTTTCATAGTGTCCCATATCTGTACAGTTTTAGAATTGAACATTGGTAGCTTCTTTATTTCCCTTGAAATCATGAGCATGATGGACTTTCTAACCACACTTATAGAAAACTTATTTTTATTTTAAGTAGGCACCATGGTGTTTTCTTCTATAAGTTTCACACATTGGAGAATTTGCATTTTTATTATTCTCTTTATCTATTCTTTGCTCCACCACCGTCTTCTTTTCTTGTTTTCCCTTAAAGTCATAAGTCGTAGAGAATTATTTCTCTATCTTCATAGCACATGAGACTATATCTTTATATGATAAGAAAGTTTGGAAGACTAGTTCTCTTCAGAGGAATGGTTTTAAACCATCAAAGAATCAATAAATATTTTTCTTTAGATTACACACATAATCTATAACATTCCTTGATAACCTTGTAAAGTTGGATTCATACTTGGGAAATGTTTTCATCCTCTTTTTGTCTCAGACACAATAATTATCTCTCCATATCCGCTTACTGTTCACAATGGAAATATTTTTCTAAAAAAATTTCCTTAAAATCCTTCCATTACAAATTTAAAATTTCCTCCTCCTCCTTTGTGTTTTTAATTAATGACCATTGTTGATCTTCATCTCTTGATAGATGATAAACTACCATGATAACCTTATCCCTTTCATTACTTCCCATAGTGAGAAATATATTTTCTAAGTAACTTATGCGCTACTCTACTACAAATGGCCTTGTAGTCTCATTGAATGATGAAGTTTGTTGCCTCATAAAGTGATATAACATTTTTCCTCTACATCGTGGATGGGGATGATCTATATGGGTAAGGTTATTATTCATAAACTGAGTTAGCTATCCTGATATAGTTATAAGTTTCTCAGCTTTATTTTCAGCTCCTTCTCCAACATTATTATCTTGCACAAGAGATACATCCCTACATGGAATACATGGGTTGATATAGTTTCCATTTCTACCACTAGGTTACATTTCTAAACAATTGCATACACTAAATTAGTTTATGAATTTCAATGCATAATTTTTTAACTAGAAAAACACTTAACATAATTTGGAAATTTATGCATACCTAATATCAAAATCATAAGAGTGGTTTATTTCAGGAAATGTTTACTTTTAAATACTTCATAATAGTTTGTAAATAAAATGTGAATTATCCTAATAATATCCCTCAGTAGTGTGAAACTAGAAGCATAGTAAGGCCCGTTTTCTTGTACCTGGTTATGCCAAGTTTGGCTCAACACACCTTTTCAGAGTTATTAACCCTAGGTATATCTATGCCAGAACTACATCCACTTGTAGTATCCAAATAAGGATTTATTTCTAAGAATACCCACATAATCTTTACCTTACCAAAATTTTAGGATGTTTTTTAATTCTTATCCTCTAATTCAATCCTGGGGTTATGTTCCCTAATCTAGTTTCCAAGGTTTATACTAAAATTTCTCTAATACCAACTATAAAGACCAATACCCCAGTATCCTAGAGCTAGTACCTTATATAATTACATTGGTATTAAGAAAAAGTGTTCTAATCCGAAATAAATGAACAATTTAGTAGCTTTGGAAAAACAAATACATACATAAGTTTTACATTACAACTTTAAAGGAAAAACTACATAGAAACTCTATTGGAAACACCCATAAAATCCTAGATTATCCTTTCAAGTCATTTATAATATATATATTCACATCCTGGGGGAGAATAAAACATAAGAAAGGGGTGAGAATATATGATCAGTAAGGTTAAGAAATATAATGAAAGATAATATAAACATGAACAAAAATTCATGGATAATAACTAAAAACACATTCTATTAAAACATAATATTGAGCATAATATAGTAGGAATAAAATTTGATTAAATAATTACATATAAATAATCATATGATAATGAAAATTAACCATGAATATTATACTAGTTGAATAATCATATGGATTATGAACTACTAAAATCATAATGATGTAATGTATAATGTTGGACATCTAAAACATACCATCAAGGTCTCAGACAAGACATCTAAAAATAAATGGTTAATTGCATGACCAAATCCATATTTGTAAATAAATGGGCAAGGCCTCAACCAAGTCCATATTTGTTTTGTCTCATGAGACTTACTGATGCATCAAGTGTATGATCAAAATATAGATGTAAATTCTCAATTACAAGATGATGGGTGAATTGTAGGTTTAAAAAAACATCTTAAGGTTAGATTTAAACCTTAAGTAAATCTATGTTAAACAAAGTTAAACATGTTATATTCACAAAGCCCTATTTAAGAAATTTTCTTAAACTTAAACAACCTTAAAGAAAAATAAGGAATTAAATCTTAAAGAAATATTCTACATTAAAGTGTATATAATATTATTACAACCAGAGTATAAAAATATAAGAAAGTATAAGAAAGTTATAATTTATTTCTTTAAAAAAATATAGCAGAATTTAAACTTGTAACAAAAACAAGTAAATAGGTAAAAAATATTTTAACCCAATGATAAGGGTATCCAAAAACTGTGGATAAACATCTCCTGATTTATACTTTCAAGAAAGCATGTCTTACCCACCCCAGGTTAAGCCATTGATAAGAATATCCAAATCTGTCTTGATATCCCTGCAAGCCCTAAAACTTTAAGGTAGTTGGTACCTCTATCTTCCTATCCCTATAATCCCTTAATTGTACTGAACAACAATCATATTTACACAAGGTAGTATGAAAAAGTTGTTCACAGTTCGAAAAAAGCATGAGAGTCTTTTTCTCTCTAGAAATCACTTCATAGCATCACAACATGTAATGTCTAGATCTATTGAAATATTCAAATGGCTGGGGTATTTATAGGAAAAAAATCCAATGGTTATCTCCATATCCAACGGTTATTTTTTTCCTTGAATTTTAGAGGGACCTAGACACATGTCACCTAGCCAATGGTTAGTTTAAAATAGATTACACAAAATTGTTTTCTATAAGGAAATATGAAAAACTATGTCAAGTGTAAGAAACAAAAAAAATATGTAAGGAAAAAATATCATGTTTAAGAAACTAGGATCTGATAAACTTAAAGAAAAATAATAAAAAAGTAAAGTAACTATAATAAATATTAATAATCAAAATCTAGAGAAATTATAAATCCGGAGTCTGAATTCTGAGTAATTCAAAGTCTGAATTCTGAGGAATTTAGAGTCTAATTTTTGTGGAATTTGGAGTATGAATTCAGAGGAATTCAAAGTCTAAATTTTATAGAATTTGAAGTATGAATTTCATAGAATTTGGAGTATAAACTTCATAGAATTTAAAGTATGAATTTTATATAATTCAAAGTCTGAATTTCAGAGAATCCAAAGTCCGAATTTTAGAGAATTCGTAGTTTGAATTTTAGAGAATTCGGAGTCTGAAAACAGTAGGACCCGGTATCTAAGGAACTGTAAGATTCTAAGGTTTTAGATAAGGATCCGATTATTCTTATGGAAATTTAGTCTTATGAAAAATATAGTTAAACTTTTATAAGCCTAATATATAAAAGCATATTTAAGAATTAAGAAATTTTATTTCCTTAGAGAAAGAAAATTTTCCTTAAAAAAATTATTATAAAAAGATAAATTTCCTTAATAAAACGTGTTTTTGATTTTCAAAACACAAAGGAATGTAAGATTCATAAGAGTACTTTTTGACTCAACAATCTCCTCCTTTTTGGAAAGAAAAAACAAATTTTTGAAAAAGAACATAGATTTTTTTTTTCACTTTTTAAAATTTAAAATAAATACTTATCTCCCTTTAATTATGATCCATGATGAATAAGACTAAATCTCCATTAGGTTATAAAATCCCTAAGGATTATATTATTATCTTTCTTATAGAAGTTAATTCTTCATGATTAATAATATATTCTTTAAGTAATCTCCCCCTTACTTTATCTCCCCTTTTCTTAAGGAATTCTCTTATTTTAACATAATATTCTTTTGATCATTATTTTCTCCCCCTTTGTGATTTTCAAAAAGGAGTGGAAGGAGAAAAAAATGTACCTAAAATGTTAGTAATATACAAGAAAAAACAATGGAAAGATAACAAAATTTCACTATGATTGGATTTTTTACAAGGAGAATACAACAAAAGATCATATTTAAAGAATAATTCATCCTTATTTTCCTTTAGCATTAGCTTTCTAAAGGATTCCTTTAGCTTCTTCATATCTTTGTGATTATCCTCAAATTTCTTAATCAACTGACCCTAATCATGATTCTTCTTCTCGAGAACTTTATTTTTTTCTTCTCTTTACTTAAGAAACTCATCTTGAGACTTTACAAACTCTTCTTACTGTTTTAATTTTTTTCAACTCTTCCCTAAGTTCCCTTTCCCTTTCCATGTTTAGAGAAACTGAATTTATCTTTCCATTCAGGTCTCTATCTTCTTGAATTCAGGAAACTTTCTCTTTATTCAGATTTTTTTAAAGATCTGTTGAAACATTCTTGATTAAGTCATCTAACTTATCAAATACATCCTTTACTGAATCATGGAAATCATCCATGACTTTTAGATCATCAATCATTGTCTTATAAATTTTGGTTATTTCCTCAAATAATCTCATATGAGCATAACAACCAATGTGAAAATATTTTAATTCCACTTCAATCTTGATATAATTTTCCATAATCATGTTTATAGAATCTGGATTTTGATTGATTGTATACTGAATAAACTGATACCTTGAATTAATACTTGGAAATAAGGGAATGGTGTTCAGTATCTTTTTAAAATATTAAATAAAAAAATCTTGTCCCATGGAAGATGAAGATTAAGAAGAAAATTCTTTTACTGGTGATGAAACTTTATCTTTCTCTTGAACTTTACTCTATGATGATTCAACAAAACATTTCTTAGATTTCACAGCTACATCTTTTCTAGGAGAATCAACATCCAATTTTTTTCCTTTATCAACTTTAGAGGTAACCTTCTCAGCTCTCGGAGACTCATGATCACTATTTGAGACTTAAATTATCTTATCCTCATCATCAATATATTTCTCAACACATTACTTAATATCTTCAGGATTAGTAAAATCATGATTGTTGCTTTCATCATCATTAGGTTTATCAACCTTATCCTTTGCATCATCATCTTTCCCTTCTAAGATTATTTTGGTTGATTCAGCTTGTGAAGTTCTAATTGACAACATATTAGAAGGAATTTCCTTCTCATGGTATTCTTCCACAATTTTGATTACATCTTCACTTTCCTCTTCTTTTTATTAGTCTTCTTCTTATTATTCTTATTGTTGTAGTTCTTCTTCAGTAATGGGTTTTGGAATTGAAACTTTATTTCCCAGAGTTTCTATTGGAACTGATTCTTGAAATAAAGATTCTAGTAACTGTATTTGTTTAGAATATTTCTCTGTACTTTTAAGAAAAGCTTGAACAATTTTGGCTTTTGACATCTTCTTCTTCATCTTTCTTCTCAAGATCTTCTACTACCTGAATATTCAAGGCCTTAGCCTTAGTATGATCTAAACCAAAAATTGCATCTCCCTAATCCTTCTTCTTCTTCTACTCTATCCACTTGGCTACCACTTTATCAGAAAATGTCTTTTTCTTTTTTAGCTTGGGTGGAGCTGACTGAGTTTTTAGAATGGGTTTTATTATGGTTCGTTCTATTTTCTCTTATTTAGAGTTTGATTGGAAGTTTTACCTACTTCCACTTTATTTAAAACTTCTTGAATTTTAGTTTTAGGAAGATCATAAAACTCCCATGACTTAATACTGAAACCGATTTTCATCCTCCTCAGAGTTTCATCACTCAACAACATAATATTAAAGGTTTTGGGTTTTTAACTGCAAGGAATTTTAAAAGATTATAAACAAAGAACAATGATCATTGAAAAGATCTCTGGATACATGATAATCTGAGACTTAGGGGTGCCATTATTAATATTTCTGATGGTTAGGAGAATATACTTGATAAGATTTACCTTCCTTAGATTCACCAAGAAATCCATTATAAAAATATCACACTTCTTAAGGGAATCCTTATCTCCCTTTCTCAGAATGAGAAATAATTGCATCCATAAATCTAACAACTGGTATTTGGTTGTAAGGTGATTGATCTTTGGTGACTTAACTCCTTTAAGTCCTAGGCACTCAATTGATTTTTCCTTCTCAAAAATTCTTTCCTTGTCTGGAAACATGTGAGAGAAAAAGATATATTCTCCTTCATAAAGAATATACAGAATACTTTCAACTTTTTTGAAGGATAAAGAATAGGTCATACCATAGCTTTTGAAAGAAAAAATATCCCTTCTTCCTTGTTCATAAAAATTTATTGTATCATAAAACTCTATATGAAGGTCAGGATAAACTGGATCCATATTACTTGACTTGGATACACAAAGAATTCCCCAACTATTCTTCTTTATAAATTTTGAAATCAGGGAATCATACTTTGGAAAGAAATTTGGTTTGACCAACCATTCTCTGTAAATTTTCCAATATTTGAGTTCCTTGTTTGAGGCCATCTGATTTTGAGAGGAAACTTTAAGAGACATCCATAATGTAAGGAAATTGATAAAACTAAACGACTAATTTGAAGGGCGGCAGAGCTTTGGTGCAAAAACACTTGAAAAACCAACGTGGAACCCAAAAATGGGGGGCCTTTATATAGGCTTCATGGTGAAAGTTTGAATTCCTAAATCAATCTAATGGTTGTGATAATCTTGATATGATCCAATGATTGATATTAATTCTGAAGAAGGATTTGAAGATTTTGATCTTTTAAGGTTTTAAGGAAAAATCATATTTAAGGAAAATGAATCCGATAAAGTTTTCTTAAAACAAGATAGAACTACCAATAAGTAAAAATATAATTATGACTATTTAAGTAAGGAAACATACCTTTTAGATTTCTTAAAAATAATTTTCAATATTGATATGGTTCTTCTTTAAAAAATTAGATTTTAGAATTTTTTATTAAGGAAAATGTTTAAACTCAAAAAAAATTTATTAAATAAAGGAAAAAATTTCAGATTTTGAAAAAATTTATTAAACAAAGGAAAATATTTACGTTCTGAATTTTTTTAAAGAAATAAAAGAAAAAAAATTTAGGTTCTGAAAACTTTTATTAAAGAAAGGAAAAAATAGGTTCTGAATTTTTTTAAAGAACTAAAAATTCATGAAATAAAAAAACAAATGTACCCCCCTATAAAAAGGAGTTTCTTAATGTAAAGAGACAGGTTAAAAACAGATAATATTGAACATTACCTTATAGTTATCCTTCCTAACTTTTGTTTAATGTATTCAAATCTATCAGAGGGTAAAGATTTTGTAAAAATATCAGCAAGTTGATCTTGTGTTATGATAAATTGAAGAATAATATATCTTTTAAGTGTGTGATCCCTAAAAAATTGGTGCCATGTATCTATGTACTTTGCGTGAGAGTTATGTGTAGGGTTTTTTCAAAGGTAAATGAAACTTTTATTATCACACAATATACGTGTTTTGTTAAAAATAAGCCATAGTTTGTGAGTGTGTGTTACATCCACAACACTTGAGCACAACAACTTCCAACCGCTACATATTCGTCTTTAGAAATAGAAAGTTATATTGATTGTTGCTTCTTTCATGACCAAGAAAATAATGAATCTATTAAGAAATGAAAAGTTTCATATGTACTTTTTCTATGAATTCTTCATCCACCAAAATCCGTATCTGAATTTTTTTAAACAAAATCATTTCCAAAATAATAGAAAATTCATAAATTCATGGTTCCCTTTAAATAGTGAAAAATTATTTTCACTGATTTTAAATGAGATTCCTTCAAATTATATTGATATCTTACAAATAAGCATACAAAAAACATTAAGTCTAGATCACTAGATCTTAAGTATAATAAACTTCCTATCATACCTATCAAATATGTTTGATCTACTGGTTTCCCAGCTTCATTAAGACCAATATAATTTGAGGTACCGATTGGGGTACTTATACTTTTAGTGTTTCCATATCCATAATTGTTAAGAAGATATTTAATATACTTATATTGATATATATAAGTTCCTTCCATTTTTTGAGAAATTTTAAAACTAAGGGAAAATGTTAACTCACTCATCATACTCATTTCATACTCAAATTTCATGAGATTTACAAAAAAATAAATTAAATATTGCTGAGTTGATCTGAATATAATGTCATCAACATAAATTTGAACAATCAAAACATTTTTCTTATCTTTATTTATAAAAATGGTTGGATCAATAGTTCCCTTAATATAATTGTTTTACAACAAAAATCCTGTAAGTCTATCATACTAGGCTCTAGGGGCTTGTTTAAGTCCATATAAAGCTTTGGTAATTTTAAAAGCATGTTCAAGATGTTTTGTGTCTTCAAAACTGGCAGATTTTTCAAAATAAAATTCCTCTTGAACATATCTGAAAATCACACTTCATATCCATTTGAAAAAGTTTTAAATTGATGAACACTGCAAAGGCTAGTAGAATACGAATAGATTCAAGTCTAGATACTTGAGTGTAGGTCTCTTCATAGTATATTCCTTCTTGTTGATTATAGCCATTTTCAACTAATCTAGCTTTGTTTCTTACAATGATCCCATTTTCATCACATTTATTTCTGAAGACCCATTTTACTTCAATTATAGAATTTTCTTTAGGTCTTTCAACCAAGGTCCATAATTTTTTCCTTTCGAATTCATTTAGTTCATCTTGTATAGAATTAATACAATCATCATTACCTAAAGATTCATTAGCGATTTTAGGTTCTAATTGGTAAATGAATTCTAGATGTTCTACTTTATTTTTTAAATAACTTCTAGTCCTTACAGGTTGATTTACATCACCAATGATACTATCACAGGGATGATTCTTACAAAAACTCATTTAGGTTTTGTAAAACCTGTTCATCAACATAAGGTAGAAAATATTATAGGGTAAATACTTTAGAAACATTTTCTTGAGTATTTTATTTATTATAAGAATCTTCCATTAAAGGTTAATAATCAGTTTTTGAAAACACATCGGAAGATTTAGATTGAATTTATTTAAAAACAAAAGGACCAGTTTCATCAAATTTAAACTGTAATGTTTCTTCAACAGTACAAGAATTTTTGTTAAAAACTCTATAAGTATTAGAAGTAGTGGATTAGCCTAAGAAAATTCCTTCATAGTATTTTGGTGTGAACATATGTAGGTTATATTTAGTATTCAAGATGAATACTTTACACCCAAATACTTTAAAGTAATAAATTCTAGGTTTTCTACCAGTCTATAATTCATAAGGTGTTTTATTAAGAAAATGTCTGTTTAAAACTCTATTTATAGTATAACAAGAAGTACTAATAGATTCAGCCCAAAAATGTTTAGCAATAGAATATTCACTCAACATGGTTTTAGTTATATCTTGAAGAATTTGATTTATTCTTTCAACAAAACCATTTTATTGAGGAGTTATTGGAGCTGAGAAGTTATGAGTAATTCTTTTCTTACTAAAAAAAGTTTCAAAATCTGAATCTTGAAATTCTCCCCCATGATCACTATGAATAGTTATCAATGAAAGGTTTTTCTTATTTTTAACTTGGGATCTAAAAGTTTTTAAAAAGGAAAAGGCTTTAGATTTCATTTCTAGAAAATAGACCCAAGTAAATCTGGTGTAGTCATCAACTAAAACAAATACATAGTATTTTCCTCAAGTACTTCTAGTTTTTTGTAGGACCAAAAAGATCCATGTGGACTAACTATAATGCATTAGTAGTTAAAACTTCACTTATAGATTTAAATCCTGACTTATGTTGCTTTCCATATTGACAATGATCATAAAATTTTTAAGAATCAAATCTAGGCTTTAGTAGATCCTTAACAAGTATTTTATTTGAGAGTTTGCATAGTTTTCTAAGGTTACAATGTCATATTATTCTATTTTATAAAAAATATTGATCTTCCATTTCACTAAGTCAAGTTAGGTATTGGATCCTATGGTATTCTAAGTTAAGTGTATAAACATTCTTGTGCCTATGGATAGAGAGAATAAATTTTTCATTAAAATTCTGTACTAAGCATTTATAATTCCTAAAATTCATAAGGTAACCATCATAACATAATTGGATTATGCTTATAAGGTTGTGCTTAAGATATTTAATAAATAAAACATTTGAAATTAAAGCTTTTATAAGAATAATAATTTTACCTATACCAACAATTTCTCTATGAGCATTATCTCCAAAAGTTACTTTTCCTTCTTTTATCTTGATGATATTTTCAAAGAAGTTTTTGTTACCAGTCATGTTCTGGGGAAATCCACTATCTATGTAAAATATATTTTTGTTGGCACTTCCTTCATTTTCCTAAAAATAAAAGAGTTAGACTTTTGGAATCCAAAAATTCTTGGATTTATAAATTGTAGAGAGTAAAATCTTAGGTATCCACATTTTATTAGAAAAGTAAGCTTTGTGGAAACCTAAGGATTGAGTTTTATTTAAAGAAATTTTTTTATCCCAATGTCCACCACATTGACACTTAGTAAAAAAAGGATCACTTTGAGGAACAAAGTAATTTTGACTAAAAACTAGTTTTGAGTGAGTATAACCAAATCCAGAACTATTCCTAAGAGGATGAATTTGTGAATACATATTATCAAATTATTTGTTTCCTAAAGTAAAATTTGATAAAAGTTTATTTAAGGAAAATATTTCAAATCTTAGTATAATGACTAAATTCTTATCCTCATAGTTATTAATATTAGGTTTTGAGTTAGCCTCTAAAACATTTTTCTTGTAAATAACATTTTCAATATCCTTAGAAAGTTTATCCTTCTCAAAATTAACTTCCTTAAGGTTTTTAGAAATATTTTTAAAATAAATAGGTTTTTGATCAAGATCCTTATAAAGATATGATACTTCTTTTGTTAAAATAGAAATTCTATAATTTTACTTCTCTAACTTCTTTTTTATCTTACAGTTCTCATTCTCAATTAATTTAGAAAATCTAGAGACTTATTCAAATAAAGGTAAGGAATTATCTTATGAGGAAGATGTTTATTTATCTGAAGATTCATAATATTATTCATCAGGAAAATTTACATTTAAAAAAATATTGGTTAAAGATTTATCATTGTGTAACTTATCCATTAAACAATGATTTTCTATAGGTAGTCTGGCTATAAGACCAATATTCATCTGACTAGAAGATTCATATTCTGAAGATTCATTTGAAGAGTCACCACCACTGGCACTCCATGTTTCATTAACTTTCAAAACTTTATTAGCATTAGATTTTTAGTACTTCTTTCTGTTCCATTAATAATTCTTATCCTTTCTATCTTTTATCATAAGAATAGGACAACCAGGTCTGATATGTCTATCCCGTTTTCATTCGTAGAAAGTTACTTTAGCCTTTCTTTCTTTCTTCTTATATCTGTATTGAAAATATTTCTTTCCAAAAATATTGTTCATACTTTGAGCAAGATTGGCTAATTCATTCTTATAATGATCACTATCACTTGATTTAGATATAATAACCATTTTCTTAGCTTTAGATCTAGTTACCCTTTTTGAAGTATTGGATTTAAATGTAGTAGTGAAAGAAATACTTTCATTACCATTCTTATTCTTATTAAAATAAAAATATTCCTTTATTCTTATTTCATGCTGAAGAAGTGTTCCAAATAACTCATCAAGAGTGATATTAGATACTTTCTTATTCTCATAAATAGTCGTTATTTTCGATTCCCATTCACTGGGCATGATATCAATTATCTTTTCCACAAGAACTTCATCATCAAGACATTTTTCTCTCATAGATTCAAGACTATTGATGATGGTCATTAATATTTGTTGCACTTTACAGACTCATTCTTCATAAGGAAACATAAATCCATGATATTCAGCTCTTAACATAGCTCTTCTGATTTCTATCACTTTTGAAGTTCCAAAGTGTGTAACTTCAAGTTTATTCTAGATACTACTGGAAGCTTCACAAGAAGATATTTGACTATAGATATTCCTATTCATGGAACATAAAAGAGTATTGCTTACCTTGTAGTTTAGTTGATATTATTGTTTTTCCTAATTTTTGAATGTTCTGATTTATTTTTTTGGTATCATGTATTCTCCAATTAGAATTATAAAGTTTTCCACTCCAGTGTTTATAACAATAGTCTTTATTCGGTCTCTCCAGTACTCATAATCATTACCATAAAAAATTAGGGGTCTGGTAGCATTCATATTATCTATAGAACCAATATTTATTCCTACCATTCTATAATAAAAATAAAAAATATATTTTCCACAAAACTTGTTAGTAACAAGATTTTATAAAGAAATAGTTAAAGAAAAATCTTAAGAAAAATTGAACAAGTAATGTTAATTAAGAAAACTTTGATCCAGAAAACTTATATTTAAGTATAAGTATTTTAGATACCTCCTCTGATACCAATTGTAGGAGTGAAATATAGATATAGATGCTCAATTACAAGGGGGGGGGGGTGAATTCTAGGTTTAAAAACATTTCTTAAATTTAACTTTAAACCTTAAAGAAATATATGTTTAAAAAAGTTAAACAGGTTATATTCACAAATCCCTCTTTAAGAACTTTTCTTAAACTTAAACAACCTTAAGGAAAACATAAGGAATTAAATATTAATGAAAGATTCTACCTTAAAGCATATATAATCTTATTAAAATTAGATTATACAAATATAACGAAGTATAATAAAGTTATACTTTCTTCCTTTAATAAAATACAATGGAATTTAAACTTGTAACAAAAATAAGTAAATAGGTAGAAAATATTTTAACCCAAAGAGAAGGGTATCCAACAAAATTGGATAAAGGTCCCTTGATTTATACTTTTAAGAAATTCTATCTTAGCCACACCAGGGTAATACCTCAATAAGAATATAATAATATATCTTTTTATCCCCAAAATCCCTCAAAATATAAGGTATCCAACACCTCATTCTTCTTATCCTTAGAAGCCCTTGATTGTACTCAACAAAAATCAGATTTTCACAAGGCAGGCTGAACAAGTTATTTATAGTTTGCACAAAGCATGAGAGTCTTTATCTCTCTAGAAATCCCTTCATAACATCACAACATATAATGTCTATATATCTCAAAATATTCAAATGGATGGGGTATTTACAGGCAGAAAATTCAATAGTCATCTCCTCCTCTAAGGGCCATATTTCTCCTTGAATTTCAGAGGGACCTGGACACATGTCACTCATCCAAAAGTTAGTTCAAAATAGATTGCATGACATTGTTTTTTATAAGAAAATATGAGAAACTATGTGAAGTATAAGAAACAAAAAAAATATGTAAGGAAAACAATATAATGTTTAAGAAACTAAGATATGATAAACTTGAAAAAAAATATTAATAAAGTAAAGTAACTATAATTAATATAAATAATCATAATCTAGTAAAATTAGAAATTCATATTCTGAATTATGAGGAATTCAGAGTCTGTATTATTAGGAATTTAGAGTTTGAGTTTTGAGGAATTTGGAGTCCAAATTATGAGGAATTTAAAGTCTAATTTTTTAGGAATTTAGAGTCTGAATTATTAAGAATTTGTAGTCTGAATTCTGATGAATTCGGAGTCTGAATTTTAGAGAATTCAGTGTCTACATCTCATAGAATTCAGAGTCTAAATTTCAGAGAATTTGGAGTCTGAATTTTATAGAATTCAGAGTCTTAATTTCAAAAAATTTAGAGTCTGAATTTCAGAAAATTCAATGTATGAATTTTATAGAATTCAGAGTTTGAAAACAGTAATACTCGATATCTAAGTAACTGTAAGATTTTGATGTTTTAGATAATGATCCAATTATTCTTATGTAAATTCAGTCTTATGAAAAATATGGTTAAACTTGGATAAGCATAATATATAAAATCATATTTTAAAATTAAGAAATTTTATTTCCTTAGAGAAAGAAAATTTTCCTTATAAAAATTCTTAGAGAAAGATAATTTTCCTTAAGAAAACGTGTTTGTGATTTTTAAAACATAAAGGAATGGAAAATTCATATGGGTACTTATTGAATCAATATCAAGGGGATATAGCGGGGCCCAAACATCACTTACTAATTCTAATTAATTACTTATATGAATGGAGTGAGACATAAGCATTATATATATACGGAATGTAAATAAATTTCCCCAATTAATAAATATTATCACTAACCATTCTGAGTGATATGGTGAATGGTATCAAGATAGCACATCCAAATTAAAACCGATCATAAACCATTATTAAAATATGGAAGATAATATTATATAATATCAATACCAGTTAAGTATAAGATTCAATATAGGGTGCTGAAATAGATGAAAACACTCTAATAAAATTATTAAGGAATTCTTGAGAGAAATACCATTTTTTACTTTGCTAATAAGAGTTCTTTTGAAAAAATCATTTGTATTTTTCATAAAACCATATCGTAAATATGTATATATGAGAGAAGTGTGAAAATAAAATTATGTTTGAGGCATAAATGATGTCCATCTAAAGTGAAAACATGTAAAAAGAGTTTTTAAGAAACTTTAGAAATTAGACACTTCAATGCGGTTTGAGGGAAAATATAAGAGTCTTTAAAGTGGATAAATTCTCAATTTTTTACATAAAACCAAAAAAGAGATAAGATAGTTTTTCCTGATAAAGAGAGTGATTTTAGAAAAATATTGGTGTCTTAAAATATATTATGGAATGTAATTGAAAATGGGTAAGAAATTGAGAAGTTCCCTTTAACCGGGCTTGCTAATAGAGAGGAATTGAACAGAGAACCTTGTAAAACATGTATTTCCCCATAAAATAAAGATAAAATTATCTGGATACATGATTTTGGAACATATAAACTGAATTTATAAGAATTATATAAAAATAATTAAGAATTAAATTGGGGTAAAGAGATAGAAATCATAACCTGAATGAAAAATGGAGGTTTGGGGAGAATCCCTTACTTTATGTCCGAAAGCGTTCTGCACTTATACTTAATATCCTTGATAATGAAATTAGATTCATTAATAAATTAGTTAAGAACCTATTCAACATGTATTTTATATATTATAATTTTATTATGTTAATTTATGGAATTTTTGATGAGTAATAATATTTAATTTTGTTGCACATGAGCCTCAGCCTAGTTGGTGAGGACTCCTTAAGTGCATCCAAGAGACCCGGGATCAAATCCAGGAAAAGGCTAATTTCTAGGGTACTGTAGCAGTACTATAGTAGGTACTGTATCAAGAACTCTGCAAAACTGTATTAGGTACTATAGCGGGAACTGTAGCAGGAATTGTTTGGCACTGTAGCAGCCAGGAATATTCCCCCGTTGATTTGGTCCCCGAGTCCTTTAAGGCCTTCAGGTCAATAAGGCCTTCATGACACCTCAAGGCCTTTGGGCCACCTTAAGTGAAGATGAAAACCAGACAACCTACAAAGAACAATCTTTAGAAGGAGGAGGAGCAAGGAGCTTTCACCATAGTAGAAGCTAAATGGATTGCAAGAATGAGAGGGTATGAAACTTGACATCGGGACAAGCCTTTGCATGCATGAGAAATCCTAGCCGAATAGCCAAGCGAAGGTGGAGAGGTAATTTCATGATGAAGATGCTGGGGAGTAGTTCCAAGTAGTTAGTCTAGGTTGTATGTAATGTTTGAAGCCTACAGGCAATGAATTCCTCTAAGGCTTACGGGCCACATAATACTTACGCCTACTGGCCTTGTAAGGGTTTCAAATCGCCCTTTAAAAGGTGGATTATCAAAATCAATAAAAAATGAAGGCCTTTGGGCCAGTGGAGTGGATAATATTTAATTCTGTCATTCAGAAGTGTTCTTTTATTTGGTTTTCATGATTGGTTCACTTGTATACATGTACAAAAGATCATATAAAAAAGGAATAGTTATCTAGAATTGAAATTATATGTTATTAATGAACTTATAGAATATTTAATGGTTTTTATATCATTTTTTCAGATATGAGGATGATTCCTTAGATAAAGCATTAATGATAACCATTTAGATTATTTTGTCATTTTTTATTATCACAAAATAGTTTTGTTTTATTAATTAATATTATGTATATATACTATTTTCAGAATACTAAATAAGTTTTAATATACATATTATAAAATTTTTTAACTATAAAAATGGTTTTATGGCTAGCCTTGAAGGTGTAATTGAAAAACAAAATCTCATCATCCACGAAGGTGGTAAATTGGCACCCCACAGGTGATGTTTTCAGTTTTAAAACAAAAAGGGGAAGAGAAAATAATTAATGGTGGATATTACATTATAATAATAAAATAATAGTATATATAAGATACTGGAGTTATCATGATTTTTTGGATAGAGGAGATAAGGAAAGGATAATAATATAAAAGAAATTGAAAGAAAATTAAAAGAACGAAAGGGGATTTTACCTCTTGAATTCATCTCCTTGAGAACCTCCTTAAGGAACTTTGAAATGGTTTTTTTGGGTGATAACAAAAAGACCATAATGTGGGGGTGGGGGGGTTTAGAGGTATTGGGTTGAAATTGGACTAGATTTATGGCTTTGTAGGTGTGAGGAGAAGATATGGTGAGGGGTGGTATTTATAGTGGAGAGAAGTGTTTCTTGATTATTTAATTCATTACTTTATTATTTTGGATCAAGACTATCAATATTTTGAACCTTATAACTAAATATATTAAAATAATGAAGGAAAGTTCAAGATTATGGGAATACATCATCCTCACATCATCTATGAGTCAATAATTCATGTGTTTGTTAAATACTGTAAATTACTGTATTTCACTATTCACCAAAAAATTCAACTATTTTAGAAAAATCCCAAAAATTTACCCTAACCATTTTCTTATGTTTATAATTCAAAAATAAACTCCATTTTATGAAAAAAATTTCTAGATACGAGAATTTTAATTTTTAAAGAAAATCATCATTTACTCGAAATATACCGATTTTAATATTATAACTGTTTTTATGAAACTTTGAAAAATTCATTAAGGTATCATAAAATTATATTATAATCATAAGAAAAAAATATTAATTTATGAATTTATAATTTTATTTTAAATCATTATATTAATTATAAAATTTTAAATAAACATTTATGTTTCACAAAAATACCAACACTTAATTTATCATTTAAAAAAAATTTATTTTCCATTTCTATGATACAAATATACCATATTTTGATTTATAAGACACCTAAATTTTATTTATACTTTAATAGGTAAAGTTACTATTCTATTTGTCATATTACTATTCTTAATGGTCACATTACTATTCCAATGATCATATTTAATAGTATATTACAGTTTTAGACTTGGTGTTCCCTGAAGCATAAATTATTGAAGATGCAAAATTTTAAAATAGGCATTCTATAATATATTGGTGTGTTATAGAAAAATATACATAAAATTTATGGGAATTCAGATTAAAAGGAAAATTTTGGACAAACTAAAGAACAATTATGAAGGAAATATTAATGTTATGGAAGCCAAACTATAAATTTGGAGGAGCATATTTGATGATATTAAAATGGTTGATGATGAAAATATTTATAACCACTTTTAAAGCGTTAATGAGATTCCCAATAATATCTGAGGATTTGGTGAGAAGTTAGGAGACTCTAAAATTGTGAAAACTTTTAGAAACTTTTAATATTGATTTGATCCTAAAGTTTCAACCTTAGAAGATAGAGAATATCTTTCACTAGATGAGTTACATAATATACTCATATATTATGAAATGATGAAGGATCTAGCTATAATGCCCCCACAGATTTTCAGGTCATTATGTTTTGAAGGAAGTTTGATTTTTTGGTTTAGTAAGGGGTTTGTTTTGGGAAATGGGACTCATATTAGGAATTTGATCATTTTTACATCTCAAGGGTATGGTTTTGGATATGGTTCAAGGCTCGGTTAGTGGTTTGGGTGCTTGGGTGAGAGTTATATAAGGTTTTGGGTGACCTAGGAGCTGGAGGTGGCTCTAAGTTTTAGACTATGCCACAACCCTGTGAACTATGATGTGGAGAGAATTGTATCCCTTAACAAATTTTTACAAAGAGTAGATATCCATGAAACTATCCAAGGGATATTTTGTAGTGGTGTTGCATGAGGGTCATCTAGGATAACCCTTATGTAGGAGGCGAGGGCTATGATGTGGCCCTAAGGTTACACTATAGTGGAAGAGAAGGGGGCTGCGGGGCCAGCCTATTTTTTGGTGGCGAGGTAAACCACAATTGAGAAGGCCACACCATAGTGAGACATGGAGAGGGACTATGTCACAAACCTAAAGGCCATTTTGTAGTGGTGGGTTGTTTGGGGTTGTCTACACCACAACCAAGAGGTCCACACTATAACCTAAGCCTAATGAAAATGTGATATGTCACAAACCAACCTAGGTTGACCCTAAACCAGTCACCTGAGCCAATCCGTGACAATTCACGAAGGGTTTTACTAATCCCCACAAGCCGGAAACTAGTGTTGGGCATCAAGATTAAATAAGTGAGAATGATTTAGATCATGAACAAAAGATAATCAAATAAATAAAAAATCTAACTGAATACTAAAAAAATAATCACTTGTAGAGAAAAAACATATAAACTGGTAAACGTACCTCCATATGACCTCATGGGTCACCACCAAACACCAAATGAATCCCTCTTTTAGAGATATGTGAAACTGAGAGAACCTAAAACTGAAAATATATAGTAATTGTGAGCACTAAGATGCTCAGTAGGAATGCCAAAATAAACCACACCTGATTCCCAACTTCTAAAATTAAGTCATTTCTTACTAGTTTAAAAATAGGATATATAAAAATATAGTTTTCCACTCTTTTATCAAAACATGTAATAAGATTTTACTTTTAATAAAACACATTTTTCATTTCATTTTTTCAAATCAATTACCAAAATATATAAGTCATTGAAATGAATTCTTTTAAAATCCAACTAGTACCAAAAAAGGTATTTTAATATAAAATCAAAGTAAAAGTGTCATGAGATCAAATTACCAAAAGTGTCATAAAAGAAAGTAGGAACATACAAGTATGCAAAAATGGGAATTTACTAAACATATATAGAGTAATACCTGGACATACTCAGTTTAGAACCACCTACCGACATATGGTGAAGCTCCTAAGTCTATAACCAACTAGCCGCCCTCAACTGACCAATCCAGTGGCACATCCCACCTGGACTCTATGCAGATATAGGGGGTAACAACCCATATAATCAGGGTTGATTAGTAACCATCACTTGAACATCTAAAATATGCCCAATAATCCCATGGTAATAATATACTATGTAAGTAGGAGGCCCTCGCATGTGTGACTCACCTTACCTGTCGTCACCGAACTTTTCTAACCCAAACACAGACAACACCTATATGATAACCCATAAAGGGAAATCCCCCTATAGGTGTGACCAGTATATATATATATATATATATAATTATCAAAGGTTCCAACCGGACCGTTACATCATAGAAGCCTATAAAATATTTCTAAAAAATATTCAAAGATGTCAATCGGGTATTTTTACTTTCAAACCACATTTCATTCTCAAAACAACATGAAGTGCCAACCAGGACTCATACCAAGTCCATTTCAAGTACACTCACACAACATTTCCAAAACCATTTCTAAGAGGATACACCATTTTCAAATATGCAATGCCAAAATGGACTTCACCTTCTAAGATCAATTTCATCTTAAAACCATGATAAAAACATAGGATATTCTTAGGGATTCCAAAAAGGCTTCACTACTTTACAATAAATATTGAATTTATATAAAAACACTTTTATTCAAAACCTTTAAGTTCCAAAACCATTTAAAATCACAATTTCACAACCAAGGCACCACACATTTAAAAGAAAGCTTGAAAACATGCTTAAATTGAAGCAATCCATTGGAAATACTTATCACAGACTAAAGACCATTAAGGAAACAATTTTTTTTATTATTTAACATTTTAAAACAATTTATCATTAAAAATATATCAATACTTCCAAAAAAGGTTGAAGACATGTTTCAATACTAA
Organism: Viscum album; assembly: GCA_963277665.1. Taxonomy (NCBI): domain Eukaryota; kingdom Viridiplantae; phylum Streptophyta; class Magnoliopsida; order Santalales; family Viscaceae; genus Viscum; species Viscum album. Next base: position 750,049,721 of record OY728132.1, on the reverse strand, counting down.
AAAATCACATTGCAATCTTGGATAAATTATGTAAAATACGTAAATAACTAATTCTAACAACCATAACCAGATCTAAAATCATATAAATACTACATAAATATAAAATATATTCTAAAGTAATCAAGAAATTATAGATTTAAAGCTAAAGGCATGGTCATAAGGAACCTACCTCAATAATGGAGAAGACTAAGCCGAGACACTTTGGCGCTTGACAAAATAGGTGGCGACCATATGGAACCACTCTGCACTCACATGCACGTACACCCTTATATATATATATCCTTTAGTCCAAGGCGCATATTCCCCACGCCATGAGGGAATATGCCCGAGGTATATATATATATATATATATATATAGATACATACCTATACATGTGCATGACCACTAACAAGGATGATTAAAACTCCCTATATTCACATTTAGGGACTCAATACACCTTAATACTAACAAATTAAGGATGTGCGACAAAGAAGTGGGTTAGAAATCTTACCTAAAAACGACAAAAATGGAGAGAATTGACCTAAACTACCTCTATTTATATGGTGGTTACCAAAACACATACCAATGGGTCCTGAGATACCCCTTGCATACCCTAAAATTTGAAGAATCATGAAAAACCGAATCAAACCCTCACCTAGGGTTTCATCTGAATGGGTAGGGAAACGAGAAGTACAAAAATCATTGGAAAATTGAAGGATATGAGAAGAGGGTTCCTTACCTAGGATATTCAAGTGGGAATACACTATGAATTATATGGATTTAATGTTGGAGGGGTTCCGCATATGAATGGGGTCGTGCGAGGGGGATAGGGCACTAGAAGGAGGTCGTGCGAGGGATACGGGGCTCCAAAAGTTGTTTTTCAGGAGGAGGCCGACAGAAGGAGAGTGGGGTACTAGACAAGGGGGTCTCTAGAGAGAGAGAGTATCCAAGGAGGAGGGGAAGCGTGATGTAGGTGGGAGGAGGGGAGGGGTGCGACACAGGGAAGAGGGGAGGAGGAGAGAAAGAGAAAAATAAAGAAAAAAATAAAGGAAATATAAAAAATAAAATAAAATATAACTTAATAATAATAATAATAATATTCATAATAATAATAATAATAATCTCAATAATAATATTATCATAATAATTATTATTAAAAAATCCTTTTAATTATATTATATTTAATTTTATTTTCATTTAATTTATTTTATTTTTGAACATAGGCAGCTCGCACAGTTTGCGCATGGTTCACCAGAATGTGCGATAACATTGCACTAGGCACTACCTAGGTTAGTCACCCTTGCATGGTTACATACAAGAAGATACACAGTTGATCAAACCATGCTTCAACCATGCCAAATGGTACTGTCCAATGACAGACCCTCATGCACGGTTGTCTCATGGTTATTCTTCACAGTGCACAACTCATGCACATGACCCCTCATTAAAATAATTAAAATAATTTATTTTTTGAGGTTGGGGTGTGAAAATTATATCCACCATAAAAATTTCTACCCCCATAAAGCCACTCAGCTGAATGATACACCAAACTCAAATTTATGCCCAATTAAAATCGAGAGAAACTGTGAACCTTGGGGAATCATTTCACTTCACAAGTCACACCCAACCAATCAAGAAGAAACCATAGCACAAGAATGAGGGGAGAACATGGGGGGGGGGGGGTCTTCCCACTATAAAAAATTGTCTTTCACCAACCAACATGAAAATAAACCATAGTGAGATCCATGGTGGGGTCTACCCACCATTTAATAACCAACCATCTTAAAAAACATTGGAATTTACAGCATTGGACAACTCTATAACTACCAATGTGAACCGTATTGGAAACCCCCAAAAACTGATTTAGGGTTTGGACAAGGTGTACGCACCACCTGGAAGAGAATAATACCAAAAAATTAGAAGAGAAATTTAAATAGGAGAAGAATAAAACCCTACCTGAAGGGATCACACAATGGATCGGCTCAAGATCCAGCACCGGAAGATGAGAGGAGGAGGTGGTGGTGCGTCATGGGGGAGCTCTCGACATGTGATGCATGAAGAGTGAGTCTGGAATAGAGAGGGATCTGGAGAGAATAAGGCACACTGGAGGTATTCATCTCATAGGGAGGTCACACAAGAGGAAGGTGGGGGAGGGAGGGGGTGTTGTCGTGCAAGATAGTAGAAGGGGAGGGGTTTGGGGGTTGGCTGTGTGAATAGAAGGGGGGGGGGGAACATGCGAGGAATGGGGGATGGAGAGATAGATTAGGGGGGAAGGGTACACACACACACATAAACACACCTAATCATGTGTGTTCAAACCACCAAGGATAATTAAAAATCCCTATAATCATGTTTAAGGACTCAATACACCGTAATACTAACAAATTAATGATTCACAACAAAGTAACTTGTTAAAAATCATTACCCAAAACAACGAAAGTGGAGTGAATCTTCTTAAACCATATCACCTTCAGTGTTGGTTTCCAAAACACTGACCAATGGGTCCTAATATACCACTTGTATACCCTAAAATAGGAATAATCATGAAAAACTGAATCAAACCCTCACCTAGGGCTTTAGTTGAATGGGTAGAGTAACGAGAAGTTCAAAAATTGATAGAAAATTGAAGGAGAAGGAAAGAGGAACCCTTACCTAACAGATTTGAGTAGGAACCCATAAAGAATATGAAATATCTAATGTTAGAGGGGAGTCACGCATGAAGGGGGTTGCACAAGGGGGATAGGGCACTATAAGGAGGTCACATGAGGGAGACGGGGCACCTAATGTTGTTCACCAGGAGGAGGCCACCAGAAGGAGAGTGGGGTGTTGGCCAAGGGGGTCACTAGAGGGAGATTGTCCAAGTGGGAGGGGTGACATGATTCAGGTGGGAGGAGGGGAGGGGCGTGATGCAGGGAAGAGGGGAGGAGGAGAGAAAGAAAGAAAAATAAATAAAGAAAAAAATAAAGGAAAAAATTAAAATAAAAATAAAACCTATCTTAATAATAATAATAATAATATTCTTAATAATAATAATAATAATATTCTCAATAGTAATATTATCATTATTATTATCATTAAAAAATAATTTTAATTATATTTAATTTAATTTAATTTTCATTTAATATATTTTATTTTTGAACCGAGGGAGTCCGCACAGTTTGTGCATGGTTCACTAGACCATGCACTAACCATGAACTGGCCACTACCTAGGTCAGGCACCCTCCCATGGTTACCAAAAGGCAGACACATGGTTGAGAAAACTATGCTTCAACCATGCCAAATAACACTATCTGATGACAAAACCTCACACATGGTTGTCACACAGTTATTCGTAACCATGTGCATGACCCCTTATTGAAATAATTATAATAATTAATTTTTTGAGGTCAGGGTGTGACATGCTAGGAAGTGTTCCCTATGTGCATACCATGGTGATCTGTTGTGTGTGTTTTTAATAGGGTTAGATCGATAATTTATCAGTCATGCCCCATTTGGTTTTATGAGGGAGAGGAACTAAGGGAGGTTTATTTCAGCTAGCACCTCCCCCTTTTCCCCTCCCCTTTTCCCCCCTATACTGAGGGATGTTTTTGGTTCAATTCTATAGTGGATATGAGTTATGATCTCTATTTCTTCCTCCATTATTATTCCTCACTGATGTACACTCTTTTTGGTTTGATTTTGGATAGGGTTTGGTGATGATTTTCACTAGAGCATGGAATAAATCATCCAAAATGATGAGGGTTTTCTCCAATTTCATATAGGATATCCCTGGTGATTGATTTCATGCCATTGTAAGTAGTTTCGATGAAGCATTGATATAGGGTGAGTTTTTAGTTGTTATATCTCTTGGAATTAAATTATATAAGTAATTATAATTATTTATGGTGTTTGATGTGAGATAAGAGCATAGGTGGTGGTACAAGCTTAGATGAAGCATGGACAGGCTTGGTTGAGGATCGATGGAGTATGGTGTGGATGGTGACTTCTTTGTTGAGGTAGGTGGCCCCTTTAATATAAAGTCATATGCTTGTTTATAAATGGGTTTACTTACTTGAATACATCTTATGAAACTAGGTAAATGAATAGGTACTGAGAGAGCCTTGGGTAGGAGATATAGGATAGTGTTCGACCTTCTATGCTCATGACAAGTGATCTTAAGCACTTTGAGTGTTTGTGATCACTCTACCTCTATGTCTCTAAGGGGTGAGGCTGTTGGTTGAGTTTATGAGAGACCTATAAGAGGTCCTGGGATGTGAGACGAGTTGTAGGAATAACTATTGATAATATATCCATTTTATAGTGACCATTAAGATTAGTATATTAAGGGTTATTATAAAGTCTAATTGATATAGATGAAATAAGTGATGACCTCAACCAGTAGGATCATACCCTATGAATCCAATTTATCAGAGCTTCTGAGGTAGATAACATCACTAGGATTTGACATTGATCAATACCATTCTAAGATTTTACAACTAAAGCAAGACCGAAACCATTTATGGGATAAGTTCAAGATCATATATAATACTTACCCCCATTAATCCCTCCCATGAACCTTTATATACCCTCATTATGCTACCAAAATTATCATATGATTTTTCCATGACAAACATTCTTCTTGTGAATACCCATCCTTATTTTCTCTTAATAGTATTCACCTAGATGCATCTATCCTTCATTGATTGGGGAATTCCATGTATGTATCCCACACTCCTTAATCATGGGATTAAATTTGATGAAATATTATCCTATTTTGAATGATCTATATAGAACACTTATGCATGTACATGATATGAAAATGATAGGTGTGCCTATATAGCACTCTAACGCATTGGTTAATGTTTTAGTCTCATGAGATATCATGTATGAGATCATGGAATAAACCTAATCCACTATGGGAATTTCTCTATAATGTTTTGATTTATTGGTAGTTATCCTTAACCTATGTTTATGATTTCCTGTTTAATGTTGTCACCATATTCCTATGTTTCCTTTATGTTATCATGCTATATCACACATCATTATTCAAGATTATGATTTTCAACCATATTATATTACCTTGATATGACTCTTAGATCACAAGAAATACATTACCTTATTCTATTATTTTTTATTCCCTTATTGATCTTTCTAACTCACCCCTTTCTTATGTAGATCCCTAGGTTATCCCTTACAGTTTTAGAAGATCGAAGGAATACAAGAGCGTGTTTTAGAGATTTTAAATAATGTTGTTTTATTTACATTTCAAGTTGTTATTATATGCACCTAATTCCCCCAATACACTAGGATTCATGATCTTTTAGGATAGTATTAGGTGTATCTTTATCTAATAAATCATGAATTAAGGTGTGTTAAAGAAACGTTTTGTCATAGCAGTTATCAGAGAAAATTATAGATATTTTTTGGGATTAGGATTAGAAAACTCTAGATAAAGACTTAGGGATAAGACTAAACATAGTAAAATATCCCTAATTTTGGTATAGAGTAAGTGGTTTCTAAAAATATACATCCTTATCTGGATACTACAATTGGATGTAGCCCTGACACAAATGTACATAGGGGTAATAAACCTGAAAATGGCACATTGAGATGGATTCAAACATTACCTAGTGCATGACAACGAGTCTTACCACAAAATTGGTTTGAAACTTATGGGGGATATTCTTTGGTAAATTTAAAATCTCCTTATGAACCATTATTAAGGGAAAAAAATGCCTATAAGATTTTATGTTAGTAAATATATCATGGAAAACTTATATTAAAACCTAGAAATTCATAGGTTATAGAATATATGTCATTTATGAGTTGTATATTTAATGTTCATGGTTTCCTATTTATGATTTTAATAGTTTAAAAACACCCATCCCTAATTTGACCTTTATTTTTTAGTCAAAGGACAGGAATAGGAAGAACTGAGTCAACAACCAATGTGAAGAACAATGTGATGACTTCCCAAACAAGATGCCCAACCCAATGAGAGTAAGAATCAAGAAATTCATGACTATAATTTATCAATTGAATAAAGTTTTTAATATAAACCTAAATCAGGATGAATTACCAAATTCTCATAAGAAAGAGAAAGTTTCAATTGAGACCTTTATGTGACAAAGGCATTTTACTTTTAATGGATATTTTAATCCCTTAATCACAGAACAAATGATTAACTCCATTGAGAATATCTTCTTCATCCTTCATTGGTCTGAGAAAGAGAAGGTAATGCCATATTTTTATCATATGTTATGAGAATCTGATCAATGGTAGATGTTGGGTAAAAATATGAAGCTTGAGGAGGAGATCAAAGCGATGGAGTGGAAGGAATATTGGAAAATATTTTTTGACAAAAATTTCCACCATACTCTTAATCTAAAAATGGATAGGGACTTCCTTATCCTCAAGAAAAATAATGATGAATCCATTGGGGCGTATGAGTCAAAATTCAAAATACTTTCATGATAAGCCTCATGTTTTTTCATTACCCCCAAAAATAAAGTTGATCTCTTTTTTGGTGTGGTGAATATGGGTCTATGAAAATCCTTATCCATTTAAGACGTCGATAACTAAGAGGAAATTGTTCTATGTTACCTAAAAGTAGAAATGTATATTATAAAATCTGAAGGTTTTCATGGGTATAAGAAGTGGAAAATGGAGTTTCTTTCTGGCGGTACGATAGAGAAATTTAATAGTGGAAAGAAATCCCAACACACCTCTTTTCAAATGTGTGGGAAGAAACATTATAGAAATTGACTAAGGGTGGTGAGGGAATATTTTACGTGTGGGAAGGAAGAGAACCTAGCTAGAGATTTCTGATGAAAAAACCACTAATGTGGTGGAAGAAAAGAATGATCCACTACTTGAAATTAGATCTATACCAATGGTTTGGCCCCAATTGTTGGTATAAGTATCATAGAGAGACCCTATACCAATAGTTTTATCTAAACCATTCATATAGGTGCTATCTATACCAATAGTTTTGGTAAAAACATTGGTATATATTCCATAATAAGAAGCTATACCAATGGTTTGGCCTAAACTATTGGTATAAATTCTATATTAAGACCTTATACCAACATTTTTGAAAAAACCGTTGGTATAGATTCCATAATAAGACCCTATACCAACAATTTTAGAAAAATTGTTGGTATAGGTCTCAAAACTCCAAATACCTATACCAACGGTTTCGAAACCCATTGGTATAGGTATTTGAATTTTCTACATATTATTTTATCAAATAACATTGAATAAATAAATATTTAAGTTAATTTTTAATATATATATATATATATATTTATCATATTATTTTCCCAAAAATTATTGTAGCTTTGTGGTTAGGTCGTTGAAATATAATTCAAAGGTGCTGCGATCAAATCCAGCTAATATTTTTTTAAATCATCTATACCAATGGTTTTGGAAACAGTTGGTATAGGTCTATACCAATAGAAGATAGTCCAATGGTCATCCAAACCATTTTTCTAGCCTACACCAATGGTTTAGGGGGTTATAATAATGGTTCCAAACCACTAGTATAGTATTTTTTTCCATTAGAGATTCATTTAGCCCTTAACTAGTAGTATGGTGTTTGAATTTCAAGAAACATGAACATTAAGCAAGATAATTCCCTAATCCATGGTTTTTCAAAGACAATAAATTTCATAAACCTCTAAGGTAGCAAGGTAGATATTATTCCTGTAGTTGGGGTTTGGATTAGTGGTAAGCACCCCATAATACTACATGAAAAATGGGGGTTCAAAACCCATTGGACGCAGGTACTGTAGCAGTACTGTAGCAGGTACTGTAGCAATGGTGGTACTGTTGATCGGCGGGTACTGTAGTAGCGGAAGGGTACAGTAGCGGCGGCGGTACTGTGCGGGTACTATTGCAGCCAGGTTACTATTCACAGAATAGGAATTTGGCCAAAAATTTGGGCCTACAGGTTATGTAATGGGCTTCAAGCCCACTGGGCCTTCGGGCTATGTAATGGGTCTCCCTCTACCCAGTTAAAAGAGGTATTTGCTTTGATTTAATAATAAAAATGAGGCTTCAGCCCCAACCTTAAAAAAAAGGTAGATCTTATTCCATTACAGCTACTAATGTGGATCCCAAAAAATGAAGTGGTTATAGGTATGCTAGTTATTCATTCAAGGACAGTGGACATACTTTTTGATTCTGGTTCTATGTATTCTTTCATATCTCACAATATTATTATAACTATTCAAGCACCATAAAAATCATGGAAGTATAGGTATCAGTGAAAATAAAAAATGGGGAAATTATTTCATCCTAAGTATATAACTCCTCCCTTGTCATAATTTGTTGGTTGAACTTCCCAACAAACCTTGTGATACTTACTTAAGAGGAATTCAATGCTGTTCTAGGCATTGATTAAATTTCCTTATAAAAATCCAACATAAATGGTTGATATAATGAAATCACTCTTTGTGTCATGAATCACCCTCTGATTCTATATAAGTGTAAGGATATAGACAAGTCTTATTTGGTACCAACATCTCAAGCATGGATATTATTGCCTTTTATAAATAAAATCTAGCTAAAATTATTGATACTAAAGAAAATATCATCCTTTAAGACATTTTAATTGTGAAAGAATACACTGATGTGTTTCTTGAATAATCTCTTGGTCTTCCACCAAGCCAAGAGTTTGAATTTTTTAATTGAGTTTATGCTCAGAGCTTTACCAATATCCAAGACTCTGTATAGAATGGATGTTGTTGAACATGAGGATATGAATAAATAACTACATGAGAATCTAGATAAAGGGTTAATATCCTAAGTGATTTATCATCTGGCACACTATCCCTATTCATCATGAAGAAGGATAGATCAATTCACCTCGGTATTTATTATCATGAGATCAATAAGATCACAATAAAGAAAAAGTACCATTTGTCGCATATTGATGAATTTTTTTGATCAGTGACATGGAGCCCAATATTTTTCTAAGATGTATATTCAGTTAGTATATTATCAATTAAAGTTTAATAAGTTAGATATACCTAAGTATATTTTTCATATAAAGTATGAGCACTATGAGTTCATCATGATTCCATTTGGACACACTAATGCTCCAACAATCTTCATGGACTTAATGGATAGAGTCTTTAAGGATTACCTCGAAAAATTTATGGTATCCTTTATAGATGATTTTTTATCTACTCTAAAATCAAGTAGGAACATGAGGAGAATTTAAATTTTGTACTAAATAGATTAAAAATAGAAAATTTATTTGCAAAGTATAATAAATCAGAGTTTTGGTTGGAGAAAGTAACTTTCTTGGGGCATGTTATCACTTGAAAAGGGATATATATAGAACCTTCAAAATTAGAGGCAATTGAAGAATGGACAAGGCCAACACCTCTGATAAAAATCCAAAATTTACTTGGATTATTTGGGTACAATAACTGATTTGTGAGAAACTTCTCACAACTATCCAACCCCCTAACCAATCTAACTTAGAAAGGAGTCAAGTTTTTTTTGGAATGACGGGTGTGTGAAAATTTTTAATGAGATAAAGAAGAGGATAATCACTACACACATGCTCATATTACCCAATAGTGGAGAAGGATTTTTGAACTACAGTAATTCATCCAAAAAGGTATTGGGTTGTGTACTCAAGAAAAAATGACAAAGCGATATACTATGCCTCCCTCTAGTTAAAGATCAATGAGAATAATTACCCAAATAATGATCTATAATTGGCTGTGTTGATCTTTAAATTAAATATTTTGTGGAATTATCTCTAGGGGGAGAAGTGTGACATATAAAAGAACCATAAATTCCTTAATTATATATTTAAACAAAAGGATATCAACATGCACCAATGAAGGTGGTTAGAGGTGATCAAAGATTATGATTGTTAAATACATTACCATCCTAAGAAAGAAAACAAAGTGGCAGATGATTTGAGTAGAAAGGATCCCAAAACTCTATTCACAACAAGGATGTAAAGGGATATAATCATCTTAGACATAAAAAAGGATAAATATGAGAATAATAAAATTATATTCACCCTAAATTTCTCAAATAACTGCTCAACCATCCATTCTTGAGAGGACCAAGGAGGCTTTGAAGGATGATGAGGTGCAGTAATGCAAAACTTTCTCATATCCCATGGGCTTAGTTGTTTTGAGATATATACAAGGTGGTGTGGGCCTAAATTTTTTGACCATGTTAAATGTGGTATTATGTAGGTCAAACCCATGTGGGTGTAGGATGAGTTGGGAAGTCCAATTTTTTTGTGGGCTTACCCGCAAGCTTATATTTTAAAACCCCATCCATGTATCCCCCTTTGGACATCCCTTAGAACACAAAATCCATTCAAGTTTAAACATGTTTAACTTTCCTACACAATATACCTTAGGTCTTCTGAACTTCACTCTATCTTCAACATTTTAATTCCAAATATCGGCCGAATAACACCATAATTTACAATAGTAACCTCAATAGCACTCTATAATTAGCCATTATCATAGATCTATTACCTACCTCCCTTATTCAATGGAGAATTATCATTCTTTGTTTTTTGTTCAATAAAAAATTCCTTATAAAAAAGTTTCATCCCATCCATTATCAACCAGTGATCCAAGCCTCGGAAAAATCATAGATCAACATATATTATTTTCAAGTGATGGATTATCAGTACAAAAAATTATTCAATTATTAGGAACCTATATATACATCTAAATGTTTTCCATTTAGCAATAGTACTTGGCTATCTTATTCTTATTCATGTAGACTTAATTTTGGGAATCTTCTTTAGTTTAATGGAATCAAAAAACACAACAAGAATTGGTGAATTTTCCTATCATCCTTAGTATTCAAAATCAGGTTCTTCAGTTCATATATAGTTCTGCCTCCTCCAATGATGTCATTTTCATCTGATGATTCCATTATTTTTTATTATCCAGAGTATTTGATTTATACACTATTTTTTTCACTTTATGTGGGTTGATTAGTCTACTGATAGGTTTGGGTCATGTTAGTGAACCAACCTAATCATGAGGGATAGGTTATGGGATGATGCGAGGCATGAATGATGAACCTTTCCTTGAGTGACAGGAAATGGGTCAATATGTGGATGTATGATTGTGCCTTGTTCCTTCAGGTAGTGGGTTGATGTTTTGGATGATGTCCTACCTTGAGTATTTGGGTATGGGTTTGAAATTAGGTATAATGGCATGAGATGGGTGAGATGATGATAAGAATTCTGACATGGCACCAAAGAAGGTATGATCGAGTTCCATAGTGGTCTGGTTATCAAACAGTGACCTGACACATAGGGATTCATGGTGACTTGGTTAGCAAAAAACATAAAAGGAACTTGTGTGATGTGTTTATTTTATTTCCTCGAGCATACAAATATATGATAACATATACTATGGGTGGTTAGTGGGACCTTATTGAGATGTATATCTCATACACTATATGAGAACTCTGGTGCGTGTTCAAACCTTATGTCTTCTTTCAGGTTAAGGACAAGACATGTAGTGGATCAAGCTAGTGTAAATCAATGGGTATTTGGAGACAGGGTGTATTGAGGCTTGAGGATGGAACTAGGTCCAGTGTGTATATCCTATTCTTTTTTTTATTTTGTATACAGGGTTGGCTCAGTGGGAGACCAATGTATGTTTATATGACCACGTGTCTCTATGTTTCATTCCATATGATATAACATTTTGTTTATTGATTACATATAATTTGATTATGCTATGTATTTTTTGGTTATTTTTGGATATTTTATACTTTTATTCAAGGGAATAGTTTCTTCATTATATTAATTAATCCCTCACTACTAGTCGAAAACCTCTAGTGCACAATGAGGCATGGTTGAGGCAATACGACACATCGATTCAAATGGTGGTTCCAAGATAGGGTGTCACAAAGTGGTATTAGAGATTTTATTTTGTTTTATGATTTATAGAGATGGTAGATATACAGTCTAGAAATGTGTCCATGCTTGTTATGGACCTCATAACTATGATTCATGAATGCATTTCTGGTGGGAATTTTTGGTTACCATGGTGATGATGTTACTATTCTTGGTTTATAATATTATGGATGATATGTTTATTGAATATGATGGGTTTACTAGTGATTTTTTATGGTTTTGACTCCTGAACCATTATAAATAGGCTTGTGTACATGCATAATATTCAACTCATAGGACTCACATGACATATGTCTATTATGTGTGATTGTTTTTACTGATGAGGGGTTTAGTTGTTTAATGTGTTAATAATAACTTATATGGTATTTTCCTATATAACTTGTTGGTTTAATTCTACTTAACTAAACCACATAATTTTCTCTGATGATATGTCATGTATATCCTGATGAAAGAGGTTCTCTATTGATGGAAATACAATCCCTTCATTAAGGGATGTTTAGAGACCCTTAGTGGGTTGGTATAAATATTTTATGTCTAGGTGATAATTTGATGTGGGCATGAAATTATTGAGGGGTGATATGAGTATATTCATGGATTTCCTTATAGATATGAATATCCATCAGTGTTTGTTGTGAATAAATGAATTAGTGATATTCCTTAGGATGTGACGTTGATCTTAAAAGGATCTTTTGGTATTGTGGTTGGTTGAAGAGGGTAGGATTATTTGGATTATTGGCTTATTGGTTGTGGATGTGGTGAAATTGTGTGTATATGCTCATGGTTTTGGTATAATGATCGTATTGTGGGTGGTCATTTAGTTAACCTTGGAATGGGTGAGATACTTTGGACTATTGGATGCGACTAACATGTGTGTGGGGCATGGTAAGAAAGTTAGGTTTGGAGATATGTGGCTCATGGGAGCATGAGTTGGGTGTGTGAAAGCATAAAATTATTGGGTTTGGGTCAGACTAATTAGTATCATGCATGAGAAACTATGGGTGGGTTCTCTATGGATGAGTAGAGGGAGAATTGGTGCGTATTTTTTTGGGAAAAGTCTCGATCTATGAGGGAAGGTTCACACAAGGTATGCAAAGTGTCCATTTTTTTTGTGGGTTGGTGGAACGAGTTGTGTGTGTCTTTGTTGAGAATTTTTTGGGTTGTAGATAAGCTCAAGTGGAATGGTGGTGGTAGTGTGTTGGTGATATATTATTGGGAATGACAGCTTAGGGTTTTGGTCCTTGATAGGGTTCTTATTAATGATGCATTTTGTAAAGACCTGTTTGGATTGGTGATTGATGGAAAGTGTATGGGAAGTCATATTGTGGGGAGCACACCATTGGATATTAGAGGATGTTGTTCTTGGTATGTCGGATATGGGAATCATTGGTGTTTTGTGATGGTTCTTGGGTAATAGTGATATGGACACGTCCATTCATTGAATTTGATAATGGATAGAACATGGATTGAGAGACTAGGTTTGGGTTTAGTGGGGTGATGATAATGATACTGCTTCCTCATGTTGGATGGGTCATGGGTGTTGTGAGACTAGTCAATGGATAATCAAGGTGGCACTGGGATACCAGTGTGGGGTAAGATATTATTTTATATGGTTCCCTATTAAATACCATATTCTGAGTTTTGATATAGTCTTGTGAGGATTTGATGTGTTGGCATCAGTATCAGGGTGGAGTTAGTGTAATTAAATAGTGAGTCTGATTAGAGGTGTGCCGGTGCTTGGGGTGAGAACATAATGCCTGGAATAGATGGTTAGTGAACCAACCATATAATCACACTGAGATTTTGGTTTTAAATTTTGTGTGTGTGTTTGGATGATCTCATAACGTCTCCAAGAGTTAAGGTATCATGATCAGGTGGTGTAGTGACACATCAGTAGGTGAAATTGAGTGTGTTTAAAAAATTTGTCCAGAAATGGTATGATTTGTGTTATTACTTGGAGTTGGATGTGGTGAGGTGTAAACCACATTGAAAAAATTATCTAGAACATGTTCGGTGAGTCAATGGACCACTAAAAGTATTTTTTTGATACGGTCATTCCTATAGCGAGGAGCACCATAACATGGAATTAGACTTTTTGAGTGAAGTCTTATGGTGGGGAGCACCATAAGATTTGGGATGAATTGTTTTAATACACCATGGTGTATTAGAAGATATCGGTGTGGTTGAACATTTTCTTAGTTTTAGTGTTGATAGTGAGTAGAGTGCCTAACTTCTATTGAATAATGTGCTTGGTGTTTGGATTTTCACAATAGAAGCATGATTAACATTTGAAGATGGAACAAAAATATTTATTAATGAAATGAAACTAATGGTAAGTCAGGATATGTGTTTCAAGGACTACCATGGATTTTTTGGGATGTGAAGTGTTATGGTGAAGAATTTGTAACACTCCATAGATTTTTTAGGTTGTTATGTTTTAGGGGAAGTTTAAACTATTGGTTTATTGAGGGGTTTTTTTTGGAACTGAGAATCATATTAGGAATCCTAGAATTTTTAAATCTCAATGAGATGGTTTTGGACATGGTTTAAGGCCCAGTTGGTGGTTTAGGTTCTTGGGTGAGTGTTAGAGACGGGTTAGGGTGACCCAGAAACTGGAGGTGGTTGTAGGTTGCAAACCACACCGCAACCCTATGCACTATGGCAAAGTGAGGGTCATGACCCTTTATGAATTTTAATGAAGGGGATAGTTCCATGATGAAACCCAAGGTATACACCATGGCGGTGATACATGAGGGTTATACTGGATGATCTTTATGCAGGAGGTGAGGGATACATCGCTGCCTCCAGGCTCCACCATAGTGGAGGAGAAGGGGGTTACGGGGTCATCCTACCTTTTGGGGATTGATTGCATTATATCTGAGAAGGATAATCTATAGCATGGAATAAAAAAGACTATGACATAACCTTTAAGGATATTCCATTTTGGTGGGATTCTAGGGTCAGCTATGCTATTACAAGAAGGGCCACACCACATCTGAGGCTTGGTGCTAAGGCACTATGGTATGGTCCTTATAACCATGTCGTGGTGGTCTATTGTGAATATTTTTTTTAACAAGGGTAGAATTATAATTTACTGGTCACCCCCTCAGGTTTTAGGAGGGATAGGTGCTCGAGGAGGGCTATTTTTTCTGACTCCTCTCTCTCTCCTCCTCCCCTTGGACCCCTATGATGGGGTGATATTTTTGGTGAAATTATAAAAAGGATACAGGGTAAGGTCTCTGTTTCTTCCTCCATTATTATTCCATGTTTAATTCTAATATTTTTTGTTCTATTTTAGCTATGTTTTTGTGATGATTTATACTAAATCATGGTGTAAATCATTCAGAATGATGAGGATTTTTCTTGTCTTACATAGAGGATGTCCCAAGAGGTTGATCACATGCCATTGGAAGCAGTTTTAGTGAATCATTGATGAATAATGATTTTTAGGCTAGTATGCCTCTTGGAATTCGATTATATAATTAATTATAATTAATTATAATTAATTATTTATGGTGTTTGATGTGAGATATGATTTGGGGTGGTAGTACAAGATTATAAAAGGCATGGAAAAGCTTGGATAAGGCTTGACAGAGCTTATCATGGATGGTAATTCCTTTGTGGAGGTAGGTGTTCCATTTAATATAAAGTCATATTAATTTTTATGCATGATTTTTCTTACCTACATGCATTGAATGTGATTAAGTAGATGGATAAGGATCAAGAGGGCCTTGGGTAAGAGAGATGTGATAGATTTTGATATCCTATGCTCGAGACAAGTGATATTTATCACTTTGAGTGTTTGAAATCACTCATCAACTACATCACTAAGAAGTAAGGGCATTGGTTGAGTTAATGAGAGACCTTTAGAAGGTCTTAGGATGCAATATGAGTTGCAGGAATAACGCAGATGGTTCCCTATGTCTATTTGGGCTGTCATGAGGGGCATGGACCTGAGAATGACCCATGAGATAACCTTACGTCTCATGTGTGGTGGTGAGCTACCTCCTGAGGGTAGAGTGTCACTTGATGAGTTTTAAGAGTAGGAATATCCCTTTGGTATGGATGTTGTGTGATAGAGAGGGTTTTCCTCTAGGTGATGGGTTGAGCGGTCTACCTTAGGTGATGTGAGACGAAACCCGAGTGTGGGTTGTAGGATTTGTTTAGGGACTTGACATAATGTATCCAAGGTTTTTGGGATGAGATGACCCAGGATGGTCCCTAGGGTATCAGTTTTGGGTTGGGATGATTATTTAGAGGATAATTGGACCTCGCATCCTAAGTCAAGTGAAAGGATGTCCCTACAGTCTATAGAGTCACTAGGGGGTGACAAAGATGAGCTAGAATCGATAAGAAAATAATATGTAAGGATCGAAGGACCTGGTGAAAATCCTCACAGTCATGATGAGACATGTTAGTGGTGAGGGGCTAGGCCTTGAGAGACCAACACCTTGGGATCATCTTGTGAGTTGTGCGATGGGTTGCAAGGCCTATTTACCATGCATGTGAATGTTTGTGCTTGTGATAGGAGATTGATGTTGGTGGGGGAGTAGATCCTAATGATTGGACTATGCATGGGTGGGATATATAACATTAATTCCATGAGTGAGATAGAGTTATAGTGTGTATATATTCAAGCCATATCTTGAGTGTTAAGGTTGTGGTTATAGAAGGAGAATTTTCATTGAGTGACAGAGCCTAGCCGACCATGTCTTGAGTGAGAAGGTATGGGTTAATGCATGATCAAGGTAACTTTCCTAGAGAGTATTGGGTTGTGGCATATGAACTTTTCTTGATAGGCTTGGTTTTTGGTAGTGGACTGCCCTAAGTGAGAGGGATAGGTCATGGGATGACGCGAGGTGTGACCGATGGACCATTCCTTGAGTGAAAGGTGGTGGGTTGGGATGTGGATGCATGACTGTGTCCTATTCCTTTGGGTAACATGCCAAGGTTTTGGATTATTCCCTACCCTAAGTATTTAGGAACATGTTTTATATCAAGTATTATGGAACAAGATGGATGATTCAACAATTAGAATTCTGATATGGCACTAAAGTAGGTATGATCAGGTGTCATGGTGTTCTGGTTAATACATGATGACTTGAAAGACATGGATCCATGGATACTTGGTTAACACAAAAAATCCAAGATGCTTGCATGACATGTTTATTTTATTTTCTCGTGTATACAAGTACATGATGTTGTATACTGGGGGAACTTAGTGAGACCCTATTGTGATTTATTTCTCATAAATATTATGGTCACTCTGGTGCATGTTAAAAATTTATTTCTACTTTCAGGTTCATCATAAGATGAATGGTTGATCAGGATAGTATAGCTTGATAGGTATTTGGAGATATGTTTTATTGAGGCATGGGTATGGTAGTAAGGCTAGTGCGTGTATGTTTTTCTTTTGTTTATTTTGTATATGGGGTTGACCTAGTGGGTAACTGGTGTATTTTTGTATGATCATGTGTTTTTATGTTTTATTACATGTAATTTAACATTTTTTTATTGATGATGTATACTCTTATTATACTGAGGATATTTTCGTTATCTTCTTCTATTGTGTACTCTAATTCGAGGGTATAGTCTCCCCATTGTATGGATTAGGCCTTCACCATTATTCAGTAACCTATGGCATACATGGATGCACACTAGAGGCCACGTGGACCACCGAATCAGATGTTGGTTCTGAGGAAAGGCATTACAACATCATTTACTAATAAATAAAAAGATAAGATAGCCTTTGAGGGTATGAGAAAACATAAAATCAAGGGTGATGAAGAAGAAGAATCAGGTAATTCAAATAATTTGGAAGATGATTAGGACATAAATATAATTATTTCCATTATATCAAAGAGATTCAAAAAATAATAGTGGAAAGTAAATGGAAAGAAACTTTTAAGGTTCTACAATTCTAATGGGATTGGTCATTTTTACATAAATTGATCAAAGAAAAATATTGATGTGGTTAAATTAGATAAAGAAGATGAGAATCCAAAAAAGTATAAATGGGGTATGAGTAAGAAGAAGTGTTCTAGTAGCAAGAGAATTAATTTATTGAAAAATAAATAATAATATGTATCATCATCAAACATCCAATTAGAAGATGATTTTTTATGGGTCATGTTAGAAAGGGCTTTGATACTTCAAGTTGTGATGACGATAAAGGAGAACTAACTAAGCTGGAATATATATTGAAGAATGAGTTAGAAGATTGTTTTGAGTAGAAAACACAACATAAGAAGGAGAAGAGAAAAATGATGAAAGAAAGATAAAATATGGATAAGGAAAAAATAAGGATATATTAAGAAATAATCATATTATATTGATGAGATCAATAAATACAAATTTAAAGTTTTTTATCAATAAAATATGACAAGATATCTTGAATAGAAATTGATTGTTAGATAATAAGAAATTTTCAAGTCATAATCAAAGTGTATTAATTCTTATAATGATTTAAAAAATATCAGAGAATATTTCACCAAGTTATTTAATGTTAAAGCTGATCCATCTTAAGCAGTAGAAAATAGAGGTCCATAGAAGCAGGTTCATTCTACTCCTAATAAATCTCAAATTAAACTTGTTATCATTAACAATTTAGGTCTTGAAACTAAACCTAAACCAATTAGGACCAAGAATACTAGTGATAAATCCTCTTAAAAATTAAATTAAGAGAGTAATATCTTAATAAAACCACTAATCCTAAGGAAAATATGGTATTAATTTGAAGTATAACCACAACAAAAAAATTTAGGAAAAAATTATTATCATTATGGAAGATCATAGTTCATAGGATACTACTGGTTTCATGGAGTGTTTGGGAATAAATACTACTCATTATAGTTCAATATTTCATTAACTAGGAAGAGGAATAAACCAATGGGGAGATATTCTAAGAATATGATAATAAATTTTCAATGAAATCAATATATGAATAGGAATTCATATAATCTTCTAACATAGAAAATAATTATGGTGGATGTGATCAAAGAAGCCATAGAGTTGACAATTTCATGACTAACCTACCCAGATAGATTTCACATGGTGTGAAAGGAAAGAGAATTCATAAGGTGAAGGATGAAAAGTTATGTCTTGATGAGACTTCCAAGAATCCATGTGAAAAAACAAAGAAATCTAATAATGGTAAAAAAGTGTGGTTAATTATTTTTTTCATCCTAATTAGAAGAAACTAAATAAATGGATAAATAATAAGAAAATTCTAGTGCTAAAGGAAAATAAGTTATTTCAAATGAAGAGATTGAATTTCATGAGAGATTATCTAAAAATGAAAACCTAAAGAATAAAGATAACATGTGTAGAAGATGTCAAAAAGTTGGATATGGTATAAAAGATTATATGACTATCCTACAATCACAAAAATAATTGATGAAAAAGATGATGCAAGAACCAAGTAATTCATTTTAATTGATGGATGATGTGAATAATTAAACTCCACACAAGGAAATAGTTTAATGGAAGAGAATTCCCATGAAACTAATGAAGGTTCATAATATGAAAGGAATCATGAATAATTCATCTCAAGTTGAAATTGAAAATCATGAAGGATATTGGTTGAGATATAACTCTAAACCTTTCTATTTTTACCAAGGAACTAAGAGTTTCCTCTTTATTACCTTGTTTATTTAATTTGTATTAATATGTAGGGAATTGAATTAGATTAATTAAAGGGGAATCAATATGAGTGTTTTAGTAATTTTATACTAAGAAGAGGAGATCAGCATGGAATTCCATAACTCTCATGGTGATGAATGGAGTGAATCTATTTATGGGGAGATTAGAAGATAAATATATTATATTTTTATTGTTTTATCTGAATACTTAAGGTGGTTTCTATAATTCATAACAGATCTTGAGAAACTAAGGTATGGAAATCACTTTCCTATTTTGGTTTTATTGAATCTAAACTAATGTATTAAATGGGGATTTGTTGTTACACTAAAAAGGGGGTTTATTGAAGAGGAAATAAATCATTTTTACACTTGAATGTTTCTAATTAATTTGTTAAAGATGAGTTCATGTTTTACTTTTCTGGATAAATTTGTGTGTACAACCCCTAAAATGAGAAAGTTTTGATAATATCACATTCTGAACAAAAAATAGAAAACTTTGATGTATAAGTTAATTCACTCTTATTTTTTAAACCAAATTTACCAAATTTACATAGATTTGAATGAATAATTTCCTATTGGTTAGACACATGTGATCTCATTCTTTTATCAAAGTATTGGGTCAAGTTTTAATTCAGAACATATATGGAAAAATGTGTCTTGAAAGTATCAAAATATATTTAAATATGTGAAGACCATACCCTATGTTTCCTTTGAATTTATTATCAATAAGGGGAAAACATTGAATTTATAAATTCAAGTAATATTGATTACAAATTTAAAGGGGAAGATTGAAAAACCTAAGTGAATGGTTTAAGAATAAATTTTGAATTTATTGTCAATATATCATGAGGAATAAATTCAATATATAAGGAAGATAAATGATGAAGGATTCATGTGTTACTTCTTTAAGAAGAAAAACTGTACATGTAATGAATTTTGAGGTGGTAATAATGTTTAAGACATATGATAATTATATTTGGAGATAGAACATCATTTATAATAGTGGTGAATCCATTCAAGGATGATTCAAAATGAAAGTTTCTATATATGTGAATAAAATCTCTCAGGTGATTTTGTAAAAGTTAGATTGTGGGTATGAGTTAAGAGTTGTAGTTAAATACTTTATTTTGATTATTTTATATGGTGAATTATAAAGAAAAGTTTTTTGAGAAGAATTTATTTATTAAGATGAAAATTTATTTTTTGGAAAAAGAATTAAATGTTTCATAGTATTAAATAATCGGTGCATAACAATAATACTATTTCAAGATTCGAACGAGCCATGGTAGTAGTAGGTGAAAATAATAGAGGTGGAAAAGTGAAGGATTCAGCGCATGTAGGAAAAGAGAGTTTAGCAGCCACACATGCAGGTCAGCAATATGGACCATGGGAGAGCATGAAATCCCAGAGACATACACAACTAGTGACACCACACCCGAGATAATAAATAATTGTGGAGTCTTGTTGAAATACCTATATGGGGAGTTCTCTATTTGAGTACCATATCACTTTAAAAAATGTGCATTGTAGGATGAGTTAAATGATGATGTATTACATCATATTCCTCCTCTAACCTATGGTTTATGATCAAGGCTCTCACATCGAGTCTTTTGTGTTTCATGTACTACATGTGATCCCCATGCATGATCATGGAAAAAACTAAAAAAAGAGGGTTTAGTGATGATTTTTTACTGCTAGTGGCATCCAAATATTTGCTTAAATTTTTAGCGGTGGTTACAAAAAGTACTGCACATTTTACGGTCGATAATCATTTTGTGACGATTTATGTAGTTTGATGGATGTTTTTATATGTGTAGTTTTTTGGGTACTTAGCAGAGGTTATTTATTCATTTGAAGATGGTATTTTCTGAAATAATAACCAATAGAAAAAATTTAAAAATTAACTTAACCACTACTAAATATATTATAGGCGATTAACAGAAAAGACTGCTAAATAGAAAAAAATAAAATCTATTTATCAGTAATTTTCATAAACCACTGCTAAATATATTATAGATTTTTTAAAATATTAAATAAAAATAAAATGTATATAAAAAACTTAATCAGGGAATAAACTAAACTATTTTACTTATGCAACCATACATCCACAGTCATATATATACAACCTCAGTAAAACCATAACCTCAATCGAACCATAACCTTATTAACCAATATATACATAAAATATGTCCAACAACCACTATTAAACCATAGCCATACTTTTATCCCACAAACTTCACTACATCCATCTACCTCCATAGTTACAATTATTATATAAAAAACTGACCACATCACATCATCAAATAGAATAAAAATAAGATAAAAATCATAATTAAACATAATAAATAATAATTACAATAGAATCATTGATAATATTTAACCATACCACAAAAACTAAGAACCATCACAACTGCCTTATAAAGAATGTCATGGATTAGAATGGTAAACCTCATACTGCTAACATATGTCACTTATAATACAAACTAGAATATTTAATAAAAGAAATACGAAATAGAATAGATACAAAATTTATTCATAGTTTTGCACATAACATTTTTTATTTTGTTAATTAATAAAAATACATTTTAAAATGAAATAAATAATATATCATGATTAAAACTTTAAAAACATAAAAATACCTATTTAAGATATGATTAAACACTTGGAACTAAAAAGGGATAAGTATATAATAATATAATAAATTTTTAATCTAATTTGTGGTGTGCTTGAAATTACTCAATAATTTTTTAAATACTTTGATATGGTAACATTTACTATATTTCATAAATAATTCAATGGTGGTTTTTTCTATGATTTCATGTCCATATAAGGTAATTTCCTATGGTTTTGACTATTATATGCACATTATAGTGTTTTAAAAAACTAAAAACATGTTTACATAAATCCAAAGAAAAATTTAAATCATATTGATATGCTATTAGTTACAAAACTTCAAAAATAAATCTATGGTTTTTTCCTATGTTTTCATAGTCATCAAATGCTATTTTCTTGGTTTTGACCCCCTGAAACACGTTTTTAAAAACTTTGGTATCTTTTAAAATTTATTATTGAGTTATTTTGAGAACACAACATGTTGGATGGATGTGTTGTCTTAATCATAAAAAAATAATTCAATAGTGGTTGTTCCCTAATTTCATATCAATCTGAGGTATTTTTTAATGTTTTTGACCATTGCACGCATGTTCTAGTGATTCAAAAAACTAAAAATGGATTTTTGAGCATCCTGGGAAAATTATAACTTGTATTGACATTTAATCCATTCATACATTTAAAAAATAAATCTATGTTCATTGTTCTATGATTTCATGGTCGTCCAACACATTTTTCTTGGTTTTGATCACCTAAAAAATGTTTTTAAATACTTTAGTATATATTAAAACTACTAATTGAGTAATTATGAGCACACCAAACATCATATGAATTTGTTTTTTATGAATAAACATAAAAAATAATTCAACATGAGTTTTACCATTTTTTTACATCAATACGAGGTCATTTTTTTGGTTTTGATAGCTACACACACACTTTACTGTTTTAAAAGACTAAAAGCACATTTATGGTCATCTTGGGAAAATTATAACTCATATTGATGTGAAGTCATTTCCTACATTTCAAAGATCTATATACAGTAATTTTCATATGATTTTATAACCATATACTTCCATTTTATTGGTTTTTACCCCCAACACATGTTTTTAAAGACTTTGGTTTCTTTTAAAACTGCTTATTGAGTCATTTTGAGAACACACATCATATGGACATGTTGTCTACAAATAAATATAAAAAATAATTCAATAGTGGTTTTAACATGATTTCACTTAAATATAAGTCTTTTTATATGGTTTTTACCATTTAATGTACATTTTCGTGTTTTAAAAATCTAAAAACACATTTATGGGAATCCTAGGAAAACGGTAACTCAGATGGACATGCCGTGAATTAATACATTTTAAAAATAAATATATAGTTATTTTACTATTATTTTATAGCTATATGACACCATTTTATTAGTTTTTGACTCCATAAAACATGTTTTTAAAGACTTTGATATCTTTTAAAACTACTTATTGAGTCATTCCAAGCAGACCGCACACCAGATGGATGTGTTGTTGTGTGCGTACACATCAAAAAAAATTAAACAATGGGGTTATCATGATTTAATTTCAATATAAGATTTTTTCTATAGTTTTTACCATTACATGAATGTTTTAGTCTTTTAAAACATTAAAAGTGCATTTATGGGAATCTTGTGAAAACAATAACTCAGATTGATGTACCGTTGGTTCCTACATTTCAAAAATAAATCTATGGTTGTTGTATTATTATTTCATGGACACAAGACACATGAATTTGTTAGCATGACTTTAAGTGTGTGTTTTCAATATAAGTGTCATTTTACTTTAAAACACCTATCAGATAGTCAAAATTGAGAAAACGGGATTAGATTGTTTTCAATCTTTAGGAAAACAATCTATAATTCATTTTTTATGTGTATGAATAAAACTAACATCAATACAACACATGATGTTATTGTTATGACTCAAAGTTAAAGTCTTCAATATAAAAGGTTCATTTATTTTAAAATTTCTAATTTCCAAAACTGAGTAAATGAGCTCAGATTATTTTTAAACTATAGAAAAATTATATATAATTCATTTATGATGTTTAAAAATCAACCACACGTCAATATGACACATAAAGTGTGTGGTATGAATCAAATTGAGTGTTTTTAATATAAGTTTTATTTTACCTAAAAATAAGCTATGTATCCAAAACCAAGAAAATGATCTCAAATTTTTTAAACATTTGGATAATAATCCATAATTCATTTTTGACATGTATGAATCAGCTGCACATCAATCCAACACATAATGTGGTCAGTATTACTCAAGTTTCTCTCAATTTTAGTCTTTCCATTTGATATTTATTTTCATTTCATTTCCTGTTTCATGATGTCTTAATCAAATTAAGCTATTTTTGACTCAAAAACTTACAAACATCATATAATTCTATGAAAAATCATATGGTTTCTATCAGTATAATTCTAAATATTTGATTTTATTCATAGAATCCTTATATTTATAAAAATTCCTAACTATAGTACCTTGCAAATATTATTTTTAGGGGATTATCTTTGAGATGATAATTGAAATAAATAATCTACATGAGTGTTGTAGGCTACTTTATATGTTCTTTTCAAATGTGTGAATGATATATGGAGTTTAGAATTTACCTTAGTAAGATGAGCTATAAGATTGAAAATTTCCTCAGGAATTTTTCATGTCATCCTATGAAATATAGAAACTAAAGAATTTTTCATTTCCAACCACCACTTATCATGTGTTTTCATATAAGAATAATGTTCTTGTATATTTTTTTTCAACCTTGAAATTTATCTTTGTGCTTATCGATCAACAGAACTACTCAAACCCCCACTGTGTGTCATTAAATGATGATATTTCCCTACCAAAGACAATTGATGGAGTGGGACCAAAACCCATCCCCTATACATTCATGAGATTCTCCTTCCCTAAAATAATAATAACCACATAATTCTAGGAAACTGATGATAATTGTGAAGGTTTCACATCCCAGGCTTCTTGAATTTTAACATGTTAACACAACAATATTAATAATGTTTTTTAAATTATCTTAACTTCATAGTATTACACAATTCATAATTTTTTCATTTTTATTTAATGTTATTTCATTACTATAAATACATAATAATGGAAAATAAATTATAAGAACAAACAAGCCTTAAACATAATTAATTTGGGCCAGCTGCGTGGATCAAACGATTCCAATAGATCTAATTGGAACCATTTAATACATGTAGACGACCCCATTTAATTATATTTAAATTTTTATTGTTATAATATTTTTTTCATTATTATGTTTTTATATTAATAGAATAAAATTAAATAGTAATGAAAATTTCTTACTCTAATGTCTCTGGTAGTTTCATTCACAAAACAACCGTTGGGTTTCTTATGAACACTAAGAAGAATCACTATTCATCTAATAGAGTGATATAATTTATTATCCTTTATAATAAAATATATAAAATTTAGAAAAAAGCGTCAAATTATAATAAAATAATATAAATAATTATGGATAAAATAAAACCAAGATTGTTATTTTTCTCAAAAAAACTCTGAGACCCAGTGATATGAGGAATGAATTATTTCTCACAATTCATAGTATTTTTTAAGACAATTCTACACAAAATATCAAAATTAATAAAAATTACAATTTTATTGTTTTCATATTATTAATATACTATAAAATATGAAATTAGCTCATGTGATTAATCTATGTTAATATTTAAAAACATCTTTCACTACTCATGAGAAACTCATTCGAGCACTTTCTTATACATTTTTCAAGATATCAGAGATGTGTCATTAAACTTGTGCCATAATCATCATTTAAAATCTCTCAATTTATTGCCCAAATTTTTTAAAGTCCATGGGTGTGAAATGGAGCTAGAGACATAAAAATGAAAAAACAAATCTTAAAATAAAACACATAAAACTTTATAAGTATGTTAATAATTTTACTCATGACTTCTAAATTAGTTATCAATTAATATTAAATTATTATTACCTTTACTTGGTTATCAAACAACTCATTTTCCTAAGTTGTCAGAATATGCCTCCAATATTTATAATTAATCAGAAATCTCACCATCCAGCAAGTAAGCTACCCAAAAATCTATCCATAGATTCCGACAACATCACTAGTAGGCACCTCAAACTCATCAAAAGGAATGATAATCTTGAAGTCTTTTAGGTACCATACATCTATTTTGTTCATTATTATATCTATTTTATTGTTATCTCTATATATTTGATAAATGAATTAAATAATTAATAAAATATATAGTTTTTATACAATGACATACATACCAATAATGGTAACTCACTAATATCCCCTAGATAGAGGGGTGAACAACTAATATATCACTAGAGGTGCATTGAATGGTGGGATACCAATAACATCTAGTGAAATCGATGGCTTGCTAGAAGTCTATGGTATAACAGAATCAATCAGATCCCCTGAAACTAATGGTAGTGGTGGTGTTCTACAAGTTGTTGATTGGATAGGATCTTGATTTTTTTCTCTTGTAATTATTTCAATTCAAATGGATCAGAATATATTAAATGTATAAAAAACATAGAAGTAAAATATTTTTACAAAAAATAAAAAAATAGAAAAATTTATATATGTACAAAACACTTATAAATGAGAAATTTTAATATAGTTTAATTAACAATTTATACATTCAATTATTCTCATTTTCATTGTATTCATTGTTATCAACCTTCATTATAATGATTACTTCATTTTCACCTTATCTTACAAGTTCTATTGTTTCAATATTATTAGGAATTTTTTTTCTATGTTTTTTGGTTGATAAATTTCACTGTCACAAAGTACCAATTGAACTTAATCATCCATATCATAAAAGACTTTATATTTTAAGTGTAAAACAACACTCCAACATTCATGTATATTATCAACCACATAATAAACCATATTCAATTATAAATCCAATATAAATGGATCATTCTCAGTACACTCCATGGTAAGGATCAAGAAAGAGAAGTTAAAAGAAGTAAAATGTAAAAAATCTTTAAATACACCCCTATAAATGTTGGCCCACTTGAATTTGAATATGACAACTAAAAATTGACCATGATTGTTTAATTCAATTATATCAATCATATTTCTATAGCATCCCAACTCTGAAAGTGTAAATACAAAACTATTTTGAGTTTTCAAGTCTTATTCATGATAAATTGTATGAAGCCTGAAGCCATGAATATTGTAGGCATCAAATATCTTATCCTTCATCAGAGGACCTACAAATAAAAATTTCAAATCATTTAATATTTCAGCTTGATTCTAAACATTCATTATCTAGAAAAGAATATATAAGGTGTTACTTTTAACATAGAAAAAATAACTACACATCAATAATATGAATATGAGTATATACTTACATGATGGGTGAACCATTCAAAAATATCTTTGTTAACAAATTTTGTTAATTCCACCTCATATCAAGGTCAAACTCTTAGCCGCCTCTTTTTTTGTAGTCTCAATCCTTCAATAAATGGATCTTCAAAAAGAATATTGAGTAACAAATATCTATGTTCTTATAGTAACTCCAATTTAGTTAGTGTAAAATATAAACCCTTTCCAACTAGTCATATAATAGTTAGAAATACCGATGACTGGTTTTTAGAATGAGAATTAGTGGAGATTCCATCAAGACATCCAATATAATTGAATCTAATCTCAATCCCTCTGAAATACTTATAACAGAAGGTTAAGAATTCTTTGGATATGGAACCTTTAGAAAAAAAGCCTTCTAGTAGAACCGTATTCCTCACATATTATTTCAAATGACTTGTAATTCCATGACCCCAGTTACCTAGAGTCGGTGCATTATTACATAACATTGGAATGATCACAAGAAAGATCAAATCTCTAAAGACCGATTGGTTTAGTAGCCTTGGAAACACTAGATATATTCATAAGTCTTACATTACAGCATAAAGTGAAAAACTACTACAACAACATATTGTCTCCATATTCCACACTCATATCCCCACATAATATCCCTGCAGGTCATTCATAATTTACTTTTTCACTTCCTGGGAAAAATAAAACATAGAAAAGGGGTGAGCTCAAATGCCCATTAAGGATAACAATATAGCGGAAACTTTCATAAATAAGAATAAACATTTAAGGCAATGTATAACTAAAAAAAATCCTTTTAAACTTGAACTTCAACATAGTATAGGAAAAGTAAAATGAAATAATGCCATTTACTTATTCACATGGATATTCTACTAATCGAATAATCACATGCATTATCAATAACCACTTTCATAATGATGGAATGCATAATTCCAGACTATCATAACGACATAGCCAAGGCCTCGTGCCAAGACTACAAATAAGATTTTTCCAAGGCCTTGTGCCAAGACACTAGTTTGTCTAATGAGACCTACCGATGCATCGAGGAGCTATAGCGGGCTCCACCCGTCACATATAAAGTCCAATTCATTCCCATATGAAAAGGTTTAAACATAACATAAACATTCGTATTAAAACTAGCATACGAAATGTCAATACTTTCACCATAAACCATGAATGGCATAAAAATAGCACATCCACAGTCAAACATATCACAAAACCTTCAATACAATATAGAAGTTTTGTATCATAATAAATCAACTTCACATAAGCGTAAAATCCAACAAAGGATGTTGACAAAGATGAAATCAAAACTCTTTTTAGAGAAATATCTCTTCCTATATTGAAATCATTTAAGAGTCATATATTTATAAAATAAAACATTTTATTTGAAAATATTCTTATAATCTTGTAAGGGAAGCTTCGACGATTTTATAATGACGGAAAATAACCGCACCCGCTGTATAAGTTAAAAAAAACATTCTTACCTTAATTCTGTCGAAAAGGTTAAAAAGCACCTTGTTTGGAAAACAACAGAAAGATTCCTTTATAAAACTCTTATAAAAAGTCAAACAAGGGTATAAATGACTTTAACCCATATTCTTTTAAATAGTAATTTTTTTGAAATACATTTTTATGAAACATGGATGTGGATGATAAAGAGATCCCAGTAGATTATTTCGTATAAACAACCTCGGATAATGAAGAGATTGTGAAATAACCCTTACCTTGTACTTTTCCTTGGTTGGGGTAGTTTAACCTCTTGTATAATAATGAAATAATTTTTTCTAAATTATACAAGAGTCATATACATTCATATGATATCATATATGATCTTTTAACATTGCTTTGTTAATAATATCTTAGTATTATCATCATTTCGGGTGTTAACTTACCCGTTTTCTTTTATATGTTTTGTTACATAAGCCATTTTTGTCATGGATAGGTTGTATATTATTCATATACAGAATTATATCAAGTCCTTAAACATTATTTTTAAATCATCAAATGATAATTATACTTGAATGGATACGATGGAGAATGAATCTCATCGCGTTCGTGGAGACAGTAGTCCGTACGTACGCACAAGCGACAATATCATTCTTTTGATATTAAAATAATATATAAATGGATGGTATATCATATATGCAGAATCATTGACATGTTATATTTATTATTTACATGAGTTACACATCATTATACCCATCCAAATAATAATATATTGAATAATAATTACACCACGACGTGGAGACGGTAAGCCGTACGTACGCATGTATGGTGACATGTTATTCAAAGGGTGGATAGAATAATGAATATGGTTGTACCATATTTATAATAGCATCACAGTATATATATGATACTGGATTTATTATTTTAGAATGGTAATAACAAAGGAAGAAGAAGTGGAAGAATAAAGGAACTTGGAAAAGGGTGGTGAAATCATTACCTCTTCTTCGGGTTCTTCCTTTTGATTTGATCAAAAGGTCTCCTTAGGTTGGCTTTATGATCAAGATAAGGCCTCTAGGTTGTATTTAGGGAAGTTGGTATAGTATTTGGGCAGAGTTTGGCTGAACCAAAAGGCTTTGAAGGTGTTAAGAAATGAGAAGGAGGAGTGCCCTTTTATAAGAGGGGTGAGGGGCACCTTTGGAAAAGCTAGAAATATTAATTTATAATAAATTCATATTCGGTTTCTAATGGGTCCAAAGTTTATTATTTAAAGGTTAAGGTGGGGATGGGGCGAAAACCACTGAACCAATAGAATTTAGACAGGTTTGGGTTACTATATTAACCTTATCTTTAAGTATTAACTCTAAGTTAATTAGTTTCTCTTTTACAATGTCTCTTTGTATTTTTATATTACATGGTTAATAAACTTACCATATACATCCAAGAGACCCCCAAGTGGTCCATTAATGATACAAATATCATGATATAAGTCTCTTGGACGAAAATTTTATTTTTAAGAATTTAATATCAATTGATAATATAATATGTTTTTTAAAAAATATTTTATGTCAATTTTGACACTATTCAATAGTTGATTTTTGTGAAACTCATAACAGAATGATTACTTCTAAAAAAGTTAATTAAATCAATCCTAATATGTCATATTATCCTATAAAATTATTTTAATTCATTAAAAGTCTCAAATTATATTTATTGGGGTATTTATAATATCAATTATTTTAAATTTTCACTATTATGGTAATTACTTCATCATCATTGTGTAAAAAATAAATTAAATTATGTATTCTCTAAAAATTATAAATAAAATATAATTAGGTAGGAAATATTTTTATCTTTCTAATAAATATTTATAGTAAAAAATCCAACATATATAACCCTATGTAAAAATTGTTTTGGTAAAAGATATATGCTTGTGTCATTTTTGTATTCATTTTAACTTAATTAAAATAAAGTGTCCCTATCACCTAAAAGTGGCTCCATGGGGTCCCAAAATCTACCCAAAGATTACTATGGTCGAACATGTATCAACCAATAAGACTAGGACACGTTTTAGGGTAATTTAGTATTATTATAATATTATTTTTTAACCCTTATTTACCGGATTTACCCTTAACCATGGTAAATAAAATATTTACCGAAGTAATTATTCAAAATGTCTAAAAATAAAAGTTACCTATTTACACAATTTGAACATCCTGATTCCAAATATGGAATCCATTTTTCCAAATTCAAAACACAGAAGTGGCAGAAATTAATTTAAAATTAATTTCCGCTGTTAAAACAAAAAGCATGTTTTAAAGATATAATAACTATCAAAAGATTGATACTTGTTTATGTTCGGTTTAATTGTGAAATTATGTCCAATGACCAACATTGTATTAAATGGTAAAAATATATTCTAAATATACTTTAAAACCCCTCAAATTCATAATTTATCACTATTAATTATTTTGATTAAAAAAGTTGTTTTCAATTAAATTTTTTTAATTTTCACTATTCATCAAAATATTAAAGTTATCTGAAAAGTACCAAAATTTTACCTTAGGCTAAATTCGATATTCCGAATCCAAAAATGAAGTCCATTTTGAAATATGAAATATATATAATTTCAAAAAGTAGGTATTACTATTCATAACGGCTAGTTTGATCAGTTATGGTGTGTTAGAACTCGGTGTTGCGTACAACACATGCTATCACATTATTCAAAGAGAAGTGTACCATAGAAGCTTGGGGTGTTACATTCTCCCCTATTTCAAATAATTTTGTCCTCGAAATTTCTAGAATACTACCGCATGAAAAGACTCGGGTGGTTCTTCATCATAAGTTTCTCGGGTTCCCACGTTGCCTCTTCCATCTTATGGTTTCTCCACAAAACTTTTACCAGACGCGTCATCCGGTTTCTCAGTACTTGTTCTCTTGTATCAAGAATCCTGACGGGCTCTTCTAAATAAGACAGATCGGGTTCCAGTTCTAATTCCTCATAGGTGAGTACATGTGTTGGGTCCGGCGTGTATTTCCTCAATAGAGATACGTGGAACACATCGTGAACTTTGGAGAGACTTGGTGACATTGCCAATTGGTAAGCTACAACCCCAATTTGTTCTAGAATTTCGAAAGGTCCGATGTACCTGGGATTCAATTTACCTTTCTTACCAAAACGTATGACTCCCTTCCATGGAGATACCTTCAGGAAAACATGATCACCGACTTGAAATTCCAAATCCTTCATTTGATTATCGGCATAGCTCTTTTGCCTACTTTGAGCTGCTTTGATGTGATTTTGGATTACCTTCACCTTTTCCATCGTTTCCTCCACCAGTTCTAGACCTACAAGTTGTCTTTCACCAACGTCATCCCAACAGGTTGGTGTGCGACATCTCTTTCCGTATAACGCTTCATATGGTGCCATATGAATACTCGAATAGAAGCTATTGTTATAATAAAATTCTACCAAAGGTAAATATTGATCCCACATACCCTGAAAGTCAAGTGAAAAAGATCTCAGCATGTCTTCTAAGGTTTGAATAGTCCGTTCTGATTGTCCGTCTGTCTGAGGGTGGTAGGTAGTGCTCAAATGAAGTTCAGTATCCAGGGATTTCTGAAGACTTTTCCAGAATCTTGAAGTAAAATGGGGATCACGAACAGAAACAATCGATAGGGGTAATCCATGAAGTCTCACAACTTCATTAATATATAGTCTTTCTAGAGGTTCTAGTGGTAGATCTTCTCTTATAGCAAGAAAATGTTCTGACTTGGTAAGACGATCAACAATAACCCATATTGAATTGTTCCTTCTAGGAGTCTTTGGTAGCCCCATAACAAAGTCCATCATAATATTGTCCCATTTCCACTCCGGTATGGGAAGAGGTTGCATGACTCCTCCAGGGTGTTGCCTTCCAGCTTTCACTTGTTTACAAACCATACATCTTGACACAAAATCAGCAATCTCCCTCTTCATATTGTCCCACCAAAAATGTTCCTTCAAATCTCTATACATTTTGGTGCTCCTAGGGTGTATAGAGAAATTGGAACTGTGAGCATCATCCAACAATTCCCTTTTTATATCAGGTATATCGGGAACACAAAGCCTCTTCCCGAATTTCAAAATTCCATTTTCATACACAAAATCTCTCAATCTCCCATCATTCACAGCTTTAATCTTATTTTGAAATTCTCCATCATTAGTCTGAGAACTCTTAATCCTTTATAGTAAACATGGTTTGGAAACCATTTGAAAAAGCATTGATGTTTCTCCTTCCCTGGTTATTCCCATGTCCATCTTCAATAGATCTATGAAAATTGGATCCCTTTCAATCCTCATCACGTTCAAAACTCCATGGTCTTTTATACTCAAAGCATCTGCCACCTTGTTTGCCTTCCCCGGGTGGTAGTGTATCATGCAATCATAATCCTTGAGTAATTCAAGCCATCTCATTTGCCTCATGTTGAGTTCTTTTTGTGAGAAAATATACTTCAAAATATTGTGATCGGTATAAATGTCACATTTTTCACCATAGAGGTAGTGCCTTCATATCTTTAAATCAAAGATCACAGCTGCTAACTCGAGATCATGAGTAGGATAGTTTTGTTCATGAATTTTCAACAGTCGTGATGCATAGGCAATAACCCAATCATTCTGCATAAGGACACAACCAAGTCCTTTCTTCAATGCATCACAATAAATAATGAACCCATCATTCCCCGATGGTAGAGTCAATATAGGGGCATTGACTAATCTTCTCTTCAGTTCTTCGAAACATTCTTCACACTCTTTTGTCCAAACAAATTTAACCCCTTTACGTGTGAGCTTCGTTAATGGGTTAGCCAATCGGGCAAAATTCTGGACGAAACGTCGATAAATACCTGCTAAACCAATAAAACTACGTACCTCAGTTATACTCGTCGGTGCTAGCCATTCTTGGATTTCCTTGGTCTTAGAAGGATCAACAGAGATTCCATCTTTAGAGACAATATGGCCAAGAAAAGAAATCTCCTGAAGCCAGAATTCACACTTTCTAAAAATTCCCATATAATTCATGTCTTCTCAGAGTCTTCAAGATAATGCGTAAGTGATTTTCATGATCTTCGTAGCTTTTTCAGTATACCAAGATATAAAAAATAAATACCACCACAAATTCATCGAGATATTCCTTGAAAACTCTATTCATTAGATCCATGAATACAGAGGGTGCATTAGTCAATCCAAAAGGCATTACTGTAAACTCATAATGCCCGTACCTGGTTCGAAATGCTGTCTTCAGAATGTCTTCCTTCTTCACACAGAACTGATGGTATCCAGATCGAAGGTCAATATTTGAAAAGTATTGAGCTCCATGCAGTTGGCCAAATAAATCATCAATGCGAGGTAGGGGATACTTGTTCCTTATCATTATAGAATTGATCTCTCTGTAGTCAATACATAACCTCACAGATCCATCTTTCTTTTTAACAAAAAGAACAGGGGCTCCCCATGGAGAAACACTAGGGCGAATAAATCCTTTATTACTCAATTAATCTAGTTGTTTCTTTAGTTTGACTAATTATATAGTGGCCATTCTATAAGGGGTCTTCGATATAGGCCTTGATCCAGGAATTAAATCAATTGAAAACTCAACTTCTCGTTCTGGAGGATGTCCAGGTAAATCTTCCGGAAATACATCTACATATTCTTTCACAACAGGTACATCTTCTATTTGAACATTCCTTTCCTCACCCATAGTCATTTTATTCTCTTCCTCCCTAATAATCAAATTTAGTTGAGCTATTGGGGGTGGATCTAGATAAGAATTAGGTGGTGATGATTCTGCTCTAAAGATAAGGTGTTCCTTATCATCATCATCAAGAATCGTAACCTCTTTCTTCTTACAATAAATATTCGCATCATAGTCCGAAAGCCAATCAATACCGAGGATTATATCAAACTCAATCATAGGTATGACGATGAGATCAGCAGATAAAGAACATTTATGTGCTCTAATGGGGACTGATTCACAAAACTTTTTTGTAATGATACTTCCCTTAGGAGTTTTAACTGACAAATCCCTTGTTAAATAAAATTGTAAATATCTAATTTTCCTAGAAAACTGGGAAGATACGAAACAATGTGATGATCCAAAATCAAATAATGCATTTGCTAAACTTGAGGAAACCATTAAATTACCTGCCACCACGTCTTTCGGAGCTTCTACCTCAGCAGTAGTGATAGCATAAGCTTGGCCTTGATCCCTTGGCCTTTTCTGAGGCAAGTTCTCTTAATGCTTAGGAAATTCATTTTCATAATTCCCCATCTCCCAACAATTATAGCACTGAACATTGGTAGCTTCCTTCTTCCCCTTGCAATCACGAGCTTGGTGGCCTTTTTCACCACACTTGTAACAGACTCCTGTTCCCTTCAAGAAAGTACCGGGGTGTTTCTTACCACATTTACCACAGGATGGATATTCAACCTTTCCCTTCTTCCCCTTATTTCTATTCCCAGATTGATCAGCAGGTCTCTTCTTCTCTTTCTTTTCTTTAAAGTCATAAGACTTAAAGAATTCCTTTTCGATCTTGATAACACATGAGACAATGTCTTCGTACGATGAAAAGGATTGTGAGACTAATTCTCGACGGAGAAATGGTTTTAACCCATAAAAGAAATGATCAATCTTACTTATTGGGTTACATATATAATCTCCATCATACCTTTCTAACCTTGTAAAGTTAGCCTCATACTTTTCAACATTATCATCCTCCTTCTATCTCAGACTTAGAAATTGCCTTTCCATATCTGATCGATGGTCACGAGGAAAGTATTTTTCTAAAAATAGATCTTTGAACTCCCTCCATTACATATTTGATACTTCATCATCTTCCTTCGTGTTTTGAATCAATGACCACCATTGATCAGCATCTCTAGTGAGGCGGTAAACTGCCATGATAACTTTTTCCCTTCCACTACTCCCCAAAGCCTGAAATATTTTCTCTAGGGAATTTATCCATTGCTCAGCTACTAAGGGATTTGTACTCCCATTGAACGTTGGTGGTTGTTTCCTCATGAATCGATCTAACATTTATCCTCCACGCTGCGGATCAGGGTGCTCCATACGGGTAAGGTTATTATTCATAACCCGAGTGAGTTGTCCCAGTATGGTGATTAGCTGATCGGCACCATTTGCATCACCAGCTCCACTATAATTATCTTGAGTAGGAGGGAAATTCCTACATGGAGTACGTGGAGTGATACAGTTTCCATTTCTTCCACTAGGTGCCATTTCTAAACAATGGCATAAACTAGATCAGTTTATGAATCAAAATACATAATCCCATACTTATAAAACACTTAACATAAATTGAAATATTTATGGATATAATCCATAATCATAAGAATGTTTTCTTTGAGGAATTATATACTCATAAACCCTTCATAATGATTTGTAAAGAAAATGAGAGTTATACTAAGCATATCCCCCGGGAGTGTCGTAACCAAGAGTGCAGCAAGGCCCGTTGTTGTGCACCAGTTCCCATTCGAGTCTAGCTCAAAGCGGTGTTTTCAGGTTTTACCCCTAGGTACATCTGTGCCAGAGCCGCCTCTACCTGCTCGTATCTAGACAGGGATGTATTGCTTGGAAAACTGACAAAATCTCTACAATACCAAAATTCTAGGAAGTTCTTCTACACTAATCCTCAAAGTTCATCTTAGGTCTACGTGATCTAATCAGAGTTTATCTAAAGCTAGCTTCCAAGGTTTATACTAAACTTCCTCTGATACCAACTGTAATGCCCCGACCCCAGTTACCTAGATTCAGTGCATTATTACATAACATTGGCATGATCACAAGAAAGATCAAATCTCGAATGACCAATTGGTTTAGTAGCCTTGGAAACACTAGATATATTCATAATTCTTACATTACATCAAAAAGTGAAAAACTACAACAACAACATATTGTCTCCATATTCCACACTCATATCCCCACATAATATCCCTGAAGGTCATTCATAATTTACTTCTTCACTTCCTAGGAAAAATAAAACATAGAAAAGGGGTGAGCTCAAATGCCCAGTAAGGATAACAATATAGTAGAAACTTTCATAAATAAGAATAAACATTTAAGGCAATGTATAACTAAAACAAAAGCCTTTTAAACTTGAACTTCAACATAGTATGGAAAAACTAAAATGAAATAATTCCATTTACTTATTCACATGGATATTCTACTAATCGAATAATCACATGCAATATCAATAACCACTTTCATAATGACAGAATGAATAATTCCATACTATCATAACCACATAGCCAAGGCCTCGTGCCAAGACTAAAAATAAGATTTTGCCAAGGCCTTGTTCCAAGACACTAGTTTGTCTCATGAGACCTACCGATGCATCGAGGAGCTATAGCGGGCTCCACCCATCACATATTAAGTCCAATGCATTCCCATATGAAAAGGTTTAAACATAACATAAACATTCGTATTAAAACTAGCATATGAAATGTCAATACTTTCACCATAAACCATGAATGGAATAAAAATAGCACATCCACAGTCAAACATATCAAAAAACCTTCAATACAATATAGAAGTTTTGTATCATAATAAATCAACTTCACATAAGCGTAAAATCCAACAAATGATGTTGACGTAGATGAAATCAAAACTATTTTTAGAGAAATATCTCTTTCTATTTTGAAATCATTTATGAGTCATATATTTATAAAATAAAACATTTTCTTTGAAAATATTCTTATAAGCTTGTAAGGGAATCTTCGACGATTTTATAACGACGGAAAATAACTGCACCCTCCGTATAAGTTAAAAAAACATTCTTACCTTAATTCTGTCGAAAAGGTTAAAAAGCACCTTGTTTAGAAAATGATGGAATGATTCCTTTATAAAACTCTTATAAAAAGTCAAACAAGGGTATAAATGACTTTAACCCATATTATTTTAAATAGTAAAAATGTTTTGAAATACATTTTTAAGAAACATGGATGCGGATGATAAAGAGATCCCAGTAGATTATTTCGTATAAACAACCTCGGATAATGAAGAGATTGTGAAATAACCCTTACCTTGTACTTTTCCTTGGTTGGGGTAGGTTAAACTCCTGTATAATAGTGAAATAATTGTTATTAAATTATACAAGAATCATATACATTCATATGATATCATATATGATCTTTTAACATTGCTTTGTTAATAATATCTTAGTATTATCGTCGTTTCGGGTGTTAACTTACTCGTTTTCTTTTATATGTTTTGTTACATAAGCCATGTTTGTCATGGATAGGTTGTATATTATTCATATACAGAATTATATCAAGTCCTTAAACATTATTTTTAAATCATAAAATGATAATTATACTTGAATGGATACGATGGAGAATGAATCTCGTCACGTTCGTGGAGACGGTAGTCCATACGTACGCACGAGCGACAATATCATTATTTTGATATTAAAATAATATATAAATGGATGTTATATCATATATAAAGAATCATTAACATGTTATATTTATTATTTACATGAGTTACACATCATTATTATACCCATCCAAATAATAATATATTGAATAACAATTACACCACAACGTGGAGACGGTAAGCCATACGTACGCACATATGGTGACATGTTATTCAAAGGGTGGATAGAATACTGAATATGGTTGTAAAATATTTATAATAACATCACAGTATATATATGATACTGGAGTTATTATTTTAGAATGGTAATAACAAAGGAAGAATAAGTGGAAGAAGAAAGGAACTGGGAAAAGGGTGGTGAAATCATTACCTCTTCTTCAGGTTCTTACTTTTGATTTGATCAAAAGGGCTCCTTAGGTTGGCTTTCTGATAAAACTAATGCCTCTAGGTTGTAGTGAGGGAATTTGGGAGAGTATTTGGGTAGAGTTGGGCCGAACCAAAAGGCTTTGAAGGTGTGAAGAAATGAGAAGGAGAAGCGCCCTTTTATAAGAGGGGTGAGGGGCACATTTGGAAAAGCTAGAAATATTAATTTATAATAAATTTATATTCGGTTTCTAATGGCTCAAAAGTTTATTATTTTAAGGTTAAGGTGGGGATGGGTCAAAAACCACTTAACCAATAGAATTTATACAGGTTTGGTTTACTATATTAACCTTATCTTTAAGTATTAACTCTAAGTTACCTAGTTTCACTTTTACAATGTCTCTTTGTATTTTTATATTATATGGTTAATAAACTTACCATATACATTCAAGAGACACCCAATTGGTCCATTACTAATAAAAATATCATTATATAAGTCTCTTGGCCAAACCTTAGATTTTCAGAAATTTAATATCAATTAATAATATAATAGTTGTTTTAAAAACTCTTTTATGTCAATTTTGACACTATTCAATAGTTGATTTTTGTGAAACTCATTCCAGAATGATTACTTTGAAAAAATTTAATTTAATCAATCCTAATATGTCATATTATACTAGAAAATTATTTTAATTCATTAAAAGTCTCAAATTGTATTTATTTGGGTATTTATAATATCAATTATTTTAAATTTTCACTATTATGGTAATTACTGTATCATCATTGTGTCATAAATAAATTAAATTATGTAATCTCTAAAAATTATAAATAAAATATCATTATGTAGGAAATCTTTTTCTATTTCCAATTAATATTTATAATAGAAAATACAACATATATAACCCTATGTAAAAATTGTTTTTCTAAAAGATATATGCTTGTGTCATTTTTGTATTCATTTTAACTTAATTAAAATAAAGTGTCCCTATCACCTACAAGTGGCTCCATGGGGTCCCAAAATCAACCCAAAGATTCCTATGGTCGAACATGTATCAACCAATAAGGCTAGGACACGTTTTAGGGTAATTTATTATTATTATAATATTATTTTTTAACCCTTATTTACCGAATTTACCCTTAAACATGGTAAATAGAATATTTACCGAAGTAATTATTCAAAATGTATAAAAATAAAAGTTACCTATTTACACAATTTGAAAATCCTGATTCCAAATATGGAATCCATTTTTCCAAATTCAAAACACAATATTGGCAGAAATTAATTTAAAATTAATTCCCGCTGTTAAAACAAAAAGCGTGTTTTTAAGATATAATAAATATTAAAAGATTGATACCTTGTTTATGTTCGGTTTAATTGTGAAATTATTTCCAATGACAAAAATTGTATTAAATGGTAAAAATATATTCTAAATATACTTTAAAACCACTCAAATTCAAAATTTATCACTATTAATTATTTTGATTAAAAAAGTTGTTTTTAATTAAAATTTAGTAATTTTCACTATTCATCAAAATATTAAAGTTATCCGAAAAGTACCAAAATTTCACCTTAGGCTAAATTCGATATTCTGAATCCAAAAATGAAGTCCATTTTGAAATATAAAATATATAAATACTTTTAAAAAGTAGGTGTTACTATTCATAACGGCTAGTTTGATCGGTTATGGTGTGTTAGAACTCGGTGTTGCGTACAACACACGCTATCACATTATTCAAAGAGAAGTGTACCATAGAAGCTTGGGGTGTTACAGGACCTAAGTACCTGATGAAAAAAAATAAGAAAAATATTAAAAAAAATTTACACAATGATTTAATAAAATTGAATTTATCAGTGAAAATAAAAATAATATTAACATACCTCTTAATTAGATACATCGATCGAATAGTGTACCAATCCACCAAGTTTAGCTTATTCGACCAAATGAATAGTTAAATGAATCATGATTGTGAAAAATAGAGGGGAAAATAACATCTCTAATAGATAAAGTGTCAAAAAAATTATTTCTTGAAGTTTATCAATCTTATTTGGATTTGTAGTGTTTCTAAAAAATCTATATGAGGAAGGTACACAACTAAACTATAACTATAGTTAATTTTTTAGGTAATGTATTAGTTAATTATAATGGAAAACAAATTATTTTTCATAATATGTAATTCATGACTTTTAAATCCATGTAACATTCAATGTTTTAAGTCAACACACCTTGAAATGTTACTCGAATATCCATATGACACTTTTACACT
Source organism: Viscum album (assembly GCA_963277665.1). Classification (NCBI taxonomy): domain Eukaryota; kingdom Viridiplantae; phylum Streptophyta; class Magnoliopsida; order Santalales; family Viscaceae; genus Viscum; species Viscum album. The sequence goes on along the minus strand of OY728132.1, from coordinate 750,008,687 downwards.
TCTTTAAATTTTGAAGGAATATATATTTCTCATGATTTTCATTATAAAAATAGACTAGGTATACTTACCATTCTCATTTAACCAGAAAGTATTCATTGATTCTAAATCCTTATGAGCATTAAGGCGATCCTTCGATTTACCCTGCTCATTAAGCAATGTAAAAATCATATTTTCATAGAAGTTCTTCTCAATATGAATTATATAAAGATTATGATGTATCAAATTTAACTACCAGTAAAAAAGTTTGAAAAATATACTCATTTTATTCCATTTTTGGGTTCCAGCTACTTCATATATTGTAATTCATACCCTTTTCCCCTTCTTTAATCTAATTACATTTTCTAAATTCTGTAGTGACATTCATTAATTGTCCCATGATTTCTGGCCTAGATAACACCTTTAAGGGATTTATCAATTAAATATAACCATTTAATTGTGTCTTATCAAACATAAATTTATGAGAAGTGTCAATAAATTGGATATGGCACATCAAAACACTATTTTCTACTATGAGGTAATAATTAAGGTTCAAAATCATAATTACAAACTAGACAATAAAAACTAGTATAAGTGTTCTAGACAGATAAGTTTCCTAGTCTAGTAAAGTCACTTATTTTACATATTAATTATCATGAATTTTTAATAGTTTTTTCATTCAAGTATCATATGTTTTCACACCATCATCCCATAATTCTCACAATTCTTATACATTAATTTCATTTATAGGCATTTTCTTTATAGGAATAATCATAGATATAATGAAAGAAGTATTCATCATAAACATACATGGTGTTATATTATAAGGGATCGAAATAACTACCCATATGATACAATTAGTACTTAAAGTACTAAAAGGGTTAAAATCATCAAAATACAATCCCAAACGCACATTCTTAGGATCTAAAGAAAAATCTGAATATAATGAATCAAACACCTTCCATGATGTTGAATCATTTGGATGTCCCATAAGGACATCATTATTACTATTTTTATCATTACACTTCATGTCATATATGGTATTAGATGACATGAATAATCTATACAAGTGTGGTTTCAGAGGAAATTAATGCAATACCTTTGTGGGAGTTTTCTTCTTCTGCTTCTTCTTAGTGCTGTATGGATTTGTACTCCCATTGTTTCTCATTGAATTCCATCTTCTTGTATGAATAATTATGAATTATTATTTATTAGATTATTCTCCCTAGTAAATCATGCAATCATTAAAGAATTAATGTATCTTTTTACAATCAAGTCCAAGTTTGTTAATGATTTTCTTCATCACATCGAATGATGCAGGGATCTTAGCTTCACTAAAATTATCACGAAGAAAATCTAAAATCATGGGAACTTATTTATTGGTAATTACATATAGAAAATTTCTATGAAAAACTTAAGTATAAAAGAAAACTTTGAAAACATGGCACAACCTTCATACAATTATTGTTTTCCATATTCAACTAATTCATAAAATTTATATTTTTGGTCACTAATGTTCTAAGCAAGATTAACCTGCTCAAGATCAACTAAAGTTTCTATTGATATATTAAAACATTATATATTTCATCCTCCAAATTTAAATGCATCATTTGTTAAATTTAGTACTAAAATTTCATATTATGGTTCCCTTTCTGTTTTGTTGATAGGGTAGTCAATTTTTGACTTTCCATAACATTTGATTCACCATACCAAACACATAATACATATTTATTATGAAACTATTTCAATATAAATTGCTAATATACTTTGTTTCTATTCAATCATCACTTGAATTTAAAATTAGGGCACATAAATTTTATTCTATCATCCAATGATCAGTTTTCAACTACATAATCTAAAAATTCTTCCAAACCCTTGGTATACCAAGGAATGTTTCAAGGTAAATTAATCCAACTTTTAACTATAGGTATTAGATTTTCATTTTTATCTCAATATATTCAGATATAAATATATAAATGATTAATCAAACAAGTATAATAAATTTTTAACATCACACAATTTTTTCATTGACTATGGTAGGGTCTTGATTTTAAAGAACAAAAATTTAGCATTAAAATGATTCAATTGAACATGAAAAATATAAACAACATAAATGAATAAATATTACCCCTCAAAATAATAAGGTCAGATGTCATAGAAGAAGGTCAATGAGGGGAGGAGAGGGATATAAATAGTGTAGAGTTGGGGATACGAGCCCAACGATGTCTAACATGGACATAATTAGGGAAAATCAGGGAGGCAGGGAGGAGTACATAATAGTGGGAAAGGTATTAAGTCTTGGAAACCATTGGGGGAGCTGGACATTGGAAAATAGGGAAGAGGGGTCACTGTCTTGGGTGAAGAGCCATCCGAGGGTGTTGTTGTGAACAATATCGAGGGAGAGAGGGTTGGTGGTTGGCGTCGAGGGATAGGGGTCGACATCAAGGGAGTGGGTCAATGGGGGTTGATAGTCATCAACGAGGGAGGGGGGTTGACATCGAGGGAGGGGGGAGGGGTCGGTGGGAAGCGATCAATATTAAGGGAGGGGTGCTTGAGATATGGGGGGGGGGGGGGGGCGAGGGTCAGGGCCATAAGGGCCAGAGTTGGGGTGGGGGTGGAGGGGTCAATTAGGTTTATGTAAAAATATTTAGTGGTGTTTTTATTAAATTGATGATATATTTTAAATAAAATTAAAAAAATTTAATTAGCAGGGGTTATGGGAACTGTTTCTAATAAACCCCCGCTAAAGCCTTTTTTTGTAGTAAAATATTACAATGTAAATACAAATATTTCATGTTGTTACTAAAACCATTGTATGAAAATCTTGAAGCTATATGAAATAACACAAAAAGATAAATCCATTTTTTGGAAACTACTGCGTGATCTTCTTATTCAAACCAAAAAAGAGATAGTACATGGGAGCATTGTGAATACATATAAAATCAAATTCAAGGGAATTTATTCATTTATTGAGGACACAAAAAATAGATATAAAATAAATATTTTGTGAGTTTGTTTATATTAAGGCTTTTCAATGTATTTTTTGGAGCCACACAGTGGATGCATGTGAAAGTAATATACCATGATTTTCAATGTATCGAGATGTGAGAAGCTTGAGTTGATTTTAAAATGAGATAAGTTAGTAAATATATCTATTAATACCAAAATAAGTAAAAAATTGTGTGAATAAGTGAAAGATATTTGGATTTTGGTTGATAGATCTCTGGTTTCAAAAATTTGAGAGGAAGTTGTGGGTTGGATTGCCTGAAGAAGAAAAAAAACTTCCTATTTATTTATGTTAAGAGAAGAATTGATGTGGCTATCCCTAATAATAAATAAGATCCACTAATGGGTTTTATATAGGTTATGAAGTGATTATAAAAATCATTTTATTTTACAAAAAGTGAAATTTATTATAGGATGAATTATCTAGAAAAAATAGAAAATAAAAATAGTAAAGAACATCGAGATATAATGTGCTTATAGTTGAGTTGATCCTACGTGCATAGCGAGAACACCACCTCAGAAAATATTTATTACTAAAGAAGTAGAATAAGAAACATAGACTCGAATGTAAGAAATAAAAAACTAGAGAAGATATCTGAGGTGGTTGACCGAGCTAATACCAGTGGCAGTGATCAACTCCATCATGAAAATTTAGCACCGTCCACTCCTGAATGGACTCTCTCTCATACACACACACAAAAAATAAAGGATATATTACCATAATACTAGAAATAAATTTATTTTAGTATGATAATTCTATAAAAAAACCAATTGTGATTGAAAGTATAAATTCATAGCAACCATGCTCATGTGAGGATCATTAAGTTTTTGTTCTAGGATGAAGTCTCCACCAAATTTCTATCGGATGAGTGATCTTGTTGCATGAAATTAAAGCTATAGGTGCCAAGGAATAGGTAAAATAGAGCAGGACTACATATCTATTTTCTTCCTCACAAAATATCACTGAAAACCATAGGGTTTCATTATTTTCTATCTATATAGAACCAGAGAAAAATTAGATAGAACTGAATACTGAAGGAGGAAGCTAGAATACAATGATAAAGCTAGGAGAAATAAAGAGTGGTGTAGGAAAAGCACATGGGATAGTGATACATGGATGAACTAGATGAATGGGTCCATTCGAATGACCATGAATTATTACAATTTGAAGGTACACATAGAAGAGTACAAGCGGTTGTAGGGTAGTAGCAAGAATTGATCCCAATGAAGCAAAGTAACATGGTAATCAAGCGAGGACCATAGACCAGAAATGATAAATGATCCAAAAAATAGTCCAATAATAAGAGAAATAGGTTTCCATCATCTAATTAAAACAAAAATGAAAAATGTAATTAAATTACACAATATAAATACAATTTCACAAAAATACCATGTAAGCCATGCATTTTGAATTGAAATTTTACAATTCTAGTAAAAAGATAACAAATCCCCACCTTGAAATTTAAAAGGAAAAATTTTTTACTAACGATGTTCTTACAACATCTATTATTGAATTGGGAACAGGTTCATAATATCTAAGTAATGCCTAAATTTATATAGGGGTCCAACTTTAGTCAAATTATTATTCGAATTATCCTTTGTATATATCTTAGTGACACAAACTATCCCAGATTCAATTATATCCCAAACAAAGTAAATCCTAACGTCTATATGCTTCGATCTACCATGGAAAAAATAAATTTAGAAAAATTTAATGTAGATTGACTATGATATTGTAAAACTACACTATAATCTGATAGTAACAATTCATTAATTTGTTCTTTTAACCAAATAAATTCTTTAATACATTTGGTTAAATAAATATATTTAACCTAGGTGGTGGATAGGGTAACTATCAATTGTATGTTAGATTTCTAAGTAATGGAACCACCATAAGTAAGGAAAAAATCAATAAAATAATTATGAGTGTCCATATTAGAAGAATGATCAAAATCTATAAAACCTGATATGTAATTATTATAACTATTATTTTTACTAAACTAAATTCATAAGTAATAAGACATTGATACATACCTGAGGATTCATTTCAGACTATTCTAGTGTGGCTTCCAAAGGTTTTCTATAAAATTGTTTAGAGTTCACCCAATAAATGAAATATCAGGTCTAGAATAAACCATTACATATGTAGGTCTCCCAACTACATTATCATAAGTGATCTTACTCATGAAATCTACCTAAACTTCATAATAAAGGGATTGATTTTGGGACAAATTTTCTCCAATGGCATGCTTACAAGTTTAATGTGATCAAACAAGTACCATTTTAAAAATCTTTTAACATAATCATGTTGGGACATATACAAGTTTTTATCCTTTTTATTTCTAATTATTTTAATTCTTAATATTTAATTTTCACTTCCAAAAACCTTCATTTCAAACATAGAACTAAATTGGGATTTTATATGGAAAATTAGCCTCATGTGTTTACAGATAATAAACATTTCATCAATATATAAAAGTAGGTAAATAATATCATGATTAACATAATTGAAATAAATACATGAATCAAATTTTATTTTTTTAAAACCATTTTCAGTCATGAAGGAATCAAAATGTTTGTACCACTTTCTTGAGAATTTATTCAAACCATATAAATATTTTTACAAAAAATAAACATGACTTATTTTAAGAAACATTAAAAAACATTCAAGAGGTCTATATAAAAATTTTCATCTAATTTTCCATATAAAAAATAGTTTAACATCTAATTTTTCTATATGTAAATCATTCTTATTAGAAAAAACATGTATAACCCAAATAGATGAATTTTTAACAATAGGGGAAAAAATATCACCATAGTGAACCCCTTTATGTTGAATGTATCCCTTGTAACTAATTTGGATATATAATTTCTTTTAACCTCCCCAATGTTATATTATTTATTCTTAAAGATCCTCTTACAACCTATTAACTTTCATTTTAGGGTTTGGTCATAATAATCCAGGTATTTTTCTTAAAAAAAGAATTTATCTCATCGTTCATGGTATCTAACCACTGCCAGGATTATTTAGATTTTAAAAAATACTTATAGGTTTGTGGTTCATCATTATTCATGTCTTGATAAACATTAAAATCATATGCAATCATTCTAACATGTATGAACCGATAATGGGTTTTGATGATCCTCCTATCTCAGTATTGAGTTAAATTGTATTACTTGAGGTCACCCACCTCAAATTTTGGTTCAAAACTAGAATTAGAATTTGATTCAGCTTGTCCCTATTGAGAAGGAACATCAGGGGTAGACTTGGGTTCTGAGAGAACTCTAGAATCATAACCGAATTCCACACATAAAGGATGAGGAGTACTGGATTCACTGGACTCAACAGTCTTCCCTTTAGGGATACACGGCTCAAAAAACACGACATTATGATTGATGATACATTTTTGATACCCTATTTTTTCTATCTACAATTTTTATCCCTTGACACATTCCAAATAACCAATAAAGATACAACTAACATCCATAGGTTTCTTATCATTCTTAGAATGTGCATAAGTTGTGGATCCAAAAACCATATGGTGAGAAAGACTAAATTAATTTCCTATCCAGAGTTCCTATGGTTCATTAAAATCATTATTAGAGGATGGGGACAAATTAATTAAGTACACTAATATGGTGGAGACCTCAAACCAAAAAGACTTAGGAAGAAAGGAATGGGAAAACATACATCTATCAATTTTTAATATTATCCTATTCATTCTCTCTACTATCCCATTCTTCTACATAGTTTCCACAATAGTTTGACCCCTTTATATGCTCTCAGAGTTACATAACTCAAAAAAATCAATGGAAAAATACTCCAAACCACTATGAGTTCTTAAAGCCTCCAACTTCTTACCAGATTCATTTTTGACACCAGCCTTCCAATTCTCAAAAGTTAAAAATTCCTTAGATTTTTGTTTCAATATGTAAATAAAAAATTTGTAGGAGTAATCATATATAAACTTAGAAAATTAATAATCTATACTATGATAGTAAATTCTACAGGGATCCCAAATATCATAGTAAACACACTCAATATGGCTTATAGCTTTTTTACAATGACATACTAAAACTAACCCTCTTAGACTCACCATACACACAATATTCACAGAATGGTAGCATAGTTGGATTTACATTGGTCAATAGGCCTTGCTTCCTAATATCATCAAGATAATTATCACTAAAATTTCATAGTATTTTGTGGAAAAGGGTAGTATTGTCTAACACTAAGATATGAGTGACATTTAGTTGCTTCATGTGAGTATTACTATCTAAAACATACAACCCATTTAAGAGAGTTCCTTTCATCATAGTAAGATATCCACAAGTAATTAAAAGACTACCAGAAATAGAATTAAAGGTATAACCCTTTTGTTCTAGAATACCTAAATAAATGAGTTTTCCATTTAGTTTGGGTACCCATCTAACCCCTTCAAGAGTTTTATCCATACCATCATGAAGTTATAGAGAAACAAAACCTATACCCATAATGAGACTACTCTTATTATTTCCTAGGTAAACATCACCTGATTAATTATCTATTAAATCAGTGAAGAACTTCCTATTAGGGAACATGAGAAAGAAACAACTTAAATCCAAGATCCGTTCCTCAGAGGTAAGATGCTGAAAAGATTCAACACATCAACTGTGTTGAAATCTTGTTCAACTAATAAAGAATGGTCACTATTACTTTCATTATAGATGTTCATTTTATTAGGGAAATCTCATTTAATATACCCATGATGTTTGTAGTGGAATAATTTAAACACTTTTTTATTAGAATATATATTATTGGATTTAGACATCTATTTTCTAGTCTTAATTCTCTCTCACAAATTATCCCTATACTAACTCCTTCCTATAATGTTCAAACCCCCAGTCTCACTCTTTACAGTGATTTTTTTTGAAGTTATTTGGATAACAAAGTAGAATTAACCTCTTATAGAGTTAGTTAATCCTTTCCATACATCATTAAGTCCTTAATAGCAGAATGAGTCTCATACAACGAGGTTAAAAGAATTATTTCTTGATCCTCACCACCAACTTTAATATATATGTTGGAAATATCTAAAAGGATTCTATTAAAATCGTCAAGATGAGTCTTCACTACAGTTCTAGGGCGTATATGGAAAGTTTAAAATCTGATTATATTGTACAATATTGCAACTAAATACTTATCCATATATTATGATTCTAATTTGGACCAAATACCAATAGAAAAATATTAAAGAGATACTTCCCTAAGAACTTTATCACCCAAAGACACCAAAATAATACTATAGTATTTTCTAAGAACATTATTAAAAACATCGATATAAGTGGCAGTGGTATGTCCATCAAGGGAAAAAGTGGAAACCTTGTTTTTAGGTCCACTGAGAGCATATATTATTTCATTATGATCCAACAGAGAATTTATCTTAATTCTCCATTTGTTGAAATCATTTTCCCGATCAAATTTTTCTATTTCAAACTTTATAGACCCCATTGTAAACATTTAAGATTCCTTTAATACCAATTATTTTAGGTAGTGTTCAGGTGTCTATTCCTAAGAATGACCAAGAAACAATAATTTATTTTGTATAGGTTATGATTGATTAGAAAAATTATTTTATTTTATAAAAAGTTAAATCGATTATAAGATGAATTATTTGGTGAAATTGGAAAAGAAAAACAACAAATAACACCAAGATATAATGTGCTTTAGATTGATTTGATGCTATGTGCATGGAGAGAACACCACCCAAGGAAAGATTTATTACTAAAGAATTAGAAATATAAATATATTCTTGAATTCAAGAAAGAAAATACTAGATAAGTTATCCAAATAGGTTGACCAAGCTAATAACAGTGGCGATGATCAACTCTATCACAAGAAGCGAACACTATCCACTCTAGGATAGACTCAAATACACACACAAAATAAAGGATATTGTATCAAAATACAAGAAATAAATTGATTATAGTGATGGAATTATATAAAAAAAGTTGTTTATGATTGCATGAATAAATCCACAACAATCATGCTCATGTGAGGATCGTCCAGTTCTATTTAAAGGATGAAGTATCCACCAAATCTCCACCAAACGAGTGATCCAGTTGTAAGAAATTGAAAATAAAAGTACTAAGGAACATGTAGCAGAGTTTGGGACTAAAAATATCTTTTCTTCCTAAAACAATATCACTGGAAACTAGAGTATTTCATTCTTTTCTCTCTATACAGAACTAAATAAAAATAAGAAGATAGATCCAAATGTTAAAGGAGGAAGCCGAAACACAATTATGAAGTCAAGAAAAGTGATGGAAGGTGTAGGTGAGGAGCATGGGATGAAGAAAAATAGATAAAAATATGAAAGGGATCATTTGAATGATCATGAATCTATACAGATGGTAGGGACATGCAGAAGAATGCAAGTTGTTGTGGGTAAGTAGCACGAATTGAGCCTAATGAAGAAAAATAACACCATGGTCAAGTGGGACTATTAGATCTGAAATGATCAAATATCCAAAAATAATCTTCTAATAAATAAAACATATTTTCAATGTTTAATTAAACAAAAAATAAAAAAATGTAAATAAATTCCATAATATAAATAAAATTGAACATAAATACCATGCAATCCATGTATTTTGAATTGCAATATTATAGTTCTAGTGGAAAAAATAATAATTCATGCAAAGTAAAACAAGTATGTGATCTTGATTAAGGTGCATAGAGAAGAAGAAGGAGGCATCATGTACTATTGATTACTTGAAGCAGAATAAAATAATATTACAAACTTATCATTACATGGAATAGTAACTATATTTATTTAAGGTGATACTTTGAACTTAAAGACTATATGAAGCGATGGTGAGTTTTATGAACTAGAAGTAGTGAAAATAATATTGAGGTTTCATAAAGGATATTTTAAAAATTCCCTGAAATGTATCAAACTTTCATGATGATAACAATATGTAAAGTACATGAAATATTAAATTCATGAAAATATATTTATGATAAGTAAGTATAAGAAACACTTAAGTTAAATTATATTTAAATATAACATTGAACAATATGCTTTCATGAATATTATGCAGTGAGATATATATGTATGAAGAAAACTGAGGTTGGGAAGCTTTTTAAGAAATAAAAGACTTTTGTGCTTGAGAATTTGATAAAGTGGGAAAGAAAATGATCATTTAATATTAGAATAATCTTATAAATATTTAAAAATATGACTATGATCATCAGTTATCTATGTTATTGAATAAGTGTACATGATAAAATCAGTTGAACCAGTGAGCTCATGAAGTATGATCTATATCAAGTGGTGTAGAAACAACCAGAAGAACAAGGATATTTTTATTATTTTGGTTCAAACACTTTTTTTTGTTTATAGTGGTACTTTAGATAAAGAACATAGTGGGGCTCTATACTGATAAGACTAGGAAGGTACTTAGTGTAAGCACTTGTGTATATAGTAGAGAATCCATGATTGGGGTTCCTATCCAATAATGACAAGGAGTAGGATCTTAAGGTTGAAACTTGTAAAAATTATTATTTTATGTTTCATTTAATTTCTGCAATATTCTAGTATGGATGAGATACACACATTGTGTGGAACAAGGTCTTAACCAATCATAGAGGTTGAATTAAAAGTAAATTCATAAAAATAGATCATTGATTCACCCCCTCAGTGATTTTGAAAAATATCTAGAAACTTTAATTGCTATAAGAGATAACATAGATTCCCTCTATCAAATATGATAGTTATTAAGAATGAATAATCTAAATTCAATAATTAGCAGGGGTGTTCCCACATTTTTTTGGAAAAACTATCATAGTTAGAGGAACAAGATGTTACCCAACTTTTTATCACTTGGATTCAAAATAAGAAATGAAACAATAATGAAAATTTTACTCATTCCTATGGGTGATCCTATGACTCAATCAGATAAAAGAAATATGAAATTTTATTTAAAGGTTCTAAATTACAATTTTATTCCTATTTCGGAAAAGGTCTACACAAAATTCATGAGACTTCAAACTGAAAAAAAATTAGGACAAATTGAAGAGTAGTTAGGAAGGAAATATTAAAATCAAGGAAGCCAAAATAAAATTTTGAAGGAGTATATTTTAGGATATTAAAATAGTGAATGATTAAAAATATTTATGGCTAATTTACAAGAGTCATTGATATTTTAAGAAATATCCATGGATTTGGTGAGAAATTAAAAGATTTTACAATTGTGAAAAAGCTCATGAGAATCTTTCCAGATATATTTGATCCTAAATTTTTAAATTTGGAAGATAGAGAAGATATTTCACTAGATGAGTTACATAATATACTAATATATTATAAAATAAAGAAGGTTATAACATTAAATAAGAAATAAAAATATTATATTACCATTGAGGCTATGAGAAGAAAAATCAACGATGATGAAGAAGCAGAATCAGGAGATTCTAATAACAAGGAAGATGATAATTACTTTAATATATTTATTTATCTTATATCAAAGAGATTGAAAATGGGAAAGTGGAAAGGAAAGGGAAATAAACCACTAAAGTGTGACAACTATAATGGAATTGGGCATTTTTATATAAATTACCTAAATAAAAAAGTTGTTTTAATCGAATAAGATAAATAATATGAGAATCCCCAAAATCAGAAATGTGGTAAGAGAAAGAAGAAGTGTTCTGGTAGTAATAAAATTAATTTTTAATAAATAATGAACAGTTTTACTCATCATCAATAAACTAATCAGAATATGATATTAATTTTATATCTCATATTTAAAAGGGTTTTGATACTTTAGGTAGTGATGAAGATGAAGGGGAACTAACTAAGTTGGAATACATGTTGAAGAATGAGTTAAAATCTTGTATGGAAAAAATATTCACAACTAAATAAAGAGAATAGGAAAATTAAAAAATAAAATTAAAATATGTATTAAGGAAAAAAGATATGTTAAGAAAGAATCAGAGTATATTAAAGATATAAATAATAAAAATTTGAAAGTTTTTTAGTAAGAAAAGATAGTAAGAAATCTTGAGGAGAAACTAGTTGTGAGATTAGAATAATTTTCCAAGATACAATTAAATTTTATTAAAGCTTAGAATGATTTGAAAAATATTACATAATATTTCAACAATTCAATTGAGGTTAAATTTGTGTCATCTTAAGTTAGAGAAAAGAGAGGTCTAAATAATCAGATTCATTTTACTCCTAAAAAATCTCAATCTAAATCTGTTATCACTAACACTGTAGTTCCTAAAAAAACCTAGACCATTCAATAATAACAAGGCCAATGATAAATCCTATTTAACATTATATTAAGAGAGGGATATCTCAATAAAATCATTACCCCCAAGGAAAAGACTTTCTCAATTTGTAGTAATGCGAAAATACAAATATTTAATATAAAATTATTATTAGCATGGAAAATAAAGTTTTAGAGGATATTACTAGTTCTATGGTGTGTTTGAGAATAAATATTACTTATTCTATTTTAATATGTCATTATTAGGGAAGATTAATGAACCAAGGGGGATCTATTATGATTATATTAGAACATATTTTCAAGGAGATCTTAGAAGATCAAGATATTAGGGTTCTTTCTTTTTATCTAAATACTTCAGGTGGTTTCTGTAATTCTTGATACCTCTTCCAGAACTGAGGTATGAAAATAACTTTCATATTATAGTTTTATTGTATCGAAATTTATTTATTAAAGGGGTATTTATTGTTACACTAAAAGGGTTTTTTAAGAGGGAATAAATCATTCTTGAACTTGAATGTTTCTAATGTATTTATTGAATTTGAGTGAAGGTTTCACCTGTCTTGAAAAATTCGTGTATACAACCCCTGAAATGATAAAGTCATAGCGGTGCCACATATTGAATAAATAAATGGAAACATTTTATGTATAAGTTAATTCCCACTTATTTTCTACACTAGGCGTTCCCATATATACTTAAAGTTTAATGACTAATGGATTATTTCTTAGAAACATGTGATGTTATCATTCTCTCAAAGTATTGGATCAAGTTGTAATTTGGAAAAAAGTTTGACAAGAAGGTTTTTTAAAGTCTCAAAATATGGTTATATATAAAAGGCCTTTCCTTATGTTTCCTTTTTATTTATTATTAATTTAGAGACCCGAAGCTTTACGTACATTGACATTACATTACATTTTCGGAATACTTAGTACATAACAAAACACACACACAAGGACCGTAATAGTTTAGTGTCTTTGGAAACTCGGAACATAATCTTCTAATCGTGGTGAAAGATCTTCAATATCTCCCATAAAGATCTTCCCTTTTTTTACCTAAAACCTTTCTTTATACCCTGGGGAAAAGAAAACATAAAAGGGTGATCTCAAATGCTCAGTAAGGGTAAACAAAAGAGAAATCAATCACATCATATTCATAAGAACATAACTTTTGGAAATCATAACCTGCAAAAGAGAGCATAATTTCATAACATGGGATAAATCATAATAGTGAAATGAAATCCCAATAATCATAAATTAAAACATGAAACTTTGTGGCATACACACATAATCATAGAGAATCATTTCTTGTTAGTCAAGACTCATTGCCAAGACTATCTTAGTGGACAAAGCCCCTTTCTGAATCGAGTAACCCTCGTTCCAGTCCTGTTTCACTGAACCGGTATAACCTACCGTTCCAGCCATGTCTATCTCATGAGATATAAAATCTTTACCCAATTCATTGGAGGGAGATATAGGTCCCACCCATCTTATAATGAATCCTTTCTTATGTGTGCCACATAATCATAAAACATACATCATCGCATAACACATGTAACAAAAATGGGATTCTTGAAACATAATGACATCATAAATCAATTCATATAAGATAAAGGAATTCATAAAAATAATTCCATCACAACATGATCAAATCAATGTAATAATAGGGATAAAAACAGAACCCTTTATTATCTTAGATGGAAAATAATTTTGATAAAACACTTGAACTCCATTCTTGAGGAAAATATCCTTTCTTCTTCAAAAACATTTTTCCTTTCATAACATGTCATACAACTTTAAAATAAAAGAAGTTGATTAAAAATAAATTTGAAAACTTGTAAAGGAAGCTTCTTGGAAATAATGTTTTAAAAATACATTCATGCCGTATAAGTTAAAAAAAACATTCTTCATACTTTTTTCGGAAAAGTCAAAAAGTACCTCGTACGAAAAAATCGACAAAATATTCCTTTCATATTATTTACTAAAAACTCACCGAAGGGTAAAATTGGATTTAAACTATTGTAAGTGGATGGAAACAATATTACATATTGAGGAAACATGTATGTGGATGATAAAATATACCCCAGTAAATACTTACGAATAAACAATCTCGGATAAAAATGAGATTGTGATATTTCCCCTTACCTTAGGTCCGACTTGCTTTGTACGTGTCCGAACCTCCTGTATAATGATTTACATAATGTTATTGACTTATTACAGAATCATATTCATTGTTATGATATCATATATGGTTCTCTTATGGCTTTATATTACCCGGTCTTTTGTAAATTCATGTTAAAGTAGCATTTTGGGTAAAATCGTCTTATTTGTCATTCATGTTTTTAACTTGTAATTATTAATATGATTACTTGGATCATGATTAATTATATCCAGAATGTAAAATATGATTTATATATAATATATATTCAGAATATACATATATATATAATATATTGATAATGGAATGAAATACACCGTTCATGGAGACGGTAGTCCGTACGTACGCATGAACGCTGTTTTCGTTTCCTTATTGAATTGAATGGAATTAAGTAGATGACATACATATAAATATACATAAATCCAGTATCGTTATTATGTCATATATTTCATTAGTACTTATTATATATACTTTATAATCATTCATGAATGGTTAATCATTGAGAATGAATCTCATCGCGTCGTGGAGACAGTAGTCCGTACGTACGCACGAGCGATGATATCGTTCCCATGGTCGTGGAATTGTGTTGAAGTGTATGTATACTATTTCATTATCAATATCACAATATAATAATCATATATAGTTACTCATTACACCTTTATACCCATCCAATTAAGGTGGTGGCAGAAAATAGATTACACCACGGCGTGGAGACGGTATTCCGTACGTACGCACGCGCGGTGATTTCCTTTATTCCGTAGGATGGATAGAAGGTTAATTAGAGTTGTTTCATATTTATAATAACATATCAGTATATAAGAAATAATTATGTTATTACTTTATCATGAAACAACTAAAGAAGAATAAGTTGAAGAAGAAAGAAATTGAAAAAGATCGGTAATGGATATTACCTCTTCTTTGAAGTGCTTCTTTGAGGCCTCCTTTTAGGGAACTAAAATTGGTCTTTTAAGAAGACCAGGACCTCTAGGATGATACTAGGGAAGTGGAGAAGAGATTTTGTCAGGGGTTGGCCGAGATTGAATGCTCAAATTGGTGTGAGGAGGAGAGGGAGGAGGTGCCCTTTTATAAGGGAGGAGAGGGGCACTTTAGGAATATCTCAAAATATTATTTTATATTAAAGTCAAAATCAATTTATAATGGTTCCAAAGGGTCTTATTTCGAAGGTAAAGTGGGGATGGGTCGAAATCCTATCAACCAATAGGATTTAGACAAGTTTAGGGTATTATTTTAACCTTATCAATTAGATTTAACTCTAAGTTAAATAATTTAACTTTTACCGTGTCTTTTTGTTTTCTTTCACTATATGGTTAATACACTTACTATAACATGCCAAAAGAACCCCAAATTGTTTATTATTGATATATATATCCTTATCTAAGTCATTTGGCCGAACCATAGATTTTTAGGAATAAAATAACAATTAATAATATAATATTTGATTTAAAAACTATTTTGTGTCAATTTTGACACTATTTGATATATGATTTTTGTGAAAGTCATAACAGAATTATATGTTCGAAATAAGTTGATTAAATCAACACTAGTATATCATAGTAACCTATAAAATTAGTGGAATGCATAAAAAGTCTCAAATTACATTTATTTTGGTGTTTATAACATCAATTATGTCAATATTTCATAAATAAGATAATTACTGCATCATCGTTGTGTCATAAATAAATTAAATTATTTAATGTCTAAAAATTATAAATAAAATACCATTATGTAGGAAATCTTTTTAGATTTCTAATTAATATTTATAGTCTAATTTATCTTATGTATAACCCCATATTAAAAATGATTAAATTATTAAACTTTGATTTTAACTATTTTAACCCTTCTTTAAATAAATTAATAATAAATGTCCTAATCTAATCCAAGTGGGCCTAAATGGTCATATTTTATTCCTAAGTTTGTTTTTGGTCGAAATACACTTGTCCAATAGGATTAGTACATGTGTTAGGGTAATATTAATATCATTTTTACCCTTAATTACCCTATTTACCTTTAACCGTGGTAAATAAAAGTAAAAAGTTACTATTCACCAAAAATTATTTTCATCTCATTGAACCACATTTTACTTATTGACATCAACCGTGTCTCTCGGATTTTTGAAATTCCATTCACAGAAGTGGTAAAATTAAGTTTTATAAAAAATTCAGTTTTTTAACTACCACTTAGTAGTTTCACTATTCATCAAAAATTGAAGGTTTTCAGAAAAATGCCAAAATTTCATCCTAAGCTATATTTCATATTCAGAATTCAAAAATGAAGTCTATTTTACCAAATTCATAACATAGAAATTGCATTAATTAATTTTATAACTAAATCCCACTATTAAAACAAATAGCGTGTTTTTAGGAAACAATATCTATCAAAAGATTGACACTTGATTATGTCTGGTTTAAATGTGAAATTACAACCAATGACCAACATTGTATTAAATTGTAAAAATATATTCTAAATATACATTAAAACCACTCAAATTAATAATTTATCACTATTAATTATTTCGATTGAAAAAGTTGTTTTTAATTAAAATTTAGTAATTTTCACTATTCATCAAAATATGAAAGTTATCCGAAAATCCACAAAATTTCACCCTAAGCTAATTTCGATATTAAGAATCCAAAAATGAAGTCCATTTTGAGAGCTAAAATTTCTAAAATTTTAAAAAGTGGTTATTACTATTCATAACGGCTAGTTTTAATAATATTTTAATAGCATATCGTTGTTTCGTGAAACTCAGTATTGCGTACTACACACGCTATCGAGGAAGGTTGCGATTGCGTGTAATGCAAGGCAAGTCAAGGATGCGTGTTGTGCAAGCTCCTTTTTGTGTAGCGTGCGACACAAGTCATTAATAAAATTAAAAAGAATAGTTTTCATAAAATCTCGGGCTGTTACATTCTACCCCCCTTAAAATGAATTTCGCCCTCGAAATTCGTCGGGGTTATAAATAGTTTACTATTCGAAAGTTTCTTTAATAGAAACCCACATCATAAAAAGGAATACCAAAAATTGTATTAAAAAACTAAAGTATGAAATGTAACGATTACCCAAATAAACTAATCACTGGGTTTCCACATAGGTGAAAATATGGATATGGAAGAGAAATCTAACCATCATGTTCTGATGGAGAGTGGTAGAGAACATGGCTATGGAAAAGCCAGCAATCACAAAGCCATAAATTTGTGACGATCTAAGGTACCATCTGATTCATTAGATATAAGATCACTAGGACAACATTTTTGGTTTTCAAGATCATTTCTCTAAAGTTGAAAATTTGAATAAATACTTACTTTATTTTGGTACAATCTCACTGTTGTTCATGCCTTGAACAATTTCCACTTCATCTCTTAAATAAATGATGTTGAATTTGTTATTCGTGAAGTGTTGGCAGATCATGAGATAGAATGACGGGTCATTCCATCTGTCTCAAACAAAAGGTTAACAAAATTTATATACATAAGTCGATCTATAGTGAGATTAATCATATATGGTTCCTAAAATGGACTTATACTTCATATATCATACTGCTTAATATAATAAAACTACTTTCTACTAAACAGGGACTTCCTGTAGGCCAGTGGTAGGCGATAAAGGCCAGTCGCACTTCGGTTGTGGGTTCGATTCCCACAGCCTTGTCCGACGCGATGGGCTGTCGCCCGTCCTGCAGGTTGTCCTTTTTCTAAAACTATATTACTATAACATCCCATCAAAAATATCGAAAAAAAACTTCTATCCTTAAACAATACTAACTTATGTCCAACATAATCCATTCTAATCTTTAGGCTTATCCATAATACTGCGGTCCACTCTCATAACATAGTGAAGACGATTACCAGAGAATTAGTACCATCGTTGATCCCCATATATCATAAGATATGTTTTGTTGGTCACATTCCAAACATTCAAAGTCCTTAATCATTTATTCTCTTGAATACCCATTGAACCTTAGTGAAAACATGAATGCAGTTAAAAGTTAACACTTTCCACATACCAAAATCCTCAGAATTCTATATACTCAAACCAGGATATCACTTAGTCCTTATATCAATCATGAGCTCATGAATACTGTTAAGCATTTCATTTTCTCATTTTCCCTTCATTATGCACATAATATCTCAATCACTTTGAATACCACATTAGACCAATACATAAATATTCCAATACTCCATGATACAACATTATTTTGGAATTCCATTACATAAACACTTAATCATTCCACCACATCATTGTCATATTCAACATTTCCAATAGTGATCGTATGTGACTTCCCTTTGTCCTTTGCCTTAAGTGGTTGCTCATGTTGATCATCACTAACCCTTGGATTAGGGCATTTATTGGCATAATGTCCCATCTCCTTGCACTTGAAACATTGAAGTGTTGGTGGTGCGTTCTCTGCAGTGTTTGCTTTGTTCACATCATTAGAAACCCTTTTTCCATTACTTCGACACTCAGCTACTCGATGACCTTCTTTTCCACACTTAAAACATTTTCTAGTCCCTTTAAGACAATATCCACCATGCTTCTTTCCACACTTTGTGCATAAGGAAACATTCATCTTCTTTTCACCATTATTCTGAGATTTATCCTTGAACTCCATCTTTCGTTTCTTGTCAAAACCATGAGATTGATATGTAACACCAACTTCCATTTCTACCTTGATAGCACAACACACAATTTCTTCATAGCTACTGAAGTCTCTTATAGCTAATGCCCTTCGAAGACTTGGTTTTAAGCCACTGAAAAATCGATCAACTTTACTTTCAGGTTGGATGATAATGCCAGATGCATACCTTGCAAGTCTTGTAAAATTTGCTTCATAGGTACCAACAGATTCATCACCCCTTTGCTTCAGTTCAAGAAACTCTTTCTCCATCTTTGTTCGAAGAATACGAGGGAAGTACTTACTGAAAAACAAGTTCTTGAACTCATCCCATTCCATGGACTCAATTTCATCTCTTGGCCTCGTATTCTTGATAAGATTCCACCATTGATCAGCTTCACCTTCCAAACGATATACTGCTAAGATGACTTTATCATGTTCAGAACATTGAAGAACTGAAAATATCTTTTCAATAGTACTGATCCATTGTTCAGCCACAAGTGGATCAGAAGACCCACTAAAAGAAGGTGGACGTTGCCTCATGAAGGACTCAATATAATATTGTTCCCTTCTCTGCTCATTTGGAAGTCCAGAATGATTCATAGCTTGTGTTATTATAACAATAAGATTTTTCACTCCATCTCCCATAACATTTGTTTGTTCAGGAGGGCAATCATTGCATTGTCCATTGCATTGATCAACACAGTTCCTTCGGGTTCCAACCATTGTCTAAAACCCAAAAAGAATAGTGTGAGAGGCAAAAATCATGCTAGGGAAAACAACATAATAAAGGGGGGGGGGGTACCTTCAATATCTAACATCTTAGGTTTAATTCTATGATCGTTAGCGTAGTTCTAGTACTATAACGTATACTTAACCTTAGGGACATCCCTAGACATACCTTAGAAATATCTCTAGGGATCTCACTAACGTTTTCGCATCCTAGTTTCCAAAGGTTGACTAAACCTTTCCTCTGATACCAACTGTAACGGACCCGAAGCTTTACGTACATTGACATTACATTACATTTGCGGAATACTTAGTACATAACAAAACACACACACAAGGACCGTAATAGTTTAGTGTCTTTGGAAACTCGGAACGTAATCTTCTAATCGTGGTGAAAGATATTCAATATCTCCCATAAAGATCTTCCCTTTTTTTTACCTAAAACCTTTCTTTATACCCTGGGGAAAAGAAAACATAAAAGGGTGAGCTCAAATGCTCAGTAAGGGTAAACAAAAGAGAAATCAATCACATCATATTCATAAGAACATAACTTTTGGAAATCATAACTTGCAAAAGAGAGCACAATTTCATAACATGGGATAAATCATAGTAGTGAAATGAAATCTCAATAATCATAACTTAAAACATGAAACTTTGTGGCATACACACATAATCATAGAGAATCATTTCTTGTTAGTCAAGACTCATTGCCAAGACTATCTTAGTGGACAAAGTCCCTTTCTGAATCAAGTAACCCTCGTTCCAGTCCTGTTTCACTGAACCGGTATAACCTACCGTTCCAGCCATGTCTATCTCATGAGATATAAAATCTTTACCCAATGCATTGGAGGGAGATATAGGTCCCACCCATCTTATAATGAATCCTTTCTTATGTGTTCCACATAATCATAAAACATACATCATCGCATAACACATGTAACAAAAATGGGATTCTTGAAACATCATGACATCATAAATCAATTCATATAAGATAAAGGAATTCATAAAAATAATTGCATCACAACATGATCAAATCAATGTAATAATAGGGATAAAAACAGAACCCTTTATTATCTTATATGGAAAATAATTTTGATAAAACACTTGAACTCCATTCTTGAGGAAAATATCCTTTCTTCTTCAAAAACATTTTTCCTTTCATAACATGTCATACAACTTTAAAATAAAAGAAGTTGATTAAAAACAAACTTGAAAACTTGTAAAGGAAGCTTCTTGGAAATAATGTTTTAAAAATCCATTCATGCCGTATAAGTTAAAAAAAACATTCTTCGTACTTTTTTCGAAAAAGTCAAAAAGTACCTCGTATGAAAAAAACGACAAAATATTCCTTTCATATTCTTTACTAAAAACTCACCGAAGGGTAAAATTGGATTTAAAATATTGTAAGTGGATGGAAACAATATTACATATTGAGGGAACATGGATGTGGATGATAAAATATACCCCAGTAAATACTTACGAATAAACAATCTCGGATAAAAATGAGATTGTGATATTTCCCCTTACCTTAGGTCCGACTTGATTTGTACGTGTTCGAACCTCCTGTATAATGATTTACATAATGTTATTGACTTATTACAGAATCATATTCATTGTTATGATATCATATATGGTTCTCTTATGGCTTTATATTACCCGGTCTTTTGTAAATTCATGTTAAAGTAGCATTTTGGGTAAAATCGTCTTATTTGTCATTCGTGTTTTTAACTTGTAATTATTAATATGATTACTTGGATCATGATTACTTATATCCAGAATGTAAAACATGATTTATATATAATATATATTCAGAATATACATATATATATAATATATTGATAATGGAATGAAATACACCATTCATGGAGACAATAGTCCGTACGTACGCATGAACGATGTTTTCGTTTCCTTATTGAATTGAATGGAATTAAGTAGATGAAATACATATAAATATAAATAAATCCAGTATTGTTATTATGTCATATATTTCATTAGTACTTATTATATATATTTTATAATCATTCATGAATGGTTAATCATTGAGAATGAATCTCATCGCGTCGTGGAGACGGTAGTCCGTACGTACGCACGAGCGATGATATCGTTCCCATGGTCGTGGAATTGTGTTAAAGTGTATGTATACTATTTCAGTATCAATATCACATTATAATAATCATATATAGTTACTCATTACACCTTTATACCCATCCAATTAAGGTGGTGGCAGAAAATAGATTACACCACGGCGTGGAGACGGTATTCCGTACGTACGCACGCACGGTGATTTCCTTTTTTCCGTAGGATGGATAGAAGGTTAATTAGAGTTGTTTCATATTTATAATAACATATCAGTATATAATAAATACTGATGTTATTACTTTATCATGAAACAACTAAAGAAGAATAAGTTGAAGAAGAAAGAAATTGAAAAAGATCGGTAATGGATATTACCTCTTCTTTGAAGTGCTTCTTTGAGACCTCCTTTTAGAGAACTAAAATTGGTCTTTTAAGAAGACCAGGACCTCTAGGATGATACTAGGGAAGTGGAGAAGAGATTTTCGCAGGGGTTGGCCGAGCTTGAATGCTCAAATTGGTGTGAGGAGGAGAGGGAGGAGGTGCCCTTTTATAAGGGAGGAGAGGGGCACTTTAGGAATATCTCAAAATATTATTTTATATTAAAGTCAAAATCGGTTTATAATGGTTCCAAAGGGTCTTATTTCGAAGGTAAAGTGGGGATGTGTCGAAATCCTATCAACCAATAGGATTTAGACAAGTTTAGGGTATTATTTTAACCTTATCAATTAGATTTAACTCTAAGTTAAATAATTTAACTTTTACCGTGTCTTTTTGTTTTCTTTCACTATATGGTTAATACACTTACTATAACATGCCAAAAGAACCCCAAATTGTTTATTATTGATATATATATCTTTATCTAAGTCATTTGGCCGAACCTTAGATTTTTAGGAATAATATAACAATTAATAATATAATATTTAATTTAAAAACTATTTTGTGTCAATTTTGACACTATTTGATATATGATTTTTGTGAAAGTCATAACAGAAATATATGGTCGAACTAAGTTGATTAAATCAACACTATTATATCATAGTAACCTATAAAATTAGTGTAATTCATAAAAAGTCTCAAATTACATTTATTTTGGTGTTTATAACATCAATTATGTCAATATTTCATAAATAAGATAATTACTGCATCATCGTTGTGTCATAAATAAATTAAATTATTTAATGTCTAAAAATTATAAATAAAAAACCATTATGTAGGAAATCTTTTTAGCTTTATAATGAATATTTATAGTCGAATTTATCTTATGTATAACCCCATATTAAAAATTATTTACTTATTAAACTTTGATTTTAACTATTTTAACCCTTCTTTAAATAAATTAATAATAAATGTCCTAATCTAATCCAAGTGGGCCTAAATGGTCATATTTTATTCCTAAGTTTGTTTTTGGTCGAAATACACTTGTCCAATAGGATTAGGACATGTGTTAGGGTAATATTAATATCATTTTTACCCTTAATTACCCTATTTACCTTTAACCGTGGTAAATAAAAGTAAAAAGTTACTATTCACCAAAAATTATTTTCATCTCATTGAACCACATTTTACTTATTGACATCAACCGTGTCTCTCGGATTTTTAAAATTCCATTCACAGAAGCGGTAAAATTAAGTTTTATGAAAAATTCAGTTTTTTAACTACCACTTAGTAGTTTCACTATTCATCAAAAATTGAAGGTTTTCAGAAAAATGCCAAAATTTCATCCTAAGCTATATTTCATATTCCGAATTCAAAAATGAAGTCTATTTTACCAAATTCATAACATATAAATTTCATTAATTAATTTTATAACTAAATCCCGCTATTAAAACAAATAGCGTGTTTTTAGGAAACAATATCTATCAAAAGATTGACACTTGATTATGTCTGGTTTAAATGTGAAATTACAACCAATGACCAACATTGTATTAAATTGTAAAAATATATTCTAAATATACATTAAAACCACTCAAATTAATAATTTATCACTATTAATTATTTCTATTGAAAAAGTTGTTTTTAATTAAAATTTAGTAATTTTCACTATTCATCAAAATATGAAAGTTATCCGAAAATCCCCAAAATTTCACCCTAAGCTAATTTCGATATTAAGAATCCAAAAATGAAGTCCATTTTGAGAGCTAAAATTTCTAAAATTTTAAAAAGTGGTTATTACTATTCATAACGGCTAGTTTTAATAATATTTTAATAGCATATCGTTGTTTCGTGAAACTCAGTATTGCGTACTACACACGCTATCGAGGAAGGTTGCGATTGCGTGTAATGCAAGGCAAGTCAAGGATGCGTGTTGTGCAAGCTCCTTTTTGTGTAGCGTACGACACAAGTCATTAATAAAATTAAAAAGAATAGTTTTCATAAAATCTCGGGCTGTTACATTCTACCCCCCTTAAAATGAATTTCGCCCTCGAAATTCGTCGGGGTTATAAATAGTTTACTATTCGAAAGTTTCTTTAATAGAAACCCACATCATAAAAAGGAATACCAAAAATTGTATTAAAAAACTAAAGTATGAAATGTAACGATTACCCAAATAAACTAATCACTGGGTTTCCACATAGGTGAAAATATGGATATGGAAGAGAAATCTAACCATCATGTTCTGATGGAGAGTGGTAGAGAACATGGCTATGGAAAATCCAGAAATCACAAAGCCATAAATTTGTGACGATCTAAGGTACCATCTGATTCATTAGATATAAGAGCACTAGGACAACATTTTTGGTTTTCAAGATCATTTCTCTAAAGTTGAAAATTTGAATAAATACTTACTTTATTTTGGTACAATCTCACTGTTGTTCGTGCCTTGAACAATTTCCACTTCATCTCTTAAATAAATGATGTTGAATTTGTTATTCGTGAAGTGTTGGCAGATCATGAGATAGAATGACGGGTCATTCCATCTGTCTCAAACAAAAGTTTAACAAAATTTATATACATAAGTCGATCTATAGTGAGATTAATCATATATGGTTCCTAAAATGGACTTATACTTCATATATCATACTGCTTAATATAATAAAACTACTTTCTACTAAACATGGACTTCCTGTAGGCCAGTGGTAGGCGATAAAGGCCAGTCGCACTTCGGTTGTGGGTTCGATTCCCACAGCCTTGTCCGACGCGATGGGTTGTCGCCCGTCCTGCAGGTTGTCCTTTTTCTAAAACTATTTTACTATAACATCCCATCAATAATATCGAAAAAAACTTCTATCCTTAAACAATACTAACTTATGTCCAACATAATCCATTCTAATCTTTAGGCTTATCCATAATACTGCAGTCCACTCTCATAACATAGTGAAGACGATTACCAGAGATTTAGTACCATCGTTGATCCCCATATATCATAAGATATGTTTTGTTGGTCACATTCCAAACATTCAAAGTCCTTAATCATGTATTCTCTTGAATACCCATTGAACCTTAGTGAAAACATGAATGCAGTTAAAAGTTAACACTTTCCACATACCAAAATCCTCAGAATTCTATATACTCAAACCATGATATCACTTAGTCCTTATATCAATCATGAGCTCATGAATACTGTTAAACATTTCATTTTCTCATTTTCCCTTCATTATGCGCATAATATCTCAATCACTTTGAATACCACATTAGACCAATACATAAATATTCCAATACTCCATGATACAACATTATTTTGGAATCCCATTACATAAACACTTAATCATTCCACCACATCATTGACATATTCAACATTGCCAATAGTGATCGTATGTGACTTCCCTTTTTCCTTTGCCTTAAGTGGTTGCTCATGTTGATCATCACTAATCCTTGGATTAGGGCATTTATTGGCATAATGTCCCATCTCCTTGCACTTGAAACATTGAAGTGTTGGTGGTGCGTTCTCTGCAGTGTTTGCTTTGTTCACATCATTAGAAACCCTTTTTCCATTACTTCGACACTCAGCTACTCGATGACCTTCTTTTCCACACTTAAAACATTTTCTAGTCCCTTTAAGACAATCTCCACCATGATTCTTTCCACACTTTGTGCATAAGGAAACATTCATCTTATTTTCACCATTATTCTGAGATTTCTCCTTGAACTCCATCTTTCGTTTCTTGTCAAAACCATGAGATTGATATGTAACACCAACTTCTATTTCTACCTTGATAGCACAACGCACAATTTCTTCATAGCTACTGAAGTCTCTTATAGCTAATGCCCTTCGAAGACTTGGTTTTAATCCACTGAAAAATCGATCAACTTTACTTTCAGGTTGGATGATAATGCCAGATGCATACCTTGCAAGTCTTGTAAAATTTGCTTCATAGGTACCAACAGATTCATCATCCCTTTGCTTCAGTTCAAGAAACTCTTTCTCCATCTTTGTTCGAAGAATACGAGGGAAGTACTTACTGAAAAACAAGTTCTTGAACTCATCCCATTCCATGGACTCAATTTCATCTCTTGGCCTCGTATTCTTGATAAGATTCCACCATTGATCAGCTTCACCTTCCAAACGATATACTGCTAAGATGACTTTATCATGTTCAGAACATTGAAGAACTGAAAATATCTTTTCAATAGTACTGATCCATTGTTCAGCCACAAGTGGATCAGAAGACCCACTGAAAGAAGGTGGACGTTGCCTCATGAAGGACTCAATAGAATATTGTCCCCTTCTCTGCTCATTTGGAATTCCAGAATGATTCATAGCTTGTGTTAGTATAGCAATAATATTTTGCACTCCATCTCCCATAACATTTGTTTGTTCAGGAGGGCAATCATTGCATTGTCCATTGCATTGATCAACACAGTTCCTTCGGGTTCCAACCATTGTCTAAAACCCAAAAAGAATAGTGTGAGAGGCAAAAATCATGCTAGGGAAAACAACATAATAAAGGGGGGGTACCTTCAATATCTAACATCTTAGGTTTAATTATATGATCGTTAGCGTAGTTCTAGTACTATAACGTATACTTAACCTTAGGGACATCCCTAGACATACCTTAGAAATATCTCTAGGGATCTCACTAACGTTTTCGCATCCTAGTTTCCAAAGGTTGACTAAACCTTTCCTCTGATACCAACTGTAACGGACCCGAAGCTTTACGTACATTGACATTACATTACATTTGTGGAATACTTAGTACATAACAAAACACACACACAAGGACCGTAATAGTTTAGTGTATTTGGAAACTCGGAACGTAATCTTCTAATCGTGGTGAAAGATATTCAATATCTCCCATAAAGATCTTCCCTTTTTTTACCTAAAACCTTTCTTTATACCCTGGGGAAAAGAAAACATAAAAGGGTGAGCTCAAATGCTCAGTAAGGGTAAACAAAAGAGAAATCAATCACATCATATTCATAAGAACATAACTTTTAGAAATCATAACCTGCAAAAGAGAGCATAATTTCATAACATGGGATAAATCATAGTAGTGAAATGAAATCACAATAATCATAACTTAAAACATGAAACTTTGTGGCATACACACATAATCATAGAGAATCATTTCTTGTTAGTCAAGACTCATTGCCAAGACTATCTTAGTGGACAAAGTCCCTTTCTGAATCGAGTAACCCTCGTTCCAGTCCTATTTCACTGAACCGGTATAACCTACCGTTCCAGCCATGTCTATCTCATGAGATATAAAATCTTTACCCAATTCATTGGAGGGAGATATAGGTCCCACCCATCTTATAATGAATCCTTTCTTATGTGTGCCATATAATCATAAAACATACATCATCGCATAACACATGTAACAAAAATGGGATTCTTGAAACATCATGACATCATAAATCAATTCATATAAGATAAAGGAATTAATAAAAATAATTCCATCACAACATGATCAAATCAATGTAATAATAGGGATAAAAACAGAACCCTTTATTATCTTAGATGTAAAATAATTTTGATAAAACTCTTGAACTCCATTCTTGAGGAAAATATCCTTTCTTCTTCAAAAACATTTTTCCTTTCATAACATGTCATACAACTTTAAAATAAAAGAAGTTGATTAAAAATAAACTTGAAAACTTGTAAAGGAAGCTTCTTTGAAATAATGTTTTAAAAATCCATTCATGCCGTATAATTTAAAAAAAACATTCTTCGTACTTTTTTCGGAAAAGTCAAAAAGTACCTCGTACGAAAAAAACGACTAAATATTCCTTTCATATTCTTTACTAAAAACTCACCGAAGGGTAAAATTGGATTTAAACTATTGTAAGTGAATGGAAACAATATTACATATTGAGGTAACATGGATGTGGATGATAAAATATACCCCAGTAAATACTTACGAATAAACAATCTCGGATAAAAATGAGATTGTGATATTTCCCCTTACCTTAGATCCGACTTGCTTTGTACGTGTCCGAACCTCCTGTATAATGATTTACATAATGTTATTGACTTATTACAGAATCATATTCATTGTTATGATATCATATATGGTTCTCTTATGGCTTTATATTACCCGGTCTTTTGTAAATTCATGTTAAAGTAGCATTTTGGGTAAAATCGTCTTATTTGTCATTCGTGTTTTTAACTTGTAATTATTAATATGATTACTTGGATCATGATTACTTATATCCAGAATGTAAAACATGATTTATATATAATATATATTCAGAATATACATATATATAATATATTGATAATGGAATGAAATACACCGTTCATGGAGACGGTAGTCCGTACGTACGCATGAACGCTGTTTTCGTTTCCTTATTGAATTGAATGGAATTAAGTAGATGACATACATATAAATATACATAAATCCAGTATCGTTATTATGTCATATATTTAATTAGTACTTATTATATATACTTTTTAATCATTCATGAATGGTTAATCATTGAGAATGAATCTCATCGCGTCGTGGAGACGGTAGTCCGTACGTACGCACGAGCGATGATATCGTTCCCATGGTCGTGGAATTGTGTTGAAGTGTATGTATACTATTTCAGTATCAATATCACATTATAATAATCATATATAGTTACTCATTACACCTTTATACCCATCCAATTAAGGTGGTGGAAGAAAATAGATTACACCACGGCGTGGAGACGGTATTCCGTACGTACGCACGCGCGGTGATTTCCTTTTTTCCGTAGGATGGATAGAAGGTTAATTAGAGTTTTTTCATATTTATAATAACATATCAGTATATAATAAATACTGATGTTATTACTTTATCATGAAACAACTAAAGAAGAATAAGTTTAAGAAGAAAGAAATTGAAAAAGATCGGTAATGGATATTACCTCTTCTTTGAAGTGCTTCTTTGAGACCTCCTTTTAGGGAACTAAAATTGGTCTTTTAAGAAGACCAGGACCTCTAGAATGATACTAGGGAAGTGGAGAAGAGATTTTGGCAGGGGTTGGCCGAGATTTAATGCTCAAATTGGTGTGAGGAGGAGAGGGAGGAGGTGCCCTTTTATAAGGGAGGAGAGGGGCACTTTAGGAATATCTCAAAATATTATTTTATATTAAAGTCAAAATCGGTTTATAATGGTTCCAAAGGGTCTTATTTCGAAGGTAAAGTGGGGATGGGTCGAAATCCTATCAACCAATAGGATTTAGACAAGTTTAGGTTATTATTTTAACCTTATCAATTAGATTTAACTCTAAGTTAAATAATTTAACTTTTACCGTGTCTTTTTGTTTTCTTTCACTATATGGTTAATACACTTACTATAACATGCCAAAAGAACCCCAAATTGTTTATTATTGATATATATATCCTTATATAAGTCATGTGGCCGAATATTAGATTTTTAGGAATAAAATAACAATTAATAATATAATATTTGATTTAAAAACTATTTTGTGTCAATTTTGACACTATTTGATATATGATTTTTGTGAAAGTCATAACAGAATTATATGTTCGAACTAAGTTTATTAAATCAACACTAGTATATCATAGTAACCTATAAAATTAGTGGAATGCATAAAAAGTCTCAAATTACATTTATTTTTGTGTTTATAACATCAATTATGTCAATATTTCATAAATAAGATAATTACTGCATCATCGTTGTGTCATAAATAAATTAAATTATTTAATGTCTAAAAATTATAAATAAAATACCATTATGTAGGAAATCTTTTTATATTTCTAATTAATATTTATAGTCGAATTTATCTTATGCATAACCCCATATTAAAAATTATTTACTTATTAAACTTTGATTTTAACTATTTTAACCCTTCTTTAAATAAATTAATAATAAATGTCCTAATCTAATCCAAGTGGGCCTAAATGGTCATATTTTATTCCTATGTTTGTTTTTGGTCGAAATACACTTGTAAAATAGTATTAGGACATGTGTTAGGGTAATATTAATATCATTTTTACCCTTAATTACCCTATTTACCTTTAACCGTGGTAAATAAAAGTAAAAAGTTGCTATTCACCAAAAATTATTTTCATCTCATTGAACCACATTTTACTTATTGACATCAACCGTGTCTCTCGGATTTTTGAAATTCCATTCACAGAAGCGGTAAAATTAAGTTTTATGAAAAATTCAGTTTTTTAACTACCACTTAGTAGTTTCACTATTCATCAAAAATTGAAGGTTTTCAGAAAAATGCCAAAATTTCATCCTAAGCTATATTTCATATTCCGAATTCAAAAATGAAGTCTATTTTACCAAATTCATAACATAGAAATTGCATTAATTAATTTTATAACTAAATCCTGCTATTAAAACAAATAGCGTGTTTTTAGGAAACAATATCTATCAAAAGATTGACACTTGATTATGTCTGGTTTAAATGTGAAATTACAACCAATGACCAACATTGTATTAAATTGTAAAAATATATTCTAAATATACATTAAAACCACTCAAATTAATAATTTATCACTATTAATTATTTCGATTGAAAAAGTTGTTTTTAATTAAAATTTAGTAATTTTCACTATTCATCAAAATATGAAAGTTATCCGAAAATCCCCAAAATTTCACCCTAAGCTAATTTCGATATTAAGAATCCAAAAATGAAGTCCATTTTGAGAGCTAAAATTTCTAAAATTTTAAAAAGTGGTTATTACTATTCATAACGGCTAGTTTTAATAATATTTTAATAGCATATCGTTGTTTCGTGAAACTCAGTATTGCGTACTACACACGCTATCGAGGAAGGTTGTGATTGCGTGTAATGCAAGGCAAGTCAAGGATGCGTGTTGTGCAAGCTCCTTTTTGTGTAGCGTACGACACAAGTCATTAATAAAATTAAAAAGAATAGTTTTCATAAAATCTCGGGCTGTTATAATTAATAATGGTGTGGGGGGAATTGACTTTATAAATTCAAGTTGTATTAGAATAAAATTCAAAGGGAGAGATTGAAGTGACCAAGTGAATGGTTGAATAATTAATTTTGTATTTATTGTCAATGTATCATGAGGAATAAATTCAATTTATAAGGAAGATGAATGGTGAATGATTGACGAGTTACTTCTTTAAGAAGGGAACCTTTACATTTAAATATTTTTTAGATAATCATAATTTTTTAGACAAGTGTCGATGATATTCCGAGATAGAACATTGTTTACAACAATGGTGAATCCATTCAATGTTGATTCAATATGAAGGTTTATATATATGTGAATAATATCTCTTGGATGATGTTGGAAAAGTGAGAATTTGGGTATGAGTTAAAATTGGTAGTTAAATACTCTAATTTTACTATTTTATATTGTTACATCTAAAGAAAAGTGTATTGAGAAGAATTTATATGTTGAGATCAGAAATTTATCTTTGATGAAGGAATTAAATGCTTCTTAGTATAAAAAATGGGTGCATACCAAGAAGCCTAGTTTAAGAGTAGAACAATACATAACATTAGCATGTGAGAAGAATAGAGGTGGTAGAGTGCATGGATCGATAAATATGGGGAAAAGAAGATTATCATCCACATGTTCAGGTCAGCACAACGGGCCATGGGAGAGGAAAAAATCCCATGGAATTACACAATTAGTGATAGCACGTCCGAGATATTAAAGAAATGTAAAGTCCTATTGAAATACTAACGTGGGGCGTTCTCTATTTGATTGATTTAGTTATTTAAAAAAACCACTCCATGGGATGAGCTAAATGACAAATTATTATGTCGTTATCCTTCTCCATCCCAGGGTTCATTTTCAGGTATCTTATATCACATCTTCAATGTTTCATGCACAACATTTTATTTCCATGAAAGATCACAAAAAATTTCACACTGAAAATACAAAGAGTTCATGTATCACATGATACCATTGAATGATAATATTTAAGTGGTATAAAATAACTTAAGGATCAGCATACTTACTTGAGAAACTGCCACATAATCTGATTACTCGATCTAGACAATGATAGAGTGTATGAGATCATTGTGAATGTATACAAAATCACTTGCATGAGAATTTCTTAATTTAATGTAGATACCATATATGTTTTTGGATATGAAATATATACATCATAGGTTTGTTTATATGAAGTATTGATGGTGTAATTTTTAGCGTCGTGCAGTGGAAACCGCATTATAGTTCCCTCAAAGAAGAAGAAAAATCATGAATCTATTTATATAAAGTAATACGAGTCTATGTTCTTGCTTAAGATGCATGAATAATAAGCACAAGGTCTCAAGTAATGTTATTTATAATAAGTAGAATAAAAGGAGTTTTCAAATTTATAGTTATCTGAAACAATAACTATATTTCTTGAAGGTGAGACTTCAATATTAAATCCTATACAAATCAATAGAGAGTTTGATGAACTAAAAGCAGTGAAAAAAATATCGAGGTTTCATGAAGTAGATTTTGATAAGGCCATGCAACGTATCATACTTTCATAAAAATAATAGTTTGTAAAGTACACACAATATTGAATGAATGTAGAGATATTTGTGAGAAAAAAACTATAAGAAACACTTAGTGAAATTATATTTATTTATAACATTTAAAAATATACTTTTATATAGATTTCATAGAGAGATACATCTTGATAAATAAAATAGAGGTAGATAATCTTTCAAAGAATTAAAAGACTTGTGTGCCTGAGAATTTGATAGAGTGAAAAATAATCTAATCATTAAAGATTATGATAAGGTTAGTAATATTGGAATACCTAATCATGATCATTATTTTTTAATGTTCTTGAAGAAGTGTACATGGGTAAATCTATTGATCCAGTGAGATTTTGAAGGAATATTGATATCAAGTGGTGCATAAATAACCAGGATCCCAAGGTGATAATTATTATTTTGGGTCAAACACTTTTTAGTGGGATTTTTTATTAATTCAATGGGACTTTGGAGTAGGAATAAAGTAGTACTCCATTTTGATAGGTTTAGGAAGGTCCTTGTTATAACCATGTGCATATATAGTGGAGAGTACATGATTGAGGTGTCTAACCAATTAGGACAAGAAGTAGGATTTTAAGGCCAAACCTTTTAAAAAGTGGTGTGTCATATTCCATTTAATTTCTATAATATTCAGATATGTTTGAGAGACACACATTGAGTGGATTGGGATCTTAACCAATCACAAATATTGAATTAAAAAGAAAAGAATTCATCAAAATATATCACTAATTCACCTCCCCTCTCAGTGATCTAACCATATATGGGAACATAATAATGTGATAGAGATATTCCTTAAATCCTAATGTATATATATCATATATTATCCTATATTATGTTTTATAGTATAGAGATTTTTTATGATACAACATCCATTACTCTGAGTCATATCATATGCCTTGGTTGGTATATCATAAGGCACTACCTAAGGTATATCATTTGGTAAAATATTATGATATCATAGACCCATTTAATTAACATATCTTGTTGTATAATATAATAATTTCATAAATGTTATGACACGGGATAATCATATTCTAGGATTTACATAGGTAGTCGAACATTAATTGTTAACATTCATTTTATCTTCCACATAAGTTATCATTAATCATATACATTTTATATGATGAAATGTTTAAAAGAATTTAAGGAGCATTTAAATGTTAAACACATTAGTCAAGGGTTACAAATTTTGTAATTTTATGCACCACTAAAATGGTATGTAACATTTGAGTAAATGAATGGTAGGCTTGGAGAACATCCCTAGGTCTTATATAAATAAGTTAATGTTATGATTTTTTTCAACATTCATGGATGAGTGGTTATTCTATCAATTCTCCCTATTATTGAAGCTCTATTTGTCTCCATTACTTTACTAATAGAGATAATAACATATGATAGTTGAAATGAGAGTCTCTATTAATCATTTTCTGATTCATCAGCATATGGATACCCTTGGAAGAAGGTGTAGGTTCTGAACATAGTGAAATAACCTTTTTTGTCATGGTCAACTCAGATTTTAGTCTTAATTTATGAATAATATAAGATGTACATAATTTATGACATCTTGACCAATGAGTTTTTTAAATTAATTTACATGATTAAATTCTAGAACCAGAATAGGAGGATATTAATATATAATTTATAATTAATTTATAAGTAGATATATAAATTCATGAACTTGCAATTATTTCTTCATTGATGATCCAGTTGGCTCGATATCATCATACTATCATTGTGTTTCATGACCCAAGTGTATAATTCTTATATCAGTTATTTAAATGTTCACAAAAATCTCTAGATGCCACCCTATAATCACTGGGTTCTAGCACAGTTTATTCCGATCGCATGCACCGTTCATGGTTGATTATAGTAGAATTCTATTCGATGATGAAGAATTATTGGTGTTCTCTTTATGTATTGGAAGAAGAGGAGAGGAAAAAATCTAGATCTATATAAATCTCTCTAGGAATTGAGAGATTTTTTATCTATCCATTGTGCACAACAAGTGTGTCTATGGAAAGTGATATAATTAGAAATTTATTGTGGCAGTTTTAGGAAAATAATTTTTATATAGGACTCGCACCAATTATATAATTCTTAGTTGACCCAATATCTAATAATAAAAAAGATATTATTATTAATCAATTTACATGTTAATTACTTAATAATATATAAATAAATATCATTTACATTATTTCCAACCAGACCATTAATCTTGGTCCACCTATCCTCTTCGACATTTACCAAACCTTGAATAATGACTATTTATTTAAAAAATAAATATCACTACTTTATTCATTAACAAATATAATAATATCATACTTAACAAACCTTGAAAATAAATATTTATTATTATTATTATTATTAAATCACTTATTCATTTAAATAACTTGTGATTGAATGTTGATGATCAAACAAACTTGAATAATTATTTAACCACAAAACAAGAATAAGATTTATTCCAACTTATTAAATTCAACATTGAATTTAATCAAGATTTCAGATACACATTGTGTGTGACCCTCTAGGAATATTTATTAGGGTAAATAAGTGGAGACTCTTATATTCAAAGGTTATCTTATAACAACACACTAAGACAACCATAGAGAAATAAGTTAACATTGCAATGACATTTAACCTCTTATAAATGATTACTGTGCAATATAATCCCTTTATTGCAGTATCTCTAATCAAATAGTTTTCACAATGATTTCATCAAAAAAAATTCTTGATATTTAGTTTTTTTACTTTCTAAAAAAGAAAATGTAGTACCCTGATATTTTATGAAATATTTGTTTTTCAAATAAATTTAATTTCTTTGATAGCATACGTTACATGCAACACCGAGTTTTAATAAACAATAATATACTACAAATATTATTATTTAAGCATGACCATTATAACCTAGCCACAAAAATCAGTGGTATAAATAGGAATAACCATATTTTGAATATATATATATAAAGGTTTTAGATAAATAAAATATATTTTCTAATAAAATCTGTATATGTTACAAAAATACATTTTTTCCGTAAAAAAGGTTTTACAGTTTTTTGTGATCAAATAATATAATTAATTTCTAAAAATTTTATAAAATTTATTTTAAAAAATTAAATTAATTTTTTGAATTAACGTTTCAAAATTATATTAAGGTGAATTTTTGGAAATTTTTAAAAAAGTTTAATTTTTTAATGAATAGTGAGAAATACTGATTTTTATTGAAAAATATATTTTCTTTTAAATAATTTAGAAATTAATATTTTGTTTTAAAATGTTCTAAAATTAAAATTAGTAAAATTATTTTATTATTAATACAATTTAGGTCATTTTAATCAATTTAATTTTTTTTATATAAAAACTTTCTATACTTCTGAAAATGTTTTCTTTGGAAAACTGCTTTTTTCCATGTTTGTGGGTTTAATTTTAAATTAAATTCCAACTATTCTATGAATTTAATTTTAAAAAATTTAATAAATATTTGGAATAATAATAATTAATATTATATGATAAGCTTAAATTAATTTAAATTCATAATTAATGGTAAAAATTGAAAAAATTAAATACTCTTGTTATGGTTAAAACTACTTTACTAGGGAGTTAAAATAAAAATATAAGGGTTAAAATGACCTATTTTTTTTTAAAAAAAAAATCCTATTTTATGTTCATATTTTTACTTATATCATCTAAGGTCCTATAATGGGTTTCATGTGTAAAATGTGATTATAAATTTTTAAAAAAAATTCAAAGTGTGTCTTCTCCCCCATTTATAAAAGAGAACCCCCTATCCTTTCCTATTCCCACTATAAAAGCCTTTTTCAACCAATAACTACCTAAAACTATTAATTACTTGACTCTCCACATCCTAGAGGCCTTATTTTTATTATAAAATTCTCTTAATAAGTATTTTGGTGCAAACCTAAAAAGGTTGTTCGAAGAAGAGGTATCGTTCTTAACCAAGTAATTTTGTTTTATTTCATATTCCACAAAATTAAAATATTGTTTAATAATTATATGATAACAGAATAATTATATCCCATATAATTATATGTTATTGTTTTCATGGTTTAACATATATCCATCTACTCTTCCATCAAATGGGAAACAAAATCATCGATTGTGTGTACGGCGGACTACCGCTTCACGAACCAATGGATTCGTTTTCCATCACCACCTCTCACAGATGGATATAACGATGGATTTAAAATATTTATATGATATTTATGACATAATTATACTTATTTAATTATAATATTAAATCTACCTTCTTACCTTCCAATCTGCCAGAGTACGATAACGTCGCTCATGCTTAAGTGTGGACTACCAACTCTACAAAGCGATGTGATACATTATTCATTTTATTTTGACATGGATATAAATGAGGGTATATTTAATGAATATATATGATATATATTATATAAAAATTATTCTATAAAGTCGAATTAATAATTACCATTCTTTTATTTTTTCCATCAAGAAAATGGAAACAATGTTCCTACATATATATGACCTACCGTCTCCATGAATAATGTATTTAATTTTCTATATCTAACTTTAATGGATTACTATAAATAAATATATAATGAATATATATTATATTTATATCATGGTTTAAATTATTAATGTTATGTAACCATGATCAAATTAAAATTACTGAAAATACAAAACTAAAACATACATGAAAAACAAAGCAGTTATTACCCAAAACATGATTTTAACAGGGAATTATTAATAAATGGGCAATGAAAGATCATAAGTAAATCATATATGGTTTGATATATATGATTATGGTTCTATAATATATTTATAATAAACCTATATTTATTATAAAGGAGTTTTTAATGTGTATAAATAAAGTCAAGGCTTGAGGTAAGAGATTTTCATCTTACTTTTATTTCCACAGGACACCTACCATATTCACCACTTGTTTATTTTTTGTGGTTTATATAATTACCATGAATATATTTTGTGATTTTTATCATGAAAATTATTAAAAATAAATATATATCAAAGTTTATTTCCTTCATGGTTTTTATAATTCAAAATTAACCAAAGTGGTAAGGGTATTATGTTACAACCTCTTTGTTTATCACAGTTATTTATAATTAAGTTCTAATATTGGAATCATATGATCAATATCTAAAGAAACTAATTTATTTTCTTATACTAAGTATATTTCATTAAAATAGATATTTTACCCTTTACTTTACCCTCTTTATGTACTCAAGGGTCCAAAATATTCTTTTTAAGGAAAACCGACTTTATTTCTCTCTTTTATCGAAAATACTTTATGTTTCATGTCAATGTTTTATAAAAATGTTTTAAATAAAGTTTTTATTGTTATAAAATTATTTTTTAACAATATGTTTACCCATGTTTTAATTTTTTTACAATATGGTTTAAAAGTAATCTTATTTTCATTTTATGAACAAGGCTCTTATGACTTTTTTACTAAAAATGTGAAAGGAATATTCATTTTAACATATACAACCTGAATCATATTTAATACCATAATTTCCAATAAATGATTTAAAAATTACTTTTCAAGTTTACAAGGTTAATTTAAAATATTTTTTTAATATTTGAGAATTTTTTATATTTTAAATATGTATTTTCAAAGTAGAATGGTTGTTTTCTTTAGGAAATGTTACTAGTGATTTTTCAAAATCATTTTCCATATAATATGACATACTTTGGTATTAATTAATATTTATTTCGGATATGATCCAATGATATCATGCTTATTATTTCTCTGTATGGTTTATTATTATGATGATAATAAGGTTATAAAACCCATTTCTTTTCTATGGGTTATGTTTATGAAACCTGTTTCTTTTAAATAGGTTATGATATGATGAAATTTTTATGAAAATAATTTATTTTCCATGGGTTATGTTATGATGAAATTTTTATGAAAACCATTTTATTTATATGGGTTATGCTATGATGAATTTTTTAAGATATTACAGAACACATTAGTTTTATTTTCATTATGTGATGGGTGGGACTTATATCTACCTCTAATGTATTGGGTAATTACTAATGTTATATGATCTCAAAGGGTACATGATAGGTTATCCCAAGCACAAAAGATGGTACATGGGAGGTTATCCCAAGAATGAAAGAGGGTACATAAGATATTATACCTATCCTAAATGAGGGTACATGAGAGTTTATCCTAAGCCCAAAGTAGTTATGTGGGTGGTTATCCCAAGATTAACATGTTATGAATGTCTTAGTGGGTATCCTTGAAATAAGATTTTATATACTTATTTGTATGCCAAAAATCTATGTATTGTTCCAATATTATACTCTCATGGCTCATGTTCTTTGATTTCATTATGATTAATGTCTTATTTACTATAAATATTTATTCCATGACTCAATTTTATTATATATGATATGTAGAGTATGGTTTTCAAATCTCATTTCCAAATTCTCATAACCTTATTCTCATGTTATATTGATATCTCCCTTTTTTACGCTTATTGATCACCTGATTTAACCATATCTTATGTTTCATTTCTTGAGGTTTCAGGAAATTTATTATGTATGATATTTCTAAGAAGGGTTCCAGTTATAAAAAACATAGTGGGGGTGGGTGATGTAGTTCACTTATGAACTAGTTGTCTATTTATCCAACTTTTGAAAGGCACTATAACTATGTGATTCTAGAATGGATCATTATTTTATGTAATTAATATTTATCTATTAAGATACAATATCTATGTATGAAAAGATTGGGTATCTATAATTGGTATCAGATAAAGTTTTTGTTAAACTTTGGAAAAGGATGAGAAAACATTAGTGAGAACTATGAGGATTATTGGGAGCAATTTTTTAGGAAGTTATTTTTGGAAGTTGAAAGGAGTTTTGTTCTAAAAGTGTTTTCTCTTTTTTGTCAAAGAAGATAGGAAATCACCTCACTTGGTAATTTTTGGTGATTGGACTCATCATCGTAATCTGATAATCAGATGAAAAAATGAATAAGAAAGTTTATCGGGTTGATAAAATGTTTTTCTAGAAGAAAAGACTCATCAGACTCACCTTGGGTTTGAGAAAAAAATCTCTAATCATAATGAGGAATTTAATCAGAGTCTTTGTGGATTCGATGAAAACCTAATGATGCTTTTATAATATTGGAGTTCTCATAAATCATATGTTATCTAGAAAACTTTTGATGCTTGCCTTTTGAAGGAAAATGGGAGAGCTGGTCCTGCCAATCATATTGAGGTTTGGTTAGTAATAAAGAAGTCACTGGAAGGATGGAAAGTTATGGTAATTTCTAAATGTAAGTCATATGATGTTATTTAGATCTTAAATGTTTTCAAAGTTATGAGGGATTCATGATTACAAGTTGAAGTTTGTGGAATAAATAAGTTTATGAATGATGGAAGTTTGTGTATCATAATCAAAAAAGGAAATAAGTTTCTGTTGACACCAATTTATCAAAATCTATGTGACACCGAAGATCGTAGTAATACAAACTCTGATCAGCATATGCAGTGATGGTTGCAAAAGGAAATTGGAGGCAGAAATTTTTGTTGAAGATGATTGTTTTTACTGGGACTTGTTGGGACTAGTGAAAAAGAAAATAAAGTGAAGTTGTTGGGACTGATGCAAAATGGATTAGAGATCAATCAAAAATGTAGTAGACTTTTTTCATTAGGTTGAATTATTTTTGTTTCAATTTGTCCAAGTATGAAAGAAGAACTCTGATATGTTTTTATTTATTGGATCAAGAGTCATCAGACTGGTGCTGACACAGATTATGAGAGTGAAGCAGAGATTGATCCATTTGTCACAGGATAACACCGATAAAATTCAACAGATGCTGCATTTCATCAGATGTAGGATCATTGGTCAGATGAAAATAAGAAAAGAAGAAAAGTTTTTAATAGGAAAAAAAGTGTTGTCAATGGGGATTATGAAAGGTTGTTTAAATAGTTGAGGAGTTCTTGTTTGAAGAAGTTATAAAGACGATGATGAATTTTTTCAAATAAGTGTTGACATATTTAGATGTTTCAACTATTTTTATGGAAAAAGAATGGTGATTTATTTCTAATGAATAATTAACAATGTTTATGGAAATATGTTTTCCATGTGTTATA
This sequence comes from Viscum album, assembly GCA_963277665.1. NCBI lineage: Eukaryota > Viridiplantae > Streptophyta > Magnoliopsida > Santalales > Viscaceae > Viscum > Viscum album. The sequence goes on along the minus strand of OY728132.1, from coordinate 749,967,880 downwards.
TTTATCAGTTGGTATAGAGCATCATAATGGGTAGTTTGTTTTAATTTTCTTCTAAGAATCATAATGAGAAGATATTTTTTTTATATGTTTCATTTGTTATATAGAAATGTAATGGAGAAGATGATTTCATACATATTCCTTAATCATAATGATGAAATCAGAGTGAAAATCAGAATTAGACTGAAGAATTTTTAGAAATTCAGAAGCAAGATGAAGATTTGAGAAGATTCGAGAAGGTTCGAGAAGAAATGGGAAGAGTTGAGGACCGAGTCAAAGATGTATCTGAAATGTAATAAAAAATTGTGTTTTATGAAATTTTGTTGAGTGGGAAAGTATTTCATATTACCACCTAAACCACATTTGGAAAAACTATAAAAAGTGGTAATTACATTTTATATTCTGACACAAGTACCATTGAAGAGAGAAGGTATAGCACTGAAAGTTTCTAGAGAGAAATAATTTCTTGATTGAACATTCATAATGAATTTTTTAGGATAGAAGAAGAATAAGGAAGATCATATTAAGAGTTTCTATATTGGACTAAGAAATAGGACCAGGGTTTCTGGACTGAAGGATAAGTAGTTCAAAATTGTTTCAGTGGAATTTTGGTAGAGTTATATAGTCGGATTGAGCAATTAGACTAGCAAACTAGAATGGGTATCAGATTAAGTATCATTATGAATTCTAGAGAAGTTATTAACTAATTCTTGATAGGAAATTAAAGAATTTTTTTGAAGATTATATTTTTGAAATTTGATAAGGCAACACAGTAACATGTTTTAAAGCATCTAGTGAATGTTTCTTAACTTGTTACACAGATTTTTATTATATATTTTTATTCTATTGGAAGCACATGAATTATTATATTGAACATAGTACTACACAAGTTTAAGGGGATATCCTACTTGTTCTATCCACCCAAAAGAATTATTTTCTAGTAGATTGTGTGGTATTGTATTGTTTCCAAACCATACTAAGTACATAGTTACTCTTGTTGAGTAGTGAGCCTTGTAAATTCTTGTGTTCATATGGATATGTGATTTTTTTTAAGAAAGGGGATAACACTTTAATAGGAGGTGAATTTTGTTTCATAAGTAAGTAAACTTAAAGAAAATTATATCACTAATTCAACCCCTCTAACTCTCAGGGATACATTGATCTTGACTGGGCAATCTCAATTGGTATTAGAGCCAAGGTTTCTTTGGTTAAATCTTTGTTGAAATTTTTGAAGAAGAAGTTGTGATAGAGAATGTGAATTGTGTTATTAGTAAAGGTATTACAATCATTTATGGTAAGAATTATCATATTTATAAAGATATAAAGTTTCCTTACATTATATATATTGGGTATGATGTTCTTGAAGCTGCAATAGTTGTATTTCATCTTATTGATGAAAATGTTCCTCTTACATCTATTGACAAGAATAATCTTGAGAATGATGGGAGATATAATTATTATTTACTCTCATCACTGTCTAAAAGTGAATTTCTAAGTGTAAAGTATGTTTTCACTGCCAAAGGTATATGGGATAAGCTGAAGAAAATTTATGATGGTAATAAAAAAGTCAAGAAGTTAAGGTTACAAATCTCGAGGCTGAAGTATGAAGATCTCAATATGGGTGAGTATGGATCCATTGGTGACTTCTTTACTAGGGTGAATGAAATTTTTAACATTATCACATGTCTTGGTGAAAAGTTAGACGATTATATTATTGTTGAAAATATCTTGAGAATTATTCCTTATAAATTCGATGCAAAAGTTTCCTCCCTAGAAGATAGGGACCCCGAAACATTATCTTTAGATAATTTTTATAGAAATATCATTACTTATGGAATGATAAGGGAGAATGTTATGAAGGGAAAAACAAAATTTGATAAATAAATGCATTTCAAGGCTAATAAGAAAGAAAAGTCTAAGAATATTCATGAAGAAGAAGCTGGTGATTCTAATTTCAAAAATAAGGTATGTAAAAATCTTGATGAATTTTTATCCTTGTTTTCTAAATATATGAAAATAGGTATAGGTAAATATAAAAGTAAACTTTTCTTGAAATGTTTCAATTGTGGATCCATTGGGAACTTTGTAGATAATTTTCTATGTAGAAATAAATAAGAGGATAGTGATGAAGATGAAATAGGGCCAACAAGATTGTGGAAGAAATAGGGTGATAAGGATAAATATTATTACAAAGAGAAAGATAGAAAATTTTTCAAATCTAAAAGTAGAAGTTTATTATCCAAAGATGATGAATAAGAAGATGGTGAAGTTGAATCCAAAAATTCTACTAAAAAGTATTGATAGAATAATTTTATTACTATAGTTAATAATGAAGTGTTTAGAAGCACTAATTATGAATAAAAAACATGATTAGAATTTCATCTTAAAGAAGAATTGAAAGAACTCTTGAGAAATATTGGAAGGATTGAGAAAGAAATCAGGAAGATTAAAAATGAAAAATCTTCAACAAAAAATCAAAAATGTTTTCCTAATGATAGATTCAAGCTTCTAGAAGAGATTTATGATTTGAAGTAATATCTTGAGAAATAAAATAATTTTAATGAATATATAGAAGTAAAGTTGAAGGTAAAATAATAAGAGTTGGAACTTGTCCACAAAAATATTTATAAAGCTAAAAAGAGGGTTACAAGCTTCAAAAAATACACTTTTCAAGTTAGTGAAAGATTTGTAAAGGGAAAACTTGAGATGGATCAAAAGTTACCTTTAAAGGTTAATGATAAATCTGAAATTTTTTCTAATAAAAATAAGGTTTGTAATGTTATGTATGTGAAAAAGAAACAAAAAAGTGGAGAAGTAATATGTTTCTAAAAAATTTGAGTCCAAAATTTTTTCTAATACTTCTGGTTTTGATAAGTATAAAAATAAAACTGAGTTGAACAATAATATTTTGGTTGATAACAGAAAGTATGGTACTCAACAAAGTTCTGATTAGAAAGATAAGAAGGTTGTTGAGAAACACACTCACAACTCTAGACAGTATGGAAGTTTTTGAGTTAATATTATTTCTATGGATACTTATGGTATTGTGGTGGATTTAGGAACATTGAAAATATTTGTTGGTTTAATAAAAAAATTAATTCTATTCCACAAATTACAGAAGGAAAATTTTGAGGGGGAGTCAATCTTCTCAAAGGATGAAGTCTGATATGGATGTTTTTAAGAAACTTGAGAAGGTTGGAGCGAAATTTTAAAATAGGTTCCAACATATGGAAACTATTTTTGAAATATGTGAACAAACTTGACACCTTGGTAAAGGATGTGTTATTTTGTTATTGGAATAACAAATGTTTGTTAACAATTCTCAGAATTTAGATGTGAAGAAAGACAAAGGGAAAGAAGAAGAATATCTTTTTATAGAGACAACTCTCAAAGCTACAAAACAGAATGACCTTCGATCTTGGATAAATGGTGTTCTTATCATATGAATGGAGAGTTAAAATTATTGAAAAATGTGAAATACTTAAAATAAAGAACAATGAAATTTTGAAATGACAAATCAATCAGAATAAAATTCATTGGATAGACTATCATTAAGGATGAAAAGTTGAAATCCAAGAAATATTTTTTTGATTATGGGATGAAACACAACTTCCTAAGTGTTTTACAACTTTGTAATGAATGAAACAAAGTTATTTTCATAAAATATGGGTTTTTTGTGCGAATAGAGGATGATATAATGATAGTTACAAGAGGCCAAGGTACAAAAGGAAAACTATTCCAAGTTGGTGTGGTTCAGAACTCTTATTAATCAGGCACAATGGAAGATAATAAGTTATGTCATAAAATATTGGGGAACATATATGAGAGAAACATGATCAAGTTATCAAAGTGAGATAGTGACTGTGGAATTACTGATATTTCAAGAAGAATATATTTGTTTTGAACAATTTTTCAGAAAGGAATGTGATGTGGTAGTTTTTTAACACTCTTTGCCACACCCTTTTTGTATTTTTTACTCAATTTTTTATTTTAAAATGTTTTTTTTATTAAATATTTGATAACTGTTGTGTTGTTGTACTTGCTGTGTAAAATAATCAATTTTAGTTTAAATCAATTTTTTTTAATATTCATTATTGTCTTTTTAAATAATTCATTAATTTACTTAATTCTTTTGAATTTGATTTTAATTTTTTACTATTTTATTTTTATAATTTTTCATTCTAGTTAGTTTAGTAATTTATTAATTTAATTAATTATTCTTTAAATTGTAAATAAATAACTCATTTTAGTTATTATTATTTTAATATGTTAATTATTTTTTAACAATTTAATCTTATTTAATTAATATTTTTTTAATTTAATTAATTCTTTAATTAATTGGTTAAATAATTTAAGCAAGTTACTGTAAATATTTTAATTTGTTCTTTAAGTAATTTGTTTATAATTTTTAACCCGAATGAATTCATTCATTTGAAAAAATAATTTATTTTATTATTTAACTTTGTTGTTTTTAGTTTTTAATTTCATTCTATTTAATTTAATTTATTAATTGATTTATTTATTTAGTTTCATTAAATTATTTTTTTATTTAATTTTTTTGTTATGTTTGTTTGCAGGTGTTCTGGTCGCACGGTCCTGTTCCTAAACGGTGACTGTCTCACCGTTTGAACCCATTTGTAATGGTGACTGCCTCACCGCTACTGCCCCATACCCTCAATGGTACTACCCCAGCCTAACGGTGACTACCTGAGCGGTATCATTCCTTACTGGTGACCCTTGCAACATCCCTCACTAACAGTGACTCTATTCTATTAGAAGCTATCAACCATTTTTTTCACGTAATAGTGACTTTTCTTGCACCTCATTGTTATTTTCTTGCACCTCACCGTTACCCAAGCCTACTGCCTCACCATTATATTTTTTATTTTTTTTCTTTCCTCACCATTACTCATTTCTCCACTCCACACTGCTTTTATTTCCCTCGTCGTTACAGCCCATTGGTAACGGTGATTTTCTCACTGTTACAGCCCATTTGTAACGGTGACTATCTCACTATTACTTCCTCACTTTTATCATTCTCAACACAGATACTGGTGACTGCCTCATCGTTTCTATTTTTTCTCACTATTTTAGGCTAAGTCCACTGTTATCTCCAACCTCACTGTTACCCTATTTTTCTCTTCCACACCGGTAGACCTTTTCTCCCTTCCTCACCGTTATCCAAAATTTTCACAGCCACCGCACCCCGTCACCCCATTACTCCTCTGCTCCTTCCTCATCCTCACATCACCAACAACACAATAACAGCGCACACAATGTTCAATAGCAGTAGAAAATCAGAGCAAAATATTCACAGCATAATTGGAGAATTTTTTTTTAAAAAAAAACCCTCTTCAATCTGGATTTGAGGCCGTAGAACCACCCAAACCTCATGCCGTTGTGCCGTCTTGCCTCACTATAGCCGCTGCACACCTCCTTCGCTATCACCCCTACTGGAACACCCACTCGTACCCCTCGCCGCTCCTAAACCCTAACCCGAACCTTCCAGCAACCGCGCTCAAACCCTCCGCATCTCTTGACTTCACCACCATGGTATGTGATCCCCTGTTTCATACTGATTCAACCCTCATAGCTCACCCGCACACCTCAAACCACCTGAATCCCTCACCATAGTCTCGCCGAAAATCCGCTTCACCTCGCACTATCACCCCGCCGCGGCCTCACTGCCTGTATCATCTCGCCTGAACCAACCATAGTCGCATCGACCTTTGGACTCTGACCACTAGAACTGCTTGAAGTCTCCGACATCGCCTCCTCCGTGCATAGAAACCACCACGAAACCACCCGAAAAACCCCTTGTCTCTCCCTCTCTGCCCTAACCTTGTCTGCCACCTCACCCCCTTTCTCCCCATGCCGAACAGACCCGCACCCCCCCTCTCTTTTCATTTTTTATTTTCTTTTTCTTTTAGTCTTTATAATAACATATAATATAAACATAATATATCATAATATATATATATCATATACTATAAAATAATAATAATAGGTGTAATAATTGATAGTATATAAGTTTTTATATATCAAAATAATATATGGATTAATTCAATAAAATAGTTATTAAATATATATTACTAATAATTTAGGTATTATAATATATATATATATATATATTAATAATTTTTTTAAGTAGATATATTAATATATAGTATATATATATAATAGATTCATTTTATTTGACTCACGTGCATTTATTTGTGCAGGGGGAGCTATTCAAAGAAGCGGGATGGAGGAAATAGTTCGTGGGAAGGCGCAAGAACATTAGAAATTTTGTTGCAGGGGAATTGTTTGCACTCACAGGGAGTTCACATAAAAAGCTGGTGACATGCACATGAAAGTGTGCCACATGGATTTGCTGTCTGTTAGGTCGTTTATTTCATTTTTCTGTTTTCATCTTCAAATAATAGGACCCTCGACTCCTCTCAAGCGGGGAGCAGAGTACCCAGGGGGGGCATCATTCAGCAGTGGTGGAGGAGACTCCACCACCAATCACACACCATTCCATACCATTTTCACCAGACTAGAAATCGTCTTCAACCTGAAGACAAGATCCCGCTCCTCTATTTCATCCATCCTCTCACTACTCTTTTTTTGGTGTTCTATGTTGAGTCTATAAATTCTCTCGTAGTGTTGCATGTTTAGTTAATTGAATTGTGATGTTAGTTATGTTTAATTGTTCATGTCTTTAATTCTTTCTCATCTCGTGTTACGATCTCAAATATCTAGAAATGGAGATCTAACTTGTGGGGTTGGACCTAGTTTATGAAACCCGACACGATCTGGAGATCCACACATTAATGCGATCACATTCTTTCTATTCACCTTGGTATATCACGTCTGTGAGTTTGATTAATCGTGATCAAGATCTTGCATAGAACGATTTTCCACTTTCTTGTTTAATTTATTCTCCCCTTCCTGTCTTGATTTCTCAAACTGAGAATCAAGATTGGTTGTGCGATGTGACAATCTTAGTGGAATCATTCGGGGTTGTGAGAAATTATTTCCGGAATGACCTTGCTAGGTGAGTCACCTTGCAGTTCAGAGGAATTCTTGAGTATTGAAGAACTTCGATGATTGAGTGTTCAATTTATAGGTGAGATTGGTATGTGATCCAAGACACCAGTCATGCAATGTGTGAATTCGAGAATTGTTGACCAATTACTTAAGCTAATCTAGGATAGAGAGTAGAGGGTTGATTAACCTGGGTCCGACCTTGTTCTCACTGACTTTCTTCTTCTGTGTCTTGGTGTCATTTGTTTGTCCTAGTTTTTGTTCTGTGTCTCTACGTTTTTGCACTTTTCCATCACCGTTTCCCTCTCCACTGTGCTTTTCAGCACTGATTAGTGTTACCTTAGGAGTGTGTTTTTATATTTTCAAAGTATTTAAAAATACAAAAAGATTTTTGGAATGACCACTTAGTCATTCAACATTGCTTCCTTGAGAGCAACCCCGAGGTTAGCCACTGTGTTATATATTGGGTCTTTATAAATGTAAACTTGACCATCCTCATGACAAGGATGCCCCGTCAGAATGGTTATAAACTCTTTGTATAAGAAAGTTTAAATTTGTTCAAAATGCCCCTTGTAACTTATTCATTCATATATCTATGGGATAATGAGAAAACAATAAATTCATGGTGATAAGTAGTTCATCACTTTCATTGATTAATTTAATCGCATTACTTGTGTTATGTATATGAAACATAATCTATATAATATAAAAATATTTAAAAACTTTAGGAGGAAAGATGAGAAGGAATGCGAGTATTCATTAAAGAAGTTGAGAAATGATAATGGTGGTGAATACAAAAATGAAGTGTTTGAAAGTTATCTTGAGAATCTTAGAATTCAACATGAGTTTAGTACACCTTACACTCCTAAACCAAATGGTGTTGCTAAAAGGAAAAAATAGAAGTTTGGTTTAAATGTGATGAACTATTTTACTTGAACATATTCTCTCTCATTACTTTTGGAGGCAATCCACGAGCACTGTTTTGTATGTTCAGAACTGATGTTTCTAGAGGCCAAGTTCAAATACCACTCCATATGAAATGTTTTATGATAAAACTATAATTTTGAAACACTTAAAACTTTTTGGGATTCTATGTATCATAAAGAATAAAGGTGGAAAACATGGAATGTTTGAACAAATAGGTGAATATGTAATTTTTCCTAGCTATGCTCCAAAAGGGAGAAGGTACATATGTTTCAACAATGAGTCATAAAGATTAGTCGACTTTGTTTGTAACACCCTGAAATTTCTAAAAGGTTAAATTATATTTGATATCATATAAACTATCTATAATTTATGGTATAATTAATATTTTAATATATTATATATCTTTTAATTCACTCAATACTGATTTAGCTTGCACCACACTCTACAACAATTTTCTACGATAGCATACGCTACATGCAAGACTGAGTTTTAATAAACAAAAATATATTATTAAAATATTATTATATAATATAATAAGATATAAATTATCAGTTAAATTAGTGTTTATGAATAGTATTAACTAACTTATTAAAATCTAATATTTATAAAATATAAAATGAATTTATAGGTTACCAATTAATAAGATATTAATATAAAATCCAATTGAATATTAAGGAAATGTTTTTATGATCACAAAGGTGTTTTATCCTAATAAATTAAATTAAATAATATTACTAAATGATATTAATTAAATATATATGTTATATATTCAATAAATTATTTTCTACATTCATCTAATAGAACAAAACCTAATAATAACAAACCCAATTTTACACATAAAAACAATATTTTTTCTAAAGGCAATTTTGCAGCCTTTTGATGAAGTACATTAATTAAAAATAAATTTAATACATTTTATAAATTTAATATGTAAAAATAAACTTAATTTTTTAATTTCATGTGTCAAAATTATGTTAGGTTGAATTTTTGGTATTTTTCTGTGAAGTTTCATTTTTTGATGAATAATGAAAAAAACTGAATTTTTATATAAAAACATTTTTTCATATAATTTTTTTATATAGTTTAATTATATTTTAAATTTATTTTAAATTAAAATTAGATCCATTATACATAAATTCATCCAATTTATGTAATTGGAATCAATTTTACTTTGAAATTGAATATAAAAACATAACAAACTTTTGAACATTTTCACTTTAAAAACCTGATTTGTCGTCCCATCTACAGGATTGATTTTAAATTAATTTCTACCAATTATATGATTGGAATTTGGAAAAATGGATTTTAAATTTTTAATAAGAATAATTTATAATTTATAATAATTTCAGCCTAGTCTTTGACCAAAAATATTAGTGAAAGTAATTAAAATTAATTATAGCGATTAAGAGAAAAAATAGCTTATCAAGGGAATAATATTAATCTTAAGGGCCAAAATGAGATATAAAATTTTCAAAAATCAATTGGATGTTCATATTTAGACCATATACTCCATTGTATCTAATTTGGTTTATTATTGGAGCCACTTGACATGGAAAAAATGTGGGTGGAATACACTTTACAAAAATTTACAAGAATTCCACTCCTCCACCACTATAAAAAGGTATTCACCCCTCCCATTTATTCATACCTATAAATCCATTTGGCTCATGAAAACTCTAAAAAAATAAGATCCTAAAATCCCTACTTTAATACAAGGAGCCTCACCTTTGGCATAAAGCAAAAAAAGAAAGTCTTTTGGTATAAACCAAAAGGAGTTACCCAAAAACGAGGGAACATTCTTCAACGATCACTTTTATTTTATTTCTTTCTCAAACCATTAAATTATTCTTATTCCATGATTATATAGTAAAAATTTTATCTTAAATATACTGAGATGTTTTTATGCTAATAATTTTACTTACAATTTCACACACATCCATAAAATAGATTATGAAATCATCGTTCGTGTGTATGACAAACTACTGCCTCACGAACCGATGTCATTCGTTCTTCCATTTACCACATTTTAAAGGTTATAATAATGATGGATTCATAGTTTTTATATGATATATATCATATTTATAATTTATTTATTCTTTTTTAATTCTTATGTAAGACATACCTTTATGCACTCTATTTTTTGGGAATACGATAACATTATTTGTGAAAGTGTGGACTACCGCCTCCTCAAAGCGATGTGATTCGTTCACGCTATACATGGAATGTATAAAGGATGTTTTTAATAAAAATATGTGAAATATATGACATAAATATGATACTATAATTATATTTTACATATATATATATATATCATTCACTTTTCATTCTTTTAAATATGATAAGGAAATGGAAGTAGCATTCGTGCGTATGTACGACCTACCATCTCAATGAACTATAAATTTAATTTATGATATCAAAATATTATGGATTATTATAAATACATATATAATGAATATATATGATATTTAAATCATTTTTTACATTCTTGATATGAATAAATCATGATATAATTAATAGTAACAATAAGAAACAAGTAAAAACATACTAAAAAACTAGGTAATTAACACCTAAAATAGTGAAAATAATGAAAGATTGTTAAAAAAGGGTAATGAGATATTATAATAATATAATATATTAAATTATAAATATTATGATAGTTCTGGAATAAATTAGTGACCATTATATACGAAGTTAAAGGACGTTCTCCTGAAAGGGAATGCAAGGTAAAAGATTCTTGTCTCACTTTCCTTTCCATGAGGCAAACACCATTTTCACCACTTAATTATTTTGTGTGGTGTATATAACATACATATTATATTTTATATAATTAATAAATTAATATTCATGTTATTTTTAGATTATTTCTTTCATGTGTATTATAATTTAAAAGTTACCAAATAGTAAGAGACTTCACCTTAATTTCAATTCGTTGAGGCATAATTTATCGTTGTGCACCTAATTTCTCTTATATGGTGTACATACTACCACATTGACATGTAATATCATGAATAATTAATTATTCATGTTAGTTTGAGTTTCAATTTTAATTATTTCATCTAAGATTATTTGAACTTAAAATTAAATAAATTTTATAACTCAATTCCTTTTACATTGGGTTATATTACTTCTTTATTGTCATTAATATTCTATGATTATGTGTATAATGAATTTTACTATATATTGATTAATTTAAAATTAATTTATGTGGATTTACATTTTATACACATAATAAATTCATTTATTAATTCTCACTTCAACATTATGCAATTTTAAGGGTTTATTTCACAATCTCATTCTAATCGATATTTTTTATTCTTAAAATTCCATTAAAGGAATTTATATGATCTTTTTTCAAATTAAACCATTAATCTTATTATACTTTAGTAATTCCTAAACTTTTCAAGTAAAAATACCATTTTACAACTCTTTGGTACTCAAAATATTTTATAAAATGTTTTCAAGAAAACCCGACTTCATTTCACTTTTATTCAGAGAACCTATTTTCTTATAAAAACCCTATTTTATAAAAAGGTTTAATTTTTTTTAACCTTTAAAAAATAATTTATTAAATAATTGTTTTGCTCCTTTTTTCTTTTAAAAATGTTCTCAATGGAATCTTCTTTTTTATTTCTAAATAATTCTTTCTTATAACCTTTTATTGTGCAAAAGAAATATTCTTTTATCCTTATATAACATGTATAGATTTATCCGTCGTCATTTCTTTGAATCTTACTTTGCAAGTTTAAAAGGTTACTTATTAATGATTTTTTATCAAAATTGATTTTAAAATAAAATTTTTTTCAAAATTTTTTTCAAAATAAAAAGTATATTTTCTTCAAGAATGTTTTTAAAATATCTTTTTATAGTATTTACATTTATCAATGAAAATAACCCTTTATTTTTACACCACTTGGGATATGTTATATTGATACCATCCTTACTATTCCTTTGAATGGTTTATTATTTCTTTAACCAAGGATAGTATTGAAATTCACTACCTTGATTCCTTTTAGTCCCCTTAAAATATTCAATTTTCTATGATCATTTAAAATTTAATTTCCACTAATTATCCATATCATGTATCATGGATATGTTTATTGCCTAAACCATATATCATTTTTATATATGGTATTTACTTTGACAGTTTTTTGATTCTCTGGGGAAATATTGATAAATCTATACCCATTATTCAATACAGATATTTGATAAGGCACATTTTTCATTAATTAAATCAATTATTCAAAATATGAGGAATGATTTGGACACACAATACATGGGGTGAATACCATTTAATATAATCCCCTTGATGCATCGATTGTCTCATGAGATGAAATTAGTTGGAGACAAACCCTTCGATTTTGTTTCTAAGAAGAATAGACAGGTTTCTACGCACATAATTAAACTATCTTGAGGATAGATCTTAATGGTATAGTGGTTCATGTTCCATATACATGATGTCAAATAATTAATCATTGACTTCATTTTGATTCATTATTTATTATCCCTAATATTTTCACTATGATAATGTCTATAGATTCATTTTATTCTCATTTTATTGATTACATGTTTATTCATTTTATTCTCATTTTATTGATTAAATGACACATGTTTTCAGTTTCTTACCTTTACATATTGTTTATTCCATATCCAGTTATTTAAATTGAATATATTTTCAGTTATTTACCTTGCCATATTTTTTTCACACTTCCTTACTAGTTTATTGATTACATTTCATGTGTGTTCAGATATTTAACTTTCCACAATTACTATTCTCATTAATTCATTACTGCTTCCTCTATAATTAACCCTACTGATCATTTTAGATCAACCTTATTTTGTTTCTTTTCCTAAATATTCCATGAAGTGTACTAAGAAATATATGTAAGGATATACTAGATTGAATAAAGTTATTCTAAAAAAAATTATGTTGTAATTTGTGTATTCATATATAATATAAGACTCATGTATGTATCTAGTTTTCCAAGATTGCTAAACTGTTTGATCCTTTGTGATGCTATTTACTTTTATCTTATTACAATATAATGGTAGTATGGAACCAGTTTCAGTCTTCTAGGGTTGGGGTCACTACAGTTAGTATCAGAGCAAGTTTATTAGAAACCTTGGCTATTAGATTTAGGAAAACATAGATTAGGGAACATAACCCTAATACAGACTATAAGTATTATCATAAAAGCATATATTTATTCATTAAATTAATAACTATGGATCACATCATAGGATTTTGAGATTATGGTTGATTATAAGTTCTAATTCTTAAAAATTATTTTTAGGTTTTACTTGATGGAAGCCTACCAAGAATAAGGATATTTTAGAATAAATTTAGGGAAATACAGTTTATTACACGTGTTTTAGTGGAATTTTTTTTGATTAATAATGAATTAAAATTTTGAAGACATGAGTTTAAAGGTATTTCTAACCTTTAGTGTTATTATTATCATTAATCAAATATTAATAATAGTTACATTAGATTATTAGGATTTGAAAAAAATTATGTTGTATTGAAAACCATAGAGAAACAGTTATTAAATGATTAAAATTTAAGGATGTCCATCATATTTATTTTGGAAATTATATTAATATGGTTTTAGAAAACTACAACCAATATGTAAGGTAACCACCTATCAATTCCAGCAAGACTGCATGACTTGAATCCATGAATGAAAGACAATAAGGGTTTCATGCCTACCAGTAGATTACACGATGTCCTGGTTAATGTGTAATTTTTTTAGTTAAAAAATTTGACAAATAAATATTAATAATAAACCATTAGTATCAATTATTATGTTTATAGATTAATTTATTAACTATATTGGTTTTTTAAAATAGTTAGTGAAAAATATAATGAATTGTTTTATGGGTATTAATATCCATTAAAAGAATGTTTTAGTGCTTAAAAAAGGATTCATTCTAGAATATCCCTTTCATAGAGTAAGGGTTGAATTATAATTTGATCTAAGAACAACCAAAATATTTAATTGTTCATATGAAATTTAAACATTTCAAGTAATTATATTTCCATATATTCTTAAGTAGTAAAATAATTACTCAACATTAGGAAAATGATAATAAAATGTTGTCCTAATACCTTAATTTTTTTTGAACTGATATCCTTTTAAATAATCATAGATTTATTTCTTTAAGTGCCTAAAATTTCCATTGATCATTCACTTGTTTATTATTGATGACCTAAATTACCTCTATAAATATTTATGCCTTTCCTCCATGTACTTATCTTCACTTGACACTAATGTTATCCTACTTAGAGACCTTGTTATATGTTATTCCATGTGACCATTTCAATTCTCATTATCTCTTATTAAAGATATATTTTACTAAATATTATCATGATGTGGGATTTAAATAAAGGAATTTTCAATTATGAAACCCTAAACTTCCGAGATAAATTTTAAATTGTGAGGACACAATTTATTTTAGGTGAGGAGAATGTAACAAACCAGAAATTATAAAAGAGTAAATTTCATTTGACAACATAAAACATCTCATGAATTTGTGGTATAATTAATATTTTTAATATATTATATATCTTTTAATTCAATCAATACTGAGTTATCTTTCTTCACACGTAACAACAAGTTTCTTCAATAGCTTACGCTACATGCAAGACTAAGTTTTATCAAACAATAATATATTATCAAAAAATATCATTATTTAATATAATAAGATATAAACTAGCCGTTAAATTAGTAGTTATGAATAGTATTAAATAAATTGTGAAAATATATGGTTTATAAAATATAAAATTAATTAATAGGTTACTAATTAATTAGAAATGAATATACAAAACAATTGATTATAAAAGAAATGTTTTTATGCTCACAAAGGTGTTTTGTCCAAATAAATTAAATTATTTAATATTATTGAATGATATTAATGAAATATATATTTTATATATTTAATAAAATATTTTTTACATTCACCCAATAGATTTGATAGGCATAAAATAAGAACAAACCAAATTTTTCGTATAAAAACAATATTTTTCTAAAGACAATTTTGCAACCTTTTGATAGAGAAATTTCGCTAAAACTATTTTTTTTCAATTTTATAAATTTAATATGAAACAATAAACTTAATTTTTAAAATTTAAATTTCAAAATTAGCTTAGGGTTAATTTTTGGTATTTTTTTGTGAAGTTTCATCTTTTGATGAATAGTGTAAAATATTTAATTTTAATGGAAAATTACTTTGTCATCTAATTTATTTATACAGTAAATTATATTTTAAATTGGTTTGAAAGAAAAATTAGATAAATTATAAGTCAATTAATAAAAATTAGGTATTTATAATCAATTTCACTTTGAAATTGGATATAAAAACATTGAAAACTTTTGAACATTTTCACTTTAAAAACTCGTTTTGTCATCAAGTCTATGAGATTAATTTTAAATTAAGTTATGACACTTATGTGATTGGAATTTAAAAAAATTGATTCCATATTTAGAATAAGAATAAATTATAATGTCTAATAATGTCAAATTATTTTTTGACAAAAAATATTAGTGAAACTAATTTAAAATAATTACAGTAATTAAGAGAAAAATTAGCTTAATAAGGAACTAAACTTTAAACTTAAGGGTCAAAATAACCGATAAAATTTTAAAAAATTAAATTTAGGTTCATATTTTGAACCTATAATCACTTTTATTGAATTGGGTTCATTGTTGGATCTAATTTACCTAGAAAAAATGTGGGTGATTTTTTTTAAAAATTTACTATAATGCCACTCCTCCTCCACTATAAAAAAGTACTCACTACTCCCATTTATTCACATCTATAAGTCCTTTGGATCATAAAAAATATTCCCAAATAACATCCTAAAATAAATCAACTCATTATATAATCCCCACATTTGGTTGAAAGAAAACCAATGATGTTTTTTGGTATAAACTAGAAGGAGTTAATCGAAAATGAGGTAACATTCTTCAACGATCACTTTCATTTTGTTTCTTTCTCAAAAAATTAAATTCTTACTATTACATGATTATAAAATAAAATCAGTATATTAAATATATTTATATGTTTCTATGCTAATATTTTGGCCTAAAATTTCACACACATCCATCAAAAGGATTAAGCAATCATAATTCGTGTGTACGAAGGACTACTGCCTCGTGAACCGATGTCATTCGTTCTTCCATTTACCACTATTTAGAGGTCTAAATAATGATGGATTCATATTTTATATATGATATATATCATATTTAAAATTTATTTATTCTTTTTTAATTATTTTATAACACATAATTTTATGTACTCTATTTTTTGGGAATACGATAACATCGTTTTTGGAAGTGTGGACAACCGCCTCCTCAAAGCGATGTGATTCTTTCACACTATACATGGAATGTATAAAAGATGGTTTTAGTAAAACTATATGAAATATATGAAATAAATATTATACTATAATTATAGTTTATATATACATATATATCATTTACTTTTCATTATTTTAAATACGAAAATGAAATGGAAGTAGCGTTCATGGGTATGTACGACCAACTGTCTCCATTAATGGTACATTTCATTACCTATCTCAAAATATTTTTGATTATTCTAAATACATATATAAATAATATATATGATACTTAAATCATGTTTTACATTCTTTAGGTAATTAAATATTTATCTAATTAATATTAATGATAAGTAACAAGTCAAAACGTACTGGAAAAATTATCAAATTAACACCTAAAATAGTGAAAGTGATGAGATATTGTTAAAAAATGGCTAATGAGATATTATAAGAAGATAATTGTTGATTAAATAATGTTATCTTATTACTTCTCCATTCTTTATGGTTTTATGTTTTGAAAATCAGAAACACTTTTTCTTAAGTTCTGTCTTTTTCTTATGTTCTATTTTTTTTCTTAAGATCTAGAATTGTTATTCCGTTATACATACAGATGGATCATTACAATTTTTCATTCTATTATACTTACAGATGTATCATTACAATTTTCCATTTTGTTAGATTTATAGATTTTTCAAACCGTTTGTATAATACCGATTCCGGTGTATAATTGATACAGTCTTCGTGATACCGAATCTAGTGTATAAGTAATACCATTTGTATGATACCAATTCCAGTGTATAAGTGATATTGTCTTTGTGATACTGAATCCGGTGTATATTTGATACCATCTTTGTGATACCAAATCCAGTGCAAATATGATTCTTTTTTCTGATTCGGAATCCAGTGCAAAAGTGATTCTGTTTTATGATTCTGAATCTGGTGAAAAAGTGATTCTGTTTTATGATTCCAAATCTAGTGCAAAAGTCATTTTGATTTTATGATTCTGATTTTGGACCAAATGTGATACCGGTTTCCCAATCCTATTTAATTTTCCTTATGAATCCATTTTCTTGATAATGTTTTTTTCATTATCCTTTTTTCTTAATAATGTTAGAGTTGATTAATATATCATTCTAATATTATCATATTCCAAGTTTTCTTATACTTAAAATTTATCTTTAACTTAACATAGTTTCTTACGTGAAATGATATCATACAATATATTACAAATTGACCATTGTATGTTTGAAATGTGTCCAGGTCCCTCTAAAATTTAAGGAAAATACTACCGTTAGAGTGGAGCCTACTGTTGGGAAACTTTTCCTATAAATACAAGTCCATTTGAATGAGCAGACTGCAATGTAGAAATTGGACGAACTTGATGCATGTGAAAAAGTTGTGAAGTGATTTATAGAGAGAGAGTGGGTCTTTCAAATCTCAGTGCTTCGTGCGTATGTTGTGAACAAATTTTTTAGACTTGCTTTGTATAGAATCCAATCGTGCTGATCGTGGGATTCTGGGTTTGGAAGACAGAGGTTCCGATTTCCTTCTAAATCGAGGGCTTGTGGGGATAGCAAGATAGATATCAATCTTTGGATTAAGGTCTTACCTGGGTTTGGGTATGACAGAATTTCTTGAAAGTATAAATCAAGGAACCATTATCAAAGGTTGTTGGATACCATTCTCTTTGGGTTAAAATAATCTTGTTGTTACTTGTTTTATATTTCAAGTTGTTTTATTTCTGATGTAATCTTAACTTTGTTAAAGTTAGAAAGTATAACTTTCTTATACTTTCTATTTCTGTTACTCTGATTATATTATAGATTCTATACTCTTTAAGGTATAATCTTTCATTTAAGAAATTTTTTATTTTAGGGGTGTTGTGTATGTTTGTTTGACTTTGTTAAACTAAACTTTAATGTTTCTAAAGCAATTTTTAAAGAATACAATTCACCCCCATCTTGTATATTGAGCATCTAAATTCATCATTTTGGTCCTATAATTGGTATCAGAGGATGTATCTGAAATACTTATATCCACATATAAGTTTTATTTCTCAAGTTTTCTTTTTCTTATTTGTTTATAAACTTTTACTTATAATAAGTTCTGTGGAAAGAAATTATTTTTAGTATGGCAGACGTTCATGTTGTATCTCTAGATAATCTCAATCCTACTAAACCACCAATCTTTGATTAAAATTACTATAAGTATTGGAGTGATAGAATGAAGACCTTTGTGAATAACACAGGTGTAGACAACTACATTATGTTAACTAGAGATTATAAGATTCCTGATAAGGAACTTAGAACCTTTACTAATCTGAAAAAGGTAGAATACCATCTGAACATTAAGGTACGTAATACTTTGCTTTGTTCCATGAATAGAAATATATGTAGCCAAATTTCATCCTATGAAGATGCAAATAGTATTTGGAATAATATTTAGGTAACTCACTTTGGAACTTCCAAATTTATCGAAGCTAGAAGAGCTATGCTCAGAGCTGAGTATCAGGGTTTCTTCTTTCCTTATGGAGAACCCATATGGAAGGTACAACAAAGATTTATGACTATTGTCAATAGCTTAAAATCAATTGGTGAGAAAGGTTTAGATGATGAAGCTCTTGCAGACAAGATTATAGACATCATGCCTAACGAATGAGAATCTAAGAGAACTGTTATATATGAAAATAAAAAAGTTACACAGATTTCTCTTGATGAACTGTTTGGAACCCTTCTTCAACATAAAACCAGAATGAAGAGAGATGATAATAATATAAAGAATAATAATGGGAAGGAAGGTGTTTCTTTTATAACTACTTCAAATCATACGAAAGAAAAGACTTCTGATAGAGTTACAAGATCTAAATCTAAGAAGGTTGTTGTTCAATCTAAATCTAGTGAAAGTGAAACTTCAGAAAATGAGTTAGCCAATATTTCTCAGAGGATGAACAAGATTGTTGGGAAAACGAACTTTCAATATAGATAAAAGAAAAAATGGAAAAGATAAGAAACATGGAGAAGTGACATGATATGAATGTAGAAGAACTGGTCATATCAGACCTGATTGTCCCTTGCCTAAGAAAAGAGACAATAAGGACAAGAATTATGAGAGAAACAAGAAGAAGTTTTATAGATCAATGCATAAGAAAGTACTAAAAGCCAATTAAAATTGGATTTCCAGTGGTGGATATTCTTCTGACGATTCTTTAGATTATGAATCTTCTAAGAAAAAGAATATTGGTTTAATAGCCCGAGCTCCATTTCAAAATCAATGTCTTATGTCTAAGTTATGAACTACTGAATCCTTAACCAATATGAATTTGAGTAAGAATTTTCCTCATAAATATTTTACTTCAGATGAAGAATCTTATTCATTATATAATGATAAAAATTTTCCTTACTATGAGGAAGTTTCTAGATTTTCTAAGTTGCTAGAGATAATAAATTATAATGTTTTTAAGGAACTTGAAAAGGAAATTTCTATAGAATTTATTTTAACAAAAGAAATTTCAGATCTTACCAAATATCTTGATAAGAAAAATGATGTTTCAGAAAATATTTCTAAGAAACTTGAAGAAGCTAATTCTGAGAAGGATAAGATTTCTAAAGATCTTAAAAATCTACTTTTTGAAAAATATGTTTTAGAGGATAAACTTAACTCTAAGTCTATTATTCCAGAGGATAGGAATTTAGTCCTAAAACTAAAGTCTAAAATTTTTTATTTAAAGAAACTTCTTTCAAATTTTAATTCTGGTAAAGAAACTTTTAACAAAATATATTCTCAGATTTGACCTCATGGTAATAATCAAGGATTAAGTTATTCTCATGAAAAACCTGTTTTTAGAAACAACTATTTTGTTCCTCCGAGAGCCCCTTTTTGTAATAAATGTCAAAGTGGTGGGCATTAGAAGAGGAAATGTTCTTTAAATAATGTTTAATATCTTGGGTTTCATAAATCTTACTTTTCTAAACAAGTGTAGATACCCAAAATTTTATTATCTAACAATTCTGGATCCAAGAAAGTTTGGATTCTGAAAACCTAACTCTTTTTTTTTCAGGTCAATGAAGGAACTACTAACAACATATGGTACAAGGATAGTGGATGTTCCCGACACATGATTGGTAACAAAAAACTATTTCAAAAAGATTTTAAGTACTAAAGGTGGAAAAGTAACCTTTGGAGATAACTCTCAAGTATAAATTATCGGTATAGGTAACATTATTATTCTTGGAAAATATTTAATTTCAAATGTTTTATTTTTTAAAGGTCTTAAGCACAACCTCATCAGCATAAGTCAATTATGTGATGAAGGATACCTTGTGAATTTTAGGAATGACAAGTGCTTAGTACAAAATTCCAAGGATGAATTTATTCTCTCACCCCATAGGCAAGAGAATGTATACACACTAAACCTAGAAGACCTTAGAAGTAATGATCATAGTTGACTAAGTGCGATTGAAGATTAATCTTGGATCTGGCATAGAATACTAGGACACCATAACCTTAGAAAGCTATGTAAAATCTCTAAGAAATAACTTGTTAATAATATACCAGATCTTAGGTTTGATTCTTCAAAAGTTTGAAATCCTTGTCAATATGGAAAGAAACATAAATATAGCTTTAAATCTATAAGTGAAGTTACAAATTCTAATGCCTTATAGTTAGTGCACATGGAATTATTTAGTCCAACCCAAAATGGAAGTATTGGAGTCAAATACTATGTGTTTATCTTAGTTGATGACTACACTAGATTTACTGGGGTCTATTTTCTCACAAAGAAAACTAAAGATTTTTCTTATTTCAATGTTTTCAAAGCTCAAGTTAAAAATGAGAAAAACCTTCCATTGATAACTATTCATAGTGATCATGGAGGAGAATTTCAAAATTCTGATTTTGAAAATTTTTGTAGTAAGAAAGGTTTCACTCACAAATTTTCAGCTCCAAGAACTCCTCAACAGAATGGTGTTATTGAAAGAAGAAATTGTATTCTTCAAGAGATTACTAGAACCATGTTGAGCGAATATTCTATAGCTAAACATTTTTGGGTTGAAGCTGTAAGTACTGCATGTTATACTATAAATCAATTTTTAATTACACCATTTTTTAATAAAACACCTTATGAGTTATATACTAGCCAAAAATCGAAAATATCTTACTTTAAAGTTTTTGGTTTTAAAGTATTTATCTTGAATACCAAGGATAACATACATAAATTTTCACCCAAATCCAATGAATGAATATTCTTAAGCTAATCCACTAACTCTAAGGCATATAGATTTTTCAATAAAAACACTTTCACTATGGAAGAAACAATACATGTTAATTTTGATGAAAATGATCCTTTTGTTTTCAAACAACCCAAAATTATTTCTGATATATTTTCTAAAACTAATCACCAAACTTTTATAAAAGGCCTTTCAGATAAGTATAATGTTTAAGAAAATGTTTTTGAAACATTTACTCCTGAAGATTTTCTACCCTATATTGATGATCAAGTCTTTCAAAACCCAAGTCAGTTGTTACTTAGAAATCATCCCAGTGATAATATCATTGGAAATATTAATCAACCAGTAAGAACTAGAAGTTATTTAAGGAATGAAGTTGAACATGTTGTTTTTATTTCTCAATTTGAACCAAATACTCTTGATGAAGCCTTGGGTGATGAAGATTGGATAAACTCTATACAAGATTAACTCAATGAATTCGTAAGGAACCATGTATGGAACTTGGTTGAAAAAACTAAGTAAACTTCTGTTATTAGAGTAAAATGGGTTTTTAGAAAAAAATGAGATGAAAATGGAGTTATTGTTATAAATAAAGAAAGATTAGTTTCCAAAGGCTATAACCAATAAGAAGGCATAAACTATGAAGAAACCTATGCTCCTATAGAAATACTTGAATCTATTCATATTATTCTATCCTTTGTAGCATTCTTTAATTTCAAAATTTATCAAATGGATGTAAAGTGTGATTTTTTTAACGATTATGTACAGAAGGAAGTCTATGTAGATCAACCCCTAGCTTTGAAGATACAAAACATCCTAATCATGTTTATAAACTTACCAAAGATTTGTATGGACATAAACAAGTCCCTACAGCTTGGTATGATAGACTTTCAGGATTTTTAATTCAAAATAACTATGATAAGTTAATTACTAATCCAACCCTTTTTATTAAGAAAAATAATAAAGATGTTTTGATTGTCCAAATTTATGTTGACGACATCATCTTCAGATCAACTCAGCAATCCTTAACTGACTCCTTTGGATATCTTATGAAATATTATTTTGAGATGAGTATGATGGGTGAGTTAACCTTTTTTCTTAGTTTTAAAATTTCTCAAAAACTAGAGGGAACTTACATATATCAACATAAGTATATCAAATATCTTCTTAAGAAGTTCGGGTATGATAATGATAAGAGTATAAGTACTCCTATCGGAACCTCTAATACTCTTAATATTGACGAAGTAGGGAAACCTATAGATAAGACATCTTATAGAGGGATGATAGGAAGTCTACATTACTTAATAGCTAGTTGACCTGAATTACTGTTATCAATATCCTTATGTGGAAGATTCCAAGAAAATCCTAAAGAATCTCATTTAAAGGCATTGAAAATATCTTTTCTCTACTTAAAGGTAACTTTATATTTGAGACATTTTCTTTCCTCTGGAAATAATTTTGATCTTAAAAGTTTTTAAGATGCTGAATTCAGTGGTTGTAAAATGGATAGAAAAAGTACATCTAGAACTTGTCATTTATTAGAAGATTTATTAGTTTCTTGGTCATGCAAGAAACAATATTTTGTAGCACTTTACACTACTGAAGCTTAATATGTAGTAGCTGGTAGTTGTTGTGCTCAAGTGTTATGGATGCAACACACACTCATAGACTATGGAATGCTTTTTACTAAGACTCAGATAATGTGTGATAACACAAGTGCCATTGCCCTAAGTAAAAACCCTGCACATCACTCTCGTGCAAAGTACATAGATATTAGACATCAATTTCTTAGGGATCACACACTTAAAAGATATATTATTATTCAATTCATCGAAATGAAAGAACAAATTGCTGAAATTTTTACAAAACCATTATCTTCCTATAAATTTTAATACATTAAACAGAAGCTAGGAATGATTTCTATAAGGTAATTATTCGTATCTACTTCTTATTTAAATTATCTCCTAACATTAAATTACTCCTTATTTCAGGGGGAGTACATATTTTCCCCCTTACCTTAATATTTTTCTTCTTCTTAAAATTTTATCTTTCCTTAAGTTTGTTTTTAATTTTTACCTTTATTTATTTAAAAATCTTGGTATCAGAAATTTCGGTATTGGAAGTTTCGGTATTGAAAAGTTGGTATTAAAAATTTTGGTATTGAAATCCCAGATTTTAAAACTTTCAAGAGAATTCTTATAATACCGATAAATTCCTTAGAGTATTCCAAAATGTACACTTCCTTACTCTTTATTTTCTTATCTTATCTAATGTTTTAGTTTTTGGTTTTTAAAAATTTTAAATTCTAGTTTACCTTACTACAAAAGATCAGAATTCATATTTTTTTAATCATCCTCAACCGTTAGATCAGATCAGGTTTTTTTCAGCTGTTTGATTATCTTATGGAAGTTGAAATGTCATAGCCTCATCTATTAAATGGGTGCCTCAATCATAAGTGCCACACCATCCTTACTGATCTCTGTACCGAAGCTCTGTTTCCATCAAAGTTTTTGTTCCGATTCTTTTGTCTCTATCTCCCTGAATGACTAATGAATCCTCATCAGACCAGATGATGAATAGCAAGGAAATAAAGAATTGATCAATATTTATGGAAAGGTTGGTTTTCCCTAAATTATATGAAAAATATGACTACCTTATCTCTAAGGTGATAAGAACTTATGGATGGGAAAGTGTTTATGTGGCTAAGGAGAAGAGTCAGGATCCGGTTTTTCCTAACCTAGTTATTCAGTTTAATGAATCCGTTACTTTCCTCTAAAAGGATGGTAAGGATCTATTTAAGTTCAAATGATGTGATAAGACATATACAATCCCCTACAATAAGGCAGCAAATGTTCTTAACATTCTGTATGAAGGGGAAGCTATTTTGTGCTCTCAAAAACTCCCTGAGAAAGAAGGTTATTTTGAGAATGTCAATGCTTTGGATTATCTTGGTCTCAAGTATGTTAAGAATCCAAAGATTACAAACCTCTCAACAAACCAAAAGATGGTAGATCTCTGAATGCAAGGATTTCTTATACCAAGAAAAGGAGATAAGGACTCTTTAAAGATATGTGATATCTTTATGTTAGACTTTCTCGTCAACTTAAGGAAGATTAACTTTGTGAAGTACATCTTTATCACTATCCGGGCAATAAAATGTGGATCCATTAGATCTAATATACTTATGTATCCGAAAACTATCTTCAGGATAATTGTCATGTGCCTTCAAGAGTTGAATGTTCCATGCTGATCAATCTCAAATCCCTTAAAAATTTTGTTACTCAGTGATGACACTTTAAGAAGGATAAAGGGAGAGTTCTTATAGGAATACAACAGTTTTTAAGAAATGGTTATCCATAACTACGGTGATGTTCCGGAGTCTTCAAAATTTGTACCCAAGAAAAGGAAATAGGAAGAACCTAGCATTCCTATACCAGTTTTTTATGTTTTGGTATCAGAACCTCCTCCTGAAAAGAAAACAAAAGCCTATTTTGATGCAATAGTGGAAAAGTGGAGAGAAATGGTAGCTACTAGAAAGGAAAGAGATCCTTCCTTTATCTTAAATCCTATAGAGGCTAAGGCCTTAAAACTTCAGCAAGCTAAAAATATTGACAAAGAAAAGAAAGAGAAGATGTTAAAGAAGAAATCCTTGGAAGCGCAAGTTGTCAGTCTCTTCTAAAAGATGTAGAAAAGAAGTCTCAACAAGTACAGGAATCTGAAGTTGTTCATAAGAAACCGGTTATCACTCCGGAAATCCAGAAAGCCAAGAATGTTATATCTTTATTAGAACCTGTTCAAGAAATAGAAAATCAGATAGTGCAAGAAGAAAATGATGATGTTTTAAGGGAAGTGGAAGACTACATTGGAACTCCTTCGAGTTCAGTCTCTAAATCTGTTTCAGAAGAACAAGTTTAAGAACAAGTTGATAAACAAGTTGAGGAAGAAGTAGAGGTTGAGGAAGAGGTAGAAGTTGAGGAAGAAGTAGAAGTTGAAGAATAAGAACAAGTATAAACTGAAGTGGAAGAAGAAGAGAAAGAAGAGGTTGATCATCAAGGTGGTGAAGGACATTCACCTAAAAGGAAATGCAAAGTAATAGATTCTTATATCACTTTTCTTTCCATGAGGCATACACCATTTTCATCAATTAATTCTTTTTTGTGGTGTATATACATACCCTATTGTATTTTATATCATGAATAAATTTATCTTCATGGTATTTTGAGATTATTTTTTATGGGGATTATAATTCAAAATTTACCAAGTATTAAGAGACTTCACCTCAATTTCCATTCTTTGAGTCATACTTTATCATTGTGCACCTAATTTCTCATATATAGTGTACAAACTACCACATTGACATGTAATATCATGAATAATTCATTATTCATGTTAATTTTTGGTTCAATTTTAATTATTTCATCTATGGTAATTTGAACTTAAAATTATCAAGTGGTAAATAAATTTAATAACTCAATTCCTTTTTCATTGGATTATATTACTTCCTCATTATTGTTAATATTATATGATTATCTGTATAATGAATTTTAATATCTATTTATTTATTTCCACTTATTTTATGTGGATTTAAGTTTGATACACATAATCAATTCATTGATTAATTATCACTTCAACGTTATGACCATTTTATGGGTTTATTTCACAATCTCATTCTAACAGAGATTGTTTATTATTGAAATCTCAATAAAAAAATTATATAAATTTTTAAAAAAACATTTAATTTTATTATCCTATGGTTATTCATGACCTTTTTCAAGTAATAATATCATTTTCTACTTGTGGATACTCAAATTTTTTTTAAAAATGTTTTCACTAAAACCCAACTTCACTTCTCTTTTAGTCACAAAACCTATTTTCTTCTAAAAACTCTATTTTTTGAAAAGGTTTTAAAAAATGTTTTTAAAATTTCCAAAATTATTTATTAAATAAAATTTTACACTTTTGTCTTTTAATTTTTTTTCCAAAGGAATATTCTAGTTTCTTTATGAACAAGGAATTTTTCTAACCTTTTACTATACAAAAGGAATGCTCTTTTTTACCATGTATGACATGTACAAATTTACCCACCACCATTTCTTAGAAGCTTTGTTTGTAAGTTTAAAATGTTAATTTTTAAAGAAAATGTTTTCAAGAGTGACTTTGAATGAAAAGGATTTCCATTTTTTTCAAAATAAAAAGGATATTTTCCTTAAGTATATTTTTAAAATATATTTTTATAGAATTTTCATTCATCAAAGTCAAAAACCATTTATTTTTACACCACTTGGGATATGTTGTATTGATACCATCCTTATTATTCCTTTGGATGGTTTGTGATTTATTTGACTAATAGTAGTATTGAAATTCATTACCTTTATTCCTTTTAGTCCCCTTGAAATATTCAATTTCCTATGATCACTGAACATTGAATTTAATTTAATTATCCATATCATTTATCATGGATATGTTTATTTCCTAAACCGTATATCATTTTTACATATAGTGTTTACTTTGAATGTTATTTTATTTTCTAGGGAAATATTGATAAATCTATATCCATTAATCAATATAAATTTTTGATAAGTCACATCATTCATTAATTAAATTGATTATTAGATATATAACGAATGATTTGGACATGAAAGACATTATTTGGGGATAGTTTAAAGTAACACCCTCGATGCATCGTCAGTCTCATGAGATGAAAAAAGTTGGAGACAAAACATTTGAGTTTGTTTCCAAGAATAATAAATGGGTATCTACCTATAGAATTAAACTGTCTTGAGGATAGTTCTTGATGGTATAGTGGTTCATGTTCCAGGTACATGATATCCAATAATTAATCATTTCATTCATTTTGATTTAGTATTTATTATCCATGAGATTTTCACTATGAAAAATTTGATGGATGTATTTCATTATCATTTTATTTATTAAATGGAATGTGTTTTTACTTTATTACCTCGACATATTATTTATGCCTTATCCATTTATTTAAATGGAATGTGTTTTCAATTATTTACTTTTCCATATTGTTTACACACTCCATTCTTAGTTTATTGAATACATGGAATGTGTTTTAATATTTTTACCTTTCCATAATTATTATGGAAATTTATTCGTTATTGCTTCTGTTGTACTTACCCTTACTGAGCATTTAAGCTCACCCTTATTTTGTTTCCTTTCCCTAGGATTCTATGAAGTAAACTAATAAAGATATGAAAAATATACTAGAGAGAATAAAGTTATCCTCAAATAAAAATTATCTTGTAATTTTTATATTCATTTGTAATACAATAATTTTGTATGTACATAGTTTACTAATACTACTAAACTATTTGGTTTTTTATGTGATTTACTCATATCTTATGCTAATGTAATGGTAGCATGACATCAAATCTGGGATGCTAGGGTTGGGGTCGCTAAACTGTTGATGTGAAAGTTATTGAAAATGACAAGGAAGATAAAAAAACTCATACAGACAATGAAGATGAATAGGATGAAAGAATTTTTGTGAATGATTATAATAAGGCTGAATTTTTTTTTAATCCTACTCAAGAAGAAGAATTAGACTCATCTATTTTCAGTGATGAGGAAGAATCTTGAAAATCTCATCCAAGGAAAAGAAAGTAAGTGGAAGTTCAATGAATAATTAGTGATCAAAACCAAAGGGTTCAAACATTAATAACATAAAAAGTTATTATAAATACTTATTTGTATTAAAAAGTTGATCCTAAAGATGTAAATGAATCTTTTGAGTATCTATAATGGGTTCAAGATATGAATGAAGAATTGGATTGGATAGAAAATAATGACACTTGGGAACTTGTACCTAAATAGAATAAAAAAATGATATCTATACAAAGTGGGGGTTTCAAAATAAGTTGAATGAAGATGGTGAAGTGATAATAAATAAATAAATATTAGTGTCAAAAGGTTACTCATAGATTAAAGGCATTAATTTTTATGAGACTTTTTCTCTATTACAAATATTAGAAACTATCTGAATCTTTTTTTCTTTTTCTACACAATAACGTTTCAAATTTTTTATATGGATGTAAAATTAGTATTTTTTAATTTTTATCTTGATGAGGAATTTTATATTGAACAACCATGTGGCTTTTTTTTGGTAAAGATGAAATTTATGTGTGAAAGTTGAAGGAATCCTTGTATGGGATAAAACAATCTCCAAGGGCGTGATATTAAAAATTGGATATTTTATTGAGAAAGATGAGTTTTAAGAAATGAATATTTGATAGTAATATGTACATCAAATAAAGTTATGATGTTTCCCTCATTGTAATTGTTTATGTTGCTGACATTAACTTTATTGCGAATAATGAAAGAACTTGTTAAAGATTATCTGAAGAGATGAAAAAGTTGTTTGATATGTCCATAATGGGTGAAATAAAATACTTTCTTGGGTTAAACATCTCACATAATAAGAAAAACTTTTTTCTTCCTCAAGAAAATTATGCTAACTAACTTCTTAATAAATTCAACCTGGAAAATTTGAAACCAGTTTCCACACCGATTTCAGTGGCAACCAAGCTGTCTAAAGATAAAGAAGGTAATGAACTTAATCCTAAAGAGTTTTTAAAGATGATCATAAGTTTTTTATATTTTACTTCCTTAAGACCCGACATTGTTTACATTGTTACCTTATTTTTAATATTTTAGAGTTCAACAAAATAATCACATCTATTGGTAGGAAAAAAATTCTTAGATATATCAAAGGCATAATAAATTTTAGAATCAGGTATGATAGCTTAGAAAGTAACAACTTTTTTGGGTATTCATATGCTGATTGGGAAGGAAATATTGATGACATAAGATACACATCTGGTATAGTTTTCTTTATGGTAAAAAGTTTTGTTAGTTTTCATACAAAGAAATAAAATTTATTAACTCTTAAAACAACTAAAGCAGAGTATGTTGTTGGCACTCAAGATGATACCCAACTTATGTGGATGAAGTCTCAGTTGGAAGACTTACTCATTGAAGTAAAGTTACCCTTTCTCTTGGGTTGTGATAATCAGAGTTCCATAAAATATTACAAGAAACATGGTATAATATTATTGTTCAAATAATATTGATATCAAATATCATTTCATCAAAGAGCATGTGGAGAAGAATGAATTAAAACTAGAGTATGTTCCTATATCGAAACAGGTCACTGACATTTTCAAAAAATCATTACTGAAGGAATAAATTTTTAAAATGAAGTTGAACATGGGTGTCTAATATCTTTCTCATCAAGGTTGAGATACATGTTTTTACCCCCTCTCATCTAGTCTTTGGATAGTGTTTTTAAGGGATATAATTGTTTCATAAATCTATCCATTGATATGTGCTAAACCATTTAAGGAAGCATGTATGTAGGGGTATATGTGGGTAAGCTATGATTTCATCATGTAAATGTGTTAACTATTCTAATATGTTTTTGGAGTGGTTATAAGAAAATTTTGTTTCTAGGAAAGTTTAAGAAATGAAGAAATTTTTGAAGAAAAGTTGATTATGTTTCATGAGTCCCTACTTTTTGACATCATGGTTTTGGTGTCAATAATTCCTGTTTCATATAATGAGTTAGCTCACATAGACTTATAATTTTTGATAAGTAATACATATATTTAGGTTATAAAGTTCAGTTATTTATAAACATTGGTTGACAAAAAAATTCAAAGGGGGAGATTGTTGGGACCAAGTTGTCAAGAAGTTTTTTTAGAATTTGAAAAGAGTTTTTTTCTGAAAGTTTTGTATTTTATTGTCAAAGAAGAAAAGAAATCAAGTCACTTTGTAATTTATTATAATAAGACTCATAATCATAATCATATTATTATATGAAAAATTCTTAAGAAATTATATTGAGTTGAGAAGAAGTTTTTTTGGAAGAAAAGACTCATTGGACTCACCTTGGGTCTAAGAAAGAAAGTTCCGATCATAATGAAGAAGTTAATCAGAGTCTGCATAAATCTGGTGAAAAACTAATGATTATTTTCTGATCTTGGAGTTCTCATAAATTTTAAGTTATCTGGAAAACTTGTGATGCTATCTTTTTAAAGAAAAAGAGGAGAGATGGTGCTTCAAATCATATTGAGGTTTGGTTAGTAGGAAAGAAGTCGCTGGAAGGATAAGAAGTTACGATACTTTTAAAATGTAAGTCATATGATTATATGTATGTATTAAATGTTTTCAAATTCATGAGGGATTCATGATTACAAGATAAAGTTTAGTCGAAGAAATAAGTTGATGAATGTTTAAAGTTTTTGCATCTTAATCAGAAAATGGAAGAAGTTTCTATTGAAACTGATTTATTAGACTCGATGTGCCATCAATCATCAGAGTAATCCTGAAACTTATTATCAAATGCATTCATGGTTGAAAAAGGAAACTGAGTTGGAAAATATTTCTGAAGATGATTGTTTTTATTAGGAGTTATTGGGACAAATGAAAAAGAAAAGAATGTGAATTTTTTGGGATTGATGAAAAATGGATTAGAGATCAAATAACCATGTAGTCAACCATTTTAACCAGGTTGAATTATTTTGGTTTTAATTTGTTTAGGAATGAAATAAGAACTCTAATATGGTTTTATATATTGGGTTAAGAGTCATTGGAGTAGCACTGACACCAATAATCATAGTGAAGTAAAGACCAATCCATCAAGTACAAGCTGACACTGATAAAAGTCACTGAATACTAGATTTCATCGGATGTAATATCAGCAGGGTGAGGAAAAGAAGAAAATAATATTTTTTTAAACATCCACAAAAGTTTTTTCAAGGGGGATATTGAAAGGTTGTTTAAAGAGTGGAACATGAGTCCTTTTTTGATGTAGTTATAAAGTAGATGTTGACGTTATAACGAGAAGTGTTGAAATCTTTAGAATTTGTGACTATTTTTATAGAAAAAGAAAGGTGAATAAAGTATAATAAAGATGAAACAATGTTTATGGAAATGTGTTTTCAATGTGTTATATTTATCAGTTAGTATGGAGCATCAGAATTGGTAATTCATTTTTAGTTGGTTCCAAGAATCATAAAGAGAAGACATTTTTTTTCATATTTTCATTTGGTAAGAAGAAATGTAATGGAGAAGCTACCTTCATACATATTCCTTCATCATAATGGGTAAATAAAAGTGAAAATCAGAATCACACTGAATAATGTTTATAAAGTCTAAATCATGCTAAAGTTGTGAGAATATTCGAGAAGGTTTGAGAAGAAACTATAAGAGTTGAGAAGTGATGAAGTAGTAAAAGATTTATTCTAAATGTAAGTAAAATTTATGTTTTGGGAAATTTGTTTGAGTGAGAAAATATTTTAGATTCTTGCCTAAACCACATTTGGAATACCAATAAATAGTGGGAAGTACATTGTACTTTATGATGAAAGTACAATTGAAGAGAGAATGTGTGGCACTAAAAGTTTCTATAGGGAAGGAGTTTCCAGAATGAGCATTACTAAGGAAATTTTTCTAGATAGAAGAAGAAGAAGGAAGATCATATTTAGAGTTTCTAAATCAGAACAAGAAATTAGACTGGTGTTTTTGGACTGAATCATAAGCAGTTCAGAATTGTTTTAGCAGTATTTTGGTAGATCTATATTATCAGACTGAGAAACTGGATTAGTGAATTGGATTGGACATTGGATTTAGTATCATTACGAAGTGCATAGAAGTTCTAACTTGCTATTGGGTATGAAAGTGAATATTTTTTTTGATGATTATATTATTAAATGTTGACAAGGAAACACAATAACATGTTTTGAATCATCTGGTGAAATTTTCTTAACTTGTAACACAAATTTATATTACATCTTTTTATGTTACTTGAAGTACATGCACTGTTGTATTGAGAATAGTGATACACAAGTGTAAAAGAATTTCATACTCATTGTATCCACCCTAAAGAATTGTTTTATATTGGATAATGTTGTATTGAATTGTTTCCAAACCATACAAAGGATGTAGATACTCTTGTTGAGTATTGAACCTTGTAAATTATTTTTTTCCTATAGATGTGTTATTGTTTTTTTTCCAGAAAGGTGATAACTTTTTAATAGGATTTGAATGTTTTTTCATAAGTTTGGAAACTTAAAATAAAAATATATCACTGATTCACCCCTCCCACTCTTAGTGATATATTGATCTTGACTGGGAAATCTTAAGGATTTGTCTAAGTATAGTAAAAATGAATGGATTTTTTTGAAGGATAGAGTGAGTTGTTTCCAAGAAATTACATCCATGTCTGGATAATAAAAGTGGTTGTGTATCTAGAACAGTTTTCGTATTGGGTAATAAATTTTAAAATGTCACATAGATATTTGACTCGATTATCCCCTGGTGTATGACAACATTCCTTACTAAACACCTGATTTGACACTCCCGGGGGATATGTTTTGGAAATTCATAAACTCTCTATGAACCATCATGAATAATTTGAATAATTAATGTGAATGACATAGGTTAAACCTAATGTTTCATAGATTAAAAATAAGGTTTCATGATATAGAACTCCTATAAGGGGTTTTTCATGATTATGTGATTTCTCATTATGATTATTATTTCTTAGAATATGCTTTTTGGTTTTAGTTGATGGCTAGAACCTTAAGGAATCATGTTAATATTGAATGTGATAGACATTGTAATAATTTTTCTATTATGAAACCAAATTTTATGGGATCAAGAATAAAAAATCTCATTGCTGTAATCACACAACTTTCTCAATCTATGAATCATGATGAACTTCCAGACAAGAAAAGAAAGAAAGAACATTCAGTTGAGGTCTTCATGAGGAAACATCGACCTTATTTTAATCCACTTGTTTCTGATCAATAGATCAATACCATTGAAAATAGATTTTATATTCTTGAGTATTTGGAGCATGAGAAATTCATTTTTTTTCTACCATTTAGAAGGAAAATCAGATCAATTGTGGAATCTTATCAAGAATACGAGGAAAAAAGAAGAAATTGATTCCATGGAGTGGGATAAGGTTAAGAGATTATTTTTAATAAGTAATTTTCTAATATTATTCATATTAAAATAGAGAAGGAATTACCTGAGATAATGTAGAAGTATGATGAATCCAATGGTACTTATGATGAAAATTTTAGAAGACATGTGAGGTACACTTTTGACATTATCATCCAACCTAAATGTAAGGTTGATCAATTTTTTATTGGCTTAAAACCAAGTCTTTGGAGGAATTTATCCATAAGAGACTTTATTAGATATAAATAAATCATTAAATGTGCTATAAAGGTAGAAATGAATATTGTTATTACCCATAAATATCATTATTTTGATAAAAAAAATAAGATGAAATTTAAAGGAAACTCTAAAAACCATGGGGAGAAGAATAAGATCTTTTTTTGATGCTTCAAATGTGGAAGAAAACATAGAGGAAATTTTCATAAGGGGACTACTAAATTTGTGTGTGTGGAAAATAAGGCCATCTAGTGGATAAATTTCAAATTGATGGTAAAAAGTTTTCTAATGATGTGAATAGAGAGAAATCTCCATATAATGCACCTCCCATACTCCATTGTTTCAAATGAAAAGAGTTTGTAAATTATTCCAACTAGTTCAAAAATATAAAGGTTAATGATGGTGATAAACATAAAAAACTCTTAATTTGAGAGATAAATAGAAATATCATGCAATCACTATTTATGATGAGGGGTATGATAATGATGCAGTGAAAGTTACACTAACCATCCCCTCTAGAACTTCCAATTTCTTATTTGGTTCAAGATCTACCCACTCATGCAATCACTAAATGTTGTTATTATCCCTCTAGTTGAATTTTATGTTATCTTAGTCATTGATTATCTTTATCTACATAAACCCCACATCAATTTTTTTATAATAGAATTCATATTTTATATTCTAAACCAACCTATGACTGTCTATTAGTGTGACGATAAATATGAATTTCCAATGGAAATAACATCCATTATATGGATCTTGATTCCTTTTCAAAAGGGGTGTTTCTCTCATATGGTTGGGGAGAAAATCAACATCAATGATATGACTATTGTGAGGGAGTTTATTAATGTCTTTCTGGAAGAGTTCCTTAGTCTTCCATCAAATAGTTAAGTTGAGTTCTCAATAGAATTAATATCTAGTGGTACACTTATTTCAAAGACTCCCTATAGAATAGACCCAATTTAGTTATAGGAATTGAAGAAGAAAATATATGAAAATCTTTAAAAGGGATTCATTCATCCAAGCGTATCACCATAGAGTGCAATAGTTCTTTTTATTAAGAAGAAAGATGGATTGATGCGAATTCTTATTAATTACTGGGAACTGAATAGGATCACAATCAAGAATAGGTATCCTCTACCCCATATTCATGACTTGTTTGATCAGCTACATAGATATTAATACTTTTCAAAGATTTAACTTCATTATGGATATCATCAATTGAGGGTTAATAAGGTGGATATACCCAATACAACATTCCATACAAGGTATGGACACTATGAGTATATAGTAATATCATCTGGTCTTACTAATTACCCCATTATATTCATGGATTTAATGAATAGAGTCTTTAGAGATTACTTTGATCAATTTTTGGTAGTCTTTATAGACAATATTATTATATATTCAAAGTGAAAGAAAGATCATGAATATCATTCAAGGATGGTGATGAATACCCTAAGGAAGAAAAATATTTATAAAAAGTTTACTAAGTGTAAATTTTGGCTACAAAATACTCATTTTTGGGTGATGTAATCTCAAACAAGGGTATATCGGTGGATCCATAAAAGATTAGAGTTATTGAATCCTGTATTAGACCAACCACTGTGACTGAGATCTAAATTTTTCTTGGTTTGGATGAATATTATTGAAGGTTTTTGGATATTTTCTCAATACTTTCTAATCCACTCACTAAGTTAACTCAAAAAGGATCCAAGATCCTTTAGATAAATGAATGTGAGGAAAATTTCTAGGAACTAAAGAGAAGGTTAGTCAGTGTATCTATGATTACATTACCCTATAGTAAGAGTTTATAATATATAGTGATGCCTACATGAAGAGATTGAGATGCCCTCTCATGCAGGATGATATGGTGATATCTTATGACTCACAATAATTAAAGGTTCATTAACAAAATTACCCAACTCATGATTTGAAGTTAGCTAGAGTAATTTTTGAATTAAATATATGAAGGCGTTATTTTTATGAAGAAAGGTTTGGTATATATATTGATCATAAAATTTTAAAGTATATATTCACATAGAAGGAGTTGAATATGCACCGGGGAATATAGTTTGAGATAGTTAAATATTATGACTACTAAATACATTACCACCCTGGGAAAGTAAATAGGGTAGCCGATACTTCGAGTTGAAAGGATCATGAAATATTATATATTATTGGGATCACAAAAGATCCAATATTTATAGATTTTCAAAGGATAGATCTAGAAATATTAAAGGAAGGGGAGAAATATTATCTTTCTCAAATGATTGTTCAACCATCTATACAGGTGAATATTAAATAGGAATAGAAGGAAGATTTAGTGATTTAGAAGAAGGTGAGAAATGTTCATGAGTTTAACCTTGATTATGATGGAATGATAGGGTTCAAGAACAGTGTATGTGTTCTATCCATACCAGATTTTATGAAAGAGTTGTTAGAGGAATATTATAGTACTTTATTCAATTTTTATCCTAGAATTTGAAATATGGATAGATATTTGAAAGAGTATTTCTAATGGGATGGAATGAATAGAGATATTGAAGGTTTTGTATCTCAGTGATTGGTATGTGAGCAAGTTAAGGCTAAGAGAAAAAATTATAAGGGGATGTTACAACCATTACCCATACCAGAGTGGAAATAGGAAAACATCACCATGTATTTTTTCATTGAACTCCCCAAAAAATCTAAAGTGCACAATCCTATATGAGTTTTAGTCAATATTCGTAGTAGTTCGGTACACTTCATCTCTATGAGAGAATATTTTTCTCTTGATTATCTTTCCAGAATATACATTAAATAAGTGGTAAGGTTTTATGAATTAGCATTTCTATTATATCGAATTGGTATCCAAGGTTTAACTTGATGTTCTACAGAATTCTTCAGCAGGACCTGGATACAGAGCTATATTTTAGAACTATATATCATCTTTAGATAGATGGTAAATTTGAGATAACCATTCAAAATCTATAGGATATGTTGAGATCTTTTTCTTTGGATTCCAAAGGTGTTTGGGATCAACACCTTACTATAGTTGATTTTTTTTTAAAATAATAGCTTTCACTCAACCATTCAGATAGATCCTTAGGAATACCTCTATGGAAAAAGTTTAAAACTATAACATGATGGGATTAAGTTGTAGAAATAAATCTCTTGGAACCTGAACTAGTTGAGGAAATAGTGGAGAAAGTTATATCCATTTAACAGAACATTAATATAAAAACCCCTCTCTTTATTTCACACTTAAACATATTTTATTACATAAAATTTGCACTTGATACAACATATAAGATCAAGATTTATAGTGTCTCTGGGGCTTAGGAACATTATATAACAACTTAAAACATAAAATAAAACATCTTTATTTATTTTTTTACATGATCACAACATTCCTTCGTACTTAGCATTGCATGGGATAACCTGAGGACATACATAAGAAAAGGGTGAGCTATAAATCCTAGTAAGGGAGTAAACAAGGCATAACCTGAATAATATAGTACATGTTAGTCAATAAGAATATCAATAGATAATAAGAGAAACATGAACATAAAGGAATGATATAGCATGATTATCATAACATAGAGATGTGACAACAACATTTAACATGATATTAGCATGAGCCAAGGCTCAATGCACTTGGAGCATGATTAAAACCTCATTTCACTTGAATTATCATGAGTAAACCCTAATTTCACATGAATTAGCATGAGTCAAAAATCATTTCACATGACTTATCATGATATTATTATTTACCCAATGCATTGGAGTGCTATCAAAGGGCATCCTTCTTAATCATTTCATTTCATGCATAAGTGTGCCACATAGATCATACAATATGGATTCATTAAACATCATAATTTATTACATGAATAAGAGATGTGGAATACATAAATGTAATTCCTAAATCAACAAGTACATTTTCATAAATGTGAATGCCCTTGATAGAGAAATGGGTATGGTATTCACTTATAGGATGATTGGCATGGGAAATTTTGGTGTAACTTCAGTAGCATAATGACGTCAAATAGAAATCATAAAATAGGTTGATGAGAGAGAAAGTAGTATCTCATAATTTATACATGAAATGAATAGTAAGGGGTTCATGGGACATAATATCCCAACATTTTTAATGGAATTTAGATGTATAATATAAAATAATTTCTTGAATGTAAACGAGGAGAGAGACACCCCTTACAGAATTTTGGCACGGTAACAGGTGTACATGGGAGGAATTAATGAGAGATAAATGGGTATATCATCATTAAAACATAAGAAGGTAAGTATAGTGGAGGTGAAAAATCATACCCCAATATTTTTAATTGAAAATAAAAGGTCATAACAATATAAGTAAACTTGGACATAAATAAGTAATGAAGGAAGGTGAGGATCCCTTACTTGGAAGTGTGATCCCAAAGGCTTGGGAGAGGCTTTAGAGAGGCTTCTTATGAGAATGGGGTGCCTTGATAGGATTATAGAGAGATTACAGAAGAGTTTGGTCGAGATACAAATAATTTGAGTGGAGAGGAATGAGAGGTTGAGTGGGTTTATATAGGAAAGGAGAGAGAATTCTTTATTGTTTAGGTTTTAGACACTACACATTAAACTAATCAAAACCACAAACCATCCCATGATTTTTTAACATGGGTTTTTTCCAAATGGGAGTGAAAAAAATTATTGTATAAGTAAAATGGCCTAAATTATTAAAATATTTGGCTTTCTTATGTGGAGGTGAGTCACACTCTCAAGGAAATCATTTTAAAATGTTAAAATATTTTATAAATCTTGGAGGGTCCACTAAGGCATTGTAAAATTAATAAAAAAAAATCTAAAATCACATTAGTTTAAATTTAAAACATATATTGGTTGAATATCCCTTCTATAATATTTTATTACATCATTATTGGGTCATTATGAAGTCATAAAACACATTATATATTTAAATGGTATTTAATTTTTACCCAAAATTTTGACTCTCAAAAAATTATGAAAAATTAACTGTTAGATAATTTTTAGATCCTAAATCCAAAAATAATATTCATTTTATCTAAATAATTTTCTAAATATGTGAATTTTCACTTTTAAATTAAAAACTGACATATATATAAAATTCATGGGTTTTGAAAAAAAAAGGTTTTCAAACCATAATAAAAATTAAAATTGTATAAAAATTATACAATCATTTATATTTAATAAAAAGTAATTTAGTAATAATATTTTCTTAAAATTTTATTTAATTCAAAAATCCATTAATTCATGTAAATATATTTCTTAATTGAATATTAACTAAAAATATTATTTTTGCTTCAAAAAAAAATTTACAAAGTAACAATAATAAAATGAATGTGTATTATTTATTCTATACAAAGATAATGCACATAATCATAGTTCTAGGGTATTGTTACATAATCTCTTATAAACCCACATAAGACCTAAGGGTAATGTGTGCGATGGTGATATACTCTCAGGGTGGCTCAGATAACATTTCTCGGATGGTAATCTCTATTAACTTCTACTTATCCTGTAGGTGATCCCGTTCAAGATTAACATTTGAAGCTCGGCTTGGGATTGGTAAAGAGTAAAGCTCAGTGACGCTACTTCCTTTCTGAACTTTGACAAATGGGCTTCTTCTGGAGCAATTCTACTAGATGAGGCCATCGCTTCCTTTGTCTGAGTAAATTGGATTTTTTAAAGCCCTATATTTATACTAATCATGTGATCACTTTTCAATGGATATATTAGCTATGGTAACAATTCTTAAAGGTATTTTAAAATCCAAAAACATAAAACCTAGGAAGTGAATATGTTTTATATAAAAATTTTACATAATAAGACATTTAATTCGATCGAGAGGAATATTCATTAATTAAAGTTTGGGTCATTACAATATTCCCCCTTCAAGAAATTTCAACCTCTAAATTTTCTTTTCCCATAGTAAAATAGATGAGGGTAGCTTTGATTTATCAATTCCTATGATTCCCACTTTGCTTCTTCAAACTTGTAGTTTCACCACAACACTTTGATGAGGGGTATTATCTTATTTCATATAACTTTTTCCCTATGATCTAAGATCTTCACCATATTCTCTTCATAGGAGAGGTCATTATACATTGGTACCACCTCTAGATTGAGTACATGTGATGGGTCAGGTATGCACTTCCTCAAGAGTGATACATGGAATACATCATGTACTTGAGACAAGTTTGGTGGGAGGGCTAGTCGATAGGCCACTACTCCAATGCGATCAATGATCTCAAAAGTATTGATGTACCTTGGAATAAGCTTTCCCTTCTTCCCAAATCTCATAACTCTCCTCCACAATGATATGTTGAGGAATACCATGTCTCCAACATCAAACTATAGGGTTTGTTGAAAATTATCAACATAGATATTTTTTCAACTGTGAGCAGCTTTAATGTGCTGCTGGATGGTCTTAACATTCTCTACCATTTCTTAGACCATTTATAGACCTTGGAGTTTTCGCTCCCCAACTTTATCCCAACATGATGATATTCTTCACCTCTTTCCATAAGGGGATTCATAAGGAGCCATTTGGATGCTTGAGTGGAAGATGTTATTGTAATAGAACTCAACCATAGGAAGATGTTGATCCCATCATACTTTGAAGTCCATTGATCATGCTCTCAATATTTCCACAAGTGTTTGGATAGCCTGATTAGATTGGCCATCAGTTTGAGTATGATAATCCATACTAAAGTTCAACACAGTATTCATAGCTTGTTAGAGACTCTTCCAGAACTTATAGGTGAATATTGGGTCTCGATCAGATACAATTGATATTGGTACTCCATGCAGCCTTAAAACTTCTCTGATGTATATCGGTGCTAGTTGATCTAATGAGAAATCATCCCGAATTGCAATGAAGTGTGAGGTCTTTGTAATACGATCCACAATAACCCAGATATCATTGTTTCCTTCGGATGTCTTCAAAAGTCCGATGACAAAGTCCATGGTGATATTTTCCCATTTCAATGTTGGTATGGGTAATGGTTGTATCATCCCCTTAGACTTATACCTCTCATCCTTCACTTTCTGACATACCTGACACTTTGATGTATAATCAGTGATATACTTCTTCATGTTATTCCACCAATAATTATCTTGGATATCTCAATACGTCTTTGCATTTCCTTGGTGAATGGAGAAATTAGAAGTATGTGAATCATCCAAAAGTTATTTCTTTCACTTTGAACTTGATGGAACACATAGTCTTGACCCAAATCTCACAATTCCTTCTTCATTAACATTGAACTCCAAGGATTTACCTTATTTGACAGTTTCCACTTTCTTCTGAATTCCCACATCATCCTTTTGATCATCCTTTAACCTTTCTAAAAGAAACAGTTGAAAAATAATTTGTGAAAGGATTGATGATGTTCTCTTTTTTATGATTCCCATGTCCATCTTCATAAAATATAAGAACATTGGATTCTTTTCAATTCTCATCAATGATAGAATCACTGGGTCCTTTCTACTTAGAGCATCTTCCACTTTATTATCTTTCCCTGGATGGTAGTGAATTGAGAAGTCATAGTCTTTGATTAGATCTAACCATATTTGTTGGTACATATTTATCTCTTTCTGTATGAATATATACTTGAGGCTTTTGTGATCTATATATATTTCACACTTCTCCCTAAAGAGGTAATGTTGCCAAAATTTTAAAGCGAAGATTACTGCATCCAACTCCAGATCATGTGTTGGATAGTTTTTCTCATGAACTTTCAATTTCCATGAAGCATAGGAAATAAATTTATCATTTTGAATCAACACACAGCCTAGGACATTCTTCAAATCATCACTGAATACCCTAAAAAGTTCACCACTTATGGGTAGTGTGAGAAAAATTGTAGTGATAAGACTCATTTTCAACTCCTTGAAGCTCTCTTCGCATTCATCACTCCAAGAAAACTTGACTCCCTTCTGAGTTAGCTTGGTAAGAGGGTCTGACAATCATAAGGAATTTCTCACAAATCAGCGATAATATCTAGCTAACCCAAGGAAGCTACGTATATCTGTCACTGATGTTGGCCTCATCTATCTATCGATTTCATTTTTCTTGGAGGGATCCACATATATCTCATTGATTGTGTTGATATGACCTAATAATGAGACTTCCTTTAACTAGAACTCACACTTGCTGTACTTTTCATAGATCTTCTCCTTTCACATGGTCTCTAGTAAAATTCTTTGTTGATCCTCATGCTCCTCCTTGGTTTTGGAGTATATTAGAATATCGTCTATAAATAGTACCAAAACTTTCTAGAGGTAATATCTAAATACACTATTCATCAAGTCCACGAAGATTGTGGGAGCATTAGTAAGTCCAAAAGGCATTACTATGAATTCATAGTGCTCATACCTTGTATGAAAAGAAGTCTTGGGGATATCCTCCTTCTTCACCTTTACTTGGTAATATCCTGACCACACATCCACCTTGGAGTAGTATTGTGCTCCAAGAAGCTGATCAAACAATTCATTAATTCATGGTTGAGGATACTTGTTCGTTACCATGATTTTGTTGAGATCACGATAATCAATGAAAAGGCGCATTTAACCATCATTCTTTATGATGAAGAGGATTGGTGCACCCCATGGTGAATCACTTGGGCGTATAAACCTTTTATCTAGATTCTCTTGTAGTTGTTTCTTTCGCTCCTCAAGCTCTACAACATCTATTTTATATAGAGTCTGGGATATTGGAAAAGCCCAAGGTATAAAATCAATCGATAATTCAATATCTATACTAATAGGAAAACTAGGAAATTCCTCGAGAAACACTTCATAAAATTCCCTCACAATATGCATGTCTTTAAGGATGGTTTCTTTCTTAGACTCAATCATCTGAGAATGATATGCATGATCATAGGGTAGTAATATCCATGCTTGAGATGATGGTGCTAAAGAAGATCCCTCCTCCTCCTTGAACTTATATAGAATCGGGGGTCGATTCACAATATAGAGAGTGATTTCCCTCTCATAGAAATTTATGTTGGATCCATATAGGGAAATCCAATCCATGCTAAAAATTTCATCAAATTCCACTAGAGGGAGTATGAACAGGTTCTCTAGGAAGTTCAATACTCAAATTTTGATAGGGGAGGAGTTATATTCCTAGGATGCATAATTTCCCCATTTTTTATTCTCACTGACATCTCTACTTATATTATTCTTGGTGGTGTTGGGATTGTTCTACTAAACCTTCAAGATATAAAAGAATATGTAGAACCAGAATCAAAAAGTTTGTTCTCTATTCTTGAATGAATAACCAATGTACCTGTCACCACTTCATTATTGGGGTTTTCTTCGGTAATAGTGATTGAAAAAGATCACCCTTTCTACCTTGGAGGTTGTTGGTTGCCTCAAAAATCCTTGTCTTAGGGAACTAGTTTACAAAGTTCCCTGGTTATTTGTAGTTAATGCAATGAACAATGTGTTGAGGGTTGAAATGAGTGTTCCTATCCTCTGTTGCAGTAGCATGTTTTTTCTTGTCGGAAATTAATGGACTAGTTCTTCTTCCCTTCCACACCTGAAGAATTTTCTCATCCCCTTCAAGAAATTTATGGGGTGCTTCTTGCTACACATTTGGAAACTGAGGTGATGGAATTTATTAGTACCATTGGATTTATCCATCAGACTTCTAGAATTAAAGTCCAAGTTATACTTTTTATCCTCATGATACCCCTGATATTCTTGGATCTCCATTTCAACTTTGAGGTAACATTGGACAATTTCCTCATACCTATCGCAGTCATGGATCACTAAGGATTTTCGTTGGATAGGTTTTAGCCCACAAAAGAAGCGGTTAACCTTGCATTCGAGGGTAACAACAAAGCCAGTGGTGTATCGTGTAAGTCTTGTGATGTTTGCCTCGTACGATCTGATGAATTGATCATATTTTTTCTTGAGGTCAAGGAAGTCCCTATCCATCTTAAGTTAGAGGGTGCATAGAAAATATTTATCAATTTCTTTTCCAGAAATCCTTCCATTCCAATGCCTCGACCTCTTCCCCCGGCTTTTTATTTTTGATCAATGTCCACTATTTATCAGCTTCACCCTCCATATGATAAGCATTTAGAAGAACCTTATATTTTTTAGAACATTGAAGGATGGAGAATATATTCTCAATGGAGTTGATCCATTGTTTGGTGATTGAGGGATCAGATGATCCATTAATAGTATGAGTCCTTTGTCACATGAAGCCCTCGATTGCAGATTGATTTTTATTCAGGGGGGTTTAATGTTCCTATTAACCCGTGTTTCTATTCAAAACTGGAGTAATGGTTCATACTAAGATTATGGATTTCCCGAAGAATATCCCCTGGGGGTGTTGAACCAAGATTGAAGAGAGGCCCGTTGTCGTGCAACAGTTCTCGTTCGAGTCTATCTCAAAGCGATGTTTTCGAGTTTTACCCCTAGATAATTTGTGCTAGAGCCACCTCTACTTGTTTGTATCGAGAAAAAGATATATTTTCTTGATAAACCACTTAATATATAATAAAAAAAATTATGTATGTTTTTATTATTCTTAGTCTTATCCCTAAGGATTTCACTAGGGTTTTCTAATTCTAATCCAAAAAATAACTAAACCTGTCCTCTGATACCGACTATAACAACCCTGCTCTTTATTTCACACTTAAACATAATTTATTACATAAAATTTTCACTTTATACAACATAGAAGATAGATAT
Organism: Viscum album; assembly: GCA_963277665.1. NCBI lineage: Eukaryota > Viridiplantae > Streptophyta > Magnoliopsida > Santalales > Viscaceae > Viscum > Viscum album. The sequence goes on along the minus strand of OY728132.1, from coordinate 749,923,447 downwards.
TTATAATGTATTTAGGTCATAGGAACATTAAAATCAACTTAAAATATAAAATATAATATCTTTATTGAAAAGTTATTTTACATGACTAGAAAATTCCTTCGTACTTAGCATTACATGGGATAACCTGGGGACATACATAAGAAAAGAGTGAGATATAAAGCCCAATAAGGTAGTAAAAAAGGAATAAAATGAAGAATATAGTACATGTTAGTAAATAGATATATCAATGGAGTAGAAGAGAAACATGAACATAAAGGCATGATATATCATGATTATCATAACATGGATATGTGGAAACAACATTTAACATGATATTAGCATGATCTAAGGATCATTACACATGAATCATGAGTAAAACCTCATTGCAATTGAATTATCATGATTAAACCCTAATTGAACATGAATTATCATGATTCAACGCTCATTTCACATGACGTATCACGATACTATTCTTTACCCAATGCTTTGGAGTGCTATCAAGGCACATCCTTCTTAATCATTTCATTTCATGCATAAACGAGCCACATAGATCATACAACATGGATTCATTAAACATAATAATTAATTTCATGAATAAGATATGTGGAATACATAAATTTAATTCCTAAAAAAAACAAGTACATTTCCATAAAAGTGAATAACCTTGATAGAGAAATGGGTATGGTATTCACTTACACGAAGATTTTGGAATGGGAAATTTTGGTGTAACTTTGACAGCATAACGATGCCAAATAGAAATAGTAAAATGGGTTGATAAGATATAAAGGGGTCTCCCACCATTTTACATGAAATGAACAGTAGGGGGGGTCATGGAACATAATATAACAACATGTGTGATGTAATTTAGATGTATAATATAAAAGAATTTCTTGAATGTAAATGAGTAGAGAGAAATCCCTTATGGAATTTCGGCATTGTAACAGGTGTAAATGGGAGGAATTAATGAGATATAAAGAGGTATATCATCATTAAAACATAAGGAGGTAAGTATAAGGGAGGTGATAAATCATACCCCAACATTTTTAATTGAAATTAAAATGGAATAACAATATATGTGAACTTAGAAATAAATAAGGAAGGAAAGTGAGGATCCCTTACTTGGAAGTGAGATCCCAAAGGCTTGGGAGAGGCTTGAGAGAGGATTCATGGAAGATTTGAGAACCTTGAGAGGATTATAGATAGATGAGGGAAGAGTTTGGTCGAGATACAAATGGTTTGAGTGGAGAGGAATGGAAGGTTGAGTGGGTTTATATAAGAAATAAGAGGGAATTCTTTATTATTTTGGTTTTGGACACTACAAATTAAACAAATCAAAACCACAAACCATCCCATGGTTTTTTCCCATGGTTTTTTACGAAAGGGGAGTGGAAAAAACATTTTATAATTCCAATGGACTAAATTATTAAAATATTAGGCTTGCTTATGTGGAGGTCAGTCACAATATCAAGGAAATCTTTTTAAAATGATAAAATATTTTATAAGTCTTGGAGGGTCCACTAAGGGATTGTAAAATTAATAAAACAGGTATAAAATAAAATTATTTTAAAGGAAATAAATATATTGGACAAATATACCATATATAGTATTTTATTAAATCACCATTTGGTAATTATGATGTCATAAAACACATTATATATTTAAATGGTATTTAATTTTTACCCAAAAATTCGATTGTCTCAAAAAATTATGAAAAATTAACTATTAGATAATTTTGATGTCCTAAATCCAAAAATAATATTAATTTTATCTAAATTATCTTTTAAATATGTGAATTTTTACTTCTAAAATAAAAACTGACATTTATAAAAAATTCATGTGTTTTGACAAAAACAACTTTCAAACCATGAAAAAAATTACAATTGAATAAAAATTATATGATCATTTATATTTAATAAAAATTAATTTAGTAATAATATTTTATTAAAATATTATTTAATTCAAAAATACATTAATACATCTAAATATATTTCTTAATTTAATATGAACTAGAAATACTATTTTTTCTTTAAAAACCATTTACAAAGTAACAATAATAAAATGAATGTGTATTCTATATTCTATAAAAAAATAATACTCATAATCATAGTGCTAGGGTATTGTTACATAATAAATTATTACACCTGCATATGACCTAAGGGTAATGTGTTCAATGGTGAAAAACTCTTGGGGCATCTCAGATAACATCGCTGAGGTGGTAATCTCTATTAACTTCCACTTCTCCCGTAGGCGATTCTGTTCAAGCTTAACATGTTGAAGCTTGGCTTGGGATTGGTCAAGAGAGAAGCCTAGTGACACTAACTCTTTTATGAGCTCTAAAAAATGGGATTCATATGGATAAATTCTACTGGATGAGTCGATTACTTCCTTTTTCTGAGTAACTTGGATTTGTTAAAGCCCTATATTTATAAAAATCATGTTATCACTATTCAATGACTATATTAGAAATGCTAACAATTTTTAATGATAATTTAAAATCCAAAAACATAAAACCAAGAAGTTAATATTTTTTATATAACCATTTTACATAATAATACATTTAATTAGATTAATAGGAATTTTCATTAATAAATATTTGGGTCGTTACAATTTAGGTAGCTCAGAGTTGATAGAAAAGTTATACTGATAATCATCGGCATGATCTAGAGTTTGAAGTTGGTGACAAGCTATTATTGTGAATTTATAAATGGAATAAGGTTATAATATTCATAAATAAATTAAATATGAGCCCTAGGTATGTTGGACCTTTAAATATTCTTTATCGAGTAGGGATGGTTTCTGATCATTTGGTGCTCCCACTAAACCTCTCTCAAGTCCATGATGTGTTTTATCTATCTATCCTAAGGAATTAAAAAAATGATCCTTCTCATGTAATAAAATCATAGTTAATACCACTAGATAATGATATTTCCTATGAAGAAAAACCTGTGGATATTCTATATCATAGAGAGAAAGTTCTTCAAAACAAGACCACTCACATGGTCAAAGTTTTGTGGTGAAACCACTAATTCGAGGAAGCTACACAGGAACCCAAGGATATGATGAGACAAAAGTATCCTTAGTTTTTTATATTAGAGTAATGGAATTTTGAGGGAAAATTTCATTATAAGGGGGGTATAATATAACACCCCGAGATTTTATGAAATATATTTTTTCAAATATGTTTAATTTTTTTGATAGCTTGCATTACAAACAACACCAAGTTTTAATTAACCACAATATACTACTAATATTATTATTTAAACATGATAATTATCACCCAGAAATTAAACTTGTAATTATTAATATTAATAACCATATTTTAAAAATATTTATTAAAGTTTTAGATAAATCAAATATATTTTCTAGTAAAGTCTATTTATTTCAAAAATACATTTTTCCACAAAAAATGGTTTTACTGTTTTTTGTGAGAAAATAATATAATTAATTTCAAAAAATTTTATAAAATTTATTTAAAAAAATGAACTTTATTTTTTAATAAATATTTAAAAATAATCTTAGGTATAATTTTATATATTTTTCATAAATTTTGAACTTTTTAATAAATAGTAAAAAATACTGATTTTTATTGAAAACTCCCATTTAATTTAAATAATTTAAAAAGTTATATTTTGTTTTAAATTGTTTTAAAAGTAAAATTAGTTTAATTATGTTATTATTAATAAAATTTATGTCATTTTAATCAATTTTAAATTTATTTTTTATATAAAAACTTATTTTACTTATGAAAACTGTTTTTTGGAAAATCGATTTTTCATCATGTCTACGAGATAAATTTTAAATTAAATTCTTCCACTTCTATGATTTTAATTTTTAAAAATTGATTCAATATTTTGAATAATAATAATTAATATTTTATAATAATTTTAACTTAATTTTTTTTCATAATGAATAGTAAAAATAATAAAAATTAATTATTGCAGTTAAGGTTAAAACGGGTTTACCTGGGGTAAAAATTAAAAGATAAGGGTTAAAATTACCTAAAAACTTATCCAAATCCTATTGTATGGAAATATTTTTACTTTATATCACCCAATGTTTGATAATGATACATTTTTGTGCCTTTTTTGATGTGTAAAACATGGGTATAACTTTTTCTTTTAAAAAATTCTAAGTGTGTTTTCTTCCCCACTTATAAAAGGGAACCCCATATTCTCTCCTCTTCATACTCTCAAAGCATTTGTGTTCAAAAAATACCAACCCAAATATATTACTTAATTCACTCCCCATATCCTATATTCCATAGTTGGATTAGGAAGCCCTCTTAATAAGGATTTTTGTGCCAAACTAAGGTGGTTATCCGACGAAGAGGCATCGTTCTTAATCAAGAAATTTTGTTTTATTTATTCTTCAACCTCATAAATTTTTTATTAAATTATGATAATATAATAATATCATTATCTACCATATACTTAGATTTTACTATGTTAATTTCATAACCTATATCCATATCATGTTCCATTAAATGGGAAACGAAATAATTGATCGTGTGTACGGTGGAATACCACCTCGCGAATTGATGTAATTTGTTTTCCATAACTGTCTCTCATGATTGGATGTAATGATGGATTTAGTGTATGCATATTATATTTATGAAATAATTAATTTTTTTAATTATAATATCACATCTACCTTCTTACATTTCAATCCATTGGAAAATGATAACGTCACTTGTGCGTACGTGTGGACTACCATCTCTACGAAGCGATGTAATATGTTTTTAATTTTATTTTGACATGGTTGTAAATGAGGGTATATTTAATGAATATATATGATTTACATGATATACAAATTATTCTTTAAAGGGGAATTAATATTTACCTTTATTTCATCCAGTCCTTTGAGAAAATGGAAACAACGTTCATACATACGTATAACCTACCATCTCTATGAATAGTGTATTTCATTTTCTATCTCTAAATTTAATGGATTACTAAAAATAAATGTATAATAAATATATATGATATTTATATCATTTTTAAAATTTTGGAGACAATGGAACACCCAAAACGTGATATTAACAAGGAATTATTAACAAACCGGTAATAAAAGGTTATAAGTAAAACATATGTGGTATGATATATATGTGTATGGTTTTAGAATAGATATATAATAAACCTATATTTATTATACATGATGTTTTTAAAATGTATGAATAAATTCAATACTTGAGGTAAGGTATTTTCATCTCACATTTATTTTTATGGGACACATTTCATATTCACCAATTGTTTCTTTTGGGTGGTGTATACACTTCCCATGAATGAATTTTATGATTCTTATCATAAAAACTATGGAATTAGACACATATATATGGTTATTTATTTAATGGGGATTATTATTTAAAAGTTACCAAATTGGTATTATGTTATAACCTCAATTTTTACCGAGGTTGTTTATAATTAAGTTCCAATGACGAAATATTATGATCTATCTATCAAGAAACTCTGAATTTTTTTACCTACTGGTTATTTCAGGAAAATACATGTTTTCCCCTTCATTTTACCCTCTCTATGTACTCAAGGGTCCAAAATAATGTTTTTAAGGAAAATAAACTTTATTTCTCTCTTAAGTTGAAAATCATTTCTCTTTCAGGTCAATGTTTTCTAAAAAAGTTTTAAGGAAAGTTTTTACTATTATCTAATGATTTTTTAAAGACAATTTTAACAATATTTGATTATTTATTATATGGATTAAAATGAATCTTCTTGTTATTTTCCAAAAAAATGATATTTTTATTTTTTTTACAAAAAATTTTAAAGGAATCTTCATTTTAATTTATACAACATAAACTATGTTTCCCATAATCATGACCGATCAATGATTTAAAAATTCCTCTATAAGTTTACAAGGTCATTTTAAAATAAATTTTCTTCTTTAACATTTGGGAAAATTTTAGATTTTAAATAAGTGTTTTCAAAGTTGAAAGGTTATTTTCCTTAAGAAATGTTCCAAGTGATATTTCAAAACCATTTTCCATATAAGATGACATCCTTTAATGTTAATTAAGATTTACTAGGGATATAATCCAATGATACAATCATTATTATTTCCTTATATGATTTATGATTATGATGACAATATTTTTATAGTACCCATTTGTTTTCCATGGGTTATGTTTGTGAAACTCATTTTTTTTCTACAGGTTATGATATGATGAAATGATAAAATGTTTATAAAATCCATTTATTTTCCACGGGTTATATTATGATGAAATGTTATTTAAACCCATTTAATTTCTATGTATTATTCTATGATGAGTGTTTTATGACCTTTTGGAACATATTTTTATGATTTTAATTATGTTATGGGGGGGGGACTTATATCTCCCTCTAATGTATTGGTAAATGATTGATGTTATAAGAGATCAAAGGGCACATGAGAGGTTATACCATGCCCAAAGGAGGGTATGTTGGAGGTTATACCAAGCCTAAAATAGGGTACATGGGAGGTTATCCAAAGCCTAAAAGAGGGTACATGTGAGGTTATCCCAAGATCTAAGTAGGTATATGGGTGGTTATCCCAATACTAACATGTTATAAAAGTCTTGGTGGGTTTCCTTGACATAATATTTTATATACTTATGTGTATGCCAAAAACATGTCTTATGGAAATGTTATTCTCTCATAGATCATGTTCTTGGATTTCATTATGATTCATGTCTTATTAACTTACAATATTTATTACATGAATCAAGTTTATGATCTATGATATGCTGGGTATAGTTTTTAATTTTTATTCTCATGTTCTCATACCCTTATGCTCATGTTATGTTGATATATCCCTTTTTTACCCTTATTGGGCATCTGAGATCACCATTTCTTATGTTTCCTTTCCCAAATTTATGAATAAAAGTATTATGTATGATATGTCTAATACATGTAATAATTATGAACAACCTAGTGAGAGATGATTTAGTTCACTTATGAACCATTTGTCTATGCATCCAATTTTACAAAGGTACTGGACCTATATGATTATGGCATGGATCATTATATTATTTAATGAATATTCTTCTATTAAGATACAATATATATGTATGAAAAGCCTAAGTATATATAGAATATACCCATAGAACACCATGGAAATAGATTTATCTAGGCATATTTAGTCCCCTAAATGAGAATGATTTATTAACTTTAGTTTATATATAGAAGGTATAAATACTCTATTGCATTATCCATTAATGTAATATCACTCATGATGCACCCAATGTATCCTACTTCACTACAGGCATATTTCATCACATTTTTCATAAATATATCAATATACGTGACTCAGGGTATTAATTAATGATAATATTAAAGTCTAAGGATCAATACACATGATTGTATAAAGGAGCATCTAATGACACATAAAATATGGATTTCCTACTGGCAGGTCTCACTATAATAATCTATTACTATTGAAATTACTAATGGTTCACACCATGAGAGGGTGACTCAAAGTCCTTTGAGTCTCCACCCATGATAGACTATATCATTTTTATCCCATAAAATTATATCATCTGACTATATAACATTTATTTAAGAATACTATCATGGAACTAATAGGTTCTTATCATAAAAGGGAACTGTTATAAACTTTTAGTGTTGTAGACATTATTAGGACATTACCACATACCATGTTACACAGAGGAACAATCATGATGTGATAATAAACATTATTTATATTCAAGAAAATGAATGAAATAAATCATAAAGTACTTATAATTTGGTTCTAAGGAACTAAATCTAACAGGCTCCCACTTGAACTAGACCAACTGTTAACGACCTTCAGTCTACTAGCTCTCACATGATACTCACACCTCTACTGATATAGATACTTTTAAAGGGTTCTAATACCTTTTCCTAGATGGATAATCTACACACTAAAACTTCACCTCATTAAGAAAAATCTCTCAAGAGATAAAACTTCCAAAGTATATGATTTTTCCTTTGATGAGACCTTGCCCTTTGGAAAGATGCACCACTGTAAAGTTATCACTGTAAACTATGATAGGGTTTTGACTATTAGGAACAAAATCACAATATTGGACAATGTTGTGAATCCAAACTACTTCTTCATCTATATCTAAATCCAAAATATGCTCGGACTCCACTATAAAATTAATGAAAACTGGATACTTTGAAATCTTCCATCTCACAACTCCTTCATTAAAAGAAAAGGAATATCCTAACTATGAATTCAGATCATTATAATCTATTTGAAATATAGCATCTATATAACCCCTAATGACTATATATTCTTCTCCTCCACACACCAAGATCATATCATTAGTTCATCTCAAATTCTTAAGGATAACCTTAACAACAATCCAATGTCATTCACCTGGATCAGTTTGATATCTTCCTACAATGCTCAAAGCATAAGAAGCGTTAAGCCTCATACATAATATGTCATACATGATGGATCCTATCATTGAATTATATAATATATTACTCTTTCTATTTATTTTCTATTGTGTATGATGAAACATCCTCTTGTAAATATGTATACTATGTGACATTGGAACCAATCCCTTCTTAGATTGTTCCATAGTGAACATATTTAGTACCTGGTCAATGCATTTACTTTGAATTATCCCCAGAATACTTTTTGATATATCATGCATGATCTTGATCCATAGAGTATAGGCTACTTCACCTAAGTCCCCCATAGAGAAATAATTTCGCAACCATGACTTAACCTCTTGTAAGGTTGGTTTTTTATTTCCAATTACCAACATGTCATTAGTATATACTACTATGAAAATGGCCATAATCCCACTAAACTTCTTGTAAACACATGGATCACATTTGTTCTTAGTGAAACCAAATTATTTTATAGCTTCAACGAACCAAATTTTATATGACTTGGATGCTTTATTTATTCCATAAATAGATATTTGTAACTTTTATACCTTTTTGGAATCACCTAAAGTCACAAAACCATTTGGTTATGTCATATACACATCTTCATAAAGGTTCCTGTTATGGAAAGAAATTTTAACATTAATCATCCAAATATCACATTCATGAAAATTTTCTATATAAATTCAAATTCTGATGGATTAAAAAATGATAATTGGAGAAAATTTTTCATTTTAGTCAAAACCTTGACACTATTTAAACCCTTTAGCCACTAACTGTGCTTTATAATCTTTAACCTGACCTTTTATGTCTAGATTTCTCTTAAATACCCAATTTCACCCAATAGGCTTTACAAATACTAGAAGATCTACCAAAACACACACATGGTTTTGTTACATGGAATCCATCTCTGAATTCATAGATTATTTCCATTTTTCATCTTATGAGCTCACTATTTCCTCCTTGTAGGATAAAGAGTCATTACTATCAACCAATAATGAGCCACTATATTCTATGACTAGAAAACCATATCTTTTTAGTTCTTTACACTGTATGGTTATCTTATGCAGTACTTATGTTTTAGGCACAAATTCTTCCAAAATGACCTATGGAGTCTATTACTATACCAACTCTTGTGTATCTTGAGCATTAACTTCCTAGAATTAAATATTTATTCCACTATCCTTCTTGAGGATGTGATCCCTATCAAGGAATAAAGATTTCTTAGAAACTACAACCTTTTTATCTGAGGGATCATATAGGTAGTATTCCCTCCCTTCCTTAGGGTGACCTATAAATATACACTTCATGACCTAAGGTGGAATTTTTTATTCTTGATCAAGCATTATTAAACAACCTGCACCCCCATTCATGAGTATGTGAAAAAACTATCTTCTTTTCACTCTATAAATCAAAGGGAATACCTTTTTACACTTAAGTTGGTACTCAGTTTAGTATTTATATTTTGATGTGTAATTAATATCCACAAAAGGATAGTGTAAGTATTGCATGACTCATCATAAACCTTACCATGTCGAGTAAGGTACAATTACACCTTTCACCAACACTATTCCATTATGGCATATAAGGAGGAGTTATTTAAGATAAAATCCTATACTCTCATATAAAATCAATAAACTCTAGGTTAATATATTCACCACCTCAATCTGATTGAAGTTTATTTATATTCTTACCAAGATGATTCTCAACTTCATTATTTAACTCTTTGAACTTCCCAAAAATATTCGTACTTATAACTCATCAAGTAGATGTATCTGTACCTACTCGAGTCATTGGTAAAAGTCAAAAAATATCTGAATCAAAATCTATATTCTACTTGAAAAGTTTCACACACATCGGTGTGTACCAATTATAGAATCATTGTGGACCTTTCAACTTGACCATAAAATTGTGGCATTGTAATATTTACTTTTAAAGAAGCATGAATTATTTCAATTAGTTTAATCTTAAAAGATTCTAAGTAACCATCTTGATAGAGATTCATCAAACGCTTCTCATTTATGTGACCAAGGTGGTGATAACACAACTAGGTGTGAAATGAGTCACGTGAATTGGATTTATTATCAATTTATATTATTTTTTATAATTTTATACATAAATACTATTATTAAACTATTACATACGATAACATATGTTATCATTATATAAGTAACAACTCTTATTTCTAAAGCTGAAAATAAATCCATCCATGTATAAAAAATAAATAGAGATGATGTTCTTAGTAACAATATGAACATAATAAAATTTATTTGAAACAAAAATAATTCATGTTGGCAATGTGAGGTGGGAGTCTCCAATGGCTTGAACAACCAACATCACTCCATTGGCAGCTTGCAGATCCACCTCACCTATGAAAACCTTCCAAAATATACTTGGTTCCAATATTTGGATATAAATGTGAGCACCAAATGCATTATCTAATACCCAATATGAAGATATAAAAATATTCCCCATTGTTACGAACATACATAAATATTCCCCTTTCCTCTTTGGATGGGTGTAGTTCTTCTTCTAGTATCCTTGATTACCACATACAAAACACACCACATTTTTCTCCTTTTCATACAACTGGATCTTTTTCTTCATGGAAGGATAATGCTCTAGAGCCTTAGAATTATAATGAGTCTTTAGTAACTTTTCATCATTATTCCTTTTCTAATTAACCACGAGGACCATGGGTTTATCATGCCCCATGTCTTTATCAACTTGGTGAATAAGATAACAAAGTTTCAAAAGAGTCTTCTTATTATTGCTCATATTATAATTCACAATGAAACTGGAGAATGTTTTAGGTAGCAAGGAAGGAATGGGATCTATGCACAACTCATCAATAATCTTAAACCCTAAGATAAGTAATCATTATATATATCCAATAATCTTTACTATACGAGGCCCTACAGACACCGACTCTCCAAGCTTGAATGTGAACAATGCATTGGATATCTCATATATCTCTTATCTCACCATCTCTTAATAAATATCATGAAGGTAATATATGATTTTATATGAATAAATATCCCTATATTACTTTAGAATATGAATTTAAATCATAGATAACATGAAACATTGGATATACATTGCATCATCCACATGTTTCAGGTAGAGAGATACTTCTTCCTAACTAGCCTCTTTCACAAGTTATCCAGGAAGTGGGGTTTCCAGCATGTATAATTTCTATTCATGGCATAGTATAACACAAAATAACCTATACCATTACTAGAAATTATATTTGATGATAATGTTACCCTTATCTAGTATGTATCATAGTGATATTGTAAAAGTCACATGGCTTTCCATTTCTAAAAAATTTAAGTGTTGATTATTATTACTTTGTTGATTATCAAATAAAATTAATAAATTTAAAATTTATTCTTCTCTAACTATTTTATTGAAACCTAATATCCCTCACAATTAGTTTCAAAATATTCTATTTCATAGATATTCTAGTGGAAAGGACTCATATTTTCTTTCTCATAACCCAAACTTGGGAATGGAATGTTAATTGAAGAGTTTTAGGTAGTCATAACTCACCATCTTCAATAACACATAATTCCTATATTTTTCAAGTGGACTACCCAATCCTAAAATATTAGATAAATATTTCCTTAACCCTTTCCTCTCAGTTACACCAAGTCCTTCTTGGGCAGTCATCCCTTGATGCGAACAAAGTTAAGTCAATCTAAAAATTCATGCTAAAACTTCCTCAATAATTGAAATAAACCCAACTTGGGTCAATCAAGAACTTTAAACTATGGGTTCGACTCTAACTTAAGTAATAGAATGCTTTACCAACTTAATATTTTAGTTGATATATTTTTATCCTAATTAATAGGAACCCAGTTTTATCTTATCACATTCTTTGTTAATATTATGTGGATTTTACTTAAGTGATTAACCATGTATGATAAAATTTATAGATAATATAGTTTTATTTTTTTCCATCTTGCATACTTGTTAATTCATTTATTAAGTGATCATGTAGCATCCAAAAACATAAACAATAAACCCTATATCTTATAGAAATAAAATATAAGTAGCATGATCATGAGACTATCTAATAGTTATTATATCCAGAATATGATAAAATAACCCTTGAAAATAGGGTAAAACAGCTTTAACCATAGCTTGGTTTGTGTTCCAACATTCCAACTAAGATCCTATATATCACCTTGATTGGTTTTGACTTGGCTCCAAGACTTAGACTGACTCTTGTTTCTCGAGATCTCCATCCTTACATAAGATTTTACTCACATATAGGTGACGAGATCTAATGGATTGGATGGAAGGTTTACATAAATGAAACCATGGTAATGTGGGCCCTTTTATAATAAGGAGGTAATGAAATGTAGTCCATTATTTTAATTTAATAAATCTAAAGGAAACCAATCACATACAAAGATCTGGCCTAATCTCATGATCATCCACACAATATATAATGAAAATAATTTTACAATCTAGTTATCAATTACTATGATTATTTCTTTACTTAAGATAAAATATCACAAATTAATCCAATTTTTCTTAATTCCATACTGGAATACTTGAATTACCATCATCTTAAATTTTAGACAAAATAAATTAATTTTCTTTAAAATTAATAAAGTACACAAGTGTACTTGGAGGAAACAACATGTACTTTTCCAAACTACCTAGCATGATCCTTGTGCTTATTAATTCCCTTGTAATCCAATATACATTATATGATAGGTAATTACATGTTGCGTACTATCAAACAGATGACACATAGAACACATGTGAATTACACTACATTTCATGCACTTTATGCACACAAATAACACTATAATAAAATAACATAATCAAATTTTAGTTTTAGAATTTTACATGTAAATTAATTCAATATACAATTAAAAATCATTTTGACATGGCTTGTATTGTCAAATAAATGACACATGGAATTCATGTGAATAAGTTCAATTATATAACTAATTATTATATCTACATCAAATTAAGCACATTTTTATAGTAGACTACACGATGTGTATTCGTTTACATGATATGTAATATCTTCTACCTATTACTATGACATGTTACTAGGGAATTGCCAAGTTTCCCTATCATAGACATCTATAAGGTACATAATTTATAAACTTCTTACACAATGTGTGACCTTGAAGTTTACCAGTTTTTCAATCCCCATTTTGTGTAACAGATACACGAAACACTTAGACAGCCCATGCTATCCATCATAAAGACACAAGGACTACACACCATGTATGCATGTTACACAGTGTATGGTTCTTCATACCATATTCCATCTTGATACAAATCTATATGTTGATCCGCTTTTATTAGACCACTGATCAAAATTTATATGATTGATCTGATATCGACATGAGATATAGATGAGATACATTGGTATACAATGTGTAATTTAGGGAACATTTTGTGTATGCTCATGTTATCCATCTATAACCCTTGGAATCTTTAGGTGGAATTTTTGGATGTTTCTTCATTTTAATTTCCCCCATTTATTGGTTATGTGAGTGAGAAAGAAGAAAGGGAAGAGAAAATGATGATTTAATTTCAATAAAAAATAGATATGAAGTAAAAAAATTTAAATTCATTCAATTCAATCAATTATTAATAAATAATTACAAATCAATCATGTGACCTATTTGATACCACTTGTAGGTTCTAGGCATAAAAAAATGCCTTTTTATCATAGAAAAATAGGCTTTTAGTCTTAATTTATTAATAATATTATCTATATATAACAAATTACATCACGAATGATGGGTTTCACAAATTAATTTACTTGATTAAATGTTGGAACCATAATAAGAGGATATTTACATGTAATTTAGAAATAATTTATGATCATATATATAATTACATAAACTTTTAATTATGTCTTCATTGATGATACAGTTGACTAGATCTCATTGTACCATCATTACATTACAGGATCCAAGGTAAGAATTCCAATAGTAGTGATCAACACATTTACTATAATCTATTAACATTGTTGTAGAATTTCTGGGTGCATGCATGGTCAATAGAGATCACTTGCACCATTTATGATTGATCATAAAAGAAATCTCTTTGAGAATGAATAATTCTTGGTTTTCTCTTGATGGATTGATAGAAGAGGAGGATAAATCATACTCAAGATCTCTAGAACCCTCTCTAGGGATTTGAGAGATATTTTATCTATCTTTTGTGCACAATAAGTGCATCTATAAAAAGTGATATAATTAGATATTTATCATGGAAGGTATAAGGTTAAAAATTTCGCATAGGAACCTTACCGATTATATAATTTTTAGTTGACCCCATTTCTAATAATATTATTTTAATTATTATTATTATTAATCATCTAACATGTTTATCACTTATGAATATATAAATAAATATCATTTTCATCATTTCCAAATGGATTGTTAAGATCAGTCCGCTTATCATCCTCGTCATTTACCAAACCTTGAATAATGACTATTTATTTAACAAATCAATATAACTACATTATTCATCAATAAATATAATAAATATTATATTAACAAAACATTGATAATAAATTATAATAATAATTTAACTCACTTATTCTTTCAAATAACTTGTGTTTAAATCATGAAAATAAACTAAACCTAAATAATTATTAAACCACAAAGAAGGAATAATACTTATTTTATCTTTTTAAATTCAACATCAAATTTAAATAAGAATATAAATAAACTTAGTGTGTGGCCCACTATGACTCTTCTTAGTGGAGATATGTGAATAATCCTAAAGTCCAAGATTAGCATTTTGAAACATGCCAAGACACCCATCCGGAAATAAGCTAATGTCTCAATGATATACAAACTTCTATGAATGTAGAGACCCCAAAATTAATGTACATGGACATTACATTACTTTTGCGGAAAACATAATACATAACAAAAACCAACACTCAAGGACCGTAATAGTTTAGTGTCTTTGGAAACTTGGAACATAATCTTCTAATCATGGTGAAAGATCTTCAACATCGCCCATAAAGATCTTCCCCTTTTTGTTTTCTTACCTAAAACCTTTCTTTATATCCAGGGGAAAAGAAAACATATAAAGGGTGAGTTCAAATGCTCAGTAAGGGTAAGAATGGAAAAAATAAAACAAACCATATACATTTTAACTTAAAAACATGAACATAATGTTTAAACATTAAAATCTTGAGCAATGAAATAAAACATGGTAGTCTGTAAGGCATATATCATAATGGAACATCAATCATGATAAAATAGAATGGTAATAAATCATGTAATTGTGAAAAACCATTAATCACTTGATATGATTTCCATAGTATCCATGTCATTGTTTCCAAGACCATCTTAGTGGACAAAGTCCCTTACTGAATCAAGTTCACTACTTGTTCCAGTCCTGTATCACTGAACTGGATTAACTTGCCGTTCCATCCATGTCTATCTCATGAGATATAAATCATTACCCATTTAATTGGATGGAGATATAGGTCCCACCCATCTCA
This sequence comes from Viscum album, assembly GCA_963277665.1. Lineage (NCBI taxonomy): Eukaryota > Viridiplantae > Streptophyta > Magnoliopsida > Santalales > Viscaceae > Viscum > Viscum album. The sequence goes on along the minus strand of OY728132.1, from coordinate 749,907,598 downwards.
TATTTAAATCATTATTACGTGTGCCACAACATAAACATAAATCATTCATCATGACCCAAAGAATATAATGGGTTTCATAAACATCATCCCATCATAACATAATCCATATAAAACAAATGGATATCATTTCATCATAAGAAAAGTGGAACCATGTAAATAATAAAGACATTATACTTGAAACATAAACAAATGAAATAATGTCATCCTGGATGGAAAATGGTTTTGATAAAACACTTGAAATGAATTCTTGATGAAAATATCCTTTCTTCTTCAAAATCATTTTCTTTTCACAAAATTCCATGAAATATTAATAGAAAAGGATTTTGTTGAAAATATTCATGAAATCTTATAGATGAATCTTCATGAAAATTAGGGATTATGAAACCATAAAAATCCGTTCATTCCGTATAAGTTAAAAAAACATTCTTCTCATACTTTTGCCAGAAAAGTCAAAAAGTACCTTGTATGGTAAAAGAAGAAAGATTACTTACATACCAAGTAGTTAAAGTCAAAAATTGGTAAAAAGGACTTTAAAAATACATGAAACCATTTTAATAAAATAGGTACATGGGTGATAAATATAACCCCAGTAAATTCTTACGAATAAAGAATCTTGGATAAAAATGAGATTAGAAAAGTTATCCCTTTTCTTATGTCTGATATGCTTCGTATGTATCCGAACCTACTGTATAATTATTTAAATAATGTTATTTAATTATTAAAGAATAATATTCATTGTTATTATATCATATATGGTTCACTTATTACTTTATATTACCCGTTCTTTTGTAAATTCAATGTTAAAGCAGCATTTTGGGTAAAATCGTTTCATTTATTGTACGTGTTTCAATTTGTTGTTCTTGATATTATTACTCATATCATGATTTAATTAATTACAGAATGTAAAAAATGATTTATATATAATATATATTCAGTATATAAATATATATGATAGATCAATAAATGGAATGAAATACACTGTTCATGGAGACGGTAGACCGTACGTATGCATGAACGCTGTTTTCTTTTCCTTATTGAATTGAATGAAATTAAGTAAATGAAACATATATGTACATAAATATAGTATAATTATTATGTAATATAGTTAATTATTATTTAATATATATATACTTTATAATCATACTTTAATGGTTAATCCTGGAAAATGAATCTCATCACGTTCGTGGAGACGGTAGTCCATACGTACGCACGAGCGATGATATCATTCCCATAATTATTGAATAGAATTGGAGTGAATGATATAATATCACATAATCAGTATGATGTTATAATAACCATATATAGTTATTATTTAACCCATTATACCCATCCAATTAAGGTGGTGGTGGAAAAACTAATTACACCATGGCGTGGAGATGATATTCCGTACGTACGCACGCGCGGTGATTTTGTTTTCCGTAGGATGGATAGAATGTGAAATGGAGTTGTTTCATATTTATAATATCATATTATTATATTATTGATACTTATTTTATTACTTTACAATGAAACAACTAAAGAAGAGAAAGTTGAAGAAGAAATAAACTTGAAAGAATCGGTAGAAGTGATTACCTCTTCTTCGACGCACCCCCTTTAATCTTCCTCTTAAGGGACTAGAGTTGGTCTTTTGAGAAAAAAAAATCCAGAATGTTGATAGGGAAGTGGATAAGAGAAATGTTCAGGGTTTTACTGAGCTTGAAGGCTCTAAGTGTTTTGAAGAGGAGAGGGTGGAGGTTCCCTTTTATAAGGGAGGAGAGGGGCACCTTTGGAAACCTCAGAAATATTAATTTATAATAAATCAAACCTCACATAAAAACCTCCAAAAATGACTCATATTCAAATATTAGATGAAATATGGCATTAATATCATCATCCAATAAAATTTAGACATTTTGGAAATTTATTTTAAACCTTATCAACTTGATTTATCCTTATTTAATTTATTTAATCTTATTTGTGGTAATAAGATTCTAAATTTTAAATTGTTATAAATAATTATTTATGTGTTGTGAATTGTCCATAATTAGATAATTTATGACATTTTAGACCATATAAATTTTAATTTATAATTTTTTAAATATTTTTGTGATTTTTAAATATTTTTATATTATGTTATTTTTATAAAATAACAATAGTGTCAATTCTAACACTATTCATTTATTTGAATTTAAATAAAATCCTCACAAAAGATATGTTCAAACAAAAATATTTAATAGACTCATAAAATGTCATATTTATCTAGAAAATTCTTGGATAATATTAAATAGTTCATACAATATTTATTTTAATATTTTTAAAACCATTTAATTGATATTTCAATCAATAAAGTAATTTCAACATCACTATTGTGTCACCTTTAATGATAATTATTTAATCCCTAAAAATTATAAATAAATTCACATGTTGTATATAATTTTATAATATTTCTAGAGACTAATCATGTTTGAAGTTTCATTAATTGTATCACTAAATTAAAATTATTATACTTATAAGATTTAAGAGAGTGACATGTTGTCACTTTCTTTGGTTTTAATAATAATTAAATTATTTTCAGGGTCCAAAGTCCATAAAATTAATCTATTCTGACCCTTAGGTGATATGTGTCGACTTTTAGTCATCCAATAGAATTTTTAAAGGTGTTAGGGTAATTTTATAGTCTTATTTTTACCTTTAATTACACGATTTACCTTTAACTATAGTAAATAAAAATTACCGTAGTTACTATTCATAATATCAAAAAAAAAAGTAAACTATTAACATAATTTGGACCCACTGAATTCAAATATGGAATTCATTTTTAAAAATTCAAAACACAGAAGTTGCAGTAATTAATTTAAAATTAATCTCATTGTTAAGAAAATGGGTATTAAAAGTTAAAACATTGCCAAATATTGAAATGTTTTTACCTATGAATTCAATGTAAAATTAATGGTAATGACATAAATTATATTAAATGGTAAAAATATATTCTATTTATACTTTAAACTCATTTAATATTATAATTTAACCATATAAATTATTGCAATGAAAAAAGTTGTTTTTAATTAAAATATAACGTGTTTTTACTATTCATTAAAATATGAAAGTTATCAGAATAATATGAAAAATTTATCCAAAGTAAATTTTTATATCCCAATTCCAAAGAATAATTTTATTTTGTCAAATTTAACTTATAAAAATGTCAAAAACTAGATTTAAAGTGGGTGCGCCATCAAAAGGCGGCAAAACAATATTTTTTAAAAAATACTCATTTTACCCGAAAAATTTATTTTTTTCTCATACCATGTTCTAGAAAATGTGTAAGATGAATAATTATGTTATAAAATTCAAAATTTAGTTAATAATATTCATAATAGCTAGTCCATAGTAATATTATAACAATATATCGTTGTTTAGTGAAACCCGATATTGCGTACAACACACACTATCGAGGAAGGTCGTGATTGAATGTAATGTAAGACAAGTCAGGGTTGCGTGTAGTGCAAGAATCCATTGTTGTGTATAAAAATATCCAACCATATTCTAGTTATACATTGAATATATATATATATATATATATATATATATATACACACACACAGACACACTCAATGTTGCGTAAAATAACTACTATCAAACAAACTTGAAATTGTGTGTAACACGATCCAAGAATAGTGTTGCGTATACTAAAAGCTAATACAGTGTTGCATATAGTGAAAGATAATCTTGGTGTAGCGTACAACAAAAGAAATCAAAGAAATTAAAAAGAATAATTCTCATAAAATCTCGGGTTGTTACATTCTACCCCCCTTAAAATGAATTTCACCCTCGAAATTCTTCGGGGTTATAAATGGTTTTCTACTTTAAAGTTTCTTTAATAGAAACCCACATCGTAAAAAAAATACCAAAACTTATCTTTAAAAACTAAATTATAAAATGTAACGGTTACCCAAATTAACTAATCACTGGGTTTCCACATAGGAGAACATAGGTGAAAATATGGATATGGAAGAGAAATCTAACCAGCAAGTTCTGAAGGAGAGTGGTAGAGAACATGGCTATGAAAAATCCAATAATCACAAAGCCATAAATTTGTGATGATCTAAGGTACCATCTGATTCATCAGATACGAGGGAAATATGACAACATTTTTGGTTTTCAAGATCATTTCCTTAATGTTGAAGAATTTTTAATTAAAAGAAATACTTACTTGATTTTGGTACAATCTCATTGTTGTCCGTGCCTTGAACAATTTCCACTTCATCTCTTAAAGAAATTAAGTTGAATTTGTCTTCCGTGAAGTGGTAGCGGATAATGCAATAGAATGATAGATCATTCCATCTGTCTCAAACATAAGGTTAGCAATAGGTATATACATAAGTCCATTTTTGGTGAGATTAATCGTATACAGTTCCAAAAATGGACTTATACTTCATTTATCATACCATAAAATAAAAATAATTTCTACAAACCAGGGACTTCCTTTAGGCCAATGGAAGGTGATAAAGGCCTGCCGTACTTCAGTTGTGGGTTCGATTGCCACATCCTTTTCCGACGTGACGAGTTGTCGCCCGTCCTGCAGGTTCTTCTTTTTCTAAAACTAAATTATTATAACATCCCATCAATAATATCAAAAAAGTTCTATCCTTAAACCATAATAAATTATTTCCAACATAATCCATTCCAATATTTAGGCTTATCTAAAATACATTTGTCCAAGATCATAGTATAAGGAAAACAACTACTAGAAATGTCATCCACCGAGCATGTGAATACCATCATTTATCCCCCATATATCATATTATATATCTTGTTGGTCATATTACAAACATGTGAATACCTTAATCATGTATTCTCTTGAAAAATGAATACCCATTTAACCTTAGTGAAAACATGAATGCTGTCAAAAGTTAACTCTTTCCACATACCAAAATCCCAAAATTTCTATATACTCAAACCATGATATCAGTCATGAGATCATTTCATTTTCTCTTTATCCCTTCATTATGCGCATATCATCTTCTTTCCAAAAATATTTCAATCACTTTTCATGGTTACCGATACCATATAATTATTGAAAACCAATACATAGATATTCCAAAATACCATGATACCATAAATGAGATTCCATGATACTATTTTGAAATCCCATTACATGAACACTTAATCATTACACAACATCATTTTCATACTCAACATCTCAAATAGTGAACGCATGTGACTTCCCTTTATCCTTTACCTTAAGAGGTTTCTCACATCAATCATTCTTAACCCTTATATTAGGTCATTGATTAGCATAATGCCCCATTTCCTTGCACTTGAAGCATTGAATGTTGGTGGAGCGTTCTCTGTAGTCTTTTCTCTATTAACATCATTAGCTACCTTTTTCCCATTACTTTGACACTCAACTGATCGATGACCTTCTTTTCCACACTTAAAACATTTTCTAGTACCTTTTAGGCAATCTCCACCATGCTTCTTTCCACACTTTGAGCATAATGTAACATTCATATTCTTTTCACCATTGTTCTGAGATTTTTCCTTGAACTCCATCTTTCATTTCCTATCAAAACCATGAGATGGATATGTAACACCAACTTCCAATTCTACCTTTATAGCACAACACACAATTTATTCATAGCTACTGAAGCCTCTTATATCTAATTCCCTTAAAAGACTTGGTTTTAAGCCACTAAAGAATCGATCAACTTTACTTTCAGGTTGGATGATAAAGCCAGATGCATACCTTGTAAGCCATGTAAAATTTGCTTCGTATATACCAATAGATTCATCATCCTTTTTCTTAAGGTCAAGGAACTCCTTTTACATCTTTGTTTGAAGAATATGAGGTATGTACTTATTGAAAAATACGTTCTGGAACTCATCCCATTCCATGGATTCAACTTCATCTCGAGGCCTCGTATTCTTAATTAGAGTCCACCATTGGTCTGCTCCACCTTCTAAACAGTAAATAGACAGAATGAATTTTTCATGTTCTGAACAACGAAGTATGGATAATATCTTTTCAATGGTACTAATCCATTGTTTAGCAACAAGTGTATTAGAAGACCCACTGAAAGAAGGTGGACATTGCCTCCTGAACGACTCAATAGAATATTGCTCCCTTATCTGCTCATTTGGAAGCCCAGAATGATTCATATCTTGTGTAAGTATAACAATAAGATTTTTCACTCTATCTCCCATAACATTGGTTTGTTCAGAAGGACAATCATTACATTTTCCATTACATTGATCAACACGGTTCCTTCGGGTTCCAGCCATCGTCTAAAACCCAAAAAGAATAGTGTGAGAGGTAAAAATCATGCTAGGGAAAACAACATAATAAAGGGGGAGTGCCTTCAATATCTAAAATCTTAGGTTTAATTCTTATATCATTACCGTAATTCTAGGACTATAATCTATACTTATACTTAACCTTAGGGACATCCCTAGACAAACCATATAAATATCTCTAGGGATTTCACTAAAATTTTCACATCCTATTTTCCAAAGGTTAACTAAACCTTTCCTCTGATACCAACCATAGAGACCCCAAACTTGATGTACATAGACATTAAATTACTTTTTCAGAAAACATAATACATAACAAAAACCAACACTCAAGGACTGTAATAGTTTAGTGTCTTTGGAAACTCGGAACATAATCTTCTAATCATGGTGAAAGATCTTCAACATCTCCCATAAAGATCTTCCCCTTTTTGTTTTCTTACCTAAAAACTTTATTTATATCGTAGGGAAAATAAAACATATAAAGGGTGAGCTTAAATTCTTAGTAAGGGTAAGCATGGGGAAAATAAAACAAACCATATACATTTTAACTTAAAAACATGAACATAATGTTTAATCATCAAAATCTGGAGCAATGAAATAAAACATGGCAGTACGTAAGGCATAGATCATAATGGAACACCAATCATGATAAAATAGCATGGGAATAAAGCATGTAATTATGTAAAACCATTAAGAACTTGATATTATTTCCATAGTAGCCAAGGCATTGCTGCCCATACCATCTTAGTGGAAAAAGTCCCTTACTGAATCGAGTTCACTCCTCGTTCCAGTCATGTATCATTGAACCAGATTAAATTTCCATTCTAGACATGTCTATCTCATGAGATATAAAGCTTTACCCAATGAATTGGAGGGATATATAGGTCCCATCCATCTCATATTGAAATCATTCTTATGTGTTCCACAACATAAACATGAATCATTCATCATAACCCAAAGAATAAAATCAGTTTCCTAAACATCATCACATCATAACATAATCCATATAAAACAAATGGATATAATTTAATCATAAGAAAAGTGGAACCATGTAAATCATAGGGAAATTATACTTGAAACATACACATATGAAATAATTTTATCTTGGATGGAAAATTATTTTGATAAAACACTTGAAATGAATTCTTGAGGAAAATATCCTTTCTTCTTCAAAATCATTTTCTTTTCACAAAATTCCATGCAATTTTAAAATGAAAGTATTTTTTTGAAAATAGTTATGAAATCTTGTAGTGTAATATTCATGAAAATTAGGCATTATGAAATCGTAAAAATCTATTCATGCCGTATAAGTTAAAAAAACATTCTTCTCATACTTTTGATGAAAAAGTAAAAAAGTACCTCGTATGGTAAAAAAGAAAGAAAGATTCCTTACATACAATGTAGTAAAAGTCAAAATGGGTAAAAATTAATTTAAACATACATGAAACCATTTTTAGAAAACAGGTACATGGATGATAAATCTAACCCCAATAAATACTTATGAATAAACAATCTTGGATAAAAACGAGATTGGAAAAGTTGTCCCTTACCTTATGTCCGATAAGCTTCGTATATATCCAAAACTTCTGTATAATAATTTAAATAATGTCATTGAATTTTTACAGAATAATATTCATTTTTATGATATCATATATGGTTCACTTATGACTTTATATTACCTGTTCTTTTGTAAATTCTATGTTAAAGCAGCGTTTTGGGTAAAATCATTTCATTTATCGTACTTGTTTCGATTTGTTGTTCTTGATATTATTACTCATATCATGATTTACTTAATTCAAAAATGTAAAACATGATTTATATATAATATATATTTAGTATATAAATATATATGATAGATCGATAAATGGAATGAAATACACCGTTCATGGAGATGGTAGGTCGTACGTATGCATTAACATTGTTTTCATTTCCTTATTGACTTGAATGGAATTAAGTAAATGAAAAATATATGTAAATAAATCTAGTATATTTATTATATAATATATTTCATGATTATTTATTATATATACAAACTTTATAATCATACTTTAATGGTTAATCATGGAAAATGAATCTCATAGCGTTCATGGAGACGGTAGTCCGTACGTATGCACGAGCGATGATATTCATTCCCATAATTATTGAATAGAATTGCAGTGAATGATATAATATCTCAGAATCAGTATGATGTTATAATAACCATATATATTTATTCTTTACACCATTATACCTATCCAAGTAAGCTGGTGGTGGAAAAACTAATTACACCACAGCGTGGAGACGATATTCCGTACGTACGCACGTGTGTTGATTTAGTTTTCCATAGGATGGATAGAAGGTGAAATGGGGTTGTTTCATATTTATAATATAATATCAGTATATTAGTGATACTTATTGTATTACTTTACAATGAAACAACTAAAGAAGAGGAAGTTGAAGAAGAAAGAAACTTTAAAGAATCGGTAGAAGTGATTACCTCTTCTTCGACACACCTCCTTTAATATTCCTCTTAAGGGACTAGAGTTGGTCTTTTGAGAATACCAAAACCTCTAGAATGTTTCTAGGGAAGTGGAGAAGAGAAATGGTCAGGTTTTTTCCGAGCTTGAAGGCTCGAAGTGTTGTGAAGAGTAGAGGGAGGAGGTTCCCTTTTATAAGGGAGGAGAGGGGCACCTTTGGAAACCTCAAAAATATTAATTTATAATAAATCAATCCCCACTTAAAAACCTTAAAAAATGAATCATATTCAAATATTAGAAGATACAGGGTTATAATATCATCAACCAATAAAATATAGACATGTTGGAAATTTATTTAAAACCTTATCAACTTGATTTATCCTTATTTAATTTATTTAATCTTATTTGTGGTAATAAGATTATAAATTTTAAATTGTTATAAATAATTACTTATGCATTCTTAATTGTCCATAATTGGATAATTTATAAAATTTTAGACCATATAAGTTTTAATTTATAATTTTTTAAATATTTTTATGATTTTTAAACAATTTTATATTATGTTATTTTTATAAAATAACAATAGTGTCAATTTTGACACTATTCATTTATTTGAATTTAAATAAAATCCACACAGAAGATATGTTCAAACTAAAATATTTAATAGATTCATAAAATGTCATATTTATCTAGAAAATTCATGGAGAATATTAAATATTTCATACAATATTTATTTTAATATTTTTAAAACCATTTATTTGATATTTCAATTAATAAAATAATTTCAACATCACTATTGTGTCACCTTTAATGATAATTATTTAATACCTAAAAATTCTAAATAAATTCACATGATATAGATAATTTTATTATATTTCTAGAGACTATTCATGTTTGAAGTTTCATGAAGGGTATCACAAATTTAAAATTATTATACTTATAATATTTAAGAGAGTGACATGTTGTCACTTTCTTTGGTTTTAATAATAATTAAATTATTTTTATGGTCAAAAGTCCATAAAATGAATCTAATCTGACGATTATGTGATATGGGTCGACTTTTAGTCATCCAATAGAATTTTTTTAGGTGTTAGGGAAATTTTATAATCTTATTTTTACCCTTAATTACCCAATTTACCTTTAACTAGAGTAAATAAAAATTACCATAGTTACTATTCATAATATCAAAAAAAATTGAGTAACATATTAACATAATTTCGACCCACTGAAGTCAAATATGGAATCCATTTTTCAAAATTCAAAACATAGAAGTTGCAGTAATTAATTTAAAATTAATACCGTTGTTTAGAAAACGGGTTTTAAAAGTTAAAACATTGCCAAAGATTGAAATGTTTTTACCTCTGAATTCAATGTAAAATTAATGGTAATGACATACATTATATTAAATGGTTAAAATATATTCTCTTTATACTTTAAAACCATTCAATATTATAATTTAACCATATAAATTATTTCGATGAAAAATTTTCTTTTTAATTAAAATATAACGTGTTTTTACTATTCATTAAAATATGAAAGTTATCAGAATAATATGAAAAATTTATCCAAAGTAAATTTTTATATCCTGATTCCAAATAATAATTTTATTTTGTCTAATTGATGTTATAAACATATCAAAAACTATATTTAAAGTGGGTGTGCCATCAAAAGGTGACAAAACTGTATTTTTTGAAAAAATACTTATTTTACCTAAAAAATTTAATTTGTTCTCATACCATGTTCTATAAAATGTGTAAGATGAATAATAATGTTATAAAATTAAAATTTTAGTTAATAATATTTATAACGGATAGTCCATAATAATATTATAATAATATATCGTTGTTTAGTGAAACCCGGTATTGCGTACAACACTTGCTATTGAGGAAGGTTACGATTGCGTGTAATGCAAGCCAAGTAATTGTTGTGTGTAGTGAAAGACTCCATTTTTGTTGCATATAACAAAATCCAACCATATTCTAGTTATAAATTGAATATATATATATACACACACACTCAATGTTTCATAGAATATCTACTGTAAAAAAACTTAAAATTGTGTGTAACATGATGCAAGAATAGTGTTGCGTATACTACAAGCTAATACGGTGTTGCGTATAGAGCATGATAATCTTGGTGTAGCGTAAAACAAAAGACATCAAAGAAATTAAAACGAATAATTCTCATAAAATCTTAGGTTGTTACAATGAATATTTACTGTATTATATAATACTTTTTTTGAGATATCTCTAATCAAGTAGGTTTTATACTAGTGCCATCAATTTTTGTGATCAATGTTTCTTTATTTGAATTTATAAAAATAAACATGCCTATAGAACACCATATATATGGATTTATCCAGGAAGTTTCATTACCATCAAAGGGCTTGATATATCAACTTATGTTAATAGATAGAAGGGATAAATCCTTTATATCATTATCCATTAAGGAAATATATATTTTGATGCACCCAACACATCCTACTTTTCCACGAGCATATGTCAAAAAATTTTTCATTAATTATCAAATTACATGACTTATGACAATAATTAATGATAATATTAAAGTATAAGGATCAATGTACATGTTCATAGATAATAACATCCAATGAAACATAACATATTGATTTCCTACAGGTGGGTCTCATTCTCATAATCTTCTGCTGTAAAAATTACCAACAGTGCACACCATGAGAGGGTGCCTCAAAGTCCTTTGAGTCTCCACCCCTAATAAACAATATCATTTATGTCCCATCAAATGATATCATCCATCTATAGAACATATATTCAAGAATACCATCATGGAACTTATAGGTTATGATCATAGTAGGGAAATACTATGGTCCTTCAGTTTAATAAATATTCTTAGGATATTATCATATACTATTCCATATATAGAAAAAATCATGATGTGATAAGAAAATTCATTAACATTTAATTCAATGAATAAATTAAATAATAAAGTAATTAGAATTTGGTTCTAAGGCATCAAATCCAATATAAATAACCAATTGGTTGATTCTCAATGGTCTTCATCAAACCCATATCTTAAGAAAAGAGATTTAGCAAACAATAGCGCAATACACACACATTCTTCATTTATAATATACATGATTTTAGTTTCATTACATAGAAATCCTAGTTTATTGTTTATTTACATATTTTATTACTTGAATAATTATAATATAGTGGTATCAGATCTTTTTATATATTAAATGATTCATAAAATAATGTTTTAAATGAAGAAAAATGGAAATCATATTTTATATTTTTAAATATGATATATATTTTGAATTGTTCCTTATTTTATAATTTCTTTATTTATCAAATCTTCATAAATGTTTATCTAATATCTAAATTTATGAAATTTTAATTAATTTAGTATCATTACATATTTATTTTTCATGAATATAAATGTTACATTATGAATGGATGCACACTTTAGTTTAAAATGTTAAATTTCTTCTTGAAATGATCATACATGCATTTAAAGAGGAACATGTTAGGAATGATAATTGATATAGATTTATTATAGCTTGAATTTGACTTCTTTATGATGTTATAAACTAGGATTTAAAATTTAATTATAGTTTATACATACTAGGTGTTATAATTATGATGAAATTGGGGGATATCTTGAGGAAAAACCCACTAGTAATGGGGCTTAGGGTTGGACTACTCACTAGCCTAGGGGATTATGTTCTATCAAGAAAAGTGAGGGTTATTTATCAATCACACCATGATTACTCTTATGGATTTTTTATTTCATATAATTCCAATAAATTATATCAAATGGTTTTATATATCTTGTAAATGTGTTGAATTTATACATATGTTGATATAGTTATATTTTAATTTAGGTTAGTAACATTATCCCGACAAGCCTGGGTCGACCCAACCTGTCACCCAACCTAATTTAAAACATGTACTAAAGAGAATTTACGATCCCAATGTTATGGAGATAAGTACTAGGATATCACACATACAAATATGATAACAATTTAATCTTTTAATAATAATAAACACATCATAGATTCCAGCCTAAAATCTGGCATGATTCATTCATATATCAGACATACATGTATCAAAATAAGTAGTTTCAATAAAATTGAAATATCCAAGTAGATTAAAAAACAACATAAATAAATATAACAACCCTTAGATAGGCCATATTATGAAACTAAAGATAAATAAATAAGAAACATGACAGTTATAAGCTAAACCGAAGTAATAATCCAGGATGACAAGGCCAATATATCAACATATCAAGAATAAAAAAATAAAACCAAACCCAAAAAACTATTTACCACCTACCTATGACCCATTTTCACTCACACCATATTAAATTAAACCTCATTAGAGCATCCCAAGCACCAAAAAAGGAATCAGTCATAACCTTGACACTTAAAAGAGAAATATAAGAGCTGCATACACCCAAAGTTGTATACAGAGTGTGATTGTAACTAAGACCAGTAGGATACCACCAAGTAATTTGTTAAATTAATTCCAAAATACATGTCATTTATTCTAGTTTGGTCAATAATTAGAAAATAAGGTTTTATTATGTATGTATAACAAAACAAGTAACATGCTATATTCCATTTCATGAAAATCTCCAACCACTTTTGGGAAAGCAAGGATGAAACCATTTTCTTTTAAAGAACCATTTTAAAATTAAAATTAAAATCCATAAGTTTTATCACAAAATAAAAAAACCATTACCATTTCCAAAAAACCAATATATAGGGAATAACCTTTTCCATTTCATTTGAAAATTCCCATTTAAAAATACACTTTGATTTTTTTGAAATATACCAAAATAAAAATAGGAGATATAAAATATCAAGGTACCATGAAGTCGATGAAATGAAATTAAACAAGTAAACAAAACCACACACTGGTGCCACACATTTCAAATGAACAAGGGGATGAAATAAACAATAAACAGTTAATAAAATATACAATGTCATCAAAAATATTAAATATCATGAGAAAATCACTAGGTCATATGGTGAGATGGTCCTAGATTGACTATAGCATGGGGATAACTTCCAGCCTATGTTACATCCTAAAAAACCACAAACCACATGATTATCCCACATTGGCCTCATCGAGGGAACCCCCTCTGGCCTTGATGTATCAAAAAACTAGAGGTAAACTCACCCAGATGTGATCATAACTTGTGTAACATAAATATATATGTCACTATCTGCACAAGGTTCCCAAGAATGTAACAAATGGTGGTGAAAAAATAATCAAATCACAAAAACATCACATCCATTTCCATTGAAAATAAATCTCACCTCACCTCCAACACCCTCATAAGATTAACCCATTTTCACAACATCCTTATCCATAATAAAAATTTACCCTTAGGGTTAAAATCCGAATTGAGGATACCAAAAAAGTGGATCATGTGGGTATCACACACCCTCTATGGAAACAAATTTATAAGGTGCCTAATGAGCCTTTATAGTAAACAAATCAGAATGAAAAGTCATTTTCCACCATCTAAAATCTCATATTATCTTTAAATCTAACAATTTTAAGCCACATTTAAAACCATTTAAAGAATAACTCCCTTTTCATTTAAAACAATTTTAGAAATGAAAATACTTTTATCCATTTTAAATAATTCTAAGAAAACAACATTTTCACCCAATTAATGACACAAATGAGATAAAAACCTTTAAACATTTCATTTCATTTAAAAAATTCCTAATAAAAATTTTCTCAAACACTTGACACATGAAAATTACTTTGAAAACTAGAAATACTTTAAAAACCCATTATAATAAGTGTATAAAATCATAAAACACTCTTGAAATCAATTATAGACATTAAAAAATATAGATATAATTTTGATAAATAAAACATTGAAAAACACCAAACACATAATGATATGATGAATAAATAAAATTCACAAAAACACCTACCTTAATCCAAGTGGAAACCCTTTGCGATGATCCATGATACATCACCTTTGATAGAGAACATAAAATCAAGTAAAGAAACCTCCTCCCCAAACCATATATACCCAAATCACCAGGGTTAGTTCAATACAAACCCTACATCCCACCATGGGTGTTTGGGTTTCTAAAAAAAAGGAAAAACAAGAGAAAAGGAAGAGAGAAAGATGGGAAAAAAATAAATAAGAGGATATAATGAGTTTACCATAAAAACCACTTAGAATAAAATAAGGAGGATCCAAAAATAAAAGAAGAAGATGGAGATAACTTCCTTGCATGTAGCCATGATTGACTGAACCAAATGAAGGAAAAAAATGCTAAATAAATTAAAATTTATGGTAGTAAGAGTTGGAATATCACAAAAATTGAAAATAAAATCAGAGAAGGCCTCACCATGATGTGTTTACCTATACCACAACGTGTTGTGATTCCAGGCAACCCAAACTGCCCAACCACCACAATAGGGATCATCCCTACTAGGTATTTTTGACAAGGTTCTAAACCACCTTAACATAGAGAGAACCAAGACATGGTGATAGTTATGATCTATAAAAATTCCCAATAAAAATGGACCATGTCACAGGGGAAACCATTTTGATTCCCTTAGCACCCAAACCCCACTATGGCCACCAAAACCCCAAGCCTATGAATTTTGAGGCACACCATTCAACATAGTTAAAACCTTTTAGCCAAAACAACCACTAAATTTACCAACACCCTAGGTATGATCCCCGTTTCACCAACTAGATCGACACCATGATGTATAACATACTTGAACAAGATGTGGTGAGGTTATACACACCTTAAAAACTCAGAAAATTACCCAAATTCAAAATAACTCAAATTAAAATAAAATTAATATAACAGTGAGTTGGTGATATCACAATTATCCCCACCATGTCACTTTTTACCCCCTAAAGTCTTCAGTAAAAGTAGATATAAATGGAATAATTAAAACCAAAAAATATTATTAAAAGGGGTGGGAGGGTTGGGAAAACAACTTAGAAGGATCATAGGGTAAGGAAAACACCTCACACACCCAATTTCTCAAAAAATAGAAGAATGAATCCTCAATCAATACTACACAACCTAAAGTAGTATAACTATCCAAAACTATTCAATATAAGATCTAAAGAAAAAAAATACCTAACATAGATATCCACACTTTTTAGAAAGTTTCTAAAATGGTGGGACAATAGGAAACATATACTATAAATAGAGAATAAAAAAATTACCACAATATCACAAATCATCAAAGGAAACATAAAAATATTCTAACCCAAACCAATTATTAAGAAATCAGCTCTAATTCTATAGAGGAAGCATAACCTAAATAGCCATCCATAAGACCCAAAAATAAAGGAACATATAATGACTACAAGATCAGATCACTACAACCATCACATCTCAAAACATATAAAGCAAGAAAAAACTAAGAACATGAATAAACATGAAACAACATGTTTCTAACCTCAGGTCATAAAATTGCATTATAGGGTAACATGGTCCAAGCTTGTGAAACAATGACTCAAGATGACCCCAAAATAAATACCATCCTAATAGTTTTGACACTCTAATAAGAAACAACCACCCATCCAAGTTACTCACACACATACCCTAGAATTTCCCATGTTCAATCCATCAAACCAAAACTCATGCATAACTCTCAACACAAGATGAATTCAAAAAATAAGCACATACAGCCAAATGAAACAATGAGATAAGAACATACTAGAAAAACCACCACTCACATAAGAGAATCCAAAAAGAACAAACCAAATCAAATCCATCATAAAACCAAAATTGATCAAAATTGATCAGTTAAACTCCCAAAATAGAAAATCATCCTGAAAACCCATCAAGATTGGTCCTTGTCAACCCAATTTTCTAGCCAAGGCTCATCTACCATAGTCTACCCAAAATAACCTACACAGATCCCAAATAAACCTACTAAGAAAACACTATCCGGGATAAATTCTAAGACACACCACTAACCTACTAAGATAAGAAAACACCACTTTCTACTCTATTTATATTTTTGGAATATCTAAGAATAAAAAATGGATCACCCTTAAATATAAACATCATAAATTTACTAAATACCTTCCTAGAAGGCTTACTATAAACAACATGAGACATGGACAAAACCTAATCATGTCTCTTGAACCACATAAAACGGTCCCAATATAAACTAAGATATAATTCCAAATACAAAAGTCACAAAAACTAGAAAAACACTTTAAAATATTTTATTTTTAACCCGTGAATCTTTGTAAAGTGTCTTAAAACTCATTTAAAATGTAAGCAAACTTAAAGTAAACTGACCCGTTTTTAAACATTCCACCACTTTTAAAAAACCAAATAAAATACCTTTATATTTTCCAATTTCAATTCAAAATCACAACTTTATAAATTTAAAACATTCACATAAAGTAAACATTCCATATCAAAATTTTTCACACTCTAATTTTTTTTGAAAACTATACACCATTTAGAAAATATTAATGTGTCAAGAACTGAACAAACCATAAAATCTAATTTTGAAAACCCCTAGATTCCTTTAAGAAAAGAAACCCACTCTTTTGGTTCCCTTTTACTTAAAAAACCTCTCTATTTGAAAACACTTGAAAATGCTTAATAATTTTAATTTTAAAATTGTTCACTCTTAAAAATTCACCCCAATAGGGTCAAAATCCTTTACGAATAAACCGCCAAATGATTTCTGAAACCAAAAAACATTCTAGATTTTATGAAAAAATAACTTTGGAATGAATTTATAAAAAATAAATATATCTCATAGACAAACCCCCAAGTATCCATTTCAAAATGAAATAATTTTTCATGAAATCCTCCCTTTTCACATAACAAAAAATTCTTAATGATCACATAAGTAAAATACACCACAATTCTAACCAAAATATAATCCAACACCATTAACATATCACAAGGCTATCCTTGATTCTTTTCACATTACCAAATCCACTCAATGTAATCCAAGAATTAATATGTATAAATAAAAAACCAAATATAATGTAGAACTATGATTTAATTAGCCACATTTTTTGACGATCCATGCACCAATCATAAAACAGTTCCTCAAATGTTTCCAAAGCAGGCACTTGATCACTGCATGGATTGTCTGGCCATGAAATACAACCTTACACCTCTAATTAATTTTCCATTTTCATTCCAAAATAAAAAAATTCCCCAAAGTAAATTAATACAATTCCAATGAGGATCAAAACACACCATCTTAGAACTCAATTCAACAATAATAATCAAAACCAAAACCAAATCCTAACTACCCATGGTAACTCAAGGATCTGGTTGAGAATTATCTAGCTAGAATCTCCCATTACCAATCTTTCAAGTCCTGAAAATTCTATATATATTATACCAAAATCCCCAAGTAACAAGAGAGTGCTTCTATAACCTATTTAATTCTTGATAAATTTTTTATGATGCCATTTTTTCATGAACCATATTAGGTAGTCCCGGCCCATCACGTGACCAAATTTAAAATAAGGTCTGAAGGGAATTCATGATCCTAATGAGATAGCAACAAGAACTAGGGAATCATGAATATACACATGAGAATTTTTTTTAACATAGAATGATAATAAAAACATCACTCATTTATCCTATAAATTAGGAATGACTTATTCATATATTAGACACCGATGCATTAAAAAATGTAGTTTCAATAAAAGTGAAATAGTTATATAGAGTAAAACATTGTAGAAATGAATATAAAAACCCATAAATGAACCATAATATGAAACTAAACATAAATAAATAAGAAAAATCACAATTAAAAGATAAAATAAATCAAGAATCACGGTTGAAAATTTTGATACATTAACATATTGAGAATACAAAAATAAAATGAAAACCAAACAACTATTAATCACCTAAAATTGAACCATGTTCACTCATCCCATTCTAAACCAATCCCCATCGAATCAACTCAAGCATCAAGAAAGGAAGAGGTCACAACCTGGGAACCTGAAAAAGAAACATAATAGTTTCAAACACACAAACATGTATAAAGGGTGTGAGTGTAATTTATCCTCCAAGGATCCCACTAATGATTTCGTGAAATTCCTTTCAAAATACATGTCATTTATACTATTTTGGACTTTAATTATAAAATAAGTTTTCCTTATGTAAAAAAAGTAGCATTCTATATTCAGTTTCATGAAAATATTCACCCCTTTTTGGGAAAAGGGTGGAACCATTTCCTTTTAAAGAAACATTTTAAACTTAAAATTAAAATCCATAAGGGTTCCTAAAACAAAAATAAATCAACCCATTTTAAAAAATTAATAAGTTGAGAAAACACTTTTACATTTCCTTTAAAAACACCCATTTAAAAATACACTTTGAAACAGTTTACATAAATATACCATAATACCAACATCAGATACAAAACATCAAGGCACAATGTAATCAACAGAATGAAAGTAAACAAGTATAAACAACCATATGCTATTTCTATGAATTACAAATGAAAAAGGGGATAAAATACAAAATAAAAGGGTAATCACCTATAAAATTTCATCAATAATAGATACATATTATGATAAAATTACTAGGTCATAATGTGAGATGTTCTTAGATATACTATAAAATAAGAGCAATTTTTAAGCTACATTACCAACTAAAAACTCACAAACCACCCAAATAGCCCACACTGGCCTCATCGGGGGTAACCCCTCTAGAACTTGTATATCAAAAAATTAGAGGGAAACTATCCCTTGTTTTAGTCAAACTAGTGTAGTATAAATATAGAACTCCCTATCAACCTAGGGTTCCTATGAACACAACAATTAGAGATGAGAAAACAATCGAATCACAAAATCTTTATATCCATTCCCATTTAAAATAAATATTACCTCACCTCCAACACCATCAAAATAAACAACCAATTTTCATAATATCTATATTAATAATAAAAATTTACTCTAAGGGTCATAATAAAAATTTATTATGAAAAATAATATTCTTCTGAGGGTCTTACACAAAAACCATAAAAACACATTTATAAGGTGTCAAACAAGACTTTCTAGAAACCAACTTGGAATTCAAAGCCTTTTCTACCATTTAAAATATCACTTTAAAGAATTTTAAAAAAAAACATTATAAGTCACATTTTAAACCATTTAAAACATAACCTCATTTTAATTTAAAATCTTTTGATAAATCAAACCATTTTCATTCATTTAAAAGAATCCAACAAAATAACATTTACACCCAATTATTGACCTAGAAAGGTCAAATGCCTTTAAACATCACATTTAATTTAATATATTCCTTATAATAATTTTATAAAACACTTGACACATAAAAATCATATTGAAAACTAGAATAAATTGAAACACCCATTATGATAAGTGTGGAAACTCATAAAAAAATCTCAAAATCCAGTATAATTATCACACATATAGATATAATTTTGATAAATAAAACATTAAAAAACAAAAACTATAAAAATTATATTCTAAATAATGAAATCCACAAACACATTTACCTAAATTCAAGATAAAACACATCATGAAGATCCACTACACATCACCTATGATGAAAAACATCCAACAAATCAAGGAAACCTCCTCCATAAACCATAGACACTCAAATCCACATGGTTAGGTAAATCCAAACCCTAATTCATCTTCACATAGGCATTAGGGTTTAAAAAAGTAGTAAAACCAAGGGAAAGGAAGTGGAGAATAAAGAAGAAGAAGAAAGAAGAGGAGATAATGAGTTTACCTTGAAGAACTACTTAGAATTAAAGAAGGAAGTTTCAAGAATCAAAGAGGAAGTGGGAGAGATATACCTTACACATACACTGCATTCATAAAAACTAAATGAGGGAGAAAATGGAGATAAAGCCTTAAAATTTATGATGGTTAGGGTGTGAATTTAATTTAATTTAAAATAAAATAGGGTAGAGCCTCACCATAGTGTGGTGACCTATGTCATGGCATGTTGTGTTCCCAGGAAGACTAAAATGCCCAACCACCATGGTAGGGACCACACATGATGTTCATATTAGATATGGTTATTTTAAACCTAGATATAGTGAGAACCACCCCATGGTTCTTCCTATGGTCTATAAAAACACCTAGTGGAAAAAGACCATGGTGTGGGGGAAGATATTTTAATTCCCCCATCACCCAAACCCCACTATGGACACTGAAATGCTTGGACAAAGCTTTTTGAGTAACATTATTTCCCATAGAGAAAACCTTTCACCAAAATAGACACCAAAATTCCCAATTCTTGGGGTATGCTTCCTGTTTCACTGACTGGAAATATGATGTAGTCCATCCTTGATTATGTTATAGTAAGGTTATCTACACCTCAAAACTCTAAAAATGCCCAAAATTCAGAATGAACCAAATTAAAATTAAAATTAATATAAAAGTGTATCAGGGGTGTTATAAGAATGATCTAGGAGTTTTTAAAAAAGATACACATCAATATGGTTTGAATACATTGATTTGGTGGGACAAATAGTGATTCAAAAACTATATCATTAAAAGCATGCATACATGTAAAGGTAATATATAAGATAATATGGTCAAATACTTAAAATCCTTGAAAAACACTAACTGTTAGATTCCTTTAAAAGAATTTTTTTTCAAGAACTTTATCTTTCAATTGGGTAAATTATACCAAAGCAGGGTTCACATTTATTATCTTGTTCAACTAATGGTGTAAATGGATAACCCTAAAGGTAAGGAAACCAAATCCTACTATGAGATTTAAGTCACACTTAGTTGGGGAACTCTATGAGATAAGATACAATAATAACAATAATTATTGAATCCATATGATGAATTAGGATGAGGAATTATTTGCTTGAATATCCAAGGGACATATCTCATATAATTGACAAGGTTTTCTACTAATATAGTTAATTGGTGAGAGAAAAATAAAGTAGACTCATTACTTAATAAAAAATGGATCTTGGCCCACTAATTGGTAGGATTAATTAAAAAGGGTCATTATTTTAATGGGACTATATTTAATAAATTTTCTTATTAAATGAATGTAAACATGATATTCATATGATAAAAAAATCTATTATAGATAATATAACTTTAATAACCTCGATTTTTATATATGTTATTTTCTTTCTGAATAAACATGGGTCATATTTAGTAATTCAGTATAACACAAAACTTATACACAACATGATAAATACCAATGGCACTTTATTATGTTCATTTAGAACTTTACATTTATAAGACAAATATACCCAATAAACTTTATAATAATACAATGGGACAATGTAACAGCCCGAGATTTTATTAAAACTATTCTTTTTAATTTTATTAATGTCTTGTGTTGTACGCTACACAAAAAGGAGCTTGCACAACACGCATCCTTGACTTGCCTTGCATTACACGCAATCGCAACCTTCCTCGATAGCGTGTGTAGTACGCAATACTGATTTTCACGAAACAACGATATGCTATTAAAATATTATTAAAACTAGCCGTTATGAATAGTAATAACCACTTTTTAAAATTTTAGAAATTTTAGCTCTCAAAATGGACTTCATTTTTGGATTCTTAATATCGAAATTAGCTTAGGGTGAAATTTTGGGGATTTTCGGATAACTTTCATATTTTGATGAATAGTGAAAATTACTAAATTTTAATTAAAAACATCTTTTTCAATCGAAATAATTAATAGTGATAAATTATTAATTTGAGTGATTTAATGTATATTTAGAATATATTTTTACAATTTAATACAATGTTGGTCATTGGTTGTAATTTCACTTTTAAACCAGACATAATCAAGTGTCAATCTTTTGATAGATATTGTTTCCTAAAAACACGCTATTTGTTTTAATAGCGGGATTTAGTTATAAAATTAATTAATGCAACTTCTATGTTATGAATTTGGTAAAATAGACTTCATTTTTGAATTCGGAATATGAAATATATCTTAGGATGAAATTTTGGCATTTTTCTGAAAACCTTCAATTTTTGATGAATAGTGAAACTACTAAGTGGTAGTTAAAAAAACTGAATTTTTCATAAAACTTAATTATACCGCTTCTGTGAATGGAATTTCAAAAATCCGAGAGACACGGTTGATGTAAGAAAGTAAAATGTGGTTCAATGAGATGAAAATAATTTTTGGTGAATAGTAACTTTTTACTTTTATTTACCACGGTTAAAGGTAAATAGGGTAATTAAGGGTAAAAATGATATTAATATTACCCTAACACATGTCCTAATCCTATTGGACAAGTGTATTTCGACCAAAAACAAACTTAGGAATAAAATATGACCATTTAGGCCCACTTGGATTAGATTAGGACATTTATTATTAATTTATTTAAAGAAGGGTTAAAATAGTTAAAATCAAAGTTTAATAAGTAAATCATTTTTAATATGGGGTTATACATAAGATAAATTCGACTATAAATATTAATTAGAAAGCTAAAAAGATTTCATACATAATGGTATTTTATTTATAATTTTTAGACATTAAATAATTTAATTTATTTATGACACAACGATGATGCAGTAATTATATTATTTATGAAATATTGACATAATTGATGTTATAAACACCAAAATAAATGTAATTTGAGACTTTTTATGAATTACACTAATTTTATAGGTTAATATGATATACTAGTTTTGATTTAATCAACTTAGTTCGAACATATAATTCTGTTATGACTTTCACAAAAATCATATATCAAATAGTGTCAAAATTGACACAAAATAGTTTTTAAATCAAATATTATATTATTAATTGTTATTTTATTCCTAAAAATATAAGGTTCGGCCAAATGACTTAGATAAGGATATATATATCAATAATAAACAATTTGGGGTTCGTTTGGCATGTTATAATAAGTGTATTAACCATATACTGAAAGAAAACAAAAAGACACGGTAAAAGTTAAATTATTTAACTTAGAGTTAAATCTAATTGATAAGGTTAAAATAATACCCTAAACTTGTATAAATACTATTGGTTGATAGGATTTTGACCCATCCCAACTTTACCTTCGAAATAAGACCCTTTGGAACCATTATAAACCGATTTTGACTTTAATATAAAATAATATTTTGAGATATTCCTAAAGTGCCCCTCTCCTCCCTTATAAAAGGGCACCCCCTCCCTCTCCTCCTCACACCAATTTGAGCTTTCAAGCTCGGCCAACCCCTGCAATTTTCTCCTCTCCACTTCCCTAGAATAATCCTAGAGGTCCTGGTCTTCTTCAAAGACCAATCATAGTTCCCTAAGTGGAGGATTCAAAGAGGCGTTCCAAAGAAGAGGTAATATCCATTACCGATCTTTTCAATTTCTTTCTTCTTCAACTTCTTCTTCTTTAGTTGTTTCATGACAAAGTAATAACATCAGTATTACTTACATACTGATATGTTATTATAAATATGAAACAACCCTAATTCACCTTCTATCCATCCTACGGAAAAATGAAATCACCGCGCGTGCGTACATACGGAATACCGTCTCGACGCCGTGGTGTAATCTATTTTCTGCCACCAACTTAATTGGATGGGTATAAAGGTGTAATGAGTAACTATATATGATTATTATAAAGTGATATTGATACTTAAATAGTATACATACACTTCAACACAATTCCACGACCATGGGAACGATATCATCGCTCGTGCGTACGTACGGACTACCGTCTCCACGACGCGATGAGATTCATTCTCAATGATTAACCTTTCATGAATGATTATAAAGTATATATAATAAGTACTAATGAAATATATGACATAATAATGATACTGGATTTATGTATATTTATTTCATCTACTTAATTCCATTCAATTCAATAAGGAAACGAAAACAGCGTTCATGCGTACGTACGGACTACCGTCTCCATGAACGGTGTATTTCATTACATTATCAATATATTATATATATATGTATATTCTGAATATATATTATATATAAATCATGTTTTACATTCTGGATATAAGTAATCATGATCCAAGTAATCATATTAATAATTACAAGTTCAAAACACGAACGACAAATAAGACGATTTTACCCAAAATGCTACTTTAACATGAATTTACAAAAGACCGGGTAATATAAAGCCATAATAGAACCATATATGATATCATAACAATGAATATGATTCTGTAATAAGTCAATAACATTATGTAAATCATTATACAGGAGGTTCGGACACGTACAAAGCAAGTCGGACCTAAGGTAAGGGAAATATCACAATCTCATTTTTATCCGAGATTGTTTATACTTTGGCTTTTACTGGGGTGTATTTTATCATCCACATCCATGTTTCCTCAATATGTAATATTATTTCCATCCAACTACAATTGTTTAAATCCAATTTTACCCTTCGGTGAATTTTTAGTAAAGGATATGAAAGGAATCTTTTGTCGTTTTTCGTACGAGGTACTTTTTTGACTTTTTCGACAAAAGTACGAGAAGAATGTTTTTTTTAACGGCATGAATGGATTTTTAAAACATTATTTCCAAGAAACTTCCTTTACAAGTTTTCAAGTTTATTTTTAATCAACTTCTTTTATTTTAAATTCGTATGACATGTTAAGAAAGGAAAAGTGTTTTTGAAGTAGAAAAGATATTTTCCTCAAGAATGGAGTTCAAGTATTTTATCAAAATTATTTTCCATCTAAGATAATAAAAGGGTTCTGTTTTTATCCCTATTATTAAATTGGTTTGATTATGTTGTGATGGAAATATTTTTATGAATTCCTTTATCTTATATGAATTGTTTTATGATGTCATGTTGTTTAAGAATCCCATTTTTATTACATGGGTTACGCTATGATGTATGGTTTATGATTATGTGGCACACATAAGAAAGGATTCATTATAAGATGGGTGGGACCTATATCTCCCTCCAATGCATTGGGTAAAGATTTTATATCTCATGAGATAGACATGGCTGGAACGGTTGGTTATACCGGTTCAGTGAAACAGGACTGGAACGAGGGTTACTCGATTCAGAAAGGGACTTTGTCCACTAAGATAGTCTTGGCAATGAGTCTTGACTAACAAGAAATGATTCTCTATGATTATGTGTGTATGCCACAAAGTTTCATGTTTTAAGTTATGATTATTGGGATTTCATTTTACTACTATGATTTATCCCATGTTATGAAATTATGCTCTCTTTTGCAGGTTATGATTTCCAAAAGTTATGTTCTTATGAATTTGATGTGATTGATTTCTCTTTTGTTTACCCTTACTGAGCATTTGAGCTCACCCTTTTATGTTTTCTTTTCCCCAGGGTATAAAGAAAGGTTTTAGGTAAAAAAAGGGAAGATCTTTATGGGAGATATTGAAGATCTTTCACCACGATTAGAAGATTACGTTCCAAGTTTCCAAAGACACTAAACTATTACGGTCCTTGTGTGTGTGTTTTGTTATGTACTAAGTATTCTGCAAATGTAATGTAATGTCAATGTACGTAAAGCTTCGGGTCTCTACAGTTGGTATCAGAGGAAAGGTTTAGTCAACCTTTGGAAACTAGGATGCGAAAACATTAGTGAGATCCCTAGAAATATTTCTAAGGTATGTCTAGGGATGTCCCTAAGGTTAAGTATACGTTATAGTACTAGAACTATGCTAACGATCATAGAATTAAACCTAAGATGTTAGATATTGAAGGTACCCCCCCCCCCTTTATTATGTTGTTTTCCCTATCATGATTTTTGCCTCTCACACTATTCTTTTTGGGTTTTAGACAATGGTTGGAACCCGAAGGAACTATGTTGATCAATGCAATGGACAATGCAATGATTGCCCTCCTGAACAAACAAATGTTATGGGAGATGGAGTGAAAAATCTTATTGCTATACTAACACAAGCTATGAATCATTATGGACTTCCAAATGAGCAGAGAAGGGAACAATATTCTATTGAGTCCTTCATGAGGCAACATCCACCTTCTTTCAGTGGGTCTTCTGATCCACTTGTTGCTGAACAATGGATCAGTACTATTGAAAAGATATTTTCAGTTCTTCAATGTTTTGAACATGATAAAGTCATCTTAGCAGTATATCGTTTGGAAGGTGAAGCTGATCAATGGTGGAATCTTATCAAGAATACGAGGCCAAGAGATGAAATTGAGTCCATGGAATGGGACGAGTTCAAGAACTTGTTTTTCAGTAAGTACTTCCCTCATATTCTTCGAACAAAGATGGAGAAAGAGTTTCTTGAACTGAAGCAAAGGGATGATGAATCTGTTGGTACCTATGAAGAAAATTTTTCAAGACTTGCAAGGTATGCATCTGGCATTATCATCCAACCTGAAAGTAAAGTTTATCGATTTTTCAGTGGCTTAAAACCAAGTCTTCGAAGGGCATTAGCTATAAGAGACTTCAGTAGCTATGAAGAAATTGTGTGTTGTGCTATCAAGGTAGAAATGGAAGTTGGTGTTACATATCAATCTCATGGTTTTGACAAGAAACAAAAGATGGAGTTCAAGGAGAAATCTCAGAATAATGGTGAAAAGAAGATGGATGTTTCCTTATGCACAAAGTGTGGAAAGAAGCATGGTGGAGATTGTCTTAAAGGGACTAGAAAATGTTTTAAGTGTGGAAAAGAAGGTCATTTTGTAGCTGAGTGTCGAAGTAATGAAAAAAGGGTTTCTAATGATGTGAACAAAGCAAACACTACAGAGAATGCACCACCAACACTTCAATGTTTCAAGTGCAAGGAGATGGGACATTATGCCAATAAATGCCCTAATCCAAGGGTTAGTGATGATCAACATGAGCAACCACTTAAGGCAAAGGAAAAAGGGAAGTCACATACGATCACTATTGGCAATGTTGAATATGATAATGATGTGGTGGAATGATTAAGTGTTTATGTAATGGGATTCCAAAATAATATTGTATCATGGAGTATTGGAATATTTATGTATTGGTCTAATGTGGTATTCAAAGTGATTGCGATATTATGTGCATAATGAAGGGAAAATGAGAAAATGAAATGTTTAACAGTATTCATGAGCTCATGATTGATATAAGGACTAAGTGATATCATGGTTTGAGTATATAGAATTCTGAGGATTTTGGTATGTGGAAAGTGTTAACTTTTAACTGCATTCAGGTTTTCACTAAGGTTCAATGGGTATTCAAGAGAATACATGATTAAGGACTTTGAATGTTTGGAATGTGACCAACAAAACATATCTTATGATATATGGGGATCAACGATGGTACTAAATCTCTGGTAATCATCTTCACTATGTTATGAGAGTGGACTGCAGTATTATGGATAAGCCTAAAGATTGAAATGGATTATGTTATACATAAGTGATTATTGTTTAAGGATAGAAGTTTTTTTTTCGATATTATTGATGGGATGTTATAGTAATGTAGTTTTGGAAAAAGGACAACCTGCAGGACGGGCGACAGCCCATCGCTTCGGACAAGGCTGTGGGAATCGAACCCACAACCGAAGTGCGATTGGCCTTTATCGCCTACAACTGGCCTACAGGAAGTCCCTGTTTAGTAGAAAGTAGTTTTATTATATTAAGCAGTATGATATATGAAGTATAAGTCCATTTTAGGAACCATATATGATTAATCTCACTATAGATCGACTTATGTATATAAATTTTGTTAACCTTTTGTTTGAGACAGATTGAATGACCCATCATTCTATCTCATGATCTGCTAACACTTCAAGAATAACAAATTCAACTTCATTTATTTAAGAGATGAAGTGGAAATTGTTCAAGGCATGAACAACAGTGAGATTGTACCAAAATAAAGTAAGTATTTATTCAAATTTTAAACTTTAGAGAAATGATCTTGAAAACCAAAAATGTTGTCCTAGTGCTCTTATATCTAATGAATCAGATGGTACCTTAGATCGTCACAAATTTATGGCTTTGTGATTTCTGGCTTTTCCATAGCCATGTTCTCTACCACTCTCCATCAGAACATGATGGTTAGATTTCTCTTCCATATCCATATTTTCACCTATGTGGAAACCCAGTGATTAGTTTATTTGGGTAATCGTTACATTTCATACTTTAGTTTTTAAATACAATTTTTGGTATTCCTTTTTACGATGTGGGTTTCTATTAAAGAAACTTTCGAATAGTAAACTATTTATAACCCCGACGAATTTCGAGGGCGAAATTCATTTTAAGGGGGGTAGAATGTAACAGCCCGAGATTTTATGAAAACTATTCTTTTTAATTTTATTAACGTCTTGTGTTGTACGCTACACAAAAAGGAGCTTGCACAACACGCATCCTTGAATTGCCTTGCATTACATGCAATCGCAACCTTCCTCGATAGCGTGTGTAGTACGCAATACTGAGTTTCACGAAACAACGATATGCTATTAAAATATTATTAAAACTAGCCGTTATGAATAGTAATAACCACTTTTTAAATTTTTTGAAATTTTAGCTCTCAAAATGGACTTCATTTTTGGATTCTTAATATCGAAATTAGCTTAGGGTGAAAGTTTGGTGATTTTCGGATAACTTTCATATTTTGATGAATAGTGAAAATTACTAAATTTTAATTAAAAACAACTTTTTCAATCGAAATAATTAATAGTGATAAATTATTAATTTGAGTGGTTTTGATGTATATTTAGAATATATTTTTACAATTTAATACAATGTTGGTCATTGGTTGTAATTTCACATTTAAACCAGACATAATCAAGTGTCAATCTTTTGATAGATATTGTTTCCTAAAAACACGCTATTTGTTTTAATAGCAGGATTTAGTTATAAAATTAATTAATGCAACTTCTATTTTATGAATTTGGTAAAATAGACTTCATTTTTGAATTCGGAATATGAAATATATCTTAGGATGAAAGTTTGACATTTTTCTGAAAACCTTCAATTTTTGATGAATAGTGAAACTACTAAGTGGTAGTTAAAAAAACTGAATTTTTCATAAAACTTAATTTTACCGCTTCTGTGAATGGAATTTCAAAAATCCGAGAGACACGGTTGATGTCAGTAAGTAAAATGTGGTTCAATGAGATGAAAATAATTTTTGGTGAATAGTAACTTTTTACTTTTATTTACCACGGTTAAAGGTAAATAGGGTAATTAAGGGTAAAAATGATATTAATATTACCCTAACACATGTCCTAATCCTATTGGAAAAGTTTATTTCGACCAAAAACAAACTTAGGAATAAAATATGACCATTTAGGCCCACTTGGATTAGATTAGGACATTTATTATTAATTTATTTAAAGAAGGGTTAAAATAGTTAAAATCAAAGTTTAATAAGTAAATCATTTTTAATATGGGGTTATATATAAGATAAATTCAACTATAAATATTCATTAGAAAGCTAAAAGATTTCCTACATAATGGTATTTTATTTATAATTTTTAGACATTAAATAATTTAATTTATTTATGACACAACGATGATGCAGTAATTATCTTATTTATGAAATATTGACATAATTGATGTTATAAACACCAAAATAAATGTAATTTGAGACTTTTTATGAATTCCACTAATTTTATAGGTTACTATGATATACTAGTGTTGATTTAATCAACTTAGTTCGAACATATAATTCTGTTACGACTTTCACAAAAATCATATATCAAATAGTGTCAAAATTGACACAAAATAGTTTTTAAATCAAATATTATATTATTAATTGTTATTTTATTCCTAAAAATCTAAGGTTCGGCCAAATGACTTAGATAAGGATATATATATCAATAATAAACAATTTGTGGTTCGTTTGGCATGTTATAATAAGTGTATTAACCATATAGTGAAAGAAAACAAAAAGACACGGTAAAAGTTAAATTATTTAACTTAGAGTTAAATCTAATTGATAAGGTTAAAATAATACCCTAAACTTGTCTAAATACTATTGGTTGATAGGATTTCGACCCATCCCCACTTTACCTTCGAAATAAGACCCTTTGGAACCATTATAAACCGATTTTGACTTTAATATAAAATAATATTTTGAGATATTCCTAAAGTGCCCCTCTCCTCCCTTATAAAAGGGCACCCCCTCCCTCTCCTCCTAACACCAATTTGAGCTTTCAAGCTCGTCCAACCCCTGCCATTTTCTCCTCTCCACTTCCCTAGAATAATCCTAGATGTCCTGGTCTTCTTCAAAGACCAATCATAGTTCCCTAAGTGGAGGATTCAAAGAGGCGTTCCAAAGAAGAGGTAATATCCATTACCGATCTTTTCAATTTCTTTCTTCTTCAACTTCTTCTTCTTTAGTTGTTTCATGACCAAGTAATAACATCAGTATTACTTACATACTGATATGTTATTATAAATATGAAACAACCCAAATTCACCTTCTATCCATCCTACGGAAAAATGAAATCACTGCGCGTGCGTACGTACGGAATACCGTCTCCACGCCGTGGTGTAATCTATTTTCGGCCACCACCTTAATTGGATGGGTATAAAGGTGTAATAAGTAACTATATATGATTATTATAAAGTGATATTGATACTTAAATAGTATACATACACTTCAACACAATTCCACGACCATGGGAACGATATCATCGCTCGTGCGTACGTACGGACTACCGTCTCCACGACGCGATGAGATTCATTCTCAATGATTAACCTTTCATGAATGATTATAAAGTATATATAATAAGTACTAATGAAATATATGACATAATAATGATACTGGATTTATGTATATTTATGTCATCTACTTAATTCCATTCAATTCAATAAGGAAATGAAAACAGCGTTCATGCGTACGTACGGACTACCGTCTCCATGAACGGTGTATTTCATTCCATTATCAATATATTATATATATATGTATATTCTGAATATATATTATATATAAATCATGTTTTACATTCTGGATATAAGTAATCATGATCCAAGTAATCATATTAATAATTACAAGTTAAAAACACGAACGACAAATAAGACGATTTTACCCAAAATGCTACTTTAACATGAATTTACAAAAGACCGGGTAATATAAAGCCATAAGAGAACCATATATGATATCATAACAATGAATATGATTCTGTAATAAGTCAATAACATTATGTAAATCATTATACAGGAGGTTCGGACACGTACAAAGCAAGTCGGACCTAAGGTAAGGGAAATATCACAATCTCATTTTTATCCGAGATTGTTTATACTTTGGCTTTTACTGGGGTGTATTTTATCATCCACATCCATGTTTCCTCAATATGTAATATTACTTCCATCCACCTACAATTGTTTAAATCCAATTTTACCCTTCGGTGAATTTTTAGTAAAGGATATGAAAGGAATCTTTTGTCGTTTTTCGTACGAGGTACTTTTTTAACTTTTTCGACAAAAGTACGAGAAGAATGTTTTTTTAACGGTATGAATGGATTTTTAAAACATTATATCCAAGAAACTTCCTTTACAAGTTTTCAAGTTTATTTTTAATCAACTTCTTTTATTTTAAAGTCGTATGACATGTTAAGAAAGGAAAATTGTTTTTGAAGTAGAAAGGATATTTTCCTCAAGAATGGAGTTCAAGTATTTTATCAAAATTATTTTCCATCTAAGATAATAAAAGGGTTCTGTTTTTATCCCTATTATTACATTGGTTTGATTATGTTGTGATGGAAATATTTTTATGAATTCCTTTATCTTATATGAATTGTTTTATGATGTCATGTTGTTTAAGAATCCCATTTTTATTACATGGGTTACGCTATGATGTATGGTTTATGATTATGTGGCACACATAAGAAAGGATTCATTATAAGATGGGTGGGACCTATATCTCCCTCCAATGCATTGGGTAAAGATTTTATATCTCATGAGATAGACATGGCTGGAACGGTAGGTTATACCGGTTCAGTGAAACAGGACTGGAACGAGGGTTACTCAATTCAGAAAGGGACTTTGTCCACTAAGATAGTCTTGGCAATGAGTCTTGACTAACAAGAAATGATTCTCTATGATTATGTGTGTATGTCACAAAGTTTCATGTTTTAAGTTATGATTATTGGGATTTCATTTCACTACTATGATTTATCCCATGTTATGAAATTATGCTCTCTTTTGCAGGTTATGATTTCCAAAAGTTATGTTCTTATGAATATGATGTGATTGATTTCTCTTTTGTTTACCCTTACTGAGCATTTGAGCTCACCCTTTTATGTTTTCTTTTCCCCAGGGTATAAAGAAAGGTTTTAGGTAAAAAAAAGGGAAGATCTTTATGGGAGATATTGAAGATCTTTCACCACGATTAGAAGATTACGTTCTGAGTTTCCAAAGACACTAAACTATTACGGTCCTTGTGTGTGTGTTTTGTTATGTACTAAGTATTCCGCAAATGTAATGTAATGTCAATGTACGTAATGCTTCGGGTCTCTACAGACAATATATAAAAATAAAATAGAATAACCATAATAGGGAGATTTGGATCACTTTGGTCTCCTAGAAATAATAATACCTTTGAATAATAATGTAAAAATGAAAAAACATAAGTAATGTTATTTCCATTTTTGAAAATGAAGAATATAAAATTGATATAAATTGAAGTTAATAATTAATTATGGAAATGGGTGGTATTTATAGGAAGTATAAAACCTATATGACCATTGGTAATATGAACATTGAAATAAAAACCTCACTATTAAGAATAACCTGACCCTTAGAATTGGAACCTGACTATTGGATTAAAAAACAATATTTGAGTATCTTATAAAATAAAAAAAAAGAAATTTATATCATAAGATAATTAAAAAAATATTAAATATGATCAAATAAATATTTGACACAAATAAACTGTAATTGTATTTTTGGAAAATAGATATGTTTTATTTTTATTAAAATATATTTTTAGGATAAATTTAAAAAATTTAAATAAAATTTCATTTTTAGAAATATTTTTTTAAAAAAACTAGATAATTTCATATAAATTATAATATAATTTTATAAAATCATAAGTAAAATTGTGAAGGGTTGGAAATTTGACTGTGTGATAAAAATTAGCTTTTGTTAATAATTAAGGATTTTATTTAAAAATTAAATATAACATATTTAGTGAATTATTTTGATAAAATTTATTTATTTTTTGTATTATCATGTATAAATTATCTTATTGTGATTTTTTGGGTTTTTTTTCTGAAAAGGTTGATTTTTTAGTGAAGAGTGAAATATGTCAAAATACAATATTTTATATTATAAGTTAAATAAGTGATTAATTGCATATGGGATGATGTAAAAAACAATTATATAGACCTAAAATGAACAAATTACTATTTATAATCACAAAAATAATCACTATTAATATTCTTGATAAAAAATAATGAACTAATGAATATTATATTAAACAACACCCCTCTCCCCTTATAAATACCACCCATCACCACCTCAAATCTCCTCACATCATAAGTTAATTAATTTGAAAAATAACTATCAAAATAAATTCCAAAAATATCTATCTATGTTATAGAGGTTTTTATCTTCATAAAAGGCCATTCCCTAATCCTAAGTAGTGTGTCAAAGGGGGATATCCAAAGGATGAGGTAATTATCATAACTGAGCTCTTTTAAGTTATTTTTTTCTTATACCTTTTCAAAATCTATTTTATCCATCCCAATATAATTAAATATATATCATAAGTATACTAAAATATTATTTTATTAATTTAATAACAATTATCTATCTTCCACTAATTTATTCTAGAATGAAAATGCCCCCAATATTGTGCTCAGTTTACTACCTCCATGGACAACATATTTCATTTTTCATCAAAAACCACCATGGATGGTCATAATAATAATTTTATGGTTAAATACAATCTTAATAAGTATATTATATTTTATTTCATACTCTGTAATGAGTAGATAAATATAAATATTAAATGAAACCAATTAAGTTCATAATGGTCAGAAAAACAACCTTAATGAACTAACCATTAAAATGATAAC
Source organism: Viscum album (assembly GCA_963277665.1). Lineage (NCBI taxonomy): Eukaryota > Viridiplantae > Streptophyta > Magnoliopsida > Santalales > Viscaceae > Viscum > Viscum album. Next base: position 749,872,963 of record OY728132.1, on the reverse strand, counting down.
ATTTAAAATCTATATACTATGATAATTTTTTAATACTATTTGATATTTAGAAAATTTTTAAATTTAAAAAAGGTAGGAATTTCAAACCATTATACTTCTATAGTTATGGACTCATTTTACAAGAACATTCATAATTATTAATATATTGATGTGATATAGGAACCATGAAACCAACATCCTTGGGATAGGGAAAATGATCATAATGTCTTTATAAAATGACTATAAATTTACATAAAATAATAATAATAAATATGATATAAATGAAAAGTTTTCTGAATCAAATATTTAATATACTTAATTTAATTATTTAGGATGTTATATGCATTTACAAAGAGATCAAGGACCCGAGGTAAGGGAATTCCCAAACCACCCTCTTTTATTTTGAGCTATTACTTCTCCCTCATTACCACTATTTCTATCCCAATTATTCGAATGTAAATTTTATATTCTATATAAAATTTACTTACATATATACCAAGTTTATCTTCCCTTTTTTTACTAGGGATGTATAATTTTTTCATGTTCACTTCTCACTCATTTCTCTAAAGAAAACACAATTAAAGGGAGATTTTCTATTTCTTATTCCATTTTATGTATCATTATTTTAAAGTCTATCATAGTTCATGATTTATAAAAAAATATCTATTTTATGGAAAAATTATTCTGGTTCATTCCTTGTTTTGAGGAAAATAATACACGCTTTCCTTTTTTAAAGGATCTTTACTCATTTCTTAAAACATCGGTCAAAAAGTTCATTTATATACCTACTTTCCCACTAATTCATTATGAATTTTTTACTTGTCTCCATATTCATGATCTATGATTATTTATTCAATTTTTAATTTCAAAAAATTCTGAATATCATATTTTCTTTGGAATCTTTATGATACACCATTTGACTATGCTTTGAGGAATGATTATGTAACCCATTTCCTTCTCATGGGCTTTTTCATACTTATGATTTACACATCATTCCTTTTCCTTATTCAAAAAACATATGTGTATATATATTATGATGTGAAAGGTGGTACCATAATTATACATCTCCTAAATTCATTTAGTAATGTTTTCATCTCATGAGATACCATGTATGGTGCATGGGCAATAAGATTAGCACACTATGTTATGTGGTCTTTCCAGTGATCCTTTACATATGGTTATGATGTCATGTTTTAAGTTATTATTATATTATTATGATTCCATGATCTTATGATATCAAATTATTTATTTCATTCTTCTATGCAATTATATATATGATCCTTCTCTTTTATGATATCAAGTTATGTCACTTGACTCATATGTTATACTTTATGATCATGTTTATCCCCTTACAAGGATTTAGTCTACCCTTTTATTTATTTATGTTCCTAGAGTACCCTATGAAATAATAAAAGTTCAAAGGGATTTAGGATCAAATTATTAAGATTGAAATAAATATATTATATTTTCTTTTTATATTTTTTTTGTTTTATGTATATAATCTCCCAGAGACACTGGGCCTCTATATTTATAGATTATGTTTTCTATATATTTATGTTAAAAAACATGTAATAATATGTGTATGAGACTCATGTAGATATAGTTGGTACCAAATAAAGGTTTAGTAATGTTGGGGTTTGGGTTATAGAACCTAAGAGGAAATATACCAGAATAACCAAGATTAAAACCTAGGAATTCAGAAGTTAGGATAGACATGTCATTTATAAGTTGTTCCTTCTAAGTTCATTATTTACCTTTTAGATGCTTATAAATTTGAGTATTATCATCCCTAATTTTCCTTTATTTTAGTAAATAGATATAAATAGGATAAAATTTCTCAATAACCAATGTGTTGGTCAATGTAATGATTTTCCGAATGAGATGCATAATATGATTGGTGTGGGTGTTTATAACCTCATGATAGTACTTGCACAAACTACTATAATATTGAGATATATCCCTAGGAATATAGACATGAGTAGAAAATTCTCATGGATATAAGTCACCTATAACCATGGTCACATATTCCTATGGTTATAGGTTAACCCACCACAATACAAGAAGGAATTTTTCCCATGGTAAGGGTTTGGGAAATAACCTAGATCCATGATCCTATTTAACTATAGCTATAGGGCATCAAACCCAAAAACTTATAACCATGATTCTCTATGACCATGGATATAGGAATTTTCACCAAACCACCTATATATATAGTCTTATATGACCATAGATATAGGCCACTTATAGGCATGGTTCTCCATGATTATGGTTAGAGGCCTTCACACCCAACCACCTATAGACATAGTCATATATAACCGTGGCTATAATATTTCACACACAAAACCTATATCCATGAGAATAAATTCATGTGTATATATACCGCATATAACCATGTTCATTTATGACCATGACTATAGGCCACATAACTCAGGTTCTATAGCCACAATCATATATGACTATAGCTATCGGTTTGTGCACCAGAAATACATCATAATTAAATTAATAATAATAATAAAATATATTTATAAATTATTATGTGTGTTTATCTCTATATATAAGAGTAATAATTGTTCTATTAAAGTTGAATAGTATGTCCAATCATAATCGTGAGAAACAAGTTTGAAACACAATGAGATATTATTTTTCTTTAGGCCCTATAGCCATAGGAAGGGTGCCCTTAGCTATAGGTTCTATATAGACCAAGACCCACATAAGACCCACTATATATATGATCTATATCTATTAAAATAGAGACCATGGGAACAAAGGATATAACCATGAGCATGGACCATGGCTATAACTATTTTTTTTCTAGTTGTGACAACTGACTCAATTTTTTAATAATATGTTGAATTACATGAAACATCCACCTTCCCCCAAGAGAGAACAGGTTATAGTTGAGCCATTTATGTGAAAAATTCCTTTTAATTTAGTGGTTATTATGATCCCCAAATTATGTACCAATGGATTAATTCCATTAATAATATATTCCCTATCCTCCAATGCTATGAGCAAGATAATGTTGTATTGGTCATTTATTGCATAGAGGGAGAGTCCAATTAGTGGTAGAAACTAATCAAGAATACAAAACCTAAGGAAGTCACAAAATCAATGGAGTGATGAATTTAAGAAAATATTTTTTAATAAATATTTTCCTCAAAATATCCATCTAAAAATAGAGAGTTATTTGAACTCAAGCAAAGGGAGAACAAATAAATCGGGTCTTATGAGGAAAATTTCACAAGGATTTTAAGGCATGAATCTATCTTTATCATTTACTCTAAAAGTAAGGTTTAGTTATTATTTTTTGGACTATATCAATGTCTTTAAAAATCTTTATTAATTGAAGACTTTGAAATATACAAGGAAATAGGTTGATGTGTCCTTAAATTTGAGATGGATATTACTGATTCTCAATGGTATCATGGGGATAGAGATAAAAAGAGGAGAATAAAGTTTAATTATAGAGGAACAATGGATAAATCTCATAGAGTGAAGAAAATACAACTAACCATATATTATAAGTGTGGAAATTGGAATCCAATAAACTTCCTCAAAGGAATAAGAAGATGATTCGAGTGTGGAAAGGAGGGGAATCAAGATAATTAATGTTGATGGGAGATGAAGAAGATAGATAATATTATGGAAGAAAGGAAGGTTTAAATCAATACTATACATATGGATAAATGTTTCAACTGTAAAGAACATAGTAATTATACAAGACAGTGTACTAACCCAATGGTTGTTGAGGATAACCAATTAAAACAATCTCCAAGTTTAAGAGAGTAAGAATGATCTTATTATATCACTACTACTAAGGTGGATTATGAAAATTAAGTGGTAACAGGTACCCTTGTTATTCATTCAAGAATATCCATTATCCTATTTGATTCTTGTTTTACACATTCCTTTATATCATGAATGTTTAGTATAAGTATTCAAATACTACCTCAAGACACGGGGGTTGAGTTATCAGTAAAAATACCAAGTGGTATAATTATTATATCTCAAGTATATAACTCTTCCCTAATTAACATTTGTGGAAAGAATCTCCAAAAAAAACTTGTTATACTACCTTTAGTGGAATTCAATGCTATATTGGGCATGGATTTACTATCTTTATATATATACAACATTAACTTCTAGGATATTTAAATCACTTTCCATATCTCAAATCATCCTATGATTCTATACAAGTGAAAGGAGAATAATAAATCTTCTTTGGAAAATCTTTCTAAAGAATGGATATTATTGCATTATGAGTAAGCATATCTAGCTCAAATGACTGAGAAAAAGGAGATGATCATATTTTAATACATTCCCATTATAAAAGAATATCCATATTTATTCCCCAAATAGTTACCTAGTTTTCCTCCTGATCGATAGGTTGAGTTATCTATTGATCTCAGACCTGAATCTCTCCCCATTTCTAAGAGTCCCTTTATAATGACCCCCATTGGATTAGAATAATTGAAGAAGAAAATGAAAGAAAATTTATACAAGGGTTTCATATGCCCAAGTTCTTCACCATGGGGTGTTCCATTTCTCATCATCAATAAGAAGGATGTGTCATTGTGTCTTTTAATTGATTATCATGAAATCAATAAGATCATGATAAAGAGAAACTATCCCCTACCATAGTTTGATGACTTGTTTGATCAGCTTGATGGGTCCCAGTAATTCTCCAATGTAGATCTTTGGTCAGGATATCATCAATTGAAGGTGATTAAGGAGTATATTCCAAATATTTACTTTCATAAAAGACAAAAAGATTATGAGTTCATAGCAATTCCATTTAGGCTCACAAATACTCCAACAATTTTCAGGGAATTGATGAATAAATTCTTTAGATATTACCTTGAGAAATTTTTGTTTATAATTATAGATTATATTCCCATATACTCTAAAATCAAGGAGGAATATGAGGAGTATTTGATTATCATGATAAAGACTTTGAGAACGGAGAAGTTATATACAAATCACTATAAATGTGACTTTTAGATGGATAAAGTAGCATTATTAAGGCATGTTATCACAAGTATGGGGATATTTGTAGATCCTTTAAATACAAATAAAATTGGGGAATTACCTATGCAAACATCTATAATATATATCCTTAGTTTCCTTAAATTAGGTGATTAATGTCAATGATTTTTAAATAACTTATCACAATTTTCAAACCCACTAACAATGCTAACTTAGAACAAAGTAATGTTTTTTGGGACTGATAAACATGAATATATTTTCAAATAGTGTAAGAATAGGATAATCACTACACCTATACTATAAAACTCAAGTGGGGATGATTTTGTGATCTATTGTGATGCTTCATAAAAGGTATTGGGTTGTGTACTCATACACAATGATAATTGATAGCCGATGCCTCAAGATAGTTGAAGGTTCATGAGAAAAATTATCGGACACATGATCTGGAGTTAGCTATGGTAATATTTTCATTTAATATTTAGAGGAATTATCTATATTGATAGAATTTTTATTTATATAAAAATCATATGATAATAAAGTATATATTCAAATAGAAGGAGCTCAACATGTGCCAATATAGATGGTTATAAATGATCAAGGACTATGAATACTCAATCCATTACCATCTTAGGAAGGAAAATAAAGTGGTAGATGATATAAGTAGAAAAGATCTTAAAACCTTATCAATTATGAGAATTCATAAGGATACAATATTCTTAGAAATGTAAAGGATACAAATTAGAATAGTAAATGAAGTTATAATGTCATACCTTTCACAAATGATCGCTCAACCATCTATTCTGAATAAGATAGAGAATAATAAAAGAGAGGATATAGAGATAAAAATTAAGGTGGATGAAATAATGAAGGTGTTTCATGAACCCTCCCCACAAAGATACCACAATAAGGGGAGATAGGTAGTGACTAACCGAGCCCCACCTCCAGTAGACCCAAGTTAGTGACTAGCACTGAGGGTATTGTAAACATGAAAAAATGAGAGGCATTACCCTCTAAGTGAAACATATATAAGAGAGAGATAAGAAGGATAAAAAAACCAAAACCATATTACACATACACACACATAAAGAAAAACCAAGTGAAAAACTGAAAATTCATACAGTACTAAACAACTAAAAGGAAAACTAAAAGTACTAAAATGGTAAAGAAGATTGTGATCATGAAGCCCAAGAAACTCCTACAAAATCCCAAGATAGAAATATCTATCCCAATCAACAAAATTATTTGTAATACTTGAAAAATAGTTTATATATATTTAGGGTGAGCATAATAGTATACTTAATAAGATCCTCCTTGGAGCCTCTCATGTAAAAAATAAAGAAAGCATGCTAAATGATAGTGAACAACAGTGAATCTAACTCATAACCTAAATAGGTATACTATGTTCCCAGCCTCACCATGGAAAACTCTCACAAAGTATCACATATAATAGATTATATAATATCATAATAAAATATCAAGGGTACCATGTTCCCACTTCCCCACTGGTTTTATTCTCTTCCCTAATGTCGTATGTCCTGAGCATCTCTCTAAAAAAGTAAGTTGTCTTAAAAAAACCTGGGCAAGGAACCAACACATGAAACTCATGCATCAAATAACCACACCACCCCATATCAAAAACCAAATAGTAACCAAGTATTTTTCAGGATCCACCATATCCCATATGACGCATATCAAACATTGGGTTTTATGTCTCAAGAAATTATAGCCCATACACCGAGTAAGTACCTCAAGACATCACAACCTATACACATCATACCTATAAAAATAATTTGGATGCTATATTAGGTAATATATGTGTGTAAAATAAACACAATCCATCATGGACCTCTATACATATATATGGGGAAAACTAATCATCATGCACACCAGCACAAGTTACTACCAAGAGAATAGAGTAGGGCCAGAGGGGGATAGTCAACCATCCATCCTCCCACCATGATGTTGGGGAAAATACCCTCTTAGATTCCACTGGGTGTTAGTTTCCCTAGCTGACATGGGAGGGGAAACATATAAAATCAAAGAATATACATGATATAATAAATATCATAACTACACTATGGGCACAACTTAGTCATAGATTCAAGTGTATCTAATATCACCTGGATTCCCGACTACCACTGCAAATACCAGATATCCTATAAGCACACAAGAATATAAAGAGATACATTAATTACTTATTTTATTATAAATTCACATTACATTAATTAATTAATTATCTATTAATTAACCATTAAAACTATTCCACATTTCATTGCATTGTATTACATTACATCATTAGAGTAAAGTCCATTCCCTTTAGTCATAAGTCCAAACTGAGGACCTGGTTTATCGAGATCTATATCTTTTAATCATTAGAATTACATCATCAATGAACCCCATGGGTTAAACATTAATTTAATCATCATTAGAATCATTCCATATCTAGGTACTCTAGGAAAACCATCCTAAGATACCACCAGGAGAAAACATACAACCAAGCCCCTCCAAAAACCTCAAGTAGTGGGGAAAGGAATGCAGATAAAAACAATAAACTCATCTATCAACCATTAAATAGATTCAAGTGAGCCTACCTGATCTAGTAAATCATCAATTAGTAATCCTATCTTTAACCTATTCCATCACCTCTGGTTCCATCTTTGACACCCACATTCATATACTGATGCATATCTCTATCATAGGTTCCATTTTCTTTCACGTCATTCGAGCCTCCCTACCCACATATCACAAAAACCATCCTAGGCTCATCCATCCCAAGCTCACACACATCCAGGACTGACTACTCGATATCACACATAATCCCTCCAAGCTCAAACATACTAGGCTCACAACACAAGATCATATCCACATTACATGTAGTATGAACAAATAAGCAAGTAATAGGGAAACTATGCCCTCAAACAGGGCATTTAGCCTTCTCATGCAAATTAGCTCTCAGGAATCCAAAACAAGCACTTGGCCTTCTCAATAAAATGGAAAAAATAACCCCCTAGAAAAAAATATTTCTCACAGAAATAGTTCTTATTCCATCTTGAATTAACCGATTCATTTATTAATAGGTTCTAAATATGAACAAACTAAGTCATCAAGCAATAACAAGCTATCAAAGGAAAAACATGGTCTTAACATTTATTCCAGTTTAGAAAACCTCGAGAAATTCCATTCTAAATTAACATGAATTTTATTTGTTATCAAAATATCATTAACATGATTCAGGTTCATTAACCAATTTTTATCAATTCCAATAATCATATGGAAGATCAATTCAATTGAACATGCACATTGCATAAATTTTATTAAAATCAAATTACATTAACAACCAGATTAAAATCATGTCTCTTTAATCCTTCTTAATCTAATTAATTATCAATTAATTCTATCATTACATTATTTGACAATTTACATCAAGAACAACATGTTAATCAGTAGCATAAACAAACATTTTAACAAGAAAGGCATAGATATCACACTATCTAGAATTTCATGAGGTGAACTACTATCATGGTATAAAGAAAAAACATTTCCAATGTACAATTACTATCCAATTTCTTTAATTTAGTTCAATAATTATTTGGTCAATTTCATTACCATCCAAAGGGATAAATCATGGTCAATTTATGATTTCATGTAAATAAATAAAATCAATAAATCCCATAATTTAAAAACTTTCAATGTTCTTCGCATGAGAACATACCAACAAAACATATCTCTAATCACCCCTCCCATAATAACTGCATCTATATGAGGGTACCATAACACAAATACATAAAAAATCAAGAAAAAACCATTAGAAACATGGGTGGTCAAACACCATATCATGGTGAGAAGAAATAGGAATAAAGGAGGCCAAATTAAGGAGAAACCACAACAAACAGATATAGAACTCTCCTTAGATCAACTAGGGTCACCATAGATTAAAGACAGATTCCCAAGGATCAATCCCTATCAAAGGAATCTCAAAACAACAAGGATAGAGCTGTTAGATATCCTAGAATGAGAGTGAGAGAGATGCTGGCCATATGGTATGGAGAAATACTCAAGTGAATGAAACATTTAAAGATATTTAACATTATGGATTTACATGATGTGTAATTCTAATTCACATATTGTAATACTCGAGGTTTGGTTTTCACTATAAAAAATGTTGCCTTTTTATTATTTAACCATGATTAATTAAATGTCATGAACCAGCACTACACACGTTGTGAACCTCAGTTACATGGAATGTAAGGAATGCACAGCGTGTAATCTACCTACTTCCATAATTTTATAGATAAACCCCTCAAAACCTCTTCAAAACCTCCTCTGAGCTCCACTAGCCTCAGAAAATCAAAAAGGGTTAGATCACATGGATCCAAGACCTTAAATTAGATACATCTCAAACAATTCTCATCCTTGAGAATCCAAAATTAAACAAAGATAAAAACGAAAACAGGTCATCTGAAAAGAACCCTATGAGATACCTCTCAAAGGTCTCTCTGCCATATGAGCTCAACCCCCTCACTCAGAGGAAACAAGTGAAAAACATGATTTTTTTCAAAAATATCCTAAACACTCTTCTGGGGGAGATAACTCTAAAATGTGTGTAAATCCACAACAAGCAAAAAGAGGAAACCACCTCACAAACCAAAAAGGATCAATGACCACAAGATAACATCATTACAAGAGAAGAGATAAACATTAAAAATCTCATGGTACTGAGTGAAAATATATGACTCTCATTCTTATGTACTCTCCTCCATGCCATTGTGCCACCACAAGACATAAATAAATGGAATAGCATGACCACACAACACCTTCTCCTGGAAGTCTTGGATCTCCACAGGCTTCTCCTTAAAGGTCATGTCATTGTCAACATCGATCTCATCCCAATTGATGATGTGAGAGTCATCATGAAGATAATTACAGAGTTGCAACACATGAAAGACATCATGTATACGAATCATTTATGGGGGAATTGTTATCCAATATGCCTTGCTCCAACATGATCCAACAACTCAAAAGGAATAACAAATCAAGGATAAATCTTACTCCCACAGACAAAAATTTTCTTCCCATGATGAGGAGTCACCTTTAAGAACACATGACCACCAACCTTGAACTCTGAAGGTCTCCTCCTATGATGAGCATAGGATTTCTGGAAATCATGTGTTGTTTTCATCCTCTTACAAAATACTTGAACCATATCTGTCATATTCTATACAATTTATGGCCTGATAATTGCTACCTCTCTGACCCGAGTCTAGAAAAAACAGAGAATAGATAGGTCAAATGTACAAATATTAAAATAGAACCATACTAATGGTGTAGTGTAAACTATTTTTGTAAGAAACCACAACCAAGGGAAGTTTCCTCCCCCACAACCCTCCAAAATCAATAACACAAGAGATTAACATGTCTTAAAGAGTTTGGATGGTCTTCTCTATCTTAATACCATTTTCGGATGAAAAGAAGTGCTATGTAATAACTAAGAACCAAATGAATTTTGGAGAGATCTCCGCACCCTAGAGGTAAAATGAGGATCTTGATCATAAATGATCATCGTCAAGACTCCATGGAGTCACACCACCTCCTCTAGATACTTCCTCAAGAAAACCTCCACTGAGATCAAATCCCTAATCACTATAAAGTGGGATGATTTTGTAAAATGATTCACTATCACCCATATAACATCATATCCTCCCTAAGATCGAGGAAAACAGATAATGAAGTCCATAAAGATTTCCTCCCACTTCCACTGAATAATATTTTAATAGCTAGATAAATCCATTATGAACACAATACTTGACCTTCACTATATGGTAGACCAAACATCAAGAACTAAACTATGAAATAGCACACTTCAACCCAGGACACCAAAATAGACCTCTCAAAGCTCAGTACATCTTGGTCATACTAGAATATACCACCAAAGGTGAACTATATAACACCCAGAGAACCATCTCATGAATTTCCAAAGGAATGAAAATCATTCCACATAACAACACCCGTTTCTATCCGCCCTCAGAACAACCATCGGGGGAACTACCAAAAACAAATCTGCCTCTCTAGACCTTCACTTTAGAATCCCAAAACAGAACAAATATTCTCTACATGATCCTCCTTAGATAAATATTACATGATGTTTCCATCAATGAAAACCACCATGAACTTATCAAGAAACTTTCTGAAAACTATTTTCATCAACCCCATGAACACATATGGAGCATTTTTCACACAGAATTACATCACAATAAACTCATAATGCCTATGATGATAATATAAAGCAGTATTCTGAATATACTCATCCTTCACCCGAATATGTTGATATCTATATCCCAAATCAATATTTGAGAACCAAATTTCTCCTTTCAGTAGATCAAATAAATCATCAATATGTGGAAGAGGATAGTGGTTCTTCACTATCACATAATTCAAGTGATGATAATTAGTACAAAGCTATAAACTACCATCAACCTTCTTCATGAACAAAACTAGTGCACCCAAAGGTGACACAATAGAACAAACAAAACCTCACTACAACAGGTTATTGAGTTTTACCCATAGCTATCATAACTCATAATGCTCTATACTATATAGATAAATCGATATAGGAGGCATGTATGGCTATAGCACTATCCAAAACATGATATCCCATTAAGGGGGTAATGCTACAACTTATTCTGGAAAGAAATCATGGTATTCTTACAAAAACTTGAGAAACACCTACTGTTGAACCTATGATGAACTCAAAATCATCTTAGACATCATATATGATAAGGAAGGAACACCCCGCTAACCCATTTGAGGGTATCAGTCTACAAAAAACACCATTCGTTGTCCACTAGCTTTACAAAACACAACCCACCTCTTAAAGAAATCTATAATAGCCTACACTGAATACAACCAATAAATTACAATGATGATTTTATATGGATGTATCTGTAAACATAAGAAATCTCCCCAAGAGCAGTGCTACCCTGACACTAGATCATAGTCTCTACATACTTCATACAAGTCATCTCGACCTCTAACTAGAGTAGTCATTTCCAAAGGCACTAGAAACCTCTCTACCACATGTCCCAAATCCAGTATGAGGGTAGGTGATATAATGGAGTGAATCACTCATAAATAAAAAAAGCATGAAACCAAGTATAAAACAATAAAAGGGTACCTCGAACAATGTTTGGATCATCTGGAGTTGGTAATTCTAATGCATGAAGCTAACCGCAACCTACTCTATGACCTCTCTGACCCTGCTGATGACCACCTCCATGGTCAGGCTCTACTCTTTGAGGATGAGGAGAATATATGGTCTGTCCTCTACCTATCCCATATCCACTCTTCTAATACCAAAACGGAGCACCCTAATACTATTAACTCAATTGAAACTACCTTAATGGAGGAACTTGGAGTGAAACAACTAGCACATGCTAACTGCTCAGAAACTTTGGGCACTCCCACTACTGATGAAATTGGCCTCTATAAGAAAAATAGGTGTATGATCCACTGGAATAACTCTGATAATATATTCCCCCTGAAAAATGAGATAATAAGGGCAGGAAATTACCCTCAGATGATCGAAAACTTTTCTATCCTGACAACAAGGAACCCTGAACCAAAACTATACTTCATGTGGAATCATAATGAATCTACTCTCATGATGAATCATATATAAGTAGTGTCATCTCAAAAACCTTTACTATTTCCAGCACCTAGAGATACTTTTCATCATAAATGGGGTGTCTTGGTGCTATATCTCTGGATACAAAGCCTCCTGAAATTCCTTTCCCTAGCCTCCTCATTTAGAAACAGGTATAAAGCATATCACAGAAGGGTCCTGAAATAGATCCCAAACTCTCACACATTGTAGCTCCCCTACCAAAGGATAATAAGCTACTAGAAACAGGACACCTTCTTGATCAAAGAAAAAAAATCTTCTCGGAACTGGTCTCTAAACTTCTCCCATGAGACTATTGGATCCTCATGATCCCCAAGGAAAAAGAATCACCACTACATCACTACTCTATATAGCATCATCACAGACAACGAAACCTAGTGTTCATGCTAAGAACAAATCGAACTGAAAGCTATATCAACCTCATCCAACAAGTCCTCTTTGATTTAATTTGAAACAAATCTCTCATACTTCTACAGACTCTATAGCTGAAACTCTCAAAGTGTTCACCAATTGTTTTCATCATCAAATTCTACTTTGCAGAGATCTTATAGAACATCCTTATGAACATATTCGGTGTGAACCTGAAAAAAACATCAAACTAGATCCATACATAAAAAAAGAATAAAAAATTAGATCTCCTAAACCTATAATATGGAATACTTAACATTAATTAATTAATTAATTATCTTGTTTGTGGTTTTAACCTATCCCAAAGTCTACCCATTTCAAACACAGGCATAAAGAATAATGATGCATGATCCTTCCCTAGGTATCTACCCTAGAACCAATATCACTTAGTTTAGTGGGCTCAATAAACAAAAAGGTCTATTCCTCAGATCATAGGGGTCCCTAAATACCCATGTCTCAGTCGGTCTGCTATGTTTACATTTCTCACTAAACTTAGCGATATCATTTCTTTACCAACCCATACAACCTCACATGTGCCTAACTCCAAACTCTATCCTATACCTCAAAACTAATCCTTTGATACCACTCTTTCATGACCCCCTCCCCACAAAGATACCACAATGAGGGGGGAATGGTGGTGGTTTATCAAGTCTTTCTTCCACTAAGCCTTGAGTTGGGAACTGACACCAAGGGTATAGTAAACATGCAAAAATGGGAGGCATTACCCTATAAGAAAAACATTCTGAAGAGAGAGATAAGAAGGATAAAAAAACAAACACTTGATTAGACATATATATATAAACCAAGTGAAAACATGAAATTTTATATAGTACTAAACAACTAAAAAAAACTAACAGTACCAAAAAGGTAAAGGCGACAACGACCATGAAGCCCAAATATCTCATGTTTAACCCCAAGCTAGAAATATCCATCCCAAACACCAACTTTCTTAGCGGACCTAAAAAATAGTTTATATATACATAGAGTGAGCATAATAGTATACTCAATAGGATCCTCCCTAAATCCTCTCATGAAAAATATAAAGAAATCATGCTAAAGAATAATAAAAAATAGTGAAACCAACTCATCACCTAAACATGTATACTAATTTTCCAACCTCACCATAGATATCTCTCATAAAGTATCACATATAAGAGAGAATATAATATAATAATAAAACATCAAGGTTACTCCTCTCTTGCTTCCCAACTAGTTTTCCACTCCTCACTATAGGAAAATGACCATTTCATGGTGTTTTTTTGGAAATGGCAGCAGCTTAAACTACCGCTATATGATTCTGCGGTGGTTTCAAAAAACTGCCGCTAAAGTGTGTGTTGGAATACAACACTCAGTAGTTTCCTCAATTTAGTGGCAGTTTATGGTAACTATCATAGTGGGTGTATTTTTCGGAGGTTTTTCCCGGTGAAACTGATATTTTTTTAGTGGTGGTTATAACCGCCTCTAAAAAATATCAGTTTCGTTAGAAAAAATGGATACTAATTTATTGTCCATAGAGGCGGTTTTAACCACCGTGGATAGAAAAATACCATAATTGTAGCGGCGGTTAAAACCGCCTCTAAAGCCATATTTACAAAAAAAAAATACAACTGATACTGCATGCCAATTACTAATACCCTGAAAAAAACCATTCTAGTTGATATAACATATAACACATCATAACCAAAACACATCGTAACCACCCTGCATCACATACACCACCACACATCATAACCACTGCACATCACAACAACCAAACATAATTTAGTTTCTATAAGGGTTTTTATCTTAATTACTAAATTATTATGAAGGGTATTCACACAAAAATACAATATTGCATGGGAAACCAATTTAATAGTTTGATATATATTCTTAGTTTTTTTAATATGTGGTGAGGTTATAAAAACATACATAGAATGTTTTATAAAAACCAAAACAACAAAATATCTCAAAATAATTCATAATTGGAAAACCATGTAAGTGTGTCTGTATAAGAATAAATAGAAATAGTAAGTAAAAATCATGCGATTTCTCCCTTACCCTTAAAATTCAATTAATATTTTTCATTATCTTTATTAAGATGATATGTACCATTTAACAAAATAAATAAAAAATCATGATATTTCAAAATGTACATATAAATAAGAGGAGATGAAGGATCCCCAACCATGACTGAATCTTCAAGGAGAAATAAATAAGAACCAAGGATAAACCACCAATGATCTCAAGTAAATCAATATTTAATCCAATGAATAATAAGACTCCATCAAAAACTACCAAAAAAATAGGAGAATTACCACCATAATTAACTCTTGAATATAATAGAAAGATAATAAAGGAGTAAAGGGGGAAGAGAGGGATACCGTGAATCAAATAACTTCAATCTAAATTATCCAATATGATCCAAGTGGTTTGGAACACCAAGGATGGTGACTGGAGAAGGGGAGGATGAGTAAGGGTCAACCAAGAATTGATGTAAAGTCTAAAATTCAAAACAACGAGGTAATAAAAATCCTATGTATAAGTGAATCACACTAGACTCTACCAAAACATGGTTAATATCTAAAACTCATGTGGTGGGCTTAGTAAAAGTGTGATATATAACCCTCATTGTCGTTTTATCTTTTTTCCCATTATAAATGAAATTTGGCCTCCCACAAATCTTAGATCATGGAGTGGTATAAGCCATAGTGGTTATTTTATATTCTTCCATGTATAGAATCCATGACATAGTTCCCATTTTCTAACCATTTTACCCTCACCATGCCCAAGGCTACAATGTGGTGAGCTTGGATTTCCTATTTTGGATAGGTGGTCCTCTGATATTCCATACCCACCCAAGGGCATTTCAAGATTCTCATGGTGCATAGGAAAACCACTAGGACAACACGCATAACACCATGTCATCCCCAAGTCATGGTTATATATCCCATTTTACACAAGAGAATGCCCAAAATAAAACTACCTCCTTCATATCCAGACAAGTCATTACACAAGCCGTAGTGGCCTTCAAAAGGATAAAACACCACCTCAAACATCAAAATCACCACAAAAATCTCCCTTAACATCCCTAAGACTTGATAATTCACAAAGGGAAGTTTATAAAGGGTATATACCATTACAATCATTCTATTTATTTTGGTTTCCCTATTATTTCTCAATTCTAAGTCAAGGTGATCATATTTTCCCCAAAATTATAAGAACTATGTAACGCCCTGACCCCAGCTACCCAGAGTCGGTGCATTACTTCGTAACATTGGCATGATCACAAGAAAGATCAAATCCCGAAAGACCGATTGGTTTAGTAGCCTTGGAAACACTAGATATAATCATAAAGTTTTACATTACATTTCAAAGTGAAAAACTACTACAACAACAAAGTCTTCATATCCACACTATTAACCCCTCATAATATCCCTGCAAGTCATTCATAATTTACTTCTTCATTACCTGGGAAAAATAAAACATAGAAAAGGGGTGAGCTCAAATGCCCAGTAAGGATAACAATATAGCGGAACATTCAAAAATAAGCATAAACATTTAAGGAAATGAATTACTAAAACAAAAGCCTTTTAAACTTGAACTTCAACATAGTATGGAAAAAGTAAAATGAAATAATGCCATTTACTTGTTCACATGGATATTCTACTAATCGAATAATCACATGCAAAATCAATAACCACTTTCATAATGTTGGAATGCATAATTCCAGACTATCATAACCACATAGCCAAGGCCTTGTGCCAAGACTACAAATAAGATTTTGTCAAGGCCTTGTGCCAAGACACTAGTTTGTCTCATGAGACCTACCGATGCATCGAGGAGCTATAGCGGGCTCCACCCGTCACTTATTAAGTCCAATGCATTCCCATATGAAAAGGTTTAAACATAACATAAACATTCGTATTAAAACTAGCATACGAAATGTCAATAATTTCACCATAAACTATGAATGGTATAAAAATAGCACATCCACAGTCAAACATATCACAAAACCTTCAATACAATATACAAGTTTTGTATCATAATAAATCAACTTCAAATAATCTTAAAATCCATCAAAGGATGTTGACATAGATGAAATCAAAATTCTTTTTAAAGAAATATCTCCTTTTATTTTGAAAACATTTAAGATCCATATAAAATAAAACATTTTATTTGAAAATATTCTTATAAGCTTGTAAGGAAATCTTCGACGATTTTATAACGGCGGAAAATAACCGCACCCGCCGTATAAGTTAAAAAAAACATTCTTACCTCAATTCTGTCGAAAAGGTTAAAAAGGACCTTGTTTTGAAAATGACGGAAAGATTCCTTTATAAACCTCTTATAAAAAGTCAAAAAGGGTATAAATGACTTTAACTCATATTCTAGTAAATATTAAAAATGTTTTGAAATACATTTTTAAGAAACATGGATGTGGATGATAAAGAGATCCCAGTAGATTATTACATATAAACAACCTCGGATAATGAAGAGATTGTGAAATAACCCTTACCTTGAACTTTTCCTTGGTTGGGGTAGGTTAACCTCCTGTATAATGGTGAAATAATTGTTATTAAATTGTACAAGAATCATATACATTAATATGATATCATATATGATCTTTTAACATTGCTTTATTAATAATATCTTAGTATTATCGTCGTTTCGGGTGATAATCGATTCGTTCTTCTTAAATGTTTGGTTAGGTGAGACATGTTTGTAATGGATAGATTATATATTATTCATAATCAGAATGATATTAACATTATTTTTAACCCTAAAATGAGAATAATACTTGAATGGATATGATGGAGAACGAATCTTATCGCGTTCGTGGAGACGGTAGTCCGTACGTACGCACGAACGCTACTTCCATTTAATTTTTATTTTAAAAGATTCAAATCCAAATGATACATAGGTATATTACTATTCCAGTATAATATAATATTTTATATATGTAACTTAAGTTCATTAACACCATCCTTTATACGTTCCATGTGTGGTATGAACGAGTCATATCATTTTAAGGGGGCGGTAGTCCGCACTTCCTCAAATGAAATTATCGTATGTATATACAACATGAAACGAATAATGGAATGAAATAAAATGGAATTACAGAAGCTTATATATAAAATATATATCATTAATATCATATTTAATTACAGTGCCATCATAATGGCCACCATGAGAGGTGGTAAGATGTATTTGAACAATCATCGTTTCGTGAGGCGTTAGTTTTCCATCCACAGAAACATTATGTTCATCATCCATTAGATGAAGTTGTGTGTATGTGTAGTTTTAATCCTTCTTATAACAAAATCCTAGTATATTGAGGATACTTGTGTTGTTACAAAAGAAAGGAAATAAAAAGATTTTGGGGGTTGGAGAAGCAAAATAAATGAAAATACTTTAAGAGAAATTGTTACCTTTAATTTAGGTAACTCACTTTGGTTGGAACCAAAGGACTTCTTGAAATGCTTTCTGACTAAGGGGAAGCTTCAAGGAGGAGGAGAAGGATGTGGGGAGATTAGTTGGGCAGATTTTGGACGAGTCAAGTGGCTTGAGAGGTGTGAGGAAAAGAGAAGGAGGGGTGCCCTTTTATAAGAGGGGTGAGGGGCACCTTTGGAAAAGCTAGAAATATTAATTTATAATAAATTCATATTCGGTTTCCAAAGGCTCCAAAGTTGACTATTCAAAGGATGAGGTAGGGATAGGTCGAAAACAACTCATCCAATAGAATTTAGACAGGTTTGGGTACTTATATTAACCTTATCTTTAAGTATTAACTCTAAGTTAATTAGTTTCACTTTTACAATGTCTCTTTGTATTTTTATATAATATGGTTAATAAACTTACTATATACATCCAAGCGACCCCCAAGTGGTCCATTAATGATTAACCTATCATAATATAAGTCTCTTGGCCGAACCTTAGATTTTTAGGAATTTAATATCAATTAATAATATAATATTTGTTTTAAGAACTCTTTTATGTCAATTTTGACACTATTCAATAGTTGATTTTTGTGAAACTCATAACAGATTGATTACTTCGAACAAAGTCAATTAAATCAATCCTAATATATCATATTATCCTAGAAAATTAGTTTAATTCATTAAAAGTTTCATATTATATTTATTTGGGTATTTATAATATCAATTATTTTAATTTTTTACTATTATAGTAATTACTGCATCATAATTGTGTCATATATAAAATAACTTATTTAATGTCTAAAAATTATAAATAAAATATCATTATGTAGGAAATCTTTTTAGAGTTCTAATTAATATTTATAATCGAAAATACAACATGTATAACCCTATGTAAAAATTGTTCTTCTAAAAGATGTAAGCTTATGCCATTTTTATTTTTATTTAAGCTTTATTAATGTAAAGTGTCCCTACCACATACAAGTGGCTCCAAGGGGTCCCCAAATTGACCCAAGGATGCTCATGGTCGGGTATGTGTCCACCAATAAGGTTAGGACACGTTTTAGGGAAATTTGTATTATTATAATATTATTTTTTAACCCTTATTTACCGGATTTACCCTTTAACCATGGTAAATAAAATATTTACCACAATAACTATTCAAAATGTCTAAAAATAAAAGTTACCTATTTACACAATTTGAACATCCTGATTCCAAATATGGAATCCATTTTCCTAAATTCAAAACACAAAAGTGTTAGAAATTAATTTAAAATTAATTCCCGCTGTCAAAACAAAAAGCGTGTTTTTAAGAGATAATAACTATAAAAAGATTGACACTTGTTTATGTTCGGTTTAATTGTAAAATTATGTCCAATGACCAACATTATATTAAATGGTAAAAATATATTCTAAATATAATTTAAAACCACTCAAATTCACAATTTATCACTATTAATTATTTTGATTAAAAAAGTTGTTTTTAATTAAAATTTGGTAATTTTCACTATTCATCAAAATATGAAAGTTATCCGAAATGTACCAAAATTTCACCTTAGGATAAATTCGATATTCCGAATCCAAAAATGAAGTCCATTTTAAAATATAAAATATATATAATTTCAAAAAGTAGGTATTACTATTCATAACGGCTAGTTTGATTGGTTACGGTGTGTTAGAACTCGGTGTTGCGTACAACACACGCTAGCGTACCGTGGAAGCTTGGGATGTTTCATTTTAAATTTTTGATGTCCCCATTTAGTCAAAAAGTTTAAAATATAGTATCTAAAAAGGGTTCAATATTAAAATTTGGTAAAAGTGAAATACTGAAAATGAATTTATTCTTACATTATGTCTAAGAAACTCATAATATGGATTCTAAAATTATAAGGATTATATAAAGTTTAAAATTTAGTTAACACTATTCATAACCTCTTTTGAACAGCTTTTTTGGTAAGTCATGGTGCGATTGAACTTGGTGTTGCGTGTAGTGAAAGTTATTGAATTATTTTGAAGAAATAACACACTATAAAATCTTGGGGTGTTACATTCTCCCCTCCTTCAATAAATTGCGTCCTCGCAATTTGAAATTGTTCTTCAAAAATATAAGGTTGAAAATAGAAAATATATTTGTGGGAAAACCCACATCGGAAATTGGGTTACTAAAATTTAGTCTTAATATGAGGAAAAGAGAAATCAAAGGGTCACCACCAAATTATGATCTCGATTAGGAGAACATTGGTGGCAATTAGAGACATATAATTGGAGGAAAAACGTAAATATTTATAGGTGGTGATTGAGGTCGTCAATCACAAACAAGTGTAAAATTGAGGTCCTTAAATTCATCAATCTATGATGATTTGAAATACCATCGGTTCAACAAAACATAGGGTATTAGGATAACACATTTTTGACGTTTCAAAATATCTTAGTTGAAATCCCACATTGAAAAATGAATTAATGAGGCCTCTATTTAAAATAAAGAGTGGAAAGTATGAAGATTACCGAAAATAACACATACTAGGGTTCCATGTAGGAAAATATGGATATGGAAGAAAAATATAACCATCAATTATCTGATGGAGAGTGGTAGAGAACATGGCTATGAAAAGGCCAACAATCCCAAAGCCATAAATTAGTGATGATTTAAGGTACCATCTAGGACAACATTTTTGTTCTAAGTTCTTTTTATTAATGTTGAGGAATTTATTTATGAGATTGGATAAGATCATAAGGAGATATACTTACTTTATAATTAGAGTTTTATCCATTAATAAATTTCTACCACAAACTCATCTTTCACTCTAAAAGATAATAGAATGTAAAAAAATTCTATTTACACTATTCGTATAGGGTTCCAAAATAAACGAATTTATAATTCATCTACAAGATCTTTTAATAAAAACTACATTATTTAATCCAGGACATCTCGTGGGCCAGTGGTAGGTGATACACCCTTGTCGCCCTTCGGTTGCGGGTTCAAGTCTGACAGCCTTGCCGGACGCGACGGGTTGCCGCCCGACTTCTGGGTTGTCCTTTTATGGCAATCCAAAATAATGCAAACTAGAACTATCCAAAATACTTTTTTCCAAACTCACAGTCCAACATTTATAAGGAAGGTAAGAATAATGTAGATCCTTTTTACCCCATAATAGCATATGAATACCTTCATCTTGTATTCTTTTAATACACTGAAACATCCTGAATTACCATATTCCTTATTGATTACATTCATGCTCCCCTATTCCATATAGAATGATGGATATACTTCATCAATCCAAAAATGTTTTAAACCCCAACAATAATGTAATATACAGATCATAAATCAGTTCCAAGGTAGTCAAGAATATCCAATATAATTTATCCAAATCAATCATGTATTATTCTAAAATCACTAACTCGGTATCAGAACCATATTATGGTTTATCTTTCTCTCAACCATATATTTTCCAAAAATTTATCCTGCTATTGAGTCACTTTTCTTTGTTCCACACAATCTCAAGTCCTTAATGAAATAGTACTGCAGTACAATCCTTATATACTCCATAATCATTATAACAAGTACATTGTTGATACAACACTCAATTGACATAATCAACATAAGAACTCTAATCATTCCTCTTCATCTGTGGTAGTATCATAACTTGATTATTATCCAATAGCATCATTTGCGGCATAGTCTGATGACTAGAACATAGGTTCGCGTAGTGTCCAAACTCCTTGAAAATGAAGCATTGTACATTTGAAACCATTTTCTTACCCTTGCAGTCACGTACTTTGTGCCCTTTTCCTCCACACTTATAACAAACTCCCATTCCTTTCAGGCAAGTTCCAGGGTGTTTCTTTCCACAGTTACCACATATGGGAAAATTCTTCTTTTCCCTCTTCCCTTTATCCATCTTTCTCTCTTCCATCCTTTTCTTCTCTTGCTTACCTTCAAAGCCATAAGACTCAGTAAACTCTTTACTTATCTTATCAACACATGATATTATTTCTTCATATGATGATAATACATGGGAGACTATTTCTCTTATAAATTCTAGCTTAAGACCATGAAAGATATGATCCTTCCTTCTCTTTGGATCATGTGCATTTCTGGAGTTCTCATTCCTTCTACTGGGCGCCATTTCTAAACAATGGCATACACTAGATCAGTTTATGAATGAAAATACATAATCCCATACTTATAAAACACTTAACATAAATTGAACTATTTATGGATATAATCCATAATCATAAGAATATTTTCTTTGAAGAAGTATATACTCATAATCCATTCAAAATGATTTGTAAAGAAAATGAGAGTTATCCTAAGCATATCCCCCGGGAGTGTCGTAACCAAGAGTGCAGCAAGGCCCGTTGTCGTGCACCAGTTCCCGTTCGAGTCTAGCTCAAAGCGGTGTTTTCGGGTTTTACCCCTAGGTACATCTGTGCCAGAGCCGCCTCTACCTGCTCGTATCCATACAGGGATGTATTTCTCAGAAAACTCACAAAATCTCTACAATACCAAAATTCTAGGAAGTTCTTCTATACTAATCCTCAAAGTTCATCTTAGGTTTACGTGCTCTAATCAGAGTTTATCTAAATCTAGCTTCCAAGGTTTGTACTAAACTTCCTTTGATACCAACTGTAACGCCCTGACCCCATCTACCCAGAGTCGGTGCATTACTTCGTAACATTGGCATGATCACAAGAAAGATCAAATCCCGAAAGACCGATTGGTTTAGTAGCCTTGGAAACACTAGATATAATCATAAAGTTTTACATTACATTTCAAAGTGAAAAACTACTACAACAACAAAGTCTTCATATCCACACTATTAACCCCTCATAATATCCCTGCAAGTCATTCATAATTTACTTCTTCATTACCTGGGAAAAATAAAACATAGAAAAGGGGTGAGCTCAAATGCCCAGTAAGGATAACAATATAGCGGAACATTCAAAAATAAGCATAAACATTTAAGGCAATGAATTACTAAAACAAAATCCTTTTAAACTTGAACTTCAACATAGTATGGAAAAAGTAAAATGAAATAATGCCATTTACTTGTTCACATGGATATTCTACTAATCGAATAATCACATGCAAAATCAATAACCACTTTCATAATGTTGGAATGCATAATGCCAGACTATCATAACCACATAGCCAAGGCCTCGTGCCAAGACTACAAATAAGATTTTGTCAAGACCTTGTGCCAAGACACTAGTTTGTCTAATGAGACCTACCGATGCATCGAGGAGCTATAGCGGGCTCCACCCGTCACTTATTAAGTCCAATGCATTCCCATATGAAAAGGTTGAAACATAACATAAACATTCGTATTAAAACTAGCATACGAAATGTCAATAATTTCACCATAAACTATGAATGGTATAAAAATAGCACATCCACAGTCAAACATATCACAAAACCTTCAATACAATATAGAAGTTTTGTATCATAATAAATCGACTTCAAATAATCTTAAAATCCATCAAAGGATGTTGACATAGATGAAATCAAAATTCTTTTTAAAGAAATATCTCCTTTTATTTTGAAAACATTTAAGATCCATATAAAATAAAACATTTTCATTGAAAATATTCTTATAAGCTTGTAAGGAAAGCTTCGACAATTTTATAACGGCGGAAAATAACCACACCCGCCGTATAAGTTAAAAAAACATTCTTACCTCAATTCTGTCGAAAAGGTTAAAAAAGACCTTGTTTTGAAAATGACGGAAAGATTCCTTTATAAACCTCTTATAAAAAGTCAAAAAGGGTATAAATGACTTTAACTCATATTCTAGTAAATAGTAAAAATGTTTTGAAATACATTTTTAAGAAACATGGATGTGGATGATAAAGAGATCCCAGTAGATTATTTCATATAAACAACCTCGGATAATGAAGAGATTGTGAAATAACCCTTACCTTGAACTTTTCCTTGGTTGGGGTAGGTTAACCTCCTGTATAATGGTGAAATAATTGTTATTAAATTGTAAAAGAATCATATACATTAATATGATATCATATATGATCTTTTAACATTGCTTTATTAATAATATCTTAGTATTATCGTCGTTTCGGGTGATAATCGATTCGTTCTTCTTAAATGTTTGGTTACGTGAGACATGTTTGTAATGGATAGATTATATCTTATTCATAATCAGAATGATATTAACATTATTTTTAACCCTAAAATGAGAATAATACTTGAATGGATATGATGGAGAACGAATCTTATCGCTTTCGTGGAGACGGTAGTCCGTACGTACGCACGAACGCTACTTCCATTTAATTTTTATTTTAAAAGATTCAAATCCAAATGATACATAGGTATATTACTATTCCAGTATAATATAATATTTTATATATGTTACTTAAGTTCATTAACACCATCCTTTATACGTTCCATGTGTGGTATGAACGAGTCATATCATTTTAAGGGGGCGGTAGTCCGCACTTCCTCAAATGAAATTATCGTATGTATATACAACATGAAACGAATAATGGAATGAAATAAAATGGAATTACAGAAGCTTATATATAAAATATATATCATTAATATCATATTTAATTACAGTTCCATCATAATGGCCACCATGAGAGGTGGTAAGATGTATTTGAACAATCATCGTTTCGTGAGGCGTTAGTTTGCCATCCACAGAAACATTATGTTCATCATCCATTAGATGGAGTTGTGTGTATGTGTAGTTTGAATCCTTCTTATAACAACATCCTAGTATATTGAGGATACTGGTGTTGTTACAAAAGAAAGGAAATAACAAGATTTTGGGGGTTGGAGAAGCAAAATAAATGAAAATACTTTAAGAGAAATTGTTACCTTTAATTTAGGTAACTCACTTTGGTTGGAACCAAAGGACTTCTTGAAATGCTTTCTGCCTAAGGGGAAGCTTCAAGGAGGAGGATATGGATGTGGGGAGCTTAGTTGGGCAGAGTTTGGACGAGCCAAGTGGCTTGAGAGGTGTGAGGAAAAGAGAAGGAGGAGTGCCCTTTTATAAGAGGGGTGAGGGGCACCTTTGGAAAAGCTAGAAATATTAATTTATAATAAATTCATATTCGGTTTCAAAAGGCTCCAAAGTTGACTATTCAAAGTATGAGGTAGGGATAGGTCGAAAACAACTCATCCAATAGAATTTAGACAGGTTTGGGTACTTATATTAACCTTATCTTTAAGTATTAACTCTAAGTTAATTAGTTTCACTTTTACAATGTCTCTTTGTATTTTTAAATAATATGGTTAATAAACTTACTATATACATCCAAGCGACCCCCAAGTGGTCCATTAATGATTACCCTATCATAATATAAGTCTCTTGGCCGAACCTTAGATTTTTAGGAATTTAATATCAATTAATAATATAATATTTGTTTTAAGAACTCTTTTATGTCAATTTTGACACTATTCAATAGTTGATTTTTGTGAAACTCATAACAGATTGATTACTTCGAAAAAAGTCAATTAAATCAATCCTAATATATCATATTATCCTAGAAAATTATTTTAATTCATTAAAAGTTTCATATTATATTTATTTGGGTATTTATAATATCAATTATTTTAATTTTTCACTATTATAGTAATTACTGCATCATCATTGTGGCATAAATAAAATAACTTATTTAATGTCTAAAAATTATAAATAAAATATCATTATGTAGGAAATCGTTTTAGTTTTCTAATGAATATTTATAATCGAAAATCCAACATGTATAACCCTATGTAAAAATTGTTCTTCTAAAAGATGTAAGCTTATGCCATTTTTATTTTTATTTAAGCTTTATTAATGTAAAGTGTCTCTACCACATACAAGTGGCTCCAAGGGGTCCCCAAATTGACCCAAGGATGCTCATGGTCGGGTAGGTGTCCACCAATAAGGTTAGGACACGTTTTAGGGTAATTTTGTATTATTATAATATTATTTTTTAACCCTTATTTACCGTATTTACCCTTTAACCATGGTAAATAAAATATTTACCACAGTAACTATTCAAAATGTCTAAAAACAAAAGTTACCTATTTACACAATTTGAACATCCTGATTCCAAATATGGAATCCATTTTCCTAAATTCAAAACACAGAAGTGGCAGAAATTAATTTAAAATTAATTCCCGCTGTCAAAACAAAAAGCGTGTTTTTAAGAGATAATAACTATAAAAAGATTGACACTTGTTTATGTTCGGTTTAATTGTAAAATTATGTCCAATGACCAACATTATATTAAATGGTAAAAATATATTCTAAATATACTTTAAAACCACTCAAATTCACAATTTATCACTATTAATTATTTTGATTAAAAAAGTTGTTTTTAATTAAAATTTAGTAATTTTCACTATTCATCAAAATATGAAAGTTATCCGAAATGTACCAAAATTTCACCTTAGGCTAAATTCGATATTCCGAATCCAAAAATGAAGTCCATTTTAAAATATAAAATATATATAATTTCAAAAATTAGGTATTACTATTCATAACGGCTAGTTTGATTGGTTACGGTGTGTTAGAACTCGGTGTTGCGTACAACACATGCTAGCGTACCGTGGAAGCTTGGGATGTTTCATTTTAAATTTTTGATGTCCCCATTTAGTCAAAAAGTTTAAAATATAGTATCTAAAAAGGGTTCAATATTAAAATTTGGTAAAAGTGAAATACTGAAAATGAATTTGTTCTTACATTATGTCTAAGAAACTCATAATATGGATTCTAAAATTATAAGGATTATATAAAGTTTAAAATTTAGTTAACACTATTCATAACCTCTTTTGAACAGCTTGTTTGGTAAGTCATGGTGCGATTGAACTTGGTGTTGCATGTAGTGAAAGTTATTGAATTATTTTGAAGAAATAACACACTATAAAATCTTGGGGTGTTACAACTATGTGTGGATTGATTCCAATTTTCCTGGGATAAATAGTGATTCCTAGATATCCTATCTCAAACCCAACCAAAAAACCGATATCAAATCCTCCACTTTATCTTAGTGACTGGGTTTCTTCATTCACATTGGTTTTCCATCCATAGGGTTGGCATCAAGACAAGTTCATTTCATTTTAAACATTAGTTTAAACTACATTAAATCTCATATAATAAGGTATTTTTCATATGATCTTAAAATATAAATTATTTTAGTCATTTTGACATGATGTTAAACTATGTGATGCATGGTCCATCTTGTAAGACTTGAAACTTCTTAGAGCAGTCTACCTAGTAAGACCTGTCTACCTCTACATATTATCCAAATCTACATAAGGATCCTTAGCATGTGGTTATTTATCCATAAACCTACGTTATGAAAAAAATTAATCATAAAAAATGAATCATGGAATAAAATAATCGACATATATGGTGCATACCAAACTCGAGAAATGAATACATAAAAGGAAACATAAGAAATAAATAAAATGCATAAAAGGAAACATGAGAAATCAAGAAAATGTTAGGTCGTGAAAATGTTTGGTGGAAAATATGTGCCACACATGATATATATACAAACTGACTATTACCATATTTTTTCAACATATCAACAAAACAACTAATCATGGTCTGATGATGAACAGAGATCGTCACCCTCTCCACCTCCATCTCTACTTCCTGCTACCACCTGAAAGAACATTATATTGGAAATTAAATACTATTGTATATTTATTTTTAAACTTAAAACCAATAAAGTTTACAAACTAAATGATTATGATTTTTTGTGATTTACCTACTCACCAACAGTTGATGCAATACCATCGAGGGTAGATTCAATCATCTTCTGATATAAATTAATCAACACTTTCTACAAAGCGAATATCTGAGCCCCCTGGTCATGAATTGTGTTTCATAGAGAAACAATCTCTCTCTGAGTATCTCGGGCTATGGACTGACTACAACTAGGAGTAGATGTATCTACAATCCCCGGTGTCCTACCAAAAAACTTATATGGTATGAGTTCCAAACTCATCCCACGCATTCTACTAGGATGCTCCTTCCCAAGGAATTTAGCAACCGGGTCATCCTGGGAGACTGAGTAAGACTGCACAGGATTGGAATCCCACAGTTATTTAATTTTTACTTATAAATCAAATAGAATTCATATTAGAAGAATTATATATTAACATATTAAAAACGGATAATAAGTTATTCTAATAAAAAATGATTTCATACCCCAACTTCTTTGGTGGACACATTAACAAAACATCCATCATATTTTTGGTGAACATTCAACCACACTTCTGTTTGGGATGCTTCATTCCCTAAACATCATGACTGAATTAAACAATCATAAATAAAAAATTTAATATATTAAATAAATAATATTTTCTTATAAATATGTAAACTAATTAAAATATTACCAATGCAGATCGGCTTCTAGAAAAACTATTTGACCTCGCAGTGTGAGGGATGAACTGCTTAGCCCATCTTGATGCATTCTTTCTTGAAAGACCCTAAAATAAATAAAATTCAATTTAATAGTAATGTATTCAATTTCATATCCTCTTCATATACACATATAAATTTAAAATGAGATTATTATAGTAATATATATTTAAATACCATATGCTTCTCATCATGATGTTTGTCAACAAAAAACTTTCCATTATTCTTTGGGTACCCCATCGGGTAGCTTGTCATACATCTGTTGGGAGGTCAACGAAGTATTGTTGACATCACCCCACAATCTCCATTTAAATTATTTAAATTTTTTCTATGATTTT
Source organism: Viscum album (assembly GCA_963277665.1). Classification (NCBI taxonomy): domain Eukaryota; kingdom Viridiplantae; phylum Streptophyta; class Magnoliopsida; order Santalales; family Viscaceae; genus Viscum; species Viscum album. Next base: position 749,843,784 of record OY728132.1, on the reverse strand, counting down.
TTAATGTCCACTTTCGTGCTATCACATTAGCAACCGTAAAGTGGAAAAACATCTATACACAGAAATTTATTTTAAAAATATTAATAACATGAAATTCAATCACACCATACTATATTAAAATTACCTTTATTTGGGAATAAAAAACTTCATTTTTCCAACTTACAGGAATATGTCTCCAATCATCATTTGAAATAGGAAGGGAAACGGGCTTCATGGCCAGCTAGCATAAAATCTCGCTAAGTAATCCTATGACGTCATCTGTAGGGACCCCATATGAATCAAATGAGACAACTATATTCTCTCTAGTTAGATTCCATACATATGAAATTTTTATATTTTTTTCCATAGTTTCACTATTCTCATCTTTAATGAACAAAAAATTAGTATAAAAAAAGTGCAATAAATTTATTCATATTAAAATTTGTACCTATAATAGTCACCCTTTAGTATCTCAATGAAGAACTATAAGTGGCACACCGCTCCCCTACTTATGAGGCTCATGAAGTGGGAGGTGACAACTGAAATGATTAAGGGATGCTCACATATGGTGTAAGAGATGGTTCAGGGGGAGGTGGTTTAGGGGGCAGGAGGATGGTGGCTTAGATGTCGTGGGGAGGGAGATAGATTTAACATCATCTGTTGTAGTGGTTGATGAAATAGTATATAAATTACTCCTTAGCATTCCTATCATTTAACCAAATAAAATTAAGTTCACAACATATATTTCAAAAAAAAATATGTAGATTTTTTTAAAAGATAACAGATGCACAATACTAACAAAACAAATATACATAACAATGATAATAAATGATTTCACAAATGAAATTAGTGGTTGCTAAATTAATGCATAACTATACATACTATAATTTTATCCTTCAATCATGTTGGTTTCCTGCTCCAATACTTTATCCACTTCATTCATTCTTTCTAGACTAATATTTTCAATATCATGGTGGAAATATAATTCTGATTCTTGTTGTTGATGAGATTAAATGTTAGAGGTCAAATCTTCCACTTCATCACCCATATAATACAAATCTCTTTGTTTTACGTGAGCAACTACACTTCACCCTTCATCCACAACACAATTCAAATAATATACCATTTTTCTTGCGATGATAAGATATATGAATCATGCAGTTCATGATCACCAGAATCTATCAAGAGAGAGCAGTTCACAGAAGTAAATTGCAAGGAATCTCTTTTAACGCCTCTAATAATATCGACCCAGTTGAATTTGAATTAAACAACTAAAAAATTTCTATAGTAGTTTAATTCAATAATATTGGTCATATTTTCATATTAGACTACTTAAAAAATGTAAATATACCACTACTCTGTGTTTTCAAACCCTCTTCTCGATCGACTATAAGAAATCTAAATCCATTCACGTTGTAAGCGTCGAAATTTCTAACATGTTTTAGAGGACCTTGAGCAAGAAACTTAAATCTTCTGACAACTCTACTTGACCATCAGTATTCATGATCTAAAGAAAGAAATATACTTTATTATAATTACAAAATATATGTGTCAACCTAATATTCATATTTATTGCAATATTTATAAACTTACACATCGTGAAAATAATTCTACAATCTATTTATGAATAGATTTCATTATATCTTTATCATTTTGTGTTTAGACTCTCATTCATCTCTTTGTATATATCCTCAAATCTCCAATAAATGGATTTGCAATTTCACTATTCAGTAGCACATATCTATGTTCCTATAATAATTCCATTTCTGTCAGTGAAACATTTGAGGTCCTCCCAACTGATAGGCTAATATCATGAAGTATTTTTGATTTCACATGTATTTTAGACTAAGTTGATGTGTCGTCAACATGTCCAACTCAATTAAATATTTTATCAATATCATCCAAGTATCTAGAAAAAAAGGTATGAGACTCTTCTGCCAAATATCCTTCACCAATAGAGCCTTCTGGTTGAACTTTATTTCTCACATATGATTTAAATTGCCCAAGATATCTGTGAAATAAAATAAAAAAACATAATTATGCATTAAATTAAGTTCCAAATTTTTTTTAGTTAACTGAAAAACATATAAATAAAGTACCTCTCAATTGGATACATCCATCGATAATTAACGGGGCCTCCTAATTTAGCTTCCTCAACCAAATGCACAGTTAAATGCATCATGATAGTAAAAAATGATGGAGGAAAGATCATCTCCATTACACAAAGTGTCAATAAAAACCTCTCCAGAAGGTTGTCAAGCTCAAATGGATGTATAGATTTCTCACAAAGTTATCTAAAAAATGTGCAGAATTTGAGTACAATAGGTGTAACTTTTTCAAGTAATAATGTACACAATGCCAATGGTAGTAACTAATGTAACAAAATATGTGAATAATGAATTTTCAATCCATGAAACCTATTGTTTAAGTCAACACACCTCGATATGTTACTTGAATACCCATAAAATACTTTCACATACTTTAAAATTCAAAGGAATGTATCTTTATCCCTATTTTTCATTGCAAAAATTGTCGGAGCATACTTTTCATTCTCATATAGCTAGATATCATGTTTTATATTCATTACTTGTATGTCTTTCTGTGCATTTTGATGATACTTCGACTTTACATGCTCATTAAGAAATGTGAAGATCAAATTGTTGCATACATTCTTCTCAATATGCATCACATCAAGATTATGATGTAACAAATTAAATTCCCAATATGGAAGTTTGAAGAATGTACTTTTTTCTTCCATTGTTGCATTCCTATTTCACTTGACGATGCACTTCAAACCCATTTCCCACTATCATTCAAATTATAAACCTTAACAAATTCTATTTCAACTTTTACAAGTTGTGTTGATATTTTAGAACTAGTTAACAACTTTGGAGGTGGTCTACAATCAATGAAACTGTTAAATTTTGATCTATTCATCTGAAATCTATGAGATGCATCGAGAAATATTCAATGGCACAAGAAGCACAATTTTCTACTGTGAGGTATCCATTTGGGCTAAAAATAAAAGTTACAGATAGGAAAATCCAAACCCGTGTAATTGTTCCATCTAGATAAATTCCCAAGCCCAGGGAAGTCACTAAGGGTCCACATTAAAGCAGCATTCATTTTGAACATTATTTTAGAAGAATCATTAAATGTCTCAACACTGTTGCTCCATAACTCCTATAATTATTCAATTAAAGGCTGCAAGTATACATTAATATAATTTCTAGGCATTTTTTTTCTATGAATAATCATCAAAATGATAAAAGATGTTTGTTGCATACACATCCATGGAGGCAGATTGTAAGGGATCAACATTACTGGCCAAATGCTATAACTGGTACTCAAAGTCCCAAGTGAGTTGAATCCATCAGCAGCAAATTCCAAAAAAAATCCTAGGATTAACTAAGAAATATGAATGTAATGAATCAAACGTCTTCAAATATTGTGAATCTAATTGATGTCACATTAACCCTTCATTTTTATTTTCTACATAATTCCACTTCATGTGTTTAGCAATTTTCGATGACATGAATAATCTTCAAAATTGAGAATTTAAAGGAAAGTAACACAAAACCTTAGAAGGTGTATTCATTTTATTCTTCTTTATGGTAGTATGTTGATTCATACTTCCAATATCACCCATTGATTTCCATATAGAAGAAGAACATTTTTTTCAATCCTGTCTACTTGAATCCTCCCTCCAATAAATCATAAAATCTTTGAGACACACATTTATTTTTGTATAATTCAAACCAAGCCCGTTAATTTTTTTCATATCATAATAATACTAAGGGATATTTTCTTCAGGAAATTAATCAAGAAAAAGTTCTAATATCATGGACATTGCCTTATTTTTAATTCCATATAGACATTTTATATGGTATAACTTCAATATAAAAGAATGTTTTGAATATTTCAAACATCCACTATAAAACTCTTGATTTACATCCTCAAATAAATCATTAAATGTATTTTCCTTAGTGATGTTTTCTCTTACATTTGTCTCTGCATAATCAAGAGGAGGATCCACTTATATGTTACAATATTCATCTAGTTGTCCTTAGTCTCAAAAACATCATTTGTCACATTGATATTTATTGCACCCTCATATGGTTGTTATGATCTGTTTTTATGTTGATGGTGGTGTCTTGATATGACAAATGAATCATTTATATGGTTTTTCATTTCATTTCCCATTATCGACGAAGTTGGGAGCTCATTCTGTGGATTGACATTAGTGCTCAACCTTTCTGTAACGTTCGATTCTCCTTTCCAAATCCAAAAAAAATATTGACCAGAGAATTTATTCAATATTAAATGTTCATAAACTTCATATTTCTTCAACCATATTCTTAATTTACATTTCTTACATGTAAATCTTATTCTCCCTTCAACAGATCGATTAGAAATTGTGAAGTCTAAAAACTCCTCCAAACCCTTAACATACTGAGGTGTGTTCTTCCTTAATGTGATCCATATAGTATCCATGTATATCACAATGTGCCTAAACAATACTAAAAAAATTAAAACACATAACTATTAATAAATAGGTAAAGATATTAATATATACTAGTTGAAAAAAATATATAAATACGTTAAAGATTTAGAAAAATTCTAAGATTAGATCAAAAAAATCCTCAAAGGCACTTTTTCCCAATAGCCCATGGTAACATAAGGCACTTTAAGATGATATTTGGCCAATAAATTTCTAATAATATACCTATTATGTCTCAAAAATACTATCTCATGTCTACCAAGTCATCCCAAACTATATAGAAATTTCAAAGAAGAGGCATGAATGCCTTCGATACCAATTTGTCACAAACCAACCTAGATAACCTACCTAAGCAGCATATTATAGGGTTTATATGTAGATCATAGATTTCATGGATGAATAGATACATAAAAAGAAATAAGAATGAGGTGAAAAAAATAGATTCATATTATATTTTTGAAGATATGCATGTGTGATAAAAGATACAAGGGAAACTTATAAGAGATCTAAGGATCTTATGGTGGAATGAACCTAACTCCTCTTTTGATAACATTTTTTCAGGAACCAAACCAAGTTTTACCTCCATCAGATGCCTGGTTTGACCCATGATAAGACATAAAAGGTGTTCCCAAACCACATGGGATGTAACAATTTCTAATGAAATAATTAAATACCACCTAATAATGATTTCACCCCATAAATAATTATGGAAATAATTAGTGGAAAAAAAAATAAAATTCCATCATGAACCTTTCCTCTATCAAACTTCCATGCCATAGAAAAATAAATAAGTATAAACCTAATATCAATACTATGAAATTTAATAAATATCAATAAGAACTAAAAAATCCCATTCCCCTTGAACTCCCTCTCCTATAAGGAAAACATTCCCCTCAAGTGGCCTTTCTTCTCCCACTGTCAACTATAGCTAACCTCAGTCTATTGAAAGTAGTAAAAGACTAAGTGGTCAATCCCATAAAAAAGAAATAAATTAAAAATAAACTAAAAACATAACTACCATATAATTACTATAGAAGTCACCACCCAACCAAATGAATCAAAACACCCCTTGGGTGATAATAAAAGATATGTTGAAAAATGAAACTAAAAAATAATAGAGATATAGGCGCTACATAAAAATTATTTGTTGAGATCTAGAAAGAGAAACCACTCTTTATTAAATAAATTTAAAGAGAATATAATTTCATTATAGTTTGAAAAAATAAATATACAAATATATAGTCTTCCATTATTCTCTAGAACAACTAACAAGCTGATGATTCTTAAATACCATTTTCCCCTTTCCATTTTGAAATCCATTTACAAAGTGTAAAATAATTTCAAAAAATCTATTCATAATAATATAATGAAATGAAATATTATTTTTAGAGGGAAATAAAATAGTATAAATCATATCAAGTGGTGATATAAAATAAAGGAAATTAGAACAAGCCACTTGTTATTTTAGACGTAAAATGGAAACTTTGAAAAATATCTTTCAAATATAGTATATATAAATAGAAATAAAATTAGAGAAAGAAACTTCAGAAAGAAATAAGTATCTAGGTTATTTGGGTTCTAGGTACATTATATCCTATTTATTAAACAAATAGTAATATATTTCCATCACAAATCATTGGAGGGGACGCACCCAAGGTACATTGTTAAAATAAATGTCACTTTGTTGAGTAAGTGTTACATCATAATCCTACTAGTGAAATATGTTGAGGCCCTACCAATTAGCCTAGAAACTAGTCCTAGACTTTCCACCTAGGTTCCCAAGATTTCCATGTTCCATGACCATAAATAAAATACATATAGAAGGTTTGGTAGAAAAAAATATTGATGGCACAACATTATAAGGAAATCATACAATAACACATCACCTCCCTGTACTACCAATGAAAATCCTATTTTCTTAGAAACATACCAATATGTCATTCATATAAAACTAGGTACAAAAAATAAATAAAATTATGGGATTCCATTGGAATTAATGTTATTTTTAAAAACCCATTAGAAAGTTCAAATTTGTCCACAAATATTTATAAATCAAAATAAAACATTTGGAAAATCACTTTTCACCCTATAACTTTCATATTCAAAATGACACTTCACACTTAGACACATATACACAAACACACACACACAAACACACACACACACACATATATATATGTTCCCCTTTTCCAAATTTACATATTCCCATTTATTTACCTATCTCAAACCCCAAATTTTTATGTCTTACAACTCCAATTTATTCTAAATAACAAATACAACAATGCCAAAACATGACCACAATGCTTCTCACATGAAAAAAGAGGTCACCACCCCACAAAAAAATCACATCACACCTTTCCAAAAAAACATGGTCCATCACATCACAACCATCACCAAAGTAGTAGGGTTTGTGAATTTGAAGTACATCAACCTCATTCACTCCTCCTACAATGCACGAACCCTATTATAGGACGCCCCACAACATGGTCAAAACACATCATTCTTGAAAAACTTCGGTCCACTACCACACAACATGGTCATATCACATGTCACCCAAAATAACAGGGTTCATCAGCTAGTTCACTAATAGAAATCTAGCCATCACAGCCTATGTATATCAACATTACTAAAATAGAGAGGGGGTAATATGGGTCGTCCAACAATCCATTCTAATCCCCATTATGTTGTAAATACCTCAACATGTGAATGTATTTGTATCCTATCATAGTTCTCAATATGAGTGTGGTGAATATTTAAATAAAAATTATTATAACAGAATATACATATGGCCAAAAAAATACCAACATATAGAATTCAAAGAAGCCACTATCCAATTCAAAAGCAAACCACTTTTGTTGCTACCTCTAAATGCATAACAACACACAAACCAAAATCCATTTCACACAAATAAACTGTTCCATTATCCCACACATTCATTGAATTATCAAGTATAAACCTCATTCAACCACACATCCCAACATATATTTTTGTCATTAATCATTTATATCCCGTTAACTATTCTAAAAATTATCCATTTGATTCATTATTGAATAATTATTTAATCTATCAGTACCGGGATATTTAGAATGGAGAAACCATGCATCAAAGGTAGTTCATCATCCCTATCATATCATCATCTTATTTCCACACAAGAATAGAAAAAACCAAAACCTCAATACACCAAAATAACAACCAAATAACAACTACCTCATTTCCCCAACATTATGGCCAAACAAACACCACCTCACTTCCCAAAATCATATCAAAAAACCACCACCTCACCTCCCCAATAGAATGGGCACATCTCACCCCTTGGCCCCACATTTCATTGAGATCACAAACTGTCTCACCATACACACAACCATATGTCACAAAGAATCATAGAATATAAGGATAAAATCCTACCTAAGATGAACTTAAGATGAATCGGTGAGGCATGGTGAGGTAGCGATGTAGAGAGGTGGCGAGGGTCTAGGGATTCGGGGGTCGCCAGGGGGGGTTCTCACAGGGGTTAGGGGGAGAAGGGGGGTCTCGGGGGGTGGGGGAAGTGTCAGGATTGAAAAAACATGTTTTAGTCACGGTTTTTAATAAACCACTGCTAAATAATTAATAAAAAACTTAGCAGTGGTTTAGTAAACCACCGCTAAACAACCACCCCAAAATTCTTTTAATGTTTTAGTGCTTCCCCAACATCACACATTCTGAGCAACTCTCTCCAAAAGAAAGTCAACTTGATAACACCTGGGAAAGGTACAAACACATGCACCCCAGGTATCACATAACCACACCATCCCATATCAAAAAATAAATAGTAACCAAGTAGTTTTCAGAATCCACCATAGCCCATATGACATATATCAAACATCAGATGTTATGCCTCAAGCCATTATAGCCCATACCCTGAGTAAGTACCTCAATCCATCACAACCAATACATGTCCTAACTATAATAATATTTTGGATACTATATATGATAATACATGTGTGTGAAATAACCACAAGCCATCACAACCCTCTACAAAAGTATATGGGGAAAACTAAACATCATACATTCTAGCACAAGTAACTACCAAGAGAAGAGAGCAGGGCCAGAGGGGGTAGTCATCCAGCCATCCTCCCAGCATGATGTTGGGGAAAACACCCTCTAAGAGTTCACTAGGTGTCAGTTTCCCTAACTGACATGGGTGGGGAATCTTATGAAATCACAAAATATACATGATATAATATATCTCACAACCACACTATAGGAATTACCTAGTATTAAAATCAACTGCATCTAACATCACACAGACTCTCAGCTTTCACTTCTAAGACATCTTATAAGCACACAATCATATAAAGATATACATTAATAACTTCTTTCATTAAGAAATTCACTTTATGTTATTAATCCATTATCAATTAATTAAACATTAACATTATCCCACATTTCACTGCATTTCATCACATTACATCATTAGAATAAAGTCCATGATCTCCAATCATAATTCCAAACTAAGTACTTGGTTTATCATGATCAACATATTTTAAGAATTAACATTCCATCATCAACCAACCCCATGGGTTAAACATTTATTTGATCATCATTATAATCATTCCATATACAGGTTATCAAAAAAACCCATCCTAAGATACCACCATGAGAAAAAATGCAACCAAGTTCCTCTAACTGCCCCAAGCAGTGGGGAAAGTAATGAAGATAAAAACAAGCAACCCAACCATCAACCATTAAACAGATTCAGGTGATCATACCAGCTCAAGTAACTCATCAATGGGTAAGCCTAGCTTTAACTAATTCCATCACCTTTGGTACCATACCCAACACCAACATGAATTTAATAATTTATCTATACATCACATGAATTATCTACTCCCTTTTCATTTAGGCCTCCCTGTCCACAAATCACAACATCCATCCCAGGCTTAGCCATCATAGGATCACATCACATCCGGGACTCCCCACCCTATATCACACATCATCCCTATAGGCTCATCCATATTAGGATCACAACAAAAGGATAATATCCATATCACATCACAAGTATTAGGAACAAACAAGCAAGAAATAAGGCAACTGGGCCCCCAAACAAGGCATTCAGCCTTCTCAAGCAAACGAGTTCTCACGACCCCAAAACAAGGCACTCAACCATCTCAAGAAAATGGAAAACTTGATCCATAGAAAACATATTTATCACAAAAATGATTCTTATTCCATATTTAATTAACCGATTAAATTATTAATAGGTTCCAAATATAGGTAACCTAATGCATAATGCTATAACAAGTTATCAAAGGCAAAACATGATCTTAGAATTTATTCCGTTTTTAACAACCAAGAAAAACACCATTCTCAATTAAAATTACTTTTATTTATTATCACAAAAATAATTAACATGATTCAGGTTCATTAACCAATTTTTATCAATTCCATTAAGAATATGGAAGATTAATTGAATTAAACATGCACATTGAATCAGTTTTATTAACACCAAATTACATTAACCATCATATTAGAAACATGCCACTTTAATTATTCCTAATCAAATTAATTAAAAATTAAATCTAGATTTATGTCATTTACCAATTTACATCAAAAAAATATGTTAATCCAAAGTATGAACAAACATGATAACAATAAAGACATAAATATCACACTATCTAAAAAATCATGATCACTATCAAGGTATAAAGCAACAACATCACAAATGTGCGATTACTATCTAATTTTTTTAGTCAGGTTCAATAATTATTAGGTCAATTTCATTTCCATAAAATGTGATAATGAATGATCAATTTTCTATTTCATGTTAATAAATATAAGTATTGAATCCCCCACCTCAAAATTTGTCAACGTTCTTCTCATGATAATGTACCAACACCATAGATCTCCAATCACCTCTCCCGTAAGAACTGCATCTATACAAGGACTCTATGACACAACCGCACCATAAAATACCAAAAAAAACTCCATTATAAACATGGGTGATCAAACTCCATAGTATGATGGGAAAAAAACATGAAGAAACAAGACCAAACGAATGAGAGACCATAATAATTGGAGATAGATCTCACCTTGGATCAACTTGAGACACCATAGATTGAATAAGGATGATCAACGATCAATCCCCATAAAAGGAATCTCAAAACACCAAGGGGAATGTTTTTGGATCAGTTAGAATGAGATTGAGAGAGCCTCTGGCTGCAAGGTTTATAGAAATACCCAAGTGGCTTAAATAATTAAAGATATACAAAATTGGTGATTTACATGATGTGTAATTCCCTTTCACGTTGTGTAATCCCCAGGGTTCGATTTTCACCAAAAAAACATGTCAGTTTTTTATTATTTAACCCCAATTAATTACACATCACAAACTAGACCTGGACATGTTGTGAAACTCACTCACACGATGTGTAAGTATTACATGACATTTAATCCCCCTTTTTCTTTCATTTTACAGCCAAACCCCTGCTGACTTCTTCCAAGACTCCTCCGAGCTACACTAGCCTTGAAAAATAACAAAGGGTTAGAAAATATGGATCTGATCCCTTACAAGGTAAAAACATCATATTTAAATATTGATAAAGAAGGATTTGTGAGATTTGGGCCATGATTATGAGTACCATTAGATACTGAGATAAAGAAATAGATATTATATGATACACATAGCTCAATATTCACTATCCTCGTAAGGAGTAAAAATATGTATGAGAATATCTAAGAGAACTACTAGTTAGAAAATATAAATAAAGTGATTACTAAATATACATCAAATTTATTAGTATACCAACAAGTGAAGGTATAAAAGAAAAGGTCAAAGGAGATAATGAAACTATTTCCCATACCAATATAAAAATGGGATAACATCATCATGGATTTTTTATAAGTCTTCTAAATAAAATAAAAGTAAATAATTATATATGAGTTGTAATGGACCATATTATAAATACTGATAACTTCATTACCATTCAAAAGGACTTCGTCACTCAATAAAATTAAAAACATATACATTAAAAATTGGTGTGACTATATGGAACACTACTATCAATTGTATCTGATCGAGATCTAAGGTTCCTCTCAATGTTTTGGAAATGTATTCAATATGACTTGAACATAAATTTGAACTTCAGTGTGACCTAGAACCACCAATTTGATTCCCAATATAAAAGGAATATCAAGATACTCTTGGATATGTTGAGATCTTGATATATGGACTATAAAGGAGGCCGAGATCAACATATTCTTCTAGTCGAGTTACCATAAAATAATAAATTTCACTCGATCATTTCGACACTTCCTTGTGAATCCCTCTATGGGAAGAAATATAAAACTCCCACATGTTGAAAATAAGTTATAAAATGCAATCTATTAGAACCTGAACCAGTTGGAAATAATGGATAATGTCAATGTCATCTCACAACACATCTAGCAGCATATAGTCAATAAAATAGTTATGTTAGTAATCATCAATGAAACCTAGAGTTTATAGTTATTTATAAAGTGTTCCTTCACATATCTCTCTAGAATAAATTCATAAGGTTTAGGGAGAAAGCAAATCTATGTCCTAGATACATTATCCATATTGAGATTCTTGATCTCATTAAAGTTGTATCATATCAACTAGCACCCCCACAAAACCTATCTCAAGTGAAGGATGTGTTCCATGTATACCTCTTGAGAAAGTACATATCAGATCCCTCACATGTACTAAATCCAAAGGTGGTATAGGTGATTAAATATCTCTTTTATGAGGAAAACCCATTGAAGATGCTATATCATTGATATAAATTTATACACAATAAGAAAACTCATCTTTTCAAAGTAAATTGGAATAACCATAAGTATAATGAATAAACATGGGAACCTAGAGAAATAAAAAAGAATTCCCCTTATCTCTTTTCATCTTAGCATGTGAAATGAAATTTTGAGGGTAAAATTTCTAAAAAGTGGAAGAATTTAATGACCCAACTTTTATATATATGTAATTTTCCTTCTAAATAAACATGAATTATATTTATTAATGTGTTATAGTATAAAAACCATGCCCCACATGATAAATACCAATAACACTTTATTAGGTTAATTTAGAACATTAATTTTATTTGGATAAATATAACTAAATTTTTTTGATAATAATAAAATATTTCGATAAACACAAAAAACTATAATATGGAAATTTGGATCACTTTGGTCTCCCAGAATAATCACACCCATGAATTCCACTATAAAAAAATAATAACATTAGTAATGTAATCACAATTTTAGAAAATAAATAATATAACTTTGAGAGAAATTGAATTGAATGGTGAATGAAGGAAATATGAGGTATTTATAGGAAGTATAAAACCTATGTGACTGGTGAAAATATGATCATTGGAATATAAACCTCATCATTAGGAATAATCATCTTTTTATAATAGTAACCCGACTCTTGAGTTAATAAAAAAATATTTGATTATATTATGAAATAGAAATATAAGGAATTTATATCATAATATAATTAAGAAAAAAATTCAATATGATAAATAAATATTTGACACAAAGAAACTATAATTTTATTTCTGAAAAACATATATGTTTTTTCATTAAATCACATTTTTATGATAAATTTAAAAATTTTAAATAAAATTATATTTTCAATTTTTTTTTTTTAAATACTAGATAATTTTATATAAACAATAATATAATTTTATGTAATCATAATTAATTTTTCTAAGGGTCAGAAATTTGACCATGCAATAAAAATTAGTATTTTTTTAATAAATATGGATTTTATTTTAAAATTAAATTTCTCATATTTAAGAATTTATTTTGATAAAATGTATTTCATTTTTAGAATCACCATGTCAAAATTATCTTAGGGTGATTTTTCGGTATTTTCCTGAAAAAGTTGCTTTTTTGGTGAATAGAGAATTTTTAATGTAAGTAACCATTATCAAAACCTCACATGAACCAATTAATATTTATATACATAATAATAATAACTATTGGTAGTCTGGATAAAAAAATAAAATAATGAATATTATATTAAAAAACACCCCTCTTCTTTCCTTATAAATACCACCCTTCACCACCCTATCTCTCCTCACAACATAAGATCCTTACCTTGAAAAAGACATATCAAAATAACTTCCAAAAATTACTATCTATGTATTAGAGGATTTTAATTTCATAAAATAACATTCCCTAATCCCATGTAGAGTTTAAAAAGAGGATATCTAATGGAAGTGATAATTATCTCATCCAAGTTCTTTTAAGTTCATTTCCTCTTATAAATCACCCAAATATATTATACCCATAGTAATATAATTAAATCAGTATCATAATTATGCTAAAATGTTATTATATTAAAGGAATAAATATTATTTACCTTCAACTAATTTATTATATAACAAAAACATTTCCCAACTTATGGTCAGTTCATCGTCTCCATGGATGACATATTTTATTTTTCATCACGACCTTTATGGAAGTTTATAATAATACTTTTATGGCTAAATATGAGAATAATAATTATATTATATTTTATATTATATTCTATAATGTTTAAATAAACATAAATAATGAAACTAATCAAGTTCATCGTGGTTAGAAAAACTACCTGAATGAACTAACCATTAAAATGATAATAAATATACTATACAAACTATGCTTATTTTTGAAGAATGTTTTATATTTATAACTTTTTTAAATTATATAAATACATGAAATTTATAATATTTCACTTAAATATTTATAAAATCATTTGAAAATAACATCCTTATAATTACTAAAAAATTGATGTGACCTCGGAACCATGTGATGAACATCATCAGGACGACGAACATGATTATAATGTCTTAATAAAATGACTATAAATGAACATAAAAGAATAATAATAAATAAAATATACATAAAAATGGTTATGAATCAAGTTTTTTATAAATTTAATTTTATTATTTAGGATATAAGGCCCTATCCTTAAACATTACTTAATATTGAGTTACTTCAAGAATACACGTTGAGGATCTTTTCAGGTTTAGAGTTTTAGAGAATTAGATCATAAAACATGCATTACATTCCACATTTAAACAAAGTGGTTACATAAAAGATATTACTCATTTTTCCCAACAACAGAAACATATTTAAAATAAAACATGGATTCTTTCTTGACACTTCCTTGACACTATCATCACATCATGTACCTTTCCCTTGACCTGTGAAAAACATTTCAAAAACTTGAGATGAGCATAAAAATTTCAATAAGGGATATAAAAATATGGAAAGGAAACATGAGTACATGTATACGTAAGAATCAATGAAATCATACTTTACTCATAAAACATAATCACTTTAACATACCTCATCAAATCACGAATAAAACATAGAAATCATTAGAAATAAAGGTAACTTGAGGCATTCATAACATTCTTACGTAGGGAGTAACCCTCTTGGTTACGTTTGGAATACCCATCAGAATATATTCCCTAAATCTCTTCGGAGAAAACTTAATGTTTAACCCCTTCACATTACCCAATGCATTGGAGAGCTATATCGGGATCACCCACCCTTAGTTAATCAAAGAACCACCCGTCTTCATACAAATTCCCAAGAACCATAACATAATCATATCACATAAAACATGTATAAAGGAAACCTAACATTTACACATTTCAATCACAAGATATCAATACAACACATTGATATAATAAAAACATTATGAAAACCATTTTCAATACCAAAATAAAAGAAAAGTAAAACATGGTATTTATTTTTCATTAAAAAAAGGTATGGCTTGTAGAGGAAGCCGAAACTCAAATAATGGTCATGGCGGCGGAGAAGTCATTGTCTTCACATACGTACGACAAAAACATTCCCTTTTGTCATTTAGTAAAACGCTTAGTATAAAAAAGATTCCTTTTGGATAAATGTAAAAGTTAAAGGGGTTTATACACCGTATAAAAGAAGGTTGTCTATAAAACAAAATATTCCTCAATGAAAGGAGATTGAGACAAAGTCCCATACAAAGATAATTTTTTAAATAAAATACATATATTATGCATATTCACTATAATTACACATAAATAAAGTAAAAATACAATATATGACATAATAATATCATGAAATAATTTGAAAGTAGGAGATTAACCCAAAGAACGGAAATTGGGTTAAGAAGTTCCCTTACCTCGTGTCCGACTTGACCCGATCATTCTTTAACCTCCTGAATAATAAACTTGAGTTAATTTCTACTTGATTGAGAAACTTTTTCAAGTTAATTATTCCTTTTATATCACTTATTACCATGTCATGAACACTATGTAATTATTTAAGTTAATAACGGTCATTTTAACAATCATTGGTACTTGAGTCAAAAATAAACTCTTTTTAATTACCAGTTGTTCATGTATCCATTATATCCAGAGTTATATTCATTTTGTAGATATAATATATATCATATATATCCAGTATATACATGCATTTATAATATTACATAATCATCTAGAGGTAAGAAATGAAATGCACCGTCCATGGAGATGGTAAGCCGTACGTACGCATGAACGCTACTTTCAATTGTATGTCATATTAATGGAATTAAAACTAAATGAGAGATATGTATATTTTAATTCCAGAATTATATTAATCATTTATATGTAACATACATCATATATATCCATTATATATATGTACTTATAATAGTAAATTACATTTGGGGATAAGAAATGAAATGCACTGTTCATGGAGACGTTAAGCCGTACGTACGCATGAACGCTACTTTTATTTATATCTCATACTTTAATGGAAAGAAATAATAATTATATAAAGGTATATTATAATTCCAATATAATATCATCTATAATATCATTAAATCTATCCTTTATACGTACCACATTTGGTATTAACGAATCAAATCAATTTGAGGGGGCGGTAGTCCGCACTTCCTAAAATGATGATATCACGTTTACCCATAATGAAAACCATAAAGGTATGCCATAAATGAAAAACACATAATCATAAGTAAAACATAAACATATTATATATCATATATAAATATAGTGACATCTTAATGGCCACCTTTGAAGGTGTTATATGAGTGTTGAACAATCATCGTTTCGTGAGGCAGAAATTCGCCATCCACAGAAACAGTATGTTATTTAACCATTAGATGTAGGTGTGTGTAAGTTTAGCTAGAATACTTCTTATAAAAACATCCTAGTATATTGATTATACTTTTTTTGTTACAAAAGAAATGAAAAAAATAGTTTAGGGGGGTTGGAGAAGCAAAATAAAACATAAGAACACAAGAGAAAACAATACCTTTAAAACGGTAACTCTTTTTGATTTGAGCTCAAAGGCTTCCTTGAAAAGACTTCTGCCCAAAGTGAGGCTTCTATGAGTAAGAGAGGGATGTGTAGAGGCAAAATGGAAAGGGTTTGGTCGAGCCAAAGGCTTGAGAGGTGTGGGTAAGGTGGTAGAGGTGGGGGCCTTTTATAAGAGGAGAGGAGGGGCACTCTTGGAAAGTTATAAAAGTTTACTTTATTATAAAATGATTTTCAGATTTTAAAGGTCCCAAAATTATATATTTAGAGGATAAGGTGATAAGATTTCAAAATCTACCCATAAAATAGGTTTTTTAAAAGTGTAGGTCTTATGTTTTACATTATCTTTTCATTTTATTTAAATCGTTAAATAATGAGGTAATCGCTGCATCATCATGGTGTCATAAATAATTTAATTTACTTAATGTCTAAAAATTATAAAAAAATATCATGATGTAGGAAATATTTTTGTATTTATAATTAATATTTATAGTCAAATTATTACTTGTATAACCCCATTTAAAAATTGTTTTAGTAAAACAACTCATGTTTGTGACATTTTAATTTTAACATTAAATAAAAAGTTATTAATGTCATTTTCCTACCAAAGTGGCTCCATGGGGTCCCCGGGTTGACCCATGGATTTTATTGGTCGGCCATGACACATCCAATAAGGTTAGGACATGTGTCAAGGTCATTTCATATTATTAAAACATTATTTTTACCTTAAACTACACTAATTACCTCTAATCGCGATTAAAAACTCAAAAGTTACTACTCACCAAAAAATTATTTTAATCCCATTGAACCACATTTTACTTCCTAATGAAAACCTTGTATGTTGGATTTTTTGAAATTCAAAACACAGAGGTGGTAAAATTTCATTTAAACGAAAAATCAGTTTTTTTAAGTACCACTTAGTGGTTTCACTATTCATCAAAAATTGAAGTTTTTCAGAAAAATACCAAAACATCACCCTAAGCTATATTTGATATTCCGGATTCAAAAATGATGTCTATTTTAAAAAATTCAAAACATATAAGTTACATTAATTAATTTAATAATTAATTCCTACTGTCAGAGAAAATAGCGTGTTTTTATGAAACAATAAGTATCAAAATGTTGACACTAGTTTAAGTCCAATTTCAAAGTGAAATTAATTTCAACGACCACTATTGGATTAAATGGTAAAAATATATTCTAATTTCACTTTAAAACCAATTAAAAAGATAATCTAATCATATAAATAAATTAGATTTAAAAAAGGTTTTGAATTAAAATACAACATTTTCACTATTCATTAAAAAATGAACTTTATCGGAAAAATACTAAAAATTTACACAAAGTAAATTTTGATGTCTCGATTCTAAAGAATAATTTTATTTTTTCCAATATAATTTATAAGAGTGACCAAAACTATATTTAAAGAGTGTTTTCCATCAAAAGGTGATATTTCGACCTTTTAGTGAATATTAGATTATCTATGCGTAAAATTGAATTCTTTTCGTATTTTAAGCCTTTATATTTTATTGGATAAATGTAAAAACATTTAATAATCATATTTTAGTTATTTATATTCGTACCCGCCAAAAAAACGGCTATGTGTTAACTACCATTTAAAATAATATTATTTTATTACTAGTGTGCAACGTAAGATTTCAAAGAAACTCTTTGTTGCGTATCAGGTATGCTATCAAACATAGCAAACCCTTTAAAGTAAAATTAATATTTAATTCGTAAATATTAATAAATATGAAAATGTTTTATTCTTTATTTAACTGGGATGTTACATCCTTCTCCCCTTTTGGGAAATGCGCCCTCGCAATTTTATTTACTTATCAAAATAAGTGGGGGTATTTATCCCTCAAAGCATTTTCAGATTCTCATGTTACCTCTTCAACCATATGGTTTTTCCAAAAAACCATTACCTAGTGAATTACCTTATTTTGCAACACTTGCTCTCTTCAGTCAAGAATCTGGACTGGTTGTTCTTCATAAGAGAGATTCTCTTCCAACTGAACTACCTCTGGGCTCAAAACATGAGACGGATCTGGCATATACTTTCTCAACATCAAAACATGAAAAACATTGTATACCTGAGATAAACTCGGAGGTAAATCCACTCGGTAAGCAACTGATCCAACTTTCTCCAAAATTTCATATGGTCCAATGAACCTTGGATTCATCTTTCCTTTCTTACTGAATTGCATCACACTTTTCCATGGTGAAACTTTGAGAAAAACATGATCACCTACCTCAAAAGATAGATCTTTCCTCTGGTTATCCACATAACTCTTTTGCCTCCTCTGAGCTGTTCTCATGTGTTTCTAAATCAAATGAACTTTTTCTACCATCTCTTCTACCAATTCTTGTCCCATCAGCTTCCTTTCACCCACTTCATCCCAAAAGCTGTAGTTCGACACCGCTTCCCATATAATGCCTCAAACAGTGCCGTCTGTATACTGGAATGAAAACTATTATTATATGAAAATTCAACCAAAGAAAGATGTTGGTCCTAAATTCCCTGATAATCCATTGAACAAGCACATAGCATATCTTCCAAAGTCTGAATTGATCATTCTGACTACCCATCTGATTGAGGATGAAAAGCTGTACTAAAATTTAATTCAGTACCCAACGACTTATGAAGGCCTCTCCAAAAGTTAGAAGTAAATCTGGGATCATGATCAGATACAATGGAGAGATGAACTCCGTGTAACCTGACTATCTATTTAACATACAAACGAGAAAGTTGATCTAGGTAAAAAGTATCTCGAATAGGAAAGAAATGAGTAGATTTAGTCAAGCGATCAACAATAAACCAGATTGCATTATTACCTCGAGGTGTCTTCGGTAATCCCACAACGAAGTCCATGGATATATTTTCCCATTTCCACTATGGCATGGGTAAAGGCTGAAGCATCCCTTTCGGTAACTGCCGCTATTCTTTAACCTGCTGACAAGTCAAACACTTCACAGTAAAATCAGCAATATCTCTTTTCATTCCATCCCACCAATAATACTACCATAGATCTTTGTACATCTTAGTACTACCAGGATGAACTGAAAACGGGGAACTATGGGCCTCACATAACAAATCATTATTAAACTATGAATCACCAGACACACATAATCTCTTCCCAAACCTCAAAACACAATAATTATATTAAATTCAGGCAACTTACCCTTCTGAACCACCTCTACCTTCTTCTGTAACCCACTGTCTTTCTTCTGCGCTTCTTTAATTATGTCTGATAAGGATGATCTCATTGATACTTCAAAAAAACTGAAGAACCTCTTGCACCAACAACTTCTATGCCAAAGTTCATCAAATCAAAAACCAAAGGATCTCGTTCCAAATGTAGCATGGTTAATTAAGCATTACTTTTTCGACTCAAAGCATCAGCCACTTTATTTGATTTTCCTGGATGGTAATGAATTGTACAATCATAATCCTTGGTTAAATTCTAGCCATCTCCTCTGTCTCATGTTCAATTCTTTCTGAGTGAATATATACTTTAAACTTTTTTGATCGTTATATATTTCACACTTTACTCCATACAAATAATGCCTCTAAATTTTTAAAGCAAAAACAACAGCATATAATTCCAAATCATGTGTAGGGTAATTTACCTCATGAGTTTTCAACTGACGTGAAGCATATGTAATTACCTAATCATTCTGCATAAGGACACAACCAAGTCCCTTCAACGAATCATCACTGTATATAACAAAATCACCATTCCTGGAAGGAAGTGCCACAACTGGATAATTCACCAATCTTCTTTTCAACTCTTTCGGTAGTAACCTGAGTCAACTAATCCATCACTATAACAAACTGTTTAGTTCTGATTCTAACCATCTCAGGATACTGATTTGAAAGGTCATTTCCCTTTGTATGCCTTCCCAGAAAATCTGTTATGGTTCCTCTATGAAAAACCATTCTTAACACAGAAATATCTTAGGAGAACCAACATGGTAATATTCAAAAGCTATATCATTTCAATCATACCGTTAAAAATAATATTTTTCGATAATCATTTAATAGAATTCTAACTCCTAAAGTTATCTAAACCAACCTCTGATACCAACTATAAGGCCCCGGCCTTAAACAATACTTAATCTTGAGTTACTTCAAGAATACACGTTGAGGATCTTTTCAGGTTTAGAGTTTTAGAGAATTAGATCATAAAACATGCATTACATTCCACATTTAAACAAAGTGGTTACATAAAAGATAGTACTCATTTTTACCATCAATGGGAACATATTTAAAATAAAACATGGATTCTTTCTTGACACTTCCTTGACACTATCATCACATCATGTACCTTTCCCTTGACCTGTGAAAAACATTTCAAAAACTTGGGATGAGCATAAAAAGCTCAGTAAGAGATATAAAAATATGGAATAGAAACATGAGTACATGTATACGTAAGAATCAATGAAATCATACTTTACTCATAAAACATAATAACTTTAACATACCTCATCAAATCACAAAAAAAACATAGAAATCATAAGACATAAAGGTAATTTGAGGCATTCATAACATTCTTACGTAGGGAGTAACCCTCTTGGTTACGTTTGGAATACCCATCACAGTATATTCCCTAAATATCTTCGGAGAAACCTTAACGTTTAACCCCTTCACATTACCCAATGCATTGGAGAGCTATATCGGGCTCACCTGCCCTTATTTTATCACGGAACCACCCGTCTTCAAAACAATGGCCAAGAACCATAACATAATCATATCACATAAAACATGCATAAAGGAAACATAACATTTCCACATTTCAATCACAAGATATCAATACAACACATTGATATAATAAAAACATTATGAAAACCATTTTTAATACCAAAATAAATGAAAAGTAAAACATGGTATTTATTTTTCATTAAAAAAGGTATGGCTTGTAGAGGAAGCCAAAACTCAAATAATGGTCATGGCGGCAGAGAAGTCGTTGTCGCCACATATGTAACACCCTGGGTAAATAAAGAATATGAAATTTTTATATTTATCCCTATTTTTGAATAAAATGTTAATATTAATTTCAAGGGAACGCTATGCTTTATGGTTTACCCAATATGCAACAACGAGTTCCTTTAAAATCTTATGTTGCACTCTAATAATAAAATAATATTATTTTAAATGTTAGTTAACACATAGTCGTTGTATTGGTGGGAATGAATATAAATAACTAAAATATGATTATATATGTTTTTTAAATGTTTTTACATTTATCCAATAAAGGATAAAGGCTTAAAATATGAAAATAATTCAATTTTAGGCATATATACTCTAATTTTCACTAAAGGTCCACTTATCAACTTTTGATGGAGAAATGTCATTAAATATAGTTATGGTAATTCTTATACATTCTATTTTACAAAATAAAACTTTTCTTTAGAATCGGGACATCAAAATTCACTTCGTTTAAATTTTTGGTATTTTTCCGATAAAGATCATTTTTTAATGAACAGTGAAAAATGTTGTATTTTAATTCAAAACCACTTTTTAATATAATTTATTGATATGATTAGATTATCTTTTGAATTGGTTTTAAAGTAAAATTAGGTTATATTTTTACCATTTAATCCAATAGTGGTCGTTAGAATTAATTTCACTTTGAAATAGAACTTAAACTAGTGTCAATCTTTTGATACATTTTGTTTCATAAAAACACGCTATTTGTTTTGACAGTGGGAATTAATTATTAAATTAATTAATGCAACTTATATTTTTTTAATTTTGTAAAATAGACATCATTTTTGAATTTGGAATATCAAATATATCTTAGGGTGAATTTTTGGTATTTTTCTGAAAAACTTCAATTTTTGATGAATAGTGAAACTACTAAGTGGTACTTAAAAACTGATTTTTTCGTTTAACTGAAATTTTACCACCTTTGTGTTTTGAATTTAAAAAATCAGACATACATGGTTGTCATTAAGAAGTAAAATTTGGTTCAATGGGATTAAAATAATTTTTTGGTGAATAGTAACTTTTAAGTTTTTAATCACGATTAGAGGTAATTAGTGTAGTTTAAGGTAAAAATAATGTTTTAATAATATGAAATGAACATTACACATGTCCTACCATTATTGGATGTGTCATGGCCAACCACGAAAATCCATGGGTCAACTTGGGGACCCCATGGTGCCACTTTGGTCGGAAAATGACATTAATATTTTTTTATTTAATGTTAAAATAAAAATGTCACAAACATGAGTTGTTTTACTAAAACAATTTTTACATGGGGTTATAAAAGTCAGATTTTTTACTATAAATATTAATTGGAAATATAAAACGATTTCCTACATCATAGTATTTTTTTTATAATTTTTAGACATTAACTAAATTAAATTATTTATGACACCATGATGATGCAGCGATTACCTTATTATTTAACGATTTAAATAAAATAGAAAGATATTGTAAAATATAAGACCTAAACATGTCCAAAACTGATTGGATGGGTGTATTTCGAACCCTTATCACCTTATCCTCAAAACACATCAATGTGGGACCATTAAAATCCGAAACTCATTCTAAAATATAGTAACATTTCCTTACTTTCCAAGAGTGCCCCTCCTCTCCTCTTATAAAAGGCCCCCACCCCTACTTCCTTACCCACACCTCTCAAGCCTTTGGATCGGCCAAACCCTACCCATTTTGTCTCTTCCAAACCCTCTCTTACTCCTAGAATCCTCACTTTAGGCAGAAGTCATCCCAAGGAAGTCTTTGAGCTCAAATCAAAAAGAGTTACCCGATTTAAAGGTAGTGTATTCTCTTGTGTTCTTTTGTTTTATTTTTCTTCTCCAACACCCTAAACTATTTTCATTCATTTCATTTGCAACAAAACCAGTATCCTAGATATACTAGGATGTTTTTATAAGAATTAATCTAGCTACACTTATACACACCATCATCTAATGGTTAAATAACATACTGTTTCTGTGGATGGCGAATTTCTGCCTCACGAAACGATGATTGTTCAACACTCATATAACACCTTAAAAGGTGGACATTAAGATGAATATATATTTATATATGATATATAATATGTTTATGTTTTACTTTAGCTTCTGTATTTTTCATTTGTGGCATAACTTTATGGTTTCCATTGTGGGTAAACACGATAATTTCATTTTAGGAAGTGCATACTACAGCCCCCTCAAAGTGATTTGATTCGTTAAAGCCATATGTAGGACATATAAAGGATGGATTCAAAGTTATTATATATGATTTTATACTAGAATTATAATATACCTTTATATCATTATTATTTTCTTTCCATTAAAGTATGAGATAGAAATGAAAGTAGCGTTCATGCATACGTACGGCTTACCGTCTCCATGAACGGTGCATTTCATTTCTTATCCCCAAATGTAATGTACTATTATAAGTACATATATATAATGGATATATATAATGTATGTTACATCTAAATGATTAATATAATTCTATAATTAAAATATACATATCTCTCATTTAGTTTTAATTCCATTAATATGACATAGAAATGAAAGTAGCGTTCATGCGTACGTACGGCTTACCGTCTCCATGAACGGTGCATTTCATTTATTACCTCTAAATGATTATTTAATATTATAAATACATGTATATTCTAGATATATATGATATATATGATATCCAAATCATGATTATCATTCTGGATATAATGAACATTTGACCACACAAACAACATGTAATTGTACAAAGTCCACTTTCAACTTAAGAACAAAATATTGACAAAACAAACATTATTAACTTAAATGATTACATAATGTTTATAACATGTTAATAAGTGATATAAAAGTAATAATGAACTTGAAAAAGGTTCTTAAGCAAGTAGAAATTAACTCATGTTTATTATTCAGGACGTTAAAGAACGATCGAGTCAAGTCGGAGCCGAGGTGAGGGATCCTACCTCTCTCTTTCTTTTTAAGTACACTATTGTATGTCATTACTTTTAAGATCATATTTCTTATGATTGGGATGTTATCTTATATTAATCGTACTGTACTTTTTATGTTCATATGATGAGAGACCCTATTTTCTCTCATCAATCCTTTTTTGGAAGTTTTAATTGGGGCTGCTGAAATTTCGTAAGGGACTTCATCTCAATCTCCTTTCATTGAGGCATATTTCATTTTATACACAACTTTCTTTTATACGGTGTATAAACCCCTTTGAATTTTACTTTTATACAAAAGGAATATTTTTCTACGAAGTGTTTTACTAAATGAAAAAAATTAATTTTTATTTTAACGTACGCGGTGACAACGACCTTTTCCGCCGCCGCGAGTATTATTTGATCTTTGGCTTCCTCAACAATCCGTAATGTTTTTAAAATAAAATAAATACCATATACCCTTTTATGCATTTTTGTATTGAAAAAGGTTTTGATAAAGGATTCTATTATGTCAATATATTTAAATGATATATTGTGATTGAAATGTGGAAATTTTATCATTCCTTTATATTGGTTTTATGTGTTATAATTTTATAATGGTACTTGGACATTTGACGGGTGGTTAGGTGATAAACCATTTGACGGGTGGTGCCATGAATACCAGGACGAGTGGTTACGTTATAACTTCTAATTCATTGGGTATGGAAGTTGACCGTATGGATATTCCATTAAGTATGTGTGGAAGTCGTCCGTATGGCTATTCCATTAAGTGATATGTGTGGAAGTCGACCGTATGGTTATTCCACTTAAGTATGTTTATGTCCCAAGTTACCTTTATATGTGATTTGTTCTTTACATGAGTTTTATGGTAATATTTTGGTTACAAAAGGGTAAGTAATGATATTTTATTCAGTGAAGAGTTTTTATTACTTTATAAAGGTGAAAGTATTACTTTGATAAAGTATACATGGTTTAATTGATGTTTGAAAAAAATAACAGTTTTCATTCTTTGTGTATCCCTTACTGAGCTTTTTATGCTCACCCCAAGTTTTCTTGAAATGTTTTTCACAGGACTTAATGTGGAATAGGTTCAAGGATGGGATCAAGGGAAAGTCATGCTATCTAAAACATGGAACTAGACATGTTTCTTTTTAAGAGTTTTTATTTTAAGGAAATTTAGTAGAAGTGACTACTTTGTAATCTTTTGAGATGTAATAGTTATGTTCTAATTCTCTAAAACTCTAAACCTGAAAAGATCCTCAATGTGAATTATTCATTTAATTCAATATTAAGTAAGGTTTAAGGATGGGGCCTTATATTTGGTATCAGAGGTCGGTTTAGATAACTTTAGAGGTTAGGGTATTCTCTAAGCATAAGTGAGAGTACCATAATGGTTAGGATTTTAGAAGGAGTCCCAGTTTTGGATAAAGTGAATGAGTAAGTATATCTTAGTGTTTATCTTGATCATTAGAACATAATGGTTTTGTTGATATTCTCACACTGACATTTCTGTTTTACTGAATTGATGGATCTAGCAGGCACGAAAGTGACAATAGGTTTGAAGGAAACTATGGTGGTTCTCTTATTAAGATATTGGATGAAATGGGGGATTCAATGAGGAAACTTGTGGTTGTTTTAAACCGACTATCAAGGAGTCATGATCAACCACCTGAACCTTGGTATGTTCTATAATGCATCATGTATGAGATGACCAATCGATGTGGAAGTTCAGGTAACAATTATAAAGTTAACCATTAGGGTTTATATGATCCTTACTTTTTAGGTAATTATGGGTTACTCTATGATATGATGGAAAATGAAAGGCATGAGATAATCTCTATGATAAAATATTTTATGATTATTTTTGAAGATTTTATCTCGTTGTTGGGAAATGTTTTAAGAATTATATAGTTTTGTAAAAAGGACAAAACGTAGACCGTGTGACAACCCATCACGTCAGACAAAGCTGCAGGAATCGAACCCACAACCAAAGTGCAACTGGTATTTATCACCTACCACTAGACTACGTGAAGTCCCTAGTTAGTTTGAATGATTCTTTTTAGTTAAATTATTTTATGAATTAAGAGTAAGTTGATTTTGGGTTATCTATGGAAATTTATTAACCTATCACGGAGGATATGTGATTAGGTTAATTACTTTTCAATACGTGACTTTAAGAGCAACTGGTGTTGTTTGGAGATAAATGTTAGGATTTAACTTGGAAGACTATGTGACTAAATCCTTCAAATATTTGGGTTTCAATATTATTTTGGTTTACTTTGAAGAATTTTATAGACAAATTGTTTATCGAATGGTCCTTGTTTAACTTTGGGTTTTGTTGGACAATTTTTGGAGATTAAGAATAGATTTTATTTTTATAAAGGGTTGTCCTTTTTTGGATTATCTGATCTTGTACTAACCTTTTTGGTTTTGGTTTTGGTTAGAGTCTAAAGACATGGAAAGTGTATAGTTCTCTTTTTTGGATTAGGTGATTCTCTAGAAGTTGATTATAGTACTCTTAATGTGAACAAGTCTTCCTAAATACTCGTCTTTTGAAGAAAATATGAGTTTGTGTAAGAAATATAATAAAAGTTGAAAGTCAACATGATAAGTAATTATGTTTCCTTATGAATAAATTCCTCAATAAAAAGTAACTTAAAACGAAAATGTTTTCTATTAAATTTTCCTACTGGGGAATCGAATACCGTTTAACGCATCACAAGTTTGTGATTTTCTTGTGGTTAACTTTCTCCTAAACATGTTTTCTATCACTCTCCATCAGAACATGACCCATGTTTTCTCCTCCATGTCCATGTTTTACTACATGGAATCCTAGTATGGGTTAACTTGGGTGACCTCTATACTTCTCTTTCTTTATTTTAAATTGATTGTTTTACCAACTCTTGTTCCGATGTGGGACTTTCAAGGATGTTTCCGAGCCCAATTTTAAAATTGCGAGGACGCAATTCACAAAAGGGGAGAAGGATGTAAAACCCCATGTAAATAAAGATTATGAAATTTTTATATTTATCCCTATTTGTTAATAAAATGTTAATATTAATTTCAAGGGAACGCTATGCTTGATGGCTTACCCAATATGCAACAACGAGTTCCTTTGAAATCTTACGTTGCACTCTAATAATAAAATATTATTATTTTAAATGTTAGTTAACACGTAGCCGTTGTATTGGAGGGAATGAATAGAAATAACTAAAATATGATTATATATGTTTTTTAATTGTTTTTACATTTATCCAATAAAGGATAAAGGCTTAAAATACGAAAATAATTCAATTTTAGGCATATATACTCTAATTTTCACTAAAGGTCCACTTATCAACTTTTGATGGAGAAACATCATTAAATATAGTTCTGGTCACTCTTATACATTCTATTGGACCAAATAAATCTATTCTTTAGAATCGGGACATCAAAATTCACTTTGTGTAAATTTTTGGTATTTTTCCGATAAAGATCATTTTTTAATGAATAGTGAAAAATGTTGTATTTTAATTCAAAACATCTTTTAATCTAATTTATTGATATGATTAGACTATATTTTGAATTGGTTTTAAAGTGAAATTAGATTATATTTTTACCATTTAATCATATAGTGGTTTTTGGAATTAATTTCACTTTGAAATCAAACTTAAACTAGTGTCAATTTTTTGATACATTTTGTTTCATAAAAACACTCTATTTGTTTTGACAGCGGGAATTAATTATTAAATTAATTAATGAAACTTATATTTTTTTAATTTTTTAAAATTGACATCATTTTTGAATTCGGAATATCAAATATAGCTTAGGGTTAAGTTTTGGTATTTTTCTGAAAAACTTAAATTTTTGATGAAAAGTGATACTACTAAGTGGTACTTAAAAAACTGATTTTTTCATTTAAATGAAATTTTACCACCTTTGTGTTTTTAATTTCAAAAATCCGACATAAATGTTTTTCATTAAGAAGTAAAATTTGGTTCAATGGGATTAAAATAATTTTTTGGTGAAAAGTAACTTTTATGTTTTTAATCGCGATTAGAGGCAATTAGTGTAGTTTAAGGTAAAAATAATGTTTTAATAATATGAAATGAACTTGAAACATGTCCTACCCTTATTTTATGTGTCATTTCCGACCAAGACAATCCATGGGTCAACTTGGGGACCCCATGGAGCCACTTTGGTAGGAAAATTACATTAATATCTTTTTATTTAATGTTAAAATAAAAATGTCACAAACATGAGTTGTTTTACTAAAACAATTTTTACATGGGGTTATACAAGTCATATTTTTGACTATAAATATTAATTGGAAAGATAAAAATATTTCCTACATCATAGTAGTTTTTTTATAATTTTTAGACATTAATTAAATTAAATTATTTATGACACCATGATGATGCAGCGATTACCTCAATATTTAACAATTTAAATAAAATGGAAAGATAATGTAAAATCTAAGACCTAAACCTGTCCAAAACCTATTGGACGGGTGTATTTCTAACCCTTATCACCTTATACTTGAAAAAAAATCATTTTGGGACCATTAAAATCCAAAATTCCTTCTAAAATAAAGTAACATTTCCTTACTTTCCAAGAGTGCCTCTCCTCTCCTCTTATAAAAGGCCCCCACCTCTACCTCCTTACCCACACCTATAAAGCCTTTGGATCAGACAAACCCAGCCAATTTTGTCTCTCCACAACCCTCTATTACTCATAGAAGCCTCACATTTGGCAGAAGTCTTCCCAAGGAAGCCTTTGATCTCAAATCAAAAAGAGTTACCTGATTTAAAGGTAGTGTCTTCTCCTGTGTTCTTTTGTTTTATTTTGCTTCTCCAACACCCTAAACTCTTTTCATTCATTTATTTCGCAACAAAAAAAGTATCCTAAATATACTAGGATGTTTTTATAAGAATTAATCTAGCTAAACTTACACACACCTTCATCTAATGGTTAAAGAACATACTATTTCTGTGGATGGCGAATTTCTGCCTCACGAAACGATGATTGTTCAACACTCATATAACACATTCAAAGGTGGGAATTAAGATGACACTATATTTATATATGATACATAATATGTTTATGTTTTACTTTAGCTTCTGTATTTTTCATTTGTGGCATAACTTTATGGTTTCCATTGTGGGTAAACACGATAATTTCATTTTAGGAAGTGCGGACTACCACCCCCTCAAAGTGATTTGATTCGTTAATGCCATACGTGGGACGTATAAAGGATGAATTCAAATTTATTATATATTATGTTATACTAGAATTATAATATACCTTTATATCATTATTATTTTATTTCCATTAAATTATGAGATAGAAATGAAAGTAGCGTTCATGCGTACGTACGACTTACCGTCTCCATGAACGATGCATTTCATTTCTTATCCCCAAATGTAATGTACTATTATAAGTATATATATATAATGGATATATATGATGTATGTTACATATAAATGATTAATATAATTCTGTAATTAAAATATACATATCTCTCATTTAGTTTTAATTCCATTAATATGACATAGAAATGAAAGTAGCGTTCATGCGTACGTACGGCTTACCGTCTCCATGAACGGTGCATTTCATTTCTTACCTATAAATGATTATGTAATATTATAAATACATGTATATTCTGGATATATATGATATATATGATATCCAAATCATGAATATCATTCTGGATATAATGAACCTTTGACCACACGAACAACATGTAATTGTAAGAAGTCCACTTTCGACTTAAGAACCAAATATCGACAAAACAAAAATTATTAACTTAAATGATTACATAATGTTTATAACATGGTAATAAGTGATATAAAAGTAATAATGAACTTGAAAAAGGTTCTTAAGAAAGTATAAATTAACTCATGTTTATTATTCAGGATGTTAAAGAACGATCGAGTCAAGTCGGACCCGAGGTAAGGGATCTTACCTCTCTCTTTCTTTTTAAGTACACTCTTTTATGACATTACTTTTAAGATCATATTTTTTATGATTGGGATGTTATTTTTTATTAATCTTACTGTACTTTTTATGTTCATATGATGAGAGACCTTATTTTCTCTCATCAATCCTTTTTGGAAGTTTTAATTGGCGCTGTTAGACTGCTGAAATTTCGTAAGGGACTTCATCTCAATCTCCTTTCATTGAGGAATATTTCATTTTATAGACAACATTATTTTATACGGTGTATAAACCACTTTGAATTTTACTTTTATACAAAAGGAATCTTTTTCTACGAATCATTTTACTAAATGACAAAAAGGAATGTTTCTTTTAACGTACGCGGTGACAACGACCTTTTTCGCCACCGCGAGTATTATTTGTTATTTGGCTTCCTCAACAAGCCCTAATGTTTTTAAAATAAAATAAATACCATATACTCTTTTATGAATTTTTGTATTGAAAATGGTTTTGATAAAGGAATTGATTATGTCAATATATTTAAATGATATATTGTGATTGAAATTTGGAAATGTTATCATTCTTTTATATTGGTTTTATGTGTTATAATTTTATAATGGTAATTGGACATTTGAAGGGTGGTTATGTGATAAACCATATGACGGGTGGTGCCGTGAATACAAGGACGGGTGGTTACGTTATAACCTCCAATGCATTGGGTATGGAAGTCGGCCGTATGGCTATTCCATTAAGTATGTGTGGAAGTCGGCTGTATGGCTATTCCATTAAGTGATATGTGTGGAAGTCGACCATATGGTTATTACACTTAAGTATGTTTATGTCCCAAGTTACCTTTATATGTGATTTGTTATTTACATGGGTTTTATGGTAATATTTTGGTTACAAAAGGGTAAGTAATGATATTTTATTCAGTGAAAAGTTTTTATTACTTCATAAAGGTGAAGGTATTAATTTGATAAAGTATACGTGGTTTACTTGATGTTTGAAAAACTAACAGTTTTCATTCTTTGTGTATCCCTTACTGATCTTTTTATGCTAACCCCAAGTTTTTTTGAAATGTTTTTCACAGGACTTAATGTGGAATAGGGTCAAGGATGGGATCAAGGGAAATTCATGCTATCTAAAACTTGGAACTAGACATGTTTCTTTTTAAGAGTTTTTATTTTATTGAAATTTATTAGAAGTGACAAATTTGTAATCTTTTGATATGTAATAGTTATGTCCTAATTCTCTAAAACTCTAAACCTGAAAAGATCCTCAATGTGAATTATTAATTTAATTCAATATTAAGTAAGGTTTAAGGCCGGGGCCTTATAGAATACGTACGAAAAAAACATTCCCTTTTGTAATTTAGTAAAATGCTTCATATAAAAAAGATTCCTTTTGGATAAATGGAAAAGTCAAAGGGGTTTATACGCCATATAAAAGAAGGTTGTGTATAAAAAAAATATGCCTCAATGAAAGGAGATTGAGATGAAGTCCCATACAAAGATAATTTTTTAAATAAAATAGATCTATTATGTGTATTCACTATAAGTACACATAAATAAATTACAAATAAAATATATGACATAATAATATCATGAAATAATTTGAATGTAGGAGATTAACCCAAAGAACAGAAATTGGGTTAAGAAGTTCCCTTACCCCGTGTCCGACTTGACCTGATCGTTCTTTAACCTCCTGAATAATAAACTTGAGTTAATTTCTACTTTCTTGAGAACCTTTTTCAAGTTCATTATTCCTTTTATATCACTTATTACCATGTCATGAAAACTATGTAATTATTTAAGTTAATAACGGTCGTTTTAACAATCATTGGTACTTGAGTCAAAAATAAACTCTTTATAATTACAAGTTGTTCTTGTATCCATTATATCCAGAGTTATATTCATTATGTAGATATCATATATATCATATATATATATATATATATCCAGTATATACATGCATTTATAATATTACATAATCATTTAGAGGTAAGAAATGAAATGCACCATTCAAGGAGACGGTAAGCTGTACGTACGCATGAACGCTAATTTCATTTCTATGTCATATTAATGGAATTAAAACTAAATGAGTGATATGTATTTTTTAATTCCAGAATTATATTCATCATTTAGATGTAACATACATCATATATATCCATTATATATATGTACTTATAACAGTACAATACATTTGGGGATAAGAAATGAAATGCACCGTTCATGGAGACGGTAAGTCGTACGTACGCATGAACGCTACTTTCATTTCTATCTCATAATTTAATGGAAAGAAATAATAATTATATAAAGGTATAATATAATTACAGTATAATATAATATATAATATCATTAAATATATCCTTTATACGTACCACATATGGTATTAACAAATCAAATCACTTTTAGGGGGTGGTAGTCCGCACTTCCTAAAATGAAGATATCACGTTTATCCATAATGGAAACCATAAAGGTATGCCATAAATGATAAATACAAAAGCTTAAGTAAAACATAAACATATTATATATCATATATAAATATAGTGACATCTTAATTTCCACCTTTTAAGGTGTTATATGAGTGTTGAACAATCATCGTTTCGTGAGGTAGAAATTCGCCATCCACAGAAACAATATGTACTTTAACCATTAGATGTAGGTATGTGTAAGTTTAGCTCGAATAATTATTATAAAAAAATCCTAGTATATTGATGATATAGGTTTTTTTACAAAATAAATGAAAAAAAATAGTTTAGGGGGGTTGGAGAAGCAAAATAAAACATAAGAACACAAGAGAAAACACTACCTTTAAAACAGGTAACTCTTTTTGATTTGAGCTCAAAGGCTTCCTTGGGAAGACTTCTGACCAAAGTGAGGCTTCTAGGAGTAAGAGAGGGATGTGGAGAGACACAATGGGCAGGGGTTGGCTGAGAAAAAGGCTTTAGAGGTTTGGGTAAGGTGGTAGAGGTGGGGGCCTTTTATAAGAGGAGAGGAGGGTCACTCTTGGAAAGTTATAAACGTTTACTTTATTATAAAATGATTTTCTGATTTTAAAGGTCACAAAATTATATAGTTATAGGATAATGTGATAAGAGTTATAAATCCACCCATCCAATAGGTTTTTGACAAGTGTAGGTCTTATATTTGACATTATCTTTTCATTTTATGTAAATCGTTAAATAATGAGGTAATCGCTGCATCATCATGGTGTCATAAATAATTTAATTTATTTAATGTCTAAAAATTATAAAAAAAATATCATTATGTAGGAAAATTTTTTATATTTCTAATGAATATTTATAGTCAAAATTATGACTTGTATAACCTCATTTAAAAATTGTTTTAGTAAAACAATTCATGTTTGTGACATTATAATTTTAACATGAAATAAAAAGTTATTAATGTCATTTTCCTACCAAAGTGGCTCCATGGGGTCCCAAAGTTGACCCATGGATTTTCTTGGTCGTCCATGATACATAAAATAAGGTTTGGACATGTTTCAAGGTCATTTCATATTATTAAAACATTATTTTTACCTTAAACTACACTAATTACCTCTAATCACGATTAAAAACTTAAAAGTTACTATTCAACAAAAAATTATTTTAATCCCATTGAACCACATTTTAGTTCCTAATTACAACCATGTATGTAATATTTTTTGAAATTCAAAACACATAGGTGGTAAAATTTCATTTAAATGAAAAATCAGTTTTTTTAAGTACCACTTAGTGGTTTCACTATTCATCAAAAATTGAAGTTTGTCAAAAAAATACCAAAACATCACCCTAAGCAATATTTGATATTATGTATTCCAAAATGATGTCTATTTTACAAAATTAAAAACATATAAGTTACATTAATTAATTTAATAATTAATTCCCGCTGTCAGAGCAAATAGCGTGTTTTTATGAAACAATAAGTATCAAAAGATTGACACTAGTTTAAGTTCAATTTCAAAGTGAAATTAATTCCAATGACCACTATTGGATTAAATGGTAAAAATATATTCTAATTTCACTTTAAAACCAATTCAAAAGATAATCTAATCATATAAATAAATTAGATTACAAAGAGGTTTTGAATTAAAATACAACATTTTTCACTATTCATTAAAAAATGAACTTTATCGGAAAAATACCAAAAATTTACACAAAGTAAATTTTGATGTCCCGATTCTAAAGAAGAATTTTATTTTGTCCAATAGAATGTATAAGAGTGACCAAAACTATATTTAAAGAGGGTTCACCATCAAAAGGCGATAGTTCGACCTTTTAGTGAATATTAGAGTATTTATGCCTAAAATTGAATTCTTTTTGTATTTTAAGCCTTTATATTTTATTGGATAAATGTAAAAACATTTAATAATCATATTTTAGTTATTTAAATTCATTCCCACCAATAAAATGGCTACTTGTTAACTACCATTTAAAATAATATTAATTTATTACTAGTGTGCAACGTAAGATTTCAAAGAAACTCTTTGTTGCGTATCGGGTACGCTATCGAACATAGAAACCCATTTAAAGTAAAATTAATATTTAATTCGTAAATATTAATAAATATGAAAATGTTTTATTCTTTATTTAACTGGGTTGTTACATAGGAAGTTGGATGCACATATCAAGTGTGGTAGGACCCGAAGTAAGGGAACCCCCAAACCATCCTATTTTCTTTTTAAGTTATTATTTCTCTATATTTCTCTATATTTTTCTAGATCTTATTAACATTAAATTATTATATTATATATATATATATATTTATATATATGTTCCTTAAATATGTACCTATTTTATCATCACTTTATTTTTTGAGGATATATAACTTTTTCAAGTTCCATTGTTTCTTTAAAGAAAACTCAATTAAATGAAACTTTTATATTCCTTATTCCATTTAATTTGTCACTCTTTTAAAGTAATTTATCCTTCATGATTTACAAAAATAATATATATATTTATGGAAAAAATATTATGGTTCATTCCCAATTTTAAGAAGAACACTGTGTTCTTACCTTCTTTAATGGTTCTTTACTCATTTCTCAAAACATTATTTAAAAGTTTTGTTTCTTTACATACTACTCCACTACTTTCTTCTAAACATTTCTTTACTTGAATCAATATTAATTGCATATAATTATTTATTAAATTATTAAAATAATAAAATCTTGAATATATTCTTTTCTTTGGTATTATAATGACATACCATTCAGTTTTTCTTTGAGGAAAGATTATGTAATCCATTTCCTTCACATGGGCTTTCTCATGTTTATGCTTTTTTTATGATTCCTTTTCCTTACGTGGAATATATATGAATGCACATAATATGATGTGATGGATGAACTAGAATTATAATTCTCGAAATGCATCGGGTAATGTTTTCATCTTATGAGATACAATGCATAGTGCACATGCAATAAGCCCAGCACACTATGTTATGTTGTCTTGGTAGTGAACCTTGACTTAAGAATAGAATTACATGTTTTATACTATTTCAAAATTATTATAATTACATGAGATTATAAAATTTTCTTCTTTACTACATTATTTTATGTAATTATTTATATTATACTCCACTTTAATGATATCATGTTATGCCTCTTGACTCACATGTTATACTTTATGACCATGTTTGTTCCCTTATTGGGATTTATGGCTCACCATTTTCTTTTTTTATATACCCAAGATATATTATATAGTAATAGAAGTTCAAAAGGATCTGGTATAACATTATGGAGATTGAAATAAATATTTTTTTGTTTTATTTTATGTTTCTGTATGTATCTAATCTCATAAAGACACAAGGCCTAAAATTTCTAGGTTGTGTTTTATGGATATTTATTTTAAAAATCATGTAATAATATGTGTATGAGATTTTTATTACTATAATAACATCCTAATCATTGAAAAATAATTTGAGATCAATTCTAGATAAAAAAAAATAATGTAATCAACTTCTTGGATTGGTATACAAACTTATGAATAGTTATTGAGTAAGAAATAAAATTTTATGTGTTAGAATAAAACCTTCCAAATAAAGTGAAAGGTGAATCCATTAAATAAATGGATATAGCTACATGTGATAAGTATTTAAAGGATTCACTTGAATTCTCTATTATCATACCTATATCTATGAATTCAAAGTTGTAAAATCACATGTGAACATGAATGTATTCAAAATGATAGATAACCTAAAGTTGTTCTATATAGAAAAGGCTAGGAATGAGAGGTATGGGGTTTCAAAGGCACTGTTTAGATGTAAAATAATAGAGGGTACATCAGGTTCCACTCATATACTCTTTATAATCGGGCACACCAATGGCTTGGAGTGGATAAAGTAACCATTAATGCTTGATCTAGATATAAAATTCATTTTACAGTCATTGTCGTAAAGGATTCAATAGTTTATTTTAAACTATAATTTTAACAAGTAAAAATATATGTTTATTAAATCTCCTAAATATGTTGAGGATAATCAAGAATGACAAGGAGGGTCTAGGGTCAAGGGCTGTGTTGATAATGCAATAGGGTAAATGTTCAATCTTAAAATAAAAATTGTTCTTAAAATTCCAAAAATTTCTCTTCTAGTAGTTGTTCAAAGGCTCTAAAAATTAAAATAGGAGTCAAGAAGGATGGGGCATTTCATCCATTATGGAAAGGATGGTTACTAGAGGAGGAATTTATCAGTTTACTTGAAGGGTCAAAAGAAAACCAATATCGAGTACATATCATTTTTCAGTGTTATATTAATAAATTATTTGATTATTAATGGTATATAATACCTACTACACATTAAAAATTATTATGAATTTGTATAAGAGTTCAAAATTTATGAAGGGTTAGGGATTAAAGTTTATGTGTGCATTCAAGTGATGGAGAAAGAGTTGTTATATCATAAAGTTGGATGAAAAGGATTACTTAAAATCTTTAATGGATCAAGAATAAATATTTTGTATTTTTATATTGTTTTTTATTATATGATAATAGATATTTGTAAAAAATGGTTTTTTGATAAATAATACAGGATGATTAATTCAATACATAGGGTTAGGATTTAACCCAGTCATATAAAATAGTTTGAAAAGAAGAGAACGATAAAAAAATTATACAATATAATAGTATTTTATCCAAGATATTTGTTAAGATTTTGGAAAAAAGTTCCCACCACCAATTAGTGAGATATTTTAAAGATTTTTTTTAATAATGCTCCAAAAATAAATAATACCATATAATATTTAGATGTAATATTCCCACTTAATGAAATGAGTGTAATTTATTATAAATAAATGTGTTTGTATTTATTAGTATGGTATTTTAAAGAAAATTTAGTTTCTAAGAGGATTGTAGGAGTATTATTTAAACTTATATCAGTTAAAAATATAACAAATAAAATATTATACTAGTTTAAATTCAAAATTAATGTAACTTTATATCTTAAAATAATTTAGGTTATGATGGTAAATAAAAGTGAAAAAGTTATAATTAGTTACCATAACAATCTCAAAGGACAAGATTTTATGAAAAAGTTATAATATGAATATGATGAACATAGAAAGTTTCAAAGTAGACAAAAATATTAACATCATAAAATTAGATGTTGTAAAGTAGATAAGTTTGAATACTTTTTCAAAGATTTAAACATTAGGAATACGTTTCTTATTATGACCATTATCCAACAAATATATTTCATAGATGTTACTTATTAAAGGAGTTTAGAAAGTGGTTTTATCAAATGTTTACATAGAGATATGGAATGAGTTAAATAGTGATATATATATTTTTAATAAAATATGAAATGAAAAATATAAGGAATTGTTGTGGTTTTTTATATGATATATGGGAACAATTCTTATGTATGGTTTTTTTAGTATATTATTAAAAGAGTTTGAGTATGTGATGTATATATTATTTTAAAAACAAGTAACCTCTACTTTATTATTCATTCGTGATGGATTAATTTAACAAATAAAGTGAATAATAATCAATCTCTTAAAGTACACCTTTATTTATCCCAAATTGATGTTTTTATAAAGTATTATAGGTGGGGATGAAATGTTAAGGTTAGAATATATAATATTTTGTATAAAGATATAGAATAAACTAATGAGAGAGAAAAAAAATTTATACAAGATGACCCACAAAGTATACCACATACAGTGTCTTTCATTATGAATTTAGTATAATAATGGTGTATGTTTCATATTTATAGTTCCCTATACTTGAGGTTATACAAGATACCTAACATGATAACATTCATACTTCAATACCTTTCTTATACTGGTCTTGATGCTGGATTAATCATGGATGGTTGGGTATGTCACTGATCATATCAATGGTTGAGTTTAATTAAGATGATATTTGTCCTCTCATATGATGAGTATGACATATAAGACCTCTATGAGTCATATTTAAGGACTATATAACCATAACTAAATAAGAACATTTGATTTAATTAATCTATTGGGCGATGATCATGTGATGTGCTCATCCACTAAGATGAATGACATATCATGTGTTCATCTATTTTGTTAGTCTATACTTAAAGAATCAACAATGTATGAGTAGCTACATGATATTTACATGATCTATGTATCGTAGTTACTTTATGTCTTAAAAAAAGGTATCATATGATTATGAATATTCAATATATGATATATCTAGTGGAGAAAAACATAGGGATACACCTACTTGATTGAGATCACACCTGATCGCTTTTTCACTTGAGTAACATTGATTCTTTGTTTGAGGTTGATTTTTGATTATATTTATGAATTAGAGAATTCGCATTTATTTTAAACACTATAAAGTCTCACAGGGTTATAGTTTTTGGTTGAATGAATGGGGATTAAGTTTTATGAAACTTAGAGAGTTACTCTAAATGTATTATATATTTTTATCCAAAATAATTTTTGTATGGATATTCCCAAGGTATTGAATATGATCATATTCATGGTCAAATTAATAATTAATTTCAAAAATTACTTTGTAAATATCCAAAAAGAGTTTTGAATATGATTTTAAAAGTTATTGTATCTGAATTACCCAATGGAATTGTTGAAAAATGTTATACATGATGTCAATCATTAGTAAGAAGCATTTAGAGAGTGATTAAGTATATCTTTGACTTATAATGGACCTTCATGAGATGTTTGAAGTTTTTTTAAAAAGATTTTTATCAATAATGGAAGTTACAGATTGATGGAAATTTCACAATTCTACTTTTTTATGTTTTATTTTGACCTTTTCCTAAGATTCATTTTCATACCAATGAGTGGTAGAATTCAAAAAAGGAATGAAGACCCCTGAGGACCATAAGGGTCATTTTGGAATCCCTAAGATCCATTTTAGCTCTAGAATGGATAATAAACAATGTAATGAAAACACCATAATAGTAATTTGTTTTTTATGATTCATTTAACTTTTTGTAAGGGTCACTTGAGCTTACATATGATTCATTTGGATTTTGTAAGATTCCTAGTGATTACTTAAGAGTCATTTACTCTTACACTAAGATGGATGACCATGAAAATTGGATAAGTATGTAGAACCACACGATGTTGTTTAAGTTCCATCTGGTAAATTTTAAGAGTCATTTACTCTTATAATAAAGTTTTGTTGTCTAAAAATGAAAATGGCATGGAAATTAGGATCTCAAAAATCAAAGAATATAATATCACATATCATTATACATGATATGTTTTTTGAATATGTCAATTATTAGCTGAAATTAAAATCATATAATATCATAGATAGTTGTTCAAATCCATGATTTTACCCTATAACTATGGAATATTAAGAAGTAAGATCATATATTTATATTGGTTGGAATATCAAATTTAAATATTTGAAATTAATTATCATAATCAAATAGGATAAAAATTCTATAGTTGTTGACCATAATAAATGGTTCAAAGGAGTAATTTCTATAAAAATTTAGGGAAATAATATTCACACAAATATATGAATATAAAAGGATAAATTAAATAAAGAAATGTGAAAAAAAATAATGATTTAGTCTTGAGAAGATGATATTATGCATGAGAGTTATGGAACTATTGTATCAAATAAAGAGGAGGAAGAATAAGAGTTTGAAAATTGCTATATCCACTTTGATCATCCATGTAAAGGAAAGTGTATGTATTGATGATCAACTTAATGATTGATTTCTAGGATGAATAATACCATTGTGTGCTTGCATTCTCCTATGCACACATCGAGTATTCTGATATCTTGAGAAGGAATGATGACTTTCATGCCACTCTATTGATATTTTTTTAGAATTTAATGTGTGAGTCTAAGGAAGAAGATCTAATTTTTTTAGGATGAGACATCTATAAGGGTATTTAATATCTTGTTCACATCTAAGAGAGAATCATGAAATATTTCATACTGGCGGGTTCAATATAAATAATTCCATGTTTCATTCTAGAAGTGGATGATAGATGCCCTAAGAAATAGATGAAACCTACCCAACAATTGTGTGCAATTAAAAATCACTTGTAATAATTGTAAATTTAAATAGTGATATAATATGTGGATTATTAAATAACCGGGCCAAAAAAGTTATGGGTTTCCTCATTAGAGTTGGACCTTGTAAAAAATACCCATGTTATTTTCATTTTCATTATTGTTATATAAGAGTGAGGGAAAGATAAAAGGGGAGAGGATCATGAATATAAAAATTCATATTGGTTAATCTCTAAAATAGATTTCACCACTAATTCACCCCACCATCTCAGTGGTATATCAATTGTCGTGAGCTCTTCAAGTAGTATTGGAGAAAACTAGGTTACCTATAAGATCTTACTCTAATCAAGGTGCAGAATAGAGAATATGATTTATGTCAATAATAGAAGTGTCACAATTTATGATGATAGGAACTTTCATGGATGGAAAATGTAGAATTCCCCCTATATTCTATCATATGGCCTTTAAGTGAGTGATGCTATAAAAATGGGGTTTATACCGTTTGGAAGAGATGATCCCATGACATTTACAAGAAAAAGAAATTTGGAAGTAGATGGAAAATTTATAAATACTATTCTATCATCAGTGTCTAGAATATTATATACAAAAGTAATGAGACTTAAGACATCCAAGGAAATATATGAAAAATTAGAAAACATGTATGAGGGAAATTTAAATTTTAAGGAATCAAAATTTTAAATTTAGAGTGTGTTGTTTCAATAATTCAAAATGGATGAAGATAAGAAAGTTGATTATTAATTCACTAGGGTAAATGAGATAGTCAATCACATTAGGATCTTTAGAGACAATATAAAATATTTAACCATCATCAATAAATTACTTAGAAACTTTCTAGATAGATTCAATCTAAAGATATCATCCCTAGAATAAAATGAATACTTATATTTAGAATAGCTACATAATACTCTCATTACACTGCTAGAAATTTAGGCTATAGACACGGTTCTAAACCGTGGCTATAGGCCCAAAAACCGTGGCTATAGGTTAGAGACATGGTTTCATGAACTGTGGCTGGTATTGCCGTGGCTATAGGGCTGATCCTATAGCCACAGTTTCAACCGTGGCTATAGGATCAGTCGTATAGATTCACTAGTAGAAAAAAGGTCTTTAATGTCGGTTTTTTTATTTTTTACGTCGATTTTTGTAAACCGATGCCAAAAACAAATTTCAATTGCTTTTTTGCATCGGTTTTGTAAAAAAATGATTCCAAATAAACTCATCCGTGTCATTTTTGGCGTCGGTTTCCTTAAAAACCGACGCCAAAAGTTTAAAAAATAGTTTCGGCGTCGGTTCTTAAAAAAAAACCGACACCGTAAATGGAAAAAACTTATTTTTGGCGTCCGTTTTTACAAGAACCGACTCCAAAAAGCAATTTTTATTGTTCGATGTTTTAGAGCATTTCCTAATCTTCGATTTGACTGGTCGTGGAGCTAAAACGGAGTTACGGATCAAAAGTTATGGCCGTCAGAAGTTGAACATGTCAAAGTATCGATTGATACAATATGTTTTAAAGAAAACAAGATAAACACAAGTTAAAATCACGTACACCAAATGATATAAAATATACATAATACTTCAAACACATTTCGATTATTTTTCGATCTTCCATTTAAATGATATGTTTTTTATTATCATATCTCTTATATTTAGCGTAGATCTCATGTGATAATAAAAACGACGATCGATAATTAAACTTACACCAAGCTTGGTAAATGTCATCCGAACGTTTTATATTTTTAACACAATAATAAAAGTAAATCATAATTATATGAAATCTAGTCGAGTTGGTTATAAATTAAGGACATTAATAATAAAGAAAATGAATGAATATAATACGTACCGTAATCAAATTAATGATTGATGCTGCATTGAAAACTTGATTGAATCGAAGAGGATGAAAATGATAAATGAAGGACAAACATATTTATATAGAGTAAATGAAAATATTTTCGATTGAGTTGTATGAAAATATAGGCGGGATTTTAAAAAGTTAAACGCGCATTGTGAAAAAAATTGAAATTTTGATCCCGCGTATTAGTGAATACTATTTGGCGTCGGTTTTTAAATAAACCGATGCTAAAAAGATAAAAAAAATACGTTTCGCGTCGGTTTTTTTAAAAACCGATGCGAAAAGTAAAAATAAATTTTATTTTGCATCGGTTTTTAAAATAACCGACGCGAAAAACAAAAAAACAGTTTTGGCATCAGTTTTTATGAAAACCGACGCGAAAAGTAAAAAAAAAATATTTTTGGCGTCGGTTTTTCTAAAAACCGACGCAAAAAACAAAAAGGTTTTTTTGGCGTCGGTTTTTATGAAAACCGACGTCAAAACATAAGAAACAAATCTACCATGTGTTAGAAAATTTCTTAAGCTTCGATTTGACTGGTCGTAGAGCTAGAACGGAGTTACGGATTAAAAGTTATGGCCTTTGAAAGTTGGACTTAATTAACACTTCTTTTATAGAAGATCAACTTCCAACATCCATAACTTTTAATCCGTAACTCCGTTTTTCCTCCATGACCATTCAAATCAAAGCTTAGGGAATTATCTATAGGATTTTATTTTTTTTACATTTACGGCGTCGTTTTTCATAAAAACCGACGTCATAACTTTTTTTTATTTTTTCACGTGAGTTTTTAAAAAAACCGACGCCAAATCATTTTTTTCATTATTTTTTGGCGTCAGTTTTTAAAAAACCGACACCAAAACTTATCCGCAAAAATATTTTACGTCGGTTTATAAGAAACCGACGTTAAAAATGATTTTTCTACTAGTGATTCCAATAAATTCCATGATTAACGTGGCAAAATCCCTATATCCATGGTTTTAAACCGTGGCTATAGGGATTTCCACTGCATAAAAAAAACAGCACGGTGAACCGTGCTGGCTGTTGGGAAGACTGCACCAGCACCCCCAACACCTCCCACCCCCTGCTCATGCACACCTCCCCTGCCCCACCCCCTGCCCCCTCCTCCCTGCACCCCCTCCCCCTATACCACCCCCACCCTGCACCTTCACCCCCCATACAAGGTAATCCAAATCCCATGGAACCACCACCTTCTTCGGAAATAGCCGAACCAACACAATTGAGTCGGATTCTACTTCATCAATATCCTTATTGAAAATATTACACAACATAAGGCATGTATTAATCGTACTCCCCAA
Source organism: Viscum album (assembly GCA_963277665.1). Classification (NCBI taxonomy): domain Eukaryota; kingdom Viridiplantae; phylum Streptophyta; class Magnoliopsida; order Santalales; family Viscaceae; genus Viscum; species Viscum album. The sequence continues at coordinate 749,799,515 of OY728132.1, read as the reverse complement.
TGGAGGTACCCATTCAGTAAAAGGAATTGAAACACAGAATCACCAAGCCCCTATTGTTTCGAACCAACCCGCCTCCCCTTGTCTCCCCCACAGTACATGATCCATCCACATTCAATTTTAATTCTAAGCCCCTATTGTTCTAAACCAACCCACCTCCCCTTATCTCCCCAGCAATACATGATCCATCCAAATTCAATTATAACAAGTACTCCACCCGTGCGATGCACGACACTATAAAATAATTATTATTATTAACTATAGATTACTATTTATAAAACATAATAGTTTATATCAATTATGAAGAAGTAATATAAATAGTGAAACATTCAAACTGAAACAACAATTGTTTCAGAGTTTATTTTCAATGGAACACATGGAAACAAAAATGAATTGTTTGGATACATTGTTTATTTAGAAAAGAGTTGGGTGAAAAATATTATAGTAACAGAATACTGTAATAGTATATGGTATCCCCTTTTGAATGAAACTAAATTCAATAAATTGTGGTAGTAAAAACCTTCCAAAATTGGGTTCCTGTGGCACTGCAGTAGACAAGTATTGGTGGTTGCTGGTTGGTAGTAATCTGATACCTGCACATGTTTGTAGAAACATGTTACAAATGCGGAAAAAAATTTTAGATATCATACATACACAATAGCATCACTTTCTGCCTCTACTATGCTCGAAAAATCACATGACCATGCAAATAGAGATAGGGAAAATGATCCTGAAAATTAAAAAAACCAAAACATCATGCCATTTGAATCTCACCATAATTTCAATTAGCCTCATTTCGAATATAACCTGAAAATTTTAAAAGCTTACTAAAGTAGTTTTAATTTTAGGAGCACAAAAGCACCAAGAAAGAATACGTAATACACAACTCTAGCAATGAGTAAAAATGAAGGCAATGACAAACCAGCTTAACCAAAAGTACCCATCCATCCATTAAATCTCTTCAGTTTCCATCTAGTGGACTCATGTAGAAACTACTGAATAGTTTATAACTTGTTACCTTTTAATTACAATAACACACTGTAATGAATTCTTTCAATTATGAAATATGCATTAGAGAATATCACCAATAACCTCACAACATTTTTTTTATTATACTCATAAAATCATAAGTATAAGATAGCCAATCTTCATGTGTTGTGTAATGTCATTCACATAAACCATCCAATGAGTCAATTCAAATGTAATGCATAACATTAAATAAGAACTTACTTTTAATATCTGTATGGATTTCCTTGCAATACACCCCCACCCCAGGTTGATATTGAACCTGCACAGAGAAGTTAAAATTAGGGAATCGTAAAATTAATGGTTAAGTGATTAACTTTCACTAACAATGATCAAAAAACCTATATATAACAATCTCTAGATGCATATGCTGGTTGATCATTCTTATATTTCATTCACCAACGTAATAACCTGAAAGTTGATTAAAAAACATTACACATGTCTAAATCGTAATGTCAACATAATAACACTCTAGTGAAAATTATAACCACATTCTAGTTTTAAAAAAAAATCCTCTTTGGGATGAATTGAAGATGGATGAACATGTCAATGCTCTCAATATTGGTGTGGGAAAAAACTAAACTAACCAAACACACCAGCCCCCTCCCCCACCCCTCCCCCATGTCTAGCACTATCCCCCACGAGGACCCTCTCCCCTGCCCAGCCACATCCCCACCAGCCCCTCCCCGCTTCTCCACAGGCCTTGCCCTCCCCCCCTCCCCTCCCCCATGCCTAGCCGCTCCCCTCCCCTTTACACCCCCATTCCTAGCACCATCCCCCACCAGGACCCTCTCCACTTCCCAGCCACATCCCCACCCGAACCCTCTCCCCTTCCCATCCACATCCCCACCAGCCCCCTCCCCACTTCTCCGCAGGCCCTGTACTCTCCCCCGACCCTCCCCTCCCCCATGCCTAGCTGCTCCCCTCCACTTTACACCCCCTACCCAGCCCCTCCCCCTCCCCCCTCCCCTCCCCCATTCCCAACTTGTCCCCTCCCCTCCTTATCCTCCCACCCCTTCCCAACACCTCCCCCTCCCACCTCCTCCACCCCCTGCCCAGCCCCATCCCCCACCAGACCCCTCCCCCATGCCCAGACCCTTCCCCCACCTGCATTAAAACACATAAATTGACAATTGATATGTAATTAATGAAGAAGAAACTAATGTCATAAATAGTAAGACAGTAGTTATAATATAAAAACAATGAAATTCTGTAGAAATAATCTCAAAGGTGTTCATATTATTAAAGGTAAAGAATTATTATTAATTAGAAACATGTTAAAGGAGGATACATACATTTAGTTTTTTATAATAATAATGTACTGTATGCATTTAAAGAAATAAAATTAAAAAAAATACGCAGTGGAGTCAATAGTGAAAAAAATTACGTGCATTCATATGTAGGATGAAAGGGAGGGAGGTTAACTCCGCAATTTTAGGAAAAACTACCTGCATTCATACAGTGTGTAAATGCAAATAAAAAATGATGGATGGAAGGGAGGTTAATTCCCCAATTTTAGGAAAACACACCTGTTGCGGAGATCTGGACATGTAGGCTATTTTAAGAAGGTTTTTATTGCATGAAAAACTATATATAGTGGAGTAAATAGTGAAAAAAAATCACATGAATTCATATGTTGGATGGAAGGGAGGATAAATTCATGATTTTTGGACAAATTACCTAACTTCATTTCCAATTCCCGTTTCTGTATTCACATGCACTGAGAAAAAAATTCAAAAAAAATAAAATAACTGTAAATATTTTATCATGTATATAAAGAAAAAAATTTAATAAAATGAGGATAGAACACCTTCTTCATAGATCTTGATTTATATAGGTTGAAACTAAGGCATTGACATTGAAGATGAAAAATAAAAACCTTTATTGTTGAAAAAAACAATAGAAATTGAACATTAGTGCACATAAAAAAACAACCAAAACAACCCAACCTGCCCATTGTAGCCAAATTCAATTTCTGTCATGTAAAATTCAAGAAGAACATGATTATTGAACCAATACCTTCCTATAAAAATACATGTTTTCCGATGTGAACTGAACTCTTGAAATCAAAAGAATCCACACATCATAATCCGTAAAAATAAAACAATACCATTACTTTTCTATTAGTGAGCCTGCATTGAAACACTGTTCCAATTAAAAATTGAATATATTTTTCTAGTCCTGGAAATTGGCGCACCTACACTGATTCTACAGTTGGAAGAGTTTTCTAGGTCAATGCAGCGTCCTCATCTGGAATCAATCTCTACATATCACTAACAATTTTCATTATACTCATAGCTCCAAACATTTAAACATGAAAACACTTTCTATGAACTTGAAGTTTCTGTAAATATTTGGAAGAATAATATTCAAAAACAGTGGAAGCAACCAAAAAAATTGATCATCAAAAACCAGCGATATAACATAAGGCAATCATATTAAATCCTTTACAGTGCAAGCAATGCATAATAAAGACCCAATTAAGATCCTACAATTTCTCCAAAAAATGAAATACATGCATGTATCTAGAACCACTTAATCAAAATCACTGCAAAAGAAGATTCATACAGTATACTGTAACAAAAAAAAATGTAACACCCCAAGCTTCTACGGTACGTTTCCCTTCGAATAATGCGATAGCGTGTGTTGTACGCAACCTCGAGTTCTAACACACACCACAACTAATTAAACTAGCCGTTGTGAATAGTAATACCTACTTTTTGAAATCATATATATTCTATATTTCAAAATGGACTTCATTTTTGGATTCGGAATATCAAAATTAGCCTAGGGTGAAATTTTGGTACATTTCGGATAACTTTCATATTTTGATGAATAGTGAAAATTTCTAAATTTTAATTAAAAACAACTTTTTTAATCAAAATAATTAATAGTGATAAATTATGAATTTGAGTGGTTTTAAAGTATATTTAGAATATATTTTTACCATTCAATTTAATGTTTATCATTGGACATAATTTTACAATTAAACCGAACATAAACAAGTGTCAATCTTTTGATAGTTATTATCTCTTAAAAACACGCTTTTTGTTTTGACAGCGGGAATTAATTTTAAATTAATTTCTGCCACTTCTGTGTTTTGAATTTAGGAAAATGAATTCCATATTTGGAATCAGGATGTTCAAATTGTGTAAATATGTAACTTTTATTTTTAGACATTTTGAATAATTACTGCGGTAAATATTTTATTTACCATGGTTAAAGGGTAAATCCGGTAAATAAAGGTTAAAAAAAATAATATTATAATAATACTAAATTACCCTAAAACGTGTCTTAACCCTATTGGTTGATACATGGTCGACCATGGGCATCTTTGGGTCTATTTTGGGACCCCATGGATCCACTTGTAAGTGATAATGACACTTTATTTTAATTAAGTCAAAATGAATACAAAAATGACACAAGCATATATCTTTTAGAACAACAATTTTTACATAGGGTTATACATGTTTGATTTTCGATTATAAATATTCATTAGAAAGATAAAAAGATTTCATACATAATGATATTTTATTTATAATTTTTAGACATTAAATAAGTTATTTTATTTATGACACAATGATGATGCAGTAATTAATATAATAGTGAAAAATTAAAATAATTGATATTATAAATACCAAAATAAATATAATATGAAACTTTTAATGAATTAAACTAATTTTCTAGGCTAATATGATATATTAGGATTGATTTAATGGACTTTGTTCGAAGTAATCAATCTGTTATGAGTTTCACAAAAAATCAACTATTGAATAGTGTCAAAATTGACATAAAAGAGTTCTTAAAACAAATATTATATTATTAATTGATATTAAATTCCTAAAAATCTAAGGTTCGGCCAAGAGACTTATATTATGATAGGTTAATCATTAATGGACCACTTGGGGGTCGCTTGGATGTATATAGTAAGTTTATTAACCATATTATATAAAAATACAAAGAGACATTGTAAAAGTGAAACTAATTAACTTAGAGTTAATACTTAAAGATAAGGTTAATATAAGTACCCAAACCTGTCTAAATTCTATTGGTTGAGTGGTTTTCGACTTATCCCCACCTTAACCTTTGAATAATAAGCTTTGGAGCCATTAGAAACCGAATATGAATTTATTATAAATTAATATTTCTAACTTTTCCAAAGGTGCCCCTCACCCCTCTTATAAAAGGGCACTCCTCCTTCTCATTTCTTCACACCTTCAAAGCCTTTTGGTTCGGCCAAACTCTGCCCAAATACTCTCCCAACATCCCTCAATACAACCTAGAGGCCTTAGTTTGATCAGAAAGCCAACCTAAGGAGCCCTTTTGATCAAATCAAAAGGAAGAACCCGAAGAAGAGGTAATGATTTCACCACCCTTTTCTAAGTTCATTTCTTCTTCCACTTCTTCTTCCTTTGTTCTTACCATTCTGAAATAATAACTCCAGTATCTCACATATACTGTGATGTTATTATAAATATGGTACAATCATATTCAGTATTCTATCCACCCTTTGAATAACATGTCACCATACGTGCGTACGTACGGCTTACCGTCTCCACGTCGTGGTGTAATTGTTATTCAATATAATATTATTTGGATGGGTATAATAATGATGTGTAACTCATGTAAATAATAAATATAACATGTTAATGATTCTGTATATATGATATACCATCCATTTATATATTATTTTAATATCAAAAGAATGATATTGTCGCTCGTGCGTACGAACGGACTACCGTCTCCACGAACGCGATGAGATTCATTCTCCATCATATCCATTCAAGTATAATTATCATTTGATGATTTAAAAATTATGTTTAAGGACTGTATATCATTCTGGATATGAATAAGATACAACAACCATGGCTTATGTAACAAAACATATAAAAGAAAATGAGTAAGTTAACTCCCGAAACGACGATAATTCTAAGATATTATTAACAAATCAATGTTAAAAGATCATATATGATATCATATTAATATATATGATTCTTGTATAATTTAATAACAACTATTTCACCATTATACAGGAGGTTAACCTACCCCAACCAAGGAAAAGTACAAGGTAAGGGTTATTTCACAATCTCTCCATTATCCGAGGTTTTTTATATGTAATAATCTACTGGGATCTCTTTATCATCCACATCCATGTTTCTTAAAAATGTATTTCAAAAAATTTTTACTATTTACAAGAATATGGGTTAAAGTCATTTATACCTTTTTTTGACTTTTTATAAGAGGTTTATAAAGGAATCTTTCCGTCGTTTTCAAAACAAGGTCCTTTTTAACCTTTTCGACAGAATTGAGGTAAGAATGTTTTTTTTAACTTATACGGCGAGTGTGGTTATTTTACGCCGTTATAAAATCTTCAAAGCTTTCCTTACAAGCTTATAAGAATATTTTCAAAGAAAATGTTTTATTTTATATGGATCTTAAATGATTTCAAAATAAAAGGAGATATTTCTTTAAAAAGAATTTTGATTTCATCTATGTCAACATCCTTTGATGGATTTTAAGATTATTTGAAGTTGATTTATTATGATACAAAACTTCTATATTGTATTGAAAGTTTTGTGATATGTTTGACTGTGGATGTGCTATTTTTATACCATTCATAGTTTATTGTGAAAGTATTGACATTTCGTATGCTAGTTTTAATACGAATGTTTATGTTATGTTTAAACCTTTTCATATGGGAATGCATTGGACTTAATAAGTGACGGGTGGAGCCCGCTATAGCTCCTCGATGCATCGGTAGGTCTCATGAGACAAACTAGTGTCTTGGCACAAGGCCTTGACAAAATCTTATTTGTAGTCTTGGCACGAGGCCTTGGCTATGTGGTTATGATAGTCTGGCATTATGCATTCCAACATTATGAAAGTGGTTATTTATTTTTGCATGTGATTATTTGATTAGTGGAATATCCATGTGAATAAGTAAATGGCATTATTTCATTTTATTTATGCCATACCATGTTGAAAGTTCATGTTTAAAAGGCTTTTGTTTTAGTTATACATTGCCTTAAATATTTATTCTTATTGATGAAAGTTTCCGCTATATTGTTATCCTTACTGGGCATTTGAGCTCACCCCTTTTCTATGTTTTATTTTTCCCAGGAAGTGAAGATGTAAGTTATGAATGACCTGCAGGGATATTATAAGGGGATTGTAGTGTGGACTGTGGAAACATTATGTTGTTGTAGTAGTTTTTGATTTTATGATGTAATGTAAAACTTATGAATATATCTAGTGTTTCCAAGGCTACTAAACCAATCGGTCTTTCGAGATTTGATCTTTCTTGTGATCATGCCAATGTTATGTAATAATGCACCGACTCTAGGCAACTAGGGTCGGGGCGTTACAGTTGGTATCAGAGGAAGTTTAGTTCAAACCTTGGAAGCTAGATTTAGATAAACTCTGATTAGAGCACATAGACCTAAGATGAACTTTGAGGATTAGTATAGAAGAACTTCCTAGAATTTTGGTATTGTAGAGACTTTGTGAGTTTTCCGAGCAATACATCCCTGTCTGGATACGAGCAGGTAGAGGCGGCTCTGGCACAGATGTACCTAGGGGTAAATCCCGAAAACACCGCTTTGAGCTAGACTCGAACGGGAACTGGTGCACGACAACGGGCCTTGCTGCACTCTTGGTTACGACACTCCCGGGGGATATGCTTAGGATAACTCTCACTTTCTTTACAAATCATTATGAAGGGTTTATGAGTATATACTTCCTCAAAGAAAACATATTTATGATTATGGATTATATCCATAGATAGTTCAATTTATGTTAAGTGTTTTATAAGTATGGGATTATGTATTTTGATTCATAAACTGATCTAGTTTATGCCATTGTTTAGAAATGGCGCCTAGTGGAAGAAATGGAAACCGTATCAATGCACGCACTCCATGTAGGGATTGCCCTCCTGATCAAGATAATTATAGTGGGGCTGGTGATGCAACTGGTGCTGATCAGCTAATCACCGTACTGGGACAACTTACTCAGGTTATGAATAATAACCTTACCCGTATGGAGCACCCTGATCCGCAGCGTGGAGGATCAATGTTAGATCGATTCATGAGACAACAACCACCAACGTTCAATGGAAGTACAAATCCCTTAGTAGCTGAGCAATGGATATTTTCCCTAGAGAAAATATTTCAGGCTTTGGGGAGTAGTGAAAGGGAAAAAGTTACCATGGCAGTTTACCGCCTCACTGGAGATGCTGATCAATGGTGGTCATTGATTCAAAACATGAAGGAAGATGATGAAGTATCAAACATGGAATGGAGGGAGTTCAAAGATCTGTTTTTAGAAAAATACTTTCCTCGCGACCATCGAGCAGATATGGAAAGGCAATTTCTGAGTCTGAGACAAAAGGAGGATGAGAATGTCACAAAGTATGAGGCTAACTTTACAAGGTTAACGAGGTATGCTGGAGATTATATTCGCAACCCAAGAAGTAAGATTGATCGTTTCTTTGATGGGTTAAAACCATTTCTCCGTCGAGCATTAGTCTCACAATCCTTTTCATCGTACGAAGACATTGTCTCATGTGCTATCAAGACCGAAAAGGAATTCTCTAAGTCTTATGACTTTAAAGCAAAGCAAGAGAAGAAGAGACCTTCTGATCAATCTGGGAATGGAAATAAGGGGAAGAAGGGAAAGGTTGAATATCCATCTTGTGGTAAGTGCGGGAAGAAACACCCCGGTGCTTGCCTGAAGGGAATGGGAGTCTGTTACAAGTGTGGTGAAAAAGGCCACCAAGCTCATGATTGCAAGGGGAAGAAGGAAGCTACCAACGTTCAGTGCTACAATTGCAGGGAGATGGGGCATTATGCAAATGCATGTCCTAAGCGTCAGGAGAACTTACCTCAGAAAAGGCCAAGGGATCAAGGCCAGGCTTATGCTATCACTACTGCTGAGGTAGAAACTCCGAAAGACGTGGTGGCAGGTAATTTAATGGTTTCCTCAAGTTTAGCAAATGCATTATTTGATTCTGGATCATCGCATTGTTTCATATCTTCCCAGTTTGCTAAGAAAATTAGATATTTCCAATTTGATTTAATAAGGGAGTTGTCAGTTAAAACTCCTAAGGGAAGTATCGTTGCAACAAAGTTTTGTGAATCAGTCCCCATTAGAGCACATAAATTTTCTTTATCTGCTGATTTCATCGTCATACCTATGATTGAGTTTGATATAATCCTCGGTATGGACTGGCTTTCGGACTATGATGCGAAGATTTATTGTAAGAAGAAAGAGGTTACGATTCTTGATGATAATGATAAGGAACACCTTATTTTTAGAGCAGAATCGTCACCACCTAATTCTTATTTAGACCCACCCCCAGTAGCTCAACTTAATTCAATTATTGGGGAGGAAGAGAATGAAGTAACTATCGGTGAGGAAAGGAATGTTCAAATAGAGGGTGTACCTGTTGTGAAAGAATTTGTAGATGTATTTCCGGAAGATTTACCTGGACATCCTCCAGAACGAGAAGTTGAGTTTTCCATTGATTTGATTCCTGGATCAAGGCCTATATCGAAGACCCCTTATAGAATGGCCACTGTAGAGTTAGTCGAACTAAAGAAACAACTAGAGGAATTGAGTAATAAGGGATTTATTCGCCCTAGTGTTTCTCCATGGGGAGCCCCTGTTCTTTTTGTTAAAAAGAAAGATGGATCTATGAGGTTATGTATCGACTACAGGGAGATCAATGCTATAACGATAAAGAACAAGTATCCCCTACCTCGTATTGATGATTTATTTGACCAACTGCATGGAGCTCAATACTTTTCAAAGATTGACCTTCGATCTGGATACCATCAGTTGTGTGTAAAGAAGGAAGACATTCCAAAAACAGCATTTCGAACCAGGTACGGGCATTACGAGTTTACTGTAATGCCGTTTGGATTGACTAATGCACCCTCTGTATTCATGGATCTGATGAATAGAGTTTTCAAGGAGTATCTCGATGAATTTGTGGTGGTATTTATTGATGATATCTTGGTATACTCCAAAACCTACAAAGATCATGAAAATCACTTGCGCATTATCTTGAAGACTCTGAGGAGGCATGAATTATATGGGAAGTTTAGCAAGTGTGAATTCTGGCTTCAGGAGATTTCTTTTCTTGGCCATATTGTCTCTAAAGATGGAATCTCTGTTGATCCTTCTAAGACCAAGGCAATCCAAGAATGGCCAGCACCTACGAGTATAACTGAGGTACGTAGTTTTATTGGTTTGGCAGGTTATTATCGACGTTTCGTCCAGAATTTTGCCTGATTGGCTAACCCATTAACGAAGCTCACACGTAAAGGGGTTAAATTTGTTTGGACAAAAGAGTGTGAAGAATGTTTCGAAGAACTGAAGAGAAGATTAGTCAATGCTCCTATATTGACTCTACCATCGGGGAATGATGGGTTCGTTATTTATAGTGATGCATCAAAGAAAGGACTTGGCTGTGTCCTTATGCAGAATGATAGAGTTATTGCCTATGCATCACGACAGTTGAAAATTCATGAACAAAACTATCCTACTCATGATCTTGAGTTAGCAGCTGTGATCTTTGCTTTGAAGATATGGAGGCACTACCTCTATGGTGAAAAATGTGAGATTTATACTGATCACAAGAGTTTGAAGTATATTTTCTCACAAAAAGAACTCAACATGAGGCAAAGGAGATGGCTTGAATTACTCAAGGATTATGATTGTACGATACACTACCACCCGGGGAAGGCAAACAAGGTGGCAGATGCTTTGAGTAGAAAAGACCATGGAGTTTTGAACAATATGAGAATTGAAAGGGATCCAATTTTCATGGATCTAGTGAAAATGGACATGGGAATAACCAGGGAAGGTGAAACATCAATGCTTTTTCAAATGGTTGCCAAACCATCTTTACTAGAAAGGATTAAGAGTTCTCAGACCGATGATGACGAATTCCAAAAGAAGATTAAAGCTGTGAATGATGGGAGATTGAGAGACTTTGTGTATGAAGATGGAATTTTGAAATTCGGGAAGAGACTTTGTGTTCCCAATATACCTGATCTAAAAAGGGAATTGCTGGATGATGCTCATAGTTCCAATTTCTCTATACACCCTGGGAGCACCAAAATGTATAGAGATTTGAAGGAACATTTTTGGTGGGGACAACATGAAGAGGGAGATTGCTGATTTTGTGTCAAGATGTCTGGTTTGTCAACAAGTGAAAGCTGGAAGGCAACAGCCTGGAGGAGTCATGCAACCGCTTCCCATACCGGAGTGGAAATAGGACAATATTACAATGGACTTTGTCATGGGGCTACCAAAGACTCCTAGAAGGAACGATGCAATATGGGTTATTGTTGATCGTCTTACCAAGTCAGCACATTTTCTTGCTATAAGAGAAGATCTACCCCTGGAACGTCTAGCAAGACTATACATTAATGAAGTTGTGAGACTTCATGGAGTACCCCTATCAATTGTTTCGGATCGTGATCCCCGTTTTACTTCAAGGTTTTGGAAAAGTCTTCAGAAATCCCTGGATACTGAACTTCATTTGAGCACTGCGTACCACCCTCAGACAGACGGACAATCAGAACGGACTATTCAAACCTTAGAAGACATGTTGAGATCTTGCTCACTTGACTTTCAGGGTATGTGGGATCAATATTTACCTCTGGTAGAATTTTCCTATAACAATAGCTTCCATTCGAGTATTCAGATGGCACCATATGAAGCGTTATACGGAAAGAGATGTCGTACACCAACCTGTTGGGATGACGTCGGTGAAAGAAAACTTGTAGGTCTAGAACTGGTGGAGGAAACGATGGAAAAGGTAAAGGTAATCCAAAATCACATCAAAGCAGCTCAAAGTAGGCAGAAGAGCTATGCCGATAATCGAAGGAAGGATTTGGAATTTCAAGTCGGTGATCATGTTTTCCTAAAGGTATCTCCGTGGAAGGGAGTCATACGTTTTGGTAAGAAAGGTAAATTGAGTCCCAGGTACATCGGACCTTTCGAAATTCTAGAACGAATTGGGGCTGTAGCTTACCGATTGGCAATGCCGCCAAGTCTCTCCAAAGTTCACGATGTGTTCCACGTATCTCTCTTGAGAAAATACATGCCTGACCCAACACATGTACTCACCTATGAGGAATTAGAACTGGAACCCGATCTGTCTTATTGCGAAGAGCCCGTCAGGATTCTTGATACAAGAGAACAAGTTCTGAGAAACCGGACGACGCGTCTGGTAAAAGTTTTGTGGAGAAATCATAAGATGGAAGAGGCAACGTGGGAACCCGAGGAACTTATGATGAAGAACCACCCGAGTCTTTTTATGCAGTAATACCCTAGAAATTGCGAGGACGCAATTATTTGAAGGAGGGGAGAATGTAACACCCCAAGCTTCTACGGTACGTTTCCCTTTGAATAATGCGATAGCGTGTGTTGTACGCAACCTCGAGTTCTAACACACACCACAACTAATTAAACTAGCCGTTGTGAATAGTAATACCTACTTTTTGAAATCATATATATTCTATATTTCAAAATGGACTTCATTTTTGGATTCGGAATATCAAAATTAGCCTAGGGTGAAATTTTGGTACATTTCGGATAACTTTCATATTTTGATGAATAGTGAAAATTTCTAAATTTTAATTAAAAACAACTTTTTTAATCAAAATAATTAATAGTGATAAATTATGAATTTGAGTGGTTTTAAAGTATATTTAGAATATATTTTTACCATTCAATTTAATGTTTATCATTGGACATAATTTTACAATTAAACCGAACATAAACAAGTGTCAATCTTTTGATAGTTATTATCTCTTAAAAACACGCTTTTTGTTTTGACAGCGGGAATTAATTTTAAATTAATTTCTTCCACTTATGTGTTTTGAATTTAGGAAAATGAATTCCATATTTGGAATCAGGATGTTCAAATTGTGTAAATATGTAACTTTTATTTTTAGACATTTTGAATAATTACTGCGGTAAATATTTTATTTACCATGGTTAAAGGGTAAATCCGGTAAATAAAGGTTAAACAAAATAATATTATAATAATACTAAATTACCCTAAAACGTGTCTTAACCCTATTGGTTGATACATGGTCGACCATGGGCATCTTTGGGTCTATTTTGGGACCCCATGGATCCACTTGTAAGTGATAATGACACTTTATTTTAATTAAGTCAAAATGAATACAAAAATGACACAAGCATATATCTTTTAGAACAACAATTTTTACATAGGGTTATACATGTTTGATTTTCGATTATAAATATTCATTAGAAAGATAAAAAGATTTCATACATAATGATATTTTATTTATAATTTTTAGACATTAAATAAGTTATTTTATTTATGACACAATGATGATGCAGTAATTAATATAATAGTGAAAAATTAAAATAATTGATATTATAAATACCCAAATAAATATAATATGAAACTTTTAATGAATTAAACTAATTTTCTAGGCTAATATGATATATTAGGATTGATTTAATGGACTTTGTTCGAAGTAATCAATCTGTTATGAGTTTCACAAAAAATCAACTATTGAATAGTGTCAAAATTGACATAAAAGAGTTCTTAAAACAAATATTATATTATTAATTGATATTAAATTCCTAAAAATCTAAGGTTCGGCCAAGAGACTTATATTATGATAGGTTAATCATTAATGGACCACTTGGGGGTCGCTTGGATGTATATAGTAAGTTTATTAACCATATTATATAAAAATACAAAGAGACATTGTAAAAGTGAAACTAATTAACTTAGAGTTAATACTTAAAGATAAGGTTAATATAAGTACCCAAACCTGTCTAAATTCTATTGGTTGAGTGGTTTTCGACTTATCCCCACCTTAACCTTTGAATAATAAGCTTTGGAGCCATTAGAAACCGAATATGAATTTATTATAAATTAATATTTCTAACTTTTCCAAAGGTGCCCCTCACCCCTCTTATAAAAGGGCACTCCTCCTTCTCATTTCTTCACACCTTCAAAGCCTTTTGGTTCGGCCAAACTCTTCCCAAATACTCTCCCAACATCCCTCAATACAACCTAGAGGCCTTAGTTTGATCAGAAAGCCAACCTAAGGAGCCCTTTTGATCAAATCAAAAGGAAGAACCCGAAGAAGAGGTAATGATTTCACCACCCTTTTCTAAGTTCATTTCTTCTTCCACTTCTTCTTCCTTTGTTCTTACCATTCTGAAATAATAACTCCAGTATCTCACATATACTGTGATGTTATTATAAATATGGTACAATCATATTCAGTATTCTATCCACCCTTTGAATAACATGTCACCATACGTGCGTACGTACGGCTTACCGTCTCCACGTCGTGGTGTAATTGTTATTCAATATAATATTATTTGGATGGGTATAATAATGATGTGTAACTCATGTAAATAATAAATATAACATGTTAATGATTCTGTATATATGATATACCATCCATTTATATATTATTTTAATATCAAAAGAATGATATTGTCGCTCGTGCGTACGAACGGACTACCGTCTCCACGAACGCGATGAGATTCATTCTCCATCATATCCATTCAAGTATAATTATCATTTGATGATTTAAAAATGATGTTTAAGGACTGTATATCATTCTGGATATGAATAAGATACAACAACCATGGCTTATGTAACAAAACATATAAAAGAAAATGAGTAAGTTAACTCCCGAAACGACGATAATTCTAAGATATTATTAACAAATCAATGTTAAAAGATCATATATGATATCATATTAATATATATGATTCTTGTATAATTTAATAACAACTATTTCACCATTATACAGGAGGTTAACCTACCCCAACCAAGGAAAAGTACAAGGTAAGGGTTATTTCACAATCTCTCCATTATCCGAGGTTGTTTATATGTAATAATCTACTGGGATCTCTTTATCATCCACATCCATGTTTCTTAAAAATGTATTTCAAAACATTTTTACTATTTACAAGAATATGGGTTAAAGTCATTTATACCTTTTTTTGACTTTTTATAAGAGGTTTATAAAGGAATCTTTCCGTCGTTTTCAAAACAAGGTCCTTTTTAACCTTTTCGACAGAATTGAGGTAAGAATGTTTTTTTTAACTTATACGGCGAGTGTGGTTATTTTACGCCGTTATAAAATCTTCAAAGCTTTCCTTACAAGCTTATAAGAATATTTTCAAAGAAAATGTTTTATTTTATATGGATCTTAAATGATTTCAAAATAAAAGGAGATATTTCTTTAAAAAGAATTTTGATTTCATCTATGTCAACATCCTTTGATGGATTTTAAGATTATTTGAAGTTGATTTATTATGATACAAAACTTCTATATTGTATTGAAAGTTTTGTGATATGTTTGACTGTGGATGTGCTATTTTTATACCATTCATAGTTTATTGTGAAAGTATTGACATTTCGTATGCTAGTTTTAATACGAATGTTTATGTTATGTTTAAACCTTTTCATATGGGAATGCATTGGACTTAATAAGTGACGGGTGGAGCCCGCTATAGCTCCTCGATGCATCGGTAGGTCTCATGAGACAAACTAGTGTCTTGGCACAAGGCCTTGACAAAATCTTATTTGTAGTCTTGGCACGAGGCCTTGGCTATGTGGTTATGATAGTCTGGCATTATGCATTCCAACATTATGAAAGTGGTTATTTATTTTTGCATGTGATTATTCGATTAGTGGAATATCCATGTGAATAAGTAAATGGCATTATTTCATTTTATTTATGCCATACCATGTTGAAAGTTCATGTTTAAAAGGCTTTTGTTTTAGTTATACATTGCCTTAAATATTTATTCTTATTGATGAAAGTTTCTGCTATATTGTTATCCTTACTGGGCATTTGAGCTCACCCCTTTTCTATGTTTTATTTTTCCCAGGAAGTGAAGATGTAAGTTATGAATGACCTGCAGGGATATTATAAGGGGATTGTAGTGTGGACTGTGGAAACATTATGTTGTTGTAGTAGTTTTTGATTTTATGATGTAATGTAAAACTTATGAATATATCTAGTGTTTCCAAGGCTACTAAACCAATCGGTCTTTCGAGATTTGATCTTTCTTGTGATCATGCCAATGTTATGTAATAATGCACCGACTCTAGGCAACTAGGGTCGGGGCGTTACAGTTGGTATCAGAGGAAGTTTAGTACAAACCTTGGAAGCTAGATTTAGATAAACTCTGATTAGAGCACATAGACCTAAGATGAACTTTGAGGATTAGTATAGAAGAACTTCCTAGAATTTTGGTATTGTAGAGACTTTGTGAGTTTTCCGAGCAATACATCCCTGTCTGGATACGAGCAGGTAGAGGCGGCTCTGGCACAGATGTACCTAGGGGTAAATCCCGAAAACACCGCTTTGAGCTAGACTCGAACGGGAACTGGTGCACGACAACGGGCCTTGCTGCACTCTTGGTTACGACACTCCCGGGGGATATGCTTAGGATAACTCTCACTTTCTTTACAAATCATTATGAAGGGTTTATGAGTATATACTTCCTCAAAGAAAACATATTTATGATTATGGATTATATCCATAGATAGTTCAATTTATGTTAAGTGTTTTATAAGTATGGGATTATGTATTTTGATTCATAAACTGATCTAGTTTATGCCATTGTTTAGAAATGGCGCCTAGTGGAAGAAATGGAAACCGTATCAATGCACGCACTCCATGTAGGGATTGCCCTCCTGCTCAAGATAATTATAGTGGGGCTGGTGATGCAACTGGTGCTGATCAGCTAATCACCGTACTGGGACAACTTACTCAGGTTATGAATAATAACCTTACCCGTATGGAGCACCCTGATCCGCAGCGTGGAGGATCAATGTTAGATCGATTCATGAGACAACAACCACCAACGTTCAATGGAAGTACAAATCCCTTAGTAGCTGAGCAATGGATATTTTCCCTAGAGAAAATATTTCAGGCTTTGGGGAGTAGTGAAAGGGAAAAAGTTACCATGGCAGTTTACCGCCTCACTGGAGATGCTGATCAATGGTGGTCATTGATTCAAAACATGAAGGAAGATGATGAAGTATCAAACATGGAATGGAGGGAGTTCAAAGATCTGTTTTTAGAAAAATACTTTCCTCGCGACCATCGAGCAGATATGGAAAGGCAATTTCTGAGTCTGATATTTTAGAAATCTTAACCTACAAAAGAGATCATAATTTCATAACATGGGATAAATCATAGTAGTGCAATGTAATCCCAATAATCATAACTTAAAACATCAAACTTTGTGGAATACACACATAATCATAGGGAATCATTTCTTATTAGTCCAGACTCCTTTCCAAGACTGTCTTAGCAGACAAAGTCCATTTCTAAACTGAGTTCACTCCTCGTTTCAGTCCTGTTTCACTGAACCGGTTTAACCTGCCGTTCCATCCATGTCTATCTCATGAGATATAAAATCTTTACCCAATGCATTAGAGGGAGATATAGGTCCCACCAATCTCATAGTGATACCATTCTTATGTGTGCCACAAAATCATAAACCATACATCATAACATAACCCATGTAATAAAAATGGGAATCTTAAACATCGTGACATCATAAAACAATTCGTATAAGAGAAAGTAATTCATAAAAATATTTCCATCACAACATAATCAAATAAATGTAATAATAGGGATAGAAACAGAACCCTATATTATCTTATATGGAAAATAATTTTGATAAAACACTTGAACTCCATTCTTGAGGAAAATATCCTTTCTACTTCAAAAACATTTTCCCTTTCTTAACATGTCATACGATTTTAAACTAAAATAAGTTGATTAAAAATAAACTTAAATACTTGTAAAGGAATATTCTTGGAAATAATGTTTTAAAAATCCATTCATGCCGTCTAAGTTAAAAAAAACATTGTTCTCGTACTTATGTCGGAAAAGTCAAAAAGTACCTCGTACAAAAAACGACAAAAGATTCCTTTCATATCTTTTACTAAAAACTCACCGAAGGGTAAATTTGGACTTAAAAAATTTTATAAGGATATAAATATTACATATTGAGGAAACATGGATGTGGATGATAAATATTCCCCAGTAAATTCTGATGTATAAACAATCACAGATAAAAATTGAGATTGCGAGATTTTCCCTTACCTTAGGTCTGATTTGCTTCGTAAGTGTTCGAACCTCCTATATAATGCTTTAAATATTGTTATTGACTTATTATAGAATCATAATTATTGTTATGATATAATATATGGTCATATTATTAGCTTCTTATTAGTAATATTTCATTTCTACTTGTTATTTGGGTGTTTATTACTTTTTGTTCTTATGCGTGTTTTGTCGAATAAATGCTTATTCTTCTCTTTAGGTTATAGATACCTGATTTCCAGAATGGTATTAGTGTACTATATATCATATTTATTCATTAAATTCATTTATATTATCATTATGAGATGAATATCATGTAATTCATTTATATAATTATTATGCAATGAAGATCATGTAGAATGAGTCGCATCACATCGTGGAGACGGTATTCTGTACGTACGCACGAGTGATGATATCGTTCCCATGATAGTGGAATTGTATTGGAGTGTATGTATACTATTTCAGAATCAATACCAATTTATAATAATCATATATAGTTATTTATTTGCACCATTATACCCATCCAATTAAGGTGGTGGTGGAAAATATATTACACCACGGTGTGGAGACGGTATTCCGTACGTACGCACACGCGGTGATTTCGTTTTCCATAGGATGAATAGATGGTGAAATATGGTTGTTTCATACTTATAATAACATATCAGTATATTATTTATACTGAATTTATTACTTCATAATGAAACAACTAAAGAAGAAGAAGTGGAAGAAGAAATAAAGTTGAAAAAAAATCTGTAACGGACATTACCTTTTCTTTGAAGCGCCTCTTTGAGACCTCCTTTTAGGGCACTAAAATTGGCCTTTGAAGAAGACGAGGAAATATAGGATGTTTTTATGGAAGTGGAGAAGATAATTTTTCAGGGTTTGGCCGATCTTGAAGGCTCAAAGTGGTGTGAGCAAGAGAGGGAGGAGGTGCCCTTTTATAAGGGAGGAGAGGTGCACCTTTGGAAAAACTAAAAATATTATTTTATTATAAAGTCATATTCGATTTTTAATAGCTCCAAATTGATTTATTTTGAAGATAAGGTGGGGATGGGTTTAAATAATCTCATCCAATAGAATTTATACAAGTTTAGGTATCTATTTTAACCGTATCATTTAGATTTAACTTTAAGTTGGATAATTTAACTTTTACCGTGTCTTCTTATTTTCTTAAACTATAAGGTTAATAAACTTACTATAACAAGCCAAATGAACCCCAAGTTGTTTATTATTAGTATATATAACCTTATCTAAGTCATATTTCCGAACCTTATATTTTTAGGAATAAAATAACAATTAATAATAAAATATTTGTTTTAAAAACTATTTTATGTCAATTTTGACACTATTTGGTAATTGATTTTTGTGAAAATAATAACAGAAATATTAGTTCAAAGAAAGTTAATAAAATAAATAATAACATGTCATATTAATATAGAAAATTATTTTAATTCATAAAAAGGCCAAAATGTTATTTATTTGGGTATTTATAACATCAATTATGTCAATATTTCATTAATAAGATAATTACTGCATCATCCTTGTGTCATAAATAAATTAAATTAATTAATATCTAAAAATTATAAATAAAATACCATTATGTAGGAAATCTTTTTATATTTTTAATTAATATTTATAGTCGAATTTATCTTATGTATAACCCTATATTAAAAATGATATAGTTATTAAACTTTGATTTTAACTATTTTAACCCTTCTTTAAATAAATTAATAATAAATGTCCTAATCTAATCCAAGTGGACCTAAAGGGTAATATTTTATCCCTAATTTTGTTTTTGGTCGAATTACACTTATAAAATAGAATTAGGACATGTGTTAGGGTAATAATAATACCATTTTTACCCTTAATTACCCTATTTACTTTTAACCGTGGTAAAAAAAAGTAAAAAGTTACTATTCACCAAAAATTATTTTCATCTCATTGAACCAAATTTTACTTACTAACATCAACTGTGTCTCTCGGATTTTTGAAATTCCACTCAAAAAATCGGTAAAATTATGTTTTATGTGAATTTCCAAATTCTCCTAGGAGGTGGGTAAAAGACGGTGAAAAGTTCAATAAAATTTTTATATATCTGAAATTATTATAAAATGACTCCAATGAATTGCATTGAACTTATATAGGTATTATGTATCAATTTTGACCTAAAATAAATTTAAATAAAATAAATAATTATTTAAATAAAAAGTCAGTTTTTAAATAGTAACCTAGTGTTTTCATTATTCATCAAAAATTGAAAGTTTTCAGAAAAATACCAAAATTTCACCCTAGGCTAATTTCGATATTCCGAATCCAAAAATGAAGTTCATTTTAAAAAATAAAATTTATAAAATTTCAAAAAGTGGTTATTACTATTCATAATGGCTAGTTTTAATAATATTTTAATACCATATCTTTGTTTAGTGAAACTCAGTATTGCGTACAACACAAGCTATCGAGGAAGACCACGATTGCGTGTAAAGAAAGCCAAGCTAGTGTTGTGTGTAGTGAAAGATTCCTTTGATGATTTATATAACATAAAAACAAAATATTTCTCATAAAAGTCTCTGGTGTTACATTCTACCCCCCTTAAAATGAATTTCTCCCTCGAAATTCATCACTTTGTAACAAACAGATGAGGATACCTCTCCCTCATCATATCCTCAAGATCCCATGTAGCTTCTTCTAATTGGTGGTTCCTCCATAAAACTTTCACCAAGCGAGTGGTCTTGTTCTATAGGACTTTTTCACTACGATCCAGGATCTCTATTGGCTGTTCTTCATAAGAAAGATCTTGCTCTAGCGGTACAACTTCTGAGTTGAGTACATGTGAAGGATCAGGTATGTACTTTCTCAGGAGAGATACATGGGAAACATCGTGAACTTGAGAGAGATTCGGTGGAAGGGCGAATCAGTAAGCTACCTTCCCAACACGATCCAGTATTTCAAAAGGACAGATATACCTAGGGCTCAACTTTCCCTTCTTTCCAAATCTCATTACTCTCTTCCCAGGAGATATTTGTAAGAACACTTTATCACCCACTTCAAACTCTAGGTCTTTTCTTCGGTTGTCGGCATAACTTTTTTGTCGACTCTGAGCTGATCTTATGTGTTGTTGAATAGACCGGACATTTTCTGCCATCTCATCAACAAGATCAGGTCCTAATAGCTTTCTTTCCCCAACATCATCCCAACAAGTTAGAGTCCTGCATTTCTTTCCATAGAGAGCTTCATAAGGAGCCATCTGAATACTAGAGTGAAAGCTATTATTATAAGAAAATTCTACCGAAGGTAGGTGTTGATCTCAAACACCTTTGAAATCCATAGAGAAATCTCTCAACATATCTTCTAGAGTTTGAATCGTCCTCTCAGACTGACCGTCTATATGAGGATGATAAGCAGTGCTGAAACACAACTCTCTATCCAGAGTATGCTGAAGAATTCGCCAGAACTTTGAGGTAAACCTCGGATCCCGATCAGATATAATAGAAAGTGGTACTCCATGAAATCTTACCACTTCCTTTACATATATCCTGGAAAGCTGATCCAAAGAGAAATCCTCTCTAATAGCAATGAATTGTGCAAACTTTGTAAGACGATCAACTATGACCCAGATAACATTATTTCCTTTGGATGTTTTAGGATTTCCTCTAACAAAGTCCATAGTGATGTTTTCCCATTTCCATTCGGTTATGGGTAATGGTTGTAACATCCCCTTATACTTCTGTCTCTCAGCTTTAACTTGCTGACAAACCAAGCATCGAGAGACATATTCAGCAACATCTCTTTTCATGCCATCCCACCAGAAGTACTCTTTCAGGTCCCTATACATATTCGTGCTTCCACGATGAATAGAGAATGAAGAACTATGAGCCTCATCTAGCAACTTCTTCTTTAATTTTGGGATGGGAGGAACGCAAACCCGATTCCTGAACTTTATTATCCCATCACAATCAAGGTTGAATTCAGGAACATTTCTCACCTTCTTTTGTAACTCTACATCTTTTTTCTGTGTCTCTTTAATCTTCACATGTATAGATGGTTGAACATTAATTTGAGAAAGATATGGTTTTCCCCTTCCATTATAATTCCAAGATCCATCCTCTGTAAATCCATAAATATTGGATCTTTTTTGATCCACATCATGGATAATCTAGCATGGTCTTGTCGACTTAATGCATCTTCCACCTTGTTTGCTTTCCCAGGGTGGTAATGAATTGGGCAGTCGTAATCCTTAATCTGCTCCAACCATCTTCTTTGGTGCATATTCATCTCCTTTTGTGTGAAAATATACTTTAAACTTTTATGATCAGTATAAATATCACACCTTTGTCCATAAAGATAATGCCTCCAAATCTTTAATGCAAAGATTACCGCAGCTAACTCAAAATCATGAGTTGGGTAATTTTGCTCATGGATTTTCAATTGTCGTGAGGCATAAGCTATCACCATATCGTTTTTCATGAGAACACACCCCAATACCTTCTTGGATGCATCACTCTAGATCACAAACCTTTCTCCACTATAAGGAAGTGTGAGTACAGGTGCACTGGATAACCTTCTTTTCAAATCCTTGAAATTCTCTTCACATTCCTCAATCCACACGAAATTAATTCCTTTTCGAGTCAACCTGGTGATTGGATTAGATAATCGTGAAAAATCTTTCACAAAACGTCAATAATATCCATCCAAACCAAGAAAACTTTAGATCTCAGTTACTGTTGTTGGTCTCGACCATCTTTCGATAACCTCTGTTTTTGCTAGATCCACAGATATCCCCTTTTTTGAGATTATGTGACCCAAAAATGCAACTTTTTGAAGCCAAAATCCACACTTGGTAAATTTGGCATAAAGATTATCCTTTATCAGGGTCTTCAATATAATTCTCAAGTGATCTTCATGTTCTTCCTTTCTCTTTGAATATACAAGAATGTCGTCTATAAAGACTACCAAAAACTGATCAAGATAGTCTCTAAAGACTATATTCATCAGATCCATGAAGATAGCAGGGGCATTAGTAAGACCAAATGGAATCACTATAAATTCATAGTGTCCATACCTTGTATGGAAAGCCGTATTTGGTATATCCTCCCTTTTGACCATTAATTGATGATACCCTGAATGAAGATCAATCTTGGAAAAGTATTGATCTCTGCGTAGTTGGTCAAATAATTCATCAATGCATGGGAGAGGATATTTTTTTCTTGATAGTGATCTTGTTAAGTTCTCGATAATCAATACAGAGTCTCATTATCCATCTTTCTTCTTAACAAATAGAATAGGTGATCCCTAGGGTGACGTACTAGGGCATATGAATCCCTTATAAAGATTCTCTTGGAGTTTCTTCTTCAATTCCTGCAACTCAATTGGGGCCATTCTATAAGGTGTTTTTGAAATAGGTAATGCACCAAGTATGAGTTCTATTGAAAACTCAACTTCATGATTTGGTGGAAGACTCGGTAATTCCTCTGGAAAGACATCATCAAACTCCCGTACAATCGGAATATTCTTAATCGTGAGTTTCTCTCCAACCATTTGAGGTAAATAACCTTCATTTAATGGAATCAAGACCCATAAGTTGGATGAAATTTCCACTGGAAGGTTATGTTCATCCTTGCATCGATAGACGATCATAGATTGACATGGAATATGAAATGTGACTTCCCTTATTTGGCAATTGATATGAGCTTCATATAAAGAAATCCAATCCATGCCAAGAATCACATAAAATTCCACTATAGGAAGAATCACAAGATATGCAAGAATAACTTTCCCACAAACGTCAATCGAAGAAGAATTATAAACTTTTGATGTGACTGTTGTGCCATTAGGGGTTATCACAGCTAACTCAACATCTAATTGTTGAGGCAATACGGTGATACCATTAGATAATTCCTTAGAAATAAAAGAGTGGGTGGATCCAGAATCAAATAAAACATTTTCTACTTTAGATTGGATGGTAAGTGTACCTTTCACCACTTCATTATCATACTCCACATCGCTGATAGAAATTGCATGTGACTTTCCTTTTTCTTTAGCCTTAAGAGTTTTTTGACGTCGATCATCATCAACAACCCTTGTATTAGGGCATTGATTGACATAATTCCCCATTTCCTTGCACTTGTAACATTGAAGTTTAGGAGTTTCACTCTGTGTAGCCCTTTCTTTGTTCGCATCACTAGACATCTTCTTCCCATCATTGCGGTATTCAAATGCCCGATGACCTTCCTTTCCACATTTGACACATTTACTTGTCCCTTTAAGACAACTCCCTCTATGTTTCTTTCCACACTTTGAGCATAAGGGAAAACTCATCTTCTTTTCAGTGTGCTCTTTAGATTTTCCTTTGAATTCCATTTTCCTCTTCTTATCAAACTCATATGACTAATGGGTTACTCCAATATCCATCTCAACCTTGAGAGAACATCGAACGATTTTCTCGTAACTATTGAAGTCCCTTATGGATAATGCCCTTCGAAGACTTTGATTTAAGCCACTAAAGAATCGATCAATCTTACTCTCAGGTTGGATAATAATACCAGAAGCGTACCTTGCAAGTCTTGTAAAATTTGCTTCGTAGGTACCAACAGATTTATCATCCTTTTGTTTTAGTTCAATAAACTCCTTCTCATTCTTTGTTCGGAGAATATGAGGGAAGTACTTATTGAAAAATAATTTCTTGAACTCGTCCCATTCAATGGACTCTATTTCATCTCTTTGCCTCATATTCTTGATAAGATTCCACCATTGATCAGCATCTCCTTCCAAACGATACACTGCTAATATGAATTTATCATGTTAAGAACATTGAAGAACTAAAAATATCTTTTCAGTAGTACTGATCCATTGTTCAGCAACTAATGGATCAATAGACCCGCTGAATGAAGGTGGACGCTGCCTCATGAAGGATTCAACAGAATTTTGATCCTTCCTTTGCTTGTTTGGAAGTCATGTATGATTCATATCTTGAGAAATTTGTGTGAGAATGGCTACAAGTTTTTTCATTCCAGCTCCCATAACATTTGGTTGCTCCGAGGGATAATCATTGCATTGCCCGTCGCATTCCGCATTGACACGGTTCCTTCGGGTTCTATCCATTGACTAAAACCAAGAAGAATAGTGTGAGCAACACTGATTATAATAGGAAAACCACATAATCAAGAATAAAATTTCACACTTAAAGTCTTATCATATGTTATTCATGGCCATTTCTAAAGCACTAATATTATGTTCTATGCTTAGACTTATCCTTAGGGTTCTTACTAAGGCTTTCACATCCTAGTTTCCAAAGGTTGAATATACATTTCCTTTGATACAAACTATAACGACCCATAATTTACATACATTGTTATTACTTCAGAATTGAAGCACACTTATTACAACATATAACAAAACTGGGAAAGGACCGTATAGGTATAGTGTCTTTAGAAACTGGGAAACATAAACAACTAGTTCATACATCATCTACATTGTCTCCCTTTTATTTCATCATATCTAGAGTCCCTTTGGAATATCCTACATAATAACCTTCTCCCTTTTATTTCACTGAACCGGTTTAACCTGTCATTCTAGCCATGTCTATCTCATGAGATATAAAATCTTTACCCAATGAATTGTATGGAGATATAGGTTCCACCCATCTCAAAATGATACCATTATTATGTGTGCCACAAAATCATAAACCATACATCATAGCATAACCCATGTAATAAAAATGGGAATCTTAAATATCATGACATCATAAAACAATTCATATAAGATAAAGGAATTCATAAAAATATTTCCATCAAAACATAATAAAATAAATGTAATAATAGGGATAGAAACAGAACCCTATATTATCTTATATGGAAAATAATTTTGATAAAACACTTGAACTCCATTCTTGAGGAAAATATCCTTTCTACTTCAAAAACATTTTTCCTTTATTAAGATGTCATAAAATTTTAAACTAAAAGATGTTAATTAAAAATAAACTTGAAAACATGTAAAGGAAGATTCTTGGAAATAATGTTTTAAAAATACATTCATGTCGTATAAGTTAAAAAAAACATTCTTCTCGTACTTATGTCGGAAAAGTCAAAAAGTACCTCGTACGAAAAACGACAAAAGCTTCTTTTCATATCTTTTACTAAAAACTCACCAAAGGGTAAAATTGGAATTAAAAAATTGTATAAGGATATAAATATTACATATTGAGGAAACATGGATGTAGATGATAAATATTCACCAGTAAATTCGGAAGTATAAACAATCTCGGATAAAAATTGAGATTGCCAGTTTTTCCCTTACCTTAGGTACGATTTGCTTCATAAGTGTACTAACCTCCTGTATAATGATTTAAATAATGTTATTGAATTATTACAGAATCATACTTATTGTTATGATATCATATATGGTCATATTATTAGCTTCTTATTAGTAATATTTCATTTCTACTTGTTATTCGAGTGTTTATTACTTTTTGTTCTTATGCGTGTTTTGTCGAATAAATTATTATTCTTCTCTTTAGGTTATAGATACCTCATTTACAGAATGGTATTAGTGTACTATATATATCATATTTAATCATTAAATTCATTTATATAATCATTATTCAATGAAGATCATGTAATTCATTTATATAATAATTATGCAATGAAGATCATGTAGAATGAGTCACATCACATCGTGGAGATGGTATTCCGTACGTACGCACGAGCGATGATATCGTTCCAATGATCATGGAATTGTATTGGAGTGTATGTATACTATTTAAGAATCAATTCCACTTTATAATAATCATATATAGTTATTTATTTTCACCATTATACCCATCCAAGTAAGGTGGTGGTGGAAAATAGATTACACCACGACGTGGAGACAGTATTCTGTACGTACGCATGCGCGGTGATTTCTTTTTCCGTAGGATGGATAGATGGTGAAATAGGGTTTTTTTATACTTATAATAACATATCAGTATATGAGTGATAATGATGTTATTACTTCATAATGAAACAACTAATGAAGAAGAAGTGGAAGAAGAAATAAAGTTGAAAGAATCGGTAACGAACATTTCCTCTTCTTTGAAGCGCCTCTTTGAGACCTCCTTTTAGGGAACTAAAATTGGTCTTTGAAGAAGACCAGGACCTCTAGGATGTTTATAGGGAAGTGGAGAAGAGAATTTTTCAGGGGTTGGACGAGCTTGAAGGCTCAATGTGGTGTGAGGAAGAGAGGGAGGAGGTTCCCTTTTATAAGGGAGGAGAGGTGCACCTTTGGAAAAACTAAAAATATTATTTTATTATAAAGTCATATTCGGGTTTTAATAGATCCAAATTGATTTATTTAGAATATAAGGTGGGTATGGGTCGAAATAATCTCATCCAATAGAATTTAGACATGTTTAAGTATCTATTTTAACCTTATCATTTAGATTTAACTTTAAGTTGGATAATTTAACTTTTACCGTGTCTTCTTGTTTTCTTTCACTATAAGGTTAATAAACTTAATATAACAAGCCAAACTAACCCCAAGTTGTTTATTATTAATATATATAACCTTATCTTAGTCATTTTGCTGAACCTAAGATTTTTAGGAATAAAATAACAATTAATAATATAATATTTTTTATAAAAACTATTTTATGTCAATTTTGACACTATTTGGTAATTGATTTTTGTGAAAATTATAACAGAAATATTAGATCTAAAAAAGTTAATAAAATCAATACTGACATGTCATATTAACATATAAAATTAGTTTAATTCATAAAAAGTCTGAAATTACATTTATTTGGGTATTTATAACATCAATTAGGTAAATATTTCATTAATAAGATAATTACTGCATCATCATTGTGTCATAAATAAATTAAATTATCTAATGTATAAAAATTATAAATAAAATACCATTATGTAGGAAATATTTTTATCTTTCTAATTAATATTTATAGTTAAATTTATCTTATTTATAACCCTATATTAAAAATGATTTAGTTATTAAAATTTGATTTTAACTATTTTAACCCTTCTTTAAATAAATTAATAATAAATGTCCTAATCTAATCTAAGTGGACCTAAAGGGTAATATTTTATCCCTAATGTTGTTTTTGGTCAAATGAAACTTATACAATAGAATTAGGACATGTTTTAGGGTAATAATAATATCATTTTTACCCTTAATTACCCTATTTACTTTTAACCGTGGTAAAAAAGTAAAAAGTTACTATTCACCAAAAATTATTTTCATCCCATTGAACCACATTTTACTTACTGACATCAACCGTGTCCCTCGGATTTTTGAAATTCCATTCACAAAATTAGTGAAATTAAGTTTAATGTGAATTTCCAAATTCTCCAAGGAGGTGGGTAAAAGACGGTGAGAAGTTCAATAAAATTTTTATATATCTAAAATTATTATAAAATGACTCCAATGAATTGAATTGAACTTATATAGGTATTATGTATCAATTTTGACCTAAAATAAATTTAAATAAAATAAATAATTATTTAAATAAAAAGTCGATTTTTAAATAGTAACCTAGTGTTTTCACTATTCATCAAAAATTGAAAGTTTTCAGAAAAATACCAAAATTTCACCCTAGGCAAATTTCGATATTCCGAATCCAAAAATGAAGTCCATTTTGAAAAATAAAATTTATAAAATTTTAAAAAGTGGTTATTACTATTCATAATGGCTAGTTTTAAAAATATTTTAATAGCATATCGTTGTTTAGTGAAACTCTGTATTGCGTACAACGCAAGCTATTGAGGAAGGTCGTGATTGCGTGTAAAGCAAGACAAGATAGTGTTGTGTGTAGTGAAAGATTCCTTTGATGATTTATATTACATAAAAAACAAAATATTCCTCATAAAAGTCTCGGGTGTTACACCCTACCCCCCACCTGCCCCCCCCCCCCCCCCGCACCTGCACACACCCCTCCCCCTACCCAAGAACACCCCCTGCCCCCCCACCTGCACACCCCTTACCCCCTATCCCTACCTCCGGCCCCCACCTGCACACCCCCCTGCCCCCTCCCCTGCCCCCCATCCACCTGCACACCCACCTCCCCCTGCCCCCCACCTACCCCCCACCTGCACACACCCCTCCCCCTGCCCCAGCACACCCCCTACCCCCCACCTGCACACCCCCTGCCCCCTACCCCCCAGCTGCACACCCCCCTGCCCCCTCCCCTGCCCCCCCCCCCCCACTTGGACACCCCCCCCTGCCCCCTACCTCCCCCCCCCCCCCACTTGCACACACCCCTCCCCCTGCCCCAGCACACCCCCCCCAAAATGAGATCCTTGCAAATACAACAAGGTTTCATTGATTTCCTATATGGGCCTATGAAACCCATTATGACTATTAATGAAACTGACAAGACCATTGATGAATACCAAGAATTTCCCCCAGGTATACTTGTTATGCCACCATACTACCTATTACTTTACATTGTTGATAAGGCCCTTATAGAAGTTTCTTATGATTTTACCACTGAGGGAGTTTGGCTTAAACATGAAAAATTATACATGATTGCCTCATTTGTAGGAAAAATTTTCAAGAAACACTATATATTGACATTAAAAATGAATCCTAGTACATCTATAAAAAACCATTTAGATGAGGTTAATAAATTCATGATATATTTAGACAATATTAATGGTTATGTAGATAATGAGGATCCAGAAATGATCATATTAATCACTCTTGAAAAAAGATATAGAACACTTGTTACGACCATGATGTATGGTTGAGTCTATTTAACATTAGAATATATCAAATCAGCCCATCTGTCTAAGGAATTTCATTCTAGAACAAAAATAAAAGGTGAGGATAAGAGTTTTTCACAAGGGGGAGAACTTAAACTAAAGGTAAGAAAAAACAATTCAGTAGGGAAAAAAATAAGATTAAAAAATAACCCAAATCTAGGACAAGCTCTATTGATAGAAAAGTAATATGTTTTCACTATGGTAAACCTAGGCACATTAAGCCCGAGCTTAGGAAACTCATGTGTGAGTTAGAATCCAAACAGCCCACTAACCTGCATTTTCTGGTTGATTCAGGCTATGAAATTTGTTTAAATCTTAAATGTGTCTATTTATACACTCAATCAAGAGTGGGTCCTAGACTCTAGTTGTTCTTTTTATATTTTCCAACAGAGAGAGTCATTTTTAGAGCTAGTCTTAAGAGAGAAGTAGATGTATTCTTAGGAAAAAAATAATAGGTGCAAGGTTGAGGGAATATGATCCATTATTATAGAGTTAGATAATCAATCCATAATCACCTCACTTAATGTATGGTGGGTCCCCATTCTTTAATGAAACATAATATATTATAACACATAAGATAGGGAATTTCAGCTCTAAAGTCTTAGAGGAACACAACAACCAAGGGCTATTGAGTAACATCACAACTATAAATCTTTCATTTTCCAGAGATTGTGTGATGGGAAAATCGAATAGGGTGAGTTTCAATAGGTCTTATTTCAATGCTTCCAGCCCACTTGAATACATACACTCAGATTTTTGGGGGATATCCAGGACTAGTTCTTGTGTTGGAGGATCCAATTTCATCATCTTCATACCTAAAATCTCTAAGAATGTTTGGATTTAGATAATAAAAAGAATATGATGCATTCCAAACCATTTAAACCTAAAACTATTTAATGTGAAATCACAATGTAAATATTATTAAGACCGAAGACTAGATAATGGTCTTGAATATCTTTCTATAGAGTTCATTTAGTTTTCCTAAGACAAAAACATCCACCCATGACAATAATGATCCAGTCCATGATATGGATGTGGAACATGAGCCCTCATATCATTTTTAGGCTGAGGCTTAGCCTATTTCACCACCTCCTTAGCCCAATGATGCCACTGATTCTATGTATATCTCTAGTTCATATTTAGATTCTAAAAATTAAATGAGAGTCAACAAAACTTCTGCCTGATTCTTCTAATATGTTGTGGCTTCATATGCCTTTTTATATGGCCTCAAATCTTATTAATGATGAACCTCAATCACATAGGTAGTCTTTATAAGAAAAATACTCAAATAAGTAGGTATTTCTGATGAATAAAGAAATGTAATAGATAAATAAGAAACATACATGGGATGTTTGTAACAAACCAACTACTTCCAAATTAATTGGTTATAAATGGATCTTTGAAAGAAATGAGGACAACACTGCGAGATGTAAATCAAATAAAAATCTAGGCTAGTTTCCAAGGGAATCCTTCAAAGAGAGGGAATTGATTATGATGAATTATTTTGCCTTTTTTCTTAAGCATTATTTCATTCATCTTTTGATAGATTTTGCAACTTATAACGACTTTCATATAGAGCAGTTAGTTGTTAAAACTTATTTCTAGCTTGGGGATTTGAATGAAATGATTTATATGATACCTCATGATGATTATCCTACTGATTTCAAACCAAAGAAATTATGCCATTTAAATAAATCTTGGTCTGGCCTGAAACAATCCTCATGGAAGTGGTGCTTCAATTTTGATTCATTTTTTTCTAGGTAACAAGTTCATTAGCATTCATTATAATGGCTTCTTTTATTTAAACTCAACTAAAACCTACATCATTTACCTACTATTGTATATTGATGACATGCTCATAATTTTAAAAGACATAAATATGATCTCCATTGTTAAATCCCAATTGAAAATTAAGTTTTAAATGAATTACTTAGGTGTAGATAAGAAAATCCTAGGTGTTTGAATCATTAGGGATAATTAGGGATAGAATGCATAAACCACTTTATCTATCTTAGCATGCATATATTTTAAAATTCATAAATAGGTAAATGTTGGAATCTCTCGATCCTGTTAATTTTCTGCTTGAACAACATTTTAAAATTTCCTTAAATCAATCAACTAATACTGAAGTTGATGTTGAATTTATGTCTAGAATTCCTTATTCTAACACTGTTGGTTGCAAATAATATTATATGATTTCTTGCTTGAACAACATTTTAGTATTCATTCTCATTCCCAACAAGATATGGTAAATATTAATGATATTGATCAAAAAAGCAGTGTAATCAGATGCATGGAACTCTTCATACATTACCAATCCAAAAATACAATTTATATAAAAAGTGAGTCTCAATATCAGTATCATCAGAATCATGATAACCCACATCCACACCTCCTACAGAAACACCATCACCACCACTCACACCACCAACATCATCATCGACATCTTTATCCGAACCGACACCAACACCGAGTCCAGAAATAGGTCTGGCTTCGGCTCTGACAAAAGAATCTACATTAGCAGAACACATCAACATCAAAAAGGCTTCAACCGTTGCAGCTGATTCTGGTGGAAGTGTAGAAGAATGGGGAGACATAAATTTCATCATATTTGCAGTTATTGCCTGTTCTGATTTTTGACTTGCTTCTTTGATTGCAGCATTCATTTGTTCCACTGTGAAAAAACCAGAACCAGTACTCAAAGAAACATTAGTAGACCAGTATCTAGATGGTACAATCTTCTTCCCTGGTCGACAATGCACTCTACCCTTATGTTCATCTCCTAATACCTGATGTAGATGATCATTTGGGCCCAAATTGTTAGGTTCTTTTTCTACCATTTCCTATAAAGCATTTTGTTGATTGATATATAACATAAATTAAAATGATTAAATAATATAAGGAATTAAATTCAGTAAAAATAAAATAAATTGAAATATACTTACAATCACCTTCTCTGTGTCAGTATTTGGCACAGTACCATCTTTCTTTTTCCGGCTTGTACAAAACAAAGTTGAGCGAGGAACGCAACCCTTGATATTCGATTCCTTTTTCTAGAAAAAAACAAAGAAATAAATAAAAATTTAATGTTAAAAAAATTACACTAAACAAAGATAAATATTTTAAACGATAAATTACCTGCGTCTGCTCATGATATGGTAATAAAGTGTGTGTGCGAGTATAAATGTGTTTCCTTGCACTCTTGTTTGTTTTATTTCTGTTTGATTTATCCTATAAACAAATAATTATATAAATTCACTAACATAAATAAAAAAAGTAATTTAAAATCGTTTTCAAATAAATAAATGAATATATATATAAATTTAACAAACACCTTAAACACTGGCCTCTTTCAATAGTTGATCATCTCTTTATATTGTGATATTGGGCAATCTTGAATCACTGGTACTTCTTCAAGCTCTGTACCAACTCTCTTTTTCCAACCAAGATATAAATCAAACTTGTAGGCTCGCCACATTTCACCTAAATCCATTATCCTTGCATCCTTTGCATTTTGTCCATCAGGAAAATTATATCAAAACTGCAATGGACATAATATCTGTTAAGAAAATATTATAAATTTATATATATATAAAAGGTGATTAACATTACTTACCCAAATCTCTACCCAGGCTTTGTCCTTTATTTGTTTTCCAACTACCTTCCAACTTATCGGTTGAACCAGAATGATATTGCAGTGTCTAGAAAGTGTTCCCATAAAACTTTTACATTCCATGCCATTTTTATTAATTATAGAATTTTCCTCATTGTAATCAACTATGATTTGCGTGTTCCGATTCCAAACCTCGCGCATTTTTGTGCGGCCTCGTCGTCTGGTAGAGACTGGAGCTAATCATGAAACCAAAAATAAATGAAAATAATATATATGAATTTATCATTAATCAGCAACAGTAATGTTTAAACAAATACCAGTAGATGGGGGATCTGCTAACCCCTGAAGTGTTGCATCTAGAGGGGGGGCATCCTCCATGGTAGGTGAGATATCTACAGGTGTACTATGTATAGTAGATGCAAAGTGTACTGATGGAGGTAGAAAACCTGATGGATAACCCTATACAGATGAGGGTGGATATGGATATGGATATGGCAGTGGGATATATGGGGGCACAGTACCCTGTACAGTGGATGGTTGGAATGGAAAATGAGGGATGGGAGTCTGAGAACTACCATCCGATGTGGGTGCGGGCAAAAAGGGATATAGAAAAGGTGGGTATGGATAATATGGAGGTGGAATAATGGGAGGATGGCCTCTTGGTGTCTCAAGTGGCATAGTAGTAGGTTGACCTGTAGAATCAGTATCCCCCGCCACAATATCATCCTCAGTGGCATAATCCAAGCGTCTCCTCGACGATGCAACCTAAAATAACATAGATGATAAAATAAAACGAACGATAACAAGATAAATAATATGAAAGACCATAAAATTCAAACATAATTTTTACTTACATTGTTTCCAGGAGGAGACCTACATTGTTTGTTTCTCGGTATTCTTCTACTCCTTCTAGTATCATCATAGTCAGACATTTTGACTTGGAAATTTAAAATAATATTCTAAAATAAATATAAATAATGAAAAATATTAAATAATACAATTGTATAATAAAACAACGAGATACATTTTTGTGTGTGATATTTATATTGATAAAATATCAAGACTTTTCTATGTTCAAGATTTACTAAAGAAGTGTATAAACATAAATTGGTGAGACTATTAATAGTTTTATATTCGATAATAGTACAAAATATACTAGTTATTTGGAAAATATGTATGGAAGTTAAAAAAACACATACAATATTGCGATAATATCAGGTAAATACTAACAAATGTGTCAACGCTATATGTGGTTTGTGACAATTTCTGGTTCACAATATGTTCTAACAATTGCATCATCTGTATCATCAAATGAAACATTCGAATAAATACCGATAGGTTCATCCACAAAATCATTTTCAAGCATGCATTTGTCAAGAATATGTCTAGGAATAACATGAACAGTAACACCAAATTGTGGTTGTAATAGGTAACTTACATAAAACACCTGTTTAGCTTGTGACACAAGAATATATGGTTTATCGGTACGAACCCTCAGTTCATATCCATCACTCTAAATCCACAGTTATCAATATGCATTCCTTGTTGTGTCATTGAATCAAACCACTTGAATTTCATCATTGTGACATGACCATGAGCATAGTAATCTAACAAAATGATTCTTTCAACAACAACTAATATGATATATTTTCTGATTGAGGCTGCTTGTCCAATGCACTCACATAAAAATCTGTTGTGGTGCTTCTCATGACACCATCATACTATGTTGCCATTTTTTAACAACTATTTATAAAAAATTTAAATCCATTGACAACCATTGACTTAAAATCACGTACCACATCGTTTGGACCAAAGGACAATGCTTTTATTTCATCTAATACTTCAATCATTGGTAGAGTTAAAACCTAAAAGATATAAAAACATATAACATTAAACAGAGACATGTGATTATGTTATGAGAAGAAGAAAAAGAAATCTATTACCTTTGACTTAACCAGGCAGCATATTCTTTGCTGTGCAACAGTTCCTTCCTCTTAATAGATAGAGAGCAATGTCTCTTTTTTATAATTTCTAAATGTTCTCTACAGATATGAAAGCATTAAAATGTCATAAGATATAAATAAATCACACAATGTAAGAATACATATTTATTAGTTTACTTACTTGATATAATCATCAAGCACACCACAGTTGAATAATATTGTGCGATGTTCCATTCCCACTCTTCCCTAATTAAAGTAAACAATGAGTACGATCTAGATATCCCCCCTATTTGGGGTAGTGAAGGAAATGCAGGCTCAATGGGATCATATTGCTCATCTTCAGTTCTCATTAGTCGATTAGACCTCGTAGTGATGTTAGCCAAGTACGATGAATAGAAATCCATGCATTCTTGTGCTAAATAGAATTTCACAATAGAGCCTTCAGGATGATATTTATTTCTCACATAAGATTTCAATGTAAATATAATTATTTCGGTAGGATACATCCACCGACTCGAAACAGGACTACCAAAGAGAACTTCCATGGGAATATGCACAGTCAAATGTAACATACATGTGAAAAAAGACGGTGGGAAAATTTTCTCCAAGTCACAAAGAATAATCGGTGCATCTCTCTGCAATTTCTGAACAACACTTTTGCTCAATCTGTTGGCACCAAGATCTCGATAAAATTGACATAAATTAATCACCACAAATCTATCCTTATGTGAAAGTAAATGGCGAATGGCAATGGGAATCAACTCATGTAACAAGACATGGTAATCATGGGTTTTAAGATATTTGATTTTCACATCCTGTGTATTCACCCTTTTCGAAATATTAATTGAATAACCATCCGGAACCGTCAAACTTTCGAAGACCTGAAGAAATTGTTTTTTCTCCAAATTTGTCATCGAATAATAGGAAACATGTACTTTCCACTTATTTCGACCAATTAACTTAGGATGAATTCTTGCTCTTATACCCCAATCTATCAAATCACTATGACACCACAAATCGTCTTTTGTTTTTCCTTTGATATTTAAAATAGTAGCAAGTAACATCTCATAAATGTTTTTCTCGATATTCATTACATCCATACAATGACGTAATAAATTCGATGACCAATATGACAACTCAAAGAATATGCTTTTCTTTCTCCAATTTCTATTGGAATTTGAATTAGCATGATTTCGCTTTCTAATATTTAATATACTTTTGCCAAGAACATAATTCAAATCATCAAATTCTTTAACAATATCAGTCCCTAACATTCATTGAGGTGTCTTATCTGTCTCAATGGAATTATCGAACTGTCTCCGATTTTTCCTGTATGGATGATCCATTGGTAGAAAACATCGATGCCCTCTAAAGCTGAAAGTTCGTCGAAACTTTAATCTTCGGAAATGTGTATTTTTCATACAAATAGCACAAGATAATTTCCCTTTAGTACTCTAACCAGACATCATTCCGTAGGTGGGGAAATAATTTATCTCCTATAATAAAGCTGCACGAAACATAAAGTACTCCTTTCTGAATGCATCATATACTTGTGCACCAATAATCCAAAGCTCATTTAACTCCTCTATTCATGGATGCAAGTATATATCAATATCTTTTCTAGGATCACTGGGTCCAGATATCAATATACTCAGGATAGTGAATGGCTTCTTCATACACATCCATGAAGGAAAGTTATAAATGTGAATAAAAATAGGCCAAGTACTGTATGCAGTATGAATTTGGAGAAATGGGTTGAAACCATCATAGGATAATCCCAATCTAACATTTCGTGGGTCTGCTGCAAAATCAGGATGTAACCTATCAAATTTCTTCCAAGCCAACCCATCTGCAGGATGCACTATTTCATCATTATCCTTATTTCTTTCATCTGCATGCCATCTCATATTCTTTTCCATTTATTCTGACATAATATTTTTTGAAGCTTGGGAATTAAAGGGAAGTGCCACATTACTTTCTGTGGTATGCAAGATTGATATCCGTCTTTATTAGTCTTCCACCTTGATGCGCCACACTGTTTTCACTAACTCAAGTCTGCATTCTCCTTCTAGAACAAACAACAGTCTTTGAGACAAGAATGAATCTTACTAGATGAAAATCCAAATTTGTCAACCAACTTTGATACCATGTAATCATTTTCTAGAATACATGCATCATCAGGAAGTTAATCCTTAATAAATGTAAGGAGATAGTCGAACACAATATTAATAAATCCATACATTGTTTTCCCATGATATTATCGCATTAAAAACTCAAGTATGCTCATTTTTTCACATCCTTGATATACTGGGGTATTTGAAACTTACATCAACTTTATAACACTATCAACGTCATCATCCTAATTAATAGATGAGAACTGTGTTCCAGTATTCATTTCCTCTTGCACTGGTCTACATGAGGAGATAGCTTTAGAAACAAAAGGAAACCGATCAAAAATCAGATTTTTCATACCAATCTTTTCCACTGAATCGATGTCATTCAACACTTGAGATTTTTCTCCATTGTGATACCAAACATGATAATTTTTCGGGAAACCACTTTTAATGATATGGTAACTCAATTCCTCATGAGTTAACCAAGGTATTCCAACATAATCAAAACATGGGCGTCGAATCAATCTGCCATCTGAATCATTAGTGAATGCATAGTCCAAAAAATATTGTTACTCCTTCTGAAATTCATCAGTGATCTGATCAATGTTGTACATCCAGTATCTATCCATTCTGAGGAAGATAAACATACATTAAATAAATAATCTAGAAAAAGACTCAACATTATATATGTTTTTTTATAAGATATTAAGTAATCATCAATAACAAGTTAATAAAAAAATCATAACAAATATAATAAAATTATGGTTTAGGGAATTCATAAATGTTTTAAATTATAAAAATTCACGAATAGTCATACATAAGTTCCAAGAATGAGGATTTATTATAGTAAAAAGATTTTATATGAAATCTAAGATATAATAACAATCAATTCCAAAAAGTGTTTGGGTTAATTCATAATGAGTTGTGATGTTTTGTATTAAATCTACAATGATTTATTGAAATTTAGAGACATTTTGAAAATATAAAACATATCATATACCAAGAATTAATATTAAAGAATTGGCTGAGAATACAATGGTAATAAGATGAGAATAATAACTAATGTCTGAATCTATACTTTACCGATGGTGGTCACCTTAGAAAAGGGATATCCCATCAACTTGGTTGTTCCCACCCTTTCTCGTATCTATGAACTGTTGGGTCAAATATAGGAATGAAGATCACCACATCACCTCACTGGTCCATTTCAATTATTGTATGGATGGGTGGTGAAGTACTATCAAGGTTATGAGTACCGGTATACTGCAATAGTCCCCCACTCTAACTTTCAACCTACCCTACTCTACATTGTTGTCATTCTACTAAAATCCTTGGGAATTTCTAGGGTGGTTGAGTTGTTTAGTGATTTTTCTCAGTTTTCTTTTATGCCTTACCCCGCACCCCATTGAGTAGTGGTAGATGACGTAAAATATAAACCCTATCATATACCATAGTGTAAGGACGTGATGTCATTCCATTGTTGAATTTTAATCATAGAGTATAACAATGCATCATGGTGAAGGAGATTGAAAATTCTTTATAATCTTCTTTTATCATACCCAACAACCAAAAAAACCAACTTACCTTTTTCACACTTTAAGGCACAACCCAAGAACCAAAATTTTATTAGGGATAAAGTATAACCTATGAACTAATTTTTTCCTAGGTTAGCATAACCAATACACTACCTTTTGATGGAGGCACAACCATGTGTGAGTTGAGTGATTAAAACTCAATAAAACATTACACCACAAAGTAAATTCATTATAATGAATATAGAATAATTAAACCAATAAAAGTTATTGAGAATTATTACTAGTGTAGAATAACTGGATTTGAACCTTCACACGGTAGATATAGAACAATTTAGATTGGGTATTCTTGCAAGAGAAATGAGTAGATAAGAAGCATTAAAACCCATTGGTAAAATGAATTTAACATTGATTATCTAAATAACTGTCATTAATTTTTTTATGTCGATTATAAAATAACTATAATCTAAATACCAATATGAAATACTATTTTTGTATTTGTGTTGGTACTTAAAAGAATGCCCCTCCAAATATCCAATCTATAAGAGGGTATATCTTTCAATCAACCCAAGACTATTCAATTCCCAAAACATCCATTGTTAAAAAGGAACTTGAAGTATAAGGCATAAAGTTTCATGCCCAGTAAGGTGTTAATGTAGGGTATAAGAATTTATATACTCAATAGGGAACCAATGACATACCTCAAATCAAAATTGAATAACCAAGTGTAAGTGTGAACATGTATACTAATTAGAATGTTTAAATAAATTTTTTTTAGGAAAACAACCAAAATAATATTAAAATAATTGTAAATAGGTAGTTTAAAGACAAATAAAAGTTATATCAAGTAACTCTCTATACTAGGAAAATGCATATTAGAACTTAACTAAGTTTATATTCTTTAATGGGAATCGTTATCGATGTAAATCTAGAGATATAGAAATATTGTAAGAAATCTTGTCTAGGTTAGGTGTAGCTAAATCTTATAGGCCATCCCAGCCAGGTGCAAGTGCACTTTTGGAGTCAGGTCCTAAGCCCATCCCATGGAATGGGGAAGGATTATACAAAGTGGAGGCCTCATCCTATCCCATGGAATAATTAAAGGGGTATACTCATTTATAACTCAAAATCATATCCCATGTAATTTACATGTACATAAATGGACAGAAAACATGCTTAACAATATATAATAAAAAGGAAAAATATAAACATACCCTTTATAGCATGATCATAATCATATACAAGGGTATTCTAGGAATATGGTTGATATAAAAAGGTAAAAATTGGATAATTAAGGTTCTTTACATAGTGAAAATCCTAACTTTTGGAATTTATGACTAAAATATCCAACTTCTGAACTCTGTAAATTTCAAAAATACAAAGTCTATTACACAAAACACTTAGAAATAGATTAAGAATTACATAATAGTAAATAGAAACATAATAATTCTAGAATAGTAAATAGATGACAGAATAGTAAATAGATTAAACAATGAATACCAGAATTATAGATTAATTATGAGAATTAGAATGAAATATAAACCATGAAATACCAGTGAATAACAGTTGACGGAATACCAGTCAACACACAGGAGCCACAAAACAAGAAATAAACACAAACCCCTCCTTGAAATCCTCCTGCAAACTGTAAAATTCCTAAAAATAATAAATACTGCAAACAATATTCAAATAACCCACAAAACAGGAGCCAAAAAATAGAAAATGTACCGAAAGGGTGTGGAGGAGGGGAGGAACCCTACAACCGATGCTGCATCGAATGGATGAGGAACACCCAAATAAGGGTATGGAGGAGGGGAATACCGCGCGAGGGATGGAGCAACCCCGAATGGAGAAGCCGAGCCATGATTGGAGAATCCGTGCTATGGATGAAGGAACTGAAATGAAGGACGGAGGAACCGAAGCTGGTGAGAGAGGTCGTCGGGAGGAGGAGCGATCGTCGGGAGGATGAGCGGTCGTCTGAAGGAGGAGCGGTTGTCGGGAGGAGGAGCGGTCGTCGGGAGGAGGAGCGGTCGTCGGGAGGAGGAGCGGTCATCGAGAGTAGGAGTGGTCATCGAGAGGAGGAGGGTGTCATGATGAGGGTTTCAAATCGGGGAAGGAGGAGCCCGACAGGAATCGAAAAAAAAACAAAACACAATATGTAGCCATGGATGGAAATTAAACCATGGGTATAACCAAGCTATAGCCACGGACTTATAAAACCATGGCTATAGGTCCGTGGCTATAGCTTAAATTTCTAGTAGTGCTAACAATCATATGATAGAGCCTCATGTATTTAATAAAATGTATAAGGAAGAAATGGTATTCAAATATATGAACAAACTCAAGATCAAGGAAGTAGAAGTCAAATAATCTAGTGAATCATGTGTCTATGATGAGAATAATGAAAAACATAAGAGGATTATGACCCTTATCTCCAAGAAGATGAAAAATGGAAATGTTATGTTTAAAGAAAAACTTCCTCAGAAATGCTTTAAGTATGGTTCTATTGGATACTTTTTGTAATGCCCCAACCTAGATGGAATGAACATCACCTGAGTGGAGACACCATAAGAACTCATGCATACATCCCTATATACAAGGGGATTTCGATTAGACGAGAGGGTTTAAGGGTGAAGTGGGAAGACTATACCCTCATAAATCATATCCATAAACCATAAAAATAATAAAATATAATAACCAAAAATATCACTTTGGATGATAAAAAAAACATAGTATAGTAACAAACGTCACCCATGTCATACATGTCAAGTACCATAGATCCAAAATATAGAGAAATAAAATAATTATCAAGAAAAAAAGTAAACAAATGTAGACAAAATAATAGAGTATTTACTGACATTGCCTCTCACTCGAAGCGTTTATCTCGTCATCTCCCTTCCACATGGCCCTTTCCCCTCCCTGGATCTTTAGTCATGAAATCTACACACACATCAAGATTTCCATGTATGGTGTGATTATAACCCAGTAGGACACCACCAAATAATCCTTAACATAAGTACACATGTATATAGATGTGTATATCATGATAATAAAATAAATGAACACATAAGAAAATGATACCATACTGAACGTCTGTGCATTAACCAAGCCACTCTGAACTCTAGTCCTACCATCTTCATCTTCATGCTGGAAGAATATATAAATATTTTCGGTACCCTATAAGTATAGTATATAGCCAAAAATTTGATCAATAGTAGTATAGGAACATGACCACAGGTCAATACACATAATCCTATCATGCCCTATCTCCAAGGCCAAGGCCAAAGATCAAGAAAAATAAGGCTATCATTCCATGTTTCCATTACTTCTTCTCAGGTCAGGTTAATAAAGGCCATCATAACTCTAGGTTAGGCCACACACATCCATCATTTCCCATCATCTGACTCAGTCCTATCATCATGTTACATACAAAATCTTAACACACCCCATCTTTAGGGCCACCAATCCATGATGAGTCCACCTATCACTTTGGTACCATGAATAGAACAACAATGATATAACATATACCAAATTTATCACATGGAAACAATTTCATTATATTATTCACATATATCTAGATTTATAGCACAAAAAACAATGTTTTCATAGTCTATACATGCACACACATGCATACCATATCACACAATGGTTCTCTGTGAGATGTCTACACACATGACAAAATGTCATGTCATACATGGAACTTATAGAAATGAATGAACATAAAAAAACATGAAAAAAATAATAATTATAGAAAAATATAGTATGGACTTCCTACTGTTATCTTATTGATAAAAACATTCAAGACCCATCGAGAGATAATACTCAAGTCAGGCTCGTGCACCAATCAGATTGATTCTTTATGATAAAGACCCCTATAACCAATCCCAAGTCAATCACATCAAGTGTTATAGAATGAAATTCCAGAATATTATTTTCTAATAAATTGATTCTATATAAACTTACCTCTTAAAACACACCAACATGGCTAGATCTAAATTGGATTAAAGGGGATCCACCATGCACTAGATTCATCACTGATCTAGTAAATGATTTAATAATTTCTCATTATATGATATTATAATCCATAGATCTATCAACGAAATGCTATATATATAATTTTTTTCAAGGTAAGAAGGGTATATCTAGATGAAACAAGATTAAAAGTTGTTCATGGATTCTATCTCATAATCTCCCGATCACTAACATGGATGGATACATAAAAAATGAGCTCATAAGGTAAATTAATCACTAATAAAAGCTAGTGGAGTCTCTATATTAGAGAGGTATACAATTAAAAAGAATAATGAGAATTTTCATATGGGTAATGTCCATTAAAGAAGAGTTTTAGATCATCAATTTCATCCACAGATAGTTTGGTTACATGGTTAGACAAACCATTCACTAACTGTGTGAGTTTACTACCTTCTCAAGACACCCGTATAGTTTAGACACATGGTTTTTCAAACCATACGCCAAACAATTTTTTTTACATTGGAATGATTTTCATGGTTTCGAAGGGATGCAACTATTTAATAAAATATAAGCCTTGAACGTGCTTAGTTGCTTGGATACCTGGAAAAGTTTTCAGGGTTAGGAAAACTATATGCCTTAACCATGCTCTACCACAAGTGACTCTATAACAAACCATACAATTTCTTGGAGAATTATTATGGTTTAGGGAAACTGTTCTCCCATAAAAAGGAAAAAACCTAGAAAACCAACCAAAAACACTTGAAACATATCCCAAAAAAACCATAGATAAAAAAATAATATTTAAAGAATTAAATTAACTCATAAAACACATGAAAAATCTGAGGCTATTACACTCTCTCCCTCTAAAAACTTCTCATCCTCAAAAAGTGTCTCTGGGAATCTTGACCAAACAACTCAGGACACTGAGCCTAGGTTTATGACTCCTACTCTCAATATTCCACCTAGATTTTTTCATACTACCACAAGATTGAGACCAAAGGCACTGTATTCCCCCAAAAAACTCTCTTACTATAATTTATGTTCTATATTGGGAATTACAAGAATAATGCATCAGGATCTATCTCAATATCCTTATAGTTGATCACATGCATAGGAGTAGGCGTGTACCTATAAAGCTGAGACACATAGAACACATTGTTAATATCTTGTTAACATGAATACAAATCCAAATGGTAAGACAAATATATGATATGC
This sequence comes from Viscum album, assembly GCA_963277665.1. Taxonomy (NCBI): domain Eukaryota; kingdom Viridiplantae; phylum Streptophyta; class Magnoliopsida; order Santalales; family Viscaceae; genus Viscum; species Viscum album. Next base: position 749,755,212 of record OY728132.1, on the reverse strand, counting down.
TCAATAATATTGAATAGTCCAACAAATTTTATCATTAGATTCCCTTTTTAACTATATTCATCGACACTCTAGTCTAGGAGTCACCCACAAGAAAATTCTATCTCCAATAGAAAAATCCAAAGTCCATCTCCTCCTGTTTAAATATGATCAACATCTACTCAGAGTGGTGAATAACCACTTCTATATTAACTACAATATTTTGGAGGTCTCTTGTACCGTGCATGTCCCTAAAACATCCACCTCACCCACATCATGCCAATATAGTGGTGATCTACAAGGCCTACCATAAAGGGCATCAAAAGGAACCATTTGAATGGAATCCTAGAAGCTGTTTTTATATGAAAATTCAAAAAATAATATATGATCATCTTAATCTCCATCAAAATAAGGTATGTATAACCACAACATATCCTCTAATATCTGGATTTTTTTCTTCTATTGACCATCATTTTGTGGATGATATGATGCACTCAGTTTTAGTTAAGTACCCAAATCCCTATATAAGACTTACCAAAAAAAAAAGTGAAATGTACAACTCTATTTGATATGATTATCCTAGAATATCCATGAAGATATATGATCTACCATACATATAACTTCACTAACTCATCCACTGAAAGGATCACTCAAATCGATAAGAAATGAGACACTTTCTTCAACTAATTAACTATCACCCAAATGACATCATAACCCCTCGGGGTCCTAGGTAACCCTATTAAAAAGTCCATCATCACATATTCCCAATTTAAAATAGGAACCGAAAGTGGATGAAGAAAAACACCAGGATTCTAATTCATAACATTTATCCTCTATAAGATAGGGAACCATGTTAAAAAAACCGTTGACATCACTCTTCATTCCTGACCACCAAAACTAATGTTGAATATCATGGTACATTTTTGAATACCCTATATTTACTAACCATTTAAAATCATGAGAGTCTCTCATAAACTCCCCCTTAAGGATGTTTTAATAACTACCCTCCCATTAGATCATGTCTTCATAATCTAATGACAACCCTAGAACTGAATCATCTCCCACAAAGAATTATTGCATCACCACACACTCAGGATTTAATTATTGGATTGATTTCACATGGTTTACCAACGATGAAGTGATAACCAATGGTTCATATGTCATAACATCGTGATCCTATGATGTATCCACCAACCAAATATCAATAAAACTAATCAGAATTCATTCATTCTATGAAGGATGCTCTCTAATATCTTTCATCTCTAATGTTTTCCTACCAATAATACATAAAGCGACATTACATTTCCCTAAGATCCCATTGAGAGAAGATATATCACATGATCTTGTGGTATATGTAGATAAAAAACCTATCACCAAAGATATATGTTCACCCAAACATTAGGTAATAAACCATAGCTTCCAAAGATAAGTCATGCACTAGGTAGTTGTGCTCATGGGGTCATAACTAACATGACCCATCATCAACTACCCAATCAATCTACATAATCACAACTCCTACATTTATGTAATTTTCATGATAAGAGTATCTGCAATGAATTTATAATTCCCTAGATCATAATCCATATAAATGTCTAATGAATACAAACACTCTACACAATAACTCTACCTCATATTGAGATCCCACTGAGACAAGATATATCGCAAGATATTGTGGTTTGTGTAGATGAAAAACCTCTCATCGAAGAGATTGTTCCACCAACACTTTTGGGCATAGACCACAACTACCAACTCTAAATCATGTTTCATGTATTTCCATTCATGGGTTCATAGCAGATGTGACCCATAAGCAACTACATGATCCCTCTTCATCAAAACATCTCCTAACCTAACACCCAAGGCATCAAAGTACACTGTCTATCTAATATCAGGATTTGAAAGAATAAAAAATGGAGCTATCTCTAATCTCCCCTTCGACTCAAGAAACCCCCCCCTCACATTGATTAGTCCATTCAAAGATGAAGTGTTTGTAGAACCCCACAAGATCAAGGAAACTTCTAATATGAGACACATTCATGGATGTTCACAAGAAATCATGAACACTAACTTCTATGGGTCCACAAAAATTCCTATCTCAGAAATAAAATTCCCAAGGAACCACACCTACTGAATCCAAAAGTCACAATTCAACAACTTTACATAATTCTAATTCACTCAAATCATACTCATTAGAATCTCAAGGATCCTTGCATGCATATCTAATGTCTCAAAATATATTATAATATAATATATGAATACAATGATGAATATTTTAAGGTATGGATAGCAAATGCTAATCATGAGTTCCATGAACACTGATGGATAATTTTTTAACCCAAAATATATGACAAGATACTCATACATTCCAAATATACTCTTAAATGTTGTATTGGGAATACCCTTCTCTCTAACCCACATTTTATTGTATCCTAAATGAAGATAAATCTTGGAAAACCAATGGGATAATTATAAATAATCAAAAAAATAATCAATCCTAGGTAAAGTATACATGTTATTCATCATTACCTAATTAAGTATTATAGTTGACGTAGATCCATAGACTATCATCTGCCTTCTTTGTAAACAACATTAGAGTACCTTGGGGAGATGTGCTTAGTCTCATAAATACCTTCTCCACTAAAAAATCTATTTGGACCTTGAGTTCCTTAAACTCATGTAGTTTCATATGATATGGGGGAATTTATATAGGTTGTTCCCCTATCTTGGGTTAGATCTTAAAGATAACCCCAATATTTGGAATAATAATGGAGAAGTCTTAAGGGAATACATCCAGATAGAGGTCAACTACTAGGGGAAAGGAAGAGGCTACTACTGGATTCACCGTGAGTACCATGATAGCTACCTAAACTGTAATAGATCTAACCTAGATCGAATATGGTCCCACTCTACTAGATTCTACATCCCACTCACTAATCAACATAAACTTCTCCCGCTTAGGTGAAATAAAGGACACATGCCTCTGATAATAATCGATGTGAGAATGAAATCTTGTTAGATATTCCATTCCACGAATCAAATAAAATATAGTTATTTCAAGGATTCTGAAATCCCATAGATTTCCATACCTAGAAAAAACTAATGGATACTATGGATATCTATGTAAATGATCAAATTTCTTCCCAAAGGGTGTGTTAAGAGATAGTAACTCAAAAGGTAACTTAATTGGTATGTCAAGGACAAAAAAATTAAAGGTAATATAAAATAATGGGAAAACTATTATTAAATAGACAATTAGAAAGAGTAGAGGTGATCAAGACTTTACCTTGGATGGTTGATGGTCCCTCTTTACTGTCATCCAAAATCTGGTCTAATTCATACATCATCTATAATAAGATCCATGACCATGTCCCTGATATACATGAAATGCCTAAGTCATCAACATATGAGGGGTATAAATGTAATATTAAGGACCCTATCCGGTTCTATAGCTTGATGCTTGTGTATGACTTGAACCCTTTTCAGACGTCGATTATGATTCCTTCGAGAAAAAACATTATAGATGCTCTATCTTTTTTCATTAGTGGAACTTCCTATATGGATCTAGTAAATTATTTTGGTAATATCCACTCTACCCATAGTTTTAACATTGAGAAACACCACCTCCCACATAGGGAACTCAAGAATACCTATAGAACGCTATCTTCCTATCACTGTCCCACTAAATCTCCTTAAGCCTCCTTTTCTCACCACCAAATGAAGTTTTCATAAAAGCAATGGATATTCCACTCATAAATCCAATAGGAACATGAACAATACCTATTATGGAGTCCTTCCCTAACCAATTCTCAAGGGTGAGAGTCTTGTGTAACACCTCAGGGTAAGTTGTTAGTTCAAAGTTACCGACCGAATGTATAAACTTCATATGGAGAATTATATTGAACTTCCTCACCTTCTATGGTTATTTTCTAGCCAAGAGAGGAGAAAAAAAACCTCAATGAAATAATATGAATAGAAAGACAATGAAATCATCCCCCGATAAATATCCATGAACTCTTGTGCTCAGTCCAACTTCATTGACTCAAGAAAGAACTTCTCAAAGAATAAATCCTTAATATAAGTCTACATTAGACCCTCGTTTATTCTAATATGGTTCACGATACTATACCATATCCTAGTGGGCCCCAAAAACATAAAATTACCAAACTTAACCCGCCGGTCATCAGGTGTCTCTACCAAGTTGAAGATTTCATCAATGATTTAAATCTAGTCCTTGATATCCAAAAAACCTCTAGTGCCCTGGAACTATAGTGTATGATGGAGCTAGAAATCCTAGTCATAAAAAATCACGGCCCTCTCTATCCACTACATTGAATGGGAAATAAAAAATAAAAAATCATGGATAGATCAGATCTACTACCCAAATCACTGGAGAAATTGAAAGAGTATGTTCAGTTGCACCTTCTTGTACACTTGGTGGTGGTGCATGAGTGATCTCCCTTGCAAAAGAATTTGGGTCTACTACTGTAGGTGGTAAAATTAGACGTCTTTGAGGTGGAATTATTTGAACTTCCAAATTATTTTTTAGAGCACATAAAAAATCTAGTTATGAGAATCACTCAAGAAATTATAAGAAACACATAAGGGATTCCTATTGGAAGACCTATCCTAGGATATTCCCACAGACAATGTATAAACCTCTTAGTTCTACCAAAGGCTCAACGCTAGTCCTCTATACCAGAACATAAGTCATAATCATATATATACATAACATCATCATCAAGTTAAACTAACTAATTTCAAATAGATATATCACTCAACAGTTATCAAAAATCAAGGAATTAAATTAAATAACCACCATGTGACACTTAACAGGTATATATATGGAATGTAATCCTATATTCATACACATAATGCATGAAGGAACCCAAATACAATAAAATAGTAACAACCATCACATCACTGGTAACTCAGAGTCTTGTTACATGTGAGTTTTCTAGGCACATGAAAACTTCCCTATCCCAAGTTTCACATAGCCTTTATCCTTTTTATCATAACCCCAAAAGAAAATAAAGGAAACCTTGAACCACTAATACCATTTATAATGCCCCAAACAATATTACCCAATAAAAACTGAGTAAATATGCCATAATACCTCATGTGTACCTCCCCATATACAAGAGGATAAAGACTAGTGGCGAGGATCTAAGGGTGTAGTGGGGAGACTATACCCTTGGAAATTATATCCATACACCATAAATATGACAAAATATAATAACCCATAATATCATAACTAAAGATAAAGAAAACATAGTGTAGTAAAACATTTCTCCCACATCATAAATGTCATGTACTATAGACCCCCAATGTGGTGGGTTAAACCAAGTATCAAGAAATAAAAAAGTAAATAAAGGAAATATAAATATACTAGAGTGTATACTAACATTACATTTGACTCCAAGATTCCATATCCTCAGCTCCCCATCACAGGGCCCTTGAACTTCACTCGATCCATGGTCATGAAATCCTCATGCACATCATGATGCCCAGGTAGGGTGTGAGTATAACCCAGTTAGACACCACCAATGTGAACATATTGAGCATCTGTATGCTAACAAAGCTTCCACAAACCCCAGTTGTACCTATGTCATCTATATACTAGAAAAATATCTGAATGGTCATAGTACTCTCACAAGTAAAGGATATTTCCACAAGGATACTCAATTGAATTATAGTCCCAAGGCCATAGGTCAATCCAAATAAGGATACCTTTCCCTATCTCTAGGCCTAAGGTCACATGTCAAGCCACATAAGTTTATCATTCCACATCTCCACTACTATCTTTTGGGATAGGTCACCAAAGACTATCATTCCACTAGGTCAGGCCACACAAGGGTATTATGCCCCATCATATAACTCATTATTATCATCATGTAACATGTCGTGTCTAAATATGATTCCCCTCTAGGGTCCTTGGGCCATAATGATTTCACCTATCACTTTGATACTATTCATAGGAAATAAATGATATAACATATACAAGATACATCACATGGAAACAATTTTAATATATCAATAAAATATATCCATTGGTATAACATAACAAACGTGGTTCTCATGGGACACACACACACTCTCTAGCATACCATATCACACATTGGTTCTCTTTTTCATGTCTACACATGGGCCAACATGTCATATCACATAATGAACATATGGAAATTCACTCATATACAACATAACATATAAAAAACTCAGGATCAATTCCCTATATGCGAAGGAATTTCTACTTTTATCTAGTTGATGAAAATCTCTAAGACCTATCGAGAGATGATACCTGAGTCATTCCTATGCACCAACTAGATCAAGACCGCATACTAGGACCCCTAGAACTGATACCAACTCAATCAAATCAAGGGTTATATAATAGAATTCAAGAAGATTATATTCCAAAAAATCAATTCTATATCAACTTACCTATCAAAATACACCAATGTCACTATATATAAATTGGATCAAAGGAGATACACCAATATGTTATATCTATCACCAATATGGTAATAATCCAAGAATTCCTCATTAGTTGATATCAAAATCCATAGATATTTCCACAATATTCCAAATCTAGTATTTGTTTCAAGGGGATAAGGGTAGTTATAAAAGAAACCAAAAGAGAATAGGTTTTCGGATCACATAACTTAATCTCTTGATTACTGACATCCTTTGATCCATCAAGAATGAGATTGGAAGTAAAATGAATCAATGATAAGATCTAGTGGATTCTATAGATTTGATATGGCTATAATTAGGAATAAGAATGATCTAATTCTAATAGGAAATGCATACTAATGATGATTTTTAGATCATTAATTTCACACACACATAGTTTGGTCACATGGTTAGACACAATATGCACCAACCATGTGAGGTTAGTTCGTTCTCATGAAATAAATATGATTTTTCAAACCATACACTAACTGTGATTTTCCACTAGAATGAGTTTCATGGTTTTAAGGAGAGGCCACACGATTTGATAAACCATGTTCCTTAATCGTGATTGGTTGCTTGGTTACCTAGAAATGGACACATGGTTAGACAAACCATGCACCCTAACCATGGTCAAACTCAAGTTCCCATGTAATAAGATGTACATTATTCTAGAGAATCAGCATGGGTTGTGAATACCATGCTCCCTTAAAAGGTCTAATAACCCCTCCACAGCCAACCAGAAACCCCAAAAAACCATCCCAATTTTTTTCTCAAAACATGAGATTTAAAGGCTAAAATTAACTCATATATCATATAAAAAACCCGAAGTTGTTACATGTTTCATTTAACTATAAATGAAATAAAATCATGGACTATTAATATGAGGAGGATGGTGAAAAACCATATAGAAAGAAATAAGGAAAGTTTATAAAGAATCCAATAATCTGGTGAGAATAGATAAAAGGTTCAAAGAAGAATAAATAGAAGATTGTTAAGAAAGGAAGGGGATGAACACTCTATCTCAAGTAGTTTTTTTAATGAAGAGTATAATGGAAATGTTAGTAACTTCTTAGCCCATGTTTAAAGACATCAAAAGAGATCAAGTATTCATGGAGGAGGAAAAGAAACCTAAACACAACACATGATAAAATCTAATCTTGAAAAACATCTTGAGAGGAACAAACAATATTAGAAAGAAATAAAATATCTAAAGAAAGAAGTTGTGAAGTTAAAGAAATAAAAATTTGAATTTCACAATAAAGTAAATGATCACATTGAGAAAATTAAAATTATTAATGTGAAAGTTTCTAAACATGATAAATGTTGAAAGTGTTTGAAAAGAATTTTTTTTAATGAATAATAATTGAACATGATTTAGAAAAGTTTCATAAACATGTGAATAACCTAGAAAAAATGTGACATGATTATGATATAGGTGAATGAATAAAGCATCATGAACCCTACCCTTTAAAGGTACCCCTTATGGGCCTACAATGGAGAAGGAGAGATAATGGCCCCCTAAGTCGGCCTCTAATAGGCCAAAGGTTGGTTACTAACACTAAGGGAATGTAATCACCCATATGGGAGGCATTAACCTCAATAAAGATTTAAGGAATATGATATAAGATGAGAAACCATAAATCAACACCATGACTATATATAAAATCAAAATCAATATATAATTAATAACAAGTACCAATACCATATCTGGTAATTCTGATACAGGAATGTAATGATATACATTTGAAACATCAGATAAAAAAATCATTGATAGTGATCTTGAATCTCCAATATCTTATGAAAAATTACTAGAACTTGTAATGCCAGCTCGATCACCAACCAAGTTTTGCTAACCCACAAAATAGTTTATATATACATAGGGTGAGAATTACATGTATACTCAGTAAGATCCTCCCTTAAACATCTCATGAAAATATGAATAAATCATAATAAATCCTAGTGAATAAATAAATGAATCCAAATCATCACATAAATAGGTAATACTATTTTTCCATCCTCACCATACCTTTCTCATTAAGTAATTCATATAAGAAAACTATTATATATCAAAAGAATATATACAAATGTGGGTACCCTGCTTCAACTTTTCCATTGGTTTGTTGCTCTCACACTCTAATGACTACATCTTGTGCTCATCACTTCAATAAATAATCATGCACCTATGTAATAGTATCATAACCATTTCTATATCCTTTTAAACCCAAAATCACATCATCATACCCCAATAGTAACTAATTCTATACCCAAAATCCATTTCACCATGTGTACATGCATTATACCTCAAGCCATCATAGCCCATGCACATATACTCATGGGAAGGAAAAACCACCATGTCTAAATACAAGAATGTGTTATATATTAAGCCATTACAGTTCACACATAAATTTATAATAAAATTGTGAGCCATCACAACCTAATTAGGAACACACCCTATTCCATAAGACATTATATCCTAGAATAAAACTACTCATATACATATTTAGGGAGACTGTGTTATAGGGATAAGTTATCCACCCATTCCCTCACAATCATATCTTTCAACCATTACATTTAATACCACTCTGCCTCAACCCATTCCTCCAAAGGTACCCCTCCTGAGCTGACAATAGGTAAGGAGATATAATGACCCTCAAATAACACCTCTAATAGGACATGAGTTGGTGACTAACACCGAGGGTATATAATCACACATACATGATAAATTTTCCTTAATAAAGATTTAAGTAATAAGATATAAGATGAAAAACCACCAATCAATGAAATGAATATATATATATATATATATATAAAAGAAATACCAATACATAATGAATAAAAAGTTTTAATACAATACATGATAAGATCAACATAATAATTTTATAAAATACATTTGAAACAACTAAAAATACTAAAAAATGTATTAGTAGTGAACTCAAATATTCAATGGCTCCTAAACAGCTCCTTAAACTAGTAATGACCAACATGATCAACAACTAGCTCTTTTTGACCTAAAAATAGTTTATATATACATAGGGTGAGCATAACATTTATAATCATTAAGGTTACCCACATAATCTCTCTCGAAAAATGAGAATAAATCATACTAAATACCAATGAATAAATAAATTAAACCAACTCATCACCTAAATATGTAATAATATTTTTTCCCATTATCACCATGAATCACTCACCAAATAATGCATATAAGTAAAACATTATATATAAATATAATATATATAAATGTGGGTACCCCACTTCCACTTCTCCACTAGTTTACTTCTCTCACACCCCAATGACTATGTCCTATGATCATCCCTCCAATAAATGATCATGTACCTCATGAAATAGTATCATAGCCATTATTGTATCATGTATAACCCGATATCACATCATCATCATATACTAGTAACAACCAAGTCTATTCCTAGAAGCAACTACAACATGTGTACGTGAATTATACCTCAAGTAATCACAACCCATACATGTACACCAAACCACCATGTCAGGATATAATAATGTTCTATACCTCAAGACACTATATCCCACACGTAAATGTATAGTAAAACCATGATAAATCATAACCCAAGAAGTAAAACACCCTCTAATGAAAGACATTACAACCGAAAATATTCATACTCTTCTACAACTAGAGAGATAAAGAGGGAGAGGGATAAGTCAAACATTTATTCCCTCATTGTCGTAGATGTTAGAGAAAACAACCCTCAAAACATTTGGGTGTCTGTTTCCCTACCAGTATGGGTGATGAAGTGTATGAAATTAGAAAATATAAATAATATGATACACAAACACACTAAGCGAAACTACCAATAATTAGACTCATCTACCACTATAATTACATAATACCCCCGGCTAACACTGTAAAGGTCTAGATATCAAATAAAAACAAAAGCATCAAGATCAAAATTAATTAATTCATTAGAAATTAATTAATAATATTCTATTTTTATTTTTAAGATTAAAATTTTAATCTTTTAATCCATGTGTCTATGACACTATTTATTCTTAACTTATATTCTCAAATATTCCATAATCATAAGTATACATCAACAACCGACCTCGTTCTTTATTTGAATCGTTATAATTTTATAATTACCTTGGTACTACAAGAATCTACCTAAGATACCCCAATTAATAAAGCACTTACCATGTAAAAGGTATGACTACATCAAGATGTTGGGAACCATTATAAGGGATATCTATCCATTTGATAATTTAGTAATCATTAATGTAGAAATAGTATCAATGATAAAGGATTACCTGGAACTCATCACAATCACCCTAGTTTCATTCCAGATACTACTATACATAAAATATAGTTTGTTCCACTATCACCAAAATCGACCATCACAGCAGCCCTAGTCTCCTAGCCCATTTCTTATCAAATCATTCAAAAAACACTAGGTATAAATCAAACACATCAAGGCTCTAAATTCCTAGAGCATAAATACATATTAAACATATTTTTCCACACAAAAATTCAAAGGTAACCAAGGATATTACATCGAGGTGTTAAAGCCTCCCACAAATAAATATGGGCTCATCCAACCCCAAACAATTTATCTTTAATATATAACCATTTTAATCCTCAACTTGAATTAATATATTTAATAAGAATAGGTTTTATGAATAGGGAAACCTGAGTAAATAACTAACTGTAGCTATGACCGAAGTGGCATGATTTATACAGTAAATCTCTATTTAATAAATTCCAAGAAGAGCAGTAGTTATTTTACTCGAGCCTCTTCCATTTAATTAATTAATATAACTGAATCTATATTTTTATCAATTTACAATAATATTAATCATGAAAAATTAAATTAATAATAATACCAAATATATATCACATTATCTAGTAAATATCAAGTGAAAAAATAAAATACATTCGATCATAAATTCCCAACCAATAGTTTAATCTGTGAACCATGAAATATTAAATTATATAAACATATGATAATTTCCATATAAATTATCAATTATTCATAATTATATAAAAAATAATAAAATTCTAAATCATGGAATTATTTTAATATCATAAAATAATATTTACACTATGGTATTCAATTATTTATTTCTCTCTCTTGGATAATTTACATATTATAAAACATAACATAACTACTCCATCTAATAATTATTTTCAAACCAATTTCTTGAAATCCCCATTCATAAAATATTATTGTCTACTACAAGTGATAATATATTTATATTATCTCTCTAATTCCATGATTGGAAATAATATACATCAATATGAATATGATTTCCAAAATATTAATATTTTTCAAGAAACATGGGATTATCCGTATCTCTCTCTCTATTCGATAATATTTGTATTGTGAATTAATAAAATCAATTACAACATGTGATTTTTAATTTATTAATAAAAAATAATAATCTATTGTATGTGATACATCTTTTATTTCAATTCTTGAATTATGAATAATAATATATTAACCATATCCTATTATATATGATTTCCCAAAACTATTCTTAAGATTTTAATCATACAATAATAAGTATATAATATTACAACATGCTATTATATTTCTAATACAATCCTTATTTTAATTAATTTCAGATCATGGATAATATAAAATTCCCAGGATGATAAAATTATAATATAATCCACTACTTGCGATTACAATTTATGAAATAATAATATTTATCTATTACAATATATTTCATCTAATAATGTCCATATCATAAAACAATATTTAAAAATTATGAATCAACCAATTTTATTTCATTTTTTTAATTTTATTATTAATAAAATAATAGTATTATATTTGATAATTACTTCTTCTTCAACAATCACAAATTATTATCTCTTCTAAGTTTGATACAATCTATTTATTTAAAAAAGTTTAAAACATGATTTAACACACCTAGCACATAAATTATTAGAGAGACAATATAGATCCTCTACCTGGATGTAGAGACTTAATGATTTATTGTGAAAGTACCTAAAATATGTGAGGAAAAATCCAAAATATAAGGCACCACATGAATGCCGAGATGGTTCAACTACACGTGAAAAACAAAGGGAAAATTTTGGCCACCTAAAATTTTGAGAATGGAAGGAAGAATTGAATTATAGGTTCATCTAAACACATTACACATTTGGATAAATTTCCTCATTTTTTACCTAAGAATTATTGTTTTTAATCCCTATGATTTCCTCCTCTACTATTGTTAGATATTTTTTTCAATTCCACAATCAATTTGGGGGTTTATTTTATGTTTTAAGAAAATGAAATACATATTCTCTCCCTCCAATATTATTTAACCCACATGTTTTATACTTCCTAAATTACACTATTTTACCTTTAATTTATAAATCACAGACACTCTCTTTATCTCACTCTTATTAATACATGTTATTCATAAATTTTACTTATCAATTCATTCAATTATTTTTACATGTTTCCTTATTTTTTATCTAAATTTTTTTCTCTTTCACATTGAAAGATATATCAATTTATTATTATTATTTTTTCTCTTTCAAATCATGGAATCCCCTCACATGATTTCATCTACTTTAAAGACATGTTTTTTCCCAATTAATTATTCCTCTCATTAAATTATAATAGATTCACATGTTTTTTTCTAATTCAAATCGCTATATATACATATAATGATATATATTTATATACATCACAATGATATATATATTACATTAAATTTTTATTTATCTATTTATTCTTTCCAAAATGATACAATATATATATATGAGTATATATATATAAATCTAAAATATAACAAATCAATATATTTAAATATGTACACACATGCACAAATATATATATATATATATGTGTTTGTGTGTATGTGTGTGTTTCATAACATATTTTATATTCAAAAGATCATTTACATGCCTAAAACACAATACATAAGAAAATATTATAGATAAAAAATATAATCAACAAATGAATAATATTATTTCATTGCACAAAATATTTAAAATCAATGTGTAATATATCACACTTTATCAAAATCTTGAAAATATAATTAAGTATAAAAAATAATTATAATTATAGAGAACATCTCATTACTCTTATTAACACTTGATAAATGAAAAATAACGAGTTTAGAAAAATTCATACCCTTACGTTAGATACATCACAAAAAATACTCATCCTTGAGAATTAAAACAAAAATAAGAATTAAAGAGAAAGAGTAGTTCGAACAACCACCCAATGAGATACCTCTCAAATGGGTAAGATATATGACATGATACATGAACCTCCAAAAACACTATCCTAAGAGAGATACCTCTCAAAAAATGATAGCAATATCAAAAATATTTTAGGTAAGGGAGAAAACAATCAAGATTGTATGCCAAAACACATTCATAGAAGGTCAAAAACTCAAGGATTACACATAGACACAAACAATTCATCCAATAAAAACTACACAAATAACAACAAGGCTTCAAAAACAACCATAACCAACCAAACTATTAAATACATATAAATAAATCATTTCATAATGATTTTAAATATATATCATAGAACTTTATTTATGAGAAATAATCATATTTGTAACTTCAAATTTTTTACTTAGTTTATCAATGTCTGTTCTGAAATTTAATTTATCACTTAATCAAACACAACACATATCATAATAGTTCACATAACATGTTACTAAATATACTTTACATGCTACTTAAAACAAATTTTAATTCATACTATATCAATTTTTAATTTTAGATTCCGAATTCAAAATTTCTTACCTTACATGCTAGACATAAAACACAACACCTCATCAATTCATAAAGGTTGAGGGGTTCAAAATTTTAACATGGTCTTTAAAATTTTCTTACTTTCATTAAAAATATTTCAAGATATAAATAATTTAAATGAAAACCTTTTAAAACATGTTCACAACAATTTTTCGTTAAAACCCTTTTTATGAAAACACTCCCAATTCACTTTACAAAAACCTCCTTTAAAATGAATGAAAGTTTCATGAAAGGACTACCATCATTTGTTTAATAAATAAGTTTACCATAGAAATAAATTTATCCTAAAATATAAAAAAATAAAAAAATTAAACTTTTAGTAAATTAGAAAATTTAATCATCACACTTTATTGAATTTAAATAATACAATCACTATTATAATTAAAAAATTTAACATGATTCATGTTAAGATGATTGGTAATTGTGAGAAATTTAAAATATTTCAATCATGATGTCAAAATCACCATATTTGACACAATTTTTATCAAGTTAATATTAAAATGCATAAATTTAAATCTATATAATTCAATCCAACACATAGAATGCATCATAAATAAATGAGGTTGAAAAAAATACCCTATTTTTAGTTTTAAAACTTCTCATGTTTTAAAAAAATCATTTACCAAGAGCACAAAAAGTAATATAAAAATTACTTAACATTTACATTTATCATTTAACATATATGGATTTCATTAATTTCAAGTGTTTTAAATTAATACCACATAATATTCCTCAACCAACATAAGAACTTACATCATCAAAAATAGATATGTTGTAAGCATAAAAATCTAGGGAACCCATCCACCACACCATCATATTTTCCACTTTGGGTGGCCCTAAATCAGTCACACAGATTTAAAACACATCATGAAAATAATTCATCATGATGGATGAAAATTACCCTCTATTTATATTATTGGAGTTATAACATAAATTATAAATACAAGAGAAAACCATCCAAAAATACAGGAATAAAAAGTCATAGACATATCACAAATAGTGTCACATGTACAAGCCACAACATACAAGAATTAAATTTTTAACATGGAGAAAAATTATCTAATACTAAGAATCCAATGTGAAAACATAAAAATTTATATTGGAGTTAGTTTTCTAGAACCAACTCTTTGCTTTTTTGGATTACATGTATATTAAAAGAAATGAATATTGATAAAAGATATTATTACATATTGTTCATTGTTCTGCATGAAATTAATGTAATAATGTTCTAGTGTATCTATCACATTGATAAAGTCATCTTAGATCCCTGCTATGATGAGAACCTTGAAATTCCATAATTATATTCTTAAATATAGTTCTACGGTCGAATAACATACTATAATGGGACACATAGAATGTTTAATATCAGTTTTGAGTGTTTCTAAGTAGATGTGAATTTTTCTCATGATGTTCATACTTGGTGATCTACAAGATAGAAGATTATGTGAATAGATCTTCCTGTAGGATTTATTCAGGTTTATGTGTCATTATATATTCCTATCTTCAAACATGTGTAATAGTTCATAGACTTTAAGATTATTATTAATGCTTGTCGTGACTCGTGTAATTTAATGTACGAACTAAAACCATAACACAATATATTCACGGGAATTAGGGTATATTGGTTAAATCATGTATGAGTTGTTATTAATTAATAAGGTGATGAAGTATTTGTCTCTTTCATATTAGTAAAAGTTGATATCTTATTCCTTGGATTGAAGTGGAACCAACATAATAAATTCCATGACCACGGTGTAATGATGAGTTTCTTTTAGATAATCAAATAAATTTGTATCAGGAACATAAGTTAATGACACGTGTATGTGACCTTATTGTTGAGATATTGTGATAAGGGGATTATATTACAAAACAAACTTTTATGAATGGTTGTCTACATTGTGACATTAAATTCTATCTCTTGGGTTCTTTGACCCATTGTCAGATAATAATCTTGGACTTTAGGTAAGTCCACCAAATTCCAATGAGAAAAAATCCTAGAGGGTCACACATTAAGTATTTCTATTGACCTTAATTAAATTATATTTGAATTTAATTATTATAAAAAATATTATTTTCAAGATCGAGGAATAATTTTGTTTTGGATTTATTGATCGCAAATATTCACAAGACATGAAATAATTATTTATTCATTAATAAATAGTTTATTTAATTATATGAATATTTAATAAATATATTTTTTAGACTATGAATGAAATATTTATTTTATTTATTGAATATTTAAATATTTATTCACTAGAATAAGAGTAGAATATTTATGTATGAATAAATATTTAATTAAAATATTTATTTTGCTATTCGATAAATGTCGAAGAGGATAAATGGACCAATATCGTTCTCAGTGACAAATATTAATTTTCAAGCTAGTAAAATAATATTTATCATTGCACCAGTTAGCGCACACCATAAACTAATAATAATAATAATAATAATAATAATATATGGCATGAGGTCAGATAAGGATTATTATATTATTTAAATATTCATTGTGTAATTAAACAATATTTTAAACTAAACCCTAACTCTATAAATAGATTTATATATCTATTGTGTAGGGTTAATCAAGAATTGAGAATCGTTACGTACAATAGATTTCTCTATAGATTACTCCTTATATCATCCCATCAATAATGATAAGAACAATAGAGAATATTTCAAGCCTAAATGAATTCAAAATGATCAAGACGAACAACACAAGATGATTTATCCACCATGCTATCAACCAACATTACATTAGTGTTGTTTGGAGATCAAAGGATCAAGTTTGGATCTCTGCTAGAGAGTATCTACTTTGGGTCCTATATACACAATGATGGTAATATGAAAAGGGTTTCATATGGTCAACATATTCATCAAAGAAAAATCATAAGATGAGGTAATATTTATTTAGATTTGATTAAATTAATTATAAATTTAATATGAAAAAGATCCTCTATAGGTTTTTAGTTTTCTAAGTCAATATTTTATGAAGAAATTTCATTATTCATATTTATTACATCTTGCAAAATTGTTGAATGGTCCATTAAATTTGAAAGTAACCATAATGGCTATTCACCCAAAAGGTGCTTCCACTATTCTTGGAACCTTTAAGTGGTATCAAATTATTCATGTTTAAAGTTATAATTATTTATTTTATTATTGATTGATTATGCACAATAGTGGTTAGCTATTTTATTCTCAGATTATTCTTGATTTAATCAAAATTTTAATTAATATTATTTCAATATTTTAAAATTTATCATTCAATATTTTTAACACCGTATGATTTTATGATATTTATATTCTTAAATAAATTCCATTTCTTTGATAGCTTATGTTACACAGAACACTAAGCTTAAACAAACTATTAAAAAATTATTATGATAGTTATCACCTATCCATTTGAATAGTGATAATGAATGAGATTAACTAAATATAGTTCACACATGTTTATAAAATTAATTCATTGGTTATTAATTAATTAGAAATAAAAATGAAAACCATTTTAACATAAAGGATGGGTTTTCCTAAAAAACTATTTGTATGCCTACAATAGTATTTTATCTTAATAAATTTAATTAATAACTACTATTGAAAGATAATGATGGAATTTATATGTTTTATATTCAATAAAATGTTTTTAAATTCATCCAACAAGTTTGATAGGATTAAGATAATAATATATCGAATTTTATGCATAAAAATGATATATATTTCTAAAGGTGGTTTTGCCTCCTTTTGATGGCACACCTATTTTAAATATAAATTATGACACTTTTATAAGTTTTATTTGAAAAAATAAACTTCATTTTTGAAATCAGAATATAAAAAATTATATTAGGCTAAAATTTTAGAATTTTTCAGAGAAGTTTAATTTTTTGACGAATAGTGAAATATACTAAATATTAAATAAAAATTATTTTTTCATATAATTTATTAAGTTAAATTATATTTTAAATTGTATTTACAGTATAATTAGTTCAATTATACATCAATAAAACCTATTTAGGTAATTTTAATCAATTTCATATTGTAATTGAATATAAAAACATTTCAAACTTTTGAACTGTTCACTTTAAAAACCCACTTTTTCATTGTCTGTGGGATTAATTTTAATTATAATTATTCCAATTATGTAAATTAAATTAGGTAAAATTGATTTAAAATTTGGAAAAATAATGTTAAAATTAGTTTGTATGGTCAATTTTATTTTAAGGTATAAAAAATTTACCATGGTAAGAAAATTATTTATCGTAGTATAGGTAAAATAGTGACAGGGGTTAAAGTTAAAAGGTAAAAGAATAAAATACCTAAAAGTTACAAAATTTAATAGTTTTTTGAGATATATATAGAACCTAACCATAATAAAAGCATTAATTAACAATATAAGTCATTTAAATTAATTCCCCCGCAATGCGGTTGGCTTTAATTATAAAATAATCGTTATTTTAATCAAATAAACCCACTTCTCCTCAAGTATAAATACCCCCCTCACCACCACATTTTGACCCAAAAGCCTTATATATTATAAAATATATAAAAAAACCTCTACTAAATACTCTAACCACATATAGGTGATGATGGTATAACCAAAAGATCAAATCCAAGGTCCTCAAGGGTCTCTCGAGGAGATGATATTCAAGAGGTAATTTTCTCAAAACACCTCTCTTAATTTATTTTATTATTCTAATTTATCCTCATATATTTTATTAATCAGAACATAATAACTATATAATAATTTAAATACTATAATTTTATGTTTATAAGAAAATATCTTATATCCATACCTTTTATTACATCCTCTTATTCAAAGAAACGAAACTATTGTCCAAGTTATGTCGATTAATCATCTCCGCAAATAATGTTTTTGTTTGTTTTCCATTACCAACTTAATGGATGGTAATAGAACTACTATTATAGTTAAATAATATTTTAATATGTATATTATATCTTATTTCATGTTGTGTAACTAGTATGTACTCATAATATTAAAAAAAATTAAACTAGTTTATGATGTTATAAAAAATTGACAAAATAAACATAATGTTTATCATTAACATTTTATCTAATAGATCATCTTCATGTAAGAAATAAAAGTTATATATGGGAACATTTATAATAATAATAGTAAATTGATACTATTTCATTCCACTTATGTATTTTTAATCTCATTTTACAAAAACATCTATAAATTTTACACAAATGAACCGATATTGAAACTATGAAACAAACACACCCAAAACCATGAAAATAACGAAATATTCTTAATAAATGGGTCATAAGATATTAAAAAACCATAATATAAGGTACTATAAATATTAATATATTTATTTAGTGATTCAATAAAATTATTTATACCATTATACATCGGAATAAAGTATGCAAAACTAAAGGAAAGTATGAGGTAAGGGAATTTTTAACTCAATTTTCATTTATTGAGTTATAAGTCCACTTCCTGGATTTTATTATGCCAATATTATGTATAGAATCAATGATTATTTATTTATGTTTTATTTAAACTTCTATTTTTTAGGTGTAAAATTGTTACACATAACCACCCCATTGATTAAATCTCACCTTAATTATATGAACTTTGTAAGGATTTTCTCGTCTCACTTTTACTTATGTGGGATATATTCTATATTCACCACTTATTTATTGTGTGTTGTGTTTTTATACTTAATTTTTATATATAATATCTATAATGAAATTATATTCATGTTAATTAATGCTTCATTGGATAATTATTACTTTTATGGGGCATACGATTTGACTGATTACATGTGGTAAGGGATTTCTTAACTCAATTTTCATTTATTGGGTTAAACTTACATTTCATTGATTATGTAATGATAATAAAATGACTTTTGATTATTTAATTATGTATTTATAATTTTTTTTATGTGGATTTATAATGAATAAAAATAATCAATATATAATGAACTAACTTGTGTTTCCCTCAAACTTGGCACTTGACCCGTTCTGTCACATACCCGAAGGGCATTCCCGATCCTCACAGGCTAGCGAAAAGAACTCAGGAATTGAACAATAAACCATAGAGAATGATTTCACCCAACCTAAACAAAACATAAGGAATATATATACACACAAATAAAAATAAAAAATGGAATATTGATGAATATATGCCATAATTGTAAAAAGACAGCGGAAACAAAACAACTGAAAAATTGGCCAAAACACTAAGAGAGAAGTCCCACTATAAAGGACTATAACCAAAAAACTACTCCAAAAGATGGAATATATTAACTCTCACTATCTCACCACTAGCTACCCAACCTATAAAACATAAAACATTTTCGCCTCATTGTGGTTCCTTTCTTTTCCCTGAAACGAAAGACTTACAATGGTCTATGAACCACAGAAGAGGTGTGCAGGGTGTGAGATAAAACGATCAATAGGTTATCAACTAGGTGTTCCATAACTCATATATGTATAAAAATTATTGAATGCACATTTTAAATAATACATGGCATGGTAAACAGTAATGAAATTTTATATAAAACATAGTAAACATTTCTCCTTTTATCACAACTCTAAAACAAAATTAGGTACATCAATTTTAGTGAAATTTTTTCCATATAATATATCATAAGAATCAACATCCATATCAAGGATAAAATAGTATGAATCTAAGAAATAAAAAATAATAATAGTAGTAACACAAGCATCACAATAAAAAGGAAAATAATAGGCTAGGTAGCAGAATACTTGTACCCACAATTTTATGAACAATAAAATTTAGTACCTAAATCCAATGATATATACTCTAGGACCAGGGAGACACCCCATAATGTTAAACCCCAACATCATATCCATACCTATAGCTAATAATCTACACTCTAGGATAAATGGAACACCCTAGAAAGTGAACCCCCACAATGTATGATGGTCTTAAGCAAAACCCTCCACCCAGTACCCAAGGTAACTCATGTGCTCATTTTCATAATCATTTAAATGTTTACAAAATAATTTAAACTATTTCACAAAACCATTTTCAATGCTTTGAAATACCCCTTTTCTTTCAAGTTATCAAAAATTTATGAAAACCCATTTTTCTTTAAAAACTATTTTCAATGAATAAAATTCAATCATTCCAATTCATTGTATTAATTGGTATATAAATTATGAATAATAAGGTTCATCAACATAAGATAGAGACAGAACCACCTACCTAGAAAGTCAAGTCGAACACACCAAAAATCAGATCCACCTACAATTAAAACCCAACGATGTCTATGAAGGCCCTAGAATCCAAGTCCACCCATCTTAGGATTGATTCAACTGAGAAAGAGGGTTTTAGGAGAATAGGACACCACATAACCCAAGAAAAAACACCCACCGCATGACACAGAACAAAGCAATGGCCTCCAAAATGAGAGCTCACAACATATCTTTAAATAATATGAGAGAAAAATTCCAACTTAGACCAATATATCCGATAACCTAACCCAAGGTTACTACCACAATTAAGGACAATGCAGAATTGAAAAGATCACTTACTCAGAGAGATGCACCACAATCATAATGAATATGGAACTCCGAACAGATCAATATAGAAGGATTGGAGTCTCCCAAAATTGCCTAAGAATTTCCCTATTTTGAGAGAAAAATATTTTGCAGAAGATAACTAAAACAAAACAGCCGAGCACCTATTTTAAAAACTATACACAGGACATTACATGATGTGTGACATGGTTACATGATTTGTAACCATAAAAGTACCACATACACCAAAAAACCAATATCCTTGGATTAAAATCTGTTATTTAAAACATTCACAACAGGAAATATCTCTTCACAGCTTGTAACATTTCATTGCATGAAGCTCTTCAGGAATTTCATTCAGCAACTCATACATGTTGGGTAACCTAGTTACATGATGTGAAATCCTCCTACATCTAGTATAAAAATTCAATTAAAGATAAAAGTGCAACAAATCTTTGAATTCAATATTATAGGTATCCTCCAAATTCTTTCTCTACCCCATGCAGATAATGATAAAAGGAAAACCACAATTAGGTTGAAGATGTACCTGACAGATCGGTAACAGGGTTTTCTATGATCTATTTTATTAACAAAATGATCTTTTTATGATAATTCATCTCAATTTCACTTCATTAAGGCATATTTTGATGTTATGCACCACCTTATTTTATGAGGTGTATATAAAACCCCATTGATATATCATATCTTGAATCTCATTGTCTTCATGGTATACAATTTTTTCAAAGCAGTTTGGATAACATTGATTTAAAAATCTATTTTAAATAAATTATTTGGTATATAAGAATGCTTTGGACTTTTAGTGATGGGTGGGGCCCCACATTATATATCCCATCAATTCATCAATAAGTCTCATAATAATTTTTTTTTGAAAAATTAAATGGGTTTTTACCTATTGATTATATTGTCTTCACGGTAGTGGTTCATGTGATAGATATATAAAATATAATAATTAATTATTCCCATATTTTAGAATTCAGTTATCATTATCCATAGGATTTTCACTATGAAAAAATATATGGATTTATTTTATTATTAGTTTATTGATTAAATAGAATGTGTTTTCAGTTATTTACCTTACCATGTTGATTATGCTAGTTGATTCATTATTTATTATGATGTATTTAACTCTTAAAGAGAATTAGACCAAACCCTTATTTGTTTCCCTTCACTAGTTTATGAAGAAGATAATTTTGAATGGGTTCAAGGATGAAAATTACGTTCGGTTTTTATGTTTTGTTTTTAATTACCAATATAATAAGGGTATATGTATGTATCTAGTACTTAAAGACTACTAAAATATTCACTCCATTGATATTTGAATCTTATATCTATTACAATATAATAAATAAAGGTAACGGCTCTGGGATAATGGGTTCAGGGTCATTACAGTTGTTATATAAGAAAGTTTAGTAGAAATTTTGGGAACTAGATTTTGAAAAACATAAATTTGGGAATATAACCCTATTATTGACTTTAAGGATAAGTCTAAGTATATTATAATATCATTTATATTTGGTAATGACCATGGATAACCTAGTTTAAACCTAAAGACTCATGTATTGAGAAGAACATTCCATTATAATGGCATACATTTCAAAAAAATTATCTCACTCTGATTAGTGTAGTTTGATGCTTACACTTTACTCTTTGGTTTTAGTCGGTGGTGGGAACTAGAATGAAATAGGTTAACATTGAATCTAATATAAATTATACAATTGATAAACCATATGGGATGATTACTAGAGTAAAGGATATCATGTTTATGCCTAATAAATTATCATGATATATGATTAAAAACATGCATGATCACCAACTCTCAGACTCTCTAAAGAAGAGAAGTATAAAGTTCGATGAGAGATTGAGTGGTGGATACCATAAAGGAAAGATGATTAGGTTTCTTATATGTTGAGAATGTGATAAGAAACACCCAGGTGGTTGTATTAGAAGAACATGAAGATGAATTAGTATGGAAAAGAAGGATACAAAGAAAGTAATTTCCATGAAGAAAATAAAAAGTCTGGTTAATGAAATATGATAAGATTAATGGTGTCCCTAAAGTATCAATATAGGTTGAATGTTTTAAATGAGTAAAGTATGGGTATTTTGAAAATATTTGTTCTATTGGAATAACCCTGAATAGAATCATCATGTTTATACAAGTAATAATTATACTACTCATGATGAAGAAACTACAAATAACGAGAAATAGATATTAAAGAATAAGATGATGAAGAATAGAATGAAGTACAATGATTAATGTTCATGTGTTTTTGGATTAAAGAATTATTTCATCAATGATAATACCGTTATAAGAATCATGAGGTATAAAACGATAGTACTAATGTACTTATTCTTTAATGATTTGGAGGTTTATAGTGAATAGTACCAAAATCCAAGAGAAGTGATTCTATTTTAAGTTAATATTTTGGAAAACACCTGCTTTTGGTAAGTTAACATGAATATGTTATTTATATTGAGATAATAATGATAAATATATGTTTATAGGATAGTATTGGTTACCATGAAAGTGGTTAGTGATTTTATGGTTTATGTTATCTTTTTGGGGATTACTACGCATTTGGATTTTAGGAATATACTCAATATATGAGATTTTATTTTTAGAAGCATGCATGTTTTAATTAAGGTGTTACGGTGATCAAGTGATCCATATATTTGGTATGTGAAAATAAGATTTATGTTATGTTGTTTTAGGAATCTAATGCTAAGTTGATTTTGGAAATTTAGTTACGTTCTTTCTAAATTTTTTGTATTTTAATTTGGACAGACATATTTTGGAAAAGTATTAAAATTAACTACTTATGGAATGGATTAAGTTGAACATTGGATATTTTTGTTTGAGGATAATGTTTGATTTATATAATGTGATAAAAAATTTGGTTTCAGTAAACATTTAAAGTCTAAAGGAAATACTTGTAGATCTAATGATTCATTAAAGTGCTTCAAGTATGAAATATACAACTTGAATATCCATTTCTTAGTGTAAGATATGAAGTGAAAATAGACCAAAGAACACACAAAAGATAATATTATGCTTATGAAATGGAAAGAAATCACATAAGTTAATTTTCTCAAGTGCTAATTTGGACAGTAAAATAATTCCTCAACTCTAGGAAATGAATTTGGAATGAATTTGTTTAATTTTTTTTATCGAGAAATCAATGACCACTTTTACCTATCACAAGATTTAGGATTTTTTTAGGGTTAAATATCTAATGACCATATCCTATATCATTATGAATTAGAACTTGATTATTTAATTTCTATTACATGTCCTGATTTTTACTTCCCATTAATGTTATCATATTAAATATCCTAATTTTGTGGCGACCTTCGCATTTCCATTTCCCTCTTATTAAGGGGATGTTTTGTTAACACTATTTTACAATGTGGGTTTCCAAAAAAAGTTTTTTCAAGTATAAACCTCTAATTTTAAAAGTGAAAATTTAAACCATGAGAATGAAATTTATAGAATTAGGGGATAATGTAATACCGTAATATTTTATGGTATGTCTCTTCTTAAATAAATTTATTTTCTTTGATAGTTTATATTACACAGAACACCGAGTTAAACAAACTATTAAAATATTTTTATGATAGTTATCACCTAGAAATTGGAATAGAGGTAATGAATCTGATTAAATAAATATAATTTAAACATATTTATAAAATAAATTCATTTTTTACCAATTCATTAGGAATAAAAATGAAAACCAATTGAACATAAAGTATGTGATTTTATGAAAAACTATTTTTATGAACACAAAGGTATTTTATATTAATAAATTTAATTAATCATTATTAGTTAAATACAGTAATGAAATATATATGTTATATATTAAATATATTTTTTTTAAATTCATCCTATATGTTTTGTAGGCTTAATATAAGAATAAATCCAATTTGAAGTATAAAAAACTATATATTTCTAAAGATAGTTTTTCCACCTTTTGATGGTGCGTCTATTTTCAATCTAAATTTTGAAACTTTTATAAGTTTTATTTGAAAAAATAAAGTTAATTTTTGAAATATTAATATAAAAATTATATTAGGGTAAAATTTTGTTATTTTTCAATGAAGTTTTATTTTTTGATGAATAATGAAAAAATACTAAATTTTAATTAAAAACAAATTTTTCATCTAATTTATTTTGTTAAATTATATTTAATTTTTTAAAGTATAATTAGTTCAATTATACATTAATAAAACCAATTTAGGTCATTTTAATAAATTTCAAATTGAAAATAGATATAAATTTTTTTTGAACTTTTGAACTTTTCACTTTTAAAACCCTCTTTTTTGTTGTGTCTATGAGATTAATTTTGTCTCTAATTATTTTAATTATGTAAATTGAATTATTTAAAATGGATTCTATATTTATAATCATAAATTTAAAATTAGGTTTTATGTTCAATTTTATTTTTAGGTATAAAAATTTTTCCTTGGTCAAAAAATTATTTACCGTAATATAGGTAAAATAGTGACAAGGGTTAAAGTTAAAAGGAAAAAGCTTAACATACCTAAAAATTAGAACATTTAATGGTTGTTTGAAGTATTTATTGAACCTAACCATCCTCCAAAACATAAATTAACTACAAAATTAATTTAAATTAATTTCACATCAATTTGGTTGGCTTTAATTATAAAATAATAATTATTTTAATCACTTAAACCCACCTATCCTCAAGTATAAATACCTCCCATCACCACACCATTTCGACCCAAAAAACTTTTAGCTCCTAAATTATCTTCAAAAACCTATCATAATCACTCTACCCATGTAATAGTGTTTTTGGTCTCACCAAAAGACAAAATCCATTATGTATCATATAAAATAGTGGGAGTCTTAATGATATTTAATTCATTATGTATCATATAAAATGTAATCAATTGAAATAATAATGATTGTATATTTTAAAATTATAGAATAATGATATTTTTGTCAACCACATTATCGCTACAATCAATTTTAGAGGAATAAAATATTTTTACAGATAGTAACTTCCAAGAATGGTCAGACACCTATGGGTTGTGTTACACCAAGAAAGGAAATTTTATTTGCTTGAATCCTCAACTATTGATCCACCTGATAAGGTGTTTAACGATGATTAGTTCACTATATATGATAAAAACATGAGAAATATGGTCAAAGTTCAATGTTTAATGCTTTCATCCATGTCTATTAAACTCATGAAGTTATATGAGGAAATGAATTCTTATATAATTCTCTATCATCTTCATAATATATATCAGGAGAGAGATAGAAAGGAACTATTTGAGACATCCAAGGCACTATTTTTGAGTAAGACTGGAGAAGGTGCACAAATGATCCTTATATAGTCAAACTCATTAGCTACATTGAGCTTCTAGAAGTTATATGGTTTAAATTTCCTAAATATCTATGCACTGATATCATTCTTATATCACTCTCTTAGATCTTATCCAAATTTTTTTGTTAATTTCAATATGAAAAAATAGAGAAGTTTCTTTTATATCTTCTCACACTTCTTTCCGAAGTTAATAAGGGGATTAAGCACAAAAAATCCTTCTATCATTATGGTGAAAAAATGAAATGACAGGAGGATAGTTATAAATCTAAATATTCTTCACAATGCCCTTCAAATAAGATAAGGATCAATAGAAAAGTAATGGAATAAGATGTTTTATATTTTACATGTGGAAAGAAGGTCCACTGGAAAAAAAATTACACCCAAGAAAAGAAGTAAGGGGAAGCTTCCGATTTGTTTTTTATCGAGTTAAATTTATCTATTTATACAAATAGGGTATTAAATATAGAATGTGGTGCTCACATATGTATTAAAAAATAGGAACCAATTTGATTTTGGAATATTGTGCAAGGTGAGTTAGACCTATGAGAAGCCAATGAATCTAGACTTGCAATTGTGGATTTTGCATACTACCTCCTCACATTATAGACGATAATGATATTGGTTTAAAAAAATGTTATCATGTGTCATATATTACTGAAAACATTATTTATATATCAAAACTTGATAAAAGTTGATTTATTTTTAAAATTGGGAATAAATGTTTCTTCTTTTATAAGGATACCATTTGTTTTGGTAAGGAATATTTAAATAATAGTCTTTATGTGTTGGATTACACAAACCAAGTAATGGAAATCAACAACATAACTAATTCACATGACTCATACCAAACCCAACTATTGAATCACCAGCTAGATCATGTAAATGAAAATAATTTGTCAAAATTTCACCAAGATGGATATTTATATTCCTTTGAACTAAAACCACATGGTGTATGTAACACATGTTTACAAGGTAAAAAGGACAAATCCCTATTTAGTGGAAAAGGTGTTAGGTTAAGGAATCTTATTGAATTAGTTCATACCTATGTGTGTGGACCATTACTGATTAATTAAAGGCGGTGGGTACTCATAATTTATATATATTTTTTGATTATTTTATTATATATGGATATGTCAAATTAATTGGGTATAAGTTAGATTCTTTTGATAAATTTAAGAAATTTAAGAACAAAGTTTAGAATCATATTGGTTTGAAGATTATAAAACTCCACTTAGACCATGGTTGAGAATATCTTAATCAAGAATTCATTGATTATTTATGGCATTTCAGGATTTTATCCCAACTCACTCCTCCTTAAAAAACTTAGTGGAATGGATCAAGTGAAAGGAGGAACCACACCTTCTTAAGCATGGTGAGATCAATGATGAGTCATGAAAATATTCCTCTATCCTTTTGGGGATACATGTTACCAAAAATAAAACATTTACTAAACCAAGTTAAATAAGTGACAAATGGTATTCCATATGAACTTTGGCATGAGAAAAATCATTTTTATCAAATTTACATGTGTGTGGTTTTGAAGTGTTTATTAAGGCCTCTTTAGGAAATAAAATTTTACCTTGTGGTATAAAGTGTACCTTTTTAGGATACCCCAAAGAAAGAAGGGGATATTTCCTATACAAACCCTTAGAAAAAAATGAAATTGTGGTAAGAAACAACATATTATTTAATAGGGAGCACATATCTAAAAGAGATATAGGGAGTGAGATATATTTTGGTAAAGTCCAGGATCAAGGTATACAATATGTATACAAAATTGTTGAATGGTACATTAAATTTGAAAGTAACCATAATGGCTATTCACCCAATAGGTGCTTCCACTATGCCTGGAACCTTTAAGTGGTATCAAATTATTCATGTTTAAACTTATAATTATTTATTTTATTATTGATTGATTATGCACAATAGTGTTTGGCTATTTTATTTTCAGATTATTCTTGATTTAATCAAAATTTCAATTAATATTATTTCAATATTTTAAAATTTTTCATTCAATATTTTTAACACCGTATGATTTTATGGTATGTATATTCTTAAATAAATTCCATTTCTTTGATAGCTTATGTTACACAGAACACTAAGCTTAAACAAACTATTAAAATATTATTATGATATTTATCACCTATACATTTGAATAGTGATAATGAATGAGATTAACTAAATATAGTTCACACAATTTTATAAAATTAATTCATTGGTTATTAATTAATTAGAAATAAAAATGAAAACCAATTTAACCTAAAGGATGTGTTTTCCTAAAAAACTATTTGTATGCCTACAATAGTATTTTATCTTAATAAATTTAATTAATAACTACTATTGAAAGATAATGATGAAATTTATATGTTTTATATTCAATAAATTGTTTTTAAATTCATCCAACAACTTTGATAGGATTAAGATTAGAATATATCAAATTTTAAGCATAAAAATGATATATATTTCTAAAGGTGGTTTTGCCTCCTTTTGATGGAACACCTATTTTAAATATAAATTATGACACTTTTATAAGTTTTATTTGAAAAAATAAACTTCATTTTTGAAATCATAATATAAAAAATTATATTAGGCTAAAATTTTAGTATTTTTCAGAGAAGTTTAATTTTTTGACGAATAGTGAAATATACTAAATTTTAATTAAAAATTATTTTTTCATATAATTTATTTAGTTAAATTATATTTTAAATTGTCTTTAAAGTATAATTAGTTCAATTATACATCAATAAAACCGATTTAGGTAATTTTAATCAATTTCATATTGAAATTGAATATAAAAACATTTCAAACTTTTGAACTGTTCACTTTAAAAACGCACTTTTTCATTGTCTGTGGGATTAATTTTAATTATAAATTTTCCAATTATGTAAATTAAATTAGGTAAAATTGATTGAATATTTGGAACAATAAGGTTAAAATTAGGTTGTATGGTCAATTTTATTTTAAGGTATAAAAAATTTACCGTGGTAAGAAAATTATTTATTGTAGTATAGGTAAAATAGTGACAGAGGTTAAAGTTAAAAGGTAAAAGAATAAAATACCTAAAAGTTACAAAATGTAATATTTTTTTGAGATATATATAGACCCTAACCATAATAAAATAATTAATTAACAATATAATTCATTTAAATTAATTCCCCCGCAATGTGGTTGGCTTTAATTATAAAATAATCATTATTTTAATCACATAAACCCACTTCTCCTCAAGTATAAATACCCCCCTCACCACCACATTTTGACCCAAAAGCCTTCTATATGATAAAATATATAAAAAACCTCTACTAAATACTCTAACCACATACAGGTGATTATGGTATAACCAAAAGATCAAATCCAAGGTCCTCAAGTGTAGAGACCCGAAGCCTGACTTACATTGACATTACATTTCTTTTGCGGAATACTTAGTACATAACAAAAACACACACACAAGGACCGTAATAGTTTAGTGTCTTTGGAATCTCGGAACGTAATCTTCTAATTGTGGTGGAAGATCTTCAAAATCTCCCATAAAGATCTTCCTTTTTATACCTAAAACCTTTCTTTATATCCTGGGGAAAAGAAAACATAAAAGGGTGAGCTCAAATTCTCCGTAAGGGTAAACAAAATAAATATCAATCACATCGTATACACAAGCACATAACTTTTGGAAATCTTAACCTGCAAAAGAGATCATAATTTCATAACATGGGATAAATCATGGCAGTGGAATGTAATCACAATAATCATAACTTAAAACATTAAACATTGTGGCATACACACATAATCATAGAAAATCATTTCTTGTTAGTCAAGACTCATTGCCAAGACTATCTTAGTGGACAAAGTCCCTTTCTGAATCGAGTAACCCTCGTTTCAGTCCTGTTTCACTGAACCGGTATAACCTACCATTTCAGCCATGTCTATCTCATGAGATATAAAATCTTTACCCAATTCATTGGAGGGAGATATAGGTCCCACCCATCTTATAATGAATCCTTTCTTATGTGTGCCACATAATCATAAAACATACATCATCGCATAACACATGTAACAAAAAAGGGATTCTTGAAACATCATGACATCATAAATCAATTCATATAAGATAAAGAAATTCATAAAAATAATTCCATCACAACATGATCAAATCAATGTAATAATAGGGATAAAAACAGAACCCTTTTATTATCTTAGATGGAAAATAATTTTGATAAAACACTTGAACTCTATTCTTGAGGAAAATATCCTTTCTTCTTCAAAAACATTTTTCCTTTCATAACATTTCATACAACATTAAAATAAAAGAAGTTGATTAAAAATAAACTTGAAAACTTGTAAAGGAATCTTCTTGGAAATAATGTTTTAAAAATCTATTTATGCCGTATAAGTTATAAAAAAAACATTCTTCGTACTTTTGTCAGAAAAGTCAAAAAGTACCTCGTACGAAAAATGACAAAAGATTCCTTTCATACATTTTACTAAAAACTCTCCGAAGGGTAAAAATGGATTTAAACAATTGTAGGTGGATGGAAATAATATTACATATTGATGAAACATGGACGTGGATGATAAAATACACCCCAGTAAATACTTACGAATAAACAATCTCGGATAAAAATGAGATTGTGATATTTCCCTTACCTTAGGTCCGATTTTCTTTGTATGTGTCCGAATCTCCTGTATAATGGTTTAAATAATGTTATTGACTTATTCCAGAATCATACATATTGATATGATATCATATATGGTCATATTCTTAGCTTCTTGTTAGTAATATTTCATTGTTACTTGTTACTCGGGTCTTTATAACTTTTTGTTCTTATGTGTGTTTTGTCGAATAAATTCTTATTCTTATCTTTATGTTATAGATACTTCATTTCCAGAATGGTATTAGTGTAATATAGACCATATTCATTCATTCAATTCATTTATATAATCATTATGAAATGAAGATCATGTAGAACGAGTCGCATCACATCGTGGAGACGGTATTCCGTACGTACGCACGAGTGATGATATCATTCCTATGATCGTGGAATTGTATTGGAGTATATATATTATTTAAGTATCAATATTACTTTATAATAATTATATATAGTTACTCATTACACCATTATACCCATCCTTGTAAGGTGATGGTGGAAAATAGATTACACCATGGCGTGGAGACGGTATTCTGTACGTACGCACGCGCGGTGATTTCATTTTTCCGTAGGATGGATAGAAGGTGAATTAGGGTTGTTTCATATTTATAATAACATATCAGTATGTAATTAATACTGATGTTATTACTTTATCATGAAACAACTAAAGAAGAAGAAGTTGAAGAAGAAAGAAATTGAAAAGATCGGTAATGGATATTACCTCTTCTTTGGAACGCCTCTTTGAATCCTCCACTTAAGGAACTAAGAGTGGTCTTTGGAGAATACCAGGACCTCTAGGACTATTCTAGGGAAGTGTAGAGGAGAAAGTGGCAGGGGTTGGCCGAGCTTGAGTGCTCAAATTGGTGTGAGGAGGAGGGGGAGGGGGTGCCCTTTTATAAGAGGGGTGAGGGGCACCTTTGGAAAAGCTAGAAATATTAATTTATAATAAATACATATTCGGTTTCCAATGGCTCAAATTTGACTATTCAAAGGTTGAGGTGGGTATGGGTCGAAAACAACTCATCCAATAGAATTTAGACAGGTTTGGGTACTTATATTAACCTTATCTTTAAGTATTAACTCTAAGTTAATTAGTTTCACTTTTACAATGTCTCTTTGTATTTTTATATAATATGGTTAATAAACTTACTATATACATCCAAGAGACCCCCAAGTGGTCCATTAATGATGAACCTATCATGATATAAGTCTCTTGGCCGAACCTTAGATTTTTAGTAATTTAATATCAATTAATAATATAATATTTGTTTTAAGAACTCTTTTATGTCAATTTTGACACTATTCAATAGTTGATTTTTGTGAAAATCATAAAAGATTGATTACTTCGAACAAAGTCCATTAAATCAATCCTAATATATCATATTATCCTAGAAAATTAGTTTAATTCATTAAAAGTTTCATATTATATTTATTTGGGTATTTATAATATCAATTATTTTAATTTTTTACTATTTTAGTAATTACTGCATCATCATTGTGTCATAAATAAAATAAATTATTTAATGTCTAAAAATTATAAATAAAATATAATTATGTAGGAAATCTTTTTATCTTTCTAATGAATATTTATAATCTAAAATACAACATATATAACCCTATGTAACAATTGTTTTGCTAAAAGATATATGCTTGTGTCATTTTTGTATTCATTTTAACTTAATTAAAATAAAGTGTCATTATCACTTACAAGTGGATCAATGGGGTCCCAAAATCGACCCACAGATGCCCATGGTCGACCATGTATCAACCAATAGGGTTAAGACACGTTTTAGGGTAATTTAATATTATTATAATATTATTTTTTAACCCATATTTACCGGATTTACCCTTAACCATGGTAAATAAAATATTTACCGCAGTAATTATTCAAAATGTCTAAAAATAAAAGTTACCTATTTACACAATTTGAATTTCCTGATTCCAAATATGCAATCCATTTTTCTAAATTCAAAACATAGAAGTGGCAGAAATTAATTTAAAATTAATTCCCGCTGTCAAAACAAAAAGCGTGTTTTTAAGAGATAATAACTATCAAAAGATTGACACTTGTTTATGTTCGGTTTAATTGTAAAATTGTGTCCAATGACCAACATTACATTAAGTGGTAAAAATATATTCTAAATATACTTTAAAACCATTCAATATTATAATTTAACCACATAAGATATTACGATGAAAAAAGTTGTTTTTAATTAAAATATAGCGTGTTTTTACTATTCATTAAAATATGAAAGTTATCGGAAAAATATCAAAACATTACCTAATGTAAATTTTTACATCCTGATCCAAAATAAGAATATTATTTTGTCAAATTGAACATATAAACATGTCAAAAACTATATTTAAAGTGGGTGTTCCATCAAAAGGTGGTAAAACTGCATTTTTTGAAAAATACTTATTTTACCCAAAAAATTTATTTTGTTCTTATACCATGTTCTAGAAATGTGTAAGATGAATAATAATGTTAAAAAATTCAAAATTTAGTTAATACTATTCATAACGGCTAGTTCATGACAATATTATAATAATATAACATTGTTTATTAAAACCCGGTATTGCGTACAACACACGCTATCGAGGAAGGTCGTGATTGCGTGTAATGCAAGCCAAGTCAGGGTTGCGTGTTGTGAAAGAATCCTTCGTTGTTTCGTATAACAGAATCCAACCATATTTCATTTATACATTTAATATATATATATATACTCAATGTTGCGTATAATAACTATTATCAAATTTGTGTGTAACACGGTCCAAGAATAGTGTTGCGTATACTGCAAGCTAATACGGTGTTGCGTATAGCGCAAGGTAATCTTGGTGTAGAATACAACACAAGACATTAATGAAATTAAAAGAATATTTTTCATAAAATCTCAGGGTGTTACATTCTACCCCCCTTAAAATGAATTTCGCCCTCGAAATTCGTCGGGGTTATAAATGGTTTACTATTTGAAAGTTTCTTTGATAGAAACCCACATCGTAAAAAGGAATACCAAAACTTATCTTTAAAAACTAATGTATAAAACGTTATGGTTACCCACGTTAAATAATCACTGGGTATCCACATAGGAGAACATAGGTGAAAATATGGACATGGAAGAGAAATCTAACCGTCATGTTCTGATGGAGAGTGGTAGAGGACATGGATATGGAAAAGCTAGCAATCACAAAGCCATAAATTTGTGACGATCTAAGGTACCATCCGATTCATCAGATGTAAGATCAGTAGGACAACATTTTTGGTTTTCAATATCATTTCCCTAAAGTTGAAAAATTTGAATTAGAAGAAATACTTACTTGATTTTGGTACAATCTCACTGTTGTTCGTGAATTGAACAATTTCCACTTCATCCCTTAAAGAAATGAAGTTGAATTTTTTATTCGTGATATGTTAGCAGGACATGTGATAGAATGATGGGTCATTCCATCTCTTTCAAACAAAAGGTTAGAAAAAGTTATAAGTCCATCTTGTGGTTAGATTAATCGTATATGGTTCCAAAAATGAACTTATACTTCATATATCATACCGCTTAATAAAATAAAACTAGTTTATACTAACCAGGGACTTCTTGTAGGTCAGTGGTAGGCGATAAAGGCCAGTCGCACTTCGGTTGTGGGTTCGATTCCCATAGCCTTGTCCGACGCGATGGGCTGTCGTCCGTCCTGCAGGTTGTCCTCTTTCTAAAACAATATTACTATAACATCCCATCAATAATATCGAGAAAACTTCTATCCTTAAACAATACTAACTTATGTCCAATATAATCCATTCCAATCTTTAGGATTATCCATAATACTGCAGTCCACTCTCATAACATAGTGAAAACGATTACCAGATATTTAACACCATCGTTGATCCCCATATATCATAAGATATGTTTTGTTGGTCACATTCCAAACATTCAAAGTCCTTAATCATGTATTCTCTTGAATACCTTAGTGAAAACATGAATGAAGTTAAAATTTAACACTTTCCACATACCAAAATCCTCAAAATTCTATATACTCAAACCATGATATCACTTAGTCCTCATATCAATCATGAGCTCATGAATACTGTCAAATATTTCATTTTCTCATTTTCCATTCATTATGCGCATATCATCTTATTTCCAAAAAAAATATCTCAATCACTTTGAATACCACATTAGACCAATACATAAATTTTCCAATACTCCATGATACAATATTATTTTGGAATCCCATTACATAAACACTTAATCATTCCACCACATCGTTGTCATATTCTACATTGCCAATAGTGATCGCATGTGACTTCCCTTCGTCCTTTTCCTTTAGTGGTTG
The DNA here is from genome assembly GCA_963277665.1 of Viscum album. Lineage (NCBI taxonomy): Eukaryota > Viridiplantae > Streptophyta > Magnoliopsida > Santalales > Viscaceae > Viscum > Viscum album. The sequence continues at coordinate 749,719,204 of OY728132.1, read as the reverse complement.
TTCATGTTGATCATCACTAACCCTTGGATTAGGGCATTTATTAGCATAATGCCCCATTTCCTTGCACTTGAAGCATTGAAGTGTTGGTGGTGCATTCTCTGCAGTGTTTGCTTTATTCACATCATTAGAAACCCTTTTTCCATTACTTCGACACTCAGCTGCTCGATGACCTTCTTTTCCACACTTAAAACATTTTCTAGTCCCTTTAAGACAATCTCCACCATGCTTCTTTCCACACTTTGTGCATAAGGAAACATTCATCTTCTTTTCACCATTATTCTGAGATTTCTCCATGAACTCCATCTTTCGTTTCTTGTCAAAACTATGAGATGGATATGTAACACCAACTTCCATTTCTACCTTGATAGCACAATGCACAATTTCTTCATAGCTGCTAAAGTCTCTTATAGCTAATGACCTTCGAAGACTTGGTTTTAAGCCACTGAAAAATCGATCAACTTTACTTTCAGGTTGGATGATAATACCAGAAGCGTACCTTGCAAGTCTTGTAAAATTTTCTTCATAGGTACCAACAGATTCATCATCCCTTTGCTTCAGTTCAATAAACTCTTTCTCCATCTTTGTTCGAAGAATACAAGGGAAGTACTTACTAAAAAACAAGTTCTTGAACTCGTCCCATTCCATGGACTCAATTTCATCTCTTGGCCTCGTATTCTTGATAAGATTCCACCATTTATCAGCTTCACCTTCCAAACGATATACTGCTAAGATGACTTTATCATGTTCAGAACATTGAAGAACTGAAAATATCTTTTCAGTAGTACTGATCCATTGTTCAGCCACAAGTGGATCAGAAGACCCACTGAAAGAAGGTGGACGTTGCCTCATGAAGGACTCAATAGAATATTGTTCCCTTCTCTGCTCGTTTGGAAGTCCAGAATGATTCATAGCTTGTGTTAGTATAGCAATAAGATTTTGCACTCCATCTCCCATAACATTTGTTCGTTCAGGAGGGAAATCATTGCATTGCCCATTGCATTGATCAACACGGTTCCTTCGGGTTCTAGCCATTGTCTAAAACCCAAAAAGAATAGTGTGAGAGGCAAAAATCATGATAGGGAAAACAACATAATAAAGGGGGAGTACCCTCAATATCTAACATCTTAGGTTAAATTCTAAGATCGTTAGCGTAATTCTAGGACTATAACCTATACGTATACTTAACCTTAGAGACATCCCTAGACATACCTTAGAAATATCTCTAGGGATCTCACTAACGTTTTTCGCATCCTAGTTTCCAAAGGTTGACTAAACCTTTCCTCTGATACCAACTGTAGAGACCCGAAGCCTGACTTACATTGACATTACATTTCTTTTGCGGAATACATAGTACATAACAAAAACACACACACAAGGACCGTAATAGTTTAGTGTCTTTGGAATCTCGGAACGCAATCTTCTAATCGTGGTGGAAGATCTTCAACATCTCCCATAAAGATCTTCCTTTTTATACCTAAAACCTTTCTTTATATCCTGGGGAAAAGAAAACATAAAAGGGTGAGCTAAAATTCTCAGTAAGGGTAAACAAAATAAATATCAATCACATCGTATACACAAGCACATAACTTTTGGAAATCTTAACCTGAAAAAGAGATCATAATTTCATAACATGGGATAAATCATGGCAGTGGAATGTAATCACAATAATCATAACTTAAAAAATTAAACATTGTGGCATACACATATAATCATAGAAAATCATTTCTTGTTAGTCAAGACTCATTGCCAAGACTATCATAGTGGACAAAGTCCCTTTCTGAATCGAGTAACCCTCGTTTCAGTCCTGTTTCACTGAACTGGTATAACCTACCATTTCAGCCATGTCTATCTCATGAGATATAAAATCTTTACCCAATGAATTGGAGGGAGATATAGGTCCCACCCATCTTATAATTAATTCTTTCTTATGTGTGCCACATAATCATAAAACATACATCATCGCATAACACATGTAACAAAAATGGGATTCTTGAAACATCATGGCATCATAAATCAATTCATATAAGATAAAGGAATTCATAAAAATAATTTCATCACAACATGATCAAATCAATGTAATAATAGGGATAAAAACAGAACCCTTTTATTATCTTAGATGGAAAATAATTTTGATAAAACACTTGAACTCTATTCTTGAGGAAAATATCCTTTCTTCTTCAAAAACATTTTTCCTTTCATAACATTTCATACAACTTTAAAATAAAAGAAGTTGATTAAAAATAAACTTGAAAACTTGTAAAGGAAGCTTCTTGGAAATAATGTTTTAAAAATCTATTTATGCCGTATAAGTTATAAAAAAACATTCTTCGTACTTTTGTCGGAAAAGTCAAAAAGTACCTCGTACGAAAAATGACAAAAGATTCCTTTCATACATTTTACTAAAAACTCACCGAAGGGTAAAAATGGATTTAAAAAATTGTAGGTGGATGGAAATAATATTACATATTGATGAAACATGGACGTGGATGATAAAATACACCCCAGTAAATACTTACGAAGAAACAATATCGGATAAAAATGAGATTGTGATATTTCCCTTACCTTAGGTCCGATTTGCTTTGTATTTGTCCGAAGCTCCTGTATAATGGTTTAAATAATGTTATTGACTTATTCCATAATCATACATATTGATATGATATCATATATGGTCATATTCTTAGCTTCTTGTTAGTAATATTTCATTGTTACTTGTTACTCGGGTCTTTATAACTTTTTGTTCTTATGCGTGTTTTGTCGAATAAATTCTTATTCTTATCTTTATGTTATAGATACTTCATTTCCAGAATGGTATTAGTGTAATATAGACCATATTCATTCATTCAATTCATTTATATAATCATTATGAAATGAAGATCATGTAGAACGAGTCGCATCACATCGTGGAGACGGTATTCCGTACGTACGCACGAGTGATGATATCGTTCCTATGATCGTGGAATTGTATTGGAGTATATATATATTATTTCAGTATCAATATTACTTTATAATAATTATATATAGTTACTCATCACACCATTATACCCATCCTTGTAAGGTGATGGTGGAAAATAGATTACACCACGGCGTGGAGACGGTATTTCGTACGTACGCACGCGTGGTGATTTCATTTTTCCGTAGGATGGATAGAAGGTGAATTAGGGTTGTTTCATATTTATAATAACATATCAGTATGTATGTAATACTTATGTTATTACTTTATCATGAAACAACTAAAGAAGAAGAAGTTGAAGAAGAAAGAAATTGAAAAGATCGGTAATGGATATTACCTCTTCTTTGGAACGCCTCTTTGAATCCTCCGCTTAAGGAACTAAGAGTGGTCTTTGGAGAATACCAGGACCTCTAGGACTATTCTAGGGAAGTGAAGAGGAGAAAATGGCAGGGGTTGGCCGAGCTTGAGTGCTCAAATTGGTGTGAGGAGGAGGGGAGGAGGTGCCCTTTTATAAGAGGGGTGAGGGGCACCTTTGGAAAAGCTAGAAATATTAATTTATAATAAATTCATATTCGGTTTCCAATGGATCCAAAGTTGACTATTAAAAGGTTGAGGTGGGTATGGGTCAAAAACAACTCATCCAATAGAATTTAGACAGGTTTGGGTACTTATATTAACCTTATCTTTAAGTATTAACTCTAAGTTAATTAGTTTCACTTTTACAATGTCTCTTTGTATTTTTATATAATATGGTTAATAAACTTACTATATACATCCAAGAGACCCCCAAGTGGTCCATTAATGATGAACCTATCATGATATAAGTCCCTTGTCCGAACCTTAGATTTTTAGGAATTTAATATCAATTAATAATATAATATTTGTTTTAAGAACTCTTTTATGTCAATTTTGACACTATTCAGTAGTTGATTTTTGTGAAACTCATAACAGATTGATTACTTCGAAAAAAGTCAATTAAATCAATCCTAATATATCATATTATCATATAAAATTAGTTTAATTCATTAAAAGTTTCATATTATATTTATTTGGGTATTTATAATATCAATTATTTTAATTTTTTACTATTTTAGTAATTACTGCATCATCATTGTGTCATAAATAAAATAAATTATTTAATGTCTAAAAATTATAAATAAAATATCATTATGTAGTAAATCTTTTTATCTTTCTAATTAATAATTATAATCTAAAATCCAACATATATAACCCTATGTAAAAATTGTTTTTCTAAAAGATATATGCTTGTGTCATTTTTGTATTCATTTTAACTTAATTAAAATAAAGTGTCATTATCACTTACAAGTGGATCAATGGGGTCCCAAAATCGACCCAAAGATGCCCATGGTCTACCATGTATCAACAAATAGGGTTAAGACACGTTTTAGGGTAATTTAATATTATTATAATATTATTTTTTAACCCTTATTTACCGGATTTACCCTTAACCATGGTAAATAAAATATTTACCGCAGTAATTATTCAAAATGTATAAAAATAAAAGTTACCTATTTACACAATTTGAACATCCTGATTCCAAATATGGAATCCATTTTTCTAAATTCAAAACACATAAGTGGCTGAAATTAATTTAAAATTAATTCCCGCTGTCAAAACAAAAAGCGTGTTTTTAAGAGATAATAACTATCAAAAGATTGACACTTGTTTATGTTCGGTTTAATTGTAAAATTGTGTCCAATGACCAACATTACATTAAGTGGTAAATATATATTCTAAATATACTTTAAAACCATTCAATATTATAATTTAACCACATAAGATATTACGATGAAAAAAGTTGTTTTTAATTAAAATATAGCGTGTTTTTACTATTCATTAAAATATGAAAGTTATCGGAAAAATATCAAAACATTATCTAATGTAAATTTTTACATCCTGATTCAAAATAAGAATATTATTTTGTCAAATTGAACATATAAACATGTCAAAAACTATATTTAAAGTGGGTGCGCCATCAAAAGGTGGTAAAACTGCATTTTTTGAAAAATACTTATTTTACCCGAAAAATTTATTTTGTTCTTATACCATGTTCTAGAAATGTGTAAGATGAATAATAATGTTATAAAATTCAAAATTTAGTTAATACTATTCATAACGGCTAGTTCATGACAATATTATAATAATATAACATTGTTTATTAAAACCCGGTATTGCGTACAACACACGCTATCGAGGAAGGTCGCGATTGCGTGTAATGCAAGCCAAGTCAGGGTTGCGTGTTGTGAAAGAATCCTTCGTTGTTTCGTATAACAGAATCCAACCATATTTCATTTATACATTTAATATATATATATATACTCAATGTTGCGTAGAATAACTATTATCAAAATTGTGTATAACACGGTCCAAGAATAGTGTTGCGTATACTGCAAGCTAATATGGTGTTGCGTATAACGCAAGGTAATCTTGGTGTAGAATAAAACACAAGACATTAATTAAATTAAAAGAATATTTTTCATAAAATCTCAGGGTGTTACATCAAGGGTCTCTCGAGGAGGTGATATTCAAGAGGTAATTTTCTCAAAACACCTCTCTTAATTTATTTTATTATTCTAATTTGTCCTCATATATTTTATTAATCAGAACATAATAACTATATAATAATTTAAATACTATAATTTTATGTTTATAATAAAATTTTTTATATCCATACCTTTTATTACATCCTCTTATTCAAAGAAACGAAACTATTGTCCAAGTTATGTCGATTAATCGTCTCCGCAAATAATTTTTTTGTTTGTTTTCCATTACCAACTTAATGGATGGTAATAGAACTATTATTATGGTTAAATAATATTTTAATATGTATATTATATCTTATTTCATGTTCTGTAACTAATATGTACTCATAATATTAAAAAACATTAAACTAGTTTATGGTGTTATAAAAAATTGACAAAATAAACATAATGTTTATCATTAACATTTTATCTAATAGATCATATTCATGTAAGAAATAAAAGTTATATATGGGAAAATTTATAATAATAATAGTAAATTAATACTATTTCATTCCATTTATGTATTTTTAATCTCATTTTACAAGAACATCTATAAATTTTACAAAAATGAACCGATATTGAAACTATGAAACAAACACACCCAAAACCATGAAAATAACGAAATATTCTTAATAAATGGGTCATAAGATATTATAAAACCATAATATAAGGTACTATAAATATGAATATATTTATTTAGTTATTCAATAAAATTATTTATACCATTATACATGGGAATAAAGTATGCAAAACTAAAGGAAAGTATGAGGTAAGGGACTTTTTAACTCAATTTTCATTTATTGAGTTATAAGTCCACTTCCTTGATTTTATTATGCCAATATTATGTATAGAATCAATGTTTATTGATTTATGTTTTATTTAAACTTCTATTTTTTTGGGTGTAAAATTGTTACACATAACCACCCCATTGATTAATTCCCACCTTAATGATATGAACTTTGTAAGGATTTTCTCGTCTCACTTTTACTTATGTGGGATATATTCTATATTCACCACTTATTTATTGTGTGTTGTGTTTTCATAATTAATTTTTATATATAATATCTATAATGTAATTATATACATGTTAATTAATGTTTCATTGGATAATTATTACTTTTATGGGGCATACGATTTGACTGATTACATGTGGTAAGGTATTTCTTAACTCAATTTTCATTTATTGGGTTAAAATTCCATTTCATTGATTATGTAATGATAATAAAATGACTTTTGATTATTTTATTCTGTATTTATAATTTTTTTATGTGGATTTATAATGAATAAAAATAATCAATATATAATTAACTGACTTGTGTTTCCCTCAAACTTGGCACTTGACCCGTTCTGTCACATACCCGGAGGGCATTCCTGATCCTCACAGGCTAGCGAAAAGCAATCAGGAATTGAACAATAAACCATAGAGAATGATTTCACCCAACCTAAATAAAACATAAGGAATATATATACACACAAATAAAAATAAACAATGGAATATTGATGAATATATGCCATAATTGTAAAAAGACAGCAGAAACAAAACAACTGAAAAATTGGCCAAAACACTAAGAGACAAGTCCAACTATAAAGGACTATAACCAAACAACTACTCCAAAAGATGGAATATATTAACTCTCACTATCTCAACACTAGCTACCCAACCTATAAAACATAAAACATTATCGCCTCATTGCGGCTCCTTTCCTTTCCCTGAAACGAAAGACATACAATGGTCTATGAACCACAGAAGAGGTGTGCAGGGTGTGAGATAACACGATCAATAGGTTATCAACCAGGTGTTCCATAACCCATATATGTATAAAAATTATTGTATGCACATTTTAAATAATACATGGCATGGTAAATAGTAATGAAATTTTATATAAAACATAGTAAACATTTCTCCTTTTATCACAACTCTAAAACAAAATTAGGTACATCAATTTCAATGAAATTTTTTCCATATAATATTTCATAAACATCAACATCCATATCAAGGATAAAATAGTATGAATCTATGAAATAAAAAATAATAATAGTAGTAACACAAGCATCACAATAAAAAGAAAAATAATAGGTTAGGTAGCAGAATACCTGTACCCATAATTTTATGAACAATAAATGTAGTACCTAAATCCAATGATATATACTCTAGGACCAGGGAGACACCCCATAATGTGAAACCCCAACATCATATCCCTACCTACAGCTAATAATCTACACTCTAGGATAAATGGAACACCCTAGAAAGTGAACCCCCACAATGGATGATGGCCTTAAGCTAAACCTTCCACCCAGTACCCAAGGTAACCCATGTGCTCATTTTCATAATCATTTAAATGTTTACAAAATCATTTAAACTATTTCAAAAAACCCTTTTCAATGCTTTGAAATACCCCTTTTCTTTCGAGTAATCAAAAATTTAGGAAAACCCATTTTTCTTTAAAAACTATTTTCAATGAATAAAATTCAATCATTCCAATTCATTGTATAAATTGGTTTATAAATTATGAATAATAAGGTTCATCAACATAAGCTAGAGACAGCACCACCTACCTAGAAAGTCAATTCGAACACACCCAAAATCAGATCCACCAACAATTAAAACCCAACGATGTCTATGAAGGCCCTAGAATCCAAGTACACACATCTTAGGATTGATTCAACTGAGAAAGAGGGTTTTAGGAGAATATGACACCACATACCCCATGAACAAACACCCACTGCATGAAACACAACAAAGCAATGGCCTCCAAAATGAGATCTTACAACATATCTTTAAATAATATGATAGAAAAATTCCAACTTAGACCAATAGATCTGATAACCTAACCCAAGGTTACTACCATGATTAAGGACAATGTAGAATTGAAAAGATCACTTACTCAGAGAGATGCACCACAATCATAATGAAGATGGAACTCCGAACAGATCAATATAGAAGGATTGGAGTCTCCCAAAATTGCCTAATAATTTCCCTAGTTTGAGAGAAAAATATTTTGAAGAAGATAACTAAAACAAAATAGCTGGGCACCTATTTTAAAAACTATACACAGGCTGTTACATGACGTGTGACATGGTTAAATGATGTGTAACCATAAAAGTACCACATACACCAAAAAACTAATATCCTTGGATTAAAATCTGTAATTTAAAACATTCACAACAGGAAATATCTCTTCACAACTTGTAACATTTCACTACATGAAGCTCTTCAGGAATTTCATCCAGCAACTCATACATGTTGGGTAACCTAGTTACATGATATGAAATCCTCCTACATCTAGTAGAAAAATTCAATTAAAGATAAGAGTCCAACAAATCTTTGAATTCAATATTATAGGTATCCACCCAATTCTTTCTCGACCCCATGCAGATAATGATAAAAGGAAAACCAAAATTAGGTTGAAGATGTACCTGAAAGATCGGTAACAGGGTGTTCTATGATCCATTTTATTAACAAAATGATCTTTTTATGAGAATTCATCTCAATTTCACTTCATTGAGGCATATTTTGATGTTATGCACCACCTTGTTTTATGAGGTGTATATAAAACCCCATTGATATATCATATCTTGAATCTCATTGTCTTCATGGTATACAATTTTTTCAAAGCGGTATGGAGAACATTGATTTAAAAATCTATTTTAAATAATTTATTTGGTATATGAGAATGCTTTGGACTTTTAGTGATGGGTGGGGCCCCACATTATATATCCCATCAATTCATCAATAAGTCTCATAATAATTTTTTTTGGAAAAAATAAATGGCTTTTTACCTATAGATTAAATTGCCTTCACGGTAGTGGGTCATGTGATAGATATATAAAATCTAATAATTAATCATTCCCATATTTTAGAATTTAGTTATCATTATCTATAGGATTTTCACTATGCAAAAATATATGGATTTTTTTATTATTAGTTTATTGATTAAATAGAATGTGTTTTCAGTTATTAACCTTACCATGTTGATTATGCTAGTTGATTCATTATTTATTATGATGTATTTAACTCTTAAAGAGAATTTGACCACACCCTTATTTGTTTCCCTTCACTAGTTTATGAAGAAGATAATTTTGAATGGGTTCAAGGATGAAAATTACGTTCGGTTTTTATGTTTTGTTTTTAATTACCAATGTAATAAGGGTACATGTATGTATCTAGTTCTTAAATACTACTAAACTATTCACTCCATTGATATTTGAATCTTATATCTATTATAATATAATAAATAAAGGTAACGGCTCTAATATAATGGGTTCAGGGTCATTACAGTTGTCATATAAGAAAGTTTAGTAGAAATCTTGGGAACGAGATTTTGAAAAACATAAATTTGGGAATATAACCCTATTATTGACTTTAAGGATAAGTCTAAGTATATTATAATATCATTTATATTTGGTAATGAACATGGATAACCTAGTTTGAACCTAAAAACTCATGTATTGAGAAGAACATGTCATTATAATGGCATACATTTCATAAAATTATCTCACTCTGATTAGTGTAGTTTGATGCTTACACTTTACTCTTTGGTTTTAGTTGGTGGTGGGAACCTGAATGAAATAGGTTAACATTGAATCTTATAGAAATTATACGATTGATAAACCATATGGGATGATGACTAGAGTAAAGGATATCATGTTTATGCCTAATAAATTATCATGATATATGATTAAAAACATGCATGATCACCAACTCTCAGACTCTCCAAAGAAGAGAAGTATAAAGTTCGATGAGATCTTGAGTGGTGGATACCATAAAGGAAAGATGATTAGGTTTCTTATATGTTGAGAATGTGAGAAGAAACACCCAAGTGGTTGTCTTAGAAGAACGTGAAGATGAATTAGTATGGAAAAGAAGGATACAAAGAAATTAAATTCCATGAAGAAAATAAAAATTCTGGTTAATGAAACGTGATAAGATTAATGGTGTACCTAAAGTATCATTATAGGTTGAATGTTTTAAATGAGTAAAGTATGGGTATTTTGAAAATATTTGTTCTAGGGGAATAATACTGAATAGAATCATCATGTTTATACAAGTAATAATTATACTACTCATGATGAAGAAACTACGAATAACGAGAAATAGATATTAAGGAATAAGATGATGAAGAATAGAATGAAGTAGAATGTTTAATGTTCATGCGTATTTGGATTAAAGAATTATTTCATCAATGATAATCTCGTTATAAGAATCATGAGGTATAAAACGATAGTACTAAAGTACTTATTCTTTAACGATTTGGAGGTTTATAGTGAATAGTATCGAAAACCAAGAGAAGTGATTCTATTTTAAGTTAATATTTTGGAAAACACTTGATTTTGGTAAGATAACATGAATATGTTATTTATATTGAGATAATAATGATAAATATATTTTTATAGGATAGTATTGGTTACCATGAAAGTGGTTAGTGATTTTATAGTATATGTTATCTTTTTGGGGATTACTACGCATTGTGATTTTAGGAATATACTCAACATATGATATTTTATTTTTGGAAGCATGCATATTTTAATTAAGGTGTTATGGTGATCAAGTGATTCATATATTTGGTATGCAAAAATAAGAGTTATGTTATGTTGTTTTATGAATCTAATTCTAAGTTGATTTTGGAAATTTAGTTACCTTCTTTCTAAAATTTTTGTATTTGAATTTGGACAGACATATTTTGGAAAAGTATTAAAATTAACTACTTATGGAATGGATTAAGTTGAACATTGGATATTTTTGTTTGAGGATAATGTTTGATTTATATAATGTGATAATAAATTTGGTTTCAGTAAACATTTAAAGTCTAAAGGAAATACTTGTAGATCTAATGATTCATTAAAGTGCTTCAAGTATGAAATATACAACTTGAATATCCATTTCTTAGTGTAAGATATGAAGTGAAAATAGACCAAAGAACACACAAAAGATAATATTATGCTTATGAAATGGAAAGAAATCACATAAGTTAATTTTATCAAGTGCTAATTTGGATAGTAAAATAATTCCTCAACTCTAGGAAATGAATTTGGAATGAATTTGTTTAATTTTCTTATTGAGAAATCAATTACCACTTTTACCTATCACAAGATTTATGATTTTTTTAGGGTTAAATATCTAATGACCATATCCTATATAATTATGAATTAGAACTTGATTATTAAGTTTCTATTACATGTCCTGATTTTTACATCCCATTAATGTTATCAAATCAAATATCCTAATTTTGTGGCGACCTTTGCATTTCCATTTCCCTCTTATTAATGGGATGTTTTGTTAACACTATTTTACGATGTGGGTTTCCAAAAAAGGTTTTTTCAAGTATAAACCTCTGATTTTAAAAGTGAAAATTTAAACCATGGGAATCAAATTTATAGAATTTGGGGATAATGTAATACCCTAATATTTTATGGTATGTCTCTTCTTAAATAAATTTACTTTCTTTGATAGTTTATATTACACAGAACACCGAGTTAAAAAAACTATTAAAATATTATTATGATAGTTATCACCTAGAAATTGGAATAGAGGTAATTAATGTGATTAAACAAATATAATTTAAAAATATTTATAAAATAAATTCATTTTTTACCAATTCATTAGGAATAAAAACAAAAACCAATTGAACATAAAGTATGTGATTTTATGAAAAACTATTTTTATGAACACAAAGGTATTTTATATTAATAAATTGAATTAATCATTATTAGTTAAATACAGTAATTAAATATATATGTTATATATTAATTTTTTTTAAATTTATCCTATATGTTTTATAGGCTTAATATAAGAATAAATTCAATTTGAAGTATGAAAAACTATATATTTCTAAAGATAGTTTTTCCACCTTTTGATGGTGTGTCTATTTTCAATCTAAATTTTGAAACTTTTATAAGTTTTATTTGAAAAAATATAGTTAATTTTTGAAATATTAATATAAAAATTATATTAGGGTAAATTTTTGTTATTTTTCAATGAAGTTTTATTTTTTTATGAATAGTGAAAAAATACTAAATTTTAATTAAAAACTAATTTCTCATCTAATTTATTTTGTTCAATTATATTTAATTTTTTTAAAGTATAATTAGTTCAATTATACATTAATAAAACCAATTTAGGTCATTTTAATAAATTTCAAATTGAAAATGGATATAAAAACATTTTTAACTTTTGAACTTTTCACTTTTAAAACCCTCTTTTTTGTTGTGTCTACGAGATTAATTTTATCTCTAATTATTTTAATTATGTGAATTGAATTATTTAAAATGGATTCTATATTTATAATCATAAATTTAAAATTAGGTTTTATGGTCAATTTCATTTTTAGGTATAAAAAATTTTCCTTGGTAAAAAAATTATTTACCGTAGTATAGGTAAAATAGTGACAAGGGTTAAAGTTAAAAGGTAAAAGCTTAACATACCTAAAAATTACAACATTTAATTTTTTTTTGAAGTATTTATTAAACCTAACCATCCTCAAAAACATAAATTAACTATACAATTAATTTAAATTAATTTCACATCAATTTGGTTGGCTTTAATTATAAAATAATAATTATTTTAATCACTTAAACCCACCTCTCCTCAAGTATAAATACCTCCCCTCACCACACCATTTCGACCCAAAAAACTTTTAGCTCCTAAATTATCTTAAAAAACCTATCATAATCACTCTACCCATGTAAACGTGTTTTTGGTCTCACCAAAAGACAAAATCCAGGTTCCTCAAGGGTCTCTCAAGGATGTGATATTGAGGAGGTAATTTTCTCAAAACACCTCTCTTAATTTCTTTTCTTCTTCTACTTTTTTCTCACCACTTTCATCCATAATTAAATAATATATTCCATAATCATGTAAATTCTATAATTTGTTTTATAATTAAATATATTATATCCATACGTTTTATTACCTCCTCTTATTTTTGGAAACAAAACTATTTTTGAAGTTATGTCGATTAATCATCTCTATAAATAATATTTTTGTTCATTTTCCATTAATGCCTTCATGGATGGTAATAAAACTATTATTATGGTTAAATAATATTTTAATAAGTATATTATATCCTATTTCATGTTATGTAACTAATATATAATTACAATAGTAAATAAAATGAAAATAGTTCGTGGTGTTCGAAAAAACCGCCAGAATAAACTAAATGTTTATCATTAACATTTTATCTAATGAATCATCCACATGTAATAAATAAAAAATGATATATGTGACCATTAATACTTATTTAAATAAAAAATACTATCTTATTACACTTCTATCGTTTTGTAACAGCCCGAGATTTTATGAAAACTATTCTTTTTAATTTTATTAATGTCTTGTGTTGTACGCTACACAAAAAGGAGCTTGCACAACACGCATCCTTGACTTGCCTTGCATTACACGCAATAGCAACCTTCCTCGATAGCGTGTGTAGTACGCAATACTGAGTTTCACGAAACAACGATATGCTATTAAAATATTATTAAAACTAGCCGTTATGAATAGTAATAACCACTTTTTAAAATTTTAGAAATTTTAGCTCTCAAAATGGACTTCATTTTTGGATTCTTAATATCGAAATTATATTAGGGTGAAATTTTGGTGATTTTCGGATAACTTTCATATTTTGATGAATAGTGAAAATTACTAAATTTTAATTAAAAACAACTTTTTCAATCGAAATAATTAATAGTGATAAATTATTAATTTGAGTAGTTTTAAAGTATATTTAGAGTATATTTTTACAATTTAATACAATGTTGGTCATTGGATGTAATTTCACATTTAAACCAGACATAAACAAGTGTAAATCTTTTGATAGATATTGTTTCTTAAAAACACGCTATTTATTTTAACAGCGGGATTTAATTATAAAATTAATTAATGAAACATCTATGTTATGAATTTGGTAAAATAGACTTCAATTTTGAATTCGGAATATGAAATATAGCTTAGGATGAAATTTTGGCATTTTTTTGAAAACCTTCAATTTTTGATGAATAGTGAAACTACTAAGTGGTAGTTAAAAAAACTGAATTTTTCATAAAACATAATTTTACCGCTTCTGTGAATGTAATTTCAAAAATCCTAGAGACACGGTTGATGTCAGTAAGTAAAATGTGGTTCAATGAGATGAAAATAATTTTTGGTGAATAGTAACTTTTTACTTTTATTTACCACGGTTAAAAGTAAATAGGGTAATTAAGGGTAAAAATGATATTAATATTACCCTAACACATGTACTAATCCTATTGGACAAGTTTATCTCGACCCAAAACAACCTTAAGTGTAAAATATTATCATTTAGGCCCACTTGGATTAGATTAGGACATTTATTATTATTTAAAGAAGAGTTAAAAGAGTTAAAATCAAAGTTTATTTACTAAAACATTTTTAATATATGGTTTTACATAAGATAAATTAGATTGTAAATATTCATTAGAAAGCTAAAACGATTTCCTACATAATGGTATTTTATTTGTAATTTTTAGACATCAAATAAGTTAATTTATTTATGACACAACGATGATACAGTAATTATCTTATTAATGAAATATTGACATAATTGATATTTTAAATACCAAAATAAATGTAATTTAAGACTTATTATGAATTCCACTAATTTTATAGGTTACTATGATATATTAGTGATGATTTAATAAACTTGGTTTGAACATATAATTCTGTTATGACTTTCACAAAAATCATATACCAAATAGTGTCAAAATTGACACAAAATAGTTTTTAAATAAAATATTATATTATTAATTGTTATTTTATTCCTAAAAATCTAAGGTTCGGCCAAATGACTTAGATAAGGATATATATATCAATACTAAAAAATTTGGGGTTCGTTTGGCATGTTATAATAAGTGTATTAACCATATAGTGAAAGAAAACAAAAAGACACGGTAAAAGTTAAATTATTTAACTTAGAGTTAAATCTAATTGATAAGGTTAAAATAATACCCTAAACTTGTCTAAATACTATTGGTTGATAGTATTTCGACCCATCCCCACTTTACCTTCGAAATAAGACCCTTTGGAACCATTATAAACCGATTTTGACTTTAATATAAAATAATATTTTGAGATATTCCTAAAGTGCCCCTCTCCTCCCTTATAAAAGGGCACCTCCTCCCTCTCCTCCTCACACCAATTTGAGCATTCAAGCTCGGCCAACCCCTGCCAGAATCTCTTCTCCACTTCCCTAGTATCATCCTAGAGGTCCTGGTCTTCTTAAAAGACCAATTTTAGTTCCCTAAAAGGAGGTCTCAAAGAAGCACTTCAAAGAAGAGGTAATATCCATTACCGATCTTTTTCAATTTCTTTCTTCTTCAACTTATTCTTCTTTAGTTGTTTCATGATAAAGTAATAAAATCAGTATTTCTTATATACTGATATGTTATTATAAATATGAAACAACTCTAATTAACCTTCTATCCATCCTACGGAAAAAAGGAAATCACCGCGCGTGCGTACGTACGGAATATCATCTCCACGCCGTGGTGTAATCTATTTTCTGCCACCACCTTAATTGGATGGGTATAAAGGTGTAATGAGTAACTATATATGATTATTATAATGTGATATTGATACTGAAATAGTATACATACACTTCAACACAATTCCACGACCATGGGAACGATATCATCGCTCGTGCGTACGTACGGACTACCGTCTCCACGACGCGATGAGATTCATTCTCAATGATTAACCATTCATGAATGATTATAAAGTATATATAATAAGTACTAATGAAATATATGACATAATAACGATACTGGATTTATGTATATTTATATGTATGTCATCTACTTAATTCCATTCAATTCAATAAGGAAACGAAAACAGCGTTCATGCGTACGTACGGACTACCGTCTCCATGAACGGTGTATTTCATTCCATTATCAATATATTATATATATATGTATATTCTGAATATATAATATATATAAATCATGTTTTACATTCTGGATATAAGTAATCATGATCCAAGTAATCATATTAATAATTACAAGTTAAAAACACGAACGACAAATAAGACGATTTTACCCAAAATGCTACTTTAACATGAATTTACAAAAGACCGGGTAATATAAAGCCATAAGAGAACCATATATGATATCATAACAATGAATATGATTCTTTAATAAGTCAATAACATTATGTAAATCATTATACAGGAGGTTCGGACACGTACAAAGCAAGTCAGACCTAAGGTAAGGGAAATATCACAATCTCATTTTTATCCGAGATTGTTTATACTTTGGCTTTTACTGGGGTGTATTTTATCATCCACATCCATGTTTCATCAATATGTAATATTATTTCCATCCACCTACAATTGTTTAAATCCAATTTTACCCTTCGGTGAATTTTTAGTAAAGGATATGAAAGGAATCTTTTGTCGTTTTTCGTACGAGGTACTTTTTTGACTTTTTCGACAAAAGTACGAGAAGAATGTTTTTTTAACGACATGAATGGATTTTTAAAACATTATTTCCAAGAAACTTTCTTTACAAGTTTTCAATTTTATTTTTAATCAACTTCTTTTATTTTAAAGTCGTATGACATGTTAAGAAAGGAAAAGTGTTTTTGAAGTAGAAAGGATATTTTCCTCAAGAATGGAGTTCAAGTATTTTATCAAAATTATTTTCCATCTAAGATAATAAAAGGGTTCTGTTTTTATCCCTATTATTACATTGGTTTGATTATTTTGTGATAAAAATATTTTTATGAATTCCTTTATCTTATATGAATTGTTTTATGATGTCATGTTGTTTAAGAATCCCATTTTTATTACATGGGTTACGCTATGATGTATGGTTTATGATTATGTGGCACACATAAGAAAGGATTCATTATAAGATGGGTGAGACCTATATCTCCCTCCAATGCATTGGGTAAAGATTTTATATCTCATGAGATAGACATGGCTGGAATGGTAGGTTATACCGGTTCAGTGAAACAGGACTGGAACGAGGGTTACTCGATTCAGAAAGGGACTTTGTCCACTAAGATAGTCTTGGCAATGAGTCTTGACTAACAAGAAATGATTCTCTATGATTATGTGTGTATGACACAAAGTTTCATGTTTTAAGTTATGATTATTGGGATTTCATTTCACAACTATGATTTATCCCATGTTATGAAATTATGCTCTCTTTTGCAGGTTATGATTTCCAAAAGTTATGTTCTTATGAATATGATGTGATTGATTTCTCTTTTGTTTACCCTTACTGAGCATTTGAGCTCACCCTTTTATGTTTCCTTTTCCCCAGGGTATAAAGAAAGGTTTTAGGTAAAAAAAAGGGAAGATCTTTATGGGAGATATTGAAGATCTTTCACCACGATTAGAAGATTACGTTCCGAGTTTCCAAAGACACTAAACTATTACGGTCCTTGTGTGTGTGTTTTGTTATGTACTAAGTATTCCGCAAATGTAATGTAATGTCAATGTACGTAAAGCTTTGGGTCTCTACAGTTGGTATCAGAGGAAAGGTTTATTCAACCTTTGGAAACTAGGATGCGAAAACGTTAGTGAGATCCCTAGAGATATTTCTAAGGTATGTCTAGGGATGTCCATAAGGTTAAGTATACGTTATAGTACTAGAACTACGCTAACGATCATAGAATTAAACTTAAGATGTTAGATATTGAAGGTACTCCCCCTTTATTATGTTGTTTTCCCTAGCATGATTTTTGCCTCTCACACTATTCTTTTTGGGTTTTAGACAATGGTTGGAACCCGAAGGAACCGTGTTGATCAATGCAATGGACAATGCAATGATTGCCCTCCTGAACAAACAAATGTTATGGGAGATGGAGTGCAAAATCTTATTGCTATACTAACACAAGCTATGAATCATTCTGGACTTCCAAATGAGCAGAGAAGGGAACAATATTCTATTGAGTCCTTCATGAGGCAACGTCCACCTTCTTTCAGTGGGTCTTCTGATCCACTTGTGGCTGAACAATGGATCAGTACTATTGAAAAGATATTTTCAGTTCTTCAATGTTCTGAACATGATAAAGTCATCTTAGCAGTATATCGTTTGGAAGGTGAAGCTGATCAATGGTGGAATCTTATCAAGAATATGAGGCCAAGAGATGAAATTGAGTCCATGGAATGGGACGAGTTCAAGAACTTGTTTTTCAGTAAGTACTTCCCCCGTATTCTTCGAACAAAGATGGAGAAAGAGTTTCTTGAACTGAAGCAAAGGGATGATGAATCTGTTGGTACTTATAAAGCAGATTTTACAAGACTTGCAAGGTATGCATCTGGCATTATCATCCAACCTGAAAGTAAAGTTGATCGATTTTTCAGTGGCTTAAAACCAAGTCTTCGAAGGGAATTAGCTATAAGAGACTTCAGTAGCTATGAAGAAATTGTGCGTTGTGCTATCAAGGTAGAAATGGAAGTTGGTGTTACATATCAATCTCATGGTTTTGACAAGAAACGAAAGATGGAGTTCAAGGAGAAATCTCAGAATAATGGTGAAAAGAAGATGAATGTTTCCTTATGCACAAAGTGTGGAAAGAAGCATGGTGGAGATTGTCTTAGAGGGACTAGAAAATGTTTAAAGTGTGGAAAAGAAGGTCATCGAGTAGCTGAGTGTCGAAGTAATGGAAAAAGGGTTTCTAATAATGTGAACAAAGAAAACACTGCAGAGAATGCACCACCAACACTTCAATGTTTCAAGTGCAAGGAGATGAGACATTATGCCAATAAATGCCCTAATCCAAGGGTTAGTGATGGTCAACATGAGCAACCACTTAAGGCAAAGGACAAAGGGAAGTCACATACGATCACTATTGGCAATGTTGAATATGACAATGATGTGGTGGAATGATTAAGTGTTTATGTAATGGGATTCCAAAATAATGTTGTATCATGGAGTATTGGAATATTTATGTATTGGTCTAATGTGGTATTCAAAGTGATTGAGATATTATGCGCATAATGAAGGGAAAGTGAGAAAATGAAATGTTTAACAGTATTCATGAGCTCATGATTGATATAAGGACTAAGTGATATCATGGTTTGAGTATTTTGAAAGTGTTAACTTTTAACTGCATTCAAGTTTTCACTAAGGTTCAATGGGTATTCAAGAAAATACATGATTAAGGACTTTGAATGTTTGGAATGTGACCAACAAAACATATCTTATGATATATGGGGATCATCGACAGTATTAAATCTCTGGTAATCGTTTTCACTATATTATGAGAGTGGACTGCAGTATTATGGATAAGCCTAAAGATTAGAATGGATTATGTTGGACATAAGTTAGTATTGTTTAAGGATAGAAGTTTTTTTTCGATATTATTGATGGGATGTTATAGTAATATAGTTTTAGAAAAAGGACAACCTGCAGGACGGGCGACAGCCCATCGCTTCGGACAAGGCTGTGGGAATCGAACCCACAACCGAAGTGCGATTGGCCTTTATCGCCTACAACTGGCCTACAAGAAGTCCCTGTTTAGTAGAAAGTAGTTTTATTATATTAAGCAGTATGATATATGAAGTATAAGTCCATTTTAGGAACCTTATATGATTAATCTCACTATAGATCGACTTATGTATATAAATTTTGTTAACCTTTTGTTTGAGACACACTACGGGAAAAATGAGCAATTGCGACTGGTTATTTGCGACGGGATTTATTCCCGTCGCAAACAGTCATGTTAAAAACTTATTTGCGACGGGGGTATTTCCCCGTCGCAAATAAGGAGGCTTTTGCGACGGGATTGCTTTTCCCGTCGCAAATAGTTTTCCCGCGATGCGCGCCAAATCGCGGGAAACTTATTTGCGACGGGGGAATATTCCCGTCGCAAATAATCGGCGGCGGTAAAAGGTAGTTGCGACGGGAATATTCCCCCGTCGCAAATACTATGTCGGCAGGGGTTATTTGCGACGGGTCCCGTCGCAAATAACTATTTACCGGTTGACCGTAATAAATGTTGGCTAAGGTATTTGCGACGGGTACCGTCGCAAATAATCTAACCTATAAATACCCCCATCCGTTTTTTTCATTTCATTCTCATTCCTTATCTTTTCCTTCTCTCAAAATTATATTTCTAGAGTTGAGTTTTTCTCCAGTTTAATTTTTTTCTCCGGAGCTCATATTAAAGTTTTGAAGAACGATCAGAACAGATCAATTTTCAAGGTATTTATCTTCATTTTAATTTTTTATTTATTTTCAATTTTTTATTAGTTTCAATTATTATTAATTAGTTGTAATTTAATTATGTTTACATTGTTTTATTACTTAATAAATTTAAATTATTAGTATTGTTTATAGTTAATGGTAATTAGGAATAATTAGTAATAATTTTTAATAATTAAGAATAAATATTAATAATTAGTAATAAATACCAATAATTAGGAATAAGAACATTATTACATTATTAGTTTATTTTATTATTAATATTAAAATAATATAATTTTTTATATATATACAATTCTTTTTTGATCTGTGTGTTTGCTGTCTTCACATGTATTATTTGTATGTGGAGATAGAAAACGCACAGATCAAAAAAGAATTGTATATAAATTAGAAAATTATATTATTTTAATATTAATAATCAAATATATTAATAATGTTATTATTTGTAATTATTGGTAATTATTTCTAATTATTGATAATTATTCATTTAATTACTAATAATTAGGAACAATTATCAATAATTATCAATAATTAAGAATAATTAGTAATAATTAGTAATAATAACAATAATTAGTATTAATTACCTATAATTAGTATTAATTCCCAATAATTAGTATTAATTACCAATAATTAGTAATAATTAGGAATAATTAACAATAATTAGTAATAATTAACAATAATTAACAATAATTAGTAATAATTACCTATAATTAGTATTAATTACCAATAATTAGTATTAATTAACAATAATTAGTAATAATTAGGAATAATTAACAATAATTAGTAATAATTAGTAATAATTAGGAATAATTAGTATTAATTAGGAATAATTAGTATTAATTAGGAATAATTAGTAATAATTACCAATAATTAGTATTAATTACCAATAATTAGTATTAATTACCAATAATTAGTATTAATTACCAATAATTAGTATTAATTACCAATAATTAGTATTAATTACCAATAATTAGTATTAATTACCAATAATTAGTATTAATTATTAATAATTACCAATAATTATCACTATTTAGTAATAATTAACAATAATTGCCAATAATTACCAATAATTAGTAATAATTATCAATAATTATCAATAATTACTAATAATTATCAATAATTAATAATAATTAGCAATAATTAGTAATAATTAGTAATAATTAGTAATAATTAGCAATAATTAGTAATAATTAGAAATAATTAGTAATAATTAGAAATAATTAGTAATAATTAGAAATAATTAGTAATAATTAGTAATAATTAGTAATAATTAACAATAATTAGTAATAATTAACAATAATTAGTAATAATTAGGAATAATTAGGAATAATTAGAATTAATTAGGAATAATTAGGATTAATTAGGAATAATTAGTATTAATTAGGAATAATTAGTAATAATTACCAATAATTAGTAATAATGATTATTAATTACCAATAATTAGTATTAATTACCTATAATTAGTATTAATTATCAATAATTAGTATTAATTACCAATAATTAGTATTAATTACAAATAATTAGTATTAATTACCAATAATTAGTATTAATTACCAATAATTAGTATTAATTACCAATAATTAGTATTAATTACCAATAATTAGTATTAATTACCAATAATTAGTATTAATTACCAATAATTACCAATAATTATCACTATTTAGTAATAATTAACAATAATTGCCAATAATTACCAATAATTAGTAATAATTATCAATAATTATCAATAATTACTAATAATTATCAATAATTAATAATAATTAGCAATAATCAGTAATAATTAGTAATAATTAGTAATAATTAGTAATAATTAGCAATAATTAGAAATAATTAGTAATAATTAGAAATAATTAGTAATAATTAGTAATAATTAACAATAATTAGTAATAATTAACAATAATTAGTAATAATTAGGAATAATTAGGAATAATTAGAATTAATTAGGAATAATTTGGATTAATTAGGAATAATTCGTATTAATTAGGAATAATTAGTAATAATTACCAATAATTAGTAATAATGATTATTAATTACCAATAATTAGTATTAATTACCAATAATTAGTATTAATTACCAATAATTAGTATTAATTACCAATAATTAGTATTAATTACCAATAATTAGTATTAATTACCAATAATTAGTATTAATTACCAATAATTAGTATTAATTACCAATGTTTAGTAATAATTAACAATGTTTAGTAATAATTAACAATAATTGCCAATAATTAACAATAATTAGTAATAATTAACAATAATTAGTAATAATTACCAATAATTATCAATAATTACTAATAATTATCAATAATTACTAATAATTATCAATAATTAATAATAATTAGCAACAATTAATAATAATTAGCAATAATTACTAATAATTAGCAATAATTAGTAATAATTAGCAATAATTACTAATAATTAGCAATAATTACTAATAATTAGCAATAATTATTAATAATTAGAAATAATTAGTAATAATTAGAAATAATTAGTAATAATTAGCAATAATTAGTAATAATTAGCAATAATTAGTAATAATTAGGAATAATTAGGAATAATTAGTATTAATTAGGAATAATTAGTATTAATTAGGAATAATTAGTAATAATTACCAATAATTAGTAATAATGATTATTAATTACCAATAATTAGTATTAATTACCAATAATTAGTATTAATTACCAATAATTAGTATTAATTACCAATAATTAGTATTAATTACCAATAATTAGTATTAATTATCAATAATTAGTATTAGTTACCAATATTTAGTATTAATTACCAATATTTAGTAATAATTACCAATATTTAGTAATAATTAACAATAATTTCCAATAATTAGCAATAATTAGTAATAATTACCAATAATTATCAATAATTACTAATAATTATCAATAATTATTAATAATTACCAATAATTAGTAATAATGAGTATTAATTACCAATAATTAGTATTAATTACCAATAATTAGTATTAATTACCAATAATTAGTATTAATTATCAATAATTAGTATTAATTACCAATAATTTGTATTAATTACCAATATTTAGTAATAATTACCAATATTTAGTAATAATTAACAACAATTGCCAATAATTAACAATAATTAGTAATAATTAACAATAATTGCCAATAATTAACAATAATTTCCTCCACCACCATCTGCAGATCCCCCACCTCCCCCCCCGCCCCCCCTCCTTCAGATTAGAGTTGTATTTCTGTTATAAAATTTGTGAAATCAAAATATTTTTTTTTCTATTCGTAGTTTCTGTCTCATTATAAAATATTAATAATATTATATTTTTAAATAACAATATTAATATGAATAATAATATTATTTATATTTTATAATATTAAATTTTATATATATATTAAAATTATATATATATTAAAATTATATATATATATTAAAATTTTATAATATTATAATTTAATTATTTTTTTGTAATACTTGAATTATTTTAATATTTGAATGTAAAATAATTCTATTATTTTTATATTAATTAAAATAACTTATTAATATTTTTTTTATTTATGAATTAAAATTGTAATATTATTATATTAATTAAATTATTTATTAATATTCTATTATTTTTATTTTTGAATTATAATTCTACTATTATTATAGTAATTAAAATAATTTATTATTTTCATTTGTAAATTATAATTCTATTATTATATTAATTAAAATAATTTATTAATAATTTATTTTTTTTATTTTTCTTATAGTATTTGCGACGGGATACTATGCCCGTCGCAAATACTAGTATTATTAATAGTTTTTTATTTTTTTTTAAAAAGTATTTGCGACGGGTCCCGACTCCCGTCGCAAATACTAGTATTATTAATTTTATTTTTATTTTTTTTAAAAAGAGTTTTTGCGACGGAACCGTCGCAAAAACTGTTTTAAAAGTTTTTTACAAAAATACGGAATACTATTTGCGACGGAGAGAATGCCCGTCGCAAAAAAAGTCTTTAGCGACGGGCCCGTCGCAAATAAGTGTAGTTGCGACGGCGTTTTCAGCAACGGGCGATTTGCGAGGGGACCCCGTCGCAAATACCTGTTTTTCTAGTAGTGACAGATGGAATGACCCATCATTCTATCTCATGATCTGCTAACACTTCAAGAATAACAAATTCAACTTCATTTATTTAAGAGATGAAGTGGAAATTGTTCAAGGCATTAACAACAGTGAGATTGTACCAAAATAAAGTAAGTATTTATTCAAATTTTCAACTTTAGAGAAATGATCTTGAAAACCAAAAATGTTGTCCTAGTGCCCTTATATCTAATGAATCAGATGGTACCTTAGATCGTCACAAATTTATGGCTTTGTGATTGCTGGCTTTTCCATAGCCATGTTCTCTACCACTCTCCATCAGAACATGATGGTTAGATTTATCTTCCATATCCATATTTTCACCTATGTGGAAACCCAGGGATTAGTTTATTTGGGTAATCGTTACATTTCATACTTTAGTTTTTAAATACAATTTTTGGTATTCCTTTTTACGATGTGGGTTTCTATTAAAGAAACTTTCGAATAGTAAACTATTTATAACCCCGAAGAATTTCGAGGGCGAAATTCATTTTAAGGGGGGTAGAATGTAACAGCCCGAGATTTTATGAAAACTATTCTTTTTAATTTTATTAATGTCTTGTGTTGTACGCTACACAAAAAGGAGCTTGCACAACATGCATCCTTGACATGCCTTGCATTACACTCAATCGCAACCTTCCTCGATAGCATGTGTAGTACGCAATACTGAGTTTCACGAAACAACGATATGCTATTAAAATATTATTAAAACTAGCCGTTATGAATAGTAATAACAACTTTTTAAAATTTTAGAAATTTTAGCTCTCAAAATGGACTTTATTTTTGGATTCTTAATATCGAAATTAGCTTAGGGTGAAATTTTGGTGATTTTCGAATAACTTTCATATTTTGATGAATAGTGAAAATTACTAAATTTTAATTAAAAACAACTTTTTCAATCGAAATAATTAATAGTGATAAATTATTAATTTGAGTAGTTTTAAAGTATATTTAGAGTATATTTTTACAATTTAATACAATGTTGGTCATTGGATGTAATTTCACATTTAAACCAGACATAAACAAGTGTCAATCTTTTGATAGATATTGTTTCTTAAAAACACGCTATTTGTTTTAACAGCGGGATTTAATTATAAAATTAATTAATGCAACCTCTATGTTATGAATTTGGTAAAATAGACTTCATTTTTGAATTCGGAATATGAAATATAGCTTAGGATGAAATTTTGGCATTTTTTTGAAAACCTTCAATTTTTGATGAATAGTGAAACTACTAAGTGGTAGTTAAAAAAACTGAATTTTTCATAAAACATAATTTTACCGCTTCTGTGAATGGAATTTCAAAAATCCAAGAGACACGGTTGATGTCAGTAAGTAAAATGTGGTTCAATGAGATGAAAATAATTTTTGGTGAATAGTAACTTTTTACTTTTATTTACCACGGTTAAAAGTAAATAGGGTAATTAAGGGTAAAAATGATATTAATATTACCCTAACACATGTCCTAATCCTATTGGACAAGTTTATCTCGACCCAAAACAACCTTAAGTGTAAAATATTATCATTTAGGCCCACTTGGATTAGATTAGGACATTTATTATTATTTAAAGAAGAGTTAAAAGAGTTAAAATCAATGTTTATTTACTAAAACATTTTTAATATATGGTTTTACATAAGATAAATTCGATTTTAAATATTCATTAGAAAGCTAAAAAGATTTCCTACATAATGGTATTTTATTTGTAATTTTTAGACATCAAATAAGTTAATTTATTTATGACACAACGGTGATACAATAATTATCTTATTAATGAAATATTGACATAATTGATATTATAAATACCAAAATAAATGTAATTTAAGACTTTTTATGAATTCCACTAATTTTCTAGGTTACTATGAAATATTAGTGATGATTTAATCAACTTGGTTCGAACATATAATCCTTTTATGACTTTCACAAAAATCATATACCAAATAGTGTCAAAATTGACACAAAATAGTTTTTAAATCAAATATTATATTATTAATTGTTATGTTATTCATAAAAATCTAAGGTTCGGCCAAATGACTTATATAAGGATATATATATCAATAATAAACAATTCGGGGTTCGTTTGGCATGTTATAATAAGTGTATTAACCATATAGTGAAAGAAAACAAAAAGACACGGTAAAAGTTAAATTATTTAACTTAGAGTTAAATCTAATTGATAAGGTTAAAATAAATCCCTTAAACTTGTCTAAATACTATTGGTTGATAGGATTTCGACCCATCCCCACTTTACCTTCGAAATAAGACCCTTTGGAACCATTATAAACTGATTTTGACTTTAATATAAAATAATATTTTGAGATATCCCTAAAGTGCCCCTCTCCTCCCTTATAAAAGGGAACCTCCTCCCTCTCCTCCTCACACCAATTTGAGCATTCAAGCTCGGCCAACACCTGCCAAAATCTCTTCTCCACTTCCCTAGTATCATCCTAGAGGTCCTGGTCTTCTTAAAAAACCAATTTTAGTTCCCTAAAAGGAGGTCTCAAAGAAGCACTTCAAAGAAGAGGTAATATCCATTACCGATATTTTTCAATTTCTTTCTTCTTCAACTTATTCTTCTTTAGTTGTTTCATGATAAAGTAATAACATCAGTATTTCTTATATACTGATATTTTATTATAAATATTAAACAACTCTAATTAACCTTCTATCCATCCTACGGAAAAAAGGAAATCACCGCGCGTGCGTACGTACGGAATACCGTCTCCACGCCGTGGTGTAATCTATTTTCTTCCACCACCTTAATTGGATGGGTATAAAGGTGTAATGAGTAACTATATATGATTATTATAATTTGATATTGATACTGAAATAGTATACATACACTTCAACACAATTCCACGACCATGGGAACGATATCATCGCTCGTGCGTACGTACGGACTACCGTCTCCACGACGCGATGAGATTCATTCTCAATGATTAACCATTCATGAATGATTATAAAGTATATATAATAAGTACTAATGAAATATATGACATAATAATGATACTGTATTTATGTATATTTATATGTATGTCATCTACTTAATTCCATTCAATTCAATAAGGAAACGAAAACAGCGTTCATGCGTACGTACGGACTACCGTCTCCATGAACGGTGTATTTCATTCCATTATCAATATATTATATATATATATGTATATTCTGAATATATATTATATATAAATCATGTTTTACATTCTGGATATAAGTAATCATGATCCAAGTAATCATATTAATAATTACAAGTTAAAAACACGAACGACAAATAAGACGATTTTACCCAAAATGCTACTTTAACATGAATTTACAAAAGACTGGGTAATATAAAGCCATAAGAGAACAATATATGATATCATAACAATGAATATGATTCTTTAATAAGTCAATAACATTATTTAAATCATTATACAGGAGGTTCAGACACGTACAAAGCAAGTCGGACCTAAGGTAAGGGAAATATCACAATCTCATTTTTATCCGAGATTGTTTATACTTTGGCTTTTACTGGGGTGTATTTTATCATCCACATCCATGTTTCCTCAATATGTAATATTATTTCCATCCACCTACAATTGTTTAAATCCAATTTTACCCTTCGGTGAATTTTTAGTAAAGGATATGAAAGGAATCTTTTGTCGTTTTTCGTACGAGGTACTTTTTTGACTTTTTCGACAAATGTACGAGAAGAATGTTTTTTTTAACGGCATGAATGGATTTTTAAAACATTATTTCCAAGAAAATTCCTTTACAAGTTTTCAAGTTTATTTTTAATCAACTTCTTTTATTTTAAAGTCATATGACATGTTAAGAAAGGAAAAGTGTTTTTGAAGTAGAAAGGATATTTTCCTCAAGAATGGAGTTCAAGTATTTTATCAAAATTATTTTCCATATAAGATAATAAAAGGGTTCTATTTTTATCCCTATTGTTACATTGGTTTGATTATGTTGTGATGGAAATATTTTTATGAATTCCTTTATCTTATATGAATTGTTTTATGATGTCATGTTGTTTAAGAATCCCATTTTTATTACATGGGTTACGCTATGATGTATGGTTTATGATTATGTGGCACACATAAGAAAGGATTTATTATAAGATGGGTGGGACATATATATCCCTCCAATGCATTGGGTAAAGATTTTATATCTCATGAGATAGACATGGCTGGAACGGTAGGTTATACCGGTTCAGTGAAACAGGACTGGAACGAGGGTTACTCGATTTAGAAAGGGACATTGTCCACTAAGATAGTCTTGGCAATGAGTCTTGACTAACAAGAAATGATTCTCTATGATAATGTGTGTATTCCACAAAGTTTCATGTTTTAAGTTATGATTATTTGGATTTCATTTCACTACTATGATTTATCCCATGTTATGAAATTATGCTCTCTTTTGCAGGTTATGATTTCCAAAAGTTATGTTCTTATGAATATGATGTGATTGATTTCTCTTTTGTTTACCCTTACTGAGCATTTGAGCTCACCCTTTTATGTTTCCTTTTCCCCAGGGTATAAAGAAAGGTTTTAGGTAAAAAAAAGGGAAGATCTTTATGGGAGATATTGAAGATCTTTCACCACGATTAGAAGATTACGTTCCGAGTTTCCAAAGACACTAAACTATTACGGTCCTTGTGTGTGTGTTTTGTTATGTACTAAGTATTCCGCAAATGTAATGTAATGTCAATGTACGTAAAGCTTCGGGTCTCTACAAGTTTTAATATCATTTTACAAGAACAGTAATTAATTTTACACAGATGAACGAATCATGAAACCATGAAACAAACACACCCAAAACCATGAAAATAATGAAATATTATTAATGAATGGGTATTAATATGTTATTAAACCATCATATAAGGTACTATACATATTAATATAGTTATTTAGTGATTCAATAACAATTTTTAAAACATTATATGAATGTATAAAGTATGCTAAACTAAAGAAAAGCATAAGGTAAGGGGTTTCTCAACTCAGTTTTCATTCATTGAGTTATACATCTACTTCGCTGATTTTATTACGAAAAGATTATGTGTGGAATAAATGTTTATTTATTTATTTTTTATTTCCACTTCTATTTTTATGTATATTATTTTTTTACAAATAATAATCCCATTTACTAACTCTCACCTCAATGATATCAACTTTGTAAGGATTTTCTCATCTCACTTTTATTTCCGTGAGATATATTCCTTATTCACCACTAATTTACTATGTGATGTGTATATATATTTAAATTTGATAAAAAATATCCTTAATATAATTATATTCATGGTATTAAATGTTTCATTTTATAATTATTACTTTTATGGGGAATATGATTCGACTGATTAAATGTGGTAATGGATTTCTTAACTCAATTTGCATTCATTGGGTTAAAATTCTATTTCATTGATTATTTAACGATAAAGAAATTAATTTTTATTATCTCATGTTTTATTTCATATTTTTTTATTTGTATTTATAGTTAGTACACATAATCGATCCATTTTATTAACATAATGATCTTTTTATGGGACTTCATCTCAATTTCACTTCATTGAGGTATATTTTGATGTTATGCACCCATAATATTTTTTGAGGTGTATATATAGCACCATTGATATATCAAATAATGAATTCCATTGTCTTAATGGTATTAAATTTTTTCAAAGTGGTATGGGACACTTTGATTGATAAATATATTTTTAAATCATTTATTTAGTATACGAATGATTTGGACTCACAGTGATGGGCGGGGCCCGACATTACTTTTCCCCTCAATGCATCGATATGTTCAAGAGACAAAATAGTTATCTAAATAAAATGGATTTTTAACTATATATTAAACCATATTGATGGTAATGGTTCATTTTCCAGATACATGATGTTCAATAATTAATAATTTCCTTCTTTTAGTATTCAATTATTATTATCTAAAGGATTTTCACAATGAAAAAAATATATGGATGCATTTCATTCTCAATTTATTTCTTAAATTAAATGTATTTTTAGTTATTTACCTTTATATATTGATTATTATCATTTATTAATTATTTATTCCACTGTATCTAACCCTTACCGAGAATTTTAGTTCACCCTTATTTGTTTCCATTCACCTGGTTACGAGGAAGAGAATTTTGAATGACTTCAAGGATGAAAATTAATTTCCATTATTATGTTTTATTTTTGATTACCAATGTTATAAGGGTACCATGTATGTGTTTGGTTATTCAATACTACTATACTATTCGGTCCTTTGGTATTTTAATCTTGTATCTATGAAAATGTAATAAATAAAGGCACCGACTCTAGGATACTGGGGATAGGGTTGTTACAAGATTCATATTTCTTAAATATTAAGAATAGCTGGAGAATAATTGGAGATTCCATCAGGAGTTTCCAATGTTTCTAGTAGGATGATATAGTTACACGATGTGTAGCTGAATCACATATCATGTAAGTAGGTTCACTTCACATGGATGTGTCATGTAATACACATCGTGTCGATCAGTT
Organism: Viscum album; assembly: GCA_963277665.1. Taxonomy (NCBI): domain Eukaryota; kingdom Viridiplantae; phylum Streptophyta; class Magnoliopsida; order Santalales; family Viscaceae; genus Viscum; species Viscum album. The sequence goes on along the minus strand of OY728132.1, from coordinate 749,687,944 downwards.
GTCATACATGGAGCATTTATTGAACACCACATATAAACCAAGGCAACCTGGCGCAATTTTTTTTATATTAAACAACCTGCAGCTAGTGTACACATTGTGTATTCTACATGGTTTAGTGGTAAGTTTAATACTAACCATGTGGTCTAATACATGTTTTCTAACTACCTGAGACAGAAATCCTGGTACATTAATGAAACACATGATGTATAGCCATCATAAACACTATATAATTCATTAATCCTTGCATCTAAAGAACATTTTAAGTCAATTAGCATGTTATACTAACACATGGCAAGTAGATCAAATGACTTGTAGCTCTTTAGTACACACCCTATAATCTGGATGAGGTAGATTCCCAAATACCAAAAATTTATCCCAAACACATGATAACTAGACCACTAAACATGCATCTCATTAGTATACATAGTGTAATCTAACTGAGGTACACTTCGAACCCCATGAATTTTTCTCAAATACATATAAATTGAGATACATGGTGTGTATCTCATTAGTTTTCACCATGTAGTCTTATAATTAAGGAAAACATTAAATTACATTAAAATAATTAATTATAGAAATAAAACCTAATTACATTTTTGGCACCTGATGTGTTTCACTTTGTAATAAAGGTTTTTAAGAATTAATAAATTCTTAACTAATTTATTGTAATTGTTGGTCATGTTGTTTATTTTCCATTAATTCTTTTATGATGTGTATTTCTAAGAGACATAATATGGTCATTAATATAAAATGAATTAATTGATTAATTAAGTAATTAATTAATAAAAGCATGTTTATCTTAATAATAAAGAGAAAATTGAATTGAATTCTAGCCGGTGTACCTTTTCACATTTGTTGCATGTGTATGAATATTAATTATCATTTACTAGAAGTATGAATGTGTTGATTTTATTTTATTTAATTTATTACATGGGTTTTTAATTATTAATTAATAAATAAAGATGTATGGCCTACAAGTCATCCCTTATATTTTATTATGTAGAACCCACATGTTAAAGGTTATTTATGTAATTCTCATTAACCAATCCTTTGGTTCCCTTCATTTGAATGTGAGTTATAATCTTATTTAATAAAAGGATTATCCTAAGGAACATGGAGGTAGTTCCAAATAGAACTAAGATAAAACCATCCCAAGTGATACACAAGTGGATAAGTGGAATACTGGAAATAATGCCAAGACTAGCATGAGGAGTTTTCCCTTAGGGCCACCGATTGATTTATTTTCTGCTTAATAAATAAATAATTAGATAAGATCATGATCAGTAATTTATTTATTTTTTCTATCTTATGCATTATTTATTTTATGGATGAAAGACCGCGAGCACACAAATAAATGTATTAATATATAGATCTGGAATTTAAATAAATATATTGTGTGTAAATGTTTTATCGAAACATGATCAATTACTTGAGTAAAATACACATAATATTAACAATACATGTAAAGGATAAAATAGAAAATCTTTAAAAATAATATATAAAATTCCTCAACTTAATATTAAGTTAGACTAATCCTTCTGTTAATTAATTAGGAATGACCAACCCTTTTTGGGAAACTTACTTTTATAAGGGGAGTTCTTATGAATCTTTATGGTTGAATTAACCATTTTACATCAAGACGAGTAACCCTTATTAGACTTGGTGTAATTTTGAGGCAAGTTTTGAGGAAATATTAGTTAGGATTTCAAGATTAGGGAATCCACTCAATGTATCAAGGAGCTTCAATCCCAAAGATGGAAAATAATTTCCTACCTAAATACCTTCATGTAATTAATTATGATCTTTCTCAGGTTATGAGAAGGGTAATATGAATCCTTTCTAATAGAATTCTTGATGATCTTGATATTTAGATTCCAATGGTGATGGATTTCATGAATTTATAAAATAGTGGGAGTCTTAATGATATTTAATTCATTATGTATCCTATAAAATGTAATCAATTGAAATAATAATGATTGTATATTTTCAAATTATAGAATAATGATATTTTTGTCAACCACATTATCGCTACAATCAATTTTGGAGGAATAAAATATTCTTACAGATAGTAACTTCCAAGAATGGTCAGACACCTATGGGTTGTGTTACACCAAGAATGGAAATTTTATTTGCTTGAATCCTCAATTATTGATCCACCTGATAAGGTTGTTAGTGATGATTAGTTCACTATATATGATAAAAACATGAGCAATATGGTCAAAGTTCAATGTTTAATGCTTTCATACATGTCTATTAAACTCATGAAGTTATATGAGGAAATGAATTCTTATATAATTCTCTATTATCTTCATAATATATATCAGGAGAGAGATAGAAAGGAACGATTTGAGATATCCAAGGTACTCTTTTTGAGTAAGACTGGAGAAGGTGCACAAATGATCCTTATATAGTCAAACTCATTAGCTACATTGAGCTTCTAGAAGTTATATGGTTTAAATTTACTTAATATATATGCACTAATATCATTCTTATATCACTCTCTAAGATATTCTCCATATTTTTTTAATTTCAATATGAAAAAATAGAGAAGTTTCTTTTATATCTTCTCACACTTCTTTCCCAAATTAATAAGGGGATTAAGCACAAAAAATCCTTCTATCATTATGGTGAAAAAATGAAATGACAGGAGGATAGTTATAAATCTAAATATTCTTCACAATTCCCTTCCAATAAGATAAGGATCAATAGAAAAGTAATGGAATAGGATGTTTTATATTTTACATGTGGAAAGAAGGTCCACTGGAATAAAAATTACACCCAGGAAAAGAAGTAAGGGGAAGCTTCCGATTTGTTTTTTATCGAGTTCAATTTATCTATTTATACAAATAGGGTATTAAATATAGAATGTGGTGCTCATATATGTATTAAAAAATAGGAACCAATTTGATTTTGGAATATTGTGCAAGGTGAGTTAGACCTATGAGCAGCCATTGAATCTAGACTTGCAATTGTGGCTTTTGCGGACTACCTCCTCACATTATAGACGATAATGATATTAGTTTTTAAAAATTGTTATCATGTGTCATCTATTACTGAAAACATTATTTATATATTCAAACTTGATAAAAGTTGATTTATTTTTAAAATTGGGAATAAATGTTTCTTCTTTTATAAGGATACCATTTGTTTTGGTAAGGAATATTTAAATAATAGTCTTTATGTGTTGGATTACACAAACCAAGTAATGGAAATCAACAACATAACTAATTCACATGACTCATACCAAACCCAACTATAGAATCACCAGCTAGATCATGTAAATGAATATAATTTTTCAAAATTTCACCAAGATGGATATTTATATTCCTTTGAACTAAAACCACATGGTGTATGTAACACATGTTTACAAGGTAAAAAAGACAAATACCTATTTAGTGGAAAAGGTATGAGGTTAAAGAATCTTATTGAATTAGTTCATACCCTTGTGTGTGGACCATTACTGATTAATGAAAGGGGGTGGGTACTCATAATTTATATATATTTTTTGATTATTTTATTATATATGGATATGTCAACTTAATTGGGTATAAGTTATATTCTTTTGATAAATTTAATAAATTTAAGAATAAAGTTTAGAACCATCTTGGTTTGAAGATTATAAAACTCCACTTAGACCATGGTTGAGAATATATTAATCAAGAATTCATTGATTATTTATGGGATTTCAGGATTTTATCTCAACTCACTCCTCCTTATAAAACATAGTGGAATGGATCAAGTGAAAGGAATAACCACACCTTCTTAAGCATGGTGAGATCAATGATGAGTCATGAAAATATTACTCTATCCTTTTGAGGATACATGTTACCAAAAATTAAACATTTACTAAACCAAGTTAAATAAGTGACAAATGGTATTCCATATGAACTTTGGCATGAGAAAAATCATTTTTGTCAAATTTACATGTGTGGGGTTGTGAAGTGTTTATTAAGGCCTCTTTAGGAAATAAAATTTTACCTTGAGGCAAAAAGTGTACCTTTTTAGGATACTCCAAAGAAAGAAGGGGATATTTCCTATACAAACCCTTATAAAAAAATGAAATTGTGGTAAGACAAAATATATTACTTAATAAGGAGCACATATCTAAAAGAGATATAGGGAGTGAGATATATTTTGGTAAAGTCCAGGATCAAGGTATACAATAGTTGGCATAGGAACATATTCCACAAATCCTCATGGAAGAAGAAGTTCCAAAGAAATAAGTACAACATAGAAGTATAAGAGAGGTTATATAATGTTTAATTCTAGGTGTGAGTACTCTTAGGTAGATGTGACATCTTCATATGATGTTCACACTTGGTAATATCCAAGATAGGATATTATGATAAGAGACCTACCTGTAAGAAATCTTCATATTTATGTGTCATGACATATTCTTATCTACAAGCATGTGTAATAGCCATTATAATTTAATATTATTATTAATTATTTTCATACCATGGATTCTTTGATGTGTTGATGAAAACTGTGATGACATATGTTCACATGAAGTAGGGCATGTTGGGTGCATCATGAATGAAATGTTATTATTTAATAGGTTGAGGAAGAATTTGTACCTTCTATTTTAATGGATGTCTATATCTCAACCTTTTGGATGAAATGGAACTATCATATTAAATTCCATAACCATGGTGTAATGATGATTTTATTTCAAACAGTCAAAGAAAGATGTATCAAGCACATAGGTTGATGACACAGGTGCGCAACTTGATTGATGATATATTTTAATAAAGGTATTATATTACACAATCATTGTTCGTGTGTGGTTGTCAATGTTGTGACATTAACTTCTTTCTCTTGGGTTTATTGACTTGTTTGTCAATAGTAACATTGGACTTTAGATAATCCCACCTAATCCCAAAGAGAAAGAAGCCTAGATGGTCACACACTAATTATTTCTATTAATCTTTTCTAAATTCTATTTGAATTTAATATTTGGAATAAATATTATTTTGAAGAATGAGGAATAACTTTATTTTGTTTTTGTTGATTGCAAATATTTTAAAAGTAATAAATAATTATTTATTAATTTATAAATTATTTATTTAATTATGTAAATATTAAATAATTATTTAATCATCAGACAATTAAAGAAATCTTTATTTTATTTATTGAATATTTAAATATTTATTCACCATAATATGAAAATATTATTTATTTATGACTAAATATTAATTAAAATATTTATTTACGTGTTAAATAAATGTTGATGAGGATGAGCTGACCAAGATCATGTCTAGTGATAAATATTAATTCATAATCCAATAAAATGATATTTATTGTTGCACCAATTAGTGAACTCCATATAATAATAATAATAATAATTTTATTATTATCATATTACAAAGTGTCATATAATGTTTATTACATTATTTAATGGCCCTTTTCATAATTAAATAATTATTTAACCTAAACCCTAACTCTAAAAATATATTGTTACTTATATTATGCAGGGTTAATCAAGAATTGATAATCATTAAGTACAATGGATTTCTCTCTAGATTCCTCCTTCTATAATCCTCTCAAGAATGAGAAGAACAATAGTGATTCCTTTAAGACTGAAGGAATTTTAAGTGATCGAGATGAAAACACAAGAAATTTGATCCATTTTTATAGCACCCAACATTCTATCAATATTATTTAGAGATCAAAGGACCATGTTTGGATCACCGCTAGAGGGGATTAAATTTGGGTCCTCTCTGCATAATGAGGGTAATCAGTAAAGGGTTTTAGATGATCAACATATTCATCAAATAAAGATCCTAAGATAAGGTAATATTTTCTTCAAATATAATTAAATTAATTATAAATTTAATGTGCACAAGATTCAATCTAGTTTTTGGGATTTCTATGTCAATATTCAATGGAAAAGTTTCATTGGTGATGATGTTTATGTCTTGCACAATTAAAATAAATATTATTCTCAAGTCTGGGTAATAATTTTACTCATAATTTATTGATCAAAAATATTCACAAGGTCGTAAATAATTATTTATTCATTAAAAATAATTTATTTAATTATGTGAATATTTAATAAATATTTATCCTCCAGACTATGAATGAAATATTTATGTTATTTATTGAATTTCTAAATATCTATTCACTAGACTCCAAATAGAATATTTATTTATGAATAAATATTTAATTAAAATATTTATTCTATTATTTAATAAATATTTAGGAGGATGAGCATATAATTATACTCTATGGTGATAAATATAAATTTAAAAACCATTAAAATAATGTTTATCATTGTGCCAGTTAGCACATGCCATAAAATAATGATGATGATGATGATGATGATGATGATGATGATATTCTTATTCTTATTATTATATGGAATTAGGTCAGATAAGGTTTATTATATTATTTAAGGGGACTTTGTTCAATTGAATAACATTTTAACATAAACCCTAACTCTATAAATAGAATGTTATGTATACTATGTATGGTTAATTGATAATTGAGAATCATTGTGCACAATGGATTTCTCTCTATATTCCTTCTTCCATTCTATGAAGAATTAGAAGAATAAGAGAGAATGATTCAAGACCAAAAGAACTAGAAGCAATCAAGATGAACAACACATGATGATAGAGCCACTACACTGGCACCCAGAAACCCATCAGTGATGTTTGATGATTAAAGGACCATGTGTGGATCACCAATAGAGGGGATCTACTTTAGGTCCTACTTATACATTAATGGTATTCCAAAAATGGTTTCATATGATCAAAATCTTTGTTAAATAAATATCCTACGATGTAATAATCTTTCTTTATATCTGATTGAATTAATTATAAATTTGACATACAAAAGATTATTTCCAGGTTCTAGTCTTTATATGTCAATATTCGATAGAGAAATTTCATTGGTCATGACTTTTACATCTTTCAAAATTGGTTAATGATCCATCAAATCTGAAAAAACCTTAACCAGTTATTCTCCTCCCAAGCACATTCATTACATTCAGAACCTTCAAGTGGTATCAAATAAATCATGTTTAAATTTATAATTATTTATTTTATTGTTGATCGATTATGTACAATAGTGGTTAGATATTTCATTTCCAGATTATTTGTTCTTTAATATGAAGTTTAATTAATATGATTTCAACATTTTAATATTTTTCATTCAAGATTCATATTTTTTAAGGCCCAATAACAGATGAAGAGTGATCAGAAATTTTGGTGGGAGGTGTCAATGTTTTCAGTCAGTTTATTGGGTTACACGGTGTATAGTCAGAGTACACATCATGTACCCAAGGTCAATGCACCTGGACATGTCACAAGATACAAAACATGCCGAACAACCATTACACATGGTACATTTATTGGAAACTGTGTGTAGAATAGGAAAACTTGGAACATAATTTTTTGGATTATATAATGTGTAGCTGGTGTACACATTTTATATTTTCCACAGTATAACAGTGAAATTCATGCTCACTATATGGTTAAATACATAGTTTTACACCACGTGAGACCAGAATCCTAGAACATTAATGAAACACATGATGTGTAGCTGATGTACATGTTGTTTAAATCATTAATTCCTATATATGTAGAACCTATCGATTTAATCAATGGGTTGTAAAGAAACACGTCTAGAAAAAATCATAGCATGTAGCCATAGTACATGTCATGTGGTACATAGTACATAGTATATAGTTTCATTATGTCATGTCATGGCATGGTATGTAGCAAAAAGCATGGCATGTCATGTTGCCATAGTACGTAGTTTCACTATGTCACGTGGTTCTGTATCTTGATTTTTAGGTTTCTGAGATAAAATCTAAGGGCTTCAGCATGTACCTTGAATGGATTACATGGTGTGTACTAACCTACTAAACCTCATGTGTTCCAATTTATGTGTAGCTCATTAATACACACTGTGTAGCTCATTAATACACACCGTGTAGTCTACCAATAAAGGAAAAAATTAAATTACATCAAAATAATTAACTTCAATAGTAAAACATAATTACACTATTGGCACCAAATGTTTTTGACTATATAATAATGGTTTTGAAGAATTGATAAATACTGAATTAATTTATTATAATTATCTATAATTATTTTTGAGGCTCTTCAGTTTCCATGAATTAATTTATGATTGGTGTCTCTATGAGTCTTTAGATGGAAATTATGATAAATGGAATTAATTGATTGATTAATTAATTAATTAATACAAACAATTTTATCTTAATAATAAAGAATGAATTGACATGAATGATAGATAATGTATGTTTTTATATTCATTGTATGTGTATGACCATTAATGATATGTGACCATAACTATGTACGTGTTGGTTTTATTTAATTAAATTTTATTGCATGAGTTTTAAATTATTTATTATTAAATTAAATAAGATGTCCCTTGAGTCATCCCTTCCCCTTTTATTATGCAGGACTTGTGTGTCCAAGGTTTTTTTGTAATTCCCCTTAACCAATCATTTGGTTCCCATCACCTACATGTGAGTTATAAACATATGTAATAAATGGAGTATCCTAAGGTTCATGGAGGTAGTTCAAGATATAACTGAGATAAAACCAACCTAGGAGATACACAGGTGGATTGGTGGAATACTGCAACTCGTTCCAGGACCAGCACAAGGAGTTTTCCCCTAGGATCATAGGTTGATTTATTAGCCACTCAATAAATCAATTGTTAGATAAGATCATAATTGAGTTATTTATTTATTTATTTATATCTTATGAATTATTTATTTTATGGATGCATAGACATGATCAAATAAATAAATAGTTTAATATAAAAATATGGAATTTAAATAAATGGATTATGCATAAATGTTTTATCAAAAAATGGATAGAAAATTAAGTAAAATTCACTTAATATTAATATGAAATGTAAAGGATAAAATAATAAATCTATATTCATAATAAATAAAATACCTCATCTTGATATTATGCCCGACTAAGTCTTATATTACTTTATTGGGAGTAAAATTCATAAAACTAAGTGTTTGACCAACCCTCATTAACACAATTAATTTTTTAATGGAGTTCTTATGAATATTTTTGGTTGGATTAACAAATTTACACCAAGAGATTTATCCCTATATAAATTTGATGTAAATTGGAAGCAAGTGTTGATTAAATCTAAGTAAGGGTTTTGGATTGGGATTTCTACTCAAAAGATCAAAGAGCAGCAATCACACAATTAGAAAATAACTGACTATATAAATACCTTTGAGTAATTGACTAATCCCTCTTTTGGGTTATATGAATAGAAATATGGATCCTTTGTACAAGAATTTCTGAGAAACCATTCATTCCATGTCCAATGGCGAGGGCTGTTGGGACTTGATAAAATAGTGGGAGACTTAATTAAATCCATTATTTCTCAATAATTATAATCAAGTAAAGTACTAATAATATGATCTTTTATAATTGTCGAATGATATAAATTTCATCAACCACATTACCCCGTGATCAATTTTGGATAAAGATCATCTTATTAATGGAAGTAAGTTCTAATAATGGTTCAGATGCCTACGAGTTATGTTGTTCCATGAATGGAAATCATATTTTCTAGAATCCTCACTGCTTAATCTACCTTCTAAGGAGGAAAGTGATGAGAATTTTTCTATCTATGAAAAAAATAGAAACGTTGTTAATGTCTAATTTTTATTTATTTCATCAATGTCTAGAAAACTCATGAATTAATATGAGTACATGGATTATTATAGAATTATCCAACATCTTCATGGTCTATATAAAGAGAGAACTAGATAGAAATAGTTTGATATATATAAGGTTCTATTTCAAAGTAATCTTGGAGAAGGTGCACCATCTGTGCCTCATGTAGTCAAACTCATTGACTACATTGAGTGTCTAGAGGTTATATGTTTTAAATTTCATTAAGAACTATGCACCGATATCATTATATCTTTACTCCATCATAGCTTATTTATATTTATTGTTAATTTAAATATAAAAAACATAGAAAAAAATCTTCCAAATCTTCTTGCTCTTCTTCACCAAGATAATAAGAGGAAAAAGTGTAACAATCCTTCTAACCTTATATTTAATAAAAGTAAAGGGAAGATTAAGAGAGCTACATCTAAATATTCTTCAAAACTCCCTTCCAAGAAGAGAAGGATCAAGGGATACGCAATGGAATATGATACTATCCATTTCGCATATGGTAGGAAGGGCTACTGGAAGAAAAAATTCACCCAAGAAAAGTAGATAGGGGATGCTTCAAGTGTGTTTGTTATTGAGTGAAATTTAAATATTTATATTAATTGGTTATTAGATATAGCATGTGGTGCTCACATATTTATTCAAATATAGGAACCAATTATATTCTAAAATATTGCATGAGGTGAGGCAGACCTATGGGCATCAAACAAATCCAAAATTACTATTGTGGCTATTGGGGACTACCACCTCTTGTTGCTGATAAGAATGATCTTGATTTTAAAAAACTTTTATTATGTTCCATATACTACCAAAAACATTAATTTTATATTTAGAAATTATATAAATGGATTTATTTTAAAATTAGGTAATAAATGTTTCTTCTTTTATAAGGATAACATTTTTATAGTAGGGAACATTTATATAATGGTCTTCATGTGATGGATTACATGAACTAGGTAATGGAAATCAATAAAAAACTACATCACATGACTCATAGCACACCCAAATATGGATTCATATTCTTGGAGATGTAAATGAAAACTTTTTTAAAAACTTACACCAAGATTTATATTTATATTCTATTAAACAAAAACCACTTAGTGTATGTCATACATATTTATAAGGGGAAATGGCCAAATCCTGATTTATTATAAAAGGTGAATGGTCCTAGGAGATTTTTGAATTAGTTCATACTGATGTGTTTAGACTATTTATAGTTAAATTAATGGGTGTCCACTCATAATTCATAAATTTTACTGATGATTTATTAGACATGGATATGTCAACCTCCTGAGTTATAAGTCATATTCTTTTGATAAATTCAAATAATTTAATAATCATGTTGAGAACTAGCTTGGTAAGAATATTAATAAACCCCACTCAGAGTATGGTATAGAATATTTTAATCAATAAATCAATAATTATTCATAGTAATTTATGATTCTATCTCAAATCACTCTTCCCAATACACCTTAGTGGAATGGTGTTAGCAAAATGAGGAATTTCACCATTTTAGACATGGTGAGATCAATAACGAGTCATGTGAATATTCCTCTATCCTTTTGGGTATACATGTTACAGACAACAACACATATACTAAACCACGTTACAAAAAATGGTATTCTATATGAACTTTGATGTGGAAGAAAATTCATGTTGTTGAATTTACATGTGTGAGGTTGCAAAGAGTTTGTTAATTCCTCTTTAGGAAAAAAACTTGCACTTTGAGGTACAAAGTGTACATTTATAAGATACCCAAATTAAATAAGGGGGAATTACCTATACATACCTTTAGAAAAAAAATATAATATTTAAAGATATGCTATATTTTTTGAGAGGGAGAAAATATCTAAAAGTGTTTGTTGGAATAAGATTTACTTTGATGAAGTTTAGGCTCAAGGTACATAAGATTTGGCATAGGAACAAATTCCATAAATCCCTATGGAATAAGATGTTTTAAAGACACATGTACTATATAGGAGTATAATAAAGGTTAGATGACATAAAAAAATATTGTTTTCTAGTCACCAAGGATGGAGAATCGTTATTAGTGGATAACAATGATCCTATAACCTACAAGGAAATAGTAAGTGGAACAAAATTTTCCAACTGGAAAGAAGCTATAAATTATAAAATGGATTACATGTACCAAAACCAAGTATGAATTTTGGTAGATTCCTTATTGTATATAAATATTGTTGGTTTGAAATGGGAATTCAAGTAGGAACTGGTCATGGATTGTCAAAAAAATACTTATAAGTCATGACTGGTTTCAAAAAGGTTCAAACAAAATCAGGGCAGAGACCATGATAAAACCATTTTCCCTGCTTCCATGATGAAATCCATCAGAATTATACTTACCATTATGCATTACCATGACTATGATATTTGTAAAGTAAATATAAAAATACCCATCCTTAATAGTAACCTTAAGGAAGATGTCTATATGACACAACCCAAAGGATTTTTGACACAAAAGGATGCCAACAAGGTAAAAAAATGGTAAAGATCCATTTATAAATTAATGAAAGCATCCAGGTCATGGACCATTAAATTTTGTGAAGTAATAATATAATTTGGTTTAATAAAGAAGGAATAAAGGTCTTGTGTCTATAGATGGTTTAATGGGAGTGTATTCATTTTCTTAATAGTTTATATTGATGACATAACACTTTTTAAAAACGAGATACCACTATCACAATATGTTAAAGACCAGTTAAATATATTCTAACTCATTAAAGAATTAGGTGAATCAACATATATTATTGGGATCAAGATCCATTGTGATAGATCTAATAGGCTACTTGTTCTAATTCAAGGTATACACATTGAAAATATAAAGAGATTAAGTATGAAACAATATAATATAGGATTATTTATAATATCACATGGCATTCATATTTCCAAGAAAATGTATCCCTAGACACATGAGGAAAGGAAAAGGATAGAAAAGACTCCATACATGTAATTTATTAGGTCAATCGTGTATGTCATTATATATACTAGGCTAGATGTTTTATATGCCTTAAGTGTGCTAGGAAGATATCAAGATGATCAAAGTGAGAAACATTAGATGGTAGTCAAGATTAACCATAAGTATATGAGGAATACTAAGAATATATTCCTAGTCTATATAAGATATTAGGAACTAGTCATTAAAGGATATACAAATTCTAGTTTCCAAATATATCAAAACTATATGAAATCATAGACAAGATTCATCTCCACTCTCAATAGAGGTGTTGTGAACTGAAAGAGCACAAATTAAGCTTTGTTCATAGATTCTATAATAGTTTTTGAATATATTGTGTCATTTTATATAGCTAAATAAGTAGTTTGGATACACAAATCCATCTAAGATATTTATACAAGACCTATAGGTAATGATCATATCACACTCTATTATGATAATACTATAGCAGTAACCCTTGTAAAAAAGCCAAGGATACATCAGTGAACAAAGAAGATACTTCATCAGTATCATGTATTAATGAATTTTATAAAAGATATTAAGTTAGTATGAGAAGAATATCCATGGATGACAATGTATCATACCACTTGACTAAATCCTTAACACAGCAGAAACATGATAATCATGTGAGGTATAATGCACTGCATTTCATAGGAAATTGGATCTAGTCCAAGTGAGAGACTTTTGAAGTTTGTGTTCTAGAACCAATTGTTTTTACATTATATTTCATGTATATTTGAAGAAATGAATATTAATAAAACATATTATTACATATTTTTAATTATTCTGAGTGACCTTAATGTAAAAATTTCCTAGAGTATCTTTCACACTAATAATATCACAATAGTTCCCCTCTGTGATGAGAACCTTGAAATAAAATTAAGATATTATTAAATATATTTATTTGTTCAGATAAAATAATATGATGGGACACATAATTTTTACTATCAAGTGTGAGTAATCATATGTAGATGATACATCTTCTCATGAAGTTTTAACTTGGTAATCTCCATGACAATATATTATGAGAAAATAAGCACCTATTGGAATTCCATATGTTTATGTCATTAGATATTATAATTTGTGAGAATGTGTAATGGACCTTTGACATTAAGATTATTATTAATCTTAATTTCTACGTGCATAATTTGATGTCTGATCAAAACCATGATCCCATATGTTCACAGGAAGTAGGACATGTTGGGTTCATCACAAATGAGATATTATTAATTAGTAAGTCAAGTAAAGATTTTCCCTTATATATTAATGTAATTTGATATATAAAACATTTTATTGAAATGAAACCATCACATTAAATTCCATGACCATGGTGTAATAATTATTTTATTTTAAATAGTCAAAGAAAGATGTATCAAGAACATATATAAATCCCTAAAAATCTTGATCTTTAATAAAAGTATTATTTTTCCTCTTGTTTGTTGTTAGTCCATATTAGAAGAGTTTTGGAAGTAGTGGATGGTGTTTTGGAAATCTTTATGCCAAAACAAGGAAACTATATCATTGCATTTAGGACCATTCCACAAGAAGGTGGTTGTGCCGTATAGGACATGGCTGCATCATAGTGAGGCTTCTCATTAGAGAATTAACCACAGTGATAAAGACCAAGACGTAATGGATGTTTCCTTATTAGTTACATATGGTTAGATAGTCATTGATCTTTAAGAGTTTTAACCTAAAATGGCCATTAAATACTTGAATTTAGGGATTCATTTTGAATTGAAAGAGTTCTTTAATTCAGAATTGAATAGGGAATTCAAGAGGCCATAAACGAAGGCCTTATATGTAGGTTGATCCCTCCATATTCCTTGATTTCTATCTTAATTCAAGGAAATAAAAAACTTTAAAGAAATATAAAACTCTAAAGTACTAAAAACTCACCTCCAAACCATAGAACCAACCTCTATGTCATAGTGGCTTGCATTGCAGATTGGTTATTTGCTGCAACCCTCATCTTTAGGCATGGTGGTTTCTTAGGGTGAACTTGTACACTATGTTATTCAACCATATAACATGGTATCCTTATCTTAGTGAAATTTTTGTCATGGTGTTTCTATCCTACACTGTGGTGGTGCTTTCCAACACACCTATATGCCATAGTTCATAATATGCATTATTAAGGCCCCTAGTTCTCTAACATCACTTCTTCTCCCTCTTTCCTCCATCCTTGCGGATCCTTTTTTATGAAAATAGACCAAGGGTAAGTTATTATCGATCCCTTTGGTCTTAGTATCTCCTTTACTTTTCTATAACCCATGAAATGTTGGTTTGGTATGGTTTCTATGAAGTTTTTGTGGGTGATCATGTTTCGGTTGGTGAAAATGTGGTTTAGGTGATGATACCTTCAATAAAACTTGACTTTGACATAGAAATCAAAAAATTAGGGTAGGAATTTTCTTCCCTCTTGGGATCTCAATTACACATATTTCCATACCATTATTATATGTTGTCTTATTTGATATCATGCTTGATTGTGATTGCATGTGGGTGTGTGTGTGTAGCCTATGAGTCCCATTGAGATATTTTGATTCCATGAGTGAAATTAGTGTAGCTTATTTCCATGTTTTATTGTGATCACATGATGTTATTTGTGTTGTTATATACTCATGATTATATTCTATGATTTCCTGTGTGCTCACCCTTTTTGTGTGTTACCATGCCATGGTAGTTGTGAGTGGTAATTTAGATAAGTTGATTGTCATGAAATATTTATCCCCTAGAGGGGGATTGTAATGATTTGAGACTATGGAAATGAGGGAACTAAGAACATGGTGGAGGTATGAGGTAGCCATGGTGTCATGTCAAGGTTGCACTTAAGATCAACTTTATTTTCCAATTTTTAATTACTATGAGGTATCTTGTTCAATGTGATCACATGATATTCTTGACTAGTGGATGCTAGGTGACATGGTTCTCTTGAGGGATAAATGATGCCAGGTATCATGAGTACACAATATCATAAGTATAGCATACATAGTCTAGTATGGTTATTAATGACATCTTCCATTATTTTACCAAAATGGAGTCAATTCAAGTATGGTTGGTGGTTCATGGAGGTTTGGTTAGCGTGTGACCTATTGTTTTTGGATTGCATGTTTATGCCATTATAAATTTATTATTACTATCAAATTTACTTATATACTTGATTTTTTTAGGTAAGGATGAATTGGTGGTGTCTTACTGAGTCTCGTACTCACACCCTACTCAAGAATTTCAATGTTCTTGTAGATTTCTTGAGGGATATGAGGAAAGGGAGGGCCCTATAGTGGACAACTAAGCAGAGGTGGACGGAGCTAGCAGTGGACTGATACAAACCCCGGTAGACCCATAGTTCTTTACTTATTTATCCGTTTTATTTAATTTGAACATGCTTCTATATTGAGTATATTTTATTTATATTAAATATATTCCATTTATTTAGTTTTTCATGATTACTCTAAAGATTTATTATTTTCTTACTATTATTATTGATCCGTTTCCATGTTACATAGGGAATAGTATCCCCATCGATGGACTTAGACCCTTGCTACTAGTTGGAAACCTCTTTTGTATGGGGAGGTATGTTTGAGGTTACATAACACCTTATCTCAAACCCTTTGGTTCATGTTGGGGTGTTAGAAAGTGGTATCATAGCATCAACACTCACAAAATTTTTCATCTATTTCCTTGATTTTTGGATAGGGTAGATAGGAGATAGAAAATTGGGACCTGATCAGGGGATCTATGACAGTACATGGATAGCACTACATAGTGTACCTTCGAGGTAAAATAAACTGGAAAGTTATGTTTTGTTGTTATAATTGATTAAACTCACATCGGGTGATGAACATGGTGTTGATATGTGATTTATGATATTTTGAAGTTGTTCATGAATTATGACTAGACACATAGGTACACATGTCATATATATATCTATTATTGTGATGCCTAATAGTTCTTTAATTAGATGTATTGATTGCACTATCTGTTCATGATAGTATCCTTGATTGTGTGATATATCTATGTTTTCCATGCTATTGTGATATATATTATTTGGAATTAATTAGTTTAATGAAGCATGTTTTTGTTTTAGTATATATATGGTTATTTTAACTAATATTTAGGGACATGTGCAAGGTTAGAGTTAGGAGGGATATACCTTGGGTTGAAGGTTTAATTCAAGGATAACCTTCTATGATCCCATATACTGGTTAGGATATGTTTATATTTTTAATTTTTATTCTGCTATAGAGTATTCCACCTTGAAAACATTCATTGGGACCGCTAGTTGAGCATGGTACTCCTAAGAACATTCCCACACCTACTCAAGTGGTTTAGGAAGTGGTTCCTTTCTAGCCGCCACCAAAATCCATGGTTGACTATTCCATGGATTTATATCTCCATACACCCATCCTTTTAGGTCACTGGTGAAACATAATATGTCGAGTATTGGATGGACACTATAGGAAGTATATTTAACCACATTGAGACATTTTCAGATATGAAGGTGAAGATGGAAGCATTCATCCTATAAGGACCCACTAAGAATTGGTGGGGGAGTTATGGTTTAGGTCGGTTGATGAGAGGTAATATCATGTGAGGTCTTCAAGGACTTGTTATTAAGATAATTATTCCTCGACACAATGAAGATCGACTGAGAACAAGAGTTTATGGAATTGTTATAGGGATCTATGATAGTATTATCATACTCTACTTGCTTTATTGATCTCCTCTATTTCACACCACTTATGGTCGGTAATGAGGCTCATAAGGATATGAAGTTAGAAATCATAATTCAACTTGACCTTAGACAATAGGTTTAGATATTTAAACAAGCTTATTACCCATAGGTTTTGAGGAATTCCCTTACCAGTGAGAAGATTTTGGAGGATAGACGGGAAACTATTATTTTCTTTCCCATCACTACTCAGACTGGGGAACCTCCTTTTACTTCCATGAGTACCTTATCTGATGGAAGAAAGATGAAGTCCAAGAATATATAGTGTATTAGTGGCATGAATGTGTAGCAGAGCTTAGTCTCTTCAGTTCCATTGGGATGTGACCCAGTGTGCTTCAACTATGGGAAATTTGGACACTATAGCCAGGAATTCCCAGCACCCTAGAGTCAGTACTAGAAATGTAGTGGGATAAGATTTTTATAGTGGTTTTGTGCCAAATTTTAATCTAAGAGGGGGAAAAACCATGACCAGGGAGATATATATTTGACCAGGGTTCTCGATAGTATACACGTATGGGATATGAACCTTGGGGATAGGGTTTTATGGATGAGTCCAGTCACATCTATGTTATAGATTAGGCCCCACAATATGGTGTAGAGGGTCTATATATAGTTTGAGATATGATTTATTCACATCCACCTTATCTAATACTTTGTTCAATTATGGTTCTTCTTATTATTTTATTTTTGCATAAGTTATTGTCGGACTTGACTGAATGGTCAAGCAATCCTCTGAACTAGTCTCTCTTGATAAACCTTTGGGCACAAAATTGGATCATATACAGTGATGCTAATACTTTAATATAGTTTCTATAGGCTATGTACATAAGTGGGATTTCATGATTTTAGAGATAGTGACCTTTTATGTGATGCTCAGCATGGATTGGATGACTAGATTTTGAAATCACATTAACTGCTATCATAGACATCTGTCCTTTACTTCACTAAAGGGAGATATATTCCTAATTTCTAGAGAGTGGGAATTGGGATTAAGCAGAGTTGGACCAAACCTGACTTTACTTGGTATGATCATCGCATAGATGGAAGGCTTGGCTCTCTTTGTAGGATCATCGATAGTCCTCTCATATTTTCCTCCAATCATGGATCTTTATCAAGATGTATTTCTAGATGATTACATAGGACTTTATCTAAATAGAGGGGTTGACTTTGAGACTGATCTCATAGTGTGTGAACAACCCATTTAGATACCCCCATATTATATGGAACCAACTAAACTAAAATAGATCAAGGTGTAATTGGATGACTTGGAGTGTAAGGGCTTTATCATTCCAAGTACTTTATCATGGGGTTCACCTATGTTGTTCTTCAATAAAGTAGATGGTAGTCTTTGAATTTGCATTTATTTCTAGAAGAAGAACTAGTTGACGATGAAGAACCAATATCCCTTGCCTAGGATTGATTATATTTTCGATTAGCTATGAGTGTTGGGAAAAAAATCCCTCAAGGTATCATTGAAGCATTTTTGAGGTGATTGTGTTTGTTGACAAAGCGGGCCTCTATGTTGTGTTTGTTCACAAAGTAGACCACGATGTATAATTTGTTGATAAAAGGGGTTTAAATGGTGATTTTTTGAGTTCCATAGATATTTTTGACAACCTATGTTGAAAAATAATGATGAAAATAGAATGGATGATCTAGATATAGTTTAAAAAGAACAGATCATAGGTGGTGCCGTTTTCCATCATTTTCCAAAATTTGGGGCCTCAAAATTGGAAAATAGATAAACATGTCATTGGTAAAGTAAGTTGCGTGCAAGATCTAGGTTGGTTTGGAAACTTGCGCACAAGGCATGTTTTAGGGTCATAAGGTGGAAAAATGGAAAAGGACTATGGTGCAAAAAATATTTCAACATGCGAGCGAAATAATTGAAGATGCTCGAAAGATTTGAGGATGTGTGTGAAAGATGAGGTTGAACGAAAGAAACATGCATGCTCTAGGTGACACCAAATGAGGTTTTAGGTGCTACAAGAGGATCTTTCATGATGTTTAGGAATCTTGTGTGCAAGTCATGATTCACGGTCAAAACATCAAAAAATGGACAAGAAAGAAAGTGAGCGAAAGATTCCAGAAGTGCGTGAAAGATGAGGTTGGCGTGAATGAGACTTACGTGCCTAAGGAAAATTCAAATGGGTTTTTTTACGACAAATCAGGACCTTGCACGACACATCTGGGTTTTTGCACTTAGGGATCAATGAGGTCTATAAATAAGAGGCGACCCCTCGCACTGTAGCAGCTCGACACTTAGAGAAAATATGAGCACCGGGCCGCGTAAGAATTTTATGCAAAGGGAGCTGCGTGAATGATTTTGAGTTTCATGCATGATAATAAATTTTCACTTAAGATTTGAGTTGTGTGAAATATTGAAGTTGCGCACAATGGGTGTGTTGTGAAAAAGTGGAATCTTGAACACAAGGCATTATAGTTGCACGCAAGACATAGAAAGGGTTGTGCGAAAGATTTGGGGTTTCTCGGTACACTCGGTGAAAAGAGAGATTCTTCTGTGGGTGAAAGTTGGACGTCAACATAGCATCTATCAACAGTTAAATACGAATATTTCATTTGAGATAATGAAGAGACCTATATGTCAATAAATTATGAGTGGATCTTCTGAAGAATCAATGAGAACACTTCAGTTGAGAGGGCAATGAGCTTTCATATCATGATTTGTTGTAAACCAGGAGGGATAGTGAGTCCGCTTAAAACTTGTAAACAGCAGTGTTCTTATAGTGGAATTGGTACATCGGCACACTGCCAGTGTATTCTCTTTGGACATAGCCCAGTTAAGGTGAATAAAGTAAAAAATTGTGTGCCCTATTCATGCTTTAAGGTTCATTCATACTCTGCAATGGGAAGGAGAGGGAAGAGGGTTTTGTCTAACAGCAAAACAAGATAAAAAAAAACAGTTGATTTAATATGTCATAACCTGATTCACCCCCCCCCCCCTCAGGGAATCTATCCTAGTGAACCTAACAATGATCTTGATGGTTCTCCAAGATATATCTTCAATTGGGCTATAATTAGTTGTGAGTTAGATAGGATTAAATTCTAAATATGTTGTTTTGGAGTAAGTACAGACTATATGAGTACTTGGTGATGTTTTCAGGTTAAAAAACTAGATGGCACTGCTCATATCCCCCATGAGTAAAATATTACACCTATACCTAGACTCTATCATCATGGTGTTTTTTAGAGACATCCTATTCTACTCTCCAACACTAGAGTAGCATGCTATACATCTAGAGATGGTCATGAGTATGCTTCGAGCACACCAAATTTATGCCAAGTTTTTGAAGTGTGTATTTTTTATTTGAGAGTTGAATTTAATAGGAAATGTGGTGTTCAAGATAGGAATATTTGTAAACCCAGATATGGTAGAGGCACTGATGCCTCGGAAACATCCCCAGAATGTGTTTGATATTAGGATCTTTTTGGGTTTAGTGGGATATTATCAGTGGTTAATCTAGTAATTTTCCCAACTATCAGCACCCATGAAAGAGATGACAAATAAAGGATTGATTTTCTAATGGCCACAGTGAATGTGCATTACTTGATCTAAATATAAGGTATAAGACAGATCCAATACTTTTACTTACTAAGCCTGGGATCGGTTATATAGTGTACTGTCATGCATCAATCATTGTTCTTGGAGTGGTACTGATATAGAGAGAGAAGGTAGTAGCCTATGGGCTGTGTTAAATACAAACCCATGAGATAAATTTCATTATATATGACTTGGATATGGAATTTATGGTTCCCACTCTGAAGTGTAAGATACACTATCTCTTGGGTGAGATATTTTTTATTTACACAGACCACAAGAGCCTTTGTTATATCATCACACAGAGGGACCTAAACCTGAGATAGAGGTAATGGGATGGATGTTTGTTGATGTAAGACTTTGAGATAGTATATTCAATGAGGAAGGGTATCTTTGTTACAAATTATCTTGGATGTATGATATGAGATGGGAATAATATTTATTAGAATACTTTAGAGGAATAGTGGTTCTTGATAATCTTGTTAGTTGATTAGAGGATGGATACATTTGAGGATCAAAGATATGTGACTTGTGATCCCTTAAAAGTCACAACTTCTATTGTAGACCAGGTAAAGGATGGGTAAGAGTCAAACTTAGAGTGTGGTGTGATGATGGAACAACTGGTTGGAGGTTATATGATACTTGAGTGGTCTTTGAGAAATAATGATGTAATCATGGTACATGGGAGAGTAGTTGTCCCTTATTCCATCATATAGAATCTGGAGAGATATTATCATAACTATTTATAGGAAGTGAATCCTAGATAAATTAATATGTACCATAAATTTAGGTGATCGTTATGGTGTCTTGGGATGAAGAGAGACATTTTAGGGTTTATCTATCAATGACTTATCTGTGTGAGGGTGAAGGTCGAGCACCAATACCCGTGTGGGTTGATCCAGCCACTTATAGTGCCCATGTGGAAGTGGGAGGATGTACTAATGTACTTTTTATGAGGTTTACCAGGACCCAATGATTCATGACACTGCCTATATTATTTTTGACTTGTTGAAAAAGGTTTCCCTCTTTTTATCAAACAGGGAGACTTAGTATGTTGATTAGTTGGGAATGCTCTACATATGTGAGATAATATGATTACATGGAGTTACCTTGAGAATTTTTTTAGATAGAGACACATGTTTTACATCATTTTTTTAGTAGGGATTGAACAATTCCCCAGGGACTCAGTTAAGATTGAGTACAATGTAGCATCCACGGACAGGTGGACAATCCAAGCGGACAATGTGCATACTAGGGGATATACTTTGAGATTGTGTCTGGACCTCTAAAGAGCATGGGATGATCACCTAGGCTTTGTTGAGTTTTCATAAAACAAAAATTAATATGATTCTATTTAGATGTCAACTTATGAGGATCTTTATGGGAGGTTGTGTAGTTCATTATTCTATTGGAATTTGGTAGGTGGTGAAGTACTTGTGAGCCAAATCATGGTTCAGGAGACCTCTAAGAGAGTGAAGATGACTTAGAAGAGGCTGATCACTGCTCAAAAAAGACATAGATCTTATTCCAAATGTAGTATTAGGACTTTAGAGTTCATTGTAGGTGATAAAATTTTCTTGATAATAACTCCTCGGTTAGCAAACAGAAATATGAGGAAGTAGGGAAAGTACCTCAATTTTTGTTACCATTTGAGATCACTGAGCATGTTGGGATAGTGGCATGCCATTTGAAACTTCCTCATCATTTTGGAGGTATACACAACATGCTCCATATGGAACAACTTCTGAGGTACTCACCTGACCTTGAATACATTACCGAATGTGAGGATGCTTATATGGAGATTAATGCTATTTATGAGGAGAATCTGGTGTGGATTATAGACTAGGGTGATAAATTCCTTCAAAGGAAGATGGTACCTCTTTCCAGGATTTAGTGGTAGTATGGGAAGATTTAGAAGGAGACTTGGGAGGGACCTGAGGATACTTAATATCCATGGCCTGAGTTGTTCAACTAGTACCCCTAGAGATGCTTCTTAAGGATGATAAGTATTTAAAAGTGGATAATTGTAAAGACCTGTAATTATTGATCTTGAATAAAAATATTTTTTTCCTATTAGTTTTTATTAATCCTTGCGTGAAGAGTTTTTCGAGGATTGAATGGTTTTTTGGAATGATTTATTACAAAATAAGTGTCACTACACCATAGAACTTAGTACCATGCCACAAGAAGGTGGGTATGATATAATGGATTTGGCTGCGCTGTATTGAGGATACTCATTAGAAGATGCATCATAGTGATATAAACCACACTATAATGGTTGTTTCCATGTTAGTTATAGATGGATGGCCAGCCTTTGGTCTTTGGGATTTTCAGTATTAAATGGACATTACATACTTGAATTCATGGATTTTTTTGAAATGAAGTATTTTTTAATTCATAATTGAAGATGTAATTAAAGAGGCCATAAACAAATTCCTTCCACACTGTTTAAGCCCTCTAAATTCCTTAATTCTTCTTTTCATTCATATAAATCCATAAATTCAAAGAAATCCATTACTCTGAAGGACTATAGACACACCTACACTGTATAGACCCAACCTCTATACTGCAACCACTCAGGTTTTAGAGCAGTTCTATGAAACAGCCCTCAACTTTACATTATGGTGGTTTCTCCATGTGAAACTCTACACCATGGTGGTTATCCCTACACTCTGTTGTTCTACTCACAATTCACCCTACACCTGGGTGTTTTTTCCTACACTGTGGTGGTGGTTTGTAGCACACCTCCATGCTCTAGCTCATGCCTTGGATTGTGGAGAACCCTAGTTCTCTAGAAGCACTTCTACTCCATCCTTGTAGACCCCTTTTGATGACAACCGTCTTTGGGTATGTTTGGCTCCACCCATTATGTCTTGGTATCTCCATTCATTTCATTAGGATCCATTCCATGTTGGTTTGGGACTAGTTCTAGGAATAATTGGTGGGTAATCATACAATGTTTGTTGAAAAAATGTTTTGGGTGATGAAACCTTCAATGAAACTTGATTTTGATGTGGACTTTAATGATTTATAGTAGTAATCTCCTTACCTCTTAGGTCTTCAATTACACATGATTTCATACTCTTATTTATGTTTTGGAATATTTGATACCATGGTCCACTTGAGGGATAAATGAAACTAGGTAGCATGAGAATATGAAATAATGAGGAAATTGTATAAGAGAAAGTTTGGTTATTACCAAAATTTTCCTTTATGTTACTGGCATATAGTCGAAGCAGATATGACTGAGGGTTCATGGCAGCTTGATTAGTGCACAACCACTTAGTTTTAGATTGTGTTTTTATGACACTATGAATTTATTATTATAATGGTATTAAATTAAATACTTGAGCACATTAGGTAAGGATTCATTGGTGGTTCCTTGATGAGTCTCGTACTCACACCCTACTTGGTCATTTCGGTACACTTTTATATTTCATGGGGGATATGGAAAAGGGAAAGGGACCTATAGTGGACAACTAATCATAGGTGGATAGAACTAGTAGTAGACATGGACAAACTCTGATGGACCCACAATTCTTTATTTACTTATATATTTTAATTACTCTAGTCATGCTGCCTCATTGAGGTTGTTTTATTTATATGAAATTTATGCTATTTATTTGGATTCTCATGATTAATCTAATATATATTATTTTATTATTGTTATTATAGATATTATGACATGATACAAAGGGTATAGTCTCCCCATTTAAAGACTCAGACCCAGGATTCTAGTTGAAAACCTCTTGAATATGGGGAGGCATGCATGAGGTTATGTAACACCCAGGATTAGACCCAGTGGTTCTGGTTGGGGTGTTATAACATAAGTTGATGAAACTTGTATGTGACATGCTTGATGAGATATTGTGAAAATGAATTATATTACACGATAAATATTTGAGTGTGGTTGTTGATGTTGTGATATTAACTTCTTTCCCTTAGGTTACTTAACCCATTACTAGAAAGTAATATTGGACTTTAGGCAAGGACACCTAATTCCAATGAGAAATAATTCAAGAGTGTCACATGCTAAGTATTTTTTATCTCAATTAAATTCTATTTTATTTCATTTTTGGAATAAGTATCACTCTCAATACTAAGTAATAATTTTATTTAGAATTTATTCATAAAAAATATTTGCAAGGTAATAAATAATTATTTATTCATTGATAAATAATTTATTTAATTAAATAAATATATATTCACCAGATTGTGAATGGAATATTTATTTTATTTATTGAATATTTAAATATTTATTCTCTAGACTGTAAATAGAATATTTATTTTCAAATAAATATTTAATTAAAATATGTATTTGGGTATTCAATAAATGATGATGAGGATGAGAAGACCAAGATCGTGTTTGGTGGTAAATATTAATTTTCAAGTCAGTAAAATAATATTTTTCATTGCACCGTGTAACTCATGGAATAGAATAATAAAAATAATATTATTATATCTAATGAGGTAAGACACAGTTTATTATATTATTTGAAGGGTCATCAGGCAATTAAATAATATTTTGGCATAACCATAACTCTATAAATAGATTGATATGCCTATTATGTTGGGTTAATCGATAATTAAAAATCATTGTGAACAATAGATTTTTCCCTAGGTTCTTCCTCCTCTCATTCTCTCAAAAACGATCAGAGAAAGAGAGAATCCTTCAAGCCTGAAGGAACTAAAAGTGATCAAGAAAAACAATATAAGATGATAGATCCACCACACTAGTACCTTAAAATCTATCAAGGTTGTTTGGATATCAAAGGACCATGTGCGGATCACCTTTAGAGGAGCTCTATATTGGGCCCTTCCTACACAAGGATGGTCACCCGAAAAAGGGATTCAGCTGATCAACATTTTCATCAAAGAAATATCCTATGAGTGAAGGTTCTAGATGTAGAAGAAGCACCTGGTGGGAAAATAACCATCAAGATTATTTTTATGATTTTATGGATCATTCACCAACTGTGAAAACAATAAACTTTATGTCCAATTTATTTCCATTGAATATTTACATAGAATGACCAAAACCCAAAGAAAATATTTTTCATGTAAAATTTAAAATTAATTTAATAAGATTGGAAGATAGGTAATTGTGTCTTAGGATATTTCTTAGATGATTTTTTTGATAATCTAAAACCTATTTCCAAATTACTATTGTTGTGTCGGGAAGACCTAATTTAGAGCGCCTCTAGTGGTGATCCACACATGGTTCTTTGATCTCCGAACAACACCAATGGATTACCAGGTGCTAGTGTAGAATATTGATAGTCTTACATTATTAGTCTTGGTAACTTCATGTTCCTTTTGACTTGAAGGAATCTCTCTTGTTCTTCTCATTTTTGAGAGGATGAGAGAAAGATGAATATAGAGAGAAATATTTTGTGCGTAACAATTATTAATTCTCAATTAACCATACACAATTGATACAATAATCTATTTATAGAGTTGGGATTTATGTTAAAATATTATTTAATTTCACAACAACCCTTAAATAATATAATAAATCTTATCTGAACTCATATCATATAATAATAATAATAATATTATTATTATTATTATTATATGGAATGTATTAATTGATTCAAAGATAAATATTATTTTACTTTCTTGGAAATTAATATATATCACTAGATATGATCTTGGTCTACTCATCCTTCTCTATATTTATAGAATAACTAAATAAATATTTTAATTAAATATTTATTCATAAATAAATATTATATTCAGAGTTTGGTGAATAATTATTTAAATATTCAATAAATAAAATAAATATTTCATTCACAGTCTGGTGAATAAATATTTATTAAATATTTACATAATTAAATAAATTATTTAATAATATATAAATAAATATCTATTACTTTGTGAAAATTTGTGATCAATAAATTCTAAATAAAAATTTTCCTCAGTTTTGAGAATAATATTTATTTCAATAATTAAATTCAAATATAATTTAATTGATATCAACAAAAACACTTAATGTGAAACTATCTAGGATTCTTTCTCATTGTAATGAGGTGGAATTTCCTAAAGTACAAGATCCTTATCTAACAAAGGGTATAGGAACCCAAGAAAAAAAATCTAATATCACAATTTCAAAAACCACATATAAATGTTGACTTTGTAAAATAATCCCTTTGTCACAATATCTCATCTCGCAAGTTCTACAGTAATGTCATCAACCTGTTTTGCTGATACATATTTCTTTGACTGTCTAAAATAAAATCACCGTGGTCATGGAATTTAATATGACAACTCCATTTCAATAAAAGGGACAAGATACCAAATTCTATTAATATAGAAGGGGAAAATCCTTCCTCAACTTATTAATTAATAATATTTCATTCGTGATGTACCCAATGAACCCTACTTCCCCTGAACATATGGCATCATGGGTTTGGTTAGTATATCAAAGAATTCTACTAATGAGAAACATTAATAATAAAATTAAAGCCTAAGGGCCATTAAAAATTATCATATATAGGAATATCCAATGACACATAACGATGTAGAATTCATAAAGGTGGTATAATTCTCAAAATCTCTCATCCAGTAGATTACTAGGTGTGAACTTCCTGAGAATAAGTCTCATATTCTTATGAGTACTTGTAATTGATAATCAACATTATATGTGTTCCATCATAGGTTGTTATCTGACCATAGAACTATATTTAAGAATATATCTATGGCATTTTAAGGTTCTCATCATAATAAGAAAATGCTATGACCTTATCAATATGATAGATAGTATAGGGCATTATTAAATTAAAGTAATGTAGAATAATAAAAAATATGTAATAACATTTTTTTTAATATTCTAATATTTGAATATAATTGTAATCCAAATTACAAATAGTTTGATATAGAACACCAACTCCAATATAATCCCACTTGGATTAGAGCCAACTATCTATGACTTTCAGTTTTCTAGACCTCACATGATGATCATTTTTCTATTGAATCAAGGATTTAGTCAAGGGTTCCTCTATGTTTTCTTCTATGGATATTCTTCTCACTTTAAATTCACCTCTTTGAGAAAAATACCTCAAGAGGTAGTACTTTGAAAGTATACTCTTCATCTATTGATGTGACATTGGCTCCTTTGCAAGGGCAACCACTGTAATATTATCATAATAGAGTGTGAGATGATATTTACTATTAGGAACCACGTCAATCTATTATAAAAAGTTTCATATCAAAACTACTTCTTTAGCTACCTAAGATGACACAATATACTCAAACTCTAATATAAAATCTATGACCTTAGATTTATTTTAGCACTTGGTTCTCACAACACCTCCATTAAGAATGAAGATGTATCCCATTTTAAATTTATGATCATCTTGATATTTTTTATAAACTAGAATATACATATCCTTTAATATCTAGTTCCTCATCTCCTCCATATACCATGAACATATCCTTAGTACACCTTATATTTTGAAGGGTAGTTTTGACTACCATCCAATAGAGGTCACCTGGGTCAGCATGATATCTTCTTAGTACACTTAAGGCCTAGAAGACATCTAGTATAGTACATATCATAACATACATGAATAACCTAATCATTGATACATTTGGAATCCTTTACATACTTTGTCTTTCCTCATGTATCTGAGGTCACATTTTCTTGGATAGATGAATTCCATGTGACATTGGAAATAATGCCCTCTTAGATTGTTCCATACTAAATCTCTTTTGTATCTTCTTAGTATATATACCTTTAATTACACCAAGAATCCATCTGGATCTATCATGATGGATCTTGATCCCGAGAATATATGATGCCACACCTAATTCCTTCATGGATAAGAATTTACTTAACAATTATTTAACAAAATATAATACAGATATCTCATTTCCAATAAGAAGTTTGTTATCAACATAAAATATTATGAAAATGACTGCATTCCCATTTAAAAGCTTATACACACCGGTCTTTCATTCACTCTTTATAAAAAAAATTCTATTATGGCTTCATCAAACAAAATCTTCCATGATCTGGATTCTTTATTTAATACATACATATATCTTTGCAATTTTTGTACCTTCTTGGTATCCTTTAGAGTCACAAACCTTTTAGGCTGTGTCATATACACATCTTCCTAAAAGACTATATTATGGAACAATATTTTGATATCCATTTTCTAAATCTCATAGTCATTGTAATATGTAATGGAAATTATAATTTTGATGAATTTTAGCATTGAAAATAGTGAAAAGGATTTTTTGTAGTATATTAGTTAATGATGTTTGAACCATTTTGCAACCAGTCATTCCTTTTAAGTACTGACTTGTCCATACATGTTTAGTTTCTTCTTGAATACCTATTTACAATCAATAGACTTAACATCCACTAAATTATTTACCAAAATCCAGACATTGTTTTGGAACATGGAACCCATTTCATAATTCATTGCTTCTTTCCACTTGGAAACATCTTTGCCACTTACTACTTCCTTATAGGTTACAAGAACATTATTATCAACCAATAATGATTCACCATCTTTAGTGACTAAAAAACATATCTTTTAGGTTCTCTAACCTCTATTGTACACCTAAAAAATGCTTGTGTCTCCAGAACATCTTCTTCCATGGGGTTTTTTGGATTTCATTCATATTTAATCTCTTGTGTACCTTGAGCCTAGACTTCATAAAAGTCTATATGTCTCCCAATATATGTTTTACAGATGTATTATCTCTCAAGAAATATGGAATGTCTTTCCACTATTACCTTTTTATATGAGGGGTTGTATAAGTAGTATCCCCTTGTTTTCTTACGGTATCTTATAAATGTATACTTTATGCCTTGGGGTTCAAGTTTTTTCCCTAAATAGGCCTTAATAAATGCTTCACAACCCCAAACATATAAATCTGAAAGCATATATTTTATTCTAAACCAAATTTTATATCGAATAGCATTTGTAACTTTTTTTTAGTTCTTGGTTTAGTATATGTGTTATCATTTGTAACATGTATCTCTAAAAGGATAAAGGAAGATTTGAATGACCCATAATTGATCTCACCATGTTTAATAAGGTGTGATTTATCCTTTAACTCAAACCATTCAATGCAGGTGTGTAAGGATTTTTGAGTTAATATATAATCCCAAATCCCATAAATAATCAATGAAGTCTTGATTAAGAAATTTTGTACTGTGGTTTGAGAAGAGTTTCTTAATCTTCTTACCAAGTTGGTTATCAAATTCATTCTTAATTTCTTTGAAAGTAACAAAAGAATATGAATTATTCCTTATTAAGTATACATATACATATACATATATATATACTAAAATCATTCGAAAAATTTATAAAGTATGAATAACCGCCCCATTATTTTATTGGAAATGGTCCACACACATCGACCTGAAGTAATTCAAGAAGCTCCTTGGTCCTTTCACCTTTTCCACTGAATAGTGATTTGGTCATTTTTCCTTATAAACATGAATTAAATACACCAAGTGGTTCAAGTTTAAATTAATCTAAATATCCATCTTGGTGTAATTTGGTCAAATTATATTCATTTACACGACCTAGCTAGTTATTCCATAGTTTGGTGTGGTATGGGTCATGTGAAGTGGTTTAATTATAAATTTACATTACTTGATTTTTATAATACAACACATAAATATCCTTATTTAAATATACCTTATTATAAAAATGATATCCTTATAAAAGAAGCATCATTTATTCCCTAACTTGAAAATAAATCCATCTGTATCAAGATTGAATATAGAAATAATGTTTTTAGTAATAGATGGAACATAATAACAATGTATTAAAACCATGATCATTCCCATCAGCAAAATAATGTGGTAGTCCCCAATATTCATGATAGAAAATCTGGCTCAATTATCTACTCAAAAATCAACCTCCCCTTAGTCAATCTTTCAGAATCTACTTGATTCCTATATTTGAATGCATATGTGAGAACCACCTATTGTATCAAATACCTAATTTTTAGAAATAGATAGATTGTACTCAATGAAAAATAAACTTGAAGCTTCCCCTTTCTTCTTTTCTTGGGTGATATTTTTCTTCTAGTAACCTTCTTTCCACATGAAAAATAGATAGTATCATATTCCCTTGCTTTCACCTTTAGATTTTTCTTCTTAGAAGGGTGTTGCAAAGAATCTTTAAACTTAGATCTTTTCTCCTAGAATATCCTTTTATTCACCATATGGATGGAATGAGTTTCACACTTTGTCTCCATATCATCTTGGTGAAGCAATGTGAGAATATTAGGAAGAGACTTCTCTATGTTTTTCATATTGAAATTAATAACAAAGATGGAGAAGCTTTGAGGAAGTGAGAAAAGAATGAGATCAGTGTATAGTTCTTTAAGAAATTTAAAACCTATAACCTATAGAAACTCAATATATCTAGTGAGTTTTACTATGTGATCCCAGCTAGTGCACTTTCTCTAAGATTACTATGAAAGAGCACCATTGATATCTCATATCATTCATGTATATATATCTCCTAATATAGATCATATAGATATTAGAGCATGCTATAAGCATCCATGACATCATGTGACTTTATGGGTTCATTATAAATGGATAAAATCATAAAACAACAAATACTTACCATGTAGCTCAATTTTTTATCATATAAAAAAAACTCTTCACCACTCACCTTCTTTTCCGGAGGATCAAGCATAGAGGATTCCAGCACGAAATTTTCAATTCATGTCACCACACAACCCATAGGCATCTGAACCATTCTTGGAAGTTACTACCAGTAATAATATGATATTTCTCCAAAATTTATCACAAGGATAATTTGGTTGATAAACTTTCCATTATTCTATAATTATAAAAGAGCATATTATCAGTACTTCTCTTAATTAAAATTTATGTGAGATATAGTGAATTAAATTCTATTAAGTCTCACACTATTTTATTTAGTCCCAATAGTCCTCACCATTGAACTCAAAATGTATAGTTTCTTATACATTCTAGTTTAAAGGATCTATATTTCCCTTCTTATACACTAATAAAGGGACTGATCAATTACATGAAGGTATTTACTTAATATTAAGTTGAAATATTTTTACTTTTTATCCATAAATATTTCTTTTTTTCCTTTACATGTCATTTTAATATTAAGTGTATTTTACTTAAGTGATTAACCATATTTTGATTTAAAAAATTGTGCACAATCCATTTATTTAAATTCCATATTTTCATATTAGTCAATTTATTTATGTCATCATAGTCTTGCATCCTTAAAATAAATATTTCACAAGAAAAAAAATAGATTAATTAATAAATAACCCTATTACATGATTATTTAATAGTTGATTTATTTATAAGATAATAAATCAACCTATGACCTAGAAAAAAATCACTGTGTCGATCTTGGAGAGAGTTGTAGAATTCCATTTTCTACCTGTGTATCACTTAGGTTTATTTCATCTCAATTCCATCTTGGATAACATCCATGTGACTTGGAATTATCCTTGTATTACATATATTTATAAATCTCATGCAAGTGAGTGGAACGAAAGGATTGGTTGAATTACATAAACAACCTTAGGCATGAAAGTCCTATATAATAAAAGAGGTGGGATGACTTATAGGCCATCATATTTCATTTAATAATAAATAATTTTAAATTCATGTAATAAAATAAAATAAAATAAAACCAACACACATAGAAGTTTTTTCAATGATCAGGAATGATCATACACATGAAACAAATATGAAAATTACATTGTCTAGAATTCACTTCAATTAATTATTTATAATTAAGATTAACATGCTTGTGTTAATTAATTAATTAATTAAATATCTTTATCTTATTGACTATCCCAAGTCTCTTGGATATACCCATAATAAATTAATTCATGTAAAATAAGAAACATAATGAATTATTATAGATTATTAATATAAATTAATTAAGAACTTATTAATTCTTCAAACCTTTATTACATAGTCAAACACATCTGTTGCCAACAGTGTAATTTGGGTTTAATGTTGAGATTAAATATTTTAATGAAATTTCATTCTACCCTTTATTATGAGACTTCATGACATGTACTTATGATCTACACATCATGTTCCTTGACTTCTATATA
Source organism: Viscum album (assembly GCA_963277665.1). Taxonomy (NCBI): domain Eukaryota; kingdom Viridiplantae; phylum Streptophyta; class Magnoliopsida; order Santalales; family Viscaceae; genus Viscum; species Viscum album. The sequence goes on along the minus strand of OY728132.1, from coordinate 749,654,897 downwards.
TTTAGGATAAACACATAGGGCTTCATCGGGTATCTCATCCTAATTACATAGTGTGTACTTACTAGCTACACACTATGTGTTCTTCTTGATGTGTGTATGCATAACTCACCGTTGACTCCTCATGTTCTTTAGATGCAAAATAACACAATGTGTACTCTGGCTGCACACCGTGTGTTTTCATGGTTTTGTTCCCAACTAATGCACCGAATGAATCAGTGTGTTCTTCAAATGCGTAAATTAATGAGTTACACATCGTGTACACTATCTACATGACACATGTTTCATTAATTATCTAATTTTTTAGGCTCATAAAATTAGAAAATGTGTATTTGACCACACTGTTAGTGTAAATTTCAATGCTAAACTATATAGAATACATGATTTGTACACCAACTACATGCCTTTTAATTTGGAAATATGTGTTCCAGGTTGTCTTGGTCTACACACGATGTGCGATAAATACTCAACGTGTGATAGTTTCTTAACATTCCGTGTATCTTTTGACACGTCTAGGTGTAGTAGAATTGGATTCATGATGTGTAATCTAGATACACATCATGTAAATAAATCAACAAGCTAGAAACATTGGCACTTCCTAGTGTAATTTATGATCATTCTCTATATGTTCTTAGATTTTTAGAAAATATGAATCTTGAACATTGAATATTAAAATGTAAAAAACATGTTAAATAAACTTCAAATTAAAGAATGAATAATCTAGAAAAGAGAGATATAACCACTTTTTTTGATAATCAATAAAAAATCAAATAAATAATTATAAATTTAAATGTGACCACTCTGATACCACATGAAGGTTCCAAACACAGTAGAATCACCTGGTGGGTGAATAACCATTAAGCCTATTTTTCATATTTGATGGATCATTCACCAATTGTGTAAGATGTAAATGTCATGAACAGAGAATTTTTTCCATCAAATATTGACATAAAAATCCAAGAACCTAGAGATGATCTTTTTCACATTAAATATATAATTAATTTAATTGGATTTGAAGAAATGTTACATTGTCTTAAGATCTTTCTTTGACGATGTTATTGATCATCTAAAACCCCTTTAAAAATTTCTATAATTTCATAAGGAATATCCAAATTAGATCCCCTCAAGATGTAATCCACATGAGATACTTTTTTAACACCTTGAAATTTTATGAAATATATTTTTTTCAAATAAATCTAATTTGTTTGATAGATTTCATTGCATGCAACATTGAGTTTTAATAAACCACAATATAATATGAATATTATTATTTAAACATAAATGTTATAACATAGCCATTAAATTATATTGTATAAATATGAATAGAAAAAAAAATAAAATTAAATATAATGGTTCTGTATAAATAAAACATATTAATGAAATGTTCTTATTTTTTAGTAAAATATTTACATGCTTTGAAAATACATTTTTCTCAAAAAATGTTTTTATTGATTTTTTTGAACAACTAATAAAATTAATTTTTACTAATTTTATAAAATTTATTTTAAAAAAAATACATAATTTTTTTAATAAACATGTCAACATTTTCTAAGAGTTAATTTTTCATAAGTTTTGGAAAAAATTAATTTTTCGACAAATAGTGAAAAATACTTCTTTTTATTAAAAAATATCTTTTCATATAAAGCATTTAAAAAGTTACATATAGATTTAAAATGTTTTAAAAGTAAAATTAGTTCAATTATATTATTATTAATTTAATTTTTTATTGGAATCAATTTCATGTTAAATTTTGTTATAAAAAACTTTTACACTTATAAAAACCTTTTCTTTGAAAAAATGTTTCTTCGTCACGTCTCTGAGAATAATTTTAAATTAAATACTCCCACTTATGTGAATTTAATTTTAAAAAATTGATTCTATATTTGGAATAATAATAATAATTAATATTGTATAATATTTTTTTCATAATTTTTGTTTATAATTATTAGTAAAAATGGTAAAAATTAATTATCACCGTTGAAGCTAAAATGGGTTTACCGAAGGTTAAACTAAAACGATAAGGGTTAAAATGATCTAATTTTTTTCCATTTCCTATTTTTTGGTATTATTTTGACTTTATAAAATCTAAGGTTTGATAATTTTCTATTTGGACCCTTTTGACATGTGAAAAATGTGGGTATAAAATTTTATTTTAAAAAATACCAAGTGTGTCATATCCCTCACTTATAAAAGGGAATCCCCTCTCCTATCCTCTTAAAAATTCCAAATAATTTTGGTTAAGGAAATCCCTATCAAAATATATTAATTAATTCCCTTCCTATAGGAATTATTTTTTTTAATAAACCCTCCTAATATGGATTTTGGTACAAATATAAGGATGTTGTCTCAAGAAGATGTATCGTTCTTAACCGAGCATTTTTTTTATTTCTTCTTCCACCTCCTTAAAATATTATTCAACTATGTTGATATAATAAAATCATTATATTACATATAATAATATTTTATTTTGTTAATTGAATAACCTATATCCATATTCTCCTCTGTCAAATGGGAAAAAAAACCATTGATCATGTTTACGATGGACTACTGCCTCGTGAACTGATGTAATTTTTTTTCAACAATTGCGTTTAGAAAATGGAGATAATGATGGATTTGATGTTTATATATGAAATTAATGAGAAAATTATACTCATGTAATTATAATATAACATATACCTTCTTACCTTATAATCTTTTGGAATATGATAACGTCACTCGTGCATACGTGGAGACTACCGCCTCCACCAAGTGATGTGATTCGTTTTTCATTTTATTTTGACATAGATAGTAATAAGGATATATTTAATGAATATATATGATATATATGAAATAAAAATTATTTTTTAAAGTTTATATATTATTTAACTTTCTTTTGTTCCATAATATGTGAAAATGGAAATACTTCATGCATATATATGACCTACCGTCTCCATGAACAGTGTAATCCATTTTTCTATCTATAATTTAATAGATTAATATAAATAAATATATAATGAATATATATTAAATTTATATCATGTTTATAATTCTTTATATTATGGAACCATGATAAAATTAAAATGACCAAAAATACCAAACCAAAACATACAAGAAAAATGAAGCAGTTATTACTCGAAACATGATTTTAACAAGGAATTTTTAAGAAATGGGTAATAAAATGGAATAAGTAAATAATATATGGTGTGATATATATAATTATGGTTATGAAATTGATTTATAATAAACTTAAATTTATTATAAATTATTCTTTAATGTGTATGAAACAATTCAATACTTTATTATAATAAGGGATTTCTTGTCTCTCTTTTATTTCTAGGGGTTATATGTCATATTCACCACTAATTTATTTTTTTGTGGTTTATATTAACACTTTTCCGTGTTCTATCATTAATATAATTATTTTCATGATATTTAATTTTTTATATGATGTTATTCTTTAATTTTGATTACAATTCAAAAGTTTCGAAAGTCGTAATGGATTTTTAGAACACTTTTATTTTTGTAAGACACATTCTATATTCACCAATTGTTTCTTTTATGTGGTGTTTATACTTCCCATTAATGTATTTTTTATTCTAATCATGAAAATTCATTGGATTTAAATATCCTTATAATTTTATTTCTTTCATGTGGCTTATGATTCAAAGGTTACCAAAATGGTAAAAGATTTATGTTACAATCTCATTGTTTATAAATATTGTTTATGATTAAGTTTACAATGATAAAATATAATGATTTATATCTCAAGAAACTAATTAATTATTATCTTCTTCTTATTTATGTAGAATAAATTTTTCCCTTTCATTTTCCTCTCTTTATGTACTTAAGAGACCAGAAGAATTTTTTTAAGAATAATTGACTTTTTTCTCTTTGGTCAAAAATCCTTTTTGGTTCCATGTCAATGTTTTATAAAAATGTTTTAAATATTATAAAATTATTTTTTGTATACATTTTCACTAATTTTTTACTTTTTACGAATTTTTTTAAAAGTAATATTCTTTTCATTTTTGATATGAGGTACTTTTGACTTTCCACCTAAAATGTGAAAGGAATATTTGTTTTAACATGTACAAAATAAATGGGATTATCCACTATCATAACTTCTCAATTATTTAAATATTAATTTATAAGTTTATAAGGTAATTTTCAAATAAAATTTTTTCTTTAATATTTGGGAAATTTATATATTTTTAAGGAGTGATTTTAAAATGTAAAGGATATTTTCATCAAGAAATATTCCAAGTTATATTTTAAAATCATTTTCATCAATAATTAAATCCATTTATGTTACATAATATTTACTAGGGATATAATCCAATGATTCCATCCTTATTATTTCTTTTTATGGTTTATATTTATGATGAAAATATGTTTATTAAATCCATTCCTTTTCCATGGGTTATGCTATGATCAAATATTTATGAAGCTCGTTTCTTTTCCATGGGTTATACTATGATGAAATGTTTATGAAACCCATTTATTTTCATGGTTTTTGATATAATTAATTTTTTATGATCTTATGGTGATCATTTGTATGATTTTCATTATGTTTTCGGTGGGCCCAAAATTATATATCCCTCCAATGAATTTGGTAAAGATTAATATCACATGGGATAAACAGGAATAGAATGGGGAGTGAACCTAGTTCATTAAGGGAATCTATCCAGTATGATAGTATTTTTATTGAAATTTTAGTAATATTCTGATTTGGGGACTGAACCCATTCCACTATGATAGGCTTGTTAGTATGCTTTGACTACTAAAGAAATGATTTTATTTTCTTATGTGTATGCCAAAAATTAATGTCATATTCCATTGTTATGTTCTCATGGATCATGATATTTGATTTCATTATGATTCAGGTATTATGAACTACCATGATTTGTTCCATGACTCATGTTTATGATATATGATATGTAGGGTATGGTTTTAAAATGTTATTCTCATGTTCCCAAACCCTTATGCTCATGCTATGTTGATATATCCATTTTTTTACCCTTAATGAGTATCTGAGCTCACTCTTTTTGTGTTTCCTTTTCCTAGGTTATGAAGAAAAGTATTTTGTATGACATGTTTAAGAAGGCTTCTAGTTATGAAGAACTTAGTGAGATATAATTTAGTTCATTTATGAAATATTTTTCCTTGTATACAATTTTCCAATGGCACTAGACCTTTAAAATTATGGATTGTATTGTTATGTTATGTAATGAATATTTATATATATTAATATGTGATATCTAGGTATGAAAAGTATGGGTCACTATAACTTTGATCTTCAAACAAAATCTATGGATTTTTGGGTGCTAGTGATGTGAATCTATCATCTTGTGTTATTCATCTTAATCACTTCAGGTTCCTTCAATCTTGAAGGAATACCCTTTATTATTCTCATTCTTGAGATGGTTAGAGAAGGAGGGGTCTTGAGAGAAATCTTTTGTGCACAATGATTCTAAATTATCGATTAATGCTGCACAATCGACATAGAAATCTATATATAGAGTTCAGGTTTAGGTTAAAATATTATTTAATTAAAAAATAACCTTTAAATAATACCATAAACCTTATCTGACCCCATGTCATATAATAATAATAATAAAAAATTATTTTTATTTTACGGTGTGCATGAACTGGTGCAATGATTGATATTAATTTATTGAATTTCAAATAATATTTATCATCAAACATGATCTTGGTCCGCTCATCCTTGATATTTTTTGAATACTCAAATTAATATTTAATTAAATATTTGTTAATAAATAAGTATTATATTCACAGTATGGTGAATAAATATTTATTAAATATTCAATAGTAAAATAAATATTCTATTCACAATTTGGCGAATAAAAATTTATTAAATATTCAATTAATTAAATAAATTATTATTTTTAAATAATAAATATTTATCCATTACATATTGAATATTTCGATCAATAAATCCTGAATAAATTTATTCCTCAATCTTGAGAATAATAGTTATCCCTACAATTAAAATCAAATAGAATTTAATTGAGATCAATATAAACACTTAGTGTGTAAACATATAGGATTCTTTGTCATTGGTATTAGGTGGGCTTGCCTAAAGTATAATATTACTGTCTAGATTTGTGTCAAGACACCGAAGAAAATAAAATTAATGTCATAACATCGAAAACCACACACGAATGCTTACTATGAAATATAATCTCTTTATCACAATATATCATCAAGCAAGTTTCACACTCGTGTCATAAACCTATGCGATTGATACATCTTTCTTTGACTATCTATAATAAAATCATCATTAAACAATGGTTATGGAATTTAATGAAAAAGTTCTATATTAATCAAAGGGTCGAGATATCAACATCCATTAATATAGAAGGTAAAAATCCTTCCTTGAATTATTAATTAATAACATGTAATTTATAACGCACCCAATGTACCTTACTTTATATGAACATGTGGAATCATGGTTTTGGTTAGTAAATCAAAGAACATGAGTAATTAAAAGCATTAATAATAATATTAAATTCCAAGGACCATCACACATGATTTCATATATGAATATTTGATGACATATGAACATGTGGAATTCCTAGATGTGGGTTTATTCTCATAATATCTCATCTTGTAGATATTCGAGGGAAAAATTCATTAGAATAAGTTTCATCTGATTATGAGTACTCATACCTAATAGTGAACATTAAGGGTTCTATGATTTCTATTTCAATATTTGATGGAAAATTTTCATTTTTAATGATGTTTTTATCTTGCACAATTGGCTAATGGTCCATCAAATATGATAAAAACATTAATTGGTTATTCACCCACCAGTCACTTTCATTACATCAAAAAAAATTCAAAAATATCTTCTTTCCCGTGACTAGGACCGATATTATAGGATAAGATAGAAGATTATATTTATTAGATTAAATAAATACATACAAATACCTCTTCCCTGAGACTAAATTTCCACCACACTAGGCTTGAGAGAAGAGTTATAAAATTCATATGATGATAGTAACCCATCCACCTAGACCATATGTTCCTAATACCGAGATTGAGGAGAGAGTTATAGAATGATATGGATAAGGTTAGAGAAACCCTTTCTCCAATCTATATTTCCGTATCAACACCAGAATCAAATAATGGGTTACACCTACCATCTCTAAAGAAAATTTTGGTATATGTTGGTTTTTAAAGGTTTAAGTGGTATAAATAATCAATGGTTAAGGATTAAATAGGTACATTTTATTTATAAATAATGATAAAAACTCCAAATATTTAAGTGAAATGGATAACAGTTGAAAAATGTTGATAATCCTAGTCATTCAGCTCAAGGGGATAAAAATAAAAGGATTATGGATCAAAAAAAGGATTAAAATTCTCCATAATTTATCAATAAAAGAACTAAAAAATATCCCATCAGAGGAAAGGAGATTATATTTTCAATCCACTTTCACAGTCAAACAAAAAAATCAGGCCTAAAAAATAATCTAAAAAATCACCCCTGAAATAGTAAACTCCTCATTATCTCCCAGGAATAAGAACTACTAATACCAAGTTGTCCCATTCATTATTGTAATAGCCAATGAAACCTAGTTATCCCTCCAAGTATGAATCAAGCCAAAGGCTATCACCACCACCTCCAATAATTCTCTATTTCATTCTCCCAAAATACACCTCTCATACTTTTATAGACTTTGGTGTTGAAAATCTTGGATTTCCCTCCTCCAAACATCATCATTATGGACCTCCACTTGGTGGTGATTTTCTAGAATATGTTGTACAAAATATTCATCATGAACCAGACATGGACATAAACCTAGAGCTATTCATATTAAAGAAAAAAATTTAGGGACTTCTATACTGGAACATAGGTTATTTAAGTTTAATTAATTAATTAATTAATTTTAACATAATCCCTATTGTCTACCCAATTAAAACACATGGGCATACAACCATGATGTATGATACTTTCCAAGGTCTCCACCATACAAGCATGATCACTTTTCTTAGTATGTTTAGTAAACTTAAAGTTCCTTACATCATATCATAGAGGATCCTAAAATCTTATGTCTTATCCAATCTCTCTTGTTTAAAACATGTAGTAATCCCAATTGTTATTTATTCCCTACAAACCTGTTTATCATCACCAATGCCTAAATCCAAACTCTATCCTATCTCTCAACCATCACCTTTGATATCACTCAATCATAACCCCTACCTCCAAAGGTATCCTCATGGGAAAATAATGTAAAGGGGAGATTATGATTCCCAAATCCCACCTCCAATAGGCCATAGTTTGGTGACTAACACTGAGGTATATAATCACATATATTGGTGGAATTACTCTCTATAAAGATTTAAGGAATACGAGATAACATGAGAAACCAGAAACCGATTCCATTTATATATATAGAATAAATACCAATAAATAATTAATAATGGGTCCAAATATAATACATGACATGATTAGTAAATGAATGAAATGTCATACATCTGAAACACTTGGAAATACTGAAAAATCACTGTTAGTGACCTCAAAGCTCCAATAGCTCTAGAACAAATCCCCAAATTATTAAAGACCAAATTGATCACTAACCAACTCTCACTAACCTGAAAAATAGTTTATATATATGCAGGGTGATCATAACATGTATACTCAGTTAGATCATCCTTGAAACCTCCAATGAAAAATATGAAAAAAATCATATTAAAGCCCAATGAATAAAAAAATGAAACCAAATTTTCACCTAAATAGGTAATACTATTTTTTTAACATCCCCACTATGGCTCACTCACAAAATAATGCGTAGATTTAAACCATTATATATCAAAAACATATATATATAAATATGGGTACCCTGGTTCCACTTCTCCACTACTTTGTTACTCTCACACCCCAATGAAAATGTCCCATGTTATCCCTCTGATAAATAATTCTACACCGTGTGAAATTGTATCGTATCCATTGACGCATCTTGTGTAACCTAACATCAAATCATCATCATATCCCAGTAGTAACCAAGTGTATGACCGGAAGCGACTATAACCTGCGTTTGTGCATTATACCTCAAGTTATCACAACCCATGCACATACACTCATGGGAAGCCAAAACCACAATGTTTGGATATAATAATGTTATATACCATAATCCATTGCAACCCAAACATAAATTTTTAGTAAAACCATGGGACATCACAACCCAAGATGGAACAAACCCTATACTGCAAGAAACTATATCCCAAAATACACCGACTCATCTACATATATAGAGAGATATGGGGAGAGAAAGAAGTGAGCCATACATTCCATCACCATCCTGGATGTTGGATAAAACACTCCTAAAAAATTTGGTGTCAATTTTCCTATAGTAGTGAGTGATAAGTCATATGAAATTAAAAAATATAAATAATATCATACACAACCACACTAAAGGAAATTTTCTATCCTTAGAATATTGTCCCACTATCATTCTATATGACCCCTGACTTCCTCTTCTATGGTCTAGATATAAAATAAACATACAAGAATCAATATAAATATAAATTAACTTTTTAGCCTTTTATTAATATTATTCATTTTTCATTTACATGATTAACATATTAATATTATTTTCCATGTACTGAGGAAACTATTTATTCTTTCCTTATATTGTCAAGTATGTTATCAACCTAAATATACACCAAGAACTAAAAAAATTATTTATTTAATTCATTATTAGTTCATAATTATCTGGTAAATATAGGTCTCAACCTAAGATACCACAATTAATAAAGCACATGCCTCACTAAAGGTATGACTAATTAAAGTGTTTGGGAACCATAATAAGGGATATTTGACCATCCGTCTATTTAGAAATCATCAAGCTAGAAATAATATCGATGGGAAATATTTGATCTAAAATTGTCCTATCCACCCTGATACCATTCCTAATACCATTGTTCAAAATATATTATTACCTAACATCACCAAAATCATCCATCATTACAGCCTCAGACTCCCATCATGTTGCTCATAATATAATCAATCCCAACATTATTGACATTAACCATTATAGTAGCCCCGTGATCCCATTCCATTTCTCATTAAATCATTCCAACCACACTTGTTTATATATCAAACATATCATGTCTATAAATTACTAAATAATAAATACATATTAAATGCACTATTAAACACACAAATTAAAACGCAACCAAGACCATTTAATTGAGGCATTCAAGCCTCCCACAAAAATTCAAGATTGTCCAGCCCCAAAAAAATTATCTATAAAAAAATAACCATTTTATTCATTATATAGAATTAACCAGCTTAACAGGAATAGGTTTTACATAAATATAATTCTAAGGTAGTAATTAATAGTAGCTATGATCAAAGTGACATCCTTCAAGCATTAAATTTGTATTTAATAAATTCCAAGAAGGGTAGAAATTATTTTGATCGTGCGAAATCTATTTAATTAATTAATATATATAGATCTTATTGTTTACCAATTTACAATAATATTAATCATTATACAAAACATCAACAATATCAATAAGTAGATAACACACTATATAGTAAATATCAATAGGCAACATAAAACACATTTGATCACAAAGTCTCAACCAATAATTTAATCTCTACATCATGAAATATTAAATTATTTAAACATTCCATAATACCCATCTCAATTATCAATTATTTAGAATTATCTAAATAATTAATAACATTATGCAACATGTAATTATTTTAATATCATCAAATAATATTCACACTATGGAATGTTATTATTTATTTCTCTCTCTTTGATAATTTATATATTATCAAACACTATAAAACTACTACATGTGATAATGCTTTTCCAAATAATTTCTTAAATTATAAGTTCATCAACTATTATTGTCTATTGTAAGTTATAATCTATTTATATTATATCTAAAATTACATTATTTTAAATAATATACACTAATCCACATACGATTTCCAAAAATATTAATATTATTCTAGTAATATATGATTATCCCTTTTTCTCTCTCTTAAATAATCTTAATATTCTGAATTAATGACATCAATTATAGCATGTGATATCTAGATTATTAATATAAATATAATACATATTATATATCTTATATTTTAATTCTATAATTAATAACACTAATATATTAACCATATCCTCCTACAAGAAATTTACTAAAATTATTCTTAATATTTCATTTATAAAATATTAAGTAGATAATTCTTCAACATGAGATTATATTTCTTCTCCAATATGTATTTTAATTAATTTTATATCATGGATAATATTCAATCTCATGTGTTTAATAATTTCTTTAAAATTCATAAGATGATAAAATACACTACTACAGATCTTCAATTTATCATTTCCAGAAAAACCCTTTATTCATGATAAAAAAAGTGATTGTGTCCCAAGTGATGATAAAAGGGGGTCCCTTTTATATGTGCTAAAAATAGAACTGATAAAGGTCCCTTTATCCATGTTAAAAAAATCAATGATAAAGGGGGACCTTTATTGGTGTTGGTTTTGCACTAATAAAGGGTCCCCTTTATTAGTGCTAGAAATAACACTGATAAAGGCCATTCTACTGTAGTGTATCGCTAAAATTACAACTCACTGTAAAATTAAATACACAATTTAATTAAAATAAAATTTACATAAAAAATACAAGAAAAAAATTATATTATATACATTTAAAACATTGGTTTGTAAAATTACATTAGTAAGTACAATTTATCACAAACATTAAAAAACACTAATGTATCGTTGTCTTTCCCCTTGACTCCCTCTCAAAAGAGCTGGACCATGCTATCAGTTGCTGAAAAAACCACCCCAACTCAATAAAGAGAGTTAGCATATATAAAATAACAATTAATATGTTAGGAGTACTATAAATAAATAAATTAAATAAAAATATTAAGAAATACATTAATAAAATGTCATTTTTAAATTGAAACCACACGCTTTGAGTCATACCGGTCACACCATGTATCATATTGAAGTGTTACTAATTCCTACATGTCAAAAATGAATTATCGATCATTTTAATAAAGTATAAAAACAATAAAAATGTGTTTGATTAAGTATGAGTATGTGATATGTTTTTTTTAACTAAAGTTTCAATTTTAAACAAAAAACATACACTTTGAGTCATACTAGACACACCGCGGATCTGATTGAGATGAAGTTGATTCCTACACATCAAAATTAACTTACGGATCATTGTCCTAATGTATCAAAAAAATATGAATGTGTTTTATTTATTTTGATTATATCACATGTGTTTTTAACTAAAATGAAAATTTTAAACTAAAAACATACACTTCGAGTTATATCAGGCACACTGTGTATCAAATTGAGGTGTGGTTGATTCCTACACATGAAAAATTACTTATGGATAATTTTCCTCAATTATCAAAACAATATGAATGTGTTTTCTTAGTTTTGAGTATTTCATGTGTGTTTTGAACTAAAATTTCTATTTTAAACTAAAAACATATACTTTTAGTCATACCGAGTGTCACAAACCAACCTGGGTTGACCCTAAACCAGTCACCCGAGATGGTCTTTGACATGGATCGAGAGGCCTTCCCAATCCTCCCGGGCTAGAAAAAAGCGCCTAGGAATCAACAGAGGCTGTGGGAATGATTTCGCCCAATATAAATAAATAAAGCAGCAGAAATAATACTGAGAAAAGAAGAATAAGTAAACCGAACAAAATGACAAAATAGAAACAAAATAAAAATAAAAATATTCAAGAACGACGTCTGAACTAACTCCGTGCAACATCACGAGTCACTTTTCAACTCAATGATCAAGCGTCACCTTGGGCGAGCGCACTCAAGATGTAGCCTGTACAAACACTAAAAACAGAAAATAACTATAGTTGTGAGTATTAAAACTCAGTAATCTGGCCCAATATCTATTCCCAATGAACTACCATTAAAATAAAAGAAACATCATTTCAAGTTTGAACTACAATTTATAAAAGTAAGGTTTTCTACCTGTTACTCAGAAAAAACAAATTACGAGTCATTTCCGCTATTCATTTCTAAAAAACCCAAGTCATTCTTTTAGTGAGACATTAGCATTTTTCAAAGGGGAAGTGATGTTTACATTTTCAATTTGCACAAAATTATAAAACACCTTTCTTTGAAAACAGTTTTCATAAACCACTTTAAAACCACACATCACTTTCTAGTAAAAACACTACACATGAAAAAGCTACAGTAGTTACATAGTAAGGGGAATGAAAAGAAAATATATATACAAGTACCATATTCATCACCGTAAGTAACTGAAATCCAACAAACATGGGTGAACCTAGGAGATAAAGAATAAACTAGAATACACCAATACATGAGATATTATCCCCTTTGACATATCACACATGATGAAATCAAAACGCCCAATATGTTCAACCATCCTTTCTTAGGTAGGCCAAGGAAAAATACCATAGTAATAAACCCAATATATCCACCTACTATGGGCCACTGGTCAGTACCATAACCTACCAGTGCAGCAATAATTCTTAGAGTATTCTCTCAATATGCCATATTCCCATGTCTTAAGTACTTAGGAACGGGGGTGAGCCAACCGATGCCAACAAAGCATCCAATCATATGTATATATATATAAAGCACAATAGGAATCACCCCGAGCCACTCCATGGAACAACCTCTTGCCTTTAAACTACTCAAGCACTCGGGAGCCTCTAAGCGCGGCCTCCCAAACAATCAATTACAACCAAGGTAGAAGAGTTATCCTAGGAGGATTTTTATCAAAAAAAATTCATCGTTTTCCATAAAGTTCCAAACGAGTATTAAATAAATTTCACAATCACCAGTTTAAAAAGAACCAAAACGCTTGTTCATGATTTAGAAGAAATAATTTATCATTAAAACCAGAACTATAATTGAAATTCAGTGAATTATGATTAAAATCCAAACTGGCATTCTTTCACTACTGGGTGTCCATTTATCAAGAAAATATTTCAAGTTACATGTATAAAATAAAATGCTATTTTTACACCAAATAATCATTTAAAAATTAATTGTCTTATATTATCTCGCATTTATTAAAATTAATAAAATATTTAATTTGAACAAATAGTGTGCACAAACAGCAGGAAATAATGTGACTTAAATTTTAAAAAGTAGTGCAATAGGAACCTACCTCAAGATCGGTGTACGAAGAGAATTCAACCTCAAAACCAAGGTGCGATGACAAGGAAACTTCGAAAACAAGGCGCGAAGACGACGCTAGCTCGAAAATGCCCTGTGCGGGTCCTAAAAATCCTAAACCAAGCAATAAAAACCCACCATCAACTAAATCCCATAATCCACAAGAGTAAGATGATAATAATAATAATGATAATAAGAGTAAGAATAAGAATAAAAATAATGATACTAACAAAAATAATAATAATAGCAATAATAATAATAATAATAATAATAATAATAATAATAAAAGTAAAAATAAAAATAAAAATAAAAAAAACGTTTCAAGTAGGGGGGTCTCATGGCTTGAGGGAGGTTCGGCGCTAGTGAGAGGCCTCACCAGAGGAGAGCAGGTCGGCTGGAGGTGCTGCGGGTGCTGCAGACAGGTGAAGGGAGTCGGGGCGCTTGTGGGCTGCTATATGCAGGAGAAGGAGAGGAGGGATGGGGTAGCAGGGTAGAGGGTGTGTCGGCTGCTCAGATACTGTGCGACAAGGAGGGGGTGGCCGCTTCTAAGTGTGGTAGCAGGAGAAGAGAAGGGTCGGGCTGGCTGTTGTAGCGGCGGACCGAGAGGGAACCTGGGCGTGCAGCTGTGCGCACTGGAGGTGAGGACCAGCGGCGGTGCAGGAGGGGGAACGGTGTTGTTGTGTGATGGTGGACAGAGGAGGAGGGAGCTGGGGGTACTGCTGCGTGAAGAAGGGAGAAAAAAAGAAAGCATGGGGCATGCATGGGACCGATGCACTAAAGGAGGGTGGCGGCACGCAGAGTAAAAGAGAAGCAGCGTGGGTGGAAGAAAAAAAAGCAAGAACTAGGGTTAAGTGAAAAAAAGAAAAAAGAAAAAAAGAAAATAAATAGATGATAATAATAATAATAATAACATTAATAAAATTAATATTAATAACACACCTAATATTAATAATAAAAACATCATTATAAATAATAAAATAAATGATAAAAATAATAATTTTAATTATAAAAATTCTTTAATAAAACATAATATTATTTCACTAACTTTTAGTTTTAATTCTTCTCACTTCAACTCATTTAATTTATTTCTATTTGTCGACTCAAACTCTGCAACTGCGTGGTACTCGGGCTGACTACACAGCTTCCGCTAGCCGTGTGGTGCCCATGCACCAGCCTAAAATAATAATAATAATAATAATAATAATAATAATAATAATAATAATAATAATAATAATAAAATTTATCATTTCATCTTTAATAATAATTTTAAAATTATTACCAATAATAAAAATTTTAAATAACACACTAAATCACAATCTTTACTCATTTTAATTTTTCTGAAGGCAGGAGAATTGTGCC
Organism: Viscum album; assembly: GCA_963277665.1. NCBI lineage: Eukaryota > Viridiplantae > Streptophyta > Magnoliopsida > Santalales > Viscaceae > Viscum > Viscum album. The sequence continues at coordinate 749,639,374 of OY728132.1, read as the reverse complement.
AATGCCTAATCGGAGCCACACAGGGTTTCCAACACGCGCTTCGCCCATGCACCCAGTGACGTCAGCTGAAATATGTGAAATTTTTAACACAACCCAAAAAACATTTCGTCTGGGACTCAACCCAAACCCCAAAAAAGTTTTAAAATTAAAGGAAAATTATAAAATAAAATTAAGGATAGGTCGGTGTGTGACAATTCTCCCCACCATAACGCTTTCTGCCCCAAGAAAGCCACAACACCATTCAGACGATCGATCAGCACCTAAGGATTCCACACAACACGATCCAACCTCTTATCCCAAGGACATCACACCGACAACCAGCAGGACTAAACCTCATTGCCCGAAATAAATCACCAACAAAGGGGAGGCCTGAATGGGCTCCCCACCATAAGAACTCAACTAGCATTCGATAACTACTTAAGAGAAAACCCAAAGGGACTAATGGTGTGTCTCCCCACCATAAAGGACCGACCTATTAGCAACCAACCAGAAATCTAACTTAGGCCAGAACCGGGCCTTACTCAAGCTATAAAAAGCACAATTGAAAATTTAAACCACTCACTCCCATTCGAAAGGGATAGGAGTTGATCCAAAAATTCTACGCAAACCAAAAAATCTTACCCCATGGGTGGGGAGGGAGGTCCCAAGGATTGGATCAATTAAAATATGATAGACAACAAATCACGGCTCACCACTTTGGGATGGACACAAACCAAAGTCACAACTAATTCACATGGGTGGCCCACACAAGGTCACTGATCACAAACTTGCATCCAAAAGGCATAATTACCAACATTGCGTGAGGGATAAGTCCATCGTGAACTTTGCGACAAGAGGAAAATTACAATGACAAAGAAACCAGAGCAGCAACACCAAAATTGTCTCACCACACGGTAGAGGCACAACTTTAACTATACTCCTTAAAATTCTCCGGGGTTCCTGACTACGCGCCGGCTTCACTCTGAGGCCTTTTGGATGGAGCTCTGATGGATGAAGCATATTTTACCTCACAGTCAGGTTCTAATAATCCCAATAAGAAATTAACATCTTTTGATTTGACAAAAGAAAAGAGAGAGTTTTTAAATTAAAACTACACTAACATTGAAAAACAGATTTCATCAAAATCCTATGACATTCCATACATTTCAAACCCAAAACACACCCATACAAAAACTACGATAAAAGATCCCTTACACTAAAGGGAAACACACATAAGAAACTTTAAACAAAAACCCTATATCACATCACTTCTGAGAACATCCTCCATGACACTTTCTAGCAATGCTCTGACAAAATCATCGCAGGTGAACTAGGCGTCCACAATTCGGGCAGAGCTTCATAGCACTTGGGGATGATGGCTTCTTATGACCCAAATTTCCACACTGATAACACACGTGGATCTCTCACTCTAAAGAGGTTGATGAAAGATCCTGAGGCCTCTTGATTCCCTAACCTGCTCCATCGCCTTCCGATCTCTTAATCATCTTTTTATTGGAAGTCTCCCCACTACTCTTAAGAATTGGAGGTAGGACCACTTCGAGCACTCCCATCATCATGGATTCGATATGAAAATCTTGTTTCTCCACATCAGCAAATGAAGTTAGGTTGGATGTCGACACCTTCGATTGTAGATCAGAGTGGATACCTACCTCGAAGCATCGAGCCTTCATGGGGTCTTTCGTGGCATACCCTGAATCATAAGGGACTAGCTCCACAAAGTGCTAGAAATAGTCCAACACGGATTTGTGACCCTACTGCAAACAACACATCTCCATCCTCTTGCTCACCGTTTCTTCTTTAGAGAAATACTGACGAATGAACAAAGCCTTGAAAAACTCACAGGTGAGCTCTTTACGAGGCTTGTTTCGAGACACCGACTTCCACCACATCCATGGCGAACCTTCAAGCATAAAAGTTTCAAACTTGAACTTCATTGACTCGGGAAACTCAATGAGGTTAAAGTCCCTTTCAATCTTCTGCATCCTCTCATATGCTATGGAAGTTTCTACTTGACCATAAAAGAGAGGTGAATATAACTTCCGAAACTCAATCATAAAATCCTTAGGTTGATCAATCGTACTATGACCACCCATTAATGCTTCAAAAGGATAACCACTGGAAAAGAAATGATTCAAGAACCCAATCAAGGACAAGTAAAAAAATAAGAATCCTAAAAAACAAACACTGTATATATGACAAGCTCGAAACACAAGAGAATGATCCATCATAACATCAAAAAATTCCGTTTTGAAAACATCTTTAATTTAAAACAATCTTGGTAGGTTAAACCCCCACCATTGGTTTCCTTTAGAGTCTCACTCACATGCATGTAGCTATGCCACCCTGGGGATCCATCCACCATATGATAAATCCGTCCACATTTCCAACATACCACTATGTATGTGAGCACCCATAGAAACACCAAGGCCAATTCAAAGAAACTTCTTTTTTAAAAACAAATCATTCATACCACTTCTTTTAAAACAGTATGCAAATTAAACATGTTATTTCAAACAACCATTTTTTTTTCAAAACCCCCATTTTTTTCAAATTCAAACCACTCTCAGAAGTTATAGGAGACCTAAAACATCTCAAATAGGGAACCAATGTCGATGGGTGACTTGACCATATGGTTGGTGGCCATATGTCAATCATATCGTCGACATGAAGAGTCTTTCTGAACCATGCCCCTAGCTCTACATGGCTTGGCAGGCCATGTGACTTAGGACTCTTAGCCCAAACTCCATTTGTCGTATCCCAATCGCAACACATTTACATAAAAACCCAAATAAACAAATTAAACCAAACTTCCCCTGGAAACTTGAGGATCAGAACAAGAAAGAGTTCATGATGCTCTTCCTGCTCCTACCCCTCAAATCCTGAAAATCCTACTCCATCTACCCTGATATCCCAAATAACAAAGGGTTCTCTGAAAAGCGAGGTCTACTAAGAGCTGCCCTCCTCTGATACCAAATGTGAAAAATGGGTCCTGGTGACAGCATATCCACCCCGCCCTAACATGGTCGTTGGGTCCTGCCCTGCCAGGTACCACTAGTTGCCCCACAGACACATGGTCCCCATCCTGGGGCCCACCAATGTGCCTGAACAGGTCATCTAACTAATGACAGTTCTCATAAGCCTACACATGTCCTTTCCAGTGTGTTTTTTCCTCACTCATACACCCCCTGGAAAACTTCCTAGGAGGTCACCCATCCTGATCACTACTCCAGGCCAACCACACTTAACTGTGGAGTTCTAATCAGGCAGGCTCCCAAAAAGGAAGGTTCACATTATAGACATGAGTCATATCATTTAGTCATTTAACCCTTTATCATTTGGGGGTGTTACAATCACCCCCCCCCCATAGAGAATAACCTCCTCATTGTGGGCCCTACATCTCAAACCAGGCAGTGCACCACACTTAAGGATGGGTTCCTCCTCTAATACCATTTTGTCACGAACCAACCTAGGTTGACCTTGAACCGGTCACCCAATCTGGTCCGCAACATGGCCCGAGAGGCGTTCCCGATCTTCTCGGGCTGGCGACAAGCGCCTGGGCATCAACAAAGGCTGTGAGAATGATTTCTCTCAATATAAATAAATAAAGCAGCAGAAATAATACAGAGCAATGCAGAATAAGTAAACTGAACAAAATGACAAAACATGAACAAAAGAAAAATAAAACTGACCAAGCACGATGTCCAAACTAACTCCGTGTGACCTCGCGGGTCACTCTCCGACTCAATGATCAAGCGTCGCCCTGGGTGAGCGCACTCAAGATGTACCCTTCACAAACACTAAAAATAGAAAAGAACTATAGTCATGAGTATTAAAACTCAGTAGGCTTTCCCGATATCTATTCCCAATGCACTACCTTTAAAATAAAAGAAACATCATTTCAAGTTTGAACTACAATTTATAAAAGTAATGTTTTCTACCTGTTACTCAAAAAAACAATGTACGAGTCATTGACCCTATTCATTTCTCAAAAACCCAAGTCATTTTTTTAGTGAGACATTAGCATTTTTCAAAGGGGAAGTGATGTTTACATTTTCAATTTGCACAAAAGTATAAAAAACCTTTCCTTGAAAACAGTTCTCATAAACCACTTTAAAACCACACATCACTTTCTAGTAAAAACACTGCACATGAAAAAGCTACAGTAGTTATACAGTAAGGGAAATGAAAATAAAATATATATACAAGTACCATATTCACCACAACAAGTAACTGAAAGACAAAAAACATGGGTGAACCTAGGAGATCAAGAATAAACAAGAATACATCAATAAATGAGATATCATCCCTGTTGACATGTCACACACGATGAAATCAAAATGCCCAATATGCTCGACCATCCTTTCTCAAGAAGGCCGAGGGAAAATCCTATAGTAATAAACCCAATATATCCACCTACTATGGGCCATTGGTCAGTACCATAACCTACCAGTGGAGCAGTCATTATTAGAATATTCTATAAATATGCCAGATTCCCATGTCTTAAGTATTTAGGAAAGGGGGTGAGCCTACCAATGCCAACCGATCATCTAATCATATGTATATATATATATATATAAAGCACAACATGCATCACCCTGATCCACTCCATGGAACAACCTCTTGCCTTTAAACTACTCAATCACTCGGGAGCCTCTAAGCATGGCCTCCCAGACAATCAATTAAAACCAAGGTAGGGGAGTTATCCAAGGAGTGTTTTTATTAAAACATTTTCATCATTTTCTATAAAGTGACAAATGGGTATTAAATACATTTCACAATCACCACTTTAAAAAGAACCAAAATGCTTGTTCATACTTTAGAAGACATCATTTATCATTAAAACGAGAACTATAATTGAAATTCCGTGAATTATGTTTAAAATCCAGACGGGAATTCTTTCACTACTTGGCGTCCGTTTATCAAGAAAATATTTCAAGTGTCCTATATAAAATAAACGACTCTTTTAACACTAAATAATAACTTAAAAATTAATTGTCGTATATTTTCTCACATTTATTAAAATTAATAAAATATTTAATATGAACAAATAGTGTGCGCAAACAGCAGGAAATAATGTAACTTAAATTTTAAAAATTAGTGCAATGGGAACCTACCTCAATATCGGTGTGCGAAGACAATGAAACCTCAGAACCAAGGTACGACGACAAGGAAACTTCGAAAACAAGGTGCGACGATGACGCTCGCTCGAAAACACCCTGCGCAGGTACTAAAAATCCTAAACCAACCAATAAAATCCCACCATCAACTAAATCCCATAATCCACAAGAGTAAGATGATAATAATAATAATGATAATAAGAGTAAGAATAAGAATAAAAATAATGATAATAACAATAACAATAATAATAATAATAATAATAATAATAATAATAATAATAAAAGTAAAAATAAAAGTAAAAATAAAAGAAACGTTTCAAGGAGGGGGTGGGGGGTCTCACGGCTTGAGGGAGGTTCAGTGCTGAAGGGAGGCCTCGCCGGAGGAGAGAAGGTTGGCCGGAGGTGCTGCGGGTGCTGCGGACAGAGGAAGGGAGATGGGGCCCTGGTGGGATGCTATATGCAGGAGAAGGAGAGGAGGGCCGGTGTAGCGGGGGAGAGGGTGTGTCGACTGCTTGGCTGCTGTGCGGCAAGGAGGGGGTGGCCGCTTCTAAGTGCAAGAGTAGGAGAAGAGAAGGTTCGGGCTGGCTGATGCAGTAGTAGACCGAGAGGGAGCCGGGGAGTGCAGCTGTGCACACTGGAGGTGAGGACTGGGGGCAGTACATGAGGGGGAGCAGCGCTGTTGTGTGACGGCAGACAGAGGAGTAGGGAGTTGAGGGTGCTATTGCGTGAAGAAGGGAGAAAAAAAATCAGGGGGCATGTGCGGGGATGTTATGCTAAAGGAGGGTGGTGGCATGCTGAGTAAAAGAGAAGCTGTGTGGGAGGAAGAAAAAAATGCAATAATTAGGGTTAGGTGAAAAAAAGAAAAAATAAAAAAAGAAAATAAATAGATGATAATAATAATAATAACATTAATAACATTAATATTAATAATACAACTATTAATAATAATAAAAACATCTTTAATAATAATAATAGAAATGATAAAAATAATAATTTTTAATAATAAAAATTATTTAATAAAACATAATATTATTTCACTAACTGTTAGTTTTAATTCTTCTCACTTCAAATCATTTAATTTATTTCTATTTTTTGACTCAAACTCTGCAACCGCGCGATACTCGGGCTGACTGCATGGCTTTCGCTAGCTACGCGGTGCCTGCGCACTGGCCTAAAATAATAATAATAATAATAATAATAATAATAATAATAATAATAATAATAATAACAATAACATTTATTAATTCATCTTTAGTAATAATTATAAAATTATTACCAAAAATAAAAAATTTAAATAACACACTAAATCACAATCTTTACTCAATTTAATTTTTCCAAAGGCAGGCGAATCGTGTCAATGCCTAATTGGAGCCGCGCAGGGTTTTCAACACGCGCTCCTCCCATGCGCCCAACAACGTTAGCTGAAAAATGCGCACTTTTTAACATAACCTCAAATTTTTTCATCCTGGACTCAACCCTAACACTAAAAAAGTTTTAAAAGTCAAGGAAAATATAACATAAAATAAAGGATAGCTCGGGGTGTGACACCAGGAACACCGTGTATCATATTGAGGTGTTGTTGACTCCTATTTTTCACAAATTTCTTAAAGTTCATTTTCAAAAATTATAAAAACTATATGAATGAATTTTCTTAGTTTTTTGTACATGGAATTGTTTTTAACTGAAATGTAAATTTAAAATTAAAAACACACTTTGAGTCATACTATTCACATTGTGTGTTGGATTGAAATGAAGTTGATTCTTACACATCAAAAAGGACTTAAGGATAATCTTCCTAATGTATCAAGACAATCCAATAATGTTTTATAATTATTTAGTGAGTGACACACATTTTTAACTAAAATTTCATTTTTAAACTAAAAACCCACCCTTTGAGTAATACCAATCACATTGTGCATTATATTGTTGTTCAACTAATTCTTATACATTAAAAATGACTTATGAATTATTTTCATAAAGTATAAAGACAATTTGAGTATTTTTTTCTTAGTTTTTAGTGATTTAAATTTGTTTGTAACTAAAATGTCACTTTCAAACTGAAAACACACATTTCAAGTCTTACCGGTCACATTGTGTATCAAATTGAGGTGTAGCTAATTCCTACACATGAAAAATGTATTATGTATCATTTTACTAAAGTATCAAAATAATCTAAATGTGTTTGTTTGGTTTTCAGTATGTAATGCATGTTTTGAACTAAAGAGTTAATTTTAAACTAAAAACATACACTTAAAGTCATATCAGACACATAGTGGTTCAGATTGAGGTGAGGATAATTATTCCATGTCAAAATTGACTTATATATAATTTTCCAAATGTATTAGACCAATATTAATGTGTTTTATTAGTTTTTACTATGCCACATGTTTTTTGAACTAAAATGTAAATTTTAAACTGAAAACGTACACTTTGAGTCATATTGAGTACACCATATATCATATTGATGCACAGTTCATTCCTACACATAAAAATGACTTATGGTTCATTTTCCAAAATTATCAAAATAATATGAATGTGTTTTATTAGTTTTGAATATAAAACCTATGTTTTGTACGAAAATTCAAATTTTAAATAGAAACACATTCTTCGAGTCATACTGTCCACACCATGTGTCAGGTGGATATATGGTTGATTCCTAAATATCAAAAACTACTTAAGAATTATTGAACTAAATTATTAAGACAATCTGAACAAGTTTTATAAGTTTTTAGTGAGTCAAATGTGTTTTTAACTAAAATTTAAATTTTAAATAAAAAAACATTTAAATTCATATTGGTCGCTCTATGTATTGGATTGAGGTGTGGATAATTCTTACATCTCAAAAATGACTTATGGGTCATTATCCTAAAATATCAAAACAACAAAAATTTATTTGATTATTTTTTAGTATGTCACATGTCTTTTTTACTAAAATGACAATTTAATCTGAAAACATGAACTTTGAGCCATTTTTTAACTAAAAACACACACTACTAAGCATAAACATATATAATAAAGAAATAAATACCTCTAGCAAGTGAAAAATAGTACATGAGTGCATCATCCTTATTGAATACTTTTAAAAAATTATTTTTTCTCCCATAATTTTGTGCTATTAATATAACACAAAATGGTTGAATAAAAAAATTCTTAAAAAAGTCATTTATTTATTATCACGTTGAAAATTAATTAAAAAAGTATCAAATAAATAATAAAAGAAAAGTAACTAAAAAATAATAGAGAAAGTGATGAGAAAATTAACTAAATAAGTATTATGAAGTCACCCCTTGATGATGTTTATATTCATTCTCACACCATGTAGTTTTCCCTTTCATTTCTAAAAATTCTATTTCCTCTTTTGAATACAAGGTCTTTCAATGGTATTCGTAGTAATGAAAAAATGTAAATAAAAAAAGATTAATAAATTTATTAAATGAAATTTTAATTTTTATAAAAAATAACACTTTAGTTATTCTAGTTTATTTATAGAATATGATATATTTCATAAAATTTCAAACATAATAACCAAAATATTATCATTAGTTTGTTTTGGGAACTGGAGGAAAATTTATAAAAATAAGTAATTTGTTTTTTATATAGGTTTTGATAGTGAAATCATATTATATATACCCTAATACTTATCCACTTGCAGAATTCGATAGGTGTCTTGTGCTCATGGACTTTCTTCATTCCATGATTTTGATGATATTTAAACACCTCCATATCATAACAAAATTTTCATTAATATATAATATAAAATGTATAACTTAAAGTTTATTTTTAAAAATTTTCATGCAGTGTATTAAGAATTGAAAAAAGTCATTATGTGTGGTTGATTTTTTGGGTATCCATGCACTGAATTCAAAAAATAAATCTTTTAATTATCCAAATTTATTTCAATGAGTAACCAATGTTTCCTAAAAAGGAATAAATAATGAAAGGAATAAAAATATATTTGATATTATTAAATTGTAATGTTTTACCCCTGAATCATGGGTATTAATATGTGTCTATCATCTATAAGTTTTTTTCCAACATTTCATCTAGTTTTTCCACTATTTCTAAAAATTCAATTTCTTCCAATGTTTTTTTGTGGAATTGATGTTATTTCTAATGAGTCCAAATATTTTTTCATAGGGGTTTCCCTTCAAATAGTACTTATATATACAACTAAAAAAATATGAATAGTATTTAACTGTAATTAACATAGTAGGTCAACTATTTGATAAAACAATTATAAAAGCAAACCTCATGTATGCAATTAAAACCGAGTCTCCTAGTAATCCATTCTTAGGAATTTCACCCACCTTCTCAAGACTAAGAATGTTTGAAATGGACTCTCTATACATTTTTCTTCAAAATCAATGTTGTCTATGATACTATTTTTGAATTTTGTATCCACATGAACTTATAATATTATTAAATTTATAAGTTGAATTGGTGGGGCAAAGAAAATTTTTGAAGGTCTTTTTGATTGACTATTTGATCCTTTAGATTTTTGTGATTCGAACTTTAATTTCACCCCTTCCCTTTCTCTTTCTATTATGACATTAATGAGTTCAAGATTCTTTTCATTAATTATTAAATGGTTTTTTTTAAAAAATTAGAAACGAATACTTCCTTGTCAAAATGTATTTTTAAAATATCAAATGTCTATGCTATTAAGGTTCCATTAACAAGATAAACTGTATGAATCTCCATATCATCAAGGGGAACACGTATCTTGGTGTTCTGCTTGTGATCTATATTAATCTACACTCTCACATGACATTTTAGAATTTTTTGAGTGTTTAGAATATCTCCTTGGATCTTGTTCATTGTACCCCTCATAACGAGGTGATGGATGGGTGCTAATAGATACAAATCACAATCATTTTCACACTGTAGAATATTAGTAGAAAAAAGGTATCAATGTCTTCCTGATTCGAATTTCTAATAAATTATTATAGAAAAATTGATTACCTATGGTCAGGTATATCTTTGATGGGAATGGATCACCTCAATACTGGTGGGGGTGGGGGCCATCTTGTAGTGGGTTTTATTGTGTTGTTTCTTCTCTTTGATGTATTTCCATAACATTCTATATTAACTCAGACTGCTAGATAAGTTTTTCTTTTAGAGTAGATATTTGGGTTGGTATCTCATACATTTTCTTATCTTTATCCCCTTATTCATTTTTCTCTCAAAATATGTCTGGGGTGACACCCTAAAACCCGTACCTCTTATGCGACCATATTGTTCTGGACGCTTTAATTACACTGATAGTTGTTGTTCATTAGGAAAAACTGATAAATAGTCCTATGTCTAAACTAGATAAAAAACATAGGAAAATAAGTAATCATTGTTATGTAATGCTAATTTAATGAAGAATAATTTTTTATCATGTCATACTTAAACATTATTCCCATATTTTTTGTTTATTTTCATTTATTAGTGTCCCATATTTATTTACACAAGCCTATTTCCATTACACATGACATGGGATGGAAGTGGATTTAAATTTCGATTCATCAATATGCATATAAATGAAGTAATATAATTACTTTGTTGTTTTATGACACATAAAATAATTATAATATATTTAAAATACATAACATTTTTTTCAAGTGAAGCATACCCCATCCTTACTTTATCATAGGTGTACGTTGATTTTATTGCACGCTGCTTATTTACAACATTCAGTTACTATTTCACACATTAAAATTTATTAATAAAATTTATTAATACATGTATTGTAAAGTAATATATTACCAATTATATTGTACCTTAAAATATGTCTCCTCACAAAAAGCAATAAACACATTCCATGTTTCTTGGTTTATAAAGTGTGCATAAATATGTGTTGGGTGTGGTTTTACTTTCCCTTAAGCATCCCTAATATGATGCTAAGTATGAATTTTATAAAAGCCTCTATGATCTATTATAGTGATAATTAATATGAATCTTATTCGACAATTATCTTGTATAAATGAACTCTATAAGGTATAATGAAGAGTAAATCAATGTTTCATTATTTTGTTTCTTTAGTAAAATAAATTATATCATAATTTTACCCTAATCTCTTACCAAATTAGGGCATTAATCATGGCTACAACATTGTTCCACATATCTATATCAACCAATATGTTCATTCGAGTGGTGAAACCAACGTAACTAATGAAAATGGACCTTTTAGGGTTAGTAGGCTAGTTACATGCATTCCATCCACATTGAATTTGATGCCTATACTTCTTACCTTAATAATTTTTGTTAACACCCTCACACTATGATTCTCTTTTTTTATAAGACATAGGCCATTCACCTTCTACCATTTTATAAGCTTAAAAACCATCAATATGTTGTTCCTAGGGATTGCTAGCATTGACCTATGTAGAAACTTATTGATCCTTTATATTGGGAGTATATATATATTTAAAAAACAATTGTTCTTTAGTAATAGGTGCATTGGTATGTGAAAAACTCATTTTTCTTGTGTATTGGGAGCATTAGCATGTTGAGAAACTTGTTATTTCTCAATATTGGGAGAATCAACATGTGAAAGTCCATTATTTATAGAAATGGTTGAACATTTAATTTATGTTATGTAAATTCAGTAGTGAAATGATAATAATATGAGGTAACACAATGTATATTACAAAAAATATATAACCATATTATTGAACTCTATATTTTTTATTTAATGTTTGAAAGGATTTGACCCCACTATCAAGTATCGAAATCCCCACATTGTATTATCCACTAATATAAAAGACCCTATCTACATCGGTACCACCATGAAATGATTTTGACATCCCAATGAAAGGATCATTCTTAGTTGAATTCAAATCTGAACCTTTAGTGGTTTTGGTCAATAACATAAGACTTTACCACTTTCTGTTTGTAGGATTTGGAATATAAAATACATATACTTCCTATGATTACATTTTAAATAGATCTTCTTTATACCCTTCATTACTAAAACCCACTTTCATGAATCCCAATCCATTTATTTTAACTACACTCCAGTTATAAACTCACTTGCATTGAAAAAATGACACATGGAATATTGTATAATCCAACTCCCATATTTTTTAGATGATACCAAAGCATCACATATTCATATATATTGGACTTATAACCTTGGTAATAGATACATGCACCAGTTTATCCAGAAGTGTAACTCCAATGTTATTCATTATATATTGTTCATCATGTCCCTTTGTATAAAAGAAATAACCATTAATTACATAACCATTATAAGATAATACATGCAATCATACTCCTCTAGCTAGACATAAAATTAATTCTAAAATTGAATTTATAATTTCCATTGATTCTATAAAAATATGTTCTTAAAATTATACTATAAACTATTGATTATTTACATTTTATATCCATCTTTCAGCCCTTGATGGATTCAAATGACCAAGAATTGATTTTTGGGATTCAACATGTAGAACAACCTCTAAACTGTTATAAAAAATGTAAAAGAGTACCTGCTCCTACTCTGTAATAGTAATTATAAAAACATATATTCCAAAAATTCCTTCACCCACAAGCTACCTGTTTTGATGAGATTTTGGTAGACTAATTCTTTTCACGTCAGAAAGGTAGCCTATGCAGAATTCAATGACTTCATCAATAATATATCGCTCTATAATAAAACAATCTGCATGACTTTTATTTTTGATATACCATATCAAAATATTCATATACCATTCAATTTGGTACATCCATCTATAATTTATAGGTCCACATAGATTAATATATCCAACCAAGTGAACCATCAAGTGAACCATCATATCAATGAATGACAACGAGTTGAATATCTCCAATTCAAATAATATGCCAGAAATTTTATTTTCTATAATTAGAAACTTCCATGGTCCTATTACTTTACCACATATATATTTTAAAAATAAAATGATCTTAGTAAATTTATGATGGTAATTCTTAGGAAAAATGAAATATAAATCTACACACATTAGGTCTTGCATCAAAACATGACATTCATGTGATTTAAACCCCTTTAACTTTAAATCAGTAATTGAAATAGTATTCAATATATTTGATGAATACAACTTTGTATCCTTTACAAAATTCAATAAGTTTCAAAACTAATATATCTCTTTGTTGAAAAGAGTGTAAGAATCTAGAGTAAGAAAAGTTTATCTTTCACCCTTGTGCTAACACTTCCCATATCCTCATGTCAATAATGTAAAAACTAGCTTTAATACCATACTTTGTATTTCTAGGTGTAGTTAGTAATTTTCCAATGACACTATCACATAAATTTTTTCCACATGCATGAAATAAATGAAATTATTTATATAAAAACAATTCCAATCTGGAATTTCAAAAAAACTGATCAATTTTTCAACTATTTTTTGTAAGGTTTTTCAAAGAAGGTTTACCTAAATTTGTGTCAATGTATTTTAATTTATCAAAAAGTTGATCACATGTTAGTGGAGGTAGTGTTGTAATTTTTTTTTGAACTCCCATAAAATTATTACAACCAATATTGGTATTTATTTTATCAGGGTATAAATATGTGATGTCCTCAAAACATAGTATTTGATGAATGTTTCAACCTAACTGAGTGTGTACCTTGTTCATAAGTAGGATAACCCTGAGTTCTTTTAATGTTATATCCTGGTAAATTTCAATAAGCATAAAAATAATTTATCATCCTATACAACATGGATCTCAAAATGAAATATTCAATTCTATAAGAATCATACAATATAACACCTGAATCCCACATTAATTTTAAATATTCAATCAATGGACCCAAATAAGCATTAATGTCATTACCCGATTGTTTTGGTATTGATATAAGATGACACAACATAATGTAGTTTCACTTAATGCATGACCACAATGGAATGTTATAATTTACCAACATAACCAGCCTTGTACCATGAGTGTTTCTTTGAAAACCAAAAGGATTCACTCTATATGTAGATAGTGTTTGAAGAAGGTTTCTTAGCTTATTTCTAAATTTAAGATACTCATGATCAATTTTATTCCATTGTGGAAAGTCTACTGGGTGATAAAGTTTCCCATATTTATTTCATGTATCTGCATACCATGTTAATTTTCTTTTAGTCTCCTCACTTCCATATTAGAACCTAAACTTGGAATGATTGTAAAGTACCATAAATTTTTTGATGTACTTGATTCATCTTTCTTATATCGAGTCACACCACACTTTTGGCATTTTTAAGTGATTCAAGGTTCTTAAGAGATAGTAAAGAGTCATTTAGATAGGCATGTATTCTTTTATAGATCATACTCGTTGAATATAGAATTTTTTAACATCATATTTTTGGTGAGGAAGATCATTATCTTCTGGGATTATATCATTCAAGAGAGAAAGTTATTTAGTAAATATGGTTTCACTCTATACATTTCCATCTTTTACATTATATAGATTCAGTATGGCTGACAATGATATATATTTAGTACAACCAGTATAAAATTGTGTCTTTACATGACACTTTAACTTCTAAAACTGTTTTTTAAAATCATTAAGATTAACTTTAAATATCAATTTCATTTAATAAATATGATCATCATCATCATTCACACATGTAATCATATCAAAACTATAAAATAAGGCTATTCCCATGGTTTTGGGAAAATCGGTGGCTATAGGTCAACTCTATAACCATGGGAAAAAATTTACAGAAAGGACCTATACCCATAGTTTTCCAAAAACCATGGGTATAGGTCACCCCTATACCCACAATTATTTTAAACTATGGGAACAAGTTTCATGAAGGAAAATAAATTCACGGGGAAGGACATATACCCATGATTATCAAAAAACCATGGTTAGAGGTTATCCCTATACCCATAGATTTTGTAAACTATGGAAATAGGTTTCACAAGGGAAGAAAAAATTCCATGGGAAGGCCATGATAAAACCTATACCTAGGGTTTGACCAAACCGTGGGTTTAGGAAATTTTTCTGGGCACCTATACCAATAGTTTGGATAAACCATTGGTATAGGTCAACTATACCCACAGTTTTACCAAACCGTGGTTATATGTTGGCCCATTATTTTTATATAATAACAAATATAATAATAAATACTTTAAAATAATTATTTATATACATGTACATATATTTGAATATAAGAACACAAAATGTGTTATAGGATAGTGATAATGTTGTTAGAGTGTAGGTGAAAGGTGTCGTGATCAATTCCCAGTGGATGATTTTTTTAATAAAGGACCTATACCCACAATTTGACCAAACTGTGGGTATAGGTTGGCCCATTATTTTTGCAGAATAATAACAATAATAATAAATACTTAAATATAAATAAAATTTTACACACACACATGCACGCGCACACACACATATATATATTTGAATATAAGAATAAAAAATGTGTGATAGGATAGTCGTAAATTCATTAGATTATAGAAGGAAGGTGTTGGGATCAATTCCAAATATAGGATTTTTTAAATAAAGGACCTATACCCATAGGATGACCAAACCATGGGTATAGGTGGAATATACCCACAGTTTGGTCAAACTATTGTTATAAGTCTACCCCGATGTCTTAAGCACCCATGGTTCATAGAACCATGGGTATAGCCTATACCCTTGGTCTTTTGAGACATAACAATAGTTTTTTTAGATATACCCACTGTTTTAAATTGTGGGTATAGATAAAGATTACACTTGAGCATCCCCGATATAGTTTTCATCATTTTTCACACTTTTAATCATATCATATGATCCATAAAACATAGTGTTATCCCAATCACTAGATACATTCAGTTTTTCCCTATGTTTAGTCAAATATTTATAACTTCAATCTATTCCATTATAGATCAAGTGCTCTTCCAACTTCTTTGGACTAATTAGTCTTGAATAAAAACAATATAAACATAGATAAAGAATTTTATAAGGATTATATGCATGATATTTTGATAATTTGATGAACTCTTTCACCAATCCTCATACTCTTTTGTCATATGATTTACATTCATACATTTTTTAATTATATTCATCTTATTTGATTCATTAATTTTAATTTTTAATAAAATAAATAAATACACAAAACATTTGAGCTTATAACAATAAAAGGTCATTCTTAAACAATCATTTAAGGTACATTAATCCATTTTTCGAAGATAATAAGAGCAGAATAATACATATTGAGATTTTTATAGTGGTGGAGATCATTAAAGGATGGGAATGTGTGATATCTATGTAGTTACAAATAATATAATTAAATTTTCATATATTCAAAAAAATAGATATCAAAGATGGTTTTAATAAGATTTCTAGGTGATAGTTCAATAATACGGAGGAGTTTTTGTTTATTAATTTATTCAATTGGTATATGGTAGGCCAAGTCATATTTTAGTGATAAGATGATCAGAATCTGAAGTTAATATTTTGTTAAATTTCGAAAACATTGATAAGGCCCAGTCTCCTAGTATTTATAACCCAAGTTTAAAGAAACTCTTGAATTTAATTGGGGTTCGATATATAAAAATACCGGTATGTATCAATGTGATGAAACAATGAAGTCAACTAGAAAAAATATCAAAATGATGACTTAAATAAATCCAATGGTGATCAGTGTAATGAATTAAAATTTTATTAATGGAATTTATTCTTGATCTAATCAAATTTCTTATTATGTAAAATGGTTATATAAAAGATATGCACTTCCTTAGTTTTATGTTTTTGGATTTTAAAATACTATTAATAATTGTTACTGTTTCTAATATAGACATTGAACAGTGATCACATGATTAGTATAAATATAAAGCTTTAACAAATCCAATTTACTCAGATAAAGGAACTGATGGCCTCATCCAGTAGAATTGCACCATTCGAAGCCCATTTTTTTGAGGTCGGAAAGGTGGTAGCATCACTAGGCTTCTCTCTTGACCAAGACTAAGATGTGCTTTAACACGTTAAGCTTGAAGGGAACCAACTACATGAGAAGTGGAAGTTAATAGAGATTACCACCCGAGAGATGTTAGTTGAGCAGCCCCAAGAGTCTATCACCATCACACATCTTACCCTTAGGTCTTATGCATGTGTTATAAGGGGTTATGTAAAAATACCCTAACACTATGATTATGTGAATTATTTTTGTATAGAATAAATAATATACATTCATTTTATTATTGTTACTTTCTAAATGGTTTTTAAAGCACGAATAATATTTTTAATTAATATTCAATTAAGAAATATATTTAGATGAATTAATGTATTTTTAAATTAGATAATATTTTAATAAGATATTACTACTAAATTACTTTTTATTAAAAATAAATGATCATATAATACAATTGTAATTTTTATTAAGGTTTGAAAGTTGTTTTTGTCAAAACCAATGAATTTTCAATAAATGTCTGTTTTTTATTTTAAAAGAAAAAATTAAAATATTTATCAAATTATTTATATAAAATGAATATTATTTGTGGATTATTAAAATTAAAATTATCTAATGGCGATTTTTTCATATTTTTTTGATATAGTCGAATTTTTGGGTTAAAATTAAATGTTGTTTAAATATATAATGTGTTTTATGACATAATATTGACCCAATAGTGATGTAATAAAATACTATAAAAGGTATATTCAAAAAATATATTTTTTACCTTTAAAATAATGTGATTTTAGATTTTTTTTGATTAATTTTACAATGCCTTAGTGAACCCTCCAGGACTTATAAAATATTTTAACATTTTAAAATGATTTCCTTGATAGTGTGACTCATCTCCACATAATAAAGCCTAATATTTTAATAAGATCATCCATTAGACTTATAATATAATATTTTACACTCCACTTTGGAAAAATCCATGCGTAAAAACCATGGGATGGTTTGTGGTTTTGATTAGTTTAATTTGTAGAGTCCAAAACCTAAATAATAAAGAATTCCCTCTCCTTTTCTATATAAACCAACTCCACCTCCCATTCCTCTTCACTAAAAACATTTAGAACTCGACCAACCACTTCTCTCCTCTCTCTATAATCATCCCAAGGTTCCCTAAGCTCCTAAGAAGCCTCTCTCAATCCTCTCCTAAGCCTTTGGGATCACACTTTGATGTTAGGGATCCTCACTTTCCTTCCTTCATTATTTATGTCCAAGTTTACTTATATTGTTATGACCTTTTATTTTCAATTAAAAATGTGAGTGTATGATTTATTACCTCCCCTATAGTTCTATCCTTATGTTTTAATGATGATATACCCGCTTATCTCTCATTAATGCCTTCCATATACACCCCTTACCATGCCGAAATTCCGTAATGGATTTCTCTCTCCTAATTTACATTCAATAAATTATTTTATATTATGCATCTAAATTAAATTATGTATGTTAGGATATTATGTTAAATTCCCCCCCTTACTTTACATTTCATGTATAAATGATGAGATACCCCTTTATCTCTCATCAACCCATTTTACGATTTCTATTTGACGTCATTATGTTGTCGAAGTTACACCAAAATTTCCCATGCCAAAATCATTGTGTAATTGAATACCATACCCATTTCTCTATCAAGAGGATTCACCTTTATGAACATGTACTTGTTGATTGATTACTTAAATTCATGTATTCCACATATCATATTCGTGGAATAAATTATGATGTTTAATGAATCCATGTTGTATGATCCATGTGGCACACTTGTGCATGAAATGAAATGATTAAGAAGGGTGTGCCCTGATAGTGCTATAATGCATTAGGTAAATGATAATATCATGATATGTAATGTTAAATGAGTGTTTACTCATGATAATTCATATTAAATTAGGTTTTACTCAAGCTCCATGTGAAATGAGCCTTGGCTCATGCTAATATCATGTTAAATGTTGTTGCCACATTTCCATGTTATGATAATCATGCTATATCATGCCTTTATATTCATGATTCTCTTATGCATTATTGATATTTCTATTACCTAACATGTATTTTATTATTCATGTTATGTCTTGTCTACTCCCTTACTGGGATTTATAGCTCACCCTTTTCTTATGTATGTCCTCAGGTTATCCCATGCAATGCTAGGTACGAAGGAATGTTGTGGTCATGTAAAAGAAGTTTTCAATAAAGATGTTGTGTTTTATGTATTAATTTGTCATGTAATATTCTTAATTTCCCAAGAAACTATAACTCTCAATCCTTAGTGTTGTCTTAAGTGAAATTTTATGTAATAAAACATGTTTAAGTGTGTAACAAAGGGAAGGGTTTTTATAATCAAAATGAATGAAATTGGGGCCAAGAGAAAGATCACATTGAAAAGAAAGGCCTGCTTACTAATTAGAACCAAGGATGTAATGAAAGTAGAAAAAAATACTCAATTGGGATACAAAGAGGAATAAACTACTACATGTGAAAATTTATAGGACTCATCCTATAAGGGTAAGGAATTTAAGTGATGATAATCCTATAATTATCATGCTTATTACACATCAACAATATTTGGACATATTCATTTTAGAGGAAAAAATAATAATTTCAAATGGTGAAATGGTATGTTCAAATTTCATTTCTAATTGAAGAATTTTTTTTGAAGTTGAATTAGTTGAATCAAAATATTGAAATTATCTATTTATTTTAATAAATAAATATGGAATAAAAATTTGGGATTTTAGATTTCTATAAATTATGATGAAACTAAAATGTTTAATTGCAATTAAATTTATTTTAATTGGAATTATTGATACATCATGGAAAATTATGCTAGTATTGATTGGGCCTTATTATGTTACGCAATTTATTTTTCTAGGCATGCATATGAGAATGTTCAAAAATACTCATGTAATAATAAACCATTTTACAAAATGGCTACATAAGAAATTACCTTCATAAACCACATATGAATCATAGAGTAAGGAATTTCTTAATCCTCGTACTACCTAGGTTTTCAGTGTGGTTATACTGATGGTAAATTTGTGTGCATGGGAGGTTAGATCCTATAAGAAATGGTGATAACCATGCACATAATCACATGTGCATAGAATTTTGAGGAGTTATTGCAGGGTCCAACATTTGTTATACCGTAGAGATGGATATTTGTAGCATAATAAAATGGTAAAAAGTGAGTAAGGATAAAACGCCCAAGAAAATTCCCAGTGCTAATTTATGTTCATGGTATATCTATAATAAATTTTCTATAATAATACCTTTATCATAGTGATAATTTTAGATATTTTTTTTCATGGAAAATACCAAGAATATTCACAAGGGATTTGAAGGTTGTATATGAGAAGATGTGGTCTAATTCAAAGGAGGAAGTTCAAATTAAAATTTATTAAGATAAACTAAAGATAAAGGAGTTATTTTAAAGTTATATCGACCCTTTCATATATAATTTTTCCTATAAATAAGATGGTTGAGGGTGTTGCTGGGGAATCAGATTGGGAAGAGGGGGACGAAACATGAAGTCTACTCGCGTAAGAAGAATTTGGCTCGCAATGTGTAATAAAAAAAATTACAGGTAATTGCATGAGATTAACTCATGTATCTTAGGTTTTGAGAGGGTCGATTCATTTGACATGTTTGAGGGGGAAGTGGCGGCAGAGGTCGAATTCAGTAAGATAGCATAAATGGATTGAAGAAGTGAATTCTCTTAGAGTGGAATCTATAAGACTATGAAAGGTTTTATCAGTAATTTAAAAAAATCACTGCTATATATGATTTTTATCATCACTAAATAATTAGAACTAATAAAACTAATCATTATCAGTTCTAAATTTATCACTGATAAAGATACACCTTTATCACTACTAAATAACTGATTATAAAACATATATTTATTGGCGCAATAGTTTTAGTGTTGATAAATATAGGTTTTATCAACAATTTGTATTTTTTAGTTGAAAGAAGATATTTTTATCAGTTATTTTCAGAAAGTGCTGATAAAAAAATTACCAACATAAAAAAATATTAAACAAATATATATTAAAAATGAATTAATTATAAAAAAGTAAAAAATAATAAAAATTATTAATTAATATAAAATCTTAAATGTATGGATGTTAAAAATGAGTGAAATTGAATAATTAAAAATGAAACACCTTCATAAATTTTAAAAAAATGGATAAATTTTATAAATTATATAAATTATCAAAAAAAAATTAAAGAGAATATGTATTAAAATAAATATAAATACATATTTAAAATATTGAAACATATTAAACACATAAAAAAATGAATTCATCAGATTAATTACATGAATTTTAAGCATGTACAAAAAATGAAGAAAATATAAAAAAAACATTTAAATAAATTAATTATATAGATTTCCAAAAATTTAAAAACATTTCAACTTAGTGAATAAAATTGAATGAATATTAATCATATAAATTAAAAAATATTAAGAATATTCAAACTTAGTAAATAATTATGTATAATTCATAACGTAAGAACCTGTGTTTTATTTTAATTGGATGAAATTCTGAGGGAATTTGAATTTTTAATAGTTAATGAGTGAGTCATTTTTAGAATGGAACTTTGAAACATAATTAAAAAAGTTGTGATGTTTAAAACCAATGTTTTTATACTTGGATAAAGTTCTAAGGACCTTCCTGGGCAGCTTGAGAAGTTTTGGGAGCCCCAGACTGGGAACGTCAGGTTTTTAAGAACTAACAGAGGGTGCACAGTTGGCACACGGTCTGCCAAACCATGTGGCCCAAAGTAGGTAACCATGTGGAGTATTTCTGGGGGGATAGAGGCTTTCACACAGCCTGAACACAATTAGGGTAACTGTGTAGGACAAACTGTGTGAATAGAGTTTCTTAAAAAGAGGGGTGTTGCACGGTTGGCACATGGTTTGCCAACCCGTGTGGCTTAACTGTGCGTGCCACCAAGTTTTTAAAAATTTATTTATTTTAAATAAAATTAAAATAAAATTTAAAGCCTAATATAGCTTCTCCCTCACCACACTCTGACGATGCACTAGCCCCATGGTCTCTCCCCTTCGACGTTCTACCCCCCCTCTATGGCACCTCCTCCAATCTCTGATTTCTGGCCAATTTATCTATGGGTTCCCTTAGAATCACCAAGTTAGAATGAAACCTTCATTCTCCCTATTTTTAGATTTGATTTTTCCTATCCATCACCATATGGTGTGCTAAAAAAACCCCTATGTTTGGGTTTGATTTTTTTTTCATGTTACTTCCAATTCTAGGTTGTTCAAAGGGCCTCTCGAGACCCATTGGTCCATGTTCCAGCAACCACCGCTGAAGGCGAGGAGGTTCAGGTAGTTTCGGTCCATCAACATTATTTCAAGGTAATGTTTTATACCTCTATTTTGTTTCTCACCATATTTTTAGGGTTTTGTGGTGTTTATGGGACTCGAGGAAATTATTGCAGGGAACTGTGATCATCTTCCAAGTGCACACACACATATTTCCCAGGTATGAATATATATAGATATATATGTCTTTCTTATGAGTGTTCCCTCATGGAATGCGGAAAACTTGCATCAGCTTAAGGAAATATATATATATATATATATATGGATGTGTGGGCGTGTAAGCAGGCTGTTTCTTGTGTTAGAAAGCTTTGGCTTTTCTATCCTTTGAGGTAGGGTCCCCAACCTTACTCTATTAAATTAAGAATTTATTAGTTGACTATAAACCAAATCTTGATTAGTAAAATTGAAAATTATAAAATGAACTACCTTATGTTAAATGATTTTTTAGAATAAAAAATCTTGTTTTTGTAATAAAACCCCTCAATCAAGGTGCGCTGACTTCAAGCTAAAAACATAGTAAGTAGACTATCATGTTTTCTCGGCTTGACATTGGGTGGTTTTACTATGATTTCCTAGTTTGAGAAAGCTATTAATTTAAAGGGGTATAGTTTTCTCAGTTTGGAGAAGTAATTCCTCCTTTGTATGTTGACACACTTGATTTAAACAGTTTTTTTGAACTAGAAAGGGATATATGTGTGGGTGAACCATGTGGTATGCTTGAGGATAATTGGTTATGTGAGTGGGAGTACTCAATAGATTATCTTTCATTGTTAAAGGTATTATTAATCAATGGATAAACAGGTAGGTATCTCATAGGATGATTTTAAATATGAAATGTCATCATGAGAGGGTATGCTTGTTGGATGACTTGTGTTGTTAATGGGAAATGGTGATATATGGGTGGGTATACCAATATGGCTTATTTAAATGGTAATGGAACAAATGAGTGGTATACTCAAGTTATGTAGGGTATATGTGAGTGGGTATACTAACTAGATTAATTTCTAGGGTTATAAGGGTGGGTATACCCTTATGCTCATATGTAATTATTTGTTTTGATTTGTGATGAATGGGTGGGTAAACTCATGGTTTATAATGAAATGGATGATATGAGTGGGTATACTCATATGGAATAGAATTGTTAATTGATTTATATGAGTGTGTATACTCATATGGTAAATGATGAATGGTTTATATGAGTGGGTATACACATATATTTTGTTTTGATAAATGGTTTTAAATGAATGAATGGTTTGATAGATGCCATAGAATTCTCTCCATGGGTTAGGAATGCAGTAGTGGATTCATTGGGTTGATTATGCCCCTTGGGTCTTGATTACGTGGGATGCATCGAGCCTTTATACCCTGTGGATCCGGTTTTCTTAGACTCATGTAGGACATGTCAGTACACATTCTCTTATGACTCAAATGAGTACCTAGACCAATTTTCCATTGGGACACCCATGGTAATATATGTGGATGCCTTGGATGAGTTCCTTGGATCCGGACCTTCATGGCTTATATTTCATATATTGATGCCTCAGTATATGAATCCTTGGATCCCAACTTTCATGGTCTAAAATTCTTATATGGCATGTGTGTGAGGTATGTGATATGCTCTAATATGTGGCTTGGCCATAGTAAATTGTGATATGTGGTTATACAACAAGGTCATGATGGTATGTCAGGTTTGGATGAATGGAAAGGATGTGTTATTTTATTTTTGCATTACTTATTGATGCCTTATTATAAGAGATTGAATATCTTATTAAGGGAGCCTTGAAGGTTTATTTTGGTATTACTATTAGTAGTTTACATTCCATGGGAATTTCTTATTCATATTTAAAACTTATGTATTTAACAGAACAATACCTGTTTACTTTTGAACATAATTGTTTTGGGCTAGAATCCAGTGGGTGCTGGTCTAATGAGATGTTATCTCACACCCTTCTCGGGTACCAATGGTGCCCAAGTAGAATATTATTTTTTGTAGGGCTATGGAACTTTTCCTGTGTTATTTTATCTTATACCTAGGAGTTAGAAGATTAGGACTGAGTGGGATCTCTGGATGCTCGTGAAGATCGCCCTTGGGGCTTTGGTTATTTTCTTTATTTCTATACAGAGATGTAAATCATGTTGTATTGTTTATTGTTTTCTAAATGTTTATCACCATGAAATTAATGCATTTTATAATGTTTAATTGGCTATTTTTTATATTCAGTTGATACTTCAATTGTCTTTCATTGTTTAGTTATTGCTTTATGCTCCTTTCACTGATATTTGTTTCTTGCTATTAGTGTCTATTTACCGATGTGTACTCTAAATATGAGGGTATAGTATCTCTACTAACTATCCTTACACCCTCACTGCTAGTTGACAGCCTCTAGAATATGGGAAAACGTGCTTGAGGTCCTCTAGTGATCGGTCTAGCTAACAGTTTAGTGGTTAGTCGGGCTGGGATGCTACAAAGTGGTATCAGAGCCAATTTGTTTCCTTTGTGTTACTATTTTGGTTTGGTAGATACGTGACTAGGAATGTGTCGACACTTGGTAGATATTCATTCTTATGACTGATCACCCCACATATGGGGAATGAACGAGTGGTTAGGGCTGGGAATTGTTGTCTATTATTGTTTGGTGTTATAGTTGATATGATTTCACCTTGGGTGATTGATGTATTTTCCACTCCTTATTAATAATGATAATTTTGTAAATTTACCCTTGGTTTGGTATGACAAGCATGAAACATGACAAGAATTATATTAGGCACTTATAAATCCACATTCCATGCATATTACATGCAATGTAGTTACATTAGTTAGATGACTACTAATTTTGGTTGTGTGGCTTGCATGTAATGCCATATTTTTTATTTTCTTTTACATTCTTTATTATATAACATGTTTATCTAATTAAGTGCCATGATGCCTCTATTTTTATCATTTTTTTCTATTATAACATTATTCTATGTTATAACATGTTTCTGTGTTATTTATTATAATAACATGTTAGAGATGTTTTGATGTGAAAATGGTTGCATAGGATGAAATTTCTTGGTTATGTTTATGAAGGGATCTAATTTTTGTGATAAGTTATATAGGAACCTTATAACAAGAAGAAAGGTAACCTATGTATTTGAACCATTTAAAAAGGGATACTAAAATTAAAATGTTAAATAGAATTGGATTTGATTAATGGGATCCAATTTTCATTTTGTGATGTGTATGGGTGCTTCATGAATTGGGAAATATAAACCCATATAAAATGTAATGGCATGATGTATTTGAAATGGTTTAATGTGAAGTCTATCATGTTTTGAACTTAAATGAAATGATTTGGGAGCCAAATTCCAATGGTAAGGTGTATGTGCGCCTTGTCGATTGGTATATAGCCACCCATGTTAATGATTCATTATATAACCATGGTGTATTTGTGAATGACTATAAATGTAAAACTATTGAGTTTTGTTTTGAAATGCTTTGTAAATTTACAAAAATTCTCAACTGGATGCAAGTAGGTCAGTTGGGGTGTGTTTTTATGAAATGAACTATTATGGGGTTACTTTTTGAAGAACCCGGGATGAATAAATGGGACCCTCAAAGGTTTCCTTTTGGTTAAAAGGAATTTTGATGCTAAATTGTTTGTTTATGATGTATGTCCTTTCAATGTTAAATGTTTCAAAATGGAGTTTCTTATAACATTCCAGTTTTTCCCATGGGGTGTTATTTAAAACCAAGTTCCTTATTTGTGAAATGGTACTTGTGGGTTTGTTAAATTTATTTCAAAATTTTAAGGATAAAATGAATTAATAAAATGGATTTAAATTAGAACCTAAAGTGGTATCCCTTTCTTAGACCCTCATGTAATGGAATTTTTTTTTGATAATATGCCTTGGAATGAAGATGTGATCAATCATCTGTGGGCTGTTTCTTTTTATCACTTGCTTAAATGAAAATTGGGTCTCTTAATCCTAGTGAAATATGTTTTTCATAACCAAGAGGTAGGGTCTATTTGTATTATTTATAAGGGGATATCCCATGGTAGGTATCACCCTTAGAGTTTGATATGATTTACTTCTGCAGCAATATTTTTAATGTTAGTTCTTTTTAGGTGTCTTTGTCCCCAGTAGGATTTTTTAGTTTTAAAAGACACCCTTGTTCGAAGGATTGGTCATGGTACATTGACTCTTGTTATGGAAACAATCATCGAGGAATGATTTGTTCTAAAAGTTAGACATGCCTAGGGTATAGTCATCCACTTAGGAGATCATGTGAACCTATCTTTTATTTATTAATGTATGACTTGGTATGTTTTCATCCGAGTTATAGTTAGATGAGATAACGTGATGTTAGATTTTATGAACATCGGGTTGTATGTGTTAATTTACGCGGTACCAATCAAGTGGTTAATGATATAATGAACTGGTTATGTTTAGTGTAAATATTAAGCTTGAATTGTTGTGTACATTCTCGGGTTAACTCTGGGGTAGAGTGAGTGGGGCGTTAAGGAAATGAGTTTGTCCCGCTGCTTGGGAAGAATTTTTGGAGTTCTGGTGTTTTGATATGTCGGTCGGTTTAATTTCAGCTTTCATGCCAAATTTATGATGTGCTGATCGTGGTTTGTGAAACATCACATGTGAGTTTAAGTTTTTCTGATCTAGTAAGCTTGTGAGAAGTTAGTATTTTCATTCTATGACATAAACACTCCTAAGGTGGGTAGAATCACTTGGTTCTGGTGTGTGTGTCAGTGCTTGTTTGGAATCATGTATTTTATTAGGTTAGCGGTATGAAAAATCATTTATAAACTCCATTAGTTTTGTAATATTTTTAGTGGTAGATCTTGAAAGAACATGAATGCCTTTGGTGGTATAGTTTTTGTGGTTCTGTTGATGATGTGTTGGTAGGTGAAGTTGGGTTGTGGTAAAGAGTCAACCAGCAGTGGTTCAATGGATCTTCTTGGTTTACTCTTAGTGTACTCTTCTGAATGAGATGAGCATGTCCTCTAGCTTGACTTCATCTTGGATGCACTAAGAGAGCATTGGTTGTATTCCATGATAAAGTTTAAAATCTATGGGGTTGTTTCGTGATCTCTTTCTTAGTTGTATGCGGGATGTGTAATTCTTTGTAAATTACCCTATACTTGTAGTATGGCTTGTGGTGTGCTGAAAAAGGGTAACATGATCCAATGCTCTAGTATTGGGTTACGAATTTACTCATGCCAAGGCATGATGATTTTAAAATGTCCATGTGATGGTCTGATTTGGGAATGTAATTGAAAGTTGGGTAAGGACTTCGATATGCGTACTTGTGAAAACTGATGAATAACTTCAGAAGGAAGGCTTTATGGTTTTATTTGGGATCCGTCAACCATCTAAGTTGGGAATCTTTGATAATGGTTATTTGGGTGTGTCTTGGCTTGTTTTACCTTCTTGAATGTTGTTGATGGTTTTTTATAGAATAATTTTAAAGAGCACATTTCTAGTTTAAGGGTGAGTGTGGTTTTGGGTTGGCGATGTCTTTTGGGAAAAGCACATTCATAAAATTAAATACTAATACCCTTGGTGTTAAGAACCAGTGGGAAGACGGATAAAGAGATGATGATGATATCATGTCTCTGGTTACATGGTCTTGATTAAACACTGCTTCCATGTTTTGGTTTGGAATTTGAGCTCTGCCTCAGGTTTTAAAGGCTTAAGTGCATTGGTCTTCTGAATAGTTAAATGTGTTTTTGGAATTTTGAAATGTAACACAATCGTTGAAATGAAACATCACAACCTTCATGGGTTGTGTGATGTTTTATTAGTTCTTAAAGGCTTCTTGGGGACGATAAGTTTTAATGTGGGTAGATTGTAATAACTCTTGTTTTTTTAACCAGATGAAATTCTGAGGGAATTTGAATTTTCGGTAATTACTGAGTGAGTTTTTTTAGAATGGAACTTTGGAACATAATTTTGAAATTTATGATGTTTAAAAGTGATGTTTTTAGAATTGGGTAAAGGACTGAGGACCTTCCCGGGTTGCTCAAGGAGTTTTGGCAGCCCCAGACCGAGAAAGACTGGTTTTTAAGAACTTGCAGAGGGAACACAGTTGGTGCACGATTTTCCAAATAGTGTGGCTTGAAGTTGGTAACCATGCACCTTATTTTTGGGGGGACAGAGGCTTTCACAGGGACTTCACATAGTTAGGCTAACCATGCAGGACAAGCAATCCGAATGAAGTTTTTTAAATAGAGGTGTGTCACGCGGTAGGCACACGGTTTGCCAAACTTTGAGGCTTAACCATGTGTGACAATGTGTGTTTATAAATTTAATTATTTTAAATTAAAAAAAATAAATTTAAATCCTAATCTAACCTCTCCCTCACCCCACTCTCATGACTCACCAGCGTCGTGGTCTCTCCCCTTCGATGCGCTACCCCCTCCATGGAACCTCTTCCGTTCTCTGATTTTCAGCTGATTTCTCCATGGTTTCTCTTCAAATAACCAAGGTAGAGTCCCTCCTTCTTTCTCCTACCTATTTCAAACTTTGATCTGGCCTATATTTCACCTTACAGTGTGTGCCCAAAACCCTAGGGTTGGTTTTGATCCTATTTTCAAGTTTCTTCCACTTCTAGTTTGTGCAAAGGGCCTCTCGGGACTTGTTAGTCTGTGTTACAGCAACCGCTGCCGAAGGTGAGGTGGTTCAGGTGGTTTCAGTATGCTGGATTTATCTTGGGATAAGTTTTAATACAGATATTTTGTTTCTTAACCACTTTTTAGGGTTTAGTGGTGTTTATGAGGCCCGAGGAAATTGTTGTAGGGAAAATTGATCATTTTCCAAGTGTGCGCACACATTTTTCCTAGGTATGAATATATATAGATATACATGTCTTTCGTGTATGTCTACCCTTATGGAATGGGGGACGCATGTATCAGTTTAAGGATATATATATATATATATATATATAATTTTGGGCCTGTAAGAAGGGTACTACTTGAGTTAGAAAGATTTGGCTTGGACTTCCATTGAAGTATGTTCCCCAACCGTACTCTTTTAAATTAATAATGCATTAGTTTATTATAAAATTCTTATTGATTATTTGAATTGAAAATTATGGAATGAACTAACTTGTGTTAAATTATTTTTTAGAAAAAAGAATCATGTTTTTGTAATAAAACCCTTTAATCGAGGTGTGCTGCCTTGAAGATAAAAATGTAGTGAGTAGACTGCCATGTTTTCTTGGATTGGCATTGTGTGGTTTTCCTATGCTTTCCTAGTTAGAGGAAGATGTTAATTTAAAGGGGCATAGTTTTCTTATCTAGGAGAATTACTACCTCCTTTTCATGTCGATGCACTTGAGTTATATGGTTCTATTGAACTAGAAAGGGATATGTGGGTAGGTGAACCATGTAGTATGCTTGAGGGTAATTAGTTAAATGAGTGTGAGTACTCAATATATTGGCCTACATTGTTAAAGGGATAATTAGACAACAATGGGTAAAAAATTAGGTAACTCGTAGGAGGTTTTAAAATATGAAATGTCAACATGAGAGGGTATTCTTATTGGTTGACTTGTGTTGTTAATGGGAAATAGTGATATATGGGTGGGTATACCCATATGGCTTGTTTAAATAGAAATGGAACACATGAGTGGTATACTCATGTTACTTGAGGTACATGTGAGTGGGTATACTCGCTAGATTAATTTCTATGGTTATATGGGTGGGTATACTCTTTTGATTGTATTTAAGGCTTTGTTTTGATTTGCAATGAATGGGTGGGTAAACCCATGGTTCATAATGAAATGGATAATATTAGTGGGTATACTCATTTGGAATGGAATTGTTAAATGATTTATATGAGTGGGTATACTCACATGGTAAATGATGAATGGTTTATATGAGTGGGTATATTATTATGTTTTGTTTTGATAAATGGTTTTAAATGAATGAATGGCATGATAGATGCTACACACTACTCTCCATGGGTCTGGAATGCGGTAGTGGATGCCTTGGACTGATTATGCCCTTTGGGTCTTGATTATATGGGATGCCTCAGGCCTTGCTACCCCGTGGATTTGTCTTTCTTTGAATCATGTAGGAAATGTTGGTATACATACTCCTAGGACTTCATCTAGTGCCTAGAACGAGTTTCAACTGGGATGCCCATGGTACTCAATAGGGACACCTTGGATGAGTTCCTTGGATTTGGCCCTTTGTGGCCTTGATTTCTTATATGGATGCCTCGGTACATGAAACCTTGGATCTGACATTTCTTAGTCTATACTTCTTATACATAATGTTAATGAGGTATGTGATACACTCGAATATATGGCTTTCCTCTATTAAATTTTGATATGTGGTTATACGAAAAGGTTGTGATGGTATGACATGTTTTGATGAATGGAAAGGCCGTGTTATTTTATTTGTGCATTACTTGTCACTGCCTTGTTATAGGATCTTGACTATCTTGTGTAGGGATCATTGAGGGGCTATTTTTGTATTATTGTTAGTAGTTTGCATGCCATGGGAATTACTTATTCATATTTATAGCTTACAGAATTAATTTCACACTGCCTATTTACTTTTGAACATAATTGGTTTGGGCTAGACATCGGTGGG
This sequence comes from Viscum album, assembly GCA_963277665.1. Taxonomy (NCBI): domain Eukaryota; kingdom Viridiplantae; phylum Streptophyta; class Magnoliopsida; order Santalales; family Viscaceae; genus Viscum; species Viscum album. Next base: position 749,608,431 of record OY728132.1, on the reverse strand, counting down.
TGTCGGCCTACTGAGATGTTATCTCACACCCTGCTCGAGTACCATTGGTGCTCAAGTAGACTCTTCTTATTTACAAGGATATGGACCTATGCTTGTGATATTTTATCTTGTACCTAGCAGTTAGGAACAAAGGACCGAGCAGGGGCTTGGGATGCTCATGAATACCACCCTTAGGGATTTGGATATTTTCTTTATTTATGTACCGAGATGTAAATCATGTTGTATTGTTTACTATTTTCAAAATGCGTATCACCATGACATGCATGCATTGTATAAACTGGCATTGGCCATTTTCTATATTCAGTTGATATTTCAATTATCTTCCGCTATTTAGTTATTGCTTTATACTGCTTCCACTGATATCTATTACTTACTATTACTGTTTGTTTACCGTTGGGCACTCTGAATACGAGGCTATAGTCTCCCCACTGACTATCCTTACACCATCACTGCTAGTTGAAAGTCTTTGGCGTATGGGGAGACACACTTGAGGTCATGTGGTGACCAGTCCAACAACCGGTTTAGTGGTCAGTCAGGAAGAGATGCTACACATAAGATTAATTACATTAATTGTAAACATGTACAAAAATGAATAGAATATTAAAAAATGAATTTAAATAAATAAATTATATAAATTTTAGACATTTTTAAAAAAATTGCAGCCTAATAAATAAAATTGAATAAATATTAATCATATAAATTAAAAACATGTTAAGAATATTAAAACATAGTAAATAGTTATGCATAAATAAATATTAAAAAATAAATAAATTCCAAAAATATTAAAATTTTAAAAATAATACAAATGAATAAATAATATTAAGTGAATTAATATTAAAAATGAATAAATAAAATTGACTAAATTAAAAAATATTTAAAAATTTAATTTTTAGAATTAATTACGTGAAATAAAAACACAAAAAAAATGAATATGAATAAATAAATAGAAAATATTTATTATATAAAAAACAAAATTATTAAAAATAAATTATATTGACTATTGAAAAATATTAATAATTAAATCAAATTAAATTAAATTAAATTAAAAAATATATTTAGAATGAATAAATTAAAATAAATAAAATTACATGATTTGATTAATTAAGTAAATAATATGAAAAATTAGTTAAATAATATTTACTTTTCGTATATTAAAAAATTATGTAATACAATAATATAATTAACTACATAAACACCAAAATCGTGCTAGGGATGATGTATTTTGGGGGTTCAATTTCATGCCACAATGGAGTGTGTTGGAGATGGTCCTATAGGAATCAATTACATAGTTTTTAAACATATTGAAAATATTGAAACTTAATAAAGAAAAATGAATAAATATTTATCATATAGATTACAATCATATTGAAAATATTGAAACTTAGTAAATAAATATTTATAAATTTTAAGAAATGAATAAATTCCAAAAAAATTAAAAATTAATTAATGTCAAAATGAAAAAAAATATTTTATGAAATAATATTAAAAATGAATAAATAAAATTAAATAAATTACAATTTTTTTTTAAAAATAATTCATAACCTTAATTACATGAATTGAAAACACATAAAAATGTATAAATAAATAATAATATTATTGTTAATTATTGATGTATTCACTGTATTGATTGTATATAGAAAATATAATTAATTATTAACCTTTATATTTTTTAATAATTATTAAAATTTATATTATTTAGTTAAATGTATAAGTATTTTAAAAATTTATAAATAACAATCGAAATTAAATATATTACATACACATTCACATACACATTCACATACACATACACATACACACATACATACACATAGACATACATATGTAAACATACATATACATACACATGCCTATATATATATACAAACACATACACATACATACACATACACATACACATATACATACACATACATAAAAATATGTATACATGCTTACACATACACATACACATACATATACACATATATACACATATTCACACACATTTACATACACATATATGTGCATACATGTATTCACACATACATACATAATACATACACATAAATACACACACACGAAACACACACACAAGTACACAACACACCACATGCATACACATACAGCAAATACATACATGCACACATAATGACACACATACATCCATATATATACATTTTTATATATATGCACATATAGATACATGCATGTATGTATATTTTAAATTATTAAATATGAATATAAAATATAAATTCAAATATGAATCACATATTTAAATAAATTTATTTGTTTATATATTATATAATTATTTAAATAAAATATTAATATATCATATTTTTATTAATTATATACACATTTTTTTATTAATTTATATAAATATACTATTAAATAATTTTATTGATTAATATAAATTTTATAATTTTTTATATGTAAAATCAGGAATATAAGATTCATTTTTTATGAAAAGTTATATAAATCATATTTAAATATTACATTTACACACATATATATATATACTTATTATAATATAAATCCCATTTAAAAATAAATAAATATGTATATATATATATATTAAATTATTCACTGTAACCTTCATCACTACTAAACAGAAAGAGATGTTAAAGGGGTGACTTTTATCAATGTTTAAAAAACCACTAACAAAGAGTACCCTTTTATGAACTCTTTTTTAGCATTGATAAAAAGTTACATTTATTAGTTTCTTTTCTAGTGCTGATAAAAGTCACTCCTTTATGAGCATTTTTCATTGAGCACTGATAAAGGTCAGTGTAGAATATTGCTCGATCTACACTAGTGATAATAATATAATTCATTACCTATGATTACAATATATAAAAGAATAATATTTATATATTTTAATTGATTTCATCTAATAATTCCCATATCATAAAAAAAATATTTATAAATTATATAGCTTATGATATTATTTCCTTTTTTTAATTTATGGGTTACGAAATAATAGTATCCCCAATGATAGTTTCTTATTCTTTGATAATACCAAATTTTTATTTTTTTAAGGATAATCTCATATATTTATTCAAAGGAGTCTAAACCATGATTTCACACACCTCACACATAAGATAAGAGTGAGATAATTCATGTTGAGATGCATAAAAGGCTTAGACTCATTTTTTTTAATAAAATAAATGAAATATATTTTTCTATCTCTCCAATATTATTCAACCCAAACATTTTAAACATCTTAAATTACACTATTTTACCTTTAATTTACAAATCATAATCACTATATTTATCTTCTTAATACACATTATTCATAAATTTTTACAATCAATTCATTTAATTATTTTTACATGTTCCCCATTTTTTTATATCTCACATGTCTTTATTTTTTCCTTTCATAGTGAAAGGAATTTAAATTTATTATTTTATTATATTTGGGACCAAAAATAATTATCCCACTGGTGTAGTTATATTATAGAGATAAAATAAAGTGAAAAGGTAAAAATAAATGGACAATAGATGTAATGTGGACCCTCCAAATGAAAGGGTAAAAATCACATGAAAATTGAAAGATCACTATGGGGAAAATTTGGTACAAGATCCCTAAATATTACAAGTAGAAAATTTTATAAATCTCTCTAATGAATATGTGGAGAAACAACCACACAAAAAACCACACCTAAAATAAAAACTAACTGTGGAACTAAATTTGATGAGATGCTGAAACGAGAGGAGGCACTTGCCTTTTATAGGATTTTTCCAGCCCTTCCCAGCCCCCTATCACTACTCTAAACAATTGGTGGTGTTTTCCACCCACCAAACCTTCCAATACCTACCATCTCTTTAACAAATCAAGGGGTGGTGTCTTCTATTAAATGAAAAACTGGTGATATATCTCATACTTGGAGATTAGATTGAGAATCAATCACTTCTCCACACATCCTTTCTATCTAACAAACATGTTTCTCTTGTATCTATAAACCCACTTGAAGACCTAAACCATCTAAACTTATCAAATTCAATTGACTTCATTAAAAAATATCCCAGATCTTCTTTAGTGTGTACTTTTTGACATGTCTACACTTCTTTCCTCCACCACATCTCGGACAAAATGATACTATACCCCAATATTATTATTCATGGAATGAAACTATGGATTCCTTAAAATGTGAAAAGTGCTATGTATATCAAAAAACAATGGAACATGACTCTTCCTATGCCCAATATCCTCAAAAAACCTTCCCATACACATCACCTCTTTCTAATCCTATGTAGATGACATGTACTCCACCTCCATTTTGAATAAATCCACAACTGACTCTAACTTTATAATCCATCTCACAACTCCTCGTGTAAGAGTAAATTACCGTTAATTGATTTTATCCAGTTAGAATCACCTAAAAAATCTAAATCAACATAGCCTATGATAGTGAAATATGATCCTCTATAACATAATGTATCATGTGAGGTCTTTTTAATGTATCTTAGGATCCTCTTCACTATCTTCCAATGCTCTCATGTTGGATTCTTCATGTACTGACTAACTACTCCCACTTCATGTGAAATGGATGGTCTAGTAAAAATCATAGAGAACATAATAATTCCAATATCTCATGCATATGGTACTCAATACATATCTATCCTCTATACTTCACTTATAGGACTCATTATAGAAGATAACTTGAAATTTACTGAAAGAGGGGTATAGATTGGATTACAGTCCTGCGTGTTAAAGCATTTCAAGACATTATATAAGAAATTATTCTATGATAGAAAAATATTTCTATTATTTCTATCTCAGTAAATCTTCATCAAATAAATCTTGTTGTTTGGTCCTATGTCCTTTATATCAAACTCCTTAGACAACATCTCTTGAATCTAATCATTGTTGGGGACTACAACCAACATGTCATCCACATAAAATATAAGAATGATGAAATCATTACCATACATACCCTTGATATATGAACATGGATCTGAATGAATTCCATTGTATCCAAGGATAGTGATATAGGAATTAAATATATTGTACCAACACCTCAGTGCTTGCTTGAGACCGTACATAGATTTTTTCAACTTGAAATCAAAGTTCTATTTGCCTTCTTCTGCAAATCCTTTCAGTTGGAGCATATATATCTCTTCATAAATATGGACATGAAGAAAATTAGTCTCCAAATCCTACTAATCTATATATAAACTGAATGTATCACACATTTCTTGAGATACAAGAGCAGTCATCAGTATACAAATAGGAGAAAATATTTCATTAAAATTAAGACCTTCCTTCTGAGTATATGGTTTGACCACCATTATTACATGATATCCTTACATCTGGTTATTTTAATAATGTTTGATCCTAAGGACCCATTTGTTTCTAATATACTTCCTTCCATAAGGTAATAGAACAAGATACCATGTCATGTTATTATATAAGTATTCCAGTTCCTCCAACATCGCCACCATCCATGAGGATACATCTAAACTCGAGGTCACCTCCGCAAAAGAAGATGGCTCTCCATACTTTTTCAATAAGAAGTACATAATATATCTCTTAGTGGAATATTCTATGTTCCATACTGGTGCTCTATTCCCCCAAGTTGAACATCATGGTCCAGATTCAATCAGTACTTGATCATCGTGCTCTAGTAATTCTTTAAAGGAAACTGGTTATTTTTTGGATTTATCCTCCACCTCATCTATTTTACTTTCTATATTCTATTTCTCCATGTTTTTATCAATTTTCATTTTCACCTTGTCTTTTGAAAAAATGAAATGTCTGTTGATGATAAGTTTTTTGGAAGTGGGGTCCCACAAACGATACCCCTTCACACAATCAGCGTATCCCAAGAAGATAAATTTCATGAATCTCGAATCCAAGTTCAACCTTTCTTGGTCATTTAACAATGCATATACAAGACTTAAAAAAGATTGTAAACAAGAATATTCAGAAGGTATACCAGTCCACATGTCCATTGGGGTCTTCAAAATCAATCACCATGAAATGAGATCGGCTGATCACATAACAGCTGGTATTCACTGCTTCTGACCAGAATGTTTTGGAAATTCCTACAGTCTTCATCATCTCCCTTATTCTATCCAACGATGTTATTTTCATATAATTTTCCACTCCATTATACTGAGGAGTGTACAGCAGTATGAACTGTATCTTTATTCCTTCCCATTGAAAAAAGTATCACACTCCTATCTTGTATATTCTACACTATTTTTAGTACTCAAACACTTGATCTTCTTTCCATATTCAATCTCTTTCCATTATTTGAATGTTTTGAACACTTCAAAAACATCTGATTCTCTCTAGATTGGTTACACCCAACATCTCATGAAATAATCATCATTGAAGGATAAAAAGTTCCTTTCTCCTCCTAGGGATATAACCAGTTCTTTCCAAACATTGGAATGGATCAAATATAATATCAATTTTCTTCTTACTGTTGACATACTGAACTTTAATCTATATTTCTTGCTCAAAACATAGTGCTAAAAAAATTGAAAGTATACCTTTGTAAGCAAAGGAACCATCTTTTTATTCCCAAGAATCTTCAATAACTGTTCTATCATATGTAATAGCTTTTGATTCCATGATGTTGTGAACAATTCCATCGAGGTAGTTGATGCGAAAAATATCTCTTCCTCCTTATATATTTCACTCATAAGAACATATATGTTCTTAAAGATATTCTCTACCTTTATTACCAAAATTTAACCCTTCATAATTCTCATCACTCCATTATCGGTATGATTCTTGCATCCATTATCATCAAATTATCTAAAAGACAAGATATTCTTAATAAATCTCTCCACATGGAATACTCCTTGGATGTTTCAAACAATACCATCATACATCTTCAAATTGGCGATACCAACTCCAATTATCTTCAAGGTGTGATCATTACCCATGTACATAATTACTTTTGGGATAGTTTTATACAAATCAAACCATTCCCATCAAGATTTCATGTTCCATGTTGCTCCCAAGTTGATTATCTATGCGTCATTGATATTTTTTCTGCTTCTAACAGTCATTACCACTTCACTAAATAGTATATATCTAGAAGTACTCACCACATTTCCATGATATCACATTTCAATAATATTATTATTAAAAAATTCCTTCTTTACATTCCCATTCTTTTCATAATTGTAACACATGACATTCTTCTTCTTACTCATTGATTTGGACCTACCATGATTTTGGATCCCACTATAACTACACTCCATAATCCTTCCTCTCTCCATTGATAGAGCCTCTTCTGGGTGAAATTTGTCTATATATACTTCTTATTCTTTCATAGACTACCTTCTTCAAGAACCATGATAAAAACATCAATAAAGATTAGCACATCCATCGGGTTATTGTTGATGAGGTTAACGATGAGTAGGTCATATGAATCTAGAAAGATCTGGAAGAGAATCTCCCCACATTCAGTATCCAAAATTTTATAGCCCAACACCATGAGCTATGTGAATAGGGTATTGAGGATGTTGATGTGGTTGGTCATCTATGATGTATCATCCATTTGAAGAATGTAAAATTGTATCTTCAGGATTTTTTTGTGTAATGACTTGGCCTTATATAGGTTCATTAGAGCATCCCATATTTCATTCATCATCTTTTTCTCTATAATGCTTGATTGGACCCCATATTCTAAATTCAAATGGTTATTGGTAATACCATTATCATTCATGTAATTCCATTTCTCCCCCCTCACACCTTCCGGTTTTTTTTCAATTTCTAGTAGGCCATTATCCTTCTATAATGCTACATGCATCTTCATTTTCAACAATAGAAAATTATTCCTATTGAATTTTCAATCTTGAATTTCACATACATCTAGACGTGTTGTTATTCTATAACCTCTTATATTTCACAATGATGTATATAATAATTTCAATAATTTTTTTCTGATGTGACAGATCAACTAGAGTTTCAATCACATATAACACTCAAATTTATAAGAATTATTAATACCCAAAAAATGAACAGAACTTGGCTAGAACCTTCCTATCATAACACTTTTTTGGACCAAAGATTATTGGATCACTAGTGCAACAATAATAGTGAGATAAAATAAAGTGAAAAATGTGGAAATAAATAAACAGTAGATGTAACGTGGAAAACCCCCCAAAATGAAATGGAAAACCCATGGGAAAATAGAAGGATCACTATAGGTAAAAGTGGGTACACCCTACCACACTATTACAAGGATAATACCCTCATAAATCTCTATCTTTAATAAGTATAGAAGCCACCTAAAATAATACAACACATAAAATCATTTGATGAGGGAATTTTTCTAAACCTAATTTCTAGAGGTGATGATATTCATCAGAGGGGATAACATCCTTTTATAGGATTCTGCCAGCCCTTCCCAACCCCTATCTCACTACTCTCAATATTTTTTAGGGTTGGAAACCCCCAAACCTACCACCTCCCTCACCCATATTGATAAATCAAGGGGACAGTGTCGTCCATCAAATGAACAACTACTGACAATTATCATTTTTCCATTTGAGATCATGAAATCCCCTCCTACGATTTCATCCATTAAAAAGAAACATTTTTTCCAATTAATCATTCTTATTATTTAATACTAATAGATTAACATGTATTTTTCTAATTAAAATAATAATATATATATATATTGTATTAAAATTTTAATTTATCTATTTATTCTTTCAAAAATGCTACTATATATATAAACAAGATAAAATATTAATAAATTCTCCAATTTAATTTACATTACATTAAAAAATTTAAATAACTCAATCACTATGTTAATCAAAAACTTTAACATGCTTCATGCTAAACTAATTGATAATTGTGATAAATTTAAAACATTTAAATCATGGTGCCCAACTCTCCACATCTGACACACTTTTTATCAAGTTAATATTGAAAACCATAACTTCAAATATATATATAATTCATTTCAATACATAAAATTCATCACAGAAAAATGAGGTTGAAAAAATCCCCTCTATATAGCTTTAAAAACTCCCAATTTGTTAACAAATCTTAATTTACTAAGAGCACACCATGTAACAAAAAAAGGCTTAACATTTCCATTTATCATTTATTGTAAATGTATGTTATTAATTTTAAGTGTTTTAAATTAACCCCACATAATATTACTCAACCAAAATAATCACTTACATTAGTATAAATATAGACATCGCACACATACAAATCAAGGGAACTCATCCACCCCATCCATATATTGTTTTCTTTAGGCATCCATAACTCATCCATAAGACTTCATAACACATCATGAAAATAATGTGTCATGATGGGTGAAATTTCTACTAACTTTATATTCTTGGAGTTATAAAATACATTAAAATTACAAGAGAAAATCATCCAAAAATATAATCACATAAAGTCACAGACACATCACAAATAGAGTTACTCATGCAAGCCATGACATACAATAATTTCATTCATAACATAGAGAAAAATAATCTAATACTAAGAAGAGAATAATAAAACATAAAATATACCCTGCCCTCTGACCAAGGTCCATATCAACAGGCACAAGAGAAGATTACATTGATTAATGTAAATAAATACATACGAAGACCTCTTCCCCCATACTAAATATCCACCACACCGGACACGAGATAAGAGTTATAGAATGAATATAATGATATTATCCCCTCCCCCCTAGAACATATATTCCAAACACTAAGCTTGGAGATAGATTTATGGAATGATATGAACAAATTCAAAGAAAGACTTTCCTCAAACTGTATCTCTATCTCAACACTAGGACCGAGGAATGAGTTATACTTACTATATCTAAAGGAAATTAAGGTATAGGTTTGTTTTCAAAGGATTAAGTTGTAAATAAACTCATGGATCAAGGATTAAGTAGCTGAGTTTCAATTAGAGATAATATTAAAAAAAATCCAAACATTCAACTAAAAGGGATAACAATAAAAAATGGTGATAATCCTTGTCATTCGCCTTAAGGGGATAACAATCAAAATATTATTTCTCAAAAAGGCCAAATAAGGTTCCATAAAATAAAAGGAAAAGAACTAAAAAATGTCCCATCAAAGGAAAGGAACTTCTTCATGTCAAGATACCTATGTGGTTGTAGAAAGAAAATAATCCTAAAAACTGGTCTTGGAACTCCACCACAAAATAGCCAACTCCTCATGATTCCTGAGGAATAAGAACTAATGATACTTAGTTCTCCCATGCATTATCTTCATAGCCAACAAAACCTAGTGCTCTCTATAGAATGAATAAAACTGAAGGCTATCAACATTTCCTCCTAAAATCCTCTATCTCATAACCTAAAATAGTTCCCTTACAATTCTACAGACTCTATCATTGAATCTCTTGGAGTGTCCTCCTATAAGAATCATTGTTTTCAACCTCTACTATATAGATATTTTCTGGCATATGTTACTAAACATCGTTGGCACAACCTGTATAGGGACATCAACCTAGATCCATTCTTATAAAAAAAGTGTTATGGATTTCTAAATCAGGACACATATTATTTAATGTTAATTAATTATCAATTTATTTTAACATAATCCCCATTGTCTTTGCAATTCAATCATAGGTTCATACAAACATGATACATGATCCTTTCCTAGGTTTTTACCCCACAAGAAACATCACTTCACTTATCATGTTTAGTAAACGTAAAGGTCCTTATTTCATGTCATAGGGGAACCTAAAATCCTATGACCTAGCCAATCTACCTAATTTACAACATATACTAAGCCTAGATGATACCGTTTTCATACCAACCCATTCATCTTCACTAGCACCTAACTCCAAACTCTATCCTATATCTTAACCTTTACCTTTCCTACTACTCTATAATGATCCATTCCCTATAAAGGTACCCGTCCTAGGAAAATAATAAAGAAAGAGAGATAATAACCCCCCAAAGACTACCTCCAATAGGACATGGTTTGCTGAATAGAATTGAGGGTATGTAATCACACACATGAGAGGAATTACTGTTAATAAGGTTTTAAGGAATAAGTAATAAGATGGAAAACCACCAACCAATTCCATGCATACATATAGAAGAAATACCAATACATAAGGAATAATGGGTCCCAATGCAATACATGATAAGCTCAGTACATGAATGTAATGGAATACATATAAAACTACTAAAAATACTAAAAAAATCATCAGTAATGACCTCAATGATCCAATAGATTCTAAAAAACTTCTCAAACTAATAATTCCTTGCTTGATCACCAATCAACTCCTACTGACCTAAAAATAGTTTATTTATATATAGGGTGTGAACAAAATGTATACATTGTAGGGTCCTCCCTGAAACATCACATGAAAAATTTTAAGAAATAATAATAAACCCTGATGAATAAATAAATGAAACAAACTCACTATATAAATATTAAATACTATTTTTCCTATCCTCACCCTAACTCAATCACCAAATTACACATATAAGTAAACCATTCTATATCAAAAGAATATATATAAATATGAGTAACCAACTTCCACTTATCCACTAGTTTTTTTCTCTCACACCCCAACAACTACATCCCATGCTCACCCCTCTAATAAATAATCCTTCACCTCATGAAATAGTATAATATCCATTGATTCATCATGTGCAACCTGACATCACATCATCATCAAATACAAGTGGTAACCAAGTGTATTCCTGAAAGCCACTATGACCTGTGTACATTCATTATACCTCAATCCATCACATTCCATGCATTAATACAATTGGGAATCTAAAACCACCACATTTGAATATAAGAATGTGCTATACCTTAAAAAATTACAACCCAAACATAAATATATTGTAACAATAAAATCCATTAAAGCTTGAGAAGGAATGAACAATATACCACATGCCATTATATCCAAGAATACACCTGATCATATATATCCTAAGGGATATTAGGGGATATGGAGAAGTTATCCATCCATTCCCTCACCATTTTGGATGTTGGAAAAAACACCCTCCCAAAAATTTAGGTGTCAGTTTCCCAACTGACATGGGTGGTGAAGTGCATGAAATTAGAAAATATAAATAATACCATAGAAAACCATACTAATGGAAACTACTTAGCCTTAGAATATTTTTTCCACTATCATTACAAAGGACCACCGACTGCAGCTACTAAGGTTTAGATATAAATTAAACATACAATAATCAAACTAAATATAAATTAATTAATTATCCATTAATTAATATTATTCAATTTTCATTTCCAGGATTAACATTTTAATCTTTTAATCCTTGTGTTTATGACACTATTTATTCTTTTCTTATATTCTTCAGTATATTGTCATCTTAAGTGTGCATAAATAAACAACCTTATTCTTTCTTCATTATCAATTCCTAATTATCTAGGTAATAAACCACTTATCCCAAGCCAAAAAAATAATAATAAATCACTTACCCTTCAAAGTTATAACTATTTCAAGTAGATGGGAACCATAATAAGGGATATTCATCCATCCAACCATTTAGAAAGCATCAATATAGAAATAGTATCGATGTGAAATCCATGATCTGAACTCATCTTGAATGCCCTAATATCATTATAAATACCATTGCACATAATATAATTTTCCCCTCCATAATTGATATAAAATATCACTCTATCCCCAAGCTCCCATCCCATTGCTCATAATATAAACAAACTTTCCATCACTAACATCTATATGTTCTAGGTGGAGAATAAGTGCCTTAATGGAATGAACAACTCGACTTTAATCTTAATTTATGGATAATAATTATTGAACATGATTATTAACACCATGTTTAGTGAAATCCATAGATTACTTTACTAGAAAAAAATACTAGAACAAAAAATGAGGATCTTCACATGCAATTTATAATTAATTTATGAGAAAATATAGAATTGTCTCAACTTATAATTCCAATTTCATTGATGATATAATTGACTTGATCTCATCATAAAATCACTGTTCTATATGATCCAAGTGTAGAAACCATCTAGTAGTTATCCACACATTCACCACAATCACTGAACATTACCATAGAATCACTGGGTTCTAGAAGGACTGATCCTGATTGCTTTCATTGTTTGGGGTTAATCACAACTGAATTATTCTTGAAGAAGGAAGAATTATTGATTTTCTCCTGATAGATTGAGAGGGGTAAAATAAAGATATAATAATTGATTTTCCACTTAAATAGGCTAATATAAATTGTTTATTAAATGTTTATAAACACTTGTACTAGTGCATTTTACAATTTGAACTTTTTTTCTTATCGTGTTTGTAATTACTTCTTAAAATGAACTATTACATGGTGCATTTTTTAACACCTACTAAAATACCCAATAGTATTGATTTTTTTAGATTTTATTTTTCGGTCTTCCATGATACAAGGAACATTATTTCCTTCTTTAGATATTGGAGATTCATTTGGTATGATGACCATTGTAGGTCTTGACCCATGGAAATTATAGGTGAAGTGAACTCAACAGCATCCCAATAAAAATAATTTTAGAGGACATTATTTAATACTAATGAAGCTCAAATTTGAACTATAGATACATAAAATCATGAGTAAAATTTTATTAAATAGTGAACAAAGCTAATTCTAATTTTTTATTAGAGTTAAAGGTGGCCCAATTTGAAGAAGAAATTCTGAGCCAAATTTTTTGACCTAGAATTACAGCCCACCATTTCAATCATATATAAAACAAATCTAATTGGGGTGAAATTTTATATAATGTTAGAATATATATATGGCTTTAATTTCTTCTTTTATGGACCACCAGAATTTGGCCATGTATAAGCTCATTTTGATGCCTCTGTTGGGTGGATGCAAGCTAGCTCCCATTTCAGTTCAAGGGTGGAAAAGTCCACATTCCACAAACTTCCCACCACCCTAGGCCAACAATAATCAAGTAGGAATACTTGAACTATTGGGAGATTGACCCAAGCCTCATGAAACATTTATTTAAGGTAGTAGTGGTGAAGGATTTGGAGAATGATTTGGTCTATTTCAATTGTAATGTTATGCTACTATTTTATATTCACATCTTTGTTTCTTCAAATGTAAGTTGTTATAATTAAATTTAGTTCATAATAAAAGTTCTTAATATCCTATTATTATGTTCATATTCATATAATTTTGATAGAATTGCCTCAAGTTGTGAACTTATTAACACAAACACTTGTGAAATTCTTCACACAATGGTGGAGTGGCCATTATTTCATTGTTCTAACTTCTTCAATTCCCCCATCATGAGCTTACTATTGTCGTCCATAAAAATATTTACACAAATGGAAAGATAACCATCTCATTGGTTGATATAATGAAGTATAAAGGGGTTGTATTGGATATTATTTCTAACAATTTAAATATTAAATCATTTCTTTTATTTGAGTTTTTCATTCAATTATTTTATTTCTTCCTATTCCATATTGAATTTTATCGCCACACATTTCAAGTGATAATAAGATCCTTTAAATAAGAGTGATCATGGTAATTATTATCAAAGTGTTTAGGAAATTATAATGTGTGTGTAGGTGTTAAAATAATAAGTTATTACTTTTTTTCTATTTCATTGAATTAATCCTTCTCAAGTTAATGAAATTAAAACCTTTAAAAATAATTTCATCCAATACATCCTTTGTAATGACCCAAGAGCAAGCCTTTCTTGTAAATTTAATTCAATTAGGTCTCTTAGTGTTCATTTAAAAAATGTAAAAACAAAACAAATTTGGACACTTCATATACAAATCTCCCTATTAGAATGTATGTTCCTTTAGGTTTATTCCTACATGTCTAAGGATTTAATAACCCAAGATACACTATAAGAGACCACTTTAACCCTAAAAACTTAGGTAAATTTGGATGAGACCAAATTTTGATGCAATTAATGGGGACCCAAGTCAGTCACCTTAGAAAATCATTCTTTTCTCCCCAATTTCTCTATTCTAGCCTTATTTCTCTTATCCTTTCCCCTTTCTTTTTTCCTCTTTTATTCTAGCATGCCTACCTATACCCATGACCAATAAAACCGTCTAGTTAGTGTAGATAATCCTAGGGTTGGGGATTCAATAACACATATGGATATCATACCATTAGATCATAATATTCATAACACTCTGGATTAAAAATTTGATCCCATTTCAATAGTGGGTATTCAAAGAAACCAACTCATAAACCTGGGTGAGAACCAAAATGGAAATCCAAATGAGGCAACCCTAAACTTGGAGAATGTTGTCGATCAAACCATGAATGACTACTTCAAACCATCCCAGACCAATTCACCCTCTTGAATGAGACATTGTTCCATAAGATAATCAGAATATGTATTCAAACTGATTTTCCTAAACCACCTTCTATCTTTTATGGGATGGAGTCAGAAATGACATACCTTCATGTTAAGGGGGTCAATGACGTTGTCGAAACCATGTACTCACCACATCAACTCAATTCATCTAAGATGTGGATATTTACTTTCTCAATTTAGTATCAAGCCAATAATTGGTTAAAAAATCGGATATCTGCATCAATAAAATCGCGGGACCAATCGAAAATAGGATTTTACAAAAAATACTTCCCCCCATCACAAAACAATTTCACTTAAAAAGAGTATCCAACAATTTTTTAAAAAATAAGGGGATTTATTTTATGAAAAATGGTAAAGGTTAAAAGGCACACATAAAATGGTTTATCACCATGGATTTTCAATCCTAGAACAAGTTAAAATCTTTTAGGAAGGGTTGGGTATGGGAAACAAACAATTAATTGACATGATGTGTAATGGAACCTTCACAAATAAATCCCCAAATAATGATTACAGGTATCTAGAATATCTGGATGAACAAAACCAAACATGGGTAATATCACCTTACTATGTGAATCCAGAAAAATTTTGTGGAATGTGCACTATTAAGAAAGAATAAAGTCTCAAGAAAAAACTTTATGAACTCATAAGGAAGGTCAAGGGGGTTGATCTTATGAAGTTTCAAGAAATCCAAACTCTTGATCATGTTTACACAATTTTTTACAAACAAGACCACAAGACTAAAAACTTCCCAATCATACCTTCTCTAAAGGATGTTCTTTTAGGAGAACCAACATCATAGGTCAATGATTTTTAATTTCAAAATCCATAGTTCCAAAAACATTCAATCCAAGTTATAATGACTATCTTGGATTCTGTTGGAAAGATTACCAATAACCTATCCAATAACCTACCCAATAACCCTGTTAGCCACAAGGACCAAACCTCCACCCTCTAAAGAATTTTCAAATCCAAAATAAGTTCCAACCAAAAATGGTTCAATATCATTATCATCCAGTCTGATACCAATAGTCATAAAATAACCCATTCAATAGTCCATCCAATAGCATCAATATCCACCTAGGATAAATCAACCAACTCAAACCCCTACAAAATCTATTCCAATTACAATACTTGAATAATTGTGTAAAAAATGTAAATAATGAATTAGGATGTTTCATCCCTTAAACATGAATTAAAAACCATTGAAAAACCTCAACAACCCATTCTATAACCATTAAGAGCTTCAACAACACCTGAAATTTGTAACACCCCAAGAATATACAAATAGATTTAATTTAGAATGCATGAAACACCGAGTCCCTACAAAACAAAACATTTTATAATATAGTCGTTAAACAAAACTTTTCCACTACAATGTATTGAATTTCGAAAAATGGTCATCTAGTGTTGTGATCAGTAAGTCATTTGGAGTATGATAGAACCAACTTTATTTTTTGCTGAATATTAACATACCCTTATGAATAGTAATATGAATAGTAATGTGTGCCTTATGAATAGTAAAAAATAATATTATTTTATTTTCTTAAGGTAATAATATGATGAGATCTTAATTAATTTTTTAATGTGATATAAAACTAATTATACCTTTAACATGGTTATTTTTCAAATTAAATATGATTTTATTTAAAAATCACATTAATAATATTTATAATTATTTTTGAAAAATTGAGTTTATTTTTTAATTCTACATGTTGAAAAATGGTAAGGGTAAATTTTTGGGATTTTTCCGAAATTCTTGAATTTTTGATGAATAGTGAAATACGGTAAAATATCGTATATACAAATTATCAGTTAGATACACTATTTATGAAATAATAAGTGATTTAAGGCCACTTAGTTCAAAATCACATGCACTTATTAATATTAGGGGTCACATGAAACAATTCTATTGTTTTTCTTGAGGGAAATAATAAAATAATGAATAAAATATTCAAAATTTACTCCTCTCCTCCAATATAAACTCCCCCCTCACTCCATCTTCTCTTCACTCCTCTAAGACTTGAAACTCATCTAATTTCTAAGCAAATACCCTCCCATAGGCACCACCACGTTCAAGAATCTCTTGGTCTTTCCAAAAGACCAAAATATCTTCCCTTAAGGAGGTTCTCATAGAGGTTATTTCAAGAGGTAAAGCACCCTTCTTTTTCATTTAGTTTCATTTCAATTTATCTTCTTTTGTTATCTTCTCCCTACCTCCTCTGTCCAAATGACCATGAAAAATCTAGTATCATATATATACTTTAATTATATCATGTTAATGAAAGAACCATCATCAATATTCTTACTCTCTCGCTTTTATTTTTATAAACGAAATCAGCGTCCATGAGGTTCCAATTTATAACCTTCATGGATGACGGAGTTTCATTATTCAATTTATCCTTCATTACTAGTCAAGAAACCATTTTTATGGTTGAAATAGACTATAATATATTTATTATAACCTATTTAATTTTAATTATCCAATATATGTACATATTATTAAATCATATGAGCAAACTAGTTCCAAATAATCAAAATACCGCTTAAATAATCTATGCGAATGTCATTAATAATTCATCTAATGATTCATCCTATTTCCATGAAACAAAATGATATAAATTACCATTAACACTTCTGAATGTTCATAAATAATATTTAATTTCAATTTTGGGGATTTCCATCCATTCCACAAGAAATCCATTACTTAAAAAGAAGTGAACTGATTATGAAAATCAAGAAAATGAGCACCCCAGAACAACATAATTAAATATTATTACTTATTAATAAGAACATAAATGAACTAAACAGAATTATGATAAACTAAATACATGTATATTTAGTTCTAAAATATGTTATCAATAAGTCTAATTTCATATTCCTATACTTTAAGTTCAAGAGCGGAACACTTTCGGACTTAAGGTGGGTCTTTCTTTATCGCCCTTCCATTTTTTGTGAGACTTTCCATATTCACTACTCATACTTGTGTATGGTGTATGTATACTAACCATTGATGTCACATATCATGAATATTTTTATTTTCATGGTATTCAATGTATCATTTTAATATTATTAATTTTGGGGCATACAAATCAATTGATTACAAAGTGGCGAATGATTTCTACCTGAACCTCCATTTTCATCCGAGTTACTCTTATTCTCTACTTAACTCGATTAAATTATTATTTATTATTATTTACTCCAAATAACTTATTTTTGAATTTAATATTGTTTACTATCCATAATCCTTCTTTTTTTAATGGGGATTTACATGTTTTAGAAGGATCATTCAAAACATTTATCCCGATAAACAAACTCGATTCAAGGGATATTTTAAAATTCTTACCCATTTTCAAGTGTACACCAGAATATGTTTTAATTCACCATTAGTTTCATAAAAACAATAATTTTATCATGAAAATTTGTCTTGTATCATTTTTTGATTTAAGAAAAAAATTGTTCCTTTCCTCTCTAAAATTATCTTTAATACTTTCCTTAAAATGCACAAAAATATTTTATTTCTAATGAATCTTAAGAATTAAAAGTTATTAAGATGAGGCCTCTGAGTGGAATCTTCCCAAGATCCCATAGTGTCTAGGGTTCCCCCTCTTATTTATTCCCCCTTCCCCCTCAGTCCTGGATCGGCTCGACCCCTTCTGGTCTCGACTCGGTGAAGGCATGTCTGGCTTCAGTGTGACACGTCTGGAATTCAAGGTTTATGTGTCCGGATCCTGCTCCAAATGTTTTCATTTCGGTGGTGTTCCAGCATGAGGATCAGTGATATCCCTTTTGAGGATGATTTATGTTGATGAAGTCTCAGTACAATTCCCCATTCGTTGGCTCGGTGGTGTTCCATCACACAGCTCAGTTTCAACTTGATGCCCCTTTCTTCAGTGATGTCTCAGCACAGTTTCGTCGGATCAGTTCATCCGGCGCTGAAAACATTCCAGATCAGTGATTTCTCCACAACCAGGAATCATAGTTTGTGGTTTTCATGGGTTTCTAGTGGTATGGGGCATCGATTTGCAGTTCCTCAGAGGGGGGAGGCTTTGTGCTTCTACTACTATGAATTTTTGCAGGGGTTTTTCTTTGATGATAATGGGTTTGTTTGATTGGTTGAGAAACTGGATGTGAATCTGGTGTTTTTTGGGTTGGTGATTTGACATCTCTGGTTCTTCTATATGTCTTCACTCTAATTTTCTTTCCACCATGACTGGCCTGCTTTGGAACTCGGTGAGGATTCTTTCACGGTCTTAATGGAGCTGATCCATGCCCAGAGCGGTGTTTCTGGTTCGGGACAACCCGGATCCCCCCATCAGTGATGTTCCCTCAGCATGATGTAGGTACATCTTGTCCTAGGTGATGATGGATTTAATTAGTGTCCCTTATAATGAATTTCGGGCCTCTGTGGTGGTGGTGTAGGATTTTGTGTGGAGTGTAGCTGTATTTGACCGGTATAGTCGTTGATGGTGGTGTCATGGTCTCGTGTTTGCTTCTTGATGGGGAACCCAGATAGTCCATAAGGAGTTTCTTTAGGTGAGGATAGATTTTTTCACCTTCTATATGTGTGGATTTTTTTATTTGGATGATTGATAGGGTATGGCATTGCCATCAGTATTAGGCCCGTGCATTTTTGCATGGGACAACTTGTTGAGCAGCCATGCTCTGGTGGAGGCATGCCTTATCGACGTTGATGTTGGGAAGGGGTACTTCTATGTAGTATTATGTTGGGTTTAAATACTCTTGATTTTTGGATTTTTTTTAATGTATCTATGTCCTTAAATTCTGGTCCCCCCCCCCTTACCCTTAATAGAGGGTTTATCCAAAATCAATAAAAATTTTGGCCTTCAGCCCATTCTGCCTAAAGAATCTTAAGAACTTTTTTTACATGATTTCACATTAGTGGGCCATCATTTATGAATAAAATATAATTTCAATGTCCTAACCTTTTATTTTATGGTATATTCATGTTCACAATCAGATTTCCTAGAAAATATAAATTATTTTTCAAAAGAACACTTCTTTCAAAAGTAAAAAGGATTTTTTCTCATCTCACGTTAACTTTTATGAGATATATGCCTTGTTCACCACTTATTTTTTTTCTTGTGGTGTATGTACTTTGTAACGCCCCGACCCCAGCTACCCAGAGTCGGTGCATTACTTCGTAACATTGGCATGATCACAAGAAAGATCAAATCTCGAAAGACCGATTGGTTTAGTACCCTTGGAAACACTAGATATATTCATAAGTTTTACATTACATCATAAAATGAAAAAATACTACAATAACATAATGTCTCCATAATCCACACTCATATCCCCACATAATATCCCTGCAGGTCATTCATAATTTACTTCTTCACTTCCTGTGAAAAATAAAACATAGAAAAGGGGTGAGCTCAAATTCCCAGTAAGGATAACAATATAGCGGAAACTTTCATAAATAAGAATAAACATTTAAGGCAATGCATTACTAAAACAAAAGCCTTTTAAACTTTAACTTCAACATAGTATGGCAAAAGTAAAATGAAATAATGCCATTTACTTATTCACATGGATATTCTACTAATCGAATAATCACATGCAAAAATCAATAACCACTTTCATAATGTTGGAATGCATAATGCCAGACTATCATAACCACATAGTCAAGGCCTCGTGCCAAGACTACAAATAAGATTTTCTCAAGGCCTTGTGCCAAGACACTAGTTTGTCTCATGAGACCTACCGATGCATCGAGGAGCTATAGCGGGCTCCACCCGTCACTTACTAAGTCCAATGCATTCCCATATGAAAAGGTTTAAACATAACATAAACATTCGTATTAAAACTGGCATACGAAATGTCAATAATTTCACCATAAACTATGAATGGTATAAAAATAGCACATCCACAGTCAAACATATCACAAAACCTTCAATACAATATAGAAGTTTTGTATCACAATAGATCAAATTCAAATAAGCGTAAAATCCATCAAAGGATGTTGACATAGATGAAATCAAAATTCTTTTTAAAGAAATATCTCTTTTTATTTTGAAATCATTTAAGATCCATATAAAATAAAACATTTTCTTTGAAAATATTCTTATAAGCTTGTAAGGGAAGTTTTGAAGATTTTATAATGGCAAAAATTAGCCGCACCCTCCGTATAAGTTAAAAAAACATTCTTACCTTAATTCTGTCGAAATGGTTAAAAATGACCTTGTTTTGAAAACGACGGAAAGATTCCTTTATAAACCTCTTATAAAAAGTCAAACAAGGGTATAAATGACTTTAACCCATATTCTTTTAAATAATAAATATGTTTTGAAATACATTTCGAAGAAACATGGATGTGGATGATAAAGAAATCCCAGTAGATTATTACGTATAAACAACCTCGGATAATGAAGAGATTGTGAAATAACCCTTACCTTGTACTTTTCCTTGGTTGGGGTAGGTTAACCTCCTGTATAATGGTGAAATAGTTGTTATTAAATTATACAAGAATCATATATATTAATATGATATCATATATGATCTTTTAACATTGATTTGTTAATAATATCTTAGAATTATCGTCGTTTCGGGAGTTAACTTACTCATTTTCTTTTATATGTTTTGTTACATAATCCATGGTTGTTGCATCTTATTCATATCCAGAATGATATCCAGTCCTTAAACATCATTTTTAAATCATCAAATGATAATTATACTTGAATGGATACGATGGAGAATGAATCTCATCGCGTTCGTGGAGACGGTAGTCCGTACATACGCACGAGCGACAATATCATTCTTTTGATATTAAAATAATATATAAATGGATGGTATATCATATATACAGAATCATTAACATGTTATATTTATTATTTACATGAGTTACACATCATTATTATACCCATCCAAATAATATTATATTGAATAACAATTACACCACGACGTGGAGACGGTAAGCCGTACGTACGCACGTATGGTGACATGTTATTCAAAGGGTGGATAGAATACTGAATATGATTGTACCATATTTATAATAACATCACAGTATATTTGAGATACTGGAGTTATTATTTTAGAATGGTAAGAACAAAGGAAGAAGAAGTGGAAGAAGAAATGAACTTGGAGAAGGGTGGTGAAATCATTACCTCTTCTTCGGGTTCTTCCTTTTGATTTGATCAAAAGGGATCCTTAGGTTGTCTTTCTGATCAAACTAAGGCCTCTAGGTTGTAGTGAGTGATTTTGGGAGAGTATTTGGGCAGAGTTTGGCCGAACCAAAAGGCTTTGAAGGAGTGAATAAATGAGAAGGAGGAGTGCCCTTTTATAAGAGGGGTGAGGGGCACCTTTGGAAAAGCTAGAAATATTAATTTATAATAAATTCATATTCGGTTTCTAATGGATCCAAAGTTGATTATTCAAAGGTTAAGGTGGGGATAGGTCTAAAACCACTCAACCAATAGAATTTAGACAGATTTGGGTACTTATATTAACCTTATCTTTAAGTATTAACTCTAAGTTAATTAGTTTCACTTTTACAATGTCTCTTTGTATTTTTATATAATATGGTTAATAAACTTACTATATACATCCAAGCGACCCCCAAGTGGTACATTAATTATGAACCTATCATGATATAAGTCTCTTGGCCGAAACTTATATTTTTAGGAATTTAATATCAATTAATAATATAATATTTGTTTTAAGAACTCTTTTATGTCAATTTTGACACTATTCAATAGTTGATTTTTGTGAAACTCATAACAGATTGATTACTTCGAACAAATTCAATTAAATCAATACTAATATATCATATTATCCTATAAAATTAGTTTAATTCATTAAAAGTTTAATATTATATTTATTTGGGTATTTATAATATCAATTATTTTAATTTTTCACTATTATAGTAATTACTACATCATCATTGTGTCATATTGAAAATAAATTATTTAATGTCTAAAAATTATAAATAAAATATCATTATGTAGGAAATCTTTTTATCTTTCTAATGAATATTTATAATCGAAAATCCAACATATATAACCCTATGTAAAAATTGTTTTTCTAAAGGATATATGCTTGTGTCATTTTTGTATTCATTTTGACTTAATTAAAATAAAGTGTCATTATCACTTACAAGTGGATCCATGGGGTCCCAAAATAGACCCAAAGATGCCCATGGTCGACCATGTATCAACCAATAGGGTTAATACACGTTTTAGGGTAATTTAGTATTATTATAATATTATTTTTTAACCCTTATTTACCGGATTTACCCTTAACCATGGTAAATAAAATATTTACCGCAGTAATTATTCAAAATGTCTAAAAATAAAAGTTACCTATTTACACAATTTGAACATCCTGATTCCGAATATGGAATCCATTTTCCTAAATTCAAAACACAGAAGTGGCAGAAATTATTTTAAAATTAATTCCCGCTGTCAAAACAAAAAGCGTGTTTTTAAGAGATAATAACTATCAAAAGATTGACACTTGTTTATGTTCGGTTTAATTGTAAAATTATGTCCAATGAACAGCATTATATTAAATGGTAAAAATATATTCTAAATATACTTTAAAACCACTAAAATTCATAATTTATCACTATTAATTATTTTGATTAAAAAAGTTGTTTTTAATTAAAATTTAGTAATTTTCACTATTCATCAAAATATGAAAGTTATCCGAAATGTACCAAAATTTCACCTTAGGATAAATTCGATATTCCGAATCCAAAGATGAAGTCCATTTTAAAATATAAAATATATATAACTTCAAAAAGTAGGTATTACTATTCATAACAGCTAGTTTGATTGGTTACGGTGTGTTAGAACTCGGTGTTGCGTACAACACACGCTAGCGTACCGTGGAAGCTTGGGATGTTTCATTTTAAATTTTTGATGTCCCCATTTAGTCAAAAAGTTTAAAATATAGTATCTAAAAAGGGTTCACTATTAAAATTTGGTAAAAGTGCAATACTGAAAATGAATTTGTTCTTACATTATGTCTAAGAAACTCATAATATGGATTCTAAAATTATAAGGATTATATAAAGTTTAAAATTTAGTTAATACTATTCATAACCTCTTTTGAATGGCTTTTTTTTTTGTAAGTCATGGTGTGATTGAACTCGGTGTTGCGTGTAGTGCAAGTTATTGAATTATTTTTAATAAATAACACACTATGAAATCTTGGGGTGTTACATTCTCCCCTCCTTCAATAAATTGCGTCCTCGCAATTTGAAATTGTTCTTCAAAAATAAAAGGTTGAAAGTAGAAAATATATTTGTGGGAAAACCCACATCGGAAATTGGGTTACTAAAATTTAGTCTTAATATGAGGAAAAGAGAAATTAAAGGGTCACCACCAAATTATGATCTCGATTAGGAGAACATTGGTGGCAATTAGAGACATATAATTGGAGGAAAAACGTAAATATTTATAGGTAGTGATTGAGGTCATCAATCACAAACAAGTATAAAATTGAAGTCCTTAAACTCATCAATCCATGATGATTTGAAGTACCATCGGTTCAACAAAATATATGGTATTGGGACAACACATTTTTGACATTTCAAAATATCTTAGTTGAAATCCCACATCGAAAAATGAATTAATGAGGCCTCTATTTAAAATAAAGAGTGGAAAGTATGAAGATTACCGAAAAGAACACATACTAGGGTTCCATGTAGAAAAATATGGATATGGAAGAAAAATCTAACCATCAATTATCTGATGGAGAGTGGTAGAGAACATGGCTATGAAAAGGCTAACAATCCCAAAGCCATAAATTAGTGATGATTTAAGGTACCATCTAGGAAAACATTTTTGTTCTAATTTTCTTTTCTTAATATTGAGGAATTTTTTTATTAGATTGGCAAAGATCATATGGAGATATAATTACTTTATAATTAGAGTTTTATCCATTAATAAATTTCTACCACAAACTCATCTTTCACTCTAAAAGATAATATAATGTAAAAAAAATTCTATTTACACTATTCGTATAGGGTTCCAAAATAGACGAATTTATAATTCATCTAAAAGATCATTTAATAAAAACTACATTATTTAATCCAGGACATCTCGTGGGCCAGTGGTAGGTGATACACCCTTGTCGCCCTTCGGTTTTGGGTTCAAGTCTCGCAGCCTTGCCGGACGCGACGGGTTGCCGCCCGACCTCCGGGTTGTCCTTTTATGGCAATCCAAAATAATCCAAACTAGAACTATCCAAAATACTTCTGTCCAAACTCACAGTCTAACATTTATAAGGAAGGTAAACATAATATAGATCCTTTTTACCCCGTAATAGCATATGAATACCTTCATCATGTATTACCATATTCCTTATTGATTACATTCATGCTCCCTTATTCCATATAGAATGCTGGATATACTTCATCAATCCAAAAATGTTTTAAATCCCAACAATAATGGAATATACAAATCATTAATCAGTTCCAAGGTAGTCAAGAATATCCAATATATTTTTTCCAAAATAATCATGTATTATTCGAAAATCACTACCTCGGTATCAGAAATATATTATTGTTTATCATACTCTCAACCATATATTTTCCAAAAATTTATCCTGCTATTGAGTCACTTTTCTTTGTTCCACACAATCTCAAGTCCTCAATGAAATAGTACTGCAGTACAATCCTTATATACTCCATAATTATTATAACAAGTACATTGTTGATACAACACTCAATTGACATAATCAACATAAGAACTCTAATCATTCCTCTTCATCTGTGGTAGTATCATAACTTGATTATTATCCAATAGCATCATTTGCGTCATAGTCTGATGACTGGGACATAGGTTCGCGTAGTGTCCAAACTCCTTGCAAATGAAGCATTGTACATTTGAAACCATTTTCTTACCCTTGCAGTCACGTACTTTGTGCCCTTTTCCTCCACACTTATAACAAACTCCCATTCCTTTCAGGCAAGTTCCAGGGTGTTTCTTTCCACAGTTACCACATATGAGAAAATTCTTCTTTTCCCTCTTCCCTTTATCCATCTTTCTCTCTTCTATCCTTTTCTTCTCTTTCTTCCCTTCAAAGCCATAGGACTCAGTAATCTCTTTACTTATCTTATCAATACATGATATTATTTCTTCATATGATGATAATACATGGGAGACTATTTCTCTTATAAATTCTAGCTTAAGACCATGAAAGATATGATCCTTCCTTCTCTTTGGATCATGTGCATTTCCGGAGTTCTCATTCCTTCTACTGGGCGCCATTTCTAAACAATGGCATAAACTAGATCAGTTTATGAATCAAAATACATAATCCCATACTTATAAAACACTTAACATAAATTGAACTATTTATGGATATAATCCATAATCATAAGAATGTTTTCTTTAAGGAAGTATATACTCATAAACCCTTCAAAATGATTTGTAAAGAAAATGAGAGTTATCCTAAGCATATCCCCCGGGAGTGTCGTAACCAAGAGTGCAGCAAGGCCCGTTGTCGTGCACCAGTTCCCGTTCGAGTCTAACTCAAAGCGGTGTTTTCGGGTTTTACCCCTAGGTACATCTGTGCCAGAGCCGCCTCTACCTGCTCGTATTCAGACAGGGATGTATTGCTCGGAAAACTCATAAAATCTCTACAATACCAAAATTCTAAGAAGTTCTTCTATACTAATCCTCAAAGTTCATCTTAGGTCTACGTGCTCTAATCAGAGTTTATCTAAATCTAGCTTCCAAGGTTTGTACTAAACTTCCTCTGATACCAACTGTAACGCCCCGACCCCAGCTACCCAGAGTCGGTGCATTACTTCGTAACATTGGCATGATCACAAGAAAGATCAAATCTCGAAAGACCGATTGGTTTAGTACCCTTGGAAACACTAGATATATTCATAAGTTTTACATTACATCATAAAATGAAAAACTACTACAATAACATAATGTCTCCATAATCCACACTCATATCCCCACATAATATCCCTGCAGGTCATTCATAATTTACTTCTTCACTTCCTGGGAAAAATAAAACATAGAAAAGGGGTGAGCTCAAATGCCCAGTAAGGATAACAATATAGCGGAAACTTTCATAAATAAGAATAAACATTTAAGGCAATGCATTACTAAAACAAAAGCCTTTTAAACTTTAACTTCAACATAGTATGGCAAAAGTAAAATGAAATAATTCCATTTACTTATTCACATGGATATTCTACTAATCGAATAATCACATGCAAAAATCAATAACCACTTTCATAATGTTGGAATGCATAATGCCAGACTATCATAACCACATAGTCAAGGCCTCGTGCCAAGACTACAAATAAGATTTTGTCAAGGCCTTGTGCCAAGACACTAGTTTGTCTCATGAGACCTACCGATGCATCGAGGAGCTATAGCGGGCTCCACCCGTCACTTACTAAGTCCAATGCATTCCCATATGAAAAGGTTTAAACATAACATAAACATTCATATTAAAACTGGCATAAGAAATGTCAATAATTTCACCATAAACTATGAATGGTATAAAAATAGCACATCCACAGTCAAACATATCACAAAACCTTCAATACAATATAGAATTTTTGTATCACAATAGATCAAATTCAAATAAGCGTAAAATCCATCAAAGGATGTTGACATAGATGAAATCAAAATTCTTTTTAAAGAAATATCTCTTTTTATTTTGAAATCATTTAAGTTCCATATAAAATAAAAGATTTTCTTTGAAAATATTCTTATAAGCTTGTAAGGGAAGTTTTCAAGATTTTATAATGGCGGAAATTAGCCGCACCCGCCGTATAAGTTAAAAAAACATTCTTACCTTAATTCTGTCGAAATGGTTAAAAATGACCTTGTTTTGAAAACGACGGAAAGATTCCTTTATAAACCTCTTATAAAAAGTCAAACAAGGGTATAAATGACTTTAACCCATATTCTTGTAAATAATAAATATGTTTTGAAATACATTTCGAAGAAACATGGATGTGGATGATAAAGAAATCCCAGTAGATTATTACGTATAAACAACCTCGGATAATGAAGAGATTGTGAAATAACCCTTACCTTGTACTTTTCCTTGGTTGGGGTAGGTTAACCTCCTGTATAATGGTGAAATAGTTGTTATTAAATTATACAAGAATCATATATATTAATATGATATCATATATGATCTTTTAACATTGATTTGTTAATAATATCTTAGAATTATCGTCGTTTCGGGAGTTAACTTACTCATTTTCTTTTATATGTTTTGTTACATAATCCATGGTTGTTGTATCTTATTCATATCCAGAATGATATCCAGTCCTTAAACATCATTTTTAAATCATCAAATGATAATTATACTTGAATGGATACGATGGAGAATGAATCTCATCGCGTTCGTGGAGACGGTAGTCCGTACGTACGCACGAGTGACAATATCATTCTTTTGATATTAAAATAATATATAAATGGATGGTATATCATATATACAGAATCATTAACATGTTATATTTATTATTTACATGAGTTACACATCATTATTATACCCATCCAAATAATATTATATTGAATAACAATTACACCACGACGTGGAGACGGTAAGCCGTACGTACGCACGTATGGTGACATGTTATTCAAAGGGTGGATAGAATACTGAATATGATTGTACCATATTTATAATAATATCACAGTATATGTGAGATACTGGAGTTATTATTTTAGAATGGTAAGAACAAAGGAAGAAGAAGTGGAAGAAGAAATGAACTTGGAGAAGGGTGGTGAAATCATTACCTCTTCTTCGGGTTCTTCCTTTTGATTTGATCAAAAGGGCTCCTTAGGTTGGCTTTATGATCAAACTAAGGCCTCTAAGTTGTAGTGAGGGATGTTGGGAGAGTATTTGGGCAGAGTTTGGCCGAACCAAAAGGCTTTGAAGGAGTGAATAAATGAGAAGTAGGAGTGCCCTTTTATAAGAGGGGTGAGGGGCACCTTTGGAAAAGCTAGAAATATTAATTTATAATAAATTCATATTCGGTTTCTAATGGATCCAAAGTTTATTATTCAAAGGTTAAGGTGGGGATAGGTCTAAAACCACTCAACCAATAGAATTTAGACAGATTTGGGTACTTATATTAACCTTATCTTTAAGTATTAACTCTAAGTTAATTAGTTTCACTTTTACAATGTCTCTTTGTATTTTTATATAATATGGTTAATAAACTTACTATATACATCCAAGAGACCCCCAAGTGGTACATTAATTATGAACCTATCATGATATAAGTCTCTTGGCCGAACCTTAGATTTTTAGGAATTTAATATCAATTAATAATATAATATTTTTTTAAGAACTCTTTTATGTCAATTTTGACACTATTCAATAGTTGACTTTTGTGAAACTCATAACAGATTGATTACTTCGAAAAAAGTCAATTAAATCAATACTAATATATCATATTATCCTAGAAAATTAGTTTAATTCATTAAAAGTTTCATATTATATTTATTTGGGTATTTATAATATCAATTATTTTAATTTTTTACTATTATAGTAATTACTGCATCATCATTGTGTCATATATAAAAAAACTTATTTAATGTCTAAAAATTATAAATAAAATATCATTATGTAGGAAATCCTTTTATCTTTCTAATGAATATTTATAATCGAAACTCCAACATATATAACCCTATGTAAAAATTGTTTTGCTAAAAGATATATGCTTGTGTCATTTTTGTATTCATTTTGACTTAATTAAAATAAAGTGTCATTATCACTTACATGTGGATCCATGGGGTCCCAAAATAGACCCAAAGATGCCCATGGTCGACCATGTATCAACCAATAGGGTTAAGACACGTTTTAGGATAATTTAGTATTATTATAATATTATTTTTTAACCCTTATTTATCGGATTTACCCTTAACCATGGTAAATAAAATATTTACCGCAGTAATTATTCAAAATGTCTAAAAAAAAAGTTACCTATTTACACAATTTGAACATCCTGATTCCAAATATGGAATCCATTTTTCTAAATTCAAAACACAGA
The DNA here is from genome assembly GCA_963277665.1 of Viscum album. Taxonomy (NCBI): domain Eukaryota; kingdom Viridiplantae; phylum Streptophyta; class Magnoliopsida; order Santalales; family Viscaceae; genus Viscum; species Viscum album. The sequence goes on along the minus strand of OY728132.1, from coordinate 749,578,157 downwards.
AGTGGCAGAAATTAATTTAAAATTAATTCCCACTGTCAAAACAAAAAGCGTGTTTTTAAGAGATAATAACTATCAAAAGATTGACACTTGTTTATGTTCGGTTTAATTGTAAAATTATGTCCAATGAACAAAATTATATTAAATGGTAAAAATATATTCTAAATATACTTTAAAACCACTAAAATTCATAATTTATCACTATTAATTATTTTGATTAAAAAAGTTGTTTTTAATTAAAATTTAGTAATTTTCACTATTCATCAAAATATGAAAGTTATCCGAAATGTACCAAAATTTCACCTTAGGATAAATTCGATATTCCGAATCCAAAGATGAAGTCCATTTTAAAATATAAAATATATATAACTTCAAAAAGTAGGTATTACTATTCATAACAGCTAGTTTGATTGGTTACGGTGTGTTAGAACTCGGTGTTGCGTACAACACACGCTAGCGTACCGTGGAAGCTTGGGATGTTTCATTTTAAATTTTTGATGTCCCCATTTATTCAAAAAGTTTAAAATATAGTATCTAAAAAGGGTTCACTATTAAAATTTGGTAAAAGTGCAATACTGAAAATGAATTTGTTCTTACATTATGTCTAAGAAACTCATAATATGGATTCTAAAATTATAAGGATTATATAAAGTTTAAAATTTAGTTAATACTATTCATAACCTCTTTTGAATGTCTTTTTTTTTGTAAGTCATGGTGTGATTGAACTCGGTGTTGCGTGTAATGCAAGTTATTGAATTATTTTTAAGAAATAACACACTATGAAATCTTGGGGTGTTACATACTTCCCATTGGTATTTGATATCAAGAGTATCATTATTCTCATAATATTCTTAGGTATTATGATTAGAATGTTTCAAGGTGGTATGAGACACTTGAGAATGTTTAAGGATTATTTCTTCAAGAATTTGTTAATGGTCTCATTCAAAAATATATTCGTCTATGTCAACATCATTTGTAGAATCTTGTACTTCATTGAAGTTTATCTATTATGATATCATATAAAATATGTTGTTGAAAGGTTTTTGGTTATTCAGACTATGGATGTTCTATTTTGATATCATTCACCATATTACTCTAAATGGATAGTGTTTATGTTCAGTGGTTGGGGAAATTTATTTACATTTCGTATGTTAGTTTCAATATGAATATATGTGTTGATTACTTTCACCCCTTTCATATGAGGAATGCATTGGACTTAATATGGGATAGGTGGGGCCCAATATATCCCCTCGATGCATTGGTAGTTCTCTTGAGACAAATAGACCTCGAATTGGTCGAGGGCTTTCCCAGTTTGATATCTGGTTTTGGCTGAGGCCTTAATCATTTTTAGACATCTTGGCCGAGGCCTTGACAATATGTTTTAGAATGTTTGACATATTCACTTCCCTCATTATGAATCTAGTAATTGAAAGTTCATGTTGTTATTCGATTAGTTGGATACCCATGGTTATGTTTTATTATGGAATTATTTACTCATCTAATATTCCTTCCTTAATGTTCTCAAGTTTATTATTTGTGGAGGCATGCGTTTTCAATTATTCACCATGCCTATTGTTGATGTTTATGCTATCTTCCATTGTATTTCTTACCCTTAATGAGTTTTTGAGTTGACCCCTTTATTATGATTAATTTTCTCAATACATGAAGATGTTTTTTATGATTGACCTAAAAGGATAATCTTAGAGTGGTGGATGTTCTCAATAAAAATTATATGTTATATATCTTTTCAAGATGAAATATTGGACCTATGTATGTATTGGGATTTCCAAAACTACTAAACTACTCGGTCCTACAGGATTTGATTCCTTGTAATCATGCCAATGTATTAAAATAATGAACTGGATCTAGGATTCTAGGGTCGAGGCGTTACAGTTGGTATCAAAAGATGTTTAGTATAAAACTTGGAAACTAGATATAGAAAAAGTATATTAGTGAACAAGACCCTAAGAAAGACTTTAGGGTTAAGAATACAAGGACATCCTTGAAATTTGGTAAGGAATATATTATGTGGTTTATCAAGAAAATACATCCCTGTCTGGATATGAACAAGTAGAGGTGGCTTTGGCACTGATGTATCTAGGGGTAAAACCCGAAAACACCACTTTGAGACAGACTCGAATGGGAACTGGTGCATGACAATGGAATTTCCTACACTCTTGGTTCGACACTCTCGGGGGGATATTCTTTGGTAAATTCATAATCTTATTACTAAAAATTATGAAGGATTTATGCCTCCAAAGTAACCAAAATATATGGTTCTAGGATTGATGATGCATAAATTTATATTATATGTTATACCATTTTTAGAGATATTGAGAGATCATAATTGTATAAGCTAATATATAATATGGAATTGATTAGAAATGGATCCTAGTTTAAGGAATGAGAACATCACCAATACCTGATATATGAAGAGTAAGAAGGATCATATCTCTAATGGTCTTAAGCCATAATTTCAAAGGAAGATTGTCTCCCAAGTATCCTTATCATATGAGGAAATACTATCATGTGTTGATAAGGTATGTAAAGAATTCTCTGAGTCATATGGCTTTGAAGGGAAGCAAAAGAAGAATAGTATGGTTGGAAAAAACATGGATAAAGGGAAGAAGGGAAAGATGTATTTTTCTATATGTGATAATTGAGTAAAGAAACACCTTGGTATATACTTGAGAGGAAAAAGAGTTTGCTTCATGTGTGGAGAAAAAGGCCACCATGCTCATAATTTCAAGACAAAGAATGAATTTTTCTATATTCAATGCTTCAACTATAGGGAGATAAGAAACTATGCGAATCAATGTCCCAAGCATCAAAGGAATATTCCCCAAATGATGATTTTAGATAATGATCATGTTATGATGCTACCGTAGATAAAGTAGAATGATTAATATGCCTAGTCCAGAATCATGTCATTTGAATATTTTTTCAGCAATGTACTAGTTGTAAGAATTATAAGATATATAAGGATTGTACTATAGTACTATTTCATTAAGGATTTGAGGTCATATGATGAATGGTATAAATGAAAAGAAATTCAGTATAAAGTTGTTATTTTTAGGAAAAAACATGATTGAGGGAAAGAAAACCCATAATATATATCTGATGTTGAGACAATGATGATGAAATTATTGATTCTAGATAAGTACTGACTACCTTGGAACATATTATTGAATTTTCGAGAAGTGGTCTATGCTATCATCGATGGAGTTTGAAACACTTTTGGATTTAAGGAATATATCAAATAAAATTTACCTTAATTAAGAAATACGGAAGAATTCATGTTTCTAATATGGTTTTTATGGTAATTAAAGTTATTACCATATTTCAAGAGGATACATGATGAAGTTATTCACATGTTTGTAATGTGAATTTTATAGCTGCTTCATGTTGATTAAGGGTTAATGATATGTTCATCTTGGAAATTTAGATACCTTCATCATTATGTGTTGAATCATTATATTTTTGAATTTTTTAACCATAGATGGAATGGTTTAAGTTTATTATTGTATGGGGTTTTAGTGTTTAATATCACTACATGTTGGTTTGATTATTCTTCCATGACCATGTTGTCCAATTATAATGTGTTATTTTATATTAACTGATGCATTAACTTTCCTATTTCTAATAGGATTTTTAACCATATTCTTGATGTGGGTTTCCCACAAGGGGATTTTCAATTATCAACCATTAACTTTCAAAGTTCAATTTCAAATTTTGAGAATGAAAATTTTGTAAGGATGGGATAATGTAACACCCCAAGAATTTTAAAATAGATTTAATTTAGAAATAATGAAACACTAATTCCCTACAAAAAAATGCATTTTAAAATCTATTAATTAAACACAACTTTTCCTCAACAATGTTTTCAATTTTGAAAAATGGTCATCTAGAGTTGTGATTAGTAATTCATTTGGATTCTGATAAAACTAACTTGATTTTTTTGGTGAATAGTAACATACCATTATGAATAGTAATATGACCCTTATGAATAATAAATAATAATATTATTTTATTTTCTTAAGGTAATAAGATGGTTATATCTTAATTAATTTTTTAATGTGATATAAAACTTATTATACCTTTAACATGGTTATTTTTCTAATTCACTATGATTTTATTTAAAAATTAAATTATTAAAATTTAATTTTTTTTGAAAAATGGAGTTCATTTTATCATTCTACGTGTTGAAAAATGGTAATGGTAATTTTTTGGGAATTTTCTGAAATTCTTGAATTTTTGATGAATAGTGAAATACGGTAAAATACCGTATATACAAATTATTAGTTAAATACACTATTTATGACAAAAAAAAGTGATGTAAGGCCACTTGTTTTGAACTCACATGCACTTATTACTATTATGGGTCACATGAGACAATAATATTGGTTTTCTTGAGGGAAATAATAAAATAATGAATAAAATACGCATAAATTTATTCCTCTCCTCCACTATAACCCCCCCCTCACTCCCTCTTCTCTTCACTCCTCTAAACCTTGAATATCCTTAATGTTATGCCCAAATACCATCCCCTAGTCACTCCCCACATCCAAGAAGCTCTAGATCACTCCAAAATACCGAAATCCTTTCCCTTAAGGAGGTTTTCATGGAGGTTATTTCAAGAGGTAAAGCACCCCTCTTTTTCATTTAGTTTCATTTCAATTTATCTTATTTTGTTATCCTCTCCCCACCTACTCTGTCCAAATGACCATGATAAATACATTATCATTTATATAATGTAATTATATCATGTTAATGGAAGAACCATCATTAATATTCTTAATCTCTCTCCTTTTATTTTTATAAACAAAATTAGCATCCATGAGGTTCCAATTTATAACCTTCGTGGACGACAGAGTTTCATTATTCAATTTCTCCTTCATTACTGGTCAAGAAACCATTTTTATGGTTGAACAAAACTATAATATATGTATTATAATCTATTTAATTTTTAGGAACTAGTATATGTACATATTATTAAATCATATTACCAAACTAGTTCATAATAATCAAAATACCGCTTAAATAATCTAAGTGAATGTTATTAATAATTCATTTAATGATTCATCCCATTTACACGTAACAAGATTATATAAATTACCATTAACAATTCTGTATGTTCATAAATAATATTTAATATCAATTTTTGAGATTTACATCAATTCCACATGAACTCTATTACTTCAAAATAAGTGAACCGATTATGAAAATCAAGAAAACAAACACTCTGGAATGATGGAATTCAATATTATAGTTTATCAATAAAGACATAAATTAACTAAAAAGAATAATTATAAACTAAATACATGTATATTAGGTTATTAAATAAGTTATTAATAATTTTTATTTTATATTCTAGGACCTTAAGTTCAAGAGTGGAACACTTTTGGACTTAAGGTAACATATTATGTATACTGCCCATTGATGTAACATATTATGAATATATTTATTTTCATGGTATTAAATTTATCATTTTAATATTATTAATTTTAGGGCATACAAATCGATTTATTACAAAGTGGTGAGGGATTTCTACCTGAACCTCCATTTTCATTCGGGTTACTCTTATTCTCTACTTACCTCAATTAAATTTTTATTTATTCTTATTTACTCCAAATAAATTCTTTTTTAATGTCCTATTGTTTTCCATCCAGAATACTTCTTTATTTTTTGGGGATTTACATGTTTTAAAAAGATCATTCAAAAAAATTATCCTGATAAACAAACCATATTTTTAACGGATATTTTCAAATTCTTACCCATTTTCAAGTGTACAATTGAATATGTTTTCACCCAAAATTAGTTTTATAAAAAAATCATTTTATCATAAAAATTTATCTTGTATCATTTCTAGATTTATGAAATAAAATTACCTTTTCACTTTAAAATTATCTTTTATACTTTCGTTAAAATCTTCTATAATGTTTTATTTCTAAAGAATCACAAGAAATCTTTTTACATGATTTTACTTTAGTGGGACATCATTTTTTCCTAAAATATAATTTTAATGTCTTAGTATTTTATTTTATTTGATATTCATGTTTACAATCTGATTTCTTTGAAAATATAAATGATTTTCAAAAAGAACTCTTCTTTCAAAAGTAAATTTTTTTTTCTCTTCTCATGTTAACTTTTATGAGATATATTACTTTTTTATCACTTATTTCTTTCTTGTGGTGTATATACTACCCTTTCTTATGTCATATCAAGAGTCTCCTTATTCTCATGATATTCTAAGGGATTGTGATTTGAATGTTTCAAGGTGGCATGAGACACCATGGAATATCTAAGGATTATTTCATCAAGAATTTGTCAATAGTATCAATCAAAAATATATTCATCTATGTCAAAATCCTTTGTTGAATCTTGTACTCCATTGAGGTTTATCTATTAAAATATTGTATACAATATGTTGTTGAAGGGTTTCTGGTTATTCGGACTATGGATGTTCTATTTTGATACCATTCACCATATTACTCCAAATGGATAGTGTTTATGTTCAATTATTGGGGAAAGTTATTTACATTTAATATGTTAGTTCCAATATGAATTTATGTATTGATTACGTTCACCCCTTTCATATGAGGAATTCATTGGACATAGTATGTGATGTTTGGGGCCCACTATAGCCCCTCGATGCATCAGTATGTCTCATGATACAGATAGACGTGGAATTTTCCAAGGCCTTTCCAAATTTGATATGTGGTTTTGGTCGAGGCCTTAATTATTTTTAGACATCTTGGACAAGGCCTTGAAAATATGTTTTAGAATGTCCGGCATATGCACTTCTCACATTATGAATCTAGTAATTGAAATTTCATGTCGTTATTTGGCTAGTAGAATACCCATTATTATGTTTTATTATGGCATTATTTACTCGTCTAATATTCCTTTTTTAATGTGATCATGTTTTTTATCTATAGAGGCATGTATTTTCAATTATTCACTATTACTATTATTTATGTTTATGATATCTTTTTCTATATTACTTACACTTACTGAGTGTTTGAGCTCACCCCTTTCTTATGTTTAATTTTCTTAGGACATGGAGAAGTTTATTTATGATTGAACTATAAGGATAATCTTATAGTGGTGGATGTTCCCAATAAAACTTATCTGTTTTATTTATTTTCATGTTTTAATGTTGGATCTATATGTGTATATGGATTTTCAAAACTACTAAACTACACGGTCCATCAGGATTTGATTCCTTGTAATCATGACAATGTATTAAAAATAATGCACTAGATTCGGGTTTCTAGGGTCAGGGTGTTAAAATGATGAAGAACCAACCTAAAATTATGAAAATTCCAATGATAATTTGAAAGAACCACAACCTCATCCAACAATAAATCAAACTTCTCCATTCCATTAATGAATGAGAGGGAAATATAAACCTGAACTAAATGAAACATTGAGGGAGATCTTCCCATTAGTTAAGTTGAATATTCCACTTCTCAATGAAATCCAAACCATACTTGAATACTCCAAGTGCTTTAAGGAAATATGTACATTCAAAAGGATGTTCTCACATAAAAACCGAGTCCTTTTGGATTCCAATGTGAGTAACACCATTCAAGGTACCATTCATAAAATGTTAAAAGACCTAGGATATCCTTACATCAATTTTGAGTTAGGATAAAATAATGTTGTCAAAGAAATTTATGATCTAAGAGCTAGTGTGACCCTTATTATATAAACCATGAATTGTTATTTAGGTCTTGATGAATTCTAACCCATATCTTTCACTCTTAAAATTACTGACTGTAGTGATCAAGTTCCTAAGGGAATCTTTATGGATGTTTTGGTGAAAGTTGAAAATTTTTATTTACCTTGATGACTTCATTTTACTTGAAAATCAACCAATATTAGGTCTTAGTGAAAAAACTCCCATAATAATTGGTCATTACTTCTTAGAAACAATAAACTCAATAATCCAAGTTAGCAATGAGAACATAAAAATAACCTTTAGAAACATGAGCCTCGATCTGAACATTTATAATGAAAACTCTCAAATTAGGGATGATGAGATTCGTGAGGTCAATTGGATAAGTAGTATTGATAGTGAACTAGAGGAACATCAAGGAATTATTGAAGGATGTTTAAGTCAATATGATATTGATTTCCTTGTTCCCATGAGGTAAATTTGTCTCCTTATCTTTAATATTTTTAGATAACTCCTTTGATAATTTTTCAGGATCACAAATCAATGTAAACATTAAATAATTAAATAAAATGATTTCATAACCATTTCTAAATTTGATCGATACAATGTGGTGGCTAAAACATCTGTTCAAAAGGAATAATTTTTTCAAGAAATTTTGAAAACGAATTTGAGTTTGATGAAATTTCCCATCCTTCTTTTGAAAGTGTTAATAAATTTGATCACGAATTTAAGGTCCTACCTTCATCACTCAAGTTTGAATTATTATGGGACAATAAAACCTTCCCTATTGTAATTTATTATTCTCCTAAATCCTAACAAGAGAGTATTCTACTAGATGTATTGGTAAATCATTGTAAATAAATTGTATAGGGCCTATAAGATATTACTGGGATTATTCCACTCATTGGAATTCATAAGATTGGTCTTGAATCTGACTCCAAGCCATGTCGTAAGCCTTAGTGGAAAATCTATCCCAATATTATGGATTTTTCAAGGAAAGAACTTCTAATGTTATTGAATGTGGGTATCATCTATCCCAATTCTGAGAGTGAGTGGGTAATTCGAATTCAATTTGTTCCAAAGAAAGAAGAAATCACTATGATTACCCATGTGGATGGTGATATTCTCCTCATAAGGGTGAGTAGTAGATGGATAGTGTGAATTGGATATAGAAAGATAAAATTTTGTAACAATAAATACCATTTCCATTTTCCCTTCATTGATCAAGTCTTTTAGTGAGTGAATGGTCATCGGTTCAACTGATTCTTTGATGGATTATTAGGGTACAGTCAAATTGAGGTATCCTTAGAATATCATGGAAAACAACCTTCACATATCTAATTGGAACTTTTCGTATCAAGAACATGCCCTTTGGATTATGTAATTATCCAGGTACCTTCCAGCGGTGCATGATGGGAATCTTCTCTAACATGGTGGGTGATTATTTAGAGGTCTTTATGGATTAATTATCCATCTCCGGTGATATATTTGAGGGATTCCTTACCAATTTTGAATGGTTTTCATCTAGATGTGAGGATAATTATCTCATCCTAAATTAGTAAAAATGTCATTTCATGGCAAAGGAATGACTTGTTCTAATCAATATGGTCTCTGGTATAGGTATTGAAGTTGATAAATCCAATGTTGTTATAATTCACCAACTTCCCTCTCATAAAACTATATCATGACCCACCTTCTTTAAGATGAGGGAAGGAAAAACAATGTGACATTCTATTCCTTCTTCTTAAAAAAGTCGGGTCATGATAGAATGATATCAAAGGTGATGGTTTAGGGTAGGATGGAGTTCATATTTAGGCACAGTGAGGATTGAATGGGATGTTAGGGAAACAGTGTTAGGCAATCTTGGTTCGTGAAATTGACTAGGGAAGACCAGATTGGAAACCGGATTTTAGGGGCCCCAGTGATCTGATACAAGGACTCTTGACCTACTAAATGACCAAGTGAGGCTACACTGATTGTAGGTTAGAGACCCTAGGAAAGGTACATGTATTATAATGACTTTTTTTCTTATGTTTCTTGGTAATTTTTTGAATTTAAAATAAATGAAGGATTAGAGTGAATTTAAATTAAAAATTTCTATACTACCCAAGTTTAGGTGTTCCTTGTTTAAAATTTTTAGCTATGGCACCCGGACATCGCCCACATGTGGTACAAGAAGTTGAGGCCCAACCAACTGACCTAGTTGATTAGAAGAGGGTTGATCAAGATAAGTGAGATGACTTGGGGAAAAATACCCTTCGTGCTTTCCAGTGGAAGACCCCAGGGAAGTACAAAGGTGGTGTTTTAGACTTAGAGATGGAGGGTTGTCTTGAGAATCTAGCAATTACCTTTACCTTTATCTGTGCTCTGGGGGAGTATAGGGTTCATCTAGAAATGATCTAGATGTGAGGAGTAGCACGTCAATGGTGGATTCTTTACTTTGGGGAGAGAAAGGAGACTGATGTATCATAGGCTGACTTCGAGAAGGAGTTTCAGGCATAGTTTCATTATTCAATGATGAAGACTGAAAAGAAGTAGGATTTACTCTCCCTCTAGTAGGAGAGTATGTCGGTGAGGTAATTAGGGATCAAGTTCAAGTATCTCCTACACTTTTCTCTGGATCTATTTTCAGATGAGGATTCATGGGTGAAATGCTTGGAGGAGGAACTCCGACCTTCTCTTCAGTATGCCATCACCCCTTTTACCCTGCCAACATACTTAGAAGTTCTGAAGGAGGAAAAATTAGTGGATAGAATGTAATTTCTAGAAGTTTTATAGTGAGAGGGGATCCAACCAAGTTCGTCAAAGGGGAAGGTAGTCGACAGCAGGTCTCTGGCATCAGGGCCATCACGGCTTCGATTAGTGGGAAGTAGGCCTCAGTAGTTCTAGTTCTGATCTTCTGGTCCTCACCCATTTCCCATGGTCCTAGGAACAAGGTGATTTGTATGTGGAGGTTGTTTAAATCTTCAGGGCTAGTGCCTTGTTTGAGCTTAGTATAGTGAGGGTGGGCATGTTCATCACCCACCTCAGCAGAAGTAGTTTCCGATCAGACCTTTCCCATAGTTGGGGTAGTGGGCTCCCACACCACCGAGGGTAGACAGTGCTGGATAAGTCCAACATCAAGGTTATCCTTAGGGACCTCGACCAGGGCATGTTTGGGGAGGAGGTCAATATCATTGGGGCAGAGGATCTAAGCATGGGTAGTTTCATGCTACTGAGGCAACAATTCTAGTAGGGTCATAGGTTGTTCAAGGTATGATAAGTCTGTTTAGCACTCTTGTGTGTTCTTTGTTTGATTTAGAAGATTCTTAATCCTTTTTCCCCCATTATATCCCATTCCTTGGGACTAGATGTAGATAGACTTTCTATTCCCCATGTTTTGAGCACGCCAGTTGGAGGTCATACCAGTATTTTTAATGTTTTTAGATGATATAGACTAATGTTGAGGCCACATCAGTCTAGTGGGTATTTTCTTCTACTATAGATGCAGCCATATAATGTCATCCTTGGAATTAATTATTTTCTCTCTATGCATGATACTATTGACTTCTTACAGAGGATAGTCATTTTTTCAGATATGTATGGCCAACATGTGGATTTTTTTTGTGATAGCAGTCATCAGGAGTGAATCTGGTGTGTGAAGACTATTCTTTATATGTTAGCCAAGATATCAAAAGGGTCAATGGGTGTTGAGATGGTGTAGGTTCCATGAGTTTTTAAGGAGTTCCTATATGTTTTCCCCAAAGAGTTTGTGACTCTACACCCTCAACATGACATTGAGTTCAGAATAGACTTGTATCTCAGTGCCCATCCGATTTTGAAGGTTCTCTATCGGATGACACCTTTTGAGTTGCGGGATTTATGGATTTAGGTTTTTGACCTAATGAAAAGGGATTTTATCCATCCAAGTGTGTCCCTGTAGGGTGCTCTAGTATTGTTCGCGAACAAGTAAGATTGTGGCCTGAGGCTGTTCATAGACTACCATAGACTGAATTAGGTAACATTCAAGACCTATTACCCTCTTCCAATAATAGATAATCTTTTAGACCAGTTAAGGGGAGAAGTTTGTTTCTCCAATATCGATTTGTTGTCTGGATATAACCAGTTGAGGGTGAAGTAGGGTGAAATCCGGAATACTACTTGCAGGTGTAGGTATAGGCACTTCAAGTTCTTGGTCATTCCCTTTGGTGTTACAAATTCTTGAACTCTGTTCATGGGGATCATGAAATCTATCTTCTACAAGCTCTTGAATTGTTTCTGCATCATGTTCATCGATGATATTCAGATTTACTCAAAGTCAGAGGAGGAGCATGCCGAACACATTAGGATAGTCTTAGAGGTCCTCCAACACCAACAACTCTTTGGGATGTTGTCCAAGTGAAAGTTCTGGATGTGATAGGTGCACTTCCTTGGACATGTGGTGTCTTAGAAAGGGATAATAGTGGACCCATCAAAGGTAGAGGTGGTTGTTTCTTGGGTAGCACCCAAGAAGGTGGCAGAGGTTCGCAACTTCCTGGGTCCAGTGTAATTTTACTGGAGGTTCGTACCCGACTTATCTCGAGTTATGGATTCATTGATAGCTTTGACCAAAAAAGACCAGGCCTTCATGTGAAGTGATCTGTGTCTGGTAGCTAAAAGCTATCTGAAGGGGAATCTGGTCAATGCTCAAGTCATTAGGTTGCCAAAGGAAGGGGTGACTTTCAAGGTGTTCTAGGATGCTTCTAGTCTAGGCTTGGGATATGTGCTAATGCAGCAATGGTGAGTGATCTATTATGGGTATAGTTAGTTATGTGCACATGAATGTAACTATGCCACCCATGATCTGGATCATGTAGTAGTAGTATTATTTCTAAAGTTGTAGCGACATTACCTCATTAGAGAGTGATTTGTGGTCTTCACAGATCATAATATCACGCAGTATATCTTCTCCCCGCAAGACCTGAACTTGCGATAGTGAAGGTGGATGGATTTTATATAGGAATAAAACTTCAAGATCACTTATTACTAGGGAAGTATGAATGTTGTGGTTGATTCCTTAATCAGTAAGTCATAGAAGGGGGTATTTTAGGAATCCACAAATGCTTGGAAGTAAATGGAGGAGTATATTGTTTTGCGCCTATATGCTGAAGTGGAAAGTGGAAGAGTCTATCTCTTTTAGATGATAGTTTAGTCTCCCTAGATGTGGTAGGTGGACAAGTCTCAATGGGGAGACTTAGAGACTGAAGTGATGCGTGATCGTGTTGTCTAGGGTGATACTATGGAGGGATGGTCAGAGGATATTTGGAATCATATGTTGTTCCATGGGAAGCTATTTTTTCTAGTGGAAATGTGCAAGGGAGTTCTCTGTGAGTTCCGTATCTCATCCCTGGTGGTGTATCCATGAGTTTTTAAATTGTAATGAGGCTCTACGGAATTGTTTTGGTAGCCTGGGGTGAAGTGCACAGTGGCAGAGTTTGTGGCAAGGTGCCTAGTGTGTCAGTAGGTGAAGACTGAGCACTGGGTTCACAACAATCTGTTAGATCCCTTATACATTCTTGAGTGGAAGTGGTATGAAATATCAATGGATTTCATCATATTATTACCAAGGACTTAGGGGGGATTTGATTCTCATTGGTTAGTAGTGGACCATTTGACAAATTTGGCTCACTTCTTAGCAATCAAGGAGTCGAGCACAGTGGATACCTTAGCACAAAGGTATGTGGATGAGGTGGTGCAGATGCATGGATTGCTAGGATCCATTGACTTAGATAGGGATACACTTTTTACATCACGAGTCTGGAGGGGATTTCAGCATGAATTTGGCACTCAGTTAGGCCTCAATACTTCTTTCCACCCTCAAATGAATGGACATCCAGAGAGGACCATCCATACATTGGAGTACATGTTACAGGCATGTGTTTTAAACATTAGTGGGTCTTTGGTGTGAAATATTCCCTTAGTAGAGTTTTTTACAATATTAATTATCACTCTTCCCTTGGTATGACTTCATTAGAAGCTATATATGGAAGGTCATGTTGTTCACCCTTGCACTGGATGGAAATTTGGGAGGCATATATTCTTGGTCCAGACATGGTGTAGATTATGGAAAAGAAGGTGCATCTTGTCTCTGAGAGGATGAAGGCAGCACAAGACCAAAAAAAGTCATATTCAAATCAAAGGAGGAGGCCTTTGGAGTTCAAGGATGGGGACCATGTATTCTTAAAGGTTCCCTCTCAACGTGGGCAGTAGAGGTTTGCTTGGGGGAGCAAGCTTTTTCCCAGGTTCATTGGACCTTTCGAGGTGTTCAGACAAGTTGGTGAGGTGACATATTAGATGGCTTCTCTGCTTCAGTTGGAGAGGATCCACAATGTTTTCCATTAAATTAGCTATGTAGGTATCTACACAATTACTCCCACATCATTGAATGGGGAGAGTTGGATATCTATAAAGACACAACATTCATGGAATAAACAGTTAGAATCAAGGATCATGAGGAGAATGTGCTTTATGGATGGACTATTCCTTTGGTTTGTGTGTTATGGAGGCATAGTGTCCTCGAGTAGAGTACTTGGGAGCAAGAGGCATTGATTCATACCCAATACCCAGAGAAGTTCTAAGTTGTCCTCTTGTGTTTTTCTTTGTTCTTTACTTATGATGTAATGATTGACCTCGTTTTCTGTGAGATGAGTTGTTTCCCTATTCTCTGAATGTCTGTGAAAAATCCTGACAGTGGGGAGGGGAGGACCTTATCCCTAATCAAGACGCATCACTACTACAAAAACAGGCAAGGGAAGTTCCCCCTTATATCAGCGCTAAGCAAAACAACTAATAAATCCTTCCTTTATCAGTGCTAAAATTTTAGCCCTGATAAAGGGATTCTTTATCAGCACTTTTCTAGCACTGATAAAGGGCCTCTTTATCAGTGATAGAAAAGCTCTTATAAAGAATCCCTTCATCATCGATAAAATTTTAGCGCTGATATAGGGTAACCTTTATCAGTGCTAAACAAGCGCTAATAAAAATACCCTTTATCAGCTCTAGAAAAGCGCTGATAAAGAATCCCTGTATCAGCACTAAAATTTTAGTACTCATACAGGCAGGATTTATCAGCGCTTTTTTAGCGCTGATAAAGAGGACCATTAACAGTGCTAAATTGTTAGCACTGATAAAGCCTTAGTCCATTTTTTTATAAAGTTGGTCGCACAGTGCCCTCGTTTTATCGTGACTAAAGCTCTCACAGTACTGGAACCCTGCGACTACCCTCCGCTTCCCGCTGAGTTCAAATTTCCAGACCTCTTCCACCCTCGATTCTCATTGTTGGACCTCCTCCACCCGTTGAGTTCGCATTTTCAGACTTCCGCTGTCCTTGAGCTTCAGTTTTCCAGACCTCTGCTGCCCCCAATGCCCTCAAGCTTCGGTTTGCCAGACCTACCTTTAAGGGATGTTTTCCAAATAATTTTTTAATATGGTTCTCCTCTCCCATTGCACATAACCATATGTTGATTTGGCATGATATATTTAATGGATATTTGAGATTATGATGGTTGTAGGCTACATGATTCATCATTTTCTTCTTCATGTTTGACTCTAGGGTAATGCCCCTGTCAAAGCTCGAGTTTGGTCTAACTTCTTCTAATGGTTCTAGAACTATTATTCTATAAATAATATCACAATATTAATACTTTTTAATTGGAGTTTTGGGATGTGAGTCTTGCCCATCAATGGTGTTCAAGTGGATTTTGTGTTGAATTATTTTATCCCTAGGTTTCATTTCCTCCGGTGGTGGTGATTTTGCTTCATCGTAGATACATGAGTGTTCTTCCTACATATTGTGATGGGGTTCCTGGGGGTGATCATCTAATATATTTCTATTACTCCTAAGGTATCACATTTTTTCTAATGACTACGGTGGGTTTTTAGGTGATTTGGTATTTTTTTATTCTAGATCCTAGAAACCATTCAATTTGATAGTGGTATGATTGGATATGTTATATAAATTCTTTCAACAATCACCTTTATGAGAAGGTTTGGTTTGAATTGTAGAATATATATGATATGATTTAATTATATTATTAGGTTATGTTGGGTTGGAAATGGGTGATGATGTTCCTAAGGTAATGAATTCTAGTTTGTTATCTTGTTAGTGAAGTTGTTGATGATGATGTTGATCAGGCACATCACGGTGCAGGTATCAAGGCATGAGTATCATCATGATTTGAGGCATGATTAAATAGAATATTTTTGGTTGAAATTTGAATTTAGTGGTGTTTTATGGGGTATTTTTTATAATTTCACATACTATTTGAACATATGTGGCTATGACATATTTATTTTTTCTTTTATCATTACTCCATTATTATAGTATTTTCTATTAGTATAGTTTTTTTACTGTAAATGAAAACTTGGAATATATGGGGAATGTTTGACATGGGTTGATTTTCTTTAAAAGGGATGGTTTATTCATGTAAAATATCTCTTGAGAAACCTAGTATTCATGGAAAGATTGATATGCTCATCATCAATGGTGATCAATGAGTTTACACTGTCAGAGTGAGATTTATGAAAAATTTAAGGTCCTTCACAATTAGATTCGAGTTTCACTAGATTCCTCCTAGGTATCATCAATTCCCTTAGATCCAACACCATGTCATCGTAAATTAAGGAATGAAGGATAACCTTTTTTTTAAGGACAACACCACCCGGTTCTCATGCATTTCTAGGTCATCCAATGCTTGAACCCTATTTTCTTCGAGGGGTTCCCCCCTTCTTTCCTTCATGATATCTAAGTGACTTTGTCTGGTAGTGAACTTGTATGGCATGATGCCCAGACCACCAATCTTTCTAGACTTGCCACCCCTACCTCCATATATGTCCTTCTCCCTCGCTGAGGTTACTGACTGCTTCTCTGTAGTGGCCATACCCCTTCCTAGAAATGTTTGTTCTGTCTACCTTGGATCTGAGCCTGTCATCGAGCTCCAAATACTTATTGATCCAGAGAGAAATCCCTCACCAGCCCCCAAGTTTCATTACCAATCCTTCCCCTGCCCCTTTGGATCCTCATCTCCCACTCATATGAAGCTTACCAACCAGAATGGATTATGAACATGTTCAAAATCAAGGGACATCAATGAGAGATCATCCTCCCACTTCAATAAGGCTACTAGCTCTAGATTTAATGCCAGAGCCCGATCCTAAACATCATTATTATCTTCATATGTAATGCTCATGGTCTTAGTGCCCATGTTAAATCGGACTTCCTCACTATAGAAATCAAAAATCATAATGTCATTGTTGTTGTTGTCCAATAACACAAAAAACCCTATAATAATCATAGAATTCTCTTGGAAGATTAAGTTGCATGGATTTATACACTATGACCCCTCTAATAGAAGCAAATGGGTATTTTGGGAGAATAAATATGATGTTGAGACTGTTTAAGATTGCAATCAATTCATCACTACCAAGGTGTCCAATGGTGACACCTCATTCCTTATGACTTTTATTTTTGGAAGCCTTGACCCTCTTCAAAGGGAATCTCTATAGAGTGAACAAAATACCTTCAATCCCATCCACCATCCATTTTTTGTTGGGGGTGATTTTAATGTCATTTCCAACCCAAAGTAAAGGAATGGTAGAAGCCCATTCTATAGGAAGGCCATCATGGAGTTTGTTCAGTTCATGGATGGGAAGGGCCTCATTGATCTTAGCTTCTCAGGTGACAGTTTCACCTGGTTCAACAACTGAAGGGGCCATCACTACTTGTGGAGTCTATTGGATAGGTGTCTAGCCAATATGAAAGCCACTAACATATTCTCAAATACCATGTTTTTTCATCTTGCTTGAGGTATTTTGATTCAATCCCCCCTCTTGGTTTCTATTTCTTCTTGGCATGATCATCAGGAATGGTTTCACTTCCACCAGTTGTGGGTTAACATCCTAGGGTACTAGGACATGGTTTGTTAAATATGGAATGAACTCTTGTAGGAGTATCGGGTCACCTTCAACCTCAGTGACCTGACCTCGAACCCTGATAGGTTTGTGTTCACCCTTTCCTCCTCAGGAACCTTCACCACCCGGGACTACTATCGCATATGGTTTCCTTTAGAGTATTCTGATAGATGGAATGATACCTTTGGTTTATTGGATTATTTACACTAGTTTGAGATTTATGTGAGACTATATACTTATTATATTTTCTTATTATTTATTACACGCCACAACTTGAGTTGAGTAACATGATTGAAATCCATATTGGTACTTTGGTTCTGATGTGGATATGGTTTTTTATGTGTTTTTGACATGTGTATGTGTGGATATATGGGTATTTTGGCATGATGATATTGAATGTAGGGCAGAGACCTAGGCGTGGTAGATGTATCATTTTTTATTATTCTTGTGTTTGGTCTGGGGTGATTTGAGAAAACTATAATGAATCTAAAGTAATTATATTTAATGAAGATGAATAAATACTAATGGTTAGGCTTTATTAATCTCTATTTTTATAAGGAAGTGGTTCTCTTCTACTGTATTTGGAAGTCTTGTTTTGTGTACTTGTACCATAAATACTGATATTTGATATTCAAATAGGATGAAGATGAATAAAGATTGGATGGATGCTAATCGTTTGACAATAGAGTACGAGAATGGAGTGAAAGAGTTCATCAAGTTTGCAAAGGATCATATAAAGGATCCTTCTCAAATCATTTTTCAGTGTTTACATTTTTTTATTATAGACTACTTACTCTAGAAGAGTTAGAAGAAAATTTGATATGTCACGGAATAGATCAGAGTTATAAATGTTGGAATAAACATGGAGAAAAAGCGAATGTAGCTACTAGCCGGGATAAAACTGCATTTTATGGATCATCATATATGAATACAAATATGGATAATGAAGAATACCGTATGGAGGATGTGATTACAGATGTAAATGATGATGAATATTGTATTGAGTAAATGAAAAAGACAATTGAAGATGAACTCCATGATTCCCCAAAATTGTTTGAGAAGTTAAAGAGTTGGGAAAATACGCCATTGTATGCTGGTTTCACTAAGTATAAAACATTTTTAGTTGTACTGAAGTTGTATAAATTGAAATTAGGAAACAGATGGAGTGATGTTAGTTTTGCGGAACTACTTGCTCTCTTGAATGACAAGATTCCAGAAGATAATGATCTCCCAAGCCGGACATATGAAGCTATAAGAATTCTACACTCGATGGGTATGATTTCTGAAAGAATACATGCCTGCCCGAAAGACTGTATATTTTTTCTCAAGGAGAACAAATCACTTACAGATTTCCCAAAGTGTGGTGCTTCTCGATACAAGAAAGATAATTCCAATACTATGAAAGTTGTATGGTACTTTTCAATCATTCCAAGGTTTAGAAATCTATATGGAAGTGAAGAAACTGCAAGACAATTGTTGTGGCATGCAGATAAAAGAAATAAAGATGAGAAATTTTGTCATCCGACTGACTCTCCTCAATGGAATAAAATTTATCATGAGTATCCTAAGTTTGGAAAAGATCTAAGAAACATTCGTCTTGCGTTATCTACAGATGGATTGAATCCTTTTGGTTTTCAAACCAGCACTCATAGTACATGGCCGGTTATGTTGGTAAATTATAACTTGCCTCCCTGGTTATGAATGAAGTGGAAATTCATCATGTTATTTATGCTTATATCAGGACTAAAACAACCAGGTAATGATATTTATGTTTATCTGGATCCTTTGATCGAGGATTTGAAGTTATTGTGGGATTCATGTGTTAAGTTGTATGATGCTTATAAAAGTGATTACTTCATGTTGAGAGAGATGTTGTATGGGGCAATAAATGATTTCCTTGCTTATGGAAAATTGTCAGGATATAGAATTAAAGGAACTCAAGGGTGTCTCGTGTTTGAAGAAGATAAAGAATCAATTAGGTTGAAACATTCATCGAAATATGTGTTTCTAGGACATCGTAGATTTCTACCTCATCGTCATAAGTACCGATCTTGGACGACATCATTCAATGGAAGTTTAGAACAACGTGAAACACCATCTCCACTAACAGGTGATCAACTATTTGAGAAAGTAAAAGATCTGAACACTATTTTTGGTAAACCATTTTCAAAAAACCTTACGAAATTGGTTAGAAAAAGAGATAAGTTTTTTTTGAATTACCATACTGGAATTGTTTTTACGTTGGACATTTTCTTGATGTGATGCATGTGAAAAAAATGTATGTGACAGTGTTATCGGAATGTTGCAAAATGCCCCTGGAAAAAAAATGGAATTAAGGCAAGGTTGGACATGGTTGACATGGGAATACGAGAAGAGTTGGCTCCTGTGAAGGGTGAAAATCGAATGTTTCTTTTTCCAGCTTCTTATACTCTTTCTAGGGAGGAGATATATCAGTTTTTCAACTTCTTCAATGATTTAAAGGTTACAAAGGGGTATTCATCAAATATCAAGAACATTGTATCAATGAATGGTTTGAAGTTGAATGGTTTGAAATCACATGATTTCCATGTTTTGATATAAGATCTAATTCCTATAGATTTATGTTTCATTTTGCCCAAGAATGTTCATCATACGTTAACCAAACTTTGTTTCTTTTTCAACGTTATATGTAGCAATGTTTTAGACCAGATGAAATTTCCAGCTATGGAAAAATAAATTGTCATCATATTATGTGAATTAGAAATTTTCTTCCCGCCAACATTATTTGATATGATAGTTCATTTGATGAGGGAGATTCGACTTTGTGATCCTGTGCACTATAGATGGATGTATCATGTTGAACGATATATGAAGATTTTGAAAGGGTATGACAAAAATAGAAGTCGACCAGAGGGTTGTATAGTGGAGAGATATATTGTTGAGGAAGACATTGGATTTTGTACCGAATACCTATCTGATGTGGAAGGCATTGGTCTCCCAAAATCTCATCACACTAGACGCATTGAGGGTGAGGGAATTTCTGGAAGAAAAGTTGTGTCAATCAGTATTACAGATCAGAATCAGGCCCATCTTAATGTTTTTCATAAAAGTTGGGAGGTTTCTCCATATATTAAAACTCACAAATAAATTCTTAGGCAGTTGAATCCATTAAGGGATGAAAAATGGTTATCAAATACACATAATCACCAGTTTATAGGATGGTTATAGGACCATATTTTTAAGAAGTTGGATGAAAAACCAAATTCAATTTCAGAATGACTTTAATGGCTATCCGCTGGACCAAGTGTGTATGTATTATCTTACAGCGGTTATGCAATTAATTTTTATACATTCTATACAGATGAACATGATGAAGATAGTACCATGAAAAATAGTGGAGTTACACTAGTGGATAATGTGATGCATGTTTCTGGTAGTAAGGACAAAAATACAATTTATGCAAATATGTCATACTTTGGCATTATCAAACTAATATTAGAGTTGGATTATATGACATTCCAATTGCCAATTTTTCAATTCAAACGGGTTGACAACAATAGTGGTGTTAAAATAGATGAATGGGGATTTGTGAAAGTTGATTTTAGTAAAGAAGGGTACAAAGACGAACAGTTTATAATGGAATCACAAGCGGTGAAAGTTTTCTATGTTCCAGATCCCACAAACCAAAAGTGGTCGATTGTTCTGTTATCATCCAAAACTAATAAAGGGTCTGATGAAAATTCAGTTGAGGACGATCCTTTCAGTGGTACGTCGCAATAATTTCCAAGCGGTTCCAATGTAGATGCTATTTTTTATGTTAGAGGAGACCACAATGAATGGATTTTGATAATCGATAGAGGTGTCAAAGTCCTTCAACTTTTGAAAAAAAGAAAGAGATTTCAATAAAATGGTTATATATTTTTTAATATAGATCTTGTTATCTCATGTTATTATCTTATCATTACTGAATTTATGTAATCAAAATTAACTGTTCAACTACTTTTACAGATAATGACTTCTGCACATTCTGGTGCTCCTAACCTTGAGGCTAAACAAGTCTCTCAAGCTACTGCTACTGCAGCTGCTACTGCTCCTACTACAGCTCCTGTTGCTCCTACTGCTCCTCCTGCTGTGGCTCCTGTGGCTCCTGCTGCTCCTACTGTGGGTGCTGCTGCTCCTACTGCTGTGGCTCCTGCTACTTCCAGTGTTGAGGTCCAAAAACCATCATCACATGTCGTTGATACCATTTCAGATAAACATATATATGATGTTGATAATGATGAAATTGTCGGGAATGAAGGACCGACGTCGTAGAAAACACAGGTGCGTTGTAGTTTGATGGTGATAGCCAAATTTCTTAAGGTGAAAAGAAAAGGCATCAAATTTGATGTCGGATGGAATTCATGAGGCCAACATGTGAATCCCAACAAGGCTATGTTTTGTAGCTACATTGGATTTGTCACTTGGCAATGCATGCTGATTGACATAGAGTCATGGCACCATGTTGTGTCTTGGTTGAAGGTTGTGATCTGGGATGAAATTATGGTAACATTATAAATTTATTTCTTCAATTTAATAGCAAATAAAATAAGGAAACAATGTCTTAATCTTCTCAATATCCTACAGAGTATATTTATAGTAGATGATTCACACAAGGATTATGTACTAAGGCTTACAGGAAGGATTTATTGAGGTTTTCGCACTATTTTAACAAGATGTCACCTGAAAGATTCCAAAGGTAAAATTAACCTACACCCACCCATTCTCTACACTCACCTGATATCCCAAGAAGCATGGGATGCATTTATTAGCTGCCGTGGGGATGAGAAGTTTCAGGAACATTGTGGGTGATAATACGTTGTTTAAGGATACATGTATTTATCACTTTGATTGTCAATATTTCATTTATGAAATAGAAACTCTGTACTGAAAATAATGAATGTGCATCAAAACCAGCATACCCCTATCATAAAGAAAGGATGGGGTACGCTTTATTAGAAATGAAAATGGTACGTGTTTTAAATTTACATTAATATTGTTAGGTGCCAATAAACAACATCATAATCATCTTTCTATGTTTATATGTCGATTGATGCGTCTATAACCAAATACACTTCCATCCCTTGTCATGTGCTATAGAAGGAGGCACGTGTGAATAAGGAAGTGAAGTTAGTAGATGAAAACAAACAAAAAGTGGGGGAAATGTGTGTAAATATGAAACAACGATAAAAATATTTGTTTTAAATTGATATTACATAAAAATAATTAGTTATCTTCCTATATCCGACAGTCACAGGAATCAGATACGCCTGTAGTGGATACAAACCTATTATCGACAGCTTTGAAGCAACCAAAAAAATATGGTCATGTCAGAGGTGTGGGGTTTGGGGTAACACCCTGAGTATATTTTGAGAATAGGAAAAAAATGGATGATACAGACGAAAAATTGGAAGAAATGAGTGAAAAAATAGCAACCCTTGAAGAACGATTGCAATTGTAGGGAGAGTTTCTAGCAACTTTTATGGGTGGGAAGCAAAGGGAAGACACAAGTTAGAAACAACCATCACGTGAACATCCCACCCCACTCCCACCAACTTTGAGGTGAGAAATTCCCCTAAAAGAACTGTCTTAGTCATGGTAATCAATATTCTAATAATTGTTCCCATGAAATGTGAATCAGACAAACACTGATAATTTTTCTGTACTGATATTCTATAGGGTGATAATGATTGTGATTTATATTTGTCAACACCCACCTATCACCTTGTAGCGAGGGCTACAGTGTTCAACATCCCAGATGCCATGCTGCATAATAGACCACTTCTGAAAGATCATCTGAAAGTGACGATTACTGTAGCTCAAGATCCAAATGTAGAGCTACCTATTCCACTTTTTGACGATGAAATTCATACGGTCAAAAAGGCTATTGGGACATTCATTGCATGGTCGTCACAACTTGTAAGATTACATGAAGACAAAGAGGTATTTATTTCCTTTTTTTCAAGATAAACCTTTAACAATTAATGAAAAAAGGTTCTAAATGAGTGATTGTTGTTATAGTCGGAGAAAGGGAAGGGGGTGAAAAACGTCAGCTCAAAACCATCTAAAGGATCAACCAACCGATCTCAATGAGCTACTGAAAGCACAATAACACCACACGTTATCTATCCACATTTACTATCATTGAAGACTCATGTGGATACAAAGCTAAAAGATGGTAATAGCCATACAATGGTTTTCGAAGAGAATATATACGGAGAGGAAAGTCAAGATTTCGTTGCTGCTGAAAATGTAAATGAGATCCTTGAAAACGGTTGGCTAGGCATCATAGTTGTAAATATATATATGTGGTATGTTTCCATGAATTTATTTTCAAAAAATGATCTAATGTGAAAATTATGACTAAATGCATTTTATATTGTTGACAGACGCATTTATGAAAAACAGTTGAAGGAATTTTCCCATGAGCAAAGATTTGGACTCGTTAGTCCTCCTACCACATCAACACACCTAAAAAACTTAGAGCCAACAAAAAGAGATGCAATAGTGAACGGCTTGCTGAAAACATTTGGAAGGAAGATTAAAGATAACAGACTCTTCCTAATACCAACCATGTAGGGGTAAAACTCTAAAATTAAATCATATCAATTATATTTTCACTTATTTTATTACTTATTCCTTTTTTTGTTTTTAGACAGCATTGGTTTCTAATTACGGTGAACTTGGATATTCCAAAGATTTATTTTCTGGATTGAAAGCAAGGATATCCATCAAACCGACCACACATGATGGATTTTGTGAATCTGTAAGACACTATATCTTACGTTTTAGGTCTAAACATCATGTAATATAATTTATATTATCTTTTACTGAAGATTCTGTTATGATAGGGATGTGTATCATTATCATCTAAAAGAAGGAATGAGGACTGGGGCTAAGAATGAGAAGGCAAGAAAGTACTATGTTTGGACAAATATCAGGGTATATATAATAAAATTTCACTATCCAAACACATCTCAACACAAGTTACTTATTCTCCTAATGGTCAATTTTTTTGCAGTGTCCAAAACAAACAAACGATAATGATCATGGTTATTATGTTTGTAAATTTATGAAAGAGATCATTTTTCATCAAAAAACTAGCATCCTTAAAGAGGTATTCTAAAAAACAACAACTTTTTCATTTAATTTATTTATTAATTCTTTATTTTTATATTTTACAGTACTACTCTGACTTCCAAAAAGCCTCATACTCACAAGACGATATAGATGTGTTCAGAAATGCGTGGTCTGCATACCTGATGGCAGATTTTACACAAATACAATGAAGATCTGACTTGGGGACATGTATAATTGGTGGTCATTTTTGAGAGGGGTTAAGGGGATCAAAAGATGAAATATTTTTGTATGTAAATGTTTGTAGGAAAATTGTAATTGTTATTAAATAAAACATCTTATCTTCAATGAGTAATTTTCCCATTTTAATAGATGATATGAACCAGCCACATGCATGAATGTTGAACCACTCAAAGGGTCTCAATTTTGTTTAAAATGAACACAGTTTTAAGTGAAAACAACAAATGACCCACAGAAATCCAACCAAACGCATTCGTATTGTCTTTATCTTTCATAAGAACAATCCAAGGGTCCTTGGTGACATATAAAAGTCAACCCCAGCTCAATCTGAGGCATGGTGTGGCCGGTACCACTCAAAGGGCCTCTATTTCGTTTAAAATGTAAACAATTTTAGGTGAAAACAACAACTGACCTACGGAAATCTGACCAAACAAATTTAGATTGTGTTGATCCTTTAAGAGAACAATCCAAGGGTTCTTAGTGATGTGTAAATGTCAACTCTGCCTCAATCTGAGGCATGTTGTGACCGCTATCACTCAAAGGGTCTCTCTTTTGTTTAAAATGTAATCAATTTTAAGTGAAAACAAAACTGGCCTACGTAAATCCGACCAAACTCATTTGGATTGCCTTGATATTTTATAATAATGATACAAGGGTCCTTGTTGATGTGTAAGAGTCAACCCCAATATAATCCAAGGCACAGTGTGGCCAGAACCACTCAAATGGTCTCTATTTTGTTTAAAATGTACACACTTTTAAGTGAAAATAACAACTGACCTATGGAAATTTGACCAAACGCATTCAGATTGCTCTGATATTTTTGGAGAATGATCAAAAGGTCCTTTGTGATATTTATAAGTCAACCCCGCCTCAATCTGAGGCACGGTGTAGCCAGTAGCACTCAAAGGGTCTCTCTTTGGTTTAAAATGGACACAGTTTTAAGTGAAAACAACAACTGACCTACGGAAATCTGACCAACCGCATTTGGATTGCCTTTATATTTTATAGGAATGATCCATGGGTCCTTTGTTACATGTATAAGTCAACCCCATCTCAATATGAGGCACAATGTAACCAGTATTACTCAAAGGGTCTCTATTTTGTTTAAAATGGACACAATTTTAAGTGAAAACAACAACTGACCTACAGAAATTTGAACAAACCCATTAGGATTGTGTTGATCCTTTAGGAGAACAATCCACATGTCCTTTTTGATCTGTAAGAGTCAAACTCACCTCAATCTGAGGCACGGTGTGGCCAGTATTACTCAAAGGGACTATATTTTGTTTAAAATGGACACAATTTTAAGTGAAAACAACAACTAACTTACGTAAATCTGACCAAACCCATTAGGATTGTGTTAATACTTTAGGAGAAAAATAAATGGGTCCTTTTCAACATGTAAGAGTCAACCCCGCCTCAATCCGAGGCATGGTGTGGCTGGTAGCACTCAAAGGGTCTCTATTTTGTTTAAAATGTAAACAATTTTAAATGAAAACAACAACTACCCTATGAAAATCTGACCAAATGCATTCGGATTGCCTTAATCTTTTATAAGAATGATCCAAGGGTCCTTTGAGACGTGTATGAGTTAACCCGGCCTCAATCTAAGGCACGGTGTGACCGCTATCAATCAAAGGGTCTCCCTTTTGTTTATAATGTAAACAATTTTAAGTGAAAACAACAACTCACCTATGGAAATCTGACCAAACCCATTAGGATTGGGTTGATCTATTAGGAGAACGATCCAAGGGTCCTTTTTGACATGTACGAGTCAACCTGGCTCAATAAGAGGCGCGGTGGGACCACTATCACTCAAAGGATCTCACTTTTGTTTAAAATGGACACAATTTTAAATGAAAATAACAATTGACCTATTAAAATCTGACCAAACACATTAGGATTTCCTTGATATTTTATAATAACGATCCAAGAGTCCTTGGTGATGTGTATGAGTCAAGCCCGCCTCAATAAAAGGCATGGTGTGACCGCTAGCACTCAAAGAGTCTCACTTTTGTTTAAAATGTAAACAATTTTAAGTGAAAACAACAACTGGCCTATGGAAATCTGACCAAAACCATTAGGATTGTGTTGATTCTTTAGAAGAACAATCCACGGGTACTTTTTGACATGTATGAGTCAACCCCGCCTCAATCCGAGGCATGGTATGACTGCTATCACTCAAATGGTCTCTCTTTTGTTTAAAATGGACAAAATTTTAATTGAAAACAACAACTGACCTATGAAAATCTGACCAAACGCATTCATATTGCCTTGATCATTTATAAGAATGATCCAAGGGTTCCTTGTGATGTGTAAAATTCAACCCTTCCTCAATCTATGTCACGGTGTGAGCGCTATCACTCAAAGGGTCTCTCTTTTGTTTAAAATGTAAACAATTTTAAGTGAAAACAACGACCGACCTACTAAAATCTGACCAACCCGTTAAGATTGTGTTGATACTTTAGGAGAACGATCAAAGGGTCATTTTTTATGTGTATGAGTCAAACCCGCCTCAATCCAAGGCACGATGTGACTGCTATCACTGAAAGGGTCTCTCTTTTGTTTAAAATGGACACAATTTTAGTTGAAAACAACAATTGACCGATAAAAATATGACCAAATGCCTTCGGATTGCCTTGATAATTTATAATAATGATCCAAGGGTTCTTGGTGATGTGTATAAGTCAACCCCACCTCAATTCAAGGCACGGTGTGACCACTATCACTCAAAGGCTATCTCTTTTGTTTAAAATGTAAACAATTTTATGTGAAAACAACAACTGACCTAAAAAATCCAACCAAACCCATTAGGATTTCCTTGATCTTTTATAAGAACGATCCAAGGTTCCTTGGTGATGTGTAAGATTCAACCCTACCTCAATCTGAGGCACAGGGTGACCGGTACCACTCAAAGGGTCTCTATTTTTTTAAATGTACACTATTTTAAGTGAAAACAACAACTGACCTACGTAAATTAAACCAAATGCATTTGTATTGACTTGATCTTTTAGTAGAATGATCCAAGGGTCCTTTTTGATGTGTATGAGTCAATACCACCTCATTCTGAGTCATGGTGTGGTCGGTAGCACTCAAAGGGTCTCTCTTTGGTTTAAAATGGACACAATTTTAAGTGAAAACAACAACTGACCTACGGAAATCTGAACAAACACATTCGGATTGTCTTGATATTTTATAATAACGATCCATGGGTTCTTTTTTGATGTGTATGAGTCAAACCCATCTCAATCCGAGTTACAGTGTGGCCAGTATCACTCAAAGGGTCTCTATTTTGTTTAAAATGGACACAATTTTAAGTGAAAACAACAACTGACCTACAGAAATCTGACCAAACTCATTTTTATTGTGTTGATACTTTAGGATAATGATCCAAGGGTCCTTTGGCACATTTACAAGTTATCCCTGCCTCAATCCAAGCCACGGTGTGGCCGATATCACCCAAAGAGTCTATATTTTGTTTAAAATGGACACAATTTTAAGTGAAAACAACAACTGACCAACGGAAATCTGACCAAACGCATTCAGATTGTATTGATTCTTTATTAGAATGATCAAAGGGTCCTTTTTAACGTTTAAAAGTCATCACCTCTTCAATCTAAGGCATGATGTGGCCGGTAGCACTCAAAGGGTCTCACTTTGGTGTAAAATGGACACAATTTTAAGTGAAAACTACAACTGACCTATGGAAATCCAACCAAAACAATTTGGATTGTCTTTATCATTTATAAGAATGATCCACTAGTCCTTTGTGATGTGTACGAGTCAACCCTTCCTCAATCCGAGGCACGGTGTGGCCGTTATCACTCAAAGTGTCTCTATTTATTTTAAAATGGACAATATTTTTAGTGAAAACAACAACTGACCTACGGAAATATGACCAAAACCATTCGGATTGTGTTGATCCTTTAGGATAACGATACAAAGGTCTTTTGTGACATGTAAGAGTCATCCCTGCCTTAATCCAAGGCACGGTGTGGCTGGTATCACTCAAAGGGTCTCTATTTCGTTTAAAATGGACACAATTTTAAGTTAAAACAACAACTAACCTAGGACAATAAGACCAAACCATTTCGGATTTTGATGATCCTTTAGGAGAACGATCCACGAATTCTTTTTGATGTGTGCGAGTCATCCCCACCTCAATCTGAGGCACGGTGTAACCGCTATCACTAAAAGGGTCTCTCTTTGTTTTAAAATGGACACAATTTTAATTGAAAACAACAACTGACCTACGGAAATATGACCAAAAGCATTAGGATTGTGTTTATTATTTAGGATAACGATCCATGGGTCGTTTGTAAAGTGTAAGAGTCATCCCCGCCTCAATCCGAGGCACAGTGTGGCCAGTATCCCTCAAAGGGTCTCTATTTTGTTTAAAATGGACACAATTTTAAGTGAAAACAATAACTGACCTATGGAAATATTACCAAACACATTTGGATTGTATTGATCCTTTAGTATAATTATCCAAGGGTCCTTTTTGATGTGTATGAGTCATCCCCGCTTCAATCTGAGGAACAGTGTGGCCAGTAGCACTCAATGAGTCTCACTTTGGTTTAAAATGGACACAATTTTAAGTGAAAACAACAACTACCTACGGAAATCCGACCAAATGCATTCGGATCGTCTTGATCCTTTATAAGAATGATCCATGGGTCCCTTGTAATGTGTACGAGTCAACCCCACCTCAATCTGAGGCACGGTGTGGCCGGTACCACTCAAAGGGTCTCTCTTTTGTTTAAAATGGACAAAATTTTTAGTGAAAACAACCACTAACCTACGGAAATCCAAACAAAACCATTCGGATTGTGTTGATCCTTTAGGAGAACGATTCAAAAGTCCTTTGTGACATGTATGAGTCATCCCCACCTCAATCAGAAGCACAGTGTGGCCATTATCACTCAAAGGGTCTATCTTTGGTTTAAAATGGACACAATTTTAAGTGAAAACAACAACTGGCCTACGAAAATCCAAGCAAACGCGTTTGAATTGTGTTGATCTTTTATAAGAATGGTCCATGGGTCTTTTTTGATTTGTACGAGTCAACCCCACTAACCCCCTGGACCACCCCCACCCCCCTGGACACCAACCCACCCCCTGGACACCCCCCACACCTCTAGACACCCCCCACCCCCTATAAAGCCCCCCAACACCCTGGACACCAGCCCACCCCCTGTAAATCCCCCCCAAAACCCCCATCCCCCTAGACACCCCCTACCTCTCCTTGGACAGCCACCCCAAACCCTTAAACAGCCCCCCAACCCCCTGAATTTTGAATTGAATTCTTTATGTACTTAATTAACTTATGAATTATGGGTTAATGGTGTACGAGTATACTTGTTGTATAGGTATACATGGTATAATTAGATTATGATTTATGTGTTAATTTTATATGGGTATACTTGCTCTAATTAGCTTATTGAGATGCTGAATTTTTTGTAGGTGTTTGGGTGTGCTGCTGCAGATTTTTTCGTAGCAGTAGACAGGGCATTTATCAGCTCTTTTTTAGCGCAGATAAATGGAGCTTTTATCAGTGCTAAAAAAGCACTGATAAACTACACCTTTATCAGCTCTTTTTTAGCCCTGATAAATGGAGCTTTTATCAGCGCTAAAAAATCTCTGATAAAGGGTACCCCCCTTTATCAGCACCAAGCTTTACAATGCTTTTTTAGCACTGATAAAGCCTGTTTTGATTTCTGATAAAGACCATTTTTGTAGTAGTTCATTAATGCAGATGAAATTAAACATGTTTGGGTGAGTTAGTGCCACCTAGAGCGGATAATATCTTGACATAGAGGAAGGTATTCCCTATTCCATATGTTCAAGAAGTGGGGCCTTAGTGTTTGTATAGTTATTCAGGAGATAGATTTCAAGGCGGTGTTCTTGGATGAATATTTTTACTCTCTAGTTTTCAAACAATGTAGGGTGGTTTTTCCCTAAGAGGTATCTTACAGGGTGGTTGTTTGAACCCCTCTTTTTCTGAGTTTAGTTTTAAATTCTCAAGGATGATAATAGTTTGAGAGGTATCAGATCTAATGACCCAGATATCCCCAATACATTCATTTTTTGAAAATCCAGTGCTTTTGGTGTTCTTGGGAGTCGTAGTGGATTGTTTTGGGAGTTTTCAAAAAATACTATCTCAATAAAATGGTGGCACTGTGGTGGTGGAACACCAAATCAGTGGCACCGTAACTGTGGCACCAAAATGATGGAAAACCCAAATGGTGACACCGAAATGATGGCACACCAAAATGGTGGCACCGTAACAACGACACACTGAAACAGTGGCACCAAAATAGTGGCACAATAATGGTGGAACTAAAACAGTGGCAGACAAAAAAGGTAGCACAATAACGGTGGTACCAAAATGGTGGCACCGTGATGGGGACGTACCGAAATGATGGCACACCAAATGGTGTCTCACCCTTTTTAAAATTTCTAGTTTCCCCAGTTTTTTCCAGATTTACCCCTCTTATGTTTTATTTGACATAAACTGAGTGTAAATAGTTATTTGGGTGTTTTTAAGGGAGTTTCAAAGGATATTAAGAATATATTTAATACCCTAATTCTCTTGGACATTGATATATTCAACCCACATGATCTTTTCTATGATCTTACATTAATGACTTTTGAAATCGTTCTTCCTTTAATATAGGATCTATCACTTCAAATTCAGGATCTTCCCTTCCAAGTGTGTTTCTATTCCCTCTTGGTTCTCCTATAGCCTTCAATTCCCATGGAGTCATGTGTTGTGTCGTATCCATCGATCGATCTTTCCTTGGAGATTTCCTACTGATTGTGCGACCGTCTATTTTGGAACAAATAGGAGTTTTGGTCGCCTATTGTTTTAGGTAAGGATTCTTCTAGATCTCTTTATTTATGTATCATGAGGAGTGGGTGTACTAATAATTATTTGCAAAGAATGGGTGGATAATTTTCTTAAACGATTAATAAATGAGGGGGAATAAATTGATCAAAATATAATAGGGGTCAATGAAATAGTGGAAGGGAAGTGTTGATGTTAGGTATGATATTTTAATTAATATCCATGATCCTTATTTTGAATTGTATAGGCTATAAGGCCTTCTGGAAATCATGATCGTTGGTGGTCTTTTCCTTGGCACTGATGGTGCTATGGTTTCTGTTGTGATGCTTGATAAATGGTTGTAACATGAAATCTACTTAATCACATATACTTTGTTAAATAAATGGATTACCTATGATAAAACATGTTTTGTTATCACCCATATTATTTAAAGTGTAAGTAAATAACCACTCTTGCTAAATATGAATATGCATGGCTTAATGGGGTGGTTGTGTGGTGTGTTTGCTTGGGTTTGTTTTCTTCATGGTGGTTGTGTGAAGTTGTTGTTGGTAAACTTGTTATGGGTACGGGGGTGGACAGAGGGGATGACCTTGTGTTTGGGGGATGGAATGTTTGTGTAGTGAGGTAGCTGTTTGGTGGTGTTTTGATATGGGATTTGTGTTATGGGTAGTACAGGAGGTGAGACGAAATCTCAGGCTGAGAGATTGAGTGATTGTGGAATGGATGGAGTTGATGTGTATTGGGATTAATTCTGGAAATTGGTTGAGTAGTGGGGCTGCAAGATTGGGTTGTGTCGTGGCTTAATGTTTATGGGTGTTCTGGGTGTGGGTTTGTTGTGCAGCGGGGTTGCCAGTTATAGTTGTAAGAGGATGATTGAGAAGGATAACATTTAAGAATGACAGTTGTCGATGGTTAAACATGTGTCTAAAAAAAAGGGGGTGTGCAGTGGGACTGTAGGTTGGATGTTCTCTATTTTTTTATGAATGGGTGTTAAAATGGATTTCCTTACCTTGGTCCCTACTTATTTTTTTTCCACGGTAGTGTTTAGTGGACTTCAGACTTCTGAAAATGATTTCATATGTTGTACATGGTAGTTACCCTGAGTAGTGATGGAATAAATTATAGTGAATCCCTTAATTAATAAATGGAAAGTGGTGAAATGAAAAGGGAATAGGATTGTGTTTTATTGTGACATAATGTGTTTTTGTGCACATAGAGGTAGCAAAAAATGTGTTTATGTGTGGTATGGATGTTTGTTTGAAACCCATAGGTTGGGCTGAGTGTTTTCTTACCTATATGTATAAATTTTAGTTCCTTGTGATTTCTATACGCACCCCACCCGTGTTGAGAACTATGTGTCGAACACCCCCATTTCATTAGGGAGGATGTCATTCCCAACATCCCAATGGGAGGATGGATGGATGGTTACTGACTTTATTCCTCGCACCGTCTTCCGGGTTCTTGCCGCTCGAGTGTATCTGATTAGGTTGTAATGTATTGAGGTTGAACATAGTCCAAGATCCTTTAGGAAGATGTTTCTATGGACAAGGGGCCTAGATGTTTGCGGTGCAAGATTTTTTTTTCAAGTGTCTTCTAGATGAGGCCTAGGTTTCTTTGGGAAAGAGGTGTGGTTGTTGTGGCCCAAGTGTCTGCTGGTGAGATGTGTGGTGTGGTTGTGGACCAAGTGTCTTCAGGCAGCATTTGTGTGAGGTTTGAGGTCCAGGTGTGTGTAGGTAGGTTTTGGCAGTGGGACTGCATTTTGGAAGAGTAGTAGTGTTAAGATGTTAGCTATTAGGAATGAGAAACTAACTAGTGGGAAAGTGGTGCAGGGTACCCAAATGTCGATGTGATTATACTACAAATTTACTTGACTTGCGTTATTTTGTGAGTGTTCCTTGATAAGGCTAGGCTAGTTAGTACTCCTTGGTAGGTTCTTTGAGGTTCTGCTATTCTCTCATAGAGGAATTAGTATTTTTCCTCCACTTATGCATGGGTGGATTTAGTTTTCTTACTAGGTATAATTGTATACTCACCCTACATTTGAAAACTATTTTCTTAAGGCTAAAGGCCACTAAACACTACCAAGGAAAACAAGGAAGTAGGGAACAAGTTAAGGAAATACATTTAAATTCCCATTCATAAAAACCATAGAGAAAAATCAACCTTTAGTCCCATTGCACACCCCCTTTTTCATAGAAAACTATTCAACCACTGCCAAATGTCATTCTTAAAAGTTATCCTACTTAATCATCCTCTCACAACTAGAACTAGAATTCCCACTACACAACATCACCACACCCAGCACACCCATAAACATAAAGTCATGACACAACCCAGTATTATAGCCCTACTACCTAACCACTTCCCAAAAAAAGACCCACTGCACAACAAGTCCATCCATTCCACAATCAATCAATCTCTCAACTTGATATTCCATCACACCTCCTGTACCACCCCATACACAAAGCCCAAAACAAAAAAACCACTAAACAGTTGCCCCGCTACACAAATAGGTCATCCCCAAACACAATTTTATCCCCTATATCCACCCACATACCCGTACCAAGGTTACCAACAACAACTTCCCACAACCCCCATGAAGTACAAAACCCAACCAAACATAACACACATCCACACCATTAAGCTAGGAATATTCATATTTAAGTAGAGGGGTTATTTAATTCCACTTTAAATAATAGGGGTGATCATAGAATAGGTTTGATCCTAGGGAATCCATTTATTTAACCAAGTATATGTGATTAATAAGATTTCATGTTACAACAATTTATCAAGCATCACAATAAAAAATAGAGCACCTCCAGTGCACAAACAAAGAAAACTAATGACCATGATTTCCATAAGGCCTTACATCCCATAGAATTGAAAATAAGGTTCATGGGTAATAATTAAAATAGGATATGTAACATCATCTCTACCTTTAACTTATTTCATTTAACCCTATTATCTTTTTATCATCATATTCCTCCTCATTTATTACTCGTTTAAGAAAATTATTCACCCAATATTCAAAATGAATCATTAGTACACCCACCCTAACTGATATAAAAATAAAGATAGGTAGAAGAATCCCTACTTGAAACAACAGGTGACCAAAACTCCTCTTTGCGCCAAAAAAGAGGGTTGCATGAGCAGTAGGAAAACTCCAAGGGAAAACTCCAAGGAAACCTCAATCAATGGCTATGACACAACACACGACTCTATAGGAAGGGAAGGATATAGGCACACAAATAGGTAATGGAAACACACATGGAAGGGAAGATCCTAGCTTTGAAGAGACAAATTATATATTAAAGGAAGAATGGTTTCAAAATTCATTAATGTCAGATCGTTTCCAAGATCATGCGGTTTGAATATCTAAAAGTCCCAGGAGCATCAGGGTATTAAACATATACTTAATATCCTTTTAAATTATTTTAAAAACCCCAAAACAATTATTTAAACTTATTTTGTGTCAAATAAAACATAAGTGGGGTGAATTTGGAAAAAACTAGCTAAAGTGGAAATTTGGAAAAGGGTGAGACACTGTTTGGTGTGCCACTGTCACGTTGCCATTGTTATGGTTCCACTATTTTGGTATACCACTATTTTAGTTCCACTGTTACAGTGCCATAGTTTTGGTGTTCCACTTTTACGGTGGTACCATTTTAGTGTGCCACCATTACAGTGGCACTATTTTAGTGTGCCATGGTTTTTGTGCCACCATTATAGTGCCACCGTTATGGTTCCACCATTACGATGCCACCATTTTGGTGTTCTACCATTTCAATTCCATTGTTTCAGAGCTGTAGTTATTGTGCCACTTCTTTGGTGTGCCACCATCACGTTGCCACTGTTTTGGTTAAACCATTTAGTTAAACTGTATTTTTGGAAAACTCCCAAAACAAACCACTACAAACCCCAAGAACACCATAAGCACTGGAATTTCAAAAACGAATGGCCTGATGAAATTAGGGTCATTACAAACTATCAAGGAAGTGAAGTATTTATTAAAACATTATAGTTTATATAGAATTTTCATTATGAATTTTGGCTCTATTCTCTAACCACTTTGTGCTATGTTGGTAAAATACGCTCCATTTATATAGAAAAAAATCTGTGAGGAATCATTCTCAACACTAAAGTAATATATCATCTCTCCACCTATCATTAAATCTCTCAATTGGAAACTTCCATTTGAACACATGTGTGATGCAAGTGACTTTTATATAGGATTTTTCTTTATGAAACATTATGATAAAACCCCATGTGTCATTATTTATGAAAATAAATAGTTAAATGGTGCACAAATTAACTACACAACCATTGAAAAAGAGTTTCTTATTTTTTTATTTTCCTTAAAAATATTATGGTCCTATCTATTTCGATTACCTATCATTTTATTCAGAGATCATTCAGCTCTAAAATAAAATTTCCAAAAATTAGATTCTAAGGATAGATTTATTAGGTAGTTCATTCTTATTCAAGAGTTTGATATAAACATTAAGAATAATAAGGGTTTTAAAGATGATATAGTTGGTCACCTCTATAGGATGGAATTCAAATACGACTCACATCACCTCTATATGTTTGATTTATTTCCTAATTAGGACCTCTATTCTATGAGTGATTTTCCATGGTATGCTTACATAGAAAACCACTTGCTTACATGTGTCATTCCAAAATTCTTCAAGATCCAATCTAAGAGGAAATTATTTTCTAGCTTCAAACACTATGTGTTTGATGATACAAACCTCTGAAAGTTTTCCCTAATCAATTAATTCAGATATGTGTTCCCAAGTATGATAAAGATTCCATTATTTAATTATTTCATGGAGAGGAATCTGATGCCCACTTTTACACAAAGAAAACTACTTCAAGGTTCATCTAAAGTGTTTTATTATAGACTACCCTCACTAAGTATTCCTACAAATTTTCTAAAGTTTTCCTCAATGTCAAAAATTAAGATATATAACCAAAAATTAATCAAATGAACCTTACTTACATTTTGGTAGTTGAAATATTTTATTATTGGGGAATTTATTTCATGAGACCCTTCCCAAACTCTAAGAGATATCTATACATTCTCTTAGCAGTTGATTATGTCTCAAAATAGGCATAGTCCATTCCCACAAAGTCCAATGACTGTCAATTCGTGATTTAATTCTTTAAATAACACATATTTTATAGATTTGGAATTCCTAGGTCTATTATCAGTTATCATGGAACCCATTTCTATAACCATCCTTTCTTAGAACTCTTGTCTAAATATGGGATTTCTCATAAAGTTTCCACTACCTACCATCCTCAAACTAATCATCAAGCTAAGTTTCTATGTGGGGAAAATAAGAAAATTATTGAAAAAATATCAATCCCTCTAGGAAATATTGATCTAAGAAAATCTTGGATTCTCTTTGGTCATATCATACTACGTTCAAAAACATCATAGGCATGTCACTATTTAGGTTGGTTTGTGGAAAATATTTTAATTTACCTGTTGAAATTGAACGTAAGTCATTTTGGAGAATAAAAAAAGAGCTTTGATATTTATTTTGCAGAAACAAAGAGGAAATTAGACATTAATAAAATTTAGGAACCTAGAATGGGGGATTTTGAAAATTCAAGGATCAATAAAGCTAAAGTTCAAGCCTAACAATCTAGAAATATCAAATTCATACAGTTTGAACTAGAAAAATTCATGATATTTTATTGTTCCAAACTTCATTTAAACATGGTAAAGTTATATTTTAGATGGTCAATCCCTTACCTAGTTCATCATGTGTACCCTCAAGGGGTAATAGAGATTCAAGATCCCATTAGTGGCCATTCTTTCAAAGTTAACGTTTATAGGTTAAACCATTCATTGAATCATTCAATAAATAAGAAATATAGGAGGAGTTAACTTAGACTAACTATAAAATAGACAAATTTTATATATTTAGGGTCTATATCAAGATAAAGACATTAAACAAAGTGATTTTTGGGAGGAATCCCAGCCTTTACTCTTACATTGACTCAAGGTTTAGAGTTTCAAAATAAACAGGTACATTTTTATCCTTTAGTTTTGTATTTTTTTTGTTATGGGAACCTAAAGGGGTTTAAATTATGTTCTAATTGTGTTTGTGTGTAATATTTAAGGTCTTCTATGATATATAAATTTTTAGACAAATCAAATTTCTTCTATGTGAACAAATAAAAATTGTCACCATTGATGAGGCTTCCATAAGTAACATGGAGACCAAGGTATTAAATGGAAGAATTATTAACTTCAACTTCAGCCACCAAGTGAATTAATTCCATGAATCTCATTTTAAAATTTTATTTTGGAACTCCTCTCATCTACCTCTACCCCCTTATAAATTTTATTTTCATCAATCATTAGGGACAATTTTATTCAAAGTTGGGCTGTGAAAAAATGAAATAAATTTGGTGTCAAATAATTTTTTTTAGGAATAAATATAGATAAAAGTTTCACTAACCATGAATATGATAATAAAAATTGAAAAATTTGAAATTGAATATAAAATAATTTTTCATTCCTTGATTTTTATTTTAATCCTTTTTTAAGTTCATAAGAATGGATTTTAGAAAGTGTGGATTTTAAATGTGATTTTTAACAATCGCATTTTCATCCAATTAATAAAAAAATTCACAAAACACTTCTTTTGTATTGTGGGGTATTTGTTTGAGTTATTGGGGTTTCATAATAAATATCATAGTTTGGGTGATTATTTTAATTTTAACATGAGTATTTAAGAAAAAAAATGTAATAAAAAACATCAAAAAAATCACATATAGAAATTGATTGACCTAATATGTGGATTTTGGCACATGGGGATGATTAATATAAATTTTATTGGCCTAGAGTTGGGAATTTTATCGCTATTTGTGGTAATTTTTATTTTTTTTATTGATTTAACTTTAGATGATTCCCAAGTATGTGATATTCACTTAGTTCCATAAGGTCTTTGAGCCTGAGAGTATCAGACAGTATCACTATAGGGGTTGACTTGATTGGCTCTAATTTCAATTACCATGGAAGAATTAAAAAAACAAAACAAAAAATGAATACTCATCTTTATATTAAAAAGTGATTCCCCTTAGTGCTTCCATCTTTTACCCCTTGAATAAAAATGAACCCCTATGTATATTTGGATGCACAACACATCATAATACTTAATTGAAATTGAATGAAATATTGAAATGGAATTGAAAAAAGGAATGGGATTGGGATCGAGATTTTATTTGGAACCAACCTTGAATTAAATTATATTGATGGGTTTCATAATTTTTTGGTATGATGCCATTTGGTGAGCATTTTATATTAAAAGTTTCCTAAAAAAGGTATTTTATTTTAAAATTTTTATGAGATAAATTTTACTCGAGACTAGAAAAAATCAAGTTGGGGTGTGATTATCCACTAAAAGAGGAAAATATTAATAATTTATATTATAATATTCATGTGATTCAATATTTGTAAATAGTTTTACTAGTTTATTTTATAATTTTAACTTCTTTTCTTATCATGTTTAAAATTTCTTCTTAAAACAAACAATTACATGGTACATTTTTAAAAACCTCTTAAAACACCAAATGATATTGATTTTTTTTCATATTTCATTTTTAAGTCCCTTATTCTTTGAGGAACATTATATCTTTCTAGAGACATTGGATATTCATATGAGATGATGACCAAAGTGGGCCTTGAACTTTGGAAATTCTGGGGAAAGTGAATTAGACAGCAGCCCAATAAAATAACTATAGAGACCATGAAATAAGGATAATGAAGCTAATTTTTAACTAGAGATATAAAAAATCATGAGAATAGTTTCTGGAGCTAATTATGAGTTTTTGAGTTTGTTAAAGGCATCCCAAGTCCAAGATGAATTTTTGGGTCAAATTCTATAGCCCAAAATAATAGCCCACCATTTTGTTTATTTATACAAAAAATATAATTGGGATGAAAATTTTCAGGATGTTAAGGAACTTCTAGGGATTAAATTTATTCTTATATTTCCCCCCAAAATTCGGCCATGTATAAGCTCATTTATGTACCTCTTTTGGGTGGATGTAAGCTGGAACCCATTTCAGGTCAAGGGTGGAAAAGTTCACATTCCACAAACATTCCATAACCCTAGGCCTACATAATCAAGTGGAAAGACTTTGAATATTGGGGTATTTACCAAATACTCTTGAAATTCCTATTTTATGTTGTGGTGGTGAAGGATTTGAAGGATGCTTTGGTCAATTTCAATTGTAATATTATACTGCCATTTTGTATTCATACATTTGATTTTTGAAATGTAAGTTTTTATAATTCACTTTAGTTCATAATAAAATTTATTCATATCTTCTTATTATATTTTTATTCATATCATGTTGACACCTTTTCCTAAAGTTTTTAACTTATTCACCTCAAAACTAGTGAAATTCTTCATACAATAGTGGATTGATAGTTATTTCATTGTTTTAACTTCTTCAATTCTTCCCTCATGAGTCTACTCTCATATTTCATCAAATTATTTACATCAAAGGAATGATAAACCTATAATGGGTTTATATAATGGGAATAACGGTTTTGGATTGGATTTTATTTCTCACTCTTTAAATGTTTAATCAATTATTTTATTTTATTTTTTTATTCAATGATTTTATTTCTTCCTCTTACTTATAGAATTTTATCGCCAAACTTTTCATGTTATAATAATATCATTTACCTAGGAGTGACCACGAAAATGATCCTACATGTTTATATGTGATTATTATGTGTATGTTAAGGTTTTAAACTGGTAAGTGAGGAGTTTATTTTTATTTCATTGAATGAATCCTTCTCAAGTTAATGAAATTGAAATCATTAAAAATAACTTCATCCAATCCATCCATTGTAATAACCTTGGATCAAACATTTCTTGTAAATTTAAATCAATTAGGTCTCCTAATTTTCATTTAAACTATCTAAAAAAACTAAACTTGGCCACTTCATATCCGAATATCCCTCTTAGAATGTATGTGTCTTCAGGTTTCTTCTTAGTTATATGAGTATTCGACAATCCAAGCTACACTAAAAGTGACCACTTCAACCCTAAAAACATGGGTAAATTTGGGTGAGACCAATTATAGTCTCTATATATCTCTCTAGGTATTGATAGAGTCTCTCTCTATCTATTATAAACAGCAAAAGTGATTCCATAAAGTGTTACAATTAAATATTTATTATCACATATTTAGGGTTGGAAAAATGCACACAAGCCCCTTAATTAACAATTCTTAGTTGACCCCATGTCCAATAATAATATAATTATTATTAATTGATTTACATGTGAAAAAATTTAAGAATATTAATAAATATCATTTATACCATTTATAATTGGACCATTAAGCTTGACTGCTTTCCCCTCATCGACATTTACATATCCTTAAATAATTACTATTTATTTATTAAATAAATATCACTGTATTATTCATTGATAAATATAATAAATATTATATTAACCAAACATTTTAAATAAATATTTATTATTATTATAATTTGAATAAATAATTATTTTAAATAAATTTTGATTAAATCTTGGTGATCAACCAAACCAGGATAAAAATTATATATTCCAACTTGTTAAATTCAATACTCAAATTTAACTGTTATTATAGATACAATTAGTTTGTGACCCTCTAGGCCTCGTTCTTAGGGAAATTAGACATAATAATATAAATAAAAATGTTACCATATAGAAATATTCCAAGGCATTCAAAGAGTCACAATGATATCCAACCTCTTATAAATGATTACCATGTAATATAATACCTTTACCATGATATCTCAAATCAAGAAGGTTGCATGTTGGTGCCATCAACCCATATGCTCAATGTATATTTATTTTACTTTTAGGAAATAAACGTTTCCACTAAACATCATGACCATGGATTTACTCAGGTAGTTCTTTTCCCTTAAAAGTTCCTAA
Source organism: Viscum album (assembly GCA_963277665.1). Taxonomy (NCBI): domain Eukaryota; kingdom Viridiplantae; phylum Streptophyta; class Magnoliopsida; order Santalales; family Viscaceae; genus Viscum; species Viscum album. Next base: position 749,536,414 of record OY728132.1, on the reverse strand, counting down.
TATATCTACTTCCATCAATATACATAAGGGATAAATCCTTCCTCACATTATCAAATAATGCAATATCACTCATAACTCACCCAACATATCCTACATCACAGTGAACATATGTCATCACAGTCTTCATCAATACATAGAATTACATGACTTATGATATCCATTAATGATAATATTAACATTTAAGGATCAATACACTCATCCACACATAGGATCATCTAATGAAACATGGAAATGTATATTTCATTTTGATGGGTCTGTTCCCATAACCACTACCTTAAAGATTACTAAGGGTGTACATCATTAAAATATGTCTTGGAATATTATAAGCCTCCAAACCCTGATAGTATGTGTCATTGTTCTCCTAGCAGACAATATCATCTAACCATAGAACAATAATCAATAATAATTCCATGGAACCTTCTGCTTCTCATCATAATAGGGAACTTCAATGACCTTTTCATTGCGACATATATTCTTATGAAATTATCGCATAAAAATTTCGTTTAGAGGAACAATAATGATGTGATAAGAAAACATAATTAATATTGAAACACATAATAAAGTAATCATAAATTTATTTCTAGATCACTAACTACAAAAGTGTCCCACTTGCTCTAGAGGCAACTGATAACAACTTTCTATCCACTATATCTCACGTGATACTCATGCCTCTACTGAGATAAAGCATAGGTCATTGGTTATACCAAATTATATTTCATGTAAAAATATTCTCACTAAAAATTAAACTCATTGAGAAAAATCCCTGAGGAGATAAAAATTATAAAGTATGTGCTTTTTTCCTTTGATGTGACCTCGAATATTTAGAGAGATCCATCGATGTAGTGTTATCATAGAAAACTGTGATAGGATCTTAGGTACTAGGTAATACATAAAGATCTTGGAAAAAGTTCTGAATATAAATTTCTTTATTAGCTACATCATAAGCTACAATATACTCAAAATCTATTATAAATTCAAAAAAGAAAAACTGGATACTTTGAAATATTCCAGCTCTCAACCCCTCTATTGATAAAAAATACATATCATGAATAAGACTTCAGATTATTATGATATTTATAAAAGATATAATATGTATAACCTCTAATAACAAGATCTTTATCTCCTATATACACCAAGAACATATACTTAGTTCACCTCCGATACTTAAGGATAACCTTAACAATTGTCCAATGTTGTTCCCCTGGATCTTCTTGATATCTGTCTACCATGTTCAAGGCATAGGCATCATCAGGACTCAAACATAACATGACATACATGATAGATCCTATCATAGAAGTGTATGGGATATTAATAATTCTCTTTCTTTTATCTTGTGTTTGAGGATAAAATTTCTTAGAAATATTTATAGTGTATGATAGAAAAACTAATCCCCACTTTGATTGTTCCATACCAAGCCTCTTTAGTATATGGTCACTGTATGTAATTTTATTTATCCCAAGCATCCTATTTGATACACAATATTATTTATTTAATCTATAATTAGATATTTTTAAATTTTATAACTTTTTGGAATTTCATGGAGTTACAAAACCTTCTGGTTGTGTTATATACAAATCCTCTAAAAGGTTCCTATTAAGGAAAACGGGTTTTTCATCCATTTTCCAAATCTCATAGTCATTGTAATATTCTATGGAAAGTAAAATTTTTATGGTTTTAATCATGGAAACTGGAAAAAAGTTTTCATTTTAGTTAATTCCTTGAGATTTTCTAAAAAAATCAGATACTATCCATGATTTATAGGTATTTAATTAACCTTATATGTCTATTTTTCTCTTGTATACCCATTTACACCCCACAATATTTACATCAACCGGTGGATTGATCAGAACCCAAACTTAGTTTTCATACATGGAATCCATCTTAGAATTCATGGATTCTTTCCATCTTATAGACTTTGATATCTCTACCACCTCTTTATAAGAGAGAGTATATTTATTGTTAATTAGTAAAGAGTCACCATCATTAGTGACTAGAAAACCATATCTCTCTAGTTCTCTTACCTCTCTATCACTCCTACACAAAACTTGTTTTTTAGGAATAAATAATACATGGGGTCATGTGGAGTCTATTCATGTACCAAATCTCATGTATCTTGACAATTAACTTCATTGAATTCAATATTTCCACCACTATCCTTTTTGAGGATATTATCCCTCTCAAGAAAGACTGCCTATCTTGTGACCATTACTTCCTTCTTGAAGGGTTATATAGATAGTATACCCTTATTTCCATGGAATTCCATATAAATATGCACATCATGCATCGTGGTTCTAGTTTGTTTATTGATATATCCTTAAAAAATTTCTCATAACCACATGCATGAACATGTGACAAAATGGGTTTCTTTCTACTCCATAACTCAAAGGGAATACCATTTGTTTCTTTAGTTGTTACTTGGTTTAGTAAGTATGATTCTATCTATAATTTATAAACATAAAAGGATAATGGAAGGATTATATGACTCATTATTAACCATACCATTTCTAGTAATGTATAGTCCCTCCTTTCACTAATACCATTCCTTTGTGGTGTATAAGGTGAAGTGAGTTGAGATAAAATCCCATACTTCCATATAAAGTTGATAATATATTGGTTAATATATTCAACACCTTGATACAATAAAAGTTTATTTATCTTCTTACCCTGACAATTCTAAAATTCATTCATGAATTCTTTGAACTTTTTAAAGGATTCAAACTTATACCTCATCAAGTGTATATAACCATACCTACTCAAGTTTTCGATAAAAGTAATAAAGGATGTGAATTAACCTATAGATTCTACTTGAAAAGGTCAATAAACTTCTATGTGTACCAATTCTATAATCTTTATGACCCTTTCACCTTGACAAAAAAATGTTGGTTTGTTCATGTTGACTTTTAAATAAGCATGAAATATTTTAAGTGGATTTAGCATAAAAGAGTCTAAGTAACCATTTTAATAGATATTTTTCGAATGATTACCATTTATGTGACCAAGATGGTGATGACATAACTAGGTGTTAAATGATTCACTCATATGAATTTCAATATCAATTAGAAATATTTTTTTTAAAATTTAATACATAGATACCATTATTCAACCGTTCCATACTATAATATATGCTATATTTATAAAAGTATCAACTCTTATTTCAAAAGCTTAAAATATATCCATCCATGTATAAACAAGAAATTGAAATGATGTTCTGGGAAACACTAGGAAATTAATAAAATTTATTTAATACAAAAATAAATCCTATTGGCAATGTGATATAGTAGTCTCTAATAACTAGAGTAGCTAGCCTCATTCCATTAGCAACTCGTAGATCCAACTCACCTATATATATATGTTCACCATAAGTATTATATAATACCCAACTTGTATATAATGAAATATTACACTCGACAACATACGTACATGAGGTTTCACATTGCTTATTTGGATGGTTATAGTTTCTATTCTAGTTTCCCTTCTTACAACATGAAAAACATAATGTATCATATTCCCTTCATTTCTTATGGACCTTCTTCTTCTTAGAAGGATGGTTCTCTAGAGCCTTATACTTGAAATGTGTCAGTATTTGAACCCTTTTCTTGTCCCTCCTTTTCTTATTTACCATAATTACAATGGGGTTTTCATGCCCTATTTCTTTATTAACTTGGAAAATAATAGTGATAAGTCTCGAAAGTGTCTTCTCTCTATTAATCATATTATAATTCATAAAAAAACTAGAGAATTTTTTATGTAGTAATGAAGAAATGAGATCTATGTATAGCTCATCAGGGATCTTAAACCCTATGATTTCAAGGTTCTCAATGTATCCAATCATCTTGACAATATGTGTCCATTTTGTCACTGACTCTCCATGCTTGCATATGAGCAATGAATTGGGGATCTCATATATATTTAATCTCTCATTCTCTTGATAGAGATATTAAAGGTGAAAAATTATGCTATATGAGTCCATATCCTCATATTTATTTATAATATCACTTGTAAGTTCCTAGATTCTTGTATCCCGGCCCTTTGTGTGTTTTCAAGGCTCATGGTGCTCAGAGAAGACTTAGAAGTGATCTAGAAGGTTTAGCTAGAAAATGATGGAAGCAAAGAGATTACACACTATGAAATCATTAAATGTTTTTTAAGTGAGGTTTATGAATTTTTTAGGACTAGTTCATGAAATGTAATTAATTGGTGTTAAATAATAAATTAGCGGAGTGTTTTTGGCGAAGACTGGAGCCCAACATTTACATGATGTGTAAATGGTTTACACGCTGGGTAAATCCCCGATCCTTCACTTATTTAAATGTTTCAACTTCTTGGGTTTTCTCCAAACCCTATGGATACTCTCATTCGAATCAACCAACACATTCCCTTTTTTAAAATTTTGAGATCCCTTCAATTGAGTATCAATTCTTGGCCTCCGTCTTTGATCTATGGTGACCCGAGTTGATCCAAGGTGAGTTATATCTCGGTTTCTTATGGTTTCTCCTTAATTGATATTTTTTACTCCAATTCTTCTATCCATGTGATATAATATCATCTCCCATGTTTTTAATGGAATTCTATTGGATGTTTTTTTGTGTGTGTGTGGTGTGAAATATTTGAATGGATGCAGTTATTATGGGAGAGGTGATCATAGATCCATTGTTTTGGTCTATTCTCATGAAAAGAATGTTGTTTCCTTTGAGGTAGGGGATTAATTTCTTCTATTTTATTTATTTGAAACCATAAATTGGTCATTCTTTATCCCTTTGTATTGTGATGAAATTAACCTAATAAATATTTAACTAGATTAAAGAAATTGGATAGTGATCACATACTGATTTTGTTTCTTTATACTTTGACAGTGGTTTGCCTCATGATTTGATAGATAGTGTGATATCAATGACCTTCATGATATAATTTTTGTTTATTATATGGATTAACATGATGTTATTAATGGAAATTGGAAAAGAATTCAAATTTTGAATTAATTGATAATTAATTAGCTTAATAATATTTAAAGAGGCATGTTTATAATTTAGTAGTTAATATAATTTTATGACAATAAAATTGATACAATTCACATGTTTAATTAAATTTGATCTTTCTTATGATGTATGGAATTGATTAAATTGGATAATGAACCTGAATCTTGTTAATGCTTATTGATAATAATTGAAAAGGCATGATGATAGAGAATGATACATCTCTAGGTTATTAAAACCATAATTAATGTTAAGAGCATGTTTTTAATTTTATAGATTGTTATATCTTTATGCCTTAGGATTACCATAGTTATAAATTGTTAATAAATGAATTGGTAAATTAAATATGGAATAAGAACCGGTTGTGTAATAAATATAATTTCATGGGGCTTGATTTTCCCCTTTTCTCATGAAGGCAGAATGCCTTATTTTAGGGGGCCTAGTTAACATGGTGATTTATTGTTTATTTCATGATGCTTTGTGGTATGATCTATATATGATCCTTGTGATATGAGCCTGATAAATCTGATCTTGGTGGGATGGTGTTTTGATATGGGGTGGGGAGTCTCGGATGTGATGTGATCTTGGGATACCTGATATTTGGATGGTTGTTGTGATATATGGGGAGGGGAGGCCTATATGATGTGGAAAAAGTTGACGCATGTGATGGAGAGATGTATCTGTATATGCATGTGGGTGTCAGGGATGGAACCATAGATGATGTAATAGTTTAAAATTGGGCTTCACCATTTATGAGATAATGAGAGTTGGTATTCTCATTTTTGAATCTATTAAATGGTTGGTGGATAGGTTTTTTGTTTTATTTGCATTCTTTTCCCCACTACTTGAAGTATCTAGAGGTAATTGGTTTAATGTTTCCTCTTTTAGGTAGCTTAAGATAGTTTTCCTAGAGTACCTATATTATGGAATTATTTTTATAATGAATAAATAAATGTTTAACCCATGGTTGTTAATGTAAAGTAATTCATAAAAATATTAATCTTGATAAACCAAGTCCTTGGTTTGGATTATTCCTAGAGGGCATGGACTTTAATTTGATTATTAATGTAATGTAATTTAATTAAATACAATATAATGGGAAATAATATTAAATGGTTAATTAGTATATAATTAATTAATTAACATAATGTGAATTTCTTAATGAAAATAAATAATTAATTCAACTCTTTTATATTCTAGTGTGCTTATAGGAAATATGATCTTAGTAGTGACAGATGGGAGTCTAATAAACGTTAAATATAGTTGAGTCTAAGACTATGTTATGCTTATAGTGTATATGTGAGATATATTATATCATGTATATTTTATGATTTTATACACCACCCCATCCTTTTCAGTTAGTGAAACTGACACCCAGTGGACTCTGGGAGGGTGTTTTTCTCAATATCATGGTGGGAGGATGGATGTATGACTACCCCCTCTCCCCCACTCTCTTTTCCTAGTATATACTGGTGCTAGTATGTGTGGAGTTTATCATTCCCATGTATATGTATAGAGGGATGTGATAGATTGTGGTGATTTCACACACATGTATTTCTAGACATAGTATCTAAAGGATTATCCTTGGTATGACGTGTATAGGCTACAATGGCTTGAGCTACTTACTTAGTGTATGGGATGTAATGGCTTCAGGTATAATACCTGATGATGGGTATATGTCATACAAGCTATGTTGGCTCCCATAAACTACTTGGTTACTATATTGATTATGATATGGGATAATGTGGTGATGTGATTCACATGGGGAATGTTGTGAAACCTCGCCTAGGTGTTTTCGGGATGGCTTACTTTTTTAGAGAGATGTTCATGACATGTGACATTAGGGAAGAGTGGAAAATAGTGGGGAAGAAGTAGTTGGGTACCCTTGCTGTTTTAATATTATATTATATACTCACTTGTATGTGATGATTGGTGGGAGTTATCCATGGCGAGGTTGAGAACTTTTTACACCTATTTATGTGACAAGTTAGTTTCACTATCATTCATTATGTTTTATAATTATTTATTTACCTTTTTTATGAGAGGCTTTGGGGGGATCCTACTGAGTATACTTTTATGCTCACCCTATGTATATATAATTTTTTAGGGTCAACTAGAGTTGTTTGGTTATTGGGATGGATATTAGCAGCTTAGGGTTTAACAGGAGTTGTTTGGGATTTGGGTCTGCTTCCATCTTTGCCTTTTGGTACTTGTAGTTTTCCTTTTAGTTGTTTAGTACTAGGTGACATTACATGTTTTCACTTGGGTTATATATATATTTTGAGTAGGTTTTGGTTGTTCTATCCTTCTTATCTATATCTTTGGAATTTTTCTCCTAGAGGGTAATTCCTCCCATATGTATGTTCACTATACCCACGATGCTAGTCACCAACTTGGGGCCTAATGGAGGTGGGACTTAGGCAGTCACCATCTATATCCCCTCATTGTGGTATCTTTATAAATAGGGGGATGTGGAAGAGTGTTATCAAAGTTTCAGGTAGAGGGATAACAAGGAGTTTAGAGTTAGGCACATGTGATGTTTCATGGGATGGTAGGGAAATAATGACAGCTATGTTTATTAAGTGATGTAGATAAAGGAGATTAACCAAGACATGGGTATTTAGGTCCCCCTATGATCTAATGCATGGAACATTAAGTTTACTGAGATTACTAAATGATGTGATATTGGTTACAGGGTAGAGACCTATGAAAAGATCATGCATCATTCTTATTTTCACCTATGTTTGAAATGTGTAGACCCTGGATAAGTTAAAACCTCAAAAAAATAATTAATTAATTAATGTTAAATATTATTTATTCCAGGTTTATGAGTTATAACAAGTTTTTTCTTCTTCAAGGTATGACACCAGGTTAACGTCATCATCAGGTTCGTGCTAAATATTTTCAACAGGATGTGATGGAAAATCACTATAGAGTATAGTTTAATGATGATGAAATTTAGAGGAAGAAACGGTGAATGTTTCAGAACTAGAGTCTATAATTTTGAGTGATATATTTCATATTTTTTCATAGAGGACTGGTTTGAGGAGGTTGATATAACTTTCAGTTTGAGTTGTGCTCGGCAGGAGAATTGGGTTCTGTTGGAAGTGATGATGTTGTGTGGAGTAGTGAGGAAGTGATGGTTCTTATTCCTTAGGTACCGTGAGAAATCTGTAGTCTCATGGGATAAGTTCCAAGACCAATTCAGAGTAGAGTTTCTTTCTTCAACCGTAAAGGGAGAAAATCTCAAGGAGCTTCTTACCCTTTATTAGGGGAGTCCCAATGTGTGAGAGTTTGAGATCAATTTTAGGATGCTTTTTCAATATGCTTCAGACCTTTTTTATATGAGGAGGCCAAGGTGATGAATTTTGAGGAGGCTTCATGTCTAAATATATATTTCTAGGTCACCCTGTTTAGGTTAATGATGTATCTTGAGGTGCTGGAGATATTAGAGTTTATTAAGAGGATGCTGACAAGGATCAGATTGTCGTGATAGGGGATCTTTCATAATTAATCACAAAGTAGAGTTGTGGTTCAGGGTTCCCAGTTGTATGGATAAAATAGATTATGATTAACCAGTGGTAGGTCACATCCCTCATCACATCATTTCTATAGGGTTAGAATCTCTCATACCTATTCTATGTGATCCGATAAATTATTTTAATGTGGAGGATAAGGTCATTAGTGGAGAGTGTTCTGGACCTTTCTGTAATGTCATCATGTTCCAATTATTCCACTTTAGGATCCTCTATTGAGGCAATTTTAGCTAAGGCATAAGAGGTAGGGTAGTCTTGTTTGGTATCATCATAGAGGATGTGGGGTAGGTAGATTATATCTCTGAGACACTCCTCATCCCTAGATAGTTGAGTGTGGCTATGGAGGTGGTCATTAGTAGGGTCAGAGAGGGTGTTGAGCAAGTCGTGGTGAGCTTCATGCCTTATTGTTTCCAGCACCAGGTGAGCTAGACATCGTTTGAGGTACCATTCTCTTATTTTTCTACTTGGTTTCATGCTTAGTTTGATTCAAGGATACATGATCATTTATATCACCTAAACTCACCCATTATTTGGTAATTAATGTAGAGAGGCTTCGAGTGCCTTTGGTGTTGACTACGCTAGTTTGAGGTTGAGCTTACATGTATGAAGTATATAGAGACTGTGGGTTAGTGTTGGGGTAGAACCACTCTTGGACTGATTTCCTATGTTTACAGATACATCCATATGACATCATCCTCAACATGGATTGGTTTATTCAGTGTATCCTATAATGGATTTATTTAGGATGAAAGTTGTGTTCTATAATTCTAGTGGTGAACCAATAGTGTTTATTGGAGAGAGAGACCCTCAGATGGGTAACATGATTATTCTATCCTTATCATCTTTGATGGACGAGTTGATGATGAGTTCATCGGAGGTTTAACAGTTGATATTTCCTAGTATTTTAGAAGAGTACCACGACGTCTTCCCAGAGGAAGCTTTAACATTACCCCATCAATGGGATATCGAGTTTGGGATCAAGCTACAGCCAAGCGCGTCTCCTATCTCAATGTCTTTATATAGGATGACACCTTCTGAGTTGCAAGAGCTATGAGTATAGATCGATGATTTGTATCTGTGATTTTTTTTCCTTGAGTGTGTCACCTTAGAGTGCACCTATTTTTTTCATGAAGAAGGATGACTGAAGTGTGTAGCTTTGTAATGATTATCATTGCTTTAATCAAGTGACAGTGAAGAAACACTATCCTATTTCATTTATTGATGATTTATTCGATCTAATTAAAGGATAATGTTGGTTATAGAATATTGATTTGTGGTTTGGGTATCATCAGATGCGGGTGAAGGATGAGGATATTTTGAAGTATTATTTCCATTATTTTCATGGGCATTATGAGTTCGGTGGGATTCTATCCAGTGTAATTAATGCTTTGGCTATGTTTTTGGGATTGATGAACTTAGTTTTTAGAAATTTTTTTTATAGTTTCATGGTGGTTTTCATCAATTAAATCCTTGTATAATCCTTTTCAGAGGAGGATCATATAGATCATATGTGTTCCATTTGGGGATTCTTTATCATGAGTAGCTATTTGGGAAGTTTTTTAAGTGTGTATTCTGGGCTCATGAAGTCCTTTTCTTGGGACATGTGGTTTCTTAGCAGGGAGTATCTATGGATAATTTAAATATAAAGGTAGTTGTGTCTTAGGAGGCCCCAAGATTGTAGAATAGGAGTATATTTTTCTGGGTCTTTTAGGATATTAGAGGAGGTTCATAGCGGAATTCTATTGGGTTGTGACTCCTATGGTAGATTTTACCAAAAAGGATCAGGCATACTTATGGACTATCCATTTTCAGATATATTTTTAGTACATGAAGAAGAATTTGGTCAGTGCTCCATTTATTTTTTTTCCAACAGAGGGAGTTCAATTTAAAGTTTCTTGTGATGCTTCTTATCTTTGATTGAGCAGCATTTTGATGTAGCGGAGATCTGTTGTTTCTTATAGGTTCTGACAGTTACTTCCTCACGAGCATAACAATTCCTCCCATGATCTTGTGTTGGTGGAATTGGTGTTTGATTTTAAGTTGTGGTGAAATTACCTCATCGATGTGTATTTTTTGATTTTTACTAATAATAAAAACATGAGGTATGTCTTCTCAGAGCGTGACTTGAATTTTCATTATTTACTATGGATGGAATTCTTATAAGAATATGACTTTGCAATTTCATATACACCAAGAAAGGGAATTTTTGTAGCTGATGCAGTCATCAAGAAGTCATTTAGTGATGTCGTGTATGAATCTGAATATTCCTTGAGAGAAATGGAGGAACTATCTACAATGCATCTTGATATGTGAAAGGTTGGAGGTAGAGGTTTTCTTTTACAGATGATATCATAGGCATCCTTGTTACAATAGGTGTAAGATTCCCTATTGGGGGATTCTAAGGTATTGTTTTGGAGAGACCAACTTGTTTTTGGTGATTCCCCTAATGGTTGGTCTGGGGATGGGAAACATTAGGTGTTATTTAAAGGAATTATTTTTGTTACTTCAGTGATGCATGAGATGGTTCTTCAGGAGTTTCATAGTTCACCTTTACTGGTAGATCCTGGTGTGACCAAGATGTATAGAGATTTGAGAGGCCAATTTTTCTGTACTAGGTTGAATCATATAGTCAAAAAAATTCTCAATCTTTGGTATGCTGGAAGGTGAATGCTGAGTACCACGTTCCCAGTGGTTTTCTCCATCCATTAGACATCCTGGAGTGGAAGTGGGAGGATATCTTGATGGACATCATTACCAGTTTACCTTGATCTCAAGGATTATATGATGATATATGGGTGATGGTGGATCATTTGAAGAAATCATACCACTTTATAGTGATCAGGGAGTCAAGATCAGTAGATCTTTATCAAGGATGTACTTGGAGAAATTGGTATGAATCCATGGAGTCCATAAGATGATCATTTTTTATCGAGATCCTTGTTTTACCTTCAAGGTGTGGAGAGATCTCCATTATAATTTTGGTTCTCACTTATGCCTTAAAATTTCTTTTCATCCACTTATGGATGGTCAGACAGAGAGTACCATCAAGACTCTATAAGACATGTTTCAATGTTGTGTCCTAGATTTTAGAGGTTTGTGGATGGAAAAGCTACCCTTGGTTTAGTTTTCTTACAATAACAGTTTCCACTTCACCATTGGTATAGAACCATTTGAATCTTTGTATGGATGACCTTTCTATTCTCTATTATATTGGACTTGGGTCAGAGTGACATCAATTTTTAGGCTGGAACTATGATATAATATGACAAAGATGGTTTAGGTAATTCGTTATAGTATAAAGGTAGTGAAGGATCGCTATAAATACTATTTCTATCATAGGAGGATACCTCCTGAGTTCGACATTGGAGATCATGTGTTCTTGAAGGTGACCCCTTGTCATGGGCAGTGAAGGTTTGGTAATGGGAGTTATCTTTCTCCCTAGTTTGTTGGTCCTTTTATGCTATTGGATAATGTTGGAGTTTTTGCATATTATATATCACTTCCCCCACATATGAGTAGAATACACAATGCTTTTCATGTGTCGCAGCTATGTCGTTATCTTCATGATGAATCTCATGTCATTGATTGGGGTGAAATCAATGTTGATTATGATGAAACCTTCAAGGAGCATCATGTGGAGACACAAGACCGCCAATAAAAAGTGTTGAATTGGTATTTTATTCCCTTGTTTTGTGTCTTGTGTTGGAAAATTGGTGTGGAGGAGAGTACCTAGGAATGTGATTCACATATGTGCACTCAGTACCCCGATCTGTTTGATGGTTAGATCTCTCTTGTAATGATTTTTTTTAGATGTTGATACTTATTGTTTATGAGATGATTTTCTATTGTTTCTTTTTTTTTTCATTGACTCACATTTGATAGTTATCTCCCTCTAGGAGAGTGTTTAGTATCTGGTTGTAGTTGTTTTGTAGTTTCATGTTGTTTTCCTATGAGTGAGGCTATTGAGCTCCTGTAGTGGCGAGACCTTTGAGAGGTATCTCACAGGGTGGTTGTTTTGAAGAACCCTTTGTTACTTTTTCTTTCTCTATGGTTTGGTTTGGATTCTATAGTATGATAATTGTTTGTGAAGTATCTAATGTAAGGTCCTAAATCTGTGTATCTCAATACTTTGTGTGTTTTTGAGGTTCATGGTTCTTGGAGTAGGATTGGAAGTGGTCTGGAGGGGTTTGGCTTTAAAATTATGGAAGTAGAGAGATTACACATAGTGTAATCCTTACATTCCATATAATTTAGGTTCATGACTTATGAAGAGATTATTCATGACATGTAATTAATTAGGGTTAAATAATAAAGAGGCAATACATTTTTCATAAAAAACTATATCTTGACATTTACATGACATGTAAATGGTTTACACGCCATGTAAATCCTCAGTTATATACATATTTAAATGTTTTATACACTCAGGTTTTCTCCAAACTCTATGGATTATCTCATTACAGGAAACCAATAGCTTCCCCCCATCGTGTTCCAAGATCCCTTCAACTGGGGATTGATTCCTGGCTTATGTCTTCAATATGTGGTGACCCAAGTTGATCCAATGTGAGTTATATCTCCATTCCCTTAATTTTATCCTTCATTGAGTTTCATTTTACTCTTATTATTAGTTCCATGTGATAACGGATCATCTCCCATGTTTCTAATGGGGTTCTCTTGGTTTTTGTTGTTGTAGTTGTAGTGTGGCGTCCTTAGATGGATGCAGTTCTTGTGAGAGGGGTGATCAGAGATCCATTGTGTTGGTCCATTATCATTAGAAGAACATTGATTCCATTGATTCAAGGGATTCATTTATTCTATTTTACTTAAATGAAATAATAAATTGATCATTACTTATCCCATTATATGGTGATAAAATTTACCTAATAAATATTGAACTAGATTAAAGAAATTGGATAACGATCACATGCCGATGTTGTTTCTATATACCATGATAGTAGTTTTCCTAATAATTTGTTAGATAGTGTGATATATATTCCTTTATTGTTATAATTATTGTTTATTCTATGTATTATCATGTTTTTTTATGGAAATTTGTAAATAACATAAATTCATAATTAATCGATAATTAATTTTCTTAATAATATTTAAAGATGAATATTTGTAATCTGGTGGGTAATGTAATTTGATGATAATAAAATTGATTCAATGTGCATGTTTAATTAAAATTGACCCTCTAATTTTTTTGAATAATTTATAAAATTGTTTAATTAACATGAATCATGTTAATTTATATTTATAATAATTGAAAAGGCCTCATGACATAGAATCACACTTCTCTAGGTTTTTAAAACCAGAATAAATGATAAGATATTGTTTTTTCTTTGATATATTATTATAGAATGATTCCTTCGGTTTCCCATAGTTGTAACTTGTTCATAAATGTATCAGTTAGTTCAAGATGAAATAATAACTAGTTGTGTGATAAATATAATTTGTTGGTGCTTGCATCACATGTTTTCTTTTAAAGGTGTAATGACTTTTTTTAGAGGGGCCAATTTCCATATTGAATTATTGTTTATTTCCTACTGCTGTGTGATGTTCTCTAGGTAAAAGCCTTGATATATGATCCTTTTAATGACCTGGACCCGAACAGCCACCCGAACAGTTCTAAATGGGTTTGGTGTTACTACCTTAGGCGCACTTCCCTGAACACCAAAGGATGCCAACTAGAAGAGAGAGTCTTATATGTATATGGGGAATATATATCCTCTTTGAGGATAATAATAGTACTGGTATGAGTGTAATAATAAATATGCAGTGGAATAAATGACTCAGTAGACTCGAACCAGACCCACAGAGCGGAAGAACATTCAATATAGATAAATAGTGAATCAATAAATATAGACAACAATAGTGGAAAGCAAATAGAACAACACGTTGATCACTTGTAACTACTACTGAACAACAAAAAATGCATCCAAGCATGTCATACATAACCATGTGAAAAAGGCTTCCAATGGATAACCAACTATAGCTACAAAACAAGTAATCTTACTGATACAAGAAAGAATGTGAAACAAAGTAAACTCTAACGAGGCGAGACCTCAAGGTCCATACCTTCTCCATGCAAAAGCTAATACAGTCCAACTCCTCAAGTTGATCTCTTTCCTACACATAATTCCATAAATTCTACACACGTCCTGAAGGGCCCATGCATGGTGTGAGACGAATCTCAATAAGATACCAACCAACGGTGCATACCTAATATAATTGTTTAAGTTTGAATGTAGTTATATGAAAAATAGTAAATAGTACGATGCACACAAACAAACACAAACTCCACTAGTGCTCAGCAGCCACCATGGAGTGTCACCTACTTCGGCCAATGTCAGAATATCTGGCATGTCATCTAGCACCATGTTCCCCTTGACACCACATGTCTTAAGTACTGACGTCCTGAGGGTATGCCCCAAAAATAGTAGCTCGGAGGAACAACGATGCCTATCCCCAAATAGTAACCAGAAGGATAGTGACACCTGCCCTCAAATAAAGTATCTAGAGGGACATCGATGTATTCCCTCAAATAAAGTAACCGGAGGGACAATGATGTCTGCCCTCAAAAAATGGAGAGTCGCCACCTGTAACTCAATAGCCTCAATGCTATCCCCTAAAAGATCCTCACCTTCCTCATGGCTTCCTATAACAAGCACCCCCAAACCAATAGTACGTAAACCGCAACTAACAGGTGATTATACCCACATGAGTAGTAAAAACCACCTCATCATGGAGTCTCTCTATTTGCACACTACTCAAAGTTTCGAGTGAGCGGTAATCACCAAAATAATACCCAAGCCACGACACCTCTGATACCTTGTGTCCCTGCGACCATGCTTCTCAAGTCTGACGGCCTCGCCATCCAAGTAACACGGGCCATGTCCAACCTGATAGTCACCCTGCCTCAAGTTGACATCCATGACGCCCAATCCTATGGTCATAACCACCAAATGTAACCCGAGCCAATCCCAACCTGTGATTAGCATCACTCAAGAATATCTAGGCCACGCCCAACACAACCACGGGGGTTCTAGTATGTTCAATTCAAAAATAACATATATGATCCAAATATTCTCCCTTAACCAGGAAAAACCTACTAAATAGTTGAAATCCACAAACGAAGTGTTGAACCATACCAGCACTAAGGTCTTTAAATCCTCTATCAATTCATATCAAGGTTTAATAAACTAAACTCAACAATTTAAAACAATACAATTCAATTATAACCATTTTGGCATACCCTAACCAAAATTCCCCGATGAGCAACGACCACTCACCCGACCCCGATCAAGAAAAAATACTAACAAGGCATACCCAAAGCATCCCATAGGTCAAATAAACAATTAAACAGGCAATAGCAGGTAAAACAAAGTCATGATCAAAATACCTGAAAACCCACCAATGGTCGCGCCACCCAAAGTCTATGAAAAAAAAGAGGTATGCACCACCTACCTAAGACTCATACAATGATAATCCTCCGATAAAAGCCACCAATTAGTTCTAAAATGTGATATATCTAAAAAATAATCAAAACCAATCAAACCCCTATAACTCGTCTTAGAACAAAAATCAAGAATAATGGCTCAAGAGGAATCAAGGCCTTACCAAGGGAGTTATAAAGCATCTGACAACAATTGAAACAAAGTTCAGACGGATGATCAGAAAAAAAATAAGCTTCATCTGGCTCTCCCTGCTCAAACCCACCGTGGGTTTTAGTTTCTTCCTTAAAATGAGGCTACTGCCTGTTTTAGCAGGAAAAAAAGAAAATACACGGCATGTACTTATGACTACATGTCGTGTATCATTTTAATTTTCATATAACGACTAATATTTTGTTGAGGACTTGAAAAATGACTACATGGCATGTACCTAGAGGTACACAACATGTACTTACCTACCCAACCATCATCCCCAACACACCATGTATATCACTATACACGGCCCCTCTATTTAGCATGTACAAATAGTACACGGTATGTACTTGGTAAAAACATTCTACCAAGCCAACATGCCTACACGCCATGTATGGCCTTCACATGGCCAAGGGTACACATCATTTCGAGCAACACTACTTGCAATTGAGAAGAAAATTCCTACACAGTCATCACATGACATGCACTCAGAGAGCACACGACCGGTGCATTCCTAACCCACACATGGCATGTACATTAGAGTATAGGGTGTGTAGTCTGAAAATTTATAGAACTTCCCATTTTTTCCCATTTTTCATAGAAACAAGTCGAAAATTAAAACTGGGTCTAGATTATAACCTGTTCTAAAAACTATGGTTCCTACAATATCCCCACATTAACATAGCTTGTCCCCGAGCTATCAAACAAAACCCGAAGATGACACCGAACATAACACCCCAAACAGGTAACCCAGACTCTCCCAGTCTTAGATGTTATGGATAAATTTCTCAAGGGGTTCCCCACCTTAAAAATTTCCTAACTCAGTCTCAACCCTACAAAACTAAACAAATCAAGGGTTCACTTATCTGTTTCTGAACTCATGGTCCTCTCGTGACGTATCATCACCCTATGCCTCATTGGTGCTCCCGTGTCATTTATGACACCCAACATATCCCGCACCACATCGGTGTCTGCCTCCACGAGGTCCTACATCCCATGGATTCTCAAAACAAACATGGTTCCTAGAACCTCAAGTAACATGTATCCTTGATGTCTCGATGTCCACAACACCTCAAGTAACCCGCATCCTCGATTCCCTGATTCCCAAGGCACCCCAAGTAACACACATATTCAATGCTCCTGATGCTACGTATCTCATACAGGTATAAAAATATATCACACACGCAATATGGCGCCAATCCCACTGACCAACATCTAGTCAGTGCAAATGAATCTTGTGCACCTCATGCAATCAGAAATAACATGAATCAACAGTTAATGCCAAAAGAAAATGAGAAGCTCACGACCACAATCGCGGTGTACCTCTAACCGTCATCGACTCACTAGCCTGATCAGCCCCTAGCTACTCCACGGCATGCACCTAACCTAATGTATGTCTATTTGATGCCTGAAATCCCTATGGTGCTTCTATAATCACCAAACACTAACCCCTAATCTTGGTCTCACTGTCTCTATCACATCCTCTGCATGCAACTGAAACTCAGCTACCCTCTCTTGGTACCAAACCTGAACCAACTCTAGATTCCACCGTCTGTCCTAGTCCCTACCTTACGGCTGTCTGAGAACGTATCCTGCAGATCCTTTCAAGATACCCAACCTATCCACATGCCCAACACTCTTTTGGAGGCCTATCACACTAATTCCAAAATTGTTTTGGTTGTCCAAACTGAAAGAAAATCACTAAAGAACTACTACGAGGTGGTCTACCTGAGTCCTTAGCCTGACTGTCCTGCTAGAACTCATCCTTACCTTGCTTACTGCTATCTGAACCATCACCTGAAGTCGTCGCCCGACCAACCTGAGGAATATCCCTCTGGTTACCTTTCGCTATGAGCGACTGATTCACCGCCTCTAAGAATGAACCCAGCCTGAAGATATTTAATTGGATCCAAATGGTGTGTCATAAGCCATCCTTGGATCATCTTACCCTTACCGCGTCATTGCTTATCATACCTAGTGCAAAGCGAGACATCTCAGTAAAAGTAGCTGCATAGTCCATGACAGACATGTCTGTCTGTTTAAGGCTCAAGAACTTCTGAGATATCGGTACCCTCAGTGTCTCTTGGTGAAAGTGCTCGAAGAACCAATCCTCGAAGACTTTCCATTCTAGTCGCTCATGTCTGCAATCCTAAACCTACACATCCCACCAACGCTTTTCCAGTCCTCGCAGGATGTATGTCACTAACTTGACCATCCACCCTAGAGGCATCTCTAGCTGCTCGAAGATCATCTACATGCTCTCTATCTAGTTCTCAGCTGCCTGCAAACCACCATCACCCTGAAAAAGTGGTGGGTGCTGCGAATGGAACTCCCATGTCAGATATTCAATAGATGGATCTGTACCCTGCTCACCTCTATCGATCCCTAGTACGACACGTACCGGGATAGCTTGGAGTTGCTCATCGAACCATGGTCCAAACACTGCGAAACTTGGCTGTTGTCCAACCTACACTAGATCCTGGACCTATTCCTGTCCCTAAGCCTTTACCTTTGGCTCATGCACTACCTGCACCGGATCCTGAATCTGATCCTGGTCCTATGGCACTGTACCATCTCCCACCTAACACTCTATCTGAGTCCACTAAAAGTAACCCTTTGAATACCATAAATAGTCAAAGAGCACACACATATATATATATAATATAATATATTCAGCGTAGATAAGGAAAGAAATAAAGAGGCAGCATAAAAGAACTACCCTTACTCTCCCATATCGCAACCCATGCCCATGGCATCCCGACCTCATTACCTCATTACCCACCCTCAACAGAGCAAATTATTAAATGTAACTCCGGCCATGCCCGTCTTGATAACTAACTCTGCCTCAAACCGATGACCGAGTCACCAATCCTGGTGATCAAAATCATCTCAACTATAGTACCTTCTTGCTCTTATAAAAGCTAGACCCAAATACCCTTCCACATGAAATTCTACAAATATATAAAGTAGGGAATAACACTTTTAAATCAATAAGAAATTCTATTAGGAATTCCACCTATTCAAATTTCAAAGCATAAAAAATAGAAATTTGATATTATTCACATGTAATTATCACTTCACAAAGCATACATGTAGTTATGAAGTTGAAATACCCTAAAATTTTTCCTATCAAAATCCAAAAAAAAATATCATTTACATACCGGGCCAAGTTCAAATTCTCCCTTACTGCATTGGGTCAAGGGTCACATATCACAATCAATAACATCACACACCAAGTGAGCCACCGAGGTGGAAATCATATAAACTCTAATCTGAGCAAAAAGAAAATAGAAATTCCCACCCATGGAAACTTGGTCCATCCTTCATACATGGGGCTGTAGGCACCCAAGAACAATCCAGAAACCCATTTCCTGTAACAGCTTGTCTCTAGTCTACCATATCCCAAATAGTAAAACAAACATAAATAAAAGAGAAGTCTCAATCTCATTAGTATCCCAAAAAACACTGCTACTAAATCCCTGTCAGGAACTCCTCTGATACCACTTTGTAATGAATCGAACATGAACAACCACCTGAATAGTGATAAACGGGTTGGATGTTACTACCTTAGGCACACCTCCCCGAATACCAAAGGCTATCGACTAGGAGAGAGGGTCTTATAGGTATAGTGGGAGGTTATACCCTCTCGGAGGATAATAATGGTACTAGTATGAGTGTAATAATAAATATACAGTGGAATAAATGACTCATCAAACTCAAACCAGACCCCCAGAGCAGAAGCACATTCAATATCGATAAACAACAGAAGCAATAAATATAGACAACAACTGTATAAAGTAAATGAAATAGCATGCCGATCACTTATAACTAATACTAAACAACAAAAATGCATCCAAGTAGGTCATACATAACCATATGTAAAAGGGTTCCAGTAGATAACCAATTGTAGCTACAAAACAAGTAAGAATTATGATATAAGAAAGAAAGAGAAACTAAGTAAACTCCAGAAAGGCGAGACCTCAAGGTGAATACCATCTCCATGCAACAACTAATGCAATCCAACTTCTGAAGTTGACCTCTTTCCTGTACGTAATTCCATAAAGTCCACACAAGTCCCGAAGGGACCGTGTAGGGTTTGAGACGAATCTTAGTAGGATACCACCCAATGGTGTGTACCTAATATAATTGTTTAAGCAGACATGTAGTTATATGGAAAACAGTAAACAATATGAAGCAGACAAAAAAAAAACAAAATCCACTGGTGCTTAGCAGCCACCATGGAGTGTCACCTGCTTTGGCCAATGCAAGAATCTCTGTCATGTAACTCGACACCATGTGTACCCTGACACCATGTGTCTCAAGTATCGACATCCCAAGGGCACACCCACAAAATAGTAGCTCGGAGGAACATTGATTCCTATCCTCAAATAGTAACTAGAGGGATAATGATGTTTGACCTCAATTAATGTAACTAGAGGAATAATGATGTTTTTCCTCAAATAAAGTAACCATAGGGATAATGATGTCTGCCCTCAAATAACGGAAATCCTCTAACCCCAACCTGATAGCCCAACTCTATCCCTTGAAGGCTCCTCATCTTCCACGTGGCATCCTACGGCAAGAACCTCCAAAGCAGTAGTATCGAAACTGAATCTAACGGGGGACCCTACCCAAACGAGTGGTCAAAAATACCTAACCACGGAGTCTCTCTATGTGCACACTACTCAAAGTTCCGGGTGAGCAGTAATCACCAAAATAGTACCCAAGCCACAACACCTCTAACACCTTATGTCTCTGAGACTATGCCGCTCAAGTCTGACAACCTTGCCATCCAAGTAACTCAGGCCATGCCCAACCTGACAGTCACCCTGCCTCAAGCCAACATTCATGATGCCCAATCCTGTGGTCAAAACTATCCAATGTAACTTGATCCCTACCCAACCTGTGATCAGTATCACTCAATAATATCTGATCCATGCCCAACACAACCACAAGGGTTCCAGCATTTGCAATTCAGAAATTACATATATAATCAAAATAATCACCCTTAAATAGGAAAAACAAACAAAATAGTTGAAATTCACTAACCAAGTGATGAACCATACTAGCACTGAGGCCTTTAAAGCCTCTATAAATTCATATCAAGGTTTAATAAACTAAACTCAACAATTTAAAACAATACTATTCAATTATAACTATTTTGGAATCCCCCAAAAAAAATTCCCTGATGATAAACGACCACTCACCCGGCCCCTCTCAAGAAAAACAGGTAACATGGCATACCCAAAGGCATTGCATAGGTCAAATAAACAATTAAATGGGAAATAGCAGGTAAAGCAGGGTCATGCTCAAAATACCTGAAAACGCACCAAAGATCGCGCCACCCAAAAATCCGCAAAAAAAAAAAAGAGGTTTGCACCACCTACTTGATACTCGTACAATCATACTTCTCCAATAACATCCTCTAATTAGGTCTAAAATGCAGTAGATATACAAAAGAATCAAAACTGCTCAAACCCCTATAACTTATCTTAGAACATAAATCAAGAAGAATGGATCAAGAGGAATCAAGACCTTACCGAGGGGGTTCTAACGCATCCAACGACAATCAAAACTAAGATAATATGGATGATCAGGAGAAAAAATAAGCTTCGATCAGCTCTCCCCACTCAAACCCATTGAGGTTTTGAGTTTCAACCTCAAAACAAGGCTACTGCCTATTTTAGTGAAAAAAAGAAAATACACGGCATGTACTTATGACTACACATTGTGTATCATTTTAATGTTCATATAATGACTGATATTTCAATGATGAATTGCTGACTGACTATATAGAATATACCTAGAGGTACATGGTGTGTAGTTCTCTACCCAACTGCCATCCCCAACATGCCATGTATATCCCCATATATGGCCCCTTTACATGGCGTGTAAAAATAGTACATGACATTTACCTGCTAAAAACATTCTACCTAGCCAACAAGCCTACATTACATGTATGGCCTCCACATGGTCAAGGGTACACAACATTTCAATTAACACTACATGCATTGTAGTAGGAAATTCCTACACATTCATCACACGACATGTACTTGGTGAGCACATGGCCAGTACACGCCTAACCCACAAACGGTGTGTACTTTAGAGTACATAGCTTATAGTCTTGATATTTCTAAAACTTCCTATATTTTTCCAGTTTTCTCAGAAACAAGTCAAAAATTCAAACAGGGTCGATATTTTGACCCATTATAAAGACTCGGGTTCTTACAAGCCTGATATAGTTGAGCATGGAGGGATGATGTTGTGATATGGAGAAGGTAGGCCTAGATGTGATGTGAGCCTTAGATGGTTGAGCCTATGATGGATATTTTGATATATGGGGTGGGGATTCCTAGATGATGTGGAAGCAGTTGACGCCTGTGATGGTAAGATGCATTGGTATATGCATGTGGGTGTTAGGGATGGACGAGAGGTGATTGAATTGATTATAACTGAGCTTACCCATTGATGAGATACTGAGAGCTTGTGTGATCTCTTTTAAATCTATTAAATGGATGATAGTAAATTTTTTTGTTTTATCTGCATTCTATTCCCCACTAATTGAAGTAGTTATTGGTGCTTGGTTGCATGTTTCCTCTTGGAGGTGTCTTAGGATGGTTTTTCTAGAGTACATAGATTATGGAATGTTGCTAATAATGAGTAAATAAATTTTTAAACCACAAGGTTAGTTAATAATGGAATGCAATACTTAAAAGATACTAATCTCGATAAACCGAGTCCTTAGTTTTGATTATTTCTAGAGGTTATGAACTTTACTATAATTAATAGTGTAATGTAATGTAATAAAATATAATTTGGAATAATGTTAAATGGTTAATTAATGGATAATGAATTAATTAACATAAAGTAAATTTTTTAATGATAATAAATATTTAATGTATCTCTTTTATATGATTTTATGCTTATAATATATATGGTATTAGTAGTGTTAGTTGGGAGTCCGAGTGACGTTAGCTATAGTTGAGTCTTAGACTAGGTTATTTTTATAGTGTGGTTGTGAGATATATTATATCATGTACATTTTGTTATTTCATATGCTTCACTATCCTTGTCAGTTATAGGAACTAGCTCCTAGTAGACTCTAGGAGGGTGGTTTCCTCAATATCATAGTGGGAGGATGGATTGATGACTACCCCCTTGGCCCCAGTCTCTTCTCTTGGTAGATACTTGTTCTAGTCTACATGACAGTAAGATATACTATATATCTGTGTAGAGGAATGTGATGGCTTGTGGTGATATCACACAAATATATTACCAGATATAGTAACCAAATGATTATTATAGGTATGATGTGTATATGCTATGATGGCTTGTGAAACATACTCGGTGTATGGGCTATAATAGATTGAGGTATAATACCTGATGTTTGATATATGTCATACATGTTATGGTGGCTCCAAAAAACTACTTAGTTACTATATGGATTCTGTTATGGGGTGGTGTAGTGATGTTATGCATGTGGTTCATGTTGTGACACCTTTCCTAAGTTTTTTTGGGCTTACTTACTTTTAAAGAGAGATTCATAGTAAGTGTGATGTTTGGGTAGAGTGTAAAAATAGTGGGGAAGCAGGATAAAGTTACCCTTGATGTTTAATTATTATATTATATTCTATATTGTATATGATACGTGATGAGAGTTATCCATGGTAAGGCTAAGAACTTAGTATACCTATTTATTTGACGAGTTAGTTTCACGGTTGTTCACTATGATTTAGCATGATTTCTTTATATTTTTCATGAGAGGATCTAGGGAGTATCCTACTAAGTATAATGTTATGCTCACCCTATATATATATAACTATTTTTCAGGTCATCTAGAGTAGGTTGGTGATCATCCTGGATATTTCTAGTTCAGGGTTTATCAGGATTAGTTTAGGCTTCATAATCATTGTTTTCTATGCCTTTTAGTACTTGTGGTTTTCTTTTTAGTTATTTAGTACTATATGACATTGCATGTTTTCCCTTGTTTTTTCTTTATATATATACATACATACATACATATATATATATATATATATTTCTAATCATGTGTTACTTATTGTATCTTAATTATCTCCCTCTTCCGTATGTTTCTCTTTGAGATAAATTCCTCCCATATGCATGTTTATGATACCCTCAGTGCTGGTCGCCAACTCAGGGCCTACTAGAGGCGGCACTCGAGTATTCACCATGTTTCTCCCCTCATTGTGGTATCTTTGTGGGGAGGGGTTTTTTACATCACTGGACATGAATGATGACATAAAAAATTGTAATTCTATTTCATTGCACATATGATTTAGGTAGAGAGATCCTTCTTCCTCAATATCCACTTTGGAAAGCGACTTAGGAAGTGGGTTTTCTATCATTTATAATTTCTGTTCATGTCATAGTATAATGCAAAAGAACCTATACCATTCATAGAAATTTTCTCTAGTGAGAAGGTTATCCTTATCTATTATTTATTTTAGTGATATTTTCATAGTTGTTTGAATTTACATTTCTAACAATTAAGATAAGATTATTAGTACATTACATTGATTAAAAAATGATTAAAAAATTTAAATTTAATTAAATTCCATTAATATGACACTATTTTTCAAAACCTAATAGTTTTCACCATCAGTTTCAAAATATCTTATTACTTAGATATTCTGGGGGAAAATATCTATATTCTCGTTCTCATAACTCATACTTGGGCCAGACATGTCATTTAATGGTTTTTTTGTAGGTCTAACTTACCAAATACATTAACTGAAAGTTCCTTGATCCATTAAGTGGACTCCCCAATCCTAAAATCCTAAATAAATAATTTATCAACATTTGCCTCTTAGTTACACCAAGGCCTACTTGGAAAGTCAACCCTTTATACGAACCATTTTAATTTAACCCAAAACATTAAGATAAGAGATCCCTGATAATTGAAAGCAACCCAAATTGGGTCAGTTAAGCACTTTGAACAATGAGGCCAATTTTAACTCAAGTAGTGGAAGGATATCTTGACTTAATATTTTATTTGAGGTGTTTTTATCCCTATATATAAAATCCCATTTTTTATCTTTTCACATAACTTGTAAATATTAAGTGGATTTTACTTAAGTGATTAACCATGTATGATAAAACATTCATGCATAATATGATTATATTTTATTCCATATTACATTCTTGTTAATTTATTTATTAAATGATCATAAAACATCTATAAACATAAATAATTAATCTTTAAATTGATTGAAATAAAGCATAAGTAGAATGACCATGAGATTCTCTAATGGTTAATTTATCTAGAGGATGATTAACAATCCCTTGACCATAGGTGAAAAAACCTTTAACCATATCTTGATTCATGTTACAACATTCCACCTTGCCTCTTATGTATAGACTTAATTGGTTTTTCCTCGTCTCTTAGACTGAGACTACATCCTCTCACCTGGGAGATCCATCCTTACATAAGATTTTACTCACACATAGGTTAGGGGATCCAATGTATTGGATAAAAGGGGTTTATATAAAAGAAACTATAGGCACACATGACCTTACAAAATAAAAACTAAATAGTGAAACACATGAAATCAATGTTAATTTACTCATAATAAATTAAAAGAAACCAATCACATACATAGGGCTGATCTAATCTGATGATCATGCATGTAATATGCAATGGGAATAATTTTTAAATCTTGATATCAATTAATTTGATTTTTTTATTAATTAAGATAATATGCCAAGGATTATCCAATTAATTCAATTTATCTTAATTGCATCAAAGTATCCTTTAATCACCACCATCTATAATTTTAAAAAATATCATTTAAAATTAATGAAGTGTACAAGTGTACTTGGAGGCAACTACATGTGCTTATCCACAATTATAAAATGGAATTGATTTAATATATAATTATCAATCCTCTGACATGAAATGTACTGTCAAAAAAATGACACATGGAACATATTTGAATAGATTTGATTATATATTTAATCTTTCTCCATGTAAAATTGGGCACACTTTCTGTAGAATACTACATGACATTTACTTTTCTACATGGCATGTACTGTCTTTAGCCTATGTCTAGAGCACACACCTTAGGACTGAGCGTGTTTCCTGGAGCAGATGAATTCAAGGTACATGGTGTGTCATATGTCTTACATGGGGTGTGGGCTTGGAGTTGCATGAAATTTCAGTCCCCGTGTCATGTATCTGATACATGGAACACTAGGAAAACTTGTGTTCTCATCCATGAATAATTGGGTTCTACACATCATGTACAGTGGTTACATGATGTGATATTATTCAATTTGTGTTCCAATTTTTTTTGAATTTACACACTAATGCAATTTTTTCTGATCTTATATCCAATTTTATAAAATATTTTCCATTTTATCATGAGATATAGAAGTGAAAAAAATAACACATGGTGTTTATTTAGGAATTACATGCCGTATACTATGATTGTTTATATACATAACCTTTGGCATATCTAGACGGTTTTTTAATATTTTTCTTTATTTTTTAATCTTAACTTTTTACTGGTTATGTCAGTGAGAATGAATAAGGGAAGAGATAATGATTTCAGATTAAAAAAATTGATATATGTAAAATAAAATGAAAATTATTTCAAAAAATAAATCAATAATAAATAATTAAAAATTAAATATGTGACCCGCTCTAATACCCCTTGCATATTTCGGGTTGAGTGGAAGAGCCTTGATGGCATGGACAACTCAGCTTTTAGTCTTAATTTATGGATAAAAATTTCTTCAGATGATTAAAAACACCATGTCCAATGAAAATCATAGATAACCTGACTAATGAAAAACATTGGAACCAGAAGAGGATGATCTTCACATATAATTTATAATTAATTTATGAGCATAAACATAATTACCTCAACTTGTAATTCCACTTTTTTTTTATGATACTATTGAATTGTTCTCATTATAATATCAATATGATAAAGGATACAAGCATATCATACCTTTATATGTGATCCACACATTCACCATAATCGATGAATTTTACCTTAGAATTTGCAGGAGCTAGCATGACCAATGCTGACCACTTTCACTCTTCATGGTTGATCACAGTCGAATTTTTCTTAAAGGTGGAATTACTCGTGATTTTCTCTTGATGGATTGAGATGGGTGGAAGAGATATCACATTATAGATATATAGATATCTCTATATGGATTTAGAAAATATCTCTCTATATTTTGTTCACAACAAGACTGATTCTGTTAAATGTTATAATTAGATATTTATTATAGAAAGTTTAGGGTTGAAAAATTGAGCACAAGTCCCTTCCCTACACAAAAATTATTAGTTGACCCCATATCCAATAATAATAATAATAATTTCTTAACATGGAAAAAACTTTTATAATATTAAATAATGTCATTTATACCATTTCCAATTGAACCATTAATCTTGGACCATTTTCCATCATCAACATTTACCAATCCTTGAATAATAACTATTTCTTTATTAAATAAATAGCACTAAATTATTTGTCATTAAATATAATAAATATTATATTCCACAAAACATGATTTTTTATTATTATTAGTATTACTTAAATCAATTATTCTTTCCAATCACTTATGATTAAATATTGGTGATCAACTAAACTTGAATAAATATTATTTATTCTAACCTGTTAAATTTAATACTTGAATTTGACTGAGATCGTGGATACACTTAGTGTGTGACGCACTTGGACTCTTTCTCAGTGAAATTTGGAATAACTACCTAAATTCCATGGTTAACATTTAAAAACATTCTAAAACACCCATAAGATAAATAATTTAATGTCACAATGGCATCCAACCTCTTTTGAACACTTACCAAGTAACATAATCCCTTTATCATGATATCTTAATTCAATTGGGTAGCATGATGGTGCCATCAACCCATTTGATCGATGTATATTTCTTTGAATTTTTCGAAATGAACATGCACACTAAACACCATGACCATGGATTAACATAGACAATTCTATTCCCATCAATGATTCTGATATATCAACTTCCATCAATGGACATAAGGGATATATAATTTATCATATTATCAATTAATGCAATATCAATCGTGACACACCCAACATATCTTAATTCTCCACAAAAATATTTCAACATGGTTTTCATCACTACATCAAAGTATGTAAGCCATGATTTCCATTGATTATAATCTTAATGTCTAAGGATTAATACACATGTCCGCATATAGTAATATCCAATGAAACATAGAAATGTGGATTTCCTATTGATGTCTCTATTCTTATAACCTCCTATATTGAAGATTACCAAGAGAGAACAACTTATGAAGGTCTCTCAATGTCTTATGAGCCTCCTATATCTGATAGCCTGTGTTATCTGGGTCCTATCGGCAAATATCATCTGGCCATAAAATAATATTCATGAATAAAGTTATTATACCTTCTAGTTCTCATCATAGCAGGGAACTTCCATAACCTTTTCAATGAGACATATATTCTTAGAACATTATCATATAAAAATATTAGATATAGGAATAATAAATATGTGATAAGAAAACTTAATTAATAATGAAACACATAATCAAGTACTGATAAAGTCAGTTCCAAGTAACTAACTCCAATAACATTGACCATTATAGCATACTTGGGCTCCCAACCCACTACTCATCAAATCAATCCTACTATTTAGTTTATCAATCAAACACATTAAGGCACTAAATACATCTATCATTAATATCTAATAAATTTATTATTCCATGCATAAATTAAAATGAAACTATGTTTATCACATTGAGGCATTCAAGCCTCCTATAAATAAATATGGGATCATTCATCGACAATCAATTTATATTTAACAAATAATCATTTTAATCCTCATCTTGAATTAATCAATTTAATATTAATAAATTTTATACACAAGGAAACATAAGGTAGTATCTAATAGTAGCTATGATCAAAGTGACATGATTCAAGTATTAAATCTATAATTAATAAATTCCAAGAAGATGAGTAGTTATTCTTCTTGTGACTATTTTATTTAATTAATTAAAATAACTAGCTTTATATTTTTTATCAATTTGAATGAATATTAATCATGCTACATAACATCAACAATACAACCAAGTAGATATCACAACATCTAATAAATATCAATATTTGACATAAAACAAATTCTATCACAATGTAATAACAAATAATTTAATCTCCACATCACGAAATATTAAATTATCTAACCATGTGATAATTCTCATATCAATTATTAACTATTCAGAATTATCTAAAAAATTTATAACTTTCTAAAACATGAGATTACTTTAATGTCATCAAATAATATTTTCAATATGACATGAAATTATTTTTCTCTCTCTCTTAGATAATTTACATATTATCAAATACTATATAACTATTCCATGCTATAATGTTTTTCTAATCAATTTATTAAATTCAAAGTTCATAAAATATTATTTAATATTTCAAGTGATAATCTATTTATATTATCTCAGTAAATCTATTCTATGGTAGTTGATAGATTTTATGATTATTAAGGACTCTCTTTAATCCCCCATCAGACTTGAGTTTAAATTTAGGTAGGGGAGAATTACTGCATGTACTATAGAAATAATATAGCAGATGAGGTGTTATAGTAGGTACAGTAATGGGGTCCTCTAGAATCGGTACTATTCATCCTGTATAGTATTTTGGGTTGCATATACGGTTCTTCAGGCCATATGGCCTTAGATCCACCACAGGACTTCAGGCCATAGAGTAGATCCATGGAATTAATGTTGGACTTGTACCTAAACAGTAGAGTGAAGAAGATGTAAAGGAATGAATTGATGATAGTCAAACATCAAGGTTCATTCATAGAGCTACTAACACACACACCAGTTCAGGAACCTTGGGTAGGTGTGGTAGTGATGGCCAACTACAAATGTGAAGTCAGAACTGCAAGCTAGAGTGTCGAATGTAGGAGATAAGGAAGGTGTGTTTCAGTATGAGGTCTTGGCTATTTGTCTTAAAATTCATGTAATAGGCCTTTTTTCCACTGAGCATGTGGGATATGTATGGATTTGGGCCATATGAATTTCGATCCATGTAATGGTTACCACTCAAACTGGTTTAAAAAGTGGATAATCCAGAATTAAAATAAAAATATAAGACTTTTAGGGAATTTCATGCCGGATAATTTTATGTAATGAAATAATACTCACCAATTTGTATAAAATTTCAAAAATATAAATGTTATCTAAGAAACATGTGATTATTACTTTATCTCTCTCTTTTGTAGTATTCATATTATGAATTAATAACATCAATTACCATATGTGATTTCTTTTTTATTAATAAAACCTAATAATATTATGTATATGATATATCTTATATTTCATTTCTTGAAGTAACAATAATAATATATTAACCAAATCATGTCACATACGATTTTCTAGAATTATATTTAATGTTATGATCCTAAAATATTAATTATATAATTTTAAAAAATGTAATTATTTTTCTACTCCAATCCTTATTATAATTAATCTTACATCATAGATAATATTCAATTATTCACATTTAATAATTTCTTTAAAATTCCAAGAATGGGAAAATCATAATATAATTCACTGTATGTGAATAAAATTTATAAAATAATAATATTTATTTACTACAAGAAATTTCATATGATAATATCCATATCATAAAAAAGATATTTATAAATTTTTTATCATGTGATATTATTTTCTTTTTTTAAAATTTATGTATTAAAAAAATAATAGTATCACATGTGATAATTCCTTCTTCTTTGATAATTAAAATTTAATTTTTAAGGATGATACCATTTATTTATTCAAAGGACTGTAAATAATTATTTAACACACATTTCACATAAAATAATAGAGAGATGATTCAGATCCCCTAGTTAGATGCAGAGCCCTAAAGATTCATTATGTAAGGACTTAAAATATACAAAGAAAATCCCTAGAGGCAAGGATCCAATGTGAAGGATGATCCAATCAACTAAACATGAACAATTAATGGAAAATTCTATCCACCTGGAATTTTGATAATGAAAGGAGGAATTAAATCATAGGTCGTATCAAAACACATTTCATGCTTGGACACATTTCCTCTTTTTTTACCCAGTCAAGTGGGTTCGCAATCCCAATTATTTCCACCTCTATTATTATTAATTTCTCAACACCACAATAAATGTGGGGTTATATTTTACTTTAAAATAAATGAAGTATATCTTCTCTCCCTCTAATTATATTCAACCCACACATTTTACACTTCTTAAATTACACTCTTTTCCCTTTAATTTTAAAATCACAAGCACTATATCTCATCCAAATACATGTTATTCATAAAAAATTTCAATCAGTTCATTTAATTATTTTTCATGTTTCTTTTTTTTACATATCACAATTACTTTTTTTCACATTGGAAGGCTTTCCATTATTTTATTATTTTTAATCTTTGAAATTTTGGCATACCCTTCTATTTTCATTAATTTAAAAAGCCATATTTTTTTATTTTACTAGTTAATTATTCCTATAATTTAATTCTAACAACTTCACACATTTTTTTAATTCAAAACATTATATATATATATATGTATTTATATATAAAACAATGATATATATATATATATTACATTGTGCTTTTATTTATCTATTTATTCTTTACAAAATGTTACAATATATATATATATATGAGTATATATATATATAAATTTAATATATAACTAATAAATATTTATACATACATAAATTCATACATACATAGACACACACACACACACACATATGTTGAGTAACATATTTTATATATGAAAAATAATTTACTTGCATAAAAC
This sequence comes from Viscum album, assembly GCA_963277665.1. NCBI lineage: Eukaryota > Viridiplantae > Streptophyta > Magnoliopsida > Santalales > Viscaceae > Viscum > Viscum album. Next base: position 749,504,419 of record OY728132.1, on the reverse strand, counting down.
TCAATAAATAAGAAAATATAACTGATACTCAGTATAACCAACAAATGAATAATATTATTTCTTTTACAAAATATTTAAAATAGATTCTAAATATATCACACTTTATCAAAATCTCAAAAATGGAATTAAGAATAAAAAATAATTATAAACCAATAGAACATCCCAAGACACTTATTGACACTTGAGAAATGAAAAAGGATGTGTTAAAATAAATACATACCCTTACATAAAGGTCGAGTGATCACAAGATTCTGAGATATGATGTACATAAACTTAGGTAAAAACTATACCTATTACATAAAAAATGATAAATATGTTTCATCTAAAAATACAGGTCATAAAAGCTAATCTAGGAAACATTGGGTTGATAATAACACAAAAAATATCACTTCTACATCCAAAAAAATTTAAAACACCTTGATAAGGAAAGTTCCCCAAAGACAAAAAAACAGGAGGCTAAAAATTCTCCAAGATAACAAGTTGAAATTCATAATAAAACTCAATATTTTTTAGGAAGAACAGGATTTAAAGGCTACTATTGGTGTTGTGGAGTGTGTAGGCATAAAGATTATGGTTTTTTGGAATAATATGTATCTTATATAGAGTCAATAAGGTAATAATTAAGGGGTATATATTCATAAAATATAATGGGAAATTAGAGTAGTGGAAGGAATTCAAAGAAAATTTTCCCCAGTTACCTATCCTAAATAGAGATGGGCATCTAGAGGAGATCTATGGAATGTGTTATAAAAAATTTTACCATGCTGAGGAATGTATAAAAATAATTCCAGAAACTCAATAGGATATTTAAGGTAAGAAGGATCAGAGTGGTAATAAAATAGGAAAGTCACTTCTTACTTACGTAGCTCTCAAAGTAAGTAAGAGAATGAAAACATGGATTCATGATAGTGGATACTCATCACATATGACTGAAGATATCAAAATATTTAATAATATTGAATAATAAAATGGAAGTGTTGTTAATTTTTGACATTAATGCTCCTTGAAAATCAAAGGAATTAGTTTATATAAAACTGACCCTCAAAAGTTGAAATCTAAATATGTATTGTTTGGATATGTGATCAAGAACAACTTCCTCAGTGTGATACAAAATTGTGATGAGGGGAATTAAGTAACTTTCAAAATAATCACTTTCTCCATTAAGAGAATAAAATATGGGAGAATCATCACTAAAGGTTATAAAATACATGAGAATCTATTTTAGATTGGCGATCTAAGTAATTCCAACAATTTTAATGTAAAAAAAATAAAACAATATCTATAATATAAGGATTAACCATCTTGGTTAGAAATGTTTGAGAAAATTTTAAAAATAACATATGGTTATATATCTACCCTAATTTAATATAGATATATATGTTTTTTTTGATTCTTATCAAAAGGGGAAAATGGTATCAGGAAGACATAAAAGAGTTCAAATCCAATCTAATCAAGCACATGAATTAATTTACTTATATTTTTGTGGAACTATGAGTTATCCATATAATAAATTCCACTTATACTTCATTTCAATAATTTATGACTTCACAAGAATAAAACTTTGTTGTATATGAAGCACAAGTCATATATAGTGGAGTTGTTCATGATTTTTAGAAGAGAATTTGAGAGAGTGTTGGGGGTTCATATTAAAAAAATTAGAATAAAAAATCAAACGGAGTTCATTGAAAACATTAGATTAAGAACTAGTATAGTGATCCTTACACTCCCCAATAAAATGGAGTTTCTAAAAGAATGAACAGAAGTCCTGTTGAAATGGGAAGAAAAATGATTGTAGAGTTCAATATGTCAACATTTTTCTGGAGAGAAGATATATGAATAGTTTTGAACATCCAAAATAGGTTTTTACTAAGATCTAATCCAAAAATGACTTCATATGACACATGATATAAAAAGAAATCAATTTTTAACTACTTTATAGAATTTGGAAGGCACTGTTTAATTAAAATTAAAAACTAAAATCTGGGGAAATTTGAATAGAAGGTTGAGGAAGGTAAATTTTTGGGATACTTACCCAATGGAAAAGGCTACATATGCTAGAATAAGAGGCTCCACAAGGCTTTTAACTATTATCATATAAATTTTATTTAAAAAAATAACATTGATATTACAAATGAAGTAGTTTTAAAGACTCTAATAAATATAGTTTATAGGTCCATGAGAAAACCAATGAGGAATATCATGGGAATGAGCCACATATTGATGATATTGATTCTAATGAAGATAATGATGAATAAGAGGCCATTGAAGTTGAAAAATATAAGTATCATAATCTAAAGAAACATGTGTAAGTAGAAAATATAATTTGAATCCAGAGTGCACTGATTCAAATAAGAAGAAGATAGATCCTTGAAAACTATAAAGCACTTATCTCTCAAATAGATCCAAATTCATTTGTGGAGGTTTTTAAGTATAAATAATGGATAAATTCTATAAATGAGGAACTAGATCAGATTGATAGAAATACCACTTGGGATCTTGTCCCTAGACTAAAAGAAAAAAAATATAATTGGGACCAATTGGGTATTCATAAATAAGTTAAATGATAAAGGGTAAGTCTCAAGGAACATGGATGGGTTTGTATACAAAGGATATTAACAAGTATAAGGATTTTATTTTTAATAATAATTTTCTCTATTTTCAAGACTAGAATTTATAAGGATGTTCCTAATAGTTTTAACTCAGATATAGTAAAAAATATATCAAAGGTATGTGAATTCTACCTTCCTAGATTGAAATATGGAAAAAATTAAGTTTACATTCAGCATCTTGATGTATTTATTTTAGAAAGTGATGAAACAAGGGTGTGCAAGATAAAAAAAGACTATCTGTGGGAAAAACTGGAACCTAGATCATGGTACTCAAATATGGATGCCTACTTAAAAGAGGCATAATCATTACTTTAAAAATAAACTCATTAGACTACCTTATGAAATCAAAATAATTTCATAAAAACTAATTTACAAGTTTAATAAATTAATGTAGATACCTCGGGACATAATTTTTATTTCACAATTTCAATCACTTTTACAAGAACTCATATAAATGGAATAAACTACTTAGTTAATTATAACATATACTCCCCAAAGAATAAAATCATTACCCAATGAATTTAGAAGCCATATCAGGCTCACCCTTCATAATGAATAATGTCCAAGGAATATAACATATATAAAATACATATAATATTAAATTCACATTATAAAATATCATAAAATATTATTCCTAAGACATTTGCAAAATCACTTTTAAGATTTATGTAAAAATAATGAAAAAAATTCATTTTCATTGAAGAATATTCAAATAAAAATTTCCCCAAATAATGGGAAATAATATTTGTTTTGAAAAACCATGAAAACTGTTAGATTAATATTTTAAAATAATAATGGTCATGACATTGTGAAATTACTCTCTTACAGGATACATTAAGAAAATGTTCCATTCACACTTTTGTAAAAATGTTAAAAATAACCTGTTTGGAAAATGTAAAAAAGTTTTATTTTAAAACCATCATAGAGAAAGTAAAACATGGTATAAAATTAATTTTAACATAAATTTAGTTATATTAATAATATACTTAAAACATTTTAAGGAACATGGTAATGGTGTAAAAAGAGAAGAAAATTTTAAAATTTTTAAAATAAGGTCTTAAATAAGAATACATTAGCTCAAGTTCGACTCACCGTAAACATTATTTAACTCCTATAGAATAAAATTATACTAATTATTTAGTTGATTAAAAAAAATTAAGGTTTATTATTTTATTATTATTCTTTTTATTTCAATTATTACTATTTCTTATATAGTTACTAAATCCGTTAAGTTCATGTCTGATGTTTTGAGGATGCTCAGTACATAATTAAAAAACAACTTCAGAAGGTTAAACATGGTCAAATGGATCATTATTCCATCATATAAAAAATATTAATCATGAAATAATTATCATTTTTAGACATTATATATAATTTTAGAACCATACATGAAAATCAAAAAATGAAAAATGAACCACATCGCTTTATGGAGACAGCAGTCCACAGGTAAGCATAAACACCATTATCATTTTACAACAGATAGAAGTGTAAGAAGATAAGGAAAAAAATTATATTTATAGAATAATAATTATGTCATAAATATAATATATATTAATTATATTCAGCATAATAACCAAACATGTGAGTTGGTGATGAAAAATGAAACACATCACCTCATGGACGTGGTAGTTCACACATACACATAAGCAATGTTTTTCATTTTCCATAGGATTAAAAAAGAGATCAAACATGTTTTAACATAAAAATCATAAAATTTAGGTATATTGGATATAATTTTGTTATTGTATCATAATATTCATTATAGGTTTGAATTAGGTATATGAAGAAATAAAATTAATGAACACAATAAAGAGTTACACCTCTTCTTTGGAAAACGTCCTTCGTATTACACCTTAAGACTTCTAGGTTGGTATTTTGGTGAGACCAAATCCTCTAGTGTTATAACCCAAATTTTTTTATCAATTTAATTTCACTTATTATATAAATGTGTCATATTTAGTAATTTAGTATTATATAAATCACATACACCATGTGATAAAACCAATAATTTTTTATTATATTAATTTGAACATTACATTTAGGGAAGAAATATAGCTATAAGAATTAAAAATATTACATTGGGATAAAAAATAGAAAATTTGATAAATATAATATGAAAATTTGGATATTATTAATCCACTAGAATATCCACACTCAAGAACAAATCTGTATAAATGAAACAAAATATTAATAATACAATATTCATCTTGAAAATGAAAATATATATAAACTCTAGAGAAAAATTAAGTGACTGAAGAATGAATTAAATATGAGGTATTTATATAATATAGGGAATCCATATGAATATTAAAAATCTGAAAATTATAATATTAATATGACTATTGAAATAGTAATATGATATCTAGAATAGTAATCTGGACGTTAGGAATAATAACTTGACTATTAGAATAGTATCCTCACTTATGGGAGTGTAAAATAATATTTTTTATCTTAAAAAATGAAAATATTAAATATTTATATCATGACACAAGTAAATAAATATTTTAAAAATAATAAGTTAAGTGTTTATATTTTTGTAAAACATAAATGTTTTATTTTCATTTTTATAAAAATATAATTACTTAAATGAATGTTTATTTCAATAAAATGGGTTTATAAATTAATATTAAGTATTTATATAATTATAATATAATTTTATTATAACATAAGTAAATTTTCAATGGGTTAGAAAAAGGATCATAACTTTAAAAGTTTTATTTTACAAATAAATAAAGATTCTAATTAAAAATTAAATCTCTAATATTTATAAATATACTTTAATAAAATGGATTTTTTGGAATATACATGTTGAAAAATGGTTAGGGTTATTTTCTTTGTATTTTTCTAAAATACCTAATTTTTTTTGTAAATAGTTAAATACAACCAAATAAAGTAATTTGAAAAATAAGAAAAATACATGCAGAAATGAGTCATGGATGATGTAATTTACCATTTTATCAACATCAATTGCACTAATTACTATATACAGTCACAAGATTCATCATTATTGGTAGTCTTGAAAAAATAATAAACTAATGAATATAATATTCAAAAACTCACTTCTCCCTCCTTATAAATACCACCCCTTCTCCTCACACCTTCTAAGCCTTGAATATTTTCCAAAATTTTCCAAAATATCCCCTAATATATCTCCCAATTTCCCTATAATCCTTGGTATTATCAAAATACCAATCTGAGGTGCCTTAAGTAGAAGTCTGAGAGGAGTTAACCAAAATATGAGGTAAATTCTCAACTAAATCCCTTTCAATTTTATTCTTCATTCACCACAACCTATGTTTTTTATACACTTATAAATAGTGACATAAATATCCCGAATATACTAAAATTTTATTAATATGGTGTAATATTTGTCTTATACATTCCCTTCATTTTATTCAAAAATGAAAATGTTGTTTATAAAATGGTTGGTTCATCGCCTCCATGAACAACGTACTTTGTTTTTCTCTACCACCTTCAAGGTTAGTTATAAAAATATTTTTATGGTTAAATATGATGATAATAAGTATAATATAACTTATTTAATAATTCTAGAATATATTAATAGCCTTTTAATTAAGTAAAATGAATCTAGTTCATGATGGTCAATAAGGCTGCTTAAATGAACTAATTGTATGACAATAACATTTATACTAAATTAATCATCCATATGTTAGAACACATTTATATATTTGGTACCATTTAAATTTATATAAATAAACTAATATCATTTCATTTCACTTCTGGGTTTGTATTCCAATTTGATAAGAACATCAATAATTATCCACCTGTGATTCTACCTTAGAAACATGAAACGAACGCCCTCAAAACAACAAAATTAAACTTGATAACTCATTGAAATGGTTGTAATTAGAAATAATATAATTTTATTAAATAAAATATATATGTAAAATGTTTTTAATTAAGTAATTAATGAATATAATATGATTAATCTAGATGTTAATTTAAATTACAGAATGATTTCATACCTAAGGCAAGGGATCTCTTTGAACCAACCTATTTTCTTTGGGTTCAGATTTCTCAATCTTTTACCCACTTTCTCTATCTATTATTATCATTTAATTATTTTATATTTTTTATATATGTAAAAAACATATATAACTTGTTTAATTAACTTTTATTTGATCAGGATATACATGTTTTAAAGGATCCCTTCTTAATTTCTTGTGATAAGAAAACCTGATTAAAGGGAACTTCTTTATTTATTTCCCATTTTAAGTACTACTCTATAAAATGTTTTAAAGTATCCACATATTCTAAAATTTCACATTATATTATAGAAAACATTTTTTGGTCCATTTTTGGTTCTATGGAAATTAATATTCAATTTTCCCTTTTAAATACTCTTTACCCTTTTCCCTAAAAAAGCACTTAAATGGTACATTATCAAAGTTAACTATCAAATGTTTTTCAAATATTCACTTTAATAGGACATAATTTTTTCATGATATAGGCTTGTTGTTTACCTATAAACTTTCAAGAATTTTTTAATCCCTTTTTCATGGAAACCATTATGATATGCCATCTGGTTATTCGATAATACATGATTATGTAACAAATTTTTTTCTATGGGTAATTCTTATGTATATGCCTTAATTTTAATTTACATTTGTGAAACACATTTGCATAAAAATGTTATGATGGGTGTTCCCAAATAGTGATCCAACTCATTGGGTAATTTTTATGTCTTCTGAGATGATATATATGGGATTAGGGAGTAAAAATAATCTATTATGGGACTCTGTCCACTATGTGATGTTGTATTGATGGTTACACTACACTAAATTCATAGTTTATGGTATTTTTTAGCATTAGTTTATTAAACTTCCTCTAAGAAAATTCACAAATTAAGTAGTGGATTTTTTAAAAATGCCACTAAATATTATGAATTTATTAAAAAATGTATCTTTATCCCTGACCCCACAACCCCACCCCCACTCCTCCCCTAATAATTCCCTACCTCAAGCCCTAGCCACCACCCCATCACAAGTGCTCTAGTGTTCCCCATGATGGTGCTCCTCTTTCCCCCAATCTCCCCTGAGTGCTCAATCTCTACTAGCCCTTGCCCTCACCAGTGCTCAATCCCCGTACCCTCACCAATGTTCAATCCCCCTGAACCTTCTCCCTCTCCAGCACTCAAGCCCCACTTTCCCTCACCCTCACTTGTATATAGGGTTTCTTCTGTGCCCCCCTCCCACTCACCACCTGTAGGTAATTTTTCACTCTATAGTGTAATTTTTTATATTTTATCCACAATAAATTTTGACTATTACTGCATGATGAAGTGCTGGTTGGATTTTTTTTGTAGACCATGAGGTCTTAGTGATTTACACTTGTTTTTATTAATTTTTTATTTCCATTATCATTGAGATGTTCTTCATTTCAATGTTGAGTCCTCTAGAATAGAAATTCTTGATGGTTTTATAAATATATATATTATTTATTGTTAACAATTTCCCTCATTAATCTTTTCCTACTCTAACATATGGTGTAAGATTTTTGAGGACTCAATGATTTAAATGGTTTTGTAATAGAGGCACATAGAAATTCTTATTTCATATTTTTTTATCTTTTTTAAAGGTAGAATGAAAATTTTGTTTTTTTGGATAATAAATTTTTATACATAAATAATAATTTTATTTATAAAATGGTTAATATGTATTTTAATTAAACTAATAATTTTTGTTTAAAGTTTTTATATATAAAACATGGGGTATTTTTATGTTTATTTTATTATATGAAAATTTAAATTTTATATAATCATGTTTGTAATTTAATAATGTCATGAATATAATTTAGCTTTCATATTATTATATTCTGTAATTAATTTATTTAAAATAATGGAATCAATTAATGATATGTTTTATTTTCATGATGTGTTAAGTTAATAACATTATATGGTATAAAAATTAAAATAAGTTTTCGATCAGGAATCAATTATTAATAAAATATAATGGTTTATTAAATTATTAATTTTTTATATTGATTATATAGTATTGGTTGGAATTAATATAATATAATTTTATTAAATAAAATGGTTTATGATTCTAAGAAAATTTTGAAATTCAAGTTGAATAATATTATTATTTAATTTATTAGTCGCGTTGTAAACATTTTATTTTTCTACTTATGTATTTTATATTTTTAATAATTTGATATAGATAAATTGCCTTGGGTTCATGGTGGTGTGTTAAAAAAGATGATGATATTCTAAAAAAACTAGTGATGCGCCGCATTCTGTAAAATTTAAATAGAACATTTTCAAGACATACATGAGATCCTACACAGTGTAGTGCTAATGTTCCTTGGGTTCATTCAAAATAAGCATGATGATATTCTAAAATTCTAACTACGTTCACCTTTTCCACTTTTTATATGGGGTAGTTCCCAATAATAAAAGGGATTTTTTATCATATATTTTGAAGTGAGATAATATATTTATATATATTATATTGTCCTTAATACAATATTATTGAGGTTTATTTATGATTACAAGTGATAATAAGGATGGAAAAATGTTTTAATATTATGGAATGTTATAGTACACAATGATGTTGTGAAATGAATATGGTGACATGAATGGTAAGATGATAGATATGATGTAATGATGATAATGGGATGATATTGTATAATTATATGTGGATTTGAATATTCATGGATGTTCTAAAATGGCACCATTTAATTCTAATGGATGATGGTTTAAGTATAATTTTTGGTGATTGATAATGGTCCCTCTGGTGAAATATCATTGGTGCTTTAATTGTAATATCAATAATGTTTCTCAGTAGTTAACAACAATTTATGTTCTAATTTAACTTTACTTTTCTGTTAATTTAACTTATTTTTAGAAATTTATGAGGTTTTTCCTTCCTAATATTAGCTTCCTAGGTAAGAGTATAAGTGCATGGATAACATGTAAGTGTAATGGTTAGATTTCCCCCCCTTGAATTTTCTTGATGTTGATTAATATTTATTGATGTATAACTATTTTATTGAATTTTTATTTCTCTTAGGTTGTTCATACTGATAATATTAATGCAATTTTATTTGAGTAATAAATTTATGGTTTATGTGAATATAATTCTTTTCAATAAATATTTATTAATGGAAGGGTTAGTGAGCGGGGTGATATTTTTGTTTCATGAAGGACAATGGATCTATTGGTTTTGATATATCTAGTGTTGATATTTTATAATTTATTTGTTTATACATATTAACCACTAATGTTTAATGGTTGTTTTTTATTATTTAATTGATTTTTTTCACCATGTAAAGTGTAGGAACATTGTGATATATATGGATAAAAGTTGGATCACATTACCAAGGAACACACCTTAGTTTGCTAAGGGTTTGTAAGAGTATTTAGATTTTTCAAATTCCAATAAATATATTGATGGGAAATTAATATGTCCATGTCCTAAATGTAAATTTAGAAGATGTTTGAAGAGAGATGAAGTTTATGAACACTTTATATTGAAGAAATTCCATGATCAATATTTGTGTTGGATTTGGCATAGAGAATCAAACGTTACAAAAAGTTTGAGACCTGATGTAAATCAATATAACAAGCTCCAAAATTCATTGAAAATGGACAATAAATTAAAAAACCTTATAAATGATGATTTTGGCATTGCAATAAAACAACACCGATATCAAAACATATCAGAACAACCAATTGAGGGTTTTACAAATAGTAACATGACAAGTGATGTTTTTGGGAATGTAGGACAACCAGATAAAGATTGTAACATATCATTTGATCTCCCTCTTGACTCTATGGATACTAATGTAAAAGAGAACTTCACTGAGTAAAAAAATGTTTTTCATGATTTAGTTGAAAATGGAAATAAAGATCTCTGTGGTGGATGTTTGAAATATTCAAAAATTTATTTTCTGCTGAAGTTGTATCATATCAAATGCCTAAATAGAATTACAAATAAATAAATTTCCATGATATTTTAATTATTGTGTAATTCATTTATTATAGCTAATATCCTTGATTATTTTTAGGATATGGAAAAATTGTTAAAAATCTTGGTCAGAATTTTACAAAAATACATGCTTGTCCCAATGATTGTATGCTTTATTGGGGAGAAGATTCAAACAGACAGGATTACAAAAATTATTCATCTTATAGATGGAATTCAATAGGTGATGTTGGAAGTTTGAATCAACATACTAATATAAATAAGAAGAAAAATAACATACATGCAAAGGTTTTGTATTACTTCCCTTTAAAGTCTCGATTGATTAGATTATTCATGTCATCAAAAACCACTAAGCACATGAAGTGGAATTATATAGATAATAACAAGGATGGGTTAATGCGACATAAACGAGATTCACAATAATGGAATACATTTGATTCATTACATCCATATTACTCATATAATCATAGGAACGTGCGATTGGGATTGGCTACTAATGGATTCAACCCATTTGGGACTTTTAGGACTAGTTATATTATTTGGATGATTATTTTGATCCCGTACAATCTTCCTTCATGGATGTGTATGAAACAAACGTATTTTATCATTTTGATGATTATTTATAGAAAACAACTCTTGGAAATTATATTGATGTATACTTGCAGCCTCTAATTAAATAATTATAGGAGTTATGGAGTGATGGTGTTGAGAAATATGATGTTTCTTCTATAACAATGTTCAAAATTCACACTGATCTAATGTCGACCATTAGTGAATTCTTTAGATCTAGAAATTTATCTGATTTGAAAACTTACATGGGTTTGAATTTTCCTATTTGTAACTTTTATTTTGAGCCCAAATGACTACCTAACAGAAAAAAATGGTGCTTCTCATTTCATAAAATATTTCTTGATGCATCTTATATATTTTTGTTGAACAAGTAAAAATTCAATGGTTCTACTAATTCTAGAAAATATCCAAATTTATTGATGAGTTTTAAAATATTGGAACAACATGGAAATGTTGAAACAGAATTTGGGAAGGTGTATCATGTGAATGATATTGTGAAATTTTTTCAAAGTGCATCATCAAGTGAAATCAAAACAAAACAATGGAAGAAAAAAAGTAAATTCTTTAATATTCGATGTTGGGAATTTAATTTTTTGTGGCATAATCTTGATGTTATGAATATTGAAAATAATGGTTGTGAAAAAATTTTCTTCACATTTCTTAATGAGCATGGAAAATTGAAGGACCATCTCAATGCTCGTAAGAACTTATAAACAATTAACATAAAGCGTGATATCTGGCCAGATGAGAATGGAAAGTTTTCTATGAAAAATTTTGCATTTAAAAATAGGGATAAATATATATTCCTTTGAATTTTGAAACATGTGAAGGTATCTGATGGGTATTCAAGTATCGTCTCAAGGTGTGTTGACTTAAATCATCATAGGTTAAATGGATTGAAAAATCAGGATTCACATATTTTGTTATAGTAGTTACTACCATTGGCATTACGTATATTATTACCTAAAAAGTTTATTATTGTTATACTCAAATTTTACACATTCTTTAGAATAATATGTGAGAAAATTATATAACCATCCAAACATTACAACCTTCAGGAGATATTTTTATTGACACTTTTCATAATGGAGATGATCTTTCTTCTATCATTTTTTACTATCATGATGCATTTAACTATATAATTAGTCAAGGAAACTAAATTAGGTGGCCCCATATATTATCGATGGATTTATCTAATTGAGAGGTACTATTTATATGTTTTTAATTTCATGTAAACAATTCTTGGAACTTCATTAAATATATAATTATTTATTATTTGTTTTATTTTATGGATATCTTGGTCATTTGAAATCATACATGAAAAATAAAGCTCAACCAGAAGGCTCTATTTTTTAAGGATATTTAAAATATGAGGGTATTACCTTCTATTATAGATACTAATATAATATTGAGACAATATTAAATCAAGTTGTACGTGTTGAAAACACATCAATTTAATCTCAACTACATGGGAAATCAAAAATATTTCTGGTTATTGGCCAATCAGTTGGGAGGAGCTCAAATGTTACACGGAAAGAAATAAAATTATTACATGCACATAGATATGTGTTATTGAATATTGAAATTTTATATCCATTTATGAAAGATCTTAGGATAAAAACAAAGAAATGAATGAGTTCCCGAACATGAAATGAGAAAGATATAATTAAAGATGTTAATAAAGAACTTGTAGAATTTTTTGTATGCCGTGTAAGTTCATAAATAATGAAATCAATATGGATATTAGGTTGAAACATATATTTTGTATATATAATAATTCATATTAATTTTATAGATCATGAATACTGATACTCGGGCTATGTCATCATAGTCTTTGATGTTTCTAAGTCAATGTACTCTAAAACATGCTGTAAAGTTCAATGTTTACAATGTGAATGGCATTAAATTTCATATAGTCGATTGGGAAAACGGTTTGAAAACAAAGAAATGGTTGTATATTAATGGTTTTTGAGTTGGGATACTATGGAAAGTTTACTGATATTATTGAATTAAACTACCAAGAGTATTTTTTAGTTATTTTATTCAATTTAAAGTGATTTGATATAACTTGGGGTATTAAAGTAGATTCCTTAAAATTTACTTCTATGAACTTATCTCACTTTATGGATGTCGGTGACCATGTAATACATGATCATTATATATTATCATCATATGAAAAAAATGGTACATCATGTGGAAGATGTCATGGATGAAGGGTAGAGTATAGTTGTTCATGTAAAACAAAAAAACTTGTATGATATGGGTGATGAAGTTGAAGATTTTAACTCTAAAATGGAATCCCATAAAAAAAAAGAAACAAAAATATTTTCCATCATGAAATTGAAAATATTAGTCTTACAACAATGGATGGAGTAGATAAAGTAATGATGGAGTAGGAAAAAGACATGATTGATGGAAAAAATGATTTTATGTGTTGTTATCCATTAATTTATCAACCACTTATGTTATATGTATAGACATTTATTATCATAGCTAAGTTTATTTTATTCATTGGTATCATACATATTTTATCATTTAATTTTTTTTCTAATTTTTTTTTAAATATTTGTTCTGAAGTTAATTTTATTTGTTTAAATGACATGAATGACCAGGAGGAAGCATTTCACTAATATTATTCAACTCTCAGCATCTGAGATAGCGTCTCACCATTTACCAGGTTCAGTTATAAGGTATAAGTTCATCACTCTTATTTCTTTATGAGTATATTGTAGAGTGATGGTTATAGGTACACATTTTAATGTGAATATTGTTATTTCATTTTTTTTATAATACTAACTATTTTTTTCATAAAAGATAAAAACAATGTTATTACAGAGGGAAATATTAACAATTAATATGTCTATAATATGAATATATGGAAGATAGTTGTCCCATTTTACTATTATAGGGTCCCTATAAAAAAATTTGTAGGATTATTTGGCCACATTATAGGCTAGCTGGTGGGAGAGCTGGTCTCCCTTCTAATTACCTATGCTGATTAGAGGAATGTGACTCAATTAGGGAAAAATGAAGTCTTTAATTCATAGATAAAGGTAATTTTAATACATTATTGTGCAATTGAATGTAATTATGTTATTAAATTCTAATATTTTAAAAATAAATATCATTTTACATATTTTATTCCAATTTATCATAGCTAAGAGGGAGTTTGTTTTAATGAAAATCCCAATTTAGGAATAGGGGACTCATATAAATATGAAAGATGTAAATATAATCACTCTATAAAATTAATTGATTTAATTATATAAAAATTTGATAGGAACTATACCAAGTGATAATTTATTAATAGATGGTAGTGAGAAGTTAAATCACACAACTTCAAAATCATTTAGTACACAATATTTTATTGGTTTTATGTTTACATTTAAATATACAACATGGTTTAATTTTCAACATAATTATTATACATGTGCTAATAGAAGGAAGTGGAGATATATATGGATAGAGTGTCAATCAGATTTCATTGGGATGGTACATGGAGTAGTGAATGTGGAACACCAGTCAATGTGAATTTTGACTCTTTCATATATATTTTCAGCTGTGAGAGTGATTTTTTGAGGTCTTTTGCATTAGATTGCCCAAAATTATTTAGATACTTAATATTATCAATGTGGTACATATGAAACTCATTGAGTTGTTGTATTTAATTAAAATTTGATAGGGGGAGGATGTATGTAAAAAATATAGTGTTTATTTATATATTGATGTGTTATATTTGGATATATGTTTTTGTTTGGTTGTTCTGGGGCTGCAGATTCTACAGCTGTATTTTTTTAAAATCAATATATAGTGGTTGTTTAGACAACCACCATATATTTCAAATTATTGTTTGAAGGTGGATTAAACTACCTTTATTTAGGGTATATATTTGTTTATATTTGGATTTTTAGGTTTTAGTAGTGGTTTTGCCTCCCAAAAAATGACTGTGAGATAGTAGAAGTTCAAACCACCGCTATCCTATAGGATTTTTTAGGGAGGAGAAACAACTGCTAAAACAAAAAAACCACATCTAAACAAAAATTCTATGACAGTTCCAAGAAACCACCACTAAATGGATAGAACTAAAAAAAATTAAATGTCAGTGCCAACTTTAGCAGTGATTTTTGGAAACCGTCGCTAAACCGTATGGCGAAGGTTTAAACAACCGTAATATATCAATTTAATTATAGTGTAATCCTTGACTTATGCTTAAATAATTTTTTATATTATTGAAATATTTATATGATTCCATGATATTATGATTACATATTACTTATTTATTTCATTTATATAATTATTCATGAGTCTTTTATTTTATGATATCTGTTATGCCTTTTGACTTATATGCTTTGCTTCGTTATCATTTTTATTACATTACTGTGATTTATATATCACCTATTTATTTTATGTATTCCCCGTGTTATCCTATACAGTTTTAGAATCTCATTATAAATATTAAAATAAATATGTTTAAATTTATTTTCATTTTGATGTTTGATGTAATCAGTCTTCTAAAGGAACAAGGCTTCTCTATCTTTGGTTTGTGTTTATTGTATATTTATATTAAAATCCATGTAATAATATGTGTAAGAGGATTGGGTTTATATATTTGGTATAAGAAGAATGTCTAGTTATTTTTGGGGATTAATACATGAATATATTAGTAAAAAACCCAAGGATGATTCGAATTATGGGAAAATATCCTATAATTTTGGTGAAATATAAAGTGCTTGGTTTTTATGTAATTACAACAATATTTGGATACTAAAAGTGGATGTTGATTTAGAACAGATGTACTTAGGGGTAATAAACTTGAAAGGGATCATTGGGTATTAACTCAACCTGTATATAGTTCATAACAAAGAGACCTTGTTGTAAACCTGGATTGACACTCCTAAAGGATATTATTTGGTAAATTCACAAAATCTTTATGAACAATTAAAAAGGAATTGACTAGATTGTTTGGTTAGAAAAATAATGGAAACAATTACCATGTATAATCGAGATTGAAACCTAGAGACGCATAAATTAGGATATATATTCCATTTATAAGATATTACTTCTAATTTCATAGTTTCCATTTTTATAGTATTTTTAGTTTTAGTATTCCTATCTTTAAGTTTGTTTTGGATATATTAAATTACTATAATCATAATCAAATAATTAGAGGGGCACTCATTATCCATTCATGAGATACAATTGTATTATATTATTATAGTTCTATACATTATTTCATATTACACAAGTTTAGTAGAACTATTCAAATACCACATCAAAACATGGGGGTTGAGTTATTTGTGAGAATAATAAATGAATAAATTATTACATCTCAAGTATATAACTCCTCCCATGTCAATTTTTGTGGCCTGAATCCCCTGGAAAATATTGTCATGCTTTATTTATTGTAATTTTATGTTATATTGGGTATGGTTTTCCTATACATATATAAAGACAACATTAACTATCAGAAGAGGGATATCACTCTTTACTTCTTGAGTCATCCTTCAATTTTTTACAAGTGTAAGGAGGATAATGAATATCTCTTAGAATTTACTTATCAATAATGGATATTATTACCTTATGAGAAAGTATATATATCTGAAATTACTTATATGAATGTGAGAATCATGCTTGAATACATGTCTATTGTGAGAGAATATACTAATGTATTCCCTAAATAGTTTCATATTCTTTCCCATGATTGAGAGGGTGAGTTATCAATTTAACTTATAATTTTATCTTTCAACATATCTAAGAATCCATACATAATGTCCACCATTGAGTTGGAAGATCTGAATAAAAAGTTATAAAGAATTTGGAAAATGGTTGTATAGACCTGGGTGCTTCACCGTGGGGTGGACTGGTCCTATTCATTAAGAATAGGATGCGACAATTCATCTTTGAATTGATTATCATGATCACTACAATATCATGATAAAGAACATGTATCCTTTTCCACTAATTGATGAATTGTTCAATCAACTACATGGGGCCCAACACTTCTCTATGATAGACCATCACTTGGGATATCACCAATTAAAACTAAAGAATGAAGATATTCACATGACTTCATTTAGAATAATGTATTGACACTATGAGTTCATAGTTACTCCATTTAGACTCAATAATGCTCCAAAATTCTTCATATATTTAATGAATAGAGTCTTTAGAGTTTACATTGATAAATTCGGTGGAGTATTTATATATGATATTTTGATATAGTTTAAAAGCAAGTAGGTGCATTTGAATAAAATGATAAATGATTTATGAAATGAGAATCTATATATAAACTAAAATAATTAGGAGTTTTGGATAGAGGAAGTATCATTCATGGGGCATGTTATCACCATCAAAGGGATATCCATAGACCCTTAAATGATAATGGTAATTGAGGAGTGACCCAAACCAATATTTGTGATGGAGATCCATAGTTTCCTTATACTAGGTGGGTACTATTGATGATTTTTATGAACTTATCATGATTTTAAAACCCTCTAACCATGATTAACTGGAATGGAGTGAAGTTTTTCTAGACCAATGAATGAAAAGAAAGCTTCAAGGAATTGAAAAAGTGTTTTATCACTACATCAACACTCATACTACCCTCAAGTGGGGAACTTTTCATAGGTTTCGATGATACCTCATCTAAAGTATTAGGTTATGTAATAATAAAAAAATGATAAAGTTATAGCCTATTCCTTAAGTTGGTTGAAGGTTTATAAGTAGAAATACCCAAAACATGATCTAGGGTTGGATGTAGTGATCTTAATATCAAGGATTTTGTGGAATTATCTCTATGGGGAGAAGTTTGAAAATTATATCGATCATAAGAGCCTAAAATATATATTAACATGGAAATAGATTAATATTCCCCAATGAAGATAGTTATAGATGATCAAGGATTATGACTCTTCAGTCCATTACCATCTTGGGAAAGTAAATAAGGTGGAAAATTATCTAAGTAAAAGGGATCCTGCAACTTTATCAATGATGATAATTGAAATGGATATGATATTATTAGAGTTTCAAAGTATGGACATGGAACTCAAAAATAAAGGGATATAATCCTTCCTTTATAAAATTATTTATCAACCATCCCTTAAAGAGAAGGTAAAGTATTCTAAAATATATGATGTTGAAATTCATAAGAATTTGGAAGCTATAAGAAAAAGGAAATCCTTGGAGTTCAAAATTGATGAATAAGGAGTTGTGATATTTAGGACATGACTATGTGTACTATCCAGTCCTAAGATAAAAAAGGATTTATTTAAGGATCCACATAGCTCTACCTTCTCAATTCATGTAGGGACCATGAATATGTATTGATATTTATGAGAGCACTATAAGTGGAATGATATATAGGAGATTAAATATATACAACAAAGTGATCGGTATGTGATCAAGTGAATCCATAAAATCAAAATTCCATATAAATGATGAAAACATTACTTATATCCATATGAGAATGGGAAAACATCACCATGGAATTTGTTCCAGGTCTTATGATGAAATAAAAAGTAAATAATTATATATGTGTTTATGTGGATCATCATACATAGAATGATAATTTCATTATTATTCAAGAGGAATTATTACTTGATCAACCTATAAGGATATGCATCATAAAAATAGTGAGGTTGTATGGAACACAACTATAGATTCTATACGATTGAGATTTGAGACTCACTACTATGTTCTAGAAAATTATCTAACATTCTTTAAAAACCACATTAATCTTCAGTATGAATTATCACCCCCAAACCGATGGCCAATCTAATTAGACTATCTTGACACTAAAAGACAAGTTGAGAGCTTTCTTGATGGCCTTAACGTGTGGATGAAATCATAATCATCCTTTGGTCAAGTTCTCATAAAATAATAGTTTTCAATCAAGTATTTAAATGGGTCCATATGAATCCGTTTATAATAATAGATATAGAAGGCTTGTGTGTTGGTATGAACCTAAAATGGTTGTGAAAATGGTAGAAATTTTCAAGACCATTCAACAACACATCAAGGCTTCTCAAAGTTGATAGAATAGATATGATGAAAATCATCAATGATACCTATATTTTAGGTTAGAGATAATGTGTTCCTACACATATCACAATGGAAGGGAGTCATGTAATATGGGAAAAAGGTAAATCCAATTCCTAGGTACATCGACCCCTTTGAGATTCTTGATCGTATCAGAGTCTAGGATGATCGACTAGTACTCCCACTAACCATGTCTCAAGTATATGACATGTTATACATATCCCTCTCGAGTAAGTACATAATTTATCCCTCACATACACTCAATCTAAAGGTGGTACAACTGGAAAATGATCTCTCTTATGAGGAGAATCTGGTAAAGATCTTGGATGGTAGTGAATAATTTATACATAGCAGGACAACTCACCTAGTAAAAGTATTATGGTGGAACCATAAGTAGAGTAGTCATGGGAACCATAGAAGAAAATGAAACATAAGTGCCCTTTATTTTTTCACCATAATATGTAAAATTAAATTTTAAGGATGAAATTTATTAAGGGATGATAATTTTAATGGATCAAAATTTATTATCAGTGGGATTTCTCTTCTTATATAAACATGTAATATTTTTTAATGTAGTGTTATATAATTCACACACACTGCATGATAGAACCAATTTTTTTTATTATATTAATTTTTACATTACATTTAGAGAATAAATATTACTCTAAGAATTGAAAATATTTCAATGAGATAAAAATATAAAATAATATAACTATAATATGAAAATTTACATCTACTTTCTCCACTAGAATAACTACACTCAAGAATAACACTATAGAAATAAAACAAAATATTAGTAATACAATATTCATCCTAAAAATGAAAATATATATAACCTTGAGAGAAAATAAAATTGAATGAATAATGAATGAAATATATGATGTATTTATAAAATTTAGGGAACCCAAATGACTGTTATATATATGACCATTTGAATAGTAATTTGTCTATTAGAATAGTAATATGACTATTGGAATGGTAATATGACTGTTAGGGTTAGTAAACTGACAGTTGGAATACTATCCTCACCTATGGGAGAGTAAAATAATATATTTATCTTATAAAACTAAAATATGACATATTTATATTATGAAACAAGTAAATAAATGTTTAAAAATGATAAAATAAGTATGTGAATTTTTATAAAACATAAATATTTTATTTACATTTTTATAAAACATATAATGATTTAAAAGAAAGTTTATTATCATAAATTGGTTTTATAAATTGATATTAAGTTTTATTATAGTGATAATATAATTTTATGAGACCATAATTATTTTTTCAAATGGTTATAAAATTGGTCATAATATTAAAATTGGCAATTTTCAATTAAATAAGGATTTTAATTAAAAAATAATTTTATCATATTTAAAAAATTATTTTCATAAAATGGATTTAATTATTTAATCTAAAATTAAAAAAATGGTTGGGTTGATTTTTTTATTTTTCTAAAATATTTGAGTATTTTTTGAATAGTGAAATACAACAAAATATAGTAATTTGAAAAATATGAAAAATAAATGAAAAAATGAGTCATGGATGATGTAAGTGACCATTATATGGACCTAACATGCACTAATTTCTGTATATATTCACCCTACTTATCACCATTGGTAGTCTTGAGGCAAAGTAATAAACATATGAATATAATATCCAAAAACACTCCTCTCCTCCCCTTAAAAACACCACTCTCACCACCCATTCTTTTTACACCTTCTAAGCCTTGGAACTTACCCAAACTATACCAAAATATCCCCTAATCTCTCTCCAAATTTCTCTATAATTTTCTTTCTTATAAAAATTCAAACACAAGGTTACTTAAATGGAATCATAACAAGTTACAACCAAAATAAGGGGAAAATTCTCAACTAAACCTCTTTCAATTTTATTCTTCTTCTACCACCCCATATGTTTTCCATCCACAAATATATAATTACATCAATAATCTAAATATAATGATAATTTTTTATTATAGTGTAATATCTATCTTCTACCCTCCCTTAATTTGATTCTAAAATGAAAATATTTTTCAAAATATGGTTAGTTTACTAGCTCCATGAACAATGCACTTCGGTTTTCACCATCAACTTCAAGGATGGTTATAGAAATATTATTATGGTAAAATAAGATTATAATAAGCATAATATAACTTATTTTATGATTCTATAATTTATTAATAGAATTTTAATTAAATAAAAAAATATAACTCATGATGGCTGGTAAAACCATCTAAATGAACTTAGCATATAACGATAACAATTATATTAAATAAATAATCCATGTGCCATAACACATATAGATATTTGGGAATATTTAAATTTATATAAGGAAATTAGTATCATATAATTTCAATTATATATTTTTAGTCCCATTTGAAATTAACTTCCATAATTATCCACAAGTGATTCGACCTTGGAACCATGAAACTAACTCCCTCATAAAAACAAAATTCAACTTGATGTCTCATTGAAATAGTTGTAAATAAACATAATATAATAATTGTGAATAAAATATATATTTAAAAGGTTCTTAATTAAGTAAATATAGGATCAAATTTTATTATTCAGGATGTTATGTGCAAGAGCATAATGATTCTGGACCTAAGGCAAAGGATTTCACTGAACCACCCTGTTTTATTTGGGTTATGATTTCTCTCTCATTAATCCAATTTATCTCGCTTTTATTCTTACGTACTTCTTATATATTATGCATATATGTCCTAAACATATATAACTAGTTTAATTTACTCTTCATTTATGAGTATATACATGTTTTAAAGGTTCCCTTCTCAATTTTATTTGATAAGAAAACTCAATTAAAGGAAAATTCTCTATTTCTTACCCCATTTCAAGTACCACTCCATAAATTGTTTTCAACCATACATGTTTTCTAAAATTTATCATTATATTATGGAAATTTTTTTTGTCCAATTCTTGTTTTATGGAAATTAATATGCTTTTTCCCATATTTAAAGACTCTGCCATTTTACTTAAACCCTGCTGAAGTGGTATATTCTCAAAGTTACCTATCCACTCTTTTTAACATATCCACTTAAAGTGGATATAATTTTTCATTATCTATGCTTATTTTTCACCTATTAACATCCAAGAATGTTTTAAAACCTTATTTCATGAAAACTAATATGATATTAAATATATTTATTTTAAAACCCCAAGATTTTATGGTATGTCTCTTTTTAAATTTAATTTCATCAACAACATAGGTTTCACATAACACCAAGCTTAAACAAACAATGATATACAACTAAATATCATTATTTTAAAATGGCCATTATAACCAAACCATTAAATTGGTGAGAATGAATAATATTAATTAAATTTATATATTATATATTTAATTAAACATTTTTACATTCATCCAAATGATTTTATAGGAATAATATAAGAATGAATAAAATTTTACACATTAAAAGGCTATATTTTTCTAAAGGTTGTTTTACTATCTTTTAGTGGAACACTTATTTTAATACTAATTTTTGACAATTTTATAAATTATATTGAACAAAAAAACCTCATTTTTAAAATCCTAATTTTAATATTATCTTAGGGTGAAACTTTGGTATTGTTTTGAAAATATTTAATTTTCAGGTGAATAGTGAAAAATCCTGATTTTTATAAAATTTTCATTTTCATTATATTAATAATATATTTATGATTTGAATATTAACATCACTTATTAAATTATAAATAAAATTTTGGTGTCTTATAATTGGTAATATAATATATCTATTTCATGGAATAAGTAAATAAATGTAACACTCTAAGATTTGATAGTAAGTTATATTCTTTCAAGTAATTCAATAACTTGCGCTATACGCAACACCGAGTTCGAGCGCACCATGACTTATCAAACTAACCGTTAAAAAAAGAAGTTATGAATAGTATTAAATGAATTTTGAATTTTATACACTCCATATAATTTTATAATCTATATTATGTGTTTCTTAGACATAATATAAGAACAAATTCATTTTTTCAGATAAAAGAAGTATTTTTCAAAAAATGCAATTTTACCACCTTTTAAGGGAAAACCATTTTTAAAACCAATATTTGACACTTTTATGTATTCAATTTAATGAATTTAAACTCTTCTTTAGAATTTGGACATAAAAAATTTATTTTGGATAAATTTTTGGTACTTTTCTAATAACTTTCATATTTTGATGAATACTGAAAAATACTAAATTTTAATTGAAAACAAATTCTTTAATTGAAACAATTTATAGTGTTAAATTATGAATTTTAATGGTTTAAAAGTATAATTAGATTATATTTTTATCATTTAATACAATGTAGGTCATTATATGTAATTTCACAATTAAATTTGACATAAACACATGTCAATCTTTTGATAGTTTTTACTTTTTAAAAACCCTCTTTTAGGTTTTTACAACGGGAATTAATTTTAAATTAATTAATGAAACTTATATGTTTTGAATTTAGTAAAATAGAATAAATTTTTAAATTCAAAATATCAAAATTATCTTAGGGTAAAGTTTTGATATTTTTCTAAAAACATTCAATTTTTAATGAATAGTGAAAAACACTATGTTACAGTTTAAAACCAACATTTTATTTAAATAATTATTTATTTTATTTAAATTTATTTTAAGTAAAAATAGATATATAATACCTATTATATTTCAATTTTTTAAAGACCCAGAATTTTCATGTAATTTCATTTATTTATATGGGAATTGTATTAGTCTGCGAAACTTGACAGCACATGATTCCAAGGCTCGGAGTGCTCAGAATGATCCGTTGAAGTTTTGTTAAGCTTAAATTAATGCATGTAAGTAATTTTCTTGAAAAAGTGGAATAAATATTAAATGGTTACTCGGATCAAAAATCTGAGGGCACTGTTGCGCTCAAGATGGCGGGTTTACCCTAGGCATGACTTATGTTTAGTCGGTGCGGGCCTCCTGTGAGAAAACCCAAAAATGGCATAATTGTAAATAAAATAATTAAATAACATTATTTTATTTTTCAAATACTTATAACTCACAAATGGTACCTCAGATTAAAAATCTGAGACCACCACTGAACTCGTGAGGGTATGCTTTCTTTAAGATGATACTAACTTTGGTCAGCGCGGGCCACCAGAGAAAGTTAGTTTTTGGTCGTAAATAAAATAATTAAGTGACAATAATTTTATTGTAAAATTCATAACTTCTAAACAGTAACATGGATTGAAAATCCAAGAGTATCATTAGGTTCGTTGGGGCGTGTTTCACCTAGGTAGAGCCTAACCTCAACCTCAGTGGGTCGAGGGTGGCTGATAATAATTTTCCAAACTTTTTTTTTCAGGTACGTTCAGTAAACGCGTGAGCGAAGTTTTGTAACTTTTGAACCGGTGCTCAGAATTGAAATATGAGGGCATCGTTGAACTCGCATCACTGATTTTCACTTAAAGAGACCTTCACCTCAACTGTAGTAGGTCGAGGGTGTTTTTTAGTTTTTGGACTCTTCATGGGAGAGTTAAAAGAATAAAAATAAAATAAAATAAGACAACAATTCTTATTTTATTTTATTTGGAACCTAATTATGGGATTTTGGTGGTGGGGACCACCCGAACCTTGAACTCCCTCATGAATGTGAGATTAATCTTGGTTTCTATCCTCCCAAATTAATTATTCCAACTCCAACATAATTAATGTTCCAACTCTATGTTTTAAGTTAATAAACCCAATATTATTAATTTGGCACTGAACCTCTTGCGAGAAGAGAATTGGAAGAGGAGATGAGGCTTTGGATAACCCTTGGAGAAATATCCTCCAATGAAGAACCACTCCGAACAAAGAACGGTGATGACGCTCGAGCCCAAATTGGGAGCGTCTTGCGGGGGTGACGAACGCCGACAACACCACCATCATCGACTTCATCTTGTTCCTTGCGCCACCTCCATCGACGATCGAGGTAGGGGTTTTTATATATGTTTGAATTTTTTTTATTGATTCTTAATATCCTAAATTCACGATGACGATGGCCAAATGAACATGTCCATTGTCCCTCACATAAATCATGCTCGTATTTCTTTTTATTCTTCACGCTTTCTTCGTGCGTTCTTCAATGCCTAATATTTATTGGCGATGGAAACAAAGAGTTTTGTTGAGTGTGATATATGGATGTTAAGCCCTCAATGCAAGGATCGCAAATATGCAATCGTTTAATTTTTCGGGCTTGGAACGAAGCCGCAATGGCTTGCGGAAGGAGGCGGCCAAATATTTATTAACGCTGGAAACGAAATATTCTGTTGAGCGCGACATATGGATGTGGAGATCTTGACCTGAGGATCATGAATATGTGATCATTTTATTTATAGGGCATTGAATGAAAATGAAGTGACCCACGGAAGGGGGAGACGCGATGGTGTGATTCTGATATAGGTCCGACTCCTAGAGAGACATGTTGTTCGATGTACAGTGGTGGTTGGCATGGCACAGGGAGAGCAAGGCAGTGCGGTGAAGGCTGTCTGGGAGTGTATGGCGAGTCTGAGGTGGATTCAGCTGGTAGTCTAGGTGCGCAGCAGGTGGCGGGGTACGAGACAGTTGAGGTGGTCGTGTCGTTATGGTTTAGGAGGAGAAGAAAATGTGAAAGTATATGTTAGATTGGAGAGAGAGAAAAAAAACTAAAATTCAATAATGTTAAAATAATAAAAAGAAAATAAGAAAATGGAGTGTTTATTTTCGGCACGATGCAAGGGCTCCAAGCATGATTGATTTTGGAGATAAGGATATGCAATTAAATAAGTAATTAATAATAATATGAAAATATTATTATTATTACTTTGGATGATAAAACACCTTTTTGTCCGCGATTTCTCCATGCGACCTCGAATTGATGAACCGTCTGCGATAGTACGACCCTGACTCTGAGACGGACATTCCGATTCCAATATTGGATGTATTATTCAGGTTTTTTGATCGGGTACCCCAAAAAATCAAATAATAATAATATATTATTATTAAATCTTCGACCCTACATAACTCCTGTGTGCGACGTCCGATTGACTTACTGTCTATGGTAAAGTGATCCTATAATTAAGATGGTCAATTTAAGTCTAATGTTGAATATTAAATTCTGGTTTGTGACTCGGGTTCACGAAACACACAATAATATTATTATTTTTTCAGGATATTTTATTCGACATATCTCCCTCATATAGTGTCGAAATGATGAACCGTTTGTGGCACTAGAAACTTTGGATCGAGATAGTCCTTTTGGTATACCCCAATAGAGTTCGGGGTATAGTTGAGTTACAATCAGTTTGGATTGTACACGAATCCAACCGAGCCCCCCAGGATGAAAAGGTTAATAACTAACAGATCGGGCGTCCGATTAACGCGTCATCTATTGAGTTGAGACCCCTATGACATGGCAGTCCTTTAAGATACTTCTACTCGGGACTTTGTGACAGTTGGATGGAGTTTTACTAGTAGCTCATGAGGTGGATCCTTTAAGAGGCGAGCGGACATAGTAAGAAGACCTAGTAGTTGGCAGTGAGGCGTAGGTTGGAGATAGAACATACGGAGGTTAGTACCGAGCAATCCTATGTGGGTCAGATTATGTGTGGTTTAGCACTCAGTGATCCAGTGTGGGTCAGCGCATATCGATCCTGTGTGAGTCAAATCCTGTGTGGGTCAGCCCTCAGTGATCCTGTGTGGGTTAGCGCATACCGATCCTGTGTGGGTCAGATCCTGTGTGGATCATTGTGGGGGTTAGTACATATCAATCCTGTGTGGTTCAGACTCTGTATGGTCAGAAGTAGTGCCTCTTGACTGAATAAGATTATCTAGCTTCACGACTAATCAAATATACTTCTACACTTCACTGAAATTCTGGTTTGAGCTGAGTCAATGACTTTTGTGTTTTCCTCATGATTGAGATGGGTTACTAGATAACTTAAGTATATGTATGGGCATATACCTAAGTAATGGTTATCCGTTGATTTCATACTTTGTGGTTTATCCTTGTTGTATTTAGTGAGACCTTGAGGGTCTCAGAGTCTCTACTGATTATCGTTATACTCACCCCTGCACGGGCTATGCCTGCACCTCGTTGTGTTGGTTGCAGAAGAAGGAAATTACTGACTGAGGCAGAGAGTAGCAGGACTGGATGGTACCCGGAGGTGGACCACTTGGAGTGACGGTGCACGGAGCAGATGGATGGATGTGGAGTGTCGAGGAGACCATCTTCACCTACCCTTCAGGTAGGAACCCCAGAGGATGACCCAGTAGCTGCTTTACTTGTTTTTAGTTGTACTTGCTTTCAGTTGTACATGTACTTAACTGTTTGGCATGTATTTCCAGCTCCTTTTACTTTCTAGCACTTCTCCTATATACAGTATTGCTTAGTGTTTTTTCTTCTACTTGTGTACTCTGATTGTGTGTGTTTACTTTTTATAAAGGCAATGCCTTACCAACTTAGATATTTACGCCTTTGGTGCTAGTCTCCAGCCCCTGGCTTATGGAAGGTGGGCTTGGGGTAGTCACAGCATGGGCCCTGAGGATGGGTCATGACAATTTTAATTCATTGGAGTCATTTTATAATAAAATTTTCTGTATAAAATTTTATTGAACTTTTTACTGTCTTTTACCCACCATCTAGGAGCATTTACAAATTTGCATAAAAATTAATTTTACTACTTCTATGAGTTAAATTTCAAAAATCCGAGTGACACGGTTGATATCAGTAAGTAAAATGTGGTTCAATAAGATGAAAATAATTGTTGGTGAATAGTAACTTTTGTCTTTTATTTACCACGGTTAAAAGTAAATAGGGTAATTGAGGGTAAAAATGATATTATAATTACCCTAAAACATGTCCTAATTCTATTGTATAAGTTTAATTAGACCAAAACCAACCTTAGGAATAAAATGTGATCCTTTTGGTTCACTTGGATTAGATTAGAACATTTATTATTATTTTATTTAAAGAAGAGTTAAAAGTGTTAAATTCAAAGTTTAATAACTAATATATTTTTAATAGAGGGTTATACATAATATAAATTTGAATATAAATATTAATTATAAATATAAAGATATTTCCTACATAATAGTATTTTATTTATAATTTTTAAACATTAAATAATTAAATTTATTTATGACACAATGATGATGCACTAATTACCTTATTAATGAATTATTAAAATATTTAATATAATAAATATCCAAATAAATGTAATTTGAGACTTTTGATGAATTACACTAATTTTCTAGGTTAATATGACATTTTAGGGTTGATTAAATATTTTTTATCCAAGTAATCATGCTGTTATGATTTTCACAAAAACCAAATACTAAATATTCCCAAATTGACATAATTGAGTTTTTAAAACAAATACTATATTTTTAATTGATATAATATTACTAAAAATCTGAGGATCGGCCAAAGGAATTAAGTAATTCTATATATATTAATAATTAACCACTTGGGGTTCACTTGGATTGTTATAGTAAGTTATTAACCATATAATATAAAAATACAAAGAGACATGGTAAATGTTAAACTATTTAACTAAGAGTTGACTCTAAAAGATAATGTTAATATAGTGACCTAAACCAATCTAAAAACTATTGGTTGAGAGGACTTCAACCCATCCCCACCTTATCCTAGAAATAAATCATTTTAGAGCCATTATAAACTGAAAATGATTTTATTATAAAATAACATTTCAAGTTTTTCCTAAATTGACCCTCACCTCTCTTATAAAAGGGTACTTCCCCTTATCTTAATTTAACACCTCCAAAGACATTTTGATCAGAAAAACCTGCCAAAATATCCTCCCTACTCTCCTCCCTTCATCCTATAGGCCTTAATTTTTTCATAAAGCCAATTTAAAGATCCCTTTTGATCAAATCAAAAGAAAGAACTCGAAGAAGAGGTAAATATTTCATCACATCTTTCAAGTTCTTTTCTTATTCCACTTCCTCTTTCATTGTTGTTTTCATTATAAAATAATAAATCAAGTATATTATATATATTATGATGTTATTATAAGAATTTTATAACCATATTTATTATTTTATCCATCATATGAATGACAAATTCACCTTACGTGCGTACGTATGGCTTACCGTCTCCACGTCATGGTGTAGTTTGTTATTCAAACACTTAATTATTTGGATGGGTATAATAATGAGTATAACTGATGTAAAAAATAAATATAACATTTTAATGATTATATATATATGATATACCATCCAATTATATACGCTTTCACCATCAATATAATGATATTGTCGCTCGTGCGTACGCACGGATTACCGTCTCCACGAACGCGATGAGATTCATTCCCCATCATAATCATTCAAGAATAATTTTAATTTTAGGATTAAAAATAATTTTTATTAACTTAATATCATTATGGATATGAATAAAATACTTCCTATCTATAACAAACATGGCTTACGTAACTGACCATATAAAGGAAAACAGATCAGTTAACACCTGAAACGATGATACTACTATGATATTATTAAAAAAGAAATATTATAGGACCATATATGATATCATATTTATGTATATAGTTCCACTATAATTTAATAACAATTATTTAACTATTATACAAGAAGTTAACGCACCCTCGACCAAGGAAAAGAACAAGGTAAGGGGCTTTCATCTCACTTATTATTCCCATGAGATTCGTGCTATATTTCCACTATTTCCTTTTTTGCAGTGTATGTACTGCCCATTATTGTATTATTTGGGTAATATAATTCAATTTATGGGTATTTACATCTTAATTTTATGATACTTCTTTCATGGGTAGTATGTTTCGTATGTTACCATATCGGTAAGGGAATTTCAAATTTTAATTTCCACTCATTAGGCTTTACGCATACTTCATTGATTATTTTAATTCAAGATTATGTGTGGAATCATTATTTATTAATTATTTAGTAATATCCACTCCCATTTTCTATGGATATACCTTTGATACATATAATTACTCCATTGAAAAATTCACATTCCATTGATATGAACTTTTGAAGGGAAATCTTAACTCAATTTTCATTCATTGACTTAAACATCCAAGTCATTGGTTTTGTTTTTACAAGAGTATGTGTGAATGTAAACTAATTGATTTGCACTGAATATCCAATTATATTGAGTGTATTTATATTTGTCACGCATAATTATTTCATTTATTTCTTGTTAATATAAGGATACTGTCTTTGTAAGGTATTTCATCTCAATTTACATTCCTTTGAGTCCTCTTTGTCGTTATGCACCAATTCATTTTTATATGATGTATATACTATCCTTTGACATATTATATCATGAATTAATTTATTCTCATGATATTATAATGTTTTTATTAATTTTATTCCTCAATTACTTGTATTCAAGCATATCTTTTTTCGTTAGGAACTTTTTAACTAAAATATTATTTTAAATATTTTAAATATTTATTCTTCACAACATTTCTTATTAATATCCATGTTTAAAAAATGGTTTTAAGCATTTATTTATATGGAAATGAATGTTTTGAAATCAAAATTCCTTTTAAAAGTTTCAAAGTGGTATAGGACACTTTGATTCAAAAATCTTTTTTAAATGACTTCTTTGATAAATAGTGTGACATTTAAATGTTTTCAAGAAAAAGGGGATATTTATCTCAAATAGTTTTAATGACTATTTTCATCTATGTAAATATCCTTCAGTGAATTTATTATTTATTGAGGTTGATTTATTATAATACAATCATATATATTGTATTGAATGAGTTATGTTTGACTGTGGATGTGCTATTTTCATGCCCTTCATGGTTTTTGGTTAAAATATTGAAATTTCGTATGCTAGTTTTATTACAAATGTTTAGATTATGATTCAAACTTTTTATATGAGGAATGAATTGGACTTATTAAGTGAAGGGTGGAGCCTGCTATAGCTCCTCGATGCATCAGTAGGTTTCATGAGACAATTAGACGTGGAATTGGCCGAGGCCTTTCCCAATTTGATTTATGGTTTTGGTCGAGGCATAAATCATTTTTAGAAGTCTTGGCCGAGGCCTTGACAAGATGTTTCAGAATTTCTTGCATTATTCTTTCCATCATTATGAAATTGGGTATTGATATTACATGTGATTATTTGACTATTAGAATTTCCTTGTGAATAAGTAAATGGAATTATTTGATTTATCTTTTCCATATTATGCTAAATTTTATGTTTAAAAGGATTATGTTCTAGTCTATACATTGCCTTAAATGATTATTCTTATTTATAAAAGTTTCTACTATATTATTATCATTACTGAGCATTTGAGATCACCCCTTTATTATGTTTTATTTTTCCCAGTATTCAAAGAAGTATATTATGATTAACCTGTAGGAATAGGCTAAGGGATATGAGAGTGTTCAAAGGGGACAAAATGTTGTTTTTTTATTTCATGGTGTAATGTAAAACCTATGTATGTATGTAGTACTTCCAAGGCTACAAAACTGATTAGTCTTTTGGGACATTATTCCTTGTATCATTCCAATGTTATGTAATAATGTACTAATTCTGGGTAACTGGTGTCGGGGCGTTACAGTTGGTATCAGGGGAAGTTTAGTACAAACCCTAGAAGATATATTTAGAAAAAATCTAATTATAAAACACTACCCTAAGATAGACTTTGAGGATTAGTATAGAAGAATGTCTATAAATTTTGGTAATCTAAATATTATGTGTGTTTTTCAAGCAATACATCCCTGTCTGGATACGAGCAGGTAGAGGCGGCTCCGGCACAGATGTACTTAGGAGTGAAAACACCGACAAGAAGTTTTGGGCTAGAACTGGGGTATCTTGGTACACGAAAACGGTCCTTCCTTCACTCTTGGTTATGAAAATCTTGGGGGATATTCTTAAGATAATTCACATTTTATTTACAAACCGATTTGATGGATTTTAATATAAGTTGAGAATAAATAACCTTGGTTAATCTTAAGGTGTTTTAGACTAAAAATAAGGTGTTATGATATTCTCTAAATGATTTTATGACTCACACTATGCATTCTTGTGTTAGTAAATGGATGGATTCCAAGTAAGTTATATTAAAATTGAACATGATGTACAAGGTGGGCACAGTGGTGGATAGTAACTTTTGAATTTTATTTACCACAATTAAAAGTAAATAGGGTAATTAAGGGTAAAAATGATATTATAATTGCCCTAAAACATCTCATAATTCTATTTTATAAGTGTTATTCCACCAAAAACAACCTTAAGAATAAAATATGATCTTTTTGGTCTACTTGGATTAGATTAGGGAATTTATTATTATTTTATTTAAAGAAGAGTTAAAAGTGTTAAATTCAATGTTTAATAACTAATACATTTTTAATACAGGTTTATACATAAGATAAATTCGACTATAAATATTAATTATAAAGATAAAAATATTTCCTACATAACTGTATTTTATTTGTAAATTTTAGATACTAAATAATTAAATTTATTTATGACACAATGATGATGTAGTGATTACCCGATTAATGAAAGATTAAAATAATTGATATTACAAATATCCAAATAAATATAATTTGAGACTTTTGATGAATTTAAATAATTTTCTAGGTTAACATGACATTTTAGGGTTGATTAAATAATTTTTTTGGAAGTAATCATTCGGTTATTATTTTCACAAAAAACAAATACAAAAATAGTGTCCAAATTGACATAATTGAGTTTTTAAAACAAATACTATATTATTAATTGATATAATATTACTAAAAATATAATGCTTGACCAAAGCACTTAGATAAGGTTATATATATTAATAATGAAACACTTGGGGTCCGATTGTCTTGTTATAATATGTTTATTAACCATATAATATAAAAACACAAAGAGACATGGTAAATGTTAAACTATTTAACTAAGAGTTAAATTTAAACGATAAGGTTAATATGGTGACCTAAACTAGTCTAAAACCTATTGGTTGAGAGGTTTTTAACCCATCCCCACCTTATATTCGAAATAAATCATTTTTGAGCCATTATAAACCAAAAAAGATTTTATTATAAAATAATATTTCAAGCTTTTCCTAAAGTGGCCCTCACCTCTCTTATAAAAGAGTACTTCCCCTTCTCTTAATATCACACCTCCAAAGCCATTTGGATCATCCAAAACCTACCCAAATATCCTTCCAAATTTACTCCATTCATCCTAGAGGCCTTCATTTGGTTATAAAGCCATCCTACGAATCCCTTTTGATCAAATCAAAATGAAGAATCTGAAGAAGAGGTAAATATTTCATCACAACTTTCAAGTTATTATCTTCTTACACTTTCTATTTCATTGTTGTTTCCATTATAAATGAATAAATATTTTATATTGTATATACTTTTATGTTATTGTAAAAAAATTTAAACCCTATTTATTATTTTATCCATCATATGAATGACAAAGTCACCATAGGTGCGTACGTACGGCTTACCGTCTCCACGTCGTGGTGTAATTTGTTATTCAAACACTTCATTATTTGGATGGGTATAATAATGAGTATAACTGAATTAAATAATAAATATAACATGTTAATGATTTTTTATATATGATATACCATCCAATTACATATGATTTCACCATCAATATAATGATATCATCGCTCGTGCGTACGTACGGATTACCGTCTCCTCGAACATGATGAGATTCATTCTCCATCATAATCATTCAAGAATAATTTTCATTTTATGATTAAAAATAATGTTTAATAACTTAATATAATTCTGTATATAAATAAAATGCATCCTATCCATAACAAACATGGCTTACATAACTGATCATATAAAGGAAAATAGATCAGTTAACACCCAAAACAATGATACTACTAAAATATTATTAACAAAGTAATATTAGAGGATCATCTATGATATCATATTTATGTATATAGTTGTTTTATAATTAAATAACAATTATTTAAATATCATATAGTAGGTTAATATACCCTCAACCGAGGAAAAGTACAAGGTTAGGGGTTTTTATCTTACTTTTTATTCCCGTGAGATTCGTGCTATATTGACACTATTTCCTTTTGTGTGGGGTATGTACTGCCCATGATTGTATTATTTGTATAATATAATTTAATTTATGGGTATTAAATCTTCATTGAATGATACTTATTTCATGGGGTTTATGTTTTTTAAGTTACCAAATCGGTAAGGGAATTTCAAATTTCAATTTCCACTCATTGGGCTTTATGCATACTTCTTTGATTATTTTACATCAAGATTATGCATGGAATAACAATTTATTATTTATGTAGTAATATACACTCCCCTTTTCTGTGGGTATACCTTTTATACATATAATCAATCCATTTATAAATTCACATTCTATTGATATGAACTTTTAAAGGGAAATATTAACTCAATTTCCATTCATTGAGTTAAACACCCAAGTCATTGGTTTTGTTTTTACAAGAATATGTGTGAATGTAACCTGATTGATTTACACTGAATATCCAATTATATTGACTATATTTATATTTTTCACACAAAATTATTTCATTTATTTATCCTTAATCTAAGGATACAATCTTTATAAGGTATTTTGTCTCGATTTACATTCCTTTGAGACCTCTTTGTCGTTATGCTCCAATTCACATTTATATGGTGTATATACTATCCTTTGACATATTATATCATGAATCCCTTTATTCTCATGATATTATAATGTTTTGATTAATTTTATTCCTCAATTACTTGAATTCAAGCATATATTATTTGGTTAGTAACTCTTTAACTAAAATATTGTTTTAAATGTTTTAAATATTTATTCTTCCAAATCTTTCTCATTAATGTCCATGTTTTAAAAATGGTTTTAAGTATTTATTTATATGTACATGAATATTTTGAAATCAAAATTCCTTTTAAAAATTTCAAATTGTATGGGACATTTTGATTCAAAAATCTCTTTTAAACGACTTCTTTGATAAATAGTGTGACATTTAAATGTTTTCAAGAAGAAGGGGATATTTATCTCAAATAGTTTTAATGACTATTTTTATCTATGTCAATATTCTTAAGTGTATTTTATTATTGATTGAGGTTGATTTATTATAATACAATAATATATAATGTATTGAATGAGTTATGTTTGACTGTGGATTTTCTATTTTTATGCCATTCATGGTTTTTGGTTAAAATATTGACATTTCATATGCTAGTTTTAATACGAATGTTAAGATTATGTTTCAACCTTTTCATATAAGGAATGAATATGACTTAGTAAGTGATGGGTGGAGCTCGCTATAACTCCTCGATGCATCAGTAAGTATCATGATACAATTAGACCTGGAATTGTACAAGGCCCTTCTCAATTTGATATATGGTTTTGAACGAGGCCTAAATCATTTTTAGACGTCTTGGACGAGGCCTTGACAAGATGTTTCAGAATGTCCGACATTATGCATTCCATCATTATGAAATTGGCTATTGATATTACATGTGATTATTCGACTAGTAGAATATCCATGTGAGTAAGTAAATTGAATTATTTGATTTATCTTTTCCATATTATGCTAAAGTTTAAGTTTTATTGGCTTGTGTCCTAGTATTATACATTGCCATAAATGTTTATTCTTATTTATGACAGTTTCCGCTATATTGTTATCCTTACTGAGCATTTGATCTCACCCATTTCTTATGTTTTATTTTTCCCAAGATGAAAATAAGTGTACTACGATTAACCTACAGAAATAGGCTAAGGTATATAAGAGTGCTCAAAGGGAACACAATGTTGTTTTTTTATTTCATGGTGTAATGTAAAACTTATGTATGTATCTATTACTTCCAAGGATACTAAACTGATCGGTATTTTCGGACATTATTACTTGTATCATTCCAATGTTATGTAATAATGAACCGATTTTGGGTAACTGGGGTTGGGGCGTTACAGTTGGCACTACCACAAAAACAATTTTTCACAGCGCCCCCCCTTTATCAGCACTTTTTTTAAAAGCACTGATAAAGGGTCGACTTCAAAAAAAATTAAAAAATATATTAATATATTAATATATAAATATAGTTATATTGATATATAAATATAATATATAATTTTTAAATATATTTTAGATAAGTATAAATGTACATTTACACTTAATATACTTAATATATAAGATATTTTGTGAAAATGGATTCTTCAAAAATTAAAAAAGTATTTTAATTAATAATTTTTTAATTATTATAGAGTAATAGTCATTTAATAACAATTTGAAGACTAAAAAAATTAAAAAAGATCCAAAATATGTTGAAAATGCAACTCAAACTTCAAACGAACATAACATTTGATCCGGGTGTCCGTTTGAGCTCTACCACATATCAAATCGAATCCTGTGACGAGCTCTACTTCGCAGTGACCTGGGGGACTTGGTCAAGGGATTTTCAAGTCCAAAAGTGGCTTAGAAGTCCTCCAAAACTGAGTTTTTAGTCGGGGTACCCCGATTTTTTAATATTTTGTGGATTTTCAGCCTCGTTTAACGGGGGTGTTATTGGCTTTTTTGGTGGGGTCCGAATTTATTCCAAGGTATTACATTCATATTGATATTATGTCTTCGAAATTTCATCATTTTTTATAATTAACTGCTATTTATAATCAAATATATAACTATATGTACATATTTTTTTTATATTCACACCTAAAAATTTAATTATAAATATAAATAATAAAATATATTTACATATAAAATATATTAGCTTTATCTAAATAACCACTAACATCCATTTTATTTAAAATACAAATATATGAATATTTATATACCTATTTATTAATCTAACTATATATATATATTAATCTAGCTATATATATATTAATCTAACTATATATATATATTAATATAATAACTATATATATATTAATATAACTACATATATATATATATATATATTAGTATTACTATAAATATATATATTAATATCACTATAAATATATATATTAATATCACTATATATATATATTAATATAACTATATATATATATTAATATAACTATAACTATATATATTAATATAACTATATATATTAATATAAATATATATTACTATAAGAATAAATATATCTATATATATATCATGAATTTGAAGACAAATCAAAATAGATTAGTGGAAAAGGATTAGGCGCGCAGGGGGGAGGTCTCGAGCTCAAATCCTGGTGGTGGCAGGGATGCGCGCGCATGAGAGAATATAGCAGCAAGCACTGTTAAAGGTTTAAGGGGGTGCGTGGCGTGCTGTACAAGGGAAGAAAAGTTCTGTAAAAGGGGGGATCAAGGGATATAAAAGTCCCCCCGATTGGCAGTATTTTTTAATTTTTTTTTAAATTTTTTTAAATTTTTTTAAATTTGTTTAACTTTTATCAGCGCTTTTAAAAAAGCGCTGATAAAGGGGTCCTTTATCAGTGCTAAAATTAAATCACTGATAAAGGAAGTGCTAATATAGGGGTCTTCTATTCGTGGTAAAATAAAGCGATGATAAAGGACCCTTTTATTAGCACTTTTTTGTAGCGCTGATAAAAGACCCCTTTTATCAGCGATTTTTTTAGTGCTGATAAAAGGGGTCTTTATCAGTGCTTTTTGGAGCATTGATAAAGGGGACCCCCTATCTTCGCCGGCTTTATCAGCTCTTTTTCTAGCACTGATAAAGGTCATTTTTAGCACTGATAAAGGCCGTATTTGTAGTAGTGTGGTATCAAAGGAAGTTTAGTACAAACCTTAGAAGCTAGATTTAGAAAAAACTCTAATTAAAAAACACTACCCTAAGATAGTCTTTGAGGATTAGTATGTAAGAACATTCAAAATTTTGGTAATGTAAATATTATGTGGGTTTTACAAGAAATACATCTCTGTCTGAATACGAGCAGGTAGAGGCGGCTCTTGCATAGATCTACCTAGGATTGAAAACTCAGACAAGGACTTTTGGGATTAAGCCAAGGTATTCCGGTACACAACAACATGCCTTGTTGAACTCTTGGTTACGACACTCCTAGGGGATATGCTTAGGATAATTCACATTTTATTTACAAACTGATTTGATAGATTTTAATATAAGTTGAGAATAAATAACCTTGGTTAATAATAATGTGTTTTAGATTGAAAATAAGGGGTTATGATATTCTCAAAATGATTTTATGACTCACACTATGCTTTCTTGTGTTTGTCAATGGATGGATTCCAAGGATTTCATAGTAACATTTAACATGATGTAAAATGTTGGCATGGTGGTGGAAATGAGAAACATAATGGAATGTTGATAGGTGTAAAAGATATCGTGTTCACGCCGAATCAGTTTTCCAAAAATATGATGAACAACATATATATTAACTAACTCTCAGACTCAACAAAGAAGAGAAAGGCGGTGAATGATAAGAGCTCCAGCAGTGGAGAACATGGAGAAAATAAAGCTCAATTTCCATCATACTGGAAATGTGGAAGGAGGAACCTAGGAAAGTGTCTCAATGGAACAAATAAATTCTTTATGTGTGGGAAAGAAGGACATAAAGTAAAGAATTACTGAGAAAAAATGAAGAGTACTATGGAAGAAAATAAAAATGATCCCAATAATCCATTTATAGTCATTTTCTATAAATGTAGGGGACTTAAGCATTACCCAAGTGAATTCCCTATTCTATAGGATAACCTCTTGGTCAAGGAAGAACCTATGTGTAAATAAATGGATGGAGAAATGTTTAAAAGTATTAGTGCTTTTGTTGATGGGATTACTTTTGAAGCCTTTCTCTTGTATGTGTAACCCTATAGTTTGTTATGTGAAAATGTTATTTTAGGAAGAATTATCTTTTCTATTGTTGATATAGGTATAAATAACCATTTGGGTTTATACGATACTTGAATTTGAGGCAATTACAAGTTATTAAACTTTGGGATGAAAATGTGAGGTATGAGATAACATTTTGGATTAAATTATCTTATGGTTATTTTGAAGAATTTATCTTATTTTCGGAATGTTATAAAATATTGTTTTTTTAAAATGGAAAACACACAGACTGTGTGAAAACACATCGTGTCGGAAAAAGCTGTGGAAATCAAACCCACAACCAGAGTGGGATTGGAATGTATTGCCTACCACTGGACTATGTGATGTCTCTGGTTAGTGTGGAAAATTATATTTAGTTAAATGATTTTATTGATCAATAATAATTTGATTTTGGATCTTATGCCTTATCAAATTGATATCCTTAGTATAGGAAAATGATTTGGTGATTAAGTGATAAATGTTATTTTGGAAAATGTTCGCTCTGTTGGGAACACTATATGCATAAGGAAAAGAGAATACTATGAGATTTCATTTGAGGAGTAATGGTGGATTCTTATATATATTTTTATTGTGGATTTATAGATATTTGGGTTATTTATGGAAATGAATAACCTATCATAGAGAATATGTGATTAGGTTAATTAATTTTAAGTATTTTACTTTAAGAGTAGTCTATGTTATTTGGAGATACAATTTAAAGTGGAAGACTACGTAATAAAATTCTTCTATGTTTTGCGTTTCAATATTAGTTTGGATTATACTGAATGATTTTAAGGACAATTGTTTATTGAATAGTACTTACAGAAATTTGGGTATTGTTGGTTTAATTTTATAAATTAATATTAGTATTTCTTTCTCTAAAGGATTATCCTTTTTGGGGATCATCTAATATTGTACTAACCATTTTGGTTTTGGTTAATATCTAAAAGAAAGGGAAATATATAGTTTATCCTTTGTGATAATGTGATTCTCTATAAGTTTATTATAGTGATTCAGGTCTGACCAAGTCATCGTGAATACTCATCGTGTTAAAAAAGATGATTTAGTGGTAGAAATTTATTAAAGGATAAAACTATACTTAAATCGTAAGTATATCTCTTTATGTTCTTAGTCAATATCATAAATAAATTCCTCAACTTTATGAAATGGAACTTAAAAGAAAAAAATGTTGTCCATTTACTTTTCATACTAGGAAACTAATGACTGTTTATCTAATCATAAGTTTGTGGTTTTCTAGTTGTTAACTTTCTTCTGATCATGTTTTATATCACTCTCCATCAAATCTTGACATTTATTTTATCTTCCATATCCATGTTTTCTTACATTGAATCCTAGTATGGGTTATCTCATGTGACCTTTGTACTTCTCTTTCTTTATTTTCAAGTGATAGTTTTATTAACTCTTTTTTCAATGTGGGACTTTCAATGAAGTCCCATGCCCAATTTTAAAATTGAGAGGATGAAATTTCCAAAAGGCGGGATGAATGTAAAACCCCAAGATTTCATAGTAATATATTTTATTTAAAATGATTCAATAGCTTGCGCTATACGCAACACTGAATTCGAGCGCACCACGACATACCAAACTAGCCGTTCAAAAAGAAGTTATGAATAGTATTAACTAAATTTTAAATTTTATACACTCCATATAATTTTAGAATCTATATTATTTGTTTCTTAAACATAATATAAAAACAAATTCATTTTTTCAGATAAAAGAAGTATTTTTCAAAAAATAAAATTTTACCACCTTTTAATGGAAAACCCTTTTTAAAACCAATATTTGACACTTTTATGTATTCAATTTAATGAAATTAAATTCTTATTTAGAATTGGGACATAAAAAATTATTTTGGATAAATTTTTGGTACTTTTCTGATAACTTTCATATTTTGATGAATACTGAAAAATACTAAATTCAAATTGAAAATAACTTTTTTATTAGAAATAATTTATAGTGTTAAATTATGCATTTGAATGTTTTGGAAGTATAATTAGATTATATTTTTATCATTTAATACAATTTAGGTTATTATAAATAATTTCACATTTAAATTTGACATAAACAAATGTCAATCTTTTGATAGTTTTTACTTTTTTAAAACCAACTTTTCAGTTTTTACAACTGGAATTAATTTTAAATTAATTAATGAAAATTATATGTTTTTAATTTGGTAAAATAGAATTCATTTTTGAATTCATAATATCAAAATTAGATTAGGGTAAATTTTTGGTATTTTTCTGAAAACATTCAATTTTTTATGAATAGTAAAAAACACTACGTTATAGTTTAAAACTGGATTTTTATTTAAATAATTATTTATTTATTTTATATTTATTTTAAGTAAATATATATATATAATACCTATATAAGGTAAATTTAATTAATTTTAGTCATTTTATAATAAAATTAGATGTATAAAAGTTTATTGAATTTCTTTCGTCTTTTACCCACCTTCTAGGAACATTTACAAATTTGCATAAAACATAATTTTACCGCTTTTGTGTGTTGAATTTCAAAAATCCGAGAGACACGGTTGACATCAGTAAGTAAAATGTGGTTCAATAAGATGAAAATAATTTTTGGTGAATAGTAACTTTTGACTTTTATTTTCCACGGTTAAAAGTAAATAGGATAATTAAGGGTAAAAATGATATTATAATTACCCTAAAACGTGTCCTATTTATATTGGATAACTGTAATTCAACTAAAAACAACCTTAAGAATAAAATATGATCCTTTTGGTCCACTTATATTAGAATAGGGCATTTATTATTATTTTATTTAAAGAATAGTTAAAAGTGTTAAATTCAAAGTTTAATAACTTGTCCATTTTTAATATAGGGTTATACATAAGATAAATTCGACTATAAATATTCATTATAAAGATAAAAATGTTTCATACATAATGGTATTTTATTCATAATTTTTAGAAATTAAATAATTATATTTATTTATGACATAATGATGATGCCGTAATTACCGTATTAATGAAAGATTAAAATAATTGATATTATAAATATCCAAATAAATATAATATGAGGCTTGATGAATTACACTAATTTTATAGGTTAATATGACATTTTAGGGTTGATTAAATAATTTTTTTTCTAAGTAATCATGTTGTTATGATTTTCACAAAAACCAAATACTAAATAGTGTCAAAATTGACATAATTGAGTTTTTAAAACAAATACTATATTATTAATTGATATAATATTCCTAAAAATCTAAGGATCGGCCAAATGACTTAGATAAGGTTATATATATTAATAATTAATCACTTGTGGTTCTCTTTCCATGTTATAATAATTTTATTAACCATATAATATAAAAATACAAAGAGACATGGTAAATGTTAAACTATTTAACTAAGAGTTAAATATAAAAGATAAGGTTAATATGGTGACCTAAACCTATCTAAAATATACTAGTTGAGAAATTTTAGACTTATCCCCACCTTATCCTCTAAATATATCATTTTTAAGCCATTATAAACCGAAAATAATTTTATTATAAAATAATATTTCAAGCTATTCCTAAAGTGACCCTCACCTCTCTTATGAAAGGTTACTTCTTCTTATCTTACTTTAACACCTCCAAAGCCATTTTTATCCTCCAACCCCTACCCAAATATCCTCCCAACTTTTATTACTTCATCCTAGATTCCTTCATTTGGTCATAAATCCAACCTAAGGAGCCCTTTTGATCAAATAAAAAGGAAGAAGTCGAAGAAGAAGTAAATATTTCATCACATCTTTCATGTTTTTTTCTTCTTCTACTTCCTCTTTCTTTGTTGTTTACATTATAAAATAATAAATCCAGTATCTTAAATATACTATGATATTATTATAAAAATTATACAACCATATTTTTATTTTATCCATCATATGAATGATAGAGTCACCATAGGTGTGTACGTACGGCTTACCGTTTCCACGTCGTGGTGTAGTTTGTTATTCAAACACTTATTTATTTGGATGGGTATAATAATGAGTATAACTGATGTAAATAATAAATTTAAAATTTTAATTATTATTTATATATGATATACCATCCAATTACATACTATTTCACCATCAATATAATGATATTATCGCTCATGCGTACGTACAGATTACCGTCTCCACATACACGATGAGATTCATTCCCCATCGTAATCATTCAAAAATAATTTTCATTTTATGATTAAAAATAATGTTTAAGAACTTAATATCATTCTGGATATGAATAAAATACATCCTATCCATAACAAACATGGCTTATGTAACCGATCATATAGAGGAAAACATATTAGTTAACACATGAAATGATGATACTACAAAAATATTATTAACAAAGATGATCATCTATGATATCATATTTATGTATATAGTTCTTGTATAATTTAATAACAATTATTTAACTATTATACATGAGGTTAAATTACCCTATACCAAGGAAATTTTCTAGGTAAGAGGTTTTCATCTCACTTTTTATTCCCGTGAGATTCATGTTATTTTGACACTATTTCCTTTTGTGTGGTGTATATAATACATGTGACTGTATTCTTTGTGTAATATAATTTTATTTATGGGTAGTTAAATATTAATTGTATGATACTTCTTTCATGGGGTGTATGTTTTGTAAGTTACCAAATCAGTAAGGGAATTTCAATTTTCAATTTTCACTCATTGGGCTTTACGCATACTTCATTGATTATTTTACTTCAAGATTATGTGTGGAATCACTATTTATTATTTATGTAGTAATATCCACTCCACTTTTCTATGTATATACCTTTTATAAACATAATCACTCCATTTATAAATTCACATTCCATTGATATGAATTTTTAAGGGGAATCTTAACTCAATTTCCGTTCATTGAGTTAAACATCCAAGTCATTGGTTTTGTTTTTACAAGAATATGTGTGAATGTAACCTGATTTATTTACACTGAATATCCAATTATATTGAGCGTATTTATATTTTTCACACATAATTATTTTATTAATTTATCCTTATTCTAAGGATACGGTCTTCATAAGGTATTTCATCTCAATTTACATTCCTTTGAGACCTCTTTGTCGTTATGTACCAATACAATTTTATATGGTGTATATAATTTCCTTTGACATATTATATCATGAATCACTTTATTCTCATGATATTATAATGTTTTTATTAATTTTTTTCCTCAATTACTTGTATTAAAGCATATCTTACTTGGTTAGGAACTCTTTAACTAAAATATTGTTTTAAATGTTTTAAATATTTATTCTTCTAAATATTTCTCATTAATTTCCATGATTTAAAAATTATTTTAAGTATTTATTTATATGGACATGAATTTTTTGAAATAAAAATTCATTTTAAAAGTTTCAAAGTGGTATGGGACACTTTGATTAAAAAATTTCTTTTAATCCACTTCTTTGATAAATAGTGTGACATTTAAATGTTTTCATGAAAAAAGGGGATATTTCTCTCAAATAGTTTTAATGAGTATTTTCATCTATGTAAATATACTTCAATATCTTTTATTCTTTATTGTGGTTGATTTATTATTATACAGTCATCTATAATGTATTTAATGAGTTATGTTTGACTGTGTATGTGCTATTTTTATGCCATTTATGGTTTCTGGTTAAAATATTGACATTTTGTATGCTATTTTTAATAAGAATGTTTAGATTAAGTTTCAACATTTTCATATGAGGAATGAATTGGACTTAGTAAGTGACGGGTGGAGCACGCTATAGCTCCCCGATGCATCGGTAGGTCTCATGAGAC
Organism: Viscum album; assembly: GCA_963277665.1. Taxonomy (NCBI): domain Eukaryota; kingdom Viridiplantae; phylum Streptophyta; class Magnoliopsida; order Santalales; family Viscaceae; genus Viscum; species Viscum album. Next base: position 749,459,716 of record OY728132.1, on the reverse strand, counting down.
AATTAGACATGGAATTGGCCGAGGCCTTTCAAAATTTGATATATGGTATTGGCCGAGGCCTAAATATTTTTTAGACGTCTTGGATGAGGCCTTTACAAGATGTTTCAGAATGTCTGACATTATGCATTCCATCGTTATGAAATTGGCTATTGATATTACATTTTATTATTCAACTAGTAGAATATCCATGTGAATAAGTAAATGGAATTATTTGATTTATCTTTTCAATATTCTGCTAAAGTTTAATTTTAAAAGTCTTGTGCTCTAGTCTTAAAAATTGCCTTAAATTTTTATTCTTATTTATGACCGTTTCTAGTATATTGTTATCCTTTCTAAGCATTTGAGCTAAGCCCTTTATTATGTTTTATTTTTCCTAGGATGAAAATAAGTATATTACTATTAACCTGCAGGAATAGGATAAGGGATATAAGAGTTTTCAAAGGGGACATAATGTTGTTTTTTTATTTCATAGCATAATGTAAAACTCATATATGTATCTAGTACTTCCTAGGATACTAAACTGATTGGTCTTTTGGGACATTATTCTTTTTATCATGCCAATGTTATGTAATAATGCACTGATTCTGGGTAACTGGGGTCGGGGTGTTATAATAAATGTTTTAAAAATGATAAATTAAGTGTATCTGTTTTTGTAAGTTATAAATATTTAATTAATATTTTATATTTAATATAATGATTTAAAATAAAATATATTTTCATAAAACATAATCATAAATTAATATTTTGTTGTCTTATTATTATAGGATAATTTTATGAGACATTAATTAATTTTCCATGTTTTCATAAAACCTGTTATAATTTTAAAATCTGTATTTTTTGAATAAATAATGATTTTAATTAAAAATTAAATTTATCATATTTATATAATCATTTTCATAAAATATATTTCTCTTTTGAATTCTATATGTTGAAAAATTCTTAGGTTTAATTTTTGGTATTTTTGTAAAATAGTTGAATTTTTGGTAAATAGTAAAATACGATAATTTACAATATATATACATTATAAGTTAAATACACTATTAATTGAGTCATAGATGATGTAAGAAGCATAATATGTAACTATAATTCTCAATTTATAGTATTTAGTCATGGAATCATCACTATTTCTTATCTTGAGCCAAAATAATAAACTAATGAATAAAATATTCAAAAAACACCCCTCTACTCTACTATAAATACCACCCCTCACCACCTCTTCTCCTCACACCAATTAAGACTTTAAGCTTGTCCAATTTATACCCAATACTCTTAACAATACTCTTCCCCACATCTATATGGTTCTGGTCTTAACAAAATACCAAAACCAATTTCCCTAAGGGGGTTCTCAAGGAGAAGAATTCAAGATGTAAAATCCTCTTTCTCTTTATTTTATTTTCAATTTATTTTATATTATCATACTCTCCTCACATACTGTTTAAAAACCTTAATGATAACTAAATTATATTATATAAACTATAATGTTATTATGTTAATGGAAAATCCATCATCAAGTCTCTTCTCATCTTCCTTTTATTCTAAAAATGCAAACATCATCTGTGAGGTGCCGATTTACTGCCTTCGTGGATGACACATTTTTGTTTTTCAATTATGCCTTCAAGTAAGGTCATAAAACAATTTTTATAGTTAAAACATATTATAATATATTTATTACATCTTATTTAATTATATTTCCCTAGTATATATAGATAATATTAATTAATGAGACAAAACTAGTTTGTGATTATCAAAAAAACGCCAAACTAATCTAAAAGATTATCACTAACATATTATATAATGATACATCTTCACACCAAATAACAAAATTACATATATAAACATTTAATGTTTTTCATTTTCATTAAGAAAATATAATTCCAATTCAGCATAACTATTCCCATTTTACATGATCTTTCATACATGTATACAAGCGAACCAATCCTAAAATCCAAGGAAATGAACACTCCTAAACGATGAAATTGAATCTTATAACTCATCAAAAGGGACATAAATGAACATAATAAAATTATAATAAATCAAATAAATGATAAATATGTATTTAAATAATTTATTAATGAATCTATATTAATTATACAATACATTAAGTACAGGTGTAGAATGCTTTCAAACATAAGTTTAGGGTTTTTCTCATCTCACTTTTATTTTTGTGAGACATACCTTATTCAACATTATTTCTTATGTGTGGTGTATTTATACTTCAAATTGAAGTATAATATAATTATTTTATTTATATTAATGTTATTAAATGTCTTATTTTATTATCATTATTTGGAGGGATATAGTTTGGCTATTTTTCTAAGTAGTAAGGGTATCTTCTCAAACCTCTATTTTTCCTCTAGGTTACTCTTTATCTCCCTTTAAACCAAATTAATTCTTAATTATTATTATATTAATTTTCCATATTATATTTATATGTTTTAAAATTATATATCCAGATCCATTCATCCTTCTTTTATGGGGAATTTTTTTATAATGTTCCCTTTTTAATTCCTCTTAATAAACAAGCCTGACTAAAGGAAACTTCCCAATTTCTTACCCATTTTCAAGTACACTACATAATATATTTTAAGCTAAAATTATTTTTCTAAAAGCAATATTTTTATAATGAAAAACTATCCTAGTTTATTTATGGTTTTATGAAAACCATTAACCCTTTTTTCATTTTAAAGACTCATTAATATTTTCAGTTAATCTGCACTAAAGATGCTTTTTTCTAAAGGTTTTTAAAAACTCTTTTTACATGATTTCACTTCAGTTGGAAATAATTAATGAATAAATCATAATTTCATTTTGCATAAATGTTCTTTTCTTGGATATACATATTTACAATATTATTTTCTGACAAATACAAATAATTTTTCTAAAACAACTCTTCTTTCTAAAGTAAAAAAGATATTTCTCTTAAGAATTCTTTGATGATTTTTCAAGTATTTTCATATATTTTAAATACACTATATTTAATAATATGCTTAATTAGGATTGATATTTTATGATATCATCTACCATATTTATTAAATGGTTGATGATCAGTTTGACTGTGAATGAGCTATCTTGATATCATTCACCATGTTACTCAGAATGGTTAGTGATTATGTTTACTAATTGGGGAAAGTTATTTAAATTTCATATGGTAGTTTTAATATTAATGTATATGTTTATTATATTTCACCCATTTTTTATGAGGAATTAATTGAAATTATTAAGTGATGTGTGAGGTCCGCTTTAGCCCCTCTATGCATCGGTACATCTCATGAGACAAACTATATTAATTTTTTACCTATTTATGTATAGTGTCTTGGATAAATCTTTTTTGGTGTGTTTATATTGTCTGAAATTATGGATTTACTCATTATGATACTAGTAATTGATAGTCCATTTTATTATTACACTATTATAATATCCATGGTTATGTTTCTTTCTCTTGTGATTATTTATAACATTATTTAATCAGCTTTTATTCCAGCCATATTATGCTCAAGATTATGTTTTAATGGAATGTGTTTTTAGTTATTCACTATGACTTATTGTTTATGTTTATCTATGATAGATTCCTATATATTTATTACTCTTATTGATCATCTGATCTATCCCCTTTATTATTTTTTCCCCTAGGATGTGAAGATGTATATTCTGAATGACTTGCATAGATAATCTAGAAGTTTATGGGTGTTCCTAATAGAGTTTCTATGTTGTTTTTCCTTACATGTTTAAATGTAAAACTTTTGTATGTATATGGTTTTATAAATCTACTAAACTATTTGGTCCTTTGGGATGTGATCACTTATTCATAGTACCAATGTAATTAAGTAAGGCACCATCTCTGGGATACTGGGGTCAGGATCTTTATAGTTGGTATTAGAGTAATTTTAGTATAAACTTTGGGAAATAGTTTTAGAAAAAAAAATATTAGGGAACATTACCCTATGATAGACTCCGAGGATAATCATAGAATAACATCCTAGAATTTTGGTAAGGTAGAGATTATGTGGGTCTTACAAGAAATACATCCCTATCTTAATACCACAAGTGGATGTGGTTCTGAAATAAATGTACATTGGGGTAACAACTCTAACAAGGTGCATCGGGCCTGAATCAGTGTAACCTGGTACATGAAAATAGGCATTACTGCACACCTAGTTTGACACTCTCAGGGTATAATATTTAGATAATCCACATTTTCTTTACAAACCATTATGAAGTATTTAAAATTAATCATGCCCCCAAAGAAACCATGTTTATGATTATGACATTATCTATGCATAAATTTTTAATTTATGTTAAGTGTTTTTCTAGTTAAAAAATATTCATTTTGATTCATAACCTAATTTATTATATTCTATTATTTATAAATCATGCCTATCAAAAAGAATGTGAACGTGGATAATGAATGTGATATGAAGAGTGAGAATGATAATGTCTTTTATGAACATAATCCAATCATTTGAGGGGAAGTAGTCTCCAAAATATTCTCATTATATGAGTAAATAATATCATTTTCTAATATGATAGATAAATAATTATCAAAGTATTATGGCTTCAAAGGGAAGCAAGAGAAGAAGAGGATGGCATAGAAAAATATAGATAAAGGTAAGAATGGAAATAAGGATTTTACCACACGTAATAATTTTGGGAAGAAACACTCGGTACTTCATTGAAGGGAAAGGGAGTTAATTATAAGTGTAGAGAGAAAGAACACAAGGATCGAGATTGAAAAGGAAAGAAATTATTTTTCAAATGCTTCAACTATAATGATATGAGGCACCACACAAATGAATGTCCCAATAATCAAGGGAATATAGCTCAGAATTAAAAAAGGGATGTTGGTCAAGCTTATGTTACTATATCAGATGAAGAGTAATAATTAATATTCATGTGTTTGGATTCAATAATTATGAGTATTTTATTACTAATTCGTTATTTATAAGATTTATTAGATATATATAAGGATTTTAGTACAGTACTTCTTCTTTAAGGAATTGGAATCCTGCTATAAATAGCACAAACAATCAAGAGAAGTGATTATGTTGTAGGCTAATATTTTGGAAAACAGGTGACTTGAGAAAGATAACCCTAAATATGTTCTTGATGATTGAGATAATGATAAATAGATGTTTATGGGATAGTATTGGTGACCATAAAGGGGGTTAGTTATCTGATGGTTTATGTTATGATAGGGTTATTAGATGTTTGGATTTAAGGACAACCTAATATTTTGCTCTTGAAGGCATGCATGTTTTAGAAAGGTTTATAGAAGATCAAGGTAGTCATATATTTGGTATGTGGAAATAAGAGAATACATTATGTTGTTAAGTAACATTTCTTCTAAATCTACTGTCTTTGAATTTGTACATATATATTTTGGATGAGTCTTAAGGTTAACTACTTATGGAATGGATCAAGGATAATTTTGATTAAGATTAAAGTGTGATTTAACATATTGGATAACATGTTCTAACCTATTTGTTTTTAATAAAATTTTAAATCCCAAAATAATTACTTGTGGATTATTTGATAAAAGTTCTTCAAAAAATCATCTAGAATATCCATCTCTATAATTAATAAATGAAGTGGATATAGATCGAAGCGCAACCAAAGGGTAAGATTATGACATGGGAAGGAATCAAGTAAGTGTATTTTCTCAAGTGAACCTATGGATAGTAAAATAAACTCTCAACTCAAGGAAAAGGATTTTGAAACAAAAACTTCATATGTTTACTTTTCTTTATAAATAATCAATGGCCTCTTAACTGATCACAAATTTACAGTTTTATAATGGCAGACATTCTAATGACCATGTTTTACATCATTCTCCATCAGAAATTGATAGTTATATTACTCTTTCATGTCCATGTCATTTCTTTACACTAAGTATTTCCTACCCAAAATCCTAGTTTCTTGGTGACCTTCGCATTTACCTTTCCCTCTTATTAAGAGGATATTTTATTAACCCTATCTCTAATATGGGTTTCCCACAAAAGAATTTTGAAGTATCAACCTTTCATTTTGGAAGTATAATTTCAAATTGTGAGGAAACAATTTATTGAAAGAGGGGAGAATGTAACACCACAAGATTTTATGGTATGTCTATTTTAAAATTTAATTTCATCATCAGCATAGGTTTCACACAACACCAATCTTAAACAAACAATGATATACAATTAAATATCATTATTTTAAAACAATTGTTTTAACCTAGCTTTTAAATTAGTGGAAATGAATAGCATTAATGAAATTTATATATTATATATTTAATCAAATGTTTTGGCATTCATCGAAATGATTTTATAGGCATAAGATAAGAATGAATCCAATTTTACACATTGAAATGATATATTTTTCTAAAGGCATTTTACCGCCTTTTAATGGTGAACTTTTTTTAAAACAAAATATGGACACTTTAATAAATTATATAGAAAAAAATTATTTTTAAAAAAAATTGTAATGTCATAATTATCTTAGGGTGAAATTTTATTATTTTTTAAAAAATATTTATTTTCCAGTGAATAGTGAAAATCCTGATTTTTATAAAACTGTCATTTTCATTATATTAATAGTCTATTTATGATTTTAATAGTAACCTCACCTATAAAATTATAAATAAAATTTATGTATCTTATTCATGATAATATAATACATTTATATTGTGGAATAAGTAAATAAATGTTTTAAAAATGATAAATTAAGTGTTTGTATTTTTGTAAGTCATAAAAATTTAATTAAAATTTTACAATTAATATAATGATTTAAAAGAAAATATATTTTATAAAACACACTCATAAATTAATATTTTGTTTTCTTATGATTATAAGATGATTTTATGATACCTCAATTAATTTTTCAAAGTGTCATAAAACTAGTAATAGTTTTAAAATCAGTATTTTTTTAATACGTAATGATTTAAATTAAAAACTAAATTTATCATATTTAGAAAATTATTTTCATAAAATAGAGTTCATTTTTGAATTCTACACATTTAAAAATGGTTAGGGTGAATTTTTGGTATTTTTTTAAAATAATTGAATTTTCAGTGAATAGTAAAATATAGTAATGTGTGCTATATATACATTATAAGTTAAATAAACTATTCCTAGAGTCATCGCTAATGTAAGAACCATAATCTAGAAATATAATTCTTTTTTTACTATATTTATTTATGGAATCGTCACTATTTATTTTCTTGATTCAAAATAATAAACTAATGAATAAAATATTCAAGAAACACCCCTCGCTTTCACTATAATTATCACCCCTCACCACCTCTTCCCCTCACACCTATTAAGCCTTGAAGCTTGTCAAATTTCTACCAAATACTCTTTCCAAGCTTCTTCCCTACTTCCATGAGTTTCGGTTGTTAAAAAAACACCAAATGCAGTTTCCCTAAGGAGGTTCTCAAGCAGAAGAATTCAAGAGGTAAAATCCTCTTCTGCTTTCTTCATTTTCTTTTCACTTTCTTTTCTTTTCTTATACTCTCGTAAAATACTACATCCAACCATGAATGATAAATCCAATATCTTATATATACTATAATATTCACTACGGGAAAAATCAGTATTTGCAATGGGTTATTTGCGACGGGATATCTTCCCGTCACAAATAACCAGTCCAAGAAGCTCTCTGCGACGGGGAAAGTAGCTCGTCGCAAATAACCAAGTATTTGCAACGAGATTTCACCTCCTGCCACAAATAGTTTGGCGCAGTTTGGTGCGCAGGGGTATTTGCGATGGGTCCCGTCGCAAATACCAGGCGGCGGTCAATACCCTTTTGCGACGGGATGTCGTCCCGTCGCAAAAAGATTGTCGGTAGGTACTATTTGCGACGGGTCCCGTCGCAAATAACCTTTTAACCGCCGGTTGTAATTAATGAGGGCGAGGGTAATTGCAACAGGGCCCGTCACAAATACGACCATTGGCGACGGGAAGCCCATCGCTAATAATTCCGTCGCAACTAATCTAACCTATATATACCCCAATCCGTTTTTTTCACAAATCATTCAGATCTTGATTTCTCTCTCTCTCTTCATTCTTTAGTTTTAAAGAGAATTTTTTTTAGTTGATGTTTTTTATATGAGATCAATCAGAGGGCGTCAATATCTTCAGAATATCAAAGTTTAAGGTATTTATATTTTATTTTTTAGTTTATTTTATTTTTTATGTTAATTTTAATTGTTGTTTATTAGTTCGAATTTAATTAGATTTTTATTGATTTTTATTTATATTTAGTTTTACGAAGAATTTGATATTGTTAGTTATAATTATAAATAATTAGTTATAATTAATATTAATTAGATATAATTAGGAATAAATAGATGTAATTAGGAATAAATATATTTAATTAGGAATAAATAGATATAATTAGGAATAAATAGATATAATTGGGAATAAATAGATATAATTCAGAATAAATAGATATAATTAGGAATAATTAGATATAATTAGCAATAAATAGTATTAATTAGGAATAAATAGTAGTAATTAAGAATAAATAGTATTAATTAGGAATAATTAGTAATAATTTGGAATAATTAGTAATAATTAGGAATAATTTGTAATAATTAGGAATAAATTGTAATAATTAGGATTAAATAGTAATAATTAGGAATAAATAGTAATAATTAAGAATAAATAGTAATAATTTTAAATAATTAGGAATAATTAGGAATAATTAGTAATAATTAGGAATAATTAGTAATAATTAGGAATAATTAGTAATAATTTGGAATAATTAGTAATAATTAGGAATAATTAGTAATAATTAGGAATAATTTGGAATAATTAGTAATAATTAGTAATAATTAGGTATAATTAGGAATAATTATTAACAATTAGTAATAATTGGGTATAATTAGTAATAATTAGGTATAATTAGTAATAATTAGGAATAATTAGTAATAATTAGGTATAATTAGTAATAATTAGGTATAATTAGTAATAATTAGGTATAATTAGTAATAATTAGGTATAATTAGTAATAATAAGGAATAATTAGTAATAATAAAGAATAATTAGGAATAATTAGGAATAATTAGTAATAATTAGGAATAATTAGTAATAATTAGGAATAATTAGTAATAATTAGTAATAATTATTAATAATTAGTAATAATTAGGAATAATTAGTAATAATTATGAATAATTAGGAATAATTAGGAATAATTAGTAATAATTAGGAATAATTAGTAATAATTGGGAATAATTAGTAATAATTGGGAATAATTAGTAATAATTAGGAATAATTAGTAATATTTCGGAATAATTAGGAATAATTAGGAATAATTAGTAATAATTAGGAATAATTAGGAATAATTAGGAATAATTAGTAATAATTATTAAAAATTATTAAAAATTAGTAATAATTAGTAATAATTAGTAAAATTAGGAATTATTAGTAATAATTAGGAATAATTAGTAATAATTAGGAATAATTAGTAATAATTAGGAATAATTAGTAATAATTAGGAATAATTAGTAATAATTAAGAATAATTAAGAATAATTAGGAATAATTATGAATAATTAGGAATAATTAGGAATAATTAGGAATAATTAGGAATAATTAGTAATAATAAGGAATAATTAGGAATAATTAGTAATAATTAGGAATAATTAGTAACAATTAGGAATAATTAGTAACAATTATGAATAATTAGGTATAATTAGTAATAATTAGGTATAATTAGTAATAATTAGGTATAATTAGTAATAATTAGGTATAATTATTTATAATTAGGTATAATTAGTAATAATTAGGTATACTTAGTAATAATTAGGTATAATTAGTTATAGTTAGGTATAATTAGTAATAATTAGATATAATTAGTAATAATTAGGTATAATTAGTAATAATTAGGAATAATTATCAATAATTAGGAATAATTAGTAATAATTAGGAATAATTAGTAATAATTAGGAATAATTAGTAATAACTAGGAATAACTAGGAATAATTAGGAATAACTAGGAATAATTAGGAATAATAAGTAATAATTAGGAATAATTAGTAATAATTTGGAATAATTAGTAATAATTAGGAATAATTAGTAATAATTAGGAATAGTTAGCATTAATTAGGAATAATTAGTAATAATTAGGAATAATTAGTAATAATTAGTAATAATTAGGAATAATTAGGAAAAATTAGGAAAAATTAGGAAAAATTAGGAATAATTAATAATAATTAGTAATAATTAGGAATAATTAGCTATAATAAGCTATAATTAGGAATAATTAGCTATAATTAGGAATAATTTTCTATAATTAGGAATAATTAGAAATAATTAAGAATAAGTAGAAATAATTAGGAATAATTAGCAATAATTAGGAATAATTAGAAATAATTAGGAATAATTAGCTATAATTAGGAATAATTAGCTATAATTAGGAATAATTAGCTATACTTAGCAATAATTAGCAATAATTAGCAATAATTAGATATAATTAGCAATAATTAGATATAATTAGCAATAATTAGCTATAATTAGAAATAATTACCTATAATTTGGTATAATTAGCTATAATTAGCAATAATTGGGCAGATGTGTTAAGAATGGTTATATTACTAGATTAAAAAGTCATGATTGTCGTGTTATAATGGAAAGACTTATGCCGATTGGATTCAAGGGTTTGTTAAATTCTATGATTTGGGATTCGATAACAGACATATCATATATTTTTTTGAAAAATTTGTGCAGGGACAACAGACTACGATGCGCTAAGAAAACTGTCAGAAGATGTTGCTGTAATTATATATAAACTGGAAAAAATATTTCCAATGGATTTCTTTGACTCAATGGAACATCTGATATTACATTTTCCACATGAAGCTAAATGTGGAGGTCCAGTACAGTTTCGATGGATGTACCCATTCAATATATGCATGCAGAAATTGAGGAAAAAAATATGTAACAGTGTATCAGTTGAAGGCTCAATTACTGAAGATTATTTGTAAGAGGAAATTGCTTTTTTATGCTCTCATTATTTTGAATCTCAATATCCCTCAAAAGAGAATCACATGGGACGAAATGAGGGGAATGTTAATGAAAAAATGGAAAATTAATTAACAATTTTTAATTATCCAAATATTGGTTTTGGTGGAGTTCATGAACGATGGCTTTCAGATGATGAACATCACAGATCTCATACATATGTTCTGCTCAACTGTGAAGAAATGACATCATTTGTCCTGTGAGTGCTTCTATCACTTATTATATAATTTATCATACAGTATTTAAACTTATTTTATTTGTAGGTTATATGATAATCATATCAAGAAACAACTTCCACAAAGTACAGCAGCTTCTCTTTAAGAACGTAGACAAATTTTTTTTCTCAATGGTTTCAAAAACTGGTACCATAAATTATTGATGGTTTAATATCAATTTTGTTTATTATTTCTTATATTGATAAATTTTTTACAAACTTTTAGGTGTCTCAATATGCTGATAAAATTGATAAGCGACTATATATATTGAGTAACCCACCATCCAAAATGGTTAATTCTCATAATTCATATGTGGTGAATGGTTTTCAATTTCAAACACATGCATATGGGGAATCAAAAAAAACAATGAATAGTGGAGTTTGCTTGAGAGGATCATGTCAGAAAGAAACTGAAGTTGACTTTTATGGAATTTTGGATGAAATTATTGATCTGTGTTATCTAAGAAAAAATTACATAACAATGATTAAATGTCGGTGGTTGGATACTGAGAGAGGTTTTCATGTTCATCTAACTCATGGAATCATCAATATTAAATATAAAAGTCTTCTTTCAGTAAATGAGCCATTTTTACTAGCTCAACAGGCACATCAAATTTATTATGCAAAGTACTGTGCTACTTTAACAGACTTGAGAGATTTCTGGAGCTTAATAAAAATGAAATCTCAGGAAAATCAGTTTACTCAAACTGAATGTGGTTCCGCTGAAGTGGAAGGAATTGAAATTTTTCAAGAGATGGCTCAAAATCCATCGGATTCACAAAGAGACATGAATATTGAATATGACACCCCACAATTAAGGATCTATGGTGATGAAGATGTTAATTATGTTACAAATGAATTTGAAATGATAAGAGATGTTGAAACTGAAACTCATATGGATATTGATGATGATGAGGAGGAAGATGAAGATATTGACATGGACAGCTATGGAGAAGAGGATGAAGATTAACATTGACACAATTAAATGTTGGTTATAATCATAACTAATATATATCTGTATGTAATAGTTATTTTCAACTATCTGCTAATAATAATCATTTTGTGTTTCAGATGGACTCTGATCTATTGCGTGAGTTATAGGAGGCTGAGATACCTTTGGATGATGAGGATGTAGGATTAGCTGACCCTCAGCCTACTGGTGGTTCAAGAGGTATGCGGAGGGGGCGCAGTCTTGCATGACTGATGATTCCTGACCCTATCTCCGAGCAACGTCCACATCATGGTTTCGATCCATGCACACAGAGGTATTATAACCTATATACATTAGTTAGATTTCATTAATTTATTTACATATATACTAATTGTTTGATTATTTATTCCTTTTTCACAGTTTTCAGCATGTAGCTATTGGACAGGGGAGCACTATATTGCACAGTTATTTATCTCAGTCATGGATCACATGAGAACAGATTCCCATTGATGTGTGATGTAGCATGTTCCAGCCTTGGCTGGTATGTAAGTAAATAATATCTATTTTGAAATTTATTTTATTAAAAACTTTATATTATAAATTATTTGTAGGGTTTATGGCATCCTATCGATGATAGAATGCGTGACGATGTCCACGCAGCATGGAAGGTTTCTATGCGTGACCATTTCCGCCAGTTTTTGCACAATTTGAGAAGGACAACCATTAAGAAAGCAGGGGTGGTAGAATTTCATGAGTTGTGTAGAGCCCACCGACCAGAGTACATTTCATCTCATGTTAGGGGTGGATTATGTTTACACTGGTTGGGTGGTGGATTTTAGAGGAGATCTTCAGTGGGACGACAGAACCGGGGGAGACAGGAGGGGACACATCGAGCTGGTAGCCGTACATTCAGTTTGCATAGAGAGTATCTGGTAAGTATATTTTTGAAATATTTTATGTAACTTTAAATATAAATAGTTTGTTTTATATTTCTATAGGTAGTCAAGCATACTGATATTACGGAGTTCGACATTTATCGGAGGATGTATAGTGATCCAGCTACTGGAGAGATTAGAGGTGATCACCAGCATGAGATTGTGATTAGTATTATTTTTTCATTTTAACAATTAACTGCATATAATATTTTGAAAATTTTAATTTTAAATTGGAATTGAAGGAGTCATATGAGGTTGTGACCTCTCAAACACAGGATGAGGGTCAGGACGAGATGACTGAGTAGACTAGTGCTCACCATTTCGATGAGGCAGTATGGATGCAGGTGACTCAGTATGTCTTTGAGAAGGGCAGAGTAGTTGGCATTGACTCTCATTTGACTCCTCGTACTTAATATGGTACTGTTGCGATGTCGGCGTCCAGATTTAGAGGAGATCGTGGAGAGGCATCATGTTCTGGATCACAGTATCAGGAGCAGTTGCGAGATCAGGCTGAGCGTATAGAGACTTTACAGAAGCATCAAAAAGAGATGTGTCAGCGGCAACATCAGTAGGAGCAGCATTACAAGGATCAGATGCGTCGATGGCAGTAGCAGCATCACGAGCAGATGGAGTACATGCGTCGTCTGACTCATAGTTTAGGGATGGAGTTTCCTCTACCAGCTCCTTCAGCTCCTCCACCTCCTCCAGAAGATGACCCCCCCAGTGAATTTTTGATGTTACAAACATTTGAATTTAACATTGTAATATTAATTATTTACATTTTTTGTCTTTTATATCGGTACAAATATTACATAATTTAATTTTTAATATTTTTTTTATATTTTTTTGTGAATATTGAGAATTTTTATATTTTATATTTTTTTATTGTTTTAATAATAGTAATATTATTTCTTCATTAATCGTAATTTTATTAAATTTTATTTTTTTTAAATTAATTTATTATTTGCGACGGGACTTTTTGCAATGAGATACCGTCACAAATAGCCTAACTAAATATTTTTAAAAACATATTTGTGATGGTACTACTTAACCATCACAAGCAATTTGTTGCGACGGGCCCATCGTAGAAAGTGTTATATTTTTTTTTTTGCAACGCGACGAAAACCCGTCGCAAATAGTTTTTGTGATGAGCCCATCGTGAAAACATTTATGTATATATAATACATAAAATCAGAAGATTATTTTAGACGATGATGTTTCTCGTCACAAATAACATTTTTGCGATGGGCCCGTCGCAAATACTTGTATTTGCGACTGCATTTTCTGCAATGAGCTATTTGCGACGGGTCCCCATCGCTAAATCCTATTTGTGATGGGATCCCATCGCAAATAGGTCGTCGTAATTACCAAGAATTACAATGGTGATTATTATTTCAATGGAAAACCTACCATCAATTCTTTTCTCCTCTTCCTTTTATTCAAAAAATGAAAACATCATCCATGAGGTGCCGATTTACCACCTTCGTGGACAACGTGTTTTTGTTTTTCAATTCCACCTAAAAGGCTGGTCATAAAACCAATTTTATGATTAAAACATATTATAATATATTTATTATAGATTATTTATTTTTTTAGAACCAATATATATATATATATATATATATATATATATATTAATTAATAAGATACAACTAGTTTGCGATGATGAAAAAACACCACAATCACTACTACAAATAAGGCTTTTAAAAGTGATAGAAACCACTTTTAATAGTACTAGAAACCGATTTTAACATCTCTATAAAAGTTATTTTAATCACAGAGAAGATAAAGGGGTTCCACTTTAATAGTTCTAAAAAAGCACTGATGAAGGGGGGCCCTTTATCCGCACTAAAAAAAGCGCTGATAAAGGTCCTACCTTTATCAGTGCTATTTTGAGTGCTGATAAAGGCCCAATTTATCATCTCTTAATTAGATCTGGTAAAATGGTCCTTTATCAGTGCTCAAAATAGTGTTGATAAAGGCCTAGTTACCTATGATTTGCTAATTATTTAACAGCACACCCAACACCCGCACACCTACATAAAACAACACCTGCACACGAAAAAATCACAGAAGAATGAAAAAGTGCACAAAAGAGTTTTTAAAACAATCATATATACATTTACTTTATATCATGAATAAAAAAACACTGCTATATACATTTCAAACAATGTTTTATATGGTTACAATTACAATTATCTACCATATAGTCAAAAACATTAATGTTTCATCCTTTGGCATCCATTACCCCCTCTCAAAAATTGTCATCTATGGTATTAGTTGACAAAAAAAGTATCCAAACTCAATAAAAAAATAAAACTATATAATAAAACAAATATTAAGTTTGTAATACAATATTTAAATAATGTAAACATTAATATGAAAGAATACATTAATAAAATGTCAATTTTTAATAAAAAAAGACACATTTGAAGTTATACTGGTCACACCGTGCATCGTATTGAGGTGGTATTGATTACTAAATGTCACAAATAAGTCATAGATCATTGTTTTAAAATATTAAAACAATCTGAATAGGTTTGATCAGTTTTGAGTATGTCACTGGTTCTTTTACTGAAATTCATATCAAATTTAAATGACACATTTAGATTTATATCGGTCACATTGTTTATTGGATTGAGGTGCGGTAGATTCTTACACATCACAAATGATTGATAGATCATTTTTATAAAGTATCAAAACAATATGAATGTGTTTGATCAGTTTTCAATATGTCACGTGTGTTTTTTTCTAAAATTAATGTTAATTTTAAATAAAAAAAGACACTTTGAGTCATACCAGTCACATTGTGCATTTAATTGAGGTTCGATGGATTAATACATGTAACAAATGGCTTATGGATCATTTTCATAAAGTATTAAAACAATCCAAATGTTTTTTCTCAGTTTGTAGTATATTTGTTGTGTTTTTTACTAAAATGTCATTTCAAACTGGAAACATGCATTTTGAGTCATATCAATCGCATCATGTGTTGGTTTGATATGAGAATACTTCATACACATCACAAAGAACTTATGAATCTTTATCCTAAATTATTAATAAAATTAGAGTGGGTTTCTTGGTTTTCAATGAGTGACATGTTTTGAGCTAAAATGTCAATTTTAAACTGATAACAAAGACTTTTACCCATACCAGTCACACCGTGCATCAGATTGAGGTGCATTTGATTCATATACGTCAAAAATTATTGATGGATCATTTTCCTAAAGTATAAAAAAAATCCAAATGTGTTTTCTTGGTTTTCAGTATGCCACTTGTGTTTTTTTCCAAAATTGATGTCAATTTTAAATAAAAAGAGACACTTCGAGTCATACCAGTCACATTGTGCCTTGAATTGAGGTGAGATTGATTCCTACATGTAAAAAATGAATTATGGATCTTTTTAAAAAAGTATTAAAACAATCCAAATGTGTTTTCTCAGTTTGTAGTATGTTATTTGTGTTTTTAACTAAAATGTCATTTCAAACTAGAAACATGCATTTTGAGTCATATTGGTTGCATCGTGTTTTTTTATATGATACTAATTCATACATTTAAAAAATATCTTATGAATTGTTATCCTAAATTATGAAGAAAATTGGAGTGTTTTTTCTTGGTTTTTAGTGAGTGACACATTTTGAGCTAAAATGTCAATTTTAAAATGATAACAGACACTTTTAGCCATACCGGTCACACCGTGTTTCATATTGAGGTGTAGTTGATTCTTAAACATCAAAAATGACTCATGGATTTTTTTTAGAAAGTATCAAAAGAATATAAATGTGTTTTCTCATTTTTCAGTATATAACTTGTGTCTTTTTTAAATTAATGTCAATTTTAAATAAAAAGACACACTTTGAGTCATACCAGTCACATTTTTCATTTAATTTAGGTGTGGTTGATTCATTCATGTCACAAATGACATATGAATCATTTTACTAAATTATAAAAACAATACGAATGTGTTTTCTCATTTTATAGTATGTCAGTTGTGTTTTTTTACTAAAATGTCATTTCAAACAAGAAACCTGCATTTTGAGTTATACTGGTTGCATCGTGCATTGGTTTGATATGAGACTATTTCATACATGTCAAAAATAAATTATTAATAGTTATCCTAAATTATGAAGACAATTGGGGTGGTTTTTCTTTGTTTCCAATGAGTGACATGTTTTGATCTAAAATACCAATTTAAAACTGATAACAGGCACTTTTAGCCATACTAGTCACACTTTGTGTCAGATTGAGGTGTGGTTGATTTGTAAACATGAAAAATGACTCATGGATAATTTTCCTAAAGTGTCAAAACATTCCAAATTCATTTTCTCAGTTTTCAGTATGTCACTTATGTTTTTTTATAAAATTAATGTGAATTTTAAATAAAAAGAGACATTATGAGTCATAACAGTCGCATTGTGTGTTGAATTGAGGTGTGGTCAATTCCTACATGTCAAAAATGACTTATGGATTGTTTTACTAAAGTATCAAAACAATCTAAATGTGTTTTCTCAGTTTTTAGTATTTCAACTGTGTTTTTTTTACTAAAATATCATTTCAAACTAGAAACAAGCATTTTGAGTCATACAGGTCAAATCATTCATTGGTTTTATATAACACTACTTCATACATGTCAAAAAGAACTTATGAATCGTTATCCTAAACTATGAAGACAATTGGAGAGGTTTTTTTGGTTTTTAGTGAGTGACACGTTTTGAGTTAAAATGTCATGTTTAAAATGATAACAAGCACTTTTATCCATACTAGTCACACCATGCATTAGATTAAGGTGAAGTTGATTCATACACATCACAAATGACTCATGGATCATTTTCCTAAAGTATCAAAACAATCTGAATGAATTTTCTTGGTTTACAGTATTTCACTTGTGTTTTTTCTAAAATTAATGTCAATTTTAAATAAAAAGAGACACTTTGAGTCATACTAGTCACATTGTGCATTAAATTGACGTTCAGTCGATAAATACATGTCATAAATGACTTATGGATTATTTTACTAAAGTATAAAAACAATAAAAATGTGTTTTCTCAGTTTTTAGTATGTCAATTGTGTTTTTTACAAAAATGTCATTTCAAACTAGAAGCATGCATTTCGAGTCATACAGGTCACATCGTACGTTGGTCTGATATGTGACTTCTTCATACACATCACAAAATACTTATGAATCATTATCCTAAATCATGAAGAAAATTGAATTTGGTTTTCTTGGTTTTCAAGGAGTGACATGTTTTGATCTAAAATGTTAATTTTAAACTGATAACAGACACTTTAGCCATAACAGTCACATTGTGCTTTGGATTGAGGTGGGGTTGATTTATAAACATCAAAAATGACTCATGGATCATTTTCCTAAAGTATCAAAACAATACAAATACATTTTCTCAATTTTCAGTATGTCACTTGTGCTTTTTTATAAAATTAATGTAAATTTTAAATAAAAAGAGTCAATGTGAGTCATACCAGGGGCATTGTGAGTTGAATTGAGGTGCGGTCGATTCCTACATGTCACAAATGACTTATGGATAGTTTTCCTAAAGTATCAAAACAATATGAATGTGTTTTCTCTATTTATAGTACGATCCAAAATCGCTACTGTTAGTTAACTACCATTTAGAATATCATTTGATCTAAACTTATGATGGCATCCAGGTGATGCTCTCATCCAACGCCATCTCTATGATATCATTATGCAGGGTTCTGTTTTCCTTCTCTTCCTGTACACATTTACCAAGTAGTGGGTGCAGGAAGATAAGGAAAAGTGAAAGCTGGATGATGATATCATAAAGATAGTGCGGGATGAGAGCATCATAGGGAGGCTAGATCAGAAATTTAGATGAGATGCTATACAAATCGGTAGTTAACCTACAGTAGTGAAGAATCCTTAATTTTTTTATTTAATTTGTGAGTGATGCACAACCAATATTCTTCTAACACAGTACATTTGTATAAACAACAACATAAATTACCAAAATATAGAATATAAATGATCTATTCTTTAATATTTTATCTCTAGTTCTTTTAGAAACATGGAAACACAAAGAAATAGTTTATAAGAGTCTCTCATTAAGTTATTATTTACTTGAAAGATAAATCATTTCTAAACCCAATCATCATAACCTAAGGATATAAAACATAAGAAAGGGTGATTGTAGATGCTCAATAAGTATAAACAAGGGATATATCAATGATCATATAAGGATAACATATGTAGTAGGAATTCACCTTCATCCTATTTGTGTACAATCTTCTATCAGGCATGCTTCCCATTCATTTCTAAACACATCTTTATCATCTTGTGCATATTATTTTTTTCAATTTTCATGGTAGTACTGAATAAATATAAATACACAAAGTATTAAAAAATATTTTAAATGAAATAGTAATTATTTTCAAAAATACTTCTTCAGGGATGCTAGTTTGTTGATGAAATATGATCTCTTTCATAATTTTACAAACATAATAACCATAGTCCTTTCCATTTGTTTATTTTGGACACTAAAAGAACATTAATAAAAATAATTAATTTGTTTTTATATGTGTTTGGATAGTGAAATATTATTATATATACCATGATACTTGTCTAGTTGTAGATCTCGTCAGCATTCTTGTCCTTAAGCCCTGGATTCATTCCATGAAGTAGATGATATTGATGCACCACTCTATCATAACAGAATACTCCTTAAAAGATAATATAAATTATATATCTAGATTTTTAGTTCTAAAAAGTTTTATCTAGTGTATTACAAATTGAAAAACACCATCATGTGTGGTCGGTTTGTTGGATATCCATGCATTGAATCCAAAAAATAAATCTTTGGAGTATCCAAATTGACCACAATGAGCATCCAATGCTTCCTAAAAACAAAAAAAAGGAATAAGTAATGAATGAAATGAAAGTATATTTGATATGATTAAATTGTATAGTTTTACCCCTGCATCATTGGTATTAAAAAGAGTCTATCATTCATAATTTTGTTTTCAAATTATTTGAGTAGGGATGAAATTGTTTCACCCCCTTTATCGGAATTTATTTCTTTTTTGGAAGAGGTGATGTGAGGACTAACAAGTCCAAATTTTTTTTCATGGTGAAATACCTTCAATTGATTTTCTTATATACATTGGAAAAAATATGAAATGTATTTAGTCGTAATTATCATAGTATATTGGTTTTTTGTAAATTAAATCATAAAAACATACCTCTTGTATACATATACAACCGAGGAGCCTAGACAATCATACTTGATATAGCATCCTGCCTTTTTATAACATAAACTTTCATTTCATTACACAAAACTGAGGATCTTTAAGGTTTAGTGTCTTGGAAACCAGGAACATAAAACATGAAAACATAAAACATACTTCTTAAACACTTGAAAGGCTTCTCCTCATGTTCTTCCTAGGTTCATTACTGTATCTCATAACCTGGGGACATACATCAAAAAAATGGTGAGTAGAAGGCACAATAAAGGAAACAAGAGAAACATTTTTACATGTGAACTTGAGATACTTCAATAAGGTCATGAAAAGAACTTTAAGGCATGAGAAATAAATCATGAGATAAATCATAATAAAAATAAAATTTTTCATAACTTGAATATGTGGATACATCATTTAACATAGACAATCATGAACATATCACCAAGGTCTATCCCCAAGGTGTCATATGAAAATTACCAAGGTTATTCACCAAGGTATCGTGAAAATTGTAATCTCTAGTGGTTACATCATTACCCAATGCATTGGAGCGCTATCAGGGTGCACCCTTAAATTTCACTTTATTATCATGTGAGCCACATATATCATCATCAAAAATTTAATAAATAACCCATATAGCAAAAATAAATGGGTTTCATTTCATAATCATAACGTTTTAAAAACTACTTTAAAGACATGATCATTATGTCACTTTAAACCCATGGAAGGGGAGAGCGAGTTTCATGTATGTAAATCCCAGAATTTAAAATAGAAAATTTTGTATATATGTGAATAACCCTGTAGAAATAAGAGCTTTGAGTATTCACTTAATAACATGAAGTAATTTTGAGAAAAAGACAGAGGCATTTTGAGACGAAAATTCTGCAGCACAACGACGACGTTACAGGGTTTTAGAAAACATTGAAAAGAGATGGGACATGGGTCAAACAATCATAAATGACCCATAAAATAGTAGAGGGACAGAATATAAGGGATTTAAGAACATGGTAATGAAATTTGAAAATATACCATATGAAATGAAGAACATGAATGGAAGACAAAAATAAGATTTCTCTTATGAAAATTCGGCAGCCTAACAACGTTACATGACATTCAACAAAAAATGAATTGATGATGTCAAATAGGGTCTCTCATCATATGAACATAAAAGATCATTATGATAGATATAGAGATCATACCCCAACATAATAAAAAGGAACTTGCAAGATTTGACATGGAATTAGAACTTTGAAAAATAGAAGGGTGAAAGAATCCCTTAAAAATTCGGCAGCCTAACGGCGTCACTTAAACTTCAAAAAAAAAATGAATTGATGAGATCAAATAGGGTCTATCATAATATGAACATAAGATTCCATTATTATAGATGTAGAGATCATACCCTAACATAACAAAAAGTAACTTGAAAGAATTGACATGAAAGTATAACTTCAAAATGAGAAGGGTGAAGAACCGCTTAAAAATTCGGCAGCCTAACGGTGCCACTTAAAACTTCAAAATACTGAATTGAAGAGATAAAATGGGGTCTCTCATCATATGATCATAAATGATCAGTATGATAGATTTAGAGATCATAACCCAACATAATAAAAAGGAACGTGAAATACTTTACATGATAATAGATCTTGAAAAATGAGAAGGGAGAAAGAATCTGTTACAAAAATTTCGGCAGCCTAACGGTGCCACTTAAAACTTCATAAAACGAAATAATGAGAGTAATAGGGAATCTCTAATTATGTAAAAATGAAAAGGGAAGTACGAGGAGTATAAAAGAACACCCTTTAACATAAGAACATGGAGCATAAATGAAATTACATAAAAGAGATTTCTTGAAAAGAAAGAGAGAGATCAGATCCCTTACCTTAAAACGTAACTCTTAAAACTCAAAGATTTGGACCTTGAGGGCTTGGGGGCACCTTGAGAGGTCTCCTTGGGAGGTAAGGAGACCAGAACTACGTTGAGGATGGTTTTGGAGTCTAAAAGATGATAGGAGGGCTTGGTATTTATAGGGAAAGTGAGGGGACAAGGCATTAATGGCCAAGGGACACCTCAAAAGTGCTTTTCTCAAAACCATGTGCTCTCCCTTGGAATTTACCATGGAGTTAGGCCACATGGGGCCCCCAAAACAATAATTCATCACCCTTGGCTAGAAAACCCATAAAATATCACATGATATCATCATGACACAGTTATGATGTCATTAAATATACTGAAACCCTAAAACTGCATTTTTACTATTCACTGAAAAATTCATCTTACTCAGAAAGATCCCAAAATTTCACCTTAACCAAATATATATGCACTAATTACATTTATGAACTCCATTTTATAAAAATAATTTTCTAAATAATTTTAATTTAATTTTTAAATAAAAACACTATTCATCAAAAATTCATTTTTTTCAGAAAAATCCCCAAAAATTACCTTAACATAATATCGAAGCTCTGAGTTCAAAAATGAAATAAATTTTATAAAAATATTTTTCTAAATATTTTTAATTTAATTTTTAATTTAAAAACACTATTCACCCAAAAAAAACTAATACTTGAATAATAATTTATGAAACTGTTATTTACCCATTTTATTGAATCTCATTACTTAATCTAGGTGTCTAAATTATATTAAAACTTTCTTTGAGTGAAATTACTAATATATTTGGTCACATTACTAATCCTAAGCATAAAATCACTATTCATAATTTACTATTCATCAAAAATCAAGTTCATCTATTTAGACTCAAAATTTCGTACTGAACATAATTGTAGAAGACCATTTTTTGGAAATCATTACACATTTTTATTTATTTAAGGTTTAAATAAACATTTTTAAAATATCCTTTCTCTAAAATTCATAAAAAAATATGCATAATATATTTATCCGGACATTTGAAAATTCATAAACTTCATCATAAGAAGAAATCCAAATTTTTATTTAAAACAAAGGATTACACAAGGCAGTTACGGTCTCCTTACATAGCCCCTTATCACACCGGCATAGGACCTAAGTGTAAGGTGTGCTAAGGTGAGAGAATCCAAGGGAGGCTCGGCCAACATCGCACGAGTAGTAATTTCTATCAGTTTGAACTTCTCGCGAAGGCGATCCCATTATAGCTTTACACGATGAAGTTCAGCATGGGTTTGGTCCAGAGCAAATCCCAGTGGTGCTACCTTCTTCCCAAGTTCTGTTAGATGAGCTTCGATCGGTCCAAGACTACTAGGTGAGGCCATCGAATCTTCTTTCTATATTAATTAACCAAGATTGCTTGTATTTAGTTACAATAGTCAAAACGTTTAGTTTCCAGCGGTCATATTGACCAATGGTCAAATAATAGTCAAAACCCAACAGTATCATTTTAATTATACTCATGTTATAAAATGAAACATTTTTGTTGAGTAAAAAAAATAAAATAAAATAACACATAAAATTAGGAAACAAGATTTCGGGTCGTTACAATCTTCCACCCTTAAGAAATTGCATCCTCGCAATTTTTAAAATTGGGTTTTGAAATTTCATTGAAAGTCCCACATCGGAAAAGGAGTCAGTAAAACTATTACTTTAAAAGAAAGAAAGGGAAGTACAAAGGTCACCTGAGTTAACCCACACTAGGATTCCATATAGGAAAACATGGACATGGAGGAGAAAACAAAGGTTCAAGTTCTGAGGGAGAGTGATAGAGAACATGATTAGGAGAAAGTTAACCATAAGAAAAATCCCAAACTTATGATGTGTGTAAACGGTCTTTGATTACCTAGTAGGAAAGTTAAACCAAAAACATTTTTGTTTTACGTTTCTTTTCATAATTTTGAGGAATTCATTTACTACATAGAAAAAAAACATAAGAAAATATACCTACCTTCATGTAGAGTTTCATCCTTTAATAAGTTTCTACCCAAAAATAATATTTTCTCCCAACGATGAGCATTCAAAAACACTTGGTCTCATCAAAACACAAGAATCATCTTCTAGAGAATCACATAATCCACAAAAGATTAACCATCTATTTCATCTATCTTTAAACATTATCCCAAAAACAGAAAGTTTAAGGTAAAACAACTCTTCAAAAAGAAATAATCCCATAGGAATGGAAACTACTTTTAAATCTTCAAAGTTCCATGGTACTACCCAGAGTTCATCATAGACCATTCCGTAAATAACTGTCCTTAAAAAATCCTCAAAATAAACCTAACTAAGATTGAAACCCAAATACAAGAAGGATTTGATAACATAGTCTTCCAAGGTAAACTTTATCATTCATTTCCAAACAACATCAACCACTCCTAACATCTTATAACAAAAGTAACTAACCTAAACAGACTTACCCCAAGATAGGTTAATCATTTCCATAAGTAACCTAAATTACTATAAGTCTGCCTTAAATTCATCGATTCTTCAAAATATAAGTCAACCTTACTCCTCAATGAAAATACCGTAGTAATCTATTTACCTCGATCTTATAGGGTCCCCAAAATTGTAAAAGTCTTCCAAAATAATAATCATCTTTTAATCCCCTAGTCATCTCTATCATATAAATACGAAAATCATCGCATTTCCTATCACATTGGTTGTTGGGACATGTTCTTCCATTTCCCACCATTAACTAAGAAGATAATGTATAATTAAGGGCTTAAATACTTCGCCAATAATCATGAAAAGAAAACTTTAATCATAAAAGGATAAACGTGTAGAATAAAAGTATATCCTAACTTGCGATCCCCTAGGTTCCAATCTAGGTTATCCATGATCGTATATTCTCATGTGAATCTTTATTTTATTTTATCTTTGTTCCTTTAATAATGGTTCATACAAAGCTTATGAATTTACCAAAGAATATCCCCTGGGAGTGTCGTAACCAAGAGTGCAGCAAGGCCCGTTGTCGTGTACCAGTTCCCATTTGAGTCTAGCTCAAAGCGGTGTTTTTTCATTTTACCCCTATGTACATCTGTGCCAGAGCCACCTCTACCTGCTCGTATCCAGACAGGAATGTATTTTCTTGACAACCCCTTACTCAATACTCACCAAAATATCTGGAAGATTTCCTATATTTAAACATTTCTATAGGGTTCTTCCTAAAGTTTTCATATCCTAATTTCCACAAATAACTAAACCATCCTTTGATACCAACTATAGAATCCCGCCTTTTTATAACATAAACTTACATTTCATTACACAAAACTGAGGATCTTTAAGGTTTAGTGTCTTGGAAACCAGGAACATAAAACATGAAAACATAAAACATTATTCTTAAACACTTGAAATGATTCTCCTCATGTTCATCCTAGGTTCATTAATGCATCTCATAAACTGGGGACATACATCAAAAGAAAGGGTGAGCAGAAGGCACAGTAAGGGAAACAAGAGAAACATTTTTACATGTGAACTTGAGATACTTCAATAAGGTCATGAAAAGAACTTTAAGGCATGAGAAATAAATCATGAGATATATCATAATAAAAATAACATTTTTCATAACATGAAGATGTGGCTACATCATTTAACATAGAAAATCATGAACATATCACCAAGGTCTATCCCCAAGGTGTCATATGAAAATTACAAAGGTTATTCACCAAGGTATCGTGAAAATTGTAATCTCTAGTGGTTACATCATTACCCAATGCATTGGATTGGTATCAGGGCACACCCTTAAATTTGCCTTTATTATCATGTGAGCCACATATATCATCATCAAACATTTTATAAATAACCCATATAGCAAAAATAAATGGGTTTCATTTCATAATCATAACGTTTTAAAAACTACTTTAAAGACTTGATCTTTACGTCACTTTAAACCCATGGAAGGGGAGAGAGGGTTTCATGTATGAAAATCCCAGAATATAAAATATAACATTTTTGTATATATGTGAATAACCCTATAGAAATAATATCTTTGAGTATTCACTTAATAACATGAAGTAATTTTGAGAAAAAGAGAGAGGCATTTTGAGACGAAAATTCTGCAGCACAACGGCTATGTTACAGGGTTTTAGAAAACGTTGAAAAGAGAGAGGACATGAATAAAACAATCATAAATGACCAATAAAACAGTAGAGGGACAGAATATAAGGGATTTAAGAACATGGTAATGAAATTTTAAAATATACCATATGAAATGAAGAACATGAAAGGAAGACAAAAATAAGATTTCTCTTATGAAAATTTGGCAGCCTAACAGCGTTACATGAACTTCAACCAAAAATGAATTGATGATGTCAAATAGGGTCTCTATTCATATGAACATAAATGATCATTATGATAGATATAGAGATCATACCCCAATATAATAAAAATGAACTTGCAAGACTTGACATGGAATTAGAACTTTGAAAAGGAGAAGGGTGAAAGAATCCCTTAAAAATTCGGCAGCCTAACGGCGTCACTTAAACATCAAAAAAAATGAATTGATGAGATCAAATAGGTTCTCTCATCATATGAACATAAGAGTCCAGTATGATAGATATAGAGATCATACCCCAACATAACAAAAAGGAACTTGAAAGAATTGACATGAAAGTAGAACTTCAATACGAGAAGGGTGAAGAACCACTTAAAACTTCAAAATACTGAATTGAAGAGATCAATTGGGGTCTCTCATCATATGATCATAAATGATCAGTATGATAAATTTAGAGATCATACCCCAACATAATAAAAAGGAACGTGAAATACTTTACATGATACTAGATCTTGAAAAATGAGAAGGGAGAAAGAATCCGTTACAAAAATTTCGGCAGCCTAACAACGCCACATAAAACTTCATAAAACGAAATAATGAGAGTAAGAGGGGATCTCTAATTATGTGAACATGAAAAGGGCAGTAAGAGGAGTATAAAATAACACCCTTTAACATAAGAACATGGAGCATAAATGATATTACATAAAAGATATTTCTTGAAAAGAAAGAGAGAGATCAGATCCCTTACCTTAAAATGTAACTCTTAAAACTCAAAGTTTTGGAACTTGAGGGCTTGGGGGAACCTTGGGAGGACTCCTTGGGAGGTAAGGAGACCATAACATCGTTGAGGATGGTTTTGGAGTCTAAAATATGAGAGGAGGGCTTGGTATTTATAGGGAAAGTGAGGGGACAAGGCATTAATGGCCAAGGGACACCTCAAAAGTGCTTTTCTCAAAACCATGTGCTCTCCCTTAGAATTTACCATGGAGTTAGGCCACATGGGGCCCCCAAAACAATAATTCATCACCCTTGGCCGGCCAACCCTCAAAATATCTCATGACATCATCATGACACAGTTATGATGTCATTAATCATACCGAAACCCTAAAACTGCATTTTTACTATTCACTGAAAAATTCATCTTACTCAGAAAAATCCCAAAATTTCACCTTAACCAAATATCGATGCTCTAATTACATTTATGAACTCCATTTTATAAAAATATTTTTCTAATTAATTTTAATTTAATTTTTAAATAAAAATACTATTCATCGAAAATTCGTTTTTTTCAGAAAAATCCCCAAAAATTACCTTAACATAATATCGATGCTCTGAGTTCAAAAATGAAATCCATTTTATAAAAATAATTTTCTAAATATTTTTAATTTAATTTTTATTTTAAAAACACTATTCACCCGAAAAAAACTAATAATTGAATAATAATTTATGAAACTGTTATTTACCCATTTTATTGAATCTCATTACTTAATCTAGGTGTCTAAATTATATTAAAACTTTCTTTGAGTGAAATTACTAATCCATTTGGTCACATTACTAATCCTAAGTGTAAAATCACTATTCATAATTTACTATTCATCAAAAATCAATTTGATCTTTTTAGACTCGAAATTTCGTACTGGACATAATTGTAGAAGACCATTTTTCGGAAATCATTACACATTTTTATTTATTTAAGGTTTACATAAACATTTTTAAAATATCCTTTCTCTAAAATTCATAAAAAACATATGCATACTATATTTATCCCGACATTTGAAAATTCATAAACTTCATCATAAGAAGAAATCCCAATTTTTATTTAAAACAAAGGATTACACAAGGCAGTTACGGTCTCCTTACGTAGCCCCTTATCAAACCAGCATAGGACCTAAGTGTAAGGTGTGCTAAGGTGAGAGAATCTGAGGGAGGCTCAACTAACATCGTACGAGTAGTAATTTCTATCAGTTTGAACTTCTCGCGAAGGCAATCCCGTTCTAGCTTCACACGATGAAGTTCAGCTTGGGTTTGGTCCAGAGCAAAGACCAGTGGTGCTACCT
Organism: Viscum album; assembly: GCA_963277665.1. Lineage (NCBI taxonomy): Eukaryota > Viridiplantae > Streptophyta > Magnoliopsida > Santalales > Viscaceae > Viscum > Viscum album. The sequence goes on along the minus strand of OY728132.1, from coordinate 749,431,178 downwards.
CCTTCCCAAGTTCTGTTAGATGAGCTTCGATCGGTCCAAGACTACTGGGTGAGGCCATCGAATCTTTTTTCTATATTAATTAACCAAGATTGCTTGTATTTAGATACAATAGTCAAAACGTTTAGTTTACAGCAGTCATATTGACTAATGGTCAAATAACAGTCAAAACCCAACAATCTCATTTTAATTATACTAATGTTATAAAATGAAATATTTTTGTTGAGTAAAAAAAATAAAATAAAATAACACATAAAATTAGAAAACAAGATTTCGGGTCGTTACAATCTTCCCCCCTTAAGAAATTGCATCCTCGCAATTTTTAAAATTGGGTTTTGAAATTTCATTGAAAGTCCCACATTGGAAAAGGATTCAGTAAAACTATTACTTTAAGTGAAAGAAAGGGAAGTACAAAGGTCACCTGAGTTAACCCACACTAGGATTCCATGTAGGAAAACATGGACATGGAGGAGAAAACAAAGGGTCAAGTTCTGAGGGAGAGTGATAGAGAACATGATTAGGAGAAAGTTAACCATAAGAAAAATCCCAAACTTATGATGTGTGTAAACGGTCTTTGATTACCTAGTAGGAAACGTAAACAAAAAACATTTTTGTTTTACGTTTCTTTTCATAATTTTGAGGAATTCATTTACTACATAGAACAAAAACATAAGAAAATATACCTACCTTCATGTAGAGTTTCATCCTTTAATAAGTTTCTACCCAAAAATAATCTTTTCTCCAAACGATGAGCATTCAAAAACACTTGGTCTCATCAAAACACAAGAATAATCTTCTAGAGAATCACATAATCCACAAAAGATTAACCATCTATTTCTTCTATCATTAAACATTATCCCAAAAACAGAAAGTGTATGGTAAAACAACACTTCAAAAAGAAATAATCCCATAGGAATGGAAACTACTTTTAAATCTTCAAAGTTCCATGGTACTACCCAGAGTTCATCATAGACCATTCCGTAAATAACTGTCCTTAAAAAATCCTCAAAATAAACCAAACTAAGATTGAAACCCAAATACAAGAAGAATTTGATAACATAGTCTTCCAAGGTAAACTTTATCATTCATTTCCAAACAGCATCAACCACTCCTAACAACTTATAACAAAAGTAACTAACCTAAACATATTTACCACAATATAGGTTAATCATTTCCATAAGTAACCTAAATTACTATAAGTCTGCCTTAAATTCATCGATTCCTCAAAATATAAGTCAACCTTACTCCTCAATGAAAATACCGTAGTAATCTATTTACCTCGATCATATAGGGTCCACAAAATTGTAAAAGTCTTCCAAAATAATAATCATCTTTTAATCCCCTAATCATCTCTGTCATATAAATATAGAAATCATCGCATTTCCTATCACATTGGTTGTTGGGACATGTTCTTCCATTTCCCACCATTAACTAAGAAGATAAAGTATAATTAGGGGCTTAAATACTTCGCCAATAATCATGAAAAGAAAAATTTAATCATAAAAGGATAAACTTGTAGAATAAAAGTATATCCTAACTTGCGATCCCCTAGGTTCCAATCTAGGTTATCCATGATCATATATTCTCATGTGAATCTTTATTTTATTTTATCTTTGTTCCTTTAATAATGGTTCATACAAAGCTTATGAATTTACCAAAGAATATCCCATGGGAGTGTCGTAACCAAGAGTGCAGCAAGGCCCGTTGTCGTGTACCAGTTCCCATTTCAGTCTAGCTCAAAGCGGTGTTTGTGGGTTTTACCCCTATGTACATCTATGCCAGAGCCACCTCTACCTGCTCGTATCCAGACAGGAATGTATTTGCTTGACAACCCCTTACTCAATACTCACCAAAGTATCTGGAAGATTTCTTATATTTAAACTTTTCTATAGGGTTCTTCCTAAAGTTTTCATATCCTTATTTACACAAATAACTAAACCATCCTTTGATACCAACTATAGCATCCTGCCTTTTTATAACATAAACTTTCATTTAATTACCCAAAACTGAGGATCTTTAAGGTTTAGTGTCTTCGAAACCAGGAACATAAAACATGAAAACATAAAACATTATTCTTAAACACTTGAAATGCTTCTCCTCATGTTAATCCTAGGTTAATTAATGCATCTCATAACCTAGGGACATACATCAAAAGAAAGGGTGAGCAAAAGGCACAGTAAGGAAAACAAGAGAAACGTTTTAACATGTGAACTTGAGATACTTCAATAAGGTCATGAAAAGAACTTTAATGCATGAGAAATAAATCATGAGATATATCATAATAAAAATAACATTTTTCATAACATGAAGATGTGGATACATCATTTAACATAGAAAATCATGAACATATCACCAAGGTCTATCCCCAAGGTGTTATATGAGAATTACCAAGGTTATTCACCAAGGTATCGTGGAAATTGTAATCTCTAGTGGTCACATCATTACCCAATGCATTGGAGCGCTATCAGGGTGCACCCTTAAATTTGACTTTATTATTATGTGATCCACATATATTATCATCAAAAATTTTATAAATAACCCATATAGCAAAAATAATTTGGTTTCATTTAATAATCATAACGTTTTAAAAACTGCTTTAAAGACATGATCTTTACGTCACTTTAAACCCATGGAAGGGGAGAGCGGGTTTCATGTATGTAAATCCCAGAATTTAAAATATAAAATTTTTGTATATATGTGAATAACCCTATAGAAATAAGAGCTTTGAGTATTCACTTAATAACATGAAGTAATTTTTAGAAAAAGAGAGAGGCATTTTGAGATGAAAATTCTGCAGCACAACGGCTACGTTACAGGGTTTTAGAAAACATTGAAAAGAGAGAGGACATTGGTCAAACAATCATAAATGACCCATAAAACAGTATAGGGACAGAATATAAGGGATTTAAGAACATGGTAATGAAATTTGAAAATATACCATATGAAATGAAGAACATGAAAGGAAGACAAAAATAAGATTTCTCTTATAAAAATTTGGTAGCCTAACAGCGTTACATGAACTTCAACCAAAAATGAATTGATGATGTCAAATAGGGTATCTCATCATATGAACATAAAAGATAAGTATGATAGATATAGAGATCATACCCCAACAAAATAAAAAGGAACTTGCAAGACTTGACATGGAATTAGAACTTTGAAAAGGAGAACGGTGAAAGAATCCCTTAAAAATTCGGCAGCCTAACGGCGTCACTTAAACTTCAACAAGAAATGAATTGATGAGATCAAATAGGGTCTCTCATAATATGAACATAAGCGTCCAGTATGATAGATATAGAGATCATACCCCAACATAACAAAAAAGAAGTTGAAAGAATTGACATGAAAGTAGAACTTCAATACGAGAAGGGTGAAGAACCACTTAAAACTTCAAAATACCGAATTGAAGAGATAAATTGGGGTCTCTCATCATATGATCATAAATGATCAGTATGATGAATTTAGAGATCATACCCCAACATAATAAAAAGGAACTTGAAATACTTTACATGATAATAGATCTTGAAAAATGAGAAGGGAGAAAGAATCCGTTACAAAAATTTTGGCAGCCTAACGGCGCCACATAAAACATCATAAAACGAAATAATGAGAGTAAGAGGGGATATCTAATTATGTGAACATGAAAAGGGAATTAAGAGGAGTATAAAAGAACACCCTTTAACATAAGAACACGGAGCATAAATGAAATTACATAAAAGATATTTCTTGAAAAGAAAGAGAGAGATCGGATCCCTTACCTTAAAACGTAACTCTTAAAACTCAAAGGTTTGGACCTTGAGGGCTTGGGGGAACCTTAGGAGGACTCCTTGGGAGGTAAGGAGACCCAAATTTCGTTGAGGATGGTTTTGGAGTCTAAAAGATGAGAGGAGGGCTTGGTATTTACAGGGAAAGTGAGGGGACAAGGCATTAATGGCCAAGGGACACCTCAAAAGTGCTTTTCTCAAAACCATGTGCTCTCCCTTGGCATTTACCATGGAGTTAGGCCACATGGGGCCCCCAAAACAATAATTCATCACCCTTGTCCAGCCAACCCTAAAAATATCTCATGAAATCATCATGACACAGTTATGATGTCATTAAACATACCGAAACCCTAAAACTGCATTTTTACTATTCACTGAAAAATTCATCTTACTCAAAAAAATCAAAAAATTTCACCTTAACCAAATATCGATGCTCTAATTACATTTATGAACTCCATTTTACAAAAATAATTTTCTAAATAATTTTAATTTAATTTTTAAATAAAAACACTATTCATCGAAAATTCGTTTTTTTCAGAAAAATCCCCAAAAATTACCTTAACATAATATCGATGCTTTGATTTCAAAAATGAAATCCATTTTATAAAAATAATTTTCTAAATATTTTTAATTTAATTTTTAATTTAAAAACACTATTCACCAGAAAAAACTAATACTTGAATAATAATTTATGAAACTGTTATTTACCCATTTTATTGAATCTCATTACTTAATCTAGGTGTATAAATTATATTAAAACTTTCTTTGAGTGAAATTACTAATCCATTTGGTCACATTACTAATCCTAAGCATAAAATCACTATTCATAATTCACTATTCATCAAAAATCAAGTTGATCTTTTTAGACTCGAAATTTTGTACTGAACATAATTGTAGAAGACCATTTTTCGGAAATCATTACACATTTTTATTTATTTAAGGTTTACATAAACATTTTTAAAATATCCTTTTCTAAAATTCATAAAAAAATATGCATACTATATTTATCCGGACATTTGAAAATTCATAAACTTCATCATAAGAAGAAATCCCAATTTTTATTTAAAACAAAGGATTACACAAGGCAGTTACGGTCTCCTTACATAGCCCCTTATCACACCAGCATAGGACCTAAGTGTAAGGTGTGCTAAGGTGAGAGAATCTGAGGGAGGCTCGGCCAACATCGCACGAGTAGTAATTTCTATCAGTTTGAACTTCTCGTGAAGGCAATCTCGTTCTAGCTTCACACGATGAAGTTCAGCTTGGGTTTGGTCCAGAGCAAAGCCCAGTGGTGCTACCTCTTTTCCAAGTTCTGTTAGATGAGCTTCGATCGGTCCAAGACTACTGGGTGAGGCCATCAAATCTTTTTTCTATATTAATTAACCAAGATTTCTTGTGTTTAGATACAATAGTCAAAACGTTTAGTTTCCAGCGATCATATTGACCAATGGTCAAATAACAGTCAAAACCCAACAGTCTCATTTTAATTATACTAATGTTATAAAATGAAACATTTTTGTTGAGTAAAAAAAATAAAATAAAATAACACATAAAATTAGGAAATAAGATTTCGGGTCGTTACAATCTTCCCCCCTTAAGAAATTGCATCCTCGCAATTTTTAAAATTGGGTTTTGAAATTTCATTGAAAGTCCCACATTGGAAAAGGAGTCAGTAAAACTATTACTTTAAGAGAAAGAAAGGGAAGTACAAAGGTCACGTGAGTTAACCCACACTAGGATTCCATGTAGGAAAACATGGACATGGAGGAGAAAACAAAGGGTCAAGTTCTGAGGGAGAGTGATAGAGAACATGATTAGGAGAAAGTTAACCATAAGAAAAATACCAAACTTATGATGTGTGTAAACGGTCTTTGATTACCTAGTAGGAAACATAAACCAAAAACATTTTTGTTTTACGTTTCTTTTCATAATTTTGAGGAATTCATTTACTACATAGAACAAAAACATAAGAAAATATACCTACCTTCATGTAGAGTTTCATCCTTTAATAAGTTTCTAACCAAAAATAATCTTTTCTCCAAACGATGAGCATTCAAAAACACTTGGTCTCATCAAAACACAAGAATCGTCTTCTAGAGAATCACATAATCCACAAAAGATTAACCATCTATTTCTTCTATCTTTAAACATTATCCCAAAAACAGAAAGTGTAAGGTAAAACAACTCTTCAAAAAGAAATAATCCCATAAGAATGGCAACTACTTTTAAATATTCAAAGTTCCATGGTACTACCCAGAGTTCATCATAGACCATTCCGTAAATAATTGTCCTTAAAAAATCCTCAAAATAAACCAAACTAAAATTGAAACCCAAATACAAGAAGGATTTGATAACATAGTCTTCCAAGGTAAACTTTATCATTCATTTCCAAACAACATCAACCACTCCTAACATGTTATAAAAAAAGTAACTAACCTAAACATATTTAACCCAAGATAGGTTAATCATTTCCATAAGTAACCTAAATTACTATAAGTCTGCCTTAAATTCATCGATTCTTCAAAATATAAGTCAACCTTACTCCTCAATGAAAATACTGTAGTAATCTATTTACCTCGATCATATAGGGTCCCCAAAATTGTAAAAGTCTTCCAAAATAATAATCATCTTTTAATCCCCTGACAATATCTGTCATATAAATACGGAAATCATCGCATTTCCTATCACATTGGTTGTTGGGACATGTTCTTCCATTTCCCACCATTAACTAAGAAGATAAATTATAATTAGGGGCTTAAATACTTCGCCAATAATCATGAAAAGAAAACTTTAATCATAAAAGGATAAACTTGTAGAATAAAAGTATATCCTAACTTGCGATCCCCTAGGTTCCAATCTAGGTTATCCATGATCGTATATTCTCATGTGAATCTTTATTTTATTTTATCTTTGTTCCTTTAATAATGGTTCATACAAAGCTTATGAATTTACCAAAGAATATCCCCGGGGAGTGTCATAACCAAGAGTGCAGCAAGGCCTGTTGTCGTGTACCAGTTCCCATTTGAGTCTAGCTCAAAGTGGTGTTTTTGGGTTTTACCCCTATGTACATCTATGCCAGAGCCACCTCTACCTGCTCGTATCTAGACAGGAATGTATTTGCTTGACAACCCCTTACTCAATACTCACCAAAATATCTAGAAGATTTCCTATATTTAAACTTTTCTATAGGGTTCTTCCTAAAGTTTTCATATCCTAATTTCCACAAATAACTAAACCATTCTTTGATACCAACTATAGCATACTGCCTTTTTATAACATAAACTTTCATTTCATTACACAAAACTGAGGATCTTTAAGGTTTAGTGTCTTGGAAACCAGGAACATAAAACATGAAAACATAAAACATTATTCTTAAACACTTGAAATGCTTCTCCTCATGTTCATCCTAGGTTCATTAATGCATATCATAACCTGGGGACATACATCAAAAGAAAGGGTGAGCATAAGGCACAGTAAGGGAAACAAGAGAAACATTTTTACATGTGAACTTGAGATACTTCAATAAGGTCATGAAAGGAACTTTAAGGCATGAGAAATAAATCATGAGATATATCATAATAAAAATAACATTTTTCATAACATGAAGATGTGGCTGCATCATTTAACATAGAAAATCATGAACATATCACCAAGGTCTATCCCTAAGGTTTCATATGAAAATTACCAAGGTTATTCACCAAGGTATCGTGAAAATTGTAATCTCTAGTGGTTACATCATTACCCAATGCATTAGAGAGCTATCAGGGAGCACCTTTAAATTTGACTTTATTATCATGTGATCCAAATATATCATCATCAAAAATTTTATAAATAACCCATATAGCAAAAATAAATGGGTTTCATTTCATAATCATAACGTTTTAAAAACTGCTTTAAAGACATGATCTTTACGTCACTTTAAACCCATGGAAGGGGAGAGCGGGTTTCATGTATGTAAATCCCAGAATTTAAAATATAAAATTTTTGTATATATGTGAATAACCCTGTAGAAATAAGAGCTTTGAGTATTCACTTAATAATATGAAGTAATTTTTAGAAAAAGAGAGAGGCATTTTGAGACGAAAATTCTGCAGCACGACGGCTACGTTATAGGGTTTTAGAAAACATTGAAAAGAGAGGGGACATGGGTCAAACAATCATAAATGACCCATAAAACAGTAGAGGGACAGAATATAAGGGATTTAAGAACATGGTAATGAAATTTGAAAATATACCATATGAAATGAAGAACATGAAAGGAAGACAAAAATAAGATTTCTCTTATGAAAATTTGGCAGCCTAACAGCGTTACATGAACTTCAATCAAAAATGAATTGATGATGTCAAATAGGGTCTCTAATCATATGAACATAAAATATCAGTATTATATATATAGAGATCATATCCTAACATAATAAAAAGGAACTTTCAAGACTTGACATGGAATTAGAACTTTGAAAAGGAGAAGGGTGAAAGAATCCCTTAAAAATTTGGCAGCCTAACGGCGTCACTTAAACTTCAACAAAAAATGAATTGAAGAGATCAAATAGGGTCTCTCATCATATGAACATAAGAGTCTAGTATGATAGATATAGAGATCATACCCCAACATAACAAAAAGGAACTTGAAATAATTGACATGAAAGTAGAACTTCAATACGAGAAGGGTGAAGAACCACTTAAAACTTCAAAATACTGAATTGAAGAGATCAAATGGGGTCTCTCATCATATGATCATAAATGATAAGTATGATTAATTTAGAGATCATACCCCAACATAATAAAAAGGAACGGGAAATAATTTACATGATAATAGATCTTGAAAAATGAGAAGGGAGAAAGAATCCGTTACAAAAATTTCGGCAGCCTAATGGTGCCACATAAAACTTCATAAAACGAAATAATGAGAGTAAGAGGGGATATCTAATTATGTGAACATAAAAAGGGAAGTAAGATAGGTATAAAAGAACACACTTTAACATAAGAACATGGAGCATAAATGAAATTACATAAAAGAGATTTCTTGAAAAGAAAGAGAGAGATCAGATCCCTTACCTTAAAACATAACTCTTAAAACTCAAAGGTTTGGACCTTGAGGGCTTGGGGGTACCTTGGGAGGACTCCTTGGGAGGTAAGGAGACTATAACTTCGTTGATGATGGTTTTGGAGTCTAAAATATGAGAGGAGGGCTTGGTATTTATAGGGAAAGTGAGGGACAAGGCATTAATGGCCAAGGGACACCTCAAAAGTGCTTTTCTCAAAACCATGTGCTCTCCCTTGGCATTTACCATGGAGTTAGGCCACATGGGGCCCCCAAAACAATAATTCATCACCCTTGGCCGGCAAACCCTTAAAATATCTTATGAAATCATCATGACACAGTTATGATGTCATTAAACATACCGAAACCCTAAAACTGCATTTTTACTATTCAATGAAAAATTCATCTTACTCAGAAAAATCCCAAAATTTCTCCTTAACCAAATATCGATGCTATAATTACATTTATGAACTCCATTTTATAAAAATAATTTTCTAAATAATTTTAATTTAATTTTTAAATAAAAACATTATTCATCGAAAATTCGTTTTTTTCTGAAAAATCCCCAAAAATTACCTTAACATAATATCGATGCTCTGAGTTCAAAAATGAAATCCATTTTATAAAAATAATTTTCTAAATATTTTTAATTTAATTTTTAATTTAAAAACACTATTCACCAGAAAAAAACTAATACTTGAATAATAATTTATGAAACTGTTATTTACCCATTTTATTGAATCTCATTACTTAATCTAGGTGTATAAATTATATTAAAACTTTCCTTGAGTTAAATTACTAATCCATTTGGTCACATTACTAATCCTAAGCATAAAATCACTATTCATAATTTACTATTCATCAAAAATCAAGTTGATCTTTTTAGACTCGAAATTTCTTACTGAACATAATTGTAGAAGACCATTTTTTGAAAATCATTACACATTTTTATTTATTTAAGGTTTACATAAGCATTTTTAAAATATCCTTTTCTAAAATTCATAAAAAAAATATGCATACTATATTTATCCAGACATTTGAAAATTCATAAACTTCATCATAAGAAGAAATCCCAATTTTTCCTTAAAACAAAGGATTACACAAGGCAGTTACGGTCTCCTTACATAGTCCCTTATCACACCAGCATAGGACCTAAGTGTACGGTGTGCTAAGGTGAGAGAATTCGAGGGAGGCTCAGCCAACATCACACGAGTAGTAATTTCTATCAGTTTGAACTTCTCGCAAAGGTGATCCCGTTCTAGCTTCACACGATGAAGTTCAGATTGTGTTTGGTCCAGAGCAAAGCCCAGTGGTGCTACCTCCTTCCCAAGTTCTGTTAGATGAGCTTCGATCGGTCCAAGACTACTGGGTGAGGCCATCGAATCTTCTTTCTATATTAATTAACCAAGATTGCTTGTATTTAGATACAATAATCAAAACGTTTAGTTTGCAGCGATCATATTGACCAACGGTCAAATAACAGTCAAAACCCAACAGTCTCATTTTAATTATACTCATGTTATAAAATGAAACATTTTTGTTGAGTAAAAAAAATAAAATAAAATAACACATAAATCTAGGAAACAAGATTTCGGGTCATTACAATCTTCCCCCCTTAAGAAATTGCATTCTCGCAATTTTTAAAATTGGGTTTTGAAATTTCATTGAAAGTCCCACATTGGAAAAGGAACCAGTAAAACTATTCCTTTAAAATAATGAAAGGGAAGTAAAAAGGTCACCTGAGTTAACCCACACTAGGATTCCATGTAGGAAAACATTGACATGGAGTAGAAAACAAAGGGTCAAGTTCTGAGGGAGAGTGATAGAGAACATGATTTGGAGAAAGTTAACCATAAGAAAAATCCCAAACTTATGATGTGTGTAAACGGTCTTTGATTACCTAGTAGGAAACGTAAACCAAAAACATTTTTGTTTTACGTTTCTTTTCATAATTTTGAGGAATTCATTTACTACATAGAACAAAAACATAAGAAAATATACCTACCTTCATGTAGAGTTTCATCCTTTAATAAGTTTCTACCCAAAAATAATATTTTCTCCCAACGATGAGCATTCAAAAACACTTGGTCTCATCAAAATACAAGAATCATCTTCTAGAGAATCACATAATCCACAAAAGATTAACCATCTATTTCATCTATCTTTAAACATTATCCCAAAAACAGAAAGTGTAAGGTAAAACAACTCTTCAAAAAGAAATAACCCCATAGGAATGGAAACTACTTTTAAATCTTTAAAGTTCCATGGTACTACCTAGAGTTCATCATAGACCATTCCTTAAATAACTGTCCTTAAAAAATCCTCAAAATAAACCAAACTAAGATTGAAACCCAAATACAAGAAGGATTTGATAACATAGTTTTCCAAGGTAAACATTATCATTCATTTCCAAACAACATCAACCACTCCTAACATCTTATAACAAAAGTAACTAACCTAAACATATTTACCCCAAGATAGGTTAATCATTTCCATAAGTAACCTAAATTACTATAAGTCTGCCTTAAATTCATCGATTCTTCAAAATATATGTCAACCTTACTCCTCAATGAAAATACTGTAGTAATCTATTTACCTCGATCATATAGGGTCCCCAAAATTGTAAAAGTCTTCCAAAATAATAATCATATTTTAATCCCCTAATCATCTCTGTCATATAAATACGGAAATCATCGTGTTTCCTATCACATTGGTTGTTGGGACATGTTCTTCCATTTCCCACCATTAACTAAGAATATAAAGTATAATAAGGGGCTTAAATACTTCGCCAATAATCATGAAAAGAAAACTTTAATCATAAAAGGATAAACTTGTAGAATAAATGTATATCCTAACTTGCGATCCCCTAGGTTCTAATCTAGGTTATCCATGATCATATATTCTTATGTGAATCTTTATTTTATTTTATCTTTGTTCCTTTAATAATGGTTCATACAAAGCTTATGAATTTACAAAAGAATATCCCCTAGGAGTGTCGTAACCAAGAGTGCAGCAAGGCCCATTGTCGGGTACCAGTTCCCATTTGAGTCTAGCTCAAAGCAGTGTTTTTGGGATTTACCCCTATGTACATCTGTGCCAGAGCCACCTCTACCTGGTCGTATCCAAACAGGAATGTATTTGCTTGACAACCCATTACTCAATACTCACCAAAATATCTGGAAAATTTCCAATATTTAAACATTTCTATAGGGTTCTTCCTAAAGTTTTTATATCCTAATTTCCACAAATAACTAAACCATCCTTTGATACCAACTATAGCATCCCACCTTTTTATAACATAAACTTTAATTTCATTACACAAAACTGAGGATATTTAAGGTTTAGTGTCTTGGAAACCAGGAACATAAAACATGAAAACATAAAACATTATTCTTAAAAACTTGAAATTCTTCTCCTCATGTTCATCCTAGGTTCATTACTGCATCTCATAACCAAGGGAAATAAATCAAATGAAAGGGTGAGCAGAAGGCACAGTAAGGGAAACAAGAGAAACATTTTTACATGTGAACTTGAGATACTTCAATAAGGTCATGAAAAGAACTTTAAGGCATGAGAAATAAATCATGAGATATATCATAAAAAAAATAACATTTTTCATAACATGAAGATGTGGCTACATCATTTAACATAGAAAATCATGAACATATCACCAAGGTCTATCCCCAAGGTGTCATATGAAAATTACCAAGGTTATTCACCAAGGTATCGTGAAAATTGTAATCTCTAGTAGTTACATCATTACCTAATGCATTGGAGCGCTATCAGGGCGCACCCTTAAATTTGCCTTTATTATCATGTGAGCCACATATATCATCATCAAACATTTTATAAATAACCCATATCGCAAAAATAAATGGGTTTCATTTCATAATCATAACGTTTTAAAAACTACTTTAAAGACATGATCTTTACGTCACTTTAAACCCATGGAAGGGGAGAGCGGGTTTCATGTATGTAAATACCAGAATTTAAAATATAACATTTTTGTATATATGTGAATAACCCTGTAGAAATAAGAGCTTTGAGTATTCACTTAATAACATGAAGTAATTTTTAGAAAAAGAGAGAGGCATTTTGAGACGAAAATTCTACAGCACAACGGCTACGTTACAGGGTTTTAGAAAACATTGAAAATATAGGGGACATGGGTCAAACAATCATAAATGACCCATAAAATAGTAGAGGGACAGAATATAAGGGATTTAAAAACATGGTAATGAAATTTGAAAATATACCATATGAAATGAAGAACATGAAAGGAAGACAAAAATAAGATTTCTCTTATGAAAATTTGGCAGCCTAACAGCGTTACATGAACTTCAACCAAAAATGAATTGATGATGACAAATAGGGTCTCTCATCATATGAACATAAAAGATCAGTATGATAGATATAGAGATCATACCCCAACATAATAAAAAGGAACTTTCAAGACTTGACATGGAATTAGAACTTTGAAAAGGAGAAGGGTGAAAGAATCCCTTAAAAATTCGGCAGCCTAACGGCGTCACTTAAAATTCAACAAAAAATGAATTGATGAGATCAAATAGGGTCTCTCATCATATAAACATAAGATTCCAGTATGATATATATAGAGATCATACCCCAACATAACAAAAAGGAACTTGAAAGAATTGACATGAAAGTAGAACTTCAATACGAGAAGGGTGAAGAACCACTTAAAACTTCAAAATACTGAATTGAAGAGATCAAATGGGGTCTCTCATCATATGATCATAAATGATCAGTATGATAAAATTAGAGATCATACCCTAACATAATAAAAAGGAAAGTGAAATACTTTACATGATAATAGATCTTGAAAAATGATAAGGGAGAAAGAATCCGTTACAAAAATTTCGGCAGCCTAACGGCGCCACATAAAACATCATAAAACGAAATAATGAGAGTAAGAGGGGATCTCTAATTATGTGAACATTAAAAGGGAAGTAAGAGGAGTATAAAAGAACACCCTTTAACATAAGAACATGGAGCATAAATTAAATTACATAAAAGATATTTCTTGAAAAGAAAGAGAAAGATCAGATCCCTTACCATAAAACGTAACTCTTAAAACTCAAAGGTTTGGACCTTGAGGGCTTGGGGTCACCTTGGGAGGACTCCTTGGGAGGTAAGGAGACCATAACATAGTTGAGGATGGTTTTGGAGTCTAAAATATGAGAGTAGGGCTTGGTATTTATAGGGAAAGTGAGGGGACAAGGCATTAATGGCCAAGGGACACCTCAAAAGTGCTTTTCTCAAAACCATGTGCTCTCCCTTGGCATTTACCATAGAGTTAGGCCACATGGGGCCCCCAAAACAATAATACATCACCCTTTTCCGGACAACCCTTAAAATATCTCATGACATCATCATGACACAGTTATGATGTCATTAAACATACCGAAACCCTAAAACTGCATTTTTACTATTCACTGAAAAATTCATCTTACACAGAAAAATTCCAAAATTTCACCTTAACCAAATATCGATGCTCTAATTAAATTTATGAACTTCATTTTATAAAAATAATTTTCTAAATAATTTTAATTTAATTTTTAAATAAAAACACTATTCATCAAAAAGTCGTTTTTTTCAGAAATATCCCCAAAAATTACCTTAACATAATATCGATGCTCTAAGTTCAAAAATGAAATCCATTTTATAAAAATAATTTTCTAAATATTTTTAATTTAATTTTTAATTTAAAAACACTATTCACCCGAAAAAAACTAATACTTGAATAATAATTTATGAAACTGTTATTTACCCATTTTATTGAATCTCATTACTTAATCTAGGTGTATAAATTATATTAAAACTTTCTTTGAGTGAAATTACTAATCCATTTGGTCACATTACTAATCCTAAGCATAAAATCACTATTCATAATTTACTATTCATCAAAAATCATGTTGATCTTTTTAGACTCGAAATTTAGTACTGAACATAATTGTAGAAGACCATTTTTTGGAAATCATTACACATTTTTATTTATTTAAGGTTTACAAAAACATTTTTAAAATATCCTTTTCTAAAATTCATAAAAAAAATATGCATACTATATTTATCCGGACATTTGAAAATTCATAAACTTCATCATAAGAGGAACTCCCAATTTTTATTTAAGACAAAGGATTACACAAGGCAGTTACGGTCTCCTTATATATCCCCTTATCACACCAGCATAGGACCTAAGTGTTAGTTGTGCTATGGTGAGAGAATCTGAGGGAGGCTCGACCAACATCGCACCAGTAGTAATTTCTATCAGTTTGAACTTCTCGTGAAGGCGATCCCGTTCTAGCTTCACACGATGAAGTTCAGCTTGGGTTTGGTCCAGAAAAAATCCCAGTGGTGCTACCTCCTTCCCAAGTTCTGTTAGATGAGCTTCGATCGGTCCAATACTACTGGGTGAGGCCATCGAATCTTCTTTCTATATTAATTAACCAAGATTTCTTGTATTTAGATACAATAGTCAAAACGTTTTGTTTCTAGAGGTCATTTTGACCAATGGTCAAATAACAGTCAAAACCCAACAGTATCATTTTAATTATACTCATGTTATAAAATGAAACATTTTTGTTGATTAAAAAAAATAAAATAAAATAACACATAAAATTAGGAAACAAGATTTCGGGTCGTTACACTTGAAGATTCCATTTACATTTTCAGTACTAATGTAAAATGATTCTTCCCCTCTATACATATTTTTTTCAAAATCAACTGTGTGAGTATTCCCATCTATCAACTTTGTATCCACATGAGCCTATAATGATATTAAATTTTGATATAGAATGGGCAGGGTGAAGGATCTCTCAGTAGATCATTTTCATTGGTTGGTTGATCCTTGAGATAGTCTTGAGACAATATTTCATTTCAACTACTTTCCTTTTTCATTTAGTAATAACATTCATCGGTGAAGACCTTTTTTCATTAAATGTTAAAGGTTCAACTTGAAAAATAAATTGGAAATGAATACCTCTTTGTTGAAATGTTTTTTACAAGAATTGAGGGACATGTGTTGAATGTTACAATATCTTGTTCCACCATATGAAAATCATCATCTTTATTTGGAATAGTTATCTCAGTGCTCAGCTCATGATCTTCGTTAATCGACACTCTGACATGAATTTTTGGAATTGGTATTTTGTTCAGCATATCATTCTGTATATTGAACACTATAGCCCTCGCTACAAGGTGATGGGTGGGAGTTGATAGATATAAATAACATTCATATTCACCATGTAGAATATTAGTACAAGAAAGTTGCCAATTTCTATTTGATTCACATTTCATATAAAAATTATTATAACATTGATTAACTTAGCTAAGTCAGGTTTTTGAGGGGAATAGATCACCTCAAAACTCGTGGACGGGGGCAGGATCTTCACAAACGGGTTGTTCTTGAGTTGTTTCTTCTCTTTGCCTCCCCCATCAAACTTTCTATCATCTCTCTATGGTATTGTAATTATTCTTGAAACATAGCTAATTTTTCTCTCATATTTTTCATTTACTTATTTTTATCCTCTACTTGTTTTTACTTCTAAAAATATTTTCGGGGTGTCACCCCAAAACTCATACCTCTAACATGGCCATATTGTTATGGCTGCTTCAAGGCCACTGAAATTATGTCTACATTTGGTGCGGGTGTTGTTGATTCCTATGACTATGTTAGATAGAAAATATAGGAAAATAATTAATCATTTTTATGTAATAGTTATTTTATGAAAAACAAATTTATATTATGTCATACTTTTTATGTAATAGTTATTTTATGAAAAACAAATTTATATTATGTCATACTTAAACATGTTTCCCACACTTTTTGTGTCTTTTTATCTATCAGTATCCCTTATTTATTTACATGAGCCTCCTTCCATATCACATGTCATGGTATGGAAGTGAATTTTGATTTTAATTCATCAATCTGTATATAAACATAGGAACATGGTTATGGTGTTGTTTTATGTCACATAAAAGTATTACGGTAGATTTAAAATACATAACATTTTTTTCTCAGGTGAAGCATACCCCATCCTTGCATTACGGTAGGGGTACGCTAGTTTTTTTCCCCCAGTCCTTATTTTCAACACTCAGTTGTTTTTTCATAAATAGAAAACTATCAATCAAAGTGGTGAATACAAGCAACGTCAAACAACATATTACCTAACATAATGTACCTAAAAAGTATGTTATGCATGACGACTGCTAAATGCATTCCATGCTCCTTGGGAAATTAAGTGTCCATAAAGAGGAGGTGGGTGCTACTTGATTTTCCCTTCAGCAACTTTAATATGATATTTCATTAAAATTGTACAGAATCCTCTATGAATCCTTCCTAAAAATCTTAATATATATTACTTGTGTGAGACATCTACTATAAATTCACTCTAAGGGATGAGGAAGAGTAAGTCAATTTTTTAGTATTTTATTTTATTTTAATAAATTTAATAAATGATATCATAATGTTATTGTAATATCGTTCCACATTAGTTTCTTAAGCCCGGTGACAACATGGTTTCATGATTGTACATCAATCGGCACGCGTTGTCGAGTGATGATTCCAATGTAACTACTAAACATGGCTTTGTTGGGGTTAACATGTTGGCCTTGCTTATTCCATCCCACCTCAAATTTGATGCCTTTTTCTTTTGCCTTATATATTTTGGCTAACACTGTCAAACTATGATTCTCTTGTTTTTTTGTGCCACTAGGGTTTCATTGCCTACCATATCCACAATTTTAGAAACATAATTATGTTCTTCTAGAGTGCTATCATCGGTATTGGGACCAGCAGTAATAGTTGTAGAAACCTATTGTACCTCAGCATTGATACCAATAGCAAAAGTTTGAGAAAACTTTTGTTCCTCTGCACTTGGACCAGTAGTAGCAGGTTGAGAGACTTGTAGTGCCTCGGGATTGGGAACATCAATAGGTGCAAAAGTCATTATCTATAGAAGTGATTTAAAATTTATTTTAGATTACATAAAAGTAGTAGAAAAAAGATAATAACATAAGGTTACAGAATGTATATTACAATAAAAAAATTACTTGATTATTGCACTCTCTTTTTTTAAGGCTGGAGAGATTTGACCCCTCTATCGACTATGTAAATCCCTTCATTGTGGTCTCCTATGTCATAAAAAATTCCATCTATATTGGGATTGCTAGAAAATGATTTTGAAGTCCCAATGAAAGGGTCATCCTCCATTTAATTTTCATCTGACCCTTAAGTTGTTTTGGTTGATAACGCAACAATTGACTAATTTCGATTTTCGGGATCTTGAATATAAAATACTTGCACTACCTGTGATTCCATTATAAATGGTTCATCTTTCTCCCCTTCCTTACAAAAATCAACTTTCATGAATCCCAATTCATCTATTTTAACATCGCTCTTGTTATCAACCCACTTTCATTGAAAAATTGTCACTTGGAATTTAGTATAATCCAACTCCCATATTTGTTTTATGATACCAAAGTATGACATATTCGTATAAATTGAATTTATTTCTTTATCACCGGAAACATGCATCACATCAGCTGAAAGTGTAACAACATTATTCTACATGGTACTATCTTCATCATGTTCATTAGTATATAATATATAAACATTAACTACATAACCTTTGTAAGATAATACATACACACATGGTCCTTCGGATAGCCATCAAAGTCATTTTGAAATTGAATCCAGATTTTCATCTAACTTATAAATAATATGGTTCTAAAACCATCCTATAAACTATCAATTATGTGTATATGATATTCATTTTTCATCCCTAGATGGATTCAAATGCCTAATAATTTATTTGTGGGTTTTAACTTATGGGTTAATGTAGAAATTGTTATGAAAAATGTAAAGGTGGGTCGTCTCTGAATCGGTAATATTGATTGTGACAACATATCTTCCAAAAATTCCTCCACCCTCAATCTTCCCAGTGTGATGAGATTTTGGTAGGACAATGCTTTCCACACCAAATAGGTATTTTATACAGAATTCAACAATTTCCTCAACAATATATTGCTCTGAAATACAACCCACCGGTCGACTTCTATTTTTGACACACCCTTTCAATATCATCATATACCATTCAATGAGGTACATCCATCTATAATGTATAATACCACATTGTCGAATATCTCTCCCCAATCGAACCATCAAATGAACAATCATATCAAAATAATGTTGGAGGGAAGAACATTTCCAATTCACATAATATGACAACAATTTCTCTCTCCATAGTTTTCAATTTCATCAGGTCTATAACTTTGTTGCACATAGCTTTGAAGAAGAAACAAAGCGTTGTTAATGTATGGTAGAAATTCATTGTCAAAATTCAATATAAATCTATAAATATTAGATCTTACATTAAAACATTGCAGTCATGTGATTTCAAAACATTTAACATTAAATCGCTTATTAACACGATGTTTTGGATATTTGATGAATACCCCTCTAGAAACTTTACATCATTCAAGAAGTTTCAAAACTAATATGTCTCCTTCCTGGAAAGAGTGTAAGCAGCAGGAGGAAGAAATGTTCGTTTTTCACCCATCACTGGTGGAAAATCTTTTCATATTCCCATCTCAATCATGTCCAACATAGCCTTAATTACAACCTTGTTTGTCCAGGTGAATTTAGCAATGTGCTGATGACAGTATCACATACATTTTTTTCAACATGCATAACATCAAGAAAATGTCTCACATATAGAAAATTCTAGTATGGTAATTTAAAAAAACTAATCTCTTTTTTCAAATAGTTTTTGTAAGTTTTTTCAAAAATGGTTTACCAAAAGTAGTGTCCATATCTTTTAATTTATAAAACAATTGATCACCTATTAGTGGAGACAGTGCTGCACATTTTTTTGATCTTCCATCGAATGATGTCATCCAAGATCGGTACATATGTCATTGGGGTAGAAATCTGTGATGTCCTAGAAACACAATTTTTGATGAATGTATCAACATAATTGACTATGTATGTTGTTCACAAATGAAAAACCCTTGAGTTACTTTATTATTATATCCTAAAAAATTTCTATATGAAATAAAGTCATATATAGTCCTGTACAAAATGGATCTCAATGTGAAATCTTCATTTTTGTAAGCATCATACAATATAACACTTGAATCCCACAATAATTTCAAATCCTTTCTTAATGAAGCCAAATAAACATCAATATCATTACCTGGTTGTTTTGGTCCTAATATATGCATAGATAACATGATTTATTTTCATTTCATGCATAACCATGGTGGTAAGTTATAATTTACCCACATAATAGGCCATATACTATGACTGCTACTTTTAAAACCAAAATGATTCACTCCATCTATAGATAACGCAAGATGAAGGTTTATCGGAACATTTCCAAATTCAGGATACTCATGATAAATTCCTTTCCATTGAGGAGAGTTAGTCGTGTGATGTAGTTTTCCATCTTTAATTCTTGTATTTTCATGCCATGTCAATTTTCCTATAGTCTTTTCACTTCCATATTGGTGCCTAAACCTTATAATGATTATAAAGTATCACAAAAGTTTCATAATATTGGAATCATATTTCTTGAATCGAGAAGCACCACACTTTGTGCATTCTTTAAATGATTTTTATTCCTTTAGAAACAGTATACAGTCATTCGAGTATGCATTTATTCTTTCAGAGATAATAATCATCGAGTGTATCATTATTTTTGTGTCATATGTTCGGTTTGGGAGATCATTTTCTTCTAGGAGTATTTCATTCAGAAGAGAAAGTAGTTCCGTAAAATGGGCATCACTCCACCCATTGCCTGATTTCAAATTATACAGCTTCAGTATGGCTAACAATGAAGTATATTTAGTGGAACCAGCATACAATGACATCTTTTAACAACTCTTTAACTTCTCAAACAATTTTGGGAAATCATGAAGTTCATCTTTAACCATCCTTGTCATTTTCTCAATACAATATTCATCATCATCCACTTATGTAATCACATCCTCCATACAGTCATATTCATTGTTCACGCTTGTAATAATATCATATGATCTATAAAACATAGTGTTATCCCAACCACTACCTACATTTGTTTCTCCCCATGTTTATTCCAATATGTATAACTTCGATCTATTCTGTGACAGATCATGTGTTCTTCCAACTCCTCTAGACTACTTTTTCTTGAATAACAACAGTGTAAACATGAAAAAAGGATTTTAGAAGGTTCATATGCGTGATCTTTCACAATCTTGATAAAATATTTTATGTCATCTTCATACTCTTTTATCAACTGATTAGAATTCATCCATTATTTATTCATATTCATCCTATTTGATTTAGTAAAATTAATATTTAACAAAATAATTACACAAAATATGTTCCAATAGGGTCATAATACAACTATAATCAATTGAACTAGTTATGGTAAACAATTATCTTACCTCTCCATGCATTACTCAGGACCAAAGTAGATCACACCCATCTTCCCAACCACATGATCAATGCAACTAGCTATGAGAATCCCTTGCATTGGAATGTTTTATTATCCCACATATGATATATATGCATTGTTGTAAACCAGTTTTTTTAGTGTTTCTCTAGAAACATAATGTCTCAAGTCAACGAATATGGTACTAAACTAATAGATGGTATGATTTTCCATAGAGTTCTTGTAGGAGTAAGGATTCATTACATGTGTTGTTATGGTTATTTGACTAGAGTTTCTATAAAGTGTCCCATAGAGTCCTCTAGTGAAGTGGTTTTCTAAGATTTAGTGGAATTGATCTAGTAACAAATTGGTGGTGCCATTGAAATGGGTATGATTTGGATTTATATTCAATGGTGTAAGAATTACAACATGGAAAAAATGGAATACCAATAATGACAACAACCCCAACACCATGCAAACACACAATTGTGCTCACAATTGCAACACTATACGAACCAAAAAAACACAATTTTAGATTTTAATAAGCACCCCTTATTCAATTCTGCTTGTTAATTCAGGGGTTATCAGAGAATTTTTATTATCCTGGTGAATTCATTAATTACCCAAGTATACATAAATTACCAATTTCTATATTCAAATGTTCAACAGGAATGAACCAACATGCAATTCATTTAGTGCGCAAACAAGGGAAACCAATGGCCACAATTTTCAGTGGGGAATTTAGCCTGTACAATTCACAACATAACCATTAATGTCAAATAGTAATAACATGTGAACAAGAGGAAACCAATGAGTAAGAGGAGAAAAATCACTGCAAAGGTGTCGTTCATTATGCAACGGAGGTCCGTTCGAGGCGGATGAGAGGCACACGATAAAAGAGATTCCTAACTAAAAAGAAAAAATAAAAAGAGAACTTGTATGTTATACCTATACAAAATAGGTCGAATTATATTTAAAAATGGTACATGTATGGTAAACCATTTTTATTGGTCAATAGTGGGATTTTATTTTCCATATATGATATTTTCTTCCTCTTTTTATATGTATCTACTATTTTCCTATATGTTCAACTTATGAATGGGAAATGTCTGGTTTTTAGGAGAAATATCATTTTTAATTTACTTTAATTTAAGGGTAAAATATTCCACATTAATTTTATCTTTTTTCCAAGGGATCATTGATATCCTGCAGGGATCGTGAATGCCTCTTAGGTTATTGGAATGTTAGGCCGGTTATTAGTTATGATACTGGTTTGGGCCATATCATTACATTTCCAATTATAACTGACCCATGTCCATTTAAATATAGGATGGGGGATTAGACACTAATATATTCCCAAATCCACTGGATTTCCTCGAGGGGTGGTTCCTAATAGTGTCATATCTGATAAATAATTTATAGATTGGACATTAGAGTAGTCACTGTTAAGGATTTCCTTATTTGTATGGTAGTAATGTTTGTTGAACCTAGTGTATAAAGTAGACATCAGAAACTAATAGGTGATTAAAACTTATGTGATGAATTCATATCCTATGGATAAATATATAGAAATTATCTTACAAACCTCATTGAATATTAATAGGTTTGGTTTCATTCATCATATAGTTACAAGTGATTTGGAATGTGTAAATGATAAGCTTGGGGGCTGAATGATGTGGAGATGTTGATGGAAATGAAGATGTGTTAGTGTGTTTAAAAATTAATTGTATATTTTTCATTATAATGAAGTTGGTTTAATTAATTATATTTAGGTTGGTTGTGTTATTCCATCATGAGGTTCAATAAGAAGAGGTGCATCAAGCATCCAAGGATGTGCATCATAGACTAAAACTAGAGGCTAGGAATGTAAAAAAGAATATGAAAGTGCCAAACTAGCCCTTGATTTTCAAACACACACACACCAAAACATTTCAAAATTTACAAAAATGTCCCTTATCCTTTCCAAACACACAACAAATAATTTCATATCCTCTATTCTCCTTCTATTTCTTTGAACATAAACTTTTTAATTTCAACCTATGGGAATATAGATGTGCTTAAGTGTGATTCTCTTACTATAGACACCTACTTTCTGTACATTGGACTCATCAGTGTTGGTCAAATAATCTCTTACATTTATTTCTACAAGAATTTATACTTACACATGTAGTTCATACCACTCTTTTCAGTGGTCCTAAACTAATCACCCCATCACAACTTCCATCCTATAATTTTAGGCATCCTTCCGTTGGCATAAGTAATTGTTGATTTCTAGTAAAAACATAATTTATTACCACAAACACCATTGAATGGTGCATTCCATATACAATTAACTCTAATGACTTTGATAAACTATTCCTTTTTCATTTTATAGGAGAGAATCCCTTGCATCATCATCAGAGTTCATGGAACTCATGGACTTCTACACATCCATCACCTCCTCTAGATATTCATTCAAATACCATTAGCTTCCCCTACCATTCACCTCACTGAATTTATTTAGATCTATAAACTATGACATGGGAACTTTAATAGAATGTTCCACATTAATATTTCCACACTTGGACTTCACTGTACTCCATCAACTGAACTCATTCATCCAACTACTCATTCTAAACTTTTATTAAATGCACTCTCATTGAACATTCAGTGAAGGAACCATCTAGCATACACTATCTAGTGAGATAACTTTTTAATGATTCATTGAACTTTAATTAAACTAAAATTGCTACTATATGTGAACTGATAGATCCAACTTCTAAATTTCTAGTGAACTAATTTGAGCTTCTTAAACTCATAATTCAATGTTTCTAGTGAACTGCTCTTTATCCAAGATCTCCCAAGTTAACTTTCAAAGAAGAAACTTCCATTTTCTGACACTTGACCAAGAAAAAAATTATTACACCAAACCCTAACATAGGGTTGATCAAGGGGTGGAAAGTAACTAAATAAATACCCTTTTTATAAAGTTTCAAATAAGAAATTACTATATATATAGTATCAATATATTTGAAAATACCTATTTTAAACCATTTTAAAAAAGTTTAAATCTAAGGGAAAGCACCAATAACACCAAGAAAAAATCACAATCAATCCATGGAAGTCATTAAATAATTCCCAAAATCAAACACACACCCCTTTAATAATATGGAAAACCTCTAAACCAAGAATCACCCCACTTTATAAATTTTCATTTTTCTAATAAACCATTAACAAATAATTTATCTTCAACAAAACCATCATTTCCATTTTATTAAGAATTTAGAATAAATGAAACACAATTTTGAATAAAAGTATCATTGAATTATTAAAACGCAACCATTATGTTAAAGGAAACCCAAAAGTGATCATGGAAAATCTTTACCAGTCAAATTTAGATAACATATACTTAATTTATCAAATTAAAAATCATTTTTAAAACATATAGCATCAAAGGAAGTCTCAAATAAATAGTGTGAAATATAATTACCTACATCAACTAATTTAAGGGTTCAATCAAACCCTATGAACCCTATGGAAACCAGGTTAACCGCAATATAGACTCATTGGGGGAGTCTGTGCATTATAGAGGAGGCTGTCGGGATGGTCGTAAAATGAGGAGGGTGTGCCAAAGTTGGTCAGGTGGACAAGTGGGCCACACATGGAGGAGGAGGATGAGAAGGAGGTGGAGGAGGAGGAGGAGGAGGAGGATGAGGTAATAACGGTGGCATTGGAGGATGAGTTGGTGGCCACAGAGGAGGAGGAAGAGGAGGCAATGACGGTAGGGGAGGAGGAGGTAGCGGCAGTAGGGGAGGAGGAGGAGGAGGGGTCATGGTGGAGGATGGCTCGATAGTGGAAGAAGATGAGTTTGTAGCCACAAACGAGGAGGAGGAGGCAGCGGTGGCAGGGGAGGAGGAGGGGTCGCAGTGGAGGCGGGGTCGCGGCAGAGGAGGGCTCAATGGTGCATGGGTTAGCATCCACGAAGACTTGAAAGGGTGAAAGGGAGGAGGAGCCTGTTAGGGTTATTTTATAAAACCTGTTAGATCCTTTATCAGTTCTAGTTAAAAGTGCTGATAAAGAAATGTTTTATCAACTCTAAAATAAAAAGTGTTGATAAAATATGCCTTTATCAGCACTTTGTTAATGCTGATAAAGTTCATATTTATCAGTGATAAAAATCACTAATAAAGGTATAATTTTAATAATTTATTTATATAAATTAATAATATTTTTTATTGAAAACTTTTATCAACGCTAAGAAAAACACTGATAAAGGGTACACCATTATTAGTGTTGTTTTTGCACTGATAAATAGTACATTTATCAGGGCATTTAGATAGAACTGATAAAGGCCCGCCCCTTTATCAGCACTTTCTTCTTAGCACTGATAAAAGTATGTGCTTCCCTTTCCCTATTTTGTGGTAGTGAATAATCTAAATGATTATCACTAATGTCTTATCTAATGATTCATACTCACCACAAATAACCAAATAAATTATTTAACCATTTAATATTATTGATTTACATTAATAACATATAATTTAAATTCTAGATAACTATTCTTATTTGACATGATCTTTCATACATGTATACAAGTGAACCATTCCTGAAATCCAAGGAAGAAAACACTCCCAAATGATGAAATTGAATTTTATAACTCATAAAAAGACCATAAATTAACATAATAAAATTATAATAAATAAAATAAATGTTAAATATATTCTAACTAATTTATTAATTAATATAATTTCATTATTTATTACATTAAGTACATGTGCAGAATGATTTCATACATATGGTGGGAATTTTTCTCACCTCACTTTTATTTTTTGTGTGATATTCCTTATTCACCACTATTTCTTGTGTGTGGTGTATGTATAATGATCATTGATGTATAATACCAGGAATCTATTTATCTTCATGGTATTAAATTTCTTTTTTTATGATCATTATTTGGGGGGGCATATGGTTTGACTGTTTACAAAGTGGTAAGGGTTTCTTCCCAAACCTCCATTTTTCCTTCTGGTTACGCTTTCTCTCTCTTTACAACAATTTAATTATTAATTATTATTATATAATTTTTCTATATTATATGTATATGTTTCAAAATTATTTATCCAGGTCCATTAATTCTTCTTTTATGTGAAAATACATGTTTTATATGGTTCCCTTTTTAATTCCCCTGATAATAAAACCCAATTAAAGGAAAAATCCCAATTTATTACCCATTTTCTAATACACACCATAATATGTTATAATCTACCATTTTTTTTATAAAATAAATATTTATATCATAATAAAATATCTTTTCCATTTATTTTTTTTCAATTAATTAATCCTTTATCTGTTTTAAATACTATTTAATATTTTCCTTTAATCCACACTAAGGAGGCTCTTTTCTAATGGTATTTAAAAAATATTTTCACATGTTTTCACTTCAGTTGGATATCATTTTTTTCTAAAACATAATTTCATTTTCCTTCTCTTTTATTTTAGAAGATATATGTATTTATAATCTGATTTTATGACAATTACAAATGATTTTTCCAAAATAAATATTTCTTTCAAAGTAAATAAGGGTATTTCTGTCAAGAATTCCTTGATAATTTTGTTAGAGTATTTTCATCTATTTTCAATACAATATGTTGAATCATCTGCTTAATTGGGATTTATATTTTACAATATCATCTACCATAATTTATTGAATGGTTTATGATCATTTTGATTGTGGATGTTCTATCTTGATACCATTAACCATGTAACTCATAATGGTTAGTGATTATGTTTATTGATTGTGGAAAGTTATTTACATTTCATATGATAGTTTTAATATGAATTTATATGTTGATTATGTTTCACCCCTTTTATTTGAGGAATTAATTGGAATTAGTAAGTGATGTTTGGGGCCTGCTATATCCCCTCTATGCATCGGTATGTCTCATGAGACAAACTAGACGAGGTTTTTAACAATTCACGTATGGTCTCTTGGATGAATCCTTGAAGGTATGTTAATGATGTATGACATTATGAATTACCTAATTCTGATACTAGTAATTTATAGTCCATGTGGTTATTCTACTAGTAGAATATATGTGGTTATGTTTCTTTTTCTTATGATTATTTATGGCATTATTTAATTATATTTTATTCCTACTATATTATACACAAGATTTTATTTTAATGGAATGTGTTTTTAGTTATTCATCATGCCTTATTGTTTATATTTATTTATGATATCTTATGTTGTATTTATTAACCTTACCGAGCATCTAATATCACCCCTTTCTTAGGATTTATTTTTTCAAAGATGCAAAGATGTATATTATGAATGACTTGTGGGGATAATCTAGGAGTTTATGTGTGTTCAAATTAGAGTTTATATATTGTTTTTTCCTTTCATGTTATAATATAAAACTTTTTTATGTATCTAGTTTTCTAAATATACTAAACTATTTAGTCCTTTGGAATGAGATCTCTTGTTCACAGTACCAATGTAATTAAGTAAGGCACTGGATCTAGGCTATTGGGGTTAGGATCATTACAATTTTTCTATAATACATGATTATAAAACCCATTTATTTCTATAGGTAATTCTTATGTTTATATCTTATGTTTGATTTCCATTTTTGGAACACATGTTCATGAACATGTTATGATGGGTGTGACCATATATAGATCCAATTAATTGTGTAATGTTTATGTATCATGAGACAATATGTATGGGATTATAGAGTAAACCAAATCTATGAGGGGCCTCCATCCACAATGTGATGTTTTCTTGGTGGTTAGCCTTGACTTATGATTATGACATATTTTATGATGTTTCCACATTCCTATGATTTCATGATCTTATGATTCTATATTCCTTATTTCATGATTCCTTATGATTATTTTTTATACTTTTATTTGATTATATCATGTTATGCCTTTTGAATCACATGATATTATTTAGTATAATGTTTATTCCCGTACATGTATTCATAAAACAACCATTTATTTTATGTATTCCTCAGATTATCCTATGAAGTTTTAGTAGTTAAAAGTTATTTAGGAGACAATTTTTGATATTAAAAGAAATATGTTTTGTTTTAGTTTCATTTTTATTTTTAATGTACCTAGTCTTTCTAAAACACTTGGCCTATCGAACCTTGGTTTGTGTTTATTTTATATTTATGTTAAAAAGCATGTGATAATTTTTGGATTTAGTGTTACAGAACCAAATATTTGTACTTTATATTTAATTTATATTAAATGAAGTAAATATTAATTAGAAATATTATCACATATTATTCATTGTTTTGTATGGAATTAATGTAATAATGTCCTAGAGTATCTGTCACATTGAAAAGGGAATAGCAGTTCCCCTCTATGATGAGAACCTTGAAATTCTTTGATTATATTCATAAACCTAGTTATATGGTTGTTCAAAATTATATGATAGGGAATATAGTTTGTTGATTTTTAGGTGTGAGAAATCGTAAGAGGATGAGAGATCTCATGAAGTTCACATTTGGTAATGTCCAAGATGGAAGATTAGGAGAACAAACATGTCATTAGGAATTCCGCATGTTTATTTTACATCAGATATTTCTATCTAAGAGTGTGTGTAATGGTATATAGACTTTAATATTATTATTAATACATTTCATGACTCATGTACTTATATTTACTGACAAAAACTATGACACCATATGTTCGTGGGAAGTAGGGTACATTGAGTGTGTCATGAATGAAATGTTATTAATGAATAAGTTGCAGAAGGATTTTTCCATTCCATATTTATGGAATTTGATATTTTGACCTTTTTATTGAAATTTATATATCACATTAAATTCCATGGCCATGGTTTAATGATAAATTTATTTCAGAATGTAAAATAAATACGTATCAAGCATATAGGTTAATGACACACGTGTAGAACCTTCTTGATGAGATATTGAGATAAAAGGATTATATTACATAGAGAGTGCTCATATGTGGTAGTCAATGTTGTGACATTAACTTCTTTCTCTTGAGTGACATGACCCATTTCTAGATATTAATCTTGGACTTCATTCAAGCCCACCCAATTCCAATGAGAAAGAATCATAGAGGTTCATACACCATGTGTTTCCATTAATCTCAATTAAATTCTATTTGCACTAAATTATTGGAATAAATATTATTCTGAAAATTAAGGAATGATTTTATTCTAAATTAATAATCAAATAAATTAAATAAATATTTATTCGCAAGGTAATTATTTTATTACACAGATATATAATATTTATTTATTTATTAAATATTTATTAAATATTTATTTTTAAAATTGTGATTTGAATAATTATTTTATGAATAAATATTTTATTAAGTATTTATTTTTGTATTTGATAAATGACAAAGAGGATGAGCAGAAAAAGATTATGTCTGGTGATAAATATTAATTTGTAATACGGTAAAATAGTATTTATCATTGCTCTGGTTAGTGCATGACATGGAATAAAAATAATATTATTATTTTAATTCATGGA
Organism: Viscum album; assembly: GCA_963277665.1. Lineage (NCBI taxonomy): Eukaryota > Viridiplantae > Streptophyta > Magnoliopsida > Santalales > Viscaceae > Viscum > Viscum album. The sequence continues at coordinate 749,401,453 of OY728132.1, read as the reverse complement.
ACGAGGTCATACATGGGTTTATAATTTTATTAAGGAAACTTGTATAATTAATTAAATTAAAAAACCCAACCCTAGGTCTATTAATGGACAGATAAAACATTATAAGAGAGGTTAATTCAGAATCATTGCACACAATATAGTGCTCTTTAGAATCCACCTCTTCCTTCTCACAACCTCTCAAGAATAAGAATATCAAGAGAATATTATTCCAAAATAAATAAATGTGAAGTGATCAAAATGAAATTCACAAAATGATCAATTGACCAAGCTAGCACCCGATGATTCATCAGTGGCTTTAAAAGATCATAGAAGCACATATGGATCACCACTAGAGGGATTATATACTTGGATCCTATGAGCACAATGATATATTTTTGAAAAGGGTTTCGAAATATCAATATCAACTATAAAGAAAATCTCAAGAATGTGGTAAACATTTTTATGGTCTTTTTAAATTAATTATAAATTTAACATGAAAATATCTCCTCTTTGTCCTAGTGTCCTTTCATGTCATTATTCTATTAGAAACTTTCACTAGTTATGACATTCACATCTTGTATAACATGAGAATGATCCATCAGATATGAATTTTTTTGAGTTAGAATAGACCCTAATAAGTGATTCCACTACAACCAAAACTAAAAAGTGGTATCATAACATTAACACTCAAATTTATAATTATTTAGTTGATTTTTGATCATTAAACATTTTAATGTTTAAATTCATTTCATGTTTAAATTTGTTCTTGATCCATCGTCAAAATATCATCTTCCACTTATTTGTTTCTCACTCATATTACCAATATAGGTTAATAGTTAAGGATGATCACATATGAAGACCCCATCCAAAGGTGCCAAGAATTCTACCAAGAGAATATAATACTGCATGACATGCACTCCTTTGTTACACACCGTGTATCATTGTTCTTTTCACAAAGAAACCCACATGGTTTCCAGGTCATCATGTAATTAGTACACACCACGTGAAATAAATGTACCACATGTTGACCAACCAGGGTGGCACACAACGTTTCTATAGTACGTGTCATGTAGTCCATATTCTTTCAATATAGAAAACATTGGGTGAAACCACATCATGTAATTAATACACTACATGTATTTAATACATGATTCATATAGCCTGGAAGCTGTGTAACTTGAATTACACACCATGTATCCTCTATACATGTAGTTTACTTCATAAAATCACACAATAAATACACACCATGTCTCTAGAAATGTACTGTAGATATTCGGTAAAGATAAGTTCATGCCTTATGGAAAGATCACACATGTTGTGTACATAACTATTTACCTATAAATACTAAATTTAATTTATTACTCTATTAAACCCAATCGACCCAAGTTCTATGGGAAATAAATCTTATTGTACGCACTGGTTTTTAGGTTTTATATTATATTAAATTATTTATTAATTCTACATAATATTCAAAACTATGAATCATATATGGTTATTATACAATACATACTAAAATAATTTAATTTTCCATGATACATAATATTCATGTGTTCCATGTGGAATTAAATTATCATTACACACTATGAAATTATAAAATATTCTATGTAAAGAATATGTTGTACAAGTTCATTTAAAATTAAAACCATACTGAGTAGCTCGAACATGTAATTTATGAGTTGTTTCCAAGTATAATGTTGTGTATTATTTTATTGAGTTTTTAAGAAAATAAGTTATTTTATTTTATTTAAAATCATAGTGGATGAGAATTTTAGGATGATTAGATGAAATAAGATTAAATTAGTTAATTTATTAATAAGATAATTAATCAAATTAATTCATGCACATTTTATCTCATTAAAGAACCAATTGAAATAAATGCTAACTAGTTGTTTAAAATACATAATTTTTTCATGTGTATGATCAATCATGAGATTGAATAGACTGATATAGGTTTTGGTTTTTACTTAATTTAGTTTTATTGAATGGTTTTTAAATTATTTATTATTAAATTAAATATGATGTCCTAGAAGTTATCACTCCCTCTTTTATTATGTAGGACCCATGTGTCCAAGATTGTTTTATATAACTCCCCTTAACCAGTCCTTTGTTTCCCCTCACTTGAATGTGAGTTATAGAAAATAACTAATAAAAGAAGTATCCAAAGGTGAATACAGTTGGTTTAAGACAGATCTGAGGCATATGCTGTTCAATACGGAATCTAGGTGAAACCAACATGGGAGATACATAGGTGTACAGGTGGGATGCTATAACTCATGGCAAGAATGGCACTAGGAGTTTTTCTCTAGGGTCAGAGGTTGATTTATTGTTCTCTTAATAAATCTACCATTATATAATCTTGTGATTTTTTTTTCATTTGTTTATTTATTTTATTTCTTTATAATAAATGATTTATTTTTTGGATGCAAGACCCCAATCATATACATAAATGAAATAATGTGAAAATATGGGTTATGCATAAATGATTTATCAAAACATAGGTAATATATTATATAAAATAAAATTTATATTAATAAGACATCTAAAAGATAAAATAATAAAATTTTATTCATAATAAATAAATTCCCTTAAATGAATATTTAGTTAAAATATGCCTTCTATTACTTATTTAGGAATGATAAGCGTAAAACTAATTTTTTTACCAACCCATATTAGGACACTTAATTTTATCACGGAGTTATTATGAAATTTTTGGGTTGAATTAAAAAATTTAAATCAATATAAGTATTTCATGATAGACTTTATGTAACTTGAAGGTAAGTGTTGAGGAAATATGAGTAAAAATTTCTAGATTTGGGAGTTCACTAAACAGTCCAGGGAATTGCAAGACTGATGTTGGAAAAGATCAGAATACCTAAATAACTTCGAGTAATTTACTGAGCCCATACATGGGTTATGAAAAGAGGCATATGGATCCTTTCCCCTAGAATATCCGAGCAATTATACATTCTAATCTGAATGGTTTGGGTTGTTGGGATGTGATAAAATAGTGATAGAATTAATAAAATCAAAATTATTTTAGTATTACATAAATTGTAATTAAGTGATGTATTAATAATATGGACTTTTTTAATTGTATAATAATAGAAATTTCTTCAATATCATTATCCATGTCATCAATTTTGATGAAATACCGTCTCTTTACAATCAGTAACTTCCAGAAAGTGTTTATATTCCTTCATGTAGTGTTTCACCTTGATTAGAAATATTACATGCAAGAATATTCAATTCCTAATCCACTTTCTATAAAGGTAAGTGATGAGGAGTTTGTTGCATATGATAAACATATGATCAATGCAATCAACTTTTAGTATTTAATGCTCTCATCCTTGTATAATGAACTCATAAAGTTTCATGAAGATATGGATGATTATAGCATGCTAAAATATCTCCATGGTATATATTAGGAGAGAGATATATATGAATGGATTGATATATAAAAGGTTCCCTTTTAGTGAAAAATTGTGTAAAGTTCTCCATTGGGTCCTCATGTATTCAAACTAATAGGATACATTGAGCACTTAGAGGTTTTAGGGTTTAAACTTCCTAATGAACTGCACACTGATCTCATTATTTTAATACTCTCTCAAAGCTTCTCCAACTTTTTTTTAAATTTCAATATAAAAAACATTGAGAAGTATCTCCCAGATCGTCTCACTATACTTCAATAAGCTGACAAGGATATGAAGTGTGAAAAACCTTCCATTCTTATGGGGAATAAAAGGAAAGGTTGGGCGAAGATCTCTAAATCCATATCTTCTTTAGAATTATATTCTAAGGAGAGAAATATTAAGGGGATAGCAAAGGAACATGATGTTATCTTTTTCACATGTGGTAAGAAGGGACACTGAAATAAAAACTACACCTAGACAAAGAAGTAAGGGTAATATTCATGTTTATTTTTTATTGAGTGAAATTTATTTATTTTCAAAAATTAGGTATCAGATAAAACATGTGTTACTCACATATGTATTCAAATATAAGAACCATGTATATTCTTGAAGATCTCATAGGTTGAGGTTAATCTATGATTAACCAATGAAACAAGACTTTATACTATGGATTTAAAATAAAAACACCACATTATTGATGATAATGGAATTGGTATTAAAATATTGTTATTATGTGCCTTCAATCACCAAAAACATTACATCTATCTCCAAAATTGATATAGATGGATTTATTTTCAAATTTAGGAACAATTTTTTCTTATTTTCTAAAAAATCATATGTTATGATAAGTTGTACTTAAATAAAATCCTTTATGTGTTGTATTACATGATCCAAGTAATGAGATTCGATAAATAAACTAGTTAACATGACTCATACCACACCCAACTATGAAATCACCATCTAGGACATGTAAACAAAAATCATTTAACCAAATTACACCAAGATGGATATCTAGATTCATTTGAACTAAAAATACTTGGTGTATGTCATTCATATTTATAAGAAAAATGATTAAATCCTCATTTAATGGAAATAGTGAAATTGATAAAGTGCTTCTTGAATTAGTTCACACTAATGTGTGTGGACCATTTATAGATGAAGAAAGGTTTGGGTACTCATACTTCAAAATATTTCCTAATGATTTATTAGATATAGATATGTTTAATTGATGAGGTATAAGTTGGTTTGTTTTGTAAAATTTAAAGCATGAAAAAATAAAGTTGAGAACCACCTTGGTAAGAAGATTAAGAAACTCTACTTAGACCATGGTGGAGAATATATTAATCAAGACTTTATTGATTATTTATGAGATTTTAGGATTCTATCCTAACTCACTCCTTATAAAACACAATGGAATGGTGTAAGTGAAAGTAGGAACCACACCTTGTTATAAATGGTGAGATTAATGATGAGTCATGCGAGTCTTATATTATCTTTTTGGGGATACACATTATATAAAAAAACATACATACAAAATTGAGTGACAAAAAAATTTTAAGATGGAATTAAATATCAATTTGGGATTGGAAATAAAATCATATTATCATACTTATATGTGTTGGGATGTGAAGAATTTTTTAGGACTCTTCAAGAAAAAATATTTCACCCATAGGAAAAAGTGTACCTTTATAGGATAACCTAAGTAAATAATAGTATATTACCTATATAACCCCTTAGAAAAGAAATTAACCATGGAAATAAAGGACATATTTCTTGAGAGGAAGCTCATCTCTAAAATAAATAGTGGGAGTGAGATGGAATTTAATGAAGACCAGAATCAAGGCACTCAAGAGATGCCACATGAAAAAATTTAATAAAGACCCATGGAAGAATAAGTTTTGGTGACACAAGTACTAAATTATATGGTTTTATAGTCCCTAAGGATGATGACTCAATATAAGTTGATAATAATGATCCAATAGAATACAAGGAAGGAGTTAGTGGAACAGATGTCTCCAATTGGAAAGAAGATATGAATTTTGAAATTAAATCCATGTACTAAAACAAAGTATTTATTTTAGTAAAACCTCTAGTGGATGTAAATCTCATTGGTTGTAAATGGTTATTCAAGAAGAAATTGGTGTGGGATAGAAAATTTAGTAATTATAAGGTATGAATGGTTGTACAAGGGTTAACACTCAAGACATAGACGATGATGAAACATTTTTACTAGTTTCTATACCAAAATACATTATAATTATACTTTCCATTAGGGATTACCATGACTATAAGATCTAGAAAATGGATATCAAAATATACTTCCTTAATGAGAAACTTCAAGAAGATTTCTATATGACACAACCTACAGGGTTTGTGACTCCAAACGATGCCAAAAAGGTGTGTAAATTGTGAAGATCCATTTATGGATTAAATAAAGCACCTAGGTCATAGAATATTTGATTTTATAAATATATAACATAATTTGTTTTCATAAAGAATGAATGTGAGCTCTGTGTCTATAGGTAGTTTAGTGGAAGTGTGGTATTTTTCTTAATAGTTTATGTCAATGATATACTACTTATTGGAAATAAAATATAGGATTATAATATGTTAAATCCTGGTTAAATATGCACTTATTTATAAAGAAATTTGTTTAAGCATCACATATTCTTGGGATCAAGATCCATTATGATAGAGCCAGGAGCTACTGAATCTATGTCAAATTATATACATTGATAAGATACTGAAGTGATTTAATATAGAAGAACACAAGAATGTATTATTTCTAGTGTTACATTGTAATAGCCCGAGATTTTATGAAAAATATTCTTTTTAATGTCTTGTGTTGTACGCTACACCAAAAGGAGCTTGCACAACATGCATCCTTGACTTGCCTTGCATTACACGCAATCGCGACCTTCCTCGATAGCGTGTGTAGTACGCAATACTGAGTTTCACTAAACAACAATATGCTATTAAAATATTATTAAAAGTAGCCGTTATGAATAGTAATAACCACTTTTTAAAATTTTAGAAATTTTAGCTCTCAAAATGGACTTCATTTTTGGATTCAGAGTATCGAATTTAGCCTAAGGTGAAATTTTGGTAAATTTCGGATAACTTTCATATTCTGATGAATAGTGAAAATTACTAAATTATAATTAAAAACAACTTTTTTAATCGAAATAATTAATAGTGATAAATTATTAATTTGAGTAGTTTTAAAGTATATTTAGAGTATATTTTTACAATTTAATACAATTTTGGTCATTGGATGTAATCTCACATTTAAACCAGACATAAACAAGTGTCAATCTTTTGATAGATATTGTTTCTTAAAAACACGCTATTTGTTTTAACAGCGGGATTTAATTATAAAATTAATTAATGCAACTTCTATGTTATGAATTTGGTAAAATAGACTTCATTTTTGAATTCGGAATATGAAATATATCTTAGGATGAAATTTTGGCATTTTTCTGAAAAACATCAATTTTTGATGAATAGTGAAACTACTAAGTGGTAGTTAAAAAAAACTGAATTTTTCATAAAACTTAATTTTACCGCTTCTGTGAATGGAATTTCAAAAATCCGAGAGACATGGTTGATGTCAGTAAGTAAAAGGTGGTTCAATGAGATGAAAATAATTTTTGGTGAATAGTAACTTTTTACTTTTATTTACCACGGTTAAAGGTAAATAGGGTAATTAAGGGTAAAAATGATATTAATATTACCCTAACACATGTCCTAATCCAATTGGACAAGTGTATTTCGATCAAAAACAAACTTAGGAATAAAATATGACCATTTAGGCCCACTTGGATTAGATTAGGACATTTATTATTAATTTATTTAAAGAAGGGTTAAAATAGTTAAAATCAAAGTTTAATAAGTAAATCATTTTTTAATATGGGTTTATACATAATATAAATTTGACTATAAATATTCACTAGAAATCTAAAAAGATTTCCTACATAATGGTATTTTATTCGTAATTTTTAGACTTTAAATAATTTAATTTATTTATGACACAATGATGATGCAGTAATTATCTTATTAATAAAATATTGACATAATTGATTTTATAAACACCAAAATAAATGTAATTTGAGAATTTTTATGAATTCCACTAATTTTATAGGTTATTATGATATATTAATGTTGATTTAATCAACTTGTTTCGAACATATAATTCTTTTATGACTTTCACAAAAATCATATATCAAATAGTGTCAAAATTGACACAAAATAGTTTTTAAATCAAATATTATATTATTAATTGTTATTTTATTCCTAAAAATCTAAGGTTCGGCAAAATAACTTAGATAAGGATATATATATTAATAATAAACTTTTTGGGGTTCGTTTGGCATGTTATAGTAAGTGTATTAACCATATAGTGAAAGAAAACAAAAAGACACGGTAAAAGTTAAATTATTTAACTTAGAGTTAAATATAATTGATAAGGTTAAAATAATACCCTAAACTTGTCTAAATCCTATTGGTTGATAGGATTTCGACCCATCCCCACTTTAGCTTCGAAATAAGACCCTTTGGAACCATTATAAACCGATTTTGACTTTAATATAAAATAATATTTTGAGATATTCCTAAGGTGCCCCTCTCCTCACTTATAAAAGGGCACCTCCTCCCCCTCATCCTCACACCAATTTGAGCACTAAAGCTCGGCCAACCCCTTCCATTTTCTCCTCTCCACTTCCCTAGAATAATCCTAGAGGTCCTGGTATTCTTCAAAGACCAATCTCAGTTCCCTAAGTGGAGGATTCAAAGAGGCGTTCCAAAGAAGAGGTAATATCCATTACCGATCTTTTCAATTTCTTTCTTCTTCAACTTCTTCTTCTTTAGTTGTTTCATGATAAAGTAATAACATCAGTATTACTTACATACTGATATGTTATTATAAATATGAAACAACCCTAATTCACCTTCTATCCATCCCACGGAAAAATGAAATCACCGCGCGTGCGTGCGTACGGAATACCGTCTCCACGCCGTGGTGTAATCTATTTTTCCACCATCACTTTACAAGGATGGGTATAATGGTGTAATGAGTAACTATTTATGATTATTATAAAGTAATATTGATACTGAAATAATATACAGTTCCACGATCATAGGAACGATATCATCACTCGTGCGTACGTACGGAATACCGTCTCCACGATGTGATGCGACTCATTCTACATGATCATCATTACATAGTAATTATATAAATGAATTGAATGAATAAATATGATATATGTTACACTAATACCATTCTGGATATAAGGTATCTATAACCTTAAAAAGAAGAATAAGAATGTATTCGGAAAAACACGCATAAGAACAAAAGGCAATAAAGACCCGAGTAACAAGTAACAATGAAATATTACTAACAAGAAGCTAAGAATATGACCATATATGATATCATATCAATATGTATGATTCTGGAATAAGTCAATAACATTATTTAAACCATTATACATGAGCTTCGGACACGTACAAAGACAATCGGACCTAAGGTAAGGGAAATATCACAATCTCATTTTTATCCGAGATTGTTTATTCGTAAGTATTTACTAGGGTGTATTTTATCATCCACATCCATGTTCCCTCAATATGTAATATTGTTTCCATCCACATGCAATAGTTTAAATCCAATTTTACCCTTAGGTGAGTTTTTAGTAAAGAATATGAAAGGAATCTTTTGTCGTTTTTCCGTACGAGGTACTTTTTGACTTTTCCGACAAAAGTTCGAAGAATGTTTTTTTAACTTATACCTCATGAATGGATTTTTAAAACATTATTTCCAAGAAACTTCCTTTACAAGTTTTCAAGTTTATTTTTAATCAAGTAATTTTATTTTAAAGTCGTATGACATGTTATGAAAGGAAAAATGTTTTTGAAGTAGAAAGGATATTTTCCTCAAGAATGGAGTTCAAGTATTTTATCAAAATTATTTTCCATCTAAGATAATCAAAGGGTTCTGTTTTTATCCCTATTATTACATTGGTTTGATTATGTTGTGATGGAAATATTTTTATAAATTCCTTTATCTTATATGAATTGTTTTATGATGTCATGTTGTTTAAGAATCCCATTTTTATTGCATGGGTTACGCTATGATGTATGGTTTATGATTATGTGGCACACATAAGAAACGATTCATTATAAGATGGGTGGGACCTATATCTCCCTCCAATGCATTGGGTAAAGATTTTATATCTCATGAGATAGACATGGCTGGAATGGTAGGCTATACCGGTTCAGTGAAACAGGACTGGAACGAGGGTGACTCGGTTCAGAAAGGGACTTTGTCCACTAAGATAGTCTTGGCAATGAGTCATGACTAACAAGAAATGATTTTCCATGATTATGTGTGCATGACACAAAGTTTCAAGTTTCATGTTATGATTATGGGGATCTCATTTCACTTCTATGATTTATTCCATGTTAAGATTTTATGATCTCTTTTGCAGGTTATGATTTTCAAAAAGATATGATATGATTTTTGTTTCCTTTATTGCCCTTGCTGAGCATTTGAGCTCACCCTTTTATGTTTTCTTTTCCCCAGGATATAAAGAAAGGTTTTAGGTAATAAAAAAAGGAATATCTTTATGGGAGATGTTGAAGATCTTTCACCACGTTTAGAAGATTACCTTCCGAGTTTCCAAAGACACTGAACTATTACGATCCTTGTGTGTTTGTATTTTTGTTATAAGTATTCCGCAAAAGTAATGTAAAGTTCATGTACGTCAGGCTTCGGGCCTCTACAATTGGTATCAGAGGAAAGGTTTAGTCAACCTTTGGAAACTAGGATGCGAAAAACGTTAGTGAGATCCCTAGAGATATTTCTAAGGTATGTCTACGGATGTCTCTAAGGTTAAGTATACGTATAGGTTATAGTCCTAGAATTACGCTAACGATATTAGAATTTAACCTAAGATGTTAGATATTGAGGGTACTCCCCCTTTATTATGTTGTTTTCCCTAGCATGATTTTTGCCTCTCACACTATTCTTTTTGGGTTTTAGACAATGGCTGGAACCCGAAGGAACCGTGTTGATCAATGCAATGGACAATGCAATGATTGCCCTCCTGAACGAACAAATGTTATGGGAGATGGATTGCAAAATCTTATTGCTATACTAACACAAGCTATGAATCATTCTGGACTTCCAAACGAGCAGAGAAGGGAATAATATTCTATTGAGTCCTTCATGAGGCAACGTCCACCTTATTTTAATGGGTCTTCTGATCCACTTGTTGCTAAACAATGGATCCGTACCATTGAAAAGATATTTTCAGTTCTTCAATGTTCTGAACATGATAAAGTCATCTTAGCAGTATATCGTTTGGAAGGTGAAGCTGATCAATGGTGGAATCTTATCAAGAATACGAGGCAAAGTGATGAAATTGATTCCATGGAATGGGACGAGTTCAAGAACTTGTTTTTTAGTAAGTACTTCCCTCGTATTCTTCGAACAAAGATGGAGAAAGAGTTTCTTGAACTGAAGCAAAGGGATGATGAATCTGTTGGTACCTATGAAGCAAATTTTACAAGACTTGCAAGGTACGCTTCTGGTATTATCATCCAACCTGAAAGTAAAGTTGATCGATTTTTCAGTGGCTTAAAACCAAGTCTTCGAAGGGCATTAGCTATAAGGGACTTTACCAGCTATGAAGAAATTGTGCGTTGTGCTATCAAGGTAGAAATGGAAGTTGGTGTTACCTATCTATCTCATGGTCTTGAAAAGAAACGAAAGATGGAGTTCAAGGAGAAATCTCAGAATAATGGTGAAAAGAAAATGAATGTTTCCTTATGCTCTATGTGTGGAAAGAAGCATGGAAGAGATTGTCTTAAAGGGACTAGAAAATGTTTTAAGTGTAGAAAAGAAGGTCATCGAGTAGCTGAGTGTCGAAGTAATGGAAAAAGGGTATCTAATGATGTGAACAAAGAAAACACTGCAGAGAACGCACCACCAACACTTCAATGTTTCAAGTGCAAGGAGATGGGACATTATGCCAATAAATGCCCTAATCCAAGGGTTAGTGATGATCAACATGATCAACCACTTAAGGCAAAGGACAAAGGGAAGTCACATGCGATCACTATTGGCGATGTTGAATATGACAATGATGTGGTGGAATGATTAAGTGTTTATGTAATGGGATTCCAAAATAGTGTTGTATATAGTATCGTGGAATATTTATGTATTGGTCTATTGTGGTTTTCAATAATTTTATGGTACCAGTAACCCTGGAAAGTGATTGAGATATTTTTGGAAAAAGAATGATATGCGCATAATGAAGGGAAAACGAGAAAATTAAATATTTGACAGTATTCATGAGCTCATGATTGATATAAGGACTAAGTGATATCATGGTTTGAGTATATAGAATTTTGAGGATTTTGGTATGTGGAAAGTGTTAACTTTTAACTGCATTCATGTTTTGACTAAGGTATTCAAGAGAATACATGATTAAGGACTTTGAATTTTTGGAATGTGACCAACAAAACATATCTTATGATATATGGGGATCGACGATGGTGTTAAATCTCTGGTAATCGTTTTCACTATGTTATGAGAATGGACTGTAGTATTATGGATAAGCCTAAAGATTGGAATTGATTATGTTAGACATAAGTTAGTATTGTTTAAGTATAGAAGCTTTTTGATATTTTTGATGGGATGTTATAGTAATATAGTTTTAGAAAAAGGACAACTTGCAGGACGGGCGACAGCCCATCGCTTCGGACAAGGCTGTGGGAATCGAACCCACAACCGAAGTGCGACTGGCCATTATCGCCTACCACTGGCCTACAGGAAGTCCCTGTTTAGTAGAAACTAGTTTTATTATATTAAACAGTATGATATATGAAGTATAAGTCCATTTTAGGAACCATATATGATTAATCTCACTATAGATCGACTTATGTATATAATTTTTGCTAACCTTTTGTTTGAGACAGATGGAATGACCCGTCATTCTATCACATGATCTGCTAACACTTCATGAATAACAAATTCAACTTCATTTATTTAAGAGATGAAGTGGAAATTGTTCAAGGCATGAACAACAGTGAGATTGTACCAAAATAAAGTAAGTATTTATTCTAATTCAAATTTTAAACTTTAGGGAAATGATCTTGAAAACCAAAAATGTTGTCCTAGTGATCTTATACCTGATGAATCAGATGGTACCTTATATCATCACAAATCTATGGATTTGTGATTACTGGCTTTTCCATAGCCATGTTCTCTACCACTCTCCCTCAGAACATGATGGTTAGATTTCTCTTCCATATCCATATTTTCACCTATGTGGAAACCCAGTGATTAGTTTATTTGGGTAACCGTTACGTTTCATACTTTTGTTTTTAAAGATTGGTTTTGGTATTCCTTTTTACGATGTGGGTTTCTATTAAAGAAACTTTCGAATAGTAAACCATTTATAACCCCGACGAATTTCGAGGGCGAAATTCATTTTAAGGGGGGTAGAATGTAACAGCCCGAGATTTTATGAAAAATATTCTTTTTAATGTCTTGTGTTGTATGCTACACCAAAAGGATCTTGCACAACACGCATCCTTGACTTGCCTTGCATTACACGCAATCGCGACCTTCCTCGATAGCGTGTGTAGTACGCAATACTGAGTTTCACTAAACAACGATATGCTATTAAAATATTATTAAAACTAGCTGTTATGAATAGTAATAACCACTTTTTAAAATTTTAGAATTTTTGCTCTCAAAATGGACTTCATTTTTGGATTCAGAGTATTGAATTTAGCATAAGGTGAAATTTTGGTAAATTTCGGATAACTTTCATATTCTGATGAATATTGAAAATTACTAAATTATAATTAAAAACAACTTTTTTAATCGAAATAATTAATAGTGATAAATAAATAATTTGAGTAGTTTTAAAGTATATTTAGAGTATATTTTTACAATTTAATACAATGTTGGTCATTGGATGTAATTTCACATTTAAACCAGACATAAACAAGTGTCAATCTTTTGATAGATTTGTTTCTTAAAAACACGCTATTTGTTTTAACAGCGGGATTTAATTATAAAATTAATTAATGCAACATCTATGTTATGAATTTGGTAAAATAGACTTCATTTTTGAATTCGGAATATGAAATATAGCTTAGGATGAAATTTTGGCATTTTTCTGAAAAACATCAATTTTTGATGAATAGTGAAACTACTAAGTGGTAGTTAAAAAAACTGAATTTTTCATAAAACTTAATTTTACCGCTTATGTGAATGGAATTTCAAAAATCCGAGAGACATGGTTGATGTCAGTAAGTAAAATGTGGTTCAATGAGATGAAAATAATTTTTGGTGAATAGTAACTTTTTACTTTTATTTACCACGGTTAAAGGTAAATAGGGTAATTAAGGGTAAAAATGATATTAATATTACCCTAACACATGTCCTAATCCTATTGGACAAGTGTATTTCGACCAAAAACAAACTTAGGAATAAAATATGACCATTTAGGCCCACTTGGATTAGATTAGGACATTTATTATTAATTTATTTAAAGAAGGGTTAAAATAGTTAAAATCAAAGTTTAATAAGTAAATCATTTTTTAATATGGGGTTATACATAAGATAAAATCGACTATAAATATTCATTAGAAATCTAAAAAGATTTCCTACATAATGGTATTTTATTTGTAATTTTTAGAATTTAAATAATTTAATTTATTTATGACACAATGATGATGCAGTAATTATCTTATTAATGAAATATTGACATAATTGATGTTATAAACACCAAAATAAATGTAATTTGAGACTTTTTATGAATTCCACTAATTTTATAGGTTACTATGATATATTAATGTTGATTTAATCAACTTTTTTCGAACATATAATTCTGTTATGACTTTCACAAAAATCATATATCAAATAGTGTCAAAATTGACACAAAATAGTTTTTAAATCAAATATTATATTATTAATTGTTATTTTATTCCTAAAAATCTAAGGTTCGGCTAAATAACTTAGATAAGGATATATATATTAATAATAAACTTTTTGGGGTTCGTTTGGCATGTTATAGTAAGTGTATTAACCATATAGTGAAAGAAAACAAAAAGACACGGTAAAAGTTAAATTATTTAACTTAGAGTTAAATCTAATTGATTAGTTTAAAATAATACCCTAAAATTGTCTAAATCCTATTGGTTGATAGGATTTCGACCCATCCCCACTTTAGCTTCGAAATAAGACCCTTTGAACCATTATAAACCGATTTTGACTTTAATATAAAATAATATTTTGAGATATTCCTAAGGTGCCCCTCTCCTCCCTTATAAAAGGGCACCTCCTCCCCCTCCTCCTCACACCAATTTGAGCACTCAAGCTCGGCCAACCCCTGCCATTTTCTCCTCTCCACTTCCCTAGAATAATCCTATAGGTCCTGGTCTTCTTCAAAGACCAATCTTAGTTCCCTAAGTGGAGGATTCAAAGAGGTGTTCCAAAGAAGAGGTAATATCCATTACCGATCTTTTCAATTTCTTTCTTCTTCAACTTCTTCTTCTTTAGTTGTTTCATGATAAAGTAATAACATAAGTATTACTTACATACTGATATGTTATTATAAATATGAAACAACCCTAATTCACCTTCTATCCATCCCACGGAAAAATGAAATCACCGCGCGTACGTACGTACGGAATACCGTCTCCACGCCGTGGTGTAATCTATTTTTCCACCATCACTTTACAAGGATGGGTATAATGGTGTAATGAGTAACTATTTATGATTATTATAAAGTAATATTGATAATGAAATAATATACAGTTCCATGATCATAGGAACGATATCATCACTCGTGCGTACGTACGGAATACCGTCTCCACGATGTGATGCGACTCGTTCTACATGATCATCATTACATAGTAATTATATAAATGAATTGAATGAAAAAATATGATATATGTTACACTAATACCATTCTGGATATAAGGTATCTATAACCTTAAAAATAAGAATAAGAATGTATTCGGCAAAACACGCATAAGAACAAAAGGCAATAAAGACCCGAGTAACAAGTAACAATGAAATATTACTAACAAGAAGCTAAAAATATGACCATATATGATATCATATCAATATTTATGAATCTGGAATAAGTCAATAACATTATTTAAACCATTATACAGGAGCTTCGAACACGTACAAAGACAATCGGACCTAAAGTAAGGGAAATATCACAATCTCATTTTTATCCGAGATTGTTTATTCGTAAGTATTTACTAGGGTGTATTTTATCATCCACATCCATGTTCCCTCAATATGTAATATTGTTTCCATCCACATGCAATAGTTTAAATCCAATTTTACCCTTAGGTGAGTTTTTAGTAAATAATATGAAAGGAATCTTTTGTCGTTTTTTCCGTACGAGGTACTTTTTGACTTTTCCGAAAAAAGTTCGAAGAATGTTTTTTTTAACTTATACCTCATGAATGGATTTTTAAAACATTATTTCCAAGAAACTTACTTTACAAGTTTTCAAGTTTATTTTTAATCAAGTCATTTTATTTTAAAGTCGTATGACATGTTATGAAAGGAAAAATGTTTTTGAAGTAGAAAGGATATTTTCCTCAAGAATGGAGTTCAAGTATTTTATCAAAATTATTTTCCATATAAGATAATCAAAGGGTTCTGTTTTTATCCCTATTATTACATTGGTTTGATTATGTTGTGATGGAAATATTTTTATGAATTCCTTTATCTTATATGAATTGTTTTATGATGTCATGTTGTTTAAGAATCCCATTTTTATTGCATGGGTTGCGCTATGATGTATGGTTTATGATTATGTGGCACACATAAGAAACGATTCATTATAAGATGGGTGGGACCTATATCTCCCTCCAATGCATTGGGTAAAGATTTTATATCTCATGAGATAGACATGGCTGGAACGGTAGGCTATACCGGTTCAGTGAAACAGGACTGGAACGAGGGTGACTCGGTTCAGAAAGGGACTTTGTCCACTAAGATAGTCTTGGCAATGAGTCATGACTAACAAGAAATGATTTTACATGATTATGTGTGCATGCCACAAAGTTTCAAGTTTCATGTTATGATTATGGGGATCTCATTTCACTTCTATGATTTGTTCCATGTTAAGATTTTATGATCTCTTTTGCAGGTTATGATTTTCAAAAAGATATGATATGATTTTTGTTTCCTTTATTTCCCTTGCTGAGCATTTGAGCTCACCCTTTTATGTTTTCTTTTCCCCAGGATATAAAGAAAGGTTTTAGGTAATAAAAAAAAGGAAGATCTTTATGGGAGATGTTGAAGATCTTTCACCACGATTAGAAGATTACCTTCCGAGTTTCCAAAGACACTAAACTATTACGATCCTTGTGTGTTTGTATTTTTGTTATAAGTATTCCGCAAAAGTAATGTAAAGTTCATGTACGTCAGGCTTCGGGCCTCTACATACATGGCATTCATATTTCCAAGAAAATATGTTCTTAGACACATGATGAAATAAAATTGTTATAAAGGATTCCATACATGTCATAGATTGGGCCAGTCATGTAAGATATGTTATTTATTAGGCTTGATGTTGTATATGATTTAAGTATAGTAAGAAGATGTCAAGATGACCCATTTAACCACCATTGGATGGAATTCAAGACTATAATTATGTATCTAAGATGAACTAAAGATATGTTACTAGTATATAGATGAGAATAGGAATTATCCATTATAATATATACAGATAATCATTTCCAAATGGATCAAGATGTACTAAAATCCCATCCAGGATACATATTCACCCTCACTAGAGGTACGGTGAGCTGGAAGAGCTCAAATAATGTCCTGGTAACAGATTCTAAAATATATTCCAAGTATATTACCACTTATTAGGTAGATAAAGAAGTAGTGTGGATATGAAACTTCATCCAATATATTGATGTGTCACCTAGTAGTAAACACCATGTCACACTCTATTGTTATAAAACTACAGTGGTGGATTGTGAAAAAAATTCAAGGTCACATCAATAGGAAAAACAAATAATTTAAAAGTATCATATCTTGAGGGATTTCTCTCAAATAGGTTATGTTGCAGTGAGTTAAGTCTCCATAGAATACAATGTGGTATACCCCTTAACTAAATCCTTAACTCAACAGAATCATGATCTTCATGGGAGGTCTAGTGGACTAAAAGTCATTGGCAATTGGATCTAGTCAAAGTATGAGTCTATTGGAGTTAGTGTTCTGGAACTAAATATTTGTACTATGGATTACATTTATATAAACATAAGTTGATATTAATTAAACATATTATTATATAATGTTCATTTTCAGCATGAAATTAATGTAATAATTTCCTAGAGTATATATTATTTTGAAAAGGGTATAACTGTTCCTAGCTATAATGAGATCCTTGAAATTCAATGAAGATATTCATAAACCTAGTTTTACTATCAAATAGTATTCTATGATCAGGAATATAGTATGTTTAATTTTAGGTATGATTACTTGTAAGTGTATGAGAGTTTATCTAATGAATTTTTCACTTGGTAATCTCAAATATGGAATATTATGAGAACAGACCCGCTAGTAGGAATTCTGCATATTTACATGTCATTAGATAATCATGTCTGGGAATGTGTGTAATGCTCCTTAGACTTTAATATTATTATCAATGCATGTCATGACTCACAAACTTTGATCTACCAACCAAAACCACAATGCCATATGTTCTTGGGAAGTGGGGTATGTTGGGTACATTATGAATGGCATGATATTAACGAATAACTGAAGGAAGGATTTTCCCCATTCATATTTATGAATGTTTATATCTCAACCGTTTAATTTAAATATAATGGTCACATTAAATTCCATGTAAATAGTGTAATGATGAGCTTTTTTAGAAATTTAATGAAGTATGTATCAAGTATATAGGTTGATTTCAGAGTTGTGAAACCTGCTTGATGAGATATTGAGGCAAAGGGATTGTATTACACAACGAGCGTTCGTGTGTGGTTGATTTTATTGGTGATGTTTGGAGATCTTAGGAGAATGTGCAGATCACCTCTAGATATTTTCTACACTTAGATCCTACAAGCACAATGATATATTACCGAATAGGGTTTCTTATGATCAATACCTACTACGAAGAAAGATCTCAATAATGAGGTATACTTTCTTCCAATATATTAAAATTATTATAAATTTAAAATTAAAATATATACTCTTAGTCCTAGTGAACTTTGTTTTCAATATTTTGTTGGAAAAAAAATCTGTTCATGATGTTCATGTCTTGTACAATATATGAATGATCCATCGAATAGGGCATTTTTTGAGTTGGGATCGGCCCAGATAAGAACTTCTGTTGCACTCAAAAACATGAACAATATGTGTAAGATGATTGGGTAAATATATCTAGGTTAGGGAGAGGAATTTTGGGGAGGGTTTTGGGAAAGTATTTTTCTGGCTAAATATCTCAAGTGGTGTGAAGAATTGAGGATAGAAGGTGCCCTTTTATAAGTGAGGGGAGTGACACACTTGTAATTATTCTTAACATTTAAATATTATAAGTGTCTTTTTCATGGTCAAGTGGCCATAAAACAACTCAATTTCAATTATAAGGTG
The DNA here is from genome assembly GCA_963277665.1 of Viscum album. Classification (NCBI taxonomy): domain Eukaryota; kingdom Viridiplantae; phylum Streptophyta; class Magnoliopsida; order Santalales; family Viscaceae; genus Viscum; species Viscum album. The sequence goes on along the minus strand of OY728132.1, from coordinate 749,382,418 downwards.
ATAAGGTTTGAAAAAATCTTATCTAATATGAATTAGGAGGAGATTTTGTGACCATATCATGATGTTTTAACCCTAATAACCCCTTTTACCCTTTATCGAGGTGATAATAATTTTCTATAGTTACTATTCCTTATGACCAATGAGGAAATTGACCTCATTACTAAATTTTAACTACATGATTCAAAATTTTAGATTCATTTTTCGACATTCAATTTGTATATGTGGCATAAATTATTTTAATATAAGCATACAAAATGGAAAAAAATAGTTTTGTCTAAAAATGTGTTTTTTAAGCCTAAAAATGAATTTATACCAAAATAAAGTAAAATGTTTTTTTATATGTATTTCATTCAATTATTTTTAGTTAAATTAGACTAATTTTAATTTAAAAAAAATCAATACCAAATGGGAATTTTTGAATACTTGAAGATAAATGTTAGTTTTTATAAAAATCAGTATTTTCACTATTGACTTAAAAATCAATATTTTCATAATAAAAAAAATTCACCCTAAAAGAATTTGATACTATAATATAAAAAATAAATTTATTTTATCAAATAAATTTCTAAAATTTAGAAATTTAACTTCTAAATAAAATCATATAATACATGGAAAACAGTTTAGTTAGAATAAATCTATTTCTTTTTAGTTTTGAAAAATCATATAAAAATATTATAATAAATGTGAATCCATAAAATAGAATAAATAATTTTATTAAGAAAATAAATTTATTTATTATTAAAATTACCTGTTTCTTCACAACTTTATCTCTCAACCTATATTAGATGGAGCTATTCCTCAAGTAGGAGTGTTACTATGTGTATTTTATACAGACATGATAAATGATTATACTAAAAATTTATTTGGAAGTGTTTTGAGTTGAATATGAGTAGGAAGATGATATTATTTTTTAAGAAGAATCTATAATATCTTTTAACATGTACTCATTCTAAATATGAGAATAAAAGTGAAAGGAACTCCTATTATTATACAGGAGATAACTGACTGAGAAATAAAAAAGAAAGAAGATCATGGGATAATTATCACATACATGCCATTGAGAAAATAAAAACATGGAACAAAATTCTAAAATAGTTTTTATATTATAAAAATGGAAAACATTATTTTTGGTGGCCTATTTATAAAATGAAAAATAATAAATAGAGACATATATTCATGACTTGTATGCCAAGGGCCTGTGCATAGTGAAGAACGTGGAACTATTAAGGGAGAAGAAGAAAAATAGATTCCCATTTTAAACTAAAGGAATGATCACTTTGGTATCAAATATGAAGGAATAAGATTATTCCAACCATCAATTTATGTTACGTCAAGTGAGTTGAAGTAATGAGAAGAAGAAATATGTTGAGGAGAGATTGAAATGTTGGGCATGTTTGTTATCATTGTTATTAAGCCTTTTAGTGTATAAGGAGATATTATATTTATTATGATCATAGGAGATCAAGTATAAGTTAATAAATCCATGTGAATAGGTTCTATTAAAGATCAATAAAGCTAATACGAAACATAGAGTGATCTACATTCACTGTCTTGGAGAACATAAGGCATTTGAAGACTATATTTGTGAGATAAAGGAGATTCATTCTATGTATGTAGAGACATACCTAAGTTGATGAGATATCTACATAAAAAGGTATATAAACAAAAACCTTGTATATACATGATTAGAATCTATATAACCAATGATACTCATGGTATTTAAGGAAAACGTAGTGTGAAACTGTGATTTTAGTGTAAAACTGAGTTTGTGGAAGTCCTGTGAGAAGAAAAAAAGTGTATGCATAGTGAGAATCTATGAATATGTGAGTAGAAACAAAATATTTTAACTGGAGATTAATTATAATATAAAATCTTTTATTAGGGAGTAAAAAAAATCACAACAAGGATTGGTACTTAGGCTTGAATCTTATAAAAAATCTTGTGTTCTTTGTCATTTTTTACAGCATTATCTAGGTGAGACTGTGTGACACAAAGTTTAGTGGGTCAAGAATTTAAAAGGTCTATTAGTTTTAAATGAAAATAATAATTCATAAAAATAAACCACCGAATCACCCCCTTCATTGGTCCACTGATTCCTAGGTACTTCATTTAGAATTTGAGGTCGAAGCCTCAGTTTATTCGGGGAAAAGGGCGATATTACATAGAAAAGTATGAAAAATACAATATAGTGATGTACTCATCATGACTCAAACTCGAGACCTCGCCGATACCTATAGGGGAAGCTACCACTAATCTAAACCCTAGGGTATGGGTACTTCATTTTTTCTAATAGATAATCCATGTTACCTCTAAAACAATCCAGGCCACCTCTAATTTTTATCTAAATAGATGAAGTGGAAATTTGGGATTTTTTAAGAATAATATATGGTCAATAATTCCATATCTATTCATATTGAATAATAAATTGAAGTTTTAGAACATATTTTAAAGAATAGATAGAATAAATAAGTAAATAAGGAAAGGAAATATATGAATAAGTAGAAGGATCTATCACTTCTTTAAATGGAAGCATGTGGTAGGTGAACATCTATAGAATTTTCTTACAATGATATTTTTAATCAGTAAATTAAAAGCTTTAGTGAGTATGAAGAGAATGGATCAATAAAAATAGTTGAATAATTATACCATTAAATTAGATATTATTTGAAGAAGGTTCCTACTAATGTTTAAAATCAGATATTTAATTTTATTAAGTAACTATTTTATGATAAATCATAGCTAGATAAGGAAGAAAAATATATAATAGAGGCATTAGCTAAACAAGTCAGCAGATGAAACACTCTCTTAAAACTAGTGAGATCCAAGTGAGAAGCAATTTCACATTGAAATGAAAAAATTTATTCAATTTATGAAAAAAGTAAAAGAACCCTTATTGAGAAGATTGTGTTTAAGGATAATATCACATATGTATTACATGAATTATAAAATCTTTACAAAGTCACTATGAATATCAAGGATTCCCAACTAGAAGTGAAAGAAAAAAGGTAAAATATCTTCAAAATTCACTAATTTATATTAACAAGACACATGATAAAAATATTCATAAGATACATAATGATTTTAAAGGTGTTATAAATTCATTTTTGGCTAAGAAACATTCCATCAATATAATGAAAATAGATATTGAAGTAAAACTGAGAGATCTAGAAGTGACACAAAATGTGACTTCCCAAAATGCTAAAAGAAAGTGTGCCGACACTAAAGTTTATAAGAAGTTTCTACCCTCAAATGGGACTCACACTAGTGGAAAAGAGTGCTTCAGTTCACGTGGAAAAATATCCAACTCATGCTCATGGATAAATATATCCCAAACTCTTAATGAACCAGATTTTACCAAATCATCCTTGTTAACTTGTTACGTGTTAAAGTCAAAATATGGACACATTTGGAAGGATAAAAATTAAAATAAATCCTCTGATAAGTCAAGGGTGTATTTAATAAGTTGTAAGAAGATAATACCTCAAAAAAATTCCTAAAGTAGTGGTGAAATAAACCAAAAATGGTGAGGTGTTCAAGAAAAAAAATCTGATCAAATTGTTACCATAGTTAAAAAAAGAGATTTTTTGGAATATGATGGAATTGATGGAGGTTTGGTAATATGTACATAGACTTTGGGAATAATATTTCAACTTATTAAATTCATATATCATAAGAATAAATGGTTAATAAATCTAAAGCCAAGAACAAACTCGATAGAAAGAATTAGTTTTCACATATAGTGATGCTTAGAGGTTTTTATAGATTCATAGTTATTATATAGAGTTTTTGAAGATTTTAAAGTATATTTTAAAGTTTATAAATTTTTTAAATTGGATGATTATCATGATCATGGAATGCTTGAAGTAATGGATGATATGTCTTATAAGGTTTGGAAAATATTGTAGTAGACTATGTAGACTATGTAAGGGTAATTTGGTAGCATTGTAAGGGTCATTAGACAATGTTAAGTATAAATGTAATGGTGAAACATTATTTGTGTAAGGGTTGTGTAGTTTTTACTTACGGTTCATTGGACATGTACATAAGTGTAAATGGAGAACCATGTAAGGGTAGTACAATAGTTATGAAAATGTCACTATGGACCCCTATATAAGGGTTTACTATGAAGCCTAAATGCCAAGAAGCATTTGGAGTTCATAATTCTCATGTCTCATCATTATAAGTTTTTAAATGAATATTTTATATTATATGTGTGAAATTATTAGTATATATTTTTCAATTAAAGAAGTTACATAGATATGCATGATGAATTCAAATGATGGAGTTATAGGGGTGTTTATTCTGGTTCTAGTTTAAATAAAAATATATATGGAAGATTTTGGTTGATGTCATTCTTATGAGGATTTTGGAAGTGTTTATATTAATATGATCAAAAGATAAGTTCAAATGTTATTTTATAAACACATGTTATTCTAGTTGAAGCTTTAAATGAAAAGGTTTGTATGAGTAAAATGGGAATTACACACTGACTACATTGTGGTCCATATTATGGTGATTTAAAAATGGTCACACTTTAGGAATCACGCCATTGTGGAGACTTCAGAAAAGGTTTTAGTGTTTAACAACATCTAAAATGGAAAAAAAAACTGTAATGTCATAGAGGTCAACATGTTTGACAGAGAAAATTTACGGGCAGATTTTTTATCAAATAATGATTATTTATTATTGTTTTTCAATGATAAACCCCATGTATTTACTTGTTTTATAAAAATAATGGGTAATTTGAGTTTTAGAAAGAAAAGGAGCAAAATTGGGAAAAATGACTAATTCTGGATTTTTGACAGATTTTTACGTCAAGGGTATTTTGGTCATTTATTGAAAAATATAATTCCAAATTTTCTGATTAAATTTTTTAAATTATTATTTTATTTCTTTCATTTTTGTAATCTGGACCAGGAGCTGATTTATCCATCTAGAGGGTCTAAAAATTCATTGAATTTGGACATTTTTTCGGGGCGGACAGTATAGACACCACCATTGTAATGGAACATAAACGCCACCTACACACATAAAAATGAGGTTTTTCTACATGGTATAGAACTAGGTCAGAGAGGGTCAACTCGAAACCAAATTTTGTTGAGTTTGGAAGTCATTAAGGCAGCAATGGAATGACATACGTTTGGAGGAACCTTCCTAGAAGCTTCATCCAGAAACATAATCCTTCAATTAAAAATTCATAACTCCATCATACGGCGTCCAAATACTCTGAAATTTTGTGGGATAATGTCCAAAAAATTTATGAACAACATTGAAGAAGTAGTCCACGCATGAATCTTCCAGTTATTGGGTCACAACGCACAATATTTTGGAGGACAGAATGCTGCCTATAAAAGGAGGCCCTCCCCTCCATCCAAAATTATTAGTTCGGCACCCAAAACCAAGGAGGGATTGTAAAGACCCGTAAAATTCAAGGGAAATTTTTTTTCTTAATTTTCTTTAGAATTTTACAAGAGCGCGGTTTCAGACGGCACCTGATTCCGAGGCCCGGAGTGCCCGGAATTAATTTCCGAAGTTTGGCTCGGGTACGTTCAGTGAACGAACGAGCGGGAATTCCTAACTTTTGATCCGGTGCTCGGAATTGAAATCTGAGGGCACCGATGAACTCGCAGCGCCGATATTTTCTTAAAGAGACCTTTTCGGGAGTTGCGTTTGTTGCGGGTTGAAAGTTAGTTTTAGGGGTTTTTAGTTTGAGTTAAATAAAAATTGTGTAGAACAATTTTATTTTTAACTTGTTAAAACCTATCAAAGGAGGTTGGGAGTGGGACCCACACCCACTTAACCTCCCTTGGGAGGATTAAGTGTGGTGGGGCCCACACGAACCCCTAAACCTTTCAAATTCTCCCAACTCCCTTAACGCCTCATTTATTGGCTTAAGTTACCTTTTTAATTATGGGAGTTTAACCTTTTGAATTTCAAACTTTTGAAATTATTTTGTGTTATGTGATAATAAAATAAGATGTTCTCTTATTTTATTTTGGGTTCTTTGTTTGTCTACTTGAGAGGTGGAGAGCTCTTCTTCTTCTTCAACTCTGACGAAGAACTCGAAGAACGTTCAAACTCCGACGAAGAACGTCGCACTTCCATTCTTCGTTTCCCGTGTCAACGAAAGGGGACGCCACTTCTTCCTCGGACAACCTTCGTCGGCGTACAAGTTTCGCAAACGACGTGTCTCTTTGAACGTATCCCTTCGTCAACGGATTTGACGAACGGCTACCGCGACGCCCGACCTCCGCGACGTCGTCTTCCGCGGAACGTTCACAATCTTCGAACCTTATACCCGAGGTAGGGGTTGTCGAATTCTTTTTGGTTTCCTTATTTTTTTATTCTTGATCGTGATTTTAGCAAGACTAACGTGAGGCTTGATTTATTTTAAGTTGCGTTATTATTTTTAACGTGAGGGGGGCCGGACCGCACGAACACGGCCGAATCCCCCTCCATCGTTCTTGTTTATTCTTGCGGGTGGAAGCAAGTGGCGTGGTGCCGTCGCACCACGCGGATGATCGTGCAAATATTTTTACGCGGCGCCGTCGCGCCACGCCGAGGAAAAATCTTCAAGAACGCGACACCGTCGCGCCGCGTTGAAAAGAATCATGGCACGGCGAAAGGGGCGCGGTGCCGTCGCACCGCGCCGGACGACGAACACCACGGCCGGTTCCGGGCCGCGGCGGGACGAGAAGACCGCGGCCGGTTCCGGGCCGCGGCGGAAGAGAAGACCGGCGGCCGGGCCGCCGGCGTCGGAAGCCGAAGAGGGGACCCGAAATTCCGGTCCCGTTGGAGAAAACCGGCCGGCCAGCTGGCCGGCCGGATGCCGTTAAAACCGGGGGAATTAATCCCCCGGCCACCTTACAAAACCCCCCTCTTTATGAGGGGGGCGGCTCTTTGAAGAGGGGGGGGGGGGCAGCCGGCCCCCCGGTTTGATTCCAGCTGGCCCCCACGTGCGGGGGCCGTTTGTTGCAAAGGCGCGGCACTTAGGCCGTGCCACTTCCCAAATCAGCGGGGGCTTGCCCCCCGCGTGCCGACCGCATGCGGCCCCTCGCGGTACCCAGAGCCGCCGCGGCACCCCGCGCCGCCGCGCCGCCGCGCCGCCGCGCTGCCCAGGGGGGGTCGGGCCGGGTCGGCCCGGACCCGGACCCCCCCGTTTCGAACCAGAATCGGTTTTTGGCCCATAACTTGAGCCTCGGACCTCTGAATGACGAACCGTCTGTGGCAACGCGATCCTTGGATCGAGACGGTCGTTTCGGTATATCGCACTCAAGGTTTCGGGTTACTTTGAGTTCGGCCGGGTTGGTTCGTTCACGAAACCAACCGGGCCCTCGGAGCGGAAACGCTCATATCTTGAGCTACGAACGTCCGATTGACGCGCCGTCAGTCGCGTTGTGTTCCTCTTAGTGAGACGGATCTTTTGGTATACTCCGCCCGAGGTTTGGACGTAGGTGGAGTACGGCCGGGTTGGTTCGTTCACGAAACCAACCGGGCCCTCAGAGCGGAAACGCTCATATCTTGAGTTCCGGACGTCCGATTGACGTGCCGTCGACTTTGATGGAATCCTCTAAGTGAGACGGATATTTTGGCATACTCCGCCCAAGGTTTTGACGCAGGTGGAGTACGGTCGGGTTGGTTTTGCCTTAAAAACCAACCGGGCCCCGGGAACGAAAATGCCAATAACTCTCAGACCAGACGTCCGATCGACGCGCCGTCTGTTGCGTTGAGTTCCTGTTGACGATACAGAACTTTTGGATACATCAACTCTGGTCTTTGTGACAGTTGATGTATCAGCCTCTCGGCTCGTGGAGCGGATCCTCCGAACGAGCTTTCTGTGTGCGGGAACCCTAGTGCTGGCTGCGACTGTTACTGTAACGACTACTACTACTACTGTGACTGCAACGACGACAGTACAGAGATCCTGTGTGGATTCGACGACGACGACTACATCACTCAGTGATCCTACGTGGAACAGTGCTACCGAACCTGTGTGAGCTGAATCTTCTGTTTACCTAGGGCGGTGGAGCGCTTGGGTGTAGCGGCGGACTCGTGGTACTTGACAGTGGTGGTGCGCTTGGATGCAGCAGCAGACCCTTGGCGGAGGAGCGCTTGGTTGTAGCGGCGGACCCGCGATACTCTACGGAGCGTGTGCGCTTGGTTGTAGCGACAGACCCGCGACGGTGGAGACGTGCGTGCGGAGTACGGAGACCGTGTAGATGACTGAGACCTGACGACTGCTTGACCGACTCGACTTGGAGTGAGTCGACTAGCCCAGTGGACGGAGCGCCCAGTAGTTGGCAGTAGACCCACGGCGGACGGAGCGCCTGGTAGTTGGCAGCAAACCCGCGGTACTCGACAGGAGGAGTACCTCAGTAGGCTATCTGGGTGAGCGCCCGGTATTTGGCAGCAGACCCTCAGCGGATGGAGCGCCCGGTAGTTGGCAGCAGACCCGCGGTACTCGACAGGAGGAGTACTTCAGCAGTCTTAGGTTAGTGAGCAGTACCTCGGAGTCGTGACAGGACCACTGTACACTTCAGAGTTGGGGCTCTTCAACATTTACGGTTTCGATAATGAAAATCCTGGTTTGAGCTGAGTCAATGAACTTTGTGTTTCCTCTTGATTGAGATGGGTCGCTTGATAACTTAGGTATATGTATGGGCATATACCCGGGTAATGGTTATCCGTGGATTTCTTAAACTTGTTATAATCTGTGTGGATTTACTGTTTACTCTTCTTTGTGGATTGGGTTGTTCTTGGGCTCGGTGTTGGAGCCGAACGGAAATTGATGACTTAGGTATATGTATGGGCATATACCTAAGCAGTGTTAGTTGTTACTTCGTGATTGTTACTTTCCTTCGTGGTTTATCCTTTGTGGATTTGAGAGACCTTCAGGGGTCTCGGGGTCCCTACTGAGTAGCTTATACTCACCCCTGCACGGGCTTTGCCCGCACTACGTTGTGTTGGATGCAGACGACGGACAGCGTTGACCTTAGCTGAGGCTTACAGAGCGGGACGGTACCCGGAGGTGGACCACTGGGCGGGACGTGCACGGAGCGGACGGCGGGACCCGTGGAGCAGAGGAGCTATCTGTACTCACCCTTCAGGTGGGATTTCCAGTGGACAGCTCGGAGTAGTGGCTTTTACTTTTCAGTTGCTGTTTTTCCCTTTTCGAGTTGTACTTTACTTTCAGTTTGGGTTTGTATTCTGGCCCATTTACTTTTCCGCACTTTCAGTAGTACTCTGCTTTTGTTTAGTGTTTACTTTCCGCTTGTTTACTCTGTGGTGTGTGTTTACTTTTCAAAGGCAATGCCTTTCCTTTTTTCTGGAATTTACGCCTTGGTGCTAGTCGCCAGCCCCTGGCCTATGGAAGGCGGGTTTGGGGTAGTCACGGCACGGACCCCGAGGGCGGGTCATGACAAATTGGTATCAGAGGAGTTCGGTTCTACCGCAAACTCTGATCTTTTCTATGTGAAGCAATAATGTTTAGCGTATTGAGTGTGGTTATTAGTCCAGAGAGTCCAGTGTTGGTGCGGCGGCCGACGTATCCGTACACCAGGACCCTGACTTCTGATTTCCGACTTAATACACGAAAACATTGATTGCGTGTGTGTTTCAAAGTTTTCTTTGTGATTTCTTTGTGTCAGCTCACCAGGTATACTGTTTGACCGTGGCGCACCTGTCTCCTTTCAGGATGGCCCCACGACGGCAGCCAGCTAGGGTTCTGAGAGTCGAGCGTGACGACAGCCCACCGAGCGACGAGGCCTCTGTACAGGGCCCTTTGTAAGCAGTGGCACCGGCGGTAGCTCTACCTGCCGAGCCCCCGATGCTTCCAGCAGCAGCCGCTGACGATGCACGTCGCCTCAGCGCACTGCATGAGTTTCAGCGCCAGCGACCGCCCAGGTTTCGCGGGGAGACGGATCCCCAGGCAGCAGAGGATTTGCTGGAGGCAGTGGTTTGAGTGTTTAGGCTAGTGAGGACACCAGCAGACCTCATGGTGATCCTCGCTGCGAGCCTACTACACGCAGCAGCAGGACGATGGTGGAGCTTGATGCTCCAGGTACACGATGAGGCATCTCTACTTTGGACGGACTTTGAGAGCATCTTCCGCTCAGAGTTCGTCCCAGCCACCCTTCGTGCGGTGCGTATCCAGGAGCTTCTACAGCTGCGGCAGGGTAGCATGACGGTCGCTCAGTACGCGGCGAGGTTCACCGACCTTTCTCGGTACTCGACAGACATGGTACGGGACCCCTTCTTCCGGGCCCGGACCTTCGAGCAGGGTTTGAGACACGAGATCAGGGCATCGCTGATCTCCCTCAGCATACCGACTCAGACAGGAGTACTAGAGCGGGCCCTTCTGATCGAGAGCTTCCTTGCTGAGTCTACACCAGCATAGAGACTCACCGCAGGGCGGCACGTAGCGGAGTCTTCGGTAGCAGGTAGCCGACAGATGACTCAGGGTTCCAGGCAGACCAGACCTACCAGTGGCCGACTGCACGACTCAGGCTCAGTTGTGCGGGGAAGCCGGGGTGGAGTCAGAGCCAGGCGTGCCGAGAGTGGGCAGTGTTACTCCTGTGGCGGGATTGGTCACATGGCTCGTGACTGTCCGACCCGCCATGCTGATGATCAACAGTTAAGTGAAGAACCTCCCAGGAAGAGGCAGAGGTTCGACCGTGGCGGTCCGCAGGGAGGAGGCGGACAAGGCAGAGGAGCTGGACGAGCAGCCTGTGGTGGGCGACGCTTTGAGGCTCTTCCACCACCACCACCAGGAGGTCCACCCCGACCACAGGGAGTAGGTGAACATGCGAGATCTCAACTTCAGGCAGCCGAGGCCTTCGATCATGGAGCTCTGGGAGCCGATGGACAGGAGCTGAACTAGTGGATACATCCTTTGTACTTCTGGTTCCTTGTTGCATTTGTGTAGCGTCTTGTATTATGAGCTGCAATAATAAAAGACGCATACCTTTGTGATATTTTCGTTCCTGTCCTCTTTCGTGATGTTACTAAGAGGTTCCAGTTTTGACTGTTGACTTGACCCTCACTTGTGAGACATCTACTGGAGGAGACCTAGTTACCACACACTGATGCTGATAGTGTGACTCAACCCTTGGAGGCGAGAGTAACGGTTGAATCTCTTAGTAGTAGCGTCGAGGCCTTAAGACGTCATCCTTGGTATGGATTAGTATCATCCATGTTAGGATTGACTGTTTTAGACAAAGAATGTGGTTCATCCAAGGGAAGAGACCAGATTTCTCTTTTCGGCAATGAAGAAATCTTGCAGCTCTGGTGGGACCGGAGATGGTCCAGGCCACGACAGAGAAGGTCCAGGTCATCCAGGAGCGGATGAGGACAGCACAGAGCCGGCAGAAGTCATATGCTGACAGGAGGCGGAGGCCACTGGAGTTCGAGGATGGCGACCACGTCTTCTTGCGGGTCTCACCTCGACGTGGTATTCGGAGATTTGGCCGAGGCGGAAAGTTATCTCCGCGCTTCATCGGACCTTTCCAGATTCTCAGCAGGATTGGTGAGGTGGCTTATCGCCTGGCTCTACCACCTCAGTTGCACCGGGTTCACGACGTCTTCCACGTATCCCAGCTGAGGAGATACGTGCATGACCCGACGCACATCATTGACCATGGGGAGCTTGACGTTGACAATGGGGCGACTTTTACGGAGGTCCCGGTGGAGATAGAGGATCGACAGGAGCGGGACCTGCGTGGGCGATCGATTCCTCTTGTGCGCATCAGATGGCAGCACGGGAATCTCCAGGAGAGCACATGGGAGCGGGAGGCTCAGATGCGTGCTCAGTACCCTCATTTGTTTCCCTAGTTTTTGATGTATCTTTACGGGGACGTAAAGCCCTGAGGTGGGAGTAATGTAAAGACCCGTAAAATTCAAGGGAAATTTTTTTTCTTAATTTTCTTTAGAATTTTACAAGAGCGCGGTTTCAGACGGCACCTGATTCCGAGGCCCGGAGTGCCCGAAATTAATTTCCGAAGTTTGGCTCGGGTACGTTCAGTGAACGAACGAGCGGGAATTCCTAACTTTTGATCCGGTGCTCGGAATTGAAATCTGAGGGCACCGATGAACTCGCAGCGCCGATATTCGCTTAAAGAGACCTTTTCGGGAGTTGCGTTTGTTGCGGGTTGAAAGTTAGTTTTAGTGGTTTTTAGTTTGAGTTAAATAAAAATTGTGTAGAACAAAATTATTTTTAACTTGTTAAAACCTATCAAAGGAGGTTGGGAGTGGGACCCACACCCACTTAACCTCCCTTGGGAGGATTAAGTGTGGTGGGGCCCACACGAACCCCTAAACCTTTCAAATTCTCCCAACTCCCTTAACGCCTCATTTATTGGCTTAAGTTACCTTTTTAATTATGGGAGTTTAACCTTTTGAATTTCAAACTTTTGAAATTCTTTTGTGTTATGTGATAATAAAATAAGATGTTCTCTTATTTTATTTTGGGTTCTTTGTTTGTCTACTTGAGAGGTGGAGAGCTCTTCTTCTTCTTCAACTCTGACGAAGAACTCGAAGAACGTTCAAACTCCGACGAAGAACGCCGCACTTCCATTCTTCGTTTCCCGTGTCAACGAAAGGGGACGCCACTTCTTCCTCGGACAACCTTCGTCGGCGTACAAGTTTCGCCAACGACGTGTCTCTTCGAACGCATCCCTTCGTCAACGGATTTGACGAACGGCTACCGCGATGCCCGACCTCCGCGACGTCGTCTTCCGCAGAACGTTCACAATCTTCGAACCTTATACCCGAGGTAGGGGTTGTCGAATTCTTTTTGGTTTCCTTATTTTTTTATTCTTGATCGTGATTTTAGCAAGACTAACGTGAGGCTTGATTTATTTTAAGTTGCGTTATTATTTTTAACGTGAGGGGGGCCGGACCGCACGAACACGGCCGAATCCCCCTCCATCGTTCTTGTTTATTCTTGCGGGTGGAAGCAAGTGGCGTGGTGCCGTCGCACCACGCGGATGATCGTGCAAATATTTTTACGCGGCGTCGTCGCGCCACGCCGAGGAAAAATCTTCAAGAACGCGACGCCGTCGCGCCGCGTTGAAAAGAATCATGGCACGGCGAAAGGGGCGCGGTTCCGTCGCACCGCGCCGGACGACGAACACCGCGGCCGATTCCGGGCCGCGGCGGGACGAGAAGACCGCGGCCGGTTCCGGGCCGCGGCGGAAGAGAAGACCGGCGGACGGGCCGCCGGCGTCGGAAGCCGAAGAGGGGACCGGAAATTCCGGTCCCGTTGGAGAAAACCGGCCGGCCAGCTGGCCGGCCGGATGCCGTTAAAACCGGGGGAATTAATCCCCCGGCCACCTTACAAAACCCCCCTCTTTATGAGGGGGGCGGCTCTTTGAAGAGGGGGGGGGGGGGCAGCCGGCCCCCCGGTTTGATTCCAGCCGGCCCCCACGTGCGGGGGCTGTTTGTTGCAAAGGCGCGGCACTTAGGCCGCGCCGCTTCCCAAATCAGCGGGGGCTTGCCCCCCGCGTGCCGACCGCATGCGGCCCCTCGCGGCACCTCGAGCCGCCGCGGCACCCCGCGCCGCCGCACCGCCGCGCCGCCGTGCCGCCGCGCCGCCAGGCCGCCGCGCCGCCCAGGGGGGGTCGGGCCGGGTCGGCCCGGACCCGGACCCCCCCGTTTCGAACCAGAATCGGTTTTTGGCCCATAACTTGAGCCTCGGACCTCTGAATGATGAACCGTCTGCGGCAACGCGATCTTTGGATCGAGACGGTCGTTTCGGTATATCGCACTCAAGGTTTCGGGTTACTTTGAGTTCGGCCGGGTTGGTTCGTTCACGAAACCAACCGGGCCTTCGGAGCGGAAACGCTCATATCTTGAGCTACGAACGTCCGATTGACGCGCCGTCAGTCGCGTTGTGTTCCTCTTAGTGAGACGGATCTTTTGGTATACTCCGCCCGAGGTTTGGACGCAGGTGGAGTACGTCCGGGTTGGTTCGTTCACGAAACCAACCGGGCCCTCGGAGCAGAAACGCTCATATCTTGAGTTCCAGACGTCCGATTGACGTGCCGTCGACTTTGATGGAATCCTCTAAGTGAGACGGATCTTTTGGCATACTCCGCCCGAGGTTTTGACGCAGGTGGAGTACGGTCGGGTTGGTTTTGCCTTAAAAACCAACCGGGCCCCGGGAACGAAAATGCCAATAACTCTCAGACCAGACGTCCGATCGACGCGCCGTCTGTTGCGTTGAGTTCCTGTTGACGATACGGAACTTTTGGATACATCAACTCTGGTCTTTGTGACAGTTGATGTATCAGCCTCTCGGCTCGTGGAGCGGATCCTCCGAACGAGCTTTCTGTGTGCGGGAACCCTAGTGCTGGCTGCGACTGTTACTGTAACGACTACTACTACTACTGTGACTGCAACGACGACAGTACACAGATCCTGTGTGGATTCGACGACGACGACTACAGCACTCAGTGATCCTACGTGGAACAGTGCTACCGAACCTGTGTGAGCTGAATCTTCTGTTTACCTAGGGCGGTGGAGCGCTTGGGTGTAGCGGCGGACTCGTGGTACTTGACAGTGGTGGTGCGCTTGGATGCAGCAGCAGACCCTTGGCGGAGGAGCGCTTGGTTGTAGCGGCGGACCCGCGATACTCTACGGAGCGTGTGCGCTTGGTTGTAGCGACAGACCCGCGACGGTGGAGACGTGCGTGCGGAGTACGGAGACCGTGTAGATGACTAAGACCTGACGACTGCTTGACCGACTCGACTTGGAGTGAGTCGACTAGCCCAGTGGACGGAGCGCCCAGTAGTTGGCAGCAGACCCACGGCGGACGGAGCGCCTGGTAGTTGGTAGCAAACCCGCGGTACTCGACAGGAGGAGTACCTCAGTAGGCTATCTGGGTGAGCGCCCGGTATTTGGCAGCAGACCCTCAGCGGATGGAGCGCCCGGTAGTTGGCAGCAGACCCGCGGTACTCGACAGGAGGAGTACTTCAGCAGTCTTAGGTTAGTGAGCAGTACCTCGGAGTCGTGACAGGACCACTGTACACTTCAGAGTTGGGGCTCTTCAACATTTACGGTTTCGATAATGAAAATCCTGGTTTGAGCTGAGTCAATGAACTTTGTGTTTCTTCTTGATTGAGATGGGTCGCTTGATAACTTAGGTATATGTATGGGCATATACCCGGGTAATGGTTATCCGTGGATTTCTTAAACTTGTTATAATCTGTGTGGATTTACTATTTACTCTTCTTTGTGGATTGGGTTGTTCTTGGGCTCGGTGTTGGAGCCGAACGGAAATTGATGACTTAGGTATATGTATGGGCATATACCTAAGCAGTGTCAGTTGTTACTTCGTGATTGTTACTTTCCTTCGTGGTTTATCCTTTGTGGATTTGAGAGACCTTCAGGGGTCTCGGGGTCCCTACTGAGTAGCTTATACTCACCCCTGCACGGGCTTTGCCCGCACTACGTTGTGTTGGATGCAGACGACGGACAGCGTTGACCTTAGCTGAGGCTTACAGAGCGGGACGGTACCTGGAGGTGGACCACTGGGCGGGACGTGCACGGAGCGGATGGCGGGACCCGTGGAGCAGAGGAGCTATCTGTACTCACCCTTCAGGTGGGATTTCCAGTAGACAGCTCGGAGTAGCGGCTTTTACTTTTCAGTTGCTGTTTTTCCCTTTTCGAGTTGTACTTTACTTTCAGTTTGGGTTTGTATTCTGGCTCATTTACTTTTCCGCACTTTCAGTAGTACTCTGCTTTTGTTTAGTGTTTACTTTCCGCGTGTTTACTCTGTGGTGTGTGTTTACTTTTCAAAGGCAATGCCTTTCCTTTTTTCTGGAATTTACGCCTTGGTGCTAGTCGCCAGCCCCTGGCCTATGGAAGGCGGGCTTGGGGTAGTCACGGCACGGACCCCGAGGGCGGGTCGTGACAGGGATCCCACCGGGGCATGGGCCACTGCTACTCTTCTATTCCCCCATAATTTATTCTTTTATTTTTATTTTCATTTTAGTTTTCGTTTCATTTCATTTTTAGTTGTAATTTATTTTATTTTTAGTTTTATTAATCCTTGCATCTGTGTTTCTCCATCCACTTTTCATCTTTTCTTTCTTTCTCTCTCTCTCCCTCTCTCAATCCTTCTACCTTCCTACACCCAATCCAGAAAGTAATCTCATACTCTTGGAAATGAGAGGCTAACTCAAGACTTGGATTGGGGTGAGGTCAAGATATTCATGAATTTTCTTTAAAGTTTATTTTGTTGTATGTAGTAGATTTGAGTATCATGCATTGGTGAGGCGAATGTCCTCGATTGGGTGACGACCCCCAATGACATGAAACTCATACTATTTATATTCTGGAAAAGAGTAGTGTTTCAAACATGATATTTCATGTTTGGATTATCAAACTAAAATCAATATATAAAGGATAATAATGATTGAATCCCAGACTAAACCCCAAAACCAAGTTCTTTCTTCTTAACTCATTCTGTTTTCATTGCATGATTGTTTTTATTTTTAAATCAAAAACCCAAAAAATATTTTCATCATTTTCATTAAAAAAACAAAACCACAAAAATAGATAGATTAAGTGATATAGCATAAAGTAAGTGAACACACTGAAAGGCTCCTCAATGGAGATGACCCTGGTCAGCCACTGTGTTGCACTAGGAAAAAAATATTATTGATTTTTTCCGCGCCCCGTGACAGGCGTGCGTCAAAACTGGCGCCGTTTCTGGGGAGCCAATCAATTGTTCATTTATTTAATTTTTTCTATTTTCACATCTTAGTTAGATTTAATTTTTTTTTAAAAAAATAAAAATACTAAAAAACATTCATGATGGATTCAAATTCATATTATTATGCATGGATAGATTACTCACAGGTGCATCAATAACCACAAGAAGATTTTAGAAGTGCTCAGGTGTAAGAACTTAGAGAAAGCATTGAACAATTAATGAGAAAAGTTGAAAGAGCATTTGACTATGTTCGTGCATTAATGGAGCATCCCAACCCTGACCAGGATCAAGAACCTGAGGTGGAAAAGGGGGAAGACTTACCTACTGAGATACAAGTGGGAGATCGAGAAGGATTGGATGATTTTTTTGATTTAATGTGAGGAACTACCTGATCAAACCATACAATACAAGGAAGAAGATCCAGCACCACTTAAAGAAGAAACCGCCCAAGTGGTGGAATTTGAAGTCAAGATGGAGGAGCCAGACAACCTGCCTCCATCCTCAGAGAGTCTACTCCAAGAGGCACTTACCACTGAGGCAGAGATTGAAGCTGAACTGACTCAGGGAGTTGAACCATTATTTGACTCTATATTTTCTAATTTAATTGAATCTAAGTTCTACATCACTCCTTATGGTTTTGATTATATAGAATCAGATAATCTCAGCTATGACTTGGAGGATGAAGAAGAACCTGGATGTGCACCTGTTGAGGAACATATAGAGCTCCCTGAACATGTTGAATATTTGTTGAAGGAAGTTCATGAGG
This sequence comes from Viscum album, assembly GCA_963277665.1. NCBI lineage: Eukaryota > Viridiplantae > Streptophyta > Magnoliopsida > Santalales > Viscaceae > Viscum > Viscum album. The sequence continues at coordinate 749,364,938 of OY728132.1, read as the reverse complement.
AGATGCCGGTGGATTTTCCTAAGGAAACCCCGAAACAATCTACTTACTTTGATGGGGAATAATTTGATCTTAATACTTCTTGTTTTAATTTTATTCAAATATAATTACACTATAACTTTCCCATTAACTATTCTTTGGATGTAGCATACCTTGAGGAACCACTGGACAAAGAAGAAGAGGTTTCACAAGTAGAAACCGAGATAGAGGATGATTCAAACTTCATTATACCCCCACCATGCAAGATATACCTCATTGTGAAGGTGGAGGATATAGTGTACTCTATTCATGGATCATCCCTCAAGAACAAGGATGAAGCACAATATTGAAAAATCCACATGTGGTGGTTCAAATCAAAGAAGATTCATCCACCATCTCACATTGGATAATAGCTGGTACTGCCCTCTGGAGGCAGCAAAAATTTAGGGCCCACTTGGGGGATCGTACCAAGATTTATCTTTACATGCTTTCTAAGAATTTAGATTTAAATTTATTTTCTTAGATTTAGTGCAGCATTCATCCCCTCCCTTATATATTTTTGGAGCTTAAATGACATGATCCTTATGTTTAATTAGGTTTTTTTCTTTTATAGGTTCATAATGATGGAAGGCAGCCCCATACAGTGAAGTGGAAGGAATAAGTATCATGGAAAAAAGGAGTTCAATTTTAGTGTTTTATCTTTTAAACTCTCCACATTTTAGTCCACAACATGTTTTGATATTTATAGATAAAATTGCATGCCCACACTTGAATTCATGTTTTACTTGACTTATCTAGGAGACATGAGTTTCTTAGGAACCCAGTAATGCCATGTTTTAGATTTCAATGTTGATACGATTAAATGATTAAAATTCAGAATTGAATTTTTAAATATGAAGCATAGATATTGAAATAATGACTCATGATTTGAAGGAATTAATTAATTCATGTAAATGAAATATCCCTACCATCTTTCATGCTTTGAATTTTTTAAATTTAAGTGAATTGATTTGTTATTATTAGTCATGCCATGAGTGATTATCCAATATTATATTTCTCATTCCCGAGAGGATTTATAGACCAAGTAATTACTATTTATTCTTGAGAATATTTCTTGAGTGATCTTGGGACATGTAACTGACCAGAACTTGTATTGAAACTTGTCAAAGCTATGACTATACAAAACCACATTTAAAATGATTGAGTCATCCTTTGAAAAGCCACTTATCCTTAAAAGACCACCTTTACGTCAATCCTTCTTTTATCCCATAGAGACCATGAATGACCTTTATAGGGATGAGCCATGTTTCAAGCCATTTTTATCCATTCCAACACTACTCTTGGTATTTGCATGATATTTTAAAGTTGAAGTGTGGGGGTAAATAGAATCATGGTGGATGGAATGATACACATTATGAGGAAGAAGTGTGGGGGTGTTATTGTGGGAATTGTAAAAGGTTGTGAAATCATTCATTATACTCTATTGTTTTCCCCTCATGAATTTAAAAAAATGAAAAAAATTGACAAAAAGAAAAAAAATAGAAAAATGGGTTTTGATTTTGGAGAACCAAAAATCACCATTTTCTAGACCGACAATCTTATGATTGTATGTGGTTATGTGATAGATGTAAGGTTTTATCTAATCATAACTTTTGAAAAATGAAAAAAAGGTACTAAATAAAAATAAATCAAGAGAGTGCACAAATCATTCATTATGATTACATGATCATAACCTTTTTTTGAGTTTTGGGAAGTGGGTGTTGCTATTTTTGAAGGGGATAATTTTATTACACTTTTACTTTTAATAACATGCATTGTAATTCAGAGATTATCCTCCTCCTTGAGCCTTAATTTTTAAAGCATAAAATCCTACCAACTTTAAGCCTCAAAGTCATTTGATCCTTTTTTTCAAGTCCTCATGATTTTATGTGTCTTTTGTATTTACAAAGTAGAGAAATTAGTTCATTTACAAGCCTATGGATAAGGATCATCTTCTCATGATATGAGCATAACTCTACTTGAATTTTATCATGAGTGATGAGAGAAAAAAAAAGTGAGGTAAATCATGACATGACATGTTTAATAATGATGAATCAAGGAGCTTAAATGAATGAAAATATAAGTTCCAACAATTTTCAAATGGGAAAAGTAAAATATGTGAATTATTTTTTTCTTTAAAAAATGGGAAATTAAATTGATATTTTATGCAGATTTTTGAAAGTTTGATTTTATATTGAATTTTTTTTATTGCATTGAAATTTTAATATTGGTAACATTGGTGTCCTCTAATTTCCATGTTGAGATTTAATGCTTGAGCACAGGAATGGTTTAAGTGTGGGGGTATTTGACAGAGCAAATTTACATGCATATTTTTTTATCAAATAATGAGTATTTATTACTTTATTTCAATGATAAACCCCATTTATTTACATGTTTTATAAAAATAATGGGTAATTTGAGTTTTAGTATGAAAAGGAGAAAAATTGTGAAAAATGACTAATTCTGGATTTTTGACAGATTTTTACATCAAGGGTATTTTGGTCATTTCCTGAACAATATAATTCCAACTTTTCCCATTAAAATTTTGTTAGAATAATTATTTTATTTCCTTAATTTTTGTCTTCTAGACTAGGAGCTTATTCGGCCATCTAAAGGGGCTAAAAATTCATTGAAGTTGGACATTTTTTCGGGTGGACAGCATGGACACCACCAATGTAACGGAACACAAATGCGGCCTACACACATAAAAGTGAGGTTTTCCACCTGGGATAGAACTAGGACAGAGAGGGACGGCTCTACACCAAATTTTGTGGATTTTTAAAGTCATTAAGGCGGCCATGGAATGACATAATTTTGGAGGAACCTTCTTGGAAGCTTCGTTTAGAAACCTAATCCTTGAATGAAAAATTCATAACTCCTTAATCCTGCGTCAAAATGCTCTGAAATTTTGGGGGTGAAAGACCAACAAATCTATGAACAACATTTAAGAAGAGGTTAATGCGTTAATCAGCCAGTTATTGGGTCAAAAACACAAAATATTTTGGAGTACAGAATGATGCCTATAAAAGGAGGCCCTCCCCTCCTTCCAAAATCATCAGTTCGGCACCCAATGTCACAGAGGGATCCCATCGGGGAACAGGCCGATGGTTCTATTATATTCCCCCCTAATTTATTCTTTTATTATTATTTTCATTTTATTTTTTTTCGTTTCATTTTTACTTGTAATTTATTTTCTTTTTAGTTTTATTAATCCATGCATCTCTGTTTCTCCATCAACTTTTCATCTTTTCTTTCTTTCTCTCTCTCTCCCTCTCCCAATCCTTCTATCTTCCTACACCAAATCCACAAAGTAATCTCATACTCTCAGAAATGAGAGGATAGCTTGAGACTTTGATTGGGGGGAGGTTAAGATATTCATGAATTTTCTTTAAAGTTTGTTTTATTGTTTTTGGTAGATTTGAGTATCATGCATTGGTGAGGCGAATGTCCCTGATTGGGTGACGGCCCGCAATGACATGAAACTCAAAATATTTATATTCTGGAAATGAGTAGTGATTCAAACATGATATTTCATGTTTGGATTATCAAACTAAAATCAACATATCAATGAGAATAATGATTGAATCCAAGACTAAACCCCAAAACCAAGTTCCTTCTTCTTAACTCATTCTGTTTGCGTTGCATGATTGTTTGTATCTTTAAATAAAAAACCCAAAAAATATTTTCATCGCATTCATTAAAAAAACAAAACAACAAAAAGAGATATATTAAGTGATATAGAATAAAGTAATTGAACACACTGAAAGGCTCCTTAAGAGAGACGACCCTGGTCAGCCACTATGCTGCACTAGGAAAAATATAATCGTTTTTTTTCATGCCCCGCGATAGGCATACGTCAATGTTTCACTAGATAATTTCCTGTGTGAAATGAGGAAATTCACTCTGGAAATTCTGCTCACTGTGGTGGACCCGTGTAAGGAAAAGTGAAGAAATGTGTAGGATAGATCCCTATGCTATGGTCATAATTTTTTTTGGAGAGTTGGGTGTTTATTATTATTTGGATTTTTGGATTTTATAGGGAAAACAACCAAGTGGATTTTGTTATAGGCATTTTTAAGATCATGGTATTTAGATAAGTGATGCTCCACACCGTCGTGTGCAGGACATAGGCATCTAACTGGAATTTTTGTTTGGGGACACACCATATATGTTCTACCCTATGATTGGGGAATATTATGTTGAGATGCTCAAGGGACTTAAATATAAATTTCATTCCATGATATTTTGTGATAAAAATTTAAATACCCCCTCCCTGATATCCAAATATTTTAAGTGGTATATTTAAAAGGAGATATCCATGAATTATGTGGATTGATAATTTGATAGTATTTAATGGTTTTCAATTGATGATAAACCAAAACATGAATAATAATATTGAAACTATACTGAATGTGGACAAAGATCATGGAGTTTTATTGGGTATATTTACATGAATTTAAAAATAGGTTTTTTCATGTACAGTTGAAAAGTTCAAGAAGATTATAAAATCCTATTGTGATCCACACCATTCATAGTTTTGTATTAAAATGGGAATTCATGTGTATATATATATATACACACATTGCATGAGAAAGATTTGGAAGGAGGGATACCTACATAACATTAAAACATATGGTTCTTCAAGAAAGAAGAAGAAAATGACATACCTAGGTTATATCAATATATCATTTTTCAAAGGAAGATAATTAAGAAAAAGAATATGAAAATGTGAATAGATTTTCAATATATAAATAAGGGCAGTCCTTGAAGACAGAATATTTCCATTATTATATTTTTGGATAAGGAAGAAATATTACATTGAATAAATAATTACAGCCTTGGTATTATCATCTAAAAAAGAGTTTCTAAAGTTTGAGTGAATAAAAAGACTTAAACCTCATATATGGGGTGTTGGTTTCATTTGGTTTGAAGGATGAAGGAGTCAAAAAACATTTAAGATCAATGAGAATCTAACCAAAATAAAAAATACAACGTTTTTTAGTGACCCATGTTGATTTGTAGAAGACCATCATGTTTATAAAGTGTTAAAGAGGCCCTTAATCCTATAAACTGAATTATTTTTCACTTGAGGAGTGTCAAATAGTATATAAGAGTCATTGTTCTTGGTATTGGAAGTGATCACTTTTATAATTCCATATAATATTCCTTCATAGATTATTGCATCTTTGGCACATCAACACATCAATGGTGTATCCCTCTTGGATTAACCCATTTGTATTAATTAAGTAAAATCTAGTTTCATCACATATTTACCTTATACATATGCATGATATGAATGTATTTGAGAAAATAAAGACAGGATGAATAATTTTTTCTACAAACATAAGGACAAGGTCCTAAAAGGAGAATATAAATATGGAGAAAATAAAAAATAAAATTTGGTATCACCACGATTTACCCCCCTCTTAGGGTGATTTTGATTCCAATAGTTCTTAAATTTTAAAGAGTAATGGTGGAAAAAATTCCATTTCCAGACCTCCCCTTGCATCTATTCTTTGAAAAAGGAAGATAAAAAACTTTTATACCTTTTTATTTATTATCATTAATAGGGAGAGGAAAATTGAACTTCTTGTGGAATATTTAAATTCACTAATTTTATTTTGAAGTTCAAAGTATTGAAAACAAATTCAAATGGAGAGATTGATGTTATCTTTAGTGTGTGATTGCATTTTTTTTCAATGACACATGTAAATATATATGTTTTTAATGATCATGGAGTAATGGGTGATGTATTGAGTATCCACCCAATGAATAATTAGAGGCTTTCCATGAACTTATGAGTATAGGATGAGAGATAAATTATATTGGATATTAAAAGGTAGTTTTATATTTTGGTAAAGTATTTTGGAAGAGTTGAATTCTTGGAGAAAATAATCTTACATCATAATATTTTTTGATCTGGTCTCCATGCCTAATATAAGTATTGAAGTGTGTAGAAGTGTTGTCTACTATAGACACAAAAATTTTGGAAGTTTTGTATTCTCTAAAAAACATGAAGATATTTAATTAATATATTTAAAATTATGATGGTTTGGCTTAATGATTAACCATGGTGTTTTAGAATCCATAATTGTTGTGATAATGATAATAAATAATGAAATTAGAGTTATAAAACACTTATACCAAGGTTTGAAGATATTGAAATAAGAATGAAGTTTTAATTTGAAGTGAAGGTTTATGGAAATAATCAAAGCTGAGGATATATAAAACAATATTTATTGATAATGGATTTGAATTTTTTTATAAGGCTTGATAAATTCTCAAGGAATTTTTGAAGAAATTTGAAGAATACCTAAAGCTTATTGAGAATCTCTAGAGAAGATTTGAGGAGGTGCTGATTTGAAATTGAGAAAGTCTGCAGTGTGTATGACTTTTAGTTCCCAACATATGATTTTTTTTATGTCATATGACTTTTACCATCATTATATTCCTAACTATGACTTTGAGATAAATGAATAAATGACTTTTATCATATCATATGACTTCAAATATTACAAGAATATTTTATCTTAAGACTTTGTTGAGACAAGTATATGACAACAAGAACTTCATTATAATGTCTTAAAAATTAATAATTTTATAGAGTATATGACTTTAAGATACCATGTGTAAAGTTTTGACTCTATGGATTCTAATTCATACAAAATGAACTTTCTCTATAGGGCATAACTTTGAAAATTAGTGAACTTTTAAGTATCCTACAGCTTGAAAATTAGAGGTTCCCTAATATTTATTATAATGTTCTCAAATTATTTATATTTATGATTAGAAAAATATTCATTTTTATTGTAATAAAAAAAATCGAAATGGGATTATGATTCAATCTAGAAAAAATAAGAGAATATTATCCTAGATCTTGGAGAAGAGGATTAAAGGAGAAGGAATTCTAGAAGAATTTAAATTCTGATTTATTAGGAAATTATAGAATATGAATAAGATTAACTATGAAGATGATAAGTACATTTTTAATATTTTTAAAGATAAAAAAAATATTGTGATCTACTATGGTTTGAAGAAAATATAAGATGATATGATTTTGAGAGAATTAAATAGGCCAAAAATGAGAAGCTTCTAGATTATTTAATTTGGAAATGAATTAAAAATCCAAAGATGCATGAGATGATCTTTAGAATTTTAAATATCACCAAGATAAATGTGATTCAAGGAGAATGAGTTAGACTATTGATGATAGATGTTGGATCCAGACATAATCTCAAAGTCTATTGGTTCTACTAAATCTCTCAAGCTATAGGGGATGAAGCTATGATGCTAGCTAGAGTGTTGCTATGTGATTTTTTGTACAACCATGAAAAAAACTTATAATATGAGTTTTTGTAGAAGTATTTTGAGATGAAGATGATGAGTAATTGAATTCTAATACAAGAAGTATCTAGAATATTTTTTTCTCATAGAAATGATAAAGATGATAAGGAATGTGAAGGGGACCCCTATCATTGTAAAAGAATAAATTGATTCAGGAGACAATAACCAAAGATATCATGGGAGAATTCTCACATACAGGATATTGATAAAATTAGAATGTTAAACCAAGATTCTAAAATATTTTATATATTTTAATAAATAAAATATTTTTTTGGTAACCTATATATAAAAATAAAAAGATGAAATAGAAAGATATATCTGTGAATTTTATGCCAAGTGTAATGACATGAGTTTTCTCAAAGGTATGAATCATTTGTTTTTTTGGATTAAATTGCTTAATTTGGACCTTATAATGTTTCAAAATGATGTAACAGAGGTCATGAGGGTGTTCAGAAATTTTTCAAAGTATAGAACCCCATATTTTGGAGAAACATATTGGGCCACAAGGTTAGAAGAAACAGTGCTACCCATCCCACAAAGTTTTTCTTAACAGTGTGGGAAGTTTCAGAGGGGAGAACGGAGCCTCATTATTTTCTGCAACCATGAGATCTAAGACACATGTCTTTGTGAGTTTGTAGAGGATTATTATAGTGGTTTTTCACAAGGATTGTGCATGGTTAGTAAAACCGTGTACCTAAACCTTGTGGGGTCTATCCTTAGGCAGTGAAGTGTGCACAGTTTGTGTACGGTTTGGTCAACCATGAGGCCAAACCATGTGACCCTATCTTGAAGGGTTATTTTACCATTTTTACCTTAATGAGTTTAATACCACCCCCCCCCCCCTATTTCCTTCTCTCATTTCCAGTTGATCGATCCTCCTTCTCTACAATGAGGTATACATTTTCTAAACCTAGGAATTCTGATAACTCCTCCATCTAGACTCCAAATCAAGCATCATAAAAATAATTGGATATGCATCAATAATCACTCAAATCCTCTTTCTACCTTTCTAAGTTTCTCTTGATATCTCTTGAACTATTTTTATGTGATCTTATTCACCCTATTTTTAGGGCATTGGATAGTTCTTCATTTTTCTTCCAATCTAATTTAAATCTGAATTCAATATTGGATGAGGAGTCATCTACAATCCTAAGGTAGTGGTTTAGTTGTTTTTCCTCAAATTTGAGTTGTTTTCATAGCTCTTCCATTGTTCCACACACCTACCATTGTCAAACGCTATCTTAAATTGAGTTCTTCCTTTCTAAATAATTATATTCATGTTGTCATACTCTCGTGGACCTTTTCTAAGTGGTTAGAGGATGATGACCTCATTCATTTCCACACCTTTGGGTGCGATAAATTAAATTCCCACTATTATATGATTATTTAAGTGGACCAAATACCTTCTAAGTGTTTGTATTGGGTTGTAAATGGAATTTTTTCTTTGTGTGTAATTTCCCAATTGATTAAAGAACCTTATAAGTGCTTGGTTTTCCTTGAATATCAATTTCCATTCCTTGATTAATTAAATGAATTACTTATATTGAAATAGAAATGGGTGGAAAGGCCAGAACAAGTTATTCATATTTTATTATTTGGATTATTGAATTGTGACACCCTTTGATATATTGGGGCTTGATGATTATAATGGTTAATAAGAGAAACCACATGTTTTATTATTATTATTATGATTATTCCATAGATATTGGTTATGGAATGATGGTTAAGTGACTTGTTGATCATGACGTTTCACTCTCCCCTATATCAGGTGTTGAGCATTATGTCTCTAACCATTTTACTTGTATCTAGTCGATGGGAATGGAATTCCATGTTCCTTTGCTTTTGGTTTTGGGAAAGATGACTAACTCCACCTATATCGAGTTATGAACATAATAGATCACATTCATTATGAGATTTAGGGCACATACCCTTTTCTGGAGCCTATAACTCGTTAGACTAGTTATGGACACTTGAGTTACGCCCCAGGTCTAGTTAGCACCTAGTATCCATGTATATTCCTACTCACATTCTCACCTACTTAGTGAATATATGTGTATACAATATATTACTATATACCTATATATTATTAATATATATATATATATATATTTATATATATGTGTGTGTGTGTATATATATATACGGTTACTGATCAGACTTATTTTGGCCTATGCTAAAGTAGGTTGAGCCTGCTAGGTGTCCTGTAGGAACCTGGTCCAGTTGGAATTTATATATTCTTATTTTTTTACTATTATTATACCTACACACAGTTGTTTATATGTAAATAACCTAGATTATTTCTATACAGTGTTGGTGGTGGCCTACTGGGATTTTATCTCACACCCTACTTAGGCCACCTTTGGTACCCGAGTAGATTACATGTCTATAGGTATGGATAAGGGAAAATTTTCTACCTTAGATGTTTTATTAATTTTACTTATAGCATGGATCTTAAGATAAGAGGAATGAGAATATAGTTTTGATTCTAGTGGATTAGTCTTTTTGATTTTATTTTATTTTTGTATAGCATGATGTATATGTATGCCCCCTATTTTGCATTTTTGTGTCTCAACATTCTATGACATCATTGTATATGACTCAACCTATGAGATTTTGATATTATTATAATTTCTTGGTTGTTTATTATTCCATAGTTAGTTTATTATTTTATTGTTTCCATTGTTCAATTTTTATATATATGATTTCACTATGGTGGGTTACTGGTCCTATTGTTATAGTATATGTGTCCACTATTGTCTATTTAATTATTATATTCACTGTACCACTCTGATATGAGGGTATAGTCTCCCCACTATACCACTTTGGAAACATGATACTAGTTAGTAGCCTTTGAAATGAGGGGAGGCATTCTTGAGACCATGTGACCAACTGTCTCAGGGCACGAGTTAAGTGGATCCTGGGTTAGGAGGTTAAATGGTGGTACTAATTCTTCTTTTTTGATTTTTCATTATTGTTTGGGTATTATATAGGAGACCAGGAGGTAATGGAATTTGCTAATGAGCCTCTTCCTGGGCGTAACTAACCCATGTATAGGGAAAACCCCAAATTACATTCGATGGGTTATTATTTTTTTGATTATGCACGTTACAGTTGATGAGACTTCATCGTTGGGTGATGCACAAGTCTTATGATGTTATTATTGTTAGTGTTTTTTCAATGATATTTTGTTTTACATAGGCCCGATGAAATGAGGAAACACCATTACATGAATCATCTTAGGCACATTAGGACTAATATGCCACACATTTTTCCATGTCACATCTACTTTTTGTGTGAATTTTCCTATTGTATATAGTTAGTGTCGAGATATTATATATTGAAATGTTATGAAATTACTTGTAGGGAGAATATATTTGGATTAATTAAAGTGCTTACATAAATATAATTTTTCCTATATATATTGGTGATAAAACCTTAATTATCCAATTATACCATATTTTGGGTTCTGGGTCTACTAGTTATGGACCATGATATATGTATATATTTATAAAAATTTTAAGAACTCTGATGAATTTAAGTCTTTACAAGTTAAATGGTTACCGCTAAATGATATTCCAATTATAAATTAAAATGATTTTTCCTCTATAACTTGAAATTAACACTCCATATATTGGAACCTCTATTATGTGATACAAGACCTATACCAAAACCCACCCTTTGTAGTAGGTAGATGGGGTGTATCTTAAAGTTCTTATAGCCTATTATGGTCTTTCTTATCAACTAGACCTAGTTCTTGGAGGACGCAGAGAGGTGTGATATTTTCTATATGAAGGATATGTACCTATCATAATATCAATATGTAATATATTAAACTATTTTATTATTTTTTAAGCATGTGTTTGGAATTTTAGAATCATGCCACCATGAAAGCCTTGAGTCGTACGCCCTGAAGGTGGTGATGACCATGCACTTGAGGTGGTAGGACTTGATCCTCCAATGATTCCTCCTATAGTTCCACATATGGAACCACCATCTATTACTGAAATAGTCACTAATGTATAGTTTATAGAGGGATTTATTCATAATTTACAGTATATGTAAGGTGTTTCTCAACCTACCCCAACTATAGAAGGGTTGACTCAGAAGTTCCAGCAGAAGTATCCTCCAAATGTTTTTGGGGATGGTAGACCACATGTTGTTGAGTCATGGATAGAGGACATTATTTCTATATTTTATCAACTAGAGATTCCTCCAGAATTAAGATTCGAACTTTCTACTTATATGCAATGTGATTCTTCCAAATGATGGTGGGATGTTATTACCCAAACAGAATGACATCGATATATGATCTATATAGAATTCCAGAAGATCTATTATGATTACATCTTTCTATATACTCTAATAGATGATTGGGCTAGAGAATTTATAAACCCATAGCAAGGAGCTATTCTATTCATGGATTATTCTCCATGCTTTATTGAGCTACAGTGGTTCATGCAGACTTGATTTGGTGATGATGTTATGACTATAAAGAGATTCAAAGATAGGATGGTATAAGAAATTCTATCATAGGTTAATGTTTTCAGGTTGACTACAATGTCTGAGATAGTAAAATAGGCCCTCATTATAGAGAGTAATTTGAGGGAATTCGATGGTTTGAGCATGGACCATTTGGAACCCATACCAACTATTGGTTCTTCAAATGGACAAAAATGATGTTTTGAGGTTTCTTGTAGGGGTAGTAGTAGTCAAAGGTCTTGTGATGATAGATTGTTTATATTTCATTAGTAAATGATGTCGGGATATAAGAAATCCTATTTTTATAGGATCCAGTGGGATATATAGGATGTAGAAGGATAGGTAATATTCAGTGCTTCTACAGGAATTTTCCATCAGTTCTTAGAAAGTAAGGATCTACAACTTCTCCGCATTTTGAAGTGGGGCTAGTAGTATCTTGTCAGCCAGAAAGCTGGAATACCACTGGCCACTCAAGTCAAGGTAGTGGTTGAGGCAAAGGTATTTAGACTTAGGTATATGAGCTCCAATATAGTAGTATTTCTTGGGAAAATCAAGAAGTGACTCAAGGTCATGGTACAGGTAAGTTCCAAGAAGTGTAGCCAGCTCCAGAGGTGCAGAGCGTCAGACCTTCTATTGTTTGAGGTACTATTCTAATAGCCACTACTTTGGTGCATTCTTTATTAGACATAGGTATGTCATAATATTTCTTATATTAGGAAATTGTGGATAGTCTCAACCTCAAGATCAAACACTTCTATAGAATAATTATTCTTAATACCCCGTTATGTATCCGATTAGAGAGTGTTCACCGATGTAAAGATTGTACCCTTGAGATTGGAGGATTTCTTTTTGTATGGAGTCACTTCATCATTGACATGAAAGTGTTTGATGTAATCATTGGGATAGAATTGTTAGTTTTCTATCATTACCATATTGACTAATATCCACAGAGGGTGACATTTACATAACCATAGTGTGGTAGGCATGTACACAAAGAAGAATGGGATATCCAAGAAACTCGATTAGGACCTGAGCATTAGGGGTTGGGAAGAGTGACATCCCAGGTTTCGAGTCTCTTCTCAGATGATCTAGGGTTATGAAACACTATTTTCTTTCATATAGTGAATCATTTTAGGTAATTATTTCTTAATGAATTTTCTAGGATACCTCCAATGAAAGGGGTTGAATTCACTATTAATATTGTTTTGGGAATGACACCAGTGAACATTCCTCTTTACAGGATACCACCTATAGAGCTTCTAGAGATCAAGAAGTAGTGGGAATATCTGGAGGCTAAAGGATTTAGATTTCCTATAACTTCTTCTTGGGGTCCACTGAACTGTTTTCTAAAAAAGAGGATGGTACCCTCAGGCATTGCATGGATTACAGATGGTTGAACCAGATTACAGTAAAGAATCGGTATCCACTCCATTGAATATGTGACCTCTTTGATCATATCCAAGGAGTGATACATTTTTCAAATATTTATTTGAGGTTGTTTTATCACCAGTTGTGTTTTAGTCCTTCATAAATACATTACACAACCTTCAGGATCATGTATGATCTCTATGAATACCTAGTTATGCCGTCCAGTTTTACGAATTCACCTGCTATCATTATGGTTCAAATATATTAGGGTATCCACCCATATCTATATTCTTTAGTGATAGTCTTTATAGATGATATCTTACTGTATTCTCAATCTTGACCTAATCATGCCAACTATCTTGAGATCATGCTCAATACACCGAGGGAGCACCATCTTTATTCCAATCTTAGCAAATGCATCTTCTTGATCGATAAAGAAAACTTATTGGGTAATATCATCTCAGAGTCAGGAGTATCAATAAACCTATATAGTTTGAGAGATGTAGTTTCCTAGGAGTATCCTAATAAAATATTTTACATACATATTTTCTTTGGGATATATAGATATTACAGATTCTACATCAAGTATTTCTTACACATTGCAACACCTATTTTTGGCCTGAATAAAAAGGTTGTTAAATTCTTATCGTAAAAATATTTTGAATCATCCTTTTAGGAGTTGAAGGAAAGATTGAATTTAGCACCAATATTGATTCTATTGAAGCTGACCAGAATCTATTCTATTTACTATGACACAATAGGTATCATGAAAGGAGTAGTTTTGATGCAGGATGAGTGAGTTTTCACGTATGGGTATCATTATTTGTGGCCTCATGAGTGGAATTACCTAACGCACTACCTCAAGATAGTGGTTGTTTTTTATGATTTATGTTATTAGAGATTCTATTTACTTGGAGATCATTTTCTAGTATTCACTGATCACAAAATACTCAATTACATCTTTACACAGCAATATCTCAATCTCAGGTAGCACAGATGGGTTGACTACCTGTAATCCTTTGATTTTTATCATGACTATTCCCTTAGAAAAGGTATTGTTGTAGCTAATGATCTAAGCCAAAAACTTAGAAATATGTACTTAGGAGGGCAATCTTGAGTGGAATCTTGTGAAATTATTTTCATAGATGTACATAGAGGTTCAGAAGGATCATGGTAAAACCATCCTTTTAGCTTTAGTAGTGACCTATAATAATCTGGAATGGGTGCGAATTTGGAAAAGGATTTATCCTGAGAACTTAGTCCAAAGGGAAAGTACCTCAGATGATGATTCATCTTCTGGTTGTACCATGGATAAAGATTAGACCTTTCTCTTTCATGGGTGTGTTTGGGTCTCATCAGACATCAAATAGAAGCTTGTATAAGAATTTCATGCCTTAATTTGGGAATAACATCCTAGTGTCACCAAGATTTATCAAGATTTACATCACTAGTATTGGTTTCTATCTATGAAATGGGAGATATATAGTTTTATCACTCGGTGTTCCCCCTATTAGTAGGTGAATTTAAAACATTAATGACAATCATGAATTTTACCATAATTATCTATTCTCGAGTGGAAATGAGATGATGTCTCTATGGATTTTTTGACTAGTTTACCCAGATAACCTCATTGAAAAAATATCATTTGGGTATTCATTGATCGTTTGACTAATATCTCACTCTTCCTTCTTCTGTGAGAGACTTTCTTGGTAGATGATTTAGAGAGGATATATATCAGGGAGGTCATATGTCTCCATGGATCTCCTCATTATATCATATCTTATAGGGACAATCAATTCATGTCTTAGTTCTAGAAGGGGTTTCAGAAGGCCTTGGGTATATATCTACTTCTGGGCATGGTCGATCACCCTCAGACTGATAGACATACAAAGCATATGATTCAGGTGTTAAAGGATGTGCTCTATGAATGTGTCCATGACTTTAGGGGTTCTTAGGATAAATACATACTGCTTGTTGAGTTTACTTATAACAATAGATTTCAGGATACCATTCAAATATATCCTTTTTAATCCTTATATGGTAGGCCTTACAAATCACCTATGTGTTATTTAGAGGTAGGTGAGGTAGATTTTCATTGACCATGTCTTGTTTAGGAGACTATAGAGTAGGTCCAGTTGATCAGAAACTGCATGTTGATAGCTCAGTATAGATAACAGTCATATAAAAACCAACATTGATGACATCTTGAGTTCAAGGTTTGAGAACAATTATTCCTTTATTTTTCACCCAGGTTAGTCCATCGACATATTCATAGGTAGGGTGATATTTTGCCTTGGTTAATTGGACATTTTTGTTGGAACCATGGTCTTCTATGCCTGATTTGGAGTATATTTGTGTTTGTTGTCAATCCTCAGTGGAAGTTCAGAATGTGTACCAGCAAAGTGATCATACAGTTCTTGCAGACAACAGTATTGAAGGTGGCACCATTTCCCAGTGTTTGCCAAATTTTTTGTCCTGAAAATTGACAAATGGAGAAAAGTGTTTTTGGAAAAGAGACTTGCACGTTGTGTACTTTAAGGAGTGGAAACTTGTGTGCCATATGTTTTTCAAAATCAAAACATGGAAAAATGGCAAAGGGATAAGGGTCGCGCATGTTTTGGGCTAGTCGGGCAAGTAACCTGCACGCCGAGAAAAGGACTTGCATGCTGATGCCTAGGAGGTTTGGAAACTTGCGCGCTGGTTGTTCTTCATGATCAGAACTTCAAAATATGGCAAAGGAAATTAGGTCGTGCAAGTATTGGTGTGTTCACGCAAGTGAGTAGCGCGACAGAGGTGAGGGCGGTTGGAGTTGTGCACTGAGGCTTGTGTGCCGTGAGGACACTTGCGCGCCACCACGCAGGGGGTCCGGTTTTCCTATAAATAGAGGACCACCCCTCCTCATTTGCAACAGAGTTCAAGACTTGGAGATTCTTTGAGCTCTCGTCAAGCAAGTAGTTGATTCATGCAAGTGGTAGTTGGGTCGCACAAGTAGAAGTTGCGTGTTGGTTGTTAGCTACGTGACCAAGGCAGTTTGGGAATTAAAGGCACAACGTCACGCAAGTTTGGAGTTGAAAGAGGTAGTGCCACGCAAGTGGGTTGGTGTCACCTACACGCCGATTTTGTACCATGCAAGTGACTTGTGTGTCTTTCTTGAAACTTGTGCGCCAATCTTGGAGAAGCGTTCCAGGTAAGGTTTTTGTACGGTGGTCATTTTGGAGTTGTACAAAAACTGGAAGATTTCCCGATACCTTCGGTGCAAAGTGGGATTAGTGTACGAGTGAAAGTTGGACTTCAACAAAGCATCTACATTCAAAATAGGATGAATTATTTTGTAATAATGAAGAGACCTTCACGTATATAAACTGAGTGTGATTTCACCAACGGCAGTGAGCCAGGGGGAGTCAATGGGAGTGACCCATGGGATGCAGTGACTATCCCGGAACTTTTGTAAAGGTAGTGAGCCTGGGATAGAGTGACTATTCTCGAACCTTTGTAATCCACAACTTGTGAAGATTAATGGAATTTGGTACAGACGACAATCAGTCGGCGTATGCTCCTTGGACATAGCCCTTAGTGGTGAAACAAGTAAAAAGTTTTGTGTCCTCTCTCTAAATGTGAATGTTTGTCAGCTAATCATTTTCATTATACAGGTTCAACGAGTTCCTACCAACGTGGGAACAAGATCCTTTGAATTAAAAGAAAAAGTTTTCACCCTGATTCACCCCTCCCCTCTCAGGGTGTCCCGGGGTCCTTCACTTTTGAGGTTGTAAAATAGATTAGACCAGTGGATTACCAATTATCACTTCCTCAAAGATATTGATCTATGTAAGATTTCTTCCATGTATCTCAGCTCTACTGATATTATCTAGACTCATCACATATTTTCCAACTTGATGGTTTTGAGTTAGAGATGGGTACTTATTTTGAGGTGTATCTAGTTTGTATTATAGATCATACATGAAGACACTCTGAGTAAGGTCAGTTCCTTCAGTACAGGTTCTATGGAAGCATGGATGAGTCCAATATGAGACCTGGGAATGTGAAGTTGATATGTAAGTCCAGTGGCTGAAACTTTTCTCAGATGATCTCTCTTTACCCTCAGAAGACCAATTATAGGATGAGTTGATTTAATGAGAAGAGATTATAATGAGATGAATTTTCTAAATGGAACATTTCATTTTTTTGGGATTAAATTACTTAATTTGGACCTTATATGTTTCCTAATGGAGTCACAGAGTTCACGAGGGTGTATGAGTTTTGTTTAGGGCCTAGAACCCCAAATTTTGGAGAAATAGACTGGGCCACATGATTATATGAAATTGAGTATTCCGACGCACATGGATTCCCCTAACTGTGTGTATAATTTCATAGGGAGTTAGGGAGATTCATAGTTTTCTATAACCATGATATCTAAGGCGCGTTCTTGTAAAAGATTATAGAGGTTTGTAATACTGTTTTTTTCATGGCTTGATCATTATTATTCAAACTGTGAACCTAAACCATGTGGGGTACCTCCTTAAGTAGTGAGTTGTGCATGGTTAGTGCACATTTTTCCCAACTGTGTGGCCAAAACATGCGACCATTTATGGAAGGGCGATTTTACCCTTTTCCATTAATGAGTTTAACAACGCCTCCCCCTTTCATTATCTCATTTCTAGCAGATGGATCCTCCTTCTCTTCCATGAAATCTCATTTCTCCTAAACAAGGCATTTTTATAACTCTTCCACCTAGACTCCAAATCAAGCACCGTCAGAAGAATTAGATCTGCATCGATAATATCTCAAATACCATTACTTCTTTTCTAGGTTTCTCTTTCTATCTCTTGCATTATTTTGGTGTTACCTCATTCACTATATTTTCAGGTCATCAGACTGTTCTTAATTTTTCTTTTGATCTACTTAAAATATAAATTCATTATTTGATGAGGAGTCATCTATATCCCTAAGGTAGATATTCTAGTTATTTTCCCTAAATTTTGAGTTGTTTTCCTAGATCTATCATTGTACTGTACGCCAACTGTTTTTGTGCACTGTCTCAAATTGAGTTATTACTTTATAAATAAGTATATACATGTTTTTATACTCGAATATACCATTTCCATGTGGTTATAGGATGAATAACTCATTCATTTCCACCCCTTTGGGAGTTATAAATCAATTTCCCACTGTTATATGATTGTTTAAATACACCAAATACCTTCTAAGTGTTTGGCTTGAGTTTTAAATGAAATTTCCCCTTTGTTTTTGATTTCATAATTGATTAAATAGACTTCTATGTTCTTGGTTTTAATTGATTATGAATTTCAATTCCTTGATTAATTAAATGGATCTTTTATATCAAAATAGAAATGGGTGGAAAGGTCATTCCAAGTGATGCAAGTTTTATTATTTGGACTATTGTCCCATGAAACCCTTTAATATATTATGGATTGATGATTATATTGGTAAAGAGGTGACCCCTCGTATTATTATTATTATTATTATTATTATTATTATTATTATTATTCCATTAATATTGGATGTGGGATGATGGTTAATGGACTTGTTGTTCATGATGTTTCGTTATCCCTTACATCAGGTGTTGAGCATGACATCTCTCGCTGTTTTACTTGTATTTGGATGATAGGAATGATGTTCAACATTCTATTACATTAGTTGTCAGGAATGATGACTCTCCCCATTAATCTCAAGTGATGATCATGAAGTCTGACATTCATTATGAGATTCAAGACAATTACCCTTTACTCGATCCTATAGCCTGTTAGACTAGTTATGGATGCTTGAGTTATGCCTCAGGTCTAGCTAGAACCTATCATCCATGTATATTCTAACTTACATCCTCACATAATTATTTCATACATGTGTATATAGTATATAACTATATATATATATATATATATATGGTTACTTATCATACTCTTCTTTTGGCATATGCCAAAGCAGGTGAAGCCCGCCAGGTGTCCTATCAGAGCCTGATCTATATGGAATTTATTTATTCTACTTTATTTGTTATTCTTATACCTTCACACTATTGTTAATATGTACAGAGGATTTATTATTTCTAGAAACTATTTTTGGTGGCCTACTGGGATTTTATCTCATACCCAACTCGGGTCACCTTTTGTACTCAAAGAGATTACATTTCTGTAGGTATGGATTAGGGCAAGCACCCTGCTTCATATGTTTGATTCATTTTACTTATAGAATGGATCATGGGAGCATAGGATCAATTATATGCTTGGTATTCTACTGGAGTAGTATTTTGTCCTTTTTATATATTTTTTATAACATGATGTATATGAATGTACCATGTTTCCCCTTTTTTATATCATCATTACATGAAATCATTGTATATGAATCATCCTATGGGTTTTTTATATTATTATAGTTTATCAGTAACTTACGATTTTATAGTTAGTTTATTATTGTATTGTTTCCACTATTATATCAGTTTATATATGCTTCCACTGTGGAAGGTTACTAGTCAAGTAGTTATAATGTGTGATTCTACTATTGTATATTTATTTATTATATCCACTATTCCACTCTGATATGAGGTTACAGTCTCCCCACTATACCACCTTGGACCCTCTCTACTAGTTGGAAACCTCTATCATTTTGGGAGGTGCATTTGAGACCATGTGACCTACCGGCTTGGGGCCCTGGTTAAGTGGATCCTATGTCAGGATGTTACACCAATAGCCTATGCACAGTGAATAACTTGGACCTCTTAAAGCAGAATAATAAAAATAGGATATGATACTAAAATGAAGAAAATATCACTTGGGTATCAAAGATGAAGGAATAATTGGAATCCAACCATCAATCTGACATCATATCAAGTGATCCAAAGTAGTCAGAAAAGGAGATAGGTTGAGGAGAGACTGATCTATTATGCAGGTTTTTTTATCATTTTTATCAATATTTTTAGTGGATGAAGAGCTGGTAGATTTATGATAATCATAGGAGATTAATTTGTAGTTGATAAATATAGGTGAATAGGTTATTTTTATGATCCATGAATCTGATCTAAAACAAATGTCGAGTTTCATTCACTATCTTAAAGAACAATAGGAATTTAAATACTCTATTGGTGAGATGAAGGGGATCCATTTGGGGTATACAAATACATCCCTAAGCTGGTTAGATATTTATTTAAAATGTTTTATAAAGAAAATACCTTCATACTGATACTATGTATAGGTGTGAAAAGCACCAACCATTATATTTAGAGACTTAGTATAGTGATGAATTTTCAATTGGGGAAAATAACCAATCACGATAAAGAGTATTCCTTATAGAAAAAGAATGTACAGAAATTTGTGTTATTATTCATTTATTTAATAAATTTCTAAGTGAGGCTATGTAACAAAAATGTTATTGGATTGTGACTTTAAAAGTTATTGGAGGTAAAATTAAAAAGAAAGATTCATAAAAAGTGACCACTTATTCACTCCACTGTCAGTGGTCCACTGATTCATGGGTACTTAAGTATTGTGTGATATAATAATGTTATATATGCTATGACACAAGTTAATCATATTCTATAATGGATATTTCCAGTTGAATGATAAGTGTTAACATTTAGTTTATATTCCATGTAAGTTATTATTAACCATATACATTTCATATGTCAGGTTAATCCATGTGAAAACCATTTTTTGGATAAGTGTTGGATCTTTTAGAAGTATTTATTCCTAAAGTCCAAATTTTAAATCAGATGATGATGGTGGAGTGTCATGAACAATATCTGATTGGATATAGGTCTATAAGTAGAAAATAAAAAAGTAGTGAATTTAGAAGAAGGAAATCAGAAGTAGGCAACCATAATCTACCTTAATGAGTATCAAAAGGTGGAATTATGAAGGTGAAAAGGAATTGAATAAGGGTATACTATGATAATATACAGGGTTTCTTTAAAAGGTTATTTTTGATTCAGTGGTTTCAATTCCTTGTTTCTGCTCTATATGTTTCAGGTGATAAATTTTAGATGGGGGGAGTTCTTTGAGGCCAAAAACTTGTATAAGAGATTTAGTTATATATTATCAGATGACCAAACCATAGCCAAGGTATTTTATAGCTCGTTTTAGTAACATTATTCTTCCCCCGACCTTCTAAGATAATTATATTAATCAGTTCCTAATCCCTTTTATGTGTTTTCAAAATTTAGTGTGAGTTCATTGAATCCAGAATTTATGGTGTTGGATGTGGGTAAGGCCTGGGTGGAGAAGTTTGATGGAATTGATTTTGGATTCTAGAAGATATAGGTTGATTATTTTATACTATAATATGATCTTAATCTTTCATTGATGGGAACCGATCCCTATGTGATAAAAAAGGAAGAATGGAAAATATTGGATAAGAAAGCTCTAAGGTTGTTCAGAATATCACTAAGCCAGAACATGGCTTATAACACCCTTAAGGAGAAGATAACTTTAGAACTTTTTTAAGTAATTATTAATATATATGATAAATGAAATCTGATGAAAAAAAGTGTTCTTATTATAGAGGATACTTGATATGATAATATCAGAAGGAAATTCCTCAATTGATCATGTTAATATCTTTGACATGATACATAGTTAGTCGGAATTGGTGAAGGTGAGTTTCAAGGATCTGGAGTGAGAATTACTATTACTTTCATTACTCCTAGAATCATGGGATGCAAGGGTTACCATGGTGAGAAAATCAAGTTGTAATAGTGACTTAGTGTTTGTAGATGTTTATAATTTTATTTTAATTGAGCTGATTCATCGATAATGAATCCAATCATCTACCATAAATTCCTATAATGCCGAAGGTTGTAGATGTTCCATTGTATGGAATAGCCACAAGAAATAAAGATTAAGAAGTAGTGGGAGCCATAGTATCTCAGTAAAAGGTGGTCCCATGTTCTAGAATTATGTAAATAAAGGCCATATGAAGAAATATTCTAGTGTTTAAAGAGTCAATTTTGGAAGATATTATTTTAAAATTGCATATTCAAATCCCACTTTAGAAGGTACAATTGTCCTTATGCTATGTTTCATCAACTCATTTGAGTATGGGATCATAGAATATGGAGTTTATTTTCACTCAATATCCTATAGAGATATATTATAAGATATTATACCTCTAAAAGGTATAATAAGGTGTATCTTTTTAATGGAAAAAACTCTTAAGATAATAGTAAAGGGGATGCTTCCATCTAGACAAAAAAAAGATGGATGGAATTAAAAGGTGTGTGACACATACCAAGGTTAAAGAAGAAAATTATTTCAGTAGGATAATTAATAAATGTGAGTTTATATAAAAAAATTGTCGGTATCGCATAGAAAATTAAACCAGATTCCATGGTGGTGTCTAAAGGATTGAAATATTGAATTTCATTCCTAATGATATTTTTGTAAGGTTCAATGCATGTCAAAAAAATTAAATTCACAAAGATATGGAATGAACATCTTCGTCAATTAAGTGATAAAGGGATAAAGATACTTATTTTGAATGGAAAACTAAATATTAGAAGCATGGAGTATGGATAATATAAAGAGTGTATCCTTGGGAAGTAGCAGAATGTGTCATTCCAAACAAAAGGTAAGACAACCAAGGGTTGGAAGGTAGTAATGATTCATATGGATGTATGGGGTTGGTTCTGATTTTTTTCTCAAGGAGGTTCACTGTACTATGTTACCTTCATTAACAAAGTGACATGAAAGACATGAGTGTTCATTATTACTAATAATTTTTAATTATTACTAACCATCATTTGATGGAGATATGTAGAAAAAAAGGAGACCAAAAGTAAACATAAATTTTTAAAAACTAGAAATAGTGGGGAATATAGAAGTAATGGGTTTCTAAGATTATGTTTGTGAAAAGGAATAATGTATGAGAATACCATACTAGGTAATCTAGAATAAAATTGAGTTATATAAAGGATGAAATATACTTTA
This sequence comes from Viscum album, assembly GCA_963277665.1. NCBI lineage: Eukaryota > Viridiplantae > Streptophyta > Magnoliopsida > Santalales > Viscaceae > Viscum > Viscum album. Next base: position 749,341,800 of record OY728132.1, on the reverse strand, counting down.
GTGGAGAAGGTATAGATCATGAGGATTCACATAGTTTTTTCTAAGGAGTTTTGGGTTGATGTTGTCAACTATGAGACTAACTTGGTGAATAAAATTCCATTATCTTTGTTTGGGAAGGAACCTTGATAATCATATTAGTCTATAATAAAGGTTAAAATTTATAATCTAAAAGTATTTGGTTCACTCACCCACTTCTACATTGATGCTAAAAAAAGAAAAATCTAAAGGGTAAATCCTAATCATGTTTCTTTACGGGGTATGATATTGAAGAATTTGGATTTTTTTGGATCTAGGATAAAAACTCTCAGGAATTTTTCAAAAGCGTAAGTTTTATATTTAATAAAGATATCATGTAGGAACCAATCATAGGTTGCTGGTGGGATCAAATTGTTATCACAAGCTAAGGTTCAACTGAATGGATGTTTGAAAGTTCTAGAAAATTCAGGGAGTACATCTGTTTAGAAAACACTAGACTATATGGTATAAGTTTTATGATTTTAATTTACTATGGTGTATCCAAAGAAAAATGTATCATAGAGCTCACGGATAGTAGAATTTCGGATAATATATCTAAAAGGTGGTGTTCTAAAAGTAGTGGGTTTAAAAGGAGTTCAACTACAAAGTTATTTACAAAAGTCTACTAATATTTAGCACCATGTGTAGAGATATAGATGTGATTTTTTTTCAAAACTCAAGAACTTATAAAATAAATTGTTTTATTTTTTAAATTAAATTGTTAAATTCATATAATGAAATAAGTGATATTTTAATGAATCTTTTTTGATGGAATAATAACTTGGTCTTTGGAATAGTAATACAACCCTTATAAATAGTAAATCGACCACTAGAATAGTAACCACACCTATGAAATTATAAATAAATTTATGTATCTATTATGTTCAAATATGATATATTTATATTTTGTAATGATTAAATAAATGTTTTCAAAATTATAGATTAAGTGGTGGTTTTTTGAAAAACATAAATATTTATTTATAATGTTATAATTAATATAATGATTTAAAATAAAATATATTTTCATAAAATAGATTCATTAATTAATATTTTATTATATTATAATTATATTATAATTTTATGAGACCTTAATTAATTTTTTAAAGTGTGGTAAAATCAATTATAGTTTTAAAACTATTATCTTTTAAATGAATTATGATTTTAATTAAAAATTCAAATATCATATTTATAATATTATTTTCAAAAAATTGAGTTTATTTTTTAATTCTACACCTATAAAAATTATTAGGGTTAATATTTTCAATTTTTCGAAAATACTTGAATTTTTTGTGAATAGTGAAATATGATACTTTACGAAATAATCTAAATGCATGAATTATTGAGTCATAGATGATGTTCTGCTAAGGTAATAACCCTTGGTTCAAATTGAAATGGAATAATTACTATTTTTGGTCATAATAAGCAATTATATTTCTTGTCTTGAGAAAAATAATAAATTAATGATTAAAATAATGGACCCCCCTCCTCCACTATAAATACCACCCTCACCCCCCCTTCTCCCCACACCTCTCACGCTTTGATACTTGTACAATTTCGGCCCAAGATTCTTCCCAAGACTCTTCCCCATGTACAAGACCTACTGGTTTCACCAAAAGGCCAAAACCAAAGGCCTTAAGGTGGTTCTCAAGGAAGATAATTCAGGAGGTAAAAATCATCTTTCATTTTTCTTTTTTTCTTTTAAATTATTTTTATTTTATTATACTCTCTTCAACTCCACTTGTCCAAGAATAATCAAAACTCTAGTATCTTATATATACAATAATTTTATCATGTTTATTTAAAAATTAATCATCATACTTCTTCTCCTCTCCCTTTTATTCGAAAAATAAAAACAGTATTCGTGATGTGTCGATTTACCGACCTCATGGATGATGTGTATTCCATTTTCATTAATTATTTCATGGATGGTTATAAAACCTTTTTAATGATTTTTTTTATTTTATTATATAACCTCTTTTATGTTTTATAATTAACATATATGAATAATATTTAATTATATAAAGAAACTAGTTTCTGATGATCAAAGAACCACCAAAATGATTTAGACAAATATCGTTAAATTTTTATATAATGAATCATACTCATATATAAAAACAAAATGATATATTTTATAATTTAAAGTTATTTAAAAACTTAAATACTCTTTCATTTCACTTCTATATTATCTCTTCCTTTTGACAAGAAATTCCATAATGAACCGACCATGGAAACCATATAAAGAACGCACCTGAAATAATGAAAATAACAAAATATTATTAATAAATGGGTGTAAATATGTTATAAAAAGATCATATAAGGTATTATAAATATGAATATTGCTCTTTAATATATTAATAATACTATTTTAACCATTATACAAGAGGTTTCAACACATTTAAAGTAAGACAAACTCGAGGTAATGGAATTCTTAACCCAATTTCCATTATTTGGGTTAAACTTCTACTTCATTGATTTTGTCATTCTATGATTATTTGTAAAATTTATTTTGATTTGATTATGTTTTATTATGTGTATTTATAGTGAATATTTATTTCTTTAGTTTTATTAATTATTTCTTCAATGATATGGTTTTTTAAGGGGCATTCCTTTTAAAATACTTTTAAATGTCTCTTTTACGAAATTCAAAAGATTATTCTTTTTTATAATGTCATGAGAATTATCTTATGAATTCAAGATGTTTTATTACCATAATTTTTCCTTTATATGTTTTTATATCTATTTTTAAGAATATTATTTCATTATTATGTGCATGGTTTTTGTATTTTAAAAATGATTTTTTTTATAAAAAAGGGTATTTTTGAAATTTGAATGTGTTTTTATCAAGGGTTGAAATGAGTGATAACGTGTTTTATTTCATGATATTTTCATTAGAAAATTTTTATGATATATTTATCCAATTATAGATCAATATATTATGGGTTTAGCCTCATTATATCTCAAGATATGTTGGTTTGAGTCCATTATAACTCAAGATATGATGGGTGAGACCCATTATAGATATCCAATGCATTGGGTACTATGGAGATGGAAGATGAACAAAAGGTTATCAGATTTGTAATGGTCAATGTAAGAGAGATATGTAAAATATGTTCCAGGGAAACTTCATGATGTTTCTATGCATTCTAATGAGTTTTTATGAAATGGGGTTTAATGGTTTTTGTGTTATCACTTGATTAACGATTTTCTTCTTTATACCCCTTACAGAGATTTTTGTGCCCATCCCATGTTTTTAAAAGTTTTTCTCAATTTATAAGTATGTGTAAGAGAAATAAGTAATTTTAGTTAAATTTTATGAAGATTTATCAAAGAAAATATGTTTTATTTTTTTAATGTTTTATATTTTGGAAGAAATAGATACTGTTTTAGTAGTATCCACTCTATATAGATAAGGGACGTTATGTATGTATTATGTCCTAATTCTATAAAGCTCTAAACCTGAAAAAATAGTCAATGTGAAAGAAAGAAATTTTTTGAATAAAACTCAATATTATGTAATGTTGTAAGGCTAGGTCCCTATGGTTGGTATCAGAAGATGGTTTAAATAACCTTAGGGTTACAATGATGTTAATAGAATGCCATAAATTATTTTTACTTTATGGTTAATTTAAAATGATATAGAATTTGAATATTACCATGTTCATTTGACTAAGATATGTCTGTTCATAATAGTTTTCCATAGAAGAAATAGGGAAGCTGAAGTAGGAAGGCACAGAGAGGCTGATATCTATCCAAATCTAGAGCCTAAAATGGTAGGAATTGGAAATGAGAAGTTAGTGATAGTAATGGATCGTTGACTCAGGAGATAAATGGTGGTGGTGTTCATAATAGAGAGGAATTTGATCTACCATGAAGGAAGATATCTTTTTTGGAGTATTTCATGTGGCAAAATCCCCCATCATTTGGTGGATCATCTGACCTGGTGGTATCCAACAGATGGATCAATGCTCTGGAAAAGATATTTGGTGTCATGGGATGTTCGGAACATCAAAAGGAAACCCTATCAGTTTATCATTTTGATGGTGAAGCTGATCTATGGTGGTATTTGGTTAAGAATACCAGGGAGAAAGAAGATCTTGATTCCATGGAATGTGAAACATTCAACGATCTTTTCCTTGATAAATATTTCCCAAAGGTTGTTCGACTCCAAATTGAAAAAATTATGGAATTAAGGAAAAAAGATAAATATTTCATAGATATATATAAATAAAGCTTCAAAATATTGTCTAAGTATGTTCCATGTTTTTTTGGACACTGATAGAAACATTAATCTATTTTTCATAGGATTGAAACCACATTTATGAAGAGAATTGGTTTCATGATAATTTAAAAGCTACGAGAATGTTTTTCATTATGTTTAAAAGGTTTAAATGGAGTTTTATAACACATATGTGCCTTGTGATGACAAGAATAATAATTATTCAGGTTTATATGCTTTGGGGGAAGAATTCATTAAATAAATTTAGAGGTAATAAAATCAAATTCCTTTCATGTGAAAAGTGTGGTAAAAAGCATCCTAGAAAATGTCTTGTAAAATTTGGAAAGTTCTATTGATTTGGAAAGTTTTGAAATATGGCTCATGATTGCATGTAAAATAATTATAAGAATGTTGAGAAGTCTATGGTAAGATGCTTCAACTATAAATATTTAGGTAATTTTGCTAATTTGTGTCCAAAGCTATTCAATCAGGTGAGAAATCATCAATATTAGATACAGAAGAGTGTGGAAAAATCCTTAGCAACTAATTCAGTAGATGTTGATCCATTAAATAAAGTGGTATTAGGTACATTTATTATTTTTACCTAATATTCCAATGTGTTTTTTGATTTTGGTTCTACACATTCCTTCATTTATGAGAAAATGTTTACTAAATTGGAAATTCCACCTCACGAAATGAATCCAGAACTCATGGTAAAAATGCCTAATGTTTTTTTCATTAAAAATTTGGAGGTATCATTTTTATGGCGTAAAATATTAAATATATACTAACCATAAAAGTTTAAAGTATATATTTACACAGAAGGAATTGAACATGATACCGAGAAGATGGTTAGAACTAATCAAATATTATGATTGCATGATTCATTACCATCCTATAAAAGCAAAAAAAGTGGATGATGCTTTGAGACAGAAAATTAATGAAACATTAACCATGCTGTGTTTGGAACATGAAACCTTGGTTAATTATTTCATAAATTTTGGTTTGGAAGTTTTTGGTGTAGGAAATTCTTCTATTTTGTTTCAGGTGTCAGTGTAATCATCTTTGTTAGATAGAATAAATCTTTCTCAGAAGGAAGAATGTGAGTTGCAGATAAAGGTAGAATTGGTTCAAAAGGGTAAGTTTCCTAAATTTAACATTGATAAAGATCATGTTTTGAGGTTTAGGAAGAGAGTATTTGTTCATTTTTATTCACATATAAAGAAATAATGTTTATGTGAATCTCATAGTTATCAGTTTACAATTCATCATGGAAACACAAATTTGTATAGAGACCTTAAAGAGTATTACTTTTGGGATGAAATGAAAAGATATGTTGCTGATTTTAGCATGAATTGTTTTAATTTTCAATAGGTTAAAGATTAATGGAAGTTACCAAAGGGGATGTTTCGTCCTTTTTTAGTGCCATAGTGGAAATGGGAAAATATATCCGTGGATTTCATGGTGGTAATACCAAAGACTTCTTGAGGTAACAATGTGATTTGGGTTATTATTCACCAACTGACTAAATATTCACATTTCCTTCCTATTAAAGATACCATGTATTTGGATCAACTTTTTAGACAGTACCTTAAAGTTATTTTTATGTTACATGGAGTTCCTATATCCATTTTATCTGATTGAGATCCAGGGTTCACTTCTATCTTTTGGAAAGGCCTTCAAAATTCATTGGGAAATGAATTAAATTATAATACTATTTTTTATCCTCAATCTGATGGAAAGATCGAGAAAACAATTCAGACCTTGGAGGATATGCTTTGAGCTTGTTCAATGGATTACTAGGGAAGTTAGGATCGATATCTTTCATTAGTTTAGTTTTCATATAATAACAGTTTTCATTCCAGTATATAGATGGAACCTTTTGAGGAATTATATGGGAAATAGTATCAAACTCCAGAATTTGGTGATGAATTTGTGAAAAGTAATTTGTAAAGGAAGTGGCTATGAAAGTGAAGATGATCTAGCAGCACATGAGGAAAGCTCAGAGCTGATAGAAATTTTATCGAGATAATAGGATGAAATACCTTTCATTCGAGGTAGGTAATCATGTTTTCCTTAAAATATATCCTTGCAAAACTGATATTTTTTTAAATAAAGGAAATATAAGTCCATGATTCATCAAACCTTTTGAAATCTTGGATAAAATTGGATCAGCTACCTATCGAGTAGCTTTGGATATCAGTTTATATCAGTTACACAATGTTTTTCATGTTTCGATGTTGAGAAAGTATGTGCTAGATCAATCTCATGTTTTGAGACCTAGAGTAGTTCAACTAGAAGATATCATTTCTTATAAATAGAAACCTATTCAGATTCTTGATTACAGAGAGAAATTATTGTGGAATAAGGTAATTCACCCGGTTAAGGTTTTATATAGAAACCACATGGTTGAAGAAGCAACATGGGAATCAGAAAATTCTATGAGGTAAATCTATCCTCGATTGTTTAATAAGTGATTAAAAATTGTGAGGATGAAATTTCTTGAAGGTGGGGAGAATTTGAAAACCTAGGTACTTATAAAATAATTTTTTTTTCTTTTTAAAATTAAAAATTTTAATCCGTATAGTGAAATAAGTGGTATTTTAAGGAATCTTTTTTGATGGAATAGTAGCTTAACCATGGGAATAGTAATATGACCCTTATGAACATTAAATTGGACAACTGAATAGTAAACACATCTATGAAATTATAAATAAAATTTATATATCTTATATGTGAAAATATGATATATTTATATCTTGGAATGTGTAAATAAATGTTTTGAAAATGATAGATTAAGTATTGGTTTTTTATAAAACAAAAATATTTATTTATAATATTATACTTAATATAATGATTTAAAAGGAAATATATTTTCATAACATAGATTCATGAATTATTATTTTATTTTCTTATTATTATAAGTTAATTTTATGAGACCTTAATTAATTTTTCAAAGTGTTGTAAAATCAGTTATAGTTTTAAAACTGGTATTTTTTGAATAAATTGTGATTTTAATTAAAATAAAAATTTATCATATTTATAAAATTAATTTCAAAAAATGGAGTTCATTTATTAATTTTAAACATAAAAAAATTGTTAGGGTGAATTTTGGATATTTTTCTGAAATACTTGAATTTTTGGTGAATAGTGAAATATGATAATTTAAGAAATAAGCTAAATACATAAATTTTTGAGTCATGGATGTTGTTCTGCTAAGTTATGAACTCTTGGTTTTAACTCACATTCACTAATTACTATTTTTATCACAACAACCAATACTATTTATTTTATTGAGAATAATAATAAAATAATGATTTAAATAATGGAACCCCCCCTCTCCTCCACTATAAATACCACCCCTCGCCCCATCTTCTCCTCACACATCTAAAGATTTTATCCTTGTCCAATTTCAACCTAATATTCTTTCCAAGCCTCTTCCCCACATCCAAGACCTTATGGTCTCACCAAAAGGCCAAAACCAATGGCCTTATGTAGTTTCTTAAGGAAGAGAATTTAAGAGGTAAAAATCCTCTTTCATTTTTATTTTTTTCTTTTAAATTCTTTTTATTTTATTGTACTCACTTCACATAAAAATATACAATAGGAAAGAAAACACCATTAACTTATATATACTGGAACTTTTTCATTTTAATATAAAAAATATTTATCATAATTCTTCTTTTCTCCCTTTTATTCTAGAAATAAAAACATTGTCCATGATGTGTTGATTTACCAACATCATGGACGATGTGTTTTCTCTTTTCATTACTTCCTTAATGGATGGTCATGAAACAATTTTAATTATTGAAAAATGTTTTAATTATAACCTATTTTATGTTTTTTAATTAATGTAACACCCCAAGCTTCCACGGTACGCTTCTCTTTGAATAATGTTATAGCGTGTGTTGTACGTAACACTGAGTTCTAACACACCATAACCAATCAAACTAGCTGTTATGAATAGTAATACCTACTTTTTGAAATTATATATATTTTATTTTTTAAAATGTACTTCATTTTTGGATTCGGAAAATCGAAATTAGCCTAAGGTGAAATTTTGGTACTTTTCGGATAACTTTAATATTTTGATGAATAGTGAAAATTACTAAATTTTAATTAAAAACAACTTTTTTAATCAAAATAATTAATAGTGATAAATTATGAATTTGAGTGGGTTTAAAGTATATTTAGAATATATTTTTACCATTTAATATAATGTTGGTCATTGGACATAATTTTACAATTAAACCGGACATAAACAAGTGTCATTCTTTTGATAGTTATTATCTCTTAAAAACACGCTTTTTGTTTTAACAACGGGAATTAATTTTAAATTAATTTTTGCCACTTATGTGTTTTGAATTTGAAAAAATGGATTCCATATTTGGAATCAGGATGTTCAAATAGTGTAAATAGGTAACTTTTATTTTTAGACATTTTGAATAATTACTTCGGTAAATATTTTATTTACCATGGTTAAGGGTAAATCCGGTAAATAAGGGTTAAAATATAATATTATAATAATACTAAATTACCCTAAAACGTGTCCTAGACTTATTGGATGATACATGTTCGACCATAGGAATCTTTGTGTCAATTTTGGGACCCCATGGAGCCCACTTGTAGGTGATAGGGACACTTTATTTTAATTATGTTAAAATGAATACAAAAATGACACAAGCATATATCCTTTAGAAAAACAATTTTTACATAGGGTTATATATGTTGGATTTTCAACTATAAATATTAATTATAAAGATAAAAATATTTCATAAATAATTATATTTTATTTTTAATTTTTAGAGATTACATATGTTAATTTATTTATGACATAATGATGATGCAGTAATTACCATAATAGTGAAAATTTAAAATAATTGATATTATAAATACCCAAATTAATATAATTTGAGACTTTTAATGAATTAAAATAATTTAATAGGATAATATAACATATTAGTATTGATTTAATTAACTTTTTTCGAAGTAATCATTCTGTTATGAGTTTCACAAAAATCAACTATTGAATAGTGTCAAAATTAACATAAAAGAGTTTTTAAAAAATATATTATATTATTTATTGTTATTAAATTCCTAAAAATCTAAGGTTAGGAAAATAGACTTATATCATGATATTTTTATCATTTATGGACCACTTGGGGGTCGCTTGGATGTATATGGTAAGTTTATTAACAATATAATATAAAAATACAAAGAGACATTGTAAAAGTTAAACTAATTAACTTAGAGTTAATACTTAAAGATAAGGTTAATATAGTAACCCAAACCTGTCTAAATTCTATTGGTTAAGTGTTTTTCGACCCATAATCACCTTAACCTTTAAATAATCAAATTTTTAGCCATTAGAAACCGAATATGAATTTATTATAAATTAATATTTCTAGCTTTTCCAAAGGTGCCCCTCACCCCTCTTATAAAAGGGCACTCATCCTTCTCATTTCTTCACACCTTCAAAGCCTTTTGGTTCGGCCAAACTCTGCCCAAATACTCTCCAACCTTCCCTCACTACAACCTAGAGGCCTTATTTTTATCATAAATCCAACCTATGGAGCCCTTTTGATCAAATCAATAGGAAGAACCCGAAGAAGAGGTAATGATTTCACCACCCTTTTCCAAGTTCCTTTCTTCTTCCACTTCTTCTTCCTTTGTTATTACCATTATAAATAATAACTCCAGTATAATATATATACTGTGATGTTATTATAAATATGGTACAACCATATTCAGTATTCTATCCACCCTTTGAATAACATGTCACCATACGTGCGTACGTACGGCTTACCGTCTCCACGTCGTGGTGTAATTGTTATTCAATATATTATTATTTGGATGGGTATAATAATGATGTGTAACTCATGTAAATAATAAATATAACATGTTAATTATTATTTATATATTATTTTAATATCAAAAGAATGATATTGTTGCTCGTGCGTACGTACGGACTACCGTCTCCACGAACGCGATGAGATTTATTCTCCATTGTATCCATTCAAGTATAATTATCATTTAATGATTTAAAAATAATGTTTAAGTACATAATATCATTTTGTATATGAATAATATACAACCTATCCATGACGAACATGTCTTATATAACAAAACATATAAAATAAAACAAGTAAGTTAACACCCGAAACGACGATAATACTAAGATATTATTAACAAAGCAATGTTAAAAGATCATATATGATATCATATGAATGTATATGATTCTTGTATAATTTAATAACAATTATTTCACTATTATACAGGAGTTTAACCTACCCCAACCAAGGAAAAGTACAAGGCAAGGGTTACTTTACAATCTCTTCATTATCCGAGGTTATTTATACAAAATAATCTACTGGGATCTCTTTATCATCCACATCCATGTTTCTTAAAAATGTATTTCAAAACATTTTTACTATTTAAAATAATATCGGTTAAAGTAATTTATACCATTGTTTTACTTTTTATATGAGTTTTATAAAGGAATCTTTCCGTCGTTTTCCAAACAAGGTGCTTTTTAACCTTTTCGACAGAATTAAGGTAAGAATGTTTTTTTAACTTATATGGCGGGTGCGGTTATTTTACGTCGTTATAAAATCGTCAAAGCTTCGCTTACAAGATTATAAGAATATTTTAAAAGAAAATGTTTTATTTTATAAATATATGACTCTTAAATGATTTCAAAATAGAAAGATATATTTCTCTAAAAAGTTTTTTGATTTCATCTATGTCAACATCCTTTGTTGGATTTTACGCTTATGTGAAGTTGATTTATTAGGATACAAAACTTCTATATTGTATTGAAGGTTTTGTGATATGTTTGACTGTGGATGTGATATTTTTATGCCATTCATGGTTTATGGTGAAAGTATTGACATTTCATATGCTAGTTTTAATACGAATGTTTGTTATGTTTAAACCTTTTCATATGGGAATGCATTAGACTTAATATGTGACGGGTGGAGCCCGCTATAGCTCCTCGATGCATCAGTAGGTCTCATGAGACAAACTAGTGTCTTGGCACAAGGCCTTGGAAAAATATTATTTTTAGTCTTGGCACGAGGCCTTGGCTATGTGGTTATGATAGTCTGGCATTATGCATTCCATCATTATGAAAGTGGTTATTGATATTGCATGTGATTATTCGATTAGAAGAATATCCATGTGAATAAGTAAATGGAATTATTTCATTTTAATTTTTCCATACTATGTTGAAGTTCAAGTTTAAAAGGCTTTTGTTTTAGTTATACATTTCCTTAAATTTTTATTCTTATTTATGAAAGTTTCCGCTATATTGTTATCCTTACTGGGCATTTGAGCTCACCCCTGTTCTATGTTTTATTTTTCCCAAGAAGTGAATAAGTAAATTATAAATGACCTGCATGGATATTATTTGGGTATATGAGTGTGTAATATGGAGACAATATGTTGTTGTAGTAGTTTTTCACTTTATGATGTAATATAAGACTTATGAATATATCTAGTGTTTCCAAGGCTACTAAACCAATCAGTCTTTCGAGATTTTATCTTTCTTGTGATCATGCCAATGTTATGTAATAATGCACCGACTCTAGGTAACTAGGGTCGGGGCGTTACAGTTGGTATCGTTGGAGGTTTAGTACAAACCTTGGAAGCTAGATTTAGATAAAATCTGATTAGAGCACGTAGACCTAAGATGAACTTTGAGGATTAGTGTAGAAGAACTTCCTAGAATTTTGGTATTTTAGAGATTTTGTGAGTTTTCCGAGCAATACATCCCTTTCTAGATACGAGCAGGTAGAGGCGGCTCTGGCACAGATGTACCTAGGGGTAAAACCCCGAAAACACCGCTTTGAGATAGACTTGAACGGGAACTAGTTCACGACAACAGGCCTTGCTGCACTCTTGGTTATGACACTCCCGGGGGATATGCTTAGGATAACTCTCATTTTCTTTACAAATCATTATGAAGGGTTTATGAGAATATACTTACTCAAAGAAAACATTCTTATGATTATGGATTATATCCATAAATAGTTCAATTTATGTTAAGTGTTTTATAAGTATGGGATTATGTATTTTGATTCATAAATTGATCTAGTTTATGCCATTGTTTAGAAATGGCGCCTAGTGGAAGAAATGGAAACTGTATCACTACACGCACTCCATGTAGGGATTTCCCTCCTACTCAAGATAATTATAGTGGAGCTGGTGATGCAACTGGTGTCGATCAGCTAATCACCATACTGGGACAACTCACTCAGGTTATGAATAATAACCTTACCCGTATGGAGCACCCTGATCCGCAGCATGGAGGATAAATGTTAGATCAATTCATGAGGCAACAACCACCAATTTTCAATGGGAGTACAAATCTCTTAGTAGCTGAGCAATGGATAAATTCCCTAGAGAAAATATTTCAGGCTTTGGGGAGTAGTGAAAGGGAAAAAGTTATCATGGAAGTTTACCGCCTCACTGGATATGTTGATCAATGGTGGTCATTGATTCAAAACACGAAGGAATATGATGAAGTATCAAATATGGAATGGAGGGAGTTCAAAGATCTGTTTTTAGAAAAATAATTTCCTCGCGACCATCGAGCAGATATGGAAAGGCAATTTCTAAGTCTAAGACAGAAGGAGGATGAGAATGTTGCAAAGTATGAGGATAACTTTACAAGGTTAGCAAGGTATGCTAGAGATTATATAAATAACCCACGAAGTAAGATTGATCGTTTCTTTGATGGTTTAAAACCATTTCTCCGTCGAGCATTAGTCTCACAATCATTTTCATCGAACGAAGACATTGTCTCATGTGCTATCAAGACCGAAAAGAAATTCTCTAAGTCTTATGACTTTAAAGCAAAGAAAGAGAAGAAGAGACCAGCTAATCAATCTGGGATTGGAAATAAGGGGAATAAGGGAAAGGTTGAATATCCATCCTGTGGTAAATGTGGTAAGAAACACCCCGGTACTTTCTTGAAGGTAACAGGAGTATGTTACAAGTGTGGTGAAAAAGGCCACCAAGCTCGTGATTGCAAGGGGAAGAAGGAAGCTACCAATGTTTAGTGCTACAATTGTAGGGAGATGGTGCATTATGCAAATGAATGTCCTAAGCGTCAGGAGAACTTACCTCACAAAAGGCCAAGGGATCAAGGCCAAGCTTATGCTATCACTACTGCTGAGGTAAAAGCTCCGAAAGACGTGGTGGCAGGTAATTTAATGGTTTCCTCAAGTTTAGAAAATGCATTATTTGATTTTGGATCATCACATCGTTCCATATATTCCCAGTTTGCTAAGAAAATTAGATATTTCCAATTTGATTTAACAAGGGAGTTGTTAGTTAAAACTCCTAAGGGAAGTATCATTGCAACAAAGTTTTGTGAATCAGTCCCCATTAGAGCACATAAATGTTCTTTATCTGTTGATCTCATCGTCATACGTATGATTGAGTTTGATATAATCCTCGGTATGGACTGGCTTTCAGACTATGATGTGAAGATTTATTGTAAGAAGAAAGAGGTTATGATTCTTGGTGATGATGATAAGGAACACCTTATCTTTAGAGCAGAATCATCACCACCTAATTCTTATCTAGATCCACCCCCAGTAGCTCAACTAAATTCAATTATTGGGGAGGAAGAGAATGAAATGACTATGGGTGAGGAAAGGAAAGTTCAAATAGAAGATGTACCTATTGTGAAAGAATATGTAGATGTATTTTCGAAAGATTTACCTAGACATCCTCTAGAACGAGAAGTTGAGTTTTACATTGATTTAATTCCTGGATCAAGTCCTATATCTAAGACCCCTTATATAATGGCCACTGTAGAATTAGTCGAACTAAAGAAAAAACTAGAGGAATTGAGTAATAAAGTATTTATTCGCCCTAGTGTTTCTCCATGGGGAGCCACTATTCTTTTTGTTAAAAAGAAATATGGATCTATGAGGTTATGTATTGACTATAGGGAGATCAATGCTATAACGATAAAGAAAAAGTATCCCCTACCTCGCATTGATGATTTATTTGACCAACTGCTTGGAGCTCAATACTTTTCAAAGATTTACCTTCGATTTGTATACCATCAATTGTGTGTGAAGAAGGAAGACATTCCGAAGACAGCATTTCGAACCAGGTACGAGCATTATGAGTTTACAGTAATGCCTTTTGGATTGACTAATGCACCCTCTGTATTCATGGATCTGATGAATAGAGTTTTAAAGGAATATCTCGATGAATTTGTGTGGTATTTATTGATGATATCTTGGTATACTCAAAAAGCTTCGAAGATCATGAAAATCACTTGCGCATTATCTTAAAGACTCTGAGAAGACATGAATTATATGGGAAGTTTAGCAAGTGTGAATTCTGGCTTCAGGAGATTTCTTTTCTTGGCCATATTGTCTCTAAAGATGGAATCTCTGTTGATCCTTCTAAGACCAAGGCAATCCAAGAATGGCTAGCACCGACGAGTATAACTGAGGTACGCAGTTTTATTGGTTTAGTAGGTTATTATCGACGTTTCGTCCAGAATTTTGCTCGATTGGCTAACCCATTAACGAAGCTCACACGTAAAGGGGTTAAATTTGTTTGGACAAAAGAGTGTGAAGAATGTTTCGAAGAACTGAACAGAATATTAGTCAATGCTCCTATATTGAATCTACCATCGGGGAATGATGGGTTCGTTATTTATAGTGATGCATCGAAGAAAGGACTTGGTTGTGTCCTTATGCAGAATGATAGGGTTGTTGCCTATGCATCATGACAGTTGAAAATTCATGAAAAAAACTATCCTACTCATGATCTCGAGTTAGCAGCAATGATCTTTTCTTTGAAGATATGGAGGCACTACCTCTATGGTGAAAAATGTGATATTTATACTGATCACAAGAGTTTGAAGTATATTTTCTCACAAAAAGAACTCAACATGAGGCAAAGGAGATGGCATGAATTATTCAAGGATTATGATTGCATGATACACTACCACCCAGGGAAGGAAAACAAGGTGGAAGATGCTTTGAGCAGAAAAGATCATGGAGTTTTGAACAATATGAGAATTGAAAGGGATCCAATTTTCATAGATCTAGTGAAGATGGACATGGGAATATCCAGGGAAGAAGAAACATCAATTCTTTTTCGAATGGTTTCCAAACCATCTTTACTAGAAATAATTAAGAGTTCTCAGACTAATGATGGAGAATTTCAAAAGAAGATTAAAGCTGTGAATGATGGGAGATTGAGAGATTTTGTGTATGAAAATGGAATTTTGAAATTCATGAAGAGGCTTTGTGTTCCCGATATACATGATATAAAAAGGGAATTGTTGGATGATGCTCATAGTTCCAATTTCTCTATACACCCTGGGAGCACCAAAATGTATAGAGATTTAAAGGAACATTTTTGGTGGGACAATATGAAGAGGGAGATTGGTGATTTTGTGTCAAGATGTATGGTTTTTCAACAAGTGAAAGCTGGAAGGCAACACCCTGGAGGATTCATGCAACCTCTTCCCATACCGGATTGGAAAAGGGACAATATTACGATGGACTTTGTCATGGGGCTACCAAAGAATCCTAGAAGGAATGATGCAATATGGGTTATTATTGATCTTCTTACCAATTCAGCACATTTTCTTGCTATAAGAGAAGATCTACCACTGGAACGTCTAGAAAGACTATATATTAATGAAGTTGTGAGACTTCATAGAGTACCCCTATCGATTGTTTCTGATCGTGATCCCCATTTTACTTCAAGATTCTGGAAGCGTCTTCAGAAATCCCTGGATACTGAACTTCATTTGAGCACTGCCTACCACCCTCAGACAGACGGACAATCAGAATGGACTATTCAAACCATATAAGACATGTTTAGATCCTGCTCACTTGACTTTCAGGGTATGTGGGATCAGTATTTACCTCTGGTAGAATTTTCCTATAATAATAGCTTCCATTCGAGTATTCAGATGGAACCATATAAAGCGTTATATGGAAAGATATGTCGCACACCAACCTGTTGGGATGACGTTGGTGAAAGAAAACTTGTAGGTCTAGAACTGGTGGAGGAAACGATAGAAAAGGTGAAGGTAATCCAAAATCACATCAAAGCAGCTCAAAGTAGGCAGAAGAGCTATGCCGATAATCGAAGGAAGGATTTGGAATTTCAAGTTGGTGATCATGTTTTCTTGAAGGTATCTCCATGGAAGGGAGTCATACGTTTTGGTAAGAAAGGTAAATTGAGTCCCAGGTACATCGGACCTTTCGAAATTCTAGAATGAATTGGGGCTATAGCTTACCGATTGGCAATGCTGCAAAGTTTCTCCAAAGTTCACGATGTGTTCCACGTATCTCTGTTGAGGAAATACATGCCTGGCCCAACGCATGTACTCACCTATGAGGAGTTAGAACTGGAACCCGATCTGTCTTATTGTGAAGAGGCCGTCAGGATTCTTGATACGTGAGAACAAGTACTGAGAAACCGGACGACGCGTCGGGTAAAAGTTTTGTGGAGAAACCATAAGATGGAAGAGGCAACGTGGGAACCCAAGCAACTTATGATGAAGAACCACCCAAGTCTTTTCATGCGATAATATTCTAGAAATTTCAAGGACGAAATTATTTGAAGGAGGTGAGAATGTAACACCCTAAGCTTCCACGATATGCTTCTCTTTGAATAATGTGATAGCGTGTGTTGTACGCAACACCGAGTTCTAACACACCATAACCAATCAAACTAGCCATTATAAATAGTAATACATACTTTTTGAAATTATATATATTTTATTTTTTAAAATGGAATTCATTTTTGGATTCGGAATATTGAATTTAGCCTAAGGTGAAATTTTGGTACTTTTCATATAACTTTAATATTTTGATGAATAGTGAAAATTACTAAATTTTAATTAAAAACAACTTTTTAAATCAAAATAATTAATAGTAATAAATTATGAATTTGAGTGGTTTTAAATTATATTTAAAATATATTTCCACCATTTAATATAATATTGGTCATTGGACATAATTTTACAATTAAACCGGACATAAACAAGTGTCAATCTTTTGATAGTTATTATCTCTTAAAAACACGTTTTTTGTTTTAACAACGGGAATTAATTTTAAATTAATTTCTGCCACTTCTATGTTCTAAATTTGTAAAAATAGATTCCATATTTGGAATCAGGATGTTAAAATTGTGTAAATAGGTAACTTTTATTTTTAGACATTTTGAATAATTACTTTGGTAAATATTTTATTTACCATGGTTAAGGGTAAATCCGTTAAATAAAGGTTAAAAAATAATATTATAATAATACTAAATTACCCTAAAACGTGTCCTAGACTTATTGGTTGATACATGTTCGACCATAGGCATCTTGGGGTCGATTTTGGGACCCCATGGAGCCACTTGTAGGTGATAGGGACACTTTATTTTAATTAAGTTAAAATGAATACAAAATGACACAAGCATATATCTTTTAGAAAAACAATTTTTACATAGGGTTATATATGTTGGATTTTAGACTATAAATATTCATTAGAAATCTAAAACGAATTAATACATAATGATATTTTATTTATAATTTTTAGTGATTACATAATTTAATTTATTTATGACTCAATGATGATGCAGTAATTACCATAATAGTGAAAATTTAAAATAATTGATATTATAAATACCCAAAAAAATATAATTTGAGACTTTTATTGAATTAAAATAATTTTATAGGATAATATGACATATTAGGATTGATTTAATTAACTTTTTTCTCAGTAATAATTCTGTTATGAGTTTCAAAAAAATCAACTATTGAATAGTGTCAAAATTGACATAAAAGAGTTTTTAAAACAAATATTATATTATTAATTGATATTAAATTCCTAAAAATCTAAGGTTCAGAAAAGAGACTTATATCATGATATTTGTATCATTAATGGACCACTTGGGGGTTTATTGGATGTATATGGTAAGTTTATTAACCATATAATATAAAAATACAAAGAGACATTGTAAATGTGAAACTAATTAACTTAGAGTTAATACTTAAAGATAAGGTTAATATAGTAACCCAAACCTGTCTAAATTATATTGGTTAAGTGGTTTTCGACCCATACAAACCTTAACCTTTAAATAATAAACTTTGGATCCATTTGAAACCGAATATTAATTTATTATAAATTAATATTTCTATCTTTTCCAAAGGTGCCCCTCACCCCTCTTATAAAAAGGCACTCCTTCTTCTCATTTATTTACACCTTAAAAGCCTTTTAGTTCAGCCAAAATCTGCCCAAATACTCTCCCAACTTCCCTCACTAAAACCTATAGGCATTATTTTGATCATAAAGCCAACCTAAGGATCCCTTTTGATCAAATCAAAAGGAAGAACCCGAAGAATAGGTAATGATTTCACCACCCTTTTCCAAGTTCTTTTCTTCTTCCACTTCTTCTTCCTTTGTTATTACCATTCTAAAATAATAAATCCAGTATCATATATATACTGTTATTTTATTATAAATATGTTACAACCATATTCAGTATTCTATCCACCCTTTGAATAACATGTCACCATACGTGCGTATGTACGGCTTACCGTCTCCACGTCGTGGTGTAATTGTTATTCAATATATTATTATTTGTATGGGTATAATAATGTTGTGTAACTCATGTAAATAATAAATATAACATGTTAATTATTCTGTATATATGATATTCCATCCATTTATATATTATTTTAATATCAAAATAATTATATTGTCGCTCGTGCGTACGTACGGACTACCATCTCCACGAACGCAATGAGATTCATTCTCCATCGTATCCATTCAAGTATAATTATCATTTGATGATTTAAAAATAATGTTTAAGGACTTGATATCATTCTTTATATGAATAATATACAACCTATCCATGAAAAACATGGCTTATGTAACAAAACATATAAAAGAAAATGAGTAAGTTAACACCCGAAACGACGATAATACTAAGATATTATTAACAAAGCAATGTTAAAAGATCATATATGATATCATATGAATGTATATGATTATTGTATAATTTAATAAAAATTATTTCACTATTATACAGGAGGTTAACCTACCCCAACTAAAGAAAAGTACAAGGTAAGGGTTATTTCACAATCTCTTCATTATCTGAGGTTGTTTATACGAAATAATCTATTGGGATCTCTTTATCATCCACATCGATGTTTCTTAAAAATATATTTCAAAACAATTTTACTATTTAAAATAATATGGGTTAAATTCATTTATACCCTTGTTTTACTTTTTATAAGAGTTTTATAAAGGAATATTTCTGTCGTTTTCTAAACAAGGTAATTTTTAACCTTTTCGACAGAATTAAGGTAAGAATGTTTTTTTAACTTATACTGCTGGTGCGGTTATTTTTCATCGTTATAAAATCATCGAATCTTCCCTTACAAGATTATAAGAATATTTTCAAAGAAAATGTTTTATTTTATAAATATATGACTCTTAAATGATTTCAAAATAGAAAGAGATATTTCTCTAAAAAGAGTTTTGATTTCATCTATGTCAACATCCTTTGTTGGATTTTACGCTTATGTGAAGTTGATTTATTATAATACAAAAATTCTATATTTTATTGAAGTTTTTGTGATATGTTTGACTATGGATGTGCTATTTTTATGCCATTCATGGTTTATGTTTAAATTATTGACAATTCAAATGCTAGTTTTAATACGAATGTTTATGTTATGTTTAAACCTTTTCATATGGGAATGCATTGGACTTAATATGTGATGGGTGGAGCCTGCTATAACTCCTTGATGCATCAGTAGGTCTCATGAGACAAACTAGTGTCTTGGCACAAGGCCTTGGCAAAATCTTATTTGTAGTCTTGGCACGAGGCCTTGGCTATGTGGTTATGATAGTCTGGCATTATGAATTCCGTCATTATGAAAGTGGTTATTGATATTACATGTGATTATTAGATTAGTAGAATATCCATGTGAATAAGTAAATGGAATTATTTAATTTTACTTTTTCCATACTATGTTGAAGTTCAAGTTTAAAAGGCTTTTGTTTTAGTTATATATTGCCTTAAATGTTTATTCTTATTTATGAAAGTTTCCGCTATATTGTTATCCTTACTGGGAATTTGAGCTCACCCCTTTTCTATGTTTTATTTTTCCCAGGAAGTGAAGAAGTAAATTATGAATGACCTACAGGGATATTATGTGGGTATATGAGTGTGGAATATTTAGACAATATGTTGTTGTAGTAGTTTTTCACTTTATGATGTAATGTAAGACTTATGAATATATCTTGTGTTTCCAAGGCTACTAAACCAATCGGTCTTTCGAGATTTGATCTTTCTTGTGATCATGCCAATGTTATGTAATAATGAACCGACTCTAGGTAACTAGGGTCGGGGCATTACAGTTAACATATATTCATAATATTGAATTATATAAAGAAACTAGTTAGTGATGATCAAAGAACTGTCAAAATGATTTAAACGAATATCATTAATGTTTTATATAATGAATCATCCTAATATCTAAAAAATTATATATGGTATAATTTAAATTTATAAAAACATTTAAATACCATTTCATTCAACTTATGGAGTTTCTCTTTCTTTTGAAAAGAAATTCCATAATTAACTGACCATGGAAACCATGTAAAGAACGCACTTGAAACAATAGAAATAACAAAATATTTTTAATAAATGGGTGTAAATATGTTATAAAAAGATCATATAATGTATTATAAATATGAATAAGGTTATTTAATATATTAATAAGACAATTTTAAAAATTATACAAAAGTTTTGGACATGTTTAAAGTAAGAAAAACCTGAAGTAAGTGAATTCTTAACCCAATTTCCATTCCCTGGGTTAAACTTCCACTTCATTGATTTTTTCATGATATGATTATTTGTAAAATATATTTTTATTATATTATTTTTTTATAATGTGGATTTACATTGAATATATATATCTCTTTAATTTTATTAAATATTTCTTCAATGAAATGGTATTTGTAAGGGACATTCGTTTTAACATCCTTTTAATGGTCTCTTTTATGAATTTCAAAAAGATTGTTCATTTTTATAATGTCATGAGAATTTTATTCTAAATTAAAGATGTTTTATTAATATAATGTTTCCTTTATATGTTTTTATAGTTTTTTAAGAATATGATTTCATTATTTTGTGCACAGTTTTTATATTTTAAAAGTGATTTTTTACGAAAAAATGGCATTTTGAAATATGAATGTGTTTTTCTTAAGGGTTTAAATGGGTGATCAAGTGTTTTATTTCATGAAATGTTCCTTGGAAATTTTTTATTCTGGGTTTACCCCATTATAGGTAAATATGGTATGGGTTTATCCCCATTATAGCTCAAGATATGTTAAGTTGAGCCCAATATAAATCATGATATGATGGGTGAGCCCCATTATAGATCTCTAATGCATTGGGTACGCCAAAGATGGAACTAAAATGAATGGTTATTCCATTATTATGGGTGAATGTAAAATTTATATGGTAAATATGTCCCAAGGAAAATTCATGATGTTTATATTTAGGCTAATGAGTTTTTATGAAATGGGTTTCAATGGTTTCTATGTTATCACTTGATTAATGATTTCCTTCTTTATATACCTTGCTAAGATTTTTGTATTCATCCCATGTTTTTAAATGTTTTTCACAGGTTATAAGGATGTTAAATATAAATATAGAATTCAAGTTAATCATTATGACCATTTTTCAAAGAAAACATGTTTTATATTTTAATGTTTTATATTTTGGAAGAAATTGATACAGTTTAAATAGTATCCACTCTATATAAATAAGGGATTTTATATATGTATTATGTCCTAATTATATAAATCTATAAACCTAAAAATATCTTAAATGTGAAAGAAAGTAATTTTTTTACTAAAACTGAAGATTATGTAATGTTTTAAGGTTGGGTCCTTATAATTTGAATTATTTTATTCTCATGGATGATGGAGAACCCAAAGCCTGTAAGAGGCTCTAAGTATTAATGAATAAAATATTTTGTAGTTAGCCATAAATGATGTGATGGGTTAATTTCATGTTTCCTAGACATGAGATCTAATGAAATGGCTTGTTGGGAAGATATTACTTTATAATAAATGGATTTTTCAGGTAAATGAGGATGCAGGTGGTAGATGGTGGTATAAGGAAAGGCTAGTCATGAAGGGTTTTTAGCAAATGTAAAGTGTATATTTTTCCAAGATATTTTTTCTGGTTATTAAACACATGACTATTATAATGATACATATCATGGTTTTCATGGAAGGGTTACATATAGAGTAGTTATATGTGAATACCACATTTCTTCAGAGGTGATTACATAAAGAAATTTAAATAGTGAATCCAAAGGGTTTTGCAGAGAAATAAAACCATGATCTTGTGTATAAGATAAAGTGAAGACTTTATGGTTTGAAGTAGGCAAAAAGTTAGTAGAACCAAATGTTTAAAAAAATTGGAAGAATGAAATTTCAAATGAATCAATGTAGATATTTTCTATTATAGTAATGTGTTCAATGATGAATGTTTCATCATATTACTTCTCTATGTTGATGACACACTCATTTTTGATATGGTAAAGAGAGGTTTGATGTGATTAAAGCTAAATTGAATAAAAGTTTCATTATTAATAATTTCATTCCATAAAAATTGATTTTGGGGATGTTTATTTATTGTGAATTAAGTTTTGGAATATTGTTCTTGACTCAGTATGATTATATATATATGGTGGTGGTCCATTTAAAAATGAGTGAGAAAAAAATAATTACCACCCCATTTTCTATACAATTCATGTTGATCAATTAGAATGAACTTAGAATAGAATTAGAGGTTGATTACATTTAAAAGGTTCATATTTCATCAATAATTCAAATATTGATATATGCCTTGATTTTTACATGGTCATAAATTGCACATGAATTGGGAGTAGTTAGAAAGTTCCTAAAGAATCCTATAAGAGAGCATTAAAAATAATTAAAGTGGATCCTTTGGCATCTAAAATTTTATGAAAGTATGTTTCATTTTTTTCAAATGAATTTATAATTTCATGGTTTTTTTGATCCAGACTTTGGAGGAGAAAAGAACACAAAGAGGAGAACCATAGTTTACATATTCACTTATGAATTATTGGATGTGAGTTTGATATTGAAGATTCAATCATTATTTGAACTTTTAACAATGTAAGTGGAGTAAATTTCATTAATTTAATATGGGGAGGATTTGATTTGGAAGAAGGTTTTGTTTAATTATCTCAAAAAATATAGGATGTTGGAATGATTTTCTGAGATTCACAAAGTGTGATCCACTTAATAAAAAATAGGATGCTTCATTCTAGGGAAAATAATATTTAATTGAAGTATCACTTCATTTGAAAGTTATTGGAGGAAAAATTGATGGGTATATAGAAAGTTGTTGGAGTTTAGAATATGATAGATATACTAACCCAGGTTTTAGTCCGGGATGTGTTGAGGTAGTGTTACACCTCATTCAGATTTGGATAAGTAATATTATGGTGGAGGAACAATAAAAATGTTAGGAGTATTTGAATAATAGGAGATTTTGTAGATATTGATAGAGTACTTGGTGGTGAAACCTAAAAATGATTCTCAAGTGGGATATTATTAGGTTCATTTTTGTGAAAACTATTTTCCAAATAAGTGTTGGATATTCTAGAAGGATTTTTTCCAAAATTCAAAATTTTAAACTAGAGGGTGATGGTGGAGTGGCATAACTAAGGACTAAAATTTTGGAAGTAGGAAATTAAGAATAAGTTCATTTGGAAAAAGGTAGTCAGAATCTACCTTGAAGAGTCTCAAAAGGTGGAAGTGCGGAGGAACAAAAAACTTGCATAAGGGTCAACTATGAGAATATGTAAGCGTTATTTATAAGGTTATGTAAGGGTAAACTATAATAATTTAAAAATTTACACATTATTCATTGAAAATAGTTAAGGCAGTGAATGTATTTGACCAAGTGAAGGGATGACCGTAAAGATAATATCTAAGTGGTCATGCTCTCTATGAATATCGGAAAGCATTGAAAATAGTTTCACATAGTGGGTCCTACTATAAATAGTGGGGTGAATCATTTTATTGATGAATCATGCTATTATAATCATTTTTAATTCCTTAATAAATGTATTATTATAATTTCCCAACCTGGAAGAAACTAAAAAAGTACCCCATGTCGGTCGGTCACATGACCTCAAGCACACCTCTCCATATGCCAGATGTTGCTAACTAATAGTGAGGGTCCAAAGGTGGTATGATGGGGATATTATACCCTTTATATTGGTAATAAATAGATTATAAATGATAATCAAAAGATTATAAGAATATAAAAATGATTTAAAATCAATAATAAATGCATAAATAATAATGCATGGGCATGCTAAAATATACAAGAAGCAGATATACAGTAGGTAATACATAAAAAGGGTCAGAATGAAAAAGGGAATAAATGAATAAATAATGTCTCTATCTCTAGAAGTCAGCCCAGGTACATGCTTATCAACTAATTCTAATCTCCCATGTCCAGTCCTAGTCCATAATGAAAATAACCTATAGCATTTTCCATAATCCTGAATCTACAACCATGAGGTCTGGTCGGGTACCAAATGGTGGCCCGAATAGGGTGTGAGATAAACTCAGTATCCCACCACCAATGGTGTCTAATTAAATAAAATCCATGAATATAAACTAAATTATTTTTAAGGTATAATAAATAAATAAGTGAATAAATAAATGTAATCAAATTGGGCTCAGGTTCCTCATGGACACCTAGCCGACCATACATGCTTTGGCCTAAGAAGAAATATCTCTGAATCTGTTTCACCCTGTATATAGGTATATATGTATGTATGTATGTATGTATGTATGTATGTATGTATGTATGTATGTATGTATGTATGTATGTATGTATGTATGTATGTATGTATGTATGTATGTATGTATGTATGTATGTATGTATGTATGTATGTATGTATGTATGTATGTATGTATGTATGTATGTATGTATGTATGTATGTATGTATGTATGTATGTATGTATGTATGTATGTATGTATGTATGTATGTATGTATGTATGTATGTATGTATGTATGTATGTATGTATGTATGTATGTATGTATGTATGTATGTATGTATGTATGTATGTATGTATGTATGTATGTATGTATGTATGTATGTATGTATGTATGTATGTATGTGTGTATGTATGTATGTGTGTATGTATGTATGTGTGTATGTATGTATGTGTGTATGTATGTATGTGTGTCTGTGTGTCTGTATGTATGTATGTATGTATGTATGTATGTATGTATGTATGTATGTATGTATGTATGTATGTATGTATGTATGTATGTATGTATGTACGTATGTATGTATGTACGTATGTATGTACGTATGTATGTACGTATGTATGTATGTATGTATGTATGTATGTATGTATGTATGTATGTATGTATGTATGTATGTATGTATGTATGTATGTTTGTATGTATGTATGTATGTATGTATGTATGTATGTATGTATGTATGTATGTATGCATAATCATAAGAATATCATACTCAATAACGGACGTCATGCCCAAGGATCTCAATGGAATAATAAGGGATTCCATGACCATCTGTCTAAAGTGAATAATGATATAATAATTGGATCACATTTTTAGTAAGGGGCCTAAACCCATGAATCAGAATATAGGATACAATAAATCATTTCCTTCAATTCCAATCAATAATGTCGGATGTCGTGTCCAACATCCATATTAGGAGGGGGTGTGAAACTTCATGTCCAGCAACCCATGTGATGTGAAACACCATGTCCAACATAATCTTATAAGGGGGTTTGAAACATCATGTATAACATCCTTAACCAATGTCCCTTTATATTAATTCAGTATAAGGTAATCCAGCTTTCCCTATGAGCCTTTATCCATGGTATTCCGTAAAGAGAATCCCAACATCGATCAAGGCACAATGGACCTTCAATAATGTATAAAATTTAACATTTATGTATAGTCCATTAGTTTATCCACATTATAACATAATCTAACTCAATAAATCATTCCCTTGCATTATAAGTAAATAATAACTCTATGGGAATCACCCATTCTATAACACAAATCAATTAACACTATTTAATCATCCATCTTTTTTAGTTAGAAAAATTCACCTCAAAGGGGGTTATATTATAAAATGTAAGTTTTTCTTTTCAAATCATTTTAATTAACTGAATTAATTCTATAAGCTCGGTCCCTTATAACTGTCAAGCATGATACATATGATTAAGGACCACCAAGCTTATATTACCCACTTAACTCATTAAGGAATTTATAAAAGTTATAAGGAATTTAAAGAAAACATGTTAAGGGTGGTTTATTCACAGGAATAGATGTAAGAGGAAAATATATAACTAAACACACCATAAGAGGTTGTTTGGGTTGGGGTTATCAACCTCCAACCACGTAAGGGGGTCTAAGGAATCAAGGATACAATTTAAACCATTCAATTTAAATAATTTCATAATTTTGGAGAAATTTGTGGAAGATTTGGCATGAAGAAAAATCAAATTATTATATAAAATATGAAACTTTAATGGAAAGTCATATAGACCACCCACCTTATTCCAATGATGCTCCACTCACCTGAACTCGGGTTTTGAATCAAGCTAAAATGAGAGAAACTAAAAAATTAGAAAAACACCCTGAAAATAGGGAAAATAGATCACACAATAGTAGTATTTAAAATGGATAGATAAACATAAAAAATTAGAAAGATGAGTCTTATAATTACTGAGTGGCTTCTAACGCACTCGACGATGATGAAATCATACCAAGAACAGTGGAGAACCCACCATAGAAGTGGGAGGAAGAGGAGGAGCACATGGGAGTGGTTTTTAGAGAAAAGGGGATGAAAATGGGTGAAAACCCTTTAAGGAACAAAGGAGAAAATAGTCATTTTTTCCTTTTAATGAGTTACATGGTTTAGCTTCATAGTTTTCCAAACCGTGTACCAAACCTTGCACTACTACTAGTAAAGTGGCCTTACCCATACATAGCTGGCACACAGTTTTGGAAAACCATATGCAGCCCATGTGGCCCCTCTATAGACATTCTGTAGCTTTTTGAATGGTTTTACCTGCGGTTTCACATAGTTAAATAGACTGTTCCTTTATAAAAAAATATTCTACATGGATTCAACTCCACGATTAGTACTAACTATGTGCCAACAGTGTGCCCCACTCTATTTCTCATGAAACTGATTTTTCAGAGGCTGGTATTCCTAAAACTCATCTGATCACCTAAGACACCTCTCAGTAATTAAAACCTATATAAAAATAACACCTTTAAGTAATCAAAATCTCAAAATTTCCATCTGAGGATCAAATCAAGATTATACCCATCCACCAAATAGAATGTTCAAATTCTCTAAGAATTTTCAACTTGGTCCAAAACATAGGATGTTACAATCTCCCCACCTTATATTTTTTCATCCCTGAGAAGCATTATTGAATAAGGAAAACATCCCCAGAACTACTTCTATCATGAGTTTCATCTCAACGACCACATTTCATTTCCAACGCCTAATACACCCACATGTGTTGCTTAAAACAGACGACACTTAAGATGCTAAAACTCAAGCCAATGATCACATTAAAACTAAAAAATTGAGGAAGATATTACTTGATCCTATCTAGTGTTAGAAAAAAATACCATCATCATATATTTTCTCATTCATCCTATGGCACTAACCATTATATTATCTAGCTTTCCATGGCCAATTTTGAGCCATGGTACTCCCACACTAGAATTTCCTATTGAAACGTGGCCCTAACATCCTAACGAAACTTATATCATTATTAACAACTTGTGACACCTGGTTTCACTTGATGATAAATATATTGTTCCTCGACTAAATTAAAATGGTTGAGTTCCAATTGACTATAATTAAACTTTTCGAGATAGATTTTCCTTGAAAATCTCTATCCCACTCTTACACCACACTTGTCTCCTCCTCTGATGTTCCAATGAATTTACTAACCTTACCATATCCATCAAAACAATATAATGAAAGTAAATATACTTCAAACTAACTATCCTTGAAAGTCACAGCTTCAGGATCCGACACATTATCAAAAGTATATTCCAATGCATTTAACCAAGGAACGACGAGATCCTTTCGAGCATTCTCACCAAAGTTTGTAACATAATTTTGGTAATTTCTCCCATCCAAATGATCCTTGGTTACATAATCTAATTAAATATAATTTATAAAATAATTTTCCTCAATATCCTACAACCCTTCTCACACGACGGTCAATTATCAACCAAAAATTCATTTGATTAGATCAGCATAAAGGCGATGTTGTTTCAACATACTCAGGATGATGTCAAAGGTAGGGAACATGAAAATTTCATATCCAGAAGTAAACCAATACATTATCAATTATTTCCATTGATAATCATGTATAGCTATCCCAATTCATGGTCCATAAAAATAGAATGTACTTTGTTTGAAGAACCTTTAGCACCGCGTCTCCTGACAATGTTTTACCAGGTCTAACTATGGGTCAAACGCCTCACAAAACTCCAAAAACTATGACCATACCTCTATCAGTGTAGTTGTAAGGATCATTCCCCTAATGTTCTTGTCATACAAAACATGATGAACATCTGATGTCCTCATCCCTCCATTGATATTTAATTATCAAGGAATCACTTGATCCACTCTAGACTGGAATATTGTGAAACTTATAGCATAATAGATAATATAGTATTTAAAGTATTGATCATGTTGTCTTAAAACCAAATGTACCCATATCTATTAAAGAACAACCACCAAATTCCAACCCTAACTCTCAGTGTTCAATAATGGTTGGGTACTCAATAAACCAAATTGTTGTTGTGATACCTTGTAAGAATAGCCATACTACCAAACTTTCAACTCCTCGATTGCTTATTCCTCTTAAGCCTGAATCTATCATCTAGACTCAGTTTAAAATCAAACCTATGTTTTAAAACTCATCATCAATAATGGGACTTGAAATCTTGAAACTACCATCTCACCGACTTCTAAAATTCATTATGAAATTTACTAACTTGTACTTTATGGCTATGTTCCCACTACTTGGAAGTACACTCTTCATGACCATCATGAATATCCTCACCTTAGGAGTGTCTTCGGTGTTACTTTACTGAAATGAAAACTCATCTCATGGTACATGATCCATAGACCACTAACCATGGGTCTTAAATACGGACAACATTCTTATCCAAGCATTATCATGATAAGAAAAAGGAACAAGTTTCTTATAAACACACTAGGTCAGGTTTATCTTTAAACATATGTTTGATGATATTTTGGAGCCACATGCATTCATGTTAAAAAACCGGGCATAATTTCCAAAAACTAAACTAATCATTATTGTTACAACACCCAATACTTTTACACTTTATTCCCAAGCACTGGGATAGATCAAATCCTCTAATTCCTAGTTCACTATACTCCAAATATGTCCCAAAAACATCGTCTTATTGAATTCATGACCCTTTATCTAAGCGGTCATGAAACAAAATAGTTCAAGGCACTATATAGAATTTTCACTCAAACATCATGTAGTTTAGAACATCACTTCTTAACTCAATGGGAACCGTGTGGAACAATGCATACTACAACAATATCTAAATAGTGAAATTGGTGCTACATATTACTAGAATATGATATCATACACATGGATCAAATTAGAATCATGTTATTAATATTAAAATTAATAGGATGAATAATCTTGATTCATACTCCATTATAAAATTATAAAGGTCACTAAACCATAAAAATAGATGACCATGCCCAAGGCATGTCTAACTAGATTAACTAGAGCATTATCCAACACTCATGATTCCATCAAAGATCAACTAGCGCATGACCACCCACCTTTCTAGGACACATTCTACAAAAAAAGAGTCCTACATGGAACAAATGACACCTTAATGACACCTCAAATTTTCAAAGTCAAGGAAATAATTTACCAAAGCTAATTTTACTCATAGGGAACTACCTCAATCGAGTTATCCTTTTACTAAATCATAAAGCATTGATCCATAACAAGTTAATGCCAAGAAGGTCAGTAGGGTTACTGACCTAACCACTAAGCTTTCTATAAAATGAAAAGGCTAAATAAGACCTGTGGTCAACATCCACATTCCTATCCAAGGTAAAAAAAATTAAACTACCCTTACTTGAGGGTTTAAACTAATAACACTACATTAATGTTTTAGGTTTAGGGCCTTTAATCAGCACTCATTTATCATAACATTTAAAGTAGCTCATAATAGGGGATATCAAGTACCATTTTTCAAGGAAAATTATACTAAATAATTTATTTATCTAACTTCATGCAGTATAAGGAAATTTATCCCATAATTTACTTTTTATCCATTTAATCATTCTTTATCTAACCATGAAATTATCACAATAGTCTTATTTGAAGAAAATGTCAATTAAAATCTATAGAGGAAAACACCCTTTGGGTTTTAATTAACATTTTATTTAATGGAATACTCATAATAATAAATCTAAAAGTTAAAAAAGGTCTTTTATTAATTAAAGGGGTATGTTCAAGTAAGATTCCACTATAAATTTCTATGTAACACCATATAAGTGGTTACTAACACTTTAAAAAACCATCCCATATAGCATGAATATACCCCAATGGGGGCAAACACTAAATCATAAAAGATAAAGGTGACCTACTAGGGTCCCATCAAGCTAATATTGGTTTAGTTAAGTGCAACTCATAACAATTTCAATTATTAAATTTTCAAACACCCTTAAGGGTTTTATCTCATAAACATCATGCTATAACTAACCTACTTTGGTCTAGTTGTGAATTTAAGGATTTATCTTATAAGAAACATGCCCCAACTAACTTACTTGGGTCTGGTTGTGCATTTATGGATTTAGTCATATGGGTTTTCATGCCAAAGTTATAGAGGTACAAGCCTTTATAAATTTACAACATGAACCTTGATTTAAAAGAAATCATTATTTGTAAGAATTTCAATTAAGAATATATATATATATATATATATATATATATATATAAGTGTCATGGTTCAGTTAGATAAATTACCATTCCCAAGCTATAAAGGTACATACATTTATAAGTCACAATTGGAATTCATGTGACTATAACTAAGTTTTTTACCTTAAATTCTAGCATGTATCAAGTTCATATATAACGGTTTGATTATATGGGTTACCCATCCCAATTTATAAAGGCTATAAACTTTATAAATTGTTATTGGTACCCATTTAATCATAACTATAAATGTCTCATACCTAGTAACCAATGGTCTATGGATCCAACATGTCTTCATTAGTTGATTAAGGTTACACTATCAAGATATATGGGAAAACACCATTTAGTAAGATAGTGAAACTTTAATAAACAATTGTTTTATCATAATATAACAAGGACTTCTATCACATAAATAATACCAGTAAACATGGAAATAATCGTAGAAAACTACTCTATTTCTAGGAAACATAGTAAACATGGTAAAATTCACCTAAGAAAGGTATAAATATAAACATGCTAAATAATCATGTAAGGCACAGCTATAAAATATAAATTAGATGATAAATACAACATACATGTCTTGAAATTTTCATGGAATGTGGATCTCTATGTGCTAAGAATGATGCATGAATGCACCTAATTTCTTTATATACCAGGACAAGTGGTAAATATCATAATTCCATATATCAATAACCAATGGAAGTACTATAATAAAAGAAGTTTAAATAATAGTCAACTCTAATAAAAAATAATAAGTAATACCATTATTGAAAACATGATCTCCCCCCGTGCATGGGTTGGACAAACCTAGACACGAGCTATTTACCAAGTGATGGAACATTCCCAATACCCTATCTACCATCAAAAAATAGAAATATAATGGAAAAAGAATTTATGATACCACTTTTTAATGTCCTGGCCTAGAAATCACTAAAATGGTGCCCTGATCTAGTCAGTTACAAGGCCTCAAGCACACCTCCCCATATGCCATAGGGTATCAACAAGTAGTGAGGGTTTGAAGGTGGCATAATGGGGAAACTATACCCTTTGGATCAGTAATAAATAAATCTAAATAAATAATAAAAAAAGAAATTAAATATAATAATGACTGAAAATTTATAATATATGAATAAATAATAATGCATGATCACGCTATAATGTATAAGCAACAAACTTACAACAAGTAATACATAAACAAGGTCAAACTAGAAAAGTAGATAAATGAATATATAAAGACTCCATATTTGTAAGGAATCTTGAGTAAATGATCATCCAACACTTCAAATCTCCCATATATAGTCCTAGTCCTTAATGAAAACAAAAAATAGCATTATCCATAATACTTAACCTGCAACCATGAGGTCTGTTCAGGTACCAAACAGAAGCTTGAACTGGGTGTGTGATAGACTCATTAGGCCACTACCAATGGTGTATAATTCAATATAGTAAATAAATATAAACTATGTAATTCTAAGTTATAATAAATAAATTAGTGAAATAATAAATTTAATCAAGTCAGACTTAGGTTTCTCATGGACACCTAGCCGACCATACCTACTTTATCCTAATCCAGAATATATTTGAATATGTGTCACCCATTATATAGGTTTATATATATGTATATATATATATAAGTATTATAAATGTGATAACATATATATACATATATATAGATACATATTACTATCCAGGACCTGAGGTGTAACTTAGGCATCCATGCATAATCATAAGAAGATCATACACAATAATGGATGATGTGCCAAAGGATTTCAATGAAATAATAGGGGATTCCATGCCCATAAATCTAAAGTGATTAATGATATAATAAGGGGATTACATTCATAGTAATGATTATAAAACCATGAATCTAAATACGGGATATGAGACTTCATTTCCTTCTATCTCAATCAATAATGTGTGATGTTATATCCAACATCCATATCAATAGGGGGCATGAAATGTCTTGTCTAGAAACCCAAGTGATATGAAATGACAAGCCCAAAATCCTCATACAAGGGAGTATGGAACATCATGTCCAATAACCCTAACCAAGGTCCCTCAGTATTAATATAGTATGAGGTAATCCTACTTTCCCTTTGAGCCTTTAGCCTAGGCATTCTGTAAATTGAAACCCCACACTACTCAAGGAGTAGTGGACTTTAATTAATGTATAGAATTTAATATTTAATTACAATATATGAGTTTATCCATGTCATAATATAATCTAGCCCAATAAATTAGTTCATTATAGTATAATTAAATAATAATTCCATGGTAATCATACATGCCATACCAAAAATAAATTAACACTATTTAATCCCCCCTTTTCATTAGTTAAAACAACCCATGTAAAAGGTGGTTTTATTATAAAATAGAGTCATGGATATCATACAATTTTAATAAATTTAATTAATTCTATAATCTCTCCCCTTATAATTTTGTAGTATAACACACGTGATCAAGGACTGTGAGGCTTATCCAACCCACTAACTTATTAAGGAATTTATAAAAGTAATAATGCATTTAAATAACACATCACAATGATAGTTTAGTAATATTATAAGATGGTAGAGGAAAAATATGTAATCTAACACACCTTAAGAGGTGGTTTAGGTTTAGGTCGTTGACCTCCAACCATATAACGGGGTCTAAGGCATAAGGGTTGTGGTTTAAACCATTCAATTTAAAGCATTTCATAATTTAAGATAAATTTATGGAAGGTCTGGTATATTTCATAGTGAAATTATTATATAAATGATGAAAATTTAATGGAAATGTAGGTAAATAAATTACCTTATTCTATAGATGCTTCACTCACCCAAAATTATGTTCTGATTGGATCCAAAATGAGAGAAAATGAATAAATTAAAAACACCATAAAAATTGGGAAAATGTGATTGCACAACAATATCATTTAATATGGATATATAGACTAAAAAATAATCAAAAGGAGTCTTATACTTACTTAGAGGCTTCCAACACACCTGACGATGATGAAATTGGACCAAGAACAGTGAAGAACCCGCCATTGAAGGGGTAGGAAGAGGAGGAGCGCATGGGAGAGGATTCTAAAGAAAAGAATAAGGAAAATGAGTGAAAAAACTTTAAAGAGAATAGGGGGAAATATCCATTTTTTTTAATGAGATCTATGGTTTGGTCACGTGGTTTTCCAAACCATACGCCTAAATGTGTTCCACTACTGGTTAAGTGTCACTACCCATTCATGGTTAGCTCATAGTTTTGGAAAATCATGCATATCCCATGTATCCCCTCTAAAAATCCGATGTATATTTTCACATGGTTTTACATAGTGTGCCACACGGTTAAACAAACCATTCCCCTATAAAAAATAAGATGCACGGTTCAAGCTTTACAGTTAGTACTAACTATGTGCCAATTTTGTGCCCCTATGTATTTCTACTAAAACTGAGTTATCAGAGCCTAACACTCCTGAAACCCATTCAAACACTCAAGATATATCTCAATCCTTAAACCATACCTAAAAGAACACTTTTTAGGGATCCAAATCTCGAAATTCTAATACGAGGCTCAAATCAAGATTTGGCTCATCCACCAAATGAAAAGTTTAAATTCACTATTAATTTTCAACCTGATTCAAAATGTGGGATATTTTAACTAAAAAATTCCCCCCTATGGAGTTGGAATTAGTCTGAACCACATAAAAACTTTTTTTTCTTTTGATTTATTTCTTTCAATCACATTTTTCTAAAAGTTGATTTTTGGTGTGTTTAAGTGTGTTATAGTGTAGTGACTTAGGTTTGGTCTATCTTTTAAGTTATGATACATCATTCATAGAGGTTCATTATTATTTGATGATTTTGGTTCTTTGTATCCATAGTGTATATTCTAAGTGATAAATTTTGGTTGATATGTTATTTGGACCCAAAAATATTGTAATGTTTCAAAATTTCCATGTATTTTTTTAAATTATATAGAATTATTTCGAGACCACATGCTTTGACGACACATGATTTCGAGGCCTGGTGAGACCAAAATGTAATTTTGAACTTTTTTTAGTTCACTTAAGTAAACATGTGAGTAAGTTTTTCTAAATTTTGAAACAGTGCTCAGATAAAAAATATAAGGGCATCGTTGAACTCAAAACACCTAGATTCACCTAGAAGGGACTTAACTTCGATTGGAAAGGGTTAGATGGAAAGGTTAATTTTTGGACTTTTTGAAAAATAATAAAATAATTTAAAAAGTTATTTTATTTTATTTTTCATCATTGAGAGGCGGACGACAACACTATGGTGCGGCAATGAAGAAAATACAAGGCACATTAAAAGAGGATCATTAATGACTCATTAATGTGAAGCATAACGATGCTTTAAATAAATCATAATGATGTGATTCCATAACGTAATAGAGAAATTTTGACGTGTTTTCTTTTAATAAGCTAACTCATTGGGGGAAAAGAGAATTAAATGGTGGACAGTTCTCTAATAAACCACTGGTGATTTTTCTCTCCAAAAAAGAACGACAAATTTCGGCGGAACATTAAAAACTTCGACGCACCATAAAAAAAGGATCCAGGAAGCAACGGACGCCTTCAATTTCTTAAATCTTCACAGGAGGACCACTTTAATGTCGAACTGCTTCAAGGTAGGGGTTTATTTATCTTACGGTTTCCCCGATCTTCATTCTAAATGGTGAACATAGACCAACCCCTGAATAGGCTGATTCATGGATCATTCGTTCTTGTGGGAGGGTGATGTTTCTTGGAATTTATTTTTGATATTTAATTATTGTTGATAGAACATCATCCCCAAACCTCCCCATGTTTTAAAACTCTAATTTGGATGGTTCGGGCCAACATAAACAAGGCTCGGGCCCCACTACTTGTGTGTTTTTCATGGCTAGGCATTTTAAAAGGGGTGGAAATGCATATTCAAGGCCTTTTTGGGGGAGATGATTCCCCACAGAGGCCAGAGGCACTGTCGGTGAAAAGAAAGGACCACTAGTGTGAACTCGGTGGTCCTCAAAAGAGCCTACCGGCGCACTGGCACCGGTGGCGGCCACGGGCAGGAGGCGGTGTGCCTCGATGGTGTGCTAGGATGAGTCATCAGCTGGGTTGGTAGCTGGCAGTAGAGACACAAGCCCTCAGTCATGTCAGTGGAATGGCCCAAAAACGTATGTTGTGGGTCTTGGAAGAACACCATCTTCGACCACGTGTGGGAATCCAGGCCAGCCAGATTGGCTAGCTGCGTCATAGCCAGGTCGTGGTCACTTCACCGCAACAGAGGAAACAACCCTGCATCGACCGAAAGGTGAGCAGGGAGATGAATGTGGCTTCCAACTGCGTCCTGGCCATACGGACTGGGTATGCCAGTGGGCCAGACCCACAACCCAACGAACCGGACCCAGGCCATTCTGAGTCTCGGTCAGGTCTGGTCGGTCCAACCTGGGTGGGTTGGGTCGGTCAGACTAGGTCAGACCGGATCCAAACCCAACCGACCCCTATTTTAAAAAACATCAATATCATGGAAACCAGGCATCCAATTAACGATCCTTTTGTTGCATTGGATCCCTCAGGGTGAGGTGGATCCCTTGGATTACTCTATCGAGGATTTCATGAAAGTTGAAATTCGATGAATGGCTTGGGGAGCGGTTCTCCTGAGAACAAGAATTCTACATGTAGAAACCTTGTGGTTGGATGAGACCTAAAGACTACTAAAGAGCAACCCTGTGTGGATCATATATTATGGTATAGTTGGAAGCGGCTTATATGTGACCTGGTAGGCCCATGGTGGGGATCAAATTCAATGTGACCTGGCAAACCCACGATACTCTACAAGAGGAGTACCTCAGTATGTCTATAGGTGGGAAGTGGCTTCTGTGTGACTCGGCATGCCCAAGGTGGGGAGAAGCTTTTGTGTGACCCAATATACCCATGTTACTCATCATGGATGAGTACCACAAAAGTCCTAAGGTTAGTGGGAAGTGGCTTTTGTGTGACCAAGTTGGCCCACTATACTCATTGAGGAAGTGTTATCCAGCATCCCAAGGTGTTCGATGATGTGACTAATGGTTCTACTATCCTACTCTAGAATATACCTGGTGTGATCCATCTTGCTTCACTATCACACTTGTTGATCATGATTTGTGGTTTGTTTGTGGATTTTTTTGTGGTATTTACTTTGTGTTTTTGAGTCCCCTACAGAGTATTTTGTTACTCACCCCTACACGGGCTTCACCTGCATGGGTTGTGTCTGGTGTAGACGGCTAACGACTTGATATAGGACTTGGTGGACCAGGACTTGGTGGTGCATAATGAGAACATGAAGGCAAGTTGTACTTTTACCACTTCCAGCAGCTACTCTATACTTACCCATCAAGTGTGTTTTCCAATAGATGACTTCTATAGTTTCTTTTTTAC
Organism: Viscum album; assembly: GCA_963277665.1. NCBI lineage: Eukaryota > Viridiplantae > Streptophyta > Magnoliopsida > Santalales > Viscaceae > Viscum > Viscum album. The sequence goes on along the minus strand of OY728132.1, from coordinate 749,304,061 downwards.
TTTTCTGTTTTCCATTTATTCTTTTGTTAGGGTTTTATTCTGGACTATTTGACATTCAGTTGTACTTGTACCTAGTGGTTATCCATAGTTTCTTACTTGTTTTACTTTTCTGGATTTGGGACGTGGTTGTGTGTGCATGTGTACAGGTATTCAGGCAAATGTCTCTCACTTGTAGGTTGACTCCTTTGGCGCTAGTCGCCAAACCCTGACCTTTAAGAGGTAGACTTGGGGTATGTCACGGAATGAGCCCCGGGGGAAGAGTCATGAAAAAGTGGTATCATAGGTGGTCAGTTCTACCTTAGAGACCGAGAGTCTATTTTTTTGGTTTTGGGGAAAAAGTGTTGAATGTTTTGAGTTTGACTTTCAGATTATTAGAGTCTAGGGTTGGTGTAGCGATAGACATATCCATACACCAGGACCCTGAATTATGCTTTTTGGCTCTATACATGAAAACAATAGTTGCATAAGTATCTCCTTATGATCTTCTTGAATAAGAGTAAGCTCACCATGTATAATCTTCTAACTGTGGTACATCTTGATCTGTATCAGGATGCCTCCCCACAGACAGCCAGCTAGGCTTCCGATACATGATTGTGTGGACATCCCGCCTAGCTATGAGGCATCGGTTCAGGGACAAGTGCTACAGATGGCCCCACTAGGTGGTGCATTGATGTTTCCAACACCCGTTGAGAAGAAGTTAATATCAACATTACTAGTAGAGGATGCATGCAGTATTAGCACCTTGTATGATTTCTAGAGACAGAGACCTTCCAGGTTCCGGGGAGAGACAAATCCTTAGGTCTCCAAGGACTAGCTGGAGGCAGTGACGGTGGTCTTCCGCATAAAGAGTAAACCTCTTTACTAGATTGCAATATTGGCTACGAGCCTTCTACAGGGATTGAAATGGAGATGGTGGAGCTTGACCATCCAGATGTATGATGAGGTAGCCTTCAACTAGACATACTTCGAGCAACTTTTCTTGGAGGAGTTTTTCCCCGCAACCTTGCGGTCTGTGCGCATACAAGAGTTTCTTCATCTGTAGCAAGGCATCATGTTATTGGCTAAGTAATCTTTGAGGTTTACAGATATGACAACCCAGCTTTTTATTACAACTTAAACATGCTTTATTACATAAAACTTCACTTGATCCAACAAAGAAGATCGAGAGGTTTAGTGTCTTTGGGGCTTAGGATCATTACATAAAACTTTAAACTTGAAATACAACATCTTTATTGAAAACTTCCTTTACATGACCACTACATTCCTTCGTACTTATCATTGCATGGGATAACCTGAGGACATGCATAAGAAAAGGGTGAGCTATAAAGCCCGGTAAGGGAGTAAACAATGAATAACATGAGGAGTGAAATACATGTTAGGCAATAGGAATATCAATAGAGCATAAGAGAAACATGAACATAAAGGCATGATAAAGCATGATAATCATAACATGGAAATGTGGCAACAACACTTAACATTGAATTAGCATGAGCCAAGGCTCATTGCACATGGAGCATGAGTAAACCCTCATTGCACTTGAAGCACGAGTAAACCCTCGTTGCACTTGAATTAGCATGAGTCAACACTCATTGAACATGACGTATCATGATACTTTACTTTATCCAATGCATTGGAGCGCTATAAAGGGCGCACCCTTCTTAAACATTTCATTTCATGCATAAGTGTGCCACATGGATCATAAAACATGGATTTATAAAACATAATCATTTATTCCATGATAAAGGAATGTGGAATTCATACATGAAACTTTATAATAAATATGTAAATGTGTATAAAGGTGAATACCCTTGATGGAGAAATGGGTATGGTATTCACTACACAAAGACATTGGCTTAGAAAATCGGTGCGATTTCGGCAGCGTAACGGCGTGACATAAGAATTCATAAAAAAGGTTGATGAGAGAGAAAGGGGTTCCTCATCATATTTACATGTAATGGACAGTAAGGAGATCATATATATACATGTCCCAACAATAGAAATGGAATTTAGATTCATGATACAAAAGTATTGCTTGAATGTAAAAGAAGAGAGAGAAGTTCCTTTCGGAATTTCGGCATAGTAACGGGTGTACATGGGAGGAATTTAATGAGAGAGAAAGGGGTCTCCCATCATTCATACAATAATAGGGAAGTATGCGAAACCATACCCCAACATTCATAATTGAAATTAAAAGGGCAATACAACATAAAGAAAATTGACAAAAATGAGAAAGGAAGAAAACCCCTTACTTGGAAGTGTGCTTCCAAAGGCTAGAGAGAGGCTTGTGAGAGGCTTCTTGGGAGCTTGGGGCACCTTGAGAGGATTCTAGAGAGAGTAGGGCAGAGGTTGGACGAACTTCAAGGGATTTGAGTGAGGAGGAAGTGGGAGCTTGGGTGGGTTTATATAGGAAAGGTGAGAGAATTCTTTATTATTTAGGTTTGGGACCCCTTATATTAAAATAATCCAAACCACAAACCATCCCATGGTATTTGCCAATGGTTTCTGGAAAAGTAAAGAGGAAAACAATATTTTACAAGGCCAAGGTCCGAACTTATTAAAAAATTAGGGTTGCTTATGTGGAGGTGAGTCACACTCCCATGGGAATTAATTTAAAAAGGCAAAGTGTTGAATAAGTCTTGAGGGCTCCATTAATGCTTTGAAAAGTGAGTCAAACAAACCCAAAACCTCATTATTTTAATGATAAAACATATATTGGCAGAACATAAGGATTAAGGTATTTTATTACATCACCATTGGGTCATTATGATGTCATAAAACACATTATATATTTAAATGGTATTTAATTTTTACCCAAAAATTTGACTGTCTCAGAAAATTATGAAAAATTCACCGTTGGATAATTTCGACATCCTGATTCCAAAAATAATATTTATTTTATCTAAATAATTTTCTGAATATGTTAATTTTCACTTTTAAAATAAAAACCGACATTTATAAAAAATTCACGGGTTTTGACAGAAATGGCTTTCAAACCTTAATAAAAATTTTAATTGCATTCATAAAATTATAAGATCATTTATATTTAATAAAAATTAATTTAATATTAATAATAATATTTTATTAAAATATTATTTAATTCAAAAATCCTTTAATTTAATAAAATATAATTCATAATTAAATAATAACTAAAAACACCATTTGTACTTTAAAAACTAATTACAATGTATCAAAAATGACTAGAAATTATATTCATTAATATATATATAAAAATAATAATGTACATGAACATGGTGCTACTTATTTGTTACATAACCCCTTAAAATAGCCGCATAAGACCTAAGGGTAAGGTGTGCGATGGTGACAGACTCTTGGGGTTGCTCGGATAACATCGCTCGAGTGGTAATCTCTATCAACTACCTTTTTTCCCGTAGACGATCACGTTCGAGCTTGACTTGATGAAGCTCAGCTTGGGCTTGGTCAAGGGCAAAGCCCAAAGACGCCACCTCCTTTCCGAGCTCCGACAAATGGGCTTCGTAAGGGGCAATTCTACTGGATGAGGCCATCGCTTCCTTTGTCTGAGTAGAAAATTGGTTCGTTAAAGCCTTATATTTAAACTACCCAGATGATCACTGTTCAACGGCTATAAAAGTAACGGTCACAAATCTTAAAAAAAAGTTGATATCTTATAAAAACATTTTTCATAAAGAAACATTTAACTGGATCAAGAGGGATTTTCCATTAATGAAATTTTGGGTCGTTACAACATTCCCCCCTTAAGAAATTTCGCCCTCGAAATTTTCCTTTTTCCACACTAAAACAAATGTGGGTAACTTAGCTTCATCATATCCTCCGACTCCCAAGTTGCTTCTTCAAACTTGTGGTTTCTCCACAACACCTTGATGAGGGGCATTGTCTTATTTCATAGAACTTTTTCTCTACGATCTAAGATCTTCACTGGTTGCTCCTCATAAGAAAGATCGTCTTCTAATTGTATCACCTCGGAAGAGAGTACATGTGAAGGGTCTGTTATGTACTTCTTTAAGAGGGATACATGGAAGACATCATGCACCTTGGCCATTGTAGGTGGAAGTGCTAGTCGATAGGCCACAGCCCCAACACGATCAAGAATCTCTAAGGGGCCGATGTACCTTGGACTTAACTTCCCTTTCTTTCCAAACCTCATGACCTTCTTCCACGGAGATATGCGTAAAAAAACCATGTCTCCGACTTTAAACTCAAGGTCTCGTCGACGATTATCTGCATAACTCTTCTGTCAACTTTGGGCTGACTTGATATGCTGCTGAATGGTTTTCACCTTCTCCACCATTTCTTCGACCATTTCTGGTCAAAGCAGCTTACATTCACCGACCTCATCCCAACATGCTGGTGTTCTGCACCTTTTCCCATACAGGGCTTCATATGGTGCCATTTGGATGCTCGAGTGGAAACTATTATTATAAGAGAACTCAACTAGAGGAAGATGTTGATCCCATCCTCCTTTAAAGTCCATTGAGCACGCTCTCAACATATCCTCAAGTGTTTGGATAGTCCGCTCGGATTGGCCATCAGTTTGAGGATGATAGGTCGTACTGAAGTTCAGTTCAGTATTCAGAGCATGTTGAAGACTCTTCCAAAACTTAGAGGTAAATCTTGGATCTCAGTCAGACACAATAGACAGTGGTACTCCATGAAACCATACCACTTCCTTGATATATATCCGTGCCAGTTGATCCAAAGAGAAATCCTCTCGAATAGCAATGAAGTGTGCAGTCTTTGTAAGACGATCCACAACAACCCAGATTGCATTGTTGCTTTTGGATGTCCTTGGAAGTCCAGTGACGAAGTCCATGGTGATGTTCTCCCATTTCCATTCTGGTATGGGCAATGGTTGCATCATCCCCTTAGACTTCTGCCTCTCTGCCTTCACTTGCTGACACACCAGGCACTTTGATGTATATTCAGCGATCTCCTTCTTCATATTATCCCACCAAAAGTTTTCTCGGAGATCTCGATACATCTTTGTGCTCCCTGGGTGAATAGAGAAATTTGAAGTATGTGCATCATCCAAAAGTTCCTTCTTCAGCTCCGAACTTGATGGAACACATAGTCTTTTCCCAAACCGCACAATTCCTTCTTCATTAACATTAAACTCTGAGGATTTTCCCTTTTTGATAGCTTCCACTTTTTCTTGGATTCTCGCATCATCCTTTTGAGCATCCTTTAACCTTTCCAAAAGAGATGGTTGAGCAATCATTTGTGAAAGGATTGATGATGTTCCCTTCTTTATGATTCCCACGTCCATCTTCATCAAGTCTAAGAAGATTGGATCCTTCTCAATTCTCATTATTGATAGAATTGCTGGATCCTTTCTACTTAGGGCATCCGCCACCTTGTTCGCCTTCCCAGGGTGGTAATGTATTGAACAGTCATAATCCTTTATGAGCTCTATCCATCTTCTCTAGCGCATATTAAGCTCTTTCTGTGTGAATATATATTTAAGACTCTTGTGGTCAGTATATATCTCACATTTCTCTCCATAGAGATAATGCCGCCAGATTTTCAAGGCAAAGATCACCGCCGCCAACTCCAGATCATGCGTTGGATAGTTTCGCTCATGGATTTTCAACTGCCTTGAGGCATAGGATATCACTTTATCATTCTGCATCAGCACACATCCTAAGCCCTTCTTCGAAGCATCACTGAATACCACAAAAAGCTCCCCACTTGTGGGTAAAGTGAGCACAGGTGCAGTGATAAGCCTCCTTTTCAACTCCTTGAAGCTTTCTTCTCATTCATCACTCCAAGAAAACTTTACTCCCTTTCGATTTAGCTTGGTAAGAGGGTTGGACAATCGTGAGAAGTTTCTCACAAATCGTCGATAATATCCAGCTAACCCCAAGAAGCTACGGATATCAGTTACCGATGTTGGCCTCGGCCATCCCTCAATTGCATCTATTTTGGAGGGGTCCACAGATATCCCATTGCTTGTGATGATATGGCCCAAGAATGAGACCTCCTTCAACCAGAACTCACACTTGCTGTACTTGGCATAGAGCTTCTCCTTGTGCAAAGTCTCCAGTACAGTTCTTAAATGCTCCTCATGGTCCTCCTTGGTTTTGGAGTATATTAGAATATCATCTATAAAGACTATCACAAACTTATCTAGGTAATCTCTAAAGACTCTATTCATCAAGTCCATGAATATTGCTGGAGCATTGGTGAGTCCAAAAGGCATTACTATGAATTCATAGTGCCCGTACCTTGTACGAAAAGCAGTCTTGGGGATATCTTCCTTCTTCACCCTTACTTGATAATATCCCGACCGCAAGTCGACCTTGGAGAAGTATTGTACTCCACGCAGCTGATCAAACAAGTCATCGATTCTTGGAAGAGGATACTTGTTCTTTATCGTGATTTTGTTAAGTTCACGATAATCGATGCAAAGCCGCATTGACCCATCCTTCTTCTTGACGAAGAGGACTGGTGCACCCCATGGTGATGCACTTGGGCGTATAAACCCTTTATCCAGATTCTCCTGTAGTTGTTTCTTCAGTTCTTCAAGCTCAACCACAGCCATTCTATATGGAGTCTTGGATATTGGTAGCACCCCAGGTATAATTTCAATTGAGAACTCAACATCTCTTCTTGGAGGAAGACTAGGAAGATCCTCGGGAAATACTTCAGCGAATTTCCTCACAATAGGCATTTCTTCAAGGGTGGTTTCTTCCTTGGACTCAATCATCTGAGCCAGATATGCGTGCTCATAAGGCAGTAATATCCATGCTTGAGATGATGGAGCTAAAGGAGATTCATCTTCCTCCTGACACTTGTAAAGAATCGGGGGTCGATTCTCCATATGGAGTGTGATTTCCCTCTCCCGACAATTTATGTTGGCTCTATATAAGGAAAGCCAATCCATGCCAAGAATTGCATCAAATTCCACCAAAGGGAGTATGACGAGGTTCGCCGTGAAATTAAATCCATAGATTATAACAGGGGAGGACTTATACTCATGGGATGCAATGATTGCCCCATTTTCCGTACTCACCGACATCTTTACTTACATGATTTGTGGTGGTGCAGGGATTGTTCTACTAAACTTTTGAGATATAAAAGAATGCGTAGAACCTGAATCAAAAAGTACGTTCGCTATTCTTGAATGAATAACTAGCGTACCTGTCACCACTTCGTTGTCGGGGTTCACTTCGGCAGAAGTGATGGAAAAAGCTCTTCCTTGCTGTCTTGGAGGTTGTTGATTTCCTCCGATAACCCTTGGATTAGGGCACTGATTCGTAAAATGACCCGGTTCTTTGCATTTGAAGCATTGAACAACGCGTTGAGGTTCGAACGGAGCGTTCCTCCCCTTCGTCGCAGCCGCGGGTCCTTCTTTCTGACAGTTAACAGCTAGGTGCCCTTCTCTTCCACACTTGAAGCATTTTCTTGTCCCCCTAAGGCAATTTCCAGGGTGCTTCTTTCCACACTTTTGGCAAGTGGGGTGCTGGAATTTCTTAGCGCCGTTGGATTTATCCATCGGACCACCAGCATTGAAGTCCACCTTCCACTTCTTGTCCCCATGATACCCCTGTGATTCTCCGATCTCCATTTCAACCTTGAGGGCACATCGGACAATTTCCTCATAGCTGTCGAAGTCACGGATCGCTAATGCTTTCCGCAAGCTAGGCTTCAGCCCACCAAAGAAGTGGTCAACCTTGCATTCGGGGGTAACGACAAAGCCGGAAGCGTATCGTGCAAGCCTTGTGAAGTTTGCCTCGTACGCTCCCACAGATTCCTCATCTTTCTGCTTGAGGGAAAGGAAGTCCCTTTCCATCTTAAGATGGAGGGTGCGTGGAAAATATTTATCGAAAAACATCTTCCGGAATACCTTCCATTCCAAAGCCTCGATCTCCTCCTCAGGCTTCGTATTTTTGATCAATGTCCACCATTGATCAGCTTCACCCTCCATACGATAAGCCGCCAGGAGAACCCTCTCTTTTTCAGAGCATTGGAGGATGGATAATATCTTTTCAATGGAGTTGATCCATTGTTCAGCAATCGTGGGATCGGATGATCCACTAAAAGTAGGAGGCCTTTGTCTCATGAAGCTTTCAATAGCGACTTGTTCTTTCTTAGGGGGGGTTGAACGTTCCTCTTGACCAGTGTTTCTATTCAAAACTTGAGTTAGATGAGAGAGAAGCGTGACAAAGTTCGCGATTCCCGCTCCCATTGGATTGGGCATCTCATAAGTACAATCATCACACTGATCTTCACAACGGTTGTTAGCCCGAGTTCTCCTATTACCGGCCATTGGCTGGAATAAAAGGAAATTTAGGGGTAACACATAAAGGGTAATCCAAAGACAAAAGTTGATGACTTATAAATAAACTTTAATCTCTTTAACTCATGAGTCTATAGGATTCAATCCAGGCTTTTCATGATCTTCCTTCTAACATATATTCTTAGGGGCATTTTTTTCCCTTAATAAGGGTTCATACTAAGATTGTGAATTTATCAAAACATATCCCCCGGGAGTGTCGTAACCAAGAGTGCAGCAAGGCCCGTTGTCGTGCACCTGTTCCCGTTCGAGTCTAGCTCAAAGCGGTGTTTTCGGGTTTTACCCCTAGGATACATCTGTGCCAGAGCCGCCTCTACCTGCTCGTATCCAGAAAGGGATGTATTTGTTTGATAAACCACTTACTTAGTATTTACCAAAACTTAGGGATGTTTTTATTATGCTTAGTCTTGTATCTAAGGCTTTACTAGGGTTTCCTAATCCCAAAAATAACTAAACCTATCCTTTGATACCAACTATGGCAGCCCTGCTTTTTAATACAACTTAAACATGCTTTATTACATAAAACTTCACTTGATCCAACAAAGAAGATCGAGAGGTTTAGTGTCTTTGGGGCTTAGGATCATTACATAAAACTTTAAACTTGAAATACAACATCTTTATTGAAAACTTCCTTTGCATGACCACTACATTCCTTCGTACTTATCATTGCATGGGATAACCTGAGGACATGCATAAGAAAAGGGTGAGCTATAAAGCCCAGTAAGGGAGTAAACAATGAATTACATGAGGAGTGAAATACATGTTAGGCAATAGGCATATCAATAGAGCATAAGAGAAACATGAACATAAAGGCATGATAAAGCATGATAATCATAACATGGAAATGTGGCAACAACACTTAACATTGAATTAGCATGAGCCAAGGCTCATTGCACATGAAGCATGAGTAAACCCTCATTGCACTTGAAGCACGAGTAAACCCTAGTTGCACTTGAATTAGCATGATTCAACACTCATTGCACATGACGTATCATGATACTATACTTTACCCAATGCATTGGAGCGCTATAAAGGGTGCACCCTTCTCAAACATTTCATTTCATGCATAAGTGTGCCACATGGATCATAAAACATGGATTTATAAAACATAATCATTTATTCCATGATAAATGAATGTGGAATTCATACATGAAACTTTATAATCAATATGTAAATGTGTATAAAGGTGAATACCCTTGATGGAGAAATGGGGATGGTATTCACTACACAAAGACATTGGCTTAGAAAATCGGTGCGATTTCGGCAGCGTAACGGCGTGACATAAGAATTCATAAAAAAGGTTGATGAGAGAGAAAGGGGTTCCTCATCATATTTACATGTAATGGATAGTAAGGAGATCATATATATACATGTCCCAACAATAGAAATGGAATTTAGATTCATGATACAAAAGTATTGCTTGAATGTAAAAGAAGAGAGAGAAGTTCCTTTCGAAATTTCGGCATAGTAACGGGTGTACATGGGAGGAATTTAATGAGAGAGAAAGGGGTATCTCATCATTCATACAATAATAGGGAAGTATGCGAAACCATACCCCAACATTCATAATTAAAATTAAAAGGGCAATACAACTTAAAGAAAATTGACAAAAACGAGAAAGGAAGAAAACCCCTTACTTGGAAGTGTGCTTCCAAAGGCTAGAGAGAGGCTTCTTGGGAGCTTGGGGTACCTTGAGAGGATTCTAGAGAGAGTAGGGCAGAGGTTGGACGAACTTCAAGGGCTTTGAGTGAGGAGGAAGTGGGAGCTTGGGTGGGTTTATATAGGAAAGGTGAGAGAATTCTTTATTATTTAGGTTTGGGACCCCTTATATTAAAATAATCCAAACCACAAACCATCCCATGGTATTTGACCATGGTTTCTGGAAAAGGAAATAGGAAAACAATATTTTACAAGGCCAAGGTCCGAACTTATTAAAAAATTAGGGTTGCTTATGTGGAGGTGAGTCACACTCCCATGGGAATTAATTTAAAAAGGCAAAGTGTTGAATAAGTCTTGAGGGCTCCATTAATGCTTTGAAAAGTGAGTCAAACAAACCCAAAACCTCATTATTTTAATGATAAAATATATATTGGCCGAACATAAGGATTATGGTATTTTATTACATCACCATTGGGTCATTATGATGTCATAAAACACATTATATATTTAAATGGTATTTAATTTTTACCCAAAAATTTGACTGTCTCAGAAAATTATGAAAAATTCACCGTTGGATAATTTCGACATCCTGATTCCAAAAATAATATTTATGTTATCTAAATAATTTTCTAAATATGTTAATTTTCACTTTTAAAATAAAAACCGACATTTATAAAAAATTCACGGGTTTTGACAGAAATGGCTTTCAAACCTTAATAAAAATTTTAATTGCATTCATAAAATTATAAGATCATTTATATTTAATAAAAATTAATTTAATATTAATAATAATATTTTATTAAAATATTATTTAATTCAAAAATCCTTTAATTTAATAAAATATAATTCATAATTAAATAATAACTAAAAACACCATTTGTACTTTAAAAACTAATTACAATGTATCAAAAATGACTAGAAATTATATTCATTAATATATATATAAAAAAAATAATGTACATGAACATGGTGCTACTTATTTGTTACATAAACCCTTAAAATAGCCGCATAAGACCTAAGGGTAAGGTGTGCGATGGTGACAGACTCTTGGGGTTGCTCGGATAACATCGCTCGAGTGGTAATCTCTATCAACTACCATTTTTCCCGTAGACGATCACGTTCGAGCTTGACTTGATGAAGCTCAGCTTGGGCTTGGTCAAGGGCAAAGCCCAAAGACGCCACCTCCTTTCCGAGCTCCGACAAATGGGCTTCGTAAGGGGCAATTCTACTGGATGAGGCCATCGCTTCCTTTGTCTGAGTAGAAAATTGGTTCGTTAAAGCCTTATATTTAAACTACCCAGATGATCACTGTTCAACGGCTATAAAAGTAACGGTCACAAATCTAAAAAAAAGTTGATATCTTATAAAAACATATTTCATAAAGGAACATTTAACTGGATCAAGAGGGATTTTCCATTAATGAAATTTTGGGTCGTTACAACAGACCTATCCCTCTACTCCACATACATTGTGTGAGACCCTTTCTTCAGGGCCCAGACCTTTGAGCAGGGACTCAAATGGGAGATCAGGGTATCCATGGTGTCACTCATATCCCCACTTAGGCTGGAGTGCTGATGCGAGCCCTTATTGTGGATATCTTCCTAGCAGAGCAGGCACTAACATATGGAGCCACCAACAGACCTTAGGTGACATAGTCTTCAGTGGTGAGTAGAAAGGCAGTAGATGAGAGGGGCCAAGTGGGACAGTTATTTTAGAGGATGACCCCAGGACTCATGGTTGGCAGTTTGGGGCTCCCAGAGCAAAGGGAGTCAGCATGGAACTAGGTTGTGCTTCACGTGTGTTAGGAAGGGACACATGACTTGTGACTACCCAACCCATAGCACAAATGATCAGCAGATGGTCGAGGGACCGCCAAGGAAGAGGCAGAGGTTCAACAGAGGAGGTCTTCAAGGTAGCAGACATGGAAGGGGAGAAGGCCGAGCGGTAGGTAGTGGACAACGGTTCGATGTGCTACTACCACCACCCCCAGGAGGTCCACCATAGACTCAGGGAGCATGTAGATAGGGGAAAGGATAACTTCATGAGATGGAGAACTACATCCACGATGTTACAGAGATGACTAGAGGTATAATATGTGCATTCTCTACCTTAGATGTAGTTATTATAGACATAGGTTCCTGTCACTCTTTCTTTTCCACGGACCTTGTTCAGGGCTTGGATATTCTGGTGGATCCTTTGGCACGATCATTACTATTAAGGACTCTTATGAGAGGGGATTTGATGATTACACACTGGTGCCGGTAGTGTGAGCTTACTCTAGGAGGTGAGAGCTTCAGCTGGGATCTCCTAGTAGTAGCGTCAAGGCCTTACGACGTCATCTTAAGTATGGACTAATTATCTATAGTTCATGCCCAGATTGACTGTTTTAGGTACAAAATGTGGTGTACCCGCAAGGATAGAACCATGTTTTTCTTCACCAGCAAGAAGGGAAATTTTACAGCACAAGATGGACTTTCTCGGAGAAGGGTGTGACCGATCACTCGCAAGTTGACTAGCCTCACCCTTGATGCGGTGGACGAGAGGAGTCTAAGCATTCCTATAGTGGTGGATGAGTATGAGGATGTATTTCCTAAGGATATTCTAGGATTACCTCCTCACAATGAGGTATAATTATGCATCGATCTGTACCTAGGGATAACACCAATATCCACATCGGTATATCAGATGGCTCCAACAGAGCTTTGTGAATTTAGGGTACTATTGGAGGACTTGCAGGAGAAAGGGTTCGTGAGACCCATCATTTCACCATGGGAATCCCCAGTGTTGTTTTCCTTGAAGTAAGATGGGATTTTGAGTTTGTTCATAGACTTCTGATGCCCGAACCATGTGACCGTGAAGAACAAGTATCCACTATCAAGAATTGATGACATCTTGGTGTACTCAGCATCAGAGGAGGAGCATGCTACACACCTTTGGATAATACTGGATACACACTAAGAGAACCAGCTTTATGGTAAGCTCTCGAAGTGCCAGTTCTGGATTCTAGAGGTCCACTTTCTAGGACACATCATCCTAGAGGATGGAGTTGCAGTGGATCTGGAAAAGATAGAGGCAATGCTTTCTTGGGATCCACCTTGGACCATGACTGAGGTGTGGAGTTTCTTGGGGTTGGCTGAATACTACCGAAGGTTTATGCCTGAATTTTTTAGAGTAGAAGCCCCTTTATCAGCCTTAACAAAAAAAGGGACAACCCTTCGGGTGGACGGATAAGTGCCAGTAGAGTCTTCAGAAGCTAAGGTAGAGACTAAAGAGTGATCCCATCTTCATACAACCAGAAGATGAAGTTGGGTATGTTGTTTTCTTCGATGCATCAGGGACCATATTGGGTTGTTTCCTGATGTAGGAGTGAGCGGTGATCTCCTAAGGCTCAAGATATTTTAGGCAGCATGAATAGAACTATGTGAACCATGACCTGGAGTTAGTAGTAGTGGTATTCACCTTGAAGATGTGAAAAAACTACTTGATGGGTGAATAATTTACCATATACTCCTACCACAAGAGTCTTAGGTATATCTTCTCACAGAAGTACCTGAACTTGAGACAATGTAGATGGCTAGAGTTCTTCTAGGACTATGACTTTGAAAGAGTCTATACTCCAGGAAAGAGGTACGTGGTGGAAGAAGTGCTCATTAAGAGGTCTAGTTTACTGTAGCTGAGTGAGGCGATGGAGACGCTAGCCAGGATGAATATATCCTTCGTGGATGGCATTGGAGCAGCTTACCTACAGTAAATGATCATCAATCCCCCACTCCTTCAGTGAGTTAGGTAGGAACATATTGTGGATATTGACTGCAAGGCCTGATGTGCTCAGTTATCCTTGGTGTAGGCTCTTGATAGATTTTTTATAGGTGGGGAACATGTTATTCTTTTCAGAGGATGCACTGTAGTACCAGTTCCATTACAGGAGGAGGTGTTGAGGGAGTTCCATATATCCCCTTTGGAAGTACATCTTAGTGTGGAGAAGATGTACCAGGACCTCCGGCATCAGTACTGGTGGATAGGGATGAAGAAAGTGGTGGTAGAGTTCTTTTCATGATGCCTCACTTGTCAGTGAGTGATGGCTGAGCATCAGGTCCCAACAGGCCTGGAACAACAACTTGAGGTACCATAATGTAAGTGGTATGGTATCTCCATGGATTTTATGATGGGGTTACCATACACCTCTAGGGGCCACGATTCTATTTGGGTGATCATTGACCGACTCACCAAGTCAGATCACTTCCTACCCATCTGGGAGTAGGTATCAGTAGAGGGATTAAGACGCCTCTATGTCTAGGAGATATTTTCGGCTTCCCGGGGTGCCTTCGACAATCATCTCAGACCATGATACACGCTTTACATCCCGGTTTTGTAAGGGATTGAAAAAGACATTCAGGACTCAGCTGCACTTAAGCATAGCTTTTCACCCCCATACAGATGGTCAGACTGAGCAGACCATACAAACCTTATAAAACATGCTTTGTGCTTATGTCCTTGATTTTGGATGTAGTTGGGAGAACCACCTACCAATGGTGTATTTTTCATAAAATAACATCTATCACTCCACCATCAGCATGGAACCGTTTGAGGCCTTGTATGGGCAGCCATGTAGATCACCTCTATGTTGGACAGACCTAGGGGAGTCAGCACTCATGAGTCCAGAGTTGGTATGGGCTACCACTAAAAAGGTGCAAGCCATCCATGAGTAGATGAGGACTGCACAGAGAAGGCATAAATTGTATGCTTATAAAAGGTAGAGACCCTATTATTTTGAGGAGGGATACCATGTTTTCCATTGGGTCTCAGCCCGGTGAGGATTGCAAAGATTTGAACGGGGTGAAAAGTTGTCTTTGAGGTTCTTTGGACATTTTTAGAGTCTTAGTAGAGTTGGTGAGGTGTCTACCGCCTAGATCTTCCCCCACAAATGCACCAAATGCACGATGTTTTTCACGTGTCACAGCTGAGGAGGTACATGCATGATCCATCATCACACATCATTGACTGGGGTGAGTTGAACATTGATGATGGGGAGACGTTTAAGGAGTTCCTGGTAGAGATAGAGGATCGAAAGGAGTAGGTCCTTCATGGAAATTCGATTCCTCTAGTGCACATTTAGTGGTATCACGGGAATCTCTATGAGAGAACATGGGAGCAGGAGGCTCAGATTCGTTCTCAGTGCCCTCATTTGTTTAATTAGACATTTTTTGCCTTTTGGGGAAGTAAATCCATAAGGTAGGGAGAATGTAATGTCTCAAAATTTCTGTGTAATTATTTTAAAATTATATGGAATTATTTTGAGGCTACACACTTTGACGGTATGTGATTTTGAGGTCTAGTGATCCTAAAATGAAATTTTTAACTTTTTTTAGTTCACTTAAGTAAACATGCGAGTGATTTTTCTAACTTTTGAACCGGTGCTCTGATAAAAAATATAAGTTAATCATTAAACTCAAAATGTTGGGATTCACCTAGAAAGTACTTAACATTGAACACCAAGGGTTGTATGGAAAGTTTAATTTTCCGACATTTCAGAAAATAATAAAATAACTTAAAAAAATAATTTTATTTTCTTTCACACCATTGAGTGGTAGACAGTGGCGTTGCGGTGCATAGAGTAGGTGACGACAAGGAATATTAAAATAGGATCATTAAGGTATCGTTAATGTGTAGTGTAATGATGCTTTAAATGAATCATAATGAAGAGATTTAGAAAAGTAACAGAAATTTTGCGACATGTTTTATTTTAATAAGATAACGCATTGGGGGAAATGAGAATTAAACAGTGGAAAATTATATGACAAAACACCAATGAGTTTTCTCTCTAATGAAGAATGAATAATGCCAGAATAATGTTTACAACTTCTACGCACCTTCAATAATGTAACCGGGAAGCAACAGATGCCTTTGACTTCTTGAATCTCCATGGGTGGACCACTTCAACGTCAAACTTCTTTGAGGTTGGGGTTTAATTTTTTTTTTTACGGTTTCCCCATTCTTTATTCTAAATGGAGAACATGGACCAACCCAAGAATATTTTGATATGCGTATCTTCTGTTCATGTTGGAGGGTGATGTTTCTTGGTATTTCTATTCAGGATTGAATTATTTTTAATAAAACATAATCCCCAAACCTCCCCTATTTTAAAACTCTAACGCAGAGGGCGCATGCCGACAAGAACAAGGCCTGAGCCCCTCTGCTTGTGATTTATTCATGGATGAGCATTTTTAAAGGGTTTTAAGGAAGATTCAAGGCCTTATTATGGAATTAGATTCACCAAGGAGGTCATATGAACATTTTTTGGGAAGAACGGACCACTGGTGTGAACCTGGTGGTCCATGAAAGAACCGACCGGCGTGACTCGACAACGCGCCGAGAGGAGTCGACGACTAGTGGAAGAGATGTGGCCCCTCGACCGTGTCAGTTGAGTAGCTTGAATTCATGGTCCATGGGTCTCGGAGGCACACATTCTTCGATTTCATGTAGGAATCTGGGCCATCCAGATTGGTCGGTCATGTCATAGACAAGCCGCAGTCCCTTGATTACTGTGCAGAAAATGGCCCCACGTCGACCATCAGGTAAGCAAAGAGCTGGAAAAGGATACACATATCGACCTGGTGGACCGGGCATGCCAGAAGGCTGAACCAATGGCCCAATGGACTGGACCCAGTCCAGGTTGGATCCGAGTTGGGTCGGTCCTACTAGGTCGAATCAGACCTGGACCCAACCGACCCCTTTCTGGAAAAACATCAATATCTTACAAACTAGGCATCCAATTGATGAGTCGTTTGCAGTGTTGGAACCCTCATGAAAAGTTAAATACATTGGCATAATATATGGTGGATTTTATAAAATTTGAAATTTTTCGAATGGCTTGGGGGTGGTTCTCCCGATATCAAGCGTTCTACGTACGGAAACCCTGCGGTTGGCTAAGACCTAAAGACTGCTTAAGAGATACCCTATGTGGATTAGATACTATAGCCCAGTGGGAATTGGATTTTGTGTGACCTGGAAGGCCAATAGTGGGAGTGGCTTCTGTGTGACCTAGCAGACCCACGATACTCGACAGGAGGAGTACCTCAGTATGGCCATAGGTGGGAAGCAGCTTCTGTGTGACCCGGCATGACCACAGTGGGGAGCGGTTTCTATGTGACCCAGCATACCCATGTTACTAATCATGTCTGATTATCGAATCAGTCCTAAGGTTAGTGGGAAGAATATTCTGTGTGACCCGACAGGCCCATTGTACTCATTGAAGAGGAGTTATTCTGCAGCCTAACGTGTTCGATGATGTGACTAATGGTTCTAGTATCTTATTCTAGAATATACCTGGTGTGAGGTGTCTTTCTTTATGATCAGGATCGGTGATCATTCTTTTTGGTTTGATTGTGTATTGATTTGTGGTCTTTCCTTTGTGTTTCAGGGTCCCCTACTGAGTATTTTGTTACTCAACCCTGCACGGGCTTCACCTGCACGTGTTGTGTCTGGTGTAGACGACCACCGACTTAATGGAGGACTTGGTTTCCAAGGACCCGGTGGTTCCTAGTGAAACTAGGTAGGCGGGGTGTACTTCTACATCTTCCAGAAACTGATTTTTACATACCCATAATGTGGGGTTTCTAGAAGATGACTTCGAGAGTTTCTTTTGTACTTTCTTGTTTTCCAGTTAGTCTTTTGTTGGGTATGTATTCTGGCCTATTTGACTTTTAGTTGTACTTGTTCCAAATGGTTATCTATAGTGGCTTTCTTGTTTTACTTTTACAAATTTTGGATGTGGTTGTGTGTGCATGAATATAGTTATTTAGGCAAATGCCTCCCACTTTCAAGTTGATGCCTTCGGTGCTAGTTGCCAACCCCAATCCTTCGAGAGTCGGGCTTGGGGTATGTCACGGAACGGGCCCTGAGGGATGGGCCTTGATAAATATATGATGAAATATTTAAGAAAAATGAAAGGTACATTTAAAATTTTAAATGCATCGGGTAGGGTTGTATATGTTGTAATTCCATGCATTACTCTAACATTATAAAATGTTCGTGTAAATGCATGGTTTTTTGGGGAGCATCCCTAAATCTCATATAAATACACTGAATCCATGGGGATTGTGTTCGATATTCATGGATGAGTGATTATTCTATTGATTCTCCTTATTCCCATAACTATATTTTTTCCACACTATTTTCTATTCAAGATACTTACATATCATAGTCCAAATGAGAGTCTCATCCAAGCTTTGGGTGATTCATCAACCCATGGATACCTTAAGAGTAAATAACCTATTGGTTACTTCTCGATGCTCTTCATCAAGCCCATGGTCTAAGAAAAGATATTTAACCAATATTAGTGTAATGTTCACATGTTATTAATTTATATTATACATGGTTTCATTTTCATAGGATGTAGATCTTAGTTTTTAGTATATTTATATCTTTCACTACTTGAATAATTGTTATTAAATCCTAGGAATCCCATAAAAATGTATGTTCTAGTAAAGAGCATCTAAAATGGGTAACATGAGATAGGATAGATTCCACTAATTTATCAATATGAAAGGATACCTATTTTCAAAGGAGTAAATGTTTGACAGGACTCTAGATATACACATTAGAAAAAGAAACACAATGAAGAGATTTATTTCAATATAAAAGATTCCCATTATCATAGTAATACATGATTTAAAGGGACACTTGAATGTGGAAAATGATCTAATAATGAGCATTAGGTGGCCAATGTTTAGGGTTAATTGAAATATTATTTTAGGGGCTATTCAAAAGTTAAAGGGTTCCATAAGGGTCATTGAAGTGGATAAGGTGAAATGGTGTGAATTCACCCGTGTATGTGACATGGGTGAGTGGGGAACCAAATTTATGCTTTGAGGGATGGGCATAACTTCTGTGGATTAGAATGACTTGGGTTTCATGGTGTTTCACCCCTATTATATGTATATATTCCTCTAAATGGTTACTTCTCCTTAATCAATGTAAAGACATGGGAGAAGTGATCTTTTTTGAGGGTATTAAGTATGGAGCCCTAAAATTATCCAAATACCCCCACCTTCCATCTATTTATCTTAGGGTTTATTTTATAATTACCTTCATGGGTTATGGAATGTTTGGGTGTGTAGAATAAGGAACTATGATATTAAGTTTTCTCTATCCATTTTATTATTATGTCCCCATTTATATCAAATTGAAGACCTGGGGGATCCTTTTATAGGTAAGGAATCCCTTAGAACCCAAACATTATAATAACCCCAATGTGAATCTAGATTTATCCTCAAGTGCATACATGATCTTGGATTAGGGTATGTGTATATTTTTTAGGTCATCATAATAACATTGATGGAGGTCACATGTGAAGGGTTGATGCATGGAACACATGTAGTGTTGATATAGTGTATTCACATGAGCTTCGAGTATAGTGTGAGAAAATGATTTTGAATAAGTCAAATATGGGATTAGATTAGGGTCAAAAAGTTCCTTTGAGTGGGATATGCTGCCATCCTTTAGTAGTAAATTCTAATCCTTAAGTTTTGTAACATTGACCCTACCAAAATTAAGTGGACTCCTTCATAAAAATTCCATCTTCAAGTAACGACAAATTTTGATTTGGGAATCCATTTTAGCTCCACTAGAAATCAAATAAAATATCATATAATTTTTTACTTATAGATATTTGATATACATATAACCTAATTTTTACATGGAAAAAAGATATTTAGAAGACCCTAAAAATGCATATAGAGATTTAGAGGAATTTTTTCATCAACAAAAGGTGGGATCCACGACCTATTCTAGATAGAAGAATCTCATCACACCATCATTGAACCGGGTCATATTTTTTAAGGATATTTACCACTATGAATGGGAAGTCATGTGGAACACATATACCCCCACATGTGTCTTCTTTATAAAGTGTGGATATCCCATATATTCATTCCATCTAATTAAGGATTAGATTACTATCTTCACGAATAAGTGTGAGATGTATTTTTGGGTACCAAAAAAACATATCATAGATCACTTGTTATAGTTATTATGCATATAAAAAGTTGAATATAGGATATATAATGTTATTAAATTATCACAAAATAAGGTCCCTTTTATATTTATGCTCCATGAAGCTGAATCAAAGTTGAATAAAAAATATCAAAAGGTATAACCCTGTCCCACCATAATTTCCCAGAATAAAACTTTCATGATAATGTAATGGAAAAACCACAAAAAAATTTCTACGTCTCTCTCTAGTTCAAACCCATATAATTATTGGATAAGACTTAATAGGGTGAATAATGGAGAAATTTAAATTTCTTTTTCAGGATAATAATGGATCATTATATAAAATGAGGGTCTTAATAAGGTAATGAGTAAGAAAGAAAGAGTAGTGGATATAGTGGAATAATATAAAAATTATATGGAGGATATTGGTAATTTCCACCCCATTGGGATATATAAATATCATATATTGGAATTTTCAAGGAATAAAAAATATCTAAACATTTATAGTGCTTTTTAATTATGGTCAAAAGGTTTTCCCTAATTTTTCTTTATATATGAGACAATGTTAGTTGACAAAGATATGATTTCACTATATAGTTGTCTTGGATTTGATTATTTCTTTTTAGTCAATAGATAAATAAGATAAGGTGATATAGGTATCTTGTAAGAAAATTATATTGATTTCACAATCCATATCTATTCTGATCATCAAATTTACAGTAGCATTACTAAGATATTTGTATAAACCTTTAACTTTATGGGGATTTATGGATAGAAAACTGGTGTGGATAAATTTGATACAAACATCTTTGATGAAATCTACTCAATCTAATATTACATGGTAAATTCTTTATTTGTTTGATTTTAATGACATGCTCTTAGTAAAAGAAAAAATAGGCGGAATCATTTTATAATAGAGAATGATTAGTATCTTTCAAAATGTTTTTACCAAGATTGACTTGTGTGATGTGGATATTGAATTTATCTCCCTAGGAACAACTAAATTTGTGATTTTTATCACTATAATATTAATAAATATCTTATAACATGATTATTTTTCTTATAAAAACATTAATTTTGAGACAACTTGAGTATAACAAGCTAATATTTTACATCAATTCCATAATTTATATATTACATATCATAAATAAATTCACAATTCAATAACCCAAAGGTTTAGTGTCTTTGAAGATTGGATGAAAAAATTTCTGATTTGACACTATTTCATCAATATCTCCCCAAGATTCTCTATAAATTACTTCCTCTTAGACATATTCTTACATTTAGTTTCCTGAGGAAATGGAAAACATAAGAAGGTTTGAGCTCAAATTATTGGTAAGGGTGAAACTTATTAACAATACATAACGGGGTAGATCATAAATAGGTGAGGAAATATGATCATGAGATAAATATATGATTAAGAAGAACATGAGATCATAAGAGTTAATCATAATAAATTAAATAACATCATATATCTTGACATAAGGATATACGACCTCAAAGTGATCATCATGGAAGCATAATAAACACCATGGAATAAGAATGTAGAAACATGGGGAAATAATCACAACCTATGGGGCATAATATAATAATATGGAATAAAATATAAATATAGGACAAGAATAAGAATTGGAAATCATAACATCTTAAGCAAACCCGATCATTACTAACTATAAAATTAGGAGAAAACCCCAATCACTCCCACATATAAAGTTGTGAAAAAGCTATAATCATTTCCATGCATAACATCATTATCACATTAGATATAAAACTTTATCCAATGCATTTAAGGGATATAACAGACCCACCCATATCATAATGATAAAACTTTCATATGTGTGTGGCATAAAATAAATTATACATCTTATCATGAAAAAATCATTAAAATAAAATGAGTTATATAATTTTTACAAATGAATTTTATAAAATAACATCAAGAATTGGATTGGTTGATACCAAAAAATAAAACTTTTGAAATAATTATATCATAAGGGAAACTAGAGGATGATTATGAACATTATTACATAAGAGATAGATAGTTTATAAATAGAAAGGTAAATTCAATTAAATTAATAAAAATAGTTTTTTTAGAAACCCATTAATATTTTTGTAATAAAACATAGTTAAATATTCATTTTCATGAAAAAAAAATCTTTTTTCAAGAGGTTAAATAACTAATTTTGAAAACATAAATTTAAAATATCCCCTAATAATGCAACCACATAAAGAAATAAATTTTAAGTAAATAAATATGAAGTGTAAGATATAAAATATATGAAAATGAAAATAAATTCCATTTTAATATTTTTAGGTAGTTTTAAATAAAACCCATATCAATAAAAGAGTTGAAAATTTTAAATTTTGTAAAGATATAAAGAGATACATCAAATGTATATAATATAAAATATATTGGGATTTAGTGGTCAACCCGGCCCAAAGTCCTTTGACATTTTTATTGATTTTTTTAATGATAACCCACCTTGTTAATGGGTTAATGGGGAACCCCTACATGTATTGAAATTCTAGAGACACAAGGCCCATTATATGACCTGACGGCCCAAATAAATGACTACACATATAACTTCCCCTCCACAGTATCTACTGCATTAATGGTGTATATCTCACACCTCACATGGATGATCGGTTAGCTTTTACCTATATAGAGCCACACGGTTCCTAGTACTGATGGTGGATGTCAAACCTTATCTTCATTCCCAGTCCAGTTTGCTCTACTATGGTGGCAGCTACTTGCTCCTATTCCTCATCTAGGGCCTTCTCCCATGTGGTCTGGCCTTGACTAGATCATGGCCCGAAGTCCCTGTGGCCCGAAGGCCCTGTGGCCCGAAGGCCCTGTGGCCCGAAGGCCCTGTGGCCCGAAGGCCCTGTGGCCCGAAGGCCTATTATGGCCTGAAGGAATTATGGACTGAAGGCCAAAATTAGTGACCCTTAGTCCCAAATAGAGTAAATAGATCCACTACTGCAGTATTTACTACAATACCGCTATAATACCACTATAGTACTGCTATAGTGACATGAAAATTCCACCCCTACCCAAATTTTATCTTGGGTATTTTGAATGCTAAGAAGGATCCTTTACCATTTGGGTACATGCTCAATAGAAATATATTTGGATTTAAAAATAATAATAAGAAACATTTGTGGTAAGAATAATATGTACATGTAGTAGAAAGAACTATAAAAGAGAATTAAAACTATTCTTAACAACACCATATTTTTATCATGAAATACTCCATAAAAGAAGAAAAAATTGATAAGAAAATGAAATTTACCAAGATATAAACAGAAAATTCAACAAGAATAAATTAATTATACAATACTAAAAACATATAAGAACATATTAAAGTGATAAATATTTCCACCCAATGAAATGAAAATTGATTTAACAAAACTCTTACCTTTTTAATAAATGTTTTATTTTAAAAGAAGATAATTTATAGAATGGTGGGAATATAAAATATATTAGAAATCCATGAATAATTTAAGAGGAATATTCATAAATAAAAAATAATAATATTTTATGAAAATGAAATCATATGGAAACATTAAAAATAGAGATTATTATTCAAATAAAAGAGATCGATTCAAGGAGAACCCTTACCTTGGATTCCTTATTGGTTAGGTGTTCTCTAACCTCTTGTATAATAATAAAACCCATTAATCATCTATTTAATAACCTTATTTATATTTATCTCCTTTAATATTAATATTTTAAATTCATTTATTACATAGTTATTATTAATTTTTAGTTAATATTGATAATAGGTTAGTAGTTTTAGTTATTCCTTGTCTATATTGACATAATGGATTCTGTTATTATTCCATGTTCATGATTTTATCATATTTATAATTTTGAAGGTACTAAAATAGAATATCCAAAATTATCTATAATTCTTCATGTTCATTTCATGGAAGTTTCAATTATAGTTCTTCATGATGAAATCCATAATGCAACTATTTTAGTAATTCTTAGAAAACATAAGGTGGTATACTAATAATGAGTTAAATTTTTATATTAACACTCCATAAAAATAAATATAACATTATTTACCTATTAATATCATATTTTACAATTAATTAAGTTTTCTTATTCATCAATTCTATAAATTTATATCATCATTCATGTATGTGGTTAAAACGACCCAAACAAGAACATGGTATAATCTATGGATAAGTATGGTCATGAGAGTTATTTTATTATAATATAAATATTAAAAAAAAGTATAATTTTATTATTTATATGTTATTTATGAGATAAATTAGAATTAAAAATATTTAAATTAATAATATAAATGAAAAATAATGATAATAAGTTATTACTTACAAGAAAGAAAACATATCTCCTATTGGAATACTTCTTCATTATGAAGGAATTGGGGTGTTCTATTATGACTAGAATCTATCAAAAGTGGGATAGTATTATTATATAGATAATTTGTGTTGGTATTCAAGAGTAAAACTATGTAAAGGTTTAATTTTAGGTGGTTATTAGATAGGTCCTTTTAAAGGTGATCTTGGGTGACAATTTCACAAATACACATTCCATAATGTATAAGGAATGTAATTTCTCATGTAAAGTGGTTACCAAGTGGGAAATAATTGAAAATTAATAATATGAGGTTGATAATTAAATCATCTATGCATTTATAGATAATTTTTTTGTTATATTTTATGACTTCAACCACTTAATTAAACCATTTTTACCAAATTTTATCTTTACTGATCTAACTCTATTTTTATCCAGATAAAAATTTTTATTCCTAAAAATGAAACTAACCTTATTAAATAATTTGAAAATTTTTATTCTAAATATAAAATCTATTTTATTTTATTAAATTTCAAAATGTGATAAAAAAATAATTCTATTATAAGACATAACGTGGAAAAAAATTAGGAAAAATGTACTTTTAAGCATAAAATGAATTTCTTATTATTCCTTGACTAATAATAACCATTAAATTAATTTTTTTATTTTTTTTTTTTATATTATCAATAAATTAAAATAATTCTTTTTTAGTGATTCATTTAATTAATTTAAATAAAATATGTCATATATAAAAAAACATTTTTTTAGAAAATCAGTTTTTAACGTTAAATGATTTTATTCATTATTATTTAAGATTATTTATTTATTTAGTAATCATTAATTGAATTTATAAATAAAATTTTATTAAAAATATTTTTTCACATTATTCATTTTTAAATGTAAAATTTTAGATTAATGCTTAATGTATAGAAATGCATGTAATAGTGAAAATATATGTATCATTTATTACATCAATAATACCTTGTTTAAGTCATCGTAAATTCAATTTAAACCCCCTCAAGAACTCAGAATAAAACCTAAGGTTGATATGAGAAATGGTGGTGGTCACATGTGGAGATTCAACAAGCATGGATCTGGTAGTGATTTCCACATGCTTGAAATTTTCCCATAGGTGATTTTACTCAAGTCATACATGTTTAAGATTATCTTAGTCTTGGTTTAGGGAAAACCTATTGATACTACCTACATTAAAAGATCAAAAAATTAATCCTAATAAGGAATAATTCTACTAATTAATTCCATTTATTCCCATTTTCTTCATATATTTCACAATACAATTCCTTCTATTTATACCCGCTAATTCAAAGGTTTTGTTATAATGGTGATATTTTAATAAATAATACTTATAATTTATACTATTAATTATTCGCATGACTAATGATTCTATAATTAAACACAAAATCCTAATGACCATATGATCCTAATATAAATACAATCCCAATGACTGTATAATCTCAACAGTCATATTACATTTTAATATATAAAATCACACACTTATAAATCCCTTATTATAGTATATCATTTATATTCCAATTATTTTTATCATATTTTAAATTTGTTTTAATCTTTCCATATTTATAATTAGTGGTATTATATTCAATAAAACCCCTAAGGATGATGATTTCATGTTCTTGGTATTTATATTTATATGTGGTTTTATTCCTCTAATAAATTTTCTAGTTATATCCAATTAGGTGGTGTTTTAATGAATTTCATTTTATATTATAATTTTATTCCTTAATAAAATAATACAATGTTCATTTTTATTTAAATTTTCATGTAAAACAAGATATCATATCTTTAAATGGAAATTTATCATTATACATTTTTGGTATTACATAAGAATTTCTCCATCAAAATATTATTACCCAAATGAAAGAATGAGGATACTTTTGTCTTATTACTTACTAAGGTTACTATATAGATTCCCCAAACTTATGATTTCATCATTCAATAATGAATAGGTGGGCAGTATTTTTTTAGAACTTTATATCTTCATCCGAAGATCACTACTATTTTTTCCTCATAAGAGAAATCATGTTTCAATTTTACAGCTTCTAATTTTTTTAAATGTGATGTATCTAATATATACTTCCTAAAAAGTGATAATGAAACACATTGTGTTCCTATGATAGGTATGGCTATAGTTCTAATTGATAATCTATAGTCCATACTTAGTCAATAATGTTGAAGGAATCGATGTATCTAGGGATCAAAATTCTCTTCTTTCTAAATCTCATAACCCTATTCTAAAGAGATATTTTAATGAATAATTTTTCACCAAATTCAAAATCAAGATCTCATTAAAAATTATAAGCATATAACTTTTTTTTTACTTTTCACTACTTTGATATGTTTCTGAATGGTCTGAACATTTTATTTAATTTTTTAACTAATATTGGATCTTAGCAGATTTTTCTCTCCAACTTCATCCTAAAATTTAAGAGTTATACATCTCTTACCATATAGGTATTTATATGGTTTTATTCTAATGATATAGTGGAGACTGTTATTATATGAGAACTTGACTAAAGAAATATGTTGATCCTAACTTCTTTTGAAATATATTGAGAAATATATAAACATATATTCCATATTTTGAAAGGTACTTTTAGATTAACCATCAGTATAAGAATGATAAGATATGTTAAAGATCATTATTGTATCCAATTCTTTCTAAATACTACTCCAAAATTTGGATATAAACCTTAAATATTGATCAGATACAGTTGAAAGTGGATCCCCATGTATCCTTACCACTTCCTTTATGTAAAATGTGAAAATTTAATTGAGTGATAAATCCTCTCAAATAACAATGATGTATGATTATTTTTTGATTCAATATACCACTACCTAGATGTAATTATATCCTTTAGAAGTCTTAGGGTTACTGATGATTAAACCCATAGTGATGTTCTCCCATTTCCATACTGGTATTGGTAATGTTTACTTTATCCCCTTATATTTATTATGTTTATCCTTTACTTGGTGGAATACTAAGAATCAAGATATATACTCTAAAATATCTCTCTTCATGTTTTCCCACTAAAATTGTTACTTTATATCTCGATACATCTTTGTACTTCCTTGGTGAATAATGAATCATGGGCTATGTGTGCCATCCAAAAGATCATTCTTTAATTCTGATTTTTAATGGGTACATATTTATTTATCAAATCTCATAAATCCATCATGGTCAAAGTTAAACTCCATAATACTTTCTACCTTATTCTATAGCTCCATGGTATCTTTTTTTGAATCTTTAATCTTCACATAGGTGGAAGGTTGAGAAATAATTTAGGAAGGATAGGATTTAATTCCATCATTTATGATTTTTATATCCATACTTTGAAATTTTATAAAAATTGGTCCCCTTTAAATCCTCATAAATGATAGGGTAGTGTGCTCCTTTTTTCTTAGAACATTATCCAACTTTCTATCCTTCCTTGTATGGTAATGTGTTGAGAAATAATAGTCATTTATTAGTTTCAACTATATCCTTTTGGGCATGTTCAACACCTTCTATGAGAATAAAAACTTTAATCTATTTTGATCAGTATATATACATCACATTTTCCCTATTGAGATAATGAATCCAAATATTTAATACAAATATCACTACCACACTCTCTAGATCATGTGTCTGGTAATTTTCTTCATGGGTATATAATTGATTTGAAGCATAAGCTATCACATTTTTATTTTTCATAAGGAAATATCCAAATCCATTCTTTGAATAATAACTATATATCACAAACCCTACTCCGCTATAGGGTATTGTAAGTACATGGGAAGTGTCCCAAATCTTATTAAGCTAATTGATTCTATAATCACATTATTTTGTTAAAATAAACTTTAATCCATTCTATATTAACTTGGATAGATGGTTTTATAATCATAATAAATTTTCTCATGAAACTCTGTTAATATCTATCTATTATAAGAAAATTATGCATTTCTCTTATAGTGGTAGGTTTGAGCCATTCTGTAATCATGCCAATTTTGAAAGGTATTTCTTCCAAATAAGGTTAACATACTGAGATGGTGGGGGTGAATCAGGGTATGCTAATTTTAAATTGCATTTTTTCAAATATCTTGTACCACTAATATAAGGGAATATTCTCTTCCTATCATGGATGATATGAAGAAATAAGAATAGTGAAAGAGAGAAACAATGATTTTTACATAGTTCACCAAAATAGGATAATCTAAGGAGCATGCATGGAAATATTCCTATGAACCTAAAATAATAAGCTCATTACTTTGGTTATAATTTTTTCAGTGGCTGCACCAACCCTTCAAGCTTACAACCTTCAACAAAATATAGATATCTCATTGTTCTTCCAATTATATGGAAATAATTTATCCCCTTAGAATCACATTATTATTAATAAATTGTGGATGATAATTACACTAGTAATGGTGTTACAATTATAATAGATTTCTATGAACTCATAGAGTGTTGAAATATCTAAAAACCTCCTTCTTTTCAAAATTTCTTTCATAGGTCTTGAATCTTACTTTTCTTCCAATTGAGGTCTAAAATTCATTCTTCATTTTCTTCATTTTTTTAACTTTCTACTATGAGTCTGGAATAATTTATCCTTTACAGCATGTGTCTAAAATCTATCTCTTCAATCTCACTTATCCTGAATAATCCCCTATAAGATTCTTTTATCTATTTGTAATATTTTATTCATCTAGTTTCTATGTAAGACATATTTCTATATTTGAATATGAAAACTTCCCATTTCATCTCAATTATGAGTATTTTCATTTAAACTACCATGATTATCAATCTTCAATTCTCCAAAAAATATAAACTATTACTTCTTAATATTTGAAGAAATTATTAATTGTAATATATGATTAATAATATTTCCATGTATATAGATATTCAAAGCACGATCTCCTCATTTACAATGTTATTTAAGATCAAAAAAAAATTATATGGATACACTATTTCAATAACTAGATAATCAAAACATAATACTACTTTTATTTAGGATGAATATTTTCCACTTGTAGCAGTTTCACCAATAGTTACATTTTAATTATAATAAAAATATATCATAAACTACTGCTGACAAAAATATTTAAGATTCATCTAAGGAAATTACTCTTAAGAAGTGTCAAGATAACATTTCCAAAGTTAGTATTTACTATTAAAAATCACCAAATACTCTTTAGAAATCCCATGTGACTCTTAAAAACTTCAAAATTACTCTTATAAAGTATTATATTACCCTTATGATGTCAAATTTCACCCTTATGAAGTCCTAGATTACTCTTTCAGTATTCAACATCACTCTTATGAAGTTGCGTGGTACCATTTTGAAGTCCAACATTTCTCTTCCAATTCCATAGTGTAGCCCCAAAAAATCACCAATGACTATTAAAAATTATAATAAATCTTATTCCTTTATTATATTCACACTCTGAGTTCTATAATGACTCTTATGAAGTTTTACATTGAAAATTTTCTCCATCATTCTGTAACATCAAAATAAATTCAGAATGTCCATAATTCCCCCCAAATACTTCAATTTCTCCTCTATCCTTAATAAATTATTATATTAATAACTTCATAAGCTATTTTAGAGGTTTATTAAATTACCTTGTCAACAAAAACATCCCAAAAATCATCATAATAGGATTTTTTCCAATAATCTCCCCTTTGGGTTTGTTGAAAACTCTAAAATCGATTAACCACTTCTCTAATAAAAAAATTTAGAAATAACTAGATATGTCCAAAAACTCAATCTAAGCCTATTTATCTTAGGTAGTGTATAAATTATTCACTTATCATAAACTATAATCCCACTTGAGTCAAGATTAGTTTGGGAAACAATAATTAAATGAAGATATACTTATTAAAACACTTCTTTATTCTTCTTGCTCTTCAACACCTTCATAAAGTTTCTCACTCTGATTAAATAGTTTAAATAATCTCCCCTATCTAAATCACTATCATATGTTTATCCACCTTATCAATATTAAAGAACAATCTTATCCTGTAACATCATCTTTACACATGTATGGATTCTCCTAGTAGTGAAATATGAACTCATATACCCATTTTTTATAGAACCCAAAGATAAATTCTCAAAAATCTCACAAAAGAGAATTATAAATTAAAAATATTTAATACAAGATAGTTACCATAAAATTCTACAAGTACTAATATCTCATGAGGGAGTTAGGGTTCCTTGTTTAACCCTTATAATTGGATAGAGATAGTTGGTCCCCAAGTTCCAATTAAATCCTTTCAAAATATACTTTTGACAATGCCTTGGTCATGATATCCATAATATGATTTTATATAGAAACATAATCCAACATTACTAGACCTTACTCAACTATATCCTTGATTAAGTGATACTTTATCTCAATGTTCTTTATGCTTGAATGATAGGTGAAATCTTTTCTAAGTTTAATAACACTAGATTTATCACACATGATAACAATAGAAGATCTCACATCAACTCTAATATCCATAACTTGTTATTTTATCCATAGTAGTTGAGTGCATTCTTGAGTAGATGAAATTTTTTCAGCCATTATGGTGGTAAAATAAATAAATTATTTCTTCATACTGAGTTAGTAAATGCAATAAATTCCAAGATAAAAAGCACCACATAATGTTGAATTTTAATCATTAGTTGAACCATCTCAATATACAGCTGTATAACCAAGAAACCCATACCATTATGTTCTATAATAAAATATCACAAAGCCCATATAATTGTTTATATAAAAAATTATCCTCTTTATCACTATCATATGAATCTACTTGGGACATATGACACCCCTAGTTTGAGGTATGCCCATATTTTACCCTGTATATTTCATGTTTGGAGTACCTGGGTTGAATTGTTAGGGCTATTTAGATAAAAGATTAGCTTGAAATCTAGAACCTAGTTATAGTATCTTGTTCACATTATGAATGTTTATTCACGACATGAAGGGTTTCTAGGTATATTCTATTAATTTAATTCAGGGTGTGAATGATTTTCTGAGTAATTTCGTCAGGATGATGTCTGAGGACATTCATGGAATGAAATTTTATTCACAATATGAATGGGTTGTAGGATTTTAAATATGAGGTGACTTGAATTTCACCATATGTGTAATCTTAATTATTCATGGTGTGAACTCATATGTCATACTGTGAATGATGTAAGTTACAGATAATTTATTAATCTCAACATCCTTTTAGTCTCATTTTATTTTTTCTCATTCCTCTCATACTCAAGGATCATTTTGGTTATAATTGTGTGATCACCGACTTTATGATAATTTTTTGAATTGCGACTTTTGGATATTGGATGTTTGTGTCCTTAGAGATTTCATTTTTGAAAATGGAAAACCAATTAAACCTAGGATGATTGAAGCAGTCATTTCATGGAATCCTCCCTATAATTTCTTTGAAATATATAATTTTCTAGGATTTTTAGGTTATTAAAATCACTTAATTTGATATTTGTATAGACTTTACTCCCCCATGAATGAATTAACTATAAAGGGTATTTATTTTTTTAGACTGAAGATAGTTAAAAAATCCTTTACAGAGTAAAAAATTTGGTTTATTTCATCATATATCCCTTTATTACTAGAACTAGGTTAGGTTTATGTGGTATTTTGTGATGAATTTGTGTTAGGAATGGGTTGTGTTTTAATATAGGGATATCATGTAGTAGCCAATGTCTCATGATAGTTTAAAAAACATTATTTACTAATTTGATACATGATTTGGAATTTTCTATAGTTTTCCATTCCTTAAAAACATGGCACCGCTATATCTTTGGGAAAAACTTCATATTCTTCATTGATCATAAAATATTTAAATATAACTTCCCTCAGAGAGACTATAACTTAAGGTAATAACATTGTATGGAGTATCTCCATATTTTTGAATTCAAGTTGGTGTATACACCAAGAAAAGGGAATTCAATAGTTGATTCTTTGAGTTAGAAATATTATAATGAGATGGACATATAATCCTATGATAAATGGATATTGATGATATTTATTAAAGACAAGCATCTAGACTATGTTGAATAGAATGAAAATGCAGTTTTTTTCTAGTCACTCTTGTTCTTGATTTGATGGATTTAACTAAATGAGATCAATGATTAGATCATGAGTGTATCATTATTAAGTTAAATCTAAATGGTGGGGAGACCATGGATGGTTGAAAAAACGATTTGTATTCAATTTTTTTCATTTCCATAACATACTTGTGACACCCCATTATTTCCATTGATAGATTGTTCCAGTGTATCACCATTCAAAATGGGCTATTCACCTGGTTACTCGAGAAATGTACAAGGAAATGAAATCTCACTTCTGATGGTCAGGTATGAAATGATAGATTATAGACCATGTCATAAAATATATCACTTTTAAATAGGTAAAAGTTGATCATCAACATCTATTGGGTATGATACAATCTATTTCTATACCTTTTTTGAATTGGGAGAAAATTTCCATGGATTTTGTCATGGGCATACTGTAGAATCTTAGGAAACATGATTCTATTTGGGTGATTTTGGATCAACTAATGAAGTAAGTTCACTTTCTCACAATATAAATTCCCAACAAGATACAGGATCTAGATAATTTATATACTTAAGAAGTATTAAAGTTTCATGAAGTAATGAAATATATTGTCTCTAACATGTATCCTAGTTTTACACATTAGTTGTAACACTCTTTGTAATAGACTCTTGGAACCAAATTGGACCTGAACATGGAATATAATCCTCATATGGATGGGAAGTCAGAATATATGATTCATATGTCAGAATATATTCTTAGAGGTTATGTTATGGACTTTGTTGGATCATGAGAAGATTATATTCCTTTAGTGAATTTCTCATATAATAATAGTAATTAGACCATGATACATATGTCTTTGTTCGATGAATTTTATGTCCTCCCTTTCCATTCTCCAATTTATTGTGTGGAAGTGTGATAAACTTTAATAATTAGACATATTATTTTCTAAGATACTATGAAAAATATTCTGATGATTAGGATGCAAATAGGTACATCCCATAGTTGATATAAGTCATATGTAGATCATCTCCTCCATCCTTTATCTTTTGATATAGGTAACCATGTATTTTTAAAAATGTCACTATGTTTGGGTTAGAGTATTTTGAGAAAAAAAAGGAAAACTAACTCCTTGATATGTGGACAATTGGAGGTTTTTGAATGTATTAACAACATTTCATATTGATTAGCTTTACCACTAATATGCAGTTCCATCTATAGTTTTTTCCATGTATCTCAACTGAATAAGTACCATCTGGATCCTAGTCATGTGATTAACTGATATCATGTGACTCTTGATCCCAATGTGAAATTTATCTATGAACTTATTTTAATTCGAGATATACAAAAAAAAAGACCTTTTGAGGGAGAACCACTTCCTTTGTATGAGAATTATGGGAGCATGGTTAGATTCTAGAAGATACTTAGGAATAATGGGAGTTTATACTAGAGAAATGACTTGAACTTTTCAAAGATGCTTCCAATATCCATCTTTCTAAAGGTGGAAATACAAATGGTTGGGAGAATGTGACACCCTTAGTTTGTGGTAAATCCTTGTTTTACATTCTTTCTTTCATGTTTTGAGTTCTTAGGCTAAATTTTTGGCGGTGTTCAGAGAAGAAATTATCTCATAATCTAGAGCCTAGCTGTAGGATTTGGTCCATTTCATGAAAGGTTATTCATAATGTGAATGATTGTTTGTTAGATTCTAGGAATTTCATTGAATAAATTTATGATTTTATAAAAAGATTAATTGGGTTACTTTTTAAGTCTATTCATGATGTGAAATTTTATTCATGGTGTGAATGAGTTTTCCAAATTTTAAAGCTGAGGCAACTTGAATTTCAGCATATGTATCATATCAAATATTCACATCATAAACCCATATTTCAAACAACAAATAATGTTAGTTCCATCCAATTTATTAATCTAAATTACCTTTTATCCTCATTTTCACTAATTACTCTCTAAATCAAGGCCCATCTAGTTCAATTTTGGGAAATCTTTTTATTCAAGACTTCATCTTTGATGAATCGTCAAGAGTTGGATTTTGGAAAAATATCAATGGATAAATTCAAACCTTATATTCTAGATCTACTCATTTCCTTTAATAATAAGCTCTAGACTAGATTTTTTATGGCAGGATCAATGGGATTAGAAAAGGTTTGACCAATCCTTCTTGTGATTTTCTATAGGAATAGAAGAAAGATCCCCGATCTACAAATCAAAGATTTTTTTATTTTTTTAGCACTCTATAGGTAGGTGGATTTCCCAAATTTCCACTTTATCTATAATAGTAAAGATCTTTAATTTTAAAAGAATTTATATATTCTTTGAAATGAAATAGTAATTCTCAATATCTACTAAAAATTACTCTTTCTAGTTGATCTAGAGATATTGGGTTATGAGTGATTCCTACAATGTGTTTGAAAAAAATGATTTAATGGTTTTCCTTAAAACAAATGGGTTTTGGTGTGAGAAATTTGAAAATTCATGGATGTGTCATGTGTATATATTTTCATTATACATGGACTTATTGGAATAGACTTGGTACTCGGTGCTAGACTAGAGGCATAAGAAGGTCCATCACCAAGTGATGACTTGTTCAAGGATAGATCACTGCTCATGAGTATTGGGATTATCTTTCTGTATGCATGGGTGTTTATGTGTGAGAAATTTAACTATGGAGTCCAAGTAGGTTTCAAATATTAATGGATATTTTTTATAAAATAATTAATTATTGAAAAATATATTTGATATGCTTTCTTCAATTATATATATTCTAGAAAAACTATTTTAACTTCTTTGGTATTTTTCTTGATTATTTTATAAAATTGTGAGCTAACCTGATTATTGTTTTAGTTTAATGTGGTAAAAGTATATTGGGGTTTTCCTACCGGGTATTATTAATCACCCCCTATATATACACTTTTGTGTGTATAAATATGTTGTTTTCCATGATATAGGAAAGATTAAGTCTTTTTATTTATGTAGCGGTGCTTCTTTACGTATCAGTCATGGATATTGAAGATGGAGATTGGGATATGGTCCTATTCTGGGAATATGAGGTGGTTCCACCTTAACTCCCTATTATTTCTTTATTTTGGAGTCCTAGTTTTGATTATTTGTTTTAGATATTACTCTGATTATTGGTTTTTTTATTCTCTCAGTCATTAGATTTAACTATACATCATTTATATAGTTGTGTTGGGTGTATTTATTTATTTTTGTTGCATGTGTGAGTTCATGCATGTATGTAAAAAGGGTAAAACATTCCCCCATTTCTTGTTAAGACCTCAACATTTATTTCCAACCTTTGTTGTTCGAGGAATGTAACTTAAAGTTAGTAGACCTTTATCTCTATTTAAAACAATATTTAGGGACTGTTATTAAAGGAATGATTTGGTGACTTTCAGCTTGGCATGAGGAAAACAATATATCTAGTCATGTGAATATTATAAATATTATATTCCCAATCAATTTTCTATATTCAATTACATCATCCTCCTTACCACCAACATCCCATTAAAATTTCACCTGGGTGGCCATCATAGTTTCCTTTGGTTTATAATCTTCTATTCAAAACCTCTTGAGAACTTCCTTTACATATTTTTTCTTGAGAAATAAATGTTCCATTCATTCCTTAAAACTCCCATAAGATAAGGAAAATAACTATTTCTCCAATAAT
The DNA here is from genome assembly GCA_963277665.1 of Viscum album. Lineage (NCBI taxonomy): Eukaryota > Viridiplantae > Streptophyta > Magnoliopsida > Santalales > Viscaceae > Viscum > Viscum album. Next base: position 749,268,025 of record OY728132.1, on the reverse strand, counting down.
GGATACTTCAAACTCACACATAATATATTCTAAAAACAACTTACATTTTGAAACATCTAATACACTAAAAAGGATATTATCCACATAGATAAGAACTAACATTCATTGATTATTTTCCATATTGGTGTAAAAGTTGTGATAAAATCAACCTCTTTAGAACCCAAAATTCTTCAAATATTGGTGAATTTGGGAGTACCAAGACCATGGTGATTTCTTTAGACCATGGAATTCCTTACTCAACCAACACGCCTTATTCTCATCTTCATCCATAAGAAATACATCTAATATCATATTATATACTTATTCATAAAGGACTCCATTTATTAATATTAATTTAAAATCTATTTGATACACCTTGAATCCTATTTGTATAGCCACATCCAAGAATAAATGTACAGTTTCCATTCAAACCACATGTGCAAATGTCTCTTCTAAACATATGCCTTCAATTTTGGAATTCCCTTTTCAAACTAAATATTCTTTATTCTATATCACCTTGTTATCTTCATTTATTTTATTCCAAAACACCCACTTCATTCTAATGAAGTTCTTATCTTCTATCCTTGGAAAAAATTTCTATCTTTAAATCTTTTCTATTTGGTCAAGCTTTTCATGCATATCCTCAACCCAATTATCATATTTATAATCTTTTTCAAAACTTTTAGTCTCTACTTGAGATCAAAAATATATTTTTTACTAAGCCTTCATCTTTTGAATTTGAACTGGAGCTGTTCAATCACCAACTATATAATTATTAATGATTTTAGTTTTTATTCTTCTCTTATTTTCCATAATTGAACCTACTATATTGTCCTCATTATTAACATATTTTTTTTGAGTATTATACAACCCCATGATATCTACTTGATCCACTCACCTCAACATAAATTTCTTCCTCAATCACATTATTATTATACTATGAAATATGTTCACATGTTTTTGAAATCTGTTCATTTTATACAATAGTGACATATTGGATTTCAAAATATTTCCCAATTATTTTATTATAGAATTTATAATCCTTAATTTTTGGATTAATATCCAAGGAAAATACATTCATATCCATTAGATTAAAACTTTTTATTCCTCTCTTTGTTGAGAATAAATCACTTAATTATAAAAACTCAAAAGTACTTCAATGTCATCTTCTTTCTATACCACATCTCATATGTGGTATTATCTTAATTTGAACATAGAAAATATATTTTGAATACGTATAATTATGTAAGAAAACCTCCTTCCAATAAGTATCTAGGAGATTCTTTTCAATATTATTGTTTGATCCATACTATTGAAAATTCAATTTCTCCTCTCAATGAATATGTTTTATTGAGGAGCCCTCAATGCCAAGACTTGATGAGTTATCCCATGCATCTGAAGATATTCCTTCACCTAATTATTTGAGAATTGTTTCCATTATTGGTCTAAAACTTCATAATTTTTATCCCAACCATATTATTTAATAACCTTGATAACAAGTTATGCATTTAAACACGTAGGATTTATGAGTAATAACCATAAACCATGACACCCTACTATATTCATCATTGAATAAGACATAATACTCTTTCTATCCATTGATTTAGGTTTCATAGGCCCACACACATCTACATGCACTAACTATATAAATTAAATCAATTTATTTTTATTTTTCTTGTAAGACTTCTGATAAATCATGTCTTTTTTCCAAACACATCTTTGAGTGTGATCACATTGAGTTTAGGGATATCTCACACACCTTCATTTTTCATAAAGTTTTCCAAATACTTTTGGTTCAAATGAACAAGATATTTTTTCTAAAACTAATTTTATTCTTACTTAGATAGAAAAAAAATATCATTTTCTTCATTAATGAGATTGAGATTTCATTTGGTGTGCCTTCCTTTGAAAACTATAGTTCCATCTTTTCCTTTAATGGCACTGTAATTCTTGTTAAACTTCACCACATACACCGAGTCGCACAACAAACTTACAATTAGTAATTTATGATTAAGGCCTTTAACCAACAATAAATTTGTGCATCTCATGTATCTTCCTCATATCTTTGCCTTCCCAGATCCATTGATATTCATCCCCTCATATTTTCCAAATTTAATGACACCATCTTTATTTTACCTTATAACCATGATAATATCTTTATTTTCTACTATATGGGAAGTACACCCACTATCCATAATTCATGATTGAACCCTATAAGTTTCTCTCAAATAAATTTAAATAACATTATATTTCTCATATTATATTTTATTTATCCATTTCCACTACTTCACTACCTTTAGTGGTAAACCAGATTGTTCCACCTCCAGATCTATAGATTCTTCCGCATCTTGAATGGTTGGAATTTACAATTTTTTCTCATCCCAATTGATGAAGCTTAAAGATATTGATGTTTCCTTTTATTAATACTTTTTAGCACATAAATTTATACAATTGATGATAAATACATGGATTGGTATCAGAAATCCTCACACAAAATCATAACATTTCAAAATATATCGACTATAGAGAATTATTCTTGTATTTTTTCTGGTTTCTCGTGATCTATAAAATGAATTTTTTCTATGTAAAACACCTATTTTTTACCCTATCTTTAAAAAATAGTAACACTAGATATGTGGTTCATTATTGCCTGTATTTTATTCTCTAATTGAACCATTTTATGCCTATTGTGATTTTCTTAAAATAAAATTCATTTTATGATCTGGTTCTTATGGTATTGGATCAATTGCCACTATTTTTTTGTGATAAATCCCCTAAATATATTTATATTTATATTAAAAACACTAAACCTATTGTAAAATGTTTAATTTCTCCATTGAATACCTTTGTCCAACATTAGCTTCTATAGTGGCCAGTGCACTCAAATTTCCTGAATTTATGTTGGAGGTTAAGAGTCATTATTGATCATCAAGATCCCTTTGCAACATTTTGGCTTTACATTCAAGTTCTTAAATTATTTATAGGATATCATTCACATATTTTTTTCAAGACATCAATAATCTAGGATAGTTCTATAATTTTGATATTGATACCAACTTATGTTCTCGAACTTCCATAATTTCCATATTTGAGCCTCTAAGATTCAACATTAAAATCAAAATTATTTTATTATTATTTCTTTATATAGATCTTTTATTCACATAACACTCCATTTTCATTCTTAGTTTTGACCCTCTAAATGTCAAATTCTTTAAGAGAATTATCAAGTTTAGCTTCATGTCAACATTTCCCTCAATTCTAGTGCCTTTATCATTATTTTACTACACTGGTGGTTTATCTAAAACAACCACAAAGAAATATTCACTGAGGTATCTACAGTCCCTGACCTCCTGTAGTTATATATTATTTGATCACTCAAATTATTGAGATAATAAGTTCTTCTTATTGAAGAATTTATGATGTTGTATCCTTTTGATTTTTATGCCTTCAAATTTTTATCCACAGTTTCTTCTACTTCCTCATTATCTCAAAATGTATTTTGATACCTTGTAGTGTGATGAAAAATTTTACCACACTAGAAATGGGAAAGTAGAAACTTTCCTTTTAATTTATCTTTTCTTCTTTTATTATTATAAGAAAGAAAGGATATCACCTCATTAACTTTTCTATCCTCCAGATCATGTCTCAATGAGATTATATTCATAGCCTTAAATGATACCACATGAAAATTTTCTTTTGAAAAATACTAATTATCATGGTTTCTCATTTCATATGAAATTAGAGTGCTATAAAGGAAGTCCAAAATCACCTCCTTTAGGTCCTTTTCTTCTATCACTGGCACTTTTACATTGAAATGCGGTGAAAATATTCTCAAGATTCTTTTTATGATTTTGATATTATCAAGGATCTTTCCATGTATACACATATCTTCCATGAGAATGTTCACCTAATCCATTAATGTATCAACTATATCATAAGATCCCATATTTAAGTCTTCATATTTATTCCACAACACATGAAACTTTTCCTCTCAAACTTTGGAATCACTTCCATAGTTGTTAAGAATATTTTCTTAAATGGCGTGATAGGTTTTTCAAGTCATCAATATTTTATAGATGGGATTGTCTAAGGATCCCAAAAATGTGTTAATTTTATTTATATAAACATCCAACTACCCTTGATCCCTATATAATATAGCTTCACTCTACATGAAAGTTGAGTTCCCATGCATAGGAACCATGTACACATCCATTACCAATGATCCAAACTATTGTTAAATTTAATTTCCATAACTATAATTTTCTACCTTCAAAGATTGGTATTCACTTGTGGTTTAAAATTTATTCCATAACTTTAGATAGAGAAAATTCCACTTAAAACCTTCATTTTTATACCACTTTTTAGTGATAAAATAGGTTAGTACCCTAGGGAGTGAATCTGGGTATGTCAATTTTAAATTATCTCTTGATAATGATCATGTCCCACATTTTTTAGGGACTATTATATCCCTATAATAGATGATATGATGAAATAATAAAAGTAAAAGAGATACACAATATTTTTTACTTGGTTCACCCAAATGAGAAAATCTAAGGAGCATGCATGGAAATATGTCTATGCACCTAAAGCACTAATATCATTACTTTAGTTATAATTTATGGAGAAACCGCACTGAACCTCCTAGTTTACAACCTTAAATGAAATATGAATAACTATTATTCCTATAGGATTAAAATTAATATTCCCATAGTAATCACCTTCTTCATCATGAATTTTGGATGATAATTACACAAATAATTATGTTACAAACAATACAAATTTCAAAAAAAAAATACAGTGAGTTTAACTTCTATAACTTCTCCTTTATTTTAATATTTATGGTTTAAGCCTATAATTTTTCTTATATTATATTTAATTTATAAAACCCCATCTCTATTTTCTTCTTTTTTCAACTTTTTAGTGTGATCCTAGAATACTTCTTCCTTTTCAACTTGGGTCTGGAATCTATCTCTTCCAGTTCTGTCCTCCCGAATAACCCCCTACAAGATTATTTTATTCCTATTTTTAATATTTCATGCATTGAGTTTCTACATGAGAAATATTTATATATTTTAATATGGAAACTTTATTTTTGATCTCAGTCACAATTATTTTAATTTAAACTCCCATGATTCTTGGAATTTGATTATACAAAAATTCACACGCTTCTTAATATTTGACTCAATTATTAATTTCAATATATGATTGACAATAATACCATGCATAATTATATTCATGATGTGATTTCCTCACCTATGGTGTGATTTAGAATCCAAAAAATCTATAAAGATACTCCATTTAAATCACTTGATAATACTGAAGTAATCCTCATTTATTTCAAGTGTGCTCTTCTCCACTTGCAACAGTCACAATAATATCACATTTTAATGATTAAGAAAATATCTAGTAGACTGCTATAATGCAAACTCCTCAAAATTAAACTATGTAAATTACTCTTATGAAGTTATGATATGACTTTTATGAAGTCATCATTAAATCTTAAAAAATCTTCATCTACTCTTATAAAGTACCTGATGACTCTTATGAGCTTCAAGATTACTCTTATGATGTATTAGATTACCCTTTTAAAGCTATATATTACCCTTTTTAAGTCTACAATTATTATTTTCAAGTCTATAATTACTCTTCCAAAGTCACATTGTACCCTTCAAATGTCTAACATTACTCCACAAAACTCTCAGAGTACCCTTATGAAATCATAAATGACTCTTAAAATGTATAATAAGTTTTTTTCTTATTTTATATTAACACTCACTACTGGAAAAGTAGGCTATACCAACGGTTTATAACCATTGATATAGGCTGGAAAACCGTTGGTATAGGGTATACCAACGGTTTTCCAAACCGTTGGCTAGTAAGGCGTGGGGAAAGCCCTTTACCAACGGTTTCATTTAAATCGTTGGTATAGGTGCTTGAGAATTCTAGAAAACAATTTACCAACGGTTCTCAACTCTTGGTACAACTTTTTCCAGAATTCTCGAAAAACTTCTACCAACGGTTCTGAACCGTTGGTATATGTTTTTCCAGATTTCTGGAAAAGCTTTACCAATAGCTGTAAACCGTTGGTATAAGTTTTTCCAGATTTTTGGAAAAAGCTTTACCAACGGTTCACAACCGTTGGTAAAGAGTTTCCCAAAACTGCTGCACAGCAGCGCCCAGAAGCCCCCCAGAAGCTACACCTGCATAAAAAAATAGTGCACAACAGCCCTCCAGTATACCCTCCACTATACACCTCCATAAAAAATATCACAAAAGCCACATACAGACTTCAAACTGTATAAAAAACACCTAAAATATCCCAAAAAAACACATATGACAACAATCATCCGGTGGTAATTCACCTCACCCATCAAATTCTAATAGGCAGAATAGTTTGATAAATATCTATTAGAGTTTAATAAGACATTCAAATTGACTCAAATCCCATTTTTTTTGTGATACTAGGTTTGGGTATGTAATGATTTGTGATGAATTTTGCATTGAACTTGTATTGTTTATAATATATGGCGAAAAGATATTTTCTTAGGAGTCTCATCACTTATGACCCCATGAGTGAAACTACCAAACTCATGAAAACGAGTCGTTGATGAGTGTAAATTTCAGTTGTATTCACTTAAAATGATTTCCTTTTGAAATAAAAGAGAGACATTGAGTGGTTTCATCTACACCGCGCCTCAGATTGAGGTGGAGTTTACTCGTGCACATCACAAATGACCCATGGATACATGTCCTAAAGTTTCAATATTTTCCGAATGCCTTTGGTCTATTTTCCGTATGTCAGTTGTTGTTTTAACTTAAACTGTTTTCCATTTCAAAGAAAAGTGAAACACTTTGAGTGGTTCCGGCCACACCGTGCCTTGGATTGAGGTGGGGTTGACTCGTACACGTCACAAATGACCCATGGATCATTTTCTTAAAGTTTCAATAGAATCCGAAAGCGTTTGGTCAGTTTTCCGTATGTCGTTTTTTTACTTAAAAGCGCATCCATTTTAAACAAAAGAAAGACACTTTGAGTGGTGTCGGACACACCGCGCCTCAGATTGAGGCGGGGTTGACTCATACACATCACAAATGACCAATGGATACATGTCCTAAAGTATCAATAGTATCCGAATGTGTTTGGTCAGTTTTCCGTATGTGGTTTTTTTACTTAAAAGCGCATCCATTTTAAACAAAAGAAAGACACTTTGAGTAGTCCCGGCTACACCGGCCCGCGGATTGAGGCGGGGTTGACTCTTACATGTCACATATGACCCATGGATACATGTCCTAAAGTATCAATAGTATCTGAATGCCTTTGGTCCGTTTTCCGTATGTCAGTTGTTGTTTTAACTTAAACCGTTGTCCATTTCAAAGAAAAGTGACAAACTTTGAGTGGTTCCGGCCACACCGGCCCTCGTATTGAGGCGAGGTTGACTCGTACACGTCACATATGACTCATGGATCATTGTCCTAAAGTTTCAATAGAATCCGAATGCGTTTGGTCAGTTTTCCGTATGCAAGTTATTGTTTTCACTTAAAATCCTGTCCATTTCAAATAAACGTTAGACACTTTGAGTGGTGTCGGCCACACCGCACCTTGGATTGAGGTGGGGTTGACTCGTACACGTCAAAAATGACCCATAAATCATTTTCTTAAAGTTTCAACAGAATCCGAAAGTGTTTGGTTGATTTTCCGTATGTCGTTTATTTTACTTAAAAGCGCATCCATTTTAAACAAAAGAAAGAAACTTTGAGTGGTACCGGCCACACCGGCCCTCGGATTGAGAAGGGGTTGACTTGTACACATCACATATGACCCATGGATTGTTGGCCTATAGTTTAAACAAAATCGGAATGTGTTTGGTTGGTTTTTGGTATGTTAGTTATTGTTTTAACTTAATCTGGTGTTCATTTCAAAGAAAAGTTAGACACTTTGAGTGGTACCGGTCACACTGCACCTCGAATTGAGGCGGGGTTGACTCATACACATCACATATGACCCATGGATCGTTGTCCTAAAGTTTCAACAGAATCTGAATGCGTTTGGTCAGTTTTCCGTATGTCAGTTGTTATTTTAACATAAATTGTTGTCCATTTCAAAGAAAAGTTAGACACTTTGAGTGGTGTCGGCCACACTGCGCCTCGGATTGAGGCGGGGTTGACTCATACACGTCAAAAATGACCCATGGATACATGTCCTAAAGTATCAACAGTATCCGAGTACGTTTGGTCAGTTTTCCATATGTGGTTTTTTTACTTAAAAGTGCATCCATTTTAAACAAAAGAAAGACACTTTGAGTGGTACCAGCCACACCGACCCTCGGATTGAGGAGGTATTGACTCCTACATGTCACAAATGACCCGTAGATATATGTATTTAATTATAAACAGTATCTGAATGCCTTTGGTCCGTTTACCATATGTCAGTTGTTGTTTTAACTTAAACAGTTGTCCATTTTAAAGAAAAGTGACACACTTTGAGTGGTCCCGGCCACACCGGCCCTTAGATTGAGGAGGGGTTGACTCGTACATGTCACATATGACCCATGGATATATGTCCTAAAGTATAAACAGTATCTGAATGCCTTTGGTCCATTTTCCGTATGTCAATTGTTGTTTTAACTTAAACTGTTGTCCATTTCAAAGAAAAGTGACACACTTTGAGTGGTCCCGGCCACACCGGCCCTTGGATTGAGGCGGGGTTGACTCGTACACGTCACATATGACCCATGGATCATTGTCCTAAATTTTCAATAGAATCCGAATGCGTTTGGTTGTTTTTTCGTATGCCAGTTGTTGTTTTAACTTAAATCATTGTTCATTTCAAAGAAAAGTGACAAACTTTGAGTGGTCCCGGCCACATCAGCCCTCAGATTGAGGCGGGGTTGACTTGTACACACCACATATGACCCATGGATCATTTTCCTAAAGTTTCAATAGAATCCTAATGCACTTGGTCGGTTTTCCGTATGCAAGTTGTTTTTTTCACTTAAAATCCTGTCCATTTCAAATAAAAGTTAGACACTTTGAGTGGTGTCGGCCACACCATGCCTTGGATTGAGGTGGGGTTGACTCGTACACGTCACAAATTACCCATAAAATCATTTTATTAAAGTTTCAATAGAATCCGAAAGTGTTTGGTCAGTTTTTCGTATGTCGTTTTTTTTTACTTAAAAGCGCATCCATTTTAAACAAAAGAAAGACACTTTGAGTGGTACCGGCCACACCGGCCCTCGGATTGAGGCGGGGTTGACTCGTACACGTCACAAATGACCCATGTATACATTTCCTAAAGTATCAACAGTATCCAAGTGCGTTTGGTCAGTTTTCCATATGTGGTTTTTTTTTACTTAAAAGCGCATCCATTTTAAACAAAAGAAAGACACTTTGAGTGGTACCGGCCACACCGGCCCTCGGATTGAGGCGGGGTTGACTCATACACGTCAAAAATGACCCATGTATACATGTCCTAAAGTATCAATAGTATCCTAGTGCATTTGGTTAGTTTTCTATATGTGGTTTTTTTACTTAAAAGCGCATCCATTTTAAACAAAAGAAAGACACTTTGAGTGGTACCGGCCACACCGGCCCTCGGATTGAGGCAGGGTTGACTCCTACACATCACAAATGACCCATGGATACTTTTACTAAAGTATAAACAGTATCTGAATGCCTTTGGTCTATTTTCCGTATGTCAGTTGTTGTTTTAACTTAAACTGTTGTCCATTTCAAAGAAATGTGACACACTTTGAGTGGTCCCGGCCACATAGGCCCTCGGATTGAGTCGTGTTTGACTCTTACACGTCACATATGACCCATGGATCATTGTCCTAAAGTTTCAACAGAATCCGAATGCGTTTGGTTGGTTTTCCGTATGTCAGTTGTTGTTTTAACTTAAACCGTTGTCCATTTCAAAGAAAAGTGACAAACTTTGAGTGGTCCTGGCCACACCGGCCCTCAGATTGAGGTGGGGTTGACTCGTAAACGTCAAAAATGACCCATGGATCGTTTTAATACAGTTTCAATAGAATCTGAATGCTTTTGGTCGGTTTTCCGTATGTCAGTTGATGTTTTAACTTAAACTGTTGTCCATATTAAAGAAAAGATAGACACTTTGAGTGGTGTCGGCCACACCACGCCTCGGATTGAGGTGGGGTTGACTCGTACACGTCACAAATGACCTATGGATACATTTCCTAAAGTATCAACAATATCCGAGTTCATTTGGTCAGTTTTTCGTATGTGGTTTTTTTTTACTTAAAAGCGCATCCATTTTAAACAAAAGAAAGACACTTTGAGTGGTCCCAGCCACAATGGCCCTCGGATTTAGGCGGGGTTGACTCGTACACGTCACATATGACCCATGGATACATTTCCTAAAGTATCAACAGTATCCAAATGTATTTGGTCGGTTTTCCGTATACCAGTTGTTGTTTTCACTTAAAATCATGTCCATTTCAAATAAAAGTTAGACACTTTGAGTGGTGTTGGCCACACCGCTCCTCGGATTGAGGCGGGGTTGACTCCTACACGCCACAAATGACCCATGGATACATGTCCTAAAGTATAAACAGTATCTGAATGTGTTTGGTCCATTTTCCGTATGTGGTTTTTTTACTAAAAAACGCATCCATTTTAAACAAAAGAAAGACACTTTGAGTGGTACCGGCCACACCGGACCTTGGATTGAGGCGGGGTTGACTCGTACACATCACATATGACCCATGGATCATTGTCCTATAGTTTAAAAAGAATCCAAATGCGTTTGGTCTGTTTTCCGTATGCCAGTTGTAGTTTTCACTTAAAATCCTGTCCATTTCAATTAAACGTTAGACACTTTGAGTGGTTCCGGCCACTACTTCCAAGCACATTTTGCATATCATCTTCCACATGCATAAAAATGAAATACATGGCTAACTAAGAAATCTAAGTAAAAAAATAGAAAAATGAGCATCACAGTACCAAGGAATACTAAAGTTCTATGTAGTAGACTAATCATACAATAAGAATCAAGTGCAAAAAACAGAATCTGAATGCAACGTCCCTATGAAGCAGAGGAAAACCCCAAAGTGGAAAACCATGTTCAAAAATAAAGAGTTATACAGAATTCAAAAATTTAATGGATCAATCTACCTCTGATCACCATCACCATTACTACTATCATCATCAGCCTCATCCTCACCGCCATCTCTGTCCTCATCGTCATCCTCGTCCTCGGCATCATCCTCGCCCTCGGCCCCATCCTCTCCCTCGGCCCCATCCTCTCCCTCGTTCACATCTTCATCCTCGCCCTCTTCCGCTTTAGCATCCTCATCATCACCAGGAACGTCATCATCTCGATCGCCACTAGAGTTGCCGCCTGGTGCATTAGATGATGCACCCATTGACGACATAAATGTCGAATAAGCCGCACTAGCCTCTGGTGGAAGTGATGAAGATAAAGCTCTCATCAGTTTCATAAATTCTCTATCTCTTGTTTGAACTTGTACTTCCAACTCTGTGACCCTTTTATCAGACTGTCTTGCATGCTCCTTGACCTGTTCCAACTCGGTGGTACTAGAATGGATACCTGGAGACGACCAATACCTCGTCGGGACTATATTTTTACTAGGTCGGCAGCGTACTCGACCAAAGTTCTCATCTCCCAAAACCTGATATAAATGATCGTGTGGCACAAAATTGTCAGGATCCTGGGAATCAAGAGCCTCTAAAGCAGCCTGTAAAAAATATTAATATATTATTAAATTTCAAATTAGATATTAAACTTTGAAATAAACAAATTAAAACTTACAATCTTCTCTTGGGTCGGTTCATTTACCGCAGTTCCATCTTTTTTTCTTCTACTCAAGCAGAACAATTTTGCTCGAGGGATACGTCCTTCAATATTCATTTTGTGCTTCTGTAATGACATTAAAACAATATAAAGTTAAAGTATAATCATATATTCATTGTTCAATAAATCACATAATTTAAGTAGGATCCAATAAAAAGGGAAAGTCCTAAAGAAAAATTATAAACAACTATATCGTACCTGCTGCCTCTCATGATCTGACATTGTTGTGTGCCCCAAAGTGTGGAGGTATTTCTTTGAATCAATGTTTTTTTTGTTTTTTTCAGAAGATTCATAAATAATGATTAATAATTAATAAGATTATATTAATACAAAATTTGAAAACTCTCATTTAAATAACTCAAATGAGATTAATACCTTAAATTTTGCAGTCGCCCAATGGGTAATCATTTGGCGATATTGCTCTATCGGTCAGTCATCCATGATATGTAATGTCTCTAACTCCATGCCCACTCTATCACACCAGCCAACATACAGCTCATGCTTATAAGCTCTCCAAATCTCTCCTAGCTCTTTTAAACGCACTGGTCGTGCACCTTCGTCATCAGGGAAGTTAAACTGAAGCTGAAACCAAATTGATTAGTTCATTTAAATACAAAAATATACTACATTAAATCCAATATATTTTTTACCCATATTTGTGCCCACGCATTATCCTTGACTTCAGGTGGCAGATGTCTCCAAGAGAGAGGGCTGACTGGAATGATATCGGAGTATTTGGCTAGCGTCTCCAAAAAACCCCGACATTGCTGCCCAGATTTCTCAATCATTTGTCCATCAACATTGTATTCTACCATCAACTGTGTCTGGCGGTTCCATACCACACACAAGCGAGTACGCCCCCTCCCCCGCCTCCTATCTTTAGATGAATATGTTATTAAAGAAAAATAATATCAATACAAGTTATAATAAAAATAAATTTTGGTATAAAAATTTGATAGAGTTATATAAATATACTTGTGGTAGTCAGATCAATGGGTGCAGAAGCTGAAGGAATATCCTGTACAGGTGGAGTGTCCCTCAGTGTATGCTCCTCAGCCATATACTGTGTCGCAGCAGGAGTCAAAGAAGGTGGAATATAATAACCTGGAGATAATGAACCAGAAGCAAAAGATGATGGCATAGACGTCTGGCCAGCTGGTAGTGTAAACATCGGAGGTCTAAATATATCATATGTCCCTGAAGACATGCCAGGATCAAAATAGGACATAGAAGATATGTCTGTGGTAGTGGATCATCTAACTCTCGCCCCACGAGCCCTCATACCACCAACCTCTCTACTGGGAGCAATATCAGGCTCCTCGTCAGATATCTGTCGTCTAGGGGGTGGATCCTGAAAAAAAGTTTGACAGAAAAGTAAACACATGATATTATAAGTTATTGAAATATTTATATTTGAAATAAAATACTCACAACAGGTATGAGTGGAGGAACAGCCATCTGTACCATGCGACGATTATTATCCGTCATCTTTTTCCACCGCCTCTCTTCATTGGGTGTCATTTCCTGCAATGAAAACAAATATGGAAGCAATTAGAAACAGATAACTAATGTGTAACCCAAAAAACAAAATATAGAAAAACCATTATGATAAAAAGAACATAATGAAACAGAAGATTTATGGTGTTATGAAGGTAAGTACTAGGATACACACTCTGAATGATGTAAGTGAAACATGTAGGTGAGAACACGACTGTATGATTCTATATATTTCCAACCACAACTTTGGGTTCACAATCAACTCTGACAATTGAGCTATTGGGGTCATCATAAGTAATAAACGGATTGCTTCCAATTGCAGTAGGGATAGTGTCAACTTCATCATCACCATCATCAAAAAAAATGTCTGGGATTTACTTCAATAATTACACCGAATTTAGGATGACGATGATCTTTGACATAAAAAACTTGTTTCACCATTGATGCCAATACATATGGTTCATCGGTGGCAAGAGTACGAGTCATGTCAATAACTCTAAATCCACAATCATCAATAAAGGTGCCTTGCCTCATCATTGAATCAAACCATTGACATTTCATCATCGTGACTCGACCATGTGAGTAATAATCCAAAATTATTATTTTCTCCACGACACCATAATAAGAAACATTTTCAGAACGAGGTCTAGTGTCCAATGAACTAGCATAACAGTCTGTTTTGGCAGTTAGCATAACACCATTATGCTATGTTCTCATGTTTCTTGCTCGTTCAGTGATAACAAATTTGTATCCATTGATCACAAGTGATTTACAAGCACGAACCATGGTATTTGGACCAAAATCCAAAGCTCTTATTTCCTCAGAAATAGAGTCTGTAGGAAAACTTGATACCTGAAATATAAACAAATAGTAAACTTAATTAAATATTATTTTTATTTAGTTATTACAAAAATATTTTTACCATCAATTTAAACCAAGCAGAAAACCCTTTGCTATGCAAAGTCTCCTTCTTTCTCAAAGATAAAGAACGATGCTTTCTATATATCAATTCTTTATGTTCCCTGTAGATAAAAATAATAATAGTTTAAAAAATATTTAAAATTACAAGAGATAAGATAAGAGATACATGTACAATTAACTTACTTTATATACTCATCGAACAAATCACAATTGAACAACACTGTGTGATGTGCCATCTCTCGCTCTTCAAGGCTTAATGTTGTCAATGTATATGATCCCGGAATTCCTCCTATCTAAGGAAGTGATGGAAAACAGGGTTCAATTTTCCCATACTGTTCTTCTTCATTTCTCATTGGTTTGTTTATTCTCGTAGTATGATCAAACAAATACATTGAGCAGAAATCCATACATTCTTGAGCCAAGTAACCGTTCACAATAGAACCTTCGGGATAATTCCTGTTCCGAACATATGATTTCAATGTGCACATGTTTCTTTCAATTGGATACATCCAACAGAAAGTAACGGGTCCTCCAAGAAGTATTTCGGTCGGAAGATGGACAGTCAGATGCAACATGCATGTAAAAAATGATGGAGGGAATATTTTATCTAACTCAAAAAAATTAATGGTGTCTCTGCCAACAGTTTTTGCACGAGGGATTTGGACAACCTCTTAGCACAAAGATCTCTAAAAAATAGCACAACCGAATAACTGAGAATCTAACATTATTGGACAAGAGATGATGGATTGCTATTGGAATCAACTCATGCAAAAGGAAGTGATAATCATGAGTCTTCAAAGATTTCAACTTCAACTCTTTTCTGTTGACCCGTTTTGATATATTTCTTGAATAGCCATCAGGAACTTTAATAGTCTCTAGCACTTCCAGAAATTGATTTTTTTCAGCAGGAGTCATCACATAAGAAGCACATGGAACTTGCCATTTACTTTCACTGATACAGATAGGATGCAATTCTGGTCTGATCCCCCAATCTACCAAGTCGCGCCGAGATCGTAAATCATCTTTTGTCTTCCCCTTGACATTTAGAAGAATCGAAAGCAACATTTCACATATATTCTTTTCAATGTGCATTATGTCTAAGCAATGACGTAACAAGTTGGTTGACCAATATGACAACTCAAAGAATATACTCTTCTTCTTCCAATTGTAACAGGTATCATTGGAAACATTTTTCCTCTTTCTAGATTTCATTACACTCTTCCCAAATGAATAACTGAAATCTTTCAATTCATTAAGCACATCAGTTCCAGACATATGCTGAGGTGGATCATCATTCTCCATGGCATTGTCAAATCTTCGACGATTGTTTCTATATGGATGGTTCATTGGCAAGAATCGTCGATGTCCCATAAAACTAAAACTACGATGATATTTCAGTCTTCTCGATCGAGTATTCTTCATACAAACAGGACATGACAATTTTCCTTTTGTGCTCCATCTAGACATCATTGCATAAGCAGGAAAATCATTGATAGTCCGCATAAGTGCAGCACACATCTGAAATATGTCTTTCGAACATGAATCGTATGTGGGCACACCCACATCCCAAAGAAGTTTCAACTCTTTTATTAAAGGTTGCATGTATACATCTATAACATTGCCAGGATCAGAAGGGCCAGATATCAGTATACTCAAGAAAGTGTAAGGATTTTTCATACACAACCAAGGGGGAAGGTTATAAATGTGTATGAAAACCGGCCATGTGCTGTGCGAAATAAGCATCTGCCCAAATGGATTAAAACCGTCACATGAAAGACCCAGTCTCACATTACGCACGTCGGCTGCAAATTCAGGATATCGAGCATCAAATCTCTGCCATGCAAATCCATCTGCAGGGTGAACCAACTCTTCATTATTCTTTTTTCTCTCGGTGTTATGCCATCGCATTTTTACGGATATTTCATCAGACATGAAAAGGTTCTGTAATCTGGGGATCAATGGAAAGTGCCACATTACTTTTTGTGGCACACGAGATGGTGTACCATCATCTTTTGGCTTCCATCAGGAGGTTCCAAATTTTATACAATCATTTCTTTCAGCAGTTTCCTCCCAAAATAAGCTGCAATCATTCAGGCAAGCATGAATTTTTTTTTGAGAATCCAAGTTCATCAACCAACTTCCATGCCATATAGTGGTTTGAGGGAATATCTGTATCATCTGGAAGTAAGTCCTTCAATAAGGTAAGAATGTAATCAATTGTAGTATTTGAAATCCCATACACAGTTTTCCCATGAAACAATCGGATTAAAAATTCCAACTTTTTCATTTTATCACATTGCCGATATACTAGAGTCGTCGCAGCATCATTCAATTTTTTCACCCTATCAACATCATCATTTTCATTGGACGCATCATGTGTGCTTGTATTGAAATTTTGTTGGCTGGACATCCTTTCCTTATCATGATGTTGAATAAATGAAAACTGATCATATATCAAACTCTCCAATTCAGTCCTATCATTTGGATCATCAACATTTTGAGATTCCATTTTCTCTCCATTGTGATACCACACATAATAATCTGTTTGAAAACCATATTTGGTTATATGATAGCTAACTGCTTCACGACTCAACCAAGGTCTTCCAACACAATTAAAACATGGGCAGTGTATGCGACCACTATCTGAAGCCTTGTCAAATGCAAAATCTATAAAGCTGTTCAAATTATTATGAAAATCGGCTGAAATCCGATCAGTTTCGTACATCCAACTTCTATCCATTCTGTAAAAAAATCGCAATAAGTCATTTCAAAGAAATTCAATAATATTAAAGTTTAATCAAAAAAATATTTACGGAAATGAAAATTGTTTACTCTATATAAAAGCATAACTGACACATTACTCTATATGAGAATCATATTAAGAAATACAACAAAATATAGTGTATATATGAAAATAAGATATAAAATTTCTAATGCCTATATTCACGAATTGACCAGTAAGATATTGGAAGTGGATCAAGGAATACATAATCCTTAAGGGTCTTGTTGGGAGTATATGAGTTTTATACTTTAACTTCTTCAAGTAGATCAGGATGAGGAGTAGGATGAGGATCATGGGAGTGGTGGGACTGTCCATGGGGGGTGTGGCGTGTCTAGGGGGTGCAGGGTGTCTAGGGGGTGGTGGGGCCATCCGGGGGGTCGGAGGTGTCCATGGGGTGGGGGGCTGTCTAGGGGGGTCGGGGTGTACAGGTGGGCGGGCTGTCCGTGGGGGTGGTCAGGTTGTCCAAGGGGGTCGGGGTGTATAGGTATATTTATATGAAAAGAATACCCCCACAATAATCATGCAGCCCTGTCATTAGTCTAAACCCCTAGAACACATAAAATAAGCTAGTATGAACATTTACTAAAATATTTAGCACCATACGAATGAAAATACAATCTAAATATAGTTTGAGAGGATATAATGGTGTGTGTGAAAAAAATGATATTAAATCAATTTAAATGAATATGGAACAAATGAGGGTTTATAATACACTAAGAGTACCTCAAACAATCCAAAACCACTATAGCACCACCCCCTTGGATAGCCCGCCCACCCCCCTCGACACCCCTTCTCCCTATGGACAGCCCCCACCCCCTTGGATAGCCCGCCCACCCCCCTGGACACCCATACCCCCCGTGGACAGCCCACCCACCCCCCTGGACAGCCCGCCCACCCCTCCTTGACAGCCCGACCACCCCCGTGGACAGCCCGTCCACCCTTGTGGGCAGCCCGCCCACCCCCGTACCCCCCTGGACACCCCGTACCCCCCCGGGATAGCACCGCCCACCCTCCCAAACAGCCCACACCCCCTCCCCTGTAACCCCACCACCACCACCTAGACATACCAACCCCCCTGGACACCCCACACACCCCTCCCCCACCAGGACACCCCACCCAGACCCCCAGGACAGCCCACACCCCCTGGACAGCCCCGCCCACCCCCGTGGACAGCCTTTCCCACCCCCATGGACAGCCCCACCCACCCCCGTGGACAACCCACCCACCCCTGTGGACACCCCCTACCCCCTAGACAGCCCAACCACCCACGTAGAGAGCCCACCCACCCCCTCGACACCCCTTCTCCCTATGGACAGCCCCCACCCCCTTGGATAGCCCGCCCACCCCCTGGACACCCCTACCCCCTTTGGCCAGCCCACCCACCCCCCCCCCCTGGATAGCCCGTCCACCCCTCCTTGACAGCTCGGCCACCCCCGTGGACAGCCCGTCCACCCTTGTGGACAGCCCGCCCACCCCTGTACCCCCTGGACACCCCGTACCCCCACTGGAAAGCCCTGCCCACCCTCCCAAACAGCCCACACCCCCTTCCCTGCAACCCCACCACCACCACCTAGACATACCACCCCACCTGGACACCCCACACACCCCTCCCCCACCAGGACACCCCACCCAAACCCCCAGGACAGCCCACACCCCCTGGACAGCCCCGCCCACCCCCGTGGACACCCCCTACCCCCTAGACAGCCCATCCACCCCCGTGGACAGCCCACCCACCCCCCTCGACACCCCTTCTCCCTATGGACAGCCCCCACCCCTTGGATAGCCCACCCACCCCCTGGACACCCCTACCCCCCGTGGCCAGCCCACCCACCCCCCCTGGACAGCCCGCCCACCCTTCCTTGACAGCCCAGCCACCCCCGTGGACAGCCCGTCCACCGTTGTGGACAGCCCGCCCACTCCCGTACCCCCCTGGACACCCCGTACCCCCCTGGACAGCCCCGCCCACCCTCCCAAACAGCCCACACCCCCCTCCCCTGCAACCCCACCACCACCACCTAGACATACCACCCCCCCTGGACACCCCACACACCCCTCCCCCACCAGGACACCCCACCCAGACCCCCAGGACAGCCCACACCCCCTAGACAGCCCCGCCCACCCCCGTAGACAGCCTTTCCCAC
Organism: Viscum album; assembly: GCA_963277665.1. Taxonomy (NCBI): domain Eukaryota; kingdom Viridiplantae; phylum Streptophyta; class Magnoliopsida; order Santalales; family Viscaceae; genus Viscum; species Viscum album. Next base: position 749,248,869 of record OY728132.1, on the reverse strand, counting down.
CCCCGTGGACAGCCCCGCCCACCCCCTTGGACAACCCATCCACCGCCGTGGACACCCCCTACCCCCACAATCCATTATACAAAACATATCAAATTGGTTTGAACACAATCCATAATTCCCACAATCCATTATCCAAAACATGTAAACATTCACGATAGCCTCCCCCAACTCTGATTTACATGTTTTGAACACTCTCCTTCCAAACATAGAATATAAAAACATTAAATAAGTCTTCACAAACACAAACAATATCCTATTTAGATATTAATTTCAATAATCAAGTAAACCACCAACACCTGGAAAAAATCTATTCATTAAAACAACTACAACAATATGGTTGAGATCAAATTTTACCTATTCGGATGGGGGTGTACCTGTTGGGATGGGGGGTGATGGTGTTCGGATGGGGGGTTCGTGAGAGAAGTGGAGCGAAAGAGATTCGGATGGGGTTCGCGAGAGCAGCGGAGCGAATAGATTAGGGCTCTGTCCGAATGGGGAGAGGAGATCGCGATCTGCAATTTGGGGAAAACCTTTGCCAACGGTTTATAAAAACCGTTGGCAAAGGCACACCTTTCCCAACGGTTCACTGGAACCGTTGGGAAATGTGTGAGTTTAGTACCCATTTCCCAACGGTTCCAGTGAACCGTTGGGAAAGGGTCCACCGAAATTCCCTTTGCCAATGGTTTAAATAAACCGTTGGCAAAAGCTCACTATACCAATGGATTAAATAAACCGTTGGTATTCTACCGTTGGGAAAAGACCAAATTCTAGTAGTGACTTTCAGTACTTTTATGAATATTATGAATTATTAATTAGGATATTTTATCAATCATTATTCAATATTAAAATAAATATAGAATGTCTATAATTCCACCTGAATGCTTCCAATATCCCCATCCTCAATGCAATGTGCTCCTAATAACTTCATAATTTTTTTGGAAGTTCCTTAAATAAAATTTTCAATGAAAAAATCCTAGAAATAAACCCAAGGTAATTTTTTCTAATATAAGGATCCATAATTATACTCTCACTTGTGATTACATGACCCAAGAAGGATACTTTTTTGTAGCCCAAATTCACAATTGTTGAACTTAGAATACAATGTATCCTTTCATAAGGCCTTTAGAAAAAACCCAAAATTCTCTTTATTTTCTTACTTGATCTTATAATATATAATAATATCATCAATAAAGACTTAAAAAAATTTATGAAGGTAATATCTAAAGATTATATTTATCATATCTATAAATATTGTAATGTAATTTTTATATCTGAAAGGAATCACTATGACTTCATAGTGTCTATATCTTGTGTGTAAATCTATCTTGGGTATATATTATCTATTTAACCTTAATTTATGGTATCCCAATCAAATATCCACATTTGAGAAGTATTAATGCCCTATAAGTTGACCCAAAATATCATCAATGTATGGTATATGATAATATTTCTTGATCATTGTTTTGTTGAGTTCATGATAATCCATAAAAAGTTGAATTGATCCATCATTCTTATTGAAAAAGTGGATTGGTGCACCCCATGGTTAATCAATTAGGCATATAAAACCCTTATCCATATTCTCTTGAAGTTTCTTATTCATTTCTTCCAATGCAATGGGGTTCATTATATAAATAAACTTTGATGTTAGCATATAACCTTGTGTGAGTTCAATTGAAAACTCAACCTCATGTTCTAGTGGAAGATCTGAAAGTTCATTAGAAAATCCATCAATATAATCTCGTATAATTGTAATTTTTAAAAATATTGAGTTCCAATCAAACCATTTGAGAAAATTATCCCTCATTTGTAGGTATCAAGACTCATATTAAGGAATTTGTTTCCAGAGTAAGTTCATAATAATTCTTTCATTGATATTATTTAATGGGATAAGTTGGGATATGAAATAAGATTTACATATCCTAAAAATTGGTATTAGATCTATCCAGTTAGAGCCAATACGTGATCAATATCACATAAAATTACACTAATGGGTGAAGAACTATATCTATGCGAAGTATATTCTCACAAACCTTGATTGAAGAATATTTATATACCTTTGATTCTATCATCATACCACGAGGTTTTTTCATTGATAATTCAATATCCAATGTTAGAGGCAGTGAGTCAAAATTATTAGAAACCCTCAATGATATGAAAGGATGTGAAGAACAAGAATCAAATAATACATTCACCACTTCATTATCATGGTATAATTCAGCAGTAGTGTGTGTATTGGTTCTTCCTTATTCCTTTGGTCTTAGAAGTTTAATATGTATATTATCTTTGTTATCCATTGGATTGGGGTATTGATTTTTATCTTTAAATTTTAATAATTTAATTATCGGTGGTGTATTAGTTGGTACCTTCTCCTCATCCGTTGTGTTCATGGGACACTTTATATTTCTTCAACAGTTGCGTGCATGGTGGATTTCTTTACCACTTTTAAAACATTTTCCTGATCCTTTGAGGTAATTATCCAAGTTCTTCTTCCCATATTTTTTTTACATATATGGGGTTGATGTTTATTTACTCCATGTGATTTATAATTTTAGTTTCCATGAAACTCTATTTTATTTTTCTTGTCCAAATCCATTGTAATAATGAGAGTTTTAATTTTTATTTATACCTTAAGTGTACATAAGAAATTTTTTTCACAAATACTAAAGTATTTTATAGTTAATTAATTTTTAATATTGTTTTTAGTTTACTAAAGAAATTATTGACCTTGATTTTAGGGTTAATAAAAAATTGAAGGCATATATTGTGTCTTGTGAAATTTACTTCATAGGTACCAATGGATTCATCCTCCTTTTGTTTTGGATTTAGTAATTCTCTCCCCATTTTCATGTAAAGAGTTTGGGGAAAATATTTAGTGAATAATTTTTTCTTAAAAACCCCCATTACATCTATTTAACTTATTTATTTTTCATTTTATTCTTAATGAGGGTAAACCATTGGTCAAATTCACCTTCCAAATGATAAATGGATAAAATAACCTTTTCATGCTCTGAGCTTTAGAGAATGAAAAATTTATTTTCTATTACATTGATCCATTTATTGGTAATTACTTGATTGGAAGGACCACTAAAAAAGGGTTGATTTTTTATCATTAAGGGATCAATATAGAGTTGTTCCTTCATTTAAATGCTTAGAATTTCAACATTTTTTGTTTTATTATTCATAGATTGAGAAAGATGGGTGAGCATCACCATGCGATTTTGTACTCAAACACCTATTTGATTTAGTTGCTTGTAGTGAAAATCACTAAATTTTCCTTTATACCTATTTTTAATTAGGTTCCTTCTAAATCTATACACTACTAAAAAGGGTTAAAATGATTAATAAAAAATAATATAATCACATAATCAAATAATTTAACCATATGAAAATTCAATATCATGATGTCTTACTATATGACACATTCATCATAACCTAAGATACTTTTAGTTCAACCTAGGTTACATTAAGTTGGGTTACCTTATAATTATTATCCTAATCCCCCAAAATAACTAAACCTCACTCTAATACCAATCAAGAAAACCCGATCATAACAAACATATATTTTACATCAATTGCATAATTTGAACATTTCATATCATAAAAAGATGCAAGATCCTAAAACCGAAATGTTTAGTGTATTTGAAAATTATCCACATAAATGTATTATTAGATTATATTTATTCAATATATCCCAAAAAAATATCTATATATTACTTCCTATTAGACATATTATTGCATGAAGTTTCCTATAGAAAAAGAAAACATAATAATGGGTGAGGTCAAATGCTCAGTAAGGGCGAAACTTACTAACGAACCATAATGGGGTAGATCATAAATAGGTGAGGAAACATGATCATGGGAGAAATAAATAATTAAAAATTACATGGGATTATATGAGTTAATTATAAGATAATTAACATAATCATATATCATTAAATAAGGATATATAAACTCAAAGGGGTCATTATGTGAGCATAATAAACATTATGGCATGAAAATGTGGAAATATTGGGAAATAATCATGAGGTGTGAGGAATGATATAATCATGTGGAATAACATAGAAATTTATTTCATGAATAAGAATAGTGAATCATAACTTTTTTGAGAAAAACCAATCATTCCCATACATAAAGTTGTGACCAAACCCCATTCATGCCCACACATAAGGTTCTGATCAAACCACAGTCATGTCCATGCATAATATAAATATATCAAGAGATATAAAACATTAAAAAATGAATTAGAGTGATATAAAAAACAACCTATATCATAATCATAAAACTTATATATTTATTCCATATGCAATCAATCATACATATGTTAGTGTCTGAACTTTTAGAGATTGTTTGAACTTGGTCAAATTATTAGTTTAATAATTAGTTTTTTATGTTTTTTTAATTACTTTACCTCAAATTCAATTTATATTCTATTAATATTATGTTTTTGAGGTTTTTTAATTTTTTTCCTTTATGTAGATATTGATTTACACTTACGCAATAATTTTTTCAATTAGTGTACCTTTATGCAATATTAGTTTACCTATATGCAGCCTATAAGATTTTATTCTTACCTTTATAAATAACTAGTTATATGACTTTACATAGAATATATGTTTTTCTTATTACATTTATGAAAGTATTTTTTACCTTTATATGGATACTGGTCTTAATGTATTACCTTTACATAGGTTTAATTCTAGCTTTACACAATATATATAGTTTTCATTCTACCTTTATGAAACATGACAAACCAAAAAATTACCTTTACATAGCTTATGATTATTGATGGTTACCTTTAGAAGACTATGGTTTTCATTGATTCCTTTACACCTGATTCTTAAAATGTCTTTACATATACATTTTATATATCTATTTAACTCTATTTTCATGGAAGTTTTTTTCCCCACACAAGATCTAAATTGTTTTTTGAAGTGAAAAACATTGAATCTTCTTCAAATTATCAATGGTTGGATCATGATAAACATCAATTGTTCTAATTTACACTCTATTTATCTAGTATATTAATTTAACATGTTATAACAGGGATTATTTATAATATTTTAATACAATTTATTTTTTTACAGGTCTTCTAAAATGATTTTCAATGTTTTTTTGAAAATTCTTAACCCTTATGAAATTATTTTATAATTACAATAAAAATAGTAAAACCTTAACAAATTATTTTTGAAGTCCCATGAAAATAATAAACACTTATGAAAATATTTTCAAAGAATTACTATCAAGGCTTAAAGACATATGATGTTTTCAAATTATTATGATGAGAAAATTCATACAATCATTTTCAAAGTCTTATAAAAAATATTAAATTCATATGATATTTAATTTTTCATTTTTAATTTCATGTAGATACTATTTTTTCCATATATTTTAATATTTTGGATAATTGTATATTTATATGATTTATTATAAGTATTTTATGATTTTATAAGATTCATATAATTTCTAACAAAACTCTAGAAGTATTTTTGAATTTTTTAGAAAAGGATTAAGTATGGGATAATTATCCATATAAGTAAATGATATTTTATTGATACTATTATTATGAACTTGTGGATTACTATGATTTTACACCATGAAATACCCACATGATTAATATTTAATAAATAGGAACTTACCATTGATTTTATTTTTTGAACATAATTAAGAAGTTATATGATGGTCATTCGAATCAAAATGAGAATACATAGTATACTTATAGATTATTATAGATAGAGAATATGTGGGTGACATAACTTTTTATAAATCTTCATGACTATTGTTCCATTGTTGTATGATCATAAAATAACTTCAAAATTTATTCTTTTTATAAATTGATCAAAGAGATGCATTGATATTATGATCTTTTTCTCTTGTATTCTTCATTTTTTTTACTTTTTCATCATTGCATATATTTTTTGTGTTGTAAAAGTTAGTTTAAGATTTTCTATTTAAAATCACATTAGTTGTACCTCCTAACCAAAATTCATATCTTATAGGTTAGACAACCCAACTAAATGGAAGTTCTTCTAAGTTATAAGTCCTGAACTAAAGCTGTATTTTTTTTTCATTGTGCATTTGGGTAGGTAAAAGATAGGGTTTTTAAAATTTCATCACAACCTTAAAAAGTGAGGTTCTTAGTGGATACCATTATTCTCGTTGAGTAAAGAGGAGTGAAGAGTAGATACAGGATCTTGGTGATCTGAATTTTTTTAAAAATCCCATGTTATAATCTTTTATTTCCACTGTATTTTATTTTTAACACCACTATACTACAATTGATACCTAATTATCCTCATGATATTAGTTATGGAGTTCTAATTCATGAAAAACCACTAAAGAGTAAAGTTGAGGGTTGAACAGTGAAGGAAATTATTTAGCCTTGAACAAATAACCCAACAATTTGTTTTCTATTTCAATAGTAAACATTGATAATCCTTGTTCCTCATCTATTAAATGTTTTCTTTAATGTATTCTTATTCATACATGAATCCAGATAGTGTAGAGATAGGAAATTAGTAGCCAGTTATGGGAACCCACTTGGATTTTTTGAGTATCGATCCACCTACAACTGACTGAGAATTGAATACATCATCCAAAATGATTTTGGAACATTTTTGAGTCATCCTATAATATATTTTTAGCATGGAATATTTTTACAACATATACACTTCAAATAAATGAGAGATGTAACCAATATATAATTAGGATAGGTTGATGCTCGAGCTCTATTGGTGAATGTAATAAGTAATCTATAGCTTGATAGAATCTATAGTGAGAACCAAATCATTAAACAATTATTTGTTGTAAGTTATACACATGTTCCAAGAAATAAAACCAAGTAAGATAGAGAATAAAATCACCTCCACTAGTGAGTTGTTTCATCTCAACTACCAAGAAAATAGAATCTACCTAATGGAAGATATGGCCTAAGGTTGAAAATAAAATAGCTTTATAAACTATGTCAAAATTACTGTATTGTGTTTACAATAACAAAGATAGTGATTAGTATTATCTTAATGGTTCTTACAAAGAAGGATCCATAATCTAATTAAGTGTTAAACAACATCATTTTTTTAGGAAAATGAAATTATTTATTAAGTATTTTCCTGGTAAATACTTTCATTTTCAAAATTTTCTTTGAGTTCTAGTTATACTTGTCGGAAAATAAATAACAATTATAAGACAACATGATATTTGGTAATAAAACCCTAGAACCAATCATCATTTCTTTAATTTGATAAAAATACACTTCTTTGAGCTTTTTTCAATTTCTATGTATTTTAATCCAATAAAGTCACCCCCTTTTTATAATTATGATAAAGATAATTTGTCATCCATATCTAGAGGGAACCTATGGTTTCCACTATACTATATATATTATAAACTTTTGTTGATAGATTTTTTCACCACCCCACAATAGTTATATTGGATGTTACACCATAACTTAATAGAAGTATGTTTTATTATGTGAGTATATAACAGGTTGATGGTTAAAAAGTTGGATCAATTACAAGTAGGAGTGTTGTAAAAGTGGGTTCCCTATACCCAACTTGAGAATTAGTCTCAATTTCTATGTCATGTATACAAATATTTGTACATGATGTTTTTCTAGAATAATAGTATCATTAATTTTGTGTAAACTATTTACATGGTAATTTCTATGGATTATTTATTATATCAAAAGGTTATAACAATTCCTATCTATATTGATAACTTCAAGATACTATGAAAATAATAATGATCATATGTCTTATGGTTTAAATATATCATTCTAAGGGGACATATATGTTTTCATTCTATTTGGTGTTGGGGATGTATAAGCATTGTGACTTATTCTCATGAAGTTATCACTTGGTGATCTCAATTAGAGGATATCAGAAGGACTAGCTCACCAATAATAACAACTTATATTTTAAGTGACATTGGATATTCCTATTTATGAGAATGTGTATTAGTCTCTTGGATTAATATCGTTATCAATGTGAATCATTTTAACATGTAATTTGAAACAAGATAACAACCATGACAGTTTATGTTTGGGTTGAGATAGTTCATTTAAGGTGTGTCATTAGTGTAATTTCATTAATTGAATGATCAATACTGGATTTTTCACATCATTATTTTGGAATAAAATATCTTTTTCCACTTGACTAGGATAGTAGTGCCATGGATAAATCCATTCCCATGGTAGAAAAAAGAAATTTTATCCAATACAGTCTACAAAAGATAAATAAAGAAAAGCGGCAATGATACAAAGTATGCATCCAATATTATAAGATATCACAATAAAAGAGATTATATTACATAGTAAGTGTTTGTAGGAGGTAGTTGTATCTATGAGTTATACTTATCTATTTAGAGGCCAATATTTGTTGTTATATAAAACTCTTTGTTTGTGAATATGACTCATTTCTATTTATATAAGTTCCTAGAGGGTTACAAAGTATATCCACAAGATCCACCAATTTGGATGAATTAGAGTTTATGAATAAGTGAACCCCATGTGTGGTGGGCGGTGAACTTAAAAGTGTGAATGATCACATGTAAATAAAAAATAAATTTAATAATAGTTTATTTGAGTTTATAATAATTGATATTGAATTTATTGTTTTAATTATCTCACAAGTTATTTACATGAATATGTGATAAATGTATTTTTTGAATAAATTATCATAAACACATAATTATATAAAATATTTAAAATATTTTTTTCGATCAGAATAATATTAGAATTTATTTATTTAGTTTTGAATTAATTTCTCAAGGTATTTTATAATATTATATAATTCTACATAATTGAAGGTGAGAAATTATATTTTTACAGTCAATAAATTATTTATTAAAAATTATTTAATATTTATGGGAGGAACGGGTCATGTTAATGAATTATAATTAATCATGTGACATTTAATAGTTTCTAAAGTAAGTGTTGAAATTAATTCAATTCTTATGATGATTTAATTATTTAATTTAAGGTGTTACAGGTTGGTTTTAGAGGTTTAACTTCTTTAAGGGATTAAGTGTAATTAAATGAAGTTTATTGTTTGGTATTTGAACTATTTTAGGGCCCAAATGAGTGGGGTGAGACTCTTGTATGAATTTGATATTCTCTTAATCTCTCTATCAAGTTTTAGAGAGATAAATTGATAGATGAATAAGGTTATATTGTTTAGCCTTCTAATAGTGAATCCTTATTCTTCATGTGATCAAACGAGCATCATGAAGCACTTTGATCTTCCATGATAACACCCAATAATAAAATAACAATGTTTTAGTGGCTATGGTGAATATAAGTATGAACTTCATGGATTCTCACTTGGATCATTATAGCTACGAAATATCAATGATGATCATATCACATCAACATTTAATGAAAAAATGAGGTACAATTTCATTTGTGTTCTTTAAACATAAATTAATTATACACAATCTATGGGTGAATCTAGGAGTTGGTATTATAGATCTAGTATTATAACATGGATCTAATAAAAAAAATTAAAATAATAATTTTTAAACTTTTACATGTGCACAGGTTTCTTCATATTAAACATTTGAATGCATTTGTTTAATTTTACCATATATTTTTATGATTTACTTACATGGAAAAGATTTAAATGCTAGCATTTAATATATATCACAACACTTATTATATTACCCTAAACTAGAATAAAATATGGATAAGAAAAAGGGGAATCATATCGCAATATCATATCTAATGATATTCCCAACCAAGGCATACAATATGCCTTTATATCATGAATGTCTTTTGAAATGATATCATTATATCATTTCATTTGACACGACCAATATACATCATATATATAATATGATTTAGGTAATATCTCCATTGATTATAGTTTTTTTTATGATAGTATTCAAATATCCTAAGTATTGAAAATTATAGTACATTACTTATTTTTAGGCATTAATATAGTTGGAAGGATAGGTTGACCTACAGAGAATGGTCCTTGTATTTTCAACCCTTAAAAAATAAAATTTTTACCCCAAAATATTGATAAATTGATCTTTTTACTAAAACCTAAAGCATGAAATGTAATAAAATGAGTTAAATTCATTATAACATGGATATTTCAAGGAATTAAGATATTGTCTCACATACTTGTTCATAATATCAAAGGATACCATGATTTTATTAAAAATAAAATTATATATAAATAAATAAGAGTAAAAACTCACTTTGTTCAATATTATTAATAAACTAAAACCATTTTTAGTAGTATTTATCAGTTAAAATGGTTAAAATATCAAGAATTTAATGACATCAATGAAAATAAAAAATTAGTTTTAGTTTCAATTATACCCTTACTGTAACACCCCAAGATTTCATAGTGTGTTATTTCTTCAAAATAATTCAATAACTTGCACTACACGCAACACCGAGTTCAATCACACCATGACTTACAAAAAAAAAGCATTAAAAGAGGTCATGAATAGCATTAACTACATTTTTCACTTTATATAATCCTTATAATTTTAGAATCCATATTATGAGTTTCTTAGTCATAATGCAAGAACAGATTCATTTTCAGTATTGCACTTTTATCAACTTTTAATAGTGAAACCTTTTTAAATACAATATTTCAAACTTTTTGACTAAATGGGGACATCAAAAAAAAAATTTAAAATGAAACATCCCAAGCTTACACGGTACGCTTTCCTTTGAATAAAACAGTAGCGTGTGTTGTATGCAACTTCGAGTTTTAACACACACCATAACTAATCAAACTAGCCGTTATGAATAGTAATACCTACTTTTTGAAATTATATATATTTTATATTTGAAAATGGACTTCATTTTTGGATTCGGAATATCAAAATTAGCCTAGGGTGAAATTTTGGTACATTTCGGATAACTTTAATATTTTGATGAATAGTGAAAATTACTATATTTTAATTAAAAACAACTTTTTTAATAAGAATAATTAATAGTAATAAATTATTAATTTTAGTAGTTTTAAAGTATATTTAGAATATATTTTTACCATTTAATATAATGTTGGTCATTGGACATAATTTTACAATTAAATCGAACATAAACAAGTGTCAATCTTTTGATAGTTATTACCTCTTAAAAACACGCTTTTTGTTTTGACAGCGGGAATTAATTTTAAATTAATTTCTGCCACTTCTGTGTTTTGAATTTAGAAAAATGTATTCCATATTTGGAATCAGGATGTTCAAATTGTGTAAATAGGTAACTTTTATTTTTACACATTTTGAATAATTACTGCGGTAAATATTTTATTTACCATGGTTAAAGGGTAAATCCGGTAAATAAGGGTTAAAAAAAATAATATTATAATAATACTAAATTACCCTAAAACGTGTCTTAACCCTATTGGTTGATACATGGTCGACCATGGGCATCTTTGGGTCTATTTTGGGACCCCATGGATCCACTTGTAAGTGATAATGACACTTTATTTTAATTAAGTCAAAATGAATACAAAAATGACACAAGCATATATCTTTTAGAACAACAATTTTTACATAGGGTTATACATGTTGGATTTTCGATTATAAATATTCATTAAAAAGATAAAAAGATTTCCTACATAATGATATTTTATTTATAATTTTTAGACATTAAATAAGTTATTTTATGTATGACACAATGATGATGCAGTAATTAATATAATAGTGAAAAATTAAAATAATTGATATTATAAATACCCAAATAAATATAATATGAAACTTTTAATGAATTAAACTAATTTTATAGGCTAATATGATATATTAGGATTGATTTAATGGACTTTGTTCGAAGTAATCAATCTGTTATGAGTTTCACAAAAATCAACTATTGAATAGTGTCAAAATTGACATAAAAGAGTTCTTAAAACAAATATTATATTATTAATTGATATTAAATTCCTAAAAATCTAAGGTTCGGCCAAGAGACTTATATTATGATAGGTTAATCATTAATGGACCACTTGGGGGACGCTTGGATGTATATAGTAAGTTTATTAACCATAATATATAAAATACAAAGAGACATTGTAAAAGTGAAACTAATTAACTTAGAGTTAATACTTAAAGATAAGGTTAATATAAGTACCCAAACCTGTCTAAATTCTATTGGATGAGTTGTTTTCGACCTATCCCCACCTCATCCTTTGAATAGTCAACTTTGGAGCCTTTAGAAACCGAATATGAATTTATTATAAATTAATATTTCTAGCTTTTCCAAAGGTGCCCCTCACCCCTCTTATAAAAGGGCACTCCTCCTTCTCATTTCTTCACACCTTAAAAGCCTTTTGGTTCGGCCAAACTCTGCCCAAATACTCTCCCAACATCCCTCAATACAACCTAGAGGCCTTAGTTTGATCAGAAAGCCAACCTAAGGAGCCCTTTTGATCAAATCAAAAGGAAGAACCCGAAGAAGAGGTAATGATTTCACCACCCTTTTCTAAGTTCATTTCTTCTTCCACTTCTTCTTCCTTTGTTCTTACCATTCTGAAATAATAACTCCAGTATCTCACATATACTGTGATGTTATTATAAATATGGTACAATCATATTCAGTATTCTATCCACCCTTTGAATAACATGTCACCATACGTGCGTACGTACGGTTTACCGTCTCCACGTCGTGGTGTAATTGTTATTCAATATAATATTATTTGGATGGGTATGATGATGATGTGTAACTCATGTAAATAATAAATATAACATGTTAATGATTCTGTATATATGATATACCATCCATTTATATATTATTTTAATATCAAAAGAATGATATTGTCGCTCGTGCGTACGTACGGACTACCGTCTCCACGAACGCGATGAGATTCATTCTCCATCGTATCCATTCAAGTATAATTATCATTTGATGATTTAAAAATGATGTTTAAGGACTGTATATCATTCTGGATATGAATAAGATACAACAACCATGGCTTATGTAGCAAAACATATAAAAGAAAATGAGTAAGTTAACTCCCGAAACGACGATAATTCTAAGATATTATTAACAAATCAATGTTAAAAGATCATATATGATATCATATTAATATATATGATTCTTGTATAATTTAATAACAACTATTTCACCATTATACAGGAGGTTAACCTACCCCAACCAAGGAAAAGTACAAGGTAAGGGTTATTTCACAATCTCTTCATTATCCGAGGTTGTTTATATGTAATAATCTACTGGGATCTCTTTATCATCCACATCCATGTTTCTTAAAAATGTATTTCAAAACATTTTTACTATTTACAAGAATATGGGTTAAAGTCATTTATACCTTTTTTTGACTTTTTATAAGAGGTTTATAAAGGAATCTTTCCGTCGTTTTCAAAACAAGGTCCTTTTTAACCTTTTCGACAGAATTGAGGTAAGAATGTTTTTTTTAACTTATACGGCGGGTGCGGTTATTTTACGCCGTTATAAAATCTTCAAAGCTTTCCTTACAAGATTATAAGAATATTTTCAAAGAAAATGTTTTATTTTATATGGATCTTAAATGATTTCAAAATAAAAGGAGATATTTCTTTAAAAAGAATTTTGATTTCATCTATGTCAACATCCTTTGATGGATTTTAAGATTATTTGAAGTTGATTTATTATGATACAAAACTTCTATATTGTATTGAAGGTTTTGTGATATGTTTGACTGTGGATGTGCTATTTTTATACCATTCATAGTTTATTGTGAAAGTATTGACATTTCGTATGCTAGTTTTAATACGAATGTTTATGTTATGTTTAAACCTTTTCATATGGGAATGCATTGGACTTAATAAGTGACGGGTGGAGCCCGCTATAGCTCCTCGATGCATCGGTAGGTCTCATGAGACAAACTAGTGTCTTGGCACAAGGCCTTGACAAAATATTATTTGTAGTCTTGGCACGAGGCCTTGGCTATGTGGTTATGATAGTCTGGCATTATGCATTCCAACATTATGAAAGTGGTTATTGATTTTTGCATGTGATTATTCGATTAGTAGAATATCCATGTGAATAAGTAAATGACATTATTTCATTTTACTTTTGCCATACTATGTTGAAGTTCAAGTTTAAAAGGCTTTTGTTTTAGTAATTCATTGCCTTAAATGTTTACGCTTATTTTGAATGTTCCGCTATATTGTTATCCTTACTGGGCATTTGAGCTCACCCCTTTTCTATGTTTTATTTTTCCCAGGTAGTGAAGATGTAAATTATGATTGACTTGCAGGGATATTATGAGGGGTTAATAGTGTGGATATGAAGACTTTGTTGTTGTAGTAGTTTTTCACTTTGAAATGTAATGTAAAACTTTATGTTTATATCTAGTGTTTCCAAGGCTACTAAACTAATCGGTCTTTCGAGATTTGATCTTTTTTGTGATCATGCCAATGTTACGAACTAATGCACCGACTCTGGGTAGCTGGGGTCGGGGCGTTACAGTTGGTATCAGAGGAAGTTTAGTACAAACCTTGGAAGCTAGATTTAGATAAACTCTGATTAGAGCACATAGACCTAAGATGAACTTTGAGGATTAGTATAGAAGAACTTCCTAGAATTTTGGTATTGTAGAGACTTTGTGAGTTTTCCGAGCAATACATCCCTGTCTGGATACGAGCAGGTAGAGGCGGCTCTGGCACAGATGTACCTAGGGGTAAAACCCGAAAACACCGCTTTGAGCTAGACTCGAACGGGAACTGGTGCACGACAACGGGCCTTGCTGCACTCTTGGTTACGACACTCCCGGGGGATATGCTTAGGATAACTCTCATTTTCTTTACAAATCATTATGAAGGGTTTATGAGTATATACTTCCTCAAAGAAAACATTTTTATGATTATGGATTATATCCATAATTAGTTCAATTTATGTTAAGTGTTTTATAAGTATGAGATTATGTATTTTGATTCATAAACTGATCTAGTTTATGCCATTGTTTAGAAATGGCGCCCAGTAGAAGGAATGAGAACTCCAGAAATACACATGATTCAAAGAGAAGGAAGGATCATATCTTTCATGGTCTTAAGCTAGAATTTATAAGAGAAATAGTCTCCCATGTATTATCATCATATGAAGAAATAATATCATGTGTTGATAAGATAAGTAAAGAGTTTACTGAGTCCTATGGCTTTGAAGGGAATCAAGAGAAGAAAAGGATGGAAGAGAGAAAGATGGATAAAGGGAAAAGGGAAAAGAAGAATTTTCCCATATGTGGTAACTGTGGAAAGAAACACCCTGGAACTTGCCTGAAAGGAATGGGAGTTTGTTATAAGTGTGGAGGAAAAGGGCACAAAGTACGTGACTGCAAGGGTAAGAAAATGGTTTCAAATGTAGAATGCTTCATTTGCAAGGAGTTTGGACACTATGCGAACCTATGTCCCAGTCATCAGACTATGCCACAAATGATGTTATTGGATAATAATCAAGTTATGATACTACCACAGATGAAGAGGAATGATTAGAGTTCTTATGTTGATTATGTCAATTGAGTGTTGTGTCAACAATGTACTTGTTATAATAATTATGGAGTATATAAGGATTGTACTGCAGTACTATTTCATTAAGGACTTGAGATTGTGTGGAACAAAGAAAAGTGACTCAATAGCAGGATAAATTTTTAGAAAATATATGGTTGAGAGAATGATAAATCATAACATAGTTCTGATACTGAGGTAGTGATTTTGGAATAATATGTGATTGTTTTGGATAAATTATATTGGATATTCTTGACTACCTTGAAGCTGATTAATGATTTGTATATTCCATCATTGATGGGGTTTAAGACATTTTTGGATTGATGAGGTATATCCAGCATTCTATATGGAATAAGGGAGCATGAATGTAATCAATAAAGATTATGGTAATTCAGGATGTTTCAGTGTATTAAAAGAATACATGATGAAGGTATTCATAAGCTATTACGGGATAAAAATGATCTATATTATGTTTACCTTCCTTATAAATGTTGGACTGTGAGTTTGGATAGAAGTATTTTGGATAGTTCTAGTTTGGATTATTTTGGATTACCATAAAAGGACAACCCGGAGGTCGGGCGGCAACCCGTCGCGTCCGGCAAGGCTGCGAGACTTGAACCCGCAACCGAAGGGCGACAAGGGTGTATCACCTACCACTGGCCCACGAGATGTCCTGGATTAAATAATGTAGTTTTTATTAAAAGATATTGTAGATGAATTATAAATTAATTTATTTTGGAACCCTATACGAATAGTGTAAATAGAATTTTTCTTACATTCTATTATCTTTTAGAGTGAAAGATGAGTTTGTGGTAGAAACTTATTAATGGATAAAACTCTAATTATAAAGTAAGTATATCTCCTTATGATCTTAGCCAATCTCATAAATAGATTCCTCAATATTAAGAAAAGCAACTTAGAACAAAAATGTTTTCCTAGATGGTACCTTAAATCATCACTAATTTATGGCTTTGGGATTGTTGGCCTTTTCATAGCCATGTTCTCTACCACTCTCCATCAGATAATTGATGGTTAGATTTCTCTTCCATATCCATATTTTCATAAATGGAACCCTAGTATGTGTTATTTTCGGTAATCTTCATACTTTCCACTCTTTGTTTTAAATAGAGGCCTCATTAATTCATTTTTCGATGTGGGATTTCAACTAAGATATTTTGAAACGTCAAAAATGTGTTATCCTAATATCCTATGTTTTGTTGAACCGATGGTATTTCAAATCATCATAGATTGATGAATTTAAGTACCTCAATTTTACACTTGTTTGTGATTGATGACCTCAATCACTACCTATAAATATTTACGTTTTTCCTCCAATTATATGTCTCTGATTGCCACCAATGTTCTCCTAATCAAGATCATAATTTGGTGGTGACCCTTTCATTTCTCTTTTCCACATATTAAGACTAAATTTTAGTAACCCAATTTCCGATGTGGGTTTTCCCACAAATATATTTTCTATTTTCAACCTTTTATTTTCTAAGAACAATTTCAAATTGCGAGGACGCAATTTATTGAAGGAGGGGAGAATGTAACACCCCAAGATTTCATAGTGTGTTATTTCTTCAAAATAATTCAATAACTTGCACTACACGCAACACCGAGTTCAATCACACCATGACTTACAAAAAAAAAATCATTAAAAGAGGTCATGAATAGCATTAACTACATTTTTCACTTTATATAATCCTTATAATTTTAGAATCCATATTATGAGTTTCTTAGTCATAATGCAAGAACAGATTCATTTTCAGTATTGCACTTTTATCAACTTTTAATAGTGAAACCTTTTTAAATACAATATTTCAAACTTTTTGACTAAATGGGGACATCAAAAAAAAAATTTAAAATGAAACATCCCAAGCTTACACGGTACGCTTTCCTTTGAATAAAACAGTAGCGTGTGTTGTACGCAACTTCGAGTTTTAACACACACCATAACTAATCAAACTAGCCGTTATGAATAGTAATACCTACTTTTTGAAATTATATATATTTTATATTTGAAAATGGACTTCATTTTTGGATTCGGAATATCAAAATTAGCCTAGGGTGAAATTTTGGTACATTTCGGATAACTTTCATATTTTGATGAATAGTGAAAATTACTATATTTTAATTAAAAACAACTTTTTTAATAAGAATAATTAATAGTAATAAATTATTAATTTTAGTAGTTTTAAAGTATATTTAGAATATATTTTTACCATTTAATATAATGTTGGTCATTGGACATAATTTTACAATTAAATCGAACATAAACAAGTGTCAATCTTTTGATAGTTATTACCTCTTAAAAACACGCTTTTTGTTTTGACAGCGGGAATTAATTTTAAATTAATTTCTTCCACTTCTGTGTTTTGAATTTAGAAAAATGTATTCCATATTTGGAATCAGTATGTTCAAATTGTGTAAATAGGTAACTTTTATTTTTACACATTTTGAATAATTACTGCGGTAAATATTTTATTTACCATGGTTAAAGGGTAAATCCGGTAAATAAGGGTTAAAAAAAATAATATTATAATAATACTAAATTACCCTAAAACGTGTCTTAACCCTATTGGTTGATACATGGTCGACCATGGGCATCTTTGGGTCTATTTTGGGACCCCATGGATCCACTTGTAAGTGATAATGACACTTTATTTTAATTAAGTCAAAATGAATACAAAAATGACACAAGCATATATCTTTTAGAACAACAATTTTTTACATAGGGTTATACATGTTGGATTTTCGATTATAAATATTCATTAGAAAGATAAAACGATTTCCTACATAATGATATTTTATTTATAATTTTTAGACATTAAATAAGTTATTTTATGTATGACACAATGATGATGCAGTAATTAATATAATAGTGAAAAATTAAAATAATTGATATTATAAATACCCAAATAAATATAATATGAAACTTTTAATGAATTAAACTAATTTTCTAGGCTAATATGATATATTATGATTGATTTAATGGACTTTGTTCGAAGTAATCAATCTGTTATGAGTTTCACAAAAATCAACTATTGAATAGTGTCAAAATTGACATAAAAGAGTTCTTAAAACAAATATTATATTATTAATTGATATTAAATTCCTAAAAATCTAAGGTTCGGCCAAGAGACTTATATTATGATAGGTTAATCATTAATGGACCACTTGGGGGACGCTTAGATGTATATAGTAAGTTTATTAACCATAATATATAAAATACAAAGAGACATTGTAAAAGTGAAACTAATTAACTTAGAGTTAATACTTAAAGATAAGGTTAATATAAGTACCCAAACCTGTCTAAATTCTATTGGATGAGTTGTTTTCGACCTATCCCCACCTCATCCTTTGAATAGTCAACTTTGGAGCCTTTAGAAACCGAATATGAATTTATTATAAATTAATATTTCTAGCTTTTCCAAAGGTGCCCCTCACCCCTCTTATAAAAGGGCACTCCTCCTTCTCGTTTCTTCACACCTTCAAAGCCTTTTGGTTCGGCCAAACTCTGCCCAAATACTCTCCCAACATCCCTCAATACAACCTAGAGGCCTTAGTTTGATCAGAAAGCCAACCTAAGGATCCCTTTTGATCAAATCAAAAGGAAGAACCCGAAGAAGAGGTAATGATTTCACCACCCTTTTCTAAGTTCATTTCTTCTTCCACTTCTTCTTCCTTTGTTCTTACCATTCTGAAATAATAACTCCAGTATCTCACATATACTGTGATGTTATTATAAATATGGTACAATCATATTCAGTATTCTATCCACCCTTTGAATAACATGTCACCATACGTGCGTACGTACGGCTTACCGTCTCCACGTCGTGGTGTAATTGTTATTCAATATAATATTATTTGGATGGGTATAATAATGATGTGTAACTCATGTAAATAATAAATATAACATGTTAATGATTCTGTATATATGATATACCATCCATTTATATATTATTTTAATATCAAAAGAATGATATTGTCGCTCGTGCGTACGTACGGACTACCGTCTCCACGAACGCGATGAGATTCATTCTCCATCGTATCCATTCAAGTATAATTATCATTTGATGATTTAAAAATGATGTTTAAGGACTGTATATCATTCTGGATATGAATAAGATACAACAACCATGGCTTATGTAACAAAACATATAAAAGAAAATGAGTAAGTTAACTCCCGAAACGACGATAATTCTAAGATATTATTAACAAATCAATGTTAAAAGATCATATATGATATCATATTAATATATATGATTCTTGTATAATTTAATAACAACTATTTCACCATTATACAGGAGGTTAACCTACCCCAACCAAGGAAAAGTGAAAGGTAAGGGTTATTTCACAATCTCTTCATTATCCGAGGTTGTTTATATGTAATAATCTACTGGGATCTCTTTATCATCCACATCCATGTTTCTTAAAAATGTATTTCAAAACATTTTTACTATTTACAAGAATATGGGTTAAAGTCATTTATACCTTTTTTTGACTTTTTATAAGAGGTTTATAAAGGAATCTTTCCGTCGTTTTCAAAACAAGGTCCTTTTTAACCTTTTCGACAGAATTGAGGTAAGAATGTTTTTTTTAACTTATACGGCGGGTGCGGTTATTTTACGCCGTTATAAAATCTTCAAAGCTTTCCTTACAAGATTATAAGAATATTTTCAAAGAAAATGTTTTATTTTATATGGATCTTAAATGATTTAAAAATAAAAGGAGATATTTCTTTAAAAAGAATTTTGATTTCATCTATGTCAACATCCTTTGATGGATTTTAAGATTATTTGAAGTTGATTTATTATGATACAAAACTTCTATATTGTATTGAAGGTTTTGTGATATGTTTGACTGTGGATGTGCTATTTTTATACCATTCATAGTTTATTGTGAAAGTATTGACATTTCGTATGCTAGTTTTAATACGAATGTTTATGTTATGTTTAAACCTTTTCATATGGGAATGCATTGGACTTAATAAGTGACGGGTGGAGCCCGCTATAGCTCCTCGATGCATCGGTAGGTCTCATGAGACAAACTAGTGTCTTGGAACAAGGCCTTGACAAAATATTATTTGTAGTCTTGGCACGAGGCCTTGGCTATGTGGTTATGATAGTCTGGCATTATGCATTCCAACATTATGAAAGTGGTTATTGATTTTTGCATGTGATTATTCGATTAGTAGAATATCCATGTGAATAAGTAAATGACATTATTTCATTTTACTTTTGCCATACTATGTTGAAGTTCAAGTTTAAAAGGCTTTTGTTTTAGTAATTCATTGCCTTAAATGTTTACGCTTATTTTGAATGTTCCGCTATATTGTTATCCTTACTGGGCATTTGAGCTCACCCCTTTTCTATGTTTTATTTTTCCCAGGTAGTGAAGATGTAAATTATGATTGACTTGCAGGGATATTATGAGGGGTTAATAGTGTGGATATGAAGACTTTGTTGTTGTAGTAGTTTTTCACTTTGAAATGTAATGTAAAACTTTATGTTTATATCTAGTGTTTCCAAGGCTACTAAACTAATCGGTCTTTCGAGATTTGATCTTTTTTGTGATCATGCCAATGTTACGAACTAATGCACCGACTCTGGGTAGCTGGGGTCGGGGTGTTACACTTACTTTATCTTTACCCCTTTAATCTTGTTATTAAATGTAGTTGTAGCTGTATTTATTAATTATGAGGAAATAAAAAACTCACTAAATTTTTATTTTTAATAAAATTAAGAACTTATAAAATATTTAATTAAAATATAGAAAAATAATTTTAATAATGAAAATAATAAAATTTTTATAATATATCAGGAAAGTTAGGGAATATCCTATTAACATTAACAACATATTATCTAATTATTCATAAGAAATCAAAAGATAATTAAATATTTAAATAAGATAAATTCTCTCCATAAATATAATACCTTAAAAACCTATTCCAGTATTGTTTATCTATTTGTTTTATTGTTATATTTTTTCTTCTTTATCCTTGGATTCCATTTCAGAACTCATTCACTATCTTCTAAATTCTATATTGATGTACTTGGATTTACTTTATTTTATCAAAGTCAAATTCATCAACTTTTGAAATATAGGTTCATTACACTTCAAATTTATCCATTTTAATGAAATTATAATGATGTATTATTGAATTGGAATGAATGTGTTTAATTTTTTTAGTTATTCACAAGATATTTTTTTCTATTAATTTGGAATTGTTCCATTAGTTGGGGGAAATTAGAACAACCTCATGCCAAAATGGATGGTTATTATGTGTTAGGTTTGGTGTGGGAACTATTTTTTGGGTTAAGTGTTTAAATATTTAAAATTTCATTTTCCAGAAGTCGCACTTGGTGGTACCCAGATGAAGATAGTACACCAACACCATGGGTCATCCGAATTCAGGTAGCTAAATTTAGTACATTAAAAGTAACAATGTCGATTGAAAAAAGTATGATTAAAGCCTCAAAGTTTCATGTTAGAAATTTTTTTATGAAAATGTGATTTCATCGGAAGGTGAATCTAGTGGAATAATATGAATGGATTCAATCTAGAGGATGTAAAATAATTGAATTTTTAGTGTGGAAATTACGGGGTAGATCTATCAATGCATGTACTTAGGGAAACAACCATCATTCTGGAGGATGAAATGAGTTGGATGGAAGTGGTAGCTTCAAGTAGTCGAACAAAAGTCTAGAGTAAGTGATGAATAGTGAGAATGTTCATAAGTTCCATGAACTCTAATGGAGATACATGGAATTATTTCCCATAAAATACAGAAAAGGGAGATTCATCAATGTCATTTGAGTAAAGTGGATATGACTTGAACTATTCACTAGGAGTTGGTGTTCTATGCAAGGAATAATATAAGGAAACAAAGGTTTTATAGTCTAAGGGAAGGTTATCTAAAAAAGTTGGATAGTGGTGTTGGTTGTATGACTGATTAGGACCCACTATATAAGTGGGATTGGTCCACATGTGAAAATTGACTAAAAAGACTATAAAACGACTAACATAAACGTTTTTGGGGCCTAACCTGAAGGATGAGGTGGCTCTGTAAGGAGTATACCTAGTCACATATAGGTGTGACCAACTAAAATTCTAAAGACGGATTATCAGGAGGAGGAACAGTGTAAGATGCAGTAGCTAAGGCATTGGTGATAATTATTCTAGTGGTATGGGTTGGTTTTTTGAAGCTGGTAATCCTTGGAACTCAAATATACTCTCACTATGACTTATGGTATAAAATAGATTTCTTCATTCTCCTATGGATGTTGGATATAATATTTTAACCAAATAATCTTTGGGTGTATTGTGTTTTTACTTTGTGATTATGTGTTTTTGTCTATAATGTGTTTGATTTATTATGCATTTGGTGGAAGGAGGATCATAAAGTGTCTGGAACCATAGGTGAAGGATGGATCAATATGTTGGTTGGGGTTCTTTGTCTTCCTAGTATTGGTATTAAATATTGTGGGGTGGTTTATCAGAGGTATATTATTTTTATGATTTATGTTCTACTACACTGGATTATCAAAAGCATGAACTTTAAATGATCTTAATCTATGTCCTTATCCTCAATAGGTGGTATCAGATCTTAGTTGTAGTTTTTGGTGTCTATGTTTATTAAGAGAGTTTCTATTTGATAATTTTATCAAGGACTTGTAAGAAAGTCACTGGAAGAATAGTGGCAGTGCTATAGGTATTCTAGGATATCAAAAGTTCTCTTGACTAGAAGGTTTCTTATGGAATGTTCCATTGTAAGTGAAATTTAGATCTTGGTCAGATGAATGCTGGATTCACATGGTGAGGTGGTCGATAAGGTTATCATAATAATTTCATCAGAAGATGGTGGCAGTACCAACAACGTTATTGGGATACTAGAAGTCAAATTGAATGGAATATGCCATACAATGGGTTCAGTTAATTTGGTAAAATGTTAGATCTTGATGGTAGATGATTTAAATTCTAAAGGAAGATGATGATCACTTATGTTATCCATGTTTAGTTGGAGATCATATTTCTAGTGGAAATCATTATAATGGGTTAGGCACTGGTTTGATGATCTGATGGTAGAATGGTTAGATCATATAGAATGTTAGTGTTGCTAATCCTATAGGGTTTTTGATTCTGTTGGATGTAGAAGTTAATGGAAAATATATATAGTGAACCGAAAAGCCATGAAATCAAGTACAAGGATTCTTTGGATGATATAATCAGAATAATTATGAATTTTCTTGGAATGAGATTTTAGTTAAGAAGTCAGTTGAGCCATGGAGAATTATTTGGGACCAGTATTTCTATAATTAAAATGTAATATTCTAGAGGTTTTATAAATCTTAGGCTAGGAGGGGTGACTGAAAAATGTTAACAAGTGTTTGGTGAAGCCTATTTTGAAAAGTAGGTGTGGTTTAGTATAATCCAAATTCACTAAAAGATGGTTATCCGGAGAGTGGGAGAAATTATAGAAGAATATGGAATTATTGGTGGGGGATTCAAAGTGATAGAATGTATAGAGAGGTTTAAAGATTTGGAAGGATATTTTTGTATTTATTGTTGTAATTTTAGGAATAAAATAACCAGATAGGGATTCTATCTCATAGTTTTCATAAGCGCATGGGGGTAAGTGAGGGGGATGAATGAGAATTCTAAGTTGTGAAAATTTTTATGGTAACTTAGTGATAGTGAATTAAATCTTCATTGGTCATGGATAGTGTTAAATTTATATTAGATTATATCATGAAAATCCATTGTACTTTAAAGTACCTTCATTGAAGAATTTAGAAGAACCTGGATGCCGTCAAACTGGAAGATAGTCTAGGAGATGATAGGTTGTGGAGAACATTGGAGTTTCATAATATTATTGAATAATTTTTCCAAAGTTAAAGCTGCAAATCATTTTTTTTTCCATTTTCTAAAGTCGGGTTAAAGGGGACCGGTACCCCAACGTACAACATGCACACATAGATGAACCTTAAACAAACCAGAACAACACAACCTTACATATCATAATAGCCATAATCGTCTCCAAAACCCAAGCAGGATTCCTCCTCACCCGTAGCCGATGCCCACTCTGGATCCCTCCAATAGTTGGCACTTTGAACCCTACTTCTAAGCTGCTCCAGAACAGGCCGTTCAGGTGAGGCATCGACAGCCACTCTTCCATTTTTCAGAGCAATCACTACCTCCCCACTCCGCTTAGAAGCTGATCTGGTCCTCAACGGTGGCGGAAGGTGCGAGTAATCCTTCCGCACCCTTCTTCTTGTTTGAGTGGACATAGGCCCGCCGCTTGTATCCATCTTCTGAGTCCCTCTCTTGACAATATCACTGAAAGAAATCCCAGCCAGATCACTCATAGTTCCTGTTCCTCCCCCAGAGTTCTCCTCTCCTCCGCTATGTTGCTCCCTCCAAGCAGAAACCGGGCATTCAAAATTATCCAGCCTCTAGTCTGTATTGCTGATTTCCACTAAAGGGAGACGTCCATCTTCATTTGGATCCTTTTCCATAGCACTGGACAAGGCCGCATTCCCTTTACTATCATTGCTCCTACTCTTGCCCCTCCTTCTCTTGGGCGAGGTGGTACTTCCATCCATGCATAACTCCTTGGCGGACTCCACTGGACCCCAATTCCCGATAGCAGTCTCATTTCTTGATGGTTCCATATCCTCCTCCCCTCCTCTGGAAACACTATTTAAATCTGGTTCACCATCACCATTACCAAGGCATTCAAACCTGTTGGATAAAGAAACAAATGGCTTGGCCATAGGATCTAAACCTCTAGCCCCTTCTGTGCAGGGAGCCTGCAGGACAGGATTGGTACTCGCATCCCCCACAGACTGAGCCAAATCAGCTCCACCTCCAGCAAGCAGCCAATCCACCGAAACCTTAGCACCTTGGTCGTCCTCCTCTAGCACCCTACTGACCTCAACCACCGGCCCATCCACCACCGGTGCCTGGGAATCCAAATCTACCCCTTCTATATTCATCTCCTCAACAACAGGGGAAAGAGTCTCCCCAACAGCCGCCTTGGTGGTCTCACCTATCAGACTGTCCACTCCTACAGATTGGGAACCCTCCTCTTTGTCAACAGCCGCCTTGGAAGAGTTTCCCAACCTCAGAGCCAAATCTGTTGTTCTTCTCCTAGCCTCTCCATCCCTTCTACTGGGAACATGAAGCTGGTCCTTCAAAGCTCCATTCCTATGGCAAAATTCCACTTCATGTCCCAGGCGGTGACAAGAAGAACAGAAACCCATCCAGTTCTCATAGACCACCTGCTGTCTACACCTGTACTCTTCCCCTATGGTAATCCATACATGATCAAACGGTCGTCGAGAGGCGTCCATCTCCACACAAACCCAGGGATTAACTGGATGGCATATATCATTAGTGCGACTATCAGAACACAAAAACCTTCCTACGAGGTTGCCAATCATTTGAATAATAGCATGGTTCTGGAAGGGAAGCGGCAAATTAGGGAAACTTACCCAAACCGTTGTCGACGGTGAATCACGCTTCATGTGAAAGTCGAAAGACCAGCGTAATAGAAGGAAGCGATACCCGTTGAAACTACGAGGAGCTCTCGACCAAGCAGTAATGAGATCTTCCTCTGATTCGAACCGAATCATCATGTGGTTCCTGTCAAGCAGACCGACAATTGCCCGTTCCTGTAGCTCCCACGAACCAAAGATAAATCTGTCGAAGGCATCAACAGAAGGTCGTCCATATCTAAAGTGCGCAATCAAGGTAAGATTCAGAAGCGCAGAAGATTCTGAGAACTCTGAAGTTGAGAGATGTAGGTTAGGTCTCCCATCGAACAGATCTGACGCCTTAGGGCTCAAAGAGATTTTTGGGAAAGGAGGAAGAAAGTCTAGATTCGAAAAAGGTCGAAAAAAACCTGGTCTCGCATCGGTCGGTGAATCCCCCTTCCCCCCCAGCGGGGGGAAGGTCATCACCGTCGCCGTCGTCACCGCTCACCCAGAAGCGCCAGGGTTTCGCCGTCGTCACCACTCACCCATAGAATATGAAACTAAAATAATTATTTTTTGGACTGAATTTCAGTTTGGGGAAGGATCTTCCAAAGGATCCTCCATATATTTGGAGGTATGATAGGTGTTTTTCTCTCGTCTTCAAAGTCTGTGGAAGATGAAAATTTTGGTTGGGCTGAATCCGGAGAAAGGACAACCCTAAGTCCCAACATTAATTTCATTTCAATGGTTTCCAAATATATGTAAATGATCATAAAAATATATCAATATCATTGTAAGGACCACTATAATAGAGGTGGGATCCTCAAAGGGTTAAAAATGAGGCTAGATGTAATGGGAGAAAAGGACCATGCATGCCATGGTTACACCATTCAATGTTTATGTGAGAGTTTTTCATGCTGATGGCATTATCCTTTTAAAAATTTCTAGATGGGGTCTAGTTTTTATAATTTTAATAGAGTTAAGTGTACCATAAATCTTTTCAGTTATATGGATATAGGTCAAATTTTAAGAAGTAGAAATTCAGAAGAGAGATTCCATAGACTTGGTGCATGGTGAAACTTATTGGTAGAAATTTCAATAAAGTATAATGATAGAAAGTTATTTCATATTTTTTTTGTATAAATTACATAGATGAATTTATATGAGCTTCATGGTTTTTAGAAGATGGTAATATTGTGGTTCTAGAGAACTGATGAAGGATTCTTTCAGTAGGAGCATGTATGATCAGAAGGAGAATGGAGTGTAGAACTATGAAGCTGCTATAAAAGAAGGGGGAATAGAAGCTGGATGATGGGAATTTGGTGTGAGCATGATAATATTCTTCTAGTGGGGTATTCTTTACTCAAACTATGAAAATAATTCTCAAACAAGATATTTTTAGACTTCATGTGAGAATTATTTTTGGGGTTAGTGTTGGAAGCTCTAAAAGTTCATTCACCAAAAGTTACTCTTGGTGGAACCCAGATGGAGACACTACATCAGCACCATGGGTTATACAAATTCAGGAAACTAAATTCATTTCACTAGAATCAATAATGTTAGTTGAATGAATTTTTTTTGGTGTCTTAGAGTTTCATGTTAGAAATAGCTTGTTGAAATATTTGAGTTCATCGGAAGGTTAATCTGGTAGAATCAGATAGATGGATTCAATCTATTGGATGAAACATAGTCTAATTATGAGTACAAAATTTTTGAAAAGGTTCATCCAAATAATTTACTTAGTGGTGAAATTATGGTCCTCGATAATGCAGTGAGGTGGATGGAAAGGGTGGCTTCTGGTAGTTAAATAAAGGTCTGGAGAAGGAGATGTATAGTATGGAAGTTTAAGAGTTCCATGAACTATGATAGAAAGAAATGAAAGTATTTTCTAGTGAATTAAGTAAATGGAGATTTATTAAATTCATTAGAGTTGGAGATGATGTTGTAAGAACCTGGATCTTTGTTTCAGGTATGTTTTGTCCTTTTCTGGTCATTTTTTAGGAAAATAGGAAAATCTAGAAATTTTCTAAGTACACGTCGTGTACTTTATAAGTACACGTCATGTACTTTGATCCCGTGTGAGGCCGTGTGCTGGCTGTGTCCGGGCCACACACACGGTGTGTAGGGGTGATGTGGAGGCTTATTAATACGGTGTACGGAAAAGGCGAGTACATGTCGTATACTCAAGAAGTACATGCCGTGTACTTTTCTTTTTTTATTAAATGGACTAGGGTCACATCTAATCCCTAATTCCATCTTCTTCTTCGCCTAATTACATCCAGAGCATCCGAGGAGGCCGAATCTTCTCCGAGCCACTGATCCGTCACCAGTTATCTGAATCGAACGTCGTCAGTTGCAATAGAGTCGTAGTGGTGAGTTCTTGGTTCTTCCTTGGCCATGTTTCTTGATTCTTTCTCTTATAAGAGTTATATAAGGTTTAATGTTTTAGATTTTTTGCAGATCTTCTTTGTTCTAGGCCGATTCACAGGCCGAGGTTCAGGTATATCAATCACCTAGGATTGAGGTAGGTGGTTTGTTGCCCTATGTTGAATGTATTTGAGTTTTTGTGAAAAAAGTGTGGGATTCCCATGTAATTGGTATCTCGGGTTAGGGTTTTGAACCTGTATTATTGTCTTACTTATATTTCTTATATGATTGAGGTCATTAGATGATTAATTATTGCTTGTTAGCATGTTTGAGGATCACCCCATGGGCGTTTCCCTTATTTTGGCTGTTTACCGCCATTTGGCATAGGTTACCTGTGAGGCATACCTTGTTGCATTGATTTCCGGCCTTGAGATATTTGATTGCATGTATTTCCTGCTATTTATATTCTTTTGATGAATTTTAGCTATTATCAAAGTATTTTTTGAACTTACTTAGTGTTGCTGATAGTCGATTATGCACAACTAGACTGCTCAGGGTTGTGTGAACGTGGTGCAGTATACTAAAGAGGGAATTAACTATTAAGGGCTTCCCTGGATAGTCTGTTATAAATTAGTATCATTCGGAAGACCTATAGGAATTAAACTTTGTGCTTCCTCAGAGTGTCATTAGTTATGTGTCAAGACTATAGGGGGAATTAGATGTAAGTGCTTCCCTAGAAAGTCTATACCTATCGTTGCAAGACCACAGGGGAATTGATGATGAGTGATTCCTAGAGTTTTTGTGCCTTTCTATGATTACTTGACTATAGGGTTCTGCTAGTATGATCCACCTAGAGAGTCAGTGTGAATTTTGTTTGGTTGGTTGTGATGAGTCCACCAAGCCAAAGAACAAGCTTGTGGTTTGTACTGCTTGTATTTTAGGTAGTCTATTGGGATACCTGTTGTGTTATTTGCTATGCTTTGGGAATATAGAGTTGTTTCTAGATTCCTTAGGTGATAATTAAATGACAGAATGAAATTACTAGATAAATGTGAATGTAGATTTGTAGGATTTTTTACTTTGTGTACTCCTATTTCTCTACTGCATTTATTTCATTTACTTTTTCTATATTGCTCACTGACAGTAGGGAACAGATCTTGTGGTGATTGTCTACTGGTATTAGTCTCACACCCTATTTGGGTCCTGCTTTTTGGCCCAAATAGGTTATATGGTTGCAGGTGTGGATTGGGATAGTGTCCCTTCTACTTCAGGTACATGATTTCTGGTTGGAGCTGGAGAGCATAGGACCGAGCCTAGGCTTGCGATGTTACTGGAGTTGCTGTTTACTTTTATTACTTTGTTCTCAGTTGTATTTCAGCACGTTGTTGTGTTGCTTCTTTCCTTATATACTTGTACATGTAGCATCATTTTCATCATTATTATATTATACATTTTTGTTGTTGTTTAGTTTCAGTTATTGTATGTTGTTTACTGCTTCCGCTATTGACTGTTATTTCCTTTTCTTTGTATACCTTACCAAATGAGGGCATTATTTCCCCAATGACTCACCAAGGCCCTCACTACTAGTTGGAAGCCTCTGGAGTTTGGGGAAATGCGCTTGAGATTATGTGGCGAATTGGTTATGGGGCACCAATTGAGTGGCTCCGAATTCGGGTTGTTACAAAGTTGTATCAAAGGGAGGTTCTTTCCTTTTCTATTGAATTACTGTTTAGCGACATTAGACATGGATAGGAAGGAATATGTAAATGGAAAATAGTTGTGCCTGAGAGTTCTAGAACCCGTGTACAGGGAAAAAGCCAGATTACTTCGAATGTTGCAATTTTCGAGTTTTTCAAATATTACAGTTTACTTGATTTCACCATTGGGTGGTGCACTTGTTTTGTGTTGTTGCTATTTATATGATTGTGGTTCTATTTTGTTGCAACCTGATGAGATGAGGGTATGCCATCTCATGCATCATATAGGAACTTGTTATAAATTCACATGTCATGCATTTTGGCATGCCATATAGGTTGCATTAGAATTTTCTTGTTGTTGTGATAGAATTTGTGATAGACGATGCATGCTATTCTGATAGCTGCTGTGATAGAATACCTTCCATGTTGATAGGGTATCATTTTTTTAGATCTTCCTTATTATGGACACCAAAATTTGGTCTTAGAGGTGTTATGGGCCCTCAAGGATTGGAATTTGGTGGGTCGTGAGTTTGTTATACTGTTTACTTGTTATATGCATTGTTATGATTCCAAGCTTTGATTCGCGGGGAGTATGGCCCCCCACGGATCGTAATTTGGCACCTCAATGCTTGTTTTTATGTGTTTTCTGGGCTCCAGTGTAGTTCTGAGGATACTGTCTAGAAAAACCCAGAATAAACGGTGTGTACATCATGAATACACGCCGTGTCATTTTTATCCATGTCACTGACTGTGTGGTCAGGGACACGGGGTTGTGAAAGTTCTTGTAGAAACACGTCGTGTACTAGTTTACACGTCGTGTAGTATGACTTGGGTATATGGTAGTGTCACAAATAGGGGTTTCATTCAAGTACACACTGTTTCTATCTGGAACATTCCATGTAGGGTCGGCCATGTGTCAGGCCGTGTCGCTAACAACACGGGCCATGTAAGGCATGTCTAGTACATGTCATGTCTCCTTTGAACACGCCATGTAGTTTTTTCATAGGGGAGTCGTGTGACCATGCCGTGTAGCTGAATACATGGGTTGGGAAAATCCACAGGGAAACACACCGTGTATCATGTTGACATGCCATGAAGTAGTGGTCCGTGTACCAGTCCGTGTGACTAACAACACGGACAGGGGAAAAATATCAAGGACACACCGTGTAGTGGACAAACACGTCGTATAGTTTTCTGCTGGGATAGACCATGTTCCTAGCCATGTAGGAGTGATCAGGCTGGGAGAAAAATGGTTAGAACATTCCATGTAGTCTGAGAACACGCCGTGTAGCTGGCTGGTTTACATAGCCACATATGGCCAAGGTACATGCCCAGGGTAAAATTTCTAAAAAACATGTCGTGTAGTGTTACTAACACGCCGTGTAGTCATGTTTTATCAGAATTTTAAAGTTTTCCCCTCTTGTTCCATTTTACTCTCTTATTTTCCCACTGTGTTCATCGTTAAAGAAGGTGTGCTTTTGAATTTTAAGAGTTATGGAACCAAGACGTCCTCTCGTTGCACGTCAGGAACCAGGCAGTGACCGTATGCCTGATACGGCATACCAGGGACTACCAGTAGTTCCACCTATCATTCTGGACATGGAACCTGCAGTGATTCTAGACACTAGTGTCGATGCTCAGTTAAGATCTGGTTTCATGAGATTCATTCAAACCTTCCAAGGAGCTCAGTATCATGCCCCATCTATGGCAGAGCTGACACGAGTTTTTCGACAACAGCATCCTCCCACGTTCATAGGGGAGGGGGGACCGCAGGGTGCAGAGTCATGGATAGAAGCCATGATATCCATCTTTGAGCACCTAGAGATTCCTCCAGAGAGGAGAGTGAAGCTCATGACTTATATGCTGTGAGATTCCGCCAAGAGGTTGTGGGAAGTGGTTTCGCAGGCAGGGCGCCAACAGGCTATGGCTTGGGACGAGTTTCAGCATACGTTCTACAACTACTTCTACCTGGCGACGCTAAGGGCTGATAGAGCTAGAGAGTTCATGAACCTGCAGTAGGGTACTCTCATAGTTATGGATTATTTATCTCGCTTCACAGAGTTATGGAATTTCAATCCCATTTTGGAAAATGATGAGTTGTTTTTAGTGAAGAAGTTTGAGGAAGGCCACAGACCAGACATCAGATCGTAGGTGAACATCTTCCAATTGACTTTTCTTACTCTGATAGTCAACTAGGAGCTTATCACATAGAGAAACCTGAGGGATAACGAATCTGTGGACTAGGGCGGTTCAGCTTCCAGGGCTGAATCTTATTAGGTAGACGGCAAGAAGCGCCACCGAGAGTCTACATGAGGTGACTAGAGGAAGCGAGGCATTTCTTATGGTAGATGAGATATTCCTTCTGACAATCAAGTGTTGTGATATCAGTGTAGGAAAAAGGGGAATAAGAAGCCTCAGTTCCTGAGAGACCCAGTGGAGTGCCAATCATGCAGAAAGATGGGTTATCTTCAGTGTTTCTACAAGGTTCTTCTTCCAGCGGCTAGTGAAGGAGGATCAGTTTTGACTCCGCGTACAGGAGCAGGATTACTAGTTCTGAAGAAGACTAGGGGATGGAGTTCTTCAGGTCATTCAAGCTAGGGTAGAGGCCATGGATGCAGTGGTCAGGCTTAGGGAGGGTTAGGTCAGGGATCTTAGGCTGCTACACAGGGCCGCGGTGCAGGCCAGACTTTTGTGGTATAGAAGATTTATCAGGAGCAGGATCCTAGACTTTCCACAGTTCGAGGTACAATTTTAGTAGCCTCAGTTTTATCCTCTTCACTTTTTGATACAGGAGCTTCTCATAGATTTATTTTTGTCCATACTATGGAAATCCTTAGACTTTCTATTTATACTTCTGAGGATATGATGATGCTAGACACCCCCTTGGGAATTAGAACTGCTATCATGCATCAGTGCTTAGACTTCCCCCATGAGGTTGGTGGGTGTCATTTTTCATCGAGTCTCTATGTTTTGGAGATGACAGGATTTGATTTTATTCTCGGGATGTACTGGTTAGTTCCCTTCCAGGACTTTGTTGATTTCTATCACTGTAGGGTGAGTTTCACATCACTGGAGGGCAGATCTTTTCTTCACAAGGGTGAATGGGATGTCCAGGCGAGTAGAGCGGGACCAGAGCATCATGGTTTGGGTGGTGTTACGGCTCAGATTGCTAGCTTATATCTGGAAGACTATGGGACTTCTTAGATATATTTTACACTAGGGG
Organism: Viscum album; assembly: GCA_963277665.1. Taxonomy (NCBI): domain Eukaryota; kingdom Viridiplantae; phylum Streptophyta; class Magnoliopsida; order Santalales; family Viscaceae; genus Viscum; species Viscum album. The sequence goes on along the minus strand of OY728132.1, from coordinate 749,215,654 downwards.
TTAATCGCTTTCCATATGTCTTTCCATTAGAGTTTTTAGGTTTTCCTCCAGAGAGAGAGGTGGAATTTTCTATCAAACTTGTGCCAGGAGCGACACCGATGTCCATTCCTATTTATAGGATGGCTACACCTGAATTGTAGGAGCTAAAGAAGCAGTTGGAGGAGTTAAAGGCAAGGGGTTTCATCCGACCTAGTACTTCTCCTTGGGGTTCGCCTGTCCTGTTTGCGAAGAAGGCAGATGGCACCCTTAGGTTTTCTGTGGATAATCGGAAGCTGAACCATTTGACGGTTAAGAACTGATATCCATTTCCATGGATAGATGATCTCTTTGATCAGCTTTGAGGATCCAGAGTGTTCTCGAAGATTGACTTGAGATCCTGCTACCATGAGTTGTGTGTCAAACCATATTATATACCTCTTATAGCCTTCCAGAGCAGGTATGGTCTGTATGAGTATTTGGTTATGCCATTCGGTCTCATGAATGTGCCAGCAGTTTTCATGGCGCTGATGAACATATTCTTCCATCCTTACTTGGATTCTTTCGTGGTCGTTTTCATAGATGACATCTTGGTGTACTCTCACACTTGACACGACTATGCTACCCATCTTGAGATCGTTTTGAGTACACTGGGGGAGCATCAGTTATATGCTAAACTTTAAAAGTTCCACTTCTGGATGGATGAGATTCACTTCCTGGGTCATGTCATCTCAAAGACAGGAGTATCAGTAGAACCCGAGAAGGTGAGAGCAGTAGTTACCTGGGAGCAGCTGAAGAATGTCTTCAAGGTACGATGTTTCTCAGGGCTGGCTGGTTACTACAGCCAGTTTATACAAGACTTCTCACGCTTAGCAATGCCACTGATGAGCTTGACTAAGAAGGGGGTGAAGTATGTTTGGTCAGAATCCTACGATTCAGCCTTTCAGGAGATGAAGGAGAGATTGACTTCAACGCTGATTCTAGTTTTTCTAGAGTCAGGAAAGAGTTATACAGTTTCTTATAATGCATCTAGCATCGGGCTTGGAGTAGTGCTTATGTAGGAGGATCATGTTGTTGCATATGGATATCGTAATTTGAGGCCACATGAGAGGAACTATCCTACGCATGACCTAGATTTGGCTGTAGCTGTTCATGTTTTGCGTTGTTGGAGACATTATCTTATGGGAGAGAATTTTGTGGTATATACTGACCATAAGAGCCTCAAGTATATCTTTACGCAGTGTGACTTGAATCTGAGATGGATGAGATGGTTTGAGTACCTACAGTATTTCGATTTCAATCTTTCTTATATGCTTGGGAAAGGAAACGCTGTGGTAGACACACTGAGCAGGAGGACGTAGATACAGGCAGTTCAGGAAGCCCGTAGTGAGTGGCAGCTTATGGCTCTGTTCTTTGAAATGCATCTGGAGGTGCATGACAGTCAGGGTCAGAATTTTCTTTCTTCTATAGCTGTTACCTCTACCCTTCTTGACCAAGTTCTAATGAGGCATATATCAGATTCTGAAGGCCTAGTCCTACGGGAAAGCATGTCAGGAGAGGACCCTCTTCCCAGATGGATCATAGGAGAGGATGAGATCTTACATTTCCAGGGATGCATATGGGTGTTGGCAGATATATGTGACGAGGTGATGTGAGACGTTCATTCCTCAGTTTGGGCAGTTCATCCTAGCGTTACCATGATGTATCGTGATCTTCACTGCAAGTATTTGAGGCTAGGTATGAAGAGATATGTTGCTAGTTTTGTTATGATATTTTCCACCTGTCAGCAGGTGAAGGCAGAGCACCAGCGACCAGCAGGGCTTTTACAACAGCTACCCATTCCCGAGTGGAAGTGGAATTATTTCATGATGGAATTCATGATAGGGTTACTGATATCGCCTTAAGGGAATGATGCGGTATGGGTTGTCATTGACAGGCTCATGAAGGTTGCTCACTTCTTTCCGATCAAGGATACCTTTAGTGTCGATGAGCTTGGATGGTTATACATCTGTGAGATTGTACACTTGCATGGGGTTCCGAGTACTATTATTTCAGATAGGGATGACCGCTTTACGTTGCATTTCTGGAAATGTCTATAGAGGGATTTGGGTATACAGGTACTTCTGAGTATAGCTTACCATCCTCAGACAGATGGCCAGTCAGAGTGCACGATACAGGTGCTAAAGGACATTCTACGAGCATGCATCCTTGATTTTGGAGGTTCTTAGGAGAAACATATACCTCTAGTGGAGTTTTCCTACAATAATAGTTTTCAAGAAACTATTCAGATGGAACCTTACGAGGCCTTGTATGGTAGGTTGTACCAATCACCCTTATGTTGTCTGGAGGCTAAAGAGATAGCTATGCTGGGACCTCGTCTTGTTCAGTAGATCACAGAACAGGTGGAGTTGATTCGAAAAAGGATGGATACTACACAGTCTCAGAAGAAATCTTATGCTGATCAGTGGAGACGACCTTTGGATTTCAAGGTCAGAGATCAGGTTTTTCTACATGTTACCCCAAGGTTGGGACATAAGAGAATCAGGAGATAGGGTAATCTTTCACCGAAATACGTTGGGTTGTTTGAGGTTATTGAGAGAGTTAGGATAGTTGCTTATAGGTTGCAATTACCTCATAGGTACAAGGATATCCATGAAGTCTTTCATGTTTCTCAGCTTCGACACTATTTCTCATACCCATCTCATGTCTTTCAACCCGAGGAGGTTCAGCTGGAGCAGGATGCATCGTTCGAGGAGCATCCCATCTAGATTGTTGATCGTAGTGAAAAGGTACTCCATGGATAACCTGTTTTTCTGGTATGGGTGCTATGGAAGCACGACTGTGTGTAGGACGAGACTTAGGAGAGGGAGGATGATATGTGATCACAGTGGCCAGAGTTGTTCGAGGTTTCTTCTTCACCACCTTGTTAGGAAAATTTAGGGACAAATCTCTTTAAGGTGGGAGGTTTTTAAGAACCTGAATCTTCGTTTCAGGTATGTTTTTCCTTTTTTGGTCATTTTTGAGGAAAAGAGGAAAATCTGGAAATTTTATAAGTACACGTTGTGTACTTTGATCTCGTGCGAGGACGTGTGTTGGCCATGTTCGGGCCACATACATGGTGTGTAGGGGTGATGTGGAGGCCACTTAATGTGGTGTATGGAAAAGTTCAGTACACATTGTGTACTCAAGAATTACACGCCATGTACTTTTCTTTTTATTTCATTAAACGGACTGGGGTCACGTCTATTCCCTAATTCCGTCTTCTTCTTCGCCTAATTACGTCCAGAGCATCCAAGGAGGACAAATCTTCTCTGAGCCGCTGATCCATCACCATTTATCCGAATCGAACGTCGTCGGTTGCAATAGAATCCCAGAGGTGAGTTTTTTGGTTCTTCCTTGTCCACATTTCTTGATTCTTTCTCTTATAAGAGTTATCTAAGGTTGAACGTTTTAGATGTTTTTGCAGATCTTCTCCATTCTAGGCTGATTCACAGGCCGAGGTTCAAGTATATCGATCTTCTAGGATTGAGGTATGTGGTTTGTTGCCCTACATTTAATGTCATTGAGTTTTTGTACAAAAAGTGTCAGATTCCCATGTATCGGGTATCTTGGATTAGGGGTTTGAACATGTATTATTGTCTGCCATAGATTTCTTGTATGATTGATGTCATTATATGATTAATGATTTCTTGTTAGCATGTTTGAGGATCACCCCATGTGTGTTTCCCTTGTTTTGGTTGTTTACTGCTGTTTGGCTTAGGTTGCCTGTGAGGCATACCTTGTTGCATTGATTGCCTGCCTTGAGATATTTTATTGCATGTATTTCCTGGGATTTATATGCTTTTGATGCATTGTAGCTATTATCCAAGTAGTTTTTGAACTTACTTAGGGCTGCTGACAATCGATAACGCATGACTAGACTGCTCAGGGCTATGTGAACCTGGTGCGGTAGACTAAAGAGGGAATTGACGATTAAGGGATTCCCTAGAGAGTCTGTTATAAATTAGTATCGTTCGCAGGACCTATAGGAATTAGACTTTTTGATTCCTCAGAGTTTCCTTAGTTACGTATCAAGACTATAGGGGGAATTATATGTAAGTGCTTCCTCAGAGATTCTATATCTATCATTGCAAGACCACAGGGGAATTGACGGTGAGTGCTTCCCAGAGTGTTTGTGCCATTGTATGATTACTTGACTATAGGGGTCTGCCAGTATGAGCCACCCAGAGAGTCAATGTGAATTTTTTTTGGTTGGTTTTGATGAGTCCACCAAGACAAAGAACAATCTTGTGTTTTGTACTGCATGTAGTTTAGGTAGCCTTTTGAGATACCTATTGTGTTACTTGCTATGCTTTGGGAATATAGAGCTATTGCTAGATTCCTTGGGTGATAATTAAATGACTGAATTAAATTACGAGATAAATGCGAATGGAGATTTGTATGATTGTTTACTTAGTGTACTCCTATAAGTCCCCGACCTTAAACCTTACTTAATATTGAATTAAACGAATAATTCACGTTGAGGATCTTTTCAGGTTTAGAGTTTTAGAGAATTAGAACATAACTATTACATCTCAAAAGATTACAAAGTAGTCACTTCTACTAAGTTTCCATAAAAAAACTCTTAAAAAGGAACGTGTCTAGTTCCATGTTTTATATAGGATGACATTCCCCTGATCCCATCCTTGGCCTTATTCCACATTAAGTCCTGTGAAAACATTTCAAAAAAAACTTGGGGTGAGCATAAAAAGCTCAGTATGGGTTATAAAAACATGGAAAGGAAACATGAGTTCATATATACATAATAATGAAATCATAATTTACCCATAAAACATAGGCACTTTAACATACCTCATAAAATCATGAATAAATCATAGAAATCATAAGACATAAAGGTAACTTGAGGCATTCATAACATTCTTACGTAGGGAGTAACCCTCTTGGTTACGTTTGGAATACCCATCACAGTATATTCCCTAAAATCTCTTCGGTGAAACCTTAATGTTTCACTCCTTCACGTTACCCAATGCATTGGAGAGCTATATCGGGCTCACCCGCCCTTAGTTTATCACGGAACCACCCGTCTTAATAATAATTCCCAAGAACCATAACATAATCGTATCACATAAAACATGCATAAAGGAAACATAACATTTCCACATTTCAATCACAAGATATCAATACAACACAAAAACATTGTGAAATCCATTTTCAATACCAAAATAAAAGAAAAGTAAAACATGGTATTTATTTTTCTTTTAAAAAGAAGGTATGGCTTGTAGAGGAAGCCGAAACTCAAATAACGGTCACGACGGCGGAGAAGTCGTTGTCGCCGCATACGTACGACAAAAACATTCCCTTTTGTCGTTTAGTAAACGCTTCGTATAAAAAAGATTCCTTTTGAATAAATGTAAAAGTCAAAGGGGTTTATACACCGTATAAAAGAAAGTTGTGTATAAAATAAAATATGCCTCAATGAAAGGAGATTGAGACGAAGTCCCATACAAAGATCATTTTTTTTAAATAAAATAGATTTATTGTGTGTATTAACTATAAGTAAACATAAATACAGTACAAATACAAGATAGGACATAATAATATCATGACATAATTTGAAAGTAGGAGATTAACCCAATGAATGGAAATTGGGTTAAGAAGTTCCCTTACCTCGGGTCCGACTTGACTCGATCGTTCTTTAACGTCCTGAATAATAAACTTGAGTTAATTTATACTTGATTGAGAACATTTTTAAAGTTCATTATTCCTTTTATATCACTTATTGCCATGTTATAAACATTATGTAACCATTTAAGTTAATAATGTTTGTTTTGTCGATATTTGGTTCTTAAGTCGAAAGTGGACTTCTTACAATTACATGTTGTTCATGTGTTCAAAGGTTCTTTATATCCAGAATGACATTCCTGATTTGGATATCATATATATCATATATATCCAGAATATAAATTTATTTATAATATTACATAATCATTTAGAGGTAAGAAATGAAATGCACCGTTCATGGAGACGGTAAGTCGTACGTACGCATGAACGCTACTTTCATTTCATTGTCATATTAATGGAATTAAAACTAAATGAGAGGTATGTATATTTTAATTCCAGAATTATATTCATCATTTAGATATACTATTAATTATACATATCCATTATATACATGTACTTTTAATAGTACATTACATTTGGGGATAAGAATTGAAATGCACCGTTCATGGAGACGGTAAGTCGTACGTACGCATGAATGCTACTTTCATTTCTATCTCATACTTTAATGGAAAGAAATAATAATTATATAGAGGTATATTATAATTACAGTATAACATCATATATAATAACTTTAAATCCATCCTTTACACGTCCCACATATGGCATTAACGACTCACATCACTTTGAGGGGGCGGTAGTCCGCACTTCCTTAAATGAAGATATCATGTTTACCCATAATGGAAACCATAAAGGTATGCCCAAAATGAAAACAAAATAAGCTTAAGGAAACATAAACATATTATATATCATATATAAAAATATTGACATCATAATGGCCACCTTTTAAGGTGTTAAATGAGTATTGAACAATCATCGTTTCGGGAGGCAGAATTTCTCCATCCTCGGAAACCGTATGTTATTTAACCATTTGATGTAGTTTTGTGAGAGTTTAGCTCGAATAAATCTTATAACAACGTCCTAGTATATTGAAGATACTGGTGTTGTTACAAAATAAGTAAATAAAAAGAGTTTAGGGGGTTGGAGAAGCAAAATAAAACAAATGAACATGAGAGAATGAATTACCTTTAAAAGTGTAACTCCTTTTGATTTGATCCTAAAGGCTTCCTTTGAAAGGATTATGCCCAAAGGGAATCCTCTAGAATGAGGAGAGGGATTTGGAGAGAGTAAATGGGCAGGGGTTGGCCGAGCCAAAGGCTTGAGGAGTGTGTGAAATGAGGTAGAGGTGGGGGCCTTTTATAAGAGGAGAGGAGGGGCACTTTTGGAAAGTAAAGAAATATTACATTATTTGAAAATGTGTTTCGGTTTTAAAGGTCCCAAATTGATATAATTCGTGTATAAGGTGATAAGGGTTCGAAATACACTCATACAATAAGTTTTGTACATGTTTAGTTCATAGATTTCACATTATCTTTCCATTTTATTTAAATCGTCAAATAATGATGTCATCACTACATCATTATGATGTCATAAATAATTTAATTTATTTAATGTCTAAAAATTATAAAAAAATACTATGATGTAGGAAATCGTTTTAGCTTTCCAATGAATATTTATAATCAAAAATCTGACTTGTATAACCTCATTTAAAAATTGGTTTAGTAAAACAATTTATGTTAGTGTCATTTTCACTTTAACATTAAATAAAAATATATTAATGTCATTTTCCAACTAAAGTGGCTCCATGGGGTCCCCAAGTTGACCCATGGCTTGTCTTTGTCGTCCATGACTCACCCAATAGGTGTAGGACAAGTTTCATGGTGTTTTCACATTTTTATAATATCATTTTTACCTTAAATTACACTAATTACCTCTAATCGCGATTAAAAACTTAATAAGTTACTATTCACCAAAAAATTATTTTTATCCCATTGAACCACATTTTACTTCTTAATTACAACCATGTATGTCTGATTTTTGAAATTAAAAACACAAAGATGGCAAAATTCCATTTAAACGGAAAAATCAGTTTTTATAAGTACCACTTAGTGGTTTCACTATTCATCAAAAATTGAAGTTTTTCAGAAAATTACCAAAAATTCACCCTAAGATATATTTGATATTACAAATTCAAAAATGAAGTCTATTTTACAAAATTCAAAACATATAATTCACATTAATTAATTTAATAATTAATTCCCGCTGTCAGAGCAAATAGCGTGTTTTTATGAAACAATAAGTATCAAAAGATTGACACTAGTTTAAGTCCGATTTCAAAGTGAAATTAATTCCAACGACCACTATTGGATTTAATGATAAAAATATTTTCTAATTTCACTTTAAAAGATAATCTAATCATATAAATAAATTAGATTAAAACGAGGTTTTGAATTAAAATACAGCATTTTACACTATTCATTAAAAAAAATGAACTTTATCAGAAAGGTACCAAAAATTTACACAAAGTAAATTTTGATGTCCTGATTCTAAAGAAGAGTTATATTTGGTCCAAAAGAATGTAAAAGAGTGATCAAAACTATATTTAATGACAGTTCACCGTCAAAAGGTGATAAGTGAACCCTTAGTGAAAATTAGAGTATATATGCCTAAAATTGAATTCTTTTCATATTTTAAGCCTTTATCCTTTATTGGATAAATGAAAAAACATTTAAAAACATATATAATCATATTTTAGTTATTTCTATCCATTCCCGCCAATACAATGGCTACATGTTAACTAACATTTAAAATAATATTATTATATTACTAGTGTGTAATGTAAGTTTTCAAAGGAACTCATCGTTGCGTATCGGGTACGCTATCGAACATAGCAACCCCTTTAAAATAAAATTAATATTTAATTCGTAAATATTAATAAATATGAAAATTATTTATTCTTTAATTACCTGGGATGTTACATTCTTCCCCCCTTTTGGGAATTGCGTCCTTGCAATTTTATTCACTTATCAAAATAAGTGGGGTTATTTATCCCTTATAGCATTTTCAGATTCCCACGTTGCCTCTTTAATCACATGGTTTTTCCACAAAACCTTTACCAGATGAATCACCTTATTCTGTAACACCTGCTCCCTGTGGTCAAGAATCTGGACTGGTTGTTCTTTATAAGATAGGTTCTCTTCCAGTTGAACTGCCTCTGAACTCAAAACATGAGATGGATCTGGCATATGCTTCCTCAACATTGAAACATGAAAAACATTTTGTACCTGAGATAAACTCGGAGGTAAAGCCACTCGGTAAGCAACTAATCCAACTTTCTCCAGAATTTCATATGGTCCAATGAACCTTGGACTCAGCTTTAATTTCTTACCAAATCTCATCACACTTTTCCATGGAGAAACCTTGATAAAAACATGATCACCTACCTCGAAAGATAGATCCTTCCTCCGGTTATCCGCATAACTCTTCTGCCTACTCTGAGCTGTTCTCATGTGTTTCTGAATCAACTGAACCTTTTCTGCCATCTCTTCTATCAATTCTGGTACCATCAACTTCCTTTCACCCACTTCATCCCAGAAAGCTGGAGTTCGACACCGCTTCCCATATAATGCCTCAAATGGTGCCATCTGTATACTGGAATGAAAACTGTTATTATAAGAAAATTCAACCAAAGAAAGATGTTGGTCCCAACTTCCCTGATAATCCATCAAACAAGCTCGTAGCATATCCTCCAAGGTCTAAATTGTTCGTTCTGACTGCCCATCTGATTGAGGATGAAAAGCTGTACTAAAATTTAATTCAGTACCCAACGACTTATGAAGGCCTTTCCAAAAGTTAGAAGTAAACCTGGGATCACGATCCGATACAATGGAGAGAGGAACTACATATAACCTAACTATGTCTTTAAGATACAAACGGGAAAGTTGATCTAGAGAGAAAGTATCTCGTATAGAATGGAAATGAGCATATTTGGTCAAGCGATCAACAATAACTCAGATTTCATTATTACCTCGAGATGTCTTCGGTAATCCCACAACAAAGTCCATTGATATATTCTCCCATTTCCACTCTGGCACTGGTAACGGCTGAAGCATCCCTTTCGGTAACTGCCGCTCTGCTTTAACCTGTTGACATGTCGAACACTTCACAGTAAAATCAGCAATATCACTTTTCATTCCATCCCACTAGTAATACTCCCGCAGATCTCTATACATCTTAGTACTGCCATGATGAATTGAAAACGGAGAACTATGAGCCTCACATAACAACTCATTCTTCAACTGTGAATCACAAGGCACACATAATCTCTTCCCAAACCTCAAAACACAAACACAAACTTATCCAAGAACTCATGGAAAATTCTATTCATAAGGTCCATGAATACAGCAGGTGCATTGGTTAACCCAAATAGAATAACTACAAATTCATAATGGCCATATCTAGTACGGAACGCAGTCTTCGGAACATCTGCTTCTTTTACTTTCAACTGATGGTACCCCGACCTCAAGTCAATCTTCGAAAAATACTGAGCTCCCTGGAGCTGATACCACTTCATTCGATGGCCCAACATCTGCTGAAGTTGTTGCAAAGGATTTTACCACCCCTTTCTGCTTGTAGTCTGGCTGCATTCTCCTTGTTGAGTTCTTCGTTGGACACTCGTTTGCATAATGACCCATTTCATTACACTTAAAACATCTTACCGTTGGCTTTTCACTTCCTGCTTGATCATATTCCTTACAGTTACGAGCAATATGACCAGACTTACCACACCGAAAGCACTTACCAGACTTGGATAAACATTCTCGAGGATGCATTTTACCACACTTCTCACAGGATGGATAGTTGGTTTTCTTACCTCCTTGCTTCTTTGATGAATTCTTCCCCTTTTCCTGCCAACTAGACCTCTTATTCTGTTGTTTGTCATAGAACACCTAATCATCGGCAAACTCCATTTCCACCTTCTCCGCACATCGAACAAGTTTTTCATAACTTTTGAACTCACGAGAAGCTAAAGCCCTTCGATACTTTGGCTTTAACCCTGAGTAAAAACGGTTTATTTTACTATCAAGATCTCGTATAAAGTTTGGAGCATACCTTGCCAATCGATTGAACTTTTCTTCATAAGCAGCCACTGAATCATCCTCCTGCCTCAATTCTAGGAACTGTTTTTCCATCCTAAGACGAACCAGCTTAGGAAAATATTTCTGAAGAAACATACCTTTGAATTCGTCCCAGTCAAGAGCATCAATCTCATCAACGTCCCTGATATTTTTAACCATAGACCACCACTGATCTGCTTCACCCTCAAAATGGTAAACAGTAAGACTAACCTTTGGATGTTTTGAACACCCCATGACATCAAAAATCTTCTCCAGTGATTTAATCCACCCTTTAGCTTGCACAGGGTCAGATAATCCTCTAAATGATGGGGGATGTTGCCTCATGAAATGTTCCACCACTAACATGTTCCTCTGCAGTTGATCTGGCTGATCTTGTGCATGGATACCACCACCATTTATAGCCTGAGCCAACCGTGCCATCACTGCAGCAAACTTTTCAGTTCCGATTCCGACCATCTCAGGTTGTTGATTTGGAAGGTTATCTTCCTCCTGATGTCGTACCAACATAGTTGCTTTGTTTCCTCTGCAGAAAACCATTCTGAACATAGAAATATCTTAGGCAAAGCAACATGGTAATCCGTAAATGCTATATCATTTCAATAATATTATAATTTAACACTTTTCTAACTCCTAAAGTTGTCTAAACCGACCTCTGATACCAACTATAAGGCCCCGGCCTTAAACCTTACTTAATATTGAATTAAACGAATAATTCACATTGAGGATCTTTTCAGGTTTAGAGTTTTAGAGAATTAGAACATAACTATTACATCTCAAAAGATTACAAATTAGTCACTTCTACTAAGTTTCCATAAAAAAAACTCTTAAAAAGGAACGTGTCTAGTTCCATGTTTTATATAGGATGACATTCCCCTAATCCCATCCTTGACCTCATTCCACATTAAGTCCTGTGAAAACATTTCAAAAAAAACTTGGGGTGAGCATAAAAAGCTCAGTATGGGTTATAAAAACATGGAAAGGAAACATGAGTTCATATATACATAATAATGAAATCATAATTTACCCATAAAACATAGGCACTTTAACATACCTCATAAAATAATGAATAAATCAAAGAAATCATAAGACATAAAGGTAACTTGAGGCATTCATAACATTCTTACGTAGGGAGTAACCCTCTTGGTTACGTTTGGAATACCCATCACAGTATATTCCCTAAAATCTCTTCGGAGAAACCTTAACGTTTCACTCCTTCACGTTACCCAATGCATTGGAGAGCTATATCGGGCTCACCCGCCCTTAGTTTATCACGGAACCACCCATCTCCATAATAATTCCCAAGAACCATAACATAATCGTTTCACATAAAACATGCATAAAGGAAACATAACATTTCCACATTTCAATCACAAGATATCAATACAACACAAAAACATTGTGAAAACCATTTTCAATACCAAAATAAATGAAAAGTAAAACATGGTATTTATTTTTCTTTTAAAAAGAAGGTATGGCTTGTAGAGGAAGACAAAACTCAAATAACGGTCACGACGGCGGAGAAGTCGTTGTCGCCGCATACGTACGACAAAAACATTCCCTTTTGTCGTTTAGTAAATGCTTCGTATAAAAAAGATTCCTTTTGAATAAACGTAAAAGTCAAAGGGGTTTATACACCGTATAAAATAAAGTTGTGTATAAAATAAAATATGCCTCAATGGAAAGAGATTGAGACGAAGTCCCATACAAAGATCATTTTTTTAAATAAAATAGATTTATTGTGTGTATTCACTATAAGTACACATAAATACAGTACAAATACAAGATAGGACATAATAATATCATGACATAATTTGAAAGTAGGAGATTAACCCAAAGAATGGAAATTGGGTTAAGAAGTTCCCTTACCTCGGGTCCGACTTGACTCGATCGTTCTTTAACGTCCTGAATAATAAACTTGAGTTAATTTCTACTTGATTGAGAACATTTTTAAAGTTCATTATTCCTTTTATATCACTTATTGCCATGTTACAAACATTATGTAACCATATAAGTTAATAATGTTTGTTTTGTCGATATTTGGTTCTTAAGTCGAAAGTGGACTTCTTACAATTACATGTTGTTCGTGTGTTCAAAGGTTCTTTATATCCAGAATGACATTCCTGATTTGGATATCATATATATCATATATATCCAGCATATAAATTTATTTATAATATTACATAATCATTTAGATGTAAGAAATGAAATGCACCGTTCATGGAGACGGTAAGTCGTACGTACGCATGAACGCTACTTTCATTTCTTTGTCATATTAATGGAATTAAAACTAAATGAGAGGTATGTATATTTTAATTCCAGAATTATATTCCTAATTTAGATATACTATTCATTATACATATCCATTATATACATGTACTTTTAATAGTACATTACATTTGGGGATAAGAAATGAAATGCACCGTTCATGGAGACGGTAAGCCGTACGTACGCATGAACGCTACATTCATTTATATCTCATACTTTAATGGAAAGAAATAATAATGATATATAGGTATATTATAATTACAGTATACCATCATATATAATAACTTTAAATCCATCCTTTACACGTCCCACATATGGCATTAACGAATCACATCACTTTGAGGGGGTGGTAGTCTGCACTTCCTTAAATGAAGATATCGTGTTTACCCATAATGGAAACCATAAAGGTATGCTCAAAATGAAAAAAACAGAAGCTTAAGGAAACATAAACATATTATATATCATATATAAAAATAGTGACATCATAATGGCCACCTTTGAAGTTGTTAAATGAGTATTGAACAATCATCGTTTCGGGAGGCAGAATTTCACCATCCTCGGAAACCGTATGTTCTTTAACCATTTGATGTAGTTGTGTGAGAGTGTAGCTCGAATAAATCTTATAACAACATCCTAGTATATTTAAGATACTGTTTTTGTTACAAAAGAAGTAAATAAAAAGAGTTTAGGGGGTTGGAGAAGCAAAATAAAACAAATGAACATGAGAGAATGAATTATCTTTAAAAGTGTAACTCCTTTTGATTTGATCCTAAAGGCTTCCTTTGAAAGGATTCTTCCCAAAGGTAATCCTATAGGATGAGGAGAGGGATGTGGAGAGAGTAAATGGGCAGGGTTTGTCCGAGCCAAAGTCTTGAGGAGTGTGTGAAATGAGGTAGAGGTGGGGGCCTTTTATAAGAGGAGAGGAGGGGCACTTTTTGAAAGTAAAGAAATATTACATTATTTGAAAATGTGTTTCGGTTTTAAAAGGTCTCACATTGATATAATTCGTGTATAAGGTGATAAGGGTTCTAAATCCACTCATCCAATAAGTTTTGGACATGTGTAGTTCATAGATTTCACATTATCTTTCCATTTTATTTAAATCGTCAAATAATGATGTCATCACTGCATCATTATGATGTCATAAATAATTTAATTTATTTAATGTCTAAAATTATAAAAAAATACTATGATGTAGTAAATCTTTTTATCTTTCCAGTGACTATTTATAATCAAAAATCGTACTTGTATAACCCCATTTAAAAATTGGTTTAGTAAAACAATTTATGTTAGTGTCATTTTCACTTTAACATTAAATAAAAATATATTAATGTCATTCTCCAACTAAAGTGGCTCCATGGGGTCCCCAAGTTGACCCATGTCTTTTCTTGGCCGTCCATGACTCATCCAATAGGTGTAGGACAAGTGTCTTGGTGTTTTCACATTTTTATAATATCATTTTTACCTTAAATTACACTAATTACCTCTAATCGCGATTAAAAACTTAATAAGTTACTATTCACCAAAAAATTATTTTTATCCCATTGAACCACATTTTACTTCTTAATGACAACCATGTATGTAGGATTTTTGAAATTCAAAACACAAAGATGGCAAAATTCCATTTAAACGGAAAAATCAGTTTTTATAAGTACCACTTAGTGGTTTCACTATTCCTCAAAAATTGAAGATTTTCAGAAAATTACCAAAAATTCACCCTAAGCTATATTTGATATTCCGAATTCAAAAATGAAGTCTATTTTAAAAAATTCAAAACATATAAGTCACATTATTTAATTTAATAATTAATTCCCGCTGTCAGAGACAATAACGTGTTTTTATGAAACAATAAGTATCAAAAGATTGACACTAGTTTAAGTCCGATTTCAAAGTGAAATTAATTCCAACAACCACTATTGGATTTAATGGTAAAAATATTTTCTAATTTCACTTTAAAACCAATTCAAAATATAATCTAATCATATAAATAAATTAGATTAAAAAGTGGTTTTGAATTAAAATACAACATTTTACACTATTCATTAAAAAAATGAACTTTATCAGAAAGGTACCAAAAATTTACACAAAGTAAATTTTGATGCCCTGATTCTAAAGAAGAGTTATATTTGGTCCAAAAGAATGTAAAAGAGTGATCAAAACTATATTTAATGATGGTTCGCCGTCAAAAGGTGATAAGTGAACCCTTAGTGAAAATTAGAGTATATATGCCTAAAATTGAATTCTTTTCATATTTTAAGCCTTTATCCTTTATTGGATAAATGCAAAAACATTTAAAAACATATATAATCATATTTTATTTATTTCTATCCATTCCCGCCAATACAATGGCTACATGTTAACTAACATTTAAAATAATATTATTATATTACTAGTGTGCAACGTAAGTTTTCAAAGGAACTCATCATTGCGTATCGGGTACGCTATCGAACAAAGCAACCCCTTTAAAATAAAATTAATATTTAATTCGTAAATATTAATAAATATTAAAATTCTTTATTCTTTAATTACCTGGGATGTTATATCCTTCCCCCCTTTTGGGAATTGCGTCCTCGCAATTTTATTCACTTATCAAAATAAGTGGGGGTATTTATCCCTCATAGCATTTTCAGATTCTCACGTTGCCTCTTTAATCACATGGTTTTTCCACAAAACCTTTACCTGATGAATCACCTTATTCTGTAACACCTGCTCCCTGTGGTCAAGAATCTAGACCGGTTGTTCTTCATAATATAGGTTCTCTTCCAGTTGAACTGCCTCTGAACTCAAAACATGAGATGGATCTGGCATATAATTCCTCAACATTGAAACATGAAAAACATTTTGTACCTGAGATAAACTCGGAGGTAAAGCCACTCGGTAAGCAACTGATCCAACTTTCTCTAGAATTTCATAAGGTCCAATGAACCTTGGACTCAGCTTTCATTTCATACCAAATCTCATCACACTTTTCCATGGAGAAACCTTGAGAAAAACATGATCACCTACCTCGAAAGATAGATCCTTCCTCCGGTTATCCGCATAACTCTTCTACCTACTCTGAGCTGTTCTCATGTGTTTCTGAATCAACTGAACCTTTTCTGCCATCTCTTCTACCAATTATGGTCCCATCAACTTCCTTTCACCCACTTCATCCCAGAAAGATGGAGTTCGACACTGCTTCCCATATAATGCCTCAAATGGTGCCATCTATATACTGGAATGAAAACTGTTATTATAAGAAAATTCAACCAAAGAAAGATGTTGGTCCCAACTTCCCTGGTAATCCATCGAACAAGCTCGTAGCATATCCTCCAAGGTCTGAATTGTTCGTTCTGACTGCCCATTTGATTGAGGATGAAAAGCTGTACTAAAATTTAATTCAGTACCCAACGACTTCTGAAGGTCTTTCCAAAAGTTAGAAGTAAACCTGGGATCACGATCTGATACAATGGAGAGAGGAACTCCATGTAACCTGACTATCTCTTTAAGATACAAACGGGAAAGTTGATCTAGAGAGAAAGTATCTTGTATAGAAAGGAAATGAGCAGATTTGGTCAAGCGATCAACAATAACCCAGATTGCATTATTACCTCGAGATGTATTCGGTAATCCCACAACAAAGTCCATTGATATATTCTCCCATTTCCACTCTGGCACTGGTAACAGCTGAAGCATCCCTTTCGGTAACTGCCGCTCTGCTTTAACCTGTTGACATGTCAAACACTTCACAGTAAAATCAGCAATATCTCTTTTCATTCCATCCCACCAGTAATACTCCCACAGATCTCTGTACATCTTAGTACTGCCAGGATGAACTGAAAACGGAGAACTATGAGCCTCACATAACAACTCATTCTTCAACTGTGAATCACAAGACACACATAATCTCTTCCCAAACCTCAAAACACAAACACAAACTTATCCAAGAACTCATGGAAAATTATATTCATAAGGTCCATGAATACAGCAGGTGCATTGGTTAACCCAAAAGGCATAACTACAATTTCATAATGGCCATATCTAGTACAGAACGCAGTCTTCGGAACATCTGCTTCTTTTACTTTCAACTGATGGTACCCCGACCTCAAGTCAATCTTCGAAAAATACTGAGCTCCCTGGAGCTGATACCACTTCATTCGATGGCCCAAAATCTGCTGAAGTTGTTGCAAAGGATTTTACCACCCCTTTATGCTTGTGTTCTGGCTGCATTCTCCCTGTTGAGTTCTTCGTTGGAGACTCGTTTGCATAATGACCCATTTCATTACACTTAAAACATCTTACCGTTGGCTTTTCATTTCGTGCTTGATCATCTTCCTTACAGTTACGAGCAATATGACCAGACTTACCACACCGAAAGCACTTACCAGACTTGGATAAACATTCTCCAGGATGCATTTTACCACACTTCTCACCGGATGGATATTTGGTTTTCTTACCTCCTTGCTTCTTTCATGAATTCTTCCCCTTTTCCTTCCAACTAGACCTCTTATTCTGTTATTTGTCATAGAACACCTGATCATCGGCAAACTCCATTTCCACCTTCTCCGCACATCGAACAAGTTTTTCATAACTTTTGAACTCACGAGAAGCTAAAGCCCTTCGATACTTTGGCTTTAACCCTGAGTAAAAACGGTTTATTTTACTTTCAAGATCTCGTATGAAGTTTGGAGCATACATTGCCAATCGAGTGAACTTTTCTTCATAAGCAGCCACTGAATCATCCTCCTACCTCAATTCTAAGAACTGTTTTTCCATCCTAAGATGAACCACCTTAGGAAAATATTTCTCAAGAAACATACCTTTGAATTCGTCCCAGTCAAGAGCATCAATCTCATCGACGTCACTGATATTTTTAACCATAGACCACCACTGATCTGCTTCACCCTCAAAACGGTAAACAGCAAGACTAACATTTTGATGTTCTGAACACCCCATGACATCAAAAATCTTCTCCAGTGATTTAATCCACCCTTCAGCTTGCACAGGGTCAGATGATCCTCTAAATGATGGGGGATGTTGCCTCATGAAATGTTCCACCACTGACACGTTCCTCTGCGGTTGATCTGGATGACCTCGTGCATGGATACCACCACCATTTATAGCCTGAGTCAACTGTGCCATCACTGCAGCAAACTGTTCAGTTCCGATTCCGACCATCTCAGGTTGCTGATTTGGAAGGTTATCTTCATCCTGATGTCGTCCCAACATAGTTTCTTTGTTTCCTCTGTGGAAAACCATTCTGAACACAGAAATATCTTAGGCGAAGCAACATGGTAATCCGTAAATGCTATATCATTTCAATCATATTATAATTTAACACTTTTCTAACTCCTAAAGTTGTCTAAACCGACCTCTGATACCAACTATAAGGCCCCGGCCTTAAACCTTACTTAATATTGAATTAAACGAATAATTCACGTAGAGGATCTTTTCAGGTTTAGAGTTTTAGAGAATTAGAACATAACAATTACATCTCAAAAGATTACAAAGTAGTCACTTCTACTAAGTTTCCATAAAAAAAACTCTTAAAAAGGAACGTGTCTAGTTCCATGTTTTACATAGGATGACATTCCCCTGATCCCATCCTTGACCTTATTCCACATTAAGTCCTGTGAAAACATTTCAAAAAAAACTTGGGGTGAGCATAAAAAGCTCAGTATGGGTTATAAAAACATGGAAAGGAAACATGAGTTCATATATACATAATAATGAAATCATAATTTACCCATAAAACATAGGCACTTTAACATACCTCATAAAATCATGAATAAATCATAGAAATCATAAGGCATAAAGGTAACTTGAGGCATTCATAACATTCTTACGTAGGGAGTAACCCTCTTGGTTACGTTTGGAATACCCATCACAGTATATTCCCTAAAATCTATTCGAAGAAACCTTAACGTTTCACTCCCTCGCGTTACCCAATGCATTGGAGAGCTATATCAGGCTCACCCGCCCTTAGTTTATCACGGAAACACCCGTCTTCATAATAATGCCCAAGAACCATAACATAATCGTATCACATAAAACATGCATAAAGGAAACATAACATTTCCACATTTCAATCACAAGATATCAATACAACAGAAAAACATTGTGAAAACCATTTTCAATACCAAAATAAAAGAAAAGTAAAACATGGTATTTATTTTTCTTTTAAAAAGAAGGTATGGCTTGTAGAGGAAGCCGAAACTCAAATAAAACTTTATTAGTGATGTAAAAAGTGTAAAATATCCTAATTTTTTTGAATTTATCTTTAATTTAATTTAATATAGTTTAACCTTTAATTAGTATAATTATTTTAAATATATTATATATTTATTAATAATAGTATTATAATTTATTTTAGTACTAAAATTTTAATTTTAGTGTTTTTAGTGTTTTATTTTTAGTTTGGATGTTTTAAAAAAATTTATTTGTATAATTTTTATAGGTTTTAGAAAACCACAAAGTAATGAGAATAAACCACATTGTGGTTATTAAGTAGGATTAAAAAAGATGGAATTTTTAAGAAAACTATAGATTTTTTGTCTTATAATGATGAACATAGGTGAAACATGTGATAAGGAGGAACTGCATGGTAAAAATATGATTCAGTTGTATGACATGGCAGATAGAGATTCATATGAGAGACTATAAGGAAGGATTGTAGTTTAATGGTTTCAATTATAAAATATAGAGGAGGCATTGAGGAACCCATACCATGGTTTTATGTAATTATAGAATACTTTTGTATATATATATATACTTTATATTTTAAACCATGACCAAAGACACTATATATTATAACATGGTTATTGAATATTAATAATTTGAGCTATATTGATAGGAAAACCATACCATAATACCATTTTCTAAGTTATGGTTTTGAGTTGGCTAGAATAGTTTGTAAATATAGGAGGCCACTACATAGATAATTTATTGATAGGTAGAGGGGGGATTTAGTTGGATATTTTGGAATGTTAATGATTATTGTTTTTTATGTAATTATGAATTATAGTATAGTTTTCATCTATGTATATTATAAATATATTTTGGAATTCTTAAGAAAGTGTAGAGAGATAAAAACATTATGTTGAGAAGTTATAATGAAAGGTAATTGAATGATTTAGTTCATTTATTTGTGGTTATAGTTTAGTTTGGTTCATTAATTCATTCATTATTCCATGATATTTTTCTTTTATTATTTTTTATCATTCTTTATGGATTGAATAATTTCCATTAAATACAATAACTAGTATCTTGAATTTTTTCTTGACCATGGAAGGAGTTTCAGAATGAAATGTTTAATTATGGTTTTCCACTACTTAGTTTCTAAGGGAATCTAATTACATAATAATAAGAAATGAGGAGATTACTAATTATAGAGTGAATTTAAAACCATATATTTTTTTAGATTTAATACAAAAACAACATGTTTATTCATTAAAAATATTAAAATCATAATTATTTCATGAAACTGGATTTATAATTATTATGTTAATTTAATTATTAGTGTTTTAAATTAATTAAACTTAAATCATTTTCATTGTTAATCTTGATATTCAAATTGAATAAACAATATATGGATCACAAGTCTATGTTGGTTCAACCAAATAATAAAATTGTATTACATTTTTTATTCTACTGATTAAGAAGAGTGATTATAAATTTATAAAATTGATCCCCACTTATAATTTTAAATGCCTCAGGGGTGGTTAAAGTTTTTGGAACTGTTTCCATGGATATTGAACTTAGATGAATATTAAATTTGATCTTGTAGGGTCCTAAAAATTCTGCAAGGGGAAAATTTGATTACCCCAAAGCTTGGAAAAGGACCGAACCGGTCCGCGCACCGGCTCCCAACAACAGCACGCGGCCGGTTCGGCAGACCGCTCTTCCGCAATTCCGCAGACCAGCATCATCCATGAAATAGAGGCGGGGACCTTCACGGGCACGAATTGCGGTGGGTTCCAGGCTGGTCCACTGTCACGAACTGTGACAACCATCCCATGCTGTTGTGAACCTCATAGTTCTTGGAATAAAGATGGATTGGTGTGCCGCCACGAAGCAACCCTGCCGCGACTCATCAGATCCCAAGTTGACCGAGTCATCTGCAGATGGTGATTAATTCATGGGCTTCCGCAGAATGTGCCAAGGGCCCATCGATATTTCCTCCTCACGACTCTATAAATAACCACCGAGGGGCACCAAAAAATGAGGGGGGGGACGGGTGAAAACTCATGGGGAGACATTGGAGAAATCACTCCAAGCGGTCTGTGACCATCCGCGGACCCCATATCGTCCGCGGATGCGATCTTCCGCAGAGAGGAGAAACCAGTCTTTGAACCACATGAGGCTAGCTCCTCTGTGGCTAGCCCATATCAGCCATTTCCTTCGCGGATAGTCCCTCCGCGGCCACCCCTTCCACGGACCATTGTCGTACTTAAAATGGAGGTGGAACCCCTCCGCGGGCGCGAAGTAGGACGGGCGCCAGCCCCCTTTATAGACACCCTTCGTGGATGGCCATCTCATCCGCGGACAACCTCCTTCGCAGACAAACTCCTCCTCAGAAATCATCCTTCATGGAGAGCCTCCTTCGCGGACTAGTCCTTCGTGCCCTTCGCTACCATCACTGACCCCCATGAAAAATGGAGAGTCGCACCGTGAACTTTTCAGGCCGGGTCAACAATATTTTCTATTGCACCCTTATGTCACTCCAACATCCATCCTATAAATACCATGAGTCGAGATACTCCTCATGACTCTCCTATAAACCCATTACCTAGATCCTTTTGCTTGGTTCATCCAGAAAGGGCCACCCTTGCGTAAGTCCCACACCAACCATTGCTATGTATCTTCTACCTAATTGTCCTGACCACATGACGTTAAACTGTATGGCCCTCGCCCTGACCACATGACGTTAAACTGTATGGCCACCGTCCTGACCACATGACGTTAAACTATATGGCCCTCGTCCTGACCACATGACGTTAAACTGTATGGACATCGTCCTAACCACATGACGTTAAATTGTATAGCCATCGTCCTACCTATATGACGTTAAACTATATGGAAACAGTCCTCTCTACATGACTATAAATTGTAGCATTCCATATCATTCAATAATTGTATGCCTCTTGCTCCGTGCAAGAGATTCCTTACGCTATGTTTACAGTGGAATAATTTCAAGAGTGTTGGAATCCGTTCAAACATTCCATAACTCTACCCCACGCTTTGTGTGTCCTTCATTCGGATCCTCATACTCTTCTATGTCTGACGGGACCCCCTAACGGCATGGTCTCATGCTGTATCGGCTCACCTAACATCCTGGGCCAACACCCTAGAAGACTTTAGACAACACTTTGAGATAGGTCCTATGTTTCGAACATGGTCAATAGTAGACCCTCACTTGTCTACCCCCATTCCAGGCTAACGTGATATGGATGCTATGTTTCGAACATGGTCAACAGTTATCCTCCATCGCCATGCCACCCTCATTGCATTCTGAATGTCGGACATGTAATTCACACTTTTCATCTCCCTTTGTTCGGACTAATTCCAACGCCCCTTGATTTATCCCGCTTGTAAACTTGGGCATAGGTGTTGGCCCTCATTATATTACTCAACCCAACAATGGGTTGGGATGACCTCATGGACAGACATGAGGAAGACACCATGGGCGTCCATCTCGTAGTAAGCCCCGACCTCATCGGCTGCCCTCATGCGTAATCCCCACTCCACTTCTCACGGACACACCTCTCATGATGTGATCCTCTGGTTCCTGCTGCCTCTTGATTCATACATAGAGCATGACTCACATGGGCTTAGAGTAAGCATCGACCATGACATCCATTATCTCGTGCCTCCTCAGAGTGTAACCCCCAATCCATTATCTCAGGCCTCCTTAGAGTGTAAGCCCTAATCCATTATCATGGGCCTCCTCAGAGTGTAAACCCCAATCTATCATCTTGGGCCTCCTCAGAGTGTAAGCCCCAATCCACATCTTGGGATACCCTAGATCATAAGCCCCACATTAATCCGAACTAGGTGGACTTTGATCCCTGCCTTCTATGTGGGGTACCTAGGAAGCCTATCCAAGGTTCAATCCCAAAAACAGGTCATTCTGACCCACCTTTCACGTCGGTTTACCAACATCAGGGGCCTCCTCAGAGTGTAATCCCCAATCCATCATTTTGGGCTGCCCCAGAGTGTAATCCCCAAGCCTAAGCGAACTACAGGGACTTTGATCCATGCCAAAGCATGGTACGTAGGAAGCCTCCATGAGGTTCAATCCCACCACTCGGTCGTTTCTTCACGACGAGTTCACCCCCATCCAGCATGACGTTAAATTGTGTATGCGAACTACATGGAATTTGATCCTTGCCTCATGGGCAGGGTACGTAGGAAGCCTTCCTGAGGTTCCAGCCCAACAACCGGTCGATCTGATCATCTCTACATTGGTTCACTGCACCACTCCTAGTGCCGCCTCAAGCGAGTTCTAACCCTTCGGGGTCATTAACCCAATGAGGTATGGTAAACCTTGGGCATAAATGATTCTGAACCCCTGCATCTAGTTGACCATTTCCCACCAAGGTGAAATCCGTGGATACTATGTTTGGGTATAAACCAAAGATTCTCGAACATATGAATACGTCTTAAATATATAATAGAGTCTCGGAACAGGCAATAATTACCCCCCAAAAAGGGTGTGATGAGCCCAACTTCCCATCCTCTAGACCAATTTGAGTTCTTAAGAGTCGCTGGTCAGACCATCCGACGAACGCATGCCTTTGGAAAGCAGGTCCATCAATCATTGGATACGGAGTCGTTGGGCATTTTGAGGCCGAAATCCAAAACCGAAGAGACAGATCTATGAGGAAAAAAAATATTTTATTGTTTATTTATATTTTCTTATTTTAGTTTTTAGGTTTTATTCCTTTTGATATTCTTGGGTATTCTTGACTGTGGATGAAAATTTTATATAAAAAATCAGTTTCCATATACTCTTAGTTGTACAACTAGATATTTTAAGTTAATAAATCAACATACTCATGAAATAAATTATGTATCAAAGATGGGTTCCGCAATCATGTTATAGAAGAAACAACCAATATTTCCAACTGGGATATTGATCTATTAGTTTTAAACAAAATATATAATTCTATAAATTTGAATATTATACAAGTATAGATGAACAAACTCTCTATAACATGTAAAAATTATTCAAATAAGGGGTGTATTTTTTTGAGAGAAAGGAAAATTAGTTAGTTGAATTGAATAAATTCTTCAAATATGAAGCTAAATCAATGGCAGAATCTAATGATAAATTCAAAAATTACACAAAGTTTTAAGATAAATTTAAGGATTCAATCGATGATGTAGTTGGATTTTAGCTAGATTCATAGAAGGAATACACTCTTAAACTTTCTATAATTGAGGAAAAGGTAGAAGAATAATCTAATATATTAGAATCATCTTAGGGAGAAGAATAATAGAAAGCTACTAAAATCCAAAGATATATTGAATAATTTTATGAAGTGAAGAAAGATTAATTAGTGAAGAATGAGAATCATTATGTTTTTTTATCCCATGAGTTAATTGTTAATTGTCAAATACAATATAGATTTTAGTTCTTTCCATAAGGAAGTGTCAATTTGTTCTTATAAAAATGATAAGAATTAAATCTTCAGATGAGAAGAATTTCAAGTCATTATTAGATATCGGTAAAAGACATTAAAAAATAAATTACAAAATAAAACCTAAGTTTTTATTTATTTTTCATAGATTATTTTTAGTAAATTATTTTATAATTTTTTTGGTTTTTAAAAAAAATTAATCACCCTCACTTTTTAAGATTTAATAGATTATAACTTTTACTTTCACATATTTATTTTTATTTCAAGGTTTATGATCATGTATAAAGGCATAATATAGAGAAAAGAAAAGAGAAGAGATTAAGTTATTAGAGATGTGTTTCTTTAAATTATTTATTTTTTTTAATTCTCCACATTTTTATTAAATTATAATTTTTAAGAGTAAGTAATTATATGTCACACTTAAAATAATGCTATATTTTTATCAATGAAACAAAAAAAATTTAATAATAATATCATGCATAGTTTTAAATAACATTTTTCATGAAGTTTAATGAATATGATTCTAGGTAGATAGGTAAATATAAACACATGAAGGTTGATTTGATGAATCATGATTTAGGGAGAATGATTGATTTTTATAGATGAAAATTTTCTGAATTCTTACATGAAAAGATTTTGATATGAGAATTACTTATAGTATTCTAAGATGAAATAAATATTTTTAATTACAATGTATGTTTGGTCTTACTTATTTAAAAAATAAAATATGCGGTTATAGAAAAATTGAATAGCTTTTTATTGACTTGTAGCTAAAAAGCCTCACCATTCTTATTATAACTATTATAATTCGTATTGGGAGAAGATTGATGGTGGGTATTGAGGTTCTCATTTCATTTTATTTCCAAGGATGTTTTAATTCTTTAATGATCATTCATGTAACATCCTAGCCTACTTTAATCGAGTATTTCCCAATCTGGTGTGCAAAATAACCTTAGGAACACATCCACATATACCAAATGTTTCCAACTAGTGGTGAGGGTTTATCAATAGCATGGAGATACTATACCCTCTATCCAATAACTATAAATAATTGTGATTTTATAATAACCCATAATCCATGATATAATAACATAATAGTGAATTTATAGCTAAGAAACTGCTATATAAACATATCACTTATTATTAAAAAATACGAGTCTAGGTAAATGTCATACTAGTTACACAATCGATGTAGGATGATCTAATGAGACAATCATATACAAGATATATAAAAAGGGAAAAAATAAATAGAGACGCTACTATCAAGGGCCATCATATCACCTTGGTATTATCTCCTCATCCCAATAGAGGTAAATTCCACTAATCTAGCTATAATAGGTTAATTTTCTTAGCATGTATGTAGACAAATATTTTATTTTTCCACCAAAGTGAATGCGTAGAGTTTGAGTAAAAAACTGAGTGGTATACCACCAATGATTTCTCTGATATAATCCTATATCTATATATGAATGCATGAATAGAATAATATTAAAAATGATAACCAATAAATGTCATAATTCATATCCCATAATTGCCACCCAGATGAGTGACCCTATCTATAGCACCCTAATATTTTAAAATAAGAACACTATGTTCGATAGCATATATGACACGCAACACCAAGCTTAAACAACCAATGAAATATATTATTTTAATGTAACCATTATAACCTAACCATTAAATTTAAGATTATGAATAATACTAACTAAATTATGAAAATTATATTTTTTACACATGTATAAAATAAATTCATTGGTTATAAATTGATTATAAAAGAAAATAAATCAATTGAAAATAAAATAAATGTTTTTTTCTGGAAAACTGTTTTTATGTGTGAAATGTGTTTTTATATTAATAAATTAAATTAATCAATATTAGTGAATTATTTTAATGAAATTTATATATTATATATTCAATAAAAAAATTATCATTCATATCATATTTTTTCTACACATAGAATAATAATAAATCCATTTTTATTCTTGAAAAATATATTTTTCTAAAAACAGTTTCATCACATTTTGCAAAAAAAATTATATATTTTTTTGATAATTTCAAAATTTTAATTTTAAAAATAAAATTAATTTTTGAATTTATTCTAACAAAATTTTATTATATTTAATTTTTAAGAATTTTTTGAAAAGATTAATTTTTTATGACTAGTAAAAATACTAATTTTTATTGAAAATTGTCTTTTAATTTAAAGAATTTAAAATGTTAAAATTTATTTTAAAAGTAAAATTTGTAAAATTATATTATAATTAATCCAATTTAGATCATTGGAATCAATTTTATATTGATATTTGATATAAAAAAATTTTATACTTAAGAAATATTTTCCATTGGAAAACTATTTTTCGACGCCCATACGGGTTTAATTTTAAATTATTTTTTCCACTTATGTGAGTTAAATTTGGAAAAATAGATTTCATATTTTTAATTATAATAATTATTATTATTTAATGAGTTTAACTTGACTTTTTCATAATGAATAGTAAAAATGGTAGAAAATTAATTACCCTAATTAAAGTTAAAACTGATTGATTAGGAGGTTAAAAAATATAAGGGTGTGTTTTCCAATTTAACTTATCAAAATACCATTTTATGAATATATTTTAGCCTTATCCTATCCAAAATTTGAATCTAAGGTCATTTGGAATAATTTTTCTTAGGAATTACATTATCAATTTGAATTCTTTTGGGAAATTTCAAAGTGGTTTCCAAGAAGGTCCCCTCCCCGATTATAAAATTTTACC
The DNA here is from genome assembly GCA_963277665.1 of Viscum album. Classification (NCBI taxonomy): domain Eukaryota; kingdom Viridiplantae; phylum Streptophyta; class Magnoliopsida; order Santalales; family Viscaceae; genus Viscum; species Viscum album. The sequence goes on along the minus strand of OY728132.1, from coordinate 749,188,279 downwards.
TCTTAAACTCACTTATTCACACATATCAAGACATTTATCTCAACAAAAAACTTCAAAAATTTCTCCCCAACATCCTTATTGACATTATAAAGGTTCTTTTCGTCCCAAAATACCAACCCTAGGGTCTTTAATAAGATGTCCCAAGGAGGTTCTTCTAAGAGAAGGTAATTTTGTTCACTAAGCTCTTTCTTTTTTACTTATTGTTTTACCACCTTCAGTTTTATTTTAAAACATATAATATAATAATAGAAGTATCTCAAATATAATTATGTATAGTTATTTTTATGGTATAATATTTATGCATCCCCTACTTCATCAAATTATAAACAAAGTCATTGCTCATGTGTATGGCGGACTACCGACTCACAAACTGACGTAATATTTTTTCCATCACTGACTAACATGGATAGTCATAATTATGTAAATAATAAATATATATTAAATTTATTACATGATATTAAATCTATAAAATTAATATGTCATCTAATTTCTTACCCTTTCTCCCATTAATGTAATGATATCTTCGCTCGTGCGTACATACAGCCTACCGTATCCATGAAACAATGCAACTAATTTTCTATGACCAACTATTAATAATGGTTCTAAAAATTTATCTGATAAATAACTATTTTATTAATAACACTAATATCATTTTTTATATTATGTATATATATCACATGCAAAATAACGATAATATTTTTGCAAAACAGGCATGAGAAAATGAAGTAGTTAACACTCGAGACAATGGTAATAATGAAATATTATAAATGAACAGGTAGAAATATGTTATAAAAGGATTATATATGATATTATAAATATGAATATGGTTCCATTATAAATTAATAACAATATTAAAATCATTATATAGAAGTATAAATCACGTTCAACTAAAGAGAAGTGTGAGGTGAGGGATTCCATCTCAATTTCATTTCACTAAAGCGTATTTTATTATTATGAACCTAATTTATTTTATATTATAGATATTTTATTTTCACCTTTTAAGACTTTTAAATATTTTTATATATATTTCTAGAGCTAGGCACTGAGTCGACATTCAATTCTGAGGCCCAATGTGCCTGTAATTAATTTTATAAAAATATATACAATGCATGAAAAGGAAATGCGATAAGTCTTAAAAAATATCACAAATCAGAAATCCAAGGCCATAGTTCAGTCTAAAACGTGGCGTTTACCCTAGGTGGGACATAACTTTTGTCGTCATGGGACTTCTGTGGAAAAATCCACCCAAGGAAAAAATTATAAAAAAATAATTAAACTTAATTATTTTACCCCTATCATTATATCTACTAACTCTCAAATGGGGAATCAGATTAGAAATATGATACCTTCATTGACTTTGAAATGGGGCGTTTTATCTAACCACGACATAAAATAAAGCGGCCTTGGAGATTCAGATTTCTGCGCCGAATGGGACTCCTATAAATATAGACCTAAGGTTTTGGGATTAGGGTTAGACCATAATCCTCTCTCTATCTTTCTCTCTCTCTAACCTCACCAAGCCTTCTCTCCTTATCTCTTCCTTGAATCAAGGAGGAACCTCCACCAAAACCTCTTTGGATTGGAGTGGGATCACAACAGACATGTCATCAATGATGAATGATCGATTCAAGGTAGGACTTCTTCAACTTTTGAGTTCTAGTTAGAATTTTAAAATGAATATTTATTCTTTTCCTTCAAGTTTTTCTTTTAAACCATAAATTGCCTTTGGCTGCATGAACAAGGCCATCTATCTGCATTTAAAACTCCATTCTTTATCTGTTCTACATAGATATTCATCGCCCACATTTGGGTGCATCAAACCATCGATGGATCAATGAGTGGAGGCTGGCACTGTGAAGCCCTCGACACAAGGATCATGGATCCCATCAAAGATCCAAAATAGGATGAGCAGAGGAAGCCTTGTGGTCCATTGAATGGGCCACCATAGCACCACTGGCATGGCAGCCGATGGTGGCACATAGCAAAGGGCCACTCCATGGCGGACCACAGAGCAGCGGCGGTGCCGCACGTGGTTGGTCATGTGGCATAGCTAGTCAACCAGATGGGGTTTCATGGCACGACCCAAGAGGATACTACCACCACAAAGTACAGAGGCTAGTTGTCCTCATTGACTTCAGTAGCGATGATCGGCCACCAGTCCGGGCCGGTATCGATAGTGGGTTTGGCCCCTATCGGAGGGTGGGTCGGGCCGCACTTGTTCGGGCCCACTCAGAGTGGCTCAGGCCGGGAAAACGGGCCAGGTCCAAACATAGTCGATCAGACCCAGAAGACCAAGTGGGACCCATTTTGACCACATGGTCGATCGTCCATGGTCAATCGTGGGGCGGACCGACCGTGATTCCTTCCCCCGGCCCCATAACCCTCTTCTGAAACTTCAAACTCCCGTATCTTTTAAACTGAGCATCCATTTAATGCATTGTATGTATCCATGGGACATTGTCTTCTAGAAGAAATTTTTCAAATAAATTTAAGAATTTTAATTTCAAGGTTGTGAAATGGGCCCCACTTTGACCCATTCGAGATTGTTGTGGTGAAAAGCATCCTTTTTACTAGTTATCCATTTTGGGTTAGTAAATATCTTATCCTGCGTATTTTTCAAGGTAAAACATGATGGTGACCTCAGTTTTGGAATCTGGTTTATAGTGCGAGGTGTTTTAAGAATGACGCTTGTTCAGCGGTGTTTGAAGACAGTAGTGGGTAGGATATGTTTTCAGTGAGTTCTGATTGGAACCCTCCGGTTAGGCTCGGTATGGGTCCTCGATGACACTAGAGTGGAACCCTCTAGCTGGGCTGGGCATGGGTCCTAAACCTTTTTTGAGTGGGACCCTCCAACCGGGTTGGGCATCGGTCCTCAACCTTTCTTGAGTGAGAACCTCCAACCAATCTGGGTGTGGGTCCTCTATGACACTAGAGTGGAACCCTCCAGTCGGGCTGGGTACAGGTCCTCGATGACACTAGAGTAGAACCCTCCATCCAGGCTAGGCATGGGTCCTCAACCTTGTGGTGTGAGATCTTGACTATAAGGAGAAGTGATGACACATGTTTTGACATAAAATTATACTCATAAGTAAGAGGTGCACTTCCCCCACTAAGACATGTCCTTGTGACACAACCTAAAACCATGCAGTCAAGACAGACCCAACTAAAGTGTATAGTATCGGGGTGTGGTGTTTTAACCCCTTTGACTTGTAGTTCAGGCTGCCACGTGAGGGATGTTGGGCACCGATGGTGGTTACTTGTGGAACCATTAGTGACTCTTATTCTTGGTATGAGTTGTGAGATGGAGATCCCCTTACCTTCTCATTGAGTTTTTTTGACTGAACACACACACACACACACATCATATTTCGAACCCACTCCTTAGGTTTTGGTTACTCTCCTTCCAGGAGAGGTGAAGACGTTTAGGGTATTTCATGTGATTCTCATTCCTAGCTTCTTGTTCTTGAATGAGTCTACTATCCTACTATGGGTAGAAAATACTCGATGATAAGTTCATCTTCTTACTGTTTCTATACCCTTGCGTTTGGATGTGCTTATATCACTTCCTTATAAGGTTGAGTAGCACTCTTTTACTATACTTTTTTTCATCTAATGTTTTCTTTTACTTATGTATCTCTTATGGATCCCCCTTAATTTCAGGGTGCCCAACTGTGTATGTTTATACTCACCCCTTCAGGGGATTTTCCTACACATATCATACATTATGCAGATGATAGACAAGGTTGATCATGACTTTAGGGAGCTTAGGGATACTGGTGTCTGGACCGCAAACGGTGGTTGCATCTTGGATTCCAGGAGCAGGTATCTCTCATCTATTTACCTTTTTCTAGTTTTTATTAGGTTAAGACACTAATATGGTTGGGCGTGGATTTTTTTCCTTTACCTTTGTGTTTACATTTTGGTACTCATATTTTATTAGTGGTCCATGCATGTTTCGGTTTATTTACAGCAAGTTTCATCTTTTTCTTCTTCCCCTCTACACTTTTTCATCGAGTTTGTTATGTGTGTTCATACATGTATTTAGGAAAATTCTTCCCCATGTTTTTTGTTTCTTCGGTGCTTGTCGCAAACCCATGGCCTATATAGCTGGGCTCTGGGTTGTTGTGGCTTGAGCCTCGACGTGGGTCGAGTCGTGAAAAAGTGGTATCATAGGTGGTTTGACCCTTGAGATATTGTTTGGATGTTTCCATAAAATGTTCTTGGTTGGGTTTATTGAAACAATTTCAAAGTGTCTCCAGAGCAGCTCTTAGACTAGGTTGTACAGTGATGGTGCGGCAGCCAACATAGCCATTCACCAGGACCCTGATTAACCACTTGTCAACTTGGAATACTGAGACATTTATTGCAGGTAACTTTGTTACATGCATCATATAGAATTGATTCTTTAACTATCCTTGTTGAGACAAGTCCCATTTTTTTGTTACTATTAGATATATATATCCACCTAACCATGGAATTACTTGATAACTTTCAGAATTAATCCATGATGAAAGCCAACTGGGATACCTTATTTGGTTCATGACAAAGACCTCATAAGTGACGAGGCATCAGTTCAGGCCCATTATTTAATCCCCTTCCTCTAGGTGGGCTAGTAGCAGCACCTCTACCTATGGAGTAGCAGATAGTTCCAGAAGCATAGGTTGAGGAAGATCACATGTTGAGTGTGTTATATGAGTTCCAGTACAAGAGGCTATAGGGGTTTCATAGTGAGCCAGACCCTCAGGCAGCAGAGGACTTGTTGGAGTCAGTGGTCTGCCTCTTCAGGATTGTATGAACAATATCAGACTAGATGGTGGCATTGGTAGCCCGTTTTTTCCATGGGATGACTGGATGCTGGTGGATTTTAGTTACCTAGATTCATGAAAAATCAACACTCTTGATGGATGAGTTCCAGTAGCTCTATCATGAAGATTAATTCCCCTCATTCTTATGCTCTATCAAGATTCAAAAGATTCTAGAGCTTCAACAAGGAGGGATGATAATGCCAGAGTACTCATCCATGTTCACAGATCTGAATTAGTACTCTCTGAACTTGATCCATGATGGTTACTTCTAGGCAAAAGAGTTCAAGCAGGGGCTTCTATATGAGATACATGCTAGAATTATGCCCCTATTCATCCCCACCTATGTCGGGGTGCTGTAGTGAGTGCTTGTGATAGAGAGATTCCTATCAGAGGGACACCAGTTAGTTGGGACTGGTGGTAGTTTCTACAAAGCTGAGACATCTAATATGGTTGGAAGATGTCATTTGGAAGATCCATGGTGCATTATATCTTTCCATGATCAAGCTCAGGGATGTATTCAAGTGGCACCAGGGTAGTGCAGATCAACGGGTCAGCTTAGAGAGGGTCGATGCTTTGATTTTGATGGGTAAGGTCACATGGCATGAGACTATCTGACCAAGTGTACTGAGCATCCTGGGTAGATAGTATGTGGGCCACCATGGTAGAGGAAGTTTTGTGATCAGGGTGGTCCCCAGGGAGGTAGTTCTAGTAGAGGAGCCAGAGAAACTAGATTTGGATGATGCTGTTATGAGGTCCTCACACCACCACCACCGGACGACCCACATTAGGCTTAGGGAGCTAGCGTTTGGGGCCACATATAGCTACAGACTATGGAATCTCATGATCCTTTAGCACATAAGATGATCCAAGGTATTCTCTATGTCTATTCTAATAGTGTTTCAGTATTAGTATAAATAGGTTCCAGTCACTCATTGAAATCATTACTCCTGGTATGGGAGTTGGAGCTCCCAGTAGAGGTGCTATCATATAGACTCTGTCTCGAGTTTCCTACGGGAAGTGCTTCTTCTGTATCTTTTATCTACTGCCAGTGAGACATATCATTTGGAGGAAAAATGTTTGTGTGGGACCTACTGGTTATCATGATGGAACCTTACAACTTCATTTTGGGCATGGATTGACTTTACATGGTTTGAGCCCAAATTTTATTTCGTTGCAGGCTATTCAGATGCCTGGACACTGATGGGATGAGGTTTTCCTTTCTCAATGAACGAGACCTCATAATAGGGTAGGTAGGTGCTATGAATAAGAGGCTATAGTATTTTACCCACCAGATAGAAAGCATGACCCTTGGTGCATTAGACCCTTCAGGCACTTGGGTTCCTTCAATTGGGGAGGATTATATGGATGTCTTCCCTAAAGACATTTCAGGACTACCTCTGAGGTGGGAGTTGGAGTTTTGTATTGATTTGAAACCAGGGACCACCATGATATCTTCTATGGAATATTAGATGGAACACACCAAGCTTTGGGAGATAAAATTATTATTGGAGGACCTTCACAAGAAAGGTTTCATCGGACCCAGTGTGTCCCCCTGGGAAGCTCAAGTACTATTCATGAAGATGGAATATGGGATCTTACAACTGTGTGTGGATTATCATCACCTAAACTAGCCCAAAATAAAAAAAAGTACACCTTACTAAGGATTGATGACTTCTTCAACCAATTATGAGGTTCAAGATGGTTCTCGAAGATCAATCTTAGATCTGGATACCTCCAGCTATGGGTTTGTGAGGCTAATATTAAAAAGTTGGCCTTCTGATGTTGTTATGGGAATTACAAGTTTCTAGTGATGCCTTTTTAGTGTGAAAAATCCCCCCAACATTTTAATGGGTTTGAGGAACCAGGTCTTCCAACCATACTTGGACCATTTTTTTTGTTGTCTTCATTGATAACATACTCATTTACTCTGTGATGGAGGAGGATCACATAGAGCACTTGAGGATGGTTCTCAATTTACATCGAGAGCATCAGCTTTATGGAAATCTCTTGAAGTTCTGAATCTGGATACATGAGGTTCACTTTTTAGGGAATTTCATATTTGAAGAGGCTTTATCCATGGATCCCATGAAGATAAAAGCAATGCTTACATAGGAGCAACTCAAGAATACGTTAGAGGTGCAAAGCCTTCTTGGTCTGGTTAGATACTATAGGATATTTTTGGTATACTTATCTAAAAATGTATCCCCTTTGACTACCCTAACGAAAAAGGGATAGTTGTTTACCTAATCTGAGTAGTGCTAGATTGCCTTTAAGGAGTTGAGGTAGAGGCTGACGAGTGCTCCAGTTATGAGACTACCAGAGGAGGGCATTGATTTCATAGTGTATTGTGATGCCTCAGGAGCTTGGATTGGTTGCATTTGGATGCAACATCAGGAATTCATCACATACGGGTCGAGGCAGTTGAGACCCCATGAGAAGAAGTATGTGACTCATGACTTAGTGCTCGTAGTGTTGGTCTTTTCCCAAAGGATGTGAATACACTATATTCTAGGGGGAGTAATTTTTGGTTTACTCAGACCAATAGAGCCTCAGGTACATATTTATCAAGAGAGATATGAATATGAGGTAGAGACACTAGCTGGAGTTCCTACAGGACTATGACTTTGAGATATTCTATACTTTGGGGAAGGGTAAAATTATATCAGATGTACTTAGTAGGAATTCATAGGCTTTCCTAGTGAAAGAAGCTTTAGAGTAGTTATCTTCCTTGTAGCTAACCCTGGTGGAGTAGGAGGGTACAATTTTCCTATAGTTTATGGTGCTAACTCATCATTTGGGAGATCCTCAATTGGGAGATATTTACTACAAAGTTCTTCATGATCAGATATCCATAGATGACACACCTAATGTGTATTCTGAAGGAAGTAATCATGAGACCTTCTTCCAGGGGTGAATAGTGGTTCTAGTTGCGATGTGGGAGGAGGTGATGTGGGAGTTCCATACTTCTCCCTTAGTTGTACATCTTGGTCTGGGGAAGATGTACAAGGATCTGCAGTGGTAGTTTTGGTGGTCCAGATTGAGATGAAGCATAGATGAGTTCATCTCACGATGCCTCACTTGTCAACAGGTGAAGGCTAAGGATCTGGTTCTGATGGGTTTTTTGCAGCCTCTCGACATCCTAGAGTAGAAATGTGATGTCATATTTATGGGCTTCATCACAGGGATTCCACAAATAGTGAAGGTTCATGATGCCATCTGGGTGATAGTGGACTAACTTACCGATTCTACTCACTTCCTTACAATCAGGGAACAGTGCTTGATGGAGAGTTTGGGGTAGTTGTACCTATGAGAGATCATCCACCTTCACGGGGTACCCTTGATGATTGTCTTTAATCATAAAATGTGATTTATGTCATGATTATGGAGCTGCCTTCAAGAGGAATTCAAAACTTGACTACGAATGAGTACAGGCATTCACCCCTAGACCAATGGGAAGACTGAGCACACTATCCAGGTGTTGGAGGATATGTTGATTTCTTGCATGTTATATTTCGGTCAGATTTGGGAGGATCACCTACCCTTGGTAGAGTTTGCATAAAAAAATAGTTACCACTCTACTATCGGTATGGTAGCTTTTGAGGCCCTATATGGGACACCCTGCAGATCGCCTCCGTGCTGGACAGAGGTTGGAGAGTCATCCCTCATGGTCCCATAGTTAGTGAAAACTATGATAGAGAAAGTTCAGTTCATCCATGAATGGATGAAGATTGACCAAATTAGACAAAAAACATATGAAGACCACCATCATAGGACCTTGGAGTTCAAGAAGGGAGACCACGTCTTCTTGAGAGTCACCCCACGATGTAGAATGCAGAGGTTTGGTGGGGGAGGTAAGTTGTGCACGAGTTTTATCAGGCCATTCGAGATCATGTAGAGGTTTGATGAGGTTTCCTACCGCCTTTCCCTACCCCCACAGCTGGATCAGGTGCATGAGGTCTTCCATGTGTCGCATCTGAGGAGATGCGTGAATGATCCTATGCACGTCATCGACTGGGGAGAGCTGTACATTGAAGATGGATCCACATTTGCGAAGCACCAAATGGAAATCAAGGGTCGATAGGTGTGTACCTTACGTGGATGGTTCATCCCTTTACTTCATGTGTTGTGGTGGCACAGAAACGTGGAGGAGAGTTCTTGGGAACGAGAGAGCCAGATGCGAGATTAGTATCCCAAGTTGTTTTCCTATTTTTTCTTTTAGGGGATAAAAATCTTGATGTATGGAATAATTTAGAGACCTATTTTTCTACATGTAAGACTTTGAAGTACATCTATATGTATTTCTAGAGCTAATCATTGAGACAGAGTGCAATTCTGAGGCCCGGAGTGCCCGAAATTAATTTTATAAAAATATTAATATATTTTATACTATGCATGAAAATGAAATGGGATAACTCTTAATCAATAACTTGGATCATAAATTCAAGGTCAAAATTGAATCTAGAACATGGCATTTACACTAGGTGGGATATAACTTTTATCGGCGCAAGACTTCTATGGAAAAATCCACTCAGGGAAAAAATCATAAAAAAAATAATTAAACACAATTATTTTACCTCCGACATAATATCGAATAACTCTCAAAAAAGTAATCATATTGGAAATCTAAGACCTCCAATGAGTTAAAAATGGGGTTTTTTACCTAAGTGTGACATAAAATGAAAGGGTTCATAAGATTAAGATTTCCACGCTGAGTGGGACTCCTATAAATAGAGACTTAAGGCTTTAGGATTAGGGTAGGCCCATAATAATATATCTATCTATATACCTCTCTCTACACCCACCAAGACTTCTCTTCTTTTTTCTTCATGGGATAAAGGATGAACCTTCACTAAAACCTCAGCGGAATGGAGTGGGATCCCAACAGACATGTCGTCAATGACAAACGATCGATTTGAAGTAGGATTTATTCTACTTTTGAGTTCTAATTCAATTTTTAAATTGAATATATGTTATTTTACTTTTATTTTTTATTTTTAACCATAAATCATCAATGGTCACATGAACATGACCATCTATATGTGTTTAAAACTCCATTCTTCATCCGTTCTTCCTATATATTCATCACCCACTTTTGGGTGAATCAAACCACTAATAGATCAATGAGTGGAGGATACCGTTATGAAGCCCTTGATGTGAGGATCATAGATCCATTCACTAATCCAAAATTGGACCAGAGGAGGAAGCCATGTGGTCCGTAGAACGGACCAACAGAGCACCGCCGGCGGACAGCAGAGTGCTACTCCGCAGCAGACCGTAGAGCAATGATGGTACCATAGCCCAGTGGTGCCACAACATTGTGGGCCATGTGTCCCAATCGGTCAGCTAGGTGAGGTCGTGCGACATGACCCAAGTGGCGACCATCACCGCAATGTGTGGAAGTGGTGAACGACCACTAGGTTGGGCTGGTGTCAGCAGCGGGTTAGTCCCCTACAGCGGGTGGGCCAGGTCAGGCTGGGATGATGGACCAGGTCCAAACCCGAAAGGTCATACCCAGTTAACTAGGTTGGACCTGGGTTATATCCTGGGTTGACCGCATGGTCGACCGTGTGGCGGAATGACTATGAGTCGGTCCCCCGACCCTGTAACCCTATTTTGAAACATCAAACCCTAATATCTTCTAAATAGGGTGTCTTTTTGACGCAACATCTATGGACATAATACCCTCTCTTCAAGATGGATATTTGGAGATAAATTTGAGAATTTCAAGTTCGATTTCATGATGTAGGCACCACTTTGACCTGTTTGAGCTTGTTGTAGTGAAAAATATCATTTTCACTGGTTATCCATTTCATGTAAGTAAATAGCCTATCATGCGTATTTTTTAGCATAAAACATGATAGTGATCTCAGTTTTGGCATTTAGTTTTATGATGGGATGTGTTGAGAGAATTATTCTTGTTCAAGGGTGTTTGACGAAAGTAGTGGGCATGCTATGTTTTCAGTGACTTCTGAGTGGAACCCTCCAGTCGGGCTGGGTATGGGTCCTCGACAACAAAATAGTGGAACCCTCCAGTCGGGCTGGGCATATTTCCTCAAACTCTCCAGAGTAGAACCCTCTAACCAGGATGGCCATGGGTCCTCAATCATTACCGAGTGGAACTCTCTAGTTGGGCTGGGTACGGGTCTTCAAAGACACTAGAGTGGAACCCTCCAGATTGGCTGGGTATGGGTCCTCAATGACACTAGAGTGGAACCCTCCAGTCAGGCTGGGAATGAGTCCTCAACCTTAAGGCACAACCTCTTGACTATACAGATCACTGATGACATGTGTTTTGATGTAACCTTGGACTCATAAGTAAGTGGGGAACTTTCTCCACTGAGATGCGTCCTTTTGACGTGACTTAAAACTATACAGGTGATACAAACCCACCCAAAGCATGTAGTATCGAGGTGTGATGTTTGAGCCCCTTTGACTTGCAGTTCAAGACAAATGTGAGGGATGTTGGGCATCAAAGGTGGTTACTTCTAGAACCATTTTAAACTCTTCTTCTTGGGTTGAGCTGTGATATGGAGATCCTCTTACTCTCTCATTGATCTTCTTTGACCGAATATATATATATATATATCCTATTGTGATCCCACTCCTTGGGTTTTGGTTACTCTCCTTCCAGGATAGGCAAAGACGCATAGGGTATTCCATGTTCTAAACAGGTTTAGGTTCTCATGGTTTGATGATTCTACTCTCCTACTATAGGTAGTGAAGACTCGAAGAGAAGTTCATCTTCTCACCGTTTCTATCCCCTTACATTTAGATGAGCTTACATCACTTCCTTGTTGGGTAGAGCTGCACTCTTTTATTGTACTTTTTTCTATCTACTATTTTCCTTTCCTTATGTATCGCTTAATACCCCCCTCCCCTTATTTTTGTGGCATCCTACTAGTTATTTTTATACTCACCCCTTTATGGTCTTTGCCTGCACGTATCGTGCCTTATGCATATGGTGAATACGGTTGATTGTGACTTTAGGGAGCTTAGGGATACAGGTGCTTGGACCACGTATGATGGTCACAACTTAGATTCTAGGAGTAGATCTCTCTCTTCTATTTATCTTTTTCCAATTTTTTTTCATACTGAGATAATGATCTGGTTGGGCATCTATTTTTTCCTTTTACCTTTATATTTACATTTTTTTACTTGTACTATTTTAGTGGTCCATGCATGTTTTGGTTTATTTACAGTAGTTTTCATATTTTTCTTCTTCCTCTCTACACTTTTTCATCGATTTGGTTGTGTGTGTGAATATAGGTATTTAGGAAAAGGCCTCCAGGAGTTTATTTTTCCTTTGACGCTTTTCATTAACCCCTAGCCAATGTTTGCAGGCTTGTGGTAGTTGCAACGCAAGCCCCAATGTAGGTCAGGTCATGACATATATGGTATATATATAGGCACTTTTACATGTTATATAATGAATCCTTCATGCTTCATGGAATTTTAAGTTTCAATTCAAATTATTTCATCCAATGGTATTTGACTTGAATGTTACCTAGTGGTAAGTATTTCATAACTCAATTTCTTTTCATTGGGTTATATTACTTCTTTGTTGTATTAGATATTCTAATATTTTGTGTGTGATGACTTTTGCTTATTTTATGCTGTATTTAAAAAAAAATTATATGGATTTAAATTTGACACAAATAATCAATTCATTAATTAATTCTCACTCTTCAATTGGATGATCATTGTAAAGGATTTGTCTCAATTTACACTCTATTGAGACATATTTTTTATTATGAACCTATTCACTTTTTGTGGTGTATATAATACCCCTTTGATGTATTTAACATAAATAAATATTTATTCATGATTATTTATGTTTTAAATCATGTATATTCTTAAAAGGGTTTCAATTTAAAAGTTACCAAATATTTTAGAATCTATTTTACAATCACACTTTTTTGGGATGGCTTATATTTTTATTGAAGGAATGTTATCATTTATCCTTTATATGCTCCAATAATTTTTATATACACTATATATTTAAGGATTTTTTATATTTTCTTCCAAATTTTCCTCTCTTTGGTACTTTAATAAAGAAAGTAAATGTCTAAAATAAAAACTGATTTTATTTCTCTTTTATTAAGATATCTTTTTCTTCCATGTCCATGTTTTAAAAAAAAACATAAGTCATTTTTATTTTCTCAAATGATTTTTAAGGAAATTTTAACATATAATTGACTTTAAAAATTGATTTAAATAAATGTTTATATTTTTTTACAAAAGGTACATTTTTATATTTCTTATAAAAAGTCAAAAGGAATGTTTTTTTAATGTATACGACGATAACAAACTTCCCCTCCGCCATAACTGTTTTACAAAATTTAGATTACTCTATATGTTTTAAATTTTTTTAAAAAGAAAAATCTTTCATGAAAGATTATTTTAATATTTGACTTACATTACCTTTATTCTTCCAATGAAAATGATTTTATTACAAAACCTATATTCCTAATGAACTGATAGTCATCTCTTATCTCTTATTAATTTTGTGGTTGTTAACCTTCTCTAGAAACATTCACTTTCTTATGATCATTATACATTAAATTTACCTTAAATTTCCATATTATTTTTCATGGATATACTTATTCCATAAACCGTAAATCTATTCTACAAATGGTGTTTTACTTTGAAATTCATTTGATTGACTGGGGAAATATTGACATTATTTATTATTTATTCAATATGAATATTTATTAAATATAATTATTTTTTATAAATTAAATATTTTATTTGATATATGAGAAATGTATTGGATATACTATGATGGGTGGGTCTCATAATTATACAGCCCCTTGATGTATTGGTAGGTCTTATGAGACAAATCAGTTGTCCAAATTAAATGGGTTTTTACCCATAGTTTAAAACTATATTGGAACAAGGTCCTCATGGTATAGATATCATGATGTATTAGATCATGAAATAGAATATTAATAATTTCCTTCATTGAGAATTAAGTTATTATTATCCATGATATTTTTTCATTGATATTATCCATGGATGAATTTCATGCTCAATTTATTAATTAAATGGATTTTTTTTCAGTTATTTACATTTCCATATTGATTATTCCTTATTAAATCATGATATTATCTACTGTAAATAAACCTTACTTAGCATTCTAGATAACCCTTATTTTTTTCCCTTTCCAAAAAATATGAAGAATAATTATTTTAATGAGTTCAATGATGATAAATGTTTTCCATTATAATGTTTTAAATTTTATCCCTAATATAAAATGGGTATCATGTAAGTATTTTGCTCTCTAATACTACTAAATTTATTGGTCCTTTTAGATTTAACCCCTTATATCTATACCAATGTAATAAAGTAGACACTGAATTTAGTTCACTAGAGTCTGGATTGTTACAGTTGGTATCAAAGAAAGCTTAGTAGAAACCTTGGGAACTAGATTTATAAAAACATATATGAGATAACATAACCTTATGAATGCCTTTGAGGATAAGTCTAAGTATAGGATAATATACTAATGTTTTGGTAAGATAGATATTATTCACATTTCTTAGAAATATATCCCTATCTAGATGGTAGAAGTGGATGTGGCTCTAGAATAGTTATAACAAGGGGTATTAACTCTAAAAAGGGAACATTGGGATTTGACTCAATCATCACCTGGTTCATGAAAATGGACCTTTATACACACTTGGTTTGACAATCTTCGGGAATATTCTATGGTTAATTTAAATTTCCTTTATGGACTATTGTGAAGGATTTGAATCATTGATGATCATGGGTGACCTATATTAAATCTAAGGCTGTATATATTGAAAGGAAGGTGTCATGATTTATACATCCTAAAAATTATTTTTCATAATTATGATTATTTTTGCGCACATCAATTTTTTTTGTTTTAGTTAATGGTTGGAACTGGGAGGAATGATGTTAACACTGAATGTGATGGAAAATGTAGTGATTCTAAGAAACCAAGTGGTATTATGACTGAATTAAATGATATTTTTATTATGCCTAATCATTTATCCCTATATATGATTAACATCTTATACCTGAACCAACTCTTGGACTCACCAAATAAGAGAAGGATGGATTCCGCAGAGAGCTTAAGTGTTGTAGACCATAGAGGAAAGAAGAATTAATTTCATTAAAATTAGAAATATGTAAAGAGACACCCAGAATAATGTATCAAAGGAATATCAAAATGTTTTATGTGTATAAAATAAGATCAAAGAGCAATTAATTGAAGAGTAAATGTGAGGATTTTAATGGAGAGAAATAAATTTCATCATAAAGATCCATTTATATTTCGTTGAATTAAATGTGTGTAGCCTGGGAATTATCCAAGTTAATTCCATATTTCAAAGGTTAACTACTAGACTAATGAATGAATTATGTTATGCTAATCATTAAAGTAAAAGGGTTTAAATATTTTTGTATTGGAATTCAATAATTATGTTGTAGAATTATTTTTATCAATCATATTTTGTTATAAGAATCATGAAACTTCTAAGGATTGTGTTAATTTTTGGAAGAATATATGTCTTTATGTAAAATTAACTTAATAGTTATGGATTACATCATGGGATTATGAGTTTAAGGTTGATCAAAATTTCAAGGAATTAAACACCTATTTTTAGGTTTTATATGATGGTATTTTATCAATATTAAGGATATTTTAGGAGAAAATTATGGAAATACAAACCATTTGTTTAGTATATGTATTAGTGAAAAGTTATTTTAAATAATAATGCCTTTACATTTTTTGGATATAAGTTTCAAGGTATTAGTAACCTTTAAGGATTATATTATCTTTAATGTTGTGGTAATTATGTGTTATTATAATTTGGGAACATTATAGAAATTATATTAATATAGTTTTGGAAAAAGGATAATCCACATTCATGGTGGCAACCTATCGCATTCGGAAAGTCCACACGGCTTAAACCCTTAACCAATGGGTTATAATGGTGTAGTTCCTACCCCTGTCCTATGTAATTCCCTAGTTATTATGAAATTATTTTTACGTAAACGATTTAATGGACATGTAATAAATTTATTTTGGGAAACATATTATAGGATCAAATCTTTTTTATAATTTATATAATTTTTTTCGATTAATGATATTTCAAGAGATGTTTATTGGGTTTATATGTATATATATATATATATAACCTTTTAGTTTAACATAAATTATTATTTGAGAATAATGTTATTACAATTTTGGAGATGTAAGTTAAAGGTTATGATATAACCTTTGAGCTTTTAAAATTATTTAATGTTTATGTTATTTAGGTTAATTGGTATATAGGTTTATTTATTTATGGAATGATCGATGTCAAACCTTTGGTTTTATAATTGAATTTTAGATATTGACATATTATATTTATCCATTTTGGATAAACTATTTTAATAATTTTGATTTTAGTAAAGACTAGAGGAATATAATGGTATCCTTTTGTGGATTATGCGTTTTGTTAGAAGTTTATTTTGGTGCTTCAGGCATAAAGAAACATCTTGGATATTTATTTCTTGGAGTAAGAAAAGAAGTGGAAATTGATCGAAGCATAAAAAATGGAAGAAATTATGCTCATGAAATAAAATTATTTCAAGTATATTTTATTTTCTTATATATATTAATAGAAAAATAATCCCTTAACTTTGACTGAATGGCCCGAAGGATGAAATTTTTAATGATTTTTGGATAAGCCTCCTTTTAAGGGTAAAGGGGGAAACCTGACATGACTTCAAGACTTAGAGACAAAAACAATGTCTAAGAATGCCACAATCATCTCAAAACAGAATCCATGGAAATAACCCTCCCCAATATCAAAATCCATATGGAGGCTCCACCTATGCATGACTACTCAGCAAACTATCCCGTATAAAAATGCACGGGCCCAGTACCGATGGCTATGTCATACCCTCTTAATCTTCTAAATCCAAATAGCCATGAAAGGTGTAGAAAACCTGCTCTAAATCCAAATCTGAAGAAAATTTTGGAAGAATGTCTGAGACAATCCAACAACAATCAAACACACCACAAAAATAATTTCATGCTGTCAAAAGATTCATCAAATCAAGAAGCTTTCACGAGTCATTTTCAATTCCACTGAAGACAAAAATGCGGATTAACTCCTCTGCTCCACTTCATTCCCACTGCCACCGTAGCTGTAGAAGCCCACAGGGAGATTAGGATAGGGTCAGCAGGTAGAGAACCATCAATGCCACCAAACCTTAATGCCACCACAACACTACCTACAAAACCAAAAATAGAAAACAAGATCCCCCTCTGGTCACTCTAGAGCTGACACTGGGATCCAGGATGTCCGATGAAGTCGACCATACTGATTATGCTCTGGGGAAGACAAATCATGCACCACAGGTGGAGGCGATCCGAGATCCGAAACTGAACCAATACTGGAGGAACCTATGCCCAACAACGTGAATTGAATCCAAGGAGGATGAAAAAAACGCCACACTCCAACACCGAGTCGATCCGGGACACCACCATCGAGGAAGCCACTGATGTCGAAGTGCTCCAGGCAGATCAAAGCATCCATCACACACAGAGATGATCCAAGATCTGTGCCAAGACCACTCCTAAAGTCGACGATTAATCATCGCCACATGAGAATATGGGTAGAATTTAACACCCTAATATTTTAAAATAAAAACATTGCATTTGATAGTGTATATGACATGCAACACCAAGCTTAAAAGACCAATGAAATATATTATTTAAATAAAAATATTATAATCTATCCATTAAATTGGAAGATATGAATATGACTAAATAAATTATGATAATTATATGTTTTATACATGTAAAAAATAAATTCATTGTTTTTTAGTTGATTATAAATGAAAATAAAAATCATTTTAAATCAAAATAATTTTTTTAAACTATTTTTATGTGCACAAAGTTTTTTTATCTTAATAAAATAATTAAATCACTTTTTTAATGATTTTAATTATATATATATATATATTATATATTCAATGAAATGTTTTATCAATCATCTAATATTTTTATAATCATGGAATAAGAATAAATCTAGTTTTATGCTTAAAACTGTATTTTTCTAAATGATGGTTTCATCACATTTTACACACTTATTTTAAAATTATTTTTTGAAAATTTCAAAAAATTTATTAGAAAAAATGAAATTATTTTTTAAAAAAATTATCATTTCAAAATTATCTTAGAGTAAATTTTTGATAATTTTGTGAAAATATTAATTTTTCGATGAATAGTAAAAATACTTATTTTTATTGAAAACTGCCTTTTCGTTTAAAGATTCTATAAAGTTAAATTTTGTTTTAAAATTTCTTTAAAATTAAAATTAGTTCAATTATATGATAATTAATTCAATTTATTTAATTTTAATTAATTTTAAATTTATATTTTATATACATACTTTTTTTACTTAAGAAAACATTTCCTTTGGAAAACTGTTTTTGGGTGTAGTTGTTGGTTTAATTATAAATTAAATTTTACCACTTATGTGAGTTGAATTTGTGAGAATGGATTCCTTATTTTTAATCATAATAATTAATATTTTTCAATAAGTTCAACTTAATTTTTATTCATAATGAATAGTAAAATAGTAAAAAAATTAATTACCCACCCGAATGGCCCGAAGGCCTTCATTTTTATTGATTTCTGATAATCCCCCTTTAAAGGGATGAGGGGGAACCCTTAAGAGGTCCGTCGGCTCAGAGATTACATGTCCCATAGGCTTAGGATATTACATGACTTAAAGGTATTAGGAATTCAACCAAACTATCTACAAGGAACTTCCCCTCCCCAGCATCTGCATCATGATAGTAGCTCTCCACCTTCGCATGGTCGTCTGGCTAGACTTCCCATGCAAGCATAGGCTAGTACCGATGGCAATGTTAAAATGGGTTTATCGGGGGTTAATCAAAATATATGGGTATGTTTTCTAATAAAAATTTTAAAAAACCTATTTTATGGATATATTTAAACCTTATAATATCTCAAATTCGAATCTAATGTCATTTGGAATCATTTTTTTGGGAATGACTTTATCCTTTGTATTATTTTGGTAAATTTCATAGTTGTTTCTAAGAGGGTCCCCTCCCACACTTATAAAAGAGAACCTATTTACCTCACTTATTCACACCACTCAATACATATAGATCAACCAAAAACTGAAAAAATTTCTCCCCAAAATCCTTATCCACATTTTATAGGTTCTCGTCTTCCCAAAATACAAACCCTAGGATACTTATTAAGAGATCCAAATGAGGTTCTTCTAAGAAAAGGTAATTATCTTCACTTCTTTTTACTTCTTCTTTCACCACCTTAAATTGTGTATTAACCCTTAAAATATAATAAAACCATTATATCCCATATAATGAGATGTTATTATATTTATTTCATAATATTTATCTATCTTCTTCTCCAAATATAGTCATCTCTCATGTGTACGGTGAACTATCACCTCATGAAGCTATTTAATTTGTTTTCCATCACAAAATAATATGGATATTTATATTTATGGAAATAATTAATATATATGTGATCAATATGACATGATATTAAATTTTAAATTTTAATATACCATCAACTTCCTTACCATTTCACCCATTAAAGAAATGATATCGTCACTCGAGTGTACGTATGGCATATTGTATCCACAAAGCGATGTGATTAATTTTCCATATCCAAATTTCAAGAATGGTTAAAAAAGGTATATAATGAATAAATATGATATTAATAACATTAATATAATTCTTTATATGATTTATCTATATCCTATTCACAATAACATAACTTCTATGACAAAACATGCATGATAAAATGAAGAACTTAACACCCGAAACAATGGTAATAATAAAATATTATTAACAAAACAGTGGTAAGATGTTATAAAAAGATAATATATAAAATTATAAATATGTATATCTATATTTTATATATTTATATCATGATTAAAACCATTATACAGAAGTTTAAATAATGTTCTACTAAATTGAAATGTGAGTTAAGAGATTCCGTCTCAATTTCCATTCATTGAGGAATATTTTAATATTATGAACCTAATTTATTTTATACAGTGTATATACTACCCATTTTACATGTTATATAAAACATAATTCATAATTCATGGTATTTTAAGTTCCTATACAAATTATTTCACTAGATGGGATTTGACTTCAATGTTTCCAAGTAGTAAGTTTTTTATAACTCAATTTGTTTTCATTAGGTTATATTACTTCTTCATTGTATTGGATACTCTAAGATTATGTGTGTCATGAATTTATATTAATTTATATTTTAGTTCCACTAATTTTATGTGGATTTACATTTTATTCACATAATCAATTTATTGATTAATTCTCACTTCAACGGTATGATATTTTTATGGGAGTTCATCTCAATTTACACTCCATTGAAACATATTTATTATTATGAACCTATTCACTTTTATGTGCTGAAAATACTTCCCCTTTGATTTATTTAACATGAATAACTATTTATTCATAATGATTAATGTTTCAATTCAAATCTATTATTTCAAGGGGTTATAATTTAAAATTTACCAATGTGATAAGAATCTATTTTACAATATCACATTATTTTGGGATTTATTTTATTTTCATTGAAGGGATGTTATAATTTATCCTTCATAATATCCAATGATTTTATTATCCACTTTATATTTAAGGATTTTCCATATTTTCTTCAAAAGTTTCCTTTCTTTGGTACTTGAATCAATCAAATAAATGTTTTAAATAAAACCCAATTTTAATTCTCTTTTAATAAAATATCTTTTTCATCCATGCCCATGTTTTTCAAAATTATTTTACAAAAGTCCTTTTATTTACTCAAATGATTTATTAAGGCCTTTTTAAGTTATTTTTTACTTTTTAAAATGTTTTTTAGAGTAATATTTCTAATTTTTTCCAAAAGATGTATTTTTTTATTTTCTTTACAACAAAATAAAAAGTAATGTTTTTTAATGTATATTGTGATAACGGACTTCCCCACCTCCATAACCATTTTACAAAATATAGATTCCCTTACACGTTTTAAATGGTTTAAAAAACTCTTTTATGAAATATTATTTTAATATTTCACTTCCATTACCGTTATTCTTCCAAAGGATATGATTTTATTACAAAATGTGTATTCCTGATGAACTGGTGGTAATATCTTGTATATTATTAATTTTATGGCCATTAAATTTCTATTTAGATGTTCAATTTGATTTGATATTTTTAAATTACATTTCCCTTAAATTTCCATATTCTTTATCATGGATATGTTTATTCCTTAAATTGCATATCATTTCTCCATACGGCGTTTTACTTTGAGAGTTATTTGATTGACTGGTGAAATGTTGATATTCCATATTATTTATTCCATATATAAATGTATTGATAAATCATGTTTTTCATGAATTAAATAAATCATTATATATATATATATAATTTGGTAAACATACAGTGATGAGTGGGGCTTGGAATTATACAGTCCCTTAATGCATCGATATGTATCATAAGACAAATCAATTGGCTAAATTAAATGGGTTTCTAATAGTAATTTTAAACTTTCCTGGTGAAAGTTCTTGAAGTTATATATATCAAATTTTTTGATTTAAGGAAATATAATATTAATCATTTACTTAATTAAGAATTTAGTTATTATGATCCATGAGAGTTTTGCATTGATATTATATATGGATGATTTTTTTCTCAATTTATTTATTAAATGGAATGTGTTTTAAGTTATTTAACTTTTAATATTGATTATACATTATCTAATGATGATATATTTCACTACATCTAACCTTTACTAATAATTTTAGCTAACCATTTTTTTTCCTTTCCCTAGAATATAAAGAATAATTATTTGAATAAGTTCAAGGATGAATTTTTTTTCATTACTATGTTTTATATTTTGTCCATAATGTAAAATGGGTATCATATATGTATTTGGATCTCCAAGAATACTAAACTGACTGGTTATTTGGTATTTTATCCCCCATAGTATATATTCCAATGTACTAAATTAGACATTGGCTCTAGGTTACGAGAGTCAAGGTTGTTGCTCTACCTACTTCTCATAGTGCAAGTATAAGATAGATTCTACCATAGTATGATCATATATATAACAGAGAGACCATCACACAATGGATGGTATAATATTACTGATAATATCCATTTAATAGTTCATTATATATATATATGCTTCTAAATCTCATAAATCATCTTGATTGTAAATAGTCACTAGTTAACCCCAAAAGAGACACCATTAATAGCAAGATCAGTGAAACCTTTTATTTAGTAGTGTCTATCCCTTAGAGAAACCCCCAGATAGTGGGATAAAACTAATAGTAACTAACCTCATATACTATCTTGGCAATTATCCTTCTCATTGGAACATTCTACAGTAAAGAACATAATATCAAAACTAAAGCATCCATCCCCAAGATATTTTTATGATCATGTGGGTGGTATAAGAAAATACAACCCTATAAAATTTTCTCCTAAGAGTAGAATCAAGATATATAATAACATTCTAGTCCCAAGTGAAAATATATATAAACAATTTTGAGTAATCACAATCTTTATCATGATAGTTTTTTAGCAGATCCTCTTAACCCCAAGAGACACCTTCATGATAGGATGATGGTGAGGTCATCCAACCCATGCAACTACACTAAAATCACAAATGGATTACAAGAATTAAATTCTATATTTATTTTTGAATAAAAGTACCAGTGTTTTCATAACCACCCCTTGGGGTAATCGATACCACAGGTCATTAAAATAACCTTTAGGGTAACAGACATAAACAACAGATATCACCATGCTCAATAATACCCCCATCTAAAACTCATTACCCCATGTTTTTCACATACCTTGAACCCACTTTTGGAGCCTAACCATCCCATGAACAACTCATAACTCCAAAATTCCATGTTGCACTATATATAATCCCCTAAACCACAACCCATTATTCTCACATCCTAATTCATAACTAAACCACATTCCAAAATGATAGTTTTGTCTTCTACCCATGTTAATTTGTCTCTCTTAATATTTAAAGAACACTTCGAGTCACATATAAAATATGGTCACCTATAAAATACCATTCATGATTCACCTATAAAATTTTTAAACAACCCTTATGTCACATAAAAGTCTTTCCATACTCATGAACCTAAGAAAACCCCCTTATTGGGTTGTTATAAAGCCATTACTATCTTGGTGGAATATTACTAAAGAATCATTATGTCATAATAGATCTCTCATGGTAATATAAATTAAGATAACGGGGTCTCTTAATCTAGTGAAATCTCATTAGTCATGTATAATCCATTTAACCATACTTGTTTCCTAAATAGTAATCTCTAATCTCAATGGAATACCAAACCTCACTCCTGCAAACCTCACAAGGAAAATATGATCAAAATTCAAGGTTAGACACTCTTTACAGGTTCTATTTAAAATTACAATCAATGTTTTCACATTGATATAATAGATGGAAACTTCTAAAACAAGGTGAACCAACTACGGTACATCCACTATTATCCTAGAAATCCATTCTCACACTCTCAAAGACCCCCAAGATCTATCGATCCCAATCCAAGTATATCACACTCACATACCCAAACATAAAATTGTACAACATAAGAAAATTCATATAAAATGAGGGAAGACATTAGGGACCACTTTCCATAAGTGCATGAGAGTCAACCAATCCATTATTATGACTTTATTCAACTATGTTTTCCTTAAATAAAATTGTCAAATGAAAACATAATGTTTAGGGATATATGGAATAAGAATAATAGAGTGGTCAGAGAAACATTTAGTACGGGAAAGGATAAGTAGAGACTCATCACAAAGAATCCAATAGGATAAATGACACTTGAATAAAATATCAAAAGGAGGAGAAAATCCACTTAAAAGAGAGGAGAGGAGTGAGAGAGAGCATTGTGTGGTTCATGGATGTTATCCAATAGGGGTGAGGGCGAGAGTTTATAAAAATATAAATTAAAATGTGTATTTAATAAAATCTAAATAAAATAACCTAGGATTTTACTGAGTACCCAGTGCCCAATAGATTCCCAACCCATGGCCATTGGCCATCTCATGATCCACCTAGGGCTTATTACCCCTTTCCACTTCCCAATAGGTACTCAGTAATAGGACACCAGATATTTAATGGAATATAATACACTTTAAAATATCTCACCGCCAATCTTGTTTCCTCTAGTTTCAGTTCAAATCCTATTACAACCACTCTCAGAACAAAACAACACTAAAATACACAAAAATTGATAAAAAAATACGTCTAAACCATGCTTCAATATTCATGGTAGTGGGAATTTTTAGGGAAAAATACATGTTTCGTTGGATTTCTTAAAAAATAGGGAGTTTAAAAGATGTTTTCATGTGATTCTTAAATTCTTAACCATATTTATAATTATTTTATTTTATCAACTATGATGTTTAAATCTTGGAAATGATATATTTTAATTATGATGATGTGAATATCTATGTTTGATGGGAAAAAACATTTTAAGTGTGGGAGATTTGGTAAGATTAAAATATCATGAAAATAATGGTTTATCTTTAATTTAATTTTGGATAGTTTAACATTTAATTATGGATAGTTTAAAATTTAATTAACATAATTATTAAGAATATATTATATATTTATTATTAATATTATTATAATTTTATTTTTGTTTTAACATACTATTTTTAGTGTCTCTAGAGTTTTAGTTTTATTTTTGATGTTTTAACCATTCTAAATTGATTTATTTTGTAAAGATGTAGAAAACCAATTTGTAATGAGAATAAACCAAACCATGGATATTATATGGGATTGAAAATGGTGGTGTTGAAGGATATTGTAGTGTAATTGTATTTTGGTGATGAAAATATATGAAACTTGTGGGAAGAATAAAATTCATGGTAAAAGTATAACATGGTTTGTCGGTTATGGTAGAGAAAGATTCTTAAGGTAGATCATGAGGATAAATTGTAGTGTAATGGTGTTAATCAGGGAGGATAGAGGAGGCATTAATGAATCCTTGTCATGGTTTTATGTCATTATGGAATGGTTGAATATATATGGTTATTTAATTTTTAAAACCACACCCAAATATTTTAAATATAGCGATATTGTTATTCGAGATTTAAGATTTTATTTGGATATATAAGAAAACCATTTCGGACAACCATATATCATGTTGTAGTATTGAGTCATCCATAATTATTTATAAACATTAGATTCCTCTACTTAGATAATTCATTGATTTATAGAGCATAAAATTTCTTTTATTTCTTTTAAGGATAAAGATAATTGTATTTTTATAGTTAGGATTTATATTAGGGACTTATTCCCCATCTAGAATGGATCTATCCTAGGGTTTTTGTGAAGATATAGTGGTAAATTCATTATACTAAAAATTTATAATGAAGGGCGATTAAATGGTTTAGTTATTTTAATTTTTATAATGGTTTTATTATGTTTATGTATTCATTAATTTTTCAACAATTTTTTTATTTAACTATTTTTTTCATCATTTATAGATTAAATAACGTTCAATGAATATATAAAATATTTTCTTAAATTTTTCCTTGACCATGGAATGATTTTCAGGGATCCATGTTTAAATATGGTTTAGAACCACCTAATTACTAAGAAAATTGAAGTATTTGATCATAATAAAATAGATAATTAATCATTAAAGCTGTAATTTAATACTATGAATTTTTTTTGATTCAATTATAATAAAAAAGGTTATTCATTAAAAAAGTATAATCTTAACTACTTTATGAACATATATTTATAATTCTTAGTAATATTTCATTACTATACTTTTTAATTAAATGTAAATCATTTAAATTTCTCTTTTGGACATTTTAATCAAAGAAATAATTTAAGCATCACATTTCTCTATGGGTTTGAGATTTGTTTGACCACCTATAATTCTTTTTTAATTAGTGATTATGAATGTTTATTATAAATTTATAAACTTGATTCCTAATTGAAATTAATGAAAGATAAGGTGAAATATTAACAAATAGACTTGCCTTAAATTTACCATTCTAATCTCCTAATTTAAATCGCTATTATCTTTTTGTATATCTAAGAGAGAATAAAAAACTAATTTATTATTATTTTAATGAAAATTATAGAGATATTGTAGTCTTTATCTATAAATGGCAATATCATTTTAATAATAACAAACAAAAATTATTCATTCATATATTAGAAGTTTTATTCAAGTTTAACCCTAACCCTAATAAATAGTAGCCAATATGACAATATATACAATATAAAAGGAAAACGGTTTAAGAGAAAGTGTCATCCTTGATACAAAACCCTTGATCTTCACATTCATATCCCTTATTCCCCATTATTTATTTATCTCCTTTATTAATCCTTTTTTATATATTAATATTTATAGCTTGAGTTTTCTCTAAATTATTTTCCTCTCTAAATTTATCACTACAATTACTTTTGAATTCGTCAACTTTATTGGATTTTTCATGTTTGTATATCAGAATTATAACAGTACCATTATATTTTCATAATTTATCACTAGATTCATTTTGATTAAAATATAATTTAAAATATTTTGTTTCAATAAACTTTTCATGAAATATTGAAAAAGTGGAATGGATATCATGTTATCCACTTTTACTTTTTCTTTCTCCCTCAATTTTTTATAGCCCAATACTAAAATGGTATAGGGGCCATGAATCTTAATTTATTGTCCCTATTTTTTCTCCTTTAATTATTTTACAAGGTGAATTTCTATAAATATATACTTAAAAATAAAACTTAGTTAAAAAATATATAAAACTAAACTATAAAATAAAGTTAAAACTTCCCATTTGGAGTTATTTTATTTAACATATAAATGAATCCATTTGATTCTCCTATATATTTTAATTATAAACTTATATATAAAGTACTTAATTTAGTGACACTATTTTTTCCTTGTAAGAATTTGAAATATATTAAAAAATATTTTAGGAGGAAGTCATTGAGATGATGTGAGATTTCAAGGCCTGGTGAGTCCAGAATTGATATTATAAAAATATTAAATATATTAATATCATGTGCATGTAGGTTTTCATAAACAATGTAATATCTCCCAAACAAATTTCTGGATCAGAAATATGAGACCATGGTTGAATCTATAATGTCGGGTTT
This sequence comes from Viscum album, assembly GCA_963277665.1. Taxonomy (NCBI): domain Eukaryota; kingdom Viridiplantae; phylum Streptophyta; class Magnoliopsida; order Santalales; family Viscaceae; genus Viscum; species Viscum album. The sequence goes on along the minus strand of OY728132.1, from coordinate 749,161,270 downwards.
ACCCTAGACACGACCTAAAGTTGGTTGGTGCCAAACGTTCAGATGAGGCGACCATTAGCCGTGCATTTAATTAAAATAAATAATTAAATTTATTCATTTTATTAATTTTATTTTAAATGACCTAATTTAAATCCTATATAAATAACATATTATAAAAAATTTATAGAAATATTGGGATGATTTGAGAGGAGTTTTAGATTGTTCTTCATTGGAGGATCGGGATTGGACAACAAAGAATGATTGAATCAAGGTGGATCAATGGGCACTGAAGGCAACTGATCATTATCATAATTAAAGAATGCATTATTCACCAATTATCAGTCTATAATAGAGGTAGGGATCTTCAATTAAATTTTTATCCCTTGATTAAAAGTTTGATCATGGATTTAATCTATGATTATTTTTTCTATGACATCCTATCCTTCGCATGAGCCCTATTGGATAAATAAAATTGTTAAATAAATTATATACTCTATTTTCTATATAACGACCATGGTTTCCCTAATCTTATGATATTTGGGCAATAAATCATGAAAAATTGTGGTTATACCTTTTTTATGTGTATTTATCTCTAATATTCTTTGTGTTCTTCATTGTTGGACCATAGGGTCATAGTTTGACATTTTCTGGTAGGTTCGAGCTCAATCAAACCCCCAGATTTCATGGTGGATTTTTGAAAATGGTTTGGGATGGTTATTAGGATGATTTTTTTCATGTGACCTCTATAGATCTGGGATCCATATCAGCAATGATATGGAAACAGGGGGACAAGAAAAGCTATGTGGGGTTCAGGTGGCTAGAATCTGGCCACTGAAAATAAATCAGGCATGGACGAACCCATATCCGAGAACTCCTAGTGTGATTTGAAGTGGGAACAGAGATAAAGACGATGTGGTGATGAAACATGAGTAAATTTAGGTTTCTGTGTAAAATTAGACTACATGGCGTGTATTCAAAGAACATATTTCACGTTGCCCCACCTAGATACAATGGCTAGGGTTTTAGGGAAGATAAATATCACACACTGTGTTTCGGTACCACACACTGTGTGACCATCCATAGGTGGATAAGACATTTTCTAGATACACATGGATAGGACCCCATATAGGAGGACATGTCATGTACTCTAGGAGTACATGGACATGAGTTGGTAATCGGGCATGGCCAAGTATATGACTAGGTACACATGCATGGCTCAACAAACATGAGTATGTCCGTGAGCACATGGGTAGACCCTGGGTGGATGAGACATGCCATGAGGACCCCTTACACATTGTGTAAGGTGTCATGGACTACAATCCATTCCTATAATAGAACAAAACCAAGTAGCATAATGTAACCACACACCATGTGGACCCTATACACGCCATGTACCCCTATGAGAAACTTACGCATTGCATATCTCATTTATCTAGAATCAAAATTTGTCCCTTGAATAGCCTATACTAATAATTTTTTCACATGGAATGTGATAGTATCATTCATAGTGTATTTTGAGATACGATGTGGAATGTTCCAAGTGTGATGCTTCTTTAGGTGGAGTTAGACAATGGTAGTGATTAGGTGGGATCATTATAGATATTTTAGGGTGGAGAAACCCATGTTTCATTAGGTAATAGGTCTCCTAAACTTCATATAGTGGTCTAAGTGGTACCCACTGATGCACTAGGGTGTGGGTCCCCTGCCTTCTAAGCGGCACCCCCTGGCGCACTAGGGTGTGGGTCCTCTACCTACTTAGTGACACCCCCTAAAGCACTAGGGTTTGGTTCATATACATACTAAGTTGGATCCTCAAAAAAGACTAGGTAATGGGTTCTCTACCTATTGAGTGAAACCCTCTTGACACACTAAGTCATGGGACATCTACTGGAGATTGTGTCCCCTTGACTGTGCAACATAGTAGTGAGGATTGGTTCTTCCACACATTTTCCTCGACAGATACACTAGATGTTGGGCATCATAGATGGACCCCTTTAGAGCTATTGGCAGAATCATTGACCTAGGATGGGCTATGATTTTAATGTCCTCTTTATTTCTCATATGGGTTTCTTTTATGATCATATGTATACATTTTTGGGTTTTGTTTCCCTCTTTCTTTGGGTTGAGTTGAACATGTATATTGTATATTCTATTTCTTCCCCTTCAGTTTCTGGAGTGTCCTACTGAGTATTTATATAATCACCCCAACATGGTATTTTACGAGACATGTCATATATTATTTATATTGGTGGTTATTTTGATGGATCATGGGTATACTCAAGTTCATAGATTTTATACGGTGTTTGACCTTATATATCAGGATCTATGCTCTCTCGGCATTGCTTTTCTCCACTTGTTTTCAGGCTGGATCTTCACTTTTAGTCAGGTTTTTATTTTTTCTTATTGTAATTTGGTTTTATTCTTTTTTAATATGATGTATTCCCTAGAGTTTATTTCATGCATCGTTTTACTCTAGATATTACAACACATTTTTTTATTCCTCTACAGTGTTTCATAGAGATGATTGGGTGTTCTCATATAGTTATACTAGAAAAAGGACTATAATTTATTTTATATCTTATCAATGATTTTTTCATCCCATGTCTTATGGATTCGGGCTTAAGGTTCTGGCAGACCAGCCTTTCACTGGCTAGGCAGGCCTCAGTGGGTTGAGTCGCTATAGAGTTGTATCAAAGCGAGTTCATTCCTTAGGATGGTGTTTATAGTTTTCCCATTAAGAATATTGGTTAAAAAATAGTAAAATAGTGTTTACGTTTATAGAGTGTGGATTTTAGGCTAGGGAACCTAGTATTTTTGTGTCAGTTGAGATATCCATACACCAAGACTTTGATAACCTATTAGTTGACTCAATATACCGAGACATTGGTTATAGGGAATAATGGAACATGTATTATATATGATTGATTCCTTTGAATATACTTCTTGATTCAGCTCCCCATATATATATATATATATTCTCATCTTATTGTGGTATTTCTTGATCACTTTTAAGATGCCCTTGTGAAGATAGCCAGCCAGGTTACTAGTTTAGGATCGAGATGATGATCTGATGAGCGATGAGGCCTCATTTTAGGGGTCATCTTAGGATATTTTACCTCTAGGTGGGTAGGTATCTTCACCCCACCTATCAAGAAATATATTTTACTATTAAGGAAGGCTGAGTAAGAATGTAGGATTTTCGCTCTAAGTGAGTTCTAGCGCCAAAGGCCTCTGATATTCCTCAGTGATCCAACTCCTCATATAACAAAGGATTGGCTTGAGTCGATGATCCAAGTCTTTAGGCTCATGTGGACCTTGACCAATCATATGGTTACACTATAAACCAATATTTTTCAATGATCAATAGGGCGTTGGTGGAGTCTAGTCATGAAAATTCATGATGAGTTGGCACTCTCATTGGATTACTTCTACAAGTTGTTTTGTGAGGATTATTACCCCTTATACTTGCGCTTAGTTTGGATTCAGGGGATTTTGCAGTTGTAGTAGGTTAGTATGATAGTTACTAAGTATTTTGTGTGGTTCACTAACCTTACATGGTACTCCCTTGATATTATGTGGTATAGTTACTTTTAGGCATGAAATTTTGAGAAGGGTCTCCACCGAGATATTTTTTATAGTGTGGTTCCCTTATGCATTCCCACCTATGATAGAGTGTTAGAGTGGCTACTAGTGGTGGAGTGCTTCCTATCTGAGGGATACCGGTCATCTAGAGATGGTAGTGGGAATCATGGGTCTGAGTTGTCTGTAGTAGCTAGAAGGTGTCAATCGGCAAGATCTTAATGTAGGATATTTTCCCACAACTTGTCTCAGTCACATGGACATTGAATGCAGGGTTACAGAAGAGGAAGATTTCATCCTGGATAGGGGTAAAGCTATGTATGTGATGTTTTTGGTCATATAGAACATGATTTCCTAACCTGATGTGCCAATAAGGGAAGGTTGGTAGCTAATGGGCTACCACGATTGAGGAAACACCATGATCAAGTTTCTCCCAATCATAGACAAGGTGGCCCATAGGGAGTCAGAGGATGAAAAAGAGTAATATGGGATATTGGAAGATTAAATTATAGTAAAGGGAGATTATATAAGCTAATTCCACCACCACTAGTTAGCCTACGCTAATCTTAGGGAGCTGATGGACAAGGTTGTGGGTAGCTGTAATCCATGGAGGCTTATGACCCGGCAACTCATGAGAGATACAAGGTATGTTTTTTTATTCTAAAATTTATACATTACTTATAGAAATAGGTATGTGTCACTCTTTTATTTTTGTATCCCTTGTGCAGGAGCTATATCTACATGTTGAACCATTGTCATAATGTCTTTTACTAGAGGTTCTAACAGGGTGTGATTCTTTGATATCTCTTATCTTCTATAAGTATGAGCTATCTTTTTCTGAAGAGAGTTTCACATGTGAACTCTTGGTTATTATGATGAAAATTTAAAACATCATCTTGGGTTTGGACTTTCTATCATGACCATCACTTTTCTATCAATAACATTACATAACTATTGTGTAAAAAAACATTACACAAACTGACGTAAGAAGACCGTACTATTCTAGTGCCTTTGGAAACATGGAAACATAAACACTAGTACATAAATGAGCTAAATTATCTCCCACAAGGTTCTTCTTGACTATAACCCTTCTTAAACACGTCAAACATAATAAATATCTTCATAACCTGTGGAAGGAAACATAAAAAGGGGGGAGCTCAAATGCTCAGTAAGTGTAAATAAGGTAGATATGTTTGAATAATCATGATGATAATGGTATGAGAGCATAATAATGAAGATAGAAGATCATAGCCTACACATCAAATATCATAATAGAGATCATGGCATAAAGATTGGCAGTTCATAATACATGAATCATAATGAAATAAATATCATAAACCATTAAATCATAACATAGGAATAAAACATGCAATTGTGGAAAACACATAAACATATAATATAATTTCCATAGTATCCAAGGAATCACTTACAAGGACATATTAGTGGAAAAAGTCCTTTACTGAACTAGGTGAACCTTTGTTCCAGCCCTGTATTACTAAACCAAGTGATCCCTAGTTCCATCACTTTTTATCTCATGAGATATAAATCTTTACCCAATGCATTGAAGGGAGATATAGATCACACCCTTCACATAAATAAATCATGCATACATGTGCCACAAGATCATAAATAATCATATCATAACTCATGAAATAAAATGGGTATAATAAATATGTAAACAAATCATAACCTGTGTAAATTGACAGGTTTCATAATCATTTAATCATAAACATAACCCATGAAAAGAAGTGGGTTTCAAAATCATATAACACGTGAAAGAGAAACGAGTTTCATAATATCAAGACATAAAAACATAATCCATTCAAAGAAAAAATATGAATGGAAACATTAAATAATTTCCCTATAAAATACTAAGTAACACAAATGGATGTTATCTTAGTTGGGAAATAATTTTGAAAGATCTTTTAAAACATTTCTTGAGGAAAAAATCATTTCTTCATTGAAAAATGATTTTTATGACATAAAACATTTTGAAAACCTTTTTCTTTCAAAATATATTTGAAAAATATATAAATTACGTTTTGAAAAAAATAAAACATTTTTAAAATCCTTTTTCGTTGAAAGTGATCTTCTAGGATCTTTTGAAAACATTTTTTAAAACATGGTTTTTTTAATATAATAGATTTTCGACTGAAGAGAGATAGAGTTAGATTTTACATAAAAAACATTCTCTTAAGTACCAAAGAGTGGGAAAATGGTACTAACAATAGGGGATATAATGAATAAATAGAGTATAAGTAAACTCATGAATATCCTTTATGGTTGGATCATAATATTTCATCAAATAAGCATGAACATAAACAATCTCGAAAAGCGATGAGATTGTCTCAATAAGATCTTATAACTTGGTAACTTGGGATCATACTATTCTTGTAAGAAAAGTAAATTACATTAAGCTAAATATATCATTAAAATAATTATATTCATGATATAATATGTAAAATAAAATTATATACAACTCAAAAAATATTTTAGGTGCATAACAAAACATTGATTTCAAAGAAGGAAAATTAAGAAAAATTAAATTACCGATTTGGTAACTTTTGAAAGTTAAACCTCATGAAATAAGGATCATAAAATGGGAATTTGAATACAGATAAATTTAATTAAAATATACATAGAATAAAATCATGGGAATTACATACACCGTACAAAAGAAAATAGTGGCAAACATAGCTTGTATCTCACAGAAATTAAAAGTGAGATGAAATCCCCTTACCTTGTGTCTTGACTCACTCTGTACTCATACAAGATTCCTATATAAAAAATATAAGTTTATTATAAATATTTTATAGAATAATATTATTATATCTAATACCATTTATGTTTTCATTTTGACCTTATATTACCCACTTGTTAACAACCCTATGTTAAGGTTTCACTTTATGTAATATTCACTTTGTTCTTCACATGTGTCTTAATTTGTTATATCGTTGGCCATTATACTTATATCATGATTACAGAATATATACCATGATATAAATATCAGATAAATAAAATATATTTATATTATAATAATTTTTATCAAAAAGAATTATGAAATGTAATACACCGTTTATCAAGACGGTAAGCCATACGTGTGTATGAACATGGTTTCCATCTTTATTATCATATTGAAAGAAAGTAAATGACATATGTATATATATGTATGTATATATATATTTATAATTATTCCAGTAGCATGAATATATAATATATATAATATAATTTCACTATACCCATACTTAATATATTCTATGTGGTGTGTGAATAAATCACATCACTTTGAGGGGACGGTAGTCCACAATTCCTCAAACGAGATTATCGTATTAAAACCAAATGGAAAGTAAAGAAATGTGTGTTGTAAAAGAAATAAAGAAGATTAAAGACATAATAAATAAAATATATGACATATATAAACATATTTTCCATCATATTGGCCACCATGATTGGTGGTAAATGAAAAATGAACAAACATCATTTTGTGAGGTAGTAATTCTCCATACACAGAAACAGTTTGTTTGATATCCATTAGATGGAGGTGTGTATAAGTTTAGGTAGAAAATTTATAATAAAAAAATCCTTGTATATTTAGGATATTGGTTTTGTCACAAAATAATGGAATAAAAATAGTGTATGGGTGGAGAATGAAAATAAAGGAAAGGATCTTGAGAAAAGGCATTACCTCTTAATCAGGTAACTCATTTTGGTTTATGCCAAAAGGCATACTTGAGAAACTTTCAGAAAAAAGGGAAGATTATATTTAAAATGGAGGATTTTTTTGGGATACCTAGGTAGATACTGTTTTAACTTAAAATTTTTGAGATGTGTGTGGAATGGATGTGGTGGTCTTTTATAGTGGAAGAGGACTGGTACTCTTGTAAATATTTGAAGAGAGAATTCCACCCAAGTTTATCATGTTGTAAGAGGATCCAATAATGGAAAAAGTTAAATAAAATTGATTATAGGGTCAAGACATGGACATAAAATGGGTCTTGGATAAGTGTATAGGTCTTTTTGGGTCTTAAATTTAAGGTTTTGTACTTTATTAGCTTAATTTTTCTCTTAACCGATGTAATTAATTTTAATCACTTTCACTAATTTTTTTGGTCAAAAACAAATTTGAACTTATTAGACATTATAAATTATTATGATTCAAAATATGGAATACATTTCTCCATATTATAATCACATAAGTGGAAGAAATTAATTTAAAAATTAATCTCACTGTCGGAATGACGTTGCAGATTTTTAAAGTAAAAAATGATCAAAAGATTTCTTAGTCCTTATATCCAATTTCAAAGTGGAAATGGTTCTAATTACCAACATTGGATTACTTGTTAAAAATATTATCTAATTAAAATTGTAGATAAAATTAAAATATATTTTAACCTTATAAATAAATTTAATTAAAAAGAAGTTTTTTTAAAAAACTGGTATTTTCACTATTCATCCATAAATGAAGTTTCTCAGAAAAATTCCAAAATTCCACCCAAAGATAATTTTGACGTTATAAATTAAAAAATTATTTTTATTTTATAAAATTAAATTTATAAATGTGTCTAAAATTTATTGTATTAGAAGTAAATTAAAAATATTATTTTTAAACATAGAAGGACATTACCAAAAACCCTAAATTTTATTATCAATATGTTTTATTTATATAAAAAAATTATGAAAAATATTTGAAAAGTATTCAATAATATTTATATAACTAAAATTAACATCTAGGTTATAATTATCTTATTTAAATAATTAAAATAATAAAAACACGTGTTTTGTAGAAACTCAGTATTTCATGTATCGTACACCAACTCAGTATTGTGTGTATCATATGCCAATGCGGTATTTCATGTATTGTATTCCAACTTAGTGTTGCATGTAATCCTTGAAAATTTGGTGTTACATGTAACGTACGACATGTTGTTTTAGTGTTAAAGGAATCTTTGACTTAGTGTATTGTAAGATAAAAATTTTAATTTTTTCAAAAAAAAGGTCCATAAAGACTCGGGGTGCCACATTCTACCCCCCTTAAAATGATTTTTCCCTTGAAATTCATCACTAGGGTAAAAAAATTGGGATAATTATAATTATTCATATCTTGAAGTTCCCATGTATATTCCTTTAACTTGGTATTTTTTTCACAAAACATTGACTAGGCTAGTGGTCTTGTTTCGTAGAACTTTCTATGATCATTCCTGAATCTCAACAAGTTTCTCCTCATAAGAAATATCTTGCTCCAAAAGTATGACCTCTGAGTTCAGTACATGTAAAGTTCCATGTATGTACTTCATCAGTAGAGATAAATAGAACACATCATATACTTGAGAGAGATTTGTAGGAAGTGTCAAGCGATATGCTAGTGTCCTCATACGATCAAGAATTTCAAAGGGGTCGATATACCTACGGCTTTGTTTCCCTTTATTCCCAAATCCCATAAATTCATTCTAGGATGAGATTCATAAAAACACCTTTTCACTGACTTCAAATTATAAATCACATTGATGGTTATCATCATAACTTTTCTGCCAACTTTGAGCTGCCTTGATATGTTGCGGAACGGTTCTAATCTTCTCGACCATTTCTTCAGTGATCTCAGGTCCTAATAGATTTATTTCTCCAACCTCATCCCAACACATTAGAGGTATACATTTATTCCCATATAGGTCTTCATAAGGTTCCATCTGAATGCTTGAATGAAAGATATTATTGTAATAGACTCAACTAAAGGAAGGTGTTGATCCCAACCACCTTTGAAATCCAGAGAACAAGATCTCAACATATCGTATAGTGTTTGAATTTTTTATTCAGAATGGCCATCTTTATAAGGATAAAAAGTAGTGATGAAACTCAATTCTGTATCAAGTGATTTCTAAATACTTCACCATAACTTTGAGGTAAACCTCATATCCCGATATGATATAACGAAACGTGGTACTTTATGAAACCTTACCACTTACTTAATTTATATTTTGTAAAGATGATCAAGATAGAAATATTCCCTAATAGTAATGAAGTTTTTTGACTTATTAAGGTGATCAACTACCACCCATATAGCATTAAACCCTTCAGAGATTTTTTGTAGTCCAATAAAAAAACTATAGTGATTTTCTCTCATTTCCATTCTAGTATTAGTAATGAATGAAACATACCATTAGACTTTTTTATTCCATCCTTAACTTGTTGGAATACCAAACATTGAGATACAAACTTCATGATATCTCTCTGCATTCCATACAACTAGAAGCATTCTTTTAATTCGCTATGCATCTTCATACTTCCCGGATGAATAGAGAATAAAGAACTATGAGATTCTTCTAATGAATCCTTCTTTAAATATGGAATAGAAGGAATAAATACATGATTCATAAACCTTATCATTCCATATTAATTAAGGTTAAACATAGTAACAAAAATGGATGTTATCTTAGTTGGGAAATAATTTTGAAATATCATTGAAAACATTTCTTGAGGAAAATGTCGTTTTTTCTTTAAAAAATCATTTTTATGACATAAAACATTTTGAAAACCTTTTTCGTTGAAAATATCTTTGAAAACATATAAATTAAGCTTTGAAAAAAAATAAAACATTTTTAAAATCCTTTTTCCTTGAAAATTATCTTCAAGGATCTTTTGAAAACATTTTTGAAGACATGTTTTTTTTAATACAATAGATTTTTGACCGAAGAGAGATAGAGTTAGATTTTACATAGAAAACACTATATTAAGTACCAAAGAGTGGGAAAATGGTACTAGAAATAGAGGATATAATGAATAAATAGAGTATAAGTAAATTCACGAATATCCTTTACAGTTGGATCATAAGATTTTATCAAAGAAGCATGAACATAAATAATCTCAAAAAGCGATGAGATTATCTCAATAAGCTCTTATAACTTGGTAACTTGGGATCATACTCTTCCTGTAAGAAAAGGAAATAACCTTAAGCTTAATATATCATTAAAATAATTATATTCATGATACAACATGTAAATTTTAAGTATATACACCTCAAAAAATATTATAGGTACATAACAAAACATGAATCTCAAAGAAAAAAAATTAAGAATCTAGCATGATCCTTTCGACTCAACGCATCTGCCACCTTATGGGATTTCCCAGGGTGGTAATGTATAGAGAATTCATAATAATTTATCAACTCTAACCATCTTCTCTAGTTCTTGTTCAAATCCTTTTGTGAATAAATATTTCAGACTTTTATGATTGATATATATATATATATATCACACTTTTCCCTATAAAGATAATCCCTCTATGAAAATATTACCACTGCTAACTCCAAATCACGAGTTGGATAATTTTGCTCATGAATATTAAATTTTCATGAGGCATTGGCTATAAACAAGTTATTTTTCATAAGAAAATATCCCAAACCTTTCTTGGATGCATCTATATAGATTACAAACCCTTCTCCACTATAGGGTAGTGTAAGCACAGGTGCACCGACCAACCTTCTCTTCAGTTCCTTGAAATTTTCCTCACATTCATCTACCCAGAGGAACATGATACCATTTCGAGTTAACTTGGTCAGAGGGTTAGATAGTTATGATAAATTCTCCAAAAACCTTCAATAATATCTAGCTAAACCATGAAAGCTACATATCTTAGTCATTGTGGTTGGTGTAGGCTATCTTTCAATAGCCTCCATCTTTGATGGATCTACTGTTATACCATATCTTGAGATTATGTGACCCAAAAATGAATCCTTTTGCAGCTAAAATTCAAACTTTGTAAATTTTTCATATAACTTATCCTTCCTCAGGGTCATTAACACAATTCTCAAGTGATCTTAATGATCTTACTTTCTATTTGAATAGATAATAATATCATTTATAAAGACTACAAAAAAAATCAATGTAATCTCTAAAGACTCTATTTATTAAATACATGAAGATAGAAGGGGAATTAGTAAGACCAAAATGCATCACTATATCTTTATAGTGACCATAACTTGTATGAAAAGTTGTCCTAGATATATCCTTCTCCTTGACCCTCAATTGATGATATACAGAACGAAGTTCAATCTTGGAAAAGTATTGATCTCCATGTAGTTTATCAAACAAGTCATCAATATGGGGAAGATGATACTTTTTCATGATTGTGATCTTGTTCAAATCTTTATAGTCAATGCATAGATTCATTGATCCACCGTTCTTTTTCACAAAAATAACTGATGCACCCCAAGGTGACACACTTGGTAGAATGAATCCCTTATCAAGGTTTTCACAGATTTTCTTCTTCAATTCATGTAACTCAATCGGGGCCATTATATAAGGAGTCTGTGAAATTGGTGTGGAACCATGTATAAGTTCTATCAAGAAATCAAATTCACATTTTGGTGGAAGACTAGGAAACTCTTCCATAAATACATCCACAAAATCCCGAACAATAGGCATATCATCGATTTCAATCTTATCCCTAACTATTTGAGATATGTAACCCTTTTGAATGGGAATTAATACCCATACACTATCTCCATAGGAATTTCAGACATATAATCACATTGATGGATGATCATATGAGGGTTTGAAATATTAAAGCTAAATTAACTTTATTGACAATTGATGTGGGCTTTATGCTGATAAAGTCAATCTATTACTAAGATGACATCTAATTTGACCAAAGGAAGAATAACAAGATTTGCAGGAAACACATTCCCACAAACATCAACTAAAGAGGAATCATAGACTTAAGATAAAATCATCATACCATTAGTTTTTTCACTACTAATTTCACCTCTAATTATTTTTGAGGAATCATATCACCCTTATAAAATTATTTAGATATGAAGGAGTGGGTAGATACAGAACCAAATATGACATTAGCAGTTTTAGAGTGAATGTTAAGTGTACATTTCATCATGTCGTTATCACACCCCACATCATATATAGAGATTTCATGAGATTTCCCCTTATCCATCTGCTTAAGAGGTTGCTAACATCAATCATTATCATCAACCCTTGGGTTTGGGTAGTAGTTAGCATAATGTCCATTCTCCTTACACTTGTAGCACTGAATTGTGAGAGGTGCATTATGTATATCTATGACACCTTAGTTTTATCCTAGGTTATTCATGGTCAAATTAGGTTTAAATCCTTCATAATGGTTCATGAATATTTTTGTGAATTCACAAAGAATATCCCCCAGAGTGTCAAACCAGGTGTGCAGCAAGGCCCATTGTCATGTACCAGATTACCCCGAGTCAAGCCCAGAACATATTTTTAGAGTCTTTACCCATAGATACATATGTTCTAGATCTACATACACTTATAGTATCCAAAAAGGGGTGTATTTCTAGGAAACCACTCACTCTATCCTTCACCAAAATTTCATGACATTTTCCTATGCTTTTCCATATCCATATACTTATCACTAGACATGTCCTTAGGGTTCTCAATAAGGTTTTCTCATCATATTTTCCAAAGGTTAACTATACCATTCCTCAAAAACCAAATATATATACCCTCACTTTTAAAACATTAACATTACATAACTTCTTTAGAAAACACAAAACATTACACAAATAGATGCAAGAAGACTGTACTAGTCTAGTGCCTTTGGAAACATGGAAACATAAACACTGGTACATAAATGAGATAAATTATCTCCATATAGGTTCTTCTTGACTTGAACCCTTCTTAGAAACATCAAATATAATTACATATCTTTATAACTTTGGGAAGGAAACATTAAAAAGGGTGATCTAAAATGCTTAGTAAGGGTAAAAAATGGAGAAATGTAAGCATAATCATAAGCATAAGGGTATTATAAAATGATCCTGAATATATAATATCATACCCCGCATATCAAAGATCATAATAGAGATCATGTCATAAATATTGGTATTTCATAAGACATGAATCATAATGAAATAAAGATCACAATACATGAATGAATAACATAGGAATAAAACATGTAATTATGGAAAACACATAAACATATAATATGATTTCCTTAGTAGTCAAGGAATCACTTCCAAGACCATATTTGTGGACAAAGTCTTTTACTAAACCGGGTGAACCCCTATTCCGACCCTATATTACTGAACCTATTAAACCCTCATTCCATCACTGTTTATCACGTGAGATATAAATCTTTACCCAATGTATTGGAGGGATATATAAGTCCCACCCATCATATAAAGAAATCATACATACATGTGCCACAATATCATAAATAATTATATCATATCCCATAAAATGAAATGGGTATCATAAACATGTAAACATTTCATAACCTATAGAAAGATAAAGGTTTCATAATAATTTCATCATAAATATAACATGTGAAAAGAATTGGGTTTCAAAAGCATATAACTTGTGAAAGAAAAATGAGTTTCATAACATCATTCCATCAAAACATAATCCATTAAGAGAAAGAATATGAATGGAAACACCGAATAATTTACTTATAAAGGAATGATTAACACTAGTGGATGTTATCTTAGTTGGGAAATAATTTTAAAATATATTTAAAACATTTATTGAGGACAATATCATTTCTTCTTTGAAAAATGATTTTTATGACGTACAACCTTTTGAAAACCATTTTCTTTGAAAATAGATTTAAAAAATTATAAAGGAATCTTTAAAAATAATATAAAAAATTAAAATCATTTTTCCCTAAAAGTTATTTTCAAGGATCTTTTAAAAACATTTTTTAAAACATGGTTTTTTGAATATAATATATTTCTAACTAAAGAGAGAGACATTTATATTTTACATTAAAAAATTATATTAAGTAACAAAGAGTGGGAAAATGGTACTAAAAATAGAAGATATCATGAATAAATATAGAATAAGTAAACTCATGAATATTCTTGAGATATGGATCATAATATTTCATTAAAGTAAGCATAAACATAAATAATCAAGAAAATATATGAGATTGTGTCAATAGGAACTTATAACTTGGTAACTTGGGATTATACTTTTAATGTAAAAATAGGAAATTAAATGAAGATTAATATATCATGAAAATAAATATATTCATTATATAATATGTAAAATTGAATTATATACTCCTTGAAAAAAATTTAGGTGCATAACAAAACATGAATCTCAAAGAAGGCAAATTGAGACAAAACTGTTTTACCGATTTGGTAACATTTGAAAGTTAAACCCAATGAAATAAGGATCATAAATTGGTAATGTTAATACCCATAAATTTATATAAAATATAAATATAATACAATCATGGTTAGTACATACACCATAAAAAAGTAAAGTGTGGTAAACATAGACTATATCTCACAGAAATTAAAAGTGAGATGAAATCCCCTTACCTTGTGTCTTGACTCTCTCCTTACTCATACAAGATTCCTATATAATAAATATAATTTTATTATAAATATTTTAAAGAATCATATTATTATATCTATTACAATATATGGTTTTATTATGACCTTATATTACCCACTTGTTAATGATCCTATGTTGAGGTTTTACTTCAAGTAATATTCGCTTTGTTTTCGCATGTGTCTTAATTTGTTATATCGTTGGTTATTATAATTAAATAATTATTAAATAATTTATAACATGATATAAATATCAAGTATATATATTATATTCAAATTATAATAATATATAGCATAAAGAAGTATGAAATGGAATACACTGTTCATGGAGATGGTAGGTCGGGTGTACGCTTGAACGTTGTTTTCGTCTTTATTATCATATTGAAAGAAAGTAAATAATTAATATATGTATATGTATAATTATTCCAGTAGAATGAATATATCATATATATTATATAAGTTCACTATACCAATCCTTAATACATTCCATGTGGTGTGTGAATTAATTACATCACTTTGAGGGGGCAGTAGTCCACACTTCCTGAAATGATATTATCGTATTAACACCAAATGGAAAGTAAAGATATGTGTGTTTTAAAAGAAATAAATAAGATTAAATACATAATAAATAAAATATATGACATATATAAACATATTTTCCATCATGATGACCACCATTATTGGTGGTAAATGAAAAATGAACAATCATCATTTCGTGAGGCAGTAATTCGCTATACATAGAAATAATATGTTCAATATCCATTAGATGGAGGTGTGTGTAAGTGTAGGTCGAAATATTAGCATAAAAAATCCTAGGGTATTGAGTATAATGTTGTTTTAAAACAATAATGGAATAAAAATAGTGGATGGGGTTGAGAAAGAAAATAAAGGAAATGGGCATGAGAGCAGACATTACCTCTTAATCAGGTAACTCCTTTTGGTTTATGTCAAAAGGATTCCCTGAAAAAATTTCTGAAAAAAGGTGTTATTTTAGTTTAAAGGGAGGATTTTTTGGAGGCTACTCTGGTAGAGCTTTTCCAAACTTAAAATTTTTTATAGGTGTGTGGAATGGTTATAGGTGGTGGCCTTTTATAGTGGAGTAGGAGTGGCACTCCTGTAAATATTTGAAGAGAGAATTCCACCCACATTTTTCATATTTCAAGTGAATCTAATAATGTAAAAATGTTGATAAAATTGATGAAAGGGTTGAAATATGGAAATCCAATGGGTTTTAGAAAAGTTTCTAGGTCGTTTTGGGTCTTAAATTTAAGGTTTAGTACTTTATTAACCTAATTTTTCTATTAATTGATGTAATTAATTTTAATCACTTTCACTAATCTTTTTGGTAAAAAATAGTTGACATTATTATAGATTAAAAATTACAATTGTTCCAAATATGGAATCAATTTTTTCAAATTCTAATCACATAAGTGGAAAAAATTAATTTAAAAATTAATCCAACTGTCGAAACGACACTGTGGGTTTTTAAAGTAAAAAATGATCAAAAGTTTTCTAAGTCTTAATATCCAATTTTAATGTAGAAATGGTTCCAAAAAACAACATTAGATTAATTTTTAAAATATTATATAATTAATCTTTTAAATAAAATTAAAATATATTTTATCCTTATAAATAAATTGAATTAAAAATAAATTTTGAATTAAAAACATGTATTCTTCACTATTCATCCAAAAATTAAGTTCCTCAAAAAAACTCCAAAATTATACCCTAAGATAATTTTTACATTATAAATTCAGAAATTAGGTTTATTATATCAAATTAAACTAAAAATATGTCTAAAATTAATTTTATTATAAGGACATTAAAAATAGTATTTTTAGACATATAAGGACTTTACCAAAAACCCTATCTTTTATTATCAATATGTTTTATTTATATAAAAAAATTCTAAAAAATATTTAAAAAGTAGTTTATAATATTCATATAACTAAGTTTAATGGATAGGTTATAATTATCTTATTTAAATAATTAAAAAATTAAAAAGTTATGTTTTGTAGAAACTCAGTATGGAGTGTATCGTATGCCAACTCAGTGTTGCATGTATCCTACACCAACTTACTGTTGCATGTATTATACGCCAACTCATTGTTGTGTGTATCATATTCCAAATCATTATTTCATGTAACATACAATAAGTCGATGTTGCATGTAACGTATGACATATTTGTTTAGTGTGAAAGGAATCTTTGACTTAGTGCATTACAAGATGAAAATCTTAATTTAACCCAAAAAAAGGTCCATAAAACTTGGGGTGTTACACTGGAAATCCACAGTTTGATCCCAGATCAATTTTCATTATAGGTGGGTCATATTTTTTCGGACAGATGGTATGTGATTCTTCTTTACGGGTAAGAGATATCTCATGGATGAGCAATTGGGTCTTGCGAGCAGGGGGCTACAACCAATCACCCATAAATTTGTGTGTTTATCCCCTGATGTAACGGGATCTTAAAATATTTGGATTCTATTAGTAGTGCGAGACTTTATGGATTTCTTCTCCGAGGACTTTCTAGGACTACCTATGATGTTTGATATGGACTCCTGCATAGACTTGTACCCTAGGACCATGTCAATATATTCCGCAGCATATCGTATGGTCCCTACCAAGCTTCAAGGGATGTGTATGTAGTTGGAGGACCTTCGATAGAAGGGTTTTATCAGGCCCAGTGTGTCCCACTAGGAAGCTCCAATTTTGTTTGTGAAAAAGGTGGATGGGATCTTGAGGCTTTGTGTGGATTATCATCACCTGAACCAAGTAATGATAAAGAACAAGTACCACCTACCAAGTATTAATGACCTCATTGACCAGTTATGAGTTGTGAGTTTGTTCTCAAAGATCGATCTTAGGTTCAGCTACCACCGGTTGAGGGTTCACAAGGTTTATATTCTGAAGATGGTATTCCAATGTCACTACAAACACTATGAGTTCCTGGTGATCCCATTCTATTTAACGAATTTCCCCACTCTATTTATGGATTTTATGAATTAGGTCTTCGAATCATACTTTTACTGATTTGTGGTTTTCTTCATTGAAGACATAATCATGTACTCTTATTCAAAGTATGATAATATACAGGATGATCCTAGATTTATTCCAAGAGCACCAGTTTTTTATAAGTTCTCAAAGTTCCAATTCTAGATCCTTGAGGATCACTTTTTAGGGAATGTCATTTTTGACTAGGGATTAGCTATGGACCCCATGAAAATTAATACAGTTATTTCTTGGGATACACCTAAGAGTGTGTCTGAGGTATGGAGTTTTCTTAGATTGGAAGGGTACTAGAGAAGGGTTATGGTTTAATTATATAGGATTTCACCTCCTTTGAACACACTATAATGGAAATGGAAGTTATTTTCCTAGACTGAGTAGTGTTAGAGATTATTTGAGTGTTTGAGGATATGATTGACCAGTGCTCCTATGTTGATAATACTAGAGGAGGGCATGGAGTACGAAGTGTATTATGATTCATCTAGATCTAATTTCGACTATGTGTTGATGCATAGTCAGACAGTGACACATATGGGTTGAGGTAGTTGAGACCCACAAGTAGAACTACATGACTTGCGACCTGGAGTTGGTAGTGGTAGTCTTCACTCTGAAGATGTAGAGACATTGTCTTCTAAGAGAGAACTTTATTTTTTATTCAAAACATCATAGTCCTAGGTATATCTTCATTCCGAGAGATCTAAGCTTTACATAGTGGTGATGGTTGGAGTTAAGGTAGTATTATGACTTTGATATAATCTATACTCCTAGGAAGGGAATCATGGTGGAATATTCCATTAGCACAAAGTCTTATTCACACCTGGTAAAGAAATAATCTAAGAAGTTTTCTTCTTTATAGCAGACCATGGTGGAGGATAGGGGTGAATATTATCTTCAGTCAATGTTGTTGACTCCTACACTTATCCAACATATAAGAGAGACCCAATTGGGAGACACTGGCTATGAGGTTCTTCATGAATAGATATCCTTAAGATATTCTCTATATATATTTTATGATGGAGGGGGAATGTTATCCATTTTCTAGGTATGAACAATGGTTCATCTCATGTTGTGAGAGGATGTGATGAGGGATTTTCAGACTTTCCCTTTAGCTATACATCCTAGTGTAGGGAATATGTATAGGGACTTTCTGTGGAATTTTTTGTGGGATTTCATAAATTAGAGTGTTTCTGAGTTCATCTCTTAGTGTCACACATGTCAATAGGTGAATGATGAGAACTAGGTTTCAATAGGTTTGACATAGCCTATTGTGATACTAGAGTAAAAATGGGATGACATATCCATGGAATTTTTGATAGGGCTTCTGCGAACAATGAGAGTCCCTGATTTCATATGGGTGATAGTTGAACAACTTATAAAGTCGGTGAAATTCATTTCCATTAGGGGGTAGAGTTCAGTGTAGAGTCTAGGATAGTTGTATGTGTGGGAGATCATCCAAATCCATGGGGTACCCCCAATGATTTCCACTAAACATGATGTGATTTTACATCACAGTTGTAGAGATCTCTATTGGAGGAATTCAGGACAATATTGTGGATTATTCTAGTGTTTCACCCCTAGATAGATGGGAAGACTAAGAACACAGGTTTTAAAGGATATGCTAATATCTTTCATGTTAGACTTTAATTGGAGTTGGGAGGATCAAATTATATTGGTAGAGTTCACTTATAATAACATCTATCACTCTACGACCAACAAGAAACCTATCAAGGCCTTGTATGGGATTCCCACAGGACACCCTTATGCTAGACTGAAATTGAAGAGATTTATCTTATATAGGGAATAAAGTTAGCCTCATAGTTCATAAAGATATTCTAAATCTTATAGAGGGTTGGTGAGGTTGATTACCACTTATCCTTATCCCCATAGTTGGAGTGGGTGCATGATTTCTTCCATGTGTCACAGCTGAGGAGACACATGCATGATCCTTCGTGCATCATTGACTAGGGTGGGTTGGACATAGAGGATGGATCCACCTTCATGGATTACCCAATGTCGATTGAGGATCATTAATAGAGTATCCTACAAGCATGGACCATTCCATTTGTTCATGTGTTATGGCGGCATGGGAGTATGTAGGAGAGCTCCTGAGAGTGGGAGATCTAGATGACATCTATGTATCCCCAACTTTTTGTTTAAATTTTACTTTTTAGTCTTGAAAATACATGAAATGGGTAATAATGTAGTGATCCATTTTTCCCTTTTAAGATTTTGAAATATATTAAGAATTATTTTCAGAGCCATACATTAAGACAGTTTGAGATTCTAAGGCCCAATGATCCCTAAATTGATATTATAAAAATATTAAGTATATTAATTTCACATGTGCAAAGTTTTTCATAAATATTGGAATATATTCCAAATAGAATATATTATTATAAATTTGATACCATGGTTGAATCCAGAACATGGGTTTTACCCTAGGTGTGACCAAAAGTTGGTCGGCATTGGATGTTCATATGATGCATTCATTGGCGGTGCATTTAGTTAAAATAAATAAATAAATTTATTTATTTTATTTTAAATGACCTAATATAAATCCTTTATAAATACCCTATTATGAAAAATTATGAGGGTTAGATGCAAAAACCTAGGAGAATTTGAGATGAATTTTAGAGCATTCTTCATTGGTGGATCGAGAACAAATGATGAAGAATGGTCAGATTGAGGTGGATTGATAGGCAGTGAACATAGTGGATCATCATCATCACTGGAGAATGTGTTCTTCACCAATGATAGATCCGTAATTGATATAGGGATCATCAATTTCATTTTCCACCCTTGATTAAAAGTTTAAGAATGTATTTTATCTAACATTCTTTGATCTTTTATTTTACACCCTTTGCATGAGCCTAATTGGATAAATTAAATTTTCAAATAAATTATTTATTATGTTCCCTAACTAACACCGATGGTTTCCCTAATCTTGTGATATTTTTACAAGAACTCTTTTCCAAACATGGTTATACCTTTGTTTATGTCAATTTATCCCCACCTTTCTTTATGTTCTTCACCATTGGCTTATGGGGTTGAGGTTCGACATTGTCAGGCGGGTTTGAGCATGATTAAACCCCAAAATTCATGGTAGATTAGAAAAAATATTTGGGATGGTAATTTGAGGGTGATCCAAATGATTTTAGGGTGATACCTATATGGATATGGGATCTGTAGTGGCTACGGTACGATAGAGGAGCGACAGGTGAAGTTGTGTGGGGTTAGGGTGGCTAAGATTAGGCCATTGAGAATAGATCAGGCACAAAAGGCCCCAGATCCAAGACCTCTAGTGTGAATATTGGTAGAAATAATAGTAGAAGAAGCACAACGATGACATGAAACTATGTTTTCTATGGAAAACCTGATGACACATCATGTAGTTGAAGAACACACTTCGTGTATCACCACACAGCTATAGTGGATAGGGTTTTGGGGAAGATAAGGATCACATGTCATGGGTGGTCCCACACACCATGTTACCCTTCTCATGTGGCAAAGTCATGTTCTAATTGCACATATATAGGACCTCATGTAGGATGACATGTTGTGTTATGTGGGATTATGTGAACATGAGTTAGTACCTAGGCATTACCAGGTACATCAGAACCGACTGACGAACATGGTAATGACTAGGAGCAGACAAGAAGTCCCCAATGTAATACCCTTATACATTGTATAAGGTGACATGGTCTCAAATCCATGTCTATAGAAGAACATGACCAAGTAGTATAGTGGAATCACATGCTGTGTGGACCCTATACACGTCGTGTTCCCTATAAAAAATGTAACATCCTAAACCAGATGCCACTAAACGGGTTCCCCATACTGGTTCTCTACATAAACTCAAGTGTGCATCCTCATATGCTAGAGGCTGTCAACTAGTAGTGGGGGTCTAAAGTGGAACTGTTAGGATAATATACCCCCATATCATAGTGCACAACAAGATGTAAATGACGAAATATCATACACATTAGAGAGAGTGAAAAGAATAAATAAACTAAACATATCTAAAAAATGAAATTAAATAAAGGCTTAAACGACTAAGTCATACATACAACAAACCACCCAATGGTTTGGTTATATAACAAACCAAAATTAGGAAACTGAAAAAGGTCCCTCAAACGTCACTATGCCAAACCCATCCAGACATCTGATACCACTGGAGAAATCCCACTCAAACAAACAATACTCAATGTGGACCTCAACCCAAACCTATGCCTATAGATTACATTTGAGAGATGCTAGGGTACATAACTGTAATGGTGTCCTGAGAAACATGTGAGTAAAACTCAGTAGGCCACCATCAATGGTGTCTAAATAAAATTCCGGTTATAGAAATGGTGTATCTAGATAAACAGTGCAATAATAAACAGTACAGAAAAGTGGTACAAGATAAGAAACACAATAGATCATCTATTACTCACTATCCTTAGGGTTCTAATATGACACCCCAAGAAACTAAATATGCAATGACCCAAACCATTCCTTTGAATAATAACACAAGGGTGCCCTGTATCTAACCCAATAAGGGGTTGTTTCCTATTCATTCAACTCAGGGAGGCATAAGACACACAATCATGATACATGGATCATGTACCCTTGCCATTAGTGCCTAGAACATCAGTCTAGCATCTAAATCAAATATCAACATCAAAATCCATGTGTCTATAACCTCTATCCATCACCTAGACATATACCATACTATCAATACTAATATTGAACATCATGTCTATAAACTCATAAAAAACATAACATTAGTGCATGGAACCTTAGTCTAGCATCCATCTATAAATAACATCAATGGTGCCTAGAGCATTACTCTGGACCAGCTCAAGGAGGAGTATCATTCCAACATCCCATTCCACATGGTATACCATTATCACCCAGAGCATCATTCTATCACTGTAACAAATAAGTATAAAATCAGTATCCAATGCCTCAGTTTGATATAATATCCATAGTATACATCCTATGCCTAGAGAATTGGTCCAACACCCAAACCATTCCATCATTCCTTAAATACTAAGCTCAACATCATGTCTATATAAAACTTTTAAGTAAAACACATCAATATTTTTTAAAACCAGTTACACTTACTAAGGTCCCTATGGGCCTTCAAACCCAAGACAAGCCTTAAAAAGGTCAAACTCTTTTTCACATTCCAAAGTAACTAAACTGAACACCCTCATGAAACATTTCAAAATCACCCTTTTAAAACATGGTTTTATTCTCTTTGAAAACCAAAAAAGGTACATGACCTTCATATTCCATGAAACCCCTTTAAAAATTCACCATACACCCATTTCAAATCAACTTTGGAAATCGATTTAAAAACCACCTTAAGTTTAACACCTCAATTTTAACAAGATTCATTTAAAAACATAGCTTTCCCCCCATTAATACCAAAAACTGGGTCAAAACCCATTACACACCCTCAAAACCATTTAAAAGCCTCATAAGAATTTTGATAGTATCTTAACACATAAAATCATTACAAACCAACCCCTTACAACTCCAATTTACCCTTTTATGAAACAGATTACCCTATGGGTGGCCATAGGTTCGGTCTTATAAACACCCATGGATCCAACAAGATCCATAGAAGGTACAATGTGTAAATATAAGTCCAAAACCAATTTCCTAAGTCAATAAAACAAGAATAACACACATGGGGTCTAAGGAATGCACTGAAATTTATATATAAAAAAATTAATAAGACTATTGTAAAACTCTTAGACCACTTACCTCATCAAAAAAACTTTCCATAACATTTATCAAAGCATTGCGTCGTTGACAAGGTCCGTCCAATCCTCATCCCAACCCCTTATCACCCAACAGAGATTTTCATGGTCACACAATCTCTATTAATACACCAAAAAACAAAAATTAATTAATTAAAACAATTATAATTAATTAATTAACCAAAACCCAACTTTGCATAATGTTGAAAAACTCACCAGGTCATCATGCCACACCAAAACTGAATCCAACCACTCGTCACAGACCCAAAACATAACCCCAATCACATTCCAGGAAAAATACCTAAGAGATGATACCATTTAAACACTTAATTAAATTAATTTAAGTGAGAAAACCTTGTAAAATTCACTAATAACACATAACTTAATGAAACTCCACACAATGATGTATGAAATCTATCTCATGATCCCTTCTACGCAAGCCGACCAAAATCCCTATGAGAAATGGATGATTACACCATGATCCGGTGGAATCATCAAAAATACCTAAACTGAAGTTCCCCAAAATAAATCACCATGAAAACACCTCAAAGGATAATAAATCGCCATGAAAACACCCAAAATATCGAAGGATGGAGGAAGAGGAAGGGGGTTGGAGAGCCCATGGTTTGTGTACCTAGAATGGGTGAGAAAGGGGGTGGAGAGTCTGAAACACTTGAGGGGTTATTTTGGTAAAATCCCCCTTTTAATGAAATTTTATCTAGTAGCACAGTTTGGTTGCACAGTTTTCAAAATCATGCTTCATTCATGCGGTTGGATCAGTCCAAGGCCAACCACCTCACACAGTTTGGCTGCACGACTGTCCAAAATATGTGCCAAATGTAACCCCCACCCCCCCCCCACTATCCAACACCCATTCCCAACATGATTATACTTCAAAATTTGAAAAATAATGCACCAACCATGCTATCAGCACTATCTCCCTTCTATAGTAAAGTGCATGGTTTATCTGAAATTGTGGGCAGTCTGTGCGCCATGCCTTAGAAACTTCCTAAACTAAAACGTTTTCTCATTTTTATGACATGATCTACCATTAACCATGATCTAACAACAAAAATTAACCATTAATAGTTCAAATTTAATTGGAAACCTCCTAATAATCAAGGTGTTGCATGGTTTCTCCAAAACTGTCCAGACTAAACCATGCACCATTTCCATCAAACTCCCAAAACTCCAGAAACTTAACCCAAATCATTTTAATCTCATCCAAACACCCAGGATACCACCCAAGAATCACTCTTCATATCTAAATACCCTTTTGATATTTTTTAACTCTTGGAACTCCATTATGAGTCTTAATTCAAGATTTGACCTTTCTGGAAATGAATATTTAAATTCCTTCAAAAAAAATCGATCCATCCAGACACAGGATCTTACAACCTCTACACCATAACACTTTTCATCCTTGAGAATCCTCTATGGTCATCCATATACACCACTCAACTGACATCGATTACCACATTTTAACCAAAAACCTCATTTAGATTTCAATTTCCCAAAACACTACCAAGGAAAAACCTCCAACTCAAGGCCCTCAACCTTCCAAAACTCTGAGAAAACGTTTTTTCTTCAAAACCAAAACACCATGATGGGGCTTAATAGGTCCCATAAAAAACATTAATTACAAAATCACATGTTTAGTCATCAATATATGGTGTTCCTTGCTATAATATTTAGCTTATAACCACTAAATTTTGATGCTTAACAACCTTTCCATCAGGAAATCCCAACCAAACCAAAAATCATGATCCTACCAATCATCCAACATAGTTCTCAACCAATGCATCCAAAAACCCATGAGAACAAAAATCATCATTGGAATCAATCATCATCACTAAAAACCAACTGAAATAAACACATACCCACCATCCATGAATTAACTAAGAGCTTACCAAGTTTTCCTCGAAAGACCAACTCAAACCCGAAACACACATGTCGTTCCCAAAATGAAGCAATAAACATAGATTGAATCCTTATTCACTAAAATTTTTTAATAACCCCATTCTAACTATCCTTGACTAACTCATCCCCAAAAACACCCATCTCCAACTACCAGTCTGTCATCATGTCACCTCATCACTATGCTCTCACACTCAAAGGCATTCCATAACCACCCAAACACATCTAGTGGAATTCATACCAAAACTTCTTCCTAGAACCACCTAGATCTGAAAGAAAATTCTCTTCTTGATCATATAACACAACTAATCTCCCATTATCATTCCCTATGAAATATAAGCATGCACCTCACGTCTCTTCATTGGCATAATAATGAAACAACAACCGATCCATGGCCAGTTCCATATGTATGTGACCCTTCCAACATGAAGGTTTCACCTTCGTAACTGATTCATCACTCCCTATCATAGGATTGTCATTTTTACCACCCCACTCTTGAGAATCCAGCAACCATGGTCCATGTTCCAAACTCTGCTAACCTAAGAATCAGACGTGACTATATCTCCCTCACCAGAGCAACCAAATCAAACCTTAACTATTTCCCATTATTGTTATTTGAGAATAACACCCATGGTATTTTTTGACGTTTGGTCTATCTCGAGGACCTTACCCATAAATAGTCAATGGTTCACTCCCAACCAAACAACTCCACATACACCGCTCCATAAACATAAACTCTAAGAGGTCCCATATCCAACCAAATGATATTAGGGTAGCTAGGTGTATATCCATTTCCCTCTGAGCATACCCATGAGGATGTCAAGATATTGGGCATGATCGTCTCTATACTAAGAGAATGATAATATGTTTTCAATGAATACCACCACCACTCATCCATTTACAATGTCACCTCTAACTGCAGGGACATAACAAACCCATAAAAATTTCCCAATCCACCCTTCCCGTAATTTTCTCATCACATTCACTTTGCTCCTCAACCTAATCATGACTACCCATGTAACCCTACTACCTAACAAGTATGATCCATAATGTCTAATCCCTAAACTAAGTGATGAAATGTTCTACCATCCACTTGTTCCTTGAGGATCCCATTAACAATCAATTTTCACACACTCTTGTTTTATCCCACCAAAGAACCTGATTGTGACTCTAATGAGTCAAAAATTATGAAACCTTGGCTCACAAGACCTAACTATTCTCCATGACAACCCCACATCCCCATATCACCAAGCGCAAAGCACGATTAGTTCTTTCCAAACCTAGAAGAAACTAACTAAGCTAAAATCACTTACTTGATCCCTCAAACCTATGTTCCATTACAAAATTTCACTAATACCATTTATGATCTTACTGTGATCCTAAAGCATCAATACTTCATATTCATTTTCATCTCATGGAAACCAAGAATCTCCATGTTCCCCTTACTAAAATCAATCTCGCACACATGGTCTCCACCCTAAGTGGATGTAATCATATAAAACCACATTAACTCAATCTCCCCTTGTGATCCCATAACATCCCATAATCACCATGCACACTCATCTGGGCATTCATTACCTAGGATAGTAACCCAAACAAGTCCAACCCTCTAGAATCCTACCATAAGTCTAAACCACTAGCACTCAAGTTCTATTTCCCAAAACAAAAGGAAACATAAGTTCCAAAACTCCATACTAGGTTGAACCCTTCATGAACTGTTTTCAAGAGTCTAAGGAATTCATATGTGCCTCATGCACACAAAATAACTCATAAATCGTTCGACCCCTCTCTCACGGGTCACCCTTAAAATCCACATGGAACCACTCCTGAGAATTGATTCACATAAAAAGGACACTAGGTCCAATCACCTATGGTCCAAGAAATCTCATAGAAGGATGCAACTCAAAGTCATAAAACATGCACCAGTATCATCACCACACAACATCATCAATTCATAACACCCTCATCTAGGATCTCATGCAAAAAAGGTGTCATATACCAACCAACTTCCCATAACTAGGGAACCCATCCTCTCCAAGCATCCTCAAATCATACTGCTTCATGGAGGACCCAAATATACCATCAACCTCACACCAAAACCACACAAAAGGATCTAAAAACTGTACACTTATACCACATTAACCCACCAACATCACTGAAGCAACCACGCATAATGACCACACCAGATCCCTCATCGTTAAGCATCTCATTATAGATCCAAAAAACCTGTCATCAGAAAGAAATACATAAAATCACACACTAGTGATTCTATAACATGTGGATCTTATGTTCTTAACATGTTTCATGAGAGGCCTCTTTCCGTTAAAATAAAATATTAAAAACCAAATCACAGGATTATTTCCAAATGTACAAGAGCTAGGAATCCATCATAAATCATAAAATTCAAACTATATGTGCATCGATTGAAGCCAAAATCATATACAGCCATAACATCACAAATCCAGAACATCAATTCCAATCCCTGGTAACCGGAACTTCCTATCCAAATAGGTGTTTGGAATTCACCAAATCAATATCCATCTAAATATCTGAAATTTTACTATATCTCTAGTCTACCAAACCCAAAATAGTGAAATATAAGGAAAGTAAAATTCTTTGATAAAACTTTGTAATGTACCAATCCAAATTCCATAGAACTGGTTCCCTAGGTTGGTTCTCCACGTGACCTTAAGCACACATCCTTATATGCCAAAGGATACTGACAAATAGTGGGGGTCTAAAGTAGAACTGTGAGGAGAATATACCCTCATATGAGAGTACAAAGCCCGAAGTACATAACCAAATATCATATACATCAAGGTAATATGAAATAATAAATAAAATGTAAATTCTATAATAAAATGAAATCCAATAAAGACCCAAACATCTAATTAATACATACAACCAGCCCCCCACTTAGCCGATTACTAACATAGCAAAATAAGGAAACTATAAAAGGGCCCCACAAGATCACCAATCCAAACCCATATAGTCATATGACACCACTCAATCAGTCTATCTTGAAAAACCATAGTCATCATGATCCTCTACCCAAACATGTACCTACAGAAAACATGTGATAGTTACTCAAGTACCCAAGTGCAATGGCGACCTGAGCAGGGTGTGAGTAAAACTCAGTAGGCCACCACCAACGATGTCTACATAAAATTCTATTTAGAGAAATGTTGTATGTAAGTAAATAATGAAATAAATAAACAATACATAAGAGTGATACGAGCTAAGAAACACAATAACTCATCTAGTTTCCACTAGCCCTATGGTTTTAGGACGACTCCTTGGCCAACCAAACATTCAAAAATCCAAACCATTAAACTAAATTGTAACATATGTGTACCCTATATCAAACCTAGGAATGTGATTTTTCCTATTCATTCAACTCAGGGAGGCATAAGAAACAAAACCATGATACCTGACTCATGTACCCATGCTAGTTCCTAGAACATCAGTCTGGTATATAAATCAAATATCAATGTCAAAATAAACGTGGTTGGAACCTCCATCAAACATCTAAGCATATACCAAACAATCAATATCGATATTGAACAACATGTCTATCAAACTCATAACAAAACATAATAGTATTTCTCATAACCTCATTCTAGCATCCATCTATACATAACATCGATGCTTCCTAGAGAATCATTTTATCCTAACATAAGAGGGAGGACTATTAGTCCAACATCCTATTCCACATGGTATACCATCATCACCCATAGAACATATCTAGAACATTAACCATGAAATATACTATTAGTGTCCAGAGCCTCAATATGACACCATATTTTTTGTATACTTCTTGTTCTTGGAGCATCAGTCTAGCACCCAAACCATTCCTTCATTTCTTAAATACTAATCATGACATCATGTCTATATAGAACATTCAAGAAAAATAGATCAATCCCTCTTAAACCCATTTACAGTTACTGAGGTCCTTACATGCCTTCAAAACCAAGACATGCCTCAATAAGGCCCAACCCTTCTTCACATTCCAAAGTAACAAAACCAAATATTATTTTCAAACAATTCAAAATAACCCTTTTAAAACATGGGTCCTTTTATTTAAAAAACAAAAAATATTCCATGAAAATACATTAAAGAGTCACCACATTCCCATTTCAAATCAACTTTTTAAATCCATTTAAAACCCATTTAAAAAATACCTTGAGGTCAACGCCTCATTTCTAATAAGAAAATTTTCAAAACCTATCTTCCCCTCTTTGATACCCAAAATTAAGTCAAAACCCATTACACACCATCAAAACCATTTTAAATCCGCATAGTAATTTTAATAAAATCTTAACACATAAAATAATTACAAACCAACCCTTTACAAATCTGCTTTACCCTTTTATGAAAATATTTCTCTATGGAAGACCAAATGTTCTATCTTATAAACATCGATGGGTCCAACGGGATCTATAGAAGGTACAAGGTGTAAATATAAGGCCAAAAACAATTTTATAATTCAAAGAAACAAGAATAACACACATGGAATCTAAAAAATACATTGAAATGTACATATAAAATAATTAATAAGACTATGGGTAAAGCTCTTAGACCACGTACCTCATCAATAAAGATTTCTATAACATTTCCCAAAGAACATTAACCTTTCCAAGAACTTTCCATGCCACATCCCAACCCCTCAACACCTAAATGAGCTTTTCATATTCACCAAACTCTAAAATTACACCAAAAAACAATAATTAATTAATTAACCAAAACCCAACTTGGAATAATGCTATAAAACTCACCAAGTCATCATGTCACATTGAAATCAGAGACCACCACTCACCAGAAACCCACAGCACAATATCAATCACATTTCAGGCCAAATCCCTGAGAGGCGATACCATTTTGACACATAATTAAATTAAGTAAACCAGTAAAACCTAATAAAATTCACTGTGAGCACATACCTTAAAGAAACACCATGAAACGATGTGTGGAATCCATTTTAGGATCCCTTATACCCAATCCTAATAAAAGTACCATGATAAGCGGATGATTACACCATGCTCTGGTGGAATTGTCAACAATACCTAAACTGAAGATCCCAATAATTAAAAAGGAACAATAAGAGGAAGTAGGAAACCATCAGAGGAGAACTCACCAAAAATGCCAAAAAAAATCACCATGAAAACACCCCCCAAAATCGAATGATGGAGAAAGGTGGTTGAATAGGTCCTAGTTCATGTGCCTAGAATTAGAGTGAAAGGGGTGGAGAGGATAAAAACCCCAAGGGGTTATTTTGGTAAAATTCCCTTTTTGATGAAATCTTTGGTAGCTGCATAGTTTTCTAAACTGTACACCAACTGTGTGGTTGTCTCTGTCCAAGGACAAACCCCATTCCACAGTTTGGATGTAAAGTTGTCTAAATCATGTGCCAACTGTCCCCCCCCCACTTTCCAACACCCGCACCCTGCATGGTCATGCCACATGGTTTGACAAATCAGGATATTAGCATTTCCTCCCTTCTATGGCAAGGTGCATGTTTTGTCTGAAATTTTTCACATCTCATGCGCCATGCCTCAGACCCTTCCCAACCTCACACAGTTTCTCCTTTTGCCTAACATATTTTACCCTAAAATATGCTCTAACCATGAAAATCATACCTTCATAGTTCAAATTGGATTAAAAAACTCCTAACCATCAAGGTGTCACGTTATTTATTTTAAATTGTGCACACCAAACCATGCATTATTTCCAACAAACTCTCAAAACTTAACTCGAAGACTCTAAAGATAATTATAACACTTGGGCTACCTCTCAAGAATCAATACTTGTCTAGAAACACCCTTCCTGGAAATTATAACTCCCAGGACTCCATTCTAAGTCCCGATTCAATATTTAACCCATTCGGCAATGAAAATTGTAATTACTTCAGAAATTTACAATCCATCCAGATGAGAGACCTCACAAGAAACTTACACAATTCATATCTCCTTCCTATGAACTCATATTCAGGACCATTAGTAGGCTATACTGAGTGTTTTTCTTTGTAGAATGTGATGGTATCTTTCATAGTGTATTTTGAGATATGAAATGAAATTTTATGAGTGTGATTCTTCTTTATATGATGCTTGATGATGGTAGTGGTCAGGTGGGATCATTAAAGAGAGTCTAGAGTAGGTAATCCCCAAGTTTCATTATGTTTTGGGTTCCCTGTACTCTTTAAAATAATCTAAGTGGACCCCCCCCCCCCCCAATGCACTAGGGAGTGGTTCCTATATCTACTAAGTGGAACCCAACTGATGCACTAGGGTGTGGGTCCTCTACCAGCTAAGTGGAACCCCCGAATCGACTAGTGTGTGGGTCCTCTACCTATTAAGTGGCACACTTGACTCACTAGAGTGTGATTCCTCAACCTATTGATCATCACTCCCGGATGAACTAGGGCAAGGGTCCTCTACTAGAGATTGTGCCCCCCACGACTGTTCGGCATAACGGTGAGGTGTGGGTCCTCCACATGATTACCATGAAAGATACACAAGAAGTTGGGAATAAAAGATGGACCCCTTTGAAGATATTAGGAGACTCATCGATCTAGTATAGGATGTGAGATAGAGATCTACTTACACTCTTTTTGGGTTTATTTTATAATCACATGTATACATTTTGGGTTTTGTTTCCCTCTTTCTTTAGGTTGAACTGAAAACTTCTATCATATCATCTATTGCTTCCCCTTAAATTTTTAGGTCATCCTAATAGGTTTTAATATACTCACCCTTGAATGGGGGTTTCCCACACATGTCATGTATTATGAAAATGATGGATAGATCAGTGGTGATTTTGGTGGAGAAAAGGGACACTCTAGTGCATAGAACATGTACAGTGGTTGAGTTTGGAGATCATGATCTAAACTCTCTAAAATTTCCTTTATTCTAGTTTTTATTAGGTTGATACTTCATTTCTAGTTGGGAATGTGTTTTTCCCTTTGGAATTTGGTTTTATTCTATTGTACTATGATGTATTCCCTAGAGGTTATTGAATTTATGGTTTTACTCTTGATGTTACAACCCTTTTTATTATTCCTCAACACTGTTTCATGGAGATAGTTGGGTGTATGCATATAGGTACGATAGGAAAATTCCTCTAATTTATGTTATACCTTTTCAGATATTGTATCCATCTCCTAGACTATAGAGGAAGGATTGGGTTTGTGGCAGCCCAAACTTCTGTTAGCTAGTCAGGCCCCTATGGCTCTAGTCATTACAAAAAAATTCTAATGCTTAATGCATATCATAACACTTTTGACATGCCTATGTAATACAATACAATATAGATAAGTGAGAGTAATACAATATCACTATAGTGTATCCAATTATATACCCAAAAAATGAATACAATATGGAATTATGTCATGAATTCCCTACCATATAATATCCCTATATCATCTTATACATTACAGGAAATATACATCATATGTATAATATTTTTTAGTGCATATCTCCATAAAATTGAGTTATTGTTAGGCTATTATTTAATGCTCCAAATTGTATAAATTTATAATAATTTACTTATTTTTATGCATTAATATAGTTGGAATTATAGGTTGAGCCATGAAGAATGGTCCTTGTATTTGTAGCACCAAAAAAATCAAATATTTACACAAAAAGAAGGATAAATTGATCTTTTTACTAAAACCTAAAGCATGAAAGTTAATAAAATGAGTTAGATTAATTATAAGAAGGATATGTCAGGGAATTTGGATATTGTATCACTTCCAATTTCCTAATATCAAAGGATACCTAGGTTTTATTAAGAAATTTATAATTATATATAAACAAAGAAGAGTAAAAACTCACTTCGTTAAATATTTTTGATAAAACGAACTCAATTATAGAAATATTTCTTGGTTAATAATGGTTAAAATATCAAGAACATATCCTTATTATGGAATATAAAAAATTAGTATTAGTTTCAATTATACCCTTACTTTATCTTTATCCATTAAGTATTTTTATTTAATATAGTTGTAGCAGTATTTCTCAATTAAGTGAAAACAATGAACTCACTTAATTGTTATTTTTATAAAATTATAAAGACATAAAATCCTCTATTAAAATATGAAAAAATAATTTTTAATAATAAAAACAATAAAACATCCATAATATATTGGAAAAGTTGGTGAATATAATCCTAACCCTAACAAAATATTATCCAATTATCCATAAGAACTTGAGAAATAAATAAATAACATAAGATAAGATAAATTCAAACCACATATCTCCCTTGAATATATATTCTAATATTGTTGATATCTTTGTTTTATTATTATTATTTTGTAGTTACTTATTTTATAATCTCATTTTCAAACTCTTTCACTATATTCTTAGTTCTAGATTACTATACTTGGATTTTGTTTATCCTCATTAAAGCTATTTTTATCAACTTTTAAAGTTTAGGTTTGTTAAAATTCACATTTATCTACTTTAATGAATTAAAATGACGTCATGTTGAATTGGAAAGGTACTATGTCATTTTTTAGTTGTTAATTGGATGAATTTTTATATTAATTTGAGATTAATTCATTAGTTAGGGAAAATTAGAAAATTTTCATTCTAAAATGGATGGGTGTTGCATTCCCCACTAGATATGTTCCTCCATTGACTATTTAATTTCATTTTATCCCTTTTTTATATTCATGTCCATATTTATACTCATCTCCTCCATAAATATCAATAGATACATCTAAATCCATCGATTAAAGAATAATATTTATTAATTAAATGGTAAAAATTTTACATACACAATATAACATATATACATATATAAATACACACACAGATATATATATATATATATATATATATATATATATATATGTCTGTCTGTCTGTGTGTGTAGACACATAGAGAAAAACTAATAACAGTTATATGAAATTATAAGGATTCTTGTAACACCTCAACTCAAAATCCAAAATTACAAGACCCAAGCTAGGGTCCACTTGTCTTCAAGTGCATTCTTTGATCACTAGAGACTAGAAACTAGTGTCAAGTGATAAAAAATTCAGGGAATAATTTTCCATCAATAGCATAACCTGAGACAAAATCTATGGCATAAAATTATAAATCGTGTTTTAATATAATTTAATGGAAAACATAAACATGATATAAATTGAAATAAGTATGTCACTAACTACATCTCTATAAAAAGACCATAAAAATAGAAGAAAAAATAGTACATGACCAAAAATCACCCACCGTATCCACCACTATAATTCCATCCATGGATCTATGAATAACTACTAACAAAAAAATTTGTCCCTTTACTCAAATCATGACCAACAACATTTATATATATACCAGAATGTACATATAGTGATGAGTATAAAACTCACTAATATTTACCCAATTACTCCCATGTATTCCCATTCATGAGTAATCACATATATGTAATTTTAAATTCATTAAAAAACAACTATAAACATTTAAAAATAAGTAGTTTATCAATTAAAATAATCTTTTATCAAAAGGTGGCATAAATAATTTCATTTAAAAAATATTTAAAAATAAAGAAATAAATCTATCACCTCCCATCTCAAGATTATTTTAGAAATCTAATAATTTTTCATTTAAAATCTACATTATGAAATCCCAAAATTTCATCTAAAAATCCACAAGTAAAACATCATCACTTTTCCAAACCAAAAACCCATAGTTTTGTATAAATAATATCCCAAAACCCACATGTGCTTAATATTATCTTGAGATTTAATCCCCATAAGGTTTAATAGTATCTAGTGAATTAATAATAATCCATATGAATTATCACTCACACATCCAAATTTCTGGACTGATTTGTCATCCATCAATAAACCCACAATTTATTCAATCATCCTTAATGACCCACCAATATAAAAGGAATATACTTCCTCATAAGGAATTTTTCATCTAAAAATTTCTTAAGACTCAAAAACCATAATATGTCCTTTAAATATCAATGAACCACCATGAAAAAATATGTAAAGTCTTTTTAAAAAACAATTTAAAAATCTATGTTCAAAAATAATACTCATTATGAAAAAAGAATCTAAATGCATATCAAAACATAAATTTTAAATGAAAAATATACAAAATAATTTCAATATAACCCACCAAAAAAATAATTTAATCAAATAAAACATTAAAATTAAATCCATAACTCAAATCAAAACCACTACTTCGATCAAAACCATGATGAATATCAAAACCCAAATTTTCATAATATCAATATTTTGTTGAAAATAATGATTTATCACCCATAAAAAATAATTTATTAAAAATCATGTATAATAAAAAATCATTTTTTATAAAGTGATAAAAGATTTATATTATTATTATCTAAAATATAAGAACAAATCAAATTCTCCTTCCTAGATGTGCTATCTTGAAATGATAGTTGGGGAATTCAAATGATATCTTCTAAAATCTATCTCTTTTTTATGATATAAACTTATCAGGTTTTTCATATTCCTTTTAATAGAAATTGTTCCATATATGAAATTCTAAGTGTATTAATGATCTAATAATGATCAAATCTACACCTATTAGAGTACCTACCTTTATTGATCATGGTGATGATGAGAACTTTATCTAAAGACCTGATTATGAGGGTCTAAGGCCTAATTTCATACCAATTATTATTCCACTATAGAGGAAACTATATAGGTTGATAAAAATTGTGTTTATGAATCATTATATGATGTTCATTTCTCAATGGTACTCATGTTGTGGGGTTTAACAGCTAATCGGTGGAGCCTTAACTCGTAGAGATTGGAATGGTATTTTTCTAATTAAGAATATCTATATCTGTGTTTTTTATTTTCTTGATGATCTAGTTTACAAATAGAATACAAGTGGTGCAATGTGATCATTTTTTTCTTAGGAAATAAATATACTGACCTACATATAAAGTTCATATTGTTTAAACCAGGGTTATGCGTCCCATACAAGGTATTATACATACTTTTTGATGCACTGTTGTTAAATTTTTATGTGGTTTAGAGTGATGATATTTTGAGGACTCTTTGATGTGAGAATGAGTTTTTGGATGAGATAGGTTGATGATACTAATTTGATATTATCTTTGAGTATTATGATAAATGATCTAGATTGAGATCATTTCAATCAGTTGTCGATTTATATTTCCATTCAACTTGGGTGAACATGATGACGATTGATTGTATGAGAAAAATTACTCAATTGATAATATTAGATCAATATTTATAATTAAGAAATTTTATAAATGGTTACATTCTTCTTAGTTTAGTTATACTATTAATTTTTATCTTATTGTGTGGGGTATATTACATGGGGTTTAAACATTATAAGTTTAAGACACCATGATATTGTTATGAGTGATTGAAATGGATATAGTTGTGGGATATATTACTATTAGTCTACATAATAGGGTGTTTAACTAATGAAAATAATGAATTTTTTTCATTATTAGGGTTTGGACCTGATTAAGAATTGTTTTGGTCTCTGTTAGATTTCTTTACTCAGTTGGGTGTTTTTTTGTCAAGGCATACCGTTTAAGGTTATTAATGTGTTCATGACGTTTATTTTCTATATATGTGGTGATATGGGTCCTCATCAGGATACAAGTTCAAAGATATTAGTAATTTTTGTGAAATTTGATGATGAAAATTCCCTTTGTTTTAGAGGCCTCCTTATAGCCTCTTTCATAGGAAAGTGACAATTAGTAGATAATGGTTATTTTGAAACTTTTGAAATATAAATGGTTGATGAAATTTATTGATGTAATGTTATATGTTCACTAGGACTACAAGACAACTGATAATAGAATAGAAACTATTTATGTGGTCAAGATAATAGGATAGTCGGTGTAAGAATGAGTGGGGGATTTATGAGGCAAGTATGATGGAAGTCAAATGTCATTGATTTTATATGATTTCCCAAACCTAGTATAGTTGTTGGATGTAAACCTAAGTATAGGTACCTCAAGACTAGATTAAACTATTTAATGAAAATGTGTATTGGCATAGTAAATATGTGGGAAGTAAATTATCTATGTGACGATGATAAATTATTTTTTCCATTTATTAGGTAATGAAGTGCTATATAGGATATGTCAGTTATGAGGTATCTAACGTGATATAAAATTTTGAGGTGATATTTTATATTTGTTTTCACGTAATGTTTTGGGATTATAAAATACTTCCTTTGAATTAATTTGTGACATTTATTGAGTATGGAGGGGTGGTACACTTAGGTGTTTTAAGATTCTACCATGATTACTTCCAGTGAACTCAATGATTAAGAAAATGATAAATGAATGATCACTCCTTTCAGTAAAGAATTTATCATTATTAGATTAAGTGATAAGAAATGAAATGATCATCTTGAAATGATGTGTTAAAGAGGCATTGATTAACTATTTGAATTGGTTGTTTATGTTTATTTATTAATCATCATCATATTGAATTAAGGAATTTTGCAACATCATTATGCATAAATGTAGGTAATTTAGAGTGCACTTCCTACTATACCATAAATATCAATATATTTGTTTCATGACATTGGTATTTTTTTCTTCCTCAAGAGAGTATGGGGGTGTTGAGTGATTATTGAAAATTAATAAATATTATAAGAACAATTTTTGTAATCCTATAAAATTTTAACTAGTGGTTAGTTTACTCACACTAAAGGATGAGTTATATTGTGTTTTTTTATGGTAGGTTTGGCTTAGATGTGTCTGTTTTGGCTAATATAATGAGGTTAAATAAAGTCTTCATTAATACTAATGTCAAATTGTGTTATATATATATATATATATATATTACTCCAAAGTTAAAAAGTGTATTTTTTAGAAGAATGAGTTTTTATTGATGTTTATGAAACCCTTTTGAGATATTAGATGAGGTGTGAGTGGGGTGGAACAAAACAAAGTGGGTTGATAACCCATAAATCATATGAGGGTAGATGATTCTCTTGATTCAAATGTAGTGGAAGTATGGAGGTATAAGGAAAATCACTCAGTAATAGACCATAAGTTTTTTATTTCTCATATTCTTGTAATTTAAGAATACGGTAAGGTTTATTGATAGTTAAAATTAATTTTAAATTATGGATCTTATTTGTTTATTGGTTGTTACCTTATAAAATTATAAATCTCACCTTTTGAAGTTGTATCCATTATGGGGATTGTAACACCTTGAGATTTTATGAAAAATATTCTTTTAATTTCATTAATGTCTTGTGTTGTATACTACACCAAGATTACCTTGTGCTATACACAACACCGTATTAGCTTGCAGTATACGCAACACTATTCTTTGATCGTGTTACACACAATTTTGATAATAGTTATTCTACGCAACATTGAGTATATATATATATATATATATTCAATGTATAAATGAAATATGGTTGGATTCTGTTATACGAAACAACAAATGACTCTTTCACAACACGCAACCCTGACTTGTCTTGCATTACACGCAATCGCGACCTTCCTCAATAGCGTGTGTTGTACGCAATATCGGGTTTTACTAAACAACGATATATTATTATAATATTATTATGAACTAGCCATTATGAATAGTATTAACTAAATTTTGAATTTTATAACATTATTATTCATCTTACACATTTTCTAGAACATGGTGTAAGAACAAAATAAATTTTTCGAGTAAAATAAGTTTTTTTCAAAAAATACAGTTTTGCCGCCTTTTGATGGTGCACCCACTTTAAATCTAGTTTTTGACATTTTTATAAGTTCAATTTGACAAAATAAAATTCTTCTTTGGAATAAAGAAATAAAAATTTACTTTGGAAAAATTTTTCGTATTAATCTGGAAACTTTCATATTTTGATGAATAGTAAAAACACGCTATATTTTAATGAAAAAAAACTTTTTTCATCGTAATAATTTATATGGTTATATGATAATATTTCATGGTTTTAAAGTATAAATAGAATATATTTTTACCATTTAATATAATTTATGTCATTATAATTGATTTTATATTGAATTCGTAGGTTAAATCAATTCAATCTTTTGCAATGTTTTAAACAAAAACTCGTTTTCATTCGACAACGGAATTAATTTTAATTTAATTTCTGAAACTTCTGTGTATTGAATTTGAAAAAATGGATTCCATATTTGGAATCATTGGGTCAAAATTATGTTAATAGACTACTTTTTATTTTTGGGAATTATGAATAGTAACTACGGTAAATTCTATTTACCATAGTTAAAGGTAAATCAGGTAATTAAGGGTAAATATAATATTATAAAATTACCCTAACACATGCCAAAATTCTATTGGATGGCTAAAATTAAACCCATATCAACTAAGGGTCATATTAGATTCATTTTATGGACTTTTGACCATGAAAATAATTTAATTATTATTAAAACCAAAGAAAGTGACAACATGTCACTCTCTTAAATCTTATAAGTATAATAATTTTAATTTAGTGATAAACATCATAAAAATTCGAACATGAATAGTATACAGAAATATAATAAAATTATATACATCATGATAATTTATTTAGAATTTTTAGGGATTAAATAATTGTCATTAATGGTGATACATTAATGATACAGAAATTATTTATTAAGTGGAAAATAAGTAATATAGTTTTAATTGAAATAATAATACCCATTAAAAGTCCCACAAACCTGACCAAAACTTATTGGTAGTGTATATATACACCTTAATCATCCAATTAACTAATATATAACCGTTTGGATCCTTATAAAAGTGATTATGACACTTATATTATTTTATTTTAAATGATACCAAAGTTGTCACCTTCATAATTTAATAAATATAACAATTTAAATATTGTGTTTTTAAGATGATAAATTCGAGTAAAAGTATTATTGTGAAAGGTAATAGATTTATATTCATCATATGATTTTATTTTAAATTGTTATGCAAAAAATCAGTATATTAAATAATTATACAAAAATGTTGTAGTAATTATTTTATTAAGAGATAAACCAAATAAATGGTTTTAAAAATAATAAAATAAATATTACATGAACTATTTAATGTGATCCGCTAATTTTATAGATACACATGACCTTTTATGAATCTATTAATGCTTTTAGTTTGAACATATATTCTGTATATATTTTATTTAAATTCAAATAAATTAATAGTGTCAAAATTGACACTATTGTTATTTTATAAAAATAACATGTTATAACATTGTTTAAAAATCACAAAAATATTTAAAAATTATAAATTTAAATTTATATGGTCTATAA
Organism: Viscum album; assembly: GCA_963277665.1. Taxonomy (NCBI): domain Eukaryota; kingdom Viridiplantae; phylum Streptophyta; class Magnoliopsida; order Santalales; family Viscaceae; genus Viscum; species Viscum album. The sequence goes on along the minus strand of OY728132.1, from coordinate 749,120,463 downwards.
TGTTATAAAGTAAAAAATTATGGAAAATTCACAACAAATAAGTAATTATTTGTTATAATTTAAAATTTATAATTTTATTACCACAAATAAACTTAAATAGATTAAATAAGGATAAATCAAAATGATAAGGTTTAAAATAAGATCCAAACATGTCTAAATTTTATTGGTTGATGATATTACAACCCTATATAATCTAATCTTTGAATATGAGTCATTTCTGAAGGTTTTTAAGTGGGGTTATATTTATTATAAATTAATATTTTTAAGAATTCCAAAGGTGCCCCTCTCCTCCCTTATAAAAGGGCACCTCCTCCCTCTCCTCCACACACCAATTTGAGCCTTCAAGCTCGGCCAAACCCTAGAAAATTATCTTCTCCACTTCCCTAGAAACATCCTATAGGTTATGGTCTACTTTAAAGACCAATCTTAGTGCCCTAAGAGGAGCTTTCAAAGAGGCATATCGAACAAGAGGTAATTTCTTCTCCCGATTCTTTCAAGCTTCTTTATTCTTCAACTTCTTATTCTTTAGTTGTTTCATTATAAATTAATAACATCAGTATCACTAATATACTTATTTGTTATTATAAATATTAAACAACCCCATTTCACCTTCTATACATCCTACAGAAAACAAAATCACCGCGCGTGCGTACGTACGGAATACCGTGTCCACGCCGTGGTGTAATCTGTTTTTCCACCAACACCTTACATGAATGGGTGTAATGGTGTAAAGAATAACTATAAATATTTATTATAACATCATACTTATTCTGATATATTGTATCATCCACTCCAATTAAATTCAATAATTATGGAAACGATATCATCGCTCGTGCGTATGTACGGACTACCGTCTCCACGATGCGATGAGATTCATTCTCCATGTTAACCATTTAAGAATGATTTTAAAGTATATATAAACAATAATAATGAAATATATTACATTATAAAGATATTGGATTTATTTATATATGTATGTCATCTACTTAATTCCATTCAACTCAATAAGGAAATGAAAACAGCGTTCATGCGTACGTACGGTCTACTGTCTCCATAAACGTCGTATTTCTTTCCATTTATCGATCTATTATATATATGTATATTCTGAATATATATTATATATAAATCAAGTTTTATATTCTAGAATTATGTATTCGTGATATAAGTAATCATATGAATAATTACAAGTCAAAACACGGACGACAAATGAAATGATTTTACCCAAAACACTCTTTAACATGGAATTTACAAAAGAACGGGTAATATAAAGTCATAAGTGAACCATATATGATATCATAACAATGAATATGATTCTGTAATAAGTCAATGACATTATTTAAATCATTATACAGGAGGTTCGGATACATACGAAGCTTATCGGACATAAGGTAAGGGATAATTTTGCAAATCTCATTTTTATCCGAGATTGCATATTCGTAAGTATTTACTGGGGTTATTTCTATCATCCATGCCCATGTTTTATAAAAGTGTTTTCATGTATGTTTAAAGTCCTTTTTACCCATTTTTGTCTTTTACTACATGGTATGTAAGGAATCTTTCTTTTGTTTACGTTACGATGTACTTTTTGACTTTTCTGGCAAAAGTACGAAAAGAATGTTTTTTTCAACTTATACGGCACGAACGGATTTTTACGGTTTTATAAAGCCTTATTTTCATGAAGATTCCTCTAAAAGATTTCATGACTATTTTCAACAAAATCTCTTTATCTTAAAATTGCATGACGTTTTGTGAAAAAAAATTGATTTTGAAGAAGAAAGGATATTTTCCTCAAGAATTCATTTCAAGTGTTTTATCAAAACCATTTTCCATCTAAGATGAAATTATTTCATATGTGTATGTTTCAAGTGTAATTTCTCTATGATTTACAAGGTTTCACTTTTCTTATTATGAAATAATATCCATTTCTTCTATATGGATTATGTGATGATGGGATGATGTTTATGAAACCCATTTTATTCGTTGGGTTATTATGAATGATGTATGTTTATTTTTTGGCACAAGTAAGAATGATTTCATTATGAGATGGGTGGGACCTATATCTCCCTCCAATGCATTGGGTAAAGATTTTATATCTCATGAGATAGACATGGCTGGAACGGTAAGTTAATCCAGTTTAGTGTTACAGGACTGAAATGAGGAGTGAACTCGATTTAGAATGGGACTTTGTCCACTAAGATGGTATTGGCAGCAATGCCTTGGATACTATGGAAATCATTACATGTGCTTAATGGATGCCACAATTACATGTTTTATTCCCATGATATTTTATCACGGTTTATGTTCCATTATGATCTATTCCTTATGTACTTCCATGTTTTCTGTCGTTGCTCAAGATTTTAATGTTTAAACATTATGTTCATGTTTTTAAGTTCCAATGTATATGGTATGTTTTATTTTATCCATGCTTACCCTTACTGAGCATTTGAGCTCACCCTTTTTATGTTTTATTTTTCCCCAGGATCAAAAGAAAGGTTTTAGGTCAGGAAACAAAAAGTGGAAGATCTTTATGGGAGATGCTGAAGATCTTTCACCACGATTAGAAGATTACGTTCCAAGTTTCCAAAGACAATAAACTATTACGGTCCTTGTGTGTATGTTTTTTTTATGTATTAAGTATTCCGAAAAAGTAATGTAATTTCCATGTATGTCAAGCTTAGGGTCTCTACAGTTGGTATCAGAGGAAAGGTTTAGTCAACCTTTGGAAACTAGGATGCGAAAATGTTAGTGAGATCCCAAGAGATATTTTTAAGGTATGTCTAGGGATGTACCTAAGGATAAGAATACGTATAGGATATAGTCCTAGAACTACGGTAACGATCTTAGAATTTAACCTAAGATGTTAGATATTGAGGGTGCTCCCCCTTTTACTATGTTGTTTTCCCTAGCATGATTTTTTCCTCTCACACTATTCTTTTTGGGTTTTAGAAAATGGCTGGAAATAGGAAGATTCATGATAATGGAGGATATGATAGACAATTGAATGATTTTCTTCATGAGAAACCAAATGAAACGGGATCTAGAAGTCCAAACATCGTTATTATGCCTAATCAGCAATCTCATAATATGATCAATAATTTCAACTTTGGTAAGTTTCCTGACTCAGATAATAAGAGAAAGATGGAGTTTCATGATGATCATAGAGGAAAGAAAGTTCAATTTCCCTCATGTAAATCATGTGGGAAGAGGAATCAGTGAGATTGTTTCAAAGGAACTGGAAGATGCTTTGGGTGTGGAAAAGAAAGACACAAATCCAGTAAGTGCAAAGTAAAAGGTTCAGTTAACACTATGGACAAGGATAATGGTATTGCTACGACATCAAAAATGATTATATGTTTTAAATGTGGAATGTACGGGCATTATGAAAACCAATTCCCTAATGGAAAATCTCATGAAGAGAATCAGCATGGTCATATGGGTAGTATTTATGTGGATGATGATGAGGAGACTAGAAACGATATATGAGCTGAAATAAGTGTTGAAGCTCAGTCAGTTGTTTTAGAAGGTAGTGGAATGATTGTATGTTTATCGAGAGTTATGTTGTATAGTTAATGGTACTATGGAATAAAGAATCATCTAAGGATTGTTACACTATTGTTTTTCCTAAAAGTATTTGAAAGTGTATGTTGAATGGTACCAGTAACCATGGAATGTTATTCAGATATTTTTGTAAAGTAGATGATATGCACATAATGAAAGAATAAGAAGATAATGAGATGTTTGATTGTATTCATGAGCTCATGATTGATATAAGGACTAAGTGATATCATGGTTTGAGTATATATAATTTTGAGGATTTTGGTATGTGGAAAGTGTTAAATTTTAACTGCATTCATGTTTCCACTAAGGTTCAATGGGTATTCATTTTTCAAGAGAATACATGATTGAGGCCTTCGAACGTTTGTAATGTGACCAACAAGACATATCTTATGATATATGGGGATCAATGATGGTATTAACATGCTTCTTATATGAAATCTCTGGTAATAATTTTCACTATAATATGACAATGGACTGCAATATTATGGATAAGCCTAAAGATTGGAATGGATTATGTTGGACATAAGATAGTATTGTTTAAGGATAGAACCTTTTTTCGATATTATTGATGGGATGATATAGAAATGTAGTTTTAAAAAAAGGACAACCTGTAGGACGGGCAACAGGTCATCGCATCGGTCAAGGCTATGGGAATCGAACCCACAACTGAAGTGCGACTGACCTTTATCGCCTACCACTGGCCTACAGGAAGTCCCTGGTTAGTAGAAACTAGTTTTATTTTATTAATCGGTATGATATATGAAGTATAAGTTCATTTTTGGAACCATATACGATTAATCTAACCATAAGATGGACTTGTAACTTTTGTTAACCTTTTGTTTGAAAGAGATGGAATGATCCATCATTCTATCACATGATCTGCTAACACATCACGAATATCAAATTCAACTTCATTTCTTTAAGGGATGAAGTGGAAATTGTTCAATTCACGAACAACAGTGAGATTGTACCAAAATCATGCAAGTATTTCTCTTAATTCATCAACTTTAGGGAAATGATCTTGAAAACCAAAAATGTTGTCCTAGTTCCCTTATATCCGATGAATCAGATGGTACCTTAGATCATCACAAATCAATAGCTTTGTGATTGTTGGCTTTTTCATAGCCATGTTCTCTACCACTCTCCATCAGAACTTGATGGTTAGATTTTTCTTCCATATCCATATTTTCACCTATGTTCTCCTACGTGGAAACCCAGTGATGAGTTAATTTGGGTAACCGTTACATTTCATACTTTAGTTTTTAAAGCCATGTTTTGGTATTCCTTTTTACAATGTGGGTTTCTATTAAACAAACTTTCGAGTAGTAAACCATTTATAACCCCGACGAATTTCGAGGGAGAAATTCATTTTAAGGGGGGTAGAATGTAACACCCCGAGATTTTATGAAAAATATTCTTTTAATTTCATTAATGTCTAGTGTTGTATGCTACACCAAGATTACCTTGCGCTATACGCAACACCGTATTAGCTTGCAGTATACGCAACACTATTCTTGGATCGTGTTACACACAATTTTGATAATAGTTATTCTACGCAACATTGAGTATATATATATATATATATATATATTCAATGTATAAATGAAATATGGTTGGATTCTGTTATACGAAACAACGAAGGATTCTTTCACAACACGCAACCCTGACTTGGCTTGCATTACACGCAATCGCGACCTTCCTCGATAGCGTGTGTTGTACGCAATACCGGGTTTTACTAAACAACGATATATTATTATAATATTATTATGAACTTGCTGTTATGAATAGTATTAAATAAATTTTGAATTTTATAACATTATTATTCATCTTACACATTTTCTAGAACATGGTATAAGAACAAAATAAATTTTTCGAGTAAAATAAGTATTTTTCAAAAAATGCAGTTTTGTCGCCTTTTGATGCCGCACCCACTTTAAATCTAGTTTTTGACATGTTTATAAGTTCAATTTGACAAAATAAAATTCTTATTTGGAATAAATAAATAAAAATTTACTTTGGATAAATATTTCGTATTATTCTGGCAACTTTCATATTTTGATGAATAGTAAAAACACACTATATTTTAATGAAAAACAACTTTTTTCATCGTAATAATTTATATGGTTAAATTATAATATTTAATGGTTTTAAAGTATAAATAGAATATATTTTTACCATTTAATATAATGTATGTCATTATCATTGATTTTACATTGAATTCGTAGGTTAAATCAATTCAATCTTTTGCAATGTTTAAAACAAAAACCCGTTTTCATTCGACAACGGGATTAATTTTAATTTAATTTCTGAATCTTCTTTGTATTGAATTTTAAAAAATGGATTCCATTTTTGGAATCAGTGGGTTCAAATTATGTTAATAGGCTACTTTTTATTTTTGGGAATTAGGAATAGTAACTATGGTAAATTTTATTTACCATAGTTAAAGGTAAATCGGGTAATTAAGGGTAAATATAATATTATAAAATTACCCTAACACATGCCAAAATTCTATTAGATGGATAAAAGTAAACCCATATCAACTAAGGGTCGGATTAGATTCATTTTATGAACTTTTGACCATGAAAATAATTTAATTATTATTAAAACCAAAGAAAGTGACAACATGTCACTCTCTTAAATCTTATAAGTATAATAATTTTAATTTAGTGATAAACATCATAAAACTTCGAACATGAATAGTCTCCAGAAATCTAGTAAAATTTTCTACATCATGATAATTTATTTATAATTTTTAGGGATTAAATCATTTTCATTAATGGTGATACATTAATGATACAGAAATTATTTATTAAGTGGAAAATAAGTAATATAGTTTTTATTGAAATAGTAATACCCATTAAAAGGACCACAAACCTGACCAAAACTTATTGGTAGTGTATATATACACCTTAATCATCCAATGAACTAATATATAACCGTTTGTATCCTTATAAAAGTGATTATGACACTTATATTATTTTATTTTAAATGATGCCAAAGTTGTCACCTTCATAATTTAATAAATATAACAATTTAAATATTGTGATTTTAAGATGATAAATTCGAGTAAAAGTATTATTGTGAAATTTAATAGATTTATCTTCATAATAGGATTTTATTTGAAATTTTTATGCAACAAATCATTATATTAAATAATTATACAAAAATGTTATAGTAATTATTTTATTAAGAGATAAACCAAATAAATGGTTTTAAAAATAATAAAATAAATATTATATGAACTATTTAATGTGATCCACTAATTTTATAGATAAACATGACCTTTTATGAATCTATTAAAGCTTTTATTTTGAATATATCTTCTGTATATATTTTATTTAAATTCAAATAATTGAATAGTTTCAAAATTGACACTATTGTTATTTTATAAAAATAACATATTATAAAATTGTTTAAAAATCACAGAAATATTTAAAAATTATAAATTTAAATTTATATAGTCTATAATGTTATAAAGTAAACAATTATGGAAAATTAACAACAAATAAGAAATTATTTGTTATAATTTAAAATTTATAATTTTATTACCACAAATAAACTTAAATAGATTAAATAAGGATAAATCAAAATGATAAGTTTTAAAATAAGATCCAAACATGTCTAAATTTGATTTGTTGATGATATTACAACCCTATATCATCTAATATTTTAATATGAGTCATTTTTGGAGGTTTTTAAGTGGGGTTAGATTTATTATAAATTAATATTTTTAAGAATTCCAAAGGTGCCCCTCTCCTCCCTTATAAAAGGGAACCTCCTCCCTCTCCTCCACACACCAATTTGAGCCTTCAATCTCGGCCAAACCCTGCCAAATTATCTTCTCCACTTCCCTAGAAACATCCTAGAGGTTCTGTTCTACTTTAAAGGCCAATCTTAGTGCCCTAAGAGGAGGTTTCAAAGAGGCGTATCGAAGAAGAGGTAATTTCTTCTCCCGATTCATTCAAGCTTCTTTCCTCTTCAACTTCTTCTTCTTTAGTTGTTTCATTATAAAGTAATAACATCAGTATCACTAATATAATGATTTGTTATTATAAATATTAAACAACACCATTTCACCTTCTATCCATCCTACGGAAAACAAAATCACCGCGCGTGTGTACGTACGGAATACCGTCTCCACGCCGTGGTGTAATCTGTTTTCCACCAACACCTTACATGGATGGGTATAATGGTGTAAAGAATAACTATACATAGTTATTATAACATGATACTGATTCTGATATATTGTATCATCCACTCCAATTCAATTCAATAATTATGGAAACGATATCATCGCTCGTGCGTACGTACGGACTACCGTCTCCACGACGCGATGAGATTCATTTCCATGTTAACCATTTAAGAATGATTATAAATTATATATAAGCAATAATAATGAAATATATGACATTATAAAGCTACTTGATTTATGTATATATGTATGTCATCTACTTAATTCCATTCAACTCAATAAGGAAACGAAAACAGTGTTCATGCGTACGTACGGCCTACCGTCTCCAAGAACGGTGTATTTCTTTCCATTTATAGATCTATTTTATATATGTATATTCTGAATATATATTATATATAAATCATTTTTTATATTCTGGAATTATGTAATCGTGATCTAAGTAATCATATGAATAATTACAAGTCAAAACACGGACGACAAATGAAAAGATTTTACCCAAAACACTCTTTAACATGGAATTTACAAAAGAACAGGTAATATAAAGTCATAAGTGAACCATATATGATATAATAACAATGAATATGATTCTGTAATAAGTCAATGACATTATTTAAATCTTTATACAGGAGGTTTGGATACATACGAAGCATATCAGACATAAGGTAAGGGATAATTTTGCAAATCTCATTTTTATCCGAGATTGCATATTCGTAAGTATTTACTGGGGTTATTTCTATCATCCATGTTTTATAAAAGTGTTTTCATGTATGTTTAAAGTCCTTTTACCTATTTTTGACTTTTACTACGTGGTATGTAAGGAATCTTTATTTTGTTTATGTTACGAGGTACTTTTTGACTTTTCCGACAAAAGTACGAAAAGAATGTTTTTTTTAACTTATACGGCACGAACGAATTTTTACGGTTTTATAAAGCCTTATTTTCATGAAGCTTCCTCTAAATGAGTTCATGACTATTTTCAACAAAATCTCTTTCTTTTAAAATTTAAAGATGTTTTGTGAAAAAAAAATTGATTTTGAAGAAGAAAGGATATTTTCCTCAAGAATTCATTTCAAGTGTTTTATCAAAACCATTTTCCATCTAAGATGAAATTATTTCATATGTGTATGTTTCAAGTGTAATGTCTCTATGGTTTACATGGTTTCACTTTTCTTATTATGAAATGATATCCATTTCTTCTATATAGATTATGTGATGATGGGATGATGTTTATGAAACCCATTTTATTCGTTGGGTTATTATGAATGATGTATGTTTATTTTGTGGCACAGGTAAGAATGATTTCATTATGAGATGTATGGGACCTATATCTCTCTCTAATGAATTGGGTAAAGATTTTATATCTCATGAGATAGACATGGCTAGAACGGTAAGTTAATCTGGTTCAGTGTTACATGACTGAAACGAGGAGTGAACTCGATTCAGAATGGGACTTTGTCCACTAAGATGGTATTGGCAGCAATGCCTAGGTTACTATGGAAATCATTACATGTGCTTAATGGATGCCACAATTACATGTTTTATTCTCATGATATTTTATCATGTTTTATGTTCCATTATGATCTATGCCTTATGTACTTCCATGTTTTATGTCGTTGCTCAAGATTTTAATGTTTAAACATTATGTTCATGTTTTTAAGTTCCAATGTATATGGTATGTTTTATTTTACCCATGCTTACCCTTACTGAGCATTTGAGCTCACCCTTTTTATGTTTTATTTTCCCCCAGGATCAAAAGAAAGGTTTTAGGTCAGGAAACAAAAATTAGAAGATCTTTATGGGAGATGTTGAAGATCTTTCACCATGATTAGAAGATTACGCTCTAAGTTTCCAAAGACAATAAACTATTACAGTCCTTGTGTGTATGTTTTTGTTATATATTAATTATGCCGCAAAAGTAATGTAATGTCCATGTACGTCAAGCTTAGGGTCACTACAGGGATTCATGTATTGAGTTATGGTGTGATATTTTTTATAGGTATATTTTCTATAAAAGATCATATATTGGACTTTATAGAGTTAACATATCATAGTTATTAGGACTATAAGGGTGATATTAGTCTTTTAAATGGTGGAAATTTTTAAAGGTGTATCTATTGTAAAGTTCCTAAAATTTTAGTGTTTATGTTTGTGAGTTTTTATTGGTATTTTGATAATTTCATGCCTAATGGGTAAAATGGTTATTTAACCTAGTAAACAACTTTATATATTTTTTTAATGGATTTATAAATCCCAAAATGGATTTCTTATCCTAGGGTTGGATTTTGGCACAAATTGGAAGAGTTTAAATTATGACACATTTCGTAATTAAATAATTAATTATTTAAAATTTCATGTGCATGATTTTCAATTTTTAGTTAAGAATGGTTAATTTTCATGTAAAATAATTCTGGAAGGAATTCTTAGCCATACCATTGATCCTAGAATGATTTATTTACCTTTGTGTGGATGTTTGGTGTGATTCAATGTACCTTGAATTTTCATTCATTTTTTAATTAATTAATTAATTGTTGTGAAATGAATTTATATTTAATTATCCCAAACCATAGATTGAATTAAAGTTCCATAAACACGGTGTCACTTAGGGAATGGTGTTTTATTTAGTGGTGATATAATTCTGACTCAGAAAATAGGTTAGACTTGATCTCTTTTTCTGGTATTTTTCTATAAATAGATGGTCAAGCCTCTCTAAATATCATTTTTGACACACAATTCAAGGATAGGATTTAAAAATGAATAGTGGATAAGCTAGTGACCCCTCCCTCTATATAGGATCAAAACCCCCCATTAATCCATTTATGTATTTAATAATTTTTATTAAAATTATAATATATACAATTTCATTTGTTAAAATACATTATTTATGTGAATACACATACATTTATTTTATTTTTAGAAATAAGATTTTCAATTCTAGTTAATTATTAATATTCTAAAACTAACTAAAAGTTGAACATAGTCATTGTTCTCTTGTTTACCCTTATTGATCATGTGTTTATAATTTTCTATTCAATAATAGAATAATATTTATTTGATATGAACTCCATTAAACATATATCTAATTGTTTGTTCATTGCCTATTTCAATCAAAAGACATCGATATTGTGGTAAATCATAGACACACGTGGTTTAATGTTCATCATCATGGTTCAACCCCCCATATCAAAGTGGTTGATACACATGCTTCAATAATGGATGTTGATGACATGACCCAGCCTATCGAGACCCCTCTTTGGTGAAGATAAGTTATATGTTCCACCCCAAGTCCATCTTCAATAGGTCATGGAATTGTGACTAGAACTTAGTAGGTATATCTCACATAATGGGAGGACTTAGACTAATTCACCTATATACAATGAACATATCCAAAAATGATATAAAAAATGTATAATAAAAAACTAAATGTAGTATATAATGCATGCGATAAACGCTAAGATCCACAAAGTAGAAATCAGTACATAATCCATAATGATAAAGGGGAAGGATACATTTCCAATAAACCGATAGGAAGAATCAACCTAAATGACTTATATGAAGAGTTCCCCCATAATGAACTATCTTTAGAAACAAATTTCACCCTCTAATATCACCTTATAGTACCACTAATCTCCACTAAAATTGTGTCCATGAATGTCTCTTCCAAATTTTTTGTCATCTATATGTGACACAACACATGTAGGTGAGGACATCTAAGTAGGGGTGAGTATATAAATTACTAGGAGGATTCCATGAAAACCAAAAATGAATAAAAATATGAATAATTAGATCAAAACCATGATGATAAAAAGGTAAAGGTAACCTATAAGAAAAAAACAAGATATGATTTAAAGAAGAGAACTCGATACATAGGATGGAGTCCCACTATTTATATTATATCCATAGGATAATAGAATGAATCCTTAAGAATCTAATTCATCCAACTAGAAACCTATTAAAATCTATTAAACAGTAATGGATGACCCACTCCTCATTGAGTAGACCATAGTAGACGAGGGAAGGCATAACTTACCTAGATAGTAGACCCTCACTCTGAGTATCACACAACAAACAAGGGAGGACCTAACTCCAAAGATATAGGACCCTCAATTAAAGTATCACACAACAGTTGAGGTAGGATATAACTTTCAAAAAAGAGGACCCACACCCTGAGTAGTGCACAATAAATGAGGGAGGACCTAACTCTATTAGTAATACAGAAGATCCAAGCCTTGTTTAGTAACACATGGATGATGAGGGAGTACATTTCCCCATGAATGATCTGATCTCCATGATTTATCCCCATTATTGGCCCTATGAAGCTAAGGATACTAAAACTCTCATATCACCTCAGTTATCACCTTATATGTTAACAAAATATTTCCATTATATTCCATGTGGAAAAGAAAATATTGCCTTGTAGACCCGATGTAAAACATTATCATGGTGTGACGGTATTGGTCACACCATGATGGACTAGACTAAAGTGGGTCTCCTGGTGTGACCCCTTCACCTTCCACCTATGAGGATCCGTTTTTCTAGATTTTCAGGTTATGGCACCGTCTTTCATACCATATCCTATCATCCTCCATCTTTCCTTTATTCCATGGAATCATATGCTACGTTATGACCATATGTAAGATTAAATACTAACATGGTATGAACTGTATTTAAGATATGTGACTTACCCATTCACACCACTCGAGATCATTATTCCATGGCACCCTCATCCACACTATTATCTTAAACCATCCAACCACCACATCATGTTGTGACTTCTTTCATTATGGCATAGTGACCTAATCATGATGTAATTACATCAATCACCCTATTACTTTCATCCTTACCTTCAATTAGTTCCAAATTACTTTCAAAAGCTCATCCATAGTTTTTATCCCTCTATCGATTGATTCCAGCTACACCCTATAGAAAGAAATTTTTAGTCATTTCATACATGATCCTGACACATGAAATATAGCTTCACCTATATAATTCACATTCCTATACCTTCAAATGACCTTTAATCATCTACCAATGATCTATCATTCCCATTTTACTAATTTGTTTCTTGTATATATCAACTATACAAATAGATTCTCCTCAGGTACCGATATGGGTTAAAATTTTTCAAAACCTCATACCTATTAAATAATGGAAAATATATGGAAATCAATAAAGAATAATCATCGGTGGGATCATTGGGGGTTGATTACACTATTGGTCCATTGTTCATCGAGTATGAAATTTCCAACGATGAATAACTGATAAGAAAGAAACCAAATATTTATAAGTTTTCAGTAAGAATAATGGAAAAGAAGATAAATCACCAAGTCAAACAATTAAGAAACCAATTCAAGAATGAAATTACATGATAAAAATAATAAAGAATATATTGAGATAAAAATAAAAAATTACTACCTCATTTTTGGATTGTCTGTTGGTGAGGATTGTGTTTGTGTTGAGTATTATAGGAATTATTTGTTTAAGAATATCATTTTATGGCTCTATAGATCACTAAATCTCTCTTGATCACCTACTACCTACCCCTATATTAAGATAGGTTTTATAGAGACTCAACCTAATGAGATAAGTTTAATAATGATTAAATATTTGGGATTTGGAATTCTATGATATAAAATTAATTAATTAATTAATTTGATTAACCAAACCACAGAAGTGAAGGATTGTCATCATGTCATGATAGTTGCAGTCACGTCATGATGTAAACCCCCATATTGTGGTCAACAACCATCACACCATCACCAAGAAGTACTTAAAAATAGTGTAACTCTAAACTCCAATAGCCTATTCCCCACACCATGACACCAAAGGACACATAATGAAATCAAAGGATATATCATGACATCTCATTTCCTAATAACTTTAATGTAACATCCATAAAATTCCTTCCATGATTAATAAAATAAATTTCCTTTTCATGATGATTATTTTATTAATTTTCACAATGTAAGTACATAGAATGACTACTATAAAAATAATATTACATGTCAAGTAATAATATCGATTACTATAGATAACTCTAGTACAATGACATAAAAACCAAAGTATGGTGACCACATGATTGTATTCTCCATAGGATCAAAATCTTCCAAGAAGAATACACCATCCATAAAAATTATTTAAAGAAAAAAAAACAATAGGAATATAATTGAAATTGTTAAAGGAATTGTAAAAACCTTTGGGAATGAAGTAGTAAGTATTGATGTTTGGTGCTATATATAGGATGTGAAGGTTTTGTATATAGTATAAGAATCTAGTGATCTGAATAAACATTAAGGTTTTTATCAGATTCAATGAATCATTCTCCAATTTTAAAAGACATAAATTCCATGACCAATAAACATTTTCCATCAAATATTGACATAGTAATCTTAGAACCTATAGAGGATATTTTCATGTTAAATTTATAATTAATTTAGATTAAATATGAATAAATATAACCTAATATTAGGATCTTTCTTTGATGAAGATGTTGATCATCCAAAAACCTTTTCATATTATCATTGTTGTATAGGTAGGACCCAAATTTGATCCCCTATAGTGGTAATCTAAACATAGTCCTTTGATCTCTAAACAAAACTAATGGAATGTTAGGTTCTAGCACAGTAGATCGATCATCTTATGTATTTCACCTTGATCACTTCAAGATACTTCAAGCTTGGAAGATTCTATCTTATTCTTCTCATTATTGAGAGGATGAGAGAGGGAAAATATATAGAGAAAAATTCATTGTGTGCAACGATTCTTAATTCTCAATTAACCATAGACAATAGACATAAAAATATATTTATAAAGCAATGTTTAAGGTTAAAATATTATTTAATTGCACAAAAGCACTTAAATAATCTAATAAACTTTATCTGACCCCATTCCATATAATAATATTATTATAATTATTTTATGGTGTTCACTAACTCACATAATGATAAATATTATTTTACTGGATTGTAAATTAATATTTATCACTCGACATGATCTTGGTCTTCTCATCCTCCTCTATATTTATCAAATACCTGGATAAATATTTATTAAATATTTATTCATAAATAAATGTTCTATTCATAGTCTAGAAAAAAATATTTATTAAATATTCAATAAAAAAAAATATTCTATTTATTGTCTGGAAAACAAATTTTTATTAATTGTTCATGTAATTAAATATTTTTAAAAAAAATTAATGCATAATTATCCATTACCTTGTGAATATCTACGATCAATAAAACATGGATTAAATTATTCATCAGTATTAAGAATAATATGTATTCTAATAACTAAATTCAAATATAATTTAATCTAGATTGACAAAAACACTTAATGTATGACCCTCTAGGCTTATTTCTCATTGGAATTAGGTGGGTTTTTATAAATTCTAAGATTATTGTCTTGTAATGGGTCAAGGAACCCAAGAGAAATAATTTAATTTTTTAACATCGACAACCACTAATAAATGGTTATTATGTAATATAATCCCTTTATCATGATATCTCAACAAGAAGGTCGCACAAACATATCACCAACCTATGTGTTTGATACGTATTTATTTGACTATCTAAAATAAACTCCTTATTAAACCATAGACATGGATTTTAATGTTATGGTTATATTTCAATAAAATATCTAAGATATCATCTTATATAAATATAAAAGGAACAAATCCTTCATCCAATTATTAATTAATAACATATCACTTGTGAGGCACCCAATGTATCCAACTTTACCCTGAAATGTATCATCAAGTTTTACAAAATATTTCTATGCGTGTGATTCATAACATACATTAATAGTAGTTTTAAATTCTAAGTACCATTACACATGATCATAGATAAGAATATTCAATGATGTATAAACATGCAAAATTCCAATAGGAAGGTTTGTTATCATAATCTCCCATCTTGGAGATGTGAGCTTCGTAAGTAGAAGTATCATTTATTTATGAGTAATTTCACCTAACATTCAACATTATATGTGTTTATTCATAGTATTTTATCCTACCATAGAACTATATTTATGAATATCATCATTGAATTTCAAGGTTCTCAACATAGTGGGGAGGTGTTATGACATTATCAATGAAACAGATACTCAATGTCATTATTATATTAAATCCATGCAGAATAATGAGAAATATTTAATAATATATTTTATTAATATTAAAGTATTTTAATAAATATAATCCAAATAATAAATAGTTGATTATAGAACATAAACTCCAACAGACTTCCAATTGGAATAAAGCCAACTACCTATGACTTTCAGTCCACTAGACCTAACAATATGATCATGTTTCTTTTGATTTAATGATTTATTCATGGGGTATTCCATGTTTTATTACATGGATACTCTACTAATTGTTAAATAACCACTTTGGAAAAAATCCCTCAAGATTTGATACTTTTAAAGTATGTGATTTGTTCACTGATGTGACCTTGGCTCCTTTAAATGAGCCACCACTGCAGTATTATCACAATAAAGTTTGATAGGATCTTTACTGTTAGGTACTACATTAAGCTCTGGGAAAAATTTTTGTATCAAAACTACTTATTTATCTACATTAGAAATCACAATATACTTGGACTCTATTACAGAATATACAACCCCAACTTTCATTAAGCTCTTCTTGATTATAAAAAAAGTTCATGGTGGACCGAATAACCATTAAGGTTTTTTTAGATTCAAATGATCTATCCCAAATTGTGAATGATGTAAATTTCATGACCAATGAAATTTTTCTATTTAATATTGAAATAAGAATATTATAAATAAAAGAGTATATTTTACACATTAAATTTATAATTAATTTAGATTACATTTAAAGAATTATTACCTCATATTAAGATATTTATTTCATGAATATATTGATCATATAAAAAACCCTTTTGTATTACCTTCATTGTGTAGGGAGGACCCAAAGTAAATCCCCTTAGCAGGGATCCACACATGGTCCTCTGATCTTCGAACAACACTGATGAAATGTTAGGTACTAACGTGGTGGATTGATCATCTAGAATCATTCGCCTCGATTGCTTCAAGATCCTTCGGGCTTAAAGAATTCTCTCATGTTTTTCTCATTGTTGAGATGATGAGAGGGGGATGAATCTAGAGAGAAATTTTTTATTCAGAATGATTCTCAATTATTTATTAACCCAACATAATGGACAAAAAAATATATTCATAGATATATGGTTAAGGTTAAAATATTATTTAATTACAAAACATACATTAAATAATAAAGTAAACCTTATCTGGCCTCATGCCATATATTATTATTATTATTATTATTATTTTATGGAATTTTCTAATTGGTGCAATGATAAATATTATTTTACCAGATTGTAATTTAATATTTATCACTAGACACAATCTTTTCCAGTTATCCTCCTCATAATTTATCGAATACCGAAATAAATATTTTTTAAATATTTATTCACAAATAAATATTTTATTCATAGTTTGGATAATAAATATTTATTAAATATTGAATAAATAAAATAAATATTTTATTGATAGTCTGCTGAAAAAATATTTATTAATTATTCACATAATTAAATAAACTATTTATTAATTAATTAATAATTATTTATTACGTTGTGAATTTATGCGATCAATAAAAATTGGATAAAATTATTCCTCCATCATGAGAATAATATTTATTCCAATAATTAAATTCAAATAGAATTTAATTGAGATTAACGGAAACACTTAATGTGTCACCCTCAAGGATTATTTATCATTGGTATTAGGTGGGATTAACTAAATTCCAACAATATTATCTAGCAACAGGTCACAGAACCCAAGAGAAAGAAGTTAATGTTACTATATCAACAACCACACATTAATGCTTACTGTATAATATAATCTGTTTATCACAATATCTCACCAAGAATGTCACACAAATGTGTCATCAACCTATGTGATTGATATGTTTTTCATTTACTATCTGAAATAAACTCATTGTTACACCATGGTCATGGAATTTAATGTGATAGTTCCATTTCAATCAAAGGGATGAGATATCATCTTCCATAAAGATGGAAGGGGAAAATCCTTCCTCGACTTCTTAATTAATAACACGTCACTCATGACTCACCCAACATATCCAACTTTACCATGAAATATATCATCAAGGTTTATGAAATATATATAAGTGTGCAAGTAATAAAATTCATTAATAACAATATTAAAGTCCAATGACCATTACACATTCTCGTAGATAGGAATATCTAATGACACATAAAAATACAGAATTCCTACAGGTGGTTATGTTCTCATAGTCTCCCATATTTTATATTACCAAGTGAAAATTTTATGGGAATAAGTCTCATCTTCTTATGAGTACTTTCACTTAATGGTCAATACACTATGTGTCTGGTCATAGTATGTTATCTGATCATAAAACTATATTTATGAATATCT
The DNA here is from genome assembly GCA_963277665.1 of Viscum album. NCBI lineage: Eukaryota > Viridiplantae > Streptophyta > Magnoliopsida > Santalales > Viscaceae > Viscum > Viscum album. The sequence goes on along the minus strand of OY728132.1, from coordinate 749,102,285 downwards.
TCCTGGAATTTCAAATTTCTCATCATAGCGAGGAACTACTATGACCTTGTCAATGTGATAGATACTCTAGAAAATTACTATATTAAATTCATATAGAATAATATGTTATAATATGTTTTATTAATATTCAATTATTCTAATATACATGTAATCTAAATTATTAACAGTTGGTTTTAGAACACTAACTTTAACAGGATTATAACCATTAAGATATTACCATTACATTACTATTATATAACTATTGGGAATTAAAATTGTTGGTAATTTAGATATTATAAAGTGAATTTTAGGATTATTTTATATTAATAGTGATTATAATATTTAATTGAAAGTGGAAGGAAGAAACGATGACCTCAACTAGTAGGATCACACCTTTTGAATCCCATTTATCAGAACATGGGAGGGAGGTGGTGCCATTGGGGTTTACCCTTAACCAAGCCCAAGTAGAGCTTCAACAATTAAGTCTCGGGCAGAATCAACTACGGGATAATTTTAATTTAGTTGAGATCACTACTAGGATAATATTAGTTGATCCGCCCTATAAAACTACTACCATCTCACACAATACCCTTAGGGTGTATGCTGGTGTAATAAGGGGTTACGTATCTAGACCTTGGTATCATAAAAGTGTAATTTACATTGTATAAATTAAATATCTATTTATTCAATTCTATATTAATTATTATTTTATTTAATAAAATATAAATGAATATAAGATGAATTTAATAAATAGATTATTGAATACAAATAAAACATAATTGTATTTTTAGCAAATATACACTTTTATAATCCCAGTATTCTAAATAAAATTTATTTTCATTGAATGGTATTACAAAAAAATATTTATTTAAATATAATTGATAATATAATTATATGATGTCCTAAGAAATTTCTATAACTGCCAGGAAGTTGATTATGTAATAAAAACTGTTATTTTTCAATAAATAAGGTTTTTATATAAAAATTAAAATTATTACATTTAGAGAAATATTTTAAAAAAATAAACATTATATTTGAAATTAGTATGTCGAAATTAGGTTAGGGTGAAATTTTTAGAATTTTCTAAATTACTTTATTTTGCAATGAATAGTAAAAATATAGTTTTTTATTATTATTATGTTTTATGAATTAATATATATATATATAATAATTATGTGATAATTAATTAAATAGAAAAAACATCCAAAAATATATCATTTTATTAATATTGTGTGTTTTAATGTATTTAAATCAATTTCTAAACCTATAAATGGCTTTCCAAATTCTAAAATTGAAATTATGATTTTAAAAAACATATTTTATGAAAACTTTAATTTTCCATGTCCAAAGTAATATTAAAAAAAATATTTTGGTTCTAATGGATTAAAATTTTATAAAACATAACTTAAATTTCTAAAACCCTAAGGAAAAATCATGGGTAAGCCAATGGTTTTGCATTTTCCACAACCTAGAATTCCAAGAACTATATTAAGAAATTATTAAACAATTCCTTCTATTTTTATATAAATACCCACCTATTTTGTAACACCTTAATATTTTATGAAATATTTTTTTCGAATAATTTTAATCTCTTTGATAACTTGTGTTACATACAACACTAGGTTTAAATGAAACGTGTCATACTATAAAAATATTATTAATAAATATGGAAGTTATTTCCTAGTTGTTGGAATGGTGGGTATGAATAATATTAACTAAATTATGAAAATATATGGTTTACATATATATATATAAATAATTATTTGGTTTCAAATTAATTATAAATTAAAAACACCATTTGAAAATAAAGGAAACATTTTTCTTAAAAACTATTTTTTTGCATACAAACATGTTTTATCTAAATAAATTAAATAAATAAATTTTGGAGAATGATTTTAATTAAATTTAGATATTTTTTTGATAAATTTTTTAAAAATTAATATTATCTATTTTCTATGTATGAGATAAGAATAAATCCAATTTTATGCTTAAGAACTGCATTTTTCTAAAATGTAGTTTTATCGCATTTTTCACACTTATTTTAAAAATAAATTTCCACAATTATATAAAATTTATTTGAGAAAATTAACTTAATTTTTTAAATCATCATGTAAAAATTATATTAGAGTGTATTTTTGATAATTTTATGAAACGATGATTTTTCAGTGAATAGTGAAAAATATTGGTTTTTATTGAGAATTTTCTTTTCATTTAAAACATTTAAAAACATAAAAATTATTTTAAGATGGTTTTAAAATAAAAATTAGTTCAATTATATATTTTAATAAAATTTATTTCACTGGAATCAATTTCATTTTGAATTTATATATAAAAACTTTTTAAACTTATGAGAACTTTTTCTTTAGAAAATAGTTTTTTTGTTGTGTCTACAGGTTTAATTTTAAATAAAATTATACCAATTTTTTAATTTAATTTGGTAAAATTTATTCCATATTTTCAATAATAATAATTAATATTCTATAAAAATTTCAACTTTATTTTGTACCATAATTAATAGTAAAAACATTAAAGATTAATCAACATGGTTAAAGTTAAAATGAGTTTACTGAAGGCTAAACTAAAAAGATAAATGGTAAAATAACCTATAAAATTTTCCAAATACCTTTTTATGGAAATATTTTGAACTTATATAATCTAATGATCAATAATAATCCATTTATAACCTTTTTTTGTGTGAAAAACATTGGTATACTTTATTCTTTTCAAAAATTCCATGTGTATCCTCTCCCCCACTTATAAAAGGTCACCCCCTTTTCTCTCCTATTCACACTTCCAAAACCCTTTGGTTTATAAATTACCTACCCAAATATATTACTTAATTACCAAAATATATCCTATATTCCTTATTTTAATTATTAATCCCTCCAAATAAGGATTTAGGTATTAACCTAAAGAGGTTCTTCAGAGAAGAGGTAAAATTATGAAACTTGTGTTTTTTATTTATTACTCTAACTCTATAGAATATTATTCAAAAATGATGATATATCAACCTAATTATCTCCAAAATACTTATAATTTATTATTTTATTTGAATTATCAACATATATATCCTCTTCTATAAAGATGGAAATGAAATCGTTGATCGTGTGTACGGCGGATTACTATCTCGTGAACCGATGCAATTCATTTCCACAACCACCTCTCACAAAAGGATATAATGATGGATTTAATATATTTATATGATATATATGACATAATTATACTTATTTAATTATAATATCTCATATTACTTCTTACTTTCCCTTCTTTGGTAATATGATAACGTCACTTGTGTGTACATCGGACTACCGCCACACAAAGTGATGTGATTCATTATTCACTAACACTTTACATGAAAGTAAATAATGAAAGCTTTAATGAAAATATATGATATATATGAAATAAAAAATATTATCTAATTTTAATATATTATTTACCTTTCATTCGTTTCATCTATTGAGAAAATGGAAACAACATTCATGTGTAAATACAACCTACTATCTCTATGAACAGTGTAATTCATTTTCTATCTCTAAATTCAATGGATTACTCTAAATATATATATAATGAATATATATATGATATTTATATAATTTTATAAAATATTTATATTATTTAAACATGATCAAATTAAAAGGACCAAAATACCAAACCAAAACATACATGGAAAACAAAGCACTTATTACCCAAAATGTGAATTTAACAAAGAATTGTTGATAAATAGATAATAAAATGTCATTAGTAAATAATATATATAATGATAAATATTATTATATTTAATTAATATATTTTTATAATAAACGTATATTTTTATATAGTATATATTAATGTGTATGATGGAATTTGAGACTTAAGGTAAGGGATTTTGTCACATGTTGTCTCCTTTGGGACATATATTATGTTATAAAACTATCTTCTTTTATGAGATTTATATATAGTCCCTTTGAAATATTATATCATGAATTTATTTATTCTCATGATATTTAAAGTTTCATTTAAAGTTATTCTTACATGTGTCTTGCGATTCAAAAGTTACCAAAGCATGTAAGGGATTTCTAGTCTCTCTTTTATTTCTAGGAGACATATGCCACATTCACCACTCATTTATTTTATGTGGTGTATATACTACACATGAAATAATTTTAGTAATATATTCATGATAATTATATGATATACATATCCATATAATTTTTTTATTTCAAAGGACTTATGATTCAAAAGATACTAAAGTGGTAAAGGTGTAATGTTACAATATCATTAGTTATCAAGATTATTTATGATATGATCCCAATGATGAGATATTATGATATAATTTTAAAGAAACTAATTAATTTTATTATAATATGGTTATTTAAGGAAAATACATGTTTTCCCTTCATTTTACCCTCTTTATGTACTCAAGGGTCCAAAAGAATGTTTTTAAGTAAAAACCAAATGTATTTCTCTCTTCGGTCATAAATCCTTTTTATTCCATGTCCATGTTATCAAAAAAAATGTTATAAAGAAAGTTTTTACTATCCTAAAATGATTTTATAAATAGTTTTACCAATGTTTTAATTTTAAAAAAATAATTTTAAGTGACATTTTTTCCATTTTTTAATGAGTTTCTTTTTACTTTTATTAAAAAATTGAAAAGAATATTTGTTTTAATGTGTGTGGCATGAAAAAAATTCTTCCATCATGACAACTCAATGTTTTAAATATTACTTTATAAATTTCCAAGTATATTTTAAAATAAAATTATTTACATGATGATATTTTAAATTTTATTTTTTAAATAGTTATTTTCAAAGTGTAAAGGTTATTTTCCTCAATAAATGTTCCAAGTGGTCTTCAAAAATCATTTTCCATCTAACATGACATAATTTTATGTTACCTAATATACTTTGGAAATGATCCATTGATACCATCCTTATTATTTCTCTAGATGTTTTAGGTTTATGATGAAAACATTTTTATGAAAATCGTTACTTTTTTCATAGGTTATTCTATGATGAAATGATGAAATGTTTATTGAACTTTTTGTTTTTCCATGTGATGTGCTATAATGAAATGATGAAATTTTTATGAAAACCATTTTTTACATAAGTTATTTTATGATTAAATGTTTATGAAACCCATTTATTTTCATGGTTTTTTATATGATATATGTTTTATAATATTTTGGCACACCTATGTATGGTTTTCATTATGTGATGGTGGTTATGTTATAACCAAGTAAAGTGGTTATATTATAACCAAGGGTGGTAGTTATGTTATAACCAAGGGTGATGGTCACATTAAAAACAAGGAAGGTCGAGACCTATATATCCCTATAATACATTGGGTAATGTTTTATATCCCATGATAAGATGATTAGAAACAAGACTATATTCTTGATCCTCTATGGGAAATAGGTCGATATGCTTGATCCACTATGGGAATGAGTGATGATGCATGATTCGTTAAGAAAAGATAAACATGATTTGATTCAAGACCTATTATTATTTGATGGTATAGGATGTTAAAATTGACATATGAAATTTTTTTATACTTATAATGGTTCTACACTTTTATTACATAGACTTATGGTTCATGATTTATCAATAAAGATTTTTCACTCATTTAGTTCATATCTTTTTTAAAATGATAATATTTTATGACATGGTTCATGTTTACGGTCCATGATATATTGGGTATAAAATTTGTAATTCATATTAATAATATCATACCCTTATGATTATATTATGCATTTATATTATCATCGGTTGATATCTTCCATGTTTATCTGTATTGATCATCTGAGCTCACCCTTTATTAGGTTTTCTTTCCCCATGTTATGAAGAAAGGATTAATTAGGGTATATCTATGGATAGTACTTAATGGTAATATATTTGTGGGATACATTGAATATATTTTATGAAATAATAACATTTTGTATCTAGTATGTAGATACACTAAACCATTACGGTCCTTAGACATGTATTTGAGAAATATATTTAATATTCATCTATTAATATGTAATATCTATGTATGAAAATACTGGGTTGTTTTAAATTACACCATTATTCTCTACTAAAAAACCATCAAGCGTGAAATTATACTTATTTTTCCTCTCTAATGTCTCTTAAAGGTGTATCCAAGGTCTTAAGGACTCCCTCTCCAAGAATTAGGAAGTTACTGATCTAGGTAATGGAATTCTCTCTCTTTCCTCTTTTACTTATAATTACTTCCATTATAGTAATTTATTTTCATATTGTTATGAATTAATGAATTTAAATAATTACATTATTTTACAAATTATGTTCTATTTATGATATAATTCCCTACCCTCTCATTAATCAAATTCAATAATTTGTTTTCTTACCTATTATGCTGTTGAAATAATTCCTAAAATTTTCTTTCATTTCAATGAAATATCCATATGTTTTGAATACCCAAAACATTTCTATATTAATGGTTATTTTTCTAGATTTAAACATGATTCATTTATTTGAGACTTCCAAACATGAAACTCGTATTCCTTTCTCATGGGTAAAAAAGGATGTAATGCTCATGTATTTAAGCATTTAAAAATTTAATGTTTTTTACAAGAAACTCATTTATCATTTCTCGTGGGTTATTAATGAAATGTTTTTATGTTCTATGGGACACATAATAAATTTGATATATGAAGGGTGTTCCCTTGTAGTTCTCCAATGCATTGGGTGAAAAATTAATTTCTAGAGATAACATATTTTATAATACCTTGGTGAATAACCTTGTTAATTATGTTTTTTGACACCTTGGTGATAAACCTTGTTGATATGCTTATAAATGTCTAATTTTTATATTGTAGCCACATTTCAATGTTATTATCATTATATTATGATATTCCACATGTTATTATGATCATTCACTATTATTATGCCTCATGATGACATGTTAAATATTTCTTTTTTATTACCTTACTGGGCTATATGATCACCCCTTTCTTGTATTGTATGTCCCTAGGATATGAGATGTAATTTAAGTAACCTGGGATGAATATATGAAGAATAATTTCAATTGGATTATAATAAAATTTATGTTTTTCATTTATTATGTTTCTAATTTCCAAGAAACTAAACCACAAAATATCATTTGTGTTATTAAATGATGTAGCAAGTAATGAAAGTTTTATGTATAAAAAATGTCTAATTCCATAGTTAGTATCAAAGGTAGGTTTAGTTAATTTGGATAATTAAGACTAGAAAACATTAATAATAAACCTTGTTATAAGTCTAAATATAGGAAAACATCCTAAAATAATTTAGGTACAAAGATTGTGGTTTCTAAGCAATGAAATATCTATATGGATATTAAAAGTGTATGTGGATCAAGAATAGTTGTACCTAAGGGTAATAACACAAAAAGGGTGCATTGAATATTAACTCAATCTCCACCTCATGCATGAAAAATGGGCCTTTTTCACACCTAGTTTGATACTCCCAGGTGATATGTTTGGTTAATTACATGATTTTTATAAACTGTTATGAAGGCTATATAGAAAATATAATTGTTATTAGAGGAGATTAAAGAATAATTTATTTGCGGTGTGTTGTTTTAAGACTTAAAATACCATTAAAAGTAAAATATTCCTAAAAGTAACACATTTCTCACTAAGATTTTCATCCTTATAGAAAAGTTTTAGTAAATAAAAGGACTCGTGTAAATAATGGATTAAATTGATAGTGCAATGACAGTATTCCTAATGTGATGGAATTTGGAGTTTAAAACATTATGATAATGATGAATTAGTTAACTGCATACATGAATAACCTACTAAACCATGTGGAGAGTTTGGCCTCACTAAGGGACAACTGGCAGTTGAATCCTACATGTGTCAGTGACCACATTTTTTAGTGGAAGATCTGATCCAATAATCGCCATAAAATGAATCAATACTATATAAAATATACTTTTTTTAGTCTTTTTTAACAAGCGGAAGTTATTTTAGTAGTATGTCTCTTAGAGGGATAATTTCATCCATGGTGGAAACTGGTCAAGAACATGAAGCCAAGGGATGATGTGGAATCCTTGAAATAGTATGACTTAAAAAGGGTTTTTTCAAAAATAATTTTCCTCATACCCTATAAACCAAGATTTATAGGTAATTAATTGAGTCAAAACAAATAGAAAATGAATTGGTGGGGAATTATGATATGATATTTACAAGGATTGGGTGATACACTTCAAGATTTTTCATCGATTATGATGGTAAGATTGACTGATTATTTGGAAGATTGAGACCCCATATATAAAAATAATTGGAAATTAGATACTTTGGGAGTTATTAAGAGATATTATAATGTGCTATAAAAGTTGAAATCAAGTTTGGGTATTCCCATGAGACTCATGGAAATAATTACAATAAAAGAAGGATGGATAAATTTTTTGGAAGGAATATGGATAGGAATAAATTACAACATATTGTGTGAAAAAATTGTGGGAATAATCATTTTTGAAATTTTATACAAGTAATTTTAAAGTTCTATAAGTGTATTAGAGATTTCTATATATCTTGAAACTATCATTTAGATGTTATAACTCAATATATGAGCACATATGACAAAGAGAAGATAGTGTAATCACAGCCTTCTATGCAATGCTTAAATTGTGGGGATCATGAATATTTCACTAATCAATGTATAAATCATAAGATAATGGAGGAAAATGATCATCAACCCCAACATAGGTCACATAAGCATGGTCATGTTTTTTCAATCACAACGGCTAAAGTTGAGGCTCCAAATGATGTTGTGGTAGGTACACCCATCATACACTAAAAGATAGAAAGTACATTGTTTGATTATAGTTATATGCATTATTTTATTTCATATAGGTTTTCAAATAAAATCAAATTATTCCATAAATTTCTTGTGGTAGAGTTTTCGGTTAAAACTCCTGAAAAAACTATTCAAGCATCAAAGATATACAAGGATTCCCCTATTAACTTTGGTGAGTGAAATATCTCTAAAAACCTAGTGATAATTAAAATAGTTTAATTTGACATAATAATTGGGTTGGATTGGTTTTAAAAGTAAAACACCAATATTTTAATACCCTAAGATTTCAAAATAATAACAAAATGTTCAATAACGTATATGACATACAACACCAAGTTTAAATGACCCATGAAATATATTACCATTATAAACTAGCCATTAAATAAGTGGGTATGAATAGTATTACCTAATTTATGAAATATATATAAATTCCCTACTCAATATAAATTTATTGATAAATTATTAATAAAAAATCAATTAACTTTTAATAAATATATTTTATTTGAAAAAAATTTGTTTCCTTCAAAAATGATTTTTATTGGTTTTTGTGAGAAAATATTATAATTATTTTATAGAGCTTTTAGAAATGAAATTTTATAATATTAAAAAAATTAAATCATTATATAAAAATTAAATTAGGGTGAAATTATGGGATTTTTTTGAAATTTTTTATTTTTTAGTAAATAGTGAAAATTGCCAATTTTTCAAATATTGTCATTTCTTTTCATTAAATAAAGTAATTAAACAGTTAAATTATATTTTTATTTTATCTTAAAGAGAAATATGAACCATTTTATTTATAATATTATAATTAATTTCATTTTTATAATCAATTTTCATTCTTTTGGTATAAGATTATTTTAATGTTTAAAAACACGGTGTTTTGTAAATTGTTTTTAAATACATAAAGTTTATACATTTTAATTAATTAAAATAACCCCTGGTAGGGTAATATTTAAATTTAATGAATGTATTATACATATATTTAAATTAATTTAAATCCATATAATTAGTATTTATATTTATAAATTTAATATAAGATCATCTATTGCTTGAAAATGCATTTCTCAAAAAACTATTTTTCAACACATTTTGCATGTTTAATTTCAAATTGAATAATTCAAATTATGTGATTTGAATTTTATAAAATGTATTTTAGATTTTTAATGATAATATTTAATACTAGTTAATAATTTAAACACAATTATGGTCTTAATTAATAGTAAAAATAGTAAATAAACTAGTTAGTATGGTGAAAAAACTAAAATGGTAAAATTGAATAACCTTAGAGGTAAATGGAAAAAAATGTTTAAAACGTATTTATTTTTAAATTTTTGTGGTTTTTATCAACCATATAACCCATAAAAAATTTTATTTATCAATTTTTGATGCACATTTCTTGAGAGTGACTTCCCATTATTGAATAGTTTTGGGTATTTACAAAAATGTCACTCCTCGTCAATTATAAATATGAATCCCTAACCTCACTTATTCACACCACTAAATACATTTGAATCTATAAAAACCTACCAAAATCTCTCCCCATAATCCTTATCCACATTATATGTCTTATTTTCTTCCAAAAATACAAATCTTATGGTCCTTAATAATATATCCAAAGAAGGTTCTTCTAAGAGAATGTAATTATCTTCACTGAGATACTTCTTTTTACTTATTATTTTTTCACCTTCAATTATGTCTTCAAATTTTCAATATAATAACACCATTGTAGAATATATATTTAAATGTTATTATTTTTATGGAATAACATAAATCCATCTCCCCTTCCATGAAATGAGAAATGAAACCATCATTCGTGTGTATGGTGGACTACCACCTCGTGATCCAATGTAACTCATTTTCCATCATAATATATCATGAATATTAATGATGATTAATTTAATTTTTTTATGTTATATTAATTACATATTAATCATTTTTTAAAATTAACATATCATATACCTTATTACATTAAAATCCATTAAAAAATGTAAACATCATTCATTTGTACGGTGGACTACCGCCTCGTGAAGTTATGTGATTCATTTTTCATTATTTTATCACATTAATGGTATATTTAATTTTATTTAAAGAAATAAAATTATGTTTATGATCCAATTATAATTATTTAAAGATAAAATAACACTTTTCTTCTTTTTATCATGATCATTGAAAAATGAAAATGTTACTCATGTGTGTGTACGGTCTACCATCTCCATGATTGTAACGTACTTCATTTTTCATAGCCATATTTCATGGTTTGTTTTAAAAGTATAATTTATGTATAAAAATGATAATTATTTCATGGTTATTATTATGTATATTATGTAATAATGATCCATTTTACCACATTAAACACACCTATGCCATTTTTAAATTATGAAGTGAGCGTCCTCAAAACTCCCGATGTGGACATAACTGAATAAGTAATTAAATATGTCATTAAAATAAATGAATTAAATGGTTTAAGTATAAGGTATTAAACCTATAAAAGTTTTCTTAAGAAAAAAATTGATATAATTATATTATATTGTTGATAAAGTATATACATGATAAGTTTGGACTCGAGGTAAGGGTTTCATCTCAAAACTTCCTTCTCTGAGACACATGTTATTTTATATACCTAATTTCTTTTAAATGTTGTATATAATACCCATTTAAATATTATATCATGAATACATAATAATTAATGATATTTTAAGTTACAATTCATTTACATCATTCATTTTAGTTATGAATCAAAATATACCAAATCAGTAAGGGTTTATGTTTTAATCTCATTTTAATCGGCATTATTTATACGTGAATTTATGTTATAGGAAATTATTTGATCATTGTATAGTAAAACAACTTCATTTTATTCTCATCTGGTTATTCATGAATTTTTCAAGTAATATTATCGTTCTCCTCTCTTTGGTACTTAAAATGATTGAGAATTTTTCTTAAGAAAAGATAACTTCATTTATCTCTTCAGTTGAAAATATTTTTTCTTCCATATCCATATTTTCTAAAAATCTTTTCAAGAATGTTTTAAAAATTCTCCAAATTATTTATTAAAAACTTTTTTCCCATGTTTTAATTTTTTTAAACAAAATTAAATGAATCTTATTTTTATTTTTCAAATGAGGGACTTTTAAACCTTTTTACAACAATGTGAAAATAATGTTTTTTAACTTATACGACATGTATGGAATTTCCTGGCATCATAAACACCAATTGATTTGAAGGTTACTTTACATGTTTCCATTATTTTTTCAAAGAAATATTTTTCCTATTATTTTTTAAATTTTTAATTTTTAAAAGTGATTTTCAATTTGAAGAGGGTATTTTCCTCAAGAAATATCACATGTAACCTTTTAAAAACATTTTCATCAAAAACGATAACCTTTTATATTATAAATTAAATATAAATTTTGTATAAATGTATCTCTATTATATACTAAGCTAATTATACCTTAATTTTACGAGGTAATATATAACTTATGTTCATCTATCAAATACCTTCATTATGAAATTTCCTTTGATTATTGTATGATACAAGATTATTGAACCCATTTTATTTCCAAGGATAATTCTTATGTTTATGCCTTATGATTTATTTCATTTTTTTGGAAAACATAATCATGAACATGTTATTATGGGTTCACCTAGATATCCCTCTAATTCATTGGCTAAATATTTAGTCTCATGAGGAATTATGTATGGGAACAAAGAGTAAACCTAATCCATTATGAAACTTTATCCAACATGTGATATTGTATGGGAAGTTATCCTTGACTCATGTTTATGTCATTTTATATGCTTCTACCATATTTCCTAGGATTCCATTATCTTATGATTCCATGTTCATCATGTTATTCTCCCATGTGATTACTCTTTATCCTTCTATTTTATGATATCATGTTACACTTTTTAATCACATATTATGTTTCCTTATGATGTTTATTCCATTACTGAGATTTTTAGCTCACCCTTTATTTTATGTATTCCCCAGGTTATCCAATGTTGTTTTAAGAGCTAAAATGAATCTAGGAGCTCATTATGAAAAATAAAATAAATTCTTTTTATTTTAGTCTCACTTTGATGTATTATGAACCTAATCATCCAAATACCCTAGGCCTAATAATATTTTGTTTGTAATTATTGGATGTTAATGTTAACAAATATGGAATAATATGTGTAAAAATATTGAGTATCTATAAATATAGATTATAGAAGTAAGGATATTTATGTTATCTTGAAGGTATAACCCATAGTTATCTTCAAAGTATTGATATCCCAGCCCGAGTCTTACCAATAACCACCTCCTATTACCTTATTTATAGAAATTATTGGTGAAGAAAAACAAGAAATAGAATGTAAAATATTGGATATGTGTCCATTATTTATGAATACATTAATGTATCTCCTGAAGAGTTACTTGTACCTCCCCTAGAAAGAGAGGTAGAGTTCTTAATTGAACTCATATATGTATTCAAGCCAATATTTAAGACCCCATATATAATGGAAAATATAGAGTTATAAGAATTAAGTAAGAAACTACAATACCTATTAAAAAGGGTTTTATTAGACCAAGTTTGTCTCCTTGGGGATCACTTGTTCTATTTGTGAAAAATAATGATGGATTTATGTGGATTTGCATTGAATAAATAGAGCTTAATGGGATCATATTAAAGAAAAAATAACATCTCCTAAGGATTGTTGATTTGTTTGAATTACTTTGAGGGGCTCAATTCTTCTCCAAGATTGACCTGCAATCAGTGTATCATTATTTTAGGGTGACAAAATAAAATATTTGAAAGACTGACTTCTGAACAGGATATGGAAATTATTAGTATTTTTTTATTCCCTTTGGATTTACTAATTCTTTGGAAAAAATTATATATTTGATGAATAGATTATTTAAGGACTACATTGATAAATATTTAGGGGTATTTATTTATGATATTCTTATATATTAAAAAATTTGTGATGAGCATGATGTTCATCTAAGGGTCATATTAAAAACTCTGAGGAAGGATATGTTTTTTGGTAAATTCCATAAATGTGAGTTCTGGTTAGAACAAATTTTATTCTTGAAAAGCATTGTAACTAGTGAAGTAATCTAAGTTAATCCTTCCAAGAAAAAGGCTATATAGGAATGTCTGCATTCTAAAATAATAACTAATATTTGTAGTTTCCTTGGTTTGGTGAGATATTATAGAAAGTTTTTGAAAAACATTTTTTTGGATTTATAATCCATTAACCAAGTTAACTCAAAATGGATTTGAGTTTATCTAGATAAATTAGTGTGAATAAAGTTTCCAAGAATTGAATAAGAGGTTGATCAGTGCACCTATGCTAACTCTACCCTCTAATATAGAAGGATATTTTATCTATAGTTATGCATCTATGAAAGGGATTGGATGTGTTATTGTAAAAAATAAAAATTTGATCAAATATTAACCTCAATCGTTAAAGCCTCCTGGGAAAAATTATCCTACTCATGACCTAGAGTTCAATGTAGTCATTTTTTATCTCTGAAGATATCGAGACATTTTCTTTATGGGGAAAAGTATGATATATAAATAGAACACAAAAGTTTGAAGTATATATTTAAAAAAATTAAACGAACATGATAAAAATGAGATGGTTAGATATTATTAAATACTATGATTTTTCAATTCATTATCACCCTATAAGAGAAAACAAACTCTCAGATGCATCGAGTGGGAAAGGTCCTAGTGTTCTTATAATAATTAGGGTTGAATGGGATTAATTTATCAAGGAATTGGTAAGGTTTGACATGGGAATCATAAGGGAAGGTAAATAATCAATCCTATCACAAATTATTTCTCAACTTCCATTACTACAGCTAAGACTAGTACAAGGATATAAAAACCAAAGAATAGTGACTACACAATAGTATAATTCATAGGATCAAAATATTCTAGGAAGATTACACCTACCATAAAAACTATTAAAATAAAAAAAGAAATGTTAGGAATATAATTGACATTATCCAAGTAATTGTAAAAACCTTTGGTAATAAAATAGTAAATGTTGATGTTTGGTGCTATATATAGTTTATAATAAAAAATATGACCATTAAGATATGACTGTTACATTACTATTATAGAACCATTTGTAATTATGTCCATTGTTAATTTAGTTGTTATAAAGTGGCCACTAGTATTAGTTTATACTAAGGGTGATGATAAGAGTTAAATGAATATAGAAAGAAGAAATGATGGCCTCAAATAATAGGATTGTTCCTTTTGAAGCAAATTTATTATAACTTGGGAGAGAGGTAGCATCACTAGGGTTTTCCATTGTCCAATACCAAGTAGATCTTTAAAAATTAAGGCTTGATTTGAATTTATTGTGGGATAAGTTAAAGTTAGTAGAGATCACCACTAGGTCACTGTTAGCTAATCCACTCCATGAAAATACCACCATCGCTCACCTTATCCTTAGGGTGTATTCTAGTGTAATAAGAAGCTATGTATCTAGAAATTAGTATCATAAATGTGAAATTTCCTTTATATAAATTAAATAGTTATTACATAAATTCTATTTTTATTATTATTTTATTTAAAAAAATACACTTGAATATAAGATGAATTTGATAAATAAATTTTGAATTCAAATAAAGCATTATTTTATTTCAAAAAAATATAAACAATTTTATAATTCAGGTATTCCAAATAAATTGTTTTCATAAAATAGTCTTATAAAAATTATATATTTAAATATAAATGATAATATAATTTTATAATGTCTTAGGAAATTTTTATAAGTTTCAGAAAGTTGACTATGTCATAACACTATTATTTTTCAATAAATAAGGATTTTTTTATTTAAAAGTTAAAATTATCATATTTAGAGAATTATTTTGATAAAATAAACATTATATTTGAAATCATCACATTGAAATTAGGTTAGGGTAAAAATTTTAGAATTTGCTAAAATACTTTATCTTTTAGTGAATAGTAAAAATAAAGTTTTATGTTTTAAGTATTTTTTATAAAATGATATATATGTAATAATGATGTAAAAATTAATTAAATAGTTTAAATGACCAAAAATATTTTATTTTGTTAATTTTTTTAATAGATTTAAATCAATTTCCATATCTACAGATGACTTTACAATGTCTAAAATGGAAATTATGATTTTAAAAACTATATTTTGTAGAAAATTTACTTTTCCATGTCCAAAGTAATATTAAAAAATTTATTTTAGTTATAATAGATTAAAATATTATAAAACATGGATTAATCATCTAAAATCATGAGAAAAATCATGGGTAAGTCAATGGTTGTTCATTTTCCACAACTGAGAATTCCAAGGATTATATTTATAAATTATTAAACAACTCCACCAATTTTACAATAAATACCAACACATTACCCCATTCCTCTACAATATAAATCCATTAATCATGAAATTATTCATATTTACCATCTTTAAAGTCCTTAAATTGTGTCTCCAAGGTCCTAACATTTCACTCTCCAATATTTAGGAAGTTTCTTCCTAAGGTAAGGGAATTATCTCTCTTTCCTCATTTAATTCCAATTAATTCCTTTATAATAATGTATTTTCATATTATTATGATTTCATGCATTAAACTAACTCAATTACTATCCAAATTATGTTTTATTAATTATATAATTCCCTACCATCTCATTAATCCTATCCAATAATCCTTTTTATATACCTATTAATATGCCAAAATCATTCCTCTAATTTTATTTTATTTCATGAAATATCATTATATTGTGAATACCTAACTTATTTCTATATTAATGGGTATTTAAATAGGTATAAATATGATTAATTTATTGGGGAATTCCAAAAATGAAACCCATTTTCACTTATCAAGGGATTAATATGATGTAATGCTCATGTATTTTAGCATTTATGAATATAATGAATTTTACATGACACTAGTTCATCATTTCCCATGGGTTATTAATGAATTTTTTTTATTATGATCTATAAGGAATACATGAAATTAAGGATTCTTACTAATAGTGCTTTAATTTGTTGAGTAAATAATTAATCTCTAGAGATAACATGTTTTACGATACCTTAGTGAATAACCTTGGTAATTATGTTTATAATACCTTAAAGAAAAACCTTGGTGATATGATTATGAATTTATTGTTTTAATTTTTTATCCACATATCCATTTTATTCTAATTCTATTATGATATGAATCATGTTCTTATTATCATTCCCTATTTTAATGCATCATGATCATATTCTAAATATTTTCTTTATTATTACCTTACTAGGAATTATGCACACCCCTTTATTTTAATGTATGTACCTAGGATATGAGATGCATTAAAAGTAACATAAGATGAATCTACAAAGAATCCTTTCGAGTGTATTAGAATAAATTTTATGTTTTTCATGTATTATGTTCTTAATTTCTGATAAAATAAACCTCAAATGATCCTATAATTGTTAAATGTTTTACCTTGTAGTGAAAATTTTATGTATTAAAATGGTCGGATTACATATTCAATACACACACACATATATAATTTTTGAATCCCCATGACACCATAAACCAATAAATAGTTATGTGGACAACGTCAAAAATATTATTTAAAATATTTTAAGGGTTCAAAACATCAAAAAATAGGGTTTCCACACTTGATTATGGGATCAAAAATACACTTATATTGGGGGGAATGCTTCACTAATCCATATAGAGCACACTATTATACCTTTCACACAGTAGATAGTAAAGATCTAAATGCCTCCACCAATTAAACATTACCCCATGATCTTGATGAACCAGACCATAGGAAGTTTCACACACTCTACTCACTACACTAGGTCGTTTGCGCACACACTCCAATAAAAATAAACATAATATATATAAGTAAAATATGAACTAAATAAATAATAATTGTACTCTACATAGTTTTATCATGTTTCTTACTTCCACAAAATAACATTTCTAACATTTATGTTACTATCTGAAGATATAAATATTGCAAAGTATAGTTGGAAAAAACTGATATTAGTTTAGATTTATTTTATATATCGCTTGACTAATTTAAAATTGGTCACACACCATATCTATAGTGGGTTTTAGTTGGTCATCTATTTACACTACCATCCAAGATTCAAAAATGAACTGCTATGAAACTTAGTGACTATCGATATCCTAGTACAATCAAAACCTATCTGCTAATGTCCAATGAACAATTCAATTTACCAATCCCTTTTAAAAAACTACAAAGAACAAATTTTTAACTTCCATTAAACATTATCCAAGCCACTGACAAATACACCATGTCCATCAAAAAATAGCATTATCTGATCAATCAACCTCTATTAGACACTGCTTTCACTGCCTACACCCTAAGGCTGAGCTATCATCCAGTTCTCTCTTTTTGATATAATGAATTAGAACTTTAAAAGTATTTATTATCCCAAAAATTACCCACTTCAATATTTAATCATGGAAAAAATCATGGTGACTTTCTCCAATGCTTCGGCATAATTTTCCACTTCTGTGGCAGTGTCTTTGTTCTCCTTCAATTCATCTAAGTCCCACTGAGGCATAGTGCTTCCATGACTTTCATGGACTAAAACCTTGTTGAACATTTTCACTATGATATTATTCCCAACTATCAGCTTCAAATCCATCTTCTTATCCTCTAAAAACTTCAAATTTAATTGATTTTTTAGGCCGATGTATTTCATCCATTAATAGTACATATGATTTTTCATCAAGTGTATTACACTCTGACTATCATAGTAGAGAAATATACCCGCTTATATCCTTCCAAGATCCTATAATGTATTCCTAAACCATATCAATTCTTTCCCTACTTTCATTACTACCACATATTCTTCTTTATTGTGGAAAAATATGTCATTGGTTACAATTTTGACATCTAGCTAACTTTCATTCCTCTGTAGGTGAACAAAAAATACTTTGTACTCTTTTGAGTGTTTTAATCTCTCTTAAATTTTACATACATTCCCCTACAATGGATAATATATCCTAAAAAATTTGGATGTATCTTTTATTCCTTTTAGATTCCAGATAATATATTTCATGGATTCTTAGTTCTCTTTTCCTAGATTTTACATGAAATGATGGATGACTCCAACTAAAAATGAAATTTCCAAGTGATTACTCACTATATAATACATTAGTCTTCCTATTACTTATAAAAATGACATCATATCCATTTTCTTTTCCTCTTATTATATCTTTGTCACTTTCCACTTTGAAAGTTTGAAGTGTCTAGAAATTGGATTGAGATTGCCTTACATCCAAATATATTGAACCTATTGATAATATTCGGGACATATTCCTTTTAAGACAATACCAAAATTCTAGATTACATGTCTCATTCAATCATCATCCTAAATATTTTCTCAGTCTCCCAAAGATCTCTTATCATGAAGCTCCCAAACAGATTTTTTCTCAGCTCATAGATCCTTCTAATATTTTAACCTACCAAAAGCACATAATAAACATATAGGAAAAACATAATGAAACTATTATCCTTAAATTCCTTGTAGTAACAACAATGGTCCACATTGCTCTACATAAAACCCTTATCTACCATAAATGTATAAAGCCCATAATTTTATTGTCTTGGTGCCTACTTCAAGACATAGACTCTTATGTTCAATTTACACACTAATCCTTGATTCTAATTTTCCTCAAAACCCACTAGTTACTTCATGTAAATATCCTCTTATAGATATCTATGGAGATAATCCATTTTTACATCCATTTTCTCCAAGTGAAAACTATTAGATGTGACAATGCTTGGTACAATTTGGGATGGTAGTATAGTTTACTATTAGTGAAAATATTTTAAAGAATTTCATGCCTTATTTATACTAAAACCATGTCACTGCCAACATCGCCTTATAATTATTATTTTAATTGGATTAATATTTTAACTGAAAGACCCATTTGTTCTCAAGTGCCTTCATTCCATGTGATAGATCTGTTAACTCACATGTTTTATTCATATTTAATTAATCTAACTCATCCTTTATAGATAACTCCCACTTTACAAAATCACTGATACTTTCCACTTCTTTTGAGATTTTGGGTTCCCCTCCATACATTAAAATTATTATGTTCAAGTCATCTTCTTACCTTTAAATCGATTTTATTACTCTTATTGTTCTCTACAATGCTCCATGTTGCCCAACTTTATATGGAACTACAAATTTATGAGTATAAAATTTTGATACCACAACTCAAGCCTCCACAAACATAAATATCTCTATTATATCTTTAAATATCCTATAATTTTTACTTATTCACTTCCTTCTAAACGCTTTGGAACATGTGTTCTTTTGAAGTTCCCATTATATCAACTTGGATTTTTCTAGTTAAATATTTTTCTTCAACTTATTTATCCACCAAGTTTTGGCATTTTTTCAAGACCTGATCATTAAAGATCACATTTTAGTTTCATATTACTGGACTCTAATCATCAATCCAAAGTCAAATTTCAAATTTTTTTATCACCATATCCAATAAAATAATTCCTTGGATTTTTCTCTGAGTTTATCTTGATCCTTATCATCAACATGGATGTACGAAAGGATCTCAAAAACTTTGAGGATGTTTTTTCACTCTTTTACCATACCATAGTACTTTTAGAATTTTATATTCACTATAGGTGTTGATAAAATTTTTTCAATTAAGTATGTTTCATAGTTCATTACTTCCTAACACCTTTAATTAGACATTCTTGAGTTCAACCTCATGCCTGAAGATTTCTCTATTAACATATGTTTCAATATTTCAACCACATCATTCAGTTTTAGTGTCCTAGGTAAAGTATTTTCAAGTATTAACCCTATGTTCTTACAAAAGTTCTAAAATATCCTTTTACTGTACTCACCAATGTTGTTATACCATGAACATTTTAACTTACTTATGGTATCATTATCAACCATTGACTTTCATAGAATAAACACTTCAATTACTTCTAATTTTAGTTTCATAAAATAAACCCATACATTCCTCATGGATTCATCAATGAATGTTGCAATGTATTGTGACCCTCCATGAGACTAGACAGGTAGGTCTCCAAACATCTATGTGAATAATTTATAACATTTGTCTATTTGGTTTCCTTCCACTTAGATAAAAAAACCATTAATTGTTTCCAATGTATAAAAATATCAAAAAACTAAAAGTATAAATGATCCAAATTCAACATTCCCTTCGCTACTAGAACTTTCATATTCTTCTCACAGAGATTCCCAAGACAAAAATTTCATAACTCTAAACTCTCAGACGTTATTGTTTGTGTAATTGTCACTCCATTTAGTCTTCCAGTTATATACAAGGTTCCAATATATATCCCTTTATAAATGAAATATATCCCCAAGTGATTTTCCACACTCCATTAGTGATTCTGGTTCCAAACCCCTTTTCATCCAACTGTCTCATGGAAATTAAATTTTTCTACAAAACATATGTTGAAATAGTGGGTGCCCTAGACCCAACTATGCAGTACTTTTGATTACCATATCATGTGTACAGTTAGATGTGAATGATGTTATCTTACCATTATAGTGCAGAATTTTCTGCATCCACTATAATAATGGTAATGTCTAAAGGTTAATTGTCGTTTCGAGAGGTTATAGCAGATCCCAGACTATAATGAGAACCTCAAGATACAATAACATTGATCTTAAATATATGTTTTATAGTCTAGATAAATCTTACTAACTGGACATAGTAGATGTATGACTATCAGATTTTGGGGGCTCATAAGCATTGAGACTTCTTCTCATGAAGTTCACACTGGGTGATCTCTAGTAGTGATATCATGAGGACAAACCCGTCAATAGGAACACCACATGTTTTGGGTGTCATTGGTTGTTCCTATCTACGGATATGTGTATTGGTCTCCTGACTTGAGTCCATTACCAATTTATATCATTTGATTATGTACTTTGATGAAAGATGAAAATCATGGTAGTGATGTCGTGGTGAGGTAGTTTGTGTTGGGTGCGTCGTTGGTGGTATGACATTGGCTGAATGGTCAAGAAATTATTTGTCGCTTCCAAGTTCAGAAAGTTGTATATCTTAGGCCTGGTTGATCAAGATGGTTCCACATTCATAATTCTTGGGCCAAAGCTGTAGAAAGGAAAATCCATCTGGATAGATCAACAAATAATAAATCAAGATAAGGACGATGACACAAGAGTGCGTCCTGCTTTATGAGATATTTAATAACAAAGAGACTATAGTACACAGTCAGTGTTTGTAGGATGGAAGTCATTGATATGACTATACTTATCTCTTTAGGGGCCATGATGGGTTGCTAGAATCCACTCTTGGTCTGTGGATTTTATTCACTTCTATCGAGGTAAGGGCCTAGAGGGTCACACACAGTAGCGTATTCAAGAATCCACCCTATTCAGTTGAATAGGTATATGAACATAGTGGGCCCTACCATGAGGTCCGAGCATTGTCCAAGTTATCGATCACCAAAATAATTTAATATATTCATTAATTTTCAAGTTACGAATATTTGGGATAGAATTTATTTAATGTATTTACGATTTTAGTACATACGAGAAAATATTAATCGAACGAATATTATTTTAATATTCAAGGTTTGTTTAATATTAAGTGGGATAGCAAGTCGAGTTAAATGGATCAGATTTTATCACGTAATATATTATATATATATATTAAAAGTATGTGATAAAATAATAAATAATATTAGCGTAGTTAAGTTCGTCAAAATTATTTATTTAGTATACGTTGAAATAAACAGGGGTTAGAGAACCCTACCTGGTATTTATCAACGTCACTATAAATTTAAGAGGAGGCTCTCTCTCATGGTGTGAAAATTACTATTCATTCATTTATGGAATGAAAGTTGAGAGTCTCTCTCTCCTCCCACTCTCTAGAGAGAGAAGTTCTCGATCCAATAATCCTAGATCCAGATCTCTCTCATGCATCGAAGGCTTCTCGATGTGGTGATTGTTGAGGTGTCGAAATCTTCATTGGATCGCCGTGCTAGCACTCGAAATTCGATGATTAACGTTCCAGTAGATTTTTGGAGCACGTGTGGACTATCTAGAGGGATCCTAATTTGGATCCTTCAAGAGATGATTTCCATCGATTAGTTTCAGTCAACTATGGCTTCATATTTGAAACAGATACGTTTTCGTTTATAGTTTTATTCTTTGAATAATTTATGTGAGATCCTCGGACTTCTCCGAGGCTCGGATCATCAGCGATGACAAATTTTGTCATCCTGCCGATGAAAATATTTAAAATCCCCATCCCACCAGCTTTCGCTACGGGCCCCGGAACCATACAGTGGTATTATAGGGATCATGTAAATTTTCTGAGCCAAATAAAATTAATTTTAATGAAATTAAGTTGAGGGTTCAAAGACGGTCCCAATGGTTCAAACCGCGTGGCGATCCGATGCTGAATGACCAAGTTATGGCCAGTTTAAATTTTTGGATTGGATCTAATTCACGGTTTGATCTTGGGTATTTATTTTTTCCATCCTGAATAATTAATCAAGTTTATTTTAAATTGATTTAGTTCATCTTAGAGAAAAATAAAATTGTGTGCAAATTATAATTTTATTTTATGATTTTCATAATAATTTTATTATTATTATCATAATAATTATTTTATTATTATAACTGTAATAATAATAAAATATTATTTTTTGATAATAATTTTATTATTATTAATTTTAAAGCATAATTTAATAGCCTTTAGAAAAAAATGTTTGGTGGAATAAGACTTCAAAAGAAGTCTTTATTTAAATAAAAAAAGGGAGGTGGGCTGGAAAATAAAAAAATTGAGAAATTAAAAAAGTGGGTGGCGGGTCAAGAAAGAAAAAAAAATATTGCATGGGGTCTGCTTGGACCCCCTCCTCCTACGCGACGCATGACAGGTGCCACTTGCTCTTCCCCCGCACGCCCTGGACGCCGCAGTGCCAGAGACGAACCCAGTCCAGGGCTGCCGCAGCCGCACCCCACCGCTGACCTTCGGTAGCACCTCGCTGCACCCCGATCTGGTCATCCCACCTTCCCCTCCACATTGACCTACTGTAGCACCGGAACGGCGCTCGCCTCCTCGAGTCCAGGCCATCGCCTGGAGAGCTGGGTCCTCTTCCCACGCATAGCCAGTGGCACACCTCCCTCTAGCACCTAGCCACACACCTCCTGCTCTAGTCATCCGCCTCCAGGTTTCAGCGCCACACCCACCTCGCGGATCCCGATCCACAATCGGCCAGCAGGAGGTCGCATCGTCCAACCATGCACTGTCAGACCTCCCAGTCATCGACCTGAGGCAGACCACCTGGTCCCAGCATCCTCCTCCTGCTTCCCACCTGGAGACATTGCATGGCATTTCTGTCCTGGTCCTATGCTACCCATACCTCTCCTTGTTGTCGGAAAAACCCTTCTCTAGAAAAGTCGTGCCGCAAGCCACCCAGTTCTGGCGTCTCCCTGCTACTGCACACCGCTACACATGGGGGTCTCCCCGAAGCCGTCGGCCTCACCCGGCCTCCTTGCGCTGCCCGGGGGACCCCTTGGGGTTTTTCCATGTAGCCGGGCTCCTTCCATGTGGGATGGGAGAGTGTTCATCGCCTCGCTCAACCTTTCAGGTGCACCGCACGTCACCGCAACATTGGTCAAATCTGAGAGGTATCCATCATTTCTCTGCAATTATTTTTCGTAGTGCAAATTTAGCCCCGAAGCGGTCCGAGCGGACCTGCCCAACCCCGAATGGGTTTGGGCGGATCAGCCCAGCCCATTTTAGCCATGGCATGGCCCTGCATGCGTTTGGATCGACCCGTACAGGCCATGAAATGGTGTTTTCAGAGATCGACCACTTTAAATTAATCAAGATTAATTAACACTACTGGAAAGTAGACTTTTCCCAACACTTTTATACCAACGGTTCTCCAGAACCGTTGGTATAAGTGTTTTTTACCAATGTTTTTTACAAACCGTTGGTAAATATTGGTTTTGTGAATACTTCCCCAACAGTTTATTCAAACCGTTGGGAATGACAACAAATTTTCATCCTTTACCAATGGTTTGTAGAAAACCATTGGTAAAGACTATTTGTTCCCAACAGTTTTTACAAACCATTGGGAAAAGTCCTATTTCCCAACGGTTTTTACAAACTTTTGGGAAAGGTCCCCGCAATACATCGGCCTCCAGAGGCCCCCACATCACATCATAGAAGCTCGTTCCCCCAATTTCCAGAAGCCGCAGCGCCCAGGTGAACTCTAACCTCACTTCTTCCATCTGATCCACTGCAACTCGGCCATCTAGGTTAGACTATTTAAATCTCTTCCCAAATACAAGCCCTCTTCCTCTGATTTCCACATTTATTTCAACATCTAGAAAGATCACGTCATTTTTTCCATTTTAGGGATTTTGGAAAATTTTATGACTCACACTATTTGATATTGAATCAATGACTAATAAATGATTGGTAGATTTATGTGACTAATATTGACTTTGGTTTCATATATCATTTGTAACTAAACATACGACATTCTAACACTAATATGGTGATTCCACCTAAGAATGGTGGAATTTTCCTAGGATCATGGGGCTTCCTCTTCTTTTGTTCTATTGAGTTTGTAGTGTTGGTTTTTAATGTATTTTATTTTCTTATGGATTTATAGTGATTATGTAGTTGGTTCCTTTGGTCATGAATTTCAGGGGAGTTATTCTTATGTTATTTTTAGAGATCATTGTATTCATAAAGTGTGCCTAATTTTTTTGTAGGTGGTTTCAACTCACTGAGTGACTATTTGGTTATGTTTTTATGATGACAACGTTCGATTTTTTTTAATAATGAAACCTATTTATATTTTAATGATATAAATAAGTGTTTTTTAAATATATGTTTATAAAATAGGTAAAATGTTTTCTAAGTGGTTTATTTGGAACTGTACAAAGATAGATCCCATTTTTATTGTATTTTAAAATCTCATTAAACATATTTATACTTAGTGAATCCTTTATAAGTTTAGATCCATGTTTGAGCATTACCACTAATATCCCATATCATAATACCATTTTTAGATTGTGTACATCTCATTAGATTTTTTAATGAGTTCACTTCTTCCTTCATTAATTTCTTCCAAGGATGTCTTAGAAATCTAATAACCACTTGAATGTTTTTCCTTGATTAAATAATGTAATGTATTCCCAGAATAGTCAATTAATTTTTACATTCTAGTAAACCATGTTGATAATATTCATGATTATATGATCTCATAGGTGGGTGTGGTGAATATGGATATAATTTTAAACATATGTACTGAATTTTGTTTTTATCATTGAGGGTTTCAAATTCTGTAGTTGGGTTTTTTTTAAAGACATATTTGTTTTCATTGCTGGAAATGACACCCATTGAAGAGAGGCGGTGGAAAAAGATGACAGAAAATAATCGCCGCATGATACAGATGGGAATTTCTCCACTCATACCTATTTTGAGTATTTTATTTCAAATATAAATATTTCAATAACATATAATATCATGTGTTTACTTTTGTGTTAAACTTTTTTTTAGGATCCACCCCCTAGACGAGAGATATCCGACGAGGAGCCTGATATTGTTCCCAGTAGAGAGGCTGGTGGTAGGAGGGGGGGTGGTGTCAGAGTTGTCGATCATCTCGTGGTCCCGGTACTGAGGCCAGTGGTACGAGGGCCGATGGTATGAGGTCTGTTGTGTATTCAGGGACACACGAGATATTTAGGACTTCGATTTTTACACTACCAGTTGGCCAGACGTCTATGCCATCATCTTTTGCTTCTGGTTCATTATCTCCGAGCTATTATATTCCACCTTCTTCGACTCTTGATCTGACACAGTATGTGGTTGAGGAGCATACACTGAGGGACACTCCACCTGTATAGGATATTCCTTTAGCTTCTGTACATCCAGTGATGCCCATTGATCCAACTACCATAGGTATATTTATATAACTCTATCAAATTTTTATACCAAAATTTATTTTTATTATAACTTGTACTGATATTTTTTTTCTTTAATAAAAGATTCATCTACTGATAGGAGGAGGGGGGGGTGTACTCACTTGCATGCGGTATGGAACTGCCAGACATAGTTGATGGTTGAATACAATGATGATGGACAGATGATTGAGAAATCTGGGCAGGAATGTCGGGGTTTTTTGGCGACGCTAGCCAAATACTCCGACATCATTCTAGTCAGCCCTCTCTCTTGGAGACATCTTCCACATGAAGTCAAGGATAACGTGTGGTAACAAATATGGGTAAAAAAACTATTGGATTTAATTTAGTATTTTTTTTATTTATATGAACTAATCTATTGGGTGTCAGCTTCGGTTTAACTTCCCTGATGGCGAAGGTGCATGACCAGCACGTTTAAAGGAGCTAAGAGAGCTTTGGAGAGCTTATAAGCATGAGTTTTATGTTGGATGGTGTGATAGAGTGGGAACGGATTTAGAGACATTACCTATCGTGGATTCCTTCTCGATAGAGAAATATCGCAAATGATTACCCATTGGGCGACTTCCAAATTTAAGGTATTAATCCCATTTGAGGTATTTAAATGACAGTTTTCATATTTTGAATTAATATTATCTTATTTATTATTAATCATTATTTAGGAATCTTCTGAAAAAAACAAAAAAAATTGATTCAAAGCAATACCTCCACACTTTGGGGTGCACAATTATGTCAGATCATGAGAGGCAGCTGGTACGATATAGTTGTTTATAATTTTTCTTTAGGACTTTCCCTTTTTATTGTTTCCTATATAAATTATGTGATTTATTGAATATTGAATATATGATTATACTTTCACTTTATATTGATTCAATTTCAATACAGAAGCACAAATTTAATATTGAAGGACATATCCCTCGAGCAAAATTGTTTTTCTCGAGTAGAAGAAAAAAAGATGGAACTGCAGTTAATGAACCGACCCAAGAAAAGATTGTAAGTTTTAATTTGTTTATTTCAAAGTTTAATATCTATTTTGAAATTTAATAATCTATTAATATTTTTAACATGCTTCTTTAGAGGCTCTTGATACCCAGGAGCCGGGTAATTTTGGGCCACACGATCATTTATATCAGGTTTTGGGAGAGGAGCACTCTGGTTGAGTACGCTGCCGACCTGGTAAGAATATAGTCCCGATGAGGTATTTCTCCTCTCCAGGTATCCATTCTAGTACCATCGAGTTGGAATAGGTCAAGGGGAATTCTAGACAGTCTGATAAAAGGTTCATAGAGTTGGAAGTACAACTTCAAATGAGGGACAACGAATTTATGAAACTGATGAAAGCTTTATCTTCATCACTTCCACCATAGGCCAACGTGGCTTATCAGACATTTATGTCATCTATGGGTGCATTATCCAATGCACCAGGTGGCATTTCTAGTGGTGGTCGAGATGATGATGTTCCTGGTGATGACGAGGATGCTAAAGAGGACGAGGGCAAGGATGAGGATGAGGACGAGGGTGAGGATGGGGTCGAGGGCATGGATGGGGCCGAGGACGAGGTTGGGGCCGATGATGAGGATGATGAAGAGGAAATATATGAAGGCGAGGGTGAGGATGATGATGACAGTGGTGATGATGATGGTGATCAGGGGCAGATTCATCCATTACATTTTTGAATTCTGTATTACTCTTTATTTTTGAACCTGGTTTTCCACTCTGGTATAGATATTTTTGAATTCAATTTCTTTCTTAATTATGATTAATTATATTGAATTTCATATGTTGAATAAGTTTTCTTTAATATAATTGTCTCATTTGATAAATAAAGTCATGTTTTTATAATAAAACCCCTCCAACGGAGGTGCACTGTCTACGAAAACTCACAGTGATAGTTTAGGGTGTGATAATTTGACACTCAATCAGTAGTTTCAACTACCCAGTACCACTTTTAAAAACAACGAATATAAAATATATATCTTTATCATACCACAATCCCGAATCAAGAGTGTTTTTTTATAACATACGATCCGTTTCTATAATGTGAAGGACAACTACATAGGATTTATTTGGAATTTTGGCCAGAAGATGCTGCCCTGCGGATGTCGCTGGACTGGGCCAACACATCACGGTCACACTGCGGTCATGCCGCTGTCATGCCGGGGTCACTCCGCGGTCACGCCCCGGTCACACCGCGATCACGCCGCGGTCACGCCGCGGTCACGCTGCGGTCACGCCGCGGTCACGCCGCGGTCACGCCGCGGTCACGCCGCGGTCACGCCCCGGTCATGCCCCGGTCATGCTGCATGCATGGGGTGGTCGAAACCAGCCTAACGACCTCGTAATGCCATGAAATTGGACAAAAACAAAGGGTGTGTGAATTGTGAAATGGTCGGCCAAACGGAACATCAATCGAAGGTGTCGTGTGACCGTGCTGGCTGAAAACGCACTCGGCGTGTTGTAAATGGCAAAAACATGTGTTTAACGGTCAAATGCAATGCGAACGACATCGAAATGACTTAAAATCACACAAAAAACCATAATTATTATTATTGAGATGTACGAGGAGACGGAACTTCATTCGGATGCGTGGTTTTCATAGCACGGCTGAATATGTGTTTTTTAGGTGCTCGGTGTGCTTGAAAAGCACGCGTGGGGTGGTCGAAACCGGCCGAACGACTTCGTAATTCCATGAAATCGGATGAATAAAAAGGGTGGGTGAATTTTTATATGGTCGGCCAGACGGCACATCAATCGGACGTGTCGTGTGAACGTGCTGGCCGAAAACGCACTTCGCGTGTCGTAAATGGCCAAAACATGCGTTTAACGGTCAAATGCATACCGAACGACATTGGAATGACTTGAAATCACTCAAAAACACCCTAATTATTATTCTTGAGGTGTAAAAGGATACAACACATCATTCAGACGCGCGGTTTACATGGCACGACTGCATATGTGTTTTTTAGGTGCTCGGTGCGCTTGAAAAGCACGCATGGGGTGGTCCAAACCGGCCGAATGATCTCGAAATGACATGAAATTGGATGACAACAAAGGGTGGGTGGATTTTGAAATGGTCAGCTAGACAACACATCAATCTGAGGTGTCGTGTGACCACACTGACCTAAAATACACTCTGCCTGTCGTAAATGGTCAAAACATGCGTTTAACGGTCAAATGCATACTGAACAACATCGGAAAGACTTGAAATCATATTAAAACACCCTAATTATTATTTTTAAGGTGTATGAGGAGACGAAACATCATTAGGATGTGCGGTTTGTGCAGAACGACTGCATATGTGTTTTTTAGGTGCTCGGCGTGCTTGAAAAGCGTGCGTGGGGGGGTCGATACCGGCCGAACGACCTTGAAATGCCATGAAATCGGATGACAATAAAGGGTGGGTGAATTTTGAAATGTTCGGCTAGAAGGCATGTCAATCGGAGCTGTCGTGTGACCGTGCTGGCCGAAAACGCACTCTGCGTGTCTTAAATGGCCAAAACATGCAGTTAATGGTCAAATGCATGCCGAACGACATCAGAATGACTTGAAATCACCCTAAAACACCCTAATTATTATTCGTGAGGTTTACAAGGAGACGACACATCATTCGGATGTGCGGTTTGTACGGTATGGCTGCATATGTGTTTTTTAAGTGCTTGGCTCGCTTCAAAAGCATGCGTGGGGTTGTCGAAACTGGCCAAATGACCTCAGAATGCCATGAAATCGGACAACAACAAAGGGTTGGTGAATATTGAAATGGTGGGCCAGACGGAATGTCAATCAGAGGTGTCGTGTGACCGCGCTGGCCGAAAACGCACTTCGCATGTCGTAAATGGTCAAAACATGCATTTAATGGTCAAATGGATCCCTAACAACATCTGAATGACTTGAAATAATAGTAAAACACCATATTTATTATTCTTGAGGTGTATAAGGAGACGACGTATCATTCGGATGCACGGTTTTCATGGCATGACTGAATATGTGTTTTTTAGGAGTTCGGTGCGCTTGAAAAACCCGCATGGGGTGGTCAAAACTAGACGAACGACCTCAGAATGCGATGAAATCAGACGACTACAATGGTTTAGAGAATTTTGAATTGGTCGGCCAGACGGCACGTCAATCGGAGGTGTCGTGTGACCGTGCTGGCCGAAAACGCACTCAACGTGTCGTAAATGGCCAAAACATGCGTTTAACGGTCAAATGCATGCCGAACGACATCAGAAAAACTTGAAATCACATGAAAACACCCTAATTATTATTTTTGAGGTGTACGAGGAGACGACACATCATTCAGATGCGTGGTTTGCACGGAACGGCTGCATATGTGTTTTCTAGGTGCTCGGCGCGCTTGAAAAGCATGTGTGGGGTGGTCGAAACCAGCAAAACGACCTTAGAATGCCATGAAATCAGATGACAACAAAGGGTGGGTGAATTGCGAAATGGTCGGCCAGACGGCACATCAATCAGAGGTGTCATGTGACCGTGCTAGCCAAAAACACACTCTGCATGTTGTAAATGGCCAAAACATATGTTTAACGATCAAATGCATGCCGAACGACATCAGAATGACTATAAATCACACAAACACCATAATTATTACTCGTGAGGTGTAAGAGGAGACGGAACATCATTTGGACATGTGGTTTGTGCAGCACGGCTGAATATGTGTTTTTTAGGTGTTCGGCGCGCTTGAAAATCCCACGT
Source organism: Viscum album (assembly GCA_963277665.1). NCBI lineage: Eukaryota > Viridiplantae > Streptophyta > Magnoliopsida > Santalales > Viscaceae > Viscum > Viscum album. Next base: position 749,070,825 of record OY728132.1, on the reverse strand, counting down.
GGGGTGGTCAAAACTACCCGAACGACCTCAAAATGCCATTTAAATTTGATGAGTACAAAATTTGGGTGAATTTTGAAATGGTCGTCTAGACGACATGTCAATAGGAGGTGTCGTGTGACCGCACTGGCCAAAAACGCACTCTGCGTGTCGTAAATGGCCAAAACATGCGTTTAATGGTCAAATGCATGCCGAACGATGTTCTAATGACTTGAAATCACTCGAAAACACCCTAATTATTATTATTGAGGTGTATGAGGAGACGTAACGTCATTCAGACATGTGGTTTACGCGACACGACTGCATATATGTTTTTTAGGTGCTCAGTGCGCTTGAAAAGTGCGCGTGGGGTGGTCGAAACTGGCTGAATGACCTTGGAATGCTATTAAATCCAACGACAAAAAAGGGTGGGTGAATTGTGAAGTGGTTGGTCATACGACACATCAATCGGAGGTGTTGTGTGACTGCGCTGGCCGAAAACGCACTCTACGTGTCTTAAATGGCCAAAACATGCGTTTAACGGTCAAATGCATGCCGAACGACATTAGAATGACTTGAAATCACACGAAAAGACCCTAATTATTATTTGTGAGGTGTACGAAGAGACGTTACATCATTCGAATGTGTGGTTTGTGCGGCACGACTGTATATGTGTTTTTTAGGTGCTCGACTCGCTTAAAAAGCGCGCATGGGGTGGTCGAAATTGGCCGAACGACCTCGGAATGCCATGAAATCGGACGAAAACAAAGGGTTGGTGAATTGTGAAATGGTCGGCCAGACAACACATCAATCGAAGGTTTTGTTTGACTGCGCTAGCCGAAAATGCACTCAGCGTGTCGTAAATGGCCAAAACAAGTGTTTAAAGGTCAAATGCATGCCGAACGACATCAGAATGACTTAAAATCACACGAAAACACCATAATTATTATTTGTGAGGCGTATGAGGAGGCATCATGTCATTCGGACGTGCGGTTTGCGCGGCACAGCTGAATATGTGTTTTTTAGGTGTTTGACGCGCTTGAAAAGCCCGCGTGGGGCGGTCGAAACCAGCCGAACGACCTCAGAATGCCATGAAATCAGACGACTACAAAGGGTGGGTGAATTTTCAAATGTTCAACTAGACGACACATCAATCAGAGGTGTCCTGTGACCGCGCTGGCCAAAAACGCACTCCGCCTGTCGTAAATGGCCAAAACATGCGTTTAACGGTCAAATACATGAAGAACAACATCATAATGACTTGAAATCAAACGAAAACACCCTAATTATTATTCATGAGGTGTACGAGGAGACGCCACATCATTAGGACGCGTGGTTTGCGCGGCACGACAACATATGTGTTTTTTAGTTGCTCGACGTGCTTGAAAAGCGCGCGTGGGGTGGTCGAAACCGACCGGACGACCTCCGAATGTCATGAAATCGGACGACAACAAATGATGGGTGAATTGTGAAATGGTCGGCTAGACGACATGTCAATCGGAGGTGTCGTGTGACCGCGCTGTCTGAAAATGCACTCTGTGTGTCGTAAATAGCCAAAACATGCGTTTAATAGTTAAATGCATGCCGAACGACATCAGAATGACTTGAAATCACATGAGAACACCCTAATTATTATTCGTGAGGTGTGTGAGGAGACGACACATCATTCAAATGCACGGTTTGCGAAGCACTACTGTATATGTGTTTTTTAGGTGCTCGGATTGCTTGAAAAGCACGCGTGGGGTGGTCAAAACCAGCCGAACAACCTCGGAATGCCATGATATCAGATGACAACAAATATTTTTTAAATTGTGAAATGGTCGGCTAGACGGCACGTCAATTGGAGGTGTTGTGTGACCACGCTGGCCGAAAACTCACTCTGTGTTTCGTAAATGGCCAAAACATGTGTTTAACAGTCAAATGCATGCCGAACGACATCGGAAGGACTTGAAATCACACGAAAACACCCTAATTATTATTCGTGATGTGTAAAAGGATATGGCACGTCATTCAGACGCGCAGTTTGCGCGGCATGACTGCATATGTGTTTTTTTGGTGCTCGGTGCGCTTGAAAAGTGCGCATGGGGTGGTCGAAACCGGCCGAACGACCTCAGAATGCCATAAAATAGGACGACAACAAAGGGTTAGTGAATTGTGAAATGATCGGCTAGATGGCACATCAATCGGAGGTGTGGAGTGACCGTGCTAGCCGAAAACACACTCCTCGTGTCGTAAATGGCCAAAACATGTGTTTAACAGTCAAATACATGCCAAACGACATCAGAATAACTTGAAATCACACGATAACACCCTAATTATTATTCTTGAGGTGTACGAGGAGACAGTACATCATTCGGATGTGCGGTTTGTGCGGAACGGCTGAATATGTGTTTTTTAGGTGTTCGGCTCGCTTGAAAAACGCATGTGGGGTGGTCAAAACCCGCCGAACGACCTTGGAATGCCATGAAATCGAACGACTACAAAGGGTGGGTGAATTTTGAAATGTTTGGCCAGAAAGCACGTCAGTCGGAGGTGCCGTGTGAACGTGCTGGCCGAAAATGCACTCCGTGTATCGTAAATGACCAAAACATGCGTTTAATGGACAAATGCATGACGAACGAAATCATAATGACTTGAAATCACATGAAAACACCCTAATTATTATTTTTGAGGTGTACTAATAGACAAAACATCATTTGGACGTGCAGTTTGCGAGGCACAACTGCATATGTGTTTTTTAGGTGCTTGGCTTGCTTGAAAAGCGTGCATGGGGTGGTCGAAACCAGATGAACGACCTCAACATGCACTAAAATCAGACAAAAACAGAGGTTGGGTGAATTTTGAAATTTTTGGCTAGACGGCACGTCAATCGGAGGTGTTGTGTGACTGCGCTGGCCGAAAACGCACTCTGTGTGTCGCAAATGGCCAAAACATGCATTTAACGGTCAAATACATGCCGAACGACATCAGAATGACCTAAAATCACACTAAAACACCCTAATTATTATTCTTGAGGTGTACAAGGAGACGGAATGTCATTCGGACTCGCGGGTTTCATGGAACGACTGCATATGTGTTCTTTAGGTGCTCGGCGCGCTTGAAAAGTGCGCGTGGGGTGGTCAAAACTGGCCGAACTTCCTCAGAATGCCATGAATTTGAATGAAAACAAAGGGTTGGTGTATTGTGAAATGTTCGGTCAGACGTCATGTCAATCAGAGGTGTCGTGTGCCCGCGCAGGCCGAAAACGCACTCCGCGTGTCGTAAATGGACAAAACATGTGTTTAACGGTGAAATGCATGCCGAATGACATCAGAATGACTTGAAATCACATAAGAACACCCTAATTATTATTTTTGATGTGTACGAGGAGACAACACGTCATTCAGACGCGTGGTTTGTGTGTCATGGTTGAATATGTGTTTTTTTAGGTGCTCAGCGCGCTTGAAAAGCGCGCGTGGGGTGGTCGAAACTAGCCGAACAACCTCTGAATGCCATTAAATCGGACGACAACAAAGGGTGAGTGAATTTTGAAATGGTCGGCTAGACCAAACGTCAATCGGAGGTGTCATGCGACCAGGCTGGACAAAAACATACTCCGCGTGTCGTAAATGGCCAAAACATGCGTTTAACAGTCAAGTGCATGCCGAATGACATCGAAATGACTTGAAATCAGATGAAAACACCCTAATTATTATTCTTGAGGTGTACGAGGAGAATACACATCATTAGAACAAGTGGTTTTCATGGAACAGATGAATATGTGTTTTTTAGGTGTTCAGCTCGCTTGAAAAGCGCATGTGGGGTGGTCGAAACCGGCCAAACGACCTCAGAATGCCATGAAATCGGATTAAAACAAAGGGTGGGTGAATTGTGAAATGGTCGGCCAGACGACACATCAATCGGCGGTGTCATGTGACCTCGCTAGCCAAAAATGCACTCCATGTGTCGTAAATGGACAAAACACGTGTTTAATGGTCAAATGCATGTCGAATGACATCGGAATGACTTGATGTAACATCCCCAACCCAAAAGCCACTGAACTGGTGCTCCAAGCCGAGTGGTTACATGAACTTAAGCGGGCCTCCTCGTACGCCAAATGCTGCCGACTAGTAGCGGGGGTCTATGTAGTCAAGTGGGGAGACAATGCCCCCTATTTATCAGAGTAAGCCACAACAGAATAACTAAATATAGGAAAACCATAACCAATAAACAAGGAACATGTATAACAACATTTCCAATAGTAAACATGCCATGTCATGCTACAAGTACAAAAGTGAACAAGAGCCCAAAATAAAGACTAAGGGAAAAATCCCCAAAATAGTCCCGACTCCATGTCCAGATCCTTCACCAAGTGCTACCCATGCCACTCACTATCTAGCAAGGACCCTTTCCCTTCTCCTGACCTACAAACATGAAGTCTACTCGAGTACCCAATGGTTGTCCGAGTAGGGTGTGAGTACAACTCAGTAGGCCACCACCAATGGTGTCTACAAAATATCCAGTATAAACAGGAAGTGCATGCAAAAGTGGTATGAATGATAAATGCCAAGTAATTAATTATGGTTCCATTAACAATTTCAAAGAAAAGCCATTACCACTTCTATTACCATTAATTTCACTTCTATTACCATTCATCATGTTACATGGGTATAAGGCCAACAAGCACATGCAAGAGGGTAAACACAATGTTATCCTATCTCACTAGGACTAACCCCTCATAGCAACCATATCCTCACCTTGAAGCCTCGATCTGGGTGGATGCAACCGTTAGGAGAATAGATCCTCAGTCCCCTTTCCTAACCCATGCATTTTGGGAGAAGTTTAGAACCTCAGTCTTCACTCAACCCATGGGCGTAGATCCTCATGTCATACCCCACTCTACGAAGCCATGTGCACATGCTTATATATAAGTAACCATCAACCATCCAAACCATTTCCCTTCGTAAAACACTATTCACAACAACCCACATGGGAAACCACCTCATGCCTTAACCCATTAACACATTTCCATTTCACATCATTTAACCATTCACTCAATTCCCATGTGTTATGCCTATCTCGCTAAGCATTCAATATTAAACCCATAATATATCCCATTATGGTCTTTATACAGTTTACACATTAACCCATTTAACTCGTTCATCATTTCCATGAATCAACCATTCATCCATTTCAATTAACCCTTTGGTTATTACCAAGTCTAGGTGAATCACCTAACTTCTATTCCAAGTTCAACCAATCATGCCAATATGTTTATCAAGGGCTCTACAATTCACTACAACAAGTCACTTGTTTAATGTCAATCCCTAAACCCGGGAAAAGCCGGAACATCCCATGGATGGCCCAATTAGGTCAAGTCAATCCCAACACATCCCATGGGGATCGTGAGAGTTCCCATTTTCCATTTTAAACATCATTAAAACCAAACATTCCAACATTATTTAAAACCTAACCAAGGGAAATAAGAACACAAGTAAACATGCACAAAAACCCTAAATAACCATGGGATATAAATTGTAGACCACCTACCTTGAAACCGTGGTTGAAATCACTCCCTATCGAGTCCTTAGACCTTGATCCAACCAACATTTGAAGATTCAACCTAAAACTCACCCAAAAGATAGGGTTTTAGAGCTTCGGAATGAGATGGAGAGAAGGTACTAACCCTAAACCAAAAAGAGAAGCAAGGATGGATTTAGCCTTACCTGGAGCTTTGATTTGCAACCAACGGCACCGAAAACGCCTTATAATTGAAGGAGTTTGATCTCTTGAAGTCCTTGGGAGGTTTGGTTTATGCCTAAGGTGAAGAGAGGAGGAAGAGAGGAAAATCCCAAGTGGGGTTTAAAAAGCCCGGAGTGGAAATTTTGTAAATTTTCCCAACTTTAAGTTGCCGCATGGTTTGTCCACATGGTTTGGGAAACCGTGCCCAAACCATTTGCATGACACTGCCCGGAGGAGGACGAGTCACACAGTTTAGCCGCACGGTTTGGAAAACCGTGTGCAAACTGTGTGCTCGCTTCTGTCCATAGGGGAAAGGGTTGAACGGTTTCGCCTGGGTAGGCCACACGGTTTGGCTGACCGTGCGCAGGTCATGCGCCTTGGTCTGCTTTGCCCAGACTTCCCTTTTTTCATGCCCCGAGTCCCTGGAACACCCTCAAGGCCTCTCACACTTTTAAGAAACCTTTTAAAGTCCCAAAATCAAGTGTTTAACCTAGAACACAACAAAAACACACCTTTCCAAAAACTGGGATCTTACAAACTCCCCACCTTATAACAGCTCATCCTTGAGCCGAGGTTCCAGACCTCATTTATCCATCGAATAGAAGAGTTCGGGCCACTGAGCCCATATATCTGATTCCCGCTCCCAAGTTTCTTCCTAAACCTTCCCATGCTGCCATAGTACTCGCACTAATGGCATAACCTTGCCTCGCAAGACCTTTTCACTATGATCTGCCACACGAACCGGATGCTCCTCAAAGGACGCATCAACCTCAAGCTCCAAATCCTCAACATAAACCACGTGAGATGGTTCAGGGTGATACCATCGAAGCTGCAACACATGAAAAACATCATGCATCCCACCATACAACTACAAAAGATCCAACCAATAAGCCATTGGTCTGATCCTCTTCACAATCTCGAAAGGTCCCACATACCTGGGCGCCAACTTACCCTGCTTCTGAATCCGTCGGTGACCCAACCTTGGCGACACCCGAAGGAATACTTTATCACCCACCCTAAACTCGAGAGGTCTACACCTCCGATCTGCATACGACTTCTACCTACTCTGAGCCGTATCCATTCGCTTCCTGATCAACTGAACTCTCTCTGAAGTCTCATGCACGAGACTCGGCCCCAACAACTCAAATTCACCAGCCTCTAGACAACACAACTGAGATCTACATGCTCTCCCATAAAGCACCTCAAATGGTTCCATCTGAATTATAGCCTGAAAACTGTTTTTATAGGAAAACTCAACCAATGATAGGTGCTTCTCCCATGAACCACCAAAGTCCAAGACACAAGCTCTTAACATGTCTTCCAACACTTGGATCGTATGTTCTGACTGCCCATCCATCTACGGGTGGAAAGTCGTACTCAAAAACACCTGCATACCAAGAACCTTCTACATCCCTTGCCAGAATCACGATATGAAACGTGGATCTCGATCCGAAACTATGGTCCATGGAACACCGTGCAACTGCACTATTTCCTAAACATATAGCTCACCCAACTGATCAATGGTATAGGTCTCCTGAATCGGTAATAAATGAGCCACTTTCGTTAACTAGTCCACAACCACACAGATTGCCTCATTCTTCCATGGCATCCTCAGAAGCCCCATGACAAAATCCATCATTACATCATCCCACTTCCATTCCAGGATGGGAAATGGATGCCACAAACCACCTGGGTGTTGATGCTCGATCTTCATCTGCTGATAGGTAAGACATTGTGCCACAAAGCCCACAACTTTCTTCTTCATTCTAGGCCCCCAAAAATGACTTCGGAGATCACGGTACATCTTGGTCAGACCAAGATGTACTGCCCACTTCGATGCATGGAACTCATGCATCAACTCTTCCTGCTTACATTCTGGCACAACCACACGATCACGAATGCAAACAACACTATCCTCACCGATGGACTAGCCAGAAGGTAGCTCCCCACCTTTAAGATTTTCCTTCATGGTAAAACACTCAGGTCATCATGCTGAATTTCCTTAACTTGACTCAAGATCGTCGACTCCATCGTTAAGGAAGCAAGAGTGACCTGACCATTCTCCTCCTGCACCTCTAGGTGCATCTCTACAAACAAGGCCATCACCTTCCACTCGGTGCTGGACTCCTGAACCACCTGATTCTGAACCTTCATGCTCAGAGCATCATCAACACTGTTTCCCTTTCCTGGCATGAAAACCAACTCAAAGTCAAAATACTGGAGATATTCAACCCATATTCGCTGTCGAAGATTCAGATCCCGCTGTGAGAAGATGTACTTTAAACTCTTATGGTCGATAAACATAGTAAACCGTTATCCCAACAAATAGTGCCTCCAATACTTCAAGGAATACACTACTGAATCCAACTCAATATCATGAGTGGGATAGTTCTACTCATGGGGTCTTAACTGCCTTGACCCATAAGCCACAACCTGCTCATTTTGCATCAACACAGCCCCAAGTCTGATTCTGGATGCATCACAAAACATGACGTACTTCTTACCTGACTCAGGTAAGATCAAGATAGGTTCGGTCTTCAACCACTTATTCAACTCTTGAAAGGCATTCTCACAAGACTCAGACCACTTTAACCTGATTCCTTTCTTGGTTAATCCCAAGAGTGGTGTTTCCAAGCGAGAGAAATCCTGAATGAACCTTCAATAATACCCGGCCAAACCCAGAAAACTCCGAACATCCGAAAAATTCCTGGGCTGCTCCCAAGATACAACTTCCTACACTTTCTATGGATACACTGACATGCCTACCTCCGAGATGATGTGACCCAGAAAATGCACCTCACCTATCCAGAATTGACACTTCGATAGCTTGGAATATAGCCGGTTCTCTCTTAGCATACCCAAGATGATGTCAAGATGTTGGGCATGATCGTCATGAGTTTTTGAGTACACTAAGATATATTCAACAAATACAACCACAAACTGATCTAGATAGGGATGAAAAATCTAGTTCATCAAATCCATAAACACTGTTGGTGCATTGGTCAAGCCGAAAGGCATTACCACAAACTCAAACAACCCGTACCGACTCTAAAAAGATGTATGCGGTATGTCAGAAGGCCTCACCCTCAACTGGTGATAACCCGACCTCAGATCGATCTTAGAAAACACCGATACACCCCTCAACTAGTCAAACAGGTCATCTATTATAGGAAGAGGGTACCAGTTTTTCACCGTCATCTGATTCAACTTCCGATAGTCAACACATAGTCTTAACGACCCATCGTCCTTCTTTGAAAAAAGCACAAGAGACCCCCAAGGAGACGTACTAGGATGGATAAACCCCTTACACTCCAACTCCTCAAGCTGAACCTTTAGTTCCTGGAGTTCTTCCGGTGTCATTCGGTATGGCATAATAGAAACTGTCTCCGCTTCCGGCAACAACTCGATTGTGAAATCAAGATCCCTCTTGGGTGGTAACCCTGTGAAATCCTCAGGAAACACGTCCTAAAATTGATCCACCATAGGAGGGAAAATAGACCACTTCCCTATTTCATCATCATCAAGCATGAGACACACCACTTGAGCCGTGATTCCACTCACTAGCTGACCAATCGGTCCTGCAAGACCTACTCGAACATTCCACTCACCACGGTGGACATAAGCGTCACCCTCAAGCGACCTGAACGATACCCTACGATGATAAAAATCTATGTGTGCCCGATAAAATTCCAACCAGTCCATTCCCAAGATTAGGTCAAACCCTGAAATCTCAAGAATGAAAAAGTCTTACAGAAAATGATACCCGCTAACTTCCAAGTCATATCCCTTGCACTGCTTGATATTCTCAACCCACACCCCTAACGGAGTGTCAATTGACATAACTCCACACACCCCTTTCATAGGTAAACCTAGAACTACCACAAATTGAGAAGAGATAAAAGAGTGTGTGGCACCTGTGTCAAACAACGCACTAGAAAAAGTAGATGCTACAAGGATTGTACCTCAAACAATCGATGGTCCAGACTCACCTTCACTAAGCGCAAACTGAACTGCCTGAAGCTGATCTACCCCTCTACCCTAGGCTCCAGCCTGAATACTCTACGCCACACTACCCTGCTAGCATGAGCGATCTTGCCTTGGAGTTCCACGTCCACTGCCCCTGCCAGTACGGACTGTGGAGCTCCAACTTCCAGCCTGATATGGGGCAACTGATCCCCTTCCCGTATCGGGTACCTACTTCCCACCGTCATACTCACGCACCTATCGTGGGTTCCTGCAGAACCTCTGCACATGTCCCATCTTGCTGCATGAACAGCACTCAACTGGAGGTCGAGGGCACTGACCACGCACATGCCCCGGCCTACCGCACTGATAGCAGAACACCTGATTCCCACTCTGAGAGGCTGACCCTATCTTCCGTCCACTTTGTACACTACCGCCAAGCTGTGATCTCTCATGTCGTCGCTTCTGAACCTCAGTAGCTGCACCGCTCGTCTGCCCCACCGGCACCACAAGCCCACTACCCGAAGCTCCCTTCAGGTTTCCTTCTGAAATCAGTGCCTGATCTACTACCTCTGCAAACCGCTTCAAGCGGAAGATATTTACTTGAGATCTAATCTCATGTCTCAGAACATCCTGGAATCTCTTTTCCACTACTGCCTCATCCCCTGCTAACACTGGGAAAAACCGTCTCAAATCAGTGAAGCGACCAACATAGTCCATCACCGACAGCGATCCCTGAGTCAGGCTCATAAATTCTGAAGCCTGCTCCTACCTCAAAGTCTCTGGGTATAAATTCTCCAGAAACATTTCCTGAAAAATCTTCCACAACATTCTCTCAGCCTACTCGATTTGAGCCTAAATGTCCCACCAACACCTATCCTGGCCTCGCAACATATAAGTAGCTAGCTTTACCCTCTTCTTGACAGGGGTCTCTAGATGATCCAGTATCGTCTGGACAAACTCTAACCAGAACTCTGCTACCTCTGGCCCACCCTCTCCGGTGAAGGTCGGAGGGTGTTATATCTAGAATTCCCTGGTCAGCTCAAACATACTCGGTGCACCCCTGCCTAAGTCTCAATCCATCATCTGCATAAGGCAAGTCAAGTTCCCTTAGAACTGGTCTTCTCCACCTTCATTGATCACCACATTTTCTTGCCCCTCTACTGCAGGTGTGTTCTCAGAAACATCCTCTCGTTGCCCAAATGGTACCCAACGTCGTGGTGGCATTTCTCTACATTTCCAGGCACGAGATTCAGCACACATACCACATAACTTTCATGAGTCCATCACAAAATACTCCTTACTAGCCACAACAACCCAAAAACATTTTCCAATTTTATTTCAAACCCTTATACTTCATTAACATCATTTACTGATTTGTTTCATTTCATTCTTCACATTAATTCTTGTTTTCATGAAATGCATAATGCACCCTACTTTCCTGCCTCATGCACCCATCCCATGTGTGTGCCTAATTGAATGCATGTCACCTATCTCTATAGGTTCCTACAATGATGCATGAATGAAAACCCTCATGTCATTAAGTCCATGAGCCAAGTATCATAAAACAGCCATATCAAACCACATGTGCATCACCCAACGGTGAAATATCATCAACTGTAACAACTCATAACCAAGAACAACATCTCCCACCAAGGGTGACTTGGGTTTCCCCCATACCTGGGTTAGCTACTCCCAAGAACGATCTCATTACCAAGGTCTGACACCTCTTAACCCTTGGCTACCAATCCCAAATAACAAGACCTCAAAGAAGGAAAAGAAAAACATCCTCTGATGCCACTTTGTAACGTCCCGAACCCAGAAGCCACTGAACCAGTGCTCCAAGTTGGGTGGTTACATGACCTTAAGCACGCCTCCCTATATGCCAAAGGCTGCCGACTAGCAGCGGGGGTCTATGTAGTCAAGTGGGGAGACTATACCCCCTATTTATCAGAGTAAGACACAACAGAATAACCAAATAGCAGAAAACCATAACCAATAAACAAGGAACATGTATAACAACATTTCCAATAGTAAATATTCCATGTCATGCTATAAGTTCAAAAGTGAAAAAGAGCCCAAAATAAAGTTAACAGGCAAAATCTACAAAATATTCCTGACTCCAAGTTTGGATCCTCCACCAAGTGCTACCCATGCCACTCACTATCTAGAAAGGACCCTTTCCCTTCTCCTGACCTTCAAACATGAAGTCTACTCTGGTACCCAACAGCGGCCCGAGCAGGGTGTGAGTACAAATCAGTAGGCCACCACCAACGGTGTCTACAAAATATCCAGTATAAACAGTTAGTGCATGAAAAAGGGGTATGAATGATAAATTCCATGTAATTAATTATGGTTCCATTAACAATTTCAAAGAAAATCCATTACCACTTCTATTACCATTCATTTCACAACAATTACCATTACTTACCATTTCATCACATTTCCATGGGTTAATCACATTCATCATGTTACATGGGTCTAAGGCCAACAATCACATGCAAGAGGGTAAACACAATGTTATCCTATCTCACTTGGACTAACCCCTCATAGCAACCATATCCTCACCTCAAAGCCTCAGTCTAGGTGGATGCAACTGTTAGGAAAATAGATCCTCAGTCCCCTTTCCTAACCCGTGCATTTAGGGTGGAGTTTAGAAACTCAGTCTTCACTCGACCCATGGGTGTAGATCCTCATGTCATACCCCACTCTATGAAGCCATGTGAACATGCTTATATATAAGTGACCATCAAACATCCAAACCATTGCCATTCGGTAAACACTATTCACAACAACCCACATGGGAAACCACCTCATTCCTTAACCCATTAACACATTACCATTTCACATCATTTAACCATTCATCCAATTCCCATGTGTTATGCCTATCTCACTAAGAATTCAACATTAAACCCATAATCTATCCCATTATGGTCTTTAATCAGTTTACACATTAACCCATTTAACTCGTTCATCATTTCCATGAATCAACCATTCATCCATTTCAATTAACCCTTTGGTTATTACCAAGTCTAGGTGCATCACCTAACTTCTATTCCAAGTTCAACAAATCATTCCAACATGTTTATCAAGGGATCTACAATTCACTACAACAAGTCACTTGTTTAATGTCAATCCCTAAACCTGGGAAAATCCGGTACATCCCATGGATGGCCCAATTAGGTCAAGTCAATCCCAACACATCCCACGGGGATCATGAGGGTTCCCATTTTCCATTTTAAACATCATTAAAACCAAGCATGCCAAGCTTATTAAAAACCTAACCAAGGGAAACAAGAACACAAGTAAACATGCACAAAAACCCTAAATAACCATGGGATATAACTTGTAGACACCTACCTCGAAACCACAGTTGAACACACTCCCTATCAAGTCCTTAGACCTCGATCCAACCAACCTTTGAAGCTTCAACCTAAAACTCACCCAAAAGATAGGGTTTTAGAGCTTCAGAACAAGAAGGAGAGGGTATTAACCCTAAACCAAAAAGAGAAGCAAGGATGGGGTTAGCCTTACCCGGAGCTTCGATCTACAACCAACAGCACAAAAAACGCCTTATAATCAAAGGATTTTGATCTCTTGAAGTCCTTGGGAGGTTTGTTTTGTGCCTAAGGTTAAGAGAGGAGGAAGTGAGGAAAATCCTGAGTGGGGTTTAAAAAGCCCGGAGTGGAAATTTTGTAAATTTTACCAACATTAAGTGGTCGCACGGTTTGTCCACACGGTTTGAAAAACCGTGTGCAAACCATACGCATGACACTTCATATAGGATGGGGAGTCGCACGGTTTAGCCGCACGGTTTTGGAAAACCGTGTGCAAACCGTGCGCTCGCTTTTGTCCATAGGGGAAAGGGTCGCACAGTTTTGCCTGGGCAGGTTGCACGGTTTGGTTGACCGTGCGCAGGCCATACTCCTTGGTCTGATTTGCCTAGACTTCCCTTCTTTCGTTCCCCGAGCCCCCGGAACACCCCCAAGGCCTCTCATACTTTCAAGAAACCTTTTAAAGTCCCAAAAGCAAGGTTTTAACCTAGAACACAACAAAAACATACCTTTCCAAAAACTGGTATCTTACACTTGAAATCACACAAAAACACCCTAATTATTATCCGTGAGGTGTATGAGGAGACAACACGTCATTCAGATGCGCGGTTTGCGCGGCACGGCTGAATATACATTTTTTAGTTGTTTAGCGCACTTGAAAAGCGTACATGGGGATGTCAAAACTGGACGAACGCATTAGGATTGTGTTGATACTTTAGGAAAACGATCCATGGGTCATTTTTGATGTGTACGAGTCAACCACTCCTCAATCCGAGGTGCTGTGTGGCCGGCACCACTCAAAGTGTCTCTCTTTTGTTTCAAAAGGACATCATTTTAAGTGAATACAACAACTGACATACGGAAAACGGAATAAATGCATTCGGATTCTATTGAAACTTTAGGAAAATGATCCATGGGTCATATGTGACGTGTACGAGTCAACCCTTCCTCAATCCAAGGGCCAGTGTGGCCGAAACCACTCAAAGTGTTTCTCTTTTGTTTTAAATGGACAATATTTTAAGTGAAAACAACAATTGGCATACTTTAAACGAACTAAACGCATTCAGATTGTGTTGATATTTTAGTATAATGATTCATGGGTCATTTTTTACATGTATGAATCAACCCCGACTCAATAAAAGGGTTGGTGTGGCTGCCACCACTCAAAATGTCTCTTTTTTGTTTAAAATGGACAAGATTTAATGTGAAAACAATAACTGACATATAGAAAACTGAAAAAATGCATTTGAATTCTGTTGAAACTTTAGGAAAACAATCCATGGGTCATTTTTGATGTATACGAGTCAAACCCATCTTAATCTGAGGTTTGGTGTAGCCGACACCACTCAAAGTGTCTCACATTTCTTTGAAATGGACAACATTTTAAGTGAAAACAACAACTTACATATGGAAAACAAACCAAGCACATTCGGATTCTGTTTATACTTTAGGAAAATGATCCATGGGTCATTTTTGACGTGTACGAGTCAAAACCACCTCAATCTAAGGCACGGTATGGACGGTACCACTCAAAGTGTCTTTATTTTGTTTAAAATGGATACGCTTTTAAGTAAAAACAACCAGCATACGGAAAACTGACCAAACACATTCATATTGTGTTGATACTTTATGAAAAAAATCCATGGGTCATTTTTGACGTGTACGAGTCAACCCCGCCTCAATCCGAGGCGCGGTGTGTCCGTAACCACTCAAAGTGTCTCTCTTTTGTTTCAAAAGGACATCATTTTAAGTGAATAAAACAACTGAAATTTACAATAATCAACGATAGTCGCAAACTCTTTTTCATGAGTTGGGTAGTTTCACTCATGGGGTCATAAGTGACGAGACTCCTAAGAAAATACCTTTTCACCATATATTATAAAAAATACAAGTTCAATGCAAAATGCATCACAAATAATTACATACCCAAATATGGGATCAGAAAAAAAAATTGGGATATGATCCAATATCAAACTTTTATTCAACTATAATAAGTATTTCTCAGACTATTCTTCCTATTATAATTTGATGGGGACATGGGGGTACTGTGCAGGGGTGAGTTGAATTACTTTTGGAAGAGTGGTTGTCATTTGAAGATTGAAATGGGTGTAAATAATGTTTGAGTTATTGAAACTATTATTAAGTCTACTGGATGATTGTTGTCATATGAAGATTGAAATAGGGAATTGTAGTAAATGACATGGTTGGAAGAGTTTGATGGTTATGTGTTTTTTTTTTGTGTTTTTTTAGGTGTTTTTATGCTGTTTTGAGTCTGTATGTGGTTTTTGTGATATTTTTTATGCAGGTGTATACTGGAGGGGCTACTGGAGGGCTGTTGTGAAATACTTCTGGAAAAACACATTACCAACAGTTTTAAACCGTTGGTATAACAGTTTTGGAAAAACTCTTTACCTACAGTTTTAAACCATTGGTATATCTATTCTGGAAAAACTCATTACCAATGGTTTTAAACCGTTAGTATAACAGTTCAGAAAATAGAAATTTTAAAACTATACCAACGGTTCTAAACCGTTGGTATAGTGTTTAGTATACAATATACCAACGGTTTTAGGAAACCGTTGGTAAAAAACATTTACAATCCATTATTGCCAACAGTTTGTAAAACTGTTGGGAATCCTCCAATTTCACTACCTTCCCCAACAGTTATACAAAAACCGTTGGTAATGGGCTACTACCACGCCTTACTTGCCAACGGTTTTCCAAACCGTTGGTATACTATATACCAACGGTTTGGCAGCCTTTACCAATGGTTTTCAACCGTTGGTAAAGCTTAATTTCTAGTAGTGAAAATTAATTAATTTAATTTTAGTCTATAAATTAAATTAATTAAAATTAATTTTGGTTAATAATTTTAATACCCAGATAAAATTAATTCTATTTAATTATTAAATTGAATTAAGTTCAATTAATTTAATTTTGTCATAAAAATTAAATTAACTAAATGATGGATAATTAATTAAATTATTTGAATTTATTAATTAATTTAATTTAATTTAGATAGCCCTCGTACTTAATTAATGCATTTTAATTTTATCGCGCTTTATTTTTCCTACCTACTGGTCTTGAGCATTGACCCATGTATGTTGCATTTTATTTATGTAATTATTTTAATTACGTGCGATGATTTTAATTAATTAAATAGATGGTTTGCACATCATCTTTATTTTTCGGTTAAAATGTATAGGGTCCTACGAGCCCAATATTTATATGATGTACATTTATACCTGAGTTCCCCTCACCTACGGGCGAGTAATTTTGTACTTCGAATGAAGATGGCGAGCGACATGGACCTCGCCATGACTACGCGGTGCGCATTGATCAAGACGATGCAAGACAACATGTGGACCTCACCAAGATGAGGCAGTACTCCAAGACATGACGTGGACCCTTCCAAGATAGGGCGATACTCCAGATTATAAAGTATACATAAAAGATGAGGGAAATTTGCATCAAGAGTCAATCTCTGACTCAGTTACGATGAACTTAGGTCGTTTAGATGCTCAAAACCAGTAGGGTAATAGTTTTCCTTTATGCGTTTATTTATTATTTTATACATTTTAGAACAGCAGGATAATACATAAAATAATAGATAATAAAATTCATAAAGAAGCGGTGTATATTTTTTTATTAAAGTTCAGTTGTGAGAATGACAACATAGATGAACAAGTTTAATATAAATGGATCACATTAATTGAGAGAGAACCAATAAAACCCTCAAAGAAAATATTAAGTCACAAACAGCCTTCCATCATTCAAGTTTGAACAAAACCTAGTGTTTGAGGTGCCGGTCATGCCTTAGTTGAGGGTGCCTCTTACTACCAGGGAGTTCTTATTCGTGTGGTGGGTCGAATTAACTAAAATTATAGCAAATAAATATCCTTATCTATCTTGTTTTAATTTTAGAGGCAAGCATTGAGTAAATCAATAAATGATTTTGAAGTTGGGACTTCACTCAACAGATCAAGAAATTGCGAGTTAATGAGTTTGGCCAGCCAAAAGCCTACCTTGGACCCTCCAAGTAGTGGCGTAGCCATAGCTTGTAGACTATGAGGGTGGTTCAGGGATCATTGACACTAGAAAACTCAAGAGTATTCTGATTCTAGTACAGAGGGTTCCTAGAATTTGAAAAATTAGTGGGTGACATTTAATGATTAAATAATCAGTAATGTCACACTAGGTAATCACATAAAAGTACAATCTGCTAAAGTATATATGTAGAGAATGGAAAGTAATACCACAATGAAACTATAATAAATATTGGACAAAGTCAATTTCCAAATAAGCATGAAATTCCAATTTTAGTATAGGCGCTTGTGTACATCACTACCATAATGGAAATTCAAGGTGCTTGTGTCCCAACCTATTAAGCCACCTCAAGAAGTGAGGGTGTAAAACTGCTTACAAGAGACACATGAATCAAGAATTTGATGGTTATATCATAATGATATCATCAATGTATGATGTTAGTTGTGAATGCTACATCATGACATAGATGATGTTTCATGTAGTCTCATCTCCAAGAAGTTTACAAGGAGAAAGTGAAGAAAGATTTTAATGTGATGATTACACTTGGTTTGTATAAATAGAAAGATAGTTCAAAATCTTTCATCCCATTATTATACCTTTTACAACCAATTACTCTTGTTTCGTTTAAGGATACAAACGAATGGTATAGAGTAAGCGCTTCATTACCTTTAAGGTAACATTCTCCAAGTAATAAGAATATTAGAGATAACACCATCTTTTATTTTTATGGAGAATAAATTGAATGATAAGGAGAAAAGGCCTATGGAAAGTTATGCCAAAGGCACCTTTGTCATTCCCTTCAAAGAAAATTGGATGGTTAGTTAACAGGAGGTTATTTTCATCACATATTGAAATAAATTCATGGAAGTTTAAAAACTGAAATACAAGAAGTAAGTACCCACTTCTCATTTAGTTTATATTCATCAACTATATTAATGTTTCTAACATACTTTTTGGGTATTTAATATAATATGCCAATAACATATGTGTATTTAAATATAGTGACCAAGAAAGTATAGAAACATTACTAGAAGTAAAGTGTCTTCTCCAAGAAGCTGAGAAAGGGTGATTACTTCAGCGGTGAGAAACACATAACTTCTAATTGCCAAGTGATTGACTCAAAATGAACAATTTTTTGAGTATAACCAAAAACGTTTATCTCATGTTCCCATTTGGACATGATGAGACATTATTCTATGTTTTTGAATGAATTTTTTTTGTGGTAACATACTCAAAAAATAGTTCATTTATACTTGAATCAATGGAAATAGATGATGAATATAAAATGTAAGACCTACCCAGTGGTGGAAATATGATTCTTTGTCAAGTAAAACTAAGTGGAAATCAAGAAAATACCCAGTATGGTATTTAGGCTCAGCACAACTAAACACCTTTGGTATTGTTGACATATTTATCTGAGTCAAAGAAACCATTAGAAATAAAGGTATACCACAAAGATTCTAAAATGAGTTCAATAAAAGGAGTATGAACTATTCCAAAGAAAGAAATAGGTAAAGATAATTTATAAGATTCCTTTAAGTCATTAAGGAATGTACCATTGAAGTATAAGTTTGGTAAGAAGATATGAGTTGCTTCAGATCGGCATGCTGAAGAATATCTTGACCAAACAATCATCGATCATGATAATGTAGCATGGAGTAATTCCTAAATACATGTTACCTTATCTACATCACCATATTGATGTTCATAAGGAGGATCAATGGCAAGTATTACAAATTAACATTGATCAACAAAATGTAGCGTGGAGCAATTCCTAAATGCACATTTTATACATCAAAGTTATGATGTAAGTTGTATCAATGTTACAACCTGCCGAAACTTCCATTATATTTCAAGATGTGCTTTGCAAATAACAGAATAAACTCATAACCAATATGCCAAATAAAATGAAAAATGGATATCATACGAGTCGTAGTATGATGGAAATTCCATTATGTCATAGTACGTGTTTAGGATGGAAAGAGTTTGTTAGGATTTAAACAAACATGCATCAAGTTAAACACATTGTGCATCTTAGGTAATTATCCTAATAGTTTCTTTCGATATTAAATAAATCCCTAAGATAGAGAATATGTAATCAAGTATTAGACTACATTTCTATACAAGGGTGCACATCTATAGTAGAGATAGTGGTAGCTGAATTGACTTGGAATTAGTTAATGCTCGAGATGCTCAAATGGTTTCCATAGGAACAAGTTCCACAAGTACATGTGGAATAGGCATGTTCTAGAGACACATACTGTGTAGGAAGAATGAAACCATGGTGATGGTTTTATATTAATCAGGGCCAATGATAAATTATTCATTAAGAATAATAATTCCTATAAGTAAGTATTATATGGCAATAAACTAAAATTTGAAAGATTAATTAAAATTCAATAATCGATTCCATGTATTAAATTGAAAAGGGGCTTATAAATTGGATAATGTGGTGGGTATTCAAATGAAATGATACATGGATGGTACAAGTATGGTTCCAATAAATATCGATTGGTTATACCAAGTTGGTATGCCTAAATATATTAGAATTTTACTTGTCATAGCTAAACTTATAAGAACTTTTTATTGGTCATTGGATGTCAAGATCATCTTTTGTGGAAGGTGTCTATACGACGCAACCAGAAAGAGATGATGACATCAAATGATGCCAATAAGGGTAGAAAGTTACTGAAATATAGTTTTGGATTAAAGTAAGTGACAAGATCTTTGATCATTCATTATAAACAAATCTTTTCCTTGTGTATACCAAAGGTTAATGGGAGCACCAATGTTTTCCAACTGAAATATATTCGGCAACATTTGGAAAAAATATTTCGGTCTTAAAGTTAGATAAGATCAGGTTAAAAGAAATTATCCAATTATTGACTTAAATTAGAAACCTAATTTCTAGGGAATAGGATCTACTGAGGTAGATCCATAGGTTTCTTGGTCTTAGTCAATCTCGTACATATAGTGACATTGTATTAAAAAATAAAAGTTGTAACAATTCAAGTTCAAAATTGTTTCCAATCTCACATGGATTAATCTCTCCCAATTTACATGTCTGGAGCATGGGTAGAGATTAATGTTTTGAATTGATACCATATGATTTATAGATGGATCAATCACATATGCCGTAATATGTAAAATACTTGATACTTCCAAGATATAATTTCTTATAAGCAGTTATCAATTATTTCCAGGAGAACTGCAAGTAATAAAGTCAGAACTATCATCTTGTACTTCGCCAAGTACAAATGATATGTACCTGGAATATGGAGAAGAAGGTATACTAGTTTTTTTGGGACACAAACTAGTAATCCTTAGATCTAGTATTGCAGTTAGGAAAGGGATATTAGCGAGTAAAGCTCATAAAATCTTGTGGTAGCCATACCTACAAATACTGAGTATGTTGCATCTTCTAAGATAGCTAAGAAGTAGTTATAAATCGCAAATATTTGTTCCAATTATTGTATTCACACCTAGTGAGAAAATTATTATCATAATGTAAATTATGAAATTCTTACTAGCCATGTTGTCAATTTATGACAATGGAAAAAGTGATATACTTGGGGATACCATATCTTGAGAAGTTTTACTTCAGCAGATGATGTCACATATAGCAGATATGCCACACGGTGAAAACGTGGTAGGCCCAGCAGTTAAATCCATTACTCAACAGAAGCATGATATTTATAATGTGAGTATCTAACAAGTTTGGTTAGCAAGTTGGCTCTAGTGCAAGTGGGAGTGTTGAAATAGTGGGTGCCCTAGACCCAACTATGCATTACTTTTGATTACCATATCATGTGTACAGTTAGATATGCATGATGTTATCTTACCATTATAGTACAGACTTTTCTGCATCCACTATAATAATGGTAATTTACAAAGGTTAATTGTCATGTCCAGAGGTTATAGAAGATCCCAGGCTATAATGAGAAACTCGAGATATAATGATATTGATCTTAAATATATGTTCTATAGTCTAGATACATCTTACTGACTGGACATAGTAGATGTCTGACTATCAGGTTTTGGGGGCTCATAAGCATTGGGATTTCTTCTCATGAAGTTCGCACTTGGTGATCTCTAGTAGTGATATCATGAGGACTGACCCATCAATAGGAACACCACATGTTTTGGGTGTCATTGGTTGTTCCTATCTACGGATATGTGTATTGGTCTCCAGACTTGAGACCATTACCAATGTATATCATTTTATTATGTACTTTGATGCAAGATGAAAACCATGGCAGTGATGTCATAGAAAGGTAGTTTGTGTTGGGTGCGTCATTGGTGGTATGACATTGGATGAGTGGTCAAGAAAGGATTTGTCGCTTCCATGTTCAAGAATTTGTATATCTCAGGCATGATTGATCAAGATGGTGTCGCCTTCATAAGTCTTTGGCCAAAGTAGTAGAAAGGAAAATCCATTCAGATAGATCAACAAATAATAAATAAAGATAAGGATGATTACATAAGAGTGTGTCATGCTTTATGAGATATTTAATGACAAAGAGATTATAGTACACAGTCAGTTTTTGTAGGATGGTAGTCATTGATATGACTATCCTTACCTCTTTAGGGGCCATGATGGGTTGCTAGACTCCTCTCTTGGTCTGTGGATTTTATTCACTGCTATCTAGGTAAGGTCATAGAGGTCACACAAAATAGTGTATTCAAGAATCTGACCAATTCAGTTGAATAGGTATATGGACATAGTGGGCCATGCCACGTGATCCGAGCATTGTCCAAGTTATTGATCACCAAAATAATTAAATAGATTAATTAATATTCAAGTTACGAATATTTGGGATTGAATTTATTTAATTTATTTATGGGTTCAGTAAATACGAGAAAATATTAATCAAACATATATTAATTTAATATTCAAGGTTTGTTTAATATTAAGCAGGATAGCGAGTCGAGTTAAATGGCTCAGATTTTATCATGTAATATATTATATATATATTACAAGTATGTGATAAAATAATAAATAATATTGGCACAATTATGTTTTTCAAAATTATTTATTTAGTGAACGTTGAAATAAATGGGGGTCAGGGAACCCTACCCAGTATTTATCAACGTCACTATAAATTTAAGAGGAGGCTCTCTCTGATGGTGTGAAAATCACTATTCATTCATTTATGGAATGAAAGTTGAAAGACTCTATCTCCTACCACTCTCTAGAGAGAGAATCTCTTGATCTAAGAAGATTGGATCAAGATATCTCTCATGCATCAAAGGCTTCTTGATGTGGTGATCATCGGGACGTCGAAAGCTTCGTCGAATCACCACGCCTGCACCTAGAATTAGACGATCGACATTCCAGTAGATTGTTGGAGCATGTGTGGATGATATAGAGGGATCATGCTTTAGATCCTTCAAGTGATGATCTCCATCGACTAGTTTCAGTCGACCACGACTTCAGATTTAAAACGGGTTTGTTTTCATGTTTAGTTTTGTGCTCTTAATAATTTATGCGAGATCCTCGGACTTCTCTGGGGCTCGGATCTTTGGCGACGATAAGTTCTGTCATCACACTGACACAAAATTTTAAAATCCTCGGCCCACCGGCTTCCGCTGTGGGCCCCAAAACTTTACAACATATATGTGTTAGGCTGCTTTGAGATCATGGTAACTTTTATTCATCATATGGACCTTAAAAAAACCATTACCCTAAATTTATAAAGCTACATCATTCGTTATGTGAACCTTTATAAACCTCTCATATGTATAATTTTCCATTTATCCTTTCTCTAACATGGAGTTGAATAATTCACTAGAATCATTAATCCATGGTTACACCAAAACATGTACACTCAGTAAAAAACTACTACTACCTTTAGTTATCATATAATAACCAAAACATGTAATTTTGAATGATTCTCATCCAGAATTTACTCTTTTCCCTCTACATTCATTCCTGAGAATACCTCTCTTACTTAAGTGCAAACATGTTAGGCCAAGACCAAACAATTTACCTCAGCTCCAATCACATGATTTATCATCTTATTTCCTCCAACTTCTTTGATGAGGATATTATCCTCATTTGTTTATATTGAGTTCACTTCTGGATAGTACTTGGAATTCCTTTCATCTATATTCTTTATTTAGTATAATAAATCAAATCACCTTTAAGGCCAAGTCAGATTTCTCTCAAGGGTTACTCACAACAGATACCTCACCACCAAATTATCTAGAAGGGATAATAATAATAGAAGTGTTTATAAATATTACATAAACTTGGCATTAACATATTCAAGATGACTTCAAATCATGTTAAAATCATTCACATGATCATCCAAATATTTATATTTTGATAATATCATGTTGAAAAATATTTGCATAATGAACACATTGTTCATCATTATTGGACTCTCAATCATGTATTCCATAGTTTCCATTAACTCTACTAAGATATTCACATACCAAATATTGAAGGAGAGATTTCGATCCTAATACATTCGAATGAGGATAAGTGACTTTCTATCCAGCCTTTCCCATTATGCCTTTTTATGCCCCCTAGCTTGATTCATGTCAATGAAACTTATAGGTCCTTTTGAATGAGTTAATCCATCATATGATTTCTCTATAATCAAAAATATTTTTCATAGAATTTATCTATCCATACATTTTATCCTTTTGGAATTACACATTCTTATACAATAACTCCCACTGAATAAAAAAACGTCAAGAGAAGTAATATATACCTGAGTCTACTAATGAGTGTGAACTATTGAGTCTTGAGCCAGGATTTTATACCACTTTTGTAACGTCCTAAATCCGGATCCCCTCCACTGGTGCCCCGTACCCGGTTCTCCACATGACCTCAAGCGCGTTTCCCCGAACGCCAGAGGCTACTGACTAGCAGCGAGGGCCTTGGTGAGTTAGTGGGGATACTATGCCCTCATTTGGTAAGGTATACAAAGTAAGAAAATAACAATAGACAGTGGAAGTAGTAAACAATATGCATATTAGTAGAAACCAACAGCGAAAGCAATGTAAATATATATAACCATGATGAAAAAGATGTAGCAGGTACAAGTATCTAAGGAAAACAGCAAACACAACAACGTGCCGAAATACAACTGAAACCAAGTACAAAAGAAAAACAAAGTAAGCCCTTCATCATCGCGAGCCGCGGCTCGGTCCCATGCTCCCCAGCTCTTGGTGCAGTCAAGATCCTAAAGTAGAAGGGCGCTTTCCCTTATCTATACCTACACCAACATAGTCTTCTTGGGCCCAAAAGCATGGCCCAAACAGGGTGTGAGATACAATCCCAGTAGGCAATCACCCAAAGATCTGTGCCTAATAGTCAATGAATGCATGGTAGTAATAAAACAAGAAGCAGTAAACAGAAAAGCACAAGCAGCTACAATCCAAAGTTCTAGCAAACAAAGTGCACAAGTAAATAGTCAACAACAAGAAGAAAATAGGTAACCCTCTGGGTAGCTCTCACAGTCTAACCCATGTGGTTCAACCTCTAAGTACTAGCAACCCTCTGGGAGGCACACACAGTCTCACCCCTCTAGTTCAGCTATGTAAATTAAGTAGACTCTCTGGGGAAGCACTCACCATAAATTCCCCCTATAGTCTCGTATCGTGCTAAAGGCTCTCTGGGGAAGCACTCAACATCAATTCCCCCTGTGGCCCGCATCGTGCTAATGGATCTTTGGGGAAGCACTCAATGTAAATTCCCCCTATAGCCCACGTATCGTAATTAAAAGACACTCTGGAGAAGCCCTTCCATCAATTCTCCCTTTGGTCTACTACTCTAAGTTCTCACAGTCCAGAGTATAACTATACATTCTCAGCGCGTGTATATCGTCCAAGTAAACCTCAAGAACTACTTGGCTATCAACTAAGGCTCAACAGAAAAAGTAAAACAATAGTCGACAATCCTATAACTAGGCATGGAAAAGTAAACTGAGCACAAACAAAATACTCTAATCACAAGCAATAACCTCTACCAAAGAAATCAAGCAAAGCAAGCAAGAAACAAGGGCAAAACAGGAAACACACAATACCCCATTCATGGGTATTGGTAGAATTTGCACATAATACTCATCGAATTTCAACAGAAAGGAAAAAACCACCTACCTCAATCCTAGGAGATCGATATACGTGAACCTCGACGATAGATTTCCCTTAGAACGATGTAGATCTAAGAAAATGAACAAAACTTTCATCCCATGATAACTTGGAAACCAGGAGGAATCAAGAAACAAGGCTAAAGCAGACGGAAGAACTCACCGCTGTGATTCCAAGGCAACTGACCATGCTTGAATCGGAGAACAGATGGTGGGGCGGTCGTCCGTCGAAGATCCGGCTGTATGGTCACTCCCGGACGGTCGAAAACTGAAGAAGAAGATGAAAGAGGGGTTAGACGCGACCCCGATCTGTTTAATAAAAAAAGAAAGTACATGGTGTGTACTTTTGGAGTACACGGCGTGTACTTCAAATTTTTCGTACTCCGAAATAACCGGCCTCCACCTCAGCCTTACACACTGTGTGTGTGGCCCGGACACGGCCATCACACGGCTTTGAGCCGGGGAAAGAGTACACAGCGTGTACTTAGAAAGTACACGACGTGTACTTCTAAAATTTGAAGAAAATTCATTTTTCTCAAAAACTCCAGAAAAAAGGAAAACATACCTAAAAAGAGATCCGGGTTCTTACAAACTTCCCCCCTTAAAGAAATGTGTTCCCGAATTTCCCTAACAAGGCGGAGAAGGAGAAACCCCGAACAGCTCCGGCCACTACGATCGTACATCGGCCTCCCTCTCCCAGGTCTCGTCTTGTACTCGCCCGTGCTGCCATAGCACTCCTACCAGAGGAATAGACCACCCGCGGACAACCTTCATACTACGATCGACAATCCGGATAGGATGCTCCTCGAACGACGCATCCGCTTCAAGCTTGACTTCCTCGGGCTGAAAGACGTGAGATGGGTCTGAAAAGTAGCATCGGAGCTAAGAGACATGGAATATGTCGTGCATGAACCGATACCTCTGAGGTAGCTACAACCGATAGGAAACCGTCCCCACTCTCTCCAAGACCTCAAATGGCCCGACGTACAGCGGTGAAAGATTACCCTGTTTCCAAATCCTCTTGTGTCCCAACCTTGGTGTGACACGTAGGAAAACCTGATCACCGGCATTGAACTCCAGAAGTCGTCTCCACTGATCAGCATAAGACTTCTGTCGAGACTGCACTGTATCCATCCTCTTCCGAATCAGCTCTATCTGCTCTGAAGTCTCTTGAACAAGACGAGGTCCCAACAAAGCTGCCTCTCCTGCCTCCAGCCACTATAAGGGTGATCGGCATGGCCAACCGTACAAAGCCTCGTATGGCGCCATCTGAATGGTCACCTGAAAACTGTTATTGTAGGAGAACTCCACCAGAGGAATATGCTTCTCCCAAGAACCGCCAAAGTCAAGGATGCAAGCTCAGAGCATATCCTCAATCACCTGGATCATGCGCTCAGACTGGCCGTCAGTCTGGGGATGGAAAGATGTACTCAAAAGTACACGTGTACCCAAGGCCTTCTGAAGTCCCTACCAGAACCGAGATGTAAAGAGCCCATCTCTATCTAAAAAAATAGAGCGCGGAACTCCGTACAGATGAATGATCTCTCTAATGTAAAGTCATCCTAGATCATCGACACCGAAGGTTTCCTTGATTGGAAAGAAGTGATCAACCTTCGTAAGTCTATCGACGACAACCCAAACAACATCATTTCCCCGGGGTGATCTCGGCAACCCGGTCATGAAGTCCATCATAACATCGTTCCACTTCCACTCCGGAATGGGTAACTACTGTAAAAGGCATGCTGGTCGCTGATGCTCTGCTTTCACCTGCTAACAAGTAGAACATCTCAAGACAAAACCAGCAACATCCTTCTTCATACCAGGCCATCAGTATTGGCGATGAAGGTCCCGATACATCTTGGTGATTCCAGGATGAACTTCCCAAACAGAGGAATGGAAATCCCGCATCAGCTCCTCGCGTATGTCCTCTGGCACCCATACGCGTCCCTAGAAGCGCAAGATCTCATCCTCACCAACTGTCCATATAGGAAGAGGGTCCCCTCCTAACACACTCTCCCGCAGGACTAAGCCTTCTGAGTCTGATAGTTACCTCATCCATACCCGATCAAGTAGCGTGGAGGTAACAGCTACAGAAGATAGAAAAGTTTGTCCCCATCTGTCATGCACCTCCAGATGCATCTCAGAGAACAGATCCATCAGCTGCCACTCACTACTAGCCTCCTGAACTGCCTGAATCTAAGTTCTCCTTCTCAACGCATCCACCACAGTGTTTCCCTTTCCTGGCATATAGGTGATCTCGAAGTCAAAAGACCGAAGGTACTCGACCCACCTGTGCTACCTCAGATTCAGATCACACTGAGTGAAGATATACTTAAGACTCTTGTGGTCAGTGAAGACCACAAAGTGCTCTCCCAGAAGATAGTTTCTCCTACAGCGCAAGGAATGAAAAATAGCTGCCAACTCCAGATCATTCATAGGGTAGTTCGTCTCATGTGGCCTCAACTTCCGAGACCCATACACACAACTCCATCTCCTTGCATTAGAACAGCTCCCAGCCCGATACCTGAAGCATCACAGTAAATAGTGTAGCTCTTTCCTGGCTCTGGCAAGACTAGTATCGGTGCTGACGTCAACCTTCCTTTCATCTCCTGAAAGGCTGACTCAAAATAATATGACCATAAGAACTTCACCCCCTTCTTAGTCAAACCTATCAAAGGTGCTTCTAGACAAGAAAATTCTTGAATGAAGCATCTGTAGTATCCATCCAGCCCTAGGAAACTCCATACCTCAAAGACGTTCTTCGGCTACTCCCAGGAAACTACAGCTCTCACTTTCTCTAGGTCCACTAATACTCCTGCCTCTGAGATGACATGACCCAAGAAGTGAATCTGATCCATCCAGAAGTGGTACTTCGAGAGTTTAGCATAAAGTTGATGCTCTCTCAGTGTAATCAGAATGATCTCAAGATGTGTGTCATGGTCGTGTCGAGTGTGAGAGTACACCAAGATATCATCCACAAAGACCATGACAAAGGGGTCCAAGTAAGGATGGAACACTCAATTCATCAGTGCCATGAAAACTGCAGGCACGTTTGTGAGGCCGAACGACATGACTGTATACTCGTATAGACCATACCTTCTCCTGAAGGCTGTCAGAAGTATATCTGATGGTCTAACGCGCAAATGATGATAACCAGACCTCAAGTCGATCTTCGAGAACACCCGGGCCCCTTGAAGCTAATCAAAAAGGTCATCGATCCAAGGCAAGGGATATCGGTTCTTGAACGTCAACTGGTTCAGCATACGATAATCCACACAAAGCCGAAGGGTACTGTCTACCTTCTTCGCAAACAGAACAGGCGAACCCCAAGGAGAAGTACTGGGTCGAATGAAACCCTTAGCCTGTAGCTCCTCCAACTGCTTCTTGAGATCCTGCAAATCAGGTGTGGCCATCCTATATGGAGGAATGGACACCAGTGCCACTCTTGGAATGAGCTCAATAGAGAAGTCTACCTCACGCTCCAGAGGCAAACCCGAAAAGTCCTCTGGAAAGACATCCCTGAAGCGATCCACCACTGGAGGAAAGTCCAACTGTGGAGTCCCCTGATCATCCAAATAGAAGCTAGCAATCTAGGCTGTCACCCCTCCTAGCCCAAGATGCTCGAGTCCCGCCCGACTCGCTCGAACGTCCCATTCGCCTCTATGTAGAAAAGATTCACCCTCTAGTGAAACGAAACTCACTCTGCGGTGATAACATTCGAAGACTGCCCGAAAGGGAATCAACCAGTCCATGCCAAAGATGAAATCATAGCATCTCATCTCTTGGACATAGAGATCCCATAAGAAGTGATACCATGCAACCTCGAGGGGGCACTCTCTACACTAGTGTACACTAGATTTAATTGTCCCCAAGGGTGTGTCTAGTGTCAACGAGTCAGCAGAAGAAAAGATGCAGAGTCCAAGGCTCTCCACAACAGCAATAGAGATAAAGCTATGCGTAGCACCAGTATTGAAAAGGGCTGAAGATAAAACTGAGGCTACTAAAACCGTACCGCGAATAGTAGAAGGGCCGAGATCCTGCTTTTGATAAGTCTGCTCCACGGTGAAAGACTGGCCTGTACCGTGGCCCTGTGCCCCTGGCTGACCACTCTGAGCTGAACCGCCCTGCTGGTGCTGAGGAACTGGTGGCTGACCGCTACGACATCGACCTCCACCTTGGCCTGAATGGTCGGAAGAACTCCAGTTCCCTGACTGGTGAGAAGCTGGTGGGGCTGCTCCTGAACTAGGAGTCATGGAAGAACCCTGATCACCTGCTACTGGTGAGAAAACCTGGCAGAAACGCTGAAGGTGACCCATCTTGCCGCAAGATCGGCACTCCACTGGGTCCCTCTGGCACTGCGGCCTCGTGTGCCCTATCCGGCCACACTGGTAGCATGTCACCTGATCGCCTGATTATGCACCTCGCTTCCTCGAATCACCGCGCGTAGGCTCCCTACGGCGCTTCATGCTGTCATCTGAAGGGAAGCTAGCTCTGGAAGCAGGACCGCCCTGGCTCGCAGCTCTAAAGTCTCTCAGATTGTGTTCCACAATCAGTTCCTGGTTGACGATGGAAGTAATGGAAGTCAGCAAGAAGATGTTCACCTACGAGCGGATCTCCCCCCCCCCCCCCGAGCCCATCCTCAAACTTCCTCGCCAAGAACACCCCACTCCCATCCCGAAGGGGTGTAAAACGCTCTTGCTCAGTGAAACGAGAGGAATACTCCATGACAGATAGAGTACCCTTCTCTAAGCTCATGAACTCCCGGGCTCGATCGGCCCTCAGGGTCTCCGGGTAGAAGTAGTCGTAGAACATGTGCCAGAACTCCTCCCAAGTCATAGCCTGCTGCTGACCCACCTGTGAGATCATGTCCCACCACCTCTTGGCAGAGTCTCGGAGCATGTAGGTGGCGAGCTTGACCCGCCTCTCTAGAGGCATCTCCAGATGCTCGAATATAGTTAGCATGGCTTCCAGCCACGACTCTGCAGCCTGAGGCCCTCCCTCCCCCGAGAATGTGGGAGGATGCTGCTGCTGAAAGACCCGCGTCAAGTCTACCATAGACAAGGCAGGAGGCGGTGCTCCTTGGAAGGCTTGCATCATCCTCATGAAACCTTCCCTGAACTATGCACCAGCGCCTGCAACTGGTATGACAACCGGTGCCAAAGCTGGCTCGGCTGGGGGATCGACAGGAAGTCTTTGATCAACCATATCTGGCGTCTGATCACTACCCGACAACAGACGTATGACCAGAGGACGTCTCGGAGTCATAGCTCTGAAATATCAAAAGAACACCTTAGATCAAGAAAACAAGGATAGAGAAAAAAAGATCACAAATGGGAACAGGGAAGAAAAACACACAAGATTGGAAAATACGACTACACGGCGTGTATAAAACTACACGACATGTCTACTTAAGCCACTGACATTGGCGTGTACCCCTTCCCTACAAGTCGCGAACACCTCAAACTACACGGCGTGTACACGAAAACTATTCACCTGCTCGAGTCTCCTTACACGGTTAACCCACATGGTCCGACTCAACCCGAGACTACACGACGTGTTCAAATAAACACGCTGTGCACTAGACAAGGCTTTGGAGGCCGTGTTGTTAAGTACACGGCCGTCTACACGGCTGGACCTTACATGGCGTGCTTCGAACAATCACGGAGTGCATAGGTGAAGGCGACATCGTCCCGTGTTGTTCGTGACACGACAGGGTACTTGGGAAAGAGTACACGGCGTGTTCCAAACAAACACGGTATGTGGAAAAGAAGGTAACGTCGGCCCGTGTTGTTTGTGACACGGCCGGGTACCTGGACAGGACTACACGGCGTGTTCACTATGGACACGGCGTGTTCTACCCGAGCTTCCCCGACCCGTGTTGTTAGTGACACAACCGGGTACACGTCTCCAGACTCACACGGCGTGTACCAATGGTACACGGCGTGTTCCCAAAGTTACTCCCACGACACCGTGTTCTGCTCACACAGTCAGTTACATGGCCTTAAAACTACACGGAGTGTGCCCGAAAAGTACATGTCGTGAATTCTGGGTTTTTCTGGGTTGTAGCTCAGAAACTGCATAGAATTCCTGAAACACTAAAAACAAGGAAAAAAATTGCCAAATTCTGATCTGTGAGGGCCCATAACACCTCAAGAACCAAACTTCGGCGTTAACTTTAAGCAAAGAACAAAACAAACAGTTTTCTAACACAAAATCATAGAGTCTATCAAGCATCCATCACAACAGCATGCATAATTTACACAGAGCCTATCACAACAGCATGTAATCGCTAATGCACCCTAGATGGCATGGCAAGAATGCATGACATGTGATTTCTACGAGTGCCTATATGATGCATGAGATGGTATACCCTCATCTCATCGAGTTGTGATAGAAATAGAACCAAAATATCAAAACAATAATAGCACAAGCCATGTGAATCACTCTAGGTGAAATCAGGTCAACCATAAAATCTCAAAACCAGAAACTGCAATTAACGAGGTAGTATGGCTTTTCCCTGTACACGGGTTATCTACTCTCGAGCACAGCTTAATGCCAAGTACCGAATCCATCCTATCCCTGGCTAAGGTCTCCAAATAGGTAATCAAGAGAAAAGAACCCCTCTGATACCACTTTGTAACGTCCGGAATCCGGAGCCCCTCCACTGGTGCCCCGTACCCGGTTCGCCACATGACCTCAACCGCATTCCCCCGAACGCCAGAGGATGCCGACTAGCAGCAAGGGCCTTGGTGAGTCGGTGGGGAAACTATGCCCTCATTCGGTAAGGTATACAAAGTAAGAAAATAACAATAGACAGCATAAGCAGTAAACAATATGCATACCAGCAGAAACCAACAGCGAAAGAAATGAAAATATATATAACCATGATGACAAAGATGTAGCAGGTACAAGTATCTAAGGAAAACATCAAACAAAACAACGTGCTGAAATACAACTAAAACCAAGTACAAAGGAAAAAAAAAGTAATATCCCCAGTATCGCGAGCCGCGGCTCAGTCCCATGCTCCCCAGCTTCTGGTGCAGTCAAGATCCTGAAGTAGAAGGGCGCCTGCCCTTATCTATACCTACAACAACATAGTCTGCTTGGGCCCAAAATCATGGACCAAACAAGGTGTGAGATACAATCCCCATAGGCAATCACCCAAAGATCTGTGCCTAACAGTCAATGAATACATGGCAGTATCAAAACAAGAAGCACTAAATAGAAAAGCACAAGCAGCTACAATCCACAGTTCTAGCAAACAAAGTGCACAAGTAAATAGTCAACAAAAAGAAGAAAATAGGTAACCCTATGGGTAGCTCTCACAGTCTAACCCTTGTGGTTCAACCTCTAAGTACTAGAAACCCTCTGGGAGGCACACACAGTCTCACACCTCTGGTTCAGATATGTAAATTAAGCAGACTCTCTGGGGAAGCACTCACCTTCAATTCCCCTTATAGTCTCATATCGTGCTAAAGACTCTTTGAGGAAGCACTCAACGTCAATTCCCCCTGTGGCCCGTGTCGTGATAATGGCTCTTTGCGGAAGCACTCAACGTCAATTTCCACTATAGCCCATGTATCGTAATTAAAAGACACTCTGGAGAAGCCCTTCTGTCAATTCTCCCTTTGGTCTACTACTCTAGGTTCTCATAGTCCTAAGTATGACTAAACATGATCAGCACGTGTATATCGTCCAAGTAAACCTCAAGAACTACTTGGCTATCAACTAGGGCTCAACAGAAAAAGTAAAACAACAGTCCACAATCCTATAACTGGGCATGGAAAAGAAAACTGAGCATAAACAAAATACTCTAATCACAAGCAATAACCTCTACCAAAGCAATCAAGCAAAGCAGGCAAGCAACAAGGGAAAAACAGGAAACACGCAATACCCCGTTCACAGGTATTGGTGGAATTTGCACATAATACTTATCAACTTTCAACATAAAGGCACAAACCACCTACCTCGATCTTAGGATATCGATATATGTGAACCTCGATGACAGATTCCCCTTATAACGACATAGATCTGAGAAAACGCACAAAACTTTCATCCCACGATAACTTGGAAACCAGGAGGAATCAAGAAACAAGGCTAAAGTAGAAGGAAGAAATCACCGCTGCGATTCCAATGCAACTGACCGTGCTTGAATCAGAGAACGGATGGCAGGGCAGTCGTCCGTCAAAGATCTGGCCATACGGTCGCTCTCAGACGGTCGAAAACTGAAGAAGAATATGAAAGTGGGGGTTAGACGCGACCCTGGTCTGTTTAATAAAAAAATAAAGTACACGGCGTGTACTTTTGGAGTACACGACGTGTACTTCAAATTTTTCGTACTCCGAAATAACCGGCCTCCACCTCAGCCTTACACATCGTGTGTGTGGCCCGGACACGGCCAGTACACGGCTTCGAGCCGGGGAAAGAGTACACGGCGTGTACTCAGAAAGTACACGGCGTGTACTTCTAAAATTTCCAAAAAATTCATTTTTCTCAAAAACTCTAGAAAAAAGGAAAACATACCTGAAACAAGATCCGGGTTCTTAAAACTTTTATGGGGAGGGTTCTTCAGCAATCAACTAAACTCACACCACCATACTATATATTTAGCAGACGTTAAAGCTTCTAATTCCTCTACTGATCAGACATTACCCTACAATCTTGATGTACTAGAAGATAGGTAATTGTGCACACTATACTCACTATACCAAGTTTTCTACATACACACTCCAACAAAAATCAACACAATATAAACAAGAGAAACATAAATAAAAAAAATAACACTTTAGTTTTACATGGTTTAGATATAATTCTTACATACATGAGATAATGATTATATTATTTCCATTACTATCACAAGATATAATGATTAAAAAACACAATCAATAAAAAAACTGGTATTATTTTATCTTTGTTTTCCACATAACTTAAACACATTTACAAGTACCTACATGTATAGTGGATTCAATCTGGTTATCCAGTTTCACTACCATATGATATTCACAGATGTCCCATTAATGACCAAAAATATCTTTTTACAATTGGTGCCAAGCCATTGATTTCTAATGAACAATAAAATCTACTCAACCCTTTGCCAAAAAAAACTATAAAGATCAACTCTATAACTTCTACGAAACATAATCAAGACCACTGAACAATACACCATTCCAATTAGATTATATAACTTTCCAAAAATCAATCTTTTATTTTCTAAAAAGATCACTTTGGAGGGTGGAGTGAGAACCCACAAAAAATGATACCATTACCAAACAAAACCAACATTCCACACCCACATCATCACAAGAACCCCCACACATCATAACCACAACACATCAAACATGATAAGATATCACAAAATTTTAAATTTTAGTTTAAGAATATTAGAAAATTTATCTCTATATAAGTTCATGTGTAGATAACTTTCCTTTATTTCAAAGTAATCCTTAATGGGGTCTTCCAAGTGATTATCCATCTTGTCCCACATTTTAATAAACTCCTCCAAATTTAATTTCCTTTCATTGAAACCTATTTTCAAAATGTGTTCTTGCTTATTGAACCACCCCCTCCCCACATCATTATTATCCACTAGAATCATTATATCAACTCTCATGTCTACATCTTCGTGGGAGGATTGAATTAGAAAGACCTCCTCCAACATTTCTTCCCTATAATTAATAATTACATACCTAGTATTTTCATTGGTCTCTAACTCACTATCCCTTACCTTGTGATTTTTCTTTTTAACATACCTTTTCTCAATTGTTTTGGGAAAGTAGGAATAGTCCTTCCATTAGTTTCTTCCCCTTGGTCAAGATACAAGTCCTAGAGTCATTGTTTACTTTACAACCTTTGTTCCTTATCAATCAATGAATTCCTATACTTTTTCTCTACTATACACTATCTTCTGAGAAGAAACTATCAATCTAATCATCGATCTCTTCCCCATATGTTCCTTGGTCCTCGAAGGAATGCTCTGCCTGTGTTGAATCTCCCTATTCTTGTTCATGTCCCTCAATTTTCAGTCTATAAAAATTCTTTCCTTATTTAATAGCATCCATATTTATTACTGGGCATGACTTGTTCACTATTTTTATCCCAAACCCCTTTTTAGCCAATACCCCTACCTTGTAGTTTTCTTGTTAAAGCTATTTGGACCATCCTCACCTATCTCATGGATCATAACCTCTTGGGGAGAATCATAACCAAGTCTCATAGCTTCACTATATGATGGAGAGTTCCTTATACTACTTCTCAGGGCTGCAAGAAACCCCTAATTCTCCCTTAAACCTCTTTTAACCTACCTTGAAAAGGTAAATTCATCCAAATAATGCCTCAATCAATAAAAAATATCCACTATCATCAGATCTGGATTCCTGTTTGTCGCCTCTTTCTGTATGACAATAGAATGACCCATTTCACCAATATATAACTATTCCACCTTAATGTATTTGGACTTTGTACCAACATCCAAGATATTCAATCCAACTCTACTGGATTGTGATTCCATTACATGTACACCAAGGTCGAGCTATTATCCAATTATCTCTTTCTGATAGAATGACTTGACACTTTTGTTTCTATTTGTGGGTGGAGAAGAATAATGTATTGATGGTAATTAGGAAATATATCCGTTTTAACCTATGAAAGTGGTGTAATTTCTAAAGGGTTTCATATCAGGTCATTATTGTTAGATTCACATCGAGTTCACCATCTTTTCTTCTAATAAAAATCAGGGACTGACGATTTATTGTGAGGGGTTCAAGTATGGTTTCACAATCATTCACATTATCTTTAATATTTTCATAACTAATGGACACTTATAATGGTTACCACATCCATAATAAGGTACATATCTACTTTCCAAAGGCAGAAGACCAATTGGGGTTTCAAACCCAATGAAACTTTGGAACTCACATTGGTCAAGAGGATAATAGGTCGAGCTTATCAAACCCTTTTGAGGTGAATTATTTTATACTCTGTGATTGTCATATAGATTTAAAATACGTTCATGAATCTCTTATAAAATCCTAATATGGTATTGGTTTCCCAAATAAAAGATTGAGTGTTAAATTCTTCTCTATGTAAAGGGGTTTTATCAATGAGATCGTCTATATGTATCTGAGGTTCTTCAGTTGTTTCCCATTATTTCTTATTAATGAGTAGATTCTTGTGTTTTAAATCCATATAACTAGGAAATATGGATTTTACTGCCATCCAGGAAGGAAATTGGTGTTTCGAGACTAGGATTGAACCTCTAAAGGGAGTCTTATATATACTATGAGAATAGAAATCAAAACCCATTTAGTTTATTTAGGTCCAAGTCATACATTTTAATGTCATTCGAAAAGGACATATATGAAGTCACTTAGACATCGGGTATGGATCTTGGGCCTTATAAAGGTATCCTATGTATCTTGGTTATAATAAGAATCAGAGTCATGATAGGTTGGCCTTACCTCAACCCGTTGAGGTATAGGGATAGATAATTAGTACCCATGAGGGTTATTTCCCTAGATTTTACCAATATGGGAAATTTTTTGGGACTTACACCAAGGTGGATTCCCATATATAGAGGCATTTTCATCATGTCATTCAACATGGCTTACACACTAAGGTTTCCCTGATTATGGGGAATTTTATTATTCTTGTGATATTATCATTTCAAATCCCTAAGCCTACTTGAGTCATTCTCAGTGTGGGAAACAAGGGATATAAAGAAATTAGGAATCAATTATGGTTTCTCTAATGGAATGCTTGATATGGAGATCGAGCCTTAAGAAGGAGTCTTACATATCCTTCTTATAGTAAGTGTAATGTCCTGGACCTCTTTGGTCCATTCCTTTGTGAAAATGCAGTACTAGAGGTGTTTCGGGAAGTCAAGGTGACATGGGGGTGCATTTGGGTGGACTTTTGAGGAAAGTTAAAGAGTAATATCTTTCACACAGTTGGCGCATAGTTTGCCTAAACCGTGTAGCCAAACCGTGCAAGGCTGGTCTTGGAGGTAGTGTCTAATGCATGATTAGCGCACAATTTGTCTAATCATGCAGACTAACCATGCGAGGAGTGATTGTCAAGGTAGAAGCTAACGCACAGTTAGCGCACGGTTTGTTAAACCTCTCCAAACTAACCATGCGGGCACTTAAAGTTAGATCCTAAAATTGTGGATCTAACTAGTTTTTCCTTTAATCACCTCGTTTAAGCCCCTAATCTGCCATAAATCAGGATTAACCTTCCTTAGAGGTGGGAGAACCTCTCCTAAGTGTTTTGGAAGCGATCCGGAGGCTTCTCTTCACAAATCAAAGCCAGTTTCTCAAGGTATGTGATCCTTTTGTTTGGTTTCTTAGATCTACCTAGGTTTGTGGATGTCTTTTGTGATGATCTTTGTACTTGGTTGTGTTAGGAGGGGAGATATAAGGAAGATTCGTGGAGAATCGACCTGGTTTCTTGGGCATTCATCGACCGTTGTGTTTTTCCTCGAAAACCCTTGAGGTAGGGGATTTGTGGCTTCTCTAATTGTTCATGTGCAATCATAGATTTAGCATGATTTAGCCCTTTGGATCACAATGAAATTGAACAAATTAAATACTTGAACCGGATTAATAAATTGCATTGAATGTATGTTTTTGTCTCATGTTTGCTAGATAGTGTGATATCTATGCCTTGCTTGTTAGCATGTTGTTCTTGATGAATTTGATAAAGAATGTAAATCCGGAATTAATTGATAATTAATTGGATAAAAATAAATAGGCATGAAAAATAATATGGTTCTTGTGGTAATTTTATATTGATTAAGTTGGCATAGTAATCATGTTTAATCCTTGTGATAGCTTACTGTTTCGGTTCATTATGTTGGAACCAATGAATTGAATATGTTAATTCAAGATGGATTTATGAACTAGATTGATTGGATTCCCTGAAGTGTTCGGAGTTACCCTCTTGTTGTGAATTAGGGCTAAAATCCCATTTGATGTGATTGTTGGTGTTTGTTTTTTGAAGGCCGGATGCCTTATTAAAGGGCCAAGAGCCCATTTGTTGTAATGATTGTTTTCCTGCTACTTGTGTTGTGTTGTGACCCCGGAAGGGGTGCTGTGATATCTGGTGTTGAGATGTGACCCTGGAGGGGTCTTGTGATATGTGGAGGTAGGGAGGCCTTATGGTTGTGGCAGCGGATGATGCCTAGAGTGGTGAGATGCATCGGTTTATGCATGTGGGTGTAATAGAGGACATCGTGGATGATGGAATGGGATGGTTGTGATTATTGGATGTTGTTGATCTTTGGTTGTTTATCTGCTTTACTTTTCCCCACTAATCAAGGCGGCTGGTTTTGCTTACCCTTCTTCCGAAAGGGGTAGAGACATGTGGGGTATGCCATGTTCTTTCCGTGTTTAGCCTTTCAAGGGAGAATGGTCCTACGCTCTTGCTATAGGCGGCAAAGACTCGATGGGTAGTATATCTACTCACCGTGTTGATCCCCCTAGTGTTTAGTAGCATAGGATGCTTTTATAGAATTCATGGGAATATGGGAAGTAATTCTAAAATGAAAGTTTGATTAAATGGTGATAATCCAAGGGGATGGAGATGCTGGTATTTAATGGTGATGTTGTAACTTTAAAGGAACAGTAAATTTTGAATGTGATTCCAAGAAAGTTTAAATGTGGTTTTTGTTCATGGTTAATTAATGTGAAAAGAATTAATTAACATAAAGTGGAATTGATGAAAAAGGGAATGAAGTAACCTAATGAAGTTCTTTAACTGGTTGTGTGCTTATAGGATGCCTAGTCTTAGAAATAGCAGCCCGGAGTCTGAGAGACGTTAGCTGCAGTTGAGGCTAAGACAAGGTTATGCCCATAGTGTGGTTGTGAGTTATATGTATTCTGTACTTTTTGTGTTTCTATATGATACTCCACCCTATCTGTAAGGGAAACTGAAACCTCAGGTATTCTGAGCCTTGTGGGGTGTTTTCCCCAACATTTTGATGGGAGGGTGAATGGCTGACTACCCCCTTTGACCCCGCTCTCTTCTCTTGGTAGATACTAGTGTCGTTGGAACAAAAGTTAGTTTTCCCCATATATGTGTGTAGAGGGCTATAATGGATTGTGGTTATTTCCACACATATATTCTGGATGTAGTATCCTATGGACTACTATAGGTGTAACATGTGTAGGCTGTGATGGCTTGAGGATACTTACGCGGTGTATGGGCTATAATGGCTTGAGGTACAATACCCGACGTATGATACACGTTATGTGGGTTGTGGTGGCTCCCGGAACCTACCTTGTTACTTTTGGTTGTGAGGATGGTGTGGTGCTTAGCCGAGGTGTCTACGGGCAAGCCTTTGTGGTGCACGTGGTGCAGATTGTGGAGCTTAGCCCAAGTTTATACGGGTAATCCTTTGGAGAGAGATGCACAGGACGTATGTCGTTGGGGAAAAGCGGAAAACCAGTGGGGAAGTAGTAGCGGGGTACCCTTGATATTCTTTACTATATGCTATATTCTTGTATGCATTACTTAGAGAGAGTATCCATGGTGAGGTTGGGAATATAGTATACCTGTTAGGTGACGAGTTAGTTTCATTATTTTTCACTGTGCTTTAGCATGATTTCCTTACTTTTGCACGAGAGGCTTCAGGGAGTATCCTACTGAGTATGCTGTTATACTCACCCTACATTTATATAAACTATTTTTTAGGTCACTTGGAGCAGGTTGGAGATCAAGCTGGTTACTACTAGCTTGTGGTTGCAGGAGTTGTTCGGGCCTGTGATCGCTGCTGATTTACTTTCTTTTGGGTACTTGTAGTTTTACCTTTTCGATTTTAGTAATTTTTCATGACATTACATATGCACTTGGGTTTTGTTTTATACTTTAGTTCTGAGTTGGAGTTGGTTGGTGTCTATCTTATCTCTCTCTTCTGCATGTGTTCTCTTAGAGGGCAATGCCTCCCATTTGTGTGTTTATTATATCCTCGGTGCTAGTCGCCAACCCGGGGCCAACTGGAGGTGGGACTCGGGGGTTATTATCTCCCTTTTCACATTACCATCATAGGAGGGTACACTTTTTGGGGAGGGGTCATGATAGAGTGGTATTAGAGGTGGGTTGAGGGATAGGATGGAGTTTGGAGTTAGGCACATGTGAGGTTGCATGGGTTGGTAGGGAAACGGTGTCATTCATGTTTAGCAAGTGGGGTAAACACAGGAGACCGGTGGAGACATAGGCGTTTATGGCCCCCTATGATTTGTTGTAGGGACCTTTAAGTTTATAATGGCTACTAAACAGGGTGATACTAGTTGCAGGGTAGAGACCTAGGAAAGGATCATGCATCATTCTTCTTTGTTCCTGTGTTTGAATGGGTAGACCTTGGGATAGGTTAACCTAAAACAAATGAAAGAAAACAATTAATTAAATAAT
Organism: Viscum album; assembly: GCA_963277665.1. Lineage (NCBI taxonomy): Eukaryota > Viridiplantae > Streptophyta > Magnoliopsida > Santalales > Viscaceae > Viscum > Viscum album. The sequence continues at coordinate 749,030,060 of OY728132.1, read as the reverse complement.
GTTGAGTCTTCCATATTCTAGGATTAGGAGCTCTAATTATTTGTTATTTTTCAGGTATGGCTTCAGGTCGACGTCCTCATCAGGTTTGCGTTGAAGACGTTCAGCAGGCTGTTCCCGCAGGTCGCCGCAGGGTAGAGGTTGACGACGACGATGCTTGGAGGAAGACACTCTAAGAGTTTCAGCACCAAAGTCTGCAGAAGTATGAGGGATCCATTTCAGATATAGTCATGGAAGACTGGTTGGAGGAGGTTGATATAGGCTTCAGTTCGATCCGTGCTCAGGAGCACTGGGTGTCCTTGGTTATGACGATGCTATGTGGAATAGTAATCCAGTGGTGGTTATTGTTCCTCGGGGATCGTGAGGAGTTGTCGATCTCATGGGAGGAGTTCTGAGACAAGTTTAGAGTTGAGTTCCTTTCTTCGACTACGAAGGCATCTAGTCACCAGGAGCTTCTTACCCTTCGGTAGGGGAGATCCAGTGTTTGAGAGTTTGGAATCCATTTTAGGAACCTTCTACAATATGCTTTAGACCTGTTACTAGATGAGGAGGCCAGGGCGAGGAATTTCGAGGAGACTTTGCGTCCGTAGATCCAGTGTCAGGTCACCCCATTTATGCTGAAGACATATCTTGAGGTGTTGTCGAGGGAAGAGGCTGTTGAGAGGACTTTTTCCAGGACCAGATCATCACGAGAGGGGAATCAGCATGATTCCTCACGGAGCAGAGCTGTGGTCCGGGGTTCCCGGTTTTCAGGGCAGAAGAGTTTTCGTTCAGCCGGGGCTAGGTCCCAGCCCTTCACATCTCGTTTCTCCGGAGGCAGCAACTCTCAGGCCTATTATAAGGGATCAGGCGCTTGTTTTTCTTGTTGTGGTTGTGGCCATCAGTAGCGGGAGTGCCAGACCTTTTAGAGTGGTCATCGTGCACCGGGCGCTCCGCTCCAGGTTCCTCCGTTGAGGTAGTTCCAGCCAAGGCAGTGGCAGCAGGTTGCACTAGCTTTCGATCAGTAGAGGGGAGATGGGGTGGGCAGAGGACAACCCCATGACACTCTCCGTCCTCATAGAGCAGAGCGCATCCATGGTGGTGGTCATCATCAGGGTCAGAGAGGCCGTGGAGGAGGTCGTGGTCAGCTTCATGCTCTAGCGTTGCCATCTCCAAATGAGCCAGATGTCGTTCGAGGTACCCTTTGCATGTTTTCTACCTTGGTGTATGCCTTTTTTGATTCAGGAGTGACACACTCCTTCATATAACCTACCCTTGTCCACGCTTTGGGACTTGAGGTAGAGAGGCTTCTAGTGCCCTTGGCGTTGACTACGCCAGTTGGAGGTCAAGCTAGCTTGTTTGAAGTATGTAGAGACTGTGAGCTAGTGTTGGGGAAACACTGCTCTTGGGGAGATTTCCTATGTTTAAGGATACAGCCATATGATGTCATCTTCAACATGGATTGGTTGTATTTGGTGCAGGCTATCATGGATTGCTTCAGGAAGAAGGTCATCTTCATTGGTGCAGATAGAGAGCAGTTGGTGTTTGTTTGTGAGAGAGATCCTTGGATGGGTCATAGGCACATTCCATCCTTATCAACCATGGCGGCTGAGATGATGCTGAGGTCTTCAGAGGATCAGCAGTTGGCATTTCCTAGGGTCGTATAGGAGTACCCTGATGTTTTTTCAGAAGAGTTTGTAGCCTTACCCCCTCGGCAAGAGATCGATTTTGGGATCGAGATACAGCCAGGAGCGTCTCCTATATCTATGTCTCCATATAGGATGGCCCCTTCGGAGTTACGAGAGCTACGTATACAGCTTGATGGTATGTTGCAGTGCGGTTTTGTTCGACCAAGTGTGTCACCATGGGGTGCACTAGTTCTGTTTGTGAAGAAGGCCGACATCAGTTTGCGGTTGTGTTTTGATTATCGTCACTTAAACAAAGTGAAAATAAAGAACCGCTATCCTCTTCCACGAATCGATGATTTATTCGATCAACTGAAAGGTGAAATTTGGTTCTCAAATATCGACTTGCGATCAGGATATCAACAGATGCATGTGAAGATTGAAGATATACCAAAGATTGCTTTCCGTTGTCATCATGGGCATTATGAGTTCGTTGTAATGCCATTCGGCATGACGAATGCTCCAGCGGTGTTCATTGGATTGATGAATGTTGTTTTCTGTGAGTTCCTGGACAAGTTCATTGTAGTTTTCATCGACAACATCCTTGTGTACTCCACATCTGAAGAGGAGCATTCAGAGCATCTACGAGCCGTTTTGGGAGTTCTTTCATTAACACCAGCTATTCGGGAAGTTGTCTAAGTGTGAGTTTTGGGCTCAAGAAGTTTGTTTCTTGGGGCATGTTGTGTCCAAACAAGGAGTAGCTATGGATCCATCAAAGATAGAAGTTTTTGTGTCTTGGGAATCCCCCAACACAGTGTCAGAGGTGCGAAGTTTCCTTGGTCTCACAGGCTACTACAGGAGGTTCGTAGCCAATTTCTCCCGAGTTGAAACTCCTATGACAGCTTTGAACAGGAAAGATCAGGATTTCATATGGATTGATCAGTGTTAGTCAGCCTTCGAGTATCTAAAAGGGAAGTTAGTAAGTGCTCCAGTCCTTTGTCTTCCAGCTAAGGGAGTTCAGTTTGATGTTTTCTACGATGCTTCACATATGGGGTTAGGCTATGTTCTCATGTATTAGAGGTCAGTTGTTTCTTATGGGTCTTAGCAGTTGCGTTCCCATGAACATAGCTATTCCACCCATGATCTTGAGTTGGCAGCCATGGTGTTTTCTCTGAAGTTATGGAGACATTACCTCATTGGTGAACGCGTTTTGGCCTTCACCAACCATAAGAGTTTGAGGTATGTTTTCTCCCAGTGTGACTTGAACTTGCGACAACATCGGTGGATGGATTTCTTGCAGGAATACAACTTCGATATATCGTATACACCTGGAAAAGTGAATGTTGTAGTCGATGCGCTAAGCCAAAAGTCACGTAGTGATGCTGTGTGTGAATCCGGTGATTCCTGGAGAGTAATGGAGGAACTGTCAGCTTTGCATCTTTACATGGGAGAAGTTGGGGGTAGAGGTTGTCTTTTCCATATGACGGTACAATCATCCCTGATGAAGAGGGTGGAAGAGTCCCAGTTGGGGGATCTAGAGGTGGAGGTCTGGAGAGACCGAGTTGTTTGTGGTGAGACCCCTAATGGTTGGTATGAAGATGAACAACACAGAGTGTTGTATCATGGATGGATTTTTGTTCCCTTGGAGATGTGGGAGACGGTCCTCAGAGAGTTTCATGGTTCTCCTTTATCGGTGCATCCTAGTGTGACAAAGATTTACCGATCCTTGAGAAGTCAGTTTTGGTGGTCTAGGCTGAAGCGTGCGATTGCAGAGTTTGTGTCTCGATGTTTAGTCTGCCAGAATGTGAAGGCCGAACACCATGTTCCTGGTGGTATTCTCTAGATTTTAGAGATTCCTTAGTGGAAGTGGAAGTACATCTCAATATAATTTGTTACAGGTTTACCTCGAGCTCTAGGAGGACATGATGTTATATGGGTGGTAGTGGATCGTTTAACAAAATTGGCCCACTTCATAACAATCAAGGAGTCGAGCTCAGTGGAAGTTTTGTCGTGGTAGTATCTGGAGGAGGTGGTGAGACTTCATGGAGTCACAAGGACAATCATTTCTGATTGAGATCCTCATTTTACCTCCAGGGTGTGGAGGGGTCTCCGACATGATTTTGGTTCTCAACTATGCCTTAGCACTACTTTTCACCCTCAAACGGATGGTTAGACAGAGTGAACCATCTAGACACTTGAAGACATGTTACGCTATTGTGTTCTTGATTTTGGAGGTTCATGGATGAGGCACTTACCCTTAGTGGAGTTTTCTTACAATAATATTTTTCACTCCACCATTGGTATGGCGCCGTTTGAAGCCTTGTATGGTCAGCCTTGCCATTCTCTGTTGTGCTGGACTGGGGTTGGAGAGTCAGCAATTCTCAGACCGGAACTAGTGCAGAATACAATAGATATGGTTTAGGTGATTTGTGAGAGGATGAAGACAGCGCAAGATCATCAGAAATCATATGCCGATCAAATACGGAGACCCTTAGAGTTTGCTGTTGGGGATCATGTGTTTCTGAAGGTGACTCCCTGTCATGGGCAGTGAAGGTTTGGTCATGGGAGTAAGATTTCTCCCCACTTTTTTTGGCCCTTTGAGGTGTTAGATCATGTTGGATCTGTGGCATATCGAGTAGTGCTTCCCCCTCAGATGAGTCGGATACATGATGTTTTCCATGTATCACAGCTACGTCGTTATCTTAATGACGACTCCCACATCATCGATTGGGGAGAGATCGATGTTTATGATGATGACACCTTGGAGAAGCGACCTATGGAGATCCAAGACCACAAGGAGAAGGTGTTTCATGGGCGATTCATCCCTTTAGTTTGTGTCTTGTGGCGACACGGTGTCTTGGAAGAGATTACTTGGGAACGTGAGTCACAGATACGCGCTCAGTACCCAGAGTTTTTTAATGTTTAACTCTTTTCATGTATCATTGTAACTTATGTGGTTGTGGAACTTTCATGTTTATGAGATGACATCCTTTTTTTCTTGGTGGATTGATCTCTTTTGAGAGGTATCTCGGTGGGTGGTTGTTCAGACCCTGTTTCATTTTCTCTTTAGGTGGGTTTTGGATTCCCGGGGATAAGAATGTTTTGAGAGGTATCTGATGTAATGGTCTGGAACTCTCCGGTCCATTCCTTTGTGAAAATGCGGTACTAGAGGTGTTCTGAGAAGTCAAGGTGACTTGGGGGTGCGTTTTGGTGGACTTTTGAGGAAAGTTAAAGGGTAATAGCTTTTGCATGGTTGGCGCACGGTTTGCCTAAACCATGCGGCCAAACCGTGCAAGGATGGTCTTGGAGGCAGTGGCTAATGCATGGTTAGCTCATGGTTTGTCTAACCGTGCGGACTAACCATGCGAGGAGTGATTGTCGAGGTAGAATCTAACGCACGGTTAGTGCACAGTTTGTTAAACTGTGCGGACTAACCATGCGGGCACTTAAAGTTAGATCCTAAAATTGTGGATCTAACTCGTTTTTCCTTTAATCACATCGTTTAAGCCCCTAATCAGCCATAACTCATGATTAACCTTCCTTGGAGGTGTAAGAACCTATCCCAAGCATTTTGGAGGCGATATGGAGGCTTCTCTTCACGAATCGAAGCTGGTTTCTCAAGGTATGTGATCCTTTTGTTTGGTTTCTTAGATCTACCTAGATCTTCTCCTCCTCTTCTCTTGTTTTCTTAGATCTATGACTTTTATGGGTAAATCTAGGTGTGTGGATGTCATTTATGATGATCTTTGGCCTTGGTTGTGTTAGGAGAGGAGATCTAAGGAGGATTCGTAGAGAATCGACCTGGTTTCTTGGGCGTTCATCGACCGTTGTGTTTTTCCTCAAAAACCCTTGAGGTAGGGGATTTGTGGATTCTCTAATTGTTCATGTGCAATCATAGAGTTAGCATGATTTAGCCCTTTGGATCAAAATGAAATTGACCTAATTAAATACTTGAACCGGATTAATAAATTGCATTGAACGCATGTTGTTGTCTCATGTTTTCTAGATAGTGTGATATTTATGCCTTGCTTGTTAGCATGTTGTTCTTGATGAATTTGATAAAGAATGTAAAGCTGGAATTAATTGATATTTAATTGGATAAAAATAAAGAGGCATGAAAAAGAATATGGTTCTTGTGGTAATTTGATATTGATTAAGTTGGCATAGTAATCATGTTTAATCCTTGTGATAGCTTACTGTTTTAGTTCATTATGTTGGAACCAATGAATTGAATATGTTAATTCAAGATGGATTTATGAACTAGATTGATTGGATTCCCTGAAGGGTTCGAAGTTACCCTCTTGTTGTGAATTAGGGCTAAAAGCCCATTTGATGTGATTGTTAGTGTTTGTTGTTTGAAGGCTGGATGCCTTGTTAAAGGGCCAAGAGCCCATTTGTTGTAATGATTTTTTTCCTGCTGCTTGTGCTATGATGTGACCCTGGAAGGGGTTCTGTGATATTTGGTGTTGAGATGTGACCCTGGAGGGGTCTTGTGATATGTGGATGTAGGTAGGCCTTGTGGTTGTGGCAGCGGATGACGCCTAGAGTGGATAGATGCATCGGTTTATGCATGTGGGTGTGAGGGATGACACCGTGGATGATGGAATGGGATAGTTGTGATTGTTGGATATTGTTGATACTTGGTTGTTTATCTACTTTAATTTTCCCCACTGCTCAAGGTGGCTGGTTTTTCTTAGCCTTCTTCTGAAAGGGGAGAAGACGCGCGGGGTATGCCATGTGCTTTCCGTGTTTAGCCTCTCGAGGGAGAATGGGCCTACGCTCTTGCTATAGGCGGAAAAGACTCGACGTGTAGTATATCTACTCACCGTGTTGAGCCCCCTCGTGTTTAGTAGCATAGGATGATTTTCTAGAATGCATGGGAATATGGAAAAGTAATTCTAAAATGAAAGTTTGATTAAATGGTTATAATCCACAGGGATGGAGATGCTGGTATTTAATGGTGATGTTGTAACTTTAAAGGAATAGTAAATTTTGAATGTGATTCCATGAACGTTTAAATGTAGTTTTTTTTCATGGTTAATTAATGTGCAAAGAATTAATTAATGTAAAGTGGAATTGATGAATAAGGGAATGATGTAACCTAATGAAGTTCTTTAACTGGTTGTGTGCTTATAAGATGCCTAGTCTTAGAAATAGCAGCCCGAAGTCCGAGAGACGTTAGCTGCAGTTGAGGCTAAGACTAGGTTATGCCCATATTGTGGTTGTGAGTTATATATATTCTGTACTTTTTGTGTTTCTATACGCTACTCCACCCTGTCGGTAAGGGAAACTGACACCTCAGGGATTCTAAACCCTGGGGGGGTGTTTTCCCCAACATTCTGATGGGTGGTTGAATGGCTGACTACCCCCTTTGACCCCGCTCTCTTCTCTTGGTAGATACTAGGGCCATTGGCACAACAATTAGTTTTCTTCATATATGTGTATAGAGGGTTGTAATGGATTACAGTTATTTCCACATAGATATTCTAGATGTAGTATCCTGTGGACTACTATAGTTGTAACGTGTATAGTTTTTGATGGCTTTTGGATCCTTACGCGGTGTATGGGCTGTAATGGCTTGAGGTACAATACTCGATGTATGATACACGTTATGCGGGCTGTGGTGGCTCTCGGAACCTACCTGGTTACTTTTGATTTTTAGGATGGTGTGGTGCTTATCCCAGGTGTCTGAGGGAAAGCCTTTGTGTTGAAAGTGGTGTAGATTGTGGAGCTTAGCCCAAGTTTATACGGGTAAGCCTTTGGAGATAGATGCACAGGACGTATGTCATTGGGGAAAAGCGGTAAACTAGTGGGGAAGTAGAATCAGGGTACCCTTGATATTCTTTACTGTATTCTATATTCTTGTATGATTTACTTGGAGAGAGTATCCATGGTGAGGTTGGGAACATAGTATACCTGTTAGGTGATGAGTTAGTTTCACTGTTGTTCACTGTGCTTTAGCATGCTTTCCTTAATTTTGCACAAGAGTCTTCGGGGAGGATCCTACTGAGTATGCTGTTATACACACCCTACATTTATATAAACTATTTTTTAGGTCACTTGGAGCAGGTTGGAGATCAGGCTGGTTAATACTAACTTGTGGTTCAGGAGATTTTTGGGCTTGTGATCACTGCTGATTTACTTTCTTTTGGGTACTTGTAGTTTTCCCTTTTCGGTTGTAGTACTTTTTCATGACATTACATATGCACTTGGGGTTTCTTTTATCCTTTAGTTCTGAGTTGGAGTTGGTTTGTTTCTATCTTATCTCTCTCTTCCGCATGTGTTCTCTTAGAGGGTAATTCCTCCCATTTGTGTGTTTATTATACCCTCGGTGCTAGTCGCCAACCCGAGGCCTACTGGAGGCAGGACTCAGGGGTCATTATCTCCCTTTTCACATTGTCAGCCTAGGAGGGGTACACCTTGTGGGGAGGGGGTCGTGATAGTAAGAATCAGAGTCCTCGTAGTTCAATTAAGTTTTCAATCCACTGATGGATAACGATGTATGATAGACCCATAGGGAATGGGTACTATAAAATATCAGGGACTTACAACAAATTGTATTCTCATTGGATCTCATACCCTAGGAAGGAATCTTACATATCATGTGTATAACAAGAATCATAGTCCTCATATTTAAGTTAACTACCAATCAGCTGATGGGTTGGGCTAGGTGATCACGCTCAAGGGGATTATTATTATCCCAGAGGTTTAGGAGAGTTAGGTACTTATACTAGGATGTATACCCATGTTACATATTCATTCTATATCCCCTGAAGGATAAATATAGATGATTATTTTAAAAGTTCTATCGAGTATGTTTAGTGTGACACAGAGGCCCACCTGAGAGCATAAAATGAATAGGGTCACATGAGTGCATAACCCTAACCCATTAAGAGAAATCCCCTTGTAAAGGGGGGACTTGGTTGCGGTTGTACATGGTGTATGTCTAATCATGTCTTCCAGAAAATGCTGACATGTCCTAGGATGTATGCCTGACATGTCTAGGGTGTTTTCCTAACATGTCCTGAGTGTCTAGCTAACATGTCTTGGGTGTCTTCTTGACATGTTCTGAGTGTCTGCCTAACATTTCTTGAGTGTCTTGTTGACATGTCCTAGTGTCTACTTGACATGTATTGGGGTTGTTAACATGATCAAATAATACATGTCCATAGTTCTTTGTGTGATCAAATTTGAAATTTCCATGCCCTTTTACATGATCAAGCTGATAGATCTGAAGGAATTCACACAAACTAGTTGGAATTTTTAGAGGACTCTGCATGATCTAGAAGACATGTTTGGAGGACTTCTCATGATCTTCCAAACATGTCTAGAGGGCATCACATGATCTACATGACATGTCTATAGAGCCTTGTATGATCTTCATGATGCATCTAGATTCCATCACATGATTCGTATGACATGTACGGATTCCATCATGTGACTAATAAATGGGCCATGTGAGGTCATGACCTCTTCACATTAAAATCCTTATATATGTATTCAGATAAGGATTCTTTCTTTTTTAGCATTTTATCACATAAATGCCTCAATTTTTTTAGGTGTTGGCCTATTGAGTCCTTGTGTAACCAAGATAACACATGGAAAATCATTCACATGATCCTTTTATCATGTTATAATTCCTTTGTGTGATCGATAGAGTGATCATTCAAATCATATGAATATACCACATAATCTCTTTAGACATTCCCTGGATTTACCTAGTAATACTTTTTTGATTGCATGGTTCTCCTCTCTTATAAGTTCAATCTTCACTATATGGTCCCATGTGTGTGATTTTTTATGTGATAAGGGGGATTTATAGGCATTTATAACCCATATCTATTCCACTTTACATGTCCCTTAAGTCACATATATGGGCTTTATTTAGTAGAGGGAGCATTGCATCATGAATTTCATGTGAAACTATTGTGGGCCATCTATTATGTTATCTTCATACCGCATGATAAAGAGTGATAACATAGTCACTATGTCATTGGAATATTTATCGAACCCATATATTTTCAAATGGATCTTGAATAATCAAATTAATATCTAAAAGGGCCTTTGAAATATCAGGCTGACATGTTTGGGTGTCTCTGTGAGATCAGGTCACTTGTCAATGAGGCTTCACATGATTGAGGATGACTTGTCTAGGACCCTTTATAAGATCAATCTAGCATGTCATAGGTTTTTCACATGATTAATGAATAATTGTCTGAAATCCTTCACATAATAAAGGTGACATGTCCAATGGCCCTTGTGTAATGAAGGTGACATGTCCAACGACCTTCACATGATGAGGTTATCATGTCCTTAGGGATTTCAAATTATCAATGGACTATTCACATAGAACACATCATACCTTCACAAGAAAATCATTGTAACTCCCTTTCTCATTAAGAATCCACCTTTTTCATCTTTTATTTTATAATGGTATCTGGTAATTGTCAAGTATTTTTCGACTGACATGTCTCATGATTGTGGAACTTATCTATCAGCCTTCTCATAATTGTTAACACCTATATAGAAGCCTTAGCGGGATTAGGAGGGATATTCAAAGGGCTTCATGTGATCATGAATAGATCACGTGAATCCCATGACCAATTCATGTGATGTACTTAGGGTTACACAATTCATGTGACCCAGGCATCTAATCCTCATGTATCCATGCTACACCTTTCTTCCATTTATGTAGAAAATAATACTTATGCTTTTGGTATTTCTCCAATCCTAAAATTTTTGATGTTCATTTGGCGGGCATCAACAAATTCCCCCCTAGAAGTATGGTCTAAAGGGATAAGGACTTAGTTTTGAGGGAAATAAATTCTCACCAGAGTCCCTTGGGATTCCACCTGTTAGTGTTCTAAGAGACTTTTGGTATTCCTAGAGACCATTCACATTCCACAGGATACCCTATAAATAGGGGAGTGAGAGGTTGACAATTTAAATTATGACCTAGACCTCTAAAGCTCTCATAGATTCCTCTATCGTGTGACTATTTTGCAAGATTGATTAATGTAACCCCATAATGAGATACATTCAACATTAATAGGACCCAATCATGTGATCTGGTTGTGTGATCTTTTCATGTAATTTCCTTATCTTGAAAACTCATGAAACAAACTTTCTAACTGATTGATACTAATTTTTTTAACTATGATACATGTTCTTGGTTGTAGGGTCTCTTCGCATGATTTTAATAATCTTAAGGGTTGTTATGTGATCGCTTAATATTTATGAGATTCATGTGACCTTTATATGGTCATGAGATCGCAAGTCTTGAAATGAATCATGATATCATGATATGTTTCATGGTTCAAATGATTTGTGAGATCTACAATGGGTCATGTGATTTCAAACCCTTATATAGATCACACGATTCACATGATGCAGCCCGAGCTATATACTTCTATTACTCATTTTGGAAGGGTTTATTCACCCATATAATATATGATTCTTTATCTTGTGTAGATGGCTTCTAGTATGATTTTTTTTTAAATGTGATGGATTAAATATCCCTAGTTTCTGAGAGTCACAATGTCGACCCTCTGCACTGGGTATTCAACAATTTTTTGAAGGTTCTTTTTCTGACTAGACATCAAAACTCTACCATATATCACACAGGATACCTTTTATGTATTTGGCCTCCTAGATGACCCTACCATTACTTTTTCTAACTACAACCTTATATCTTTCTAGCTATCATTATCTCTTAAATATACTAAAATGACTATTTATAAGGATATTCAGTTAATTGTGGTACTATTCTAGGGGTTATCCTATACATTGGCTAATTCCCCTCTATGTCCAGACAGTCACTAAATTTCTCATCAACTAATTTATTAGAGCCACTCAAACATACTAACCTCTTATCTGGACAACAAAAAAGGTGGATAGAGTTCAAAGTGGTATTTTTTTTCCTGGAAATAAATTATCTCATGAATGAATGTGGCTATTTTGGGTTAGGTAAAGTTGCTCAAAATTCTCTAATCAGTTGTACACTGTCCATATTTATGAGGAGACATGGATTTCTTAGTTCTTCATGTACTTCCAATCAGAACTCCTCAAATATATGATTAGTAATTGGTGTCTCAGCACCAACACTTTTCATCTGAATCATAGAGAGGTAGGGATCATCCTATGTGATATTTATCAGCTAGGGGTAATACCTCATCTTAAGGAGATGTATGATGAATTCCTTCTTGTTGCATATGTTTGAGATGACCTCAATAAAACTCCAACCTTGGCATGAGATATGATCACCAATTTGAAGGAGAAGCTAAAGAATGGTTTGAACATAAGCTTGATAATTTATTTCAAGGATTGGATCATCATATTCCTTTATCATAGAAAGACTTTTCAAACCTCCATGCACCCCCATTGATGTCCTTCTCGACAAGTTCAAAATAGCATAGGATCTTATAGGGCCATTCTGGAAGGTGAGGAGTATGCCTCATGGGGATACCAGGTGAGTGTGAAAACTATTCTCTGCTAATAGCATAGACACCCCGCCTTAACATGGTCATCAGGTCCTGGCCTGCCAGGTACCACCAGTTTCCCCATAGACAGGTGGTCCCCACCCTGGGGCCCACCCACGTGACAGAATAGGTCATATGACTAATGATTGCCCCACAGTCCAACACATATCCTTTCTAGTGTGTTTTTTCCTCACTCACACACACCCTGGGAAACTTACCAAAAAGTCACTCATCCTGATCACTACTCCAAACCAAGCATGCTTAACTGTGGATTTCTAATTAGGTAAGATCCCAAAAAAAGGTGCACCATGTTTACATAAGTCATATAATTTATTAATTTAACCCTTTATCATTCTAAGGTGTTAAATTCACCCCCCCCTCCTAGTGAAAAACATCCTCATTGTGGGCCCTCCCATTCTCCGACGAACCCCTCCTGCCCCCGCGATTCCTCCTCCCCCACGATCTCCTCCTTGCCATGACCTCCTCCTCGCCATGACCTCCTCTTCGCCGCACCCTCCTCCGCCCCGACACCTCCTCACCACGCCCTCCTCATCACCGTGACCCTCCTTCCTGACACCTCCTCATCGCGCCCTCCTCATCACCTTGACCCTCCTCCCCAACGCCTCCTCGTCGTGACCCTCCTCCTCAATGCCGCTCTTCTGACGCCTCCTCACCGTGACCATCCTCCTCACCGCGACCCTCCTCCCCAAATCCTCTCTTCCAACACTGAGGTCGACACCCCCATCTCCCTCCCTGAAACCTTTTCACCAGCAACCCTCAAAACCCTCAACCCCTCCTCACCATGACCATCCTCACCCCGACCCTCCTCCAGTGAAGCTGCTCCGAGCTACCTCCCCTCCTCCTCTATTCCTGACAGTTCTCCCCCACAATACTCAACACAAGAGGTAATCCCATGTCTCTTCCTTCATCCCCATCCACTATTCTTGTTGAATTTTTTAAACCTTAAGTATTGTTAATATTGTTCTGCACTTACTCCCATTTCCACACTGATATGTAATCCTATAACCCCTCAATTTACCACACAGTAACCACTAATTTGGGACTTGACCACATCAACCTCCTATAAGGTGACCAGTTCAGAGTTTTGAAAATTATCATCTCCTTAGAGTCTCCAACTTCAGTGGGCTGTGTGTGAGGTTATATAAAAAATGACACAAAACCAACATGAATTTTCATGCTTAAGTTATAACCTGGATAACGACAACTTTGTATATTTTTATACAGCAGCTGTGAAGAATCGGAATTACAGGAGGAGGAAGACAGAGAACAGGGGAATAAGAGATTGAGAATAACATTAAAGAAGTCTCTCTTTTCTCCTTTCTATAGGTTTTACCTCTTTTAAATTATACCTTTGATATTAGTTTTCAATTTGGTCATTATCTGTATTGTTTTATTTTGGCTTCTTGTTATCTTTTACTTAGTGTCTGGTAATTTTCACCTTGAACACATATATTTGGAAATATGAATATACATGCCATATTACCACTATTAACATATTAAAATTTACTATATTTTTTATCCTTAATTATTCATCACATTAATCAACTAAATTTGTGAATTTTAAACCTTATAATTAACCCGTTAGATTCTTGAGAGAATATAATTGTAGTTATATAGTGGAAACACCAATAATAACTCATGGAAAGTGATAATTGACCATCATAATTTTTTTCTCAAAGCATGAAGTACATTCTTAATGTAGTTGATAAATCCTATGGTGCTTTCTATTTTATTTCCATGGACTATAAGTGTTCTAGATCATCAACCCCACATAATTCTTTCCTTCAAGAAAAAGGTTCATTCCCACCCCACCATTACTTTTAGAGAGGGATCTACAATATCATGATTAGGTACCATAACATATGATGCTTTTATGGAATTCATTTGAATTAAATGTTGAAAGTGCCAAGGTCCATGATGGACCATTGTGAAATGACTATATATCTCAACCAAAGATGTCTAAGAGTATAAGTATAATTTTATGCCTTGAGATACATTAACCCCATACAGGGTGAATATAAAATAAACTGAATTATATAACACAGTGGACCTTAGTATAGGTTCCTTGGTGACCTTCAAGTGTAGGGTTGTGATGAGATATAGTTATTATACCTAGTAGGCCATGAAAGATCCTTAATATGCCTTAAAACCTTCATGCTAGTAGAGATGAGTGTGGGAAGGTGTTCCTCCCCTAATGAGGTTTAGATACCTTGGTGGGTATAATTTAGCTAAATTGATGATAGGTTTGGTGAGCGAACCGACATAGTGTGACTTAGAATGTGATATAGTAAGGTTTCCATCTCTTTAGATCTTTGTAAGTGAGGCTTTTCTTATGAGTATAGTGAGGTCGTGAGATGTTTATGACTATTTTGAGGGACGTGATCCCCAGTGGTGCATTTGGCATGATAGATGTGAATTTGATAAAGGAATATACATAGGGTGTTCGTGCTATAATGTAACATAGGGAACCCATGAGGGTGCCTCAGTGATTTTGAACCTTGTGAGGGTGCATGCAATAAGGATTATAGATGATTCTAGGTGTCAATTTCGAACCCAAATCAATTTTGTGTGAGCCAGATATGGAATTAGCGATGATGACATGGCATTAGCGATGATGATAGGTCATGCGCTTGAGTGGGAAACCATTGTTTTTTGAGATGAGTTTGAGAAGATTGACAACTTGTTAATAATGTTTTGTATGAGATATTATGGGAGGGACACACTAACCTCAAGGATTTAAGTGTAATACCCAAGAGTTTACCTAGGATTCACCTGTATGGTCAAAATAGGATGCTTGGGATGTGCTCCTAGGCTCTGGATGTTGATCCTGATACAATATGAATGCATTGGGAAATCACCTTATATTCAATATTTTGGTTTATATATAATTCACAGGATATTGAGATTCCATATTTGGGTCAATATGATTACCTAGGGTTATCCCCCAAGTAATCAATTCTATTGATGATACTACTAGATTTCCTATGCCTATCCCCCTAGTAATCTGTTATATGCTCGATACTATAAGATTTCCTAGAACACACTCCTTGGAATTAGGCATGGGCTTGATAAAATTAGATTTACTAGAATTAACTCCATTAAATCAATGCTTTCACCTTATAATACATTTATATTGGGCTCCGTACTAGTGGGAATGATCATGTGACATGCTAAAAAACTCTGACACTAACCAAAGTAGGTATAACCAATACTGAGTGTCACGTTATAGCCCAAGGATCAATGATGGGTATTTACTTATGCTTCCACAATTTATTTATTTATTCAACTGAGCATATCATCTACCCATACATTATATTTTCTAGTTATGCATAGTACCCTATTGGTGTTTCTCTACTTTCTTGAACTCAAACACTTCTTGGGTGGCCATGATACTTGGGAACCTGAGAATAATTCACTAATCGTAGGTTTAGGTTGGGAAGAAGCCTATAGTTTCAAGATTGATTGATATATCTTGGATTATATTGAAAATTGGGATGAGGTGAGGATTGGGGATGACAGTATAACCTTAGTTTAGGATCAATTCCCTAGTAGGATGGTGATTTTCATGTAATGCCTGATATGCGTGTATTTGAGAAATTTTGAGTGGGTGTTAGCACATTAGTTGTATTAAGATATTTCAAATGGGAAAAAATAGATGTTTCCCTATGAGATTTGACCTATGTGAGATGTGGTTATTGAGCTAGGTGGGAGGGCCTAATTCCCTTGATCTATGACTCAAGATATTGGTTATTCGGGTACTATTCTTGAGATGAGATATGGTATATGATATTAATCTAATATAGGAGTTAGCCTGGTATTGTTAGTTCCTTTAGAGACAAAATCATGGGTAGATGATTTAAATTATGATATTGGTGTATTATAGGTACTATCGAGTATGTGGTATAGGCATGGGGATTATTTAGGCTTCCATGATGATAAGCGCTTTAGGCATTTCAGTATTGAGGTTTGGATTTCAAAGGGAAGGATTGGTAGGATACTTGGCCTGATTGTTTTTGGGTATGAATCACGATGATGTAGATGATTTTGATCCTAAATGGTCTGATCTTGGATTGGTGGAGTACAAGTATACACTCAGGGTTCGAGAAGATGATAGTTTATGGGTGGTTGTGTGATTAGACTTGGAACGGTTGAGATGTTAGGCTTATTGGGGAGCAATAACTAATATGAGTTTTTAATGAAATTATTTTTACTGAACTCTTATGTTTTTCTACTTCTAAGGAAAGACCTATTTCGATCACGTGGCTTCCTTCGATAATGTTGTAGGTATCATGGATGCCCCTATAGTCCCCCCTCTCTTTGGGTGGGGGGGAGGATTCATCCCGACTACTCTGGATTCATAGTTCTGACCATTATCCCCCTTCATCAACCCTAGCCTTTTACCCAGCTTCCCAAAATTGAAATTATCCCGAAAATTCTGTCATGAGATGATCAAATTATTAAGACTATAGTTTCCCCTTATAATTTTTAAATGCTTCTTTTCTATTGAATCTCACATTAGTGGCTCACTTCGGCAAGAGTCTCCCCTCAATAGAAACCTTTGATAGGTTTATTTTTTATTCATGTGATTTTCTTGAATGGGTGATTATGGGGACTATAGATCTATGGAAATTTTTGATTCATTTTTCAACTGAATATGCCCTTATCTCTTCCTGATTGAATCCTCCACATGCTTTCACTTGCTTAAACTTCTCTATTTTCTATTGGTTTTTCAATTTCCACCTAAAATAGGATCTTCCCTCCATGGTGATTTGGATTTTCGTCCCTATCCTACATCCCCCATTTCATAATTTGGTGTTCTTAAATTGTTTGGTAATATGTTGGCCACTTTGTATGTACTAATAATCACACCATAACTTTCTTCCACCTTGTTTCTCCTAAAATATGTGTTGATCTCGATGTATCAAAGGTACCAATGGATTTTATCTGCATTGATATTGAAGGGGAGCTTTGTTGGAAGCAGAAGGTCTGCTATGAATCTTGGGATGACTTATGTTCATCATGTAGACACATGAGTCATGATCTATCCAACTTCCAGCATGGGGAGAAAGTTTAACATCAAGTAGGCCTCTCAATAGGTAACTCATTAATCAAAGGCAGCATAATAAATTATTCTCACTTGAAGGGGGTGAGGTCACTGTAACTAGAACTAAGGGTCACATATATCTTTGTTAGTTTGAGGAAAGACTTGGAAAGATCCAAGTGGGATATGAAAGTCATGGGAGAGCCAGAGCCAAGCTCTTCCACTACTATATCCACCTATTCCGAATCCGTGACTTCTATAAATGGGTGCAAAGGGAAGGAGCTTGATGATGGTGTTGTTCTGATCACTACTTTTGGAATTTTAAATTACTGTAGTCTGATTCCATTAGATTCAGTTCATATTTCAACATTCTAGGTTGGTGTTTCTAGTATTATTATAGATTTTTTTGGGGGAAATGTGGCATAACTGAATCCACATTTTATGGTCTAGATACCAGTGATTCTGAAATGTAGTTGTCTTATGAGATGTGATCCCCCCTAACTCAATCCATATTCACAACCATTTAAAAGATTTGAATGAAAATGTCAAGGGTGATAACAATCCTTAAGGGTGGAAGATTGTCATTCCTAGGTGAAAAATGAAGCAGGTTGGTTCAAATATCTAAGTAGAACCAGATCAGAGTGATAAATAAGTAGATTCCGAATTTTCTTTAGACTATGAGTAGGATCATCATGTGATAGTTCCATTTGGGTTTGGATTAAGGAATTGGAAGAAATACATCAGTGAGTCATGGAATTATCCAGTTAGTAAAGGGAAAATAATAATGCATTGTAAGTATTATTCAAATTTATTGATTCCCTTAGGCTACTAGATCTTCTGGTAAAACAAATCAATCTGTGGAAGTGGTAAGGCCATTTATGTTGGCACCGAAAGTGATTTCAAATCTAAAGATCAAATGGAATTAGGAGAAAGAACAATATTCTTATGATGATATTGAGGAAGATCAATATGATAGAAAAAAAGATCAATATTAGATACTGGAATTTGTGACAGTTGATGGTGTTTTGAAGGCTGCAAGAATGGGGAAAATGTGATGGAATGTGTGTCCAGGCCTAGAGTTCCTTGACTCATGGGGGAATCACTATGTTATAATAAAGAGTAGTGTAATAATGACTTTATGGGAGTGAATTGGTGAATGAGAATTCACGTTGTGGTTACATGAGGGGTCCATTTAAATGATAGAGTGAGGTGGTGAGCTGACCATTGAGAATGTTTCTATTTATGTGGATGATCTCCAAGGAGGTGGTGATAGTAGGTCACTGGGGAATTTAGTTTAGGGTCACCCATATAGTTGGAAACCAACGTGTTCAATGTGAATATGATAGCGCTTGGTTTCCCAAAGGAGTGTGTGTGTGAAGATGTCTCCATGGTGTAAGACTACACTAATGATACATCTAGGTACCATTGTGCGATTGACGAGAATTTTTCATTTATTATAAATACTATGGCTTTAAGTAGCAGAATGCATGAGGGGATAAAAACTATCTAGGTCAAAATTCATATCCCACACCTAGGTTACTAAAAGTCAGAACTCATGTCAATCATTGAATGTAGTAAGTTTTGTTCTGGGAAATCTAGGTGTATAAAATACCTGGTAGTATCTTGGAAACCAAGTGTGAATTGACAATCATTTTTAGTCATTGAGTTCAGCGTAGGACTAGTCGAGATCTATGTAGAATGATGTGAGTGCTATGAGGTAACAGTAATTATACTATTATGGTGGGGATTATCAACCTGGTTTCATGTTAAATGACCTATCTTGTGGGAAGGTTCATGGTCTTGCATAAGAACGACCCTTGGATTATCTTGAAGACTCCCTAAGACCAACATTCAATAGACCTATGAATATCTGGTTCCATGATGAATTCCTAATTCTTGATTCAGATGTAGCACTGGAGGGAGTCCAGATAATGGCTTTAGACTCCGGAGGAAATCTGTGTAAACTGAGAGGGGAGGATGTTCAGGGGGGATTGGATGGGGGGGGCTTTGCAGGGGGGCTGCAAGGGGGTAATGATTCAAAAAATGAGGGGGTGGGGGTGTGTCCAGGAAGGAGTGGGGGGGGGGTTGTCCAGGGGGATGCAGGGTGGGGGGTATGTCTAGTAGGGGGGTCTGTCCAGGAAGGAGTGGGGGGGTCTGTCCGGAAGGAGTGGGATTTCAGCTATCCAGGAGTGGGGTCTCACTTTTTTCCTATTATTTATTTACAGGTGGTTACTTATTATGAGCTTGATTCTACCCACCACCATAGAAGGAAGTGAGTTCTAAAAAAGATATCCACCCTCAAAAAACGTGGAAACCTGCGACTCTCTGTATCCCTCTAATATGCCCGATCGTGGTTTCATGTTTGTAATTCTTCTTTATAGGCCTAACGAAACCACTGATATTTATTATCCTTCATTTATTGGGTAATATTAGTTATGTAAGTCTAACATAGGGTTGTTTTATTATATCTCAGCTGCACTGGATGTTTAGGAGTCTGCTGCAACAATGGCATAGTATTTGTTACAACAACTACAAACTTTTCCTCCACTAAGGTATTAAGATATTTATCTTCATTGTCTTTTATATTCATTACATAATTGGAGTGGACATTACTGATTGTTTTTTTCACTTTCATTTACATTTACTATATCATAAAACAAACTGAATTTTTCCTCATTTCAAAGTGGTAAATATCATATTTCTGCTTTAATGATTACATTTGTCAACATTTTTTCTACTTATTCATTGAAGTAATTTATTGATGTAGAAAAATATGTTGAGTGAGTTTGATGTTGATTAAGCGGTCCAACTAAATGTTAAAAACTCTAGAGACACTAGGAAAACAAGTCATGTCAATGACGTGTATTCACATGGTATAATGTTTACATTGTATAATGTTTACAGATATGTGCTTACAATGTCAGTAATTGATGTGGTATAATGTTTACAGATATGTAATTACAGTGGTAAATATCATATTTCTAGTATTCACCTGGTATAATGTTTACAGATAATAGAGAAAGAATAGAATTAATATAATGGATATTGTTTCATGTATCACACCCACACACATATCCTTTGTGTAGCGCGTTGATCCTTGCTCGTTGGTTTTGAGTAGCCAAGTTAAGGGTGACTCACCTGCGTGTGCATAGGTAAGAAAGTACATGTATGTGGGTTCCCCCATTACGTGTATAGTCAACCATGGAAGAGATTATTCACATATGGGGCTATGTGTTCCCATGTATATATATATATATAAATGCATACATAGGTGAGTGGAGACTGGTATATGCATATAAGCATATGTGCAAGGATCCCCTTGCACATGCTCATGGCCATGCGGGTGTGTGCATAGGGGATAGGTGTCTTTGAATGTGTGTGAAGGTGCATATACCCAGTGGGGGAACATCAAATTTAAGTTATAAAGCTCCAAGAGTTGAAGTGGATGGTTTGGTTCCACCTTGAGGTAGGATCCCTCTTCTAGCCTCTTTAATTCAAAAATGATTTAAATTGAATTTAGCTTCTTTCTTAATTCTGCATAATTATATTGAATTGAATATCTTGAATAAGTGTTATTTAATATAATTGTTTCATTTGATAAATAAAGTCATGTTTTTATAATAAAACCCCTCCAACGGAGGTGCGCTATCTACAAAAACTCACATTGATAGTTATGTTGATCTAGTTTCTTAAATTATTGCATTTGATTTGTGTTGAATGAGTTTTAGAATAAATGTTAAATATAATTAAATGAATTGTGTGATAAAGTAATGCCATGATTTTATAATAAAACCCCTCCAACAAGGGTGCACTATCTTCTAAACCAAAGAGTAGTGATAGTTATTTGTATCATGTTTAGATTTGGTTTGAGTATTTCATATGTATCTTGTTGGTGTTTGTTTTGTGGCTAGTTAGTTTTTGTTTTTCATCATTATGCCACTCGCTACAACCTTTTCTGGTGATCCCTTGTTATAGCATATTAAATAGTTGATTTGTTCTATCATTTTCTGGCTGGGCGATGACCAGAATGTTTCCCTGCCTCCTCCCACTCCCTTCACTCCTGGCCGGAAGATGTTTCCCCGCAGATGTCGCTGGACCAAGCCAAAACGTCGTGGTCACGCCGTGGTCATGTCGCGGTCACGCCGCGGTCACTCCGCGGTCACGCCGCCATCACGCCACCGTCACGCCGCTGTCACGCCACGGTCACGCCGCAGTAATGTCGCGGTAATGCCGTGATTTGGCCCTTCTCCAGCCACATCCAGCCCACACCACCCCCTTCCACCTTCATTTCAGCCCGCTGCCACCAATATTACAACCCACAATAGCCCCCTGCCACCTTTGAATCAGCCCGCACCATCCCCCCAGCACCTGCAACTAGCCCCTTCCACCATCATTCTAGCCTCCTCCTGCTCCCTTCACTCCTGGCCGGAAGATGCTTCCCAGCGGATGTCACTGGACCAGGCCAACACTCAGCCGTCACGCCGCGGTAATGCCATGATTTGGTCCTACTCCAGCCACATCCAGCCCATACCACCCCCCTTCCACCTTCATTTCATCCCACTACCACCAACATTCCAGCCCGCAATAGCCCCCCTGCCACCTTAGAATCAGCCTGCACCATCCTCCCAGCACCTAAAACTATCCCCCTTCCACCAGCATTCCAGCCTCCTCCCGCTCCCTTCGCTCCTGGCCGAAAGATGCTGCCTCACGTGTGTCGTTGGACCGAGCCAACACACCGCAGTCACGCCGCGGTCACACTGCGGTCATGCTGCGGTCACGCCACGGTCACGCTGTGGTAATGCTGTGATTTGGCCCTGCTCCAGCCACATCCAACCAACACCATCCCCCTTCCACCTTCATTTGGATTCTCATTGGACAAATCTTCCATTATGCTATTTCTTGCCTCTATTTTCACATACAATCAAGGCTTGTTGGCATGAATCTAAGTTTTTTTCTTCTTCCATGATAGAATAACTGATCCTTTTATATTTATCACTTGTCCTAGACTTCTTAGTTTTATTACCCAAGGATGTATGATCTTCCTTCTTTAAAAACTTCTTGGGAATAGTGTTTCCAACTTCATTTTTCTAAAATTTTCCAAAGGAAGTTTTCTTCCATTTTTCATCATCAGTGGTCTTCATTATCCATTTGTTTTTAATACATTCTTATATGAGAATGCTTCATTCTAGTGACCACACTCAATTAAAATACAATAGTGATCTTAAATCAAGAAGTCACCCAATTTGAATCATTACATGTTTTTAGGAAAATAAGAGTAACTACCACATAGACTAATGATGATAATATTACTAACAAAAAGACTCATAATTGTGTCAAAATAAATTTAATTGATCCACTAATTTTTTCACTGTAAGCTCATGGAGGAATGTGACATATTGTCCTGATAAATCCGTTGTTACTCATGCATATTTATCTATTACCCATGGTTTAAAAACAATTCTGTACAAATATAGGTGTGATTAAATAATGAGAATCCATCCATATCATCCAATTTGGCTATGAGTATGAATAAAATACTTGGATATCTAAATAAATCTCAAGATCATATTGTTGTTGTCCAAAAATAGAAAGAAAGAAAAACTAGATATACTATATACAATAGAAAGAGAAGGTGATTTATTTTTCAATAATAGTGATACTAGACATTTGGACAGAAGTATAGTGAATGTTGGCATAATAATGTCTTGACTGATGGAAGTGAAGAGGATGTTGAAATAGAGATGAACTGCCTACACTATGGAAGAATAGTCCAGATCATGGACCATTGAAAATTGGCCATTAACGTCATGACCGATGGAAGTGAGATAAAGTAACAAATGGAATCAATTCAGGAAAGGAATCGTAGAATTCATTTAATTAAAGATATAATAGAAGAAGAAGAGTAATACTAACTTCTAAATAATGGTATTCTAAATAATACCAAAGATATCCTAGAATAAGAAGAGTAATACTGGTGTAGATGGGGGGTGGGGGAGTGGTGCAGGTGGGGCTGGGGGAGTGCAGGTGGGGGGGGAGGGGGTTGGGGGTGCTGGTGGGGGGGGGTGGGGGTGCGCTGGGGGAGTGGTGTTGGGTGGGGGGGTTGTGGGGTGCTGGTGGGGGGTGCTGGGGGATAGTGGGGGTGCAGGTGGGTGGGGGGCTGAGGGATGGGGAGCGATTTGGGGGAGTCGTGCAGTGGGGTGGGGTTGTTTTGGGGTGGGGGTGGGGGGGAGTGGTGGGGTGGGGTGGGGGTGTGTCGGGGGAAGTGGGGGGGGGGGGGAGTGGTGCAGGGGGAAGTGGGGTGTGGGGGGGTGCTGGGGGCTGGTGCAGGAGGGGGGTGCTGGGGGGCTGGGGGGAGTGGTGCAGGGGGACTGGTGTTGGCTGGGGGGCAGTGGGGTGGGGGTGTTTTGGGGTGGGGAGGTGGGGGGGACTGGTGCAGGGGTACTGGTGCTAGCTGGGGGGTAGTGGGGGTGCAGGTGGGGGTGGGGTATGCTTCATGGATGTGTTATTTATATTGTTTATGCATGTACTGATGCAATGATTATTGATATTATGATTAACAATGTGTGTGTTTGTAGCTGTTTTTTGTTGACATGACCACCATAAATAGATATAAAAAATGCATACATGGGTAAGTGTAAAGGGGTATATGCAAGTATAAACATATATCAAAGGACCCCCTTGTGCATATTTGGCCATGAAAATATGTACAAAGGGGATAGGTTTCCTTATATATATGTGAAGTTGTATATGCGTGCAAGAGGAAAAAAGGAAGATTCGAGTTGTCGTCAAAAGCAGTGCCTTGAGGTTGAGGTAAGTTTCCTCTGCCTAACCCTTTAATTTTAATTCTATAATTGCTCGAGTATTTTAAAAACATGTTTTCATTATTATATAATCTGTATATTATATTCAAATTGGTGTAGTGGGTGTGTGTAGGGGGGGCAGGGGTAGGGGGTGAGGGGACAGGGGGGAAGTGCAGTGGGATGGGGGGGAAGTGCAGTGGGCAGGGTGTGTGTGCAGGGGGGGCAGGGGAAGGGGGAAGGGGGGTGTGCAGGGGATAGGGTGAGGGGGCAGGGGTGGTTTGCTGGGGGAGGGGGAGGGGGGCAAGGGGGTGTGTAGTGGGCTGGGTGGGGGAGTGCAGTGGGCAGGGGGTGTGTGTAGGGGGGGGGCAGGGGGGAAGTACAGTGGGCTGGGGGGGAGTGCAGTGGGCAGGGTGTGTGTGCAGGGGGGGGGGGTAGGGGCAGGGGCAGGGGGTGTTCAGGGGACAGGGTGAGGGGGCAGGGGTGGTTTGCTGGGGGCAGGGGGGAGGGGGGCAGGGGGGGTGTGCAGTGGGCTGGGGGGAAGTGTAGTGGGCAGGGGGTGTGTACAGGGGGGGACATGGTGAGGGGGCATGGGTGGTTTGCTGGGGGCAGGGGGCAGGGGTGGTTTTCTGGGGGCAGGGGGTGTGCAGTGGGCTGTGGGGGGGGGGGGGAAGTGCAGTGGGTAGGGGGAAGTGTAGGGGGCAGGGGGTGTGTTGGGGGTCAGGTGTGTGTGAAGGGGGGGGGGGGGGTTCAGTGGGCTGGGGGGGAGGTGCAGTGGGATGGGGGGGAGGTGCAGTGGGCAGGGGGTGTGTGCAGGGCACAGGGTGAGGGGGCAAGGGGCAAGGGTGTGTGCAGTGGGCTGGGGGGGAAGTGCAGTGGGCAAGGGGGGAGTGCAGGGGATAGTGCTGGGGAAGGGGGCAGGGGGGTGTGCTGGGGAAGGGGCAGGGAGGGGGCTATTTTTTTAGGGAATGGGGGGACATATAGCCACAGTTTTAAACCGTGTCTATAGGGATATAACCAAGGTTTAAAGCCGTGGTAAAAGGCATATAGCCACGGTTTTAAACTGTGGCTATATATATTGCCTGACTTAGGATTCTGCCACGGTTTGAAAACTATGGCTATAGAGTGTTGCCACGGTTCAAACCGTGGCTATAGGTATATAGCCATGGTTCAAACCATGGTTATAGTTCTATAGCCACGGGTTCAAACCATGGTTATAGGTCTATAGCCACGGTTTCAAACTATGACTATAGGTTTTTCCCTATAGCCACGCCAATACCAGCCACGGTTTTTGGGCCTATAGCCACGGTTCCAAAACGTTGCTATATCCTTATTTTATAGTAGTGAAAATGTGACAACTAGGCCCTGTTGACAGCATAGACACCCCACCTTAACATGGTCATCAAGTCCTGGCCCACCAGGTACCACCAGTTTCCCCATAGACATGTGGTCCCTACCCTAGGGCCCACCCACGGGCCTGAACGGGTCATCTGACTAATGATTATCCCCACAGGCCAACACATGTCCTTTCTAGTGTTCTTTGTCCTCACTCACACATGCCTTAGGAAACTTCCTAGAAGGTCACCCATCCTGATCACTACTCCAGATCGATCATGGTTAACTATGGAGTTCTAATCAGGTAGGCTCCCAAAAAGGAAGGTGAACCTTGTTGACATGAGTCATATCATTTAGTCATTTAACCCTTTATCATTATGGGGTGTCATAGTGAGACCAAAGGTATCATCATATCTTTGATTAGTAGGATATTCATTCATGTTTTTAAATGTATGGATCTTCCCATATGGGGATGCATGCTTAATAATTTGAGTTAGCATATTGGCGATTGAATCACAACTAGCAGAAGGGAGACCCCTTAACTTAGCACGCCAACCCTTTATCGCCTTTATCAACTCTGTGAACATCTTCTATAGATTAATGTCCCCTAATAAATCAGTGGACCATTTCAATTTCTATTTGGGTGGATAGGGGATCATTTTTGGTGTTACAAGTATGAGAATACTAACAAAATTATTTATTCCCAGTTCTATCCTAGGATGCTAAATGTTTTGGGGGTTGAGGCTATGTCATTAGGCATTGATGAGGTTATTGATGTATTGATTCATCATGATCAATTAAATTTTATTCTATACCCCATACCCAATAGGATAATTATTAATAATGGAAGTGGTTCTCTAACCTAAAGATCCTATAAAGTCTCATTTTTGGATGGGGTTCTTGTAGCTCGCATAGAAGAACTAATCATCTGTAAGCCATGTACCCCATATCGGTTTTATCATCATTTTTACTATAATCATAGGGTTTCTCCTTTTTACTTATCTATCATGTGGGGGTAAGGGAAACCCATACTTATTCACCTATTCGAGATTATATTGGCACGTAAAGATACAGATTTAGAAAATTGTAATTTTTCCTGTCGATGCCCCTATCTACCTGTCTCAAGACTATGCCCAAGCTTGGGTGGAAGCTTACCAAGTTATAATAATGAATTGGTTATTTTTTCATGTAGTTAAACCCTATTATTTTCTGAGACCCTCATATATGGAAGTATATAGTTGATTCAAGACTCAAGGGAGCCCCTAAGAAAATGCTCTCATCATAGTGACATGTCTCCCATTAATAGGATAGGGGTTTTGAGGAAGTTATCCCTTTGGTTCCAATGAAATATGACACACTAGTTGAGGGATAAACACATGAGATTTATTCTCTTGGTTCCTTTTTGGCTCATCTAATCTTTCTTTCAATGGGATTGATACCTGAACACATGCCACCATCCCTTCTTTCTTTTATTTCACCCCTTAGGCAGATACTTAGATTGTAATACCATGAAGGATAATTTGGAACCAAAACCATGCCCTAATTATAGATACTCTCTTAGATAACATTCATGGACAATAGGAAGACCGTTTCTAGCTCTTTCATGAATTTAGAGATGGTGTTTTTGACTGCCATCAATTATATGACATCATGATATAGATTGCCCAGGCTAGGAAACAATTGGATAGCAATGAGAGGCAATTATGTAGTTTTGATGAAAAGGATCCCCTATTAAAATTAATAAGGTAATATTCAAATGTTCTTGAATAGAGACAATAGAAATTCTCTCATCTGCATGCTCAGATAGATGACTTGACTATGCAGATAATAGAATAGGAAGTGATCATAGCTCGCATAAGGTCCCATATTTTGATTTTATCATCCATATTATATATCACTCTGAAAGGAGGTAAAGATTTTTCCTCTTTTATTGAGACTATTCTTCCTCAGGTTACAATGAAGTAGGTAGATAAAATGACACTTCAGCAGTCCATTCATACCTCATACCAGACTCTGGCTAATTTAGCAAACTCAGCCGACTAAATTTTATCATATGGCCATGAATGGTTTTTTCTTTTTTTTGGAACCCTATAGAGAATCTGGAATGGATAAATTCCTCCCTCCTTTGCACATTATCAATGAATAAATCTTATAAACTCATGTCATTATCAGGATTTCTTTCATTCATCATGTGCATGGAATCGGGTTAGCCTAGTATTGTATAGATCATCAAAGAAATCCATCCTTTTTATAATACCAAGTAAAAAATGCCCAAATTTAAATGCATTAATCATAATAGTCACTTATTGATAATTTCCTATGAAAAATTAGTTACATAAGAGTCCTCATTGATTTTTCTACTCTAGTCATCTCAGGATCACCCAGTTCTAAAGGATAATTTTGGTAAATATATACCAGAGGGAAAGTGTTGTAACTTTTTCTTAAGTAAATGATCTTAGAAAGAATAGCTTGATTTTTTCTATGGATAGATAACATTCCCTAAAAAAAATTATCATTTTTTAAATTTCCCTAACTTTTGTCTAAGTTTCATATGGGTAAATCTTAGCAGACATAGAATTTTCTTTTTCTCTGGACGCCCTTTATGAGTTTTCATCCTAATAAGTTGTATGCCTTTTAAATTTTTATATTTAAGGTCTTTAAAACTAGACTATTGTTTTAGATTAGGATGTTTTATCTCATACCATCTGTTATTGCATTTTTTTCTTTTAGGTTTGACCATATATTGTTGTATTTTAGGTTCTTCTAACTATGACTGTTTTTTGTAGTTTAGGGTCATTTAGCTCAGACCTTTTGTTGTCGGCTATGAAGGATGGATATTTATAAATGGTTTGAGAACCCTGCATCCTTACTAGGATTTTGAAGAATGATAATTCATGAAGGGTTATGATACCCTACATTCTTAATTGATATTTTAAAGAATTAATGTTCATGAAGGGTCCTAACACCCTACATTCTTATAGAAATTATGAAGGATGAGTATCTATTATAGGTTATGGAACCTTGTATCCTTACTGAGGTATGTTTTCATATATGGTGGTGTGGTATTAGGGATTCCAAATCCACTTGGATAGATAAAATATGGGTTTTGTAAGTCATTCTTCCATGATTTTAAACTGGTGAATATAAAACAAGGTAAAAATGTTGGGGATGATTAAAAAACACTCTAAGGCACTGGGTTCTACCATGATGTTTCTAGGGATCATGAGGATCAGAGGTCCTCTCTTGAAAGGAGTAGAAATATCTAGTTAATTGGTCCCTATTCCCAGTATACTATATAGAATAACCAAGAGAAGTAACTCAAGGAAAAGGGGTTC
Organism: Viscum album; assembly: GCA_963277665.1. Lineage (NCBI taxonomy): Eukaryota > Viridiplantae > Streptophyta > Magnoliopsida > Santalales > Viscaceae > Viscum > Viscum album. The sequence goes on along the minus strand of OY728132.1, from coordinate 749,001,452 downwards.
TAGGAAAAGGGTATCAACTCTCGGAATTGGTGAGTGTCAGCTCAAAATTCTATGATATAAAGGTGATTTGTGGAAAAAATAATATTCAAGAAGGGTTTGAGCACCCTAAAAGTTGTTCATCGCCTAGTTAATATGTTATCATGGTGAGGAGATGTGAAAAATCATTACTTTAACTTTTTCCTAGACAAAGGGGTCTAGTGAGTGTGGATAGAATTTTACTAGGGCCACAAAATAGGACCCATGAGATTTATTTATTTTTTATTTATGCTGTAACTTTTAATTAAACTCTAGAGATGAAGAGTGTAGATAGTGGAGACTTTAGTTTTTCTCAAATATCCCTTTATGGTTTTTTAAACTAAGGGTTTTTATGTCTCTTTCACTAGATGTTTTGGTTTGTGTAATTTGGACCATAAAAGGATAAAGTTTAAGGTCATGCATCTTTTAACAATGTTTTTTTAGTTTATGTTCATGATACACATTGACCTGATATGGGGGGAGTGTTAAAAAATAGCTTAATTGCGATTCATGGGGTCAGAAGTACCTCGACACCTTCCCAAGCGGAGGATGATAATGTTGTAAATCATGTATCTAGGTTCTCAAATCATGAGTATTGATATGGGAAAATCATACCAAGGATTATCTTGAATCACTCTATAGTTATGAGGTTAACTACGATGATGTTGTAATGCCCTGACCAAGATTCCACTAAAATGGTGCTCTAATATAGTTAGTTATAAGGCCTCAATCATGCCAACTTGTATGGAAAAGGTTTCCAACTATCAGCAAGGGCATAGGGTGTGACTATGGAGAGACTATGACCTCATATCAAAGTAAGAGAACAACAAAAATAGATAAGTATCATACATAGTAGTAAGTAAATAGAGTGCAGGAGTAGTAAATAAACTAAAATAAAACATTCTATAATAACAAATGAAAATTCTATAAAATCCTAAATAGTTATTCCATACATACAACACTGGCCACCCACTAGGATGACCATACAGATACAGATATAAAAAAGAAACTAAAATAAAATTACAAGACTCTACTACTAACTCCAATCCAGACCACATATCTGGTCTCTAGACACTGTCAAACTGCAACATCCCAAACAGAAGAACCCACATGATTAGATCCAATCGAGTATAAAACTCTGGGCCTCAGTTATATACACCAAGAAAACCATGATCAACCTGAAAAAAAGACATAATATCTACACATACACTGAGGTTCATGTGTGGGGGTGAGAAATAATCTCAATAGGAAACCCTGTTGAAGAACCAATAAATATTCTTCTATAAGTTTATGAAAAATAAAACTACTCATTCTATCTTAGACACAACTAAAAATATAATTAAAACCAATAAACATGAAACCACAGTCGAACCCCATGTCTATAATCCTAGTCAACTAGGAAAGTGATACCATGGATGTCCATATCTATATATGTATACATGTATATTCCCATACCTATACATATATACATAAATATGAATATTCATGAGTAAATTATAGAAATAACATAAAACCAAATCACCAGTTGATCATTAGTTCTCTAATTCCAATTTCCTAGGCATCCTATGCAAGGGAATTGATTTGGATGTCATACCACTGAAGTCGTGTATAATTAATTTGATCTCGGGTTCCATAATCCCAATAAACATGTACCTACTTCTTATAATTCTAGAAATGTCTCTAAGAAAGCTATATCACCATAGGGGGTACTATTCCTACACCTGGGTACAACTGTAATCACCTCCAATCACTATAAAGAAGGATTATAGGGAATTACACTTAGACATCTTGTAAATGGTCACTGATCTTGTCATCATACTTCTCATGTCATGAGAATCTAGTGTAATTACTAAACCCTGGGTCCTAATCCTTAGTTATTCATGACATTAAGAGTCAGATGATCCCTAAGGGTATGAACCTTAGGTGATCTATAAGAGATCTCACCAGTGATATATCATAATCACACCTCGAGATCCAAAAGTTAATATAAAACATGGGTGTGAGACTCCATACTCAACCACCCTAACAAAGAAAATGGATCATAAGCCTAATCCCATAAAGAACATCTCTATATCCTCATCATATGACTGAATCTAGGAGAGTGTAGTCATCCTTCATAATCCACAGGTCGAGGAGATTATAATCATCCTCTATGTACCACAAGAAAAGAAGAGTGTAATCATCCTTATCACTCCAGAGAGTGTATTCATCCATGAGTATCATTACTAGGGATTCTATGCTCATATTTCATAGTATAATGATCAATATCTAGACACCAGGAAACCCCTCTAGACATCCCAATAATATAATAATCAAATATATAGGCTCAACAGCCAGATCCCAAGTAGTACCTATGGGTATACAAGTAAATATCATAAATAACGTGGCTTGGAAGACGAATCCTAATAAATCATGTATGGGCTTCCCAATGAACAAGATGGATCCTAGTAAGAACGTCTAGGAATCCCAAATACAAATAAAGATACCTCACATCAAGCTCAATATCCACCAACTAAGAAGCACCTCTGTTAAACATCACTACATCAGCAATAAACATGTGAAAGATAAAAAAAGAGTGATGGTGTCTAAACACCTAAACTCAACACTACTACCAAAACCCCATGAGTTTACCAGTTTAGCATGGGTTATAAGGTGACACACGCTACCATCTTTATCCAAACCTGACGTACAAACTCAGGGTCAGTCAAACAATGGTCACCCACTACGTACCTCGAGTCAAAACATTGAAGTGGAATTATACTTAGGATCCTCAAGTTCTAAACATAATTGAAGGCATATTACTTTGTATCCTTAGCTAAAAAGGTAAAATGAGTAATCCTATAAGGTATCCTCTAACAGTAAAAAAATAGAATCATCCAATAAGGGATCCTCATGATGGTACTTAGTAAAAGGAATCATACACGAGGGCCTCAAGACAACATAAGAAGAAGAGGCATCCTGCATGGGATCCTTGGAATGGTACATAGGAAAAGGGATCCTACAAGGGACTCCCTATATTAGCTGGTAAGAAAAGGAATCACCTATGGTATCCTTGTAATATAAAGAAGATAAATGCATCCTACATGGTATCATCAAGGTCAAAGCATAAGAAAAAGAATCCTACAGAGGATCCTCAGAAATAACTAACTCATGGCCTCAAAGGCCAGAAGGAAACATTTAAAAAGGGATATGACATCAAGGGAAAATATAAAAAGGAATTAGTCATGAGAGATATCTTTTATATCATCTCATATCAAAGGTCTCACTCTCAAGAGACAACTTGATTCAAGTACTGGAGGGAAAACCACTCTATTTAGGAAATTCATGAAATGACACCTAGAAATCCTCAAAAAAACACCATGAGTCTTACCATCACAATCTATGTAAAAATATACTCATAATAGAATACTCATGAGTCCAAATCCAACTCCTGGGTGAAAAGAAAGTAAAAAACTAAAAAAGGTTACAAGGGGTAGTACATGATGTGTCTCTCTGAGTACATAGTGTGTACTCCTAAAGCCCCACTTGGGTGTGTACTCTGGCCAAACTTGATGTGTAAACTCCCATGTACATGGAATGTAATATGGGTACATTGTGTGTAACCTACATGGGGTACCTTACTGTGTCCCTCAAATGAACTATCCATGTACTTGGCCTGGTTGTGTACTTCTACACAATGTGCGACCCACACAGGGTCTGGCTATAATGTCCCAACCCGACTTAATGATAAACTGGTAGCTAGACCGGTCAATACATGACTGCAATAACATATCCCTATATGTCAAAGGTTTACAACTAGAAGAGAGGGTGTCAAGGTAGTTTGGTGGGGATACTATACCCTCATACTTAGAGTAGTGTAGTGGTATAACATAACTAAATATCATATAATAGTGGAAGTAGTAAAGAAATGAAAGACAGTAGCAAAATACAAATAATAAAAATTTAATAAAAGTTTCCAATGATACTTTATACAATTCATGGATGATGGATGATACATAATCTAAGTAGTAAAAAAACATCAAGCTCTACAATACAGTACAAAAATAAAGAAAATATAGTAAATCCCCACAACGATCTCCACGAGCATCCCAAGCTCCAGCTCGGTCCTTTTCTCCTAACTCATAGGCATAATAAATACAAAATCATCATAGATCCTACAAATATAAGGTATACTCAGGTACCAAGGGTACCCGATCAGGGTGTGAGATATAAATCTCAGTAGTTTAGAACCCACGATGTCAAGAAAAAACCTATATGTGCCATCTAAATCTAGCATTGTGCAAGAAGGCATACAACAAGTAAGGAAGTACTCAAAAGTAAACATCCTATAAGGTCTAGGTTTCCACTTATACCCAAATACAATAAATAAATTTCATTTAAATTGTATTTCTCTAATTTAATAGTCAATCTTGTGTCATTATAACTGAGTTCAAATAAGTATGCAACTCATTAATTAAATAAGTCTTAAGACCCGGTGCATAGCCCAACATCTCCTGTAAAGATGTAATCAAAGATGCCTAACCAGACCATCTATAAATCATAATCAAGACTGAATCCAATCTTGTTCTTTGGATTTAAAAACAAATCACTTGATTTGTTTCATTCATTAATCAATCTAGAACCTGATCTTGTACTTAGAATTCCTAAGTGGGAATCCAAGTATCACTCTAGGTTTAATGTGAACCAACACCCTAGATGCACTAGTTTTCATTATATTCAATCCATATTCATTTAAAAATTAAATCACATTTAATTTATAAGTCTCAAGATCTGAATCAAGACCAGAATCCCCTATGTAACTGGAATCACAACAGATGCCTTAAAAGGCCATATAAACAACATAAGTGAACATTGAACCCAAGCTTGTGCTTTGTCTTGGCAGACATATCATAAGTCATTTCATTTAATAATTCAAATAAAAACACGATTTATTCCTTGATATTCCTATATTGGAATTCAAGTATCACTCCAGGTGCAATATCAACTGTCACCCTACAAGATCGTCCTTGGTGAACCTCTTAAGAACTCAGTATCACTCTTGGTGAGGTATAAAGTCCCAGCCAATCGATTCTATCCTCATTGGTCTCATAGGGAGTCCGAGTATCACCCATGGAATAGATAGTCAAACCCATTTAATTCCATCCATGGAATTATAATATCAATACATCTATGAATTGATATAATTCAATTCCCAATGAGTTCTTCTATAACATCCCTAAGTTGGATCCATGTATCACCCATGGCTTAATCAAGGTTCAAGGTAAATAATCTATTCATGGAATCCTTATGTGAATCCACGTATCACCCAAGTTGTATAAGTCAATAAAAAAAAGAGTATATCCATGAAATCCCAATCTGAATCCTTGTATCACCCTCACCTATTAATAATTTAACCAATTCCATTTCATTTAAACAATTCATTAAACATGCCAAGGTCAAAACCAAAGTCATTCAATATAACTCACCTCAAAGGGGTGACTCAATAAAGGACCAACCTTAAAGGCTTGGCCTTTTTTTTACTCACATGGTAATTTCAATATACAAATCATAACATGCATAAAAAATCCATTAAATGGTATAAAAATAAATTAACTCACCTGGTAATTCTTTATAACAAGATTATAATGATTAAATAAACTACTACATGGAATGGTAGTTACTATCTCACATGGGAATATCCATACAAAAGAAATTCCTTCTTAATAAAGCAATTACATAATGGGGGGAAAGTGTCATGGTCAGTCAACCCTTCCCATTCAATCCATTTAATTCACAATTCAATATACAAATCAATTACATGTTCGACATCCCATGACATGGGGTAAAAGGAACACCAAAGGGTGTCCAAGGACAAAATCCATTCAAGTTCCATTCAAAGAAAACTTAATGGGTGCTTCAAGATTAACAATCTATCTCATGGCATATACATAAACATAACTCACATGGGAAACAAGCGATATTTCAAGCATTGCATGCTTAACAAAAACTATATGTCCAAGTGGTTATTTAATAGATCTAGGCAATATCATTTAATAACATCAAAGGGGCCATGAATTAATATTACATATATCAATACCAACAAGAATACATATAGAAAACTCAAACCATAATTAAGAATGATATAACAACTATCACTACTTTTTTACTTTGAATATAACGTGCCTCCATTGAGGGGTTTTATTATAAAAACATGACTTTGTTAATCAATGAGTCATTTATCAAATTTAATCATTTCATTCAAGATTTGATATTAAATTAATAAAGAAAAATCATAAACCAGCTTATTTAAAAAATCACCTAAATCATTCTTAAATAAAAAGGGTTAAGGATAGGGATCCTACCTCAAAGAGGAACCAAGCCAACACTCAGCACTTGACAGATTTATAGACGACCACTCATAACTTCTCCACACATGCACACACATACCTTCATATAGATATATATATATATATATATATATATATATATATATACCTTAACCCAATGTATGTATTCCCCACACCATGATGGAATATTTAAATGGAATATATTTTTTTATATATACATACCTATGTATATATGTGCGCTCCTTCAATGTTGATCAAAACCCACTACAAACAATTATAGAGACTCAATAACACCAAATGACTCTAAATTAAATAAGGAAATACAGGTTAGTGGAAGAGAAACTCACCTCGGATGATGGGGGAAAACCAAAATGGATCCAATATGCTTCGCCTTTGGAAGAGGATGTCAGAACATGTACGAACGTGACTCGAGGAGCCCATTTTATACCCTAACATCGAAGGAAAACCAAAAAACAACATTAGCCTAAACCCCTAGGTTCAACTGAGTGGAAAAAAAGTAAAGGGAGGCCAAAATCCTCCAAATAAAAGGAGTATAAGTAGGGATAGAGACTTACCTCGAAGTTTTGGATAGAATCTATGAAGAAATTTGGAGAGAATTCAGTGATCAGAAGGGAGCCTAAGGGGGGTTCGTCACATGCAGTTAGGGCGCCAGGGGGAGGCGTCGCATGATACAAGAGATAGAGTGGTGAGGTTAATATTTTATTTTAAATTCATTTTATTTTAAATTTAATTTAATTAAATTTTTAATAAAGGTCATCACACATGGTTTGAGCTGTATAGTTTGGAAAATTGTACGCCCTCTACTGGGAATTTGGAGCCTCCTACATGGTTTGGTCTGCATGGTTTGAAAACGATACACCCACCATGTGGTGAATAGTGTTTAGGTACTACCCCAAACTACTAACCGTACATAGCATGTGCGATAACTTATTTCCACCTGAAATAATCCACACAGTTTCCTACTATGGGTCGCACAGTTTTATACAAACTGTACACCCTCTGCAAGTCCTTTAGAACCTTATTTTCCTAGTTTGATGCTCCCAAAACTCCTCAAACCATACAAGAATGTTCTTGGGCCTTCACCCAAGTCCAAAAATATCACTTTTAAGCATTACTATTCTCATAATATCATTTTAAATCCTTCTTTGTAAAACATCCAATCATGTAGTCACCAAAATTCAAATTCCCATGGAATTTCATCTGGTTCAAAAACATGGGTTCTTACATTGGTCGTTCACTCTACATGGCCATGTACCCCTACACAGGTAGCATGGTCGGGTACTTATCTACATGACCGAGTACTTTTACATGGAATGTAAACCCTATTACATGGACTGTACTTCAAAAACCTCATCTTCCTCAAATGGTAATAACACATAGTGTGTCTCCTTGAAGCACACACCATGTAGATGTGTTTTTTCCCAAATGTAAAAACCCATGAATCTCCCCGAAACCCCCATCTTTACCCTAAAAATAGTAGATCAGCTTTCTAAGGGTCCAAAGAAAACATAATAGTGGTTAAAAAGTTAAAAAAATAATCTAAGGGATATTTTTAGTAAAAAATTAAAATGGTCTACCTTTGGGTGGAAACTGCGGAAGCTTCACCCATTTCAATGGTCCACAGTTGTCACACGTTGATCTGGCACGTCCCAAGGTCCGCAGCGGCACCTCCCTCTATTACTCTCTCACTTTATCTCTCCCTATCACTTTCTATATTAGTTCATAGGAAGGTGGAATCCATAGGTCATGCGTGAGAATCCAGAGGGAAGAAAGAAGGAAATGAAAAAAAGAAAAGAAAGATAAGGAAAAGAAAAAGAAAATAAAAGAAAAAGGGCCCCAGATCGACCCCAGTTCCCAACTCAAGTTTATGCCTTTCCTAGATAAAATTACTCATTATAGACTCAAAAACAGATATGGAATCTCAATATAATGATCCATTCAAAATATATCACTGAACGAACCGACACGAATAAATTAATATTTAATTTATCAAATATTAATTATTAATTATTCTGCAAAAATTTGAACAGCTCAAAATTCCACCAAATTCCTATCCTAGGGTAAAAACCCTATTATGGGGCCAACGGAGTAGTCTTAAAATTATCCAAGGTTACATTTTAGGGTAAAATTACCATTTTACCCCATACTAGCATCTGAAAGAAAAAAATTGAAATTTCTGCTCAATTTTTTTGGTCTAGAAAAACACAGGTCCTTACAATCTCCCCACCATAAACTTTATCGTCCCCAAGAAGCCAAGTGGACAGACTATTAGTCTTTCTTTCTACCTATGAATATGCACAACAAGCTATCTGGATAGTCCAATGACCAGTCTCATATGTAACGCCCCGACCCCAGCTACCCAGAGCCGGTGCATTACTTCGTAACATTGGCATGATCACAAAAGATCAAGTCTCGAAAGACCGATTAGTTTAGTAGCCTTGGAAACACTAGATACATTCATAAGTATTTCATTACATCAAAAAGTAAACAAACTACAATAACATGGTCTTCATAGTCCACACTCATATCCCTTTCTGACTACCCCTGTAGGTCATTCATAAAATGCTTCTTCACATCCTGGAAAAATATTAAAACATTGAAAGGGGTGAGCTCAGATGCTCAGTAAGGTTAATAATATAGTGGAAGCTTTCATAAATAAACATTAACATTTAAGGCAATGTATAACTAAAACAAAAGCCTTTTAAACTTGAACTTCAACATAATATGGAAAAAGTAAAATGAGATAATGTCATTCACTTCTTCACATGGATATTCTACTGGTCGAATAATCACATGCAATATCAATAACCACTTTCATAATGAGGGAATGTATAATGCCAGACATTCTGAAACATTTTGTCAAGGCCTCAGCCAAGACGTCTAAAATGATTAAGGCCTCGGCCAAAACCATAAATCAAATTGGGAAAGGGCCTCGACCAATTCCACCTCTAGTTGTCTCATGAGACCTACCAATGCATCGAGGAGCTATAGCGGGCTCCACCCGTCACTTATTAAGTCCAATACATTCCTCATATGAATAGGTTTAAACATATCATAAACCATAACATAATCGTATCACATAAAACATGCATAAAGGAAACATAACATTTCCACATTTCAATCACAAGATATCAATACAACACATTGATATAATAAAAACGCTTTCAAAACCATTTTCAATACCAAAATAAAATAAAGTTAAAACTTTGTATTTATTTTTCATCAAAAAAAATGATGGCTTGTAGAGGAAGCCGAAAATCAAATAATGGTCACGGCGGCGGAGAAGTCGTTGTCGCCACATATGTACGGAAAGAAAAACATTCCCTTTTTGTCGTTTAGTAAAACTCTTCGTATAAAAAGATTCCTTTTGAATAAATGTAAAAAGTCAAAGGGGTTTATACACTGTACAAAAGAAATTTTTGTATAAAACAAAATATGCCTCAATGAATGGAGATTGAGACGAAGTCCCTTAAAAAGATCATTTTTAAATAAAATATATCTATTATGTGTATTCACTATATGTACACATAAAGAAAGTATAAATACAATATACGACATAATAACATCATGACATAATTTGAAAGTAGGAGATTAACCCAAAGAATGGAAGTTGGGTTATGAAATTCCCTTACCTTGCATCCTGTCCTGACTCGACCGTTCTTTAACCTCCTGAATAATAAAATAGAGTTAATTCCTATTTACTTAAGAACCTTTTTCAAGTTCATTATTCTTTTTATATCCCTTATTACCATGTTATGAACATTATGTAATTATTTAAGTTAATAACGGTCGTTTTGTCGATCTTTGGTACTTGAGTCAAAAATAAACTTCCTATAATTACAAGTTGTTCATGTGGTGAAATATCCATTATATCCAGAATTATATTCATGATGTAGATATCATATATATGATATATATCCAGTATATACATTTATTCATAATTTCACGTAACATTTAGAGGTAAGAAATGAAATGCACCGTTCATGGAGACGGTAAGTCGTACGTACGCATGAACGCTACTTTCATTTCTATTTCGTATTTAATGGAATGAAATCATAATGATATAAATTTATAATATAATTACAGTATAATATAGTGTATAATACCATTTAATCCATCCTTTATACATCCCACATATGGCATTAACGATTCAAATCACTTTGAGGGGGCGGTAGTCCGCACTTCCTAAAATGAAATTATCGCGTTTTACCCATAATGGAAATCATAAAGTATGCCATAAATGAGAAATACAGAAGCATAAGTAAAACATAAACACATTATATATCATATATAAATATAGTGACATCTTAATGTCCACCTTTGAAGGTGTTATATGAGTGTTGAACAATCATCGTTTCGTGAGGCAGAAATTCGCCATCCACAGAAATCGTATGTTCTTTAACCATTAGATGTAGGTGTGTGTAAGTGTATCTCGAATCCTTCTTATAAAAACATCCTAGTATATTGAGGATACTGGTGTTGTTACAAAAGAAATGAATAAAAAGAGTTTAGGGGGTTGGAGAAGAAAAATAAAACAAAACAACATTAGAGAAGACATTACCTCAAAATCGGGTAAATCTTTTTGATTTGAGCCAAAGGATTCCTTGGGAAGATTTCTGCCCAAAGTGAGGCTTCTAGGAGTAATAGGGGGAAGTTGGGAGAGTATTTGGGCAGAGGTTGGCCGAGCCAAATGGCTTGAAAGTGTGAATGAGGTGGTAGAGGTGGGGGCCTTTTATAAGAGGAGAGGAGGGGCTCTTTTGGAAAGATTGAAATGTTACATTATTATACAATGCTTTTAGGATTCTAAAGGTCCCACACTTATATAATTCGTGGATAAGGTGATAAGGGTTCGAAATATACACATACAATAGTCTTTGGACAAGTGTAAGTCTTCGATTGTACATTATCTTTTCATTTTATTAAAATCGTTAAATAATGAGGTCATCGCTGCATCATAATGATGTCATAAATAATATAATTTATTTAATCTCTAAAAATTATAAAAAAAATACTATGATGTAGGAAATATTTTTAGATTTTCAATGACTATTTATAGTCAAAAATATGACTTGTATAACCCCGTGTAAAAATTGTTTTAGTAAAACATTTCATGTTTGTGTCATTTTTTTACTTTAACATTAAATAAAAGGTATTTATGTCATTTTCCAACTAAAGTGGCTCCATGGGGTCCCCAAGTTGACCCATGGATTGTCTTGGTCGGACATGACTCATCCAATAGGAGTAGTACAAGTGTCAATCCCATCTCATATTGTTAAAACATTATTTTTACCTTAAACTACATTAATTACCTCTAATCGCGATTAAGAACTTAAAAGTTACTATTCACCAAAAAATTATTTTGATCTCATTAAACCACATTTTACTTCTTAATGACAACCATGTATGTCAGATTTTTGAAAATCAAATCACAGAAGTGGTAATATTTCATTTAAATGAAAAATCAGTTATTTAACTACCACTTAGTGGTTTCACTATTCATCAAAAATTGAAGTTTTTCAGAACAATGCCAAAATTTCACCCTAAGCTATAATTGATATTCCAAATTCAAAAATGATGTCTATTTTAAAAAATTCCAAACATATAAGTTGAATTAATTAATTTTATAATTAATTCCCGCTGTCACAACAAATAGCTTGTTTTTAAGAAACAATTTATATCAAAAGATTGGCAATTGTTTATGCCCAATTTCAATGTTAAATTAATTATAATGACCACCATTGGATAAAATGGTAAAAATATATTATAATTATACTTTAGAACCACTAAATAGTATAATTTATCACTATAAATTATTTTGATTAAAAAAGTTGTTTTTAAGTATTTTTCACTATTCATAAAAAATTAGAAGTTCTCAGAAAAATACCAAAAATTCAACATAGGCTAATTTCGATATTCCGAATCGAAAAATGAAGTCCATTTTGAAATATAAAATTTCTATAATTTTAAAAAGTGGTTATTACTATTCATAACGGCTACTTTGATTAGTCGCGGTGTTTTAGAACTCGAAGTTGCATACAATGCAAGCTATTGCATTATTGAATGAGAAGCGTATCATGGAAGCTCGGGGTGTTACATTCTCCCCTCATTCAATAAATTGCGTCCTCGCAATTTGAAAATTTTCTTTGAAAATAAAAGGTTGAAAATAGAAAATACCTTTGTGGAAAACCCACATTAGAAATAAGGTTAATAAATATATAACATTAAAAGAAAGCAAGATAAGTACAAAGGTCACCCGATATAGCCCATTCTAGGATTCTATGAAAATATGGATATAGAGGAGAAACAAACCATCAAGGTCTGACGGAGAGTTATAGAAAACAGGATTAGGAGAAAGTTTAACTACAAGAAAATCTCAAACTTGTGATTGGTTAAACGGTCATTGAATCCCCAGTTGGAAAAGTTAACCGACAACATTTTTGTTTTAAGTTACCTTTTATAATGTTGAGGAATTTATTTAGGAGATTTACTAAGAATGTAAGGGAATATACATACTTGTTATGTATACTTTCATTCGTTAATAAATTTTACCACAAACCCAACTTTTACTTCAAATGGTAATGGAACTCAAAAATATTCTATTTATCCTAATTGTATAAGGTTCCAAATGTTAACACATACCATTTAGATTAGTAAAATTATTTTGTAATAACCAGGGACTTCCTGTAGGCTAGTGGTAGGAAATAAAGGCATGTCGCACTATGATTGTGGGTTCGATTCCTGCAGCTTTGTCCGACGCGATGGGTTATGCCCCACCCTGCAGGTTGTCCTTTTCCTAAAACTATAGTATCATAATATTCCAAAAATAATCTTCATAAATTTTTTAACCTTAAACAATACTATCCAAATATCAACTTAATCCACTCCAACCTTTATAGTTATCCAAAATACCTCTGTCCATACTTTCTCTAAAAGGTCTCTTAATTCCAAAATCAATTTACCAGATTCCCCAAACAAAGTAAAGTTTCTCTTATTGTCACATACTAAAAATATAATTACCTTCATCATATTAAAACCTTAATGAAATCAACAAGTACTGCAGTACAATCCTTATATATATCACATTATTCTAATAACTAGAATATAATCCATGAGTCCAAAAGCACCAATACATTAGTTATTCTGCTTCAACTGTAGTAACAGCATAAGATTGTCCTTGACCCCTTGGCCTTTTCTGAGGTAAGTTTCCCTGATTCTTAGGACATTCATTTGAATAGTGACCCATTTCTCTACAATTGTAGCATTCAACATTGATAGCCTCTTTCTTTCCGTTGCAATCACGCGCCTAGTGACCTTTTTCCCCACATTTATAACAAACTCTCATTCCTTTTAGGCAAGTACCAGGGTGATTCTTCCCACAATTATCACATAATGGAAAATCCTTCTTTCCCTTTTTCCCTTTATCTGTCTCTTGTTCCACCATTCTCTTCTTCTCTTGCTTTACTTTGTTGTCATAAGACTTAGAGAATTCCTTTTCTGTCTTGATAGCACATGAGACAATATCTTCGTATGTTGAGAACGATTGTGATACTAAATCTCGATGGAGAAATGGTTTTAACCCATCAAAGAAACGATCAATCTTACCTCTTGGGTTACGTATATAATCTGCAGCATACCTCGCTAACCTTGTAAAGTTGGCCTCATACATTGCGACATTCTCATCCTCCTTCTGCCTCAGACTCAGAAATTGCCTTTCCATATCTGCTCGATGGTCACGAGGAAAGTATTTTTCTAAGAAAAGCTCTTTGAACTCCCTCCATTCCATATTCGATACGTCATCATCTTCCTTTGTGTTTTTAATCAGCGACCACCACTGATCGGCATCTCCAGTGAGGCGGTAAACTACCATGAAAACCTTCTCCCTTTCACTACTCCCCAAGGCATGGAATATTTTCTCTAAGGAATTTATCCATTGCTCAGCTACTATAGGATTTGTACTCCCATTGAAGGTTGGTGGTTGTTGCCTCATGAAACGGTCTAGCATTGATCCTCCACGTTGCGGATCAGGGTGCTCCATACGAGTAAGGTTATTATTCATAACCTTAGTGAGTTGTCCCAGTATGGTAATAAGTTGATCAGCACCAGTTGTATCTCCAGATCCACAATAATTATCTTGAGCAGGAGGGAAATCCCTACACAGAGTTCATGCATTGATACAGTTTCCATTCCTTCCACTAGGCGCCATTTCTAAACAATGGCATAAACTAGATTAGTTTATGAATAAAAATACATAATTCCATACTTGTAAAACACTTTACATAAATTGAACTATTTATGGATATAATCCATAATCATAAAAAGAAATGTTTTCTTTGAGGAAGTATATACTCATAACCCTTCATAGTGGTTTGTAAATAAAATGAGAATTATCCTAAGCATATCCCCCGGGAGTGTCGTAACCAAGAGTGCAACAAGGCCCGTTGTCGTGCACCAGTTCTCGTTCGAGTCTAGCTCAAAGCGGTGTTTTCGGGTTTTACCCCTAGGTACATCTATGTCAGAGCCGCCTCTACCTGCTCGAATACAGACAGGGATGTATTGCTCGGAAAACTCATAACATCTCTATAATACCAAAATTCTAGGAAGTTCTTCTATACTAATCCCCAAAGTCTATCTTTGGGCTATGTGCTCTAATCAGAGTTTATCTAAATCTAGCTTCCAAGGTTAGTACTAAACTTCCTCCGATACCAACTGTAACGCCCCGACCCCAGCTACCAAGAGCCGGTGCATTACTTCGTAACATTGGCATGATCACAAAAGATCAAGTCTCGAAAGACCGATTAGTTTAGTAGCCTTGGAAACACTAGATACATTCATAAGTCTTTCATTACATCAAAAAGTAAACAAACTACAATAACATGGTCTTCATATTCCACACTCATATCCCTTTCTGACTACCCCTACAGGTCATTCATAAAATGCTTCTTCACATCCTGGAAAAATATTAAAACATTGAAAGGGGTGAGCTCAGATGCTCAGTAAGGTTAACAATATAGCGGAAGCTTTCATAAATAAACATTAACATTTAAGGCAATGTATAACTAAAACAAAAGCCTTTTAAACTTTAACTTCAACATAATATGGAAAAAGTAAAATGATATAATGCCATTCAATTCTTCACATGGATATTCTACTGGTCGAATAATCACATGCAATATCAATAACCACTTTCATAATGAGGGAATGTATAATGCCAGACATTCTGAAACATTTTGTCAAGGCCTCGGCCAAGACGTCTAAAATGATTAAGGCCTCGGCCAAAACCATAAATCAAATTGGGAAAGGGCCTCGGCCAATTAGACGTCTAGTTGTCTCATGAGACCTACTGATGCATCGAGGAGCTATAGCGGCCTTCACCCATCACTTATTAAGTCCAATACATTCCTCATATGAATAGGTTTAAACATATCATAAACCATAACATAATCGTATCACATAAAACATGCATAAAGGAAACATAATATTTCCACATTTCAATCACAAGATATCAATACAACACATTGATATAATAAAAACGCTTTCAAAACCATTTTCAATACCAAAATAAAAGAAAGTTAAAACTTTGTATTTATTTTTCATCAAAAAAATGATGGCCTGTAGAGGAAGCCGAAAATCAAATAATGGTCATGGCGGCGGAGAAGTCATTGTCGCCGCATATGTACGGAAAGAAAAACATTCCCTTTTTGTCGTTTAGTAAAATGATTCGTATAAAAATATTCCTTTTGAATAAATGTAAAAAGTCAAAGAGGTTTATACACTGTACAAAAGAAATTTGTGTATAAAACAAAATATGCCTCAATGAATGGAGATTGAGACGAAGTCCCTTAAAAAGATCATTTTTAAATAAAATATATCTATTATGTGTATTCACTATATGTACACATAAAGAAATTATAAATACAATATACGACATAATAACATCATGACATAATTTGAAAGTAGGAGATTAACCCAAATAATGGAAGTTGGGTTATGAAATTCCCTTACCTTGCATCCTGTCCTGACTCGACCGTTCTTTAACCTCCTGAATAATAAAATAGATTTAATTCCTATTTACTTAAGAACCTTTTTCATGTTAATTATTCCTTTTATATCCCTTATTACCATGTTATGAACATTATGTGATTATTTAAGTTAATAACGGTCGTTTTGTCGATCTTTGGTACTTGAGTCAAAAATAAACTTCCTATAATTACAAGTTGTTCATGTGGTGAAATATCCATTATATCCAGAATTATATTCATGACTTAGATATCATATATATGATATATATCCAGTATATACATTTATTCATAATGTCACGTAACATTTAGAGGTAAGAAATGAAATGCACCGTTCATGGAGACGGTAAGCCGTACGTACGCATGAACGCTACTTTCATTTCTATTTCGTATTTAATGGAATGAAATCATAATGATATAAATTTATAATATAATTAAAGTATAATATAGTTTATAATACCATTTAATCCCTCCTTTATACATCCCACATATGGCATTAACGATTCAAATCACTTTGAGGGGGCGGTAGTCCGCACTTCCTAAAATGAAATTATCGCGTTTTACCCATAATGGAAATCATAAAGTATGCCATAAATGAGAAATACAGAAGCATAAGTAAAACATAAACACATTATATATCATATATAAATATAGTTACATCTTAATGGCCACCTTTGAAGGTGTTATATGAGTGTTTAACAATCATCATTTCGTGAGGCAGAAATTCGCCATCCACAGAAACCGTATGTTATTTAACCATTAGATTTAGGTGTGTGTAAGTGTAGCTGGAATCCTTCTTATAAAAACGTCCTAGTATATTTAGGATACTGGTGTTGTTACAAAAGAAATGAATAAAAAGAGTTTAGGGGGTTGGAGAAGAAAAATAAAACAAAACAACATTAGAGAAGACATTACCTCAAAATCGGGTAACTCTTTTTGATTTGAGCCAAAGGCTTCCTTGGGAAGAGTTCTGCCCAAATTGAGGCTTCTAGGAGTAAGAGGGGGAAGTTGGGAGAGTATTTGGGCAGAGTTTGGCCGAGCCAAATGGCTTGAAAGTGTGAATGAGGTGGTAGAGGTGGGGGCCTTTTATAAGAGGAGAGGAGGGGCTCTTTTGGAAAGATTGAAATGTTACATTATTATATAATGATTTTCGGATTCTAAAGGTCCCACACTTATATAATTCGTGGATAAGGTGATAAGGATTCTAAATCTACCCATACAATAGTCTTTCGACAAGTGTACGCCTTGGATTGTACATTATCTTTTCATTTTATTAAAATCGTTAAATAATGAGGTCATCGCTGCATCATAATGATATCATAAATAATACAATTTATTTAATGTCTAAAAATTATAAAAAAAATACTATGATGTAGGAAATATTTTTATCTTTCCAATTACTATTTATAGTCAAAAATATGACTTGTATAACCCCATGTAAAAATTGTTTTAGTAAAACATTTCATGTTTGTGTCATTTTTTTACTTTAACATTAAATAAAAGGTATTTATGTCATTTTCCAACTAAAGTGGCTCCATGGGGTCCCCAAGTTGACTCATGGATTGTCTTGGTCGGCCAGGACTCATCCAATCAGAGTAGGACAAGTGTCAAGCCCATCTCATATTATTAAAACATTATTTTTACCTTAAACTACACTAATTACCTCTAATCGTGATTAAGAACTTAAAAGTTACTATTCACCAAAAAATTATTTTGATCTCATTGAACCACATTTTACTTCCTAATGACAACCATGTATGTCGGATTTTTGAAAATCAAATCACAGAAGTGGTAATATTTCATTTAAACGAAAAATCAGTTATTTAACTACCACTTAGTGGTTTCACTATTCATCAAAAATTGAAGTTTTTCAGAACAATGCCAAAATTTCACCCTAAGCTATAATTGATATTCCAAATTCAAAAATGATGTCTATTTTACAAAATTACAAACATATAAGTTGCATTAATTAATTTTATAATTAATTCCCGCTGTCACAACAAATAGCGTGTTTTTAAGAAACAATTTATATCAAAATATTGGCAATTGTTTATGTCCAATTTCAATGTTAAATTAATTCTAATGACCAACATTGGATAAAATGGTAAAAATATATTCTAATTATACTTTAAAACCACTAAATAGTATAATTTATCACTATAAATTATTTTGATTAAAAATGTTGTTTTTAAGTATTTTTCACTATTCATAAAAAATTAGAAGTTCTCAGAAAAATACCAAAAATTCAACATAGGCTAATTTCGATATTCCGAATCCAAAAATGAAGTCCATTTTGAAATATAAAATTTCTATAATTTTAAAAAGTGGTTATTACTATTCATAACGGCTACTTTGATTAGTCGCGGTGTTTTAGAACTCGAAGTTGCGTACAATGCAAGCTATTGCATTATTGAATGAGAAGTGTATCATGGAAGCTAGGGGTGTTACATCATAGCACCAAAAACTATCTCCTAAATAGAAGACATTTAACTATGAACGATTTGGTACTCCCCACCATAGGAACACCCTTATCATCATCTCAAAAACAACTTTGAACATAAAAAACCATGGAAAATGATGAATTTGAACAGAAAATGAGGTTCACTACCCTCTAATGTCCAACGGTGTACTCCCCACCATATGGCTAACAATATACCACTCCATGAGAACAAACTCAATAGGTTCCCTTCCTCAAACAGAGAGGAACATTTAAAACAAAAGAATCTTAGCATAGGGTCGATGCTTTCTCAATATACTCAAGATGAAGTTAAGATAGATCATGATCATATCTAACATGACCACACTAATATTCCATCAAAAGTTGTGTATAGATCTCCCTCTAAGCCATGCTCACCATCCTGTCAATGCCCAACTAGGATTTAGCCATGGTTTGACCATATTATGGCACAGGATTTATTTTTGATGTCACCTCTACCAAAGAGATACATTTTTTACTTAAACCACAACTCCTGAGAAACCAAGACCTTGAAAATTCTTGAAAACATTGGTTCTTGTATTGTACCTAGCCTCTCGTTAATTTTCAACTGAATGTTACTACACGCAACCGGCGTGTACCTTATCACCCAACTCTTACTCCATGGAGTCATCCAACACAAGAATAAGCTGGTCGTGGTACATGGTATCTCAGTCTCATTAAGCCTAAAGCTACCTTGGAAATCCTCTTCAAAATTAGGCACCTCACCTATGCCATGATTTATTCCACGACCGTGCATCACCTGGCCTCATTTCAGTTATAATCATATACCCATGCTCTAACTACATTAGAAATAGTAGAAACACTAGTCAATTGGGCCAGGCACCCAAAAAGTTATGCCTGTCGAAGCCAGTCTTGATACAAAATCATCCTATGTGATTTATCAAAATCTAAAGGAATCAACATGCCTATAACGAAAAACTTGAGCACCTAACATGCATCAATCTCAAAACAAGTGTAAAAACAATCTCACTGTCTAAAAAGAAATAAAAAAATGTGCTAACCTTGCTAACAGGTTGCCCTTGAACAAAAAAAATTCAACTTATAAGGTTCTGATTCAAACTAAGGGCCTCTAGGTATCTCCCACCTAGACCTATCGAACTAGTCTCACAACTGGGTCACAAGATCTTACCACATAACCCAAAAGATAAAAAATCTATATAGAAGGTAAAGATCACAATAACCTGTAAGGGTCAAAATCAAAAACATGACCTATAAGGGCTTGATCATCTCTGAGCATCCTCATAATGAACGGATCCCTGGAAATCATGATACCAACATAGAAAAAGAATATAAACTAACACTCACCAGGAATCTGTATAGAGTAATATCCCCTCAAGGTCTAGTTCACAATAAAATTCATGTTATCCATTGGCATTGTACTCGATGATCCAACTAGATAAACATGACTTTAGAAACAAAACCCTATAAGGGGTACAATACAAGGGAATCACGTTCTATATCGACCTATAAGGGTCACTTCACCTCCCATGCATGAGGTCTGATTCATCAGCCTTAACACCAATGCCTCAATGTAGATCCACATAACTTTCCATTAGAAAGAAATATATGCAATTCGGCCCAATTAAATATATATCATTCATCAGTAAAATCACACACTAGTATGCCTATATAATGTGAATCCTATGAGCCAAATATGATGCATGATATGCCTATTTCCTTTCTCATCCAAAAGTCAAAATCCATCACTGAAATCTTGCCAATGGCCAAGATCTTTATATCCATAATAAATCATAAAAACCACACAAAATTTTCATTTCTCAAGGTGAAAATAATATACAATTGTAACATTGTAGACCAGAATAGCAATCCCATACCCTATCAACCATGACTTCTTACCAAGGTAAGTCTTATCGAAACACCAGTCAGATATATATCACAGGTTCCGACACATTCTTAATACTCCTTACTATCATATATCAAAATAGTAATGACTAAGAAAAGAACAGCACTGATACCACTTTGTAACATCTTGAACTAGATTCAACTAAAATAATACTCTAAGATGATTGGTTACAAGGCCCAATCATGCCGCCCCATACTCTAGAGGCTATCGACTAGCAGCGAGGGCCTAGGGTGTGATTGTGGGGATATTATAACCTCGTATCAGAGTAAGAGAACAAAAAATATATATAAGTGTCATATAAAACATTAAGTAAACAGATTTCATAAGTTGTAAATAAACTAAAATAGAACATGTTGTAATAATAAATGAAAAAACTATAAAAACCCGAACAGTTATGCCATATATACA
This sequence comes from Viscum album, assembly GCA_963277665.1. Lineage (NCBI taxonomy): Eukaryota > Viridiplantae > Streptophyta > Magnoliopsida > Santalales > Viscaceae > Viscum > Viscum album. The sequence goes on along the minus strand of OY728132.1, from coordinate 748,980,305 downwards.
ACACTAGCCACACAATATACTAACCATATAAATACAGATATAAAAAATAAACTAAAATAAAAGTATAGAGATCTACTACAAACTCTGATCGATACAATGTACCCAGTCTCCAGACATTATCGAACTACATCATGCCGAATAGAAGAACCAACACGAGTATCTCTACTTGAACATGAAACTCTGGGCCTCAACCCTATCCACCAAGCAAACTATGCTCAACCTTAAAAATAGACATAATATCTACACCTACACTGAGGTGTATGTGCAGAGGTGAGAAATAATATTAGTAGGCTACCCCAATTAGGAACCTATAAATACACTTCTATAAGTTGTTGCAAAGGAAAACTGGTAATCCTGTCTGACACACAGCAGAAAAGATAAGTAAAACCAATAAACGTGAAACCATAGTCGAACCTCAGGTCTGTAATCCCCGTCAACTAGGAAAGTGACACCATGGATTTCTATATCTATATATGTATATATGTATAGTCCCATACCTATACATATATACATAAATATGAATATTTATGAGTAATTGAAAGAAACAACATAAAACCAAATCAAAAGCCAGTCCTTGGGTCTATAATCCCAATTGTATGGACATCCTGCGCAAGGGAATTGATTTGGATGTTGTACCACTCAAGTCGTGCATCATTAAGTAGATCCTGGGGCCCTTAATCCCAATCTACATGTGCCTTATTTGGCCAATGCTGTAAATGTCTCTGAGTATGATACATCACCACAGGGGGATACTCGTCTTACACCTAGGTTCACCCATACTCACCTCCAATCACAATAAAGAAGGATTCTAGGGAAGTATATCCATACATCCCATAAATGGTTACTGAATTATTTGACATACTACTCATACCATGAAAACCGATTCCAATATCTAGGCCCTGGGTCCCAGTTCATGGGTGGTCATGACATTGATACTTGGATGAACCCTAAGTGTCTGAAATATAGGCGATCTATAGGATATCTCATTGGTGAGATGTCATACTCACCCCTCTAGATCCAAAAGTGAATGTCAAACATGGGTGTGAGACGCCATGATCAACCACCCTGACAAAGAAAAGGGATAATAAGCTTGATCCCAAAAATAACATTTGTAGATCCTCATCATATGAAAAAATCAAAGATAATGTCGTCATCCTCTATAAGCCACATGTTGATTAGTTTGTAATCATCCTTTATAGACCACAATTCAAGGAGATTGAAATCATCCAACTATAACCTCAGGTTGAGGAAAGTGTAATCATCCTTCTTAACCCATGATCTGAGGAGAGGTTTAATCATCCTCATCACTCGGGATAGCATAATCATCCATGATTATCATTACTAGGGACTCTATGTACGTATATTATAGTATAAGGCTAAATAGATAGATACCAGTAAACACCCATAGAAATCCCAATAATATAATAATAAAATATACATCCTAAACAGCAAGATCCCATATAGTACCTCTGGGTATACAAGCAAATATCAAAAATAACATGGCTCCGAATCTGGATCCCAGGAAAGCATGTCTAACCATCCTAAAGAACAAGATAGATCATAGGAATAATATTCATGTATCCTAAATAGAAATAAAGATGTCTTGCATCAAGCTCAACAACCACCAATCAGGAATCACCTCTGGTAAACTTCGCTGCATCATCAATAAACATGTGAAATATAAATAAAGAGTTAGGGTGGAAAAACGCCAAAACCCAAAACTAAGACAATATCCCCATGGTATTACCAGTTCAGTATGAGTTCTAAGGTGACAGATGGTACCATCTCTACCCAAACCCAATGTACAAACTCAGGTATGTTTAAAAAATGGTCACCCACTAGGTCCCTCAAGTCAAAACACTGAAGAGGCATCCTACTTGGGATCCTTGAGGTCTAAAAACAATTAAAGGAATCTTACTTGGGACCCTTAGCTAAAAATGTAAAATGGGTAATCCTATAATGGATCCTCTAACAGCAATAAAATAGAGGCATCCTAAAAGGGATCCTCAAGAAGGTACTTAGAAAAAGGTTTCCTGCACAGGACCCTCAAGACAGTATAAAAAGAAGAGGCATCCTACATGGGATCTTCAGAATGGTACACAGGAAAAGGGATCCTACAAGGGGCTCCCTAAATCATCTTGTAAGAAAAGGCATCCCCTAGGAAATCCTTGGCACTAAAATAAGATAGTTGCATCCTACACAAGATCCTCTAGGTCAAAGCATAAGCATAGGAATCTCGCAGGTGATTCTCAAAAACAAATAACTCATGGCCTAAAATTCCATAAGGTAACATCTCACAAAGGATATTTCCTAAATGGAAAATCTAAAACGGCATTGGTCATGAGAGATGGGTTATGTATCATCTTAGATAAAAGGTCTCACTCGCATAAGATAACTATATTTAAGTACCGAACGGAGAACCACTCCATTCAGGAAATATCTAAAATTCCATACAGGAGTCCTCTAAACACACAACAGGTATTACCGTCATGATATACGAAAAAAAGATACTCATAATGGACTACTCATGGGTCCAATTCTGACTCCTGGGTGAAAATATAAAAAAAACAAAAAGATGGTCACAAGGGAATAGTACACAACATGTCTCCCTAAGTACACGATGTATACTCCTGAATCCCCACATGGGCATGTACTCTGGATATACTTGGCATGTAAACTCCTAAGTACACGATGTGTAAGGTGTGTACATAGTATATACCCTACACAGGGTACCTTTCAGTGTCCCTCAAATGACATGTCCATGTACTTGGCCTGGACATATACTTCTACACGGTGTGCGGACCACATGGTGTCTGGCCATGTACTCTACACAACCACGTACCCCTACACGGGTAGCCTAGCTGGGTACTCAGTTATATTACCAAGTACCAATACATGGCGTGTACACCCTAGTACATGGTTCTTACTTCAAAAACTTTGTCTTACCTAAATAAGAATAACATGCGACGTATATCCCTAAACCACATGTTGTGTATATGGGTTTTCCCAAATGGAAAACTTCTAATCACCCCGAAACTGTAACACCCCAAGCTTCTACGGTATGCTTCTCTTTGAATAATGTGATAGCGTGTGTTGTACGCAACACCGAGTTCTAACACACCATAACCGATCAAACTAGCCGTTATGAATAGTAATACCTACTTTTTGAAATTATATATATTTTATATTTCAAAATGGACTTCATTTTTGGATTTTTAATATCGAATTTAGCCTAAGGTAAAATTTTGGTACTTTTCGGATAACTTTAATATTTTGATGAATAGTGAAAATTACTAAATTTTAATTAAAAACAACTTTTTTAATCAAAATAATTAATAGTGATAAATTATGAATTTGAGTGGTGTTAAAGTATATTTAGAATATATTTTTACCATTTAATACAATTTTGGTTATTGGACATAATTTCACAACTAAACTGAACATAAACAAGTATCAATCTTTTGATAGTTATTATATCTTAAAAACACGCTTTTTGTTTTAACAACGGGAATTAATTTTAAATTAATTTTTGCCACTTCTGTGTTTTGAATTTGGAAATATGGATTCCATATTTGGAATCAGGATATTAAAATTTTGTAAATAGGTAACTTTCATTTTTAGACATTTTTGAATAATTACTTCGGTAAATATTTTATTTACCATGGTTAAGAGTAAATCTGGTAAATAAGGGTTAAAAAATAATATTATAATAATACTAAATTACCCTACAAAGTATCCTAGCCTTATTGGTTGATACATGTTCGACCATAGGCATCTTTGGGTCGATTTTTGGACCCCATGGAGCCACTTGTAGGTGATAGGGACACTTTATTTTAATTAAGTTAAAATGAATACAAAAATGACACAAGCATATATCTTTTAGAAAAACAAATTTTACATAGGGTTATATATGTTGGATTTTCGACTATAAATATTAGTTAGAAAGATAAAAATATTTCCTACATAATTATATTTTATTTATAATTTTTAGAGATTAAATAATTTAATTTATTTATGACACAATGATGATGAAGTAATTACCATAATAGTGAAAATTAAAAAAAAATGATAATATAAATACCCAAATAAATATAATTTGAGACTTTTAATGAATTAAAATAATTTTCTAGGATAATATGACATATTAGGATTTATTTAATTAACTTTTTTCGAAGTAATAATTCTTTTATGAGTTTAAGAAAAATCAACTATTGAATAGTGTCAAAATTGACATAAAAGAGTTTTTATAACAATATTATATTATTAATTGATAATAAATTCCTAAAAATCTAAGGTTCGGCCAAGAGACTTATATCATGATATTTGTATCATTAATGGACCACTTGGGGGTCGCTTGGATGTATATGGTAAGTTTATTGACCATATAATATAAACATACAGAGAGACATTGTAAAAGTGAAACTAATTAACTTAGAGTTAATACTTAAAGATAAGGTTAATATAGTAACCCAAACCTGTTTAAATTCTATTAGTTAAGTTTTTTTCGACCCATTACAACCTTAACCTTTAAATAATAAACTTTTGAGCCATTAGAAATCGAATATGAATTTATTATAAATTAATATTTCTAGCTTTTCCAAAGGTGCCCCTCAGCCCTCTTATAAAAGGGAACTCCTCCTTCTCATTTCTTCACACCTTAAAAGCCTTTTGGTTGGGCCAAAATCTTACCAAATACTCTCCCAACTTCCCTCACTAAATCCTAGAGACCTTATTTTGATCAGAAAGCCAACCTATGGAGCCCTTTTGATCAAATCAAAAGGAAGAACCCGAAGAAGAGGTAATGATTTCACCACCCATTTCCAAGTTCCTTTCTTCTTCCACTTCTTCTTCCTTTGTTATTACCATTATAAAATAATAAATCTAGTATCATATATATATTTTGATGTTATTATAAATATGGTACAACCATATTTAGTATTCTATCCACCCTTTGAATAACATGTCACCATACGTGCGTACGTACGGCTTACCGTCTCCACGTCGTGGTGTAATTGTTATTCAATATATTATTATTTGGATGGGTATAATAATGATGTGTAACTCATGTAAATAATAAATATAACATGTTAATGATTCTTTATATATGATATACCATCCATTTATATATTATTTTAATATCAAAAGAATGATATTGTCGCTCATGCGTACGTACGGACTACTGTCTCCACGAACGCGATGAGATTCATTCTCCATCGTATCCATTGAAGTATAATTATCATTTTATGATTTAAAAATAATGTTTAAGGACTTGATATCATTCTGTATATGAATAATATACAACCTATCCATGACAAATATGGCTTATGTAACAAAATATATAAAAGAAAATGAGTAAGTTAACACCCGAAATGACGATAATACTAAGATATTATTAACAAAGAAATGTTAAAAGATAATATATGATATCATATGAATGTATATGATTCTTGTATAATTTAATAACAATTATTTCACTATTATATAGGAGTTTAAACTACCCCAACCAAGGAAAATTACAAGGTAAGGGTTATTTCACAATCTATTCATTATCCGAGGTTGTTTATAAAAAATAATCTACTGGGATCTCTTTATCATCCACATCCATGTTTCTTAAAAATGTATTTCAAAACATTTTTAATATTTAAAATAATATGGGTTAAAGTCATTTATACCCTTTTTTGACTTTTTATAAGAGTTTTATAAAGGAATATTTCCTTCGTTTTCCAAACAAGGTGCTTTTTAACCTTTTCGACAGAATTAAGGTAAGAATGTTTTTTTTAACTTATACGGCGGGTGCGGTTATTTTCCGTCATTATAAAATCGTCGAAGCTTCCCTTACAAGCTTATAAGAATATTTTCAAAGAAAATGTTTTATTTTATAAATATATGACTCTTAAATGATTTCAAAATAGAAAGAGATATTTCTCTAAAAAGATTTTTGATTTCATCTATGTGAACATCCTTTGTTGGTTTTTACGCTTATGTGAAGTTGATTTATTATGATACAAAACTTCTATATTGTATTGAAGGTTTTCTGATATGTTTGACTGTGGATGTTCTATTTTTATTCCATTCATGGTTTATGGTTAAAGTATTGACATTTCTTATGCTAGTTTTAATATGAATGTTTATGTTATGTTTAAACCTTTTCATATGGGAATGCATTGGACTTAATATGTGATGGGTAGAGCCCTCTATAGCTCCTAGATGCATCGGTAGGTCTCATGAGACAAACTAGTGTCTTGGCACAAGGCCTTGGAAAAATATTATTTGTAGTCTTGGCATGAGGCCTTGGATATGTGGTTATGATAGTCTGGCATTATGCATTCCGTCATTATGAAAGTGGTTATTGATATTGCATGTGATTATTCGATTAGTAGAATATCCATGTGAATAAGTAAATAGAATTATTTCATTTTACTTTTTCTATACTATGTTTAAGTTCAAGTTTAAAAAGATTTTGTTTTAGTTATACATTGCCTTAAATGTTTATTCTTATTTATGAAAGTTTCCGCTATATTGTTATCCTTACTGGGCATTTGAGCTCACCCCTTTTCTATGTTTTATTTTTTCCAGGAAGTGAAGAAGTAAATTATGAATGACCTACAGGGATATTATGTGGGGTATGAGTGTGGAATATGGAGACAATATGTTGTTGTAGTAGTTTTTCACTTTATGATGTAATGTAAGACTTATGAATATATCTAGTGTTTCTAAGGATACTAAACCAATCGGTCTTTCGAGATTTGATCATTCTTGTGATCATTCCAATGTTATGTAATAATGCACCGACTCTAGGTAACTCGGGTCGGGGCATTACAGTTGGTATTAGAGGAAGTTTAGTACAAACCTTGGAAGCTAGATTTAGATAAACTCTAATTAGAGAACGTAGACCTAAGATGAACTTTGAGGATTAGTGTAGAAGAACTTCCTAGAATTTTGGTATTGTAGAGATTTTGTGAGTTTTCTGAGCAATACATCCCTGTCTGGATACGAGAAGGTAGAGGTGGCTCTGGAACAGATGTACCTAGGGGTAAAACTCGAAAACACCGCTCTGAGCTAGACTCGAACGGGAACTGGTGCACGACAACGGGCCTTGCTGCACTCTTGGTTATGACACTCACGGGGGATATGCTTAGGATAACTCTAATTTTCTTTACAAATCATTATGAAGGGTTTATGAGTATATAATTCCTCAAAGAAAACACTCTTATGATTATGGATTATATCCATAAATAGTTCAATTTATGTTAAGTGTTTTATAAGTATGGGATTATGTATTTTGATTCATAAACTGATCTAGTTTATGCCATTGTTTAGAAATGGTGCCTAATGGAAGAAATGGAAACTGTATCACTGCACACACTCCATGTAGGGATTTCCCTCCTACTCAAGATAATTATAGTGGAGCTGGTGATGCAACTGGTGCTGATCAGCTAATCACCATACTGGGACAACTCACTCAGGTTATGAATAATAACCTTACCCGTATGGAGCACCCTGATCCGCAGCCTGGAGGATCAATGTTAGATCGATTCATGAGGAAACAACCACCAACGTTCAATGAGAGTATAAATACCTTAGTATCTGAGCAATGGATAAATTCCCTAGAGAAAATATTTCAGGCTTTGGGGAGTAGTGAAAGGGAAAAAGTTATCATGGCAGTTTATCACCTCACTGGAGATGTTGATCAATGGTGGTCAATGATTCAAAACATGAAGGAAGATGATGAAGTATCAAATATGGAATGGAGGGAGTTCAAAGATCTATTTTTAGAAAAATACTTTCCTCGCGACCATCGAGCAGATATGGAAAGGCAATTTATGAGTCTGAGATAGAAGGAGGATAAGAATTTCGTAAATTATGAGGCTAACTTTACAAGGTTAGCAAGGTATGCTGGAGATTATATACGTAACCCAAGAATTAAGATTGATCATTTCTTTTATGGGTTAAAACCATTTCTCCGTTGAGCATTAGTCTCACAATCCTTTTTATCGTACGAAGACATTGTCTCATGTGCTATCAAGACCGAAAAGGAATTCTCTAAGTCTTATGACTTTAAAGCAAAGAAAGAGAAGAAGAGACCTGCTGATCAATCTGGGAATGGAAATAAGGGGAAGAAGGGAAAGTTTGAATATCCATCCTGTGGTAAATGTGGTAAGAAACACCCCAGTACTTTCTTGAAGGGAACAGGAGTCTGTTACAAGTGTGGTGAAAAAGGCCACCAAGCTCGTGATTGCAAGGGGAAGAAGGAAGCTACCAATGTTCAATGCTACAATTGTAGGTAGATGGGGCATTATGCAAATGAATGTCCAAAGCGTCAGGAGAACTTACCTCAAAAAAGGCCAAGGGATCAAGGCCAAGCTTATGCTATCACTACTGCTGAGGTAGAAGCTCTGAAATACATGGTGGCGGGTAATTTAATGGTTTCCTCAAGTTTAGAAAATGCATTATTTGATTCTGGATCATCACATTGTTTCATATCTTCCCATTTTGCTAAGAAAATTAGATATTTTCAATTTGATTTAACAAGGGAGTTGTCAGTTAAAACGTCTAAGGGAAGTATCATTGCAACAAAGTTTTGTGAATCAGTCCCCATTAGAGCACATAAATGTTCTTTATCTGCTGATCTCATCGTCATACCTATGATTGGGTTTGATATAATCCTCGGTATGGACTGGATTTCGGACTATGATGCAAAGATTTATTGTAAGAAGAAAGAGGTTACGATTCTTGATGATGATGATGATAAGGAACACCTTATCTTTATAGCAGAATCATCACCACATAATTCTTATCTAGATCCATGCCCAGTAGCTCAACTAAATTCAATTATTGGGGAGGAAGAGAATGAAATGACTATGGGTGAGGAAAGGAATGTTCAAATAGAAGATGTACCTGTTGTGAAAGAATATGTAGATGTATTTCTGGAAGATTTACCTGGACATCCTCCAAAACGAGAAGTTGAGTTTTCCATTGATTTAATTCTTGGATCAAGGCCTATATCGAAGACCCCTTATAGAATGGCCACTGTAGAATTAGTCGAACTAAATAAACAACTAGAGGAATTGAGTAATAAAGTATTTATTCGCCCTATTGTTTCTCTATGGGGAGCCCCTGTTCTTTTTGTTAAAAATAAAGATGGATCTATGAGGTTATGTATTGACTACATGGAGATCAATGCTATAACAATAAAGAACAACTATCCCCTACCTCGCATTGATGATTTATTTGACCAACTTCATGGAGCTCAATAATTTTCAAAGATCGACCTTTGATCTGGATACCATCATTTGTGTGTGAAGAAGGAATAAATTCCAAAGACAACATTTTGAAACAGGTACGGGCATTATGAGTTTACAGTAATGCCTTTTGGATTGACTAATGCACCCTCTGTATTCATGGATATGATGAATAGAGTTTTCAAGGAATATCTGAATTAATTTGTGGTGGTATTTATTGATGATATCTTGGTATACTCAAAAAGCTACGAAGATCATGAAAATCACTTGCGGATTATCTTGAAGACTCTGAGAAGACATGAATTATATGGGAAGTTTCGCAAGTATGAATTCTGGATTTAGGAGATTTCTTTTCTTGGCCATATTATCTCTAAAGATGGAATCTTTGTTGATCCTTCTAAGACCAAGGCTATCCATGAATGGCCAGCACCGACGAGTATAACTGAGGTATGTAGTTTTATTGGTTTAGCAGGTTATTATTGACATTTCGTTCATAATTTTGCCTGATTGGCTAACCCATTAACGAAGCTCACACATAAAGGGGTTAAATTTGTTTGGACAAAAGAGTGTGAAGAATGTTTTGAAAAACTGAAGAGAATATTAGTCAATGCTCTTATATTTACTCTACCATCAGGGAATGATGGGTTCGTTATTTATAGTGATTCATCGAAGAAAGGACTTGGTTGTGTCCTTATGCAGAATGATAGGGTTATTGCCTATGCATCACGATAGTTGAAAATTCATGAACAAAAATATCCTACTCATGATCTCGAGTTAGCATTTGTGATCTTTGCTTTCAAGATATGGAGGCACTACCTCTATGGTGAAAAATGTGAGATTTATACTGATCACAAGATTTTGAAGTATATTTTCTCACAAAAAGAACCCAACATGAGGCAAAGGATATGGCTTGAATTACTCAAGGATTATGATTGCACGATACACTACCACCCGGGGAAGGCAAACAAGGTGGCAGATGCTTTGAGCAGAAAAGACCATGGAGTTTTGAACGTGATGAGGATTGAAAGGGATACAATTTCCATAGATCTAGTGAAGATGGACATGGGAATAACCAGGGAAGGAGAAACATTAATGATTTTTCAAATGGTTGCCAAACCATCTTTACTAGAAAGGATTAAGAGTTCTCAGACTAATGATGGAGAATTTCAAAAGAAGATTAAAGCTATGAATGATGGGAGATTGAGAGATTTTGTGTATGAAAATGGAATTTTGAAATTCGGGGAGAGGCTTTGTGTTCCCGATATACCTGATATAAAAAGGGAATTGTTGGATGAGGCTCATAGTTCCAATTTCTCTATACACCCTGGGAGCACCAAAATGTATAGAGATTTGAAGGAACATTTTTGGTGGGACAATATGAAGAGGGAGATTGCTGATTTTGTGTCAAGATGTATGGTTTGTCAACAAGTGAAAGTTGGAAGGCAACACCCTGGAGGAGTCATGAAACCTCTTCCCATACCGGAGTGGAAATGGGAAAATATTACGATGGACTTTGTCATGGGGCTACCAAAGACACCTAGAAGGAACGATGCAATATGGGTTATTGTTGATCTTCTTACCAAGTCAGCACATTTTCTTGCTATAAGAGAATATCTACCATTGGAATGTCTAGCAAGACTATATATTAATAAATTTGTGAGACTTTATGGAGTACCCCTATCGATTGTTTCTGATCGTGATCCCCATTTTACTTCAAGATTTTGGAAAAGTCTTCAGAAATCCCTGGATACTGAACTTCATTTGAGCACTGACTACCACCCTCAGACAGACGGACAATCAGAATGGACTATTCAAACCTTAGAAGACATGCTGAGATCCTGTTCACTTGACTTTCAGGGTATGTGGGATCAATATTTACCTTTGGTAGAATTTTCTTATAACAATAGCTTCCATTCGAGTATTCAGATGGAACCATATGAAGCGTTATACGGAAAGAGATGTCGTACACCAACCTGTTGGGATGACGTTGGTGAAAGAAAACTTGTAGGTCCAGAACTGGTGGAGGAAACGATGGAAAAGTTGAAGGTAATCCAAAATCACATCAAAGCAGCTCAAAGTAGGCAAAAGAGCTATGCCGATAATCGAAGGAAGGATTTGGAATTTCAAGTCGGTGATCATGTTTTCCTGAAGGTATCTCCATGGAAGGGAGTCATACATTTTGGTAAGAAAGGTAAATTGAGTCCCAGGTACATCGGACCCTTCAAAATTCTAGAACGAATTGGGGTTGTAGCTTACCGATTGGCAATGCCGCCAAGTCTCTCCAAAGTTCACGATGTGTTCCATGTATCTCTATTGAGGAAATACATGTCTGACCCAATGCATGTAATCACCTATGAGGAATTAGAACTGGAACCCGATCTGTCTTATTGGGAAGAGCTCATCAAGATTCTTGATATGATAGAACAAGTACTGAGAAACCGGACGATGCGTCTGGTAAAAGTTTTGTGGAGAAACCATAAGATGGAAGAGGCAACGTGGGAACCCGAGAAACTTATGATGAAGAACCACCCGAGTATTTTCATGCGATAGTATTCTAGAAATTTTGAGGACGAAATTATTTGAAGGAGGGGAGAATGTAACACCCCAAGCTTCTACGGTACGCTTCTCTTTGAATAATGTGATTGCTTGTGTTGTGCGCAACACCGAGTTCTAACACACCATAACCGATCAAACTGGCCGTTGTGAATAGTAATACCTACTTTTTGAAATTATATATATTTTATATTTCAAAATGGACTTCATTTTTGGATTCGGAATATCGAATTTAGCCTAAGGTGATATTTTGGTACTTTTCGGATAACTTTAATATTTTGATGAATAGTGAAAATTACTAAATTTTAATTAAAAATAACTTTTTTAATCAAAATAATTAATACTGATAAATTATGAATTTGAGTGTTTTTAAAGTATATTTAGAATATATTTTTACCATTTAATACAATTTTGGTCATTGGACATAATTTCACAATTAAACCGAACATAAACAAGTATCAATCTTTTGATAGTTATTATATCTTAAAAACACGCTTTTTGTTTTAACAGCGGGAATTAATTTTAAATTAATTTCTGCAACTTCTATGTTTTGAATTTGGAAAAATGGATTCCATATTTGGAATCAGGATGTTCAAATTTTGTAAATAGGTAACTTTTATTTTTAGACATTTTGAATAATTACTTCGGAAAATATTTTATTTACCATGGTTAAGGATAAATCTGGTAAATAAGGGTTAAAAAATAATATTATAATAATACTAAATTACCCTAAAACGTGTCCTAGACTTATTTTTTGATACATGTTCGACCATAGGCATCTTCGGGTCGATTTTGGGACCCCATGGAGCCACTTGTAGGTGATAGGGACACTTTATTTTAATTAAGTTAAAATGAATACAAAAATGACACAAGCATATATCTTTTAGCAAAACAATTTTTTTACATAGGGTTATATATGTTGGATTTTCGACTATAAATATTCATTAGAAATATAAAAATATTTCCTACATAATTATATTTTATTTATAATTTTTAGAGATTACATAATTTAATTTATTTATGACACAATGATGATGCAGTAATTACCATAATAGTGAAAATTTAAAATAATTGATATTATAAATACCCAAATAAATATAATTTGAGACTTTTAATGAATTAAAATAATTTTATAGGATAATATGACATATTAGGATTGATTTAATTAACTTTTTTTGAAGTAATCATTCTGTTATGAGTTTCAAAAAAATCAACTATTGAATAGTGTCAAAATTGACATAAAAGAGTTTATAAAACAAATATTATATTATTAATTGATATTAAATTCCTAAAAATCTAAGGTTCATCCAAGAGACTTATATCATGAAATTTTTATCATTAATGGACCACTTTGGGGTCGCTTTAATGTATATGGTAAGTTTATTAACCATATAATATAAAAATACAAAGAGACATTGTAAAAGTGAAACTAATTAACTTAGAGTTAATACTTAAATATAAGGTTAATATAGTAACCCAAACCTGTCTAAATTTTATTGGTTAAGTGCTTTTCGACCCATCCCCATCTTAAAATTTAAATAATCAACTGTGGAGCCATTAGAAACCGAATATGAATTTATTATAAATTAATATTTCTAGCTTTTCCAAAGGTGCCCCTCACCCCTCTTATAAAAGGGCACTCCTCCTTCTCATTTCTTCACACCTTAAAAGCCTTTTGGTTCGGACAAACTCTACTCAAATACTCTCCCAACTTCCCTCACTACAACCTAAAGTCCTTAGTTTGATCATAAAGCCAACCTAAGGAGCCCTTTTGAACAAATCAAAAGGAAGAACCCGAAGAAGAGGTAATGATTTCACCACCCTTTTCCAAGTTCCTTTCTTCTTCCACTTCTTCTTCCTTTGTTATTACCATTCTAAAATAATAACTCCAGTATCATATATATACTGTGATATTATTATAAATATGGTACAAACATATTCAGTATTCTATCCACCCTTTGAATAACATGTCACCTTACGTGCGTACGTACAGTTTACCGTCTCCCCGTTATGGTGTAATTGTTATTCAATATATTATTATTTGGATGGGTATAATAATGATGTGTAACTCATGTAAATAATAAATATAACATGTTAATGATTATTTATATATGATATACCATCCATTTATATATTATTTTAATATAAAAAGAATGATATTGTCGCTCGTGCGTACGTACGGACTACCGTCTCCACGAACGCGATGAGATTCATTCTCCATCGTATCCATTCAAGTATAATTATCATTTGATGATTTAAAAATAATGGTTAAGGACTTGATATCATTCTGTATATGAATAATATACAACCTATCCATAACAAACATGGCTTATGTAACAAAACATATAAAAGAAAACGAGTAAGTTAACACCCGAAACGACGATAATACTAAGATATTATTAACAAAGCAATGTTAAAAGATCATATATGATATCATATGAATGTATATGATTCTTGTATAATTTAATAACAATTATTTCACTATTATACAGGAGGTTAACCTACCCCAACAAAGGAAAAGTACAAGGTAAGGGTTATTTTACAATCTCTTCATTATCCGAGGTTGTTTGTACGAAATAATCTACTGGGATCTCTTTATCATCCACATCCATGTTTCTTAAAAATGTATTTCAAAACATTTTTACTATTTAAAAGAATATGGGTTAAATTCATTTATACCCCTTTTTGACTTTTTATAAGACTTTTATAAAGGATCTTTCCGTCATTTTCCAAACAAGGTGCTTTTTAACCTTTTCGGCAGAATTAAGGTAAGAATGTTTTTTTTAACTTATACGGCGGGTGCGGTTATTTTCCGTTGTTAAAAAATCTTCGAAGCTTACCTTACAAGCTTATAAGAATATTTTCAAATAAAATGTTTTATTTTATAAATATATGACTCTTAAATGATTTCAAAATAGAAAGAGATATTTCTCTAAAAAGAGTTTTGATTTCATCTATGTCAACATCCTTTGTTGGATTTTACGCTTATGTGAAGTTGATTTATTATGATACAAAACTTCTATATTGTATTGAAGGTTTTGTGATATTTTTTACTGTGGATGTTCTATTTTTATGAAATTCATGGTTTATGGTGAAAGTATTGACATTTCTTATGCTAGTTTTAATACGAATGTTTATGTTATGTTTAAACCTTTTCATATGGGAATGCATTGGACTTAATATGTGACGGGTGGAGCCCGCTATAGCTCCTAGATGCATCGGTAGGTCTCATGAGACAAACTAGTGTCTTGGCATAAGGCCTTGGCAAAATCTTATTTGTAGTCTTGGCACGAGGCCTTGGCTATGTGGTTATGATAGTCTGACATTATGCATTTCGTCATTATTAAAGTGGTTATTGATATTGCATGTGATTATTCGATTAGTAGAATATCCATGTAAATAAGTAAATGACATTATTTCATTTTACTTTTGCCATACTATGTTGAAGTTCAAGTTTAAAAGGCTTTTGTTTTAGTTATACATTGCCTTAAATGTTTATTCTTATTTATGAAAGTTTCTTCTATATTGTTATCCTTACTAGGCATTTGAGCTCACCCCTTTTCTATGTTTTATTTTTCCCAGGAAGTGAAGATGTAAATTATGAATGACCTGCAGGGATATTATGTGGGGATATGAGTGTGGAATATGGAGACAATATGTTGTTGTAGTAGTTTTTCACATTATGATGTAATGTAAGACTTATGAATATATCTAGTGTTTCCAAGGCTACTAAACCAATCGGTATTTAGAGATTTGATCTTTCTTGTGATCATGCCAATGTTAAGTAATAATGCACCGACTCTAGGTAACTGGGGTCGGGGCGTTACAGAAACCCCCATTTACACACCAAAAAGAGAAGATTGTTTCTCTAGGGGTCCAAACCAAAAAAATAGGGGTTCAAAAATAAAAAAAACAAATTTAATGGGGATTTTTAGTAAAAGTTAAAAATTACCTACCTTTAGGAGGAAACTATCAAAGCTTTTCCTGTTTCTACAGTCCATGGTTGTCGCACACCTATCTGGAACATCACAAGCTCCATGGAGGAATCTTCCTCTCTCTCTCTCATTTTCACTCTTCCTATTTTTTTCTCTCTCTTAGGTATTATAAAGGGGGAATCTACAAGGTGTGCGTGAGAATCCAGAGGGAAGAAATAAGGAAAAGAAAAAAATAAAAGAAAGAAAAGTAAAAGAAAATGAAAATAAAAGAAAAGGGGGCCTGACCCGATCCTAACACCCAACTAAAGTTTATGCCCCACCTAGGAAAAATTCCTTGTTCTGGACTCAATGATGGAGAAAAAATCTCAATATGATGATCCATTCAAAATATATCATCGAACGAACCTGCATGAAAAAATTAATATCTAATTTATTAAATGTTAAATATTAATTATTCTGATAAAATTCAAATGGCTAGGAGTTCCACCAAAATCTAATCCTAAGGTAAATAGATTATTCTGGGACCAAAATAGTGATCATAAAAATTATCCGAGATCATCGGTTAGGGTAAATTTACCATTTTACCCCTTAACAAAATCTAAAAGCAAAAAAAAATCAAATTTCTGCTCAAAAACATCAGTTCTAAAAAACACAGGTCCTTACATATGTCAGGGATCACAAAGATCATAACCACTTTTTTCAAGGTAATGGGACATTTTTTTATGGTTAGGATATCATATGTAAGAGCTAGGGGCATACATGCATATTCAAACAAAGGGTCCCTCAAAGTCAGGTGTCCTTTAACAAGGTCCATGGAAGGCTTGTGGTAATTCAGTGCACTCAATACATGAAGTTTAGTTTATGTATTAAGGTGATCAGAATGATGATGGAAACACACCAAGATTTGGTTAACCAAGGATAGGCTCTCATGGTTCTTTGATAAGGAGTGATAATGGATAATGGTCTGCATAGTTTAGTTTCATGCATTAGGGATGCATATTCCATTAATTTTAACATCACACAACAAGGACATATTCCTTGTAGTTTATTTTCATGTGATAAGGATTTATTACTTGTAGTTTAACATCATTCTGTAAGTAAATTTTCATGAAGTTTAACATCATGCTACTAGGAAATTATCATTCAGTTTAATGTCATAAAACTAAGATGTATCATTTGGAGGAGTGACTAACATAGGGAAATTGGGTCATCATAGAAGACACATACCCTGGGATGAAGGGGAAAAATAATATGATATTATAATCTTACTTTAAAACTGGGTATGATTCAAAAATGTGTAACATTGAGAGTATCTAAATCCTCTTAAATAGTTTGGTTATGGGAAGTGTAAATTATAACCCAAGAATATCTGAGTTGATTGGAGGTGGAAACTGGTGGGTATAGGTTAACCATTGATAATGGAGGAATCCTATATTCTGCATAGTTAGGACAATAACTCTTGGGTTTAAGGGGAACTCCCCTCTAGGACCAACACACCCATTAGGCACAAGCTCTTAAGCATTGCTTTATTCACGGTCGAATCCTGGTGTTGTCCCTTTGGATTAACCAATCCCTATTTCTAGTTTTCTATAGGTGAGAACTAGGAGTAGGGGATCCCAAAGGTTCATGGGGTTCTAAGAGAAGAATTTCAACTTGAATAATTAGTTGGTATCAACTTAGGTATCAAAGATATTAATTTGATTAATGGTGAACGTAATATTCAAGAAGGTCTCAGTCACCCTAAAGGCTACGATAGCATGTATTGAACACATTTTGAGGTGAAAAGATAAAACATTAAATTATTGTGTACACAATCATCAGATTGTATGATCTATTCAATGTGAATACCGCCTATCATGCAGTTTAATGTCATGCAACAAGTTTTCATGAAGTTTAATGTAATCAGACTATGATGTGGTTCCCTGTATTTGGATAGAATGCACCTTGATTATGTTATTCAGAGAAACTTTCTAGGTTCCCTAAGATCACATGAGTCATGATCAATGTGAGAAAAAAGATATAATCATACAGTCGATTGAGACGTGTGAGAGTACATAATAGGGAATATGCGGGGGTGTTCATAATTTAATGTGGAAGGGAACCTCTACGCAGATTTTTCTCTCATGGAGGGACATGATTGGGGGTGATGTAAACTTGTGGTGAGTCATGGAATGGAGGATCCAGGAATCACTACATATCCTATGATTCCAAGAATCAAGACACACATATTTCTTATAATGTTTCCCTACATAGGTTTGTCATATATTCAAAGAGGGGTGTATTTTTATATATATTGTGGTTGGGACACTATTAGAGATATGGGTGTCACTATTTATCATGTGATAGTCAAGAATCAAGCCACATGTAATTCTTGAATAGAAAATTCCATGTGCAGGTCTGATCCATACACAGGGGGAAACACATATTTTTTATTTATATTACGAGTGGACCTAGGATTAGAAATTCGGGCATCACTACATAACCTATGGTAATAGGAAATAATCTATATATAGTTATGATATATAAAATTCCCCACACTTATTGAGTTCTTATTTGGAAGAGGTAATTTTTATCATATTGTTATTGGGCCTGAGATTTGGGATTTGGAGTCACTACGTATCCTATGAAAATAGAAATCAAGCTATACATAGTTCTTGATGGAATGTTCCCTACATGGGTCTGACCCATATGTAGGGAGGGGTATTTTCCATTTATATTTTGAATTGACCAAGGATTGAAGATCTGGAAATCACTATGGATCTTGTGATAATAGGAATCAAGCCAAACATATTTCATGAGAAATTTTCTTACATAGGTATGACCCATACACAGGAAGGGATGAATTTATATATATGTTGCAACTCGGCCTCAGATTTAGGGTCTGGGTGTCACTATTTATCCTATAGTACTAGTAATCAAGCCGCATGTAATTCTTGTACATAAATTTCCTACGAAGATTTTATCCATAAACAGGGAGGGGAAACATTTTTGTATTATGGATGGACCCAGTATTGAAGATCCGAGCATCACTATATATCCTATGGTGATAGGAATTAAGAAAAATGTAGTTCTTCAATGGAAAATTCATTATGAGGACCTAACTCACACATAGGGATGAGAGTACTTCATTTTTATTTTGTATAGATATAGATCATGTACAGTGAATTATTCATCAATTAACATCCTTTGTACATTTTAACTCCATACAATAAGGATATATTTTGTGTAGTTTAAAATAATGTGATAAGGATGTCTTCTGTGCAGTTTAACATCATGCGTTAAGGATGCCTTCCATGTATTATAATTTCATGTGGTAAGGAAATCTTAGATGTAGTTTAACATCATGTGGTAAAGATGTATTTTGTGCAGTTTAACATCACATGATAGGGACATCTTCCATGTAGTTTAACATCATGAAATAAGGATGTATTCCATGCAGTTTAGCATCATGCAGTAAGGATGTAAGATGTTATACAATTTAAATTATTTCATCTAATACTTTGAATTCATTATGGTAGCTCTGAAAATTACTTAATGAGAAACCTTGAATTGATGGGGTCATAACACATTCCCTGTAACGACCCAAAATTTTGTATAATATTTGTTTCCTAAATTTGTGTGTTATTTCATTTTATACTCCACAAAACTATATCCTTTAATTAATGAAGTGATATTGTTGGGTTTTGATTGTTATATGACTATTGGTAAATATGAATGTTTGAAACTAAACTCTTAATGTTACAATTATTTTTTATAAATACAAGTGATCTTGGTTAATTAATACAAAAAGAGGAGTCAATGTCCACATCCAGTAGACTCAGGCCATATGAATCCCATCTGTTAGAGCTTGGTAAGGAGGTAGCATCACTGGTATTTGCTTTGGACCAAGCCCAAGCTAAGATTCAACATGTAAATCTTGAATGAAATTGCCTAAGGGAGAAGTTCAAGATGATATATGTCACCACTCGGGCAATTTTGTCCAAGCCGCCCCAAGATTTTATCACCATAGCACACCTTACACTTAGTACCTATACAGGTGTTATAAGGGGCTATGTAATGAGGCCTTAGTTACATTGTGTAATCATTTTGTATAAATAAAATTGTTATTTATTATTATATTAAATTTTTGAATTTCAAAGCTCTGGAAAAAATGTAGGATGAAGTGCCATATTATTGATGAATTTTGGAAAAAAGGGTAATTTAAAATATTTTGTATACTTTAAATAATTAATAATGTGAAGTGATTTTCAAAAAATAGTCTTCGACAATGGTGATCATTAAGAAATTTAGATTCTAATAAGATCAACTTTATTTTTAGTGAATAGAAAAGTATGAATAGTAATATACACTAATGAATAGTAATGAATATTAGTTAATAGTAAGTTTTGGTATTTTTGTATGTCATAAATATTTTATTTAAAATTTTGTAATTAATTTAATAATTTAAAATTGAAATTTATTTTCATAAAATGTAATCATAAATGTTTACTTTATTGTCTTATGGTTATACAATAATTTTATGGGACCTTGATTACTTTTTCAAGGTGTCACAAAACAAGTTATAGTTTTAAAGTTGTTTTTTTGAATAAATAATGATTTTATTTAAAAATTAAATTAAAAATATTTATAAATTTATTTTCCTAAAATGGAGTTCATTTTTGAATTAATATCATCGATATTATTTTATGGTAAATTCTTGGGATTTTTCTAAAACAGTTGAATTTTCGGTGAATAGTAAAAATACAGTTTTGAGTTTTGGGTGTTTAATGACATCATTGATGATATAATCATGATGTAAAAAATATGGTCGAATTTTTAATAGTAATATATGTTATGAGGTGTCTCAATTGGCCAATAACATGGGAAAATACCATGGGAAAGCCCATGGTTTTTCAAATACCACCGATGAGGTGTCCCTTGGAAATTAATTAAATATTCCCTCACTTTTCCTATAAATACCAAGCCATTCCCTCATTCATTTCATTAAAAAATCCTCCTTAACTAATTCCTAGTCTTTTTACATCCCATTTAATCCTCACAAGGTTCCCTAAATCCCTCCAAGGTCCCAACCTTCAAGCTTTTAAAGTTACTCTTCTAGGTAAGGGAACCTTTCACCCTCCTCTTTTAAGTCATGACTTCCTTTATATTGTATCTTATAGTTTCCATTTTTTTTATGTGGGAGTATGTTATTATATATCATTATTACTTTCCATTTCATGTTCAACTTATGAGATACCCTTTTCACTCTCATCAATAGATTTTATGAATTTTTAAGTGACGTCGTTAGGCTTCCAAATTTTCGTAAAAGAAATCACATATTCTCTTTTCCTTTGAGTTTCATTTTCATATGGTATTTCCTTCACATGTCCATAACATGATATTATTTTATTTATTCTGTACCCATAATTTATTATGAGTTATTTATGAGTGGGTGAATTTTCCCCCCTCTCTTTTAAATATTTTCTAAAACCATATTATATAGTCATTATGCTGCAGAATGTTCATCTCAAAATCTCTCTCTTTTTCTCAAAAAATTATCTTGTATTATTTATGTGAATACCAAAATATATTTTAATTTCTATATGTATTCATCAATACATAAAATTTATCTATTTTATTCTAGAATTTACATACAAGAAACCCTCTTTCCTTTTCTAAGGGTTATAAAATACATAATAATCATGTTTCTAAGCACTTTTAAAACGTTGCGATTTTAAAGTGAAACCAATTGCTTTTACTCTAGATGGGTTATTTATGAAATGTTTGATTATGATCTTTGTGGATAACATGAAAACAAATACATATTAATGGTGCACCCTGATAGCGCTCCAATACATTGGGTAAAGAATTTAATCTCTAGAGATGACAAGTTTCACAATACCTTAGTGAATAACATTGGTAATTTTTATAACACCTTGGGGATGAACCTTGGTGATATGTTCATGAATGTCTAAATTAAATTTTTTAGCCACATATTAAATTTATGATTCATGTTATTTTACTTATGATATTCCTCTACTTCCATTACACATGTCTTTATGTTTTTTTATCAAGTTCTTATTGATTTCATAAGTAAATTGATTCTCTTGTTTTCCTTACTGGGCCTTCTGCTCACCCTTTCCTTTGACGTATGCCTCCAGGTTATGAGATGAAATAATTGTGCTTAGGAAGAACTTATGATGAATCCATACAAGTGTATTAGAATAATTTTTTATGTTTTCATGTTTTATGTTCCTTATTTCCAAGACACTAGACTTTAAAGATCCTCTATTTGTAAAATGTAATGAAAAGTTATGTAATGAAAAGACGGGGTGCCATAGTTGGTATCAAAGGATATTTTATTTATTTATGGAAATTAGGCTATGAAAACTTTAGGAAGAACTCTATATAAAAGTATAATTATAGGAATACTTTCTGGTATTTTGGTGAGTATTGAGTAAGTTGTTTATCAAGCAAATACATCTCTGTATAGATACGAGCAGGTAGAGTCAGCCCTGGTATAGATGTACCTAGGAGTGAAAACTCTAACAAGGAGTTTAGAGGTTGACCCAGGGTATCCTGGTACATGATAATGGGCCTTGTTTCACTCTTGGTTACGACACTCCCAGGGGATATGTTTGGTTAATCATGATCTTTTTATGAATCATTTTGAAGGATTTATAGAGAAATGTAATTGCTTAAATCATGAAGTTTTAAGACATAAAATCATTTATAGTTAAAAGATCCGTAAATCAAATATTTTTGACATTAATGTTTTATTCTTTTAGAAAATGGTGTGAAATAGAAGGAACTGTGCAAATGGTGACCGCAATGGACCACTTACGGCCCTCTGAAGGAAGTCTGAATGGAAGCTTTCATGCGAATGATGAACCAACTGACTCAAGTTATGGGAAATAACTTGAATCAAGCTGAGAGAACGATTTCTCTATGAAGGGAACAACTTTATATTGAATCTTTTATGCATCAACGACCACCATCCTTTAGTGGATCTACCAACCCAATGATTTATAAAGAGTGGATTAGCTTTATTGAGAAGATCTTTTCTGTGATCCGTTGTTCTGAATAAGAGAAGGTTACCTTGGTTGTTTATCGCTTAGAGGGAGAAGCTAATTAGTGCTGGGAACTGATTAAAAACACAAGTCCAATAGTGTAAGTTGAACCTATGTAGTGGGAAGAGTTCATAGGGATATTCTTCAACAAGTATTTCCCTCGATCGATGAGAACAAGAATGGAGAAGGAGTTTCTCTAGCTGAAGTAGAAGGATAATGAATCTGTGGGAAGCTACAAGATGAACTTCACAAGTCTTTCACATTACACCTCTAGATTTGTCATGGATCCAAATGGTAAGGTTTATAAATTCATTGGTGGAATGATACCTCATCCATGAAAATATCTAGCAAACCGAGATTATGATAGCTATGAGGAGATCATGTGAAGGGCGATGAAAGTCGAACTGGAGTTTGGTGAGATGCAATGGTCTCAAAAATACAATGACAAGAAAATATTTATGTATCCAATATTAGAGATTAGATTTGATCAGGGAAGAGGAGGCAAGGAAGTACAACATCCCACATGTAATAAATGTGTGAAGAAGCATTCGGGGAAATTCCTGCTCGGGAGTGGAAAGTGCTACAAGGGTGGTAGAGATGGCCACATTGCGCAGAATTTTCATAGTGAAGTGAAGACCCAACTTCCCAACACTAACGATAAAGAAAAGATGGTTCGTGCCCTACCTGATGTCCAATTATATAAGTGTGGACAACTTGGAAACTTTTCTAATCACTGTCCAAATCTGAGGGCAGTGGAGAGGAATCACCATCAGCCTCAGCATCGGCCAAGGGAACAAGGTAGTACTTATGCAATCACTACGGCTAAATTTGAAGTGCTGAATGATGTGGTGGAAGGTACTCTTGTTGTTCTCTCAAAGCTATCAAGTATTTTGTTTGATTCTGGTTCTATGTATTCCTTTATTTCCTCCAAGTTTGCAAAGAATTTTGAATCAACTCCCAATTTTCTAAAATTAGAGTTATCAATCAAGAATCCTTCTGGGATTATCCAATCATTGTCAACGTTTAAAAACTCTAGTATTTACTTTAGTGAGAACAATATTATCATAAATCTAGTATTCATTCCCATACTAGAATTCGACATTATACTAGGGATGGACTTTCTCTCAAAGTATAATGCTAAGATCAAATGCAGAAGCAAGGAAATATAAGTAGTATTGAATGGAAAACCTACAGTTATCTTCCAAAGAGAGATATCTCAACCTAATCTTTGTCTAGAAGAACCTCCTATATCCTTCTTTATGGAGTTTATTAGTGAAGAAAAAGAAGGAAATGAGAGTTTGAGGATAGAAAAGTTCCCCATAATCTTGGAATATGTTGATTTATTTCCTAAAGAGTTACATGAACCTCCCCCAGAAAGAGAGGTAGAGTTCTCCATTGAACTCGTACCTAGATCACATTTGATATCAAAGACCCTGTATAGGATGGAAAATTTGGAGCTGGAGGAGTTAAAGAAACAACTCCAAAATCTTTTTTTTGAGAAGGGTTTTATCTGACTGAGTGTGTCTCCTTGGAGAGCACCAATTCTCTTTGTGAAGAAGAAGGATGGATCGATGTGTCTATGCATTGATTAAAGAAAACTGAATGGGATCACATTGAAGAAGAAATACCCTCTTCCAAGAATTAATGACTTATTTGACCAACTTTATGGGGCACAATTCTTCTCTAAGATTGATCTTCGATATGGTTATCATCAATTGAGGGTGAAGAAAGAAGATATTCCAAAAACTACCTTTTGATCAAGATATGGGCATTATGAGTTTGTTGTTATACCCTTCGGACTAACTAATGCACCTGATATTTTTATGTATTTGATGAATAGAGTCTTTAAGGACTACCTTGATAACTTTGTGGTAGTTTTTATTGATGATATTCTGATATATTCCAAAAGTCACAAGGATCATGAGGATCATCTAAGGGTAATTTTGAAAACTCTATATAAGGAGTGGCTTTTTGGAAAGTTCAGAAAATGTGAATTCTGGTTACAACAAGTTTCTTTATTGGGGCACATTGTTACCAATGAAGGAATCATAGTTAACCTTGCAAAGATAAAAGTTGTAGAGGAGTGGCCTCAACCTACAAAAATAACTGAGATCCGTAGTTTCCTTGGTTTAGCGAGATATTATAGGAGGTTTGTGAATAACTTTTCATAACTTTCTAATCCATTAACCAAGATAACTCGAAAATGGGTCAAGTTCATCTGGACAAAGGAGTGTGAGGAAATTTTCCAAGAGCTGAAGAAGAGATTGGTTACTACACCCATTTTAACTCTGCCCTCAACTGGAGAAGGATTTTTTATTTTTAGTGATGCATCTCTGAAAGGGCTCGGGTGTGTCCTCATGTAAAATGACAGTTATTGATTATGCATCTCGATAGTTGAAGACTCGTGAGAAGAACTATCCTACGCATGATCTGGAGCTGGATGCATTTGTTTTTACTCTGAAGATATGAAGGCACTATCTTTATGGGGAGAAATGTGATATATACACAGACCATAAAAGTTTGAAGTATATTTTCACACAAAAGGAATTGAAAATGAGATAGAGGAGATGGTTGTAACTTCTAAAAGACTATGATTGTTCAATTCATTATCATCCTAAAAGAGAAAACAAATTCGTTGATGAATTAAACAGGAAATATCCAATTTTTCTTTCTATGATGAGGATTCAAAGAGATCCTTTGATCAATGAACTAGTAAAGATGGACATGAGAATTATAAGGTAAGGGACATCATCAACCCTAACCCAAATGATTTCTCATCTGTCATTACTAGAGAAGATCAATAATGCTCAGAAAGAATATCCATTATTATAGAATAAGTTTGAGGTTGTGAAGGTTGGTAATTTTCTTGAGTTCAATATTGATCAGGAAGGTGTACTAGAATTTTTTACAAGACTATGTGTTCCATCTATTCCAGAAATAAAGAAAAAGCTTGTGGATGAAGCTCATAGCTCTACTTTCTCTATACATCCTAGAAGCACAAAAATATATTGGGACCTTCGTGATCATTATTGGTTGGATAATATGAAAAGGGATATTACTGACTATACTTCAAGGTGCTTGGTATGTCATCAAGTTAAGGCAGAGAGACAACTTCCTAAAGGGGTATTTCAACCACTACCCATACTAGCATGGAAGTGGGATAATATCACTATGGAATTCGTCACTGGTCTCCCAAGAACTTCCAAAAGAAACAATGTGATATGGTTTATTGTGGATCGTCTTACCAAGACTCCCCATTTTATCTATATTTGAGAAGATTTATCTCTTGATCAACTTTCCAGGATTTATATTAAGGAGGTGTTAAGGCTGCATGGAGTTCCACTTTCTATCGTATCTGATCGTGATCCAAGGTTCACATAAAAATTTTAGAGATGTCTTAAACATGCTCTGAGCACTAAATTGAATTTTAGTACGGCCTATCACCCCTAAACTAATGGCCAATAGGAAAGTACTATTCAAACACTCAAGGACATGCTGTGAATATGATCAATGGAATTTAAAGGTGGATGGGATCAACATCTCCCTTTAGTTGAGTTCTCTTACAACAATAGCTCCCACTCGATCATTAAAATGGCACCCTATGAAGCTCTATATGGTAATCGATGTATAAATCATACTTTTTGTAATGAAACTGGTGAGAGAAAGATTCTTGGGCCTGATCTTCTGCAATAGATGACAAAAAAATTCCATTCCATCCAACAACACATTAAGGCTACTCAGAGTCGGCAAAAGGGCTATGTCGACAACCGTAGAAGGGACTTGGAGTTTAATTTTGGTGACAAAGTCTTTTTTAGAATTTCACCTTGGAAGAGATTCAAGAGGTTTGGTAAGAAAGGGATGCTCGACCCTAGGTACATTGGCCCCTATGAAATCCTTGATCACGTAGGAGTAGTTGCCTATCGGCTTGCACTTCCTCCAAATATAGCACAAGTTCATGATGTCTTCCACATATCCATCTTGTGTAAGTACATACCTGGCCCTTCACAAGTACTAAATCCAGAGGTGGTACAACTGAAACATGGCCTCTCTTATGAGGATCACCCAGTGGAGATCCGAGATCATAGGGAAAATGTTCTACAGAACAAGACTACCCACCTTTTTAAGGTGTTGTAGAGGAACCACAAATGTGAAGAAGCCACGTGGGACCCAGAGGAGTCTATGAGATAGAATTACCCAAACCTTTTCTATTATTAGGTTATGAGTTAAAATATCAGGGATGAAATTTCTTAAGGGGGGAAGAATGTAATGACCCGAACTTATGAATAATATTTTTTTCCTAAATTTTTGTGTTATTTCATTTTATACTTCACAAAACTATATCCTTTAATTAATGAAGTGATGTCGTTGGGTTTAGACTATTATATGACCGTTGGTCAATATGAACATTGGAAAATAAACTCTTAAAGTTACAATTACTATTTATAAATGCAAGTGATATTGGTTAATTAATACAGAAAGAAGAGTTGATGGCCTCATCTAGTAGACTCGGGTCGTACGAAGCTCATCTGTCAGAGCATAGGAAGGAGGTAGAATCTCTAGGCTTTACTCTGAACTAAGCCCAAGCTAATCTTCAATATGTGAATCTTGAATGGAATCACCTAAGGGAGTAGTTCAAAGTGATAAAAATCACCACTCAAGCAATATTGTCTAAGCCGCCCCAAGATTTTATCAGTATAGCACACCTTACACTTAGGTCCTATATAGGTGTTATAAGGGGCTATGTAAGGAGATCTTAGTTACATTGTGTAATCCTTTTGTATAAATAAAATTGTTATTTATTATTTTTTAAAATTTGGAAATTTCAAATGTCTGGATAAATGTAGGATGAAGTTCCATATTATTGATGAATTTTGGAAAAAGGGGTAATTTAAAATATTTTTGTATACTTTAAATAATTAATAATGTGAAATTATTTTCAAAAAATGGTCTTCTAAAGTGGTGATCAGTAATAAATTTAGAGTCTAATAAGATCAACTTGATTTTTAGTGAATTATAAAGTATGGATAGTAATATACCCTTATGAATAGTAATGAATAGTAAATCAGCCAAAAAATAGAAACTTCACCCATGAGTGTATAAATACAATTTATACATCTTAAAAGTGAAAAAACGATCATAGTATAAGTTTTGGTATTTTTTTATGTCATAAATATTTTATTTACAATGTTTTAATTTATTTAATAATTTAAAATTGAAATTTATTTTCATAAAATGTAATCATAAATTGTTACTTTATTTTCTTATGGTTATATGATAATTTTATGGGACCTTTATTACTTTTTGAAGGTGTCACAAAACAAGTTATACTTTTAGAGTTGTTTTTTAATAAATAATGATTTTATTTAAAAATTAAATTAAAAATATTTTGAAAATTATTTTCATAAAATGGAGTTAATTTTTGAATCTAGAGAATTGATATTAGGTTATGGTAAATGTTTGGTATTTTTCTGAAACAATTGAATTTTTGGTGAATAATAAAAATACAGTTTTGAGTTTCAGGTGTTTAATGACATCATTGATGATGTAATAATGATGTAATAAATCTGGTAGACTTTTGAATAATAATATCTTTTATGAGGTTTCACAAGTGGAAAATACCATGGGCAATCCCATGGTTTTGCAAATACCACCAATGAGGTGTCCCTTGGAAATTAATTAAATATTCCCTCACTTTTCCTATAAATACCAAGCCATTCTCTAATTAATTTCATTCAAAATTCCTCCTCAACGAATTTCTATTCTTTTTACCTTCCATGTAGTCCTCCCAAGTTTCCCTCAATCCCCCCCCCCAAGTCCCAACCTAAAAGCTTTCGAAGTTACTCTTCAAGGTAAGGGAACCTTTCACCCTCCTCTTTTAAGTCATGACTTCCTTTATGTTTTGTCTTATAGTTTCCATTTTTTTGTGTGGGGGTATGTTCTTATATATCATTATTACTTTCCATTTCATGTTAAATTTATTAGATACCCTTTCCACTCTCATCAACTGATTTTCTGAATTTTTAAGTGTTGTCATTAGGCTGCCAAATTTTCATAAAAGAAATCGCATCTTCTCTTTTCCTTCGAGTTTCATTTTCATATGGTATTTCCTTAAAATATTCATACCATGATCTTATTTCTTTTTATTCTATATCCATACTATATTGTTATTTATTTATTATTGGGTGAATCTTGTCCCCTCTCTTTTGAATGTTTTATAAAACCATGTTATATAGTTGTTATACTATAGAATATTTGTCTCAAAATCACTCTCTTTTTCTCAAGAAATTCTCTTGTATTATTTATGTGAATACCCAAATATATTTTCATTTCTAGAGGTATTAATAAATAAATAAAATTTATCTATTTGATTCTATAATTTACATATAATAAACCCTCTTTCCTTTTCCAAGGGTTATAAAATATATAACGATCATGTTTCTAAGCACTTTTAAAACGTCACGATTTTGAAGTGAAACCCATTACTTTTTCTCTCTATGGGTTATTTATGAAATGTTTGATTATGATCTATGTGTATCACATTAAAATAAATACATATTAAGGTTGTTCCCTTATATATCTCCAATTCATTGGGTAAAGAATTTAATCTCTAGATATGACAAGTTTCATGATACCTTGGTGAATAACCTTGGTAATTTTTATGACACTTTGGGGATGAACCTTGGTGATATGTTCCTGAATGTCTAAATTAAGTGTTGTATCCACATATTAAAGTTATGATTCAATTTATTTTTATTATTATATGACTCTACTTCCATTGCACATGTCCTTATGTTTTTTATCAAGTTCTTATTGATTCCACAAGTAAACTAATTCCCTTGTTTTCCTTAGTGGGACTTCTGCTCACCCTTTCCTTTGATGTATGTCTCTAGGTTATGAGATGAAATATTTGTGCTTAGGAAGAACTTATTATGATTCCCTACAAGTGGATTAGAAGAATTTTTTATTTTTTCATGTTTTATGTTCCTGATTTCCAAGACACTAGACTTTAAAGATCCTCTGTTTGTAAAATGTAATGAAAAGTTATGTAATGAAAAGATAGGGTTCCATGTTCCCCATCCATTGTGTATAGTGAGTAAGATAAATTATAATATACCATATGTATGATATAAGTCCCTTCTCAATTGGGTTATAGATTTATAGGTTTATTTCTTTCTATCATTGGGATTTTGAGAACCAATACCCATTCTCCTTGAATGAAAAAGCAGAGGTGAACCATTTTATTGAGGATCACAAAATATGATTCTAATGAACTTGAAGGTTGTGAAGTGTAAACAACCTTTTCTCATTGAGTTTCTCCAACTCATCTAGACACTTTTTTTATTCCTCATCATTTGAGAGTTTTCAACAAATAGCTATTCAAAGTGAGGCTAAATTAAATTCTATGGTAAACACTACCTCTACACTAAAAACTAATGGATAGGGGTTTTCTTATATGGAAGTGAATGTAGTGGTATAGTAGGCCCATAAATCATAAATGATCTTGTTCGGATAGGACTTATTTTCCTTGTCCATAATTTTTTGGAGTATATTTAACAGAGTCTTTTTGAAGGCCTATATCTGTCCATTTTCTGCTACATAATATCACGATAAATGGTTGGACTCGATTTTGCAATCTTGTTATAGTTTCTTTAACTCAAAATAATAGAATTTGGTGCCATTATTTATCAGTATTGTGTGAGGGACACCAAATCTGGTGATAAAATTAGACTTCATTAATTTGATAATATTCTTCATCCTATATTCCTTGAGGGTTATTTCCTCAATCCATTTTTGGAAAATAATTCAGTAGAAATGAGGATGTACTTAAACTGCTTATCTGTAGCTGTGGGATATGGCCCCACAACATCTATTCCCCATAAAAAATGTCCAGAAATACTTAGTTGTATGTATAAACTCTAGGGGTTTATGAAAGAAGTTTTCATGAATCTAACCTGCATGAAACTTCCTAGTGAATTCTACAAAGTCAGACATCATTGTTTTCCAGTAGTAACCAAGCCCCCTAATTTGGTGGGAGAGTTAGGTCCCAAAATAAATACCTCCATAGGAGTATACATAGAGAATTTTTAAATGATATCTAAAATCTCTCCTTCTACGATGCATCATAGGAGTACTCCATAAAATACTCATTTCAGAGGGATTTCTACTCATTTTTTCCATCCCAAAGAGTGAATTTCATTAATCTACGTTGATTATGTTCCCTTTTGGATTGATCTAATGGTAGGTTACCATTTTATAGATAATATAATATAGGATCCATCTATATAAGGGTGGACATTGACTCATCATGATCTAGGACAATGTTGACCTGATTTATTTATTCCATGTTATAGGTGATGAATGATGATACCACTCTTCAGTGTGTGATGTGGAAAACCAATTTGTCCTGATTGGGATTGACCAGGACTATGGCTACATTATCCATTACATCATTGTGAGCATTTTATGATCGAGCTGTGTGATGTAATGTTGTTTTAAAAGATTATTCTTACATCAATCCTTTGATGTAACTAATGAGGGAGTCCAATTCTTCCTTCTTGATGGAATACTCACCATTTTTTTGGTTGATCACTACCTATGAGTCTCATTTGATGTTTAGGTTGTCTATATATAGCTATAGGTATATCTCTAAGCTATCATTGAGGAATTTTTATTCTACCTCATTATTAGTGTGGCCTTCATATAGTGAAAAAGAGTAGGGAAATTTTACATTTTCTGAGGAAATAAATATAATCCCTTGACCAACTTAGTTGACCTTTGGGTTTTCTATCCTCATTCCAATAGGACTTCAGGCAGCACTATAAAAATACATCTCCCACATCTAGTGAGTTTCATGGGAACATCATATGGAAGTTCAGTGTCCACTAGAATGCTTTCTGGGGTGAGATGTGTCATGAGAAAATTGGCTAGGCCTACCCTTTAACTGTCTTACATGATATAAACTGGATGTCATGCTATTGCAAGACACTACCCATCAAGCCCAATTCCCAATCAACATAGGTCATCCAAGTATGTACTTGAGTGGGTCAATACGAGACACCAAGTGAACTTTGTGATGCTACAAGTAATGCCTTAGCTGCACTGCAAAGATGAGTGTGAGGCAGTTCTTCATGATATCAAAATACAGAGTCTTAGTACCTAACATTCTTTTACTAATATAGTAGAGAATTTTTTTCATTCCCCATATCATTTTTCTATGTGAGGAGAGCACCAAGAGATCATTCCATAACAGCCACATTTAGGATAATTGTATTTTCTTACACTAGTGGAATCAAGATTGGTGGGTGTAGTAGGTTTTTCTTGAGATTCTCAAAATCCTCTTGGTATTCCTTGTCCTATCGGTAGGTGACTCCCATCTTCATTATCTTAGTAAAGGGGAGAGATTTTCTATCTACTTAGGCAATGAATCATTGAATATAAGCAAGGTTCTCCTAGAACCCCCTTAGTTATTTAAGATTATGAGGGGGTAAAATTTCTAGGATTACACTAGTCTTTTCTGGATTGACCTCGATTTCATGGTGGAATACCATAAATCCATGTAATTTACCTAAAATTCCTTCAAAAGTGAGATTTAGAGGATTCATATTCAAACTATGCTACTAAAACTTGTTGAAGATAGTTTGAAGATCCATGACATGATCACATTGTAGAAAAGATTTAACTATCTGGTATTTGACATTTCATTACATGATTCATCCAAAGAATGGTTTAAAGATATGATTCATGGCATGTAGGTAAGTAGCACCAAAGTTCTTTAATCCAGAGGGAACGACCTAATAGAAAAAGATACCCTGATGTTCTCTAAATGTGGTGGATTCATCTACTTCAAGGGTCATATTTATTTGATTATACCCTTAATACCCATTCATAAAGGAAAGGGATTGGAATCCAGTAGTTACGTTAATGAAAAGTTCTATGCTTGGTAATGGGAAATTGTCCTTTAAGAAGTGTCGATTAAGGTCTCTAAAATCAATGTAGACCATGGTTTGCCTATTCTTTTTCTTCATAAGGATGATTTTAGTGAGAAATTTTGGGTACTACACTTCCCAGAAAAAGTTGTATTTGATCAATTTTTTAACTTTAAATTATACATTAAAATCATAAGACGGTTTCATTCTCCTGGATACCTATTTGAAACCACGATGATCATTGGTCAAGCCTAGGTGATAGGTAGACACATCAGGGTTCAACCCTAGAATTTTTATATAATTCCAAGATAACAGATATCTATGATACTTCATAAATTCAATGTACATATCCTGCCCCTTGAGAGGTATGGAAGCACTAATAAATATAGGTTGAAGGTTCTATTTTGTTCCCATATTCACCTACCTGAGCTCATCGATGGTGGTGGTGACACCTTCCTCCAAAATAAGAGGTGTGTTCTTGGGTTCATCCTTTTCTTATTTCATCTTTGTGTTTTTGGAGGTAGTTTTATACATGGTGGGTAATATGAGGGCATCTCTATCACTATTGAGATAAGATAATCCATGAGAAGATACATTGACATCCCAAACTACCAGAGTCATATAAAATGGATTCTAGGGATGCTTGTATTCATTCATGTTGCTAATGGGGGAATTAAATATATAGAAATCCTGAGTTACAAATAATGTATCAAGGTAATATTTAATTTATATTAATTTTTTAAAAGAATTATCAGATCACAATAGATCATTAGTCTAATTTCCCCTTCAAAAATTAATTTAATTTGATGTTATTGTTTTCACATAGACATGATCTAGTGAAATTTCTTGTTCGCAATAGCTTACTAGGATTGAATCTTCTTCCTCAATCAAGTTTATGGGAAACATATAATCACTTTAGAGAATGATCTAGGGATTTTCAGGGGTGGTCCCCAAGCCATTAGGAGAATCAACATGTATATCATCATCTGCCATTGGTTTTTTTCTCTTGTAGAAACTTTCCTTAGGGTATATGGATCTGAAAGACTCCAAGTGATCACCATCACCATGTAGTATGACTACCTTTACATTAATGGGGTATTTCGAGCATTGATAAAATTTTGAAGGTACCACTACATGGTTATGAAGCCAAGTTATTCCAAGTAGGAAATTATATGTAATGGATTTATTGATAAACATGAACCTAATATTAGATTTGATTTCCCCAAACTAATCCTTGAAATTGATCCCCCTGAGAAGAATTTTCTCGCTCTTGTCATACCCTTGAATAGTTAACTTCATCGAAGATAAGTCCCCCTCACTATATCCTAAATTTCGGAGGGTCTGGATTAGGATGAGGTTGATCCCATTACCATTTTCAACCATATCTCTTTAGATGTCAACATTTTTTAGTTTTCCTAAAACATACAAGGGTATGATATGTCCCTAGATAACTTCTTCTTGGTCATTTTCGGTGAATTAGATGGTGGTATAACAACATGATATCCACTTGATAAACTTTGGTTGTAGTATATCCTATCTCAAACTCATGTGGACACTAGAGTGCCTCAATGAGTGCCTCTATGAGTTATTTTTAAAGATGTAGGGAATCCAGTATTGAGAGTTTATCTAGTACAACATCCAACTATTTTAGAATGATTTATTTTTGTGTCAGAGGTCTATGCTTTCCAAGGTGGGATTTCTCCCTATTATGTGGCTTGGTATCTAAGTTGTTTGATGTGTATAGGTCTTTTTATAGAGTATAGGTTATGTTATAATCTATTATAAGTGGTGTAGGTCACACTATCCTTCCCCTTTGTCTGGGTTGATTAGAAAATCACACCTCCACAAGTTGGTTGTTTAAGATGATTGGGCTTAAATAACCACTGGAGGGCTATGGGGAATATCCATGTTTATGTTGAGATTATTGAAGTGATCACACATGGGTATCATCTTCATATATGGATTCCTCAAGAATGTGACTAAAATATTGGGTTCGACCATTCCCACATTGTCCCTTATATCATCATATTATGCATCCTCAATCTCTAACTCCCCGATTGGGTATGGGGAACTAGTTCTTAGAGGAGTATTCATCATCTGAGAAGGGATTTATTAAGTGAACCATATTAATAGAACCAAAAATGAGATCTTAATCCAATGAGGGTTCCATTTGGTGGGTGGGGGGGTTCATATTCTCTAGATATTGAAGGAAAGAAATATGCAAGTTCCAAATCTTATATAGGAGTTGAATATGAATCTTTCTCTTTTGTATTTTCCTATGTTATATGATTACATCTACCTCTAGGAGACATATTTAATTATGCATACCTAGGTACCAGGATAATTATTGGTTTGAAAAGTTATTCTCTAATGATGGAATGTGCTTGGTCAACTATCTTTTGATTCATCCATTTATCAAACTTCTATCCATTCCTAGAAAAAACTTCTTTCTAGCCACCCTCTTCTTCTGGTAGAGTGATGTTTACATAGGTCACATGTGTTGGGGACTTCTCCAATATCACCTATCCAGAATAAACAATGATTTGGAGAATTTATTTAAAGAAAATTCAATCTCAGATGGTGTGTATCAATTGTCTATGGAAATTTTAGTATTCATGATGGTTAGTGAGGTTAACCTCATTGGGTTTCTTGGGTTTTGATAGCATGAGTGGGTTATTTTCTATGTCTATAAGTGTAACACCCCGTCCCCTCTAGGCTAGATCCAGTGCATTACTTGTGATATTTTCATGGTTATAAGGAATGAAAAATACCAAAGGAAAGATTAGTTTAGTAGTCTTGAAGAAAATAGATACATAGATGTCACAAAAATTACATTGAAAAAGGTTACAAGATACAATGTATAACAAAACTAAAAACTGCAACCACATGAACTCAATAAATGAACTTCCCTTCATCACCTGTTGAAGGTAAACAATGAAAGGGGTGAGCTCAAATGCTCAGTAAGGGTTACAAATAGTGGAATCATGAGTACAATAATTATTGAATCATAATCAATCTGTTATAATCAATATGTCATGGTGAATAAATGAAAAACTAATTCCATTAATAAACTGATAATGAAACTGCATCAACATATTTTGTCATAGTGAAAACCTCATGGATAATAATAATAACTAGTAATGAATAAATAGAATGAATATTAATTTTACTTAATGTATCTAGAAAATGAAACCATAATACCGTAAAAACGGTTTAGTTCTATGGGTAGAAACCCATTTGATTTTTGGAAATAAACTCGAAGGGTTTGTCGCCAAACTAATTTGTCTCATGAGACCTACCGATGCATCGAGGGGATATATTGGGCCCCACCCGCCACTTCATGTCCAAATAATTATTTATACATTAATTAAATACAAGATCAATATGCCTTTTCAATATCCGTATAGAGTAGAGTATATGGATTCATCAATATTTCCATAATTAAAATATTTTTCCAAATAAACACCGTATGTAAAATGGTATACGGTTTAGACAACAAACATATCCATGATATTAGATTATGGATATTTAATATAAATATAATTTAAAATTAAAAGTGATCTCAAATGGCAATTAGGTACACCACATTAGGATTATTAGGTGCACAAGACAAATTTAGTCACGACAAAATAGTAGTTGAGACAAAGTCTCTTACCACAATGTAATCGGTCGAATCATATGACCAGAACTCAATAAACCTTAGATGAATCATTGAATAACAAGAATATAAATTGAATCATTTTATTATATATCAAATGTTAGTACACATATACCACATACAAGAAATAAGTGGCGAACAATGAAAATCTCCCAGAAATGAAAGTGAGATGAGAAACCCCTTACAAACATTTCGGTATGGTAACGAGGGTTATTGCAAGGCCTTAATGAGAGGTAAATGGGTATTAAATTATTTATATGTCACAATTTCAGTATGTGGGAGGTGAGAAAACATACCTCATAATTAGGAATTAAAAATAAAAGATCACAATATAGGGGAGATTCTTGAACAAAAGTGAGAGAGAGGATCCCTTACCTTACGCTCGAAGGTGTTCTTGTTTGTTCTTAACGACCTGAATAATAAAATTTAGCATCATTAATTAATAATTCCAGAACCTCATAAACATGTAATTGATATTGTATAACCTTATTAAGTTAATTAATGGATTTTTGATTGGTTTAATAGATTCAATTTTATTGTTTTGGAAGCATTTTCTTACTTGGTTTCATGATTTGTTTACTTGTATTCATTAATGGAAGTTCATTTGAAATGTGGTTAAACATACATAATTGTTAATATAAATTATTAGTGAAATTAAAGAGATATAAATTATCTTATAATGATTCTGGATATATACCATGTGGATGACTCATTCGATGGGTTAAAATAAACGCTTGGATTTGGCTTGGTGGTTTTGTGCACAATAAACTTGTTTCATATTATTATTCCATATTATGAACGTTTAAAGATTACAGAAATTTAATAAAGATAAAATACATATATTATGACCTGTTTCAACCATTTAAAAGGTTTCATGACCATTATTGAAGATAGTGAGGCAAATTGAAAACCTGTCTTCCTTGAGTGTGATAAATTTACACATCTCGGATGGTGTTTGTATTTATTGTATAAAGGAGGGGGAAAAGAGAGATTATGATTAAATATTCCATTATCACAAAGAAAATCCAGTAAATGTATGGTACTGGAATTATCATGGCATTTGGATGAGGTGAGGTGAGAAGGGATAACAAAAGAATGGAACTTTGTAAAAGAAATTGAAAGAAAAGAGAAGGAAGGTTCACCTCTTGAGTACTCCTCCTTGAAAATCTATTTAAGGAATTTTTTTTGGCCTTTTGGTTAGACCAAAAGGTCTTGGACGTAGAGAGAGGGCTTGGGAAGAGTATTTGGAAGAATTTAGGCAAGTCTTGAATCTTGAGTGGTGTGGGAGGAAGAGGGGGTGAGGGGTGGTTTATATAGTGGAGGGGAGAGGAGTTTTCTTAATATTATAATCATTAATTTATTATTTCCTCTCAGGACAACCAATAGTGAGTATTACATGACCAAGAATAGTAATATATGCATGAGACTTTGAACCAATTGGGCTTACATCATCAGATCATTATCAATGACTCAATTAATCCATTATTTAGCATTGATTGTGAATTATCAGATTTTATTATTCATCAAAAATTCAAGTATTTCAGAAAGATACCAATAATTCACCCTAACCATTTTTCGATGTGTAGATTCCAAAAATGAAGTCCATTTTTAAAAATAATTTTCTAAATATGATTAATTAAATATTTAATTAAAATCATTATTTAATCAAAAAATATAGACACTTAAAATTTCCATCTTCATTTTTAAGGTGCCTAAATTCATTTATACACTCAATGGTATGGATACCATTCATAAGAGTCATATATACTATTCACAAGGGTAAGTTACTATTCATAAGGGCAGGTTACTATTCATGAGGGTAGGTTACTATTCACCAAAAATTGATTTTTCCTTATTGGACTCCAAATAACATACTGATCGCAACCATTTATGTCAAATTTTTGAAATTCACATCATAGAAGTGACAAAATTAGGTTTACTTGGTTAGGTTATGGATATCTCCTATTAGTAACCATGTTTTGTTCCATATAGGCTCAGTGATTCATGAAATATAGTCTATAACTAGAATTTATTTAAGAGAAACATACCATGAAGTGTTTGGGGTGCTACATTATTTCCTCCTTCAGAAATTCCGTCCTCGAAATTTTATGTATGAAACTCACCAAAAAGATGCGGGTGATTCTTTTTCATAGCATCCTCAAGTTCCCATGTTGCTTCCTCCATTTTCTGGTTTCTCCAAATAACCTTTACTAGATGAGTTGTCTGATTTCTCAATACTTGGTCCCTTGTGTCAATAATCCCAATATGCTTTTCACAGTATGACAAATCAGGTTCTAGTTCAATTTCTTCATAGGTGAATACATGTGTTGGGTCTGGCATGTATTTCTTCAATAATGACACATGGAACATGTCATGGACTTTGGAGATATTTGACGGCATCGCTAGACGTTAAGATAAAAATCCGATTCTTTCTAGAATTTCAAATGGTCTGATATACATGGGGATTAGTTTATCTTTCTTATCGAACCTTAAGACACCCTTCCATGGAGATACTTTTAGAAGGACGTGATCTCCCACCTGGAATTCCAAATTTTTTCTCTGATTGTCAACATAACTCTTCTGCCTAATTTGGTATGCTTTAATATGGGATTATATTTTCTTCACCTTTTCCCTGGTCTATTCAACAATTTCAGGCCATATAAGTTTCCTCTCGCTAACTTCGTCCCAACAAGTTGGATTTCAACATCTCTTTCCATATAATGCTTCATATGGAGCCATTTTAATACTAGAATGGAAACTATTATTGTAGGAAAATTGCACCAAAGGCAAGTATTGATCCCACATACCTTGGAAGTCAAGAGAGCGTGA
The DNA here is from genome assembly GCA_963277665.1 of Viscum album. Lineage (NCBI taxonomy): Eukaryota > Viridiplantae > Streptophyta > Magnoliopsida > Santalales > Viscaceae > Viscum > Viscum album. Next base: position 748,941,113 of record OY728132.1, on the reverse strand, counting down.
CCTCAGCATGTATTCTAGAGTTTGAATAGTCCTTTCAAATTTTCCATCAGTTTGGGGGTGATAAGTACTCATATGAATCTTAGTATTAAAAGCCTTCTAGGGAATTTTCCAGAATTTTGATGTAAATCATGGATCTCGATCGGACACAATCGATAGAGGTTCACCATGAAGTCTTAAAACTTCATTAATATAAAGTCTATCCAAGTGCTCAAGTGGAAAATCCTCTCTTATAGGAAGGAAATGTGCTGATTTTGTGAGCCGATCAACAATTACCCATATCGCATCGTTCCTTATAGGTGTCCTTGGTAGTCCAGTGAAAAAATCCATTGTAATGTTATCCCACTTCCACATAAAAATGGGTAGAGGTTGCATCACTCCATTTGGGTTGTTGTCTCTCTACCTTCACTTGTTGAAAAACTAGACATCTTAACACATGGTTAGAAATTTCCCGCTTCATATTATCCCACCAAAAATATTCCTTAAGATCTCTATACATATTAGTGCTGCCTGGGTGTATAGAGAAATTTAAGCTATGAGAATCATCTAATAGTTCCATTTTTAGCTCAGGTACTGATGGAATGCATAACCTCTTCCCAAATTTTAGAACTCCTTCTTCATACACGAAGTCAGCCAGTCTATCATCCTTAACTGCATTAATTTTATTGTTCAGATTCTCATCATCAGATTGAGAGATTTTTATCTACTCTAGTAAAGATGGTTTAGAAATCATATGAAAGAGGATCTATGTTTCTGCTTCCTTAACAATTCTCATATCCATCTTCAGTAGATCCAAAAATATAGGATCTCTCTCAATCCTCATTTGAGTCAGAAGGCCATGATCTTTCCTGCTTAATGCATCTGCCACCTTATTCACCTTTCCTAGGTGGTAGTGTATTGAACAATCATAATCTTTGAGTAACTCAATCCATCTTCTTTGCCTCATGTTGAGTTCTTTTTGTGTGAAAATTTATTTCAAACTCTTGTGGTCTGTATAAATCTCACATCTCTCTCCGTAGAGATAATTCCTCCATATTTTTAGAGAAAAAATTATGAATGCTAACTCAAGATCATGAGTTGGATAATTTTTCTCATGTGTCTTCAACTGTCTTGATGCATAAGCAATAAATTTATCATTTTTCATAAGGACACAACCCAGTCCATTATTTGATGCATCTCTGTATATTACAAATCCATCAATTCCAGATGGAAGAGTCAAAATTGGAGTATTGACCAATCTTCTTTTCAATTATTCAAATCATTTTGTACATTCTTTTTTCCACACAAACTTAACTCCTTTACGTGTGATCTTGGTTAACGGGTCATCCAGTCGGGAAAAATTCTGAACAAAATGTCGATAGTAACCTACTAAGCCAATAAAACTATGTACCTCAGTTATGTTTGTTGGTGTTGGCCATTCTTGGATTTCCTTTTTCTTTGTAAGATAAACTAGGATTCCATCCTTAGAGATAATATGGCCTAGAAAAAAACTAATTAAATCCAGAATTCTCACTTGCTAAACTTCCCATATAATTTATTTCTTCTAAGAGTTCTCAGAATAACCTGTAAGTGATTCTCATGGTCTTCATAGATTTTTGAATATATGAGGATATCATTGATGAATACCACAATAAATTTATCAATATATTCCTTGAAAACTCTATTCATTAAATCCATGAAAATAGAGGGTGCATTTGTCAGTCCAAAAGGCATCACTGTAAACTCGTAATGCCCATACCTGGTCCGAAATGATGTATTAGAAATATCTTCCTTCCTCACATGCAACTGATGATATCCAGATCAAAGGTCAATCTTCAAAAAGTATTGAGCTCCATGTATTTGATCAAATAAATCATCAATATGGGGTAGAGGGTACTTATTCTTTATTGTAATGGCATTGATTTCCCTGTAATCAATGCAAAGCCTCATGGATCCATCTTTCTTCTTGATAAAGAGGACAGGGGATCCCCATAGAGAAACACTAGGTCAAATAAATAATTTTTCACTAAAATCCTCTAGTTGTTTTTTTATCTCTACTATTTCCACAGTTTCCATTCTATAGGGAGTCTTTGATATAGGTCTTGCATCAGAAATTAAATCAATAGAGAACTCAACTTCCCGCTCTAGAGGATGTCATGGTAAATCCTCTAGAAATACATCAATGTACTCTTTCACTATGTGCACATCTTCAATTTGAATATTTATTTCCTCACCCATAGATATTGGTTTATCTTCCTCTCCAAGTATTTCATTCAGTAGAGCTACTGGGGGTGGTTATAGATAAGAATCAGGTGGCGAAGTTTCTACACTAAAGACAAGGGATTCTGCACCATTTTCAAAAATTGTAACTTTATTATTCTTACAATAAATCTTCACATCATAATTTGACAACCAATCCATACCAAGAATTATATAAAATTCAGTCATTGGTATGATGACAATGTTAGCAACTAAAGCACTTTTTGGTGTCTAGAGGGGGACTAGACGACATGCCTTTATTGAAATGATACATCCCCTGGGAGTTTTGACTGACAACTCCTTTATTAAATCAAATTGGACATATCTAATTTTATTGGAAAACTGAGAAGATATAAATGAATGTTATGATCCAAAATTAAATAAAGTGTTAGCTATGTTTTAAGAAACAATTAAAGTACCTGCCACCACATCATTAGAAATTTCAACCTCTGCGGTTGTAATCGCATAAGATCTCCCTTGTTCTCTTGGATTTTTCTGAGGCATGTTTCCTTGGAATATAGGTCACTCATTTTCATAGTTTCCCATCTCTCTGCAATTTTAGCATTTAATATCATTGAATTTTTTCTTCTCCTTTCATTCATCATATCGATGACCCTTTTCTCCGTAGTTATAGAAAACTCTCATGCCTTTCAAGCATTTCCCGAGATTATTCTTTCCAAAGTTCTCACATAATGGTAATGTCTTTGTTCCCTTGCTCTTATTTGGTGCTTCTCCTTTTCCTTTGTTATTAGAGTACCACTTCTTATCTTGGTTCCTTTGAAAAGATTTGATCTAGAAAATTCCCTCTCTGTTTTGATGGAACTTGATACAATTTCATCATATGATGAAAATGATTGAGAATCCAGTTCCCTTCGAAGACTTGGCTTAAGACCTTAAAATAAATGATCAATCTTGTCTTCCAATTCACGTATGTAATATACGGAATACCTGGAAAGCCTTGTAAAAGTATCCTCATACTATGCAACATTATCTTCTTACCTTTGTTTTAAGCTAAGGAATTTCCTCTTCACTTTAGTTCGTTTCTCACGAAGGAAATATTTTTCGAAGAATATTTCCTTAAAAGTCCTGCATTCCATATCTTTTATTTATTCTTCCTCTGTGGTATTCTGAATCAAGGACCACCATTGATCAGCATCACCCTTGAGACAATATACTTCCAGTACTACCATTTCATTTTCATTGAATCTTAATGCCATGAATATCTTTTCAAGTATGATAACCCTACTTTTATTACAAACTTAAACATGATTTATTACATAAACTATTCACTTGATAAAACATGGAATATTGAGAGGTATAGTTTCTTTGGGGCTTAGGATCATTACATAACAACTTAAAACATGAAATACATCACCTTTATTGAAAACTTCCTTTACATGACCACTACATTCCCTCGTACTTAGCATTGCATGGGATAACCTGATGACATGCATAAGAAAATGGGTGAGCTATAAAGCCCAGTAAGGGAATAAACATGGAATACATGAGGAGTACAATACATGTTAGACAATAGGCATATCAATAGAGCACAAGAGAAACATTAACATAAAGGCATGATAAAGCATGATAATCATAACATGGAAATGTGGCAACAACACTTAACATGGAATTAGCATGAGCCAAGGCTCATTGCACATAGAGCATGAGTAAATTCTCATTACACATGAAGCACAAGTAAACCCTCATTGCACTTGAATTATCATGGGTAAAAACTCATTTCACATGATGTATCATGATACTATACTTTACCCAATGCATTGGAGCGCTATATGGGTGCACCCTTCTTAAACATTTCATTTCATGCATAAGTGTGCCACATGGATCATAAAACATGGATTCATAAAACATAATAATTTATTCCATGAAAAAGGAATGTGGAGTGAAACTTTATAATCAATAAGTAAATGTGAATGAAGGTGAATACCCATGATGGAGAAATGGGCATGGTATTCACTACACAATGGCATTGGCTTAGAAAATCGGTGTAATTTTGGCAGTGTAACGGCGTGATAAAAGAATTCATAAAAAAATGGTTGATGAGAGAGAAAGGGGAGCCTCGTAATATCTAGATGAAATGGATAGTAAGGGTTTATATAAATACATGTCCCAAAAATTGTAATGGAATTTAGATTCATGATACAAAAGTATTGCTTGAATGTAAATGAAGAGAGAGAAGTTCCTTTCAGAATTTCGGCATAGTAACGGGTGTACATGAGAGGAATTTAATGAGAGAGAAAGGGGTATCCCATAATTCAAACAATAAGAGGGAAGTATGGGGGAGGTGCGAAACCATACCCCAGCATTTATAATTGAAATTAAAAGGGCATAACAATATTAAGAAAATTGGACAAAAAAGTGAAAGGAAGAAAAACCCTTACTTGGAAGTGTGCTTCCAAAGGCTTGAGAGAGGCTTCTTGGGAGCTTGGGGCACCTTGGGAGGATTCTAGAGGGAGTAGGTAAGAGGTTGGATGAACTCCAAAGGATTTGAGTGAGGAGGAAGAGGGATCTTGGGTGGATTTATATAGGAAAGGTGAGTGAATTCTTTATTATTTAGGATTGGGACCCCTTACATTAAACTAATCCAAACCACAAATAAGCTCATGGATTTTACCCATGGTTTTTGGAAAAGGGGAGATGAAAACAATATTTTATAAGGCCAAAGTCCAAACATCTTAAAATAATGGGGTTGCTTATGTGGAGGTGAGTCACACTCCCATGGAAAATAATTTAGAAAGACAAGATGTTTAATAAGTCTTGAGGGGTCCATTAATGCTTTAAAAAGTAATTAAAACAAACCCAAAATCACATTATTTTAATGGTAAAACATATATTGGAAAAATATAAAGCTTATAGTATTTTATTACATCACTATTGGGTCATTATGATGTCATAAAACACATTATATATTTAAACAGTATTTAATTTTTACCCAAAAATTTGACTGTCTCAGAAAATTATGAAAAATTAATCATTGGATAATTTCAATGTCCTGATTCCAGAAATAAAATTTATTTTATCTAAATAATTTTCTAAATATGTTAATTTTCACTTTTAAATTAAAAACTGACATTTATAAAAAATTCACGGGTTTTGACAAAAATGCTTTTCAAACCTTAATAAAAATTACAATTGCATTCATAAAATTATAAGATTATTTATATTTAATAAAAAATAATTTAATAATAATAATATTTTTTTTAAATATTATTTAATTCAAAAATACTTTAATTTAATAAAATAGAATTCTTAATTAAATAATAACTAAAAACACTATTTGTACTTTATAAACTATTTACAATGTATCAATAATGACAAGAAAACATATTCATTATTATATAAAAAAATGTACATGAACATAGTACTAGCAATTTGTTACATAACCACTTAAAACAGCCTCATAAGACCTAAGGGTAAGGTGTGAAATGGTGACAGACTCTTGGGGTAACTCAGATAACATTGCTCGAGTGGTAATCTCTATCAACTTCCACTTTTCCCGTAGACGGTCTCGTTCAAGGTTGACATGATAAAGCTCAGCTTGGGCTTGGTTAAGAGCGAAGCCCAAAGATGACACCTCTTTTCCGAGCTCCGATAAATGGGCTTCGTATGAAGAAATTCTACTGGATGAGTCCATCGGTTCCTTTGTTTAAGTAAATTGGATTTGTTAAAGCCCTATATTTATACTAATCACATGATCACTGTTCAATGGCTATAAAAGAAATGGTCACAATTCTTAACATTAAATCAAATAAGTTGACATTTAATTAGATCAAGTGGGATTCCCATTAATGAAACTTTGGGTCGTTACAATATTCCCCCTTAAGAAATTTCACCCTCGAAATTTCCTTTTCCCACACTAAAACAGATGTGGGTAACTCAGCTTCATCATTTCCTCTGATTCCCAAGTTGCTTCTTCAAACTTGTGGTTTTTTCACAACACCTTGATGAGGTTCATTGTCTGATTTTGTAGAAATTTTTCTCTACGATATAAGATCTTCACTGGTTGCTCCTCATAAGAAAGATCATCCTCCAACTCTACCACCTCAGAAGAGATTACATGTGAAGGGTCTGGTATGTACTTCCTTAAGAGGGATATATGAAAGACATCATGTACTTTGTCCATGGTAGGTGGAAGTGCTAGTCGATATGTCATAGCCTCGACACAATCAAGAATCTCGAAGGGGCCGATGTACCTTGGACTTAACTTCACTTTCTTTCCAAACCTCATGACCTTCTTCTACAAAGATATGCGTAGAAAAACCATGTCTCCAAATTTAAACTCAAGGTCTCATTGAGGGTTATCTACATAACTCTTCTGTCGACTCTCGGCTGCCTTGATATTCTATTGAATGGTTTTCACCTTCTCCACCATTTCTTCGACCATTTCTGGTCCAAGAAGCTTACGTTCACCGACCTCATCCCAACATGCTGGTGTTCTACACCTTTTCCCATACAGGGCTTCATATGATTCCATTTAGATGCTCATGTGAAAACTGTTATTATAAGAGAACTCAACCAGAGGAAGATGTTGATCCCATCCTCCTTTAAAGTATATTTAGCACACTCTCAACATGTCCTCAAGTGTTTGGATAGTCCGCTCAGATTGGCCATCAGTTTGTGGATGATAGGTCGTACTGAAGTTCAGTTCAATATTCAGAGCATGTTGAAGACTCTTTCAAAACTTAGAGGTGAATCTTGGATCTCATTTAGACACAATAGATATTGGTATTCCATGAAGCCTTACCACTTCCATGATATATATCCCTTCCAGTTGATCCAATGATAAATCTTCCTAAATAGAAATGAAGTGTGAAGTCTTTGTATGATGAACCACCACAACCCAGATTGCATTGTTGCCTTCAGATGTCCTCGGAAGTCCAGTGAAAAAGTCCATGGTGATGTTCTCCCATTTCCATTCTGGTATGGGCAATGGTTGCATCATCCCCTTAGACTTCTTCCTCTCTGCCTTCACTTTCTGGCACACCAGGCACTTTGATTTATACATCAATATCCTTCTTCATATTATCCCACCAAAAATTTTCTCAGAGATCTCGATACATCTTTGTGCTCCCTGGGTGAATAGAGAAATTTGAACTATGTGCATCATCCAAAAGTTCCTTCATAAACTCCGGACTTGATGGAACACATAGTCTTTTCCCAAATCGCATAATTCCTTCTTCATTAACATTAAAATCTGAGGATTTCCCTTTTTTGATAGCTTTCACTTTTTTCTAAATTCCCACGTCATCATTTTGATCATCCTTTAACCTTTCCAAAAGAGATGGTTGAGAAATCATTTGTTAAAGGATTGATTGTATTCCCTTCTTTATGATTCCCATGTCCATCTTCATCAAGTCTAAGAAGATCAGATCCTTCTCAATTCTCATCATTGATAGAATCGTTGGGTCCTTTCTACTTAGGAAATCTGACACCTTTTTCACTTTTCCAGGGTGGTAATGTATTGAACAGTCATAATCCTTGATGAGATCTATCCATCTTCTCTGGCACATATTAAGCTCTTTCTGTGTGAATATATATTTAAGACTCTTGTGGTTAGTATATATCTCATATTTCTCCCCATAGAGATAATGCCTCTAGATTTTCAATGCAAAGATCACCGCCGCCAGCTCCAAATCATTAGTTGGATGGTTTTTCTCATGGATTTTTAACTTTCTTGAGGCATAGGATATCACTTTATCATTCTGCATCAGCACAAAACCTAAGACCTTCTTCAAAGCATCACTGAATTCACAAAAGGTTCCCCACTTGTGGGTAAAGTGAGAACGGGCACAGTGATAAGCCTCCTTTTCAACTCCTTGAATCTTTCTTCGCATTCATCACTTCAATAAAACTTTACTCCCATTTGAGTTATCTTGGTAAGAGGGTTGGACAATCGTGAGAAATTTCTCAAAAATCATCAATAATATCCAGCTAACCCCAAGAAGCTACGTATATCCGTTACTGATGTAGGCCTCGGCCATCCCTCAATTGCATCTGTTTTGGAGGGATCCACAGATATCCCATTGATTGTGATGATATGGCCCAAGAATGAGACCTCCTTCAACCAGAACTCACACTTTCTATACTTTTAATAGAGCTTCTCCTTGCGCAAAGTCTCTAGTACAGTTCTTAAATGCTCCTCATGATCCTCCTTGGTTTTGGAGTATATTAGAATATCATATATAAAGACTTCCACAAATTTGTCAAGGTAATATCTAAAGACTCTATTCATCAATTCCATGAAGATTTCTGGAGCATTAGTGAGTCCGAAAGGCATTACTATGAATTCATAGTGCCTGTATCTTGTACGAAAAGCAGTCTTGCGGACATCTTCCTTCGTCACCCTTACTTGATAATATCCCGACCATAAATCTACCTTGGAGAAGTATTGTGCTCCACGAAGCTGATCGAATAATTCATTGATCCATTGCATAGGATACTTGTTCTTTATAGTGATTTTGTTAAGCTCACGATAATCGATGCAAAGGCACATTGACCCATCCTTCTTCTTGATAAAGAGGACTGGTGCACCCCATGGTGAAGCACTTGGGCGTATAAACCCTTTGTCCAGATTCTTCTATAGTTGTTTCTTCAGCTCTTCAAGATCCACAACAACCATTCTATATGGATTCTTGGAAATTGGTAGAGCCCCTGGTATAAGTTAAATTGATAATTCAACATCTCTTCTAGAAGGAAGACCAGGCAGTTCCTCGGGAAACACTTCAGCGAATTCCCTCACAATAGGCATTTCTTTAAGGATGGTTTCTTCCGTAGACTCAATCATCTAAGCCAGATACACATGCTCATAGGGTAGTAATATCCATTCTTGAGATGATGGAGCTAAAGGAGATTCATCTTCCTCCTTGCACTTGTAAAGAATCGGGGGTCGATTCTCCATATGGAGTGTGATTTCCCTTTCTCGAAAATTTATGTTGTCTCTATATATGGAAAGACAATCCATGCCAATAATTGCATCAAATTCCACCATAGAGAGTATGAATAGGTTTTTTGGGAAGTTAAGTCCATAGATTATAATATGGGAGGACTTATATTCATGGGATGCAATGATTTCACCATTTTTCGTACTCACCGACATCTTCACTTCCATGATTTTTGGTGGTACTAGGATTGTTCTACTAAACTTTCGAGATATAAAAGAATGTGTAGAACCTGAATCAAAAAGTACATTCTCTATTCTTGAATGAATAACTAGCGTACCTATCACCACTTCGTTTTTGGGGTTCACTTCGGCAGAAGTGATGGAAAAATCTCTCCCTTGCTGCCTTGAAGGTTGTTGGTTGCCTTAAAAAACCCTTGGATTAGGGTACTGATTTGAAAAATGCCCCGGTTCTTTGCATTTTTAGCAATGAACAACGCATTGAGGTTCAAACGGAGCGTTCCGCTCCTCTGTATTAGCTATGGGTCTTTCTTGCAGACAGTTAACTGCTAGGTGCCCTTGTCTTCCACTCCTAAAGCATTTCCTCATCCCCTTGAGGCAATTTCCAGGGTGCTTATTTCTGCACTTTTGGCAAGTGGGGTGCTGGATCTTCTTAACACCATTGTATTTATCCATCGGACCGCCAGCATTGAAGTCCACCTTACGCTTCTTGTCCTGATGATACCCCTATGATTCTTCGATCTTCATTTCAACCTTGAGGGCACATCGGAAAATTTCCTCATAGCTGTTGAAGTCACGGATCGCTAATTCTTTCTGTAGGCTAGGCTTCAGCCCACCAAAGAAGCGGTCAACCTTGCATTCAGGGGTAACGACAAAGACAGAAGCATATCGTGCAAGCCTTGTGAAGTTTTCCTCATACGCTCCAATATATTATTCTTCTTTTTTTAAGGGAAAGGAAGTCCCTTTCCATATTAAGCCGGAGGGTATGCGGAAAATATTAATAAAAAACATCTTCTAGAAATCCTTCCATTCCAATGCCTCGATCTCCTCCTCAGGCTTCATATTTTTGATCAACGTCCACCATTGATCATATTCACCCTCCATATGATAATCCTCCAGGAGAACCTTCTATTGTTCAGAACATTGAAGGATAGAGAAGATCTTTTCAATGGAGTTGATCCATTGTTCAACGATCGTGGGATCGGATGATCCACTAAAAGTAGGGGGCCTTTGTCTCATGAAGCTCTCGATAGTGACTTGTTCTTTCTTGGGTGGGGGGGTGAACGTTCCTCTTGACCTGTGTTTCTATTCAAATCTTGATTTAGCTGAGATGTAAGTGTGACAAAGTTCGCGATTCCCGCTCCCATTTGATTGGGAATCTCATTAGTACAGTCATCACACTAATCTTCACATTGGTTGTTAGCCCGAGTCCTCCTATTACCGTCCATTGGCTGGAATAAAAGGAAAGTTAGGGGTAAAACATAAAGGGTAATCCAAAGACAAAAGTTGATGACTTATAAATTAAATTTTATTTCCTTAACTTATGAATCTATAGACTTTAATCTAGGCTTTTCGTGATCTACTTTCTAACATATATTCTCAGGGGATTTTTTTATTCCCTTAATAAGGGTTCATAATAAGATTTTGAATTTACCAAAGCATATCCCCTGGGGGTTTCGTAACCAAGAGTACAGCAAGGCCCATTTTCATCCACCAGTCCCCGTTTGAGTCTAGCTCAAAGCGGTGTTTTTGGGTTTAACCCCTAGGATACATCTGTGCCAGAGCTGCCTCTACCTGCTCGTATCCAGACAGGGATGTATTTTCTTGATAACCCACTTACTCAATACTCAAAAAAAACTTATGGACATTTTTGTTGTACTTAGTCTTGTATATAATGCTTTACTAGGGTTTTCTAATCCTAATTACAAAAAATAACAAAACCTCCCTCTGATACCAACTATGACAACCCTGCTTTTATTACAAACTTAAACATGATTTATTACATAAACTATTCCCTTGATACAACATGGAAGATCGAGAGGTCTAGTGTATTTGGGGCTTAGTATCATTAAATAACAAATTAAAACATAAAATACATCATCTTTATTGAAAAATTCCTTTACATGACCACTACATTCCCTCGTACTTAGCATTGCATGGGATAACCTGAGGACATGCATAAGAAAAGGGGTGATCTATAAAGCCCAGTAAGGGAATAAACATGGAATACATGAGGAGTACAATACATGTTAGACAATAGGCATATCAATAGATCACAAGAGAAACATGAACATAAAGTCATGATAAAGCATGATAATCATAACATGGAAATGTGGAAACAACACTTAACATGGAATTAGTATGAGCCAAGGCTCATTGCACATGGATCATGAGTAAATTCTCATTGCACATGAAGCACGAGTAAACCCTAATTGCACTTAAATTAGCATGAGTCAACACTCATTTCACATGACGTATCATGATACTATACTTTACCCAATGCATTAGAGCGCTATAAGGGCACACCCTTCTTAAACATTTCATTTCATGCATAAGTGTGCCACATGGATCATAAAACATGGATTCATAAAACATAATAATTTATTCCATGACAAAGGAATGTGGAATGAAAATTTATAATCAATAAGTAAATTTGCATGAAGATTAATACCCTTGATGGAGAAATGGGCATGGTATTCACTACACAGTGGCATTGGTTTAGAAAATCGGTGTAATTTTAGCAGCGTAACAGCGTGATATAAGAATTCATAAAAAATGGTTGATGAGAGAGAAAGGAGAGCCTCATCATATCTACATGAAATGGACAGTAAGGGATTCATATAGATACATGTCCCAACAATTGTAATGGAATTTATATTCATGATACAAAAGTATTGCTTGAATGTAAATGAGGAGAGAGAAGTTCCTTTCGGAATTTCGGCATAGTAACGGGTGTACATGGGAGGCATTTAATGAGAGAGAAAGGGGTCTCTCATCATTAAAACAATAAGAGGGAAGTATGGGGGAGGTGAAAAACCATACTCCAGCATTTATAATTGAAATTAAAAGGGCATAACAATATTAAGAAAATTGGACAAAAAAGTGAAAGGAAGAAAAACCCTTACTTAGAAGTGTGCTTCCAAAGGCTTGAGAGAGGCTTGAGAGAGGCTTGAGAGAGGCCTGAGAGAGGATTCTTGAGATATTGGGGCACCTTGAGAGGATTATAGAGAGAGTAGGTCAGAGGTTGGACGAACTCCAAAGGCTTTGAGTTAAGAGGAATGTAACACCCCGAATGATAAAGGGTTAAATAACTAAATGACATGACTCATGTCAACAAGGTGCACCTTCCTTTTCGAGAGCCTACCTGATTAGAACTCCACAGTTAAGCGTGCTTGACTTGGAGTAGTGATCAGGATGGGTGACCTTCTGGGAAGTTTCTCAGGGTGTGTGTGAGTAAGGACAAAACACACTGGAAAGGACATGTGTTGGCCTGTGAGGACTATCATTAGTCAGATGACCCGTTCAGGCATGTGGGTGGACCCTGGGGTGGGCCCCACATGTCTGCGGGGCAACTAGTGGAAGTCCACAGTTAAGCGTGCTTGGCCTGGAGTAGTGATCACGATGGGTGACTTTCTGGGAAGTTTCTCAGGGTGTGTGTGAGTGATGACAAAACACACTGGAAAGGACATGTGTTGGCCTGTGAGGACTGTCATTAGTCAGATAACCCGTTCGGGCATGTGAGTGGGACCTTGGGTGGGACCCACATGTCTACGGGGCAACTGGTGGGCGGGGTCCAGTTGTCACACTTGGTATCAGAGGTGGTACCCAGCCTTAAGTGCAGCGCACTGCCTGAGTTGAGATATAGGGCCCACAACGAGGACGTTGTGCTCTAAAGGGGGGGTGATTGTAACACCCTGAATGATAAAGGATAAAATGACTAAATGATATGACTCATGTCAATAAGGTGCACCTTCCTTTTTGATAGCCTACCTAATTAGAACTCCACAGTTAAGCGTGCTTGGCCTGGAATAGTGATCAGGATGGGTGACCTCCTATGAAGTTTCTCAGGGTGTGTGTGTGAGAGGCAAAAACACACCAGAAAGGACATGTGTTGGCCTGTTCGGACTGTCATTAGTCAGATAACCCATTCGGGCATGTGGGTGGGACCTTGGGTGGGGCCCACGTGTCTGCGGGACAACTGGTGGGTGGGGCCCATTTGTCACAAGGAAGTGGGATCTTGGGTGGGTTTATATAGGAAAGGTGAGTGAATTCTTTATTATTTAGGTTTGGGACCCCTTACATTAAACTAATCCAAACCACAAATTAGCTCATGGTTTTTGCCCATGGTTTTTGGAAAATGGGAGAGAAAAACAATATTTTATAAGGCCAGAGTCTAAACTTCTTAAAATAATGGGGTTGCTTATGTGGAGGTGATTCACACTCCCATTTAAAATAATTTAAAAAGACAAGATGTTTAATAAGTCTTGAGGGGTCCATTAATGCTTTGAAAAGTAAGTCAAACAAATAAAAAATCACATTATTTTAATGTTAAAACATATATTGGCCGAACATAAATCTTATAGTATTTTATTACATCACTATTGGGTCATTATGATGTCATAAAACACATTATATATTTAAAAAATATTTAATCTTTACCCAAAAATTTGACTGTCTCATAAAATTATGAAAAATTAACCATTAGATAATTTCGACGTCCTAATTCCAGAAATAACATTTATTTTATCTAAATAATTTTCTAAATATGTTAATTTTCACTTTTAAATTAAAAACTGACATTTATAAAAAATTCACGGGTTTTGACAAAAATGGTTTTCAAACCTTAATAAAAATTACAATTGCATTCATAAAATTATAATATTATTTATATTTAATAAAAATTAATTTAATAATAATAATAATATTTTATTAAAATATTATTTAATTCAAAAATTCTTTAATTTAATAAAATATAATTCTTAATTAAATAATAACTAAAAACACTATTTGTACTTTATAAACTATTTACAATTTATCAATAATGACAAGAAATCATATTCATTATTATATAAAAAATTTACATGAACATAGTACTAGCGATTTGTTACATAACCCCTTAAAACAACCGCATAAGACCTAAGGGTAAGGTGTGCGATGGTGACAGACTCTTGGGGTGGCTCAGATAACATTGCTCGAGTGGTAATCTCTATCAACTTCCACTTTTCCCGTAGACGGTCTCGTTCAAGCTTGACATGATAAAGCCCAGCATGGGCTTGTTCAAGAGTGAAGCCCAAAGATGCCACCTCTTTTCTGAGCTCCAACAAATGGGCTTTGTATAGAATAAAATCTACTGGATGAGGCCATCGCTTCCTTTGTCTGAGTAAATTGGATTTGTTAAAGCCCTATATTTATACTAATCACCTGATCACTATTCAATGGCTATAAAATCAATGGTCACAATTTTTAACATAAAACCAAATAATTTTACATTTAATTAGATCAAGTGGGATTTCCATTAATGAAACTTTAGGTCGTTACATCAAGGGACTTGATCCATTGCCCAGAAACCACTAGATTAGTAGTCGCACTTAAAGATGGGGGCTTCTGTTGCATGAAATGATCCAACACAGGTGTGGAATGGTTATTCATTACAACTTGAGTAAGTTGTCCCAATATGGTCATGATTTGATCTGCTCTAATGTTGACTGTGTTGACTTGCTCGGTAGGGAGATCCCTACCTTTCCCACGAGTATTGATTCCCCTTCTTCCATTAGATTCCATTTCCAAATAATGGGATATACTAGATTAGTTTATGAATCTCAAATAGAAAATAACTCAACATAGATTGAAATTCTATACATAGCTAATCTTATAAAAATGGTTCCTCTGAGTAAAAATTTACATTAAACTCCATCATAATGTCTTGTAAAGAAAATTTGAATTATCCTAAGCATATCCCCCAGGAGTTTCGTAACCAAGAGTGCAGCAAGGCCTATTTTCATGAACTAGTTCCTGTTTGAGTCTAGCTCAAAGCGGTGTTTTTGGTTTTTACCCCTAGATACATCTGTGCCAGAGCCGCCTCTACTACTTGTATTCAGACAGGGACATATTTCTTAAAAGATCCACATAATCTATTCCTTACCAAAAAACCAGTACATTCATATATTTTTATCCTCAAATACTACCTTAGGGCTTTGTTCCCTGCTATACATTTCCTACTCTAGTTTCCAAGTTTTCTACTAAACTTCCTCTGATACCAACTGTAACACCTTGACCCCTCTAGGCTGGAGCCAGTGCATTACTTTTGATATTGGAATGGTTACAAGGAATGAAAAATCTCAAAGGAAATATTAGTTTAGTAGCCTTATTGAAACTAGATACATAGATGTAACACAAATTACATTGAAAAAGGTTACAAGATACAATACATAACGAAACTAAAAATTGTAACCACATGAAATCAATAAATGACCTTCTCATCATCACCTATTGAAGGTAAATAATGAAAGGGGTGATCTCAAATACTCAGTAAGAGTTACAAATAGAGGAAGCATTAGTACAATAATAAGTGAATCAAAATCAACCTATCATAATCAATATGGCATGGTAAATAAATGAAAAACTAATGCCATTAACAAACTGATAATGAAACTGCATTCATATATTTTTTCATAGTGAAAACCTCATGGATAATAATAATAATTGATAATTAGTAAATAGAATTCTTATTAATTGGACGTCATGTATCTGGCACATGAAACCATAATACCATAAAAATAGTTTAGTTCTATGGGTAGAAACCCATCTGATTTTTGGAAACAAACTTGAAGGGTTTGTCACCAAACTAATTTGTCTCATGAGACCTACCGATTCATCGAGGGGCTATAGCAGGCCCCACCTGCCACTTCATGTCCAAAGCATTATATATACATTGATTCTATAACACCCAAAACATTTTATGGTATGCTTCTATTAAATAAATTCTATTAATATCCTATATTGCATGAAACAATATGCCTTTTGTGAATCAAAATATTATAGTAGAAACTTATAGTATATCCCTTGAACATAAATTTTCCACTTCTATGTTTTGAATTTCGAAAAAACAGTCAACTATAATTGTGACCAGTAAGTCATTTGGAGTCTGATAAAACCAACTTGATTTTTTGATGAATAGTAACATACCCTTATGAATAGTAAAATGAATAGTAATATGACCCTTATAAATAGTAAATAATGATAATATTTTATTTTCTTAAGGTAATAAGATAATGAGATCTTAATTAATTTTTCAATGTGATATAGAACTAATTATACCTTTAAAATTTTTATTTTTTGAATTAACTATGATTTTATTTAAAAATTAAATTAAAAATACTTAGAAAATTAATTTCAAAAAATGGAGTTCATTTTTTAATTCTACACGTCGAAAAATGGCTAGGGTGAATTTTTGGGATTTTTCTAAAATATATGAATTTTTCATGAACAGTAAAAATACAGTTTTGAGTTTTCAGTAGTTTAATGACATTATAATGATGTAATAATTAAATATAAAAGTATGGTATACTTGTGTATAGGAACTTATGACATGAGGTGTCACAAGTTTCTAAAACTATGCGCAAATACCATGGGCAAGCCCATGGTTTGGCAAAAACCACTAATGAGGTGTCCATTTGAAATTATTAAAAAACTACCTCTCTTTTTCTATAAATACCCACTCATCCATTCATTTTCATTCATTACAAATCAAACATCCTAGAATATCTGGTGGTTTTACCTCTCTAGGAGTCCTCCCAAGGTTTCCTTAAGCCCCTAAGGTCCCATCCTTCAAGATCTAGGATTTACTCTACAAGGTAAGGGAAATCCTTCATTCTCTTCTTTTAGTCATCACTTTTTTATGTTATCTATTTGAATTTACATTATCATATGTTGGGGTTTTATTTTATCTATTATTATTACTTCCATTTTTATTTCAATATGATGAGATACCCATTTATTCTCATCATTTCATTTTATAAAATTTTAAGTGATGTCGTTAGGCTGTCGAATTTTCATAAGGGGTCTCTCAACTTTTCTTTTTTTTTCAAGTTCATCTCTTTTCTTTTTCTCTTCTCACCTTATTTTT
Source organism: Viscum album (assembly GCA_963277665.1). Classification (NCBI taxonomy): domain Eukaryota; kingdom Viridiplantae; phylum Streptophyta; class Magnoliopsida; order Santalales; family Viscaceae; genus Viscum; species Viscum album. Next base: position 748,923,837 of record OY728132.1, on the reverse strand, counting down.
GAAAATGACCATGATAAACTCCAGTATCATCTATATAATTGAATTATATCATGTTAATGGAATAAACATCATTAGTATTCTTACTCCCCCCTTTTTATTTTTATAAATGAAATCAACGTCCATGAGGTTTGAATTTATAACCTTTGTGGACAGTGGAGTTTTGTTCTTCATATTCTCCTTAAGTACTGGTAATGAAACTATTTTAATAGTTGAACCAGATAATAATATAATTATTTCATCTGATTAAGGTTTTTTAATCTTTACACACTCATAATATGGAATAATAATACAAAACAAGTTCATTGTATACAAAACTGCCAAGCTAAATCCAAGTGTTTATCAAAAACTTTCAACTAATGATTCATCCTAAAGTATATAACCTAAAATCATTATAAGATAATTTATATCTCTTTAATGTCACTAATAATATATATTAACAATTCTGTATGTTTAACCACATTTCAAATGAACTTCAATTCATGAATGCAAGTAAACGAATCATGAAAATCAAGGAAGAAAATGCTTCCAAAACAATAAAATTGAACCTCTTAAACCCATTAAAAGGGACATGAATGAACCTAATAAGGTTATACTAAATCAATTAAATTTATAGTAGGTTCTGGAATTATTAGTTAATGGATCTAAATTTTATTATTCAGGTCATTAAAACAAATGAAGAACACATTAGAGAAAAAGGTAAGGGGTTTCTCATCTCACTTTCATTTCTGTAAGAATTTCATTATTTGCCACTTATTTCTTGTATGTGGTATATGTGTACTAACATTTGATATATAATAAAATGATTCTATTTATATTAATGTTATTCAATGATTCATTTTATGTCAAGTCATGTGATTCGACTAATTACATTGTGGTAAGGGACTTTGTCTCAACTACCTTTTGTTGTGACTAACTTTGTATTATGCACCTAATAATACTTATGTGGTGTACCTACCACCCATTTGAGATCACTTTTCATTTGAAATTATATTTATATTAAATATCCATAATCTCATATCATGGATATGTTGTTGTCTAACCGTGTACCAATTTACCTTCGGTGTTTATTTGGAAAGTTATTTTAACTATGGAAATATTGATGAATCTGTATACTCTACTCTATACAGATATTGAAAAGGCATGTTGCTCTTATATTTAATCAATGTATAAAGAATTATTTTGAAATTAATTGGTGGGTGGGGCCCTCTATATCCCCTTAATTTATTGGTAGGTCTCATGAGACAAATTAGTTGGCGAAAAACCCTTTCAGTTTGTTTCCAAAAATCAGACAGGTTTCTACCCACAGAACTAAACCGTTTCAATGGTATTATGGTTTCATGTGCCAGATACATGACGTACAATTAATAATCATTCTATTTATTCATTATCAGATATTATTATTATCAATGCAGTTTTCACTATAACAAAATCTATGGATGCAGTTTCATTCTCAATTTATTAAGGTCATTAGTTTTTCATTTATTCATTATGCCATATTGATTATGTCAGATTGATTATGATTCACTTATTATTGTACTCTTACTTCCGCTATTTGTAACCCTTACTGAGCCTTTGAGCTCACCCCTTTCACTGTTTACCTTTAACAGGTGATGAAGCAGAAATCATATATTGAGTTCCTGTGGATGCAGTTTTTAGTTTTTGTTATGTATTGTATTTTTTAACCTTCTCCAATGTAATTTTGAGTTACATATATGTATCTAGTTTCTTCAAGACTACTAAACTGATCGTTCCTTTGGGATTTTCATTCCTTCTAACCATGAAAATATAACAAGTAATTCACCAACTCTATTCTAGAGGGGTCAGGGTGTTACAGATTCAATACAAGAGAAATATTCCTTTTCAATATCTGTATAGTGTAGAGTATATAGATTCATCAATATTTCCATAATTAAAATAATTTTCCAAATAAAAACCGTATGTAAAATGTTATACGGTTTAGACAACAAACATATCCATGATATGATATTATGTATATTTAATATAAATATAATTTCAAATGAAAAGTGATCTAAAATGGGTAGTAGGTACACCACATAAGGATTATTATGTGCACAAGACAAAGTTAGTCACAACAAAATAGTAGTTGAGACAAAGTCTCTTACCACAATGTAATCGGTCAAATAATATGACCAAAACACAATAACCCTCAAATGAATCATTGAATAACATGAATATAAATAGAATCATGTTATTATATATCAAATGGTAGTACACATATACCACATAAAAGAAATAAGTGGCGAACAATGAAAATATCACAGAAATGAAAGTGAGATGAGAAACCCCTTACAAACATTTCGGTATGGTAATGAGTGTTATTGTGAGGTCTTAATGAGAGGTAAATGGGTATTAAATTATTTATATGTCACAAGGGAAGTATGGTGGAGGTGTGAAAACATACCCTATAATTAGGAATTAAAATAAAAGAGCACAATATGGGGGAGATTCTTGAACAAAAGTGAGAGAGAGGATCCCTTACCTTACGCTCGAAGGTGTTCTTGTTTGTTCTTAACGACCTGAATAATCAAAGTTAGCATCATTAATTAATAATTCCAGAACCTCATAAACATTTAATTGATATGGTATAACCTTATAAAGTTAATTAATGGCATTTTTTATGGGTTTAAGAGATTCAATTTTATTGTTTTGGAAGCATTTTCTTACTTGGTTTCATGATTTGTGTACTTGTATTCATTAATGGAAGTTCATTTGAAATGTGGTTAAACATACAGAATTATTAATATAAATTATTAGTGACATTAAATAGATATAAATTATCTTATAGTTATTGTGGTTATATACCATGAGGATGACTCATTCGATGGGTTAAAATAAACGTTTGGATTTTGCTTGGCGATTTTGTGCACAATAAACTTGTTTCGTATTATTATTCCATATTATGAACGTGTAAAGATTCCAAAACATTAATCAAGATAAAATAAATATATTATGACCTGTTTCAACCATTTAAAAGGTTTCATGACCATTATTGAAGATAGTGATTCAAATTGAAAATCCATCTTCCTTGAGTGTGATAAATTTACATATCTCAGACGGTGTTTGCATTTATTGTATAAAGGAGGGTAAAAAGAGAGATTATGATGAAATATTCCATTAGAACAATGAAAATATAGTAAATTTAAGGTACTGGAATTATCATTGCATTTGGATGAGGGGATGTGATAAGGTAGAACAAAATAATGGAACTTTGTAAAAGAAATTGAAAGAAAGGAGACGGAAGGTTCACCTCTTGAGTACTCCTCCTTGAGAATCTTCTTAAAGCCTTTGTTTTTTGCCTTTTGGTGAGACCAGAAGGTCTTGGACGTGGGTATAGGGCTTGGGAAGAGTATTTGGCAGAATTTCTGCAAGGCTTGAAGCTTGAGTGGTGTGGGACGAAGAGGGGGTGAGGGGTGGTTTATATAGTGGAGGGGAGGGGAGTTTTCTTAATATTATAATCATTAATTTATTATTTCCTCTCATGACAACCAATAGTGAGTATTCCATGACCAAGAACAGTAATATATGCATGTGAATTTGAACCAATTGGGATTACAGCAGCGGATCATCATCAATGACTCAATTAATACATTATTTATCATTTATTGTGAATTATCGGATTTTACTATTCATAAAAAATTCAAGTATTTTAGAAAAATCCAAAAAATTCACCCAAACCATTTTTCAATGTGTAGAATCCAAAAATGAAGTCCATTTTTAAAAATAATTTTCTAAATATGATTAATTAAATATTTAATTAAAATCATTATTTAATCGAAAAATATAAACACTGAAAATTTTCTTCTTCATTTTTAAGGTGCCTAAATTCATTTAAACACACAATGGTATGGATACCATTCATTAGAGTCATATTACTGTTCACAAGGGTATGTTACTATTCATAAGGGTAGGTTATTATTCACCAAAAATTGATTTTTCCTTATCAGACTCCAAATAACTTATTGATCGCAACCATGTATGTCAAATTTTCAAAATTCACATCATAGAAGTGACAAAATTAGGTTTACTTGGTTAGGTTATGGATATCTTATATAAGTAACCATGTTTTGTTCCATATAGGATCAGTGATTCATGAAATATAGGCTATAACTAGAGTGTATTTAAGAGAAACATACCATCAAGTGTTTGGGGTGCTACAATAAGTAAATAACTAGTAACCTTCTCATTTTGGACGGAATGAGCTTTGTTCATCCATTCCTCAAATCGTGGGTGACCATTATCTCTTTTTTTCATCAAATCGGGGGATATTTTTGTTGTTTTTTACACTAGATGGGAGGTTCTAGATGATTTAGGGCCTACATAGGTTCTTGAACAATCACTACTACTAGTTTTAGGGTAATAAAAGTAGTATCTTCTTTACTATGACTTTTTCCCTATACCAAGAATGTGGGATAAGATTTAGCTTGAGTTCACTAAATGGGATCTTCTAGGAATTTTGTTGTCTCTGTAAAATCATATAATCCACCTAGATAGTTCCTTGGGATCAAATGTGTTTGCAAATGATCCTGAAGATTCTAAAAAAAATCTCCAGCAATTGTTCTTATAAGAGAGGGATATTAGGTGAGGATTGATGAGGTGGCCCCATTTTCATATCCTGCTGATTCTTGATCTATTATAGGACTGAATGATCACTCTAATAGGGGATATTTTGTCTCTATAATAGAGTAAATACATGATCATCCTTAACTTCCTCATTTATGTAGATTGACAACCTAGATCCAGAGTCATCTTCATGCTCAAATGTCTCTCTTTTAGGTAGATTAGCTCCCTCATTATGTATGGGAGGAGGGATATTTTTTTCTACTTGAAGATGATACCCAATGAGAATGTTTCCCTATAAGTATTTTATCATTGATCTATTTGAGATTTTTTATCTCATTCTCATATTGTGTCATTCATTCCTCTATGGAGGGAATTTTAGCTCCTATGGGCAATTAATGGGATATAACCACACTTTTCCATTTATCCTTGGTAGAGTTCCTCTAAGGAGGTCAAAATTTGTTATTCAGAGGTACCAGGATCTGGTTCCTTTTATAATTCCGCCTAAATTAAGCCTTAGTTTGTTCATCTAGATCATATAACACTCAATTAATAGTTTATGAATTATTTCCCTCTATATTCATGCCTTTTTCTACATCATTTTCTTGATGACTAGTGATGACATTCACTAAGGTGTATCATCCAATGGTAGTTACCCCATCACTCTACACACAATATGGAAATTCTACAATACTTAATCCTTTTCAAGGGTTGAATTAGTGTTATTTATCTAAACTTTTTCATATTTTACCACATTTTCTTACCACCCTTATTGGGGTTTGACTACCTTTGTCATTTGTTCCCCTTATCTTGGTCTATGAATACTCACCTTAAGGGAGTTTCTGGTTGTAATTTTCAAGTAGGTCCCAAATGAAAGAGGTGTGTATCATGGTGGGAATAATGGTTGGGATGTCATTAATTTATATTTACCTCCTAACCTAGAAAAGACCTATTCTTTTTTAGGGTAATAATAATGATAAAAATTCCCCTACCACTTTGGTATGGGGATGATATTAGGACATTATTTACACTTTATGATCCTTTTGTTGAGTATTTGAGGACTCCAGTCAAGGATCTGATGGCTACTAATATGGAAATAAAGTTATAAATTCCTCTATACCTATGGGATGGGGTTGATCTGGAACTTTTGGTGATTTCTCTAGGACACTCTTGGGGTGTGATTAACCGAGTGGTGGTGATTGAGATGAAAATTCCCATAGACCTACGAGTTGTGGTTGGTTCACAGCCACCATCAATATTTCTAGGATCCTCTTAGGGTTTTATGACCCTAAAGGTGGAGGTGGTGGTAAAAATTCCCCTATCCCTATGGGATGGTTTCTCTCCTAGATGGGTACTATAGAAGATACTATTGTGATCCATTTTATTTGGAATAATTTTATTCATGTATGAGTTAGGTTCAATGGTAACTTATGTTGGGAGACACTTCTTAGAGGAATTGTTGGGTGGTCCAAAACTTTTGAATCCATGTTCGAGATATGTTCCCATTTTGTTGAGAGGCACAACTTGTGAGTCTACTGGTGGCCCTCTCTCTATGTTCGCTATGTCTTTGCATCCTCAAAGTGGAGGAGTCTCACTGTATCGACAAACTGGAATGCAGATTACCTTGTACCCTAATTTCTCCTTTGACTATAACATTATAGGATTTTTTATCTAAGTATATTTTCTATTCTGGGACATAATAAAGTAAAATGATCCATACTTTCCCCATCATTGGATACGTACGTTTGATGGGGTATGGAAATCAGTCCACAAAGAGTTGTTATGATATGGAGACAAACACTTCATAAGAGTTTTTCATGATATTCTAATCCTAGGTTCCAAGCTACAAAGACTGCAGTCATTTACATCTAATAACAAAGCATATTTATGATCTAGATATTACCCTCATATCCTTGATAATGGAGGTGTCTAACCTTAAACCACTGATGAGTCAACCATATTTTCTAGTGTAATTATTGCATGCGCTCCTTCTCTAGCTCATCAAGGATCTCATATTTAGAAGTAGCGATGGTATATAACATGGTTAGGAGGTTTTTTATAGGTAAGCCTCTCTATATATCCATGTCATCCTCTTCTTAATTAGGGTTACAAGCCTCCACCTAGTTAGAACATAGAGGTTTCTTCTTCGAGTCGCCTACTGACTATGGTGAAGTATGGCCGATAGTTGATGGGGAACTATATATAGTTCGCCTTAGTGTTTTGAAAACCTCTCTATACAAAGGTGTCTAGGTTTCAAGAACCTATTTATAAAAAAAACATTCAATGGGAGGATTTCTTTGTTCATGATAGATATTACCATGGAGAGGTTTTCCACGATAGATATTAGGAGTAGATCCCCTATGATCTATATCTACACTACTGTGAGGAGAATTATCAGGGTAGTGATCTCTTTATGCTTTTTTTGAAGATTAAAAAGACCCTTGAGGTGTTATAGATTTGCATCGTACAACCTAAAGGACACTAGCATTGATAAAATCAGGGATATGAGCCTCGTTTTTGCATTGTGGATGGAATATGTTGACCTATCTTGTATGGTTGATTGGGGTTATGAGTATACTTCATAGTAGTTTTCAAAATATGTTGATAACCATCTAGTGATTCGAGGATATGAGACCGCTATTGAGAATCTATTGGAGTATTTCAATGAGATTATGTATCATTAGTATGAATATAATCCTGCATGTGGGTGGTTTCCAAAATATGTCAATCAATCCTGGTTGAAGCGGGTGTATGATCCTGGTTCAAATATGAATTTCCCATCAGAATATGTTGACAGACCTCAAGAATGGGAGAAGGGATGTGAGTCTCCTCCTGTATAGTCTCTAAAGAATATTGGTGCAGTATTTTATTGGTGGAAGTAGGGATATTATCCTGGATTCTGTAAGCTATTGGAATGTGCTGAGTAGCTTCATCAGTAGGGATATGAGCCATCCCTAAGGTGATTTTCATATTGTACTGACAAACCTTTGTTGGATCAGGGGTATAATATTGATCATGTGCCTTTAAATTATGTCACTATCTTTCTTTGACAGTAATGTACATATATCCTGAGGTATGTGCTAAACTAAGATGGCAAGCCCCAGTTGGAATGGGGATATGCTCCCTAGCCTATGCCTCGTCCTTTACAAGAATATGCTGATAATCATTCTATATGGGAGAAATAATGTGTGCTTTCTCTAGAGTATCCACCTATTTATACTGATCATGGTGATATACCACCCTAGCTTTTAGGATAGGGATATGTGATTTTCCCTATATCTACACCAATTTCAAAATATTCCAGATAATTTATTCCGTTGTTACTAAAATGTAGTGATACTTCAGAAAAGTGTGTTCATGAATTTAGGCATGCACATTCTCAGTCTCCAAGTTATACTAGCAGATGTATTCAATTGAAGTAGGGATATAATCCTACTTTTTTTCTCCTTCTTCCATCAGAATATGCCTATGGAATTCATGCATGGGGGAAGGTATATGTGCCTCCCTCATTATTTCTATAGAAATATGTGTGTAAACTTGATTCAAGTGAGTAAGGATATTATCCTACTCAGTAGAAATTGCTAGAATATGATGGCAGGATTCATCAGTGGGTGTGGTGATATTATTCCACTCCCTTTTATCCACAGCTTTCTACACCCATTGAGAGCTCCTTGGTACCCATTCATGAGTGTCTAGGGTGGAAATTTGTCATGTGGTTCCCTCAGCAGGCAAATGAGGGGAACTAATGAGATGAAACTGGTTATCGAGGTTGATAGGATCTCTCATAAGAATCTCCTAAACCAAGATGGAGTCATATTTAAATCCTTGATCCACCTTCCCAAGGTAAGTAAGGTTCTAATTTCTACACTTTGGTGATAAGCTTCCAAAGTGGTTGGTGGTGGTGATAGGTGACACTAGTTTCATTACATCTTTCCATGAATGAGATGGACTTGTTTTCTTCATCTTTTGGTGACCTATACATGTGTCATCAAGGATCAAGATCATACCATGTCGGTGATATTACTGTACCATAGCGTTCACCACCCAAAGCTAAAGGCATCGGGTGGGTGATGTTTTTTTCAACTCATAGAGGTTACTACCATAGTTTAGGTCCCAAAAAATTCACTTGATAAAGACGTGATATTGGGTCAAGGTGGTGTTTTTTAGAGCATTTTATGCAGTCATAGAGATAATAAGTAACATGGTCACTAATCAGTGCATTTTTACAAGTGTGAAACATGCTTAATTGGATATGAATGGGTAATATAATTGTTCATTCTTGTTATTACATCCATTTAACTCACTTGGAGTTTTAATGATGATAATGGATTATTTAATGGTAACCTTGATATATTATTTAAGTATTTTATGTCAATCATATCATTTTTTTCATAGGAGAGGAAAAACAAAATGGTCCAACTCATGGTCCATTGATCATTCTTATTATTTGAGAGATTCACATTGGTTTCACCATTTTTGTTTCTATTTGAGGGTGGAGAAAAATAATGGATTTATGTGAATAGGGAAATATATCTATTTTAATCTATGAAAGGGGTGAAATAGTTATATGATTTCATATTAGGTCATTATTTCCTAATTCACATCGATTTCACCATCTTTTCTTATGATAGAAATTGGGGACTTAGGATTGATTATGGGGGTTAAAGTATGGTTACACAATCATTCATGTTGGTTTTACCATTTTCATCTCTCATGGAAACTCCCAATATCTCCCACATCTATAATAAGGAACAAACTTTCTTTCCTAAGGTAGGTGTCCATTTAGGGTTTCAAACCCAACGACACTTAGGAACTCACATTGATTTAGAGGATGGGAGTTTGAACTCATTACACCCTTTTAGGGGAATTATTTACTACTCTAGGACTCTCTTATAGATTTAAAATATATTCATTAATCTCTTCCAAATCCCAATATAAGATTGGTTACCCTAAAAAATGATCATTTGTTAAATCCTTCTACATGTAAAGGGGTTTCTATTAATGATACCATTTGTATGTATCTAAGGTTCTCCATATTTTTTCCATTATTACTTAAAAATGGGTAATTTATTGTGTTTTGAAACCATATAAATAGGAAATATGGATTTTACTACCATCAAGAAAGGTGATTGGTGTTTTAAGGATAGGATTGAACCTCTAAGTGGAATCCTACATATCTTTTGATAATAGGAATGAAAACCAACATAGTTTTTTTAATTCCAATATGTGAAGTTTAATGTCATGCAGAAATGAAATATATGAAGGCATTTTGGAATTAGGTGTTGATCTTAAACCTTATAAAGTCATCCTATATATCCTACTTATAACATGAATCAGGGTATTCATAGTTTATCTTGACTTCATCCCACTGATGGGTAGGTATAGATAATTAGTACCCATGAGGTTTATTTCCCCATAGTTTACCAATATGGGAATTCCTTCAGGACTTACACCACAGTATATTCTCATGTATGGAGTAATTTTTATCATTCCATTGAATGGGGATTACACACTAAGGTCGCCCTAATTAGGGGAATTTTATGATTCTAGTGATATGATCATTTCAATTCCCTAAGACCAAGTGAGCCATGCTCAGTGAGGGAAACAAGGGATATCAAGTAATAAAAATCACTACATATGGGCATGGGACTTCTGTACTAGGAGATACTTTATGTAATGTTTGATATGGGTCTCGATCCTTGGGAAGGCATTCTACATATCCTACTTATAGAAATAATTAGAGTCTTCATGGTTGTTTTGGGTCGGCCTTCGGCCTCGAAACGCCCAACGGCTCTGTATCCAATGATTGATGGACCTGCTTTCCAAAGGTAGGCATTCGCTGGATGGTCTGACCAGCGACTCTTAAGAACTCACATTGGTCTAGAGGATGGGAAGTCGGGCTCATCACACCCTTTTTGGGGGAAATTATTTCTTGTTCCGGGACTCTCTTATAGATTTAAGATGTATTCATATGTTCGCGGATTTTTGGTTTATACCCAAACATAGTATCCATGGATTCAACCATGGTGGTAAATGGTCAACTGAACGCAGGGGTTTAGAATCATTTATGCCTGAGTTTTACCATCCCTCAATGGATTAATGACCCCGAGGTGTCAGAACTTTCTTGAGGAGATACTAGGATTGGCACGGTGAACCGACTTGAAGAATAGTCGGATCGACCGGTTATTGGGCTTGAACCTCTTGGAGGCTTCCTATGTACCCTGTCTAGGAGACAAGGATAAAAGTCCACGTAGTTCGCATTGGCTTGGGACTTATGCTCTAGGGCAGCCCGGAATGATGGATTGGGTCTTACACTCTGAGGAGCCCCATAAGGGGATGTCATGGTCGATGCTTACTCTAAGCCCACGTGAGTCATACTCGGTGTGAGAAACAAGAGGCAGTAGGGACCAGAGGATCTCTTCGCGAAAGGTGCATCCGTGGGAAGTGGAGTGGGGCTTATGTGTGGAGCGGCCCATTAAGTCGGGGCTTACTCCTAGGTGGACACCCGGGGTGATGGATTGGGGCTTACACTCTGAGGAGGCCCAGAAGGTTGGTCCTTACTTCTAGGTGGACGCCCGTGGCAACAAAGCTCCGCGGGAGAGGGAAAGGGGGTGCTCCTGTGCCCATCTCCTCTCTTGTAGTGCATGAGGGCTTCCTTCTGATGGCTATTTCACCATCTTCAAGGAACCCTCAAAAAGTGGAGGGGTAGAAAGGGGATTCCCGAGCTCAGACTCCATATTACCGTGGGAATGTGAACCCAAGAATGCTTTAGGAATCTACCCAAGGGTCGGAGAAACCCCTTCACCTCTACTTACCATGGGTATGTGAACTCAAAATAGTGCGTTGATGTGCCTGAAAGTTAAATCATGCAAATCCGGTGTCTCTAGTGGAGGCCTCGACTCGGGACCGATGAATAGGCCCATGAGGGAGTCATGGAGGACTTGGCTGGATCGGAAGGATTTTATCTAGCTTGGGAAATGAGAACACTGAAGTATTTGGTGAGCCACCGAGAGGTATGGGTGGTGGCGCCCTTTGTGTGGGGAAGTGGAACGTGGATGTAGAAGTTGTCCGCGAACTAGGGTGGTCCGTGGACTGATTGGCGTCCTGTGAACCAGGGTGGTCCACGGCTTCGGGTTTGATCTGCGAACCAGGGTGGTTCGCGGAGGGTTATAGGAGGGCAGCGGAGGCCAAGGGCAGTGCTAGTCGGAAGCTCGTCGGTCAAGGCTTCGCCCGCGTAGGAGAGTGTTACGTGGTGCGACAGATGGGAAAAGAGGCATAAACTCACTGGTCCGTAGGGAATTCATCCGCGAAGGGGGTATGGTTCACGGTTTCCCTTGTTTTTTTATTTTATGTTCGTGTTTCACCAAGTTATTATGAATTTTCCAATTCCTTGTTAATTCGTATACCTTATGTGGTTCACGGATTGGAATTTCACTGTTTGTGAAATCCAAAGCCTTCCTTCAACCGATCTCCTTCCAAATCTCCAATCCCTCTGAATCCAATTCCAATTCTCTGACCCCTTTTTCTTTACCCCTTAGTCTCCTTTTATAGAGTGGGGATCTGTGGCCACGCAGCACCTTTTGTGGAGGCCCATAACCAAATACCTGTTTTATAGCTGACTTGGTCTATTCGTGATTCGTGGTGGGTATTGGATTCTTCCCCCCCCCACTACAAGGTGAAATCAGGGAGTGCTCCGCGGCTGCGAAGGGTTCCGCCTCTATTCCTCGAACGACAGCGGGTGTGGCTTGAACCGGTCGACATGGTCCGCGGTTGGGGCGGTTCATGATGGTGAACCAGACTGGCGCTCATCCTATCTCACGACCATGGAGGCTCTTCGCCTCCATTTCGCGAATGAAAATGGTTCGCGGAGGGGGGCGCTTCGCGGGGCATGGCCACGTTGCGTTTTTGTGGGACCGATTCGCGGACCGGTCCTATTTGTGTCCCTTTGATTATTTTCCCAAATTCTTTGGGGGATTTGGGTATAATATCCTTTGTGGATTTTTCAGGACCTTATAAATACCCCCCATCAGAATGGGCTCCGATCGGAACGAAGAGGAGGCCATTCCGATGCAAAGTGGTCCTGAAACTTGATGAGTGATTGGACAATGCTCTAAATTTTGCCTGAGCCAAGGGACTCAGCAAGCACAGTTCGACTATTGCTAAGATTTTATAGAGAAACCCCACAAACCTTTTGTCTTTTCTTTTAATACCCTAATTTTTCCTGGGCCCATTTAGCGTGGACCCAGCAGGTATGGCCCAACTTTTGCTTAGGTCGCCCTCTTCGGGTTTTCGGCCTAACAGGCTTTGTGCCTCCTTTCTTGGGTGGTTTAAAGTCTCGCCGACAAGACTATCATTACTATTGTTTTAGGTCGAAAATCTTTGACCAAACATGGTGGGGAAAGGGCCTCAATGGGGTTCATCTGATTAAAGGATGTCTCAATACTCTCCAGATGCATGTGGGGGAAATCATGTTTAAATTTGAACGGCATGCAGGGCATGCCTCAAGGCATGGGAGCCGCGTCGGCGTACAGAGGTAGGAAGAGCGTTGCCTAAGGAAAACTTTCCTTTGGTAGACAGGCCAAGGGCGATCAATATGCAGAGCCATTGAGGGCATGGTATTCATGGTCATGAAAAGGTGTCCTTAAGTCAATGACTGTCTATTTCTAATGGCCAGGGGACTTCATGGAAGTATGCCTCATGGAAACCATGATGGGTGGCTTGGAAAATTATGAAAACCACTAGGGGTGGATCAAAAGGGGAGTGTGACATCTGAAATGGTTTTGGGCACATCTGTACTAATCAGGGGTGTGATCAGGAGACCACTTCCCTATGCATTTAGTTAGCGTAAGGTATGGTTGAGGCTTGGCGTAGTTTAAAGTCATGCAGCTGGGAAATCATTTAAAATGGAATGACTTCTCTTGGTTCTCAGTAATCTTGTCAAAGACATTCCACCATATTTAATCAGGGTTGTGAAAGAGGTTGGTAAACTGTGGCTCAGAGGGTTTTTGAATCCCGGGATAGAAATGGGGGATTAGAGGCCAAGAGGCGTATGGAGAGAAGCATTTCCTAAGGAAATATTTCCTTTGGTAGATGGGCCAGGGGTGATCAATAGGTAGATCCACTGAGGGAATGGTATGTATAGTCATGCAAAGGTGTCCTTGGTTCAATGATTGTATTCCCCCGATAGCCAAGAAACTTCAGGGAAGTTGAGATTTGGGACCACCAGGGGTGGCTTATGAGAGTTCGGCTTTTTCTGAGTGCAAAGTATGGTTTATGATGAGAGGGTGCTTGGATATGGGGGGAACATCTAGACTAAACTTCCTGAGAATGGGTGAAGTAATCCCTTCTCACGCTGGTGTGATACGGTGACTTGTGCTGGTCTGACCCATGCACTGAAGGATAGATAAAATCCTCCGTTCCTTACTGAACCCATGGCAGGTTTGACCGTTCAGTTTATCGTCATGTGGTTAGGACATATTCCATACAGTTTAGCGTCATGCGGTAAGGACGAGGGGAATTATTTAAATGTTGTTGTGAAGTTTAACTTCATGCAGCGAGGACGAGGGGAATTTTTCTTTCCTTTTCCAATGCTATGTATTTTAACGTCATGCAGCAAGGATGATTGACCATGCATTTTAACGTCATGCTGGGAGGACGTAGTTAAAAAGGCCACTCTTGATTAGAATGTAACTGGGCCTGAGTATCCTGGCATGTCCAAGACATGGAGGGGGGTTGATGGTGTAAATCATGGTTCTAGGTCTTCTTGGATCAAGAGAGATGTCATAGAGGCTCTGAGGCCGGTAAGCATACAGAGCTAGGAAGAGTATCGCCTGGGGAAATCTTGCCTTTAGTGGACGATCCAGGGGCTATTATTATGCAGAGCCATTGAGAGCATGGTATGCATAGTCATACAAAGGTTTCCCTGGGTTGATGAATTTCCACTTCCGATGGCCATGAATGGTTATGAGGATCTGTAATTATCCGGGCCACGAAGTCTGTTGCTGAGGAAGAAAATGTATGAACATGTCGGGAATACTCGTCCCTGGTTTCTGTTAAATCTTAGCGAGTTCCCTGCGCTGATTTATCTTGCTTGTGGGAGCATTCCTTCACTCCATGTAGTTTAAAATTGTGCGGTAAGGACAAGATACTCCTAGTTTAGTGGTCATAGATCTCGGACCATTGCGTGACTATTACTACAGTCACTCAAAGGATAACTGATTCAACATGTTCTGATATACTTGGAACAAGGTGGGGGATGAAGGTTGTAAACTACAACTTTGAGTTTTCCCGGATCAAGAGGTGTGGTGTTGGGGCTCTGAGGCCGGTAGGCGTATGGATCTAGAAAGAGCACCACCTGAGGAAATCTTTCCTTTGATGGATGAGCCAGGGGCTATCATTATGCAAAGCCACTGAGGGATGGTATGCATAGTCATACAAAGGTGTCCCTGGGTCGATAAATTTCCACTTCCGATGTCCATGAATGATTATGAAAATCCATGATTGCTTACAGTGCAGAGTTCAGCATGTGGGGATAATGGTGTCTGAGTATACCAGAAATATCTTCACTGCAATTTTCCATTGAGTCAAAGTAGTCTAGTCCTGCCTTGACGTTTGTTGATGTAGGTTGCTATGTGAACCACTGGTGGACACATAGGCTAGCCAGGTAGGGATACCCTGGCAACACTTGGATGTGGAGAGGGGATGAACTTGTAAACCACTTCCCCATAAACTTCGGGATCAGGAGGTATGGCATGGGGACTCTGAGGCCGGTAAGCATACGGAGATAGGAAGATTGTCTCCTGTGGAAATCTTGACTTTGGTAGATGAGCCAGGGGCTATCATTATGCAGAGCCGCTGAGGGCATGGTATGCATAGTCATGAAAAGGTGTCCATGGGTCAATGACTTTCCACTTTTGATGGCCATGAGTGGTTATGAAGATCCATAATTATCCGGGTCGTGGAGTATGATGTATGGAGAGGATGAATCCAAATGTGAAAGGAGTATCTCTATCTCGTATCGCCACGTGTCTTGGGTGGGTCGCGATGAAGTCCATGCAGTTTAATGTCATACGGTGAGGACGAAGTCCATGCAGTTTAACGTCATGTGGTAAGGACGGATTATACACCCCGTGCCGGTCTAGTTCGCACACGGGGGAAAGGGAATTTTTTTCTTTTATTTAGGGGGTTGGGCCAGGACTAGGAATCCTAGCATCACTACATATCCTAAAAGGGAAGGAATGAAGTCGTACACAGTTCTCTGGAAGAAGTACACCCCGTGCAGGTCTGGTCTGTACGCGGGGGGGGGGGAAGGCATTTTTTTATCTTTTATTCACGGGGTCGGGCCAGGACTGGGGATCCTGGTGTCGCTACGTATCCTGCGAGGGGAGGAATCAAGCCGTACGTAGTTCTTTGAAATCCGTGTATTTTAACGTCATGCGGTGAGGACGGAGTCCATACAATTTAACGTTATGTGGTTAGGATGAACTCCATGTAGTTTAACATCATGCGGTGAGGATGTGAATACACCCTATGAAAGTCTGGTCCGTACACGGGGGAATGGGCATTTTTGTTTTCATTTTTTAGGTGTTTGGGCTAGGGTGTGTAATTCTGGTGTCACTATGTATCCTGCGAGGGCAGGAATCAAGCCTCACGTAGTTCTCTGAAAGAAGATACACCCCGTGCAGGTCTGGTCCATACACAGGGGAAGAGGTAATTTTTAAATCATCTTGTCCATGCAGTTTAACATCATGCGATGAGGATGAAATATTCTTAGTTTAAGGTCATAGAGTTTGGACTGTTGGGTGCTTGGTAGTTTAACGTCTTGCAGCTCGGATGATGAATACATCTCATTTTTTTCCTCATCCATGCTGTTTATCATCGTGCGGTAAGGACATATTCCGTGTAGTTTAGCGTCATGCAGTAAGGATGAGATACTTCTTGGTCTCTATACGAAATAATTCTTCAGGAATCTTACATTGGTAGGAGCCGTGGAGAATTTCCCATCCATGGAGATCAGGGCATATGCTCTATTGAACTAGACCTTGTGTACAACATATGGTCCCTCCCACTTGGGCTCCAGCTTTGGAGGCTTCTTTCCAGGTATCATTGGGGTTCAGAGGACCAACACTAATTCTACTTCCAAGAAAGATAGGTGGTTAACCTTTTTGTTTAAGGCTCATGCGATCCGGTTCTGGTACACCTCCAGGTGGTGCAGAGTGTGCAGCCGCTTCTCGTCTAGCTATTCCAATTCACCTAGCCTCTTTTCTGACTGCTCATCATCAGATAATTGATCATAGATGGCAACACAGAGTGAGGGAAGTTGGAGTTCAATGGGAAGGACCACCTATGTGTCGTACACCAATGAGTATGGGGTAGACTGAGTAGCAGTGCGGATTGTGGTTTGATAAGCCCAAAATGCATGGAGGAGTTTATCCGGCCATGACTTCTTGTCTTTGTCCACCATTTTCTGGAGGATATTAGACAGGGTCTTCTTAAAAGCTTCTATATGTCTGTTGGCCGCTGCATGGTAGCGGGATGAGTGGTTAGCCTTGATACCATACTCGTGGTATGGCTTTTCCAATTCATCATAGCAGAAATTGGTGTCGTTTTCCGTCAGTATGGTATGAGGGACACCAAATCTGGTGATGATATTGGTCTTCACGAAGCTGGAAATATTTCTTTCCCCGACTTCCTTGAGGGGTATGGATTCTGCCCATTTGGAAAAGAAGTCGGTTTTCGTGAGGATATACTTCATCTGTTTGGCTGTGGTGGGAGGGTATGGTCCCACGACGTCCATCCCCCAGACTGAAAACAGCCAGGAGTACTTATCTTGATGAAGTAGCTCCGGGGGTTAGTGTATGAAGTTGGCATGAATCTAGCATGAGTGTCATTTCACGGTAAAATGCTCATAGTCCCGTGCCACTGTGGGCCAGTAGTACCCAAGCCTTCGAACCTGATGGGACAGCTTGGTCCCAGGTTGATGTGCTCCACACGCTCCTGTATGTACTTCAGTCATGACAGCAATAGTTTCTTCTTTGTCAATGCATCTGAGGAGCACTCCATTGAGGCTTCATTTGTAGAGGACCTCTTGCTGACCCACGCTGCTGTATAAGACAAAATTGATTGCCCTTATCCGTATTTGGTCTCATTCAGCCCTGTCTAATGGAAGCTCTCTCTATTGAAGGTAGTTCGTGATGGGGATCATCCAGCCAGCGGCAGGAGCATATGGCTTGGGTACAGGACTGACTTTGTGGATTTCATCCATATTATCTTGAACAAACGGAAATACCATTAGACAGTGAGCAATACTGATGACTGTTTCATCCCGGTCTAGGTCGGCTAGGGCTGTGGTCGCATTGGCTAACGCATCAACCTGAGCGTTCTGGGACCGGGGAATATAATTCAATGTTGGCTCTACGGATAATTCAGCCATTAGCCCTTGGACATGGTCAAAAAGGGGGATCAGATCCTCCTTTTTAATAGCATAGTCACCATTAACTTGCTTGATGACCAGCTCTGAGTCACCTTTCACCTTAAGGTGTTGTACTTGTGCCTGGAGTGAGAGTTCCAGGCCTGCAATGAGGGCTTCATATTCCGCTTCATTGTTCGTACATCCTTCTGACAGGAGGAAGGAATATGGCAAGACAGCCTTTTCTGGGGACAATAGTATTATCCCCAAACCCACTTTGTTGAATTAGGAATCCTCCATCCTCTTCCCGGTTGGGCTTCGGGATGCACCGTCGAAGTACATTTCCCATGCTAGGAGCTCCTCTTGAACCGAGAAGATGTCCTCATCAGGTAGCTCAGCGTTTGGTGCAGTGGTCCATGTTGAAGGGTGCTCTTCCAGAAAGTCTTCTAATTCCTGACCCTTGATGTCTTTCTAAGGTACAAATCGGATTTCAAACTGTTGCAGGACGACCGCCCATCGGGAGAGGCATCCGGTTAGCATCGGGCGGATGAGGATGTACTTGAGTAGGTTACTCCATGAGATCAAATGGACCTCGTGATGCTACAGATAATGTTGCAGCTTTTGAACTATGAATACCAAATCCAAACATCTCTTCTCAATATTTGAGTATCGAGTCTCAGCATCAATCATGGTTTGACTGAGGTAATAGAGACTATTTTCACTTTCGGTGTCGTTATTTTGTGTGAGGAAGGCTCCCAGTGACCATTCTAGGGTCGTCACATATAGAATGAGAGGTCTTCCTTTGACTGGGGGCATGAGCACCAGTAGTCTTAATAGGTACTTCTTCAAGTTGTTGAACGCCTCTTGGCAGTCATCCGTCCATTGGTACGTGACCCCCTTCTTCATTAACCTGGCGAAAGGCAAACATTTTCCTACCAGGTTGGCTATGAACCGCCTAATATAGGCTAGGTGTCCTTGGAATCCCCTCAGATCAGTGAGATTGTGGGGAGGTGGCAATCCAAGGATAGCCTTTGTCTTCTCAGGGTCGACTTCGATTCCACGATGGTGTATGACGAAGCCAAGGAATTTCCCTGATGTGACCCCAAAGACGCATTTCAAGGGGTTCATCATCAAGTTATGCTATCAGAGCTTGTTGAATATGGTCTCAAGGTTTTACAGGTGATCGGAGCACTGTCTGGACTTGACCACTAGGTCATCCACGTAACATTCAACAAATTTCCCCCAAGAATGGTTTAAAGATCCGATTCATGGCACACTGATACGTGGCGCCAGCATTCTTGAGACCAAAGGGCATGACCTTGTAACAGAATAACCCTTGAGGGGAACTAAAGGTAGTGGCTTCTTCGTCTTCTTGAGCCATCCTAATTTGATTATATCCATAATAGTCGTCCATAAAGGATAGAGCCTCATACCCAGCCGTTGCGCCAATTAACAACTTGGTGATTGGAACCGGGAAGTCATATTTTGGACAATGCCGATTAAGATCTCTGAATTCGATGCAGACACGGATTTGTTTGTTCTTTTTCTTGACAGGGACGATGTTGGCCAACCAAATGGGGTACTGGACCTCCCGAATGAAGCCTGATTTAATGAGATTATTGACTTAAACCTCTATTTTGGCGGCATGTGAGGGATGCGTCCTTCTGGTGGCATGTTTATAGCCTCGGTGGTTTTCTGGAAGACCCAGGTGATGCGTCGCCACTTCGGGATCGAGTCCCAAAATTTCTATGTAATTCTAGGAGAAGAAATCCCGATGTTGCCTTAGGAAGGAGGTATATACCTCATGCTCCTTGGGGTACATGGCTTCACTAATGAGAGTGGGCCTCAGATCTTCCTCGGTACCCAATTTTATTTCCCTGAGCTTGTCCACTGTGGTGGATATGCCTTCCTAAAATTCAGGAGGCACATCCTAGAGATCTTCCTCCTCTTCTTCTCCCAAGTCCTCATCTTCTTGATCTAATGAGGAGGGAGCTCCTGGAACGGGTTCTTGGGGGTTTGAAGGAGACACTTCATGGGCATTCCCGTTTGAGTATTCATCCCCAGATCGAGGGTTAGCAGATGTTCCCGCATTGTCGTGCTTGGCCATCGTGGCTGAAGTCATGAGGACATCTGAGTGCATGTACGTACTTGAACTCTTACTTTCAACATGGTTAATGGGAAGGACATAATCTCTACCAAGCTGCCTGAGGGGGTCATTAGGGACCATCTCCAGGCCATTTGGAGTGGGGATCCAGTCGACACAATCGACCAAAGGCTTCTTTTTATTTTGCTCGTAGAACCCGGTGTCAATGTAATGTGACTCGGAGAGCTCAAAAGGGTCCTTGTCGGTGTGCAATGTCCCACTTTGTCCATTGACGCAGTACTTGATACACTGGTGATAGGATGAATGAACGGACATGTGCTTATGGAGACATGGCCTTCCCAGTAGGGCATTGAATGTTATGCTCTGCCGGACCACCAGGAATTCCATGTAGGCTACCATGTCACCAAAATGGGTCATTATCTTGATTTGTCCCATTGGTTTCGGCTCACTCTTGTCGTAACCTAACAAAGTTGTGGTCGAGGGAATTAGGTCATCCTCACTGTAGCCCAACTTACGGAGTGTCCGTAGAGGAAGGAAGTTAACTCCAGAGCCATTGTCTATAAAGAATTTCCGAATCTCAATACCATTCGGTGTGTCGGACACATACAACGGTCTGATGTGTCCTTGCATGATGGAATCTTCATCCTGATTGGTGAAGGAAATCACTGCATTGCATTCAGTCGGGCTAGTCTATTTCCGGTAAACTTCGGCGGTAGCTACCTCGGCTTGAAATTCCTAGGGGCTGATCAAAGCTTTGATAAGCGCCTCCCTAAGGTCGGCTGAAAAACCCAGGGCATCCAGGATTGACAACTTGGCTGGTACTGACGCCAGCTTCTTAAGGATGTCGTACCTTTTCTCCAGCGGTCGAAGCTTCTCCGTTGGTGGGAGAGTCTTAGCGGGTGCTTTAGGGGCTGGGGCATTTGACGAAGAGGGACCGGACATAGGGTCAAATATCGATGGTGCTCCCGCATTTTGAGGACTTGGCCCAGCCGGTCTATTTGTGCACACTAGGAAGCCCGACACTTGTTCCTCCTCTGGTGGGTATCACAGAACAATAGGGCTAGAGTGGCTTCTTATGGAGGTTGAGGGGCATTTATTCTCCAGCTAAGTCCGTTGAAGGGCCCCCAACAAGTTTCCGCAATATTAACAGTTTGGGTCGGGGTCCATCCGTAGAGTTGGTTTCGGCCGCGACTGTGCCTCCTTTTGTATCCTCTGCCTCTGCGATTCCTCCACCCGGCTCCTCGTGCAGGGAACTCGAGTTCGTAACCATACCATTCGTCAGGGAATGATTCCATGAGATGGATGACGTTGATAGAACCAAAGACTGGCTCTTCATCTTCTGACAGGTCAACCTAGTTGGTTGTCCCTGATGGTTCCATTTGGAGGGTCGGTGCCCGTGGTGCCAAATTCGAGGGCATATAATCTGCCAGGGTCAGGACTAACTTTGGCCCCATCGCGGACTGTTCCTCTTGCGATTGTTTCCTCCTTCGATTGTGCCTAGATGACCAGCTCGTGGAGGGTTGTGAGGCCGATGCCGTTAGTTGTGCGGCGTCAGGGGCTGTTGGTGGAAACACCGACTGTTGTAGTTGAGCTTGGAGTATGCCCTGGGCTCGGTTGATAATCTTTCGAGTCATCCAGTTATCAAATTTCTACCCCTTCTAGCTGGTGAATTTTTTCCACCCCTCCTCTTTGTTGGAGTCGGTGGTAGAGATACATGCCACATGTGATGGGGGTGGTCCCAGCTCGACCTGTTCGGAGTCTACCATCCTCTGCAGGAGGTCTTTGAAGACGAATCATACTCGGATATTGTGCCCCAACATCCGATGTTAGGGGTAGTAATATGTCCTGTCATCGCGGCCAACTTATTTAGGTCTCCTCGGCTCCGAGAGGCGGATCAAGTTGCAGTTCATGGCGGCAATGAAGTAGCTGCAGACTTGATCATCCCGAAACGAGTATACTTTTTGTCTTTGATCATCAAACTAGTTTCGCTTTGGTCCTCGCTGATCATCCCATTTAGGCGGGGGTGGACGCTGATATGCAGGAGGCCCTTGATGATTTGGTGGAGGCCTGAGTGGTGGAGCGGGCATAGGGGCCGTCTTGACTATGACAACGGATGCTTCAGCTCTAGGGGCTCTTTTCACAAGAGCCTACGAGGCTATTCGGGACTTCGAATTAGTCCGTTGTAGGGAGACCTCAATTCTATGGGCAATGGCCGAGAGATGGCGGAAGCCAGTGGTGCACTCTACTGGTATGAGTGGTGTTCGCAGCTCATCTCTAAGATTATCGATGCATATGGCTAGCATCTCATCCTGAGGCATTGGCCTATTTAGGGAATAGGTCAGACCTTTCCATCTGGCGATGAAATCTGAGACCCTCTCGTTCTCCCTCTGCTTGCAGTTCATGAGATCACTGACCGTTGTTTTAGGCAACGTTGAGCTGAAGTGGAACAGGAACTACTGCCGAAGGTCTTCCCAGCTTTTGATTCACTGGGCTGGCAGACTCGTATACCAAATGAAGGCAGATCCTTGCAGTGTAACACCCCAATCTTCCACGGTACACTTCTCTTTGAATAATACAATAGCGTGTGTTGTACGCAACACTGAGTTCAAGTACACCACGACTTACCAAACTAGCCGCTTAAAAGAGGTTATGAATAGTATTAACTGAATTTTAAATATTATATTATCCTTATAATTTTAATCCATATTATGAGTTTCTAAGACATGATTTATGAACAAATTCATTTTTTTCAGATAAAAGAAGTATTTTCTAGAAAATAAAATTTTACCACCTTTTAATGGAGAATCCTTTTTAAAACGAATATTTGAAACTTTTATATATTCAATTTGACAAAATAAAATTTTTCTTTAAATTGGGACATAATAATTTAGTATCAATAATGTTTTGGTGTCTTTCTGATAACTTTCATATTTGGGTGAATAGTGAAAAATTACTAAATTTTAACTGAAAACAACTTTTTTAATCAAAATAATTTATATTGTTAAATTATACATTTTAATGGTTTGGAAGTATAAATAGATTATATTTTTTTAATCCAATGATGGTCATTTTATGTAATTTCACCTTGAAATTGGACATAAACAAGTGTCAAACTTTTGATAGTTATTATTTCTTAAAAATACGCCTTTTGGTTTTGAAAGCAGGAATCAATTTTAAATTAATAAATGAAACTTTTATATTTTTAATTTGGTAAAATAGACTTCATTTTTTGATTCGTAATAAAGAAATTATCCTAGGGTGAAATTTTGGTACTTTTCGGATAACTTTTATATTTTGATGAATAGTAAAAAATTACTAAATTTTAATTAAAAACAACTTTTTTAATCGAAATAATTAATAGTGATAAATAATGAATTTGATTGGTTTTAAATTATATTTAAAATATATTTTTACCATGTAATACAATGTGGGTCATTGAACAAAATTTCACATTTAAACCAGACATAAACAAGTGTCAATCTTTTGATAGTTATTATCTCTTAAAAACACACTTTTTGTTTTAACAACAGGAATTAATTTTAAATTAATTTATGCCACTTCTGTGTTTTGAATTTGGAAAAATGGATTCCATATTTGGAATCAGGATGTTAAAATTGTGTAAATAGGTAACTTTTATTTTTAGACATTTTGGATATTTACTTCGGTAAATATTTTATTTACCATGGTTAAAAGATAAATTCGGTAAACAAGAGTTAAAAAAATAATATTATAATAATACTAAATTAACCTAAAACATGTCTTAACCCTATTTGTTGATACATGGTCGACCATGGGCATCTTTGGGTCGATTTTGGGACCCCATGGATCCACTTGTAAGTGATAGGGACACTATTTTAATTAAGTTAAAATGAATACAAAAATGACACAAGCATATATCTTTTAGAAAAACAATTGTTACATATGGTTATATATGTTGGATTTTAGACTATAAATATTAATTAGAAAGATAAAATGATTTCCTAAATAATGATATTTTATTTATAATTTTTAGACATTAAATAATTTAATTTATCTATGACATAATGGTGATGCAGTAATTACCATAATAGTAAAAAATTAGAATAATTGATATTATAAAGACCAAAATAAATATAATTTGAGACTTTTATTGGATTAAACTATTTTTATAGGTTAATATGACATATTAGTATTGATTTAATTAACTTTTTTTGAAGTAATCATTCTGTTATGAGTTTCACAAAAATCAACTATTGAATAGTGTCAAAATTGACATAAAAGAGTTTTTAAAACAAATATTATATTATTAATTGATATTAAATTCCTAAAAATATAAGTTTAGTCTAAGAGACTCATATAATGATAGTTGTATCATTAATGGACCACTTGTGGGTCGCTTGGATGTATATGGTAAGTTTATTAACCATATAATATAAAAATACAAAGTGACATGGTAAATGTCAAACTAATTAACTAAGAGTTAAAAATAAAAGATAAGGTTAATATAGTAACCCAAACCTGTCTAAATTATATTGGTTGATTGGTTTTAGACCTATACCCACCTTAAACTTTGAATAATAAACTTTTTATCCATTATAAACCGAATATGAATTTATTATAAATTAATATTTCTAGCTTTTCCAAAGGTGCCCCTCACCCCTCTTATAAAAGGGCACTCCTCCTTCTCATTTCTTCACACCTTAAAAACCTTTTCGTTCGGACAACCCCTGCCCAAATACTCTCTAAACTTTCCTAAATACAACCTAGAGACCTTAGTTTGATCATAAATTCATCCTAAGGATCCCTTTTGATCAAATCAAAAAAAAAAGAACCCAAAGAAGAGGTAATGTTTTCACCACCCCTTTTCAAGTTCCTTTCTTCTTCCACTTCTTCTTTCTTTGTTATTACCATTATAAAATAATAACTCCAGTATCATATATATGTTTTGAAGTTATTATAAATATGGTACAACCATATTCAGTATTCTATCCACCCTTTTAATAGCATGTCACCATACGTGCATACGCACGGCTTACCGTCTCCACGTCGTGGTGTAATTGTTATTCAATATATTATTATTTTGGATGGGTATAATAATGATGTGTAACTCATGTAAATAATAAATATAACATGATAATGATTCTATATATATGATATACCATCCAATTATATATTATTTTAATATCAAAAGAATGATATTGTCACTCCTGCGTACGTACGGACTACCCTCTCCACGAACGTGATGAGATTCATTCTCCATCGTATCCATTCAAGTATAATTCTCATTTGATGATTAAAAATAATATTTAAGGACTTGATATAATTCTGGATATGAATAATATACATCCCATTAATAACAAATATAGCTCACATAATAAAGAATATAAAGTAAGATGAACCCGTTAACACCCAAAATGACGATAATTCTAAGATATTATTAACAAATCAATGTTAAAAGATCATATATGATATCATATTAATGAATATGATTCTTGTATAATTAAATAACAATTATTTCACCATTATACAGGAGGTTAACCTACCGTCGACCAAGGAAAAAGTACAAAGTAAGGGGTTTCTTATCTCACTTTTAATTCCGTGAGAATTCCATTGTTCACAACTTATTTATTACATGTGGTGTATGTTTACTGACCATGATTGTATTCATTGTGTAATATACTTTAATTTATGGGTATTTACATCATCATTGTATGATCCTTCTTTCAAGGGTGTATGTTTCATAAGTTACCAAATCGATAAGGGAATTTGAAATTTCAATTTCCATTTATTCGGCTTTACGCAAACTTCATTGATTATTTTACTCTAAGATTATGTGTGGAATAACTATTCATTTTCTTATGTCATAATTTCCACTCCAATTTTCTGTGGATATACTTTTGATACACATAATCACTCCATTGATAAGAGTAATTTTAACACATTCTCCATTTGTTGAGTTAAACATCCAATTCATGGGTGTTGTTTTTATAAGATTATGTGTGAATATACTTTGATTGATTTACACTGAATATCCAATCATATTTAGTGTATTTATATTTGTCACACATAACTATGTCGTTGATTTATCCTTAACCTATGGATATGGCCTTTATGAGAGATTTCATCTCAATTTAAATTCCATTGAGACTTCTTTGTTGTTATACACCAAATCACTTTTATGTGGTTTATATAATGTACTTTGACATAGTATATCATGAATCCCTTTATTCTCATGATATTACAAATTTTTTATTACCTCAATTATTTGTATTCAATTGTCTCTCTTTTGGTTAGAATCTCTAACTAACATACCATTTTTAAATGTTTTAAAGACTTATTCATCTAAATCTTGCTCATTAATGTCCATGTTTTAAAAATGATTTTAAGGATTTATTTTTATGGACATTAAAGTTTTAAAATTAAAACTCCTTTTAAAAGTTTAAAAGTTGTATGGGACACTTTGATTCAAAAATATATTTTTAAACGGCTTCTTGACAAATAGTGTGACTTTTAAATGTTTTCAAGAAAAGGGGGATATTTATCTCAAATAGTTTTGATGGTTATTTTCATCTATGTCAATATCCTTCATTATTCTTGATTGAGGTTAATGTGATACAATATAATCTTCCATATTGTATCTAATGAGTTATTTTTTACTGTGGATGTGCTATTTTTTATACCATTCATGGTTTGTGGTTAAAGTATTGACATTCTATATGCTAGTTTTAATACAAATGTTTATGTTATGTTTAAACCTGTTCATATGAGGAATGAATTGGACTTAATAAGTGATGGGTGGAGCCCACTATAGCTCCTCTATGAATCGGTAGGTCTCATGAGACAAACTAGTGTCTTGGAACAAGGCCTTGGAAAAATCTTATTTGTAGTCTTGGCACGAGGTCTTGGCTATGTGGTTATGATAGTCTGGCATTATGCATTCCATCATTATGAAAGTGGTTATTGATATTGAATGTGATTGTTCGACTAGTAGAATATCCATGTGAATAAGTAAATAGAATTATTTCATTTTATCTTTGCCATATTATGCTGAAGTTCAAGTTTAAAAGGCTTTTGTTTTGGTTATAAATTGCTTTAAGTGTTTATGCTTATCTATGAAAGCTTTTGCTATATTGTTATCCTTACTGAGCATTTGAGCTCACCCCTTTTAGTGTTTTATTTTTTCCAGGATGAGAAGAAGTAATTTATGAATGACCTGCAAGGATAGTATGAGGGGATATGAAGACAAGATGTTGTTTTAGTTTTTTTTACCTTATGATGTAATGTAAGACTTATGAATATATCTAGTGTTTCCAAGACTACTAAACTAATCAGTCTTTCAAGACTTGATCCTTTGTGATCATGCCAATGTTATGTAATAATGCACCAACTCTGGGTATCTAGGGCCGGGGCATTACAGTTGGTATCAGAGGAAGTTTAGTACAAACCTTGGAAGCTAGATTTAGATAAACTCTGATTAGAGCACGTAGACCTAAGATGAACTTTGAGGATTAGTATAGAATAACTTCCTAGAATGTTGATATTGTAGAGATTTTGTGAGTTTTCCGAGAAATACATCCCTGTCTGGATACGATAAGGTAGAGGCAGCTCTGGCACAGATGTACCTAGGGGTAAAACCAGAAAACACCACTTTGAGCTAGACTCGAACGGGAACTGGTGCATGACAACGGGCCTTGCTGCACTCTTGGTTACGACACTCCCGGGGTATATGCTTAGGATAATTTACATTTTATTTACATTCCGATTTAAATTAATATATATATAAGATGAGAGTAAATGGCCTTGGTTAATTCTAATGTGTTTCAAATTGAGAATATGGTGACATGTTAATCTCTAAATGATTTTATGACTACTATTACTCACACAATGCTTTCTGGTTTTAGTCAATGGCTAGATTCCAAGGAAGTCATAGTGACTTTAAGAATGATGTACAAGGTGGGAACAGTGGTGGAAATGAGCAAAAAACTGGAATTTTGATAGGCGTAAAAGATATTGTCTTTATGCCAAATCAGTTTTCCTAAAATATGATCAACAACATATATATTAACCAACTCCTGGACTCAACAAGGAAGAGAAAGGTGATGAATGATAAGATATCCAGTAGTGGAGACCATGGAGAAAGGAATCCTCAATTTCCATCATGCAGGAAATGTGGAAGGAGACACCCAGGAAAGTGCCTCAATGGGAAAAAGAAATGCTTTACATGTGGGAAGGAAGGACATAAAGTGAAGAATTGCTGAAGAAAAATGAAGAGTACTATGGAAGAAGATAAAAATGGTCCCAAGAGTCCATTTACAGTCATTTTCTGTAAATTTAGGGGACCTGCCCATTACCTGAGTGAATGCCCTATTCTATAGGATATTTTCTTGGTCAAAGAAGAATCTATTTGGAAATAAATGGTTGGAGAAATGTTTAAAAAGTATTAGTGCTCCTTGTTTATGGGTTTACATTGGAATAATTTTCTCTTGTATTTGTAACCCCACAGTTTTCCATGTGAGAATGATATTTGACGAATAATTATCTCTTCTCTTGTGGATATAGGTATAAATAACCATTTGGTTTTATATGATCATTGGGGTTTGAGAGAATTATAAGTTATTATAATTTGGGATGAAAATGAAAGGTATGAGATAAGATTTGTGGTTAAATTATGTTATGGTTATTTTGAGGAATTTCTCTCATTTTGGTAATGTTATAAAACATATTTTTTGAAAAGGACAACACGCAGACCGCGTGACAACCCATCGCGTCGGACAAAGATGTGGGAATAGAACCCACAATCAAAGTGTGATTGGGATTTATCACCTACCACTGGACTACGTGAAGTCCCTAGATAGTGTGACTAATTATTTTTAGTTAAATGATTTTATTGATCAATAATAAGTTTATTTGGGTTCTTATGTCTTATAAAATGAATACCCTTGGTATAGGAAAATGATTTGGTGATTAAGTGATAAATGTTATTTTGGAAGATGTTCGCTTTGTTGGGAACACTATATGCTCAAGGAAAATAGAATACTATGGGGTTTCATTTGTGGAGTAATGGTAGATTTTTATCTACGTTTTTATTGTGGATTTATAGTGATTTGGGTTATTTATGGAAATGATTAACCTATAATAGATAATATGTGATGAGGTTAATTACTTTTAAGTATGTGACTTTAAGAGTATTTGATGTCATTTGAAGATACAATTTAACATGGGAGACTACATAATCAAATTCTTCTATGTTTTGGGTTTCAATATTAGTTTGGATTATATTGAAGGTTTTTAAGAACAATTTATTATTGAATGGTATTTATTTAACTTTGGGTTATTGTTGGTTTAATTTTAGAAATTAAGATTAGTGTTTATTTCTCTCAAGGAATATCCTTTTGGGGGATCATTAGATCTTGTACTAATAATTTTAGTTTTTATTAATCTCTAAAGACAATGTAAATATATAGTTTATCCTGCATGGATCATGTGATTATATAGAAGTTTATTCTAGATATTCCAGTTTGACCAAGTCTTCTTGAATACTCATCGTTTAAAAAAATGAGTTAGTGGTGTAAATTTATTAAAGAATGAAACTCTACTTAAAAAGTAAGTATATATCTTTATATTCTTAGTCAAATGAATTCCTCATCCTTATGTAATGTAACTTAAAACAAAAAATGTTGTCCATTTACTTTTCCTACTAGGAGATTAATGATCGTTTGTCCCAACACAATTTTGTGGTTTTCTTATAGTTAACTTTCTCCTAATCATGATTTCTATCCCTCTCCATCAGAACTTGACACTTAGTTTATCATCCATATCCATGTTTTCCTACCTGGAATCCTAGGATGGGTTATATTGGGTGACCTTTATACCTCTCTTTCTTTCTTTTAAAGTGATAGTTTTATTGACTCTTTTTCCGATGTGGGACTTTCCATTATATTCTCTGGCCCAATTTTTTAAAACTGTGAGGACGCAATTTATTGAAGGAGGGGTGAATGTAACACCCCAATCTTCCATGGTACACTTCTCTTTGAACAATACAATAGCGTGTGTTGTACGCAACACTGAGTTCAAGTACACCACAACTTACCAAAATAGCCGTTTAAAAGAGGTTATGAATAGTATTAACTGAATTTTAAATATTATATTATTCTTATAATTTTAATCCATATTATGAGTTTCTAAGACATGATTTATGAACAAATTCATTCATTTTAGATAAAAGAAGTATTTTTCAAAAAATTAAATTTTACCACCTTTTAATGGAGAATCCTTTTTAAACCCAATATTTGAAACTTTTATATATTCAATTTGACAAAATTAAATTCTTCTTTAGAATCGAGACATAATAATTTAGTATCAATAATGTTTTGGTGTCTTTCTGATAACTTTCATATTTGGGTGAATAGTGAAAAATTACTAAATTTTAACTGAAAAAAACTTTTTTAATCAAATTAATTTATATTGTTAAATTATAAATTTTAATGGTTTGAAGTATAAATAGATTATATTTTTTTATTTAATCCAATTATGGTCATTTTATGTAATTTCACCTTGAAATTGGACATAAACAAGTGTCAAACTTTTGATAGTTATTATTTCTTAAAAATACGCCTTTTGGTTTCGAAAGCATGAATCAATTTTAAATTAATAAATGAAACTTTTATGTTTTGAATTTGGTAAAATAGACTTAATTTTTGGATTCTTAAAAACAAAATTATCCTAGGGTGAAATTTTGGTACTTTTCGGATAACTTTTATATTTTGATGAATAGTAAAAAATTACTAAATTTTAATTAAAAACAACTTTTTTAATCGAAATAATTAATAGTGAAAAATTATGAATTTGAGTGGTTTTAAATTATATTTAAAATATATTTTTAACATGTAATACAATGTGTGTCATTGAACATAATTTCACATTTAAACCAGACATAAACAAGTGTCAATCTTTTGATAGTTATTATCTCTTAAAAACATGTTTTTTGTTTTAACAACGGGAATTAATTTTAAATTAATTTCTGCTACTTCTATGTTTTGAATTTGGAAAAATGGATTCCATATTTGGAATCCGGATTTTCAAATTGTGTAAATAGGTAACTTTTATTTTTAGACATTTTGGATAATTACTTCGGTAAATATTTTATTTACCATGGTTAAAGCATAAATCCTGTAAACAAGGGTTAAAAAATAATATTATAATAATACTAAATTATCCTAAAACGTGTCTTAACCCTATTGGTTTATACATGGTCGACCATGGGCATCTTTGGGTCGATTTTGGGACCCCATGGATCCACTTGTAAGTGATAGGTACACTTTATTTTAATTAAGTTAAAATGAATACAAAAATGACACAAGCATATATCTTTTAGAAAAACAATTGTTACATATGGTTATATATGTTGAATTTTAGACCATAAATATTCATTATAAAGATAAAAAGATTTTATACATAATTATAGTTTATTTATAATTTTTAGACATTAAATAATTTAATTTATTTATGACACAATGGTGATGCAGTAATTACCATAATAGTGAAAAATTAGAATAATTGATATTATAAATACTCAAATAAATATAATTTGAGACTTTTATTGAATTACACTAATTTTATAGGTTAATATGACATATTATTATTGATTTAATTAATGTTTTTCGAAGTAATCATTCTTTTATGAGTTTCACAAAAATCAACTATTGAATAGTGTCAAAATTGACATAAAAGAGTTTTTAAAACAAATATTATATTATTAATTGATATTAAATTCCTAAAAATCTAAGACTCGGCCAAGAGACTTATATCATGATAGTTGTATAATTAATGGACCACTTGGGGGTCTCTTGGATGTATATGGTAAGTTTATTAACCATATAATATAAAAATACAAAGTGACACAGCAAATGTCAAACTAATTAACTAAGAGTTAAAAATAAAAGATAATGTTAATATAGTAACCCAAACCTGTCTAAATTCTATTTTTTGATTGGTTTTAGATCAATCACCACCTTAACATTTGAATAATCAACTTTTGAGCCATTAGAAACTGAATATGAATTAATTATAAATTAATATTTCTAGCTTTTCCAAAGGTGCCCCTCACCCCTCTTATAAAAGGGCACTCCTCCTTCTCATTTCTTCATACATTCAAAACCTTTTGTTTCGGCAAACCCCTGACCAAATACTCTCTCAAATTCCCTCACTAAAACCTAGAGACCTTAGTTTTATCATAAAGTCATCCTAAGGAGCCCTTTTTATCAAATCAAAAGGAAGAACCCGAAGAAGAGGTAATGTTTTCACCACCCCTTTTCAAGTTCCTTTCTTCTTCCACTTCTTATTTCTTTGTTATTACCATTATAAAATAATAAATCCAGTATCATATATATGTTGTGATGTTATTATAAATATGGTACAACAATATTCAGTATTTTATCCACCCTTTGAATAACATGTCACCATACGTGCGTACGTACGGCTTACCGTCTCCACGTCGTGGTGTAATTGTTATTCAATATATTATTATTTTGGATGGGTATAATAATGATGTGTAACTCATGTAAATAATAAATATAACATGATAATGATTCTGTATATATGATATACCATCCAATTATATATTATTTTAATATCAAAAGAATGATATTGTCGCTCCTGCGTATGTACGAACTACCGTCTCCACGAACGCGATGAGATTCATTCTCCATCGTATCCATTCAAATATAATTCTCATTTGATGATTAAAAATAATATTTAAGTACTTGATATAATTCTTGATATGAATAATATACATCCCATTAATAACAAATATGGCTCACATAATAAAGAATATAAAGTAAAATGAACCCGTTAACACCCAGAATGACGATAATTCTAAGATATTATTAACAAATCAATGTTAAAAGATCATATATGATATCATATTAATGAATATGATTCTTGTATAATGAAATAAAAATTATTTCACCATTATACAGGAGGTTAACCTACCATAAACCAAGGAAAAAGTACAAAGTAAGTGGTTTCTTATCTCACTTTTAATTCCGTGAGAATTCCATTGTTCACCACTTATTTATTACATGTGGTGTATGTTTACTTACCATGATTGTATTCATTGTATAATATACTTTAATTTATGGGTATTTACATCATCATTGTATGATCCTTCTTTCATGGGTTTAAGTTTCATAAGTTACCAAATCGATAAAGGAATCTGAAATTTCAATTTCAATTTATTTGGCTTTATGCAAACTTTATTGATTATTTTACTCCGAGATTATGTGTGGAATAACTATTCATTTTCTTATGTCATAATTTCAACTCCCCTTTTCTGTGGATATACTTTTGATACACATAATCACTCCATTTATAATTTCTCAAGTCATCGATATGAATTTGATAAGAGTAATTTTAACTCATTCTCCATTTGTTGAGTTAAACATCCAATTCATTGGTGTTGTTTTTATAAGATTATGTGTGAATATACTTTGATTGATTTACACTAAATATCCAATCATATTTAGTGAATTTATATTTTTCTCACATAACTATGTTGTTGATTTATCCTTAACCTAATGATACGGCCTTTATGAGAGATTTCATCTCAATTTAAATTCCATTGAGACTTCTTTGTTGTTATACACCAAATCACTTTTATGTGGTGTATATAATGTACTTTGACATAGTATATCATGAATCCCTTTATTCTCATGATATTACAAAGTTTTGATTACCTCAATTATTTCTATTCAATTGTCTCTCTTTTGGTTAGAATCTCTAACTAAAATACCATTTTTAAATGTTTTAAAGACTTATTCATCTAAATCGTGCTCATTAATGTCCATGTTTTAAAAATGGTTTTAAGGATTTATTTATATGGTCATTAAAGTTTTAAAATTAAAAATACTTTTAAAAGATTCAAATTGGTATGGGACACTTTGATTCAAAAATCTATTTTTAAACAGCTTCTTGACAAATAGTGTGACTTTTAAAGGTTTTCAAGAAAAAGGGGATATTTCTCTCAAATAGTTTTGATGGTTATTTTCATCTATGTCAATATCCTTCATTATTCTTGATTGAGGTTGATGTGATACAATAAAATCTTCCATATTGTATCGAATGAGTTATTTTTTACTGTGGATGTGCTATTTTTATACCATTCATGGTTTGTGGTTAAAGTATTGACATTCTGTATGCTAGTTTTAATACGAATGTTTATGTAATGTTTAAACCTGTTCATATGAGGAATGCATTGGACTTAATAAGTGACGGGTGGAGCCCGCTATAGCTCCTCGATGCATCGTTAGGTCTCATGAGACAAACTAGTGTCTTGGCACAAGTCCTTGGCAAAATCTTATTTGTAGTCTTGGCACGAGGCCTTGGCTATGTGGTTATGATAGTCTGGCATTATGCATTCCATCATTATGAAAGTGGTTATTGATATTGCATGTGATTGTTCGACTAGTAGAATATCCATGTGAATAAGTAAATGGAATTATTTCATTTTATCTTTTCCATATTATGCTGAAGTTCAAGTTTAAAAGGCTTTTGTTTTAGTTATAAATTGATTTTAGTGTTTATGCTTATCTATGAAATCTTCTCCTATATTGTTATCCTTACTGAGCATCTGAGCTCACCCCTTTTAGTGTTTTATTTTTTCCAGGATGAGAAGAAGTAATTTATGAATGACCTGCAAGGATAGTATGAGGGGATATGAAGACAATATGTTGTTTTAGTTTTTTTACCTTATGATGTAATGTAAGACTTATGAATATATCTAGTGTTTCCAAGACTACTAAACTAATTGGTCTTTCGAGACTTGATCCTTTGTGATCATGCCAATATTATGTAATAATGCACCAACTCTGGGTATCTAGGGTCTGGGCATTACAGTTGGTATCAGAGGAAGTTTAGTACAAACCATGGAAGCTAGATTTAGATAAACTCTGATTAGAGCACATAGACCTAAGATGAATTTTGAGGATTAGTATAGAATAAATTCCTAGAATTTTGTTATTGTAGAGATTTTGTGAGTTTTCCAAGAAATACATCCAGGTCTGGATACGAGCAGGTAGAGGCGGCTCTGGCACAGATGTACCTAGGGGTAAAACCTGAAAACACCACTTTGAGCTAGACTCGAACGGGAACTGGTGCATGACAACGGGCCTTGCTGCACTCTTGGTTATGACACTCTCGGGGGATATGCTTAGGATAATTTACATTTTCTTTACAAACCGATTTAAAGTAATATATATATAAGATGAGAGTAAATGGTCTTGGTTAATCCTAATGTGTTTCAAATTGAGAATATGGTGACATGTTAATCTCTAAATGATTTTATGACTACTGTTACTCACACAATGCTTTCTGGTTTTAGTCAATGGATAGATTCCAAGGAAGTCATAGTGACTTTAAGAATGATGTGCAAGGTGGGAACGGTGGTGGCAATGAGCAAAAAAATGGAATGTTGATAGGCGTAAAAGATATTGTCTTTATGCCAAATCAGTTTTCCAAAAATATGATCAACAACATATATATTAACCAACTCCCAGACTCAACAAGGAAGAGAAAGGTGATGAATGATAAGAGCTCCAGCAGTGGAGACCATGGAAAAAGGAATCCTCAATTTCCATCATGCAGGAAATGTGGAAGGAGACACCCAGGAAAGTGCCTCAATGGGACAAAGAAATGATTTACATGTGGGAAGGAAGGACATAAAGTGAAGAATTTCCGAAGAAAAATGAAGAGTACTATGGAAGAAGATAAAAATGGTCCCAAGAGTCCATTTATAGTCATTTTCCGTAAATGTAGGGGATCTGGCCATTACCCGAGTGAATGCCCTATTCTATAGGATATTTTCTTGGTCAAAGAAGAAGCAATGTGGAAATAAATTGTTGGGGAAATGTTTAAAAAGTATTAGCACTCCTTTTTGATGGGTTAACTTTGGAATAATTTTCTCTTGTATTTGTAACCCCGCAGTTTTCCATGTGAGAATGATATTTGAGGAAGAATTATCTCTTCTCTTGGGGATATTGGTATAAATAACCATTTGGTTTTATATGATCATTGGGGTTTGAGAGAATTATAAGTTATTATAATTTGGGATGAAAATGCAAGGTATGAGATAAGATTTGTGGTTAAATTATGTTATGGTTATTTTGAGTAATTTATCTCATTTTGGTAATGTTATAAAACATAGTTTTTGAAAAGGACAACACGCAGACCGCGTGACAACCCGTCGCATCAGACAGAGCTGTGGGAATCGAACCCACAACCAAAGTGCGATTGGGATTTATCGCCTACCACTGGACTACGTGAAGTCCCTAGATAGTGTGACTAATTATTTTTAGTTAAATGATTTTATTTATCAATAATAAGTTGATTTGGGTTCTTATGTCTTATAAAATGAATACCCTTGGTATAGGAAAATGATTTGGTGATTAAGTGATAAATGTTATTTTGGAAGATATTCGCTTTGTTGGGAACACTATATGCCCAAGGAAAATAGAGTACTATGGGGTTTAATTTGTGGAGTAATGGTATATTTTTATCTACATTTTTATTGTGGATTTATAGTGATTTGGGTTATTTATGGAAATTATTAACCTATAATAGAGAATATGTGATGAGGTTAATTACTTTTAAGTATGTGACTTTAAGAGTATTTGATGTCATTTGGAGATACAATTTAACATGGGAGATTACATAATCAAATTCTTTTATGTTTTGGGTTTCAATATTAGTTTGTATTATATTGAACGATTTTAAGGACAATTGATTATTGAATGGTATTTATTTAACTTTGGGGTATTGTTGGTTTAATTTTAGAAATTAAGATTAGTGTTTATTTCACTCAAGTAATATCCTTTTGGGGGATCATTAGATCTTGTACTATCAATTTTAGTTTTGATTAATCTCTAAAGTCAATGTAAATATATAGTTTATCCTGCATGGATCATGTGATTCTATAGAAGTTTATTCTAGCTCTTCCAGTTTGACCAAGTCTTCTTGAATACTCATCGTTTAAAAAAATGAGTTAGTGGTGGTAATTTACTAAATAATGAAACTCTACTTAAAAATTAAGTATATATCTTTATATTCTTAGTCAAATTAATTCCTCATCCTTATGTAATGTAACTTAAAACAAAAAATGTTGTCTGTTTAATTTTCCTACTAGGAGATTAATGATCATTTGTCCCAACACAAGTTTGTGGTTTTATTATTGTTAACTTTCTCCTAATCATGATTTCTATCCCTCTGCATCAGAACCTGACACTTATTTTATCATCCATATCCATTTTTTCCTACCTGGAATCCTAATATGGGTTATCTTGGGTGACCTTTATACCTCTCTTTCTTTCTTTTAAAGCGATAATTTTATTGACTCTTTTTCCGATGTGGGACTTTCCATTATATTCTCAGGCACAATTTTTTAAAATTGAGAGGACTCAATTTATTGAAGGAAGGGTGAATGTAACACCACAATCTTCCACGGTACACTTCTCTTTGAATAATACAGTAGCGTGTGTTGTACGCAACACTGAGTTCAAGTACACCACAACTTACCAAACTAGCCGTTTAAAAGACATTATGAATAGTATTAACTGAATTTTAAATATTATATTATCCTTATAATTTTAATCCATATTATGAGTTTCTAAGACATGATTTATGAACAAATTCATTTTTTTCAGATAAAAGAAGTATTTTTTAAAAAATGAAATTTTACCGCCTTTTAATGGAGAATCCTTTTTAAAACAAATATTTGAAACTTTTATATATTCAATTTGACAAAATGAAATTATTCTTTAGAATCGGGACATAATAATTTAGTATCAATAATGTTTTGGTGTCTTTCTGATAACTTTCATATTTGGGTGAATAGTGAAAAATTACTAAATTTTAACTGAAAACAACTTTTTTAATCAAAATAATTTATATTGTTAAATTATAAATTTTAATGGTTTGGAATTATAAATAGATTATATTTTTCTATTTAATCCAATTATGGTCAATTTAAGTAATTTCACCTTGAAATTGGACATAAACAAGTGTCAAACGTTTGATAGTTATTATTTCTTAAAAATACGCCTTTTGGATTCGAAAGCAGGAATCAATTTTAAATTAATAAATGAAACTTTTATGTTTTTAATTTAGTAAAATAGACTTCATTTTTGGATTCAGAATAACGAAATTAGCCTAGGGTGAAATTTTTGTACTTTTCGGATAACTTTTATATTTTGATGAATAGTAAAAAATTACTAAATTTTAATTAAAAACAACTTTTTAAATCGAAATAATTAATAGTGATAAATTATGAATTTTAGTGGTTTTAAATTATATTTAAAATATATTTTTACCATGTAATACAATGTGGGTCATTGAACATAATTTCACATTTAAACCTGACATAAACAAGTGCCAATCTTTTGATAGTTATTATCTCTTAAAAACACGCTTTTTGTTTTAACAACGAGAATTAATTTTAAATTAATTTCTGTCACATCTGTGTTTTGAATTTGGAAAAATGGATTCCATATTTAGAATCAGGATGTTCAAAATTGTGTAAATAAGTAACTTTTATTTTTATACATTTTGGATAATTACTTCGGTAAATATTTTATTTACCATGGTTAAAGGATAAATCCGGTAAACAAGGGTTAAAAAATAATATTATAATAATACTAAATTATCCTAAAACGTGTCTTAACCCTATTGGTTTATACATGGTCTACCATGGGCATCTTTGGGTCGATTTTGGGACACCATGGATCCACTTGTAAGTGATAGGGACACTTTATTTTAATTAAGTTAAAATAAATACGAAAATGACACAAGCATATATCTTTTAGAAAAACAATTGTTACATATGGTTATATATGTTGAATTTTAGACTATAAATATTAATTAGAAAGATAAAAAGATTTCCTACATAATTATAGTTTATTTATAATTTTTAGACATTAAATAATTTAATTTATTAATGACACAATGGGGATGAAGTAATTACCATAATAGTGAAAAATTAGAATAATTGATATTATAAATACCCAAATAAATATAATTTGAGACTTTTATTGAATTAAACTAATTTTATAGGTTAATATGACATATTAGTATTTATTTAATTAACGTTTTTTTAAGTAATCATTCTGTTATAAGTTTCACAAAAATCAACTATTGAATAGTGTCAAAATTGACATAAAAGAGTTTTTTAAAAAATATTATATTATTAATTGATATTAAATTCCTAAAAATCTAATGTTTGGCCAAGAGACTTATATCATGATAGTTTTATCATTAATGGACCACTTGGGGGTCTCTTTTATGTATATGGTAAGTTTATTAACCATATAATATAAAAATACAAAGTGACACGGTAAATGTCAAACTAATTAACTAAGAGTTAAAAATAAACGATAAGGTTAATATAGTAACCCAAACCTATAAAAATTCTATTGGTTGATTTGTTTTAGACCTATCCCCACCTTAACCTTTGAATAATAAACTTTGGAGCCATTAGAAACCGAATACGAATTTATTATAAATTAATATTTCTAGCTTTTCCAAAGGTTCCCCTCACCCCTCTTATAAAAGGGCACTCCTCCTTCTCATTTCTTCACACCTTAAGAACCTTTTTGTTTGGCCAAAACCTGCCTAAATACTCTATAAACGTCCCTCAATACAACCTAGAGACCTTATTTTGATCAGAAAGCCATCTTAAGGAGCCCTTTTGATCAAATCAAAAGGAAGAACCTGAAGAAGAGGTAATGTTTTCACCACCCCTTTTCAAGTTCCTTTCTTCTTCCACTTCTTCTTTCTTTGTTATTACCATTCTAAAATAATAAATCCAGTATCATATATATTCTGTGATGTTATTATAAATATGGTACAACCATATTCAGTATTCTATCCACCCTTTGAATAACATGTCACCATACGTGCGTACGTACGGCTTACCGTCTCCACGTCGTGGTGTAATTGTTATTCAATATATTATTATTTTGGATGGGTATAATAATGATGTGTAACTCATGTAAATAATAAATATAACATGATAATTATTCTGTATATATGATATAACATCCAATTATATATTATTTTAATATCAAAAGAATGATATTGTCGCTCGTGCGTACGTACGGACTACCGTCTCCACGAACGCGATGAGATTCATTCTCCATCGTATCCATTCAAGTATAATTCTCATTTTATGATTAAAAATAATATTTAAGGACTTTATATCATTCTGGATATTAATAATATACATCCCATTAATAACAAATATGGCTCACATAATAAAGAATATAAAGTAAAATGAACCCGTTAACATCCAAAATGACGATAATTCTAAGATATTATTAACAAATCAGTGTTAAAAGATCATATATGATATCATATTAATGTATATGATTCTTGTATAATTAAATAAAAAATATTTCACCATTATACAGGGGGTTAACCTACCGTCGACCAAGGAAAAATGTACAAAGTAAGGGGTTTCTTATCTCACTTTTAATTCCGTGAGAATTCCATTATTCACCACTTATTTATTATATGTGGTGTATGTTTACTGCCCATGATTGTATTCATTATGTAATATACATTAATTTATGGGTATTTACATCATCATTGTATGATCCTTCTTTCATGGGTGTATGTTTAATAAGTTACCAAATCGGTAAGGGAATTTGAAATTTCAATTTCCATTTATTCGGCTTTACGCAAACTTCATTGATTATTTTACTCCAAGATTATGTGTGGAATAACTATTCATTTTCTTATGTCATAATTTCCACTCCCATTTTCTGTGGATATACTTTTGATACACATAATCACTCCATTGATAATTTCTCGAGTCATCGAGATGAATTTGATAAGAGTAATTTTAACTCTTTCTCCATTTGTTGAGTTAAACATCCAATTCATTGGTGTTGTTTTTATAAGATTATGTGTGAATGTCCTTTGATTGATTTACACTGAATATCCAATCATTTTTAGTGTATTTATATTTGTCACACATAACTATGTCGTTGATTTATCCTTAACCTAAGGATGCGGCCTTTATGAGAGATTTCATCTCAATTTAAATTCCATTGAGACTTCTTTGTTGTTATACACCAAATCACTTTTATGTGGTGTATATAATGTACTTTGACCTAGTATATCATGAATCCCTTTATTCTCATGATATTACAAATTTTTGATTACCTCAATTATTTGTATTCAATTTTCTCTCTTTTGGTTAGAATCTCTAACTAAAATACAATTTTTAAATGTTTTAAAGACTTATTCATCTAAATCTTGCTCATTAATGTCCATGTTTTAAAAATGGTTTACGGATTTATTTATATGGACATTAAAGTTTTAAAATTAAAACTCCTTTTAAAAGTTTCAAAGTGGTATGGGACACTTTTATTCAAAAATCTATTTTTAAATGGCTTATTGACAAATAGTGTGACTTTTAAATGTTTTCAAGAAAAGGGGGATATTTCTCTCAAATAGTTTTGATGGTTATTTTCATCTATGTCAATATCCTTCATTATTCTTGATTGAGGTTAATGTGATACAATACAATCTTTCATATTGTATCGAATGAGTTATTTTTTACTGTGGATGTGCTATTTTTATACCATTCATGGTTTGTGGTTAAAGTATTGACATTCTGTATGCTAGTTTTAATACGAATGTTTATGTTATGTTTAAACCTATTCATATGAGGAATGCATTGGACTTAATAAGTGACGGTTGGAGCCTGCTATAGCTCCTCGATGCATCGGTAGGTCTCATGAGACAAACTAGTGTCTTGGCACAAGGCCTTGGCAAAATCTTATTTGTAGTCTTGGCACGAGGCCTTGGCTATGTGGTTATGATAGTCTGGCATTATGCATTCCATCATTATGAAAGTGGTTATTGATATTGCATGTGATTGTTCGACTAGTAGAATATCCATGTGAATAAGTAAATGGCATTATTTCATTTTATCTTTGCCATATTATTCTGAAGTTCAAGTTTAAAAGGCTATTGTTTTAGTTATAAATTATTTTAAGTGTTTATGCTTATCTATGAAAGCTTCTGCTATATTGTTATCCTTACTGAGCATCTGAGCTCACCCCTTTTAGTGTTTTATTTTTCCCAGGATGAGAAGAAGTAATTTATGAATGAACTGCAAGGATAGTATGAGGGGATATGAAGACAAGATGTTGTTTTAGTTTTTTTACCTTATGATGTAATGTAAGAATTATGAATATATCTAGTGTTTCCAAGACTACTAAACTAATCGGTCTTTCAAGACTTGATCCTTTGTGATCATGCCAATGTTATGTAATAATGCACCAACTCTGGGTATCTAGGGTCAGGGCATTACATGCAGGGTCCGTACGAAGAACATGAGTTTCACTGCTTCCTGTTGTTCCGGATTTCCCATCATAGGGTTGCAGTAGGATGTGTAGTGCATCCAATGTTGTTCTGAATCGCCTGATCCATTGAAGATAGGGAATACAGGGCTTCTAAAATTGGGTGGAGGCGTGTGTTGCTCACCCAATCTTTGTAGGGTTTTTTCTCTAGCTGTATCGGAGCGCGTCGACCTTCCATCGCTTCCAATCGAGCTGTTAGTGCCTCGATGGTGTTGGTGAGACCCTGGTTTACATCCTTTTGGGCCCGGTCCTAGCTAGGCGTAGCCCGAGGCATTGACTGAGGATCCAGATTGGCCGACACCAGGGGTGCGTGTGCCGTTTGTGGCACCTTCAGAGGGTTCAGGCGTACTCTCTCCAGTTGCTTCCTGAGTGGAGGGAAGTCTTGGTATTCATCTGAATCTATGTCTAGGTAGTTGGACGGGCCGGGAACTTCGTTGGATAGGAGCCCTGACCGTATTTCATTTGTCGGGGCAAACATTGGCCTTTGAGGTGCACTTGCTGGGAGTGCATGATGTGGTTCCTCCTGGGACGCACTTTTAATAAGGCGGTTCCTCTGGAGTAGCTCAGCGTTAAGCCACCACAATTCTTTCATCTCCTCTTCCTGTCGAGCGAATATCTCTTTGAGTGTGAGTGGCTCATTCTCGTCGAGAGAAGGAGGTGGGTTAAGGGTAACCAGTCCTTTATTCTTATCCCTGTTGGAAGCTTGTTGGGTAGGCGGAGGAGGGTTGTCTGGAAGGACGACCATATTTAAGGCGGCCCTTTGGTTCTGGTTGTGCACACTTGGTGGTTCTTTGTGAGTCACAGCCTGACCGGAACTATCATCTCCCTATCCATCCAGATTTGTAGTATCTCTAGTATCACCCGTGGGGTTAACCTCTATGACATTGATAGATGCATATTGCAGGGCAGAGAAGATTTCATCTTCCAAATAGGAAGCGGATCTCCTGCATCTTATGTTGGCCTTCCCTTTCATGTCCGGGGATTGCCTTTGGACTTCTTGATGGAGGGTGATGCGGAGAGTTATTTGACGTAACCTCACGGTGCGCCTTCCTC
Source organism: Viscum album (assembly GCA_963277665.1). Taxonomy (NCBI): domain Eukaryota; kingdom Viridiplantae; phylum Streptophyta; class Magnoliopsida; order Santalales; family Viscaceae; genus Viscum; species Viscum album. Next base: position 748,880,300 of record OY728132.1, on the reverse strand, counting down.
TCATAGGGGATGGTGATTCAAATGACAGGATAGGACGAGAACCTCCTCTTCTGATTGTCCTCCCTAGATGAGAGAATACTGATTCTTGTGGGGGAGGTTGTTGTTGAGGGGGTAATAATTCCCCCAGCCATGAGGGTTGGGTTTGGCTCTGTTCTTTGGACATTGAGTATCTTCCCACTTTTATTGGTCTTACAGGGGAATTTGTTGTTAAAAATACCCTCAGCCCTACAGGCTGGGGTTGACCCTAGATTGCGGCAGTGGCTGCTGCTATCGCGACCTGTCTGATCTCGTGTGCCCCCATTTGGGGGTGAAATGGGTTTGGTGCTGAGTTCTTCTGTGAATCAATCCCTTCTGGGGAAGAAGGAAAAGATCACTGATTGGACTCTCTTAGGAGAGGTTCCTGTTGTATACTCTTGGTGGACTGATTCAGGAGTTCTTGAATGGCTCGTTCCCACCGGGCCTGCTGCTTCTGGGACATACTCAAGGCCTGACTCTGTTGGGTGTGTTGCCTTTCCTGAATATGGAGACCACTCGATTGTCATCTTGATGTGACGACGTTGCAAGACACCACGCCGAATGGGTTCTTTTGGGTAGGGAGCGTAGTGAAATTCATAGCTCCATGTTCTCCCCATCCCCTAATATGGACTCCTGTTGGAGCGTCACCGATGAGGCGGTGTAGTTGGTACAGCGTACAGAGGCAGACTATCTCTATGTTTACTTTACGTCTCTCAGGGCGTTGTCTTCGTGCCGTAGGAAGGGCCTCCAGGTCGATGTGACGCAGGAGGTCTCATATCATCTTGATGTGGTCTACATACCCTTCATTGGGCAGGAAGCTTGATTTTCTTTGGTGGAGGTTTGTCCATATATTATGGAGGATGCCATGCGTGCATTCTTTCGACAACTCTCTGGGTATGTCCAACTGAGAGGTGGTCGTAGGCCAAAACATAACTGGTGTATCATCCCTAGCTAGTTGTTTCCTCAGGCGCAGCATGTCAACATACTTCTCTTCTAGTGACTCTTCTACCTGGTCAGCCCAACTGAGACGCTCGCTGCCAGTGTGGTTGGAGGCGGTGGGACCGGTAGGTGCTGAATCATCATTTGGGCGATTCCGAGGTGGTTTAGAGGATAAACGCGGCCCTAGACCATCTCCTAATTACATAAGGATGTCGTCGGTGACTAACTGGGGATCTGACATGCTTGATCCCGTCCTTCTGAGTGCCTCAGCATATGAGGGCTTTTCTGTGCTTGATTCGGTAGGAGGAGGACCTTCCTATCGATATGATACGTCATCGCAGGGAGGACCTCCGTAATGACGGTCGTAATGGTGAGGACTACCATTACTGCTTGATGCTTCACTGCATAGAGGACTTTTGTAGTTCACACCCTGGGAAGGACCTCCAAGGCATGTCACAATAAGGGGAGGACCTTCTGGTTGTGCAGCGTCGTTACGGGGAGGACCTTTGCAACAACTGCCATCATGGTGAGAATGACCATCATGGCTTAACGTTCGACGTGCATCCTGGGCAGGACCTTCAGGACACACCACGACAAGGGGAGGACCTTCTTGTCGCTTAGGTCCATTGCGGGGAGGACCTTCACAATGGCAGTCGTGGTGGCATGGACTACCATCACAGCTGCTGAAATGGCGAGGACTACCACTGCTGTTGCCGTAGGGAGAATATCTACAAGATACATCCTGGGGAGGGCCTCCATAATCCACCGAAACGAGGGGAGGGCCTTCTCGTTGCTTGACTTTTCTATGGGGAGGACCTCCATTGTCAGGGTGGCGAGGACTACCACCGTGATCTGATGCCTGGCTGCGTGGAGTTCTGTTGTAGCATAACCCCTAGGGAGGACCTTCAGGACATGCCACGACAAGGGGAGGGACTTCTTGTCATGATGATACGTCACTATGGGGACGGCCTCCTCAGTTGCGACTATGATAGCGAGGACTACTATCACAGTCTGTGGTCCCACTGCATGGAGAGTGATTGCAGTGTATACCCCGGGGAGGACCTTCAGGGTGGACCACAGCAAGTGGAGGTCCTTCTTGCTGCTCGATCTTCGGGTCATGTGGAGGGTTTCCATGACTCGCATTGAAAGAGGATCTCTCGTGATTGATCATTATATGCCCACGGGGGAGGGCCCCATGGGTGCTCTGGGGAGGACCTTCAGAGTTTCTGGTAGCGACTTTGCGGGGAGGAACTTCGCAACTGCTACTGCCACTCCCATAATATAGTAATGGGTGGGCAGGTTTCTGAGCCTTTGACGTGTGCTTAGTAGCGTCGGGAATCCCAGCTTCCAGCAGAGTGAAGTCATGAACTCCCTCTTTATTTTCTGGCTACCTTCGGCGCGTTCAAGGCGCTCTTTTGCGGGAAGTGGGGACCATCTGCTGTTGACAATGGGTTTCACCTTTGGGTCCCTGTCTAATTGGGTTCAGTGATGTTGTCGGGATACGCCGATGAACATATTGACTTTTAGCAGGGATATATGCATGCTCTGGAGCATCCACTGTGATGGATGGGTGTCCCCCAGTTGGAACGAGTGAAGATGCTCGATCCGGTTGCCCTTGCGTCACGGAATATGGTCGGCGACCCTCTTGGGCTGAAGCAGGGATGTAGATCTGCTCCGAGGCGGCTATCTCGTCTCTTGGATGAGTCACCTCAATTGGGGAGACATGCTCATGGGCCCGAGTCCTTGTTGTTGCCACTGATGCAATTACATTCTGGAAATTCTACAAGATATGATCTGGGATCAATACCTGCTCCTCCATCATCTCTAGGATATGTAGAGAGGCATCTTTAGATGGAATGAGTATGAAGGCCCATTTTGGTATCGGAGTAGGAATATCCTACTCTGGTCCTCCAGTGGTCAGTGGGTACTGACAATTCTTCTGTGTCGGGGCAGGTGAACGAATCTGCCCCTGTACTGAGATACGCCAATTTATCTCTCCGTTTGTTGCCACATTGGGGTGGCGGGCTTTACTTGCATCCACAGGGAGTTGGCCCTATATATATTGGTTTCCCACCGTATCGAGTCGGTGGCCTTTGTTGGTGGGGAGACGTGCCCGCCTATGATTTGCTGCCACATCTAGGTGGCAGGATTTGTTGATTTCCGCCATGTCAATATGGCGGGCGTCAGAAGCAACTGCTAGGATCTAGTCCTGCAGGCGCTAGGTCGCCACCACGTCAAGCTAGTGGGCTTCACGATCCTGGGCAGGGAGAGGTTCCTATCGAGTAAGTGTCATCCTGCGTGAGCGACGAGCTTAATGGAGCTCGACGGGGATGCGCGCCGGCTCGTGTGATGCCGCCATGTCTGGATGGCGGGCTTGGGAGGAGCGAACAGGTGTAGGTACCTGTTCATGGTATGTCTCCGTGGCTGGGTAGCAGAGCTCCTCCTTAGGGACCAGGGTGATGACCGGTCCCCGATTTTACATCTGATACCCTCGTCGGGCGGTCCGAGGGGCCGAAGCTCGGGGAGCGTGGGCCTGAATCCTCAGGGAGACATCCTCCTTGGCGTAAGGATATTGAATTGCATCATGACCATGATGAAATCTACTGGTGGGGGCCTTGGAGCGGAACTCCCATTCAGTGGGGATTAAGTCCTCAATGTCGACCTCACCCGCCTCCCTAAGATAAGGGAGGTATGCATTGTCCCATTCCGGGGATAGACTCCCGAAATGGTTGGAGACAGTGACAGGGGCTATCTAGATCTGCCTTTGCGGCCGCTGCTGGGCAGGCGACCGGTGAGTTTTGACAGATTGGAGGGCATGCATGGCCACCTCCACTATTGGGAGAGTACCGTTCACGTGGTACTCTCGGATCAGTGCATCTGAGACCCAGCGCTAAAGACGTTGGGTGGGTGACGGGGTCCTCCGTAGGTGAGGATGTCTGGTCCTTGCGCTGTCGGAAACATGTGCTTGTGAGTTCCTTTGGGATTCCATTGGATCAAAGGGAGTTCTGTGTGGTACTTGTAAAATATTTTAACAAATACAAACATCAAACATGTCAAAGTAGCATCTCATGATCCCATGTGTATTTAATGACCTTTCTTGGCCCTCCTTTAGAGCATGAGGGGGCACAGGGTGGGATTAGGTTAAATTCGTCATGTTTGGTTAAAGATTCACGTCGGGTTCACCATTTTTGTTTCGGGTCGGCCTTCGTCCTCGAAACGCCCAACAGCTCCGTATCCAATGATTGATGGAACTGCTTTCTAAAGGCAGGTGTTCACCGAATGGTCTGACCAGCGACTCTTAAGAACTCACATTGGTCGAGAGGATGGGAAGTCAGGCTCATCACACCATTTGGGGGGGGGAATTATTGCCTGTTCTGGGACTCTCTTATAGATTTAAGACGTATTCATATGTTCGCGAATCTTTGGTTTATACCCAAATATAGTCTCCAAGGATTCAACCCTGGTGGGCAATGGTCAACTGGACGCAGGGGTTCAGAATCATTTATGCTCGAGGTTTACCATCCCTCGTTGGATTAATGATCCCGAGGAGTCGGAACTTGCTTGAGGTGGTACTAGGAGTGGCACAGTGAACCAACGTGAAGAATAGTCGGATCGACCGGTTGTTGGGCTTGAACCTCTTGGAGGCTTCCTACATACCCTATCTAGGAGACAAGGATCAAAGTCCACGTAGTTCACATTGGCTTGGGACTTACGATCTGGGGTAGCCCAGAATGATGGATTGGGGCTTACACTATGAGGAGGCACATAAGGGGATGTCATGGTCGATGCTTACTCTAAGCCCACGTGAGTCATGATCAGTGTGAGAAATAAGAGGCAGCAGGGACCAAAGGATCATGTCGCGAAAGGTGCGTCCGTGGGAAGTGGAGTGGGTCTTATGTGTAGAGCGGACCATTAAGTCGGGGCTTACTCCTAGGTGGATGCCCGGGGCGATGGATTGGGGCTTACACTCTGAGGAGGCACAGAAGTTCGGGTCTTACTCCTAGGTGGGCGCCCATGGCAGCAAAGCTCAGCGGGAGAGGGAAAGGGGGTGCTGCTGTGCCAATCTCCTCTCTTACAGTGCATGAGGGCTTCCTTATGATGGCTATTTTACCATCTCTGAGGAACCCTCAACAAGTGGAGGGACAGAAAGGGATTCCTGAGCTCAGACTCCACATTACAGTGGGAATGTGAACCCAGGAATACTTCAGGAATCTGCCCAAGGGTCGGGGCAACCCCTTCGCCTCTACTTACCGTGGGTATGTGAACTCAAAACGGCGTGTTGATGCACCTAAAAGTTACATCATGCGAATCTAGTGGCTCTGGTGGAGGCCTCGGCTCGGGGCCGATGAATAGGCCCATGAGGGAGTCGTAGAGGACTTGGCTGGATCGGAAGGATTTTATCTAGCTCAGAAAATGAGAACACTGAAGTATTTGGTGAGCCACCGAGAGGTATGGGTGGTGGTGCCCTTCGCGTGGGGAAGTGCCATGCAGCTGGAGAAGCCATCCACAAACCAGGGTGGTCCGCGGACTGATTGGGGTCCTGCGAACCAGGGTGTTTCGTGGCTTCAGGTTCGATCCCCGAACCATGGTGGTTCATGGAGGGTTCCAGGCAGGCAGTGGCGGCCAAGGGCGGCGCCGGTCGGAGGCTTGTCGGTCAGGGCTTTGCCTGCATAGGAGAGTGCTATGCGGTGAGACGGATGGAAAAAGAGGCATAAACTCCCTGGTCCATAGGGAATTCATCCGCGGAGGGGGTATGGTTTGTGGTTTCCCTTTTTTTTGTTATTTTTAGGTTTGTGGTTCACCAAGTTATTATGAATTTTCCAATTCCTTGTTAATCCGTATACCTGTTGTGGTTCTTGGATGGGAATTTCGATGTTTGAGAAATCTGATGCCTTCCTTCAACTGATCTCCTTCCGAATCTACAATCCCTCTGAATCCAATTCCAATTATCCGACCCCTTTTTCTTTCCCCCTTAGTCTCCTTTTATAGAGTGGGGATCTTTGGCCACGTGGCACCTTTTTCAGAGGGCCATAACCAAATACCTGGTTTACAGCTAACTTGGTCAATCCATGATTTGTGATTGGTATTGGACACTCCCCCCCCCCCTCTGTGAGGCGAACTCAGGGAGTGCACTATGGCTGCGGAGGGTTCCGACTCTATTCCTCGAACGACAACGGGTGCGGCTTGAACCGGTCGACGCGGTCCGCGATTGGGGCGGTTCATGACGGTGAACCGGACTGGTGCCCATCCTGCCTCACAACCGTGGAGGCTCCCCGCCTCCATTTCGTGAATGACAATGGTTTGCGGAGGGGGGCGCTTCACGGGGCCTGGCCACATTGCGTTTCCATGGGACCAGTTCGCGGACCGGTCCTATTTGTGTCCCTTCTTTGATTATTTTCCCCAATTCTTTGGGGGATTTGGGTAGAATCTCCTTTTCAGATTTTTCAGGACCCTACAATGGTTCAATTAATTTCTCAATCCACTGATGGATGAGGAAGATTGGTAGACCCACAGGAAGTGGGTCCTATAAAATATTAGGGAATTACACCAAATTGGATTCCAATTGGATCTTACTTAGGAAGGTGTCATATATATCATACATATAATAGGAATTAGGATCCTTTTAGATCAATTAACTTCTGACCCACTTATGGGTTGGGATAAGTGATCACACTTAATGGGAATATTATTATCCTTGAGTTTTAGGAGAATTGGGGCTTATTCTTGGATGGATGTACATGTTACATATTCATTCTCAATATAGGAAAATAGGCATTTCGCGGCGATTTTTAAAACCGCCGCGAAATGTGTAATTTTTTTTCAATGATTAGCGGCGGTTTTTTAAAAAACTGTCACGAAATAGCGGCAGTTTGGGTAAAACCACTGCGAAATGAAAACAAAAAAATAAAAAAACATGAGAAACCCCGAAATCACTAAAATGACCATAACTTTTGATCCGGGCGTCTGTTAAAGCGTCATGACCAGTCAAATCAAAGCTCATAAAGAGATCTAGAGGCACGTGTAATCAAAACCATGAGAAAGTCTAAGATGCGGAAGATATGAGAGTTATAAGAAAGTTGAAAAAATTTCTCCAACTTTAAACGACCATAAATTTCGCTTCGGGTGTCCGTTTGGGCTCTACCACTCAAATCAAAGCCAGAAAAAAGAGTTACACACTAGTTTGAGAGAAGCAAGCTTCTGTCATGTTTTTCGACCCCAAAAACCCCTCTGAAGGCCTCTGAAACCCAGTTTCTGTCACGGGTGTCCCGTTGAACTTGTCTTCAAATGGACCTAACTTTTGATTCGCTTGTCAGTTTAGAATCCTCCACCTACCAGATCATATTTCGTTCCATGAGATTCAGTTTGACTGGTTGCGGTACCCACATGGACTCCTAGATCATAAGTTATGGCCTTTTTAGTGGGTATCGGGTTTGTTATGTTTTTCGATGCCTCGTTTCTAGCACCCGTTCCCCGTCAGTTTTTTTAAATGGTCGCAACTTCTGATCTGTGGGTCTATTCGGCCACTTTCACCTATCAGCTCAAATATCGTTTTAGGATCTTTGATTTTACTAGTCGTGGATCTGGAATGGACTCTCGGATCATAAGTTATCTCTATTATTGTGAGTCCAATGTTTTTGTCACTTTATGACCATTTTGACGGGTTTTGACGGTTGCTCCATTTATTACTCTTTATTTGGGTTTCCATGACTTGTTATATTTATCAATGGATTTTTGTGGGTTATTATGATGATTATGTTGAATTCTTAAGGGGTTTTCCAGAGTTTTCATGAGTTTTCATGTGTTCTCATGCTTTCTAATGCTTCCTTCTTCATGCTTCTCCATCTTTTTTCTTGTGTTTTCATAATTTTTCATCCCTTGTCACGCCTCTTCGTACTTTTTCATGTGTTTCATTTATTATTTATTATTTATTATTTATTATTTATAATATACTTTAATTTATTTATTATCTATTATTTGTTACTGGTTATTTATTATTTATTATTTATATTTATTTATTATTTATATTTATTTTTTTATTTTTTATTTTTTTATTTTTTATTTTTTATTTTTTATTTATTATATATTATTTATTATATATTATTTTATATTTAATATTTATTATTATTATTATTATTTTATTTATTATATATTATATATTATATATTATATATTATATATTATATATTATATATTATATATTATATATTATATATTATATATTATATATTATATATTATATATTATTATTTATTTATTATTATTTATTGTTTATTATTTATTATTTATTATTTATTATTTATTATTTATTATTTATTGTTTATTATTTATTATTTATTATTTATTATTTATTATTTATTATTTATTATTTATTATTTATTATTTATTATTTATTATTTATTATTTATTATTTATTATTTATTATTTATTTATTATTATTTCTTATTATTTCTTATTATTTCTTATTTCTTATTTCTTATTTCTTATTTCTTATTTCTTATTTCTTATTTCTTATTTCTTATTTATTATTTATTATTATTTATTATTTATTATTATTTATTATTATTTATTATTATTTATTTTTTCTTAATTATTATTATTTATTATTTATTATTTATTATTTATTATTTATTATTTATTATTTGTTATTTGTTATTTGTTATTTATTATTTATTATTTATTATTTATTATTTATTATTTTAATTTCATAATTTTATTATTTTATTTTCATAATTTTATAATTTATATAAATATTATTAGAATTTATTTGTTATTTATTATAATAAATAGGAAATAATAATAAATAACTCAATAAATAACTAATAAATCAATAATTATTAATTATTAATTATTGGTTATTAATTATTGATTATTGCTTATTGTTTAATTATTATTGAGTTCATATCTATTAGTTATGTATTATTTGTTTTTTCAATTAGTATATATAAGTATATTAAATTCTGTTTATTAACCACATGATGAGCTTACTAGAGTGGTAAAGTCTTTGGAAAATATGCAAGAGGTTAGGGGTTCAAATCTCACCAAACGCAGTATTTCTTTATATTGCATGGGCATGTGCATGCATGCATGTACGAATTAAATAAAGTAATACGAAATAAATAAAATACGAAATAAATAAATAAATAATATAAATACGAATAAATAGATAAAATACATAATAAATAAATAAATTAATTAAATTAAATATGAAAATAAATAAAATAAATAAAAAATACATAAAATCAATAAAATAAATAAAAAATAAATAAAAAATATATAAATAAATAAAAAAACTGCCGCTAAATCATTTAGCGGCGGTTTAAATCGCCGCTAAAAAACTGTCGTGAAACGTTCTACGACGGTTTTCAAAACCGCCGCGAATAGTTTCCCAACACATGATTTAGTGGCGGTTTAAACCGCCGCGAAATGGAAAAAAAACCGCCGCTAAATCGTGATTTTGTCGTAGTGTCTCTATCCTTCGATGGATAAAGAGAGACAATGATTGAAAAGGGTCTATTGAGTGTGTTTTGTATAACATAGAAGCTCATCAAAGAGAATAAAACAAATAAGATTTCATGAGTGCATAACCCTAACTCATTAAGTGCACTTCCCTTATAAAAGGGGGGTACTAGATCTAAGGTTCATGGTTGGGGTTTACATGGTATATATCCAAGCATTTCTACCAAAAATGGTTGACATCTCCTTTGGTGTATGCCTGACATATTTAGCGTGGCTGCCTAACATGTCCTGAGTGTTTGGATGACATGTCTTGGGTGTCTGTTTGACATGTCCTGAGTATTTGTCTAACATGTCCTGAGTGTCTGTCTGACATATCTTGAGTGTCTACCTGACATGTCCTAGGGTGTCTCACATGATCAAAACAGACATGTCCAAATTGATTCTCATGATCGAAGCTGACATGTCCAAGGCCTTTCACATGATCAATATGATAGGTCTGGAGGGCTTCACATGAACCAGCTGACATATATGGATAACTTCACATGATCTAGCTGACATGTCAGGAGGACTTCACATGATCTTAGTTACGTGTCTTGAGTGAATCATGTGATCTTCCTGACATATCTAGAGGTAATCACATGATCTGGATGATGCATCTAGAGGCCATCATATAATCTTGTTGACATATACGGGCATCGTCGCATGACTGATGAATGAGTCACACAAGTCACATGACCCCTTCACATGAAAAACAATGTATCTATCTTCATTTAAATATTCCATATTTTTCAATATTTTATCATATAAATGATTTAATATTCATCAAGAACTAGACTATTGAGGCCTTTCATGAACAAGACAACATATGGAAAATACTTTGTGTGATCTATCTGGAATGATGAAAGTCATTCATGTGATCAATGTAGTGATCACGCAAAGTGTACGAACATGTCATGTAATCCCTTAAGTTATTCCTTAGGTTTACCTAGTGAAATACTTTTGTGATTTCTAGTTATCTAATTTTAGAAGTCTTATATCACATATTTTCTCTCATGTTGCATTTTTTTTCAATTCTGGGGAAAATTTATATGCATTTCCACCTATAATCTGCACCACTTCGCATGGTTATTAAATTTCATATATGGGTTTGAGTCGGTGAAGGGAGCGTCGCATCACACATTTTACATGAACCCATCATGGGTCATCCATGATGTTATCTTCATGTAGTGATAAATAGAGACCGTATAATCACACTATCATTAGCATATTTATCAAATTCATGGATTGTTAAAGGAATTTTTCATAATCAAATCAATATATAAAAGTCCCTTTGAAAGATCCAAGTGACATGTTTGGGAGTCTCCATGTGATCAGTTCACCTATCGACAAGGCATCGCATGATTGAGGAATACTTTTCTAGGTACCTTTATGAGATCATGTTGGAATATGAGAAGAGAATTTATGTGATCAAGGAATACTCTTCTTAAATCCTTTGGATGATGAAGATGACATGTTCGGCGACCCTCGCATGATGAAGGTGACATGTCCAGCAACCTTCACGTGATGAGGTTAGCATGTCCCTGAGAATCTTTAATGATCAATGGACTAGTCACATGAAACACATCATCCCTTCGCCGGACAATTAGCATAAATCCCTTTCACATGAATCTTATGACTTTTCATCTTTTATTTTATAAAGGGATTGGTTGATTATCAAGTGTCTATTGACCGACATGTTGCATTATTGGGGGAACTTATCTGAAAACCTTTGAAATATCATTAATTCCTATCTAGAAGCCTTCATGAGATTTGTAGGGATAGTCAGAGGTGATTCATATGATAATGAATAGATCACATGAATCACATTACCCATTCATGTGATGTCCTTATGTTCATGTGATTCATGTGACCCAGGTTTTTATTCCCCATGTTGACATACTTCTCTTTTCTTCCCTTTGAAGATAAAATAATTATTATACTTCAGGTATTCCTCTGATCCTAAAATTGTTGATGCTCATTTGGTGGGTGTTAATAACTTGAACTGGATTTATAATCCCAACAACATTACCACCACCACCAAATACATGGTGGTGGATGTTCAAGAAAATCAAACCTTTATATAGTGGTCTTTGTTGAAGGGAATACAGACCAGTATAGCCATGGGATTTTGTAGTGGATGGATTAAATCCACAATAATTATGGGACTTAGTATAGCTATGAAAGGTTTATTAGGGGTCCGGTAGTGTAGAATTTGGCATTGGTCACTCAAGAAAGTGGTATCCCATCCATTGAGATCATGCAAGGGTGGTGGACAATTGAAATTAGAGTGATAATAAGTTGAGGTAGGATAGTCTAAATAGAAATCCCTTGTGGAATGATAATTATTTTGGAAGATATTGGGGGTTTAATTAGGGTAGGGGTCAGAATATATATGGAAGGGGAGATTGAGTAAGAGAAAACCCAAAAAAATAGTGGGGAGGGACATGGATGAGAACTTATCTACATATCATACTGAGATATGATAATAATAATATTATTATTATATATAACAAAAAATATTTTTTTTTTGTGTGTTTAGACACACACACACACATAGATGCACACGCATATGTACACACATGCGCACACTCACCTCATAGAGAAGATGTGAACTATACAATATTTAGATAATATGTTTTTTATTTATTTCAAGGGTGGTCTAGTGGAAAGGGATGAGGGCTTGGTCCTTAAGGTTAAGGGTTTGACTCCTACAAGATGTACTTCAACATAATATTCATAGGACTGGTGATTTAACACCTCTGAAGGTATGGGGAACCATGAGAAAGGGAAATTTTACCCACTTGATTCATGGGGTTCATCAAATACTCTAGTTCTAAGCTTAATTCAAGTATAAGAGGGATACATCAGGATGATGATGCATCATATGGGTTGGGTTCACTAGTATCAAAATGGATTTTTAATGTCATTTGTTTTTATTTTTAATGGTGGTTAACAAGTTACATCTTTATAACTAACATTGTATATAAGTTTTTTATCTCAATTATTTTGACCAATGTTAAAAATAACTTCCACATCAATTATTATTATAATCGAAATTAAAAACCCTCCTAAAATGAAAAATCAGGGAACTTTCCATGTCAAATATTTTATAACTGATGTGGAATATATTTTTTACATTGGTTCTAAAAATAAATGATATAAAAAATAATATTTTTAAAAAATTATAAAAAAATACAATAATCAAAACTATAATACAATAAAAATGTAGGAAACCATATGAAATTTCAACAGAAAAAATATTCAATAAAATTATATAATCATTATTTATATAAAAACTTTGTTACAATTACAAAAACATTACAATTTCATATATAAATACAAAAACTACATTATAAATATAAAAAATATACTAAAATTTAATTGAACTTATAAAATATGCATCCCATAATTTTCATAGATGATTTATCTCATTCCTAATATAAAGATTATGATCATCAAAAATCTAAAAATTAAAAATTATATTCAACATTTATTCTCAATATAATGATATGATAAATAAAAGGAAAACTGATAATAAAACCTAACAATTTCTAAAACTATAATTCTCTAAGTTGTAATTATTTTAATCAAAAAACATTGACATAATACCCACATTTGACTACTCCTTTTAGATAGTGAAAATTATATTTTAAAATATATTATCAATTGAAAATAAAATCTTAAGTATCTTTTAAATTGTAGTTATTATAAAATAAGTCACCTTTGTGCACACAAAATAGATCATTTTTCCTTCTTCTTACTTACTGGTTATAGTGCTTCTATAAGGAATTGACCTTAAACATTACATTATCTAGTGTATTTTGACTATAATTAAAATTATTTCATTAAAAAATATATTTTAGGTTTATATTTTTTAACAATTAGGACATAACCCATTAGTTAAAAGGTGGACACTGCTACTCAGTATCCATTTTTTCATAATAAACAACTTTTAAAATAAAAAATTGGTTCTTTTCATGAAAAAAACATCATGAATTTCAAATTTTCTTATTATTTTACCTTACCCATTCTTAAACCCTGTGAAAAAACATTTTAAAATGTGGGATGAGTAAAAAATATCAGTAAGGGGCATAAAAATAAATAAATCCATTAGTCTTGTGAAAAACATGAAAACCCATAAAATACTTACCTTTATCACATTATTCTTTGAGATTATAAAATAAATCATTTCTATATGAAAAAAACACTTTTTATAAAATTAAATTTTTAGAAGCATATAAATCATAGATAAAACATGTAGGAAACATAGAGCATCATTTTCATATCACTCTTATATATGGAGTAACCCTCACAGCTACACATGGAATAACTATCATGATTATACTTTGAGTAACCATCACAGTTACACTAGAAATAACATCATGGTTATACATGGACTAACCATCGTAGTATATTCCCACAATCTCTTATGAGAAACTTAATTGGTTAACTCTATCACATATTTTAAATAACCATCACAGTATATTCCCATAATCTCTTAGGAGAAACCTAATTATTTAACTCTGTTTCTTTACTCAATGCATTGGAGAACTATAATGGGGTCACCCATTCATGATATATAATGTAACCACCCATACTCATAAACATTTCCCAAGAACCATAACATAATCAAAATATATAAATTATTTTACTCATGAAAATATTCTTTGTGATCATAAGAAAACATTTTTTGGATATTTATATATCCCTTTCCTTTAAAACCCATTTCAAAACTAAAATTTCTAGAAAAAAGGGAAAGATTTTTTTCTTTGAATAAAAAATGAAATCTTATAAAGGGATAAAAATATAAGATAATATTTATGGAAGCAGGAAAAGACATTTTCGGTGTATATGTTAAAATAGAACATTCCTTTTATCTTTTGTAAGGAAAGTTAAAACATTCCGTAAAAAGATTCCTTTTGAAAACCTTTCAAAGAAAGTAAAAATAAACACAAAATTTCCTTTATAATTTACTTATTTCCATATAAATAAATCTATAAAATAATTTTAAAAATATGTACATGGAAGAAAAATATATTTTAAAGGGAAATTTTAAAAGTGGATTTTTTAAAAGAAAGTCTCGTGTCTTGAGTCTAACTTTTCATGTACATTCTTTATCTTTATAATAATAAACTTAAGTTAATTATTTACTTCATTAAGAAAATTTTTAAATTTTATTATTCCTTTTATTTTATCTCTTACCATGTTATATTTAATTATTTAATTCATTAATTTAACGTCATATGTTCTAATAATATTTGTTTCATAAGTCCAAAATGGCTTCGATAAGTTGACTATGGTCAAAGAGGTAATTATTACATAATATAAAGAATAAAAATCATGAAATAATTAATATTTGTATATATCACTTATAAATTTAATCATGAAATATGGCTATGAAAAATGAACTGTGTTACAATTATGGATAAGGTAGGTCATAAGTACACATGAGTAACATTTCCATTTTTCAATGATCATTATGAAAAGAAGGTAAGTACCATTTTATCTTTAAGTAATGATAATAATATCATAAATATAATATTAATTATTTAATTATACTTATATATACCATCCATGTGATTTGGTGATGAAAAATGAATCACATTTCTTCTTGGAGGTAGTAGTCCACACATACGCACGAATGACGTTATAATTTTCCAATGTATGGAAAGGTAAGAAAATATGTGTTATATTACCTTTATAAAGTTATATATATTTAATTAATATAAAATATATAACTTAAATCCATAATTATAACCATTCATGAGAGACAGTGATGGAAAATGAATTATATCAGTTCGCAAGGTGGTAGTTTGTTATACACACAAAAGATGAATTCCTTTCCCATTTGATATAGGTTGGAGATGGATATAGGTTATTACAATAATATAATAACATATAATTATATTTTATATACTTATGTTTTTATATCATCATGGTTAAGGATGATTTGAAGGAGGTTGAATAATAAAATAAAACTAAAACATGCGTTTAAAAATTGTACCTCTTCTTTGGAAAGTCTCCTTTTCTTAAAACCTTAAGCCCTCTAAGGTTGGTATTATTCATAAAAAAGACCTATATAATGAATTTAGGGATTATTTAAATGTATTATGGAATTTATTGGCTGAATAAAATGGGGGTTTAAGTGTTAATAAATTATAATAAGTAGTTCCCTTTTAAAAGAGAGGGGATGGGCGCTTTTGGAATTTCATAAAATATTAAATTAATATAAATTAATTGTGATTTAAAAATGGATCCAAATTGATAATATAAAAATATAATATGGTTATGATTATAAATAATCTCATATAATAAATTTTTACATTTTTTGATCACATTTTTACCCTTATCTTTTGGTTTTGACCCCCCCCCCTCGCGTTAACCGTTTTCACACTTACTATGGAAACAAGGCTTTACCCTTTGAGGGATGAGATAATTATTATAAATGAAAAAAAGTATCATAAATGGAACATGGTTAATATTTTAAACCATATATTAATCATTTATCTAAATATATTATTTTTAGGAATTTTATATCATTTAATAAAATATCAATAATGTCAATTTTAGAACTATTCATTTACTTTGACTTTTATAACATCAATACAACCAAGGAATTAAAATATAACAATTTTAATTTCCATAACATGTTATAGTTATCTATAAAATTCATAAAACACATTAATTCTATCAAATTATATTACTTTTAATATTTTTAATATCTTTTATTTTATTTTTATATTAATTGAATAATTACTGCATTAGCATTGTGTAAGCATTTAAGGTAATTATTTCCCCACTAGAAATTAATAATAAATTACCATGATGAAGAATAATCATTTATATTCACAAATAATATTTATTACCTAACATATCCTCTGGTTATCTCCATGTTAAAAATATTATAGTTATTAAAAACAAGAGGGACATTTTTTACTTTTCTTTACATAAAATATTATAAAGGTCATAATCACATAAAAATGGAAAAAAGGTTATATAATATAATAGTTGATGAGTATGGATTAAATTTACTCATAAAATAAAATTAATTAAATTGTTATGGTCATCTCATAGTCCTTATCATTTTATATTTAACTTTAATTACTAGATTTACCCTTTACCATGGTAATAAGAATTACTAAGGTTACTATTCATAATTTCCAAAAATAAAAGGGATATATTTATAAAATTTGAACCCACTAATTCAAAATATATAATCTAGTTTTAAAAATAAAAAATACAAGAGTGACATAATTTAATTTAAAATTAAATCAAAAAAACGCAACAAAAAACAGTTTTCCAAAAAACTGGCCTTTTAATTATAAAATGTTTTTATACTAAATTCAAGTATAAAATTCTTTTAAAAACCATAATTGGATTATTTTAATAAAAATTAATTAATTAAATATTAAAACTATTCCAAAATATAATTTTAATTTATAAATATTTTAATATAAAATACTGTTTTCAATAAAAATCAATATTTTTCACTAATTATTAAAAAAACAAACTTTTCAGAAAATTCACAATAATTCATCTTAAGATAATTTTGAGATTATAAATTCAAAAAATAAATTTCATTTTTAAAATTAATGATCTATAATTTGTAAATAAAGTTTTTAATTAAAATCATATAATACATAAAAATTCAATTTGGTTAGAAATAAATATTTTTATTTTTGATTGAAAAATTGTCTGATATTTTTATAATGAATGTAATTATATAAAATATAACTAATGAATATATGCAAAAAAAATATATAAATTTATTAGAAAGTTACATTTTTATCCCTTTTAGAAATTGCATCCTCATAATTTTATCCACTTATTAAACAAGTGGGGATACATTTCCCTCATATCATTTTTAGACTCCCATGTTTCTTCTTCAACCATATGGTTCTTCCAAAAAACCTTAACTCGGTGAATTACCTTATTCTCCATTAATTTATCTCTATGTTCAAGAATATGAATAGGCTTATCCTTATAATAAAGTTTCTTTTCCAACTGAACTACTTTAGGGATAAAAACATGAGATGAATCCAGCACATACTTTCTTAACATCAAAACATGAACAAAATTATGCAATTGGGATAAAATCATAGACAAGGCCACTTGGTAGGTAAATGATCCAACTTTATCTAGGATTTCATATGTCCAAATTAACCATGAACTTAACTTCCCATTTTTACCAAAATGCATAACACTTTTCTATTGATATTATTTAAGAAAAACATGATCACCTACCTTGAAAGAAAGATCTTTTCTCTGATTATCCTTATAAATTTTATACCTACTATAAGTTATCCTCATTTTTTTTGAATAATATTTACTTATTAAATCATTTCCATTACCAAATCTAGTCCAATCAACTTTCTTTTTCCTACTTAATCCCAAAAAGTTGGAGTTTGACACCTCTTTTTATATAATGCCTCAAAAGGTTCCATTAGTATAATGGAATTAAAACTATTATTATAGAAAAACTCAACTAATGAAAGATTTTGATCCCAAATTCCCTATTAATACATTTAATAAGAACAAATTATGTCTTCTAAAGTCTAAATCATTCATTCAGATTGAGGATAAAAATATATACTGAAATTTAATACAGTACCCAATGACTTCTGAATTCTTTCTAAAAAATATAAGGGAATCTGGGATCATATTTAGATATAATAGAGATAGGAAATCCATATAAACTGACTATATCCTTAATATATAGCCAATAAAGATGATCTAAAACATACTATTTTGAACGGGAAGGAAATGCACTAATTTAGTTGATCAATCAATAATAACCCAAATCACATTATTACCTCAATATGTATCTGTAAATCCCACTAAAAAATCCATGGATATATTTTCCCATTTCCACTCTCATATTGGAAAAGGATAAAGAATCCCATTCGTTGATTTTTGTTCTTTTTTAACTTATTGAAAATTCAAATATTTCATGGTAAAATCAGAAATATCTCTTTTTATTCCATCCCACCAGTAATTCTCTTGAAGGTCTCTGTAAATATTAGTAATTCTTGGATGAATGTAAAATATCTTCAATTGTGAATCATACGACACACATAATATCTTTCAAAATCTCAAAAACATAATCTTTATCAAAATTAAATTCACATAACATACCCTTTTTAACTAATTCTACCTTTTTTATAACTTACAATATTCTTTATGAGCTTTATTAATTCTATATGACAAAGTTAAGTGAATTCATCCATAACTTCTAGGAAAAAATTCATAAAATTGTTAACTAAAGGGTCATGTTTCAAATGCAGAATGGTTAATGAAACATTACTTTTCTGACTCAAAGCATCAGCTACTTTGTTTTCTTTTCAAGGATGATAATTAATTATGCAGTCATAATCCTTTTTTGATTTCATCCATCTTATTTGTCTCATGTTTAACTCTTTTTGAGTTAATGTAGACATCAAAATTTTATGATCAGAATATATTTCATACTTGGATCCATATAAATGTTGTCTCTAAATTTTTAAATAAAAAACCATAGTAACTGATTCCAAATCATGTGTAGGATAATTTAACTCATGAGGTTTCATTTTTAATGAAGCATAATAAAATACCAAATCACTTTGTATCAGAACTCAACCAATACACTTCAAATAAGTGTCAATGTAGATGAGAAATTTACCATTTCCAGAGGGAAGGGAAAAACTATAGTATTCACTAATCTTATTTTTAGTTATTGAAAATAGTCATCACATTATTTTGTTCAGATGAATTTAACTCATTTTTTAGTTAACTTAGTTAGAGCGCTAGATAACCACGCAAATTTTTCAATAAACCACTTGTAATATCCTACTAACCCAAGAAAAAAATGAAAATCATTAACATTTTTAGTCTTTTTTTATTCATCAAACACTTTATTTTTGGAGGGATCAATGGTTATGATATATTTATTTATGATGTGTCTAAGGAATGAAATTAGTTGTTACCAAAAAACAAAATTGTTAAATTTTATGTATAGGTTCTTTGCTTTCAGGGTTTGAAGAACTTTACTTAGGTGTTTTTAATAATCCTCATAAATTTTTTAATAAATCAAGATATAATAAATAAAAATAAACACAAACTTCTCCAAATATTCATGGAAGACTCTATTCATAAGATCAAAAAATATATTTGGGGAATTTGTTAACATAAAGGTCATAACCACAAACTCATAATTCACATATCTAGTCTAAAACAATATTTTCATAGTGTCATCCTCCTTCACCTTCAGTTGATAGTACCCAGACCTTAATTTAACCTTTGAAAAATACTAAAATCCCTAGATATGATCAAACAAATCATTTATATGAGGAATAAAATACTTATTATTAATACTAACGTTATTCAAATCTATATAAACAATGAAAATACTAATGGAACAATCTTTATTTTTAATAAAAAAAATATGATCACCTCATGTTTAAGTTCTAGGATGAATGAAACCTTTATCAATAAAATCTTGTAACTTATTTTTTAATTCCATAAGTTCTACTTGGTCCATTCTATAAGGGATTTTTGAAATTGTATTGGAATCAGGAACTAAGTTAACAGTAAATTCAACTTATTGGTCATTTATAACATCAATAAACACATTAGGAAAACATACAAGTATTATTTTACTACCAAAACATCATTAATATGAACAGTTCCCTTATTTTCAACAATATGTGAAAGATAACTTTCATTTAATTCTTTTAATAGTTTCTTGGATTCTTGATATGTTATTAAAGGTATGTGTTTATTATTGTATACAAGCTGAAACTCTTTTTGAGAAACAAATTATATAGCACTACAGTCTATCTTAGTATGGTAAATTGTAATCCAACTGATGTTCCCAAAAGGCATATTTAATTCCTCTAAGCATGAGTCAAATTAGAAATTTATATTAACCCAAACCATACTAACTAAAAAGGTGTATTATAATAGAAATTTAGGGTCGAACCCACAGAGAGTGGGGAACACAGTGATGAAAACACTCAACCAAAGGTCATGTCACTCCAATTTTAGTTTGATTTAATTAACCCAATGGTTCAATTTAAAATAAATAAATTAAAATAGATAAACAAAAGATAGTGGAATTAGTTTCTAGGGGCGGTTTTGGTAAATATTTTAATTTAACTTTAGTTGCAAAATAATTATATCAAATAGTTGCACCACCAAATAGTTTTATCAATAGAAGAAATGTTTATTCTCTATCAGTCTACCCTAGAATACCAATGCTTCCTGGTCAAATAGATTAAAATACTAGTATTCATTAAGTTTAGATTGCAAAAAGTAGAAGAATAATTCAATTCAACAATCGTGAACAAATTATATCAATCGTGTTGGGGATAGTTTATTATTGAAACATATGGTTAGTGATTCAATGATGAATAAAGTGGATGTTTAGGAACAACATGATTATAAAAAATAAAATCATCTTTATGAGAAAAATAAAATCATGCTTTGTTTGTACACACCCCTTTAACAGATTCTGCTCCCCCCTATGGGGTTTAGCCCATCATTGTTGGGTGGTCATCAACAATGGATAAACCAATACCCAGAGTGGAGAGATTAGATAATAGTTAATGATAATGGAATAAATAAAATAGAATGATTTGAATTAAAATAAATATCATTCGACATTTACATGGAAGAAGAAGAAGAAAGAAAAAAAACAAATACAGAATAAAAAACCTATCTATGGCAGGATGAAATCCAATGGTGGCCTCTCGGTGGTCATACCTCAAGAGTGGAATGGAATGCCTCAATACTATGGATATAATTCCTATTTATAATCCCTTCCTTTATTAATGGCTTCCCCTAGGTCAAAAATTTGTTTTAATAGTCATTCAGGTCAAAATAAATCTTAAAATGTGCTAACAATATGCTACAAATCCATAGCTTTTTTCTATGTCAAGCTATTACACGAAGTTTAGTTTGATTATTCTTTGTGCAACCCTCAGGAATGTTTTATTCTTCTTACGATCAGTTATATTCTCACGATATGGACATTTACACAGCATGAATAAACTTTACACGATGTGTAACTTTAACTTCTAGCACCAGAATCCATGATTCATCTTGTTTATTCGATTTTGTACCTTGGATGTACTCCATGAACTTCATCAAAAATCCAGTTTTATGCTGTTTTGCTTCAATTACGGCTTGAAGTGACTTTATTTCCTCAATTCCTATGTTTTCCTAGGTATTTCTCCAAATGACGGTCCTACATAAGAATACACAAAACATCAATATCAAGAAATTTTTTTATATTGAATCAATTATTATTTAACGAATTCATACATAAAAAAACATAAAAATATGTATAAAAATAGATATATCACCAACATAAAAACAAAGAATACAAATTAAGATTAATAAAGACATAACAAAATGAAAAAATGAAAAAAAAAATTATATCTAATATTTTATATTATATTAAATATTTACTTGAATATATAATGAAAATAAAAATATATAAATAAAATTATAGTAATAAAAGTTCTTTTTATTTATTATTTTAATGATCTTTAATTTTTTTTTAATTTAGAGTTTGTAATATTTTTTATTAAATTAAATTTCAAAATATTAATAAAATGTGTTATATTTATTTAGATATTTTTTTAAATAAAATATATTATATTCCATTGTAATTTATATTTATTAATACCCTCCAAAGTTTTTTCCATGTATCTTTAATTATATTTTATTATTCACCTCTCGCTAAAAAAATAATAAAATAAAATATATGGGTTGTACCTTGGGGACATCAAAAATCACCATTTTCCAACTGATGATCTTTTGATTGTATGTGGTTAGGTGATGAATGTGAGATTTTTCCTAAGCATAGCTTTCAAAAAAGAATATATATATATATATATATATATATATAATGAGATTTTGATTCATTCATTGTGTTCACATGTATCACAATCCCACTTTGAGATTTTGGGGGAAGAGAGAGATAACATTTGTAAATGGAGAATTTTGTTGATCTTATTTGATATCATGCAAAATGAGCTTTTGGGGGAACATAGAGATGACATTTGTAAATGGATAATATTGTTGATCTTATTTGATATCTTGAAAAATGATTTAGAGACAAACCTCCTTTTTGAGATTTAATTTTACATCATTTACCAACCTAGCCCTAAAGCCTCAGAGTCATATGATACTTAATGGTGAAGCCCTCATGATTAATTGTGATTTCTGACTTTATGTGGTGGAGATGTTAGATTCCCTACAAAACTATGGTAATTTACATGTTTTGAGGTATGTGTTGAATTATATTAATATTGGTATCCTGATTATGAGTGGAAAAATTCATGTGAGGTAGATTTCAAGTGGCGTTCATATTGATAATTAATTGAAAATTAAAGATGGATGATTGACAAGGCTTGGATATTTCAAAATAGGAAAAGTAAAATACTTGATTAGCTTGTATTCTTTGAAAATTGATGTGTTGAATAATTTTCATTATGTGATGTTATAACATTTAATTTACCATTTTATCAATTGTTTTTATTGAAATTTAATTTGAAGCATGGTAAGGTGAGTGTTCTTTGTAGTATGTTGAGATTCCCTCCTTGAGGACAAGGATAAATTCAAGTGTGGGTGTATTTGATATCTGTATTTCATGCATATATTGTAAGGTGTTTTAATAAATTAATTCTTGTATTTTAAATGATAATATTTCCAATTTTTTGAACATTTGACTTGATTTATGATTAATGTTAGGAAATAACATATTTATGAAAAATGAATGAAAAGTGAAGAAAACAAGAGCTTAGAGACACTTTGCGCCACCAGCAAAGCGAAGTAGCATGACACTGGTTTTTTGAAGATAAAGAGGAGTTGGAAAACTGGATAAAACATGATTACATGTCATGTAATTCAATTACATGTCATGACTTCATTATAGAGGAATGCCTCCAGCAAGACAAGTCATGTAATCACATTACATACTGTGAAAAGGGTCGGGCATAGCCTATATAGATGCTATAAATAAGAGGCCAAGGAACCACCAAATTCAATCATTCGGGGATCTAGATGGAGGATCATTGTCGGACGAAGGTGCACCTGTTGTAGTGCCCTACTTCTCCACTTTCTTCAGGATTTTTCTTTATTATTTTTATACACTCGCTCATGGTTATCATGAGTGGGTGATTTCTTTGTGTCGGGGAATGTGTGATGAACGGGGATTGAATGTATGAGGTATTTTATATTTTAATGAAATTCATGTTGGTATTACATGTTCTTTCATCAATTCTACCTCTTCCATAATCCTTCTTACATGACCATTGTCAGCGAGATTATGAAAAGGGTTTAATTTATATCTTTCTTTGTGCATGACCATTTCCTGAGTGTATTGGATATATTTTCTTAATTTGAGATTTGGGGTTTAAACTTCCACCATAACCATTGGGTTTGTTTCTTCCCTATATTTAAATAAGATTTTTGGTCACCCATTCTTTACAATACAAAGTACCTGACCATGAGAAAATGTGAGTTTGGGAAGGAGTGCATTTATCATGACCATTAAACTTGCTAGGACCCAATTCGGATGACTATAGGATTGTTAATTAATTATTTCATACCTTTTCATAACATGAACTTGGATTCATTGTTGTCTAGAACCTATTTTATACTTTTCTCACCCCCATTCTTCTATAATCACATGCTCCGTAGTTTAGATTTAATTTATGAAAATCAAAATTATTTTTAAGTTTATTTTATTTAATTAATAACGTCTCTAACCCTATCTCTGTGTGTTCGACCTCAGACTTTCAATTCTTATACTACCCTACAGTTTAGTGGTTTGTTTTCTTTGTGTTTTTAAATTTCTAAATTTGGTAACCCGATGGGAATTAACATCAAACTCTACTAGGGGAAAGACAACAAGGTTTTCCAGTAATGTATTTCCATATATAATGACATAAATATCGTTATAATTTTTTTGCCTTAATAATTACCCTATGTGTTTTTACCATATGTTTTGGATTCATTTCTTGAGGTGGAATTTCCAATTTAAAAAAAAAACTCTGAAATGAAAGAATGTATAGACCCTGAATCAAAAAATATATTAATATAATCTGAATAAACAAGAAATATACCTAATACCACATTGTTTGATGGCCCAACATCTATTAAAGTAGTTTAAATGGATTTCACCATGCCTCTATGATTATATTCTAGTTGTTTCTCATAATGTGGGTTCTTATTCAGACATGCATGTGTATAATTACCCATCTCGTTACATTTTAAACACTTTATTTTCTATCTATCATAATTGTCCTTACTACTACCAAGATCCTTTTTATTACAATTATGAGCCATATTAACAAACTTAACATATTGAAATAACATACCTGACTTCATAAGTCACTCCCTGGTGTGATTTTTACTATAACTCTCACAAACTAAAAACTTAATTTTCTAACCATTAGATTTGTTTGATCCATTCTACCCCTTTTATTTCCACATGGACCTCATTTTATACTAGTTTTCTATGTATACATGATCATCAGTAAACTCAATTTATAACTTCTCATCATATCACACAAGTTACTCATAAATTTTTAATTCACAAGAAGTTAATTCCCTTCGATTTAATGGCTTCATTCCTGAGTAAAACTAATTAATTTTTCTATCAAGATCCTAGATAAAATGTGGTGCATACCTTTCTAATTGGTTTAAATTTGATTCGTATGCATCCAATAAATCTTCCTCATTTTTCCCAATTCCAAGAATTGTGATTCTATCCTAAGTCAAACCACCTTAGGAAAATATTTCTCAAGGAATATATTCTTAAATTTATCCCATTCTAAGTAATTAATTTCCTCTCTTTCCTTGATATTATTGATCATTGATTACCACTGTTCATCTTCACCTTAAAAATGTTAATTTTAGAAGTATTCATTTAATTAAATTATTATAACATCAAGACAACCAAGGAATTAAAATATAATCAATTACCATATCCATAACATATTTTAGTTATATAAAAATTTTGTGTATCACATTAATTAGTTAAAATTATATTACTTTTAATATATTTAATATCATTTATTTTATATTTTCATTAATTGAATAATTACTATATCGGCATTGTGTGAACATTTAGGGTAAATATTTATTCACTAAAAATTAAAAATAAATTACCATGATGAATATAAATCATTTATATTTATAAATAATATTTATAATTAAACATATACTCTGGTTATCCTGAAGTTAAAAATGATATAGTTATTAAAAACTAGAGTGTGACATTTTTTACTTTTCTTTACATAAAATATTATAAAGGTCATAATCACATCTAAATGTAAAAAATGGTCAAAAAATATAATCTTAGATGAGTATGAATTAAATGGACTCGTATAATAAAATTAATTCAAGTTTTAGTGTCATTTTATAATCCTATTTATTTTATTTTTAGCTTTTATTACTCAATTTATCATTTATCATGATAATAAAAATTATCAAGGTTATTATTCATAATGTGTAAATTTAAAGGGGACCTATTTAGAAATTTTGGAACCAATGATTTGAAATATTTTATCTATTTTTCAAAATTTAAAATACATAAGTGGAATAATTTAATTATAAATTAAACTGGAAAAATGTAATGAATTTTTTTTAGAAAAACGCCCTTTCAAGTATACAAAGATTTTAAACTAAATTCAAGTATAAAATTAATTTAAAAACCATAATTGGATTATTTTAAATAAAATTTAACTTATTAAATTTTAAAACTAATCCAAAATATAATTTTACTTCATAAATACTTTAAAAGAAAATATGGTTTTCAATAAAAATTAGTATTTTTTACTATTTATTGAAAAATCAATGTCTTCAGAAAATTATCAAAAATTAATCTTAATATAATTTTCATAATAAATTAGAAAATGAAGTTCAATTTTTCAAATAAAAATTATATAATTTTTAAATCAATATTTTATATAAAATAATATACATATAAAAATCCAATTGGGTTATAAATAAATCTTTTCCCTTTTGATCAAAAAATTTTATAATATTTTTATAATTAATATAAATATATAAAATCTAAATAATTAATATATGAAAATGTTCTATATAAACATTACTTGGGTTGTCATCACTTTCATTCCCTGTTTGAAAATGATAAGCATGAAATAAAATAAAAAATTATTATAATGTATAATCATTAAAATAATCAAACTTCATTCTCTAATCTTTAAATTTTCCTTGCACATCACCATATATAAATAATAAATAATAAGCGGTGTTTTCATATAGAAAAAATATATATGGTATCTAGTGTTCATTGATATATAAAAATATAATATTAGTGATTATTAAAATAATAAAAACTACATTATAAGAAATATATATTTTATACCCACCATGATAAGGAAGCATACAACACTTAATTACTTCATTTTGAAATATTTTAGGATATATCTAGTTCATTATTCATCCAACATTTTTTCATTATTTGATAAATAAATTGTGATTCCATGAATCCATTTATTTTCATCTTATCATAGTGAATACAAAGTGTTTGAAGATACATAATAAAAAATAAATATAGGTAGTAAGTTAGATCAAATTGATATAATTGAAAGAAATATTATAATTGACTTATGTGGAAAATAATTTCATCACTATGATTCCCAACACATCTATAGCTACAAAATCCAAGATATTGTTCTCAAAAATAATAAGTGGACAATTGTTACCACAAAATTTAGCTGTCATTTTCAGATCATAAACATCCAACAAAATAAATGTATATGATGATAATTTATAAATCCCTTTAGAAAAATTATTATGAGAAGTCTAAAGGGGATAAAAATGTTATTGTTTTCTATATAAAATATATTTACATTTAATATATTTCTTGAAATATATATATATATATTAAAATAAATTTAACAATAATATTAAATAAAGGATATAATTTATTTGATAAAAAAAAATTAAACTTTATCTAACTATAGAAGCCCCATCAGCAGGGAACGATACTCTAGTCGATGCATCTATAATATCCTATACCATTACCCTAATCTGATCCATCTCCATCTACTGATGATGTAAGGTATATTCAATATAATGAATTCTTCTATATGTTATAATATGATATTAGGGATCCTCAATATATAACTCGCAATATATGGGAAACTGTGAAGGTGGTGGTGGAGTGGGATATGGAGGTAGGGGTGGAAGAGTGGGATAGATAGCTTGAATTTGCCTTTTTATGTCTGTAAACATTTATTGTACTGATGATATAATTCTATCATACATCATCTCTCACATATCTTTAACTTTAACTTATAAGGAGTTAATTTTTTATTTATATAATTTCTCCCTTAAATAAGTACCAAAAGAACCAAATAATTTTTTAATAGATACACCCACCTCATATCCTCATATGCGACTCTAGTTTTCTTCCTTTCCTAATTTAGTAGCCAAAATATCCTTCCTAACCAAGGGCATAAAGGTCCCCTATGTGCTCTACTACTCAAGAGATTCCTATAAAGAATACACTACTGTAAATTTGGTTTATGGCCATACCTCTATTTCCATGGTCAGGCCTGAATATGGCTATAGGTATCCTATATCCACGTTCAATCCTATTATCTAAGAAATATTAAGTGATCCAAAATTTTCATGCATAAATATATCATCATTTTAGATTAATATTAAATACATTTCACAATAACACACGTTTGAGGACTGTAAAGTTTTAGTTTCTTTGGATACTAGATACATAATAAACTTATTTCATAAAAGATCTTCAAAATCTCCCATAAATTTCTTCTCTCATAATACCCTTGTTATACATTTAATACTTAATACCTTTATTTATAACTTGTGGAAAATTTAAACATGAGAAAGGGTGATCTCAGATGCTCAGTAAGGGTAAACATAGGAGATATCAATCGATGGTCATAAGTGAACATAAGAAAAAGGGTATGAGAATATGATCATAACTTAAGAAAGTCATACCCAAACACACAAATATCCTTAATCATGAATCATGAAATAATTATTTAATTATTTTTCATAAAAAAATATAAGTAATAATAAAGTGGAATCATTAACAATCAATCATGATCCATGAGAACATATCATAAACATAATACATAATTTTTTGGCATACACATAGTATAAAAATTATTTACTTCTAAAGGTTCATTGCCAAGACTATCATAGTGGATTATGTTTACTTATCATTTCATAATTTCATTAGTTAAGGGTCACTACCAATACTATCATATTGGACAAATTCCATTATTAAACTAGATTCAATCCCCATCTCATTCCATATTATCTTATGTGATATCATTTTTCCCTATGTATTAAGGGGATATATAATTTCAGGACCACCCATAACATAATGAAAACCATACATATGTGTGTCATAAGATCATAAAACATTCATCATATCATAACTCATGTAAATAAAATGGATTTCATAAACATTCCATCATTTTATCATAGCATAGCTCATAGAAAAGAAATGAGTTTCATAAAGATTTCATCGTAACTTAATTAACCCATGGGAAAGAAATGGGAATTATATAATCATCCTTAAATAATCATAATCATAATCCATACAAAGAAATAAATTGGATATTATCATAATATCATATCCCTATTGAATTATAAAAATGCTTAAATTTTTTTGACATAGATTAAAAATACCTTTAAAAGTGCATTTGCACATTTCATTGAAAGCAGGGAAAATATCCTTTTATTTCAGTATCTATAAAAAATGTAAATTCTTATAACATTGAGAAAATTATTTTCTTTTAAAATATTAATTATAAATTTTAAATTAATATTTGAAGAAAATAATATTCTTGATGTTGGTAAAATACATCCATGCCTTATACATTAAGAGAGTGCATTATTTTCACACTTTTATAAAAATTAAAAAATGACTTGTTCATAATTTTTTAAAAAAAGATTAAATTTAATACTTTATAACTAAATTCAAATTTAGTTAAATTTACCTTTTAAAAAATAGTTAAAAACTTCCATAAAACAATTTTTAAGAGCATGGAAATAGAATAAAAATTTTATCAACCAAAAAGGAAATAAGGTTGTATTTTCTTTAAAACATTTTCTTGATCATATTAAGAATAAAAGAGAGGAAAATGGTAATAATACTTGAAATTATAGGAATAAATTGAGGATAATAAAATATATGGAGTTTCAATATAAATTTATCAAAGGCAATCCAAAGAATAAATGAGATTGTAACATAAACCCTTACATCATGTCCCATATTGATTCATAAACATTAAAATATACTATATAATAACTATATATTTATTATACATATATTATAAAACCATTTAAATCCATAAATGAATATTTATTACCTTTTTATAATTTCTAATTATCCTTTTATTAAAAAATTCTTTAATAATGTAAACATTTTGTTGAAAACTAGTTTATATTCCATGCATGTTTTTGTTCGATAGTTCCAGTACTTGCAACTTGGTCATAGTTTCATCATATAAAAAATATTAATCGTAAAATAATTATAATATTTATTCATTATATACACTTTTATAACCAATCATATAAAGCGATGGTGAAAAATTAATTAAATCACTTACCAGAGATGGTAATCTGTATGTATGCACGGGTGATGTTTTCACTTTTTGATGGATGAAAAAAAAATTAAATAATAATTAACCATTAAAAACATAATTATATCATAAATAGAATATATATTCATTAAATATATCCTGATTTCCATCTATATAAATAGTAAATTAATAATGAATCAAATCTCTTCATCGAGATGGTAGTCCACACATACACATGAGTGACGTTGTCATTTTTCAATGGATATAAAGGGGATAGTAAATAGCTGTAAAATAATCACAATAACAACTAAAAATATTTATGATAATATAATAATTATTCTAGGATGGATAAAATTGATTTATATGAATTATAATATGAAATAAACTTTGAAAGAGTTGGGTAAGATGATTACCTCTTCTTTGAGAGACCTCATTGGGCTTACACATTAAGCCTCATTAAAATGGTATTAGGGTCAGACCAAGAGCTCAAGAATAGAGGGAAGGAATATGTGAAGGTGTTTGCGTAGTTATTGACTAATATATAGTGCTTAAAGTTTGTGAATAAGGGAATAGAAGAGGTTCCGTTTATAAGTGAGGGGAGGGACATGCATGGAATTACTTAAAAGATTTAAATAATATAAAGTGACTTTCTTGTGAAAGTGGATAAAATGGAAAATAATTAAATTGAAAGATAATATAAGCTTTAAATAACTTCAAAAAATAACATTTAGACAAGTTTAAGTGGCATTTTTACCCTTATCTCTTTGTTTATCCCCTCCCCCTGGTAAACCAGTTTTAACCCTAACTATGGTGACAAATTTGTATTGTTTTTACTATTCATTATAACCAAAAATTAAGTTGACCCTATTAAACTATATTAATTATTATGATTAAAAATATTAATTACATATTATAATATTCAATTTCTATAAGTGTTAGGAATTAATTTTAAAATAAGTGCACAAAATGAAATGAATACCATTTAAAAAAACATTTTTAAGAATAAACCTA
This sequence comes from Viscum album, assembly GCA_963277665.1. NCBI lineage: Eukaryota > Viridiplantae > Streptophyta > Magnoliopsida > Santalales > Viscaceae > Viscum > Viscum album. Next base: position 748,849,254 of record OY728132.1, on the reverse strand, counting down.
TGTTTACTTTCATTACTTTCCTAGTAAAAACTATTAGATGAATGTTAAAATATTTTATTAAAAAAATACTCTATATATTTCATTAACATCATTAATAAATAGTTATTTATTTAATTTATTAAGATAAAAACACATTGCACACACATAAAAATAGTTTTTTGAAAAATAATTATTTTTAACTTTAAATGCTTTTATTTTCATTTCTAACCAATTGATAAATAATGAATTCATTTTATTAACGATTAAATAATTTTATTATAATTTTATTACTTTTGATTTATTTTTTTAAAAAATATATAAATTAACCATTGAATAAAACATATATGATAAAAACAATGCTTATAAACAAAATATTTCAAAATAGTTCTTTAGGATTGATTGTATTTCCTAAGTGAATTAGAAATTATTTTCAATAATTATATTTCATTTAAATACCATATAATTTACTTCATTCTGTAATTTATAATCATTATTAATATAATTTTATTGTTGCGTGTAAAGAAAGTTATGAACACTTCAAATTTATTAAATAGAAAAATGTAAATACTCTATTTTTGTCATGTAAAGTTTTGGAATATATCTAATAAATTTTTTAGAGATAAGCACTAAGATGGTGTGATAATATGAGGCCTTCGGAGACTCAGTATTGATAATAAAAATATTAAATATATTATATCACATGCATGAATTTATCCTAAAATAGAGGAATAACTCTTAAATAAGGACTCAAGTGAGAAATTTGAGACCGTAGTTGAGTCTCGAATAGGAGTTTTACCCTAAAGATGAGATAATATTTGTTGAAGTCAGGTTTTTGGCTTGAGCACCATCACTAATGAAATAATTAAATAAATTAAATATATTTATTTAATTGTTTAATTAAAATCCTAACATAATTATCATCTATAAATATACGATTATGCCAAATCCCTAGGGTTAGCTGCATAACCCTGGGATTGTGATAGGATCTATTAGAGGAGATATTAGATAATAAGAACAAATCAAGGATGGTTTTTTCCAATGGAATTTTAGGATCTCACCAATGAAGTCAATGTAGATTTTTTCTTCATCACTAGTCGATCCAACCCAAGGCAGGGCATTGTTTTCCTTGGTTTATTTTCCCTATTTGATTATCCCATGAAAATGGGAATTGAATTAACCAAAATATTGATTTGTAGGTAGATTATGTTGTGGGTGAAATTTTATTCACCTAAGGCTTGGGGAAATTATTATTTTTTGTTTATGTTTCTCTTCATTCGCCATTATAATGACAAAAAATCAAGGCCAACCCAAACAACGGTCAAGGTTCATTCCTTGTTTTGTGATTTTTGATTTTCTCCCCCATTTCTTAGCACGGTTCATTACTAGTATTTCCTTGGTTTGTGATTTGATAAATACCCAATATTTTATCATTGCATGATTTTTATTTAGTTAAATGAATCGATACTTTTGGATCAAGTTCATGATTTAAGGAGTGATCAAGGTATAATGATGGTGACAGGTGATCAAGGAGGATCAAGACCAGATTAGTGACTATAAATTGTGGGGTTTTATGTGCACCATGTAGCATGGTGCGACATGAACCGATTACTAATTGTTTTGGATGACTAGAATCTGGCCACCAAAGGTGAGGAAGGTGTATTAAACTAGATCCACGATCATCTATGAGAATTAAAACTAAATTGAAGGATTTAGGTATAGGTAATGGCATGTTGAACAGGCTAGAATTTCACAGAAATTCCTGACTACATGACATGTAGTCCAAAGAAAACATGTAATATAGTCCCCCCCTTCTATATCCCTAGGGTTTACATGAATAGAAAAAGATCACATGTTGTGTGGTCCCTACCACACACCATGTGAACCGGTCCTAGATGCACGGTATGTACCCCAGAGGGCATACAAGCATAGGTAGAGTACATGGGCATGTCCCGGTACTTGGACACAACCAAGTACACATTCACAACTATAGTACATAGGTATAGGTAGATGTACATGATCATAGGAAGGTATATTGCTGAGTGTTGGACCGACCACCACATTTCATGTACCTCTAAAGATACACCACGTATATTGAGGTTTACATGCCATGTGAGATGGAAATACATGAGTAGACATGGGATAGAAAAAACATGTCGTGTAACTGTGTACTTATTTCAGTATAAGTTGAGGTCATATTTATCTTCATTATAGGCTAGGTTTAATTGATTATGATACCTTGGTCCGTCTCTACATGGCTATAGTGTGTCATTAAGTCCTCGATATAGGATTATGATCCCTTATATGGGTTCTGGTTCAGATAGAGTTTGTGGAATCCCTTCATGAGGCCTTGGGTGGGATCCTTTATTATATCTTCTTCCCTGGGTAGGGTTCATGGTATCAATGTGGCCACTATGCTTAGGGAATTGATCATATATTTGATATATTGGTCCAGTAAGGTTTGTGATGTTCCCCATTGGTCATGGGTGTGATCCCCTACCCAGATGTCTAAATCACCAAGATTCCAACAAGTAATACCATAGATATTCCTAATGAGTATGACCTTTCAAATGATCACCATCAGTGAAAACATGGCTTGTGGAGTGGATTCTCCCAAATGAGCAATGCCTTGAAGCCTTGAGTAGAATCCTATGATTGATAGTATGGTTAAGACCTCTTTGATATATAGAGTTTTTTATGAGTATATCTATATTTTATTATCATTATGAATCATATAATGATTGAAATACCTATATATTGATGAACTGACTACTCTTGGTGCTTTATGTTTAGTGATTTCAGGGTGTCCTATTAGGTATTATTATACTCACCCCTGCATTTACTTTTCCCACACATGTTGTGTCTTATGAAAATGATAGGCCTTTTGAAGGAGTATTATGATGAATGAAATCAGGAAAAGCATATATTTAGGCCAGATAGACTAAGGTTCATATTATTGTTTCATTTAATAGCAGTACCCTCCTTTTGAGTAGGTTGGACTTTATTTCCAATTTTGGTGGGGTTGTATTTGGCCCTTATGTTTTCAAATACTTTATCGTACTTTGGCGAGGGATAGATTTTATTCATGCATTATGGTATTAGTTGAAATTTACCTTTTATCATTGTATAGGACTGAAGATGTTTTCATAAAAATAGTTACCTTAGGATAATGTCTCACATTTGTGTGATATGTCTACTTAGTGCTAGTTTCTAACCCCTATCTTATTAGAAGTGGGATTGGGGTTGTCACGCTTGACTTATCGCTGGTTAGGCGGGCCCCGGTGGTTCATTAATGATAGAATGGTATCATAAGATATGGTTCTACCTTTGAACCAGAGTTTTTGAGTTTTTTCTAGCTATGATCTTTGTTTTGGGATTTATGGAAATAGCGTTAAAGTGTTTCGAGTTCGGATTTCAAGTCAGGGACTCAAGTGTTCATGCAGCAGTAGGTGTATCCATTTATCAGGACTTTGATAACCTTCTTGTTAACTCGATAAATATAATCATTGTTTGTAGGGAAAACTTTGATATATGTATCATATATGAATGATTTTTGGTTTTCATGTCCTTCTTGAGTCAGCTCCTCGGATATACTCATTGACCATGGTGCATATTTTTTATTTCAAGATGCCTTTATGAATATAACTATCTAGGATTCCACTATGGGGTCATGAGGATGATCTATCAAGTAACAAGGCTTTAGTATAGGGTCTTGTACAAGAGGTGGTACCTCCTGGTAGTATTCTAGTCTTGCCACCACCCATTGAGTAGTAGGTTGTGCCAACAGTACCGGTCGAGGATGTGCATAGGATGAGCCCACTCTATGATTTTTAGAGGTAGAAACCACCCAAGTTTTGGAAAAATCTAGACCTCTAGGCAGCTGAGGACTAGTTGGAGCTAGTCACCTAAGTTGTTTTCCTTGTGAGGAAACCTCTATATCATATGGTGGTTCTAATAGTGAGTCTTCTTTAGGGTTTTGTTGAGTGATGGTGGAGTTGGGTAACTCATTCACGTGATGAAACAACTCTCTCCATGTCATATTTTGAGTGTCTCTTTATAGAGGGGTTCTATCTATCCATGTTGTGATCAGTTCTCATCTAGAAGATTCTATAATTGTTATAGGGAACTTTTATCATGGTATCGTATTCAGTGAGGTTCATTGATATCTTGCAATACTCTTTGGATATGCTTCAAGATACATTCTTTAGAGAACCTACCTTCGAATGAGGCTTATGATAAGATATCAGGGATAGTGTGATATCTCTTTATATTTCCACCTATGTTGGAGTGATTGAGAAGGATTTAGTAGTAGAGAGCTTCCTGGAAGAGTAGACACTGACATTGGGTGTTGGTAGTGGGAACACGGGTGTTGATACTTTGGTAGCTGGTAGCTGACTGTAGTTACAGGGATCTGGGAATGTGAGATGATATAGTATAAGATCCTAGGAAAGTGGATTGGTGGTTTAGGTCTCTTAGGATGTTTCTAGTTATCCTAGAGAGAGGTGGTGTTTCTCTTGCAAAGGTTAGGGACATCTCTCTTGGGATTTTCTGACTCATCATATAGCTAACAAAGAGACGGTTGATGGACCACCTAGGAAAAGACCATTGGAGGAGGAGTAAGTTCTATAGGGAAGTGAACATGGAAAAGGAGTAGGTAGAGTAGTATGAGGTGATATAATATTTAACTTTCTACCACCACCACACCCAGGTGGTCTACACCAGGGTCAAAGAGATGGTGGTTAGGGATGAGGGAAGCTACAAGAAGTGGTGGTTTATGACCCTGAGGCTCCAATGATTATTATAGGTATGATATTTTTTATCTCTAATTTAGTTGCAATACTGATAGATGCATGTGTAATACAATCTTTTCTTTCCACTTCTCTAGTTTGATACTTTGAGATTCTATTTGAGCACTTAGCTTAACTCTTACACTTAGAGACTCCCAATAAAGGGGATTGAATTATTATACACTACAACCAAGAGTGTGACCTGAATCTTAGAGGAGATATATTCATATGGGATCTCTTTGTAATAGCGATTAAGCCTTACAAAATCATCTCAGGTATGAAATGGTTATCTATATTTTATTCCTATATTAACTATTTCAGGTGGAGGATTTAGTGTGTCTGTGGTGACAGGAGGTAGTTTTCCTTAATGGGTGAGATGGAAACCTAGAAAAAGCAGGATAGGCTCATATTTAGAAGGATATATTTTATTACTAATCAGTTGGATAGTATTTCCCTAGGATCAGTCGATGTTATCGGATTTTAGCTACCTACGGTAATGGAGGAGTACGATGATGTTTTTCCAAGTGATGTTTTGTGCTTACCACCCCACTAAGAGATAGAATTATAAATAAAATTACACCCAGGTACTACCTTGATATATTTGGAATCATATCATATGTCTCTCACCAAGATTTGTGATTAGAAGGTGTAACACTATGACAAAATCACGATTTAACGGCGGTTTTTTTTTCGTTTCACGACGGTTTTGAAAAACTACCGCGAAATCATGCGTAAGGAAACTATTCACGACGGTTTTTAAAACCGTCGCAGAACGTTTTTTTTAATTTATTTTTAATTTATTTTTAATTTATTTTATTTTATTTTATTTTATTTATTTATATTATTTATTTCGTATTTATTTTATTTATTTTATTTATTTTATTTATTTTATTTATCCATTCATGCACATCCCATGCACATACCCATGCAATATAAAGAAATATTGTGTTTGGTGAGATTTGAACCCCTAACCTCTTGCATATTTTCCAAAGACTTTACCACTCCAGCAAGCTCATCATGTGGTTAATAAACAGAATTTAATATACTTATATATATTAATTGAAAAAAAATAATACATAAATAATAGATATAAACTCAATAATAATAAATAATAAATAATAAATAATAAATAATAAATAATAAATAAATATAAATAATTAATAAATATAATTAATAAATAATAAATAATAAATAATAAATAATAAATAATAAATAATTATAAATAATAAATAATAAATAAATATAAATAATTAATAAATATAATTAATAAATAATAAATAATAAATAATAAATAAATATAAATAATAAATAAATATAAATAATAAATAATAAATAATAAATAATAAATAAATATAAATAATAAATAAATATAAATAATAAATAATAAATAAATATAAATAATAAATAATAAATAAATATAAATAATTAATAATTAATATTAAATTTTAAATTTTAAATTTTAAATATTAAATAATAAATAATAAATAATAAATAATAAATATATAATAGATATAAATAATAAATAATAAATAATAAATAATAAATAAATATAAATAATAATTAATAATTAATAATTAAATATAAATAATAAATAATAAATAAATATAAATAATAAATAAATATAAATAATAAATAATAAATAAATATAAATAATAAATAAATATAAATAATAAATAACAAATAATAAATAATAAATAATAAATAAATATAAATAATAAATAATAAGTAAATATAAATAATAAATAATAAATAATAAATAAATATAAATAATAAATAAATATAAATAATAAATAGTAAATAATAAATAATAAATAATAAATAATAAATAATAAATAATAAATAATAAATAATAATAAATAATAAATAATAAATAATAAATAATAAATAATAAATAATAAATAAATATAAATAATAAATAAATAATAAATAATAAATAATAAATAATAAATAAATAATAAATGATAAATAATAAATAAATAATAAATAAATAATAAATATAAATAATAAATAATAAATAATAAATAATAAATAACCACTAACAAATATTATTATTAATAATAATATTTTATTATTATTAATAATAAATAATAAATAATAAATAATAAGTAAATATAAATAATAAATAAATATAAATAATAAATAATAAATAAATATAAATAATAAATAATAAATAAATATAAATAATAAATAACCAGTTACAAATAATAGATAAGAAATAAATTAAAGTATATTATAAATAATAAATAATAAAGGAAACACATGAAAAAGTATGAAAAGGCGTGATAAGGGATGAAAAATCATGAAAACGCATGAAAACGGATGGAGAAGCATATGAAGAATGAGGCATTAGAAAGAATGAGAATGCATGAAAACTCATGACAACTCTGGAAAACCCCTTAATAATTCAACATAATCATCATAATAACCCACAAAAAACCATTGATAAAGATATCAAGTCATGAAAACTCAAATAAACAGTAATAAATGGAGCAACCGTTAAAACCCGTCAAAACGGTCATAAAGAGACAAAAACATTGGACTCACATTAACGGAGATAACTCATGATCCGAGAGTCCATTTTAGATTTGTGACCTATCAAATCAAAGATCCTGAAATGATCTTCGACCTGAAAGGTGAAAGAGTCCGAATGGACAGGCGGATTGGAAGTTACGACCATTTAAAAAAAAGTTGATGGGGAACAGGTGCTAGAAACGAGGCATCGAAAAACATAACAAACCCGATACCCACTAAAAGGCCATAACATATGATCCAGGAGTGCATGTGGGCGCCACGACCAGTCAAACAGAAGCTCATGGAATGAGATATGATCTGGCAGGTGGAGGAGTCCTAACTGACACGCGGATCGAAAGTTAGGTCCATTTGAAGACAAGTTCGACGGGACACTGGTGACGGAAACGGGGTTTTGGAGGCCTTTGAAGGGGTTTTTGGGGACTAAAAACATGACAGAAGCTTGCTTCTGTTGAACTAGTGCATAGCTCTCTTTGTCGGCTTCGATTTGATATGTGGTAGAGCCCAAACGGACACCCGGAGCGAAAGTTATGGTCGTTTGAAGTTGGAGAACTTTTTTTAACTTTCTTATAACTCTAATATCTTTCGCACCTTAGACTATCTCATGGTTTTGATTATATTTACCTCTAGATATCTTTATGAGCTTCAATTTTACTGGTCATGACTCTCCAACGGACATCCAGATCAAAAGTTATGGTTGTTTTAGTGATTTCGGGGTTTTTCGTGTTTTTTTATTTTTTCCATTCATTTCGGGGTGGTTTTACCGAAACCGCCGCTATTTTGCGGCGGTTTTTTAAAAAACCGCCGCTAATCCTAGAAAAAAATTAAAAAATAATAAAAATAATAAAAAATTATGGCATTTCGCGGCGGTTTTTTCGCGGGGGTTTTTAAAACTGCCGTGAAAAAACCGCCACTAAATGGCAGTTTTCTTGTAGTGTAGTTAGAGTAATTTCATAGGAATTGGATTTTCAGACCTAGCGTGTCACCCTAGGTAGTCCCGGTGTTTTTCACTAAGAAGATGGACATGAGCTTGAAGTTGTGTGTGAATTATCAACGACTGGACAAAGTGGATGTGGATAATGAGTATCCACTACCAAGGATCAATGGACTCTATGATTATTTGAAAAGGCTGGTATGGTTCTCAAAGATGGACCTCAGATTGGGTTATCACCAGCTCCAAGTACGTGACACAAATATACTGATGATGGCATTTTTATGTCACTACAATCATTATGAGTACTTGGTGATGAATTTCAATGTAACGAACACCCCATCAGTGTTCATGGGACTCATGAACCATATATTTTATCCTTTTTTAGACTATTTTGTGGTAGTATTCATAGATGGCATCTTATTGTACTTGGTATTCTAGGAACAATACACACTTGAGGATGGTCTTGGATATACTCTAATAGAACTAGCTTTATAATAATATGTTTAAGTGTAAGTTATGCATTCAAGACGTCCACTTTCTAGGAAATGTCATCTCAAAAGAGGGCATAATAGTGGACTCGATGAAGTTCAAGGCAGTGTTAGCTTAGGAGCTTCCCAATAGTGTGACGGAGGTGCAGATATTCCTTAGGTCGACAGGCTATTAAAGAAGATCCATGCCTGATTTATCCAGGATATCAACACATTTAACTTCTTTGACCTGGAATGGGTAGCCTTTCATGTAGATAGAGTGGTTCCAGCATGCTTTTTAGGATTTTTAGTGGAGGTTGAAGAGCACTCTTTTCTTGAGATTTCTAGAGGTAGGTATCAATTATGTAGTGTTCTGTGATTCCTTAAGGATCGTACTTGGTTTTGTTCTGATACAAAGGTAGGAAGTGATTTCCTATGGGTCTCATTAGTTGAGACCACATTAGCATAACTAAGCAACCCGTGATCTATAGTTGGGAGTGGTAGCCTTCACCCCAAGATTTCACAACACTACCTTATGGGTGAGTGGTTTATCATCCATTCTAACCATAAGAGTCTCAATTATATATTCTCATAGAAGGATGTTAACTTGATATAAAGGTTATGGCTAGAGTTTATCTAGGATTATGACTTCTAGATAGTTTATACTCCTGGTAAGGGAAATGTTGTAGCAGATGCTCTCAATGGGATATCTTATTCATAGTTTTTGGTTGAGGTGTCAAATCATTTGTCCTCATTATAGTAGTTCATAGTGGATAAGGGTTGTGTGACATATTTACAGTTGATTTTTATTACCCTAATAAATTCTATAGCATGTTAGGGATGCTCAGTATGGATATACAGACTGTGAGACCTTACATGCTCAGATATCCACTAGATGTGCTTCTGATGGAATCTCTAAAATTAGGGTGAATGTCATCATTTTTAGAGGACAAACAATGGTACCATTTATATTTCCTGAGGAGGATCTAAGGGAGTTTTATACATACCCTTTGGTAGTATATCCATGTGTGAAAAATATGTAACAAAAAAATTGGAATTAGTTATAGTGTCTAGGGATAAATAAGTGTGTAGTAAAGTTTGTGTCTCGATGCCTAACCTATTAACAGGTGAAGGTTGAGTACCAGGTTCCAGTAGGTTTAGCTCAACCCCTTGAGGTGACATAGTTTAGTGGTATGGTATATCTATAGACTTCATAATGGTTCTTCCACAGTCATCTAGAGGACATGATGCAATTTGGGTGATCATATACCAACTCACCAAGTCATCCCACTCTCTAGCTATACAAGAGTGGAGTTCAGTATAGATCGTGTAATGCCTTTACATATAGCAGATAGTATGGCTCTACAGATTTCCCATGATGATTATTTCATATCATTATTTTCACTTCATGTAATTATTATATAGAGTATTATAGGAGGCCTTTGGGTCTTAGTTTCATTTGAGCATGTCGTTTCATTCCCAGACTAATAGCCAAACTGAGCGGACTATTTAGGTCCTATAGGACATGTTGTGGGATTGCATATTGGAATTTGTTCATTGTTGGGAGGATCACCTACCCTTTGTGGTGTTTGAATACAACAACAACTACCATTTTACCATCATTATGGCACCATTTTGGGCTTTGTACAGGTGACCCTATAGGTCACCCCTTTGTTCGATTGATCCGGGTGAGTCAACGCTTATGGGATTAGATTTGGTGAAAGCTAAAATAAAAAGGTGCAGATCATACAAGAGTGGATGAAGACTATCCAAAGCTATCATAAGTCTTATCTGGACCAACGTCAGAGGCCTTTGGAGTTCTAGGAGGAAGGCCATGTCTTCTTGAAGGTCTCACCTTGATGTGGATTGCTGAGATTTGGCTAGGGTGGAAAGTTATCTCCAATATTCATTAGCCCTTTCCAAATATTGTGTAGGGTTGGTGAGGTGTCATGTAGTTTGGCCCTACTACCATAGTTATATCGAGTACCCGATGTCTTCTATATGTCATAGCTGAGGAGGTATGTGCATGACCCATCACACGTTATAAACTATTAAGAGCAAGACACTGATAATTGAGCTACCTTTGCAGTGTACCTAGTGAAGATCAAGGATCAGTAGGAGATGATCCTTTTTGGGTGAGTGATTCCATTGGTGCATGTTTGTTGGCATCATGTGAATCTTCATGAGAGAACCTAGGAGTTGTATACCCATATGAGAGCTTATTACCCACATCTTTTTTAGTAGTCTTTTTCACTTTTTTGGATAAAAAATCCTAAGGTGTGGTGAATATAACATGTATTTTTTACCATGTAAATATTTGGAAGATATGTAATAATATTTTCAGAGCTAGTAACAAAGACAGTGTAACATTTCAAGGCCCGATGAGGCTCAATATTAATATTATATAAATATTAAATATATTATATTAGGCATGTATAGTTTTTCAAAAATAGTGGAATAACTCTCGGATGAGGAATTGAATGAGAAATATGAGAGTGTCACTGAGTCCAAAATTGAGGTTTTACCCTAAGTGTGACATAATCATTGTCAGTATTAGTTTTTTTTCTTGAGCGCTATCATGGGAAAAATAACTAAATAAATTGGATATATTTATTTAATTTTTTAATTAAAATCCTAACCTAATTATCCTCTATAAATATATGATTATTCCAAATCTCTAGGTTTTTCTTCATAACCCTAGTATTTTTATTGGAGTCATTATAGGAGAGCTTCGTGAATGACAATGGTTCAAGAATTTTTTTCACTAATGGAATTCGATGATCTCGCCAATGATGATAACACAAATTCATTCTTCATTAGTGATCTATCCAACTTAAAGTAGGTGATATGAAACCAGAATATGACATTGACTTCTTGATGGCATGTGCGAAGTTGGATTTGCAAGGCCCAATGATGCAAGGAAGATTAAACAGACTACAAGTGGCAACAGAAGCCCATCTCATTGCATTAAAAGGCCCAAACCCAAGGTGCATGCATGGAAGTGTCAAATGGGATTATTATCACTCTTATTTAAGCCCAAAGGAGATTTTTAAATCCCAGGACACATGTTTTCATGAATTTTGTAAGCCTTACCCACATGGATATTCTAGAATGGCATCTTTGGACACCAAAGTCAAAACCGGTGGGCTATGCACTCAAAGTCAAGTCCGGTGGGCTATGTTGGAAAGTTGTGTGCTACTTTTCCAAAAGTCTTTGTTGGACTTTATCCTTTTGACTTTTAAGGGGAAAAGGTAGGTTTGTCATTTATGACTTTAGGGTATTAGACCCTTGACCATTGTATCACCTCCTTGGTTATAAATAGCCACCCCATGGCATTGTATTTTCATCAAAGAATTAATTGAGAGCTTATTCTTTTTTTCTCTCTGTTGTGTGAGGATTATCCCTAGTTTTTCCCCTTCACTCTTGTGCATTCTTTTCTTGTCAATATACAAGTTATATTGGTGATCCAAGATCACAAAGCCCCTAATTTCGTGCCTCAACCCAAGTGCATTGTTGTGTGGATTGGCTATCACATCCCCCTTTGAGTGTGTTGTCTAAGTAGTAGGTCGCGCTCCTTATAGCATTGATTGAATGCTTGCATCCACTATCCGTACCCATCATCCTCCACATAGCCCCAAACCATATCCTTCATCCACTTCCCTACGCCGTGAAGATCGGGCCACCCCGTGTGTCTCACATCAGTTGGTATCATAGCCCTGGTCGACACGGTAAGAATCTATCCCTTCATTTACTTTAATTTTTTCCATTACCCTCCTTATCTTTCCATATTATTCACCCATTAAACAAAAAAATCCCTTTTCTTGAAAGCCTCCCGAATTGGCCTAGTTTGTGCAAGCTTGGATTATTATTAATTGAGCCAAATTTTTATTCATCTTCTTTCCACATTTAATTCTATATATGTGATTTGTATCCGGAAAAAAAACAAATTCTCTCAACTCATCATTTTATGCTTTTCAAAATTAAGCACACCCTTTATTTGAGATATTTCGAGAGAAAAAAAGTTTTACTCTCCATTTAATCATCTTGTTCTTTAAAACTCCAAGCACAACACTTTTGAGGATAATTGACCCAAAAAAGTGGATACAATTACTCCTTTCTGCATTACCTTATTAGCACTTTCCATTTCTATATATCACTTTTTCCAATATTTTACTTCATCCCCATTTTTATTTGGATCATACTGTTATTCATTTATCTTATCTTTCACAATTGGGAAAAACCAAAATACCACATTTCTACCCCCTTTTCCACCCACCCTTTATCCATTTTATACCCTCTTTTCATCCTTTATCCTTTACCAATCAAGCGGGTTGTGTTAAACTAGCCCCTGACACAATCTTGATTGGGGAAGGATTTGTGGTAAGTGATCACCCAAAACAAGGTATTATATTTCATAAGATCTTGGGATTTAAATTAGTTATTGATAGTGGAGATAAATAAGCAAAAAAAATCTTGTGTGTGTGAGTGTTTGAATCTTGTTGTGTGCATGTGTGTGTGTACATCTTGTGTGTGTGAGTGTGTATATCTTGCGTGTGTGAGTGTGTATCCTTGTGTGTGTGAGTGTGTACATATTGTGTGTGTGTGTGTGTGTGTGCATCTTGCGTGTGTGAGTGAGTATCATTGTGTGTGTTCCCCCCCCCCCCGGTGTGTGTTTGTGTTTGTGTAATATATTATGGCAGAAGATCATGGGAAGAAAATTGTTCATGATAGTGATAAAGGAAGCCAAAGTAGATCCCCCGTACCGGAAGCTTCACCACTCCAAATGTAAGCTTTGTTGAGCCATTTCGAGAAGCTTCTTGATCGAAAGTTTGAGGTGCTGCATGAGAGGATTGATAACCTAGAGAATCAACCAATCCCAAGGATGCTCCATGATAACCTGCAACGAGCTCCAGCACCCCGTCGCCCCCACATCATGGAGGAGGAGATGGAAAATCTGGATGGTGATTTTGCGGATGTCCCACAAAGGAGGAGGTTGTACCAACAACCTAGATGAGGACAAAGGAGACAATAAGATGATGACATACTTGGTGGGATCAAGGTGAAGGTCCCTTATTTTCAATGGAATAGCGATCTGGAAGCATGCTTGGAGTGGGAAATGCAGATCGAGCAGGTGTTTTCATGCCATACCTATTCCAAGTAGAAAAAGGTAAAACTTGCAGCCATTGAATTCATTGATTATGCATTAATATAGTGGGATAAAGTTCAAAAGAAGAGGGTTAGATATGGTGGATGTCCCATCAACACTTGGGAAGACATGAAGTTTGCCATGCGGAAGCGGTTTGTTCCCACACATTACCATAGAGATCTCCACAACAAACTTCAACACCTCACCCAAGGGAGTAAGAGTGTAGAAGACTACTACAAAGATATGCAAATTTCCATGATTCATGCAAATGTTGAGGATGATCTGGAGGCAACCATGGCATGGTTTTTACATGGGCTCAATCGGGAGATTTCTGATCAAGTGGAGATGTATCGCCATGTGGAAATACAAGATATGATCCACCAAGCCACCAAGGTTGAGAAACAAATCAAAAGGAGGAGAAACATGTGGAAAACCACTACCCCTTTCACACTATGGAGAAATCCGAGGAAGAATATTGGAGAACCATCAAAGGAAAAGAGGTGGTTCACCACAAAAGTGACAAGGTAATTCTTCCACTTAAGAACCCTACTTTTGAGGCTAACCAAACCAGAAATAGGGATATTCAGTGTTTCAAATGTCAAGTAAGGGGTCACATTGCTAGTGAGTAACCAAACTGGTGCACCATGACCATCAACAAGTATGGAGAATGGGAGACCGTTGGAGAGAGCTTAGAAGAAGAGGATGAAGAATCTCCAGAAATTGATAATAGGGAATTTGCAGAAGACGGTGAGATTTTTGTCACTAAGAGAGTTTTAAGTGCACAAATGACTGTTGGTGGAAAGGAACAGTGAGAGAAACTTTTCCATATGTGATGCAAGATCAATGGGAAGGTATGTAGTGTTATTTTTTATGGAGGAAGCTATAGTAATGTTGCGAGCACCGAGTTAGTAGAGAAGTTGGGACTTCCTACTTTGAAGCATCAATATCCATATCAGCTTCAGTGGTTGAATGATTGCAGGGAGTTGAAGGTTACCAAGCAAGTGAAGGTACTGTTCACTATCAAGAAGTACAAAGATGAGGTCTTGTGTGATGTTGTTACTATGAAGGCATTCCATTTTTTGTTGGGATGACCATGGCAGTATGATCGGCGTGTTACCCATGACGGTTTATTGAATCTTCATTATTTTGTACTCCGAGGGGAACCTAGTACCCTCAACCCCATGTCCCCCAAGAAAATTTTGGAAGATCACATTTTGAGAAAAAATAAAAAAAAGAGTGATGAGGAAAAAAAGAGAGAAAATGAAAAAGGAGAGAATAAAGGAAAAAATAGAAAATGAGAGAAGAAAAGAAATGGAGAGCAAAGAAAAATCAAGTTGGAAAAATAATTTGAGAGAAGAGAAAAGTGTGATGTTGGAAAAAAAGAGTGAGGTTAAGGAAGATTTGATTTCTCAGAAGAACCTTCTAGTACTTATGTACAATGAGGTGATGTTGAACACTAACAACTTAACTTCTTCATTGTCAACTATTGTGAAATCTTTGCCACATGTGTATGATGGAGTCATTCTTGAGGAGGCACAACCTTGTATGCTTCCTAATAGAGAGAGAAAATTAATTCAAGGATCCATTAATGGAATCATGGTTCTAAAGGATTGGAAGGAGTTTCTACCTCATGCAGAGTCATCTTACAAATGGGGAGATCACTCTATAACTCAATTTTTTCCATCTGGAACTATTTTTGGATTTTTTTCCTCCCTACTCCTATTGATCAAGTTACATTTCCTTTGTAGGAAAGTAGAAATATGGAAGGAAAACAACATGTTAACCAACAACATGAGAAATCAAAGAAGTTGGATAAGCTTCAAAATAAATGGAAGTCAAAGATAAAGATACATGAAGATGGGCCAAACTTGGTGCTTCATATGATTGATTATAAGATCGCATTTCAAGGTGAGTATAAAGTTATTTTTAAAGTCAATGTTTATAATCTTTCCTCGTATATGGATGCAGATGAGGAAGAGTCAAGGAAAACTCCTTTTTAAGAGGGGGAGGATGATATGAAACTAGTAGATGACATTGAATTGATGTCAGGTGCAAAGTTGGATTTGCAAGGCCCAATGATGCAAGGAAGATTAAACAAACTACAAGTGGCAATAGAAGCCCATCTCCTTGCATTAAAAGGCCCAAACCTAAGGTACGTGCATGGAAGTGGAAATGGGCTTATTATCACTCTTATTTAATCCCAAAGGATATTTTTAAAGCCCAAGACACATTTTTGTATGAATTTTGGAAGCCTTGCCCACATGGAGATTCTAGAATGGCATCTTTGGACACCAAAGTCAAAACCGGTGGGCAATGCACTCAAAGTCAAGTCCGGTGGGCTATGTTGGAAAGTTGTGTGCTAATTTTACAAAAGTCTTTGTTGGAATTTATCCATTTGACTTTTAAGTGGACAAGGTAGGTTTAGCCTTTATGACTTTAGGGTATTAGACCCTTTACCATTGTATCACCTCCTTGGTTATAAATAGCCACCCCATGGCATTGTATTTTCATCCAAGAATTAATTGAGAGCTTATGCTTTATTTCTCTCTGTTGTGTGAGGATTATCCCTGATTTTTTCCCTTTTCTCTTGTTCATTCTTTCCTTGTCAATATACAAGTTAGATTGGTGATCCAAGATCACAAAGCCTCCAATTTTGTGCCTCAACCCAGGTGCGTTGTTGTGTGGATTGGCTATCACATCCCCATTTGAGTGTGCTGTCTAAGTAGTAGGTCGTGCTCTTTATAGCGTTGATTGACTGCTTTGATCCACTATCCGTACCCATCATCCGCCACATATCCCCAAACCAAATCCTTCATCTGCTGCCCTACGCCGTGAAGATCGGGCCACCCCGTGCGTCTCACATCAATAGGGCATTGTTTTCTATGGTTTATTTTCCCCATTTAATTATCCCATGAGGAACGTAAATCAAATTAACTTATAGATTGATTCATGTGTAAATCATGCTATGGGTGAGGGTTTATTTACCTAGGTTTTGGGGAAATTATTAGTTATTATTTATGTTTCCCTTAATTCATCATTCTAATTGAAATTAATTTAGTCCAGCCTAAAAAATAGTTGAGTTTTGTACCTTATTTTGTGATTTTTTTTCTTTTCTATTTATTTTTTTGTATGATTCATCATCAGTATTTTCTTAGATGGTGATTTGACCAATGTCTGATTTTCAATCCTTACACAACTATTCTTCGAAGTAATGGATCAATACTGTAGGTTCGGGTTCACAATCAAAGGATTGATTGAGGTATAAAGATTATTAAAGGGGATTGAGGAGGATCAATATTGGATTGGGGACTCTCGTTTGTAGTATTATGTGCAACATGCAGTGTGGTGAAATGGGAACCAATTTTTGATCAGTTTCGATGGTCATAATCTAGCCACCGGTAGTGAGGTAGGCACAGTTAACTAGATCCATGATCATTGGTGAGAATCATGTTTGGATCTAAGGAAAACGTAATGGGATAAGATGTGTAGAACAACCTAAAATTTTAGGTAAATTCCTGAATACATTGTGTGTAGTACTAATAACATACATAGTGTAGTCCCCCCCCCCTCTATAGCACTAGGGTTTACACATAGAGGAAAAAATCACATGTCATGTGGTCCCTACCACACACCATGTGACTTGGTGAAAGAGGACCTGTGTGTACCCACGAGGGTACACAAAAATAGACACATCTAGAAATGTGGGAAAGGGTAGAATACATAGGCATGACCCAATACATAGACATGATCAAGTACATGAGCATGACCACAATATATGAGCATGGACAAATGTACACTAGAACATGCAGGCATCATGTTAGGTGTTGGACTGACCTCTACATACTATGTACCCCTAAAGGATATGACATGTATATGGAGTTTTATATGTCATGTGTGATGGAAAGAAATGGGCATACTCAAGACATAAGTGACATGTCAATTACCCCCCATTACACACCATATACTTATTTTAGGAGAAGTTGAGGACCTCTATCTATTCAGTATAGACTATTTTTAGTTGAATGTGGTCCCTTGGTCCATCCCAATGAGGGTACAACATGGAATTAAATCCTTGGAATAATATTTTGAACCCATATGTGGGTTCTATTTTTGATAGAGTTTATGTTATCCCTTTATGGGGCTTGGTGTAAGATCCATTGTCATATCTTCTTCCCTATGTAGGTTTCATGGTATTAGTTTGACCACCATGCATGCGGAATTGATACCCTATATATTTGATTGGACTAGTAGGGTTTGTGGTGTCCCTCAGTGATCTTGGGTGGGATCCCCTACCTAGATGTTAATATCTTCAAGGTTCCAGCAAGTAATACCTTTGTGAGGTCTGATGAGCCCAACCTTTTGGATGAGTTCCATCAGTGATAGCATGGCTCATAGAGTAGATTCTCTTGGATGAGTGATAACTTAGAGCCTTGAACATAATATTTTGGCTAGAAGTATGGTTGATACATCTTTGATACTTGGAGTATGTTATGAGAATATTTGGGTTTGGTTATCATTATGTACCATATATTGATTGACATGACTATATATTGATGATATTACTACTCTTTATTCCTTATATTTAGTTATTTTCAGGTGTCCTGCTGGTTATTGTTATACTCACTCCTACATGGGATCTGTCTACATGTCTCATGTTTTATGCATAACAAGCCTTTTGAAAGAATCCTAGGAGGAATAAGAGTAGGTGGAGCATATCTTTGGGATATAAAAACCAGGGTTTATACTAGTGTTTCATTTGACATTAGTCCACTCCTCTTAAGTAGGTTAGACTTTATTTACAGTTTTAGTGGAATTGTATTTGGACCTTATGCTTTTCATTAATTTTTCACACTCTGATGTGGGATAAATGTTATTCATACATTATGGTATTAGTTGTACTTTACCTTTCATAATTGTATGGTATTATAGATGTGTGTGTGTTCATATCTGTACCTTAGGATAATGCCTCCCATATGTGTGATATTTCTAATCAGCACTAGTGGCATCCCATGACCTATTAGAGGTTGTCTTGGGATTTTCATGCTCATCTTATCACCAGCTAGGTGATCCCTAGTGGATCGGGTCATGTAAATAAAAACTTGGGGTGTTTCATTCTACCCCTTTATAATAATTTTTACCTCAAAATTATATCACTTCAATAAAAACAACTTAGGATACTTACACTTCATCACATACTTGGGTTCCCACGTAGCTTCCTCAAATTTATGGTTTCTCCATAAAACATTTTATAGGTGAGTAGTCTTTTTATACAGAACTTTAACTCTTTGAGCCAAAATATACATCAATTATTCCTTATAAGATAGATCATGCTCTAGGGGAACAACCTTTGAGTTCAGTTTATATGAAGGATCAGGTATGCATTTCTTAAAAATAAATACATGAAACACATCATGAACTTGAGAGATGTTCAATGGAGGTTCTAGTAGATAATATACCATCCCCACTAGATTAAAAATCTTAAATAATAATATATATAAGGCTCATATTTTCATTATTTATAAATATCATAAAATTATTCTATGGATAAATTCATAGAAATATCTTCTCACCAATTTCATATTTCATATTTTTCTGAAAATTATCAGCATAACTCTTTTATGGACTCTGAGATTATTTAATGTATTTTTGAATGGCTCTAACCTTATATTATATTTCCTCAGCTAGATTATGTCCCAATATATTTCATTATTCAACTTCATCCTGACAAGTTAGAGTTATGAACTTCCTTTCATATAGTTTTTTATATGGATCCATCTAAATTCTTGAGTGAAATCAATTGTTATAAGAAAACATGACCAAAGGAAGGTTTTGTTCCCAACCACCTTTAAAATATATAAAATATTCTTTAAACATATATTTTAGGGTTTGAATGATCCTATAATACTATTCATCTATCTGGGGATGATATTTAGTGCTAAATTTCAAGTTCATATTAAAATATTTCTAAAGACTTCTCCAGAACTTTGAGGTAAACCTCGAATCTTGGTCAGATACAATAGAATGTGGTATTATATGAAACCTTACCACTTCCTTGATTTATATACTGGAAAGATGATCAAGAGATAAATATTATTTTATTGTAATGGAACATGTTTACTTCATAAGGTGATCAACTATAACCCAAATAGAAGTATGACCTTTATATGTTTTCAGGATTTTGATAATGAAATCAGTGATGATTTTTTCTGATTTTTATTCTTGTATGGGTAATGGTTGTAACATCACCTTAGACTTATGTCTCTTATGCTTAAATTATTTACATACTAGAAATCAAGATATATACAATGAAATATCCCTTTTCATGTTTTCCAACAAGAAATACTCATTCATGTATCTATACATCTTTATAATTACAAGATGAATAGAGAATGGTGAACTATGAGCTTCATAGAGTAGATCATTATTCAAATCTAATATTTATGGGACACATAATTAGTTCCTAAACATTATCCTTCCATCACAATCAAGGTTGAACTCGGGAATACTTTCACCTTCTTTTATAGGTATACATCTTACTTCTCTAACTCTTTAATATTTACATGGATAGATGGTTGGGCACACATTTGAAAAAGATAAGATTTATCCCCTTCCTTCAAGATTTCAAGGTATATACTTTTCAAATCCATAAATATTGGATATTTTTTATCATCGCCATAGATAATCTAGAATAATTCTTTCGACTCAAAGAATCAACCAATTTTTTTTGATTTCTCAGGGAGGTATTGAGTAGTCATAATATTTAATCAATTTAATCCATCTTCTATGGAACATATTTAACTATTTGTGGGTAAATATATACTTTAAAATTTTATGATCAACATATATGTAACATCTTTCTCTATAATGATAATTCCTCTATATATTTAATATAAATATTATTATTGTTAACTTTAATTCATGGGTTGATTAATTATTCTCATGAACCTTTTATTTGTGAGGGGTATAAGTTATCACTATGTCATTATGCATAAGAACACATCTTAGTCCCTTCTTAGATGCATCAATATAAATCACAAACTCTTTTCCACTTCAATGTAGTGTGAGTACAGGTGCACTAACCAACCTTATCTTCTACTCCTTGAGATTTTATTCACAATATTGATCAATCCAAAGGAACTTAACTCCCTTATGTGTTAACTTGGTGAGTGCATTAGACAACCAAAAGAAATTCTTCCCAAAGCATTGATAATATTCATCCAATCCAAGAAAACTAAGGATCTTAGTCAAAATGGGTGGCCTGGTCAAATGTTCAATGAATTTCATCTTAGAAGGATCTACTGATATACCCTCACTTGTGATCAGGAGTCCCAATATTGATACTTTATATAACCAAAATTTACACTTACTAAATTTTTCATACAATTTATCCGTCCTTAGGGTATTTAAAACAATTCTAAAGTTATCTTCATGTTCTTCCTTACTCTTGGAGTAGAAAACAATATCATCTACAAATTATACCACAAATTGATTAAGGAAATATTAAAGACTATATTAATTAAATCCATGAAGATAGTCTAGGAATTAGTAAGTCCAAATGGAATCACTATAAATTCATAGTATTCATACCTAGTATGAAAGGTTGACTTAGGTATGTATTTAATTTTTACCCTCAATTAATGGTATCCAAAATGAAGGTAAATCTTTGAGAAGTATTTATCTCCTCATGGTTGATTATACAAATCATAAATATGGTGTAGAGGTTACTTATTACTGATCATGATTTTGTTAAGTTCTTGATAATCAATATTGAGTCGCATTGATCTATCTTTATTATTAATAAAAGAATAAGTGAACCCTATGGTTACACACTTGGATGAATAAATCCCATATATATTCTCCTAGATTTTCTTCTTTAATTCCTATAACATAATCAAATTTATTATATATAGATTCTTTAAAATAGGTATATCACCACGTATGATTTCTATTGAAAACTCAAATTCATGAATCGAGGGAAGATTGAGAAATTATTCCAAAAATACATTAGAATAATCCTGAAAAATATGTATATCTTTGATGTTGATTTTCTCCCCAACCATTTGAGATAAATAACAATCATGAATAGGTATTACAACCAATACAATAAGAGTAATTCCCATTAGAATTTTATATTCATCCTCACTCTAAAAGATGGGTATAGGTTGATTCAAAATATCAAATGTGACTTTCTTTACATGGAAACTGATATCGGGTCTATATAGAGAGATCCAATCCATTCCCAAAATAACCTCAAATTCCACTAAAGGATAAATAATAATATTTTTATATGGTATATTATTACAAAATTCAATACAATACCTCTAACTCTATAGTATAGGATAAGTGTTCTTTAACCATCATGATCCAATTTAGTGATCAACATAGCATAAAACCTTCCATAGTCAAGGAGTTATCCAATAGATTAGGGAATTTACTTGGATAATTCCAAAATCCCCCACAAATAATACATTGAACTATTAGTGGTACTTTAGGATAAACTTCATTTCCATCCATTGAAATTTTTATTTTCATTAACAATTAGTTTCTTTATTCCCATATTTTTCATAGATAAAACATCTTCCCATTACTTTGAGATATTTCACTGGGTGATTCTTCCCATATTCTCAACATATAGGAAGTTGAATATTCTTTCCTTTATGGTCTTCATCAACTGAACTCCCATCTATTTTTCTCTTATTATGTTTGTTAGAAAACTCATCCAAGATGATATTTTTAATCGTATATCAATATAGCTGGTTAGGAATAATAATAATGTTTCGCATTCCATCTCCCATTTCATTTGGTATTTCACAAGTAAGGTCATTCAATTGGCCATCACATTTTTTTTCACATGATTTCTTTTGGTTCTGAACATTGAATAAAACTAAAAATATTAGTTTGAGAAACAATAATCATAGTAATAAATCATATAATCATGAAAAATCATTCATATGATGTCTAAATCATGAAACCTTATTTTTAATCTATGAAACCTTAGGTTTAAAATAGGTCATCCATGGCCATTATCTATTCAAATCCTTCATAAAGGTTTATAAATAAAATGTGAATAAACCTAATAATATCCCTCAGGAGTGTCTATATATGTGTGAATTATTAGTCCCCCTTATGATGAACTGTTGATGATCGAGTTCATACCCAATACAACTCTTTTATAGTTGTTACCCATAGGTGAATTTGTGCCAAATCTATATCCACTTGTTAGTATATAGATAGGGATGTATCTTCTAGAAAAATCATACACTTTTATTTACCATAAATTACGATGTTATCCTATATTTAGGCTTATCCTAAGGGTTCTCACTAAATATTTATAATTATAATCTCTAAAAATAACTAAATTTTTCCTATGATATAAACTAATGTGATCCAAACATTACATACATATATATTTCATCATTTTATATGAATATTAAATACATTTATCAATAATACATGCCCTGAGACCATAAAGTTTTAGTGTCTTTGGAGACTAGATATATAATAAACTTATTTCATAAAATATCTTCAACATATCCTAAAAGTTTATTCTCTCATAGTACCCTTCTTAGACATTTATTACTTAATACCTTTCTTCATAACCTAGGGAAATGTAAACATAATAAAGGGTGAGCTCTGATGCTTGGTAAGGGTAAACATAGGAGATATCAATCAATGATCATAATTGAGCATAAGTATAAAGTTATGAGAACAAGATCATAATTTAAGAAAGTTATACCATATTAGTCAAAGATATTTATTCATTAATCATGGAATAAGGTTTTTTTATACCAAAATACATAATTCATAAGAGTGTAAAATCATCAATAATCAATCATGAGCCATGAGAACATATAACAATCTTAAGAAATAAGTTTTTTGCATACATATAAGCATATAAAATCATTTCATTGGTCAGGGCTCACTCTCAAGACTATCATAGTGTATTTAATTCACTCATTATTACATAATTTAATTAGTTAATATATACTCCCAAGGATATATTATTAGATAGATTCCCTTAATGAACTAGGTTTACTCCTAATTTCAGTCCATATTATCTCATGAGATATCATTCTTTACCCAATGAATTAGAGGGATATATAATTTTAGGTACACCCATAAAAAATGAAAACCATATATATGTGTTCCATAAGATCATAAAGCATTCATCATATCATAACCCATGTAAAGGAAATGGTTTTCATAAACATTCCATAATTTCATTGTAGCATAGCCTATGGAAAATAAATGGGATTCATAAATATTTCATCGTAACTTGATTAACCTACAGGAAAGAAATGAGTTTTATAGAATAATCCTTAAATAATCATCATTATAAGTTATCTAGAGAAATAAATTGGATGTTATAATAATATCACAACCCTAGTGAAGCATAAAAATCCTTGAAGGATTTTTACATAGATGAAAAATTCCTCTAAAGGATCATTTGAACATTTCTTTGAAAAAAGAAAAATATATTACTCTTTTGGAATATTTAAAAGCTAAAAATTCCCAAAATATTGAGAAAAATATTTTATTTGAAACTAACCATGGAAAATTATAAAAAAATATTCAAATAAAATAATATTCATGACTACTATAAAATATGTTCATACCGTAAATATTAAGAGATAACATTCTTTTCACACTTTTGTAAGAAGTCAAAAATGACTTATTCCGAATTTTTTTTAAATATTCCATTTAAAAAATTGTAAATAAAATAAAAGGTAGGGAAAGTTAACTTTTTAAAATATTTCAAGTATAGGTAAAAATGTCCATAAGATAATTTTGAAGAGCATGGACATGGAATAAAAAGTTCATTGACCAAAGAGAAAATAAGGTTGGCTTTTCTTTAGAAATATTTTATCAGTAATTTTAAATAAAAAAGAGAGTAAAATGGTGATAATAATTGAAATTATAGGAATAAATAGGGGAGAATAAAATATATTGGATTTAAAGGATAATATTTAAATAATTTCCCTCAATGGAAATTTATCTTAGGCGGTCCCAAAAAGTAATAAGATTGTAACATAAACTCATACCTCAAGTCTCATCTTGCTTCATATGCATTCAAAACTCTTTTATAATAAATATAAATTTATTATGATTATATTTTTTAACCATATTCATATATAACTTACTATTTATCATTCCTTTATAATTTATAATTATCCCTTTATTAACAATTTCTTCATTAAAATGAACATTCAGGTGAAAACTTATTTGTTTTCCATGCATGTTACGGTTCGATGGTTCGGATACTTGAACCTTGGTCATGTTTTCATCATCTAAAAAATATTAATAATTAAATAAGTATCATATTTTTTAATTATATGTACTTTTATAACCATTCATATAAATCAGTGATGAAAAATGAATTACATTACTTTGTGGAGAAGGTAGTCTGTACGTACGCACGAGTGATGTTTTCACTTTTCAATAGATGGAAAAAAAATAAATCTAAATAATAATTCTCCATTTAAAAATAATAATTATATCATATATATTCATTAAATATATCCTTCTGACCATCCATGTAAAGAGGAAATGAAAAACGAATCACATCACTTCATGGAGGGGGCAGCCCACACGCATGCATGAGCGACATTATCATTTTCTAATTGATTGGAAGGAGATTGAAAAATGGTTTTCTCATAATCATAATAAAATATCAATATATTTATGATAATGGATTAATTAGTTTAGAATGGATATAATATATTTATAAGAAGTATAAGAAAAATAAATTTTGAAAGAGTCAGGTAAGACGATAACCTCTACTTCGAGATACCTCCTTTGGATTATGCCTTATGCCTTATTAGGATGGTCTTATGGTAATACCATGAGATCAAAAATGAATATATGTAATTTATGAAGGTTTTTTGGTCAGTATTATCCAATCTAGAGTGATCAAATTTTATGAATAAGGTAAGATAAGAGGTTTCCTTTTATAAGTGAGGGGATGGACACACATGGAATTACTTAAAAGATTTAAATAATATAAAGTCACTTTCTTATGAAAGTGGCACAAAATGGGCAATACTTCAAAGGTAAGATAATATAAACTTTAAATATCTTTAAATAATGATATTTATATAATTTTAAGTGGAATTTTACCCATATATCTTTGTTTAACCCCCAAGTAAATATATTTTAACCATAGCAGTGGTAATAAATTTTTACAATTTTTAAGTTTCAGAAATTAATTTTAAAATAAATGTGTAAAACGCAATGAAAATCATTTTTAGACAAATGTTTTTTTAAGCATAAAACTAATTTTACTTTCATTCCCTGCCTAGTAAAAACTATTAGATGAGTGTTAAAATATTTTATTCAATATATATTCTATAAAATTTCATTAACATAATTAATAAATAATTATCTATTTAATTTATTTAGATAAAATCAAATTATGCGCACATAAAAATAGTTTTCTAAAAAATAACTCTTTTACCTTAAAATGATTTTATTTTCATCTCTAACCAATTGATAATTAATGAATTAATTTTATACATGAGTAAATAGTATTTTTATAAGTTAAATAATCAAAATTAATTTTTTAAATAATATAAATTAACCATTGAATAAATCATCCATGATAAAAAAAATTCTTTTAAAAAAATATTTCAAAATAGTTCTTTAGGATCAATAATATTTCCTAAGTGAATTAAAAATTATTTTTAATAATTATATTCCATTTAAATACCATATAATGTGATTCATTTACAATGTATAAACATTATTCACATAAGTTCAATGTTGTGTGTAAATCAAGATATTGAACACTTCAAATTTATTAAAGTGAAATATATAATAAAATCTCAAGGTGTTATAAAATATGTACCCCTATAGCCATGGTACTGCTCGACCATGACTATATGACTTCCCACGCCAACATGAGAAATGTTTTTACCATGGTAAGGGTATAGGAAAATATCTATGATCATAGTAGGGTCCCCAATTGTGATGATAAGGTCTCAGGGAATGCCAATGTCCATGGTCAGAGGCCTAACCATGATCATAGGTTCTATAGGGAGCCCTATGGCCATGATCAAGCCCTTGAACATGATCATAGGGTGGCCTATATCCATGGGAAGGCCTACTCATAGCTACAGTTTGGTGAAAAATTAATATTATAATTAATTATTAATTTCATAATAAAAAAATTATATTTTTTATAGATATATTTATATAAATAAATGTTATATATATATATATAATAGAAGTGTTGGTAGAGTAGTGAATTTATTTGGATTATATAATGGGATTTGGGGTTTAAATGTCATTGTATTTTTTTATCTTATATCCATGTGGATATAGACATGGGTTATAGCCATGGTTTCACCTGTGGCCATAGCCTAGTAATCCATTATAGTGTCAATAGCCTCCAAGAGCACTATTAGTATAGTCTTAGCCTACAAACATGATCATTGGGTTTATAGACATGATCTTCACCCATGGATATATCTTATATTTCTAGTAGTAATATTTGAAAAAAATAGTGTTACAAATTATAAATAGTTTAGAAATAACTTAAATTAATTATTAAAATATTTTCAACTATAAACTTTGACTATTCTATAATATATTTTATCTTTTTCATTATCGAGGACCTTTTCCATTTTTTAGGTCTAGTTAGGGGTGATGAGAAATATCTATGGATCCTGAATACTTGACTCTCATTTTTTCAAATTTTTTAGACATCATTTTTTATTTGAGTAACAGATTCCCTTCATGAGATAAAGTATGATGGTATACATTCTTCTCTTTTATATCATGATGATATCTCCTCATTTGTGGTTAATTAAAGGAAAAATCATAAGTATGATCATTTTTTGTGATTATACAAAAAATCACTTCAAAAAGTTTACATTGCACTTAACAAAAATGATTTCTTCTATCTACTTTTAGAAAACTTCCTTTATATACCATTATCTAAAAACCCATATATTTCATATAGATTTACACTTTTTTTTCTCCAAAAAATGAAATCTACAGTAAGTGTTGATTTAAAATCCCTCCATCTCATTACAGAAAATGATAAAAATTTCCTCCTAACTTCTTTAGTGTTAGGTAAATCATATGTCATCTGATGTGGGGAAAAATAATCTATATTACTAAAAAAAGTAATGATAAATATAATAATAAAAAAATGGGCTTATGAAAATTGTCTCCCATAACCAATATAGTTTCATCTGGTTAATACTTCTCTAATCAAAAATCAAAATGATTATTTTTGTTCCCAATCTTTAATACCCATAAATCTCCTAAATTACTTCAAATTTAGACCTGTAGAATTACTATTACCATCATAATTGATAGATTTCATATTCTACTTACTAAGAGTAAGTGATAATTTAGACAAATGTGTACAATCACATTTACCAACCCTTGATGCCTTATTTTTTCCTATAAAAGTAGGAGGTGCCTATCTTGAGGAATGAGGAGGCTCCTCAACAAAAGTGTGCAGAGGTTCCTCCTTAGAAGATTGGGATGACTCAACTGTTTGATCTGAAATAATCCTATAAATCAAATTAACAAAAAATTAATAAAATAATATAAAAATATAATTATTATATATATAATTTTAAAATAATTAAAAAATAATTCAAAAAAAACTAAACTAAACTAAACTAAACACACTTTTTATAATATTCATTAAATTAGTTAAATAAAATGTAAAAAAAATACTGAAAATATTTATGATAAATTAAATAATATAAATAGGATAAAATAAAACTTAATTAATTTTAAAATGATAAAAATGTCATAAAAATAATATTTATATGTAATCCGTTTTCAAGTAATAAACAAAAAATTTATTATATTTGTTAAAATATGTGACACAAATAAACAATATAATTAGAAATAATATATCTCAAATTTTGAAAAATTTAAAAAATTAAACAAGAAATAAATATATAATACCTATAATATTATGATATTAATAAAGGATTTTTTTCCCATATTACTTCTTAATGATCATTTTGTATGTCACAAACCATGTCTATGGTAAAATCATCAATATCCTTTGATAATATTTCCATGGAAGTCGGGATCTCACAAAATTTATCATCATTGTTAAATTTTGTATCACCAAAGTACTTTTTTTTTAAATTTATAACAAATACACATTTGATGGATCAAAAACATAGAAATATTTTTGAATCTATTTCTATAAGAAAAGGGTCATCTGTGTATTCTGGTATATTCTAGTCTGCTAGTGTCATTCTGAATTCATCATGTTTAATATTACTAATACCGAAAACCTATTTAAATTTGAGAAAAGTAACTCAAAATTTAATGTAATAAATCTACCATATATCATTTAGTACTCACATATATTTCTCTTTTCGATAAAGTTGCTTTAACACATTAATATGGTATGTTATATATAACTGAGCATCATCTATGTTATTCATGATGTATAAATATGTATGCATTATTTTTTCAATGATGATCAACTTTATTTTAAAGTCATGGATCCACTTTCCCGTAAAACTAACCCATTCATGGAAATATGTAGGCAAACTAAAATTTTAAACTATAGATAAATAGTATGTACAAAACTTTTCCATACCCTTAGAAATATACTTTTCAACAATAGAGTCTTTTGGTCAATGTGTATTTTAAAAATACCCCTTCAATATCTTTATATACCTTTCAAAAGGATACACCCAAAGTAAGTATAAAAGACCATAAATCTTAATTTCTTACAAAAAATGAACCATTAAATGTACCAGGATATCAAAAAATATGGTGAAAAGTACATTTCTAGTTTAAAAACAATGTCGACTACATCGTTCTCTAAATTTTTCAATAAATTCATATCCATCATTTTTTTATAAATAGAACTGAAAAGATAACACACCTTGATGATATTCGATATAAAAAGGATGGATAGTATTCCATGTAATGAAACTGATAGTATTTGTTTCATCATGACATAAAATTCATGATATTTCATGCCTATTAACTTAAAATATTTTAGTGACACAAAATTTTTTACATTTTAAAAATATCCCTAAGGAAATTTGATACCATGAAGGCATTGTAAAAAAACTGATTTTCTCCCTCCTGTATAATGTATCATAAGTCAGAGTAAAGTATGTTAATTTTAATTTAGGACTGGGAGTTAACTCCAAATGTATTCTTATTGATATAAATTCTAATATTTTATTCAAAACATCCTTATTCTTCCATTTAGTATATAACAATGTTCTAATCAAACTTTCATAGATATTATCCTCAATATGAATCACAATAATGTTATATTTGACCTAATGATAACTCTAATATGGAAGCTCAAAAAATATTGATTGTTTCTTATATATATTTTTATCATTACTAAATCTTTGTGTCATTTAAAATGTGTCAGAAATGTTTTTCACTCTCTCAAAATACTAATTTGTTCAAAAAAGGATTTGGAGTAAAATTAAATTCCTATGAGTTGTTGAATTTCTTTTTTAATCTTCGATAAGATGATCCATAGACAAAAAAACCTTTGATGAAATATGTACACTGTTTTTCTCCCATGTTATAGTTGATAACATAAATTCTATTCATCACATATTTGAAAAGATATAGGCCCCATAATAATGTATCTAGAAAAAAATTTATATATAGGGAATTCATTTATAGTTAAGATAATCATTTCATGTAATTGAAAATATTTCATTTTATAATAATTATACACTTGGATAAATTTATCCCATAAGAATTTTAAATAATAAATTAATGGTGAAAACTAAACATCAATATAATTTATAGTCTATTTTGATCTAAAAATTATTAAATTTAACATGAAATATTTTTACTTTATACAAAATTTAGGAGATAAATTATAAATTACCAGCAAAATAAGAAATTAATTATTTTTTATACTAAGGATCCAATATAGATCCATCCTATATATGAATAGTTTAACTATGAGATTTTTAACTTCATTTCTAAATATAGGAAATTATTGATCGATTTTCCTCCTTTTATGATAAATTAGTTGGATAATGTAATTTTTCATCATATATTCACTCATATGCATGTCATCTTGACCTTTTTTCATCATTTGAATTTGAAATTAAATGTTTAAAACCAGTAATTGTATAAATATACAAAATTAACATAATATTATTCTTGATACTTAGTGTGATAGAAAAATCAATCTATGATTTTTATTTCAAATTATACCATGATGTCCTACAATTAAGACACTCTGATAGACCTTTGTATTCCTTTCTATATAACTCACAATTATTGGGATAAATTTTTATCTTATTATATATGAACCCCATTAAGAATAATATTTTTTCATTATAATTTGAATATGGCGTATCATTATTTTCAACAGGTATGTCTTTTAATAGTTGTATCAGTTCTGTAAAACACTTATCACTCCACTCATTCTTGACTTTCAAATTAACTAGTCTTAAAACTATTGACAAACCTATAAATTTCATAGAACCTACACATAATGGTTTTTCTGCATCACCATATAGGCACTCGATCATTGGTGTTTTCTCAATTTTTTCCACTTTAATATCATGAATCATTACTTCGATTTGATTAGAATTGTCACCTTGAAATATACATTATCATTAGATCTTGAATTCTATAAAATTTTATCATTCCAAATACAGGGATTGTAACATGGATTAAAACCATTGGAAATTAAATTATCTTAGATTTCTTTTCTTTTTATATTTCTCATATTTAAACATTTCATGTATGGATAGAAAAATAGATAGTTATTTTGAACATTCCATTTGGAAAATTACAAAAATACATCAAATCATTCCTCATATTCATCACTTATTCATCATGAATTAATCTAACTATGATTCATTATCACATATATGAAACTTTTAGTATTTAATATAAGTTATTTTATTTTGATATTGTAAATTCAAATTTACTTTTACAAATAAAATTATAAAATAAAATTTTTAAGAAATAAATAAATAATGACGATGATAGAAATAATTACAAAAACTAATATAAATAATAAATATATTATATTTTAAAAAAACATAAATACATTTATATGTTATTTTTCTCACTTTACTTTATCCATAATTAAAAATATGCTCATTATTAAAAAAACTACTCATTATTCAAAAATAACTCATAGATAAATGAAAACATTTTCCATTCAATGGTTATGATTATTTGATAAAGATTATATTATATATACATTTCAAATAAGAAAACTACAATGACCAAAATCAGAAAATCATTAAAAGGAACAAAAATAGTGAAATTTAGAGGAGTATCTAGATGTAAAAAAACTTTAAGAGTTGGACTTCAATATATTTCTAGGAAAAATATTTCAAAATAAAAACCAAATAAATGTGAAATTTTATCACGGTAAACTATAAGTCACAATCAGAGAATGCTGGAATTATAATTAATATCTAGTGATACAATTATCATTATTCTAAATACATAGAAATTACTTGAAGGAATATATTTAAAAACTGATAAAAACATCAAGAAAATAGAATAAATTACCTTTAAGAGAATCAAAATTAAAAAAAACAAAACAAGCACCGTAATTAATGAGAGATCATGACCAAGACGTATCATTATAAAGATAAGACTTCCTAACCTATAAATTTATCAACAGAAAATCTTTCTCAAAGAAAATAATGATAAAATATCATAATATTGGAATGAGAACAAATTTCAAAGCCTATAAATTTAACGTAACAAAAACACAAAAATAGACTCATTTCCTCCCATTGAAACCCCTAAAATTACCAATTACATCAAAATACTACAACTAACATAAATAAAATGGACCGTATAAAAAACCCTATAAACCAAAAAATTTATTCTCATGACACGATTCATCTGAACGGACTAGAAAAAAATCATCCAAGTAAAAAAAGAAAAATAATATAAAAGTAACAACATGATGGGAAGCGGATGATAGAAGAGAGTGATGGAATATGATCAAGAATGGAAGATAGAGGCTAAGGGTAGTGGTTGATAGTGTTTGAAAACATATGAAGTATATTGGTGGTTGGGATGATAGATGACATAAGGTTTAGGGTTTTTTTCATGAGAGAAAGTTGATTGGGGTTGAGTGATTAGATTTAAAAAATATCAGGCATGACATTTTAAATTTTTTTTAAAGATTTTTTACATCATTTCTTACTATAATCTATGCCTAAAATAATTTTTTTACATTTATTATATAATAACCAACATAATAAAACTTTTTCCAATCGTTTTTTTATCATTTATTTTATAACCAACATTATAATGGAATTGTTTTAAATAGTTTTTTACTAGTAGTGGGGGTTCTGTACAAATATATGTATATATACACACACATATATATTATAAGAAACACACACACACACACACACATATATATATATGTATATATATCCATTAATGGTGATAAAATATATATTTTTTTTTGGGTACCTGGTTTCGAAAAGAGAATAGTTGATTTCACTCAATTTTTAATATAGATCATGATTATAATATTTTTTAATCCAATGAACGTCATTGAAGGGGAGTTTTTATTATTTTAAATTATTATACACCATGATCATTATCGACATGGATTTCTGAAATTTTAATTACACATAATTTGATCATCACAGTGGCCTTTATTTGGTCATTTAAAGCTCCTGAGATGGTGAAATTGGTAAAAGAAGATTTATACATGAGTGTGGAAATGGGTGGTCTAATGACTTATGTGATGATCAAAATGCATGAGGAGACTTAGGTGGGACCATAGATCAAGGTTATAATTATAGTGACTTATATAGATCATTAATTAATTTTGATAAAAGTGTTTAATGATCTTATATGTGATGGAGAGTAACAATGAACTTTAATGGTTTTTATGAACCAAGGGTGATCATTGTGGGTTTTCAATGATTAATGTTATTATTATGACAATTTATGATGTGATATTTTTATTCTCCTCATATTGACAACATGGAAATATCCAATAGTATGACTTGATTTTGATATGGTCATGAGTTTGATCTTAACATCGTGATGATGCATGATTATGGTATTATGTGGTTTTGATGTGCAATCTACACTTGGAAGTTTTGCTGTGATAAAAAAACACACATTATGATATTTTTTATCTTTTTTATTCTATATTTAAAAGGTTATTATATTTAGAGTATGTTTCCTTATTATGTGGTGAATTATCCAAACATAACTATGACAGAATACTCGATTGTGATCAACATAATTTCAAGGTCTCATTGACCTACTTGTTTGAATATAGAGGATTGGCCAAGAGACTTGTAACCCCAAGACATAATTACGATTATGTCCAATCATTATACTTGTAACCCCTGACCTTATAACTAGTGTGATTTAAAATATGATGATGTTTATAATATGATGATTACATTGATGACATGGATAACATGATTTTTAATGGTGGTTCTAAGTATGTTATGATAATGACTTATGTTAGTGGATTGATTATGGGTGGGGAATTATGTCAGTTTTTTCTTATTGTATTTCTATGTTATTTAAATGATGGGTGTATTATTCTCTATATAGCTACAACTCAAGAGAAGTTTATTAGGTTTGACCCAACACACACTGATAAATTAAGATATTTTAATGTCCAATCATTATACTTAGTGCCTTTCCTTTCTACAGATGCAGTTATGATGTAAATATGTGGTTGAGATGATTATGAGGAGGGAATGAGTTTAATGTCCATTATGATGTGCCCATTTGGTTGATCTGGTCATGAGAAGGAGGTAATGAGTTTGATATTCTTTATGACATGAGATGTTGGTAAAATTAGTGACTAATTTAATGGGAGTTGGTTTCTAAGGTCTCTATTATATTTTCATGGTGTGTGTTATAGATATCTACCATTTTATTTGGTGAGTGATGTTTATGGTGAATCTAGGAAAAAATATTCTGATGAACTAGAATTATTGATAATTATACATAGACTACTAGAATGAAAGTGGATCACACATAGTATATGAGGAGACTTTAGGATAAGATATTTCACCAGTTGATTTTTGGCTTAATTTACCTCTAAGGGATTTTTTTTATGAGGATGTGATTATGCATTACGATTTTACTGATTTGATTACCATGCATGCACACTATTGATTTGGTTATATGTTATTAGGGGATTACTTGCTGATTATGTGGATATACTCACTCATAATTTTATATACAGGCTTGTAGGATTGTGCCAGTGAAGTTTTTAAGCGATATTATCTTGGAAACTAAGGTGGATATTAGGATATTGGTTTTTGGAGATTGGTTTGTGTAGTAATAAGGTATATGGGTGGTTTGGGTTTATAGTATTATTGATAGTATTTTTTCCTTATAAGTAGTAGAATTTTACTTTGGTTATATTGTATGACATTTATGTTGTTCCAAAACCAATGATCTAGAATGAGTTAATACCTAGAAACTACAAAGTTGGAAATATGAGATCTGAAAGGCTTGAAATCAATGAAAACATAAATCATTGTATCTGAAATAAGAATCTTCTCATCCTAGGAATACATTATAC
This sequence comes from Viscum album, assembly GCA_963277665.1. NCBI lineage: Eukaryota > Viridiplantae > Streptophyta > Magnoliopsida > Santalales > Viscaceae > Viscum > Viscum album. Next base: position 748,813,889 of record OY728132.1, on the reverse strand, counting down.
ACACACCTTATGTAAACTCTCATATCATACAACCAAAATAGAAGAAAAAAATGAAATAAAACATACAATAAATAACATAGGTATTTATTTTTTGAAACAATATTACTCCAAAAGAAACATATGAATTAAATAGAAGAGAAAAAAGAGAATATAATCACTCAAATTAGTTTTAAGTTCCCAAATATGGGTTCACTAACAAGAATAAATGGAACAAGACTTAACAATCCATCTAAAGAACATTCAAACAAAATCTTAATTTCAACAATGATGTGTATAGTTAAAATGACCCCACCAAACTATTTATAGATGACATCTAAAGTAGTGAATTGATTTATTTGGTTCCATAACCATTAAATATTTGTGTAAAACCCTACACTTAATCATGGACACCAATGGAAACTTGTTGATTTCATTGACTTAACTTCTATTTTTTTTTAATAGTGCATCTATTTGGAACTCATACTCACATATCCACACTTCCAAAAGTTATTGACATTTTAATGGTTCTAGATTGTGATATTGATCTACTACTCTATCCAACTCTACATCATAATTCTATAGTTTTATCCTTTGTATAAGTTATGATACTTAGCTAAAAATATATTCTTACACTAAGCCTAACAATATCCCACATGATAATTGTTTTCAAGGCATTTCCACCAAGTCCTCTGGGTCACAAGCCATCATGTTCCTAAATATATCTTATTTATTTCAACTCTTATATTGTTTTTTTGCTTCTATGAGATTTTAATCACCGGTCATCCAAACCCCATTGAATCACAACATCACTCCAGACTTTCTTGGAATATGAATGTAGTCATCATGTCTTCTAGATTCTAACTCCCACTCACCATTTATTATTTTATCATCCTTTCATCCATAAGCTCCAAGATGAAGTGGTATTTCATCTGCATGTGTTCTATCTATTATTGAAACACAAAATTATTAAAAATTTGAATTTTACCTTGGTTTTCAAAATATATAGTGGAAACTTCTTATCTTCTTCTAAGTTTCTATAATGTGTCCCTTAGCCACACAAACTCCTTCCCCAATTCTATAATTTTAACATACTCAGCTTCCATGATTGATAATTATATAATAGGTTAGAGTTTTGAAATCCAAATCATGGAAATGCCTCTAAAATTAAACCAAAATCTAATATTATTATTCCTTGAATTTTTATTTCATACAAAGTCACCATTCACAAACCCATGTAATGGATCACCCATTCTAAAAAAAAGTTCCTGATCTACTAAACCTTTGAGATATTAAATAATTTACTTCATAGCCTCATAGTTTACCTTTCCTATATTTTTTATAAATTTTCTAACTACACCAACCTCTATCATGATATCAATCCTTTGACAAACCATGACATACATCAGACTTCCCACAGCTGATGTATATGGAGATATTTCCCTATACTTGAATGAGATATTACCCTAAAGTATAATTACATGTGATTTAATATGGCTATGGTGTATTATATGATGCTGTATATTTCAAAACATATAAACATGCTTCTTTTCCTTTGGCCAATCATATGGTATTATTGGGCTATATAAGGCCACTTCCCATGAAAATCATAGTGTATGACTGGACATATTGTATGGCATGGTATATAATACCATGCTAATATATTTTATAATTTGGTTAGTTGAATGATAATTATTACCATTTGATAATATCTTCCACATTTTCAATCATTAATAACTATTTTGTGAGATTAAACTGATGAGATTATATGCATTCATGAAAGGGTTACACAAATTAGTTAAGGAATTTACCCATTGATCATGATGCATGAGTAAATTAATGAACTCTTGAGAAATATCTTAGAGTAATTTATAAAGAGATTTTCATAATGTGATGGTATACACACAAGTCTTCCCAATCCTCATTCAAAACCACCTCATCCCAAATCACTCTTCTCCTAACATTTTTACATGATGAGGCACTATCATACCATAGAGAGTGGAGGATCAAGAAATTAAGAATAACCTATACATAGCTCTAGAGGAGGTATGTTATTCAGCTACCTCTAAGTTATATTCATAAACCCATACAATAATGGTTTAATATAGTGTAGCGGCAGTAACAGTGTAAGTTATATATTCATGATTTCTTTATTTCCAATTTATGCATAGTTTCATTTATCAAGCATATTTGATCATATATTTGGGTTTATTTATTACTTCCACTGAATTTAACAAATATTTGTATACTCTTGAAACCCATAAATGGCATAAACTCATTACCATGCCTTATGATTTATGAAATCATGCTGAAAAATAAATATTTTTCAATCATATTCTCTGTCGTATTCTATGCCATAGAATATGATTCATGGTTTTATTTTTCTCCATTGAGTTGCGACATGTGATATGGGATATTGTAATAAGTGAATCAATACAAATCATTTGTATTTATGTTAGTTATAGCATAATACTCTCATATATAATTTCCAATAATTACACTACATTGTGGTTACAAAATAGAGCTTCATATCACCTTTATGACATCTTTGTAAATCATAAAATACAATATGTGATATCATAAGATATGAAAGGACTATTAGTCATAGAATATGACTGATAGATCTAACTCGTTTAATAAGCATTAACCTATCAATAATAAATTATTATTTCCCTTGGATCTTTAAATATGATTATCAATAATAATCTACAATATGGGTTGGATTGTAAAATATGATTTGATAAGAAAAAATGATTTTTTTTAAATTCAATTACGAATTTAATTATATTATTTATAAATAATAATTAAAGGTATTTTAGGATATGTATTAACTTATAAATTTTCTTATAAATTAATTAATTATAAAGTGTTTATAATTAATTAATTAATTATAAAACATTTGTTAATAAATATTCTATAATATAAAGTGTTGACATTATAATACCTTTTACCAAATTGCATGACAAGCCTTGTGAATTAGAAATAAATTGTTTATTTAAAAATCATAGGGGTAACTTATAAAGTGTTTATAAATTACAAAATGAGTTTAAAAATAAAGTACTTATATTTTAATATTATGAATTTTCCATAATACTTAATTTGAATCATTCAAATTAAGGGCCTTATTTGACATATTATTTAGACCACATCAAAAGAGTTTTAATGATTGATTTGATCAAGGTTTAAATAATATTAAGTATTTTATATTTAGATTATGTAAAATATTTATATAATAGAAATTGGATTATAAAATGTTTTTAATTTATAAAATATCATATATTTAAAGAAAATTACATATAATGTATAATATGAAAGATTTAATATTTGAAAATGAATATAAAGTGTTTATATTTATGATTATGGAATTCACATGATGAATAGAAAAAATTATAAAGTGTTTATGATTTCATTTGATTTATGAATTTCTTATAAATGTTTTTCTCATGTTTAAATATGTGAATTTTTTTTATTTAAATGTTATTCTCTTGTTTATTATTTTGGGATATAAATTTTTTATATTATTAATAAGTGTATACTTTATTTTAAAGTTGTTAAAGTTATTATAAGTTATTGTACATGCATATAAGAAGTTACGTGCTAGGTATGATAAGGGATTTAGTTTAAATGTACCTTGACTTTACTTTGTAATTAAAGTTATTATCTTGATTTTTTTAATATAGTTTATACATATTAGGTATTAGAGTTATGATGAATTAGAATCTATCTTTAGAAAATTATCTCTGGGTATATAGACTTTGGGTTTGGCTTCCCACAGGCATGGAAGCTTATGCCTTATTCTAGAAAGGTGGTGGTTATATATATTTGTCTCTAGGATTACTAAGGAGGTGATTAATAATTTCATATAATTTTAAACCTTTACATGGAAATTTTATATACCGTATGCATGATATGCATTTGGATATGTGTAAATATATTTAGAATCTATTTTTGGGTGAGTAAAATAATTTTTTGGGTTATGTAAAGATTTTCATATCAATATGGTTTGAACATATTGGTTTGGTGGAAAGAATAAAATTATAAACTAAATTACTAGAATCATGCATACATAAAGGGAATAAAATGATATCAAATGGTGAGAATAAATACCCTAAAAATACTAAGTGTTACATTCCTTCCAAAGTATTACATATTAAGACGTTGATCAATCAACCAGGTAGGTTCTTCTAAAGAAAGGTTACCATGGATTACCTTATGTAAGGATTGGTGGAAATGTCTAACCCTAAGAGTTAAGTAACCAAATCCCACTATTTTCTATGGGTTCAAATTATCTTGGAAACCTTAAGAGTTGGGATACTATAGTAATGAGTAGAGTTTATCTATATATTGGATTGGACAAAGATTTATCCACTCGGCTATCCAAGAGTCATATATGATAGGATTGGGATAATACCATACCTAAATAGCTAAGTGATGATATTAATTCCAAAGAGGACTCATTTCTTAGGTAAATATAGATCTTTCCCACTACTGGATATAATTATTTTAAAAGTGTTCATTTTTTTATTAGGATCCATTTTAATAAAAATCTTTATTAAATGTTAGTGAAACATGATACTCATCTTATAAAAAATTTCTTTTAGATTTATATCATCATCATCATAAAAATTAACTTTGAGATTAATATTTGAAAGGGTGAAGATTAATTCAAGAAACTCTTGAGAGTGGTAACTTAAGAATAGTTCCTTATAAGGAAAAAAATTATGTGTTAAAGAAACACCTTAATAAGTAACCACGTGTTTAAGTAGTTCAAAAAATGAATCTAGATGCTTATAAGAAGCATGGAATGATTCAATTGAGGTTTCAAAGGTATTAGGTTCAATTTAACCAAAGTAATTTCAGTATTTTCTCATATATTAAATATTATTGGATATGTAAATGACTTTATGAGACTAGAGGTTTCTTTAAGTCTTATTATGGTTAAGGAATTAATTCTATTATAATTGATGGAAATATTATATCAATGTGAATTAGTTCTAGAAATTTTTACCCTATTATTCTCAAAGTGTTGAGAATAGATGAACTAGGAATGTGATTTATAGGTTATGGTGTTGTGTAGATAGTGAAAATGGGTAAAAGTTAAAACCTAAATAAGAAAAATTAGTTATAATGTCATAAAATGTTTCCTTGAGTAGCCATTCAAGGTCATTAAAACCTAAAGGTAAAATCATAAATAAGGGAGTAATGATTCCATTGATTTAATTTTTTGATATATCTGAGGTGGTTTTGGAAACTCTATGGAATTTCCATGTTAGGTATCAGTGTTATAGAAATTAATTATTTGGGTTTTAACAGTATATGATACCAAATGTATACTTCACAAGTGTTGTAAATACATAGGATTCCAAAATAAAGAAAATAATTGATTGATCTTATAGTTTTCATTCAAGTGATAAAGAAAATAGTTGTTATACCAGATATTTAAATATAAAGGAATACATCAAGCTTGGATGAATATAAATAAAATATGTGTATATTTATCTCATTTGTTCTATATAATAAGAGAATTTGTTTACTAACAATGATTTTTTATGAACAATATGAGATAATGAATTCTATACACATGGTTTATGATTCATCAGGTTATATAACATGTTTTGAGAAGGATATAAGGATAAAAATGTTTTATCCAAGATAAAGGAGGTTATCTAGATATTTATTGAAAAATGAGGGAAGATATTCCCACCCCCCATCAGTGGTATATTTTAAAGAAAACAAGTATTCTTTTTAAATAAAAATGTTCCAAACACATAGAATACCATGTATGATATGGGTTTAATGGTTTATTTTTTAAATATTATTACTAAAAGGAAAGAATGGTTATTTCTTAAACACAAGGGATTTTTTTTCCTTATAATGATATTATTAACGGAATATAGTGTCTAATAGGTTATTGGGAGTATATTTGAACTTAGATGAGTTCATAGTTAAAAAATAAATGATTATACTAGTCAAAATTAAAATGTTAGTTTCACTTAATATTCTAAAGATTTTAGTATATTTGATGATAAATATAAATGTAAAGAGCTACATTTAGTTACTATGAAAAGTAAATATTACTATTTTCTAAATTATTATGCTGGTAAAAATACAAATTGAATTTCACTCAATGTCCTAAAATAATTTTAGGGTACGAAAGTATAGAAAATTTTAAAGAGTTATATTTAGTCACCATAATATAGTGAATGTCACTTTATCCTAAAGGGGGTCAAGATGTGTTGGTAAGTAATAATGTAAATAGTTACATTAATTGCCTAAATATATCAAGGGAAAAGTTTGATGTAAAGGGTTATGAAGATTATGATTTTAAACTTATAAATAGTTTTAATTAGAAAATACAAGTTAATAACATCATAACATTTGATTTTATGGATTTAAAGAGTTTGAATATGTTTAAGGAGTCGAACATTGGAAATATGATTCTTAAATCTCACCATTATTTAAATTTTATTTCTTTATAGATTTAACTTACTAAAGAGTTTAGTGGGAGGGTTTTATCATATGGTCACATGGTAATGTGGCAAGAATTACATATAGATGTAATGTGTTAAAAAACCCATAAATTGTAGCAAGAATAAGTCTGGTTTATCAATTTATCATATATAATATAATATATAGGTTCTTATTTAGGGTTTTTTAAGTAATCTTAAAAGAGTTCCATAATATAAAATGTATCATATAAAAGTAAATCTTCACCTTATAATTCTTTCATGTTGGTTGAATAAATATATATATTAATATACATTTCATGAAATATCACCATTGGAAAGTAGCCTTTTAATATCAATTTAAAATTTATTTGAATAGATTCGGCATTAAAAGAATGGTTTTAATGTTAGTTATTTAAAATTGATGTTAAAATAACTTTCAACATTAGCTATTATAAAAAATGATGTTGAAAGCCTCATTAAATATGGATATTGAGAGACTTACAGTGTTTATTTTCAATAAAAATGATATTAAAGGAGGATTTAAATTTCATTTTTAATAAAAAAAGATGTTTAAAGTATCTATATAAATATTGATATTTATTTTTTCATTAAAAGTAATTTATGATGAAAACAAACATTGAAATCACTTTCAAAGATGGTTTTCAGAAGAAGAAAAAATTGATATTGAAAGAAGCTTTAAATGTAAGTTTTAATAATAAAATATGTTCAAAGTACAAATAAATATTGCTGTTAATTTTTACTTTCAACATTGATTTTTATGAAAACAATCATTTAAGGAGGCTTTTAGAATCAGTTTTTATAATAACCAGTATTGAAATACCAAATAAATACTGATATAAAGGGTATTTCAATGTCAGTTTTCATAATAACCGACGTTAAAACTTAATTAATTTATTTAAAAAATATAAATAAATACAATAAATTAAGACCTTTTAAATTAATTAAAATATAATTAAACCATATAAAACAATAGAAAACAATATTAAAGTGGTAGAAAAATATTCAATGCAAACTTTAATACAACATCATTTACCAAAAAAATACACATACATGAAACTTTTAGATGTACATCTATAAATTAATCAAACCTACAAAATAGTCTACAAATAAACCTCAATGGTTGTTTAAATATTTATTTTTATATTATTAAACATCATCAAAACCCTATAAAAATAATTAATATTATAAAATTAATAATACAACATATTGTTCTAAAACATAAGAGTTGTAATGAAACTAACCTTTTAAAAATCTAGTATCGTTTTGGATATGATAATCTAAAAAATGAATCATAAAAACAAAAAAAACATATTTAATATTTTCTCTTTAAATATGACACTTCATTTTTTGAAACAAATATTTAAAAATAATGAACATTATATATGTAATACAAAACAAGTATTGACTAATAAAAAAATTATCTACATGAACTTTCACATATTTAATTTTATTTGGATTATTTATCAATTGGGAACCTTGTTAAACTCTTTCAATGTCCTAAATTTTCATATATTAATTACCAAAACATATATAATAAGAAAATTTTAGGATTAAAGAACTAATAGAATATAATAAAACTTATGAATTCAAAAAATCCTGAAAATTTTTACAAACTCCTCCCAGTAAAGAGTATAACAAATATACTGAAATTCATGTTCACAGAATATGCATAACATCCAATATACCCTAAAATATAAAAATTAAAACATTTATGTCATTATAATTACTATTAATTCATAATTATTTAATTTAACTTACCTTTAAAGTAATGGAATAAACCAATACTTAATCTCTGTATTTGTTAATGTTTTATATATATATTTAACTCTAGCATACTTTTCCAGATATTGCCTGGTCATTGAAATGTATTATAGATCCATAAAACCATAAATGTTTTTCTCTCATTTTGGATGAAAAGAGTGTGGATATTTCTAATTAGAAAAGTAAAAAATTAAGCCACTATAAGTTATTTTTATTTAAATAAATAAAAATTGAAATTGAAATTTACTTATATGGAAAATGATTATAACATGGGTAAAAAGAGAACATCACCAATAACATGATCCGCGATAAATTTTTAAATGCTCTAAATATATATTATCTCATAAAAATATCAAAAGTCATTGAAAACTCATAAAACTCCACAAATGTAAAATAATTCATAGCTAATTTTACTATCCCATTATAATGTTGAGAAGTATATAAAGGTGATAGTTTCTGAAAATTTTATTTATTTTGGAAATATTCCATTGATTTTAGATCCTCCTATATAAGTTAAATGAAAGAAAATATTACAAGTTATTTGGAATCAAAAATAAATAAAACATAAAAAAAATTACCTTGTATATCAATTAACTAAGAAGGCTAGTTAGACAGAGTACACAATAACTCATGTTATCTCCAACTCTAGCTACCTCTATAGTGGGAAATGCTACTAGAGTGGTTAGATAAATAATATCATGTTCCACCACACACCTGACCTAAATTAATACATTGATAATGTATATAATCCCCTAAATTATATATTATATAGTATGATATAATATGTAAATGGGGATCCCAAACATGTAACTCATAGTACATGATTTGGTCTGAATGAGGAGGTGAAAGATCTGGGTAGGCAGACTATACAGGCTGTTTATGTCTCTCAATTTCTACAAAAATAGTATATATAGATGATTTAATATGATCATCTATTGATTAATTCATCTCTCTCAACTAAACCTTCAATAAATCTATTTCTCCAATGTATTCTTCCTCCCTCAATGTTGTTCTAGGGCAAGAAAAAAATCTAATACCAACACTTGCCTCATATCCTCTTATGTGGATCGAGTGTTATTACTTTCCTAAAGTAGTGTCCATATTTCCCATTATACCCTCAATGATAATGGTCCCCTGTTTCTTTTTCTTCTAAAGGAAATACTGAAATGATATATGTAAATTTTATATTAGTGAAACTAATTTAAAAAATACTAATATTTAAGAAAATTAATAGTTATTTTCTTACAATATTATTAGCTACATATTTTGATATATTTATAAGAAACTTTTCCTTTTTTCATCCTCTCCCATTTCCATTTTTTATGGAGACTGGGGTGGAGGGATGAACTGAACCTTTTCAGAGCTACTATGAGATTTAGTTCTTAACTCATCAATATTTTCAGTAATATCTAATCTAATAAAGGATACCCTCCAAATGATAATGTATAAGGGTATAAATTTTATTACTAGATCTCTTGGTGAGATCTACTGGAGGCCTTTTATAGCATCCCGCCTTTTTATAACATAATTTTCATTGCATTTTACAAAAATAAGGATCTTTAAGGTTTAGTGTCTTGGAAACCAGGAACTTAATACATGATGACATAAAACATTCTTCTTAAACACTTGAAAGGATTCTTCTTTGTTCATCCTAATTTCATTATAGCATCTCATAACCTGGGAGCATACATCAACATAAAGGGTGAGCAGAAGGCCCAGTAAGGGAAACAAGAGAAACATTTTACATGTGAACTTGAGATACATCAATAAAATCATGATAAATAACTTTAAGGAATGAGAAAGAGATCATTAGGCATATCATAATAAAAATAATGTGTTTAATAACTTGAAGATGAGGATAAAAAATTTAACAGACAATCATTTCCGTTTCACCAAGGTCCATCCCCAAGGTGTCATTATAAAATTACCAAGGTTATTCACCAAGGTATCGTTAAATTGGTCATCTCTAGAGATTAAGTATTTACCCAATGCATTGGAGTGCTATCAGGGCGCAACCTTAAATTTTAATTTATAATCATGTTATACACATATATCATCACCAAAAAGATCATAAATAACCCATATAGCATAAAAGAAATGGCTTTCATTTCATAATCATAATTTTTTAAAAACTACTTTAAAGACATGATCTTTATGTCACTTTAAACCCACAGAAAAAGGAAATTGGGTTTCATGTATGTAAGTCACAGAATTAAAATAGAACATTTTGATATATATGTGAATACCCATATATAATAAATATCTTTGAGTATTCACTTAATAAAATAAAAGAATTTGAGAAAAAGAGAGAGACATTTTGAGACAAAAATTTTGCAGCATAACGGTTATGTTATAGGGTTTTAGAAAATATTGAAAAGAGAGGGGACATGGGTCACAAACTCATAAATGATCCATAAAATAGTAGAGGTACATAATATAAAGGATATAAGAACATGTTAATGAAATTTGAAAGACATACCATATGAAATGAAAAACATGGGAGGAAGACAAAAATAATATTTCTCTTATGAAAATTCGGTAGCCTAATCGACGTCACTTAAAACTTCAAAAATGAATTGATGAGATCAAATAGGGTCTCTCATCGTATTAACATAAAATATCAGTATGATATAGATCATAACCCAACATAATAAAAAGGAACTTGAAAGACTTGACATGAAAATAGAACTTGAAAATGAGAAGGGTGAAAGAATCCCTTAAAAATTCGGCAGCCTAACAGCGCCACTTAAAAATTATTAAAACAAATTGATGAGAGAAAGAGGGGGTATCTCATCATATGAACATGAAAAGGAAATGAGGATGAATATAAAATAACATCCCCAACATAAAAACATGGAGCATAAAATAAATGACATAAAGGAGAATACATGAAAAGAAATGGAGAGGTAGGATCCCTTACCTTGAAGAGTAACTTTGAAATCATGAATTTTGGTACCTTGGGAGGGTTGAGGTCACCTTAGGAGGACTACTTGGGAGGTAAGGAGACCATAACTTCATTTAGGAGGATTTTGTAATGGAAAGTATGAGATAATGTCTTGGTATTTATAGGGGAAGTGAGGGGACAAGGCATTAATGACCAAGGGACACCTCATTGGTGGTATTGGAAAAACCATGGGCTTTCCCATTTTATTTGCTCATGGTATTGGCCACTTGGGACACCTCATACCTTATATTACTATTCATAAGTCGACCATATTTATTACATACTTAATACATCATTTAATGATGTCATAAACACCCGTAACTTAAAAACTGTATTTTCACTATTCACCGAAAATTCAACTTTCTCAGAAAAATCCCAAAATCTCACCTTAACTAAATATTGGTGCTTTGATTTCAAAAATTAACTCCATTTTATAAAAATAATTTTCTAAATATTTTTAATTTAATTTTTAAATAAAAACATTGTTCAATGAAAATTCATTTTTTTTAGAAAAATCCCCAAAAAACACCATAACCTAATATCGATGCTCTGAATTCAAAAATGAACTCCATTTTATAAAAATAATTTTTTAAATATTTTTAATTAATTTTTTAATTAAAAAATACTATTCACCCGAGAAAACTAATACTTGAATAATAATTTTTGAAACAGTTATTTACCTAGTTTATTAAATCATATTACTTAATCAAGGTTCCTAAATTGTATTAATACTTTCTTTAAGTGAGATTACTAATCCATTTGATCACATTAATAATACTAAGCATAAAATTACTATTCATAATTTACTATTCATCAAAAATTAAGTTGATCTTATTAGACTCTAAATTTCTTACTGAACATAATTGTAGAAGATCATTTTTTGAAAATCATTACACATAATTAATTATTTAAGGTTTACATAAATATTTTCAAGTATCTTTTTTCTAGAATTCATCAATAATATGCATACTGTATTTATCCAGACATTTGAAAATTCAAAAACTTCACCATAATAAGACATCACAATTTTTATTTAAATCAAAGGATTGCACAAGGCAATTACGATCTCATTACATATCCCTTTATAACACCATCATAGGACCTAAGAGTAAGGTGTGCTAGGGTGATAGAATCTTGGGGCGGCTCGTCCAACATTTCCCAAGTATTGATTTCTATTAGCTTGAAATTCTCACAAAGGTGATTCCATTCGAGCTTCACACGATGAAGTTCGGCTTGGGTTTGGTCCAAAGCAAAGCCCAAAGATGCTACCTCCTTCCCGAGTTCCGTTAGATTGGCTTCAATCGGCCCGAGACTACTGGATGGGGCCATTGAATCTTCTTTCTATATTAATTAATAAATATCACTTGTATTTATAGACAATAATCACAACATTTAGTTTCCAACAGTCATATTGACCAACAGTCATATTGACCAACAGTCATATAACAGTCGAAACCCAATGGTCTTATTTTAATGATACTAATTTTATTAAATGAAATAGTTTTGTTGAGTATAAAATAAAATAACACACAAAGTTAGGAAACAAAATTTATTCAAAAAATTCTGGGTCGTTATAATCTATCCCCCTTAAGAAATTGTGTCCTCGCAATTTTAAAATTGTGTTTTGAAATTTTGTTGAAAGTCCCACATCGGAAAAGAGTTAGTAAAGCTATTACTTTAAAAGAAATAAAGGGAAGTACAAAGGTCACCTGAGTTAACCCATACTAGGATTACATGTAGGAAAACATGGATATGGAAGAGAAAACAAAGAGTCAAGTTCTGATGGAGAGTGATAGAAAATATTATTAGGAGAAAATTAACCACAAGAAGATCACAAACTTATGATGTGTTAAACGGTCTTTGATTACCTAGTAGGAAACGTAACCCAACAACATTTTTTTTACATTCCTTTTCATAATTTTGAGGGATTCATTTACTAAATATAATAAAAACATAAGTAAATATATTTACCTTCAAGTAGAGTTTCATCCCTTAATAAGTTTCCACCAAGACTAATCTTTTCTCCAAACAAAGAGCATTAAAAAAAGACTTGGTCTAATCAAAAGTAGAAGAATCATCTTCTAGAGAATCACATATCCCACAAAAGAAGAACTATATATTCCCCTTGTCTTTAGTCATCAACTAAAACAAAAAAGGTTAGTACGAGATCATATAATCCCCAAAAAGGATAATCCTTTATAAAAAGAAAATTGACTATTAATCTCCAAAATTCAAAAAAGTACCAAAAGTTCTAGAAAGGCCATTAAATACACAACCATCCATAAAAATCTTCAGAATAATCCAAACTAATATTGCAACCCAAAACTCAAAAGGATTTAATAACATAGTATTCTCCAATAAATCTTAGCATTTACATCCAAATAAAATCAACTATTATTAAAGTCTCATACTAAAGTGTAATTAACCTATTCATATATTCTCTATGCTAGGTTCATCATTTTCCAGAAATAACCCAAATCACCATATGTCCACAATAAACATGTAAATTCTTACCAAAAAAATCAACCATTCCTCCTCAATTTAAATCCTGTAGTATTTTGTTTCCCCTAGGCATATAGTACTCCAAAAGATAAAACATCGTCCAAAATAACCTTTATCATTTAATCAAAAAATCATTTTCCTATACAAAGGATATCCATTTGATAAAACATAAGTCTACAAAATCAACTTATTCTTGATCCATAAAAATAGCAGGTGCATTAGTCTTAAGGGCATAACAACAAACTCATAATGCCCATATCTTGATCGAAAGGTAGTTTTTGGAATATCATCATTCTTTACACTTAATTGATGATAACCAGAACGAAGATCAATCTTAGAGAAGAATTGAGTCCCATGAAGTTGGTCAAATAAGTCATCAATTCTTGGAAGAGAGTATTTTTTCTTCACTGTGATCCCATTCAGTTCTCTATAATCAATTCATATCTGCATCGATCCATCCTTCCTCTTCACAAAGAGAACCGGTGCTCCCCAAGGAGACACACTTGGTCAGATAAACCCATTCTCCAAAAGATCTTGGAGATCTTTGTTTAATTCCTCTAGATCCACATTTTCCATCCTATAGGGGTTCTTTGATATCGGATGAGATCCAGGTATGAGTTCAATGGAGAACTCTACCTCTCTTTCTGGGGGAGGTCCAGGTAACTCCTCAATAAATACATCAACATATTCTTAGATGATGGAGACATTTTCTAAAAGAATAAATCCTTCATGAGAAACTTATTTCATTTATGAATATTTTAAATAAAAAGGATTTTATGTCTTAAAACTTCATGCTTAGACAATTACATTTTTCTATAATTCCTTCATAATGATTTATAAAAAGCTTGCAATTTACCAAACATATCCCCCGAGAGTTTCGTAACCAAGAGTGCAGCAAGACCCATTGTCGTGTACCACTTCCCATTAGAGTCTAGCTCAAAGCGGTGTTTTTGGATTTTACCCCTATATACGTCTGTGCCAGAGCCACCTCTACCTGCTCGTATCCAAATAGGGATGTATTTGCTTGATAAACCACTTACTCAATACTCCCCAAAATACCAGGATGATTTCCTATATTTAAACTTTCTATAGGGTTCTTCCTAAATTTTTCATATCCTAATTTCTATAAATAACTAAATTATCCTTTGATACCAACTATAGAATCCCTCCTTTTTATAACATAACTTTTCATTACATTTTACAAAAACGAGGATCTTTAAGGTTTAGTGTCTTGGAAACCAGGAACTTAATACATGATGACATAAAACATTCTTCTTAAACACTTGAAAGGATTATTCTTTTTTCATCCTAATTTCATTACAGTATCTCATAACCTGGGAGCATACATCAATAGAAAGGGTGAGCAGAAGGCCCAGTAAGGGAAACAAGAGAAACATTTTACATGTAAACTTGAGATACATCAATAAAATCATGATAAATAACTTTAAGGCATGAGAAAGAGATCATGAGGCATATCATAATAAAAATAATGTGTTTCATAACTTGAATATGTGGCTACAACATTTAACATAGAAAATTATTTCTGTTTCACCAAGGTCCATCCCCAATGTGTCATTAAAAAATTACCAAGGTTATTCACCAAGGTATCGTTAAAATGGTCATCTATAGAGATTAAGTCTTTACCCAATCCATTGGAGCGCTATCAGGGCACACCATTAAATTTGAATTTATTATAATGTGAGCCACATATATCATCACCAAAAATTTCATAAATAACCCATATAGCATAAAAGAAATGGGTTTCATTTCATAATCATAACGTTTTAAAAACTACTTTAAAGACATGATCTTTATGTCACTTTAAACCCACGGAAAAAGGAAAGTGGGTTTCATGTATGTAATTCCCAGAATAAAAATAGAACATTTTAATATATATGTGAATACCCATATAGAAGAAATATCTTTGAGTATTCACTTAATAAAATAAAAGAATTTGAGAAAAAGAGAGACATTTTGAGATGAAAATTTTGCAGCATAACGGCTATGTTATAGGGTTTTAGAAAATATTGAAAAGAGAGGGGACATGGGTCACCCACTCATAAATGATCCATAAAATAGTATAGGTACAAAATATAAATGATATAAGAACATGGTAATGAAATTTTAAAGGCATTCCATATGAAATGAAAAACATGGGAGGAAGACAAAAATAATATTTCTCTTATGAAAATTCGGCAGCTTAATCGGCGTCACTTAAAACTTCAAAAATGAATTGAAGAGATCAAATAGGGTCTCTCATAATATGAACATAAAATATAATTATGATAGAGATCATACCCCAACATAATAAAAAGTAACTTGAAAGACTTGACATGAAAATAGAACTTGAAAATGAGAAGGGTGAAAGAAACCCTTAAAAATTCAGCAGCCTGACGGCGCCACTTAAACATTCTTAAAACGAATTGATGAGAGAAAGATGGGGTATCTCATAATATGAACATGAAAAGGAAAGTATGATGAATATAAAAGAACATCCCCAACATAAAAACATGGAGTATAAAATAAATGACATAAAGGAGCATACATGAAAAGAAAGGGAGAGGTAGGATCCCTTACCTTGAAGAGTAACTTTGAAATCATGAAGTTTGGGACCTTGGGAGGTTTGAGGGCACCTTGGAAGGACTACTTGGGAGGTAAGGAGACCAGAACTTCGTTGAGGAGGATTTTTTAATGGAAAGGATGAGAGAATGTCTTGGTATTTATAGGGGAAGTGAGGGGACAAGGCATTAATGGCCAAGGGACACCTCATTGGTGGTATTGGAAAAACCATGAGATTTCCCATGTTATTTGCCCATGGTATTGGCCACTTGGGACACCTCATACCTTATCTTACTATTCATAAGTCGACCATATTGATTACATACTTAATACATCATTTAATGATTTCATAAACACCCGTAACTTAAAAACTGTATTTTCACTATTCACTGAAAATTCAACTCTCAGAAAAATCCCAAAATTTCACCTTAACTAAATATTGATTCTATTATTTCAAAAATGAACTCCATTTTATAAAAATAATTTTTTAAATATTTTTAATTTAATTTTTAAATAAAAACACTATTCACTGAAAATTCATTTTTTTCAGAAAAATCCTCAAAAATCACCATAACCTAATATCGATGCTCTAAATTCAAAAATAAACTCCATTTTATAAAAAAAAAATTAAATATTTTTAATTAAATTTTTAATTAAAAAAATACTATTCACCCGAGAAAACTAATACTTGAATAATAATTTTTGAAACAGTTATTTACCTATTTTATTGAATCATATTACTTAATCAAGGTGCCTAAATTATATTAATACTTTCTTTAAGTGAGATTACTAATCCATTTGGTCACATTACTAATACTAAGCATAAAATCACTATTCATAATTTACTATTCATCGAAAATTAAGTTGATCTTATTATACTTTAAATTTCTTACTGAACATAATTGTAGAAGACCATTTTTTGAAAATCATTACACATAATTAATTATTTAAGGTTTACATAAATATTTTCAAATATCTTTTTTCTATAATTCATCAATAATATGCATACTGTATTTATCCTGACATTTGAAAATTCACAAACTTCACCATAAGAAGACATCACAATTTTTATTTAAATCAAAAGATTACACAAGGTAGTTATGGTCTCGTTACATACCCCCTTATAATAATAGAATATGACCTAAGAGTAAGGTGTGCTAGGGTGATAGAATCTTGGGGCGGCTTGGCCAACATTTCCCGAGTAGTTATTTCTATTAGCTTGAACTTCTCGTGAAGGTGATTCTGTTCTAGCTTCACACGATGAAGTTCAGCTTGGGTTTGGTCTAGAGAAAATCCCAAAGGTACTACCTCCTTCCCGAGTTCCGTCAGATGGGCTTCGATCATCCCGAGACTACTGGATGGGGCCATCGAATCTTCTTTCTATATTAATTAATCAAGATCACTTGTATTTATAGACAATAATCGCAACATTTAGTTTCCAACAGTCATATTGACCAACAGTCATATAACAGTCGAAACCCAATGGTCTTATTTTAATTATACTCATTTTATTAAATGAAATAGTTTTTTTGAGTATAAAATAAAATAACACACAAAGTTAGTAAACAAAATTTATTCAAAAAATTTCAGGTCGTTACACATGTACATAAGAATAAATGAATAAGTCATAAATTGATTAACAAATAATTTTAAAAATTGATTTTACACACAATAATTATCATACTATAAAGGCTTCCTCGTGGCTGGAAAAAAAAATTCTCTAATGTTTCTATATCTAAAAACTCATATTTTAGGCAAAGTTTTTCATTATTTTATTCCCCAAAAATATAAAATTAAGTAAATTTTTATTTAAAATCTATCCATATAATTTCCTCAAAAGATGGCCACCTCTTATTAATTTATTTTGTATCATGAAGTTCAAATGTAATCTATGATTGAATATATTAAATATTATTCATGTGAAATATATAATATTTGAAGAATTGAAAAATAAAAAAAATAGTTGAGATATTTTACCATTACAAACTCCCACGACTTATCTTTCATCATGTTTTCAATGCTCCTCCAATCAGGATATAAAGTGATAATTTTATAATGAATCTCCATGCATGTATAACTCCTAAACTTCTTTTCATTGAAAACAATTAGGTTATTATCATCATAAAATTTAATTCACAGCCTCTACTCCCAATAAGAATGTTAATGTTTTGGTAAATGTGTAATCTCACATCAACCAAATATGGATATCATCTTCTTTGGAGAAGAATAATACTATGCTATAATAAGCTCACCAATAGTGATGAAAGTAATTTTGACAAAAAAATTAATTTCATTAAATAATTTAATTATTATAGATTTATTAATATAAAAAAACATACACATATCTCATGTAACATCTCGTTAATATATTTCAGGTATTTCCTTTCTCTTTATTCATTTTTCTTTATTTTTTTGTGTGTCTTGGGACTCTAGAGGATGGATTGAATTTTTTGTGTAAAATGACTTAAAGTTTGTAGATTTATGTTTGTTTGAATTAATAGAGTTCAGGTATAAATGTGTTAATGGATTTGTGGGTTCTCCTCGAGTCTGTAGAATGTCGGGGATGGTTTGGGGTTTTCTATTAAAAACTAGAATTTTCACAGTCTATAAGATAAATTCAAGTTGTGTAGTGGGATTACACATCATGTAATTTTTATCAAGTAGAATCCATGATTCTGGTACAAAATGTGAAAGTAATACATGATTTGTAATTGATTCATGAAATTTATTGGTAAAAGTCAGGTTTTGGGAAAAAGGCAACTTATTTTTCAGTTTTTTTGTCCTTCGTGGATTACATGATGTGTAATAGGATTACAAGCCATGTAATTCTCACGAGTTTAGATTTTAGTGCGATGCATGGATGATCTCTCTTTAATTTACTATAAACCCTCTTCTCCCTATACCTAGAGGCTCTCAAGGGTGATTTTGGTCCCCTCCACTATTTTTGAATCATTTTGGTCAACGATTGATCTTCATTGAAGTTGTGTTGCATCTTTATGGGTAAGTAATCCTTCATGTTTCTTTATTGAATTTGATCATGGTAGTGTCACTGCATTACATTATTAGATCTGTTGATCTATGATTCTAATTATATTTTTTCCTTCTAGATATGTTGTGTGATCTTCCTATAGAGGCTAACCCATGTGTTGGTTGTGGTGAGACATGTGAGTTTCTTGAGGAATGAGGTGTTCTTATTCTTTTCCAAACCTTTTTTCTAAATTAAATCAATTATAAGGTGTGTGGGTTTATTATAGGGACTCCCTTTTCATATTTGTGTTCTTCTTTGTTAGGATCTTGTTGTGGGCATGTGTGACCCAAGTTTGAGGTAGGTGGTTTCATCTTTAGCCTATGTTGGATAAACTAAATTTCTCTAGTTTTGATAAAAAAATTTATAAATTAAATTGAATTATTTATTGATTATATTTTTGTGTGTGGAAACGGTTTTTTGACAAAATATGGTTTTCCCCTCATTTTGGTAAATGGAAATGGTTTTTCAAAACATTGTAAAATGGTTTTACAAAATGCTTTTCAAATCATGGTTTTAATGAAATGGTTTGGAAAATGAAACACATGGGTAGCCTTGGGTACTTAGGTGGAAGGTGTAGCTTGGGGACATTGTCTATTTACTATGGAGGTTCACTTTTTGGTGTGTTCCTCTTATCCTAGAGTGTAGATTCGTGATCTATAGGAACATGTATGATGTTGGGGGTTTCACTTGTGGGGATGTTCCTTTGTTCCTAGATTGTAGATCCATGGGCTCCAAGAACCTATACTATGAATTATTCATATTATGTGTTATGAGTAGTCATTTGGAATACCCTGATGTGATCCTTGGTGTGTTTATCCTCTATTTTATTGGTTTGTACTGAATTGATAACAAGATATGATATGTGATACATGATTTTATTTTATAACTTAGTTGATGTTTATGAAATTATTTGAAACTATTTTACCTAGATTTTTTTGGAATTGTGGAAAAGAGGGAAATTAAAAAAAGTTCCACACTTTTGATATAAAAAGTGATAAACTGTATATAATTCCTTGTTTTCTTTAAATTTGATTGTGTTCATATTATTGTAAAGAAACTGGTTATGAAACACCTAGGTGGGATCTTACTAAGCATGTTAGCTTACACCTTGTGTACCCCTTTTTTGGTGCATATACCTTTTATATCTTTCGATATAGTG
Source organism: Viscum album (assembly GCA_963277665.1). Classification (NCBI taxonomy): domain Eukaryota; kingdom Viridiplantae; phylum Streptophyta; class Magnoliopsida; order Santalales; family Viscaceae; genus Viscum; species Viscum album. The sequence continues at coordinate 748,793,490 of OY728132.1, read as the reverse complement.
AAAGGAAAGGTTCCGTAGTGAGGCGGTGAGTTTTTGGTCAGCTATGTCGGGGTATCTAGTGGTGATATGGTGGGAGTTTGTCCACACTATCACATGGATTAGTTTGTTTCCTATTTTAGTTGTCCTTTGATGTTTGTAATTGTACTTTGGGATGTTCTGACTACTTTGATTTGTATTGTTTACACTATTTTCTTTCAGTTATGGCATATTTTATCTCTTCTGTTATTTATCTCTATTGTGTATATCTATATATTTCATGTTGTTGCTTCAATTTAAGAAAAATAATTCCCTCCTGTTGTTGTTTGATGCCCTGGTTCTAGTCACCAGCCCATGGGGATCAGGAATGCCCTTCGAGTATATGGAATTTTGGTTTGGGTACCAGTTTGAGAGGGTATTTGGGTTGGTTTCGCCACATTTTGGTCTCAAAGGTGGTTTGTCCTTAAGATTCATTGTCTTGGGACGTTTGGTAGACTAGAGATAGTATTTTTGGGACTTTATAGGTAGGTTTTGGTGAGCGCCTGGCTAGATATTGTCGTGAAGAGACTCAAGTTACCGTGGGATGTTGGGATGTGAGTCTCTTGTCTTGATTTCCTGATCATAATATTGATTTTTTCTCATAATTTTTTTTGGTTTAAACCTATATTATCCTATTTTCTGGTCATTTATTCTATTTCAGTGTGCAGTGGTATGCCTTCAAGACATCTTCCATGGGTTCCTCAAGAGGGTGCAGAGGATGCTCCTCAAGGTAATTCACCTCTAGATCATAATTTTATCATGGGTATCATGTAGGTAGTTTGTTTTGTTGACCAGAATGTGTCAAAAAATCATAACGCATTTGTTGAGGTACAATTAGGAGATTTAAGATACATGGATTGATCGTGGGATTTCTTTCATGAGAAGCCACCATCCTTTAAGGGTACAAATGAACCTCAAGAGGAAAAGTAATATCATGACAATATTGATCAAATATTTGACTCCTTGGATACACCTGATAGTATTAATGTGAGGTGTTTATAATTGAGGGTCCCAGCAAGTGATGGTGGGATTCCATGGTTCTTGTGGATAGCTACGTGGGATTAGATTAGAAGGGTTTCAAGTCTCTCTTATTTCAGAAATTGTTTCTAGATTCACTGATGATGGAGAAGTATCTGGAGTTCCTCTCTATACAGTAGGGAGAGAATTTGGTGTCAGTATACACCAATCATTATATGTAGTTGATTCATTTTTCACTAGAGGTAGTAAAGAATGAATAACTAAAAACTCATAATCACTTGTAGGGTTTTTGATTAGATATCATATCATGGGTATTTAAGCTGAAGATTTCAACCTATTTGGAGATAGTGTAAAGAGATATGATGTCATATATGAATATGGTAGGAAAATTTGGTTATTCCAGCCATTATATTCCACCCAATGGAAGATTCAGTCGCACATAGATAAAGAAGAGGAAGTAGTATAATTGTTGCACAAGTGGTGGGGGTGGTTCTCAGCAGCAGGAATCCTCTATACCTCTAGTCACTGGTGGTAGTGTGTCTATGACTTTTAATCAGTGTGGAAAGGTTGGTCACACCTAAATTTCTTGTCTTTCACCTATGAAGATGTGTAATGGTTGTGGATTCTATGTCCATATGTAGTAATTATTTCAGGATATGTCTATTCCTCATTATGGTCATGGATCATCAACTCCAAAGGCTATTGCGGGCAGTAAAATTCTTCAAAGACTACAGGGCTCCAGCCACAGGCCTCAAGAGTGAAGAACCTTCATGTATTGTATGATTTTCTGGTAGAGGTAGATGTGGGTCTAATAACAGTGAGAGGTACCATAATTATTGAATCTTTATTAGCAGTTTCTTAATTTGATACTAGTGCTTTCCACTCATTTATATCTGGTCGTTTTGTTGATATTATTAAACTTCCAATGAATCTCACGTACTTTATTATAGAGTTAAAGACACCTCGTGGGAAGAGGAAAGAGCATGGGTTTCATTTTCCTTTTTGTTCTCTATCGATATCTAATATGGAGTTAGTCTGGGATTTTCTCATTCTCAATATGGATCTATTTGATGCCATCATTAGGATGGATTTTCTTTTCACTCATCATGATGAGGTTTATTTTATCATCATAATGTCTCATTTCTTTTGGACAATGGGAGATCAAAGGTGTTTCAGGGAGAGTGGGATCCAAGGTCTGGTCATGCATGAACTTCCCACCCAGATCTCAAGAGTTTTTTTTCTATTTTAGTTGTGAAGACATATTAAATTTATTCTATTGATGATATCACTAATATTGTTCAAGAATTTCCTAAATTTATCCCAAATGATTTCTCCAATACTCCTTTAGAAAGGGAGTTATAGTTCACGATCGACCTAGATTCAAGTATGCAGTCGATTTTGACACCCTTTTATTGTATGACACTAGTAGAGATTAAATATCTCAAGATTTAGTTGGGTGACCTGATAGAAAAAAGTTTTGTTTGCCCTCATGTTTCACCTTGGGAAACCCCTATGCTCTTTTCCAAGAATTCAGATGTTTCACTCTAATTTTTTGTGGACTATCAGAAGTTGAATTGGGTAATGGTGAAGAATAAGTATCCATTACCTAATGTGGATGATTTTTTATCAATTAAAGGGGGTAAAGTGGTTTTAAAATATTGATATTTAGTCGGGTTATCATCATCTCAGAGTTCAGAAGTCTGATATACCGAAGATAGCTTTTAGGAGAATGTATGTGCACTATGAATATATTGTGATTCCATTTGGTCTGACTAACACTCATGAAATTTTAATGGAATTGATGAATCATATATTCCATCAGTATCTTGACACTTTTTTGGTAGTTTTCATGGATTATATTTTGATTTTTTGTGTTCTGAGCACGAAAAAAATCACCATTTGAGTTTGGTTCTGGAAATCCTGAGGAGTCACCATTTATATATAAATATTTCAAAATTCAATTTCTATATTCAAGAAGTAAACTTATTAGAGAACATAATTTTTATCATGGATTATCATTTGATCCTGGGAAGGTGGATGATGTATTTTCATGGGAAGAGACACATAATTTCTTTGAGATTCAGATTTTCCTCAGTCTTGCTAGATATTATCAATGGTTCGTCAAGGATTTATAAAAGTTTTCATCACATTTTTATTATCTTAATATAAAAGGGGTAAAATTCATATGGGATGCAAAGTTTCAATCTTCTTTTGATGATCTGAAATTATTTCTGACATCATCTCCTATTCTTATCTTACCTAAGTCTGGTTATATGTAGATGGTTCTTTATGATGCTTTTGGTGTTGTTTTGAGTTGTATGCTTATGAAGGATGATCATGTGGTGTCTTATGGATCTCTTTATCTTCAACCACATTAAAAGAATTAACACACTCATTATTCAGAGCTTACCATAGTTATTCATTTTCTTAAGTGTTGGAGACGCTATATTTTTTGGGAGAGGTTCATGATATTTTCTAACCATATGAGTCTATGTTATATATTTTCTTAGAAAGGATTAAATCTCAGACAGAGGTAGTGGGTGTAATACCTTTAGATGTTTTAATTTTTCATCGTTTACACCATGGGGAAGGGAAATTTCATTGAAAATTCACTCAATAGGAAAGTAACATCGTAGGAAGTTTTTTAATCAAAGAAAGAGTGGAACCTTATAAGGATCTTTGTTCAGTTAAACCTAGATGATCAAGAGGATGATTTAGGTGTGGTTCTGACCAGTGTTCAGTTATCATCATCTCTCCTTGAGTCTATTATATATATTTAGCAGTATGATGTTGAGTTTAGAGAAATTTTAGAAACCCTTTATGGGGGGAGACCATTTTTGGTTGGTCTCTATCTTCATATTGTATTCTCCAGTTTAGGAATCGGTTTATCTTCCTAACATCTATGAGGATCTCAATTTTGTTTGACTATCATGTTTCTTCATGGACCATTCATATGGGAACAAATAATATGTATTATGACACATGACATTGATTTTGGTGGATGGTTATAAAGCATGACATTTCATATTATGTGACTCACTATTACACCTTCCAATAGATAAAGGAAAATCATCTAAAACCTTCTAGCTTTCTTTAGCCTATTCTAGTGCCATTTTGGAAATGGGACAAGTAATCCATGGACTTTTTTTTAGATTACTATGTACTCCATGAGAGAAGAATTCTATATATGTGATGATTGATTGGTTGACAAAGTCATATCACTTCACTCTGATCAAAGACACCACTAAAGTTGAGGATCTAGTTAAGTTTTATATGTAGAAGATTATGAGGTTACAAGGGGTTCCTTCTACCATTGTTTTGGATAGGGATCATATGTTTACTTTGAGGTTATAGAATAGTCTCTAATAAGCGGTGGGGACTCAAGTTAGGTTGATTATAGCTTACCATCCATAGATAAAAAGGTAAAATGCAATGTGCTATTCAGATCCTAGAGGATACACTTCATACATGTGTCTTGGATTTTGGTGGATCATGGGATAACCATCTAATACTGGTTGAGTTTTCTTATAAAAAAAATTATTAGTCATCTATTATAATGGATCCCTTAAATGATTTGTATGGTTTCCCATGAATATCGCCTCTTTTTTAGGAAGATGTGGGTGAAGCCTCTTTGGTGGGACTGAATCTCATTTAGGTGATGTCGGTAAGGATTTAGGATATATATTGATGTCTATTTTTAGCTTAGAGCTAAAAAATATATTATACAGATAGGTGGAATTATACTTTGGATTTTTCCATAGGTGAATGGGTTTTCTATAAATTTTCTCCTCAGTTGTCTCACCATTGTCTTAGAAAATTGAGAAATTTAGCTCTTAGATATTTGGACCTTTTGTGGTCACTGAGAGGCTTGGGTAGGTTTCTTATCAATTGGAATTTATGGTTCATTTGATGGGTATTCATGATGTTTCCACATATCTCATCTTAAGAAATACCATCCTAATCCCTCTCACATTCTAAGTTGGTAATAGTTTGATTTAGATGTAGACGTTTCTGTTGTGGAGTAACTGGTAGAGATCATTGAATCTCAAGTGAAAATCTTAGGTGGGGTGTCAATTTCATTAGTTAGAGTGGTATGGCATAATGGATCAGATTCTCATGAGACTTGAGAGAATGATTCCTTGATGAGGGAGTAATGGTCTCACATATTTTCTAGGAATCATTCTTCCACATTAATTCCTAGAAACGGAAAGTCTTATAGTGGGGATTTTATAACATATTGTTACCATGTTTCAAGTATTTTTCTTCTCTTTGTTCATTTTTCTCTTTATTTTGGGGTGAATCTTAAGACTCCTAAGTATGGAGATCATTTTATTAGAAAAATTTCCTAAATTTTGGGGGTTCATGTTTTTTTTAATTGATGGAATCTTGGTATAAATGTATTAATGGATTTATGGGTTCTCCTCGATTTCAGAGAACTCCAAAGATGGTTTATATCTTTCAACTAAAAACTAGACTTTTCATAATCTATAAGATAAATACATGTCGTTTAATGGTATAATACATCATGTAAGGTATTATGGGAAGAATTTTTTAGTTTGGTACACAAATTTAAATAAATACATGCCAAGTATTTAGTTTATGATGTGTATTGGTAAAAGTTGGGTTTTTGTAAAAAATATATATGAGTTTTTAGAATTTTTTTTCTTTATGGATTACAAGACATGTAATAGGATTACATGCCATGTAATTATTATGATTTGGTATTTTAGGGTGCTACATGGCTGATCTCTCTTTCATTTGTAGGTATCTGTCTTCCCTCTTGTCCTGGAGGCTCTCAGGGGTGATTTTGGGGACCTTCACTCCTTATAGATTGCTTCTTTCAGCGATTAATCTACATTATGATTGTGTTTCATATATCTGGGTAAGAAATTCTTCATGTTTCTTAATTTTATTTAATCACAGTAGCACCATTTCATTGTGTTATTGGATTTGTTGATCTATAATGATAATTCTCCTATTTCCTTCTAGATTCATTTTTTGATCTTCCTCTGGAGGTTAACCCTTGTGTTGGTTGTGGTACGCCATGAGATTTTCTTGAGGTATGAGTTGTTCTTATTCTTCTCAAACCCTTTTTTATAAATTTAATCAATTATGAGGTGTGTGGATTGATTATAGGGCCTCTTTTGTCATCATTGTGTTCTTCCTTGTTGGGGTCATGTTGTGGGTGAGTGCGACCCAAGTTTGAGGTAGGTGGTTATGTCTCAAGCCTATGTTGTATGAACTGCATTTCTCAGGATTTGATAAATTGATTTATAAATGAAATTGAATGATTGATTGATTTGATTTGTGTGTTTGGAAATAGGTTTTTGATAAAATATAGTTCTTCCCTGGTTTTGGTAAATGAAAATTATTTTTTAAAACATTGTGAAGTGGTTTTACAAAATGGTTTTCAAATCATGGATTTAATGAAATGGTTTAGAAAATGCAGCACATGGATATCCTTGGGTACTTAGTTGGAATTTTTATCTTGGGTCCATCATCCATTTACTATAGAGTTTCACTTTTTTGGGTGTTCCACTTTCTATAGAGTGTAGATTCATGGGCTCTATGAACGTTTATAATATTGTGGGTTTCACTTTCTGGGGTGTTCCTCTATTCTTCGAGTGTAGATACACGAGATCCAAGAACTTATAGTGCGCACTAGTCATATTATGTGGTATGAGTAGTCAAATTTACTTTCTTATTGTGATACTTGGCATATTTATCCTTTTTTCGTTTGGTTTGTACTAACTTTATGATATGATATGATATGTGATGCATGCTTTTCTTTTATATGATTGTTTTAATGTTTATGAAATTATTTGAAACTGTTTTACCTAGATTATTTTGGAATTGTGGAAAAGGTGGAAATTAAAAATAAATTCTATGATTTCGATATAAAAACTATGAAACTATATATCATGCCTTTTTTATTTAAATTTTATCATGTTCAGATTATTGTACAGAGACTTGTTATGGAACACCTAGGTGGGATCCTATTGAGCATGTTAGCTCACACCCTATGCACCCCTTTGTTAGTTCATAGGCCTTTGTATGTATTTTGATATAGGGAAAGACAAGGAACCATAGTGAGGTAGTAAGGTTTCATTTAGCTGTGTTGGGGTAGCTGGTGGTGAGATAGTGGCAGTTTTCTCACACTGTCACATAGAGTAGTTGGTTTCCTGCTTTAGTTTTCCTTTGATGTTTGGACTTTTACTTTGGGATGTTATGATTTCTTTGAGTTGCATCATTTCCAATATCTTATTTTAGTTATGGAATATTTTATCTTTTTTAATGTTTCTCTCTATTGAGTATATCTATATATGTCATGTTGTTGATTTGGTTTGGGATAAATCATTCCCTATAGTTTTTATTTGATGATCGGGTTCTAGTCACCTACCCATGGGGATTGGGAATTCCCTTCAGGCATGTAGAAATTTAGGTCAGGTACCAATTTGGGAGTGAATCTAGGTCAGGTTCTCCACACATTAGTAAATGTTTCAATGACTTTGTGTATTACAACCCGACCCACCAGGGCAACCCTGACCGATAGAAGACCAAGTCTCTATAACCCCAATCTTGACTCTAATAGGACAGGGGATAGAAATAAGCATCAAGAAGGAATAATATAAAATGGTAGGACTTTTTCTAATGTACCTGTATGCATGCACCCATCCATATCCATGCAATAGTTCCAATGAATAATGAAAGACGGTAACATCTAGAGTAAACCACGCATGCAGTAACCTCTAGGGAATACATCAAAGTGTGATAGAATAAAACCAAAGTGTAAAGGGAAAAATACATTACAAACCAAAAATTAAGTCTCAACCTAACAAAAATAGGAAAATGGATAATGTTAAGAGAGCTCATCTCCTAATCTCCAAGCTTGACCAACATATACGGACAAAGCACCTAGGTAGCACTATGCTCCACCAAAGTCACTATCGATCTATAAATCACCTTGATAAGATATAACATGTGTAGGGAAAGACTGTGTAGGGTTGAGTATATACATATCCAGTAGTATGCTTTGAGAATTTAAAGGGTGTGATAAAAAGATACAACAATAGTATTCATCTCAACCTAAATCAAGAGGGAAATAAAACCCAATATATATGTATACACATAAAGAAACCCATACAAGAGAGAAAGGGGATATCTATCTCACATCCCAGCATAATTTGATGAGTCACCTTGAAACTTCAGAATTCTATCACCGATTCCCAGCATCAAATAAAACCTCACCAGTATATGTGTGGTGGTGCCCTCCCTTCGTTATTGCGCTCCATGGTCAAGGGATCTGCGACACTCATTGAGGACCAGTACGCTAGAAATCCTTAAATATAGGGGATTACCACTCTATAAATAGAGGAACCATACCAAATATAGGTAGTTACTATCTATATTTTTATAAAGAGTATCAAGAACCCTCATCCTAGTACGATAAGGGAGTATCAACCCTAGAATGTCTCTAATGGTCCGACCCTGATCATTTCCATCATCAATAATTTCCTAAAAAAGTGTCATGATTGGAAAATCTCATATCATATCTCATATACAAAAAAGAAGGTCACAATTTAATTCTATGTGGAAAACTACTCAGGACAGGCTACTCGCGAGCTAAAATTTGAATCCAAATAAAGGAGATATGAGATGAAGAAGTTCTGGAGGGAAGTATACAGTGTGTAAGGGGTCCACACGGCTTGTGGACATGACTCGTTGCCTAAACATGTTCTCCTCTAGAAATTTCTTGGAATCCATGTCATAATACATGGCATTTATAGGTGTCACACAGTGTGGCTCAGCTTTTTGGGGCCTTCCCATGTACAACTGTTTGTACCCATGTACTTTGGGTCACGCTCGTGTACCTGGTCGTGCTCGGGTCCCAACCCATGCCCATGTACTCTTAGAGTACACAACGTATTATCTATCATGGGGTCATAGGCATTATTATATGTCACATGACCTAGTTTCCTAGCTAGGGTCACACAGTGTGTGGTTCCGGCCACACGGCGTGTGATCCTTAACTTTTTCTGAAACCCTAGCACCATAGCCAGGGGTACTACACATCATGTGTTCTTCTAGGATACATGGAATGTAGTTGTGTTTTTCACAGAATCCTGATACTCTCTATGTTTTTTCTATATCTAGACTTTCCACTACATATCTCACATGTTGAACTCACGAAACTAAAGTGGAAATCCTCTAATCATCAATTTTGTCACTCTAATGGGTGGAAATTAGATTTTGATCTCCCACTCGAAGAACCGATGCATGTCCCGTACACATTCTATCTCCCATCACTGCTGGTGGATCCAAAATCCATGAAATATCACCCATAATCAATCTTGATCTATCAAAAATATACTGATATGTTCATTTCTTACCAAACCACTATGAATTCAGAGGTCCAATCGCACTTAAACTTGCCCCGGCAATGTTGAATCGTGACCCTGAGGGTCAATAGTAAAGTACACGAAGAATAGTTAGGGGGAAGAATAAGAAAAAAGTTGTAAAATTAATTTTCTAATAGTTCTTGTAAAATAATCATAAATCATGGATATCTGGATTGAAAATCATGGCATATAAAAAATAAATGATACAAACAAATTAAATGGTCTTATGTGAAGATTGTACGATCCTATAATCAAAATAAGATAATAAATTAATGCTCAATATTTTAATAAAAAAGGATTAGATCCATAATTGATGATTCCTACCTCTATCTAGGCTTGATCATTGTTGAATAATGCATCCATTGGTGTAGGAGAAGACCCACTTCATTCGTTTCCTGTTGATCCACCTTGATCTGATCAACCATCATTATTCGATCTTGATCTACCAATAAAGAACATTAGATTATCCTCTCTAATATCCCATGGTTATGCATATAATGTTGGATAATTTCCATAATAGACTATTTAAAGAGTAAATTAGGTTTTTGGGTATTAAATTAATTAATTTAATTCATTAATTCATTAAACCACTTAACGTTTCCATCAACGGCTGCCTCATCTGAACGTCTGGTGATGACCAATTTTAGGTTGCGTATAGGGTAAAAATCACATTACATATTCAACCATGGTCTTAGATTTATGACTTGATACTCCATTTTGGAGATATTATTCTATTTTAGGAAAACTACATGTGCATAATATTAATATATTTAATTTTTTATATTTTTTTATAATATCAATTTCAATATCATCTGGCCTCAAAATCTTGTTTGTCTCAATACTAGGCTCCAAAAAATATTCCTTAATATATTCCAAAGTCTTACAAGGAAAAAAAGGTCATTACATTCTCCCCTCCTTTAAGGATTTTTTCCCCAAAAAGTATAATCTAAAAAAATGGTGGGGATACTAAACCCGTATCTGGATCTCTCACTCCTAGGAGATCTCCTACATGTTGTTGTGCTACCACATAACATGAACCATGGTAATTCTCTATCCTCATAGGATCCTCTCCTACTGATCCTTGATCTTCATTGGGTACTCCATGAAGGTGGCTCCATCCTTGATGTCCAGCTCACCCCAATCAATGATGTGTATAGGATCATGCATATATCTCCATAGTTATGAAACATGGAATATTTTACACCCCCACTCTAGTTGTGGGGGTAAGTCTATGAGGTAAGAAACCACTCTAACCCTATGCAAAATTTCAAACGGCTCAATGATCTTGAAGGATAGCTTACCTCCCTAGTCGAATCTCTGCAATCCTTATCATGGGGATAATTTTAGAAAAATTGTGGTATCCCTGTTCAAACTCCAAAGTTCAATTACATCAATATGAATAATATTTTTATTATCTTTAGGCTATCCACATACACTCACGGATCACCTAAACATTCTCTATCATCGACTTCACCATCTCTGGAACAACAAGAGATATCTCACTAATCTATATCCAATATAAGGGTTACCTACAGGGTCTCCCATACAGGGCCTTTAAAGGTGTCATGCTGATAGTAGAGTTATAGATATTATTATAAGAAAACTATACTGGTTACAATAGATCCTTCCATATTTTATTTAAGTCTAACACGCATTCCCTTAGTATATCCTCCAACACCTAGATAGTTCATTTGGTCTTCCCATATTTCTGGGGGTGAAATGTTGTACTCATCCTCAACTAGGTATTGAATGACTCCAACAATCCTCTCCACAATTGTGGCATAAATTGAACATCACTATTGATGAAAATCATTGAGGTTACCCCATGGAGTCATATGATCACCCACACATAAAACTTCCCTAAACTCTCCACCAAACTCTACTCCCTGATAGCAAGTAAGTGAACTGAATTGGTAAGTCATTCAACTATCACCCAGATGGAATCATGGCCTCACATTACCCATAGAATTCTTGTTACAAAGTTATTAGATATTTTATCATGTTTTTACTCTGGTATCTCAAGAGGTTGTGTCATACCTACCAGAACCTAGTGTGCAACCTTCACTTGATAACATGTGAGACACCAAGAAATGAACTTGGCTATACTCCACCTCATTCCATCACACCAAAACTATTTTTGATGGTTCATGTACATCTTTTCCACAATAATATGTACAACCAAATGAGAAGTGTAAAACTCCATCATTACCTCCTCACACAACACAATTGAAACTATTATACATCCCTAGAAAATGATGATGTGACCCACTCCTTCATAGAAACTGTATGGTTCATATCCTAAGGATATTCGGTAAAGAAGAACCACACAACCGATGTCTCCCAACTAAGACACCTTCATACACTTGAGGAGATTAGGAGTCAACACCATCGATTAAAGAAAAGAGTCAACCCTATCCTCCATTATGGTCAGCTGAAAAGAATCCAACTACTCAGATGCATCCTCCACCAGGTAGGAATGAGACTTCTTAAAAAGAGAATATACCATCATGTTTCCCTTCCCAGGAGTATAGACTATCTTAAAGTCATAGTCATTTAGGAAATATAACCAGTGCCTCTTTCTTAGGTTAATATCTCCTTGAGTGAAGATATACCTAAGAATCTAGTGGTATGAGTAAACGAAAAAGTGATCTCCAAGAAGATAGTGCCTCTGCATCTTTAGAGTGAAGACTACTGCTAACAACTTTAGGTCATGAGTAGTATAGTTCTACTCATGGGTTATCAACTACCTCAACCCATATGTGATCATTATCTACCTTTGCATCAACACATAGTCAAGTACATCTACAGAGGCATCACAAAACACTATGTATTCTGCACACTCCTTCGGTAGTCTCAACATAGAAGCACTGGTTAACCTCAGTATCAACTACTCAAAGGCTACCTAACAATCCTCGATCTAAATAAATGGTTTTCCATTCTATTTCAAGGCATTAAAAATAGATTTTACTCTATAAAAGTCAAGAAATAACCTCATATAGTTCCCTATAAATCTAATAAATCTCCACACCTCTAACATGTTCTTGGGTGTCTCCCAAGAAATAACTGCATCAATATTTTCTAGGTCCATAGCTAAATCATTTTTAGAAATGACATTCCCTAGAAAGTGAACCTTTTGGATCCAAAACTGTAACTTCAAGAGCTTACCATATAGTTGGTGAACCCAAATTAATTCTAGGACTATCCTCAGATACTATGCATGCTTCTTATTTTATGTGGATTAAATGATTATGTTGTCAATGAAGACAAACACAAATCAGTCCAAGTATGGCTGGAATATCCAGCTCATCAAATCCATAAACATGGAAGGGGAATTCATCACACTAAAAGGAATCACCAAAAACTCAAAGTTTTTGTAGAAACATTGGAATTCCATCCTTAGAATATCCTCCTCGCAAACCCTCAACTGGTGGTAGCCAGACCTAAGATTGATCTTCAAGAACCAACTCGTTCCTCACAACTATTCAAAGAGGTCATCAATCCTTAAAAAGGGGTACTTGTTCTTTATCATTACCAAGTTTAAGTGACAATAATCAACACAAATCCTCAAGATCCCATCTTTCTTTTTCACAAACAAAACTAGATCTTCCTAGGGGGACACACTAGGTCTAATAAATCCCTTATCTCAAAGGTCCTCTAACTGCACCCTCAACTCCCAAATCTCAATAGGGTCTATCCAATATGTCATTAAAGATATCAATATGGTCATAGGATGTAATTTGATATAGAACTATATCTCTTTCTATGTTGGTAGTCCCAAAACATCCTTGGGGATGACATCTATATAGTCCTCTGCTACTAAAGAAATCTAGATTTCTAAAGATACTATTGCGCTAAGGTATAAATTCACCAACTGATGGGTGATGGGTTGCATCTTTCTTCTCGCAAGACTCACTTTCACTACCATGGGATCTCTCACAACCATAAAGGAGAACCTCATCCTATTAGTTCAAAAGAATCTAACTCACATGTGATGAAATTAAATATGGTCCCAAACCATAGACAATCATTATATACCCAATATGACTTCATAAGGTCTCATCATGATTACCAATAGGTCTTTTATGAAACTCTATCCACCAAGAAATAGATTTCACCACTGGTAGATAAATGATATCAAATAATCACTCCTGGTATGAAACACTAGCCATAGATACTAGGCTAAAGCCTCAACTAGAATCTCTAACTTTTTCACCAAGAATAAAAAGATTAAGGAATTAATCACACCTATGTCTACTAGTACTGAGGAAAGAGTAGAATAAACACATATCATACCACAAACCATCTCATGTTTAGATTGTTCATATCCATCCATGGCATAAAACTTCCCATGGCCCCGACCGCCAACTCCCTGAGCCTGATGTGGGCCACTGGGTGGTGGTGGTGGTTGGATCTCGTAGTTTTGTCCTCTACTAGCTTAACCTCCCTCCTGAGTGGATCTTGCTCCTATACCAACACCACCTCATTTAGGGACTCCCAGGACATGTTTGGGAGATCCCTAATCATGAAACTACCTCTTTTATAGGGGTTTTCCCACTTCATACATGTCTTTCTTAGCATAACAGTTGAGAAATCACAATCCAAGTGACCTCACCCACCACAAGAATAGCATCGACCCTCTCCGAGATAGATTGGTCCTCTACATGATCCATTATCTATATGCACATGTTACTGAGTCTGGAGTATGCCTCCTCTATTGAGACCTCAACATATGATGCCTTTAAGATGCTATAGATAACTCGACCATGTGATACCCACTACTTGTATCAACTGCCAAATGAATCTCTTCTAATAATCTCTCCATAACCAGAGCTCACTTCAATACTCCTACATAGGTAGTGAGACATAAGGAAACAATGCTAGCCAAAATGTCTCTACAGAGCCCCTGCTCAGACTTCCTCACCCAAAAGAATCCATCTCAAACCATATCAAGGGAGTATCACATATAGTTAGTGAGCCTCACAACATACTCATCTATTGAAATATTAACCTGTTGTAGCTCAAAAATCTCTTGGATATTAACTAAGAATAAGCATGAAGGGTAATACTCTTCAGGAAACAATTACTGGAAGTTAGACCATGAGAGTGTCGTCTCCTCATAAGTTTGTGTGACTAGACACCACTAGTGCCCAACTGATCCATGGAAAACATTGGTTTCTAGTGCAACCATCTGATCTGTCTGGATCTAAACTAGCCCAAAGACTCAAACCACCGACTCATGTCTATCCTCTTCTTCCTGGGGATCTGGCTCTCCATGGAACCTCAGTGGTCTCTAATTCTAAAACACACATAGTGTGCTCATCCTATCCTATTGGTACTATTTTCTACTCAATAATAAAGGGTGATGCTACCTTCCCACCTAAACAAAATACCTCATGAGACAGACCCTGAACTAAGGCATCATCACTCATCAAATCATCATCATTATCCTGAATAGGTAACATGGATGTATATCTTTGTGGAGGCATCCTAAAAGTGTTCAAGATATACCATGGTTTGATGATAATATATATATGTGAGGAGCTTACTCAAGAAATAAATTCTAAGGACTCAAACCTATATGATGCATGTACCATTATTCCCTACAACCAATATCTTGGTATGTTGAGTCGACAAGAAAGTAATAAGAGTCATGGTGTATATATACATTGGTTATCGCACCAACACTAGGTTCCCTAGCCTGAAATCTGAACTCAAGACACTTTTACACATTTTCCCTAAGCCCCAGCCAATCCTCATAAGGGGAAAACTCTAAATACCATCTCAAGGAAAGAATTGGTCTGATACCACTCTGTAACAACCCAACCCACTGGGCCCTTCCTAGATAGTAGAATACCGATTCACTCTAACCCCAAGTCCACCTTCAATAGGCCATGGTTTGGTGAAAGAAATCAATAATACATAATATAAAATGGGATGCTTTTACTAATGTACATGTATGCACATACCTATCTATATCTATGAAATAGTGCAAAGTAATAATGAAAGACAATGAAATCTAGAGTAAACCATACATGTAATAACATCTAGGGAATACATCAAAGTGAAATAGAATAAAACCAAAGTTTAAAGGTGAAAAATATATTCCTAACCAGAAATGAAGTCCCAACCTAACAAAAAATGGAAAATAGAGAAAGCTGAGAGAGCCTAGCTCTTAATGTCCAAGCATGACCACTGTATGCGGTCAATGTACCTAGGTATCATTATGCTTCACCAAAGTCACCATCAATTTGTTCATCGCCTGCATAAGAAATGACATGTGTTGTTAAATCCCATATAGGGGTGTGTATATATATACCCTATAGGGCATACTAATAATTGAAAGTGAGCGATATAAAGATATAATAATAGTATTCAGATCAACCCAAAGTAAGAGGAAAATGAATCCTAATACATATATATGCTCATAAAGAAACCTAGATGATATAGAAAGTTAATCTCTATCTCACAGCCCAATATAAGTTTATGAGTCAACCTACAACTCTATAAGTACATCACCGGTGCCCACCATCAAACACAAGCTCACCAAAATATGTGTGGTGGGCCCACCCCTTGTTACTACGCTCCATAGTCAAGGGATCTACAACACCTGTAGAGGACCCATGCATCAACATATATTGAAGAAGGATTATTACCACTCCTTAGATAGTGGAACCATGTCCAGTATAGGTAAGTACCATCTATATATGTATAAAGTGTATGGGGAACCCGTGCTCTGGTGTGATAGGGAGTATCAACCCTGGAAACACACTGATGATCCTACCCTGATCACTTCCTTTTTCAAGAATCTCCTAAAGAAGAATCTCACTTAGAACATCTCTCATCATATCTTGTATTCCACAATTAACTCCACCATCACATTCTATACTGAAGAAAACTTAGGATAGGCTACTCGTAGGCTAAAATCTAAGTCCAAATGAATGAGATATAAGAGTAAGAAGTTCTAGAGGGAAATACATTGCATGTTAAGGGTCCATATGGCATGTTCACCCACCTCATTACCTAGATGCGTTCTTCTATAGGCATGGATTAGAATCATTTTCATCATACATGGTGTGTATAAGTGTAATATGGTGTGTCTTGGCTGCTTGGGACCTACCCTTGTATAGCTCGTTATGCCTGTGTACTTTGGGTCATACCCATGTACCTGGTCATGATCAAGTGTCATCTCACATGTGGTCTTGGGAATGTTTAGCTGGTACATAGCCTGGGTGCCTGGGTAGGGTCACATAATGTGTGGGTCTAACCACAAGGTGTGTGATCCTAAACTTTTTCCAAAACCCTAGCACCATGTCCAGGGGGATACATGTCATGTGTTCTTCCAGGATACATGGTGTGTAGTTTGTTTTTTGATAGAATCATTGGGATATCTACATGTTTTCCAAATCCCACCTCACTTCCATGGATCTTTCCCATTTACCACCCAAAACTGAAGGGGAAAGCCTTTGGTCATCAATTTTGTCCCTCTGGTGGCTAGAAATTGGATTTTGATCACTTTATTAAAGAAAATTCATGTGTATCGTGCACTTCTTATCAACTTTCACAACACATGGATCTCAGATCCATGAAAATTTACCCAAAATCCATCTTGATCTATCCACAAAAAACTGATCCATTCATTATTCTCAAAACTTCTATGAATCTGGAGGTTAAATTACTCTTGAACCCACCCTCGCAATGTCAAACTGTGACCTCAAGGGAAGACATAAGAAAAAAGGTTCAAATATAATTTTTTAATAATTCTTGGACAAAGATCATAAATCGAGGCTATCTAGGGTGAAAATCATGGTATATCAAGAATAACTAATATAAAAAAAATTAAACAGGATCATGCGAAGAACGTGCAATCATAGAATCAAAGGTAGATAATAAATCAATGATCAATATTTTAATCAAAAGGGTGAAAATCCAAAATTTATGGTTTGTTACTCAATTTGGGATCAATCATTGGTGAAGAACATTTTTTCTAGTGAAGGAGAAGACCCGCTACATATATTTCTTCTCAATCCACCTCGATCTGATCAATCATCATCCTTCGATATCGATCCACCAATGAAGAATGTAATAGAATCCTCTATAATATCACAAGTTTATCTAGCTAACCCTATATAATTTTCATTACATTCTATTTAAATAGGAAATTAGGTTTTTTGGTATTAAATGAATTAATTAATTAATCCACTTGAATTACATTTCAATGGTTGCCTCATCAAAATGTTTAGTGTCTACCAACTTTAGGTCACACCTAAAGTAAACCATGTGTTCTATATTCAACTTTATTCTCATATTTCTAATCTAAGACTCCATTTGGGAGTTATTTATCTATTTTATGAAAATTATGTGTGTGTGGTATTAATATATTTAAATTTTTTAAAAAAATTATAATATCAATTTTGGGTCATTGGGCCTTAATATCTCATGCCATCTTAGCACTTGGCTCTAAAAATGTTCCTTAATATATTCCAAATCCTTACAAGGAAAAAATAGATTCACTGTATTATTTACATAATTTAAATAAATTGATATGATTAAATTCTATATACCTATATTTTATTAGAATTAAATAATTTTTAGAATTATAAAAATTGATTTTTAACAATAAAAAGTAATTATATATATTATGTTAACTAACATGACTGAAGAAAAGTGAATATCTAAAAAATGATGAAAACAAAGAAATTGCCACAAAAAATAAGGATGTTGGGATTTTTCAACCATAAAATGTGTAACTAAAACTAATGAATATAAAAATTAATATAAAAATCACAAAAATGATCAATATTTATAAAAAACCAAGTTAAAAAATTTGTGTTATTACATGTGTAATTTTCAAAAAAAAGTAATGATTTCATGCTTCTTCAAACAAAAAATGTGTAAGTAAAATTGATGAATATAATAATTAATTCAAAAATGTAAGAAATGATCAACATCTATATATTTAAATGTCCAAGTAAATAATAGTACTTATACATGTGTAAGTTTCACAAAAAATAATGATGTTGGGTTTCTTCAACCAAAAACCGTTTAACTAAAACTGATGAATCTAAAAATTAATATAAAAATAGATGAAATGGTTGAAATCTATAGATTTAAATATCTAAGTTAAAAATAGTTTTTTTACATGTATAAGTTTTACAAAAAAAATAATGATATAAGGCATCTTCAACCAAGAAATGTTTAATTAAAACTGATGTATATAAATTTAATACAAAAATGACACAAATGAACAACATCTATATATTTAAATATCCAAGTTAAAAAAAATGAATTATTTACATGTATAAGTTTTAGGGAAAAAATATATAAAATAGATATTTACCTGAATAATTAGGAGATTAACAAAGTGTTTTCCTATATCCAATCTATGTGATCATTTCATATATCATGCACTATATCTACATCACAGTCATTATTATCATTGGGTAATTGTGTAATAGATAAAAAAACTCATAAAGTTCCATAATATCATCAACATCCTTAGTACCCAAATGATTTTCCCCTTATAAAATGATAGAACATTGATAATTTAATGAGTCAATAACATAAAATATTTTCTTTACATATGATTTTGTGATAAATGGTTCCTCTTTGAAGCTAAATATTTTCAAATCAATAAGTGTAAATCCATAATTGGTATGTTTTACACTATTTTTAATATCAACCTAGTTACACTTAAACACTGGTATTTGAAATTTAGTATAATCAATGCCCCATTTATCCTTAACATCTCCAAAATATTTTATTGATGCAGAAATTGGGTATTTATCTTTTACACTCGAAAAATGAAGTTCTTCAAAGATGTCCATTAATTGACTATTTTGAATGGAATTCTTTTCATCCTAATTTTTTATGTAAAATTTAGAACCATTAATGTGAAAACTAGAGCATGTTAATACATTAATGCATGGTCCCATAGCTAAACATTTTAAGGTTTTTGATGAAAATGAATTAGTGTTGACTTTATCTTTAAACCATGAAACAAATTTATTTTTATGATCATTCATTAAACACTATTCATTTCTTTTTAGATGTTTTATCTTCAATATGTAGCACCCAAACCAAATAATTAGGTATTATTAGTGTGTCACATGTCCTCATGCACATCTCCCCATACACAAGAGGTTGTCAACTAGTAGTGAGGATTTGAACAGTGTCATGGGCATTGGTAATAAAATCCATGTACCAAAATCATAATAATTGATAACAAATATTCCAGAACAACATATAGGAAATCATCATGCTATAAAGAAAGGCATACAGGTCATAAAAAAAAATAAACCAAAATAATCTCAATGTGGTAAGTCAACCATTGTATAAAAAACAAAGGTAATAAACTAAAAAATTATAGTAATATTATGGAGTCTTTCTCAGCATTGCCTCCATCCTTCAAGATCCACATGTTTAGCTCTCTGATGTAGGTCCCTTTCCCTTAGTTGGATCTCTGACCATGAAATTTTCACATGCATCAAGATACATGTGTAGGGCATTAGTATAAACCCAGTATGACACCACTAATGTGTCATTAACATAAAGTTAATATATATATATAAAGGTGTATGTTATGATAGTAAGTAAATATAAAAACATGTAACCAATCATATATCAGGCAATCATGCACTAACCAGGATACCACAATCCAAGGTCGTACCTATTTTAGCTCTATACTTGAAAGAACATCTCATATGTCATCACATATCAAGATAGGTTGATACAAGTCTTGGATAAAGGACCATAAAAAATAATGCCTCAAGTCATTTCTCAAGGTTTTTTCACCCCTAGATCAACCTCGGGCTGGGTCTCAAGGCTTTCATGCCCCTACCTCTACTAGGTTAGTCCATAAGTCTATTGCACCCCTAGATCATCCATAGGTCATACCACAATGTTTTCATTCCACGTCCTTTGTCTTAGGTCAGTTAACAAGGTCATCATACACCCACCCTATCTCTAGGTCCCATCACCATCATTAGAACCATGCCACACTAGCACATACTTTCCCTCTAAGGCCAAATATTCCATTATGATCCACCAATCACCTCGATACTACATGAAAACCTCTACAGAACAAGAATTCACACATAACATTGCATAATACAGAAGGCACAATCATATAACACAACTCATCTGTCTCATGGGCTCCACATGTACACCATATGAAAAGTCGCAATCATAGCACATCTCACAATGGTTCTCATGGTTATGAACGCATGCACACACATTCCCTATAAAAAAATGTTAAGAATTAATTTCAAATGCTAATAATTCCTACCCATACCAAAGTCCACACACCAATGATCCAAATTCCCAAAGGCCCTACGTGGTAGGAATTCCAACCTCAATAGTATCAATGTCAAATGATAATAATTTCCATACAGACCAATCCCGCACACCAATGATTCCTAAAATCATCCCCATTTCATCACATGAGCATTCTAGAATCAAGATCCAATAAGAAGAACATAACATGGGCTTAGAGATAGATCAAATTACACAATGAGATATACCTCTAATGATAGATCAATATTCTTTCAAGAAAATATAAAAATTATCTCAATCTTATTTCTTATACATCAATAAACCAATAATTCCTCATTAGATCACATTATAACCCATGGATCTAGCTATGTAATCTTAGATATATGATTCCTTATAAGAAGAGGAGAGGTGATCTAGAAGAAACGTGAAGAATAGAGGGAAAACAACCTCTTACTTTGAATTCTCATGAGTAAAAGCCTCTAGATCCACTGAAATTAGAGTTTTGAGGGATAGAAATCACCAAGAATGGTATTATGCATGGTTTTGTTGTAGGGTTTACCAAAACATGTGCAAATGACCGCGTTGTCGAACGTGTCAAATTAGTTGTTTAATTTTGACTAGAATTTCTGCAGTATAGCAGCAACCCTAGGTCGTCTCTCGACGGAGCCTTAGATCATTAATTATAAAATGTGGTTCTGATTATGAAATTAAAAAAAAGGGAATTGGGGTTTTATAATACTTGGGTTTGATGATTAAAGATGACAATAGAAAATAGAAGCTATAAAACAAAGTAGAGATTAACAAAATTAATTAAGCGTGATCAACCCGGGGTACTCGTATGATGTTTATCCTTAATCGCTTCATGATATAAGGTTATGATCTTTTAATACATGGTTTGTAACACCTAGAACTAGAATGTTACTGAGTTTATACTAGGATACCTCCTAGGGTTCAGTCAAAAACACACAATGATTCACCGGACACCGCCGATGATTGAATGAATTGTGTTTGACTTTATAACCAAAACTCACCAAGGCAACACACGAAAAACTCGATGCACTGTCCATATTTGTATGTTATTTCTTTGTGATACCATGAAATAAATGTACATGGCCTTGACAGTACTTGTGTGAGTTCAATTTACCAATATAAACCACACAAACACCTCAATTGAAGGGGGGAAAGAAAGTGGTGAACGGTGTGTGAAACATCACATGAATGGGTACCCCCAAACATGATCATTTGAGTTGAGCATGACATACCAGTACATAACTCAATAAAATAATAATATAGGATGATGAAAAACAACACAACAATCTGTAATTTAAAAGATCATACAAATATTACAAACATGAAGCTCGGGATGTACATTACATTCCTCCCCGGGTGATCACAAGGGGTTTAGAAACCCATGGGAGAGGAGGAAGAGAAATATGTTGGGGTAGAACTTCCCATAGCCTCCAGAACCTATAGGGATGTTGAGAAGACTCCTTGGGGACTACAAAATGGCATAACCTTGCCTCTTGGCCGAACTTCCAAATGAGGAGCCCAAGGTGCCCTTTTATAGGAAATGTGGGAGGTGGTTTTGGGCACACAGATTTCATCAATCCACTTGCACGACGCGTTTCGACCTTCAGACAGTCTTATCTCGCTTTGGAGAAAATAGAAACGTTGTATCCCTACCTCTTGACTATCTCCACCGAAAGTTTGGCACCGTTTGGATAACTACAGCTCAAGATATTGATAAAATACAGAACACCGCATTTGACTTGGTCCAAATTCGGTGTCTTGGATAGATCAGTTCATATGGACCCCATAAAAGCCGAATCAGGATTGTGTTCCTTCATATGAAATGTAGCCTATTGAAATTTGGACAGGACCACAAAATTTCAGCCCATTTGGATGCACGGATTTGGTGTACTATTCACAACAGTGGACAGATGTCCATGGATCCATGCAATTTTGGCCCAGTTTTCTTTCACTTCATCAAGGGCCCTCCAAATCACCTCCACCTACATTGTAATTTTCAAAACAAGTATCATTTCCCTATTTAAAAGTGATAAAAACAAAATTATTGAATCAAACATGAAGCACAATTTTATAATACTTTTATAATTTTTAATACAAAATATGTTTAGCACAGCGGTGTAAGGGTGAAAATGAAACAGTGAATCGTGGTACGATCACACCCCCACACCTAAACATTTGCACTCCTGGGAAAAGTCACATATCCAAATACAATGATTCATATATATATATATTTCCAACATACTAAAGATTTATCATTTGAGGAAATTTTATTTAAAGTAAAGTGATCAATGCACGAACCACACCAAGGAGTTCTTCCTAGTGAAAATAGAAAAAGATGTCTCATAAATCATATCATAGTGAAATTCAAAAAGATTCATGATACCCAATTGAGAAAGGAATTCAGAAGTAAACCATGACACTAAATCTCCATGTGTGTGTGTGAAAACCATTCCATGCTATTCTTTCCACTTGATATCTAATAAATATATGTTATTTTAACATTTTTCAGCTTAAATGATTTTGTCACCGAACCTGTCCTACATCCTTTGCAATCATATTTCAAGACCCACTCATTTAAGCATTCCCAGAAGTCAAACCATAAGCTCCCGACCTAGATATCCCCATATGTTGCACATTTCATCACTCCCCTCATTTATTATTTTTTTTGAAGTTGCAATTGGAACAAATCTCACACTCATCTCTCAACCCTTATTTGATCTCCTCACGACACTAATTGCAATAGTTATAACAAGATCAAAGGTTGATGAGGAGTGGTTTTTGACCTGCCTAAGACACAACAATTTTTTTTTGAGGGCGTACAACAGTCGGACATTAGGTACACACGCATAGGTCAATCTGGTACAGTAATGAAATAGATCGGATAAGGAACGAACGTATGGAAATATCATTTAAAGCTGAAAAATATTAACCCAACATATATTTACCTTATATTAAGTAAGAAATAATCACACTTTGTGGTTTGGTGCAAAATTGTTTTTGGAGATATTAGTGACACAGTTTTCCTAAAAACTACTCACACAATGGGCATCAATCATCTCAAAGGTTTCACATAGATACAACCATTTATATCATTGACAGAAAACCAATTCACTAAAAATCACTCCTTGATGGTAAACTCATACACTTTCTCTTTCTAGCCTTCGTTATGGTATTTTTACTTTCCCCACTTTATGGTCGCCACATCATGGAATTTCGAAATTGTTGATGGGGAAAAATAAAAATACCATAAAGAAGGCCATAAAGAGAAAACAAAAGGAGAAAAAGATGAAAAATCCTAACTAACCCAGGAATGTATCCACCCCCCCCCCCCACACCTAGAATGTGCAGTGTCCTCACTGAAATAATTGAAAATGTGAGAAGGAAGGATAAAACCTGGTGTGTTTTATTGGTATGATGCGTCGAGAAGGTGGATTTCCTCCACCGGATTCTTTGGAAAATCCTCATAGAAGTGTTTAAGTCGCTGCCCATTGACGGTAAGACTTCGTCCACTCTGCTCATGCAAAACCTGTATTGCACCAAAAGGATAAACATTAGTAACAGTATAAGGACCGAGCCATCGGGAACGAAGCTTACCTGGGTGGAGCTTAAGCCTGGAATTGTACATGAGGACCTTTTCACCAATATGGAACTTCCGCTGGTGAATCATGCTATCATGAATAGCCTTTGTCTTCTCTTTATAGATTCGGGAGTTTTCATATGCATCACGTCAAATTTCTTCCAACTATTGAATCTGCAGCTTTCTTTCCTCACCTGCATCTGAAAGGTTCATATTACATTGTTTAACAGCCCAATATGCACGGTGTTCGACCTCCACCAGGAGGTGACAAGATTTCCCAAACACAATCCTATATGGTGACATTCTGATCGGTGTTTTAAAAGCAGTACGGTATGCCCAAAGTGCATCATCCAAGCGCAAACTCCAATCTTTCCTATTGGGTTGTACAGTTTTCTCCAAGATTTGCTTAACTTCCCGATTTGAAATTTCTGCTTGTCCGTTAGTTTGGGGATGATATTAAGTGGAGACTTTATGAACAACCCCATACTTACGAAGCAAGTTTTTCATGTTACGATTGCAAAAATGTGAACCCTGATCACTAATGATGAATCTTGGTAGACCAAACCTACTGAAAATCTGGGACCTCACAAAATCAACAACCACTCGAGAGTCATCGGTCCTGGTGGCCTTTGCTTCCACCCATTTAGATACATAGTCAACCGCCAATAAGATGTACACAGAGCCAAATGAATTTGTAAAAGGCCCCATGAAGTCAATGCCCCATGCATCGAAGATCTCACAAAATAACATGGGTTGTTGGGGCATTTCATTCCTCTTGGAGATATTCCCTGTGAATTGACATCGAGTACATGATTTACAAAACCTATGGGCATCTCTATACAATTTTGGCCAATATAATCCTGAGTCAAGGACCTTTCGAGCTGTACGTTGAGAGCCAAAGTGGCCCCCACATGCCAAGGTGTGGCAGAAGGTCAAAACAGAGGTGAACTCATGGTCAGGGACACACCTACGAACAACCTGGTCACTACAAATTCTCCACAAGTATGGGTCATCCCAAATGTACCATCGAGAGTCATTCTTAAGTCTATGGGATTGTGAAGTGCTAAAATCAGGGGGGAACCTAGATGTTGCTAGAAAATTCACAATGTCCGCATACCAGGGGGTAAGGTCCACAACATCACAAAGGTTCTCATGAGGGAAGAATTCTCCAATGGGTAGGGGTGAGTCAACATGATGGTCCAATGGTGGGGAAATCCTACTAATGTGGTCTGCTACAACATTCTCCACCCCTCTCTTATCTCTAATCTCAAGGTCAAACTCTTGGAGGAGGAGCATCCACCGAATGAGGCGGGGCTTGGCTTCAGGTTTCTTTAGGAGGAAACGAAGGGCAGCATGGTCAGAAAACACAATCACTTTTGACCCAAGAAGATATGAACGGAATTTTTCCAAGGCAAACACAATAGAAAGGAGTTCTTTTTCTGTGGTTGTGTAGTTTACCTGGGCAGGTTCAAGGGTACGCGAGGCATACGCAATGACATGAGGAGCCTTTTCAACCCTTTGTGATAAAACTGCCCCAACTGCAAAGTTAGAGGCATCACACATAAGCTCAAAGGGGAGATCCCACCTAGGTGGTTGGATTATGGGAGGTGATGTGAGACTCTTTTTTAGTGAATTGAATGCATCCTCACAATTTTTATCAAAAACAAATTCAGAATCCTTTTGTAACAACCGAGATAAGGGAAGTGCGATCTTACTAAAGTCTTTAATGAATCGTCGATAAAAACCATCATGACCCAAGAAAGACCGCACCTCACGAACACATTTTGGAAATGGAAGGGATGAAATTAATTCAATTTTAGATTTATCAACCTGAATTCCCTTATTTGAAATGATATGCCCAAGAACTATCCCCCGCTCAACCATGAAATGACATTTTTCATAATTCAAGACAAGATCTTTTTCAATGCAGCGGTGGACGACAGAACCTAGGTTTTCCAAACAATCATCAAAAGAAGAACCATAAACCATGAAATCATCCATAAATACTTCCATACAACTCTCAAGGTACTCAGAAAAAATACTCAACATACATCGCTGAAAAGTACCAGGAGCATTACATAGACCGAATGGCATCCTTCTGTATGCAAATGTGCCAAATGGACAGGTAAATGTTGTCTTTTCTTGATCCTCAGGGGCTATATGGATTTGGAAATAACCCGAATAGCCATCAAGGAAACAATAATGAGACTTACCATCCAATCGTTCTAACATTTGGTCAATGAAAGGTAAAGGAAAGTGGTCCTTCCGCGTGGCTTGATTCAGTCGACAGTAGTCAATACAGACTCGCCAAATGTTTTGCACACATGTTGGAACCAATTCATTCCTTTCATTTGACACAACTATTACTTCTGTTTTTTTAGGCACAATTTGCACTGGGCTGACCCATTTACTATCAGATATAGGATAAATGATCCCTGCAGCAAGTAATTTACTGACTTCCAATTTTACCACTTCAAGGAGAGTGGGATTCAACCGGCGTTGATATTGTCTTACGGGTTTAGCCTCATCATCCAAAAGTATATGGTGCATACAAATAGATGGGTTAATCCCAGGAATATCAGCCAATGTCCATCCTATTGCCTTTTTACACTCTCTCAAAAGTTTGAGAAGTTTCAATTCCTGTTGTGGAGAGAGGTTATTGGCAATAATGACGGGCAATTGGTCAATACCCTCAAGATATGCATATTTTAAATTAGAAGGAAGTTGTTTAAGTTCAAACACTGGTTGTTTCTGGATTGAGGGAGGGGATTTATGGGGAGTGAGGTCCATGAAACTATCTATCTGCTCATGTTTATTCTCAAAGGAAAGAGAATCTATTGAAATGAGATTTACAGAATCATCGATAGTCATTGGTACCTCAGAATAAACACACTCATCAATTAAAGCACAAAATTTTCATTTTTCTGAACCCACACAACATTCAAATAAAGAACCAAAACTCAAATCATCCATGGGCGAAGAAAACAAAAAAGAATCAGAGTTTGGGTTGAGGAGAGAATTGTGTGTGTGTGCATCATTTGAGAGCACTTCCATTGAATAGACAGGAAGAGTGGAGTGCTCTTCAACGGAGTGTTTCATAGCCTCAAGGATGTTAAAACTTACCTTTTCTCCTCCGAATTCCATGGACAATGTACCATTGTGAACATTGATGATCGTCTTTGCTGTTTTTAGGAATGGCCTCCCAAGTATGAGAGGGGAATGTCCTTGGGTTCGGGTTTCTTCCATCTCAAGAATGTAGAAATCAGCGGGGAAGATGAGATTCTGTACTCTAACAAGGACATCCTCAATCACTCCTTTTGGATGTGTTGTACTCCGGTTGGCAAGTTGCACGATAATTCCTGTTGGTTGAAGCTCTCCAACCTGTAGAGAAGTATATACAGAGTGAGGCATTACATTAATGGAAGCACCTAAATCTAGCATAGCATCAGAAAAGAAGGTCTCCCCTATGGTACAAGGTATGGTGAATGTGCCGGGATCCTTGCATTTGGTTGGCATTGCTGGTTGAATCAAGGCTGATACATTCCTCCCCAGGTTGACTCTCTCATTCCCCTTCAACCTCCTTCTATGGGTGCAAAGCTCTTTAAGAAATTTGGCATAACGGGGAATTTGCTTGACTGCATCCAACAATGGAATATTAACTTGAACTTTTTTAAATGTATCCATTATTTCATTGTCAATCTCATTATAAAAGTTTTTCTTAGATTTAGAGAGTCTTTGAGGGAAAGGAAGATGAATTGATTGTTCATTTGAATCATCAATGATAATTTGATTGCCCTTTTTGTTTTGTTTTTCATTAAATGAAATTTTTGAGGGTTGGGAAGGAGTGTTTTCAAGAGGGAGACATACCTGTTTCATAGGATCAGTAGAAGGAGAAGCTTCTTTACCACTACGAAGTGTAATTGCACATACATTACCTTTATCCTTCGGATTGGCAATGGGTTGGGATGGTAGTTGTCCAGAACCTTGCATCTTAAGCTCACCGATGGTGTTCGCCAATTGTCCCACTTGAGTTCGTAGGTCTTGAATTGCCGATTTTGTGGTCTATTGGAACTGAAGGTTCTTGGTTGCCATTTGTTTCACCATGTCCTCAAGGCTTGGTTCAGATTTGGGAGGAGGAGGAGGATGATTGTTTTGCGAAGTTGAAGGATAAGAAGGTTTCATACCTTGGCCTTGTTGATACCAATTCTGCTTCGGGTAGCTTGAGTTTCCTCCTTGTTGATATTATGGTTGTGCTTGCCACCCGGGGTTTGGATTTGGCCTGAATGGTTCTTGCTTGAAGGGAGGAACTTCTTGGAATGGACGCCCTGGGAACACAGCTGCACAGGACTCAAATGAATCTTGAAGTTGTGGGCACTGGTCAGAAAAATGAGTGTTATCAGAACAAATACCACAATGCAATGGAATAGAAGTAGAGTGTGAGTTACCTTGTGCTTGAGCTAATTGCCTTAGAAGGGTATGCATCTCATCAAGTTTAGTATCTACCTTTTGTTCTAGGGCTGAATGACTTACCTCATGAACTCCTCGGGTTGGTGCAATAGCTCGTGTACCAAATTGTTGTGCATTTTGAGCCATGTTGGCTATTAAGTCATGAGCGACAGAAGGAGTTTTGTCAACTAGGGCACCACCAGCTGCAGCATCAATCATTCCACGATCCATGGGGATAAGTACCTCATAGAAGTTTTGGATTAATAGTTGTTCACTAATCTGGTGGTGGGGGCAGCTTGAGCAAAGTCTCTTAAATCTCTCCCAGTATTCATGAAGGGTCTCTCCTTGTGATTTCCTAATTCCACAGATTTCTTTCCTGATTGATGCAGTTCGGGAGGCAGGGAAGAACTTCTCTAGAAAAAGTCTTTTTAGGTCATTCCAGCCCCCAATTGTGGAAGGCAAATAGTATATCCAATCTTTGGCTACACCATCAAGGGAGAAAGGAAAGGCCCTAAACTTAATGAGGTCCTCAGACACATTTTGGGGTTTCATGGTGGAGCACACTATGTAAAACTCTTTTAGATGTTTGTGAGGGTCCTCTCCGGGAAGACCATGGAATTTTGGAAGAAGGTGGATGAGGCCTGATCTTAGCTCAAAATTGGCTGCTTCCTCAGGATATTGGATGTACGCAGGTTGGTATTCCACATCCAGGGTGGTCAGTTCTTTTAATGTTCTGTTATTTGCAGCCATGATCTCCGGGGTTTGATTTGGTTCAATTTTGGATTGGTTTAGGACCACTTTAGGTTCCACAAGGGGTTCCACAATGTTACTTGATTGACCTTCTCTAGATGCCTTGATTTGTGTGTGAAGTGACTTTTCAATTTCAGGATCAAATTCAAGTAGTGTTCCTTTACCTGATCTTGTCATGCAACAATGATGTCCAGTTTGATTGATTGATTTTTTTGTTGTGTCTTTTTTTTGATTTGGATAAAAAAAACTTAAGAAGGGTCAAAGAATAATATAATTTTATACTATAAAATTAGAGAGGGAGATTGAGAAGAATAGAGAGAGAGAGAGAGAGAAAGAACACACCAAAAACAACAAAAAATAAAGACAAAACCCAAAACAAAAACAATCAAATGGGGGTGGGGTATTTAGAGGAGTACTAATCAAGAAGTAAAATGACCCAATAAAAATAAATAAAGAAAAAAAATGATCTTGGCTCCCCGGAAACGGTGCCAAAATTTGACCGCGTTGTCGAACGCGTCAAATTAGTTGTTTAATTTTGACTAGAATTTCTGCAGTATAGAAGCAACCCTAGGTCGTCTCTCGACGGAGCCTTAGATCATTAATTATAAAATGTGGTTCTGATTATGAAATTAAAAAAAAGGTAATTGGGGTTTTATAATACTTGGGTTTGATTATTAAATATGACAATAGAAAATAGAAGCTATAAAACAAAGTAGAGATTAACAAAATTAATTAAGCGTGATCAACCCGGGGTACTCGTATGATGTTTATCCTTCATCGCTTCATGATATAAGGTTATGATATTTTAATCCATGGTTTGTAACACCTAGAACTATAATCTTACTGATTTTATACTAGGATACCTCCTAGGGTTCAGTCAAAAACACATAATGATTCACTGGACACCGCCGATAATTGAATGAATTGTGTTTGACTTCATAACCAAAACTCACCAAGGCAACACACGAAAAACTCGATGCACTGTCCAGATTTGTATTTTATTTCTTTGTGATACCATGACATAAATGTACATGTCCTTGACAGTACTTGTGTGAGTTCAATTTACCAATATAAACCACACAAACACCTCAATTGAAGGGGGGAAAGAAAGTGGTGAACGGTGTGTGAAACATCACATGAATGGGTACCCCCAAACATGATCATTTGAGTTGAGCATGACATACCAGTACATAACTCAATAAAATAAGAATAGAGGATGATTAAAAACAACACAACAATCTGGAATTTAAAAGATCATTCAAATATTACAAACATGAAGCTCGGGATGTACATCACATTCCTCCCCGGGTGATCACAAGGGGTTTAGAAACCCATGGGAGAGGAGGAAGAGAAATATGTTGGGGTAGAACTTCCAATAGCCTCCAGAACCTCTAGGGATGTTGAGAAGACTCCTCGAGGACTCCAAAATGTCAGCACCTTGCCTCTTGGCCGAACTTCTAAATGAGGAGCCCAAGGTGCCCTTTTATAGGAAATGTGGGAGGTGGTTTTGGGCACACAGATTTCATTAATCCACTTGCACGACGATTTTAGGCCTTCATCCAGTCTTATCTCGCTTTGGAGAAAATAGAAAAGTTGTATCCCTACCTCTTTACTATCTCCACAGAAAGTTTGGCACCGTTTAGATAACTACAGATAAAGATATGGATAAAATACAGAACACCGCATTTGACTTGGTCCAAATTCGGTGTCTTGGACAGATCAGTTCGGATGGACCTTATAAAAGCCTAATCAGGATTGGGTTCCTTCATATGAAATGTAGCCTATTGAATTTTGGACAGTTCCACAAAATTTCAGCCCATTTGGATGCACGTATTTTGTGTAATATTCAAAACAGTGTACAGATGTCCATGGATCCATGCAATTTTGGCCCAGTTTTCTTTCACTTCATCAAGGGCCCTCCAAATCACCTCCACCTACATTGTAATTTTCAAAACAAGTATCATTGCCCTATTTAAAAGTGATAAAAACAAAAATATTGAATCAAACATGAAGCACAATTTGATAATATTTTTATAATTTTTAATACAAAATATGTTTAGCACAGTGGTGTAAGGGTGAAAATGAAACAATGAATCGTGGTACGATCAGCCAACCATGGGAGGTTCACTGCCTCTTCAAGGAACCCACATGGTTTGGCTGAACGGTTTAGTAAAATGTGTTCCAATCATGCTTTTTCCTATATCCCACGTCACATAGTTTCTTGTAGAATGTCACATGGTTGACTCTAATTATATTTCAATTGTTTGATATCTATTGTCCCTCTCTAATAAGACACATGTTTTCCTTTGTATAACTATACTATTTTTTCAAAACTATTTCCAAACCCTAAACCACCTTAAATGCCTCTAAAACACTCCAAACCCGTCCATAAGTTACTTGAGACTTCACCCAAGAAAATAATAACTCAAAAACACTTAAATAAGGGCCTAAATCAAGGTATGGTGTACCTAAAAATTCTAGGTCATTATAATCTCACCCTCTAAGGACTTATCATCCTCAAGAAGTGACTATAGAGTTCCTTCTCAAATAACTTAGTTCATTGAGCCCATACATGATATTCCCACTCCTAAGTCTCCTCTTGTATAATATCGCACTACTATAAAACTATAAAAGGGGAATTATCTTCCCTTGAAACACCTTCTCACTTTGGTCTATGATCCAGATTGGATGTTCCATGAACGATTCATATGGTTCCAAATCAATGTTCTCATCATCAATCACATGTGCAGGATTGGTCTTATACCTCCAAAGATGAGACCTATGGAATGTGTTATTCATACCTCAATACCATAAAGGGAGGTCCAATAAGAAGGATACTTTTTTAATATGTTTAATAATCTCAAACAGTCCCACAATCCATGACACTAACTTCCCTTTCTTCTGTAAATATTGAATCCTTAATCAAAGTGACACCTGAAAGAAAACCCAATCACCTATATTGAAATCCAAGGGTCATCACCTTCGGTCGGTATATGAGCACTTCCTTCTTTGAGTAGTCACCAATTGATTTTGAATCAATTTTAATAAATCATAGGTCTCTTACACCTACACATCTTAATAATAATAGTCTCACTATCATCATGCTAACACAATGATGGATGAAATGGTCAACTATACAGAGCCTCAAATGGTTCCATCTGAATAAAAAACTAGTAACTTATATTGTATGTAAACTCTTCTAAGAAAATATGATCATCTCATACTCCACAAAAATCTAAAGCGCATGCCTGAAGCATATCCTCCAAAATTTGGGCCATCCTCTATAAATTCACATCATTTTGTGGATAATATTTCATACTCATCATTAACCAATTACCCATTTCCTTTTTCAACAATTTCCAAAACTGTGATGTGAAACGAGTGTCCTAGTCAGATACCATGCTCGTAGGCACTCTATATAGTCATACAATCTCTCAAACATAGAATTTTCCCAAATCATCTTTGTAATGAGTCTCAAATCAATAAGAAATATTCCACCTTCATCAACCAATCAATCATAACCCACATAGCATCTCAACCTCTCAGGGCCCTGGGTAACCTTGTAACAAATTTTATCACTGCCTCAACCCACTTCCACAAGGTCATAGGAAGG
The DNA here is from genome assembly GCA_963277665.1 of Viscum album. NCBI lineage: Eukaryota > Viridiplantae > Streptophyta > Magnoliopsida > Santalales > Viscaceae > Viscum > Viscum album. The sequence continues at coordinate 748,760,411 of OY728132.1, read as the reverse complement.
GGTTGAATAAAATTGTCTGGTCATTGATGTTTGACCTTAACACTCTAACTAATAAGACAATGAGAGAAAAAAACTAGCAATGTACCTCTTTATACATGGCCACAAAAACTATTTTCTGAAATCACAATACATTTTCATCGATCCTGGGTGCACTTCCCACTATGAATCATGAGAGTCCCTCATCAACTCTTCCCTCATGGAAGCAGGAACCAAAAATCTCCCATGAACATAGATCACATCATCTCTATCTAAAGACCATTCTAGAACTGGTTCATTCACTATCAACTATTCTCACATCACTAAACACTCCTAATTTGACTATTGGATGGCTTTCACCCGATCCACCAAGGAAGATGTGATAACTAAGGGGGTACATTTCATCACAACTTTATCCTCACATGAACCCATAAACCCTTCATCCAACAAGATCAACAATATTTATTCCTCTTATAAAGTTCACTCTAAAAGAACATGTGTCTTCCTAATAAGAGAATCTATAATAACATTAAACTTTCTAGGAGTATAAGTCATATAAAAGTAAAAAGTATTCAGATACTCAACCCAATGCCTCTTCCATAGATTTAAGTACCACTAATAAAAGATATACCACAATATATTTTGGTTTGTATAGAAAGAACTCTAAATGAAGAGACAATGGTGCCATAACTTTAGGGCATGGACCATAGACACTAACTATAGGTTGTGAATAGGGTAGTTTCACTTGTGAGGTCATATTTAATGAGACCCATAAGAAACTACCTGATCACTCTACATCAAAACAGCTCTAAAACCAAAACCTAAGGCGTCATAGTAAATATCATACCCAATTCCAGTATTAGGTGGGGTCAAAATCATAACTGGGGTCAATATTCTATTCAAATCTAAGAATTCCTCTTCACAAAGATTTATCCACTCAAAATTCACCCCCTTTATTAGTAATATTAGTCATAAGTGATACCAAATGGGAGAAATCCTAAATAAACCATCTATAGTACCCATCCAAACCTAGGAAACTCTTAATCTCAAACACATTACAAGAATGTGATCAAGACATCACTACCTATACCTTCTCTGGATCAACTGAGATTCCCACCTCAGAAATCACATTCCTAAGAAAGCAGACCTCTTGAAACCAAAAGTGAAACTTCTAAAGGTTTGCATAAATCTGATGTGATCAAATTTTACTCAACATGATCTCAAGGTGTCTAACATTCATCTCTAGGGTTCATGAGAATATTAGGATATCATCAATGAATAAAATGACAAAATAGTTAAGATATGGATGGAAGATACTATTCATGAAGGACATGAACTCCAATGGATCATTCATCAACCTAAAAGGAATGAAAAGATACTTATATATTACATAACTACTCCAAAACATTGTCTTAGTTGTATCCTCTTCTCTAGGCTAGAGTTAATGGTAGCCTAATCGCAATTCAGTCTTGGAGAACCATTAGGCTCCCCTAAATTGATCAAAAAATCATCAATACTTGAAATTGGGTACCTATTCTTCACTATGACTAGATATAGTTTGTTATATTCTATGCACAACCAAAGGATTTTTTCTACCTTATTAGTGAACTAAACTGAAGCACCCTAATGAGAAGTGATCAGTCTGGTAAAAATCCTTCACCTCTAAATCCTCAAGATACACATTGAGTTCATTTTGACTTAGCTAGAGCCATATAATATAGAGGAATCGATATATTTTTTTTCCCTAGCATGATTTTGAAATCAAATTTTATTCCTCTATTAGGAGGGTTTCCTAATAATCCATTTGAAAATATATCCTAGTAATGGTCCACCACTAAAGGAAAAGAGGAGGGATTGTTTGTCTAATCTTCCTCAAGAACCATACTCACCACTAGCTCTGTAACAGCTCCAACTTGGATAAGTTCTATTTTCACTCTACCTACTCCTAAATCTCATTCGCCATTCAAAACAAACTTCTCCCCCTTAGGCGTAGTAAAGGATAATCATCTTCTGTAATAGTAGATGTACACTTGATAACTAGTCAACCAATCCATGACAAAAATCACATCAAAGATAGTCATTTACAAGATCATATAATCTCATAAATTTTCATAACCAACAACTATTATAGGACATTATAGAAATATCTAGATATTGTATACCTTCTTACCCAAGGGTGTATCAATATAATGAAACTTGGAATATAATTTAACTGGAAACTCTAACCTAGAAACGACTTGAGAAGATATAAAATAATGGGAATCCCTGGTATCAAACAAGGAAGTAGAAAGTGAATAGGTAATAATAACTATACCTATAACTATAGAATGTACCACCACATAATTATTAGTATCCTAGTCTGTGATGTACACTATGTCTATATTAGTTCCACAACTCTATCCCCATGGCCCTTTGTTAGATTTATTCACTGATCCCTCTATAATTTAGGCCAATAGTTTTGATCCCTTATTAGACCCATGATTCATAGCCTCTGTCTTCCAAGAACCTATTTGGAAACCTAACCACAATACAATTTAAAAAACATGTTCAAGATTTCCCATATTTCCAAATTGGGGAAAATTCTAAGATTTATAGAAAAACTTGCTATAAGGTTTTCTCTGTACACAATTAAAGCATAGGGTGACACATACTTCTTATAAAGTTACTAAAGAAAACATGCTCCACTTTGACTACCTGTTTCCACCTAATTGTGTATCATTATCCTTCCTCTTCCTACTACTAAAAAATCCAATACTTGTATCACTAGTATTCCTACTCATTAGTGTACCAAGGGATAAAATACGACTAAATAATTTTTCCTCATCCAAACCCTTATCTGTCATTAAGGCCTTACATAGCACCTCAGAATACGTCGTCACATTGAAACTTTTGACCTGGTTCCTTAGCTCTGGATGAGGGCTGATCTCAAACTTCTTGGACTTATACACCTCATTCTCATCCAAAACAGGAGTGAGGAGAACTAACTATGTGAAATGAGTAGAATATGTAGATACTATTATAGTACCCTACTGGAGCTCTATAAACTCTTGAGATTGATCTATCTTTAACATATCTGGGAAAAACTCCTCAAAGAAGATATTATTGAAGGTCTCCCAAGTTATACCATAATGTATCCATGCTTGGTTTATAACACCCCACCATCACCTCATGGTTCCCTAAAGCATGAAATTATCTAGATTAAACCATAAATCCTCCAAAGTATTCACCAGATCAAAGATTCCCTCAATGATATTGATCCAATACTCATAATCTGGTGGTATTCCAAAACCTTGTAAGGATGGGGGATATTGAAGATATAAATCCCAAGTATAATTGACCATTTTTGTGTGATCTCCACCACCTTAAATAGTCACTATTTGAATGACTCCAAACTGAAGTATTTCTACTTCTTGGACCACTGGAGTGGCTATTGGAGAATGCTCAGTTGCACCCTCCTACACATATAGAGGAACTACTAACACTACATATCTTGTAGGAGCATCCTAACCCACTTCCCTAGGTGTTCCTAAAAGATTAAATCATGGAAGAATTATTTAAAATTTAAAAAAATGGTTAGAATGAATTTAACACTTTAAAGGGTTATACCACTTGAGAAATAGTAGGCACAAACAAATGATCACTACATGAAGGCCCATCTTAAGGGTGTGCATATTACTATAAGTAAAACCTACTTAGTACTGCCCAAAGCCTAAGAAAATCCTTTGGTACCTACATGTTGGTCATAGTCCTATGCATATACAAAATATAACATTCTTAGTTAAATTAAATAAAATTTCAGTTTTGATATATCATAGAAGCACAGATCAATTACCAATGAAATTTAATTAATTGAATTACTATGTATAATAAGAAATCATATGCATGATGTGTGAGCCTATGTGCCTAGTAATGACTCATAAATGCATCCAAATCCCATAAAATATAACAATGCAATTGTACTCAAGATCAACATGAAACTGTAATACCATAATCGGTAATAGAAACCCCATCACTGGTAACTCAATGGTCCATTCCATAAGATATGTCTAGGTACTTATGTGACTCCCCTACCTAAGTTCTACATAGCCTAAATTCTTTTTACCTTTCCCTAAACATAATAAATAATAAGGAAAATAAAACCTTCTTTGATACCACTTTGTAATGCCCTGACCAAATTATCGGGTCCAGTCGGTGTGTCACATGACCTCATGCATGTCTCCCCATAAACAAGAGGCTACAGACTAGTGGAAAGGGTTTTAATGGTGTTGTGGGGAGACTATACCCTCTATAAAAATATCCATAAACCATAATAACAATATTTAACAACAAAAATTCTAAAACAACATAGCAAAAATCATCATGCAATAAAAAAATGGCATACATGTTATACAATGAAATAAATTGAAATACTTCTAATGTGGTAAGTCAATCAGTGTATGAAAACCAAAAGAAATAAACTAAAACAACATTAACAGTCCAAATTCTATCTCTTAATTTCCTCTTTCCTCTGAGATCCACCAGCTCAGCTCCTCAATGTAGGTCCCTTGCCTTTAGTTGGATCCCTGACCATGAAATTTGCACGCACATCAATATTCACATGCAAGGTGTGATTATAAACCTAGTAGGACACCACTAATGTGTCCTTAACATAAAGTGCATATGTGTGTGTGTGTTTTATGATAGTGAGTAAATTCACAAACATGAAACCAATTATATTTCAGGTGATTTTATGCTAACCAGGATACCATGATCCCTATTTGTACCTACTTTGGCTCCATACTATAAGTAAAGTCTCATAAATCATCACATATCGGGTTAAGACCCAAGGTTGACACGTGTCTTGGATCAAGTCACATGGAAAATCATGCTTCAGGTTAGGACACAAGGTCATGGCACCCTTGGATCAACCTCAGGTTGGGTCGTAAATTTGTCATGAACCTGCCTCTACTAGGTTAAGCTACATGGTCATCACACCCCTAGATCAGACTTGGGTTAGACCAAAAGGTTTTCATTCCCCATACTCTATCTCAAGTCAGCCTACAAGTTCATCATTCCCCATCCTATGTCTCAGGTTAGGCTATAATGTCATCATACACATGCCCTCTCTCCAGGTCCCATCATCATCATTAGCATCATGTCGCACTGGCACATCCTCCCCCTCTAGGTATAAACAATCCCATAAGATCCACCTATCACCTTGGTACTATATTTAAGCCTCCAAAAACCAAGAATTCATACACAATAGGTCATAATACAGTTGGCTCCATGATAACACACAATTCATAGGTCTCATGAGATACACACACACCATATGCAAAACTATAAGAATACCATATCACACAATGTTTTCAAGGATACACATGCATACATGCACATGATAAACATTCCAATCAACTTTACACAAAGTCTTTATGTGGTAAGGACTTCCTACCTCAATATTATATATGTAAAACACCAAGAATTTCCACCCGAACCAACCCTGCACACAAAAAATTCCTAAAATCATACCTAATTCATCACATGAGTATTATAGAATCATGATCTAAGAAAATTAATGTGACATGAGCTTAAAAATATATCAAATTACCCAAAAATATTCACCACCAATGTTATATCTATATCCATTTAAGGAAATTTGAAAATTCTCTAGATTTGGCCTCATTTCCATTGATAAACTAAGAATTGCTCATTAAATCACATTAAAACCCATATATTTAGCTATTAATATCCAAATATATGATTTATTATAATAAATTTATAGGATATATAGAAGAAATGAGAAAAAAGAGGGATAATAACCTCCTACCTTGAATTATCATGAGTTAAACCCTATAGATCCACCATAATTTGAGTTTGGAGGGGGAGGAATCACCAATAATGGACATTGGAGCCCCTAAGTTTGATATCCCTAGGCATAGGAGGAATAATGAGTATTTTTAGGGAGGTTTTAGGTTAAAATACCAATTCTCAAATTAATTAAATTTTCATGCACGGTTTGGTAGTATGGTTTACCAAACCATGCACCAAATGTGTGAGGCTCACTACCTATTCAACTCACCCACATGGTTTGGTAAACCATTCACCAACCATGATTTTTCCTCTGTCCTGAGTCACTTGGTTTCCTAGATAATGATAAATAGTTAGATTTAACCATGAACTAAATCTGCACCATTTATTATCTCTCTCCAATAAACCCCATGGTTTCCTAGTGATAATTGTATGATTTTTTCAAACCATGCACCCCCCTTAAAATCCTCTAAAACTCTATAAACCCACATATAAGTTACCCCAGACTTCACCCAAGAAAATCATAACACAAATACACTTAAATAAGGGCTGAAATCAAGGTGTAATGTCCTAAAAATTCTAGGAAATTACACAATCCAAAAATATGTGATAATATATATGGTTGAACCTCACCTGTGTTTCTCAAATTATATAAATAATCCTAAATCACTATATCACATGAAATTAATATTACTTTTAATCCATATATCCCCTTATGTTCACTACTGACTACCAAATACTAAGATATAGGGAGACCAACATGACCTACTTCATACAAGTATCAGTATAGAACTAAACCACCACCTCTAACACATATTTTTTAAAATTGAGGTCTCTGGTCAATATGGATTTTTAACATATCTGAAAGTAACAATAAGGGTCTATGTGATCACTGAGAGGGGGAAGGGAAAATTAGTGATATTATCTTTTATGTTTTATTTTTTGATAAATATCATTTTCCTCTGATTAATGAGAAATAAAAATTATAGAAAACGACACATGAATACAACCATAGAAACATAGGTATTTACAAGGTTTAATACACAATAAGGTTATTTATCCCTTGACATGCTTTGTAATTAATCCAAGGACAAACAAACCACTAGAAAATAATCATTTTGTTGGTTACAACAAGCAGGGAATATCCTTTCACCTATGTATAACTATATTCAATTGACAGTGCATGTGCTCATCTCCTAGATAAAAGATATAAAAATGTTTTTTAACAACTATAAGAACCTTTTCTAATAGGCTTTAGTATGTTTTCACTATTCTACTTGAAATTTATTTACACTTCCCCTTCTTATAAATACTTATTTTTCCTTTTCACTTTCTTTCATAGCAGCGAGCAGGAACCTTATTCTATCTGGTAGTAGTTTGTCTGGTAAGTTCATCCAGTGCGTTTGTATAGTATACTCTATCGGGTACCTTCTGTAAACTAATTCCACTTTAATTACTTGCTCGTCCGATTACCTCATCAAATTGTTCTCTAATGCTTCTTCAACATGTTTAACTAATTTCCTATTCACACCATTCATCAGATACCAACTAATAAGAAACTCTATCCAATATCCTTATACCTAATGTCTCTTCACCCTGTGTGTCTGATCATCACTTCACTTCTACAGTGATCCACCCATCTACTAAAAATCCACACATCTACTCATCTCACTAGCCCCCTTTATATAGGAAAACTTTCTCTAAAAATGTTATGAGTAACACAAACTTCAAATTCAAAATTCATGCTCAAATTTGAACATCCAGATCAAACTATTTCAACATTTGACCACCATAAATCTTATTGATTGTTGGGAACATTCCTTAAGACCTATTGTTAATGAACACCTTCAAACCTTCCTTATATCTCATTGAGAATAATGTTTTTCCTTTATGATTATTAGGGATTTTAATGTATAACTCATTATTATCACATTTAAAGACTTTATGAAATATTCATAAATATATTCAAACCATTTGACCGATAAAACTTCATAACACCTCTTATGTCTGATGAAAAACCTTGTAGTTGTTCCTTCACAACTTTATAGGAACAACTAGTAAATATTTCTCAAGGAATCTTCTTTTGTCCAATGACTTGCTTTGGAAAACTTTGACTATTTACTTTACTTGGAAACCTATGTATGATGAACCACATTCATGAACATTTGAATTATGAATTTATAGAGTTCAATCAAACTCAATTTATTCATGAGATTCTTTAACCATTCTTCTAAATGGTGACTTTGTAAAAAAATTATCTGGTGAACTTGATCTAATGGCTTTGAGATTATTATTATGATGAACATATGCACAACCATATTTTTGATTAAGTTATACAAGTTTGATCATCTAAACAGAATACACTCTAACTTCATTACTATATATTTTTATCTTTGTACAATTCCATCTAATAGACTTTAAAAAACTCTTTGTTTGATCCAAATTCATTCACAGCAACCTCAAAACTTAAAACACTCTTCCTATGATCAGAAAACTTCATAAAAGTTTGAACAAAAACACTTTGTACTAATGAAACTCTATAACTTCATAAACATCAAACATTGAACTTTTCTCAGTTGAACCTTTGGCCAATAACATCAGTCTGGTGTACTTCACAAAACTTCATAACACCAACTTTGTATAGTTGTACCACAAACTCCCTTTTGTACTCAATATTAGACCACAATAACTTTTAGCACTCATGATTTATAGAAATTTAAGATTAACAAAGAATAAACTAGTTTACTTTATCAAACATTCTATCTAATGGAACTTGTAATTGTACTTAGATAAATATTATATGCCACGCTCTAATCAATGGCCTCAAACTGATGGACTCTATCCAATATCCTTGAGTTATTGGACTACTTCTAATATCCTCAAATCGTTGGACTCTGTCTGGTCATTTTTGTAACTCAAAAATATTAAGTGATTTATGTTCTCAACAGTATTAAGTGATTTACATTTAAAAAAATAAAGACAACACTTTAAGTAATATTTCTTCAAGTCAAACCAACTTATTCTTAACACCTCTAGCTTCTCCAAAACACTTCTTCAAAATAGCTCAAAAATGCTTGGCCTAAACAATCCCCACCCCTTTGGATTTTGTTTTCAACCAAGTAATATAAATCAATGAAACTTTAAAACTCAAGTAATGGATTGCTTATCTAATAATTCTAATCCAACATAAGACAAATTAGTATAAGAAACAAGAATCATTGAACAAAAATACCATATTTTCTATAAAGTACTGATTTAAGAAATTTATCTTAAAATATATCCCAATCCCACATATTCATAAGAAACTTTTAAACACATATTATTTTACTTATAACTTAAAATTTTAAGAAAAACTTCCCACACGCACTTAAAAACTATTAAAATTGTTCACACATGTAATGACTCGACTTTTCCTGAAGGTACAGACCATTAGTTTTTCTGTTTTAATATCTTAAATGGACCTCATTATGAGTCCTAATCAAGTTGAGAAGGTCGCGAGAGTGTCTGTGACTCATTTGGAGCCTGGAGTTCTTGAAAATGGGATAATTGATTAGGTCACACGGTTTGTCTAAACCGTGCGACCCAGGACACACGCTTGTATGGATACAAGTAGGGGAACTTGTAGGCTGCACAGTTTTTCTGCAACTATTCAGGCCTAGGTGTACAGTCGTGCGACCTACTATATTTTTTGGATAGAGACTTACCACTTGGTTTGTGTGTGATTTACAAATAGTGTGCATAAATTGTGTGACCCCTATTTTTTAGGGTCAAATTACCATTTTCCCCTCTTGAATTATAAAACCCTTTTCTCATTTCTCTCTTGTATTATAGTGGTTGTGAAATGGGTTCTTCATTAATTTATGCTGAAACCATCTTCATTCATCAATCTCATACTACTTCCTCTAGAATTTATTTTCAATTCTTTTAGAATCATTTCATAGCCCAAGGTAAGGATAACCTCATGCACTCTTCTTTCCTCAGTAAATATCACCATATATTATGATACTTAGATGCAGTCTCATTCACCCTATTTTTATAAAGTTGTAATAAAACTCAAATATATTCCAACCTGCTTTGAATCTGAGGTCGATAATGAGAGAGGCATCATATACGGCCCTAAGGTAGGTGGTAACATCATTTTTTATTTGAGTTTTAGTCATTTCATAATTATTCGGTTGTGTCGTATGCTGGACTTTGCTGAGAATCCCTAATGTGTTGAATCCTTCATGTTTAATTGACCCTAGTGCCTTAATATAGATTTATTGAACCTTTTTAGGGGTTTAGACATCATACATACCCTATATGGATACCTTTAAGTGTGCCACCTTGAAATTAGTCATTTTGGCCAAATGGCTCGAAATGATTGAAACCTAATTTGGCTTCTATATTGAATTTCCAATGAAATTAACCTTGTATAATGTGTGTTTCCTTGAACCCAAGACACCCCATGGGTGTTTGGTCTTATTGAACTTGGAATCCAAGTGGGAATTTGAGTTGTTTCCCATGTCATCCTCTTTGACACCTAAACCTTTGAATTGGATTTTTTCCTTGTATTTTGAATTAGTTGCTTTGCCTATGGTATATGGACTTGGTTAAATGTATTGTTAAATATGGTAACATCCTTTTAATGCTTTTAACATGATCCCTTGCTTTGGCACTTGTACCCTATTCAATCAATTTTCCATGTTTAGGAAAATTGAGTAAGATGATTTGTATAGAATGTCTTAATATTAATTGCATTATTTTTCTTTAAATGTATTAAATTATTAAATAATGATTTTTGTTTCCTTCTTAATTAAATGGATCAAATGGTTTTCAAATGAGATGACCCCTTGAGATGGTAAGACCATGCCCCTAATTTATGCCTTATGAAAATTTTCTTTTTAAATGTAATGGTTTCAATGAAATTGAAGATTCTTATAATCTGTAATTGAACTATATAAATGATTATGGATGAGAGTTTATGCCCAATTATATTTATACATATTATATGACTTTATAGAGTCTAATAATGATGGTAAGGGTCTCAGTGAGGCATGGAAACCCACGCTCTCCCTTACATTGGTGTTGGGCATGGCGACCCTCACTAGTGCTTTGATATAGGCGATAGGATTTTAAGCTCCGCATTCCATATAGAGTGTTTCTATGGAATGAACACTCTCCATCCCAAGTGTCAGGATTGATTTCCCCCCCACTCTATCGGGATGTAGGTATTACTACCTCTTGAGTAGAGCTTATCAGATCGTAGACTGGAGTTGGATTCCTGCGTGTTACATCTCAGTCCACTCCAAAAGAATATATATGTGTGTGTGTGTGTGTGTGTGTGTGTGTGTGTGTGTGTGTGTGTGTGTGTGTGTGTGTGTGTGTGTGTGTGTGTGTGTGTGTGTGTGTCTATTTATATACTATATATATAGTGACATGATCAGACATATCGCCATGGCCTGAAGCAGGTAGACCCACCAGGAGTCCTTTAGGAACCTGAGTAGGAGGCTATTTATTTATTCAGCATTACTTTACTTGTCTGCTTACCTACAAACTATTTAGTTATGAGCACCTACTTGGATTGCACGTAGACACTGTTATTGGTGGACTATTGATATTTTTATCTCACATCCTACTTAGATCACCCTTATCACCTGAGAAGATTACGTTTCTATAGATACTGTAAAGGGTAAATTCCCTTCTATAGTTTGTTGACTTGTTATACTTATCTAGATCTTAGGAGTAGAGGATCGAGCTTAGGCTTGAGATTCTTGTGGAGATGTTTTGGTCCTTTTTTTCTTTTTTATACTATATAACATGCTTGTATCAGTTCATTCATTTCTGTATTATCATCATTCCATGTATCATTGTATTAAACACTACCATTGAGGCTTTTAGTTACGTTATCCAGTTATTCAGTTATCTACTTATTCCACTACTTAGTTATTTAGTTAACTATTATGCTTTTGCTATTTATTGCATCTATCTGTTTATATTATGATTTCACTATTTTTAATCTTTCTTGTATCCATTATACTACTCTAACATGAGGTTATAGTCTTCCGACTATACCACCTTTACACCCTTGATTCTAGTCAGCAACCTATGGCATACGGGGAGGCGTTCTAGAGGTCATGTGGCCAACTGGGCTTGGGGAAAGGGTTAAGTGGAATCCAGGTTTGAGATGTCACAACACATACTAAAATCACAGCTTACCTATTTTAAAAACTCCTCTTAAATATATGTTCTTCATAAAAAAATTAAATCATGTACCAATGGATAGATTTATGTTACATGTTTTCTCCACCTTTGACAACATTATCCAAAGACAATATGAGAGAGAGAGGATGAATATCACAAACCCTATCCTTGAATAGAGTGAGGTTGTATAAAAATGATCAACCTAAACTTATAAAATTGTTCATTTGGAAATGGTTTGGTGAATATATCATTAAATTTCTCTATTATAGGAACAAAATACAACTTTAGTTTATTTATTTCTACATTATCTTTGATGAAGTGATATTTAATATCAATGTGATTATAATTAGAATGTTTCACTAGATTCTTAGTGAGATTTATAGAACTTTGATTATCGCAACCCAAGATAAGGGGCAACCTAAAATCAACTAACAAATCTTCTATCTATATCTTTATCTACATTAATTGTGTTGTAGATTTAGTGGTAGCGATATAATTAGATTTTTTAGTGATGATAGTTACTAAATTTTATTTTCTTGTATGCCAACATTCATATATTTCTCTCAAGAAGAAAATTCCACCAAATTTAAATATTCTATCATCAACACAGCATGCCCAATCATCATGAGTATAACCAAACTAATCAATATTTCTTATGTTGTCATATTTTATTCTAAAATCAATTATACATTTAAAATAACTTCTTCATATAATTAGAATACTTTCCATACATTTATTTACCATTCCATGTGAATATAATTTCATCAACATAGAAAAATACATATGGGAAAAACTATTGATTTTCTTTTATATAGAGGTTACTATCAACTATTTATTTCTTGAAATTTAACTTTGTTAAGAAAGTATCCAGTTTAGAATACCAAACTCTCAAAGCTTGATTTAACCCATAAAAATTATTCTTCAACTTGCACACATAACTTTTATCTTTTCCAAGAACTAATCCACATAGTTGTTTAATATAAACTTCTTCATCTAGCTCTCCATTAAAAAAAGATAACTTGACATCCATCTAGAAGATCTTATATCTTCATTATGAAGTGATCGCAAAAAATATTCTGATAGTTTCAAGAATTCCAAATAGAGAAAATTTCTCATCAAAATCAACGCCTTCAATTTGTGAATAACATTTAAAAACTAGTCATGCCTTTTTTCTTATCACTTCACTTTTTCCACTCAAATTGTTCTGAAATACCTATTTTTTCCAATCACATTTTTATTTCCTAGTTTGGGTACAAGTTATCATGTATCATTCTTCTCAATCTGATCTAGCTCTTTATTCATGGAATTGATCCACTCTTGATGTTCCAAATCTTCTTAAACATATTTTGGCTCAACCTGTGAATATAAGTAAGTATGTGAAACTAACCTTGATATTCTTCTGGTTTGAACATATTTCCCTTAATCTAGAATGATGTTTTGAACTTCCACTTACTTACTCAACCTAGGATTAGATGAACATAATTGTTCCTTATCACTTGAGATATATGATTCAAAATCTTTATCTTGTACAGCTTCAATATTATTACTTTTTTAAATAGTTTTTTCATTTTTTTTATATGAAACCACTTCATATTATCTTTCTTAAATGTCTTCAATTGTATGTGAAACTTTCTTATCAAACTGTTCTAGAACTTTCACTTTTATAGAGTCTATAATATTTCATTTTTCTTTATTATAGAACTTTTAACCTTTACTATTATAAGGGTAGCCCTGAAAGATTCCGTCAACACCTCTCTGATCAACCTTCCCAATATTTTAACCTTTTACTTTGATAATACAGGCACTAACAAACACTTTTAGGAATTTCAAACTTATGGTTTCTTTGTAATATATCTCGTAAGGAGTCATTTAAAATTTTTACCTATAGAAACATTGATTCTAACTAGGAACTGCTACTCTATTATCTTGACTCTAAAAGAATTGACAGGTATCATGTTCAATCAACATAGTTCATGTTATCTCCACCAAACTTATATTTCTTCTTTCAAAAACACCATTCTATTATAGTTTGTATGGTGAAATGAATTTATAATGAATTACATTTTTTTAAAGATAATCTATAAACTTCCCATTTGTGTATTTGTAACTATTATCATTTCAAATATTCTTCAAATAATATCCACATTCCTTTTCATCACTTCTCCTAAAAATCTTAAACATTTTGAGATCCTCTAATTTATATTTCAAAAAAATAATACATGTAATGTGAGAAAAATCATAAATAGAGGAAATAAAGTAATTATTTCTGTTTATTGATTTCTTTCTCATGGGTCTATATATATCAGAATGAATAAGCTCTAATGGATAAGTTGAATGTCTCTAAACTTTCTTATATACTGGGTTTGTAATATTTCCTTTCTGGTATATAGAACAACACTAGTCTCTTCTTCTTATCATGTCAGAAATATCACAAATACTTTCTGTATTTTCTAGATTACTCATATTCTGCTAACACATATCTCCCAACCTCTTATTCCATATATAATTTTCTTACATCATTCTCAGATATCATGAACTATGTACATCACCATCTTGAAACAAGTTTTCATTGGTTCTTTGACCTCTTGTAACAACTTTATAATCTTCAAGACTTTTGAACCATGTCTTATAAAAATAACTTCAGTTCATTTATCATAGATTTTTTAAACACTTAAAAAGATATGTTTTAGACCATTAATAAATAAGGCCCTTTTAGATTTCAACTTTTCTTCTCTAATGATAGAAAATCCAACACCTTTGATTTCAAGGGTCTCATCATTTCCAAATATCATTGTCCCTTATTTATAATATATTAAATTCTTCAAAAACTTCAAATATTTGTTTATATGTGATGAACACCCACTTTCCAAAATCCAATGTTGTTCTCCTTTTGTAGCTTTGAGAGTAGTTTCAACAGCTGAGTCCATTTACTTTCCTTTTTCTCATTCTCATATAGATTTTGAGATTTGTTATATAAATATTGTTGTGTTGGTAACATAACAATACATCCTTTAACAAGATGTACAGGCTGATCACATCTTTCACAAAAATTTTTCATAGGTTGGAATCTATTTTCAATATTCAAACAGACTTTATCAAGTTATCTTATTTGAGTGGGTTGAATCCCCCCAAACTCTGCCTCCAATTCCTATTTGATTCATTATAGTGTTGATGATTAAACCAACACATCTTAATTGTATGATAAAATCTTCCATATTACCAGAAATATACATAATAATAATATTTATCTTTATAACTTAAATATTATTCAAAACTATGTACCTACATTCCACCATCTTTCTTATCATCCACCTTGGCACTTTATTATGTACAAATTTTTTGGTAGCCTCTTGAAATACTATTCTTGTACTTATATTTATTATCAACCTTAATAATATCACCATTAGTATTAGATTTTTTTAGGATTTAAAACCTTATAAATTTTAGGATTTTCAACACCACTAGTTCTGGTTACATACATGGTATTGATTTTTATTATAAACATCTTTAACCTTGTTGTTAACCTCTAAGGTTTATTTTTATTGATCCTTCTAATGTTTAAACATCTTATAACTTTCAAAAACTTCTAAAAATGGGTTTTGGAAGTTTTTTATTCCTTGATCAACTTCAACATGTTTTTTTAAAGGTTAAATTATTCCACCTTCTCCTATATATTTTATTCAAGATTAATGATGAGTTTTTTATCTTCATCAAGTAACTTCTTCATATCATTAATTTCTTTTAAAAACTTGGATTTTTCTTCAAGAAGTGATTCTTTTTTGATTTCTGAAATATATTCTTTCTTTAACTTCTTATTCTCTATTTCAAGTTTAACAATCTTTGAGAGACATTCTCTTAACTCTTTTTTAAGCATAAACTTCATCTGAGTCTCCTCTTCTTCTCCTTCATAGCTATTTTTTTCATCACTAGTAAAATTTTCATCATTTATTTTCATAATAAGTAATTTTTTAGTAGTATCATTACTAGAGTTTTCAGATTCCACCTCATTATCATTATCTTCCTCACATTTAGACACAAAATTTCACCTTTTATATTTAGAGAAATTATTATTATTAGATGTTAAGAGAACACCCTTGATGGGAGGAGGAAAACCATTTATAATAGTTTCAGGAACTTCATTTATAATTGATATAATATAATGTAACATTTTATCCTTATAGATATGATAGTTCTTCTCATCGAATATAGGAATCTGCTTATTATTAACATAAATATGAACATTCATGGAAACCTTCCTTATCTCCAAACTTTGGAAAAGTGTTAATAAAGGAAATATTAACTATAATACCAATTTAAAGAACCATTCAGGATCCATGTGATCACTAATAAGGGGAGTGGTGAATCAATGATCTTGTCTTTTTATGTTTTCTTTCTTGAGAAACAGCAACTGCCTCTAATTAAAGAGAAATGGGCCTGCTGGAAAACAAGACATGAGAAAAACCATAGGAACACAAGTATTTTCAAGGTTCACTACTAAATAATAGTATCTAGTCCTTGGAATGGTTTTTAAGTAATAAAATACCACAAAAACCAATAGAAAATAATTATTTTGGTGGTTACAACAAGCATGTATTATCCTTTCACTTTCATAACACTGTAGTCAATTGATAGTGCATGTGATCCTCACACAGATAAAAGATATAACAATGTTTTGTAAAAAATTTAAGAACCTTCACCAATAGGATTTAGTATATTCTCATTATAATACTTTGAATTTGTTCACACTTTTCCATCTTGTAAGTATTTCTTCTTTCTCTTCACTTTCTTGAACATTAGAAAGTAAGAACCTTCTTCCATCTAATAGAATTTTGTATGGTAAGTTCATCTGGTTTATAAATACAATATAATCTATTTGATATCTTCTATAAACTGATACCACTCTAACACCCTATTTATCTAATCACCTTGGCACACTATTCTTTTTATGCTTCTTCAGCCTCTTTAACTAATCACATGTTCACACTATTCGTTTGATACCAACTGATAGGAAACTCTATCTAGTATCATTCCAACCATTTCCTCTTCACCATTTTTATCCAATCATCTCTTCACTTCTGTAGTTCTTTGATTATCTGTTAAAAATCCATACATCTACTTAATGCACTAACCCCCTTTATATAGGAAACATTTTTCCAAAAGTATAGGGAGTAGCGTAAAATTTAAATTCAAATATCCCGCTCAACTCTGAACATCCCACTAAAACTATCTCAATGTTTGAACACATTCAACCCTCCTGAGTATTAGTAACTTTCCTTAAGACTCAATAATTAACTTATAAAAACTTTCCTTATATCTTTATGAGAATCATTATTTTTCCTTCGTGACTATTAGGGAGTTTAATGTCCAGATTAGCATCATCACATTTAAATATTTTATAAAATCTTCATAAATATAATCAAACTACCCAATCGGTAAAACTTCATAACACCTATTATATCTGATTAAAAACTCTATTAAGTGTTCCCTCACAAATTCATAGGAACAAATCAAAAATATTTTGCAAGGACTCTTTATTCATCCAATGATTTTCTTTGAAAAACTTTAACCATTTCATTCACTTTGCAACCTGTATCTTATGAACCACATTTAGAAAAATTTGTCTGGTGACTTAATAAAACTCCATCAAAATCTATTTTATCCTAATCTTCCTTAACCATTCCTCTATCTGATGACTTTTCAAAAGGTTCATCTAGTGAAATAAATCTAATGAATTTGTGATTCCCCATCCAATGAACCTATGTACAACCTTTTTTCTAATGAACTTATAGTTTGATCAAAAAAACTTTATACACTCTTACTTTATTGCTTCATATTGTGATATTTATACAATTCTATTCGGTATACTTTTTACAAATCTTTGTTAGATCCAACTCTATTTTTAGTAACCTAAAAACTTTAAACACTCTTCCTATGATTAGTGGACTTTATAAAAGTTTGAATGGCAGCACTTTGTACTAATGCAACTCCATAACTTCATAAATGTTGAATATTGACATTTTCTCAGCTGAACCTTTGGTCAATGACATCTGTCTGGTGTACTTCACAAAACTTCATAGCACTAATTTTTTACAGTCATACCTTAAACTCCCCTTTGTAATCAAGCTTAGACCATGATAACTTTTATTACTCATGATTTTTAGAACATGAATATAAATAAAGCATCGATTAATTTACTTTATTGAACATTCTGTTTGATAGAACTTATAAGCATACTTGGATAAAAAATTTGTGCTACATTATGACCAATGGCCTTATACTAATGGACTTCATCTAATATCCTTGAGTTGTTAGACTCTATCTAATATCCTTTAGTTTTTGGACTTCATTATATCATCTTTGTAATTCTACAATGTTAAGTGATTTATGTTCTCAACAATGTTAAGTTATTTATGTTTAATAACAAAAGACACCATTTTAAGCAATTTTTCTTTGAGACAAACCTACTTATTTTTAACACCTCTATCTTCTTTGAAACACCTAAAAAACTATTAAACTTAAAAATATCCCTTTATAATTTTCATATATGGTTTAAAATGATAAATCCAATGTAAATATATAGGCCCAAATATCCTTATCTCTTTCACCAAACGAATCATCATATGGAACATTATATCAAAAAATAATGGTGGAAAATACATTCCTAGTTGAAAATGTATGAGAAAAAATTCATTCTCTAATGAATTTAAAAAATTTGGATCCATGAATTTTATATGAATGTAATTGAAAAAGTATCCCAACTTGATGATATACTATTTTTAAAATCATTATAAATATGCCACACAGTGCAATTAGAAATAGTTGTTGCATCAATACATGAGAGTCATGATATTTTAATACTATTAACTTCAAACCCTTTAATAATACCAAATTTTACATATTTGAAGAATATCTATTAGCTAATTTAATAACATTCAAAAATTAAAAAAAATCATTTTTTCACTCTTTCTTAACATGTGAAAAGTCAAAGGTAAATATTTTCATTATTCTTTCATAGTGAGGTCTCACTCCAAATGTATTCCTAAAAATATTAAATCTAATATTTCATACAATTCATCTTTTGTATTCCCTTTTATGTCAAACAAAGTTCAGATCTAACTATAACATATGTTTTTCTCAACATGAATAAAATTAGTGTTATTTTTTACCTCCAAAAATCTATAATTAGGTAGAATGAATAATATAGACCATTTATTCCATTTATTTTTTTGATAACCCAAAATTTTTGTCTTCTAAATTTGATAGTGATGTTTTCCTCATTTTTGTAACATTATTTCATGGACAAAGGTTTTTGTGGAAATAAAACTCTTGTAAACTATTAAATGCCTTTTTTAATATTTGATAAGGGTGTTCTATTAGAAAAAATATTTTATGACCCATGTAAAATATATTTCTCCCATTCTTTAATTAGTGATATGAAGACCCTTCTTTGAAAATTGCACAAGGTTTATGTCCCTTAACACTATATCCAGATAATTTTCTATATGTAGGAAATTAATTTATAGTGAACATGGACATAACATTAAAAACATAACATGATTTCCTATATGAATCAAACACTTTAACATGGCACCAATAAAAATTTCAACTCATCGATAACTGTTGAAATATAAAGAGTGATATCATTCCCAATATATTTTGGTCTGTAAATCATCAAGCTCATTATAACATATTTTTTCTTCATACATATTTATGGGGACGGTTTATAAACTACCAACATAATAGGCCATGAACTATGTTGTCTACTAAGGATATGATATAGATTCATTCCATCTGTGTACAGTCCCATTCTAGGATTTATAAATTCATTTCCAAAATCAGGAAATTGTTGATCAAAACTCTTCTATTATGGTGAATCGGCAGGGAGATGTAGGTTTCAATTAGAGATTTTCTTATCTATATGTCATCTCAGTCTCTTTTCATAATTTTAATTTGAAAATAAACTCTTAAAATAAGGAATTATTGGAAGATACCATATTGCCTTAGAAGGAGTTTTGGTTCTTTTTCTGGAGAATTAATCACGGTTAGATATCACATTCATTTTATATTGTGATGTATCACATTTAATAAATTTTGATAAACCTTTGTATTATTTCCTATATATCTTAAAATCATTGGGGTAAGATTTTATTTTCTTATATATCAGTCCCATTGTACATAATATTTTCTTGTATCAAAATTAGAATTTGGAAGCTAATTGTCTTCTAGAAATAAATCATTCAAAAGTTTAAGAAATTCAATGAAACTTTTGTTGCTCTAACCATTTATTTATTTTAACTTAACCAATATCAATACTAATGATAACACTGTAAATTTAGTACAACCTAAGTACAATGGTTTTTCAGTATTCTCATACAATCGTTCAACAATTGATGTTTTTTAAATGGTTTCAATGACTATATCATGAATTAATTCATCAATATAATCCTTCATCTCATATTAGATATCATCATCAATGTTGGATATTTAATTTTTAATTATTTCACCATATCAGATCTAGTGTGTATAATTATTATTAAAACCATACCAAATTTGATAGTATTTTATTTATCTAGACCTTAAATTCATCATATTTAAATACTTCACACATGGATATAAAAACATGTCTCTATTTTCAAGATTATAATAAATCAACAACCCATTTCTCATATTAATCACTAGTTCTTCATACATTTATCCAATTATGATCCATTAATTACCTAAAATAACAATATAAATTATAAATACATTAAAACACATAAATATTTAAAACATGTTAAATAAAAAGATAAATTAAAAACATATAAACATATAAATATATAAACATATATAAATTTAAAACATATATATTAAAACTATATGTAAACATATAAAAACATATATAAACATATAAAGTTATTAATATAAATATTTTAAACAAATAAAAATTTAAATCAGAGAAAATTTATATCTATCGAATATATGGCTCAAAAATAAATTATCACCACCAAAAATAGATATAATGTATAACCATAAAGAAATTATAATAAATAATTTATAATTAAAAAAAAATTATAACCATAAAAAATTTTAACCACAAACAAATTCTAATCACAAAAAATTTATAAACATAAAAATTTATAAATATAAACAATTAAAACCACAAAAAAATTATAACTACAATTTATAATCATAAAAATATTATAACCACAAATTAATTATAACCTTGAAAAATTATAACAAAAAATGTACATATAAATAAATAAATGAATGGATATAATTTAAAATAAAGAATTAATCCATGTAATTTATAGTGTCCCTTCCACACATAACACAATAAATAAACATGCTGGCATAGGGACTTGACCCCGCAACCCCCCGCCCCCAAACCCTTACCACCCCTACACCAACATAGGGAGAAGATTTAGGCAAAATATTATCCATAAAGAGAGATAAATAGCGATAGAAAAGCTTCAAATTTTAATCAATGAAATAGGTGTGACTTAAAATAGATATTGAAGGTTGAAGATGGTAGAATTCAAATGAGACAAGTGGAATAGATCTATGGTAGGTGGAATGCATCTGTAGGTGGTGGAATGACAATGAAATAGAGAAAATGAGATAATATAGTGGTGAAAAGATTTTAAAAGGAATATAAGTGTGGTTGAATGAATAATATTTATTGTAGTCACAAGTCGTGAAGATTAGGGTTTCCTAAAATCAAGTGTTAAAAGAATTATGAGAACAGATATACCTCATGTGTTTTAATTTTTTTTAAGGTTTTTAACATCAGTTATGTGATAATTGCTGCTAAAACTCAAACTAAACGAGTTTTAATGTATATTATCCATTAAATGGGATTAAAATTCAAGTTTTAACATCGATTACTTACCAATCATCATTGAAATCCCACTCATGTGGCTTTTAAATTTAGTTATTGTATAACCAATGTAAAAAACCCTGATGTTAAATCTATGTTTTCTTCTAGTGTGTAATGGTAATTGGACTCTCAAAGTATAATTTTGAGTTATCCTTAATTGATGTTAACTATGGATTATTATAGTTTATGATGAAATATTAAGGTTAATGTGAGTAATATTCTTGTATAGAGATACCAAATATGCCCATGAGGCACAAAAAGTGTTTTTGTGTGCTAGATTACCCATGAATTATACCACATGGAGTGTCATACACAATTTATTTGGTATACTGGGGGTGAATAGATTATTTTAGGGTCCCAAATATCTGAGTTTTTTGAGATACCTATCATGAGAACCTATATACTTTAATACCTTTCTTATGCAAGCCTTTAGGATCAGCTAACTGAGGTGGTGGGTACGTTGTTGATCTTGTCATCAATTGGATCTTAACTAAGATGGTATTATGAAGAGTATGGAATCTAATCCCATGATTGAGAAATATTGAGTAGTTTTTTTCCACACCTATATAGTATATATGATGTGCTTATCTATTCAGGTGAGGGGCATGTGATGTGTTCATCCATAAAGGTGAATGGAATATGATGTATTCATTGATCTAGTTAGTCTATACTCAGAGAGTCAATAATTTTTTAGTATGATATATAGGATTAATATACTATTTTCTCATGGTTACTTGATTTCTTGGAAAAAGGTAATGTATAATAATTCATGCTAGCATGTGATTCAAATGGTGGACACAGGTATAGAGATACGTGTGTTTAATGAAGATCAAACCAGATCCCTTTTTAACTTGAGTAGAATTGATGATTTTATATAGGTATCACTTTAATTACATTTATGGATATAGAGATTCATATTTATTCCCAATTGTATAAATGAATTTGGGGTCACACCTTATGGTTGAATGAATAAGGATTGAGTTTAACTCAAATAACTTCTCTAAAATTGTTTTAGGGTTAATCCAAAAATGTTTTGGATCATTATTCACAAAGTATCACATATGATGTGATATAATGTGAAGTTAATGATATATTTATAAAATTGTTTTTTATTATATCTAAAAGGAGTTCTAGACATGTTTTCATAAATTATTGTATACGATATGATACATGGTGAAATGGCATATAAGACTTTTAGGCTTTAGATCAAGTGGTATATCGAAAGAGATGTGACCTAAAGTCCAATTACATATAATGTAATAAGGATACATCATATTATATGATTGTGGATATCATAAATCATGTAAACATTCTTGTTCTATTGGTTAATTTTAAGGTGTGATTGGGCCACTAAGGTCACTTCCCATGCAATCCATAGTGTACAACTAGCCATATTGTATGGCATGGTATATTATACCATGCTACTATCTTCATTAGTTTAGGAAGTAGAATGATATTTTTTATCATTATAGAATATCTTCCACTTTAGTTATCATTAATAATAATTTCATGAGATGAAACACATATAAGTAGATTCATTCAGGAAAGGGTTTCATGAACTAGCCAAGGAATTTACTCATGTGTTATAATAAATGAGTAAATGCATAAATTCTCTAGGAGTTTCCCCAAGGGATTTATAAAGGGATTTCTAACATGCGATGGTGTACACAAAATCATTTCCAAGCCTCATCTAGAACTGCATCATCTTGAATCACTCTTCTCCTACCTTCTTTACAAGACATGACACTATAATACAGTGGAGGGTGGAAGATCCTGCTCATATGAAAAATGATTCAACACAAAGCATGGATACCCCTAGAGGAGGGACATCATTTGGATACCTCTTGGAGATATTCATCAAGCATGTATGATGATGGATAAAGATAGTGTAACAGAAACAACGTTGTGAGGTACTCATTCACAATTTCTTTATTTCCAGTTTATGGATGATTTCATTTATCAATCATGGTTAATCATGGATTTGGGTTTCTTTATTATGTTTGTTTTATTTAACAAGTGTTATTAGACCCTTTAAACCCATCAGTGGTATCAAATCTTTACCATGACTTATGATTCATGAAATCATACTGAGAAATGAATATTTCTCAATCTTATTTCTCAATGTATTCATTGTCATGGAATACAATTCATGGTTTTGTTCTACATATTTGAGTTCCAGCTTATGATATGGGACATTGAAATAAATGAATCAATAAAAATACTTCATATTTTTTTTAGTCATAGCATACTAATCCTAGACATCACACCCAACAATTGTATGGAATCTTGGTTACAAAACATTACATCATATCACCTTAATGATATCTCTATGAATCATAAAATATGATATGTGATATCATAGGTGATGATAGGACTATCAATCTTAGAATACGAATAATAGTTATAAATCATTTAAGTATCATTATCCTACCAATAATATATTATGATTTACCTTGGATCATTAAATACAATTATTAATTATAATCTACGACATGGGTTGGATCGTAAAATATGATTCGATAAAAAAATTATTTTTCTTTAAATTAAATTATTAATTGAATTATATTATTTATAAATTATTTATAAATAATAAAAAAAAACTATTTTGGTATATTTATTAGTTTATAAATATATTTATAAATTAATTAATTATAAATAGTTTATAATTAATTAAAAAAATTGAAAATTTATTAATAAATATTTCATAATATTAAGTGTTAATATTATAATATCATTTACCAAATTTTATGGCTGGAATTATGACTTAAAAATAAAGTTTTTATTTAGAAATTATAAGGGTGATTTATAAAGTGTTTATAAATTACAAAATAAGGCTAAATATAAAGTATTTATATTTTAATATTATAAATTGTCCATAAAAATAAATTTCTATTGTTCAAATTAAGAGCCTTATTTGGGATATTATTTAGACCACATATTAAGAGTTTTGATGATTTATTTTATCAAGGTTTAAATAATGTTAAGTGTGTGATATTTAGAATATGTCAAATGTTTACATAATAGAATTGGATTATAAAGTTTTTGTGATTCATAAAATATCATATATTTAAAGTAAATTCTATATAATGTATAATATGAAAAATTATATATTAGAAAATAAATATAAAGTTTTTATATTCAAGATTATGGAATGTATATGATAAATAGCTAAAATTATAAAGTGTTTATAGTTATCTTTGATTTATGAATTGTTTATAAATTTTTATCTCATGTTTAAATATTTGAATTGTTTGTTTATTTAAATGACATTACCTTGTTTATTATTCATGGATATAAATTTTTTATACTATGAATATGTGTATGTTTTAATTAAAATTTTTTATAATGCTTATTAGTTATCACACAAGAATCTAAGATATTACATGCTAGGTATGATAATGGATTTAGTTTCCATCTACCTTAAATTTAGTTTTTAATTAAAGTTATTAGCACGAATTTAGTTATTGAATATAGTTTATACATAATTAAATGTTAGAGTTGAGATGAATTAAAATCTCTCTTGAGTAAAGTATCCCTGGGTAGAGGGACTTTGGGTTGGACTTCCCACTGGTATAGAGGCTTATGACTTATTCTAGAAATGTAGGGGTTGGTTATTTATGGATCTAAGATTACTCATGAAGGAATTTCTATTTCACATAATTATAAACCTTTACATGAAAATTTAATGTACTTTATGCATTAGATTCATTTGGATATGTGTAAATATATTTAGATTCTATTTTTTGGAGAGTAACATAAAATATGGGTTGTTTAAAGAGTTACACATCAATATGGTTTAAAGATATTAGTTTGGTTTAAGGAATATGATTCTGAATTAAATCACTATAATAATTAATACATAAATTTAATAACATGAGATAATATGGTGATATTAATTCCCCTTCAATATACTAAGTGTTAGATTCTTTCCAAAGATGCACATGTCAAGACCTCGATCATTTAATCAGGTAGGTTCTGTCAAATCAAGGTGACCATGGATTATATTGTGTAAGGAATAGTGGAAATGGATAACCCTAAGAGTTATGTAATCAAATATAATTGTTTTATTTGGGTCACACTTGGTTGGAGGGCTTAATAGTTAGGATACGAAAGGAATATAGTTGATTTTATCCATATATTAAATTGGACAAAGATTTTTCTGCAAAAATAACCAAGATTAATATATGATATAATTGGTATGGTGCCCTACTTAAATATTTAAGTGGTGAGAGTAATTCCAAAGAAGACTCATTTCTTAGTAAAATATATATCTTGGTCCACTAATGGATATGATGAGTTTAACAGGGGTTATAATTTTAGTGGGATATCCTTTAATAAAATTCCATATTACATGTTAATAAACCATGATAATCATATTATAAAGTATTTTATAGTATATATATCATCATCATCATCATCATCAATATTAACTTTAAGATTAATCCTTGAGATGGGGAAGCTTAATGTAAGAAACTCCTAACAATATTAACTTAATATTAGTTTTTAAGTAGGAAAAACATTATATGTGTTGAGAAATTCCCTCCTAAGTAACCATGTGTTGAAGTAGTTCAATAGATGAAATTATATACTTATAATAAGAATAGAATGACTAACTTGAGGTTTCAAACTCATTATATGCAAAATTATCTAAGTAATTTTATTCTTTTCTTATATATTAAATATAACTAGATATGTAAATGATTTGGTGTGACTCAAGGTTTTCTTAAGTCTTAATATAGTTAAGGAATTCATTCTTTTTTCATTGATGGAAATATTCTGAAAATGTGAATGAGTTCAATATGTTAACCCTATTATTCTAAAAAAATTATATTAGATTATGGAATGTGATGTCTAGGTTTTGATATTGTGTAGAAAATTAAAGTGGGTAAAAGTTCAAACCAAATGAAGAAAAGTTAGTTAGAAAGTCTAATAATGTTTCTTTGAGTATCCAGCCAAGGCCATTGAAACTCAATGGTAAAATTGGTAAGGGAGGAGTGATAATTCCACTGATGGAATTATTCGAGATACCTTAATGGGTTGTGGAAACTCCATGGAATTTCCATGTTATTTATTAGTGTTATAGAAATTAATACTTTATTTTTGAAGGGTATCGAAAAACAAATATATACTTTACAAATTTTGTAAATATATAGAAGTTTAAAATCAAGGGAATAATTAATGGAGCTTATAGTTTTTATTCAAGTGATAAAACAAAGAGTTTATACATTAAATACTTGAATGTAAATGAATATATCAAGATCAAAAGAATCTAAATAAAAGATGTGTATATTTATCTCATTTATCTTATAAAATAAAAGAGGTTTTTTACCAGCAAAGAGTTGTGAAAAATATGAGATAATGAATTCTATACACATGGTTTATAATTCATTGGGTTCTATAAAATGTTTTTAGAAGGATGTAAGGATAAAAATATTTTATCCAGGATAAAGGATTTTATCCAAATATTTTTTAAATATGAGGGAAGACATTCCTATCATCTGTCAGTGGTATATTTTAAAGAATAAAGTCTTATTTTTAGAGAAATATTCTTCAAACTCATAAAATACCATATATTATATATATTCGATAGTTTATTTGTTAAATTTTATTATTAAAAATTATTTTATAAACACAAAGGAGTTCTTTTTATCATGATATTCTTAAGAGAATAAATTATCTAAGTGGTTAGTGGGAGTATGTTTAAACTTAGAGAAGTTTAAAGTTAACAAATAAAAGATTATACTAGTCAAAATTCAAATTTGAGTTTCAATTAATATTCTAAATAGTTGAGGATATATAACCATAAAAATAAATTTAAATAGTTAGTATATGGTGGTAAAGATAAATGTAAAGAGTTGTGTTTAGTTACTATAATATATTGAATGTCGCTTTATCCTAAAGGAGTTAAGGATTTTCTGGTAAGTAATAATGTAAATGGTTACATTAATTACCATAAGACCTCAAGGGATAAGTTTGATGTAAATGGTCCAAATATGATGATATTAAACATAGAAAGAGTTCTGAGTAGATAATATATATGTTATTAACATTATAACATTTTATATTGTGAAGTTTAGGAATTTGAATATGTTAAAGGAGTTAAACATTATGTATATGATTCTTAAATATCACCGTTATTCAAAATTTATTTCTTTATAGATTTTACTCACTAAATTGTTTAGTGGGAGGGTTTTATCAAATAGTCACATAGTGATGTGGAAAAAATTACATATAAATTTAATGAGTTAACAAAACCCCAGAAAGTGAAAAAAACATAAAGTAGATCTGGCGGTTTATCATATATAATATGATAGACTCGTGTTTATGTAGGGTTTTTTTAAGTATTATTAAAAGAGTTTAATAATATAAAATATATTATATAAAGGTCAATTTCTACTTTATTATAATTTCACATTTTCTATATATATGTATATACTAATATACATTTCATTAAATATAATGATAATTGAACTCTCATAGTACAACATTTAGTTATCCCTAATAGATGTTTTTTATAAATTATTTTAGGTTGTGATTAAATTTTAAGGTTAACATGAGTAAGATTCTTTTATGGAGATATAAAATATGATCATGAGGTACAAAAAGGGTTTTGTGTGCTAGATGATCCATGAAGTATACCACTTGGAATGACATATATTATGTATTTGGTATAATAGAGGTGCATTCATCATGTTTAGAGTCCCCACTACATAAGTTTGGTGAGATACTTAGAATTTTAACTTTCATACTTTTATACCTTTCTAACACAATCCTTGAGGTTTACCTAATCAGGGGTGGTTGGGTATATTGTTGATTATATCATCGGTTGGAGCTTAACTAAGATGATATTTTTCCTCTCATATAATGAGTATGGAATATGAGGACTCAATTGAGATGGATTGAGGAGTGTGTGACCACATATAGATAATAAATATGATGTGTATATCTATTCTAATGAGTGAAATGTTATGTTTTTATCCATAAAGATGAATGGCATGTGATGTGTTCATTTATCTGGTCAGTCTATACTCAGAAAGTTGAGAAATTTTTAATATTCTATATGGTATTAACATACTCTTTGTTTCATGGTCATTAGATGTTTAGGACAAAGGGAGCATATGAGAATGCACGTTATCATGTGATAAAACTGGTGGAAACATGTATAGAGATTCATCTGTTTGATAAATATTACACCAGATCCCTTTTTAACTTGAGATAAATTGATTATTTTTAGAGGCCTCTCTTTGCTTACATTTATAGATCCAGAGATTCATTTTTTTTCAATTATATAAAGGATTATGTATTAATACCTTGTAATCGATTTAATGGGGATTTATTTGACTTAAAGAGATGATCTAAAAGTGTTTTAGAGTTAGTCTAAAATAATTTTGTATGGTTATTAATAAATTATTGCATGTGATGTGATTTAGATTAATGTTAATGATAACTTTCCAGAAGTGTTTCAGAAGATATCCAAAATGAGTTTTGAATATGGTTTCATAGGTTATTATATATTTTATGTGTTGTATATTCACTAAAATGGGAAGTACAAAACCTCCATGCCATGGTCTTAGTCGTGGTGTTTTGGGTTTTGTGGTTGAGGATCGCATTGCCTTGAAAATGTTGTTTTTCATGCATGTGATGCATGCACCTTCTACATCCACTCCTATATGGTTACCTTTAGTTATTAATCCATGATATATATTATTTATGTTAAAAAAAATTAATTAAAGTTTTAAAAGAATGAAACACTTGGTAGCTGGCGCAAGGGAACTCTTCATTTAATGAATAGTGTCTATATAAGTATGTGATCCTTCTCTCCTATTATGTGTGACTGGTTGAACTCATTTAATTCCAAGTGTGTTGAAGCTCTCTTAATCCTTAATAATTTATTTATCACTCACTCTGAAGGTATTATCACCCCTTCAGAGTATGGAGATCTTTAAGAAATGTTTTGGGATACTTTGTTCGATGTAATCCCCTCGGAGGAAGGAAGCATATGTTTGATTCTTTAGTGATATTTATCAATACTTCTCTATCAAATAAGAAGATATAGACCAATGATACTGCATTCCAGGTATATCATGTTCTTATTTAACTTGAACATTTTGATTCCTTGAAGATAGATCAGGTATATCTCATAGGTTCTTCCACTTCCTAAGATCATGAGATGATTCCCTAAAACCCATCATTAGTATCAAATACCCATTCTTCAAAGATACAAAAAGTTGATTTATGGTTTTTTGAAGAATAATTCACCATCAACATGTTTTGTTTAAATGAATAGTGCTACATTATTAGAAAATTTTAAGGCACTGTGACATGCACCATGATGTGGACTCACTGTAGTGGCAGGCATGTTTCACCCTTATTCATAATACACCATAGAATGTTTTAGTCACTGTAACATGGTGTAAACATGTGGTAACCCTCAAAAAAACACTAGTACTAGACCATGATGTTTTGAATCTAGGATTTTCACCATGCACCATGGTTAGTTCTATGATGAAGGAGTCCCTAAGGATCTATCAAAATGGACATAGCATATGGACTATAGAATGGTGTAAGCCTTGATGGTCTTTAAAAGGTTAAAAAATATATTTTGATAAATTTTATTATAATTTATTAATTTTTTATAAGTTATAAGTGTTATTCATTATGAAATGTTATTTTTTCAAGCCTAAATAAAATATGAAAAGTTCATATTTATTTCTCATGTTAAATAAAGTGTTTATTTAATTGATTATAAAAATATATTCTTCATGTTTATAAATCGTTTATAGAATTTAAATAATGGGTATGCCTTAATTTATATGATAAATTACTTCTAGGAGATAGATCCCTACATTTCATACTAGATATGACTTTATAAAAAATAGTATTCATCTACCTTGACCCCAATTTATAATTGAATTTGTTAGCTTGAATCTAGTATTTGGTCATGTTTTTTGCATATTAGCTTTTGGAATTATTATAAATTGGATTCTCTCTTGAGTAAAGTATCTCTAAGTAAAGGGAATTTTGGTCGAACTTCCCATTGACCTGGAGACTTATGAATTGTTCTAGAAAGTTAGGGGTTTAATATCCATGTCTTTAGGCTTACTCACGTTTATATTGTTAATATCATATGGTTTTAAACCTTTATATGAATATTTAATCTACCTTATGAATAGTATACATATGAATATGTATAAATATGTTTGGATTTTATATTTGAGTGAGTAATATAAACTATGGGTCATGTAAAGAGTTACACATTAATTTGGTTTAAACACATAAATTCGGTGAATGGAATAGGGATTCCAAAACTAAATTGGTATAAGAATGCATACATTAAGGAATGAAACATGAGAAAAATAAATATTTCATTAGATTAAATGGTTATGAATTTAATATTCATATGATGTATATTAAATTGGTGGGACTTTGAATGAAAACCCCACAAATACTAAGTGTGAGATTATGTCATGAACTAGCCCGGGTACCCTGGTAACCCGAAAACTAAGCCGACCCAGACATGACTTGAAGGGTGTTCTCGATCCCCACGGGATGGTGACTAGCACCTAGCATCATGAAACATACAAGTGGGAATAATTTTTTCACAATAATGCAGAAGCAAAAGATAAAATACAGTATGTATATCAATAGGAAAACTTCACTGGGAGTAAAATTACCAGAATACAACTAGGCATAAAAGCCAAAGTACTAAAACCCAAGTACTTAAAATAGGAAAACAACCCCAAAGTCCCTAAGGACACAACTCACCGCGTCCAAAGCTCAACAGCTAGATCCACCTCCAAGAGATCCCTTCCCTTTTCTCGATCCTGGAAGAAGAAAGTCTATAAACACCTGAAGGAAAAAGTAAGGTGTGAGCCTAATACTAGTAGAATACCACCAAAGATTCCATAGTAGATGCCAAATATAGATTATCCAAATATAATATTTCAATTTTTCATAAAAAAATAGGTTTTTCAATTTAAAAGAATATTTAAAAAAACATGTTATACATTTTAAAAATGACTGAAAATACATTAAAAGCATAGGCTTTACATCACAAGAGATGGAATATTTCTAAAATAATGGCTTGTGTAAAACATATATATAAAACAGCTTATATAAATTCAGAAGGAATGTAAATAAGTTCAAACAACATTGGAATACATTTATATCTCAAATATAAATAAATAAGCGAGAAACATGGTCATATACCAAAAGGTACGAGAGTATTAACCATATATAGTATTTCCACACTCTCTAAGTGAACTCAGAAAAATGTTTATACACACGTCCCTATGACACTGTCCAAAGAAGACTCATCACCAACCCGTCAAGGATGTGACCTGTTACATGTATGTTTTAGAATGTTGTAATAGAGTAGAGTGTATCCAAATAAATCACTAACTACCTAAGGATTTCATGTGATCTTACATGATGGTAAAACTATTTTAATACTGCTTAAAATATGATCAATCGCATTCTTCCATTTTTTAAAATGCCAATTTCATTCCATTTAAAACCAAAAGAGGTTTTATTCAAAAACATGCCTTTTTCACAAGATAAAACCACTGGGTTTCTATAAAATCATTTTAATCCATTTTCATAATTTTAAAAGCATTAAAAATCAATTACATCCTTTTCACAATTCATTTTCACAATTAAATTTAACAATTTAATTGAAAACATTTCCATCAAAATCCACCATTTAAATTCAATAATTTAAATCAGTTAACTTTCCACAAACCCTACCCAATTATTTGGAATTAGGGGTTTTCAAAATTTCTATGCCAAAACCATTTCAAATCCTCCAATTAATTGGAATTGAGTTTTTATCAAATCAATTGAAAGAATGATTAAGTGATTGAAATTAAATCAGTAATTGAAATAAATAAAGCAATACGATGGTAATCAATTTGGAAAGTCGAGATGAAACCACCTGCCTCTTTCCCAAAGAACGACACTCCCAACGACACCCGTCAACAAGATAGAAGGTGAAGGAGACCTTGAAAAACAACCTAGAAGCATTATCACACACCACTAGGAATAGATCAATCAATTCCAAGATGATCCATTAAAACCCCAAGAGGAGAGAAAGAGAGGAACTTGAAGAATGAGAGAAAACAAGAGAGGACCCTTACCCCAGAATTTCACCACAAGCATAGCAACAATCCAAAGATGATTCGATCAAATCGGAAGGAGGGGTGCCTTTGAAAAACACCTAGTAAGGGTCTAGGGTCCAGAGCTAAGAGGTATAATTTGAAAAGGACTGATCAGAACTGTCAATCGTGTGTTTTAATATTGGATATGGGTCGGGTCATGATATGTACCCTAGGGTCACGATGTATAGTACATGCTAGATAAGTACATCAAAAAAACCCACCACCTCATCTTTAAAAACCACTATTTAATCCCTACATGATGTGTACCTTAGTTACACGACATGTACCAACTCACGACATGATCTCCCAGTTCACGACATGATCTCCCAGTCCACGACATGCAACCAGCACCAAGTACACGACGTGTACTTCAGGTACATGGCGTGTACCTATTCTTCAGTCTACATTAAACCCAAAAACATCACATAAAAGGATTTTTAACCGAAGGTGAACTTAGAAAAGGTGGAAAACTTACCTGATCAAGGTAACGGGATGTTACAACCTCCCCGCCATAAAAACTTTCTTCCCCTAGAAAGCCTATGAAGAAGCTTCCATGCCAAAGAGATGAGGACACTTCCCTCTCATCATTTCCCCATGTTCCCACGTCTTGTGACTATTAGATACATTTTTTCATAGCACACGAACTAAAGGTATCATCCTCCCACAAAGTACCTTGGTATCGGAATCAAATATCCTAATTGGTTGCTCATTCAAAGATAAATTAGGCTCGATCTCAAGATCACTCCAGCTCAAAAAGTGATGTAAATCAGATAGATACTTTCTCAGTTGTGATACATGTAACACATTATGTATTGACGTCAGTTGTGGTGGAATTTCAAAGCAGTACACAGCCTTCCCCACTTTCTCAACAACCTCTAAAGGTCCCACAAAGTAAGGATCAAGCTTCCCTTGCTTCCCAAGCCGTCGATGACCCAACTGGGGTAAAACTTTCAAGAAAACCCAATCACCAACTAAAAAATTCAAAGTTCTACGATGTCGATCTGCATAAGACTTATATCAGCTATGTGCTGTCAAAATCCTCTGATGAATCAGCTGAATCTTTGCTATCATCTCCTTCACCAAGCTTGGTCCAACCAAAGAACTTTCAATGACCAACACAATAAAAATTTATAAGGCCAACCATACAAGGCCTTGAAAGGTTCCATTCTAATCATGAATTGGTAACTATTGTTATAAGAGAACTCAACCAGACCCAAGTGAACATCCTAATCCCAACCAAAGTTTAAGACACAGGCGTGAAGCATATCCTCAAGAATTTGTATAGATCTTTCTATCTGTCCATAAAAATGAAGATGGTAGGTCATGATCAAATGAACCTAAGATCCCAGTGCCTCCTAAAGGCCTCTCCAAAAGCGAGAAGTGAACCAAGGATCCCTATCAGATACTATATCATATGGAAATCCATGAAAATGAACAATCTCTTTCACATAGAGATTGATCAAGTCCTTGAATTTGGACGTATCACGAATGGGTATAAAGTGATCCGACTTGGTCAGCCTATCGATCACAACCCATATTTCATTATTCTTTCTTTGGGTATGAGGAAACCCAACCACAAAGTCCATAGAGATCTCTTTTGACTTTTAAGTAGGTATTGGGAGTGGTTGAAGCAAACCCAAAGGTTTCTAGTGCTCATATTTCACCTGTTGGCACATATAGAAATGAGAGACAAACTTAGGAATGTCTCGTCTCATACCTGGACACCAAAACTATCGCCTCATGTCATAGAACATTTTTGTCATTCCTGGGTGCACAGAGCACTGAGAATTATGGAAATCCACCATTACTACTTTCCTTGCTGATAACAACAGAATGAATCGGTTCCAATATCATAGAATACCCTCTTTAGAGAATGACCAAAGGGAAGATATCTCCCTACCATAAAGGGATTGTCTAATGCTACAGAATTCATCATCAATCTCTTGATCTTTAAGAATCATCTTGATAATAGTTTATGTCAACTACACACTAGCTAAAGAAACACCAGCCCCTTCCTCCTGAACTCCAATATGTAATTGTGCAAAGAGAGCCATAAAATTCCACTCTTATAAATACTCTTTCACTGCATGGGTTATAAGTTTCTTGCTCAAATCATTAGCAACAAAATTCCCTTTCCATAGGTTATAAGTGATGTTAAAGTCAAAAGACTATAGTTACTCCACCAAATGCCTCTTTAAAAGATTAAAATCTTTTTGAGAGAAGATATAACTCAGGATTTTGTGGTCTAAATACACTATAAACCTTTCATTGAAAAGGTAGTGTCGTCAACTCTTAAGCATGTGAATCACAGCTAAAAGTTCCAGATCATGGGTAGGATAATTCTTCTCATGTGGCCTAAGTTGATGATATTCATATGCTACTACATGATCACCCTGTATAAGAACACAGCCCAAGCCAGAACTTGATGCATCATAAAAGACCACATAACAGCTTCTAGAAGATTCAACACTGGTGTAGTAGTCAACAGATGTTTCAGCTCAACAAAATAACTCATAAATTTATCATCCCATGCAAACTTCACCCCCTTCTGATTCAGAGTAGTCATCAAAGAATCCAACTTCGATAAGTCTTTCACGAACCTACAGTAATATCCCACTAAGCCCAAGAAGCTCTAGATCACGAAGACATTTTATGGTTTCTCCCAAATCATAACAGCCTTCACCTTCTCATGATCAAATGATACACCCTATTCGGACACCACATGTCCCAAGAATTTCACTTCCTGAATCCAGAAATCATACTTTGAAAGATTGGCATAAAGGTGGTGATTTCTTAAAAGATTTAGAACTATTCTCAAATGTTGCACATGATCCTCCTCATACTTAGAGTAAATAATAATGTCATCCACAAAAACTACCACAAAGGTATCCAGATAATAATGGAAAATCTTTTTCATTAAAGCCATGAAAACTACAGGATCATTTTTTAGGCCAAAGGGCATAACAAGGTACTCATAGTGGTTGTACCTACTCCGAAAGGCAGTATTCTGAATTTCATATTCTTTTATCCTCAACTTATGGTAACCAGATCAAAGGTTGATCTTTGAAAACCACTTCACCCCTTTCAACTGACCAAATAGATCATTAATCCATGGAAACAGATATTTTGTATTTATCATAACTCGGTTGAGTTTTTGATAATCAATACATAAGAGAAGATAACCATCATCCTTCATAACAAAGAGAACTGAAGCTGCCCAAGGTGACACACTTGGACGAATAAATCCGTTCTCAAGAAGATTGTCCAGCTAAAAATTCATCTCTTTCATCTCAGTTGGTTCCATGAAGTAAGAGGGGATAGAGACCAGTTTAGTACTAGACATTAATTCAATAGAAAACTCAACCTCTCTCACTAGTGTCAGACTAGAGAAATATGAAGGGAATACATTGTAAAATTCAGTGACAACTGGAGGAAGATCACCACCCACTGAATCTCACTCTAGGTTAAAATAAAACACTGATATCATGTTCCCCAACTCTAGATAAGAAGTTTTGTCTCTCCTTGAACTTGGGTCCCATTCTCCTTGAAAAAAAAACGGAACACCATTGGATGTAGTAAAGTAGACCTGTCGAAGATAACAATCAATTCGGTCTTTATTGGAAATGATCTAATCCATCCTGAATATGATGTTAAGAGATTTTATATCAAGAACTAGAAAACTCCAAGCCAGCTCAACATCTGATAGAGAGAATACATAGGCAGGACTATGGAGACCCTGATCTCTCTCCGTACCAAGGGTTGTAGTAATATCCATTTCACAAGAAATTTGGTCCATAGGAAGATTTATCAGATTAATGATACGGGTTGAAATAAAAGAGTTAGATGCACCAATATCAAAAAGAGTAGTCAATAATGACAAAGAAATGGTAATGGTACCTTTCACAGATCTTGGACCCATGTTTTCTTCCTCTAGAGACTCTTCTATTGTGTGAAGAAGCTTTATTCCGGATGCCTATGGCTGGAACCCTTTTATCATTGAAGCATTTGATTTCCCCACTGTTTTAGGAGGATCTGATGATCCTATCCTAGTATGTGGAGTAGAGAAGTGATGGAATAACCTATCCAAGTTCCCTAAATGTCCACAAGAGCTACATTTCTTGGGTTACTTAGTGCAAACCCTCCTAAAATGTACTGATTTTCCACACTGATAGCAAGTCAAATAACTTCCTCCTAGAGTTGTTAGAGGTCTGGAATGACTCTGCTGTCGAGAACTATAGTGAGGATCATCACACTTTTGTTTTCTTTTTAAGGAACCAATGCTGCCACTA
Organism: Viscum album; assembly: GCA_963277665.1. Classification (NCBI taxonomy): domain Eukaryota; kingdom Viridiplantae; phylum Streptophyta; class Magnoliopsida; order Santalales; family Viscaceae; genus Viscum; species Viscum album. The sequence continues at coordinate 748,723,164 of OY728132.1, read as the reverse complement.
GGAGAAAAAGGAACTCCCATCAACCCTGACTTTCCATCCAAGTTCATCTCAACCATCATCGCCCTATCCAGCACATCAGCATAGGTGGGAAACTTCAGCAAGAAAATCTAAGAACGAATATCAGATCGAATTCCCAACTCAAACCGTTGATCCTTCATTGTTTTATTAGATACAATCTCAGGAGAAAATTGCACCAGCTTGGAAAAGAGATTTGAATACTCAGTCACGGTTTTATCAGCCTGATCAAGCTTGAAAAACTCTATATCCTTATCCAAAACCATCGACTCTGGATAGAACTTATTAGTGAAAATGATATTGAAGTCTTTCTACTATAATCCCTTATGTTTCCCTACCTTCTCCACTGTGTCCCACCATCTCTTACTTTGTCCCTCTAGTACAAAGGTTTCACACTTCACCATGATCACTTCTGGTGTCTCCAAGAACTCAAACAAACATTCTATCTTTCCCAACCATTCCTCAACATATTGTGGATTAGTGGAGACTTTGAAGACTGGTGGATTCTAGTGAAGGAACTCTTGAGAATGATTCTGAATAACATTCCCTTGAGAATCCACAACAGGATCCTGAGTGAAAACTAGAGGTGGTGCCTGTCCTAGAGCTTGGACAGTGCACACAATCACCTCAACCAGATTCTATTAAATAGTGGGATTTTCTTGATAAGGTTCATAAGTATCCTTTTCCTATATCTAATTCGCACATCTTCTCAGAGGCATGATGTTACACGACATTAGTGGATAAAAGGATAACATTAGATTAACACTTAAACTGAGTATAAAGAGAAAATATTCTCAACAGAAGGGACAAACAAGATTTGGATTTCAACCTATCCAAATATCTATAAGGAAAATACTAGAAGTAATCCACAATACATATTTCCCTAACCACCCCTGAAAACTTAAGGTTCATTGTGGTGAGAGCTTTCCAGACACTCAATCACAACTACCTCATAAGTCCTAACAAGATTTCAAAAATCCATACTGACTTCAATACATAAGCTAAACAACCTCCCTTTGATACTAATTTGTCACGAACCAGCCCGAGTACCCTGGTAACCTGATAACTAAGCCATACCTGGTATGACCCGAAGGGAATTCCTGATCCCCACAGGCTGGTGATTAGCACCGGGAATATTACAACATACAAGTAGGAATGGTTTTGCCAAAATAATTTGAAAGCAAAAGATAAAATATAGTATGCATATAAATAGAAAAACTCTATTGGGAGTAAAATTACCAGAATAAAACTAGGCATAAAATCCAAAGTATTGAAACCCAAGTACTTAAAATAAGGAAAAAAACCCAAAGTCCCTAATAACACAACTCACCAAGTCCAAACCTCAATAGCTATATCCACCTCCAAGAGATCCCTTCCCTTTGCTAGAGCCTGGAAGAAGAAATTCTACAAACACCCAAAGGAAAAATTAGGGTGTGATCCTAATCCCAGTAGGATACCACCAAATATTCCATAGAATATTTTAAATATATATTATCCAAAGAAAAGATTTCAATTTTCTAGAACAAATAGGTTTGGAAATTTAAAAGTATATTTAAACAAAAAATTCTATACATTTTCAAAATGATGGAAAATACATTCAAAGGATAGGCTTTACATTACAAGAGATGGAATATTTCTAAAAAAATGGATTATGTAAAACTTATATATAAAATATTCTATATAAATTCATAAGGCATGTAAAGAAGTTCAAACAACATTGTCATACATTTATATCTCAAATATAAATAAATAGGTGAGCAACATGGTCATCTGCCAAAAGGTATGATAGTATTAACCAGCTATAGGATTTTTGAACTCTCTAAGTGAACTCAAAAAAATGCACATTTCTATGATACTAGAAAAAGAAGACTCTTCACCAACCCATTGGGGATGTGACCTGCTGCATGTATATTTTAGAACGTTGTAATAGCGTAGAGTGTATCCAAATAACTCACTAACTACCTAAGGCTTGCATGCACTCTTAAATGATGGTCAAACTATTTTAAGACTTATTAAAATATAATCAATCCCATTCTTCCATTTTCAAAAATTCCAATTTCTTTCCATTTAAAACAAAAATAGGCTTTATTCAAAAAAATGTATTTTCACAAGATAAAACCACTGGGTTTCTATCAAATCATTTTAAGACATTTTCATGAGTTGAAATCCATTCAAAACCAATTCCATCCTTTTCAAAATTCATTTTCACAATTAAATTCAAAATTTTAATTGAAAACATTTCCATCAAAATACACCATTTAAATTCAACAATTTAAATTAGTTAACTTTCCATAAACCCACCCCAATTCATTAGAATTGGGGTTTTCTAAATTTTTGTGCAAAACCCATTTCAAATACTCCAATTCATTGAAATTGGGTTTTTATAAAATCAATTGAAAGAAATATTAAGAAATTTAATTTAAATCATCAATTGAAATAAATCAAGCAATATGATAGTAATCAATTTGGAAAGTCGGGATGGAACCACCTACCTCTTTTCCGAAGAATGACACTTGAAATAGCACCCATCAACGAGATTGAAGGTGAAGGAGACCTTGAAACACAACCTAAAATCATGATCCCACACCATTGATAATAGATAAATCAATTCCTAAATGATCCATCAAAAAACCAAGAGGAGAAAAAGAGAGGAACTTGAAGAATGAGAGAAAACAAGAGAGAACACTTACCTGGGAATTACACTGCAAGCGTAGGAATGATCCAAAGATGGTCCGATCAAACCGGAAGGAGGGGAACCTCTGAAAACACCTTAGAATGGTCTAGGGTCGAGATCCAAGAGTTACAGAATGAAAAGGACCAAGTAGAACTGCCGATCGTGCATTTTAAAACTGGATGCAGGCCGCGTCATGACGTGTACCCCAAGATCACGACATGTAGTCCATGCTTGATAAGTATGCTGAAAAACCCATCACCTTAGGTTAAAAACCACTATTTAACCCCTAAATTATGTGTTCCTCAGTTACACAATGTGTACCATCTCACGACATGATATCCAAGTATACAACACGATCTCCCAATCCACGACATACAACCAGCACCAAGTATATGGCATGTACTTCAAGTACACGACGTGTACCTATTCTGAAGTCTGTAGTAAACCCAAAAAATCACATAAAAGGATTTTTAACCGAAGGGGGACTTATAAAAGGTGAAAAATTACCCAATAAAGGTAACTAGATGTTACATATTCCTTCCAAAGTGACACTTATCAAGAACTCAATAATTCAGTACAAGTGACCCTAACCATTATGTGCCCATGAATTATCTTGTGTAAGGAAATAAAATAATGAGGTGACCCTAACCATTAAGTTATTTGTTTTGGGAATTTTATCTGGGTTTAACTTAGCTATGAAACCCTAACCATTAAGATACTAGAGTAATAGGGTTGAGTAAATCCATGTGATGGATTTGGATAAAGAGTTATCCACTCATTTATCCAAGAATATATGATCTGATAAGAAATAATTGTCTACCAGATATATTCATGGATTATTTAAATGATACCTGATGTAAGTCACAATGAAATATAGATCTTTTATCACTAACTAGATATGATTTATGAGATTATCAATTTTAGTGGAAGAACTTTCATTAAAATTCCTTGATGAAAACAAATAAAACATGATACTCACTTACTGATATGTCTTTGTTTTAGATTATGACTTACTTAATGATAATAGTTTTGAAATCACTAATAGGTATGACCTATAAAATAGTTAGAATTGTTATATAAGGTTTATAAGTGTTCTCAAAGAGAATAAATTTGATCATCTAGATGTGAATTTTATAGAAATAAATTCCACTAACTCTCACTCAAGGTTATTGGATACCGAGTGTGCATCACACATTTTTGTAGATAAACAAAGACTCAGAGATGGGTGGGAATTTATGAAGGTAGAGGTAGACATTCATTCTGGTAATGGAGAAATATTTTATGCATTAGAAGTTGGAACTTATGATCCTAGTCTACCCATTATATTATTCCTAGAATTGGAAAACTATTATTATGTTCCCACCATAAATAGAAATTTAATTTTTTTGTCTTGTTTGGATAAGAAGGGATTTTCATTCACTGTTAATAATAAGAGTTGTTATATATATAATAATGAAATATTTTATCGAATCATAAATATATTAAATAGTTTATACATTCTAGATATGGATAATCCTATTTATAAAATTCAAAATAAGAAGATTAAGGTTGTTTCTAATCCCACCTACCTTTGGCATTATCACTTAAAACATATAAATGATAAACTCATTCAAATAATTCATAGAGATAGATTATTATAACCATTTTATTATAAATAATTTGATACATATAAATCTTTTTTATTAGGCAGGATAACAAAGACAACTTTTGGGAGAAAAGGTGAAAGAGATAGTGGATTGTTTGATCTCATATATAGTGATGTATTTGGACCAATAAGAACATAATAAAGTGGTGTTTTTAGGTACTTTGTCACCTTTAAAAATTAATTTATTCAGTAAAATTGTGTATTTATAATGATACATAAGCATGAAACTTTTGAAAAGTTTAAAGAGTTTCAAAATAAAGTACATAATCAACTAGGTAAAAGTATCAAGATCTACTGATTGGAGCAGGGTGGTGAATACTTAATATGTATATTCAATGATCATCTAAGAGATTGTGTAATTGTTCCAAAACTCACTCCTATCATAATACCATCGTGGAATAGTGTGTATAGTAGGAAGAATCATAATTTTTTAGATATGGTTCGATTGATGATCAGTCTGTGTGACCTTCCTATTTTATTTTGGGGTTATTCTCTAGATACCATTGCATTCCTACCAAATCACATTACATATAAAGTAGTTGTAAATATTTAATATGAGATATGGAATGGGAAACATGTCAATATGTATTTTATGAATATTTGGGGTTATGAAGAATGTGTATAACATTTTTATTATAATAAACTCAACCCCAAATCAAAAAAAATGATTATTTATGAGTTACCTTGAAGAAATTGTGGGATGTTACTTTTATAGATATATTAAACACAAAGTGTTTGTGGATTGGATTGGTGTTTTACTTGAGAAGGATTATATTATTTGAGGTTTTAGTGGGAGGAAAATATAACTTATAAAAGTTCAAGACCAAAAAACTGGAAGTGTTTATGAGATGGATGTTGAGTCAGTTACACAGAGTTATGGAAGAAGAACTAACTCAAATTACACAAGAACCTAAAAGGACTTGTGGGGTTTGTTAAGAACCTGAGAAATATGGATCTCTTTTGGAAAATGATAATGAAGAAATGTTCATAGGAGATGAACCTACTTTCAACTAGGAATCCATTGAGAATTAAAATTCTAAGAAATTGTTAAAAAAAATGGAATCTAAAATAGGATCCATGTACTCTAATCAAGTTTGTAACATAATGAATACACCTAAATGGGTGATACAAATAAGGTGAAAGTGTATTTTTTATAAAAAAATTGACATATATGGTAGAGTTTCTTCCTATAAATCACACCTAGTGGTGAAATTTTATAAACAAATCCATGATATTGACTATGGAGATATTTTTTTATTGGTTGAGGTAATAAAGTCTATTAAGATTATTTTAGCCATAAAAGATCATTATGATTATGAGATATATCAAATGGATGTCAAAATCAATTTCCTTAATGAGAATTTATTCAAGGTCATGTATATGATACAACCCAGAGGTTTTAAAGTGACAAATGAGTCTACTAAAGTATACAAGTTGCAATGGTCCATTTATGAATTAAGTAAAGCTGTTTAGATTTGGAATATTTTATTTTATTACGCAATCAAATAGCATTTTTTATCAAGAATATGGATGATTCGTGTGTATACAAGAATATTATTCAAAGCATAGTAGTGTTTTTTATATTTTATGCGGATGAAATGATAGTTATTGGAAATGATATCATGACTCTTCACTCGATGGATATGTGGATGGGTAAATGTTTCTTGATAAAATACATGGGTAAAGTAGCTTATATACTAGGTATAAAGATATATAGAGATAGATCTAAGATGCTATTTGGACTTAGTTGAAACGTATACATTGGAAAAGTGATAAATATTTTTATAATGGAGAACTCCAAAAAGGGGTCTTTACCGATGTTAAATGGCATGTATATTAGGAATATCTAAGATCCTTTTAAAGAGTTTAAAGGGATTTATATAATTCCAAATGTGTTTCCATAGGTTTTATCATACATTCCATGTTTTTTACTTGACTTGAAGTTTCCTATGATCTTATCATAACTAGTAGATACCAATATAATCCTAGTGAGAGTCATGTAATTTTTGTGAAGAATATTCTTGAGTACTTGAGAAGGAATAAGGATATGTCCTTAATATTTGTAGGAGAGGGTGATCTCTATGTAAAGGGTTGCATATATGTTGGTTTTCAATATGATAAATATGATATGAAATCTCAATCTAGTTTTGTGTTTTTTTTAATGTTGGTTCTATTAGAGTTCCAAACAAGACACCATAGCAAACTCAACAACATAGGTAGAGTACATCATTGAATCAAATGTTGTGAAGGAAGATATTTGGATCAGGAAATTCATCTATGAAAATGTAGTGGTTCATGGAATCAAGGGAGTGATTGAGCATTATTGTGACAAAAATAAAGTTATTTCTTAGGATAAGGAACCTCAGACTCACTAAAGAATCAAAAAAATCCTTTTGAAATACCATCTCATATGAGATATCATTGATAGGGGTGATATTAAGATCTGTTATATGTATAGAAAGGAAAATGTAGCAGATCCACTGATGAAACTGTTATGCATAAAAGTCATGAGGGTCATATAGAGTCTCTTAGTATATGATCCTCAAGAGATATAATTATTAAATAATTTTTTGTGTATTTATAATAAAGTAAACCTTTTTTATCATTCATTCATGTGTGTTGTAATTTTATTTACATGAATATTCAAATGATAGTATCCCCTCAAAGTATGACTTTGAGTTATCCTTGATTGATGATCATTACAAAATATTATAGGTTGTGATGATATGTTAAGGTTAGCATGAATAGAATTGAATACTTATTAAAAAGGGGTTATAAATGAGATATGAAGATTGGATTCATGAGATAATAAGTAGATACTTATTACTTGTACAAATCTTTTAAGATATATCTTATGGAGTATTATACAGTCATCAATATACTTAGGGGTGTCTGCTTATTATTAATCCTTATTACCTAAGGTTGGAAAAAACCTATAATGAGAACCTATATAATTTGATACTTTTCTTATGAGGGTCAAATATAACTTAGGTATAAAGGGGTGTTTGGGTATATTGATGATCATTTCATTGGTTGGAGTATAACCGGGATGGGATTCATCAACTTGTATGATGAGTTAAGACATATGGACCCTTGATTGAATTAGAATAAGTAAATTCATGGTCATGATTAATTTAGTTATATATGTTGTGTTTGGCTATATATATATGAGGTACATGTGATATACTCATTTTTAAGATGAATGACATGTGATGTATTCATCGACTTGGTCGGTTTATTTTAGATAAATGAGAAAGTATGAGTTTACCTACACTAGATTAACATGTTTCATGTCTATTGGTCACTCAATTTCATGTAAAAAAGGATTATATTGGTATACATATAATGTATATAATATATCTTGTGATGAACATGTTTTTATATAGATATGATAATGTTTGATAGAGATCACACCAAACCCCTTGGTAGATTGAGTAGCATCAATTCTTTGCTAGAGGCCACTCTTTACCAACATCTATGAAATAAGGATTTCATATTTGTGTTCAACGCTACTAAGTCTTGCATGGTCACATAGTTTGGCCTTTGTATAAGGATTAAGTTTTGGATAAAGTGTTTGTTCCAAAATTAAGAGAGTTTTATGAAATAATATCCAAAAGGAGTTTTTGATGGATTCATAGAGTTATAAAGTTTTTCATAAAGTTTGTATTGGATTTTAGTGAAAGTGAGAGATTATTGGATATTCACTAAAATGGTAAGGCCAATGCCTCCATGTCATGGTCTCAACCATGGTGTGTTTGGGCATTGTAGTTTAGGGTGACATAACCTTATCAATATCTTTTTGAATGTATATAATGAATGTACCTTCCATATCCACTCTCATAGGGTTTACGTTAGTTACTAATCCATGAGATGGGTTAGTAATGTAATGTATACATTCATTGAATATTTTAATGAATGAAATGATCAAACAGGATGAAACAATTGGCTACTATGAAATGGAAGCCGATGTTTGAGCACTCTTCATTTAATGAAGAGTGCCTATATTAGGGTGTGAACCTTCTCTTATTATGTGTTACTGGTTTAACTCATTCCATGCCAAGAATTTTAAATATCTCTTCATACTTGGTACTCTATTTATCACTCTCCATGAAGGATCGAGTACCCCTTTAGTGTACTAGGATTCTCAAGAAATGTTATGGGATCCTTTGGTCGGTGTAGTCCTATTAAGGTAGGAATCATATATTTGTTTCTCTAGTGATCTTTATCAATATTTCTCTGTTAAAGAAGAAGATGAAGGCTACTAATACTGAATTCCATGTATACTATATTCTTCATTACCTAACACATTTTGATTCCTTAAAGGTATATTGATCCTATCTCATGGGTTTTTACATTTCCTGAGATCATTAAATGATCCCTTAAAACCCATCAATATTATATAAGGTGAAATGGCATGTAAGTATATTAGTCTTTAGTGTAAGTGTTATATTTAAGGATATATTCCCTAAAGTCTAATTACATATGATTTAATATGGATATGTAATATTATATGATTGGGGATATTATAAAGCATGTAAATACACTTCTTCCTTTGTCAAATCATAAGGTGTGATTGGGCTATATCATAAGGCTATTTCCCATGAAAGTCACAATGTATGATTGGATATATCATATGGAATGTTATATGATACTAATATATTATCTTTTATAGTTTAGGTTATCGAATTATAATTCTTATCATTTGATAAGAACTTCCACATTGGTCATCATTAATAACTACTTCATGAGATGAAATATAAGGGGGTAGATGTATTCAAGCAAGGGTTACATGAACTGTTTGAGACATTTAGTCATGTGTTATAACACATGAGTAAATGAATTAACTCTTGATGATAATCCTAGAGGGTTTTACAAAGAGATTTATTTCATGTGAGGGTGTACACGCAAGTCTTCCTAAGAATCAGCTAAAACTCCCTCATCCAAAAGCACTCTTCTCTTATATCCTTTACACAATGAGTCACAAGCATTCTATGGATGGTGGAGGATCCTGGTCATATAATGTGTGATTCATCTCATCCCATGGATACCTCTAGAAGAGGGATTTCATTTGGATTCCTCTTGGTGATATTTTTTAAACCCATATGATGATGATTGAAGATGGTGTATCAACATCAATAGTGTAATGTACACATTCAAAGTTTCTTCATTTTTAATTTACATGTGATTTATTCTATCAAGAATGGTTGACCTTGAATTTGAGTTTCTTTATTTATTCCATTGTATTTAACAAGTACTTTTAGACCAGTGAAACCCAATAGTATGTAGTATCCTTATTTATTTTAATTTCCTTCTCCTTGGAAAATTTTAAATGTCTGGTCAGGGGGTGCTCATAGATTTAGACCAACTCATTCTGAATATTTCAAACACCTTCTAGATGCTCTTCGACTGAGATAAGAATAATCTTGTTGAACTCAAGTCACTTCCAATCATCATTCCCAACATTCTCCATGTAGAACCAAGATCTTTTATCTAGAATCTTTAAAAAAATAAATCTTAAACCTTCCATTATTTCCTTTATTGTTTTAGATAAGATCATATCATTAACATATAGAAAAAAATGATGAAAATTTCATCATTAAAAACTTTCTAGTGCAAGAAATGATCTACATTACACTAGATGAACTTCCATTTTTTTCATGAAGGTATTAAACTTACGGTTCTACTATCTTGGTTTCTACTTAATACAATGAAATATATTTTAAATCCTTATCACATGTAATGAAATATGTCATTATGGGCTGGTGAAGTCTAAGTAATTTTAATTTTTGGATTTAGATAATGTATTTAGAGTCTTGGCCATGTTTTAAATGGTTTTGGGGATGTTTTTGAAGTGTTATTCTTGTGTAATAATTCTTGGAGAAAGTTCTTGGTCTTTGGTGGATGAAATTATATAGTATATTGAAGGTCTCTTCATGACCCATAGGGTTTTCGCTATGACGATGTTAGTTGAGATATTATACCCTTTACCTAGGAGTGGTCATTACAAAACTTTTAGGGGTTATTCTATGATGTATCTTGGCTGGGGGTTGGCCCCTCTACCTAGGGGTGGTCATACCGCAACCCATAGGGGTTATGTCGTGACTTACTTCAAGTGAGGGTACACCGCAATACGACCAAGTTGTGGGATTCTTTTTTTAATAGGGGATTTTGTAATTTAAAAGGTGGTTTTATTTGGAATCCCCCCAGTCTCCCTTGGTCTATGTCAATCATAAGAAAGGTGAGATCCCTTTTTGGATCTTTAATTCTCCCCCTTTGTCTCTCCTTCGACCCAGGTGGTTCCAGAGGGATTTGTTGCATGGATTTGAGGTAGGTATTCTCTTTCTCCTTTTTCTTTCCCCTTTGTTTATTTTATAAATTTTTGTTCACTTGGTTAGGGTTTTGGGGAGCCTATCCAACCAAGGCATAGTGGAATCATCCCACTTCTTGATTTATTAGTGTGCGGATCACGGAGAAGGTCCTAGACGGAGATGTTCAAGTCATTATTCATTGTTTATCTTGAGACATGAATCCCTATTAATTTGTTTAGTTTTTAGTGAATTTGGTTTAATTAGTCATTGGTTTGAGTGAATTAATTCGGTCTTTAATGTGCCTTATTCCTGGGAATATTTTTGGTGAATTTGGTTTAATTAGCCATTGGGTTGGGTGAATTAATTGGGTATTTCATATGATTTAGTCCTGGGATCATGTCGGTAGTGGGTTTTACCCCTTTTCTTTTAGTTTGATGTTGTTAGGTTGTCTAGTGAGATGGGTGTTGATGATTCCATTATGGGATTTTAGTTTTGGATGATTGGGTTACTTATTTTATAGTGTTTATAGTTGGGCTAAGTGTTCATATACCAATATGAGGTCACTATGATATTGGTATTTATGTGCGGGTCAATGGTTAAGGTAGGTGACACCATTAATAACTCTTTAAATTTAAATCCATGATTTCTTATTTATTTTTAACCTGTGATTTAAACTTTTTAAATGAAAATGGTATAATGTGAACCTATTAGTGGTTATTAATGTGTCTCATGGGATATTTATAATGGAAATGGTAATGAAAAGGATGTTTTTTGTTCAAAATGATATTAAAGGAAATAAAATCATGTTTTTAGAAAATGGTTTATAAACTAGAGATGGGGTTTTATTTTTTAAAGTTACCATGTGTTTTAATTATTATTTGAGATGTTTTGTTGAAATTTTCTTGATATTTAGACAAGAATGTGGTTGGTCGATGTTTATTAAAGAGTGAAATATTTTCAAAGTATTTCCAAATTATTGTTTCATGATTTGGTTTTCAAGATATTAATTCATAACTTGGTTTTACAAAATACACTTTCAAAGGCCCAGTTGAAACTTTATAAAAAGGGTTTTCTTGATGAAAACATTTTATTGAAGTGAGAACCTTTGATTTGTCTATTTAAAAGTAAAATTTATGTTGATATTATGTGATTTTATGGGATTTTACTGAATAGGGGATGTGTTTCCTATGTTTTATTCTTGAAGAGAAAAGGGATACTTCTATGAAGGGTGCTCTAAGTAGTGGGAGTGTTATGATTCTTGGTTGTTATGTGTTTTATAAATGTCATTGAGATTTGATATGCTTGAATTTAATATTGGTTTACTCACCTCCATTGGTTGATCATGGGAACCCCAGGTACTTAGGTATGGAATATCAGTACAAGTAACACTAGGAATTCCATTCCCTTCCTTAAATTAGACTATGTCGCACTAACTAAACGATATTATGATATGGATATGAATATTGTTGGGACTTGACATAATTCTCCCTAGTGGCCCATATAAGACTAAATATAGATGTTTATGGCTGGATATGATTTTTTTATCATGATGTAGTACGTGGACCCTACGGAACTTTGACCTTAGTTCTCTATGGGTAATCCCATTATGTTAGTTACTTTTACTTTATTTAGTTGGTATTATTACTGCTTATATTCATTTATTTCATTTTGTTTGAGTGGATATTATTATTGTTTACTTTTTATTAAATGTATTGATTTATTCCCACATATACATTTCTTTGGTTTTACTAATTTTATGGTTTCCATGTTAATATTTATCATCTTTGGGTATTTTTTATTTTAAAAGTATAATTTATCTCTCTAATTCTTTCTTGGTGGAATTTGAAAAGTGGTATTTGAAAGCGGTTTATTTTAATTACTTTTAAAATGTGGGTATTTTAAAATACTTGTTTTTTAAATTGTTTCTCTTTATTTAAATGCTCATCCCCTCTTAAAATGTTTTGAATATTGATTATGTTTAAATGGGTGATTTGTTAACTTTAAAAAAAGAACTAAAGTTATGGTTTCACATGACTTGTTTTGATTAAAATGAAAATTTTACCTTTATATTTGTATTTTCAAACTATCATGAAAAGGGTTTACTTTTAAAGGTTTTTCATGGGGTTTGGGGAGGATATCTACTTAGATTTTTGTTCTTGCTAATATATATTTTACATTATATTTGGGTTTAACGGTTGGTCTTCAAGTTCTGGGTTGAGTATGATCATGGTGCCATGAAAAAGACCATTTTTCTTGACATATTGAGATGGGTGATCATGGTCTTTATTTTATTTTGGTATTTTATTTTCCTAATGTATTATGACACATCAGTTATATCATTTTAGTCTCTCTTGGTTATATTGAATTATATATTAAATTAGATTTATGTTATGTTGAAATTTTTTTCTTATATTAGTTGGGTTTGTTTTATGGTTGGTGAGATATGTTTTGAATTTATGCCTTGTTTTGTTTTTTTTATTTTATTAAAATTGTTTATTTTGTATCCATGATCATCCGATATAATGAGTGGTTATGGCAGCCTTATGGGTGTAAGCCTTGGGATGTTCTTCTCTCATCAGGTGAAATCAAGCCCTCTTATATATGTTTTATGCCCAGACACTGGTTATCATCCCATAGGGATTAGGAAAACCCTTCGGTCCATGTCATGGGATGAATCGGTTTTCTAGATCAAGGATATCTCAGGTTGGTTCTTGAAAAAATAGTATCAGAGCTCAGTTTTGTTTTATATTATTTTGAGATTCAAGGTAGAATGAACATGGGATTATTAGAACTTAATAATTATATTCAAATGAGTGTCTGGTCAACACTTTCAGTGTTGAATGTTGAATTTTCAAGGTAATTATGGAATGTGTAACTTAGTTTTGAGTTTGATTTATCCTTATTTAAGGGTAGAATTATAGCTTTTAAGGAAGTTAAAATAAGAACTAATAAGTTACATGGTCAGGTAGTATGGGTTGAATACTGTGAACACGGGCCATGCATCTTATAAGGGTGCGGTTTTATTATAATTTCCCATTTTCAATATTTTTTTATCACATGTATTGATTGTGATTGATTTTAGTGGTGTTTATATGTTCTGAAATCACTTTTATCCCATTTTATTCTAAGTTTGATATGGATTGAGATGATTTACTTGGATATTTGATGTTGTTTAATTATTCTGGGTCTCATTTCTTATGTCATGAACCTTGGTGTTTTATTTTTTAAATTTTAACTTATTGACAATGAATTTTGGAAATTTTATGTGATTTTGATGAAAGAAATATCATTTTCTCACATTATTCATGGGTTATAAATTGATTGTTTCCCTTGATTTAAATTTTTTATAATTTAATAAAGGTTTTAAATAGGGATTTTAATATGGGGATTAAAATTTGGAAATTTTTTGAATTTTAATTAGTGTTATGGAAGTGTATTGGAATTGGATTTTTTTTAAAGTGGTGTAAAACTTTTTTATAAATATAGAAAAATATTTATAAGAATGTGTTTGAATTTATGAAGTGTTTTTACTTACAACAATTATTATTTAATATTTATTTCTTTTTGTGTTGGTTTTGTGAGTTCTTGGTTTGTGGTAGGACGCTTATAATGCCCCGAGCCCAAGCTACAGGACTCGGCACATATAAATGTTATTTATTTATTTTTTAATAAAAGAAACTAAAATAAAATACACAATATCTATTACATAATAGAAACTTTTATTGTTATGGGTTTTAGAGAATTAGAATACATAACTTAGGATTTAAAAAAATTGTACAAACAAGATAAAATAAAATAAAAAACTTCGCGTGAGTAGACTCCTTAATTGAAGTGAATGCCTTCAGGAACTCTAATAAACCTGTGAAAAATATTTTAAAACAATGGGTGGCCATTAAATTGCCCAGTAAGGGGTTTTAAAATCATTGATAAATCATTTTAAAATTATTCTCTTAAATATAATTTCAAAAATATATTTTCAAGTACCTTTATTTAAAATTACTTACACCTTAAAAATAATAAAGCACTGCTTTGAAAATTAATTACGCTCAAACTACTTTAAACATATTTTGGTGTTTTTTGAAAATAATATGCAACCTTCTAAAAACAAAAACACTGAGTTGAGGCCACTTGAAACATTGAAGGTTGTCTTGGGCCTACCCACTTATTGAGGGATGGGTTCACTCCCCAATTCTCTTCCATATTTACAATGTTCAAGTGCCAGAGTTTATGAAAACATTTAATCTTGCTTTACTTATAAATAATTTCACTGGAGTTTTTTATTTGAACAACATACCATTGAATTAAAATACACATTCACACTTATTTTTATATATAGGAATATACATGCATAAATACATGAACTTTCATTTAATATCACTTGCGAGTTTGGTTACAATCAAAACTCATGCCATAATCCTTTACATGTATTTTCCATGCATTCATTATTTCTTTTATGAAATACCTTTGCTATAAATAGTTGATTTTCTTAAAATAATCATAGTAAATAATTATGTTCTACATATAAAATTATAAAAGTAACATGAATTCCATGTACTTAATAATCTCGTAAGTAATCCTTAACATTCAATTTAAAAATCATGAATTTACTATGATTATAAGGTATGTTGATGTTATGCATAATGTATGGCCATGATTATATGTAATTGCGACATCCTTATATTCAAAATAACATGATGACATGTTATGAGTATTTTTTTAGAATCATGGTGATAGACATAACAATAACCATTTCATCCTTGTGTGTGTGTGTGTGTGTGTGTCATTGAGTTTATAATTCTCATCATCGCAGAATAAATTCATGTTTTAGAAAAACATTGATAAATGAGAATATCCATTAGCAGAATTAATATGAAATCAAATTAAAATATAAACTTGATAAATAATAATATATGTTGTGGTATATTTATTAAAACATAATTTCTTCATTTATTACGGAATATCAAAACATAATAAAATAATTAAACTCACTACACATATAAGGCTCCAGCCTTAAACCTTACTTAATATTGAATTAAATGAATAATTCACATTGAGGATCTTTTAAGGTTTAGAGTTTTAGAGAATTAGGACATAATTATTACATCTCAAAAGATTACAAAGTATTCACTTATACTAAATTTCCATAAAATAAAAACTCTTAAAAAGAAACATGTCTAGTTCCATGTTTTAGATAGCATGACTTTCCCTTGATCCCATCCTTGACCCTATTCCACATTAAGTCCTTTGAAAAACATTTCAAAAAAACTTAGGGTGAGCATAAAAAGCTCAGTAAGGGATACACAAAGAATAAAAACTGTTAGTTTTTCAAACATCAAGTAAACCATGTATACTTTATCAAAGTAATACCTTCACCTTTATGAAGTAATAAAAACTCTTCACTGAATAAAATATCATTACTTACCCTTTTATAACCAAAATATTACCATAAAACCCATGTAAAGAACAAATCACATATAAATGTAACTTGGACATAAACATAATTAAGTGGAATAACCATACAGTCGACTTCCACACATATCACTTAATGTAATAGCCATACGGCCGACTTCCACACATACTTAATGGAATATCCATACAGCTGACTTCCATACCCAATGCATTGGAGGTTATAACGTAACCACCCGTCCGGGTATTCACTGCACCACCTGTCATATGGTTTATCACGTAACCACCCGTAAAATGTCCAAGTACCATCATTACACATAAAATATTGAAAATATAAACATTTCAATAACAACATTTAATTTTAAATCACAATAAGTAATTCCAAGATATTTAATTAAACAATCCATTTTCAAAAATCATTTAAAAGAGATTTTTGAATCAAAGTGTCCCATACCACTTTGAAGCTTTTAATGGAATTATAATTTTAAAACATTAATGTCCATATAAATAAATACTTAAAACCATTTTGAAAACATGGACATTAAAGATAAATATTTAGAATAATTAATCTTTAAAACATTTAAAACGATATTTTTGTTAAAGAGTTTTTAACAAAATGAGAGACTCTTGAATACAAAAAATTGTAGAATAACATTTAATCCGAACTTTATAATATCATGAGAATAAAGGGATTCATGATATAATATGTCAAAGGATAGTATACACACCATATAAGAGTGAATTGGTGCATAACAACAATGACGTCTCAATGGAAATGTAAATTGAGATGGAATCCATTATAAAGATGGTATCCTTAAATTAAGGATAAATCTATCACATAATTATGTGTGAGAAATACAAATACACCCAATATAAGTGGATATTAAGTGTGAAACAATCATAGGTCATTCACACATATTCATAGGATGAAATGTTCAAGAAGTACAAGTTGAACCCAAAGAAATCTAAATTGGGTTAAGATGTTCCCTTGTAAAAAATTCGACAGCCTAATGGCATCACTTCAAAATTCAGAAAATTAGTCGATGAGAGAGTGAATGGTATCTCATCACTTGGACATAAACTTTACATCAATAAGGATATATAAGAACATATTCCATTATAATAATATGTAAATTAAAAGACATAACAAAAGAAGTCTTTTAAAAAGAGGAGGGTGAAAGGTCCCCTTACAGAGTTGGGTAACTTTCGAAACGTACACCCCAGGGAAGAAGGGTCATACAATGAAGATTTAAATACCCATAAATGAAATTATACTACACAAAGAGTATAATAATGGGCAGTAAATACAACACTCAAAGTAAATAGTGGTAAACGTAGCATAAATGTCACAGGAATAAAAGTGAGATGAAAAATCCCTTATGAAAACTCGGCAGCCTAACGGCGCCACTTAAAACATCCAAAAATGGATTGTTGAGATAAAATAGGGTCTGTCATGATATGAACATAAAAATTACATAATGAGGAATATAAAATAACATCCCCAAACATATGAAATATGAGCTTAAAAGAAATGACATAAAAGAGAGTACTTAAAAAGAATGAGAGAGGTAGGATCCCTTACCTCGGGTCCGACTTGACTCGATCGTTCTTTAACGTCCTGAATAATAAATTTGATTTAATTTCTACTTGCTTAAGAACCTTTTTCAAGTTAATTATTACTTTTATATCACTTATTACCATATTATAAACATTATTTAATCATTTAAGTTAATAATGTTTGTTTTGTCGATATTTGGTTCTTAAGTCGAAAGTGGACTTCTTACAATTACATGTTGTTCGTGTGGTCAAAGGTTCATTATATCCAGAATGATATTCATGATTTGGATATCATATATATCATATATATCCAAAATATACATGTATTTATAATATTACATAATCATTTAGAGGTAAGAAATGAAATGCACCGTTCCTGGAGACGGTAAGCCGTACGTACGCATGAACGCTACTTTCATTTCTATGTCATATTAATGGAATTAAAACTAAATGAGAGATATGTATATTTTAATTACAGAATTGTATTAATCATTTAGATGTAATATAAATCATATATATCCATTATATATATGTACTTATAATAGTACATTATATTTCGGGATAAGAAATGAAATGCACCGTTCATGGAGACGGTAAGTCATACGTACGCATGAACGCTAATTTCATTTCTATCTCATACTTTAATGGAAATAAAATAATAATGAAAGAAATTTATATTATAATTCCAGTATAACATCATATATAATAACTTTGAATCCATCCTTTATACGTCCCACATATGGCATTAACGAATCAAATCACTTTGAGGGGGCGGTAGTCCGCACTTCCTAAAATGAAATTATCGTGTTTACGCACAATGGAAACCATAAAGTTATGCCACAAATGAAAAATACAGAAGATAAAGTAAAACATAAAAATATTATATATCATATATAAATATAGTTTCATCTTAATGGCCACCTTTGAAGGTGTTATATGAGTGTTGAACAATCATCGTTTCATGAGGCAGAAATTCGTCATCCACAGAAACAGTATGTTCTTTAACCATTAGATGAAGGTGTGTGTAAGTGTAGCTCTATTACTTCTTATAAAAACATCCTAGTATATTGAGGATACTGGTTTTGTTTCAAAATAAATGAATTAAAAGAGTTTAGGGTGTTGGAGAAGCAAAATAAAACAAAATAATACAAGAGAAGACACTACATTTAAATCGGGTAACTCTTTTTGATTTGAGCTCAAAGGCTTCCTTGGGAAGACTTCTGCCCAAAGTGAGGCTTCTAAGAGTAAGAGAGGGTTTTGAAGAGACAAAATAGGCAGGGGTTGGCTGATCCAAAGGCTTGAGAGGTGTGGGTAAGGTGGTAGAGTTGGGGGCCTTTTATAAGAGGAGAGGAGGGGCACTCTTGGAAAGTAAGGAAATATTACTTTATTTTAGAATGAGTTTCGGATTTTAATGGTCCCACATTGATTTATTTCGAGGATAAGGTGATAAGGGTTCTAAATACACCCATACAATAGGTTTTGGACATTTTTAGGTCTTAGATTTTACATTATCATTTCATTTTATTTAAATCGTTAAATAATGAGGTAATCGTTGCATCATCATGGTGTCATAAATAATTTAATTTAGTTAATGTCTAAAAATTATATTAAAAATACTATGATGTAGGAAATCTTTTTATATTTTCAATTAATATTTATATTCAAAAATATGACTTGTATAACCCCATGTAAAAATTGTTTTAGTAAAACAACTCATGTTTGTGACATTTTTAGTTTAACATTAAATAAAAAGATATTAATGTCATTTTCCTACCAAAGTGGCTCCATGGGGTCCCCAAGCTGACCCATGGATTTTCTTGGTCGGCCATTACACATAAAATAAGGGTAGGACAAGTTTCAAGTTCATTTCATATTATTAAAACATTATTTTTACCTTAAACTACACTAATTACCTCTAATCGTGATTAAAAAATTAAAAGTTACTATTCAACAAAAAATTATTTTAATCCCATTGAACCATATTTTACTTCTTAATGACAACCATATATGTAGGATTTTTGAAATTCAAAACACAAAGGTGGTAAAATTTCATTTAAACAAAAAAATCAGTTTTTTAAGTACCACTTAGTAGTTTCACTATTCATCAAAAATTGAAGTTTTTCAGAAAAATACTAAAACTTCACCCTAAGATATATTTGATATTCCGAATTCAAAAATGATGTCTATTTTACAAAATTCAAAACATATAAGTTTCATTAATTAATTTAATAATTAATTCCCGCTGTCAAAACAAATAGCGTGTTTTTATGAAACAAAATGTATCAAAAGATTGACACTAGTTTAAGTTCGATTTCAAAGTGAAATTAATTCCAACGACCACTATTGGATTAAATGGTAAAAATATAATCTAATTTTACTTTAAAACAAATTAAAAATATAATCTAGTCATATCAATAAATTAGATTAAAAAGAGGTTTTGAATTAAAATACAACATTTTTTACTATTCATTAAAAAATGATCTTTATCGGAAAAATACCAAAAATTTACACAAAGTGAATTTTGATGTCCCGATTCTAAAGAAGAGTTTTATTTGGTCCAATATAATGTATAAGAGTTACCATAACTATATTTAATGACGGTTCTCCATCAAAAGTTGATAAGTGGACCTTTAGTGAAAATTAGAGTATATATGCCTAAAATTGAATTATTTTCATATTTTAAGCCTTTATCCTTTATTGGATAAATGTAAAAACATTTAACAAACATATATAATCATATTTTAGTTATTTATATTCATTCCCACCAATACAACGGCTACGTGTTAACTAACATTTAAAATAATATTATTTTATTATTAGAGTGCAACGTAAGATTTCAAAGGAACTCGTTGTTGCATATTGGGTAAACCATCAAGCATAGTGTTCCCTTGAAATTAATTTTAACATTTTATTCACAAATAGGGATAAATATAAAAATGCCATATTCTTTATTTACCTGGGGTGTTACAACACAACCATGAATTAAAACATGAATTAATAATTAAAAATAGTTCTTTAAAATTATAATCTGAATACGAAAAAAATATATAATCTCCATTTAATTATAAGTCCTTAAAATAATTTATATTAGATATACATATATATGTATATATAAATATATATGTATTGAATAAATATTGATTAAAATATAATTCAAACCCTTTGCATAAAAATAACAATTCACATATGTTATAGATTCTAAGAATAAAATAAGTATATGGATTTAAATGAATTTATACATATATATTTGTAGATTAAAACTTGAATAAATAGAATAATATCAAAACCCCTTAAAAACACACAACTTAAGATGTAAAAATAATCCCTTACACAAACAATTTTCATAAAACTATATGTGCTTTAAAACACTAATTTGTGGATCATAACTGATCAACTGAAAATAAATGATTATAATATATCCATTACTTGAAACACTAGAACAAAACCTACAGTAGAATACCCTATATCAGACACCAAATTTGTTTTTCTTCAAGTTTTTGATTTACATGCAGGTTTGAATGGATTTTATAGCCATAGACTCGATAGAAGTAAGCTTGTAGTGCAAGATAGTATACAGTCTCAAGCAGTAATTTGACAATGGTATATCATTGCATATGCAAACTTTCACTGAAATCAATTCATCTGAAGGAAAAAATCATATAATATTGACATAATAAATTAAAATAACTACAACATGGACAAACAAAAGGGAAATCTATGGACCACAAAAAATAGATTAAATAGACCCAAACACATGATGTTCATAGTCCTAAGGGCATACTACAAAACAAAATTATAAAATGTTGATAGTCGAACCTATAAGAGGACCAACAGTTGTTCATAAAGGAAAGCAGTAAGAAGAAAATTAAAGCAAAAACAAGCATGTAAAGAGGAAAATGATGCTACCACTGTTAATCTGAAGAGATTTGGACCTAAAAAAATAAAACACCTGCCATGAAGAAATCCAGAACCCTCATCTTCAGACTCCGCTCAACCTGCCCCGCAGGTACTGAATTCCCTCGTCTTCAAACAAACCCTCACCAACATCCAGGACATCTAGATGCCACTATACCTATAGTCTAGCCTCATTGATCCTCCCTGCATGGATCAACTCCCTCATGGTGGATTTGGCTTCCTCCAATGCATGACATCGCTCAAACTCATTGTGTGACCGAGAGACCCTGAGAGGCTCCCCTACTCGAACCCTAAATGATTCTGTGAATCCCTTTCCCCTAAATCAATTTTCTTTTTTTTATTATATTATTCATCTAATTTCTTTAATACCTTTATTTATATAAATATTCTCATATAACATTATTAGTTTAACTTTAACATTAAAAAAATAATAATTTCTTACTTATAAAACAAAATAATTTTATAATTTAATATTTTTTTATAAGTTGAAACTAATAGTTATAATATATTTATTTAAACTAATTTTTCATAATTCAATATTTATAAAAATAATTTAATTATAATTCATAATTCAAAATTGGTAATTATAACTTCATATACATATATATATATAACATTTTAAATTAAAAATTTATAAAACCAAATTATTTGTATGTTAATATTATTCATTATGTAAAATTACTTAATTTTTAGCATATGTTAAAATATTTATAGCATAATTTATATATTCATTATATATTGTTTTTATTCATTTAAAATATTAAATAATATTTTGAAAAAAATTATTAAATTAATATAATTATTTTTAAATATTATTTTTAACAAAACAATATAAATTTAGAAACTATAAATAATAATTATAACTAATTGTAAGTTTTATAATTAGCTTATAATCAAATTAATTAAAACACTTAATTTTAAATATTATTTTTTAAGAAAATTGCCACAAAAACATTATTAGTCGGTTTAAATTATAAATAAATCCATTTAATAAAATATTTCTATAATAAAACTAGGTTTAAAAATCCTGTGATGTTACATTATTCCTCCCTTAACATAATTGTGTCCTCGTAATTCGTTTCATCGGACTAAAAAGAATTATGAATTTTCATCTTCAGAATTAAGAAAACTAGGACTGTTAAACTTCTAGACTCAACAATATCTAATCTCCAAACTTGTTTAGGTATTTTATCTAATACCAATTATAACACCCTAAGCCCAAGCTATAGGACTCAATGCATATCAATGTTGTGTATTTTTTTATTTAATAAAAGAAACTGAAATAAAATACCCAACATTTATTACATATGAAGAACTTTTATCAGTCTAGGTTCTAGAGAATTATAATACATGACTTGTGACTTAAAAAAAATTTACAAATAAGATAAAATAAAATAAAGGAATTCACGTGCGTAGACTTATTAATCAAAGTGAATTCCATTGAGAACTCTAATAAACTTGTGAAAAATATTTTAAAATAAGGGGTGAGCATTAAATTTCCTGGTAAGGAGTTTTAAAATCTTTCATAAATCATTTTTAAATTATTCAAATAAAGATAATTTAGAAAATATATTTTCATTACCTTTATTTTAAATTAATTTTTCCTTAAAAATAATAAATCACTGCTTTTATAATTAATTATGCTCAAACCTCTTTAAATATATTCTGGTGTTTTTTTAAAACAATACGCAAGCTTCTGAAAACAAAAACACTGATCTGAGGCCCCTTGAAACATTGAATGTTGTCTTGGGACTACCCACTTATTGAAGGATGGGTTAAATCTCCAATTCCCTTCCATATTTACAATGTTCAAGTGCCATATTTTCTGAAAACGTTTTAAGCTTGCTTTACTTATAAATACTTTCATTGAAGTTTTTGATTTGAACAACATGCCACTAAATTAAAATACACATTCACACTTATTTTTATATATAGGCATGTACATGAATAAATACATGAACTTTAATTGCATATCACTTGAGAGATTGGTTACAACCAAAACTCATGCCATAAGCCATTGCATATACTGCCCATGCATTCAATCTTTCTTTCGTGAAATACATATGCTATAAATAGTTTATTTTCTTAAAATAATCATAGTAAATAATTATGTTCCACATATAAAATTATAAAAGGAACGTGAATTCCATGTACTTAATAATATAGAAAGTATTTTTTAACATTTAACTTGAAAATCATGAATTTATTATGATTTTAAGGTATGTTGATGTTATGCATAACGCATGGTCAGGATTATTTGCAATTGTGACATCCTTATTTTCAAAATATCATGATGACATGCTATGCACATTTTTTTAGAATCATGGAAATAGACATAACAATAACCATTTCATCCTTATATATATATGTATGTATGTATGTATGTATGTATGTCATTGAGTTTATAATACTTATCATCTTGGAATAAATTCATGTTTTAGCAAAACAATGATAGATGAGAATATCCACAGAATTAATACGAAATTAAATTGAAACATAAACTTGATAAATAATAACATGAGTTGTGGTGGATTTATTAAAACATAATTTTTATAAACATAATTTATTCATTTAATTTGGAATATCAAAACATCATAAAATAATTAAACTCACTACACAACCATGAATTAAAACATGAATTAATAATTAAAAAGGGTTCTTCACATTTATATTTTGAATACCAAAAATATATAATTTCCCTTTCATTATAAGTCATGAAAATAATTTATGTTAGATATACATATATATGTATCAAAAAAATATGGATAAAAATATAATTCAAACCCTTTGCATAAAAATAACAATTCACATATGTAATAAATTCTAAGAATAAAATAAGTAGATGGATTTAAATTAATTTATACATATATCATTGAAAATTAAAACTTGAATATATAGAATAAAAACAAAACCCCTTAAAAACACACAACTTAACATGTAAAAATAATCCCTTAAACAAACAAGTTTCAAAAAACTATATGTTCTTTAAAACACTAATTTGAGGATCATAACTAATCAACTGAAAATAAATAATTATAATATATCCCTTACTTGAAACACAGGAACAAAACCTACGGTGGACTTCCCTGTGTCAGACTCCAATTTGGTTTTTCCCCCAGTTTTCAATTTACACAGAGGTTTGAATGGATTTTATAGCCATAGAATTGATATAAGTAAGCTTGCAGTGAAAGCTGGTATACAGTCTCAAGTAGCAATTTCACAATAGTATATCATTGCATATGAAAAATTTCACTGCAATCAATTCATCCAAAGGAAAAATAGTATATAATATTGACATAACAGATTAAAATAACTATAACATAGACAAATTAAAGGTACATATAAGGACAAAAATTAAAATATTAAATCAACCAAAACATGTGATGTTCATAGTCCTAAAGGCGGACTACAAAATAAAATTATAAAATGTTGATAGTTGAACCTATAAGTGGACCAATAGTTGTTCATAAAGGAAAGTAGGAATAAGAAAATTGAAGAAACGACAAATAGGTAAAGCGGAAAATGATACAACCACTACTAATCCGAAGAGATTCAGAACTAAAAGAAAAAAAGAAAACACATACTATGAAGAAGATCTGGAACCCTCATCGTCGAACTCCACACATCCTTCCCCATTAGTACCAAATTCCCTCAGCTTAAAATGAACCCTCGCCAGCATCTGAGACATCCAGATGCCACTATACCCACGGTCGAACCTCACCATTTCTCCCTGCATGGATCGACTCCCTCACAGCAGCTCCGGCTTCCTCCAACACATGACATCACTCGACCTCACTGTGCGACCAAGAGACCCCGAGAGGCTCCCCTGCTCAAACCATAAACGAGTCTGTAAATCCCTTTCCCCTAAACCGGTTTTTTTTTATTTTTTATTATTATTATATTATTCATCTAATTTCTTTAATACCTTTATTTATATAAATATTCTCATATAATATTATTAGTTTAACTTTAACATTAAAAAATTTATAATTTCTTACTTATAAAACAAAATATTTTTATAATCTAACATTATTTTATAAGTCTAAACTAATAATTATAATATATTTATTTAAAATAATTTTTCATAAATTAAAATTTATAAAAATAATTTAAGCATAATTCATAATTTGAAATTAATAATTATAAATTCATATACAAATATATATAACATTTTTAAATTCAAAATTTATAAAACCAAATTATTCATATGTTAACATTATTCATATGTTAATATTATTCATTATGTCAAATTAATTAATTTTTAACATATGTTAAAATATTTATAACATAATTTTGTATAGTCAATATATATTGGTTTTTTCATTTAAAATATTAAATAATATTTTCAAAAAAATAATTAAATTAATATAATTAATTTAAATATTATTTTTAACAAAATAATATATATTTGAAAAATATAAATAATAATTATAATTAATTGTAAGTATTATAATTATCTTATAATCAAATTAATTAAAACACTTAATTTCAAATATTATTTTTTAAGAAAATTGCCTCAAAAATATTATTAGTCAGTTTAAATTATAAATAAATCCATTTAATGAAATATTTATATAATAAAATTGGGTTTGAAATTCCTGGGATTTTACAGGGATATAAAAATATCAGGACTTATGTCAATTTAATCATCATTAAATAAGTTTTATAACTTGGTTTAAATGACTTATTTCAATGGAATCCAAATTGGCAAGGGGATACCAGTACATTTTATATATTATTATCTCTGTCACGAACCCCTTCCCATAAGGTGTACCCCTCCTCAGCCGGCAATGTGATAAGGGAGAAAATGACCCCTGAGCCCCACCTCCAGTAGGCCCCAGGTTGGCGACTAGCACTAAGGTTATAGTGAACACACAAATGGGAGGCATTACCCTCTAAGAGAACACATGCGAAAGAGAGAGATAAGAAAAACACCAACCAACTCTAACTCAGACAACAATATAAATAAAATCTCAACTACACATATGTAATGTCATACAAAACTACTAAAACTAAAAGGGGGAAACTGCAAGTACCAAAGGAAAGTAGAAACAGTAGCAACCACAAGCCCGAACAGATCTTGCAACCCCAAGCTAGTAGTAACCAGCCTGATCACCAACCTGCTCCAAGTGACCTATAAAATAGTTTATATATACATAGGGTGAGTATAATAGTATACTCAGTAGGATCCTCCCTGGAGCCTCTTGTGCAAAATTAAAGAAAGCATGCTAAATCATAGTGAACAACAAGTGAAACTAACTCGTCACCTAAACAGGTATACAAAGTTCCCAGCCTCACCGTGGATAATCTCACTAAGTATTGCATACAAGAGTATATAATATAATAAAGAATATCAAGGGTCCCCTACTCTTACTTCCCCACTAGTTTTTTGTTTTTCCCCAACATCGCACGTCTTAAGCCATCTCTCTCCAAAAAGGATTACCCGCAGACACCTGGCTGAAGCACCACAACATGCACCTCATGCAACCAAAACCACCACGTCCATGTAAGCAAAGTAACCATGTAGTTTCCAAGAGCCACCACAACTCACATAACGTGTATCATATGTCAGTCATTAAACATCAAGCCATTACAGCCCACACACCAAGTAAGGATCCTAAATCCATCATAGCATGTACATGTTACACCTATAGTAGTCCATAGGAAACTATATCCATAATATATGTGCGTGAATAACCACAATCCATTATAGTCCTCTACACATATATATGGGGAAAACTAATTGTTGTACCTACCAGCACAAGTAATTACCAAGAAAATAGAGAAGGACTAGAGGGGGTAGTCATCCATCCATCCTCTCACCGAAATGTTGGGGAAAACACCCCCCCCCCCCACAGGACTCAGAATCCTCAGGGTGTCAGTTTCCCAAACTGACGGGGTGGAGTAGCGTATAAAAACAAAAAAAGTACAGAATATACTATAGCTCACAACCACACTATGGGAATAACCTATTCTTAGACTCAACTGCAGATAATGTCTCGCAGACTCCCAGCAGCCGCTTCTAATACTAGGTATCCTATAAGCACACAACCATTTAAAGAGATTGATTACATTCCTTATTTCCTTTTTTATCATTTTCACTTTACATTCATTAATTCTTTAAACATTAATTAACTATTGACTATTTACATATTATATTTCATTAGTATCACACCCAAAGTCCACTATTCTTTTAAATTGCAACCTTAGCATTACGTCCCAACAAGATCCAACCCCATGGGTTAACATCATTTATTAACAACATTATTACTTTACCATATTCCCAAGCATTCTAGAAAAACATTCTAACCTACTAAACACAAGGGGGATCAACACGGTGAGTATATGAACTACTCGTCGAGTCTTTTCCACCCATATCAAGAGCATAGACCCATCCTCCCTCAGGAAGCTAAACACATAAAGCACGTGGCATACCCCACACATCTTAGCTCCTTTTGGAAGGAGGGTAATCAAACTAGATGCCTTGAGCAGTGGGTAAAGTAAGGAAGATAAAAAACCAACAAGAATCAATAAGCATACAAACATTCACATACAACTTGTTTCATTATTCCCAGTGTCCTTCCCAACACCCACATGCATAAACCAATGCATCTCTCTACTCTAGGCATCAACTATTTCCAAAACCAATGGTCTTATTTTCCCTCACATATCACAACAGCCATCCAGGCTCACATCAGAACAAAAGCAATAGGAAAAAAACATCATATCAATTAGGCTCTTGATCCATAAACAAGGAGTCCTACCATCAAACACAATGATCTCTCATAGCTCCAAGCATAAGGCTATTGTCCATTACAAGAAAGAGGGTAACTTAGAACCCTACAAGGCATTATCTTTTTATCAAACAACTAGTTATTTAATCCATCAGGAATTAACCGATTTATTATTTGTAGGTTCCAACTATGGGTAACCAAAACAACAAGATATCATACCTATCACAAATTTATTAAACATTCTTACTGCATCAATTTGATTAACATAAAATTACAATAAGAAGAACCAGATTTATTTACATGACTATTTATCTTTGATAATTAATTAATAATTAATCCCAGTTTACGTTCTTTACCAATTTCCATCAAGAAGAAAAATCTAGACAAAGAAAGCATAGATATCCCACTATCTAGAAAAACAAGAGGCAATAACATACGATCGATATCAATTTATTTATCTGGTTCAAATATGTATTATGTCAATTAAATTGTGATCTATTGGTCTAAAACATGATAACTCTACATTTTCATGTAAAAGAAAAGAGAATCAATGAATCCCCTACCTCAAACAGTTCTTGACATTCTTTACATGAGAATGTACCACACAAAAGATTACGATCTCCTCCCCCAAGAAAACTGTATCCACCTAAGGATGTAGAGACACCACCACACCAGTCAAAACCCAATAAAATTCCATTAGGAACATTAAGATAGAATTCCATAAAAGTTTAAGGAGAAAAATAAGGAGATGAACCCAAAATAATGATGATAGATCATACCTTATATCGAATATTTATCGATACTGCTTGGTTGCATCAAAAACATAGGGGAAAAAATCCAAGGAGGAAAGTTTGATTGCATAACTTCTATGGGGTGGAATTAAATGTTTGAGCATCTCACACCATATAACAAAGAGGAAGAACTAGGGAGGAATATATCTCATCCCTTTAGAATATTTAACTGAGCAGTGGTTTAAGATACGCTGGTTTTTTTATTAAAATAAGATCACATTAAAGCACACGGTTTGACCAAGTAAAAGCATAACAAGCCTTAGTAAAATTAATATAGGAGTTATTCACTTTAAATCAGCCTTAGAGTCCTTAAAATAAGGCTTTAAATTCATTTTATGTCAAAGGAAACGTCAAAGGGGAGAAACTGTAGGAAGCTGGAAACACTGTACACCAAACTAGAAATTTGTCAAAGGAAAAAAGGCTACTGTTAGAACCTCACAAGTCTAGAAACACTGTTCATGAAATAAAAATTTGGAAAATGAAATAGAGGATGCTGTTAGAACCTCACTAGTCTGGAAACACTGTTCATGAACTCAAAATTTGGAAAAGGAAATAGAGGCTCCTGTTAGAACCTCACTGGTCTGGAAACACTGTTCATGAACTCAAATTTTGGAAAATGAAATAGAGGGTTCTATTAGAACCTCACTAGTCTAGAAACACTATTTATGAACTTGAAATTTGGAAAAGGAAATATAGGCTGCTGTTAGAACCTCACTGGTCTGGAAACACTATTCATGAACTCGAAATTTGGAAAAGAAAATAGAGGCTACTGTTAGAACCTCACTAGTCTAGAAACATTGTTCATGAACTTGAAATTTGGAAAAGAAAATAGAGGTTGTTGTTGGAACCTCATTGATCTGTAAACACTGTTTATGAACTTGAAATTTGGAAAAGGAAAAAGGCTAATGTTGGAAAGATGTTGTTGGAAGGTTGTTGTTCTAGAAACACCATTCATAAACTAGAAATTTTCCAAGGGAAAAAAGGTTGTTGTTGGAAGGATGTTATTGTAAAGTTGTTGTTGGAAGGTTGTTGTTGGAAGGTTGATGTTCTAGAAACGCTGTTCATGAACTAGAAATTTGGTAAAGTGTTGGGAATAAGTCACCATGACCTCCCAGAACACCTCTAACACCAGATTTCAGTAAAGTAATGGACCTAAGAGGTATGGGCCATTACATTAGATAACTCTCAAAACATTATCATCCCTGAGAATTGAAAACCAACCCGAAAGAAAAGATGGGTTCAAACAACCACCCTGTAAGATACCTCTCATGCGAAAACCACCCTGAGTTGTTCAAAAGGTAGAAAAAACCTCAACATCTGAGAAAACCCCCTCCCCCCCAAGAGTTGTCACATTTAAACAGCTACACCAACCCCAAAGATCACATTATCCCAATGCATGGGTCAGAGAGTTTCTTCCTACATGTCAGGATATTATCTGCTTGGGGAGGCACTGACTCGCCCACACGGGTTTAATCGCATCCACGTTAATGTGTCCTGATTAAGAGTATGGTCCTCCCTTCCCCACACTTTCAGATATATCACACACATCCAGATAAAAAGGGAATAAACATTCCATATCCAAACAAGTCAATCATAACATCACATCAAAGGTACAGAAATGAAAGCATCAAATAAAAACTCGGCACAACAACTTAAAATAGATCTGGGTACTGGAAACGCATATGATGATATCCTGACTGTAAGTTGATATTTGAGAACCAACTTTCACCCTTCAGTTGATCGAATAAATATTAATCTATGGAAGAGGATAGTGTTTCTTCACTGTCACTTTGTTTAAGCGTCAATAATCGATACACAACTGCAAACTGTCGTCATCCTTCTTCATGAACAAAACCAGTGCACCCCACAGTGACACACTCGGCTGAACAAAACTGAACTATAACAAACCATCAAGTTGTATATGTAGCTCTCGTAACTCATAAGGGGCTATCCTATATGGATACATAGATATAGGAGATGATCCTGGTTGTAGATCAATCCCAAAATCGATCTCTCGTCGAGGGGGTAATGCTACAACCTCTTCTGTAAATACATCATGGTACTCTTCTACAACCGTAGGAAACACCAACTATTGAACATCTGAAGAACTCAAAATCATCTTAGACATCAAGGATGATAGGGATGGAATACGCCTTTGACCCATCTGAGGGTCTCTCTCACCAACAAACACCAGTATCTCTCCATATGCATCAAAGAACACAACTTTCCTCCTGAAGAAATCCACGATAGCTTGTACTAAATACAACCAATCCATGACAAGGATGAAATCATATGGTTGTATCTGTAAAAATAGGAAATATCCCTAAGTGTGGTGTTTCCCCATCACTAGCTCACAGGCTCTATATACTTCAAACAAGTCAGCTTGACCTCCAACTGGCATAGTCAACACCAAGGGCACTGAAATCATATCTACCTCAAGTCCCAAATCATGGAAAAGGGTAGGTGATATAAAGGATTGTGTCACTCCTAAATCAAACAAGGCATACATCAAGGTAGAAAACAAGCAAAGGGTACCTCGAACAATATCTGGCTCACCTGGAGCTGGCAATGCTAAAGCATGAAGCTGACCACAACCTCCTCCATAGACTCTTTGGCCCTGATTATGACCACCACCATGGATGCACTTTGCTCTGTAAGGACAGGGATTGTCATGGGGTTATCCTCTTCTTTCCCTATCTACTCGCTATGGATCCAAAGACAGTGCAACATGGTGCTACTTCCTTGGCTAGAACTGCCTCAACAGAGGAACCTGGAGTAGAACACATAGTGCACGATGACTTCTATAAAAGGTTGGGAACTCTCACTGCTAATGAACTCAACCACCAAAAGAAAAACAAGCACTTGATCCCTTGAAATATTCATGAGATCCACTGCCCCGTAGAAATGAGATATTGAGGGTTGGGACCTACCCTCGGCAAAATAAAAACTCTTCTGCCCTAAAAACCAGGAACCCTAGAATACAGCTCTACTTCGTGAGGAATCATGACAAATCCCCTCTCGTGATGATTTGGTTCTGTCCAATTTCCTCTCAATAACCTCTTCCCTCTCCAGCACCTCAAGATATGTCTTTAGCATAAATGGGGTGACTTGTCGATGGATCTCTAGATGTAAAGCCTCCTCGAAATGCCTCTCCTTGGCCTCCTCATCTGGAAACTAGTCTAAAACATATCGTAAAAGGATCCTAAAACATATTCCAAACTCTCACACACTAGATCTCCCCTGCTGAAGGGTAAGAAGATCCTAGCAGTTGGACACCTTCACGGTAGAAGAAATAAACTTGACTCTAAACTTATCTCGGAACTCCTCCCATGAGATCGTTGAATCCTCACAATCTCTGAGGAATAAGAACCACCACTACCTCACTACTCCATGCAGAATTGTCACAACCAAAGACACCCAATGCTCCTTCCGAGCATGGATCGAACTGAATCCTATCTCAACCTCCTCTAACCAGTCTTCTTTGACTACATCTGAAATGGAGCCCTCATACTTCTACAGACTCTGGTACTGAAACTCTCAGAGTTTACTCCTCCAAGTGTCGTCATCGTCAACCTCTACCCTACGACGATCTACTGGCATAGCCTGCTAGACATCTACTATGTGATCCTGATGAGGATAGAAACCTAGAGCCATACCTATAAAATAACAAACAATTAGAGCTCCTAAACCTGAAATATGGAAGACTTGGCATTAATTAATTAATTTTTTTCTTTTATTCATTTTAGGTTAACCTATACCAAGGCCTACCCATTCAAACATAGGCACAAATAAGAATAATGCATGATTCTTTCCTAGGTCTCTACCCTGCAACTAGTATCACCTCGTTTAGTAGCCATTATAAACTTAAAGGTTCGTGAATCAGATCATAGGGGGCCCTAAAGGCCTATGTATCAGCCAATCTCCAGTGTTTACATCACTTGCTAAACTTTACTAACACTATTTCCCTACCAACCCATACAACATCACCTATGCCTAACACCAAACTACATACTATCCCTCAACCAGACCTCTGATACCACTCTATCATGACTCCATCCCCACAAGGTGTACCCCTCCTAGGACAAAAATGTGAGAAGGGAGATAATGACCCCCAATTCCCACCTTCTATAGGTCCTGGGTTGGCGACTATCATCGAGGGTATAGTGAACACACAAATGGGAGGCATTACCCTCTAAGAGAACACATGCCAAAGAGAGAGATAAGACAGACACCAACCAACTCCAACTCAAACAACAATATAAAATAAATACCAAATACACATATTTAATGTCATGAAATACTACTACAACTGAAAGGGAAAAACTACAAGTATCAAAGGAAAGTAGAAACAGTAGCAACCACAAGCCTGGATAGCTCCTGCAACCCCAAGCTAGTAGTAACCAGCCTGATGACCAACCTGATCCAAGTGACCTATAAAACAGTTTTTATATACATAAGGTGAGTATAATAGTATACTCAGTAGGATCCTCCCTGGATCCTCTTGTGAAAAAGTAAATAAATCATGCTAAAGAACAGTGAACAACAAGTGAAACTAACTCGTCACCTAAATAGGTATACTAGGTTCTCAGACTCACCATGGCTACTCTCACCAAGTATCACATAAAAGAGTATATTATATAATAAATAATATCAAGGGTAACCTGCTACTAATTCCCCATTGGTTTTTCTCTTTGCCCTAACATTTCACGTCCTAAGACATCTCTCTCCAAAAAGGCTTGCTCGCAGACACCTGGGCGAAGCACCACAGCATGCACCTTGTGCAACCAAAACCACCACATCCATGTAAGAAAAGTAACCAGGTAGTTTTTAGGATCTACCACAGCTCGCATAATGTGTATCATACGTCGGACATTAAACCTCAAGCCATTACAGCCCACACACCGAGTAAGGATCCTCAAGCCGTCACATCCTATACATGTTACACCTATAGTAGTCCATAGGAAACTATATCTAGAATATTTGTGTGATAATAACCATAAGACATTATATCCCTCTACACACATATATGTGGAAAACTAACCATTGATCCTACCAGCACAAGTAAATACCAAGAGAAGAGATCATGGCCAAAGGGAGTAGTCAGTCATCCATCTTTCTACCAGAATGTTGGTGAAAACACCCCCCCCCCCAAGGTCTTAGAATCCCCGAGGTGGCAGTTTCCCAAACCGATGGGGTGGAGTAGCGTATAGAAACACAAAAATTATATAATATATTATATCTCACAACCACACTATGGGCATAACCTAGTCTTAAAATCAACTACAACTAACGTCTCTCAGACTCCTGGCTGCCACTTCTAAGACTAGGTATCCTATAAGCACACAATCATTTAAAGATATTGATTGCATTCCTTCTTTCCCTTTTTATCAGTTGCACTTTACTTTCATTAATTATTTAAAAATTAATTAACTATTAACAATTTCCACATTATATTTCATTAGAATCACACCCAAAGTCCATTGTTCCTTTAAATTGCAACCTCAGCATTGCATCCCAGCAAGCTCCAACCCCATGGGTTAACATCATTTATTCAATCATTTATTAACAACATTATTACTTTCCCATATTCCCATGAATTCTAGAAAAAACATTCTAAGCTACTAAACACAAGGGGGCATAACACGGTGAGTAGATAAAATACCCATCGAGTATTTTCTGCCTATAGAAAGAGAATATACCCATCCTCCCTCATGAATCTAAACACAAAAATTACATGGCATACCTCGTGCATCTTCAGCCCTTTTGGAAGGAGGGTAAACAAAACAGCTCCCTTGAGCAGTGGGGAAGGTAAGGAAGATAAACAACCAATAAGAATCAACAAGTATCCAAACATTCACATCCAACCCCTTTCATCATCCCCAGTGTCCTCCCCAACACCCACATGCATAAAATGATGCATCTAGCCACTCTAGGCGTCAACTGCTACCACAAAAAATGCGCCTACCTACCCCCACATATCACAACAACAATCTAGGATCACATCACAAAACAATCAATAGGAAAACAAACATCATATCAATTGGTCTCTTGGCCCTTAAATAAGTCATCCTACCTTCAAACACAATGAGCTCTCATAGCTCCAAGCATAAGGCTCTTGGCCTTTACAAGAAAGAGGGTAACTAAGAACCCTATGAGGAATTATCTTTTTATCAAACAGTTGGTTCTTTAATCCATCTAGAATTAACTGATTTATTATTTGTAGGTTCTAACTATGGGTAACCTAAACAGCAAGCTATTATATCTATCACAAATTGATTAAACATGCTTACTGCATCAATTTTATTAACATCAAATTACAATAAGAAGAACCAAATTCATTTAGATACATCTTTATCTTTGAAAATTAATTTACAATCAATCCCAATTTACGTTCTTTACCAATTTCCATCAAGAACGAAAATCTAGACAAAGCAATCATAGATATCACACTATCTAGAAAAACAAGAGGAAATAACATACGATCGATGTAAATTTATTTATCCATTTAAAATATTTATTATGTCAATTAAATTATGATCTCATGGTCTAAAACATGATAACTCTAAATTTTCACGTAAAAAAAAGATAAGCAATGAATCCCCTACCTCAAATGGTTCTTGACATTCCTTATACGAGAACGAGCCACACATATGATCTCCTCCCCTATGACAACTGTATCCACCCAAGAATGCAGAGACACCACCACACTGGTCAACACCCAAGAAAAGTATATTAAGAACATGGATATAGAATCCTATAAAAGGGCAAGAAGAAATATAAGGATATGAACCTAAAAGAATGATGATAGATCATACATTATATCGAATATTGATCGATACTGCTTGGTTGCATCAAAAACAAAGGGGAACCAATATAAGGAGGAAGGTTTGATCGCATAACTCTTATGGGAAGGAATGAAAGGTTTGAGAATATCACACCAGAGAACAAGGAGAAAGAACTAGGGAGGAAGATATCTCATCCTTTTAAAAGATTTAACGGATCAACTGTTTAAGATACACTGGTTTTTCCATTAAAAGTGGATCACATAAAACTACATGGTTTGACCAAGGAAAAGCATCCCAAGCCTTATGAAAATTAATATAGCAGTTATGGACTTTGAATCGGCCTTAGAGTCCTTAAAATGAGGTTTTAAATGTACTTTATGCCAAAGGAAACGTCAAAGGGGTGAAACTATAGGAAGATGGAAACATTGTACACCAAACTAGAATTTTGGAAAAGGAAAAAAAAGGCTGCTGTTAGAACCTCACTGGTCTGGAAACACTATTCATGAACTCAAAATTTGGAAAAAAAATAGAGGCTATTGTTAGAACCTCACTGGTCAGGAAACACTGTTCTTGAACTCAAAATTTGGAAAAGGAAATAGAGGCTGCTCTTAGAACCTCACTGGTCTGGAAACATTGTTCATGAACTCAGAATTTGGAAAAGGAAATAGAGGCTGCTGTTAGAACCTTACTGGTTTGGAAACACTGTTCATGAACTTGACATTTGGAAAAGTAAATAGAGGCTGCTATTAGAACCTCATTGGCCTGGAAACACTGTTCATGAACTTGAAATTTGGAAAAGGAAATAGAGGCTATTGTTGGAACCTCACTGATTTGGAAACACTGTTCATGAACTCAAAATTTGTCAAAGGAAATAGACTATTGTTGGAAGGTTGTTGTCTGAAGGTTGTTGTTGGAAGGTTTTTTTTGGAAATACTATTCATGAACTAGAAATTTGGAAAAGGAAAAAAGGTTATTATTGGAAGGTTGTTGTTGGAAGGTTGTTGTTGGAAGGTTGTTGTTAGAAGGTTGTTATTCTGGAAACACTGTTCATGAACTAGAAATTTGGCAAAGTGTTGGGAATAAGTCACCTTGACCTCCCAGAACACCTCTAACACCAGAATTTAGAAAAGTAATGGACCTTAGAGGTCTTGTCCATTACAATATCTTTTAAAAGCATGGTAGTATAATTTATCTAACTTGTATATGTTTTATATGGTTAGTTTCATTTTATTTCACTCTTTATGTTTTCTTAAAAAAATAAGAACACACATGTGTTTAGTTATCTTTTTTAACTTTTTAGATGTTTTGTTTACGGAAAATGATTTTGGATAAGTTGGTAATAAATAACTATGTGAATAAAAATGTTTGATTTTGGTTTAAATTTCTAAAGAAAATGGATATTGGGTTTAAAAAGAGGTTTTGTTTTATACCATTGAAGATATTGATTTTGGTATTATAAGGTATATATTGATTATGGTCTTAATTTTTAAGTGGTTTTTTGTTGGTTATACCATGTTTAGTTTTAAATTGATTAAAAAATTTCATTATATAAGATATGATTTACATTTTATGGTTTTCTGGTTTTCATTTGTATTGAAAATATTTTATGAGTTAATAATGGTTTGGGTTTTCAAGGGTATGCTACTTTATAATTGGATTATTCTCTATTGATGAGTTTTCATTTGTTTTAGTTATTATTTGGATGATATTTGGTTTTTGGAATGAGGTAATATTTTTATATTGGGGGGAACCCCACCTATTTATGAAGTTTTGATGAGCGGTTTTATGATGTTTTATGTGAATATTTTTAGTATGAGATTTATCCTTACAGTGTAAGTGATTTCCTCTAGAGTAAGTCCATAGGAATTTCCAAGGATTGAAGGTTTTTATAGTGGGGAGGTTATAACAAACTGTGTCGTTATAGGTTGTCGGAGTCTGAGGAATTTGAATTTTTGGATTCAGATCATGGAGTGGGAGTCTTGATCAAGTTTTAAATGGTTTTTGGGTTGTTTCAATTATGTTAGTCCTATATAATAATGCCTAGATCAAATTCTCTAGCATTGGTGGATAAAATTATATAGTAGGAATAATTTCATGTCATGACCCATCAGGTTTGTGTCATGATGATCCTTGGTCAAGGGTCATCCCCTCTACCTAAAGGTGGTCATGTTGTGACCCAGATAGGCCTTATCGTGACCCATAAGGTCATATTTGTAATTCCATGTAGTATTCCTTGGTATGGGTCAATAAAAATATATGGGAGATCTCTCTTTGGCTCTTCACTTCTCCCCCTTTGTCTCCTCCTTGATCCAGGTAGTTTGAGAGGGCTCCTTCTCATGGATTTGAGGTAGGTCATCCCATTTCTTCTCCTTATTCTCCCCCCTTCATTTCCTTTTTAATTTTTTTTGTACAATTGGGGTTTTGGGGAGCCAATTATACTAAGTAATGGTGGAATCATATCACTTATTGGGGTTTTAGTGTGCATCTCATGAAGGAAGTCTCGGGAGGGGCTGTTTAAGCATTCATTCACTGCTTATCTTCAGGTATGTATCCTTGCATATTTGTTTAGGTTTTTTGGTGAATTTGGGTTTAATTAGTCATTGGTTTGGGTGAATTTATTTGGTATTTTGTGTGTATTAGGCATAGGTGAATTTCAAGAGTAGATCACACCCCTTTATTTATGTTTTGATGCCATTATGTCGTCTAGTGAGTTTGGTGATGATTTTTTCATTGTGGGATTTTGGTTTTGGATGGTTAGGTTACTTATGTTATGATGTTTATGGTTGTTTAGGTGCTTGTGGACCCAAATGAGGTCTCTAGGAGATTGGGATCTATGTGTGAGTCATTGTTTGAGTTAGGTGTCTCCATGCATAACTGTAAATTTAAATTCATGATTGTTTGTCTATTTTTAACCCATGATTTATACTTTTTAAAGGGAAATGGTACAATATGTACCTATTTGTGCTAATTAAAATTCCTCAAGGGATATTTTTAAAGTAAATGGGTAAGAAAAAGGGGTTTTTTTCATAATGATCTTAAATAAAGGAAACTCATGTTTTTATAAAATGGTTTATAGACTAGATATAGGCTTGTCATTTCTAAAGTTTCCTTGTGTTTTAATGATTATTTGAGATGTTTTGTTAATATTTTTTTGATATTTGGACCTGAATATTTTTGAGTGATGTTTATTAAAGAATCTAATATTTTCAAATTATTTCCAAAGTATTGTTTCATAATTTGGTTTTCAAGAGATTAATTCATAACTTAGTTTTCTAAAATCTATTTCTAAAGTCCCAATTGGAACTTTATAAAAATATTTTTCATGATATAAACATTGTATTAAAGTGATCCCCTTTTAGTTATGTATTTATATGTTAAAGTGACGTTGATATTATGTGATTTTATGAAATTGTCATAGTAGGGGATATATTTCCTATATTTTATTCTTGATGAGAAAGGGGTTTCTTCTATGAAGGGTGTTCAAAGGTGAGGGGTGTTATGATTCTTAGTTTTTATATGATTTATACATGTCACTGATATTTGATATGGTTTATTTATGATTGGTTTACTCACCATCATCGGTTGATCATGGAAACCTCAGGTGCTTGGGTAGGGAAGACTAGGACAAGTACTCATAGGCATTCCATGCCCTGCCTAGCATCGGATTATGCTGCACTAACTAAATGATACTATGATATGGATATGGTTGCTATTAGGACTAAATTTAGTTCTCCGCAGAAGCCTACAAGGGATTTTATATAGTTATTTATGGATGGATATGATTAGTTTTGATCATGAGATAATACGAGGATCCTTGGGTGACTTGACCTTAGTTCCCTTGGGGTACTCCCATGATGTCGGTTACTTTTCCTTTATTTAATTTATGTTATTACTGGTTATATTTAGTTATTTCCTTTTGTTTGAGTGGATGTTAATACTATTTATGTTTTCTCCCATGTAGATTTTTTCCCACCTACACATTTCTTTGGTGTTAATTTTTTTATAGTTTTTGTGTTAGCATTTATAATTTTTTGGGATTTATA
Source organism: Viscum album (assembly GCA_963277665.1). Lineage (NCBI taxonomy): Eukaryota > Viridiplantae > Streptophyta > Magnoliopsida > Santalales > Viscaceae > Viscum > Viscum album. The sequence goes on along the minus strand of OY728132.1, from coordinate 748,683,291 downwards.
GTATTTTAAAAGTATAATTTATCTCTCTAATTTTTTATTGGAGGAGTTTGAAAAGGATTATTTTAAATTGGCTTATTTTCCTTTACTTATAAAATTTGGGTATTTTAAAGGCTTGGTTTTGAAATTGTTTGTTTTTATTTAAATGCACATCCCCTCTTAAAATGTTTCAAAGATTGATTATGTTTAAATGGTTGGATTGTTTATGGTTTCACATTACTTGATTTGATTAAAATGAAAATTTTACCTTTATAGTTGTATTTTCAAACCAACATGAAAAGGATTTACATTTAAATTTTTTACATGGGATGTGGGGAGGATACCTATAGGAATTTTTTCTCACCCTTATATATATATATGGGTTTTGTTTGGGTGTAGTGGTTAGTTTTAAAGTTTTAGTTTGGATATGATGGTGATTTCTTGCAAAGGCTCATTTTTTTACATGTGAAGATGGGTGATTGTGGTATTTATTTTATTTTGATATTTTACCTATATGATGCACTATGTTACATTGATTGTTTCATTTTAGTCTCTCCTTATTATGTTGGATTCTATTTTAAATTGGATTCATGTTATGTTGAGATGATTTTCTTATGTTGTTTGGGTTTTTTATGGTTGGTGATAAATTTTGTATGTTTATTCCTGTTTGGTTTTCTTATTTTATTAAAACTACTTATTTTTTATGCATGATCATATGACGTATAGAGTGGTTATGTCAGACTTTTGGGTGAAAGTCTCATGATGTTCTTGTATTTTCAAGTGAAATCATTCCCTCTTGTCTATGTTTGATTCCCAAGAACCGGTTGATAGCTCATGGGGATTGGTAATTCCCTTCAAATCATGTCACGAAATGAATCAGGTTCTTGTATCAGGGGTGGATTGGTTTGGTTTATGAAAACACTAAACTTTATATTAAATTTAGTGTAAAACCTTCTAGTTTCTCTATGTAGATCACTTCCTCAAAAACTCTATGAAGGAACAAAGTCTTGAGATCAAGTTGTTAAAAAAATAAACCTTTCATGGAAATCAGGTTGAGAATTTTTTGAATCATTTTGTGTATAATAACAAGAGATAAAATATCACTGAAATAAAACCCTTATAATTGTTGAAATCCCTTCACAGCCATTTATACCTTGTACTATTTACTACCATATTATTCCTCCTTTAGATGATAAACTCATATGTTCTGTAGTGAATTCTTTCCTGATAATAATTTTTTGTCTCTCATTTATCAAAAAAAATTAAGGAATCCTACTCTTCCTTCATTTTTAATTCCCACTATAATGATTCACTCGGACTTCTCACCTCATCGAAGCTTTTGGGTTCTCTATTATATGTAAGTAAAAGATAGTTCATTATGTAATAAAACCTTTTCACTGGTCTTCTTACTCTAGTAAACCACCTCATTACTTGAGGTTCATATTCTTATGAACCCTATGCTATCAAAAAAATTTCACAAGCTTCTATAATATCTGACCATTCTAGTGCATCTGAATCTAGTACTTCTAGAACCTAATCAACATCTTTTGTTCTGTAACTTAGTTATACCTCTCGAAATCCTGTGCTCTCGGAACAATCTGGAACTACTCGATCTCCATTTAAATAAACCTCAGCATGCATTGGTTCTTTTCTCTCAACCACATCATCAACCTAGTTTTGATATTTCCAAAGGATATTCTCTTTAAAGAGGATATTCTGGAATCTAATAAACTTCCACCAATTGTTATCCCAATGCCAAAATCTAAAGTTTTTGTCACTATATCTAAAAACGGAACATGTTTAGGACTTGGATTTTAATTTATCCCTTTCTGTGATATCAGCATGAGTATATGAGATTTATTTGAAAACTTTTAGGTGAGTCAAAATGACTGATATTTTGGTCCAGAGTTCCTCTAGAAGTTGTTTCCCCATTAGTTTATAATGGATTTGATTCATGAGATAATCCACATAGTTAACCACTTCAACCCAAAATTCCTTTGGAAATATGAAACCTAACCACATTATCCTAGCTATATCATTCAAAATCTGATTCATTCATTTTACAATGTGATTTTGCTCTGGTGTTCTAGGCATGATCTTTTTACCTAAATTCTATTTATCTAACATAATGTCTAAAACTATTTCCCTCCATAATCACTACCATTATCATATTGAATGCATTTCAACTTCATTCTGGTCTTGAATTCCACCATGGCTCTCCATCTGATGAGGGTTCTGAAAACCCTATACTTGTTTTTGAGGGAAAACACCCACATATTTCATGTAGAATCATTGATGAATGAAATGTCATACATTTCACTCCCATGATATTAAATCGGTTTCAGTCCCCATATATTAGTATAATCAACTTGAGCTTCTGATTCTTTAGTTCAATGTATAATTACATAAAGGAAACATTTTATTACTTCATAAAGATACAAATTTTATATGTTCTATACTTCATGTTATCAAGCTTCAACAGTAACTTTATATTCAAGGGATATAAACATTTCTCACCAATGTGCTCAAGGAAATCATGCTACAACTTCACTATCCCAGAAATTATTGCTCCAACATACATTATACCTTCTAAATTCTCAGTAAGGTATAATGTTTCATCCTTAACACTGTGGACCACCACCATAGAACCTTATGTGATCTTCTACACACCATCCAAAAAGATAGTATAAAATATTGTATCATTAAATTGGACAATAGAGATCAAGTTCTTCCATAAACCCAGGATGTGATAAATTCCTTACAAATAAATCAAGTATTTGTTCTTTATAAGAACATTCAAATCACTTATACCAAAAATATTGAGTACTTCCACATCTACAAGGTGAACCATTTTTATGCTTCTAGATACATAACTTCCCATGAACCCTTCCTCAGACATTGATTGAAATGAAACTCTGGAGTTAAAAATCTATGACTTCATCAAACTCATGACATTTAAGATCAAAAGTTTCATCCTCCTCTTTAACTGTGAAGTTTATGGATGAAACAAAAGTATGATTTCCAGATTTAACTCATCTTTCCTGAAAATCCTTCCACAAGTGTCCCTTATTCTCATAGTGTTAGCATGTAGAGTTAATAGGACTAATTTATTTCCCATAACTCCTTTATCTTTTGTTTTTCCCTTATTCTTTGGACTTATTTGAGTGTATTATCCCTTCCTTTCATACTAAAATTGGTTCTAGTAGCACCTGGGACTTCCTTCTTTTGGATCTCTTCATTTAGAATCGAATCTTGGATCTCCTTGAATACCAAGTCATCTCTACCATTAAAATTTATCAGAGTAGTAACCATCATATCTCATTGAAGTGCCCAGATCAGTGTGAATCACTGAGAGGGGGAGGGGGTGAATTAGTGATCCCTTAAAACTTTTTACTAATTGATTCTTAATCAATTAAACCTCTATGGCTGGTTAAAGCCTCGATCCACTCTTCTTGTATCTCTCACCTTTCCACGAATGATGCAGTAAATGTAAAGGCACTGGACACAAGGATTTACAAGGTTCGGCACCAAAGGCCTACATCCTTTCCATGCTCTCCAAGCATGGATTCTCCCATTATAATCTGTTAGTATTACAATGGTCGATACAGCTTCCCACCGTATCTCTCCTGAGTCCCACAGGAGGGTCTTTATACTGCGTCCCACAGTGTTACCAGAGTCCCACTGGCCTGCTCCAGAATCCCACTGAAGACTTCTTCTCCCTGAGTCCCACAGGGTCTTCTCTTGGCTCCTCGAGTCGCACGAGTAGCTCTTCTTCACTTCAAGTTCTTCAAGTAACTTCAGCAGCCTGGGATAAAGGCTGCTGGCCTTGCTCTGTACCTCTGATCACTTGTGATGATCAGGTCTTCTCGTCTTGCTCAGGATTTATCTCCTTCTTCTGAGGATGACCTGGCTTCTCTCTAACTACTGAATACTCAGACAACTGATATCTTTAACTTCAGTCTGGTCCAGTCTCAGTTCAACTCTACTTCATGCACTGAGTGCATGGAAACTTTGCATTCTCATGCACTGACTGCATGGCCTTCTCAAATTCTTCAAGATCTTATGTCTTGGACAACTCAGATGCACACATCCTGATTTAGCTTTGTTCACGTGTGCACGTGCATGCATGCATGCATGCACTTCCCTTCTTCTCTTCTTGGTGCAGTAAACCCTCAGAGGGTGTAATTCTTTTCAGCACACACCTACTTCTCAAACTTCACACACTTTATGCAATTTGTCTACACACATAAATGTGTGTTATTCTTTGTGTGGATGTCCTCCCTTTTCTTCTTCTAAGTGTATACACACTTCTTAGTGCACACACCTAGGTTCGGCCTTCACTTGTTTAGCACACACAATTTGTTCTTCGTTTTGCACTCACTTAAGCTTGTCCTACTCCTCTATTCTTGCACACACTTGGGCTGTAGGTGGTTCTTCAAGTTTGCACACACACACAAATGTGTGGTCTTCACTTCACCCACTTGCATACACTTGGCCTCGGCTTACTTCTTCACTATCTCACACACACACAATGGTGTGGTCTCGGCCTCCACTTGCACACACAAGCCGTAGGTATGTGTGGTCTTCCTCTTGTCTTGCACACACAACCCGAACCCCTGCCAATCTCTTCTTCAATATCCGCGCAAGCCTCGGGTGTAAGGCGACGTGCAAGTGCTTGGAGCACTAGGTTACGCAAGGTGCAAGGCTACCTCTGTCGCGCAGGGTGGAGATGACACAAACGGCCGCACAAGCCTCGAGTGCAAGGCACTTCAACCACGGGGCGCGCAAGTGCTACTGCCCCGGGTACTTCCTGCCGCGCAAGGAGTAGGCGCGCAGGGGATCTTCTCCTCCTCCTTCTTCTTGTCGCGCAAAGAAGTTGCGCGCAAGGGACTCCTTCGGTCCAAGGATGGCACTGAGATCTTCAGCCGCGCAAGTAATTTGCGCGGGGCTTCTTTCTTCGTGAGGCAGAGAGCTCACGGGACTCAGATTTTCAACAGAGTTTTAGCAACCAAAATGAGAGCCTCTGGATCTTCTTTTATAGGCAGAGGGATGCCCGGATCATCCGCGTGCGATAAAACTTGAATCCCAGAGTTTTTCGGGTATTTCAAGATTCTACAAATCTTGATATCTTCCTCTGTTTCACACGCGGGTTCTCCCTTTTTATTTCTCCTCGTGCATGCGACTTTCAAACGCATGCATGGCTTCCTTCGATCCAAAACATGCAAGCATAAACACCCAAACCTCGGCAACTTCATCTTGCCTCGGCCGGATATCAAAACTCTCCAAACATTGCATGCAAGTTCATTTTAAAGCATGGATGTGTTCGTTGTGGCCGGACGAGCTCAATGGAGTCTTCAGATCAAACTATGATGGCCGGGAGCTCGAAAACAGGTCATCGGGGAGGCTCTGGTTCAGCGGCGTCGCGGGAGATGCCTCGGCCGAGCTCGAGGTAGAGGATGGTGCGGCAGCCGTCGGATCAGGTGATCGAAAGACATCGGACGGCTGGATTAAATCGCGGCGCGCGGCAGATGAATCGTGCGGCGCAGATCAAGCGCGAGATCGCTCGGACGGCCTGGATTCACTCCGGGTGAATTTTGCGCGTCCCACATCGAAACCTCTCGCGGTTTTCACGCGGCTTATTACCCTGGCGCTGCCCGCTACTCGGCAATTGAACTTCCTCCTCCACGGTGTCGCCCCGCACCGTGTTCTCCTGCGGGCGCGCTCTGCGCCCACTCACGCCTCCTGCGGGCGCGCTCCTAGCGCCCACTATGCATCCTCGGGTGCGCGGGTTTCACCACCGCGTGCCCTCGGGGGCTTATACACGGCCCCCTGCCGCGCTCCTCCGGGCGTGCCCCAGGCGCCCATGCGGTGTCCTACGGGTGCGCCCTGCCGCCCTGGACTCGCCCCACGGGTTCCCCCTTGGGCGTGGCGCCTTAGGCCCACATGTGCCTTGGGGTTGAACCCTCAAGGTGTCCACGGGCTGGCCAATTTTTTGGCTAAGTCTTGAATAAGACTTTGTAAAAAAAACAAAGTCCTCCATGAAATCAAGCCATATCAAGAGAACCACTTCAAGCCTTTCTTCTCCTTCATCTTCTTCTTGAGAATTCAAGCATTAATCTTCTTCATTAGAATTCCTCCATTCTTCTTCAATATATAATCAACATTTAAGAATGGAATTCCCGAAGGTTTCTTCATCTTCAACCGAGCTCCTGAATCAAATATTTCTTCAATAATCTTCATTGATCTAATCAGAGATCAATTGGAACATCTGCTGATTCACATGCACTAAGTCATAGTGCATGGACTTCATTAAACCACTTCATCCACTTAGAAGTAGTGAATGGATCTTCTTCAGCTCCTCATGCATTGTCAATACAATGCATGGTCTTCAAACAATGTTGTGACATTGTATCATCAGGATACAAGTTCTTTGAACTTAAAGAGCAGCTCAACAATCGTCAGATGTTCATGGAGAATGTTTCAACCACAATTTCCAATACCACTTAGTGAATCTCCTAAGTGACATGCATCTTAGTACCATGGCCATTCTCCTTCATCACCATCACCATCACATCCTTTGACATTCACATCTTGACTCCTTGACATCCATTCATTCCAAGACAACTTCATGCCTTATTGACAACAAATGCAACACATTGCACTTCACTCATGATTCTAAAAAAGATGAAATAAGTATTAATTCCCACATACCTCTAGTGAACATCACCCAAATGGAATATAGCTGACTTTGAATCATGTTAAAGTCATTCACATGATACACTACAGAAAAATCACGATTTAACGGCGGTTTTTTTTCGTTTCGTGGCGGTTTAAACCGCCGTTAAATCGTGCGTCGGGAAACTATTTGCGGCAGTTTTGAAAACCGCTGTAGAACGTTTCGCAATGGTTTTTTAGCAGCAGTTTAAACCACCGTTAAATGATTTAGCGGCAGTTTTTTTATTTTTGTTTTTTGTTTTTTGTTTTTTGTTTTTTGTTTTTTGTTTTTTGTTTTTTGTTTTTTGTTTTTTGTTTTTTGTTTTTTGTTTTTTGTTTTTTGTTTTTTGTTTTTTGTTTTTTGTTTTTTGTTTTTTGTTTTTTGTTTTTTGTTCTTTTGTTTTTTGTTCTTTTTCCTTCTTTTTCCTTCTTTTTATTTCTTTTTCCTTCTTTTTCCTTCTTTTTCCTTCTTTTTATTTCTTTTTATTTCTTTTCATTTCCTTCATTTCCTTCATTTCCTTCATTTACTTCATTTCCTTCATTTATTTTAATTTATTTTTATTTATTTTATATTTATTTTATATTTATTTTATATTTATTTTTTATTTATTTTATTTATTTTATTTATTTTATTTATTTATTTATTTTATTTATTTTATTTATTTTATTTATTTTCGTATTTATTTTATTTATTTTTGTATTTATTTTATTTATTTATTACTTATTTTATTTATTTATTCGTATTAATTTTATTTATTTATTTCATATTTTATTTATTTATTTCTTATTTTATTTATTTATTTCATATTTTATTTATTTATTTCGTATTTTATTTATTTATTTTATTTATTTTATTTATTTTGTATTACTTTATTTAATTCGTACATGCATGCATGCACATGCCCATGCAAATGCCCATGCAATATAAAGAAATACTGTGTTTGGTGAGATTTGAACCCCTAACCACTTGCATATTTTCCAAAAACTTTACCACTCTAACAAGCTCATCATGTGGTTAATAAACAGAATTTAATATACTTATATATACTAATTGAAAAAACAAATAATACATAACTAATAGATATAAACTCAATAATAATCAAACAATAAGCAATAATCAATAATTAATAACAATAATTAATAATTATTGATTTATTAGTTATTTATTGAGTTATTTATTATTATTTCTTATTTATTATAATAAATAACAAATAAATTCTAATAATATTTACATAAATTATAAAATTATGAAAATAAAATAATAAAATAATGAAATTATGAAATTAAAATAATAAATAATAAATAATAAATAATAATAAATATTAAATAATAAATAATAATAAAGAATAATAAAGAATGAATAATAATAAATAAGAAATAATAAATAAGAAATAACAAATAATAAATAATAAATAATAATAAATAATAAATAATAAATAATAATACACAAATAATAAATAATAAATAATAAATAATAAGTAATAAGTAACAAATAATAAATAATAATAAATAATAAATAATAACTAATAAATAATAACTAATAAATAAGAAATAATAAATAATATTAATAAACAATAAATATTAAATATTAAATAATAATAATTAATAACACATAATTAATATTTATAAATAAATAAATAATATATAATATATAATATATAATATATAATATATAATAAATAATAAATAATAAACAATAAACAATAAATAATAAACAATAAACAATAAATAATAAATAATAAACAATAAATAATAATTTATAATATATAATATATAATATATAATATATAATATATAATATATAATATATAATATATAATATATAATATATAATATATAATATATGTAAATACCTGGAAATTTCAAGGAAATTTTTTTTCTTAATTTCTTTGGAATTTTACGAGTGCGCAGTTTCTAACGGCACCTAATTCTGAGACCCGGTGTGCCCGGAATCAATTTCCGAATTTTAGCTCGGGTACGTTCAGTGAACAAACGAGCGGGTTTTTCTATCTTTTGAGCTGGTGGTTGGAATTGAAATCTGAGGGCATCGATGAACTCGCAGCACCGATAATTGCTTAGGGGGACCTTTGTTGTAGTTGCGTTTTGAACGGGTTGACGTTTAATATTGGGGATTTAGAACAAAATAAGTAAAATTTGTTGTGTACAAATTTTAACTAAGGAATGTGGTTTTTATCCTAAAAAGGGGAAGTTAGAGGTGGGTCCCACACCCACCTAACTTCCCATGAGAGGGTTTAGTGTGGTGGGGCCCACACGAACCCCTAACTCCTCACCTCCCCATAACTCCCCTTAACCCCCTTTGATTTTCCCTTGCTTTTATTATTTGACAACACTCCCATTTATGAGACCCCTCACCTTTCCCTCTCTCTCTTTAACTCATGCCAACACACTTAATTAATAGATTAAACTTATTTAATTAATTAATTAAGTGTTTTAAGTTTTGAATTTTGAAATCTTGGCAAGATTAATTAAAATAAAAGGAAGTCTTATTTTAATGGGTTGGCAATTGGTGTGTGGAGGATTTGGAGAGCTCTTGAGTTTTCTAAAGAGTACCAACCCACCGACGAAGAACGATCACCCTTCTCGACGAAGAACATCTTCCTCCCGCGAAGAACGACGCCTCTTCATCGAAGAATACCGAGGTTCCATCTTCTCCTACGAGACACCGACAAACGAGTAAGGATCAGTAGCGTGGTGCGGGCGCAACGAACTACATTGACTCCGACGTCTTCCCCACGCAAAATCCGATGAACGACAAACGACACGAGGTAGGGGTTTAAATTTGAGTATACAAATAATTCCTTGATTCTTTCCTTCTAAAAATAAAGAATGCGGATCAACTCATTATCATGTTGATCCACGAATATTTTTAATCACGGGATGGGAATATTTGTTTGCAGAATGGTTTTCTCCAATTTTATTTAAGAGATTACGGGATGATTTTCTTCAAATTTTTCTTTAAGGGATCGTGTGATGGTTTGCTTTGATTTTATTTAAATAAAATTGATTATTCATTCTTTGTAAAACCATGTTTAATCTTAGTTATTTGATAACGCCTAACGCGGAGGGCGCGGGCCGAACAAACACGGCCCGACAACCCTCTGGAGGTTATTGTTGATGTGTGGATTGTCAGGCGATGATGAATGGGACCGCAACGGCGTTAGGAAGCCGTCGCAGTGAAGAACGGGTCCCAGGAGAGTTGTAGGCACAGTCTGCGGGCAAATCGGACCACCAAAGCGCATCCGGTGGTCCGCGGAAAGAACTTCCGGCGCGCCGTGCCGGCACGGCGGCGGATCGTCAGATCCCGAGGCCGCGCGGGATCCTGGGACGGTAGGGTGGTGCCAACTGGTGCTGCCGGCATCAATTAATGGTAGGGGGCCGTGCCCCCCGCTCCGCGGCTTCCGCTTGACCACACTGGCCGAGCCGCGGCTGGCCCCACGGTCGGGCCGCGCCGGCCAGGCCGGGCCGCGCCCGCTGGGCTGGGTCGGGCCGCGCCATCCAAGCTGGGTCGTTCCCAATTGGGCCAGACCCAGACCCGGGTCGGGTCAGCCCGGTTCGGGTTGACCCAGGGGGTATCGGGTCAGGTCGGACCGGGCTCAAACCCCCTAATTTCAGACCTGGTTCGTTCAAATGCCCATATCTTGGCCTACGGACCTATGATCGACACACCGTCAGTTGCGTAGGGATCCTTGGATCAAGACGGTCGTTTCAGTATATTACACTCAATCTTTAGGTAATGTTTGGGTACAGCCGGGTTGGTTTGAACCCGAAACCAACCGGGCTCTCAGAGCGGAAATGGTTATAACTTGAGTTTCGGACGTCCGATTGACATGTCGTTGACTTTGTTGGATTCATTTTTGTAAGACGGATCTTTTGGTATACTTTACCTGATATTTGAATGCAGTTGGGGTATGGTCGGGTTGGATTGTACCCGAAATCCAACCGGACCCCTGGAACGGAAAAATCGATAACTTTCAGGTCGGGCGTCCGTTTGACGAACTGTCAGTGGCGTTGGTAATCACATTGAGAAATGGTCCCTATGAGTATACCCTATGAGAGTTCAGGGTACAAATGAGTTATGGTCAGGTTGGTTCGTACACGAAACCAACCGGTCCCCAGGGACAAAAAGGCTAATAACTCACAGACCGGGTGTCTGATCGACGCGCCGTCTGTTGCGTTGAGACCCCTGTGATGAGGCATTCCCTTGTGATACTTCCCTGTGGGGCTTTTTTATACTTGGAGTATCGACCAGTAGCTCGTGGAGCGGATCCTTCTAGAGATGAGTGTGCGGAGTGCGGAGACCTAGTAGTTGTGGACTTAACGACTGGTTGACCGATTTGACTTGGAGTGAGTCGACTAGCCTAATGGATGGAGCGCCCAGTATTTGGTAGCAGACCCATGGTGGACAGAGCGCCTGGTAGTTGGCATCAGACCCACGGTACTCGGCAGGAGGAGTACCTCTGTAGGCTATTAGGGGAACCGTTACTATGTTTGGGCGGCAGACCCCTGGCGGGGAGCACTACTGTGTTTGGGTACGGACCCACAGTACTCGACAGGAGGAGTACCTCAGCATTCTAAGGTTATTGAGTAGCACCTCGGAGTTGTGACATGGCTACTGTACTTGACAGAGGAGGAGTTCTCCATCAGTTGTGGTTTCGGTATCTTTAATGAAAATCTTGGTTTGAGCTGAGTCAATGACCTTTGTGTATTTCTCATGATTGAGATGGGTTACTTGATAACTTAGGTATATGTATGGGCATATACCTAAGTAGTGGTTATCTGTTGATTTCATATTTGTGTGATACCTTTTGATTGAGATGGGTTACTTGATAACTTAGGTATAAGTATGGGCTTATACCTAAGTAAGGGTTATTTGTTGAGATCCTTCTTTGTGGATATCCTTGTTGGATTTAGTGATACCTTGAGGGTCTCGGGGTCCCTAATGAGTATCGTTATACTCACCCTTGCATGGGCTATGCCCGCACCTCGTCGTGTTGGATGCAGACGACGGATAGTGCAGATGGAGGCCGAGTGTTTGAGGACTGGACGGTACCCGGATGTGGACCTCACGACGAGTCAGTAACCGGAGGTGGACCTCACAACGAGACAGTATCTGGAGGTGGAATTCATGACGAGATGGTACATAGAGGAGGTTGACAGGCAAGAGCATTGAGGAGGATATCTGTACCTACCCTTCAGGTAGGATCCGTGGTGGATGATCCAGGAGCTGCGCTATCTATACCTACCCTTCAGGTAGGATCCGAGGTAGATGACCCAGGAGCTGCTTCTATTTTTCTAGTTGTTTGTTTATTCTATTGTACTTTCCTTCAGTTGTAGCTATACTTTTCAGTTGGGTTTGTATTCTGGCCCATTTACTTTTTAGCACTTATTTTTGTACTTAGTGTATTACTTCCTCTTGTACTCTGGTTGGATGTATTTTTGATTTATAAAGGCAATGCCTTCCCAGTTAATAGGATTTATGTCTTAGGTGCTAGTCACCAGCCCCTGGCCTATAGAAGGCGGGCTTGGGGTAGTCACGGAACAGGCCCTGAGGGCGGGTCATAAATAATTGGTATCAGAGGAGTCAGTTCTACTGTAGAAATTAGGACTCTGATATTTCTTTTCTGTGAAGCAATGGTGTTAAGGGTACTAAGTGTGGTCTTCAGTTCAGGGAGTCCAGTTTTGGTGTGGGCGGCCGACGAATCCATACACTAGGACCCTGACTACTAGTTTCTAAATTAGTGCACGAAAAAACTGATTGTGTGTGTTTTCAAAATCTTCTTTAAAATTAGCTCAAACCAGGTCAGCTCACCAGGTATAATCGTTTGACAGTGTCACGTCTGTTTCGTTCAGGATGTCTTCACCTAGTCAGACAGCATGGGTACCAAGTGGGGAGCGCGATGATAGCCCACCGAGCAGTGAGGACTCAGTACAGGGCCCTCCACCAGTTGAGAAACCAGCAGAGAGTGCATTCCTCTTGAGCGCAATGCACGAGTTCCAACGTCAGAGGCCCCTGAGGTTTCGAGGCGAGTCAGATTTTTAGACGGCTGGACACTGGCTGGAGTTTGTAGCATAAGCTTTCCACAGAGCTGGGACACCCGCATACTTGATGGTGTACCTAGCTGTTAGCCTCTTCTAGGGAGCAGCTGAGAGGTGGTGGAGCCACATGTTCCAGTTTTGCGACGGGATGACCTTCACCTGGGGAGACTTCAAGACCTTCTTCAGGGTGGAGTTTATACCAGTGACTCTACACTATGAGCATGTGCAGGAGCTGTTGGCCTTGCCGCAGGGTTTTTTGTCAGTAGCTGAGTCTTCTATAGGCAGGAGACGGATGATGTAGAGGTCCAAGAGGACCGGACCTACAGGTGGGCGACCTCAGGTTATAGATTCGGTTGTGCGAGGTAAACAAAACAGAGTCAGTCATACGAGGAGCAGGAAGTGCTATGAATGCAGCAGATAGGGTCACTTGGCTCGAGACTGCCCGACCTATCTAGCAGATGACCAGCAAGTAGTAGATGAAGGACCTTCCAGGCAGAGGCAGAGGTTTGATCGAGGCGGACCGCATGGAGCTCTGAAAGTAGGCGGACAGGAGCGGGACTAGATTCAGGCATGTAGGCCTTTGTTATTGGTGCTTCTATCTTCCTTTTGTTGTTGTTTTGGTTGTATGTGTCTTTGTACTTTGAGTTGCAGTAATAAAATAAACCTTTCATTGTGACGTTTACTTTCTTGTCCTCACTTTATGTTGTTACTAAGGGGTTCCGGTTTAAAACCGTTGACTTGATCCTCACTTTCTAGATACCTAATGGAGGAGAACCAGTGACCACACACTGCTACCGATAGTGTGACTCGACCCTTGGAGGTGAGAGTAACGGTTGGATCTCTTGGTAGTAGCGTCCATGCCTTACGATGTCGTCCATAGCATGAAATAATACCATTCATGTCAGTATTGACTGTATTAGGCGAAGAACGTGGTTCATCTAGGAGATGAGACCATATTTCTCTTTTCGGTAGAAGAGAAATCCCAACAGCTCTTTGGTGGAATGTAGATTAAGAAGGGTGGAGATGAGTTCTTACAATTGGCTAGTCTCACCCATTGTTCGTTGAGTGAACGGTTTACGGCTCTCTCCAACTCAATAGTCTCAGGTGTGTCTACTCTCAGAAGGACATGAACCTGAGACAACGGTGATGGATTGAATTCCCTCAGGACTATGACTTCGAGATAGTTTATACTCCTAGAGAGGGGGGACGTTGTGGCTGATTCTCTCAGCAGGAGATCGGGCACTCAGCTACTTGGAGAGGCGACAGAGCAGCTAGCTGCATTGCAGATATCCTTCATGGATAGAGATAGTTCAGCCTTCCTATAGTCCCTCACAGTCACTCCTCCACTTCTTTAGCGGATAGAGAGGCACAGCATGGGGACGTTGACTATGAGACGCGATGTGCACAGATATCCACAAGACAGGCACCTGATGGATTTTCTGTAGTAGGAGGGTGTTGGAGTTGGTGGTATAGAACCAACTATTTTTTACTTTATTCATTAATAAAAGCCTTATCACGTCTTGATTGTTCTTATGCATGAAAATGCATGTGATAGTGTCCTAAGGACAGCTGTTGCATTAATGGGTCATAGAGGATCCCTGCTATGATGAGAACCCAGAAGTGTTATAACACTGTTCTTGAATATATGTTCTATGGCTGGATGATATTAGTTAAGGGACACAAATAATACAGGTCATTAGGGGTGAGGACTCATAAAACTTTGAGGCACCTTCTCATGGTGTGCGGCCTTAGTAATATCCAGGAGGATATTATGAGAACGAGACCCGCCAGTAGGAAATCCACATTTCATAGTGTCATTGGATGTTCCTATCTGCAGACGTGTGTATTGGTCCTTAGACTTTAAGATTATTATTAATGGTTATTAAAACTCACACACTTAGATGTATTGACAAAAACTGTGATTACACACTGTTCGCAGCGAGGTAGGATACGTTGGGTGCGTCACGAGTAATACTGCATTAATAGATAATGAGAGAAAGGATTTGTCCCTTCCATTCCATAATGGAAGTAGATATCTTAGGCCCTTTGATGGAATTGATATAGCCTAAATAAATCCATGGCCATGGTAAGGTATGGGCAAGTTCAATTCTGGGAAGTCAAAGAAAGAATAATCGAGCACATGGGTTGATGACACTAGCATGCAACCCACTTGATTGGAGATATCGAGACAAAGGGATTATATTACACGGTAAGCGTTCGTAGGAGGTGACACATCATTCCGGCGTTAACTTCTTTCTCTATGGGTGACTTGGCGTGTTGCTAGACTCTAACCTTGGACTTTAGGCAGGCTCTGCCTAATGCCACTGAGAAAGAGGCCTAGAGGGTCACACACAAAGTGTGTCCATGTATCTCAGTTAAATATTAATTTAAAAAGTTAAATAAATATTATTCCCAAATGTGGTTTAATAATTATTTAAGGGTGCCTAATCTCATTTATTTCGACACTAGTTATTCGAGAGAATATATTGTGGGTGAAATAATATATATTTATTAGCGAGTAATGTAGTTACATTCATTTAAGAAATAAATAGTCATTACTCAAGGTCTAATAAATATGGTGGAGGAAATAAATGAAATGAAAAATAAAAGTACACGCCGTGTAGTTTGTTTTTCGGGATTTGTGAGAAAATATTGTTTATTTAATTAAATGATATTAAATATAATACGTTGGGTGCATGTCAAGAAATAATGATGATCAACTGTCATTATTAAGACATGGGGTATTACTAAGAATTAAATGAAATGATTAAATGATTTTGGGTAATTAATTAATTTTATTATTCTAAGTATTATAATCCCAATTACATTATTCTCATAGAGAGAGCCATTTTTTTGTGTATAATGGATTTGGAAATACTATGAATCCAAGAGAGAATACCCTTTCCGCCAAGAACGCCCTCAAGTTACGAGAGAGAGATCCTCCATCGGATCAAGGCAGTTAAAGGCAGACATCGCAAGCGAAGGCTCTTCCACGCTAGCACCCAGAGATCCCTTCAGTGACATCCAGAGATACGTGGCACACATGTGGATCACTGCTAGAGTAATCCTACACTTGGATTCTACGACGCAATGACGGATCACAGGATCGTGACCAGAGACATCAACGAAGAAAGAATTCCACCAAGGCAATTCTTGTGAATTAATTAAATTAATTATAACCAACATATGATGATCCTATCTCTATGGTTTCGGTATTCCCTCTTAAGTTTTTCATTCTTTGTTCTATTTCGAAGATTTGGTATTTTAAATCGTGATGGATCTCGGATTGAACGTTGCTTAATGTTAAAATTAAAGTTGGGAAAACCCAAAAATGCGCTTCCGCTGCACCTGGAACCTACATAGGGCACGTCACCCTTTTTAGAGGACCATTCAGACACTCGAGGACATGCTCCGTGCATGTGTCCTTGACTTTGGTCACAGCAGGGAGGATCACCTACCCTTGGTAGAGTTTGGGTACAACAACAGCTACCACTTCACTATTGGGATGGCACCATTTGAGGCATTGTACGGCCGACCTTGCAGATCACCTCTGTGCTGGACTGACCCTGGGGAGTCAGCACGTGTAGAACCATAGATGGTTCAGGTTACGATGGAGAAGGTGCAGATCATCCAGGAGCGGATAAAGACTACACAGAGTAGACTAAAGTCCTATTCTGATAGTAGACAAGACCACTGAAGTTTGAGGGTGACAACCACGTCTTCAAACGAGTCTCACCTTGACGGGGTCTACAGAGATTTTCCTGGGGTGGCAAGTTATATCCTCATTTAAATGGACCTTTTCAGGTCCCCAACAGAGTAGTCAAGGTGGATTACCACCTAGCCTTTTCACCTTAGATGCAACGGGTGCACGACGTCATCCACGTATCTCAGCTGAGGATATTTGTGCACGACCTATCCGTCATCATTAACCATGGAGAGCTGGACATCGATGATGGGGAGACTTTCATGGGGTTTCAGTAGAGGTTGAGGATTGACATGAGTGGGTCCTACGGGGATGGTCAATTCCTCTTGTGCACTTTCTTTGGAAGCACGTGAACCTCCAGGAGAGCACATGGGAGTGGGAGGCTCAGATGCGTGCTCGGTACCTCCTTTAGTTTCCCTAGTTTGTGTTTTAGCTTTACGGAGACTTAAATCACTAAGGTAGGAGTAATATAAAGACCTAGAAATTTCAAGGAAATTTTTTTTCTTAATTTCTTTGAAATTTTACGAGTGCGCAATTTCTGACGGCACCTGATTCCGAGGCCCGGTGTGCCTGGAATCAATTTCCGAAGTTTAGATCGGGTACGTTCAGTGAACGAACGAGTGAGTTTTTCTATATTTTTACCCAGTGCTCAGAATTGAAATATAAGGGCACTGATGAACTCGCAGCTCCGATAATTGTTTAGGAGGACCTTTGTTGTAGTTGCATTTTGAGCAGGTTTAGGTTTAATATTGGGGATTTAGAATAAAATAAATAAAATTTGTTGTGTACAAATTTTAACTAAGGAAGGTGGTTTTTATCCTACAAAGGGGAAGTTAGAGGTGGGTCCCACACCCACCTAACTTCCCATGGGAGGGTTTAGTGTGGTGGGGCCCACACAAACCCCTAACTCCTCACCTCCCCATAACTCCCCTTAACCCCCTTTAATATTCCCTTGCTTTTATTATTTGACAACACTCCCATTTATGAGACCCCTCAACTTTCCCTCTCTCTCTTTAAATCATGCCAACACACTTAATTAATAGATTAAACTTATTTAATTAATTAATTAAGTGTTTTAAGTTTTGAATTTTGAAAGCTTGGCATGATTAATTAAAATAAGAGGAAGACTTATTTTAATGGGTTGGTAATTGGTGTGTGGAGGATTTAGAGAGCTCTTGAGTTTTCTAAAGAGTCCCAACCCACCGACGAAGAACGATCACCCTTATAGACAAAGAACATCTTCCTCCCGCGAAGAATGGTGCCGCTTCATCGAAGAATACCAAGGTTCCATCTTCTCCGACGAGACACCGACAAACGAGCAGGGATCGATAGCATGGTGCAGGCGCAACGAACTACGTTGACTCTGACGTCTTCCTCGCGTCAAATCCGACGAACGACAAATGACATGAGGTAGGGGTTTAAATTTTAGTATACAAATAATTCCTTGATTATTTCCTTCTAAAAATAAAGAACGCGGATCAACTCATTATCATGTGGATCCATGAATATTTTTAATCGCGGGATGGGAATATTTGTTTGCAGAATGGTTTGTTCCAATTTTATTTAAGAGACCGTGGGATAGTTTTCTTCAAATTTTTCTTTAAGGGATTGTGTGATGGTTTGCTTCAATTTTATTTAAATAAAATTGATTATTCATTCTTCGTAAAACCCTGTTTAATCTTGTTTATTTGATAATGCCTAACACGGAGGGTGCGGGCCGAACAAACACGGCCCGACGACCCTCCGCAGATTGTTGTTGATGCGTGGATTTTCGGGCGATGATGAACGGAACTGAAACGGTGTTAGGAATCCATTGCAGTGAAGAACGGGTCCTGGGAGAGCCGTAGGCGCATTCGGCGGGCAAATATGACCACCGGAGCGCGTTCGGTGGTCCGTGGAAGGAACTGCCAGCCCCAGCGTGCCGCCGGAGAAATATCGTGGCGGCAACAGCTGCGGCGGCAGACCGATGGATCCCACAGCTGCGTGGGATCCCGGGATGGCAGGGCATTGCTAGCTGGCACCACCAGCATCAATTAACTGTGGGGGTCTGCGCCCCCCGCTCCGCGGCTTCCGCTCGACCACACTGGCCGAGCCGCGGCTGGCCACGCGGTTGGGCCGTGCTAGTCGGGCCGGACCGCGACGGCCGGGCCGGGCCACACCCAATTGGGCCAGACCCAAACCCAGATTTGGTCGACCCGGTTCAGGCCGACCCAGGGGGTATCGGGCCGGGTTGGACAGGGCCCAAACCCCCTAATTTCGGACCAGGTTCGTTCAAATGCTCATATCTTGGGCTACAGACCTCCAATCGACGCATCGTCAGTTGAATAGGGATCCTTGGATCAAGATGGTAGTTTAGGTATATTACACTCAAGCTTTAGGTAATGTTTGGGTATGGCCGGGTTGGTTTGAACCAAAAACCAATCAGGCTCTCGGAGCGGAAACGGTTATAACTTGAGTTCCGGACATCCGATTGACGTGCCGTAAACTTTGTTGGATTCCTTTTGGTAAGAAGGATATTTTGGTATACATAACCTGAGGTTTGGATGTAGTTGGAGTATGGTCGGGTTGGATTGTACCCGAAATTCAACCGGGCCCCTGGAACGGAAAAGCCGATAACTTTCAGACCGGACGTCCGTTTGACGAACTGTCAGCGGTGTTGGTAATCACATTGAGAAATGGTCCCTATGAGTATAAACTATGATATTTCAGGGTATATATGAGTTACGGTCGGGTTGGTTGGTACACAAAACCAATCGGGCTCTCGGGACGAAAAGGATAATAACTCACAGACCGGGCGTCCGATCGACACGCCGTCTATTGCGTTGAGACCCCTGTGATGAGGTGGTCCCTTGTGATAATTCCTTGTGGGACTTTTTGATAATTGGATTATCGACCAGTTGATCATGGAGCGGATCCTCCTGGAGACGAGTGTGTGGAGTGCGGAGACCTAGTAACTGTGGACTTGACGACTGCTTGACCGATTCGACTTGGAGTGAGTCGACTAGCCTAGTGGATGGAGCGTCCAGTATTTAGTCGCAGACCCACAGTGGACAGAGCACCTGGTAGTTGGTAGAAGACCTGTGGTACTCGGCAGGAGAAGTACCTCTGTAGGCTATTAGGGGAACCGCTACTGTGTTTGGGCAGCAGACCCCTGGCGGGGAGCACTACTGTGTTTGGGTGAGGACCTGCAGTACTCGACAGGAGGAGTACCTCAGTAGTCTAAGGTTAGTGGGTAGCGCCTTGGAGTCGTGACAGGGCTACTCTACTCGACAGAGGAGGATTTCTCCAGCAGTTGTGGTTTCAGTATCTTTAATGAAAATCCCGGTTTGAGCTGATTCAATGACCTTTGTGTATTCCTCGTGATTGAGATGAGTTACTTGATAACTTAGGTATATGTATGGGCATATACCTAAGTAGTGGTTATCTGTTGATTTCATATTTGTGTGATACCTTTTGATTGAGATGAGTTACTTGATAACTTAGGTATAAGTATGGGATTATACCTAAGTAAGGGTTATTTGTTGAGATCCTTCTTTGTGGATATCCTTGTTGGATTTAGTGAGACCTTAAGGGTCTCGGGGTCCCTACTAAGTATCGTTATACTCACCCCTGCACGGGCTATGCCCGCACCTCATCGTGTTGGATGCAGACGACGGGCAGCACAGATGGAGGCCGAGTGTTCGAGGAATGGATGTTACCTGGAGGTGAACCTCATGACGAGTCAGTAACCGGAGGTGGACCACACGATGAGATAGTATCCGGAGGTGGAATTCACGACGAGACGGTACTCGAATGAGGTTTGACGGGCGAGAGTGTTGAGGAGGATATCTGTACCTACCCTTCAGGTAGGATCTGTGGTGGACGATCCAGGAGCTGCGCTATCTGTACCTACCCTTCAGGTAGGATCCGAGGTGGACGACCCAGGAGCTGCTTCTATTTTTTTAGTTGTTTATCTATTCTGTTGTACTTTCGTTCAGTTGTAGCTGTACTTTTCAGTTGGGTTTGTATTCTGGCCCATTTACTTTTTAGCACTTCTTTTTTTACTTATTGTATTACTTCTGCTTATACTCTAGTTGGATGTGTTTTTGATTTATAAAGGCAATGCCTTCCTAGTTAACGGGATTTACACCTTAGGTACTAGTTGTCAGCCCCTGGCCTATGGAATACGGGCTTGGGATAGTCACGGCACGGGTCCTGAGGGTGGGTCGTGACAATATATAATATATAATATATAATAAGTAACAAGTAAAAAATATTATTAATAATAATAAATAATAATAAATAATAAATAATAAATAACCAGTAACAAATAATAGATAATAAATGAATTAAATTATATTATAAATAATAAATAATAAATAATAAATAATAAATAATAAATGAAACACATGAAAAAGTACGAAGAGGCGTGATAAGGCATGAAAAATTATGAAAACGCATGAAAACAGATGGAGAAGCATGAAGAAGGAAGCATTAGAAAGCATAAGAACACATGAAAACTCTGTAAAACCCCTTAAGAATTCAACATAATCATCATAATAACCCATAAAAAACCATTGATAAAGATAAAAAGTCATTGAAACCCAAATAAACAGTAATAAATGGAGAAACCGTTAAAACCCATCAAAATGGCCATAAAGTGACAAAAACATTAGACTCACATTAACGGAGATAACTTATGATCCAAGAGTCCATTCCAGATCCACGACCAGTCAAATCAAAGATCCTAAAATGATCTTTGAGCTGATAGGTGAAAGAGACTGAATGGACTGGCGGATCGGAAGTTACGACCATTTAAAAAAACTAACGGGGAACGGGTGCTAGAAACGAGGCGTCGAAAAACATAACAATCCCAATAACCACTAAAAAGGCCATAACTTATGATCCAGGAGTCCATGTGGGCGCCGCGACCAGTAAAACTGAAGATCATGGAATGAACTATGATCTCGCAGGCGTAGGAGTCTGAACTGACACACGGATCAAAAGTTAGGTCTGTTTGAAGACAAGTTCGATGGGACACCGGTGATGGAAACGGGGTTTCGGAGGCCTTCAGAGGGGTTTTTGGGGTCGAAAAGCATGACAGAACCTTGTTTCTGTCAAACTAGTCCATATATATCTTCGTTGGCTTCGATTTGAGATGTGGTAGAGCCCAAACGGACACCCAGAGCAAAAGTTATGGCCGTTTGAAGTTGGAAAACTTTTTTCAACTTTCTTATAACTCTCATATCTTCCGCATCTTAGACCGTCTCACGGTTTTGATTACACATGCATCTATATATCTTAATGAGATTCGATTTGACTAGTCTTGGCACTCTAACGGACGCCCGGATAAAAATTTATGTTCGTTTTAGTGATTTCGGGGTTTCTCATGTTTTTTTATTTTTTTTCTTTTCATTTCACGGTGGTTTTACCCAAACCGCCGCTATTTCGCGGTGGTTTTTTAAAAAACTGCCGCTAATCGTCGAAAAAAACTTACACATTTCACGGTGGTTTTTTCATGGCGGTTTTAAAAACCCCCATGAAATACCAGCCCGAATGCTATTTCACGGTGGTTTTAAAAACCGCCGCGAAACACCTGTTTTCCTGTAGTGATCAACCATCAACCTTCCTTCTAACATATTCATGTTGAAAATTCACCACATCATAAATAACTTATTCATTATAGATGGATTCTCATAAATGTTCATATCCATTGACACAAATTCAGAAGTAGTCTTAACCTCACAGATGTTAAAGTTCACATCTTGGTCTAACATCATTAGGATCACACCTGACACCTTCCAGTTAAGTCTCTCACATTCTCTCTTTGAAATTAATTTTAGATTAACCCTTGACAATAGAAACTCTAGATCTCTATGGAATAAATAATCCATAGATTCCATCCTCTAAAATCCAAAATTTGGTCCATTGAACTTTTCCAATCACACATTGACCTCTTCCAACACCGTCCTTCAAAAAACAAAAAAATCCCACCAAAACATAAAGAGTGTAAAAGGGATAAGAAACTTTCATTTTCTAAAAGTATTTTTTTAATATTCCTATGTAACTCAAGTGGTGCTCTAATACCACTTTTTACACTAGAACCATTGATTTGGAATGATTAAACCTTCTGAACCCACAAAGGATAAAATAAGAGATTCGGAAGGTTTCAAATGCATGATGTCATGAATCAGTGTATCTAAACTAAGAAGCCTTACATCCTAGCCAGGAACTATCTACACACAACCTATAAACCCTCACAACATACAAAAAAAACAAAATAAAGCATAATGGAGGAAAAATTATCAATAAAGATCACAAGCTTTTATGTGGTTTATAACAAGTCCTACTCCATGGGAAATAGAACACTTCAATATAAGATAAATAAGAGAATACAATATCTAGATTGAGTTAAAGATGCTCAAATATAGGTTTATTATTTATGATAAATTAAAACATAATTTATAGTCACTCTAAATTACAAGCTAACATAATATTAAATGTGATTATGACATATATAGTGTAGGTGACCCCACCCAACTATTTATAGATGATTTTTACAACAGTCATCTAGTTCAGCCAGTTCTATTATTATCTAATCTTTTTGGGCAACCCTCTACTTAATCATGATCATTGATAACATCCCACTGATCACATTGACCTAGATTCCTCTTCCAACAAATAGTAAATGCATCCATAACTTAACCTCCTTCATTTTCACTTATATAAGTTATTGTCATCACTGCTGGTTTCGAATTGTGAACTGATCTACCACTCTATCCAGCCCCATGTCATACTTTCAAAACTTTATCCCTTCTGTAAGTTACAATAATTATTCAGAAAATGGATTCTCATAATAAACCTAAAAATTCATCCATTGTATATTTTTTATAACATCAGTTGACTATGGATTTTTTTGTTCATGGTTTGGTAATTTACATTTGGACTTACAGTCTATAACATCCCAAACCAGTTAACACACACCGGTGCCCCGATCCTATTAGTCACATTACCTTAGGCACACCTCCACATATTCTAAAGGCTATCAATTAGCAGAAAGGGTCTAATCTCAATAGTGGGGAGACTATACCCTCTTTATCAAAGTAGCTCATTGTTAGAAATAAATAATAATAACCAACATATATATCATAACTAGAAAAATACTGGTATCACAAGATGACCAAAACAAGAAATACAATATCAAAATTGAACAGTATACATGCCATGCTAAAGTATGCTCTAAGTTTCAAAATAAAACCCCAAAAGTAAAGACACTTTCAACTCCCAAGAGTGTCTTAAACCATGAATAATTCCCACATCCATTATTCATCCCAAATCATCCATCTAACATAGGGCATTTTCCCTTATCCTGTCCTATAAATATGAAATCTATTTGGGTACCAATCAGGCAGCCCAAGTAGGGTGTGAGTACAACTCTATAGGCCACCACCAACAATGTCTAAAACAATATCCAGTCTATATCAATGTGTGTGGTTGTATAAAGAATAAAATACAAGAAATAAATTAAATAGTTTACATTTATTCAATTACTCTTTATTTAACCATATAAACCCCTAGGTTCCCTTGGACACTCGAACCTCAATACCTGCTTCAGCCCATGCTGGAGTCTGAACTATCCCCAAGGAATATCATATATATAAATCCCATTTTTACCATTCATCATCTAATTACACATCACAGGAAATTGGATCCATAGTCCAATGCCAACTCATGGGTGAAGAACGTCATGTATAACACCCCATGTGTATTTGGAAGATCATTCCCTATCTCACGCCTCAATGTCACATGGGTATTTGGAGCCACAATCCCTATCTCATAATTGCTATATCATATGGTTATTTGGAGCCTCAATCCCTATCTCACACACATTTAACACATATGAGTATTTAGAGCCTTAGTCCCTATCCCACACACATTTAACACATATGGGTATTTGGAGTCTTAGTCCCTGTCCCAAAAAAAATTAACACATATGGGTATTTGGAGCCTCAATACCTATCCCACACACATTTAACACATATATCATAACATCACAATTTCACATGTGTAACAATATCACATTAATTAATTCATAAATTAATTAAATAAATTCAAAAAATACATAATCACATCAATCCATTAATTAATTCAACAATTAATTAATTACATTAATTCCATTAATCAATTCAATAATTAATTAATCACGACAATCCCTTCAATTAATCCACTAATTAATTAATTACATCGATTCCATTAATTAATTCAACAATTAATTAATCATGTCAATCTCTTCAAATAATTCAACCATTAAGTGATTACATCAATTCCATTAATTAATTAAATAATTAATTAATCGCATAAATCAATTTACTTATCAAAACAATATCCATTAATTAATTAAATAATTAATTAATTAATACCCACAATCCAAATATTCTCAATTTCCCAATTCGTTAATTTAATCTAAAAAATTAATTAATTCAAATTGGGGAACTCAATTTCTAATCATCCAAAATCAATTCTACAATTGCATAAACATAATTAAAATCAAGACTTTAGGATTTGAATAATAGACCACCTACCTCAAAATTTATGAAGAATGCTCACCAACGAAAAACCCCAATTGATGTAAGATGGTCAAATTAACAATAGTAGAAGAGATCTAGACCAAAACCTAAGATCAAGATCAACCCACAAACCCACAACTATCAAAGGTTCCACTGCTTCATTAGAAGAAGGTGGAATAGAAGGGAACCAATGAAAAAAGGGATTACTGGGTATCCAACACCAATCCACATTGATCAAAGATGAAAAAAATTACTCCAAATCCACTAAGAGTTTCCCTAGGGTCAGTGGAGGAAGGATGCATGAAGGAAAAAATAAACCAAAATGAACCACATGGAACTTTTTAATCTACTTCTCAAATAATTACATGGCATGTAATTCCATTACAAATTGTGTAATTATTTTTAATGGTTTATACTGAAAAACTCACCGCCTCAGGTGATTTTATCCAGATTAAACTATTACATGACATGTAATATAATTACACGATGTGTAAATTTTCTGTAGATAGTTTTTCAGCCCAAAAAGATTTCGCATAAAAGATTTGGCCACCTCTATATCCTACCAAATAAAAATCAAACACTTTCCAAACCAAGAACAAAGGAGGAAACTCAAAGGGGACATACCTGGAAAAGAGAACGGGATCTTACAATATCCTCACCCTATAACAGCTCACCTTTGAGTTATACTCCCGAGCATCTATAATACTTCAAGGTAAAAAAACGAGCCACTAAGCACACATATCTGCTTCTCTCTCCCATGTTTCCTCCTAAACATGCCCATATTGCCACAATACTCAAACTATAGGCACGGTATTTCCCTGCAACACTTTATCATTGTGATCTAACACATGTATCAAATGCTCCTCAAAGGACACATCAGTCTCACGATCAAAATCATCTACATCGATCACATGAGAAGGGTCAGGGTGATACTGTCAAAGTTGTGACACATGGAAAACATCATGTATAGCACTGTATCTCTATGGAAGATCCAATCGGTATGACGCTAGTCTGATTCTCTCCATAATATCAAATGGTCCAATGAACCTAGGCACCATCTTACCCTACCTCCATATCCTGTGGTGACCCAATTTAGGTGACACCCAAAGGAATACATGATCGCCCTCTATAAACTCTATGGGTCATCGATTTCTATCTACATATGACTTCTGTCTACTCTGAGTTGTATCCATACACTTCCAAATAAGATGAACCTGCTCCAACATCTCCTGCATGATACTCAGTCCCAACAGCTCTAACTCACCTACCTCTATTAATCATAGAGTTGATCTGCATGGTCTACCATAAAGTGCCTCATATGGTTCCATCTATATCATTTCTTGATAACTGTTGTTATAGGAGAACTCCACTAAAGCTATGTGATTCTCCTAAGACCCACCAAATTCAAGAACACACTCTCGTAGAATATCCTCAAGCACTTGTATAGTATGCTTTGACTGCCCATGTGTTTGTGGGTGGGATATCGTACTTAGTAAAACCTATGTACCAGGCACCTTCTGTAATCCCTTTTAGAATCATGAAGTAAAATGTGAGTCATAATCTAAAATAATAGTCCATGGAACCCCGTACAGACATACTATTTACTAAATATACAAATATCTTAACTACACCATCAATAAAGTCTTTTGTATAGGTAAGAAATGCACTATATTTTTCAAATAGTCCATAATCACCCAAATAGCATAATTATTTTGATGTGTCCTCAAGATAACCACCACAAAATACATAGTAACATCATCCCACTTCCATTCCATAATGGGAAAAGATTGTATCAAACTACTAAGTTATTGATGCTTAGCTTTCACCTGCTGAAAGGTGTAGCATCATGTTAGGAACCCTATTATCTCATTTTTTAAACCCAGCCGCCAAAACTATTTTCATAGGTCATGGTACATTTTGGTCACACCTGGATGCACCACCCACTTCAAGGCATGAAATTAACGCATCAACTACTCCCATATACTCATAGGCACAACAAACCAATCCCTAACATAGATGGTATCATCCTCATATATGGTCCAATTTGAAGGTGAATCCCCACCTTCAAGGATTTCCCTCAAGGATAAACATTATGGATCCTCATACTACATGTCTCTAATCTACCTAAAGAGTGTAGACTCCATTGAAACTAGTACGAGAGTCATCTTATCCTAACTATCCTAAACTATAGCATATATCTTATCCAGTAAGGTCATCATCTTCCACTCAAAACTAGACTCCTGAATTGCATGAGTCTGGGTTTTCCTACTTAGAGCATCAGGGTCATTGTTTCCCTTTCCGAGCATATAGGCTATCTCAGAATAAAATGACTGAATATACTCAACCCAACCCTGTTATTGGAGATTTAGATCTCACTTTTAAAATATATACCTCAAAATCTTGTGATTCGTATACATAATAAACTTTTTTCCCAATAGATAATGTCGCCAACACTTCAAATCATAAACCAATGCAACTAACTTGAGGTTGAGAGTAGGGTAGTTATATTCATATGGACTCAACTACCAAGACCCATAAACCACAACTCAATCTCTCTATATCAACATTGCTTCAAGTATAATCCTAAAAGTGTCACAAAACATCATATACTTCTCACTTGACTCAGGTAGGATCAAGATTGGTGTCTATGTCAAATGATTGTTTATCTCTTATAGTGAATTCTTGCATGCTTCCATCTATTAAAACTTTATCCCCTTATTGGTCAAGCCTGATAATGGCACATCCAATCAGGAAAAGTTCTGTATAAACCTCTGATAATATCCTGCTAACCCCAAAAAGCTACGAATATCAAAAATGTTCTTGGGATTCTCCTAAGATACAACTACCTAAACCTTCTCTGGGTCCACTAATACACCTTCGTATGAGATGATGTGACCCAATAATTGTACTCAATCAATCCAAAACTAACACTTAGATATCTTGGAATATATCTAATGCTTTCTTAGTGTACTTAGGATGATGTTGAGATGTTGGGCATGATCATTGTGAGTCTTAGAGTACAGCAAGATGTCATCCATGAACACAACCACAAACTAATACAGGTACGGATGGAATATTCTATTCATTAAGTCCATAAACACTTCTATATGAGAGGCACCATAAAATAAGGCACTAGATAATGTAGAAGCTACAAGAATATTACCTATCACTATTGATGGTCCAGCCTCGCTATCCACAAGTGTAGGCTGACTGGAATTTAATTGTCCGACCCCTCTTCTCTATTATGTAGTCTGAGTCCCCTGAGTTATGCCACTATGCTGATATGATCACTCTCACCCTAAAGCTCCATGTCCACTACCTCTATTGTTGGGGCTAGTAGAACTCCAACTGTCATATTGATAGGGTGTAGAAGATTTTCTTCCCGCAATCTGGTTCTTTATAACTCCTCCATCACTACCCATCTGTTATGGATTCCTATAGAACCTATGTAGATGTCTCATCCTGCTGTAGGCTCGGAACTCCACTGATGGTTAGGTATAATGTTTATAAAAGTGGCCCAGCCTACCACACTGGTGGTAAAGAACTCGGTTAATATCATGAGTAATTGATCCTTCCCCCTGTACACTCTTCCTACTATCCCCCTGGATAAAATTCTCATAGCGGCGCTTCCTTACCTCAGAATACATACCTCTTGATCATCCAACATCAACCATTTTTCTTTAACTAGAATCCTCCTTTAGGTTTCCCTCATGTATGAGAGCTTGATCCACTACCTCAATAAACTTATTTAATCAAAAGAGGTTAAATTGGGACTTAATCTCACATTTAAGATCATCTTAAAAATGTATTGTTGTATATATCTCATCCCATGTCAGCACTGGAGTAAAGCACTATAAGTCTATAAAGCAACCAGTATAGTCCATCATGGACATGGTCCCCTGAGTTAACCGCATGAACTTAGTTTCTCTCTCTTATCTCATTGTATCTAGATAAAAGTGTTCTAGGAACTTCTTCAAAAAAATCCTTCCAATCCATCCTGTCTAGATACCCTATCTGGGCGTGAGCATCCCACCAATGCTTCACTAGTCCTCGCAACATGTAAGCATCCAACTTGACCCTCTTCTCAGCAGGAGTCTCTAAATGTTCAAGTATAGTCTAGATGGACTCAGTCCAAAACTCTATCGCATCAGGTCCACCCTATATAGTAAAATTTGGAGGGTGTTGTAACTAAAAATCCTTCATGAGATTGGACATGATTTTCACAACCTTACCTGGGTCACTTTCCATAAACCACATGAAGTGAGAACAGTTCTCTTAAAACTTCTCTCTGACTTCCTCACCTGGCACTATTGGTTCCTTAGGTTCCACTACTGGTATATCAAATCCAAACATATCCTCCTATTTTCCTCTCAATATAAATCATCATGGAGGAATATTTATATAATTCCAAACACACACATTAGGAAACATAACACAATAGTAAAACATTTATGGGAAATCACAATAATCCATAATAATTCATTTCCCTCTTTCCCTGCCATATGATCATAATCAAGGTGTTATCACTACCCTTAACCATCCTACATTTAGTTCATGGTTAACAAATAGTAAACTCATTATCATTACTAAAGTTCCACATTAGACACCCATTTATTTATCTTTTTACATAATTTTATAATTTTTAATTTCATATTAGGCACCATTTTTCGTTCAATTTCACAAACAAGGAAAAACAGTTCAAGTTCAACA
The DNA here is from genome assembly GCA_963277665.1 of Viscum album. Classification (NCBI taxonomy): domain Eukaryota; kingdom Viridiplantae; phylum Streptophyta; class Magnoliopsida; order Santalales; family Viscaceae; genus Viscum; species Viscum album. Next base: position 748,653,585 of record OY728132.1, on the reverse strand, counting down.
ACTTACCCAAAACCCATTTTTCATGCATACCTAAGATGATGCATGTCACAAAATAATTTTGAGTACCTAGAATGATGCATGAAAAATCAACTCTTATGCCATACTGAGCCATAATTAAAATCCCAAAAAATCTTAGAAATAATATTCAAATCACACAACAAGTTCATCACCCAAGGTGAAATAGCATCAACTTTAACAACACATATCAACAACAACAATCCCACCTTGGGTACTTGGTTTTTACCCTCATGCATGGGGTAGCTACTCCCATTCATGGGCTCTTAATCAAGACCCAACTCGTCATATTATCTTGTATACCTTTCCTAAATAGTAAGAAAAAATAAAAAAGAAAATAAAACTACCTTTTGATACCACTTTGTAAAGTCCCAACCCAGGTGCCACATATCGGTGCCCCAAGCTTATCGGTCACATGACCTCAAGTGTGACTCCATGTATGCTAGAGGTTTCCGACTAGAATCGAGGGTCTAATGTTGATAGTTGGGAAACTATAACCTCTTTTTAAAAGTATCTCAACCTAGGAAATAAAAAAAATCAGCTGATATAACATAACTAGAAAAATATCAGTATCACAAGATGACCAAAACTGGAAATATAGTATCAAAACTAAACCATAGACATGTCGTGCTAAAGTACGTGCCAAGTGTCAAAATGAAACCCCAAAAGTAAAGACACTTTCAACTCCTAATCAGGTCCAAAACCAAGTCTAGTTTCCTCATCCATGCTTCATCCCAAATCATTCATCTAACATAGGGCTTTTTCCCTTATCATGTCCTAAAAACATGAAATCTATTTGGGTAACAATCAGGCAGCCCAAGTAGGGTGTGAGTACAACTCAATAGGCCACCACTAATGGTTTCTAAAATAATATCTAGTCTATATTAGTATAAATAGTTGTATAAATAATAAAATATAAGCAATAAATTAAACATTTTACATTTATTCAATTATTATTTATTTAACCACATAAACCCTCGGGTTCCCTAGGAAACCCAAACCTCAATACCTACTTCGGCCCATTCCAAAGTCTAAACTATCCTCATGGAATATCATATATATAAATTCCATTGTTATCATTCATCATATAATTTCACATCACATCCAATTGTAACCATAGTCTAATGCCAACTCATAGGCAAATAATGTCATGTCTAACACCCTGTGGGTATTTGGGGCCTCAGTCCCTATCCCACACCTCAATGTCACATGTGTATTTGGATCCCCAGTCTCTACCTCAAACTCGCTATCTCATATGGGTATTCGGAGCCTCAATATCTTTTCCACACAAATTTAACCCATATGGGTATTTTTAGCCCCATTCCTTATCCCACACCATTTAACACATATAGGTATTTGGAGCATCAGTCCCTCTCCCGCACAGATTTAACACGTATGGTTATTTTGAGCCTCAGTCCCTATCCCAAGCACATTTAACACATATATCACAATATCCCAATTTCATATGTGTCATTATACCACATTAATTAATTCATCAATTAATTAATCAAATTTAACAATTGCATAATCACATCAATCCATTAATTAATTCAATAATTAATCAATCACATCAATTTTATTAATTAATTCAACAATTAATTAATCATAGAAATCCCTTCAATTAATCCATCTATTAATTGATTACATCAATTCCATTAATTAATTAAATAATTAATTAATCATGTTAATCCCTTAAATTTATTCAACCATTATTTGATTACATCAATTCCATTAATTAATTCAACAATTAATTAATCACATCAATAAATTTCTCAGTCACAATAATATCCCTTAATTAATTCAACAAATAATTAATCAATACCCACAATAATAATATTCCCAAATTCATAATTCCTTAATTAATTAATCTACCAAATTAATTAATTAAAATTTGATAACTCAATTACTAATCATCCAAAATCAATTTTAAAATTACATACACATAATCAAAATCAAGACTTTGGGATTTGAATAATAGACCACCTACCTCAAAATTTATAAAGAACACTTGCCAATGGAAAACCCTAATTGATGTAAGACGGTCAAATAAACAATGGCAGAAGAGATCTAGACCAAAAACTAGGATCAATATTAACCCTCAAACCCACAACCATCAAAGGTTCCACTAGTTCATCAGAAGAAGGAGGAATGGAAGGGAACCAAAGAAAAAAGGTCTTACCAGATATCCAGTACTAATCTGCAATGATCAGAGATGAATAAATCACTCCAAATCCACTAAGAGTTGACCTAGGGTCAGAGGAGGAAGGCTTCACAAAGGAAAAAATAAACCAAAATGAACCAAATGACACTTTTTAATCTTCTTCTCAAAGAATTACATGGAATGTAATTCTATTACACATTGTATAATTATTTTTAATGGTTTATGGAAAAAAAACCTGTCACCTCGAGTGATTTTATCCCAATTAAACTATTACATGATGTGTTATATCATTACTCGATGTGTAAATTTTCTTCAGACATTTTTTCAACCTAAAAGGATTTTTCATGAAATATTTGGCCACCTCCAAAGCCTTCTAAACCAAAATCAAACACTTTCCAAACCTAGAACAAAAGAGGAAACTCATAAGGGATGTACCTAGAAATAGAATGAGCTCTTACATAGTCTTTAATTTTTCTATTCATGGGTTAATACCTCATATTTGTGGGATTTACATCCTCGATGCTAGTTTTCAATCTGTGTCCTATTAGAGGTGGACATTAGGGGATACACTTGGTTTTTTCGATGACCCAAGTGAGGTTCCAATGGAATTGATTCATTACACAAGTCAATACTTTGTACAATTATGACTCATCACTCGATACTAGTACTTTGAATTTTGAAAACGTATAATGGTTGTAGAAGACAATAAGAAAATTGTAGAAATTAAGAATTGAATTTGTTTCATATAGAAATAGATATATTCCTTCAAATAAGATATATTATCCTTTATGATTGGGTAAATACTTATCCTAGAAGGGTTTCATTGATGTGACAAAGTGAAAAATGTGACATTATAGGACTAATTTTCACAATCCCATGCTCACACTTGACTCGGATAATTATTTCATTTTAAAATGGTAATAAATTGAGCCCCTTCACTTTTTCATGTGAGAATTCTAACTCTCATCTCCTTTTATTATCCCTTTAAAATAAATCAAAATTAATATTTTAAAAATAAAATTAATGATGAATATTATCAATATTATTTATAAATTCCTCTGTATGGGGTTTTTGGGAAGTTGGGGTTTCTCTCTTGTTCGATCGGGGGTTCGATGCCCACTATCATCCATACAAATCATAATTACACCCTGTCAGGACTTATACATCTAGGTTGTTGGGGATTAAGAGTGAGGTAGTTTTACCCAGTTCACTTGCACTATCAAAGGTGAGACTAAGTGCTTCTTGCGAAGCTGAGGGGATACTCAATTGGAAACCAATGCGTATAATAAGGGGTTGAGGTTTGTGTAATATATATATATATATATATAGTTTATAAATATTATTAATATATTTTTTAATAAAAATTTAATTTCAAGGTAGGACAACTTATCATAGTTGGTTGGGAAAGGGGGTCAACATCACCTCTATTTTAGCTCCTCATGTTAGCCAAACAATTCCAACCATATGCCGCTTTTTCAATAAATTTAATAATTCCACTAAAATAACTACACTACCCTCACGCCCCATGCACTACATCCACAACCCCTAAAAATTTTTATTATATCTCCTCTATTCAACCTTTATTTTCCCCCATTAATAAACTTTTTTCAAATATATTATCTTTAAATGATATTGAAATTTCAATTTTTCAGTGTCAATGTGATCATGGAATCGATATTAATAATTCTAGATCCATATATGATATGTTATTTTAAACTTTAATTTTTTTTCATATATAGGTGTGGATTTTCACTGCAAATTTAGAATGTATTTTTTAAAACTCTTACTAGGTATTTTGTATGCAGAAAAAATATACTAAAAAATACACATAGATACAAATATTTAAGAATTATTGAGTATAAATATGTGTGTGTGTATACACATTCATTTATGGGTATATATATATATATATATTAATATAATTACATACATATGTATTAATGTAATTATTTGAAAATATATATATAAGTATATACAACTATATGTATGTATATGCATGCATCAATGCATATATATAATTATTTACAGGTATATTTTAATAGAACTATATACACACATACATACATACATCACATAGAAATATGTATATATACAAAAACATATATATAATTATACATATAGCGTAAATTTTACACTATAAAATTTATGGTGTATGTTTTTGTATATTTTTTATATACTAATTAAGTTTTGTATACCTACATATGGATAAATATATCTAAAAATTATTGATCGCACACATATATATAAAATCAATGAATATATATATGTATACATACATACATAAATTTATATATATATATATATATATAATTATTTTTACATAAGTATGTGTAGACAATATAAATATGTTGTGAAAAACGACACTCCAAATCATGTGATAGAAATTTATGTGTATTTTTTTGTATACATTTCATATACCAATTAAATTGTTTATACTTGCATATAGATAATGATATAAAAAATTTAATGAGTATACAGACATTTTAAAAACTATATATATTTATATATAAAAATATAAAAAAATAATGAGTGTTTACATATATATATATATGAATGTGTTAAGTATATGTCCATATACATACTTGCATACATTCTAGTATATATATACACACACACACACATATACACACATTTATACATAAAAATTAATATAATTACATATGTACTTACTTAAATAAGGATATTTAAATATAATTACATGCATACATAAATCTATACTAATATAAGCACGTAAATATACCCAAACGGTTCAATCATGGACTTGGAGACCCAAATCCAGGACCTAAAAAATTATTAATAAAAAAGAAACATACAAGGGAAATGAAAAATAATCAGTAAAAAGTACCCAAACACACACCCACAGTGCCCAACTCCACACCCAAAGTCCAAGAAAGGTACCTGTGGTTAGTTCAAGATAAAACATATGAAAGCCTTATTGGAGGTTTTTTGTATATATGGGTTTTAATTTTTTTTATTGAAAAGGGATAGGGTTTGAAATATTTTTAAAAATGGGTCTCCAGATGCGTGAATGGGGTTCACGAATCCTTCATCCCATCTTCGAAGGATGCGTGAACCCCGTTCACACATCCTACAGAAAGGTTAAAAAAATCATCATTTATTTATAAGCAAAAATTTCTTATGTATTTGATTAATTCAATTACAACCCCTTTCTATTCAGTATTTTTTTGTTAATAAAGAAAGAGAGATTTAGAAAAACATTTATATTTCTATAACATGATATTCCTAATTGTTATATAGCAATTATATTTGATTCTAATTGATATATTAATTCTTGTATTAATTTAATATTTCTTGATTTACCTCCCCCTAAAGAGAAACACTCATAAACATCAGTTTTGAAATCTTATATAACTTCACCAAGGATGATCTTCTTCAATAATTATTCTTACATATGCTAACACACTCTCAGCCCTCTTAAGGATTGTTTCTTATTTTATAATAATATGAAATAAATATTTTTCATAATGTCCATAATTTTATCACATGATGGAGGTATTTTAATAGTAAAATCCTCCAATGAAGATTGTGTACCAGTAAAACATGTGTCATTTTATAAAGTTTGAATATGTATTTTCTCAAAATTGGCCAAATGAACATCTAATTCCGTACATCTCATATTGTGTTTTTTTATCTTCAATCATAATAATCTACTCTTCATGATTATTCATTATTCATTGAAATTCTTCTTCATGAAATTTGTTTTTTTTAAACAAAGAATCATGTTCCATGATTTTAGGATTAAAATCATTGAGATCAATAATATTTTTCAAGATTTCTTGATGTTCGCAGATCTTTTCATCCAGAGTATTAATATTTATTAATGATTACCAAATAGAAATTATTAATTTTGGAAGATAATTTGATGACAGTAAGACACTTATTAAAAAAATTAGAACTCTATAAATGATAATAGTAATCCACATACATAATGTATCATAAATCAAAAATCAACCTAATCTATGCCTCTAGCGTGGATGCTCCTATATCCCCCATCCAGGTGTATACTGAACACTTCCATGTCGGGTCCATCTCTATCTTCTCTATAGCGTACGTTTCACATCATCCTCAACAGCCACCCCCACATCCTCCTGCGTGACTGGCGGTGGATGTACAATCTCACAGTCTGTACCCTGTCCTATATCTAATGATAGTGGAGGCTAGTTGGAAATTTCACCAACATGGAAAGAATATGGATTTTGTGCTAAGGATGTCTGTAATAAAGAACCAAGCTTAACCCAATCAACTTTTGTATCTACCTGTGGCTGAGCCTGAGAAGCTAGAGGAGCATATGACTGATCATGTGGAACACCCTACTCCTGTGGAACAGCAGCATCTGACTGATCAATCTGAACATCCTCCTCCTATGGAACAACAAGATCTATAACAGGTTCGTCACCCCCTAGTACATCTATATGAGCCTCAGAAGGCTCCGCAGCCTCCTCAACATGTGGTGGATCAAAGAAAATTCCATGATAAATCTCATCCATTGAAGTAATAAATTGTGATACAAGGGTGTGAAAATATGCTGGGTCAAATACGGTGTTCTCTACTGGATAAGACATGTGTATTATATGATAGATATGAGAATCCTATGAAAAAAAATTATGTTGTTGAGTAATATGAATAAAAATTCCACTGAATTGTGGAAGGAACTATGTATTCCAAATCATGAAAGCCTCATCCATGTCATGTTAGAAATGTGACTGGGTACCTTTAGTACCAAGCTGTGTAATCCATATGATCCACCAAATGAAAACGCAATGTCCCCGCCCCTCGCAACTAGAAGTCCTATCATCTATCCCATAAATCAATATATCTGGCGTGGTATCTCCTCCAATCAAAATATCTCTTCCCTGACATCTTCAGGGAATGCAGTGAATCTAACTAACTGGGCGGGTCGGGAACAGGATAAAATAATCTGAACTGCCTCATAACTCTGTCGTTCTGATGCCACTCGACTATATGAAATTGAATCAATGGAACCCTACATGAGCCGATAGTAAGTATTGTCGTATAGTACAGTGGAAGACTCTGGATAATAGCATTTGTATATGGAATCCATAAAATCTGAAAGAAAAAATAAATAATCAATTAATAAATTAATAAATGTATAGTAAAGAATAAATATTTAACAATATAAATAATAATCACTTACATCGTGTGGTTGAATGTTGTCCAACATAAGTCTGTAGGTGTGGATGTCGTGTTTGGGGGAATCTGAATGTCGATGTGCCTGATTCCACCTGTAGATAATATTGTTATATTTACATTTCATAATAGAAATTTATATAATTAAGTTAGACAATATAAGTAAGGAATAACATACCAATGTCCACGCAAAGCCTCTACTACAATATCTACTAGTAATGGCACACGAGCATGTGGATCTAAACGAGGGATGTGCTCCCATACCCACATATGTAGAAGAACCATGCATCTCGTGATCTATATCTTATCGATGCGACATTCACTACATAACGCCCTGTATGTATATTATAGACAAGAAGACCCCCAGCTATATCAGCTGGCCTCATCCAAATCCTCCAAAAAAGATAAATACATCAAATGTACAAAAGTAGTGGAGTGATCAACAAAAATCATGCCATTGATCAGCCTCAAAATATATACACGTGCAAATCGCAGCACAATGATCTCATCAGCATCCTCTACTAACTGTGTGAAGTGCTGGTCTAACCAAGGCATGCATAATCGACCACCAATGATGGTTCTTCCATCATCAGGGACCTCTATGCCCAGTATTCTATGAACAAGCTCTGGTAAATCTGCTCCAACTCAGCCAGTCAGAGCCGCACCATCGATGGGGAGGCCCAACATAATGGCCACATCCTGCAAGGTAATAGTCATATCCCCCTCCCTAAAATGGAATATATGTGACTCTGGCCTCTATCTCTCTACAATCACAGCAATGAGCTGATGATCGAGAAAGGTGAAGTCTCACATCGCTACGCCATAGAATCCAGCACGATGAAGATGAGGGGTGATAGCGGGAGGTGGTGCGGTATGATAGAAATGGTGAGATCTGTGTACACTCAATGGAGGAACTGGACATCCCTCTAAAATTAGTCATGATACATGAGTAGCCTGAGATGTGAGTAATGGAAAATTTTTCATCTACACAAATTATATCATCGTTACTTTATTATAGTGAATTAAATAAAAAAAATAAACTATTATTTAAATAAATCTAGAACAATGAAATGAAAAATGATTTTGTTAATATTTTTTATTTATACTTGATTTGTTGTGTGTGGATTAGTGTTTGTATTACTTGACCAATCCCCTCAAAAATTAAGCACCCTATTACCTAATTTTGAGATTCAATATTTATGAGGTCTGCATTAATTAAAACCTATAGAGGTCTTCTAAGCATTGCATGTGGGATTCCATGAGATAGTTCTTTTGTGTGGCCCATAAGATACTTGAATTCATACGGATGATAATAATATGGATGGTATCAGTGATATGTCATTTTTCTCATATAATCTCAAGGTAGTATGCATTGGTGCATGTCGTATGATAGGTTCAATAAAAAAAATTCAACTGTTATTTAAATAAATCTAGAATAATCAAATGAAAAATTATTGTGTTAATATTTTCTATTTATACTTCATTTTTTGTGTGTGGATTATTATCTTTGTTACATGTGGAAGCATGATATATTCATTTTCTTTCTATGTTGTTTTTTTTGAATATTTTTAGTATCACAAAATTCTTTATTAGAGAATCAAAAAACGAGACAAACCAAAATTGAAACATGTTAGAAATAGATAAAGTCAAAAAATAAAAGGATTCAATATTGAAACTTCCACATAAAAATCAAAATATACATATTTGTGATACAATACACAAAATCGATCATGGATGATGAGGTTTTGAGCTCTGTGTTTCCAATTAGGGATATCTCTTATGAGTATGTCCTTCTGCATGAAAAATATTGCATCATATTCTCCCTCCTCGTTGTTGAGGCCAATCCATTTCATTTTTAATTCGACTTGATTTTGGTCTTCCTTAGGGCCATAACCTAGTAGTATGAAGCCAATAATTTAAAAAACGACAGACATTGAAAAAATCATAAATGAAAATAGGATCAGATTATGAAACCTGGAAATATCAGGGATAATGGTCGGCTGACCAACAGGCAATGAGATAGAATGAAAGTCACCAAAAGGCATCCAAGATGCACTATAATAGTTAAACAAAGTGCTCATGTGATACATTGGGTCAACATATGGCTCCCATGATATATTTACTGAAGCACAAGATGCGATAACATGTGCACATGGATATCTAAATGCCTGAAAGTTTTTGCAATCATAGTATCTATTATCTAACATCACTACAAACAGTAGACCACTAGTGAATGTAGCCCGATCGTAGCACAGTATTACCTAAAAGCTCATATTTTCCCTGTCAAATGCTAGAATAGTCCATCTTGAAGCCTCATTCAGTATCGAATCAATATCACTTTGGAAATGCTGCGTAAAACGCATTCCGTTTTCCATCCTGTGATAGTCCTTTTGGGACCTGTCAATAAAGTAGTGAACACATCTATAAAATGTCTCTTGCACTAACCCTATGATCGGAAGTTTTCACACACCCTTGAGGACCCCATTTATGCACTCCACTATATTAGTGGTCATATGTCCATATCTTCTGCCACCATCATATGCTAATGACCATTTTTCCTTTGAAATCTGCATCATATATTCATAAACATCTTCATTAGCAGTTCAGATCTCTTTAAGGTGTCGATCAAACCTTTTTTGTTGGGGATAATATGCTGAAACCATAAGAGAATAGTATATTAAAATTGAGAATAAATTTTGTTTTAAAAAAATAAGTTTAGAAAAAAATACCCAACTTGAGGATCGCCTTCTTTATGGAATCATCTCTGAAATGATTATGCACATTACTTGAAATATTTCTAATGCAATAACGATGATAAGCATTTGTCTCAGTCCATGAAACCCCATCACTAACCACAACCTCTATAATCGCTCGATGGTGATCAGATATCAGACACACGCCATGGTTTTGTGTGACATGAACACATACACATGCCAAAAACCAACTCCAACATTCAAAATTCTCCTTTTCAACAATAACAAAAGCAAGTGGAAGACGAGCACGATTACCATCCTGTGTGGTATCAATGAGTAGAACACCTGTATACTTGCAATACAGGAAAGTACCATTGACTTGAATAAATTGTTTACAATAGGGAAAGGTAGCAATGCATTGCCTAAATTCCCAAAAACCCCTATTGAACTTCACCTTTGTTTGATCAACTCGGTGATTGGGGGATACATACTCAACAGTGTCCAACTGATAAAAAATCTGATTGTTGAGAGATAAAAATTCCATAAGTTGTGGCAACATAGCATAAGATTCATCCCAATCACCATACACTTTTACAATTGCCTTATTTTTTTCATTCCATGCTTTGGTATATGATATCTTTAGTTATACAACTGTTGAATTATTTCTTGAACAAGGGAAATGGGAACATCCTGACATGTTCGTATCATCTCATAAATAACATTTTATATAAACTCTGAATCAAGGGAAGAGTGATCCTGTGACAAGATTGGATGCACACAAGTGCGTGGCCCTTCTAATTTGGTTATCCTCCAAGATGCAAAAAAATATCAAATATTGCCCTTAATCGAAATTTACATTCTAGCCCATATTTTTCACAATGAATGATATATTTTTTCTTCTTTGACTCATCAACCACAAATGTGAAATGTCTCTCAATGTGGTATTTATTTATCATATTTTTCATGACCAATTTACTTTCAAACTCCTGCCTGATATAGATGGCGTTATCATTTGATGCAAACTTATTCCCTATAATTCCAGGGAATTCAGAATCTGATGTAATAACATCCCAATCAAAATGTTGTTCACGAGACATTCCTTTAACTAAGGAAGTCAATACTGAAGGATGATTACCACTAACCGGTGGATGTAGTGGATGTATTTCTCTCAAAGAAACCTCAGAAGGTTCATTGCCCACATCACCCTCACCCACATCTCTCAAAGGAACCTTAGAAGGTTCATTCCCCACATCACCCTCACCCACATCATCTCCTAATGGCTCCCTAGATTATTCTTCCTCAGATAAACTTTAATTCACTATATTATCACACAAATGTATGTCATCTACATTTCCTTATAAATTTTGATTATCTTCTTCATAATTTTCTTCTATTACTAGAGTCAAATGAGAAGGAGGCAATGAAAAAGACCGATGTGAAGGACCAACTTGTACAGAGCTCACAAAACATGGTTTTTTAGTATTCAGTTTCACCACATCTATATGATAAATCACCACATACAACTCTATCAAACCAATAGCACACTATTGTCTAAATAAGGAAGATGCATCCATCCAATCATCATTATTGACCAAAGGGTACTCGGTGTGCCATAAAAGTTCGGGATAGTGTAGATGTTGATATGTGATTGAAGAAATGGATTGATCAAACCTCAATTTTAACCAATTATAAATCTTATTGCGAACTGCATTCAATGTCATACAACCATGAATATTTACCACTCTAACAGGTGGCACACTATAGCTAAATCCCTGCTCCATATAAATGGTCTCACCGTTGCAATATATTTGCGTAGACATTACTGCCTATAAAAAATAATTAATAAACTATTATATACTACATCAATATCTTACATTATTTAATATAAAATTATATATTTTAATTAGTTACAAATAATTAATCATGACATGATCTTGAGACTTATGATTAGTTTATCATTATTTGATAAACTAACCAAAACCTATGGGTAGACTCATGGAGTCTCTATTATCAAATATTTTAGTAACTGTTAGTCTCCTTTCAAAAAGCAACGCCTCATGTCGAACTCTTGTTCTCGAATTCCTCTTTGGGGACACCTCTCCGGGGACGCCTCTTCAGGGACACCTCTTGTTGATTGCCTTTTAATTACAAATTTACTCACATGCATGTGAGGGGGTATAGAGGTATGAAATACATAACTTTTTTTAATCAGACACGCAGGTCCTTACATACTTAGTCATAGATGACTCACATGTCATCAATATAGAAAAATAAATGCAATTATTACAAATTTAATAACCACATTCACAAAATAAGACATGCAATTTCAATTATGCATCGGTCGGTCATCTCAAGATCAGTCATCACACAACTTACCATGTTTTTGGGTATACTTATTATATCTATTACTATATGAAATACATATTAAATATCTACACCTCTTTTTATATTTAATAATTTTAATTATAACTAGTATAATTTAAAAAAATTATTTATACAAAACTGTTTTTATACCATTAACAGAAAAAGTTTTCTATATATTTTTTAATAAATTTAAATATTATAAATATAACTAATATATTATTCACAAATTATATTACTAGTGTATAAAATATTATAATTTAAATTAATATTACTTTAAAAATAACATTTTTTATAACATATTTAATTTTCATAAACATTCAATATAAATTCATACAACATTTTAGACATGACATAATTAATTTTCCTAAACATTCAATATGAATTCATACAACAAACACATCATTCATAAATTAAATCATACAAAAGAAACTAATTTATAAATCAATACATATGAAATAAATAAACCATACACACAAACACTAGTTTCTAAATATCATAAATCAAATAAATAAATCATACAAATGAAATAAATAAACACAATTAAACAATTGAAATTTTAAATATAAATTTTACCTTATTAAAAGTAGCAAAAATTTGTTGAGAAAGAAATTTTATAGGGCTTCATAGAAAAATACATAGGGGAAGAATAAATTTGGGAGGGAGACCCCCTTTTATAGATTTTCTCGGCCAGATGTGTGAACCCCATTCACGCATCTCTCCACACCGAAGATGTGTGAATGGGGTTCGCGCATCTGGAGACCCATTTTTAAAAATATTTCAAACCCTATCCCTTTTCAATAAAAAAATTTTAAAACCCATATATACAAAAAACTCCCTTAATGGCCTATTGATCACATATGTCCTAAATATCTCCATCAAATAGCCTAACATCACCAACCACATCCCGCTTCATAATCCATCAAGGACCCACATCACATGCTCCAAAAAATTATAGCACCTAGACTCGCACATGTCACTAGCTGCCAGTCACCTCATCCCTTTCCCTGGTATCTCACCAGCTTGTGCCCCTGAAGTCATCATAGTCCCTGAGGTTGTCACAATAATTCATCACCATTTCCATCTTTCACCCTTGCATCGAGGTTGTCTCCAGGTAGTCACCATCATCCAGTTTTCTATAACACAAGATCATTTGCACCATCGTCTGCAGTACCCTCAATGCCAACCTATATATGATCCCCTGCCCCATCGATGGGTGGGGATCCATCCCCCTCCAACCTCATTTTATGACGGGATCCCTTCTAAAAACCTCCATCGACCGCCATCAAGATCTCACACCAACACAAAAAATCAATGATCTGTAACATATTTCAACCCTACCATCAATGTGAGTTGCCTACCCCACTGTCCCATCATCAGAAATATTGAACCTCCATCGCCATGGATCTCTAGTGATCTACCCAGATCTACATAATCCTTGAGCTTCACTTTCCATCATCTCCATACCGAACCTAAGTATGCTATGGGCACCCCGCCATCATCCTGAGATTCATCACACCGTCACTTATCGATCATTCATCGTTCTGTTGCGACGCCCCTATGTTGTTCTCAAGCTTCACTCGATGTTACCTTTTTTCATCATCCCTGATATTTTCTCAATATAATATCTTGACTGGATCAGAGTCCTATGTTGTTTCCTGAATGATTAGATCTAATCTCCCTGTCCATTTCTTCAACATCTTCAGCTTGAAGACAGAGTCCACGTGCTGCAAACATCTCAAAATGACCAATAATGACATCAAAGTTCTTGTTTGGGTTGCCGAAGAAATATCAAATGAGATAAAGAGAGAGAGGATCTTCCTATAAGCACATAAATATATATTAGTAAAATTATATGCAAATAAAATTAATGTAATTGTTTGAAAATATAAGTACATGCATGAATATGTACATACATATATAGGTAGATACAAATATAAATATTTATAATCATTTTTTAATACATGTACATGCATGAGTCTAAAATATTATTGTATGTGCACACATACATATACATACAATAATACATACATATAAATTTAAGAACATGTATACATACATACATATATATTAATGTAATTATTTATGTATATATATAAATATAAGTATATACAAAATTGTGTATACATTCATGAATACATATATAAAAGTATATAAAAATATATAAATTTATAATTATATTTCAAAAAAATTACATAAATACATTTATATGTTATTATATCTAAAATTTCAACTAAAAATCTCTAGTGTAAATTTTACACAAGAGATTTCCAGTGTAATTTTTACACTAGAGATTTTTAATTATAAATCTACATAGTTACATGAAAATATAAGTATATATGTGAATAATTACATAAATATATATAAATGTTGAGGAACCCTAGACCTGCACTCCTGGGTCTGGTGCTAGAAAAACATACTTTACACATAGACTTTGACACCATGTGAGATGATCCAAGTTAAACATGATTTATTTCACATCATTTCCATGAGATAAACAATACCTCTCACAATAATCTCATAATCCCAAGAATTAAAAGTTTAATTTCTTTGAGGACTAGCTATACAAGAAACTTATTTTACAACACTAGTAAAAATTTCTCCATAATTGAGACACACTATACTCCCTTCTATAATTATCATAAGTTATACTCATCTTCATAATATGGGGAATGAAAACATAAGAAAATGGTGAGATCAAATGTTCAGTATGGAAAAATCTCATAAACATGTCATCAAGGGGTTAGATCATAAGCATATGTGAAAAAAACAATCAGGAGATAAATTTCTTATTAAAAAGAACATGGAACAATATGATTTACCCATAAATCATGATAACACGATGCATGATCTCAAATGAGAAAACATATATCATGGAATAAGGGTATGAAAACATGTGATAATAAACATGATTAATAGAGAATAATAATAGGCATAAAGAAGTATAGTGTTGTGTAAATGTAGAATGTCAATAAACCATGGCACGCCAATAAGTATAGGGAATTATTACATAGTGGCTTAGGCATCAAAAACCTACAGTCCATTAGCGATTTAGGATTCATAGACCTACGGTCCATTAGTGACTTAGGTTTCACAAACCTAAAGTCTATTGGTGGATTAGGTTTCACAAACCTAGGGTTAATTAGTATATCATGATATTTTGAACCTCAACTAATGCATTGGATGGTGATATAGGACCCCAACCATCAGATGTTATTAGTTTCGATTGTTTGTTTATTACTAGTTTTTTAATAGTGGTATAACGACCCATACTTTACATACATTGTTATTACTTCAGAATTTAAGCATACTTATTACAACATATAACAAAACCATGAAAGGACTGTATAGGTATAGTGTCTTTAGAAAATGGGAAACATAAACAACTGGTTCATAAAGCAGCTACATTGTCTCCCATTTATTTCATCATATTTAGAGTCCCTTTTAGAATATCTTACTTAATACCCTTCTTCCTGACCAGGGGAAAAGAAAACATACAAAAGAGTGAGCTCAAATGCTCAGTATGGGTAAACAAAGGAAATATCAATCATATCATATTCATAAGAACATAACATTTTGAAAATCTTATCCTACAAAAGAGATCATAATATCATGACATGGGATCAATCATAATAGTGAAATGTAATCCCAATAATCATAAGTTAAAACATAAAACTTTGTTTCATACACACATAATCATATAGAATTATTTCTTATTAGTCAAGACTCATTACCAAGACTATCCTAGTGGACAAAGTCCATTTCTGAACTGAGTTCACTCCTCGTTTTAGTCCTGTATCCCTGAACTGAATTAACCTGTCGTTCCAGCCATGTATATATCATGAGATATAAATCTTTACCCAATGCACTGGAGGGAGATATAGGTCTCACCCATCTCATAATGAAACCATTATTATGTGTGCAACAAAATCATAAATCATATATCATAGCATAACCAATGTAATAAAAATGGGATTCTTAAACATCATGCCATCACAACATAATCCATATAAGATAAAAGGACTTCATAAAAATAATTCCATCATAAAATAATCAAATAAATGTAATAATAGGGATAGAAACATAACCCTATATTATCTTAGATGGAAAATAATTTTGATAAAACATTTGAACTCCATTCTTGAGTAAAATATCCTTTTTGCTTCAAAAACATTTTTCCTTTATTAAAATGTCATACAATTTTAAAATAAAAGAATTTAATTAAAAATAAACTTGAAAATTTGTAAAGGAATCTTCATTGAAATATTATTCTATGAAATCATAAAAATCCATTCATGTCGTATAAGTTAAAAAAATATTCTTCTCGTACTTCGGCCGGAAAAGTCAAAAAGCACCTCGTACTAAAAACAACAAAAGATTCCTTTAATATCTTTTACAAAAAAACTCACCAATGGGTAAAATTGGATTTTAAAAATTTATGAGGATATAAATAATATTACATATTGATGAAACATGTATGTGGATGATAAATATTCCCCAGTAAATTCTGAAGTATAAACAATCTCGGATAAAAATGAGATTGCAACATTTTCTCTTACCTTAGGTCCAATATGCTTCGTACATATCTGAACCTCCTGTATAATGATTTAAATAATGTCATTGACTTATTACCTAATCATATTCATTGTTATGATATCATATATGGTCATATTCTTATCTTTTTATTAGTAATATTTCACTGCTACTTGTTATTTGGGTGTTCATTGCTTTATGTTCTTATGCGTGTTTTGTCGAATAAATTCTTATTATTATTTTTATGTTATAGATACATAACTTAAAGAATGGTATTAGTATAATATATGTCATATTTATTCATTCAATTCATTTATATAATCATTATTCAATAAAGATCATGTAAAATGAGTCGCATCACATCATGGAGATGGTAGGTCGTATGTACGCACGAGCGATGATATCATTCCCATAATTATTGAATGGTATTGGAGTGGATGATGGAATGTCTCAGAATTATTATAATTTTATAATAACCATATATAGTTATTATTTACACCATTATACCCATCCATGTAAGGTGGTGTTGGAAAAACAGATTACACCACAGCGTGGAGACGGTATTCCGTACGTACACACGCGTGGTGATTTTGTTTTTCGTAGGATGGATAGAAGGTAAAATAGGTTTGTTTAATATTTATAATAACATACTAGTATATGAGTGATACTGATTTTATTACTTTATAATGAAACATATAAAGAAGAAGAAGTAGAAGAAGAAATAAATTGGAAAGGATCGGTAAAGGATATTACCTTGACGCGCCTCTTCCTAACCTCCTCTTAGGGCACTAAAGTTGGTCTTAGAAGAAGACCAGAACCTCTACTATATTTCTAGGGATTTTGATAAGGGAAATGGTCATGGTTTTTCCGAGCTTGAAGGCTCAAAATTGTGTGAGAAGGAGAGGGAGGAGGTGCCCTTTTATAAGGGAGGAGAGGGGCACCTTAGGAAAAACTTAAAATATTATTTTATAATAAAATCATATTCAGTTTATAATAGATCCAAATTGATTTATTAAGAAGATAAAGTTTTTATGGGTCTAATTCCTCTCAACCAATAGGTTTTAGACAAGTTTAGGTTACTATTTTAACCTTATCATTTAGATTTAACTCTAAGTTAAATAATTTAACTTTTACCGTGTCTTCTTGTTTTCTTACAATATATGGTTAATAAACTTACTATAAAAAGTCAAACGAACCCCAATTGGTTAATTATTAATATATATAACCTTATCTAAGTCATTTGGCTGAAACTTATATTTTTAGGAATAGAATAACAATTAATAATATAATATTTGTTTTAAAAACTATTTTATGTGAATTTTGACACTATTTCGTAATTGATTTTTTTGAAAATTATAAAAGCGTGATTAGTTCGAAAAAAGTTAATTAAATCAATACTAACATGTCATATTAACCTATAAAATTAGTTTAATTCATAAAAAGTCTCAAATTACATTTATTTGGGTATTTATAATATCAATTATGTTAATATTTCATTAATAAGGTAATTACTGCATCATCATTGTGTCATAAATAAATTAACATATTTAATGTATAAAAATTATAAATAAAATACCATTATGTAGGAAATATTTTTATATTTCTAATTAATATTTATAGTTGAATTTATCTTATGTATAACCCTATATTAAAAAAAATTAGTTATTAAACTTTGATTTTAACTCTTTTAACTCTTCTTTAAATAAAATAATAATAAATGTCCTAATCTAATTCAAGTGGACCTAAAGGGTAGTATTTTATCCCTAAGGTTGTTTTTGGTCTAATTACACTTATCCAATAGAATTAGGACATGTGTTTGGGTAATAATAATATCATTTTTACCCTTAATTACCCTATTTACTTTTAACCGTGGTAAATAAAAGTAAAAAGTTACTATTCACCAAAAATTATTTTTATCTTATTGAACCACATTTTACTCCTTGATATTAACCATGTCTCTCATATTTTTGAAATTCAACTCACGGAAGCAGTAAAATTAAGTTTTATGTACAATTACAAATGCTCCTAGGAGGTGGGTAAAAGACGGTCAAAAAGTTCAATAAAATTTTTATATATCTATATTATTATAAAATGAATCTAATGAATTAAATTGAACTTATATAGGTATTATGTATCTATTTTTACCTAAAATAAATTTAAATAAAATAAATAATTATTTAAATAAAAATTCAGTTTTAAACTATAACTCAGTATTTTTCACTATTCATTAAAAATTGAAAGTTTTCAGAAAAATACCAAAAATTCACCCTAGGATAATTTTGATATTCTGAATCCAAAAATGAATTCCATTTTGAAAGATAAAATTTATAAAATTTTAAAAAGTGGGTATTTATATTCATAATGGCTAGTTTTAATAATATTTTAATAACATATCATTGTTTAGTGAAACTCGGTATTGCGTACAACGCAAGCTATCAAGAAAGGTTGATCTTACGTGCAATGTAAGCCAATATAGTGTTGTGTGTAGTGAAAGATTCCTTTGGTGTTGCGTATAACATAATACATAAAAACAAAATATTTCTCATAAAATCTCGGGTGTTACATTCTACCCCACTTAAAATGAATTTCGCCCTCGAAATTCGTCACTTTGTAACAAACAGATGAGGATACCTCTCCCTCATCATATCCTCAAGTTCCCATGTAGCTTCTTCTAATTGGTGGTTCCTCCATAAAACTTTCACCAAGTGAGTGGTCTTGTTCCGTAGGACTTTTTCGCTACGATCTAGAATCTCTATCGGCTGTTCATCATATAAAAGATCTTGCTCCAGCGGTACAACTTCTAAGCTGAGTACATGTGAAGGATTGGGTATGTACTTTCTCAGGAGACATACATGGAACACATCATGAACTTGAGAGAGATTCGGTGGAAGCACCAATCAGTAATCTAACTTCCCAACATGATCCAGTATTTCAAAAGGACCAATATACCTAGGGCTCAGCTTGCCCTTCTTTCTAAATCTCATTACTCTCTTCCAACGAGATATTCGTAAGAACACTTTATCACCCACTTCAAACTCTAGGTATTTTTTCGGTTATCGGCATAAATTTTTTGTCTACTCTGAGCTGCTCTTATGTGTTGTTAAATAGATCAGACCTTTTCTTCCATCTCATCAAAGAGATCAGGTACTAATAGCTTTCTTTCCCCAAATTCATCTCAACAAGTTGGAGTTCGTCATTTCTTTCCATAGAGAGTTTCATAAGGAGCCATCTGAATACTGGAGTGAAAGCTATTATTATAATAAAATTCCACCAAAGGTAGGTGTTGATCCCAACCACCTTTTAAATCCATAGAGCAAGCTCTCAACATGTCTTCTAGAGTTTGAATTGTCCTCTCAGACTGACCGTCTATCTGAGGATGATAAGCAGTACTGAAACTCAACTCTGTATCCAAAGTATGCTGAAGACTTCACCAAAACTTTGAGGTAAACCTTGAATCCTGATCAGATATAATGTAAAGTGGTAATCCATGCAATCTTACCACTTCCTTTACATATATCCTGGCAAGTTGATCAAGAGAAAAATCTTCTCTAATAGAAAAAGTGTGTCGACTTCGTAAGACGATCAACTATAACCCAGATAGCATTATTGCCTTTAGATGTTTTAGGAAGTCCAGTGACAAAGTCCATAGTGATGTTTTCCCATTTCCATTCTGGTATGGGTAATGGTTGTAACATCCCCTTATACTTCTATCTCTCAGGTTTAACTTGTTGACAAACCAAGCATCGAGAGACATATTCAGCAACATCTCTTTTCATGTCATCCCACCAAAAGTACTCTTTCAAGTCCCTATACATCTTCGTTCTTCCAGGGTGAACAGAGAATGAAGAACTATGAGCTTCATCCAATATTTCCTTCTTTAATTATGGGGTGGGAGGAACACAAACCCAATTCCTGAACCTTATTATTTCATCACAATCAATGTGTAATTCAGGAACATTTCTCAGCTTCTTTTGTAACTCTACATCTTCTTTCTGTGACTCTTTAATATTCACATGTATAGATGGTTGAATAGTCATTTGAGAAAGATAAGATTTTTCCCCTTCCATTATAATTCCAAGATCCATCCTTTGTAAATCCATAAATATTGGATCTTTTGTGATCCTCATCATGGATAAGCTAGCATGGTCTTGTCGACTTAATGTGTCTGCCACCTTGTTTTCTTTCCCAGGGTGATAATGAATTGAGCAGTCGTAATCCTTAATCAGCTCCAACCATCTTCCTTGGTGCATATTCAGCTCTTTTTGTGTGAAAATATACTTTAAACTTTTATGATCAGTATAAATATCACACCTTTCACTATAAAGATAATGCCTCAAAATATTTAATTCAAAGATTTCCATAGTTAATTCCAAATCATGAGTTGGGTAATTTTGCTCATGGATTTTCAACTTTCATGAGGCATAAACTATCACCATATCATTTTGCATGAGAACACACCCCAATACCTTCTTGGATGCATCACTGTAGATCACAAACCTTTCTCCACTACAAGGCAGTGTGAGAACAGGCGCACTGGATAACCTTCTTTTTAACTCCTTGAAATTCTCTTCACACTCCTCTGTCCAATTGAACTTAACTCCTTTTCGAGTCAACCTGGTGAGTGGATTAGATAATCATAAAAAAATATTTCACAAAACATCAATAATATCCATCCAAACCAAGAAAACTTCGGATCTCAGTTACTGTTTTTGGTCTTGACCATCTTTCGATAATCTCTGTTTTTACTGGATCCACAGATATCCCCTCTTTTGAGATTATGTGACACAAAAATGCAACTTTTTGAAGCCAAAATTCACACTTGGTAAATTTAGCATAAATCTTTTCCTTTCTTAGGGTCTTCAATACAATTCTCAAGTGATTTTCATATTCTTACTTGCTCTTTGAATATACAAGAATATCGTCTATAAAGACTACCACAAACTGATCAAGATATTCTCTAAAGACACTATTCATTAGATCCATGAAGATAACAGGTGCATTAGTAAGACCAAATGACATCACTATAAATTCATAGTGTCCATACCTTGTACAGAAAGTTTTCTTTTGTATATCCTCCCTTTTGACCCTTAATTGGTGATACCTTGAACAAAGATCAATCTTGAAAAAGTATTGAGCTCCACATAGTTGGTCAAATAAGTCATCAATTCATGGGAGAGGATATTTGTTCTTGATAGTGATCTTGTTGAGTTATCGATAATCAATACAGAGTCTCATTGATCCATCTTTCTTCTTAACAAACAGAATAGGTGCTCCCTAAGGTGACGCACTAGGGCATATGAATCCCTTATCAATATTCTCTTGGATTTACTTCTTTAATTCCTGCAACTCAATTGGGGCCATTCTATAAGGTGTCTTTGAAATGGGCATAGCACCCGATATGAGTTCTATTAAAAACTCAAGTTCACAATTTGGTGGAAGACCTGGAAATTCCTCCAAAAAGACATCATCAAACTTACATACAATGGGTGTATTCTTAATCATGAGTTTCTCTCTAACCATTTGAGATAAATAACCTTCATTTATTGGAATCAAGACCCATAAGATAGAATAAATTTCCACTGGAAGGTTATATTCATCCTTGCATCGATATATGATCATAGATTTATCAGGAACATGAAATGTGACTTCCCTTATTTGGAAATCGATATGAGATTCATATAAGGAAATCCAATCCATGCCAAGAATCACATCAAATTCTACTATAGGAAGGATCGCAAGATTTTTTGGAAGCACTTTCCCACAAACTTCAATTGGAGAAGAATTGTAAACTTTTTATGTGACTGTTGTGCCATTAGGGGTTGTCACAGCTAACTCAACATCTAATTGTTGAGGTAATATAGAGATACCCTTAGAAAATTCTTCAGAAATAAAAAATTGGGTGGATTCAGAATCAAATAAAACATTTTCTACTTTAGAGTGGATGGTAAGTGTACCTTTCACCACTTCGTTATCGTACTCCACATCGCTGATAGAAATTGCATGTGACTTTCCTTTGTCTTTAGCCTTAAGAGTTTATTGACATCGATCATCATCAACAACCCTTGGATTAGGAAATTGATTAGCATAATGCCCCATTTCCTTGCACTTGTAACATTGAAGTGTGGGAGGTGCATTCTGTGTAGCCTTTTCTTTGTTCGCATCACTAGACATCTTATTCCCATCATTACGGCATTCAAATGCCCGAGGACCTTCTTTTCCACATTTGAAACATTTAATTGTCCCTTTAAGACAACTCCCTCCATGTTTCTTTCCACACTTTGAGCATAAGGTAAAACTCATATTCTTTTTAGTGTGCTCTTTAGGTTTTCCTTTGAATTCCATTTTCCTCTTCTTATCAAACCCATATGACTGATGGCTTACTCCAATTTCCATCTCAACCTTGAGAGCACAACGAACAATTTACTCGTAGCTATTGAATTCCCTTATGGCTAATGCCCTTCGGAGACTTGGTTTTAAGCCACTAAAGAATCGATCGATCTTACTCTCAGGTTGGATAATAATTCCAGAAGCGTACCTTGAAAGTCTTGTAATATTTTCTTCGTAGGTACAAACAGATTCATCATCCTTTTGCTTTAGTTCAAGAAACTCCTTTTCCATATTTGTTCGAAGAATACGAGGGAAGTACTTATTGAAAAATAAGTTCTTGAACTTTTCACATTCCATGGACTCAATTTTGTCTCTTTGACTCGTATTCTTGATAAGATTCCACCATTGATCAGCTTCACCTTCCAAACGATATACTGCTAAGATGACTTTATCATGTTCAGAACATTATAGAACTGAAAATATCTTTTTAGTGGTACTGATCCATTGTTCAGACACTAATGGATCAGTAGACCCACTGAATAAGGGTGGACGCTGCCTCATGAAGGATTCAACAAAATGTTACTTCTTCCTATGCTCGTTTGGAAGTCTTTCATGATTCATAACTTGATAAAGTTGCGTGATCATGGTTACAAGATTTTTCATTCCAGATCCCATAACTTTTGGTTGCTCAGGGGGACAATCATTACATTTCCCATCACATTTCTCATTAACACGGTTCCTTTGGATTTAAACCATTGACTAAAACCAAGAAGAATAGTGTGAGAAACACTAATTATAACAGGAAAACAGCATAATCAGAAATAAAATTTCACACTTTAGGTCTTATCATAGGTTACTCATGGCCATTTCTAAAACACTAAGCTTGTGTTCTATGCTTAGACATATCCTTAGGGTTCTTACTAAGGCTTTCACATCCTAGTTTCCAAAGGTTGACTATACCTTTCCTCTGATACCAAATATAATGAACCATACTTTACATACATTGTTATTACATCAAAATTGAAGCATACTTATTACAACATATAACAAAACCATTAAAGGACTATATAGGTATAGTGTCTTTAGAAACTGGGAAACATAAACAACTAGTTCATAAAGCAGCTACATTGTCTCCCATTTATTTCATCATATTTAGAGTCCCTTTTAGCATATCTTACTTAATACCCTTCTTCCTGACCTAGGAAAAATAAAACATACAAAAGGGTGAGCTCAAATGCTCAGTATGGGTAAACAAAGGAAATATCAATCATATCATATTCATAAGAACATAACATTTTGAAAATCTTATCCTACAAAAGAGATCATAATATCATGACATGGGATCAATCATAATAGTGAAATGTAATCCCAATAATCACAAATTAAAACATGAAACTTTGTGGCATACACACATAATCATATAGAATCATTTCTTATTAGTCAAGACTCATTTTCAAGACTATCCTAGTGGACAAAGTCCATTTCTAAACCGAGTTCACTCCTCATTTCAGTCGTGTATCACTGGACCAGATTAACCTGTCCTTCCAGCCATGTCTATCTCATGAGATATAAATATTTACCCAATGCATTGGAGGGAGATATAGGTCTCACCCATCTCATAATGAAACCATTCTTATGTGTTCCACAAAATCATAAATCATATATCATAGCATAACCCATGTAATAGAAATGATATTCTTAAACATCATGTCATCACAACATAATCCATATAAGATAAAAGGACTTCATAAAAATAATTCCATCATAACATAATAAAATCAATGTAATAATAGGGATATAAACAGAACCCTGTATTATCTTATATGGAAAATAATTTTGATAAAACATTTGAACTCCATTCTTGAGAAAAATATCCTTTCTCCTCCAAAAACATTTTTCATTTATTAACATGTCATACAATTTTAAACAAAAAGAAGTTAATTAAAAATAAACTTGAAAACTTGTAAAGGAATCTTCATTGAAATATTGTTCTATGAAATCATAAAAATCCATTCATGTCGTATAAGTTAAAAAAAAATCTTCTCGTACTTTGGCCGGAAAAGTCAAAAAGTACCTCGTACTAAAAACGACAAAAGATTCCTTTAATATATTTTACAAAAAAACTCAAAAATGGGTAAAATTGGATTTAAAAAATTTTATGAGGATATAAATAATATTACATATTGAGGAAACATGGATGTGGATGATAAATATTCCCCATTAAATTCTGAAGTATAAACAATCATGGATAAAAATGAGATTGTGAGATTTTCCCTTAACTTAGGTCTGATATGATTCGTACGTATCCAAAACTCCTGTATTATTATTTAAATAATTTCATTGACTTATTATATAATCATATTCATTGTTATGATATCATATATGGTCATATTCTTATCTTCTTATTAGTAATATTTCACTGTTACTTGTTATTCAGGTGTTCATTGCTTTATGTTCTTATGCGTGTTTTGTCGAATAAATTCTTATTATTCTTTTTAGGTTATAGATACATAATTTACAGAATGGTATTAGTATAATATATATCATATTTATTCATTCAATTCATTTATATAATCATTATTCAATGAAGATCATGTAGAACGAGTCACATCACATCGTGGAGACGGTAGGCCGTACGTACGCACGAGCGGTGATATCATTCCCATAATTATTGAATGGTATTGGAGTGGATGATGGAATGTCTCAGAATTAGTATCATTTTATAATAACCATGTATAGTTATTCTTTACTCCATTATACCCATCCATGTAAGGTGGTGTTGT
Source organism: Viscum album (assembly GCA_963277665.1). Lineage (NCBI taxonomy): Eukaryota > Viridiplantae > Streptophyta > Magnoliopsida > Santalales > Viscaceae > Viscum > Viscum album. Next base: position 748,627,543 of record OY728132.1, on the reverse strand, counting down.
AAAAACAGATTACACCACAGCATGGAGACGGTATTCTGTACGTATGCACGCGCGATGATTTTGTTTTTCGTAGGATGGATAGAAAGTGAAATAGGGTTGCTTCATATTTATAATAACATATAAGTATATGAGTGATACTGATGTTATTACTTTATAATGAAACATATAAATAAGAAGAAGTAGAAGAAGAAATAAATTGAAAAGGATCGGTAAAGGATATTACCTCTTCTTTGACGCGCCTCTTCTTAACCTCCTCTTAGGGCACTAAAGTTGGTCTTCGAAGAAAACCAGAACATATAAAATGTTTTTAGGTATGTTGAGAAGGTAAATTTTTAGGTTTTGGCTGAGCTTGAAGGCTCAAAATTGTGTGAGGAGGAGAGGGAGGAGGTGCCCTTTTATAAGGGAGGAGAGGGGCACCTTAGAAAAAACTTAAAATATTATTTTATAATAAAGTCATATTCGGTTTATAATAGCTCCAAATTGATTTATTTCAAAGATAAAGTGGGTATGGGTCAAAATACTCTCAACCAATAGGTTTTAGACATGTTTAGGTTACTATTTTAACCTTATCATTTAGATTTAACTCTAAGCTAATAATTTAACTTTTACCGTGTCTTCTTGTTTTCTTACACTATATGGTTAATAAACTTACTATAACAAGCCAAACGAACCCCAAGTGGTTAATTATTAATATATATAACATTATCTAAGTTATTTTTCCAAATCTTATATTTTTAGGAATATAATAACAATTAATAATATAATATTTGTCTTAAAAACTATTTTAGGTCAATTTTGACACTATTTGGTAATTGATTTTTGTGAAAATCATAACAGCATTATTAGTTCAAAAAAAGTTAATTAAATAAATACTAACATGTCATATTAACCTATAAAATTAGTTTAATTCATAAAAAGTCTCAAATTACATTTATTTGGGTATTTATAATATCAATTATGTTAATATTTCATTAATAAGGTAATTATTGCATCATCATTGTGTCATAAATAAATTAACTTATTTAATGTCTAAAAATTATAAATAAAATACCATTATGTATTAAATCTTTTTATCTTTATAATTAATATTTTTAGTTGAATTTATCTTATGTATAACCCTATATTAAAAATGTTTTAGTTATTAAACATTGATTTTAACTCTTTTAACTCTTCTTTAAATAAAATAATAATAAATGTCCTTATCTAATACAAGTGGACATAAAGGGTAATATTTTATCCCTAAGGTTTTTTTTTGTCGAATTAGATTTTTTCAATAGAATTATGACATGTGTTAGGGTAATAATAATATCATTTTTACCCTTAATTACCCTATTTACTTTTAACCGTGGTAAATAAAAGTAAAAAGTTACTATTCACCAAAAATTATTTTTATCTTATTGAACCACATTTTACTTCTTGATATTAACCGCGTCTCTTGTATTTTAAAAATTCAACTCACAGAAGTGGAATTAAGTTTTATGTACAATTACAAATGCTCCTAGGAAGTGGGTAAAAGACAGTCCAAAAGTTCAATAAAATTTTTATATATCTATATTATTATAAAATGACTCTAATGAATTAAATTGAACTTATATAGGTATTATATATCTATTTTTACCTAAAATAAATTTAAATAAAATAAATAATTATTTAAATAAAAATTCGGTTTTAAACTATAACTCAGTGTTTTTCACTATTCATAAAAAATTGAAAGTTTTCAGAAAAATACCAAAAATTCACCCTAGGCTAATTTTGATATTCTGAATCCAAAAATGAAGTCCATTTTGAAAGATAAAATTTATAAATTTTCAAAAATTTGGTATTACTATTCATAACGGCTAGTTTTAATAATATTTTAATAACATATCATTGTTTAGTGAAACTCGGTATTGCGTACAACGCAAGCTATTGAGGAAGGTTTCTCTTGCATGAAATGCAATCCAAGATAGTGTTGTGTGTAGTGAAAGATTTATTTGGTGTTGTGTATAACATAATACATAAAAAAAATATTTCTCATAAAATCTCGGGTGTTACAGGTGGTGTCTATTCGTGTTTATGATTCAAATTTCATAATTCTAATATCATTATAGTTACTTGAAAAAATGTTTTATAATGATTTATAATGTTATAATTTCATTCCATATGTATTTTAATTATGATTCATGATGATGAAGTTGTCGACGAGCTTGTTTTGGTAATTTTTAATGAATAAATTTTTTGAGTAATAATAATAAGTTTAATGTTTGTATAAGATTTATAGAACCATAAAACAAAATTATTTTCTCATTAATTTCTAATAACACTAGTTTTTAAGTCTCTATAGTCATCTATGGTATAAATTTTAACATTATTCAAGTAGATGACTAAAACGACCCAAACAATAACAAGTTATAATCTATGGGTGAGTATGGTTAAAAAAGTGATTTTTTTGGAATAATATCATTATTAAAGAATATTAATGAAATTATTTAGATTTTTTAAGGTGGTGGATCATATTTGGATATATTTCTATAAATAATAAAATATTATATAAAAAATTAAATATGCTACTTTCATAGAGGCGGTAGTTCGTACATACGCACGAGTGACATGTTTATTTACATAGAATGTAAAGGAGGTCGGAATTCATTTATACTTTCAGAATATCAATAATTTTTTAAATATCATATTTATTCATTATATACACCCTTTTAACCAACCACGTATGGAGGTTATGAAAAATAGATCATCTCGCTTACAAAGGCGGTAGTTTGTACGTAACACAAGCAACATTCTCATTTTTTGAATGGTTGGGAGGATGGTGGAAAATGGTTATCCCATAAACATAATAACATTTTATTATACTTATGATACTTATGTAATTACGTACATGGATAGATTGGATTTGGTGGAGATGGCATAATAAAAAAAGGGAAAAGGGAAGAAAAAGGGGTAATTGAGGATTTTACCATACTCCTTGAAAGAGCTCCACTATAAAAAGGATTAAGGTTTTGAGATGTAGTTTTTGAGAAGACTAGTGTTAGCAAAACTAGGTTAAATACCTTGAGAGGGTGTGAATCAAGGTATGACAGATTAAAACAAATTTCTCTTCAGATCTTGTTTCATTATTAAAAAAACAATTTTATCTCCCTTTCCCATAGCAATGTATGAACGAAAATGAAATCATGCATGAGACACAACGATTTTACTTGGTTCTCCCTCACTACAGTACATCCAAGGAACATACAACATAAATGTACTTATGTACCAATTTTACTAAGTCTCACTTCAAATTCATGGTTTGGGCTAGATCACTTCTATGCCCAGGCTCACTACCTTTACAAAGTTTAAGTTTGGATCCCTGTTTCCAAAGGGACACTCCCCTAATCTTCCTTCTATGGATCACTACTAGTAGAAATGATCACATTATTCCTCTTTATTTTCTCACAGCTCTGGAAAGGACACAGTTTATGGACATGTATGTCCCTTCATTAGAAACAATGAATTCATCCTCAACCGTAGGTAGATGCTCTATTGAAGTTATACTTCCATCAACTTGATGAATACCACTTTACCACATATTCACTGGGAAATCACTTCTTAACACTTTCATAATTCTCACTGCCTTTGTGAAGATCACATAGTCTTCGTGAAACTACCCAATTCTTCACAAGTATAAACTTCCTTCGCAAACCCCACAGCAACTCACCTCTTTTGAAAAGCTAAACTAGCCTTTACAAAGTAACCACCATTTATGAAGCTCAAACACTTTTTTGATGCTTACTTAGCCTTTGTGAAGCTCAAAAATTATAGTCAGCTTTTTATAGCCTTCACAAACCCTAATACTTTCATGATGCTTACAAATTTCGGTCAACTTCCATTACCTTAGCAAACTTCCTTTCTTCATGAACTATTTCACAAGAACAAACTTCAGGAATTTAGAGCCTTAGAGTCTTAGTTAAGTCTTTCTCACTCTTTTTAAGGGGGATAGAGGCCTATTTATAGGTTTTTCCTCTAATTCCAAAAGCTTCCATCCTCATAATCACTTTTTCATGAAGTTCTCCGACTTTGTTTGTGAAGATCCCTATTTTGCGAAGCTCTAGAGAAATTTCACCATTCGCGAAGATTCTTGTAGTCACAGAGATCAACATCATCCATTAATGGATTCACAATGCTCCATTTCTCATAGTCATAGAGATCACCATCAACCCTTTGCGCATTCATGATGCTTCACACCTTCATGAAACCCATCCTTTATGACATAGAATTCCTTTGAGAAGCTCCTTACCTTTGCAAAACTGCATTCTTCACAAAACTCATTCCTTTACTATAATTTTACGAGGCATTCATAGAAATCCAACTTTCACAATGATTAAAAATTTTCTAAACACTGGGAAATGGTGCCAACTTATATGCGCAATTTTTTGTACCGACTACAAGGAATCCATTCATCTTTCTTGGATCTTTATCAACATGCCTTTTCAACAATTTATCTAGAACTCCACAAATTACCATGGAAACCTAATTTTCCAACAAACACAATCAGCCCAAAAACACTACAATGTTATCTTGAGGGATTTTTTCCCAACAACCAGAGCCTCTAGAAAGTGTCTAGGAGTTTTGAGAAATTATTTGAATAGATTTTTTCTAAATATAAGAGTCTTAGGGTGTGAGGAAGATTGGGGTGGTGGAAACTCTTTTTATAGGGGAGAGGGGTGGATTTTTATAAATATAAAAGATAAATTCATTATTCAAGGGTCAAGTTAGTATAATAATGGAAAATAATAGAGTGGGAGAAGATTTAAGGTCAATAAATATTCAAATATAAATATCCACACATGTTTTTAAGATGTTTTTATGTCTTTTACTCTTGGATCTTTCAATTTTACCATTTGTTTACTATGATAACTAATTTTTACCTAAGTAATTTACTTTTAATGCCTAAAAATAAAATGAGCCTTATTGCATAATTTATACCCAATAATTTCAAATATTAATTCCATTTTTTAGTTAACATTTCTAAGGGTGATATAATTTAATTTTAACATTAGTGAATATAATGTGTAAAAACCATTTTTAAGAAAAGTGTGTTTTTAAGCGTAAAAATAATGTTTAAGATGAAATGATCAATCTTGTTAGTTTTTAATTACATTAATTTGTTTATTAATAACCAAGAAAGAGGTATCTATCTTTAAAAGAAATTCAAAATCTAATTTAACCTAGAGAGAACTTAATTAAAAGAGAAAGACTAAAAATAGTTTTTATTATAAAAATATTGGTTAATTTTCAAAATGTTAAATATTTGTTTTTTTATATTCAAAATAGTATTTTTAAATTCATCACTTAACTCCATGAATACATTTTTTATCATGAAAAATGTTTTATAAGTTTTTAAATAATACTTATTTCTTGATATAGTCATAAACTCTACGGATTTAGTAGAAATTGTATTTTTCACTGTTCACATAAAAATCAATTATTTCAAAAAAACCAAAATTATTCTTAATATAACATTGGAATTCTAAATAAAAAAATGAAGTTAATTTTTGTTAGATTAAAATTCTAGAATTTAGGAATTTAACTTTTAAATGGAGATATAAGATATAATGAAAAATTATTTTAATAGAAGAATGGATTTTTAAATATTAACTATTCTTATTCTTATTTTCTATAAATTACTAACTAAATTAGTATTAATTTATTATTAATATAAAAAATATACTTTATCCATGGTATATTTGGTTTCTTAAAATAAAAATTCATAACATATAAAAAAGGCAATTTTAAAAAACATTTTTAAGTATAAAATGAATTTATTCTTATTACATGTCTAACAATAACTATTAGATGAATGTTAATTTATTTATTTTCAGATATTATAAATAAAATTAATTAAATTTTTTTTAGTGAATATTAGTTAAAAATACACAACACTTTAAAAAGTTATTTGAAAAATATTACTTTTATATTAAATAATCTCCACCAAATACTACTTAAATTAATTAGTTATATTCTAGGTAATTTTACTAATCTATTTATATTAATATCTTTCTTTGAATTTTCCATTATATCATAATATTAATAATAATATGTAACACAAACATACACACACATATATATATATGTATATATATACACAATATTTTAATATTATATTATCATTCCATTATTTATTATTCCTGAATTATATTATTTTAAATTTACTACTAACAATACACAACTTCGATATACCTATTAGATACATGTATATCCAATGACCATATTTTCAACGACTATATTTATAATGGCCATATTTCATTCCTATATATAGTCTTACTAAACTCATTCATTCCATTCACACTTTTCATTTCCATATTTTTCATTTTAAATCCCACGATATGATTTCTCCTTTCATGATGTTCTTCCCCATGATAGGTTTCCTTTGGCTATTGGTAATCCTTAAGGGTGAATATGATCTAAAATATCTCATAGTGTTGAATATTTTATTCTTTTCTATTTATGTCCCCCTTTTAATTTATGCATTTTTAATGAATGTAATGATTTACGATGAGTAATAATCCATGATGTGAAATACTTAACTTTATGTGATTTTGTTGTAATGTTTTACTATGAATGAATGAATTGTTTTTAGTTTATTTCATATCTTATATGACTTATTTGATAATCTATTTCCTTTGAATATATAGGAAAAAAAGTTTAGAATTATAAAAATATGGTTTATGGAAAGAATATTCTCCCTAAAAACCTAAGGTATTATGAGTATATAAAAATATAAACATTTATAAGTATAATTTAATAAAATACACACATCTAAATATCATTATATGGAAAATTTCCACTGGATGTAAAACCTACACTGGAAATCTATAATGTATAAATACATACATACATACGTATAAAAGTATAATAACTTACAAATATACAGATATTCAAGTATATAAAAATATAACTATATATATATAGACATATTAACATATACATGTGTATGTGTACTAATGTATATGGATGTACGTCTTCATGTGTATACTTACAATTATACTTAATTTTACATATGTATATTTGTGTATAATTGTATCAATATATGTTTATGCACTCATATTACTATATATTCATATATCATTACTACAAAACCTGCAATAAAAAGTGGTAGCCTTCATCAGGGCTAAAAAAAGTGTTGATAAATGGCGGTCTTTATCAACACTTAAAAAAGTGTATATAAAGGGTAATCTTTATTAGCGTTTTTGAAGCGCTGATAAAGATAACCCTTTATCAGTGTTTTCTTTAAGTGTTGGTAAAAGTCACCATTTATCAGCACTAGTGCTAAATAAGTTCTAATAAATGGTTATCTCACACGACTTTGTCCCACATCAGATTTCTTGTTTTTCTCGGACATGCTTTATAAGCCTCGACATTCCTACAACACAAAGTGGCATAACTGTGGGGAATTGACACCCACATACACCTTCTCACACACGGGCCGACCCCTCCACATGTCGGCCCACCTGCCTAGCCTTTTATGTCAACCCATACACACGGGCTCCTGCGTCCCTATATATGGCATAACTTCTCAACTGGCCTAGACCCCCAATTTTTTGTATACTCCAATAAAAAAACATATAAAAATATAAATAGTAAAAATATTTAAAAAAATGAAATAATTAAACAATTAAAAATTAAAAATGAATAAATTACAAAAAATATTTAAAAAAAATATTAATGAAATAATTATCAACAAAAATAAATAAATATAATATATATACATATTATAAATAGTAATAAATATTATATATTAAATTTAAATATATAAAATGAATAAAATGTAATAATTAAATGAATAAAAATTAAAATTGAATACATTAAAAAAATATTAATGAATTTATTAATGAAAAATTTATTAATAAAAATGAATAAATTATATCTATATATATATATATATATATATTAATTATAAATAGTAATAAATAGTATATATTAAATATAAATATAGAAAATGAATAAATTTTAATAATTAAAAACATATTAATCACTTATTCATTTTTTAAATATTTTTTCAATCTATTCATCTTTTAATTAAATTTCACTCATTTTTAACATGAATTCATTTAATAATATTTATTTATTGATAATGATAAGTTTTTGTTTACTATTTTTATAATTTAATGATTTTAAATATTTATTCATTTAATATTTTTTTAAGTTATTCATTTTTAATGTTTTTTATAAATAATTATTCATTAATATATTTAATGTTTTTCAATATATATAATATTTTCTTAAATATGATTTATATAATACAAAATATGTATTTTTACATTAAATAGGTCATATATTTAGTTAAAATGTTTTAAAATTAAAAATATTGACAATTTATATCGAGTAATGGACATTTAATTAAATGTCATTTGTTTTTTCAATTTAAAATATATCGAACACGTGTTACATTGATTTCACACATACCTATATGCAATTAATGCATTTTTATATAGAACAAACACACGCATAATATTTATGTAATTTATTCAATTTTTAATATTCATTTTAGAATTATATTTATTAACATGATATATTTAATATATATTATCTTTCTAATCGGTAAATTTTATTCATTTTTTATATTTTTATTCAATATATACTATTTATTAATTTTTAATATATTTTCAAATTTATTCATTTTTAATATTATTTATTTATTAACAATATTAGTTATTTTTTAATTTTTTTTAATTTATTCATTTTCAATTTTTCACTGTTCAATATTTTTTGTAATCTTAACCATTTTTAATATTTATTTATACATTTTTATCCATTAAGATTTAATTTTTTTAATATGGTTTTAATTTATATAATTAATATGTATTCATTTTCATTTTAACATATGTATTTATAAATATTCATTTTATTTTGTTTAAATAATCTATATAATTAATAACACTTATACATTTTTTTAAATTTATTTATAATCATTATTATTTATTTTATTAATAAATGTTGCATATTATATAATGTCATTGTTCAATTTAACATATATCAAACTTGTGTTGTGTGTGTGTGTATTGATTCCACGCACACATTAATGCAATTAATAAAATCTTATATAGAAACACACACACATAATATTTATGTATTTTATTCAAATTTTAATATTCATTTTATAATTTCATTTAGAGACATAATATATTTAATATATTACGTTTTTAATGGGTAAATTTTATTTATTCATATTTAATATTATTTCATTTAATATTATGTATTCATTTGTAATATTTTTTTTTTTTTTTTTTTTTTTAGAATTTAATAATTTTATAATATTTATTTTTACATACTTATTTACTATGTTTTAATGTTTTCAATATGTATTCATCTTCATTTCAATATATATCCATATTTAATTTTTTTAATAATTTTTATAATTAATAAAACTTATCCATTTTTTAATATTTTTAAAGTCTTTTCATTTTTAATTATTCAATTTCACTCATTTTTAACATTCATACATTTAAGATTATATATTCATTGATAATGTTAAAAATATATTTATGAAAATAGTAGTTGGTGTCGCGGCTGAGGGGTACTAAGTCGCTGACCTCAACATCCAGGTGGTCCTGAGTTTAAGTCCTGATGGGTGCAGGTACTATTAAAATACTATGCAGACAGTGATGCAAATGATGTTGCAAGAAGGCGGTGGCGTAGGCATGACACATGACGCTGACTTGGGGTGATGTAGCTATGACACAAGTCTCGTGATGCGGGTAGGATGATGCAAGCATGATGCTACACTAGGTCTTTAGGCCAGTGAATGGGTCTTTAGGCTAGTAAATGGGCCTTTGAGCCATGTAATGGGTTTCATTCCAACGGGGCCTTTGAGCCGAAATAACAATGTAATAAAGTGGCTGGTTGGATGAGTTATCCCTAAGGGGGGCTATGACCTATCCTTCCAATCGGTTGGTGTGCATGTGTGTTTCTATGTATTGTACCCAAAAAAATCAACCTAGTATATTTATAAATATATATATGTAAATAAATTTTTATAAATAAATATATTTATATTTATATTTATATATAAATATATTTATAAATGAAAATTTACTATATTTTTAAAATTATATATTTATAATTATAAATAAATATGTATAATTTTTTTTAAAAAGTATTTATATAATTATAAATAAATAATTATAAAATCATATTAAATATGTTTAAATAATAAATATATTTATTATATTTATAATTATATACATTTATATATTAATAAATATATATATATATAATTATATAAATATATATAATTATATAAATATTTTTATAATTATATAAAAATATTTATAAAAATATTTATAAATATATATATATTTATTTATTTATAATTATAATTATAAGTATATATCTATAATTATATTCATAAATACATATATACAATTCTTTTAATATATTTATAATTATATTTATTTATATTTATTTATAATTATATTTATAAATACATATTTACAATTCTTTAAATATATTTATAATTATATAAATATTCATGTCTTATTATATACATTTAAATTTTTTAATTATATTAATTGTATTATTAAATATTAATCATATAGGTCTTTATCAACTCTATAATATTTAGCATTGATAAAACATGTCTTTATCAGCGCTGAAATTATAGCGTCGATAAAGATAGGTCTTTATCAGTGCTAAAAAAGCACTGATAAAAAGTGGTTTTATCAACACCTATTATTTTAGGGATGATAAAACCTCTCTTTATGAGCGCTTTTAAAAAAACACTGATAAAATCCTTTGTGGTCTTATAAATTTAACCCTAACTAAACTGATTTCTCTCACGCCGTTCACGCTCTCACGAAAGTCCAGCTCTACCACCACTCCTCCTCGGCCTTCTCTTAGACGAATCAACCCTCTCAAACCCTAAGGTATGTTATTATTTCTACTTCACTCTTTTTTATCTATTTATTTATATTGACCTTGATGAGCATAAATCACTTCCCTTGACATACCTAATACGGTACCATCGCACGTAGCCACCTCGCACATACCTGATATATCTAAACTTGTATTTTCTTCTTTGTGCATGAGATTCAATTATTCTAGATGCATGGATTACTTTTGCTTTTTTTTCATACAACCTATAACCCCTTGATTCTTCTTCTTATCCATGTAAATATATAAGAGTTTGGTTTTTTTTCTCCTAGTTATGTTTTATTTTTTCTCCATGAACTACTCTCCTCCATGTAACGGTAAATATATAATGCGGATTGATTTTTTTTAATTATATAGGATTAGGTTTTTTATTTTGGGAAATGGGAGGGGCCAACACCACTTCATTTGACACTATCCGGAAAAGGGGTGATCGATATTTTTTAGTTGTCAAATGCCCCATATGATTTCAATTGCTTGTTGTTTTTTCTGGATCTTCGAATCAATCATACGTGACATTTGGCCACTGACAAATTAAGGGAACTTGAACTTTCCCACCCCTTCCACACCTTGAGATAATTTTGGATTGAGGGCTTGGATCGAGCTTCATTTTTCTTTAACTTATTCTTAGCCTTTCCTTTTATAAATATAAGTCCTTTTTCACCCAATGAGGTTGGTATTTTTAGATTTATACACTCATCAAGCTTTATAAGGGCCTCAATAATATTAACATTTCCCTTTAACCTTTCTTTAACTTATCACACAAACATATTGATGTTAAAATCGATCTGTTCATATGATTTACTACTTCTAAAAATATTTTCAAAACATTTCATAGTTTATTTCCCTTCTATTTAACCTCCTCTTCCCTAGCCCCCAACTTCTTTTATTCAAAAATCATAAAATTCAATTCTTCATTATCCTTTAATAACATTGATTCATTTATATCATTTGAGAAATAAATATTATTTATTTAATATTTGAAAGCCTATATTCATATTTTTTCTCTTTATCCAACTTTGAGGTCTTTAAAATACAATCCTTCAACTCTCAGTTCGGTAAAAAATCCATTTCATATTTATCATCATTTTCATCACCATTATCTTTATCACCAGGGAACACATCATCATTCACTTTTTAAATAAATAACACCACCTTTTATTTAATTAATGTTTCTGCTTCAGTATCATAATCACCACCTGGCCCTCTATGCACCAAGTGAATAAATGAATAAACATCAACCCCTCACACTTTTTTATTTCAATTACTCACTGTTTTTTTGGATCTTGTCTGTCTATTTAATCATATGGGATATCATCGAATTAATCATACAAAATATATTATTTTGTAAATTTCTCACTCTAATTACATGGAGCTCCTAACTAAATAAATATGTTGATTAAAGGGACATTTATGCATTATAAAACCTCTTCCCACTTATCATGAAAGGTGGTGATTTCAAATGATATGTTGGAAGGGTTTTTACAATGCACAGATGGTAATCTTCTCCAATTTCTAAGTATTATTTCTACTCCCATGGATTAAAATCAAACAATTATACCAATTTTCTTCCATTACTAGGTAGAAGTACCCCAATCATTTTTATATTTTCATTATCATGAACATCTATGATAGGAATTTTGAAATTCAAATTGTTAACCTCATGTTCAGTTAAAAATGACTTCTTATAATAATGATACAAAAAAGTGAGTGTAAACAATAGAAAGTTTTAGATAATTATTAAGTAGGTTAATTCACCCACTTTTTCATTCTTAGTGCTCTAGTTCTGTAAATTTTTACTTATAATAGTTGCTTCCCCTGTTAACTTCATTGAGGATTTCTTCCAATTTCATTTCAACCTTAGTTCAAATTAGATTGTTCTTCAGTTTTGCTTGTATCCTGTCTAATAGCCACATGTTTACCCTGGGTTGTTTCTTTTCATGTCACCCTTGTGTAAAATGATAACTTGTTAGGAATCATCACAAATAACATTCAAACATTGGGTTCCCCTTATTAGAATTATTTATAACTTTCTCCTTTGATTATGAATAGATTATGTTTATTTATTTATTTTTTTGTTCAAAATGGATATTTTATGAACCTAATAGGATAGATATGAATCAAAAATGGATTTACGCTAATCATTTGACAAAATATTATGATTATGGATTTAAATAGTTCATTAATTTTTTGATGGATCATGCACACGACCCTTCTCAAATACTTTATTTGTGTTAACGTTGTTGTTATTCAAGACAAAATAGTTTGGAAGAGTTCGAAGAACATTTGATTTTTCATAGAATAGATCAGAGATATAAATGTTGGACTAAACATGGGAGTAAAATTAATGTACACACCAATTGGGATGATACTACATTTTATGAATCATTTGATATGAATACTAGTGTAAATGATGATGGAGATCATATGGAATAAATGATAATATCAATTTAAGATGAATTTAATGATTATCCAAAGTTGTTTGAGAAGTTAAATAGTTGTGATAAGAGACCATTTTATACTGGTTATAATAAATACATAACACTATCAGCTGTATTGAAGTTATATAATTTGAAAAATGATGGTGGATGGAGTGACACCAGCTTTACAGAGCTACTTAGTCTCCTGAATGATATGCTACTAGAAGAAAATGAACTTCCTTATCGAACATATGATGTTAAATGAATTCTATGTTCAATATACATGATATATAAAAAAATACATGAACTTATAATTGATTTCATATCATTTTATAAGGACCATGAATCACTCATAAAATTCCCTAAGCATGGCGCGAATAGATACAAGAAAGATGAATCTATTCCTTAAAAAGATATATGGTACTTTCCTATCATTCCATGATTTAGATGATTATATGGATTTCAGGAAACCATGAGACAATTGACATGGCATGCAGATAAAAGAGTTGAATATGGGAAACTACTTCATCCAATAGACTCTCCTCAGTGGAAGAAAATTAATTATGAAAATCTTGAATTTATAAATGAGCTGAGAAACTCATGTCTTGCACACTACTGGAAATTTAGGTTATAGCCATGATTTAGAACCATGGCTATAAGTCCAAAAATTGTGGTTATAGTTTATAGATATAGTTTTATGAACCATGGTTGGTATTAGTGTGGCTATAGGGCAAGACCTATAGACACGGTTTCAAACCGTGGCTATAGCCCTGATATGGATCAGATTCAGCCCAAGGAAAATAATTTTGGGCTTGATAAAAATTTTAAGCCTAATTGTTATTCGAATTGGAACAGCCCGCACTTCTTGACATCCAACACCATGGTGGGCCACAACACACTTATTTGGGGCCCAAAATTACTTACACACATGGAAATGGATGGAAATTCGTAGCAGCACATTAAAGAAGAGAGAGAAGGTGGAGAAAAGCATCATTAAGAAGGAATCTCGCTACTTTAGCTAGTGGGGTCATTAAATGGCATGGGAAAGTGTTGTTTTGTGCATTTTATGTGCCTTTTGGGTTCCCCGTGCCTTGTAACTTGAATTGGGGCATTTTACTTTCTTTATATTTTCTTTATAATGTATTTTTACCCCTTTTTAATAGTGATACTTGAATGTGACGAATTTTGGAAGCTTGTTGTGCTTTCCTCTTGCTTTAGACTCTTCCCTTTGCTCAAAATTGGTGGTGCAACTTCAGTGATGGTGACTTTGTCTTTAAGCGTGGAGAAACCTTGGCGGGTGGTGTTGCCTTTAAGGATTAGTCAATTTGGCTACATTACATTGCTCATCTTTGCTTACTCATTTTAAGCTTCCCGCGACGCATCAGTTGGTATCAGAGTTGCGGTTCGAACGAGTAAGTTCTATCACATTATTTCTTGTTACTCTCCATCGTGTCTTACAAGAGTGGATCTTCTACTCCTCCTACTCCATGGAAAATAGCTAATGCGCATCTATAATCACAAATTACTCAAATCAGTGAGCAACTTGTTCAACTTTTGAGAGCACAGTGACCTAACTCCCCTCCACCGAAGCGGCATCCCCGACATTCATCACCACATAATAGGCACAATCTAGCGCCATTTTAGGAAGATTGTGCAAATGGTGATGATTCCAGTGGTTTAGAGGTGGATATGGAAAGAAGAAGAGATGATGATGATATTGAAAGAGGGTTGAACATTGACATTCTAGATTTTTATGGGAGTATGAATCCAGATGATTTTCTAGATTGGATTTGGGAAATCGAATGGTTCTCCGAATTTAAGAATTGTTCTGACGAGAAGAAGTGCAAGGTATCCATTCTAAAATTTAAAGATTATGCTTCTCTTTAGTGGGAGATTTTGAAGAAACAGTAGGAACGTGATGAAAAAAGAAAAATACGCTCATGGGAGAAGTTGAAAAAGCTTTTGAGGAGACTATTTATGCTTGAGAATTATAAGCAAGAGCTTTATTTTCGAATGCATAGCCTGTGACAAGGAGATAAATCTGTTTAAGAGTATATTCGGGAGTTTGATCATTTATTGATGCGAAGTGATGTTTCAAAATATAAAGAGCAAACGATTTCAAGGTTTTTGGGTGGATTAAATGAAGAAATTGCACATTCAGTAGAGTTACAACCATTCTGCTCACTTGATGATGTTTACAAGCTGGAAATCAAGGTGGAAAAGCAAAAGTGGACCTCAAAGGCACCGACGCTCAAAAACTACAATAGAGGTACAACTTTTTATAAATGAATTTCTTCTAAAAAATTTGGTGTTGGTGAGAAGGAATTTGGAAGGAACAAGATGTTGGATAAAGGGAAAGAGAAGTATATAGAACAACCAAAAGGGAAGTCCAACTCTTTTGAATGTAGGAATCGAAAGTGTTTCAAATGCCATGGGTATGGTCATTTTCAGGCCAATTTCCCTAACAACTGAATTATTACTATTAAGGAGATTGAAGAGATTGAAGAGGAAATCAAAGAGGATGAACATGATGGTGAAGAATCTGAAAATGAGGAATGTGTTGTGGAAGAAGCTGATGTGGGAAACATGCTTGTGATAAGAAGAGTTTCGCAAGCTCAAATCTTTCCGGAATATGATCAAAGAGAAAAATTATTCCAAACACGCTGCACCATTAATCAGCGGGTGTGCATGGTGATTATTAATAGTTATAGTTGTATAAATGTGGATTAAACAACACTAGTGAAGAAATTAAAGCTCCCAACTCAGAATTGTCCTTTCTTGTATAAATTGCAATGGATGAACAATGGGAGCACACTCCAAGTCAACAAATAGGTTATGATTTCATTCTCCATTGGTAATAACTATGCTGATGAGTTATTTGTGATGTTATTTATATGGATTCTTGTCACTTGTTGTTGGGAAAGCCTTGGCAGTTTGACAGGGAAGTGAAATATGATGGTAGGAAGAACACATATTCTTTTCGATCTAGGGAAAAGAATATAACACTTGCTCCTTTGAATCTGTCCCAAACACTTTAAGAAAAATCTGTTCCGGAAGTGCCCAAAGATAGTCTCTTTATTAATAAAGCTCAAGTGGAGAAATCCATAAATAAGAAAAAACTACTTTTTGCTTTATTGATGATGGAAAATTCATGCCATGAGGAGGAGAGTCATCACCATCCATTAGCTCATTCCTTAATTGGGGAATATCATGATGTTTTTTATAATGATCTTCCAGTAGGATTACCACCATTTAGAGGCATTGAACACCAAATCGATCTTGTACTGAGTGCACAATTGCCTAATAAACCAGCATATCAGTGTAATCCCAGAGAATCAAGGGAATTGCAGAAGCAAGTAGACGAGTTGATGGATCGAGGATTTATAAGGCCAAGCATGAGCCTGTGTTCTGTTCCAGTATTATTGGTGCCGAAGAAAGATGGTACGTATCGCATTTTCATTGATAGTAGAGTAATAAATAATATTACCATCAAATACAGGTATCCCATTCCACGACTTAATGATATTCTTAATGAATTACATGGTTCATCCATCTTTTTGAAGGTTTATCTTCATAGCGGATACCACCAGATTCAAATGATGGAAGGGTATGAGTGGAAAACGGCCTTCAAAACTAAAGGCGGATTGTTTAAGTAGCTGGTCATGCCATTTGGCCTCTCAAATACTCCTAGCGCATTCATGCGACTCATGAATGAAGTTCTGAAACCGTTTATTGGTAAGTTTGTGGTTATTTATTTGGATGATATTTTGATTTATAGCAAGAGTGTGGAGATCCATTTGGATCATCTTCGGTAGGTATTTAATGTTCTATGGAAACAAAATCTATATGGAAAGATGGAAAATGTGAGTTCTTTTCAACAGAAGTGGTGTTTTTGGGATATGTGGTAACCAAAGAAGGCATCATGGTAGATGAATCAAAAGTGGAAGCAATCAAGTCCTGTCCATAACTAGAATCCACTACTGAAGTAAGAAGTTTCCATGGTTTGGCATCTTTTTATCATCGCTTTGTTTCCAATTTCAGCACTATCATGGCACCTATCACTAAATGCTTGAAAAAGGGGAAATTTGAGTGGTCAAAGGTATCAAGTTAATCATTTAAAATAATTAATAAAAATTTGTTTAAAGCACTAGTTTTGGCATTGCCTAATTTTGATCAAGTCTTTGAAGTGGAATGTGATGAAAGTGGAGTTGGGATAGGCACTGTTCTCATCCAAATCAAGTGTCCTATTTCATATTTTAGTGAGAAACTGAATGATTCAAGTAGAAATTACAGCACCTATGATAAGGAATTTTATGCGGTTATAAGAGCCTTAGATCATTGGTCTCATTATTTGAGACTGAACCAGTTTTTTATTCATTCTAACCATCAGGAATTAAGGTTTATCAATGGTCAACACAAACTGAGTTTGAGGCATGCAAAGTGGGTGGAATTATTACAATTGTTCTCATTTGTTTCAAAATACAATAAGGGGAAAGATAATCTGGTGGCAAATACTTTATCTCGAAGGTATGCATTACTTACCATTATAGATGCTCGAATTCTTGGATTTTAGATTATGAGAGAAGATTATCATCATAATATGGAGTTTAATTATATTTTAATTCAATTTCAAGATGGATTTTTAGAGTATTATTCTATACATGATGGGTTTCTCTTCAAGAGAAACAAGTTGTGTGTTTCAAAGGGTAATTACAGGGACTTTCTCATTCAGGAAGCACATGAAGGGGGACTTCCTGGTCATTTTGGCATCCATAAAAACTTGGAGATACTAAAGGAGCATTTCTACTGGACAAAGATTCAATTAGATGTCCAATAAATTCTTTCGATATGCGAAACATGTCAAAGAGAAAAGAGTCATTTCAAGCCTGGTTTATACACTCTGTTACCTATTCCAGAGCAGCCATAGGAAGATCTTAACATGGATTTCATTATGGATTTACCAAAGTCTCAGCGAGGTAAAGATTCAATAATGGTTGTTGTAGATCGGTTTTCTAAGATGGTTCATTTCATACCTTGTCATAAGACTGAAGATGCAGTGAAAGTGGCAGAATTGTTTTTCAAATATATTATTCGCCTTCATAGAATTCCTCATAGCATCGTTTTGGATAGAGACACAAAATTCATCAGCCATTTTTGGAGGACATTATGGGGGAAATTTGGTACGAAACTTCTTTTCATCACATCCCATCACCCTCAAATGGATGGGAAAACAAAAGTTACCAATCGTATATTGGGCACTATTCTAAGAACATTGGTGAACAAGAGCATGAGAGATTGGGATTTGCAACTTGCACAAGCTGAATTCGCATACAATAGATCTCTCAGTGCTACCAAACAACATTCTCCATTCAAAGTGGTTTATGGAATCAATCCAATCACTCTTATAGAATTTTTCTCTTTGCCTCTTGATTTTTAGGTGAATATTTATGTGGAGGAGAATACAAAGCAGATAAAGAATCTCCATGAATCTATTCATGCTCAAATAGAGAAGACTAATAAAGCATACAAGAGGCAAGCAAACAAGCATCGGAAGTAGTCTATTTTCCAACCTAGAGACAAAGTGTGGATTCACCTTCACAAGGATAGATTTACATCCAAAAGGAAGAGCAAGCTGGCACCACAAGTTGAAGGTCCATTCAAAGTGCTTGAACGAGTGGGAAAAATGCCTACAAAATTGATTTACTAGATGATTTTAGCGGCATTTCTACAATGTTCAAAATTGGGTACTTATATTCTTACATTGAAGAAGATGATGTCATGGATTTGAGGGAAAATCCTCTCCAACTAGGGGGAAATGATATGGATCATATTCAGCCCAAGGAGAATAATTTTGGGCTTGATAAAAATTTTAAGCCCAATTGTTATTCGAATTGGACCAGCCCGCACTTCTTGACATCCAACACCATGGTGGGCCACAACACACTTATTTGGGGCCCAAAATTACTTACACACATGGAAATGGATGGAAATTCATAGCAGAACATTAAAGAAGAGATAGAAGGTGGAGAAAAACATCATTAATAAGGAATCCCGTTACTTTAGCTAGTGGGGTCATTAAATGGCATGGAAAAGTATTTTTTTATGCTTTTTATGTGCCTTGTGGGTTCCCCATGCCTTGTAACTAGAATTGGGGAATTTTCCTTTATTTTTTCTTTATAATGTATTTTCACCCCTTTGTAATGGTGATACTTGAATGTGGTGAATTTTAGAAGCTTTTTGTGCTTTCCTCTTGCTTTAGCCTCTTCCCTTTGCCCAGAATTAGTGGTGCAACTCCAGTGCTAGTGAATTTGTCTTTAAGATTAGGGAAATCTTGGTGGTTGGTGTTGCCTTTAAGCCTTGGTTGATTTGGCTACATTACGTTGCTCGTCTTCGCTTACTCATTTTGAGCTTCCCGTAATGCATCAAGCCCTATATCCACAGTTCCAACTGTGGCTATAGCCCTATATCCACAGTTCAAACCATGGATAAATACCTAAATCCATAGTTTGAAACTGTGGCAGCAACTTAAGGCACACATGACTATATCCATGGTTTGAAATTGTGGCTATAAGGATACAAGCATGATCCAAACTGTGGCTCTAGGTCTATATCCACGGTTGGAAATAGTGGCTATAGCGTTTTTAATTTTATAAAAAAAACACCCCACCCCATAAAAATCCCCCCCACTGCACAGTCCCCCCTGGACAGCACCCCCACCCCCCTTCTAGACAGACCCCCGCACACACACACACTAGAACCCCCCCCCCCCACACACACACACCCTGGACACCCCCCACCCCCTACAACACCCATTCCTCCATAAAAATCCCCCCTCTACTCCCCCTAGATATCCCCCTCCACTCCCCCAAGACAGCCCCCCCCCCCAGACCCTGGACACCCCCCTAGACAGACCCTGAACACCCCACTCCAGACCCTGGACACCCCCCTAGGACAGACCCTAGACACCCCCACCCCTGGACAGCCCCCCTCTGGACAGCCCCCACCCCTGGACAGACCCCACCCCTACAGCACCCCTTCCCCCACCCCTCCACTCCCCACTGGACACCCCCCCCCCCCAGACCCTGGACACCCCCCCCCCCAGACCCTAGACACCCCTAGACCCTGACCCCCCCAGATAGACCCCCCCAAGACAAACCCTAGACACCCCTAGACCCTAGACACCCACCCCACCCTGGACAGTCCCCCCTGAAATTCCCCCTCCACCCCCTGGATAGACCCCCTACAGTACCCCTTCCACCATGCAAATCCCCCCTGGACACCCCCCAAACCCTGGACAACCCCCCCCCCCAAGACCCTAGATAGACCCCCTCCTAGACCCTGGACACCCCCTTCACCATGCCTTCCCCATGCACCCCCTGCCTTCCCCATGCAACCCCCTACCAATCCCCCCTCACCCCTGCCTTCCCCATGCACCCCCATGTCAGTCCCCCATGCCCATTCCCCCTCCCCTGCCTCCCCCCTTCCACCCCCCCCCCAACCCACCCCCTGCTATCCCCCCTCCCATTCCCCCCTCCAGTCCCACACTGCCATCCCCCCACCCAGGAAACCCCCCCCCAGACCCTAGACACCCCCCAAACCCTGGACAAACCCCCCCAGACTCTGGACACCCGCCCCCCCTCTTCACCCCATATTCCCCATACAACCCCCCTTCCAGTCCCCCCCTTCCCATTCCCCCCTCACCCTTCCTTCCCCATGCACCCCCCCCCCCCCCCCGCCAGCCCCCCCTACCCATTCCCCCTCCCCTGCCTCCCCCCCACCACCCCCCTACCCATTCCCCCTCCAGTTCCCCACTATTATCCTCCCCACCCAGGATAGACCCCCCCCCCATACCCTAGACACCCCCACCCAGCCCCATGTCTTCCCCATGCACCCCCCTGCCAGTCCCCCCTACCCTTGCCCATTCCCCCCTCCAGTCCCCCCTGTCATCCCCCCCAGCCACCCCCCCCCCCCCACCCCACCCAATGCCAGCCCCCTCCCCCTACCCATTACCCCCCCCCCCCACCCCACCAAACCCTGGACAGACCCCCCAAACCCTGGAAAGACCCCCCTAGACATTGTACAGACCCCCCCCCAGACCCTGGAATGAATGGTTTTTTCACTATGTATTCTATTTTAACCATCAACTAAAAATATCTAGATTAAATAAGAATCATGGAAAATATTAGGATCCTCATAATTGATCAAAAAACATTAATATGGTGACATATATACTTATTCTTGATCGTGATCTTGTTATATTCATGATAATCAATACAAAGTCACATTGATTCATATTTCTCCTTAACTAATATACTGGTGAAACCCATGGTAACACACACCCTGGACAGTCCCCCCTACCCATTCCCCCCCTCACCCTGCCCCCTACCTTCCACATGCACCCCCTGCCAGTCCCCCCACCCCCAGCCAGCCCCCCTGCCCATTCACCCCTCCAGTCCCCCACTGTCATCCCCCACCCCACCCCCTACGAGCACCCCCTACCCATCCCCCCCTCTAGTCCCCCACTGCCATCCCCCCACCCCCAGCCAGCCCCCTACCCATTCCCCCTTCCAGTCCCCAACTTCCATCCCCCCCACCCCCTTCCACCCCCCCCCACCCCACCCCACCCCACCCCCTTCCATCCCCCCATGACCAGATCTGCACCAAATCGGTTGCAGTAGGGGTTTTCAACTTCTGCGTTTTAATCCATGGAATTATTCCATGTATAGAAATGGTTTGAAATATGGAATTAGTACATGTATGGACATGGGTTAACCTTGTAAATTGTAGTATAATACCATGTTTAATCCCATATAAATTATAAGATAAATCCATGATCTTAACAATGAAAATTTTTAACTACACCCATGGTTAAACCATGGATCTTGGTCTCTACTAACACTTTCAAAACCCTAGATCTTGGTCCCTAATAACACTTTCAAAATCATGGAAAATAGACCATATAGCCATAGTTAATAACCATTTAAATTTATTCCTACCTAGATATACTTAATCACCAAATGCTTCCATAATAGCTGCACCTTATAGTAGTACTCACATCCTCTAGCTGCGAGAAAAATAAACACCACCTTTCAAATAAAACTAAACTCAAACATAATAAAATATATATTATAAGAATTCAAACTATATCCAATACAAACAATATAAAATTTCAATATAAATATCATCATAATAAAAAGAACTATTTGATAAAATTAAATGTATAAACCAAGAATAAAATTTACATCTGAAATGTACCTCAATATCAACATCACCAGAACCATCATGACCCTCATCATCTCCTATAGAAACACCAACATCATTATCACCTCCTATCAGACCACTTCCACCACCACCATCATCATGATCATTGAAATATTCATTTTTTTATACACCTAAATCAGTGGAAGGAGCGAAGAATCCTGATGAACATAATGTATACAAATGAGAACACATTTAATTAATGAAAAAAATTCAATGTTTATATGGTGATTAATATAATATCATTATGTTACCAATAAAATACTCTGATAAACATAATGCATACAAATGAGAACACATATAATTAACTAAAATCTCTAAAAACCATTTGTGAGGTCTGCCCCCTGGCCTGCAGACCTGCCCCCTGCCCCCTCCACCCACCCCAATCTCCCCTACCCCCTCTCCCCTTCCCTACAGACCTCCCCCCTCCCCACTTCCCTACAGACCTCCCCCCTTCCCCATACCCCCTCTACCCACCCCCTCCCCCTACCCTGTAGACCTCCCCCCTACCCCCTGCCCTGCCCCCTCCCCTTAACCTGCAGAGCCCCCCTTCCCACCACCACCCTACCCTGTAGACCCCTCTGCAGACCACCCCTACCCTGCAGACCTCCACCATTCCCCCTTCCCCCTCCACCCACCCCCTCCCCCTCCCCCTCCCCCTCCCCCATCTCCCCTTCCCTACAGAAGAACTCCCCCCTGCCCCTGCCCTATAGACCTCCCCCCTACCCCCTCCACCCACCCCCATCCCCCCCCCCCTCCCCTTGCAACTAGTTCCAAAAACTAGCCCCTAATATGGAGGACCACCCAATTTGATTATGTGGGGTAGTGTTAAACTCCTAGAAAGAATATAGAGGAAGTAAATCATTTAATAAATACGTTGCTAAGTTAGTATATAACTCTTCATAGAATTATGAGGAACCGTTCCATGTCACTAGCATATCTATTATGGAGTACTTAACCATGTGAGTTTTCCAAACCTAGTAGTCTCCTTTGTGGGGAAAATAATATCAAACACTTTAAGATTCATAATAAACTTTATCTTATGTATAAGATGATCATACCATCATTCTATACATACAAAATTATTTTGAATATAATATTTAATTTTCAGATGTTGACACGTAGGTGAGAAGAAATGTGAAACATAGGAAGTCACATAGTATACTGAATATACTTTTCATAACATGGTTTGTGAGTCCCAATAAAAGGCAGGGCATGTAATGTTTTCATATATCCATGTTGAGTTAACTATATAGTCTATCCCAATAGGGTATATGACATATGGTACTGATGAGTTACTTAGGCGTCTATCGCCAGTATACATCGAACTAATCTAACCTAACATAAATTTCATGTTTCTCCTTTGCACACGGTGCGTGAATCATTAGGGTTAATAGGTGTGTCCTCTTCTGATACCTATGTCATGTTACCGATATCATACATGTAATATACCCTAGAATACACAACATGTGTGTTCGGGTGTGAAATCAGGGTTAGTTGGGAAGGAGTGGCTCAAAAATTGAATTATGTATCCTTACAGATTCGGTCTCTATAGTGTGATATGTTCACACCATTCCTTATGAAAGATTTCAAGAGGAATATTATGGGTGAGTTCCATGATACCCATTGAAGATGTAAGGAAGCTTGGTATTGAAACTAATAGATCCTTAAATTAAGTAGTGGTATTTTATGATGAATTTAATGGGAAGTTGAATGAGATCATGAATGTCTCTAAGAATGATCAATGTGTGGCTTTTATATCTCTTGTTCTAGTATCTAGAAACTACTAGAATTTTTTAACCTCTTTGAACAAAGTCTATAAATAAGTTCAACGACTATATTCATATTCTTCCTTGACAGAGCTCATTTTTTAAAACAATAAATAAATTATGGAAACAAGTTTTTAAAACAATTAGGAAATTATAGAATTCAAATTAAAGGTTTAGGCAGAGGGAACCTACCTCAACCTCAAGACGTGTTGCTTTTGATGATGACAACTCAAATTTTCCTTTTTTCCGCTTGCACACATATGCAACTTCACATATATATATAAGGACATCTAGCCCCTATGTACATATTTTCATGGCCAAATATGCACAAGGGGGTCCTTAGATATATGTTTATACTTGCATATACCCCTTTACACTTACACATGTATGAATTTTTCATATCTACATATAAGCACACCTATCCCCAATATATATATTCATACTGCCATGAGTGAATATATATAAAGGGGGAACTTATATATTTATATGCCTACCTATGCATACACATGTAAGCCTTCATCAACGGTGACTCGAATCCACCTCAACGAAATCCAAAATGCACTACAAAAATATAAGGAACCCAAAAATCAAAAAAGCCCTAATTAAAATTGGGCCAAAGAATAAAAACAGAATAAACCTTACCCAAATCTGATGTTGAACTCATTGTATTCGATGGTGCTGGATAGACAAGAAAAATTAAGAAGGCCCCTAAATTCAATTTAAAACATTATTGAATTAAAGAGGCTAAGAGAGGGACCCTACCTCAAAGGAGCCAAGCCACACTCCACACTCAACACTTTTATCAGCAACAACTCTAAGCTGCTCCATCCATCCTCCATCCATATGCACCATTGCATATACATAAGGATGCCCTAACCCCTATGTATGTGTCCGCATAACCTTGAACAATCACAAGAGGATCCTTATATATATGCTCACATGCATAAGCCCGTTATCACCCGCACACGTAAGCATTTTCCATATATATGCATAAGCACACCTAGACCCTTATATGTAATCACACTGCCATGGGAGGACATACATATAACGGGAGAACTTATTATATATATGCTTACCTATGCATACGCGGTGAGTCGCCTTCGACAAGTGGCTTGAATCCACCTCAACGAGATCCAAAACACACTACAAAAATATAGGAAACCCAAAAATCACAAAATCCCTATTTAAAATTAGGCCAAAGAATAAAAACAGAAGAAACCATACCCGAATCTGATATAGAACTCACTTCCTTTGATGGTAGTGGATAGAACTGGTCTCATCATATGAAACCACCTATAATAAAATAATGGGAAAATAAGTGAGATATAAAGACTTCTTAAATATATGTGATTGTTGTGTCAACTGTACTTGATAAATGATACATGACTCCAATACCAACATAATCAAAAGGATAATATTAATGATTACACAAGCATAATATAATCCAAATGATCAAGAGAATTAGTAATATAAAGGACACCTACCTCAAATGATAATCCATAAATCGATCTCAAGATTGTACCAACCACCAATGATCCTTCTATCCCATGTATCATCAATGAATACATATGAATCAAACAACAAAACATTTTAAAATTAGAACTACAATTGGTATAATTAATGCTAAACTCACCGGGTAATATATTGCACTCAGGCAACAAGCCAAGTGTGGGGTTCACTCTGGACACCCACCCAGACCTAAGAAACACAAAAAATCAAATTTATCAACCCAAAACTTAAAATTTCATCAAACTTAATGAAAAACCATAAATAAATCCATTGAGTAGTACACCTAAACTCAAATAACATGTAATAATGATATTTCAAGATTTTTAAGTCTCCTCTATATGTCGCACATGAAATCCCCATCATATAGAAGTGATACCACCATGGGTTTAAACAACAATACAACCATGATTTTAATTAAACATGTGGCTATAAACTAAGCTATAGCCACAAATGTATCTTTGGTTGGGTTCATTTTAGTGTTATAGGGAGACATGAGTTGTATTTCTTTGATTAAGGCAGTGAGTTGTCTTTCATCATGGAAATGATATCTATGGGATCATGGTTGATTAGGTTTTTTTATTATACACCTAATGGATCATCCAAAATTTTGGGATTATGTCTTTTATTTTGAAGGTTGGAAAGTGGATATAATATAAGGCTCACCCCCCCACCTGCAACCCCACTACCCCTTGCACACCCCCCCCCCCCACTTGCACACACCCCACTTCCCCTGCACCCCCCCCCCACACACACCTACAACCCCACTGTCCCCTACACCCCCCCCCCCCACTTGCACACACCCCACTTCCCCTGCACCCCCCCCCCCCCCACACACCTGCAACCCCACTGCCAATTCAGAAGATGATGATGCAATTGAAGGGCAGTGTTTGCAATGCTCTTAGAAGTTGACCTCATAAACACAAATTTATGTATAAAAGGGAGCCAAATGACTTATCAAATTTAAGATCATTCTCAAAATTAAAATTTATAAAAAATATTAACCTGCGTTGAATAAGAAAAATATGATTTAATGGTAAAAAAAGATTGATTTGGAATAAATCGACGTGAGGTATACTCAAAATATCCCATCGCCAAACATGTTTTCACTTTTTATTTTTAAAAAAATCATAAATAAAGATTAAAAACTGGAAAAAAATTTGAAAGGTGAAAACATAAATTGAAAATAAAACAAAATAATAACAACAAAATCAAACCACCTAAACCTTTTACATTACAAAATCCTCCCCACCAAAACCTATATAGAGATGAAAAAAAAGAGGGTAATCATATCTTAACAGTTTCTCAGTACTAGTTAAAATTAAACATAATTGTTTAAGAAATGGATTTCTCCCTGTACCGTCCACCAAGGCTGTGATTTAAAGCTCTTAAAATCCATGGTTTTGGATTTTGAGATTCCTTAGTCCAACATCTTTGGAAACTACAGAAAAAAATAGAAAAATAGAAAATAATAATAATACAAAGATATAACATTAACAAAATAAAAAAACTGTCAAAACAAACCTAAAGGAAAAAGGAGTACATACTTGTTGATCAATGTTTCAGTTCGATCCCACATATCTAATTTCCATATATCCTTCTCTATGATGGACCGTCTAAATTTTTGGTACATAACAGGATTCATCTATGAAAATATAATTTCTACAAATAGGATAAAGAACAAAGATATAAGCTAATGTAATACAACTTAAAAGGAAAAAAGCTGTCATGATTTGTTGAAACATGGGTACTGGTGGGAAAAAACATCCACAACTTGAGGCCCAGGTTTGCTTGGTCCATATGGTCATTAAATTCAGTTTCCTGCAGATGGAGAAACCATTTTTTGGTAGAACTAAATCAAAGTGCTTGAATTTTTGAATGAAAACCCCATCTAAATATCGTTCCTCCCTCCACTCTTGATGCTCATGGTCAAGAATCCTAAAACAAAATCTTTCAAAGTCTATATCCACCAACAAAAATCACAGTCAGACTTGCTCAGACAACCAATGGCCATAAGAAACATATCAATGGATAATTTTTCCCATGTCAGCATAAAAATTTTACCCAAAACAAACAGATTAAAGTCATTGCATGGTGCTTGAAAGTCAAATTGCAGTAATACGATGGAGTCTGAAGTTTCATCAAGACAGACATCTATATTAAAGTCATGAACAAAGACTTTTGAATATTTTGTATCATGATATTTAACAAAATAATGATGATGATGGTGATGATGATGATGATGAATACATACTAGAAAAAATGTTGGCATGACTCTCGGGGCATATGTGTTCTTCTCTAGGAGGTTCTTCATATTCAACGTCATCAAGATATTCAACTCTTATGGGAGTGTAACCTGGATAAGGGTCCAGAGCAGGAACATACACAGCCTAAGAGTATTCCAAACAAAACGTATAAAAAACACATTAAGAAATGAATAATATCGACACCTTTGAATTGAATTAAAATATTTTAAAATTTAATTCTTGGTGTTTTTTAAAAAAATAAATTATCCCTTCCATGACAAAATCCCTTTTAGTCTTCTCTGTAAAACTTATGAGTGAATTAAACCAAAATACAATCATATTATTAGAGAAAAGTGTCTTGGAAAATCAATACTAAGACTTTTAATAAGTACTAAAAATGCTTCATGAAGTTCATCATTGTAATGGAATTAAATTCTACCTGAAGGAGGACCTCACTAAAGTACACATATAGCTCATATCTGCAAATCCAGAGAAAAAGGAAGATAGAGAGAAATCAAAATGATCCAAGAAAAATATGCAATAATTTTCTAGTTTACCCAAAAATAGATACACTCAGGGTAGTGACAACAATCCTTAATTAATGGGAATTTTGGTGCCTTAGGGACAAACAAATACCAGTTCCAACTATCTAATAACATCATTGAAAATTCCACATTTGTATACATATATATCACTAAACAATGAAATTAATTATTAACTCCTAAAAAATTCCTTTCCATGACATAATAATTCATTAAGAAAGCCATCATGGGAAAGATATTAAAAAGGAAAATCAAGTGCACAATCCTTAATAATTAGAAGTAAGTTTTTATTTTATAAATAATAGAGAAAACCTTCAAGGGTGTAATACAACTAAGCCACAACACATTGTACATGGTTCCCAGTTCTTACTGTGGGGTGGGTTTTCTATATTTCATTGGTGCTCTGTGAAAAAAGAAATTACAAAAACAGCACCATTATACTGTAATTCATATTTACACATTTACAAAGGGGCGTGCTTCATGAAGTGGTACATAAAACTATAATACATACCACCCTTTTAAATATAAACAAGAAAATAACTGACCTCTTGTAGAACTCTCTTATAGAAAGAATGAGATTGAACAGCACAACAACTCCAACCAAGGCATAAATAACTGAAAATCTTAGATACCACCATAGATCCAGAATGTAGACCTTAGTTTCTACACTAATCGTAACTAGTATAGAATACCAAGAAAGAGCTTCAATGACCAAATAAACCACCTACATGCACACAAGACTAGTGAAGTCGAGCCGAAATTGGAGAATTTGTGCCATGAATGAAGGAACCATGATGAGGGATGGAGGAACTGAAGATGGAAAGGATGAACGAGAGAGGACAACAGCGAGGGAGAGATAGGAAATCCACAAGGGAAGAGAGGAGGGTGCGGTGAGAGAGGTCTTCGGGGAGGAGGAGAGGTCATCAAGGGAGGAGGGCACTACGGTGAGAGGGTCAAGTGTCGGGGAGAAGGGAACTACCACTGTGAGAGATGTCGTCGAAGAGGATAGGTTGTCAGGGAGGAGGGCAATGCGCGATGATAGGTTGCGGATTGGGGGAGGAGGAGGAGCCCGATATTGATCAGGGAAAAAAGGACAACGTGAGATACAATAGAGATAGCCATGGAGGTTTATTAAAACCGTGGAAATAAAAAAAATATAGCCACGGACCTATAAAACCATGCATATAGGTCCGTGGCTATAGCCTTAATCTCTAGTAGTGGCATTCTATACAAATGGAATAAATCCTTTTGGTGTACATAGTAGTACTCACGGTATATTTCCATTTATATTGGTTAATTATAACTTTTCACCATGGTTGTGCATGAAGCACAAATACATTATGTTGTCACTACTTATATTTGGACCAAAACAATCTAGTAATGATATTGATGTCTATTTGGATCCATTGATTTAAGATCTGAAATTAATATGGGATATAGGTGTTACATTGTATGACACCACTACTACAAAATCAGTGTTTAACAGCACTGGTATTTATCAGAGCTACAAAAAAACATTGATAAATGTCATGTTTATCATCTCTAAAGAAAGCACTGATAAATTCCACCTTTTATTAGTGCATTTTTTAGCACTGATAAATTGAACCTTTATCAATGCTTTATTTTTAATGCTAATAAATCTTACCCTTTATCAGCACTTTTTTGTTAGCGCTGATAAAGGTTACCCTTTATCAATGCTTTATTTTTAGCGTTGATAAAGGTCTGAATAAATAAAATGAAATAATTAAATAAAATAAAAATAAAAAAAATGAGTTTATTAAAAAAATATTACAAATTTTATTAATTAAATAATTATTGTTAAAAATGAATAAATTGATTATACATTATTAAATATTAAACATTTTATTAATTAAATAATTATGATAATTAATGCTAATAAATTGTATATATTAAATATATAGATATATATTAATGTATATAAATATGATTTATATATTATAATGTATTTATGCATTTTACATTAAATAGTCATATATTTAGTGAATAATGGTTTATAATTAAGAATAAATATGAATTAAAAACACTAACTAATTGCATAGTGCAATGGAAGTATAATTGAATGTATCATTTGATTTTTCAATTTAACAAAGATCAAATGGGTGTTATATTGATTTCACATATACGTAATTAAGTCATTTTTATATACAATGCAAACTGTAGAGAGCTGTAGCAGGTATTGTAGTAGTACTGTAATAGGAACTGTGCAGACTGTAGCAGGTACTGTAGTGGGTACTGTGCAGAACTGTAGCAGGTACTGTAGCAGGAATTGTAGTAGGCACTGTTTGGCACTGTAGAAGCTGGGAATATTCCCCCGTTTGGGCCTTCGGGCCACCGATTTGATCCCCGAGTCCTTTAAGGCCTTCAGGTCACACAGGCCTTCGGGTCAGTAAGGCCTTCGGGACACCTTAAGGCCTTCGAGCCACTTTAAGTGCATATGCAAACCAGACAACCTACAAGGAACAAACTTCAGAAGGAGGAGGAGCAAGGAGCTTTCACCGTAGCAGAAGCTAAACGGATTGAAAGAATGAGAGGGTATGGCACCTTCCATCAGGACAAGCCTGTGCATGCATGGGAAAGCCTAGCCGAACAACCATGCGAAGGTGGAGAGCTGATTTCATGGTGAAGATGCTGGGGAGGAGCAGTTCCAAGTAGTTAGTCTGGGTTGTATGTAATTTTTGAAGCCTAATGGCAATGAATTCCTCTAAGGACTATGGGCCATGTAATACTTACGCCTACGGGCCTTGTAAGGGTTCCACCTCACCCCTTGAAAGGTGGATTATAAAAATCAATAAAAAATGAAGGCCTTCGGGTCGTTGGATGGATATACAATGCAAACACATAAAACTTATTCATTTTTTCAATATTGTTAAAGTGTTATTATTTTTAATTTATTCAATTTCACTCATTTTTAACACATATTCATATGCATACACTTAAAATTAGATATAAATATTATTTTTCAAAAATATTTCTACAATTATAAATAAATAATTATAAAATTATAATAAATATATTTAAAAAGAAATATATTTACTATATTTATATTTATATATATTTATTAAGTATATATATATATATATATTTAATTTTTTTTATAATTATAATTATAAATCCTTTATCAGCGCTTAAGTAATAAGCATTGATAAAGGTGAGTTTTTATTAGTACTTTTTTTTTGCACTGATAAAGATTAGGCTTTATTATCACTAAAAAATGTTGATAAAATGAATGAGCACTAAAACTTTAGTGCTGATAAATATGGATTTTATCGGTTCTTTTTTAGTGCTGATAAAGATCTACCTTTATTAGTGCTAAAAAATAACTGATAAATATTCCTTTTATCAGTGTTTATTACTTAAGTGTTGATAAAAAGACTTTATCAGCATTTATTTTTAAGCACTGATAAAAGTGTTCCAGTCTATTTAAAAAACCCTAACCATTTGCGAACCTGTCACAATATCGTAAGCTTTACGCAGAATCCACCCACTATCAACACTCCTCCTCGGTTAATCGAAGCTTGAATCACACCACTCAACTGCCTCCAGTTTCTCGAATATCATCATACATCTGGTGTTTGGTTGCAGTTAGGGTTTCTAAAATGGATTTTCTTCAACCTAACAAGGTAGGCCTTGTGATTTTCTTTGTGTATTTTTTGTTTCATTTTTGATTTCTTATTCAACGATGTCATGAGTTCTTTGTGGTCTGATCCTTGTATACTATTTTGTTTTTAGATTATGAATAGAACAATTTTTTTATGATCCATTGTTTGATTGACTATTGATTTGGATATCCTATTTTAGTATTTTTAAATTGTTTTTTTGAATCAATTTTCTTCTCTTTCTACATTTGTACCCCAGATTGCTCCGCAAGCTTAATTCCTAGTTTTTAATTTATATTGATCATGGGTTGATAATAGTTCCAATTATTCCTTATCTATTTATATTTAGAGATCTTGTTCATTTATTCTTGTTCAATATTTCACCTTCTTCTTAATACTAAAGGTATTATAATTATAGTTGCATTGTGAGTTAATATGTTCCATGTTCATTCCATGGATGTTTTAGGTATGGTTCCTTGACACAGAAGCTATAACATGCTTATTTTAGTAATTTTTGAAAAACTTAAGGTGGTTTATTAATAATGGGTTAAACTGTCATGTTAAATTTATAGAACCATAAACAAAAACCCTTTAATTGTAAATATCAAATAAAAAATTAATTATGTTTTCATAACAATCCATGATATCATTTTATATCATCCTTCATGTTAGTGGTTAAATTGACCCAAAAAATAACATGTAATAATCAATGGATGAGAGTTAATATGAATTTAATTTTATTATAATATAGTTATTATAGAATTATAATTATTTTATTTTTATTTTACTAAAGTGGAAAATTAGTATTAGGAAGAGGTCGTTGAAGAAGCTAAATGGAAAATAAATATAAGAAATTGTTAATTGCATAAATGAAATCATATCTTCTATTGAAATATTTCTTCGTATTGAATAATATAGGATATCCTATTGAGAATAGGACATCTAAAAAGTGTAATGGATGAAAATTATAAAGATTATTTGTATCTTATATTATGGGATCATAATTTTAGTTGTTGTTCTGAAAGGGTGGTGGAGGGGTTCCTATATAATTGAGAAGCAGTGCCATTTTCTCGAATACCCATTCCTTAATGTGTGATAAATAAAAATATACATCTCATGTGGATCCAATGTGAAGAAATAATAGATATGTTTTGTGCATTACCTATAAATATTAAGGGTGGGTATGCATCATGGAAAATGAAATGAAGATGAGTTGTATATAACTTTCACCTTTGAATGAATTCATAGGATAACACCTGCCATAGTGGAGTAATTCTTTTCTTAAATCCAATTACCCATTTTCTTCAACATACTAAAATTCTTTGAAACAATTAAATTTTGAGTTTCCCTTATTAGAATTGTCTATAATTTTCACCTTTGATAATGAATATTTTATGTGTATTTATTTATATATTGTATAAAATTAATCTTTTATGAACCCAGTAAGATGGATATGAATCGAAAATTGATGCACACTAACCGTTTGACAAATGAGTATGAAGATGGAGTTAAAGAGTTCATCAATTTTGCAAGAGATAATGTAGAAAATACTTCTAAAATCCTCTATCTGTGTTTACATTGTTGTTATTCAAGACAAATTAGTCTAGAAGAGTTGTAAGAACATTTGATTTGTCACAAAATAGATCAAAGCTATAAATTTTGGACTAAACATGGGGAAAAATGAGTGTGGACACTGATTGGGATGATACTATGGTTTATGAATCATTTTATATGAATACATTTTTAAATGATGATAGAGATCACATGGAAGAAATGACAATGAAAATTGAAGATGGCCTTCATGATTTTCCAAATTTGTTTTAGGAGTTAAATAGTTATTCCAAGAAACCATTGTATACCATTTGTACTAAATACACAACATTTTTAGTTGTATTGAAGTTATATAATTTGAAAGATGACAGCGGATGGAGTGACACCAGCTTTATAGAAATACTTGGTCTCCTGAATGATATGATACTAGAAGAAAATTAACTACCATGTCGAATATATGATTATAAATGAATGTTATGTTCAATTAGTGTGATCTCTAAAAAAATACATGCTTTTCTAAATGATTGAATATTGTTTCACAAGGACCATGAAT
Source organism: Viscum album (assembly GCA_963277665.1). Taxonomy (NCBI): domain Eukaryota; kingdom Viridiplantae; phylum Streptophyta; class Magnoliopsida; order Santalales; family Viscaceae; genus Viscum; species Viscum album. The sequence continues at coordinate 748,593,182 of OY728132.1, read as the reverse complement.
CACTCATAAAATTACCTAAGTGTGGCATGGATCAATACAAGAAAAATGAATCAAGTACTTTGAAATATGTATGGTACTTTCCTATCATTCCATGGTTTAGAAGACTATATGGATGTCATGAAACCATGAGACAATTAACATTTCATATAGATACAAGAATTAAATATGTGAACCTATATCATCTATTAGATTCTCCTAAGTGGAAGAAAATTGATTACAAGTTTTCTGAATTTGTAAATGAGCTTAAAAACTTGCGTTTTGTGTTATCTATAGATGGAATAAATCCTTTTGGTGTACAGAGTAGTACTCACAATATGTAGCCCATCATGTTGGTAAATTATAACTTTCCATCATGGTTATGCATGAAGCACAAATATATTATGTTGTCTCTACTTATATATGGACCAAAGCAACTCGGTAATGATATTGGTGTCTATTTGGATCCATTGATCGAAGATCTGAAATTGACGTGGGATACACGTGTTATAATGTATGATGCTCATAGAAGTAAAGAATTCACAGTTAGGTCCATGTTGTATGGAATGATAAATTAATTCCCCACTTATGGAAATTTATCAGGCTATAACATTAAAGGAATGTTGAGGTGTCCCATTTGTGAAAAGCACACATACTCAGTTTGGTTGAAACATTCCTCGAAGACTATGTTTTTAGGACATAAGAAATTTTTACCTCGATGAAATAAATACAGATCCTAAATGACAGCATTCAATGGGAATATTGAATAAGGTACAACACTATCTTCAGTAATGGATGATAAACTGTACAATAAAGTAAAAAATATTGGCACTGTTTTCGGTAAACCATTTTCAAAAAACCTTACAAAATCAGGTTGGAAGAAGAGATCAATTTTCTTTGAATTGTTGTATCAGAATTGTTTACATGTCAGAAATTTTATTGATGTCATGAATGTAGAAAAAATATATTGGATATTGTTATTGGAATATTAATAAATGTTCCTGGAAAATGAAAAATGGAATCAAGGTTAGGTTAGACTTGATTGAAATGGGGATAAGAGAAGATTTGGCACCGGTGAAGGGTAAAAGGTGGAATTTTATTCCTCTAGCAAGTTACACTCTATCCAGAAAGAAAAAATTGAAATTTTTACTTTTCCTTACTAGTGTAAAAGTTCCAAAATGTTATTCATAAAATATCAATAATGTTACGTAAATTACTAATTTGAAGTTACAAGGACTAGAATCACATTACTGCCATGTTTTGATGCAAGATTTAATGCATGATGCTTTTCATTGCATTCTGCCTCAAAATATACGACATAAATTAACTTGATTCTACTTCTTTTTCAAATCCATATGTAATAAAGTTGTATACCCAACAAATTTTACCATCATGAATAAAGATATTTCAGTAATATTATGTCAATTAGATATGTTCTTCCCACCATCATTCTTTGATATAATGGTCCACCTAATGGTTCACTTGGTTAGAGAGGTTCAACTATGTGGTCATGTCCATTACAGATGGATGTACCTCATTGAATGGTATATGAGTATTTTAAAAGGGTATGTCAAGAATTGAAGTTTTCCAGAAGGTTGTATTGTAGAAAAATATATTTTTGAAGAAGCTACTGAATTTTCTACTGATTACCTATCAGATGTTGAAAGCATCGGTCTCCCAAAGTCTTGTCACAGTGAATGCCTTCTGGGAGAATGGATTTTTGAAAGAGATGTTGTTACAATTACCTTTATAGAAATAGAGCAAGCACACCTTTACATATTATATAATAGTTAAGATGTTGATCCATAAATTGAAGCCCACAAATAAATTCATAGAGATTTGAATCCATCAAAGGTTGAAGGATGGATATCAAATACACAAAATAAATATTTTATAGTATGGTTAAAAGATCAAATTTATAAAGATTTATCTGAAAATACAAATTCAATTATTGAACGACTTCAATGGATAGCCAGAGGATCAAATAAAAATGTTATATCTTACATTGGTTTTGTAATCAATGGTTATATGTTCTATAAAAAAGAACATGATGAATTCAGTACGATGAAAAAAAATGATGTTATGATTGTGGTTGAAGCAATGCACATATTTGTTTCCAAGTATATAAATACAATTTATGAAAATATTTTATATTTTGGCATTATTGAATAGATATAAAAGTTAGATTATACAACATTTCAAGTGCCACTTTTCTATTGAAAATGGGTTGACAATATCAATAGAGAAAAAGTTGATGAAATGGGATTTGTAAACATGAATTTTAGTGTGAAATGGAAAATATTTGAGCCATTCATAATGTCATCACAAGAAGTGTAAGTATTTTATGCCTCTGATCCAACAAACAATAATTGGTTGATTGTCCTGCTGGTGACTAAAACAAATATCGAGTCAGATGAAAATTCAATCAAGGATAACCCTTTCATTGTGACATCACAATCAGTTCATGTTGATCCCAATATAGAAAATGTCTTTCACATTAGAGGGGAGCACAAAGAGGGGATTTGGATTCTCGATAGAGGAACTAAATCCTTGAAACCTTTTAAAAAATAAAGAGATTTCAATGAGAAGGTAAAAGTGTTTTTTAATATATTATGTTTTTCTTCATAATATCATATGTTCTATACTACATTAACATAATCTAAATTAAATGTTTTACTACTCGTGTAGAAAATGTCTTCTACACATGATGATGTAACCAATCCCTCAGAAGAACAAACTATAATGAAGTAAACCCTTTGGAAATATGTAAAGGTAATGTTACGACATACTTTCTCTATTTTATCAAAAAATTATATAATGAAACATTGATTTAATTTTCATTATTACTTGAAAAGTTCATTTATTTTAGAATATTTATATCTATGTGTCATACCTTTGCAAGATGAATAATGAAATTGCCTATGCTCAATCACAAGGGTAATCTTGATGTTTTCATAGTAAAATCATTATCCATAGAATTAATGTATTGTTTTATATTTATATTTAATTTATTTATTTTTAGTATTACTCGCATAATAATTGTTTTCTTATACAAGTGGATTATTTTATTTGATTTGGGGTGGTATGTCTATCTTTTATGCCTTTCTACACTAAAACTTCTGCATACTTCTTCTCCCTCAAAACCTTTTCACCCCTATAGTGTTTCATTTATCACTTTCTTTCAAGTTATCTTCACTTCCTTTGCAAGAATAGAAACAACACTACCACTGATCAATTACAGATGTAATCTTGATGTTTGCACAGTAAAATCATTGTCCATATAATTAATGTATTATTTCATATTTATCTTTAATTTATTTTTTTAGTATTACTTACATAATAATTGTTTTCTTATAAAAGTGGATTCCTTTGTTCAATTTGGGGTGGTATGTTCATATTTTATGACTTTATGCACCAAAACTTCCATAGACTTCTTCTCCCTCAAAAACTTTTCACCCCTACAGTGTTTCATTTATCATTTTCTTTCAAGTTATCTCCACTGCCTTTGTCGGAAGAGCAACAACGCTACCTCTACTCAATTACAAAGGTGATATTGATATTTTCACAGTAAAATCATTATCCATGGAATTAATATATTGTTTCATATTTATTTTTAATTTATTTCTTTTTATTATTACTAACATAATAATTTTTTTATATAGGTGGATTCTTTTGTTCGAGTTGGGGTGATTTGTCCATCTTTCATGCCTTTCTGCACCAAAAATTCCACAGACTTTTTCTCCCTCAAAACCTTTCACCCCTTTAGTATTGGCATTTATAACTTTCCTTCAAGTTCCCTCCATTGCTCAATCATAGAGGTAATCTTGGTATTTTCACAGTAAAAACATTATCTATAGAATTAATGTATTATTTAATATTTATGCTTTATTTATTACTTTTTAGTATTACTCATAATAATTATTTTCTTATACAGGTGGATTCTTTTTTTCAAGTTGATGTGGCTTGTTCGAAGCTACTTATACAGTGTTGGTAGTTCGACAAATAAATTCAATGGACCGGTATGACTCCAAGTACTTCTTTCTATTTAAAATTGACATTAATTTTAGTAAAAAAGACAACTGACATACTCAAATATGAGAAAACATATTCATATTGTTTTGATACTTTAATAAAATGATCCATAAGTAGTTTTTGATGTGTAAAAATTAGTCGCACCTTAATATGATACACGATGTGCCTGATATAAATCAATGTGTCCATTATCAGTTTAAAATCGATATTTGACTTTAAAAAGTGTCACTCACTAAAAACTGAGAAAACACACTTGGATTTTCTTTATAATTTAGGGAATTAATTCATAAATTATTTTTTACATATAGGAATCAGTCTCATGTCAAACTGATACACGATGTGATCTGTATGAGTCAAAGTGCATGTTTCAAGTTTAAAATAACATTTTAGTAAAAAAGATAAGTGATGTACTCAAAACCGAGAAAACACATTCAAATTGTTTTGATACTTTAGTAAAACAATTCATAAGTGATTTTAAATTTTTAGGAATCATTCATACCTCAATCTGATGCACGGTGTGACCGGCATGACTCTAAGTGCATCTTTATTTAAAATTGAAATCAATTTTAGTAAAAAAACAAAATGACCTACTCAAAACTAAAAAAACACATTAATATGACACACGATGTGACCGTCATGACTCCAAGTGTGTGTTTTTATTTAAAATTAACATCAATTTTAGTAAAAAATCCAACTGACCTACTCAAAACTGAGAAAACACATTCAAATTGTTTAAATACTTTAAGAAAATGATCCATAAGTCATTTTTGATGCATAGGAATCAGTCACAACTCAATCTAATACACAATGTGATCGGTATGAATCAAAGTGCGTGTTTCAATTTTAAAATGAAATTTTAGTAAAAAAGACAAGTGATATAATCAAAACTGAGAAAACACATTCATATTGTTTTAATAATTTAGGAAAACAATTCATAAGTCATTTGGGACATTTATGAATCAGTTGAACCTCAATCTGATGCACGGTATGACCAATATGACTCAAAGTGCATCTTTTATTTAAAATTGTCACCAATTTTAGTAAAATGGACAATTTTCCTGCTCAAAACTAAACAAACACATTAATATTGTTTTTATACTTTACAAAAATGATCCATAAGTCATTTCTGACATGTAGGAATCATCCACACCTCAATCTGATACATGATGTTCCTGGTATGACTCAAAGTGTCTGTTATCGGTTTAAAATCGATATTTTAGTTCAAAAAGTGTCACTCACTGAAAAATAATCAAACATGCTCAGATTTTATTTATAATTTATTAAAAAGTTTCATAAGTCGTTTTTGGCATGTAGGAATCTATTTCACATCAAACTGATACACGATGTGATCAGAATGAGTCAAAAGTGCGTGTTTCCAGTTTAAAATGACATTTTAGTAAAAAAAGATAAGTGACATACTCAAAACTAAGAAAAAACATTCATATTATTTTGATAATTTAGTACAATAATCCATAATTCATTTAGGATGTGTAGGAATCAGCTACACCTCAATCTTACGTACGGTGTGACCGATATGACTCAAAGTGTGTCTTTTTATTTATAATTGTCATCAATTTTAGTAAAATGGAAAATTTCCCTACTCAAAACTAATAAAACTCATTTGGATTATTTTGATACTTTATAAAAAAATACATAAGTCATTTTTTATGTTTAGGAATTATCCACACCTCAATCTGATACATAATGTTCCTGGTATGACTCAAAGTGCCCGTTATCAGTTTAAAATCTATATTTTAGTTCAAAAGGTGTCACTTACTAAACACCAATAAAACATGCTTAGATTTTATTGATAATTTATTAAAATTATTAATGATTCATTTTTGATGTGTATGAATCAGTTTCACATCAAACTGATACACGATGTGATCAAAATTAGTCAAAAGTGTGTGTTTCTAGTTTAAAATGACATTTTAGAAAAAAAGACAACTGATGTACTCAAAGCTGAGAAAAAACATTCATATTGTTTTGATAATTTAATAAAATGATCCATAAGTCATTTTATATATGTAAAAATAATCCTCACCTCAATCTAACGCACAGTGTGACCGGTATGACTCAAAGTGCGTCATTTTATCTAAAATTGTCATCAATTTTAGTAAAATGGACAATTGTCCTACTCAAAACCAAGAAAACACATTTGGATTGTTTGTATACTTTACGAAAATGATCCATAAGTCATTTGTAATGTATAAGAATCATCTTAACCTCAATCAAATACACGATGTGATCAGTATTACTCAAAGTTTCTGTTATCAGTTTAAAATCGACATTTTAGTTCAAAAAATGTCACTCACTGAAAACAGATCAAACACACTCGTATTTTCTTGATAATTTAGGAAAATAATTCATAAGTCATTTATGATGTGTAGGAATCCATTTCACATCAAACTAATACATGATGTGATAGAAATGAGTCAAAAGTGTGTGTTTTCAGTTTAAAATGACATTTTAGTAAAAAAGACAATTGACTTACTCAAAACTAAGAAAACATATTCATATTATTTTGATACTTTAGGAAAACAATACACAAGTCATTTAGAATGTATAGTAATCATATTCACATTAATCCAATTCATGGTGTGACTATTATAACTCCAAGTGCATATTTTTATTTAAAATTGACATCAATTTTTGTAAAATTAAGACTTTTTGTTAATTTAATTCTTTATATTATTACTAACATAAGAATTGTTTTCTTATATAGGTGTGTTCTTTTTCTCGAGTAGGGGTGGTTTGTTTAGAAATATCATGAGTTGGGTCAGGATTAAAATACAAAGGAACATTGATATTTTTTAATGTATATAATAATTTGTATTTATGCAATTGTATAAACCAATGTTTGAAATGTCTATAATATAGTGTTTTTTTCTTGTGTTTGTGTTATAAATTTCATTTAATTTAAATTATATATTGAGACTTTTTTTTGATATCTGGTGTGTTTTGGGTGTTGTAGTGTGTTGTTACAGAACATTGCAGTGGTGTTGTAGTGTGTTGTTACAACACACTACAGTATGACCCTTTATCAGTGCTTTTAAAATCATTGATAAAAGACCAAGGATTTTAACCTCACCTATGTAGTCAGCGCATTTCTAGTGTTGTTAAAGACATATTTTGTTGTAGGGTGCTTGATTAGACAATAAAAATACATATTTTAATTACATTTTAATGGTACTAAATGTTCATTTTTTATCTTATGGGCCCGAGTTAGTGGATTTTAATTTTGAACATTCATTCTCATCATTTGTGCACTTCATGCCTAATGTACACCAATTTAGGACCAATGATTCATATGATTTTAAGGAATTTAATTATCCATATTTTAATTTTATATTCTGTTAAATGGATATAAACTTAAATATGAACATTTTTTATTCAGGTGTCAATGGAGGATGCATAAAGGATGATGGGGATATTTTGCGATGAAAGGAAACAATTCTGGAGAAGGCAGATTGGACACCAGCCCACTGATGAGAATTTGGGGCCCACAATATAGACCCATTGAAGCCAAACTTTCTTGGTATTATATAAGACATATATAGGAACATATAATTATTCAGGATCTAGTGCTAATTCGGCCTCCATTGTGGTTATTCAGGTGGATTAAGTTAGAGATAAAATTTTGGGCCAGATTCTGAATCCTAGAAAAACATCCCACCAATTTAATCATAGCTCGGCAACCACACATTTATTTAGGCTTAAATTTTATAGAGATCTAAGAGAAATCTGGATATTCACTTTTTTATTATATGTCCCACTCTAATTAGGCCATCTAAAAGGCCATCTAGGCATGTCTGTTCAGTGGATGCAAGCTGGCTGACACTTCGAATCAAGGATAAAGAAGTCCACTCTCTCTTACTTTCCAGCACCCTAGTCCTACCATAATCAAGTGGGATGCCTTTTAATGTTGTAGGATCTGCACAAGTCTCCAAAAATTCCTATTTAAGGTAGTGTTATTGAATGATTTAATTATCTTTGAGCTTTGTTTCATTTTAATGTTATGTTGTCAATTTGATGTTGTAATCGCATTTCTTCATTTGTAAGTTCTTGAATTACCTTAGATTCTTTATAAAATTTATTCATATTATCATTTCCTATTCTTATTATTATCACTTTGATACCGTTTCCTCAATGTGTGAACTTGTTCACACCAAACCTTGTGATATTATCACACAACAGTGGAGTGATCGTTATTTCATTTTTTTACTTCTCCAATTCCTCCATCATGAGTCTACTTCCCGCTTCCATTGAAACCATAGGATCAATGGAGGTCTAACCCACTTATGGGTTGATCCAAGGTAGTATAAAGGGGATGGATTGGATGTTATTTTTCACTCTATTAATGGCTAATTACTTCTTTTAAATGAGATTTTTATTTGATGATTTTAAAACCTCTTCATCCTTATTGAATTTAAGGTCACACACTTCAAGTGATAATACAAACCTTTACCTTGGAGTGCTCAAAACTTTGATCCTTAAAGTGTATAGGTGATTAGTATTAGGGTTTTTAGGCATTAAACCAGTAAGTGATGATTTTTTTTATCTCCTTAAATGAACCCATCTCAAATATAAGAAATTTAAATATTTAAAAAAAAAGAATGCATCCAATCCACCCCTTGTACTAAACTAGGATCAACCCTTCTCATAATTTGAATTCACTTAATACTTTTAGTGTTCACTTAAACCCATCTAAAATAAACCCAAAGTTGTCCACTTAATAGCTAAAAAAATCCATAGAATGTACGTGTCCTTAGGTTACTTCTTAGGTCTCTGGGGATTCGACAACCCAAGCTAAACTACAAGCGACCACTTAACCCTAAAATCTTGGGAAAATTTGGGCGAGAAAAAATTTTGGCACCATTTCCTGGGACCTAAGTAAGTTGTATTAGACACTAGGATTCTTTTTTTTATACCACTTCTATGTTATCACCCCAATTTCACTCTTATGGACGTCAATTTTAAACAAATCCAAACATAGAAACCCTCTCCCTTATTTGACTACCTCACACAAAGTGTGATGTACAATGACCATCCATGTTTGTACTGGTGGTAAAATTAAAATCAACAACAATTTTTGAACTCCTATGAATAACAAAACATCCCAACCTATGATTACTTTCAATCCCAACAAAGACAATTTGAACATCCTCCAATCCAATTCCAACAATATTATCCTCCTCCTGGAGAAGACCATTTGGATCATCCCCTTTCCCATCCTAATCCAAAACCATTACTTGAGAAATTGTGTCAACAAATTTAGAAAATTACTTCTAAGGTTTCATCCTTGAGATTAGAACTACAAAGAATTGAAACAGTTATAGAACCCATTCTCAGTCAGGTTTTCTATTCCTCATCATTCTTAGAAGAATATTTTCTCCCAAAAACCACACATGAAATTAATAAAGAAACAACCCTAGGAATTGGGATAGATTAAGAATATCAAGGAATTATTGAAGGGTATTTAAATCAAGAGAAAATCTATTTTTTGGATTCAAAAGAGGAGAATTTGACATCATGGATTGAGTGCCCAGATTGTAGCCCCATTAATGATATTTTAAAAACACCAATCACTGAACCATTGGGATAAATCACAAACATTGATTCTATACTCATCCCTAAAACTAATATTTCTAATTTTTTGGTTGATTCTTCTATTAAAAAGGCACCAATTCTATTGAGAAATTTAGAAAATGAAACTGAGTTGGATTCAAAAATTTCGACTTGTGTTTGAATTTCCTATCCAAACCGAGCTCAAAATTATTGTCCTTCCTTCCCTGCTCAAGTATCTCTTAATAAGGTATAACCATGACCTTTTAGTTGTAATTAAGTATTCTCTTGATACCAAAAAATTTGGAATGATCATTTATTCCTTTGGAAATACTATAGTGGAAACCGGATCAACCATTTCTAACATTCCTTGGATTTTCACACTCATTGTAGAACATAGGTTTGTACATGGCACAAATTCTAAAAAAATAATCAGTCTCAATATATTAGAAGTGGAGAAATATTGGGTCCTTAAAATTTTGAATGTTGGTATTGGGTAAGTTAGGGGGTTCATGTCGGGCTAACGATGTTAAACCAAAGCGCTGCACGGGAGGCAACCCGTGGTTTTCATATTTATGAATCATATTTTTTTTAAATAGAATTAATGAATTATTTTTATATTCAAAAATAAAAAAAAGATTATTGACATGTTCTTCTATTATGAGTATGGATGGGTATGAAAGGGGAGAACCATATTCATTCGTGTCATGTGGTGTGATCCTTGAGTAATACCTTACCCAGAAATTTAAAAAGAAGATAATGTATCATCAGTTTATTTTATTTTTATGTGTTTTTAGGTTAAAAAAAATAATAATAATAATAAAATTAAAAGGCCAAATTTTAGGTCGTGGGTCAAACCCCGTCACAACCGGCGAATCCGCGGGGACTCGAACCCGTGACTGAAGGGAGACAGGGGTGCGCGCTTACCACTAACCTACGACTTATAGTGCTTCCTTATTCTATAATTTTTGTATATATACTTATATTTTACTTTTTTATTATATGAATAAATATATATATCTCTATATATTGTTTTGTTTTGTTTGTTTGTTTGTTTTTTTCTTTTTCCACTAGGGAACTCTACAAGTGACATAGATATCAAAGGACTAAATTGGAGCAACAAGAACTTCAACTTCAACCACCAGGTGACTTCATTCCATGATCCTCATATTTAAATTTCTTTTTAAACTCCCCTTATCTACCTCTACCCCCTTCTAAATTATCTTTTATTAAAACATTGGGGACAATGTTATTTTAATTTGGGGGAGATTAAATAAAAAATTTGATTTTGTGTAAAAAAAATTGCTTTTGTGTGGGAAAAAAATGATTTAAAAAATGTGTGTAAATGGAAGGAAAAATTCTTTTAACTTTGAACATGATAATACACATTTCACACTTTGAAACTGAATATCAAATAATTTAGCATGCCCTGATTCTAATTTTAATCTATGTATAATTTCATGAGAACAGATTTTGGAAAGCGTGGTTGTCTAATGTGAAATTTCATCGTTTATATTTTCAACCAAATAGAAAAAAAGAGATCACAATGCCCGTTCTTTGGATAGTAGGGTATTAGTTTGAGTTCATGGAGTCACCCAAATAAATAGCATAGGTTTTGTGATCATTTTAGTTTTAATATGAGTATTCAAAAAAATCAAAAAATAAAAAATAAATTTGCGCGTAGAGTAATGAAATGACCTAATGTGCGGCTTTCAGCACTTGGGGCTCGTGACTCCATATTTTTCTAACCCAGAATTAGTAATTTTATCTCTATTTATGGTAATTTGACTTTTTTATTGACTGAGTTAACTTGAGATGATGCCTGAGTATGTGGGCTTCACTTGGTTCTCTAAGGTCTTTGAGCCTAGGAGTCATTAGAAAAGTCTCGCTACAGGGGTTGACTCTTTTGAGTGAAATTTCAATTACCATGGAAAAAATTTCAAAAAAAAAATAAAAAAACAATAAAAAAAATTTAATACTCATCTTAATATTGAAATGTGATTCCACCTAGCGCTCTCATCATTTCCCCCTTCAATAAAGATGAACCCCCATGTCTAATGTGATGCACAACACATCATCACTCTTAATTGGTATTGGATGAAATATGGCGATGAATTTGAACAAAGGAATGAGATTAGGATTAGGATCTATTTATGAAACTATCTTATATTAAAATATTTTTATGGGTTTCATGATTGTTTGGTATAAGGGTTTTTGGTGATCATTTTGTATTAAAATGTTTTTGGAAAAGGTAATTCAAATTTCATATTGTTGAGATACATTTTGCTTGGGACTAGAAAATATCAAGTTGGGGGTGTGATTAGCCAATAAAAATACATATTTTAATTAAATTTTAATGGTATTAAATGTTTATTTTTTATCTTATGGGCCTGAGTTGGTGGATTTTAATTTTGAACATTCATTCTCATCATTTGTGCACTTCATGCCTAATGTACATCAATTTAGGCCCAATGATTCATCTGATTTTAAGGAATGTAATTATCTATATTTTAATTTTATATTTTGTTAAATGGATCTAGACTTCAATATGAACATTTTTCATTTAGGGATCAATGGAGTATTCATAAAGGATGGTGGGGATATTTGGAGATTAAAGGAAACAATTCTGGAGAAGGAAGATTGGACACCATCCCACTGATGAGAATGAGGGTCCCACAATACAGACCCAATGAAGCCCAATTTTAATGGTATGATAGAAGACATATATAGGAACATATAATTATTCAGAAGCCAGTGCTAATTTATCCTAAATTGTGGTTATTCAGGTGTCCCAAGTTAGATACAAAATTTTAGGCCAGATTTTGCGTCTTAGAAAAACATCATACCAATTTAATCATATCTCAGCAAATACACATTAATTTGGGCTGAAATTTTATATATAACTAGGATATATCTGGATATTAACTTTTTATTCTATGGTCCACTCTAATTCATCCATCTAGGAGTTCATCTATTCATGTCTATTCGGTGGATGCAAGTTGGATGCCACTTCAAGTCAAGGATAAAGAAGTCCAATCTCTCTTACTTTACACCACCCTAGGCCTACCATAATCAAGTGGGATTATTTTTAATATTTTAGGCTCAACACAAGCCCCCAAAAATTAATATTTAAGGTAGTGGTTTTGAATGATTTAATCATCTTTGAGCTTTGTTTCATTTTAATGTTATGCTGCCAATTTGATGTTGTAATCGCATTCCTTCAATTGTAAGTTCTTGAATTACCTTAGATTATTTATAAAAGTTCTTCATATTCTCATTTCCTATTATTATTCTTATTACTTTGTATCATTGCCTCAAGGTGTTAACTTTTTCACACCAAACCTTGTGATATTATCACACAACGGTGGAGTGATCGTTATTTCATTTTTTTTACTTCTCTAATTCCTCCCTCATGAGTCTACTTCCCACTTACACTGAAACCATAGAATCAATGGAGGGATAACCCACTTATGGGTTGATCCAAGGGAGTATAAAGGGTATGGATTGGATGTTATTTTTCACTCCATTAATGGCTAATCACTTCTTTTAAATGAGTTTTTTATTTGATGGTTCTAAAACATCTTCATCCTTATTGAATTTAAGGTCACACACTTCAAGTGCTAATACGAACATTTACCTTGGAGTGCTCAAAACTTTTATACTTAAAGTGTATAGGTGATTAGTATTAGGTTGTGTAGGAATTAAACTAGTAAGTGATGATTTTGTTTGATCTCCTTAAATAAACCATCTCAAATATAAGAAATTGAAATATTAAAAAAAAAGAATGCATTCAATCCACCCCTTGTAATAACCTAGGATCAACCCTTATCATAATTTTAATTCACTTAAGACTTTTAGTGTTCACTTAAAACCATATAAAATCAACCCAAAGTTGTCCACTTAATAGCTAAAAACATTCCATATAATGTACATGTCCGTAGGTTACTTCTTAGGTCTCTGAGGATTCGACAACCCAAGCTAAACTACAAGCGACCGCTTAACCCTAAAATCTTGGGTAAATTTGGGTGAGACCAGTGCTCATAGAAGTAAATAATTCAAATTGAGGTCCATTTTGTATAGGAAAATAAATTACTTTCCTTCTTATGGAAAATTATCAGGCTATAACATTAATGGAATATTAGGGTGTCCCATTTGTGAATAATGCACACACTTAGTTTGGTTGAAACATTCCTTGAAGACTATTTTTTTAGGACATCATTTTTTTACCTTAATGACATAAATACTGATCCTAGGTGGTAATATTCGATGATAATACTGAACATGGTACAACACCCTCTCTACTAATGGGTGATCAACTATTCGATAAAGTAAAATATATTAACACTGTTTTCGATAAACCATTTTCAAAAAAACTTACGAATTCAAGTTGGAAAACATGATCAATTTTTATTGAATTATCATAATGGAATTGTTTATACTTCAGACATTTTATTATTATCATGCATGTAGAAAAAAAATATTTGATCGTGTTATTGGAACGTTATTAAATGTTTCTGAAAAAACAAAAGATGGCACCGAGGCTAGGTTGGACATGATTGACATGGGGATAAGGGAAGATTTTACACTGATAAAGGGTAACATGTGGAATTTTCTTCCTATAGTGTCTTACACTCTATCCAGACAAGAAAAATTGTAATTTTACAATTTCCTTAATGTGTAAAAATTTTAGAGGGGTGTTTGTCAAATATCAATAATGACATGCCAATGAATATTTTGAAGTTATAGGGTTTAAAATCACATGACTATCTTGTTTTGATATAATATTTGATGCACATCGCTTTACATTTCATTCTGCCTAAAAATTAATGATACACATTAACCAAACTCTGATTATTTTTCAAAATCATATGCAGTAAAGTTATAGACCTAGCGAAGTTTCAAATCATGAATAAGAAGATTGTAATAATATTATGTGAATTATAGATGTTCTTACCACCACCATTATTTAATATAATGGTCCACTTGATGGTTCAATTGAAGAGGATATTGAATTATATACCAATTACCTATCATATTTTGATAGCATCGGTCTCCCAAAGTCTTGTCACAATGGACGCCTTATGGGTGAAGGGATTTCTGGAAGAGATGTTATTATAATTACCATCACAGAGTGGGATTAATATCACCTTTACATTTTATATAATAGTTCAAATTTTTCTCCATATGTTGAAGGCCACAAAGTAATTCTTAAAATTTTGAATCCATCACGGGCTGGAGGATGGATATCAAATACACATAATAAATAGTTTATAGGATGGTTTCGAGATTATATTTATAAGTAGTTATCTGAAAATATGAATTCAATTATCAAACTACTTAAATGGATATCCATGGGACCAAATACAAATGTTATATATTATATTGGTTTTATAATTAATGGTTATATGTTCTATACAAAGGAAAAATATGAACTCATTATGATGAAAATCAAAGGATTTGCACTTATAATGAAAGTGATGTACATATCTGGTTCCAAGGATAGAAATCCAATTTATACAAATATTTCATATTTTAACATCATAAAATAAATAAACGTATTGGATTATTCCATATTTTAAGTGATGACTTTCCATTGAAAATGGGTTGAAAACATAAGTGCAGTAAAAGTCAATGAATTGGTATCTTTTAAGGTGAATTTTGGTGTGGAAGGGTATAAGCAAGAGTCATTCATAATATAATTACAAGAAATGCAAATACTTTATATATCAGATCCAACAAACAAGAATTGTTCAATTTTCCTATTGGTGACTGAAACAACTATAGGGTTAGATAATAAATCAATTGAGGATGACCCTTTTATTGGGAGATCATAACCATTTCATGATATTCCCAATGTAGACAATGCCTTGTATGTTAGAGGGGACAACAAAGAGGGGATTTGGATACTCGATAGAGCATTCAAATCCATTCAACCTTTAAATAGAAAAAAAGAGAGTTCAATGTGAAGGTTAAATTTTTTTTTTAATATACTATGCTTCTCCTCATAATATTATGTGTTATATACTACATTTATGTAATATAAATTAAATATTTGACTACTCGTACATATAATGACTTGATGATGTTACTAATCCTGAGGAAGAACACATGGTTGATGCTAAAACTATAGAATTATGGGGGATCAACAACAAGTTTATGAAAAAACAATAACAACATAGAATCACTATTTTAAATAAAATTATCAAGGAAATGAGCAAAGGTATAAAATTTGAGGTTGGATAGAATCAACGCAAACAACATATTGAACCCAACAAGTCATTGTTCATTAGTTATGTTGGGGTTACAATGAGAATGAATGTGATGATTGATATAGATATGTGGAACCATGTCCAACCTATGTTTAAGGAAACCCTTTGATAAGATATTAAGGTAATGTTATGATATACTTTCTCTATTTTATTGAAAAATAATATAATGAAACATTGATTTACTTTTCATTATCCCTTGCAGAGTTTATTTATTTTAAATTATTTCCATAAGAAATATGTCTTAATGGCTGTTAGAAAAGCTCACAGAGTATTCTAGACAATTATTACAAAGAATAATCTTAGGGATGATGATGGGGAAGTAAATCCACACCCACTGATTATGTATGCACGCATTATAAAACAGAATACATGGAAAATTTTCATTAGTCATCACGATGAGAAATCATTTCAGTTTCAATGTAGTCGATAATATTTTATTTGATATTATTTATTTTATCCACTTCAAAAAAATTAATTTATGAAACAACAAAGGAGTGATAAAAATAAACAACATGCAACAAAACCAATATACCCCTACTGTAAAGTAAGGATGGGGTGTGTTCAACTTGAAAAGAAAATGGTATGTGTTTTAAATCTGCAATAAAATTTTTATGTGATATGAAACAATATATTTAATTTTTTTATATTCATATTGATGAATTAAAATCCAAAGCCACTTCCATCCCACATCATGTGATGTATAAGGAGCCTCGTGTAAATAAAGAGGGTAAATTAGTTGATGAAAACACACAAGCAGTATGGGAAGCATGTGTAAGTATGACATAATAGTAATTAGTTATTCTTTATAAAAATATTACATAAAAATATATATTTATATTATTATGTTTTTATATGATGTAAACACAAGAATCAACATTGTACCTGAAGAAAAACTATTTTCAGTATCTTTGAAGCGGTAAAAACAATATGGCCACATTTGAGGTGTGGGTTTTGGAGTGTCACCTAAAACATATTTCGAGAAGACAAAGTTATAGGGAGATACATATGAGATAATGAAAGAAATGTAGGTGCAAATAGATTCTTTGAAATATGTTATTGTTCAGTCTAGTTTGGTGGACCAATGTATATAAAAGGATCAGAGTGAATCGACAGTGGAACAAAGATTAGTACATGAAGATCCACATGAACCCACTAGCTTTGAGGCAATCCATTCCCCTCAATTTCCTACCTTACCTAAGGAAATAAATTTTTTCATTACTCTTTCTCCTAAATGTGAATCAAACAACTTTTGATAATTTTATATTACTAAAATTCCATAAGGTGAAGTTGTTGGTGATTTATATCAATTAACGCCCACATGTCGCTTTGTTGTGAGGGGTATAGTGTATAATATCATATGAGACATGATACAAAATAAATAACTCTAGAAAGATCACATGAGAATGGGGATTGAAGTACCTCATGAGCTGAAAACTGATTTTTATGTTCCACTTGATGATCAAGATATTACAATAGTCAATGATTCTATTAGAACTTTTGTATCATGGTCATCTAATATTATAAAGATACATGTGATATGTCCTTGATAATTTTTTTAAATTAAAAACTTATAAAATTTAATGAAAAAATGTATCAAATGAGTTATGGTATTATAGACGAATAAAAAAATAGGGAAATATAAGGTCAGGTCAAGATAATCCAGTGAATCAACCATGAAAACAAAAGGACATTTTGAGAGTACCTTCTCCCTGTCAGTTCCACTGCAACATATATTAACATTAAAAGTTCATGTAGACACCACGTTTAAAGATGAAGATATTTACTTCATTTAATATAAAGAATACATATTTGGAAATATCATTATAGACATGGTTTTTTTGGAGAGTATAAATGAGATTATCAAGTTTGAATTGTTGGGAGTCTCAGTTGTGAATACATACATGAGGCACATTTTCATAATCCATTTGTCCACAAAGTGATCTACTATGTTCATTAAAGTTAATAACTATTCATATTTTATATAGGAATTTATATTACTAATATATAAATGGAAAAACATACGAAGCATGATTTGGATTCATTCATCCCCAAATGTTTATTTTTTTGATCCAATGCATGGATTTCAATCAAACTGACCACACATGATGTGTATTGTGAATTTGTAATGCACTAAAATCAACATTTTTTAGATAATATTATAATTATATGTTTTTTTGTGTTTTAATGGGAATTTTTTTATGATAGGGAAATCTATGAATATAGGCTAAATCATTGTATAAGGTTAGTGACTGAACATAAGAAGCATATGGATTTATTTAAATAGAAACAGATTAAGGTATATATAGAAAGATTTAACTATTAAAACATATTTTGAAATAATTTACTTATTTTGGTCAATGTTTATGTAGTGATCGAAGAAAAATAATAACAAAAATTATGGATGATACATTTGTAAATTTATAAAAGATATCATATACCATCAAAATACTAGCATCCCTGAATAGGTATTTTTTTAAGGTAATTACAATTTAATTAAAACTATTTCTTAATCATTTATTTTTCTATATTTTCTTAGTACTATCATGATTTCCAAAAATCTACGTACTCAAAAGAAGAATTAAATTTGTTTAGAGATTAGTGGGCATAGTACATGGTGTCATAATGTTTTCCGACATCAAATTTAGGTGATTTTCTATTATGTTTGTAATCCAGTACGAGCTATGAAATTAGATATATATTTGGGATGTGAAACATTAGTATCATAATTCTTATATATTATTTTTGACCTATTTCTCAAGGAGAAATGTAATGTAGGGTTACGCTCTTCGAATTCTAACAGAGCTAGTAACATGTTCAAATATGCTCATGCTCATGAGAGATTGGAATTCGAGGATGAAACTAAGATAATGGAGATAGGGAAATGGTTCAAGAATTCATACAAACATCATGAAAAAGTTAATTTCTACTGCTTATTTAGTTAATTTTGTCATCATTTTATTTACTATTTTTAAGTTAATTTCTTTATCATTTTTATCTGATACTTATTTAGCTTTTTTATAGATCTTTTGGGAAGTTATACTTTACTTTAAACTATCTATAACAAGATAGAAAAAAATAGAACATGTTCCTTTTTTATGGAAGAGGAAACCACATGCTGGCTGAAATATGAAGTGAATTGTAAGGATGCATCTACCAAGGTATTATGCAACAGTTGAAGGAAAAGTATGACTTACCAAAAGATTTGTCCTGAACATTGTCTCAAACAGTGTAAGAATCAACCACACCATAATCAATCCCACCTCAATCTAATACATAGTGTGCTCGTTATGACTTGATGTGTATGTTTTTAGTTTATAATTTAAATTTTAGTTCAAAACACACATCACATATTCAAAACTGAGAAAATGAATTCAGGCTATTTATATACTTTAATATAGCAATTCTTAAGTCATTTTTGATGTGTAGGAATCAAATTCACCTCAATCTGATACATGGTGTGTTCGGTATGACTCAAAGTGTGTGTTTTCCATTTAAAATTGGCATTTTAGTTCAGAACACACATAACAAACTCAAAACTAAGAAAACATATTCAAATTGTTTTGATAATTTAGAACAAAAATAAATATGTCATTTGTGACATGTATGAATCAACTACATATCAATATGATACATGGTGTGTCTGGTATGACTTGAAGTGTGTGTTTTTAGTTTAAAATTGAAATTTTAGTTCAAAACACGCGTGAAATACTCAAAATTAAGCAAACACATTGAGATTGTTTTAATAATTTAGGACAATAATGCATAATCCATTTGTGATGTGTAATAATTTACCACACATAAATTTGACACATGATATGACTGATATGACTCGAAGTGCATGTTTTCAATATAGAAGTTTCATTTAATTTTAAAATGCATGTCACATATCCAAAACCGAGAACATGAGCTAGGATTGTTTTAAAACTTTAGGAAAACAATTCATAATTCATTCGTGACATGTAGGAATTGACCACAAGTCAATGTGACACATGATGTGGTCGGTATGACTCAAAGTGTGTGTTTTCAATATATAAGTTTCATTTTAGTTTAAAATGCATATCACATATCCAAAACTAAGAAAAAAAAGATAGCATTATTTTCAAAATTTAGGACAATGATCTATAATTCATTTTTGGTGTGTGGGAATCGATCGTATTTCAATCCAAAAAACTATGTGGTGAATATGACTTAAAGTGCATGTTATTAATATAGAAGTGTAATTTTAATTTAAAACGCACATCACATACTCAAAACTGAGAAACTGAGCTTGAATTGTTTTCAAATTTTAGGAAAATGATCCATAACTCATTTGTGACATGTATAAAATGATTTTACATCAATCCAACATATTATGTGATAGTTATGACTCGAAGTGAATGTTTTCAGTTTAAAATTGATTATTTAGTTCAAAACACACAACACAGACTCAAAATCGATCAAACAAATTCATATTGTTTTGATACTTTAAAAAACCAATCTATAACACATTTATGATGTATAAGAATTAACCACACCTCAATCTGAGACATGGTGTGCCCGATATGACTCAAAGTGTATATTTTTAGTTTAAAATTGATATTTTAGTTTGAAACACATGTTACATAATCAAAACTAATCAAAAAAATTCATATTGTTTTAATAATTTAGGAAAATGATCAATAATTTCTTTTTAATTTTTAGTAATTGAATGCATGTCCATCTGACACACGATGTGGCCAGTATGACTCGAAGTACGTTTTTTCATTATAGAAGTTTCATTTAAGTTTAAAATGTGCATCACATAGCAAAAACAAAAAAAGAGCTCATATTGTTTTTAAACTTTAATAAAATCATTAATAATTCACTTTCGATGTGTGGGAATCAATCGTACGTCAATCTGAAACGTGATGTGGTCGATATAACCTGAAGTCCATGTTTTCAATATAAAAGTGTTATTTTAGTTTAAAATTAATTACATATAAAAAACCAATAAAAAGAGCTTGGGTTTTTTTAAAATTTCAGGACAAAAATCTATAATTCATTTGCGATGTGTAGGAATCGACTATAGGTCAATCTGATAGATGATGTGGTAGGTATGACTCAAAGTTCTTGTTTTCAATATAGGAGTGTCATTTTAGTTTAAAACACTCATCATATACCCAAAACTAAGAAAACAAGCTTGGATTGTTTTCAAACATTATAAAAATGATCAATAATTCATTTGTGACATGTAGGAATCAACTGCATGTCAATCTGACACATGATGTTATCGTTATGACTTAAAATGTGTGTTTTCAATATAAAAGTGTCATTTTAGTTTAAAACGTGCATCACATAGACAAAAAAACATTTTTATATTATTTTCAAACTTTAGAATAGTAATCCTTAATTCATTTGTGACATTTAGGAATTGACCGCACATCAATCCAACACATGATGTGGCTGGTATGACTTAAAGTGTGTGTTTTCAATATAAAAGTTCCATATTAGTTTAAAACACATATCACATATCCAAAACCAAGAAAAAAACCTTTTATTATTTTCAAATATTAGGAAAATAATCCATAATTCATTTTTAACATGTAGGAATTGACTATATGTTAAACTGATGTAATTTGTGGCCGGTATGACTCAAAGTGCATGTTTTCGATATAAAAGTGTCATTTTAGTTTAAAACGTGTATAACATAGCCAAAACTAAGAAAATGAGATTATATTGTTTTCAAAAATGAGAACAATGATTCATAAATCATTTTGGATGTTTAATAATTGATCATACGTCAATTTGATCGATGATTAATTGATGATATCATTAATATATATATACAGTAATTAACAATGTAAGTTATCATATGTGTATTATATAACATTAATATTATAATTTGGTTATTTTATTTATTTACTATTACTAAAATCAACATTGGATTTTTTGTAGAGACAAAATTTTGTATGGAGGTTGATGTTTGGTTAAAGCCTATTATAAGAGTTATGATTTTGTATATTGGTTGTAAATTTTTTGTATTAATTGTAAATATCACATCAATATAAATATTTTGTATGTAAATTTTTAATTTAAATGATATTGCAACGTTATATTTGTATTTCTATTTGTTTGGTGTATGATATTGTTTGTTGTTATAAGGTTGTTGTAGGTTTATAGCAGCTACATTGCCTTTATCATCACTGATAAAGGCCCCCTTTATCAATGCTAGTAAAAGTGATGATAAAAGACCTCTTTACTAGCGATAATAAAAAATGATGATAAAGGCCAAGCACTTTTAACATCACTTATATTTTTAACATTTTTTTGCGCTGAAAAATGTCTTTATTAGCGTTGTTAAAAGCACTCTCTATAGTAGTGTATATATTTATGCACGTATCTGTATTCAAATATATGTATGAAAGCATGTATATATATGCTTATATTAACTTTCTTGTATAAATTTATGCATATGTATATATATATGTATGTACGTATGTATATATATACCTCATGCACATATATGTATGTATGTAAACACCCATTCAATTGTATATTTTTATATATACATATATATAGTGAGTACCTATATTGATATATAATTAATAAAATATATATAAAAGTCATAATCAATATAATATACATAAAGGATATCATTATAATAAATATTTTAATTTTATAATTGAGAACATTTTAAAATAAAATAATATTTTATATATCCACAAATGTTATAAATTCATCCTTTTTTTAAAACCTTTTTATTTCATGTTTTTATTTATCTTTATTTTAGAATACTATAAAATATATATACATATAACAAAATACCCTTACCTAATTTGTTTTTTTTTTTTTGCATAAATTTAAAATAAATATTTTCATAAATTCATACACCGATTTTTTCTATTTATAATTAATATTGGAAAATATATTTTGAATCGTAGTTATTTTGATGTTTTATTATAATACCAAGAGAAAATTTTTATGATATTAATCCACCCATAAATACAAATAGAGCAATTATATTAGGATGATATACCGCAAAAGATTATGCCTGGCCATTAGCAGGAGAAGCTCAAGAACATTAGGAATAAGTCTTGAGTATTCCTTGGAGTATCTAAGAATACCAGAAATAGATCCATGATATTATTACTCAAGATAAATGCGATCTTGGAGATACATAATATGTCTCTAAATAACCAAATGAAAAGATCAAGAAAGTAGAAGATTGACAAGTCAGACTCGAATAATAGAATAAGAATAAAGAGACCAAATCATCTCCCACCGGAGGACTTAGTGTAAAACCTTGGTAAGTCAAGCCAGTATGACAAATGATCACCCAGAAACCAATTCCTTGGGAATAAAAAAGGGATTGTTTTAAGGATTTGTTTCAAAAGATCAATAGGGAATCCAATCCCTCAAATCCTAGATATATTAAGGAAGAATATAATCCAAGGAATACACATCCAGAAGGTGTTTTACAACATAGAATTATCCTTAAGTTGGATTGAAAAAAGGATCCTGAAGAATCCACATATGAATGGGACCTAGAGCTTCATTATTATATGTTATCAATTGGTTTACAGTCATGGTTCATGGATAGTGTATTCAATTTCTTAGGAGCTACCTTAAGAGGTAATATAGGGTGACTTTGGGATATACTATTAATATACTCATAAGTGAGAATTACTATTCAATAATATGTCACATTCCCAATCGAGGTTATACTAGTAGTAGTTGATTTCCTCAAACAAGAATTCGCGTGAAATTCACTAGTTGATCAAGATGATTGGTAGAAAAAGATCGAAAAACGTTAACCAAGATCCAAATATGTGACTTGTGTTATTTTGAAGAATATTTTTGTGAGTTTTAGCATTGGTATTATCTTCTTAGACCAGGAGATCAAGAATATTATTTAGATGTCTTTATCCAAAAACTTCCAGGTAGTTGGCCTGAAATAGTTCAAAAAGCCTTGAAGACTCATCTTTCTCAAAGTGTAGATTTTCAGGATACTTTGAGAGTTCAAGAAGAAATAATAAGATAGGTGATAAGGCTTTATTGTATACAAAGTCATGTCTTGTAGGATGTAATAAATATTTCATATATGAGTTCTTCTTGTTTCCCAAAGGTATATGGTGTTGCAGGAAGATATGGGTGTGGTCCAACCAGGAAGGATCTTGGGAAAACCCAAAAAATGTCATTTAGAACATAATGTCAAGATTAATAGTGTGAATGAAATAAATAAAACAAGAAAGTATGGAAAATATTTGGTAAAATGAAATCATCAACTAGGATTTCAGGTAGAAAGCTAGAAAAATATAAGAGATATCTTAGACCAAATAGAATCCAGAAGGATGTAAGAGGAAAATTTAAGATAAAATATGGGAAGTATCCCAGATACCCTAAAGGAAAATATCTATCTAGTTGTGATTATTTTTGGTTATATGAGAATAACGGTCACAAAGCTAACACTTTCCTAGATATAGATAAAAGAAGAGGTATACTCAAGGAAATAATGATGGAATATTCATCGAAAATATTATTTGAGCCTATCTGGGGAGAATATTTATACTCAAATGATGAAAATTTATATTCATCATATTCAGAATACTTAGAGGTGTAAGAATACAACTCATATTATAATGAAGGAAATAATCTCAACATAATTTTAAGCCATCTTCGAATATCCATGATTTGAGCAAGGGATAATTCACCATAAGAATCTCCAAAGCTAATAAAGTTAGATGAGATGGAAGGTGATATAGTGCATTATTTAGAAACTAAAAACCCTTTAGAAGGAAGATATTATCATGAATGTAAAATTCCTATAGTTGATTAGTCCAAGGTGTACCAAAATTCTTGGGTACCATACCGAGAAATGACCAAGATCTTTGAGGATGAAGATACAACTGAAGTCTATAAAACAAATAGATGATTATTTACAATGAATTTATTAAAACCATAATGGGTTAGTAAGACTATCCAAAAATATCCAATTATGTGCATTTTGAAATAATCTAGATTGGAGTAGATCCACTTGTTAGAAAAGGACAAGATCTACCAGTCCTAATTGTGGTAGTATATGACATTTTAGTTAATTTCTCTAATGCATTATTAGGAGGATCATGAGAAAACCTACATGCAGGAGTAGTTTGGGTGAAATTGATCATGTATTTGAATATATTACTTATGGATAGAAGTGTTAGTATAAATTTAGAAGTTAATATTAAAATAAGAAACTAGCACAAGATGTTGGGATGTCCACTCGATAAAATATGTGTCAGAGTAATTACTCATTTTTATATAACGTTCTACAATACCGTAAGAATGAACTGAGGAAGGGTGTGAAAAGATTTACACATATTTTCCAAGATAAAGTAATTTAAATTAGAGCAATGAAACTAAAAGTGGTAAACCCCAAGAGGCTAACATGGCCTAAATAATGGGTTTCACCAGAACCAGAGGAAGAACGAAGAAAAAGGTTACTTCTTCCATATGTGATTAAACAAGTCAAAAATAGACTTATCATCTTTTAGATCGGATAAGATAAAGATGATATTAGGTCAGAAGGATCAAGATTAGGTATATTATATTTGAAAATTGAAGATATAAAATTATAAATACTTGAGAACCCTTTTGATAATCCAAGGAGATCAGTTGAAAAAGATAAATCACTTCAATAAAAGAACCCAGAACATCAATTTCCAGAAGGATAGTAGGACAAAGAACTGTTTGATTACCTATCTATGAGGATAAATAATCCCATGTAGGATATATGGGATCATCATTACTCAGTGAAAATATAAAATAATATTCTATATTAGTAAAGTTAAGCATTGGTTTAACTGTATGTACTACCTTAGTTGATACAGGTTGTACCTTCTCTTGCACAAGAATATGATTTTCAGGAGTAAACTATGAGTCCATAAAGTTTCAAGTTATATTTAGTAGCAATGAAACAGTTATAATTCAAGAAGTAAAAAAGTATGTTCAGAACTTAATGGGAGAACATTTGTAGAACAGATGCTTTGCTTTATTCCTCAATTGTTAGATGACTTCTTGATTGGAAATTGATTCTTTAGAAGATATCAACCTATAACGATATATTCAGAAGGAATTATCCTCAAAAATTATTTGATTTCAACTGCTTTTGGGAAAATTAATATGGATCCAAAAAATAAATTATCTACTATCAAAATGGAAAACTATCCAGATGAGGATAAAAAACACCATAGAAAGATTGATTAGTGGAAAGAGCTGGTTGGATTAAAAGTTTTGAGGATAAATGAAGAAGATTCATTGACCAAGATAAGAGATCATTTATTAGAAAATTGGTCAGAAAACCCCATGAAATTGTGGCATAAGGAAATGCTAAAGTCTACAATCATTATTAAATATCCCAGTATGGTGATCAGAAGTAAAGAAATTTCCTATTTAGATGTAATGGTTAAGGAGTTTTAGAAACATATTCCAAAATTAATTAGCCTTGGATTAATCAAGCATAGTAAAAGTTCTCATAGAAGTGAAACATTTATGGAAATGAATCATGCTGAGAATCAGTGTGGTAAAGCCAGAATGGTTATCGATTATCATGATCTTAATCATTCTATAAAATATGATGGCTATAATATTATGAATCAGGAGGCTTTGAGAAGCATGCTTAGAAATAAAAAAAACAATGGTATATTCTAATTTTGATCTCAAGTCAGGATACTGGAATATTAATATCAAAGAGGAGACTATACCATTAATAGAATTTATAACACCATTTAGTTTATTTGAATGCCTAGTTATGCCATTTGGACTTAAGAATGGACCAAAAATATTTTATAGGATAATGGACAAGGCATTCAATAGATTTTCATAGTTTGTGGTGGTCCATATTGATGATATTCTTATATATAATAAAAATAAATAAGAACATATTAGGCATTTATAATAGGTGTATGAAGTGTTCAAAGAATAAGGGATGATACTTTTAGAAAGAAAGATCATTTGGATGCAACCCAATATAGAATTATTAGGATTATAGGTCCAAGAAAGTAAAGAGAAGCTTCAACCACATATTCTATAGAATCTAGAAACTTTCCCCAATGAGATTATAGATCTTAAGTAGATACAAGTTTTTCTTGGTATATTAAGTTATGCTAGAGAATACATTAGTGATTTAATAAAAATATCAGTTCCAATTCAGAAAAAAGTTTCTAGTAGAGTATCCTAGAATTGGATAGAAGAAGATTCTGAAGTAATCTGAATTCTGAAGCAAAAAGCTCAAAACCTCCCAAAATTAGAATACTCAGATGGGAGTGAAGATCAACTTATCTTAGAAACATATGAATAAGACTCACCATGGGGATGTATCCTAAAGATAAGAAAACACTATGATAAAAGTATTATTAGTAGATACTGGGTGGATGTTTTAATGGGACATAAAAGAATTATCATGCCCATGAATGAGAATTTCTTTCAGTCCTTACATGAATTAGGGATAATGAGATTTTCTTGGGAAAACCTTTCACTATAAGCACAAATAGTTATTTTATAAATAATTTAATGAAAATAAAATTAAAATGGTTTACCCATACATGATTAATGCGGTGGAGGAATGAATCATAATACTGTAACTTTAATATAGAAAATATTAAAGGAGAAATAATGTCATTCCAGATGCACTAACATGATACTTTGACTCTTATAGTTGAAATGGTAGAAGGTAGTGGATAAAAGAGATATCAAATTTGAATTTATAATCATTTTGTGGAATAATTCTCAATTATCAAATTGATGAATGATAGATGTTAGAAAATAAAAGGGATTCTAGCAAAGAATCACCTTCAAAAGTAAGGATCTTTGTCCAGTAAGTTTGAAAGATCAAAAAGCATAGGTTCATAAACCAAGAAGAATAAAAAACCCAAAAATTTCCCTAAATAGAAATTATAAGGATAAAATTCATATTTAATTCTTTGTATGTGGTCAGAAAGGCCATTATAACACTCAATACGTAGAAAATCTGAGAAACCTGAAGGCTCGGAAAACTAGAAGATTGAAAAAGGTGAGGTTTTGATATAGATAATATTTTTATTATTATTTTTATGTGTATATAAATGAATTAATCCCTTCCAATTTAACAATTTGAGCTGATTTGCA
Organism: Viscum album; assembly: GCA_963277665.1. Classification (NCBI taxonomy): domain Eukaryota; kingdom Viridiplantae; phylum Streptophyta; class Magnoliopsida; order Santalales; family Viscaceae; genus Viscum; species Viscum album. The sequence continues at coordinate 748,565,238 of OY728132.1, read as the reverse complement.
TCATTTTAGTATTTTTGGTGAATTTTGGGCAAAAATGTGAAAATTGCTTAATTCTGGAATTTTAATAGTTTTTTATCACTTAAGAATTTTTAGAATAAATCTTTAAATATTAATAAAAATTTATTGATTTATTTTTTTAATATTCCTTAAATTTTTTTAATTCAACTTATTATTTGGGACCCAAAGCTCATTCGACCCTCAACAGACCCAAAAAAATCAATCAAATTGACAAATATTTCTGGTCAATAGAATGAACCCCACCTCATTAAATGAGGAATATCTCAGAATAAAAACCTTAAAATGAAGTTATTATAGATTTAAATTAAATTATACTCTGATTATAATGTGAAAATTAAAATTCATATAGAAACTCACTCATTAAGTTGGCATTTTCATGTGCTAAAAGTGGAAAAAGTTGAAAGATTTTCTCCAGCCAGAAAAATTCAACTTCATTAACACGGACATAAATTCTTATAAATGTGTAAAAGAGCACTAAAATTTTAAGTTTATACATCCAAATAAATTAAAAAAAAAACTTTTAAGAAGGAACTTTGGTGATTTTCAGTTGTCTGGTGGGCTAAAACGGAGAAAACTTATGGAGGACAGATTCTGGAGGATAAATTTTCTGTTTTTCCTTTTCCCTCTTTTGTTTTTCTTAGTTTTGTAATGGCTTCCTATTTCTCTTAATTCATGGATACCCTTCACATACAGGGGTAAAATTCTAAGTGATTTTGTAGGGGAAGGTTTTTCTTTTATAATTCTTGAGTTCTTTCACTTAATGGTTTAAGATCCTTTTATTTCTTCTATGAAGTTGGTTTCAATTTATAATAGTGGTTTCTTTATTATCATGTACAATCATATTTTATTTTAAATTATATTGTTATTATTGCTTTGTTAAATGATAATTATATCCCTCCATTATGTTCTAGTTTATATATGATGGAATAGACCATGGCATAGTTGTGAAGTACTCAATGATCGTCGGTACATGTGGGAGAGATAGTGGGCATTCTTGGTTATTTGGGATAAAAAAAGGCCTGGTTGGGAACTTTATAAGTCAATTAGGGATATTCTTTATAAATATATCACACATTTGAAGGAGTGTAAACAAATCTAATAGTTTGGTAAGTTTTATTCTCACCATTACCATTTGACCAAGGGAGTGAGATGAAGTAATTGTGCAATATCACATTTATCAGCTTAGCATAAGAGGATTGGATAAATTGGAACTAGGATAGCATTACAATTGGAAAACCAACCCTAACATGATCACCCAACTCATATCACTATTTTTAATCACTTGAATTGTCAATTTGTTTTCAATATTTTTCTTAATTTCTTTCTTTTGTTTCATTTCTTTCCTTTGTTTTCAAAATCATACAATTTAAAAAACACCCACTTTTTCCTCTAATTCAAAGTGACATAGTTGATTTTTGTGTGATCCTATTTATTAATAACCTAGGTTGACCACTATAATGTATTTTAACTTAGGAAATAATTGTTTTTTTCACATCCCATGATAGGAACATGTCAAAACTTGGAACTATTTCTGGGGAGGTGATGCCAAAAATATAATTTTCAAATTGCATGACTAGAACCACTAACACTAATCCTTTCCCCCTATATCATAAAATTAAAATAATCTTATTAAATATACTTAGAAACCTTAATTTTAAATCTTAATTTTATTAATTTCTCTTGAATACTTGAGTGAAACTTCAATTGTTCACTCAATGCTTATCATTATGGCTGGAAATCATAACCAAACAAACCCTTAGAGACCCATGTTCACCACAATTCATTAATAAAAACAATCAAATTTCCATGCCAGAGTTACAAAATAATTTTGAGATGAAACCTAACATGATCTCATTACTTCCAAAATTTCATGGCTTGGCAGTATAAGAACTAAACAAACATATTAAAGAGTTAACATATGTATGCTCTACTTTTAGACCTTGAGGAGTGGTTGAGGAGTAGGTAAAGTGGAATGCATTCCCATTTTTTTGGAAGGATATACCAAAAATGGTTGTATTTCCTACAACCAGGAGATGTGCATGTTTGGAATTACTTAATGAGATACTTCATGAAAATATTATTCCCTGCCTCTAAAAGCACAACCATCAAAAAGGAGATCTATGCCATCAGAAAATCATCTAGAGAAACCCTTTACGGATACTGGGAGAGATTTAAGAATCTATGTGTCAGATTCCCACATCAGTCAATTGAGGAGCATCACTTCCTTGTTTTATTTTTTCAAGACTTACTATACAGTGATAGAAACTTTATGGATGCATCATATGGAGGCACATTGATTGACAAGTCGTTAGAAGAATCCAAGGGCTTGATTGAGAAGATTTCTCAAAAAATGTAATAGTTTGGTACTAGAGCTACTGGTACAAGAGGTATTCATGAGGTAAGAACTTCTCATCCATCACCCTTATTAGAAAATAATATTGAATAGGTAACCAGTTTGGTGAGACAAATGTCCCTGAAACAAGTGAGTGAACAATAATCATCGACCAAGGTATGTGTTTTATGCTCATCACCTAATCATTTCACTAACCAATGTGCTAAAATACAAGGAATGGAAAGTTGTGAAACAACCTTTCATATGAGGTAGTTCCAAAAAAATAAAGTATAGAGAAATCCTAACCAAGTCCAATATGGATTTGGAAATTATAAAAAACAAGCTAGACCCCCTTACCAAAATCAATTCCAAAACCAACCCTCATTCCAACATCAATTCCAAAATCCACCACCATTTCAACAAATTAATCTTATAACCAGCCTATTTACCACCAACCATGAACTTTCTAAAGACCCTATAAATAAACATCAACCAGTGTATAACCTCCTATTCAAAATCAACAACAACAATCTGAGTTTGAGGGGTTGAAAGTCACCGTAAAATATTTTCCTAACAAGTCAGATAGTCTCACAGACTTACTAACCAAAAATACAGGGAAACTCTCTTCCTATACAATCCAAAATCCCAAGGATAATGTTAGTATGATAACAACAATAAGTGGAAAAGAACTCCCACCACTAGCCACCATTGAACCTAAAACAATACCACCTATTCTGAGGGAGAATGAAGTTGGGAATTCTAAATATTCTATGAAAATGCATCAAGAATAAGAAAACAAAGATGAGGAGAAGTAGGAGAAACCAAGGAGGAATATAAAATAAACACCATTGAAAAAAAATAATGGGATAAGAAAGACTTACCCCCACCATTTCCATCAAGGGTGATTGAATCAAAGAGATTGTGGGAAGAAGCACATCAAAAAGAAATTTTGGACACCTTCCAGAAAGTGGAAATTAATATCCCCCTATTTGAATCACTCAAAAAATCATAGTATACTAAATTTTTTAAGGATATTTTCAATAATAAGAGGAGACTTCAAGGTAATTAAAGGATAAACTTGAGAAGAAGTGTCTCAACCCTTACCACACCACAATTTCCAACCAAATTTCAAGATCCAAGGATGTTTTCCATTCCATACACCATTAGATATTTAAATTTATTTAATGATTTATGTGATCTAGGTGATTCAATTAATTCATTTCCTCACTCAATATATACTTATTTTCATATGGGAGATTTGAATCCCACCTGAGTGGTGGTCTAGCTTGCAAACAGATCCACAATTTTCCCAATAGGAGTTCTAGAGGATGTCCTTATGAAAGTCAAATATCTCTTATTCTCAGCTAACTTATATGTGTTGAAAATGGAAAAAGATAAGATCCCATCACACTTGCCCATAATTTTAGGGTGACCTTTCTTAAATATGGCCAAAACCATCATCAATTTCCATGAAGGGGCACTCACTATGGAGTTTGGAGATAACACTGATCACTTCAATATTTTTACTCCATGAGGAACCCATTAGATGATCACTCACTATTTGCACTCTCCCATGAAGTTGTTATTCAACCAATTAAAGATTCAGGTATATTACATGAATTCTTATCCTTATGAGAGAAATTTTCCCTTGAAAATGCCACTGAACATATGAATGCCAAAAACAATGAAGATTCTGATTTCATGTGGGAAAAAGAGGTAAAATATGATTTCTTTAATGATTAGTTAAATGATGAATAAGATGATATGATTTCTTTTTTCAAAAGGTTAAACCTTTGGAAGTAATGAACCTTAATTTAATTTCATCCCTTGAGCAACCCCCATATCTAGAATTAAAACCACTCCACACTGATTTGAAATATGTGTACCTTGTAGAGAGAGAAAAATTACCAATGATAATTGCTAATAATATATCTAAAACCCAAGAAGAATATTTTATTGAGATTTTGAGAAAGAATGAAATAGAAATAGGGTGGATCTTAGGTTATATCCCAGGAATAAACCTAAAAATAAGCTCACATAGAATTCTTCTTGAGGGAGATTCCAAACCTATCTGACAACCCCAAAGGAGGCTAAATCCCACCTTGATGGAAGTTGTGAAGAAGGAGATTAAGGATATCTTAGAATTTGGGATCATCTATCCCATTTCAAATTCATAGTGGTTTATCCCCATTCATGTAGTTCTAAAAAAAACTGGCCTAACCATGGTGAAGAATGAAAAAAAATTAATTAATCCCTATGAGAATTCAGAATAGCTGGAGAGTGTGCATAGATTTTAGGAAGTTGAATCAGGTCACTCGAAAAGATCATTTCCCCATCCTTTTCATTAACCAGATATTAGAGATATTTTTAGTGATAACTCATTATTGTTTTTAGATGGATTTTCATGTTATTTACAGGTACATATTACTCCCGAGGATCAAGAGAAGACTACTTTTACTTGTCCCTTTGACACTTTTGCATACAAAAGGATTCCATTTGGATTATGTAATGCTCTGGGTATATTTTAGAGGTGTATGATAAGTATATTTTCTGATCACATTGAAAATTACTTAGAGGGTTTCTTAGATGATTTCATAGTTTTTGGAAATTATTTTCATCATTTTTTGAAAAATCTAAAAAAAGTTTTGAAAATCCGTATTAAAAAGAATCTTATTTTGAATTTTGAAAAGTGTCATTTCATGGTTGTGAGAGGAATTTTCCTTGGTTGTGTCATTTAAAAAAAGGTATTGAATTTGATAAATCAAAAATTTAATTGATATATTCACTACCTTACCCAACTTGTGTGAAATATGTTAGATCATTTTTAGGACATGTAGGATTATATAAGAGGTTTATCAAAGATTTCAGTAAGATTGCTCTCCCTCTCTCTAGATTGCTTTTGAAAGATGATTATTTTGATTTTAGTGGTGCATTTAAGGAATCCTTTGATGTGTTTAAGAGGATATTAATTACAACACCAGTGATGTAGCCACCAAATTAAGAAGAACCATTTAAGCTACTTTATGATACTTCAAACCAAGCAGTAGGAGCAGTCCTTTCTTAGTGAATTGAGTGCAGGACACAAGTCATTGTCTATACCCTAAGAACCTTAGATGTGACATAATTCAATTACACAACCATAGAAAAAGAGTTTTTAGCATTTATATTTTCTTTATAAATTTTTAGATCATATCTTCTTGGAACTAAAATCATTGTGTTTTCAGATCATACAGTTCTTAGGTATTTGATAAAGAAGGCTGAAGCTAAACTAAGGCTAGTGAGATATATGTTACTATTATAGGAGTTAAACATAGAAATAAAAGATAATAAGGGAGTTTTGAACCAAGTGGTTGATCACTTAAGTAGACTTCCCAACACTACTGAAGCTAAAATCCCAAACAAAAAAACGCTAAATAATCACCTTCTAGGAGAGCAGTTGTACTTGATTAAAGGAGAAGTTCCTTGGCATGATGAAATGGCTAATTATATGGTAACATCTTAGGTACCATCTCATTTAAATTCCTACCAAATTAAAAAACTAAAATCTAAATCTGGATATTACATTTGAGAATATCCAGTTCTTTAGAATATTTTCAATGATCAAGTGATAAGAAGATGTTTTCCTGGAAGTGAAAGTGAATCTATTTTTGAGTTTTTCCATACTTTAGAATATAGAGTCTACTTTGGACCTCATATAACATTAAGGAAGGTTTCAGAATCTATAATTTATTGGCCTACACTTTTTAAAGATGCCCATGAATTTTGTAAAAGGTGCGGAAAATGTCAGTTTTTTGGAAATATTTCAAAGAGACAATAATTCCCTAAAAGCCGCTTAATTTTTTTTGAGTTTTTTGAAGTCAGGGTGTAATGACCCGGACCTGAACAACCACGTGAACAGTGCTAAATAGGTCGAGTGTTACTACCTTAGGCACACCTCCCTGAACGCCAAAGGCTGCCGACTAGCAGCGAGGGTCTTTATAGGTATAGTGGGGAGGCTATACCCTCTTGGAGGATAATAATGGTACTAGTCCGAGTATAATAATAAAGATACAAAAAAATATCGACTCAACATACTCGAACCAGACCCACAGAGTGGAATCACAATCAATTTCCATAAATAGCAGAAGCAATAAATATAAACAATAGCAGTAGAAAGTAAACACAACAGCATGTTAAACACTTGTAACTACCACTGAACAAAAAAACATGAATCCAAAGCAGATCATACATATCTATATATATATAAAGGGCACCAATGACTAACCAAATGTAGCTACAAAACAAGTAAGAATGTTGATACAGGAAATAAATAAAAACAAGGTAAACTTCAGCTAGGCAAGACCTCAAGGCCCCTACCATCCCCATGCAATAGCTAATGCATTCCAGCTCCTGAAGTTGGCCTCTTTATTGCGCATAAATTCATAAAGTCTGTACGCATCTTGAAGGGCCCGTGTAGGGTGTGAGATGAATCTCAGTAGGATACCACCCAACGGTGCGTACCTAATATAAGTGTTTAAACAAGCATGCAGTTATAAGGAAAATAGTAAACAGTACGATGCACAAATGAACACAAACTCCACTAGTGCTCAGTAGCCCCCATGGAGTGTCACCTGCTTCAGACAATGCTAGAATCTATGTCATGTAACCCGACACCATGTGCCCCCTGACACCGTGTGTCTCAAGTACCGACGTCCTAAAGGCATGCCCATGAGATAGTAACCCGGAGGAACAACCATACCTGTCCTCAAATAATTAACCAGAGGGACAGTGATGTCTACACTCAAAATAAAGTAATCGGAGGGACAATGATGTCTGCCCTCAAAATAACAGTGAGCCTCTACCCCCAACCTAATAGCCTCAATGTTATCCCCTAAAGGCTTCTCACTTTCCATGTGGCTTCCTACAACAAGCACCACCAAACCAATAATACCTAAACTGCAACTAATGAGGGTCTCTACCCATACGAGTGGTCAAAACCACCTCATCATGGAGTCTCTCTGTGTGCACACTACTCATAGTTCCGGGTGAACGGTAATCACCAAAATATTACCCAAGCCACAACACATCTGACACCTCATGTCCCTATGACCATGCCGCTCAAGTCTGATGGTCTCACCATCCCAATAACCTAAGACATGCCCAACCTGACAGTCATCCTGCCTCAAACTGACGCCCATGACACCCAATCCTATGGTCAGAACCACCCAATGTAACTCAGGTCAAGCCCAAACTATGATCAGCATCACTCAAGAATATCTGGGTCATGCCCAACACAACACAAAGGTTCCAGCATATGCAATTTAGAAATTACATAAATAACATATTTAAACAGAACACATAAATAGGAAAAACAATCTAAACAGTTGAATTGCACTAAACAAGTGTTGTACTATACCAGAACAGAGGTCTTTAAGGCCTCTAATATTTCATATCAAGGTTTAATAAACTAAACTCAACAGTTTAAAACAATACAATTCGATTATAACCATTTTGGCATCCCCAACCAAAATGCCCCAACGAGCCATAGCCACTCGCCCGACCCCGCTCAAGAAAAACAGGTAATAGGGCATACCCAAAGGCATCCCATAGGTCAAATAAACAATTAAACATGCAATAGTAGGTAAATTAGGGTCTCACTCAAAATACCTAAAAATGCGCCATAGACTGCGCCACCCAGAAGTCTACGAAAACATAAAAAGATGTATGCACCACCTACCTAAGACTCATAGACATAGGCACATATAATATCGATCTCCAATTCAAAGACGATCTTTATAGATCTACGTTTATATTGAATCCCAAAAATTCCACTCAGATAGAAACTCTGACGCGTGAGGCAAGGGATCAAGAACGGAACAGGGTGCGTGGGTTTAGCCTCGCTATTGCAATCCCGCAGCCACCGATGGATTGAAGAACGGATGTCAGATGAAGAATCTAGGGAAGGAAACATTTTTAGCCTCCCATAGCACCAAGGTCTGAAAAAAGGGAAGAAGAAGTTTTTTCTAGAAAATAGATGTAACTCTGTTTCATTTAAGTGAATAAAAAAGTACATGGTGTGTATTTAAGGACTACACACCGTGTAGTGAACTTTTCCGTACTCTGACTTAAGTAGAGATAGACACATGGCTTGGGCACTCCACACGGGTTGACACACGGCTTGAACCCATCCGGTACGCAGAAAGGGAATACACGACGTGTCAAATAACACTACATGTCGTGTAGTAGGAAATTCCTACACGATATGTACTTGGTGAGCACATGGATGGTACTCACCCAACCCACACACGGCGTGTACTTTAGAGTACATGGAATGTAGTTCTGGAAATTTCTAGAACTTCCCAGATTTTCCTAGTCCTCTCAGGAACAAGTCAAAAATTCAAACAATGTCCGGATTTTGACTCATTCTAAAAACTCAGGTTCTTACAATCTCCCCACCTTAACATAACTCACCCCCAAGCTACCAAACAAAACCTGAAGATGGCATTAAACATACCACTCTGATCAAGTAACCCGGAATTCCCCAGTTTCAAAGATTCTAACTAAATTCCTCAAGGGGCTCCCCACCTTAGAAATTTCCTAGCTCAGTCTCAACCCGACAAAACTCAAAACAAGCAAAGTTTCACTAACCTGTTTTCCGAACTCATGGTTCTATCGTGACATGTCATCACCCATGCACCTCATTAGTTCTCCCATGTCATTCCCTACACCCAACGTATCCCACACCGCATCGGTGTCCGCCTCCACGAGGTCCTGCATCCCATGGATGCTCAAATAAAACCTAATGCTATGCACCTCAAGTAACTTGCATCCTCGATGCCCTGATTCCCATGGAACCTCAAGTAACCTGCATCCTCGATGCCCCGATGCCCAAGGAACCTCAAGTAACTTGCATCCTCGATGCCTCGATGCCCAAGGCACCTCAAGTAACCTGCATCCTCGATTCCCCAATGTCCAAGGCACCTCAAGTAACCTGCATCCTCAATGCCCCTGATGCTACGCATCTCATACATATATATATAAATATATCACGCACCTGATATGGAACCAATCCCACTGACCAAAATCTAGTCAGTCCACATAGATCCTTTACATCACGTGCACTCAAAACAGACATGCCTCTATAGGTCATGCCAAAAAAGAAAAACATAGAAATCATGGCCACACCCGTGGTGTACCTCTAACCATCATCGGCTCACCAGCCTGATCAGCCTCTAGAAACTCCACAGCATGCACTTGGCCTGAAGTACGGCTACCTGATGCCTGACCTCCCTACGGTGTTGCTCCAGCCACTGACCACTGACCACTCAGTTGGATCCCACTGTCTCTATCACATCCTCTGTGCACAGCTGAACCTCAGTTACCCTCTCCTAGTACCGAACTTGAACCAACTCCAGATGACACCATCTGTCATGGTCCCTACCTAATAGCTATCTGAGAAGGCTGCCTGCAGAACCTCTCAAGATGTCTGACATATCCACACGTCTGGCACTCCTTTGGAGGCCTATCATACTGAGTTCGAACATGTCCTGGCTTTCCACACTGAAAGAAAACCACTGAAGAACTGCTACGAGGTGGTCTATCTGAGTCATTGGCCTGACTTCCCTACTGGAACTCATCATTTCCTCGCTTCCTGTTGTCCAAACCATCACCTGAAGTTGTCGTCTGACCAACCTGGGGCCTATCCCTCTGGTTTCCCTCCGCTATAAGTGCCTGATTCACCGCCTCTGAGAATGAACCCAGCCTGAAGATATTCACCTAGATCCGAATGGCATGTCATAATCCATCCTCGAAGCGCCTCACCCTTGTCACGTCATCACTTATCATACTAGGTGCAAAGCGAGATAGCTTAGTAAAAGTAGTTGCATAGTACATGACAGATATGTCTCCCTGCTGAAGGCTCAAGAAATCCTGATATCTCTCTGATCTTAGTGTCTTTAGGTAGAAGTGCTTGAAAAACCTATCCTCGAAGTCTTTCTATGCTAGTCCCTCATGCCTGAAAGCCTGAACCTGCACATCCCACCAGCGATTTATCGGTCCTCGCAGCATGTACGTCACCAGCTTGACCCTCCACCCTAGAGGCATCTTGAGCTGCTTGAAGATCATCTACATGCTCTCTATCCAATTCTCAGCTGCCTACGGACCACCCTCACCCTGAAAAAGCGGTGGGTGATACGACTGGAACTCCCACGTTAGATATGTCATAGATGGATCTGTACCCTGTGCACCTTTGTCGATCCCCTACAAGACACGTACCAGGCTAGCTCGGAGTTGCTCATCGAGCCATGGTTCGAACACTGCCAAACTCGGTTGTTGTCCTGCCTGCACTGGATCCTAAACCTGATCCTGTACCTACGGCTCTTGCTCTACCTACACCAAATCTTGAACCTGATCTTGCTCCTACGGCACTGTGTAATCTCCCGTCTGACACTCTATCTGGGTTGCCCAAAAAGGAACCCGCAGAATACCATAAATGGTCAGACAACCCACATACATAACAATTTATTCATATATAATGCAGATAAGGAAAGCAGTAAAAGGCAGTGCATAACTACTACCCTTACTCTCCCCCACTGCAACCATGCCTCATGGAATCCTGGCATCATGGCCTCCTTACCCACCCTTAACAGATCCAAGTATCAAAAGTACCTCGGGTCATTCCCGTCCTAACAACTAACATTACCTCAAACCGACGACCAAGTCTCCCAATCCTAGTTATCAAAATCACCTCAACCATAGTACTTGCCTGCTCTCATAAGAGCCAGACCCAAATACCCTGCCACATTTAATTCTAAAAATATACAAATCATGGCATAACACGTTGCAATAAATAAGAAATTGTATCAGGAATTTCACATATTCACATTCCAAATAATAAAAAGCATGGAATTTGACATTATTCACATGGTATTATCACATCACAAAGCATACATGTAGTTATGAAATTGAAATACCCTAAAAATGTGCCTATCAAAAGCCAAGCAAACAAGCCTTGCCATACCGGGCCAAGGTCCAATTCCCCCCTACCGTACTAGGTCAAGGGTTACACATCAAAATCAATAACATCACACACAAAGAGAGCCACCAAGGTGGAAATCATATAAAATGTAATATGAGCAAAAGAAAACAACAATTCCCACCCATGGAAACTCGGTTCATCCCTCATACCTGGAGCTGTAGGCACCCAAACACAAGCTAGAAACCCAGTTCTAGTAACAACCTATCTCTAGTCTACCATATCCCAAATAGTAAAACCAGACAAAATAAAAGGAGAAGTCTCAATATCATTAGTATCCAGTAAAACACTACTACTAAATCCATATCAATAACTCCTCTGATGCCACTTTGTAATGACCCGGACCTGAACAGCCACTCGAACAGTGCTAAATGGGTTGGGTGTTACTACCTTAGGCGCACCTCCCCGAACACCAAAGGTTTCCAACTAGCAGCAAGGGTCTTTATAGGTATAGTGGGGAGGCTATACCCTCTCAGAGGATAATAATGGTATTGTTCTGAGTATAATAATAAAGATTCAGTGGAATATTGACTCAACAGACTCAAACCTGACCCGCAGAGTGGAAGCACAATAAATATAAATAAACAGTGGAAGAAATAAATATAAACAATAGCAGTAGAAAGTAAACACAATAGTATGTTAAACACTTGTAACTACCACTGAACAATAAAACATGAATCCAAAGCAATCATACATATCCATATATATAAAAAGGGTGCCAATGGCTAACCAAATGTAGCTACAAAACAAGTAAGCATGCCGATACAGGAAATAAAGAAAAAAAGGTAAACTTTAGCTAGTCAAGACCTCAAGGTCCCTACCATCCCCATGGGATAGCTAATGCAGTCCAGCTTTTAAAGGTGGCCTCTTTCCTGCACGTAAATTCATAAAGTCTGCACGCGTCCCGAAGGGCCTGTGCAGGGTGTGGGATGAATCTTAGTAGGATACCACCCAACGGGTGCATACCTAATATAAGTGTTTAAATAGGCATGCAGTTATAAGGAAAATAGTAAACAATACGATGCACAAATGAACACAAACTCCACTGGTGCTCAGCAGCCACCATGGAGTGTCATCTACTTCGGTCAACGCCAGAATCTCTGTCATGTAACCCGGCACCATGTGCCCCCTGACACCGCATGTCTCAAGTACCAACGTCCCAAAGGCACGCCCAGGAGATAGCAACCTGGAGGAACAATGATACCTGTCCTCAAATAAGTAACTGGAGGGACAACGATGTCTACCCTCAAAATAAAGTAACCGGAGGGACAGCGATGTCTACCCTCAATATAATGGTGAGCCTCTACCCCCAACCTGATAGCCTCAATGTTGTCCCTTGAGGGCTCATCACCTCTCACGTGGCTTCCTACGGCAAGCACCCCCAAACAAATAGTACCTAAACCTCAACTAATGAGGGCCTCTACCCACACAAGTGGTCAAAACCACCTCATCACAGAGTCTCACTGTGTGCACACTACTCATAGATCCGGGTAAGCGATAATCACCAAAATAGTACCCAAGCCACAACACATCTGACACCTCATGTCCCTGCGACCATGTCACTCAAGTCTGATGGTCTTGCCATCCCAGTAACCTGGGCCATGCCCAACCTGACAGTCATCCTGCCTCAAACTGACACCCATGACGCCCAATATCATGGTCAGAACCCCCTAATGTAACTGGGGCCAAGCCCAACCTATGATCAGCATCACTCAATAATATTTGGGTCATGCCCAACACAACCCAAAGGTTCCATCATATGCAATTTAGCAATTACATAAATAACATATTTAAACAAAACACATAAATAGGAAAAACAATATAAACAGTTGAATTGCACTAAACAAGTGTTGTCCTATACTAGCACAAAGGTCTTTAAGGCCTCTAACATTTCATATCAAGGTTTAATAAACTAAACTTAACAGTTTAAAACAATACAATTTGATTATAACCATTTTGGAATCACCGACCAAAATGCCCTGATGAGCCACGGCCACTCGCCCGGACCCGCTCAAGAAAAACAGGTAACAAGGCATACCCAAAGGCATCCCATAGGTAAAATAAATAATTAAATAGGAAATAGCAGGTAAATTAGGGTCTCACTCAAAATACCCAAAAATGCGCCATAGGCCGCGCCACCCAAAAGTCTACGAAAACAAAAAAAGAGGTATGCACCACCTACCTGAGACTCGTAGATGTAGGCACATCCGATATCAAGCTCCAATTCGAAGTTGATCTTCGTAGATCTACATTTCCAGCAAATCCCATCAATTTCACTCTGATAGAAACTGTGGTGCGTGAGGCAAGGGATCAAGAATGAAATAGGGTGAGTGGGTTTAGCCTCGCTGTTGTGATCCCGCAGCCTTCGACAGATTGAAGAACAGATGTCGGATGAAGAATCTAGGGAAGGAAATGTTTTCAGCCTCTCAGAGCGCCAAGGTCCAAAAAAAGGAAGAAGAAGGTTTTTCTGGAAAAGAGACACAACGCTCTTTCATTTAAGAGAATAAAAAAAAGTACACAGCATGTATTTAAGGACTACACGCCGTTTAGTGGTCTTTTCCATACTCCAACTTAAGCGGAGATAGGCACACGACTTGGGCGCTCCACACAAGTTGACACACAGTTTGAACCCAACAGGTACACAGAAAGGGAATACACGACATGTCGAATAACACTACATGTCGTGTAGTAGGAAATTCCTACACATTCATCACACGGTATGTACTCGGAGAGCACACAGTTGGTACTCACCCAACCCATACACAATGTGTACTTTAGAGTACATGACGTGTAGTTCTGGAAATTTACAGAACTTCCCATATTTTCCCAGTCCTCTTAGGAACAAGTCAAAAATTCAAATAGGGTCGGGATTTTGACTCATTCTAAAAACCTGGGTTCTTATACAGGGGGTAGATTTTATGGTCCCTTTTTAAATTTCATTTTTAAATTATCATATCTTTTTTACAGTTGATTATGTTTCAAAATGAGTGGATAAAAAAGCCACCAGGACTGATGATGCTAAAGTTGTTTGTGATTTTGTTGGGGATAACATATTTTGTAGGTTTAGAGTGACCAGAGCCATAATTAGTGGTCAAGGGACTCACTTTTTTAATAATACAATGGAGAATTTTCTAAATAATTATGTGGTACATCATAAAACATCAACTCCCTATCATTCACAGACTAATGGTCAAGCTGAAGTGTTTAATAGGGAAATCAAAGAAATTTTGGAAAATACTGTAAAACTAAATAGGAAGGATTGGAGCCAAAGTTTGAAAGACACATTATGGGATTACAAGAAAACCTACAAAACCCTAATATGAATGAGTCCATGTAGGTTTATTTATGGGAAAAACTATCACTTACCTGTGGAATTAGATCATAAGGTGTATTAGGTTGTGAGAAAGATGAATTTGGATCTTAAAAGCACTAGAAAAGAGAGAAGATTAAATTTTAAGAAACTAAAGGAAATTACAAGGGAATATTTTGAAAATTATAGGTTTTATAAAGATAGATCAAGAGTGTATCATGAAAAGTTGATCCAACTGAAATACTTCCATCCTGGAGACACAATGTTTTTATTCAACTCAAGTCTCAAGATGACGCCAGGTAAACATCATTCCAGATGGGAAGGTCTATTTATAGTTACTCATGTATATACTTTTAGTTTTATATTTATTATAAAGGATGTATAACATGATCTATTCATTGGTAATAGACATAGGTTGAATAAATTTCATGGGAACTTACCACCAGAGCCAATGGAGGAGATCACAATCCTCCAACATGTTTATCAATAAAATTCATCAGGTCATACCTCTCCTTAACACTTTCTTGCTTGCTATGATTAAATTAAAAATTTATTTAAACATGAAAAAAATACTTTAATGCATTGAGTACACTTTATAATTTAAGTCTGTGTGAGGGAACCTTTGTAGTTTAGGATTTTCAAAAAAAATGTTTTTCTATTTTTCAAAAAAAAAGTTTGTTTTTCAAATTTTTGTGTGTTTTTGAAAATTTTGAGCTCAAATTATTATTTTTTTCATTTTGAAACCCATTTCAATGATTTAAACAATGTATTACATGAAACTAAGTTTAAATAAATACTGAAAATGACATTGTTTCAAGTTCAAATATTTGGTAATTTTATGAAAAGTCCTTTGCTTTTTTAATCCCATGCCACATATCACTATATTTATATTTGAAATCACTTTCCCTTGAGGCTTATAAACCCTTTTGTTTCATATTATTTACATTCACCTCACTTATTGAGAGAACAAAATCATGCTTACTTTAACCAAAATTTTATTTATTCTTGTCAAAACTTGAGGGTTTGAGGTACTTGTGTTTTAAAAGTTTGAGGGATTAATTTGGTTTTAAAGACCCATTTTTCAAGTGAATAATTTTTATTCTAGTTTTACTAGTACATTTAATCCTTATATCCCTTAGAATCCATGAAAAAACTATTAGGTTAACCACATTACAAGCCAATTTTCCCTATCCAACCTGCTCTTGAAGTGAAATTTCATGATCTATTTGAAATTAAGTGTGGGGAAAAGTTTTATTGTGTTTTGATTCATCATGTGGTGTTACTTTGGGTGGAAAATAAAATTCTTAAGAGATGATTTTTCTACTTGAAAATTAATTCTGTCAAATTTTGTGCCTTTTTTGGAATTTCATTATAAAAGAAGTTGTGTCATTCTAAATCTTTCAAGACAAAAAAAGGAGAAGAGAAATGTTATTTTTACTGCTAAAATATTGTTGGTGTGGGATTTTCATGATATTTTCAAATATGATTATATATGATTTGCTTCAAAGGGTGGTTAAGGGGAGATAATACTTGATTAAAAATTATAATCATGCAATTTTTCTTCAAAAAGAGCCAAACCCTCCTTATTCAGCCTCAAAAATTTTGACATATAAATCCTACCAATCAAAATCCACTAAACAACCCTGAAAATTTCTCATGAAAAACACAGGTCCTTAACTCACATTGGGTGTAAATGTAGGAATTTATCAAGCCTAGGGTGACTCTTTCATGAGTTTGGATAAGAAATTCCTTATTAAAAAATCACTTTTGTGAGATGAGAGAAAATTCATCTGAGGTATGTGTCTTATGTGCATGGGAGGAGAAATAAAGTGGAAATGTATTGAATTATCTAAATAGAGAACTTGAAATAATTGTTTTTAAGGAGTCGTGATATCTTTTTTTTTTGTCAAATTGGTGGATCTCATGGGTAATGTGTTTTGAATTTTCTTTGATCTGATTTTGAGGCTTACTTGTTCAGGAGTCAAAATTCTAAATATGGGGGAATTTATAGTGATAATATTTCTACTTTTTATGTGTATATCAATTAATTAATCCCTTCCAATTTAACAATTTGATCAGATTTGAAACATTTTAGGATTTTTAGTGAATTTTGGGCTAAAATGTGAAAACTGCTTAATTCTAAAATTTTAATAGTTTTCTATCACTTAAGTATTTAGAGAATAATTTTTTCAATATTGATCCAAATTAAGTAATTTTTTAGGATTCCTTATTTTATTTCTTAAAATTATTATTTTGGACCCATATCTCATTCTAACCTCAATAGTCCCAAAAAAATCAATCAAGTTGACAAATCTTTCTAGCTGACAAATGGACATAGCCTCATTAAATGAGACATATATCGGGATACCAACCTTAAAATGAGGTTATTTAATATGGAAATTAAATAATAATATAAGGAACATGTATACATTAAATTGTATAGAGAAAATCACTCATTAAATCAGCCTTTTCATGCGCTAAAGTGGAAGAAGTTGAAGATTTTCTTCAAACAGAAAAATAAAACTTAATTAATGTGGATATAACCTCCTTTACATGTGTCCAAAATTATTTAAATTTTGATGGTATATATACAACTCAATTATAAACAAATTTTAAGAAGAAACCTTGGTGATTTTCATTCATCTATTGGGAAAAAACGAAGAAAACTTTTGGAGAATAGATTCTAAAGGAGAAATTTTTTGCTTTTACTTTTCTTTTTTTTCTTCTTCTTAGTTTTTTAATGGATTTATATTTCCTCTAATTAATAGATAATATTCACATATAGGGGTAAACTTCTGGGTGATTACGGAAGGAGATGTTTTTCTTTTGTAATTCTTGAGTTCTTATACTTAATGGTTTAAGATCCTTTTCTCTCTTCTCCGGAGTTGGTTTCAATTTCTAATAGAATTTTTTATCATCATGTAAAATCATATTTGATTTTAGATTCTATTATTATTATTATTACTTTGGTCAATGATCATTATCTCTATCCACTAAGGTTTGGTTTATATATTATGGAATAGACTAAACCTTAGTGGTGAAGTACTTGACAATCGCCAGTACATGTGGGAGGGGTAGTGGACATTCTTGATTGTTTGGGATAGAAAATACTCAATAAGGAATTACCTAAGTCAATTTGGGGTATTTTATGAAACTCTCTAACACATTTTAAGGAGTGTAGATCAACTTGATATTTTAGTAAGGTTTATTCTCACAATTACCATTTGACCAAGGGAGTGAGAGGAAGCAATTGTGGAATATCACTTTTATTATCTTAGTAGAAGATTATTGGGTAAATTGGAACTAGGATAACATTACAATTGGAAAACTGACCCTGACCTGATCACCCAACTCATATAACTATTTCCAATCACTTTAATTATCAATTTTTTTCAATATTTTTCTTAATTTCTTTCTTTTGTTTCATTTTTTTCCTTTGTTTTCAAAATAAAACAATTTCAAAAACAACTATTTTCTCCTATAATTAAATGCATCATACTTTATAATTGTGTGCTTCTCTTTGGAGACAACCTAGGTTGACCACTATACTGCATTTTAACTTAAGAAATAATTTTTTTCCACACCCCATGATAGATACATGTCCGGTTTCAAAAGGAAAATTGAAGATGATTTTTAAGAGTTGGGTTGATCAAGTAAAAGAAGAACTTGAAAAAACAATAGAAGGATTAAAAATAACATGATCATGAAAGTCTGGATGATGATCTATATGAGGATCCAAATCCAATAAAGGAAATATGGAAATATTTTCAAAGGATTCCAAATATTTCAAGGAATAAATCCATAGTTATCTATGATCTAATCCAAAAAAATAAGGATGATTGAACATTCAAGAGGGGTATGAACCATATTCTAGACATGTTTTAAGAATCTAAAGACCTTATGGAAGATTATAAGAAGATATATCGGGATATGATCAATATGATCATCACCGAAGAGATATGTATGAAGGTTCAAGTTTTTAGTCTCCTTAAAAAAGTTAATAAGGTCAAAGAAACAAGAATTAAAGAATATCCATAACTAAAAAGGTTTTAGAGAATGTTAGGAATATTGATTCCAAATATCCATATACTAGACACAATATTATAACCATAAGAGTTCATCGAATTCTAGAAATATTTTAGAATGGTAGAAGTACAATTCTTGGGATTTAAGAGGATAAATTCCTCATTTAATTGGGTACCCCAGATGGTAAGGATGGTTTTGAACAATGCATATCCAAGTTTTTGTGGTGGGTTTCATACATCAAAGCAATTATATTAGTAGACATATTGGTCATCCTATGGAACTTTTACCCAGGACATTGGACTAAAGGACCTATCTAGAAATCATTTGAGGAATCAAATTTTTGTAATGAAGACTTATTAGAGTTTATTTTGAATAAAATTTATTATGAATATATCCAAATCACATGAAGTTTTTATCTAATCGAATAAAAAATCAATGAGAAATGATTTTATATTCTTTGTAGGAGATAATGTGCTAGTCTTTATCAACTCAAGAGACATGAAAATAATAGAGATGACATATATGATAGATTTCATGATAGAGGAATACATGATTCCTGATGAACTTAAGATATGTAAGATACATAAATAAGATATATTTATTGTTAGAGACCATATCCAGCGCACCATCAAATAATTGATGGATATTAAGGAGTCAAAGAAAGACGTTGTTGTCGGTGAGATTATTGATACTCTATAAAACTTGAAAGGGTTCTAAGCACTGATCCAAACACATGTCATATACATCATGTATGATCATATCAAATCATACATGTCAATTATGTAGTTTGATTTCAATGTAAAGTGTGTGGTGGAAGTTTCGTAGTTGTGTGCTCTACCTTTTGATTTTTCTTTTTCTTTTGCTTTTGCTTTTTCTTTTTATTTATCGTAAATGTGCACTATAAGTGGATGTAAAGTCATCTTCTCAGGAAAGCTGATCCTAGAGGACTATATAGGGTACCTTAGACCCATTTGTTCAAAGATGTCTTTTTTAATAGAAATCAACGTGATTTCATACATTCTCTCTCTATTTTATCTCTATCAAACTTCATTTTCTTTCTACAAAGCGATTCCAAGTTTGATCCTATGAGTCAAAGATAGGTATTCCCCTTATCCCTTTTTTAAAATTGTGAACTGTAATTGGAAGTAGAGTTATCTTCTTAGGCAAGTTGATCCCAAAGGCTTATATAAGGGACTTCCGACCCATTTGTTCAGAGAGATGCCTTTAGAATACAAATCAATGTGATTTTAGACATTATCACTCTAATTCCTCTCTAATACATTGTGTTCTTCATATTAAGTGATTCCAAGTTCAATCCTGTGAGTTAAAGATAGGTAGTGTTGGGACCAAGATGATGATCAAGGTGATGAAGGTTTCAAGTGTTGTCTTTTGTTGTCAAGTTATGTTTTGAATAAAAAAAATCACTTCACTTTGTTTTGTGGAAACAATTGTTTTGGGTTTGTTTTGAAAAGAATCAGATCCATGTTAATTGTGACAATGCTTTTTTTTTTATTTCATATAAATCACGAGTTGTATTGAGAACTTGTGATGCAAGCTTGATAGAAGAAAGGGGGAGTGAAAGAGATGATGCCAATTCGAAAATAATTATATTCATATGGCAGAGAGAAAGAAGGGGTACCAATTGTTTTTCAAAACAATCGTATCTAGATTGAAGAGGCGATGATGATTTTTTTTCAAAACAATCGTATTCAGATGGAAGAGGCAATGCCAATTGAAGAATCTATACCAATAATAAGAGAAAGAGAAAGTATTGATTATGTTTCAAAATAATTGGATTCCTGGTGGAAGTTAAAGAAGTGGTGTTGTTTTCACTGTAGCAGCTGGTTACGATTTTAGTGTAGAAGATGGTTACGATTCTAGTGTAGAAGCTAGTTATGATTTCACTATATCAGCTACTTACGATTTCACTTTAGTAGTTGGTTACGATTTCAGTGTAGAAGCTGGTTACGATTTCAGTGTAGAAGCTGGTTACAATTTCATTGAAGCAGCTGCTTACGATTTCACTATAATAGTTGGTTACAATTTTAGTGTAGAAGCTGGTTACAATTTCACTATAGCAGCTGGTTACGATTTCACTGTAGTAGGGTGGTTATGATTTCACTGTAGCGGTGTGGTTACAATTTCACTGTAGCAGTGTGGTTACAATTTCACTGTAGCAGGGGGTGACAATTGAAAATGTGATGTCGAATGAAGAGTAAGAGATGCTTATGATTAGTAAAGGATCATATCCAGATGTATCATAACCAGGTATTAGAAAGAAATAAGTAGTACCGATGGAAAGTGGTGCCAATGGAAGAGATGGTGTTGATTGAGAATGAATCAAATTCTGATTGATTTTTATCATACCTAGAATGACTTTAACCAGATATGATCATATTCAAGATAATAGTATCCAGACCATTTTTATTTAGAAAATATCATGCTTGGGTTGAGATGAAAAGAAATAAGCAAGAATGGATGGAAAGTTACAATACTTTCCAATTGAATTTAGACAATGCTAAAGTTTATCCTCAATGATTTCAAAGTCATGAAGGTAGTCATGATACAAGAACATGTTGGTTAATGATGTGTGTTTTTTTATGTGGGTAAAGAGAAAAGATAAGAGAATGATACTAATGAATGAATTGTCAAAGGGGGGTCTTTATTTTAAAAGAGTGATTGTATCTCAAGTGGAGAAGTGTATTTCTTCAAACACATTCAATTGGATTTGTATCAAGAATTGTTTTGAAGAAATCAGTATGAAAAAATAAAATTCAGACCCATGTATTTCTCATCAATTGTAATTGTATTGACAATTGAAATGGGAGTCTGGAAAAGAAGAGATGAAGATTATATAATATTCAATAAGAATCAAGAAGCGTTGATGAAGTCATAATTGCTCTAAGATTTCAGGAGAAATTCATATTTGGGTGAATTTAAGTGAGCGGGAAAGTGTTTTGGGATTCCTACTTAAACATGTTTTGGGTCACATATAAAAGTTGTGAAGTAAATTGTACTTGTCTGACTTGCAAAAGAGAGAGAAGCTCTGGGTTTCTAGAGAGAATAAGAGATCAATTCTGTTCAGATTGACAATTTTTTTGGGTGGTGCCGATTCATTCATATTATATTCGGCATGAAAATTGTATTTGGGAATTGAAGTGATGCCAATTCAACTCTATTTTTTTCTATCTGAAAGAATCGTAATGGGAGATTTGTTTTGAAAGAATTTTAATGCGAGATTTGTATTGAAAGAATCAGGACTGGGAGCTTTTGTTTTGAAAGAATCGTATTCAGAGAAGATTAGACTCAGTGCTTCATAACAAAGTCCAGGTGGTTCTTACCTTTCTTCTGGGAAATGAATTGATGAATTATATTACAATTTGAGTACATTTGTTGAACTGAAAAGAAGTATAGGTAACATGAGTTTTTACAAAACAAATTTTATTACCTTATTATGCTAAAAGGGTACACACGAACTAGTGGGATTGTTTCATAGTGCTACATGAGTGAAATGGTACATCTTACACGTTTTAATCCAATGATTTTTTTCTTAGTGGATTGTATGGTATTGGATCATTTACAAACCATAACAAGGACGTAGCTATTATTTTTTAATAGTAAACCTTTCAAATCTTTATGTTACTGTGGATGTGGGTTGATTTGTTTCTCAGCAGGGAATTGAAATCCTTAACAGGAGGTGAATGTTGTTTTAATTGAAAAGAAACATAAAAGAAAAAAGAGTATCATTGATTCACCCCCTCCCCATCTTAGTGATATAATACTCATATTGGGTACTTTAAATTGGTATCAGAGGGAGGTTACCTTCATTATTATTTGCTGATGGAGAACGTGAACTGTGTGAACAGTAAAAGTATTCTAGTCTTTGATGGAAATAACTTAATATCTGTAAAGATAGAATGTTTTCATATCTTATGTCTATCAGTTATGATGTTCTTGAAGCTGTAGTAGTTGGGTTTCCTCCCATTGATGATAGTTCTCCACTTACACCTGTTGATAAGAAGTTTCTTGAGAATGGTGGAAGGGCTAAGAATGCTATATTATTATCACTTTCTGAAAGTTAATTCTTGATAGTGAAAGGTGTTTCCATAACTAAAGGTATATGGTATAATTTTAAAAACATATATGAAGGAAATACAAAAGTGAAGAAGGAAAAGTTACAAATATGGAGATTGAAGTATGAAGATTTTAAGATGGGTGAGCATAAATCTGTTGGGGAATTCTTTACCAAGGTGAATGGCATTATGAGTACTATCATATGTCTTGGTGAAAAGATGAAAGACTCTATAGTTGTTGAAAAGATCTTGAGAATCTTACCTGACAAATTCGATGTAATGGTTTCTTCATTGGAAGACAAAGATCATGAAACATTATCTCTTGATGATTTACATAGCACTCTTATCACCTATGAAATGAGAAGAGATAATTCTATGAAGAACAAAACAAAGTTTCATAAAAAATGTCTTTCAAGGCTATGAATAAAGAAAAATCTAAGAAAAAATTGTATATTGATGGGTTGAAACACAATCTTCTAAGTGTTACACAATTGTGTGATGAGGGTAACAAAGTTATCTTCAATAAAGATGGATTTGTTATAAAGAGTGAATAAGATGAAAAGATTGTTACAATAGGTCAACGTACGAAGGTAAACTTGTTTCAGGTTGGTGATTCACAAAACTCTTATTACATAAGTATGGTGGAAGATAATAAATTATAGAATAAAAGGATTGGACATATGTGTCATAGAAACATGAGTAAGTTATCTAAAAGAGATAGTGTTCGAGACATTCCTGATTTTCCAAGAAGTAGATATTGGTGTTGCACTATTTTCCAGAAAGTAAAGATTACAAATGTTGTGCATAAGAAAGTTTACATTTGTTCAAACAACCCCTGGAACTAATTCATTCTAATATTTGTGGGCCAATGAGTAAATAGTAAACACATAGAGATAATTACTTCATTAATTTCATTGATGAGTTTACTCGCATTACTTGTGTTATGTACATGAAACACAAATCAGATGCTTTTAAAATGTTTAAAAGTTTCAGAAGAAAAGCTAAGAAAGAATGTGAGTATTCTATGAAGAAGTTGATAATTGGTGATGGTGTTGAATACATAAGTGAAGAGTTTGAAAACTATCTTTAGAATCATGGAATTTGGCATGAGTATAGCTCTTCATACACTCCCCAACAAAATGGGGTTACTGAAAGAAAGAATAGAAGCCTGGTAAAAATGGGAAGAACCATATTACTTGGGCATAGTCTTTCTCATTACTTTTGGAGGCAAGACATGAGTACTGCTATTTATATTCAGAACTATTGTTTCTATAGGACACAATCAGGTATAACTTTCTATGAATTACACTACTGAAAAAAGCCTCTATACCCACAGTTTCGTCAAAACCGTGGGAATACGGGTCTGTTAAGACCTATACCCACAGTTCTGGGAAAGCCATGGGTATGTCCCCCTATACCCATGGTTTTTCCAGAACTCTGGGTATAAGGGTATGTTCTGAACCTATACCCATGATTTTCTGACAACCGTGGGTATAGGTCTCAGTTCAATACCTATACCGATGATTTACTAAGAAAACTGTGGGTGCAAGTCTAGGCGAAAAACCCTATACCCACGGTTTTATAGAATCGTGGGTATAGGTTTCCCGTGTGAAAGCAGGAAAAAAATTAAGGCGGGAAAACCCTATACCAATGGTTTTTTATCCTATACCCACGGTTTAGATTAATATATTTATAAAAATATAGAATCATATTATATAAAAGCACATAGCACGGTTGGTGAAGCGTGGCTTGTTGTTTAAAAGAGTTATGGGTTCAAAACACGCTGCCATTTATTTTCATATGTGATGTCAAAAATTAATATAATAATGCAGATGTAGAATTAAGACAACGTAACTTCCGTAGACTAATTGGTAAGTCGCAGCGTTTTCTCAGAGGTCGCGGGTTCTAAACTTGCTGTGATTTTTTTCTTAAAACTATCGTAAAATATTAATATAATTACCTTAATGTATGTATATAAATATAAGAAATTCAGATAGGGTAGTGGATAGGACTTTGGGTGGCGCAGTGCAGGTTGCGGGATCAATTCCCAATGCTTTTTTTTCAATATATTTAAACCGACGGTTTTAAAACTGTGGGTAGAAAAGCTATGACACGGTGGAAGAAATGTCATGACACAGTGGACATACCATTGCCCACAGTTTGCAAAACCGTGGGTATAGGCTATAGTCCTATCCCAACGCCTCGGTTGCCCACGGTTTCCCAAACCGTGGGTATAGGTCATTATTTCAATAGTGTTATTTTATGGAAAAACTCCAAGTTTGAAGCACTTTAGATTTTTTGGGAGTCCTTATATTATAAATAAGAAAGGTGGAAACTATGGTAAGTTTGAGCAAAAAGGTGAGGATGAAATCTTTCTTAGCTACTCTTCAGAAGGAAGAGGATATAGATGCTACAACAAAGAAACAAAAAGAATTGTTGATTTAGTTGATGTGAAAGTGATTGAAGTATCTAAGAAAGAGAAACATGTTCAGGCAAACAATGAAGTTGAGCAAGTTGAAGAAAACAATTCTGATAAGGATACAAACAAGTGTATTCCTTCTCAAGAAGAAGAATCAGACTCAGCTATTACAAGTGATGAAGACAATCAAAAATTGTATCCAAGTCTGAGGAAACATGTGGAAGTATGGAATATAATTGGTGATCAACATCAGAAGGTTCAAACAAGAAGAACAACCAATTCCATTACACATACTTCTTTGTATTCAAAGGTGGAACCGAATGATGTGAAATAAGATTTTGAGCATCTGGAATGGTTTTAAGCCATGAATAAAGAATTAGATCAGATTGAAAAGAATAATACATGGTAACTCATACCCAAGCCTGAAAACAAAAACACCATTGGTACAAAATGGGTTTTTTGGAATAAGCTGAATGAAGATGGTGAAGTTATAAGAAACAAAGCAATATTGGTTTGCAAAGGGTATTCACAGATTGAGGGTATTGATTTTGATTAAACCTTTTATCCAGTGGCAAGACTTGAAACAATCAGAATCTTTCTTGTTATTTCCACACTATGAGGCTACAAGATCTTTCAAATGGATGTTAAATCTGCATTCCTAAATGGTGATCTTGAATAAGAGGTTTATATTGAACAACCATGTAGCTTTGTTATTGTAAAAGATGAAGGTTATGTGTGCATATTGAAAAAAGTATCAGTATGGCCTAAAACAAGCTCTGAAGGCATGGTATTCCAAATTGGATACATGCTTAAGAAAGATGAATTTTAATAAAGGAAGGCTAGATAACAATCTTTACATCAGAGAAAGTCAAGAGTATTCCATCATCGTAATTGTTTATGTTAATGATATTATCTTTGCCGGTAATGATGAAATAAACTGTGAAATATTTTTTGAAGAAATGAAGAATGTATTTGAAATGTCCATGCTTGGAGAAATTAAATACTTTCTTGGGTTACAAATCCAAAAAAAGAAAGAATACATTTTCCTTTCCCAATAAAATTATGCAAAAGAACTTCTCAAGAGGTTTGTCATAGAAAACTCAAAACTTGTTTCCACACCCATTTTAGTGGAAACAAAGTTGAGTAAAGATGGAGATGGAAAGGAAGTTAATCAAAAAGAGTATCAGAAGCTGATTAAAAGTTTATTGTATTTGACTATCTCAATAACTGACATTGTTTATGTTGTTACCTTATGTGCAAGATTTTAGAGTGCTCTAAGAGAATCGCATATTATTATTGGAAAAATAATTCTTAGATACATCAGAGGCATAAAAGAATTCAGAATCAAGTATTGTAGCTCAGATAGTATTGATTTATTTGGGTATTCTGATGCAGATTGGGCAGGAAATGTTGATGATAGAAAATCTACATCTGGTGGTGTATTATTTTTGGGAAAGAATTGTGTTAGTTGGCATTCTAAGAAACAAAACTTAGTAACTCTCAGTATGGCTGAAGCTGATTATGTTGCTACTACTCAAGATACTACTCAACTTATGTGGATGAAAACACAATTGGAAGACTTACTTGTTGAATTGAAGTTACCCTTGCTCTTGGGTTGTGATAATCAAAGTACAATCAATCTCACAAAGAATCTAGTGCAACATTATCATTCTAAACATATCGATATCAAATATCATTTCATCAAAGAGAGTGTGGAGAAGAATGAATTGAAGATGGAGTATGTTCCAACATCATAACAAGTTTCTGATATCTTCATAAAACCTTTATCGAATGAATCATTCTAAAAAATGAGGTTGAACATGGGTGTCCAGCCTCTTTCTCTTCAAGGTTAAGGTATGTGTATTTATCCCCTCTCTCATCTTACCTTTGGATTGTTTTTTTCAATGGGGGGAATTGTTTTGTTTCATAAATTTATTTCAAAAAATAGATAGTTGTGGGTAAGATGTGAATTCAGTATTGTTTAGTGTGTGAACTATTCTAACTATTTGTTGGAGTGGTTGTAGGAAAAGAAATTGAATTGTTTTTCTGGAAGAATAGAGAAAAGAAAGAGGTGTTCATGATCACTATTTTGGATAACATGGTTTTTCTATTAATGATTCTTGTTTCTTATAATGAGTTAGCTCATGTAGGCTTAGAATTATTGATATGTAATCCATTGCTTGAGTTTAAAAAGTTTAGTGATTTATGAAACTTGGTTGAAAACAAAATCCAAATGGGGAGATTTTTTGTACCAAGCTGATGATCAAGGTGATGAAGGTTTCAAGTGTTGTCTTTTGTTGTCAATGTATGTTTTGAAGAAAGGAAATCACTTCACTTTGTTCTTTAGAAACAATTATTTTGGGTTTGTTTTGAAAAGAATCAGACCCATATTAACTGTGATGATGATTTGCTGATTTTTATTTCATATAAATAACAAGTTGTATTGAGAACTTTTGATGCAAGATTAATAGAAGAAATAGGGAGTGAAAAAGATGATGCCAATTCGAAAAGAATTATATTCAAATGGTATATAGAAAGAAGGGGTACCGATTTTTTTTCAAAACAATCATATCTAGATTGAAGAGGTGGTGCCGATTGTTTTTCAAAACAATTGTATTCAGATGGAAGAGGCAATTACAATTGAAGAATCCATACCAATAAGAAGAGAAAGCGAAAGTGTTGATTGAGTTTCAAAATAATTGGATTCCTGGTGGAAGTAAAATAAGTGGAGTTGTTTTCACTGTAGCAGCTGGTTACGATTTTAGTGTAGAAGCTGGTTACGATTTCAGTGTAGAAGCCGGTTACGATTTCATTGTAGCAGCTGCTTACGATTTCACTGTAGCAAATGGTTACGATTTCAGTGTAGAATCTGGTTACGATTTCAGTGTAGAAGTTAGTTACAATTTCACTGAAGCAGTTATTTACGATTTCACTGTAGAACCTAGTTAAAATTTCAGTATAGAAACTAGTTACAATTTCACTGTAGCAGTTGGTTACGATTTCATTGTAGCGGGGTTGTTACGATTTCACTGTAGCAATGTGGTTATGATTTCATTGTAGCAGTGTGGTTACGATTTCACTGTAGCAGGGGGAAACAATTGAAAACATGATGTTGAATAAAGAGTAAGAGATGCTTCTGATTGGTAAAGGATCATATCTAGATGTATCGTAACCAGGTAGTAGAAATAAATAAGTGGTATCGATGGAAAGTGGTGCCAATGGAAGAGATGGTGCCGATTGAGAATGAATAAAATTCAGATTATTTTCTATCATACTCAGAATTATCATAACCATATATGATCATATTCAAGATAATAGTATCCAAACCATTTTTATTTAGAAAAGATCATACTTAGGTTGATATGAAAAGAAATAATCTGGAATGGATGGAAAGTTACAATACTTTCTAATTGAATTCAGATGATACTAAAATTGATCCTCAATGATTTTAAAGTCATGAAGGTAGTCATGGTACAAGCACATGTTGGTGAATGAATTATGTTTTCTCATTTAGGCAAAGAGAAAATAAAATAAAAGGAGACTGGTGAATGAATTTTCAAAGGGGGGGGGGCTTTCTTTTAAAAGAGTGATTGTATCTCAAGTGGATATGTACATTTATTCAAACACATTCAATTGGATTTGTATCAAGCATTGTTTTGAAGAAATCAGTATGAAAGAATCGGATTCAGACCCATGTATTTCTCATCAATTTTAATTGTATTAATAATTGAAATGGGAGTCTGGAAAAGAAGAGGTGAAGATTGTAGAAGATTATAGAAGAATCAAGAAGCATTGACAAAGTCATAATTTCTCTGAGATTTCAGGAGAAATTCAGATTTGGGTGAATTTAAGTGAGCGGGAAAGTGTTTTGGGATTCCCAACTAAACATGTTTTGGGTCACCTATAAAAGGCGTGAAGTACATTGTACTTGTGTGACTTGTAGAAGAGAGATAAGCTCCGAGTTTCTAGAAAGAAGAAGAGATCAATTCCATTCTGATTGATATTTGTTTTGGGTGGTACTGATTCATTCATATTCTATTTGGAATGACAATTGTATTAGAGAATTGAAGTGGTGCCAATTCAAATCTATTGTTTTCTATCTAAAATAATTGTAATGGTATATTTGTTTTGAAAGAATCATAATGTGATATTTTTATTGAAAGAATCAGGACTGGGAGATTTTGTTTTGAAAGAATCGTATTCAGAGAATACCAGACTCAATGCTTCATAACAAAGTCCAGGTTTTTCTTACCTTTCTTCTGGGTAAAGAATTGATTAATTGTATTGCAATTTGAATACATTTTTTGAATTGAAAAGAAGCACAGGTAACATGAGTTGTTACAAAACAAAATGTATTACCCTATTATGTTGAGAGGGTGCACACGCACTAGTGGTATTGTTTCCTATGGATGTGTGTTGATTTGTTTCTCAATAGGGAATTGAGATCCTTAATAGGAGGCGAAAGTTGTTTCAATTGAAAAGAAACATAAAAGAAAAAAGAGTATCACTGATTCACCCCCCCCCTCTCAGTGATACAATACTCTGACTGGGCACTTTTAGGTAGTCCTCTTATTCCTTTTTCTGAATATTGTTGTGCTACCTGTCTTCAACTCGTAGGATCAAACATAGAATCTATTTCCATGAAGAACGTGAAGTCTAAGAGAGAGGAACTAGAGAGAGAATGTATGAAATCACACTGATTTCTATTCCAACAACATCTCTTTGAACAAATGGGTCAGAGGTCCCTTATATAGGCCTCTAGGCTCAGCTTGTCCAAGAATCCAACTCTACATCCACTTACAGTGCACACTTCCAACAAATAAAAAGCAAAAGTAAAAGGTGAAACACGCAACTATGAAACTTCCACCACACACTTTAAATATAAAAAACTACACAGTTGGCATATACAATTTGATCTAATCATTCATACTGAATATAACACGAGTTAGGATCAGCATATAGAGCCCTTCCAAGTCATATAGAGCATCGATTATCTCATCGATTGAGAATTCTTTCTCCGACTCCTTCATCTCCATCAATTCTTTGATGGCGTGCTGGATCTAGTCTCTAAAAATAAATATATCTTCTTCATGTCCCTTTCATGTCATGATTTAAACAAGAATCATGTCTAACTCCATCATGAAATCTGTCAGATGTGTTATCTCTATTGTTTGTATGTTTCTTGAGTTGATAGAGACTAGAACATTATCTCCTGCAATGAATATGAAATATTTTCTTATTTATTTTGATTCGATTAGATAAACACTCCATGTGATTTGGATACATTATTAATGGATTTTATTCAAAATTAATTCTAGTCAGTCTTCATCGCTAAACTATGATTCCTCAAACACTTTCTAGACAGGTCCTTTAGTATAGTGTCCTAGGTATAGGTTCTATAGCATGAACAATCTTTTAGATAATTTATTGGGTTCGATGTGTGTAACCTACCACAAAAAACTTGGATATACATTGTTCAGAACTTTCCTTACCATCTAGGGTGCCCAATTAAATGTGGAATTTATCTCTTAAATCCCAAGAATTGTATTTCTCCCATTCTAAAAGCTTTCTGGCATTCGATGAACTCTTTTGGTTATAATATCATTTCTGGTATATAGAGATTTGAAATCCCTATTCCTAACATTCTCTAAAACCTTTTTCATACTAAATATTATTCCATGCCTATTTCTTTGATCTTCTTAAATTTTTCAAGGAGGCTAGAAACTTGAACATTCAGCCGAATCTCTTCAGTGATGACCATACTAATCATATCCCGATTTATCTTCTTATAATTATCCATAAGGTTTTTAGATTCTTTAAGCATGTCTAGAACATGTTTAAAACCCCTCTTGAATGTTCGATCATTTTTATTTTTATGGATTAGATTATAGACAGTTGTGGATTTATTAATTGAAATATTTGGAATCCTTTGTAAATATTTCCAAATTTTCTTTGTTGGATTTATCTTATCATCTAGCTTATCATCGAGAATTTCATGATCTTATTCTTTATAATACTTCTACTTCTTTTCAAGTTCTTCTTTTACTTGATTAGACCAACTCTTAGAAACCATCTTTACTTTTCCTTTTAAAACCTCACTTATTTCAATCTTCCGGTTCTTCCGAGCCTTTCAGTTTCTCGGATTTTCTATGCATTGAGTGTTGTAATAGCCTTTCTGACCACATACAATGCATTCAATATGTATTTTATCCTTAGAATTATTGTTTAGGGGTATTTTTGAAACATTTTCTAGTTTTTCAACCTTCCTGGTTGAAGAACCTACGGCGTCTGATATTTCAACCTTACTGTGTGAAAATTCTTGCTTCTGAAGTAGATTATATGCTAGAATCCCTTTTCTTTTTTGGCATCTTTCCTTCATCACTTTGATAACTGGGCATTCTGCCACATGATGATTATTAATGCAAACTAAACATCTCCTTGATCTACTACCTTCTGTCATTGTACCTTCAAGAGTTAAAGTAGTATGTTAGTGCATCTGGAATGACATTATATTTTCCTTTAATATTTTCTATATTAAAGTTATAGTATTGTAGTTCATTCCTCCATCGCATTAATCATGTCTGAGTAAACCTTTTTAATTTGATTTTCATGCAATTTTTTATATAAGAACCATTTGTTCTTACAGTGAAGGGTTTTCCCAAAAAAAAACTCATTATCCCTAATTCTTTTAAGAATTGAAATCAATTCTCATTCATGGACAAGACAATTATTTTCTATCCCATTAAAACATCTACTCCTATAAGTTCCCAGTTGGGATAATTGTATCACTGAGAGGGGGTGAATTAGTGAAACCTTTTTTTCTTTTATGTTTAATTTCAATTGAAACAACTTTTGCATCATGTTAAATATTTCAATTCCTTGATGAAAATAAATCAAACACACATCCATAGGAACACAAAAATTTACAAGGTTCAATATTCAATAAGAATAGTTACGTCCTTGGTATGGTTTTGAAATGATCAAATATCACACAATTCACTATAAAACAATCCTTAGATTACAACAAGTATGATATACCCTTTCACTCATGTAGCACTTTGTAGACAATCCAAAAGTGTGTGTGCACCCTCTTAGCACAAATAGGGTAATGAAAAGTTTGTGTAATAATACATGTTACCTGTACTTCTTTTCAATTTCATAAATGTATCCATTTTAAAATAATTATTCAATTTCTTACCCAAAATATGGTAAGAACTCCCTGGACTTTGTTAATAAAAACTCAGTCCAATTTTCCCAGTACGATTCTTCCCAGTCCAATTTTCCAATTATGATTCCTCCGAATACGATTCTCCCAATACAATTCTTCCTGGTAAGATTCTCGTTTTCCGATTATTCCTAATACGAAAAGATCAATATGAAAAGATATAACACTGGATAAGTATGATTGATACAATTCAAAACTTCTTTCTCATTCTGGAAATCCCAGTACTAAAAAACCAATCTGATAATCTAGGTCAATATGATGATTAGTCAAATACAATTGAAGAGTAGAATACAATAATTTGCTGAATATGATAATCACTAAATAAAATTATCAACTGAGTAACATTTCAATCTTGTCTCTTCTCCTATGACTTCAATCCATCTAAAAACTTCTTCAATAAACACTCAATACGAAACCCTCTTATTCTCTCTAAAAACTTAGACCTTCTCTCTCTTCTGTGATGAATAGTACATCAGTCATCAAAAAAGTACGATGTACTTTTCGCCTTTTATAGGTGACCCACAAGTGGTTTTGGAAAGAATACCAAAATATTTCCCACTCACTTAATTTCACCCAAATCTTGATTTCCCCTAAAATCTTAGGTTTATTTTAACTTCGTCAAATCTTCTCGAAGCTTCTCAATTATTCTACAATCTTCATCCCTTTTTCATACTTTCTTTTCAAATGATAGTTCGAATTCAATTTTTAAATACAATTTTCTCAATCTGATTTCTCTAAAACAAATATTTGTATCAATTGAATGTTTATTCATGCTCAAATTTACCCAAGAGAAGAAGGTAGAATGGTCTGTGTAGTCTAGCTTGGGTTGTCGAATCCTTAGAGACCTAAGAAGTAACCTACAGACATGTACATTCTATGGATTGTTTTTGGATGTGAAGTGGCCAAATTCGGTTGATTTAAGATGGTTTTAAATGAAATCTAAGATAATTAAGTGAATTCAATTTAAAAGAATGATTTGATCCTAGGTTATCACTTGGGGTGGATTGGACGTATTCCCTTTTCAATTATTTCAATTTCTTATATTTGTGATGAGTTCGTTTAAGGAGATCAAACAACTTCATCACTTACTAATTTTATACCAACACACCATAATACTAATCACCTATACACTTGGAGGATCAAATTTATGATCACTCTAAGGTAAAGGTTTGTATTAGCACTTGAAGTATGTGGCCTTAAAATTCAACAAGGACAAAGAATTTTTAAAATCATCAAATAAAAATCTCAATTAAAAGAAGTGATTATACATTAATGGGGTGATCAATAACATAAAATCTATCCCCTTTCTTCTCCCTTGGATCAACCCATAAGTGGGTTAGACCTCCATTTATTCTATGGTTTCAATGGAAGCGGGAAGTAGACTCATGAGGGAGAAAATGGAGAAGTAAAAATAATAATGAAATAACGATCACTCCACCATTGTGTGATAATTTCACAAGTTTTGGGGTGAATAAATTC
This sequence comes from Viscum album, assembly GCA_963277665.1. Taxonomy (NCBI): domain Eukaryota; kingdom Viridiplantae; phylum Streptophyta; class Magnoliopsida; order Santalales; family Viscaceae; genus Viscum; species Viscum album. The sequence continues at coordinate 748,531,343 of OY728132.1, read as the reverse complement.
ACACCTTGAACCAATAGTATCAAAGTGATATTAATAACAATAGAATAATATTAGAAGAAAAACTTTTATTAAGAAACTAAAGTGAATTGAACAACTTACATGTGAAATACAAACTTGAGACAACAAAATCGCAGTATAACATTACAATAAAAGGAAGCTCAAAAGATGATAAACTCCTCTAACACCACTACCTTAAATAGGAATTTCAAGAGTCTTGGGTAGAGATCCCAACAACACAAAGGATCCCACTTGAGTATGGTAGGCCTAGGGTGGTGGAAAGTAAGGGAGAGAAGACTTTTCCACCCTTGACCTGAAGTTGCAGCCACCTAGCTTCCACCGAACAGAGGCGCCTGGAAGACCTTATAGATGGTAGAATTGGAGTGGGCCATAGAAAACAAAAATTAATACCCGGATGTCCCATATATCTCTGTAAAATTTCATCCCAAATGAGCATGTGGTTTTCGAGATATGATTAAATTAGTGGGATTATTTTATTGGCCTCAGAATCTGGCCCAGAATTTTATCTCCAAATTGGGCCACCTTAATAACAACCATGGAGGCCGAATTAGCACTGGATCCTAAATAATGATTTGTTTATATATATGTTTTATATCAACCCATGAAATTTTGTCTTCATTGGGCCTGTATGTTGGGCCCCCCATTCTCATCAGTGGGCCGGTGTCCAATATGCCTTCTCTAGAATTGTTTGCATGAAATCCCATTTTGGTGGTCTTCCAATGTGAATCTTCCAACACTCCACAAGTATGAATTGTTACCAATATAATTAGAAACCAAAAAATTAACTATGAAAATAAAATTAAGATCATTGGGTATTTTAAATGATGTTCAAAAATGTACCACATAATAGTGCATTTTAAGAAGTAATTACAATCATAATGTGAAATGATGTTCAAAGTGTAAAATGCACTAAAATTATGTTTATGAATAATAAAGCACATAAATATTATATATATTAACAATGAATATTAGCCTCATTTAGTGGCTAATAACACCCCCCAACTTGAGTTTTACTAGTCCCGAGCAAAATATATCTCAACAATATGAAATTTGAATTCCCTTTTCCAAAAACATTTTAATACACAATGATCACCAAAAACCCTTATACCAAACAATCATGAAACCCATAAAAATATTTTAATACATGATATTTTCATAAGAATATCCCAATATCAAGCTCATTTCTTTGTTCAAATTTATCACCATATTTCATCCAATATCAATTAAGAGTGATGATGTGTTGTGCATCGCATTAGACATGAGGGTTCATCTTTATTAAAGAGAGAAATGATTGAAGCACTAGGTGGAATAACATTTCAATATTAAGATGAGCATTCAATTTTTTTTTATTTTTTTTATTTTTTTGTTTCAATTTTGCCATGGTAATTGAAATTGCACTCAAAAGAGTCAAACCCTATAGCGAGACTTTGCTGGTGACTCCCAGGCTCAAAGACCTTAGGGCACCAAGTGAAGCCCACATACTCGGGAATCATCTCAAGTTAACTTAGTCAAAAACAAATTCAAATTACCAAAAATAAAGATAAAATTACTAACTCTGGGCCAGACAACTATGGAGTCACGATCCCCAAGTGTCGAAAGCCACGTATTAGGTCATTTCATTTCTCTACGTGAAAATTTATTGTATTTTTTTATTTTTTTATTTAATACTCATATTAAAACTAAAATGATCACCAAACCTATGTTATTTATTTGGGGGACCCCATGAACTCAAACTAATACCCCACTATCCAAAGGACGTGCGTTGTGATTCTCTTTTTTTTGATGAAAATATAAACAATGAAATATCACATTAGGAATCCACACTTTCCAAAATCTATGCTCATGAAATATACATGGATTAAAATCAGAATCAGGGAATTCTAAATTATTTGATATTCAGTTTCAAAGTTTATAATTTCTATTATCATGTTCAAGGTTAAAGAAATTTTTCCTTCCATTAAGACACGCTTTTTTCTTCAAATCATTCATTTTTTTAACACAAAATCATTTTTTTATTTTATATCCCCCCAACTTAAAATGACATTGTCCCCAGTGTTTAAAGAAAATAAAATTTAGAAGGTGGTAGAGGTAGATAATGAGAGTTCAAAAAGAAAATTGAAAACAAAGATCATGGAATGGAGTCACCTGGTGGTTGAAGTTGAAATTCTTGCTACTCCCTTTTAATCCCTTGATCTCGATGTCACTCTGAGAATTCCCTAGTGGAAAAAAAGGAAAAAAAAACAAAAAAACTATATATATATATATATATATATAATAAATAAAGTAAAATATAAGTATATATATAAAAATTATAGAATAAGGAAGCACAATAAGCTATAGGTCAGTGATAAGCATGCACCCTTGTCTCCCTTCGGTCTCAAGTTCGATTCCCCGCGGCTTCATCGGTTGTGACGGGGTTTTCTCCACGGCCTACGGCGTGTCCCATTTTTTTAATTATTATTATATTTTTATTTATTTATTTTTATTTTTATCTTAACCTACCAACACATAAAATTAAAATAAAATAAACTGATGATACATTGTATTCTTTTTAAATTTATGGGTAAGGTATTACTCAAAGATAACACCACGTGACATGGATAAATATGGAACTACCCTTTTATACCCATCTATAATCATAATAGAAGAATAGGCCAAAAGTCTATTTTTTATATATTTTTTTTAAATATAAAAATGATTAATTAATCCTATTTGAAAAATAAAGATGATTCCAAAAAGATTGGAAACATGAAAACCACGGGTTTCCTCCCATGCAGTGATTTTGTTTAACATCATTAGCCCGACATGGATCCTAAATCTATCAATTTTTTCCTAGTTTATAGGTTGGCTCAGTTAACTCAACCTCCGTTTCTTGTTTATTGAATGATTCAATGAATGGTTTTAACCTTTGGCCATTGAACTTGAAAATGTAACCACTTGGGGGATCTTGAATCTCTACTGCCTCATGGGGGTACACATGATGCACTATGAAAGGACCTGACCATCTAGACCTTAACTTTCCTGGGTATAAATTAAGTTTTGAACTATACAAGAGCACGAATTTTCCCAGTTCAAAATGTTTGACTTTGATATTCCTAGATTGGTAGGCTTGAACTCTAACTTTATTGATCCTTGAATTTTCATAATCCTCCATCCTTAGTTCCTCAAGTTCATTGAGATCTAATTTCCTTTTTGTTCCAGCCAATGAGAGGTCATAATTTATTTTCTTAATTGCCCAAAAATCCTTATGCTCAATTTCAATAGGTAAATGGCATGATTTTACATAAACCAACCTATATGGTGAAATTCCTGGGATGGTTTTGTATGATGTACGATATGCCCAAAGAGCATCCAAGAGTTTCTTGGTCCAATCTTTCCTAGAAGGATTGAAAATTTTTCAAGAATATTATTAATCTCCCTATTTGTTAACTCGGATTGACCATTGGTTTGAGGATGGTACACAATGGAAACTTTATGAGAAATCCTATACTTAGACATGAGTGAAGAGAATGGACGGTTGCAGAAATGGGTTCCTCGATCACTGATTATAGCCCTAGGAATTCCAAATCGAGAAAATATGTTCTCTTTCAGAAATCGGATCACAACATGATGGTCATTAGACTTGGTGGTAATGGATTCAACCCATTTTGATACATAATCAACAGCTAAGAGGATGTAGAGGTATCCCCTAGAGTTTAGGAAGGGACCCATGAAATTGATTCCCCATCAGTCAAAGATTTCAATCACTAAGATGAGAGTGAGTGGCATTTGATTCCTTTTTGTGATTGACCTTACTTGTTGACACTTAGGAAAGCTTTGACAAAATTTGTAGGAGTCCCTTGAGAGGGTGGGCCAGAATAGACCACACTGAAGAACCTTAGAAGAAGTTTTCTTATAGGAAAAGTGACCTCCACATACCTCACTATGACAGAATTTAAGAATGGACTCTTGTTCAGATTCTGGGACACACCTCCTAATGACTTGGTCAAGGCAGAACTTATAGAGGTATGGATCATCAAACACATAGTGCCTAACATCATAAAGAAATTTCCTTCGAGCTTGAGTCCCTAAGAATTTTGGAATTACTCCTGTAACTAAGAAGTTGGCTATGTCAGCATACTAAGGGCGGTCACTCACAGAGTATAGGTGTTCATCAGGAAATGGATCAGACACAAAAAGGTGATTTGAGTTGCCTTTGAATTCCATATTAGAGAGGTTATTAGCTACAACATTTCCAACCCCCTTTTTCCTTGATTGTGTGGTCAAATTATTGTAAGAGAAGGACCCACCTAATTAGTCTAGCCTTGGCATCTTGTTTTTGGAAAAGGTATTTTAGGTCTGAATGGTCAGTGAAGACAATGATGGCTGATCCTAAGAGATAGGACCTAAATTTCTATAAGGCAAAGAAAACAGTAAGCAACTCTTTTTCAGTGGCGGTGTAGTTGATTTGGGCATCATTTAAGGATTTCCTTGTATAAGCAATTACATAAGGAGTTTTATTGCAACGTTGTCCTAACACATCTCCTACAACAAAGTCACTGGCATCACACATAAGTTCTAAAGGGAGGTTACAATTTGGAGATTTCATAATTAGAGGAGAGGTGAGAGAGGATTTGAGGGTTGGGAATGATACCTCACAACTTTCTGTCCAAACAAATGGATCATCCTTTACTGGGAGAGCACAAAGGGGATGGGATATTGAACTAAATTCCTTGATGAATCTTCTATAGAAACCAGAATGTCCTAAGAAAGACCTCACTTCCTTAACAGTTATGGGTGATAGAAGGTGACGAATGATGTCAACCTTTTCTTTATCAACTTCAATCCCCCTACCTGAGACCAGATGGCCTAGAACTAGTCCCTCTTTAACCATGAAATTGAATTTTTTCCAGTTTAGGACCAGATTATTTTCTTCACATCTTGAAAAGACACTCTCCACATTCCTCAAAAATCCCTCAAATGTATCCCCAAACACAGAGAAGTCATCCATGAAGACCTCAAGAAAATCCCCTATCATGTCTGAGAAGATTCCCATCATGCACCGCTGGAAGGTTCCAGAGGCATTGCATAACTCGAAGGGCATGCATTTGAAGGAAAAGGTGCTGAATGGACAGGTGAATGTAGTTTTCTCTTGATCCTCTAGGGATAACTCAATCTGATTGTACCCAGAGTACCCATCTAAGAAACAGTAGAAAGCATGAACTTCCACTCTCTCAAGGACTTGGTCAATGAATATTAAGGGGAAATGGTCCTTCTTGGTAAATTAGTTTAGCTTCATATAGTCGATGCAGACTCTCCAACCACTACTCACCCTAGTTGGAAGAATCTCTCAATCCTTACTGGTTATCACTGTGATTCCTGCCTTCTTAGGAACCACTTGGATTGGGATGACCCATCAGTTATGGGATATATGATACCAGTTTTTAACAATTTTAGAAGTTCTTTTCTCACTACTTCCATGAGATTAGGATTGAGTTATCGTTGAGGTTGACGACATGGCTTTGAATCAGATTCCAGAACAATCCTATGAGTCCCAATAAGTGGTCTAATCCCAAGAATATCAGACAGGGTCCAACCAATGGCTTTCTTATATTTACTAAGGACATCTAGAAGCGTCCTCTCATGATTGGCTTCAAGAGAAGAATAAATGACAATAGGATGTGTTTGATTGTCCCCTAGGAAGGAATACTTGAGTGTAGTGGGAATTTCCTTCAATTCAAGATTAGGTTGGTTCATAATTTTAGTAGAATATTGGTACATCGGATCAAGATAAATTTTATTTTCTAGAGTTTTAGATAGGATTGATTCCCCACATGTAGAAGTTTTAACTACTAGATTGGCTTGATCATATTTAGGGAAGGAAGTTGGAGTGGTCTCCATGAAAGTGGTTTCCTGAAAGGTTTCACTGATTTTTGGACCTAATACTTCATCATAATAGAAATTTGAAAATGTTTCAAGCCAAGGAGATAAAATTCCTTCATGTGAACAAACTAAATCAATCTCATCCCGACTTAAACATCCATCAAATATTCCTTGATGTTCTATGGATTCATTATCAATGATTCCTATCATGTTTACTTTATAAATTTACTTGTCATCCCCTATTTGTGAGCTTGCATTATAGATGTTTAAGTCTAGACTCGTGTTTCCAAAGGTGATGGTCATGTTCCCATTTCGAACTCAAATAATAGATTTTATTTTTGCAAGGAAAGGACGACCAAGGATGATTGGGGTTTGTTCCTTATTTCCTAAGTTTGGATGGTTTTCAAGGACAATGAAGTCATTAGGGTAGATGAATTTTTCAACCTTTACCAGAACGTCCTTTAAAATCCCCTTTGGAACCCTAATGCTACGATCAACAGTGTGACAGATATGGGTTAGAGTTCTTCTAGACCTAACTGGAAGTACACAGCATAGGGGGTGAAATTGACACTAGCACCTAGGTCACACAAGGCCTTGATAATTTTTCTCTCTCCTAGTTCAAAATTGATATAAGGGCAACCCGGGTCTTTCAACTTAGGAGGAATGGTCCCTTGAATGGTGGTACTCACATTAGCAGCCAAAAGGACTTGGTTTTTATGTAAAAAATTTCTTTTAAATGTGCAGAGGTCCTTAAGGTATTTTTAGTATGCATGAATGGTTTGAATGGCATAGAGAAGTGGAATGTTCAACTTGACTTGTGAGTATATTTCCCTCAATGTTTCATTCAATTCAGGCTTGGTTTTCCCCCTCATGCGTTGAGGAAATGGTGCAGTTTGTGGGTTTGTTTGTTGAAAAGTTGTTTCTTTGACAACGTTATCATGTTTTTTAGTCTGATCATTTGGTTCATTTGAATTTTCATCCAAGTTTGAATCTTCATATGGGTTCTGAATTAGTTGTTCAGGTTTCTCAATTGATTTACCACTTCTTAAAACAGCCAAAACCTTTAGTTGTTCATGAGTTGTTTGAGTACAACTTAACTCTCCCCTTAAATTTAAGGATGATACCGCCTGATTAGGCATGGGTGATTTTCCAGTTTTGATGGTTTGAAGTTCTTATTTAAGGGAAGATACTTTCGAGTTCATCCTTTCCATTTGTTTGCACAGTTTCTCTAGTAGGCTTTGTGGAACAGTTTGGGTTAGTGCTTGAGAAGATTGGTTTATCCCAGGGGGATATTTTGGAGGTGGTATGGTTTGTTGAAAATGGACTGGTGGATGTTGGTATTGGATAGGTTGGGTTTGTAAGTGGTTATGGGTTTGGTAGTTCTGATGAGGGTAAGGATTTTGTCCCTGTGGTTGGCTATGTTGTTGGTTATCTTTCCAGCGGAAGCCTGGGTGGTCATTATACCTTGGGTTGAAGGTGTTTTGGTATTGAGGCTTTTTAAAGTTCAAAGCATTTACTTCTGATGAGGGTAATCCTAAAATAACATCTTTGATAGATGGAATGGTTGGTCAGTTGTCTGTCTTATGGTCAATTTTGTCACAAATTGTGCAAACAGGGTCTACAGTTTGGATTTCATGGACTTTCCTAAGGTCTATCTCTTCAACCTTCCTAGAGAGTGCTATGAGTTTATCCCTAAGGATTTACTCTTCTCTAAGTGTATGAATTCTAGTATTTCTTTGTGACTTTTCATAATAAGGTGAAGTTCCCCATGTTTGGTTTTGTTCAGAAAGGCTTTTTAGATACTCATAAGCATCATTTGGGGCTTTGTTTTTAAAGGTTCCATTACACATCATGTCAATGAATTGTTTGTTCCTCAGACCCAACCCTTCATAGAAAATTCTCACTTGTTTAGGAATAGAAAAACCATAGCGTGGAACCATGTTTAGAGTGTCCTTGAACCACTCCCATATTTCATAGAATGACTCTCCCTCTTTTTCAAAAAAGTTTTGGATACCCTTTTTAAGTGCAATTGTTTTGTGGTGTGGAAAGTATTTTTTGTATAATTCTCTTTGTAGTTGGTCCCAAGAGTTGATGGATGATGGTCTCAAATTTTTTAGCCAATTTTTATCTCTATCCTTTAAAGAAAAATGAAATAACCTCAACTTAGATGATTTTAGTTGATGTAGGGGACACATGGTTTCTACAATGTCATTGAACTCCTTAATGTGAAGGTAGGGAATCTTGGACTCCATTCCATGGAATGTTGGAAGGTGGTTTAGGACATGGGGTTTAAAGATGTAGTTGTAATCTCCTAGGGAATTGTGTCTAATTCATGAGGGGTCATTGATCTAGGAAGGTATGAGGTAGTCATTCATTGTTTGATCGGCCACATTCCCCAAGTTTGGGGCTGCCTCATTTGGATTTCCATTTTGGTTTCCACCTGGGTTTATGAGTTGGTTTCTTTGAAGACCTTACATTGAAATGGGCTCAATTTTGGACTTTATAGTATCAAGATGATTAGGATCTAATGGAAACAATCCCATAGGTTCACTTGACTCCCCAACCCTATAACTTTCCACTCTAACTAGATGGTTTGATTGATCGTGGGTGTAGGCGGACATGCGCCAAAAGAAAAAAAACAAGAAAAGGAAAAGATAAGAGATCTTGGGTGAGAATAGAAGAAATGGGGTATAATAGAATGGGTGTTGGTATGACTTACTTGGGTCCTTGGAAACGGCACCAAAATTTGATTCACGCTAAAATTTACCCAAGAGAAGAAGGTAGAATGGTCCTTATAGCCTAGCTTGGGTTGTCGAATCCTCAGAGACCTAAGAAGTAACCTACAGACACATACATTATATGGATTGTTTTTGGCTATGAATTGTCCAAATTGGGTTGATTTAAGATAGTTTTAAATGAACTCTAAGAGACTTCAGATAATTCAATTTAAAATAATTATTTGATCCTAGGTTATCACTTGGGGTGGATTTGACGTATTCCCTTTTCAATTATTTCAATTTCTTATATTTGAGATGAGTTCATTTAAAGAGATCAAACAAATTCATAACTTACTGATTTTATACCAACACACCAAAATACTAATCACCTATACACTTGGAGGATCAAATTTATGAGCACTCCAAGGTAAAGGTTTGTATTAGCACTTGAAGAATGTGGCCTTAAAATTCAACAAGGACGAAGAAATTTTAAAATAATCAAATAAAAATATCAATTAAAAGAAGTGATTATATATTAATGGGGTGATAAATAAAATCCAATCAAACCCCTTGATACTCCCTTGGATCAACCCATAAGTTTTTTATACCTCCATTGATTCTATGGTTTCAATGGAAGCGGGAAATAGACTCATGAGGGAGGAAATGGAGAAGTAAAAAAACAATGAAATAATGATCACTCCACCGTTGTGTGATAATTTAACAAGGTTTAATGTGAATAAATTCACACCTTGAACCAAAAGTATAAAATTGATATTAATAAAAATATAATAATATGAGAATAAAAACTTTTATTAAGAAATTAAAGTGAATTGAACAACTTACATGTGAAAGACAAACTTGAGACAACAAAATCGCAGCATAACATTACAATGAAAGGAAGCTCAAAAGATGATAAAATCCTCCACCAACACTACCTTAAATAGGATTTTCAAGGGTCTTGAGTATATATCCCAACAATAAAAAGGATCCCACTTGAGTATGGTAGGTCTAGGGTGGTGGAAAGTAAGGGAGAGAGGACTTTTCCACCCTTGACCCAAAGTTGAAGCCAGCTTGCTTCTACCGAATAGAGGCGCCTGGAAGACCTTCTAGATGGCCTAATTAGAGTGATCCATATAAGACAAAAATTAATATCCTTATGTCCTCTATATCTATATAAAATTTCATCCCAAATTAATATGTATTTTTTGATATATGATTAAATTTGTGGGATGATTTTATGGGCCTCAAAATCTGGCCCATAATTTTATTCCAAATTGGTATGCCTTAATAACCACCATATAGGCCGAATTAGCATTGAATATTGAATAATTATTTTTCCTCTATATGTCTTCTATAATCCCACAAAATTTGGGCTTCATTGGTTTTGTATGTTGGGACCCACATTCTCATCAGTGGGTTGGTGTCCAATCTGCCTTCTCCAGAATTGTTTGCATGAAATCCCATTGTGGTGGTCTTCCAATGTGAATATTACAACACTCCACAAGTATGAATTGTTTCCAATATAACTAGAAACCTGAAAATTAAATATGAAAATAAAATCAAGATCATTGGGTACTTTAAATGATGTTAAAAAATGTACCACATAATAGTTCATTTTAAGAAGGAATTACAATCATAATGTGAAATGATGTTCAAAGTGTAAAATGCACTAAAATGGTGTTTATGAATAATAAAGTGCATGAATATTATATATATGAACAATGAATATTATCCTAATTTAGTGGCTAATCAAATGTAAATGTATGAATAAATTGATACCCCTTTGAATGTTGAATACAATCATTCTTTTGAATGTCAAGCCCCCCTTGATGACACATTCAGAAAACTCCTTTCATCTCTACTCTCAAACCACTTTTAATTCTTCACCTTTTCTCTTGAACAACTTGAAAATTCACTTTAAAATAAAATGAAGTAATTCAACCCCTTTTGAATGGTTGGCTACATTGTTGATTGGTTTTTTTCATTACATTTTTCATCAGCCTCAGCTCATCTTCAATAACTTCCTTTATTCACAAACCTGTTCTTAAATCATGATGTCCTTAATAACTTTAAATTCATTTTAGAATATCTTTAGAATCATTAGACTCCAATTGGAAAGTATCATAACTTTCCATTCATTTCAACTTATTTCTTTTCCTTTCAACCTAAGTACGATCTTTTCTAAATACGATTGGCTTGAATAGGATCATCCTGGATATGATCATTCTAGATACAATCATTATGGGTACGATCTTCAGTTCCCTTTGTCTTCTCTTCCTCCCAGATACAATTATACTATGTATGATTCCTTTTCAATCGGCAACATATCTTTCTTCTCTTCCACCTGGATACGATTAATCTGGGTACAATTATTCTAGGTATGATCTTTTTCTTCCTTAGCCTCACCAACATCTTTTTATTCTTGAGCCTGAATATGATTATTCAGAATTTATTTAGCCTAAATACAATCACCAACACCCTTTTCTTTTCATCCATATCCGATCAATCTGAATATGATCAGTAATATCTCTTTCACTCCCCTTTATTTCATCAATATTGTATCATAAGTATTACCACTTACTTATGATTTATATGAAATACAAATCTACAAAACATTGTCATATTTATTAATCATAGTCATGTAGACTCTGATTCTTCATCAAAACCATCACTTTCTTCATATCGAATTCATAGTGAATCTGATAGCCATTTACTTATAGCAAGATGCATTCTTAATGCGACTGATCCTTTCATTTCAGACTTAGTTCAAATCTAATTATGATCAATACCTCACTATGATCTTCTCCCATTTCCAGACCCATGGTGAGTCTGATTCTTTTGAAAACATAATCAATACAATTTCCATCCATCATATTTCTCAACATACTTTCTTTCTTAAACATACTAATCGATTGAAAACAAATACAACCAAAACACAACTTGGGTCTAACAGTCTCCCCCTTTGTATTTTTTTTCAATACCCACTTCAACCACTTGAAAACAATAAGCAGTATTGTTTTTATTTTCTTGCTTTTTATTCTCTCCATTTATTTATTACTCCTGCTATTTCTTTTAACTCTCCCCCTTTCTCCTATCTCCCCCCTTACTGACAATCAAATCCAAAGGGGCCATCAAGACAAGTTTATCACCAATGCTCTCATTTATAGGAGTTGTAACTCTTATTCAACATAGGTATCACATGAGTTTCTTAACAAAGAACATTTAACTAAACATATCTAAGTCTACGTGGGTGAACCCGATGTAGAAAACAAGAGTGTATAATCAAGGTGATCAATGTTTTCCATAACTCAACTTTCATATAATACCCTTTTAATGATTCATTAAACATTCTATTTATTGGGTCAGTACTTGAAGGGATTTATTTTAAGATAAAAGTAACCTGCACCCATCTCAACATACATATCAGAAAGTTCAGGTGAGTAAAAACAAAACTGTTTCAAAAACACATATTTTTCATAACCTGGTTACTTTATTTTGTAAGAATAATAAGAGACTGATCAATTCCATCTTCCTTATTTTTAATCCTTCAATTCCCTGCAAGTTAGAAAAAGTATACAAAGATTTTGGGAATAAAGAGAACCTCGATTGTTCCTTAGAAACAACAATCGGATTGAGATTCCTCTCTCGGTCTTGACTTCCTCTTATTTTTCTTGGATTTTTCATTGGACGTGCTTTATTCCTTATGTTAATCCTTCTTAGGTTTTGTAACAGATTTATTCTTATTTAAAGAATCTTTTGATGATTATGTTGATTTTTCTTCTGATAAGATAGTTGAATAGCTTTTGATATTATGCCTCACTTGCTCATATCCACAATCTATTGATACTTTTTTGTTAACATTTCTTATATCTCTATAAGTTTGTCTCTTCCTCTCTTATTTCACTTATTTTTGTGCTTCCTTGATTTTTTTTAGCCAAGTCAATGTGTTCTGGCCATATAACTAAGCACCCTTTATTTTTTGACTCAGTAGGTCCGTTTTTCTTAACTTTCAAAACATACAGCTTCTGAGAATTGTTTAGAAACTTTTTTTATACCAGTAAAAAAAATACATCCTTTAGAAAGATGTCTAGGTTGCTCACATATTTCACAAAAAAAACCTCCAAATATTGGAACCTATTTTTATCTTACACACCAACCATCTTAGGTTTCTTCAAAACAACCTTTTCATAATTTTTTCTTTGAGGAGGTTGACTTCCCCTTAACCTTTGTCTTTCATAATCCGTGGAGTAATAGTAATGTTGTTGGTTGAACCAGCACATATTTATTGTATGTCTGAATCCATCACAATACCAACAATATCCATAGAATAAGTATTTGTCTCTAAAACTTCCATATTGATTGGAACTGTGAATATGTTTCTCAGCCACCTTATTCTCTTTCTTTTCTGAGTCACCAACCTTTCTGTTATCAATTAGAGTCTTTCTTTTCTTTTCATATTTATCATCACCAGAAGTATTGTAAACTTTTATGAATCCAGATAAAAAATTCCCGGACTCAAGGTTCTTTGAGCCTTCTGAATTGCCAACTTTATTGGTTTTGGCTACATACATGACTTTCCCAACTTTGTTTTTTTAGATACAATTCCATATTTATTTTAAACCTTTAAAAGTAACTTTTGTTGAGCCTTCTCAGATTTCTCATTATGGGAACTTTCACCAACTTCAGTAATAGATTTTTTGAAACATGTACCTTTCTCTTCAACTTTAAAAAGTTTTTTTTAACAAGTTCCAACTCTTATTCATTTTTTTCAGCTTCACTTTCAGGTGCTCGTTACGATTCTTTTCTTCTTCAAGTGATTTCTTCAAATCATCAATTTATTTCTCTAAATTCACCTTCTTATTAGCAAAAAATTCTTGAGGAACATTCATCTTCCATCTTTTTGTTTTGATTTTCAAGCCTTTTGATCTTTCTCAAACATCCTTTCAACTCTTCTTTCAAATGCATTTCAAGTTGAGTTTCTTCTTCACCAGAGTTGCTACTTACAAATTCTTCATAATTATTTATTGCAATAAAAGTATTTTCACCAATATAATGAACAAATTTTTTGGATTTATCTTCACTTTATTCTTCTTCAAAGCAGCTACTTTCATTATTAAAAGAACATTCCTCATTAACTATTGCAATAAACGTGTTCTCTTCAATAACATTTATAGCATCCTCACTGTCATCATCCTTATCCAAAAAGCTTATCCTTTTGGATTCAGAGAACTTCTTATCTTACCTCTTGGAATAAAATTTTTCTTTATCACCCTTTTTCTTCCAAGATCTTCTTGGTCTTCTTTATTCTTATTCACTTTCTTCTTCATCAATTTCTTTTTCATTGCCTCTTTGAGGACAATTGGCAACAAAATTCCCAACAGCTCCACATCCAAAAATTTTTAAAGAAAATTTTCCTTTATACCTTCCTGTGCATATTTTCACATTTTTAGAAAACAAGGATAAAATATCATTAATATTTTTACACACCTTATTTTCGAAATCAGAATCTCCAACTTATTATTCTTCAAGAATCTTCTTTTCTTTCTCAGAAGCCTTGAAAGACATTTCTCTATCAACTTTACTTTTTTCCTTTTATGGCATTCTCCCTTCGCATTTCCTAACTAATGAGAGTACTATGAAAATCATCCAGAGACAATGTTTTTGGATCTCTGTCTTCCAATGAAGAAACCTTGGTATCAAACTTGTCAAGAATAATTCTAAAGATCTTTTCAATAATAGTAGAATCTTCTAACTTTTCACCAAGACATCTGATAGTGATCACAATGTAATTTACCCTGGTAAAGAAATCATCAACAGATTCATGCTCACCCATCTTGAGGTCTTCATACTTCAATCTTCATATTTTCAACTTTTCCTTCTGTACTTTTGTATTACCTTCATAAATGGTATTTAGATTATCCCAGATTCCTTTGGTAGTGACAACTCCTCTTACTCTCAGAAACCCACTTTCAGAAAGTGATGAGAGTAAAACATTTTTAGCTCTTCCATCATTCACAAGATTTTACTTATCAATATTAGAGAGAGGATCATTCTCAATAGGAGGAGGGAAACCATCTGTAACAGCTCTTAAGACATCATACCCAAGAGACGTAAGATATGGAAGCATTCTTCTTTTATAGATATGATAATTCCTATCATTTAAGATTGGTGTACCTTTACTGTTCACACAATTAAGATTCTCCATAATCTTCTCTTCAAACCTTCAGTAAAGAATAAGCGAAGGGAACCTTTTTCTCTGATACCACTTGTAAGTGTCCAGTCAGGATTATTGTATCATTGAGAGGGGGGAGGGGTGAATCAGTGATGCCTTTTTTCTTTTATGTTTCCTTGCAATTAAAACAACCTTTGCCTCATGTTAAAGATTTCAATTCTCTAATGAAAACAAATCAAACACACGTCCACAAGAACACAAGAATTTACAAGGTTCATTGTTAAATAAGAATAGTTATGTCCTTGGTATGGTTTGGAAATGATCCAATACCACACAATACATTAGAAAACAATAATTGGATTTCAACGAGTAGGATATACCCTTTCACTCATATAGTACTTTGAAGATAATCCAAAAGCACGTGTGAACCCTCTTAGCAAAAATAGGGTAATACAAAGTATCTGTAACAACACATGTTACCTGTGATTCTTTTCAATTTCACAAATGTATCCCTTTTAAAACAATTCTTCAATTTCTTACTCAGAGGATGGTAAGAACTCCTGGGACTTTGTTAAGAAAAACTCAGTCCGATTTTCCCAATTCGATTTTCCAAGTCCAAATCCTCTAAATACGGTTCTCCCAATACAATTCTTCCTGGTACGATTCTCCTTGTCTGATTCTTCCCAGTATGAAAAGCTCAATATGAAAAGATATAGCACTGGATGAGTATGATTGAGACAATTCAAAACTCCTTCTTCAGTCCAGAAATCCCAGTACGAAAAACCCGATCCGATAATCCAGCTTGATACGATGATCAACCGAATAAAAATTGAAGAGAAGAATATGGTAATCATATGAATACGATAATCACTAAGTACGATGATTAGTTGAGTAATGTTGCAATCTTGTCTCTTCTCCTATGACTTCAATTTGTTGAAAAACTTCTTCAACAAACACTCAACATGGAACCCTCTTCTCTCTAAAAACTCAAACCTTCTCTCTCTTTTGCGGTGAATAGTACACTGGTCATTAGAAAAGTACAATGTACTTTTCACCTTTTATAGGTGACTAATAATAAGTTTTTGTAGGAATCCCAAAATCTTTCCCGCTCGCTTAAATTCACTGTAACAACCCAAAGTTTCATTAATGGAAAATCCCTCTTGATCTTATTAAATGTCTCTTTATATAAAATGTTTTTATAAAATGTCAAATTATTTGGTTTTATGATAAGAATTGTGACCGTTACTTTTATAGTCATTGAACAGTGATCACATGATTAGTATAAATATAGGGCTTTAACACATCCAATTTTACTTAGACAAAGAAAGCGATGGCCTCATCCAGTAGAATTTCCCCATACGAAGCCCATTTATTGGAGCTCGGAAAAGAGGTGGCATCCTTGGTCTTTTCTCTTGACCAATCCCAATCTGAGCTTCACCATGTCAAGCTCAAACATGACTATCTATGGGAGAAGTGGAAGTTGATAGAAATTAGCAC
The DNA here is from genome assembly GCA_963277665.1 of Viscum album. Taxonomy (NCBI): domain Eukaryota; kingdom Viridiplantae; phylum Streptophyta; class Magnoliopsida; order Santalales; family Viscaceae; genus Viscum; species Viscum album. Next base: position 748,515,077 of record OY728132.1, on the reverse strand, counting down.
TCGAGCGATGTTATCCGAGCCACCCCAAGAGTCTGTCACCATCGCACACCTTACCCTTAGGTATTATGCGAATGTTTTAAGGGGTTATGTAACTAATCTATAGTACTATGTTCATGTACATTATTTTTTTATATAATAATGAATATAATTTCTTGTCATTATTGATACATTGTAAATATTTTTTAAAGTACAAATGGTGTTTTTAGTTATTATTTAATTAAGAAATCTATTTTATTAAATTAAGGGATTTTTTAATTAAATAATATTTTAATAAAATATTATTATTATTATTATTAGATTAATTTTATTATATATAAATGATCATGTAATTGTATGAATGCAATTATAATTTGTATTAAGGTTTGAAAGCCATTTTTGTCAAAACCCGTGAATTTTTTATAAATGTCGGTTTTTATTTTAAAAGTGAAAATTAAAATATTTAGAAAATTATTTAGATAAAATAAATGTTATTTTTGGAATCAGGATGTCTAAATTATCCAACGCTGAATTTTTCATAATTTTCTGAGACAGTCAAATTTTTGAGTAAAAATTAAATACCGTTTAAATATATAATGTGTTTTATGACATCATAATGACCCAATATTGATGTAATAAAATACTATAATCTTTATGTTTGGACAATATATGTTTTAACATTAAAATAATGTGATTTTGGGTTTGTTTGGCTTACTTTTCAAAGCATTAATGGACCCCTCAAGTCTTTTTAAATTAATTTCCATGGGAATGTGACTCACCTCCACATAAGCAAGCCTAATATTTTAAGAAGTTTGGACCTTGGACTTATAAAATATTATTTTTCTCTTCCCTTTGCCAAAAACCATGGGTAAAAACCATGGTATGGTTTGTGTTTTGGATTAATTTAATATAATGGGTCTCAAACCTAAATAATAAAGAATTCCCTCACCTTTCCTATATAAACCCACCCAAGCTCCCACTTCCTCCTCACTAAAAGCCTTTGGAGTTCATACAACCTCTAACCTAATCTCTTTAGAATCCTCCCAAGGTTCCCCAAGCTCCCAAGAAGCCTCTCACAAGCCTCTCTCTAGCCTTTGTAAGCACACTTCCAAGTAAGGGTTTTTTCTTCCTTTCTCATTTTTATCCAATTTTCTTTAAGTTGTTTTGCCCTTTTAATTTCAATTATAAATGTTGAGGTATGGTTTTTCACCTACCTCATACTTCCCTCTTTATGTTTGAATAATTTGAGACCCCTTTATCTCTCATTAAATGCCTCTCATGTACACCCATTACTATGACGAAATTCGGAAAGGAACTTCTCTCTCCTCTTTTACATTCAAGCAATACTTTTGTATCATGAATCTAAATTCCACTAAAATTGTTGGTAAATGTATCTATATGACCCCCTTTCCATTACATTTAAATATTATGAGGAACCCATTTCTCTCTCATCAACCATTTTTATGAATTCTTATGTCACGTCGTTACACTGCCGAAATCGCACCGATTTTCTAAGCTAATGTCATTGTGTAGTGAATACCATGCCCATTTCTCCATCAAGGGTATTCAACTTTATGCACATTTACTTATTGATTGTAAAGTTTCATGTATGAATTCCACATTCCTTTATCGTGGAATAAATGATTATGTTTTATGAATCCATGTTTTATGATCCATACGGCACACTTATGCATGAAATGAAATGTTTAAGAAGGGTGTGCCCTTATAGCGCTCCAATGCATTGGGTAAAGTATAGTATCATGACATGTCATGTGAAATGAGTGTTTACTCATTATAATTCAAGTGCAACAAGGATTTACTCATTCTCCATGTGCAATGAGGATTTACTCATGCTCCATGTGCAATGGGCCTTGGCTCGTGCTAATTCCATGTTAAGTGTTGTTGTCACATTTCCATGTTATGATTATCATGTTTTATCATGCCTTTATGTTCATTTTTTTCTTATGCTCTATTGATATGCCTATTATCTAAAATTTATTGTACTCCTCATGTTATTCCATGTGTACTCCCTTACTGGGGTTTATATCTCACCATTTTCTTATGCATGTCCTCAGGTTATCCCATGCAATGCTAAGTACGAAGGAATGTAGTGGTCATGTAAAGGAATTTTTCAATAAAGATGTTGTATTTCATGTTTTAAGTTTTTATCCTAAGCCCCAAATACACTAAACCTCTCGATCTTCTTTGTTGTATCAAGTGAAGTTTTATGTAATAAATCATGTTTAAGTTGTAATAAAAAGCAGGGTTGTCATAGTTGGTATCAAATGATAGGTTTGGTTATTTTTGGGATTAGGATTAGAAAACCCTAGTAAAGCCTTAGATACAAGACTAAGTACAATAAAAACATCCCTAAGTTTTGGTGAGTATTGAGTAAGTGGGTTATCAAGCAAATACATCCCTCTCTGGATACGAGCAGGTAGAGGCGGCTCTGGCACAGATGTATCCTAGGGGTAAAACCCAAAAACACCGCTTTGAGCTAGACTCGAACGGGAATTGGTGCGCGACAACGGGACTTGTTGTACTCTTGGTTACGACACTCCCGAGGGATATGTTTTGATAAATTCACAAGCTTAGTATGAACCCTTATTAAGGGAATTAAAAAAAAAATGCCCCTAAGAATATATGTTAGAAAGTAAATCATGAAAAGCCTAGATTGAAGCCTATAGACTCATGAGTTAAGGAAATGAAAGTTTATTTATAAGTCATCAACTTTTGTCTTTGGATTACCCTTTATGTGTTACCCATAACATTCCTTTTATTCTAGCCAATGGCCGGTAATAGGAGGACTTGGGCTAACAACCGATGTGAAGATCAGTGTGATAATTGTACTAATGAGATGCTCAATCCAATGGGAGCGGGAATCGCAAACTTTGTCACACTTCTCTCTCAGCTAACTCAAGCATTGAATAGAAACACGGGTCAAGAGGAATGTCCAAACCCCCCTAAGAAAGAACAAGTCGCTATCAAGAGCTTTATGAGACAAAGGCCTCCTACTTTTAGTAGATCATCTGATCCCACAATCGCTGAACAATGGATCAACTCCATTGAAAAGATCTTCTTCATCCTTCAATGTTCTGAACAAGAGAAGGTTCTCCTGGCAGCTTATCGTATGGAGGGTGAAGCTGATCAATGGTGGATGTTGATCAAAAATATGAAGCCTGAGGAGGAGATCGAGGCGTTGGAATGGAAGGATTTCCAGAAGATGTTTTTTGATAAATATTTTCCGCGCACCCTCCGGCTTAAGATGGAAAGGGACTTTCTTTCCCTCAAGCAAAAAGACGAAGAATCTGTTGGAGCGTACGAGGAAAAATTCACAAGGCTTGCACGATACGCTTCTGTCTTTGTCGTTACCCCCGAATGCAAGGTTGACCACTTCTTTGGTGGGTTGAAGCCTAGCCTACGGAAAGCATTAGCAATCCGTGACTTCGACAGCTATGAAGAAATTGTTCGATGTGCCCTCAAGGTCGAAATGGAGATCGGAGAATCACAGGGGTATCATGAGGATAAGAAGCGTAAGGTAGAATTCAATGCTGGTAGGCCAATGGATAAATCCAATGGTGCTAAGAAGATCCAGCACCCCACTTGCCAAAAGTGCGGAAAGAAGCACCCTGGAAATTGCCTTAAGGGGACGAGGAAATGCTTCAGGTATGGAAGAGAAGGGCACCTAGCTGTTAACTATCGGCAAGAAAGACCTGTGGCTGCGACAGAGGAGAGGAACGCTCCGTTCGAACTTCAATGCGTTGTTCAATGCTACAAATGCAAAGAACCGGGTCATTTTGCAAATCAGTGCCCTAATCCAAGGGTTTTCAGAGACAACCAACAACCTCCAAGGCAGCAAGGAAGAGCTTTTGCCATCACTTCTACCGAAGTGAACCCCGACAAAGAAGTGGTGACAGGTACGCTAGTTATTCATTCAATAATAGTGAACATACTTTTTGATTCAGGTTCTACGCATTCTTTTATATCTAGAAATTTTAGTAGAACAATCCCAGCACCACCAAAAATCATGGAAGTAAAGATATCGATGAGTATGGAAAATGGGGCAATCATTGCATCCCATGAATATAAGTCCTCCCCTGTTATAATCTGTGGATTGAATTTCCTGGAGAACCTCATCATAATCCCTCTAGTGGAATTTGATGCAATTCTTGGCATGGATTGGCTTTCCTTATATAGAGCCAACATAAATTGTCGGGAGAGGGAAATCACACTCCATATGGAGAATCGACCCCCGATTCTTTACAAGTGTAAGGAGGAAGATGAATCTTCTTTAGCTCCATCATCTCAAGCGTGGATATTACTGCCTTATGAGAACGCGTATCTGTCTCAGATGATTGAGTCCAAGGATGAAACCATCCTTGAAGAAATGCTTATTGTGAGGGAATTCGCTGAAGTGTTTCCCGAGGAACTGCCTGGTCTTCCTCCTAGAAGGGATGTTGAATTCTCAATTGAACTTATACCCAGGGATTTACCAATATCCAAGACTCCATATAGAATGGATGTTGTAGAGCTTGAAGAGCTAAAGATACAACTATAGGAGAATATGGATAAAGGGTTTATACTCCCAAGTGCTTCACCATGGGGTGCACCGGTCCTCTTCATCAAGAAGAAGGATGGGTCAATGCGGCTTTGAATCGATTATCGTGAACTTAACAAAATCACAATAAAGAACAAGTATCCTCTCCTAAGAATTGATGACTTGTTCGATTTGCGGTCGGGATATTATCAAGTAAGGGTGAAGAAGGAAGATGTCCCCAAGACTACTTTTCGTACAAGATACGAGCACTATGAATTCATAGTAATGTCTTTCGGACTCACCAATACTCCAGCAATATTCATGGACTTGATTAATAGAATTTTTAGAGATTACCTAGACAAATTTTTGGTAGTCTTTATAGGTGATATTCTAATATACTCCAAAACCAAGGAGGATCATGAGAAGCATTTAAGAACTGTACTAGAGACTTTGCACAAGGATAAGCTCTATGAAAAGTACATCAAGTGTGAGTTATGGTTGAAGGAGGTCTCATTCTTGGGTCATATCATCACAAGAAATGGGATATCTGTGGATCCCTCCAAAACAGATTCAATTGAGGGATGACCGAGGCCAACATCGGTAACAGATATCCGTAGCTTCTTGGGGTTAGTTGGATATTATCGACGATTTGTGAGAAATTTATCACGATTTTCCAACCCTCTTACCAATCTAACTCAAAAGGGAGTAAAGTTTGCTTGGAGTGATGAATGCGAAGAAAGCTTCAAGGAGTTGAAAAAGAGGCTTATCATTGTGTTCGTTCTCACTTTACCCACAAGTGGGGAGCTTTTTGTGGTATTCAGTGATGCTTCGAAGAAGGGATTAGGATGTGTGCTGATGCAGAATGATAAAGTGATATCCTATTCCTCAAGGCATTTGAAAATCTATGAGCGAAACTATCCAACGCATGATCTGTAGTTGGCAGCGGTGATCTTTACCTTGAAAATATGGCGGCATTATCTCTATGGAGAGAAATGCGAGATATATACTGACCACAAGAGTCTTAAATATATATTCACATAGAAAGAGATTAATATGCGCCAGAGAAGATGGATAGAGCTCATCAAGGATTATGACTGTTCAATCCATTACCACCCTAGGAAAGCGAACAAGGTGGCATATGCCCTAAGTAGAAAGGATCCAGTGATTCTATCAATGATGAGAATTGAGAAGGATCCAATCTTCTTAGACTTGATGAAGATGGACATAGGAATCATAGAGAAGGGAACATCATCAATCCTTTCACAAATGATTGCTCAACCGTCTCTTTTGTAAAGGTTAAAGGATGCTCAAAAGGATGATGTAGGAATTAAAGAAAAAGTGGGAGCTATCGAAAAAGGGAAATCCTCAGAGTTTAATGTTAATGAAGAAGGAATTGTGCGGTTTGGGAAAAGACTATGTGTTCCATCAAGTCCAAAGCTGAAGAAGGAACTTTTGGATGATGCACATAGTTCAAATTTCTCTATTCACCCAGGGAGCACAAAGATGTATCGAGATCTCTGAGAAAACTTTTGGTGGGATAATATGAAGAAGGAGATTGCTGAATATACATCAAAGTGCCTGGTGTGTCAGCAAGTGAAGGCAGAGAGGCAGAAGTCTAAGGGGATGATGCAACCATTGCCCATACCATAATGGAAATGGGAAAACATCACCATGGACTTTGTCACCGGACTTCCGAGGACATCCAAAGGCAACAATGCAATATGGGTTGTTGTGGATCGTCTTACAAAGACTGCACACTTCATTGGTATTCGGGAGGATTTCTCATTGGATCAACTGGCACAAATATATATCAGGGAAGTGGTAAGGTTGCATGGAGTACCACTATCTATTGTGTCTGACCAAGATCCAAGATTCACCTCTAAGTTTTGGAAGAGTCTTCAACATGCTCTGAATACTGAACTGAACTTTAGTATGACCTATCACCCTCAAACTGATGCCCAATCCGAGCAGACTATCCAAACACTTGAGGATATGTTGAGAGCGTGCTCAATGGACTTTAAAGGAGGATGGGATCAACATCTTCCTCTGGTTGAGTTCTCTTATAATAACAGTTTCCACTCAAGCATCCAAATGGCACCATATGAAGACCTGTATGGGAAAAGGTGCAGAACACTGGCATGTTGGGATGAGGTCGGTGAACGTAAGCTGCTTGGACCAGAAATGGTCGAGGAAATGGTGGAGAAGGTGAAAACCATTCAGCAGCATATCAAGGTAGCCCAGAGTCGACAGAAGAGTTATGTAGATAATCGTCGACGAGACCTTGAGTTTAAAGTTGGTGACATGGTTTTCTACGCATATCTCCATAGAAGAAGGTCATGAGGTTTGGAAAGAAAGGGAAGTTAAGTCCAAGGTACACCGGGCCCTTCAAGATTCTTGATCGTGTCGGGGCTGTGGCCTATCGACTAGCACTTCCGCCTACTATGGCCAAAGTACATGATGTATTTCATGTATCCCTCTTAAGGAAGTACATACCGGACCCTTCACATGTACTCTCTTCTGAGGTGGTACAATTGGAAGATGAACTTTCTTATGAGGAGCAACCAGTGAAGATCTTAGATCATGGAGAAAAAGTTCTACAAAATAAGATAATGCCCCTCATCAAGGTGTTGTGGAGAAACCACAAGTTTGAAGAAGCAACTTGGGAATCAGAGGAAGTGATGAAGCTGAGTTACCCACATCTTTTTTAGTGTGGGAAAAGGAAAATTTCGAGGGTGAAATTTCTTAAAGGGGGAATATTGTAACGACCCAAAGTTTCATTAATGGAAAATCCCCCTTGATCTTATTAAATGTCTCTTTATATAAAATGTTTTTATAAAATGTCAACTTCTTTGGTTTTATGATAAGAATTGTGATAGTTACTTTTATAGCCGTTTAACATTGATCACATGATTAGTATAAATATAGGGGTTTAACACATCCAATTTTACTTAAACAAAGAAAGTGATGGCCTCATCCAGTAGAATTGCCCCATACAAAGACCATTTATTAGAGCTCGGAAAAGAGGTGGCATCCTTGGGCTTCTCTCTTGACTAAGCCCAAGATGAGCTTCACCATGTCAAGCTCAAACGGGACCGTATACGGGAGAAGTGGAAGTTGATAGAAATTACCACTCGAGCGATGTTATCCGAGCCACCCCAAGAGCCTGTCATCATCGCACACCTTACCCTTAGGTCTTATGCGGCTGTTTTAAGGGGTTATGTAACTAATCGATAGTACTATGTTCATGTACATTATTTTTGTATATAATAATGAATATAATTTCTTGTCATTATTGATATATTGTAAATAGTTTTTAAAGTACAAATGGTGTTTTTAGTTATTATTTAATTAAGAAATCTATTTTATTAAATTAAGGGATTTTTGAATTAAATAATATTTTAATAAAATATTATTATTACTATTATTAGATTAATTTTATTATATATAAATGATCATGTAATTGTATGAATGCAATTATAATTTTTATTAAGGTTTGAAAGCCATTTTTGTCAAAACCCGTTAATTTTTTATAAATGTCGGTTTTTATTTTAAAAGTAAAAATTAACATATTTAGAAAATTATTTAGATAAAATAAATGTTATTTTTGGAATCAGGACGTCAAAATTATCCAACGGTGAATTTTTCATAATTTTCTGAGACAGTCAAATTTTTGAGTAAAAATTAAATACCGTTTAAATATATAATGCGTTTTATGACATCATAATGACCCAATAGTGATGTAATAAAATACTATAATCTTTATTTTAAGCCAATATATGTTTTAACATTAAAATAATTTGATTTTGGGTTTGTTTGGCTTACTTTTCAAAGCATTAATGGACCCCTCAATACTTATTAAACACCTTGTCTTTTTAAATTAATTTCCATGGGAATGTGACTCACCTCCACATAAGCAACCCTAATATTTTAAGAAGTTCGGACCTTGACCTTATAAAATATTATTTTCCTCTTCCATTTTCCAAAAACCATGGGCAAAAACCATGGGATGGTTTGTGGTTTGGATTAATTTAATATAAGGGGTCTCAAACCTAAATAATAAAGAATTATCTCACCTTTCCTATATAAACTCACCCAAGCTCCCACTTCCTCCTCACTCAAAGCCTTTGGAGTTTATCCAACCTCTTCCCTACTCTCTCTAGAATCCTCCCAAGGTGCCCCAATCTCCCAAGAAGCCTCTCACAAGCCTCTCTCTAGCCTTTGGAAGCACACTTCCAAGTAAGGGTTTTTTCTTCCTTTCTCATTTTTGTCCAATTTTCTTTAAGTTGTTTTGCCCTTTTAATTTCAATTATAAATGTTGGGGTATGGTTTTTCACCTCCCTAATACTTCCCTCTTTGTGTTTAAATAATGGGAGACCCCTTTATCTCTCATTAAATGCCTCCCATGTACACCCGTTACTATGCCAAAATTCCGAAAGGAACTTCTCTCTCCTCTTTTACATTCAAACAATACTTTTGTATCATGAATCTAAATTCCACTGCAATTGTTGGGACATGTATCTATATGACCCCCTTATTGTCTATTACATGTAAATATTATGAGGAAACCCTTTCTCTCTCATCAGCCATTTTTATGAATTCTTATGTCACGTCGTTACGCTGCCGAAATTGCACTGATTTTCTAAGCCAATGTCATTGTGTAGTGAATACCATGCCCATTTCTCCATCAAGGGTATTCACCTTTATGCACATTTACTTATTTATTTTAAAGTTTCATGTATTAATTCTAAATTCCTTTATTGTGGAATAAATGATTATGTTTTATGAATCCATGTTTTATGATCCATGTGGCACACTTATGCATGAAATGAAATGTTTAAGAAGGGTGCGCCCTTATAGCACTCCAATGCATTGGGTAAAGTATAGTATCATGATACATCATGTGCAATGAGTATTTACTCATGCTAATTCAAGTGCAACGGGGGTTTACTCGTGCTTTATGTGCAATGAGGATTTACTCATGCTTCATATGCAATGGGTCTTGGCTCATACTAATTCCATGTTAAGTGTTGTTGCCACATTTCCATGTTATGATTATCATGCTTTATCATGCCTTTATGTTCATGTTTTTTTATGCTCTGTTGATATTCCTATTGTCTGATATGTATTGTACTCCTCATGTTATTTCATGTGTACTCCCTTACTGGGCTTTATAGCTCACCCTTTTCTTATGCATGTCCTCAGGTTATCCCATGCAATGCTAAGTACGAAGGAATGTAGTGGTCATGTAAAGTAAGTTTTTAATAAAGATGTTGTATTTCATGTTTTAAGTTTTTATCCTAACCCCCAAAGACACTAAACTTCTCGATCTTCTTTGTTGTATCAAGTGGAGTTTTATGTAATAAATCATGTTTAAGTTGTAATAAAAAACAGGGTTGTCATATTCACCCAAATCTCGATTTCCCCTAAAATCTTGGGTGTATTTTGATTTCGTCAACTCTTCTTGAAGCTTCTCGATTTTTCTACAATCTTCATCCCTTCTTTAGAAATTCTTTTCAAATGTCAGTTCAAATTCAATTTCTAAATACAATTTTCTCAATCTGATTTCCTTAAAACAAAACTCTGCATCAATTGAATGTAAATGTATGAAGAAATGGATGCCCCTTTGAATGCTGAATACAATCATTATTTTGAATTCCAAGCTCCCCCTTGATGACACATTCAGCAAACTCCTTTCATCTCTGCTCTCGAACCACTTTTACTTCTTCACCATTCCTCTTAACCCACTTGATAATTCACTTGAAAAGCAAACAAAGTAATTCAACCCCTTTTGAATGGTTGACTACGTTGTTGATCGGTTTTTGTCATTACAATTTTCATCGGCCTCAACTCATCTTCAACATCTTCCTTCATTCACAAACTCGTGCTTGAATCATGACTTCCTTCATGACTTTAAATTCATTTGAGAACAGTTTCAACATCGTCAGAGTCCAATTGGAAAATATTGTAACTTTCCATTCATTCCAGCTTCTTTCTTTTCCTTTCAGCCCGAGTACGATATTTTCTGAATACGATTGGCCTGGATATAATCATCCTAATAATGATCACCCTGGATAGATCATTCTGAATATGATCATTCTGGGTACGATCTTCTGCTTCATTTTTCTTCTCTTCCTCCCGGATACAGTTATATTGGGTATGATTCCTTTTCGATCGGCAATATCTCTTTCTTCTCTTCCACCTGGATATGATTAATCTGGGTATGATTATTCTGGGTACAATCTTTTTCTTCCTCACCCTCACCAACATCTTTTTCTTCCCGAGCCTGAATACGATTTTCCAAAATTCATTTGGCCTGAATACGATCACCATCACCCTTTTCTTTTCATCCAGATTTGATCAATCTGAATACGATCGACAACATCTCTTTCACTCCTCCTTTCTTTCATCAAGCTTGCATCATAAGTTTTACCACTTATGATTTATATGAAATGCAAATTAGGAAAGCATCGTCACATTTATTAATCAAAGTCATGCAGACTCTGATTCTTCATCAAAACCATCACTTTCTTTATATCAAATTAAGAGTGAATTTGATAACCATTTACTTCCAGCAAGATGCATTCTTAATGCAACCGATCATTTCATTTCGGATTCAGTGCGAATCCGATTATAATCAATTCCTCACTGCAATCTTCTCCCATTCTGAACGCATGGTGGGTTTGATTGTTTTGAAAACAATGATCAATACGATTTTCATCCATCGTCTTTCTCAGCATACTTTCTTTCTTCAACATATTGATTGATTGACAACAAATACAATCAAAACACAACTTGGGTCTAACAACGCCAGTATCTACTGATACTTTCATCATGGTGTTTTCTTATTTTTAGGATACATCATCATGTTAAGTATGATGCATCTGTTTCTAAGATAAGTTGATCTTCATTCTCATCTGGATATTCTAATTCCGGGAGGTTCTGAGCTTTTTTGCTTCAGAATTTTGATTACTTTAGAACCTTCTTTTGTCTAATTCCATGATACTTTACTAGATACTTTTTTTTTTCTGAACTGAAACTGAGGTTTTTGCTAAATCTCTGATTTATGCTCCAACATAACTTAATATACCAAGAAATAATTGTATTTGACTACAATATGTAAGTTCATTAGAGAAAGTTTCTAGCTTATTTGCAATACGTGGGTGAAGCTTCTCTTTACTTCATTGGATTTGTAGTCCCAATAATCCTATCTTAGTTGCATTTAAATGGTCTTTCTTTTTTAAAATATCATCTCTTGTTATCTGAACATTTCAGCCGCCTGCTGTAAATGTCTGATATGTTCTTCTATATTTTTACTAAATACAAGCACATCATCAATGTAAACCGCTACAAACTGTGATAATCTACTGAATGTCTTTTGCATTATCCTTTGAAATATTCATAGGGCACTCTTAAGTCCAAATGACATAATTAGCCATTCAAATAAAACAATTGACGTTGTAAATGTTGTTAATGATATAACCTCCTCTCTGATCTTAATTTGTCATTATCTTGACTTGAGATTGTAAATGATGTTAATAGTACAACCTCCTATTTGATCTTAATCTGTCATCATCTTGACTTGAGATCGAATTTAAAATATACCATTGATTTTTCATTCATAATCATAAATGCTGATTCATTACGACAAGTAATTCTATGCACGCCCAGTTAATTCAAGACTAATTTATTCTGGAATATTTTTTCAAACTCGTTAGATTTTTATGTTGTCTGATTTTTAGAAATCCCCGGTAAAAGTCCCGTCCGCCATGTTCGCTCCGCGCGATCACTGACGCAAGAACCAGGCCGTCCTGGGATCAAGACGCCTCTAGGATAATCTCAAACCCAAAACCCTAACACGGCAGCAAAAATTGGAGGATAAGGTCATCGGTCTATCTTCACTCAGCTCCCGCCCATGGAGTACGTGAGCCCGGAAGGTCTTCGCCTTGATGGCCGAAGGCCTATGGAAATGAGGCAGATTCGAGCAGAGATTGGTACCGTGTCCAAGGCTGATGGTTCGGCTGTTTTCGAGATGGGCAACACCAAGGTCATGGCCGCTGTGTACGGTCCCAGAGAGGTTCAAAACAGGAGTGATCAAATCAACGATCAGGCTTTGGTGCGCTGCGAGTATAGCATGGCTAATTTCAGCACCGGTGATCGCATGAGGAAAACAAAGGGTGACAGGCGATCTACAGAAATATCTCTGGTGATCCGCCAGTCCATGGAATCTTGCATATTGACGCACTTGATGCCTCGTTCTCAGATAGACATCTTTGTTCAAGTCCTTCAGGCTGATGGAGGAACAAGATCAGCATGCATCAATGCTGCAACGCTGGCCCTTGCTGATGCTGGAATTCCGATGCGAGATTTAGTCACCTCTTGTAGTGCCGGATACCTCAACAGCACCCCCCTGCTTGATTTGAACTACGTGGAAGACAGTGCAGGAGGCCCTGACGTTACTGTTGGGATTCTGCCTAAGCTGGACAACATCACTCTTCTTCAGATGGATTCCAAGCTGCCTCTGGATATCTTTGAAAATGTCATGCAACTTGCAATGGAAGGCTGCAAGGCTGTTGCAAACTACATTCGAGAGGTATTGCTGGACCATACGAAGCAACTCGAGTTCTGCCGGGGTTCATAAGTTATTGCTGCGGTAAATTAATATCTGCGTTCTGTCTTTATTAGGTGTTTATGTGATTCCTGAACAACCTTATTCTGCATCCGATCAGCAATATTTGTCTTTGATTCTCCATCTTCCATGTTTTTTTTTCAAATAATAATAATAATTATAATTATAATAATATTTATTAGGCTGAGGGGATCACTTACCACAAACACGCACACACCCAAGACATCTAAGTGGGTCAAGCTTCATCCCTTCCCAAAAGGATTGACAAACACCCATAAGGGTCTATTACAATTTTTGATGGCCCAAAGGCTATGTTTGGAAGCCCTCTATTTCTTGGCCCAAAGGCCCCGGATTTTTTGACCCGAAGGCCTGATGACCCTAAAGCCAAATTATTCTCTCCTTTTTTTGTAGGATAGATTGTTAAAATTTCTATTGAAAAATTCAAATATGTTCCCACTCAGCCTAGCCTTTTAAAGCAGTGAAAATAGTAGGTTTTTTGCCTTTCTTTTTGATCTTTATTTATGCTAATTATTCTTAACTTTTTTTATTAGATGTAGTCCTGGGTTGTAACTTGGCAGGTATTTCTGGTCTACACTGGCTGATGTTTTTTGCCTCTTCTGTTTTGAATTAACACCATGTCTCCATTATCGATTTTCAGTTGATAATGTATAACGATAGCGCTTTTTTCACTAATACTGTCTGATGCTTCTTCATTTAGCCAGCATCATATGTAGCTTAGTATCAATCTTCCCCATATATGGTATAACTGGATTCGTTAACATTACAAAAGCCAGTGAAGTTATAATGATTCCATATGTGCAAATCGCTCAACATGTCCGACTTGATCGAGTAACATTAGTATATATATTCAGACATTTTCCATCATTGAGACCATTTATCCATTGGTGTTTCAATTAAATTATGGTTAATGGGAAAAATTAGTATCCACGCCCTTCATCCATTCACCTTGAATATATATGTGTGTCCATATATATATATATATGTATATATATATTTACATTTATATTTGTATATGTCACATGCCGCAATATCTCCTTGATTGGGTATTAACCATATTTTTCGGTGAACAAGGTAATCATCCATCTCAGTTTTCATTGTTTAATGGTGTTTTCTTCTTTCCTTTGCTCTCAATAATTGAACATGTTTTCCTCTTAAGTTGTATTTAATTTATTAGCTTTTAACTTAATTTTCATTATAGAATATCTGGCTTCAGTCTTTTTTTGGATGGAAGTAAAATTCGTGACTTTATTCTTTCTTCTAGATGTGATGATTAACTTCCATGCTTTTGTGACTGAAGTTTCTAACTGATTTTAATTAACAGGGATCAGAAAAAAAGGGCGTTTTACCAGAAAATTTATTGAAATTAGTCTGATAACATTGATTTCTTTTACCAGAAAATTTATTGAAATTAGTCTGATAACATTGATTTCTTTACCATCATTTTACTTTTTCTGTTGTATAACTTTTGTTATTCATATTGTATGTTTTAGTCACAAATCGGGCTTTAAACATTAGCATTCAGTGCTTGCATAAGTATTGATTAATGTTGTCTTTTGATTTTACGGGTTAATTTTCTTTTAATTCTGTAAAATGCGAAGTCTTTTTTTGGCTTGTATATTCATTTACTATCGAACATATTAATTTTTTGACCCATTTATTTGTTTTTTAAGTTTATTTATTTATTCTTCTTTTTATCTTTTTGTAATAAGGGAGCTCTTTTTGTTGGAGTTGGTGACCTAGAACCAACTACTTTGTACTTTATTCATTAATAAATACCTTATCACATCTTGATTGTTCTTCTGCGTGACAATGCATGTGATAATGTCCTAAGAATAGCTGTTGCATTAAAGGGTCATAGCGGATCTCTGCTATGATGAGAACCCGAAAGTGCCATAACACTGTTCTTGAATTTATGTTCTATGGTTGGATGATGTTATTTGAGGGACACAAATAACACAGGCCATTAAGGTTGAAAACTCATAAAACTTTGAGGCACATTCTCATGATGTGCGCCCTTGGTAATATCCAGGAGGATATTATGAGAACGAGACCCGCCAGTAGGAAATCCACATTTCATAGTGTCATTGGATGTTCCTATCTGCGGATGTGTGTATTGGTCTTTAGACTTTAAGATTATTATTAATGGGTATTGCAACTCGCGCACTTAGATGTATTGACGAAAACTGTGACGACACACTGTTTGCAGCGAGGTAGGATATGTTGGGTGCGTCACGAGTAATACTGCATTAATAGATAATGCGAGAAAAGATTTGTTCCTTCTGTTCCATAATAGAAGTAGATATATCAGACCCTTTGATGAAATTGATATAGCTTAAATAAATCCATGACCATGATAAGAAATGGACGAGTTAAATTCCGAGAAGTCAAAGAAAGAATGATTGAGCACATGGGTTGATGACACCAGCATGCAACCCGCTTGATTCAAGATATCGAGACAAAGAGATTACATTACACGGTAAGCGTTCGTAGGAGGTGACACGTCATTGCGGCGTTAACTTATTTCTTTATGGGTGCCTTGGCGTGTTGCTAGACGCTAACTTTGGGCTTTAGGCAGGCTCCGCCTAATGCCACTGAGAAAGAGGCTTAGAGGGTCACACACTAAGTGTGTCTAAGTATCTCAGTTAAATATTAATTTAACAAGTTGAATAAATATTATTTCCGACTGTGGTTTAATAATTATTCAAGAATGTCTGATCACATTTATTTCGACATTAGTTATTCGAGAGAATATATTGCGGGTGAAATAGTATATTTATTAGCGAGTAATGCAGTGATATTTATTTGAGAAATAAATAGTCATTATTCAAGGTTTAATAAATGTGGTGGAGGAAATAAAAAAAATGGAAAAACCAAAGTACGCGCTGTATATTAAATATACACGTTGTGTATTTTTTTTCTGGGAATTTATGAGAAATAATATTATTTATTTAATTAAATAATATAAGGTGTAATTCGCTGGGCGCATGTCACGTAATAATAATAGTCAATTGTTATTATTAGGTATAAGGTATTACTAAGAATTAAATGAAATGAATAAATGATTTCGGGTAATTAATTCATTTTATTATTCCATGTAATTAAAAATCTTAATTATATATTTCTCATTAGCCTAGCCATTTTTTGTGGTTGTGCACAACGGATTTGAAAAACTCTCAAGCCAAGAGAGAATTCTTTTTCCACCAAGAACGCTCTCAAGCTACGAGAGAGAGATCCACCTCCATCGGATCAAGACGATCGAAGGCGGACATCGCAAGCGAAAGCTCTTCCGCGCTAGTACCCAGAGATCCCTTCGACGACATCCAGAGATACGCTGAGCACGTGTGGATCACTGCTAGAGGAATCCTACACTTGGATTCTACGACGCAACGACGGATCACATCGGATCGTGACCGGAAATATCAATGGAGAGAGAATTCCATCAAGGTAATTCTTGTCAATTAATTAAATTAATTATAACCAACATATGATGATCCTATCTATGGTTCTGGGACTTTCCTCTTTTTTTTTCGTTCTTCATTCTATTCCGAAGATCCGACATTTTATTATCGTGACGGATCTTGGATTGATCGTTGTTAACGCTAAAATTAAAGTTGGGTACATCCACCAACGCGTTTCCGCTGCGCCTGGAACCTACACTTTTGTTGTATAAGATTGTGTTTTACCAACATATTTCCTGTTCATTTATTGTTCTATGATGAGACCGATGTTGGGGATGTTATGGGCAGTTACTATCTCATTTTTTTCAAGGAAAATGTTGTTAAGTTGGACACCTAAAGCCTTCTTTCATTCACTCTTTGATATGGATCACTGAAATATAGCTTCTAAAAACTGGTATATATTCCCATGTTTAATCACTCATTTTTTTTTCATTCATAATGCGGATAATAAAACACATGTTGTAGTCATTTGAGTTTCCTATAAAATGTGAAATATATTTTATTCATATATATTTTTTGAATTTTTTTCTCTGCATTGGCAGGAGTAGAAAGAAAAGTTGAATCCGTTGAGGGGAGACAATGATCCATAAATGAACGCATATCTCAAAATTCATCTCGAATCAACATTCTTGAGGTTCAGGCCATTTGAGTTTTAATGGATTCTAGTTTTATTTATTTCACCATTTCCCATCAACATTTATAAACTACATCCTTGGTCTATAAATTTCTTTGTTTTTTTTTTCAAATATATATGTTTTATTATCTTTTTTTGTTTTGTGACTTGTTGATGTATTTCTAGTTTGCATTTCTTTGGATTATATTTGTAGATGTGTTTTTTTTTTTCATTTTGTGGTTTATTCTAATCACATATTCATGTACTGTCGTTTTTGTTAATAGATTGTATTATTATTTCTCCCTTATTGTTTTTTCTCTTGTTGTTATTTTCCGCTCTCATAGTCTTGATATTGTTGCTTCTATTACACCTCACTGTTGCCTGATTGCTCTCATGGCGTTTATGTAGGTTCAGTTTTCATAGAATAACAAGTAAAAATCATCAAAATAGGAAGTTCATCTCAATATAACAGGTGGCTTTAGTTGTTTTTAATAGCGAGAAGCTTAAGGACTTGTTCACAATTACATGTTGAAGTCTACTTGAATGACCTGTGGAGATTGACATAGTACTATACAATAAGCTCATGTGTACATGAAATAGGATAACATCCATGCAACAATAGGTACTTCAATAACTTACTTCATTATAGCAGGTTGTGTTGTTTTTTGAACGGCAAGTAGTTGTGGCGGCAATAGGAAGAGTTTGCACTTTGTTGAGTCCATGGACATAATTGCGGTTGAAAGTCTTGTTCATGTTTGTGTTGGGTTTGTTTTCAACTTGAGTAACATGAATTACATGTAAGATCAAGGGTTTTGAAGTGGTTAACAAAGTCTCAAAAGTTGATGAAGACTTTTTCTTGAAGATTGTGTTTGTGAAGTTTTTTTGTGAAAACAAGTTAATATGCATGTTCTCTGAAGTCGCATGTACAGTCAGGGAGAAATATGATGATTTGGCTAAGGTGGGAAGATGTAGTGAAGTTGCATGTACATTCAGTGAGAAATATGATGATTTGGTTAGGGTGGGAAAATGTAGTCATGGTTTTGGCTACAATGTTTTTTGTTAGGCATGGTTAAGGTGAGTTTTGGTTCATTTATATTCAAAAGAGGGTAGTATATAAATTGGCTAGGTGTGCAGTTAAGGATAGGTGTGGTGTTTGTAGGTCGTTTAGCTTGGGTGAGGACAGGATTTGGAAAATGTGGTACAAGTAATGACATCGTTTAGTGGGTGTGGTGTGGATGGGGAACAATTAGCCACTACCTCCTTTTCGATGAAGTTAAAATGGCATAGTGAGCTCTGAAAAACGTTTTGGGTTATTTTGAGGATTTCCTTGTGACATGTTTATCGTTTAAATGAGCTGAAGATTCATAAATTGGGTAGTAGGATGGGGAAAGGTCAAAACGATATGGTGGGATTAGAAGCATTAAGGGTAGGCCATAGGTGGGTAAAAGCATTAACGTTATTTTGAGGATTTCCTTGGCTTGACAAGTAAGTTCAGGCTACTAATTCAAAAAGGAAGTAATGTGAGACGCACGGGGTGGCCCGATCTTCACGGCGTAGGTCGGCGAATGAAGAATGCGATTCGGGGCTAAGTGGTGGATGATGGGTATGGATAGCGGATGCAAGTAGTCAATCAACACTATAAGGAGTGCGACCTACTACTTAGACAACACACTCAAGGGAGGGATGAGATAGCCAATCCACACAACAACGCACTTGGGTTGAGGCACGGAATTGAGGGCTTTATGATCTTGGATCACCAATCTAACTAGTAGATTGACAAGGCAAGAATGCACAAGAGCAAGGGGGAAATTCGGAATAATTCTCACACAACGGGGAGAAACAAGCATAAGCTCTCAATTAAGTCATGGATGAAAATACAATGCCATGGGGTGACTATTTATAGCCAAGGGGGTGATACAATGGTAAAGAGTCTAATACCCTAAAGTCATAAAGTCTAAACCTACATTGTCCCCTTAAAAGTCAAAAAGATAAAAAGCCAACAATGACTTTTGGAAAAGTAGCACACAACTTTCCAACATAGCCCACCGGATTTGACTTTGAATGCATAGCCCACCGGATTTGACTTTGGTGTCCAAAGATGCCATTTCTAGAATCCTCCATGCGGGCAAGACATCCTAATTCGTGCAACCATGTGGGCCAAGCTTTAAACATCAATTTTGGGCTTGAATAAGTGATATTATAGGCCCATTTTCTCCATCCATGCAAAGAAAGATCCATTGGGCCTTTAATGAAACAATATGTGTGCACATTGTAGCATTGAACCTCTTTAATCTCCCTCGCATCATTGGGCCTCGCAAATCCAACTCTTCCTCCCGCGCAATCGACTTGGTGCCTTCGACATGGTTCTCATCAGTCTCCCCCTCTTGAAAAGGAGTCGTCCTCGACTCTTCATCCTCTGCACCCAAAAAAGGAGAAAGATCAGAAACATTGAATGTGACACTTACACCATACTCACCTGACAAATCTATCTTGTAAGCATTGTTGTTAATCTTCTCAAGCACTCGGAAAGGTCCATCTCCTCGTGGCATGAGTTTTGATTTCCGCTTGTGAGGAAATCTCTCCTTTCGCATATGAATCCAGACAAAGTCCCTGGGCTCGAACAACACTTGTTTGCGACGCTTGTTTGCACGATCAACATATTTTTGAGTCATCCGCTCGATATTTTTCCTTGCCTTTTCATGGAGATGTTTGATGAATTCTGCGCGCCCTTTCACATTCATATTAGTTGCTTCCTGCAAAGGCAAAAGAACTAGATCAATAGGGGCAAGAGGGTTAAAACCATAAACAATTTCGAATGGAGAATATTGAGTAGTGGAGTGCTTGGCCCTGTTATATGCAAATTCCACATGTGGTAGACACTCCTCCCAATTCTTAATATTCTTCTTGACAATTGTTCGCAGAAGGGATGATAATGTCCGATTCACCACCTCTGTTTGCCCATCGGTTTGTGGATGACAAGTAGTGGAAAAGAGTAACTTTGTACCCAGTTTGCTCCACAAGGTCTTCCAAAAGTAACTAAGAAATTTTGTGTCTCGATCCGACACAATCGTCCTTGGCATTCCATGGAGTTTGACTACTTCCTGAAAGAAGAGTGTTGCAATGTTAGTGGCATCATCTGTTTTGTGACAAGGAAAAAAATGTGCCATTTTAGAAAACCGATCCACCACAACAAAAATGAAATCTCTCCCCCTCTTGCTTCTTGGTAACCCCACAATAAAGTCCATTGATATGTCCTCCCAAGGGTTTTTGAGGATTGGGAGAGGAAGATATAATCCATGTGGGTTCAGTTTTGATTTGGCTTTTTGACAAACAATGCACTTTCCCACAAATTTTCCAACATCTTTAGATATTCTAGGCCAATAAAAATGCTCCCTCAGAACACTTAATGTTTTTGCAACACCAAAATGTCCCATTAACCCACCAGAATGTGACTCCTTTAGTAAAAGTAAATGGATAGAGCAATTGGGAATACGAAGCTTATCAATCCGGAATAAGAATCCATCATGTAAATAAAACTTTTCCCAACTAACTCCAGGTTTACAATGTCCATATGGTTCACTAAAATCACTATCTGTAGCATATAATTCCTTAATGCATTCAAAACCAAGGAGTTTTGAATCCAACAAGGATATAAGAGAATATCTACGTGAAAGTGTATCCGCCACAGTATTTTCTTTACCCTTTTTATGCTTGATGACATATGAGAATGATTCAATGAATTCCAGCCATCTAGCATGTCTCCTATTTAGTTTATGTTGGCTTCTAAGGTATTTAAGAGCCTCGTGATCAGAATTGATCACAAATTCTTTAGGCCAAAGATAGTGCTGCCATGTCTCTAGTACTCTAAACAATGCATACAACTCTTTATCATATGTAGCATAGTTTAGAGTTGGGCCATTTAACTTCTCACTAAAGAAAGCAATAGGCTTACCTTCTTGCATGAGTACTCCTCCTATGCCAATTCCGCTTGCGTCACATTCAATTTCAAAGGTCTTACTGAAGTCCGGAAGTGCAAGTAGAGGAGCGTGGGTGAGTCTCTTCTTAAGAGCATGGAAGACCTTCTCTTGAGTTGTCCCCCATTTGTAAGGAACATTCTTCTTTGTCAACTCGTTCAACGGTGCTGCTAGTGTGCTGAAGTCCTTCACAAATCTCCTGTAAAAACTAGCAAGTCCATGAAAACTTCTTACCTGTCCAACAGAGGTTGGAGTTGGCTATTCTTGTATTGCTTTGATCTTCTCGGTATCCACTTTCAACTCCATTGCCGCTCACAACAAATCCAAGGAAAACAATCTTATCGAGACAAAATTCACACTTATTTATGTTTCTAAACAAGTTTTCTTTCCTTAACACCTCTAGGACTTTTCTCAAGTGATCTACATGTTCCTGCAAAGTCCTACTATACACCAGAATATCATCAAAGTAAACTACCACAAATTTTCCAATATATGCACGTAATACATGATTCATTAACCTCATAAATGTGCTAGGTGCATTGGTGAGACCAAAGGGCATGACTAACCATTCATAAAGTCCATGTTTTGTCTTAAATGCAGTTTTCCACTCATCTCCTTCTTTCATCCTAATTTGATGGTAGCCACTTCTTAAATCAATTTTTGAGAAAATAGTTGAACCATTTAATTCATCTAGCATATCATCTAACCTAGGGATAGGATGACGATACCTGACCGTGATGTTGTTGATGACTCTACAGTCAATGCACATTCTCCATGTTCCATCCTTCTTTGGTACTAGAAGCACCGGTACCGCACAAGGACTAAGACTCTCTCTCACATATCCCACATCCAACAACTCTTGAACTTGCCTTTGAATTTCTTTTATCTCTTCCGGGTTGGTGCGATAGGCAGGGCGGTTCGGTAGTGATGCTCCAGGTATGAGGTTAATTTGATGCTCAGTACCTCTAATGGGTGGCAAACCTGGTGGCACCTCTTTCGGAAAGACATCATTATACTCCTGCAATAAGGACTCAACAACATTTGGCAAACGGGGTAAGTCGTTAGTATTTAGCAACACCTCTTTGTACATGAGTACTAGGAGGGTTTGCTGTGAAAACAAAGCTTCCTTAACCTCACTCTTTTTTGCCAACATCACGCTTTTATCTTCTCTCAAATTCTTTTTCCCACTTGATTTTTCTTTGCTCTCCATTTCTTTTCTTCTCTCATTTTCTCTCTTTCCCTCATTCTCTCCTTTTTCATTTTCACTCTTTTTTTCCTCATCACTCATTTTTTTCTTCTCTCTCAAAATGTGATCTTCCGGAATTTGTTTGGGGGACATGGGGTTGAGGGTTATAGGTTCCCCTCGGAGTACAAAAGAGTGACGATTCAAGAAACCGTCATGGGTAACACGTCGATCATACTGCCACGGTCGTCCCAACAACAAATGGCAAGCCTTCATAGGAACAACATCGCACAATACCTCATCTTTGTACTTCCCAATGGTGAACAGTACCTTCACTTGCTTGGTGACCTTCAGCTCCCCGCAATCATTCAACCACTGAAGCCGATATGGATGTTGATGCTTCAAAGTAGGAAGTCCCAACTTCTCTACTAACTCGGTGCTCGCAACATTACTACAGCTTCCTCCATCAATAATAACACTACATACCTTCCCATTGATCTTGTATCGTGTATGGAAAAGGTTCTCTCGCTGCTCCTTTTCTCCAACAGTCATTTGTGTACTTAAAACTCTCCTAGTGACAAGAATCTCACCGTCTTCCGCAAATTCCCCATTATCAATTTTTGGAGATTCTTCCTCCTCTTCCGAGCTCTCTCCATCGGTCTCCCATTCTCCATACTTGTTGATGGTCATGGTGCGCCGGTTTGGGCACTCACTAGCAATGTGACCCCTTCCTTGACATTTGAAATACCGAATATCCCTATTCCTGGTTTGGTTAGCCTCAAAAGTAGGTTTCTTAGGTGGAAGAATTACCTTATCACTTTTGCGATCAACCACCTCTTTTGCCTTTGATGGTTCTCCAATCTCCTTCCTCGGATTTCTCCACGGTGTGAAAGGGGTAGTGGGTTTCCTCATGTTGCTCCTCCTTTTGATTTGTTGTTCAATCTTGGTGGCTTGGTGGATCATATCTTGTATCTCTACATGGTGGTACATCTCCACTTGATCCGCAATCTCCCGATTGAGCCCATGTAAAAACCGTGCCATGGTTGCCTCTGAATCTTCCTCAATATTTGCCCGAATCATGGCAATTTGCATCTCCTTGTAGTAGTCTTCTACACTCTTACTCCCTTGGGTGAGGCGTTGAAGTTTGTTGTGGAGATCTCTATGGTAATGTGTGGGAACAAAACGCTTCCGCATGGCGAACTTCATGTCTTCCCAAGTGTTGATGGGACGTCCACCATATCTAGCCCTCTCCTTTTGAACTTGATCCCACCATATTAATGCATAATCATAAAATTCAAGGGAAGCAAGTTTGACCTTTTTCTCCTCGGAATACACATGGCATGAAAATACTTGCTCGATCCGCATCTCCCACTCTAAGTATGCTTCCGGGTTGCTTTTCCCTTGAAAAGAGGGGACCTTCACCTTGATTCCACCAAGTAGGTCATCATCATGTTGTCTCCTTTGTCCTCCTCTCGGTTGTTGGTACAGCCTCCTTTGTGGGACATCATCAAGATCATCATCAAAGTTCACCATCTTCTCCTCTATGATGTGGGGACGACGTGGTGCCGGAGCGCGTCGTGGGTTATCATGGAACATCCTTGAGCTTGGTTTATTCTCCAATTCATCAATCCTCTCATGTAACACCTCCAACTTTCGATCAAGAAGCTTCTCGAAGTGGCTCACCAAAGCTTGCATTTGAAATTGCGTAGCTTCGGGTGCGGGAGATCTACTTCGACTTACTTCATCGCTAACATGAGCAATTTTCTTCCCACGATCTTCTGCCATGATATGTTATGCAAACACAAACACACACCGGGGGGGGGCAAACACACACAATGATACACACTCACTCACACACACGAGATGCACACACACACACACAAGATGTACACACTCACACACACAAGGATACACACTCACGCACGCAAGATATACACACCAACACACACAAGATGTACACACACGCACAAAACAAGATGCACACACTCACACACACAAGATATTTTTTTTTTGCTTATTTCTCTCCACTCTCAAAACTGAATTTGAATCCCAAGCTATTATGAAATATAATACCTTGTTTCGGGTGATCACTTGCCACCAATCCTTCCCCAATCAAGATCGTGTCGGGGGCTGGTTTACCACAACCCGCTTGAGCGGTAAAGGGTAAAGGGTGAAAAGAAGGTAGAAAATGGATAAAGGGTGGATGGAAAAGGGGGTAGAAATGTGGTATTTGGGTTTTGCCCGATTGTGCAAGATAAGATAAATGAATAACAATATAAGCCAAATACAAAATGGGGATGAAGTAAAATGATGGAAAAAGTTATATATGGAAATGGAAAGTGCTAATAAGGTAAAGCACAAAGGAGTAATTGTATCCGCTTTTTTTTTTGCTCTTTTTTTTTGTCAATTCTCCCCAAAAAGTGTTGTGCTTGGAGTTTTAAAGCACAAGATGATTGAACGGAGAGTAAGACAATTTTTTTTTTCGAAATCTCTCAAATAAAGGATGTGCTTAATTTTGAAAAGCACAAAATGATGAGTTGAGAGAATTTTTTTTTTGCCGGATACAAATCACATATAGAGAATTAAATGCGGAAAGAAGATGAATGAAAATTTGGCTTAATTTATAATAATCCAAGCTTGCACAAACTAGGACAATTCGGGAGGCTTTCAAGAAAATGGATTTTTTTTTTGTTGAATGGGTGAATAATATGGAAAGATAAGGAGGATAATGGATAGAATTAAAGTAAATGAAGGGATAGATGCCTACCGTGTCAACCGGAGCTCTGATACCAACTGATGTGAGACGCACGGGGTGGCCCGATCTTCACGGCGTAGGTCGGCGGATGAAGAATGCGGTTCAGGGCTAAGTGGTGGATGATGGGTATGGATAGCGGATGCAAGTAGTCAATCAACACTATAAGGAGTGCGACCTACTACTTAGACAACACACTCAAGGGAGGGATGAGATAACCAATCCACACAACAACGCACTTGGGTTGAGGCACGAAATTGGGGGCTTTGTGATCTTGGATCACCAATCTAACTAGTAGATTGACAAAGGCAAGAATGCACAAGAGCAAGGGGGAAATTCGGAATAATTCTCACACAACGGGGAGAAACAAGCATAAACTCTCAATTAAGTGTTGGATGAAAATACAATGCCATGGGGTGACTATTTATAGCCAAGGGGGTGATACAATGGTCAAGGGTCTAATACCCTAAAGTCATAAAGTCTAAACCTACCTTGTCCCCTTAAAAGTCAAAAAGATAAAAGCCAAAAAAGATTTTTGGAAAAGTAGCACACAACTTTCCAACATAGCCCACCTGATTTGACTTTGAATGCATAGCCCACCGGATTTGACTTTGATGTCCAAAGATGCCATTTCTAGAATCCTCTATGTGGGCAAGACATCCTAATTCGTGCAACCATGTGGGCCAAGCTTTAAACATCAATTTTGGGCTTGAATAAGTGATATTATAGGTCCATTTTCTCCATCTATGCAAGGAAAGATCCATTGGGCCTTTAATGAAGCAATATGTGCGCCCATTGTAGCATTGAGCCTCTTTAATCTCCCTCGCGTCATTGGGTCTTGCAAATCCAACTCTTCCTCTCGCGCAATCGACTTGGTGCCTTCGACATGGTTCTCATCAGTCTCCCCCTCTTGAAAAGGAGTCGTCCTTGACTTTTCATCCTCTGCACCCAAAAAAGGAGAAAGATCAGAAACATTGAATGTGACACTTACACCATACTCACTTGGCAAATCTATCTTGTAAGCATTGTTGTTAATCTTCTCAAGCACTCGGAAAGGTCCATCTCCTCGTGACATGAGTTTTGATTTCCGCTTGTCAGGAAATCTCTCCTTTCGCATTCTTCATCCGCCGACCTACGCCGTGAAGATCGGGCCACCCCGTGCGTCTCACATCAGGAAGACTCAACCATGAAGCTTTTGGGTTCACCACATCATGGTTTGGAATTGAATGCTCATCATGATTCAAGTTTAAGGCATTTTGAGTGATCGTTTTACCTGGGTTGAAAAGATGGTGTTTTGGATGTAGAATTTAATGACAGTGTGGTAGTGACAATGGCATTAAGGTTCTAAAGGCTTCTTCATTACATGCTTCTACCTTACAAGACTACTGACACCACAACTTCTGGCCACAACATGGTTTTTCCTATTTCTAGAAGTCCTTCAATTGTCCATCTGAAATTACATTATCCCCCCTACACTTCTTGAATTGTTGAGGGTCAAAGGTTGATGGAAGATTCCACCGGTCGGCCCCAACACTCATTCTAAAATCTAGACATACATGATGCAAAACGAAGAAAAATCCGCGCATGAAATTCTAAAAAATAAAAAACTTTTCAATGTTTTGAAAACACTCCTGGGTTGTCACACAATCTACGCTTTATTTTGAGTCTACAGGTAGACTTACATCTTTGATTTTTAGAAATAGGAAAAACCATGTTGTGGGTGGAAACACCCTCTTGATCAAAGTGGAGAGAAGAGGGTGCATTCCCCTAAAGAAGTTTTAAGACACTTTGTTTTTTTTCCATTGACCTTGAATGGTCACCTTTAGCTTCATGAATCTTCATTTCTCTGGGTGGAAACACCCTCTTTATTACGAATGGTCTCAACCACTATAACTTGAACATGATTTAAAATGGATTACCTTGTAAAAAATATTGATTTCCTTTCAGGAAATGTTTCATTCATGCTAGATCCTGGTGTTTTACTTGGAGAACATATCGTTCTAATATGCTCACAACCTGATCTTTTTAAGCTCGTCTAATTACAAGAGTCTCCATGTTCTAGTAGCCTGAGCATCAAAATTTCAAGCCTTTCTAGCCCGGTTGGATATATTTTTCATCATCATTGACAGGTGGCATGTTTTTCCATACACCAATTTGAATGGTGGTGTTCCCATCATATTTTTGATGGCCATTCTGCATGCCCATAAAGTATCATCAAACTTCCTTGACCAACCTTTCCGGCATGAGCTCGTGGTATTTTGATAGAACAAGAGAACTGGAACAGGGAAATGAATTCCTTCTGTCTATAGATGGAAACACAGCAGTGGTACACCAGGGGAAAAGAAGGAAAAAACACCTCGGGTGAGACCCAGTCTCTAACCAAGCCTGTAGGCTGTCACAGCTAAGTCCCCCCCCCCCCCCCCCCCATAACAGCCAAAAAAGAAAAAGGTCCCAACAAATTCCCCAACAGACTCCAGGTGTCCCCAACAGATCCCAGGTGGGGCCCTCCCTTAAGTTATTCCTCAACAGTCCCTTGTCCAGCTGTGCAGGGGGGCCATTTCTGTTGAGGCTGGTTTTCCCCTCCGAGAATACACCTTCTAGGACCCTGGAATATCCCTTGCTCTAACATATTTTTACAAAATTCGCTTCAACTCTCCTTTGGACACTCCAGCCTGCCACTGGTTTGTGGATGATATGGGGTTCCAGTGTTGTAGTGTACCCCATATTTTTCAAGTAATCTCCCCAGTAGGTTATTGTTCAAGTGATTCCCCTAATCATTGATTAGAAAGTGGGGTACTCCAAAGTGAGTGAATATGTCCATACACTTTATCGCCTCCTTGGTTGTACTATTCGAGCTGGATTCAACTTTAATCCAATTGGAAACATGATTGACATATGCCAAGATATACATGCATCCAAAGGAATTTAAAGAGGGTCCTGTGCGTGTATGTGAGCGGGCGGGCAATTAGTCAGAGAGACAAGATTGTTGGGACTCACCAAGCCATAAATATGTTTGGCCATAAATATGCTTGGCATGTATATGCTAAGATATGCATGCATCCAAAGGAATTTAAAGAGGGTCCTGTGCGAGTATGTGGGCGGGCGGGCAATTAGTCAGAGAGACAAGATTGTCGGGACTCAGCAAGCCATAAATACGTTTGGCCATCATAATTATGGTGGACTCTTGAGTTACCGGGGTTGTTTCTGGTTTCCTTTTTGATTTACACTTATTCCTTTGAATCTCATGCCTCATGAGTATATGTCTATAGGTACACACTTATTGGACACCATGACATATTGGATGCTTGTGTTTGTTTAATCAATGATTGGATTCAATTGGAAATTTATATTAATTGAAACATCAATAATAAATAAGTCATGTTTTCCTACTTATTCATTAGTGACAATTAGATTAATATAAATCTTCAACTGATTCATTTGATTAAGAAATCCCTTTTATTATTATTGTCAACTAGATTTTTTATTTTTATGTTTAAAGTTTTTGTAAAGCATTTGAATTATGATTTAAGGTATGTAAGGATTTGATAAAAAAGGGAATAAACGAGAGAAGGGTAGGGGTTTCTTTTGACCATTATGATGCCCACCTTATTCAATAAAAGCTGTCCATTCTTGGAAGGAGGATCTAATGTGATTCTCTACATAAAATGTGAAATACGTCATCTCAATGACCATTATACAGGAAGGAGCTGATGAGCACGCTCCACCCACGAGGCCTGCTGTAGATCCACAGGTCCTAGAGGGGCTTGCCTAGCTACTACAAGTTGCAGGGCAGGGAGCGACTCAATGGGAACCTAATGCTGTTGATGTCATGCGTGATTTCCAATTTCATCACCCCCAACCTTTCGGGGTGATGTTTCACCCTAGGAAGCAGAGGAATGGGTTGAACGCATCCATCATATCTTTGAGGGCATTGGACCCGTGAGCTGCACGGGTATGATTGGACAACTTTATGCTAGAAAGGGGTGACCGTCCATGGTGGGACGTCATAGTGGTGGCAAAGAAAGACCTGGGGTTGACTTGGAAAGGCTTCCACGAGTTGTTCTTTGAGAAATTTTACCCTGAATCCCTTCGTTGGGTAAAGGCCCAGGATTTTATGGAACTCAAGCAAGGGGCGATGACAGTGATGACGTACGGTGCCAAATTCACTGATTTGCTTCACTTTGCTCTTTAAGTAGGGATGAAGAATCAAAAGCTCGACATTTCTAGATGGGTTTGAAGGAACCTTTATAGGCTTAGATTATGTTGTTCAATCTTTCTCTATTCTCTGAGGTTGTAAAGAAAGTTGTTCTGGCCGAGGCTGGTTCCAAGGGGAGTTCAGGGGCTGTGGTTCACTTCTTGTCTGAAGCACAAATGAGTGATCTTCCAGTGGATGGAAGCAGCATCAGAAGGAATTGAGCCGTGGTGATTCTTTTCAGGTCAGTCAAGTTGAAAGTTCTCCACCTACTTCTAGCTTGGGAAGACCTCCAGTGCGATGTTATCAGTGCGGGTGCCCAGGACACACCAAATCACGTTGTCCCTCTAAGGCAAAGCAGTGCCATCTCTTTGGCCAGTTCAAGCATATTCAGAGATTTTGTAGGATAAAACCTTCTGAGAGCGTGGCTTAGTGACCTTAGCAGACTCAGGCATCCCACACTCAGTCCTTGGGGACAATCGACAGGGGGAAGTCAACCCCCTGCATGTGAGGTGATCAGAGTCAACAGTCAATCGTACCTTCTTTCGGGCAGGGATTCCAGCCACAGGGTTAGCTTGAGGGCACAGACAGGGTTTATGTAGCTGAGCAGTCCTCCGCGGATACAGGCGAAGGCCCTGTTATAGTGAGGTAATGAGAAGTACTATTTTAGTATCCTTTACGCTTGCTTATGCTACTTGAGCTTCTCAGTTTATTTTTGAGCAATTGGTATCGCTTCTGGGATTAAAAGTAGAATTATCTTTTAAAGCTTACGAGGCTTGATACTCCTCTCTAGGCAAACATGTGGAACTGAGTAAAAAGTGTCCATCTTCTGCTGTTGTGGTGGGAACTTATGGGCACCTCTGGGATTTATTCACCCTTGAAATGAAGTCCTTTGATTTTATTCTGGGTATGGACCCGTTAATCTAGATCTGAGCTCATATTTATTGCCACCGAAGGTGGGTTTCCTTTTCCTCTCCAGCTGGTATTCAGTATATTGTTATCAGAGTGAGAATTTCAAGCAGGGCGAGCTGGGCCAAATCAGGGACAGGTTGGATCTATCACTGTTGAAATGGCCAATTGGCAGTTGAAGCGGAGGACCAGAGTGTTGGGCCTGTGAGAGCTAGTGTATCATGCGTAGGTAAGAAACAATCTGTATATTCCAAGCTGAGAAGTATAGTAGAGAGAGAGAGAGGGGGAGAGAGAGAGAGAGAGAGAGAGAGAGAGAGATGAAGGGTATTCTGTTCTCTGCCTCCGTCTGTCTATGGCTGGTGTACTGCTCCTAGATAATTTGCCTAGCTACAACACAACCAAAAAGCGGGACTTGTTGGAAGCTACAACACAACCAAAAAGCGGGACAAAACTGCATTTCCGTCTCGGTGTCCAGATTCAGATAAAACACATCCTGCTGCCCATCGAGGTGGTTGACGCCTAAAGCTGATAAAAAACTGAGGCCCGTTTGTAACTGGAACACTATATGCCATAGGGAGGATGCTAGGTTCATAATGACCCCAGTCCCAGGGCCCAGCTCCCAGCAGAGTGGATGAGAGAGCACTTCTGAGCACTTCTGAAGAGCCAACTTCATGTCATCCATCTGCCTGCTGTACACAAGCCTTTCCAAATTGCTGATAAATGAAACAGATGAAGGGTATTCTGTTCTCTGCCTCCGTCTGTCTAAGGCTGGTGTACTGCTCCTAGATAATTTGTTGGAAGCTACAACACAACCAAAAAGCGAGACAAAACTGCATTTCCATCTCGGTGTCCAGATTCAGATAAAACACATCCTGCTGCCCATCGAGGTGGTTGACGCCTAAAGCTGATAAAAAACTGAGTCCCGTTTGTAACTGGAACACTATATGCCATAGGGAGGATGCTAGGTTCATAATGACCCCAGTCCCAGGGCCCAGCTCCCAGCAGAGTGGATGAGAGAGCACTTCTGAGCACTTCTGAAGAGCCAACTTCATGTCATCCATCTGCCTGCTGTACACAAGCCTTTCCAAATTGCTGATAAATGAAACAGATGAAGGGTATTCTGTTCTCTGCCTCCGTCTGTCTATGGCTGGTGTACTGCTCCTAGATAATTTGCCTAGATAATTTGTTGGAAGCTACAACACAACCAAAAAGCGGGACAAAACTACATTTCCATTTCGGTGTCCAGATTCCGATAAAACACATCCTGCTGCCCATCGAGGTGGTTGACGCCTAAAGCTGATAAAAAACTGAGTCCCGTTTGTAACTGGAACACTATATGCCATAGGGAGGATGCTAGGTTCATAATGACCCCAGTCCCAGGGCCCAGCTCCCAGCAGAGTGGATGAGAGAGCGCTTCTGAGCACTTCTGAAGAGCCAACTTCATGTCATCCATCTGCCTGCTGTACACAAGCCTTTCCAAATTGCTGATAAATGAAACAGATGAAGGGTATTCTGTTCTCTGCCTCCATCTGTCTATGGCTGGTGTACTGCTTCTAGATAATTTGCCTAGATAATTTGTTGGAAGCTACAACACAACCAAAAAGCGGGACAAAACTGCATTTCCATCTCGGTGTCCAGATTCAGATAACCTTGCCAAACACATCCTGCTGCCCATCGAGGTGGTTGACGCCTAAAGCTGATAAAAAACTGAGTCCTGTTTGTAACTGGAACACTATATGCCATAGGGAGGATGCTAGGTTCATAATGATCCCAGTTGGAAATTCTCATCTGAAAACTCCCCTCCATAATTGCGTCCGCCTCTAGTGCGTTTTCATATTGAAAAATCACCACTTTGTGCGACCAATTATGCACCAAGTACTTGAAAATTCTCTGCTGTCTTAGGATCAACATTAAAAAGTAGCTCAAAACAAATTCTTCCTACTTGTGGGGTAACAACGGTTTTATCAGGACAGCCTGCATTTCCATCTCGGTGTCCAGAAACAAGAATGCCACTAAAATGTAAAGCACTGGAACCTGTAAGAGGAACAAACTCTACATCACCTCCCCATAAGCCCCTCAAGAGAAATTACTGCTTTGCAGTCTGCTGTTCTAAAAGCATTCTGATTGGCAGGCTCCCATCTAACAGGAAAAACAATGGAATCACAACAAGATCAGAAACCGCATCCCAGACTTTGTGACAGTCATGGAACCTATTTTGTGTCTCCCACAATAAGCTGGTGTCTATATCAGGAGGCTGATTCGGCACAACATGAGCTATAAGTAGAACATTTTCCAGAAGCGTAGGTCGAGACATCTTGTCACAGCTAATGCACAGTGAGAGCAGAAGACTCTGCGAGGGACGTGCCCCTGGTGGTGGCTTAAGCATTAGCGCAACTTTATTTTTCATTGGTTCTGAAAGAATTGCTATTTCCGGGCGTTTCCTCAGAGCAGATAACCAGCGTTATAGCATTGGCTTATCTTTAATAATCCTTCATAAATAAACCTAGCATGTTGATTGCTTGGTTCATCTAATGGAGCTTCCTGCTTCCGAGCAAGAACTTGAATCGACACCACCAGTTGCGACTTCACAGACCTGGAACCAGTTGCCTTCTGTGTGGCAGTTCAGTTGTCTTCTTCGGTCATGTCCTCACATAGATTCAACCTTTCCAAATACCCCCACAAAAGAGGATTGAAACAGAAGCTCATCATGCTTAGGCAGTTCCATAATATAATCTCACTGCCCCTTCTGTTCCCACCACATGTTCCAGAGCGTGCAGCTCCCCAAACAGTGATGGTTTCTTCGTTGTCAAACAGGATCGGGGGAGGGTGGGGTGGGGGGGGGGGAGCACTGCTGCGTACATAGTCTTTATACAGCCGTTTCGTGTATTGAACACGAATTCCGTGAGTAATCCACACACATCCTAGATATCCCGGGTTCTGCTGCTTCTTTGCCACAGCTCTTCCCCTCCATCTCAACAACCGATGACGACTTTTTCTGGTGAAATCAAAGCCTGTTGTAGCAGCCCTTGTGTAGCTCGAACAGATTTTGGTAGCAGCGCCACCTCACCAGACCTCAATGTGTGTACAATAGCATTGAGAATCTTATCCACCAAACTTTCGCTACTTGCACTGTGGGCGACGCTCCCTGCACTTGCCTCGCTTTGGTTCTCCTGGTAAACAAGCAAATGGAACTACATCGTTTTCAGCCATGCTTCACTCTTCTTGACTCGTGCCAGGAAAGGTGAAACAAGGTACCTTGTTGCTGTTAGCTGAAGACAAAGTGATGTTCTGTGTACATCGCCGTATTTGTTCGGATGTCAGAATACTCGGAACAGGATCAGGCTGTACCACCATCGTTTTCCTTTCCCGCTTTTCCACGCTAGAATTTAGGACTTCAGTTTCCTCAGGCCGATTTGGCCGCGTCGCAATCTGCTTCGCGCCACTCCTTTGCATATCAACCACGCTTGAATTCAAACCAAGAATTACCACTTTCGCCTGTTCTTGAATGGAAGCAAACTGCTCCTCCACCGTACCATTATGATCCAAGATTTTCACTCAGCCAG
Source organism: Viscum album (assembly GCA_963277665.1). Classification (NCBI taxonomy): domain Eukaryota; kingdom Viridiplantae; phylum Streptophyta; class Magnoliopsida; order Santalales; family Viscaceae; genus Viscum; species Viscum album. The sequence continues at coordinate 748,481,273 of OY728132.1, read as the reverse complement.
GACAAGAACAAAAAAAGTGCAGTTTTCTCTGTGGGAAGTTGTGAATAACATAATTTCATATCACCTGATGTCTGTTTTTTCAGAAAATACGTATATGTTTTTGTGATCCGATCAAGTGGATCCTCACCTGAAAATTAAGGCAGCTCTGCTCTTTTCATCGCGTTATGTATTCCTTCAGCCGAAGCGTCTCTTCCAAAAATAGGCTTCCATCGTGTTGACTGCCTTCCTCTGCATTTAATCCTCTACTTCCACTCGGCATCACAGCGGTCGCCCCACTATGTTTGCCAGAATCAGTTGCGAATTCCACTTGCTCCCACTCCTCGATTCTCTGCTTCAAACTCTCCAGTGCCGCTTCAACAGCTGGGAAACAGTTTTCCATTCTCGTTTGCAACCAAATTGGAACAAAAACTCACGAGGTTGTCACACTTCGTTCGTCCAACCGTGATCATCCTTCCGTCGCGACTTTCACTTGACGATCGACACGCTACTCCGTCACAAAACCGACAACAGCGTTCCCGGACTCTGTTTGTCCACACGTGCACAAGGAGTTTCCATCTACTTCACTGTGATCGACCAACTCTGATCGTCCTCTAGCTCGTGCGCGTTCCCCAGCGTTTGCGTCTTCCCCAACGTTTGCGTCTTCCCTAGCAGTGATCGTGTTTCACAGTAGATTGCACAGTAGAATTCGTTTTTCTTCTCCAAAAACGACCATGTTTCCCCAACGTGCGCTCCTCTTTGCTGCGATCGTTTGTCACCTAGTTGAGTCGCCAAAATTGTTGGGGCTGTGAGTAAGGTAGTCAAACTCGCGAATCCACTTAGACTTGTTCATGACCAGTAGACTCGAGAGATGACCACTGCTAGGGAGGTGCAATTATAGGGCAATTGATCTACTTACATTTGGAGTTCATCTTCAATGCCCAAAGCTGCAGCAGATTTTCGAGCCAACTTCCAAACTCAACATTCAATCCATTGTAACAGCTTAATAAAACCTTCAAACCAGCTTTGTAACAGATTTTGATTAGCTTTGAACTAATCTTGCTTCAAATCTATAGCAGCCTCAGACAAATACAAAGGAATATCCATCAATATAGAGCCTTCGCTTCAAATGGCTAGACTAGTAGCGACACAATGATGAACCACCAACCTTTAGCAGCATGAAGCACAAACCAAGAAAACACAACCCGACAGACCTGTTACAGCGCTTGATTCAACCTCCAGATTTTTTCCAATAACATGAAATTCCTCAAACTCGAGCCATCTAACCAATACAAGAAAACTCCTAACTAAGCTGCACTCAAACAACTTGAACTTAAAGTGTAGTGAACCAGTGAACAAAGAAGCAAATGCGACTTGTGCAATCAGTGAGAGCGAGCATCCCACAAACCTATGAACTTTAAACTCCGAAATCAACATTCATAGAATCACAAAAGGAAACAAACCAAAAAAAATATTTGCAATTCAAATCAAAATTCACATCAGACCACCAATTAACATTAGACCAGCAACAATTCAAAGCAAAAATTCAAATCGGTATTCATACCAACAATTCACCTGTTTAGCCAGAAACCAACAATTCATATTAAAGTCAGCAACAATAAAATATCAAATTCAGGCAGCTATTCTCATTAAATAAATTCCAATGGGAGATCGAGAGCTTATAGCAGAACTCACCTTGAGCTTTTTTTAGTCCACGTAGCGTTGATGGAGTAGAGGTGGGTTGTTTGATGCAGTGCTGGAGAAGCAGACGTGAAGAAAGAAGAAACCCCAAGCAACCGTGTCTTGTGTGTGATACGAGGTTGAGGGATGCCTGGTTGCTGTGTGTGCGATAGTGCGAATCAAGCGAGAGGCTGTCAGGCTGTAGTGCCGTGCGAGGCATTGTCGGAGGAGCGGAGCAGAGGTGGGTGTGAGGCAGCACCGAGAGGAGCAGAGGTGAAGAAAAGGAAACCTTAGGTGACATCGTGCGAGGGAGCTTCGGCTTGCGGTTTTAGATAATAACTAAAAAACAAAAGGGTCGTTGGTTCACTCATCAAACTTGATGAGTCTACCCGCGTGAACGAGTCTATTGTGAGCCTACCTATTTTCAGTCGACTTTGCCCAAAATCGTTTCTCCAGGCTAGTTGAATCGATGGGGAGGAGTGGATATGTAAACTTCGATTCTACGAGTTGAATCACGATTTTGACTATCTTGGTTGTGAGAGCTAGTGTATCGCGCGTAGGGGTTAGAAACAAAGAATTTGTATATTCCATGCTGAGAAGTACAGAAAAGAGATGAGGAAGATCTCCACGGAAAGACCACTTCCGAAAAGAATCCTCCCAAGGACCAACTTCTAACAGACCAACTGCAATTGCTAAATGATTCATACTGTTAGGAATAAAAGGAGCTGCATAGGTGTGGGTAGTTGCTAGCTGTTATTGGCTGAGATGTTTGTTAGTTTGTGAGTATTATTGTTTGCTAGTTGGTTAGGGGCAGTATTGTATTTTGGAATGAAGTGACATCTGTAGCAATGAGCTGGTGGAGTATTAAAATAGGCAGCAGGTGGCTGAGATGGTTTACGACTCATTTTCTGGGAAATCTGCACAGCTGGCTGCTGTATGGGCTGATGCGTTGGGATGTCCAGCAAGGGGTGGGCTCGGAGGAGTGGTCTTCCACGGGTTCTCCTACATCTCTCTCTCTCTCTCCCCCTCCCTACTGTAATTGCTATAATTTTGCTGTGTTCCTGCTGTAATTCTGCTATTGTAATTCAGGTGCTATATCAATATATACAATTTAACTTCTCTATTTTCTCCCTCTCAATATTTCACGTAACAATTGGCGACTCGGCTGGGGAACGTTGTGCGAAAGAATCGATCGCACGCTGGAGGAGAGAAGGATCGCTGTTGGAAAATCATAGCAGCAGGAAGAGAAAAGGAAGAAGAAGAAGAACATTGGGAAGTATCAGACGTCTAGGAACGAGTTGCTAGAGGAGAAACAAAAGCAGCGCAATCTTCCGTGGAAGATTTTCTGCTACCGGCGGTGTGATTTTTCTGTGAACCGATCGTAGTTGGAAAATCGCGTGAGAGAGAGATCGTTGCTGTGCAAGAGAGTCGTACGCCGCTGCGGAAGATCGATCAACAGTGAAGCAAACACTGTTCAGTTGGAGAAATAAAGATCGCGGAAGAGAAGTTGTGTGGTCGGGTAAGCACGTGAGCTGTGGAGCCGAACTGTGTTGAATTGTGAAGGCGACATAAATCTTGCGTGAGGAAGGGCGATCAGAGTTTAACAGAGCTGGACGGAAATCCTTTTGGAGCCGCGTACGAAGTGCGGTGGAAGATCGCTGGTGGAGGCGTGACGCAGAGGTTGGAGGTGCTGCAGTAGAAATGATCGCTGTTGGAGATGAGGAATGATTGCTGCTGGAACGATTGAGTGAGACGTTCTCAGCTGAAAAATCGCGCCAGAGAGGACAATCGTGACCTGACGATCGCGCCAGAGGAAGACGAACAAGTTGTATGTGGCCTTTACGACGCACGTGCAGGGGAACGGGGTAGATATGAGTTCAGTTAAAAAGAAAGAAAGAAAGTTTAGTCTCTGAAGAAAACAAGCTGCGGTTGATAAACAACAAAAAGAGTTAGAGATTCCGTTGGATTGCCGGTTCGACAGGGGAACATTGGACTGATCACAAAGAATCTCATGGGGAATGAGTTGCATGTGGAATGTGGTTCGGATTTTGGAAAATTAAGATTAGGAGGAGAAACCAAGAAATTCAAACATTCTTATTTTTCAGGAAAGGATCCATTGGGCTGGATCAATAAGGCGGAAGCATATTTTCGGTATTTTCAAACGAAAGAAGATATGAAAGTGCATTATTTGTAGTTGAGTATGGAGCGCACTGTTTTGCACTGGTTTTTGTCTTGACTGAACAAGAATCCCGGTTTAGATTGGGAGCAACTGAAGTTGGCATTGTTAGAGAGGTATGAGTCCGACATGAAGCATGAGTTTTTCCGCCGACAGTGTGACAAGCAACTGTCCACGCTGGCTCATGGACACATAGAGGAGGACGACATGCCGGCTGCTCTGTGCTTGGGACCTGAGAAGATTGTTTTCCTTTGGATCAGGGCAGCGTGGAAGTGTTGGAGTTTGGCTTGGAGCTAGTCAAAGTGGAAAAACATCAACAGTCGGCTCGAGCAATGCAAGAACCTTTTCCTCAAGCCATGCAAACAGGGCTGACAGGCTTGAAGTATTTCCAAAATGAATAGGTAGGGGTCGGTTGCTGTGAGTTTGTCGCACAGAGAGACTCCAGTGATATTCGTTCAGAAGAGGGGAAGTTAAATGTTCTTGAAGAAGATGTACATGCTTTGAATGCTTACAAGTTATCCAAAGGTGGGAAACCTGCAGCAAAAAGAGCTGCGCTGGGGCTACGACCATTATTGCTATGTGCTAATCCTTGGCGGAGACCTCCCCTTACACTGCTCACTAATGCTGACAAGGTATCCAGGTCAGCGTCTCAGACAAAAGTCAAGGGAACAACTCTTATGTGGAGTGCAAAGGTGAGTAGTGACAATGTGGTGGCGTCTTGGAGCTAGACGAAGTGCGCAATGGAGGACAACCAGCTCGTGCTCTATATAACTCCTCTGGTTTAGGCCAAGAAGCTGCTGCAGCTTGGGCATCACATTTTTACTGGTTTGAACTAGAGGAATGACTCTCTAATGTGGGAAAGGAAGAGGACAACCAGCTAGTGTTCTCTTATGTGATAACTCTGTTTTATGTTGCCGTTGCAGGACTTCCCCACAGGTTTCCTGTGAGTTTTTCTATGCACACATCTGATCAGATCAGGAATCCCAAGTCTGCAGGCACTGGTGGATCGAAGTCTTCTAAAAAAGGAGAATCAATCACCTTTGCTGATGTCGTAGGTATAGATGAGGCTAAAGAGGAGTTGGAGGAAATCGTGGGATTTCTTAAGAATCCTGACAGATATGTGAGATTGGGTGCCCGTCTTCCTCGAGGTGTTTTGTTGGTAGGTCTTCCTGGGACAAACAAGACTCTTATTGTCAAGACTGTGGCTGGTGAAGTTGAAGTTCCTTTCATAAGTTGTTCTGTTATTGTTCTTGCGGCTACTAATCGTTCTGGTGTTTTGGACCCTGCACTCCGTCGACCAGGGAGATTGGATCATGTGGTCACGGTGAAATCGCCTGATAGGATTGGGAGAGAAGCCATTCTAAGTGTTCATGCTTCAAGGAATGAACTGCCCCTTGGAGAGGATGTGAATCTTAGTGAGATTGCTTCTATGCCCACTGGTTTCACTGGGGCAAACCTTGCAAATTTGATAAACGAAGCTGCCTTGTTAGCTGGAAGGAAAAATAAAGAAGTGGTCGTGAAGATTGATTTTATTCATGCTGTAGAGCGATTGATAGTTGGAATAGAGAAGAAGACTGTGAAGTTACAAGGATCTGAGAAGGCTGTTGTTGCTCGACATGAAGCTGGACATGCAATTGTTGGAACTGCAGTTGCTAATCGTATTCCTAGACAACCTGGTGTTGAGAAATTGAGTAAATTACCTAGGTCAGGTGGGGCATTAGGGTTCACATACACGCCACCGACGAACAAAGACAGGTACCTGGTGTTTATTGTCGAGCTGCGTGGGCGGTTGGTGACCCAACTCGGGGGGTGAGCAGCGGAGGCGATGGTGTACTCTGGGCGCGTATCAACAGGAGCACTGAACGATAGATGGAGTACCTATCCAGCCACAGACAGATGGAGTTGGCGACAAAGAGATTTTTCATTTGATTCGTTTGGTTGCAACATTGAGGAGCTTGTGAACAGTGGGCTGTATCCCTTAGCAGTGGGTGGATTGCATTCAATGGGCAGTAGGGAAGATGCATTGATGATGAGACCTCCACCAAAGCCGCCACTGGGAGCCGCTGTCTCAATACACGGCCGCACAAAGCTTGGGTTGTTCAACCTTGGGGACAAAGTGATTCTTAGGTGGGAGGGAATTGTTAGGAATAAAGGGGGCTGCACAGGTGTGGGCTGTTGCCAGCTGTTATTGGCTGTGATGTTTGTTAGTTTGTGAGTATTATTGTTTGCTAGTTGGTTAGGGGCAGTATTGTATTTTGGAATGAAGTGACAACTGTAGCAATGAGCTGGTGGAGTATTAAAATAGGCAGCAGGTGACCGAAATGGTTTACGACTCATTTTCTGGGAAATCTGCACAACTGGCTGCTGTGTGTGGGCTGGTGCGTTGAGACGTCCAACAAGGGGTGGGCTCGGAGGAGTGGTCTTCCACGGGTTCTCCTACATCTCCCTCCCTCCCTCCCTCCCTCCCTCCCTCCCTACTGTAATTGCTATAATTCTGCTGTGTTTCTGCTGTAATCCTATTACTGTAATTCAACTGCTACATCAATATATACAATTTAACTTCTCTATTTTCTCCCTCTCAATATTTCTCATAACACATACCCCCTCTCACACAGCTGGATACCCCATTTATTACCCCGACCACTCCTAATTACCATCAAATGCTAATTACAACACTGCCCCTTGACAATTATTTCTTACTCACACAAGCACTCACCTGCTCACCGTTGACAGTTATTTCTTACTCACACAAGCACTCACCTACTCACCCAAATCTCAGCCCCCGCTAGCCCACGACTAAAAGTCTCAACCCACATTTCTAACACATAGGGTATTACCTCATGTGGTAGACCTCTTCCTTGATATTTTTCTTGAAGATAGGGCTACTTTTTAAATGAGATATGGAGTTTTTGATTGAGCTCCAATTTCTATTATGCCATATCATATGGCTCCAACCGAGCTTAGGGAATTGAAAATTCAGCTGGAAGAACTTGAGACTAATGGTTTCATCGAACCCAATGCATCACTTTGGGGTGCTTCCATTCTTTTTGCTAAGGTGATGAGAGTCTACGATTATGTGTAGACTATTGGAGATCGAATCACGCGGTGATAAAGAATCGCTATACATTACCCATGATTGATGATCTATTTGATCAAATGAAAGGGGTTAAATGATTTTTGAAGATTATCCTACGCTTTGGCTATCTACTCCGGGTATGAGCAGAGGATATTCCAAAAATGGCTTTTCGAAGCTGGTATGGGCACTTTGAGTATCTAGTAATACCTTTTGAATTGACTGACTAATGCACCTGTTGCCTTCATGGATTTAATGATCAGGATATTCATCCATTCTTGATTTCTCCGTGGTGGTCTTCGCAAATGACATTTGTTATATTTGAGACCCCGATAAGAGCTTGGCATACATTTATGGATCTTATTGGGGGCATTGCGAGAGCATCGTGTCGATGCCAAGCTTTTAAAATGCTCTCTTTGGTTTTGTTAGGTAAAATTCTTTAGGCACATGGTATCATAAGTTGGAATTTTTGTAGATCCTTTAAAAGGTATTGGCAATAATGACTTGTACCCATGAATGTCTTTGAGTAGGAGTTTTTTGGGACTTGCCAACTATTATCGTCGTTTCATTCAGTACTTTTCTAGGATAGTTGCTCCTATGACAACTTTGATAAAGAAGGGTGTGGAGTTTATTTGGTCTAATAAATGCGAAGCAACATTTTGAGAATTGGATAAAAGGCTTACCGCTTCTCCTATCCTGATTCTTCCTCAGATAGGTGAAGGGTTTGAGGTTTATTGCAACGCCTCTTCAACAGGCCTTGGTTGTGTGCTTACGGCCGGCGACCCCGATCGTATGAAAAGAACTATCTAACTCACGACCTAGAATGGGTCGTTGTTTTGCATGCCCTAAAGTATCAGAGGCACTACCTCTTTGGAGAACGATTTGTAGCATACACCGTTCATAAAAGCCTCAAATATGTATTTTCTCAGTGGGACCAGAATCTGAGGCAATGTTAATGGGTTGAATGCTTAAAATCATTTGATTTCAAACTCCTTTATACACCTCGGAAGTACAATGTAGTTGCAGATGCTCTCAATGTAAAAGCCCAACCCCAGAAGGTGCAAAAGGCTAAGGAGGAATGGATATTGATGTCACTTTGATGTGGTTGAGGATTGTAGTGGGATATGTTTATTTTATATTGTTCTTGCCTCATCCATTGTGGAGCGAGTTAAGGACTCAGATCTGACCATGATTGCATCATTATTCGAAAAAGACTCGATGGTGGGAAGACTATCGACGAATGATTTCAAGATTCAAATTCTTTCCTTTATGTTTGTGGAAGACTTGTGTTTCCAACGAGCCTAAGGGATGAAGTTATGAAGGAATATCATTCTTCCAGGTGGGGTTTTCACCTTATTGTATAAAAAATGTATCAAAATATTTGCAGATAGTTCTAGCGGCATATTATGAAATGGGTGATAGGTAGATTTGTTTCCAGATGCTTCACTTGCCAACAACTGAAAGCGGAACACCAATGATCCGTAGGTGAATTACAACCTATCCCTTTAATGATGAAATCATGAAAGATTTTGTGATCAGTTTACTAAGATCGTTGAAAGGATGAGATACTGTTTGGGTGATCATGGACTGTTTGACCAAAACGACTAATTTCTTACCTATAAGAGAATCTTCTTCTATGGATGAGTTGGGTAAATAATATGTCTAGAAGATAGTTAAACTTCATGAGGTGCTAGCGAGCATCGTTGTTGATCATTACCGAGGTTTACTTCCTGATTTGGCAAGGGTCGTGATGATATCTCAATACTCAGGTAAAACTGAGCCTGACTTATCTCCATCAGATTGATGACCAGTCAGAGCAAATCAATTATATTCTAGAAGATATGCTTCGAGCCTGTATCCTTGATTTTGGTGGCTCTTGGGAAGACCATCTGTCATTAGTGGAGTTTTCTTACAATGATAGCTATCAATCATCCATTTAGATGGCTCTATTCGAAGCTCTATATGGTAGATCCCATGTTCTCTATTTTGGTGAACAAAAATTGGTGTATCATCCTTGATTGAGCCTTGCATAGTGTAAGAGATGATTGAGCTGGTGAAGTTGATTTAGAAACAATTGATTAGTTTTTCGAGCCGTTAGAAATCATATGTTAATCGTAGGCAATGATCTCACTGAAGGTTGGAATAGTAAGGGAAGATATCTCCTCGGTTCGTCGGACCGTTTAAAATTTTGGAGCATATTGGATAAATTGCCTGCAAATTAGCCTTACCTTTTCGATTTAGTGTTATGTATAACGTATTCCATGTTTCTTAGCTAACCAGATATGTATCCAATCTTGCTCATGTTATCTGGTTTGATGATATAGAATTAAAAGTTGATGGTTCCTATTAAGAGCAACCAATTTGCATCATTGACCGGAGTGAGAAGGTTCTACAAGTGAAGGTTATTTCTTTGGTACATGCACAATAAAAACATGGAAGACTTCAAGATGAAACCTTGGAGCGGGAGGCTAAGTTTAGAGCTCAATGGTTGGAAATTTTCCCTTAGAAATCTTGCTGATGCTTCTCGAGGATGAGAAGCTTGATGATGAGTTTGTAATGACCCATCATTTTGAGCGAGTAAATTATTTTAATTTTCACTTCAATATCTATTAAACAGTTGGAAAACTAAGTTAAGGAGAGGTTTGGAGATAAATGGAGGGAAGTATGGTGTAAGAGGAAAAGGGTGTTGGTGCATGAGTATCACTGGTTACCTGGTGATATTTGGTGTGGATTTCATCACTTATGGCCTTATTAACGGTACTCAATGGTCTTGTACTGGGTATTTCGTAGAGTCTTGATAGATTTGTTTATAAAAAGGGCTTGCAATAATAATTTTATATGTTAAAAATAACCTTATTGACACTTTCCTTCGGGATTTTCTAGTCACCCTCCACCCGTCCTTGGTTCTCTCCTCCGCGTTCCTCTCTTAGGTTATTCAAGCCCTTATCTTGATTCAGATCGTTGCCATGGTAGGGTATCCTTATTCATCACTGATTTCATGCTATTTCTTCGACAGTGGATTGAATCCCCGATCTCCTTCTTTCTAGTAAAAATTAAAGCTGAGTACTTTTATAGATTTCACGAGTAGATGACTGGTTATGAAGGGGTAAGTCGTCTTTGTTTAATGGGGTGGGGCCTTATATTGAAAAAGGGACCAAGGTCCATGGGTGGACTGTGAAACACATGATAGCTGCTTGACAAATTACCTAAGTGTAGAATTTCTTAAAGACCATGTAGAGTTATTTGAATGTTGTTATGGGTCTTAAACGATATTTTAGGTTATAGTTGAGTTTGATTTTGGTGGGTAACCAAATAGTGTAGGGGGATTCCTTAATGAATTCCTTATGATATGAAAGTCATGTGGTTATCCACCCTTTTTATTTAGGTATTGTTCAGTATATTCTCATGGTGCACAAGCGGTTGACTCAATCATTATTAATGGGTACCCCTTGTAGTTTGTAAGGTTGGACCACTGAATGGTTGGGTAAGACCCTTGTTCATGGGTTATTACTTTGGATAGGAGTTTGGGTCACATATGTTGGTTGTGATGCTCTTTTGGGAGGAAGATGGGTATTGGTTGGGTTGAAATACAAATTTCTATTAGAATAGAGGCAGTGTTGTTAAAGGCGCTCGCCTCACCTCGCCTTGGCGCGAGGCGAGGCGAGGCGCACCTGCTGCGCCTCAATAGTGGTGAGGCAGTGCGACCTCACTGAGGCGCGCCAAACCAAGGGGCGCTAAAAGCGCCAGGCGCAGTAAAGCACACCCGTGGTCGATGAGATCGGGGGCGACAACAGACATGGGTGGCAACAGTGATCGGGGCAAGCGGCGATATAGTGGGTGGCGGTCGAGATCAGGGTGTACCGACGGTGACAAGATAGTGGGTGAGTGGGTGGGTGAGGAGGGCGATTGACCGAGATCGGGGAAGGAGATCAGGGGTGGGTGAGTGCGATTGGTTGAGATCGGGGAAGGGATGGACCTCGAAATCGGGGAAGGAAGGGACACCGCTGCTCGAAATAGGGGAAGGGATGCGGTGGGTGGCAGAGATTAGGGGTGGGCGAGGGCGATCGGTTGAGATTGGGGTGTACCGACGGTGACGAGATAGTGGGTGAGTGGGTGGGTGAGGAGGGCGATTGGTCGAGATCAGGGAAGGAGATCAGAGGTGGGTGAGTGCGATCGGTTGAGATTGGGGAAGGGATGCACCTCAAAATCGGGGAAGGAAGGGACACCACTGCTCGAAATAGGGGAAGAGATGCGGTGGGTGGCGGAGATCAGGGGTGGGTGAGGGCGATCTGTTGAGATCGAGGAAGGGACGCACCTCGAAATAGGGGAAGGGACACCGCTGCTCGAAATAGGGGAAGGGACGCGTTGGGTGGCAGAGATCGGGGAAGGGACCCGGACGCGGCTCGAAATCGGGGAAGGGACCCGGACGCGGGAGTAATTATTCTACTAAATTAACACTTTTAATATATTGATAAAAAACATAACATAATACACCAAGTATATATTTTAATTTGTATTTTTTTATTGAATTTAAGTTTTTTTAAATTTAAATTATTATTGAAAACTGGATATAATTAATTATGTGCGCATGCGTCTTAATTGCGTCTCGCGCGACATCCCCAAGCGAGAAGATGTACTTGAGGCTCTTGTGGTCAAAGTAGACGATGAACCGCTCGCCCATAAGGTAGTGCTGCCACATCATTAACGTAAAGACTACCGCTGCCAACTCGAGATCATGGGTCGCATAGTTCTGCTCATGTGACCTAAGCTGGCGCGAACCATAAGCAATCACTACCTGTCTTTGCATCAGGATGCAACCAAGCCCGGTCCCCGATGCGTCGTAGAAAACTACGTACTCGACACCCTCCTCCGACAATCTCAAAATTGGGGCGCTCGTCAAACTCTGCCTCAACTGCTCGAAAGCCTATTGACACTTCTTCGTCCACATGAAGGGTTTCCCCTTCCTGGTCAAGGATGTCATCGGTGCTGATATTCAGGAGAAATCGGGAATGAATATTCGATAATATCCTGCCAACCCAAGGAAGCTCCGCACCTCCGTCATGCTCCGAGGTGGCTCCCATGCTAACACTGCCTCCACCTTGGTTGGGTCCACAGCTACTCCATCTGCTGAGATGACATGTCCAAACCTTCCTAATCTAGAACTGACACTTCGAGAGCTTCCCATAAAGTTGGTGCTCTCAGAGTACGTCTAAAACCATTCGTAAGTGTCTCACGTGCTTCTCCTCTGACGCCGAGTACACAAGGATGTCGTCGATGAAGACCACTATGAACCGGTCCAACTATGGCTGGAAGATCCAGTTCATAAGTCCCATGAACACCGTGGGGGCGTTCGTCACGTCGAAAGGCATCACCAAGTACTCATAGTGATCGTAGCGGCATGTGGAAGTCGTCTTCGGTATATCCTCGTCCCGTACTTGTAACTGGTGGTAACCTGACCGAAGGTCAACCTTTGAGAATCACTGTGCCCCTCTCAGCTGATCAAAGAGGTCGTCGATCCTCGGTAGTGGATACTTGTTCTTCACCGTCACCTGGTTTAGGCGCTGGTAATCCACACACAACCTCAAACTCCCATATGCCTTTTTGGCAAACAAAACCGGGGCCACCCAGGGTGTAACGTTGGGTCTCACAAAACCCTTGCTCTGCAAATCTTCCAACTGCACCCTCAGCTCGTGAAGCTCTGCGGGAGCCATCCGATATGATGGTGAGGAAATCGGTGTCGTCTCGGGGTGTAAGTCGATGTAGAATTCGATCTCCCGGCGGGGTGGTAGTCCTGGAACATCTTTGGGAAAGACGTCCTCGTACTCCACCACTACTGCTGGGAACTGGAAGCTCACAACATCTACTGCTTCGAGGGTAAGACTAGCCAACTCATGAGTGATCGGCTTGCACCCTCCTATGCATGAGTCCATTCTGCGCTGCCTGAGTTTTCCTTTCACCGACAAAGGAAAACCTCATCTCATCGTTGCGGACACACCACACTCTTCGCCTAAAGCAGTCAATCTGGGCATGGACCGAAGATAGCCAATCCATACCGAGAATGACGTCGTAAGGCCTCAACTCTGCCACCAAGAGGTTCCAACTGAAACTCTCGCCTCCAAGGGTAAGATCACACTGTCTGCAAAGGTGTGTGATCATTGAGTCTCCTCTCGTAGGTGTCTCTAAGTGTAAGGGTCGAGTCAACGGCTCTATCAGAATCTCAAGGTTTCGCACAAGACATGTGGTGAAGAAGGAATGACTGACACCTGTGTCTATAAGTACGACAACTAAGGTAGAGAAGATACATATCGTACCTCAGATCATCCTTGGAGTCCTTGGGTCGTACGCCTCGACCGCATGCAGCTGTCCCCACCCCTGTCCCCAGCTCCTTGAGCCTGGTGCGAATCTCTTGGGGGTGGCGGTGGAAGTAGATCGAAGCGTCTGCCACCACCTGCAGCTCTCCCTGCTCCTCTGCCACATCCGCCGCCTGACGGGTCTGTTTGCTCCACTCTTTGCCTCTGCCTCGGTAGTCCATCTACCGCCTCCCTGTCAGCAGCTCGACGGGTCGGGCAATCTTTAGAGAGATGTCCCATACCGTCGCCCGGGTAACATCACCTCTCCCTAGGCTGAATAGATCTAGCCTGAGAGCCTTGGACTACCAAACCCATGTATTGGGTCCTCCTGTGACGTCTTCCACGTCCTGATCCCTGTGCCTGACGTCGGCCCCCTGCTACCGAAGTCTCCGCACCTGTTTGTCTGCTGCTAACTGCGGTCGGCTGTCTCTGCTCCGTCAAGAAGCTCTTGATCACCAAGGCCCGCTCGAGCACTCCAGCATAAGTCAGAATGCAAAGAGGCACAACACTAGCTTGTATGTCCTGTTGTAGCCCTCGCTCGAAGGTCCATGCTCTGAAGTACTGATCCCTGACCATATCCTTTGAATACCTGGCGAGGTTGGTGAACCTCGATGAATAGTCAGCCACCGTCAAACTGCCCTACTGGAGCTGAAGAAGCTCCTGGATATGCACTGCTCTCAGCGTAACTGGTGAGAACTCCTCCCTAAAGAGTCACTCAAACTCCGTCCACGAAAGAGTCTCCTCGTCGTTAGTCTGTGTGGTCAGACTCCACCATCGTCCTGCTGAACCCTGAAGAAGACTCGCTCCTAGGATCACCATCTGGTCCGCTGGTGTCCTCATGAGACGAAAAACTATGGTCACCGCCTCAATCCAGTCCTCAGCCGCCTGAGGGTCGGACTCGCCTCGGAACCTGAGGGGTCTCTGTCTCTGGAACTCATGGAGCGCGCTCAGCCTGTGCCCCTCGTCTGTCGGTATTGCAGGTACCATGAGCTGCTCCTCTGGTGGTGGTATAACAGGTGCACCGCCTGGAGGCAACACCCGGGGAACTGGTCCCTATATCGAAGCCTCATCACCGAGGGAGTCATCCTCGTGATCGTGTTGCTGAATCCTAGCGAGTATGCGTCGCAGAGGCAATCTTGTAATGAAACACGATGTACCATGGTTAACGAGTATATCTGGATAGCTGACACAAAGGACATGGAAAACACAACCCATTCCTATATGATGCATGTGCCATTTTCTTATTTCCCCGCAACTAGTGTTTTCATGTACCGAGTTGAAAAGCAGGTTATCAAAGTCTTGGTGTATGGATACGTCGACCACCCTCACCAACACTGGAGTCTCTGGCCTGAAAGCCGAGCTCGAAACGCTTAACCTTGTTGCCTCCAAACCAATCTCACAGACTATTGGTCTTAAGGTAGAACCGACCACTTATGATACCACTATGTCACGTCCCGTCCCAATGGGACCCGCGTTGCAACTCCCCAAGTCCGCCTCCAATAGGTCAGGAGCTAGTGACTAACACCGAGTAGGCATATTACTAACCCGAGAGACATTACCTAAGTACCCGTACACACACACATCTCCAAGCCCACAAATGCTGAAATGTAAAAACCACTAAGGAACAAAATGCATGCATATAACTAAACCCAACCAACATAGTACAATAAAAGTAAAGTGCAGAAAGTAAACTAGTCCAGAATACAAGCCCACCAAAAACAAGAGTATGCAAACTACAAAGTCCAACTTGTAAACACAAAGAGGTACTGAGACCGCTGCTCATAACCGTAGGAAGACCTCGGCTTGTAGGGTGCTCAGAAAGCTCGGTCCTGTCCTCGTCCGCCCTGGACTCCATCAAAAGGCCGCTCGTCTGCACAAGACACGACACGTGCGGGCAAAACCCGTGCATGGGTGAGTATAACAATACTCAGTAGAGGACCCCGAAAATCACAAAGCAATACACAAAGGAAAGGTACAATCAGCTCTACACAGTATATGTCTACTGAATATACAATAGGAGAAACACAATCCAGATATACTCAAAACCTAGACCCGTAGTCTAGAGACAAGTCACACAACCACATACCCACGCTAGGGATTCAGTTCGAAGATTCCACGAAGCACTCGTCCGGGAGAACACACTCCGCGAGTCTGGTAGCTCTGATGTCGTCCGTCTGAGAAGTACTGTTCATTAGGAAAAGTTGTGAGAGAGATACACTCATTCCGGGAGAACACACTCCAGAGTGGGGAAAGATCTCGATACACAGATGATGATCACTGCCAGGGCTTTGGCGGATACCGCGACTCATCTGAATTCACCTGCTAAGTAGAGGATCGACGCCCTGTGGGATAGTCACGTCGATACCGGACTCTACCTAGGGTTAAGAATGGATAGAGGATCTCACTCCGGGCCTCTCGGAGGGATACCTGACTCTATCCCGGGAAGCCCTGCTGAAGGGATCATACTCCTGTAGAAAAAAACGATACCTGACCTTAAGGGGAACGAGAAAAAGGGGCACTAACCCAAATGAAACATGTCCAAGATACGATGGACAAGAAGATCAAGCCATGTATTGAGAAGTACACGACGTGTAGAAGTGTCACACGTCGTGTCTTCTGACCCTGGGTACAGTCCGTGTACAACGACCCGTGTCGTAAGGCTCGTCGTGTTAAACGTAACTACACGGCGTGTAGAAAGGATCACACGCCGTGTCAAAGTATCTGGGGTTCGCTCCGTGTACGCTGGCCGTGTGCCCGTACACGGCCTCAACCCATGTGTGCCAACCTATGTAATCGACACACGGGGTGACCCGCACTACTGGCCTCGTATGGCCGTGTGGTGAAGTACACAACGTGTACTCCACCCCGTGTCCGTGTATCGCCTAGGATACACGCTGAGTTCCGTGTAAGGACCCACACACCGTGTTCTTTGGATAACATGCCTTGTCATCGATTCACGCACCGTGGAACCCTAGTCGCCATTTAGCCGGACCTACACGCCGCGTTCTTCGGGATACACGTCGTGTGTTCTTGAAATTTCCAGAATCGCGAACCTCCACCGTCGTGTCTCGGGTGGAGTTCCGATCTTCGATTCGGTCGTCCGTTTGCCACGAAACTTGAAGATTAAGGTCGCCCCGATGTCCCAAAGTCGTCTCCGTTGTTTTCAGGTCTCTGATCGGCCCCGAAAACGCGTATTGATCCACCGATGCGAAGAACGCTTGAAGAACGATCTCTTCCAATCCGAGCCGATTCGTCGTCCGCCATTACCGTCGCACCTCCGTTGAGTTGTCGTGATGTTGGGTCTCTAATTTGGGATCGTTGCGTTGCGAAACGGACGCACAATGATCCGTTGTTCATCGCCCCGCGAAGAACACGAAGAACACAAAGAAAAGAGGAAGGAAAATCCAACAAACCGAATTGAGGAACGAACCTCCACCGTCGTTCGTCATGGCGTTGATCCACTCCCGTTAGAAGGATTAAACAGGGCGAAACAAACGATACTCCCACAATCATTACAATCATATTCCCGATTCAAACCCCAAAGAAATGGAAAATATCACCCTCCCGCAAGAACGCGCAATCCCAGATCAACATGTTCGTGGGTTGATCCGCGTTCGTCGTTAAATAAAAAATGGGGAAAAGAAGAATTGAAATAACAACCTCTACCTCGATCCGATTGAAGAACAATTGCCGCATCACGTTCTTTGGTGAGGTTCGTCGTATTCGAGATGCGTCGATCGATTGCGTCATCGTCGTCTGCCAACGGGTTCTCCAAAGATCCAAAGGAAAACCTCAATTTGCAGAGTTATGCGGCTAACCCTGCGAACATTCCATAAGCAGGTATTAATAGGGGTGGATTAGGTCGCTGCTCAAAAAGGAAACATTTTAAATAAAATAAATTATTAATTTATTTTATTTCTATTAAAACGTCCAAAAACCAACTCTTGCAGCTGACCTGTGTCGGTTGATGTTAGGCCCCGCCTAAGATAAAGTCGCTGCTTTGAACGCAATGGTGCCCTAAGATATCTGATCGGGGCACCCGTTTAAAAGTTATTCAACTTTTTCAGGAAAACCGCTTGCGCGTGCTGTTTAAAGTTTAATTTATTTCAAACATTTATTCCGGGCACTCCAGGCCTCAGAATCGCACACTGTTGAAAGGTTTAGTCTCGAAATAATTTCATATAATATTTAAAAATAATACACAGAAAATCCGAGACATTACACCGTGTGCCTGGTATGGCTCAATGTTTTCATTATCATTTTAAAATTGACATTTTAGTTCAAAACATGCGCCACTCACTGAAAACTGAGAAAAAAAATACCCGGATTGTCTTCATAATTTAGAAAAATGGTTTATAAGTTATTTTTAATGTGTAGGAATCAGCCTTATGTAAAACCAACACACACTGTGACCAGTATGACTCAAAGTGCATGTTTTCAGTTTAAAATGACATTTTAGTAAAAAACACAAGTGATATATTCAAAATCGAGAAAATACATTCAGATTGTTTTGATACTTTAGAAAAATGATCCATAAGTTATTTGCGACATATAAAAATATTCCTCACCTCAATCATATGCATGGTGTGAGTAGTATGAATCCAAGTGCATCTTTATTTAAAATCGATATTTTAGTAAAAAAGACAAATGACACACTCAAAATGAAGAAAAGTAATTCAGATTGTTTTGATACTTTATGACAATGATTCATATGTCATTTGTGATGTGTAAGAATTGTCAGCAGTTCAATCTGACACATGATGTGTCTGGTATGACTCGTAGCGAGTGTTTTCTGTTTAAAATTGATATTTTAGTTAAAAAAAAGTCATATATTCAAAACTGATAAAATGAATCTAGATTGTTTTGATATTTTAGGAAAACGATCCATAATTCATTTGTGACATGTAAGAATTAGACACCTCAATCTGATGCATGGCGTGACTGATAAGACACAATGTCCTTTATCAGTTTAAAGTTGATATTTTATTAATGTATTATTTCATATTTATGTTTAATTTATTTATTTATAGCATTAATAATATGAGAATTTTATTCTTATATAGGTGGTTTCTTTTGCTCAAGTTGGGGTGGTTTGTTCAGAAACTAACACTATGACCGGGCTTCTTGAGTGGGGATCAAGTGCCAAAGATAATGAAACCATTGATGTTTTGAATGTTTGTGATATATTGTACTTGCTAATATAATTGTACAAAACAATGTTTGAAATGTCTATAATATAATGTTTTTTTTATTTGTGATGTAATTTTATTCAATTAAATTATTAATTTTCCATATCATGTATTTTTTCTGTTGTCAATTTGGTGTTGTAGTGTGCTGTAATTTTAAGAGCACACTGCAACATCACCTTTATCAGTGCTATAAGCAGCGCTGATAAAGGGGGTCCTTTATCAGCATTAGAAGTAGCGCTGATAAAAAGCCCCCCTTTTAACGATGCTTAGATCAACATTGCTTTTGTAGCATTTTTTATGGTTTTTTCTAGTGCTCTTAAAATCCTTTTCTCTAGTAGTGCACCCTCATTCTTTCCTATAAGCTCCTCCTCATCTACTTTTGTCTCATAAAATCCTTCTTCCAGCACCTACCTTTCAGGTTGTCTTCCCAGAGCAGCTTTTGCCAAACATTGACGCGCTGGTGTGTACTGCCAACCCTAGGAGGGAGCAGCTATGGGAGGTTTTGAACATCCTCATATCCTCCATAGCGATGGACTAACCACTGAAGAAATTATCATTATACCCCTTAGCTGCTGTTACTTTTCCATTGACCTTACACTATCAGCTGGAGGTATGGGGCTTCGTGAGGTCATGGGATGCCTTTTGTAGGACTCATGGGATCAAGCATTAGTGCCCAGCCAGATGCCCAATTCTCAAATGTCAAGTTTGATGGTGGCAACGATCCATGGGTTGTTGGTTTTTTGGTGGATAAAGAAACAATAAAGGTTTGCATTGAGCCCTCTTCGTCACCCCCACTATCACATGCACATCATCCATAAAAAACAACACATGTGTAATCCCACACTCATGCCAAGAGCTCTTATTATAAAGAACCGCTCGTTCCATAACTTATTTTTGTAACCTGAGAACCTGGGGGTGAATCAGGGTGATACCAGATTAGGAATTTTCTTTTTTCCCTTATTCATCATTTTTCCTTGTAAGATCTCACTCCCCTATTGGCAGGGACACTTATTCAGCCAGTGGCACAAATTATTTTACACACAATCTCACCCCACTTCCATAGATCATGTTTTAGTCAGCGTTGGGTTTTATCATTGCTAAACATAAAGCACTGATAAAGAAAATCCTTTATCAACACTATTTTTAGCACTGATAATGGTTCAACTTTTTCAGCGCTTTTCTTACTGCTGATAATTATTTTTAATAAAAAATATTATTAGTATATAAAATTATCATATTTATATTAAAAAATTAATGTTTATTTATATACATTAATTAAAAAATGCATGTATATAATTAATATAAATATGATATAGATATTTTGATAATCCAAATGATTATATAAATATAAATGATGTATTGTTAATATGTGATATTTGGACTTATATATTTATATCAATGCCTATGTGCATATGTGCATGCATTATGTTGTGTGTGTGTTTTGTGTATGTGTATATATAGATGTTGTACGTGTATAGATGTATGTATGTGCAAGTATATATATGTGCATATGTACATGAGATGTATATATATATATATGTATGTATATAACATGTGTGTATGACATGTACTTAAATCGTTAATTATAAAATAATAAATATATATAATGTTTTAAAAAATTATTTAAAAAATTATATATATATATATATTTAAATAATTAAGCAATTATAATAAATATATTTAAATAATAAAATATATTAATTATATTTAAAATGCGGTGAGACATGTATGATGAAGGCAGACGGTGACACATGAATGACGCGGACAGACGGTAACGCAGACATGAGGCGGGCAGACGGTGATGTAGGTCTGGTGATGCAGATAGGATAATGCAGACATGATGTTGCATTGAGCCTTCAATCCAGTTAATGGGTCTTTGAGCCATGTAATGAGCTTCATGCCCATTGGGCATTCAGGTCATCCATATAAAATAAATAAGGCATGATGGGTGAGCTATCCCCTAGGAGGCTATGACCTGTCTTTCCGGCCTGTGTGTGAGGTGTGTGTGTTTGATATAAATTATATGTGGCTCTCTTACTAGATGAGAGATTCTCTCTCTATCTTTATATGACGATCTATTTGACGATCGCTTCAAATCGACCAAATCGATAATCTGTCTGGATGATCAAACTCATGTTGACGTGGTAGGGCACAAGGAGCTCTTTGCTCTCTGCTGCTCATGTAATAAATTTGAGCTGATTAAAGCTATTTCAGAAAAGAAGGGGGATGGCAGTGATTTTTCTCAGTTTACTCCATTGGATGGCGGAGATGGCATTTGGCAGGTGATAGATTTCGGAAGCAGTGTGCTGCTTTCTAGGTGCACGAGACGGAGCGTTGATCTAGGGTTGTAGGATGGCGTTGATGGGTTGCGGGCCTCGAGTCACATTGGCCTCATAAGGTTACTTCAGCAGGATCCATGTGTTGGCTGTGGTCATCCTCCTCGACGCCCTATTTGGTCTGCCCCTCAGGCCTGCTGTCACTCTTCCCCCTCGCTTCGACAGATGGTGGATCATCGACGGGTCTGTCGATTGCGTCTTGTTGGTGTGCGTCTTTTGGGTGTCACACCTATAGGCGGTGGTGGTAGAGGGAGGAAAGCCACTGTTGGGTGTCATCAGACATATTTTGGATATAGGGTTCAACTGCGTGAGTTTTTCTGCAAGTTGCCCCGATGTGGAGATGGATTTTGTATCCCGATGGAGCCTGCTGATGCTAGGCCATTGCACGACGGTGATGACAACAGAGATGGTGGATTGTTGCCATGTGATGTAGGTTTGTTGTTGAGATTAGGATAGGGGGACAACCTTGGGATGCGAACGATAAAGATCTTGGATGCAACATTGGTTACAGTTGGCGAATGACTGGTTTTGTCAGCTATCTTTGTGGGATGATTGTTTCTATTTCTTTGGGTCAATCTTTGGCTGTTGCACGGTGCTATTTTTGCGGCTGTGGGATGACCTATCGTGGTATGAGACACTGACGGGTGCGACGCTCTCGGGTACCACGAGCTGTCAATTGTATTGGATGCCGATGGTATGCAACTCCCGCTAATGATGTGCTGACCGACAACTCTGGTGACAAACATCAAGGATGACCATAATCATGCGATTGATGATGCTGAAGGGAATAATGACATCCTTAGATGATTGTTTTGTTGTCTGATGACTTCGGGTGGTGTTGTCGGCTAACCTCATTATTGCGGTCGGGTGCACGAGGTCTTCATGATTGGTAGTTGTCGGTTAGTGTCAATGCGGCTGTTTTTGGGTCTTTGGGTCTTTTTGATATGGGTTTTCAGGCCAAACAAATAAGTGGGTCTACAGACCATGATGTGTGGGTCTTCGGGTTGGTGCTTTTTGGTGGTATTGTTTTGCCACTCTTGTTCTGGTGGTGCTTTATGTGACACATGCTTGATGTTTCATGTTTACTATTTTGTTTTCATTAATAAATTTAAGGTGTCGAGTTTGCTCTGTACCTGAACCTTTCTGGTATATATAATTATATAAATATATTTATAAATATATACAAATATTTATAAATATATTTATTTATAATTATAATTATAAATAAATATATACTTAAATAATTATAAAATTATAATAAATATATTTAAATAATAAATATATTCATTATATTTTTAATTATATATATTTATATATTATTAAATATATATAAATATATAAATATATATAACTATATAAATAAATATAATCATATATGTATATATATAAATATATTTATAATTATATATAAATATATTTATTTATAGTTATAATTATAAATATATATATATTTAAATAATTATAAAATTATAATGAATATAATTAAATAATAAATATATTTATTATATTTATAATTATATATATATATATATATATAATTATACATAAATATATATAATTATATAAGGGTCTGCTGAGGCCTTATAATAAAGGCTGGATATAGTGGGTTATCCCTTGGGGGGCTATGACCTGCTCGTTTGACCTGCAGGTATGAGGTGTGCGTGCATTTGTATGTAATTGTACCCCCAAATATCTAATATATATAAATAAATATATATATATATATATATATATATATACATAATCATAAAATTATAATAAATATATTTAAATAAGAAATATATTTATTTATAATTATATTTCTATGTAGTAAGTGGGGTAGTTGAGTGGTTCAACTACCGCCTCTACACCAAAGCAGTCCAAGATCGAATCCCACCGCGGTATGCTTGGCTCCTGAAGTAAGGGGGCGGTTCCCATGGCCTGCACGACAGGCATGTACTCAGTCGGTCGTCCCCACACAGGGGGTGCTGGACGGTGCAATGAAGGCAAAAGGCACTGGATTGCGCATGACGATGGGCGTGTGCGTGAGGTTGAAGGCGATGACGTACAGGGGCCCCGACGGTCGACTTCCAATAAGTAGGGGCGACGATGATGATGAAACACTAGGGGCAACGACTACCCAGTGTGATAATGGTGTAGTGGAGGATGATGACATCGATGCTGGTAGCATATGATGACGGGTAGGCGCAAGACAGAAGGCGACGATGGTCGTATGACGACAGCGTCGTTCGACAGAGGTGCATGGATGCGGTGGGGGTGACAATAGGTGGGGGATCTAAGGGCGCAATGTAGTGTCGCGATTATGTAGCCACATGGAATAAAGGTCTCAACCTTGAGGCCATAGGCAGTGATGGTGGCCTCCATGACAGACTCTGCAGCGAGCGGTGCAAGGAGTGGATCAGTGGCATCGATAACAGTAGATCAATGACGCTACCAATTGTCATCCATCTGTACTACCCTTTTTGGGGCATACTTGTGTGATGGAGGTCCACCTCAGTTGCGATGAGAGAACTCTGCTATGATGGTGGAGGCTGATCACGATGGGGGCTGTGGCTGAAGGGTTTGTTGTGATGGACATATGGGCTTTGCGGTGTTCATTGCGGGCCATTGGGCCTTATAATGAAGGGCTTGTGGGGCCTTGTAATGATACAAAGGGTATGTAGGGGTCATGTAGTGAAGGGCTAGATAGGGTGGGTTACCCCTTTGGGGGGCCGGGGCTATGACCTGCTCGTTTGACCTGCGGGTGTGAAGGTGTGTGCGTTCGTGTGTTTATATGTAATTGTATCCCCAAGTATCATATATATATATAAAATTATATTTCTAAATACATGTATGTAATTATTTAAATATTTATTTATAATTACATACATTTAAATTTTTAATTATATTTATTATATTATTAAAATTAGGACTATCAATGCTAAAAAAGAGTTGATAAAGAGTAGTTTTATCAGCACTTATTATTTTAGCGTTGATAAAACTACTCTTTATCAGAACTTTTTTAAAAGCACTCATAAAATCTTTGCCCAATCTTTTAAAAAGAACCCTAACAGAGTCTCATCGCTCGTTCCATTCAAGTTTTTGCAGAACCTGATTACTGCCACTGCTCTTGCTCTTCATCGATATTCTCAATGAATCTATCCTCTCAAAATCTAAGGTATGCACCGATTTTTTTTTAGCATTTGAAGATCCATTACTCTCCGCCGAACATCACCCTACTTCTATCGCAACACGATCACACCAAATTTTCCTCAATAATCCACGGTTAACACTCAAACTAGCTTACTCGGGTGTCGCGAGCTCTTACTCATTCTACACCTCAAGTTTGCATGAAAGTTGTGTCAAGTCTTGAGTTTTCCTTATCTGTTGTTGGTGTATTTGAATTTATATTGATGATGATTTCTCTTCGGTTAAAGATTATTTGTGCTATTTATAAATCTATTCATGTTTGGGGGTGAATTGGGGGTTGAACCAGTGACACATGGTGAGCTCACAGAGTTTGGTAAACCTTGTGGAGCTCCTGTACAAAGTTCCAACCGACTCCCTGTGATAACAATGTGATTGTCACATGGCTTTCTAACCATGTGGCCTAGTCGATTGTGGTCACTAATTATCCTTGGATTTTGTGTTTGGTTTTCATTGTTTCCAAACTATCTTGACTATAGAATTCTCATGTTATTTAGGTGATGCATGCTTTTAAAAGTTTGAAAGCTTGGTTCACAATGGAAAGGGGTTAGTTTTGAAAATAGTAAGTGAGTTTTCTAAGGTAGTTTGAAAATGAATTCTGTGTTTGATTTTCCAACAATTTTTTAATGGGTAAACATTTTGTTAAAAAGTGATTTTAAATAGAGTAACATGATTTTTAGCGGTGAAAATCATTTTTAAAAACTAATAAAAAGTGTTCCAATGATTTATTTGGACAAGATTCATCGGTTTTTTATAATGCTAATGTGATTTTAAGGGTAAATGATTGGTTTTAAAGTCAATAAATTGGATTTTTATGATGTTTCAAAATGATGATATTTTGGATTTCATTGATGATCTCAATAAAGGATCTTTTAAATTTTATATTGACTTTAAAATGGAGTTTTGTGATTTGAAATTAGAGTGAATAATTCAAATGGTTTAAAAGGGGGAATTTTGAATTGTTCGGAGTTTGTGAATGAATAATTATTTTAAATCAACAATTTTTTAATTAATAATAATTTCGAACTAATCATTTAGAATTAATAATTATTTAGAATTAATAATTTTGAATTGATATTTTTTTATTAGCTTGAATTAATAATTTTGAATTAACAAGTTATATAAATAATTTATAAATAATTTTGATTACCTTGAATTGATAATTTTGATTCTGTGTATATAAATAATTTTGATTATGTGTGTACAAATAATTTTGATTATAAATAATTATGTGTATGTAAATAATTTTGATTATGTGTATTTAAATATATTTTTCAACATAATTTATAAATAATAATCACAAACAATTATAAATATATTTTAAATATACATTTAATATATATATATATATATAATTATAAATTTATTTTACAAATATATGTATTTATGAATGCATATTTATATAATTATATATAAATAAATATATTTATAAATATATATAACTATATAAAGATATATAAAGATATATATATATATATATATATTTATAATTATATAAATATTTTTTTTAAAAATTTATATTTATTTATAGTAAATATATATTTTTATATAAAAATCAAAGACACAATTTTAAATTATAATATTTTTTTATTTGGAATAATTGAGTATTGGAAAAATATATTTTTAATAAGAGTTATTTTTGTCATATTTTCAAAATATTTCTCTTTTAAAAATTGTTACCAAACAAGATTGAGAGAAATTACAATCATTTATTTTATTTTACTAAATTTCACATTGAAATAAAATGAAGAGAAATTAAAATTATAATCATTTCTTTGTTTAAACATTTTTTAAAATATTAAAATTTATATTAATATATTTGTCTTTAAAGTTTATCTAATTTTGTTGTCTTGAAGATTTAATGATATATTAAAATCTCTTCCTCGAACATCTTTGTTTTTAATTTTCTCAAATGGTTTGAACAACACATGCACAAGTGATCTTATTTTTCCTCAATCCACCTCATTGAATCCCCACATAATATCTCTTGCCTCAAGCCATTGTTAGTTCACCCTCTCCCTCACCTTTAAGTTCATTTTCACTCATTCATCATTATTTCTCACTCTAATTGCATAGAGCTCCTAACTGTGCACCACAAAATCCCTTCCCACTTATCATGTAAAGAGGTGACTAAAAATGATTAGGTTGAGTTTTTGTGGTGCACAACTGGTAACCAGTTCCAAGTTCCAAGTATCAGTCCTCCCATGTTCTACCCAATCTCTTTTGCCCCGATCCATTGTTGGTTCACCCTCTCCCATTCCTTCATGTTTCTTTTCACTCATTCATCATTATTTATCACTCTGATTGCATGAAGCTCCTAGCTATGCACCGCAAAAACACCGCTCACTTATTGTGTAATGTGATGACTGAAAATGATAAGTAGGCAATGTTTTTGTGGTTCATAACTGGAAATCGGCTCCAAGTTCCAAGTATTCCTACTCTCATGGATTAAAATAAAATATTTCTACCCATTTTTTTTCAAGAATCCCTCCTACTCCCATGGATTAAAACCACAATGACTTTTTAAAACATGTTATTACCTTGTGTATTTTATTTTTAGTGACCATTAAAATATCATCCTTCAATATTGTATTCTTTTTAGGAAACCAAAATATGGAAACTATATTGTGCCAAACATTTAGAGAGAATTTTAAATCTGAATAATTGTAATTTCTATATAAAAATAGTTATCAAGGATTGATATAGATAGATAGTTTTGAAGCTTTGTATTAAAGTTTATATATTGATCACATCTATATTGGGTTCTAATAAGGTAGTGGTCTCTATTTGAGACCTAAATTAGTGAAATATATGGTATATTAGGTTCATATAATATAGAAAAGATGAATGAGAACCCACATTAGTAAAATCATAACCATCAATAAACCAATTTATGTCTTTAAAATCATAACCCTTAATAATCTTACCTTACAATAATATTTTATTCATAAGATTGACATTTTATGTGAAATGGTTTTTACGCTTTACTTATTTTGTTAAATATTAATATTACCAAATCAAATAGGATGAATATGAATTGAAAATGGATGGATTCTAAGCGCATGATAAAAGAGTATGAGGATGTGGTGAAAGTGTTCATCAAGTTTGCAAAAGATCATTCATATAACCGTTCTTAAATCCTTTGTGTTTACGCTGTTATTATTCAAGACCAGAGGAGTTGGAAGAAGACATGATCTGTCATAGAATAGATCAAAGTTATAAATATTGGACTAAGAATTAAAAAAAAATGAATGTAGCTAGTGATTGAGATAATACTGTTTTTTGGATCATCTGATATGATTACAAGTATGAAAAATGATGAATAACATATCGAAGATGTGATTACAGGTGTGAATGATGATTGAGATCGTATTGAGGAAATGACAATGATAATTGAAGATGAACTTTATGATTTTCCAAAAAAAATTCAGAAGTTAAAGAGTTGTGAAAATACACCATTGTATGCTGGTTGTACTAAATATACAACATTTTCAGCCATACTGAAGCTGTATAATTTTAAAACTAGAAATTGATGGAGTGATGCCAGTTTTATTGAACTACTTGCTCTCTTAAATGATATGATTCTAGAAGATAATGAGTTTACTTTTCAAACATATAATGCTAAATGAATTCTACATTCAATGGGTATGATCTCTAAAAGAATACATGCATGTCTAAATGACTATATACTATTTCTTAAGGTCTACAAATCACTTAAAAAATTCCCAAAGTGTGGTGTTTCTCGATACAAGAATGATGAATCAGATCTTATGAAAGTTGTAGGTTACTTTCCAATTATTCTAAGATTTAGGCGCCTATATGGAAGTGAGGAGACTATAAAAAAAATTAATGTGGAACGCAGATAAAATAAATTAATATGGGAAATCACCCAACAGACTCTCCTTAGTAGAAAATAATTGATTATGAGTATCCTCAATTTGGAAACAAGCTGATAAACCTTCATCTTGCTCTATCTACAGATGAAGTGGATCCTTTTGGTTTTCAAAGAATCACTCACATCACATGATTGATTATTCTGGTAAATTATAACTTTCTATCATGGTTATGCATGAAGAAAAAATATATTATGTTATCTCTGCTTATATCAAGACTAAAACAACCAAGTAATATTGATGTTTATTTGGCTCTATTGATCAAAGATTTGAAATTATTATGGGATTCAGGTGTTACATTTTATGATGCTTATAGAAATGAATATTTCATGTTGACATTCATGTTGTATAATACGATAAATGAATTTTCTTATTATGGAAATTTGTTAGGACATAACATTAAATGAACTCAAGGTTGTTCCATTTGTGAACAAGATACATAGTTAATTAGGTTGAAACATTCATCAAAAACTGTGTTTCTAAGACATTATAGATTTTTACCCTGATGACATAAATACTGATCTTCGATGACACCATTCAATGAGAGTTCAAAAGAACGTACAACACCATATCCACTAACAGATGATCAACTGTTTGAGAAAGTAAAAGATATAGACAACGCTTTTAGTAAACCTTTTTTTTTGAAAAACCTTACAAAAACTGATTGAAAAAAGATATTAGTTTTTTTTAATTATCATACTAGATTTTTTTGTACATCAGTTATTTTATTGATGTCATGCATTTGGAAAAAAATGTATATGATAGTATCATTAACACATTACTAAATACACCCGACACAATGAAGGATGGTATTAAGGCTTGGTTGGACATGATTGACATGAGAATATGTAAAGAGTTAGCTTTAATGAAGGGTGAAAATGGACTTTTCTTCCTCCTGTTACTTAAACTCTTTCCAAATAAGATAAATATCAGCTCTTCAACTTTTTTAATGATGTAAATGTTCCATAGAGGTATTCATCGAATATCAAGAATATCGTGTCAATGATTGATTTAAAGTTAAAAGGTTTGAAATCACATGATTGTTATGTTTTGATGCAAGATCTAATTCATGTATCTTTGCGTTACATTTTTCCCAAGAATTTACATCATAAATTAACCAAGCTCTGTTTCTTTTTCCAAGATATATGCCGTAAATTTATAGACCTGGTGAAATTTCCAATTATAGAAAAGAAAATTACTATCATATTATATGAATTGGAGATGTTCTCCCTGTTGAAATTCTTTGATATGATGGTTAACTTGGTAAGGGAGATTCAACTATGTGGTCCTATACATTATAGATGTATATACCCCATTGAATGATATATGAAGATTTTGAAAGGGTATGTGGAAAATAGAAGTTGGGCATAAGATTGTATTTTGGAGTGATATGTTGATGAAGAAGCCATTGAATTATGTACAGACTACCTATCCAGTGTTAAAAGTATTGGTATACTAAAATATCATTACACTGGGTGGGTTGTGGGTAAATAAATTTCTGGAATAGATGTTGTTATAATTACTATTATAGATTGGGAGTAGGTCCACCTTTATGTTTCTTATATTATTTTAGAGGTTTCCCCATATGTTGAAACCCATAAAGAAATTATTAGACATTTGAATCCATTAATGGCTAAAATATGGATATCAAATATACATAATCAATAGTTTATATGATGGTTTGAGATCATATTTTTAACTATTTAGTTAAAAATCTATATTCAATTTTAGAACGACTTTGATGGCTAGCCAGAGGATCAAGTGTGCATGTATTATCTTATAATGCTTCTATAATTAATGGTTATATGTTCTATACAAATAAACATGATGAACTTAGTACCATGAAAAATAGTGGAGTTGCACTTATGGATGAAGTGATGTATGCATCTGTTACCAAGTAAAGAAATTTAATTTATATGAATATTTCATACTTAGGCATCATCAAACAAATATAGGAGTTGGATTATAAAAAAACTCAAGTGCTGATTTTTCAATGCAAGTGGGTTGATAAAAGGAGTGATATTAAAATAGATGAATTGAGATTCATGAAAGTGGATTTCAGTAAGGAAGAGTATAAAGACGAACCATTTATAATGACACTATATGTAGTGAAAGTATTTTATGTTCTAGATCCCGTAAATCGGAAGTGGTCAATTGTTCTATTATTGACCAAAACCACCAAAGGGTCAGATATCAATTCAACTGAGGATGACTTTTTCATTGGGACATTGTAATCATTTCGTAGTGGTACTAATGTGGATGAAGTCTTGTATGTCAGAGGAGACCACAATGAAGAGATTTAGATACTCTATAGAGGGGTAAAATCCCTTAAACCTTTAAAAAAAGAGAGTTTAATAACCAGGTTATATATTTTTTGTAATATACATTGTGTTACATCATATTATTATTCGTTTAGTACTTTATTTACATGATCTAAATTATATTTTCAACCACTTATATAGATAATGAATTTTGTATGCCAATTCTCTCAATCCCGAGGAAGAACAAGTTTCTCAAAATGTTGGTGCTTCCAATGCAGAGGAACAATAACCTTCTGCACATGACAATGCTACCAATCTAGTGGAAAAATATATTAACAATTTTGAATCCAAGGAAATGGTAGACGGTGAACAACTGGTGTCTCATAAAAAGTAAGATCTCCACAGTGTGACAATGTTAGAAAAAACTATTAAGGTGAGAAAAAAAGACATAAAATTTGAGGGTGGATGGAATGCACATGGCTAGCCTATTAACCCCCAAAATGCCATGTTCAGTAGTTACATTAGGCACACCACTCACATGTGCATGCCAATTGATGCAGATTCATGGATCAATGTTGTGCCTAAACTTAAGACGATGATTTGGGAAGATATTAGGGTAAAATTATGATATACTTTATTTTACTAAAAAACAAAATATTGAAATGTTGACTTACTCTTCATTATCCCTTAGAGTGAATTTATAGTAGATGACTCCTGAATGAAATTTGTATTAATTCTCACTAGAAAGGCTCACAGAGGCTTTCAAAAAATTCTTATAAATTTTCATCTTAAAGATGATGAAGGTAACATTTACCTACACTTGCCACAGATGTATGCACACCTGATAAACCAACAAGCATGTGATGCATTTATTGGTCATCATGAGGAGACATCTTTTCAGATACGCTGTCACTGGTAATAGATTTCTTGATAATACTTGTATTAATCAATTTGATTAAGAATTATTAATTTATGAAATAGAAATTGAGTGCTGAAAATAAGCAATGGGAAACAAAACCAATGTACCCCTATAGTAAAGTAAGGATGAGGTATGCTTCACTTGAAAAAAATTGGTATGTATTTTAAGTCTATCATAATAATTTTATGTGATATGAAACAACAACATAATTATGTTCCTCTGTTTATATGCAGATTGATGAATCGAAATCCAATGCCACTTCTATCCCATGTCATGTGCTATGGAATGAGGCATGTGTAAATAAATAAGGGATACTAATAGATGAAAACATGCAAAAAGTGTGAGAATCATGTGTAAGTATGACATAATAAAAATTTATTTTGTTTTAAATCAACATTACACAATAATGATAACTTATTTTCCTATATTTTTTATCGAACTTAGACAAAATAATCATCATCAACTGTACCTGATGAACAACTACTTTCTATGGCCTTGAAGTGGCTAGAAAATTATGGCCGCGTTAGAGGTGCAGGTTTTGGGGTGTCACCCCAAACATATTTTGAGAAAAGAAATGAACAAGGGGATAAAGATAATAAAATGGAAGAGTTGAAGGCATGATTAGCTTCTCTATAAGAAAAATTTAATTAGAAGTCAGAGTTATTAGAAAATGCTATGGGAATGAATCAAAAAGAAGAAAAAACACAAGAACAACCATGATGCGAAGACCCCCCACCCCCACCATCTTTCAGGTGATCCATTCCCCTCAAAGTGATATCTTAAAAGAGGTAATCAATCTTGTCAAAATTGTTTCTGTGAAATTTGAATTAGGCAGACACTGATATCTTTCTTGTACTGATATTCTATAGGATGAAAATGATTGTGATTTATATCTATCAATACCCACCCATCGCCTTTTTGTGAGGGGTATCATGTAAAATATCCAAGGTGATATTTCAAACAATTGACAACTTATAAGAGGTCATGTGAGAGTGGTGATTAATGTAGCTCAAGAGATGAGCATTGAGCTACCTATTCCACATGATGATGTAGATATTCATAAGTTCGATCAAGCTATTAGAACATTCATAGCATGACCATTAGATATTGTAAAAAAAACATTTCGATAAGGAGGTATTCATTTCCAATTTATTTTTCATGCAAAAAAATTAATAATTAATGAAAAAAGGTCTGAACTGATGAATGTTATTATAGAAGGACAAAGGGAAGGAGTGAAATGGAAGTTCAAACCAAAATTATCTAAAGGATCAACCAACCAATTGAATAGATATTCAAAAATCACCTTTAATCCACCCATTCAACTCCCTCATTTACTAACATTAAAGGATCATGCAGATACAACATTAGAAAATGGTGTTATAACCACAATTGATTGTGCAAAACAAATGTATGGAGAGGCTATTACAGACTATATTGGTCTTGAGAATGTAAATAAAATCCTCACGCATGAATGTTTAAGAGTATCGTTTGTAAAGGTATACATGAAGTGTGTTTTCATGATTTGTGTGTCCAATAGATAATCTACTATATTAATTATGCCTGAATACTAATATTTTTTGTAGGAATATATATGAATACCATTTGAAGGGAAAACCCTATGAATAGAAATTTGGACTCATTAGTCCTCACATCACTTCTACATAAGAATTAAAATTGGAACTAAATCAAATTGAATTAATAGAGGACAAACTCGCCACAATGTTTGAAAGAAAAATTATAGACGAAACTCGCCACAATGTTTAATCATCCTCCCCTCAATCTGATGCACGATGTGACCAGTTTGACTCCAAGTGTGTCTTTTTATTTAAAATTCACATTTTAGTAAAAAAGACAAGTGATATACTCAAAACAAATCAAACACATTCATATTATTTTGATACTTTAGGAAAATGATCTATAAGTCATTTTTGACAAGTAAAAACCATCCACACCTCAATCCAACACACGGTGTGTCCGGTATGACTCAAAGTGCATGTTTTCAATTTAAAATTGGTATTTTAGTTAAAAACACCTATAACATACTCAAAACCAAGAAAGTGAATCCATATTCTTTTGATACTTTAGAAAAATTATTAATAAATCATTTTTGATGGGTAGAAATCAGTCACACCTCAATCCAATACATGATGTGCTTGGTATGACTCAAAGTCTCCGTTATCAGTTTAAAATTGACAATTTAGTTCAAAACATGTGCCACTTACTAAAAACCAAGTTAACATGCTCGTATTGTCTTGATAATTTAGGAAAATGATTAATAATTATTTTTGTGACATGTATGAATTAGTCTCATATTAAAGTGACACATGATGTGATTGGTATGACTCAAAGTACATGTTTTTGTTTAAAATGACATTTTAGTAAAAAAAAATTAACACTCAAAATAGAGAAAATGCATTAGGATTGTTTTGATACTTTAATAAAATGATTCATAAGTCATTTTTGATGTGTAAGAATCAGCCACACCTCAATCCGATGCATGATGTGATCGGTAAGACTCTAAGTGCGTCATTTTATTTAAAATTGTCATTTTAGTAAAAAAGGAAAGTGACATACTGAAAATGAAGAAAACAAATTCATATTTTTTATACTTTAGTACAATAATCCATAAATTATTTTTAACGTGTAGGAATCAGATACACCTCAATCTAATACACGATGTACCCGGTATGACTCAAAGTGTCCATTATCAGTTTAAAATTGACTTTTTAGTTCAACATGTGTGTCACTCACTAAAAACCGAGAAAATTAACTCAGATTGTCATGATAATTTAGGAAAAAGATTAATAAGTCATTTGTGATGTGTATGAATCAGTATCATGTCAAACCAATATATGATGTGACTAGTATGACTCAAAGTGTATATTTTTAGTTTAAAATGACATTTTTTGTAAAACACAAGTGACATACTCAAAACTAAGAAAAACTCTTGGATTGTTTTGATACTTTAGGAAAATGATCTATACATCATTTTTGATATATAGGAATCAACCACACCTTAATCTGATTTATGGTGTGACTGGAATGACTCCAAGTGTGTCTTTTTATTTAAAATCAATATTTTAGTAAAAAAATCAAGTGACATACTCAAAATGAAGCAAAAAAATTCATATTGTTTTGATACTTTAGAAAAATGATCTATAATCTATTTTTGATGTATAGAAATTAGCCATACCTCAATCCAACACATGGTGTGTCTAGTATGATTCAAAGTGCATGTTTTCAGTTTAAAATTGACATTTTAGTTGAAAACACATGCCACGTACTCAAAACTGAGAAAATGTATTAATATTATTTTGATACTTTAGGAAAAAATACATAAGTCTTTTGTGATGTGTAGGAATTATACACACCTTAATTTGATGCACAATGTTCTTGATATGAATCAAAGTTTCCATTACTAGTTTAAAATTGACAATTTAATTCAAAATACGTGTCACTCACTAAAAATTGAGGAAACATGCTGTGACTGTCTTGATAATTTAGGAAAACAATTCATAAGTCATTTTTGATGTGTAGGAATTAGTCTCACATCAAACTAACGCATGATGTGACTGGTACGACTCAAAGTGCGTGTTTTTAGTTTTAAAATGTCATTTTAGTAAAAAACACAACTGACATACTCAAAATTGATAAAACGCCTTTGGATTGTTTTGATACTTTAGGAAAATGATCTTTAAGTCATTTGTGATGTATAATAATTAAACTATCATGAACCAACCTAGATACCCTAGTACCTTGATAACCGAGCCGACCCCGACATAGTTCGAAGGGCGTTCACGATCCCCATGGGTTGGTGGCTAGAAACTGACATCATACAATACAAACATGAAAATGAATTTTCCTCAAACGTAGTAGAAGAAACATATACATATAAATATTCTAAAAAAACTTCAAAAGGAGATAGTACCAGAAACCAAATAGGTATATCAAAACCCAATAGTACATCATAAAAGTACTAGAAAATAGACAAAATAACCCAACACCCCAAAGGACATGCCACTCCAAGCTCCAAGGAGTTAAGAATAACCGCCAACTTTAAGAGGTGCTTTCCATTTTCTCAGACTTAGTAGTAGAAAATCTATAAACTCCTAAAGGAAAAGGTATGGTGTGAGCTAAAAATCCTAATAGAGTCTCACCAAATGTTCCATAATAAGATGCCATAATAAAAATAAATAAAATCATGTTTTCAATTTTAAACAAAATTGGTATGGAAGTCCATTTTCATATTTAAAACAAAACATGATTTTCATTTTAAAACATGGAAAACATTTCAAACATGGATTAAATAAACACTTTATATAAAATAGTTTATATAAATCATTAGGCATGAGAAAAAATAAGTTTCACAAATAATTACATATATAATCAACACATTCACAATAAGCAACACACTCATCTTCTATGAGGTATAATAGTTTCTAGTTATTATATCCCCACACACTCATATATGTGATCATGGAAATGTGCACACACATCCCTTGGGATTAGGATGAATAGGAACCGTCAACATCCCACTGGGGATAAGATCCACCGAACTAGGTTTTAGTTAGAGTTATAAAGCTTCAATCCATTGCTAGGTCAATACCATCCTAGCATGTTTATCACAAATAACTTGCTACCCAGGCTCACATGTTCTCAACCAATCAATCAACAATGGACAAATAATTTCAAAACATTTCCAAATTCAATTTCCCCATTTCCAATTTCAATATGTCATTTTAGTTTCAAAAACCAAAACAGAGGTTTTTCATCATTTCATGCCTTTTCAAACCAAAACCAATAATAGGGTTTTATCATTTAATTTTAATCCATTTTATAAAATAAATCCATTCTCAAATTAATTGAAAAATTCTATCAATTTCAAATTTACAGCCCAACTTCCCATTTTAATGGAATTGGGTGTTTTTCTCAAAATCCATACCATATCAATTTTAATTCCGATTCGCATCAAATTGGGTTTTCAAAATTCAATTGAAATAAATTTCAAACACAATCAAATCAAGGTTTAATCAATTGGAAAAACTTTAATGGAACCACATACCTTTTTCATGGAATCACAACACCTACAATGGGGCTCACCAATGAAAAACGAAGGTGCAGAAGATCTAGGAACTCAACTTATAAACAAGATTAAACAACATGGAGTTTAGATCCATCAATACCAAAATGATATATTAAACTACAATGAGGGAAATAGAAAGAGATAGAGAAATATGGAGATTGCTTACCTGAAGAGACGTACCATAACCGCAACAATGACCAATCATTGAATGAAACAATCTGGAAGGGTTGGAGGCTCCAAAATTGACTAGGGATGGCTCTAGGTTGAGAGAAAGGAAATCTGGAGGAATGAGAATAAGATTTTTAGTTGAAACGACTGCTTAAAGTCCACACTTGGGATTTTTCATAGTGTGTAACCCAGTTACAGTCGAGTCCCATATACATCAAAAAATTCATCACCTTTTTATTAAAATTGGTTTTTTAAATATTTACATAGTGTGTATACTATACAAGATGTGTAACCTTTAATGCAATGTACTCATTTCAAAGCAACTTCCAAGTAATGATTACAGGTCATGTAACACCATTACAAGGTGTGTAAATCCCCAGCAGATTTCAAAAACTGTTGGTTTCATGCTAAAAATTCAAAAAAATACTCAACTTCACCATTACAGGTATCCTCCCAATTTTTTCTTAGCCCTACTCAACCAATGAAAATGGAAAAACAAGATCAGGGTTAGAACATACCTTTAAAAAAGGTAATATGATGTTACAACGTCCCCATGATAAATCTTTTTATCCCCAGAACAACTATTAAGAAGCTCCCATATCGAAAAGGTGAGACCACTTCTCTCTCATCAGTGCCTAATGCTCTCAAGTCTCATGAGAATTAGAAGTATGCTGCCATAGAACACGAACCAAATGTATCATCCTCCCATGATGTACCTTGGTCTCAGAATCAACTATCATGACTAGATGTTCAGTCACGAATAAATCAGACTCAACATCAAGATCACACCAGCTCAAAACATAAGATAAATTAGACATATACTTTCACAACTGAAATACATGTAAAGTGTTATGTATCAACGTTAATTATGGCATAAGTGATAACCATTAATACACTTTACCCAATAGTTTGAAAACCTCAAAAGGTCCCACAAAATGAGGAGAAATCTTTCCTTTCCTCCCAAGCTGTTGATGACCCAAACGAGCTAAAACTTTTAGGAACACTTAATCACTAATAGAAAATTCCAACGGTATGAACTGACGATCAACATAAGATTTATACTGGATTTGTGTCATCAACAACCTCTGATGAATCAACTAAATATTTGCTGCCATCTCTTGAAGCAAGCTCAGTTCAACCAAGGAATTTTCACCGATCTCCGACCAACACAACAAAGATTTACAAGGTGAGCCATACAAGGCCTCAAAATGATCCATTCTAATTGTGGAATGGTAACTATTATTATAAGAAAACTCAACTAGTCCCAAACGGTCATCCTAAGCTCCATCAACATTGAGGATGTTGGCATGAAGCATATCATCAAGAATCTGTATAGCTTTCTCTATCCGTCCATCTATTTGCGGATGGGATGGTATGTCATACTCAAATGAACCTAAGATCCCAGTGCCTCCTGAAGGACTCTCCAAAAACAAGAAGTAAAATAGGGTTCTCAATCAGAGACTATAGTAGATGTAACTCTATGTAAACAAATAACCTCTTTCACATAGATATTTTCCTGCTCCTCAACTTTGATCACATCAGGAATGTGTATAAATTGATTCGATTTGGTCAGCCTATCGATCATAACCCATATCAAATTCTTCTTTCTCTAAGTATGCAAAAACCTGACCAAAAAATCCATTGAGATCTCATCCCACTTCCAATTCGGTAATGGAAGTGGTTGTAGTAAGCCCAAAGGTCTTTGGTTCCTCGCTTTGACTTGTTGGAAAGTACAACAATGAGAGACAAAACCATTAATTCCCCATCTCATACTCAGACACCAGAATCACCACCGCATGTCATAAAACATCTTTTTGGTTCCTGGGTGCACTTCCCACTGGGAATTATGGAAATCCCCCAACACCTTTCGTCATAGGAAAAAGTACAATGTACCAGTTTCGGAAACATAGGATACCCTCTGTGGAGAACAACCACTCAATAATAGTCTCCACCATAAATAGATCTCATAATGCCACATAATTCATTATCAAGATTTTGATCCTAAATAATCATCTCAAGAAGAGTGGAGGTCAACTGAACACTGGCCAAAACAACCTCATCCCCTGTTTCCCAAACTCTAATATGAAACTGTGCAAAAAGAGCCATCAAATTCCACTCTTTTGACGATTCTTTCACAGCCTAGGTTGGAAGTTTTTTGCTCAAGGTATCAGCGGAGACATTCCATTTCCTCTAGGTATTGACAATATTGAAATCAAAGGATTGCAGGCACTCCACCCAATGCCTCTGGAGAAGATTCAAATCTTTTTGAGAGAAGATATAACTCAAGCTCTTGGGCCTGAAAAACACATTTAACCTTTCTCCCAAAAGGTAATGCCACTAACTCTTAAGAACATGCATCATAACTGCAAGTTCAAGGTCACATTTTGAATAATTCTACTCATGTGGCCTAAGCTGTTGAGATCCATATGTGATGACATGATCACCTTGCATGAGAACGCATCCCAAACCCAAATCTAATGTGTCATGAAAAACCACATAGCCCTTCTCGACCTCTAGAAGAGTCAACACTAGCACAAAAGTCAAAAGATGTTTCAACTCAACAAAAGAACTTTCATATTTCTCATCCCAAGAAAACTTCACTGCCTTCTAAGTTAGAGCGGTCATCGGAGAAGCTAAATTTAATAAATCCTTTATGAACCAGTGATAATATATCCCACTAAACCAAAGAAGATTTGAATCTTGAAAATATTACGCGGTTGATCCCATGTCATAATAGTTTTCACCTTCTCAGGATCAAATGAGATACCATGTTATGAGACAACGTGTCCCAATAAATTAACTTCCCGAATCTAGAAATTACATTTCGATAGCTTGGAATAAATTCAGTGATTTCTCAATTATTCCATAAATGCTCTCAGATGATGCACATGATCCTCCTCAAACTTTGAGTTAAATAGAATTTCATCCACAATGACAACCAAAAACATATCAAGATACTCATGGAAAATCCTATTCATCAAATCCATAAATAATGCAGGGGAATTGGTTAGAACAAATGACATGAAAAGACACTCATAATGGATATACCTGCTCCAGAAGAAGGTTTTATGAATTTCATATTCTTTTATTCTCAAGTGGTGATAAACAGATCGAAGATCAATCTTTGAGAACCAATTCTATCCTTTTAACTATTCAAACAGATCATAAATCCATGGAAAATGATACTTATTTTTTTATTATGACTCAATTGAGCCTCCAGTAATCAACCCATAAGAAAAGTGTTCCATCATATTTCTTAGCAAGGAGAAAAGGGGCCTCCCAAGGTGATAAACTTAGGCGTATAAATCCTTTCTCTAAAATATCACCCAACCAAGTCTTCAAATCTTTCATTTCAGTTAGTTTCATATGGTATAAAGGAATAGACACTGATTAAGTACTTGGAACTAAATTGTCACGACCCGTCCAAGTAGGTCCCGCACCGTGACTCCTCAAGCCCACCTTCAATAGGTCAGGGGCTGATTACTAGCACCGAGTAGACATATCGATAAAATGGGAGGCATTGCCTAAGAACCTGTACACACACACATCTCAAATCCCACAAATGATGAAATGTAAAAACCACTATAGAATAAAAATGCATGCATACAACTAAACCCAACCAATAGAGTACGACGGAAAGTAAAGTACTTAAAGTAAACTGGGCCAGAATACAAGCTCACCAAAAACAAGAGTCTGAAAACTGCAAAGTCCAACCTGTAAACACAAAAGTTACTGGGACTACTACTCGTAACCGAAGGAACGCCTCAGCCTGTAGGGAACTCAGAAAGCTCGGTCCTATCCCAGTCCGCCCTGGACTCTGTCAAAAGTTTGCTCATCTTCACAAGACACGACACGTGCGGGCAGAGCCCGTGCAGGGTTGAGTATAACAATACTCAGTAGAGGACCCCGAAAAACATAAAGCAATACACAAAGAAAAGGCACAATCAGCTCTACACAGTATATGTCTACTGAACATATAACAGGAGAAAACAATCCAGATATACCCAAAACTCAGACCCGAGTTCTAGAAACAAGTCACACAACCGCATACCCCCGCTAGGGATTCAGTTCGAAGGTTCCACGAAGCACTCGTTCCAGGAGAACACACTCCAGGAGTCTGGTAATTCTGATGACGTTCGTCCGAGAAGTACTGTTCGTCGGGAAATGTTACGAGAGGTAGATACACTCATTACAGGAGAACACACTACTGAGTGGGGAAGATCACGATAGATAAATGCACTCATGACGAGAGACACATCCCTGAGTGGGAAAGATCACAATACACATATGAGGGTCACTACCAGGGCCATGGCGGATACCGCGACTCATCTGGATTCACCAGCTAGGTAGAGGATCAACGCCTGGTAGAGTTGGTCACGTTGATGTCTGACTCTACCTAGGGTCAGGAAAGGGTAAAGGATCTCGCTCCGGGCCTCTCGAAGGGATGCCGACTCTATCACAGAAAGTCCTGCTGAATGGATCATACTCCTATATAAGGAAACAATGCCTGACCTTCAGGGGAACGATAAGAAGGGGCACTAACCTAAACAAAACATGTCCAAGATACAGTGGACAAGAGGATCATGCCATTTTCCAAAAAGTACACAGCATGTAGAAAAGTTACACGCCATGTCGTTTGACCCTGGGTACTGCCCGTGTACAACAACCCATGTCGTAAGGCTGGTTGTGTAGAAAAAGTGAGTACATGGCGTGTAGTACGGTGTACACGTTGTGTCCGAGTGACAGGGGTCGGCTATGTGTACGCTGACCATGTGCCCGTACATGACCTCAATCCATGTGTGCCAACTCGTGTATTGGGTACACGGGGTGCCCGGCGTTACTGGCCTCGCCTGGCCG
Source organism: Viscum album (assembly GCA_963277665.1). NCBI lineage: Eukaryota > Viridiplantae > Streptophyta > Magnoliopsida > Santalales > Viscaceae > Viscum > Viscum album. The sequence continues at coordinate 748,440,126 of OY728132.1, read as the reverse complement.
TGTGATGGAGTACACGGTCGTTTAATCCATCCCGTGTCCGTGTATCCCCTGGATACACACCGAGTCCTGCGTAGCCGCCTCTTCCATGCTACGTAGAGAGTACACGCCGTGTTCCGAAGCCGTGTAGCCCATCCCATGTCCGTGTACTTTCCAAAATACACGCCGAGCTTCGGGGAAATTCCAACACACCGTGTGACCAGGGTCACACACCATGTGATTCCTCTCTAACCCTCGAAACCCTAGCTGCCGCTGCTGGTACTACACGGTGTGTTCTTCGGAAGTACACGCCGTGTATTCTGGAAATTTCCAGAATCGCGGGCTTCCGCCACCGCGCCTTTTGTGGTGCCCCGTTCATCGATCCAACTGTTCGTTCACCACAAAACTTCAGAAACCAGGTCTCCCGATGCCCCGAGGTTGTCTCTGTTGTTTTTAGGCCTCCGATTAGCTCTGAAAACACGTTTTGATACACCTGCATGAAGAACGGACGAAGAACGATCTCTCCCGATCTCGTCCGATTCGTCATCCGCTATCATCGTCGCACCTCCTCTAGGCCGTCGTGACGTCGAATATTCAATTTGGGATTGTTGCATCGCAAAAGGGACGTGCAACAATTCGTTGTTCATTGCCCCATGAAGAATGCGAAGAACGCGCAAGATAAAAAAGAGGGAGGAAATCCAGAAAAGAAATTAAGGAACGAACCTCTTCCATCATTCTTCACAGCGTTGATCCGCTCCTGTTAGTAGGATCAAACAGAGCAAGATCAAAATAATAAACAATAGTCATGGATTAATCCCCAAAAACATCCCAATAAAACCCTCCCGCAAGAACGTACGAACCCGCAGATCAACATGTTCGTGGTTGATCTGCGTTCGTCATTTAAATTAAAAAATGGGGAAAGAAGAATCAAAATAACAACCCCTACCTCAAAAGGGATCAATCGATGATGAAGAGGTCGTGCTGCCATCGTCGTCAAAATCCTTCAACTTGTTGGTGCAATGATTTTCAACTTTGATTCGTCGTCATTCGTCGCCAAGAGTTTTCTCCAAGGCTCCACGGTTTCTCCAGAGTTTTCACTCATTTTTCCGTCAACGGCCATCGTTCGATTAACCCATTAAAAAGGGGGAGCGTGTTTTGAAATTTCGTTATGTTGCGGCATTAATGAGTCAGCGTTGCTGTTTTTTAGAGTCATTATGACATGACATTAAATAAGGAAACAACTGCCCCGTCGCTGCGCTGGAGAGGATGTTTCCAATTAAAATAAAATAAACTCGGCTAATTTATTTTATTTTATTTTACTAAAAACGTCCGAAAAATATCTTTTTCCCTCAACCAGCGCTAGTCGAGGTTAAACCCGTTCTTAGGTAAAGTTGTCATCCCGAACGCAACGGTGCCCTCATATTTTTAATCCGGGCATCCATTTGGAAACTGCCATAACTGCGCACAAGTGCTGACTTACTTAACTTAAAAAAAGTTTGAACCACCATTCCGGGATCACTGAGCCTCAGAATGATGTGTCGTCTCTGCGCCTGGTCTCGTAATAATTCCATATAATATTTAAAAATAATACACGGAAAATCTGAGACATTACATTTTCCCCACCTTGGGTCTTTGCATCCCCGAAAAGCCAAAACAAAACTACTCAAAAAGATGAGGGTACTGGGCACAAATTTGAGCCTCCCGCTCCCACATGATCTCTTGAAGATTCCCGTGCTGCCAACCAATGTGTACCAAGGGAATCAATCGCCCACGAAGGATCCTCTCTTGCCGATCCTCGATCTCCACCGGGTACTCAGCAAAGGTCACTCTATCCTCGATGTCCAGCTCACCCTAGTTGATGACGTGTGATGGGTCATGCATGTACCTCCTCAGCTGTGACATGTAGAAGACATCATGCACCCGATGCAACTGCAATGGTAAAGTTAGGTGGTACGCCACCTCGCCAACTCTGCGTAGTATCTGAAAATGCCCGATGAACCCATGAATGCTGAATCTCCGGGGTCGGTCCAGCAAAGCAGTGACCAGAAGGGTCTCCCATATAAATCCTAGAAAGGTGCCATACCAACGGTGGAGTGGTAGCAATTATTGTACGCAAACTCCACCAGTGGTTGGTGGTCCTCCCAATTGCAACCAAAGTCCAAGATACATGCCCGCAACATATCCTCCAGAACCTGAATGGTCCTCTCTGTCTGACCATCAGTCTGGGGATGGAATGCCGTGCTCAAGCGTAGATGAGTCCCAAAGGCCTCCTGCAATCCCTTCCACAACTGGGATGTAAAGCAGGTGTCTCGGTCCGAGACTATCGTCAAAGGGATGCCATGAAGACGAACTATCTCCTACATGTAGAGGTGTCCCAAGCTCTCTATAGAACTCTTCTTCCTGATAGCTAGAAAGCGGGTCAACTTGGTGAGTCAGTCAACGATCACCCAGATCGAATCATACCCCTTGGACGTACGTGGTAAGCCTGTCACGAATTCCATCGATATTCCATCCCACTTCCAGGGGGTGAGCTAATCCCACTAGAACCTGGTGCTCAGCCTTCACCTGTTGGCATGTGAGGCATCGAGAGATGAACTCTGCTACTGCGTTCTTCATGCCTGACCACCAGAACTGTCGTTGGAGATCCTGGTACAGCTTTGCCACTCCAGGATGTACCGCCAAGGGGGATGTATGAAACTCCCCCAGGACCTCCTCCTACAATGCTACTGGTAAAATAGTGTATCCTATGAAAAGAATCACGTGCTCCACACCTTGCGAATATCCATCAGGAGCATGTCCTGTGGATAACTGAGCACGTAAAGCCTTACAGTCGACATCCCCAAGCTCTGCTTCCCTAACTCATTGTAAGAGTGTAGGGGTGACAGTCATCGACTGTAGGTAAGCTGCATCCTCCCCATCCACGAAGGATAACTGCAATGCGGCTAACTACTCTGTCGCCTCACTCAACAGCTGTGAGCTCGACCTTCTGTTAAGATCATCCGCAACCTTGTTCCGCTTCTCCAGAGTATATATGATCTTGAAATCATAGTTCTGTAGGAACTCTAGCCAATGCCTCTGCCTAAGATTTAGATCCTTCTGTGAGAAGATGTACTTGAGGCTCTTGTGGTCAGAGTAGACGATGAACCGCTTTCCCATAAGGTAGTGTCACCACATCTTCAATGCGAAGACTACTGCATCCAACTCGAGATCATGGTTTGCATAGTTCTTCTCATGTGGCCTAAGCTGGCGCGAACCATAAGCAATCACTGCCTGCCTCTACATCAGGACACAACCAAACCTGGTCCCTGATGCGTCGCAGAAAACTATGTACTCAACACCCTCATCTGACAATCTCAAGATTGGGGCGCTCGTCAAACTCTATCTCAACTGCTCGAAAGCCTGCTGGCACTTCTCCGTCCGCATGAAAGGTTTCCCCTTCTTGGTCAAGGATGTCATCGGTGCTGATATTCGGGAGAAATCAGGAATGAACCTCTGGTAATATCCTGCCAATCCAAGGAAGCTTCACAGCTCCGTCACGCTCCGAGGTGGCTCTCATGCTAACACTACCTACACCTTGGCTGGGTCCACAGCTACTCCATCTGCTGAGATGACATGTCCCAGAAAGTGGACCTCCTGAATCCAGAACTGGCACTTCGAGAGCTTCCCATAAAGCTGGTGATCTTGGAGTATATCTAGAACTATTCGTAGGTGTCTCACATGCTCCTCCTCTAACACTGAGTACACAAGGATGTCATCGATGAAGACCACTACGAACCGGTCCAGGTACGATTGGAAGATCCGGTTCATCAGTCCCATGAACACTGCAGGGGCGTTTTTCACGCTGAAAGACATCACCAAGTACTCATAGTGACTGTAGCGGCATCTGAAGGTCGTCTTTAGTATGTCCTCATCCCGTACTCATAACTAGTGATAACCTAATCGAAGGTCAACATTTGAGAACCACTGTTCCCCTCTCAGCTGATCGAAGAGGTCGTTGATTCTTAGCAGTGGATACTTGTTCTTCACCCTTACCTGATTCAGGTGCCGGTAATCCACGCACAACCTCAAACTTCCGTCTGCCTTCTTGAAAAACAAGATTGGGACCGCCCAAGGTGAAACGCTGGGTCTCATGAAACCCTTGCTCTGCAAATTCTCCAACTGCACCCTCAGCCCACGAAGGTCTGTGAGAGCCATCCAATATGCTGGTGAGGAAATCGGTGTTGTCCCAGGGTGTAAGTCGATGCAGAAGTCGATTTCCCGGTGGGGAGGTAATCTTGTAACATCTTTGGGAAAGACGTCCTCATACTCCACCACTACTGCTGGGAACTGAGAGCCCACAACATCTACTGCTCCAAGGGTAAGGCTAGCTATCTCATGAGTGATCGGCTGCACCTCCTATGCATGAGCCCATTCTGTGATGCCTGGGTCTCCTTTTCTCCGACAAAGGAAAACCTCATCCCATCACGGCGGACACACCACACTCTTTTCCTAAAACAGTCAATCTGGGCTTGGACTGAAGATAACCAATCCATACCTAGAATGACGTCGCAAGGCATTGACGATACCACCAAGAGGTTCCAACAAAAACTCTAGCCTCCAAGGGTAATATCACACTGTCTACAAGGGTGTGTGATCGTCGAGTCTTCTCCCGCAGGTGTCTCCAAGTGTAAGGATCGAGTCAACAGTTCTACCAGAATCTCAAGGTTTTGCACAAGACATGTGGCTATGAAGGAATGACTGGAACCTATGTCTATAAGTACGGCAGATAAGGTAGAGAAGACACATATCATACCTCATATTATCCCTGGAGCCCCTGGGTCGTACGCCTCGACTACATGCAGCTGTCCCCTCTCCTATCCCCCAGCTCCCTGAGCCTGGTGAGGACCTCATGGGGGTGGTGGTGGAAGTAAGTCAAAACGTTTGCCACCACCTGTAGCTCTCCCTGCTCCTCTGCCACGTCCTCCGCCTGACGGGTCTGTCTGCTTCACTCTCTATATCTGCCTCGGTGGTCTATCCACTGCTTCCCTATCAGCAGATTGACGGGTCAGACAATCTCTAGCGTGATGTCCCCTACCATTGCACGCATAACACCACTTCTCCCTAGGATGAATGGATCCAGCCTGAGAGCCCTGGACTATCGATCCACTATCTTGGGTCCTCCTCTGACGTCTCTCACGTCCTGATCCCTACGTCCGACGTCAGCTCCCTACTGCCGAGGTCTCCTGACCTGTCTGCCTGCTATCGACTGTCGTCAGCTGTCTCTGCTCCACCAAGAAGCTCTCGATCACCAAGGCCCACTCAAGAACTCCAACATAAGTCAAAATTAATAGAGGCACGACACTATCTTGGATGTCTCGTCGCATACCTCGCTCGAAGGTCCGAGATCTGAAGTACTTATCCCTAACCATATCCATCGAGTACCGGGTGAGGTTGGTGAACCTCGATGAATAGTCAGCTACCGTCAAACTGCCCTGCTGGAGCTGAAGAAGCTCCTGGATGCGCACATATCTTAGTGTAACCAGAAAGAAATCCTCCCTGAAGAGTCGTTCAAACTACGTCCATGAAATAGTCTCCTCATCGTGAGTCTGTGTGGTCAGACTCCACCATCGTCCTGCCGAACCCTGAAGAAGGTTCACTCCTAGGATCACCATCTGGTCTGCTGGTGTCCTCACTAGATGGAAAAATCTGGTCACCGCCTCAATCCATTCCTCATCCGCATGAGGGTCGGGTTCGCCTTGAAACCTGAGGGGTCTTTGTCTCTAGAACTCATGGAGCGCACTAAGCCTGTGCTCCTCATCGGTCAGTACTGCATGTACCACAGGCTGCTCCACTAGTGGTGGTACAGCAGGTGCACCACCTGGTGGCAATGCCTGGGGAGCTGGTCCTTAAATCGAATCCTCATCACTGAGGGGGTCATTCTCATGATCGCGCTGCTAAATCCTAGCGGGTATGCGTCGCAGAGACATCCTGTAAAGAAAAAAGATGTACCATGAGTATATCTGGATAGCTGACTCGAAAGACATGGAAAACACAACCCATTCTTATATGATGCATGTACCTTTCTTTCATTCCCCCTACAACCAATATTTTCATGTACCGAGTCAAAAAGCAGGTTATCAGAGTCCTGGTGTATGGATACGTCGGCCGCCGCACCAACACTGGAGTCTCTGGCCTGAAATCCAAGCTCAGAACACTTAACACTGTTTCCCCAAACCAATCTTACAGACTCTTGGTCCTAGGGTAGAACCGACCGCCTCTGATACCACTCTGTCACTACCCGTCCCAATGGGGCCCGCGCCGTGACTCCCCAAGCCCACCTCCAATAGGCCAAGGGTTGGTGACTAACACCGAGTAGGCATATCGCTAAAATGGGAGGCATTGCCTAAGAACCTATACACACACACAAATCTCAAAGCCCACAAATACTGAAATGTAAAAACCACTAAGGAACAAAAATGCATGCATACAACTAAACCCAACCAACATAGTACGACAGAAAGTAAAGTATTGAAAGTAAACTGGGCTAGAATACAAGCCCACCAAAAACAGGAGTCTGAAAACTGCAAATTCCAACCAGTAAAAACAAGAGGTATTGGGACTGATGCTCATATCCGAAGGAACACCTCGGCCTGTAGGGAACTCAGAAAGCTCGGTCATGTCCCGGTCCACCCTGGACTCTTTCAAAAGGATGATCTTCTGCACAAGACACGACACATGTGGGAAAAGCCCGTGCATGGGTGAGTATAACAATACTCAGTAGAGGACCCTGAAAAACTCAAAGAAATACACAAAGAAAAGGCATAGTCATCTCTACACAGTATATGTCTACTGAACATATAACCGGAGAAAACAATCCAGATATACCCAAAACATAGACTTGAGGTCTAGAAACAAGTCACACAACCGCATACCCCCTATAGGGATTCAGTTCGAAGGTTCCATGAAGCACTCATTCCGGGAGAACATACTCCATGAGTATTGTAGTTCTGATGATGTCCGTCCGAGAAGTACTATTTTTCAGGAAACGTTACGAGAGGTAGATACACTCATTACGGGAGAACACACTCTTGAGTGGGGAAGATCACAATAGATAGATGCAATCATTACGGGAGACACACTCCTGAGTGAGAAAGATCATGATACACAGATAAGGATCACTGTCAGGGCCATGGTGGATACCGCAACTCATCCAGATTCACCAGCTATGTAGAGGATCAACGCCCGGTAGAGTTGGTCACGTCGATACCTGACTCTACCTAGGGTCAGGAAAGGATATATGATCTCACTTCGGGCCTCTCGAAAGGGATTCCGACTCTATCATAGAAAGTACTGCTGAAGGGATCATACTCTTGTAGAAGGAAACGATGCCTAACCTTCTGGGGAATGAGAATAAGGGGTGCTAACCCAAACGAAACATGTCCAAGATACGGTGGACAAGAGGACCATGCCATTTTCCAAATTGTACACGACGTGTAGAAAAGTTACACGCCATGTCATCTGACCCCGGGTACTACCCGTGTACAACGACCTGTGTTGTAAGGCTGGTCATGTAGAAAAAGTGAGTACACAACGTGTAGTATGGTGTACACACCGTGTCTGAGTGACTGGGGCCGAATCCGTGTACGCTATCCATGTGCCCATACACAGCCTCAACCCATGTGTGCCAACCCGTGTATTGGGTACATGGGGTGCCCTGCGTTACTGGCCTCACATGATCATGTGATGGAGCACACGGTCGTATACTCCATCCCGTGTCTGTGTATCCCCCAGATACACGCTGAGTCCTGCGTAGCCGCCTCTGCCATGCTGTGTAGAGAGTACACGCCGTGTTCCAAAGCTATGTAGCCCATACCATGTCTGTGTACCTTCCAAAATACATGCTGAGCTTTAGGGAAAGTCCAACCCACCGTGTGACCAGGGTCATACGTCGTGTGATTCCTCTCTGACCCCCGAAACCCTAGCCACCGCCGTCGGTACTACACGGTGTGTTCTTCGGAAGTACACGCCGTGTATTCTGGAAATTTCTAGAATCATGGGCTTCCACCGCCTCGCCTTTCGTGGTTCCCTGTTCGTCGATCCGACCATTCGTTTGCCACGAAACTCCAGAAACCAGGTCGACCCGATGCCCCGAGGTCATCTCCGTTGTTTTCGGGCCTCCGATTGGCTCCGAAAACACGTTTTGATCCACCTGCACGAAGAACAGTCGAAGAATGATCTCTCCCGATCTGGTCTAATTCGTCGTCCGCTATCATCGCCGCACCTCCGCTAGGCCATCGTGACGTCAGATCTTCAATTTGGGATCGTTACATCGCAAAACGGATGCGCAACGATCCGTTGTTCATCGCCCCGCGAAGAACGCGAAGAACGTGTGAGATAAAAAAAGGGGGAGGAAATCCAGAAAAGAAATTAAGGAACGAACCTCTGCCATCGTTCGTCACGGCGTTGATCTGCTCCCATTAGTAGGATCAAACGGAGCAGGATCAAAATAATAAAAAATAGTCATGGATTAATCCCAAAAAACATCCCAATAAAAACCTCCCACAAGAACGTACGAATCCGCGGATCAACATGTTCGTGGTTGATCTGCGTTCATCTTTTAAATTCAAAAACGGGGAAAGAAGAATCAAAATAACAACCCCTACCTCAAAAGAGATCGATCACTGATGAAGGGGTCATGCTGCCATCGTCATCGAGATCCTTCAACTTGTTGGTGCAGTGATTTTCAGCTTTGATTCATCGTCGTTCGTCGCCGAGAGTTTTCTCCAAGGCTCCATGGTTTCTCCAGAGTTTTCACTCAGTTTTTCATTAATGACCATCATTCGATTAACCCATTAAAAAGGGGGAAGCGTGTTTGGAAATTCTGTCACGTTCCGACATTAATGAGTCAACATTGCTGTTTTTTAAAGTCATTACGACATGACATTAAATAAGGAAACAACTGCCCCGTCGCTGTGCTGCAGCAGATGTTTCCAATTAAAATAAAATAAACTTGGCTAATTTATTTTATTTTACTTTACTAAAAACATCCGAAAAATAACTTTTTCCCTCGACCAATGCCGGTCGATGTTAAACCTGTTCTTAGGTAAAGTTGTCGTCCCGGACGCAACGGTGCCCTCAGATTTTTAATCCAGGCATCAATTTGGAAATTGCCACAATCACGCACAAGTGCCGACTCACTTAACTTAAAAAAAGTTCAAACCACCATTCCAGGATTACCGGGCCTTGGAATGACGTGCCGTCTCTGCGCCTGGTCTCTTAATAATTCTATATAATATTTGAAAATAATACACGGAAAATATGAGACATTACATAAATAAATAGAAAACTTTACATCCCTTACCGGTGGAAAACCAAAGAATTTAGAAGAAAAAACATCAATAAAATTGATGAAAAATGGAGGGATATCAACACTCAAGGATTCCTTCTCTAGATCAAAAGTAAACACTGATATTAATTTCCCAAACTCTGGATAAGAAGGTCTAGCTCTTCTCGACCTCAGGTCCCATTCTCCCTGAAATATATGGCACACCCCATCAGGAACAGTAAAGGAGAACCATTGAAGATAAAAATCAATTCAATATTTATTAGAAAAGATCCAATACATCCTGAAAATTACATCAAGAGGTTTAATGTCGGGAACCATAACGCCCCAATTAAGCTTGATATTTGATAACAAGAAAACACAAGGACAATGTGGACCCTACTCTATTTTCTTTCTGAGGGGTGTAGTAATATCCATCACATAAGATAAAATATACATTTGAAGATTTATCAAATTCACAATACGAGTTGATATAAATGAGTGAGATGCACCAATATCAAATAAGTTGTCACTAAAGATCAAGATATAGTGGTGGTACCTCTCATAGTTGTTGGAACTTTATATGCTTTCTCTGGAGACTATTCCACTGTGTGAAGAATATTTATTCTAGATGCCTGTGGATGGAACCCCTTAGATCTTGAATCATATGATTTCACCACAATAATTTTTTGTTCTAATGATACCATGACACTATGTGGAGCATATAAGATATAACATAATTTCTGCAAGTGACTTGAATGAACATAGGAACCACATATCTTGGGTGCCTCAGTGCAAACCCGTTTCGAATGCCCAGGCTTTGTACAATGGTAGCAAGTCAAATGGAATCTTCTAGGCACTGTAGGAGGTCTAGAAGAACCCTGCTATCAAGATCCACCATGAGACTCATCACACTTTCTCTTACCTTTATGGGAATTCATAGAACTTCCACTAGGATAAAAAGGAACTCCCGTCAATCCTGACTTACCAGCCAGATCAAGTTCAACCATCAACGCCCTATCTAACATGTCAATATAAGAAGATATATTTCAACAAGAAAACCAAAGAATGAATATTAGATTGAAGTACCATATTGAACCTTTGAGTCTTCATATTATCATTCGATATAATATCAGGTGAAAATTGCACAAGCTTAGCGAATTAGTTTTCATATTCAGTCATGGTCCTGTCAGCCAAATCAAGTTTGAAAAAATACATAGCCTTGGAAAACACTATAAATTCTAGATACAAACTTTCAGTGAAAAGAACCTTGAAGTCCTTCCACTCTAAACCCTCGTGTTTCTTTTCCATTGCCATTGAGTCCCACCATCTCCTGCTAGGTCTCTCAAGCTTAAAGGTATCACACTTTTCCTTAATATCTTCAAGAGTTTATAGAAAGTGAAAGAGTAGATCTATCTTTCTCAACAAGTCCTCAGACACTTGAGGATCATTAGATCCTTGTAAAGTAGGTGTTTTCTAATAAAGTAATTATAGAGAATGATTATGAGATTTATCCGTCTAAGGTTCCACAACCGGATCCTGAATGGGAACGGGTTCAGGTGCCTATCCTAGAGCTTGGACAATGCGCACAACTACCTCAACCAGATTCTGGTCCACAAGAGGATTTTCACACTATGGTTCATCAACAACTTCCCTCTAGACCCTATTCATCCATCTTATCATAGGCATGATGCTACACAACATTAGAAAAAAACATTTAAGACACTAGAAAATTACTCATATCAACATTCCAATAAAAGAAACAAGGAAAAATAATCTCATCAGATAGATAAATGAGATTTAGATTTCAACCTATTCAAATCAAAACCAAGTAAAAGACTAGAACTAATACTTAAGATATCTTTCCCAAACCACCCAATAGTGACTTAAGGCTCATTACAATGAGAGTTGGCTAGACACTCACTTTCAACCACCTCCTAAGTTTTGAAAAGAATTCTCAACTGTATATTGACATCAAGGCAAGATGTTTAACCTTTACCTTTGATACCACTTTGTCACGAACCATCCTGGATACCCTGGTACCCTAATAACCAAGCCAATCCCAACATATCCTGAAGGGAATTTCTGATCCCCATGGGTTGGTGACTAGCACTTAGCATCATACAATACAAATATAGGAATGAATTTTCCTCAAACACAGTGGAATACATAGATACATATCAGAATGCTGAAAAAAACTCCAGAGAGAGATAGTACTAGAAACCAAACAGTTATATCAAAACCTAGACGTACATCATCAAAGTAATAGAAAATAGAAAAGATAACCCAACATCCTAAAGGAAATGCCACTCTAAGATCCAAGGAATCAAGAACAACTTCCACCTCCAAGAGGTTCTTTCCCTTTGCTTGGACCTAATAGCAGAAAATCTAAAATTCACGAAGGAAAAGGTAGTGTGTGAGATTAAAAACCCAGTAGGGTCTCACCAAGTGTTCCATAATAAGATGCCATAATAAAAATAAACCAAATCATGATTTAAATTGTAAGAAAAATAGGTATGGTAGTCCATTTTCATATTTAAAACAAAACATTCTTTTCATTTCAAATGATGGAAAACATTTCAAACATGGATTAAATAAAAAATTTATATAAAATAGTTTATATAAATAATTATGTATGGGAAAAATAAGTTTCACAAACAATGACATATATAATCAACACATTCACAATAAGAAACACATTCATCTTCCATGAAGTGTGATGGTTTCTAGTTATGAGATCATCACACACTCATATCCGTGATCATGACAATGTGCACTCACATCCCTTGGGCTTAGGCCGAATAAGACCCATTGACATTCCACTGAGGATAAGATATGCTGAACTAGGTTTTTTTATAATTGTAAAGTGTTAATCCATTTCAAGGGTATTACAATATTAGCATGTTTTTCCCAAATAACTTACTAACTACCCATACTCGCATGTGCTCAACCAATCAATCAACAATGGGAAAATCATTTCAAAATAGTTCAAAATTAAATGGCCCCATTTCTAGGTTCAATATGACATTTTCATTCCAAAAACCAAAATAAAGGGTTTCCATAATTTCATTCATTTTGAAACCAAAACCAATCATAGGTTTTTATCATTTCAATTTAATCCATTTCTGAAAAGAAATAAATTCTAAAATAAATTGACAAATTCCATCAATTTTAAATTTACACCCCAACTTCCCATTCCATCGGAATTAGGGTTTTTCCAAAAATCCATACCATATCAATTTTAATTCCAATTCACATAAAATTGGGTTTTCACAATTCAATTGAAAGTAATTTCAAACACAAGAAAATCAAGGTTTAATCAATTGAAAAAACTTAAATGGAACCACCTACCATTTTCACAGAATCACAATGTCCGCAACGAGACTCGCCAATGAAGAACAAAGTAAAAAAAGATCTAGGAACTCAACCTAAAAATAAGATTTAATAACATGGATTTTAGATACATCAATCCCAAGACAATCTATCAAAATCCAAGGATGGAAAGAGAAAAAGACAGAGAGATAGGGAGACCTCTTACCCAAAGAGATGTACCACAACCACAATAAAGATTAATCGTTGAAAAAAACGATCCTAAAGGGTTGGAGGCTCCAAAATCACCTAGGGATGGCTCTAGGTTTAGAGCAAGGAAACCTAGAGGAAAGGGAATAATATTTTTAGCCAAATCACTTTCTTAAAACCAACACTTGGGATTTTACATGGTGCGTAACCCAATTACATGTCATGTAATTATCGAGTCCCATATATTCCTATAAAATAGTTGTCTTTTTATTAAAATAATATTTCTAAATATTTACACGGCGTGTAAAATGTACATGTTATATAACCTTTTACACTGTGTACCCATTTCGTGACATCTTCCATGCAATGATTACACATTGTGTAACACCATTACATGACATGTAAATCCCCAACAGACTATATAAATTGTAGGATTCATTCTGAAAATTCCAACAAATCCCTAAATTTACCATTAGACTTATCCTCCCAATTCCTTCTCATCCCTACTCAACCAATGAAAAAGGAAAACCAAGACTAGGGTTAGAACATACCTATTAGAAAGGTAACAAGATGTTAAATAACTGCACCTCAATCCGACACATGGTGTGATCGGTGAGATACAAAGTGTATGTTATCAGTTTAAAATTGACATTTTATTAATGTATTGTTTCATATTTATGTTTAATTTATTTCTTTACATTATTATTAACATAAGGATTTTTTTCTTATACAAATGGATTATTTTACATGAGTTGAGGTGGTTTTTTTGGCAACTAATACAATGATTGAGCTTTTTGAGAGGGATTCGGGTGCCAAAGACAATGAAACCATTGAAGTTTTTTAATTTTTGTGATAAATTTTACTTGCTAATGTAATTATAGAAAACAATGTTTGAAATTACTATAATATAATTTTTTTATTTGTGATGTAATTTTTATTTTAATTAAATTATTAATTTTCCATATCATGTATTTTTTTCTTCTCTATGTATTTGGTGCTGCAGTGTGATGCAATTTTAATAGAAAACTACAGTAGCATGGACTTTATCAGTTCTTTTCTAGTGCTGATAAAAGGGCCCCCCTTAGATCAACATCGTTTTTTTAGCGTAATTGATGATTTTTTCTAGCACTGTTAAAATCCTTTTCTTTAGTAGTTCCCAATAATAAATGAATATGTAATAATGTGATGTATGAAGTGAATACGGGGATTTTACTTGGTTCATCCAAATAGGCTAATACAAGGAACACAAACTGATGATGTGTTAATGTTCCAGGAATTAATACTTTTCATGTTTGTATTACATTGATTTGGAAGGGGATCACTTTTGATCTAGAGTTACTCTCTCTTCTTTACTCTGCGCACTGATTCTATGAAGGATAAAGTCAGTTTATAGACATGAGGGTCTCCTCAAGATCATCATGGTAAGCATGAACCAAGTGCACCTTTAACTTTTAATAGATGCACTTTGATCTCCAATATGATGCTCCACTTCTTCTTCAAGTCATATTAACACAACTCCTTATGAATAGAGGTTGAGTTCTCGTCTCTCCTTGAACCACAACATAACTCCTTCATATGATGATAATTTTAAGAAACTAGAATTATCCTTTGATTCTCTTCCTCCTCGATCACTAGGTGTAGTAATGGTAAGACTCCCACACTTACTCCTGATGCTTTCCTTAAAAAAACTGCCCAAGTATAATAACTGGAAATCCACTGAGTTCTTCTTTTGATTTTATAGAATCCTAATGCCGCACTATGAAAAGGCTCACTTATCCTTCTTTGATTGGATATGTTAATGCAATTCCCTCTCTCTCTTTTATTATTTTATGAAACTAATATAACAATTCAATAAGTTTTTTTCTATGTTTTTTTTAATTTTTTTAAATAATACTAGGTTATTTTTTTAAAGTAGGATAGAAAGGGGTCAAGGATGATGCCGCCTTTTCCACTCATCGACCTGGATTAATGATATGGAAAATGGGTAATCGACAATGCTGCCTTTACCCCACCCCCCTATAAAAGGGAACCCACCCCTCCCCCTTCTCCTAACTCATTTCACACCCTCCCTCTTTAATTTCACTCCTTATCTCTTTGTACTTTTCCTAGTTCTTCTTCCTTTGTGTGCGACAATTTTGGAGTCCTAACAGAAGTGTCGAATTTTGTGAGGAATCATTTAGAGGTATTTTTTCTTATTTATTTTAAAGATATTTATTTATTCAGTTGTTTATTTTTTAGTTATCTTTAAATAATTTATTTACTTAATAGTTTAGTTACTTAGATATAGTTTATAAATAATAGTTATTATTATTAAATAAAATATTATTATTTATTTATGAATTTTGTGTAAAGAATTTATAATTAGTATTAGTAATGGATTTATTATTATAATAAGATTATTATTTAGTATAACAAAGTAATTTTTAAATATTAGTGAAATAATGGTTTACTAATAATTAACTATTAAATAACTAATGATTAATTAATGATAAAGTAATGATCAAGTATTGATTAACTAATGAATAACTTAGGATTAAAGAATGAATAAATAATTATTATCTAATAATTAACTAATGAATAACATATGGTTAACTAATGATTAAAGAATTATCAACTAGTAATTACTTAATGATTAACTATTAATTAAATAATAATTAACTATAAAGTAACTATATGATATCTATTAATTAAGTAATGATTAACTAGTGATAAAGGAATGATTAAGGAATAATTAATTTAGGATTAACTAATGTTTAACTGATGATTAGCTAATAAATAACTAATGAATAACATATGATTAAATAGTGATTAATAAATGATTATTGTATAATTATATAGGATTAACTAATGATTAACTAATGATTAGCTAATAAACAACTAATGAATAACATATGATTAACTAATGAGTAAAGAACAATTAAATGATAATTACTTAAGGATTAACTATTAATTAACTAATAATTAACTATAAAGTAACTATTTCATATCTATTAATTAAGTAATGCTTAACTATTGATTAATGAAAGATTAAGGCATGATTAATATAGGATTAAATAATGCTTAACTAATGATTAACTAATGACTAACTAATGGATAACATATGATTAACTAATAATTACTTAATGATTAACTATTAATTAACTAATAATTAGCTATAAAGTAATTACTTGATATCTATTAATTACTAATGATTAACTAATGATTAATGACCGATTACGGTATAATTAATATAAGATTAACTAATGGTTAACTTATGATTAGATAATAATTAACTAATGAATAAAATATGATTAACTAATGAGTAAATAATGATTAACTAATAATTACTTAATTATTAACTATTAATTAACTAATAATTATCTATAAAGTAACTATTTTATATCTATTAATTAAGTAATAATTAATTAGTGATTAATTAATGATTAAGGTATAATTAACATAGGACCAACTAATGCTTAACTAATGATTATCTAATGACTAAATAATGAATAACATATGATTAACTAATAATTACTAAATTATTAACTATTAATTAACTAATAATTAGCTATAAAGTAACTAATCAATATCTATTAATTAAGTAATGATTAATCAGTGATTAATGAATGATTAAGTCATAATTCATATAGGATTAACTAATGCTTAACTAATTATTAGCTAATGATTAACTAAGGATTAATGAATGATTATTGAATGGTAAAATAATGATTAATGATTTATTAAAGAGTGATTAATCAATGATTAAGGAATGATTAACATAGGATTAATTAATGATGAAGTAATGATTAACTATTAATTAACTTTAAACTAACTACTCAAGAAATAACAGTTAATGAATGCTTAACTGCTGACTTAGTAGTAATTAACTAAGGATTAAATTATTATTAAATAATGATTAGCTATTGATTAACATTGAATTAACATATAATTAAAATATGATCAATGATGGCTAACTAGATGAAAAAGAGGCTCAACTTCATAGATGATTTATTACTCTTATAATTAAGATGATTCACACCTTATTGCATGCATGGTTTGTTACTCTCGATGGATATGTTTTAGATGATTCACATTCTCTTTATAAACCACTGAACATACCTTTAGGAAGATTAAAAATTATACTATGAAACAATAGTGTGATCTGTTAGGATATAAAAAGATGTTCTAAAATTTCAATATAATAAAGATTACGTGGTTATCTAATTAATGAAATCCATGTCTGGATACTAAAAGTGGATGTGGATCTAGCACAAATGTACCTAGGGGTAACAACCCCGAAAAAACTATTTTGAGCTAGACTCAATCAGGAACTTATGCACGACAATGAGCCTTATTGTACACCTAATTTGACACTAGGGGAATATGATTTAGATGATTCATATTTTCATTATAAACCATTAAACATACCTTGGGAAAGATTAAAAACTTTACTATGAAACATTAGTGTCATCTTTTAGGATATAATAAGAAATTGTAAAATTTCAATATAAAAAATATTATATGGTTATCTAAGCAATGAAATCCATATCTAGATACTACAAGTGTATGCGGCTTTGGAACAAGTGTACCTAGGGGTGACAACCTCGAAAACACCATATTGAGCTAGAATCGATCAGGAACTGGAGCACAAAAATGGACCTTACTACACACCTGGTTTGACACTCTGAGGGGATATCCTTTATATGATTCATATTTTCTTTATAATCTACTAAACATACCTTTATAAGGATTAAAAATTGCACTATAAAACATTAGTGTCATCTTTTTGGATATAAGAATACATTCTAAAATTTTGGTAAAATATAGATTGTATGGTCAATGATACATGATTATTCCTTATTATTAATATTTTTTACACTATTAAAATCCTAATAAAAAACATTTTTCACATAGATAATCATACTTGCATGTGTCTACAACTATATGTAAGTTATTTAAACCGATAAAGGAGCTTCTTATAGCACACAACCGACAACAATGGTTAGGATATCTAATTATATAACCCTAAGAGAGGTTCAAGAAAGATTTTGTGGTTTTTTAAATATGGGACCATATAAAAAGATCTAGTATATTAGTTATAGACATTTGTAATTCCCAACTACACTATGGAATCTAGATTATCCATTAGTTGCTGATAAGCACCAGGTTTAAGAAATAACTTTATTTTCCTATTGTTTAGATGGTTCCATGATGGAGTTATATATTGACGTTTCTAATTTACACCACCAACGTCCAATTTTACAAAGTAATAGATATATAAGAGTGGTTGAAGAAGGCCCATCCCAATAAAATGAGTCTATTCCCTATGACGTAAAAGAAGAAAACTTAACTAATCTCCCAGATATACATCTAAATCCATTTTATGATGATGAATTTTATAATGATAGAATAGAGGGAGATGATAGTTCTAATGAGGAGTAAGATTTATAATTTATGGAGGAAGTTTCTATAAATTCATTAGTTGTATAATAGCTTCGACGCACAATAAATATTCCACCACTCTTCACATATTGGTCAGAAGTAATGATACATTTGATTGAATTTGATTGGAATGTTATCACACCTACAACTGAGTTTCTTAGAGTTGTAGAGGATAGGTTTATAAATCTAGACAAAATATTATATGTTGGAAGGGATTTTATAAGTAAAGATACACTGAAAAACATACTAAAAATATTTCATACTGAGATACTGTCACGACCCCCTCCCACCAAAGATGCCCCTCCTGAGCTGGCAATGGTGAAAGGGAGATAATGACCCCTGAGTCCCGCCTCTAGTAGGCCCCGGGTTGGCGACTAGCACCAAGGGTATGAGTTTTCAAAAATATGGGAGGCATTACCCTTTTTATTATTTTGGATCGGGAAATAGGACAAGTCAACCACCAAAAAGGGAAAAGAACAAGTGTACATAAATAAACCCAAAACAAGCCCAAATGCATGTTTAAACAATTTTTATAACAAGGTACAAGTACAAGGAAGCTCAAAAGTACAAGTGAGTACAGTACCAAAAGGAAAACAAGAAAACAGCAACTGCACAACTCCCACTGCCTGACTAGTAGGGTCCCGCACGGCCCTGGTAGTCCTCCTGAAAACCTGAAACAACGTAGGGTGAGCATACAAGTATACTCAGTAGAGAACCTAAAGCTCTCGTGCACAAGTGGGGAGACACCCTAAGGTCCCGTGAGAAAACAGAAGAACCATAAACTAACAAGGAAAAACTATCCACCCAGCCTCACTGGTCACACTCACCAAGTAACACAAACAAGTTTAGTATGTATATAGAACAAAAGTATTGGGTACCCCCGCACCATTTCCCACTTAATTAGATGCTGCTCTTCCTAACGGCAAACGTCCTGACGCTACCACACTCTTCCCGCCCGCACACACTTGGGCCAAACCACGCATCCCGCCCGCACACACCTGGGCCTCACAACCACGCATCTCGCCCGCACACACCTGGGCCACAACCACTAACCCGCCCGCAGACACCTGGGCCTCATCCCGAAGGTTCTTGGGAACGGTAAGCCTGCCCGAAGAGTCTTGGGCTAAAGGTCGCCTCAAGCCATCACAGCCTCCGAGACCTACCCGAAGAGTCTTGGGTGTAAGGTCACCTCAAGCCATCATAGCCTATGGAAGAAGGAGCAGGAAGGAGCTAGTAACTAAGGGGGAACACCCTCTCCCATAAAATGGGAGTGTTCGGCACTAGGTGCTTGACATGGGTGTGGTGCGACAAAACACAAAGATACAATTATATATATATACATATACCAAACACACAGCCCAACCTATGGCTTCTTAAAAAGAGAAACTGAGCATGTGCCTCAGCACTGCTACCACGAAGCATGCATCAACAACCAAACAATCATCCCCCAACCCCATTTAGGTTTTCATGTTTCATGCAATGGTTTAACAATTATCACTACTGGGCAACTATCATCCAGACAAAACCTTTCACAAACATATCCCTGCCATCCACAACCAAGGTTAGGTAAAACGCAAGCAACCACATGCCATTTCATTTACAAAAGATTATCACAACCATACAACATTCCATCATTCATTTATTTCAAAGTTCCACACATAAAACCCTTTCCACACACAAAACATTTCCGCATTTGAAAACACCTTTTACTTCAAAACACTTTTCATAATCAAAACACTTTTCATAAATAAAAAAAAAACATTTCCCACAAAACAACCAAACCACCAACATGTTCATTATTCCAATTTTGTTCAACCGGGGTGATCACACAAGGTTTTCATTCTCATTTAATCAGCCAGTCTTTACGTGCTTATCCATTTTCCATGTTTTAACAAAACCAACCACAAACAATTCAGATATCAATTGCGCACGCAAAGGCCACCAACGACCTTGATTTTCAGTAGGCAAAGGCCTTTCAATCCAAAATCACAATTAGAAGATAAAGAAATTGGAAGGCAATAGAAACAGCACAAAACCCCAAAACCCTTCTTTATCCGGTTATTATCTTTATTTAAAGTTAAACTGCATCCCATGGAACAAAAGAAAAATATCCCACCCCGCATGTTGCACCAAATAGAGGGACGAAGGTAAACCCCTACCTCAAAAGGTCCCGATCACGTCGCTTCCGACGACGTCCTTCAGTGTCCTCCGCCTTCGCCAAACCCGAAAAAAGCCTCCTAGGATGGAAGCTGGAGAAGGAAGGCCGGAAGAAAAAGTGACAAGTCCGGGCTTAGAAGCTTCGTCTCGTCGCTACGATCCTGTGGCCGCTGACGGATCGTAATTCAGGTCTCAGACAAAGAAGTTAGAGGAGGAAGACTTCTTGATCATCCAAGAGTTTCGTCGTGTGAAGAAGAAGCGATTGGTCTGGAAATAATCCGCGACCCTTTCTTATATAGGCAACGAATAGGTAAAACAGTA
The DNA here is from genome assembly GCA_963277665.1 of Viscum album. Taxonomy (NCBI): domain Eukaryota; kingdom Viridiplantae; phylum Streptophyta; class Magnoliopsida; order Santalales; family Viscaceae; genus Viscum; species Viscum album. The sequence continues at coordinate 748,419,431 of OY728132.1, read as the reverse complement.
TGCAGTGTGTATTGATGAATACACGGTGTGACCGTACACCCGTTACGCATTTTGACTAGTCAACACACGACACGTCACGCAGTTTCCACGTGTTTTAATAATAATGATAATTATATTAATACTTGGTGTTTCGTTGACACGAGGCATGAGTCATAAAAAGGTTTTCATTACTGGTCTTAAAACGATCGTAATAATTTCAGGGTTATGCTGTCGCTGACAGATCGTCAATCCGATACCATATGAGGGAGATACGTTGGATACAAGATCCCGTAATAATAACAATATTATTTTTATTGGGTGTCTCGTGGACCCGAGACACGAACCATAATTTAATATTAAACATTAGACTGAATTGACCGTATTTATTATTGGATCACATCGCCACTGATGAGAAGCCAATCGGACGTCGCACATGGAAGTTATGACGAGCCAAAGATTTAATAATAATATTAAATCTATTATTTACCAACCGCTTCGGGTACCCAATCCGAAACCCCGAAAAAGTCCTCCAATATGGGACTCATAATTTCTGTCTTGATGTCAGGGTCACACTACCGCAGACGGTTCGTGAAACCGAGGTCACACGAATAAGTTATGGTCGGAAAAGTGTTTTACCTACAAAAACATTAACATGATTATTATATTATTATTTTTAATTGATTTATTTCAAATACCTAAATCCACCCAACCCTCTCTCTCCAATTTGGTGCGCCTTTCTCCTTTTCTCCTTAATTGATTTCTTTTTCTTTTCTTTTATTACTTCTCTTTTAATTCTCACACTCTCTCTCCAATTTATTTCAAATCTTTAACTCACTCCACAAGTGGCGCCTCCCACTTTCTTTTCTCCATGTTCAACACGTCCCATGATTGACTCCTCTTTAAATTATTTATTTTATTGGTTTAAATATTAAATCTTTATTTCATTTAAACCTTTTCTCTCTCCAATCTAATTATCTCTCCAATCTTTATTTTATTGGTGCGCCTCTCCTTTTATTTCATATCATTATTAATATATTGTTAATATTCTCTCTCCAATCTCATTCCTACCAAAATACTCATCATGCCCACAACAAAATGGCTCCTCCTCATTCTCCATGTGGCACGCCCAAAATTCATTTTAAACATTTATTTAATTATTTTTAAACAATTATCATAACATCTCTCATTTATTCTCATATCTCATTGAATTTAATTCAAAATTTAAATTTCATCAAATATTTATTAACGGATCATTCAAAAATTAAGCCAACATTATTATTATTATTATTTAGTATAACACTTATAACAAAACCCCAATTAAAATTTATTAAATCGTCACCAATTATTATTAAAAAAAATATCATTATAACGTGCGTTGTGTTGACCAGATCGATTTCAACAAAGGAATGGACCGGAGGGGTCCGGTCCATTACAGATACACTGTAGATATTTAGTTCAGGAATCAATCCATACAAAATACATCATACGTTATAATAAATATGGGGATTATTATAGATTCCTCTTTAGGGTGATTCTTGATATTTCATTTTAAGGTTGAATAATTTCTAAGATCGAGGTAGCTCATACTTGTGTTCAGCCAATCCTGACACAAGATCATGCTTCATTGGATGTTGAATCTATGTCATCTATTATCATTGAGATGATTAAGACTTTCCAAGATGTGCCTGTAGCCCTTATGCAGAAGTAGATACAAAAAACTTTTGGTTATAATATTTCCTAGAATAAGGCATGGATGGAGAAATAAAAGGAAATTGTCAAGGTCTATGGTGATTGAGATGACTTGAATTAGGCATTGCCGCAAATACGAGCCATGCCAAGACACAATGACCAAGTTGTCTTCCATATTGATACAAATGAACATGTGTCTCAAGATAATGAACTTGATACATATTATGTCAAATTTCATTGGTTGTTCTGGGAATTCCATACCTGCATTTTTTCATTTCATTTATGCAAACAATTCCAATAGATCGAAAAAACATTTCTATACAAAAAATACATGGTCATATTTTTTATTATAGAAACCCAAGATGGAAACTGTTCACCTATGTCGCTTGCATTTTCCACCGTGAAGAAAGAAAATTAAAAATCATGGAGTTTGTTTTTGGCATTTATTAGCAACCATTTCACCCACATTCAGGGGTGTCTGTTTGATATCTGATCATCATTAGGAATTTAATGAGGAAATCAATGTGGATCCTGATACATAGAGACCCATGAATGCACATCTTTTGAAATTCATTAGACACATTACTATAAATGTGTTAAAAATATTCCATGAAGAACCTATGAAGAAGGTAATCATGAGGCTTTGTATGCAATCTATTTCTTATTTATTACTATTTTAATGTAATGATAAAATTAATTTATGTAATATATGATCACTTATGTGTAGAATATGAGCCGAATCAATAAAGGTTTGAACAAAGTTTTGAATAAATCCATGGGGCTAATAAGGGATTCTATGATTATATGATGTGTATTCCAAAAGAAAAATGGACATTGACATATGATGGATGGAATGAGTATGGACACATGAACACAAACATTGCAAAGGGTATCAATGGGGTCTTTAAGGGGCCTTTACAAGTTACCTTTAACTGGACTAGTTTAGGAGATATTTTATCATTGTGTCAAGTAATTAATTGATAGATAAAAATATAATGCATATGGGATTCAGTTGGGGTTAAGGTACGTAAGACACTTTCAATAATAGATTGAAAAGAATATTGAAGAATCTTATGCTCATCAAGTGCATCTTTTCCAATGATAAGACGCTCGAATTGAAGTGCAATAGTGTATGGAAACCATAAAAAATAGAAGCGGTTGAGTCTTAGTGGTATTACTGGAAGTAAGGAAATGTCAACGTGGAAACTTATAGGCATTACAGTTTCCATGAATACTTGCCATCACAGAATGTGACTATGTGAACATATCATAGGAAGAATATGTTGATTTAGTGTACCCACTGGACACCATTAATAATTTCTATGCTACACCATGGATGCCTATTGGGTAGTTTCATCCTTTTCCAATGCTCGAAGACCAGTTGATATTGATACCTAACATCAACAGGTTGCGACAACGAGGGAGACTGAAGTCTAGTAGGATGCAGAATGAGATGGATTGGACTCAAGAATAAAGGAAATGTTTGAGATATAGCATGTGTCATCGAGAAGCTCATAACATGAAATGATGCCCTAACATTGCTGGATTGAGTTCACACTCTCAACCACAATGATGTATTTTCTCTAATGTGAGATTTATGTAATCAACATGATGGTATAATTCATGTATCATTTTCGTCAAATGCTTTCTTGATAGTTCATCCTATTGGAATTTGTTTATTATGAATTTCATAGTCATAGCACATGATAATTTTTATATTCCTTGTATGTTAATAAATGATTATTTATTAAAACTAAAGTATGATTTACAAAATGGTTTTATCATGTGAAAAAGTTTTACAAAACTTTTTCACATGATAAAACCATTTTGTAAATCATACTTTAGTTTTCATAATAATCCTTTCATATTAACATTACAAGGAATATAAAAATTACATGTGATATGACATGAAATCATAATAAACAAATCCATGGATGCACTATAAAGAAAGCATTTGAGAAAATGATCATGAAATATACCATCATGTGATAAATCATACATAAATTACAAAGAACACCATTTGGGATCTAAATTATTGGTATTTGTGCTAGACATCAAATAAATCCTTAATTCATAAGGTGAGTCTAATTGATATAACCTATATCCTCACAAATATGTTTTTTAAGTAAAACCCCTTTAAAAACATTACTCTATTCCAACAAGAATAGAGGAAAAACTAGTCTCCTTCAAAAACTAATATCGGGAGAATGAAATCTACAAATACCCAATAAGGGCCCAAGCATGGTGTGAGGAATGAATCCTGGTAGGATACCATCATAAATCTATTTAATTATTTTATCCATGAAAAATGATAAACTAGTTTGACAACAATTTCAAAACTAAAGCACTTAAAAATAAACGAAATTCAAGTAATTCTTTAAAATCCCTTTGGGTTTCTTTTATAAAAAAACATTGTTTTCCAAAACAATTCCTAAACATGGATAAACTAAATAAACAAAGCCATGAGGAATAATCTATTTCATAAATCACACATTCCCAATTTTAAAAAACACCCTTTACAAGGTAAAACCATATCTAAAACAACTTTAGAAATATGCTTTCAGAAACATGAAGACATTAAATTTTATTTTGGTAAGAAAAATGTCATAAAAAAAATGAGATTAGGAATGTTATATCTTATATTATACCATTCATAACATTATGATGACCATAATATTATATTTATATTTTACACTCAATTAATATATTTTTCAGTTTTATACATCGAGATGGAGGATACTATGCTACTCACTGAGTAGTATAGGCATGTTTCATGTGATGCGCTAGTGGGCCACGAGCTTCAACGTTTTGGGATGCATAGAGACCACCATTATCATCACATTCCACCACTAGCCACCATTATACCATACATACATCATGCTGAATTCTACGATGTTGTTGTATCTAATTTTAAATTCCTTGGTCATCACCTCCTTGCTGCCCTCACTAAGGGATGGAGACTTGAGACACACACATTACACTTTCCTGGGGGAGAGATGACCATCACCCTTGAGGATGTGTCATTTCTACTTGGTCTTCTGATCTAGGGGGGGTGGAATTATAGGAACCACCCATGGAGATTGGTCTGAGCTTGTATAGTGATTACTAGGCCACGACATTGTGGGGGATGATGATGATATAGATGGGTGGTCAATATCTATGAGATGGATTGAAATGAACTTTTCATAGTTACCCACTAATTCTGATGAGAAGACTATCATGAATTATGCTCGTGCATATATCTTGTAGCTCATTAGAGGGAAAATTTTCACTGATCACTCCAGTGTGCATGTGCACATGATATATCTGGGGTTGTTGGAGGATTTTGATCAGGTCGGGAGATACATCTAGGGATCTGAATTCTTGACATACACTTATAAAGCATTATGCATGACATGCTGATCAAATCACACAAATATCAGGGGACATTTCATCCTTATTCAGATGTGGTCATGAGAGAACATCCCACCCCTCTCCTCTATTGTTTTGTTCATAATCTTCATATAGATGAGTTACATGACGCTCCATGTGGATGATAGTATGATCACTCATATTTTTTTTGATGGTACTATGATTTATTGAATTTAATTTCTTATTATTTATCACTTTCTATGTTGTATATTATAGGTGGAGTTAGGAACACTAATTTTTCAGGACACAAAGGCACAAATTGGGTGTATACCATCTCATGTTGGACATTCTAGTACCCACTAATGTAAGTATATATAGTCTTTACTTGAATAATCAATTTCATAATATTATATATATTTTTTAGTAATAATTTTTTTTAACAAATGTCACATGTCATTTCATATTTCATGGATTCCGTAATGGGATCTTTTTAACCAGCTGCTCGTATACCGCACTGCTGATATTCAAGATGACATGGCTATAGTTCCACTCATTCACTTTCATATTATTGAGTGTCACCAGCCTGATAGAGTCGTGCGCTATTTTGAATATGTTCAACGTATTCCCATTCCACCTAGATAGTTAGTAGCACTTCATTCTGTGAGGTTGATATAAAGGAAATATTTCAATTGGTGCTGGCGACATGTAGAATATCCAAACCTCTGGAATAGATGAGCATCATTTCATATCGAGGGTATGTATATGATGAGATTATTTCTAGGAGAGTAGCTCAAGTATGATCCATGGTATATAATGAAGTATATATTGTATCTTACTCCACACAGAAAAGGACTTCAGGATATGTTAAGTTAAAAAATTTCAATTATTTTGTTTTTTGTTCTTCTTTTAGTTAATTTTGAATCAATTTAATGCATAATTGACTACAACATATATCCACATGTTTGATTAAGAGGAGGAGGAGGTTTTTAGCTAGGTAGCATACCATGTTGTAGCACAGGGGATGATTCCAACGTATAATGTTCTACATGATAGTATCTCTGATCATCTATCCCAGGGAGATGACGTTTCTACTCAGAGAGTGGAGGTTCCTATTAAGGAACCTCCTCCAGCAGCTTCTAATGTTGAGGGACCATGACGACGATGACGTAGACCGCATCATGCTGCATGTGTGGCCTCACCTGTTCCACCGAAAGAGGTCAACCCTCTAGTAGTCCAGCCTTAGCCAATTGGGGATGTGCATCGGGAGGCATGAGGTCCATTTGTGTTGTTAGTATATCCACTGTTTTCTCTGGGTACAACTGATACAAGCTTCTATCAGGGGTCATTTTTCATGTCTCCACATTTCATGCCCAAGCCTTCACATGAATTATGGTTCCCTTAGGAAATTATAGTAGGTCCTTATACTTATGTAGTGAGAGAAGAATCAGGAGCATATGATGACATCCAGCTGACACCTCCTCCTGATGAGTTACAGTCATAGCATCCAAAATTCTAGATTCTAATTACCAAGGAAGATCCCTCTATAGCTCATCATACTCCACCCCAGTACAGAGGTTGATGATCTCGATATGAGCATCCCATTCGCACACCAGATTGTGGGATGAGACCTCATCATAGACAATGACTGTACTCATTCATTTATATGTTTTATGTTTACTAAAAGGATTTGAAATAATTAAGAATTATATTATTTATATTATTTCCTATCTATTAAAATTTTGAAATTTATTTGACTGACAACCATTTTTTACATGTATTTCTAGTGTTTTAATTTTCATATATACATTACTTACAATTTAAATTTTATAATCTTTCAAAGTGGACTACTTAAAACATAGTAAAACTTATTAAATTTCAAGTAGGTAACTTTAAGAGATTATAAAATATATACTATAAAAAAATCTAATTAAAAATAAAAACATAACCTAAACATCTAAAAATTTATTGAAAATAATAAGAATTTCATTAATATATTCAACTAAAATTAATTTATATTTCATGAGCATTATTGATTAAAAACATAATATTTACAAATTAAAAAATATATGCACAAAAATAATAGTATAACTAAAATATAAATGAAATTTAGAACATTGAATAAATATATAAAAAATAACTGAAAATAAAATGAATATCAAAATAATTTATAAATACAAATAATATGTTTTCAAACTACAATATATAGTGCCACTAAAATTAATTTTCATTAATTAATTTTTTGAAATACTTGTTATTTTAAATTATATTTTATATGTTCAGTAAGTGTGTTAAATTTAATTTAGATTCTATTTATACTTTATTATTTTTAGACTTTCAAAGTCACATACTTGAAACATTATTATGTTTCATGCATATGACTTTGAAAGAATATAAATTATAAAATTTAAATACAATCACAATGAAATTTTAAAAACTAAATCAACATATAAAATATAATTGAAAATAAAAAATCATAAATATAATAAAGAAATATAATTTATATGTCACAAAATTTATTGCTTAAAAACATAACATTTTCACTTTCAAATATTAATGGACATAATTCTTATTAAGTATTATATTATTAATAAAATTACTATGAAGTATTATTAATTATATTATTATAATTAAATGTTAGTAATTACATTATTAATATATATTAATTATAACATTAAATATTTACAATAATTAAAACATTAAATCTTAATAATAATGTAAATAATATATTTATTAATGTAACAAATATAGTAATTAACAATATATTTTTAAAATAAAACTTAATTATATTAGTAATATAAAAAATTTAATTACTAATAATAATGGTATTATTAATAAATTATATATATATATATGTATCTAAATAAAAGAAAATAAAAATAATCTATATATTAAATATACGAACATATTTAAAAAAATTAATTTTTTTTTAATTTTTGAAAAGGCGACATTGACTTTGCCTACTTTGTGTCACAAACCAGGCCGGCTCGCCATTCGACCCGGCGCCCGACCAGGTCCGTGGCAAGGCCCGAAGGGCGTTCCCGATCCCCACGGGTTGGCACAAGTGCCCGGGTACCAAGAGTAGCAAGTGGGAACGATTTTACCCAAAATAAAAGACTGAAAAACAACTAACCAGATAAATAACTGAAACTAGAAATAGACAACCAAACACGCCTTTAAACTATGAACAGGTTTAAAGTCTACAACTCCAACCAATAACTAAAAAGAAAAGATGACAGCGGAAAGTAAAACTCTTACTCAAACCTCAAAGCAACAGGAGAGGTGCGACATCCACACGTCACAAACGTTAACCTGCACGAGAAGACCACCAACGACCAACCACCATCACTGAGCATAGTGCCTCAACCTAGAATAAATAGAGAACAAGGCCTAAATACACCCAAAGGTGTATGTAGGGTGTGAGAAAAGAGCCCAGTAGGACGTCACCCAATAAAAAGGTTCCACGCATAGTTATTAAAGGAAAAATACATTTGCAATATTAACTAAAGAAAAGAAATAAAAGCTTGAACGGTTTATAAGAAAACAGAATTAAAGAAAATAGTTTTAAATGGAATAACTTAAATTTAAAACACACGCACCATTTTTTTTTTAAAATAACCAATATGTCACACCGACGAGCGCAAAGTAACCAATGGGCACTAATACGGGAGAGGCCGCATGGGTATCAGCTAGCTTGGGTCCCTAGATCTTCGTGTTTTGGTGAAACATGGCTTAGAAGGCCATGACCCTCATAAAACGTGGATTAGAAGGCCACGACCCTCAGAAAATGTGGCTTAGAAGACCACGACCCTCAGAAATGCATATGTTTAGTTAGTGTTGCAATCGTCAGTCCTTCCAGTGAAACCAGGTCGAGTCACCTCCAGAACACTCGCTCACTAGTCTAGTCTACCCTCCTAGCTACCCGAGATTCTCGCTTTTTGCTCAAGAAAGTTTCAAGTTAATATTACACGTCACACTTATGCATAAAATCTCAGCAGGGTACTTACACACACAAAAACACCATTTGCACACCCAAACCCTCTTTTAAAACCATACGCACACCAAAATCTTTTCAAAACACAATCTGCATTTGTTACATATTCAGTTGAACAATTTTCTCATTAATAAAAAAAACATGTATCGTTAAACAAACCACCACTTACACATATAAATACCATTTTGAAATGAGGTGCATACTAAAAATATCTAAAAACTAAATCTGCATCAGTTACACAACCAATTAAGACAACTACACAGTAAAAGAAACCACTTTCAACTTCAAACACACCATTAAAAGATTTTATTAGACAATTTACACAATTTACCCCAAACAATTTTCTTTACGCCCTTAATAATTATTTAATGAAACAATTAAAATTTTCATAAACAAATTTTTGAAAGAGAAAAGACACCGCTTTACAGGTTAGACCGACCCAAGCTCTCTTACACGACCACACGCACACGACGTCACCTCTGAAACACAATCTGCGTTACACACACAATTAAATAAGCCACTCACATAGTTGAGAAGACCATTTCTACAGTTAAACAAACCACCATAACAACTTTCCAACCCATTAAAAAAAACTCGCATGACTAAAATGCCAAAAATCCACTCGAAAACTCATTTATGACACAACACATATAGATGCTAAGACAAAACACCACTCGCACTCTTTGCACATCATAACAATTAATTTTTACAATTAGTAAAACACTATTAAATAGTTTAGCGTGAGTTTTCCACAAAAATAATCACTCACATGCAGCATAAACATGTTACTACCAAGTCAAATACACATTAGATCTCAACAACAACCAAATTCACAATAGTAAAACAATAATTAAACATGCTAAACCAATCAAAATTTGCAAATTAATTCATCAAACAATAAATATGTGTAGAACCACCTACCTCGAACCAAAATGCATCCGGAAGGATGGCGCAAAATCCATCATCACCTGAAGACAAGTTTAAAAACCCCCTTAGTGTTTACTTTTCCCAAATCTTGTGCGGACCTTCATCCACACATAATACACATCGCAAGAAACTCAAAGCAGACCCTAAAACATTAATCCGAACAAAATAAGGATTAAAAAAAAATCAACCGCTAAAGATACCTCAAACCTGCTGAATAGAAAAGAACTCAAGAGAAAGAAAGAAAAAGAGAAGAGACAACTGGAGCGAGGGTCCACTCACGTGGAAGGAGGCAAGGTGCCGGAAGTTGCGCCAGTTGGGGAGGTAGGGGCGACGCAGCAGGTGTTCAAGGGAGGAAGTTCGGATGGGAGTGGGGAGGCCGACCACACTACAGGAGCCCGGCCGGGGTGTGTTCGGGGCGGCGTGTAGGTGGTTCGCCGGGGCTACTCGCCGAGAGGAGGGAGGTGTGGCTGGTTCGAAGGCTGGCCGAGAGAGGGAGGGTGGTCCGACGACTGGCCCTAAGGGTGGCGTGACGGGGGCGTGCCGGGGAAGAGATGCATGCTAGAGAAGGGCGTGCTGGTATGGTGGAGGCGCGACAGATCGGTGGGGTGTAGCGCGATGCACAGGGCTCCATGGGGGGAGGTGCAACGATGAAAAAGAAGGAAAGAAGAAATGGGGGGGGGGGGTGCAGCGGACCGAGCGTGAAGGGAATAGGGGTAAGGGGAAGGGTCCGCAAACCCTAAAAAAAATAAGACGGAAACAAAAAACAAAAATAAAAATAAAGATAAAGTGAAAAGAAAATCCAAAACTAAAACTAATAATAATAATAATAATAATAATATTATTAATATTCTTTAACTAAAACCATGAAAATAATATTATTATTATCATTAAAACACAGTTTATTAAATCATCGCATTTCTATCATTTTTTTTCACACATTATTTTTATTTCGTTATTATTATTAGTTCATTTATTTAATTTGTTGACCATCGAGTAAGGTCATACGATGGCCCTGGCGAAGCCTCACGGCTTCGCAATTATGCTTCGCCTGTGCGTTGCATAATGACAAGCCCCAAAAAACTCATTTAATTTTATTCATTTATCATTACTTTTTTTTATTTTTTTAATTAGTTTCACATTGGTGTAACACCCCAAGATTCTATGGTACGCTTCTCTTTGAATAATGTGATAGCGCGTGTTGTACGCAACACTGAGTTCTAACACACCATAACCGATCAAACTAGCCGTTATGAATAGTAATACCTAACTTTTGAAATTATATATATTTTATATTTTAAAATGGACTTCATTTTTTGATTCGGAATATCGAATTTAGCCTAAGGTGAAATTTTGGTACTTTTCGGATAACTTTAATATTTTGATGAATAATGAAAATTACTAAATTTTAATTAAAAACAACTTTTTTAATAAAAATAATTAATAGTGATAAATTATGAATTTGAGTGGTTTTAAAGTATATTTTGAATATATTTTTACCATTTAATAAAATGTTGGTCATTGGAAAAAATTTCACAATTAAACCGAACATAAACAAGTATCAATCTTTTGATAGTTATTATATCTTAAAAACACGCTTTTTGTTTTAACAGCGGGAATTAATTTTAAATTAATTTCTGCCACTTCTGTGTTTTAAATTTGGAAAAATGGATTCCATATTTGGAATCAGGATGTTCGAATTGTGTAAATAGGTAACTTTTATTTTGAATAATTACTTCGGTAAATATTTTATTTACCATGGTTAAGGGTAAATCCGGTAAATAAGGGTTAAAAAATAATAGTATAATAATACTAAATTACCCTAAAACGTGTGCTATCCTTATTGGTTGATACATATTCGACCATAGGCATCTTTGGGTCAATTTTGGGACCCCATGGAGCCACTTGTAGGTGATAGGGACACTTTATTTTAATTAAGTTAAAATGAATACAAAAATGACACAAGCATATATCTTTTAGAAAAACAATTTTTACATAGGGTTATATATGTTGGATTTTCGACTATAAATATTCATTAGAAATATAAAAATATTTCCTATATAATGATATTTTATTTATAATTTTTAGATATTACATAATTTAATTTATTTATGACACAATGATGATGCTGTAATTACCATAATAGTGAAAATTTAAAATAATTGATATTATAAATACCCAAATAAATATAATTTGAGACTTTTAATGAATTAAAATAATTTTCTAGGATAATATGACATATTAGTATTGATTTAATTAACTTTGTTTGAAGTAATCATTCTGTTATGAGTTTCAAAAAAATCAACTATTGAATAGTGTCAAAATTGACATAAAAGAGTTTTAAAAAAAAATATTATATTATTAATTGATATTAAATTCCTAAAAATATAAGGTTCGGCCAAGAGACTTATATCATGATATTTGTATCATTAATGGATCACTTGGGGGTCGCTTGGATGTATATGGTAAGTTTATTAACCATATAATATAAAAATACAAAGAGACATTGTAAAAGTGAAACTAATTAACTTAGAGTTAATACTTAAAGATAAGGTTAATATAGTAACCCAAACCTGTCTAAATTCTATTGGTTAAGTGGTTTTCGACCAATCCCCACCTTAAACTTTAAATAATCAACTTTGGATCTATTAGAAACCGAATATTAATTTATTATAAATTAATATTTCTAGCTTTTCCAAAGGTGCCCCTCACCCCTCTTATAAAAGGGCACTCCTCCTTCTCATTTCTTCACACCTTCAAAGCCTTTTGGTTCGGCCAAAATCTACCCAAATACTCTCCCAACTTCCCTCACTACAACCTTGAGGGCTTAGTTTGATCAGAAAGCCAACCTAAGGAGCCATTTTGATCAAATCAAAAGGAAGAACCCGAAGAAGAGGTAATGATTTCACCACCCTTTTCCAAGTTCCTTTCTTCTTCCACTTCTTCTTCCTTTGTTATTACCATTCTAAAATAATAACTCCAGTATCATATGTATATTGTGATGTTATTATAAATATGTTACAACCATATTCATTATTCTATCTACCCTTTTAATAACATGTCACCATACGTGCGTACGTACGACTTACCGTCTCCACGTCGTGGTGTAATTGTTATTCAATATATTATTATTTGGATGGGTATAATAATGATGTGTAACTCATGTAAATAATAAATATAACATGTTAATGATTCTTTATATATGATATACCATCCATTTATATATTATTTTAATATCAAAATAATTATATTGTTGCTCGTGCGTACGTACGGACTACCGTCTCCACGAACACGATGAGATTCATTCTCCATCGTATCCATTCAAGTATAATTATCATTTGATGATTTAAAAATAATGTTTAAGGACTTGATATCATTTTGTATATGAATAATATACAACCTATCCATGAAAAACATGGCTTATGTTGTAGAGACCCTAAGCCTGACGTATATGAACTTTACATTACTTTTGCGGAATACTTAGTACATAACAAAAATACAAACACACAAGGACCGTAATAGTTTAGTGTCTTTGGAAACTCGGAACGTAATCTTCTAATCGTGGTGAAAGATCTTCAACATCTCCCATAAAGATCTTCTTTTTTTTATACCTAAAACCTTTCTTTATCTCCTGGGGAAAAGAAAACATAAAAGGGTGAGCTCAAATGCTCAGTAAGGGTAAACAAAAGAAATATCAATCACATCATATACATAAGAACATGGCTTTTGGAAATCTTAACCTGCAAAAGAGCTCATAATATCATATCATGGGGTAAATCATAAAAGTGAAATGTAATCCCAATAATCATAACTTAAAACATGAAACTTTGTGGCATACACACATAATCATAGAGAATCATTTCTTGTTAGTCAAGACTCATAGCCAAGACTATCTTAGTGGACAAAGTCCCTTTCTGAATCGAGTAACCCTCGTTTCAGTCCTATTTCACTGAACCGGTATAACCTACCATTCCAGCCATGTCTATCTCATGAGATATAAAATCTTTACCCAATGAATTGGAGGGAGATATAGGTCCCACCCATCTTATAATGAATCCTTTCTTATGTGTGCCACATAATCATAAAACATACATCATCGCATAACACATGTAACAAAAATGGGATTCTTGAAACATCATGACATCATAAATCAATTCATATAAGATAAAGGAATTCATAAAAATAATTCCATCTCAACATGATCAAATCAATGTAATAATAGGGATAAAAACAGAACCCTTTATTATCTTAGATGGAAAATAATTTTGATAAAACACTTGAACTCCATTCTTGAGGAAAATATCCTTTCTTCTTCAAAAACATTTTTCCTTTCATAATATGTCATAAAACTTTAAAATAAAAGAAGTTGATTAAAAATAAACTTGAAAACTTGTAAAGGAATCTTCTTGGAAATAATGATTTAAAAATCCATTCATGCCGTATAAGTTAAAAAAACATTCTTCGTACTTTTGTCGGAAAAGTCAAAAAATACCTCGTACGAAAAAAATGACAAAAGATTCCTTTCATATTCTTTACTAAAAACTTACCGAAGGGTAAAATTTGGATTTAAACTATTGTAAGTGGATGGAAACAATATTACATATTGAGGGAACATGGATGTGGATGATAAAATACACCCCAGTAAATACTTACGAATAAACAATCTCGGATAAAAATGAGATTGTGATATTTCCCTTACCTTAGGTCCGACTTGCTTTGTACGTGTCCGAACCTCCTGTATAATGATTTACATAAGGTTATTGACTTATTACAGAATCATATTCATTGTTATGATATCATATATGGTTCTCTTATGGCTTTATATTACCCGGTCTTTTGTAAATTCATGTTAAAGTAGCATTTTGGGTAAAATCGTCTCATTTGTCGTTCGTGTTTTAACTTGTAATTATTCATATGATTACTTAGATCATTATTACTTAATTATAGAATATAAAACATGATTTATATATAATATATATTCAGAATATACATATATATAATGGATCGATAAATGGAAAGAAATACACCGTTCATGGAGACGGTAGGCCGTACGTACGCATGAACGCTGTTTTCGTTTCCTTATTGAATTGAGTGGAATTAAGTATATGACATACATATATATACACATAAATCCAGTAGCTTTATAATGTCATATATTTCATTATTATATATACTTTATAATCATTCTTAAATGGTTAACATGGAGAATGAATCTCATCACGTCGTGGAGACGGTAGTCCGTACGTACGCACGAGCGATGATATCATTTCCATAATTATTGAATTGAATTGGATTGGATGATACAATATATCAGAATCATTATGATGTTATAATAACTATGTATAGTTATTCTTTACACCATAATACCCATCCATGTAAGGTGTTGGTGGAAAAACAGATTACACCACGGCGTGGAGACGGTATTCCGTACGTACGCACGCGCGGTGATTTTATTTTCCGTAGGATGGATAGATGGTGAATTAGGATTGTTTCATAATTATAATAACATATCAGTATATGAGTGATACTGATGTTATTACTTCATAATGAAACAACCTAATAAGAAGAAGTGGAAGAAGAAATAAAGGTGAAAGAATTGGTAACGGTAATTACCTCTTCTTTGAAGCGCCTCTTTGAGACCTCCTCTTAGGGAACTAAAATTGGTCTTTGAGGAAGACCAGAACCTCTAGGATGTTTCTAGGGAAGTGGAGAAGAGATTTTGGCAGGGTTTGGCCGATCTTGAGTGCTCAAATTGGTGTGAGGAGGAGGGGGAGGAGGTGCCCTTTTATAAGAGGGGTGAGGGGCACCTTTGGAAAAGCTAGAAATATTAATTTATAATAAATTCATATTCGGTTTCCAAAGGCTCCAAAGTTGACTATTCAAAGGTTGAGGTGGGGATGGGTCGAAAACAACTCATCCAATAGAATTTAGACAGGTTTGGGTACTTATATTAACCTTATCTTTAAGTATTAACTCTAAGTTAATTAGTTTCACTTTTACAATGTCTCTTTATATTTTTATATAATATGGTTAATAAACTTACTATATACATCCAAGCGACCCCCAAGTGGTCCATTAATGATGAACCTATCATGATATAAGTCTCTTGGCCGAACCTTAGGTTTTTAGGAATTTAATATCAATTAATAATATAATATTTGTTTTAAGAACTCTTTTATGTCAATTTTGACACTATTCAATAGTTGATTTTTGTGAAACTCATAAAAGATTGATTACTTCAAACAAAGTCAATTAAATCAATCCTAATATATCATATTATCCTAGAAAATTTTTTTAATTCATTAAAAGTTTCATAATATATTTATTTGGGTATTTATAATATCAATTATTTTAATTTTTCACTATTTTAGTAATTACTGCATCATCATTGTGTCATAAATAAAATAAATTATTTAATGTCTAAAAATTATAAATAAAATATCATTATGTAGGAAATATTTTTATCTTTCTAATGAATATTTATAATCTAAAATCCAACATATATAACCCTATGTAACAATTGTTTTGCTAAAAGATATATGCTTGTGTCATTTTTGTATTCATTTTAACTTAATTAAAATAAAGTGTCATTATCACTTACAAGTGGATCAATGGGGTCCCAAAATTGACCCAAAGATTCCCATGGTCGACCATGTATCAACCAATAGGGTTAAGACACATTTTAGGGTAATTTAATATTATTATAATATTATTTTTTAACCCTTATTTACCGGATTTACCCTTAACCATGGTAAATAAAATATTTACCGCAGTAATTATTCAAAATGTCTAAAAATAAAAGTTACCTATTTACACAATTTGAACATCCTAATTCCAAATATGGAATCTATTTTTCTAAATTCAAAACACATAAGTGGCAGAAATTAATTTAAAATTAATTCCCGCTGTCAAAACAAAAAGCGTGTTTTTAAGAGATAATAACTATCAAAAGATTGACACTTGTTTATGTTCGGTTTAATTGTAAAATTGTGTCCAATGACCAACATTATATTAAGTGGTAAAAATATATTCTAAATATACTTTAAAACCATTCAATATTATAATTTAACCACATAAGATATTACAATGAAAAAAGTTGTTTTTAATTAAAATATAGCGTGTTTTTACTATTCATTAAAATATGAAACTTATCGGAAAAATATCAAAACTTTATCTAATGTAAATTTTTATATCCTGATTCAAAAGAAGAATATTATTTTGTCAAATTGAACATATAAACATGTCAAAAACTATATTTAAAGTGGGTGCGCCATCAAAAGGCGGTAAAACTGCATTTTTTGAAAAAATACTTATTTTACCCGGAAAATTTATTTTGTTCTTATACCATGTTCTAGAAATGTGTAAGATGAATAATAATGTTATAAAATTCAAAATTTAGTTACTACTATTCATAACGGCTAGTTCATGACAATATTATAATAATATAACATTGTTTATTAAAACCCGGTATTGCGTACAACACACGCTATCGAGGAAGGTCGCGATTGCGTGTAATGCAAGCCAAGTCAGGGTTGCGTGTTGTGAAAGAATCCTTCATTGTTTCGTATAATAGAATCCAACCATATTTCATTTATACATTTAATATATATATATATATATACTCAATGTTGCGTAGAATAACTATTATCAAAATTGTGTGTAACACGGTCCAAGAATAGTGTTGCGTATACTGCAAGCTAATACGGTGTTGCGTATAGCGCAAGGTAATCTTGGTGTAGAATACAAAACAAGACATTAATGAAATTAAAAGAATATTTTTCATAAAATCTCGGGGTGTTACATATGTAACAAAACATATAAAAGAAAACGAGTAAGTTAACACCCGAAACGACGATAATACTAAGATATTATTAACAAAGCAATGTTAAAAGATCATATATGATATCATATGAATGTATATGATTCTTGTATAATTTAATAACAATTATTTCACTATTATACAGGAGGTTAACCTACCCCAACCAAGGAAAAGTACAAGGTAAGGGTTATTTCACAATCTCTTCATTATCCGAGGTTGTTTATATGAAATAATCTACTGGGATCTCTTTATCATCCACATCCATGTTTCTTAAAAATGTATTTCAAAACATTTTTACAATTTAAAAGAATATGGTTTAAAGTAATTTATACCCTTGTTTGACTTTTTATAAGAGTTTTATAAAGGAATATTTCCGTCGTTTTCAAAAAAAGGTGCTTTTTAACCTTTTCGATAGAATTAAGGTAAGAATGTTTTTTTAACTTATACGGTGGGTGCGATTATTTTCTGTCGTTATAAAATCGTCGAATCTTCCCTTACAAGCTTATAAGAATATTTTCAAAGGAAATGTTTTATTTTATAAATATATGACTCTTAAATGATTTCAAAATAGAAAGAGATATTTCTCTAAAAAGAGTTTTGATTTCATCTATGTCAACATCCTTTGTTGGATTTTACGCTTATGTGAAGTTGATTTATTATGATACAAAACCTCTATATTGTATTGAAGGTTTTGTGATATGTTTGACTGTGGATGTTCTATTTTTATGCCATTCATGGTTTATGGTGAAAGTATTGACATTTAGTATGCTAGTTTTAATACGAATGTTTATGTTATGTTTAAACCTTTTCATATGGGAATGCATTGGACTTAATATGTGACGGGTGGAGCCCGCTATAGCTCCTCGATGCATCGGTAGGTCTCATGAGACAAACTAGTGTCTTGACACAAGGCCTTGGCAAAATATTATTTGTAGTCTTGGCACGAGGCCTTGGCAATGTGGTTATGATAGTCTGACATTATGCATTCCGTCATTATGAAAGTGGTTATTGATATTGCATGTGATTATTCGATTTGTAGAATATCCATGTGAATAAGTAAATGGAATTATTTCATTTTACTTTTTCCATACTATGTTGAAGTTCAATTTTAAAAGGCTTTTGTTTTAGTTATACATTGTCTTAAATGTTTATTCTTATTTATGAAAGTTTTTGCTATATTGTTATCCTTACTGGGCATTTGAGCTCACCCCTTTTCTATGTTTTATTTGTCCCAGGAAGCGAAGAAGTAAATTATGAATGACCTGCAGGGATATTATGTGGGGATATGAGTGTGGAATATGGAGACAATATGTTGTTGTAGTAGTTTTTCACTTTATGATGAAATGTAAGACTTATGAATATATCTAGTGTTTCCAAGGCTACTAAACCAATCGGTCTTTCGAGATTTGATATTTCTTATGATCATGCCAATATTATGTAATAATGCACCGACTATAGGTAACTGGGGTTGGGGCGTTACAGTTGGTATCAGAGGAAGTTTAGTACAAACCTTGGAAGCTAGATTTAGATAAAATATGATTAGAGAACGTATACCTAAGATGAACTTTGAGGATTAGTGTAGAAGAACTTCCTAGAATTTTGGTATTGTAGAGATTTTGTGAGTTTTCCGAGAAATACATCCCTGTCTGAATACGAGCAGGTAGAGGCAGCTCTGGCACAGATGTACCTAGGGGTAAAACCCGAAAACACCGCTTTGAGCTAGACTCGAATGGGAACTGGTGCACGACAACGGGCCTTGCTGCACTCTTGGTTACGACACTCCCGGGGGATATGCTTAGGATAAATCTCATTTTCTTTAAAAATAATTATGAAGGGTTTATGAGTATATACTTCCTCAAAGAAAACATTCTTATGATTATGGATTATATCCATAAATAGTTCAATTTATGTTAAGTGTTTTATAAGTATGAGATTATGTATTTTGATTCATAAACTGATCTAGTTTATGCCATTGTTTAGAAATGACGCCTAGTGGAAGAAATGGAAACCGTATCACTGCACGCACTCCATGTAGGGATTTCCCTCCTACTCAAGATAATTATAGTGGAGCTGGTGATGCAACTGGTGTCGATCAGCTAATCACCATACTGGGACAACTCACTCAGGTTATGAATAATAACCTTACCCATATGGAGCACCCTGATCCGCAGGGTGGAGGATCAATGTTAGATCGATTCATGAGGAAACAACCACCAACGTTCAATTGGAGTACAAATCCCTTAGTAGATGAGCAATGGATAAATTCCCTAGAGAAAATATTTCAGGCTTTAGGGAGTAGTGAAAGGGAAAAAGTTATCATGGCAGTTTACCGCCTCACTGGAGATGCTGATCAATGGTGGTCATTGATTCAAAACATGAAGGAAGATGATGAAGTATCAAATATGGAATGGAGGGAGTTCAAAGATCTGTTTTTAGAAAAATACTTTCCTCGCGACCATCGAGCAGATATGGAAAGACAATTTCTGAGTCTGAGACAGAAGGAGGATGAGAATGTCACAAAGTATAAGGCTAACTTTAAAAGGTTATCAAGGTATGCTGGAGATTATATACGTAACCCAAGAAGTAATATTGATCATTTCTTTGATGGGTTAAAACCATTTCTCCATCGAGCATTAGTCTCACAATCCTTTTCATCATACGAAGACATTGTCTCATGTGCTATCAAGACCGAAAAGGAATTCTCTAAGTCTTATGAATTTAAAGCAAAGAAAGAGAAGAAGAGACCTGCTGATCAATCTGGGAATGGAAATAAGGGGAATACGGGAAATGTTGAATATCCATCATGTGGTAAATGTGGTAAGAAACACCCCAGTACTTGCTTGAAGGGAACAGGATTCTGTTACAAGTGTGGTGAAAAAGGCCACCAAGCTCGTGATTGCAAGGGGAAGAAGGAAGCTACCAATGTTCAGTGCTACAATTGCAGGGAGATGGGAAATTATGCAAATGAATGTCCTAAGCGTCAGGAGAACTTACCTTAGAAAAGACCAAGGGATCAAGGCCAAGCTTATGCTATCACTACTGCTGAGCTAGAAGCTCCGAAAGACATGGTGGAGGGTAATTTAATGGTTTCCTCAAGTTTAGAAAATGCATTATTTGATTCTGGATCATCACATTGTTTCATATCTTCCCAGTTTGCTAAGAAAATTAGATATTTCCAATTTGATTTAACAAGGGAGTTGTCAGTTAAAACTCTCAAGGGAAGTATCATTGCAACAAATTTTTGTGAATCAGTCCCCATTAGAGCACATAAATGTTCTTTATCTGCTGATCTCATCGTCATACCTATTATTGAGTTTGATATAATCCTCGGTATGGAC
This sequence comes from Viscum album, assembly GCA_963277665.1. Taxonomy (NCBI): domain Eukaryota; kingdom Viridiplantae; phylum Streptophyta; class Magnoliopsida; order Santalales; family Viscaceae; genus Viscum; species Viscum album. Next base: position 748,398,340 of record OY728132.1, on the reverse strand, counting down.
TAGCTTTCGGACTATGATGTGAAGATTTATTGTAAGAAGAAAGAGGTTACGATTCTTGATGATGATGATAAGGAACACCTTATCTTTAGAGCAAAATCGTCACCACCTAATTCTTATCTAGATCCACCCCTAGTAGCTCAACTAAATTCAATTATTGGGGAGGAAGAGAACGAAATGACTATGGGTGAGGAAAGGAATGTTCAAATAGAATATGTACCTGTTGTGAAAGAATATGTAGATGTATTTCTGGAAGATTTACCTGGACATCCTACAAAACGAGAAGTTGAGTTTTCCATTGATTTTATTCCTGGATCAAGGCCTATATCGAAGACCCCTTATAGAATGGCCACTGTAGAATTAGTCGAACTAAAGAAACAACTAGAGGAATTGAATAATAAAGGATTTATTTGCCCTAGTGTTTCTCCATGGGGAGACCCTGTTCTTTTTGTTAAAAAGAAAGATGGATCTATGAGGTTATGTATTGACTACAGGGAGATCAATGCTATAACGATAAAGAACAAGTATCCCCTACCTCGCATTGATGATTTATTTGACCAACTTCATGGAGTTCAATACTTTTCAAAGATTGACCTTTGAACTGGATACCATCAGTTGTGTGTGAAGAAGGAAGACATTTCGAAGACATCATTTTGAACCAGGTACGAGCATTATGAGTTTACAGTAATGCCTTTTGGATTGACTAATTCACCCCATGTATTCATGGATCTGATGAATAGAGTTTTCAAGGAATATCTTGATGAATTTGTGGTGGTATTTATTGATGATATCTTGCTATACTCAAAAAGATATGAAGATCATGAAAATCACTTGCGCATTATCTTGAAGACTCTAAGAAGACATGAATTATATGGGAAGTTTAGCAAGTGTGAATTCTGGCTTCAGGAGATTTCTTTTCTTGGCCATATTGTCTCTAAAGATGGAATCTCTTTTGATCCTTCTAAGACCAAGGCAATCCAAGAATGGCCAGCACCGACAAGTATAACTGAGGTACGTAGTTTTATTGGTTTAGCAGGTTATTATCAACATTTCATCCAGAATTTTGCCCGATTGGCTAACCCATTAACGAAGCTCACACGTAAAGGGGTTAAATTTGTTTGGACAAAAGAGTGTGAAGAATGTTTCGAAGAACTGAAGAGAAGATTATTCAATGCTCCTATATTGACTCTACCATCGGGGAATGATGGGTTCATTATTTATAGTGATGCATCGAAGAAAGGACTTGGTTGTGTCCTTATGCAGAATGATAGGGTTATTGCCTATGCATCACAACAGTTGAAAATTCATGAACAAAACTATCCTACTCATGATCTCAAGTTAGTAGCTGTGATCTTTGATTTGAAGATATGGAGGCACTACCTCTATGGTGAAAAATGTGAGATTTATACTGATCACAAGAGTTTGAAGTATATTTTCTCACAAAAATAACTCAACATGAGGCAAAGGAGATGGCTTGAATTACTCAAGGATTATGATTGCATGATACACTACCACCCGGGGAAGGCAAACAAGGTGTAAGATGCTTTGAGCAGAAAAGACCATGGAGTTTTGAACGTGATGAGGATTGAAAGGGATCCAATTTTCATAGATCTAGTGAAGATGGACATGGGAATAACCAGGGAAGGAGAAACATCAATGATTTTTCAAATGGTTGCCAAACCATCTTTACTAGAAAGGATTAAGAGTTCTTAGACTAATGATGGAGAATTTCAAAAGAAGATTAAAGCTGTGAATGATGGGAGATTGAGAGATTTTGTGTATGAAAATGGAATTTTGAAATTCGGGAAGAGGCTTTGTGTTCCCGATATACCTGATATAAAAAGGGAATTGTTGGATGATGCTCATAGTTCCAATTTCTCTATACACCCTGGGAGCACCAAAATTTATAGAGATTTGAAGGAACATTTTTGGTGGGACAATATGAAGAGGGAGATTACTGATTTTGTGTCAAGATGTATGGTTTGTCAACAAGTGAAAGCTGGAAGGCAACACCCTGGAGGAGTCATGCAACCTCTTCCCATACCAGAGTGGAAATGAGACAATATTACGATGGACTTTGTCATGGGGCTACCAAAGACTCCTAGAAGGAACGATGCAATATGAGTTATTGTTGATCGTCTTACCAAGTCAGCACATTTTCTTGCTATAAGAGAAGATCTACCACTGGAACGTCTAGAAAGACTATATATTAATGAAGTTGTGAGACTTCATGGAGTACCCCTATCGATTGTTTCTGATCGTGATCCCCATTTTACTTCAAGATTCTGGAAAAGTATTCAGAAATCCCTGGATACTGAACTTCATTTGAGCACTGCCTACCACCCTCAGACAGACGGACAATCAGAATGGACTATTCAAACCTTAGAAGACATGCTGAGATCTTGTTAACTTGACTTTCAGGGTATGTGGGATCAATATTTACCTTTGGTAAAATTTTCCTATAATAATAGCTTCCATTCGAGTATTCAGATGGCACCATATGAAGCGTTATACGGAAAGAGATGTCACACACCAACCTGTTGGGATGACGTTGGTGAAAGAAAACTTGTAGGTCTAGAACTGGTGGAGGAAACGATGGAAAAGGTAAAGGTAATCCAAAATCATATCAAAGCAGCTCAAAGTAGGCAAAAGATCTATGCCGATAATCGAAGGAAGTATTTTGAATTTCAAGTCGGTGATCATGTTTTCCTGAAGGTATCTCCATGGAAGGGAGTCATACGTTTTGGTAAGAAAGGTAAATTGAGTCCCAGGTATATCGGACCCTTCGAAATTCTAGAACAAATTGGGGCTGTAGCTTACCGATTGGCAATGCCGCCAAGTCTCTCCAAAGTTCACGATGTGTTCCACATATCTCTATTGAGGAAATACATGCCTGACCCAACACATGTAATCACCTATGAGGAATTAGAACTGGAACCCGATCCGTCTTATTGCGAAGATCCCGTCAGGATTCTTGATACGAGAGAACAAGTACTGAGAAACCGGACGACGCGTCTCGTAAAAGTTTTGTGGAGAAACCATAAGATGGAAGAGGCAACGTAGGAACCCGAGAAACTTATGATGAAGAACCACCCGAGTCTTTTCATGCGGTAGTATTCTAGAAATTTCGAGGACGAAATTATTTGAAGGAGGGGATAATGTAACACCCCAAGCTTCTACGGTACGCTTCTCTTTGAATAATGTGATAGCGTGTGTTGTACGCAACACCGAGTTCTAACACACCACAACCGATCAAACTAGCCATTATGAATAGTAATACCTACTTTTTGAAATTATATATATTTTATATTTCAAAATGGACTTCATTTTTGGATTCGGAATATCGAATTTAGCCTAAGGTGAAATTTTGGTACTTTTCGGATAACTTTAATATTTTGATGAATAATGAAAATTACTAAATTTTAATTAAAAACAACTTTTTTAATCAAAATAATTAATAGTGATAAATTATGAATTTGAGTGGTTTCAAAGTATATTTAGATTATATTTTTACCATTTAATACAATGTTTGTCATTGGACATAATTTCACAATTAAACCGAACATAAACAAGTATCAATCTTTTGATAGTTATTATATCTTAAAAACACGTTTTCTGTTTTAACAGCGGGAATTAATTTTAAATTAATTTCTGCCACTTCTGTGTTTTAAATTTGGAAAAATGGATTCCATATTTGGAATCAGGATGTTCGAATTGTGTAAATAGGTAACTTTTATTTTGAATAATTACTTCGGTAAATATTTTATTTACCATGGTTAAGAGTAAATCCGGTAAATAAGGGTTAAAAAATAATATTATAATAATACTAAATTACCCTAAAACGTGTCCTAGCCTTATTAGTTGATACATGTTCGACCATAGGCATCTTTGGGTTGATTTTGGGACCCCATGAAGCCACTTGTAGGTGATAGGGACACTTTATTTTAATTAAGTTAAAATGAATACAAAAATGACACAAGCATATATCTTTTAGAAAAACAATTTTTACATAGGGTTATATATGTTGGATTTTCAAATATAAATATTCATTAGAAATATAAAAAGATTTCATATATAATGATATTTTATTTATAATTTTTATAGATTACATAATTTAATTTATTTATGACACAATGATGATGCAGTAATTACCATAATAGTGAAAATTTAAAATAATTGATATTATAAATACCCAAATAAATATAATTTGAGACTTTTAATGAATTACAATAATTTTCTAGGATAATATGACATATTAGGATTGATTTAATTAACTTTGTTCGAAGTAATCATTCTGTTATGAGTTTCACAAAAATCAACTATTGAATAGTGTCAAAATTGACATAAAAGAGTTTTTAAAATAAATATTATATTATTAATTGATATTAAATTCCTAAAAATCTAAGGTTTGGACAAGAGACTTATATCATGATATTTTTATCATTAATGGACCACATGGGGGTCGCTTGGATCTATATGGTAAGTTTATTAACCATATAATATAAAAATACAAAGAGACATTGTAAAAGTGAAACTAATTAACTTAGAGTTAATACTTAAAGATAAGGTTAATATAGTAACCCAAACCTGTCTAAATTCTATTGGTTAAGTGTTTTTAGACCCATCCCCACCTTAAACTTTAAATAATCAACTTTGGAGCCATTAGAAACTGAATATTAATTTATTATAAATTAATATTTCTAGCTTTTCCAAAGGTGCCCCTCACCCCTCTTATAAAAGGGCACTCCTCCTTCTCATTTCTTCACACCTTCAAAGCCTTTTGGTTCAGCCAAAATCTACCCAAATACTCTCCCAACTTCCCTAACTACAACCTAAATGCCTTATTTTGATCAGAAAGCCAACCTAAGGATCCATTTTGATCAAATCAAAAGGAAGAACCCGAAGAAGAGGTAATGATTTCACCACCCTTTTCCAAGTTCCTTTCTTCTTCCACTTCTTCTTCCTTTGTTATTACCATTATAAAATAATAACTCCAGTATCATATGTATATTATGATGTTATTATAAATATGGTACAACCATATTCAGTATTCTATCTACCCTTTTAATAACATGTCACCATACGTGCGTACGTACGACTTACCGTCTCCACATCGTGGTGTAATTGTTATTCAATATATTATTATTTGGATGGGTATAATAATGATGTGTAACTCATGTAAATAATAAATATAACATGTTAATGATTCTGTATATATGATATACCATCTATTTATATATTATTTTAATATCAAAAGAATGATATTGTCGCTCGTGCGTACGTACGGACTACCGTCTCCACGAACGCGATGAGATTCATTCTCCATCGTATCCATTCAAGTATAATTATCATTTTATGATTTAAAAATAATGTTTAAGGACTTGATATAATTCTGTATATGAATAATATACAACCTATCCATGAAAAACATGGCTTATGTAACAAAACATATAAAAGAAAACGAGTAAGTTAACACCCGAAACGACAATAATACTAAGATATTATTAACAAATCAATTTTAAAAGATAATATATGATATCATATGAATGTATATGATTCTTGTATAATTTAATAACAATTATTTCACTATTATACAGGAGGTTAACCTACCCCAACCAAGGAAAAGTACAAGGTAAGGGTTATTTCACAATCTCTTCATTATCCGAGGTTGTTTATACGAAATAATCTACTGGGATCTCTTTATCATCCACATCCATGTTTCTTAAAAATATATTTCAAAACATTTTTACTATTTAAAAGAATATGGGTTAAAGTAATTTATACCCTTGTTTGACTTTTTATAAGAGTTTTATAAAGGAATCTTTCCGTCGTTTTCCAAAAAAGGTGTTTTTTAACCTTTTCGATAGAATTAAGGTAAGAATGTTTTTTTTAACTTATACGGCGAGTGCGGTTATTTTCCATCATTATAAAATAGTCGAAGATTCCCTTACAAGCTTATAAGAATATTTTCAAATAAAATGGTTTATTTTATAAATATATGACTCTTAAATGATTTCAAAATAGAAAGAGATATTTATCTAAAAAGAGTTTTGATTTCATCTATGTCAACATCCTTTGTTGGATTTTACGCTTATGTGAAGTTGATTTATTATGATACAAAACTTCTATATTGTATTGAAGGTTTTGTGATATGTTTGACTGTGGATGTTCTATTTTTATGCCATTCATGGTTTATGGTGAAAGTATTGACATTTAGTATGCTAGTTTTAATACGAATGTTTATGTTATGTTTAAACCTTTTCATATGGGAATGCATTGGACTTAATATGTGATGGGTGGAGCCCGCTATAGATCCTCGATGCATCGATAGGTATCATGAGACAAACTAGTGTCTTGGCACAAGGCCTTGGCAAAATCTTATTTGTAGTTTTGGCACGAGGCCTTGGCTATGTGGTTATGATAGTCTGACATTATGCATTCCGTCATTATGAAAGTGGTTATTGATATTGCATGTGATTATTTGATTTGTAGAATATCCATGTGAATAAGTAAATGACATTATTTCATTTTACTTTTTCCATACTATGTTGAAGTTCAAGTTTAAAAGGATTTTGTTTTAGTTATACACTTCCTTAAATGTTTATTCTTATTTATGAAAGTTTCCGCTATATTGTTATCCTTACTGGGCATTTGAGCTCACCCCTTTTCTATGTTTTATTTTTCCCAGGAAGTGAAGAAGTAAATTATGAATGACCTGCAGGGATATTATGCGGGGATATGAGTGTGGAATATGGAGACAATATGTTTTTGTAGTAGTTTTTCACTTTATGATGTAATGTAAGACTTATGAATAAATCTAGTGTTTCTAAGGCTACTAAACCAATCGGTCTTTCGAGATTTGATCTTTCTTGTGATCATGCCAATGTTATGTAATAATGCACCGAATCTAGGTAACTGGGGTCGAGGCGTTACATCAGGCAGACAAGTGGGGAACAGAGTGAGGCCATGCGGTGACCTTGGCGAGGCCGTACGTCTTCGACAGTGGCGTGCTGAAACGTTGCCAAGTCCAAAACGCTCATTTGTCAGAGCAAAATCCCAGTCGGGCTCGGCCAGTATTTCATATCAAGAGAATAATAATAATCAGAAGGAGATAAAAATTATAAGATGAAAATAAAAATTTGAAACATGACATAGTGTAAAGTCCAGCTGTGACAATTCTCCCCACCATAAAGCTTTCCGTCCCCGGAAAGCCACAAACTAAAACCAAACCCCAAAGTAGAAAACCACCCTCACTTAAAGTTCAAAGGGGATCCCCAAAAACATCAAGCGAAGAGAGGCAAAAACATCGTGCTCAAAGAAAGTGATTAAAAGACAACATCAAGAAATGCATAAAAAGACTTTCCGATATGTGTCACCCAGCCCAAAGAGCTAGAACACCTCCAGCTGATTGTTTTAGTAAACGAACTCTTGAACCCACAAGAACCAACTTCACAAGCCGAAACACCTCAAGCACTCTGAAACCGAAACCACACCACTTGGCTAAAATAAACAAATAAGGTCAAACCACATCCACAGATCATTCTTATCACTTCTCACCAAGTCATCTTTAGAAAAAGAACCAAAAGGTCAACGTGGGGAAGCCCGAGGGGCTCCCCACCATTATGAACCTACTAACGCCCAAGACGAGACTGGAAAACTGACATGGATAAGTTCGAGCAGACTCCCCGCCATTAAAGAAAAGTCCAGCACTGATTCATTCTAGAGACATTCGTGTGAGACCCAATGTGGGTCTCCCCACCATTAAGAACCTACCAACGCCCATGGCGAGAGTATAAAACCAACATGGGGAGGTCCTGCCAAACTTCCCACCATTAAGGAAAGGCCAACACCGATTTATTCCAGAGACCTTTGTGCGAGACTCATCGTGGGTCTCGCCGCTATTAGAACTAACAAGGATACATAACTCTAGAAATTTTTCCGATGGGGACCAAGAACCCCACCACCAGGGGTGGGGAGGGTCGAGCCTAACTACCGGGCGTCAAAACCACGGCCGGAGACAAACCAACATCCCCAAATACCATGATGAGTATCTTTCAAAATTGAGAATTATTTACCCAACAGACTCCCATAAGGACCACTAAAGTGATTGCATCCAGTGGGACGCAACACCAAGACTTTAAGGCATTGAGGCGGACATGCCTCTGTATTGGCACGAAAACCATACGCAACCAGACAGCTCATTCGGAGCGGAACAACCATAGAAACCATTTAAACCACCTATACTTTTAACACTGATGATAGAAATAAAGTTGGGGTCCCATACACTCCCGGGGTTCCTAACCACGCACCAGCTTCACTCCGAGGCCTATGGCTGGAGCCCTGATGTTTGAAGCATCTCCCGCCTCGCAGTCAGGTATTAAGGACTCTCAAGCAGAGCTTCTCCTTTTGGTTCCACACGCAATCATACTGCACCTGAAGCAACACCATCAGACACAACACACCATGACATCTAATTACCCTCACACTGAACATTCACCAGAACGAGAGCTTAGATGGTACACGCGCATCACCCCTTGTTACACTGAGTGTGAACATGACACCACAAATCGTCACCGAGCACACTCATTATTGTCGAGAGAAACATTGCACTGAGAAAGACTTTAAACCATGTCTTGAACAACACGTGATTCCTGCAGACGACCATAGCAGCCTCATACGTCTGGGTTTGCCAAACTAGTAGCCTAACACGACCCTTTTCTTAACAAAACCGTCTAAGGACCAAAGGTCATTTAGAACGATAGACCGAACCAACAACTTAGGGTTGATTCCAAACCACTGTTGACTATCAAAGGGACCTCACACTGCAAGACGTCACTGAACATGACCCTTGTAGCTGATGTAAACACTTCAAACCATTCAAGACATCGATAAGCACTGATAGCTCTCAATCGCCTTCACCCTTCCCCACCAGAATTTCTTTCACTGCTTCCAGGGGAAACCATCAGACGCAACGATGTCAAACCTCATACCCGATGAATCGGACAACTCAAATGACCAAAACTCCCTTCAACTCCCCTCGCATCTGTCATCCCACTGCGAGAGGATCCGCTTAGTTGCAAAAAGGAGGGGTGAGTTAAATTCTAGGATTCAGGAAGAGATTCCTCTGATCAACTGGAGGGTCGGCCAACGGCGAATTACCCGTAGCCGTATGTCCATAACATGCGAACGCTTTATGGGGGGGGGCATACACTAGTCAAGAAAGAAAATCATGGACCCAAATCAAACTGGTCCAATGGTCAAGACATACTGCAGGCGAACACCAACGTGCAGGGGGAACCACTACAAGGGCTTCCCGAAGCACTTTTCAAAAGAGACCATTAACCACACGCTTTCACAACAAATGACCAACAAAAACTCAAACTCAAGACACAAATCAGTCAAAAAGGATCCTCGGCTCGAAACGCCTCACATCCAACATTTCAAAAATACAAGGACACACCACACAATCACCGGTTATTTAAAACACCAAATTTTCTTTTAACAAAACATTTTGAAAATAAGAAAATCCAGTGGGTTTCACAACACCAATGGTGTCCCATGGGCCTCGCACATGCATGTTCCCATGCCACACCGACACCCACCTCATATCCATCCAGGAACTCATCCGCTCGTGCCATTAACCCTTCCTCTTTCCATATACACTCATGCATGTGGTTTCCCAAGAGAACACCAAGGATCAAAACCAAACCATTCCATTTTTCAAAACCAAAACATCCAACCCACACTTTTCAAGCCTCATACCTCATTTTTTTTGTACTTTATTTCAAAACATTTTCCAGGACCAAAAATTTTTTACTTGAAAACAAAATCCCCTAGAATCCAAAACAAAGAGTCAAGAAATGACGCAAGGAAAAACTTGTGTCAGCAGGTGACTGGAACATATGGTTGGCGGCCATACGCCAATCACACCACTGCCACGGAGGGTATTCCAGGACAGCATCCCCAGCTCCGCATGGCTTTCCAGGCCCTGCGAGCTCACTAGGACCACTGACCTTACCCCTTTTTCATTTCCCTTAGACAAGATTAACCGTAAGGACCAAAAACTTAGACAAACCTCAAAAAACTTTGGTAACTTGAGTCCCGCCACGAGGTGTGTTGGCCATGCACATTGCTCGTATCTAGAATGTCGAGTTCTAACAACCTTAATTTTGGTCTACTCTGACTCTATCTCAAAAGAAAATGACCCAAGAGAGAAAACCTTGCCCTCTAATACCATTTTTTCATGAACCAGGCCGGCTCGCCATCCGACCCGGCGCTTGACCAGGTCCGTGGCAAGGCCCGAAGGGCGTTCCCGATCCCCACGGGCTGGCACAAGTGCCCGGGTACCAAGAGTAGTAAGTGGGAACAATTTTACCCGAAATAAAAGACCAAAAAACAACTAACCAAATAAATAACTGAAACTAGAAATAGACAACCAAACATGCCTTTAAACTATGAACATGTATAAAGTCTACAACTCCAACCAATAACTAAAAAGAAAATATGACAGCGGAAACTAAAACTCTTACTCAAACCTCAAAGCAACAGGAGCGGTGCGACATCCACACGTCACAAACGTTAACCTGCACGAGAATACCACCAACGACCAACCACCATCACTGAGCATGGTGCCTCAACCTGTAATACACAGAGAACAAGGCCTACATACACCCAAAGGTGTATGTAGGGTGTGAGCAAAGATCCTAGTAGGACGTCACCCAATAAAAAGGTTCCACACATAATTATTAAAGGAAAAATACATTTGCAATATTAACTAAAGAAAAGAAATAAAAGCTTGAACAGTTTAAAAGAAAACAGAATTAAAGAAAATAGTTTTAAATGGAACAACTTAAATTTAAAACACACGCACCCTTATTTTTTTTAAAAAATAACCAATATGTCACAATGACGAGCGCAAAGTAACCAATGAGCACTAATAAGGGAGAGGCCGCATGGGTATCAGCTAGCTTGGGTCCTTAGATCTTCGTGTCTCGGTGAAACATGGCTTAGAAGGCCACGACCCTCAGAAAACGTGGCTTAGAAGGCCATGACCCTCAGAAAACGTGGCTTAGAAGACCACGACCCTCAGAAATGCATATGTTTAGTTAGTGTTGCAATCGTCAGTCCTACCAGTGAAACTGGGTCGAGTCACCTCCGGAACACTTGCTCACTAGTCTAGTCTACCATCCTAGCTACCCGGGCTTCCCGCTTTGTGCTCAAGAAAGTTTCAAGTTCATATTACACGTCACACTTATGCATAAAATCTCAGCAGGGTACTTACACACGCAAAAACACCATTTGCACACCCAAACCCTCTTTTAAAACCATACGCACACCAAAATCTTTTCAAAACACAATCTGCATTTGTTACATATTCAATTGAACAATTTTCGCATTAATAAAAAAACACGTATCATTAAACAAACCACCACTTACACATATAAATACCATTTTGAAATGAGGCGCACACTAAAAATATCTAAAAACTAAATCTGCATCAGTTACACAACCAATTAAGACAACTGCACAGTAAAAGAAACCACTTTCAAATTCAAACACACCATTAAAATATTTTATTAGACAATTTACACAATTTACCCCAAACAATTTTCTTCACGCCCTTAATAATTATTTAATGAAACAATTAAAATTTTCATAAACAAATTTTTGAAAGAGAAAAGACACCGCTTTATAGGTTAGACCGACCCAAGCTCTCTTACACGACCACACGCACACGACGTCACCTCTGAAACACAATCTTCATTACGCACAAAATTAAAGAATCCACTCACATAGTTGAGAAGACCATTTCTACAGTTAAACAAACGGCCATAACAACTTTCCAACCCATTAAAAAAAACTCGCATGACTAAAATGCCAAAAATCCACTCGAAAACTCATTTATGACACAACACATATAGATTCTAAGACAAAACACCACTCACACTCTTTTCACATCCTAAAAATTAATTTTCACAATTATTAAAACACTATTAAATAGTTTAGCATGAGTTTTCCACAAAAAGAATCACTCACATGCAGCATAAACATGTTACTACCAAGTCAAGTACGCATTAGATCTCAACAAAAACCAAATTCATAGCAGTAAAACAATAATTAAACATGCTAAACCCATCAAAATTTTCAAATTAATTCATCAAATAATAAATATGTGTGGAACCACCTACCTCGAACCAAAATGCATCCGGAAGGATGGCGTGAAATCCATCATCACCCGAAGACAAATTTAAAAACCCCCTTAGTGTTTACTTTTCCCAAATCTTGTGCGGACCTTCATCCACACCTAATACGCACCACAAGAAACTCAAAGCAGACCCTAAAACATGAATCCGAACAAAATAAGGATTAAAAAAAAATCAACCGCTAAAGATACCTCAAACCTGCTGAATAGAAAAGAACTCTAGAGAAAGAAAGAAAAAGAGAAGAGACAACCGGAGGGAGGGGCCGCTCGCATGGAAGGAGGCAAGGTGCCGGAAGTTGCGCCAGTTGGGGAGGTAGGGGCGACGTAGCTGGTGTTCAAGGGAGGAAGTTCGGATGGGAGTGGGGAGGCCGACCACACTACAGGAGCCTGGCCGGGGTGTGTTCGAGGCGGCGTGCAGGTGGTTCGCCGAGGCTGATCGCTGAGAGAAGGGAGGCGCGGATGGTTCGAAGGCTGACTGATAGAGGGAGGGTGGTGCAACGACTGGCCCTAAGGGTGGTGCGACGGGGGCGTGCCGGGGAAGAGCTGCGCGTTGGAGAAGGGCGTGCTGGTATGGTGGAGGCGCGACGGATCGGTGGGGTGTAGCGTGATGCACAGGGCTCCATGGGGATAGGTGCAACGATGAAAAAGAAGGAAAGAAGAAATTGGGGGGGGGGGTGCGGCGGACCGAGCGTGAAGGGAATAGGGGTAAGGGGAAGGGTCTGCAAACCCTAAAAAAAGATGAAAAATAAAAATAAAAATAAAGATAAAGTGAAAAGAAAATCCAAAACTAAAACCAATAATAATAATAATAATAATAATATTATTATTAATATTCTTTAACTAAAAACATGAAAATAATAATATTATTATCATTAAAACACAGTTTATTAAATCACCGCATTTCTATCATTTTTTTTCACACATTATTTTTATTTCGTTATTATTATTAGTTCATTTATTTAATTTATTGACCATCAAGTAAGGTCATACGATGGCCCTGGAGAAGCCTCACGACTTCGCAATTATGCTTCGTCCGTGCATCGCATAATGACAAGCCCCAAAAAACTCATTTAATTTTATTCATTTATCATTACTTTTTTTATTTTATTTTTTATTTAATTAGTTTCACATCAGGCAGGCAAGTGGGGAACCGAGCGAGGCCGTACGGTGACCTAGGCGAGGCCGCACGTCTTCGACAGTGGCGCGCTAAAACGTTGCCAAGTCCAAAATGCTCATTTATCAGAGAAAAATCCCAGTCGAGCTCAGCCCGTATTTCATATCAAAAGAATAATAATAATCAGAAGGAGATAAAAATTATAAGATGAAAATAAAAATTTGAAACATGACATAGTGTAAAGTCCAGGTGTGACACTTTAGATTATAACTCAAAGGCGAAAAGGCTGATGCTATTTTTTTTCATTAGTTTTAAAAATATTTTTAACCCAGCATTATTTTATTAAATATTAAAGAAAACTTATAAAAAAACTTTCAATTCAACATAGGTACTCTCTTATTTATAAATTCTCTAAGCAATACTTAAGAATGCATGCTCGACTCCATGTATTTAAATATACGATGTAGATTGCACCATAATTCACCCATGCTTCACAATCTTTCTAGGTGTTCGTTATTGTGAGCTTGATTCCATTCTAAATATATAATCTAGATAATCAAGTTATAATTTCTTTCTATATTTTGAATACGGAAGCCTTCGAATTTATAGATTGCTTCTATTTTCTTCTTTACACTCCTGTTTTATAGGCATGAAACCTTTACTATAGTCAGATAATCAATCTCGATAAATCTGCAAATATCCTCATTCAAACTCTCTTTTTTAACTCTTTAGAATCTTGGAATTATATTTCCATTTCAATAGTGTGAATATCATGGAAGGATAATTTTGAATCTTCCTAAATAATCATGACATAAAGCTCTATTTAAGATCTTCAAATATCTCAAATTCTATTCTCCCAAAAATATCACTGTTTCCTTTTTCATGCTTGGCCACTCATATGTTCACCCATACATGGCACTATTGAAGTGCAACAGGTTTTATTACGACATGGACATCCATCAATTTTACTTTTCAAGTAGACCTTCTCATACCTCGATCTTTATATTTGGCATGGGGATTATAGCATGGTAATTTCATCATATCCATGAAGAAGAGATCCTCTAGGCATGCTTAATGCATAAGTAGAGGTAGATGATGAAGCAAACATCATTATTATCTTTTAAAAAATCATGCTTTCATTATCTTTGGTATCCACGACTCCTCTCAAAAAGCCCGATTGTGGTATTATTTACTGAACAAACCACCCTAACCCAAGCAAAAGAATACACCTATATAAGAAAAAAAATTCTTATGTTATTAATACTATAAAGAAATAAATTAAACATAAATATGAAACAATACATTAATAATATTTCAATTTTAAATAAATGGATACACTCAATTTTATGTGATACTAATTCCTACATGAAAAAATGACTTATGAATCATTTTCCAAAATTATCAAGACAATATGAGTGCATTTACTATATTTTTAGTGAGTGACACACATGTTGAACTAAAATGTCAATTTTAAACTAATAACAAACACTTTGAGTCATACTAGGCACACCGTGTATCATATTGAGGTGTTTCTGTTTTTTACATGTAAAAAAAAACTTATGGATCATTTTCCTAAAGTATCAAAACAATCCGAATGTGTTTTCTTCGTTTTGATCACGTCACTTGTCTTTTTTACTAAAATGTCAATTTTAAATAAAAGGAAACACATGGAGTCATAACTATCACACCTTGTGTCATATTGAGGTATGAATGATTCCTACATTTCAAAAATGATTTACGGATCATTTTACTAAAGTATCAAAACAATCCAAAGGTGTTTTATTGGTTTTGAGTATGTCACTTGTTTTTTTACTAAAATATCATTTTAAACTGAAAACAATCACTTTGAGTCATACCAGTCACATCATGTGTCAATTTTATGTGAGACTGATTCCTATATTTAAAAATGAATTATTGATCATTTTTATAAACTATCATGATAATCCGATCACATTTTCTCAGTTTTTAGTGAGTGACACACGTGTTAAACTAAAATGCCAATTTTAAACTGATAATAGAAACTTTGAGTCATACCAGGCACACCCTATATCAGATTGAGGTGTGGCTAATTACTGAATGTCAAAAATGACTTATGGATCATTTTTTTAAATTATTAATACAATGTGAACACGTTTTCTTTATTTTGAGTAAGTTACTTATCTTTTTACTAAAATTTCAATTTTAAATAAAAGGAAACACTTGGAGTCATATTGGTCACATAGTACATCATATTGAGGTGAGTATGATTCTTACATGTCAAAAATGACTTATGCACCATTTTCCTAAAGTATCTAAACAATCTGAATTTGTTTTCTTGATTTTGAGTATTTAACTCTTGGTTTTTACTAAAACATCATTTTAAATTGAAAACATGAACTTTTAGTCATATTAGTCACATCGTGTGTTAGTTTTATGCGAGACTAATTAATACACATAAAAAATGACTTATTAATCATTTTACTAAGTTATCAATATAATACGAGTGCATTTTCTCAGTTTTTAGTGAGTGAACTAAAATTTTAATTTTAAACTGATAACAGACACTTTGAGTCATACCAAGTACACCGTGTATCAGATTAAGGTGTGACTGATTCCTACACACCAAAAATTAATTATAGATCATTTTCTAACATTATAAAAATAATATGAATGTTTTTTCTTCTTTTTGAGTATGTCATTTGTCTTTTTTACTAAAATTCCAATTTTAAATAAAAAGAAACACTTAGAGTTATATTAGTCACATTGTGCGTCATATTGAGATGTGGCTAATTCTTACACATCAAAAATGACTTATGGATTATTCTACTAAAGTATAAAAATAATTATAATGTGTTTTCTTAGTTTTGAGTATGTATCTTGTGTTTTTTTACTAAAATTCTATTTTAAACTGAAAACACGCACTTTGAGTCATACCAACCACATTGTGTGTCTATTTGATGTGAGACTGATTCCTACACATCAAAAATGACTTATGAATCATTATACCAAATTATTAAGACAATCCAAGCACGTTTGATTGATTTTCAGTGAGTGATACTCATTTTGAACTAAAATGTCAATTTTAAACTGATAACAAACACTTTGAGCCATACCGGGTACACTGTGTATCATATTGTGATGTAGTTGATTCCTACATGTCAAAAATGACTTATGGATCATTTTCTGAAAATATCAAAATAATCTGAATGTGTTTTCTCAGTTTTGAGTATGCCACTTTTCTTTTTTACTAAATTTAAATTTTAAATAAAGACACACTTGGAGTCATACAGGTCACACTATGAATTATATTGAGATGCGACTAATTCCCACATGTCAAAAATGAGTTATGTATCATTTTATTAATGTATCAAATCTGAATGTGTTTACTTGGTTTTGAGTATGTTACTTCTCTTTTTTACTAAAATGTCATCTTAAACTGAAAATATGTACTTTGATTCATACCAGTCACATCACGTGTTAGTTTGCTGTGAGACAGATTCCTACACATAAAAAATGAATTAAAAATTGTTTCCATAAATTATCAAGACAGTAAAAGTAGGTTTCATAGTTTTTAGTAACTGAAAGACATTTTGAACTAAAATGTCAAATTTAAACTGACAACGGACACTTTGAGTCATACCAGGAAGAACGTGTATCAGATTGAGGTGAGGATAATTTTTACACGTAAAAATGACTCATGGATCATTTTTATAAATATTGAAATAATTCGAATGTGTTTTCTCAGTTTTGAGTATGTAACGTGTGTTTTGAATTAAAATGTCAATTTTTAACTAAAAACATAAACTTCGATTCATACTAGAACTGCTGGAATTATTGGCTATACCAATGGTTCAAATCCATTGGTATAGTCTAGAGAACCATTGGTATAGTCTATACCAATGGTTCTTCAAACCAATGGCTAATTCACTGTTGGTATAGGCCTATACCAATGATTTTTAGTGAACTATTGGTATAGGGGTACTAGAATTTTAGTTTACCAATGGTTTTGATGGAACCGTTGGTATAGCTATCTACCAATGGTTTCAAACCATACCAATGGTTCCAACTATCGGTATATCCATATACCAACAGTTTCAAACTATTGGTAGAGATATACCAACAGTTTCATCAAAACCGTTGGTATAAATCTACACCAGTGGTTATGAAACTATTGGTATATACCCCTTAATTCCACAACCAGTAGGACCCCCACCCTACCCAAACAGCCACCAGAAGCCACCATAAATCACACCAACACCCCACCTTAGTCCATTACCTATAAACAAAAAGCACCAACCAATATACAAACAATGATAACATAAGAAACCAATTAATGCATTCAACCAGTAATAACACACATTAAATAAATCACATATATTCATTCACAACTAATCATCAAACATCAAATGTCATAAATATTAGTAAAAAAATTGAATGATTAATTTGTCCCTCATCAACATCACCATCACCATTGTCACTGTTATCCTCTCCATTATCCTCACCATCATCCTTTCCATCATCCTCATCATCATCCTCACAATAATCCTCACTGCCTCATTATCACTAAGAACATCATCGTCCTAACCACCACTAGGACTACTATCTTGTGAACTATATTATGTATATATAATCTACATATATCCATCACAGGTTGCATAGTATCTAGTAAAAGTGATGAACATAAGACTGCCACAAATTTTATAAATTCATCATTGACCTTTTGATTCTATTCATGCTCCTATATGACCATTTTTATAGCCTCTTCTGCCTTGGATTGTGTTTGTGATGCCTGTGCATTATATTTTTCCAACTTGGTACAACCGGAATTGGAACCTAAACTGGGACAATATCTATTCAGGACAATACTCTTCCCTAGTTTACAACGTACTCTTCCATGGTTCTCATCTCCCAAATCCCAATGTAAATTATTATTTGGCCCATATTTGTTAGCTTCTTGCTCATCAGGGGCCTCCAAAGCACACTATTACACATATAAATAGACTATTTAGTTACAAAATAGATATTAAAATTTGAAATCAACAAAGTAAAACTTACAATCTACTATGGTGTTAGTTTTTTTACTGTGCTTCCATCTTTCTTCTTTATGCTCGAGCAAAATATTTTTTCTCAAGGCACACATCCAACAATATTTAAAACCTCCCTCTACAATTACATTGAATGTAGAAAACCATAATTTAAAATAGGTTATTAATAATTAATTTCATAACTAAAATCAAATGGATATACTCAATGATGCAATATGATTTTCTATAATGATAGATTACTTTTAATGAGTATGATATGAGTTGGTTAACAAAATAAACTTGATATAATAAACTAGGAGAATTGATAATATGATTAAATAATGATTTGATAACTTATCTTAAATCGGAATTTAATTATTTTTGTTTGTATATATTTTTCCATGAATATAAGGGAAATGTAATTATATAATAATTGAAATGGAATGTATTTATTGGAAAAAAACTAATCAAGATTAAGTACATGATTAATATGGTAAAATGGAAGGGTAAAATTTATGCTAGATGTGTTTCTATTTGGTTTTCTATGTTTCTATGATTTAATTTTAAAGGGGTTGAAATAGGTAAAAGCAAGGTAAATGTTTCATTGATGGACATTGATGATAGTGTATAGTCAATATTTGTATTTTTTTGTTAAAAAGACAAATGAAAGAATTGGATATATTGTTTATTTGGTTAAATAATGTTAATATTTATTTAGCATGAGAGTATGTAAGTTAATCTTGGTTATGATCCTTGTTCCTATTCAGTTTGGTTCAATCATATTAAATTTCTATTAATGTCACACCATTACATTATGTTTGGATTATTTTATTCATTTTGATTCAATTTGGTTTATTATAATCAATTTTTTCTATTTTTATTCACCTATATTTGTTTCTGACATTTCATTTCAATTTTATTTAGTTTTTTCATCCCTCGTATGATTCAGTTTGGTATATGTTACTTTATATTAATTTAGTAAAGTTATCTTTCATTTGATTTATTTAAATTCAATTCAATTCAATTTTATTTGTTTTAGTGTTTTTTTTCAATTTTTTTTCAATTTTTTGGATCATGTTCATACTAGTACATTTAGGTTTTTTTTCATGTTGGTTTCACTTATAGTTAGGTTGGTCCAGTTTCATAATATTCCAGTCACTTCAGTTTGGTATTATTAATTTTTTGTTCATTATTGATTTAGTTATTTTTCTAGATTGGTTGGTTCATGTTGCATTGATTTGGTTTTTTTCCTTCATTATTGGTTTCTTTAGTTTCGTTTTCATTCAGTTTTGGTTGGTTTAGGGATAGTTAAGTCATGTATATTTAGTTTTTCTTGATTAAACTTATGATAGTTATGTTTGATTTTATTTTTATAACATTAATTTTTTTATTTTTAATTCAATTTAATTATTTATTGATGGATTCTATTATTTTGGTATAATTTGGGTTGGGTTTTCTGGGCCTATTTAGTTTTATTCAATACAATCAAATTCTATTCTAGTTGATTTTTTTCGGTTTGTATGATTTTGGTTTGGTTTGTTTCTGGTCAAAAATTTTCAACCTATTTTATCTTGGTTGGTTTATATTTTATTCACTTTGGATTGGACATTGTATTTTTTTCATTTTACATTGGTTCTTTTTTATTTTAGTTTATTTTTTGTATATTTCATTGTAATCAAAGTTGGTTACAGTCAATAAAGTTTAGTTCATTAATGTTTATATCTATTTGATTTAGTTTTTATAGATTCATTTTTGGTTTATTTTCATATTTTAATCACCAAACCATGTGGTCCATTACATTTATATTTCATCGGTAGGAAAATATTTTATTGAATGAAAATTTCATCCATGAGGAAAACAAACATGAGTTTTCCCACCTATGAAACTATCAACTAATGGTTGCCTATTGATATTAGGCATGAGAACCCATAATCCCCAACTAATTCATTATTTTTAGTTCATCAATCACTGAACAAAGGAGGGGTTGATGCTTATACTAGGGCCTTCACCTAGCGTAATTTTTATAGATAACTATGAATGATCCTTATAGGTCCACCAAATTTATCTACCACTATTCTGATTTGATTCTAAAGATGAATTATTATTATTTTCCTTAGATTTATAACTTACACCTACTATATAAGGAAGAGGGTTTCAGCCTTTGAGATATCCATAAGTGTTAGGGAAATATTATTATTTTCATCTTATAAAATTAATTCATTCCTACTTCCAATATCTAGTATGATTATGAGAGAACCCCACTTTTTAACCATAATGTTGTGGGAATAAACTAAGAACCAAAAGAAAAAATAAATTTAACTATACCAATACATAATCTTCAAGGACAGGGTTAAAATATCCTTGGATTCCTACATGTCAATGTTGATGGTGAGAATGAAAAAAATGAAGCCCAATTCTCCAAACTTTCAAGAAATGGGTGTCCATAAAAATGTTATAAGTGTGTATATACACTGAATGTATCTTCTAGGTTAAGTTAAGAGTTATGGGCCATCTCAAATTAGCAATCTTTATATGAATTTTTCATTTTGGGTGGATATTTTCATTCATAGACTCTCTTATAGGTTTTGAGACAAATAATTTTTTTTATTACTATGATGTTAGCATATGGTTAACATATCAATTTGATATTTTAAATTCTAAAAAATATATATTGGATGCTTTATCACATAATTTAGGGGAAATAATTTTATTTTATAGTTCCCATATATAATTTTTTAATTTTTGGGTAGTTTTTAAACTTGGGGTAAATGAGTTTCATAATTTTATTACCATACCTTGATCTATATTTTGAAAATTATAGTGGAATATTTTCATTATTTGGCTAATTTCAACGAATAATGAGGATTCAAATGAGAATATTATACTAGTTGTATCATGGTTCATAGTTTTCCATCCCATATATATTATACACAACAGAGTGATCATTTTCATAATACTGTGTCTTTCAACTGGGCAAAAAAAAAAGTTACACAAAACTTTTATAGGGCCTCCATTATGCCCTGATATTGTAATATAATTCATTAGTTCATAAATTTTTTCATAAAATTTTAAATGTTTTTCATGAAAAATAAATTGGAAATTAATATCTCCTTATCTACATGTTTTTTACATGATCTAATGATCATTCTATTAACGTTTCAATAGATTTTTTGACTATATGAATATCTACATCATCAAGTGGAACATGTAGCTTAACACTCGGCTTATGAGCTATGTTAATCACCACTCTCACATGACCTATTAGAAGTTTTCTATTTTTTATAATATCTTATTAGATATTGAACATGGTATCCCTCATAACAAGGCGATGAGTGGGTGTTGATATATATAAATCACAATCATTTTCACCTTGTAGAATATCATAACAGGAAAGGTATCAATGTTTTCCTAATTCACATTTCATAGAAAAAACTATGAGAATATTGATTACCTCATCTAAGACAGATATTTGAGGGGAATGGCTCACCTTATGGATGGTGGTGGATGTGGATCTTCACTCAGTGGTTGTTCTTATGTCATTTCTTCTCTTTGATTCATTCACATAAAATTTTCTAAAAATTATGATTTTCAATTAAATGTTTCTTCAAGATAAGCTAATAATGTCTGAAACTCTTCCATTTTCTTATCTTTATCCCCTTGTTCATTTATCTTCTAAAAATATGTTTAGGGTTATACCTCAAAACCCACACCTTTGATGTGACCATACTGTTCTGGACACTTCAAGGCCACTGATAGCAGCTTTTCATTTGGTAAAACTGATAATGATTCTTATGTCTAATTTGGATAAAAAATATAAAAAAATAAGTAATAATTATTACGTAATATCAATTTAAAGCAATTTTTTTATTATGTCATAATCACTCATGATTCCCATACTTTTTTGTGTGTTTTCATCTATTAGAATTCATTATTTATTTACATATGCCTCCTTCCATAGCACATGATGTGGGATTGAAGTGGATTTGAATTTGGATTCATCAATATGAATTTAAATAGAGGAATATAATTATGTTTTTGTTTCATGTCACATTAAAGTATTATGGAAGATTTAAAATACATACCATTTTTTTCAAGTGAAGCGCACCTCATCCTTGCTTTACGGTAAGGGTATATTGGTTTTGCTTCCCATTTCTTATTTTCAAAACCCAGTTGTTGTTTAATAAATTAAAAATTCTCAATCAAAGTGATTAATACATGACTTTTCAATCAACGTATTACCTGTCACAATGTACCTAAAAAGATATATTCTCATGAAGACCAATAAATGGATCCCATGCTTTTTGGTTTATCAGATGTTCATACATCTGTAGTGGGTGAAGGTTTATTTTCTCTTCAACGCATTTTAGATAAAACTTTGTTTTCCTTTCCAGCAAACATTAATACAATTTTCATTTAGGATTCATCTACTATAAATGAACTCTTCAAGGGATAATTAAGTTTAAGTCAACATTTTATTATTATTTTTAGTAAAATAAATCAATTATATAATAATGTCAACCTAATCTCTTCCTAGATCAGTATCTTAAGTGGGGGAACAACATCATGACATGAATTTACATCAATCATCACACGCATGCGAGTGGTGATCCCAATGTAACTAATGAAGATGGATTTGTTGGGGTTTACAAGCAATCCGTGAACATTCCATCCAACCTCAAATTCAATTCCTTTGTTTCTCACCTTAATATTTTTTTCTAAAACCATCACGCTACAAAACTTCTATTTTTTCTAGGACACCGATTGTTCACCATTTACCATTTCCTTGGATTCAACATCATCAATACGTTGTTCTTATGGATTGGTAGTATCAACATGTGTAGAAGGTTTTTGTTCCTCTACATTGGGAGCACTAGTATTTTGAGAAACCTATTTTTCCCTATGATGGGGAGCATCATCATGTGAAAGAGTCATTATCTATAGAAGTAGTTAAAAATTTAATTTTGATTATGTAAATTCAGTAGTGAACAAATAATAATATAAGGTAATGCAATGTATATTACAAAAATAAATATAACATGATTGTTGAATTATATTTTTTAAAAGGATGAAGGGATTTGAACCCTCTATCGAGTATCCAAATCCATCTATTGTGGTCTGTAACATCCCAAGTTTTTGAATTAGGTTGAAAACCTCTCTTGTTTTGATTTTTTGATTTAGTAGGGGTGAGTTTTTCTTTTTCATTGATCAGAACTAAATATTGAGAGTTCATTTAGCATTATATCATGTTTTTGTATGGTTTTAGAGGCTTGGAGAGTGCCTTGGATGTTCATAAGGGATTCAAGAGTGTTGGAGGACCAAAGACTAAGTTTTGGAGTTGCAGGTCAAGGAGCACAATTTAGGTTAAATCATGTGGCCTCTTCCAGTTAACCATGCACCCTGTTTTTGAACTACCGCATAGTTTGGGTAAACCATGATGGGGAGGCGCATATCAATGTGGCCTTTTCTATAGTTTTTGCAGAGGCTTCATCATGGTTTTCTCATGGTTAGAGAAAATTTTGTGGTAAGCCCCCCGGGTAGTGCCACTTAGGCAGTACCCATGCATTGTAGCCTACACAGTTTGTGTATAGTTTGGAAAACCATGTGAGATAACCATACAAACCACTAAAGTTTGTAAATTACCCTTTGACTCTATACTTATTTCCTATTTTCCTTCTTATTTTCTTCTTCCTTCCTCCCCGAGTCGCGCGTAGTATCAAAGGATAGCTCCTCCATTCCTCCTCCGGTAGGGTTTTCTCTACCTCCTTCATCGATTATACGTTATTTGAGCTATTGGGTGCTATAGAACTGTAGAAGTAAGGTTCTCCTCACCTATTCTTCATTATCATTTTTATTTCACCTTATAGAGTGCTAAATCCATTTGATCCATTTCCCCCTATTTTCAGGGTGCTCGACGGAAATGTCAATTTCTTCCAAACCGATCCGAGTTTGAGTTCAATACTATATATTCCTATGACTATGAGTCCAAGGTACTTGGTTCATACCTTTATTTGTGTTTTTGTGGTTGTTATTGGGGCACGACTTTTAGCGTTCCATTGTGTTTTTGATAGAGAACCTTTTTATATTTATTTATTGATGTTGAATTGATAGTGTGACCCTATGGGATGCCGTTGTCCATGCCCAAACCACATTCTCTCATTCAAGTATGGGTTAGAGGCTATCGACCACCTTAGTTAGCTAGGTCAGGGTGAGTTTTTGACTTATTTAGAGTTGTTTATTTTATTGGAAATGTACAATTCAATTCAATGAATTGTTTGTTTATTTAAGTTGGTTATTGAAATGAGTTAGTAAATTCAATTAAATTGAATTGATATGATCATATAAATTTTACAATTCAATATTATTAAATTGATTTTTTTATCAAGTGAATTATATGAAATGATTTAATTTCATGAGATGTGATCCATGGGATCATGACAGGCTCGACCTGGGTAATTGAGGTGGCTTGGCCATTGGTATTGAGGTGATGTTGGTCATCTGTTTGGGCTTGGATCGAGTTACATGGGTGGTTTTGACCATATGTTGGGAAACTCAGTCATCAGTTTGAGGCGGCTAGGCTATCAGGTTGAGGGTACGACCTATGATATTAGATGGTATGACCATCAGACTTGAGCAACATGGTTTCAGGGGTATGAGGTACCAGTTGGATTTGTCTTAGGTACTAATTTTTTGATTTCTGCTCACTCGTGATGACCAAAGCGTCAATTGGAGTCGTGTGCACACAGGTTAACTCAAATGATGAGGTGGTTTTGACCACTCATGTGGGTAGAGGCCCTTAGTAGCATGACTTAAGAAATTATATTGGGGGTGATTTCCATAGAAATCCACAGGGAAGGTGAGGAGCCTTTGGTTGATAGCGATGAAGATATCAGTTGGGGGATGAGGCTCACTATATTGTGGCAGTTGGGCCTAAACTTATATTTAAGTATGTATATCGCCATTCCTTGGGATGTCATGCTATGATCTGACGATGGTTTTTATTTGAGGACATGTATAATTGTGCCTCCAAATGTTGGGCTTCAAGCTGATGAGTTCTTTTGAGAAGGGGTCTGATAGACCGATTAATTTGGTATGGACATGCCTTCAGGTCATCAGTACTTTGTTGAGACATGAGGTGTTAGAAGGCATGTGTTTCCAAGTTACTTATTTGAGGTGGAACCCAAGGGTTCACCTGAGCTATTCTACTTTATGGGATACCTTGGGACATGGTCCAAGGATACACTCCTCTTTAGGGATTCTGGTGTAGGATGAGGTAGGTGGTGGATTTCTGGTGGCTGTTGAGTACCAGGGAAGCCCTTGTTTATTTTACACATGTGATGGTTTATTTATATTACATCACACTTACTTAAAAACTTATTTTGGGTATGAACACTTGGGTGGTAACCTACTGAGACTTTTTCTCACACCCTACATGATCCCTTCGAGACGTGTGTAGATTTTATGATGTTGTGTTCAGGTAAAGGTATGGTCTTATTAGATGGATCATAGTGACTATTGGAATGGATTTTGTCAAGGTACCTTAAGGTTTTTTCATCTGTAGGAGTTACTTTTGAGTTTTCATATTTTAGTTTACTTTTCTGTTTCATCATGCTTTGTATATATATAAATATGGTACTATGGTCTGCCATGGGAGACCCCTTTTTGGATATTGATATATACGACCTGTATTGTATGAATGATCTGTTTTAGTTCTATAAGTGGTATGTTTGGCATGTTCCTTTATTTTATATTATTATTATTATTATTGATTTCATTATTGTTTATTGATATTGACTATGCTTCTACCTTTTATGGGTCTGGTTTGATTTTGATAATTCTTTTATTTCTGCTACATGTTATATATATATATACTTAGACCACTATTATATCTTTTTCACTGATGATATAGCCTCCCAAATTTCCCCCTTTACACCCTCTTTTCTAGTCAGCAGCCTTTGGAATTTGGGGAGGTGCACCTAAGATCGGTGGCACCCAGCCCAATAGCACTGTTCGGGTGGCTAATCGGGTTGGGGATTCTACAAGTGGTATCAAAGTAGTTCTTGACTAGGATTTAGTAGTAGTGTTTGGCTGGCTACCAATGAGATTGACACTACCTTTACTTTTATGCTAGTATTACTATTTGAGATATGGTAGACTGAAGATTAGGAAGTTTTTGGAACTAGATTCATAGCTCATGCTTGGGTGCCTATAGCCCCATGTATGAGCGATGGAACAAGTTACCATGGGTGGGATTTGATGTTCTATTTTCCTTTTTTGATAGTTTATATGATTTCCACATTGATTGGAATTCTAGAATGTGAATGGTTAATTATTATGATTTGTGATCCTTGACCTGGTGAGGTAAGGGAGGATATTTTTGAACTTGTCCTGGTATGGAAAGGGATGATATTGTTGGACCCTTCTCCCATTATGGAAAGTGGTGTATGCATGTTTTTTTCTTTGATTAGGCACATATCAAGGTATTTTAAAATTGAATATGCATGTTCTTGCAATATGAATTATTTGAAATGTGATATGCTTTGTGAATGTGATATTCCATGTGATATATATATATATGTATATATTTCCTGTGATGTGTGAAATGGGACTGGGTATTATAAGAGAAAGAAGGTACTATAGCTTGGGGTGATGTTGATCACCAGGTTGGGCGATGAGGTAATTGGTTTGAGGCGATGTGGTTCTCCAGGACAGGTATAGACTAGGGTATATTTTATACTTGGATCTATTGAGGGAAGGTAAGGGGGCCATGAGGCCAGGATTCCATGTGGCATGGTTGCGATAGGAAATAGTAAGGGTAGTGAGGATGCATTGCCTATTACTGCTTTCCCTATCTGCGATATTTATATATATGTTATTTGGATATCTGACCATGTTGATGGTATTCTTCAGGTTCCTCCTAGATGACCTTACTTGAACATGATCTATTGTATAGGTTTGTACTTCCCTATCTGATGCAACTATCAAGAAGGTTCCTCTTAGACATCTCAGATGGTGCGTCAGGTGGGTGATGGTTTAGTTCCATAAGAGAACAGGTAGGTTGAGACCCTTGAGGGTCAGGAATAGCATGAGACATAGATACAAGCTTAGGGATAGGTGCAAGCATAAGTTCCAGTGTAGGCAGGGCAGCCATCAGATTTCACTACTTTTGGGTCATGTATTTATGAGAAGATCAGATAAAGCCTAGTATGTGTGATCTAATAGATCGAAAGGGGTGCTCAGGGTATAGAGTATTCTATAGAGTATCTTACTCAGTAGTTCTAGTCACAACACTCATCACTTTTTCAGGGTGAGGGTGGTCCACAAGTGGTTGAGAACTGGATCAAGTCCATGAAGATGATCTTCGAGTAGTTAGAGACACATCTAGGGTGGAGGGTCAAGTTGGAAACCTATATGCTCAGAGGACCGACTAAGCACTAGTGGGACATGCAAGTATAGGAAGACAAACATGAGGGGTTGGCTTGGAAGGACTTTGAGGCCAGGTTCTTCAAGAACTTCTTCCTGAATATGCTGAGGAAAGAAAGAGATTAGGGGTTCTTGATCCTTCATAAGACTGACATGTCCATCATGGACTATGTAATGACATTCACCGAATTGTCACTCTTCACACCCGATATGGTGAGTGATGGAAACTCAAGGGTGAGTACTTTAAAGGATGGTTTATGACATGCCATTTGGGTGAAAGTAAAAATCATTAGGTTTTCCTCATTCTCATAGGTGGTGAAACATGTGCTCATAGATGAGGGTAACCTGACGTGTAGGTCATACTCGTGCTGGGCAGTGACTTTAGGTGATTTTAGTGGCGATGCTTTAGATGGAAGGAAGCGAGGCTGGGATGAGTTACAACAAGGCAATCAGGCCAAGGAATTGAGCAGACCACCTAAGAGTGGGTCTTAGATGGTTTGATTTCAGTGTGGGAAGCCAGTACATTTCTAGACTCTTTGTAAGAGACCTCCAAAGGAGTGTTGGGCATGTGGATAGGTCAAAAATATCAAGAGGTTCTGTAGGAATTTTTCTTAGATAGTAGGTAGTTAGGGACTAGGGCAGACTCAGGGCTCCAAGATCAGTTCAGGATCAGTACCAGGGGAGGGTAGCTAAGATTTAGCTGCACACTGAGGTCGTGATAGAGATAGATAGACCTAGTAGTGGGGTTAGTGTCTGTTATTTGGTGCAGCATTGCAGGTAGGTCAGGATTCAGGCAGTCAAGCTTCAGGCCAAATGCACACTGTGGAGCTACCAGGGGCTGAACAGGGTAGTGATTCAATTATGGTTAGAGGTACATTGTGGACATAGATATTTGTTTTGTTTTATTTTGGCATGGCCTTTGATGCATTTCTATTTGGTTTCACTAGGTGAACATGCTGTAAATATAGACTAACGAGGAGCTAGTTAGTAGGTTAGTACTAGATCGAGTGCATTATATATGAGGTTCATGGCACCGGGTTCTCTATTTGAGCATAGATGGATGTGTGTTTAGTGAGGTGATTTGGAATTGGGGCATCAAGGATATGTGTTTACTTGAGGTGAATTGGAATATGGGAATCATTTCGATGTGGTACTTGATTAAGGTGCGAGGAATCGAGTTTGATTTTGAGCATCTGATGAGATGTGGGACCTCATTGGTTCTATATGTGACATGGGCATGAGGAAGGCACCGATGCGGTGTGGTATTCATATGGGTGTCAGGTATGATATGGGACCACCTGATGAGGTGCAGGGGTGATGATTCATCATGGGAGGACCTTTGAGTCTAGGAATTAGTCGATGGGATATTGATTGATTTGAGTTTTGGGTCTGTTGAGATCTGGGTAGGTCAATCCTAAGGTGGGGAGCCCCCCTTGAGTTGGTTGAACTATACCCTTTATGATCGGGGTGGCCCTAGTTATTTTTTTTAGGATGGGTATGTTCAATACCATCTCCAAGTTTCTTTTTATAGCTCTAGGATGAGCTATGTTAAGGTGGACAGATTGTAACATCCTGGTTTTTTGAATCAGGTAAAAAACCTCTCCCATTTTGAATTTTTGATTTAGTGGGGGTGCATTTTTATTTTTCATTGATCAAAACCAAATTACAAGAGTTTTTTAGCCTTATATCATGTTTTTGGATGAGTTTATAGGATTTTAGAGTGCCTCAGGTTTTTGTAAGGGATTTAGGAGTTCTAGAGGCCCGAAGACCAAGTTTTGGAGTTGTAAGTCAAGGTGCACGGTTTAGGGTAAACAGTGAGGCCTCTTCAAGCTAACAGTGTGACCTATTTTTGAACTAATGCATGGTTTGGGTAATCCATTAGGGGGGGACATAGCCGTGTGACCTTATATGCAGTTTTTATAGAGGATTTCACAAGGTTAGAGAAAACCGTGTGGAAAACCACATGGGTAGTGCCACTTAGGCAGTACCCATGTATTGTAGCCTGTAGGGTTTGCACATGGTTTGGAAAACCATGCTAGCTAACCGTTCAAACCACTAAAGGATAAAAATTACCTTTTCCCCTATCCTTATTTCCACTTTTCCTCCTTAATTTCTTCTTCCTTATTCCTTGGTTTGCACACAACATCAAAGGATATCTCCTCCTTTCCTCCTCTAGTAGGTTTTTCTCTACCTCCTTCATCAGTGATATGTTCTTAAAGATGTTGGGTGCTATAAAACTATAGTGGTAAGGCTATCCTCAACCATGCCTTCTCATGTTTCTTTCACCTCAGGGAGCACTAAATCCATTTGATCCATTTAGCCCTATTTTGAAGGCACTCAACAGAAACATCAATTTCTTCCAAACCGATTTGAGTTAGAGGCTAATACTGGATGTGCCTATGTCTACGAGTCAAAGGTAGGTGGTTCATACCTTTCTTTATGTTTTTTTGGTTTTTTTGGTGGTGAGTCTTTTAGCATTCCATTGGGTTTTTGATAGGGACCCTTTTTATATTTATTTCCTAACGTTCAATTGACCGTGTAACCTTATGGGATGCCGTTGGGCATGCCCAAACCATATTATCTCATACAAGTTTAGGTCGGAGGTCGTCAACCAACTTAGGTAGCTTGGTCAGCGTGAGTTTTTGACTTATTTTGAGTTGTTTATTTTATCAGAAATGTTCAATTCAATTATAATGAATTGTTTGTTTATTTAAGCTGGTTATTGAAATGAGTTAGTCAATTCAATTCAATTGAATTGAAATGTTTTTTTTAAATTATAAAATTCCAACATATTAAATTGAATAATTTATTAAGTGAATTATATTAAATGATTGAATTGCATGTGATGTGATATGTGGGATTGTGATAGGCTCATCCTGAGGAATTGAGGTGGATTTTCCATCAAGACCGAGGCGACATTGTTCATCTGGTTGGGCTTGGCTCGGGTTACTTGGGTGGTGTTAACCATTAGTTGGATGGCTCAGTCCTTGGTTTGAGGCATCTAGTACATAAGGTTGAGGGAAAGACCCATGATATTGGATGTAATGTCCATCGAACTTGAGATACATGGTCACATGGGCACAATGTAATGGTTGGATGTAGCTTAGGTACTAATTTGGTGATTTTCGCTCACCTATGATGGACAAAGCACCGATTAGAGTCATGTGAGAAAAATTTTAATTAGATGATGAGGTGGTTTTGACTGCTCATGTGGGTAGAGGACCCTGGTAGTACGGCTTAGGAAATTTTGTTAGGGGTTCTTACTATATAAAACCATGGGAAAGGTGAGGAGCCTTCAGTTGATAGTGATGATGCTATTGGTTGGGGGCTGAGGCTCATCATATTGAGGCCATTGGTCCTAGAATTATATTGGAGGATGGATATCTCCATTATATGGGGCATCATGCTATGATCAGATGGTGGTTTTTATTTGAGGACATGTATCGTTCTACCTCTGGATGTTAGGCTTCGAGTCAATGAGTGATTTTGAGCAGGGGTCTGAGTGACCAGTTACTTTGGTTTAGACGTGCCTTCAGGACATCAATACTTTATTGAGACACAAGTTATTAAGAGGAATGTGGTTCTGTGTTACTTATTTGATGTGAAACATAAGGGTTCACCTAGGCTATTCTACTTTAGAGGATACCTTTTTCCATGGACCAAGGATCCACTCCTCTTTAGGGATTTTGGCGTTGGCTGAGGTAGGTGATGGATTCTTGGTGGTTGTTAAGTATCAGGGAACCTCATGTCTATTTTACAGATGTGCTACTTTATTTTTATTACATCACACCTACTTAAACACTTATGTTGGGTATGAACACTTGGGTGGTAACCTATTGAGACTTGTGATCACAACCTATATGGCCCTTTGGGACTCGTGTTAATTTTATGATGTTTCATTCAGGTAAATGTCTAGGATCAGGAGATGGATCATAGTGACTGTTGGAATGGATATTGGGAAGGGACCTTGAAATTCTTTCCTCTACAGGAGTTACTTTTGATTTTTCCTATTTTAGTTTACTTTTTTTGTTTCAGCATGCTTTGTATGTATATACATATGGTATTGTGGTCAACCATGGGTGACCACTTTTTGGATATTGATATGTATGAGATGTATTTTATGCATGCTCTATTTCAGTGCTATAAGTGGTATGTTTGGCATGTTTCTTTATTTTCATCGTGTTCTTTTATTATTTCTTCCACTATTGTTTATGGATATTTACTATGATTTTGCTTTTGGTGGGTATGGTTCATGTCTTCTGAGTCTTTTATTTCTGATGAATGTTATATATATGTACTTAGACCACTATTATATCTTTTTCCCAGAGGGGATAGCCTCCCCAATTTCCCTCTTTACACACTCACTGCTAGTCAACAACCTTTTATGTTTGGGGAGGTGCACTTAAGACTGGTGGCACCCAGAATGAAAGCACTGGTTGGGTGGCTAATAGGTTCGGGGACTCTACATGGTATCCTTTGACATACAAGACCCCTTCTAAATTGGGATAACTACAAAATTATTGTGACGTCCCAATAAAAGGGTTATTCTCAGTTGAATTTACATCTATACCTTAAGTGGATTTGGTCGATAGTAGGATAATTGACCACTTTTGGTTTACAGGAACTAAAACATAAAATACTTATACTACCTATGATACCATTATAAACAATTCATCTTTATACCTTTACTTATTGAAATCCACTTTCATGAATCCCAATTAATCTATTTTAACTACACTCCTATTATTAACCACCTTGCATTGAAAAATGGGCACTTTGAATTTTGTATAATCTAACTTCTATATTTTTTTATGCTACCAAAGTAAAAAATATTCACATAAATTGGATTTCTATCCTTAGTTCTATATACATGCATCATTTCAGCCATAAGTGTAACTTCACTATTTTTCATGGTACTAAATTCATCATGTTTATTTTTATATAATGTATAACCATTAATTACATAATCATTATAAGATAATACATTCACACTTGGTCCTCTAGATAGCTATTGAAGTCATTCTGAAATTGAATCTATAATTTTAGCTGACTCCTTAAATATATGGTCTCGAAACCATATTATAAACTATTAATTATGTATATTTTATATCCAGTCATCATCCCTTGATGGATTTGAATGACTAATAATTTCTTTATGGGTTTTGACATACGGGGAAACCTCTTAATTGTTATAAAAAATATAATGGTGGGCCTAATTTTGATCTATAATAATGATCATGACAATATCTATTCTAGAAATTCCTTCACCCATAATCCACCTGGTGTGACGAGTATTGGTAGACCAATGATTTCCACACTGGATAGGTAGTTAGTATAGAATTCAATGTCTTCCTCAAAAATATATCGCTTTGTAATATAATCTTTTGGACAACTTTGATTGTTGACATTCCCTTTCAAAATCTTTATATAATGTTCAATGGGGTACATCCATCTATAATTTATAGGACCAAATAGTCAAATCTCTCTTACCAAGTGAACCATCAAGTGAATGATCATATCAAAGAATGTTGGTGGGAAGAACATATCCAATTCACATAATATGATAAAAATTTACTTTTCTATAGTTTTAAATTTCACCAGGTCTTAATTAATATAGCTTTGAAAAATAAAAAATCTTTGTTAATTTATGAAGGAAATTCTTAGGAAAAATGAAATTTAAATATATAGACATTAGATATTTCATCAAAATGTGATAGTAATGTGATTTCTGAACCTTTAAATTTAAATAAGTCATTGACATGATATTCTTGATATTAAATGAAAACCCCTATAGAACCTTTACATCATTTAAGAAGTTTCAAAACTAACATCTCTCCTACCTATAAAGTGTGTAAGTAGTTGGAAGAAGAAAAGTCCATTTTTCACCCTTCACTAGCACCAACTCTTCACGTATTCCCATGACAATCATATGCAACCAAGCCTTAATTACAACCTTAATTTTTTAGGTTTATTTAGTAGCATTCCAATGATACTATCACATGCATTTTTTTTTCAACATACATGAAATTAAGAAAATATCTGACATGCAAAAAATCCAGTATGGTAATTCAAACAAAATTGATCTCTTTTTACAACTGGTTTTTGTAAGGTTATTCGAAAAAGGTTTACCAAAAGTAGTATCAATATCTTTTAATTTATCAAATAGTCAATCACCTATTAGTGGAGTCAGTGTTTTAAATTCTTATGAACTCCCATCGAATGATGTTGTCCAAGATCATTACTTATGTCATCGAGGTAGAAATATGCGATGTCCTAGAAACATAGTCTTCAATAAATGTTTCAACCTAATTGACTATGTACCTTTTTCACAAATGGGACACCTTTTAGCTCCTTTAATGATATATCTTGAAAAATTTCCATAAACAGAAAAGTCATTTATTATCTCATACAACATGGCTCTCAACATGAACTTTTATTTCTATAATAATTATAAAATGTAACATCTGAATCCTATAATAATTTAATGTCTTCAATCAATGGATCAAAATAAACATCAATTTCATTACTTAGTTTTTTTGGTCATGATATAAGCATAGATAACATAACGTATTTTCATTTTATTCATAACCACAGTGGAAAGATATAATTTACCACATAACCGACCATGTATTATGAGTTTTTGTTTGAAAACCAAAAGAATTCACTCCATTTGTAGATAGAGAAAGATGATGGTTTCTCAGCTTGTTTCCAAATTCAGGATACTCGTGATAAATTATCTTCCACTAAGGAGAGTCTATAGGGTGAAAAAGTTTTTCATCTTTATTTCCTGTATCTATGTGCCACATTAATTGTATTGTAGTATCCTTACTTCCATATAGACTCTGAAACCTTTGAATGATTGGAAAGTACCATACAACTTTTATAGGACCCGATTCATCTTTCTTGTACCGAGAATCACCACACATTGAACATTTTTAAGTGATTTTTGGTCCTTGAGAAATAGTATAAATTCATTTAGATATGCATGTATTCCTTTAGAGATCATACTCATTGAATGTAGCATTATTTTAGTGCCATATGTTTGATAAGGAAGATCATTATATTTTGGGAGAATATCATTCAAGTGAGCAAGTAGTTCAATAAAACTGGCATCACTCCATCCATTTTCAACTTTTAAATTATACAGTTTTAGTATGGCTAACAATGTTGTATATTTAGTACAACCAATATACAATGGAATCTTTGCACAAATCCTTAACTTCTCAAACAATTTTGGATAATAAAAAAGTTCATCTTCAACAGTCATTGTCATTTACTCAATACAATCTTCATCATCATTCACACTTATAATCACATCCTTGATATGGTATTCATCATTTTCCACACTTTTAATCCTATCAGAAGATCCATAAAACTTATTATTATCCCAGTAACTAGCTATATTCAGTTTTCCCCATGTTTAGTCAAACATTTTTAACTTTGATCTATAATGTGATTGGTAAAGTGTTCTTCCAACTCCTATGGACTAATTATTCTTGAATAAAAACACTATAACCATGGATAAAATATTTGAAAAGGGTCATATGCTTGATATTTTTAGACTTGATGAAATATTTCACCCCATCCTCATACTCTTTTTTCATATGATTGGAATCCATACACTTTCGATTCATATCCATCCTATTTGATTTAGTAATTTTAATATTTATGAAAATAAATAAAGCATAAAAACCATTTCATAGAAAAACTCAATCTTATGATTAAAATTTCACTGTAAGGTAAGATTATTAATTGTTATGATTTTAAAGACATAAATTGGTTTATTAATGGTTTTGATTTTACTAACATAGGTTATCATTAATCTTTTATATATTATATGAACCTATATATCATCTCTTGCACTAATTTGGGTCCCAAGAGAGACCACTCCCCTATTATAACCCAACATAGAGGTGATCAACATATGGCCTTTAATATAAATCTACAAAACTAGCTGTCTATATCAATGCTTGATAAATTTTTTTATACAGAAATTATAATTTCTCAGATTTAAAATTTTCTCTCTCAATGTTTGGCACAATATACTTTCCATATTTTGGTTTCCTAAAAAGAAGTCAATATTGAAATATGATACTCTAATGGTCTCTATAAATAAAATACACAAGGTAATGTCATGTTTTAAAAAGACATTTTGGTTTTAATCAATGGGAGTAAGAGGGATACTTGGAAGAAAATGGGAAGAATTGTTTGATTTTAATCTATGGTAGAAGGAGGGATACTTTGAACTTGGATCCAATTACCATCTGCACATGCAAAAACATTACCTACTTATCATTTGCAGTCACCACCTTACATGATATGT
Source organism: Viscum album (assembly GCA_963277665.1). Lineage (NCBI taxonomy): Eukaryota > Viridiplantae > Streptophyta > Magnoliopsida > Santalales > Viscaceae > Viscum > Viscum album. The sequence goes on along the minus strand of OY728132.1, from coordinate 748,362,281 downwards.
GGGCATTGTTTTTACGGTCCACAAATAGGATCTCCATGTAATTAGAGTGTGAAATAATGATGAATGAGTGAAAATGAACGTAAAGGTGAGGGAGAGGGTGAACTAGTAATGGCTCATGGTAAAAGAGATTGGTTGGAACATGAGAGATATATAGAAACTTAGAACTTGGAGATGATTACCAACTATGCACTATAAAATCTTTACCTACTTATCATTTACAGTCACCACCATACATGATAAGTGGGAATGGATTTTTCAGTGCACATCTAGGATCTCCATGAAATCTAAGTGAGAAATAATGATGAATGAGTGAAAATGAACATGAAGGAGAAGGATAGGGTGAAAAAACAATGGCCCGAGACAAGAGATATTATTTGGATAATCAGCTGAGTAGATCAAGGAAAAATAAGATCATTTGCATGTGCGTTGTTCAAACCATTTAGGAAAATTAATAACAAAGATGTTTGAGGGGGGAAATGGATTACAAGTGATCACTTACCTTGATTTTAATATATCAATATAATTTCAAGACAACAAAATTAGATAAACCTTAAACAAAGACAAATATTATAATACAAATTTTAAAATTTTAAAAAATGTTTAAATAATGAAATGATTTTAATATTAATTTCTCTTCATTTTGTTTCAATGTGAAATTTAGTAAAATAAAATAAATGATTAAAATTTCTCTCCATCTTGTCTGGTGAATTTTTTTAAAATAAATTAAAATATTTTTTTTGGAAATATGACAAAAATAACCCTTATTAAAAATATAGTTTCTCAATACTCAATTATTCTAAATAAAAAATATATTATAATTTTAAATTGTATCTTTGATTTTTAAATAAATATAAATTTATTATATATATATATATAATAATAAAAATATTTATATAAATATAAATATAAATATATATATATTTATAAATATCTTTAGAAAACTATATATATATATAAATATATAAATATGCATTAATAAATAAATAAATAAATAAATATATATATATATAATAAATTTATAATTATATAAATAAATAAATAAATAAATAAATATATATTTAAAAATATATTTATAATTTCTTGTTATTATTATTTATAAATTATGTTGAACAAAATATTTATATACACATAATCAGAATTATTTATATACACATAATTATTCAAAATAAATATTATTCATAAACACATAATCAAAATTACTTATATACACATAATCAAAATTATCAATTAAAGGTAATGAGAATTATTTATAAATTATTTATATAAATTATTAATTCAAGATAATAAAAAATATTATTTTAAAATTATTAATTCAAAAAAATATTAATTTAAAATAATTAATTAAAAAATATTACTAATTAAAAAGTATTAATTCAAAATAATTATTAATTTAAAATTATTTATATAAATTATTAATTCAAGATTATCAAAATTATTTATATTTGAAATTATCTATAATAAAAACTATTTATAAACTATTTATAATTGTTTATATAAAAATAATCTATATGCATAACATCTAAACCACCCCAAAATAAAAATTTGAGAAGGATCATATAGTTTAAACTCCACCAAATAGATGCAATCATGACCTACCTCTCCATCTCTAACAAATGGTTGAACTTAAGAAATAATTATCAGACATTGAACAAGAACAAATAAGAAGAGACCAAACACTAGCTTTGTGAGAACCTCAACCGTTGGAGAACCAAAAATTAGACCAAGATGGGATATAGAATGCAGGATGGGAGAACTGAATGATGGATTCAACAGGAAGCCATAGCCATATAAAAAACCCAAGGAGAATCTAATTTCAAGAAACTAAATATCTTAAATAAGGTTGGTTTGTGTCATTACTGGTAAAGATCTAAAACAAGGTAGATGTTAGAGGGGGTAAAGACCTAGATGGAAGAATATCACGATTAAAGAGGAAAAGAAATAATCACATACCTCAGATCTTGAGAGGATTGATTTTTAGAGAATCTTGATGAAGAATGATAGTGAGGTTTCGATTCCGTGAAAGCTTAAAGGCACAAGTGAGGAGGACTTTGTTAGGCTTCTTTTTAAAAGATCGGGTAAGACATTTATCAGCATTTTCAAAAAAGCGCTGATAAAGAGTAGTTTTTTAGCGCTAAAATATTAAGCACTGATAAAATATATCTCTATCAGCACTAAAATTCTAGTGCTGATACATATATATAAATATATATAAATATATATTTATTATTATATAACTATATATAATTATATATATAATAAAAATATTTATTATTTAAATATATTTAATGTAATTTTATAATTATTTAAATATATATATATTTATAATTTTAATTATAAATATATATATTTATAAATATTTTTATATATTTATAAATATATTTATATAATTATATATATTTATATAATTATATATATTAATATAATTATATATATTAATATAATTATATATATTTATATAATTATATATATTTATATAATTATATATATATTAATATACAAATTTATATAATTATAAATATAATAAATATATTTATTATTTAAGTATATTTTCGATAATTTCATAATTATATATATATATATTTATAATTTTATAAATAATTTTTTAAAAACATTATATATATTTATAATTTTATAATTAACTATTTAAGTACATGCCATACATACACATGTACGCATGTTATATATATATATGCATCCCATGTACATGTACACGCACACACACACACATAAACATACATACATACATCTGTACACATACAATATCTATATATACATATACACAAAACACATACACACACACACAACATAATTCATACACATATATGCACATAGACATTGATATAAATATATAAGTTCAAATATCAAATATTAACAATACATCATTTATTTTTTCATAATTGTTTGAATTATTAAAAAAATATATTAATATATCATATTTATATTAATTATATACATGCATTTTATAATTAATATATATAAATATACATTAATTTTTGAATATAAATATGTTAATTTTATATATATTAATAATATTTTTTATTAAATTTTTTTATCAGTAATAAGAAAAGTGCTGATAAATATGGACCTTTATTAGCGCTAAAAAACACTGATAAATGGTGCTCTTCTATTAGAACCTTTTTTAGTGATGATAAAAGTTATCTTTATTAACGATTTTATCTAGAGTTGATAAAGGTTACCCTTTTATTAGTGTTTTTTATTTAGCACTGATAAAAATCAGTGCTGGATAAAGTATAATATGTGGTAGTGGTTACAACACTTATCACCCAAGTCGATAACTAACATCTATTGAACCGTTCATCATATCCATGATTAGTCACAAAAATACATCGAATAACCTCAAAGCACCTAGATTTTTATCCCTTCAATAATCACCACCATCACTTGATAATAATTTTTTCATTAACACATTTTCATTACCTAATGAAAGATACTTTTTCCTCTTAGCTTCTTACAGTCATTTGATATCTCTATCTTTTTCCACCATCTTAATCACTAATGTACAATGAAATATCCCAATATCTAAGAACACTTCCACTATCTCTATGACAACATCTCTATCTAATAATAAATCAATATTCCTTGGAATATTCAATCTCATGATCAAAACATTCAATGTGGATATTGATAAATCTTCCTTCAGGTTGGTCCATGCAGAATACTCACGATTTTATCCTACATGATGCATGCTCCACCATGTGGAAGCATGGCCACATTGGCTACCCATGATTCTGATAGAATGGTTACACATAACCCAAGATGTACCATGTAGAACCATCACCCAATCCCCTCGTTAAGTCCACATGGAGGCCTCCCCTTGTTAGGTAACCCTTTCAACCAATGCACATTACACATGACATGGTGCGAGTCCTCCATTGGGGTCGGTACCCTCTCAGCCAACACAATCTTTAGCGAGGATTGAGTCCCCCACTACCGATGATATTGAGTAATGATGTGGAAGTGATTAATGTGAGATATTTTAGATACTTTGGGTCCCATAATCAGAATATTTTAAGTTTCATTTTAGTGCATGACTTCAGTGGAGCTATGCTGTTCCAATTGAATACCTTCTTGACCTTGGTTCTTGTCACACCACTGCTACCTCACCTCATCGCTACCACACTTCACCAACACCACCATTCATGGTGGTTTCTTGTGAGAGAAAATGATTCAAATTCTCTAAATTTACAAAGTATATTCATCTCATCATGAGGATCACCAAAACATAAATTTTGAGTTGAAAATCAAATAAATAATCTAAAAGTTAGAGTGCAAGAAAAAAATTGAAGAAATTTATCTATTCTATAAATATTTATCCATATGTTGGATCATTATTTTATTGTTATAATTGTATTTATTTTAAGATTATATAGACAATGATATATCATTTTTAATAGGATTATTTATATATTTAAGTTATTCTATATTTTATAAAAAATAAAATCAATACATATCACTAAAATATATTTGAAATTGTAAATAAAAAATTCATAATTTATACCAAAAGGTTTGTATTAAAATAAATAATTCAAATATAAAGTACATTTATCATGAATTTTTAGTTTTAGCATTCCAATCTTTGAGATAAGTTTGAGATTTCCAAAAAAATATCCAAGAACAATCTCAATCTATAGCTCAGATTTATTTTATTACAATTTCATTATTTTTATCAATATTTAATTTTCATAATACATGAATTTCACACCAATAATCTATCCTTAAATATAGGGTCGTATTTTGGATAAGAAGGTCAAGAATACATGGAATTTTTCAACAATGATGCTTATCTCCTAAAAGTGGGTGGTGAATGAAGGGAAAAAATTTCCCCCCTACGGTGGTGCCCAGTTCTAGTCAGTGGTGGTTTTTGGGTGTTGATACTCTGTTCACATCAAGATCCATTATTGGACTTGTTTTGGTTAAACCACTAATGGCTCAGTCCATTTATTGATTTTGGTCCTCCTGTTGTTTTTGTAGCCTAATGTTTATGTTTCTCTACTTGTTGGGCAAGAGGATATCTAGAATAGAGACACATGGATGATATCCAAAGTGTTTTTTCAGTTTCTATTTTTGGTTGGGCCTCTAATGGCTTGGTCCATTTATTGAGTTTGGTCTTCCTGTTGTTGTTGCTGCCTAATGTTTATGTTTCTCCACTTGTTGGGAAGGAGGATCTCTAGAATAGAGACATGTGGATGAGATCCAAAGTGTTTTTCATGTTATATGTTTCATCTCCTCTTATCACCAAGTTATTGTTTTTATGGTCTATCGGTAGTGGCTTCACATCTATTCTGGGTTCTTTAATACCTTGAAAGTGGGTATTTATAAAATTAAAAAGGGATTAAAGATAATAAGAACAATATTTATGACATAAAATTATGTCAGATTAAAAACTATACTCATTTTCTCTATCGATTTCTTGTTCTTTGATGAATTCTACAACTTCAGTGGAAGCCTCCATGTTGAGAAATAAAAAATCTACCCTCTATGTCAATTCATCTAAATGATGAATATATAGATGACTTTTAGGCCAAATAATATTTTAAATATATATTTTATTTACTTAAAACTCTCTCCACCATCACTAAAAATATAAACGATGATAGAAAATTTTCAAAATCTCATCTTAAAGGGAACTTGATAAACCTCACACCCACATATCATTGGGAGCTAACTCATTTGTATATATGTAAAGAAAATACGTGATACTAGAAATATAGGAATAGGAGGAAGGATAAATGGTGGAATAAGAAGAGTATAACTTGATAGACCCCTTGTGTTAGTTAACTAACTTAACAAAAATTCATATGATAGAAAAGTGGAGAAGAATATTGAGAAAATAGAGTAACACCTATTACTTCTAGGAATAAGAATATATAGAAGAAGAATAATTATGGAAGGAACACCTCTGGGAGCCTAGGAGACCATAACCCCTTATTGACCACACTATAAATGACCATAATAGGATTTGTACCTCCTTCCCTTATCCCTCTCCCTTATTTATTATCTCCAACCAACCAAACAACTACTCTAACCAAACAAACAATATAAAATTACAAATATTCCCCTTGACAACAAACACTCACTCCCTTTGAGGTCCACGCTTGGACAACCCATCACAATTAACACCCCAACACTCCTTCCAAGTCTTTATATGTGATTAAAATAGAATTATTTACTCCCCAATATCCATCATATATTTATAATTGCCTCAGACTCCCCCTATGTGGGTCCAACTATCCAAATATCTCCCCCTAGAGGGACAATTTTCCCCTTCTAGAAAGTGTTTTCCTACGATGTACGAGTAGAACACAACAGTCATGAACTTTATCACTCACCCCACCTTGAAAAATAGTATTTTCCTCAAGACCAGGGAAAATAAATCGATCTGAGTTTTTATAGTGCTTGGAACCCATCCAGATGAACATGGATTCCCTTGGAGGATACCTTGCTCAGGCACCCATGTGTGTTCAATTTAAAACTCTAAGAAATATTACAGATCCTCTATAGGTGGCTTGAGATCTAAATATAATTCATCAGTGTGACCCATGATTTAAATAAGTAATTCCCTTGAGCATAGATACAATAGGGGTAAATGTCATATGGAACATATTTGAAAATGATTATGATGTTTTTTCCCACTTTAGAACGTACCCTATGATTTAAATGATGAATTCCATAAAGAATAGATTCAATATGGGTAAATGTCATATGAAACATATCTATAAATGATTCTTTTATTTCTTCCCAGTTTGTACGGATATGATCCAATTCATTATTTCCTCTCCTAAAAATGATTATAAAATCCTTTTCTTTTCATCTTGTGGGGATTATAATTGGGTTTTCCTTTCATTTTAAAAAATAAATTATCTTCAGCATTCTTCATGTATCATCCAATTTTAGAGATTGAAAAACTTGATGATTGGGGTTTACTGATGAAAACAACATCATTACCTCCCATGGTTTTCGATGGTTTGACATGGGTGACATAATTTTCATTCAGGATCACAGAGGATGTAAGATCACCTGAGTATGGAACTATGTGTTAGATTTCCACATTGAAGTGAAATAACAGATGAATATATGATATAAGAAGGTCAAATTTTGGATATGTCCTTTACCCCACACTGCCATATGTTCTTTGAGTAGAATAGAACAACACTGGAGGTTTAATACCATGTTGTTGTATTCCCTTATAATGACCTTTTTCTACACATGCATGCCAAGAAATATCCCAGATTCTCTTCTCTGTTTCATGGGTCAACTTTGAAGATAATATCTTGTGGGTTTCTCCTCTTGTAGAACTCCCTGTTCAGTGGCCCATGGTTATTAAATACCCATATCTCCTGTAATAACTTTTTCTTTTCCACTTAATGGATAAAGTTCTAGCCCTAAATCCAACACAAAATCCTTGGTATTTGAATGAGTAAAAAATATAACACATTGGTCATAAACTTATATCCATTTTCCATTAGCGTAAAATAACTGCCCATTACCACATGCAACAATAATAAAAATTAATATTTTCAATGGTTGTGTGTGTGAAATATGGAACCCTTTTAATTTCTTATTTTTTTATATTGAAATTTTCCATGATAATTTTTTTATATTTAATTTTTTTCTCATGCATTCAATTTGTATTTAATATTTTATATGCTCCTTGTAATCTATTGGGATTATTCCTTTTCTAGACCCTTTTATTTGGTTGGTCCATTTTCTTAGTTCATTTGAACACTATGCCACGTTCCATTTTCCACTATAGCAATCATATAAGGTGCATTATTGTCCACTGATTATTTTTTATTTGTTTTTTTTCATCCCGGACATCTATCTAGGTGTGATTTGGTTACACTAATCATATTTATATTTCAGCATGCATTCATGGCCTCTCCAGATTAGTTGAGTAGTTATGGGTAATAGTGTTGGTAGGGGTTATTTTTGTCTCTTCGACCCTCAATCATTCAGATTTATTTGACTTGGTTTTCTCCCTCACTATTTTTCTGCTCGAGCTCTCGATTTTTTGGTTGGTGAACCTGAATCAAGGAGTTTCTCTTTCCTTGGTGGTGAACCGCTATGCTTGCCGAAATTTTCAATACATTGCTGGTGTATCACCTTTGATGAAGCTTTGATTATAGTGAACTTTAGATGAGAAGGCTCTAGGATGAGTACCTGATGGAAAAAAATCCAAATTGGGGATATCCCTCTATGAGAACCTGGTTCCTCAGCATTATAGTGGGAGTTTAGGCCTTGTTACTTAAAGCAGCGCACAACTTGAATAGATCAGGGATACCAGGACTTTCTTTACTCGAAACTGTAAGTTGGTTACAATTTCCTGACTATCTTTTCATATTAGTTCAATTTTTTCTTATGAGGTTGATTTTTTGCCTCTATATTCTATAATTTGTTTCCCTTTTTAGAATTAATAAAATTCATGCGTACCGGGTGGTGTTCTTGCCATGCACATAGGTCCCCATGGAACTAAAGCACGTAAATGATCATGCTCCTGTGTTCTTTATTGTTGGTTTTGATTATTTCATTCTATAAATTTATTTAGTGCAAATTTTGGATTATACATATAAAATTATAGTTTGTTCCTATTTAGTGTTTGGTGTTACACTAATTTCTGGATCACCATTCACCCTAAAAAGGTGGTATCAAACTTGTGTTGGTCATTTTCTTGCTGTCACACATGTTCTTTTATTGAAATTATTGTTTCTATTTAATTTTACACATTATTCCTCCTTTTAATTCAGTGTTTATTCTATTTTCAATTAAAACCCTTGTATCCTAAGAAATATCTTTGTATTTCACATCCCTTTTTAAGTACATACCCAGTGAAATTGGTTGGTTCTTGGGGGAATACACTCAACATTGTCCACAACAACTCAACATCTATTCACTTGGGTAAGAATGTATAAAATTAGATATGAAATTAATAAATTCAATGGATACAATGATTTTAATTTATGGCGGATTAAGATGAGGTCCTTTCTTGTACAACAGAGCATTATTGATGCCCTTTTTGGTCCTAATAAACCTATTATAATTGTAAATTAAGCTGGATAAACTATTACTGAATACCAAGATGTTTTCTCTAATGTGTTAGTTAAATCACATAACTCTCTTTTACTTTCTTTAGGTGATAAAGTGCTTAGGGAAGTGGATTTTGAGTCAAATGTTGCTATAATTTGGCTTAATCTAGAGAAAATTTACATGAAATCTTCATTTGTTTGTAGGATTCATAAAAAATACCAAATGTTTGCATTCAAAATGAAACCTCACAAATCTATTAAATCTCATCTTGATGAATTTAACATGGTCATGTTATACTTACCCAACATTAATGTAACTATTGATGATGAAGATCAAGAAATGATCCTCCTAATATCTTTAGATAATTCTTACAACACATTAGTTTAAACTGTGATGTATGGATGAGACTCACTAACCCTTGAAGAGGTTAAATCAACTCTTCTTTATAAGAAGCTACACTCTAAGCCTAGAGTTAAATGTGAGGCAAAAATCTTGTTCTATAGGGGTAGAAAAAAATAGAAAAATAAAAATAAATAGTTTATTAAAGAAAAAAGGAAGAATAATAAACACCCTAAACATAGATTTAATCCCAAGGAAAGAAAAGTTACATATTTTCGTTATGTTAAACCTGGACATATTAAGCCTAAATGTAGGAAAATCAAACATGAGTTAGAATTTAAAAAACCCACTAATCAATCCCTTCTATTTGAATTAGGATACAATATAGCTAAAGTGTTAAACATGTCCAACCATGAACTCAATCAAGAGTGGGTCCTTGACTCTGGTTGTTCCTTTCACATGTTTCCTTTTAGATAGTTCTTCCTATATTTGATTGAAAGAGTTGAGGGATATTTACTCTTAGTTAATAATAAGAGGTGTAAGGTTAAGGGTAGTGGTTCTATTTTGATATAACTAGATTATCATTGCATCATCACCTTACTTGATGTAAGGTGGGTTCCCAACCTTCATCAAAACCTGATTTTATTGGGAGTTATAGACTAAAAGGGATTCACCTTTAGTTCCGAATCAGGTTGTCTAAAAATCTCTAAAGTATCTAGATCCATCATTAAGGGATCTTTAATAAATGATTTGTATGTCTTGAATAGAAATAACCATTCAAGGAAGTTGGGTAGTGTCTATACCACCAACACTAATAATATTATGCTTTGGCATAGGAGATTGGGGCATGTGAGCTCCAAGGGCCTTGAGGAACTCAACAAATAGGGGATGATGAGTGAAATCTCACCCACTAATCTTCCATTTTGTGAAGATTGTATAATGGTAAATTCCAAGAATATTACATTCAATAGGTCTAGATTCAAACCTACTAGACCCTTAGAATACATCCAATGTGATCTTTGGGGACCTACTAGGACTACCTCCCTTGGTGGTGGCTCATAATTTTTAATCTTTATAGATGAATTTTCTAGAAAAGTCTAGATTTACATTCTTAAAAATAAATCTAATGTTTTCCAAACTTTTAAAACTTGGAAAAATTAATTTGAAAACCAAATTTGGAATAAAATTAAAACCATGATAACTGATAATGGCTTAGAGTACCTATCCACTAAGTTCATTCAGTTTTGTGAATATAAGGGTATTAAAATACATATTTTTGTTAGGGAAACCCCCTAATATAATGGAATTTTAGAAAGGATGAATAGAACTATTCTAAAAATAGTATGGATCATGATTTCATTCTCAAGACTCCCCAAATCGTTTTGTCCAGAGGCTACCATTACTATTTTTTACCTAATAAATAGGTGTCCCTATTCTTCTAATCAGTTTAAAACACTTAAAAAATTATGGAATGGTAAGAATCCATCCTATACCTAATTATGTGTCTTTGGTTGTAAAAATTATGCACATATTAAAATTGATAAACTGGAACCAATAGATTTAAAATGTATCTTTTCTGGGTATCCCGATGGTGTTAAGTGGTATAAACTCTGGGTAGATAAACTTGGTTACCAAATGTGCATTATAAGTAGGGATGTTGTCTTTCATGAATACTATTATCCTAAAACAAAGTATTCCACATCAGGAAGCACTGAACTAGCCTTAAAATAGGATGATGAAGATGAGACCCCAACTCATTTTTAGGCTACTATCCAGCCTACTCCATTCACACCTCAACCCACTATTGGTGATGATTTTGAGTCTTGTTATGGTTCAGATTCTAAACCAAAACCATATTCTAATAACAGGGTTTACCAACTGACACAAGATAGAGTAAGGAGGGTGTCTAGACCACCTACCCAGTTTATACAATATGAAATGGCATCTTATACCTTTCATGTGGACCGAGATCTAATATCTGATGATCCTCAAACTTATAGGCAACCCTTAAATGACAAAGACTCTAAACAGTGGGTCTCTACAATTAATGAAGAAATAGATTCTTTAAAAAAGAACAATACTTGGGCTATTATAAACAAACCAACCAATGATAAAATAATTGGGTCCAAATGGATTTATAAAAGAAAAGAAGACAACACTGAGGGAAATAAAATCAAGTACAAAGAAAGGTTAGTTTCTAAGAGTTTCCTTTTAAATATAAGGAATTGATTACTCTGAAATCTTTTCTTCTATTTTTAAGCATTATACCATTAATATTTTCTTTCTTTTTCTACCTATAATTATCTACACATTGAACAATTAGATGTTAAAACTACCTTCTTACACAGTTATTAAAATTATAAAATTTACATGAAAAATACTAATGGTTATCCTAATGAATTTAAATTAAACCACTTATACCTTAAAAAAAATAATTTTATGGATTGAAACAAGACTCTAGGAAGTGGTACATGAAATTTGATCCATTTATGTTAGATAAACAATTTACTAGGATTCAATATAATGCATGTATTTATTTTAAATCAACCAAAACCTATATGATTTATTTGTTACTTTATGTAGATGACATGCTTATCATTTTCAAAAATATGATTATTATCATTTATGTTAAATCAAAATTAAAAGGAAAGTTTTACATGAAAGACTTATGTTCACATAATAAAATCTTAGGTGCTGAAATCATTAGAGATTGACCAAATAAATTGTTTTACTTGTCTTAGCATGATTATATTTTAAAGACTCTCATGAGATATATGTTTGAATCTATAAAAATGGTAAATATAAATCTTGGAAAACACTTTAAATTTTCTTTTACCCAAGAACCTATTGATGATAATGATGTTAAATTTATGTCTAAAATTCCTTACGCTAATTTTTTTGGTAGCATTATACACTCTATGATTTGGACCAGACATGATATTGAATATAAAATATACAATCTTAGGATATTTATGGATACACTTGGGAATCCACATTGAAATTATCTTAAATGGATTTTAGGATATCTATATTTTAGTGATAATATATCTTTGTGTTATAGAGAAAATGTGGATACTTCTAAAATTCTGGTTAGATATGTAGATACCAACTATGCAAGTAAAATTGATATCTGAAAATTCATGACTATTTATGTGTTTATTGCATGTGGTGGTCCAATTTCATGGAAGTGAAACATGCAGTCCATGGTTTCACTATAAACCATAAAATATGAGTATATTTCCTTGATTGAGGCAGTGAAATAAGCACTATGGTTGAAAGGCTTTTCTTATGAACTTTTATTTATAATTCTGTTATAAATTTATATTCTGATAGTTAATCAACATTTAATTTTTCCAAAAATTTATTATTCCATATTAAATATAGGCACATAGATATTAGGATACATTTTAGTGGATATGTTTTAGAATCTGGAACTATGTGTGTCAAAAATATACACACTGATGATAACCCAGTTGATAGTTTGACTAAATTCATGGTGTTTTAAAAATTAAAGTTTTGTTTAGATAAGTTGAATTTGGTTCCCATTATATAACCATGGGTTCAAGAACATTTCCAATTTTAAATTAAAATGGTGGATATTTTTGAAATATGGTACCCTTTTTAATTTCTTGTTTTTTATATTGAAATTTCCCATGATAATTATTTTCCATTTTAATTTTGTTCTCATGCTTGAAATTTGTATTTAATATTTTATATTATCCTTGTAATATATTGGGATTATTCCTTTTTTGGACCCTTTCATTTGGATGGGCCATTTTCATGGTTCATTTGAACACTGGGTCATATTCCATTTTCCACCGTGGTAATCTTCCATAGTGCATTCTTGGCTGCTAATTATTTTTTACTAGGTTTTTTTCATCCTTTCCATCCATCTGGGTGTTCTTTGGTTATGCCGTTTAACTTTCTATTTTAGTGTGCATTCATGGACTCTCTAGATTGGTTGAGTAGTTATGGGTATCATTTTTTATAGGGTTATTGATGACTCTCCATCCCTTAGTCATTTAGCCATATTTGACTCGATTCTCTCCCCCATCATGAATCTATTCAAGCTCCCAATTTTTTGGTTCATGAACCTTAATTAGGATGTTTCCCCTTCCTTGTTGGTGAACCTCTTTTCCTACCGAACTCTATGGTATACTACTGGTGTATCGCCTCTAGCGAATAATCGATGACATCAGTCTTCATATGAGAAGCTTCCAAGACAAGTACTCGATGAAAGATGATCCAAACTGGGTAGATTACTCTATGAGCACCTGGTTCCTTAGCATTACAGTGGGAGTGTAAGCCTTGTGGCTTAAAAAAGCATGTATCTTGAAATTATGAGACTTTCTACACTAGGTTCCATAAGTTGGTCACGTTTTCTTGATCATATTTTCATAGCACTTCAATTTTTTGATTCTTCTGTTGATTTTGTTGCCTCTGTATGTTGTAATCTGTGACCCTTTTGATAATTAATAAAATTCATATGTACTGGGTAGTGTTCTTGCTATTCAAATAGGTTACCATGGGACCAAAGCACGTAAATTATCAGGTTTCTGTGTTATTTGTTATTTTTTTATTCTTTTAGTCTAGAAATTGGTTCTGTTTGAATTTTGGATTTTTCTTGTAAAATTACAGTTTGGTCCTATTTGTTTGTTGGTGTTCTGCTACTATTTAGATCACCATTCAATCTAAAATTATGTATGGAAGTTCTATACTAAAACCTTGATAATGGGCACTGAGTATGGGGTTCAATGTTCCCTAGATGTTTGTTCCTAATGCTTTCACCGAGGCATGCCACCTTCATGTTAATGTGTTCTTTCATGCATTGTTACCCCATATTCTCACTTTCCAAAGGTGGATGAATTCCATCACTTTCAACGATGATGTATGCTCCTTGATCAAAATAGGATAATGGGATGTCAATTCCTTCTTCTTTGTATCCATCCTTAACTTGTTGCCTAGTTTGGGTCTCCCTCATAGAGCTAAGTCATGCTCGTGGGACTAATTATTAGTGCCATATCTTTTTAGATATCAGTTAATTAAACAGATTTTTTCTAGACATTCTGACTGGTATTAATAGGGAAATAAACTTTGGTTAGGATAGTAGTCACGTTTGGCATTGCTGGCATGTCTGGATGTTGTGAACATTGGTCACCTATATTCCTCATCATATGAGGGAATCTCATAGAGGAATCTTAGGCATAGAACCCATGACATCTCGTGTCGATCATGAAGTATCTAATGATGAAGGTGTATATCTTTCAAGGATTTTACCTCAAGAATCCCATGTTTAGCATGATGTAGCTAATTCCATAGGTTTATATCTCTCAAGGATTTCACCTTAGAAATCCCATGTTTTTCATGAGGTACTAAAAATGTATGAATATATCTTCAAAGGATTTCACCTCAGGCATCCCATGTTTTTTGTGACGTATGTATTTGGGACCAAGTCACGAGTTTAACATCTTATGGACATGTATTATGATGTGTGGTTGAGATGGATCGAGGCACGAGTTTAACGTCTTGTGGAGAAGAAGTTGATTGATTAGAATTACTCATGGAGGAGGATCAAGGAGGTGCGTACCTAGGAGGGAGAATCTGAAAGGTTTACCAATGGATGGATCAAAACACCCTATAGAGGAAAATCCAAAAGGTGTGTCCCATAAAAAGAATATGTCACACCGTGAAGGTTGGTGAGGATGTCCTATGGTTGTTAACCCTGGGTGGATGGATTGGAACACCTCGTGGAGGAGGATCTGAGAGGTGTGTACTATAAAGGGAAGATGTCACACTGTGACGGTTTATTGGACACCCCATGAGGTGGACCAAGGAGGTACATCCCTCTGAGGGAGCACCTAAAAGGTTTATAGATGGATGGATTAGAATTCCCTATGGAGGCAGATCCAGGAGGTGTGTCCCATAAAGGAAAGATGTCACACCATGAAGTTTGATCAGAACACCATTGGGGGTGTATCAAGTAGCTACATCCCTAGGAGGGAGCATCAATGCTTACC
The DNA here is from genome assembly GCA_963277665.1 of Viscum album. Taxonomy (NCBI): domain Eukaryota; kingdom Viridiplantae; phylum Streptophyta; class Magnoliopsida; order Santalales; family Viscaceae; genus Viscum; species Viscum album. The sequence continues at coordinate 748,346,880 of OY728132.1, read as the reverse complement.
ATTGGTTAGTATTGGACCTCAGGGAGGCATCCTAAGTACCTTGTCTAGAAGGCAGGGATCAAAACTCACATAGTTTGATGTTACAGTTTAAGTTCGCATGACATAACCAATCGATGTAGTTTAACATCATGTGGTAAGGATGCTCGAGTCGTGAAGGGAACATCAATGAGGGATAGTGTGGGTATTACATGTAAAAGATACCCTTCACAATAGGATTTCCCTTGTTTGGAGTTAGTGAGGGGTTTATGCATTGAGTTTCATGAGGGACCTAGTGGAGATGTGGTCTCCTAGATGAGGGGCATGATCTTACCAGGGATATGACCTAGAGAAAATTAAGGTAGATGTGGATGTTGGGTTTGGAACTCAGGGAGGATTCCTACATATCCTAGTTAGTTGGAAATCAATGCCCACATAGTTTAGAATGGGTTTGGTCTTATAACTAAGGAAGAGGACCAATGAAGTGGAGCATGTGGTTGGGGAATATGCATGAAATCAGCCCATAGAGTGAGCATAGTTTGGGATTACACATAGAAGAGGCCCATAGAGTGAATACGATTGGGGTTTATACCTAAAGAGAATACCCATAGAAGATTGGGAAGATGTTGTGTTCACTACTAACCTCTAAGACAACTTGAGCCATGTTTCGTGTGAGAAATAAGAGGAAATAGTAGACCTGACACTCATATCGTGAAAGAAGTGTCAATAAGAGATGGTGCAGGGCTTACATGCGGAAGCTGCCCAAAGAGTATGTCATTACATGCGAAGAGGATCTCATTCCATATGAGGAGGATATCATTCCATGTGAGTATAGGTGGTGTGTAGACCATCCCATGTCACTGACATGTGGAGCATCTTGTTCTTATTATATAGGGTAAATCCACAATTTCATGTCATGTGTTTAGGATGTTAGTACTAGGAAGTTTTACATTATGAAGCTCAGATATAGGGGACTCACTCCTTACAACTTAGACTTACATGACCATAGATCATGCACCCTTGGGTGGGTCATGGATTTAGCAATGAAAGAGTGTAACTATGGGGAGGAGATTTCAATCATTAATTCCACATTAGAATGCCTATATTGAGGCACAAAAGAGCTATCCATTGAGATTAAAATGATGCTACTTCTCAGAGAGATGAAATGACTAGAAATCCTTAGATCCCTAGAGCTAGGAGGGTCATGTTAAAAAATCAAATTCTCATGTCCATGCTAACATAGGCACATAAAATATATCAATTGAGTGACTATTGAATATTGTGGAATTTTGGGTTGCCTGATGTGGTTATCATCCCAACTCTTGAAGTTAACACACTATGATCACGGTTCACATGTGAAGATGATCTCAATCACTATAACATAACTATTCATGGCCATCTTGCTAGGGAGAACATGAATATTTCTATCTATTCATTGAATGGGTAGACCAGGATAGTCATGGGGGAAGAGCTGAAGGTGAAATAATTCCTCACCCACTACACCACCATTTTCCAAAGTAGTGTGAGGGAAAATATCCTAGGCTAGCACAAGGATTGGAACCTTTGATCGAGTAGAAACTTCACCAGTGAATGAGTGTGGGCATATTGGGTGCACTAAACATGCCTAGATTATGGGGTGAAATTTCACCATATCAGACTATATGAGGTGGTGTGGACGTCACAGTTCCACTTTTACCATTAATAGGAGTTGGTTCCAGAGCTCCTTAACCGATGGTCCCCAAATATGAACACATTCCATCTTCATCATGGGGAATTCATCCTCAGTTTGTGGGACATCCACTACATTAGTGACATTCCACTAGAGGTATTTTAGTATGCTGAGTTCCTTACATTAGAGAACACCTGGAATGACATGCAACATACTCCTATCTTGGCGCAACAACTTTTGGAGGTACTGAATCATAAGCTAGGTCATGCTCCCATCTTTTACAAGGACATTCTATTCAAGGCATGGTTCAACATGTTTCTAAAGAAGGACTTGAATGTGAGGATGCTGGTTTGGGGAAAATAGTGTCCATCAATACTGAAGAGGAGTAAGTTATGATCATACTAGTTAATCCTGAAAGAAATACAATTTCAGAAATGGGGATACAACATAGTGGGAGGTTGGGATCCACTAGTCCGCTACACCACTTTTCTCACCACATTACTAAATGGTTGGCTGATACCAGTCAGGGACACGTGAATGGGAATGCACCTAGGGATTCTAGTGGTGGTGGTGATTCTAGCAGTTGGTAATAGAGTCAACTAAGGGGTATCCATACTATCCCAACACTATATAATACTGGTCCGCATTGCGAGGGGAAACATACCAAGAATGATATGTGGTTTTTTATAGTTATTACATGGATAGATCATAGTGTACCTCAGGGGTTATGAATTATAAAACTCCATCACACCACCAAATGTATGTCTGAGACCATATATGTTGAATATTTATGGGGTTAGGCTAGTGACACTTAACGAGTTAGGGGTCACAGTTCTGATCGGAAACCCTGTGAACTTCAACTTCTATCCCTTCTCAAATCCAGTTAGTCCAATGGTGGAAAAATTTCATGGAACATGGAAATATAAGGATTACCCAAAAAGTTTTAGAGGGGGAGTGCTATTTTCTAGGATTGATGAACATGTATACAGTGATCCGTACATACTATCCCACTTTTCCAGGTGGTTCGGGTGCCTCCAGCAAGTGATGAAGAGAGTCTACATGGGGATCCGTGAGGAGTGGCACACCAATATCCTTTTTCATCTATGGTGCATGATGATGAATATGGGATCAAGTGAAATAATTTTTCTACCTCCAACCAACATTGACGCTATCATGTCAATGAACTATAATAGAAACTAGGTGGAAGAATACATGGAATTAATCTTATGGAAGCATATTTAGGTGTTCAAATAGGTGAGCAAGGAGCTGGACCATCTAGGAAGCAGGTGAGATTCTCCCTAAGGGGTGATATGGGCATCTGGGGTAGCTCAATCTAGAACTATGGTAGGGACGTCACAAGGTGTAGTCACACCCCCACCTCCTGGAGGAGAAGGGTCATAGAAGTGACCTCAGGGGAAAGTAAGTGGCTTCCAAGTTAGGATGAGTAGGGCCAGGGAGGCTCATGGGAAGAAGCTGAAGTGCCTTCTATAGTTGTATGATAATGCCATATTTCCCTCTCTATGTATGGATTGGTTGATTCTTTGAATTCCATGGTCGAAAGAAGACCTATGGAGAATTATAAATAAATACGAGATCGGGATACCATAATTCAGGCCCATTCAGATCATGACTAGAGTGATATTACATCAGATACATGTATATATGACTTCTATGAACACCTACACATGTTATCAGGGGCTGTATCAAACTCCTTCCAGCCCAGTATGAGTGATGCTTGGTGATGAGTCAAATCAGGAGGAGACACAAACTGTTTATGTTTCATTATTTTAGGAGGAACTGACCAATAAGAAGGCATAAAAATTTAGTAATGAAGAATCCTATAGGTTGAATATTCATCAAGGGAGTCCCCAAGAAAGTGGTGAAATCATAGCCTTAAAAGAATACTTAGTCGTGTTTCTTGAGGTAATCCTTAACTCACTTTCCTTCCTTGAGCCTTCCTCTTTCATTATCTAGATTTTATAACTAAAAATTATCATGTATAGAAGAATCTTGATAATGATAAAGGGTCCCCTACTAGAGGGGGAAAAGGTGCACTCAAATGTGTCTAAGGGCATGCTCTGGGGCTTGCACCTGTGGCTGAAGTGGCTGGTGGGCCAGCCAAGGAGGTTAGGGTGATGACTCCATAACCTCAAGAACTTCCTATTATCTACAGGGGACCATGTACTAGCATCCCCATAGTAGGACCCATTTCTATAGAAGCGGTATGCCCGAGATGGCTCATCATCGAAATTCCTCCACCTCAAGGTAAGAGCATATATCAAGTCATTCATCTATAATCATATTTTTACAGAACCTTTGCATTAACATGTTTTCCTATTTCATATATCTCCTACTTGGCTGATGCAAGAGGAACCGATGTCGTTCATTGAAATACCAACCAGTGAAGAAGGGTATCCTATGATGGAATTCCCTGCTATGACTTAGGAGATCAATCTATTAATGATCAACTCCTATAAGTCCTTTTCTTTCACAAATCCATACCCATAATTTGCTAATCATATTGACTAAGGTGTTCCCATTCCAAGTAGCGATCAAAATGTTGTGTGACCAGTGAGAGAATGTGGCTGGGACATATGGGGGACCATTTATGATAGCTACATATATTCATGAATATATGGTTATCCAAGATGATACGACCTTGGTCTCATAGGAATAGTCAGCTACAGCTGCGAGTGATGCCACTGGTGGGAAAAAACTCAAGGATGGAAAGGGAGAAACTATTGAGGAAGAGTTGACTAAGGATGACCGACCTCATGACCTGAATCCTAACCCATTCAAAAGGATGCTAGAGGAAAATCCTATTATCAACCTTCTTGTGAATTTTCCTAAGTATGAGCCTGCACCACCTAAAGAGTTGGAAGACTCTGACCCTAATGTGGCTGAAGAGAATCACATAATCTAGCACAGGGCATGGAATTGCATACAACACTTCATCAAACAAACCCCGTAACTAAAACTAGTAGATCAAATGGGGTCTCTTCACCATTGGTTGTGTAATATGTGTGTCATAGGGGTAGACACTCATGGTCTTCATGCACTGGTCTGTGACTTTCTCAATGACTAGATGTGAAAAGGAATCCAAAATCTAGACATTTCCTAGAATCAGGATAATTCTAACAACATTTGAAAGTTATAAGAAGTTGACCATGAGATCTAACATCTAGAGGAGTAAACAAACGAGTGTGCATCCATCCTCAACACTCAACCAGAGACCATTAGCATAATGAGGGATCAGTTGGAGTAGGAAAAGAATAAAATGACGTAGGTAGCTGCTCAAATAGATTACATCCAAGTTGAGGGAGATTAAGAACATACTAGAGATAATGAGATTCATTTGACATCTAATGAGGAGGAAGCATAGCTTGGGAGGTGACTACAGACCTTGGATTCCACATGCTAGAGGCTGGTAGAGATGAATCGCTCTATTTTTGGGGCAGATCCATAGTTACAAGCTTACCAGGACTTAGAAGTGTGTATAACCCTCTCCATATGCCACAATTTTTTTGGTTAAACTTTTTCATGCATGGAAATATATTTTTTCTACTCTTAATTACTGTACTTCAATCATATTTGTGAAAAAACCAACAACCAATCCCTAAGATCATGCGAGTCATGGTCAGTTTAAGAAACAAGATACAACCATATAATTACTCATTTGTATAAGAGTATAATACAATCAACGAATACTCGAGGTCTTCTATTGTTGACTGGCCACCAAGAGTGTTCAGGCTAAGATTTTTTGTGGATGGAGAATAAGGATATCAGAATATCCAATTTGTTTTTCCAACATTCTCTAGTGCACGAATGAGATAACACCAGGGGAGTTGAATTTGACATGAAAAAAGGGGAATGGGGAGTGTAAATCATAATTCCCAAAACCCAAAACACAAGGAGGATTGAGTCACGAGGGAGGATAATTGTTGAACATGTTCAAAACATAGCATCTATATCGCTTAGCCTAGGACGGGGTCAAAAAATGAGGGTTGACCATGGAACATATTTGAAATGAATAACTTGTCTCATATTTCCATTCAAAAATCTTCTGGGGCATTGGCCCAGGATGGTAGGTGAGCCTTGGAAAAACACCATTCCATTAGGGGGTCCCTTTAGACATGGAGGAGGATGAGGATCCAAATAAGGGAAATGTGAAGCATGGAAATAGAGTGGAAGAATGTTATAATAGTTCTAATGTTCTTGGAATTATGCCACTGTGGCCTAGAGAACATTGGTGTAAGAGTATCGGTATGAACAAAGGCCAAACTCAAATTCTAAGGGAGAATCATCTTGGATATAGAGTGATAGATAAAAATGTTAACAATATGGAAGATGACTAGTATCAGAGGAGAGGAATTCACATGTGAGGGTCCAAGATGCCTTGTAGTTTAATTTCATGCAATGAAGATGATATAAATGCAGTTTAATGTCGTATGTTGAGGATATTGGAAACTTAGTTTAGCATCATATAGTAAGGATGATGTATCACATAGTTTAAAATCATATGATCAGGACATAGAGTATGTGGGGATCATACACTGGGTCACCCAACATTGTTTCTCATGTGAGATCAAGAGGGAATCCTACATTCAATGCATGGGGAAAAGTAATTGTTTAGCATCATGTAATAAGGGACGTAGTGAAATGAAATGAATGGTACCTACCCAACTGTAGAAGTTGAAGGTAAAGGAGGTTGGAATAACAAAAGAACCCACACTGAGAAGTATAATCTGGGTGGGTTGTGCATAGTTTAAGGTTGTGGGGCTTGAAAACTATTCTAAACTGTTTAAGTTCATGTTTTATAGACCAAAACTTTCAATTTAAGGTCATAAATCATGGACCTATTGAAAACAATTTAAGGTCATGTTTCATGGACCATGGATCTACTTCTAGTTTAAGGTCATAGATTTTGGACCAAGGTGGTGTGTCTTGAAGAAATGCACGTGACATCAAAGAAAGTTACCCGAATGAATGGGGGGGGGGGGGGGTAGGAGGCTACCCAATGCCATACAAAACATCTCCACTCGATGTACAACTCTCTCCACTCTCAGCTTAGGGTAATAGATTTTAGACCATGGTGAGAGTTCTAAAAACAGATATGTGTGGTACATCGAGTTGATAAACCCATCATGAATGAGGGACGAAGGGGCTAACACACCACAAATGAGGCAAGAGGGACAAAGGGTTTATGAATTTTTGGTTGGTCCTGAAGATGATAAATCTAGACGTCACTACATATCCCATGATGGTAGAAATAAATCCACACGTAGTTCTAGAACATGACTTGGTAAGAGACCAACGCTAATAGGGGTGAACCTATCTAGAGAGGTAATTTGAGGCATCTCATGGTTATCATGAGGCATCCCATGTTCAGAGCATGAGGTAGGAATCATCTCTTATTAATAATAATCCCAATTTTATATGGGGTAGAATCATAGTTTAATGTCATGTTTCAAGGATGTTAGGTTTTTCAGTTTAAAGTTGTACAACTCAGACTATAGGGGCTGTAAATAGTTTAATATCATAATTATTGGACCTAATGAAAAAAGTTTAAGATCGTGTTTCCTGGACCATATGATGACCATTAGTTTAGGGTATCAAAGCTCAAACCATAGGTGTGTGTATAAAATGGATATGTGTATCATGGTAGAGTGAAAAACCCAATGTGAATGAGGACCAAGAAGGCCCATGTTGCACCACATATTCCTGAGGAGAGTCCCGCATACAGTTTAAAGTCATAATGCTTAGAATTGTTGTAAATAGTTTAAGTTTACGTTTTTTGTACCATTGGATCTTAGTTTAAGGTCATAGAGTTTGGATCATAAGATATCTTAGTTTAAGGTCATAGAGTTTGGACCATAGTGGATCTTTGTTTAAGGTCATAGAGTTTGGACCATGGGTGGGAATTTCTTTAGAGGAATTCACATAAGGTGGTGGAGTAAAAAATATGACACGAATGAGGTCCTAGGAATCCACCACCATATAAGCACATTGAGATGGATTGCATAAATTTTAAGTTCTTAATGCTTGGACTATAACTAAGGCCACAAGGAGATTAAGGGTTGATGAATTTGTGGCTGGGCCCAAAGAATTTTTTTGCACATTTCTGCATATCCTATGAGGGTGATAATCAGTCCACATGTAGTTCTATAACAAAATGTGATGATAGGACAACACTGGTAGGGGTAATCCTCTCTAACGATGGAAATAAGGCATCCCACGATTATCATGAGGCATCCCATGCTCTGGACATGGGCTAAGATTTTCTGGTCATCCCATACTATTCGTATGAGGCATCCTGATTTAAAACGGGGTAAGCACCATCTCTTATGTGTTTAATAGGAATTATGAACTTCTTCAGGGTAGGATTCTAGTTTATCATCATGAGTTGAGGATGCTAACTCATAATTTAAGGTCATAGATTTTAGACCATGATGGGGGAATGTATCATATGGGTATGCTTAGTGCGATGTTATAAAAAACCTAATGTAAATGAGGTCCAAGGAAGCCCAACTTCACACAACACATCCTGGAGAAAACTCACATATAGTTTAAAGTCATGATGCTCGGACTTGGACTCCTAGTTTAAGGCCATAGAGTTTATACCCTTGAGAACACTTTAATGTCATGTTGCATTGAACAAGTGCATGGTTTAACATCATGCACCTAGGGTGTGAACACATATTTTAAGGTAATATAGTGAGGATGATGATGAGTGTGTAGTTTAAAATCATTCAAATAAGACACTAGTTGTTATGAAGTTTAACATTATGTAACTAGGATGTTGGCGCTATGTAGTTTATCCTCATGCAACTAGGACACTGGTAGCTCCTCACATGAAGTCCTGTTTGAGAAAATTGGTATTGGTTGGAGAAGTGATACACTCTCCTTCCATGGTGATCAAATAGTATGCTCCATTGGAATAGACCTTATGAGTGATATACAGTACTTCCCACTTGATATCCAACTTTGGTGGCTTCTTGCTAGGTATCATTGGAATTCTGAGAGCTAATATCATTTCACCCTGGAGGAAATATTAGAGGCGAACCTTTTTGTTGAATTTTATTGCTATATTATTTTGGGGACTCTCTATATTTTTAAAGGCTTGGAGATTATTCTCTTAAGGGATTCCAGCTTAGCTAGATGAAATTATTCCATTAAATCTGGTGTCTGCCAGTCATAGATAGCTGTTCGAAGTGATGAAAACTGAATATAAATGGGAAGGAATGCCTCTGTTTTGTACACCAAGGAATACAGAGTCACCTAGGTGGAATTTTGAGTTGTCATCATATAGGCCCAGAGGTAAATGGGGAGCTTTTTTGACCAACATTTCTTGTTCTGGACCACCATATTATACAGAATGTTGAAGAGGTTTTTTTAAACACCTTGATCTATCCATTTTCCTATGCATGATAGTGAGAAGTATGGTTAGACTAGATATTATACTTTTCATACAATCTATTCAAATCAGTAGCTTGAAAATTGGTTCTGTTGTCGGTGAGAATGGCACGAGGGACTCTGAATTCATGAATGATGTGGGAGATCATGAATTTGATCACTGAGCTGGCCTTGAATTCCTTAAGAGGAATCACTTCTTCTCACTTAGAGAAGAAATATGTTGTGGTCAAAATGAACCTGCATCGATAAGCTATTGTTGGTGGATAGGATCCCACAACATTGATTCTCCATAATTAAAAGGGACAAGAATACTTGGTAGTATGGAGTGGCTCTGGTGGTCGATGCACAAAATTGGCATGAATCTGAAATTCATGGAACCTTTTGGAATACTCAATGCTATCATGAACCATGGTGGTATAGAAGTAGCCCAACATTTAAATCTTGTGGGAGAGCTTCAATCTCACTTGATGAGAACCATAATACCTGGCATTAACTTCCTACATAACCTATGGAATATCATATCCTTGGATGAAAAGTAGGAGAATTACATCAAATATAAGTCTGTAGAGAGACTTATTAAGGTTAGGCCCACTCTGGGGGATGAACTGTTTTGTATGCCAGTGGACTCTTTTTCACTCAGCCCGATCTGGTGGGAGAACATTGTAATAGAGATACTCAGTGAAATGGGTTGTCCAATCTAAGGTTTCCTTTATTGTGGGGGGACTCAGGGGTCCTGATGTTGAAGCATGAATGGCCAACTAGTTTACCTACTGGTTGTTGTCATTTTTTGGAAGGATGGGAGAAATGAATCTTCGATGAGCCACATGAATAAACAAATCATACTGTTCAAGATCTATAATAGAGGCATCTAGACTGGCCAGGGTATTGGATCAACCATTCTGTTACTGGGGAACATGAGTCACCTCTATTTGAGAATATAATTTGGCCATCATCTAGTGAGTGTTCTCCAATAGGGGCACAAGCTATGGATTCCTAACTATATAGTCACTATTGATTTGTTTGATGACTAATTCAGAGTATCCCTTCACATGTAAGTAGGGGAAATAAATCTCAAGGCCAAGATCAAGACTAGTGAAGAGAGCCACATACTCTTCCACTTTGTTGGTGTAGCCTTATAACAATAGGAATGAATAAAACAAAACAACCTATGTAGGGGTGATGAAGACAATCCCCAAGCCTAATCTGTTGAGCTTGGGATCGTTGAGCCTTATACCAGTTGGGCTCCGAGAGGAACCATCAAAATTCATTTTCCAGCACGACATGGTCTGTTATACTAAGAGGATGGCCTCATTTGGGAAATAAATGCACCAAAGTGATTATTTGGGGGATGGATAAGTGCAATTTTTTTTACAATGCTTGAAACTTGATGGAATTTTACAGAATGAACTTGATGTCGAACTGTTAAAGGATCACTGCCCAGTGCGCTAGCTGTCTTGTCAACATGGGGCGATTTAGGATATAATTTATCGAGTCCACATGGGACACTAACTGTATCACATGATGTTGTAGATAGTGTCACAAATTATGCACTATGAAAACCATCATGAGGAAACTCTTCTTGATAGGGGATTATCTGGACTCCATGTCAAGGATCATGTGTCAGAGATATTATAAATTGTTCTATTTTCTTTCATTGTTCTTCTAGGAAAGAAGGGCGCCAAGGGATCATTATAGGGAGGTCATATAGAGGACCAGAGGCTTCTCTGATATGGGTGGAATCAAAACCATAGGTTGTAGAAAATACTACTTGATTTCATCAAAGGTGTTATGACACTCCTTATCCCACTGGTAGGCAGTACCTCTCTTCACGAGCCTTTAAAAGGGCCTAAATTGGTTGGCCAAATTCACGATGAATCAATATATATAGGCTAAGTGGCCTTAGAGACCTCAGACCTCCCAGAGGTTTCTCAGGGGGGGGGGGGAATCTAACTAATGGATTTGATCTTCTCTAGGTTGATCTAGATGCATCTGTATCTAATGATTAAGCTGAGAAACTTCCCAGAGGTAACCCCAATGGAACACTTCAAGGGGTTCATCTTCGAATACCAGGAGAAGAGGAATCCAAACACTTTCTTAATATATTTGAGATGGTCCCAAAAATAGTGGGATTTGATCATTCATGTAGCATTCCTCTTGCATCCCAAGGATCAGTTTGAAGATGTGGTGCATGAACCACTGATAAGTGGCTCCAATTTTCTTTAGACCAAAATGAATTACCTGATAGAAAAAGGTCCCTTGTGAAATTATGAAGGTGGAAGAATCCTCATATTTGGTGGTCATCCAGATCTAGTTGTATCTGGAGTATCTATCCATGAAGAAGAGAGCTTGGAACCTAGTTGTGGCATTAATCAACAACTCTATCACTAGAATGAGAAAATCATCATTCAGATAAAAGCAGTTGAGGTCCTAGAAGTTAATATAGACTCTGACCTATCCATTATTTTTCTTGACTAGTATGATGTTGGAAAGTCATTGGGGTACTAAAATTCCTTGGTGAAGTTGGATTTTATAAGATTATTAACCTTTTACTTGACCATGGAACCATGAGAGGGGTTTATTTTTTTGGGATATTGCTTAAACCCATGATGACTCATTAGAAGAGAAAGATGGTGGATGATTCCCTAAGGGTCTAGTCCTAAAATCTCATCATAACTCCATGAAAACACATCACAATTATGCTTTAAGAAAGATACATACTACTTCTACTCCTCTAGAGTCATGTACACACTGATCAACATTAGTCTTGGGTATGCTTCAATGCCAAGATTCACTTGAATAGACTCATCGATGGTGGTTGAGACACCCTCTTCAAATGCTGGAGGAACGTCTTCCAAATCCTCTTCATCGTCTAAGGTAGGGGAATTAATGGGAGAATACAATTCATTTGGGTTGACTAATTCTTATGGGAAGAGGTGGAATCACCACTAGGGGACTACCAATCTGTTAAAACCATGGAGACAGAGTTTTTCAAACTGATTCCATCAGGCCTTGAACCACATGGTCCATGATTGATGTTAAAGTAATGATGGAAAGTTGGCTTTTGGTGATTCAACCCTTCTCTGTGGAATATATATGAGTGTCATGTAATGGTGTCCATAAGAAAAACCTCTCAATACCTCATAGGTTCAGGGGATTATAGTATCACCTAGTCATATACTTTGTAGAAGTATAAGATAATCTTCTATCATTCCTTGTACTTAGGAAAACAACACCCCTTCCTCTTGGAAATAATGAAGTAACTTCCCGAGTCTGGCATTGTGTCATTCAACTAGTGAATTTGGAGGAAAAAAGTTCCATCCAAGTCTGTCCATGGACTGACTGCAGTGGTTGTTAATTATACGTCATTGGTCTGATCCTTCTTTTCCTTTATCTTGTAATATCCATCATCTATATTTTGTGCTTCACAGGAGTCAAAGGGAGATTCATCACCCTGAAGCATGCCGACTCGACTGTTGAGGGAGTACTTGAGGCATTGGTGATACAAGGAGAGAACTGTTGCATGTAGATAGATCCAAGGCCTACCCATAAATGTGTTATAGGTAGTATCTTATGAGATAACCATTAAATCATTGCTTTCTACCAAGACACCAAATTGGGCCTTCAACTGGATTCTTCTACATGGTCTTTGTTCGGTCCTTTCATAACCCCAAATCTTCAGGTCAGAGGGACTCAAGTCAGCTTTAGTGAACCCCAACTTACAGAGTGTCTAGGTCAGTATGAGATTGATCTCAAAACCCGTTTCCACTAAGAAATGGTGGTTTTTATACTATTTAACTACTATATGATGTACAACAGGTGCATATTTCCCTATACAAGAGTGACTTCATCCTCTCTGGAGAAAGAGATGACATCTTGGAATTCTAATTTCTCAACCTCTTCAGCATAAAGGCTATTGTGGGTGCTACCTCTGCTTCAAACTAGAGGGGGGATATTCAAGTCCTATTCGAGAGACTCACACATCTCTTATGATAGGAGGAGGGCCCTGAGGATCGAGATACTTGTAGGTATATTGTTGAGGTACTTCAATACATTGTACTTCTGTGCGAAATGCATGTTTCTTCCCACATGAGGTCACTCTTTGGTAGGAGTCATGAAGAGTGCTATTGGCTACACCGCCAGGTTTTTCCTGGTGCTAGTAATGTCTTGTTTCTCATCACTTAATTCACCCAAAACCAAAATCGAATGAATTTCAGAATGTTGGGGCCTGGCTTTAGTTGGATGCAGCCGATCATGATGCATCTATACCTGTTCTTCCCAGTCAGTTAACATGGTTAGTTGTGGAGATGTGTTTGATGGAGCGGTCTAGGAGGACTGTTCCTACTGAGCTCTACACAACACTTGTTTCCTAGTCTCTATATCATGAATAGTTTGGCTTAAAGCACCAACATTATTATTCTAACGAGTTTCATTTCTTAAACTTCCTCTTTGATGACGTCAATTGAAGGAACTCAGGAGGATTTCCTAATACTCCTTATCATTGGGGATTATGAAGGGTTCTACCAACTCGATGGTATTCATAGAGGCATACTCCTCCTTATCCTCATTATAAAAGGGATATTCCAGCACTGGGATGACCCTGGTCATGATTCCCAGCTCTAGAGACATGAAATCACTGAGAGTGTGGGATGGATTTGGCCCTAGTGGGGGAATTTTCTTTCCCTTGTGTTGTCAGCACCTACTTTACTATGACCTAGAAGGCTATGACGTGGATGTAGAAGTGGTAGCTGGGAAAGGTGTGGTTACTTTAGGAGATTTGGACTTGTCTAAGAGGGAACTAATAATTCCATGGGTGCAATCTACTTATCTTTGATCCAACCATTCATCATAATTTTGAGTCCCATAGTTGGAAACCTATTTCCATTCACCTAAAATATCACTGTCATAGTCGGTCTTGGTAGAGATATGCACCACCTATGTTAGGACATTTCCCAACTTGACCAAATCATTATCCACTTAGTCATAGAGACAATACTTGAACACACAACACTGTTTTATGGTATATAAAAGGTCACTTGGTAAGAGAAATGGTCGGGGTGATCAATATTATTGGATTCATGGGGCTTCTTGCACTCTGGTAGTTTCAGAATACCCTATTCTAAGGAACTGGGGAAATAACTAGAGACCTGTTCATCCTTGAAAGAATAGGTTTAGTTGCTTCTATATATGAAGGGTACTCTGGGATACTATCACCTCGAAGGGAATGAATCCTGTTGGGGGGGGGGGAATCTATATTCTCTCACCTAGCTGATTGTGCTTGGTGAGGCAATGCCTACCGATTCTACATTGGGTGAAACTTTTATTGGTGAGGCTGCTGTAGTCGGTGAGGCTACACTTGGTGAGATTCTACTGGAAAAGGATCCAATAGCTCTAGAAGCTCAGGGGACTCTACCTATACAGCAGTGGTAGTCTCTACCTTGGAAGATCTTCTTGCAGGTGTTGGAGGAGGCAATAGATGCACTTTATTAGCCTGCTGTAAGGATTCTTCTAGGCATTGGACCTTTTTAGAGAAATCTCATATCATTATTGGGAAATTTTGAGTGATGAGGATAGGTACCAACTCAATCTTGATGTTCCCCACACACATCGTTATCAGCTTCTCCTAGGTCATTGACATGCTGAGTGAATACATGAGGCATTTCCACCAAGGGATAAAGTCTACGACATGCTCATCAGACAATTTCCTACACTTAAAGAGATCTTTGATGTTTTTCTTGAATTTGGTGGAGCTAAACTAGTATAGGAATTGCCTATAGAGGTCTTCCTAGCTAGTAATAGAACCTATGGGTAGTTGGTTGTACCAGAAAAATGCATTCCCTTCCAATGTCTAAATTAAACATCAGAGATCGGTGGCCTATTACTGCTCTGGGTTTCCCAACATGGGCTCACACCTTGAGATGAAGTGAGACAAAATTTTCAGTGGGTCACCCATCCCATTGAATGGGGAAAATCTAGGGTTCCCAAAATCTAGGGATGCTCACATGTTTTCCACCCATGTCAGGTATGGTTTTCTATTAGGTGGGATCTCCACCTTTCATGTATCCAGGACTTCGAGGTGAGTGGTGAGAGTGGCTATCAAATTGTCTTGGTGGGGATATCTATCTTGATGAGGATTACTAACCAACAATGCATTTATACGATCATCAACTCAGTAAGAAAGCTTAGTGAATTGTGGAGCAGCTCAATCTGGGTCCTGAGGAACATTATCACACTGCTCGGGTAGATTTGACAACTAATATCTAGGTCCATTGCCACAAACTCCTACATCTACTCTGTTAGGATGTGTATTATTACCAATATTTATTAAGAGGAACTGGCCAAAGAGGATTTGATGCTACCCTGGTGGAAGAGAAATGAGATCCCATCAAGGAGCACCATAATCTAGGTGTTTCTCAACAGTGAGCTCATCGATTATCCTTTTATGATCTGTGACCTACTAGAGAAGGGTAGAAATCATAGGATCAACCTTTGTATTCCATGTAATATCAAATGGATAAGAGTACTCAAGATTTCCCTTACACTTTTTGACATTATGACCAGCAGAAAATGATGCATAGTTATCTTTGAGGTCGAGTGTATGACTTTTCAGGTGAGTGCAGACACCTATATGTGGTTCTACTTGATACTATGCTGCCCTAGGGGGCAGGTTTTCCTTGTCAGATCCTGTGTTGAAGTCCCTTTTTTCATGAAAATTGGGAACAACCATGTTCACTGAAACTATAACTGGAGAAAAATCCTCAATATCAATGAGTAAGTCAGGATATCATGGGATATGGTTGAAGTGAATCACAACGTACTATCCCCAGCCCTTGATATTCACATGTGGGGATGCCTCTTCCATGATTCCATGGAGCACTATGAGGCTCTTGAATCATCTATGTTAGAGGTTCTAGTGGTAGCTGGGTGACGCAGGGTGCTGAGCCACTAGGAGTGTTGCTAACTCTACCATTTAGTACTACTGGTCAATATTGTCAAAGTGATTCTGAATTCATGGGTAAACCAACTGAAGATCATGGTGGAAAAAGTGTTTTCCAAATAGTCTAGTGAAAACATACAACCTGGCCCTCAGTGAGGGATTTTGGGATATCAAAGTTGGAGGTTTCATTTAGTCATAATACCACTAACAACTGATCAGAATCCAAAGTCTCCCAGAGTATTTCTTGCTCAGAAGTGGGACCCTAATCTTAGTTAGCCCAAGATTTGATTGGAACTAGCTGAGAGATAGGTAGCAACACTGACATGGACTGGTGTAGTGGCTAGTTGGATGACAGAGGATCTACTATGTGATTTACCAGCTTGCTTCATGCTGGGTCATCTCTCAAGGGCAGTACCAACCACATCATTGCATCCCTATTTAATGAAATGTCTTCTACTACCTCATCTACAAGGGTGAAAGTACTCATCATTGGCTCTTTAGGTAGCTCACCATCTGAAGGAGTCAACCATGACCTGAATAACTCTCCATTATCCTAGGTAGTGGTATAGAGGGAGATCGGTGACAATGGATATGGTTGCATTGCAAGTTCCTGGAAGGGATCCAAAACTTCGTCCACCTGCATGTACTTGCGGAGGGATTTTGGGATTCTATGGATCTCACCTTCTGGGATGAAAAACTTCACCTTCCAGGCTCCTTCCCCAGACTCTAATGCTAACGAATGGGGTGAAGGATCCATCAATGATTCACATTCCCCCTCAAAATCCAATAGGTTTATGGGATTGAAAATGACCTTCCGCTTCCCAAGATTTTTCCTTTGGTGACGGTGGTTCACCCTTCTACCCTGAGATGATTATTTAGGGAAGGGTATTTATTTGACATGAGGAGGACCTCTATTCTATTAGGTGGCAGTGTGGGGAGGACCTCTACTTTGATTAGTTTGGATATGGAGAGGGCCTATGTATCAGTTATTTTCAGAGCGGGGAGGACCTTTGGATTGAATGGTGGAGGAGTGGGTAAGACCTCCATATTGGTTGTTTTTAGCGTAGGAGGACCTTCTATTTGGTCAAATGGAATATGGGTAGGACCTATATACTGATCATTACTAATTTCATTGTGAGGAACTTTGTTCTAGAAGGTTGAATCATTATGAGGACCTTTGCACTGATCGAAATGGGCACGGGGAGGACCTCCGTGTTGAGGAGAGGGTATATGGAGAATACCTCTATACTGACTACTGAAAGAATGGGGAGGACCTCTGATTCAGCTATTGAAAACATGGGGAGGACCACCATGATGACCAGTGAAGGGTTGGGGAGGGCCTCCACTCTGATTGGCTATGACATGGGTAGGAACTCTATGTTGGGAAGCATAAGTATACAGAGGATCTCCGTACCGATTAACGATGAATTTGGGAGGAACTCCACTTTGATCAATGGGAACATGGGGAGGACCTCTATGTTGATTGTTGATGAAGTGGGGAGGACCTCTGCTTGGATCGATGCTGGAGTGGGTAGGACCTCCACTTGAGAGAGGAATGGCACAAGGAGGACCTTTGTGCTAACTGTGAGAGAGGGGAAGACCTCTGATTAGGTTGGTGATGGAATGGAGATGATCTCTACATTGAAACCCATCCTCACAGGTTGGACCATAATAGTTGTTGGTGGTGACAATGATTGAAAAAGTCAAACTAGCCTACCTACAGGGTGGTTGAGGTCTCGATTCCAACTGGTATAGATGGATCCCTACTCATCTATCATAGGGATCTAGAGGAATGCATTGATAGTGGCAGGGTATAATGGAGCTATAGAATACGATGCCCCTTAATGATTATTATCCTAAGATTATACCTGACATTAATGTTGGGTGGTTTGTACCGGGTTCAGTGAAGCAGGGGTATAATCCAACTATTCTTTGGATTGAAGGACTGGTCGTTACTGGCACTAACGGGGGCTACTGGGAGCCCTTGTTGGTGGCTCATAGGAAGTAGTTTCATCCAGGATGACTTGGATATCCCACAAATCCTTGGAATAGGGGAGTGATTCATGGGATCACTCTTGGGAGAGACTCATGAAGCGATTTGTTGTTGGAATAGGGAAGGGTTTCTCCCTAAGCCGCCCTTGGGGGTGGCAGTTTCAATGAGACACTAAAGTCTCTAGGTCCTAGTGGGCAATATACCTTATGGGAATTACCCCTCATACTTGTAAAAACATACAAGGGTTTCTATAACTCTCCATTAGATAATCTCTAAGGGTGAGATAGGGTGTGGGTGCCCTGTAGCTGTAGTCGTGGTGGAAGTCATGGTAGAGGTGGTGTCATGTGGGATTACCACATTAACATTTCTCCTACCCCTATGTATGTGAGTGTTGGGTGGTTGGTTTAATATGGTTGGGATCCTGCAAAGAAGGTTTATTTAGCTATCATTATATATATATGGATACCTATGCCTAATTCCTGAACATCATCCAATATTCAGAAGGAGGAGAGGGATCCGTGCTGACAATGTCGCGGACCGAGAATTACCAATGTTTACTGCCCCAATTTCTGATGAATTATATACTGATCCCACTATTTTTGTGGTGGATCTTGGTATAGGATTTCTGGATTTGATGACATACTAATCTACTGATGTCTCAAAATATACTACTCCCCATGTCGAGGAGAAGATATTCACATCAGGTTCACCATTTCTATTTCTAATGCTTTTTTTCAGGGCACACTACCTATATGTTAATGTATTATGGCATGGATTGTTACACCACATTCCCACTTTCAAAATGAAGGTGACTTTTATCACTTTAAATAGTGATGCCATCTCCTTGATCGAAATAGGATGATGGGATGTTGGTTCCTTATTCCATGGATTCCTCCTTGGAACTTGTTTCCTAGTCCTAGTCTCCCTCATAGAGTTTAGTCATGTTCAAGGAACTCATTCCTGGTGCCATATCTTTGTGTATTCTGGTTAATTACACTTCTTATGTCTAGACATTCCAATTGGTCTTGACTGGGCAGCAACCTTCAATTAAGAGAGTAGGCATGTTGGGCATCGCTGGCATGTCTGGACGCTGGGAACATTGGTCACCTGTATTCTTCCTCATAGGAAGGAATCTCATAGAGGCATCTTATTCATGTAAACCAAGGCATCCCATGTCGATCATGAGGTATCTGACACTGAAGGAATATATATTTTAAGGCTTTCACCTCATACATCCCATGTTTATAATGAGGTAGCTGACACTATAGGCATATATCTTCTAAGGCTTTCACCTCAAGTATCCCATGTTTTTTCATGAGGTAGCTGATGCCATAGAAGTATATCTTCCAAGGATTTCACCTCAGTCATTCCATGTTTTACATGAGGTATGTATTTGGTACTAGGTCATGAATTAAATGTCTTGTGAAGACATATCAGGATGTCTGGTTGAGACGTATCAAGGAACGAGTTTAATGTCTTGTGGAGAAGAGTTGATTGATCAGAACGCCTCATGGAGGTGCATCAAGGAGGTGCTTCCCTAGGAGAGATCATATGAAATTTTTACCAAAGGATAGATCATAATGCTATATGGAGGCGGATCCAGGAGGTGTGTCCCATAAAGGGAATATGTCACACTGTGAAAGTTAGTGAGGATGACCTACAAAGGCAAACCCTAGGTGGATGGATCAGAACACCCTGTGGTGGTAGATCCAATAGGTATGTCCCATAAAGGGAAGATGTCACACTGTGAAGGTTGATCAGACACCCCATGAGGTTGATCGGGAAGGTACATCCCTAGGATGGAGCACCTAAAAGGTTTACCAATGGATGGATTATAAATCCCTATGGATGCAGATCTGGGAGGTGTGTCTCATAAAGGGAAGATGTCACACCATGAAGGTTGATCGGAACACCCCTAGGGGTGGATCTGGGAGGTACATCCACAGGAGGTGGAACCTATGTTTACCATTGGTCAATATTGGACCTTAGGGAGGCATCCTACATACCCTACATAGAAGGTAGAGATAAAAACCCACGTAGTTCGATCCCACAATTTTAGTTCATGTGATAAGATCAGTCCATACAGTTTAACATCATGTGGTAAGGACACTCGCATCGCAAAGGGATCATCGATGGAGGATGGTGTGGGGATTACTCATGAAATCTACCCTTCGCAAGAGGATTTTCCTTTATTGGAGTTGGTGTGGGTCTTATACATTGATCTTCCTAAAGGACTTAGAGGAGATGTGGTCTCCCAGGTGAGGGGCATGATCTTACCAGGGATGTGGCATGTAGAAAATCAGGATGGATGTGGACATTGGGTTTGGACCTCAGGGAGGCTTCTTACATATCCCAATTAGTTGGGAATCAAAGACCACGAAGTTTGGAACAATATGGGGCTTATACTTAAAGAGGAGGCCTAATTAAGTGGAGCATTTGGTTGGGGATTATGCGTGTAAGTGGACCATATGGTGAGTATGGTTGAGGCTTACGCATATAAGTGACCCATGGAGTGAATATGATTGGGGATTATACCTAAAGAGGAGTTCCATAGGATATTGGGTGGATGTCATGTCCACTATTAACCTCTAAGACCATGTGAGTCATTCTCGGTGTGAGAAACAAGAGGAAGTAGTAGACCCAATGCTTGTGTTGCAAAAGAAGCATCAATGAGAGATGGAATGATGTGGAAGCTGCCTAAAGAAGATTTTATTACATGTGAGGAGGATCTCATTCCTTGTGAGGGTAGGCGGTGTGGATACTATCCCATGTCACTCACACATGGATAATCATGTGATTATTGCATATGGTAATTCCACAGTTTAACATCATGTGTTGAGGATGTTGGTATTATGCAATTTTACATCATGCAGCTCAGACGTGGGGGACTCACTCCTTACCCCTTAGACTTACATGACCATAGATCATGCAACCTTGGGTGGGTAATGGATTTAGCAATTTAAGAGTGTAACAATGAGGAGAAGTGTCCAATCAAAAGGTCCATGTTAGTGTGCCTATATTGACAAACAACAGGCGTTAGCATACCTATGCTGAGAAGTAAGAGGTAAGGTAATGAATTCACTAGAGGCATAGAGGGAATCACGTGAGTGAACATGAAATTATTGCGCGCAAGTTTGGAGGGATGCGTGAAAGAGGTGCATGCAAGGAATGGGTGCTACTCATAGAAGTTTCTCAAGAATGGTGCTCTAACACAAGGGTAGACCATTTAGTCTCAAAGATGAGGTGCACGCAAGATTGGAAGTTTTCACACAATGTTAGGGTTGCGCGTAGGAGGAGCCTTTGCACGCACCCGACTTGGGTTAAAAAAGGTTGGGTGAGGATTATTCAACTATGGGCCCAGTCAGGGGTAGACCTGCAGTGAACCTATTATGCAATATTTTATACCTTTAGGGTTCCATGCTTCTGTGATGTCATGGAATATTGGTCTTATACGCAGCAGATCGACACCCCATCTTCTAAAGAGTCACCCCGAATGGGGGGGGGGGGGGGTTATCTTTTATTTATATTTGACAATTTTGGTGATGGGTGTGCAATATTTGGGAATGGAAGAGGTCTTTAGAGAAGCTTCACCCTTTACTGTGGTGCCTGTCCATTGAAGGCAATGGTTTGACGTTGCTTTTGGCGTGTAAGAGGTTTGTTCGCAGACTGGGTTTTTCATGAAAAACTGATATCTTGAACATGACTACCTTAGCGATTCGAGGAAGCTTGGGGGAAGTAATGATAAATGAAATCATATTTGTCACACAAGGATCTTGTGCACAAATTTTTATGTTGAGTGCATGAGTTGAAACTTGCACGCACCACCCTTGTTGTTCTTGGAATGCTTTGTTGAGTTGGATGGTGGTTTCAATTTGTCCAAAGTTGGACGTGTGCATCTTCAGGTGAAATTTTGGTGCAAAAAATTTTCAAGTTATACTATCCCATTATCTCTGACGGTAGATATTCTGTTCAACAATCTCAGCTTAATTTATGCAGTATCAACAATAGTAGTTGAGTCAGTGGGCTTGATTTGTTCCCCTGATGCATCCCCAGGTAATTTTCAAAACTCTTCTTGCTCTATGAAAGATCTTAATTCATTCCTCACATATTTTCACCCTCACCTCTCTTGTTATATCATTCCTAGTTTGATTCTACCATTGAATTCCACTTATTTTCCAAACCATAACTCTAAGCTTGGATACAGACCCTCAAGCCCCTTTCATCACCCAAAGATAAATCAGCTTCTTGACCTACTCACACCTGTCCAGATGTGATTGAGATCATGTTCTCCATCCTGTTTGCACCTCTGTATTTTCCTATGATTTCTTAGATTCAAACGTATGCATGTATGGTTCCTCCACGGCCTCCATGGCCCATCTTACTCATTTTATGTCATATTTTATACTAAGAAGCATCTATATCAAATGCGTCCAATGTTTAGATTACATGCATCTCATTCATACCCCCATTGTCGTCTCCATCCAATTGTATGCCGGTCTCCTCCATTGGAATAAGAGAAAGTCAATACATACACATAACTCATATTTAATATGAATTAAATAATTTGGCCTATCAAACCTATCCAAAATATACCAAATAAGGTTTTAATAGGGATAGGGTGTTTATGTGAGTCTAATAAAATTTTCGGTGTCAATTACTGATGCTCTATGCCCCCAACACATGATATTTCATCTTTTCAAATCAAGGGATACCACATGGCACCCCATGTGCCCCCCGCATGCCTTGAGTCATTGATGGAGTGGCCTCTTCCTAACCATCCAATCTTTTAGACCAAACAACCCCCTTTGTGAGGCTCGACCCAACCCCCACCATTCCCCCTAGTGTGGCGATATGGCCACACAAGCTTGCATTTTATCACACCAGTTGGACTGTTATGTGGAGCCTAAGTCGCGCTGCATGGAACTATCGTCAGACCCCCTTTCTAGGGATATGTAGTGTCCTCCTTGCCTTTAGATCTTTGATTGGACAATCCTCCTAATCTCACCACCTCACTACTTCACCACCACCACTGTCCATGGTGGTTTTTAGAGAGATAATGATCCAAAATTATCTAAATCCACACAATATATATTGTTTCATTATGAGGATCATTAAACTAAAAAATTATTATCCCAGGTCTAGAATCTAGACTGGAGGGTCAGGTACACCACAAGATGGATTCTGCGTGTCAAAAAATTAATGTAGTGGAAGATCTAAATTTTAAATTATATTTATTTTTATAAAAAAATTGATTTATTTGAATGCATTGGACTTAAATACCATTCACTGTTGGAATTCAATTACAAAAAACAAAAACTCAAACTCATAAACATTAAATCAAAATAAAATGTATAATAAGAATTCATTAATAATAAATTTAATTAGAAATATAAAACAATAAAAAATATATAATAATAGTAAATAAAACTAAAAGTATAGAAATAATTAATAATTTTTTTTATTTTTATAAATATATAATAACTACTAATATTTTTTTTAACTATATACATTTTTTATATTTATTTACTAAATTTATCTATGGAAATTTACATTGAAATATTACATTTTTTTATATATTAATATATTATGTATGAATACACTGAAATTTTTTATTAAAAATTATCACCGAAAAAATTTGTTTTGTATTTATAATTTTCAATGAAATATTTCACAGGAAATTTCAAGTGGAAATAAATAGAGGAAATTTCCACTAGAATTTTTCATTTTTTATTTGTAGACTGATATACTATCAATTATAATTTAAGTGAAAATCCAAACTAAAAATATAATATGACAATTTTATTTTGAAATTTCTGCTATAATTTTCCAGTGAAAATTTTCATTTTTTATTTATATATTAATATATTTTCACTTGTAATTTAAGTAGAAATTTTGAATTGAAAAATTGTGATGAAAATTTTCATCCTATGATTATAGGTAGTGAAATAAAACTTAAATATATATAAAATATATCATCAATAGAATAAAAATGCAATGAATAACTTACTCCAAAAACATATCATACTAGGAATGCAGTCAAGTCTTCATTAGGAATTTTCAATGGGATTGTGTGACTCTAGTGTAAATTGGTACTCAAAATTATATTTTATATTTATATTTGTATATGTGCATATATATGTATGTATATATACATGCATTCAATTTTTTTACTATAAATTTGTAATAAAATATTTTATTATAGATTTGTATTAGTGGGGATTTACATTAAAAATTTAAAAAAGAAAATTCAAATACAGATTTACATTGATGTTTGTATATACGTATTGAAAATTTCCACTGTAAATTTGAGTTTATAATTTAATATTATCATTATAATTTAATATTATCATGTTTATTTTTATTTGTATGTTTTTCTTTGTGTTTTTTGTTTTCATTAAAAATTTCCATTATACATTAAAATTTTATTGGAAAATTTCAATGCAGATTTGTACTATAAATTTTAAAAGAAATTGAATAGTGGAAAATATACATTTTGAATTTTTCCACAGAATATTTGAATGGAAATTGGAAATAAAAGTTTACAGTGGAAATTTATAGTAAATGTTTCCAGTGGAAATTTACACTGAAAATTTTTAGTGTAAATTTCCAATGAAAATTTATATTTTTTATTAATGTATAAATATATCTTCCTTGTAGTTTAATGTATAAATTTTAACTACTAGTTGAGGTTTTCACTAGAAATTTATAGTGGAAGTTTGAACTGGAAATTTTTAGGGAAATGTTTCACTGTAAATTTCCTTAGGAAATGTCTAGTTGAAGGTTTCTATGAAAAACTACATTGTTTTTGTATGTGTTGATATTTTTTAAGTGAAAATTTAAATATGCATTTATTTTATAATTTTTATATTAAATTTTTTGTTTAACTATAATAAAATCTAAGTAGAAATTTACACTCGAAATTAAAATTTCAGTGGGGATTTATAGTGTAAATTCAAAGCACAAAATTCCATTTCAAATTTACATGGATATTTGTATATACGTACTAGAAATTTCAACCGTAACTTTTCAATTGAAATTTATAATTTAATATTACCATACGTATTTGTATTTCTATTTTTATTTGTTTTTTTTCATTCAAAATTGACATCATACATAGGAATTTTATTGGAAAATTTTAGTGAAAACTTGTACTATGAATTTTAAATGGAAATGTCTAGTGAAAAAAATTACATTGAAAATTTCCACTGAAAATTTGAATAAAATTTTATACTACACATTTCTTGTAGAAATTTGCACTAAATGTTATTACGGTGATAGGTACACACATTTATAATAATCTTCATTTCTAAATTTTATACCTGAGGATAATGGGAAGAGATTATTTTATGTACACAAGATTTATAAAGTGTTTATAAACTCTTATAAATCCTTATAATTTACATTAGAAGTTTTTAATTCAAAATTTCATTGCAAATTTCCAATAAAAAATTAAATTTTTTATTTATGTATTAATATATTTTAATTATAATTTTATGTGAAAATATGAAATGTAAATTTCATGTGGAAATATGCAGTGAAAATTTTCAGTGAAATTTTTCACTGGAAATGTCCGTTGGAATTTTTCACTGGAATTTTACAGTGCAGATTTGCACTGGAAATTTCCAGTACAAATTTCCACTAGAAATTTCCCTATGGAAGTTGTAGTTTAATTAATAATTGTCATATTAAAAATATAAATAATCAATATTATGTATAATATATATCATAATAAATATTGTATATATGTGTATAATAAAAATTATTACATATATTCATATAATTATTTTCCATGAATAATAAACAATATATACTAAATGCATTATAATAAAATTTGAAATATACATAATATTTTTAATTTTTATATTTATATTATTATTTATATTTATATTATTAATAAATATCATATAATAAATATTATAGTAAATACTACATTATATATATATATATATGAAGAATATAGATGGTCAGTGAAATCCAGTAGGTGAAACGTCAAAAGAAAACCAAGAATGAACAACGGGGCATTTTGGTCCAAAACCCCAAACTGAGGGTCAAGTTCAGGTGTCCAACTTGAGATGATTCTAATCCCATTTAAACACAACTTTAAAGACATGAACCAAACAAAAGTCACCAAAAGTTGAGTGAGAAGGTAAAAATCATAGAAAATTCTCTCATCTACAGTTTTCAATCTATACATCAAATTATCACATTCTTGGTTTTGTTGGATTCAATTTAACATTATCTACACAATGATATAATATTTACAATAAGATTCTTCATGGATTTAAGTTATCTATTTTATAAAAAATAGCATCAAATGAATCTTTCTAAAATATGTTTAAAACTATAAATCTAAATTTCTCAAACTTTATACTTGAATGTTTGTATCAACGCAGTGAATTAAAATATATAATCCATTTATTATGAATTTCAAGTTTTGACCTTTAAATCTTAGAGATAATTTTGAGATTATCAAACTTCTGTCTAATAATAACCTTAATCTACAGCTCAGTTTATTCAAATTTCATTATTTTTTATCATTGTTTAATCATTATTATATGTGAATTTCATGCCAAGAATAGATCCTTTAAAGATAGGATCTCATTTTGGATAAAAGGCCAAGAATAATCATGTAAAATGATGACGGATTAAAGAATTATACCATTCCCCTATTGATTTATTTTTCTTTGATGATTTCTCTAACTCTAGTGTCAACATCCATGTGGTGAAATTCAAAGCCTAGCCTTTATGTCAATTCATCTAAAAGTTAAATATATAGATGAATTTTAGATCAAATAATATTTTTAAAAAATATTTTATTTACTTAAAACTTGCAGTACCATCTCTAAAATTTAAACGATGACATTTTTTTTCAAAATATCATCCCAAGGGAAACTAATTGTTTTATAATTAATGACGATGTTAGTTTCTCATTCTAACACTTCATTAAAGAGAAAATAATATTTTTACCCTTTTAAATATTAAATTAATATTTATTGTAAAACCTCTGATTGTGTTAAACTAAAACACTAGAAGACCTAATTTATTTAAAATAAGTGCCAATGAATATAATGAAGCTAAAATGGGTACCTAATTTCAAATTCATACAAATTAATTCACAAAATAAACCCATATTTTTACATTTTACCCACCATTAAAACTCTTCATCCTTGAAAATAAAAAAACAATTGACATCCCAATCAATATATCCATTACTTTAAAACTTTAATTTCAAATACAAGACAATATTTCATACTTTTTTCAACCAATAAATGGGAAATAACAACCAAAAAAAGTAGATTACTAAAATTTACTTCAATTTTTTTCATACTCTTAAGGAAAACATATTAAAATATATTTCTAAATTTAACTGACTAGTAGAAAGATTCATTTCAAGACAAACTCAGTTACCCAATATGAACTACATATAAAACATCATGTTTCTATAAAATTTTCATGTGTCTTAATGCATATCCATCATAAATCTTATCCATGTCCATATTCTCATACAAATAACTAAATGAATATACATTCATTTTCACCATCATCCAATATTGTCCAGAAAAGAAAATTACCTCCATGAAACCATTAAAAATCATGGATTTTGAAGTAAAATAGAAAAAAGACATATTTGACATGGTCATATATTCTAAAACTCCAAGAAATTATCTACTCAACACTTGAATTAACAACATTCCACATCAAAAACAAATCTCAATATTAATGATCAACTTTATTACTACTGAAAATACTCAATTAACAAGGCATCATTTCAACCATACCAATGATAAAGGATATACACACCACCATCTCTACTCCCCCATCTTCAAGTAGACAAATTTTGACTTACCATTCTTGGAGAAACTCATTAGTCTACTTAACATAATAAATAGAGAACCAAATAACTAATATTCCATCACTCACCATGCTCAAAAGAAGACAATCATCAATGTTTAATCTTCATATCACAACATTCAAAATACCACCCCTCAAAAGTATGAGTCATTATCAACACTTTCTATATAGCTTGATATATTCCTCCATTCATCACTGGACCACCTTTAAGAAGAAATCTCAAGGTTTTCATCCAAACACATCTGACCATGAACCATTACAAAGAAAACTCAAGGTTTTCCCCCAAATACATTTGATCGTGATAGATATACTCATCAAACATTTTTCAATAGATAAAAATATAACTCAATAATAATATAAAATAGATGGTTTGGGGGGGGGGGCTCAACCCACATGGGATTTAGCTCATACAAATTTATTTGTAAAATCGATCATATAATATAAACAAAAAAATCACTTGACCCGACCCACACAATCCAACAGGTAACCCATAGCTTACTTTAAAAATAAATAAAATAAAGTTGGTAACGTGGTTCACACACACATATATGTGTACACATGATTTTAAATCCATAAACTAGTTTTCAGATCTTTATTTTCAGCAGAACTAGGTAGATAGAGGCAACACAGGTCACACCCATCTCTATCATTATACCTCTCTGATAATGTTACTTTTCCATTGGATTTACACTGTCAAGATGGCATGGGGATTAACGAGGTTATGGGTTGCATTTTTCTAGAATCATGGGATCAATCATAGGTTCTCATATTCCTAATTCTTTAATGTTGAGTTTTATGGTTCTGCAATCCATAGGCCACGAGCTTGTCAACGGACAAATAAATAATCAAGGTTTACACTCTCAGCTCTTTTCCACTTGTAGCTCCACATCGATGAAAAATAGTGCACTAAAGGTGGATTTTATATTGGAAAATGTGGATGAATATCACTGGATATGATCATAATAAACTTTTAGTTGTAATATATTGGTTTTTATTTCTTTAATTCATAATTAAAATACAATGCACACACCACACCCTATTTATAGGGATACAAACACACAGAAAAATGAATAATAAAAATTACAAGGAAAATAAAAGTTCATGTTTGTTGAAGTAGGTGCTTCAAAAGCCTCCAAATCCAAACACATCAAGTAACCCTTCTATGAAGTCACCAAGCCTCCATTACAATAGTGAATGGTTGGTGACATCTTGAGAAAAACAAGTTTTTTCTTCCAACATCCACCTTAAACTTGTTTTTCTCATGGCCCATGAATTTGCATCATATCTAAGTTGTTGATCAA
This sequence comes from Viscum album, assembly GCA_963277665.1. Taxonomy (NCBI): domain Eukaryota; kingdom Viridiplantae; phylum Streptophyta; class Magnoliopsida; order Santalales; family Viscaceae; genus Viscum; species Viscum album. Next base: position 748,317,742 of record OY728132.1, on the reverse strand, counting down.
TAGGTGTAATTAACCCACCATAGTTAATTACTTCCTTTTTTCTTGTAGTCTTCAGTTTCATGGATGAAATATATATCCACATCTATCACTTTATTATACATTTCATCAGTTTTAGATTCCTCCAAGCTAACTGTATCAGAAGCCATAGATTGATAATACAAATTTACATACTCATCCATTGGTTCCGTTCTCTAATATATTTCCATAAGGATTCAATTTTTTTGAGGATTTATTTGATAAATTTCTTATTTGAAGTATTTAAATGTGGGAGTATGTGGTGATGATGTCAGCGGTTATTCAATTCCTTATTCATCCAATGGTACTTCTTCAACAATTTCTTCATTTTCTAGAGTGAGTCATACCTCTCTTGAATCATCATCTTGATTTCATTTCCATGTATTATTTTCCTAAAATATAACATCTCCACTGAATATAATCTTCTTTGTGATGGGATTATACTAGTGATATCACATTACTCGGTCTCTATATCCCTTAAGGACACACTTCACTCATTTTTCCTTGATCTTTGTTCGTTTTGCCTATGAGATCCTGACATAAGCAATGTAACAAAAAACTCCAATATTGATTACACTTTTTTTGTGAGTACTCCATGCTTTATTTGGTTTCTTTTATTCAATATTTTTGGTTGGGAATCTATTGAGTAGACACATCACAAACAAAGCCGCTTAAGCCCAAAAATCCATGGGCACTCCTTTGTCTTTCAACATGCTTCTTGCCATGTTGAGAATGGTGAATTTTTTTATTTTGGATACTACATTAAGTTGAGGTGTGTAATTTGGCGTCATTTGATGGTAAATTTCATGTTTATTAAGGTACTCTTGAAAAACATCATAGGTGTACTCCCCACCTCGATTAGATTGAAAAGTTTGTATGTGATGGTTGCTTTGATTTTCCACCAACAGCTTGAATTATTTGAAGATTTAAAACACTTATTAATTAATCTTGAGAAAATATATCCATGTTTTCCTACTATAATAATCAATAAATATCAGAATTTAACTCCTTTTTTCCATTTTATTTTGGATTCAATGGACCACACACATCGGTGTCAACTAACTCCAGTGGTGCAACAACTTTCCTGTCGGACTTTGTTTCAAAGATGTTTCTTTTTTGTTTGCTTAGAAAAAAAGTTTCACATATTTTATTTGGGTGTTGAATGATATGATTCCCATTCACCATCTTCTTTCTTCATAATAATCTTAAAATTTCAAAGTTTAAATTCCTAAACTAAGATACGATAGCTAGTCTTTATCATTATGCACCTTTGTCAAACATCATGGTATGTCGAGTTGAATCATAAGCAGAAACATGTAGTTATTCTCCATAAATAATATTTTTTATTAGTATTCCTTTTTCATTGACAATCACAAACTTTTTAGTTTTAATCCTTATGTGAAATCCTTTTCCCACAAATTTCCCAAGACTGAATATGTTGGTCTTTATGTTGGGTATATAGTAGATTTTAGAGATGAAAGCATGATTTCCCTCTTTTTGTTTAATCATAATATCTCCTCTTCCATGGAAAAATATTATTGAGAGATTTCCTAATTACGCCACTCCTTTAACCCTTTCATATAGGTTTATAAACAAGTGCTTGTGACCTATCATGTTGTTTCTAGATCAAGAGTCAAGATACCACATACCTTGATTTTGTGATAATGTTTGTGCCATCAACACATGGGACTGACCAAAAGTATCTCCTTCTTCAATGATATGTGACTCTTTAGTGTCATTATCCATGGGATTCTTACTCCAACATTCATTTCTATAATGTTTATATTTTTTATATTTATATAATTGAACACTTATTTTTACTGGTTGGTGATTGTTGAATCCCCCCTTTCATTATCCTCGTTCATGTGGAGTATAGTTTTGAAATACATTACCTCCTCAATTTTGTATTCTTACACCTTGTCCTACTCTTCTTGGATTATATTATTATCCATGTAATCCTATGCCTCAACTTCTTTGAAATTCCCCTTGCTTCTTTTTATATTTTTTGACATATAAGTTTGATTGAAAGAAATTATTTACTCCGTCGGTATCACTCTAGAAACTCACCTTTAGTTCATGGGTTTAAAGAGATCTCACAAGTTCTTTGATAGAAATAATCTCTAGATCTTTTGTTTATTCCAGGTAAATGACTATGTAATAAAATTTTAGATCTAAGGTTTAAAAAGTTTTCTCACATACCCACATGTCATAAATATTTTCACTATTTCTTCATAGAAATTTCACCACAAACATTATATGAGTATGATACTCAATAATGGTTTCATAAGATTTCATAAATAGGTATTCAAAGTCATCTCATAGGGATTGAATTCATATCTACTTCACTTTGTCAGCCCCTTTGAATTCTTTGTGAATATTATCCCATATCTCCTTTGAATATTTAGATGAAGAAATTATCTCAAAAATGGCTTCATCAAAGTATTGATAGATGATGTATTTTGACTTAAAGTCTTTCTTCTCTTCCACCCGAAGAGTGTCCTTTTGAACATCTTGCAAAGAAGCCTCTTCTACTTTAGATTCTGACTCGGTGTATCCATCCTGGATGATGTCTATGAAATCTTGGTCTCTAAGAAGAACTTGAATTTGGATTCACTAATTAGTGTAATTTTTATTCATAATCTTTGGGATCAAAGCTTGTGCAATCCAGTTCGCCATAGAAGATTAAAAATTTATTTAGACATGAAAATGGTAGATGTAAAATGATTTTTTTCAGTAGTATAGGCTATTATTTTTTTAGAAGTGTATCCTATTTTTTTTGGAATTGCGAACTGATTTTTTTCTAGTAATACAAATGAATGAAGAATTATTATTTTTTGAGTTTAGTGATGGTTTAGAGGAAAGAAAATGGATGTGGATTTTTTTTCTTTTGTAAAGGGATAGGCATGGAGGGTAACAAAAGGACAAAGGGGGAAAATATATTTTGGAAATGGTAAATAATGGGAGACAACAATGAATATTTTCTAACCAAATTTTGAAAAATGGGGAGACAGAGGGAGATGTATAGACTAAAAAAAAGAAAAATACATCCCTTTTTTATGATAATGTTAAAAATCAAACAAAATACCCAGTTGCACTGCTCATCATCTTCTTCTATCTCCGATACTGAAATTTTATTAAAAGAAGATTTGATGGATCTCTCTCAATATAGATCACCTTAAAATGCTCTGATACCACTAATGGTGGATTTTATAGTGGAAAATGCAGATGCGGATCAATAGAGGCGATCTTAATAAACTTATAGTATGAATAGACTGGTTTTTATTTCTTAAATTCAGAATAAAAATAAAATTCACACACCACACACTATTTATAGGGATAAAATCACATAGAAAAATTAATAATAAAAATTAAAAGGAATATAAAAGTCCATATTTGTTATAGTAGGTTCCACCCAAGCCTCTAAAGTTAGACACATCAAGGAACCCCTAAATAAATATCCTCATAAATTATTTTCCAATAAATCACAATATAACTCACTAATAATATAAAATGTATGGGATGGGGTGGGGAATGCTTAGCCTACATGGTCTTTAGCTTGTGAAAACTTATTTTCAAAAAACTATATATAATATAAACAAACAAATCTCCCACACCACCCCACAAAATCCACTGGGTAACCTATATATTACTTTAAAAATAAATAAAATAAAGTTGGTAATGTGAGTCACACACATATATATGCGTACACTCGATTTTAAATCCCTAACCTAGTTTTTGGATCTTCATTTTTGGCAGAAACTTGTAGATAGAAGTAACATAGTTCACACCCATATCTATCCTTATACCTCTAAGATGATCTTACTTTATCATTGGCTCTATGGTGTCAAGGAGGCATGGAGATTCGTGAGGTCATGGGTTTTATTTTGCAGGACACATGGGATCAAATGATGGTTTTTGGATGCCTAATTATTGAATGTTGAGTTCTATGGTGGCGATGATCCACGGGTTGGTGAATTGTCTATAGACAATAAAATAATCAAGGTATACACTCTAATTTCTTTGTCACTCATAGCTCCACATAGATGAAAAATGGTACACTGAAGGTGGATTTTGCAATATAAAATGCGGACATAGATCAATGGAGGTGATCGTAATAAAATTTTAGTGGAAATAATCTAGTTTTTATTTCATCAATTTTAAATGAAGATAAAACACACAAATCACACCCTATTTATAGGGATGCGAACATAAAAAAAAACAAATAATAAAAATGAAAAGGAAAGTAAAAGTCCATGTTTGTTGCAGTAGGTGCCACCCAAGCCTCCAAAGCCAGAAATGTCAAGAAACCTTTGTCTAAATTCACCAAGACTCCATTATAGTAGTGAATGGTTGGTTCCATCTAGAGAAAAAAAAGTTTAATCTTCCAACACCCCCATTAAACCTGTTTTTCTTATAGCATGTAAATTTACATCATATCCGGGTGGCTGATCAATGGGTGTAATGACTCCACCATAGTCAATGAATTCATTTTTCTTATAGACTTAGGTTTCATTATTAGAATGTATTTCTTTATTTATCACTTTCCTCTATATTCATTAGTTTTAGCTTCCTTGAAGCTAACTGAATTAGAAGTCATGGATAGATAATAAAAATTTACATACTCCTCCATTAGTTTTTTTCTCTTATATATATCCTCAAGGCTTCAAACATTTTGGGGACATATATGAGAAATTTATCATTTTAAGTCTTCATATGTGGGAGTATATGGTGACTAATTCATTGGTTTTTCAATTCCACATTCCTCCAATGGCACTTCTTCAATGATTTCTTCATATTCTATAGTGAGTCGTACATCTCTTGAATCATCATCTTGATTCCATTTCCATGTCTCATTTTCATCAAATATAACATCTTCATTGAATATAATATTCTTGGTAATGAGATTATATAAGTGATATCCCATTTCTCAGTCTCCGTATCCTATAAGGACACACTTCACTCCTTTTTCCTTGAGTTTTGTTCATTTTTCCTCTAGGATCCTCACACAGGAATTAAAAGAAACTCTAAGATATATTATAATTGGATTTTGAGTACTCTTTGATTCATAAAGTTTATTTTCTTTAATATTTTTGGTTAGGAATCTATTTAGTAGATATATCATGCACAAAGACGCTTCAGCCTAGAAATTCATGGGAACTCCTTTATCTTTCAATATTCTTATTTCCATGTTGAGAATGGTGTGATTTTTTATTTCAAATAATCTATTGAGTTGAGGTGTGTAAGATGAATTCAGTTGGTGATGAATTCCATATTGTTTGAGGTACTCTTTTAAAACATTAGATGTGTAATCCCCAGCCCAATTAGATTGCAAAGTTTGTAGGTAATGGTTACTTTGATTTTCCATCAGCACCTTGAATTATTTAAAACATCAAACAATACTGACTTCATCTTGAGAAAATATATCCATGTTTTCCTGTTATAATCATCAATAAAAATTATAAAGTACCTCATTTTTAATTTTTATTTTGGATTTAATAGACCACACACATCATTATTAACTAACTCTAGTAGCGTAACAACTTTCCAGTTGGCCTTTGCTACAAATCTATTTTGATGTTATTTGAGTAGAACTGAACTTTCTCATATTTGATTCAGGTTTTGAATGATAGGAAGACCATCCACCATATTCTTTCTTCCTAATAATCTTAAACTTTTAAAGTTTTAATGCCCTAACATGAGATTCCATAGCTAGTCTTTATCATCATGTACCTTCGTCAAACATCATGGTATGTTGGGTTAGATAATAAGAAGAAACATGTGGTTCTTCACCATTAGTACTTTTGTGATCAATATTCCCTTTTCATCAGAAATCACCATTTGTTTATTTTGTAGGCTTATATGAAATACTTTTCCCACCAATTTCCTAAGAATTAAGATGTTGTTTTTTATATCGGGTATATAGTAGATGATAGAGATGAAAGAATTACTATTGTCTTTTTTCTTGATCATAATATATCATCTTCTATATAAAATATTATTGAGATATTTCCAAATGAAATATCTCCTCAATCCCTCTTATCTAGGTTCATAAACAAGTGTTTGGGACCTATCATGTGGTTTCTATCTCCAGATTCAAGATACCACATACCTTGATTTTGTGCTAATTTTTGTTCCATCAACACATGGGACTTGCCAAAAGTATTTCCTTCTTTGATGATATGTGCCTCCTCGGTGTCATTATCCATGGGTTTCTTACTCCCATATTAATTTCTATAATGTATATATTTGTGAAAATTATAACATTAAACATTTATTTTGTCTAGTTGGCGATTGTTGAATCCTCCCATTTTTCTTTGTCCTTGTTATTATAGAGTATAGTTTTGATATCCATGACCTACTCAATTTGGGCTTCTTTCACCTCATCCTCCTCTTCTTAGATCAAATTCATGTCCATGAAATCCTCTCCCTTGATTTCTTTAAAATGAACCCTTACTCCTTCTCAGAGTTTTTGAGATACAACTTTGATTGCAAGGAATGCTAAACTCCATTGGTATCACTCTGGTTATTCACCTTTATTTTGTAGGTTTAAAGAGATCTCACGAGTTTTATGACAAAAAATTTCTCTAGATATTTTATTTCTTCTAGGGTGATGACTATGTAATCAAATTTTGGATCTAAAGATGAAATTTTTTCAGACATACCCTCACTTTGGAATGATTTTTACCATTTCATTATAGTTGGTTCACCACAACCATTATACGAGTATGGTAATCAACAATGGTTTTAAAAGATTTCATAAATAAGGATTTGAACTCACCTTGTAGAGATTGAATTCGTATCTGATTCACTTTGTTTCCCCCTTTAAATTCTTTACAAATATTATCCCATATTTACTTTAAATATTTTTATCAAGTGATTATCTCAAACATGGATTCATCAAAGTATTGATAGATTATGTATTTGGACTTGCAGTCCTTCTACCATTCCACCCGAAGAGTGTCCTTTTGAACATCCAGTAGAGTAGCCTCCACTACTTGGGATTCCAGCTTAGTATATCCATCCTCCATGACATCCATGACATATTGGGTTCCAAGAAATGCTTGAATTTGGATGCAAAAATTATCATAATTCAGCTTTGGGATCAAATCTTGTGCAATCCCATTCACCATGGAAGATCAAAAAATTATTTAGACCTAAAAATGGTAGATGAAAAATGATTATTTTGGTAGACTAAGATGCTATTTTTTTTCAAAAGTGTAGCCTATTTTTTGGAATTACGGACTGAGTTTTTTTTCTAGCAATACAGATTAATATAGAATTATCATTTTTTGAATGGATTGATGGTGTGGAGGCAAGAAAAAGGATTTTGAATTTTTCCCTTCTTAGAAAGGGATAAGTGTGGAGGGTAACAAAAGGCCAATGAGGGGAAAAATATATTTTGGAAATGGAAATGCGTGGGAGACAATAATGAATTTTTTTCTATCATATTTTAAAAAATGGGGGGAGAGAGAGGGAGAAATGTAAACTAAGAAATGATAAGATATAGCTTTTTATGATAATGTTAAAAATAAAAAAAACACCCAGTTTCACTGTTCATCATCTTCTTCCCTCTCAGCTGCTATAATTTGATCGAAAGCAGGTCCCATGGATCTCTATCAACATAGCTCACCTTCAGACACTCTAATACAACTGATGGCGGATTTTGCTGTGGAAAACATGTATGCATATCACTATTGGTGATCACAATAATCTTGAATAAAAAATAAACTGGTTTTTATTTCTTCAATTCAAAATGAAAACACAACCCACACACCACACCCTATTTATAGGGATACAAATACACAAAAAAATAAATAATTAAAATTACATGAAAAATAAAATTCCATGTTTGTTGTAGTAGGTGCCACCTAGGAATCCAAATCCAAACACATCATGAAACCCCTAAATAAATATCCTCATAAAAAATTTTCTTCTTTGATACTAAAATTTTATTGGAAGAAGATCCCATGGATCTCTCTCAGCATAACTCACCTTCAAATTCTCTGATACCATTGAAGGTGGATTTTGCAGTGGAAAACATGGATGTAGATCACTAGATGTGACCATAATAAACTTGAATCCAAAATATACTAGTTTTTATTTCTTTAATTTAGAATGAAAATACAATGCACACACCACACACTATTTATAGGGATAAAAACACACACAAAAAAATGAATAATAAAAATTACATGGAAAATAAAAGTGAATGTTTGTTGCAGTAGGTTCCACCCAAGCCTCCAAATATAGAAACATCATGAAACCCCTAAATAAATATCCTCATCAAATATTTTCCATAAGATCACAATATAACTCATAAATAATATAAAATGTATGGGTTGGGGTGGGGCAGGCTCAACCTGCATGGTCTTTAGATCATACAAATTTATGTTCAAAAACTATATATAATATAAACAAAAAAACCCCTGACCCTCCCCACAAAATCTAGTAGTTAAACCATATCTTAGTTTAAAAATAAATAAAATAAAGTTGGTAATATGGTTCACACACATATATATGCGTACACCCAATTTTAATGCCCTAACATATTTTTTGGATCCTCATTTCTGGTAGAACCTACCAGATTGAGATAATAGTGGTCACACCCATCTTTGTCATATACCTCTATGATGATGTTAATTTTCTATTAGATCTATACTATCAAGGAGGCATGGGGCTTCATGAGGTCATGGGTTTCATTTTGTAGGACTCATGGGATCAAGCGTAGGTTCCCAGATGCCTAATTCTTGAATGTTGATTTTGATGGTGGTGATGATCCATGGGCTGCTGGCTTGTCTATGGACAAAGAAAGAATCAAGGTTTATGCTATGCACTCTTCATCACCTATAGATTCACATCGATGAAAAATGGTGGAATGAAGGTGGATTTTGAATTATAAAATTCTGATGCAGATCCCTAGAGATGATCAAAATAAACTTGCAGTGGAAATAGAATATTTTTTATTTCTTAAATTTGGAATAAAAATACAACTAACACACCACACCCTATTTATAGGGACACAAACACACCAAAAAACATATAAAAAATGACAAGGAAAATAAAAGTTTACATTTTTTGAAGTAGGTGATTCCCAAGCCTCTAAATCTAGACACATCATGAAACCCCTATATGAAGTAGCCAAGCCTCCATTATAGTAGCTAATCATTGGTCCCATCTAGAGAAAACATGTTTATTCCTTTAATATCCCCCTTAATCTTTTTTTCATGGATCATGATTTTTCATCATATCCGGGTGGATGATCAATGGGTGAAATGACTCAACCATATCCAATTACTTCCTTTCACTTGTAGCCTTTGGTTATATCTATGGAATTCATTTCATCATCTATCACTTTCCTCTATATTTCATCAGTTTTAGCTTCCTTGAAGATAACTGGATCAGAAGTCACAGATAGATGATAAAAATTTATAGAGTCCTCTATTGGTCTTATTCTCTCATATATATCCACAAGGATTTGAACATTTTGGGGATGTATATGAAAAAGTTCTCATTCAAAGTCTTTAGATGTGGTAGTATGTGGTGACTATGTCATTGGTTATTCAATTCCTCATTCCTCCAATGGCACTTATTCAATGATTTCTTCATATTCTAGAGCAATTTGTACCTCTATTAAATCATCTATAGGACCCCAGAACACCTTGATAGGGGAGGGGTGAATTAGGGTGTCAAATTTTTCATTTAAACTCATGGATATTGTTCCCACATTAGTAGGAACTTGTTAAATCTTTCTGATGAGAATGTGCAGAAAACAAATAATCACATGCAAAGAGATGACAGAACTATTTTACTTGGTTCACCACTAAGGGCTAGTCCAAGGATCATATCCTGATAGGTTATTGGTCATACCAAATTATACTAATATTTACTAGTTGTGGAGTATAAGAGTTCAGACATATTAACTCTATACCAGGCACATTGCCTTTATAAGAATTTAGGGATAGCTCACTGCGTCCCTCCGAGCACTTCCGTCGACTCCCCCTTGCTCACTGCTATGGGTAAAGTCTTACTCAGTTTATCGACTTGAAGGTCTCTTTAATAGATTGACATTGAATTATTTATCTCTTTCCATCATGAGACACTTCTTGAATAAAAGTCATTAATTGATTCACTTGGAATCACTAAACAATCAAACTGGGTATCCAAAGTTTGATAGAAGCAGACACACACTGTACTTGCATGAAACACCTGCTCTTGCATACACGATTTGTGTTTGTTGTGAAAGATGAATTTCCTGAAACCCCTATTTTTTCACGAAACCCTTATCTTTCATGAAACTACACAAAAAGTTTCACTTTATCTTTTCAAACTAAAGGAACACTTTGCGCGCAAGTTTAATTTCTAATAAATCTTTCATGCCAAAATCTTTTACGTGTCAGAGCAACCAGATCTTTGTTGGAAAATTATTAAGTCTTCCATGGGGTAAGCTACCTATTTATAGGCCTCAATTACCCTACACACAAGTTTCTAATGAGTATTCATCGATGTGTGTAAGATTATTTCCGAGCATGCAAAACCACTTTTGACATCGCATTAGGTGTGTAAGATTCTTCTGCACAACCTCCTCTTTCACGCACTTTTAAATCTTGCACGCACTTTTTAACTTTGCCATTTTTTGATGAAATGATCCCAAAAAATGACTTGCATGCAAGTTTCCATAACTCCTTCAATCATGTGCACAACTTACTTTTCCAAAATCACTTTTCTCTATTTTCCAATTTTTGGACCCAAAAATATGGAAAACACTGGGAAACGATACCACCTTCAATACTGTTGTCTGATTGAACTATATGAACAATTTCCTCGCAACCTCCCTGATCTTCCATGTGAGGATTGAAAACAAAAAAAAACCATACTCCATTTCTAGAAAATAACAACCTTGGTTCCAAAAAATATCTCCATTTGGATTTTTTTGGAAATCTACAGATAGATTAAATAGAGCACCAACCACTATCAAAACCTGATACACAAGTATCAACTCAGCCAACACTCTAAGTCTATGTGAGCAATGCTTGATATAGAAAGTAATAGGGAAAGCTTGAATTGGGTTCTCATGTTTTGGAATGCTTAAATATGTCCATGATATTCTCTCACAGTGTCACAAAATCATTAGATGACATGAATAGTTTCCTCCTATCACCAAATTCTCATCGTGACACAACATCATTACATGTCCTGAAATGTTTACTCATAACACCGAATGCTCATAATTCTCTATTATAAATACTCCTATAACTAGGAAAACATTTCATCCTCCTCCTTTGTATGATTGAATTTATTCCTTCTCCCATATTATAAATAAACATAAAGACCAGTATCTATACATTATAGATCTCAAAAGACACTCCCCCTAGATCATATCTCCCCCATAAACCTATATCATTTCCACCAATAGATTAAAAATAGTTAACTTAATTGGGGAGAGAAAAGATTTCATGAACTCCTCATGCACTGGGAGGTGGATGAACACCCAAGGTTTAACCAATATTTCTCAAACACTTGTGCAGAAAATGGCTTGGTCACTATAGAATCCACTTGATCATTAGTTTCAACATGATCCATTTTAATCATGCCTTGTTAAATATTTTCCTTGATAAAGTGTTATATGATTTCAATGTGTTTCATATGATAATGTTGAACATGATTATTTGTAATATCAATTGAACTCTAGTTATCACAGTGAATCACCCTTGGCTATTTCAATTCATCACCAATATCCATCAGCTAATGCTTTATCCATAGCAGCTGAGTGCATGCCTTTGTAGCGAAGATATGCCCAACTTCAGCAGTACTGCGAGAAGTGGTTTTTTGTTTCTTACTCAACCATAACACACATTTATTTCAAATAAATAATGCTCCACCACTTGTGGAATTTATATCAACCATGTATCCAACCCCATCCTCATAAAAAAACCCCAAAAATTCATTATATCTTCCTAAAATAAAGTATAAACCATAATTGTAAGTACTTTGAATATAACTCATGATTTTTTTCACTGCTTCCATGTGTTATTACTTCAAATTACTTCAAAAGTGGGACACTAAGAATATTGAAAAGAAGATATCTACCAGTGTTACAGTCAATTATAATAGGCTTCCAATGATTCTTCTATACATGGTGGGATCCACAGAAGTCCCATCCTCATGCTTTCAAAGTTTTGTTCCAACAGAAATCAGAGTCGAAATTGGTTTGATTTCATGAATATTAAATTTATTAAGAAGATCTATTGCATAATTTTTCTGAGAAATGAAAGTGTAATCCGGCTTCTGAATCACCTACAGTATTACGAAGTATGTGAGTTCACTAATCATAGAAATTTAAAATTCTGATTTCATGTAGTTAGAAAATTCTTCCATTGATCTCTTCCTACTTATGCGAAATATAATATCATCCACCTACACCAATACTATAAATTTTCCTTCCATTGAATTATTCACATAGAGATTGTGCTCAAAACCTCATCTTTTAAATTTGATATTCTTTAGATAGGAATCTAGATGAGAGTACCATGCTTGTGTCATTTTCTTCAGACCATAGAGTGCATTATTTAATATGTAAACCTTTATTTAATTATTACCAATAAGAAACCCCACTGGTTGTTCTATGTAGACTTATTCTTTAAGAACTCCATTTAAGAAAGCTGTTTTGAAACCCATTTGATACACATTGTATCATCTTTGAATTTTTCATGGCAAGAAAAAATATGATTGACTTTAGTCTAGCCACATGAGTAAATGTTTCTTCAACATCAACAACTTCAATTTGTGAATATCCTTTACATACTAATCACACCTCGTTTCTGATCACATTACCATGCTAATCGAATTTATTCTTGAAAATCCACTTTTTACCAATCACATTGTGACTTTCAGGTTGAGTAACAAGATCCCATGTTTTTTTCTTTCCGATATGATCCAACTCTTTGTTCATGGATTTAACCCATTATTCATCCATTACATCTTCTTCAAATAAGGATGGTTCCACACTTGATAAGAAGTAATATTGTGCATTATTACTCATTCTCCTTGTTTGTGCGGGTGCTGTCCAATCCCCAATGATGTTGGATTGATCAATTTTTTCTCTTCGATTTCTCCTGTGAGGTTCAGAAGTTTTTTATTTATCCATGGTTTTTTTTTCTAATTATTATTCTAAATCAGCATCTTTTTGTGACCTATGAATGTTTTTCACTCCTTCATATACATATTTATTTGAATATGTTCCATGTATATTGCCTTATGAATCTTCAATCACATCAATATATGATCCCCTCATGGTATTTGTGGTAATATCTTCAACTATCTGAACATCACTTCTTTCCACAATTTTTCTGAGATGCTTATTGAAACACTTGTAGGATTTTCTATTCATTGAATATCCATGTAATATTCCGTTATCTACCGCAACAACATACTTTCCTCGATTTCCTTCTTTGTTTTTGATAAAAAATTTACTTCCAAAGACATGGAAATACTTAAAATAGGGCTTCCTTCCATGCCAAAAATCATACAGTGTATTGGTTTCACCCATATAAATCCCTGTTTGATTTTGAATATACACTGTAGCTTGAACGACATCTTTCTAGTAATTTTGTGGGATATAAATCTCAATCTGCATAGTTCTGGCCATATTTTTCACCTATCTATTCCTATGCTCAACGACTCTATTTTACTATGTGGTTCTCACAACACCCACTTCATGTTTTATTCCATGCTTCTTTAGGTAATTTTCAAACTCAATGGATGTGTATTACACTCCATTATTAGATTGAAAAACTTTTATTATCTATCCAGTATCATTCTTGGTGATTCAACGATAAGTTTTAATGTAATCAAGAACTTTTCATTTCTTGTGTATAACCATAACAAAAACCATTCAACTATAATAATCAATGAAAATTATGAAGTACCTTTCTCCATGTATTCCATAAATATTTATCAGACCACATATGTCTGTATGGATGAGATCAAGAAGATTTTATGCCATTTTCTTCTTTGGATGATAAGAATTGCAGACCAACTTCCCTCATATGGAAGCATCACAAGTCTTTTCTTGTTCACATTTTAGATTGGGGATATCTATGGCTATATTGATCTTAGATACATTTTACATGTCTTGTTGGTTGATGTGCCTCAACCTTCGATGCCACAAGTTGTTTTGTTCTTAAATTGTCAGATAGAAAATGTTAACTTTACTGTCTACCTAATATAAGTTGTCAGCTATTCTAATTCCTTTCATGAGAGAATTCCCTAAATTTCCATTTATAGTGAAACCTTTTTGATTGAAATTCACTATAAGTCCTGATTCACAGAGTTGTCTCACACTAAGGATATTGTGACATAAACCATCCACATAAATAACTTCAGTTTTCTTTAGATCTCCATTATCTAGTTCAGTACTTCCACTTACTTTGATCTTTAATGCACCATAATTACCAAACTATACCATTCCATTGAATATTTTCTTAACATTTTTTAATAAGTCAACATTACCCATCATATGGGATGAACATACTCTATCAAGGATCCAGGTGTTGTTTCTCTTTTTAGCTTTGAGAACTACTTATGCAAGGTTGTATTTTTCAATTTTCTTCTTTTTCTTCCGTGAAATATTAAATTGAGTGAAGGATAGAGATATCCTTTCAGATATATCTTCCATGTGGGAAGGTTCTTCATACTCATAATCTTCTTCTAGAGGAGAAAACCTGTTTGTAAGAGAAACACCATCTGGTTAACAAGTATTGACTTGTCTCTGAGTTCTATACGAATTGTTCATGTATTTCCTATACTTGAAATAAACAAATTTGTGGCCAAAGTTAGAACAATTAAAACAATATCTATAGAAATTATTTCTTCTATAAGAAGAAGGATATGGATTTGTTCTCCTTTGTTGAGTTCCTAAATCTTCCTCATTCAAATAACTCCTTACCTCTTCATAGTATGACATGGTATGACCCAAATAGCCACAAAATTAACATTTCATAAGTAGAAATGTCTTCTCATTTCCATTCCTCCTCATGTATCCTTCCATAGAAAAATAGTTTGACTACCTATCATTTTTGGATGCCTGAGGATAGTTTTCAATTCTCCTTTCATCTTTAATTGAGGGTTTCTTTTTCATCACTTCATACGACTTTTCAATATTTCAAAATTTCAAATTTACTTTATTTTGGATCTTTTTATTTTCAACATTTGATGTTTTAGAATCAAAACTGATTCCACTATTTCCCATGCATGTGGGTCTTTGATTATTCAAATATTTTGAACTCCATTGGAACCACACTTAGCTCTCTCCAGTAACTCAGCATCTAAGAATTTTCCAAACTATATTTTCTTCTTTGCTTCTTTTGAATTTAATTCACTTTAGAATTTACTCCTAATAGTAACAACTTCTTCTTTGAGTCACTTAATAGTCTTGGAATTATCCTCCAGTATAGAGATAAGGTCATTGATGAAATTTTCCTATTCTTTAATTCTGAGTTTTATTTATACTACATATTCTATTATTTCAAGAGTTGTTGACTGTACTTTTACTATTTCTTTCAGTCTTTCAATTCCAGCTTTAAGATGATCAACATATTATGATGATTATTCCACAACTTCTCTCTAATTTTTTTCATTTTTTACTTTGATTCTCAATCTTACTAAGAGTATCCTTAAGTTACAATTTGATATTAGAATTAATGGTCAATTGATTATCTCTTGCTTTATATCCCAATGGTTCTGACATTTCAATGGTAGCCATCATTGAAGCACGTGTTACAAATTTAAATTATGGTTATTATTCCTTAAAGAATTAATTATCATCATATTTTTTAAAGAAAAAACTCTTCCTATGTAATTTATTTCTATATTTGAATTCTACCTTTTTAACCTTTTC
The DNA here is from genome assembly GCA_963277665.1 of Viscum album. Taxonomy (NCBI): domain Eukaryota; kingdom Viridiplantae; phylum Streptophyta; class Magnoliopsida; order Santalales; family Viscaceae; genus Viscum; species Viscum album. Next base: position 748,301,832 of record OY728132.1, on the reverse strand, counting down.
TGAGGCTTCTCCATGCTTCCAACTTCAGTTTCTTCATCATCAAAATTTCTTGGGCACTAAGAGGTAATGTTCCCAACTCTATCATAATGAAAACAAGCCAGAGGCAACTTAACTTCAAAATTTTATTTTCCATTCTTGAATTTATTAGAAATGAGAGAAAGAAGTTCCTTTTTATCATTATCTTCATCAGTAATATCTCTTGAAGTTTCTAGTTTTTCCATGGCTTTGAATACAATTTTCTTTCTGACACATGTTGTTGCATCTTATGGATTTACACTCATCTCATATGCCAACAGACTGCTCAGTAGGTCATCCAAGGAAAGTTTAGAAAGTTCCCTTTCCTCAAGTGATGAAACTTTTGGGTTGTATAGAGGTGGAATACTTCTCAAAAATTTCTTCACAATGTCAATGTCTTTGATTTATTCCCGAAGACCTCTAATTTCTCCTACTACTTTAATAATTTGATTGAATAATGAATCTACATTCTCATTAGGATGCATCTTCATATTTTCAAACCTATTGTGCATGAATTGTATTTTCACCTACTTCACTTTACTGTCTCCATCATATATATTATCCAATTTTTCCCACATAGACTTTACTGAAGTATAGCTCATCACCTTTAGATAGATCTGATCAGAAAGTTCCGTAGTGAGATAATTCTATGATTTATCATCTTCATCAAGAATTTTCCTATATGTATCTTCATAGAAAGCTCTATTGGATCAGTGAATTGTATTCCTTTCACACCATCAAAAATAAATTCCATTCCAAGTGATCTTAGATGAGATGTCATCATATTATTCTATATCTAAAAGTTGATTCCATCAAAGAGGGGTACTCATCTAACATTTACTGTATTTTATATGATAGAAAAGTAGGATATATTTAACAATAGTAACATTTATCCTTTAATACCACTTGTAGGACCCCGAAACATCCCGATAGGGGAGGCATGAATTAGGGTTCCAAAATTTTCTTTTAAACTGATCGATCTTTTTCCCATGTTGGTAGAAACCTGTTAAACCCGTCTGATGAGAATGTGCATAAAACAAACAATCACATGAAAAGATATGACACAACAATTTTACTAGGTTGGCCATTAAGGGATAGTACAAGGAGAATACACCGATAGGTTTTCGGTCATACCAAAGTCCACTAATCTTCACTAGTTTTGGAGTAAAATAGTTTAGACATAGTCACTCTATTCCAGGCACACTGCCTTTACAATAATTTAGGGATAAATCAATACATCCCTCAAAACAATTCTGTCGAATACCCCTTTCTCACTACCGTGGGTGAAGCCTTACTTAGTTTATCAACTTGAAGGTCTCTTCAATATATTGAAATTGAAGTCTTTGTCACTGTACAACATGAGATACTACTTGCATCGAAGTCCTGAATTGATGCACCTAGAAGCACTAAATAATCAAACTAGGGTATCCAATGTTTAATAGAAGAACACACACTATACTTGCGCACAACACCTACTCTTGCACTCAAGATTTGGGATTATCTCTCAAGATGACTTTCGCACAACCCCTATTTTCCACACAACCCTTATCTTTTGCGCAACTACACCAAAATGTTCACTTGGTCTTTTCAGACTAAAGGAACACTTTGCACACAAGTTTAACTTACCATAAATATTTCACACACAAATCATTTGCACATCAGAGCAACAAAATATTTGTTGGAAAATTATTAAGTCTTCCATGGGGGTAGCTTCCTATTTATAGTCCTTTATGACCCTATGTGAAAGTTTCCAATGCGTCTTCATCAGTGAATGTAAGATTATTTATAAGAGTAAAAAACCCCTTTTGATGTTAGACTAGGTGCATAAGATTCTTCCATGCACTTTTAAATCTTTCATGCACTTTTTAAAACTTCCATATTTTGATGAAATGGTCCCAAAATATGCCTTGTGAAAAATTTTCCAAACCTCCTTCAATATTGCACACAACTTACTTTTCCAAAATCAATTTTCTCCATTTTCCTATTTTTGGACCCAAAAATATGAAAAACATTAGAAAATGATGCCACCTTCAATAATATTTTCTTATTGAACAGTAGGATACCTTTGCTTTGAAACTCCCTAATCTTTCATGTGGGGATTGATAATAAACACAAACCATACTCCATTTCTAGCAAAGAACATCATTGTTTCCAAAATCACCATCTTGATTCTATTTCCAAGTCTCATTTTTAGAAAATATAACATCTCTTATAAAGATAATATTATTGGTTATGAAATTATACAAGCGATATCCCATTTATTGGTCTTCGTATCCCATAATGACGCACTTCACTCCTTTGTCCTCAAGCTTTATTCATTTTTTATTTGGGATCTTGACCCAGTCAATGGAACCAAAAAATCTAAGATAGATTAAACTTGGATTGTGAGTAATCTATGATTAATTAAATGTATTTTCTTCAAGATTTTTGGTTTGGAATATATTGAGTAGATACTCTGTGCACAAAGCTACTTCAACCCAAAAAGTCATGGGAACTCCTTTGTTTTTCAACATGATTCTTTCCATTTTGAGAATGGTGAAATTTTTTATTTCAAATACTCCATTAAGTTGAGGTGTATATGTTGGTGTTAGTTAGTACTAAATTCCATAATGTTTTAGGTACTCTTGAAAAGCATCAAAGGTTTAATCCCAACCTCGATTAGATAATTTTTTTATGCATGGATGATTTAATTTTCCACAAGCACCTTGATTTCTTTGAATATGTTAAACACTTATGACTTCAACTTGAGAAAATATATTAATTTTTCCCTACTATAATCATTAATAAATGTTAGAAAGTAACTTCTTTTTTTATTTTATTTTGGATTCAATGGAATTCACACATCAGTGTGAACTAACTCCAGTGGCACAATAACTTTCTAGTTGGTATTTTTTGCAAAGCCGTTTCTATGTTGTTTTCTTATAATTTGTTTTCACATATTTAATTTGAGTGTTGAATGATAGGAATCCCATTCACCATATTCTTTGTTCCTAATAATCTTAAACTTTCATAGTTTAAATTACTGAACCTGAGATTCTATATACAATATTTATCATCATGTACCATCATCAAACATCATGGTACATCGGGTAGGATCATAAGAGGAAATATTTATTTCTTCTCCATTGATAATTTTGTTCTCAGTCTTACTTTATCATTGAAAATAACCATTTTTTTATTTTTTTTGTATTACATGGAAGTATTTTTTCACTAATTATCTGAGACTCAAGATGTTGGTCTTTATGTTAGGTAAAAAATATATATGGGAGAAGAAAGCATTATTGTCATATTTTTGATTGATCAGAATATCTTCTCTTCTATAGAGAAATATTATTAAGATATTTTCAAATTAAATATCTCATTGAACCCTATTATCTAGGTTTTTAAAAAATTTCTTGGACCTATCATGTGGTTTCTATCTCTAGAGTCAAAATACTTCATACCTTGATTTTGTGTAAATGTTTGTTCTATCAACACATGTGACTCGCCAAATGTATATCCTAATTCAATGATATGTTCATCCTTGGTGTCATTCTACATGGGTTTCTTACTCCAACATTCATATATATAATTTCCATATTTGTGAAAATTATAGCATTGAAAATTTATTTTTTCTGATGGAAATTTTTTGAATCCCCTCTTCTTTATTGTCCTCGTTCTTGTAGAGTATAGTTTTGAAATTCATGAACTCTTCAATTTGTCCTTCTTCCACCTTGTCCTACTCTTCTTGGATCAGATTATTTTCCATGTAATCCTCTACCTCAACATCTTATAAATGCCCCCTTTCTCCTTTTCATAGTTTTTGATATATAAATTTGATTATAAGGAATGCTCCACTCCATTGGTATCACTCCAATTATTCTCCTTTAGTTTGTGGGTTTGAAGAGATCTCACAAGTTCTTAGATATAAATCATATCCATATCTTTTTTTTCTTATATGGAAACAACTATGTAATCAAATTTTGGATTTAAGGATCACAAAATTTTATCACATACCCACATGTAAGCAAGATTTTTTCCATTTATTTAAAGTTGGTTCACCAAGACCATTATATGAGTATGATACTCAATAATGGTTCCATAATATTTCATAAATAGGGATTTGAACTCACCTCGTAGATATTTAATTTGTATCCTCTTCACTTTGATGGCCCCTTTGAATGATTTTCAAATATTATCCCATATGTCCTTTGAAGATTTAGATGAAGCAATTATCTAAAATGTGGATTCATCAAAGTCTTGATAAATGATGGATTTGGCCTTGCAGTCCTACTTCTATTCTGCCTGAAGAGTGTCATTTTTAACATCCGACAAAGAAGCCTGCACTTCTTTGGATTCTATCTCGGTGTATCCATCTTCCATGATGTCCATGAAATCTTGGGTGCTAAGAAGAGATCAATTTTAGATGCACCAATTATCATAATTTTTCTTCCTTAGATTCGATATCAAATATTGTACAATACAATTTTACAAGGAAGATCAAACAATTATTTGGACCCAAAAATGGTAGATGAAAAATGATTTCTTTTTGGTAGTGCAGGATGCTATTTTTTCATAAGTGCAACCTATTTTTGTTGGAATTGCGAACTATTTTTTTCTAGTAATATAAATGAATGGGGGAATTAATTCTTTTTGAATGGAGAGATGGCATGGAGGAAAGAAAAAGGATGTGAAATTTTTTTCGTTCTTGGAAAGGGATAGGTGTGGTGGGTAACAAAAGGATAAAGAGGAAAAAATATATTTTGGAAATGGAAAAGCGTGGGAGACAAAAATGAATTTTTTTCCAACCACTTTTTAACAAATGGGGGGAGAGAGGGAGATATGTAAACTAAAAAAATGAGAAGATATCCCATTTTATGATATTTTTTAAAATAAAAAAAATACTCGGTGGCACTGCTCATCGTCTTCTTCCCTCTCTACTACTACAATTTGATCAGAAGAAGATATCATAGTTCTATCTCAGAACAAATCACCTTCAAAAACTATGATACCACTGATGATGGATTTTGCAGTAGAAAATGTGGATGTAGATCACTATATGTGATCACAATAAACTTGTAGAATAGTTTCTATTTCTTCAAAAGGAAATGAAAATACAACACACACACCAAACCCTATTTATTGGGATACAAACACAATAAAAAATGAATAATAAAAATTACAAGGAAAATAAAATTCCATGTTTGTTGCATTAGGTTCCACCCAATTGTATGAATCTATACACATCAAGAAATACCTAAATAAATATCCTCATATTTTTTTTCCAATATATCAAAATTTAACTCACTAATAATATAAAATGTATGGGTTGGGGTGGGGTAGGCTCAGCCCGCACGGTCTTTAGATCATGGAAATTTATTTTCAAAAGACCGAATATAATATAAACAAAATTTTTTTACCCACCCTTCCCTACAAAATCTAGTGGTTAACCCATAGATTAATTTTAAAATAAATAAAATAAAGTTGGTAACATGGGTGACAGACATATATATGCATACACCAGATTTTAAAGCCCTAACCTAGTTTACATATTTTCATTTTTGGTAGAACATAGAAGATTGTGGTAATATAGGTCCTACCATATCTGTCATTATATCTATTTTATGAATCTACTTTTCCATTGTCTCTATGCTATCAAGGAGGCATGGGGCTTCAAGAGGTCATGGGTTTCATTTTCAGGACTCATGGGATCAAGTGCAGGTGACCATCTGCCTAATTCTTGAATGTTGATTTTGATGGTGGTGATGATATATGGGACACTATCTTGTATGTGGACCAAGAAATAATCAAGGTTTACGCTCTATGATCACCTTCAGTCATAACTCCACATCGATGAAAAATGTTGCACTGAAGGTAGATTTTACGGCAGCAAATGCGGATGTAGATCACTAGAGGTGATCACAATAAACTTGCAGTGGGAATAGACTGGTTTTTATTTCTTCAATTTAGAATGAAAATACAACACACACACCACACACTATTTATAAGGATACAAAAAATAGAAAAAAATGATAAAAATTACAAGGGAAAAAAATTCTATGTTTGTTGCAGTAGGTACCACCCAAGACTCCAAAGCCATACACATCAAGAAACCCCTTTTTGAATTCACCAAGCCTCTATTGAATTAGTGAATGATTGGTACTATCCATAGAAAAACATGTTTATTCTTCCAAAATCTTCCCTTAAATTTGTTTTTCTATTGGAACATGAATTTGAATCATATCCGAGTATTTGATCAATGGGTTCAATGACTCCACCATAGTAAATGCCTTCCTTTTACATGTATGCTTTAGTTTCATCGATGGAATATATTTCCTCATCTATAAATTTCCTCCATATTTCATTATTTTTTCTTCCTCAAATCTAATTATATTGGAAGTCATAGATAGTCATTAAAAATTTACATAATCCTCCATTGGTTCCATTATCTCATATATGTCTTCAAGGATTTAAACATTTTAGGGATGTATATAAGAAATTTATTGTTTGAAGTCTTCAGATGCAGGAGTATGTGGTGACATCCCCATTAGTTTTTCAATTCTTAGTTCCTCTAATGGTAAATTTTTAATGATTTATTTATCTTCTATAGTGAGTCATAACTCTATTGAATCATAATATTTATTCCATTTCTATATCTCATTTTTATCAAATATAATATCTCTACTTAATATAATCTTCTTGGTGATGAGATTATACAAGCAACATTCCATTTATCAGTCTCTATATCATATAAAGACACACTTAACTACTTTTACTCGAGCTCTGTTCATTTTGTGTAACACCCTGACCCCAGTTACCTAGAGTTAGTGCATTATTACATAACATTGACATGATCACAAGGGATAAAATCCTGAAAGATCGATGAGTTTAGTAGCCTTGGAAGTACTAGATACATACATAGGTTTTACATTACATTATAAAATAAAAATCAACAACAAAATTTTCTCCTTTGAACACATTCATATACCTTAGACTATCCCTGTAGGTCAGTCATAATATACTTCTTCGCATCCTAGAAAAAATAAAGCATAGAAAGGGGTGAGCTTAAGTGCTCAGTAAGGATAACAATATAGCAGAAACTTTCATAAATAAGTATAAAAATTTAAGGAAATGTATAAGACTAAAACAAAAGACTTTTAAACTTAAACTTTAGTATAACATGGAAAATATAAAAAAAAATAATTCCATTTACTTATTCAAATGGATATTCTATTAGTCGAATAATCACATGTAATATCAATATCCAATTTCATAATGATGGAATGCATAATACCGGACATCATAACCACATAGTCAAGGCCTCGTGCCAAGACTACAAATAAGATTTTGTCAAGGCCTTGTGTCAAGACACTAGTTTGTCTCATGAGACCTATCAATGCATCTAGGAGCTATAGTAGGCTCCACCTGTCACATACTAAGTCCAATGCATTCCTTATATGAAAAGGTTGAAACATAACATAAACTTTCGTATTAAAACTAGCATATGAAATGTTAATAATTTAACCATAAACCATGAATGGTATAAAAATAACACATACACAGTCAAACATATCAAAAAACCTTCAATACAATATGGAATATTGTATCATAATAAATCAACTTCAAACAAGTATAAAATCCATCAAAGGATGTTGACATAGACAAAATCAAAACTATTTGAGAGAAATATCTCTTTCTATTTTGAAATCATTTAAAAGTCACATGATTATAAAAGAATACATTTATTTTGAAAACAATCTTATAATCTTTTAAGGTAAGCTTTGAAGGTGTTATAATGGAAAAAAAATAGACTCACTTGCCATATAAGTTAAAAAAATATTCTTTCCTTGATTATGTCCAAAAGGTCGTAAAAGACCTTGTTTAGATAGGATAGAAAGATTCCTTTATAAAAATTTATAAAAATTCAAAAAAGGGTATAATTGAAATTAAACCATATTCTAGAAAATAGTAAAAATGTTTTGAAATACATTTTAAAGAAACATGAATGTTGATGATAAAGAGGTCCCAGTAGATACTCACGTATAAACAATCTCGAATAATGAAGAGATTGTAAAATTAACCCTTACCTTGCACTTTTACTTGATTGAGGGTACGTTAAAATCCTATATAATATTTAAATATTTGTTATTAAATTATAAAAGAACCACATACATAAATATGATATCATATATGATATTCTAATATTGCTTTGTTAATAATATTTCAGTAGTATCATTATTTTGGGTGTTAACTGATTTGTTTTCCTTTATATATTTTGTTATGTAAGTCATGTTTCTTATGGATAGGATGTATTTGATTCATATAAATAATTATATTAAGTTATTAAACATTATTTTTAATCATAAAATGAAAATTATTCTTGAATTATTATGATGGGGAATGAATCTCATCGCGTTCGTAGAGACGGTAATCCATACGTACGTATGAAAGACAATATCATTATATTGATGGTGAAATCATATGTAATTGGATGGTATATCATATATAAATAATACTTAACATGTTATATTTATTATTTACATCAGTTATACTCATTATTATACCCATCCAAATAATGAAGTGTTTGAATAACAAACTACACCACGACGTGGAGATGGTAAGCCGTATGTACGCACGTATGGTGAATTGTCATTCACAGGATGGATAGAATAATGAATATGGTTGTAACATATATATAATAACATCATAGTATGTATAAGGTACTAGAGTTATTATTTTGGTATGTAAACAACAAATAAAGAGGAAGTGGAAGAAGAAAAGAACTTTGAAAGAGGTGGTGAAATTATTACCTCTTCTTCAGATGTTTCCTTTTGAGTTGATCAAAAGGGATCCTTAGGTTAGATTTTTGATCAAAGTAAGGTCTCTAGGTCTAATTTAGAGTATTTTATAGGATATTTAAGTAGGGTTTGTCTGATACAAATGTATTTGGAGGTGTGATTTTGAGAGAAGGGGAAGTACCCCTTTATAAGAGAGGCGAGCGTCATTTTAGGAAAAGATTTAAATATTATTTTATTATACAATCACATTCAGTTTATAATGGCTTAAAAATGATTTATTTTGAGGATAAGGTGGGTATAGGTAGAAAAAATCTCAACAAATAGGTTTTAGATAGGTTTAGGTTACCATATTAACCTTATCTTTTAGATTTAACTCTTAGTTAAATAGTTTAAATTTTAGCATTTATTCTTGTATTATTATAATAAATGGTTAATAAAATTTCTATAAAAAGACAAGAAATCTACAAGTGGTTCATTATTAACATATATGACCTTATCTAAGTCCTTTGGATAAACCTTATATTTTTATAAATATTATATCAATTAATAATATAGTATTTTTTTAAAAACTCATTTATGTCAATTTTGACACTATTTGGTATTTTGTTTTTGTGAAAGTCATAAAAACTTTATCACTTAAAAAAAATATTTAATCAACTCTAAAATGTCATATTAACCTATAAAATTAGTGTAATTCATCATAATTCTCAATTTACATTTATTTGGATATTTATAATATCAATTATTTTAATATTTCATTAATAAGGTAATTACTGCATCATCATTATATCATATATAAATTTAATTATTTAATGTCTAAAAATTATAAATAAAATTTCATTATGTAGGAAATATTTTTATATTTCTAATTCATATTTATAGTCGAATTTATCTTATCTATAACCCTATATTAAAAATGGTTTAGTTATTAAACATTGAATTTAACACTTTTAACTCTTCTTGAAATAAACTAATAATAAATGTCCTAATCTAATCCAAGTCGACCAAAAGGATAATTTTTTATTCATAAGGTTGATTTTGGTCGAAATACACTTATACAATAGAATTAGGACATGTGTTAGGGTAAAAATTATTTCATTTTTACCTTTAATTACCCTATTTACTTTTAACCGCAGAAAATAAAAGTCAAAAGTTACTAGTCACCAAAAAATATTTTTATCTTGTTGAACCACATTTTACTTACTGATGTCAACCGTGTCTCTTGAATTTTTGAAATTCAATTCACAGAAGTGGTAAAATTATGTTTTATACAAATTTGAAAATGTGCCTTGAAGGTGGGTAAAAGACGGTAAAAAGTTTAATAAAATTTTATATATCTAATATTATTATAAAACATAATTTTACCACTTCTGTGAATTGAATTTCAAAAATACAAGAGACACAGTTGACATAAGTAAGTAAAATGTGGTTAAAAGATGGTAAAAAGTGGTAAAATTCAATTCACATTTTACTTAATTATTTCAACTATGTCTCTTGGATTTTTGAAATTTAATTCACATAAGTGGTAAAATTATGTTTTATACAAATTTGAAAATGCGCCTAGAAGGTGGGTAAAAGACGGTAAAAAGTTCAATAAAAGTTTATATATCTAATATTATTATAAAATAACTATAATTAATTACATTGAACATATATAGGTATTATGTATCTACTTTTCCCTAATATAAATTTAAATAAAATAACTAATTATTTAAATAAAAAGTTAGTTTTAAACAATAACGCAGTATTTTTCACTATTCATCAAAAATTAAAAGTTTTCAGAAAAATACAAAAAATTCACCCTAAGCTAATTTTGATATTCCAAATCCATAAATGAATTCCATTTTGCAAAATAAAAATTTTAAAATATTAAAAAGTGGTTATTAATATTCATAATGGCTAGTTTGATTGGTTGTTGTGTATTAAAACTCCAAGTTGCACAAAACACAAGATATTGCATTATTCAAAGGGAAATGTACTGTAAAATCTTGGGGTGTTACATTTTTACTCTGAGATATTGACATAGCCAATTAAATCAAAAAATCTAATATGGATTACACTTGTCTTGTGATTAATACATGATTCATACAGTGTCTTTGATTCAAGTTTTTTGTTTGGGAATCTATTAAGTAGATACCCCATGCACAAAGCCGCTTCTGCCAAAAAAATTCATGGGCACTCCTTTGTCTTTAAACATGCTTCTTAACATGTTAATAATGGATAAATTTTTTATTTTGGATACTCCATTGAGTTAAGGTGTGTAAGTCGACATCAGTTGGTGCTGGATTCTATACTGCTTAAGGTACTCTTGAAAAATATCAAAGGTTTACTTCCCACCTTAATTAGATAACAAATTTTGTATGTAATGGTTGCTTTGATTTACACTAGTTCCTTTAATTATTTGAAGACTTCAGACACTTATAACTTCATCTTGAGAAAATATATCCATGTTTTTCTATAATAATCATCAATAAATTTCATTAGTACCTCCTTTTCCTTTTTTTTGATTCAATGTAATGTGAACATTAATGTAAACTAAATTCAGTGGAACAATACCTTTCCAGTTGGACTTTATTACAAATATGCTTCTATTTTGTTTTCTTAGAACACAACTTTCAATTATTTTATTCAGGTGTTGAATGGTAGAAATACCATTCACCATCTTCTTTCTTCCTAATAATATTAAAATTTCATAGTTTAAATGTTTGAACTTGAGATTCCATAGCTTGTATTTATCATCACGTACTATTTCCAAACATCATGGTATGTTGGGTTGGATCATAAGTGAAAACATGTGGTTCTTCTCCATCAGTAATTTTGTGATCAATATTTCTTTTTCACCGACAATAACCATTTTTTTATTTTGTAGGATTATGTGAAATCCTTTTCCCAATAATTTCTTGAGACTCAATATGTTGGTCTTTATGTCAGTTACATTGTAGACATCAAAGATAAAATCATGATTTATATATATTTTATTAATCTTAATATCTCCTCTTCCATGAAATAATATTATTATGAGATCACAAAATGAAATATCTATTCAAACCCTCTCATATAGGCTCATAAAAAAGTTCTTATGACCTATCATGTGGTTGATAGATCTAGATTAAAGATACCACATACATTGATTTTCCATTAATGTTTGTTCCATTATCACATGGGACTCGCAAAAAGTATCTCTTTCTTCAACAATATGCGCCTCTTTGGTATAATTATATATGAGTTCCTTACTCCAAAATTTATTAATATAATTTCCATATTTGTTTTAATTATAGCATTGAAAATTTATTTATTTTTTGGTTGGTGATTGTCAAATCCTCCCCTTCTCCCCTTTCCTTGTTATTATGGAGTATAATATTGATATCCATGACCTTCTTGATCTGGTCTTCTTCCACATCTTCCTCCTCTTCTTGGATCAAATTCTTGTCCATGGAATCCTTTACCTCAGCTTATTCAAAATTCCCTCCCTTTTTCCTTTTCAGAGTTGTTGAGATACATATTTGATTGCAAGACATGATGTAGTCCATTAGAATCACTCCAACGATTCACCTTTAGTTCATGGATTTTAATAGATCTCATGAGTTCTTTGACAAGAATCTTCTCCAGATCTTTTGTTTATTTCAGGGAAAAAACTATGTAATAAAAATTTTGATCTAAAGATCAAAAAATTTTCTCATATACCCACATTTTAGTAAGATTTTCTCTATCTATTCATTGTTGGTTCACCACAACCATTATATGAGTATAATGATCAAAAATGGTTTTAGGAGATTTCATAAATAGTGATTCAAACTCACCTTGAAGATATTGAAGTCATATCCGCTTCACTTTATCAGCCCTTTTAGATTCTTTATGAAGATTATCCCATATCTCATTTAAATATTTAGATGGATCAATTATCTCAAACTTGGATTCTTCAAAGTCTTGATAGATGATGTATTTGACCCTACAGTCCCACTTTTTTAAGCCCAAAGAGTGGTATTTCGAACATCTGATAGAGTATCCTCCACTACTTTGGCATCCAGGTCTATATATCCATCCTCTATGATGTCCATGACATCTTGGGTGCCAATAAGCGCTCAAATTTGGTTGAACCAATTATCGTAATTATTATTCATTATCTTTAGGATCAAATATTGTGAAATCCCATTCTCCATGGAAGATCAAAAAATTATTTGGACCAAAAAATTATAGATGCAAAATAATTTTTTTGGTAGTGCAGGATTCTATTTTTTCATAAGTGCATCCAATTGTTTTTTAGAATTGTAGAGTGATTTTTTTCTAGTAATACATATTAATAGAGAATTATTATTTTTGAATGGAGTGATGGCATAGAGGTAGGAAAAATGATGTGGATTTTTTTCCTTCTTGAAAAGGGATAGGTGTGGAGGGTAAAAAAGGGAAAAGGGGGAAAATATATTTTGGAAATGGAAAAATTGGGTGACAACAATGAATTTTTTCAAATCACATTTTGAAAAATGGGGATAAAGGGAGATGTGTATACTAAAAAAAGAAAATATATCCCTTTTTATGTTAATGTTAAAAATAAAACAATATACCCAATTGCACTTCTCATTGTCTTCTTCCCTCTCCACTGATGAAATTTGACCAGAAGAAGATCTCATGGATCTCTCTTGGAACAAATAAACTTAAAATGATTTGATACCACCGAAGGTAGATTTTTTAGTAGAAAACATGGATGTGAATTATCAGAGATGATCACAATAAACTTACAATAGAAATAGAATGGTTTTTATTTCTTCAGTTCAGAATGAAAATATGACACACACACAACACCCTATTTATAAGGATAAAAAACACATAAAAATGAATAATAAATATTACAAGGGAAATAAAAGTACATGTTTTTTTGTAGTAGGTGACACCTAAACCTCCAAATAAAGAGCATCAAACATACCCTAAATAAATATCCTCATATTTTTTTCTAAAATATCACAATAAAACTAATTAATAATATAAAATGTATAGGTTGGGGTGGGGAAGTCTTATCCCACCCAATCTTTAGCTCATTAAAATTTATTTTCAAAAGACTGCATATAATATAAACAACAAAACTCTCCTTCCTACCCCACACAATCTAGCGGGTAACCCATAACTTAATTTAAAAATAAATAAAATAGATTTGGTAACATGGGTCACACACATATATATGTGTACACCCAATTTAAAATACCTAACCTAGTTTTTGGATCTTCATTTCTGGTAGAACACGATAGATAATAGTAACACATGTCACACCCATATCTTTCATTATACCTCTACGATGATGTTACTTTTCCATTATCTCTACACTGTCAAGGAGGAATGGGGATTCTTGAGGTCATGGGTTGCATTTTACAGGACTCATGGGATCAAGAGAAGGTGTACATATTCCTAATTCTTTAATGTCAAGTTTTATGGTGTCAATGATCCATGGGATATTGTCTTGTCTATGGAAAAAGTAATAATCAAGGTTTATGCTATGTGCTCTTCATCACCTATAGCTCCGTATCGATGAGAAATGGTGCATTGAAGGTGGATTTTGTAGCCACAAATGCGGATGCAGATCAATAGGGGTGATCATTATAAACATTCAGTGGAAATAGATTGTTTTTTATTTATTAAATTCTAAACAAAAATATATAACACACAACACACCCTATTTATCAGGATACAAACACACAGATAAAAATTACAAGGAAAATAAAAGTCCATTTTTTACAGTAAGTGATGGCTAAGCCTCCGAAGACATACACATCAAGAAACCCCTATCTGAAGTCACTAAGAATCCATTTCATTAGTGAATGGTTGGTTCTATCTATATAAAAACAAGTTTATTCTTCCAACATCCCCTCTTAAACTTGTTTTTCTCAAAGCTGATGAATTTTCATCATAACCGAGTGGATGATAAAGGAGTGAAATAACTCCCCCATAGTAAATTCCTTAATTCTTCTTATATAATTTGGTTGTATTGATGTAACAGATTTTTAAATATATCAATTTCATCTATATTTTCTTAGTTTTAGCTTCCTCGAAGCTAATGATATTGGAATTGATAGATAGGAAATACAAATTTACATACACCTCCATTGGTTACATTCTCTCATATATATTTGTAAGGCTTATAAAATCTTAGGGATGCATATGAAAAAGTTCTAATTTGAAGTCTTCATACATGGGAGTATGTGGTGATGAAATCATCAGTTCTTCAATTCATCATTCCTCCAATGGCACTTAATCAATGATTTCTTCATCTTCTAGAGTGAGTCTTACCTCTCTTGAATCATCATCTTGATTATATTTAAATGCCTAATTTTAATCAAATATAACATCTCTACTGAATATAATATTCTTGGTGATGGTATTATAAAAGTGATATCCCATTCTCTATATCTTATAAGGACACACTTTACTCCTTTTTACTCAAATTTGTTTTTTTGCCTCCGGTATCCTAACATAGGCATTTGAACCAAAAAATATAATATGTATTACACTTGGATTGTGAGTACTCCATGCTTTATGTAGTGTATTTGTTTCAAGTTTTTTGGTTGTGAATATATTGAGTAGATACACCACATGAAAATCCACTTCATCCCAAAAATTCATAGACACACCTTTTTCCTTCAACTTGCTTCTTTCCATGTTGATAATGGTGCAATTTTTTCCTTCAGTTACTTCATTGACTTGAGGTGTGTAATATAGTTCAATGTGTAATGAATTCCATGCTTCTTGAGGTACTCTTGAAAATAATTAGAGATGTATTCCCCACTTTGACCAGATCACAAAGTTTGTACTCAATGGTTGCTTTGATTTTCCACCTTTCAAGACTTCAATTTTTTTTGAATTCATCTTGAAAAAATATATTAATGTTTTCCTACAATAATAATCTATAAATTTACAAAAGTACCTATGTTTTCCATTTGATTTTGGATTCAATGGACTGGACACATCGATGTGAACTAACTCTAGTGGTTCAACAACTTACTAGTTTTCCTTTGTTGTAAATCTATTTCTATACTGTTTTCTTAGAACAAAGATTTCACATATTTTATTTGCGTGTTGAATAATGTGAATCCCATTAAATATATTCTTTCTTCCTAATAATCTTAAACTTTTAATATTTAAATTCATAAACATGATATTCCATATCTTGTCTTTATAATCACATACTATCATCAAACATTGTGGTACATTGGTTTGGATCATAAACAGAAACTTGTGGTTCTTTTCAATTAGTAATTTTGTGACCAGTATTCATTTATCATAAACAATCAAATTTTTTAAAATTTTTTAGGGTTATTTGAAATCATTTTTTCACCAATTACCTGAGACTCAAGATGCTGGTCTTTATATCTAGTACATAGTAGATATCAAATATGAAAGCATGATTTCGATATTTTTTCTTGATCAGAATATATCCTCTTCCATGGAAAAATATTATCAAGATATCGTCAAATGAAATATCTCGTCAAACCCTCTCATATAGGTTCATAAACAAGTGTGTGTGACCTTTCATGTAGTTTCTAGATCAAGAATCAAGATAACACATAACATGATTTTGTGTTAATGTTTGTGCCATCAATACATAGGACTCACAAAAAGTATCTCATTCTTTGATGATGTGTGGCTCCTCAGTGTCATTCTCCATGGGTTGATTAATCCAAAATTATTTTCTATAAGGTCCATATTTTTGAAAATTATATCATTGAACATTTCTTTTGTATGTCTGGTGATTTTTGAATCCTCACCGTTTTCCTTGTATGTTTTCTTATGGAGTATAGTTTTTATATTCACAATATCCTCAATTTGGGATTATTCCACCTCATCCTCCTCTTCATGGATCATATTCTTGTCCACAGAATCCTCTACTTGGCTTCATTGAAATTTGTCCTAACTCATTTTATGAGTTATTAAGATATAATTTTGATTATAGGGCATGATTCACTCCATTGGTATCACTCCAATGATTTATATTTAGTTTGTGGGTTTGAATAGATATCATGATTTCTTCTATAAAAATTTTCTCCAGATCTTTTGTTTCTTCCAAGGAAATGACTGTGTAATCAAATTTTGGATCTAAGGATCAAATTGTTTTCTCACATACCGTCATATCAATAATATTTTCTCCATTTATTCATAGTTGGTTCACCACAACCATTATATAAGTATGATACTTAGCATTGGTTTTAGAAGATTTCATAAATAGGGATTGAACTCACCTCACAAAGATTGAAGTTATATACGCTTCACTTTGTTAGAACCTTTGAATAATTTGTGAAAAATATCTGATATATCCATTAAATATTTCAATAAAGTAATTATCTCAAACATGGATTCATCAAAGTCTTGATATATGATAGAATTTTACTCATAGTACTACTTATATTTCACCTTAATAGTGGTGTTTTGAACATCTGGTAGAGCAGCCTCCATTACTTTGGATTTTGTCTTAGTGTATCTATCCACCATGATTTCCATGATATCTTGGGTGCCAAGAGGTGCTCGAATTTGGATGCACTAATTATCATAGTTGTTATTCATAATCTTTAGGATCAAATTTTTTGTAATACTATTCTATATGGAAGATCAAACAATTATTTGGACTTGAAAATGGTTGATTCAAAATTATTTTTTCGTAGTGTAAGATGCTATTTATTTTTCAGAAGTGTAGTTTATTTTTTTTGAATTGAGTACTGGATTTTTTGGTAATAAAAATTAATAGGGAAATAATTTTTTCATTGAGTGATAGTGTGGAGGAAAGAAAAATAATGTGTATTTTTTCTTTCTTGGAAAGGGATAGGCATGAAGGGTAACAAAAGTCTAAAGGGGGAAAATATATTTTGGAATTGGAAAAGTGTGGGAGAAAATAATGAATTTTTTCCAACAACATTTTGAAAAATGGGGGGAGAGGGAGAGACTTGTAGACTAAAAAAAAAGGAAAAGATATATTTTTTATGATAATATTAAAAATAAAAAAATACCTGGTTGCACTACTCATAATCATATTCCCACTTCACTATAACAATTTGATCGGAAGCAGTTCTCACTGATCTTTCTTGGCACAACTCACCTTTAAACGCTCTCAAACCACTGAAGGTATAAGGACCCAGACTTATAACATACATAATCTTAAATTTATTAAAGAAAACACTTATTAAATTGGGGATATTTTCTAGTTTATAGATTTAGAGAATTAGGACAATAAATTCATAACATTATACATTATTACAGAGTGGATACCATAAAAACAGTTTCAATTTTTTTTAAAATATAAAACATTAAAACTTAAACATGATTCCTTGAAAATTATTCAACATTTAACATGGATTATTTCTTTGTATTACACATCCATTAACATGTGAAAATCATTTAAAAACTTGAGAATATCACAAAATATCAATAAGGGATGAAAAAGAAGGAAAGAGCACATTAGTCCATGAATACTCATAACGTATGAAAGAATTTTCAAAAAACATGCTTGTCACCCATATATACTTACTTCATGTAATTACAAAAGATCCAAAAAAAAAATGAAAAAATAAATATAATCATAAATGTATCTTTGGTAATTACTTACATAATCTTGTAACCATTTCGGCTACCTAATAATTTGTAACCCTCACAACTACCTTACTATTTGTGTAACCATCGCAGTTACACTTGGAGAAACCATATGTCCAACCTCCAACTTACACATAACCAATGAATTGTAGGGAGATATAGGACCCACAATTTATCATAAAAAATGAACAAGAACCATAAAATAATCATACAACATGAATAATAGCATAAAAACATTGCTTTTGAATTTTGTAAAACATAATTTTAAAAGAGGATTTTAAAAGAAAAACCCCTTATAAATATCATACAATTGAAGAGAGACTTAATAGAGTGGATGGAATATATATATACATTGTAATTATACATAATTAAACAAAATATAAGAAAAACCCATCACAAAATCAATTTTAATACCACATAAATAACGAAGTAGAAGGTTAACCCAAAGAATGGAAATCGGGTTAAGAATTCACTTACCTCAGGTTTGTCTTACTTAAATTTTTTTTAAACTTCCTGTATAATGGTTAAAATAGAATTATTAGTATTTTAAAGAAACATTTTAATGTTTATAACATATTATATTATCAATTCATAACATCATTTAACCCTTTAATTGTTAGTATTTTTCTCCTTGCACAGTTTTTGGGTGAGTTCTTTACATGATTTCCATGATTGGGTCATGGTGGATGTTCTTGTCGATTGGAAGTGAAACTACTAAATTGGAATGGATTAGTATTTAAATATATCCAGTAACATAAATTATAAAATTTATCAATTTTAATTATTACATTAGGATGATTCATAAGTTAAAACATTAATGATGTTCGTTTAGATCATTTTAGTGGTTCTTTGATAATAACGACCTCATTTGTTTTATAAATTAAAACCATGTGTAAAAAAGAATTAAAAAACCATGGATGAAACATAATACATATATTATAACCTGGTTCAACCATAAAAATGGTTTCATGACCATACTTTAAAGAGTTAATGAAAATTTAAATCACATCATCCACGATGTCGGTAATTTGACACATCACAGATAATGTTTTAATTCCTTGAATAAGTGGAAGAGGAGGAGAAGAATGATGATGAATTTTCCATGAACATGAGAAACTCCATAATATACAAGATTATATAGATTTCATGCCTCTTGGTTAATAGGAGGTGAGGAAAGAAGAAGAAAAGAAAGAAAACTTGACAAATTTCTCACGAAAATTCGGCAGCCTAACGACGTCTCTTAAAATTTCATAAAAAAAAGTTTGATGAGAGAAAGGGGATATATCAACACTCATACATAATATGAACTGTAAGGGGGGATATTTAATGAAATATCCCAACATAAGACAAAGTAAATGAATAGAATAACATAAAATGAAAGAAAAGAAAGAAAATAAAAGAGGATGTTTACCTCTTGATCTCTTCTCCTTGGGATCCTTCTTAAGGGCTTCAGTTTTGGTCTTTTGGTGAGACCAGTAGCTCTAGGACGTGGGGAAGAGCCTTGTGAGGAGTATTGGTAAGAACTTAGTCATGGATCAAGTCTTGAGAGGTGTGGGAACAAGAGGGGAGTGAGGGTGGTATTTATAGTGGAGGAGAGGGGGGTATTTTTCATTATTTTAATCATTATTATAATATTTTTGCCCAAGATTATGAATAGTCTTAGTTAATGTGACATCAAATAGTAATAATGGCATGTGAGTTCGAACCAAGTGGCCTTGAATCACTTATGATGTCATAAATAGTGAATTTTACTGATAATTTGATTATACGATATTTTATAGTATTTCACTATTCATCAAAAATTAAAGAATTTTAGAAAAATACCAAAAAATTTACCCTAACAATTTGTTAGCGTTTAGAATTAAAAAATGAAGTCCATTTTTTAAAAATATTTTTCTAAATATTATTAATTTAATTTTTAAATAAAATCACACTTAATTCAAAAATTAAAAATTCTAATTCTATAAAAACTTCTATATCACGATGAAAAATTAACCAAGATGTTATTATCTTAAAGCCTTATGAAAATAAAATATTAATAAAATTTACTATTCATTAGGGTCATATTACTATTTATATTAATATTCATAATGGTATGTTACTATTCATAAAAAAACAAGTTGGTTTCATCAGACTCCAAATAACATACTGAACACAATTGCAGATGACAGTTTCTTGAAATTAAAAACATAGAAGTGGAAAAATTATGTTTAAAGGGTAGTTATAAATATCTACTTAAAACAAAGTTCCATGCATTTCTATTTATTTTTAGAAAAACTTGGAGTGTTACATTATCCCCACTTTCTAGAAATTGTGTCCTCGCAATTTTATTTACTTATTAAACAATTGAGGGTACTTTTCCCTCATAGCATTTTCAGACCCCCATGTTGCTTCTTCAACCATGTGGTTTCTCCAAAAAACCTTTACCTGGTGGATTGCCTTATTCAACAATACCTATTCCCTTTTATCAAGAATTTGAACTGGTTTCTCTTCATAAGAAAGGTTCTCTTCCAGCTGAACAACTTCTGGGCTCAAGACATGTGATGAATCTGGAACATACTTTCTCAACATCGAAACATGAAAAATATTGTGTACCTGAAACAAACTCGGAGGAAAAGATACGCGGTATGAAACAGTTCCAATTTTATCCAAGATTTCAAAAGGACCGATGAACCATGGACTTAGCTTCCCTTTCTTACCAAAATGCATCACACTTTTCCAAGGAGGGATTTTAAGGAAAAGATGGTCACCTACCTCAAAAGATAAGTCTTTCCTTCTGTTTTCTGTATAACTTTTCTACCTGATCTGAGCTATCCTCATGTGCTGGTGGATCATCCTCACTTTCTCAACCACTTCTTCTACTAATTCTGGCCCCATAAACTTTCTTTCACAGACTTCATCCCAAAATGCTGGAGTCCGACACTGCTTCCCATACAAGGCCTCAAAAGGTGCCATCTGAATACTGGAATAACAAATATTATTATAATAAAACTAAACTAAAGAAATATGTTGATCCCAACTTCCCTAGTAGTCCATTGAATAAGCTTGAATCATATATTCCAAAGTCTAAATCGTTCATTCTGACTGCCCATCTAATTAAGGATGAAAAACTATAATAAAATTTAACTCTATGCCCAACAACTTCTGATGTCCCTTCCAAAAGTGAGAAGTGAACTTGGGATCCCGGTCAGATACAATGGAAAGAGGAACTCCATGTAACCTGACAATATTCTTGAGGTACAATCGATAAAGCTGATTCAAAGAAATTGTATCTCAAATAGAAAGAAAATGTGCAGATTTTGTTAGCCGATCAACAATAACCCAAATCACATTGTTACCTTGAGAATTATTTGGTAGTCCCACCACAAAGTCCATGGATACATTCTCCCATTTCCACTCTGGCACTGGAAAAGGATGAATCATCCCCTTCAGTAACTGTCACTCTGCTTTAACCTGTTGAGATGTCAAACATCTCATGGTAAATCCAGCAATATCTCTTTTCATTCCATCCCACCAATAATACTCCCGAAGGTCCCTATATATCTTAGTATTTCCAGGATGAACTGAAAATAGAGAACCATGAGCTTTACACAAAAAATATTTCTTCAACTAAGAATCACTAGGCACACACAACATTTTTCAAAAACTTAAGATACAATCTTTATCAAGGTTAAATTCTGGAAACATACCCATTTTAACCAATTATAACTTTTTTTAGCTCATGGTCTTCCTTCTACGCTCGCTTAATTCTGTTTGACAATGAAGACTGCACTGAAACCTAAAACAAAACAGATGTATTCCCTGCACAAAAAACTTCTAAGACAAAATTTATCAAATCATTAATCAAGGGATCATGTTCCAAACATAACATTGTTAATGATGCATGATGTTTCCACCTCAAGGCATCCGCCACTTTGTTTTCTTTTCCAGGATGATAATTTATCATGTAATCATAATCCTTTATCAGTTCAAGCCATATTCTCTGCCTCATGTTTAATTCCTTCTGAGAAAATATATACTTCAGACTTTTATGGTCAGTATATATTTGACATTTGGTTCCGTATAAATGATGCCTCCAAATTTTCAAAGCAAAAACCACAGCTGTCAATTCCAAATCATGTGCAAGATAATTTATCTCATGAGGTTTAAGTTGTCTTGAAGCATAGGTAATTACCTGATCATTCTGCATCAAAACACAACCAAGTCCCTTCAAAGAAGCATCATTGTAGATGAAAAACTCACTATTCAGAAAGGTAAGGCCAAAATTGGATCATTCACCAATCTCTTCCTCAGTTCCTGAAAACAAACATCACATTCTTCTATCCAAAAAAATTTAACCCCTTTCCATGTTAACTTAGTTATCGGGCTAGATAACCGGGCAAAGTTTTTAACAAAACATCGGTAATAACCTACTAACCCAAGAAAACAATGAATCTCTGTAACATTTGTGGGTATTGGCCATTCATCAACCACTTTTATTTTAGCAGGATTAACTGTTATTCCATCCTTATTTACAATGTTCCCAAGAAAAGAAATCTGTTGCAACCAAAAATCACACTTGCTGAATTTTCCATACAGTTTCTTTTCTTTTAAGGTTTGTAAAATGACTGTTAGATGTTTTTCATGATCCTTTTTTTAGAAAATACCAAAATTTAATCAATAAATAAAGCCACAAACTTATCCAAGAACTCATGAAATAATCTATTCATAAGATTCATGAATACAGCAGGTGCATTAGTCAATCCAAATGACATAACAACAAATTCATAGTGCCCATATCTAGTACGAAAGGCTTTTTTCAGGATGACATCCTCCTTCACCTTTAGCTGATGGTATCCAGATCTCAAGTTAATCTTAGATAAGTACTAAGCTCCCTGGAGATGATAAAAAAAGTCATCGATATGAGGTAAAGGATACTTTTTTTTAATAATGATGTTATTCAAAGCTCTATAATCAATGAAAAGTCTCATGGAGCCATATTTATTTTTAATAAACAAAACAGGGGCTTCCCATGGTGTAGTTCTAGGACGAATGAATCCTTTTTCAGGAAAATTCTGTAACTAATTTTTCAATTCAAGATGTTCTATTGGAGCCATACAATATGGGGGTTTTGAAATTGGATTAGCAGCAAGAACTAAGTCAATTGTGAATTTGACTTCTCGATCAAGTATAACACTAGGTAACTCATTATAAAAACATTAGGGTATTCATTTACCACTGGAACATCATTAATTTGAATAGTTCCATTATTTTAAACAATATGAGCAAGATAAATTTTATTTCCATATTTCAATAGTTTCTCAGCTTCCCGATATGTTATCAATTGTATGGGTTCATTCTTGTATACAAAATAAAACTCTTTCTAAAAAACAACTTCTTTAGCTCTATAGTCAATCTTATCATGATAATAAGAAAGCCAATCCATTCCCTGAATAACATCAAACTCGACTAAGTGTAAAACAACAAGGTTTTTAGGTAAAGTCTTTCCACATATCACAAGAGAAATATTCTTATAATTCCTCTCTACTATAACATTTCCCCCTGGTATTTTAACAAAAAGTTCTGGTTTCTTTTGTTTAGGTGATATTTCCAATTTACCAGAAAATTTCTCAGAGATGAAGGAATGTGTAGAACCCGTATCAAACAAAACTTTAGAAAAATCTGAGTGAACAAACAGAGTACCTAATACAACTTCATTGGATGGCCTGACATCTGCTGACATAGTCGAAAAGGATCTCACTACACCTTTCTACTTGTAGTCTGGTTTCTTTGCATCATTCGTATCTCTCTTTGGGAAGACATTTGTAGAATGACCCATTTCACCACATTTAAAACACTTTACAATCTTCTTATCATGATTAGTCTTAGGATCATTTTCATTGCAATCTCAGGCCATATGTCCAAACTTACCACATTTAAAACACTTTCTAATTTTTCTAAGACATTCCCCAGGGTATTTCTTTCCACACTTTTCACAAACTAGAAATTGGATTTTCTTACCATCATATTTCTTTGGTTGACTCTTACCCATTAATTTCCATCTATACATATTCTTTTCTTTATTTCCAAAATGCACATGATCATCAGAAAATTCCATCTCTACCCTCTTAGCACATTAGACAAGTTTCTCATAAATTTTGAATTCACGAGAGGCCAACGCCCTTCGATACCTTGGCTTTAGTCCTGAGTAAAAGCGGTTGATTTTGCTATCAAGATCCCAAATAAGATTTGGAACATACCTTTCCAGTTGAGTGAAGTTCTCTTCATACATATCCACTGAATCTTCCTCCTTCTATTTCAATTCAAGGAATTTCTTCTCCATCCTAAGTCACACCACCTTAGGAAAATATTTTTCAAGGAAAATAATTTTAAATTCATCCCACTCTAAGGAATAAAAATCCTCTCTACCCCTGATATTCCTTACTATTGATCACCAATGATCATCTTCCCCTTCAAAACAATAAATGGAAAGACTTACCTTTTGATTATATGAACATCCTATAACATAGAATATCTTTTCAAGGGATTTGATCCATCCTTCAACTGCTACTGGGTCAGAAGATCCATTGAAAGAAGGAGGGTGTTGTCTCATAAAATGGTCCTCTAATATCATGTTCCATTGTGGTAACTCTATTTGTTCATTTGTATGTATTCCACCACTATTTATTTCCTGCGTTATATGAGCTATTACTGTCACAAACTGCTCTGTTCTAATCCCTACCATTTTGGGCTTTAGTTATAGAAGGATGTCATTCTGTCAGTACCTCTCCTCTTCAGCATCCCTGTTCCTTTTGTAGAAAACCATTCTGAATGAACATATCTTAAATGAATCAACATGGTAATATTTAAATTCTATAACATTTCAAATTAAACATAGAGTGAAAATCATTTATGGTATTCTATTAACATCACCCTTACCCATAAAGTTATCTAAACCATCCTCTGATACCAACTATAAGGACCCAAACTTATAACATATATAATCTTTAATTTAGTAAATAAAAAACTTCCTTCTTACATTGAGGATATTTTCAAGTTTAGAGATTTAGAGAATTAGGACAATACATTCATAACATTACACATTATTACAGAGTGGACACCATAAAAACAATTTCTTTTGTTTTTAAATATAAAACATTAAAACTTAAACATGATTCCTTGACATTTATTCAAAATTTAACATGGATTCCTTCTTTGTATTACACATACATTAACCTATGAAAATCATTTTAAAACTTGGTATGAGCAAAAAAGCTCAATAAGGGATGAAAAATAAGGAAACAAGACATTAGTCCATGAATACTCATAACGTATGAAAGCATTTTAAAAAAACTTTCTTGTCACCCATATATAGTTACTTTGTGTAACATGAGATTTAGAAAAGATCCAAAAAAAATTAGAACATAAATATAATCATAAAGGCATCTTGGGGAATTACTTACATAATCTTATAACCATCTCGGCTACCTTATAATTTTTAACCCTCATGACTACCTTACTATTTGTGTAACCATCGCAGTTACACTTGGAGTAACCATAAAACCGACCTCCAACTTACACATACCCAATGCATTGAAGGGAGATATAGGTCCCACCATTCATAAGAAACAATGCCCAAGAACCATAACATAATCATTCAACATGAATAATAGCATAAAAACATTGCTTTTGAATTTTGTAAAACATAATTTTAAAAGAGGATTTTAAAAGAAAATCCCCTTATAAATATCATAAAATTGTAGAGAGAATTATTAGAGTAGATAGAATATGTATATACACTATAATTATACATAATTAAACATTATATAAGCAAAAAACATCACACAATAAATTTTAATACCACATAAATAACAAAGTAGAAGGTTAACCCAAAGAATGGAAATCGGGTTAAGAATTCCCTTACCTCGGGTTTGTCTTACTTCAAACTTGTTTAAACTTCCTGTATAATGGTTAAAAGAGCATTATTAGTATTTTAAATAAACATGTTAATGTTTATGACATCTTATATTATCATTTCATAACATCATTTTACCCTTTAATTGTTAGTATTTTTCTCCTTGCACTGTTTTTGGGTGAGTTCTTTACATGATTTCCATGATTGGTTAATGGTGGATGTTCTTGTAGATTGGAATTGAAAATCCAAAATTGGAATGGAGTAGTATTTACATATATCCAGTAACATAAATTATACCATTTATCATTTTTAATTCTTACATGAGGATGATTCATAAGTTAAAACATTAATGATGTTCGTTTAGATCATTTTAGTGGTTCTTTGATAATAACGACCTCATTTGTTTTATCAATTTAAACCATTTGTACAAAATAATTCCAGACCCATGGATGAGAAATAATACATTTATTATAACCTGTTTCAACTATAAAAATGGTTTTATGACCAGAGTTGAAATATTTAATGAAAATTGAAATCACATCGTCCACGATGTCGGTAATTCGACACATCACAAACAATGTTTTAATTCCTTGAATAAGTGGGAGAGGAGGAGAAGAATGATGATGAATTTTACATGAACATGAGAACATCCAGAATATACAAGATTCTATATATTTCACACCTCTTGGTTAAGAGTAGATGAGGAAATAAGAAGAATAAAAAGAAAACTTGACAAATTTCTCATGAAAATTCGGCAGCCTAACGACGACTCTTAAAATTTCATAAAAAAAATTGATGAGAGAAAGGGGATATCTCATCAATAATACATAATATGGATAGTAAGGGGGAATATTGAATTAAATATCCCAACATAAGCCAAAGGAAATGAATAGAGAAACATAAAATGAAAGAAAAGAAAGAAAATAAAAGAGGATGTTTACCTCTTGATCTCTTCTCCTTGAGATCCTTCTTAAGGGCTTCGGTTTTGGTCTTTTAGTGAGACCAGAAGATCTAGGACGTGGGGAAGAGCCTTGGGAGGAATATTGGGCAGAAATTAGTCATGGATCAAGGCTTGAGAGGTGTGGGAAGAAGAGGGGAGTGAGGGTGGTATTTATAGTAGAGGAGAGGGAGTATTTTTCATTATTTTAATCATTATTATAATATTTTTCCCAAGATTATGAATAGTCTTAGTTCATGTGACCTAAAATAGTAATAATAGCATGTGAGTTTGAAACAAGTGGCCTTTAATCACTTATGATGTCATAAATAGTGAATTTTATTGATAATTTGATTATAGGGTATTTTATCATATTTCACTATTCACCGAAAATTAAAGAATTTTAGAAAATACCAAAAATTTACCCTAACCATTTTTCGACGTATAGAATTCAAAAATGAAGTACATTTTTTGAAAATAATTTTCTAAATATTATTAATTTAATTTTTAAATAAAAGCACACTTAATTTAAAAATTAACAATTCTAATTCTATAACAACTTCTATATCACGATGAAAAATTAACCAAGATGTTATTATCTTAAAGCCTTAAAAAATAATAATAATAAAATTTACTATTAATTAGATTCATATTAATATTCATAAGGGTATGTTACTATTCACAAAAAAACAAGTTGGTTTCATCAGACTCCAAATAACATACTGAACACAATTATAGATGAAAGTTTCTTGAAATTCAAAACATAGATGTGGAAATATTATGTTTAAAGGGTAGTTATAAATATCTACTTAAAACAAAGTTCCATGCATTTATATTTATTTTTAGAAAAACATGGGGTGTTACAGAAGGTGAATTTTGCAGTGGTAAACACAGATGCAAATCACTGGAGGTGATCATGATAAACTTGTATAAAAAATAGATAGGTTTTTATTTCTTTAATTTGTAATGAAAATACAATGCAGACACCACACCTTATTTATAGGGATACAAACACACTGAAAATTGAATATTAAAAATTACATGGAAAATAAAATTCCATGTTTGTTGTAGAGTCGCCAAAGCCAAAACCATTAAGAAACCCCTAAATAAATATCCCCATAAATTTTTTTTCTAATAAATAACAATAGAAATAAATAATAATATAAAATTTATGGGTTGGGGTGGGGTAGGCTTAGCCTGCATGTTCTTTATATCATGCAAATTTATTTGTAAATTACCTCATATAATAAAAACAAAAAATTTACCACCCCACCCGACACAATATATTGGGTAACCCATAAATTACATTAAAAATAAATAAAATAAAGTTGGTAACATGGGTCACATACATATATATACGTATATCCAATTTTAAGGTTGCAACTTAGTTTGCAGATCTTTATTTCTTTTAGTACCTGGAAGATAATGGTAACACAGGTCACACACATATTTGTCATTATACATCTTCAATGATGATACTTTTTCATTGGATATACATTTTTAAGGAGGCATGGGGTTTTGTGAGTTCATCAGTTTTATTTTTCAAGACTCATGTGATCAAGTGCAAGTGCCTAGATGCCTAATTCTTGAATGTCAAGTTTGATGGTGGAAATGATCCATGGGCTACTAGCTTGTCTGTGGACAAATAAATAATCAAGGTTTACGCTCTGCACTCTTCATCACCTGTAGCTCAAAATCAATGAAAAATGGCACAAAATATGATCGTTTTTAGGGTAAGTATGAGATGTTCAAGAAGAATATGAGGTCTATAGAAACAATGATATCCAAAACTCTAGTCAAATTCATCCCCCTAACATCTCATTAATTTCAACTTCTGGCACAAATTATTTTATGCACTATCTCAACCAATGATAAGAGAATATTCAAGAATGTGATTCATGCAATGGACATTTAGATTTTATTTGGTTAACCTAAATGATCAAATTTAGCGAGCACACACTGACGATGTTGTTGGGAGAAAACCCAATCCCACATCGGTTTTAAAAAAGTATGGTTGATCCACTATTGGAAAACATACCTATACCCACATTTTGGAGCCATGGGTATAACTCCTAGAACTATGGGTATATGCTATACCCACGGTTCCATAAACCGTGGGCTACCAAGGCATTAGTATAGATCTATACACATGGTTCTAAATAAATTGTGGGTATATCCCTAGAGAATTCTATAATACCCACATTTCTATTTAAACCATCAGTATATAGCTATACCCATAATTTATAGAACCATAAGTATAGTTTATCAGAATGACCATAATATACCCACTATTTATTAAACCATGGGAATAGATTATCACAACCAACATAATATACCCACGGTTTTGTAAATTGGGGTTATATCCATCCTTCACCTGCAAAAAAAAAACACAATCTAGTTACACAAAAAAAAATCATAAAAAATGGTTTCAATAATTCACACACCAATTGAAAATAAACATAGCAGTCGAAATCAATAAAAAATGGTTTAAAAAATTCTACTGTCAGAAAAGCTCAAATATTGTTCAATACTTTTTACTTATCTATATAAAAAACATTAATAAAACCAATAATTTCATCCTCCAATGATGAATTAATTCCATAGGGACTAAAAATAAAACCCATGATATCTCCATTGTGACTTCTCAAGACTTATCCACAACCCAAAGGTCATGTGTTTTTTCTAGATGCTTCATCTAAATTGAATTTGATCCATCTAATAAATGGAGTGTTCTATATGACTTCAATATTTCTAGAGGGGATGAAACTTACTAGCTATTTTATGGTATCTGAGAACAGAGAAATCATGCATCAAGTTGCTGCAATGGCTACAATGAAGAGTGTTTTTATACCTCATAGAAACTATGATTCATTCTAGATCCATTTGAATGTTAAAGGTGGCCATATCATGGACCCCTTTATTCTGACCAGACCAATTAAATTGAACAAAATCAACCAAAAAAACATGGAATAAACTATATAGCTATAGAGATAGAGAGATCTAGAAACATAGTTTAAAGTGTTCCTATATAGAACTAGTCTAGGGAGGATGTATCATCAAAAGAATTTAAAATTTCATTCCAAAGTTCTGAATCAATGGAATATCTTAGAAATATATGATTGTGGTATTCCCTATGATGATGACATAAGATGCATCATGAGAATAGATAAATTACAACCATTTAAAGACAAGAGTTGATCGATAGTCTAGAATAGGCCGATCTCCAAATAAGCATGAGTTAAAAAGGGCTATTCTAGAATTTTTTCAGCCTACCATCCATCCATGACCACTCCCATTTTTTATAGTGTAGTATTAATGATCTAAAGTGAGAATACAATTAATTTTTAATTTCTAGATCATAGGATCATCTATATTGATGAAATTATAATTTCTTACCACTACTCTAACCACATCTAGAAGATCTATAGAAGAATGGGAATGAAGTTTACAATTCACTTTTTTAGTTTTTAGAACACATGATGTGTTTTTTTGATGCACCATGTGTCTATATATTTTTTTTGCAGCCCCCCTTTCCTCCACCCACCCCCTTCTCCCCAACCACCTGCACCCCCTTCCCTCCAACCAACACCCCCTTCTACCCAGCCACCTACAGCCCCCACCCCTTCCCTCCACTCAAAACCCCCTTCTCCCCAAAAACCTACAGGCCCCACCCCTTCCCTTCACCCACCACCCCCTTCTCCCCAACCACTTGTAGCCCCTACTTCCCTCCACCCAACACCCCCTATCTCCCCAACCACCAACACCCCCTTCCCTCCACCCAACACCCCCTTTCTCCCCATCCACCAGTAACCCCCTTCACTCCACCTAACACCCCCTTATCTTAGCCACCTAAAACCCATCCCCACCCCTTACCACCACCCATCACCCCCTTCCCTCCACCCATACACCTACAAAACCCTCCCCTCCACCCAACACCCCCACCCTTCTCCCCAACCACCTTCACCCCCTCCACCCAGCATCCCCCCTTCTCCCCAACCACCTGCAGCCCCACTCCCCTTCACCCAGCACCCCCTCTTATCCTCATCCACCTATAACCCACCCCTTCCCTCCACCCAGTACCCCCTTTCTCCCCATCCATCTACACCCACTTACCTAAGATCATGTGGCTAGGACTGCTACTATTTTAATTCTTATTAATTTATCATTAATATATAATTTTTTACATTCACCAAATAGATATTAAAATTGAATTAGTTAACACTGATTTATATAAAGAAATATATATAGAGAAACTAAAAGTATTTATATTAGCTAGAAAATAAAATATTTTTTTAAATATTTGGTCTCTAGAGAGAATTTTTTATTCAAGTCTCATGCATGAGCTACATTGCTCACATTTAGGTAGTGCATGTTGTTTTACTTATACGATGTCATTTATGAAATCTTATTTCATGTGTCATTGTTCATTTGTTAAAGTTCATACTACACCTATATTTATATGTTAAAGGATTTTAAAACTAATAAAAATAATATTTCAAATCATATTGAGATAATTAGAAGCTCATGCATGCATAAATAGAGATATAATGGGAAGAGGGTGCCACCTCACATGTAAAATATTCATGAAATTCATGAATATATGGAATATGAATATAGGGATTTTGTAACGAAGAGACGGAGGATCGCTCTAGGGTGGGGGACCTGTGATGCAATAAGAAATATTTGGAAGTTGTTCCCTCACTGGATGTGGCTGCAATATCACATCCTGTTTTGGTGGTGCCACTCCTCCCCCTCCATTACCTATAGCCTTGATCTTCATAGATGAATAAGAATAGTGATCATAGTTTTAATGTTGATTTGGAATGAAAATAATTACATGAATTAAGTTTAGTTATAGTAAATGGTCAATTAATAACCTCGGTTGTGTTATAGAATCTGAAATTAATATAAAAATTGAATGCATATATACAAAAAGTGATTTTAATATGTACAAAACTACAACATATTCTTGTGGGTTTTAGTCATACATATACCTAGACATGTCCAAATCTTCATTATAGATCCAGAATGACTATTACATTCTCAAAAATGACACATTCTTACTCAAAGAGTCTTTACTTTGAAACTATTCCTCAATAATTTAGGCATTTACTTTCACGTATCACAAGTCAAATTTTGAAGTTTCTTTAATGTATCCCCAACTCTGGAAACATGACTTCAAATTGAGTGATCAATAGAAATATCCTTATTTATTTCTTAATAATTTATTATTTGACAGAACAGGAAGGGTTTTACAAATAAATAATTGGAAAAACATTAAATAGTGACATTTTTCTAGAATAAGAAACCCAACTTGGATATCATAGATTGGTTAAATTTGGACTGTAAGCTATTTGGAAAATATGTACCATGAAGATTATCCAAACGCCTACAAAAAATGAAGACAAGAAAGCTTCAAAAAATTAATAGCAGCCAAGAAATGTCACTAAGAAGAACATCACCTCAGCCCGAATGTCCTTGAAGACTCCATGCTTTCTCTCTATTTTTTTGAGAAACCAGTCATGTTTGAAGAATTTTGTACTGTTTAATTTCTAGAAATTATTAACATCTCAAATTTATGATTATTATATAGTACATGAAATTATAATTACATAAATCATATAATCCATTCATATAATATGTATCCTATTTCATTTTTTTGGTTCAATAATTTTATTCTTCATTAACTTTTGTTTCACAAATAAATTAAATGGAGTAAGTTATTCTTAAAGAATATTGATATAAAAAAACACTTTAATGGAAAATTCATTCAAAAATCACTTCATATATATATATATATATATATATTTCTTTGTGAAGGAAACTAATTTTTCAAAATGAATCCATCGTATAGTGTTGTTATTTCATTGAAAAAACCAACATGGATAAAATAAAAAAATATATTCTTGTTAATCACATCGCTAAAAAAGTTTTTACACCTTTCCCATGAGTTAATTCCACATTTATAGGGTAATTTTCATCTAGATAACAATTTATAATTAAATAAAATATGGTTACCCATTCAACTGTATGTGAATCAAAAAATAACATCACATTTATCCATAAACCAATTTCCATTCACATACATCATATAAATATTTAAACAGTATGAATTAGATAACATTTTCATTTTCAAATTATAACATTCCATTCACATGAAAACTGCATCCAAAAATCACCAATGGTATGAATAATTCTACACATAGAATATTCTTAACATTTTTATGAGATCCTAATGAATTCACATAGAATATGAAATTCTTTATAAAACTAGAAACACATCATATACTATTCACCTAAATCACAAAGAAATTTGTTCTCATGGTATCTTATATGTGAACTTACACTGATTTATATCTAAAAAAACAAGAATGATAGCTATTTTTTTGTTTTGATAAATCGAAAATTAATCAGATATCAAATATAAATTAAACAATATGAAATGATAAAAATAAAATGAACAAAACTCAAAATAAACTACAATCAATTAACCATACCAAAATAAGGATTAGTGAATCACTGTCAAAGAAGACCCAAATAAAAAAACACACCCAATAGTAGAAGGGGATGCTCAACCTAGGGGGGATGCTCAAAATGAGAGGATAATAGACCTAGTAGAAGGGGATGCTTGTCTTAGGGGGGATGTGTGTTGGGTGAGGTAAAGATCAACCTAGGGGGGATGCATGACCTAGGAGGGGATCCTCGACTAGAGGAGGAAGAAGAGGGGGGATGCACACTGACCGGAGGAGGAAGAGAAGTGGGGATGTCTGTCGACCAGAGGAGGAGAAGGGTCATTAGTGAGGGAAACATGGGGGAAGAGAGGATAAGGGGACCTGTGAAAGGAGAAGGGACCTACGGGGGGGGGGGGGGGGGGTTCGGCCCGAAGAGTGAGAGGGGAGTGTGGGTGGGGAGAAAATATTCACCCCTCTATATGAATGGTTGAGTAAAAATCGTTGGTATAGATTTTATTTACCCACAGTTCATTCAAAACTACATGTATAGACAAACCCTAATCAAGATATAACCATAGTTTATAAAACCATGGTTATAGCTCTATGGGGTTATAACCTCTTTCTAGTAGTGAGAACATATAATATTGGATGGTAAATTACTCATACCACCCATGTGTTTTAGGATATAACCCCAGAAGAGATTATGTGTTGGGACTAGAAGACCTAGTTCTTGAGGAAATTGATCCTAACAAGTGGAATCAGAGGCATGGTGCAGCCGAGGTGTGATGTAGGGTGGAGTATTTCCCAAAGTAGTTTGAGAATGATAATGATGGCTTGGGTTAGAGAATGTGGATCTATGGTGGTGCCATTTATCAAAATTCTACATGATAATAGTGGGAAGATGAGGTTTCCTAGTAGAGAGAGAAATAGTGGTGCAAGTGTAAGATAATTTGGACCAAATGGATTATCATTAAAGGGAAGGACCATTTGCATATATTTGGTTTGAGGGGAGGATTTTTGGGTGAAAACCCAATATCACATTGGTTCCCACAAAGGATGAAATATCACATATAATCATGGATGGTAAATTCCTCTTATAACCCATGGGTTTTAGGATAGAACCCCAGAAGGGATTATATGTTGGGACTAGAAGACCTAGGGCTTGAAGAAATCGATCCTGAAAGATGTATCAAGATTCTAGTAAGTAATACTACTCATGTAAATATTATAATGATTCATAAGGGAACAATTCTGATCTAGGGTCACTCCATCACTCTTCACACTAAAACTATGAAGAATAAAGTCAGTTTATAGGCGTGAAAGTCTCTTCAAGATCACCTTGGTTAACATGAATTGGTTGAAACTTTAACTCCAAATAGACACATTTTGATCTTCAATATGATGCTCCCATTATTATTCAAGCCAAATAAACACAAATAATTATGAATAGGGTTTGATTTTGTGTCTCTCCTAAAACCATAACATCACTCCTCCAAATGATGATAATTTCAAGAAATAGGAATTATCTGTTGATACTATTCCTCCTTGATTTCCATGTGTTAAAATGGTAAGACTCCTGCAATTTCTCTCAATTCTTCTTCCTTAAAAAAATGGTCTAGGTATAATCACTAGAAATACATTGAGTCCTCCTTTTGATTACATGGAAAACTAATGACACACTATGAATAGGCTCACTTACCCTTCTTGGTTCATACATGTCAATGAAATACCCTCTCTCTCTTTTATTATTTTATGAAATAGATATAGCAATTCAGTACAAGTCCCCCCTTCTTCATAATTGCTTTGTGAAATATTTAAGAATTAATTATCAACTACATTCATTACAACACATGATGTAGATCACACCATACTTATATCATTCTTCACAATCTTTCTAGGTGTCCATTGTGGTGAGCCTGTTTCCATTAAAAATATATACTTCAGATAATCATGTGAGAAATTATTTCTATATTTTGAATATTAAAGCCTTTTAATTTAAGGAATGTTTCTATTTTCTTCTTAATACTACAGTTTTATAGGTGTTGAAACCTTTACTACAATCAAACACTTGATCTCTAGAAATCTGTGAATATCCTAAATTCAAACTCTCCTTTTGAACTCTCGAGAATATTGGAATTATATTTTGATTTCATGAATTCAAATACCATGGAAAGATAATTTTAAATCTTCCTAAATAATTGTGGTATAAATATTCATTTAAGGTATATGAATATCTTAGACTCCATTCTATCACAAATCCCATCATTTCCTTTATCACTCTTGGAAACTCATACATTCACTCACACTCAATATTACTACAACATGATTGGTTTTCTTATAGTGTGCTCATCCATGACTTTCAATTTTCATGATGACCTTCTCATACCATGATAATTATTTTTGGCATAGTTATGGAATCGTGGGAGTTTCATCATAGACATGATGAAATGATATTTTGTGCATGTAGTACATGTGAATAGATGTAATGAATTACATCATTATGGGTTATAAATTATCAAATAAATATGATTTTTTTATTTATTGGATGGTCCATTTGATAAATGAGGCCCAGGTTAGAAAAATATTATTTTGGACATCCTAAAATGGTGATTTTGGACTTGTAAAAAAAATATCAAGAGAGACTTAGGAGCTTGGGAAATCAGAAAGGAAGGCTGAGGTATCTGGGGATGATGATATTCTCACTAGCTAGCTGGCAGGATTGTAAGTAGCCTAGGTGACCTTCTAGGCTCACTAAACAGTTGGTGGTCCACCAGCTAGCTAGTGAGACCCAATGGTGAGCTGATGGGATTATATGGGGTAGTTTTTGATGGATTTAGGGTCCCAAGACCAACTATTTTACTTTTATTACACGTATATTCAATGAATTGAGTATTAATAAAATATATTATTACATATTTTTCATTGTTCTTCATAGATATGATGTAATAATTTCATATATTATTCTTCACATTAATAAGGTCATAACAATTCCCCACTATGATGAGAAACTAAAAGTGTTATGATGATATTCTTAAATATAGTTCTGCAGTCAGATAACATATTATAATGGGACACAAAGTATATAAATTTTCATGTGTGAGTACTCATAAGTGGATGAGCCTTCTTCTCAAGAAGTTCCCACTTGGTAATCTCCAATATGGGATATTTTGATAATATATACACCACGAGAAACTCTACATGTTTTAGTGTCATTAGACATTCCTATCTGCGATCATGTATAATGGTTCTTAGAATTTAATATTATTATTAATGCATGTCATGAATCATGAATTTAGATTTTTGGATGAAAATTGTGACACCATATGTTCGCAGTGAGGTAGGATACGTTGGGTGCATCATGATCAACATGTTATTAATGAATAATTTGAGGAAAGATTTGTTACTTATATCTTTATGGAAGTTGATGTATCGAACCTTTTATTATAATAGAACCATCATATTAAATTCTATGTCCATGGTGTAACAACATGTTTATTTGAGATAGTCAAATAAAGACATATCGAGCATATAGGTTGGTGACACAGATTTGAAACTTTCTTGATGATATATTACGACAAATGGATTATATTGCACAGTGATCATTCGTATGTTGGTTTCATTATTGTGACATTGAGTTATTTCTATTAGGGGCCTTGATCCATTTCTAGATATTAATCTTAGACTTTAGGCAAGTCCGTCTAATGCTAATGAGAAAAAATCTTAGAGGTTCACACACCAAGTGTTTCTGTTGTTCTCAATTAAATTTTATTTGAATTTAATTACTAGAATAAATATTATTATCAAGACAGAGGAATAATTCTATTCATATTTTTATTAATCAGAAATATTTATTGATGAATGAAATATTTAAATGAAATATTTATTTGTGTAACACTCAAATGTTTTTATGAAATATTTTCTCTAAATAATTTGAATTATTCAATATATTTCATTTCATGAAATCATAAGTTTAAATGAACCATGAGATTACCTTAGTATAAAATGACTATTTTAACCTAAACGTTAAGTTAGAAGGAATAAATATAACTAACTTATAAAAATGCATGGTGAAATCTTTCGTTACCAATTATTTATGAAAAATACAAATCAATTAAATATTTATATATGTGAATTACTATTAGTAAATGAAATCAATGAAATATATATGTTATATAGTTAATAAAATATTTTTATATTCATCCAATATATATTTTTGTCATAAGTTATGAATAAACCCTATTTGATGTATAAAAACCTATATTTTTCAAAAGGGTATTTTTCTTCCTTTTAATGGTGAACCCATTTTAAATTAAGATTTTGACAAATTAATAATTTTTATATGAAAAAATAAACATTTTTTATGAAATTTTTATATAAATTTTTACTTTGGATTAAATTTTAGTATTTTTCTAATAACCTTGAAATTTTGATGAATAGTAAAAAATACACTAAATTTTAATTGAAAACAACTTTTTTTCATCAACATAATTAATATGTTTAAATTATAATATTTAATGGTTTTAAATTATAAATAGAATCTATTTTTATTATTAAATATAATTTATGTCATTATCATTAATTTTACATTGAATTCAGATGTAATAACATTTCAATCTTTTGCAATGTTTTAACTTTTAAAACTTGTTCTCTCTTTCTAACAACAAGAATAATTTTAAATTAATTATTGAAACTTTTGTGTTTTGATTTTTGAAAAATTGATTATATATTTGGAATCAGTAGGTACAAATTATTTAAATACCATTGTTTTATTTTTGGGCATTATGAATAGTAACTTCAATAATTTTTATTAATACGATAAAAGGATAAATCAGGTAATTAAGGGTAAGAATAATTTTATAAAATCACCCTAAAACTTATCTTAATATTATTATATGAGTGCTCTTTGACCTAAATCATCCTTGGGTCGAAATGGTATCCATTTAAATCCACTTGGATGAGATTAGGACATTTAATTTATTTTATTTAAAGAAAAGTTAAATATGTCTCACTCAAATTTGAATAACTAAATCATTTTTGTATATAATATTATACAGAAGATAAATTCGATTATAAATAATCATTTAAAATCTAATTTTTTTTATTTATCAAGGTAATTTATTTGTAATTTTTATGAAATAAATAATTAACTTAATAGCTTATACATTAATGATGTTGAAATTATTTAATTGATAAAAAATCAATAATATAGTTTTTATTAAATTAATAATACCCATTAAAAGACCCAAAAACTTGACCAAATATTACTTTTTGAGTATATATTGACCATAAACATCCAAGGGTAGAGTCATTGACCATTTAGAGCCTTGTAAAGGAATTATGACACTTAAATTATTTTATTTAAAGTGATATTAAAGTTGTCACATTCATAATTTAATAAGTATAATAT
The DNA here is from genome assembly GCA_963277665.1 of Viscum album. Classification (NCBI taxonomy): domain Eukaryota; kingdom Viridiplantae; phylum Streptophyta; class Magnoliopsida; order Santalales; family Viscaceae; genus Viscum; species Viscum album. Next base: position 748,262,786 of record OY728132.1, on the reverse strand, counting down.
TTTAAATATTAGATTTTATAGAAGATAAATTTGACTAAAAATATTATTCTAAAATATAATATATTTCTGTTAATCATAGTATTTTATTTTTAATTTTTATTCGACAAATAAGTATATTAAATAATTACAAAAAATCGATGCAGTGATTATTTTATTAATAAAGATAACAAATAAATGTTATTAAAAATAGTAAAGTAAATATAATTTTGGATAATTAATAGGTAAAATGAATTTTTATAGATGACCTTTACATATTTTTAATATAATAAAATAGTTGGTTAAAGTTAAATTGTTATATTAATATTTTAAAAAATCAACGAATTGAATAGTGTCAAAATGGACACTATTGATTGTTTATCAAAATAATGTTTTATTAAATTATTTAAAAATCATAAAAAATTTTAAAAAATATATATAATAATTATTATATTGTATAAAATTGTCTAATTTATTTATTTATGGTCTATTTTACATCAAATAATTAAATATTTCACCCTTTTAATACTGAATTATATGTTACCCTAGTTAAAAATTAAATAAGATAACTAAATGTTAATTAAAATATTAATGTTTAAATTGATATAAAACTTTTCAAAAATTTATTGTTTTATGATATTACAACCCTATAACATATAATCTTTAAAATTGGAAAATTTTGAAGATTTTTTGGTAGGGTTTTATTTTATTATAAATTATTATTTATGGAGTTTCCAAAAGTACCCCTCACCTCAATTATAAAAGGGAACCTCCTCCCTCACCTCTTCACTCAACTTTGAGCCTTCCATATTGTCCATAACCCAAAATTTTCCCTTATAAAATTCCCTAGTTACATTATAGAGGTTTTTTTCTTCTTCAAAGACCAACTCTAGTGCTCTAAGAGGATATTTATAGGAACCACGTCGAAGAAGAGGTAATCTCCACTACCAATTCTTTCAAACTTATTTCTTCTTCTACTTCCTATTCATGAGTTGTTTCATTATAAATTAATAAATATAGTATCATTTATATATTTTTATGTTATTATGATTATTAAATAACCATATTCTATCTTCTATCCATCTTATGAAAAATGAAATCACCACGCTTGCGTATGTACAACTTACCGTCTCCACTTCATGGTGTAATCTGTTTTTTTCACCACCACCTTACTTGGATGGGTATAATGATGGAATTAATAAATATATATGAATATTATAAAATGATATTTATTATGAAATATTATACACTATTCAATTCAATACCATTCAATAATTAGGGGAATGATATCATCGCTCGTGCGTACATATGACTTACCATCTCCACAATGCGATGCAATTCACTCTACATAATATCCATTAATGAATGATTATATAAATTTACATAATTAATATATATTGTATATATTATGTTGATATCATTTTTAATGATATAACTATGACCTAATATAGAAAACCAGAATTTATTTGACAAAACATGCATAAGAACATAAAGTAGTTAATATCTGAATAACGAGTAACAATGAAATGTTATTAACCAAAAAATGATATTATGATCATATATGATAACATAAAAATTAATGATTCTATAATAAGTAAATTAAATTATTTAAATCATTATATAGGAGGTTCACATACATAAAAAGGAAATTAGACCTAAGGCAATCGATAATTTTGTAATATCATTATTATCTGAGATTGCTTATTCGTAAGTATTTACTAGGGTATATTTATCATCCACATCCATTTTGCCTAAAAATTTAATACTATTTATATTCTTATAAAAATTTTTAAAGTCAATTTTACCCATTGGTGAATTTTTACTAAATGTTATGAAAAGAATCTTTTGTCATTATTCGATATGAAATACTTTTTGTTTTTTATGAAAAAATTATAAGGATAGTGTTTTTTTAACTTATAAGAAATGAACGTATTTTTTGCATCTTCATAACACATTATTTAAATTAAGATTAATCCACATGATTTCAAGTTTATTTTAAAATAAATTCTTTTCTTTTAAAATTGTGTGACATTTTGAGAAAAGAATTTTTTTTTGAAGAAGAAAGGATATTTTTTTCAAGAATTAATTTCAAGTGTTTTATCAAAATTATTTTCCATCTAATATGACATTATTTAATAGGATTATGTTTCTATCCCTATTATTACTATGGTTTTATTGATTTTATTATGGAATTCTATTTATGAAATTCATTTTTTTATATGGATTATGGTGGAATGATGTTTAAGAAACCCAATTTATTCCTTTGGTTATGTTATTATGAATGATTTATGTTTTTTTGGAACATGTGAGAATGATTTAATTATGAGATGGGTATGACCTATATCTCCCTCCAATTCATTAGGTAAAGATTTATATATCATGATATAGACATGACTGGAACAAAAAATAAATACAGTTCAGTAATACAGGGATAGAACGAGGAGTGAACTTGATTCGGTAATTGACTCTATTTGTAATGATGGTATTGGTAATGAGCCTTGACTAATATGAAATTATTTTATATTCATATTCATATTCCACAAAAATTTCATGTCTTATGTTATGAATTTTGGGATTATGTTGAAATTTTATGATTTATACCCCAACATAATATCATGATCTTTTATATACAGGATTATATTTTCAAATGTTATGTTTTTATATCCTATGATTATGATATGATTGACATATCCCCTATTTACAATTACTATGAATTTGAGCTCACCCTTTCATATATTTATTTTCCACAGGTCATAAAGAAGGGTATTAAGTAAGATATGTCAAAAAGTATTCTAGTTATGAAGAAATAAGAGGGTGATAATATAGATGTTTTATGAACCAGTTGTTTATGTTTTCTAGTTTCTAAAGAAACTATAAATATATGGTCCTATCATGGATATCAATATTTTTAATTAATATTATTCAATTTTGAAGTAATATCAATGTATGTGAAGTATGGGTCATTATATTTGGTATCAGAGATATGTTATAGTTAACCTTTAGAAGCAAGGATGAGAAAACCTTAGTAAGAACCTAAAGGATATGTTGAGGTATAGGTTATAATACTAGTGTTTTATAAATGATCATGAATATCCTAGGATATAATTCAAAGTGTCCTAAATTTAAATTTTATTCTTGATTATGTGTTTTTCCCAATATGATTAGTGTTTCTGACACTATGATTATTGGTTTTAGTCAGTGGATGTAACCCGAAAGAACCGTGTTAATGCTGAATGTGACAGGAAATGATATTATTGTCCTCCTGAGAAACTAAATATTATGGGAGCAAAAATTAAAAATCTTATAGCTATGCTCACACAACTTTCTCAAGGTATGAATCATGCTGGAATTTCAAATCAGAAAAGGAAGGAACAACATTCTATTGAGTCCTTCATGAGGCAGCATCCACCTTCTTTCAGCAGGTCTTCAAATCCATTAGTGGCTGAAAAATGGATCCATACCATTGAAAATAAAATTTCATTTATCAAATGTTCATAACATGAAAAAGACAACTTATTAGTCTATCATTTGGAAGGTGTAGATGATTAATGGTGGAACCTTATCAAGAATATGAGGCAAAGAGATAAAATTGAGTCCATATAATGGGACGAGTTCAAGAAATTATTTTTCAACAAGTAATTTCCTCATATTCTTCAAACAAATACAGAAAAGGAGTTCCTTTAAATTAAATAAAGGATGATGAATCTATTGGTACCTACAAATTTTTTTTACAAGACTTGCAAGATATGCTTATGAAATTATTATCTAACCTTAGAGTAAAATTGATCGATTCTTTTGTGGATTAAAACCAATTCTCTAAAGGGAATTATCCATAAGGTAATTTAATATATACAAGGAAATAATTCAATGTGCTCTCAAGGTTAAGATGTATATTGGAGTAACCCATCAGTCTAATGGGTTTGATAAGAAGAGAAAAATTGAATTCAAAGGAAAATCTAAAGATCACACTAAAAGGATTATTAGTTTTCCCTTATACTCAAAGTGTAGAAAGAAACATGGAAGAAATTTTCTTAAAGGGACTATTAAATTTTTTAAGTATGGAAAATAAGGTCATTAGGTAGTTGAATGATGAAGTGATGGAAAAAATGTCTAATAATGCGATTAGATAAAATGCTACCTAGAATGAACCTCATACACTTTAATTCTAAAAGGGAAAGGAAATGGGGTATTATACCAATAAATTCCCTAATACAAGGGTTATTAATAATGATTGATGTCAGTAAACTCTTAAGGTAAAAGACAAAGGAAATTCACATGAAATCACTATCGATGATGTGAAGTATGATAATGAATTGGTGAATGGTACACTTACCATCCACTCTAAAGTAGAAAATGTTTTACTTGATTCTAGATCTACCCAATATTTTTTTTCTGAATAATTTTATAAGGGTATCACTGTATTACCTCAAAAATTAGATGTTTAGTTAGCTATGACAAATCCTAATGGACCAACAATCACATCAAAAGTTTTTAATTCTTATCTGGTTTAAGTTTGTGGGAAAGTGCTTCCTATAAATATTGTGATCCTTCCTATAGTGGAATTTTATATGATTCTTGGTATGGATTGTATTTCTCTATATGGATCTCATATCAATTTCCAAGGAAGGGAAGTCACATTTCATATTCCAGATCAATATATGATCATCTATCTATGCAAGGATGAATATAACCTTCCAGTAGAAATTTCTTCCATCTAATGGGTCTTGATCCATATAAATGAAGGTTATCTATCTCAAATGGTTGGGGAGAATCTAAAAATTTTGAATACACCCATTGTATTGGAGCTTGATGATGTATTTCTGTAAGAATATCCAAGTCTTCCACTGAATCATGAAGTTGAGTTTTCAATAGAACTCATACCGAGTGCTATTCCTATTTCAAAGACACCTTATAAAATGGACCCAATTGTGTTTCAAGAATTGAAGAATAAACTCCAAGATAATCTTGAAAAGGGATTCATACACCCTAGTGCATCACCTTGTGGATCACCTGTTCTTTTTGTTAAGAAGAAATATGGATCAATGAGATTGTAAATTTATTATCAAGAACTTAAAAAGATCAATATCAAGAATAAATATCCTCTTCCCTGCATTGATAACTTATTTTACCAACTACACGGAGCTCAATACTTTTCCAACATTGATCTTTGTTTATGATATCATAAATTAAGGGTAAAGAAGGATTATATACCAAAGAAGACATTCCGTATAAGGTATGGACACTATGAATTTATAGTGATGTCTTTTGGTATTACTAATTCCCCTTATATATTCATGGATATAATGAATAGAGTCTTTAGATACTATCTTTATTAGTTTGTGGTAGTATTTATAGATGATATTCTTGTCTATTAAAAAAGAAAAGAATAACATGAAGACCACATGAGAATTATACTGAAGACCCTGAGAAAGGATAATCTTTATGAAAAATTTACCATGTGTGAATTTTGTCTTCAGTAAATTTCATTTTTGGGTCACATTATCTCAAGAGAGGGGATATATGTGGATCCAGAAAAAACATAAGTTATTAAAAGTTTCCCAAGACCAAAAATGGTAACTAAGATCCAAATTTTTCTTGGTTTAGATGGATATTATCAAAATTTTGTGAAAGATTTTCCATGATTATCTAATTCACTCACCAAGTTGACTCAGAAAGGAGTTAAGTTCATGTGGATAGAGGAATGTGAAGAGAATTTCAAAGAGCTCAAAAGAAGGTTAGCTGGTGCACCAGTGCTCAAATTTCCTTGTACTGGAGAAATGATTGTGATTTATAGTGATATTTCCAAGAAGGGGGTGGGGTGTTTTCTCATAAAAAATGATATGGTGATAGCTTATGCCTTGTGACAATTGAAAATATTTTAGAAAAATTATCCAACTCGTGATTTGGAGTTAGCGGCAGTAATTTATGCATTAAAAATATGGAGGCATTATCTTTACGATGAAAGGTGTGATATTTATACTAATAATAAGAGTTTAAAGTATATTTTCACACAAAAGGAGTTAAATATGCGCCAAAGAAGGTGGTTGGAGTTGATTAATGATTATGAATGCTCAATATATTACCACCCTAGGAAATTAAACAAGGTGAAAAATACTTTGAGTTGAAAGGACCATGCTAGCCTATCCATGATGAAGATAAAAAAAGATCCAATATTTATGGATTCTAAAAGGATGGATCTTGAAATTTAAAGGAAGGATATAAATCTTGTCTTTATCAAATGAATGTTCAACCATTTATACAAGTAAAGATTAAGGAGGAAAAAAGGAAGATATAGAGATACAAAAGAAGGTGAGAAATGTTCCTGAATTCCAACTTGATTGTGATAGAATAATAAGGTTCATGAATCACCTTAATACTCCTCCAATACTAGAATTAAAGAAGGAGATATTGGATGAGGCTCATAGTTCTTCATTCTCTATACACCTTGGAAGTTCAAAGATATAAAAGGACCAGAAAGAGTATTTATGGTGGGATGGACTGAAAAGAGATATTGCTAATTATGTCTCTTGGTGCTTGGTTTGTCAGAAAGTTAAGGTTGAGAGACAGAAGTCTAAGGGGATGTTACAACCATTACCTATACCAGAATGGAAATGGGAAAACATGACTATGGACTTTGCCTTCAGACTTCCCAAAACATCTAAAGACCATAATCATATATGTTTTATAGTTGATCGCCTTATGAATTAGGCACACTTAATTTATATTAGAGATGATTTTTCTATTGATTAGCTTACCAGGATATATGTAAATAAATTGGTAAGATTGCATGGAGTACCACTTTCAATTATATCTGATCAGGATCCAAGGTTTAGCTCGAAGTTTTCCCAAAGTCTTCAGTAGGATTTGGATAGAGATTTATGATTAAACACTGCTTATCATCCTCAGATAGATGTTCAGTCTGAGAGGAAAATTCAAACTCAAGAAGAAATTTTGAGAGCTTGCTCTATGAATTTCAAAGGTGGTTGAGATCAACACCTACATTCGGTTAAATTTTCTTATAAAATAGCTTCCAGTATAGTATTCAGTTGGATACCTAGGAATTACTCTATGGAAATAAGTGTAGAACTCCAACTTTCTGGGATAAAGTTGGGGAAAGAAAGCTATTAGGACCTGATCTTGTTGATGAAATAATAGTAAAGGTCAGATCTATTCAACAACTCATAAGAGCACTTTAGAGTTGAAAAAAAAATTTATGATGAAAAATAAAGAAAAGACCTCGAGTTTGAAGTGGGTGATAAGGTGTTTCTATGAATATCTCCTTGGAAGAGAGTAATGAGATTTGGAAAGAGGGAAAAGATAAGCCCTAGGTATATTGGTCCTTTTGAAATTCTGGATCATGTTGGGAATGTAGGTTACTGATTGGTGCTTCCACTGAATCTATCTCAAGTTAATGATGTGTTCCATATATATCTCAGGAGAAAGTACATAACTGATCCTTCACATGTACTAAAATCAAAATTCATACTGTTGTAACAAGATCTCTCTTATGAAGAACAATCGATAGAGATTCCAGATCGTAGTGAGAAAGTTCTACGAATCAAGACCACTTTTTTGGTTAAAGTTTTATGGTGGAACCAAAAATTTGAGGAAGCTACGTGGGAAATTTTTGATATGATTAGGGAGATACATCCTAATATTTTTGTATCCATGTGATTAATTTATAGGGAAAAAGTCAATTTAAGGGGGGTAGAATGTGACACCCATATGTTTTTATGAAATATTTTCTCAAAATAATTTTAATTATTCAATAGATTACATTGCATGACATCATGAGTTTAAACAAACCATGAGATTAAATTAGTATAAAATGACTATTTTAACCTAGCCATTATGTTAGTGGGAATAAATATAACTAACTTATGAAAATTCATGGTGAAGTCTTTCGCTACCAATTATTTATGAAAAATATAAATCAATTAAATATTTGTATGTGTGAATTATAATTAGTAAATGAAATTAATTAAATATATCTGTTATATACTTAATAATTTTTTTTATATTCATCCAATAGATATTTTTTTATAAGGTATTAATAAACCCTATTTGATGTATAGAAACCTATATTTTTCAAAAGGGTAATTTTCCGCCTTTTAACGGAGAACTCATTTTAAATTAATATTTTGACACATTAATAATTTTTATATGACATCATAAATATTTTATTTGTAAGAAAGATATAAAAATTTACTTTTAATGAAATTTTAGTATTTTTCTAATAACATTCAAATTTTGATGAATAGTAAAAAATATAATAAATTTTAATAATAAACTACTTTTTTTCATCGAAAAAATTTATATGCTTAAATTATAACATTAAATGATTTTAAAGTATAAATAGAACAAATTTTTACAATTAAATATAATTTATGTAATTAGTATTAATTTTTCATTGAATTTAGAAGTAAAAACAATTCAATCTTTTGTAATGTTTTAACTTTTAAAACCCGTTCTCTCTTTTTGAAAATGAGAATAATTTTAAATTAATTACTACAACTTCTATGTTTTAAATTTTGAAAAATATATTAAATATTTTTAATCAGTAGTTCCAAATTATGTAAATAGATTTTATTTTTTATTTTTGGGCATTAGGAATATTAACTTCGGTAATTTTTATTAATACGGTAAAAGGGTAAATTGGGTAATTAAGGGTAATAATAATGTAATAAAATTACCCTAAAAGTTTTATTAATATTATTGTATGAGTGTTATTAGACATAAATCATCCTTGTGTTGAAATGGTATCTATTTAAATCCATTTTGACGAGATTAGAACTTTTAATTTATTTTATTTAAAGAAAAATTAAATATGTCTCACTCAAATTTTAATAACTAAATAATTTTTTATATAAGGTTATATAGAAGATAAATTCAACTATAAATACTAATTTAAAATATAAAATATTTTTATTTATCAGGGTGATTTATTTTTAATTTTTAGGAAATAAATAATTACCTTAATAACTTATACATTAATGATGTAGAAATTATTTAATTGAGGAAAATTCAATAATATATTTTTTATTAAAATAATAATACCCATTAAAAGACCCAAAAACTTGACCAAATCTTATTGGATGAGTATATACCGACCATAATCATCCAAGGGTCGAGTTATTTACCATTTGGAGCCCTATAAAGGGATTATGATACTTATATTATTTTATTTAAAGTGGTGTTAAAGTTGTGACATTCATAATTTAACAAGTATAACATTTTAAATATTGGATTTTACAGAAGATAAATTCAACTAAAAATATTTTTCTTAAATATAATAGATTTATCTTCATCATATTTTTTTTATTTTTTTATTTTTATTCAACAAATATGTATATTAAATAATTACACAGAATCGATGTAGTGATTATTTTATTAATTGATATAACAAATAAATGTTATTAAAAATATTAAAGTAACTATAATTTGGGATAATTAATATGTAAAATAAAATTTTTAGATTAAATTTACCTCTTTTTAATATAATAAAATATTTGGTTTGAAGTTAACTTGTTATATTAATATTTTTAGAAATCAATGAATGAATAGTGTCAAAATTGACACTATTGATTTCTTATCAAAATAATATTTTATTAAATTATTTAAAAATAATAAAACATTTAAAAAAAATATAATAATTATTATATGTTATAAAATGTTCTAATTTATTTATTTATGTTATATTTTATATCAAATAATTAAATATTTCACCATTTTAATATTGAATTATTTGTTACCCTAGTTAAATATTAAATAAGATAACTAAATGTTAATTAAAATATCAAGGTTTAAATTGACATAGAACTTGTCAAAAATTTATTTTTTGATGATATTACAACCCTATGCCATCTCATATTTTAAATTGAGACGTTTTGGATGATTTTTGGGTAGGGTTTGATTTTATTATAAATTATTATTTATTGAGTTTCCAAAAGTGCCCCTCACCTCAGTTATAAAAGGGAACATCCTCCCTCACCTATTCACTCCACTTTTATCCTTAAAGCTTATCCATACCCTAAAATTTTCCATTATAAAATTCACTATTCACATTCTATAGGTACTTGTCTTCTTAAAAGACCAACTCTAGTGCTCTAAGAGGAGATCTATAGGAAGCACGTCTAAGAAGAGGTAATCTTCTCTACCAATTATTTCAAAATTATTTCTTCTTCTACTTCCTATTCATGAGTTGTTTCATTATAAAGTAATAAATATAGTATAATTTATATACTAATTTGTTATTATGTTTATTAAACAACCATATTTTATATTCTATCCATCTTATGAAAAATGAAATCACCACACGTGTGTTAATACGACTTACCGTCTCCACACCGTGGTGTAATCAGTTTTTTTCACCACCTCCTTACTTAGATGGGTATAATGATGAACGTAATAAATATATATGATTATTATAAAATTATATTGATTATGAAATATTATACACTATCCACATCAATACCATTCAATAATTATGGGAATGATATCGTCGCTCGTGCGTACGTATGGCTTACCGTCTCTACGATGCAATGTGATTCACTCTACATAATATTCATTAAAGCATGATTATATAAATGTATATAATTAAATAATATGGTATATATTATGTTAATATAATATTTTAATGATATAACTATGACCTAATAATTAAAATAGAAATTTATTCGGCAGAACATTCATAAGAACATAAAATAGTTAATATTCGAATAATGAGTAATAATGAAATGTTATTAACAAACAGATTATAATATGATCATATGTGATAACATAAAAATTAATATGATTCTATAATAAGTAAATAAAATTATTCAAATCATTATATAGTTGGTTCATATACACACAAAGGAAATCAAACCTAAGGTAAGGGATAATTTTTCAATCTCATTATTATCTGAGACTATTTATTCGTAAGTATTTACTAGGGTATATTTATCATCCAAATACATGTTCCCTAAAAATGTAATAATATTTATATTCTTATATAATTTTTTAAATTAACATTTACCCATTAGTGATTTTTTAATAAATGGTATGAAAATAATCTTTTATCGTTATTCGATACAAGGTACTTTTTGACTTTTACAGCAAAAGTACAAGGAGAATGTTTTTTAACTTATATGACATGAATGTATTTTTATGTCTTCATAATGCCTTATTTCCATGAATATTCCTCTAAAAAATTTCAAGTTTATTTTAAAATAAATTATTTTCCTTTAAAATTGCTTCACATTTTGAAAAAAGAAAACATTTTTGAAGAAGAAATGACATTTTCCTCAAGAATTAATATCAAGTGTTTTATCAAAATTATTTTCCATCTAAGATGACATTATTTAATAGGGTTATGTTCCTATACACATTATTACTATGGTTTTATTATGTTTATTATGGAATTATATTTATGAAATCTATTTGTTTTATATAGATTATGATAAAATGATGTTTAAGAAACCCATTTTATTCCTTGGGTTATGCTATGATGAATGATTTATGATTTTGTGGAACATATAAGAATAATTTCATTATGAGATGGGTGTGAGATATATCTCTATAAAATTCATTGGGTAAATATTTATATATCATTATATTGACATGAGTGGAATGACAAGTAAATTTGATTCAGTAATACAGGGCTGGAATGAGGATTGAACTCAGTTCAGTAATGGAATTTGTCCACTATGATGGTATGGGAAATGATCCTTGACTAATATGAAATTATTTTCTATGATTTTTGGTATGCCCCAAAATTTCATGTCTTAGGTTATGACTTTTAGGATTATGTTGAACTTTTATGATTTATCCCATGACATGATATCATGATCTTTTATATGCAATATTTGAATTTAAAATGTTATGTTTTTATATCCAATGATTATGATATGGTTGATATATACCCTCTTTACCCTTAATGCTCATTTTAGCTCACCCTTTCATATATTTCTTTTCCCCAGGTAATGAAGAAGGGTATTAAGTAATATATGTCAAAAATGAGTCTAGTTATGAAGAAATAAGCAGGAGACAATGTAGATGTTTTATGAACCAGTTGTTTATGTTTCCCAATTTTTAAAGACACTATAACTATGTGGTCCTATTGTGGATTTATTATATTTTTAATGAATATTTTTCAATTTTGAATTAATATCAATGTATGTAAATTATGTGTCATTATAATTTGGGTACTCAATAATTTTCGAGGAGAATGAATAGACTAAGACCACTTCTATTGATCAATATTTATTTATAAGATAATAAATATTATTTATCATTGCATGCATTGGAGGGAATAAAATAATAATAATAATAATAATAATAATAATAATATGTGGCATGGGGTTTATTAAATATTAATATATTATTTAAGGGCTGAAATGAAATTAAATAATATTTTAACCTAAACCCTTGCCCTATAAATAGATTATTATGTCTATTATGAAGGGTGTGAGACACTAAATAAGAAATTAATAATAAAGAATCATTACACACAACATAATTTTCTCTCTACCTCTCTCCCTCTCTTGAATTATTCCTCTCTTCCTCTCAATACTAAGAAAAACTCTTTTAAGCCTAAAGAATCTTGAAGCAGTCAAGATGAACAACGCAAGTTAATTGATTCACCATGTTAGCACCCAGAAATAAATTGGAGTTACTCATAGATAAAAGGAGAGTATGTGGATAAATGATAAAGAGAATATACACATGAACCCTTACAATGCAATAAAGGTAATCCAAAAGGGTTTTTAGAAGATCAACATCATTAATAAAGAAAGGATCCTAAGTAGAGGTAATCAGTTATTTTTGATCTAAATTAATTAATTATAAATTTAACATTAAAGATCATCTCTCGGGATTTCAGGTCATTTTATTTAAAATTAATTTTAAAAATATCACCCACCACTGGTGCTTTTTTTGGACTCAGAACCTCCAAGTGGTATCAAAGTAGTCACATTTCATATTTATAAATATTTATTTGATTGTTTATCAATGAAAAATATTCTTTATATTTTTATTTAATATCATTCATTCTTTAATATGATTTTAATTAACATGTTATCGATATATTAATCATGTTTTTTTAGTGATTCATTTTTTTAGAGGTCTAAGAACATGTAAAGAGTAATTATAGATGCCATTACAAAGTGCCAAGGGATCTGACTGGATAGCATGGGACTACATGATGTGTAGCCGGAGAAAACGCCATATACCAAAGTTCCCTACACCTGGCTGTGTCATGGGATACATGACACATTAACCAGTTAATTACACATGTGCATTAATTATACACCATGTGTAGACTAGGTCAACCTGGCACAAGATATGTTGGATTACATAGTGTGTAGTGGGTGTACCAATTGTGTAGTCTACATGGGTTAGCGGTGAAATTATCACAATATGTATGGTCATTATACACAGTCAAACCATGTGAGACTGATAAGTTGGAGCATTAATGATATACACAACTTGTATATGGTGTACAAAAAATGTAGTTCATCATTTCCCATGTTATAAATACACACCAAAACATTCGATAAAAAAATTGAAAACATGATATAAGAGATACACGACATGTAGCTATATTGTACATGTCATGTAGTCTTTCATATGAGAACACGTCGAGTACTTTGGCGGGTTGCATGGGTACATTAAATTTGGAGCACACAACATGTATTTGGCCTGTACATGCCATGTAATACACTGAGATACACACCAAAGACCCAGACATGTATCCCTAGAACACAGAAAATAGAAAACACAATTTTTAACTGGTTAGTACATGTCATGTAGTCTAGAAGAGGTACACACCGAAGCCCCAGGCATGTACCCTGGATACACGAAAACCAAGATACATGACATGTAGCAGGTAAGTACATGCTGTGTAGTCTCCCAATTAATGGAATAATTAAATTACATTAAATTTACAATATCAAAATTAAAACCATATTTTATTAATTGAAACCTGTTGTATTTGATAATTTAATAATGGGTTTAAATAATTTTAAATGACCAATTAATTTATTGCAATAAATATATAATAATTGGTTTTTCATTTTATTTTCCATGAATTCCATTAATTATGGGTATCTATAAGTAAATTTTGATTGTCATTAATATGAAATGGAATTAATTAATTAATTAATGAAATCATGTTTATCTTAATAATAAAAAACGAATAATAACTAAATGTTAGCAAGTTACTTTTGAGACTTTATTACATGTTTGAATGATCACGAGCTTGACCAAGACCTATGTATGTGTTGGAATTTATTTAATTTAATTTATTGCATGGATTTTCAATTATTGATCATTAAATTAAATTTATGGCTTGCAAGTCATCCCTCTTTCCTTTATTATGTAGGACATGCATGTCCAAGGTTATTTATGTAATCCAGTTTAACCAATCCTTTGGTTCCCCTCACCTACGTGTGAGTTATAAATTCTTGTAATTAAAGGAGTATCCCAAGGCACATAGAAGAGGTTCAAGATGAAACCATAATGATTCCAACTTAGGTGATACATAGGTGGATAGGTAAAATGCTGCAACTAATTCTATGACCGACAAAAGGATTTATTCCACTAGATCATAGTTTGATTTATTATATGCTCAATAAATCAACCGTTTAGATAATATCAGGATCAGGTTATTTATTTATATATTTATTTCTGTCTATGAATTATTTATTTTATGGTTTCAAGACCATGATCACATAAAAAAATGAATTAATGTGTAAAGTTGTAATTTAAACAAATGGATTATCCGTAAATGTTTTATCCAACATGGTTAATTAACTAAGTAAAATCCACTTAATATTAACAACACATTTAAAGGATAAAACAAAATTCATAATAAATTAAAATCACTCAACTAGATATTAAGCCTTCCATTACTTGATTGGGAATGTAACCATATAACTAAGTGTTTACATGGCCAAAGTATGGAAACTTACTTTTATCAGGGAGTTATTTTGATAGTTTTGGTTGAATTGACCAAAATTGTATTAAATTTAATGGACAAAGTCTATTAAATACAAATTTGGTGGAAGCTATTGAGGAAATACAAGTTAGGATTTCAGGATTGGGGAGTCTACTCAATAGATCAAGGAGATGCAATCCAAAATCTAGAAAGACTGATTATCTAAAAACCTTCTAACGCTTTTCATGGACAATGTTTTGATCATAAAGAAGGAAAATATGGAACATTTCCACTAGAATTTCCAAGAAAATTTAAATTTTGAGTTCAATGGTGAGGGTTATTGGGACTTGATAAAATAGTGGGATATTTAATAAAGAATCAATTATTATTATTTCCCACATAATTTTTAATCAAGAAAAGTACTAATAATATGCTCTTTTATAATTTTAGAAAGTGGAAAGTTTTTCATCCACACTATATGTATGATCTACATTGGATAAAGACTATCTCCTCATTGGAAGTAACTTCCAAGAGTGATTCAGATGACTTCAGGTTATGTTGCACCATGAATATAAATATTACGTGTTATAATCCTCATTACCCAACCTACTTTCCAAGGAGGTGAGTGATAAAGAGTTCCTAGTATATTAAAAACATAAAAAATGATGTGGTCGATGTTCAATGTTTGATGTTATCATCTATGTCCAATGAACTCATGAATATTTATGAAAACAACTAATCTTATAACATGTTCAAGTATCTCCATGGTCTATATTAGGATAGAGATAGATAGGAGTAGTTTAAGACCTCCAAGGCTCTTTTTCAGAGAAATTTGGATAGGTCACCCTAAATGGGCCTCATATAGTTAAGTTCATTAGATACATTGATTATATAGAGGTTCTAGGGTTTAAAACCCCTAAAGAACTGGGCATTGATATCATTCTTTCATCACTCCCTTATATATTATCAAGATTTGCTATAAATTTTAATATAAAAAACATAGAGAAGTATCTCCTAGATCTGATTAATCCTCTTCGCTAATTAGATAAGTAAGAAAATCATGAATATCCTTCCATCCTTATGGTGAGCTAAACGATGGGTCAAGCAAAGATCTCTAAGCCCAAATATTCTTCACACCCTTCTAATAAAAGGAATATTAAGAGAAAATCAAGGGAATAAGATGTTGTTTGTTTTTCATGTGGTAAGAAGGGACACTAGAAAAAAACTTCACCCATTCAAAGAAGAAAGGGGAAGATTCAAGTTCATTTGTTATCAAGTAAAATTTATTTATTCTTATAAATTGGGTATTAGATATGGTTTGTGGTGCTCACATATGTATTAAAATATATTAACCAAGTAGATTCAGAAATATTGACCAAGGAGAGGTAGATCTATGAGAAACCAATAGATCTAAACTCAATACTGTTATTATCAGGGACTACCACCCCATGTTTCCAACTAGAATGATCTTGGTTTTGAAATATTGTTATTATGTTTCCTCCATTTACAAAAACATTATTTCTATATCCAACCTTGATGAGAATGGATTTATTTTCAAGTTCAAGAATAAATTTTTCTTATTTTATAAAGATTTTTTTTATTGTTTGAAACATTTAAATAATGGACTTTATGTGTTGGATTACATAAACCAAGTAATGATAATCAACAATGAAACTACTTCACATGACTCACACCACACCCAACTTTGGCATCATCAGCTAGGTCATATAAATGAAAAGTGCTTCATTAAATTATACCAATTTGGATATTTAGATTCTTTTCAAC
This sequence comes from Viscum album, assembly GCA_963277665.1. Lineage (NCBI taxonomy): Eukaryota > Viridiplantae > Streptophyta > Magnoliopsida > Santalales > Viscaceae > Viscum > Viscum album. The sequence continues at coordinate 748,246,108 of OY728132.1, read as the reverse complement.
TAAAGAAACTTTGTATATGTCACACATGTTTAAAAGTTAAAATTACCAAATACCCATTTATTGGAAAAGGTGAAAGGACAAAGAGATTCTTGAATTAGTTCATACCGATGTGTGTGGAAATTTTACTATTGAAGCAAGAGGTGGTTAATCATACTTCACAACTTTTATTGGTGATTTTAATAGATATGGATATATCTACTTGATGAGGTATAAGTTGTATTCCATTGAAAAATGTAAGGAATACAATAATTATGTTGAGAAATATTTTGGCAAGAAGATTATGAAAATTCTCTTAGACTGTGGTGGATAATATCTTGATCAAGACTCCATTGATTATTTATGAGAGTTTGAGATTCTATCTCAAATCAATCCTCCTTATACACCTTAGTGGAATGGTGTAAGAGAAATGAGGAACCACACCACATTATACATGGTGAGATCAATAATGAGTCCTGAGAAACTTTCATTCTTCTTTTGGGGATACACATTACAAACAATAGTATACATACTAAACTGAGTGACAACTAAAGCTATAGATGATATACCATACCAATTATTGAATGGAAGGAAACCAATATTTTCATACTTACATGTTTGGGTTGTGAAGTATTTGTTAAGGCCTCTTCAGGTAACAAACTTTCACCCTAAGGTATATAGTGTATCTTTATAGGAAATCTCAAAGAAACAAAGGGATACTTCATATACAATCCTTTAGTAAAAAAGGTTTTGGTTCATATAAATCCCACATTTCTTGAGAAGGATATTATCTCTAAAATATATAATGGAAGAAAGATGGAATTAGATGAATTCTAGGCTCAAGATACACAATATTTGGTATAGGAATAGATTCTATAAAGCCCCATGGAAGACGAAGCTATTCTAGAGACACATGTAATGTGTTGGTGTACAAGAGAGGTTATATAACTGGAACATTATGGTTTTCAAGTCACTAAGGAAGGTGACTCAATATTCGTTGATAATAATGATCTTATAACCTCTAAGGAAGAAATAAGTGGTACATATATTTCCAATTGGAAAGAATCCATGAATTCTAAAATGGATTCCAGGTACCAAAACAAAGTCTAGATTTTGGTAGATCCTCTAGTATATGTATATACCATTGGTTATAAATAGGTATTCAAGAAGAAATTTGACATGGAAGTACAAGTAAGTACCTATAAGATAAGATTGGTAATAAAAAGTTCTACACAACATCAAGACATTGACTATGATTAAACCTTTTTACCAGTTGCAATACTAAAATCCATCAACATTCTTCTATCCATTGCAACCTTCCATGACTATGAGATTTAAAAAATGGATGTAAAAATGTCCTTAATTAATGATAACCTTTAGGAAGATTTATATATGACACAAACCAAAGAGTTTGTGACTATAAAATATTCCATTAAAATATGACAATTATAAATATCCATTTATATATTAAATCAAGAATATAGGTCATGGAACATTTGGTTTGATTAAGCCATTACAAAATTCGGTTTCATAAATAATGAATCTGAGCCCTGTGTATATAAAAAATTTTGTGGGAGTGCAGTTATTTTCTTAATAGTATATGTTGATAACATATTACTTATTAGAAATGAGATTCTAGTATTATAGTATATTAAGGAATAGTTGAACAAATGATTCTACATGAAGGGAATAAGCGAGGAAGCATATAATATTTGGATTAAAATTCATCATGATAGATCCAAGAGACTGCTTAGACTAATTCAAAGTATATATATTGACAAGATACTAAAGAGGTTTAGTATGGAACAATCCAAGAGGGGAATGTTTCCAGTGTCACATGACATTCATCTTTCTAGGAAAATGTTTCCTTAGACACATGAGGAAAGAAAAATAATGGAAAGGGTTACATACATGTTAGTGACTGGGTCATTAATGTATTATATATTTTTCACTGTGATAGATGTCTCTTACACATTAAGTATGGTAAGAAGATATGAGGAAGACTCAGGTGACCACCATTGGATGGAAGTCAAGAATATCCTTAAGTACCTGATTCATAATTAGGATATGTTCCTTGTATGTGGAGGAGATGAAGAACTAGTTATTAGAGTATATACAGATTCTAGTTTCCAATATATCTTCACTTTGAATAGAGGTGTTGCGAGTTGGAATAGCTCAAAATAGGCTGTGGTTGTAGATTCTACAATAGAGTCTAAGTGTATTGTAGTTTTTGAGGTAGATAAAGAAGTATTAAGGATACACCACTTCTTCCAAGATCTTAATGTTGTACCTAGAAATAAATATCATATAACACTCTATTGTGATAATATTATAGTGATGGATCTTACAAAAGAGCCAAGGCCACATCAGTGGATGAAGTACATACTTTGGAAATATCATATCTTGAGATATTCTTCTCATATATGTGAGGTTGAAATGAATAGTATTTCCATGGAATAAAATGTGGTGGACCCCTTGACTAAATCCTTAACTCGGTAGAAATATTCTTATCATGTAAGGTCTAGCGGACTGAATGTCATAGGAAGATCTCTGTAGTACAAGTGAGATTTTGTTGGAGTTGGTGTCCTAAGATAAAATATTTTTACTTTGATTACATGTATATTAGATGAATTTAATATTAATAAAATGTATTATTAAATATTGTCCATTAATATATATGGATATGATGTAATAATATCCTAGACTATTCATCGCATTAAAATATTGGCCATAGCAGTTCCTCGCTATGATGAAAAACATGAAGTGTTATGATGATATTCTCAAATATAGTTCTTCATTAGAATAAAATAATATAAAATTTCAAGTTTGATTACTAATAAGTGGTTGAGGATTCTTCTCATGAAGTTTTCACTTTCTAATCTCTAAGATGGAATATTATGAAAAAATAACCATCAGTAGAAATTTTGTATGTCTTATTGACATCAGATATTCCAATATGTGAGAGTGTGTAATGGTCCTTAATCTTTAAGATTATCATTAATGCATGTAATGACTCATACATTTATATTTTTTGATGAAAACTATGATACCATATGTTCACGGTGAGGTAGGGAATGTTTGGTCTGTCACAATTGACATGTTATTAATGGATAAGTTGTGGAAGGATTTATCCATTCTATCTTTATAGAAGTTGATGTATCATACCTTTTATTAGAATAAAAACATCACATTAAATTCCATGTCCATGGTGTAATGATGTGTTTATTTCAAATAGTTAATGAAATACATATCAATCATATGGCTTGATGACACAAATGTTCAACCTGCTTAATGAGATATCATGATAAAGATATTATATTATACAATGAGTGTTCATATATAGTTATCTTCATTGAAAAATTAATTTATTTATCTTGGGATCCTTGACCAATTTCTAGATAGTAATCTTGGACTTTAGGAAATCCCACATAATTCTTATGATAAATAATCCTAGAGGGCCACACACTAAGTGTTTCCATTGATATCTATTAAATTTTATTTTAATTTAATTAATAGAATAAATATTATTCTCAAGACCGATGAATAATTTTATTAATGTTTTTATCTATCACAAAAATTTATTGATGAATAAAATATCTAAATTAAATATTTATTTAGTCACTCAATAAATTATGAGGATGCTGAATGTACCAAGACTGAGTATGTTGATAAATATTTATTTAGAAGTTGGTAAATATTATTTATCATTTTTCACATTGGTGCGCATCACAAAATAATAATAATAATAATAATAATAATAATAATAATAATAATATGTGGAATGGGGTTTATTAAAAATTAATATATTATATAAGGGCTTAAATACAATTAAATAATATTTTAACCCGAACCCTATCCCTATAAATAGATAGTTATGTCTATTATGTAGGGTGTGAGTCACTTAATCAAAAATTGAGAATAGAGAATCACTGTACATAATAGACTTCTCTCTCTCTCTCTATCTCTCTCTCTATCTTGAATACCTACTCTCTTACTCTTAAGAATGAGATGAACTCCTTCAAGCCTGAAGGATATTGAAACAATCAAGACGAACAAATCAAAGTAATTGAATCTACATGCTAACACCCAGAAATCAAGTGACATTTCTCGGAGATCAAATGAGAACACGTGGATCACCTCTAGAGGGATTATACAATGGAATACTTAAAATGAAATGAAGGTAATACAAAATGGTTTTTGGAAATCAACATCATCAATGAAGAAAGCATCCTAAGATGAGGTAATCATTTCCTTTATATCTAAATAAATTAATTATAAATTTAATGTGCAAGATCCTCTCTTGGGGTTCTATGACATTTTATTTAATTTTTTTTAAATATATCACCCACCATCGGTGCTTCCTCTGTGCCCGAGACCTACAGTTTTAAGTGGGTAAATTTTATTATTTTACCACCTTAGGGCCCACAAAATTTATCAGGTTCAGCTGATTTTCCACATTTATTTTTATATTCCACTTTCTACAATAGACATTTAATACATTGCAATAACAAAATAAATTAAAGATACACTCGATTTAAATGAAATATTTAGTGAAATTTCATTAATGTGTTCAAATAACATTGTTTATTGTGATAGAAAATTTGTAGCTATTTTTTATAAGAATCATATTTTTCATGGTAGGTATAAATATATTGAAATGAAATTTCATTTTGTTAGATAGATAATTGAATCTATTGAGGTGTGTGTCAATAAGATAAAAATATTTCATGATTTTTTTGAATGTGAGACTAGTGCAGTTACCTAGTTTTCTATAAACATAACACGAGTTATTGCTTCATGCATATTTTTTTACAAGGTGGATATTGTTGAACTCATTTGTGAATATGGTTTCTAAAAAAATTTAATTTATAAATATTTTTCATGTATTATTACCTTTTTTTTAGTATTTATTTTGCTAGAACATTTTTAAAGATCCATACTTATTCCATTCATTCTGGTCATGTTTTTTGATTAGTTGTGACATTTATCAGGGTCGTGTTATCTAATCCATATTTTTTTTGTAGTTATAATGTTAACCATTCAATATATTTTCCATAGATTATTTTTTATCTTTGGATTTATTATTTATTTATATTTTTTCTTACTCTCACATTTTTCATTTGATCTTGATCATTTTTTCTATATTAGTAATTATTATCTATGTGGGAAGCTCTTTATCACCTACTAATTATGCGACCAATCACTTTTCATTTATCCTTTTAATCTCTTTAGGGATTCAAAAATTCATATTTACCATTAATTAAACTACTTGGATAATTTTTAATTGCATCTTTGGTTGAAGGATTTGAATTATAAGTGTATAAAAGAAAATTCATGTATGATAATATTTGATTAATACTTTAAATATATTTTAGAAACATTATTTTAAGACTAATTTTCTCTCACTATTTTAATTATGATAATTATATTATGTTTATCATTGTAAATCCACCCAATTTTTACAGTGTAGTGATGGAATGTTGCATGAATCCTTTATTTAAACAACCCATTGTATTTTTTGTGTCATTTGTTAGTTTTTTTGGATATTAAATTTATTTTTCATCAATGAATAAAGTAACCTCTTCTATAGGTCATTTTTATTTTTGATGTATGAATGTTTTTAAAAACCATATTGAACTAATGGATATGGTTGGTTTCTATTTTATTTAAGCATTACAATTTAAAAACTATGAATAATGAATTATCCTTACCATGTGATCCCTTTATCATTATATAAGGTCGATTACATCCACTACTACAGAACACAATGTAAGAAAAGAAAACCATAGTAAACATGCAGGTTCAAGCACTTAACCCCGTGACCTTCCCCTCACTCTCTAAACCTAAACCACCCTACGACCAATAATGGGGCTCTAATTTTCATTATCATCAGTTGAAGCATGTTTATCTCTATCCATAAATAATGATATTGTAAATATCCATTATGGTGTAATATTTAACTGATAAAATTCTATAGGATATCCTCATAAATATTACAGTGTGGTCACAATTTGATACTTTTTATAGCTTCAAGACACAACCAAAAATATCTTTAACACTTTTTATTAGCCTAAAACCTTTATAATACATCCTTAAACATTTATATAAACCAATTAAAGTCAAAAAAAGTTTTCTTGAGCACATTATTCTTTTCTCCAACTCTAACACCTTCAAATATGATAAGACACAGTATTAAATAAGAAAGAGAATAAAAAAGATAATATTAATCAATTGAATAAGTGAAAAAGGTTGAATCAATATATTTTTAAATACATGAACTCCCCAAACCTATGTATTTATATCTTTATCTCCCCATTCATAGTATCTACAAATATTAATGTAACAACCCAAATTTTTCATCTTTAATTAAATACTTTGTTTGATGGATTTTTCTAGATACAACAACAAAACCAAAAAAATATAGACCATTATAAGGTATCTGTAAAATTAGAATGTATAAACAATAATAAAAAAATTATGAAATATATATATAAATAATTATATATTTATAAAAACAAAAAAATATACTTTAAATATCAACCAAATTTGTATAACTAATAAACTAATAAGATATTTTATTATAATAAAAATGTATTTTATAAATGGAATATTTTTCATGTTTTATGTATTTATGATTATAATGCATTTTAAAAGAATAGTTAATATGCAAAAAAATGATTTATTTTAAAAAGATTATTTGCATGATATTTTATGATTTTATTTTAATGTTATGTTTAGAAATTTTAGGAGGTGAATTTGAAAAAATTAACATAATATTTTTATTTATCATAGTCATATTATCTTAAGATGAATTTTTGATATTTTTTTGGAAATAATTATTTTTAGACGAATAGTGAAAATACCAATTTTATTAATTCCACCACTTTTATGAAACTATTTTATTATATGAACACATTGAAAGTTTTTGAAACTATTTAATATTAAATTATATATTATAAATTATAATAAATAATTTTAAAATACAATTTTTAATTTATAAACTCACACTCAACATTTTGAATATTTATATAGAGTTTTAAGGAAAATTGTTTTTCGACTATTTTGCTTAATTAATTATAACATAATGCAATAAATTATTTGATTTATTTATTTTTAAATAATAACTATTTTAATTATAATAATTATTATAAATTCATTTAAATCAATTACCTTAATAATTCTACCCTAATCATATTTTTTTGATTAAAAATAAAATTTTTCAAATAATATGTTTTTTGTGAGTTCATGTAAAAATTTATTTTCCATACACATTTATTTTTTGTTTGATAAATTTTATTTAATATTTATAATTATTGGCTCCAAATTATCTAATAATTATCATTTTATTTTTAGTCTTAAAGGATAAATTATGTAGGTAAAAACTAGTTACCGCGATGAAAATTAAAATGGTAAAAGTGAATAAACTTAGAGTTATAGAAAATAAAATGTCTAAAAAGTATTTATTTTTTAATTTTTGAGGTTTTTATCAAACTTATATTTCCTATAACTTGTTATTTATCATTTTTTATTCATTTTCTTGATAGTGACTTCCTATTATTGAATAGTTTTTATTATTTAAAAAAATGTCACTCTTTTTCACTTATAAAAGGGTCACTCCTCTATTCGCTTAAGATCACTAAAAACACAAATTTCAGTCCATAATATAAAGAAAACTCTTATATAAAATTTTATACATCTTAAAGATGTGTTTTTATTCTAAAAATACTACCCCTCAAAGTTTTAATCCCCTTCACAAAGGCAATAATTCAAGAAGTGATGTATAAATTCTTAAACCTCTCTTTCTTTTTCTATTTCTTTATACACTTTTATTCTTCCTAAAATTTAATTTCACCATATTAAAATGATAAAATAATTATAATTATTATACTGATATGTTATTATAATGATGTTACAAGAATTAATCACCCTCCCTTATTCCATAAGAAAAATGAAAATGTGAATCATGTGCTGTGCAGATTACCACCTCCATGAATAAAAATGTTTTGTTTTCCCTTCACTTAAAAAAGTGGATGGTTTAAGTTCAAATTTTTTAAGTATATATTATATTTATAAATAATATATTTTATTAATATGGTTATTTTTTTATTAATACAAAAATTAGCGATCCTTATAAGGTAATCCATTGATATCAGTAAAAAAACATGAAACTAGTTCTTCACTATTTTTGTTTTCAAGAAACGTTACTAAAAAACCCATGTAATGGAATTGTTAAATTATAAAAATTTATAAAAAATCAATTATAGAAACTTTAATGGTTTTTAAATGATTATATTTTGGTGAAAAATTAAGATAAACACCACTTTTATGAACCTAGTTCAAAACAATTAAGATTATTAACACCTCATATTGAAAAGAGATTACAAAAATATAATAAATGAATAGAATTGTTATTAATAAAGAATATAGATATAATTATAGAAAAACAAGGTTCTTAAATAATTAATTAAGAATATTATATTTATGATACATGAGGTTATAGTATTCTGTGGAAATCAAGGGTAAAGATAAGAGACTTGGTAACTCAAAATCCTTTATTTGAGTTACATAATGTATTAATAAAAATTGTTTTTACAAGAATTTATATTTTTATTGATGTTATTTGCTTACTTATAGGGGAAAATATATTCTAAAAAAAATTAATTCCTTGTATGTTATTATTTTCATTTCTCTTTAAAACAAATAGGTCTTTTTGAAAAGGGACTTGTAACTATGACTTTTTCAATAATGAATACAAAATATTTTAAAAAAATCCTTTCATGATTTGGTACTCATTATATTAAAATTATATATCTATCCTAAAGTTGTGATTTATATTTTATTATGTTATTAACCCTTTTTTATAATGATATTTTAATTTTCTATGATTTCTTAAGTTCATGTTATGTGATATGTTTAAGAAACCCATTCTTTTTCTATGTGTTATTTAAGTTAGGATGATGATTTTTTAAGTGACACAGATATGTATAGATGATGATGGAGGGGTCCTATATCACCCTATAATGCATTTTTATAGTCTTATATATCATGATATAGTTAGGTGTGGAAATAATGAGTTTATTCGGACATTCATTTGCATGATTGGTTTGCTCACATTTTCATGTGTGGACATAATGAGTTTGGTCACATATGCATGGGAATAATGGATTTTATCACACATGTTTTAATATGCTTATGGATGTTCCACATTTTCAAGTTTATTATATTACAACACATTTCCATGTTTTTTATTAAGTTATTCTAAGTTTTAAGATGCATTTGATTTCTAAGAAATTCCTTGTTTTCATGATTATGACTTTTCAAGTATCCCAAACCCTATGTCATGTTCTCATGTTATATTTTTTATCTTTTATGTTTTCTTAATTATATTTTATGATTTTATGTGTCTACATATTTTTTTTGAATATAATACATGGTTTTATGATAACTTATTTAGATATTTATGTTTTTCTCATATTCTCCTCATGCTTATGATCTAATACTTTATGATATGTCTTTTCCCTTACCGAGTATTTGAGATAACCCATTTTTTATGATTTCATTACCTAGCTTATAAATATTATTAAATTATGTTAAATTTCTTATAAAGGATCCACAAGAGTATAATTATGGATTTTTTTCAAGTGTTATAAAATAAAATGTTTATATAAATAATTTCCATGACATAAAACCTTCCATCCATTGGATTATGTGACTACTATGTGAATTATTATTTAAATAATGATATTATTGTATTATTTATGTTAAGTTTAAAATGGTTCATTTTAGTTGGTATTAAATGTGGGATTATTTTTTTTGAGATAATTTTAGTTATTTTTGGAGATTATATTAGAGAAATTTAGCAAATAATCTAAGGAAAAATCAATAAGGTGATTCTAAGTGTATGATAACATACTAATTTTTTTGTAAAGTATGGATTTTGTGGTTTTATTAGAAATAAATACTTGTATGGATACTTGAAGTGTGTTTAGTTTTGGTATATATGCATCTAGGGGTAACAACCCTAAAAAGAGTTGGTCAAGTATATCTCGACCATCAATCTGGTGCATGGTTAATAGACCCTTACTTCACACTTGGGTTTGGAAATCTCATGGGATATTCTTGGGTTAAAAACATTATATTTCCAAACCATTATAAAGGGTTTGAATATATATATATATATATAACTAATGTAGTTATAAAACCAATTATAGATAACCTAGATTAAAACCTAGAGTCTCATAGGGTAACGTGTGCATGTCATTTTTGAAATACTTATTCTGAGTCCGTAGTTTACTTTTATGTAAAATAATTATTTAAGTATACTCATTCCCAATTTTAATTTAGTCAGGGTAATATAGGGAACCTGAATGAAATGAGTTAACAATGGATGTAATGGAAAATGTGTAGATTTTCCAAATAGACAACCTAATGAGATAGGGAATCAAATGAAAAATCTCATAAAAATTATCAAACAACCATCTCAAACTATGGGAAATATCCCAAATCATGTTGGTGTCCCAAACACGCTAAAGATAAAGAAAATTGTTATAGAGTCATTTATAAGGCAACATCTAAACTCTTTTAGTTGGTATTATAATCTATTGGTTTCTGAATAGTGGTTCAATTTAATGTAAAATATATATATTTTTGACAAGTGATTAGGCCATGAAAAGTTTGTTTTGGAAATATATCATTTATATGGTAATGTTAACTAGTGGAGGAGTATCATTAAGAACACTATGGAAAAGAAAGACATAGAATCCATGGAATGTAAAAATTTCAAAAAGACATTTTTCAATAAGTCTTTTCCATATACTCTTTAAATGAGGATTAAGTGGGAATTATTTGAATTGAATAAAAAATAGAATAAGAATATTGGATCATATGAATAAAATTTCTCTATACTTACAAGGTATGCCTCTAGTTTTATCTGTGATACCAAGAGTAAAATCAATCTCTTCTTTATTGGATTAAATCTGATTCTTCAGAGGAAATTATCCATAAGATACTTTGGAAACTATATAAAAATTGTTTGATTTTATCTTAAGGTTTAGATTGAAACAAAAACCTCTCAATAATCTAGGTAAAAGAAACAAAAAGTGGAGTATCATGTAAGCACTAATTATAAGACACATGGTGGGAAGAAATACCAATTTCCAACCTAAAATAAATATGGGAGGAAGCACCCAGGTAATTTTATCAAGGGACCAAGGAAGTGTTTTAGTGTGTTAAAAAAGGACAATAATCCTATAATGGAAGTAATGACCAGCCTTCCTAACTCCACCCTCATGTTTCAATGCCTCTAATGGATATTGGATGACTGATTGTTAGATTTTCCAAAAATACCTTTATTATTCCAGTTTATACTTTTACCCTCTTTTATTATTAGTAAAAAACTTGATCTTATACCTCCCATTTCCTACACAGTTATCCTAAATATATTGAGTAGATCAAGTAAAATTTTATTGAACCCATTCATATTGCAGTTTATAATAAACAACAAGAACCTTCTCATTAAATATTTCAAAATGAAATCCATTAAAATATAAATTCTTAAAGAATAACTTGACCTCTCTAATTCATTAATATACCAAATCATATTGATTATGTGATTATAGATTTAATTTACTTCAGTCATCTTGCATCTAAAAAATTCTATTGAAACATTATACCTCTCATGCATAACTTATTCTTAATAGAATCTTTTAAGGTTACATATCATCTTGAAGACATCCAATTTCTCATGTTGTTTTTTTAATTTATACTCTATATATACAAGAATGTTATTGAATACATCCAACAAACATTTATCATACTTTTCATTAGCATCAATATACATTTGTTAAAAAAATCCACCAGTAAGCTACTCTAGAAGGGGTTACTTTAACACATAAAATGTTATTATTGATTATGAATTATTCTTAAGTTTTTATACCAGTCTAGGAAATTGATTCCATTATGTTTCTCCTTTTATAATATTGATCTCAAAGTTATATTTGATGATTATGATTCCATTTTTTTCATTACATAATCTTTTATTCGATGAATATCATATTTAAAAATCATTTAATAAGGTTTTTTATTAAATTTTCTTCCCCTAAAATGATAATATCATTTAAATAAATCATATACATTAGTAATACAAGATATATATTTCATCATGACTTATAATATCCAAGATATTAATATAATACATGATTATATCATGTGAAAAATCATGTTAATCATAAAACATGTAAATCTTAGATATTTGAGTGGACAAATCTTTTCCCAAATTCATCATATAGATTATCCCAACTCTATTATTATAGAATCCTAATCATTAGGTTTTGATATAAAATTATTACCCAAAATTACATCTAGAATATAAATCTAACTGTTATCTTCACTTATATCCCACTTTCCTTACACAAGATAATCCTTGGGCACCCAGTTTTTCCATGACATACTCATTTGGACAATCAAGGTCATAATGAGTGTTTTAATTGGAAGGAATCTAACACTTAGTGTTTTTGTGGGATTTTAAATATCTTATAATCTCATCTCATTTATTACCTTTACATTTATACATGCTTATAATGGTTTATTTTTGAATCCAATTTCCTTACACAAAATTAAAATGTTACTACCATATTGAGGTGTGACGTTTTACACAACTCATAGCTCATGTTACTAACCCAAATTAAAATCTAACTGTATATATAAATATCCAAATTCATCACATGTGTGAGGTACATAAAACAATTTCATGTAAATTCTTGGAATCATGTGAAACCAAAATCCCTACAAGAGTTAGCATGATGTGATAGATAATCAACACCACTTTTCCAGGCTGAGCATAATCTCCCAAGACAGTGAGAAGTCTGACCCCAATTTCTACTACACATGGTTCAATACTCAAGGAAGACCTTAATTCCATTATAATTATAACACACAATATGTATAAACTATAATTAACCTCTAAATTCGAGCTCATAAACCATGATCAAGACAAAGTAAATATAGAAGAAAACTAAATTAATTATCATACCTATATTTGTAACTCCTAAAATACATGTATGATAATTTATATTTATAAATAAATTATAAAATGAAACTAAATAAATAAAAATTTCATAAATATATACATGAGATAACAAATTATGCACAATTAATAAATAAATAGATAAAATATTCTATAATTGAATTAATATTATAGAAAATCCATAAATAAATAAATATAAACACTTTATATTAATTTTTAATATGAAATCCTTAATATTATCATGAAATAAAACATTTATCTTAATATATGATATTTATTAGAAATTTAAACACTTTATATTTCATATGAATAATTCATATATTATATAAATATTTTACATAATCAAGATGTATCATATTTAATGTTACTTGAACCTTAATCAATTAAAACTTGTTATTTCTCATTAAGAACTTGTTTGTATTTTTTTGGAATATTTGTATAAATAAATAAGTTTAATAAATATATTTTCATGTTAATTGCAAGAATATTCTAGGTATTCATAGTTTAGGGGAGTTGAAGAAGAATAAGAGCAAGTAAACGAGGATAAAGGAGAGTAAGAAGTTGAATGAGAAGGAGAGTGAGAACTAACCTCTTCACCTACCTAAATATAAGCCATAAGTAATTTAGTAGTTGATTATCTTGATTTATATGTTGAAAGATAATCCTTTCTAGAACTCAAAGTTGAAGACTTTAAGAGCCTTATTACCTTTCTTATAATTTTTATTCAAGGGGAAATATAATTTGATATTATCCTTATTTTTGAAAATGAATAATTTCACAATTGATGCTTCAATTTGATTTTTATTTTTAGTACATCGGGATAATTTCTTCTTTAATTTTTTTTCACTTTTATGAATTTTTTTTCAAGTTCACCTTCATCATTGGATCCACTTTCAGAAGAATAATTATCTTTTATTTCTTTAAAAGCTATGTTTTTCTTGGTTTCCTTGTCTTCCATTTCTCCCATTACCACTTGGTGTTTCATAGAGATTTCGTATATTATGAGTGATCCAATGACCTCTTTAACCACTATTTTCCTTACGACCTCAAATTATTGTATTTACATCACTTTGGGAGCCCATGAATAAGGTAAAACCCATAGTATTTTCTTTATGAGAATTTATTCATACAAATAATCCCTGAGAGAGTTTCTACCATTGAAAATTTCAGTAAAATTCTTAAAAATTATAGTAATAAATTCGTTTGGATGAATGGATAAGAAATCAAAATATTGATGATACATATCCAATCTAGTGTCTTTAAATTTATTTGTACCTTCGTGTGTAAATTTTAAAATATTCCATATCTCATGAGCTATTTTGTAAGAATATATACAATTAAATTAATTTTGGTAAAACCCACAATGGATAGAATTCATGTATTTTCCATTAAGTCTAAAAGAAGAAATATCTTGAGGAGTACATTTATCCTTTGGGTCTTTAGTAATAATTTATTCACTCATGACCATTTTCCATAGAAGATAATTTATTATTATAAGAAAGGTAGACTTGCAATTTTTACAATAATAATAATTGTACCATCAAATAAAGTAACATTAGCTCAATAGGCAAATTCCATTATAAAATCATACTTTAAAATTGATAATGATTTTGAAAATCAAAAATAATTTTTTAAAGAACCAAGATTTTTAAAATAGATACCAAGATATACTATGATACCAAATGTTGCTTAGAGTAGATGATTAGAGGGGGTGAATTAAATTTAAAAAAATAAAATGATAAAAGAAAATGATAAATTCAAACTAAAATGATTTAAATATGAATAAATAATAAATAGATATATTTTATCCACATTAAATATAATATCAAAGTTAATTAAATGTTTAAGCATAGTATAAAGAAGATGTATTGAATTTATGAACTTTATGCATATTGAGATTTGGATGATTTAATGTGAAAATATAAATAGAGAACCAAAAAAATGATAATGAGTTTGACAATAGCACACATGTTTCCCCTACATCCCCACACCCTTAATTAAATAGATATATATTATTAAGAACTTTCCTTGGTTTTAACAGAAATCCAAGAACCACATACCTTGGTTTTAATGAAAATTCTAGAACCTTGTGTCTTGGTTTTAATGGATACCGATGAACCACATCTCTTGGTTTTAACAAAGATCCAAGAACTAATCTTACCTTTGTTTTAATGAAATCCCAAGAACCATGTCCCTCACTTTACATAATTCTAGCGATTTGACATTGATTCGATCATATAGTTGTTTCAAAAGTTGATTGATTAGATCCAAGACTTCTAGATCCTCTTTTTATTACCTTTAAAAGTTTAGGAAATTTTTTGGAATCCTTTAGGTGCATTGAAGTTGAAACAAACCAACTTGATGTTCATTTTGACCACATTAAATGCTTACTTGGAGAGTCTGTTTTGACACCATCGATTACCTAGTAGCCTCCACTAGACAACTGGTGTCCTACTTGGTAGTTACTACTTCTATAAAACTTACACTAGCTAGATAAGAGCATTTTTTACATGATATAGGCTATCCAATGGCACTGCACTTGCTAGCCAATGCTGTCTGCTACAACAATAACACCACTAATGATTTCCAGCTTCCTTTAATGTTCTTCAAAGGTTCTTCCAACATACTTTCATGACTTCAACAAGTCCATTAATACTACAAAAATATATCCATTTTCCTCAAGATTCCATCATTTTATATTCAATATAAACACTTAAACTCACTTAAAATAATTTGTGAGATACATAGGTGAGTGTTTGTGATCATGAAAACACCACAAGAGAGAGAGATGTTTAAAATTCTCATATTCCCATACCTGAGCTTTTTTAGTAGATCTATATACTTGTTATACATTCAACAACAATCTTCTTGTTTTAATGTTGTTTTAATATCGTTCTAAACCAATACGACTACTATAAGGGGATAACATCATGTTTTAATTAGTTATAATTATTTTTCATAAGTTTCAAAAGGTGAAACATAAAAAAATATCATATTTTCATTCTAGTTGGTTTAGTTATTTTTCTTCATGAAATAAAAATTTTAGGTTTTTTATTATATTAAAAAAAAAGTTTGGAAAATAAGTCTAGGTTGTTTTGAAAAGCAATCCACCAAGGCATTGAGGCCCCTCATGCCTTCCTTATCCTTCAGTAGAGGTAAAAGGTGTTTTGGGATTCAACACCTTTGGCCTTGGGTAAGAACCAAAAGTGTTGGATCCCCCAACAACTTTAGAATCAACTAAAAAAATTATTTTTATTAGTTTTTAGGTTTTTTTTATTTTATTTTGTTTATACATATAATTTTTTTGAACAATTTAATATCTATTAAATATCTATAATTACACTAATTAATGTAATATGAAATTATGACAAAAACCCTCACTCAAGACTCCCTTTTATAGGGGGACTGCTCTGGAGATCCTTATGGATTTTTAATGTGGGATTCTGCTTCCCCCTTTCCTATACTGAATTGATAATATATTATTATTGAAAATTAGTAATTAATTAATAATAAATATTAATAACTAATTAATAATAAATAATAATAATTACTAAATAATAATTAAATTTTAATATTTACTATTAAATATTAATAATTAACTAATTAATATTAATAATTTTAACAAAAATATTAATAAATAACTAATTAATTACTAAATAATTTTTAAATTTAATAGTTATTAATTGATTAATAATTAAATAATATTTAGTTACTTATTAATAATATTAATTACTAATTAAATAATTAATTAAAAATTAATAATAAATATTAATTATTCTTATTAAAAAATTACTAATTATTCTTTTAAAATTTTTATTTAGTTACTAAATATTAACAATAATGATTAAATTATTAAATTACTAGTTATTAATTTACAATTATTAAATTATTATTAATTAATTAACTAATTGTTGCTAATTTTTAATTATTAATTAATTACTAATTATTAATTAATTATTCTATCTCTAGACTACTATGAAGATTATGGTTCTAGCTCTATGGTTTCAAATATTAAATGTTTCTTAAATTTCTGCAATGTTTTCACCCATGCTTTGAGGAAGCCTGATGGTGCTGAAAATTCAATTTAGTTGAATATGGTTCTAAATAATGTTGGTAAGATCTTTGTGGAGGCAGTTTCAATCATGAATATCCTTATGTCTCTGAAAAAGGTTTATAATAGTGAGGTAAATGATGCCCTGAACTAGAATGATGTTATTGATGCTTCAACCAAATTAATTCATGTGAAGATCCCCATAGAATCTAATCTCTCTAATGATAAGATAAGTGCTCGTGACTCTTTCGACAAATGGTTGAGAGCATCAAATCCTTCTGAGGTGTTAAGAATGTCTCTCTCACTTCATCAAGGAGAATCACCAGAAATTGAACATTAACATTCATCTTGTATGGTTAAAATATTATGTCTAAGTGTTTAGAGGAATGCAAGTACTTCATCATCGGGCATTTGGTAATTAACCAGAAGGAGAAATTTTGGAAGGTTGATGACTTCAGAAACCATATTATTCAATTATGAGGATTTTATAGATGGAGTATGACTTTACTAGGTAAGGTATACTTACATTTTGTTCTCCCAAATACAGACATAAAATCTAGGTCATGGGGCTGGGGATTCATTTCTCTCAAGACTGTATTTATGAGGATTCAAGAGTTGGGTCCTCACTTTGATATTTATTATATAAAAAATTCTATAACATGGGTCATGATTAGTATTAGAGGCCTTAATTGGTTTTTCTAGCATCCTTAGATTCTTTGGGATATTTCTTCAATGGTTGGTATTCCAATTAAATTTGATAATGAAACAGATCATGAAACATTTGTATGTTTTTCTAGAATTCTTGTTGAAATTTCTCTTTACTATACTCTCATTATGATTATCATATAAGTTATGTATGAACATAGAATTGAGTTGGTTGTTGAATTGGAGAAGCCAATTGTCCTCTGTTCAAAATGAAAAAACACTAGACATTCAAATGAGAAGTGTTAAATTGGTTCTTTTTGTTCCTACTACAAGAATCCTGGTCACACCCTAGAACACTAAAAATTTATGTTCCCAATATCTAGTTATGTCGAGCTTGATTTTACTTTTCCTAATTTATATAGGGGTTCTTCCTAGAATAGTAGGGCTAATACCATTTATCCAAATGATGATAATTCCCCCAAAGAAACTTCTTATGCTAATGTTGTGTCTGATAAGCAATTAGTTTCTCCACACTTAGCTAGTGTTATTGGTCATGGTAAATAGTTTCCAAAAAGAATTAAGGGCCAATTGGACACTGAGAATGGAGATAGTTTATGGGCTAATTATGCAGATATACAAGAAGATATATTCTTTGGCCATAGTAATAGAATGGAGAAACATAAGATCTCATGTTCTCTGGATGGAAAGGGAATCTCTCTTAAGATGGGGAATACTGAAAGTCCTATTATTAAACAAGGTGATAAGACTCACTCGGTTACTACCCCTATTCATGGTAGGGGTGAATCTTCACTAAAGGTTTCAAGGATTGGAGACCTTGGTTACCCAATCTCTAGTACTCCCGATCAGGCTAAAACTAATTTTACATAAGCTAGGGAAGTACCAAGCTTGGATATTATAGTTACAAGAATGGATAAGTGGGGATTGGATTTTGAGCACACTCATGGGTCTTATACACATAACCATCATCTAGGGCCTAGTGAGTCTATATATGACCCATCTAAGGATGATGTTATTTTTTCTAGTCTTGGTAAGAGATTTGGTTCTAAGGCAGCTGATGCAACAAGTGATGCTCAAGGTGAGACATAACTGTGAGCTAATATTTCTCATGATGAAAGAAGTGGGAAGATTGATTGTGTTTCTCCTCCCAATTTATTTACCGTGATAGAATTAATCAAAAATATAGATTTTTATACACTCAATATTTAGATCCATGAGAGGAAAGACACCAAGAACAAATGGACTAACATTGATTCTAATGCATCCTATTCATATATATTAAATGGGTAGGATTTAAATATTGATTCTCACCATGATTTATCCTCACTTGGGGATAGTGAAACCATTCAAGACATTCCTGGAGATAATCCTCTCTCTAATGATGCCTTTCTTAGGGATGATGCCCCAAATTAAGAAGGTTTTGATCAAGATACCCAAATCTTGGTATCAAAAAATGATTTGGATGAAGGTTAAGGAATTGAGCCTCATAGTGAGAAAGATGAATCATTAGGCATGGATGTTCAAGATGATAACTGGAATAACCCTAAGAAATGAAGGATAGGTATACACCCAAGATATCAAGGTGAATTCTGATAAAGGGGTGGCAGACATAAAAAAGGTGAAAGTTTTTAGGATGGTCCCAAATTTATGGTGGTGTTTCTCATTCAAATTTTCTAACATTGAAACTCTTTGTACTTTATGCATTACTTTTTCTAATAAATTTTGATGGTGTGGGTTGGGTTTCTAACTCACACTCAAGTCTCTTTGAATTATTTAATTACTAATTGAACAATAACTATTAACTAATAATAATTAATTAGTATTTAGTTAGTTATTTATTAATATAATTAATAAGTAATTATTATTTATTAGCTATTGATGTTATTAATTAGTAATTAATATTATTTAATTAATAATTAATTGTTAATAATTAATAATATTTAATGGGTATAAAGTATATTTAAGGCCACAGTCATCAGCTTATAATAATATTTAATAGAAAATATTAATTTTTAATTATTATTTAGTTATTATTATTATTTATTACTAATTAATTAGTGATTACTATTTATTATTAATTCTATATAGGAAAGGGGGAAGATGAATCCTACATTGGAAATCCATAAGGATTTCCAGGGCATCCCCCCAATAAAAGGGAGCCTTGAGTGAGGGTTTTTGTCGTAATTCCATATTAATTTAATTACAGTAATGATGGATATTTAATAGTAGTTAAATAATTATATTTTTTTGTTATATATATATATATATAAACAAAATAAAAAATTTTAAACCAAAAAAATAGATTTTTTAAATTGAGTGTAAAGATGTTAGGAGCTCTATAATGACTTGGATATTCCCAGATCTATTTTTACAAAATTATTGGGAAAATTATGAGACTAGGCACTAAGATGAAATGTTATTTTGAGGCCCGGTGTGCCCAAAAAAATTCATTTAAAAATGTTAAGTTTTTAAATAGCACGTTTGAGTGGTTTTCCTGAAAAAGTACAATAACTCTTAAACGGGTGCCCAGATCAGAAATCTAAGGGCACTATTGCATCCAGAACATTGAATTTACCTTAGGCAAGGCCTAACCTTGATCAGTGCAGGTCGTGGGTGAAAGTTAACTTTTGGATGTGAACGTCATTAAAATATTTATTAAAAATATTTTAAATTGACGTATCGTGGAGACGTATAGTTGGTTTCATTTTAATTGAGCCTTGTTAGGAAATCCATGGTTATTTTCATAACCTTGGTGTTTTCCTTAGGCAAGGAGGAGAAACCTTCCCATTGGAAAATGATGAATGACGACAAAGATCGAGGATCAATGAGACGACAGATCGTGACATCTCTCAATGGATCGTCAATGATGATAGAACCCCATCACTGATAAATCAAAACTCCAGGTAGGGGTTGTTATTTAAATATTTTCTTTCACTTTTCTTTAATTTAAATTATGAATGTATATTAAACCAAAAATAGGTTGACCTGCAGTTTGATCATTCTTGTAGGAGGGTTCGACTTGTGGGTTTTAATTTGGGGGAAATTGTTCTTCTTAAGTTTGTTTTCTTGATACTTATAATGGGAGTAGATCAAGTCTGTAACGAACAACGACCGAGGTTTGTTCCTCAGTTTTATCTTTCTTGTTTCTTACCCCCAATCACGTTCTTTGTGTTCTTCATGGAATAACGAGTGGATGATTGTTTCTCACACTTTTCTTAGCACAATGATCCCAAATCAAAGATCCAACATTGTGATGACCTAACAGAGGTGCAACAACGAAGGTGACAGACAGATCGAAGTGACATGGGAGATAATTCCATTCAAGTATTTTATTGAGAAGTGTTTTGTAACATGTATTTGAGCCCATGATAGTGAATATGGTGACCTGAGGATTCTGAAACATCTTTTGGATTAGAGATCGGAGCACCAGAATGAGTCTAGTGGCCCATAAAAGGGGTCATTGGGGCGCCGATGGTGGCACTCGACGGGGATCACATGTTGGTGTGGAAAAAGGGAGTGAAAGTGATGGGATTCCATATCAAAGATTGATGTAGTAGTAGAAATGGCCATGGGTGGCAGATGGGGGCTACTGGAAGGCGGGCCGCGTCACGCGACCGAGAACCACGGTCCAGTTGGACCGCGACATCAGCTACGCGTGGGGTACACAACGGCCGACTGTTTTTCACAAAATGGACAGCCACATTCCACATGTAAGGATGAGGTGCTCGCCGCATCCTAAGTAGACCACACCAACCCGCTCCAATAGGCCGGCACATCGAGCTAGGTTAGCCGAGTTAGACCAGACCCAAACCCAACCAACATCTTTTCACTAAAATACTCATAACTTTCAAATCGTAAGTCCATTTGATGAGATGTTTAAGGCGTTGGGACCCTCTCAATGAAGCGGTAATTTTGATATGGCTTAGTGGGGGTTTTAGTTGGACTAGTAGGGGCCGATGTAATTTTATTTTTATTTACTATGAGGGATCGATGCAGGGTCCCGATCCCATCATAGAGGGTGACAATAGATATTGAGACCATACCATTGGGATTATCTATAATAGTTCGATGCAGTATACTGTACCTATAATATAGAATGGTCTGTGTTCCAAAGTGAGTTGGATCAGCCCAGTTTTCTTAGTTACTCCACTGGATAGAGCAAGGATCACACTGAGAGTCCTGATTGGTCCTCACTTCTCTTCGTGGTACCTTAGATTGGGTTTTTGGCATGGGTGTGACCAATATTTACATGGGTACCCATCCCCTATCTAAGATGATAATTCCAGTAGGTCCAGGCTGTCTCCCAGTGAGCCCTGGGTGCAGGACCCCCTATCTGTGTATCAAGATATGATTCTTTCCTTCATGGTTTGAACTGACCAGTGTACTTTAGTTAGTTCTCAGTGTGTTCTCTTTGGGTGGGTCCCAAATTAGTGAGACCTCATTAAAAGGGTCTCTAATAACTTCATAGTTCGAGGAGAAAGTTCTCTCAGAATGACCATGCCTTGAGCAGAATCCTATGACTATAGTTTGGATGTGATATCAAGACGCCTTGTCTCAGTGATACCAGAAGTCTCAGGGAAACTACACAATGTATCAAGACCAGATTTTCTCTTAGATACTTTTGGTAGACTTGTTATACATTGTTTATTTCAGATATCCCAAGGAGTGGAGTCTCTCAGAATTGAGCGTGCTACGAGTGGAACCATATGGCTGGAAGTGGATGAGACATTGTGTCTTAGAATCCTTTACGAGTATAACTGGTTGTTATTGTTATATATGTTGTTGACATATACATGTGTTGAGATGACTGTATCTTCTTACTGGTGTTTCTTTTGGGGTCTTTTACTTTGTGATTCATGGTGCCCTACTGAGTATTGTTTTACTCACCCCTACACAGGATTTTTCCACACGTTTCGTATCTTGTGTAGATGACCATAGCTTAGCCAGAGTCCTAGGTGGAGTAGGTCTGGGAACCAGACCAGAAGGTGCCTTGTGAGATCAGACTAGTTGAGGTGTTTTCAACAGTGTTATACAGTAGCTTCAGTACCCTTGTTTGTAGGTTTGACTTTGCAGTTGTCTTTCTTTTATTGCAATTTTATTCTATCCTAGTTCTAGTTTACTACTTTACTTTATATCATACTCTGTTGTTGGGTTGTAGTGGTATGCATGCATTTTCTTTACTTAGGTTTTTCACTTTCCAGCCTATGTGTCTTGTATTTGTGTGCATGTGTATAGGTTCTTAGGAAAATGCCTCCCATTTATAGGATATTTTTACTCAGTGCAAGTCTTTAGCCCCTGTCCTATTGGAGGCAGGCTTGGGGTAGTCACAACATATGCCCTGGGTGATGGGACATGACAATTTCCAACAACTTTGGATCTCACCCAAGTCTAAAGGCATTGGCACCCATAACGACTTTGGCCTCTACTAAAGGAGGTAAAAGACATGATAGACCTCAATTTATTTGTGGATTACTTTTCAAAAAAAAATATAGACTTATTTTTTATTTTAAAAAATCTATAAAAAAACATAAAAAATGCCTATGTTCCAAAATAGAAACAAAAATGTAAACAAATATAGGAATGATCCACACTATATCTCTATTTTTATTTAACAAAGGAAACACCCATTTATTAATAGGGTTATGGGTGGGGGATTACATGTCCTATAGGTCTATACACTATCTAGGGAACCCAAGCCCAAAGGCCCAATATCATGGCCTGAAATACTTATGGGCCAATGCGATAAAAAAAATGTGTCCAATGGACCTAATGTAATTTATACCTTAATTGTTTCTAGTTTTTTTCACTTAGATTTTGACACCTTGTAGCCCAGCTACCCCAAGGATACATCTACCCATGTCCAATGAGTACCGCCACCCATATAATCCCCCCAACTCTCTCATGTTTCCACCCCAACCCTCACAAACTAGAACTACTTTACACTCTTTACCTATTCCTCACATCAATATGAACTGGTCCCCATTTATCTACACAATCGATCTATATTTGTGCACATCACAATTACTTCTATAATGATCCTTATCCTCTTTATCTACTCTGCAACTATCTTCTCCTCATATCCCCTCCTTTTTATATGTGTGTTTCTTCTTGTTCGACACCCTTCCATTGTCACTTGATTATTAGAGGCAAAGGTGCACATGAGTTTTCTATGCTCAATAATAATAATATTATTTCAATACTATTTTAATATTTTTCTAAACTAATCAAACCTCCATTTTGAGGGTTTTGTACTGTTATTAATATTCCTAGTTATTGATTTATCATCATCCATTGGCTATTATTTTTTATAATTTATTTGTTTATTGATTGCATTTATATTGTTTGATTATATATTAGATTTCATTCTAATAAGGTAAATTTGGTAAGGAATTAAAATTAATTCCTTTCAATGAACTTAAATTTGAAAAATGATATTATAGGTCCATTTTTTACAAAGAAATAAATGTTTTTTTTCAAAAAATCCATTTAGTTAAAAAATACTAAAAGGTTAGATATAATGGTTTAAGGGTTTACTGTATTCTGACTATAATTTTTCTAGTTCATGGCCTTTAAATCTGAAATAATTTGTTTTCATGGTCCAATTTTTTCCCTTTCCCTTATTACGAACCTATACGTGCAATTTTAAAAAATTATAATTATTTTCATTTTTGTTTTTTTGTTTAGATTTTGTTAGGAAATTTTATATTTTAGTCAACTATAAATATGAAAACACCACCACTTGATATTATTTATTTTTTTTAAAAAGGAAAAATATCCCTTTTCAATGGTTCAGTAGGAAGATATGCAGTAACCAAATTCTTAGTGTCACTTTTTAGCATAAGGTTCAAGGATGGAAATAGTCATGGTACCCAATTATTCTCAATTACATGAGTTTGAACCCAATAAAGCACTATTATAGTCGAGACCTATTAAATATCATCAGTTTTATAAAATATGTGATGAATTCATCATGACCGAAAATACTATGCATCTTCCTCAGATTATTTGAAACCGATAGATTGTTGTTGGATTCCCCTAAATAGATGAATTAACATTTATAATGTAACATATTTTTTCTTCATTTTTTGTACATTAGGGTGTAACTATTTTTAATTATTTTTCTTGATTTAAAATTACAATTACTATTATCATTGGATAGATTTGTCTATTTGGATTATTTTTTATCATTAACTTAATTGGAAATAGGATTCAGTCTAAATTTTATTTAGAAAATTTTTACTAAAAACATATGAATTATTCATGAGATCAAATATTTAAAATTTTCTTTTTTCATGTAGTAAAAAATTGTATCAGAGAAAGGAATATCTATTAGAGGATGCTTTTGGAAAAAATTTAATGTGTAAATAAGGACTTCAGATTATTGGTGGATTTTGTACTTTGATGGGACTATCAAAATAAGGTGACACTTCAAAATATTATTTCTGGTTTAGAGCAGGGTTGTTGCAATTCCATGTAGTGTTGTTTTTGAATTAATGGGATGCTGGTTCAACATCTCATACACAAGTAGCCAATAGGTCTTGTACCATTTAAGTGCCATGCCTTCTTATTTTTTTATAAAAAGTTTTGCAATCACTTGGATTTTTATAACTATTCAAAATTGATGGTGATGATTCTTGGATATTTATTACAACACACATAGAACTGAACCATATAACACTTGAAACCATAGATTTAAACCTACTAAATGTTTTGATCCCTCAAAAACCAAAAGTAAAAGAAAAAACCTCATGTGTCCAGTAATAGGAAAAATATCTTAAACTTGTTAGTTAATTGATAAATTCTATGATTGGTTAGTTTTATTATACTTAGCGATAAAGGTTATGTGACTATGAGAATAATTTTAAGGAAAATATAATGTTTAGAAAAAAAATCCACACAATAAGAATATTATATTTTTGGGAGTTGGATAAATCAAATCATGGGGTGAGATGAATTTGGGATTATGGTTGGGGATAAATATTTACAAAAATAAAAAACCTTTTGGAAATCATTTTAATTTCATTTTTAATAATAAATATTTATTTTTTAAATATATTGTGGTTTATATTATTTTCACAAGAAATTGAATTTTCGTAATGATTTAGAGTGATTTTTTATTTTCTTTTGTGTTGTAGAATTTCCTTTTCTTGATATCTAGATTTGTCTATTGCTTAAGCCAAGCAGTTGATTGTTGTACAAGATGGAGACCTTTTCTAGTCCATAGAATGATTTTAATCAAGATGATGCTGATTTAATTGTCAAATTTTAATTTATGAAATAATACCATTTTTTTGTTGGTTTATCCAAAATTTAATCTATATCATTATTTTATTCATTATTTTGAATCTCATGCAATGAGATGAATTTTTTTTATGATTACAATCGAAGGAATTTTGTTTCTTCATGCTCTGATTTATATAAACCTAAGCCTAATTTATTTTATCATTTATTTGATTTATTTATTTTTTTTATTTTAAATTCTTTAAAATAAATTTCTTCTAATACTCTAAAATTACATCATATGGATGTAGAGTTGATAATTGTCAGATACAATTAGAAAGTGTTTCAAGAAATTTTGGGTTTTATTACTTCAAAATGATACAGGGCTTGGAAAAATCCATTTGAAAAAAATCATGTTCAAGTACATTGAGCTTTGTGTTGAGTTTCTCAAAGTTTGGATTTCTAAGGATAGTCTTATCTAGTATCAAATTGTTTTCTAATAAGTAAATGTTACTTATTTAGAGGAAGTAATCAGACACTTCATGTATCTGTCAACCAAGAGAGATAAGCTGGTTTATAATCAGGCACATTCCTTTGAAGAAGATCATGATGCAGATGATTTAGAGGAAGATAAAATGAATGAAGACCTTATGAAATTTTGTTTTGGTGGAGGTAATTGGAAGGATAATTCTGATTGTAAACTTATTACTCTTTGGTTTAAATTTTTATGGGAAATAGAAAATGTATTACTTGAAATTCTACTAAATAATTCAAAACTAGAAACACTTTATGCGATGAGTCCACTTTAAATAAAAATATCTCACTGAAGTTCCTAATGTTTTTTTCATTATGCTATGTCATAAAATTCATATCATCAAGGTATAATTCCTAATTTTTAAATAAATATTAAAGAATTTTAATATGTCATATGATTATGGTTCAACTGATGATTATATGAATACTAATTTTCCCACCCTTCTATGTGTTATATAATAAAATTCATTAATCATAATTGAATTTTTCAGATGACAGTGTACTGGTCATTTAATTTTGGAAATAAATACAAGTAAACAACTGAGTTTCATAGGATTTGTGAAATCATAAGGAATCATTTAGAAAATATCAATAAATATAGAGACTAAAGGGATTAACTAGAATTTTAATCTCCTAAGAGCCTGAAGATTTATGTAGACACACGATTTGAGCATCTTACGATCAATACCAAAATTGAACTCTTATAGGTTTTGTAATTAATTTCATTATGTTTCATTTTTATTTTTATTGTTATTTTTATGTGGATTGACATGAACATAAATATATGGAAACATAGCTCCCATCTACCTTTATTTTTTGCATCACATTTTAATCTTTCCTTGTATGAGTTTCTCCATTCATTTGAAGATTTTCATGGTTTGATGTACATGGTTAATAAAACTCCAAATCCATACTTGATGGTTATATATCATGAAATGTTAACTGTTATATTTAGAGTTTTTGGAATCCATATCCACTATGCTTATAGATGTTTTAAGCTATTCTCACTTCAAAAATGTTTTAATATGAATTTGATTCAAAAGGATCTACAACCAGTTGCCTCTTATATTGTTTTGGATACAATCTCATTTTCTCCAAATGATCACAAACTTGGCTCATCCCACTGGGAACTTGAAAATGAGAAGGAGAAAAACTTGAGGATGGATAATCTTATAGGATTCAAACTTGATCTTGAACATGATAGTAGAGAAAAAATAATGAAAACTATGCCGTAGAGTTTTTTTTATGTTTATGATGTTACAATGTCTAATTTTACTTGTTTTCCTCAGTTTTTTATAGATATCAAGGTCATAAATTTTGTCAAAATTGGTTTGATATCTTATAATTTCAATTTGGAAGTGGATTTTTTCAGTAAATGTTCAAATAGAAACTATTTTTAACTTGCATGTATGAATATTATATATGTCAATCGTCTATTCCCATATTTATCTGATCCTATCATGTTTGATAGGTGTCTAAAATTTTTACTTCATGTTTTATCTGAAAAATTAAATTGCTTTACAATATTTTTGAATACGAATTTCTCCCTCTAGATCCTGCATAAAAATTAGGTCCATTCCTAGAAAAAATATAAAAAATTGGTGCTAAAATGTCTTCTTCATATTCTTCAGTTATTAAAGTGAAAGTGTCTCAATATGTCCCCTCACTAGAGAATTTTTTTACTCATATATCACTTAATTAGGTAAGTATCAAAGAAATTTGTTTTTTTGTTTTTTCACTGGTATAATAATCTTTCCTTTGTCTTCCTAGGTATATTGGGTGTATCATAAAATGAAAATTGATAAATTTTGATGAATTATACATTATTTTAATTATTTTTGTTATGGAAAAAATATATGTTCATGATATTAAACATAATTTAATTTTGATTAAAATTAACCAAATGAATGGTGTAATTATTTTTGGAAGTCTAGTGAGTGATTAATTTTTTAATATTTTGAACCTAATATTTTTAAGGTTTCCCCCTATTTCTTTCTAAGGAGCTTGAATTCGAAGAGATGTGAGATAAACTCTCCAATATAGCTGAAAAGTTGAATAGAGTGAGGACTATATTGATCCTTCCAACTACAAGGGAATCAAAATTAAGAGATTAAATACTGAGTTTAGTAGTTAATATTGGTAAATAACACAAAATAATTCTTTAAAAAAATCAATTATTTAGATATATAAGGAAGAAAATTAGCATCATCTTTTGAAAATGGTACTTCTTAAAGAAAGCTTATTAATTTTTTGTTTTTTCAATGAAATCATACACAATAAATTTTTTATATAGGAATGCAATGATTCAAAGAGGATAAAACTATATAAAATAACTGTTGAGGTGGAACAAAAGTAGCTTACATCTAAGTATGTGAAAAGGAATAATTTAAGAATACTTTAGGAAATAGAGGATAGGGAACTTGAAGAAGCACAAACTCTACTCCTGGAAGATGAAAAGAACAGTAAAAAGAAGAGAAAAATCCCATTATAGAGGGAGTGAGTGAATTTAACTATGTTTTAATGATATTTAGTGTGGTATATAAATTGATTGTGTAATGACGTAATAAAAGGAAACTAAAAAAACTTTGATAAAGATGAAACTTATAGAGATACTCAAGGAGAGTTAAGAAACTAAAAATAAGTTGAAAAAAGTAACAATGGATTATTTGGAAAGAGAAAAGAGGGTAGAGGTAATTTTATTGATCGAGGTTTCCTTTTAATAATATTTGGTGGATGAGAGGTCGATTCATGAGTAAGAATAGGGGGTATAGGATTGTTTAATTCTTTAGCATTTTCAAAGTAGAAAAAATTTTGTTTGTTAATATCTGCTGTTTTTTTGTTTTCAAATATCATTCTTATTCTATATATATAAAAAAACTATAACAATGTTTTTTTTTGTTTTATGATGCCAAAAAATGTTTCAATAAGTTATATTCTAGGAATATAAATTAAATACATATCCAATCTGATTGAGTTGAGTCTCTAGAGTCATTGACTTGGTCTAATCCAATCCATTAAAAAAATAAAAGTTTAAATTATTTTTGAAATTAAAATAGCATAAAAATATTAAAAAATATAAATGGATCAAATTTTGGTGGAATTAAAGTTGGTCCATTTGATCATAAATTTTTTTTGTCTGGACAATTAGATAAACTTAACATGGTGAGTAGTTTTAATTTTTTTTTTAAAAAGTAGCTTAAAATTTTATCAAACTATATTTTTTATTTTTTTCTTTTTAGAACAGTTTTTCGGTGAAAATTTTTAAAAAAATTTCTTTTGTTCAATAAATGATTTATGAAACCCAGATAAAAAATTCAAAACAAATATTTTTTCAAGAATTGTTTATAATCCCCTATTTAATAATATTTATAGCTATAAATTAAGATGAGGAGGCAGTTCTATGATGCTGATCACAAGGAGAAAAACATGTTATCATGCATGTTGGGAAATATAGTTGGTATCAATATTTCAAGTATTTGTGTGTGTGTGTGTAAACTCTAATTTAGACTTGAAATTATGTTGTATATGTTTATTAAGGGTGGAAATTTAGGTTCATTCTTATGGTTAACCTTTTCTCAAACCCATTTAACATGAACCCAAACATGATCTTTCTAACCCGTTTGATAAAAATAAATTGAAACCTGAATCTTTTAACACAAATTACTTATATAAACAATCATGTTTAACCCAAATAACCTAAATAAACCAAATAATATAACTTGAATAACACAAGTAAAGAATATAATTTTATCGGGTTACACCAGTTATCATAAGCCAACCCGAACCCGGACCTGAACTCAAATTCCATTCACGTTGGAAAGATCGACCTTATTACAACCTATACCTAATTCCCAAAACAATTTAAATTTGTTATTATCATATCAGGTTATCATAAGGTAAGAAATTAACAGGTTACATGGTTTATTAGTTAAACCGAACCTAAACCTAGACGTGAATATTATCAGATTGGTCGACCTGATTATAGCCCAAACCCATTTATCTAAACCTATTTAAATTAGGTCATTTCATGTCAAATAAAAAAAATCACCTCCACTATCCAATAATTTAGTTTCATTTCCTTCCCTATAGGAAATTTTTTTTTGGAAAAATTCATCTATATGCATGAGGTGGAATACAATAGATCACGACAAGAGAGGGAGGACTGAACTTCCCAAATCATATGGGAATGTAAACATGAATGGGATGATAAATGAAATATGTTTTTATACTTGATATATAATGAAGAAAGGAAAAATAAGATACAATAGGATGATGAATTACAATAATTTGAAGGTATTATGGGGTTACATGGGGTCCTGTTTGGTTGATTAAGTAAATTTTTGGAGAGGAAAAGAGATAATAATAATTAAATAATGGTGTTTAGTTTCCATTATAATAATAAAACTAGGGGTTTTATAGATATTATAGTCTCCAACCAAATAACCTTATGGTAAAAACCCACTATTTTTAATGTCTTATGTAGAGGAGAAGATGAAAAAGAAATAAAAGGCCGAGTGAATGGTGAAGCTTGATGAGATAGCTATGAATCATAGGAAAATGGAGCTTGAGATTGAGGAGAAGGAAATGCTAAGGAAGTAATACCTTCATGGGAAAACAAATAAACTACTTATAATGGTTGGGGATGATGTTTATATGGTGGTCCATCCATTGGAATATGTTTCAGTTATTGCCCTTAGGAAGTATGTCCCCCCACAAGGTTCAGGTGAGGATACGATTTTGTGGATACACCACCTCCAGCTAACATCGATTGATGGGGTAGGTAGGATGATCATGGTGGATTGGAAGGTGGGGTAGATGGTGTGGTGATGACCGTGGTAGGGATGGTGCAAACACGACATGGCCAATAACTTAATCCTATAGGTATCCTATATGTGGTTGATGGAAAAATCTAAGAAGTTATTGAAGAGTGGTGTTATTTTTTATGGATAACCACATTATTTTTTATTATTAATTTTGAAGGTGTTAAAATTAACCTGAATTTGGACTGTTTTTTTGTACGACTAATATTTTTATGATAATTATTTGGGTTTTCTATTTTGGGTGGGTTCTAGAACCTTTTTATTGTTAAAATATCCTTTTTTAGAAATCTAAGGTAAGAGTGACCATGTTTGTCTCCTATTTATTGTTTTTGAACTTTCAATATCTTCTTTTAGGGATCTATGAGAATATGGGTAAATGAAAGGGTAATATTTATGTTTTTTTCTTAAATGTGTTAATGAATTCTATGAATTATAACTAATAATAAACTAATTTCTATCAAAATTTTGGTATAATTTTACTCATAGTAAAATCTTGATAGGTTAGTGTGTATATACTCTAAATTTTAGGGAGGTTACACTTTTTTATGATATATTTGAACTTAGTATTTTAATATAAAATTTAGTTATTGAAACTAATAATTGAAGGCCGCAAAATGGTAAAATACATCTGAAGGTATGTTTTTATCTGGATTTATATATGTTTAGAAATTAATTAGGAGAAAAAGAACTTGGTTTTAAAATTTGAAATTTAATTTGATTTCCCCAGTTTGAAACTTTGGTATTCATGTAAAACTAATACTAAAAGTAATGTTGGTATTATGGTGGATAATAATTTTAGAGATAAATGGTTCACATAATGATATTAGGGGATAGAATCAAATTGTTATGATAGTTATAGGAAATGATAATTTCAACTTCATTAGTGTTTATGTGTCTCAAGTAAGTCTAAATGTACAAAATACATACACTTTTTGGGTTAATTTAGAAACATTTATTCAAATTTTACCACAATATGAGAATAATTTTATAGGTGATGACCTAAATGAGAATGTAAAAAAGGATTCTAGAGATCACCTATATTTCCATGGAGGGGTTTGTTTTATTATAGTAAGTGATAAAAGACCAGTTATCTTAAACTTTTCTAAATTTTTGTTTTAAATATTTTCTTTATGAAATGAGATAAACATATTAAATAATTATAAAATTGGAGTTACGAGATCCCAAATTTATTATTTATTTTTATAAATATTTGATAAAAGATTTATTAAGGATTTCAAGGTTATACCTTGTGAAAGTATGACTACGCAACATTGTTTATTATTTTTATAATTTTAAACTATGATTTACAAGTGGAATATGAATCAATTAAGTAATTTGAGAATCATATGGTGGTGTTTAAAATATAAAATTATAGCGGAATTTAAAATAATTTTTTGAAAGAAGTGGATATTGGAAAGTTTAAGAAACCACCAATTACATGTTGGTTGAGGTGGTTAAAAGTTTTTGAAATATATATACTTATATTTTAGGAGTATAAAAAGTGTCTTTTTCAAAAGAAAAATAATCCTGGTGGAAAAATGATAATTTCTTATTAGGTTTTGGTTTGATAACTCTGTTCTGGTCAAGTGTTGAAATATCTATATTTTAAGTCTCTAGAAATTATTACTAAAAAATACAGATGGAGACAGTACACCTTTGCCATGGGAAGTTTGGATTCAGGCTAGTAGAATACTTCACTAGACATAGACTAACAACACATGTTCAGTGGATGTAGTAGTTCTATTTGAATAGAAAATGTTCGATATATGGTACTAATCAGACGATATCTTAGTGGTAGAAAATAAAACACAATGGCATAGAAGTGCGGGATGTGATGTGTGTATCATCTAGATGCATGGACTTAGATCAATATTCATTTTTTGAGGAATAAGTGAAGTATACATAAAGTTAAACCTTTGGTATTCAACATAGAGTTTCAAATTTGTTGATAGAATGTGTGGAAGTTACTGGAAATATGAGAATCACTAGTGATGATACATGGAAAAATTTCCTCACAGGTCAGTGAAAAATGAAATATTTTGTTGAATTCATTAGTGTGAATCATAAATGGTGATATTCATAGTTTACCAATTATTGGTGGTTAAATTAGAAGATACTATAGAGAAATAGAGGTTTTAGATTTAAACAATGGGTTTATATGAATGTAGGAAAGTGGTGGAACCAAATGACCACCTGAGACCCACTATAAAGGTGGGGTTGGACCACGTGTGAAGTAATAGTGATACTAAAGTGGACTAGATTGTAAGTAACTTGTTAGGGTGCATCCAAGAATGTGATAGTGTTGAGTTGGAACACCCAAGTGTCAGAGGCCTAAGGTCCAAGGGAATAAAGTAATAGCTGGAAGGTCGCAAGACCAGAAGGAGAAGTATCGAAAGATAAAACCATATGATTCATTTTGGGAGATTTT
The DNA here is from genome assembly GCA_963277665.1 of Viscum album. Classification (NCBI taxonomy): domain Eukaryota; kingdom Viridiplantae; phylum Streptophyta; class Magnoliopsida; order Santalales; family Viscaceae; genus Viscum; species Viscum album. The sequence continues at coordinate 748,212,392 of OY728132.1, read as the reverse complement.
TTATAGTAGTCTAAGTATATTTATAGAACATGGTTCCCTTGTAAATTAGATGAATGTTTTATTATAATGAAATAGGTTCAGTCATTATACCATGGATATAGTAAACAATGTTCAAACCATATAATCCCTTCATGCATTGTGCTTTTATGTTGTGCTTGTATTTGTGTTTTTCATGTGATTGTTTTATTTCTTATTTTTCCCAGAATGAGATCTATGAGGTGGCTAGTTCCAAATATGGAGGATAAGTTAGTATAGTGAATGGTTACATAAATAGTACCGTATGGATTATTATAGGTGTGTTGTTTATGGTCTATGATGGATTGAGGTATGATACACAACTTATGAGCTATAGTGGATTCCGATAAACTACTCAGTCACTATTTAGAGACAGGGATGTTGATTAAGATATGATGTGTTGCATGGGGTGCCTGATATGTTACATTTTCCCAGGTGTTTTTGCGTAAGGTTGTTTATTGGATAGAGATGGCTCAGGATGTGCGATGTTGGAGTGAGAGCGGAAAACTAGCAGGGAAGTGGAAAATGGGTACCTTCACTTTTATAATTATATTGGATATTATATTATTTCTTGTATGTGATACTTGGTGATAGATTCATAGTGATGCTGAGAACTTAGCATACTTTTTTAGGTGATGAGTTAGCTTCACTTGTTTATTCACTAATATTTAATAGGATTTCTTTGTCTTTTTCATGAGAGGATTTGAGGAGGATCCTACTTGGTAAACTTGTTATGCTCACCCACATCTATATAATTTTTTTTTTCAGGTCTGTAGGAGTTGGTTGGTAATTAGGCTAGACACTAGTAGCTCATGGTTTTTTAAAGGCTATGTGGGATTCATGGTCATTAACAATGATATTTTGGGTACTTTTAGTTTACTTTTTTCAATTGTTAGTTGTATAAAATTAAATTCATATTTTGGGATCTTTCATTAATTTTATTGTGAGTAAGATTTTTTCGGTGGTCTCATCTTATATATCATTCCTATAATTCTTCTTAGAGGGTAATTCCTCCCATTTGTTTGTATGATATACCCTTGATGATTATATCTAACTTGTGGCCAATTGGAGGTGGGATTTAGGCATCATTATCTCCCTTACGTCATTTTCATATCAGGAGGGGTACCTTTGGGGGGGGGGGACATAATAGAGTAGTATTAGAGATCAATTTGATGTATAAGATGGATTTTAGAGGTATTCAATAGTGAGGACTACATGGGTTGGTAGGTAAATGTGTTAGATGATCCCAACATGAAATGTAAACAAGGGGGACCATCTATGAAAGGATTGTTTAGGTTCTCCTATTATATTAAGCAAGGAACTTCAAGTATTCCGATCCTACTAAGAAAAGTGATATTGTTTATAGGGTAGAGACCTAGGAAAGTAACATGAATCATTCTAGTTTTTGAATATTTTGAAAATGGATAGAATTTTGGGTTAAGTTAAACATTAATTAATTAATCTTAAATATTACATATTTCAGGTTTAAGATTCCCTAACCATTTGGTCTTTCGTAGTAATGAATCTGGGTTGACGTCTTCAATAGCTACTTTTCAATGATGTTTAATATGATGTGTTAGTAGATCCTTGCATGTTTGAGGTTAATGATGATGACACTTAGAGGAAGAAACTCTAATAGTTTAAGTGAAAAAGTCTATAGAGGTGACAATGATGATACTATGTGGGGTGACTAGGAAGTTATGGTTTTTGTTCCTTGGGGATCATGAGGAGTTAGGTGTTCTACAAGAGAAGTTATGAGATCAATTCTAAGTTGATTTTCTTTCTTCGACCACAAAGGCATCCGGTTTTCAGTTTCTACTTACCTTTTGATAAATAAGATCCAACATGTGGGAGTTTAAGATCTATTTTAGGAATATTCTATTATATATTTCATACCTACTTCTATATTAGGAGGTTAGGTTGAGGCACTTCTTGGAGAATTTACATCCATATATCCTATGACAGGTTACCCCATTTATGCTACTGAAATATATTGAGGTAATTTCAATAGTGGATATTATTGAGAGGATGATGAACTTGATCGAATAATCCTAATAGGGGAGTCATCAAGATTATCCACATAGAAGAGCTATGGTCTAGCATTCCTAGTTTATTTAACATAAGGGTTTTTAGATAGACTAGGGTTGGTCACAACCCTATCTATATCATTTCTTCAGGTTTCAAGGCTCTTAGTCCATCCAAGGGATCAACTATTTGTTTTTCTTATAGAGGCCAGGATCATCAGAGGCAAAAGTGACTAAACTTTATAAGAAATCATTGTGCAACTGGTGGTCCACTTCAGGTTTTGTAATTGTAGTTTTATTAGCTGAGTTAATAGAAATAGGGTGATTTAGACTATGATCAACATAGGGGTTATAGGTTTGGAATAGGAAAACCCTTTGATGATCCTTGTCCTCAGAGGGTAGAGTGTGACCATTGAGCTGATCTTCATCAGGGATAGAGAGGTCGTGGGGGGGGGGGGGTCATGGTTAGCCGTATGATCTAGATTTTCCAACACCAAGTGAGTCATATTTAGTTCAAGGAAAACTTTTATAATTTTCTAATTGGGTTCATGCCTTATTTTATTTAGGGGAAACAAACTCATTTTCACCTATCCGAGTTTGTGCTTTGGGACTTGAGGTGAAGAGAATTATAGTTCCCTTGTAATTGACTATATAATTTGGAGGTGATCTTATTTGTGTGAAGTATGAAGAGACCACAATATAGTGTTGGGTTTATTATTCTCTTAGGGAGAATTATTATGTTTTTAGATATGACCTTACAACATCATTCTTAGCATGGATTGGGTATATTTGATTTAGGTTATCGTGGATTTATTTAGAAGGATGATTGTGTTCTATGATGCTGATGGAGAGTTCTTCTGTGTTCAATGGTGAGAAAAACCCTCATATAGGCTAGAGGAATATTATATCATTGTCTTACTTGTCAATAGAGTTGATTATGAGTTCATTAGAGGATCATCAGATGATGTTTCCTAGGGTTACGAAAGAGTATCATGATGTATTTACTGAAGAGGTTGTGGCGTTACCTCCTTGATGAGAGATCAAGTTTGGGTTAGATCTATAATTAGATGCTTCTTCAATCACAATGCCTCTATATAGGATGGTTCCTTATGAGTTATTATAACTTTTGATATAGATCAATGATCTCTTGCTGTGAGGTTTAATTCTCTAAGCACATTACCTTGTGGTGATCTGATTTTATTCATGAAAAAGTGTAATGGAAGTATTCATTTGTGCAATGATTATAATCACTTGTATTGGGTGAAAGTAAAGAATTACTATAATATTATATGGATTGATGATTTATTTTATTAGTTGAAAGGAAATAGTTGGCTCTCGAAGATCGATCTATGGTTAGGATATCATTAGACATGGGTAAAGGATAAGGATATTTCAAAGACTACGTTCTGATGTCATTATAGGAATTATGATTTCATTTTGATATCATTAGGTGTGAATAACACTCAAACTATATTTATGGGGTTATTTAATGAAATGTTATTAGAGTTTCAATACTAGTTCATGGTTGTTTTCTTCAGTTACATCCTTATGTACTTTGCACCTAAGGAGGATCACACAGAGAATCTGTGGGCAATTTTGGGAGTTCTTCATCATCAATAGTTGATTGGGAACCTATAAATGTGTGAGTTATAGGATAATGAAGTTTTTTATTAAGTAATATTGTACCATAGAGTATCATAGTTATAGACCCTTTGAAGATCGAGATGGCCATTTCATGGTCAGCCCTCAAGACTGTTGTAGAGGTGTAGAGTTTCCTTGGTATTGTAAGATATTATAAGAGGTTAATACCTGAATTCTCTTAGATTGTAGATCCTATAATATCCTTGACTAGAAAGGATCATGATTTATTGTGGACTGAGTGGTTTTAGGATAATTTTTATCATCTAAAGGGGAAGTTGGTTAGTATCATAGTTCTTCATTTTCCAGAATAGGGAGTTTAGTTTGTGGTTTTTTATGACACTTCACATCTTGTCTGGGGAAGAATCCTGATGAAATGGAGGGTGTTTGTTTATTATAAGTCTTGGTAGTTATGACCCCATGAACATAACCATGCCACCTATTATATCACGTTGGCAGTAGTTTTTTTACTTGAAGTTATGGAGAAACTACCTCATCGTAGAATGATTTGTGGTTTTTTCCGACTACAGGGGCCTCATGTATGTCTTCTCCCAGCATGACTTGACCTTAAAATAGTGATTATTTATATAATTATTCAAGATAATGAGTTATATTTTTTTTATAAATTGATAAATGTTAATAATATAGATGATTAAATAAGAAGGATGTTACATAGTGGTTCTATGTATGAGTTTGGGGATTCTTAGAGAGTGATGAAATGGATCTTTGCAGTGAATCTTTATATGAGAGAGGTTTGTGGAAGAGGATTAATTTTTTCAAATAATGGTTCCATAATATTTGGTAAATTATTTATAAGAGTCCCAAATTTGGGATTTCTTGGAGGAAGTTTGGTGGGACTGAGTTATCTATAGTGATTCCCTTGATGGATGGTCTGAGGATGATCAACATCAGGTGTTGTTTCAGGGGATTATTTTTTCTCCTAATGTGATGCACAAGGTGGTTCTACGTGATTTTCATAAATCACCCCTGGTGGTTATTAATGGTGTAACAAATATGTATCTTACTATGAGAGGTCATTTTTGGAGGCCTGGGTTGAAGCATTCGGTTGTATAGTTTGTGTCCTGATGTTTTATCCTCTAGAAGGTGAATGCTGAACATTGTATTCTCAGTGGTTTTCTCTAGTTGTTAGACATTATTCAATGTAAGTGTGAGGACATTTCAGTATACTTATTCACCAATTTACCTCTATTTTTGGGATTCTATGATTATATGTGGGTAATAGTGTACCGTTTTACAAAATTGGATCCCTTCATAGCAATCAAGAAGTCAAGATTAGTGGAGGTTTTTTTGAGGCAGTATCTAAAGGTGGTTTTAAGGATTCATGGAGTCCTAATGATGATAATATTTAATTGTGAAACTTGTTTCACCTATAGGGAATAAATATGTCTCTATCATGCTTTTGGATCTTAGTCGTTCCTTAACCCTTATTTTCATCCATATAAAGATGGTTAGACACATCAGAACATCTAGGATATAAAAGAAATTTTGAACATTTGTGTCCTAGATTTAGGAGGTTCATGAGTGAGGCACTTAACTTTGGTTAAATTTTATTATAAAAATAGTTTACACTTCACTATTGGTATGGAATCATTTGAATATTTGTATGGTCTGCCTTTTTTTTCATCGTTGTAATGTGCTGGGGTCAGGGAGTTAGCAATTCTCAGGTCGGAACTAATGAAAATCATGATAGAGATGGTTTATGTGATTCAAAAGATTATGTAGGTAGTGTGGGATAATCATAGATCTTATGAAAATTAAGTAGGAGATCTCTAAACTTTTAAGTTAGAGGTAATGTGTCCTTGAGGTGAATCCTCATCATGGGATAAAAAGGTTTGGTCATGGGAGTATGATTTCCCCTTAGTTTGTTGGGCCTTTCTAGGTGTCAGTACATGTTGGAGCCATCACATAATAAATATAAATTAAACCATAGATAATATGGATTCGTTATGTCTTTCATGTGTTATATCATTTTCATTATCTTCATGATAATTCTCATGACATTGATTGGGGAGAGATTGATGTTGCTGATGATGTGTCCTTCAAGGAGTGGCCCTTGGAGATATAGGATTTCTAAGGGAAGGTGTTGTGTGGGAATGTTATTCCCTTAGTTCATGCACTGTGGAGACACAATGGTTTAGAAGAGTGAACATGGGAATATGAGTCATAGATACATGATTAATATCCATATTTTTTTTGTTTAGTTCCTCTTTATAATGTTTTTTGGTTATATTGACCTTGTATAGATTATGAGATAGTTCTCTATTACTTGATTCTTTATTGATGGCCTTGATCCTATTGGAGAGGTATCTCCCCTAAGCGAGTGTTGTATGGATTTTCACCTTATTTATATAGGTGAGGTGGTTGTGATCTTATGATGATGAGATTATTGAGAGGTATCTAGTGGTGTATTTGTTTAAGTGTACTTTTTCCATCCCTTCTCTTTGGGTTTGGTTTTTAAATTCCTGGGGGAGAAAATTGTTTGATAGGTATATGATGTATGGGTACAAACCCTTTTATCCCATTACTTTATGTTTTTATGAGTTTTGAGTCTCTTATAGGAAGCCCGAAGTAGGATCTATGTAGTTTGGGAGTTGAAATCTAGAAGTAGGAGAAATTCATGAAATTAAATTCCATTCATGATGAAGTGAGTTGTTCATGTCCCAAATGGGGATTCCTTGATTAAGTAAAGGTAGTTAATAGGGTGTGATTTAGGAAATTAACCATATATTCATGAAATTAATGGATTAGGGTTTGGAGTTGATGAATCTATCTAAGAAACTTATTACATGAGGATGAAGTTAATGATAAGAATTTATCCAGGTTTATGGGATACTAGTGGTGCATTTTTTGATGAGGCTTAAAATTGATACATTCTTGAAGTGAATGACCCATTCAAATCATGAATGTGCACATATAGTTGTTCCAATAAATCCTATTATACCCTAGGTTTCACTAAAAACTTCAAATTTCTATCAAACCCTAAGTGCCATAAGTTCTCTTTCAAAGTGTTTTGAATACCTTTCGATTAGGATTGATCCTTGACTTCCTTAGTTTGGTCTATAATGATATGAGGTGAGTTTTTCCCGACCATATGATAGTTTCTTCTATGTTTGGTTTTTTTTTATATTTTAAAACAATGAAATGATATGGCAGTTTATCTTTTTTATTATCATGGAGTTATTTTTATGTTTTTTGGTGCATTTGTGGAATGATGTCCTTGGTGGGTTTTAGATTCCTTATGGGAAATATGATTAGGGATCTGTGTTTGTTGTTCCATTATTATTGAAGAATCTTAAAGGCCTTGAGGTAAGTGATTCATTTCTTCTCATTATTTATAAGTTAAATCATAAATTTATCAAGATTTATCTCATTGGGTAATGGTGGAATTAACCTTAATTAATATTAAACTAGAAATAAAGAAAGAATTGGTTTTGGGTTGTAGTGATCAAATGTGTTTATATTATGTTAATGGTTTACCTATTGATTTTATTAATAGTATGTTATGTCTTATTTATTCTATGGTTTATCATTTTAATTATGTTGTAAATTTTATAAAGAATGTAAAGTTGTTAAATCATTTTGATTAAATAAAAAAGTGGCATGTTTAATTGTTATCATTATTCCTTATGAAATGATGGGTATTAAAGTTATTCTTGGAACATGTTTAAATAATTTATTATCTATTGGTAGCTGACACCATAGGTTTCTTGTGGTTGTAAACTATGATAAATGATTTAGTTAATTTAAGAAAACAACAATTTTTTCTTTTTAAAAGATAATTATTTGGGGGTAGGGAAAGCTTGTTTTATTATAAAGGAAGGATACCTTGGTTCTAGGTCCTAATTTCCTTGTGTGATTTCCCTAGATGAGAATCCTTGCTATGTATTGTGATGTGAGCCAAAGATGGATGATGGTTTAGTAGGAATGAGAGGGGATTCTTGGGTGGTTGGTAGCAGTTGGCACCTATTATGGAAGGATGTATTGTGATATGCATGGTGGTGATGTAGATGGAACTGAGACTAATGGAGTGGGTTGGAGATGGTCTTTCCCATTGTTTATTATTCTAGAATCTAGGATTCTTTCTTGATAACAATTCTTCTTGGAGATCGAATGATTGAATTTCTTGTTTCTTATTTGTTTTCCCCATTTCTTAACATAGTTGGATGTTTATGGATTATGCATCTTTTATGGTAGATTAGGATGAGTCTTAGAGTACCTGGAATTATAGAATCGAAATGCATGAAAAATGGTTCAACCCATGGGGTTAATGGCTTAAAAGAATTCTGAAATGTTGATAATTATTAAGGAATATTGAAAGAGTTTGGGTTATGAATTTAGGGAATGAAATCCAATGGATAATTTGTAAAGACCCATAAATTTCAAAGAATTTTTTTTCTTAAATTCTTTGGGATTTTATGAGTACGCAGTTTCTAACGGCACCTGATTTCGAGGCCTGGTGTGCCTGGAATCAGTTTCCAAAGTTTATCTCGGGTACATTCAGTAAACGAACGAGCGAGTTTTTCTATCTTTTGAACCAATGCTTAGAATTTAAATCCAAGGGCACTGATGAAACCACAACGTCGATAATTTCTTAAGAGGACCTTTACTGAAGATTCATTTGCTCAGGAGGAGTTGTTAAAAATTGTGGATTAATAAAGAATTGAATAAAAATTGTGGAACAATTTTTATTCTTTATCCAAGTGGTTATATCCAACATGGGGTAGTTGGGGTGGGACCCACAATCCCCTAACTACCCATGTGAGGATATTGGTGAGGTGGGGCCCACATGAGCCCCACCCCTTCACATTCCTTAAAACTCCTCTACCCCCCTCTTAAATTTTGCAACTCATCTTATCTTGTTAAACTTCCCCTTTAAGTGGATGACCCTTCCTCTCCCCACTCTCTCAATTTAATGCCTTCCAACACACATTTAATTAATTAATTGAACCTCAACAATTTATTGAATTAAGTGTTTGATTTTCAAAATTTGAAATGCTTGGCATGAGTAAATAAAATAAGGAAGAGCCTTATTTTATTTTGGTTGGAAATTGTGGTGTTAAGAGAAAGGGAAGGGAGATCTTAAGTTTTGGAAGATCAGTTCATCTTCTTGTTGAAGAACGCTAACTCTCTGACAAAGAACATTGACTCGGTGGCTCAGTTTCTCCATCATCTTCTTCCTCCACCACAAGGGAGGAGACACCTACGACGCAGAAATTCACCAGCGATGCCATCATCCACGGAACTTGACAACCGTAGACTTCCTTCGAAGTAGGGGTGTGTTTTGGATTGGGTAATGATTGGTTTTCCTCCCATGTTGTTGTTCCTCTTAAACCACTTGTTATCAGACTAATGCGGAAGGGACTGGACCAAACCAACACGGACTGATTCCTCCGCCGTTATTGTGGATTTGTGGAGTTCTTCAGGTGTTCTTGAGTGGTGAATCAAGTTATGTTTTTGGAGCCGATCGGAGGCCCGAAAACATCGTAAATGGCCTCAGAGCATTGCAGTAACCTAGAAGTTGAAGTTTCCTAGAAATAGGATCATCGGAATGAAGAACGGACTCCTCGGGTGGCGTACTGGCCAGAGGCGTCATTTCTGGAAAATTCCAGAATACATGGTGTGTACTCCAGAAGCACATGCCATGTAGTAAAAGCGTACTGTGGCTTCCGTTTCGGATGTTAGAAAATTAACACACATCATGTGACTCTAGACACACAGCATGTACTCTCTGCATAGTTTGACAGAGGAGACATCGATGGACATGGCATGTATTCAGGGAAAATACACGGATACGGTCAGCAACACACGACCAAGAGACACGACGTGTACTTCCTTCACCATAAAAGAAGCGGCTTTGTGATGACTCGGCGTGTAATCCGGGAGATACACAGACGTGGGGATAACCACACGACCAAGAGGCATGGAGTGTACTTCCTTCACCATGGAAGAAAAGGCTTTGTGAAGACACGACATGTATTCCGGGAATACACCGACACAGGGTGGAGTACACGAGCATGTACTCCACCACACGGTCGGGCATGGACAGCGTACACGGAGCCAACCCCAGAAGTTTGGACACGGCGTGTAACCATACCACACACCGTGTACTTAATTTTTATATGAACAAACCTTTGACACGTGATGTGGTACATGGACAGTACCCGTGGATTGAAGACATGGTGTGTAACCATACCACATGCCGTATACTTACTTTTTACATGAATAGCCCTTCGACACGAAATGTGGTACACGAACAGTACCCGTGTACTGAAGACACGGTGTGTAACCATACCACACGACATGTACTTACTTTTTACACGAAAATCCCTTTGACACAGGCTGTGGTACATGGACAGTACCCATGGACTGAAGACACGACGTGTCACCATACCACACTCCATGTACTTACTTATTTACATGACCATCCCCATGACACGGGCCGCTTACACGGGTAGTACCCGATGTCTAATAACACGGCGTGTACCATTTACCTACACGCCATGTACTTTTAGGGAAATGACATGGTCATCTTTTTCTATGTGTCATGGACACGTTCTTATTGGTCTTTCCCCTATGACGCGGGATGGAATGTTGGGATACATCATCTCTGGTCTTCGTGACGGTTGATGTATCCACCCCTTTGACTCAAGGAGCGGACCCTCCTGGAATCGAGTATGCTGTGTGCAGGAACCCTAGATCTAGCTATGACTGCGATGACTACCGTGCTGGGATCCTCCGTGGGTTCAATGACGATGACGACTGTACTTGGATCCTACGTGGGTTCGGCAGTGAGGACGACTGTACTTGGATTCTATGTGGGTTTGGCAGCGATGGTTACTGTACTAGGATCCTACGTGAGTTCAACAATGATGACTTCTGTACTTGGATCCTACATGGGTTCGGTAGGGGAGATGATTTAGAGGCTACATCTATCATCTCCACCCCTCTTCGTGAGTAGTATACCTGAGTGAGATAAGTCTTGACTTTAAATCATTATCATTGATATGATTGACTTGCTTTCCTGTGTGGACTAGGTTGTGCTTTCTTGTGTGGACTGGGATGTTCTCGGACTCTTGAGTTGGAGTCAAAATGGAATTGATGACTTAGTTATATGTATGGTCATATACCTAAGTAGAGTTGGTTGATACTTTGTATTTGTATCTTTCATTCGTGGTTTATCCTTTGTGGATTCTGGGAGACCTTCGGGGGTCTTAGGATCCCTACTGAGTATCATATACTCACCCCTGCATGGGCTATGCCTGTACTACATTGTGTTGGTTGCAGACGATGGACAACGCTGATCGTGGTTGAGGCTTGTAGAGTGGGACGGTACCCAGAGGTGGACAATCAGGCGGACATACATGGTGCGAACGGACGGATTCGAGGATCAGAGGAGACCATATGTACCCACCCTTCAGGTGGGGTTTCCAGAGGAAGACTTGGTGGTTGCTGCTTTAATTTTCAGCTTTTTTACTTTCTTTTCTCAGTTGTACTGTACTTTCAGTTGGGTTTGCATACTGTCCCATTTACTTTCCAGCACTTAATTTTGTACTCAGTTTACTTAGTGTTTACTTCATCTTGTGTACTCTGTGGTGTTTTTTTTCTTATATAAGGCAATGCCTTCCCTTTTATCAGGATTTACGCCTTTGGTGTAGTCGCCAGCCCCTGGCCTATGGAAGTCGGGCTTGGTGTAGTCACAACATGGTCCCTGAGGACGGGTCGTGACAAATTGGTATTAGAGGAGTCGGTTCTAACACAGAACTTAGGACTCTGATAATTTCTTCTGTGTGAAGCAATAGTGTTTAGGGAATTGAGTGTGGTTATTAGTCCAGGGAGTCCAGTGTTGGTGCGGCGGCCGACGTATACATACACCAGGACCCTGACTTCTGATTTCTGACTCAATGAACGAAAACATTGATTGCATGTGTGTTTTAAAATTTTTCTTTGTGATTACTTTGTGTCAGCTCACCAGGTATACTGTATTAACCGTGGCGCACCTGTTTCTTTTAGGATGGCCCCGTGACGACAGCCAGCTAGGGTTCCGAGCTTTGTGAGAGATGTCAGCCCACCGAGTGACGAGGCCTCGGTGTAGGGCCCCATTACAGCGGAGGCACCAGCGGTACCTCTACCCACCGAGCCACCGATGCCACCAGCCCTAGCAGTTGAGAGTGCACATTTCTTGAGTGCACTGCACGAGTTTCAGCATCAGAGGCCGCCCAGGTTCTGTGGAGAGACAGACCCTCAGGCAGCTGAGGATTGGATGGAGGCTATCGTCTAAGTCTTCAGATTAGTAGGGACACTAGATGACCTCATGGTGATCCTTGCGGTGAGTCTCCTACACGTAGAAATAGGTAGATGGTGGAGCCTGATGCTCCAAGTGCACGATGAGGCATCACTGCTTTGGACAGACTTTGAGAGCCTCTTTTGCTTAGAGTTTGTTCCAGCCACCCTCCGTGCGGTGCACATCCAAGAGTTACTACAGCTGCGGCAGGGTAGCATGACAGTAGCCCAGTATTCAGCGAGATTTACCGACCTCTCACGCTACTCCACAGACATGGTACGAGACCCATTCTTCCAGGCCCTGACCTTCGAGCAGGGACTGAGGCATGAGATCAAAGATTCGATGATCTCCCTCAGTATTCCGATGCAGGCAAGAGTACTGGAATAAGACCTTCTTGTGGAGAGATTCCTTGCGGAGCCTACACCAGCAGCGAGGCCTACTGCAGGGCGACATGTAGCAGAGTCTTCTACAGGCGGTAGTAGACAGATGTCACAGAGGTCCAAGTGGACCAGGACATCAGGGGGTCGACCTCAGGATACTGGTTCAAAGGTGAGGGACACACGCAGTAGAGCCAGTCATATGAGAGGTAGGCAGTGCTATGCATGCGGTGGGCAGGGCCACATGGCTCATGACTGCCCGACCCACCATGCAGAGGAGCAGCAGATGGTTGAGGGACCACCCAGGCAGAGGTAGAGGTTTGACCGTGGCGGTCTGCAGGGAGCAGGCAGATGAGGTAGAGGAGCTGGATGACCAGCGGGCGGTGGGAGATGCTTTGAGGCTCTACCACCACCACCACCACCACCAAAAGGTCCACCCTGACCTCAGGGAGCTAGCAGACATGGGCAAGCTCAGCTCCAGGCAGTCGAGGCCTATGACCACGATGCACCTGATATGATTCAAGGTATTATCTCTATCTACTCCACCTTTTCTACAGTTCTTATAGACACATGAGTGAGTCATTATTTCATTACCGCTGCCCTTGTTTGGAGCTCGGAGATTCTGACAGAGCTGTTGTCTCGATCCTTACGGCTAGAGACTCCTACGGGAGCAGACTCGACGATTAAACACTGCTGCCAACAATGTGAGCTTACTCTAGGAAGCAAGAGCTTCAGTTGGGATCTTCTTGTAGCGGCGTTGAGGCCTTACGACGTCATATTAGGTATGGACTGGTTATCTGCAGTCCATGCTCATATCGACTATATTAGGCGCAAAGTGTGGTGTGTCCGCACAGATGGGAGCAGGTTCACCTTCACCGATGAGAAGGGATCCTTTTCAGCACAGGATGGACTTATGAAGAGGAGAGGACAAACAATCACTCATCAGTTGGCTAGCCTCATCCTAGGAGTAGTTGATGTGTAGAGTTCGAGTTTTCCTGATGTGGTGGATCAGTATGTGGACGTTTTTCCTGACGACATTCCAGGACTACCTCCTCGCAGAGAGGTAGACTTCTATATTGACCTATACCCCGGGACAACCCCCGATATCTACTCCATCATATCGGATGGCTCCCACTGAGCTTTGTGAGATACGGGTACAACTGGAGGACTTGTAGGGAAAGGGATTCATTCAACCCAGTGTTTCACCCTGAGCTTCCCCGATTTTGTTCGCCAAGAAGGCGGACCAGAGCTTGCAACTGTGTGCCGACTACCATCGCCTGAATTAGGTGACCATGAAGAACAAGTATCCAATTTCGAGGATATATGACCTCTTTGATCAGCTCAAGGGATCACAGTGGTTCTCAAAGATATACCTCAGGTCAGGCTATCATCAACTCAGAGTTTGAGATGAGGATGTGCAGAAGACGACCTTCAGGTGTCGATATGGCCACTATGAGTTCTTGGTTATGCCTTTCGGTGTAACCAATGCTCCAGCAGTGTTCATGAGTCTCATGAACAGGATCTTCCAGCCTTACCTTGATCATTTTGTTGTAGTCTTCATCTATGACATTTTGATTTACTCGACTACTGAGGAGGAGCATTCTTACCACTTGCGGGTTGTACTGGATACACTCTGAGAGAACCAACTATATGGTAAGCTCTCGAAGTGACAGTTCTAGATTCAGGAGGTCCACTTGTTGGGGCACTTTATCTATGAGGTGGGAGTTGTGGTGGATCCTATGAAGATCGAGGCAGTACTAGCTTGGGAGACACCCAAGAGCGTGACTGAGGTGCGGAGTTTCCTAGGTCTAGATGGGTACTATCAGAGATTCATGCCAGACTTCTCTAGAGTTGCAACATCACTTTTAGCTTTGAAGAAGAAGGGTAAACCCTTCGTGTGATCAGATAGATGTCATTAGAGCTTCCAGGAGCTGAGACAGAGATTGAACAGTGCACCCATCTTAAGGCTACCGGAGGAGGGCATGGGGTATGTAGTTTACTATGATACATCAGGGACTAGACTTGGGTGTGTCCTGATACAGGAGCAAGTAGTGATCGCCTATGGTTCACGACAGTTGAGGCAGCATGAGCAGAACTATGCTACCCATGACCTGGAGTTAGCAGCAGTGGTCTTCGCCTTGAAGATGTGGTGGCAGTATCTGATGGGAAAGCGCTTTATAGTCTACTCTGACCACCAGAGTCTTAGGTACATCTTCTTGCAGAAGGACCTGAACTTTAGACAGTGGTAATGGCTTGTGTTCCTCCAGTACTATGACTTTGATATAGTCTATACTCCTAGGTAGAGGAACGTAGTAGCTGATTCTCTCAGCAGGATGTTGGGCATTCAGCTACTTGGAGAGACGACAGAGCTGTTAGCCGCTTTGTAGATATCCTTTGTAGATAGAGATGGAGAAGCCTTTCTATAGTCACTCACAGTCACTCCTCCACTACATCAGCTGGTTAGAGAGGCACAACATGGGGACGTTGACTGTGAGACACAACGTGCACAGATATCCACATGAGAGAAACCTGATGGATTTTCTGTAGGAGGAGATCACATCATCCTCTTTAGGAGACGTACCATGGTACCAGTTGCATTACAGGAGGAGGTGTTGAGGGAGTTTTACACTTCCCCTTTGGTGGTATATCTGGGAGTAGAGAATATGTAGTAGGATATCATACGACAACACTGGTGGCTGGGTATGAAGAAGGTTGTGGTAGAGTTCATTTCACGATGCCTCACCTGCCAGCAGGTGAAGGCGGAGCACCAGGTACCGGCAGGCTTAGTGCATCCCTTAGAGGTCCCGGAGTGGAAGTGGGATAAGATATACATGGATTTCTTGATTAGAATCCCTCATACTTCCAGAGGACACGACACCATCTGGGTAATTGTAGACCGACTCACCAAGTCGGCCCACTTCCTACCTATCAGAGAGTAGGAATCAGTGGAGAGCTTGGGATGCCTATACGTTCAGGAGATCGTACGGCTTCATGGTGTGCCATCATCTATCATCTCCGATCGAGATGCTTTCTTTACTTCCCATCTTTAGAAAGGGTTGCAGGAGGCTTTTGGGACTCTTCTACGCCTGAGCACCGCATTTCATCCTTAGGCGGATGGCCAGACAGAGAGGACCATTCAGACTCTCGAGGACATGTGTCATGCATGTGTTCTCAACTTTGGTCACAACTGGGAGGATCACCTACCTTTTGTGGAGTTTACATACAACAATAGTTACCTCTCCACCGTCGGGATGACACCATACAAGGCATTGTACGACTGACCATGCATATCACCTCTATGCTGGACCGACCCTGGGGAGTCAGCACTCGTAGGACCAG
This sequence comes from Viscum album, assembly GCA_963277665.1. NCBI lineage: Eukaryota > Viridiplantae > Streptophyta > Magnoliopsida > Santalales > Viscaceae > Viscum > Viscum album. The sequence continues at coordinate 748,196,697 of OY728132.1, read as the reverse complement.
AGATGGTCTAGGATACGACGGAGAAGGTGCAGATCATCCAGGAGCGTATGAGGACTACACAGAGTAGACAGAAGTCCTATGCTGAAAGGAGGCCAAGACCACTAGATTTTGAGGATGGTGAACACATTTTCTTACGGGTATCACCTCGATGTGGATTATGGAGATTTGGACGGGGAGGTAAGTTATCTCCGCACTTCATCGGACCATTTCAGGTCCTCAACAGGATAGATGAGGTGGCCTACCACCTGGCCCTTCCACCTTAGTTGCACCGGGTGCACGACGTCTTCCACGTATCTCAGCTGAGGAGATACGTGCACGACCTAACGCATATCATTGATCATAGGAAGATGGACATTGATGAAGGGGCAACGTTTGTGGAGGTCACAGTGGAGATCAAGGATCGATAGAAGCGGGTCCTACGTGGATGGTCGATTCCTCTAGTGCACATCAGGTGGAAGCACGGAAACCTCCAGGAGAGTACATGGGAGCGGGAGGCTCAGATGCGTGCACAGTACCCTTATTTGTTTCCCTAGTTTATGATGTAGCTTTACAGGGATGTAAAGCCCTGAGGTGCGAGTAATGTAAAGAATCATAAATTTCATGGAATTTTTTTTCTTAAATTCTTTGGGATTTTACAAGTACGTAGTTTCTGACAGCACCTGATTCCAAGGCCCGGTGTGCCCGGAATCAGTTTCCGAAGTTTAGCTCGGGTACGTTCAGTAAAAAAACAAGTGGGTTTCTCTATCTTTTGAACTGGTGCTCGGAATTGAAATCTGAGGGAACCAATGAAACCGCAACATCGATAATTTCTTAAGAGGTCCTTTACTGAAGATCCGTTTGCTCGGGAGGAGTTGTTAAAAATTGTGGATTAATAAATAATTGAATAAAAATTATGGAACAATTTTTATTCTTTATCCAAGTGGTTATATCCAACATGGGGTAGTTGGGGTGGGACCCACAAGACCCTAACTACGCATGTGAGGATATTGGTGAGGTGGGTCCCACACGAGCCCCACCCCTTCACATTCCTTAAAACTCCTCTAACCCCCTCTTAAAATTTTGTAACACATATTAACTTGTTAAACTTCCCCTTTAAGTGGATGACCCTTCCTCTCCCCACTCTCTCAATTTAATGCTTTCCAACAAAAATTTAATTAATTAATTAAACCTCAACAATTAATTGAATAAATTGTTTGATTTTAAAAATTTGAAATGCTTGGAATGAGTAAATAAAATAAGGAAGAGCCTTATTTTATTTTGGTTGGAAATTGTGGTGTTAAGAGAAAGGGAAGGGAGCTCTTGAGTTTTGGAAGATCAGTTCATCTTCTTGTCGAAGAATGCTAACTCTCCAACGAAGAACGTCAACTCGGCGACTCATTTTCTCCATCCTTTTCTTCCTTCGTGACAAGGGAGGAGTCCCTGACGACGTGGGAATTTTCCAGCGATGCTACCATCCGCGACACTTGACAACCGCGAACTTCCTTCAAACTAGGGGTGTGTTTTGGATTGGATAATGATTGGTTTTCCTCCCATGTTGTTTTTCCTCTTAAACCACTTGTTATCGGACTAATGCGAAAGGGACCAGACCAAACTAACACAGACCGATTCCTCCGCCGTTCTTGTGAATTTGTGGAGTTCTTCAAGAGTTCTTGAGCAGTGAATCTTGTTATGTTTTCGAAGCCGATCGGAGGCCCGAAAACATAGTAAATGTCCTCAGATCATCGAGGCAACCTAGAAGCGGAAGTTTCATAGAAATTGGATCATCAGAACGAAGAATGAACGCCTTGGGAGGCATGCTGGCCAGAGGCGTCATTTCTGGAAAATTACAGAATACACGGCATGTCCTCTAGAAGCACACGCCGTGTAGTAAAAGGGTACTGTGGATTCTGTTTCAGACATTAGAAAAGTAACACAGGACGTGTGACTCTAGACACACGACGTGTACTCTCCGTACAATTTGAAAGAGGAGACATCGATGGACAATGCATGTATTCAGGGAAAATACATGGACACAGTCACACGACCAATAGACACGGCGTGTACTTCCTTCACCATGGAAGAAGCGGCTTCGTGATGACTTGCCGTGTAATCTGGGAGATACACGGACATGGGAAGAACCACGCATCTAAGAGGCATGGCGTGTACTTTCTTCACCATTGCAGAAGAAGCTTCATGAAGACACGGCGTGTATTCCAGGAATACATGGACATGGGGTGGAGTACACGAGAATGTACTCCACCACACGGCCAGACATGTCTATCGTACATGGAACCAACCCCAGAAGTTTGGACACGACGTGTCACCATACCGCACACCGTGTACTTACTTTTTACACGAACAACCCTTCAACACGGGCTATGGTACATAGACAGTACTCGTGGACTAAAGACACGGCGTGTAACCATACCACATGCTGTGTACTTACTTTTTACATGAAAAACCCTTCGACACGGGCTGTGGTACACAGACAGTAACCATGGACTGAAGACACAGCGTGTAACCATACCACATGCCGTGTACTTACTTTTTACATGAACAACCCTTCGATATGGGTTGTGGTACATAGACATTACCCGTGGACTGAAGACACGACGTGTAACCATACCACACCCCATGTACTTAATTATTTCCATGACCAACCCCATGACACGGGCCGCTTACACGGGCAGTACCTGGTGTCTGATAACTCGGCGTGTACCTTTTACCTACATGCTATGTACTTTTAGGGAAATGACTTGGTCATCTTTTTCTCTGTGTCATGGACACGTTATGCTTGGTTTTTTCCCTATGACATGGGACAGAATGTTGGGATACATCATCTCTGGTCTTCGTGACGGTTGATGTATCCACCCCTTTGACTCGAGGATCGGACCCTCCCAGAATTGAGTATGCTGTGTGCAGGAACCCTATAGCTGGCTGCGACTGTGACGACTACCATGCTGGGATCCTCCATGGGTTCGATGACGATGACAACTGTACTTGGATCCTACGTGGGTTCAGCAGCAAGGACGACTGTACTTGGATCCTACGTGGGTTCGACAACGATGGTTACTATACTAGGATCCTATGTGGTTTCGGCAGCGATGACTTCTGTACTTGGATCCTGCGTGGGTTCGGCAGGGGAGATGATTCAGAGGATACATCTATCATCTCCACCCCTCTTCATGAGTAGTATACCTGAGTGAGATAAGTCTTGACTTTCAATCATTATCATCGATATGATTGACTTGCTTTCCTGTGTGGACTGGGTTGTGCTTTCCTGTGTGGACTGGGATGTTCTCGGACTCTTGAGTTGGAGTCGAACTAGAATTGATGACTTAGGTATATGTATGGGTATATACCTAAGTAGAGTTGGTTGATACTTCGTATTTGTATCTTTCCTTCATGGTTTATCCTTTGTGGATTCTGGGATACCTTCAGGGGTCTCAGGGTTCCTACTGAGTATCGTATACTCACCCCTGCATGGGCTATGCCTGCACTACATTGTGTTGGTTGCAGATGACGGGCAGCGCTGATCGTGGTCGAGGCTTGTGGAGGGGGATGGTACCCGGAGGTGGACTATCAGGCGGACGTACACGGTGCAGAAAGATGGATTTGAGGAGCAGAGGAGACCATCTATACCCACCCTTCAGGTGGGGTTTCCGAAGGACGACTTGGTGGTTACTGCTTTACTTTTCAGCTATTGTACTTTCTTTTCTCAGTTGTACTGTACTTTCAGTTGGGTTTGTATATTGGCCCATTTACTTTCCAGCACTTACTTTTGTACTCAGTTTACTTAGTGTTTACTTCATCTTGCGTACTCTGTGGTGTTTATTTTCTTATATAAAGAAATGCCTTCCCTTTTATCGAGATTTACGCCTTTGGTGCTAGTCGCCAGCCCCTGGCCTATAGAAGGAGGGCTTGGGGTAGTCACGACACGGGCCCCGAGGATGGGTCGTGACATAATTGATGTAAATTTGAAATGTTTTAAAGAAATAATTTAATGAAAGTATCTTTATATTTTTGTGCGCTTATAGGATATATAGTCCTTTGTAGTGGAAGATGGGTGTCTGAGAGATGATAGTTTCAGTTGAGGTTAGGTCTAGATAATTTCCATTAATGTGTTTGTTATATATATATATATATTCCTTATGTTATGTGATTTCATATGCTACCCACCCATGTCAGTAGGGAGATCAACACCCAATAGACTCTAGAGGGTATTTTTATCAACATCCAGGTTGGGGAGGATGGATGGATGACTTCCCCCTCTTCCCTGCTCTCTTCTCTTGGTAGTATTATGTGTTATTATGCATTGTGGATACCTTTACCATATATGTGTGTAGTGGTTTGTAATGGATTTTGGTTATTTCACATAGATTTATATCTAGATATAGTATCCTAAGGATTATTATAGGTATATTGTGTATGGGTTGTGATGAATTTAGGTATTATACATGATGTATGAGCTATGGTGGATCCCAAAAAACTACTTGGTTACTATCTGGAGATGGGGATGTTGATGAAGAGATGATATGTTACACGATGTGCATGATATGTTACATTTTTTAGGTGTTTTTATAAAATATTTTTTATTAGAGAAAGATGGATTAGGACATGTGATGTTGGGGAGAGAGATGAAAACTAGTCGGGAAGTGTCAACAGGTTGTAACATCCTGGTCAAGGCACATCCATGATTTTACATTTGGGTTTAAAGAAGTGATGGAGGTGACTCGGTGGAGTTTAAAATTTGAATGGCCTTAATGGTGGCTACCGAAGGCCACTGGCCAACTAATGGGCTTGGTAGTGGATAAAAAAATATATTGTATCTGCCATCTAGTCAGTAGGCTAGGAAGTAGCCACTTCATATCTATGGTGGCCACTGGCTAGCTAGTGGTGTTAGGATGGCCCAATTAAATAAGGTATATTTAATCATTTTATTCCACTAAATCCCTATTTTAACTCCTTAATCCCTATTTTTCAAATCTAATCCAAACAATTATCTTAGAGAGGAATCCCTTTGGAATTCTTATCTCCTCTAAACTTCTTAGATTGTAATTTTGATCCCAAATCGATCAATTTTCATCAAATTGGTATGTTTGATCTAATCTCTTCTGTTCTTTATTAATATCCAAGATTGGAAGCAAATATATACTATGTTGATCTGATCTATCAATCATGTGATGTTTCCTATGTTATTATACATATATCTATTATGAATTTGGTTTCATAGGTCATATCTTTTTTGGTTGGGTGTTGACATCATTTTCTATGAGGTATGTGATCTCTTATCTATTTTGATGACCTTGTGCTTAAGGAAACATGATTCTAAGGCATGTGAATTTATTTCTATGTCCTCCCTTTAATTATTTGTAATTTCCATTTCCTTTAAGTGCATAGATCCCATCATTGTTTCCATGTTCACTTGGCAGGTGTTTTTTTCTCTAGTATTTTTTTGGTGAACCGTACATGCTCTAGTTTTCTAACTTGTTTTATAAATAATTATTGGAATAATACTTAATCTTATTTATATGAATGAATTTTTTTTGATAAAATATTGTTCCCCCTTTTTTGGTGAAGGAAAAATGTTTTCAAAGCACCATGAAATGGTGTATGGAATTGGTTTTCAAAGGATAATTTTGAAGAAAAAGGGTTGTTTGGAAATTGTTTTGTGAAATGTGATAATCCCATTGAAACGTTTTGACATATGAAACACATGGGAGCCTTGGGTACCTAATAGGGGGTCATAATATTGGGTATTGTACTTGTTCTTATAGGGGGTTCACTTATGGGGTGTTCCTCTACTACCCAGGACTTTTGTTCTAGGGTCTTGATTCTCAGACACTGTAGGGGGTTCATCCATGGGGTGTTATTCTATTCCCTAGACCATTTTGTGCTAAGGACTTGTTTAGTTCACACAAAATATTTACTTGATTACTGAGATACAAGATTCCTAGCTATCCCAAACTTATTTTATCCTAGGGGTGATCTCAATTATGATTTTAGCTATTTGGATTTTCTAATATTATGTCCTTGATATTAAAAATAATGTATTCTTTGATAAATAGTTTATTTGAAAATGTGATTTGACCCATGTTATATGAAATATTCTATAGAAATATGAAAAGGGGAAATATTTCTTACATGTTTTTTATATAAATGTGAAAACTATTTTATCATGCCATGTTTTTCATACACATAAAATATTGAGATTATTGTGCTTGTAATTTCTATGGAACACTTGTGTGAGATCTTACTAGGATTGTTTTTCTCACACCCTACACACTACCTTGGGGGTGTGTAAACCATTTTTATCTGATGAATGAAATGGAAAGGCGTTTCATTAAGGTGGTGGGGTTTCATATTGGATAGGAATGGGTAGTTGATGGTGATATGGTGGGTTGTTTCCCACATATCACATGGAGTATATATTGGTGGTTTGAGTTATTTTCTTTGGTTTTGTTCTAGGACATGTACCTTGGTATTGGATAATTTCCTTTGTCATATTGATACCACTATTTATTTATAATTATGGAATATTTCCTTTCTTTTTATCTTTATTTACATATATTATATGTTATATTTTTTTAGGTTGGGAAAATAGTCACCTCTAGTTGTTTCTAGATGTTTGGGTGCCAGTATCTAGCCTACGAGGACCAACTAGACCCTCTAGGTCTTTCTATGGTCTAGATCGGATCCTAGTTTGATGGTTTTTCTGGGTTAGGTTGACAATTTGGTATCAAAGGAGGTTTATCCTCATGTGTTCATATCTTGGGATGTTTGATAGGTAGGAGATATTATTTTAAATACTTAAAGGGTATATTGAGAGTGTGTTTATGGATATATCTCATCTTAACAACCCTTATGTAACCATGGGATATTGGTTTGTGTGTCTATTATTTTGGGTTTTGATTAATATATTAGTTTATACTTATATTATTTTAATGTAAACTAGGATTGATTTATTGTCTGGTTGTCTCATTATGTTTTTAATATGAAGAATCATGCTTCTTATATGACTTCTATGGATTCATCAGGAGGGTGTAGTGGAGAATATGACTCATTTAAATCCTAATATTTATCATAATATCATTGAGGTTTTCATGTGGGTAGTTTATGTCATGGATTAGAATGTGATGATTATTTATAACCAAGCTAAAGAGGTGAAATTATAAGCTGGTGGGAAAGGATTGAGTGCAAGAGTTCTTATATGAGAAACCCCTATCTTTTAAGGATACCAATGAACCTCAGGATGTGGAGGAATGAATAGAAAATATTGACCAGGTATTCAAATTCTTGGAGGCACCTAAATCCTTCAAGGTGAAGTGTATGAAATTTAAGATTAAGGGTCCTAGAAAGATATGTGAGACTCTATGGTTTAGGTGAATTGATATGTGAGTTTGGGCTGAAAATATTTTAAATACATTTTATTTCAGAAGTTATTCCCAAAATACTTGATGTTGGTGAAGTCTATAGAGTTCATTTCCTTTAAGTAGAAAGATCATTCATTGACAACACCAACCATTTTACTAAGTTAGTTTGTTTTTATCCTGAGGTGCTGATGAATGATAAGCTGAAGGCTCAGAAATACCATCAAGTAATATGAACTGATATTTTATCATAACTAAAAATGCTAAATCACACTACCTATGCTAAAATAGTCAACAGGGCTATGATGAAAGAGATTAATTTTGTGAGTAAGTCGGGATTATTTGGGTTTCTCCTTCCACCCAGTGTAAATTTTTGTGGCACCCATTTGAATAAGAGGAAGTGGTATGATAATCATAGAGGTGGTGGATGTATCTTCTAGAACCAGGCTCTTTCTACAACTTGATATAGTTATATATCATCAAATCCAAAGGGAACTGTTGTGCAGTCAAAATATTCTAAGTATATAGGGCTATAACCACAAGCCTTCAAAGTGAATTAGTTTCATGCATTGGAGGAGATTATGGTGGGAGTTGGTGTAGGTCCAGATATAGTGAGAGGTTCCATTTTTTGTTACATATTATATAAAAGTTTCTTTTTTTAATACTAGTTCCATGAAAATTTTTATATCTGCCTATTTTTTGGATGTTTTGAAACATTCTACAGGGCTAATTTATTATGTTATAGAGATTCTGACGCTTCTTAGAAAGTGAAAGGGAAAAGAGTTTCATTGTATTTCCCATTCCATTTATATTGGAAATGTTGAGTTAGTTTGGGACTTTCTAGTACTTGATATGGATATTTTTATTATTATAAATAGGATGGATTGGTCGATTTCTCACTGAGATGAGATTGGTTATTATCATTAGTGTGTTTCATTCTTTTTTATTGATGAGAGCTCTTGAGTGTTTCAAGGAGAGTAGGATTTGAGGTCTAGTCATACAGTACTATCTCATCTAGAGATTAGGGATCTATTATCTATTTATGCAGTTAATCCCGATGATATATATTATCATGTTGATCTTACCTTGACTGTTTTGTATTTTCCTAAGGTTTTCCTAGATGAATTCTTCGACATTCCTCCAAAAAGGTAGGTAGAGTTCTTCACCAATATGGTTTCTGGTACACAACTAATTTCTATAATATTTTATCATATGAAACCTTCTATGTTTAAAGAGCTTAATATCCAGTTGTAAAACCTATTGGAGATGGGATTTATTTGTCCTAGTGTTTCACTGTGGGTGGGCCCTATACACTTTTACAAGAAGGATGATGATTCTCTTCATATATGTGTAAGTTATTGAAAGATTAATTGGGTAATAGTTAATAATAAGTATTATTTTCCCCATGTAGATGAACTATTTGATTAGTTAAATGGGGAAGACTTATTTTTTGAAAATTGGCCTTTGGTCGGGTTATCATCAGCTTGGAGTTAAGGAGTCAGATATCCCAAATATTTCTTTAAGGAGTAGGTATGGACACTATAAATATATAATGATTTCATTTTACCCAACTAACACTCCTAAAATGTTTATGCATTTGATGAACAAGCTTTCCACCAATATATTGATACCTTTGTTGTTGTATTCATGGATGATATCGTGGTCTATTAAAGAAATAATAAAGAGCATGAGTACTATCTACATTTAGATATGGTAATATTGAGAAGTTACTAACATTATGAGAAGTTATTGAAATGAAATTTTGGGATCTAATAGGTGAATTTCTTGGGTCACAAGATTTAAAAACATGGCCTCTTAGATGATCCTGAAAATGTGAAGGCTATCTTATTATGGGATGAACTATGAAATGAATTTGATATATAGAGATTCCTAGGCCTAGCTATGTATTATTGATGGTTCATAAAATATTTATTGAAAACTTCATCCTCATTGACTTATCTTACTATAAAAGTGGTAAAATTCACATGGTATGCTAAGTGTTAGAACTCTTTTGATGAGTTTAAATAACATATAACATCATATCCTATTTTGATTTTTCCAAAATCCAGTAAGGTCTATATGGTTTATTGTGATACTTCGGGTACTATAACAAGATGTATTCTTATATAGGATGATCCTATTGTGTAATATTATTCTGATAAAATTTAGTCTCATGAGAGGAATTATTTGACTCATGAATTGGGGATTATCATTCTTATGCATGCTCATAAGTATTGGTGACATTATTTTTTAGGGATAGGTTTATAATCTATTCTGATTACAAGATATTGAGTTATATCTTCACTCAGAAGGACCTGAACCTATGGTTTTGGTGATGGGTGGATTATCTCTAGATGTTTGACTTTTAAATCACGTATACCTCCATGGAGTGGAATGTTTTTTCTGACCCTCTTTATAGAAAATTTCTTATCAGTTCATCTAAGAAATGAAAGAGACGAGAAATATTTGGGTATTTTTTCTTAGTTGAATCAAGAAAAATAGTATAATTAAGGTATTGTTATGACTAGTGTTTATTTATCTTCATCTCTCCTTGAGTCAATTATTTAGTAGAAAGAATATGATGATGAGTTCAGAGGAGTCAAAGAATCCTTATATGGTGGGGAGACCTCTCCTGGATGGTCTCTCCCATATGATGGAATTATTTACTTTAGGAATCAATTCATCATCCCTTTATCTGTAAAAAATTAAGTGATGCATGATTTTTATAATTCTTCATGATTCTTCAATCCAGGAACTATGAAGATGTATTATAACATGATACAATATTTCTGGTGGTTGTCTATAAAGCACACCATTGCTGATTATGTGTCTCAATTTTACACCTTCCAGTAGATTAAGGAAGAAAACTTAAAGCCTTTTAGTTTACCTCATTGAATTATAGTTTTCTTATGTAAATGGAACAAATTATGCATGAAATTTATAGTTTTATTACCACAGACTCCCCAAGGAAAGAATTTTATCTGGGCAGTGGTTGATTAATTGGAAAAATCATCTAATTTCATTCTGATTTGGTAAACCACCTATGTTGAATATCAAAGTAATATGTATGTATAGGAAATTGTGAGGTTTCATAGGGTTCCTTTATCCATCATCTCTGACTAGAATCCCAGGTTCACTTCCTGGTTCTAGAAGGGTATCCAAGAGGCAATGGGGGATTAGGTCAGGTTGAGTACATATTGTCATCCACTGACGAGTGGCTATACAAAGTGGTATATTTTGATTATATAGTATATTCAATGTGTTTATGTCTTGAATTTCAAAGGATATCGAGATAACCAATTCAGACTGGTTGATTTCTCTTATAATAACAATTACTAGACATCAATTAGAATAGATCATTTCGAGGATTTTTATGGTATCCTGTGCAAGACACTTTTTTTTGTTAGAAGTAACCTTGGACTCTATTGTGGGATATAGTATTGTTTAAGATAAATTGATAAGGATTTAGAATATACACTGATTATTGATCATAGATCAGTGTCAGATGAAATCTTATGTGGATCATCAATTCCATCCTTCAAAGTTTTCTTTTAGTGACCAAGTATTGTTGATTTTTTCCTATCAATTGGGTCACCTTAAACTATGGAATCAAGTGAATTTGTCTGTAATATGTGTTGGACCAATTTAGATGACTATGAAAATTAGATATGTTTCTTATCAGTTGGTGTTAACAGTTAAGTTTATAGGTATTCATGATTTTTTCCACATATCATATCTCAGAATTATTATATTGATCCATCTTTTTTTTCCTAAATGAGGAGAAAGTCGAGTTAGATCTAGACATATCAGTTGTGGAGAAACAAGTAGATATTATTGACTCATAGATGATGGGTCTTCATGGTAAGTCTATTTCATTGGTCAAAGTGTTATGATGGCATGGATTAGATTCTTATGAGACTTGGAAGCATGGATCAATCGTGAGGGATTAGTGAGATCATCTCTTTTAAGATTACCCTTCTTCAATATGACTTTATAGGGACAATTGTGAGGATAATTTTATCATATTTTTCAATGTATGAATCTATTTTATATTTAATGGGTTATCTTTTGGGTTTGAGAGGTGGAAGAGGTGACTCAACGGAGTTTAAAATTGTTATGGCCTTAATGGTGGATTCATAAGGCCACCAACCAATTGATGGGCCTCCATCAGAAAAATGGTTGGTCAAACAATATCCAATGCACATCTATAGTGGCCAACAACCAATTGGTGGTGTTGTGCTGGACTAGTTAATCAATGAAAATTTAGTCATTTTATGCCATTAAAACCATATTTTAACACCTTAATCCCTATTTTTCAAACTTAATCTGACCAAGGATCTTAGATAGGCTTCCTTATGGATTTCATTTCTCCTATAAACTTATATGATCATAATTTTGATATTGGATCAATCAATTATCATTGAATTGGTAAGTTCGAAACGTTCTCTTTTATTCTTTCCTAATCTCTTGGATTGGTAGTGGATCTATTTTGTATTGATCTGATCTATCAATTGAGTGATTTTCACTCTCTTATTTCACATTGATCTATTATGCATTTGGTTCCTGGAGGCTAGATTTTGTTTGTTCATGTGCATATCCTATGTTCTTTGTGGTATATGATCTCTTATATTTTTCATCGACCTTATGATTATGGAAACATGATTCTAAAACATGGGAATTTATTTTTATGAAATACCCTCACTTTCTGGTGTGCTCCCTTTCCCACTAATGTATGGATCCCAACATTGTTGTAGTGTGGACCCATGTGTGAGGTAGGTGGTACCATATATGGTCTTTGTTTGGTGAACGACACATGATGGGGTTTTCTAACTTGTTTTCTAAATGATAAATGTAATGATCCTTGATCTTATTGAGATGTGTATGAAAAGGGTTTCTGATAAAAGATGATACCCCCTTCTTTTGGGAAAATAAACATGTTTTAAAATCACCATGAAATGTTTTATGGAATTGATTTTCAAAGCACTATTTTGATGGAAAAGGGTTGTTTTGAATTTTTTTTATGAAATATGATAAGTCATTTGAAAATTTTTGACATACGCAGCACATATGAGCCCTAGATACCTAGGAGGTGGCTGTAGTATTGGTCCTTATTCTTATTATTGTAGGGGGTTAACTCATGAGGTGTTCCTATTCTCCCTATACATGTTTTTCTAGGTACTTGATTCTCATGCACTATAGGGGGTTCATCCATGGGGTATTCCTCTGTTCCCTAGGCCCTATTATTATAGGGACTTGTTTAGTGTGTACTAAGTCGTGACTTGATTATAGAGGTATGAGATACCTCACTATCCCATGAATATTTTATCCTAGGTATGATCTCTATTTTATTTTACTTTACTTGGATTTGCTTTTTTATGGCCATGATATTAAAAATGATGCCTTCTTTGATAAATAGATTATTTTAAAATGTACTTTAACCTATGTTATTTGTAATATATTTTAGAACTATGAAAGGGGAAAAATTTTTTACGATGATTTTGATATAAATTTGAAAACTATTTTATTATTCCACATTTTTCATATATTGAGCATATTCGAATTATTTGACTTAGAATTTCTAGGGAATACTTGGGTGGGATCTTACTGGGTTTTTTTCTCTCACCCTGTACACTCCCTTGGGGGTGTGTAGAGCTTATTATATTTTATGTAAGAGAGGGAAAGGCACCATAGTGATGTTATATGGTTTATTGTCAGTTGGGAATGAGTATCTGGTGGTGAGATGGTGAGATGTTTTCTATATATCACATGGAGTCACTACTAAAAATATGGATTTTATCAGCGCTAGAGAAGGGCATGAACAACGCTAAAAAAATCATTGTTAATAGAGGTAAAGATAGGGGGGGGGTCCCTTTTATCAGTGCTTTTAAAAAGCGCTGATAAAAGTCAAAAAATAAATAAATAAATAAAAATAAAAAAATATATAATTCAGGGGGGGATTTTAACAGCACTTGGCCCCCTTTATCAGTGCCAGGTGGACCACTCCAGTGCGGTTCCCTTGCCAGTGCGTCCATCACATGCCCCCCGCACGCACCTCCTTGCTTCCACCAGAACTCAAACCCGTGACCTCCCCCTTGCATGCCTGTACCTTTACCACTAAGCCATTTCGTTTTTTTCTATTTAATGATATATCTATTTATTTATATACATATATAGTTATATTTATTCATATATTAATATAGATTCATGTTAATATAAATATATTTAGTTATATTAATACATATATATTTATTCATATATTAATATTAATATATATATATATATTTATGTATATATAGTTATATTTATTCATATAATAATATAGATTCATATTAACATAAATATATTTAGTTATATTAATATATATATATTTATTCAAATATTAGTAAATATATATTTATTCATTTATTAATTTATATATATATATATATATTGTTATAACTTTTATCCATATATTTATTTGTATAATAATATACATTTATAAGATTAGTTTTAAATACATTTATAAAATATTTTTTTATGTGTGTTTATAAATGAATAAATAAATACATAAATACATATATACAACACACACAAAGACACACACACACACACCCATATTTACGAATAAATACATCTATATATGTGTATTTAAAAAGCCATAGAATGTTAAAACGACCATAAATTCTAATCTAGAATCCATTTTCAACTCCACAACCAGTCAAATCAAATAAAATGAAACAATATTTGATATGATATGTGATACAGGCCTTAAGAACATCCGAATAAGAAGTTATACTTGTTTGAATGTTAACAAATTAGGGTATCCCGACTAAAAAACTCAGTTTTGGAGTCCTTATGGCCCTTTTTTGGGATCGAAAAATGTGACAGAGGCTTCTCTTGGGTCACAGACACGTAGAGATCATCACAGACTTAGACTTGATATGTTGTAGAGCTCAAATGGACACCCGGATCAAAATTTATGTCTATTTGAAGTTTGAGTTACATTTTCAACTTATTTTAGATCTTTTATTAATTTTTTTGTTTTTTTTGTGTCTTCAAATTGTTATTAAATGATTTTTTATCGATAATAATTATAAAATTATTAATTAATAATATTTTTTAAAATATTTTAAATCCATTTTAACTAAATTTCTTATATATTAAATGTAATAGTCTATTTATGCTTATCTAAAACATATTTAAAAAATATATATTATATTTATATCAATATAAATATACTTATATAACAATATATTATTTTTCATGAAAAATTATTATTTTTGAAAAATAAAATTTATCAGCACTATGAAAAAGTGCTAATAAAGCCCCCCTTTATCATCACTACTAAAAAAGGTGCTGATAAAGGGGTCCCCTTTAACAGTGCTAAAAAAAGCACTGTTAAATAGAGGGCCTTTATCAGTGCTAAAAAATCACTGATAAAGGGTCACTTTTAACAGCACTTTTTTTAGTGATGTTAAAGGCCCCCCTTTATCAATGCTTTTTTAGCACTGATAAAGGCCCCCTTTATCATCGCTTTTTTAGCGCTGATAAAAGGGTAGTGCTTCCCTTGCCCGTTTTTGTTGTAGTGAGTAGCTGTTGGTGGTTTGAGTTGTTTTATTTGGTTTTGTTCTTGGACATGTACATTGGTTTTGGATTTTTACCTTAGTTTTATTGCTACCATTATTGGTTTATAGTTATGGAATATTTATTTTCTTATTATATTCCTCTACATACATTCAATGTTATCTTTTTCTTAGGTTGGGAAATTCATTCCCTCTGGTTGTTGTTGGATGCCTACATGACATTTGCTAGCCCGTGGGGATCAAGAATGCTCTTTGGGTCATGCTTCGGTTTGGTTCAGAGCCTAGTTTTATGGGTTTCCCAAGATGGGTCATGACATGAGGTACCTTCAATTTTATACTTATATTGGATATTATATTATTTATTATATGAGATACATGGTGATAGATCCATGGTAATGTTGGGAACTCACCATACCTGTTTAGGCAATGAATTAGATTTACTTGATTATTCACTTGATTTGTATGCCTTATTTATATTTTTCACAAGAATATATAAGGAGGATCCTATTGATTACAACTTTTATTCTCACATTATATCTATATAAAATATTTTTTAGGTATAAAATATATGGTTGGTGTTTGAGCTAGACATTACTAGCTTTTTTTTGTTGTTCAGGAGTTGTTTGGGATTTGTGGCCACTACTGCGTTTTTTTGTACTTGTAGTTCCCTTTTTTAGTAGTTCCTGTTATATGGAATTACATTTATATTTTTGGATCTTTAATTTATTTTATCATGAGAAGGATCTATTTTATGTTTTTATCTTATCTCTCATTCCTCATGTTCTTATTATATGGTAATCCCTCTCATTTTTGTGTATGATATAACCTCAGTTCTTATCACCAACCCATTGCCTATTGAAGGTGGGATTAAGGAGTCATTATCTACCTTATCCAATTGTAATCCAAGGAGGGTTATCTTTAGAGGGAGGGTTAATGATTCATTAATATGGGTTGAACATATTAATTTGGTGGATAAAATAAGATTATAAACTAAATCATTAGAAGAATTCATATATAAAATAAAATAACATGTGATATTATTATGAAATTAAATTCCTTTAAAAATATTATGTGTGAGATTAATTCTAATATGTAACTTTTTAAGGCCTCAATAATCCAACTATATAGTTTAATTTCATATTCAGAATCCCCTAGATTATCTTGTGAGGTAAGAAAATGATGAGGTGACCCTAATGGTTAGGTTCTTTATTCTTAGTGTTTTCTTTGAGTTTCACTTTGTAGGGAAATCCAAATAGTTAGGATACCAGAGGAATAGAGTTTATTATATCTATTTAATGGATTGGGAAAATTCATACTCACTAAAATATCAAATAATCATATATGATATCATTGGGATGATTCCCTACCTAAATAACTAAGTGGTGAGTTGAATTCTCTAGTAGACTCATTTATTAGTGAAATATGGATCTTAGCCCTAATGGATATGATGGATTTAGAAGAGGTTATTGTTTTAGTGGTAGAATATTTAGTAAATTATTTATTTAATGGTAATAAAAGATAATAATCATATGATAAAAGATTCTATTATAGATAATATCATCAATTTCTTCAACCTTAGTTTTGAGACCAATCCTATAAGAAGAAGTATCATAATTTAAGAAACTCGTAAGACTAGCAAATTAAGAAGATTTATTAAGTAGAGAGAAATTATTTGTGTTAGAGAAACATCTTATTTAGTAACCAAGTGTTTAAGTTGTTCAAAATATTAATCAATTTTTTATGAGAATCATAGAATGATTCACTTAGGGTTTTGAAGGAATTAGATGCTAAATTATCTAAGTAATTTTAGTCTCCATTCATATGCTCAATATGATTGAGAATGCTAATGAATTGGTGATACTAGAGGTTTCCTTAAGGCTTATTAGGGTTATGAAACTAATTATTCTATTATATATGAAAATTTTACAATAAGATAAATGTTTTGAATAAAGGTTTACCTGATATTCTCAAGTGTTGAGATTAGATAAACTTACCGTATGATGTCTAGGTTATGGTGTTGTAGAGGCAATACAAGTGGTTAAAACATTAAACCTGAAAAATAAAAGTTAATTATAGAGTCCTATAATTTTTATTCAAGTATCCATTCATGGTCATATGAAATCTAAAGGTAAAACTAGGAAGAGATGAGTAATGATTACATAAGATGGAACTATTTGAGACACTTGAATGGGTTTTAGAAACTATATGGAATGTCCATGATAGGAATCAGTGTTATAGAAATAGATTCATCATTTTTAAATGGTATTATACCAAATTTATACTTACAAGTGTTATAAATATAAAGGAGTTCAAAATTAAAGAAAGAGTTAATATATCTCATAGTTTACATTAAATCTATGATGTAAAAAGTTCCCACATTAAATATTTGAATTTAACGGAATATCTCAATCTCATATGGATCTTAAATGGATATTTATCTTTATATCATTTATTTTATATGATAATAAGAGTTTTTTATTAACAAAAATTTATTTTTGAAAAAAATGAGATGATTAATTGTATACATATGGTTTATAATTCATTAAATTTTATAACAAGCTTTTGAAACAAAGATAAGTATTGGAATGTTTTTTCCAGGATAAAGTGTTTATATAGATTTTTATTAACGTATAAGGGAATTTGTTCCTGCTACTCATTAGTGGTACATTTCAATAAATTCATATTTTAAAAGTAAAATGATACAAATACATAGAATACCATATATAATATGGAAACAATTTTTATATGTTAAATATTCATAATAATAGGAAATGAGAGTTATTTCCTAAAAAAAGTTTGTGTATCTTAAC
Organism: Viscum album; assembly: GCA_963277665.1. Classification (NCBI taxonomy): domain Eukaryota; kingdom Viridiplantae; phylum Streptophyta; class Magnoliopsida; order Santalales; family Viscaceae; genus Viscum; species Viscum album. Next base: position 748,178,976 of record OY728132.1, on the reverse strand, counting down.
ATGATATTCCAAAGAGAATATAATACCTAAGAGGCTTGTAGTAGTATGTTTGAACTTAAAAATGTTCAAATATAAAAAATAAAAGATTATACTAGTCTAAAATTGAAGTGATCTCCACTTTATATACTAAAGAGTTTTGGATATGTGATATTAAAGAAAAATGTAAAATTCACCATAATAAAGGGAATAATTCTTTATCCTAAAGTATTTTAGAATGTGTTGGTAAGTAATAATGAAAATAGTTAAATTAATTACCATAAGATCTCAATGGAAAATTTTGATGGAAATGGTTTCAATGATGATGATGTTTAACATAGAAAAATTCTAAGTAGTTAATAAAAGTTACTAACAACATAAAATTGGATGTTGTAAATTCAAGGAGTTTGAATATGTCCAAGGAGTTGAAAAATAATAATATGATTACTAAATCTCACTATCATTAAAACTTTCTACCTTCATAGATGTTACTCACTAAATATTTTATTGAGAGAGTTTTATCAGATGGAAAAATAGAGATGTGGTAAAAATTACATATATTTGTAATGAGTTAACAAAAACCTAGAATGTGTAGTAAGTATAAGGATGATCTGTGTAATGATTTTCATTTTGAACCAGACTAAAATGATAAGGTTTTTGAACTTTTTTTACTGAACTAGCCATATTTAAAACTGAGCTTCAGAATTTAATTACAAGGGCTATATTGCTTCAAAGTGATGTTTTTTGGACTTGGGTGAAGGATTTTTAAGTTACCCGAGTGTCTTGAGGAGTTATAAAAGAACCAGACCTAGAAAATCATGGTTTTGAAAAGGTTCAGAGGGTGCATGATTTGTCTGAAACCATGTGGCCCACTACAGGAAACCATGTATCCTTGTTCAAGGGAGGTAGATGCATTTTTCATGGGATGCACATGGTTTCCAAACCATGAACCTTGACCACATGGTGTTCTTTGGAGGTAGTAGCCTCACATTCTACACCACACGGTTTGCGCATAGTTTGGAAAAATGTGTACGTCAAACCATGTGGTTTACCCAGTTTTAAAAATTGAATTTAATTAAAATAAATAAAAATAAATAAAAATATAAACAATCACTGTCACCCTTTCCCCTCATACCTACATGACACCCCCCCTTTTCCTAGACATGCACGTGATCCCCCTCCTACAAATCCTCTCTATCACTGTTTTCACCTGGATTTCAACAGGTTTATCATCTGAATATCCAAGGTAATGCTTCCTCCTCTCTCCTCCTTCCCTAATTTGGCATATTTTGGTATCCCCATCACCCGGTATGGTTCATATGAACCTAGGGTTTGAATATAACCCATATTTTTAGTTTTCTCTTGGTTCTAGGTTGTGTGGAGGGTCTCTCAGGATCCATAAATTTGGGTTTTGGTAACTGCCACTGAAGGCAAAGTAGTTTGGTTCTATTTGGTTCATTGATAATGGTTTAAGGTGTGTTTTCCTTTATTCTTTGATGACAACTAGTTTATAATTTGGGGTTTCAAAATTTATGAGTCCCTGGTAATTAAATTGAGATTCATTGGTCCTTTTCACATTGATTCTAAATTTATATTAATGCGTGTAGTGGGTTTTAAAAAATTTTGAGGTTGCGCACGCATATAATCAGGTATGAATATATATTAATATATGTATTCCATGTACATGTGCCATCATGACACGGGGGAAACATGCACTGGGTTAAGATATATATATGTATATGTATATATAAAGGTATGTGCATACACATGTGGAGTAGTTCTAGGTGGTCATCGATAAATACGTCAAGTTCCTAGTGTTGGCTTGGTTCTTCCTCGAGGTAGGGTCCCATTTCCTTTACCTTTGATTTAAAGAGTGAATTAATTAAATTTCTTACTGCACTTTCTTTATATTTAAATTAATATAGTAGAGTTATTAGATTAATTGTGAATTCAGTATGATTCCAAAATGAAGTGCTAAATGTGACAAATGAAATCTTGATAAGAAATGTCATGATTTTATAATAAAACCCATCCAATAGAGGTTCACTCCCTTCAAGATAAAAATTTAGTGAGTAGACTCTTAAGCTTACCTGCCTTAATTCCTTGTTCTTTATGATTGATGTTATAATTGTTTAAAGTCATGTTAGGGTGCTTAGTCCCTTTATGTTTCTTTTTCCTAAGTAGGAATATTCCTTGTTTCCTTGACAATACTTATGATACTTGAGCCCTCAAAAAGTGGTTTCTATGTCTCAACGAGTTAAATTAAATGGGCAAGGTGAGTGGAATGGTAGGAATTACCAATGCAAGTGGGTATAATCCCTTAAGGGTAATGAAAATTAACACATTGGAACTTTTACCTTAAAATAAATTTTCCATAAACGATTTATCCATATGAGTTGTCTAACTTGTATTAATTGGTTTTGATGAAAAGACACCTTGAAATGAAATATAATATGGCTAATGAGAAGCATAAGAGGACCTTGTCTCATGTATTTGAGTTTAATGTGATCAATATATTAATTTTTTGATTGAAATACTTAAGATGGGTTGCTTTATGTATAAATATAAATGTGTTTGCTTTTATGTAATATGGTATTTGATATTTGAAATTCATAAGAGGTACTGCCTTATGAATTATATTATATTGATGAAAATGATTGAATGACTATAGATGGGGGTATTATTACCCCATTCCAGTTATAAGTATGACATAGGTGAGAGGAATTCATACCCCACACCACTTATGACCTTGAAATAGAAATATTCTTGAATTTAAAGAAACTAAGGGATCTTGGTATTGGTTTAGGGGAAGACCGTGAGAGCTCCCCTAGAATTAAATGGTGGAAGTACATCCCAATATACCCCAGAATATAATTAATGTGTGAAGGCCAAGAGACAATTACATCTCTTGGACCTAGGTTGGGAGTAGACTGTTAGAGCTCCCCTGGAATTTGGATGGTGGTGGTATGTCCTGGTCCATCCCAAATTATATAAATATGCTTTCATTCCAAGAGACTGAGGGATCTTGGTATTGGGTTAGGGGAAGACCTGAAGAGCTCCCCTGGAATTTGGAAGGTAGTGGTATGTCCCGATCCACTCCAACATAAATCTAATTCTTGGAGGCCAAGAGACTAAGGGATCTTGGAACTAGGTTAGGGGCAGACTGTGAGAGCTCCCCTAGAATTGGATGGCAGATTCATGTCCCAATCCACCCCAACATATATCTATCTATATATATATATAATACCACATATATATATATATATATATATATATATATATGTATATGTATATATATAACATTGACATGATCAGACACTTATACCGGTAGTGATCTGAAGCTGGTATAGCCATTAGGTGTCCCTTTGGAACCTGGATGGGTATTTATTTATTTATGCAGTTATGTTTATTAAATTATGTTATACCCACACACTAAATAATTTATTTTACAGTAGATTGGAATTGAAACAATGGGTGTTGACCTACTGATATTTTATCTCACAGCCCACTTGAGTTCCCTTGGTACCCGAGTAGACCTTATAGTTGTAGGATTTAGGTTGATTTCTATATTGATTTTACCTAGAAGTTAAGAGAAAAGGACCGAGCTAGATCTCAGGATGCTTATGGAGATCACCCTTGGGGTATTTTCTATCTTTTCATTATTTTTGTATTGTATTGAAAATCATGTTGTAATTTTTTCTGCTTTTGGATATATATCCTTACCATGCTATGAATTTATCAGTTTTATAAAATAACGTTGGACACTTTTATTAAATTGAATATAATAATCTATCTTCCACTACTTTATCATCACTATTTAATAATTCCAATGTTTCATGATATTTTTTATTCTGTTATACTGTTGTGAAACTCTGATAAGAGGGTATAGTCTCCTCACTATCACCTTATGAGACCCTTGCTACTTGTTGGTAGCCTCTGACGTATGGGGAGATGTGTTTGAGGCCATGTGACCCACCAGTCCAGCTTCCAGTTTGATGGTACGTTGGGTCAGGACATTAAAAAGTTTTATTGTAGATAATATTTTCCCTTTTTATTACTATTTTTAGGTTGTTAGACAAAATACTCTAAATGTGTTAGCACTTGGTTATTATATGTTCTTGGGACTGATCACCCCATGTATGGAAAATGACCGATTGGACAAGGCTGGGAATTTTTTTCATTATTATACGATATTACAGTTGGATTTTATTTGACCTCAAGTGATTGCTTTATTTTCCGCTTCTTATGATTTATGAAATGTTTCCCTTGGCCTGATATGGCAAGGAATCTTCATTGCATGCATCATATAGGAACATAGTAAATTCACATTCCATGCATAGTTCTATGCCATATAGATGCACTGTAGTTTGTTTGTTGACATGATTATGTGCCTTGAATGACTTTACATGCTTAGTTTCATACCTATTTAGATAATTTATATAATTCTTCCCTGTATAACATGAATAGTTTTCCTTATTCCATGATATTTGTTTCTTTATAATTCCTCTATGTTTACTGCTTATGATGACATGTTTTTCTCTGTTTCTGTATGGGTTTTGAATGAATGGGAACTAATTTTCGATTGTAAAGTGTATGGGATCCTTATAGCTAGAAAATGGTAACCCATATCTTCAAACCACTTTTAGCATAATATGAATACATTTTAAGGCTGTTAATAACATGTAAAATTTGATAAAGTTTAAATGCAATGGTAAATTGGTTTGGGCTAAATGGATCTAAATTATAAACTGTAAAGTGTATGGGCACTTTTCAGTTTGGTCAGTGGCCACCCATATTATTAGACCATTTCTTTGAGAATTTTAAACTCTTAATTGAGTTTTTTTTATTAATGGGAGCCAATTTTCAATCCATGAAGTTTATGGGCGCTTCATGAATTGGGAAATGGATACCCAAATTAAATGTAATGGCTTGATGTATTTAAAAATGCTAATAAATGTAAAGAGAGGTTAAATTTTGATCATATGTGAATTAGATTAATGGGACCCTCAAATGTTTCCTTAACTATTAAAAGGAATTTATCATGATAAATTTCTTAGAAATTAGGTGATTTCAAAAGTTGTTAAATGTTTTAAAAAATGATGTTCGATGCAAATTTTCTGATTTGTTTTAAAATGGGTACTTGAGGTTTGTTTTAAACCTTGTATATGTTTAAAGGGTTAAATGCTAATAAATATTAATGTCTTGAAAATGGAACCATAGTGTTTTCCTATATTTGAAACCCTCATGTAAGGGTATTTGAGTTCTCTTTGATTTTCCTTGGAACAAAACCTACAACAATGGCTTGATGATCAGATTTTGATCCTATTGAATTTTTTTGGGCATAACCAAATGATTGGTTCGACACTTCTTCTTCATAAGGGGATAACCTGTGGTAGTTAGTGCCCTTAGAAATTGATATCCATGCTAGTTTCATTTGTTATCTAACATTTGGTGTCATTTGGGTGTCGTTGTCCTGAGTAGTACTTTCAGTTTTTAAATGAAACCCTTGTTCAGATGGGTTTTTATGTTTATTTTGACCGTCTTTATATGTTTTGATGTTGTGATTAGGTCTTGGAGGAGTGTCACAGGTTCATTTGAGTTTTTTGATCTAACATTCTTATGAGTGGCTAGTTTTCAATTCTTTTACGACTAGAAAACTGATAATATTGGAAGTGTCATGTTGAATTTATTAAATGTGTCTTTCTAAGTATAAGAAACACCAAAGAGGACCATTGAAAGATGATCATTTATATTTGAAATCCTTTCAGGCTTGGGAGTCTTAATTTATGTGGGTGCTTTCTTGGAGACATGATTTTGTTGAGGTTGGAGGTGTACGCAACCCTTGTGAAACGCCATTAATTTAGATGAACTTCAGTGGTTAAAACTTTAGTGATCACAGAACACTCCGGGAGGTAAAGGATTATGATCGTTTGTAATGGTGTGTTGGTAGGTGAAGCTGAGTTTTTTCATTGAAGATGACAAGCTATGATTTGAATGTTATTCTCTCAAGTAACTAGTTATGTTTGACTGAAAACTATTTCAATCATATTAGTGTATTCTTTTTAGCGATGAGAACTTACCCTATCTTGATGTCTTCCTAGATTCACTAGGAGAGAATCAGTCTTACACCGCGCTAAAGATTTAAAAGCTTATGGGCTTGTTTGGGTGGTTGTATTTCAGTGTTGCAGGCAAGATGTGTGTCTACCTTCATGGTTTGGTAAGGAACATCCCCTAAAGTTTTATTATCTTTGGTGAATATCCTTTTGGTGAATGTGATATGCCTTGGGAGAGGGAATTGTAGTAAAACTTATATAAAAACGCCAGCCTTTTAAGCCTGGTGTCTTCTTGAATAGTTTTTTGGAGATCTTTCCCTATATTTTTTAATGAATATGGTTGTGAAGAACCATTTAAAGGATTGTTGTCAAGTGAAGATGATTATGGGTGGAGTCAGCCGATGATTTTCATGGAGATCCATCTTGACTTGGACTTTGAGGTTGATGGAGAATCAATCGTTTCAAATCATGAAAGGTGCATTATTAAAACTCTTAGGATCATGATTTGTAATGAAATTCTGATGGCGGGAAATGTTGTGACTCAGAATTGTCCCTTTTAATATTAAATCCTAAGGTGGGAAGTACCTTTGGCCAATGATTAATGAAATTATGATGTGATCATGTATCTATTTGAATGAGCTCAGGTAAGTACCATCTTGGTGATCAGTTTGAAAACAAGTTCTGGCTTAAGTTTTAATGGCTTAAGTGCCATATTCTTAAAATGGATGTTTAAGGGTGCGTTGGGCATTTGGGAACACAATGCAACCATTTGAACAAAGATTCATGACCCCTGTAGGTTGGGTGTTGTGGTATGTTGATTTTCTAAGGATTCTTAGGGATGTGCACCTCTAAGGTGGGAAGGTTGTAATGATCCGTGTTTTGAACTGGACTAAAATTCAAAGGTTTTTGAACTTTTTATTTAATTTAATGGGACGAATTTAAAACCAAGATTTAGAGTTTAATTCTGAATTATTGAAAACTTAAAAGTGATGTTTTTGGACTTGGGTGAAGGCTTATTATGTTTCCCATGTGGATCGAGGAGTTTCAGGAGCATCAGACCTAAAAAAACATGGTTTTGAAAAGTTGTAGAGGGTGCATGGTTTCTCTGAAACCATGTGAACCACTGTAAGAAACTGTGAAACCTTGTTGAAGGGGGTAGAGGAATTTTTCATGGGCTTCACATAGTTTCAAAACCATGCACCTAGCCCACACGACGTGCTTTGGAGGTAGTATCCTCGCACTATACACCACACAGTTTGGAAAACCACGCACATGAAACTGTGTAGTTTACCCAATCTTAAAAAATGTAATTAATATAAATAAAAATAAATAAAAACATAAATAATAACTCTCACCCCTCTCCCCTCATACCCACATGATTCCTCCCACCTTACCCTAACTACGTGAACAAGCCCCTTCCTACGACCTCCTATCTGTCACTATTTTCACCCGAATTTCCACTATTTCTTCATCTAAATATCCAAGGTAAAGCTTCCTCCTCCATCCTTCTTCCATAATTTGGTTGATTTTGGTATCCCTATCTCCCAGTATGGTTTTTTCAAACCTATGGTTTTAAGATAACCCATATTTTTTGTTTTCTCTTAGTTTTAGGTTGTGCAGAGGGTCTCTCGGGACCTATACATGTGGGTTCCAGCAACTGCCACCAATGGTGAAGAGGTTCGACTCGATTTATTTCACCATTAATGGTTTAAGTAGGGGTTTTCATTTTTCTTGGATGACACTTAGTTTATAATTAGGGGTTTTTTTAATTTATGAGTCCCTAGTAATTAAACTGAGATGTGTTGGTCCTTGCCACATTAATTCTGAATTCTTATTAATGTGTGTAGTGGGTTTTGACTAATTTTGATAGTGCGCATGCATATAATCAGATATGAATATATATATATATATATATATATATATATATTCCATGTACATGTTTCCTCATGGTTCAGGTAACACTTACATTGGGTTAAGGGATATATATATATATTTATATATATGGGAAGGTATGTGCGTGCACATGTGGAGCAGTTCCGGGTGGTCGTCGATAAAAATGTGAAGTTCCTTGTGTTGTTTTGGTTCCTCCTTAAGGTAGGGTCCCATTTCCTTTACCTTCAATTTAAAGAGTGAATTAATTAAATTTCTCACTGCACTTTCCTTATATTTAAAGTAATACAATAGAGTTCTTAGATTAAATGTAAATTTAGTATGATTTTTGAATGAAGAAATAAATGTGATAAATGACTGCTTGATAAGAAATGTCATAATTTTATAATAAAACCCCTCCAATAGAGGTGCACTGCCTTCAAGAAAAAAAGTTAGTGATTAGACTCTTAAGCTTACCTGCCTTAATTCCTTGGTGTTTATTTTTCTTGATGTTATAATTTTTAAAAGGAATATTAGGGTTCTTGATCCCTTTAGGTTGTTTTTTCCCATGTAGGCATATTCCTTGTTTCCTTGACACTACATATTACACTTGAGCCCTCAAAAAGTGGGTTTTATGCATGAATGAGCTAAATAAAATGGGTAATGTAAGTGGAATGGTAGGAATAACTAAATAAAGTGGGTAGTATCCCTTAAGTGTAATGAACATGAACCCTTTGGAACTTGTAGCATAAAATCAATCTTCTATGTTTAGGCAAATTGGGTGAGAGTGACCCTAGGTAAGATGGTACATACCAAATGGAATTAATTGAATAAATGATTTATCCATAATGAGTGTTTTTGACTTGTAATAAATGGTTTCTTTGAAAAGGCTCCTTGAAATGAAATAGAATATGGATAATGAGAAGCATGATAGGCCCTTGCCACATGTATTTGAGTTTAATGTGATCAATATGTTAATGTTTGGATTGAAATACTTAAAAGGGGTTTCATTAAGTATTAATGTGAATGTTATTTCTTATATGTAATATGGTATTGGATATTTGAAATGAATAAGAGGTATTACCCTAGGCATTATATTATAATTATGATAATGATTGAATGACTATAGATGGGAGTCATTCTTATCCCATGCCAGTTATTAGTATGATGTGTCTGAGAGGCATTCATAATCCACACCACTTATGATATCAAAATATATTTATGCTTGAATGCTAAGAGACTAAGGGCTATTGGTATTGCGTTAGGGGAAGACCATGAGGGATCCCTTGGAATTAGATGGTGATGGTACATCTCGATCCACCCCAGAATATAATTAATGTATGAATTCCAAGAGATGATGATGGATCTTGGACATGGGTTGGGGGTAGACTGTGATAGCTCCCCTGGAATTTAGATGGTTGTGGTATGTCCCGATCAACCCAAACTTATATAAAGATGCTTATATTCCAAGAGAATAAGGGATCTTCGTATTGGGTTTGGGGAAGACCGTGAGAGCTCCCCTAGAATTTGGATGGTGGTGGTATGTCCCGATCCACCCCAACATAAATCTAATGCTTGGAGGCCAAGGACTAATGGATCTTAGACTTGGGTTAAGAGAAGAGTGAGAGAGATCCCCGGGTATTGTATAGTAGAGCTATGTCCCAATCCACCCTAACAAATATCTATCTACTTATATATATATATACACTACTACTATATATATATATATGTATAACATTGGAACAATTAGAATCTGATCCCAGTAGTGAGCCGAAGCTGGTATAGCCTTCAGGTGTCCCTTTAAAACCAGGATGGGTGTTTACTTATTTATGCACTTCTGTTTGTCAAATTCTACTATACCTACACACTACATAATTTATTTTACACTGGATTGAGCTTGAAATAGTGGGTTCAGACCTATTGAGATTTTATCTCATACCCTGCTTGGGTACCCTTGGTACCTGAGTATACCTTATGCATGAAAAACCTAGGTTGATTTTGGTGTTTCTTGTACCTGGAAGTTTGGAGCAAAGGATTGAGTTGGAGCTTGAGATGCTCATGGATATTTTCCTTGTGGCTATTCAATATTTTCCTTATTTTTGTATTGTATTGAAAATCATGTTGTATGATTTACAGCTTTTAGATATGTGACATTACCATATCATGAATTCATCCGTTGTATAAATTAGAATTGGAAACTTTTATTAAATTGAATATAATAATCTATCTTACGCTACTTTATCATTGCTATTTACTTCATTTGCTGTTTCTTGTTATTGTATAATCTGTTATATTGCTGCGCAAATATGATAAGAGTGTATAGTCTCCCAAATATCACCTCCTGAGACCCTTTCTGCTAGTCAGCAACCTCTAGAATATGGGGAGATGCGCTTGAGGCCATGTGACCCACTGGTCTGGCTACCGGTTTGATGGTAAGCCAGGTCAGACATTACAATATGAAAGTCTCACTACTGGAAAACTAACCTATACCAACGGTTTGAAGAACCGTTGCCAAGTAAGCCATTGGGATAGGTCTATACCAACGGTTTTGGGAAAACCGTTGGTATAGACCTATACCAATGGTTTTGGAAACTGTTGGTATAAGTAATATGAAAATATATACCAACGGTTATGGAACCGTTGGTATATGTATTTCAAAAAAAAAAACATTCGCTAGGATTTGATCCCAGGACCCCCTAGTTTATCATTGAATGACTTAACCACTAACCTAACATGACTTTTGTGAACATAATTACATAAATATATATATGTATTGTCATAATATTTTTAAATTTTGATTTATATAATTTTCTCGGTAAGAAGATCTGATAAAAATTCAAAGGACCTATACCAACGGTTTTGAAAACCGTTGGTATAGGTCCTGATCTTGGATTCAATTCAGGGTGGAAGGTTGATATATTAGGGACCTTTCCCAATGGTTTGGCCAAACCGTTGGGATAGGCATACCCTTTCCCAACGGTTTGGCCAAACTGTTGGGAAAGGTGTCCACAAAGTGAACTTTCCCAACAGTTTGCCAAAACCGTTGGGAAAGGTGGCCACAAAGTGGACTTTTCCCAATGGTTTGGCCAAACCGTTGGGAAATCCATACCCTTTCCCAACGGTTTTCCAAAACCGTTAGGAAAGGTGGCCTCAAAGTGGGCTTTCCCAATGGTTTGGCCAAACCGTTGGGAAAGGGGACCTATACCAATGGTTTTTACAAACCGTTGGTATAGAAGCATTGGGAAAGGTCAGATTTCTAGTAGTGTCTATCATATATGATATTATAGATAGATTATAATGTATGTTTTTATTAAGTATTATAAAAAGAGTTTGAAGAATATAAATATATCATATAAAAAGAAATATCCACTTTATAATTCTTTCACATTGGTTCCATAGATGTATATATTGATCTTCATTTCGTGAAGTGTAATGATAATATACCACTCAAAGTATTACTTTAAGTTATCCCTAACTGATTTTCTTTATGGTATATTATAGTTTATGATTAAATGTTCAGGTTAACATGGGTAATATTCTTGTATGAGATACAAAATATGCTCATGAGGCACAAAAATGTTTTTATGTCCTGGATGACCTAATAAGTATACCACGTGGAGTGTCATACACTATGTATTTTTCATAAAAAGGGTGAACATATTATATATTTACCATTACCTATGGTTTTAAAGATACATGGAATGAGAAATTTCATACTTTGATACCTTTTTTATACAATCCTTGAGGTTTAACTAATCAAGGGTTGTTGAGTATGTTGTTGATCATGTCATCAGTTAGAGATCAACCAAGATGAGATGTGTCATCTCATATGATGTGTATGAAATTTGGACCCTTGATTAAGATAGACTAGGGAGTGTGAAACCAAACCTAGATAGTACATATGATGTGTTTATCTATTCAGATAAGGGGAATATGATGTGTTCATCCATAAAGTTGAATGACATGTGATGTATTCATAGATGTGGTCAAAATTTACATAGATAATCAAGAATGTATGAGTTGGATATATGGTATTGACATAATTCATGTCCCATGGTCACTTTATGTCCTTCAAAAAGCGAACATATAAGAATGAATGCAAGCATGTGATACTATTGGTGGACACAAGTATAGTGATATATGTGTTTGATGGAGATTACACTAGATATATTTTTAGCTTGAGTAGAATTGATTCTTTGGTATAATCCTCTATCTATATTCATTTATGGATCTAGTGATTTATATATTTTTTTTATCAAATCTACAAAGTCCTGTGGGATCACAATTTTTGATTAACTGAATGAAGATTGAGTTTGACTCAGAGAGCTACTCTAAATGCATTTTATAGTTTATCAAAAATATTTTTGGATGGGTATTCACAAGGTATTACATATGATGGGACATGAATTGAAATTAATGATATATTTCTAAAATAGTTTAGAAAATATCCAAAAAGAGTTTTGGATATGGTTTCATAAGTTATTTTATATAATACAATATAAAGTGAAATGGAACAACATGTTTTAGGTTTTATTAGAAGTGGAAGATTGAAGGAGATGATATACTTTAAAGCACATTTTTATGGGATACAATAATTTCCAATCATAAAATATGATTTTAGGGATATAATAAAACATGAAATCATGAATTTCATTCCTCTTTCTTCTCTATCATAATTTATGATACAATAGATTTCATAATGAATGGAATGAGATTCCATGCCATGGCCTTTGTATATCATAGTATATGACCGGGATCTATCGTAAAGGGCATGAAATGAGATTTCATTCCACTACATACTCAATGGTATAGTATGATTGAATGATATCACAAGAGATATTATATGTTTAATCATAGGGTGAAATATGAACATGCACCCATGATAAAGAGGCAGCTGAACATCGAGAGACCTACCCATGTTTCCTACCATTAACGAATCGTTACATGAGATGTAACATGTGTAAGTTTATTGCATTCATGCATGAAATGAATGAACTTGATAAGGAATTATATCATGTGTTATAACACATGAATTAAATATTTCATTTTCGAGGAGTATCTTTGAGGCTATATAAAGACCATTATACCACGAAATCCCAAAGGCCTTAGATTTTTATTTATTTTTGGACAATCCCCCTTTTAAGGGTTGAGGGGGAACCCTTACATGACTCATAGGCCTAAGGAACAAGGCCTATACATGAACTAAAGGCCCAAAGGCACAAGGCCCAATCATGAACTTGAAAGCCCAAGATTTGACTACACTTGAAATAGCCCCTCCCCAACATCTGCATCTTTGAAGGCACACCTAGATCCTCACCTCACATAGATGATCAGCCAGCATTACCCCGTGTAGAGAGACACACACTAAAAAAAATTCTCATTATAGACCCCTTAAAACCTCTCTAATTAATTTATTTACATCTCTTAAAAACATTGGTAAATGAGGTGTCTCTAATTTTTGATGTTTATAAACATTTCTAATTTGCAACGTCTATAAACGTTGCTATTTAGTGACACCTCATTTACCCACAATTTTTACAGAAACATTGGTAAATAAAAATTTCTAAATTGGCGACGCCTAATTTATGGACCTTTTTCTAGAAACAATGGTAAATGAAACTTAATTTACCGATCTTTCTAAAAAACATCAGTATTTTTTTTCTTAAATTCATAATTTTATTGTTTTGATTCTTTTTTTCTAAAAAAAATTATATTTTTTAAATTTTCAACTGTACATTTTTTATTTATGATGACTCCATTTGTGATGTCTATAAACGCCTCTATTTAGCAACACCTCATTTACATACATTTTTTAGAAACATTGGTAAATAAAAGTTTCTAAATTAGTGAAACCTCATTTATTGATTTTTTTAGAAATATCCGTGAATGAAACCTAATTTACTGACATGTATAAAAAAAACCGATAATTTTTTTCTTAATTTCATAATTTTATTGTTTTGGGGATTTTTTTTTAAAAAATTAAGTTGTTTTTTTAATTTCCAATGGCACATTTTTTGATGATTTTTTTAAAAAATTAAGTTTTTTTGTTTTAATTTACAGTGGCACATTTTTTTTATTTTTGATAAATCCTTCCTACTTAAAGAGGCCTCTCCCATGCCACCACTCTCATACTTCTCAACACCCACCTAGGACTTTAATTTTCTGCTCCCAGTACTACACAATTAGGGGCTCGTCCCCTACTCAATACACTATGAAATCGTGACCAATGATATTTGAAACCACTACCCTCATCCCTTAAGGGGGGACACATAACCAAATCACCTATTCTATTTTTTATTATTTTATTTTATTTTGTTTTATTTATATACATAAATAGATTTTAGTATTTAAAAAATTAATACTATATATATATATATATATTAATATACATATATTAATATACATATTTGTGTGTGTGTTTATATTATATATATATATGTTTATATATATATCTATATATATTATATGTTTTTATATATGATTATATTTTATGATTATATATACATATATAAGTTTATATTATATTATATATTTATATGTTTATATTTTACATATACGTTTATATTTTGTTATATATATATATGTTTGTGTGTGTGTGTTTAAAAATATATATGTGTATGTATATATATAAAACTATATATATAAATATACACACAAATATATATAATTATTCATGTTTTAAAACATTGGTAAAAATATTACTAAAATAGCCATGTTTTCTTAAAAACGTGACTAAATTTAAATTATATATGTGTTTATATATATAAATATATGTGTATATATATATTTATATATTTATATATGTGTGTCTATGTTTATATATATATATCTAAATATATGTGTCTATGTTTATATATGTTTAAATTTATGTGTTAGTATTTAAAAAATTAATATTATATATATAGGTATATAATATTATATATTAATATACAAATATTAATATATATGTTTATATTTTATGTATATGTATATGTTTATAAGTTTACATATATATTTATATATATATATGTGTGTGTGTGTATAAATATATATGTGTATGTATACATATATATAATTATAATTATAATTATCATGAAAGTTTAGGAACCGAGCATGCTAGACCCTAAAAATTTATTTAAAAAAAATAAATGCACAAAAAGTACATGTAATGTTACACATGAAATGTCACCAAAACATGAATTAGGTCAACTCACCACTCAAAACAAAGAAGATAGTCTAGACACCCATAAAAAATCCACAAAGACTCACATCAAATGGACAAAAGGCCCATAAACACCATCACTGACGGAAGGAGTCATAATTCATCTAAAAATTGAGAACCCTGACAATCTTGTGCACTCGACCACATCATGAGGCTCACTAAAAACACTCCACCTGAGGTCATCATCTTGGATTCCAAATCGTTCACATTGAGGACGTTTTTGTGCCCATCGGCATCATCACTCATGCGATCGAGGTTGTTCCCAATGCCCATCACCAAAGCTGTCAGTATCAGCACGCCATCGGCGGGAGATGATCACTATTGGCGTCCCATACCATCAAAATCTCATGGAACCTAAGATCATCATCCCAATAGTGTCTCATACCACTATAGGTCCCCCTGTAGTTTTCTGCTCATCTATAAGATGGGAAAATGACCCACAAAAAACAATCCCAATGCATTAATGGAATCCCCATTGAGAACACTCACTAGCATACCAATCCACCAATGGAAACATGATAAACCCACACTGAAGAAGTATCCCATTGGCCTATTAAGCATTGAAGGTCACCTGTTTCAGCCCCAAAATCACACTTTCCTGAAAAGACAAAAAACCAGGCAAATAGCATGCCTCTCACATACTCCAATGACCAGAAGACCACATCCCAAAGTCACCCACACAACCTGAGGTCTCACTACCTCCTGAGGTCACCCCGACCAATGCTGTAGGGGTTGGTGTTAGCAGTAATGCTCACCAAAACCCTCAAGGAGACTACCGGGATCCCACACCATCCACCCGCATCAGTGGGCACACTATAAGGGGAGAATCCAGTAGAATGTAGGGGTCATTACAAGAGAAGTTGAAGTATCCTACACCCACATCACCACTGACATATCTGTAATATGTCATTACATCTGACTTAAAGACAACCCTGACTTGTTCCTCATGTCATCATTGGCTCCATACAGTGGTCATTTCCAACACCATGCTCTCTAGCCTACTCGTATCAACATCCCTATACACCAATCAACCCCTCTACACATTTCTGGCCTTATCTCCATCCATTATAGTAGGTGGTGCCACCTAAAAATGATCCACGGTCTACCCTAGGAATAATCCTCCTCGTTCATTGAAAACCCCCAAGAATTAGGTCCTCCATTTGAGATTGTGATGTAGATATGAGATCAGAACCTCTTTAACTATAAAAAATTCCCGATCAGGATGAGGGAAAAATTCATCAGCATGTTTATGCATGCCATCGGATTTCCCCCGATGATGTTTGGCACCACATGCCACAAACATCTCGAAGTTCCCAACAAATTCTACATCCAAGATGTGACCAACGATTTCTCCATATGAGTTAGTATTCACCAGATTGCGATTGCTAGGGAGATTGTTAAGAGAGAGGAGCTCTCCATTTTAGAGAGACGAACTCTCCATCATCAAATTATATATATATATATATATATATATATATATATAAAATTAGCCACGTTTTAAAACACTGGTAAAAATTTCACTAAAATAGCCACGTTTTCTTAAAAACATGACTAAATTTAAAATATATATGTATTTTTATATATAAATATAAATATAAATAAAAATATATTTATATATTTATATATATGTGTGTGTGTGCATGTTAATACATATATATATATATATATGAAGATATATATTTTCATATATATATTTATATATATGTGTCCATGTTTATATATATTAATATATATAAACATGTATCTATATATATATTTAAATCGATATGGGGAAATGAGGTATATAAATATAAATATTTTTAGCGGTTTTTTCTAAAGAACTTCACTAATTTAGCAACATTTCTTAAAAAACATGGCTAAATTAGCTACAATTTTCAAGAAACATCGCTAATTTATTAGTTCTTTTTAGGAAAAGTCACTAATTTAGTGATGATTTTCAGAAAATGTCATTAATTAGTGATGGTTTTTAGGAATCATTGTTTAATTAGCAACATTTTTCATGAAAGGTCATTAAATTAGTGACATTATTTAGAAAAAAATCACTAAATTAGAAACATTTTCTAGGAAACATCGCTAAATTAATCATGTTTTTCATGAAGCATTTATAAATTAGTGATCGTTTTAGTAAAATTTGCTAAATTTAAAAATTATAAAAGTTTTTAAAAAATGTCACTAAAAATGAATTTCTAAATTAATGTTTTTTGTAGCTGTGGTGCCTAGTATAGATGGATGTTTTCATATCCACTCCTTCTAATCTAGTTATCTCTTCTCTGGTGGATTCTACTTTCTTTGAATCCTCTTATGGGACTACTCCTCTATGGTCTACCCAGGTTGTTTCTTGTTTTCTATGGCTCAAAGGACCTATGTCCAGAAAGTCCAACGTCCCAAAGGCACTTAGTGCCCTGGAGTCCTTGTGTCTTGAAGTCCTTTGGTGGCCTGAAGTCCATAAGGCCTATAGGCCCAAACTGGTGGCCCGAAGGCCCAAATAAGATGAATAGTTCTAGTTTCTACAGTACCACACAGTACCTGCTACAATAACTGTTACAATACTTCTAGAGTAACTTATAAATTCACCCCCAACCATATTTCATCCTGGATCTTAAGGATTCCAAGAAGTATCCTCTACCACTTGGGTACATAATATTTTTCTATATAAAGACCACTATCATGTGATGGAAGTGGTGTGTATGCTTGCATGAAATTTGACCAAAACTCTATAACCTCGATGCTCTCTTCTTTTACCTTTTGTATGCCCAAGGTACTATCATATCATGGAGGTAGGAAGGATTCCACACATATTACGTGTGATTATTCTTATCCCATGGATACCTATGTATTTTAGGGGATCAACATATGATCCTTGGTAGTGAAAGTAGACCCATATAATTCCAATTCTATCTTCAAGTGTCAACGTGCATGAAAACCTAAAGAAAAATGTACCTATATTGTGACGATCATAGTCGCCATCTTGATGGATAAATCTTGATGAAGATTAAAGGATAATAAAATAAAATTTTCATGATTCCATAGGTGATTCACCAGCCTTATATCCTTATTTAAAATGAGAGGATCCCGAGCTCTCCAAAATGGTGACAGTGCCTTCTTTATAAGAAGGATGATAGTTTGGGTGGAAGAGAACTTTAGATATGTGCACATGAATCCCAGGATGAACCAATAAGAGGGATCATATCCCTTATATAAACATCATTTCTAATTTTTATTTAATTAAGAGAGTTATCTATATTGAACTTATCAGGTTCGATCTGATGGAACCCATACATTACTGCATGTGAGTGTTCTTTATTGAACACTTCAATGAAGGTTTCTAGGCCATAAATAAACTAAAGAAACCAGATGGGAGGTACATGTTACATTTATGCATCATATAAAAATGATATTTCATTTCATTCATATGATATGATATAAGCATTATACAACATGCCATATTGTATTATGATATCAAAATATTATAGAATGAAAATTTCATCTCATAAGTCACTAAATGTGATATGGTGCTTATAATTAAATAAAATATACCCCATTTAGTGCATATCCAATAATCTACCACTTAAAATTAACTCTTATAAGTACTTTATGTAAAAAATTACAACTCTTTGTGAATCCATCCAAAACCATTTTGGATACAATTTATCAAACTATCTTCATTTTATAATAAACACTTTGTCCAAAACTTAATAATTATCCAAATACATAACCGTGTGACCTGACATGCCTTAGTAGGATTGAAAAAAATATAAAATCTATATTTCATAGATGTAATCAAAGAGTTTCATCTATCAAAAAATCAGTTCTACTCAATCTACTAAGGGGTCTAGTGTGACCATCATCAAACATAGTCATGTTTCATTTGAATATGTCCAATATAAGATGTATCATATACATAGTATGTATACCTATATAATCCATTATAACATTTCATCAAGTGACCACAATACATGGAATAATTTCAATCTAATATCAGACATCTCATAATTTTTTTATTCTCTAAAAAAGACTAACATGGTTGATGAATACATCACATGTCATTCATTTAGAGAATGGCCACATCATATGACCCTCAAATAAGTAGTTGGACACATAATATGTGACTCAAATAATCTTGGACATGGATTTTATCATCCAAATTTAATCAATGGATATATTTACTTTCTTTTTATATAAGTGAACAAATTCCATCTTGGCTAAGCTCCAACTGATGACATGATTGACATAATATCCAACCACCAAATGATTATATTTTCCACAATTTCTTGTGTGAGAAAGGTATCAAAGTATAAAGTTTCTCATACTAGTTATCTTACTAACCTCATGTAAAAAAGGATTGATAATAGGCATACACCTCTAAGTATATCGATGACTGTATGAAATTCCATGGGATTTAATTTGCAGGCTAGTCCAAATAACAAGTCTCCACTTATTATCTCAT
Source organism: Viscum album (assembly GCA_963277665.1). Lineage (NCBI taxonomy): Eukaryota > Viridiplantae > Streptophyta > Magnoliopsida > Santalales > Viscaceae > Viscum > Viscum album. The sequence goes on along the minus strand of OY728132.1, from coordinate 748,159,430 downwards.
GATTCCACTACTCATTCTAATAATAAATTTTCATCAAAACCTATAATACTCCATAATGATAATTGATTAGGGGAAAATAAAATTCCCACTATTCATGTAAAGTAAATTGCATCCCAAATTAATGAATGATAAATAGATATTACACATATTAAAAATACATGATGAATTATTCAAGTATTACATCAATATCTTTTGTATCATATACCAAGAGACTCTACATGACCCTTATGATTCTATTTTAATAATGGTTTTATCAATGGATCTGCTATATTATCATCAGTAGACAACCAATAAATCCTAACATCACCCCTCTCAATAATCTCTCATATGAGATAGTATTTGTGAATCATATGTTTGGTATTTTGGTGAGACCGAGGTTACTTGGACTAAGATATGGATCCATTATTGTTACATTAAATTTTGATCTATCCCTTGATGGTAGGAACCAACACTATTTCATAAATGGACTTTGTGATCCAAATAGCTTCCTTCACTGCATCTGATACAGTGATGTACTATATCATGTAAAGTTCACTATGGTTTCCTCTTTGGAACTCTTCCAAATATCTTTACCATTTAGGAAAACATGATTCCAGATTAAGATCTCATATCATCTTCATTATATTATAAAATTTTATATATTTAACCCTTTACATAAACCTCATACTTTACTCTAAAGACTAAGAAAATATCCTTAGTTCTTCGTAAGTACACAAGGATGTTCTTAACATAGATCCAATGAATATTATTCGGGTTCAATTAGTTAATACTTGTAATTCTAAGAGAAAAGTAAACTTTATATTGAGTACAAAATATAACATACATGATAAAACCTATGGAGGATGCATAAATAAGTTTATCCATACTTTATAACTCTATAGAAGGATCCTAAATTTTACTAAGAATCTTTCCATTTAAAATCGGTAAAGACTCCTTTTTAGAGTTATTTATGAAAAAATTATTTAGCACATTACCAATATATGTATCTTGGTTGAGTCTAATCATCCTCTTAGATCCATAATTATGGATCTACATATCCAATATATATTCTATTTCACCCATGTATTTCATAGAGAATAATTTTCCCAACTAAATCTCCATTGAGTGAGGAGTTAGGATATGATTCCTGATAAGAAGTATACCATCCACATATAATATTAGAAACATCAAAACTCCACCACCAACTCACATATATATAGAAGAATCATCTTCGTATTTTATGAAACCAAAATGTTTGATCACATCATCAAACTAGATATTTTAACTTTGAGAAGCTTGCTTCAATACATAAATGGATCATTGTAAATTTCATACCTTAACAGTATCATTTGGAACTTTAAAACATTTGAGTTATATCATATAAAAATCCTTGAATAAATTCTCATTAAGTAACGAAATTTTTACATCCATTTGACATATCTCATAATAAGAATGATTTTCTATGAAAAAAAATATTTGAATGGAAATTATCATCACTACAGGTGGAAATGTTTTTTTTCATAGTCAATACCATGATATTTTTATAACCCATTACCACCAGGTGTTATTTATAAGAGAACTCTCTACCATCCATGTTATTTCTCATAGAGAAAACACACTTTCAACCTATAGGTCTCACCCCTTCAAGTACATCCACTATGTTATGAACTTGGTTAGTGTACATGGAGTCTGTTTTAGATTCTATTGATTTTAACCATTTCTCACAACTAAAACTCCCTATGGCCTCCTAGTATATGGTAGTTTAATCTATTATGAAAATTGCCTCATCATCATTATGAATGATCAATCCACATCTCTTGGGTTCCTAACAAATCATACTAGAACTTTAAGTTTCTTGTGTAGCTTGAGTCTATTCTTTTTTTCACAACTCTTTATGGAACTAACTCAACCTCCATATAAAAAGCACTTCCTTTTTATTGGTCTTGAAATTCTCTAAGTTAAAATTTCCTCCCACAGAATCCTCAATTCATGTGATTAATCTAAGAAAACACCATATTTATATACAAATACATTGTTTTTAGTAGGATTATATAAATAATATCTCATATTTTCCTTGGGATAACCAACAAATAATCATTTATCTGACTTAGAACTAAGCTTATCAGAATCCAATTGTTGTGCAAGTTCTTCACAACCCCAAATCCTTATAAAATAAAAATTAGGATGTTTCTCATAACATATCTCATATTATGTCTTTAAAAATGATTTATATGGGATTTAGTGTAGTATAAATGAATTATTCTCAAGAGAATAACCCCAAAATTTAATAGGAAGGTCACACTAACTTATCATCAATAGAACATGTTTATTACGGTACTATTACTCATCTTAGACACACTATTCCACTATGGTGTTATAGGAGGAGTGAGTCATGGAACACTTCCACAATCCCTTAAATTGTCTATTAATTCCTTTCTCAAGTATTCATTGCCCGATTTTATTAGTGAATATTAATATTTTTTCCCAATTGATCATGTACTTTGTTTTGAAACTCTTTGAACTTATCAAAAGATTCATACTTGTGTCTCATTAGAAACCATACTGAGTAAAGTCATTAGTAAAAGTAAGAAAGTAAATAAAATCACCATTTTCTTGAGTAATCATTGATCCACATACATCATTATGTATGATATCCAATAGAACACTAGCCCGTTCATCTTTTTCCATTAAAAGGTTTTTTGGTCATTTTTACTAATAAAAAATATTCAAAATTATAAAATGATTCATAATCAAATGGTTCCAAAAATCCATAGCTGTAGATTCTTTTTTTATGTTTCTAATTTATATATTTAGGGAGAAAATGTAATAGGCAAGTGGTATTAGGATCAACTCTAAACTTCATATTCTTAATTTCATAGATGATATTATCAATATCTATAACATTTTAACCATTTACCATATTCACAATGCCATAAAAAGTTTCATTCATATATATATAACAACCCATGTTCTCAATATTGAATGAAAACACCTTCTTATATAAACAAGATACAAAAATAGAATTTCTTTTTATAAAAGGAACATAATAACTATTCTCTAATTCTAGGACTAATAAAGTTGGTAAATTATGGTCATAAGTGTTGACCTCTAATCCAAGAACTCTTTCTCCATTAACGACATGCATATCCACTTCAACCTTTTTCAATTCTCTCTTATATTCAATTCAGTTCTTATAAACACAAATGTGTGAAACAAAATCGATATTAAATAACCATGAGTCAAAGTTAGTGAAATTTACCTCTATAACATTTACATTCAAATGCTCAGAATACTTCTCTTTGAGAACACTTCTCAATCTTAGACACCAATATAGAACTATGTTATAGGTCATACCTATAAGGGATATTGAAATAATTATCATGATGTATGCAATAATACACAAAAAATACATATATATGGGTGAGTATCATGTTTTATATCTTTTCATAAAGTAATTTTAATGAAATTAATCCCAACAAAAATGATGAACCCATGCATTACATCTATTTAGTAAGCTAATATCCATACCTCACTAATTCTTGAGTCCACTGTAGTGTTCCATTAAAGTATAATTTATTTAGGTAGGATAACTTTCCAATCATATTACATAGGACTCTTGGATATTTGAGTTTAAAACTCTACCCAAATCCATCACATAGATATAAACTCACCTCTATTACTTTGATATCCTAACTCTTATGGTTTCCCAGCTAAGTGCCACCCAAATCTCACAATGTAATTTAGTTAACTAACTCTTAGGAATTTCCATTTCCAATATTCCTTATACAAGATGGTCTATGTGCACCCAACTATAGAATGAACATACTCAGCTGGATGATCAACATCTTAATAAGTTCTTGATTTGGGAAAAATTTCACACTTAGTATTTAAGGGTTTTTATTTTTAAATTCTCACATGTCTAATATACACTACATACAAATTAACCCCATTTAATCTTATGAAAGCATTATTATCTCATGTTTTTATTTATTTTTTGTGTATGAATTAATCTAAAAATTTAGTTTTGAAATCCATATTTCATCCACCAAATTAATGTGTTCCCACCACATTAATGCGCAACTCTTTACACAACCCAATAGTTTGTGTTGCTCACCTAAAAGAAGAAGACAAACATATTAATTCATATCCATATTAATTTCATGAATAAGTTACATGAACTCTTCATATAAAGTCTTAGAGTTATGTGGGATGGAAAATCTTTATCTGAGTAAAACTATAACTACAAATAACTAACCACTAACCTTTATAGAACAAGGAATAAACCTCTAGGTCAGTGGGTAGTCTAACCCCAAGTCCCTCTCCCTAAGAATAATTTACTCAATAGAGAATTAAATTCATGATAACCTTAAAATAAAATGTGCACAATATATATTTAATAACTATTTTTCTAGATCAAAACTCAAATAAAAAACTGAGCTCAAGTTAAATGAAAACTAAATCTTATGATTTTGTATTTAACATATAATGTAGGGAACTATCTCCTTGAAGTAATTTATTATATAAATAAAGCATACAAAATATTCACATCTTTTAAGCGCTTTATAAACTTGAATATTATAAATAAATTTAACAAATAAATAAACACTTTATTTAAAAAAAGAGATACAAATATGATTTTTTTATATTTTTTATGAATGAAAAAAATTAATTTTATGTGGTCTAACAGTTATAATTTATAAAAAATTTATAAACCATAAGTAAATATATCAAAAATAAAAAATTTAACATTTTTTAGATATATCTCATTTTGTGATTGATAATCTTATGACCAGTTGTAAAATAAGACTAATATATAGGATAAATACTATAATGACCTAGGTACTTATATAATAATTTGTTCTCATTTTGGAATTAAATAGTTAAATTAATTATAAATATATAATGAAATGAGTAATATTTATAGAAATTATATTACTTAAATTGATGGAATAGTAACTTGACTTTAGGAAGAGTAACATGAACATTAGGAATAGTAATATGGACAATAGAGTATTAACCTCACCTAAGAAAATATAAATAAATTTCAGTCATATTATAAGTGAAAATATGATATATTTATATCATTGAATAAGTAAATATTTTTTTTTGAAAATTATAAATTAAGTGTTGGGATTTTTTGTGAGTCATAAATATTTAATTTCAATTTTATAATTAATATAATGATTCAAAAGAAAATATATTTGCATAAAATAGATTAATAAATTGTTATTTTGTTGTCTTATGATTATAAGATAATTCTATGAGACTTTAATTAATTTCTCAAAGTGTTATAAAATCAGTTATAATTTTAAAATTGGTATTTTTCGAATAAGTAATGATTTTAATTAAAAACTAATTTTATCATATTTAGAAATTAATTTCCTAAAATTGAGTTTATTTTTGAATTCTATATGTTTAAATATGGTTGGGATTAATTTTTGATATTTTTTCTGAAATACATGAATTCTTGGTGAATAGTAAAATACGGTAATTTATGGGATCTATACATTATAAGATGAATATAGAATTCCTTGAGTCATGAATGATGTAATCACTATAATATCAATCTTAACTTCATTATTTTAATATATTTTATGATAACTCTCAAACTATTCATAGTCTTGATAAACTAATGAATATAATAATGAGAAAACACCAATCTCCTCCACTATAAATACAACCCCTCACAACCTCTTATACTGACACCTCAAAGCCATGTATCTCACTTATTTTCTTTACAATTCCCTTATCAATCCTCTTACCCACGTCCAAGACCTTATGGTATCACAAAAAGGACAAAACCAAATTCCTTAAGGAGGTTCTCAAGGAGGAGAATTCAAGAGGTAAAATCCTCTTTTATTTTATTTTAATTTATTTTCAGTTTAGTTTATTTTATTATTCTCTCCAAATATACCCTTATACAATCATAATGAAAACTATAGTATCAAATATATATTATAATTTTATCATGTTTATGGAAAATTCATCATCAAAATCCTTCTTCTCTCCCTTTTATTCTAAAAATGAGAACATCGTCTGTGATGTGCCGATTTACCACCATCATGGATGATACACTTTAATTTTTCATTAATTCCTTCAAGGATAGAAATAAAACCATTATTATGGTTAAATAATATTTTATTATACATATTATAAGTTATTTAATGTTCTATAACTGATATATAAACATGATATTGAATAAAATTATATAAGGTTGCAATGGTCATAAGAACTACCAAAATAAATTAAATCATCTTCATTAATTTTTTATCTAACAATTCATCATAATATCAAAAAAAATGATATATGGTATAATTTAAAATTTCTGGAAACATATTAACACCATTCCATTCCACTTCTGTAGTTTTGCTTTCATTCGACAAGAAATTCCATAATGAACCAACCATGGAAACCATGAAATAAATGCACGTAAAACAGTGAAAATAAAAAAATATATTAATAAATAGGTGGAAAGATGTTATAAGAATATAAAATAATTAATTATAAATATGAATATGGTTCTTTAATATATTTATAACACTTTTTAAACCATTATACAGGATTTTTGAACATGTTTCAAGTAAGGCGAACTTGAGGAAAGGGAATTCTCAACCCAATTTCCATTATTAGAGTTAATTTTCTAGTCCATTGATTATGTGGTACTAAGATTATTTGTGAAATTAATTTTTATTATATTATGTTTTATTTTTTTAATTTATATTGTATACACATATTCCATTTTTTTATCAATTCTCACTTCAAATATATGATATTTTTAAGGGACTTTACTTTAAAAATTATCTGTTAATTTCTTTTCATTTTTTAAAAGTAATGATTTATATCATGTAAGTATTATTATTGTATGACTATGGTATAGTTATTGAGAATTTTTTATTATTAAGTGTGGTACCTATATATCCCTTAAATTCATTGGGTATGTTTATGTTAGAGTTTGACCGTATGGTTACTCCAAGTGTAACTACGATTGTTACACCATAAGGTAGATGTGAAGGTTACATCATAAGGTATCAATGAGGGTTATATTATAAGGTATCCATGAGGGTTAAAAATAATATCGTATCCATGAGGGTTAAAATCTTATGTAAGAAATCCCCCACGTTACCATTATTTTATTATTCACGTTTTCTATGTTTTAGGGAAATTTCATGTTTTCACAAAGTAACTATATGATACTTATTAGGTGAGAAGTATGTCTTCGCAAAAATGATTTCATATGTTTATAAGTATTCATGGACTAATGGTTTCTATCCTTATTTTTATGTACCTTAATAAGATTTTTATTCTCATCCCAAGTTTTAAAATGTTTTTCACATGGTTTAAGGATGTTTAATAGAAATGGAGAGGCCGAGATGAATGTTGTGAAGACTTTTCATGAAAATATTTCATGTTTTTATTAAAAATTTTTTTATTATGGAATAAATGGATACATTTTTAGTAACAACTAATTTTTATTGATATATATGAATAATTTATGAATTTTCTAAAACTCTAAATCGAAAGTATCTTTCAAAATGTAAGGAAGTGAATTCTAAAAGAATTTACTAATTTATGTAATGTTTAAGGTCAGGTTCTTATATATATAATATATGAACCAATTATATTCAATGATAAAAATTCTATGAGTGAATAAATAAACAAGACTAACTATATCATAAACCCCTATTGTATTTTATGATAGATTTGATATCATATTTATACTATGATCTTCAATATTCTATACAAACCCTGATTTTATCACATATTATGATATCATATATCGTAACCTGTGATATAGACCAATTTTTTTTGTTATATCATACATTATGATATATCTTTTTTATATGATATGACTATGAATAAGAGAATAAATATAATGTATTGTATATTAAAATACAACCTAAACACTTTCAGATATTAAACTCTTCAATAAACTAATGGATTATGACATTTATTCCTTGAAGAGTAAGTCTTTCATACCATTCATGGTTTTTAAAGGACCATCCTATGATCTTTATAAGTGGAATAAAACCTATATAATGCTTGATATATCTTCATGTATCAACATTCATGAGAATAATAAGAACAATATACTTGTATCATGACCTTCATAGTATCTATCTTGATGGAGCGAGCTTGATGAATATTAAAGGGGTAGAAAATAAATGCTTCTTGACTTTATAAGTGATCCACAAACCTTGGATCCTAATTCATAATAATAGGATACTAAACTCACCAAAGGGGTACCATCATATTCTTTATAATATGAATGGATGTTCAGTTGGAAGAGAGTTTTGGATTTTCACGCAAGAACCCAAGAGTGTACCAATAAGAGGGATTATATACCTTATATATATCCATCCTTGACACTCTTAATTTAACAAAGATAATCAAACATATCAAACGTATCAGGTTCCATCTCATGGAATCCATATGTTACTTCCCATTGTAGTGTTCTTCATCAGACACATCAATAGAGTTATGCAAGCTATGAAAAATCAAAGAAACTTTACAAAAGAAATGTGTCAGATGCACATATCACATGAAAATGAAATTGCATGCGAATCATGTGATATTATATTGGAAGTATATGATATACCATGTTTTATTGTAATCCCAACATGTCATAGGATATAAATTTCATCTCACGCAAGTCCCTACATATGATATGAGATATATCGTTAAAAATTATATACCTCTTTAAGTACATACCCAACAGATACACCACAGAAGATGGATTCATATGATTATCATTGTGATATTCTTCAAACCCATATAAAGATAGATGAATAATGATGCAATAGTAGGAATAGACTTTGGTTTCAGGTACATGTTTCAGCTTTTCATTTTTAAAATGCACGTTTTTCATTATTACAAGTATGAAGATCTTGGGATTGTGTTTTAGATTGCTTATGATTGGTATAATAATTGTTATTATACCATAAAAAATCCTACCATATACACCACATTATAAAGGAGTTCTTCATTCACTTCCAACTTCAATGTGGGAATGGTGACCACCTCTCTAAGGAAGGCCTAGTGACCTCAGTGGCACACCAGATGGGTATTGGCTCTAATAACACTTTGTAATATCCCTATCCAGATCACTCTATAATAACTAGACCGGAGCTCAAAATGACCTCAGGAATGCCTCCCTATATGCTAGAGGTTTCTGAATATAAATGTGGGTCTAAAATGATATCATGGGGTGAATATACCTTTATGTTAGAGTTGGAAAAAATATCAAAAATGACAAATAATTAGTCATCATAATAACCGAAGGAAATAAATAAACACAAGTCCAAATAATGTTGAAATAAAAAACATATCACATGATTTAAAAAAATGAATTATAAAAAATACCACATGATTCAGGCAGACACAGACAAGATATCTTGTGGGTGGATCATATGTAACCTAGAACAAAAGTAAACAAAACTAAAATCCACAATCTTGTCATGGGTCCTATCCTAGTCACATATCCAGACTATTTCCAAGCTCTATAGCTTAACCATATAATATTGGACCTACCTTAACCTATAACTAGGAGTTTTTATTAGGTACCAATGTGTTAGTGTCACTTGATTAGGGTGTGAGTATAGCTTAGTAGGTCACCACTAGTGGTGTCCCTAACACAATCGGTATATATAGCATATGTACAATATGATATGATTAGAATAATAAAAAACAACTATATATAAAATACCTATCAAAACCATGGGTACCATCGAATCCACATGATTGTACCATATTAATGGTTTTAGGGAGATCATCTTATGATAATTGTCAATGGAATCACACCCATATAATTTTGGATCGATCGTGAATCGATTCAACATGTATGTAATGATCCCACTTTTGACTAAGGTATGAATCATTGTTTTTTCACTTTGAATATTTCCTTTGAGCATAGTAACAGTGTGATACGACCTAGGATAGGACCAAGGAGAATTCGAGGCTGGTAAAAAGCCCGAAGGTCTGAAAAATGGGTTATAGGCTGGGCTGTACGGTTAGTTTCAACCATGTAGAACTAGGCAAACGACCACACGTCCTGCTGTAGATGGTTGAAGAACCTTCACACACAGGTTTTTAACGGTTTGTTAAACCGTGTGCATAAATTGTAAAATCTTAAAATAGGCAGTAGAGCCATACAACAAGATTTGCACACTATTTGGAAAACCATGTGTAGAAGCTGTGTGAGTCATGTTTTGAGGCAAAATTACTATTTCCCCCTCCATTCATTTAAGTTCTAACTTTTCTTTTTCCTCCTCCCTCCTGAGGACATAACCTATGGTTTTTCTCCCCTTTGAAGCTCAAAAGTAACACCCCAAGACTTTAAAATATTTTCATTTCTAAAAAAATTTAATTTTATTTCTTGATTTATTTTTTCTCAATACCATGTTAAGCTTATTTTGCACACAATAATGAGTTGACTTGCATTACACGCAAGACCCAGTTTTACAGAACAATAGTATATTAATAAAATATTATTATTTAATATAATATATAACCTAGAAGTTAAATTATTGGTTATTAATATTATTAAAAATAATTTGAATTTCATATTCATCTCATGTATTTATTATACATGATATAATAATAAATTCATTTTTTCCAATAAAATTAGTATTTTTCAAAAAATAAAGTTTTACTACCTTTTAATAAAGAACCATTTTAAAATCCAATATTTTAAAATTTTATACATTAAATTTGAGAAAATAAACTTCTTATTTATAATTAAGACATAAAAATTTATTTTGGAATTTTTTTTTTGTGTTTTTTTGATAATTTTCATATTTTAATGAATAGTGAAAAATACATCATTTTAATTCAAAAATATTTTTTCATATAATTTATTTATATTGTTATATTATCTTTTAAATTTATTTTGAAGTATAATTAGATTAATTTTTTTATAATTTAATGTAATTTAGTTCATTTTAATTATTTTTATATTAAAATTAGATATAAACACATGCCAATCTTTTGATGGTTTTTACTTTTAAAAAACACATTTTATTATTTAGTCAATGGGGATTAATTTTAAATTAATTTCTCAAACTTTTATGTTTTAAATTTTGAAAAATGGATTAAATATTTATAACTATTGAGTCTAAATTATGTTAATAGTTTACTTTTAATTTTTGAATATTATGAATAGTAACATTAGTAATTTTTTTATTACTGCGGTTAAGGGTAAATATGGTAATTAAAGGTACAAATAATTTTATAAAATTACCCTGAAACCTATAGAACTCCTATTAGATGACTAAATTATACCCTTATAACTTATATTTATAAATTTAATCATTTAATAGACGCTTTTACATGAATATTCCATGAATATTATTAAAATTAATAAATGAGAAAAAAATGTCACACTCTCATTTCTTATAAGTTAAATAATTTTAATATAGAGATAACCTAGAGATAAATTTGATAATGAATAGTATCTAGAAATATGAAATCATTATATTCATCATAGTAATTTATTTATAAATTTTAGACACTAAATAATAACCACAAATAATGTCACAATAGTAAAGAGGTAATCATTTTAATAATAGAAATATCAAATATATGATTTCAAAGATATTAAAATATATATAATTTGCCATAATTATGGTGATAAAAGAATTATATAGGTGACTATGACATGTTATTTGTGTATTAAATTGTTTTTTTGAAGTTATTTTTTTGTTTGGATTTTATTTAAAGTCAAATTAATGAATAATGTCAAAATTGGAACTTGATATTTTATAAAAATAACATTTTATTAAATTAATTAAAAATAATAAAAATATTTAAAAATTACCAAGCAATATTTATATGGTCTAAAATATCATAAAGTTTCCATTTATGTTCAATTGACACCATATATGTAAATATTTATCACCAATTAACATTTAAAATATTATTACCACAATTAGAATTAAATAGATTAAATAAGGATAAATCAAAATGATAAGGTTTAAAATAAAATAAAAACATGTAAAAATTTTATTTGATGAGAGTATTTATAACCATACTCATATAATTCTTTAAATAACTCACTTTGAAGCTATTTTAAATTGAAAATTAATTTATAATAAATTAATAGTTTTGGAGTTTCCAAAAGTGCCCCTCCCCTATCTTATAAAAGGGAATCCTTACTTCTCTTTTATTAACACCTATAAAGCCCTTTAGTTAGGCCAAAACCTTCCCATTTCTCAAAAAAACTTCCCTAATTCATCCTAGAGGCCAAAATTTGTGCATAAATCCAACCTAAGGAGTTCATTTGTGAAAATCAAAAGGAGATGCCCGAAGAAGAGGTAATCATTTTATCAACTCATTCAGAGTTCTTCTCTTCTTCTACTTCCACATTAGATATTTCTTACATAATAAAGTAATAAATCTAGTATCATATACATTACTATATTTTATTATTATTATAGGACAACCATATTATTTCCTTTATCCATCCTACGAATAACAATATCACCATTTGTGTGTATGTACAGATTACAACCTCTACGCCATGGTGTAATTTGTTATTAAAAACTACTTTATTTGGATGGGTATAATGATGAATATAATGGATATAAATAATAAATATATCATTATAATGTTCTTTATAATTAATATACCATCCAATTCCTTACCGTTTAACCATCAAGGGAATATATCACCGCTCGTGTGTACGTACGACCTAACGTCTCCACGACGTTGTAAGATTAATTCTCCACATTAACCATTAAAGAATGATTATAAAATTTATGTGATGATTAAATAACAATTATGAACTCAATAACATTCTTTATATGAATAAAATATACCCTATTCATAAAAAATATGACTTGCATGGAAAAACAGGAATGGAAAAACAAATCAGTTAACAACCAAAATAATGGTAATACTAAAATACTATTAAAAAATGATATAAGAGGACCATATATGATATAATAAATATGGATATGGTCCTTTAATAATTTAATATCATTATTTAACAATTATACAAGATATTAACGCACCCTCCACTTAAGGAAAGTATAGTATAAGGTTTAATTTTGTAATCTTATTATTATCCGAAATTGTTTATACATAAGTATCTTCCCAGAAATCTTAATCATCAATGTCCATGTTTCTTAAAATGTACTTAAAAATATTAACAAAAATTTTTAAATCCATTTTTACCCATGTTTTAAATTTTATATAAAACCTTTTGAAAGGAATCTTTCTGTCATTTTCAAACAAGGTACTTTTTGAACTTTTCAACAAATTAAGAAAAAATGTTTTTTTATATGATGCGAGTGGATATTTTCTACCATTATGATGCCTTAAAATTATGAAGATTACATTACAATATTATAAGTTTTTTTAAATGAAATGTTTCCTTTTATAGTTTCACATTCTTTTAAATTAATTTCAAAGTAAAAAAGGGGTATTTCTCTCAAAGAGTTTTAATGATTTTATTAGATTATTTTCCTCTATTTCAACATTCTTTGTGGAATTTTATGTTTAATTGAGGTTGATTTATTATTATAAAATATTCCATATTTTATTGAAGGTTTTATGATATGTCTAACTATGGATGTTCTATTTTGATACCGTTAATAATTTATTGTTTAAGTATTGAAATTCTGTATGCTAGTTTTAATATGAATGTTTATGTTGGTTATGTTTTACCCCCTTTATTAGAGGAATGAATTGTACTTTGAAAGTGTCAGGAATGGCCTACTATAGCCCCTAGATCTATCGATAATTCTTTTGAGACAATTATTTTTGGGTTTTGGATAATGTCTTACTCAATTATGTATGGTGTCTTGGATGAAGCCTTGATGGTATGTTTAAGATGTCCTGCATTATCCATTCCCTCATTCTGAGATTTGTTATTGATAATACATGTGACTATTCGACTATTATAATATCCATGTGAATGTTTAAATGGAATTATTTGATTTATTATTTCCATATTATGATGAATATTATGTTTAAAATGCTTGTGTTTTAGTTTTATACCTTGAATTAAAAGTTTATGCTTATTTATGATAGATTCTGCTATATTTTTTATCCTTACTGAGAATATGAGCTTAACCCTTTCTTATGTTTCATTTTTCCCAAGGATGAGAATTAGTATATTATTAATGACTTATAGGGATTTGGAAATGGAATATTAATGTTTTCAAATGAGTTTCTTTGTTGTCTTTCATTTCAATATGTAATGTAAAACTTATGTTTGAATCTAGTCTTTACAATGCTATTAAACTAATCAGTCCTTTGGAATTTTATTTCTTGTGATAATGCCAATATAACATAAAATAATTCACTGACTCTAGGTAACTAGATTTAGGGCATTACAGTTTGTATTAAAGGAAGTTTAGTATAAAACTTGGAAACTATATTTAGAAAAAAAACTTTTATTAGGGAACATTTCCCAAAGATAGACTTTGAGGATATGTATAGAATCACATCCTATAATTTTGGTAAAATAGAGATTATGTGGGTCTTACAAGAAATACATCTCTGACTGGATTCTACAAGTGGATGTGGTTCTGGAACATATGTACCTAGGAGTAACAACTTTAAAACAGTGTTTTAGGCTTGACTCGGGGTAACCTGGTACATGACAAAGTTTATGATTCTATGATTTACGATGCATAAATTTTTGTTATGTGCTACACCATATTTATATTTATATAAAGTACATAACATTATAATCTAATCTATTATATTTCATCTTATAGAAATAACACATAGCATAAGGAATGATAACTCCACCAATTCACATGATCCAAAGAGTAATAAGGATCATATCTTTCATGGTCTTAAGCCAAAATTTCGAAGGTAAATAGTCTCCCATGTATTCTTATTATATGAGGAAATAGTATAATGTGTTAATAATATATATAAATAATTCTTTGAGTTCAATTTATTTTAATGGAAGCAAGAGAAGAAGAGGATGGAAGAGAAAAATATGGATAAAGGGAAGAAGGGAAAAAATAATTTTCCCACATGTGATAACTATAAAAAGAATCACCCTGGTAAATGCTTGTAGGAAATGAGAGTTTTTTATAAGTGTAGAGAAAAAGGATACCAAGTTTGTGATTTAAATGGTAAGAAATAGTTTTCCAATGTACAATGCTTCAACTGTAAGAAGATGGAACACTATATGAATCAATGTCCCAATCGTCCAAGGAATATACCCCAGATAATGTTATTAGATTATAATCAAGTTATGATACTATCGCATATAAAGAGGAATGATTAATATGCCTATTCAAGAATTATTTTATTTGAATATTTTATAAAAAATGTATTGGTTATAATAATTATGAAGTATATAAGGATTTTACTGCAATACAATTTCATCAAGAATTAGAGATTGTATGGTACCATGTAAAGTGACACAGTTGAAAGTTAAACTTTTTAGAAATTATTCAGTGGAGTGAAAGATAACACTTAATATGTTTCTAATAATTAGATAATGATGTTGGAATAAAGAGATGATTTATTTGGATAAAGTAAATTGGGTATTATTTACTCCCTTGGAACTGATTAATGGTTTTTTTATTCCATCATTATTGGAGTTTACTACATTTTTTAATTTGAGGAGTATATATAATATTCTATGTTTTATGTAAGGAATAAGGAATCATGAAAATATCCAATATGGTTTTTTGGTAATTAAGGTTATTACCATATTTTAATATAATACATGATGAAGGTATTCACATGTTGGATATGTGACAAAAAAGTATTTGTGTTATGTTATGTTGATTTTAGAAATTTAGTGACCTTATAAAATTTTGGACTATGGGTTTGGACAGAAGTATTTTGGATAACTCTAATGGTTGGAATGGATTAAGTTAAACATTGGATAATATTTTTTAAGGTTAATTTTCTTTATTAAGGTTATTTTTGTAATTTTATAATAATATAGTTTTAATAAAAGGACAATCAATAGGTTGGGTGACAAACCATTGATTCGGACAAGGCTGCGAGAATCGAACCAACACCCGAAGTGTGATAAGGTTTTATCGCCTATCATTGGCCTAAGGGATGTCCCGGGTTAGTAGAACATTTTTTCTTTATTTAAATGGTATAATTTCATTTTTATAACCTTATAAAATTAATATAAATATAATATTTTCTAATTTTATGATCTTTTAAAGAGAAATACGAGTTTGTGGTAGGAATTAGTTAAAAGATGAAACTTACTTTTCAAGTAAGTATGCTTCCTTTTGTTCTTATTATATAAAGTAAATTAATTGTTCAACTTTATAGAAAGTATAATAAAACTAAAAATTCCATCCTAGTAATTTTTTTGATGAATCAAATTATCTCTTAGATCATCGCATATTTAGAGCTTTGTGATTGTTAACTTTCACCTTATTATGTTCTCTACCACTCTCCATCAGAACACGATGATTAGATTTTTATTTCATGCCCATGTTTTAATTCATGGAACCCTTGTATGTGTTATCTCTGATGACCTTCATACTTCCCTTTATTAAATTTAATTTAGGGGTATCATTAATCCTTTTTTCGATGTGGGATTTCAACAAAGATGTTTTGATATGTCAAACCCCATGTTTTCAATCATGAGTTTAAATTGCGAGGAAACAATTTATTAAGGGGGGGGGGGAGAATGTAACACCTCGAGGATTTAAAATATTTTCATTTCTGAATAAATTAGATTTTTTTGGTTGATTTATTTTTACACAACACCATGTTAAACTTACACTACACACAACAACGAGTTGGCTTGCATTACACACAAGACCCAGTTTTACCGAACAACGGTATATTAATAAAATATTATTTTTTAATATAATATATAACCTGGACATTAAATTAGTGCCTATAAATATTATTAACCAAATTTTGAATTTAATATTAATCTCATGTGTTTTTAGACATGATATAAGAACAACTTCAATTTTTTTGAATAAAAGAAGTAATTTTCAAAAAATGAATTTTTACCACCTTTTAATGGAGAAAACTTTATAAATCTAAAATTTGACACTTTTTCACATTAAATTTGACAAAATAAACTTCTTATTTATAATAAGGATATAAAAATTTATTATGTACAAAATTTTAGTGTCTGATTACTTTTATATTTAAATAAATAGTGAAAAACACTGCATTTTAATTCAAAATTTCTTTTTTATCTAATTTATTTATATTGTTATATTATCATTTTAATTGGTTTTAAAGTATAATTAGATTAATTTTTTATAATTTAATATAATATAGGTCATTATAATTATTTTCACATTAAAATTAGATATAAACACATGCAAATCTTTTAATGGTTTTTACTTTTAAAAAACTCATTTTCTCGTTTTGTCAATAGAGATTAATTTGAAATTAATTTCTGCAACTTATGTGTTTTAAATTTTGAAAAATGGATTCAATATTTGAAATAATTTGGTCCAAATTATATTAATATTTTACTTTTATTATTTGGATATTATGAATAGTAACTTCAAATTTTTTATTACCTCAGTTAAGGGTAAATCAGGTAATTAAAGGTAAAGATAATATTATAAAATTACCCTAACACCTATAAAAATACTATTTGATGCATAAATTAGATTCTTATCACCTATTTTTAGAAATTTAATCATTTAATATACCCTTTTCCATGAATATGACATGAATATGACATGAATATTATTAAAATTAATGAATGTGACAAAAATGTCACACTCTCATTTCTTATAAGTTCAACAATTTTGATATAGGAATAAATTGAAGATAAATTTGATAATTAATAGTATATATAAATATAAAATAATTATATGAATCATATTAAATTTTTTATAATTTTTAGAGACTAAATAATAACCATAAATAATGACACAATAGTAAAGAAGTACTTATTTTATTAATAGAAATATCAAAACAATGGATTTTAAAAATATTAAAATAAAAAATATTTGACATAATTGATGTGATCCAAAAATTTTATAGGTGAATATTACATTTTATGTTTGTATTAAATGGTTTTTTTTGAATTTATCTTTACATTTGGATTTTATTTAAAGTCAAATTAATGAATAGTGTTAAAATTGACACTATTGATATTTTATAAAAATAACATTTTATTAAATTATTTAAAATCATAAAAGTATTTAAAAATTAAAAATAGATTATTATATGGTCTAAAATATCATAATGTGTCCATTTATGGTCAATTAATACCATATATGTAAATATTTATAACCATTAAGTATTTAGAATATTATTACCACAATTAAAATTAAATAGATTAAATAAGGATAAATCAAAATGATAATGTTTAAAATCAAATAAAAACATGTCTAAATTTTATTGGTTGATATTATTTCAACCCATACTCATATTAATCTCTGAATAACTCACTTTGGAGCTATTTTAAACCAAAAATTAATTTATAATAAATTAATAGTTTTGGAGTTTCCAAAAGTGCCCCTTCCCTTTATTATAAAAGGGAACCCTTCCTTCTCTTTTATTAGCACCTATAAAGACCTTTAGTTGTGAAAAAACCTACCAATTTATCCTCATAAGTTAACTAAATTCATCCTAGAGGTAATAATTTGTGCAGAAATCCAATCTATAGAGTCCATTTGTGAAAATCAAAAAGAGTTACCTGAAGAAGAGGTAATTGTTTTATCAACTATTTCAATGTTATTTTCTTATTATACTTCAACTTCCTATGTTTATTCCATAATAAATTAATAAATTTTGTTTCATTTAAATTCTGAGATGTTATTATGATTATGGGAAAACCATATTCTTCCTTTTATCCATCCTATGAATAACAATATCACTATGTGTGCGTACATACGGCTTACCACCTCCATGCCATGGTGTAATTTTTTATTCAAAACTAATTTATATGAATTAATATAATGATGAGTGTAATTTATATAAATAATAAATATAACATGATAATTTTTCTTTATAATTAATATACCATCCAATTCCTTACCATTTAACCATCAAGGGCATGATACCGTCGCTCGTGCGTACATACAACCTACCATCTCCATGATGCGATGAGATTCATTTTCCATGTTAACCATTCAAGAATGATTATAAAATTTATATGATGAGTAAAAATAAAAATTATGAACGTAATATCATTATGTATATGAATAAAATAAATCCTATGCCTAAAAAATAAGACTTACATAGAAAAACTGAAATGGGAAAACGAAGCAGTTAACACCCAAAATAATGGTAATACTGAAATACTATTAATAAAATGATATAAGAGGATCATATATGATATCATAAATATGGATATGATCTTATTATAATTTAAAAACATTATTTTACCATTATACCGGAGGTTAAATCATAATTTATTAAAGGAAAGTACAATTTAAGGGTTAATTTCATAATATCATTAATATTCGAGATTGTTTATATGTAAGTATCTACTAGGAAATATTTATCATCCACATCCATGTTTCTTAAAATGTATTTAAAAATATTATCGACATTTTTTTAAAAAAATTTCCCATGTTTGACTTTTTATATAGAACTTTTTGAAATGAATAGTTCTTTTGTTTTCCAAATGAGGTACTTTATGACCTTTTCAACAAATTAAGAAAAAAATGTTTTTTTATACGATGCGAGCAACTATTTTCTAGCATTAAAATGCCTTAAAATTCTAAAGATTCCCTTACAAGATTACAAGTTTGTTTTAAAAATAAATGTTTCATTTTATAAATGCATATGATTTTAAATAAATTTTAGAGTAAAAAGGTATATTTCTCTCAAAGAGTTTTAATGATTTTTTAGATTATTTTCTTCAATGTCAACATCCTTTGTTGAATTTTATGTTTAATTGAGTTTGATTTATTAAGATACAATCTTTAATATTGTATTAAAGGGTTTATGATATTTTTTATTTTGGATGTACTATTTCTATACCATTCATAACTTATGGTTTAAGTATTTACATTTAGTACACTAGTTTTAATTGGAATTTTAATGTTGGTTATGTTTTACCCCTTTTTAAGAGGAATGCATTGGACTTTTTAAGTATCGGGTGAGGCTCTATATAACCCTTCGTTGCATCGGTAGGTCTCATGAGACAATTATGTTTTGTTTTTGAATAATTTATTACCCAATTATGTATTGTGTCTTGGACAAAGCCTTGAAGATATGTTTAATATGTCTCACATTATGTATTCCCTCATTATGAGATTAGTTATTGATTTTACATGTGACTATTTGACTAATAGAATATCGATGTGAATGTTTAAATGGAATTATTTGATTCATTACTTCCAAATTATGCTAAGTATTATGTTTGAAAGTCTTTTGTTTTAGTTTTATACCTTGCCTTAAAAGTTTATGCTTATTTATGATAGCTTCTGCTATATTGTTTATCCTTACTATGCATCTAAGCTCACCCCGTTCTTATATTTTATTTTTACCCCAGATGTGAAGAAGTATATTATGAATTACTTATAGATATGAAGAAAGGGAATATGAATGTTTTTAAAGGATTTTCTATATTGCCTTTCTTTTCAAGATACAATGTAAAACTTATGTTTGTATATAGTCTTTCCAAAGCTACTAAACCGATCAGTCCTTCAAGATTTGATTTCTTGGGATCATGCCAATGTAATATAAAATAATGCACTGAATATAGGAAACTGGGGTCAAGGTGTTACATAAAAACTCCTCCTCATTGGATTCTTGATATCTCCTTTGTCCTATGACTGATTGTTGATCTGAGATAAGAGTTCGAACCCTTGAGGTAAGGAAAACCTCACGTGGTCCTTCTTCCTTGGTAAATTTCACCATCTATTGTGCTATTTGGTTTTAGGAAAATTAAACCTATTTTTAGGGATTGTACTAAAACTCAGATCTCCTAGAACCTTATTTTAATTTGAGGTCTATATCAAGTGAGTCATCATTTGTGGCCCTAAGGTAGGTGGTTATGTAGTTTTCCATTTGAGTTTTGGCCAATTCGTGTTTATGCTGTCACGTCGTGAGCCAGCCTTTGCAGAGATCATTTTTGTGTTCATTCCTTCATGTATTATTGACCCTATTATGTTGAATTAAGTTAGTTAAACCTTTTTTGGGAGTTTAGAAACCACCATAAACTATATAGATACCCAAGGGGTGATACAACCAAATTATCCATTTTTGGCCAATCTCCCCAAACATAAAATTATGGTTATATTACCCAGCTTGGTTTTAAATTAATTTTACCATTGTAACATGAGTATTTTGATGAACCCAAGACACCCCATGGGTGTTTGGATATCCTAGGAATGGAATTGAAAAATTAACCATGTGACTATTTGATATGGCCTTTGTGGTGTCTTGTGCTCATGTAATTGGGTTTTCCATATTAGGTAAAGTGAAGGAGATTTATTAATTAATTAGTGCACATGTAATGAGTGAATTACCTTTAAATTAATTAAATGAATATGTGATCAATCATTGTTTAAGATTTAAATGTAAATGTTTAAGATGTTAGGCCTTAAGTGTGCTACTTATGAAAATGAATGTGCCACTAACATGGTTTTGGACTTTATGAGGGAATGAGATGTTAATTCCTCATGCTAGACATATAATAAATGTTATTAATTATGGTAATGTAGGTAAGGGACCATGAGATCCCAAATGGAAAGATTGTTAGAGCTTCTTTTTGAGGACCCAAGGACCGCGAAAGCCTTAAGGTGGGAAGTATTATGAGAGCTACCTTGTGTAATTATCAAGAGATCGTGAGAGCTCTTGGGGTTGGGCTAGGGATAGACCATGGGAGCTTCCTTGGACTTGGATGTCTGACATTTATGTCCTTATCCTTCCCAAATTATAAATATATATACAAACACACACACAGACACAAAGACACACATATATGATTATACTATATATATAAATTTTTAGAGTGACATGATAAGACATATTAGCTATGGGATGAGCAGGTATACTCACCCAGTGTCCTTCAGGAACCTGAGTGGGAGGCTATTTATTTATTGATCATTTCTTAATTTCTAGTTATTACCTACACACTGTTTACTTACGAGCGCCGACTTAGATTACACGTAGACATTGTTGATGGTGGCCAACAGAGATGTGTATCTCACACCCTAATCAGGAAACCTTTTTCACCTGAGAAGACTATTTTCCTATAGGTATGGATAGAGGCAAACACCACTCTTTAGGCTCTTGATTCATAATATTAGGTTGGATCTTTGGAGTAGAGGATCAAGCTTAGGCTCATGATACTATAGAGCATCTTTTGGATTTTTTTCCTTTTTATTCTTTTGTATTATCATGTCTTCTACCTATTTATGTTTTCATTTTGTACTGACATTCCATGCATTCATATCTGTATCAGACACTAACTATGTGTCTTTTTCTATGCTATCCAGTTATTCAAAATTCCATTGTATCTATTTACGCTTATGATGTTCATTGTATTTATTTGATTGTTTAATCTTTCGCTACTATATATTGTTGTTTCATACACTATATTATCTTATATGGGGGTAAAATATCCCCTCTATTCTACCATCACACCCCCACTGCTAGTCAGCAACCCCTGGCTTAAGGGGAGACGCCCCATGGGTAATGTGGCCAATCGGGCTCGGGGCATGGGTTAAGTGGCAGTCGGGTTCAGGACATCTCAATGTGGTATCATAGGTGGTTCCTGTAAAGACCTGTAAATTTCAAGGGAAATTTTTTCTTAATTTTCTTTGGGATTTTATGAGTACGCAGTTTCTGACGGAACCTGATTACAAGGCCCGGTGTGCCCGAAATCATTTTCCGAAGTTTTGCTCGGGTATATTTAGTGAATGAATGAGCGGGATTTTATAACTTTTGAACGAGTGCTCGGAATCAAAATCTGAGGGCACCAATGAAACCGCAGCGCCGGTATTTGATTAGAAAGACGTTTTCTAGAGTTGCGTTTGCTCGGGGATAGTTGTTTAAAAAAATGCATTAAGTTTAAAGTGAAATAAAAATCTTGTTACAATTTTTATTCCACTTTCATAAGTGTTTTATCCCATGTGAGGGAGTTGGGGTGGGACCCACAAATGTTCTAACTCCCCTTGGGAGGATTTAAGATGAGGTGGGGCCCACACGAGCCCCCACCTTTTCATTTATATTTTCCCTAACTCCTTTTAAAACCTACCTTGTCATTATTATTTCCAACACTCCATTTAATTTTGACAAGTTAAGTTTAATTAAATGTAGAGAATTCATTTCGAATGTTTGAATTTTAAAAATGTTGGAAAAGATAATAAAATAAGGCAAAGGCCTTATTTTATTTTTGGTTGCTTCATTGCGTTGAGAGGGGGGAGCATTCTTAACATTGGAAGAACTTCATCTTTCTGGCGAAGAACTTTTCTACCTCAACGAAGAACGCCGTCACACCTTTTTCCGAAGAACGACGACGTGCTATCCTTCGTTCTTATTCCCATGTCAAAGGAAAGGAGACGCTGCTCCTCTTCGGACGTTCTCCGTCATCATATATGGAGCCTCACCACGATGTCGCATCCGTGACATGAACTTCCTCAAACTTCATCAAGGTAGGGGTTAAATTTTGTTTGTGAATATTCTTTGTCGTTCATCGCCTTTTTTAGGCCGCCTGTTATCATTATAATGGGTGGAGGTCGGACCGTACAAACACGGCCGATCCTCCTACCACTTTGTTGTTGTTCTTATTGCGGCACGAACAAAAGTAGCATGGTGCGACGACACCGTGTGGGAACAAGGAGGAACACGGCGAAGAAGCGCGGCGCCATCGCGCCGCGCCGTTGAGGCCGAACGAAGCCGCGGCCGGAGTTGGACCGCAGCGAAGGGGGCGCGGCGTCGTCACGCTGCACCAGAGAACCACGAAGAGGCCGCGGCCGGAACAAGACCACAACAATGTTTGAAAGCCGTCATAGTGAAGAGTAGGTCTCGGGAGGACCGTTGGTGAAGTCAGCATGCAAAATGGACCACCAGAGCGCGTCCGGTGGTCCGTAGAAAGCGGCAGCGGCGCGCCGCTGGAAAAAGCCACCACGGCGGACCGGAACAGCTTTATCGTTCTGGGTTTAGGGGAGGTGGCGCAGAATTAATTCCGCACCATTTGGTCGACCGGGAGGGAACAACCCCCCCCCCCCCCCCCCCCCCCCACCCCCCGTGTCCGCTCAGCCAGTGGGCGCCCAGGCCAGAACGGCCGCTCCGGGCCGGTCTTCCTGCGCTGGGTCGGGCCGCCCGGTGGACCGGGCAGGGCCGGTCCGACCGCCGGTCTGGGCCAGAACCGACCCGGTTTGGGTCGACCCGGTTCGGGCCGACCCAGGGGGTCTTGGGCTGGGTCGGTCCTGGCCCAAACCACCTAAAACCGGACAGGTTTGTTTAAATGCCCGTAACATGGGCTACGTACCTCTGATTGATGCACCGTCAGTTGTGTTGCGATCCATGGATCGAGACGGTCGTTTTACTATATTAAACATAAGGTTTCGGAGAACTTTGGGTATAGCCAGGTTGGTTCAAACACGTAATCAACTGGGCCCTCGGAGTGGAAACACTTATAACTTGACCTCCAGACATCCGATTGACGTGTCGTAAACTTTGTTGGATTAATATTATTGAGAAGAACCTTTTGGATTAATCCTCTTGTGGTTTGGACACAGTTGGAGTATGGTCAAGTTGGTTTTGACTTAAAAACCAACCAGGCCCCTGGAACGAAAAAGCCAATAACTCTCAGACCGGGTGTCCGATTGACACGCCGTCTGTCACATTGAGTTTCTTTTTCCGAGACGGAACTTTGAGATACATCAACTCCAGACTACGTGTCAGTTGTTGTATCGACCCCTTGGATCATGGGGCAGACCCTCCCAGAATCGAGCATGCTGTGTGCGGGAACCCTAGAGCTGGCTGCGACTATGACGACGATGACGACTGCACCGAAATCCTCCGTGGGTTCGGCAGTGATGACGACTGCACTGAAATCCTCCATGGGTTCGGTAGCGATGAAGACCGTACTGAAATCCTCTATGGTTTTGACGATGATAACTACTGTTCTTGTATCCTACGTGGGTCTGGCAGTACTACTGTTCTTGTATCCTACGTTGGTCCGGTAGTGTTTGAATCTGTTCTTGTATCCTACGCGGGTCTGGTAGAGTAGATGGTCTTGTATCCTATGTGGGTCTGACAGTTTAGCTGGTCTAGTATTCTATGTGGGTCCTAGCTTAGATGAATCAGTGGCTACATCTGATCATCTCTATCACCTTACGAAAGAGTATACCTGTGTGAGCTAAGTCTTGACTTTCAATCATTATCTACGATATGAATGACTTGCTTCCTATTTGGATTGTGTGGTGATTTCCTGTGTGGATTGGGTTGTAATATCATGTGTGGACATGATCGAACTTGGGATCAGATGTTGGAGCCGAACTGGAATTGATGACTTAGGTATATGTATGGGCATATACCTAAATAGTGTTGGATGTTACTTCGTGATTGTATCTTTCTTTGTGGATTATCCTTTTTGGATTCTGGGAGACCTTCGGAGATCTCGGGGTCCCTACTGAGTAGCGTATACTCACCCCTGCATGGGCTATGCTCGCACTACGTTGTGTTGGATGCAGACGACAGACAGTGCTGATCGTGGTTGAGGCTTATGGAGCAAGTTGGTACCTGAGGTGGACCACTGGGCGGGGTGTACATGGATCGAACGACTAGACCCGAGGAGTTGAGGAGGCTATCTGTACCCACCCTTCAGGTGCGACTTCCAGTGGATGACTCGACGTTGTTGCCCTACTTTTAGTTGCTGTACTTTCATTCTAATTGTACTTTACTTTCTGTTTGGGTTTGTATTCTAGCCCATTTACTTTCCGCACTTACTACTGTACCCAGTTTTACGTAGTGTTTACTTCTACTGGCTTACTCTGTTGTGTTTGTTTACTTTATAAGGCAATGCCTTCCCATTTTAAATGGGATTTACGCCTTTGGTGCTAGTCACCTTCCCCTGGCCTTTGGAAGGCGGGCTTGGGGTAATCACGACATGGGTCCCGAGGACGGGTCGTGACAATTCATTTCTTTCTTTACTATTTGGTGATAATAATTAGAGATTTTTAATGCTTAGGATTGGTCACAATCCATGCTTGGGTGGAACGAACCCATGTATGGGGTAAGGGAAAAGTTACTTGAATCATTGTTGTTATTTATTCTACTATTTACTATTTATATCATATCACCATTGGGTGATTCACTTTTTTTGTGATGTTATTGATATTGATGATATTGAAATTGTGATTTTATTTCTCGATTTGATGAATTGAGTGCTATAGCTGAGAACATTCATCACTATAGGCATAATATGAATAGTCTATGAATTTTTTCATGTCATGTTTACATTTTCAACAAGCATTGATTGTTTCATATTCATTATGCCATGCCTTATATATATATAATTTTGATGGCTCCTTTTTCAGGTTTTGGACTATAAAATGGTGTGAGTTTAGTGGGTTCCACTCTTTGGTTCATAAGGAGTATGGGCCCTTAAGAATTGTAAAATGGCATTCCAGCTATCTCAACCATTTGAGAATGGTATAATCACATTGATAAGCACGATTCAAATGAAAATGAAACCCAAGTGTGTGTCATATTTTTGTGTATATGGTGTGTGGACCCTTATGGGTTAGAAAAGAAAATATCATTAGGTTCAACTAACTTAAATTCCTTAAATGTTCTAATGAGTGTAATTTGAAATGGGGAATTAATTTTAACTTACGAACAACCATCTTACACATGCCTAACATGGAAACTTGACCTGGACCTGGCCTTGGTTGTGGGAGTTTATCCATTATCATGACCTTTTATGGACTGTTCCATCGTCTATTCCTAGATTTTGAAGCAGGAAGAGAGGTGTGTCCATTGTTATAGGAAGGATTCAGTACATGTCTTAGTTTCTTGAAAGAAATATTATAAATTTCTTGTTTTCCTTATGAGATGTACATTTGGAATTGTAGAATTATGCTGCTATGACATCCTCAAGTCGTGCACCCTGAAGGTGGTAATGATCATGTTCCAGAGGTGGCAGGGCTTGAGCCACTAAATATTCATTCAATCAACCCACCTATAGATACTCCTCCTATGCCTGAGTTGGGAGCCGACTCCCAGTTTCGAGAGGGATTCCTATGTATGATAAAAATTTTGCAAGGGAGAGTGTTACCTTCCCTGACCATGGTAGAGTTGTCTCACGAGATTTAGTAAAACATCCTCTTACCTTCTCAGGGTATGGAAGAGTACTTGCTGCAAAGTCTTGGATCGAGGAGATCCTTTATATCCTCGAGGACCTAGAGACGCCTCTAGAGTGGAGGTTAAAGCTAGATTCTTACATGCTAGGCAATTCATCCAAGAGTTGTAGGGATGTTAATACCCATGATGGCCATCATAGGGTGATGGTTTGGTCCGAATTCTAGACTATATTGTATGACTATTTCTTCCCCCAGACTTTGAAGGGATGATAGAGTTAAAGAGTTCATGAATCTGCAGTAGGGGACCATGTCAGTTATGGTTTACTCAACCTGTTTTACTGAGATACAAAGTCTCTCTTATTCTCTAGCTGATGATGATCTAATGGATGCTAGATGTTTTGAATATGGGCTATATTATGCCATTTGGTCGCAAGTCAATGTGTTCAGGTTGACAACTATTTATGAAATCGTCAACCAGGACCTTATCACATAGAGAAATATGATATCTACTAAGGGTGAAAGCTAGGGCATTTCAGCACATAAGGGTTCCAGTGGATCTTCTTCGGTGAAGAAGCAATGTTTTGAATAATCTCATAGTGGTAACAGTAGTCAGGCTCCTACCACTGATAGTTCTTATGTTTTTCACCAGTGTGGGAAATTAGGGAACATCATGTTGGATTGGGTTATACCAAATATACACAAGAGGGGGGTGAATTGTGTGTATTACAATTTCTTCATAAGATAGTAATCTATCATTTTGACTTTATCAGAATGATTAAGTAGTGGAAAATAAATAGCAAAGGATACACGATGTATAATAGTTCGGGGAAAAGAAGGCCCATAGTCCACTCCACCAACGCTCTACTCCACGATCTTGGTGATTTTCACTATCTGGTCCTCTTATGAACAGACCATTCCACAGCTGAGTGCAGGCATTTGACACATTCACAACTTTAAGGAAACATAGATCCTTCTGGTTCATACATAGAATCGAGTACACAACTTAGTATGTGAATCCTGTCACCCAAAGTAAAAGAGTATTTGTTCTTTAAAATACTTTCCAGTTTTTCTTCACAATTACAACTGCATGAAATTGATAGTCGATGGATCTTCAATTATCAGAAATGATGTTCTTTAGGTAAGATTAGTTCTGAGTCGATCTGGTTATAGTAGATCTTGAAATATAATTTGTAACTTTAACAACAATCGATTAACAAAAGGTATTCGATGTAGAATCGGTGAATCTTCAATCTTGTTTCTTCTTCTTCTTCAGAAAACAAAGCTTTGTCTCTCTTTGTAACAGAAGATCTATAAGTCTCGATTGTCTTCGTAAACTGTAGCAGTGAAAAATTCAAGAGCTTGATATATATATTTTTCTTTTTTAATGATTCACCTCTATATCTATAATAAAAAATAATATAGGTAGATAAATAATAAATACGAGCGTTATCCTTTTAAATTTAGATCAATAAAAGTCACCTTTAGAATCGTGATATTCAAATATTTGAATAACAGAGCAGTCGTAACTCCCCTAAAAAATCGCCATGAAAAGATCCTCTTAAATATACCATTTTAATCAAAAATAAAAGGCTTTGAATTAGTCAAAGACACACTTTAGATTCAAGATTTTAATCTGTCTTGAAATCAGCCTGATAATCCGCATATAGACCGTTGCTTAAATAAAGTTGCAATTTAAATCTCCAATGCCAAATGTAGGGTTGAACTGCATAGTATACATTCTCTAAACGTAAGGTTTACAATGTAAGGTTGATCACAAATGTATGGTTGATCGCAAATGTAAGTTTGATCAACCATAATTTTCTCTTCAACTCTCAAATGTAAGATATATAAATCATTCTTTTAATAGATTCTAAATGAAAGGTAACTGATCCAACATAAGGTTGTTTACAAAAGTAAGGTTGAGGAACCATACTTTTTAGAAACAAACATGACATTCCAAATTAACATATAATCATTCTTCCATAATTTTTTGATATTCCAAATGTAGGGTTCTTCTTCCATCATTTTCTGATAACGTATAGTTACTTAACCATAATTT
Organism: Viscum album; assembly: GCA_963277665.1. Classification (NCBI taxonomy): domain Eukaryota; kingdom Viridiplantae; phylum Streptophyta; class Magnoliopsida; order Santalales; family Viscaceae; genus Viscum; species Viscum album. The sequence continues at coordinate 748,130,207 of OY728132.1, read as the reverse complement.
TCTGATAACCTGTAAGCAACAGTTCTCATCCTTACGCTACACTTCTCAACGTAGGGTATAAACAGTGTTTCTAGAACACACTAAAGTGATTTTTGAACACATTGAGTATGAAAAATGTTTTACAGAACATGCTAAAGTGATTTTCGAACACGTTGAAAAATACTCTACACAGATTAAAATGATTAAATATTATTTCAAAAAATTGAAATAAATAATATTAGTTTCCTGAAATATACTCAAAGTAAAATCATTAGAATAAAAAATAAGGGTATTTTTGAACATCAAAATCATTATAAAAAGATAGGGGATTGTTGAAAACAAATTGTTTAAAAATCTCCCCCTTTTCGATGATCACAAAACTCATGAAATAACCAATAAAATTATCTTTTGAGTTTATCCAAAAATTTCTCCCAAAAAATAAGTTGTGTCTATCCATATTTCTCCCCCTTTTTGTAATATCAAAAAGAATGATAATAGAATGAATATAACACATTTTAATATAGAACCGAACTTAAGGAAATTCTATGGTAAACTAGTTATCAATATTTGAATCTGGATTACTGGCATTCTATCATAGACAGCACAGTAAAAAAATGTAATGACACAAAAACATGTTATTTAAATAAAGGTTATTGAAAATATAATTACAAGTATAGTAAGGAAAATGAGAATCAAGGTTGGGCTATAAAGGTCTAAGTAATGGGTTTCAGTGCCTTTAAATGAATTCCTTGAGCTCTGACATCTGTAGTCTCAACCTTTTCATCATCCCATCACCTAACTGGACTATGAGATCTCTTCCTTCCTGATTCAGATGAATGTATTCAATAAAATTGACTCTAAAAAACTCATGTAACCTATCTTACTTTTCCATAAAAAGAGTTAACTTATCAGTGAACTAATTCAGAAAAACTCTAATTACAGGTTCATTCGAAGTGAACTGGTCAATAAGAAAATTATGATTTTCCAACAACATAGATAAAGGAGCACTATTGTATTAAAGGTCCTATAGTATGTCATTCATATTGATCATAGCATCTGCAATGGCCTGAAATCTTCTGATCAAATTAGGTAAATTACCAGATGTACTGGATTCACTATTGCTGACAGCTGTGAATTGTTTCTCCATGAAAGATTTAAACTCTAGTAAATCTGACTTCATCACCATTTCAGATTTGAGATTTGAAACTTCAGACAAATTTCCTTTTTAAAATTTTCAACTTCTTGCTTAGAAACAGAACTGGATTTTAGTATTTGAAATTTCAGATTCTATTATTCTAATACTCTTCTTAAAGAAGCACTTTCAACTTTAACTTTAGAAAATTTGAGGATCAATTCTTCCACATGATCAATATCAGAATCAGAGGCACCTTGAGATTGATTCTTAGTTTGAGCTTCCATTGGATTTATTAGAGTTAGAGGTAGGGATTCGAAATCTGATTTCTCCTCATCATTTTTCTTTACTGAATTATCCACTTATTTTTCATTCGATTCATTTCTTGACTCATCCATAGAAAAATCCTCACCAATAATTTCAGTGTGAATTTTAGAAGGGGTCTCTACTGGGTTAGGTTCTTTCTTGTCCTGAGCATATGCTTCATTGATTTCCTCCAAGACTGGTTCCTCTAATATAGGTTCCTCTAATATAGGTTCCTCATGAGCTATTTATTCTTGGAAAATTTTAGTAGGATGTACATTTTCATATCCATCCACTTCAACTTCTCCAAGCTTTTCAATAGTTGGATGCATAATTTTTTTCTACCTGAGGAGTCACCTCAATCTAAGAAAATGTTGGTCAATCAACTTGTTGTACTGTAGATTCTCTAATAAATTTTTAGCATAGGAGAGGTTCAGCTTTTCAATATTTTATTGAATCGGATCCTCATTAGCTTGAGCTACTCTTGGCCTTCTCCACCAAAGTCCTTGACTTTCCTCATCAATAGGTGTATCAACTATCTCAAACCATATCCTCCTTGATACTCCACTAGTTCTAGATTCAACTAATCCTTCCTTTGAATTTATAGGTAGCTCATGAGCACTCTTTTTTTCTTATTCTACTCCAACAGGCATGAGTTTTCCTTTTATTGTGCTCCAAAAGAAACCAATTTTCCTTAGTGTTCCAGCACTGAAAATTTTTTTATGGTGAAATTTCACATGGGAATCCAACAATATTATCATATCTGACTTAAATAAGATCTTTGAAATAAACCTTCTAAAGGGATAGAAGGTCATCATCGCTTCTGGTTGGCATCGGTAGTTGTGATATCTGATCATAAATCTCAAATAATTCAAATTTATATCACTCATAAACAGAAAAATTATGTACATTTCAGGGTACCATATTTTCTCTATCCCTGAAATTCTGGGTGCAATACCTGTTTTCAAAAATTTAACTAAAATATTCTGGTCAAGCTCTAGATATTTCACTAACATCTTCCTTATATTTGTGGAGCCAAATAGAAAATGCATAATGTCCTCAGACTTGTGGACATTATCACCAATATTCTTTAAATAAAAATGGAAAACTCCCTCATGAGGGCAGTGAAGAATTTTTGCTATCTCCACAGACGAAATCAAAAAATCTATGTCCTCCATCCTAGCTATTATTGAATATTCATATTGTCTCAGACTGAAATGAACGGATTTAAAAAATTGATTAAGTTATACATCATATAGAAATTCCATATAGTCCCCATTGAAGGTCTTCTCAAGTTTTTGAAATGCCTGGGCTTGCCTCAGCATCAAATCTGTCTGGTACAACCATTCTAGATCAATCACTTTTCCTTGAAAAATATTTCATCCTACCGAGCGTTGCCACTTAGTGTTGCTAGTTTCTGGCTCATCAGTCCTTTTGATTTTGGCCATTGCTTTCACAAATTTCTGAAGGTTTGAAAATCTAGGGTTTCGAAGGTTCAGGTGTGGATAGGGATGAGTGGTAGAATTTCTTGGGGGTTTCGAAGGGATTTGAGGAAATAAATGATTTTGGAATAGGAAACGGTTTCTGACATCCTTGATTCCCGTGTCATTATGCACATTGTAATTATATTTAAAAGTAAGAAATTATGTAGCAAAAGTTTAAATAAGAACTAATGGAAATTTTAAATTAATAAAGATAAGTAAAAAAATTAAAAAACATCATTTAAAATAAGAAAAATCATTTAAAAATAAATAAATCTAGATCCACCTTAATAAAATAAAACCTTATGGTGGGAAGTGGTTTTGTAAAAATATCAGCTAATTGAATTTCAATTCTTATAAATTCTAAGAATATATCCTTTTTAAGAACATGAAATCTTAGAAAGTGATGTCTGATATCAATATGCTTAGTTCTAGAATGATTAATAGGGTTTTTTGAAATATTTATAGCACTAGTATTATCACATAAAATAGCTGTATTATTAAAATTTAGTCTAAAATACATAAGAGTGTTTTTCATCCACAAAACTTGTGCACAACAACTGCCCGCTGATACATATTTTTCTTCAGCTATTGATAGAGAAACTAAGTGTTTTTTCTTACTAGACCATGACACTAAGTATTTTCCTAAAAGTGGAAAGTCCCTGAGGTTCTTTTACTATCTAATTTAAAAATCCAAATTATGCACCTAAATATTAAATTAAATTAAAATCAGAAGTTTTTGGATATAGAAGAGATTGAAAAATAGTTCCTTTTAAGTATTTAAGGATTATTTTGATAGCACTTAAGTGGTATTATTTTAGATTAGATTGAAATCTATCACAATGTCATACTGAGTACATTATATCTAGAAAACTAGTAGTAAGATATAATAAAATACCAATCATACCTCTATATAAGTTGTTGTCAACTGATTTTCCAGTTTCATCTAAATCATGTTTTATATTAGTACACATAGGACTTGAATATGTCTTGCTGTTTTCAAGTACAAATTTCATTAGTAAATCAGTAATGTATTTTCTTTGATTTAAAACATTTCCAAAATCTTTTTGATAAATTTGAAGTCCTAAAAAGAAATTTAATTCCCCCATAATACTCATTTCAAATTTTTTTTGCATTAAATTGGAAAACTCATGACAAATATTTTTGTTTGTTGAACCAAAAATTACATCATCAACATAAATTTGAACCAATAAAATATTAGAGTTGACAGTTTTCTTAAACAAAGTTGGATCTGCCATCCCAATAGTAAAATCATTTTTTAAAAGAAAAGAACTTAACCTTTCATACCAAGCTCTAGGTTCTTGTTTAAGTCCACAAAGAGCTGTAGTATGTTTAAAAATAGAATATGGTTTTGGGAATTTTTAAAACCAGGAGGTTTCTCAACATAAGCTTCCTCCAATAAGTAACCATTTAAAAAGGCTGACTTAAAATCCATCTAAAATAATTTAAAGTTCATATGAGATGTATAGGCTAAAAGGATCATAATGGCTTCTAATATAGCTATAGGTGAAAAGGTCTCATCATAATCTATACCTTCTTCCTGATTATAACCTTTAGCTACAAGTCTTTATTTATTTCTAGTTATTATTACTTGATTATCTTGTTTATTTCTAAAGACCCATTTGGTTTCTATAACTGGATAGTTTTAAGGTCTTTAAACTAAATTCCAAACTTAATTACTCTTGAATTAGTTTAGTTCTTCCTACATTGCTATCATATAACTTTCATCAACTAAGGATTCTTCTAATGTATTAGGTTCTAATTGGGATATAAAGGCAGAGAATTAAACAAGATTTCCGACATTTCTTATGGTTTTTATTCTAGTGTTTAGGTCTCCTATAACAGTTTCTAAATAATGATTATTTAGGGTTCTAAATTTTCTAGGTAGTACACTGTTAGGTTCTTCAATTTCAGGTTCTTCTGAACTAGACTAAATTTCATTTATATCTTTTTCAAAATCATCTTTTAAGTTCTCAAGTCTCATGTTATCATTAGAGTCAGATTCATCAATTTGATCTTTCCTTTTCTCAAAGGGATCAGATTTATAAAATTTCACATGAACTGATTCTTCCACAATACTTGACTTTTTATTAAAAATCTATAAGCTTTGGAAGTGTCAGAATATCCTAAGAAAATTCCTTTATCAGATTTTGGATCAAACTTACCAAGATTGTACTTGGTGTTTAAGGTGTAAACCTTGTATCCAAAAACTTTAAAGTAATTTAATTTAGGTTTTCTATTATTCCAGAGTTCATATGGTGTCTTTTTAAAGAAATGGTCTGATTAAAAATCTATTCATTATATAACAGGCTGTGCTTATAGCTTCTTCCCAAAAATAGGTAGGAAGACTGTATCCATTTAGCATAGTCCAAGCCATTTTTGAATAGTCCTATTTCTTATTTCAACAATTACATTTTGTTGAGGTGTTCTTGGTGCATAGAAGGTGTGTTTAATACCCATATTTGAGTAGAAGGAATTAAATTCTAGATTCTCAAACTCTCCACCATGATCACTTCTTAATGAAATTATTTTACAATCTTTTTCATTTTGAACAGCTTTGTAAAAACTTTCAAATACAGTAAAACCTTCATTTTTATATTTTAGTAAAATATCCATGTAAATATAGAATAGTAAATAACTAAAAAATATATAAATATAATTTACCATCCATGATTTTTATTCTTAAAGGTCCAAAAAAATCCATATGGATAAGTTCTAGAGGTTTAGAAGTAGCAATTTTTTTAACAAATTTGAAGGATGATTTGTGTTGCTTTCCAAGTTGACATGCATCACCGAATCTATCACTTTCAAATTTGAGACTAGGAAATCCGGAAACAAATTTTTTCTTAGATAACTTATGTAAAGCATATATATTGCAATGTCTAAGTCTTCTATGCTAGATCCAAGATTCATTTATCTTAGCAGTTAAGCATTTTACTTTCTATTTACACAATGAATTTAAGTCTAGGGTGTAAACATTATCAGTATTGGGTGATATAAATTTAATCAATTTATCTTTAAAAACAAATCACCAGTTATTATAAAAATCAACAAAATAACCATCATCACAGAGTTGAGAGATACTTATCATGTTCTATTTCAATCCTTATACCTAAAGTACTTTATTGATTGATATTTCTTCTGGATATCTAACTGTTCTAATGCCAATAATCTTACCTTTGGAATTGTTACCAAATGTGACTAGACCACCATCCTTTTGAGTTAGAGTTCTGAAATTGGATGAATTTACACTCATATGCATGGAGTAGCCACTTTCCATATACCATATTTCAGTTTGGATTCTGTTACCTGATTCCTACAATGGAATTTAAACAAGGATTTGTTTTGGTACCCATATTATATTGGGTCTAGTAGTGTTAGTTAGTAGAGATCTAGAAATCCAATCTTGCTTTGTTTTTCTATGATCAACAACATCATATAAACTACTTGTAACAAAGGATTTATTAATCCCACTTATTTGTGGTTTCCTTGAATAAAGTTTTTTAGATATGTATCCTCTTGTTCCATAATAATTACAAATTACTTTTCTAGTACTATGAATAAAGTAATTTTTATATAGTTTAGGTTTTTCACCTTTACTACCTATTCCATATCTTCCATTTTTAATCACATTATTTCCAAGTATTACATTTAGTGTATTTTCTACTTTTGTAAAAATCATAGTTTTACTTTTGTATGTTTCTACTTCTGTTTACAGTGTTTTTATTTTAGTTTCATTATCTATACAGTTTGTGTTTAATGAGTTATATTTTTCAATTAACTTTTAATGTTGTTTTAGCAGAGTGTCTCTTTGTCCTAAAATAGAAATATGAATATTTTTCAAAGATTTATGTTTCTTAAATAAAGAATAATATTTCTCTTCCATAATATTATAGTTGGCTGTAAGTTTATTATTTGAACAACTAGAACTAGAATCCGATGATTAGTAAGATTATACCTCATCAGCTTCTACCATAAAGTATATGTTTGCTTTTAGATTTGATTCTTATTTTTCTGAGAAAGACTTTGATGAGCTGCTAGAGTCTTCAGAAACACTCCATGTAGCTTTCATTGCCTTCTTTTATTTCTTCTCATAGTTATTTCTCTTGAATAATTTCTTTTCCTGGTCTTCCTTTAATTGAGGATAGTCAGGTCTGATGTGACCCATCTTTTTTGCATTCATATCATCTGACTTTTTTTGGGGTTCTTTTTCATCCTTTTTAAAGGATTTTCTGAATCCTTTCTTCTTTCTAAATAATTTTCTGAACTTTTTGGAAAGATGAGCCAGTTCCACATTTGAATCAGATGAATCAGACTTATCTGATTTCACTTTTATTTCATTATTATTTTTTCTACTTTTCTTTTGAGATGTTACCTTCAAAGCATAATTTTTCTTTTTGATTAAAACTTTATGATCATTTGCTTCATCTTCCATATCAGCTTCATACATAAAAAGAGTTCCAATTAACTCTCCCATTGTAATATTTTTTACTGGTGATGATTTCCTAATGGAATCCGAAATTCCATTACTTCTTGGTGGTAGTACTCTTATAACTTTCAGGGCCTGATCTTCTTGTTTGATATGATCTCCCAAGGCAGTGATGTTATTGAAAATTTCTGTAATCCTTATATTCATATGGATGATAATTTCTCCTTTAAACATTTTGAATGTGTCAAATTTTTATTTAGCAATTACATACCTCATTTGTTTGACATTTTCAGTTCCTTTATAAGCAACTGCAATCATCTGCCACATTTCATAAGTTGTCGGGTACTGAGATAATTTGTTGAATTAATCTGGTCCAAGACCATAGATGATAGAATTCATAGCTTTCGAGTTTATGTCATACCCTACTACTATATTATCACTCCATATTTCAGGTTTCTTTGGAATCACATAGAGAGTTATATTTTTTGAGTAGACTCTGTATCCAAGGTTCTTTAAATAAATGATCATCCTTGATTTCCAACATCCATAATTTTCACCATTGAAGTAGGGATCTCAAACCATTGACATACCCTCCTGTGTATCACCCATTATTCTTTGTATAATCCAAAAACATTCATCTTGTTATAGATTTATCAAAAGAAACACCTCTGATACCAATTTTTGGATCGGGTTATACCAAATATACACAAGAGGGGGGGGGGGGGTGAATTTTGTGTGTTAAAATTTCTTCACAAGATCATAATCTGTCCTTTTAACTTTATCAGAATGATTATGTAGCAGAAAATAAATACCAAAGGACGAACGATGTATAGTTTTTTGGGGAACAGAAGGCCCCTAGTACACTCTACCAATGATCTACTCCACGAGCTTGGTGATTTTCACTATTTGGTCCTCTTATTAACCGACTGTTCCACAACTGAGTGCATGCAGTTGACACCTTTACAACTTTAAGTCAAAACAGAGCCTTATGGTTCATACACAGAATCGAACACACAACTCAGTATGAGAATCCAATCACTCAAAGTAAAGGAGTATTTGTTTTTTGAAATACTTTCCAGTTTTTCTTCACAATTGCAACAACACGCAATTGACAGTCAATGGATCATCAATTTTCAGAAATGATGTTCTTTAGGTAAGAGTAGTTCTGAGTCGATCCGGTTGTATTATATATTGAAATATAATTCTCAAATTTAACAATAGTTGATTCAAAAAAGATATTTGATGTAGAATCAGTGACTCTTCAATCGAGTTTCTTCTTCTTTAGAAAATAGATCTTTTTCGCTCTTTGTAATAGAAGATCTGTAACTCTTGATTGTCTCTGTAAACTATAGTAGTGAAAAACTCAAGAGATGGATATATATTTTTTACTTTTCGGTGATTCGCCTCTATATCTGTAATAAAAAATAATACAAGTATATAAAGAATAAATACAAGCATTATCCTTTTAAATTTAGATCCACAAAATTTGCCTTTAGAATCACGATATTCAATATTTGAATAATAGAGCAGTCATAAATCCCCTAAAAATTTCCCATGAAAATATCCTCTTAAATCGATCCTTTGAATCATAAATAAACATATTTGAATTAGTCAAAGACTCAATTTAGATTTGGGCTTTTAATCTGGCTTAAAATCAGCTTGATAATCTGCATAAATACCGTTGATTTAATAAAATCTCAATTTAAATATCTAACGCCAAACGTAGGGTTGAACTGCATAGAATACATTCTCTGAATGTAAAGTTTTCAATGTAAGGTTGATCACAAACGTAAGGTTGATCATAAACTCAAGGTTGATCATCCATAATTTTCTCTTCAACTCTCAAACATAAGATATATAAACCATACTTTTAATAGCTTCTAAACTAAAGGTGACTGATCCAACATAAGTTTGTTTAAAAAAGTAAGGTTGATGAACCATACTTTTGAGAAAAAAACATGATGTTCCAAATTAACATAGGATTCTTCTTCCATACTTTTATGATATTCCTAACATAGGGTTCTTCTTCCATACTTTTCTAATAATGTACGGTTACTTAACCATACTTTTCTGATAACCCTTAAGTGACAATTCTCATCCTTACACTACACTTCTCAACATAGGGTATGAACAGTGTTTCCAGAACATACTAAAGTGATTTCCAAACACATAGAGTATGAATAGTGTTTCCATAAAATGATAAAGTGATTTCCGAACACACTGAAAAATATTAAACATGGATTAAAACTCTTAAATATTATTTTAAAATAGAGAAAGAAATAATATTATTTTCCTGAAATATACTCAAAGTAAAATCATTATAATAAAAAATAAGTGTATTTGTGAACATAAAAATCATTATAAAAAGACATAGTATTGTTGAAAACAACATTCTCAACACTTAAATGCAAAATGTTTGAAGAATTAAGTGGAATGAAGAGTCTGTGATACGATGGTCCAAATAAAACATTTCAATAGATATTTCCCTCTAGTTCTTAGAGAGAAGAGATCTACACCTACTCCTCAATTAGAAGCTGGGTCAGCAGGATCATGATAGTCAAGAAGCTGGAATACTACTGGTTATTCAAGATGAGGTGGCGATTGAGGCAGAGGAAATCAAGTTTGTGATTCTCAGCGTCAGTTGAGTGAGCTCACTCAAGGTAGTCTATCAGTGACTTTGCGACATAGTACATGTAGTTATATGCATTCCAGCCTATGCTGTAGGAGCATAGTGCCATACCATCTTCTGTATGAGGTGTTTTTCTAGTATCCACCACTTTAGTGTCTTATTTGTTTGATATAGGTGTGTCTCACTCGTTTATATATGAGGCAATCACTGAGATTATAGGCCTCAAAGTTAAGTTCTATCATGGTGCCTTGACACTAGATACACCATTAGGTATCCATTCAGAGGGTGTTTTCCACTGTCAGAATTACCCCTTGATATAGGTGATTACATTTTCAAATAAAATATGTATGTTCTTGAAATGAAAATATTCAACGTAATCATTGGGATGGATTGGTTAGTTTTCTACAGAGCCTGTATTCACTACTATCATCGGATGGTGTTTTTTAAATCACTAGAGGGCATTACACATGTACATAAGGTATACTGGGATTTTAGTGCGACAAGAGAAGAAACCAAGTAGTAATGGCCGGATGGGGTTATGATGTAAGTAAACCATGGGTTAAAACCCACTGACTTTCCTCCATCAGTGGATCATTTCAGAGATATTTTTCCTATTGAATTATTTGGTCTACCTCTAGTGTGAGAGGTAGAGTTTACTTTTGATCTTGTTCTAGGAGTATCACCCATGAACATTCCTCCTTATTGGATAGAACCTAAGGAGATCCTGGATATCAAGAATTAGTTAGAGGATCTAGTGGAAAAAGTCTTTATACACCCCAACACTTTTTCATGGGGTTTACCTATCCTATTTTATAAGAAGATAGATGGTACCCACAGGCTTTTTGTGGATTACCTTCAGTTGAATTCACTGACTATCAAGAATCAATATCCATTTCCTGAAATATATGTCCTCTTTGATAATCTTTGAGGAGAGAATGTGTTTTCAAAGATATATGAGGTTGGGCTATCATTGGGTGTGCGTCAGGACCTCATACATACCTCACGTAGATTTTAGGAGTATGTATGGTCTATACGAGTATCTGGTCATACCATAAGAACTTACAAATGCACCTACTGTCATCATCGCTTGAATGAACTAGGTGTTCCACAAGTATCTGGATTATTTTATGGTTGTCTTCATAGATGATATCTTAGTGTATTCATTCTCTAGACACGACCATGAAACACATCTTGATATTGTGTTGAATACACTAAGGGAGCATCATCTCTATGCTAAGCTCAATAAATTCCATTTATAGTTCAATAAATTCAACTTACTAGGTCATATCATCTCAGAGTTAGGAGTTTTTATTGACCTAGAGAAAGTGAGAGTTGTAGTTTCTTGGGATAATCCTAAGAATTTATTTTATATTTAGAGTTTCTTAGGGATTTCCGAATATTATAGATGCTTCATTCATTATTTCTCACATCTTTCAGCACCACTTACATGCTTGATGAAGAAGGGTGTGAAATTTGAATAGTTAGAATATTGTGAAGAATCCTTTCAAGAATTAAAGGGAAGAATTACATAAGTGTTGATACTGATTCTTCCAGAGACAGGAATGGATTATACAATCTACTACGATGCATCATGTATCAGGATTGGTGCAGTTATGATGCAGGATGTCCGAGTCATTATGTATGGTTCTCATCAGTTGAGGCCTCATGAGCAGAATTACCAGATACACGACCTTGATCTCACTATGGTTGTACATGCCTTACGTTGTTGGAGACACTAACTCTTGGGATAGAGTTTTGTGGTGTTCATTGACCACAAAATCCTCAATTACTGATTCACTCAGTGAGATCTGAGTCTTTGGAAGTGTACGTGGGTTGAGTACCTGTAATATTTATATTTTGAGTGTGCCTAAACTCCTAGGAAATAGAATTCATTAGCCGATGCTCTGAGATGGAAGACTCAGACCCAAGTGGTTCTGGAGTCCAATGAAAAATAGAATCTTATGGCCTTATTTTTTGATATGCATGATGAGGTTTAGTAGGATCATGGTTAGACTATTATCTCAACCTTAACAGTGACATATAATCTTCTGGAATGAGTAAGTTTGAGACAAATATCTAATCTTGAAGGCCTTTTTCTATGGGAAAGTTTTTCAAATGACAATAAATCTTTGATTTGGACAATCAATGGGGATGATATTATATTAATGCAAGGGAATTTATGGGTCCCAACAGACATCATAGAAGATATGATGAGGGATTTCCACACCTCAGCATGTGCGGTTTACCTTAGTGTCACCAAAATGTATCAAGATCTATGATGTTAATATTGGTGTCCTATTATGAAATGTGAGATATCTAATTTCATTACACGATGTTCCACCTGTTAGTAGGTTAAGGTAGGATATCATCATTCACCAGGGCTTCTCCAGCCGTTGTCCATTTCTGAGTGGAAATGGGCTGATGTTTTGATGGACTTTATAACGAGTCTACCCAAATCATCTCATAGAAATGATGCAGGGTGGGTTGTTGTTGATCATCTAAATAAGGTTTAACACTTCTTACCTGTGTGAGATACCTTCTCTATAGATAATCTAGTAAGAATATACATCAAAGAGGTGGTACATATTAATAGGGAACCTTTTTCTGTCGTTTACGATAGAGATTCTCATTTTATGTCACAATTATGGCTGGGGTTACATAAGGCCTTGGGTACAAAGGCACTTTTGAGCATGGACTATCAACCATAGACTGATGAACATAGCATACAATTCATGTGCTAGAGGATATGCTCTATTCATGCATTATCAACTTTAGGGGTTCTTGGGGGAAACATATTCCCCTCATTAAGTTTTATTATAATAACAGATTCTGTTGGGACCACTTTGTATATGAAGATTTTATTTCTTGTCAACTATTGTCAATGCTGGTCAAAATGAAGAAGGAGGTGAAGAAGGACTTCAAAGTTAATGGAGATCGACTGAAGTAAGGATGCCTGTAGCATTGTTATGTAATCATAGCATTGAATGTCAGGCTTGGGAAAAACTCCATGAAGCAATATCAGACGATTGTAGAACTGATCTTAATGTTTCAATACGTGTATCAAGGTGATACTAAGTTGCAACACTTCAAGAATGAATGACGATGGAGCAATACATTGTCTTCACAATGCATGAGGAAATGAGGAGAACCATTCACAACTCCTAAGTGGATGAAGTGGTTCTAAGGAAGTCCATGCACTATCACTTAGTGCATTTGAAGAAGATCCAACTTGATCTCTGATTGGATCAATGAAGAACATTGAAGATTATGTGATTTAGGAGCTTCGGTTGAAGGAAGAAACCTTTGGAAATTCCATTCCTTGGTGAAGAATGGAGAAGTATCATCCATCTGAGGATGATTGAAGAAGAATGAGGATTTGAAGAAGACCATGAAATTCTTCATGATAGTAATCCATGAAAGTGATTACTTGAAGAATAAAATCATATGTTTTGCATGGAGTATAGAATGATGGCGGAAGAAGAAGAGAGAATGTGGAAGGGCTTGGAATTCTGAGGTAGCCATGCATTTCGCATTATGTCTAAATCAGACGATGCTTTGCTGGTATGTATTTCACACAAATCATGAGCTAGGAGAACTTGTGATGCAAGACTTATGAAGGAAAGGCGGAGAAATGATGATGCCAGTCATATAATGTTTTGATTGGAAGGAATGATGCTGCTGGAAGATAGGAAAGATTCAGTTCCCATTGCAACTCTGACGATGCTTAAGCTGATCTATCAAAGGATAAATATCACGATAGTGGGATTCGTGATAAGAGCAGAAGAATGGTTATGGGAAGCAGTAAAGAGATAAAATGGCAAAGCAATAGACAATCTGGGGATGGCAGAAAAGCACAGTTTAAGGTGGCGCCGTTTTCCAGTGTTTGCCAAATTTTAGGGCCTGAAAATCGGGAGATGAAGAAATGTGCTTGGCAATGGATGTTGCGCATAAGATTGAAGATGGTTTATACGTGCAAAGAGTTTTCAAGGTCAGAACATTGAAAAATGACAAAGGAATGGAGTGCACGGAAATTTAGGCATGTTTCGCGCAAAAATAAAGTGGTGCACGCAATATCTGCGGGATGCGCGAAATAGTAGCAGGTTGCGCGAAAAATCAGCGGGATGCGCAAAAAAGAAAGTTGTGCGCGTAATATCAGCGGGCTGCACGAAAAATGAATTTTGCGTGAAATATTGGCATGGTGCGCGAAATTGAGGAATGAAGTTTACGCGCAAATGATGGTTCGAGATCAGAAGATCAAAAATTGGCAAAGGCATAAAATGCGCGAAATATTGGAGCAGTGCGCGAAATCTGATGTTGCAGGAAAATTGGGTTTGCGCGCAATATAGAACGCGGTGCGGAATTTTGCGCGCAATTGGTGCTTCATGCTTAGAAGGATGAAAAATGGCAAAGGCATGAGGTGCGCGGAATATTGAAGCATGGCGCGAAATATGAAGTTGCATTAAAGAGGTTTTAAGGGCATGGAGGAGGTTTTACGCACAGGAAGAGGTTTTTATGCGCAAGGTCAAAAATGCCTATAAATATGAGGTGAACCCCTCTCATTTTTAGAGACTCGACACTTAGACAAATCCCGAGCTCTGGCGCGCAGAAAAATTGTAGTATAGAGCATTGCGCGAATAGAAGAAGTGTTGCGCGGAAAAAGAATTGTTGCGCGAAATAGGATGTTCTGCGCGAAAAAGGAGAGCTGTGCGCGAAAAGGGTTTTTCGCGCCAAAAGGTGTTTTTGCGCGCAAGGCTTGAATTTTACGCGCAATCCACCTAGAAGGTTGGGCGAAAAATTTGAGGGTACCGCGGGCCTTTGACAGGTACAGAGCACTCTTGAAGCATCCTTATGAAGAAGAAAGAACTGTGAACCATTCGGTTTCACAAAGAGAAGTTGAACCGCACTCACACGACTGGTGTTTAACACTCTCGTTGTGCTTTGCGAAGTGAAGAATAACTAGACGTGCAATTGAACTCATATCTGCACAAAGGAAGAATTCAGTATACCAATACACTCAGGTGTTGGTATTGAGAAGAGAAGGAAGAGAAGAAGAAGAACAGAGTATGCCCAACTGAAGGCTGACAATTATTCAGGGCAGTTTAATTCAGATGATGCTTTGTGAGCAGATCTTCAGTGTTTGAATAATCACATTTGTGTATGTGATTCTAGCTAATGAAAGAAGGTGATTAGTGCAGTCAGTTGTTGCACTAAGAGGAAGAAGGAAGAAGAACTAGTGCAGTTTGTTTTTGCACTAGAGAAGAAGAGAAAGAAAGAAGAGAATTGCTTGCCTACTGCTTTGCAAGTAATCAAGTGAAGAGCACTACAATAGATCAAGAGCAGAACCAACCTTTTGAAGAAGGAAGAAGACTGTCTCGATAGGCAGTATAAATAACCAGCTAGAGGCTGCAAGTTGGACTTGGCTTTCACCAGTCCAGGGAAGAGGATTGTTTCCCAACCCCCTCCAAAGTGTAGGGACTCACACTGGCTAGAGGATTGTTTTCCTAGCCACTCCATTGTAACAACATTTTACTTTATAGTGGAGAATCCATGCAGCGGTCATACCCATGCATGGAAAGGACGTAGCTACTCTTATTGAGTGGTGAACCTTGTAAAAATATCGTGTGCACATTTTTACTGCTTTCTATTATTGCATGCGACAAGGAAAAGAGAATAAGAGAATCAAGATCCTAACAGGTCTAGAGGTACAAGGATAAAAGTTGGAATTGGTTTAAAAAGGTCCCCAAAACTGATTCACCCCCCCTCTCAGTGTTAGGTATATCCCAAACTGGTCCTTTCAGATTCCAGTATACCATTGAGATGGATCCCTATGAATCCTTGTATGGTAGTCCTTATCGCTCGCCTTTATGTTGGATAGAGGTAAAAAAAGTTGTTATGCTTGGGCCTCATCTTGTGTCGGAGATTTGAGAATATGTCCAGTTAATCAGGAATCACATGTTGACATCTGAGTCCAGACAACAGTCTTATGCCAATAGACACCAGTGACCTCTTGAGTTCGAGGTCAGAGATCTTTTGTTCTTGAAAGTATCATCTAGGTTGGGTCCTATACTATTCATAATTAGAGTAAGCTATCGCCATGGTTTTTGGGGCCCTTAAAGGTTGTGAAGCAGATCAGACAAGTGGCTTACCAGTTTACACTTTCTCAGAGATATCAGTCTATGAATGATGTCTTTCATGTATCTTAGCTTCATAGATATTATACAAAACCATCTCATATCATTCATCAAAATGAGTTTAATCTAGATATGGATGCTTCCATAGAGGATTTCCTAGTTTTTATTATTAATCAGAGTATGAAGACACTACAAGGAAGGTCTGTTCCTTTTGTATGGGTTCTATGGTAGCACGACTGAGTACACGATGAGACATGGGAACTGGAAGCTGATATATTGTCTCAGTGGCTGGAACTTTTTGCTGACAGTACTGCTTTACCCTTAGAAGGAAAACTCGGGGATGGGTTGTAATAAGGAGGGGAGATTGTAACAACCTAACTTTTGAAAAAGGTATATATCATTGGGGTTTTTCTTTTAATATTTCCTTTGGGAATTGTAATGGTGTGCTATAGACTAGAGTAGGATTGAGGAGCGTCTATGGATGGTTTTGGAGCCTGGAGGTCTGGAAAATTAGTTTCAGGCTAGGCTTCATGATTAGTGTAAACCGTGCTGACCTAGGCACGTGGTCATGCAACTTACTGTAGAAGATTGTAGAGCCTTCACGCACAATTTACACGCTATCTGGTAAACCATGTTCATAAACTATGAGGCCTTGCAGGAGGTGGAAGATCCATAAAAAATGGTTTTCACACAGTTTGGAAAACTATGAGAGCCCATTTTTGAGGCAAAATTACCATTTCCCCTACCTTCATTTAAGTTCTAAATTTTATTTTTCCTCCTACCTCCTGTGGATAAGACCAATGGTTTTCTTCCCATTTGAAGCTCAAAACTCCTTCTACTTGTATTCTTGATATCTCCTTCATCCGGTGATGGATTATTAATCCTAGAGAAGCATTGGAACCCTTGAGGTAAGGAAAACCTCACATACCAATCCTTTGTAAATTTCACCACATGTTGAACTATTTGGTTTTAGGCTCATTCACCCTATTTTCAGGGCATTGGACTAAAAATAAAATATCTTCCAACCTGCTTTGAATATGAGGTTTATATCAAGAGAGACGTAGTCTACAGCCCTAAGGTCGGTGGTCATATAGTTTTCCATTTGAGTTTTGGCTGTTTTATGTTTATTCTGTCATGCTGTGAGATAACCTTTACTAAGATCCTTTGTTGTGTTCATTCCTTCATGTCTAATTGACCCTAGTGTATTGACATAGGTTAGTTAAACCTTGTTTGGGAGTTTATGCACCAACCATGCTTTATATGGATACCCAAAGGGTGATCCAACCGAATTGGCCATTTTAATTCAATTTACCTAAACATAAACTTATGGTTTATATTCTCTGGCTTGGTTTTAAATTTATTTTACCATTGTCCCATTTTTATTTTGATGAACCCAAGACACCCCATGGGTGTTTGGATATCCTAGTATTGGGATTTCTAAATTAACCATGTGACTATTTGATATGGATTTTATGATGGTTTGTCCTCTTATAATTGGGTTTTCCATGTTAGTTAAAGTGAATGATATGTCTTTATTAATTAGTGCACATGAAATGAGTGCATTCCCTTGAAATGAATTGAATGAATATGTGATCAATCCTCGTTTCAACTTTAAATTTAAATGATTAATATGTTATGCCTTAAGTATGCTACTTGTGACAATGAATGTTCCTCTTACATGGTTTTGGACTTGATGAGGGCATGAGAGGTGCATTCCTCATGCCCTGCATATATTAAATGTTATTCCTTACGAACATAGAGCTAAGGAACTGTGAGAAGCCAAATGGGAATACTACGAGAGCTTCCTTTTAAGAACCCAAGGATTGTGAGAGCCTTGAGGTGGGGAAGAATGTGAGAGCTCCCCGGTGTAATTTTCAAGAGACTGTGATAGCTCTTAGGGTTGGGACAAGGTTAGACCATGGGAGCTTCCCTAGACTAGGATGTCTGAGAGTTAGATCCTGATCCTTCCCAACTTATATATATATATATCTGATTATACTGTATATATAAATTTTACAAGTGACAAGATCAGACATACCAACTATGGGCTGAAGTAGGTAGACTCACTATGTGCCTTTTAGGAACCTGAGTGGGAGGCTATTTATTTATTTGGAATTTATTAATTTCAAGATATTAATAGCACACTTTTTACTTACAAGTGCCGAATCAGATTACACATAGACACTGTTAGTGGTGGCCTACTGATATGTGTATCTCACGCCCTACTCGGGCCGCTTTTGGCACCTGAGAAGGCTGTTTTCCTTTAGGCATGGATAAAGGAAAATACCACTATGCATGCTGCTAATTCATACTGTTAGGTTGGAGCTTAGGAGCAGAGGATCGGGCTTAGGCTCGGGATGCTGTAGAGTAGCTTTTAGATTTTGTTCTTTTTTTTTATACTTTTGTATTATAATGTATGATACCTATTTCTGTTTCCATTTTAAACTAACATTCCATGAATACAGATCTATATCATACACTCCCTATGTGGATTTTTTATGCTATCCAATTTTTTAGACTTACACTGTATCTATTTATGCTTTTACTATTCATTTTATTTATCTGATTGGTTATGCTTCTGCTATTGTATATTGCTGTTGCATCCACTGTGTGCTCTAACATAGGGGGTACTATCTCCCCACTATTCTAGAATCACACCCTTACTGCTAGTTGGAAACCCCTGGCTTAAGGGGAGATGCACCAGGGGTCATGTGACCAACTGGGCTCGAGTCATGGGTTAAGTGGCAGTAGGGTCTGGGGAATCACAATGTACATGAATAACATAAAGTGCATGTTTTCCTTATCTATTGCAAGATTCATCACAATTACTCATTGGTGTATTATTGGTGAGGATAACCAAAGAAATATTCAAATAAATCCTACCTCTGAGGCCAATAAGATATTGTTAGGATCATCATTCATAACAAGAGGATTGTACACCACTAATGGGGTTAGGGCGCCGTCTCCATGTAGAAAAATAGTGATCATGGAATAAAGAGAGATTCAACTTATGGAATGAAAGCATCGAGAACCACCAAAAAGAGGAATCAAATCCCTTATATAGATATTCCTCATTGAATGGAGATAGTCGGAGCATTAGAGAGTCAAATACCATCTCTTGGAAGCCAATATGCATTACTACCCATTGAAGTGATTATCCATTGAACACATAAACAAATGTATAGGAAGATATAAATGAATCAATCTCATTGATTCATAACTAGAGGAACTGCTTGGTAGATGTGGTAGTGATTCGTGTACTCGCATCCCAAGTATTCCATATCATAAATCTTATCATACACTTTTATATAAGCTTAGTAATGCCAATTCCTTTATGATATGATCATATCAGAACCTATAATATGCATCAGATTCATATATCTAGTTATCATAGAGGGAATAATGTAAAATACAATATACCTTTTAGTGTATTTCCAATAATATACCACTTTCACTAAAATCCAATAACGATTTAATGAAAAATTTCACAACTCTGTGTGAATTCATCCAAACTCTTTGGATATGATTTTTCAAAATCTATTAATTTTGGAACAAGCACTTTGTACAAAATTTTATCCTTATCCTAATCCCTAACTGTGTGGCCATGTTGGACTTTTTTGATTTAACAAAAACTATGAAATCCCAATTTCATAAATATAATAAAATAGATACCTCAATCAAATAATCAATTCTACTCAAGTTATAAAGGGGTTTGGTGTGATCTCGATGAAACATACTCATTTATCCAAATAAACATTTCCATCACAAAATGTATCATATAAATCATATATATACCTATAAAATAACTTTTTATATGACATTGAGTAAACACAAGACATGAAACATATCAATATAGTATAGGTCATATCATAGTCTCTTGATTCTATGAAAAAGACTGACCAAGTTGATGGATACATTATTTTTCATTTATCTAGTAGATGATCACATAACATGTCCCTTATCTAAGGCATTGAACACATCATATGAGACTCAACTAATAATGTCCATGCATTTCTTTAATCTAATTATTTATAGGGATTAATGAATTTTCTTTTTATATGAGAGGAAAAATATCATCTTTTTTTAGCTCCAACTAATGAAATTATCAGCAACATACCCAACCACCCTTGGTTAGCTAAACCTTGAGGATTATGTAAGAGATGTATCAAATTTTGAATATTATCATGTTAAGTATATCTCAAACCTCAGGTAAAAGGATTCATGATAATCATACACCCTTAAGTATATCAATGAATATATGGAATTCCATGACATGTAATTTGGTGGGTAAATCCAAGTAATAAGTCTCAACTTATTACCTCATGATCTTATTATTCATATATCTTATATAACTCTCTGTATCAAGTAAAAGATTCTACTAATTCTAACCTTAACAAATAATCAAGACCCATAATAATCCCTGATGATCATTGATTAGGGTCAAATCATAGACATACTTTGAGAGGATATTATCAAAATTCTAATTATGTAAAATAAATTGCAATACACAAGAATAAATGATAAACTAATATTTCCTTTATTTATAAAACCATGATATATTGACAACCATTGCATTCAATATCTTATGAATCTTATACCAATAGATTCAGCATGAACTCCATGATTTTTCTAGGATAATTGTTTTTTAGATGGATCCATGACATTTTCATCTATAGGCACCCAATAGATCCTATCATCACCACACTCAATGATTGTTTGCATGAGATGGTATTTGTAAATAATGATCTCATTCATTTGGTGAGATTAAGGTACCTTATCCCAAGCAATGAATCCATTATTTTCATGATAAATATATATTTGATCCTTGATTCTAGTAACCTTACCAATTTTATAAATGAAAATGTATATAAAAAAACTCCTTATAAAATTTTATGTAGTGATATATTTTGCCTCTATTTTCATGTCTGCTAATGTGGTCTATTTGGAACTCTTCCAATTTATAGCACCATCACTTAGAAAAAATGAAACCAGATTGATATATCATGTTGTCTTTATCATATTGAAAATTATACTTAGTGTAACCCTTTACACAAAGGCCATCCTATCCTCTAAAGACTACGAACATATCCTTAGTTATTCTGAAGTACTTAAGGATGTTCTTAACACCAATTCAACGAGTCTAACTGGGACTATATTGGAATATAATAGTTATTATAAAAATATGAAAAAATAATTGGGGTGTGTTCTAACATGGAATAAATAATAGATCCTATAGAGTATGAATATGGAATTTTATCAATCATTTTTAACCCTATATAAAGATATTGAATCTTCTTAAGATTCATGCCATAAAACACTAGTAAACATCCCCTTTTGGAGTTATCCATGTTAACCAAATTTATCACTTTACCAATATTTTTTATATGTATTAGTACAAGAATCCTCTTGGATATATCTCTATAGATCTTCATACCCAATATGCATGCTTCTTTACCCATGACTTTTATAAAGAAGCATATTACTAACCACATATTTACATAGTGTAAATTCGGGGAATCATTTCTGATATTAAGTATTTCATATATACACAATATCATAAATACCACCACACTCACACCAATATTTTTGTATAAATAATAATAAAATAAGTTTTTTATGAATCGAAATTCTTTGATCACATCATCAAAATAGATATTCATACTCCAAGAAGCTTTCTTCAATCCATACATGGATCATTGAAACTTTTATATCTAAGAAGAATCATTTGGAACTTCAAAACATTTAGGTTGTATTATATACACATCCTTAACTAAATAAAATAAAATAAAGTGGTTTTTATATCCATTTTATATATCTCACAATCAAAATGAGTTATTATGGAAATAAATATTTGAATGGACTTTATCAATTCAACATGTGAAAATGTTACTTTACAGTCAATACAATGAATTATTTTATAACCCTTTTCCACTAATAATTCTATATAATTAGAAACTCTACCATACATTATATTTTTCTTATAGAAAATATACTTACACCCTATGGGTCTCACCCCTTTATGTGTATCCACCAAGTTTCAAACTTGTTTAGTGTAGATAAATTCTATTTTAGATTCCATGGATTTAATCAATTTATTTTAATAATAACTCTCAATTTCATATTAATAGGTAACATTTAAATATATCATAAGAATTAATTCATCTTCATTTACCATAATAAATCCATATATCTTGGATTCCTAATAAATCCTAGTTGAACTTAAATTATCTTATGTATCTTGAGTTAGTTCTTCTTCCAAAACTCCTTATGGAACTGACTCAAATTACCCCTCAGGAACACTTTCTATTTGTTAGTATTGAACTTATAAAAGTTCAAAATACATACCACTAAACTATCAATCCATTTGATCCTTCTCAAGTAAAAAAATATATCAGATCATAAACACTTTTTTTTAGTGGGATTATATAAATAATATCGCATTGTTTCCTTAGAATGAAAAAAACATTTTTCTGATTTGGATCTAAGATTATTAGAAATCAATCTTCATATGAGTGTTTCACAACCCCAAATATATATAAAAGACAAAATAATATGTTTCTAATACGCTATCTCATATGGTGTCTCTATGAATACTTTATATGTTATGCAATTTAGTAAGAATGCATCAATCTCCAGAGTATAATCCATTAATGAAATAGGAAGTCACATTGACTCATTATCAGTTGAACTATATCCAATAAGATATGTTTGATCCCAAATAACAAGTTATTACATTATCATGTTCCAAGAGGATTTAGTTATGGAAAAAATATGGAATCTCCCATGTAATCGATGAATTCATGGATTAATTATGCACTACCCCAATATGATCAGAGAATCTTAATAATTTCTACTAGTTTATTATGTACTTTATTATGAAACTCTTTGAAATTTCAAAAAATTTCATGGATGTGTCTCACTAGAAACACATATCCATGCCAACTAAATTCATTAACAAAAGTAATGATGTACCTAAAACCACCATTTTTGTGTGTACTCAATGATCCACATACATTACAATATATGATATCCAAGATCCCACCAGTCCATTCACCTTTTCCAATAAAAGGTGATTTAGTAATCTTTCTTAATATATAGGATTTTAATATATCCAATGATTCACAATAAAATGATTCTAATAATCCATATCTATAGGGTATTTGGATGTGTTTCTCATTTATATGTCTATGGGGATAATTCCAAAGGTGGGTGGGATTTGAATCAAACCAGACCTTTTTATTCTAATTGTAATAGACATGATTATCTGAAATCAAACCTGACTATATTATTATAATTTTAATAGAAATGATTATCAATAACAAACTATGTAATTTTGATAACAAATCAATTTAATTGATTACAAATAATCATGAATTATATTATATAAAGTTATATTCAATATACAAATATTAATTAATTTTCCAATCAAAAAGAAAATATTTCTATTCTAACAAAATCGAGTTTTATCCATTAAATAGTTTTATTCAAAGTTTAGTTTCTAAATTTTATAATTTTAATTTTAAAAAATGAACTTAATTTTTTTTATCACCAATTCAAAATTATCATAAATTGATTTTTTTCGAGTTTTCTGAAAAGATTTATTTTTAATTGAATTGTGAAAGATACCTATTTTTTGTAAAAGTATTATTTATTTTCGTTAAATAAAGTAATATAAAAGTTAAATTATGTTTTTAATTTTATCTTAGAGTAACATATATCTCATATGATTCAAATTAATCAAATTAATTACATACGAATCATTATTATACTTATTTTTGGTACAAGTTCATTTTTGGTCTTAAAACACATTTGTCTAAAAACTCTTTTTCATAGAGTTTTAAAAATTTATATTGCCACTTTTATAAATTTAATATTGATAAATTGATTCCATATTTTGAATCAAGAAGTTAAAATTATATAAATAGTTCCCTTTTATTTTTAGTCATTATAAATAGTAACCATTGTAAATATTTTTCACCACAGTAAGGGTAAAATAGGTAAAATGAGATAAGAATAATGTGATAAGGCCTAAAAATATCCCTAACACTTGTATTTATTTTATTTTATAAGTTTTATTTTATATAACCATACAAGGTTAAAAAATGTGGCAATTTATTTCCACTTTCCTTCGGTAATGTTTTTAAAAACATTTTGAGTAAAGAATAAAAACAAAATGTCTCTCTCTTTGTTTTAATATATTTAGTATTTTTTCCTTGAGACAAAAAGTGTTTATCTTCAGTTCTAACTATTTATTTAAAATATTAATGAATTATTTTTATCATGATAATTTATTTTTATTTTTTAGTGATGTAATAATTACCTTAATTTCTTATGTAATGCTACACAATCCTTGTTCAAATAATTGAAAAATAAATTAAATGATATTAAAAAATATGAAAAGTAATAAAATTTGGAAAATATATTTTGTTCCATGAATTTTGTAGATAAATATAACATATGAAAATTATATTCAATGCAAGTCACTAAATTTGATATGGTGTTTATCATTAAATATTATATACCCCTTTAAGTGCATGTCTAATAATCTCCCACATTCACTTAACTTCCAAAGCACTTTATGAAAAACATCAGAACTCTTTGTGAATCCATCCAAAACTATTTTGGATACATTTTATCAAAATATATTCAGTTTAGAACAATAAAATTTTCCAAAACTAAATCCTTATCCAATTACTTAATAGTGTGACATGACATGTCGTAGTAAGATTGGAAAAAATAAAAAATCTATATTTCATAGATATTAGTAAAGGGCAGACTCTCTCAAAGTGTTAGTGATACTAGAGATACTATGGGGTCTAGTGAGATCACCATCAAACATACTCATGTTTCATTTGAACATTTACACTATATGAAGTGTCATATACATAGTATGTATACGTATATAATCCTTTTGAACATGGCATCGGGTTACCACTATACATGGAACAATTTCAATATAGTATAGGACATATCTTACTTACTTTATTCTCTAAAAAAGATTGAGATGGTTGATTAATACATCACATTTCATTTATCTAGATCATGAAAACATCACATTTCCCTCATTTAGGTAGTTGAACACATCTTAAGTGACTTAATTAATCTTGTCCATGGATTTGTTAAGCCTAATTCAATCAAAGGCTAGATGCATTTTCTTGTTATATATGTGAAAAAATATCATCATGGTTGAGCTCCAATGGATTCCATGATCAACAACATACCCATCCACCCCTAATTATATATGTTGAAATGAATTTCATGATAAAGGTATCAAAGTATAAGGGTTTTCATGTGAGGTATCTCACCGACCTCAGGTAAAAATGATTAATAATAGGCATACACCTCTAAGTATATCAATGACTGTATGAAATTCCATTGGATATACTTGGTGGTTCAGTCCAAATAATAATCTTCCACTTATTATATCATGATTATAATACTCATGATAATAATTACTTTTCATCCAAACCCATAATAATCCACAATGATCATTGATTAGGGAAAACTAGAAGTCATAATTTTAAGGGATATTATCATTCCATCGTTCATATAAATTAAATTATATCCCACATGAATGAATGATAGATAGATATTTATTTTATTATAAATTCATGATATATTATTCAAATTTTACATAAATCTCTTTTTTACCATATACCAAGATAATCTACATGAACCTCATTCTTATACCATGATAATAGTTTCATCAATAGATCTGATACATTATTATTTGTATCCACCCAACATATCCTAACATCACCCATCTTAATGATCTCTCATATGAGATAGTATTTTTTAAGGATGTTTTTGGTCCTTTGTTGAGGTTGGGGTTCCTTGGCCTGAGATATGGATCCATTATTTTCAGAGTAAATCTTGATATCTCCGTTGATTCTAGAAACCTCCTCTAGTTAAAAAATAGACTTTTTGATCCAAATAGCTTCCTTCACAACATCTGATGTTGCGATGTACTCTATCATATATATTTCACTATGGTGGAATCTTTGGAACTCATCTAACTAATAGATATATACTATGCTATGATCTCATACCACCTCCATTAGATTGGAAAATTGTGTCCATGTAACCCTTTACACAAAGCTCATCCTATACTCTAAATACCAACAACATATCCTTAGTTATTCTCAAGTACATAAGGATATTCTTCACAATAATCTATTTAATCTCATTAAGGTTGGTTTATTTTATAATTTTAATTATAATATAAAAGGGGACATTAGATTGAGTACAAAACATACAATGAATGATAAAACCCATGGAAGATGCATAAGTAATTCTATATTTCCTTTATAAATCCTAAATTTGATCTTGAATTTCTGAAGATTCTTTCCATGTAATATTTTAAGAAATAATACTTTTTTATTTTCTCATGTTAAACATATTTATAAATTTACCAATGTATGTGTCATTTCTATGTCTAATCATCCTCTCAGATATATCCTTATAGAAATTAATACCCAGTATGTAGGAAATTTCACCCATTTCTTTCATCGAGAATCATTTTCTCAACCACATATTCATATATTGAAGAGAAAAGATTACATTCTTGATAAGAAGTATTTCATCGACATACAATATCATAAATACTACGACATAGCCACCAATACACTTATATAAAAAATAATATTTAATGTTTTCTTGTGAAACTAAACATTTTAATCACATCATCAAATTGGATATTATAACTTTGAGAAGCTTAGTTCAATCCATAAATGGATCATTGTAACTTTCATACCTTAGAAGTCTCATTTGGAACTTTAAAACCTTTTATTTTTATCTTATACACATCCTTCAATAAATTATCATTAAGTAAATGGTTTCTGAAATCTATTTTATATACCTCATAATATAAATTAGTTATTATGAAAAGAAATATTTTAATGGACTTTATTATCTCTCCAGGTGAAAAGGTTTTTTCATAGTCAATACCAAGAATTTTATTAAAACTATTTTATACTAGGTTTGATTTATAAGAAAAAAATATACTATCCATATAATTTTTCTTACAGAAAACCAACTTTCACCACATGGGTCTCACCCCTTCTAATACACCCACCAAGTTCTAAACTTGGTTAGTGTACATGGAGTCCCTTCATATTACATGGATTTAAACCATTTATCATAATAAAAACTCCCAATGGATTCCCAATATATGGTAGTTCATCTTCTTTGAATATTTCCTCATCATTATTAGCCATGAGAAATCAACATACCATGGGTTCCTTAGAAATCATACTATATTTTCAATGTTCTTGTATAGATTTAATATGTTCTTCTTCCACAAGTCTTTATAGTACCGAATCAAACTACATCTCAAGAATTATTCCTATTTATTTGTCCTTAAATTATCTAAGTTCAAATTTCCTCCCACTAACTCCTTGATTCATGTGGTCCCTCTCATGTAAAACACTATATTGATATACAAACACTCTTGTTTGCTGGTATTGTAGAAATAATGTCTTACATGTTTTTAGAATACCTAAAAGTTAATCATTTATCTAACTTAGGTCTAATCTCATTGTTGTACATGTTATTCACTACACTAAATCCACATAAAATAAAAATTGGGATGTTTCTCATACCATATATCATATAGTGACTTTATGACCACTTTATATGGAATGTGGTTTAGTAAAAATTAATTAGTCTCTTGAGAATACCTGAAAAATGTAATAGGAAGGTCACACTAAATTATCATTTATCAAACTGTATCTATTTGGATACTATATCTCCTCTTAGGCACACTATTTCACTATGGGATTCCAAGATGAGTAATTCATGGAACAATTCCATATTCACTCAGATGTTTAGTGAATTCCCGGCTTAATTATTCACTGCCATGATTTTATTGGAGAATCTTAATAATTTTTCCAGTTGATTCTATAATCCATTTTGAAAATCTTTGAACCTTTCAAAATTTTCATATTTGTGTCTCATCATAAACGTATAACCATATCGATTAAATTAATTAGTAAAATTAATGAAGTAAATAAAACCACTATTTCCATGAGTGTTCATTAGTCCACATACATCACTATATATGATATCCAATAGTCTACTAGTACTTTCACCTTTTCCACTAAAAGGTTCTTTGGTCAATTTTTTTTATAAACAATATTCATAGTTCTCAAATGATTTATAATTGAGTTTTAGTGACTCTAGTTTTGATGATTTTTTCCTTTGAATATATATTTATATATATATATCTATACTATGAGTCAATGTGGTGTTTGGGTGTCTCAAGACCCTAAAATTAATATATTAAAAATATTAATACATTTAATGCAAACATGTGTATCGGTTTGGTTTAAATGGTTTTACCATTTTTCAAGACCTCAGATGGGAAATTAGATACCACTGTTGATTTCAAAGCACGATGTTTACCCTAGGCATGACCTAAGATTGGTTAGTGATAGATGTTTTGTGGAATTCAGCCATTGGATGGTGCATTTAATAAAGTAAATAGTTTTATTTAATTATTTTATTTAAATGAAAAAACCCAATACTCTCTATAAACATGTCATTATGGATAATCATCAGGATTATCCATATAAACCTAAGAGTATTTTAGAGGAGGACTACCATTCTTCATCATTGGCGGAACAAGATCAAAGGATAACGAATGGTGATTGGATCATGGTGGATTAAGAGGCCAAAAATATATAATATCATCTCCATCAATGGAAAACACGTTATTTACCAAATACCATTCATAAATTGAGGTAGGGAATGTTATTTTTTGGATTTTCACCTTTTTTATTTTATAAAGCATTGTTTTTTATCTTTTATTTCTAGATTTTTCCATTCTCACATGAGACTATTTAAATAAATTGAATTTTTATTCCAATTTATTCTTGATATGAATAACTATCACCCTTGGATATTCTATTCATTAATTTTCCTTCCAATAAAGGATTTATTTCACTCTTATGCATTTTCCCCACCATTTTTCATGTTCTTTTTCATTAGACCATGGGTCGTAGTTGGACATTTCAGGGTGGATTTGAGCATAATCAACCCCCAAATTCATGGAGGTTTTTTGAACAATGAATATGATAATGATTTATAGATGTATCATGGGTGATGATTCATGGATATTGGATATAGGGCGATGAAAGGTGATGTGAGGCATACGAGACCCACAACATCTCATCGGCGGTTGATCGAATTCTGATTTCTGGCCACCGTAGGTTTGGAATCAATGGTCGGAGGAGTCACCCTCAAATTTTTAGTGGTAAAATGGAAGGATTATAGGTGGTGAAAGTTGATCTAAATTCCACATGAAGGATTTGATATTCTATGAAAAACCATACTACACGCTGCATAGTATGGAAGAACACACACTCTGTTCATTGGCTTACATAGAGGCTAGGTTTTTTTTTCTGAAGTTAAGGATCACACTCTGTGTAGCCAGGACCAAATGTCATATGAATCTACCTGGATAGCCATGTCATTTTCTAGATATCAATTCCTAGGAACTCAGGTGGTCATACACATCATGTCATCTAAAAAACATGCCATGTGGTTGTACTTATCCAGCCAAGACGTGTGCCAGGTATACACACACTCTATGTCCCCATGTGGAAATTCCATGTATAATGACATGGATTCCAATCCATTTCTAGGGGATAACATATCTAGGTAGCGAGGTGAGGTCTCAGGCTGTGTCGATCCCAATATACATGCCATGCATTTCCTATAGAAACATCTCTATCTCATATCTCTTTCTTTAGGACTTATATTTTTTCTAGTTAGTAGCCTATCCAGAGTGTTTTTTCACAAAGAAAAATATGGGTAAATTTTTCATGGTATATGAGATATGATGTAAGGTCTTATGAGCATTAATATTCTCTAGGAAATTATTTGCGATGGTAGTGATTAGGGAAGTTTCATAAGAGTGATGTTAGGGTCAGTACTTACCTATTTCACTAGGGAATGAGTCCTTGAAACTCTTTACATTTCTATATTTGGTACTCCCCCACAATGTGGCATGTGTACTATATCTAAAAAGTGGATCTCCCCCATATTTGAGATATGGTTAGAAAAGAGTCCTCCATGGGAGTTATGGATCCCTCGACTGTGGAGCGCAGCTGTGAGGGTGAGCCCCTCCATAAAGATTCTTAAGAGGCTGTGTGTGATTATGGGAATTAGAGGTGTACTTTGGGATATATAGACCGACTCATCAACTATGTTCAGGCTATGATATAGATATCCTATATATCTCTCTACTAGGTTTCTTTTTAAGTATATATATTTTGGATTTTTTTCCCTCTTTCTTTGGGTTTAGCTGACCTCTATTGTATCTTCTTATTGCTCATATTTTGGTTTTTAGGGAATCCTACTAGGTATGTATATACTCACCCATAGATATAATTTTCCTACACATGTCATGTATTGTATAGATTACATGTATATTGATAGAGAAATAAGTGGATCATAGTGATAATTGGCTGCATTGACCACATACGGTGGTCAGACATGGATATCAGGAGTCTAGTTCTCTTAGTTTTACCCTTTTTTAGTTGTTGTCAGGTTGAGACTTCATTTCTAGTTGGGATTTTATTTTTACCTTTTAGGATTTGTTTTATACTATGGTAGTATGGTGTATTACCTATAATTTATTTCATGCATGACTTTACTCTATATGTTATATTCTTTTATTCATATACCTCTACACTTTTTCATGGATATGGTTGTGTGTGTGCGTACATGTACTTTAGGAAAAGGAATCCCATTTTAGTTATTCCTTCTCATCACTTGTTACTAGACCCTAGCCTACTAGAGCCAGGATTAGGGTTGTTTCACCTGGACTTTCACTTTCCAGGTGGGTCCTGGTGGGTTAGGTCATGACAGAGTTGTATCAAAGTATTTCATTCCTTAGGATTGTGTTTTGGAGTTTTCCATTTGTGAGTGGTGGTTTGGGAACCTAGGGAAACATTGTTGGAGTGTCTCAAGTGTGGATTCTAGGATAGGGAACCTAGTTTTGGTCTGGCAGATGATGTATACATTCAGCAGGACTCTGACTATCTACTTTTTGACTCAGCATATCGATACATTGGTGGTAGGAAACAATGGTACATGAATAAAATTAGATTGATTCATTATAATTTACTTATTGAGTTGTCTCCCCATATATATATATATATATATATATATATATATGCTCATATAACCATGGTATATCTTGATCACTTTTAGGATGTCTCTATAAATACATCTATCTAGGTTACTGATATAGGATTATGAGAATGATTTGACGAGTGATGAGGCCTAAGTTCAGGGGTCATCTTAGGAAGTGTTTCCTCCAGCTGGGTAGGGAGAGCACCCATACCTATCATGTAGTAGATAATACCAACAATTCAGAATGATGATGCATGAAGGCTTAACATGTTATCTGATTTATAGTATCAAAGACTAATGATGTTCTATAGTGATCTAGACCTGTAGGTGTGGGAGTATTGGATTCAATTAGTTGTCTGAGTGTTTAGGCTTGTTTGGACCCTGTCTGATCATATAATTGTGATAAAATATAGTCTTTTCCATGGAGTACCAGGGTGATGGTGGATTCTAGTGATGTATACCCATGACAACATGGCACTCTCATGGTTAGACTACTAGTAACTATTTTTTGAAGAGTATTACCCCTCATGCTTATGCTCTGTGCGAATTTAAGAGATTCTCAAGCTACAACAGGGTGACATGATAGTTACTGGGTACATTTTGAGGTTCACTGACCTCACACATTAATCCTTGGATATAGTGAGTGATGGTATCTTCCAGGCATGGAAGTTTGAGCATGATCTCTTGGGAATGACTAGGGCACTAAATAGGGAGGCAGTTCCGATAGAGTAGAATGCAATGCTCCGGAAGGAGGAGATACTGGTGGAGGCCAACACTATAAGATACTTTCACCAACACCACTAGGTAGCCTGCATCAGGTATAGATAGCTAGCAGTAAAGTCTATAGACAACTGAAATCTATACATGGTTACAACCAAGATACATAAATGATGATTCAAGGTACAATCTATGTCTTTTCTAGTCTTTACCTAGTACTAGATGAAATAATCAAGAGTCATTAATTAATTACATTATCCCTTGTATGAGATTTGGATCCTCCATTTGATACTTTATCCCATCAGCTATGGATAAAGCTTACTACAGGGATCAATTCATTGATAACACTTATTTTATAGTGGCATGAGTTGGAATTTGGTGGAGATAGTTTTTTATAAGACTTCTTGGTCATCACAATGAAACCTTATGACCTGAACTTGGGCATGTACCAATTTTCTATGTTATGAGACCAAATTGACTATTATCATAGGTGAGTTATATATATTTAGATAGATGGGACAATATTCTACTTTACAGGTTAGAGGATCACATGGCTAAGAATGTGGGTCTATTGGATATAAATGCGTACTTAATCACCCATCAGTTAGAGAGTTTAGCCCATGGTGCCATTATCTCTTCAGACATATGGATTCCTTTAGTAGAATAGGACTTTATAGATTTATTACTTGAGGACATTACAAAACTACCTCTGAGGTGGGATAAGGACTTCTCAATTAACTTTCACCTAGGGACTACACTAATATATTATGTATCATATCACATGGCCCCTACTGAGATTTTGGAGTTGAGGGTGTAGTTAGAGGTCCTTTAAAAGAAGGGTTTCATCAGAACCAGTGTGTCCCCCTGGGAAACTCTAGTTCTTTTCATGAAAAAGGTGGATTAGATCTTAAGTATTTTCATTGATTATCATCACCTGAATAGGTAATAATAAATAACAAGTACCCATTACCAAGGATTTATGACCTCTCCAACCAATTGAGAGGTGTGATTTGGTTCTTGAAGATGGATCTTAGGTGTGGATACCACCAGTCGGGGGATCATGAGGATGATATTCTAAAGACAAAATTATAATATCACTATGAAAACTATGAGTTACTGATGATTCCTTTCAGTGTGAATAATAATCAAATTGTGTTTATATCTCTTATGAACTATATTTTCTATCCATAATTGGACTAATTTACGGTTTTCTTCATTGATGACATACTCATTTACTCTATTTTAGAGGAAGATCATGTAGAGAATATGAGGACAATATTTGACTTACTCTAGGAGAACCAACCTTATGGTAAGATCTCGAAGTACTAGTTTTGGATCTTCGAGGTTCACTTTTTTGGGATTTTAATTTTTGAGCAAGGTTTATCTGTAGACCTAGTGAAGATTGATGCGGTGGTTTCTTGGGATCCACATAATATTATGTTAAAGGTGTGGAGTTTTCTTGGCTTGGTGGGGGTATTATAAGAGGTTTATGGAAGAATTCCAAAAGATTGCAGCCCCTTATACCACATTGAAATAGAAAGGGAAGAAATTTATCTAGACTATGTAGTGTTATAGGGACATCAAGGATTTAAGGCTAATGCTAACCAGTGTTCTTGTGTTGAGAATACTAGAGGAGGGAATTAAGTACATAGCTTTTTGTTATTCCAATGGAATTGGAATCAGTTTCATGTTGATGTAGAGGTAGTCAATGATCACATAGGGTCAATGAAGATAAAACCCCATGAGTAGAACTATATGCCTCATGACCTAGAGTTGTAAATAGAAGCCTTTTCTCTGAATATGTGGAGACACGATCTTCTAGGAAAGTGATTTTTTGTGTACTTAGACCACCAGAGTCATAGGTATATCTTTACTCATAGGGATCTAAACCCGAGATAGAGGTTTTAATTAGATTTCCTATAAGACCATGACTTAAATATAATGTATTCTTCTGAGAAGGGAAACATGGTGGAAGATTACCTTAATAGGATGTCCCATTCTCATTTGGTGGAGGAGAAATATGAGTAATTATCTTCTTTGAAACTAACCCTGGTGGAGGATGAGGTGCATATTTTCTTCAGTCAGTGGTGGTGAATCCTCCACTTATTTAGCATGTGAGTGAGGTTCCATTGAGAGACGTCGACTGTGAGATTCTACATGACCATATATCTATAAGAGATGCACCAAATGGGGTTTTTAAGGAGTGGAACACATTATATTTTCTAGGCACAAATGGTTTTTCCAGTCACATTATATAAGGAGGTGATGAGGTATTTTTACACTTCCCCATTGGCTATACATCCCAATATAGAAAATATATATAGAGATCTATATTGGATGTTTTTGTGGGTTAGAATGAAGTATATTTCTTACAAGTTTATCTCTTTGTGTCTCACATGTTAGTAGGTAAAGACTGAGAACCAGGTTACATTAGGTTTGACACAACTTATTGAGATCCCAGAGTGGAGATGGGATGACATATCCTTGTAATTTGTGATAGGGATTCCAAGTATTGTGAGTGGCCATGATTATATCTATGTTATTGTTAACCAAATCACAAATTTATCATGCTTCTTTTCTGTTAGGGATAATAGTTTGTTTGAGAGTTTGGATCACTTGTATGTGTGGAAGATCATTAATATTCATAGTGCACCCTTGATGATTGTCTTCGACCATGATTCTGAATTTATATCATGGTTTCAGAGAGGCTTGTAGGAGGCCTTCAGGACCCAGAAGAGGATGATTACAACATTTCTCCCATAGATGGATGGGTAGACTAATTGGACTATCCAGGTATTGGAATATATGTTGAGAACTTTAATGTTAGTCTTTAGTCAAATTTGGGAGGATAAATTTCCATTATTAGAGTTTTCTTATAATAATAGTTATCACTCTACTATCTATATGGTACCTTATGAGTCCCTATATGAGATACCCGAAAGGCCAACCTTGTGCTGGACTGAGATTGGAAATGCATCTCTTGTTGGGCCAAAGATGATGTAGGCGATGATGGAGATGGTCTAGGTTATTCGTGAATGTATGAGGATGGAATAGAGAAGACGTAAATCTTATATAGATTGATTATGTAGGCCCTTGAAGTTTTATCAGAGAGACTATATTTTCCTAAGAGTCTCCCCATGATAAGGATTGCAGTGGTTTGGCCAGGTAGGAAATCTATCCCTGAGATTCATTGGGATATTTGAGATCTTATGAAGGGTTAGCGAGGTTTCATACTTCTTATCTTTTCTCCCATAGTTGGATTGGGTTCATGATGTCTTCCATGTCTCAAATCTATGGAGATAAGTGCATGAAACTATACAAGTTATTAACTGGGGAGAGATGAACATTGAGGATGGATCCACTTTCATGAAGTAACTAGTAGAAATTGAGGATCAGTATAAGAGGATCCTACGAGGATGGACTATTCCCTTAGATCTTGTGATATGGCAGCATGAGAGTGTGTAGGATAGATCTTTGGAGTGAGAGAGTCATTTGTATATTGATTACCCACACCTATTTTTTTATATTGTGTTTTTTATGATGAAAAGTTTTTAAGGAGGGGATAATGTAGTAGCTCTAGTTTTGATGAAGTTTCATTTGAAATCTTCTATGTATATATCTTGAATTATCTTCATATTTGGCATAATATTTGGGTGTCTTGGGACCCCAAAATTAATATATTAAAAATATTAATGTATTTTAATGAACGTGTGGACATTTTTTTACATTTATTTTCCATTTTATGGGACCTCAGATGGTAAATCCAAGACCATGGTTAATTCTATACCATGGAGTCTACCCAAGGAGAGATTCAAGATTGGTCGGTGGTGGACTTTTTATGGAAGGAAGCTACTGGTGCGTGTGTTTAATAAAATAAATAATTTTTTTCTTTATTTTATTTAAATGAACTAAACCCAATACTCTATATAGTTACATCATTATGGAAAATCATGAGGGTTAGCCATATAACCCTGAGATTATTTGATAAGAGGACTACCATTCTTCATCATTGGAAGATCGAGAATGGAGTATGATAAAAAGTGATTAGATCGAGGTGGATCAAGAGGTAGTGAATGTTGAAAATCATCTTCATTGATAGGTAATACATTCTTCAAAAATGATATATCCTAAATTAAGGAATGTAATGTTATTTTTTGTATTTATTCCCTTCTTATTTAATCAAACATGTATTCTTTATCTGCTTTGATTTTTGACATTTTCCATTCTTGCATGATCTTGTTAAAATAAATTTCATCATCGATTCTAGTTTATTATTTATATTCATTTATACCACCCTTGGATATCCTATTTATAAATTTATTTTTCAAGAAATATTTTCTAATGAAGGATTTATTTTGATATTGTGCATTTCTCCCTATCGGACTTCGCGTTCATCATTGTTGGCCAGTGGGGTCATTGTTTGACATTTTTTGGGAGGTTTTCAACATGATAAACCCCCCATATCCATGTAGGTTGTGAAAAAAATGAATGGGATAGTGTTTTTTGGATGGATCATGGGTGATGATTCATGCATATGAGATCTAGCTTCGTGACAAGCAATGAGAGGTGCACTGGACATGTAGCAGCTCATCGACGATTGATTAGATTCAAATTTTCAACCATTGGAGGATGATAATCGATGGTAATAGGTGTTAACCTATGATATTGGGTACTAAGAAGGTGGGATACAAGGGTGATAAGGTATATCTGAATTATACATGAAGGATCTTAGATTCTATGAAAAACTAGACTACACATAGTGTAGTGTGGAAGAACACATCCCACGTTCTTTGGTTTCTACAGTGGCTAGAGTTTCCACCCAAGTTAAGGATCACATGTTGTATGGTAGAGCCCAAATTCCATGTGACCCTAACTATTTATCAAATCCATGTGAGAAATGTACATTCCCAAGACCCTGGATGGTCATACACGTTATGTTGTATGGTAGACATGTTTTGTGGCTATACTTGGCCAGTCGAGCCATGTTCTAGGTGTACACACCCAAGACCCATAGTGGAAACACATTATATGTCCCCATTTGGACACATAATGTAGAACTACATGTATTCCAATCCATTTCTAGGTGATAACATGACTAGGTGATGAGGTGAGGTCACACATCATGTATACCCCCATATATGTCTTGTATTTCCCCCAGAATCGTATTCCTCTCATATCTCCTTCTTTGGGATTTGTATTTTGTCTCTTGAGTAACCTATTTTGAGTTTTTTTTCACATATAACATGATGGTTTCATTATTTATGCCATATGATACATGATGTGATGTGTTACAATCATGATTATTTTATAGGAGATTCTTGAAAATGGTAGTGATCAGGGAAGGATCATCATAGTGATTCCAGGATTGGTACTCCCCTATCACAACAGGGCATGGGTCATCTATACTCTTTACATAGGTAGAGATAATACCCCAAATAGTAGGCTATGATTCCTCTCTTTACATAGTGGTAATCCCCCACCTTTGAGCTCCGGTGGGGAGCATGTCCTCCATGGGAGTCACAACTCCCTCGGTTGTGAAGCATAACAGTGAGGGGCATGCACCTCCTCCTAGATTCTAGTGAAGTTATACATGATGTTAGGAATCATATGTGGACTTTTGGAAATCTATGAAGACTCATAAACTATGGATGTGATATGAGATTGAGATCCCCTTTCTCTCTCTACTGGGTTTCTTTATGAACATATATGTATTGGGCTTCTTGTTTCCCTCTTGCTTTGTGTTGATCTGACCAATCTTGTATCTTCCAATTGCTCCCCTTGTGGGTTTTAGGGTGTTCTACTCAGTATGTGTATACTCATCCATGAATGATATTTTCCTGCATGTGTCACGTCTTATGCAGATAACATGAAGATTGATAAAGTCATCATTGGAGATTATTTATACTTAGGTGCATTGAAAACATATGGTAGTTAGTATTGGAGATTAGGAGCTAATCTCTATAATTTTTCATCGTTTTCAGTTTTTTTTAGGTTGGTACTTCATTTATAGTTGGTCATGTATTTTTCCCTTTTATGCTTTGGTTAATATTTTGGTACTATGATGTATTCCCTATATGTTATTTCATGCATGATTTTACTCTAGATGTTATATTATTTTATTTATATTCATATGTAATTTTTTCATGGAGATGGTTTTGCAAGTGCATGCAGTTACTTTAAGAAAATGACTCCCATTTTATTTATGCCTCCTCACTTATTGTCACCATACTATGTCCTATTAAAGGTGAACTTGGGGTTGTCACACCGGCCTTTAAGTGGTTAGGAAATCCCTGATGGGTTGGGTCATTACAAGAATGGTTCCAAAATTCTATATTTATAGAGTCTTTTATTATGTTTATTATTTATATGTCCGAGGATACAATTCCAAAGGTAATTGGGATTAAAATAAACTATGGCATTATTATTCTAAATTTTATAGATATTTAGAATATAGAAACCATTTACCATATTCACAATTCCATAAAAAAAATTCCTTCATAAATATAGAACAACTCATGCACTTAAGAGTGAATTAAAATGCATTACTATCCAAAAAAGATACATTAATCAAATTTCTATATATATAAGGAACATAATAACTATTCTCCAATTATAGGAAAAATACAATTGGTAAAATATTTTTATAAGTGTGAACCTCTAATGAATCAACTCTTTCTCTATTACCAACATAAAGGAATACTTCCTTCCTTTTTTAATTCCCTCCCATCTCTAAGTATATTCTTGTCTGTATAAATGACTGATTCACACTCAGTATTCAATAACCATGAGTCAAAATTAGTGAAATTGACCTCGATAACATTCACATTCAAATTATTAGAATACTTATCCTTGAGAATACTTATTGATCTTAGATACCAATATTGAATAGTCTTATAGATCATACCTATAAGGTATCTGAAAATGATTATCATGAAGTATGCAATAATCTAAAAAAATACATATCTATGGGTGAGTATCATGTTTTATATCTTCTCATCAATGAATTTTAATGAATTTAATCCCACTAAAAATGAATACCCCATGAATTAAATCCAATTAGTGAGACAAGATCCATATTTCACTATGTTTTGAGTCCACTATATTATTACTCTCAAATTTTAGTTATTTAGAAATTCTAAATTTACAATCAAATCACATATGACTCTGGGATAGTTGAGCTGAAAGATCTCCGCCTGAATCCATTATATGGATATAAACTCACTATTATTTATCTAGTATCCTAACTCTTAGGGTTTCCCAGCTAAGTATATCCCAAATATCACAATGGTATTTAGTTACCTAACCTTTAGGAATAACCATTTTCACTATTCCTTACACAATATGGTCCATGGGGACCCAAATATATCATCAACATGCATAGTTAGATGATCAAGGTATTCACAAGTGTTTTTTTGGATGGAATTTTACACTTTGTATTTAAGTGGTTTTATTTAAAAATTATCACATGTCTAATATACATCAAATAAAAATTAAACCCATTTCATCTCATGAAATCATTATTATCTCATGTTTCTATTTCATATTTTCTATGAGTGATTTCAATTATTTAGTTTTGTAATCCATATTCCATCCACAAAATTAATGTGGTTACACTATGTTAAGGTGTAACTCTTTACACAACACAAAATTTTGTATTAATCTTCCAAAAGTAGAATCCAAATATATTCATACATATACAAATTCATCTCATTTATAAGGTACATGAAATATTCATGTAAAGTTTTAGAGTTATATGGGATTGGATATCTCTACCTGAGTATGCCTAAAGATATAGATAAGTAACCCATTACCTTTCTAGAACTAGGAATAAACCTCTAGGTTTGTGTGTAGTCTGACCACAAGTCTATCTTCCCAAGGAGGCTTTACTCAATAGAGAATTCAATTCATGATAACATTAAAAAATAATGTGCACAAACTATATTTATCAATTATTTTCAAGATAATAACACAAATAAAAATCTAAACTCAAGGTTGATGAAAACTAAATCTTATTATTTTTTACCTAGCATGTAATGTAGGGAACAATCTCTAAAAACAAATTTATTATATAAAAAATAATACACAATATTCCCATCATATAAACACAATATAAACATGAATATTCTAAAGGAATTTAAGAAACAAATAAATGATTTTTTTTAAAAACATGAGATACAAATATAAACTTTTCAAAATATATTTAGGAATGAAAAATCACATTTGATATGGTATAAGACTTATAATTTATAAACAATTTACAAACCATATGTAAAAATATCAAAAATAAAATTTTTAACATTTTTTTGACTTGGCGTATTTGAGAATGATAATATTATGACCAATAATAAAATAAGAATGATACATAAGATAGATATAGTCTATAAAATAATCATATTCTATGATATACCACCAATAACATACTATGATTTAATTACTAAATAAAATTTTCTCTATCATAAACACCTTATCATATTAAAAAAACAGATATCATATTTATGCTATGATCCCCTATTTTCTTACAAACCATTATTTTATCATGGATTATGATACTATATATAATAACTTATGAAATAAAAAAAATCAAAATTTTTTATATCATACATTATAACATATATTTTTCATATGATATGACTATGAAAAAAATACTTTATTGTATGTTATGATTCAACCCAAATGATTTATGATATTAAATTTTTCAAAAAAATAAAATATTATCAAATTTATTCATAAAAGAGAAATGATTTGATACTATTTATATATTTTATAGAATCATCCTACGATCCTTGGTAGTGGAATCAATCCTATACAATGCTTGATCTATCATCAAGTATCAACATGATTGAGAATACAAGGAACATCGTACCTGTATCATGACCATCATAGTCACTATCTTGACAGAGAGAGCTTGATGAAGATCAAAGGAGTATAAAAAAATTTCTTTTTTACCTTCTTAGGTGACATACCAACATTGGATCCTCATTTTCAATAAGAGGGTCCTAAAATATCTAAAGGGGTACTAGAACCTTCTTCGAAAGATGAATGGAAGATTGAGTGGAAGAGAGATTCACCTATTTACCCAAGAAACAAAGGGTTCACTAATAAGAGGGATCATATCCCATATATATCCATGCATGAAATTATTTATTTAATAAATATCATCGACCATATTGAATATATCGGGTTCCATCACATGTCACCCATGCATTACTTCCCATTAGAGTGTTCTTAATCGAACAATTCAATGGAGGCATGCACGCTGTAAACAAATTAAATAAACCATGCAAGAGAGATGTGGTAGAGGCACATATCCCATGAAAATTATATTGCATGACAATTGAATGATATGATATAAGAAGTATAAAATATCCCATTGTTTTATTACGATACCAGCATGTTATAGGATTTGACTTGCATTTCATGAAAGTTGCTACATACGATATGAGATATATCATTAAATATGATATAACCCTTTAAGTATATATCCAATGGATACACCACAGAGGAAGGATTCATTTGATTTCATCTTGGAAATATTCTCTAAAACCATATGAATATGTATGAAGAATGATGTATTAGAAGCAACCAAATTCGGTGTAAGCTACACATTTTAGTTTTTCATTTCTATAATTCATGTTTTTCATTATTATAAGAATGAATATCTTGGGATTGGTATTTTTATTACTTATTATTGGTACAATAAGTTTTATTATACCCTAATAAATATCATCATATACACTACCTTATAAAGGGGTGCTTCATCCACCTCCACATTCGATGTGGGAATGACGTCCACCCCCCCTCCCCCCAAGGAAGGCCTAGTGTCCTCAGTGGCACACCACCTGGGTACTGGATCATATATGAATTTGTTACATCAAAACCTAGATCCTTATATGATTACCACATAAGCACACCATGTAACCTTAGTTTTAACTCCCTGTACATCATAGGTTGAAGAAAAGTAATTAGGGTCTAAAATCATATTGTGGGGAGACTATAACTTTATGTCATAGTAAGAAAAAAATAGTGAAAATAATATACAAATAGTTATAAAAATAACCATAGGAATAAAATAAACATTCTATACAAATACTTCAATAAATAAATAAAATATCACATGCTATAACATAATGAATTATCCAAAATTTCACATGATTTAGGAATACACGCACAATATCTTTTATGGGATGATAATATACAACCTCGAAAAAAAGTAAAAAAAACTAAATCCATAACATTTTCAAAATTCCCGACCCAGTCTCATCTCTTAACTAATTCCAAGACATCCGGATTAACCATCCAATAATGGGCTTACCTTCATCTACAATTAAGAGGTTTTCTTGGGTGGCAATGTGTCAGGACCGCCTGAGAAGTGTGTGAGTACAACTTAGTAATACACCACCAATGGTCTCCCTAACATAAAAATTATATACAATGTATGTAAAATATGATATTATTAGAATAATAAAAAACAAATATATATGAAATACATATCATAACCATGGGTATTATCTAAGCCACTTGGGTGTACCAAATTTATAGGCTATGGAGATCAACTCATGGTCATTAAAAGTAGAAGAAAACCTATATAATTTTGGATGTGTCATCAACTGATTCAACATGTACCTGAAAAACATAAAGTTCATGTATAACATAACTATCACAAGACCTATCACAATTATTCATCAGTGTATGTTTGATGGGGATCACCAAATAAATATTCAAATAAATCCTTCATCATGGGAGATTACATTATCCAAATCATCCTCATTCATAATGAGAGGATTTAAAGTTTCCAATGGGGTGATAGTGTCTTCTCCATGGAAAAAATAATGATCAAGGAAAAAATAAAGATTTATTTTGTGGAATGAAAGTGTTGAGTACCACCAATAGGGGGTATCACATCCCTTATATAGAGAATATTCATTTAATTAATAGGGTTGGATCATCGGAGCATCGACTGTCATCTCATGATAGCTGAAATGAGTTACTACCCATTGAAGTGTTTATCTATTGAAAAATTCCATAAATGTGTAGGAATCCATAAACTAATCAATCTCATTGATTCATAACTGAAGGAAATAATTGGAAGATGTGCTAGTGATGCACACACTCGCATCCCATGTATCCCATATCATAAAGCTTATCATACACTATGATATAATATAATTGAGTAATCCCAATGCCTTTATGATATTAGAATATCATAACCCATGTTATGCATCAAATTCATATTGATAGTTACAATATAGGTTATATCGTACAATAAGATATACCCTTTTAGCTAATTTTTAATAATCTATCACTTGCACTAAAATACCACAAGTATTTAATTCAAAATTTCACAAATCTTTATGAATCCATCCAAACTCGTTGGATATTATTTATCAAAATCCTTTCATTTTGAAAGATTTTTTTTAAAATATTTATCCTTATCCTAAGGAATAACTATGTGACCCTACTGGCCTTTGTAGAGTTAAAAAAAATCTGAAATCCTAATTTCTTAGATATAAGTAAAGAGAGACCTCTAGAAAATATTTAATGCTACTCAAGTTACAAAGGGGTTTGGTTTGATCTCAATAAAACATACTCATATCTCCACACGAACATGTACCCAAAAAAATGTATCATATACATCATATATATACCTACATAATCCCTTTTTACATGAAATTTAGTAACCAATAGACATGTAATATATCAATCTAGTATATTTCATCTCATAATTTCTTGATTCTAGAAATAAGATTCACTAATTCAATGAATATATATCATATCATTCATCTAGAAGATGAGAAAATCACATGTCCCTCATTTATGTAGTTGATCACATCATATCTGACTTAACTAAGTATGCCCATGCATTTCCTTAGACTAATTTAATCAAGGATTGTATGAATTTTTTTCCTATGAGTGAAAAAATGTCATCTTAGATGAGCTCAAACCAATTACATGATCTAAAATATATTTACCCCACTGATTATATAAGCCACAAGTATTTCATAAGAAATGTATGAAAGTACGTAGGTTCTCATGTTAAGTATCTCGCCAACCTTGGGTAAAAGGATTCATGATAAGCATAAACCCCTAAGTATATCAATTATTATATGAAATTCCATGAGATTTAATTTGGTGGGTAAATCCAAGTAATAAGTCTTGAATTATTACTGCATGATCTTATTCTTAAAATATCTTATACAAATCTTTGTATCGAGTAAAATATTCTACTCACACCTACCTTAACAAATCATCATGACCCAAAATACTCTTTGATGATCTCTGATTAGGGTTAACTCAAAGTCATAATTTTAGAGTATATTATCAATATTATACTCATGTAAAATAAATTATAGAACATTTCAATTAATGATAAAAGTTTATTACATTTATTGATAAAACCATGATACATTTACAACCAATACATTAAATATCTTACAAATATTATAACAAGATACTCAAAAATGACTCGCATTATTCTACATCAATAATGGGTTCATCAATAGATCCATTAAATTATCATATATAAGCATCCAATTGATCCTAGAATCTCTCATATCAATTATAATTTGTATTAGATAGTACTTGAAAAGGATGTTCTTAATCATTTAGTGAGACAAGGATTCCTTGGTCTGATCAATGGATCCATTATTTCTATGATAAATCTTAATTACTCCATTGA
This sequence comes from Viscum album, assembly GCA_963277665.1. Taxonomy (NCBI): domain Eukaryota; kingdom Viridiplantae; phylum Streptophyta; class Magnoliopsida; order Santalales; family Viscaceae; genus Viscum; species Viscum album. Next base: position 748,085,571 of record OY728132.1, on the reverse strand, counting down.
TTATAGAAGCCACCCAATTTTAAAAATGAAATTATTGATTCAAAAAAATTCTTTCACATCATATGATGAAGTGATATATTCTGCCTCCATTGTCAAGTCTCATATGGTGGCCTATTTGGAACTCTTTAAACTGATAACACCATCATTCAGGAAAAACATGGAACCATATTGATATATCATACTGCCTTTATCATATTGGAAACTTGTATCAGTGTAACCCTTTACAAAGATATCATAATATCCTAAAAATATCAAGAGTATAACCATATTTATTATTGAGTACTTAAGGATGTTCTTAGCACCAATTCAGTGACTTTCACCTAGATTTTATCAGTATATACTAGTTATACTAAGATAATAGGTCATATAGGGGTGTGTACACAACATGTAATGCCTAATATATCCTATGGATTATGTATATATAATTTTATACATCATTTTTAACCCTTTAGAATGATCTCAAATCATCCTGTGATTCATTCAATAAAACATTAGAAAAGACCCTCTTTTGGAGTTCTCTATGTTAACATTCTTTAACACTTTACCAATATACATGACCTAACTCAATCCAAGTAGAATCATGGATATATCTATATAGATATTTATACATAATATGTAGACTTAGTTTCCCATTTCTTTAATAGAGAATCATTTTCCCAACCATATTTGTACAGTGTAAATTCAGAACATCATTTATGATAATAAGCTTGTCATATATATAAAATATCATAAATACCACCACACTCCCACCAATATTCTCTTATAAATAATAATAAATTATGATTTTATCAATCTAAAATCATGATATCTTCATAAAACCAGATATTAAAACTCCAACAAGATTGCTTCAATCCATAAATGGACCAATGTAAATTTTATTCCCAAACAAAATCATTTGGAACTTTAAAACCTTAAGGCTATCTCATATACACATCCCCAACTAAATCCCCATAAGGGAAATAGTTTTGATATAATTTTTATATATCTCATAGTCCAAATGAGCTACTATAGAAAGAAACATCTGAATAGACTTTATCAACGTAACATGTGAAAATGTTACTTCATAGTCAATACCATACATTTATTTATAAAACTTTTACACTAAGCATGATTTATAAGTAGAAAATATACCATCCATACCATATTTCTTATATAAAACCCAATTACACCCTACGAGTATCACCTCTTCAAGTGTATCCACAAAGTTCTAAACATGGTTAGTGTACATGGAGTCTATTTCAGATTCAATGTATTTGATCCATTTCATTGAATCAAAACTCTTAATGGACTCTCTATAGGTTATAAGTCCATATACTATGATAATTAATTCATCATCATTTATGAAAATAAATGCATACCTCTCAGGATCCTAATGAATCCTACTAGTCCTTCAATGATCTTATGTAACTTAAGTCAGTTCTTCTTCTGCAACTCCTTGTAGAACTGAATCAACTACCACCTTAGGAACACTTCTTGTTTGGTGGTCTTGAAATTTTAAAAGTTAAAAATTAATCCCACTAAATCATAAATCCATGTAAAAATTATCAAGTAAAACACTATATCAGATCACAAACACTTTTTGTTTGGTATAATTATATAAATAATATCCTATAGTTTCCTTGGGATAAAAAACATTTTTCTATCTAGTATGTAATATTATTATAAATAAATAAACATATAAGTAATCAATATACATAAATCCATATAAAATATAATCTAATATTTTTCCCATACCATATCTCATATGGCGTCTCTATTAATGCTTTATATGGGATGCAGTTTATTAATAATGCAACAATCTCTAGAGCATAACCCCATAATGAAATATAAAGGCACAATAATGCATCAACAATTGAACTTATAAAAAAAGATATGTTTCTTCCTCTTAGAAATTTAATTAAATTGTGATTTTCTTGGAGGATTGATTTATGGATGAATTCTAAAATCTCTAAGATGACCAGTGAATTAAGGGATTGAGTATTCACTTTCATGATCAGATCAAATAATCTTAATACTTTATAATATTTTATTATATACTTGATTATGAATCTATTTGAACTTGTAAAAGATTCATGATTGTATCTCATTAAAAACACATAACCATAAAAACTAAAGTCATCAAAAAAATTAATGAAGTACCTAAAACCACCACTTGCTTATGTACTCAATGATCTACATACATCACAATGTATGAGATCCAAGATCCAACTAACCCTTTCACCTTTTACAAAAAATGGTGACTTGGTAATATTTCCTAATAAATAATATTTTAAATTTTCAAATAGTTCATAATCAAATTATTCCAACAATCCATCTCTATAGGGTATTTGGATGTGTTTCTCATTAATATGTCTAAAGAGACAATGCCAAAGGTGGGTTAGATTAGAATAAAACTTCAAATAATTATTCTAAATGTTATATATATTATTATCTATAACAAAATAGGTAATGTTGATAATGTACCAATTTTATTCCTTATAAATATTCATGAATTATATTTTATAGATTTATATTCACTATAATAAAATTATGTAATTTTCTAATAAAAAAGAAAATAGTTGTATTCTAACTATATTAAGTTTCATGAATTATATGGATTTATTCAAAAGTTTAATTTATAAATTTTATAATTTTAATTTTATAAATTTAACCTCATTTTTTACAACATAAATTCAAAATTATATTAAAGATATTTTTTAGGAATTCTTTCAAAAGATTTATTTTTATTTGAATGGTTAAAGATACCAATTTTTATAAAACTATCATTTATTTTCACTAAATAAAGTTATAAAAATGTATCATTATCTTTTTAATTTGATATTAAAGTAATATAAGTATCATTTAATTAAATAAAATCAAATTAAGTACATAGAAATCAGTTTTATGCCTGATTTTGGTATAAGTTCATTTTTGGGATTAAAAACGCACTTTTCTAAAAACTATTTTTTCATTTCATTTTACATGTTTATATTATAATTAATTTCTAATTTTTTTGAAATTGAATATTGAAAAACTTATTCCATACTTAGAATCAATAGTTTTATATTTGATAAATAGGTCCCTTTTATTTTTGGTCATTATATAACCTTGGTAAGGGTGAAACGTGTAAAACATGGTTAAAACTAAGAGATAAGGCCTAAAAAACTCCTTAACACTTATATTTATTTTATTATATAGGTTTTATTTTACCATAACTATTCATTTTTAAAAAATGTGTCCATTTATTTCCACTTTCCTTTGGTAATGAACTTAGTATGATTTTATATAATGAATAAAAACAAAATATCACTCTATTTTAATACCTATAATATTTTTTCATAATGATAAAATAGGTTATAATTATTGATAAATGGTTTTTTGAAATATGAATTCATTTTTTTATCATTGTAATTTTTTTATTTTTTTGTAATGGAAAAATTACTTTATATTCTTAGGCAACACCGACACGGTTCATATTCAAGTAATAGAAAAATCAAGTAAATGATATTTTAAAATATTAAAAGTAAATCAATTTGGATAAACCACTATGTATAATAGTTTTTGTATATAAATATGACATATTATTGATTTTTTAAAAGTTTATATTCCAACTAAATTACTATTTTTATGTCATTAAATTCAAACTATGTGAACAATATCAAAAATGAATTTAATGGTATATTATGTTAAATAATATTTTATTTAATGATTTAAAATTCATAAAATATTTTCTTTATAAAATATAATGGTATATAATCTATAATATCAACCATTTTCACTTATGAGTCATTTTTACCTTTATAATGACTTTATTGACTCCTATCGAGTAAAAAACATTGAAATCACGATAACCATCAAAAGAGTTAACAAGGGTTAAAACTAAGAGATATAGTAGAAAACAACACCTATAACTTCAAAAAAATTTATTATATGATAGGATTTAAACTCATAATCATCCTCATCCCAACCAATTTCCTAGATTTATTGGTATTTCCAAAACACCAGACCTAGATGTCTTAAGGTGTAAGCCAAAGTGGTTATCCAAGGAGAAGGTGTAAGTCATAACCGACCTATTTCAAGTTTATTTCTTCTTATACCTCCTTAAAATACTATTTTTCGATGATGAAATAATAAAATAATTATATTAAATACGTTTAAATGTTATTATTATTATGGTAAAACCCTTTTCATTGTTTTTTCCATCCTATTATAAATGAAAACATTGCTCGTGCATATGTGTAAATTACCACCTCCACAAAGCAATGTGTTTCATTTTTTATCACCACATCACAAGGATGGTTATTATGATAGATTTAATTAATATATATGATATTAATGAAATAATTATAATTATTTAAATATAATATATCATATATTATCTTACCTTTCCATCCATTGAAAAATGGTAACATCATTCATGCGTATATGTGGACTACCTCCTCCATGAAGCGATGTGATACCTTTTTCATGTATTAATTTGATGGATGGTTATAAAATTATATTTTATGTATAAAAATGATAATAATTCAATCCTTATGACTATATATATGATGAAACAATGACCCCTTTGATGACAATCAACTTACCCCAGCCATTTCTGACTTATATGCCAATTGTTCTCAAACATCCGACATGAACCTAATCGATTAAGTAATTAATTATAACATGAATATAAGTGAAATAAAAGGAATAAAAAACATTAAAAATTTTATTAATTAAGTAAATAATTTATATAAGTTTATTATTTAGGAATATAAAGAATGTACATGACATGTTGGACTCGAGCTAAGGGACACATTACCTTAAACCCTTTTTTTAAATGTTTTATATATTTACTATCTAAATATTTTCCTCCACATATATATTTTAAAAAAATTTATGGATGAATTTATATTGAAATAATTAAATTATAAAGTACATTTTATGTCTCTATTGACTTTATTTCAAATTTTTTCAAAATGAATATTTTTATGTATTTTCTATGGAACATTTTGACTTTTAAAAAAGGAATAATGAATGTTTTATTTTAAGATTTATAAAGTCGATGACTTATCCCACCACCAAAAGAGTAATTTTATTCATATATTAATTTAAAATATGCCTTGTATTCTTTAAATAAAAAACCTTCTTCCTTTTTTTAGGTATTATAGTTTATAAAATTGGGTTTTAAAGGAAAGGGGTATATCAATATTCAAAAATGTTTTGCTTATGGGTTAAAAAGTATATTTTGATGAGTGTAATGGTGTAAATGCAATATTTTATGTGTTTCATGTATGTTATGATCCTTTTACACTATTTATGATGTTGAGTGAGCCTGATATAGCTCTCTGATGAATTGGGTAATGATCATGTTCTTTATAGAATTATGTTTTAAATAACCTAGTAGGTTATTCCACATGTAAGGGTCCTTGTAAGGGTTATATTAAGATGATGTCCCAAAGCACCGATATTAATTTTCTATTATCTTTAATGGCTTTTCATGGAGTTTTTTATTCAATAAGGTTTTATAATGATATTTTTTGTAAGGAATTATTATTCCCTTGAGGGTAAAAAGGTATGATTTTAAGAAAAATATCATGGGTCTTCATGTTTTCTTTAAGAAACCCTCATGATTATGAATTTTCCATTATGTTTTATTATAAAATGTTTTATAAAAAAATTTGGTCTGTAAGCTAATTTCATGTGTAAGTAAATGATTATTTGAGAACAAAGTTTACTATATTAAAGAAAAATATCTTATATAATCTCATGGTTTTGAAATACCTACAATACATTTTTTTTTATTTTTTAAGAAACCATTTTTTTGCAAAAAGTGGGAACCATACAAAAAACCTCTAAATATCACCCCAATATACCCCACTTAGATGATCAACAACAATATACAAGATTCAAAATTCAAAATTCACACCTTGAAAACCCTACTACCACTATAGCTATCCAAAAATCTACAAAATTCAAAATTCAAAAATCAAGGCATCACCATCCATCACGATAAACAAGTTGTCTCGTTACGCATCACCTCAAGTCTCTCTCATGGTTTTGAAATAGACTAACAAGTTTCTTTTAAAGTTTTTATATGTCCCTTAATGATATTTTTTTCTTATACCAAATTTTTAAATGTTTTTAATAGGGTTTAAGGATGATTAGGAAGAATGATGAAGTGAAATTGAGAATCATTAATATTTTTCATCAAAGAAAAAAATGTTTCAATTTAAAAGTATTATATTGTAGAAAAAATGGATACTTGGAAGAATTGTGCATTTTTTAATGTATGGATTTGTTATGTAAGAGTTATTACCTAATTATCTAAAACTCTAAACCAAAAATATCCTAAATTTGTGAGAAAATGAATTCTTGTATTAAAACCCAAGATTGTGTAATGTTTCAAGGTTTGATCCTAATAGTTTTTATCGAAGGTATGTTTAAAAATTTTTAGAGGTTATTATAATGTAAGTAACCATAAGATATTTTAATTTATGATTATCATTATATAAAATTTTAAGATTACCATTTTGATTCATCTAAACTGATTCTGTTCAGAATGGTTTTCTACATAGGAAACATGGAAGTTGAAGTGGGGAGGAACCAAGAGGACAATATCCTTACAAATCAACAACATTGAATGGTTAGAATTGAAAAACGTAGTTTATTATTATGATGGATTAGTTGACGATGGATATAAATGATGGTGGTATCCATGTGAGAGTGAAACGACATCCAACTTTAAGGAACACTCCCAGTATATATAATTTCCTGAAATAGAACCCTCCAACATTCAGTGCATCATCGAACCATGTGATAGCTGAAATATATGTTAAAGCTCTAGAAAAGATATTTGAAGTCATGGGTTTTTCATAACATAAAAAGGTAAATTTTTTATGCATACCATTTTGAAGGTTAATATGAACACTGGTGGTCAAAAGTTAAGTATATTAGAGAAATAGAAGGTATTTATTACTTGTAATGGGATGAATTTAAGAATATTTTCCTTGGGAATTATTTTTTAAAGTTGTTCAACTTAGAATGGAGAATCAATTCTTTGAATTGAGGTATAAATAAGAGGATTTGATAGTCACGTATGAAGAACACTTCATCCATTTTGAAATGTATGCACCAAATTGTATTCAGGATCTTGATAGTAAAATTAATTGATTTTACTTAAGATTGAATCCCATATATAAAATAACATTGTCTTCTCATAGATTCAAAATTTATGAGAAACTTGTTCAATATACTGAGAAGGTTTAAATTGATATTTCTAATTATCATATTTTCTATGAAAGCAGGAATAAAAATAAGTTTAGGTAGAAATTAATGGGGAAGCATCCATCAAAGAAATATGAAGGTAAGAAAATCAATTTTCCATGTTTTGATAAGTGTGTTAAAAATAACCCTGTAGAATGTCTTATAAAATCTAGTAAGTTCTCCTAATTTAGAAAGTTTGTACATGTGGGTTATGAATGTAAATAAAATTATTATAAAAATAATTAAAAGTATATATTAATATTCTTTAATTTTAATGAGATGTATCATTATAAAAGTACTTTTCTGAAGATAATAATAAAGTATATAATTCATCAAGATCACAAGAAGAAAAGTGTGAAAAAAATCCCTTGTGACTATTTTAGCAGATGTTTGACCATATAGTGATGTAGTGTTGGGTACATTACTTGTTTATTCAGATTTTAACAATGTTTTTTTTTCAGGGTCTAAACATTCTTTCATTTTTGAGAAATTTACTAATTAATTGAAATTTTACTTCAATTAGTAAAGAAATAAATTCTGGTAAAAATACTTGGGGGTAGTATTAAGGTAAGAAGTAATTATAATAATATTTATATTAAAATATATGGAAGGGTTTCACCTGAAAACCTTATGGTCATTCACATTATAGTGTTTGATGTTATTTTGGGTAAGGGTTTAATTTATATTTATCATACTAAGATATTATACAGATAAAGAAGTTGTTTTTCAAAAGGATTTCCATTTTGTATACAAGAATAAATTCATACCATTTATAATATATCAAGAATCTAAGAAATTTATTAAAGATGGAAATGAAATTTATCTTGAAAATATTTCTAAGAAAAAAAGAAAATTTTCAAATTAGTGATATTAATTAGTAAATGAATATAGATATGTATTTTCTAATTATTTTTTTGGTATTATATTGGATCAATAGATTGAATTTACAATTGACATAGTGTTTGATGCTAAGACAATTGAAAACCTTGCTATCTGATGGATCAAGTAGAAATTTTGGAATTGAAAAACAAGTTACAAGAGTTACTTGATGAAGGTTTCATTAATTCTATCACTAAACCAAGGGGTGTGTCTATTTTATTTGTTATTAATAAATATGGTTCCATGGGGCCTTTTATTGATTATAGAGAATTGAATAAAATCACTATTAAGAATAAGTATATGTTTCCTCATATAAATGACTTGTTTAATAAGCTCTAGGGAGCTTAATATTTTTCGAAGGTTGATCTCAAGTTTGAGTACCATCAATTTAATATAAATGGGGATGACATTTCAAAGATTATATTTTTTACTAATTATAGGAAATATTAGTTTTTAGTTATGCACTTTGAGTTGAAAAATTCACCAGCTATATTTATAGACCTTATGAATATAGTTTTTTATGATTTATTAGATAAATTTATGTTTGTGTTTATTGATGATATCCTGATATATTCTAAAAGTTTTGATGATCATGAGAAACATTTTAAGGTTGTTCTAGAAACCTTAAAAGAAAATAAGTTGTATGGAAAATTTTGTAAATCTATATTCTGGTCATGATAAATTTCTTTCCTTTGGCATATTATAAATAAATATGTAATAATTATGGATTAAACTAAAACTAAATTAGGTAAAGAGTGACTAAGTCCTATAAATTTTATATATATTCATAGTTTTATTGTATTAATAGGTTATTATTGGTGGTTTTTTGAAATATTTGCTCAGTTATCTAGGCCACTAATTAATTTAACTTGAAAAGGTGTAAAATTCATCTAGATGAAATAATGTGATTAATGTTTTCTGTAATAGAAAATAAGATTTGTGAATTTTCTTGTTTTGGTTATACAACCTAGAAATAGTTATTTTGTTATATACAGTAGTGTTTCTTTAAATTGAATTGGTTGTATTTTAATGAAGAATGATTAGGTGATTGCTTATGCTTCACACCAATTGAAATCTCATGGGATAAATTATCCTACACATGACCTTGAATTAGTTGTTGTGGTTTTTTATTTAAAAAACTGGAGACATCATTTATATGTAGCAAAGTGTGAAATATATAATGTTCATAAAAGTTTAAAGTATATATTCACATTGAAAGAGTTGAACATAAGGAAAAGATGATGTCTAGAACTAATTAAAGATTATGATTACATTATTAATTACCATCCAAGAAAAGAAAATATAAAATCTGATGATTTACATCAAAAAGACAAGGTGTCATTGACTATGATATATTTAGAATATAATCCTTTAGTAATGTTTTGATGGGTATTGATATAGAAATTTTTAATGTAGGAACATCCTCTATTTTTTTTAAGTTTATAATACAATTATCATTGTAAAAAAAATTAAGAATGTTTAGAAAGAGGATCATGTTTTATAATAAAAATAATAATTAATCAGTAAAGTTATATTTCTTGAATTTAACATTGAAAAAATAAGATGTTTTAAGATTCATAAATATAGTCTTTGTGCCTTGTGATTTACTTTTAAAGAAATAATTTTTTAGTAAAGCTAACCATTCTCCATTTTTTGTTCATCCCAGTAGAACTAATATGTATAAAGACCATTAAAGATATTTTTGGTGGTAAGGAATGAAGAAATACATTATTGGATTTACTATGAAATGTTTTAGTTTTCAATAGGATAATGCTGAATGAAAAAATGGGAATGATTTATCCTTTACTAATGAAAGAATGTAAATGAGAGAGTATATTTAGGGATTTTGAGGTTTGATTACCAAGTAAATATGTAGTTAATAATGAAATTTAGGAAATTCTTGATCTATTAACTAAATCATTACATTTTATTCTTATTAAAGATGATATGTCTCCAGATCATCTTTCTTGAATTTATGTTAAAGATATTATTAGATTTTCTTGGGTCTATTTTTTTTATTAAAACTGACTCGATCCCAAGTTTACCTCTAATTTTTTGAAAAGCCTTAAAAATTCATTGGGTACTGAATTTAATTTTAGTACAACTTTTTATCCTCAATATAATGGGTAGTAAGATAGAATGATTTAGACCTTGTAATAAATTCTTCAATCTTATTCTAGGTATTACTATGGAATTTGGGATCAAAATATGTCTTTAGTTTAATTTTCTTATAATATTTATTTTTATTCCATTATAAAAATGGAACTATTTTAGGAATTATATCTAAAATTAGTATCAGAAGAAAATTTTTTGGGATGATTTGAGGAAAGAAAGTTTTTGGGACAAGAATTGGAATAATGTTTGAGAATTTGAATATGATTCAAAAATGAAAATCCTTTGTGATGTTTTAACTTGTTTTATATTTTTTGAAAACTAATCTGTTTTTAAAAGAATTTTTTTTCAATTAGGAGTAAGTGATGAATGTTCACACCCCAAAAAAAATTGTGAGAAAGTTATTTTCCAAACGCATTATATCAGACATACGATCATCATACGTTGAAGTAGTTATAAATATGCTTGCTGATAGTCTCTGGAACATTATTGATTAGATACATCATTGGTCTTAGATTTACCAGACACCATGGTTATTATAAAGTCAAAAGTTTCTGAGTGAATATTTCAAAATATTTCAAAATAGGTTAAATAAGGATGGTGATTTAAGGAGTTAAAAAGTTCTTAAGCATTCTAAACTAAAGTCAGATGATGCTTTTCTAATCTTGAAGTTCTCATAAATCATGAAAAATATCATGATAAAATATTTTGAATAAATTTAGGGATTTTAAAGATTATATTGGTTCCATATATCAAGAAAATGTTTACATTGGATCTATATGTATCAGACATAGAAGTTTTTATAAGTATTAATGTGTAAAGCTAGAAAAGTTTCTAAAATTTTGGAGTTGTTGAGAGGAGTCACCATCAAACCATGAATAGGAAATGATTCATTAAATGGATACCTCACAACGATGAATTGGATGAACAGGGACACCAATAATTCATATTTTGATAAGTTCATTGTAATGAGGAATCATTTGGAGATGTGAGAAGTTGTAAGTTGCCATAGGTATCTAAAACATTTAGAAGTTATAAAAATGTTGTCAACCTTTTAAAATTAGATTGTATATTTAAAGTAAACAACATAGAATTATTGTTTTTTTCATTTTTGTTCAAGAGGAAAGGATATATAATTTGAGATAATGAATATATGATGTATCAGATGATATTTTTTTATAATAAATTACATTGGATGGAGTCTTTCTAAGAAATACCAATAAAAAAATTCCAAAGAATGAAAACCTATCAGAGTAAAAACATGAAATATAATCACAGTGAATAAAATTTGGTAATTTCTAAAAGGCTGATTTTTGAGAAGTCCCTATAATATTCTTGAATATTCTATAATAATTGAGGATATTTGAAGTGGTGGAAGTTGAAATTCAAATGTGAGTGTTTTTTATATTTTTGTAATTTGAGTGAGACAATTTTTTTTAGTTCATACCTTTTCTATTATAGGAATCCCAATAATAGATGTGAATTAAATTCATACTTTGAAACCTTTTCATGTGCGAAAAAGGTGGATCACTGCAGATTTTAAATCAATGTTACGTTTCAGATAGAGATCTCATAGGAAGATCAGACTTGTAATGACCCACAATTTTATTAATGAAAATTCTTCTTGATCTAATTAAATGTATTATTATGTAAAATGGTTATATAAAACATATGAACTTTCATGGTTTTATTTTTTTGGATTTTAAAATACCATTAATAATTGTTACCATTGCTAATATAGTCATTGAACAGTGATCTAATGATTAGTATAAATATAAGACTTTAACAATTCCAATTTACTTAGAAAAAGGGAGTGATGACCTTATCCAGTAGAATTTCTCCATACGAAACCCATTTTTCAGAGCTTGGGAAGGAGGTGGCATTTCTGGACTTCTCTCTTGACCAAGCCCAAGCTGAGATTCAACACGTTAAGCTTGAATGGAATTGCCTACGAGAGAAGTGTAAGTTAATAGAGATTACCACTCGAGCGATGTTATCTGAGCCTCCCCAAGAGTTGGTCACCATCGCACACATTACCCTTAGGTATTATGCAGGTGTTATAAGGGGTTATATAACAAGACCCTAGCACTATTATTAGGTGCATTATTTTTTATAGAATAAAGAATATACATTCATTTTATTATTGTTACTTTGTAAATGATTTTTAATGAAAAAATAGTATTTTTAGTTAATATTCAATTAAGAAATATATTTAGATGAATTAATGGATTTTTTAATTAAAAAATATTTTAATAAAATATTATTACTAAATTAATTTTTATTAAATATAAATGATAGTATAATTTTTATACAATTGTAATTTTTATTATGGTTTGAAAGCTGTTTTTGTCAAAACCCATGAATTTTCGATAAAAGTCAGTTTCTATTTTAAAAGTAAAAAATCAAATATTTAGAAAAATATTTAGATAAAAATAATATTATTTTTTTGATTTGGGATGTTGATATTATCTAACAGTGAATTTTTAAGAATTTTATGAGACATTCGAATTTTTTGGTAAAAATTAAATACCGTTTAAATATATAATATGTTTTATGGAATCATAATGACCCAATAGTGATGTAATAAAATAATAAAAAAGGTATATTTGAAAAATATGTGTTTTAACTTTAAAATAATGTGATTTTATAAATATTTGATTAATTTTATGGTGCCTTAGATGACCCTCCAAGACCTATAAAATAGTTTAACATTTTAAAATGATTTCCTTGAGAGTGTGACTCACCTCCACATAATAAAGCCTAATATTTTAATAAGTTAGGCCATTGGCCTTATTAAATAATTCTTTCTACTCCCCTTTGAAAAAAACATGGGTAAAAACCATGATATATTTTTTGTTTTTGAATATTTAATTATATAGATTCCAAAACCTAAGTTTGTGAAATATTAAAGAATTCCACTTTCATTTCCTATAGAAACCCACCAAAGCTCCCACTTCTCCTCACTCAAAACCCTTAGATCAAGTCCCTAATTTTCCCTTATCTCTATTTAATCCTCCCATGGTGCCCCAATCTCTCATGAATCCCCTCCTCAAGCTCTTGAAGTCACAAACTCAAGTAAGGGATCCTCACTTTTCTTCCTTCCTTATTTGTGTCAAAGTTTCCTTATATTTTTATGAACTTTTATTTTCAATTAAAAATGATTTAGTATGATTTTTAACCTACCCCATACTAAACTCCTTATGTTTGAATGATTATAGACCTCTTTAGCTCTCATTAATTTCTCCCATGTACACCTGTTACCATGCTAAAATTCCGTAAGGGATTTCTCTCTCCTCATTTACATTCGAGAAATTATTTTATATTATGCATCTAAATTCCATTACACATGTTGGGATATTATGTTCCATTACCCCCTTAATATAAATTTAATTTATAAATTATTATATACTCCTTTATCTCTCATCAAAAAAATTTACAACTTTTATTTGACGTCGTGATACTGCCGAAGTTAAAACAAAATTTACCATGCCAAAATCATCATGTAAGTGAATACCATAATAATTTATCTATCAAGGGTATTCACCTTTATGAACATGTGATTTTTTTATTGAGGAATTAAATATATGTATTACATATCTCTTATTTTTGGAATAAATTATAATGTTTAATTAATCCATGTTGTGTGATCTATGTGGCACACTTATGCATGAAATGAAATGATTAAGAAGGGTGCACCCTAATAGTGCTCCAATGCATTGGGTAAAGAATAGTATCATGATATGTCATGTGAAATGAGTGTTGAATCATGATAATTCATGTGAAATGAGGGTTTTCTCATGCCAATTCAAGTGCAATGAGGGTTTACTCATGCTCCATGTGCAATGATCCTTGGCCCATGCTAATATCATGTTTAATTTTGTTTCTATATATCCATGTTATGATAACCATGATATATCATTCCCTTATGTTCATGTTTCTCTTATACTCCATTGATATTCCTATTTCCCAACATGTGTTGAATTATTCATGTTATTCTTTGTTTACTCCCTTACTAGGATTTATAGATCACCCTTTTCATATGTATATCCTCAGGTTATCCCATGCAATGAAAAGTAAAAAAGGAATGTTGTGGTCATGTAAAATAAGTTTTCAATAAAGATTTGGTATTTTATGTATTAAGTTATCATTTAATGTTACTAATTTTACAATACTCTCGATCTCCCGTTCCTCAGAGTTTTCTTAAGTGAATGTTTATGTAATAAATCATGTTAAAGTGTGTAATAAAGACAAGGGTTGTTATAGTTGGTATCAAATAATAGGTTTAATTATTTTTGGGATTAGGATGAGAAAACCCTAGTGAATGACTTAGGGATAATAATAAGTATAATAAAAACATACATATATTTTGGTGATTATAGTGTAACTGGTTTATCATGAAAATACATCCTTGTCCGAATATGAACAAGTAGAGGTGGATTTGGCACATATGTATCTAGGGGTAAAACCAAAAAACACTGCTTTGAGCTAAACTCGAATGGGAACTGGTGCATGAAAACGGGCGTTTCCGCACTCTTGGTTCAACACTCCCATGGGATATGATTTGGTAAATTCATAAGCTTAGTATGAACCATTATTAAGGGAATAAAAAAATGACCCTAAGAATATATGTTGGGAATTAGATAATTAATAACATAGATTAAATCCAATAAATTCATAAGTTAAGGAAATTAATGTAATTTATAATCTATCCCTTTTTTTCTTTAGATTACCCTTTATGTGTTACCCCTAAATTTATTTTTATTCCGGCCAATGGCTGGTAATAGGGGGACTCATGCTAACAACTAATACGAAGATCAATGTGAGGACTGTTCAAATGAGATTCCCAATCTAATGGGAGTGGGAAAAAAAACTTTGTCATGATAGTCTCTCATTTAAATCAAGTATTGAATAGAAACATGGGTCAAGAGGAACATTCAACCCCCTAAGAAAGAATAAGCTGAAATTGAGTGATTCTTGAGGCAAAGGCCTCTTATATTCAAGGGATCATCTGATCCATCAATCACCAAACAATGGATAAACTCCATTGAGAAGATCTTCCCAATCCACTAATGTTCTGAACAAGAGAAGGTTCTTCTAGCTAGTTATCATATTGAGGGTGAAGCTGATCAATGGTGGACATTGAAAAAAAATAAGAAGCCCGAGGAAGAGATCAAGACATTGGAATGGAAGGATTTTTGGAAAATGTTTTTTGATAAATAGTTTCCACGCACCCTCCAAATTAAGATGGAAAGGGTCTTACATGACCTCAAGAAAAAAGATGATGAATCCATTGGATCGTATGAGGTAAAATTCACAAGGATTTCATGATACACCTCCGGATTTGTCTTTACCACCAAATTCAAGGTTGACTGCTTCTTTGGTGGGCTAAAACCAAGTCTACGGAAATCCCTAGTGATCCGTGACTTCGATAGCTATGAGAAAATTATCCGATGTTCCCTCCAAGTTAAAATTGATATCAGTGAATCTTAGGGGTACCGAGGGGATAAGAAGAGGAAAGTGAACTTTAATTTTAGTGGTCTGATGGATAAATCCAATGGTGATAAGAAATTACAACACCCCACTTTCCAAAGGTGCAGAAAGAAGTACCATGGAAATTTCCCGAAGGGGACGAGGAAATGTTTTAGGTGTAGAAGAGAAAGAGAACCTGACCATTAATTTCTGAGAAAAAAAACACACTACTTTGACAAAGGAGAGAAACACTCCATTTGACCCTAAATGAATTGTTCATTGCTTTAATTACAATGAACCATGGAAATTTGAAAACCAGTTCCCTAAGACAATGATTTTTAGAGGAAACCAACAACCTCCAAGGCAGCAAGGGTGATATTTTTCCATCAATACCGCTGAAGCGAACCCCTAAAATGAAGTGCTGATAAGTGAGCTGGTTATTTATTCAAGAATAGTGAATGTACTTTTTGATTATGGTTCTATGCATTCCTTTATATCATAAATTTCTAGTAGAACAATCCCAACACCACTATGAATCAGGGAAGTAAAGATTTTGGTCAGAATGACAAGTGGGAAAATTATTACATCCCCTGAATATAACTCCTGACCTATCACAATTTGTGGATTGAACTTCCCAGAGAACATCTTCATACTCCCTATGGTATAATTTTATGAAATTCTTGGAATGGATTGGCTTCCCCTATATAAAGCCAACATAAATTCTCATGAGAAGGAAATCACTCTCCATAAGGCGAATCGACCCTTGATTCTGTACAAGTGTAAGGAGGAGGATGAATCTTATTTAGAACCATCATCTTAATAATGGATATTACTGCCCTATGATCATGTGTATCTTACTCAGATGATTTATTCTAAGGAAGAAACCATCCTTGCAGACATGCCTATTGTGAGGGAATTCGCTGAAGTGTTTCCAGTGGAATTGCCTAGTCTTCCTCCTAGAAGAGATGTTGAATTCTCAATTGATCTTATACTTGGGGATTTTCCAATATCCAAGACTCCATATAGAATGGATCTTTTAGAGATTTAGGAGCTATAGAAACAAATATAGGAGAATCTAGATAAAGGGTTTATACGCCCAAGTGCTTCACCATGGGGTGCACCAGTCTTCTTCGTCAAGAAGGATGGTTTAATGCGCCTTTGCTTTGATTAGCATGAGCTCAATAAAATCACAATAAAGAACAAGTATACTTGGCCATGAATTGATGACTTGTTCGATCATCTATGTAGAGCACACTACTTCCCCAAGGGGGATATGTAGTCAAGATATTACTAAGTAATGGTGAATAAGGAGGATATCCCCAAGACTGCTTTTTGTATAGGGTACGAGCCCTATAAATTCATAGTGATGCCTTTAAGACACAATAATTCTCTAAAAATATTCATGGACTTGATGAACATAGTCTTTAGATATTTCCTCAAGGAAATTTTGGTAGTATTTATAGAATATATTCTAATATACTCTAAAACAAAGGTGGATCATGAGGAGTATCTAAGAACTATACTAGAGACCTTGTGAAAGGAGAATCTCTATGAAAAGTACAACAACTGTGAGTTCTGGTAGAATGAAGTCTCATTCTTGGGCCATATCATCATAATCAATGGGATATCTATGGATCCCTCCAAGACAAATGTAACTGACTGATGGTCGATGCCACCATCTGTGATGGATATCCGTAGCTTCCTTGGGTTACCTGGATATTATCACCGATTTGTGAGAAAATTATCAAGATTTTCAAACCATCTTACCAAGATAACTCGGAAGGGAGTCAAGTTTTCTTGGAGTGATGAATGCAAAGAGAGCTTATAGAAGTTGAAAAATAGGATTATCACTGCACCCATGCTCACACTACCCACAAGTGGAGAAATTCTCATGGTATTCAGTGATGCTTCGAAGAAGGGCTTGGGCTGTGTGTTGATGCAAAATGACAAAGTCATTGCCTACGCTTCAAGGAAATTGAAATTTAATGAGAAAAACTTACCAAAACATGATATGGAATTGGCTACAGTAATCTTCACTTTAAAAATTTGGATACATTACCTCTTTGGGAGAAGTGTGAAATATATACGGATCACAAAATCCTCAAGTATATAATCACATAGAAAGAGTTGAATATGTGCCAATAAAGATGGTCAGAGATGATCAAAGACTATGACTGCTCAATACATTACCACCTTGGGAAATTGAACAAGGTGGAATATGGTCTAATATAAAGGACCCAATGATTCTATTATTAATGAGAATTGAAAAGGATCCAATCTTCTCAGATTTGATGATGATGGACATGGGAATCATAAAGAATGGAAAATAATCAATCCTTTCACAAATTATTTCTCAACCACATATTTTGAGAAGATTAAAGGATGCTCAAAAGGATAATGTGAGAATTAAAAAAAAAGTGGAAACTATCAGAAAATAGAAATCATCAGAGTTCAATTTTAATGAAGAAGGAATTGTGAGATTTGGGTCAAGACTATGTGTTCCATAAAGTCCAGAGTAAAAGAAATAACTTTTGGATAATGCACATAGTTCAAATTTATCCATTCACCCAATAAACAAACAGATGTATTGAGATCTCTAAGAGAATTATTGGTAGGATAACATGAAGAATGAGATTGCTGAGTATAGCTCAAAGTTCCTAGTATTCCAGAAAATGAAGGCTAAGAGGTGGAAGTCTAAGGGGGTGATGCAACCCTTACACATACCGACATGGAAATGGGAAAACATCACCATGGAATTTGTCACCAGAATTCAGAAGACATCCAAAGGAAACAATTCTATATGGGTTATTGTGGATTATCTTACAAATACTACACACTTCATTGCAATTTAGGTGGATTTCTCATTGGATCAACTAGCACAAATATACATCAGAGAAGTTTTAAGGCTGCATGGAGTACCACTATCAATTTTATCTGATCAAGATCCATTATTAACTTATAAGTTCTGGAATAATATCCAACACATACTAAACACTAAGTTGAACTATAGTATGAATTATCATCCTCATACTAAAGGGGAATCTGAGCAGACTATCCAAACACTTGAGGAAATTTTGAGAGAATGATCAATATACTTCAAAGGAGAATGGGATCAACATCTTCCTCTGGTTAAGTTCTCTTACAATAACAGTTCCACTCAAGCATCTAAATGTCTCCTTATTAATCCCTTTATAGGAAGAGGTGTAGAACACCAGCATGTTCGGATGAAGTTGGGGAGCAAAAACTCCTAGGTATAGAAATGGTTGAAGAAATGGTAGAGAATGTTAAGACCATCCAACATTATATTAAAGCTTCCCAGAGTCGACAAAAGAGCTATGTTGATAATCATTGACAAGACCCAGAGTTTGATATTGGTGACATGGTATTCCTCTACATATCACCATGGAATAGAGTTATGAGATTTTAGAAGAAGGGAAATATTATTCCAAGGTACATCGACCCTTTTGAGATCCTTGATCACATTGGAGCAGTGACCTATCGACTAGTACTACCACCGAATCTGTCTCAAGTACATGATTTATTCCATGTATCACTCTGGAGTAAGTACATACCTGACCCATCTCATTTACTCAATCTAGAGGTGGTACCATTGGAGAATGACCACTCCCGTAAAGAGAATCTGGCAAAGAACGTAGATCATAGGGAAAAAGATCTACGAAATAAGAGAATTACCCTTGTTAAGGTGTTGTGGTGAAACCAAAAGTTTGAAGAAGAAACATGGGAATTAGAGGAAGAGATGAGGCAGAGTTACCCACATCTGTTTTAGTTTAGGAAAAAATTTCTAAAGGGGGAAAGATTGTAACGACCCAAAATTTTATTAATGAAAATTACTCTTGATATAATTAAATGTATTAATATGTAAAATGGTTACATAAAACATATTCACTTTATTGGTATTATATTTTAAGATTTTAAAATACCTTTAAGAATTTTTACCATTGCTAATATAGTCGTTGAATAGTGATCACATGATTAGTATAAATATAAGGCTTTAACAAATCCAATTTACTTAGAAAAAGAAAGGAGTGGACTCATCCAGTAGAATTTCTCCATATGAAGCCCATTTGTTAGAGCTCAGAAAGGAGGTAGTGTCACTAGGCTTCTCTCTTGAACAATCCCAAGACTAGCTTCAACACATTAAGCTTTAACAGAATATCCTATGGGAGAAGTGGAAGTTAATAGAGATTACCACCTGAGCGATGTTATCCAAGCCGCCCTAAGAGTATATCCCCATCGCACACCTTACCCTTAGGTATTATGCAGGTGTTATTAGGGTTTATGTAACAAGACCCTAGCACTATGATTATGTTCATTATTTTTGTATAGAATAAATAATATACATTCATTTTATTATTGTTACTTTGTAAATGGTTTTTAAATCACAAATAGTATTTTTAGTTAATATTAAATTAAGAAATATATTTAGATGAATTAATGGATTTTTGAATTAAACAATATTTTAATAAAATATTATTAATTAATTACTTTTTATTAAATATAAATAATCATATAATTTTTATACAATTGAAATTTTTATTATGGTTTGAAAGTTGTTTTTTTCAAAACCCATGAATTTTTTATAAATGCCTATTTTTATTTTAAAAGTAAAAATTCACATATTTAGAAAATAATTTAGATAAAATGAATATTATTTTTGGATTCAGGATGTCTAAATTATATAATGGTCAATTTTTCATAATTTTCTGAGAGTCGAATATTTGGGTAAAAATTAAACACCATTTAAATATATAATGCGTTTTATGACATCATAATGACCCAATAACAAAGTAATAAAATACTATAAAAGGCATATTCAGAAAATATTTGTTTTAAATTTAGAATAATGTGATTTAAGAATTTTTTGATTAATTTTATGGTTCCTTAGTGGACCCACCAAGACTTATAAAATATTTTAACATTTTATAATGATTTCCTTGAGAGTGTGACTCCCCTCCACATAAGAAAACCTAATATTTTAATAAGTTAGGCCATTTGACTAATAAAATAATTTTTTCCACTCCCCTTTGGAAAAAACCATAGGTAAAAACCATGGGATTGTTTGTGGTTTTGAATATTTAATTATATATATTCCAAAACCTAATTTTGTGAAATATTAAAGAATTCCCCTCTCATTTCCTATATTAACCCACCCAAGCTCCAACTTCTCTTCACTAAAAACAATTAGATCATGTCCCTAATATTTATTTATCTCTCTATAATCCTACCAAGGTTTCCCAAGCTCTCAAGATTCTCCTACTCAATCTCTTTAAGTCACAAACTCAAGTAAGTGATCCTCACTTTCCTTCCTTCTTTAATTTTGTCCAAATTTACTTATATTGTTATGCCCTTTTATTTTCAATTAAAAATGTCGGGGTATGATTTCACACCTCCCCTATACCTCCCTACTTATGTTTGAGTTATGGGATACCCCTTTCTCTCTAATTAATGCCTCCCATGTACACCCATTACCTTACCAAAATTCTATAAGGGATTTCTCTCTCGTCATTTACATTCAAGAAATTATTTTTTATTATGGATCTAACTTCCATTACACAAGTTGGGATATTATTTTCCATGACCCCATTACATTCCATTTCATTTATAAATGATGATATACCCATTTATCTCTCATAAACACATTTTATGATTTCAATTTTATGTTGTTATGCTGCTGAAGTTACACCAAAATTTCCCATGCCAAAATCATCATGTAAGTGAATACCATACACATTTATCTATCAATGGTATTAAACTTTATGAACATGTACTTTTTGATTTGGGATTTAAATTAATGTATTCTACATCACTTATTCATGGAATAAATTATAATGTTTAATGAATCCATGTTGTGTGATCTATGTGGCACACTTATGAATGAAATGAAATGATTAAGAATGGTGTTCCCTGATAGCACTTCAATGCATTAGGTAAAGAATAGTATCATGATACGTCATGTGTAATGAGTGTTGAGTCATGATAATTCAAGTGCAATGAGGTTTTTCTCATTCTAATTCAAGTGCAATGAGGGTATACTCATGCTCCATGTGCAATGAGCATTGGCTCATGCTAATTTCATGTTAAATGTTGTTGCCAAATATCCATGTTTTTATAATCATGTTATATCATACCTTTATGTTCATGTTTCTCTTATGATCCACTAATATTACTATTGCCTAACATGTATTGTATTCTTCATTTTATGATTTTTTACTCCCTTAATGGGCTTTATATTACACCCTTTTCATATGTATGTCCTCAGGTTATCCCATGTAATGATAAGTACGAAGGAATGTTGTGGTCGCATAAATGATTTTTTTCAATAAATATGTTGTATATTATGTCTTAATTTGTCATGTAATGTTCCTAATTTCCAAATAAACTAGACCTATCTATCTTAATTTTTTTCTTAAGTGCAATTTTATGTAATAAATCATGTTAAGGTGCATAATAAAGAGTAGGGTTGTTATAAGACTATTGAAAGTTTTGTTTACTAAACTAAGAAGATTATATTGAGGAAGATTGGTATGAGAATTGGAGAAGAGTTTGAGAAGTGAAGACTGATAATAGGTTAATTATATTGAGTCCATCATACTGAGTTCATCATATTGAGGCAATTAGACTCAAAGACATTGAGATGAGGTTCTAGATTGATTTCTGTGGAGAAATTGTTTTTTTGTGATCATTTTTTTGTGGATAAAAAAATATGTAATAAAACTTTTTAAACTGATGGAAGTCAGTATAATAATTCATATCAGGAGATAAAAGGTGTCTAACAGGAGTTGGCATAAGTTTTATCAACTTATTCATAATAGTGAATTTCCATTGACCTAAGGGAGTGGCTATGGAAAGGATGTTTGTTCTCACAATGAGTTCGAACCTTATAGATATCATGTTCCTTACTTTATTTCCTACTTTTTCATGCATGATTATTTACTAAAATATGATAAGGTAATAATCTTTAAAAAGTTACAAGAGTTAAGTTTCTAAAATTCTTGAAACTTAAAAATAGTGAACTATTGATTCACTCTCTCTTAGTTGTTATTAAATCCCTTGAAACTTCAATTTGTATCAGAGAGAAGGTTACCTTATTGAATACTTATCATGGATAATCTCAATTCTATAAAAAGTATATAAATTACTACATTTTATGGAAAAACATTATGGTTGGAAAAATAGGGTGATTCATTATCTCTTATCTCTTGGGCTGGAAGTTCTCGATGCATATATACTTATTTTTTCACCTATTGAGAAATATTATCCTATGAATACTATTAATAAGAGAAATATTTAAGTTGATGGGAAGTTTGTAAATATTATCCTTTATGCCTTAGTCAGTAAATTTTTATATGAAGGTAATGGGTCTCAGAACATCAAAGAGTATGTGGGGTAATATAGAAAGTATTTTTGAAGGGAATAATAAATTGGAGGAAGAAAAGCTACAAATTTTTCATATAATGTTTTAAGACATGATAATGAGAGATGAAAAAACTATTGATGAATACTACACTATAGTAAATGAATTTGTTTTCAATATTATAGGTTTTGGAGATGGTTTGTAAGATTCTAAAATAGAGAATAAACTTATGAGAATCTTTCCATATAGTTTTGATTCTAAAATTTACACTTTAGAATATAAAGATGATTTATCTCTCGAATAATTGAATAACCTTCTTGTTTATTATGAAATGATAAAATCTTCAATGTTCAAAAAGAATATGAAAGATATAATGGATTTTATGCTATGAAAATGATGAAAATTAAAGATTTTGAAGATGATGATCCTTATGATTCTGAAGATAAAGAGAATGATGTGTTAAATGAAAAAATCATGTCTCTTATATCTAAGAATTATTAGTGAGGAAGAGGAAAGTATAGAGGAAAACTTTCTCTCAAATGTTTTGAGTGTGGTGGAATTAGGAACTTTATTTTGAATTGACATAATAATAATGTTGAATAGAATCAATATGATCATGATGAAAAACCTCATTAGAATAAGTGGGAAAAAAGTTCTATAGAAGAATTTTCATCTAACAAGTATAAGAAGTTTACTAGGAACAAGAGAAGTATGATGAGTAAGAAATATGAATCACATTGAACTAAAAACAATTATTCAAAAGGTAAAAGTTTAGAAAAGGTTAAAAAATTCATTGAAAAATTTGAGAAAACAGAACTTTTTGCATGTGTTGAGAAAATTTGGTCACTCAAGAAGGAAATAAAAATCATAAATAAATATTGAAAAAATGTTGTTGAAGGTGAAAAAGTTGTTGATAAGAAAGAATAAGAATACATCTAGGATATCTTAAGTTAGAAATGTGGAATTATTGAATAGGGAATGATTGTTGAAGATCTCAGTATGAAGTTGGAATCCAAGGAAGAAGAATTTAACAAGTCTCAATAAAAACTTATTGAATCCAAAAGCTACATAAGAAGATAAATTAAAACTTCAACAAATAATTAGAAGTAAAATCTAATACTTTTAAAGTTTCTAAGAAATATCAAATCAAGAATCAGGTG
This sequence comes from Viscum album, assembly GCA_963277665.1. Taxonomy (NCBI): domain Eukaryota; kingdom Viridiplantae; phylum Streptophyta; class Magnoliopsida; order Santalales; family Viscaceae; genus Viscum; species Viscum album. Next base: position 748,061,352 of record OY728132.1, on the reverse strand, counting down.
AAATCCTCACCCACCAAAAAAAATGTTTCATTTGATTTTATAACATTTCAGGTGATAAGAAAAGTTCTCATAAATATTTGATTGATAACGTATGTGAAAAAATTATCACATCCATAGAATTTTAAAAATAACTTAATAGTAAAGTTTTTCCATGCACATAGTATGTTGAATAAGGAAGAAGTCGTAAACCTCAACAAAGTTTCTATAGAGAAAGATTATAATTCAATAGAAAATAAATATTTGATTTTTTTTGGTGTTGTGGAATCTATGAAAACAAGGATTATAATTATTAGTACAAATTTTCACTTCCAAGAAGATGTTTTGAACAAAGTTAAATTAATTGTGGAAGTAGAATGATTAAATTTTCTAATCGACAAGAAGTTTGAAAATCAATATATCAGGATTTGAGAAAATTTCCAACAAAAAATAAATTTCAATATCAAAAATAAGTTTGTGGAAGATGTGATCAGGCTTGTCATCATGCTGAAAGATGTATGAAACTCTTTCAAAAACAAGTTTCTTATGATATAAAATAAAAGGAATCTAGAAAGTAGAAAGTTTTAGAAAGAAATTTTATTATTGAGACAACATTGAAAGAAATTAAAAGGAACAAACCAAGGATATTTGATAGTGGTTTTTATTCACACATGAAAGGTGATTTAAAAATCATGAAACATATTGAAAAACATGATGGTGGAGTAGTTACTTTTTGAAATTATAGTTCCTTGAAAATTAGAGTAATATTAACAACTGATATAGAATCTAGAAAACTAAAAACAAAATAAGTTCTATTTTTTGATGGACTCTAACATAAATTACAAAGTGTGATTCAAATTTTTTATCATGTAGAATAAATTGTTTTTAGAAATAAAATATTGTATCATCATAAGTATTGAATATGGAAAAGTTGTGACTAAGGGAGAAAGAACCATTAAAAATATTTTTTAGATTGGAGAACTTTATAACTCGTGTTATCTAAGTGAAGAAGATGAGAATAAGTTGTGGCACTAGAGACTTAGCCAAATTTGGTAGAAAATTATGAACAAACTTTATAAATTTTATATGGTATGAAATTTTCTAGAATTGAAAAGAAGAGAATAAGATTTTTATGTAAGTTTTTAGAAAGAAAATATGACTCATAAAAGTCATAAGAAATTTGTGATTCACTCTATTATAGCTCTTTAACTTATTAATTTTGACTTATGTGGGCCAATGATACATCAATAAACAAAATGTGATTTGTACTTTATCACATTCATTGGTTATTTCACTCTAATAAACAACATCATGTTTATGAAGCACAAGTTAGAGGCTATTGAAATATTCAGATTCTTCAGAAAAGATATTGAGAAAGAAATGATGGTTTACATAAAGAAGTTGAGAATAAATAATGGTATAGAATTAACATGAAATAATTTTGAAACTTACCTGAGAAATAATGGAATCAAACATTAGTATAGTGCTCCATATAACCCATAACAAAATATAGTGGCAGAAAGGAAGAATACAATATTGGTGTAAATGGGAAGAAGTATGTTAATAGAATGAAAACTTTAAAAGTTTTACTAAAGAGAAGCTGTTAGTACTATTATATATATACAAAACAGATGTTTGTTTAGGAAAAAATCCAACTTGACTACCTATAAAATGTGGTATAACAAAAAATCTTCATTGAAATGCCTAATTTTTTTGAAAGTCCATGTTTACTAAAAATAAAAAATCCAGATCTTGTAAAGTTTGAAGAGAAAGATAAAAAATAAGATTTATGGGATATTCACTCAATAGAAGAAGTTACAAATGTTTGAATAAACTCTTACAAAATTTTGTGGATTATTATGTTGTGAATGTTATTGAAAACCTAAAAAAATTGTTGAGAATTTTGAGGAGGATAAATTGAAGGTATCCAATGAATGTAAGAATGAAACAAAATAGACTTATCATTATTTAGAAGAATCATATGATGAGGAAAGTGAATTTTAAAGGGAAACTATAAAATTTACTACTTTACAAAAACATTTTGAATTCAAAAAAAAATTTGGAATCAAAATGATTCAGTTTAGACCATAAGAAATTTGAGATTAGAAAATTAGACTTCACTTATCTCAAAATTTGAACTAGAATCAGTTTCAGAAGCTATTAAACATAAATAATGGGTGGATTCTATGAATTAAGAGTTGGATCAGATTGAAAATAATGAAACATGGGAACTTGTTCAACAACCAAAAAATGTTATTAGAATAGAGTGGGATTTCATAAATAAATTGAATAATCATGGATAAGTTTCAATAAATAAATAAATACTTTTCTGTAATGACTATACATTGATGGAATGTATAGATTTTGAAGAAACTTTTACCTGATTTTCAAGATTTGAAACTATCATAATGTTTCATGTAGTGGATGCACATAAAAATTAAAAAGTTTATCAGATGGATGTAAAGTCATATTTTCTAAATAGAGAGATTGAAGAAAAAGTTTACATTGAAATATATGGTAGGGTTTTTCTTAATGTAGATGAAAGAAAAATTTGTAGATTAAATAAATATTTGTATGGGTTCTAACAAGCCTCTACTAGAATTCAAGGTATTTACGACGGGATCCCATCCCAAATAGGCTTTAGCGATGGGGCCCCGTCACAAATAGCCCGTTGCAGAAAACGCCATCGCCAAAAATATTATTTGCGATGGGAAACTTCATGATCTCAAATAAGTGTCCGATTATATACTATATATATAAAAGCTCTTTTGCGACGGGACCATCGAAAAATACTTTTTTGCAACAGGCCCATAATCCTGTCACAATTTTTTTTTGAAAATATTTTTTAGACTATTTATGACGGGCCCGTCGCAAATACCTTTTCTAAGAAAAAATTATTTAGACTATTTTCGATGGGATCCCATCGCAACAGATCCCGTCACAAATAATAAATAATTTTTTTTAAAAATAAATTTAATAAAATTATTATTATTGAAAAATTAATTTTAATATTATTAAAATAATAAAAAAATAAAAAATATTAAAATTCTAAATATTCACAAAAAATATAAAAAAAATCATAAAATATTATTATGATTATTGAAAAATTAATTTTAATATTATTAAAATGAAAAAAATAATAAAAATATTAAAATTTTCAATATTCACAAAAAAAAATATAAAAAAATCATAAAATATTATTATTATTATTTATTATTATTATTAGTAAAATAAAATATATTAAAAAATATAATACTAAAAAAATTTATTTAATAAAATTAGGATTAATGAAACAATAATATTAATATTATTAAAATAAAAAAATATGAAATATTAAAATTCTCAATATTCACAAAAATAATTCATAAAATAATAAAAAATAAATTATGTAATAATCACACCGATATAAAAGACAGAAACTTTAAATAGTTCATATTACAACAAATTTAAATTCAAATGTTTTTGACATAAAAAAAATCACTGGGGGGGTTGTCTTCTGAAGGAGGTGGAAGAGCTCAAGGAGCTGGTGGAGAAAACTCCATCCCTAAACTACGAGTCAAACGGTGCATGTACTCCATATTCTCATGATGATAATGCTACTATCAATATTCACAACAGGCTTTGCTCTATTCTTAACATGTTCAAATCTCAAAGGGTCCCCAATTGCCAGGTCATACGCAATAAAAAGTTTGTTTCATCCATATCCAATATAAACTCTATAATTTTCCTTATATGGTTGGTTACCTCGCAAGTAGTGTTGTAATAGGATGACCAAAGTAATGTCTTTCTCATCTCTAAGAATCATCTCGCTCCCTTTACATAGATCATTCTTCCTTAAAAATTTTAGGGGGCATCAGTATCTTTCCCTTAAATTTTCAAGGAAGAATGGTCTATGTTAAGGGTCATGTGAGATAATTCTTATAGATGAGAAGGGCATGACCTGGGTTGTCCTATTACAATGCTACTTGCAAGGTGATCAACCAAGCAAGGACAATTATATCTAATTATATCTAATTATGACTAATTATGACTAATTATTAGTAATTATTACTAATTGTGACTAATTATGACTAATTATGACTAATTATGACTAATTATGACTAATTATGACTAATTATGACTAATTATTACTAATTATGACTAATTATTACTAATTATGACTAATTATATCTAATTATATATAATTATATCTAATTATATCTAATTATATCTAATTATATCTAATTATATCTAATTATTACTAATTATATCTAATTATATATAATTATTACTAATTATATCTAATTATTACTAATTATATCTAATTATTACTAATTATATCTAATTGTGACGAATTATATCTAATTATGTCTAATTATTACTAATTATTACTAATTATTACAAATTATTCCTAATTATTACTAATTATATCTAATTATATCTAATTATTACTAATTATTACAAATTATTACTAATTATTACAAATTATTACTAATTATTACTAATTATTACTAATTATATCTAATTATATCTAATTATTTCTAATTATTACTATTTATTTCTAATTATTGCTAATTATTAGTATTTATTAGTAATTATTAGTACTTATTAGTAATTATTACTAATTATTTCTAATCATTACTAATTATTCCTAATTATTCCTAATTATTGCTAAATATTACTTATTATTGCAAAATATTACTAATTATTAGTATTTATTCCTAATTATTAGTACTTAATCCTAATTATTACTAATTATTCTTATTTATAACTAATTATTACTATTTATTACTAACTATTACTATTTATTACAAACTATTACTATGTATTACTAAGTATTACTATTTATTACTAAGTATTACCATTTAATACTATTTATGATGATTTATTACTAATTATTATTATTTATTACAAATTATTACAAATTATTACAATTTATTACTAATTATTACAATTTATTCCTATTTATTACTAATTATTCCTAATTATTTCTAATTATTTCTAATTATTTCTAATTATTTCTAATTATTCCTAATTATTTATAATTATTTCTATTTATTTCTAATTATTGCAAATTAGTTCTAATTATTCCAAATTATTTCTAATTATTGATAATTATTACAATTTATTCATATTTATTGCTAATTATTGCCAATTATTTCTAATTATTGCTAATTATTTCGAGTTATTCCTAATTATTAGTATTTATTAGTAATTATTACTAATTATAGCTAATTACTACTAATTATTGCTAATTATAAATAATTATTGCTAATTATTCCTAATTATTGCTAATTATTACTAATTATGCTAAATATTACTAATTATTTCCAAATGTTACTAATTATTAGTATTTATTCCTAAATATTCCTAATTATTCATATTTATTAGTATTTATTCTTAATTATTACTAATTATTCATATTTATTACTAATTATTCATATTTATTAATATTTATTGCTATTTATTACTAATTATTGCTATTTATTACTAATTATTTCTAATTATTGCTAATTATTGCTATTTATTTCTAATTATTTATAATTATTTCTAATTATTACTATTTATTTCTAATTATTGCTAATTATTTCTTATTATTGCTAATTATTCCTAATTATTGTTATTTATTGCTAATTATTAGTATTTATTGATAATTATTAGTATTTATTAGTAGTTATTATTAATTATTAGAATTTATTACTAATTATTACAATTTATTACTAATTATTAAAATTTATTACTAATTATTATATTTTTTAACTAATTATTACAATTTGTTACTAATTATTATTAATTATTGCTAATTATTACTAATTATTGCTAATTATGGCTAGTTATTGTTAATTATTCCAAATTATTGCTAATTATTTTTAATTATTGCTAATTATTACTAATTATTAGTAAGTATTACTAATTATAAGTATTTATTCCTAATTATTCGTAATTATTCCTAATAATTACTAATTATTCCAAATTATTACTAATTATTCCGATTTATTAATATTTATTTCTATTTATTACAAATTATTGCTATTTATTGAAAATTATTTCTATTTATTTCTATTTATTGCTAATTATTTCTAATTATTCCTAATTATTGCTATTTATTGCTATTTATTTCTATTTATTGCTAATTATTTCTAGTTATTTTTAATTATTGCTAATTATTGGTAATTATTAGTATTTATTAGTAATTATTATTAATTATTAGTATTTATTACTAATTATTACAATTTTTTACTCATTATTACCATTTATTACTAAATATTACAATTTATTACAATTTATTATTAATTATTCCGAATTATTATTAATTATTCCTAATTATTACAAATTATTACTATTTATTACTAATTATTCCAATTTTTTACTATTTATTGCTATTTATTACTATTTATTGCTATTTATTGCTAATTATTGCTAATTATTGCTAATTATTGCTAATTATTCCTAATTATTGCTAATTAATTCTAATTATTGCAAATTATTGCTATTTATTTCTAATTATTGCTAATTATTTCTAATTATTAGTATTTATTGCTAATTATTAGTATTTATTAGTAATTATTAGTATTTATTAGTATTTATTACTAATTGTTACAATTTATATTATTACAATTTATTACTAATTATTATTAATTATTGCTATTTATTGCTATTTATTACTAATTATTGCTAATTATTACTAATTATTGTTAATTATTCCTAATTATTGCTAATTATTTCTAATTTTTACTAATTATTAATTTTTATTCCTAATTATTCTTAATTATTCCTAATTATCCCTAATTATTCCTAATTATTCCTATTTATTACTATTTATTGATATTTATTACCAATTATTATTAACTGCTACAAATTAATTATATACATAACTAATTATCGTTAATAATTAATAATTACTACTAATTATTAAAAATTAATACTAAAAATTTCAATTTATTAGTACAAATAAATACTAATGACAAAACAATATAAATTTAATTTAATTACAACTAATCAATAATAAAAAAATTAACATAAAAATGAAATAAATAATAAATTAAAAAAACTTAAATATTTTTAAGACTGATTTTCTATTGATGCAGATGGCTTCACAACTTTTTAATGAACAAAAAAAATTAACTTAGAAAAATTCCCTCTCTAAAATCAGAGTTTAGAGAGAAACATGATCTAAAAATTGAGAGGAATGAGCGAAAAAACGGATGGGGGTATATATAGGTTAGATTATTTGTGACGAGATTATTTGTAACGGGTATCCCGTCGCAAATAGTATCTTTTGCGATGGGACCCGTCACAAATACCTACGCCCGCATTAATTACTGTCGATGGTTAAAAAGTTATTTGCGACGGGACCCATCGCAAATAGTCCCTACCGACACACCTTTTGCGACGGGACAACATCCCAACCTAAAAGGCTATAAATCGCCGCCGGTTATTTGCGACGGGCCCCATCGCAAAAAGCTATAAACTGCCGCCGATTATTTGCGATGGGCCCCGTCGCAAATACTTGACTATTTGCGACGGTGTGATCCCATCGTCGCAAATAACCTTCGCACGGTTTGGCACGCTATCTGCGCCAAACTATTTGTGACGGGAGACGAAATCTCGTCGCAAATAGTTGGTTATTTGCGACGGGTCGTTACCCCCATCGCAAATAACCTCTTGGACAGAACTTTTGCGATGGGATTTATTCCCGTTGCAAAAGGCCTATCACAAAAGCCCTTTTTCCCGTAGTGAGCCCCACATGCCTGGTATTCAAAACTTGATAGTTGTTTGAGAATTTTATATTTTTCTAAAGGAAGGTTTGATAATAACTTTTATTTAAAATAGGTTGATGCCAGAAAACTAATTGTTATTGTGTATGTGGGTGATATAATATTTGCTGGGGATGAAGAACAAGTTTGTAAAGGATTTGTTGGGGAAATGAATAAGAATTTATAAATGTCAGTGTTAGAATAATTAACTATCATACTTGGATTAAAATTTCAAAAAAGTACATTTTCTTATCTCAAGAAAATTATTCCTGGGAATTGTTAAATAATTTTGGGATAAACGAATCCAAACAAGTTTCTACTTTTATTTTAGTGAGCACAAAGATGAGTAAAGATGAATCCAAAAAAGTGTGAATCAGAAATAATTTCAGAGGATAATAGTATGTTTTCTTTATCTCATAGCCTTAAGAACATGTATTGTTTATGATATGAATTTGATTTCTAGATATCATAGTGAACCAAAATAATCTCATATGTTGGAACCAAGTAGAATCCTAAGATATGTTAAAGGAACAACCTCTTATGGGATTATTTACAAAAGAAATTACGATATTAAATTTTATGTTTTTAGCGATGCTGATTGGGCCATAGATTGTAATGATAGAAAATTAACTTTAAGATAAACATTTTACTTGGGTGAATGTTGTGTGAGTTGGCATAGTAAGAATCAGAGTTTAGTAAATTTGAGCACAGTGAAATCAGAATATGTTGATTCTACACAAGATTTTACTCAAATGGTATGGATGAAAGTTTAGTTGCAAGACTTGAAATTTAAAATTTTCAAACCATTGAATATAATTTGTGATAATAAGATTGTAATTTATTTTTCTAAAAATCATATCAAACATTCAAGATCAAAGAACATTGATATCAAGTTTCACATTAAAAAAATGAAAGTTGCTACTAGAGATGTTGTATTAGAATATGTTTCAATGAAATATCATATTGTTGATGTTTTCACAAAATAAATACCAAAATAAATGTTTCTAGATTTGAGGATGAAACTACATGTTCAACCTCCTCCAATGAATTCCTAAATCTTATAAGAAATTCCCCCCCAGAATAATTTGGATTATGTTGACAAAAGGGGAGAGAAAGTGACAACTTTGTACTTTGTAAGAATTTTTTACTCACCTATATTTTATGAATATGAAGATGTGGATATCAGATAATGGAGGTGGTAAACACCTTGGAGGCGTGAAAAAGAAAAGTGATAAAAGATAAAAGTAATGGGAGTTTAGCTTTACATGGTCGTAATATTTTCTTGTCACTGAGTTAAAAGTAAGGGGAGTTAATATTTACATGGACACAATATTTGATTGTCATAAAGGGATGGAATTCCTTAAAAAAACATTACTTTATCTAGTAGTGTAGTGTTAGGGCACTCTATTTTGAGAAAGGATATGTTTTGATAAAAGATTAAAAACTGGATTTATTTCCATTTTTTTTGAAAAAGTATGAGTGTTTGAAAAATGGTGAGGTGAAAAAGTTATTTATGAAAGGTTTTAAACAAATCCAAATTAGGAGATAAAAAATGCTTTGTGATGTTTTAACATGTTTTGTATTTTATTCCTAATAATCTATCTGAAAAATAATTTTTTTATTGTCAATCAGGAGTAAGTAATTAAAGTTAGAACCTAGACACAAAATGTGAGAAAGTTATTTTCAGACATAATGTATTAGATAAAGGATCACCAGATGATATATTTTTTAGAAATATTATTACTAACATTATTTTTAATATTTTTGATTAGATTCATGATCAGTCTCAGATTCATCAGTATGAAGTTCAAGATTCATCAGACACCGTGGTTGTTCGAAAGTAAAAAGTTGATGAGAGAATATTTCACAATGTTGATGAAGAGGTTGAATAAATATAGTGATTTTAGAAGTTAGAAAGTTTATAAAATTTCTAACCTAAAGTCAGAAAATTATTTTATGATCTTGAAGTTCTCATAAATCATGAAACTCTCCTAATAAACGATTTTGAATAAATAGAGGAATTGAAAGTATTTTATCGATTCCAGAGATCAAGAATTTTTTTACATCAGATCTATAAATGCTGGACACATAAGTTGTCAGAAGTCTGAATGTGTAAAGAAAATGATGTTTGAAGAATTTTAGAGGTACTGTGTGGAGTCACCATCAGACCAGGAATATGAATTGATTCGTCAAATTGATTCCTCAAACTGATGCATCAGATAACCAGTGACATTGATGAGTCATCCGCCGATAAGTTTATCATAATGAGCAAGAATTTGAAGATGTGAGAAGTTCTGAGTTTCCATAGGTATTTGTATTCTTTAGAAGTTGATTTTTTGTAAAGCTTTTTCAATTATCTTGAAACTTTGAAGTAAAAAATGAAAAATTATTGTTTTTTTATATTTTTTCAATATTAAAGGATACATATTCCAAGATAATGAATATATTATGCATCAGACGATATTTTTATAATAAATTTCATCGAATGTAGTTTTTGTAATAATGTCCATCAAACTAAATTTGAGGTAGGAAAATCTATCAAAGTCACAACATGAAATATAATAAGACAAACCAAATAAAATTGAATAAAATTTAGTAAGTTTGAGAAGGATTATTTTAGAGAAGATTTTAGAAGATTCAAAAATATTTTAGAAGAATTAACAAGAGTTGAAGTGGTTCAAGTCTAAATTCAAATGTGAGTTTTTTTTCATATTATTGTAATTTGAGTGAGTGCGATTTTTTTTTCATTTTCCATTATTTTCTATTATGGTATTACTATAAATAGAATCACATTAAATTCTTACTTTGAAACCTTTTCACATGTGCAAAAGGCAGAGCACTACAAAGGTCAAATCATAGTTACTTTCTGGATAGAGATCACTTAAGAAGATTGGACTACTAATAATTTTATTTACTGGACTAAAAAGATCAGGCTGGGGATGTTCGGTCTGAGAAATTGAGAAGAGTTTGATAAGTGAATAATGATAATTGTTTCATCATACAGAGTCCATCAGATTGAGGTAATTAGACCTAGAGACATTATATTGAGGTTTCAGACAGAGTTTTGTGGATGAAAATTTTTTGTGATCATTTTTCTTTTTTAGCTAAAATTGTTTGCAAAAAAACATTGTAAACTAATAGTAGTTAGTATAATAATTAATATTTGGATATAGATCATATCTAAAGGTATTTGGAAAAATTTGTTTTCAACTCTTCATAATAGAGAATTTCTATAGACCCACGATAGTGGTTATGTCAAGGATATAGATTCTCACAATGAGGCTGAACCTTATATATATCATGTAATTTACTTGACTTCCTACTTATTCATGCCTGAATATTTACTAACAGATGATTAGGTAATGAACTTTAACAGGTTTCATGGGTTAATTTTATAAAATTCTTGAAACTTCCAAAAAGTCAACAACTAATTCAACCCCCCTCTTAGTTGTTATTCAGTCCTTTGGAAGCTCAAAAAATATTAGGATGACTTAGAGTAGGTATAAAAGTTATGCAGTTAACCATAAAAAAGATCCCTATTTGAGGTAGGTTATCAGGTTTTTCTTAAATAATATCCATGGAAAAATGTTATGAAGTTTTGTAAAAAGGTAAATTTAAGTCTATGATTCATTAGGCTATAAGAAATCATAGAGAAGGTTAGTTCACTTTCCAACTATTAGGATTTTTGTCCGATTTTATCTCAGGAACATTATGTGTTTTATGTTTCATTATTAAATATTTTTTTTCCAAATACATCTCATGTTTTGAGTAACAAATTAGGTGATTCACCATGTTCTATTTTTGTGAAAAAAATATATTATTGAAAAAACGACATGGGAATCTAAAAATATTATGAAGGAAAAATATCACCACTTGTTTAAAAAGTGAATAAAATTGAAAAGACTTAATTTCCAAAAGGGGGGATAATGTAAAAACCTAGGTATTATATATAAATAATTAATTTAATTTCTTATAGATATCCATGAATTATTTTTATTGAGTTATATTCACTATAAGAAAATTGTTTAATTCTAACTTAATTGAGTTTCATGCATTATACAGTCTTATTCAAAGTTTAATTTCAAAATTTTAGATTTTTATTTTTAGAAATTAACTTCATTTTTGGTATCATCAACAAAAAATTATATTAGATTTATTTGTGGACAATTTTTTGAAAATATTTATTTTTAAAGTAATAATGAATGATACTAATTTTTTTTAAAACTGGCATTTCTTTTCATAAAATAAAGTAATATAAAATTATAATTATGTATTTAATTTTATATTAAATTAAAATAAATCTCATTTAATTATAAATGATCTAATTAATTATATAAGAATTAAAATTATAATTGATTTTGAAATAAGTTCATTTTGGGATTAAAACTCATTTTTCTAAAAATAGTTTTATATTGAATTTTACAAATTTATATTAAAATTGATTTATGATACTTATAGAAATTTAATCGTTAAAAATTTATCGCATATCTGGAATCATGAGTTTTAAATTTTTTAAATAGACCACTTTTATTTTTGTCATTATAAATAGTAACCATAGTAAATATTTGTCACCTTCGTAAAGGTAAAATGGGTAAAACATGGTTAAAACTATGAGATAAAGCCTAAAAGTCCCCATAAAACCTGTATTTATTTTATTTTATAAGTTTTATCCAACCATTATCATACAAGGTTTAAAAATGTTGTAATTTATAAACACATTTTTTTGATAATGGCCGTAATAATATTTTAAGTAAAGAAAAAAAAAACAAAACGACACTCTTTTTATTTTAAGATCTCTGATATTTTTTCATATATATAAGATGAGTTAATATATAGTTAGAAATGGTTATTTAAAATTTTAATGATTTATTTTTATCATGGTAATTCATTATTAATTTTTAGATATGGAATAATTACCTTAAATACTTATGTAACTCTAACATGATGGTTGTTCAGGTAATAGAAAACTCATGTAAATGATTTTAAGAATTATAAAAAGTAATAAAATTTGGATTTATTATTATGTTACATGATTTTTTTAGATAAATATAACATATTAGTGGTGTTTTAAAATCTTATATTCTAATTCCATTAGTATATTGATGGCATTAAATTCAAACTTTGTGAATAGTATCAAAAATGACTTTAATCGTATATTAGGATAAATAATATTTTATTTAATGATTTAAAATTCATAAAAATATTACATTTAGATAGTTTAATGGGATGTGATTGATAATATTAACCATTTTACACTTATGAGTCACTTTTCCTTTTATAGTAACTTTATTGATTCTTATAGAGTAAAAAACCTTGATATCATGGTAATCATTAAAAAGGTTATCCTAGGGTTAAATCTGAGATATAAGGGTGAACAAATTACCTAAAATTTTCTGAATGTTATTTTATGAGATTATTTTTACTCATCCTCATCCAAGATTTTAAATAAATTAATTTGGTTTCACTTTAACATGAAATTTAATTTATGTTAATTTAATACTTTAGGTATTTCCATGGGTATCCCTTGTGATGTATTAGGACCAATCCATTGACAAGTGACCTGGAATGTGGGCACACATGGCCTCAAGAATGCCTCCATGTATGTTAGAGGTTACATACTAATAGTGAGGGTCTGTAATGCTATAGTGGGGAGACCATACCCTCTTTGATCAGAGTACCATCACAATGGTATAATAAATGACTAAACAAGTCAAACATAATTAATTAGGAACAGAGGAATGTAAATCATCTAGATATAATAAATATATAGTCATACACCATAAGCAAACCAATATACTATAACATATAAAAAATGGTTTCATGTCATGATGCTATACAAAATGGGGTATATAAGGGAAAACATAGAATCATATCTATACAAGACTGCTATAAAAAATGAAAAAAATGATTAAATCCATATTCAATAGCATTGTAAGTACTATATAAATTCTACTCCAATACTCCATCAAAGTATAGAAAACCAGACATCCATATATGGGATCTTCCCTTTTTTCCTTACTTGTACCCATGCTGTCTGTCCAGGCACCAAACAACATACCAAAAAGGGTGTGAGTAAAACTCTATAGGCCACCACTAATGGTGTCTATCACAATCCAGTCTATGAATATATAATGAGGTTGTTTGAAAGTAATAAGTTATAAAATTAGATAATAAACTAAATAAAACCCATGTTAGTTAGAGCTCTACACAATACATCTGTATGATGCTACATACTTTGGACTAATCCAAAATGTCACTGAACACTTATTATTCTACAAAAAAATAACATCATGAGAACTAGCTCAGTCCACTACTCACATACTCTATACTACAAAAAGTAGGTTTCTATAATAGGATGATTCCATTTTTCCCCACCTATATCCAAGAAGTATATTCTATAATGAGGCATTTTTTGGGTAATGAATTACAGAAGCAGTTTCCTAACTAAATAAAACCCCTTTCAACATAGGTTCTACAAAGAACACCCTTATGATGCTACTTGCTTCATACTGATATGGAATATCTATGAACACATATTATTTTACAAACAATAATGCGTGTTATTTTCATTAATTTGGAATCATCAATATGAAATTCCATGTCCCTTGATTACAAATAAGAAAAGTGGATCACCATTCCCATTAATTATAATTATACAGAATGGAACATCATTTATATTAATTATAAATAATCAAAAAGGAACATCATGTATAGTAATTATAATTAGAAAATATATAATGTCATGTTTATTAATTATAAATAACAATAAGTAACATCTTATCTAATAATTCCAAATAAACAATATGGAATGTCATGTCCATTAATTATAAATAATAATAAGAAACATCATATCCAAAACTGATGGTAAGCAGATGTAATCACATCCATGTAAAATTACATTCAAGGCTAAATAATAACACTCTTTCCATTATTCAATTCATTACATCTCCTAATAAATAACTAATAATTTATATGAATGGGATAAGGTGTATGATCCATGGCATTAAATCATTTCATTAACACACTTTATAACATTTACTAGTCAACGCTAAGCCAAACACTCTTTAGTAGTGTTTTGGTCATGTGGAAAAATAACACATTAAGGAATATAATCAAACACACCCAATGGGTGGTTCAGGTTGATATTATCAGCCTCTAACCAGGTATAGGGATGTCATAGAATCTCTATATTAAGGTTTTAATAAGTAATGTAAGGGTTTAAGAATTTTAAGAGCAACAACTAGAAGGTTTAGCATGCTTTACAACAATGAAATATTATAAACACCCAATTTTTTAGTGAAAATTACGATACCACCTACATTATATTGGAAGTAGAATCCTTGTCTATTATTATCCTCTAATACAAGATAGAATGGTAGATATCAGAGAAATAGATAAACACCATGAAAATTGGGCATATTAGTTCAAACGAATTAAGAATTTGATAAGGTAAGGTAAATGAATAAAGGGAGAAAGATGAATTGTAGTATCACTAAGGGGGATCCAACAAGACAAACAACACTTGAATCTGATGCTAAAAAAATGAGTTATCTTAAAGACAAGATTGAGGTAGGAATGGAGCTCTCCATCGCTGATGCTATGTGTAAGACATGAGGAAGGAGAAGGAAGAAATAAGGTTAAAATACCATAGGGAAAAATGTAATTTATACCCTTTTTTTAATAGGACATAAGGCATTTATAGTGAAAATAGGGAATTTATGCTGTAAATTACCCTTTTACGGGGTCTTCTTAAGATGATTTATGTCGTAAATTGGCAATTTATGGCGTAAATAGTCAACTTACTCCACAAATTAATCCTGGAGACAGAATCCAAATCTACTGCTGATTTTTATACTTCCTTAAAATCTTCCCTAATATTAAAAAAATAACCATTTACTAAGGTCAAAACTAATCATAATGAAGGCTAAACCAAAGAAGAACGTACATGAAAATATAGAATCTTACATCCTTCCTTCACTAAAAAAATGGATCCTTCTATCCTCTATTTCTCACACATTTTGAGCACTCTACATAATCCATGAAATACCCAAATAATTTAATAAAATACCTCCCCACATCTTAGAGTTCATGGTCTCACCAAAATTCCAAACCTAGAAGGCAGAATGTGTCATCCAAAGATGTTATCCAAGGATAAGGAATAAATCATAACCAACTTATTTTAAGTTTATTACTTATTCTATATCTTTAAAATATTATTTAAATATGATGAAATAATAACATTAGTATCTTCCATATACTAAAATATTATTATGATTATGTTACAACCCTTTTTCATCGCATTTTCCATCATATGAGAAATGAAACATCGCTCGTGCGTACGTGTGGATTACCACCTTCATGAAGCAATCAATTTGATTTATCATTACCACTACATAAGGATAGTTATTATAATGTATTTAATTAATATATATTATATTAATTACATATTTATAATTCTATAAAGGTAATATATCATCTATTATCTTAACTTTCTATCAATTGAAAAATGATAACATCATCCATGAGTACTCTGGACTGTCACATCCACAAAGTGACGTGATTATTTTTTCATGTATACCTTCATGGATGGCTATAAAATTTAATTTAATGTATAAAAATGATTATAATGTCATGATTAAGATTTTTCAGATGATGAAACAATGATCCCTCTGACCATAGTCAACCTACCCCAACCATTTCTGAATTATTAGCCAAATGTTCTCAAACATCCAATGCATACTTAATCAATTATGTAATTAATCATAACATGTATATAAGTGAAATAAAATGAATAATAAACATGAAAATTTTATTAAAAAGTTAATAATTAACATAAATTTAATGTTTAAGAATATAAAGATCATACGTGATAAGTCATACTCGAGGTAAGGGGCACTTTTTCTTAAAACCTCATTTTAAATGTTTTAAAGATTTATATTATAAATATTTTTCCTCCATATAAATATTCTAAAATCCTTTTTATGGATGTTTTTATATTGAAATAAATAAATTATAATTGATATTTTACGCCTCCCTATAATTTCTTTCAAAGGTTTTCAAAATGAATATTTTTACATATTTTATACGGAATAGTTTTACTTTATTTACAAAAAGGAAAAGGAATGTTATATTTTAATGTATAAGAAATTAATGGATTAGACTACCATTTAAAACATTATTTAATATTTGGATTAATAAAAAATATTACACGTTTTATTCTAAAAAACCCTACTACCCTTTGTTCTGGGTATTTATGTTTACAAAATTGGGTTTTAAAGGAAATATATATATTAATATCTGAAAATTATTTTATTATGGGTTCAAAAGTATATTTTTAGGAGTTAAATGTTGTAAATGTTAAATTTTATGTTTTTCATTTATGTTATAGTCCGTGTAAATTTTTTATGATAAGGGATGAACCTGATATTTCTCTCCAATTCATTGGGTAATGATTATGTTCTCTAGAGAATTATATTCGAAATAACTGAGTATATTATTACATTTATACGAGTTATTGTAAGGGTTCGTGGAAGATTAGTTTTCAATGAATCCACATGAATTTTATATGCTTTCTAATGATATTTTTATGGAAATATTTTCATTTCATAAGGTAAGATAATGATATATTGTTTAAAGGAATGATTATTCAACTTAAGGGTAAAAAGGTATGATTTTAAGAAAAGTTTTTCTAGTTTCTAATGTTTTTCTATGAATCCCTCATGATTATAATTTTTCCATTATGATTTCTTATAGTGTTTTATGAAATAATTTGTATAGAAATATTATTTCATGTATATGTAAGAAATTATTCAAGATCAAAGTTTATTATGTAAAAGGAAAAATCTCTTATATAATATCATGGTTTTGAAATAGACTAACATGTTTCTTTTTATAATTTTGTATGTACTTTATTGAGATTTTTATGCTCATGACATATTTTCAAATGTTTTTTATAGGGTTTAAGGATGAGTAGGAACAAGGATGGAGTTAAGTTGAAAATCATGAAGATTTATCATGAAAAGAAATCATGTTTAATTTTAAAATTATTGTACATACTTAATGAATGTGTTAAATTTTGTAATTTATGGGTTTATTATATAGGAGTTATGATCTAATTCTCTAAATCCCTAAACCGTAAATATCCTTAAAATGTAAAAAATTAATTCTTTACTTAAAACTTAATATTATATAATTTTTTATGGTTGATTCCTTGTATTATTTATATCCATATTGTATATATTTTTTTACCATATTTATAATTCCATAAAACATTCCATTAATATATATAACAAATATTATTCTTAATAATGAAAGAAAATCCCACCTTATACATAGAAGATTAAAAAATAAAAAAATTATGGCAGTATCATAATAAAATTTCTATGATTCTAATAATATTCCAATTGGTAAACTAAAATCATAAGTGTAGACCCCACTGTAGAAATCATTAATTCATTACTGATATGAATATTTACTTAAATATTTTCAATTCACTCATATCTTTGAGTGTTATTTATTAGAACAAAATTTTAATGAACATTTAGTATCAAATGACCATGAGTTAGAGTTAGGTAAATTAATCTCTATAAAATTCACATTTAGACGTTCAAAATTATTCTATTTGAGAATACCTACCACCCATAGATTCTGATATTGAACTGTTCCATAGGTCCTACCTATATGTGGTTTCAAAATAATTGATATGATGTATTCCATAATCTACAACAAAGACATGTTGATTAGTAAGTATCATGTTTTATATCTTTTCATTAAGTAATTTTAATGAAATTACACCCACTAAAAATTATGACCACATATATCATAACCATTTAGTAATCCAAGATCTATATTTCCTTAAGTTTTGTTTCTACTATAGAGTTCCTCTTAAAGGTGGGATATTTAGGTATACTAACTTTCAAATAATGACAATTATAATTCATGTAAAATTGATTTGATAAAACTTTACCCAAATATATTATATTTTTATAAACTCAAAATTATTCATATGGTATCATAACATTTAGGGTTTCCCAACTAAGTGTCACTGAAAGTTCATAACGGGATTTGGTTGCCAAAATTTTAGTAATAGTCATTTCTACCATGCTTAACACAGGATAATCCATGGGAACTCAATTATAGAATGAACCTAATTAGTTATATAATTGAGGTCTTGAATTTTATTATTTTGGAAAGAATATTACACATAGTATCTGATGGGATTTACTTTTAAATTCTCACAAATTTAATATTAATTATATTAATATTAAATCCATTACTATTACGTCATATGGAATCTTTATTTTCTCATGTTTTTTTCCATTATGTATGAATTCTTCTAGAAATTTAGTTTTGGAATCCCTATTCTATCGAAAAAAGTAATACATTCACCCCATATTAATGTATAATTTTTACACATCTTATAGTTTATGTTACTAACCCAAAAATAAAATAATAATATATTTTCACATATCCAAATGAATCTCATGCATAAGGTACATTATCTTTTCATGAACAATATTATAATTATATGATATTGATAATCATTATATAATTAATCCTGGAGTGATGTATAGTCAATCCTCACCTTTCCAAAACAAGTAATATGCCTCTAGGATAGAGGGAAGTCTGACCCAAAGTCCCTCTCCTCAGGGAGACTTTACTCAAGGGAATATCCAATTCATCATAACTATAAAACCTAATATGTATAAACTATATAATAACTAATTTCAATCCAATAAATTTAATTAAAAATTGGAATCAAGGTAGATGAAAAATAAATCTTTTGTAATCAAAGCTATCATGTAATGAAAGGATTGATAATCTAATAGAAATACTTTATCACAGAAAATAAGAATACTCAATATTCATATTTAATAAAAAGTTTATAAACATGAATATTCTAAAAGAAAAAAAATTATTTATTTATTTTCCTAAGCATTAGATACAAATATAATCTTTCTATATTTAACTTAGTAAAAAATTTTCATTTTATAAAGCCTAAAATTTATCATTTATAAACAATTTATAAACTATAAGTATAAGATATCAGAATATTAAATTTCAAACATTTTTTCCTATGTTGTATTTGATGATTGATGATAGAGATTATAAATCCTAATATATAGTTGATATCAATTCCTATAATAGATAATATCATAATACTCTAGTTTTATTTGATTATATTGCAGATATATTCAATACTATCAGATGATCTATTTTTGAGAAATTTGGGATTTAATTATTTCTTATGATATAAAATATCGTAGCTTACAACATATTTCAAATACATGGGTTTTCTATACATCAAACCTTGGGATATAAATCTACTGTATGCTATGATAAATCCAAACATCAGAAAAACCAATATATTGTACATTATAAATATGAGATTTAACACATTACGATAGGTATGTTATTTGAAAAACTAAATTAAAAAACATGTTGTTATATTAATGATCAAGGATTTGATACTACTAATGGTTTTAAGGAGATAATACTATGATTATTAGAAATGGAATAAAACCCATATAATTGTCTATCTATCATTAAATAATTCAATATGTATATGAAGAATAAAAAGTGTAGGTGTACCTTAAATTCCATATGCTCTATATAGATTTTTTGTATGAGTACATGTAATGTTACGACCCGACTAACCACTAAACTGGTATCCAAAATGGCTTCACATGTCCTTAAGTTCATATTCCCATACAAGAAGAGGCTTACAACTAAAAATTAGGTTCTAAGAGGTGATAGATAATAGAATACACCCTCATGTCAGAGTAGCACACCAGTTTATTAGATAGTAAACAACCGACAATAATAGATGAAAAATAAATAAATAGTAAAGTAGTGAAAAAATGTAATATCAACTAAAAATAGAATATGGTCAATTCTAGTTTATACAAAGCATGAATAAAAATAATGGTACATTATCTAAAATAGTAAACATAAAGATTGCTTTAAAATTCATTAAAATGATGGACTCAAATAAGGAAAAGAACTAAAAATCTCAAAGGTGATCTTCCATAAAAATCTTGATCTCCCACTCAGTCCTATGCTCCCAAATTCTCCGGTACAAGAAAAATAACACAATTAAAGGTCCATATCCCTGTAAACAATAAGGTCTACTCAGGTACCAATGGTATCTGAGCGGGGTGGGAGATAACGTCTCAGTAGGTCAACACCCAGGGTGTGTAGCCCAACCCAATTTGGTAAATATAGTAAGAAGGTAGCATGTAGATAAATAGTTAATCAATAAATGAAAGTAAAGATGTCCACGGAATCTAAACTGCTAAACCATTAATAGTGAAATATCCCCTTAAGTACCCCTTCATAATATGGTCAAGTTCTTATAATAAGGTAGCTATAAATAATACACAAATTAAAAACACAATCTTCGCGTTCATCCGAACATGTTATACCACGATGACCTTGTCATATACTCTACATTCAATATCAATTAAGACCTTTACATTCAACTAGAAGTGTCATAGAATTCACGACCAAGATGTATAATTACACATGTAATAATTTACCATGGCTAAGACATATAATCGAACATATCCAATTCCTCTTGGTCGTGACATATGTGAAAGAGTCATACCAAAAAGGGTTGGATCCAAGGTTTCAAAGACCAAGGCACCCTCATTGAGTCCTAGGATCATCTCAATGGAAAATTTGTTAGGCACCGGTTGGATTCTTAGGATCATGTCATACCATACATGTCCTATGTGAGTCCAAGAAAGCTGGATCCAAGGGTTAGCAAGGACGAAGGAATCCCATGTAATCAAGACCCATGGGGCATACTGAACCCCAGGCATCCACTGCTACGTTCAAGATCCATAGAGAGACATCCATGGAATATATACAATCATTTATCCATTTATATCATTTAAAATTCAACATTATATGAGTCTACCCAATCATATATAACCAAATTCATTCAAAACCATACAATGAGTATACCCACTCATTTATCATCATTCGTATTAAATTATGTTCAATGAGTATACCCACTCATATAACTATTCACATTTTAACATGCCACATGGGTATACCCACCCATTTATGACCAATTTCATTTATTTATAACACATGGGTATACCCACCCATTCATCTAAATTCACATTTTCTAAATTACTATTTAAGAAATTCAATTTCATATAATCCATTTAGTCAAGGGAATTACATTCCAAGTAAGGAAACCACCCATACCTCTAAATCCAATCCCATTCAACATAAATAAGGATTCCTACATATAATAAAGTAAGAGAACACACACCTTGGGTGATTCAAAAAAGGCATAAAAATTCAAATGGAAAAGAAAAAGATGGAACATAGAAGGTGCAATGGTTCCATAAACATTCATAAGGGAAAAACTCCATTTCCAAATTCCATTAGAGTTCATGTCCTAAACATTCCATATTTTACACTATGTCATATAGAATAGGGTAAATCACAAGCACTCATCCAAAAAAGTATTAAAAACTAACCAATACTTTTTATCTTAGGAGATAGCGCACCTCCATTGCAGGGGTTTTATTATAAAATCATGGCTTTGTTTCTCAAACAAATCATTTATCATAATTAAGAAGTTAATTCCATAATTATAGTTAAATTTACCAACGAAGCACCATAATTTAACTTATTTAAAGAATCACTTAAACATTTTTAAAATTTAAAGGGTCAAGGATAGGGATCCTACCTCAAGAAGCAGACCAAACCGAACTACTTTGGTATTCAATGCCTTTAATGAAGGCCACTCCACACTTGAATGCACATACACTCCTATATAGATTTACATACCCCTTAACCCTATGTGTGTGAAAGTCTTTGAGATTCCACCAAACAATCTAATTAACCTAGAGGGAACCAAAAATACCCAAGGGACCCTAAAAAAAGGTGAAACCAAAAAATTGGTGAAAATATTTACCTCAGATGATGAAGATAAGATGAATCAAACCAATTCACTTTGCCTTCAGTGAAGGATGACAGAACTCACATGAATGGGTCCCAAGAGATCCAAAAGATACCCTAAAATAGAAAGAAAACTAAAAATCAGAACAACACAACCCCTAGGGTTTTGGAAAAATGAATCAGGGTGATGGGGAGACAAAAAATCAACCAAATAAGGAAGGAGGGAGGAGATAGAAGCCTTACCTTGAAACCTTGACCCAGAATCCTGAGAGAAACAATAGGAAATAGTGATTAGATAGGGATATGGAAGGGGGTGCATTGAAAAACCAAGTGGAACCCCCAGGGGGTACATCACAAATTGAATGGGGGAGGGGAGAGATAGGTTTAAGTTTTCTTTTATTTTAATTTTAATTAAAAAAATCAATTCATAAAACATGTCATCATGAACGGTTTGGTCTTCACAATTTGGTAAATTTTGTGCGCTCTACTAGACACATGGGGTACCTCGCATGGGCTAGCCACACAGTTTGGAAACCATGCACCAACTGTGTGGTGAATAGTGTTGAGCTAATTCCCAATTTCCACTAACCATGATGGATATTACCACAGTTTGGTAAAATGTGCATAGCCCATATGAAAAACTCTTTCCTCCTTCCTAAGGATACATATTTCCCAACTCTAGGATATATGATTTCAGACAACCTATGTACCCTCTATATTTCTTTAAAAATCTTATTTCCCCAGTCTGGAACTACCAAAACTTATTGGGACACCCAAGAAAATTCTTGGGCCTCCACTCAAGTCCAAAAATATCATATTGGAGTGTTAAAACTCTCTGAATTACATTCTGAATCCCAGTTTTAAAAATGGCCCACCCAGTAATTTCCAAAACTCAAATTCCCTTAAAAAACACTAAGTCCAAAGAAACAAGATTCAATAATCTCTCCACCTTAAAAATTTTTCACCGAGAATCCTTGGTCAAATAATGAAAACATAACCTGACCTACTAGTTTAGTGAAGTCTTATTCAAATGGTCACATTTCATTTCTAAACGCCAAACACAGCTTAAGGAATTTCACAAGCCTAAGGCATTTAACCATCAAAACTCGATCCAAAGGTCAATTTCTAACCGAAATGTTAAAGAAGAACTTTTCCAATAAACATTAACTAGATAGGTGATCTCATCATCATCTCTTTAAACAACATCCCATTAGTGCTCTCTACTAAGGGACTTAGCATTTAATGTCCATTTACAAACCACTTCTCCTCCACTATTGAAATTTCCTTAGTGGGTGCATCCTAAGCATTCTAGCGATGCTTCTAACATGATTTATTTAATTGGGTGAACCTGATTACATCTTATGTCATATTAGAGACCTTACTAACAGGGAAAGGTCGAATCTCATTTGACCAAAAAAATCAGTCATGCATTATTTCCTCGAAATACATCTCCAACTATAAACCAAACTTTTCTAAAAATGGAAACATGCTCTTAGAACGGTTTCATCACCAACCAAACACATTGAACAAGAAGGATAAAATGTTGAGATACTCTGATAAAATTATCTCACAGCTTCCTAACATAAACGGTTAGTGCATTTCAAATCGAACCACAATTCCTTTTCCCAAGGCATCCGACAATTAACACAAGCACATACATCTAACCCCTTACCTGAATTCCACTAACATTCCCATATCAAGATATCACTAAGAAATTTAAAATTGTCAGGCCTCAACATGAATAAAGGTGTAACTCATATCTAGACCATAGGAATTGATTACCCTTTTAAACAAACCTCTGAGCCCAACTACTAGTCCATGGTAACCTCAGATTAATTGAACTAGAGTCTATGGAACTAAGACAAGGTTGTACATACCCTGAATTATAAGTGAGATGTTGGTACAAATCCAAACATCCACATAAGAACATTGAATAATCCTATAGAGGTATCTGCCTGTAGATCACGTTAATGGAACATTGGGTGTCCAAGAGTTTGTACAAGGAATTCTTACATAGGAACCCAAGTATCACTCTAAACTAACCAAGCCTCCAAAGAACCACACATCTAGCGTGAAATGCTAACAAGGCACCCAAACCACCCCAACGTCCTTTTAAACCATTAGCGCGGTGTAAAACCGATGCTATCTTAGTGTATAAAGGATGATTTAGAGATAGGGTACGTGATTGTAACTTTAGAAAGAGTACACTAAGAGGATATTATATAAAAATTGTCAAACCACCATTGGTAGACTTCTTTAGAAGAATCTCAGATTCACCTATCGATGCATCATCAACCAAACCACGATTCCTACACCACCCGAGGCATTCGTGATATTTCAAAATGTATCACCAAAACCATTCCAAGACTAATATAATTTTTAATGGGTTGCGCAGGGAGCCAACCTCACCAATGTCATGTTGTCGAGCAAGCACTGGAACAAAACAAAAATTGCAATCCTCAAAGGCATTCGAAAATAGAAGTAACCATTTCAATGGTATTTTTTAACTATGTTCCTTCTACCTAAAAGAATACATTTAATAGAATTGATATAATTTTCCCCACCTTAGGAGTGTTTTAATTATCAAAATAATGGATAGAAAGACTAGGTTCCCACAAGAACACTAGTTTGAACACCTCAAACACGCATATGACGTTCCAAAAATCATGATCACCACGTCAAATAATTTGGCATAGAAGATAAAATAAAGCCAAATGGAGTGTCAAAACACCCAAGTCCCAGATATTTTTCCGAATGGTGGGATGAACTTGTTTCTGTAATTCCTAGGTCACTCAACTCTAGAGTTGACCTGGGAACGTACTCTTTAGCATGAAGCTCAACAAGACAACCGAACACAACTGACTCATTTTGTCATTTTTTACTTGATGGGAACCATGTATACAGACATATACTACCCTAAGTATATAAGAACAATGACACATCATAAGTACTATCCATAGGATTTATCATCTATATAATAAAGTATTAGATGGATCACACAGAAACTAGATCTAATTCACATCATCTCATACAACCATTAACTCAGATGATAGCGTATTGAGTCATCCAAACATGAATAAAAAACAGGATCACATGACCTTCTATGCAGCTAATCACACTCAAGGAATGTCTAACCTATTGAAACAATCAATTCTCAATGCTCATTCCTATGTCAGGGGTCAAGATGAAACAACCATCCACCTGAACAAGGGTTTCTTTTAAAATAACTAAAATTCATACTAGGGAAAATGAAACCTGAGAAGCACCAAGAGATGGAAATATCATAGTACTGGAAATGAATTTCACACTATGAGGGTGATACCTACCACATGCTATCCCCTTACGATGTATAAGTGTTTCACATAAATATATTCCACTAGGCTCAAGAGCCTCTTTCATTTAATCCATTTCTAAAAAGAATCATCCTACATATAAATGATCATGTCTCTGTTCTAAGGAATAGAACTAAAAACATTTCAACTAACCTACACAAGGGTATAAACAAAGGAAACCACTATAGGTTCCATTTTAAAGTTATTTCATTAATTCACTCCAACCTTTAAATATTTGAAGGATTTTTTTAAAACAAAACCTCAAGTACCATTTAATAAAATGAGGCACTTGGTATAAAATTTTTCCAACATATCAACATAAAATTAGGAAAGTCTCATCAACTTACTTTTTAAACATTTAACATTCATTGAAATTCCATCATAATTAAGAAATTTACCATATAAATTACTTTTAACTGGTAAGGTGACCTATGGTGGTCCCATCAAACAAACTTGGGATCTTCAAAAATCAACCCAATATATTTGTTTAACCATAGAAAGAAAAAACACCATAACATCTCATCTCATAAAAGCATGACCAAACTGAACTACTTGGGTCCTGTAGATAATTTTAAAATTTAACCAATCCATTTAAGTTTTAAAAATAATATCTTTCACATTACACCAGTTCAAAATGCATCATGTCTTTATGTTTAATATGGTTTCCCATTTCCCAATTATTAAAGTGCCCAAACACTTATTAAATTGAAAATTAGACCCCATTGATCACAACTATTCTACTTTAACACTTTAACCTTATAAGCCTTTTAAAAGGGTTCAAATATATGGGTTACCTCCCAATTATTAGGTGACCATACACCTTACAACTGAAAAATGACTCCAGTCATAATCACAACCAATAAATTTTTAGCCCATACAACCATTTACATATCAAAACATATATAGCATGTTATCATAAGCAGTAACACAAAAATCATGATATAAAACAAAAGCACAAAATATCAAAAAAACATGATAAAAATAGAGGCAACATGAAATATAATCACCTAAACATATTATACAAGTCGGAATGTTGAAATCTACATAAATAGGTATAACTAAACATGATATAATACCCAATTACACAACCAAAATTGGTAGGCAACCAACTAATGCAACTACATGGAATGACATATGCATAGAATGTGAATATATAAGTTCCTAATATGATGTATGTAATGCTATATCATTTCCATACTAGGATAGGGAAATATTACCATAAATCCCACAAATCAATCAGCAGTGGAAAATACACCATTCACTCAAGGTGAAATCATATCAAATGTAATTACAAACAACATGAATAATAATCCCCCCCTATCCACTTGGTCATTTATAATACTTGGGGTGATCAATCCCAGACCTGATTATTTAACAAGTGATGAAACATTCATAACATTCAATATACCAAGAAAAAGTAGTAATACAGAGGAAAAATAGGCTTTGATACCACTTTGTATCATCTCGACATGAATGACCACTAAACTAGTAGTTAGACAGGTCATGAAATGTCCTCAAGCATGTCTCCCTATATGGTAGAGGATGCTGACAAGTAGGTAAGGTCTAAGAGGTGATAGCATGGAGACAATACACTCATGTCATAGTAGCATGAAAGTTTATATAATAGTAAATAGAAAGAAATAATAGATTTAGTATAAAGAAAAAATAAATTATCGGAAAACAAATGTAATATCTACTAAAAATAGAATATAGACAATTATAGTTTAAACAAATCATGCCTAAAAGGTGATGGTACATTATCTAAAATATTAAAAATAAACAATTTTTTAAAATTTAGTACAATACATGACTCAAATAAATCAAAGAAATAAAATCTCCATGACGATCTTCCACAAGCATCTTGATCTCCCACTCAGTCCTATGCTCCTAACTCCTCGGGTACAAGAAAAATAACACAATTGAAGTTCCATATCCCTATAGACAAGAAGGTCTACTCAGGTACCAATGGTACTAGAGTAAGCTGCGGGACAACATATCAGTATTACAACACCCACAGTGTGTAGAACAAACCAATTTGTACAATATACTAATAAGGAAATCTGTAGATAAACAGTTAAGTAGTATCTGAAAGTAAATATGCCAATGGAATCTAAACTACTAAACCAGTAATACTGAAATAGACCCTCAGGGCTCCCTATACAAGATTTTAAAGCTCTTATAAGGTATCTACAAATAATGCACAAATAAACAACATAGCCTTACCATTCATCTCGACATCTATAACACCATGACATTGTCGTATACCCCACATCCCTTATAATCATGAACCTTCCATCCATCTAGAAGAGTCATAACATTCACGATCGAGTTATATAATTACACTTTTCACAATTTACCATGGCCAAGCCGTATAACCGAACATATCATATACCTCATGGTCATTCTATATGCCAAAGAGTCAAACCATGAAGGGTTGGATCCAAGGCGTCAAAGAACAAGACATCCTCGTAGAGTCCTAGGAGTATCTCAATTGAAACTCAGTTAGGCACTAGTTGGATTCTTAGGATCATGTCATACCAGACATGTCCTGTGTGATTCTGAGTAAGTAGGATCTAAGGGTTAGCAAGGACCAAGGAATAACCTAAAAATTAGGACCCAAGGGGAATACTCAACCCAAAGCATCCACTATAGTATTCAAGATCCATGGAATCTATAAAATCAATCATCTATTACATATCATTTAATGTTAAACACCATATGATTCTACATACTCATATATAACCAAATTCATTCAAATCCATACAATGAGTATACCCACTCATTTATCATCATTCACATTAAATTACATTCAATGATTATACCCACTCATATAACTATTCACATTTTAACATTCCACATGGGTATACCCACCCATTAATGACCAATTACATTTATTCATAACACATGGGTATACCCACCCATTCATCTAAATTCACGTTTTCTAAATAACCATTCAAGTAATTCAAGTTCATATAATCCATTAAGTCAATAGGAATCAAATGATAAGAAAGGAAACCATCCTCTAACTTTAAATCCAATTCTATTCAACATAAATTAGGATTCCTACATCTAGGAAAGCACAAGAAGACACAACTTTGGTGGTTCAAATTAGGCATAACAATTCAAGAAAAAAGGAACAAGATGGAACTTAGAATTTACAATGGTTCCATAAACATTTATAAGGGAAAAAATCCATTTCCAAATTCCATTAGAGTTCGTGTCCTAAAAAGTCCATATTTTACACTATTTCATATAGAATAGGGTAAACCCCAAGTACTCATCCAAAAAACTATTAAAAAACTAACCAAAACTTTTTATCTTAGAAGATAGTGCACCTAAGTTGCAGGGGTTTTATTATAAAATCATGGCTTTGTTTCTCAAACAAATCATTTACCATAATTAAGCAGTTCATTCCATAATTACAGTTAAATTTACCAAAGAAGTGCCACAATTTAACTTATTTAAATAATCACTTACACATTCTTAAAATTTAATTGGTAAAGGATAGTGATCATACCTCAAGAAGTTGACCAAAATGAACTACTTTGGCATTCAATGCCTTTGATAAAGATCACCCCACACTTGAATGCACATACACTCTTATATATATTTACATACCCCTTAATCCAATGTGTGTGAAAGTGTTTGAGATGCCACCAAACAATCTAATTAACATAGAGGGAACCAAAAATCACCAGGGGATCCAAAAAAAGTAGGTGAAACCAAAAAACGGGTGAAAATAATTACCTCAGATGGAGATGATAATCCGAATCGAACCAATCCACTTTGTCGTCAGTGGAGGATGTTAGAACTCGCATGAAGGGGTCTCAAGAGAGCCATAAGATACCCTAAAATCGAAAGAAAACCAAAAATCAGAACAACCCTACCCATAGGGTTTCGGAAAAATGGCCCAAGGTGATGGGGAGACCAAAAATCAACCAAATATGGAAAGAGGGAGGAGATAGAATCCTTACCTTGAAACCATGACCAAGAATCATGGGATAAATCATAGGAAATAGTGATTAGAGAGGGAGATGGAAGGGGGTGTGTTGCACTACCAAGTGGAACCCCCAGGGGTTACATCACCTATAATAGGGGGAGGGTAGAGATAGGTTGAAGTTTTCTTTTATTTTAATTCTAATTAAAACAATTCAATTCTTAAAATAGGTTATCATGAATGGATTGGTCTTCACAGTTTGGTAAAATATGTTCCCTCTACTGGACACATGGGGCACCTTGCGTGGGATAGCCACACAGTTTCGAAACCATGCACCAAATGTGTGGTGAATAGTTTTGAGCTACTTCCCAATTTCCACAAATCGTGATGTTTAGTACCACAATTTGGTAAACTATGCATAGCCCATATGATAGACTCTGTCCACCTTTTTAAGGATACACAGTTTCCTACTATGGGCTGCATGATTTTAAATAACCTGTGTACCCTCTATATGTCCATAATAACCTTATTTTCCCAGTATGGCTCTACCAAAACTTTTTGGGACAACCAAGAAAATTCTTGGACCACCACCCAAGTCCAAAAATATCACATTGGAGTGTCCAAACTCTCTGAATTATGTTTTGAATTCCAGTTTTAAAAACAACCCATCTAGTAATTTCCAAAACTCAAATTCCCTTGATAAAACACCCAATCCCAAGACACAAGATTCTACAATCTCCCCACCTTTTAATTT
Source organism: Viscum album (assembly GCA_963277665.1). Classification (NCBI taxonomy): domain Eukaryota; kingdom Viridiplantae; phylum Streptophyta; class Magnoliopsida; order Santalales; family Viscaceae; genus Viscum; species Viscum album. The sequence goes on along the minus strand of OY728132.1, from coordinate 748,030,698 downwards.
TTTTCCCCGAGAAGCCTTGGAGAAACAATGAAAACATAACCCGACCTACCAAGTTAGTGAATTCTTGTTCGAATGGTTAGGTTTCATTTCCAAACGACAAACACACCTTAAGAAATTTCACAAGCCTAAGGCATTTAACCATCAAAACTCGAGCCAAAGGTCAATTTCCAACCGAAACATCAAATAATCACTTTACCAATCCCTCTTAACAAGATATATTATCTCATCATCATATCATTAAAAAACATACCATTGGTGCTCTCCACTAAAGTTCTTAGCATTTAACAACCATTTCCAAACCACTTCTCCTCCACTGTTGGAATTTCCTAAGAGGGAACGTCCTAAGAATTATAGCGATGCTTCTCACATGATTTATTTAATTGGGTGAACCTGATTACATATGAGGTCATATTAGAGACCTCACTAAAAGGGAAAGGTCGAATCTCATTCGACCAAAAAAACTATTCATGCATGATTTTCTCAAAACACATCTCCAAATAGAAACAAAACTTGCCTAAAAATGGAAACGTGCTCTTAGAAAAGTTTCATCACCAACCAAACACATTGAACAAGAAGGATAAAATGTCGAGACACTCTGATAAAATTATCTCACAGCAACCCAACTTAAACGGTCAGTACATTGTAAACCGAACCACAATTCCTTTCCCCAAGGCATCTGACAATTAATACAAGCACATACATCTAAGTCCTTACCTGAATTCCACTATCATTCTTATATCAATCTCTCACTAGGAAATTTAAAACTATAAGGCATCAACCTAAATAAAGGCGTAACTCAGATCCAGACCATAGGAATTTGTTACCCTTTTAAACACACTTCTAATCCCAACTACTAGTCTAGGGTAACCTCATATTCATTGAACTAGAGTCTATGGAACTAATACATGGTAGTCCATACCCCAAATTATTAGTGAGATGTTGGTACCAAGACAAACATCCACATAAGAACATTGACTAATCCTATAGAGGTATCTGTATAGTGGTCACGTTAAGGTAATAGTGGGTGTCCAAGTGTCTGTCCAAGGAATTATTATAGAGGAACCCAAGCATCACTTAGAACTAACCAAGCCTCCAAAGAACCATGCATCCAGTGTGCAATGCTAACAAGGCACACAAGCCAGCACAACGTCTTTTTAAACCTTTAGTGTAGTGTAATACTAATGCCATATTAGTGTATAAAGGATGATTTCGAGATAGGGGACACGATCATCTCTTTAGAAAGAGTACAATAAGAGGATATTATAGAGAAATTTTCAAACCACCATTGGTCGACTTATTTAGAAGAAGCTCAGATTCACCTATCGATGCATCATCAACCAGACCACAATGCTTACACCAACCAAGGAATTCGTGATCCTTCAAAATTTACCACAAAAATCCATCCAAGACTAACAATGTTTTTAAAGGGTTTCACATGTATCCAACCTCACCAATGTCATATTGCTGAGAAAGCACCAACAACAAACAAAAATTCCAATCCTCAAAGGCATTTGAAAACAGAAGTAACCATTTCTATTGTATTCATTAACTATGCTACTTATAATTGAAAGAAAAGATTTAATAAAATTTATTTAATTTTACCCACCTTAGAAGTGTTTTAGTCATCAAATTAAGGGATATAAAGATTATGTGCTCACAAGAACACTAGTTTGAACACCTTAAACACACATGTGACGTTCTAAAAATCATGATCACCACATCAAATCATTTGGCATGAATGATGAAATAAAACCAAATGGAGTGTCAAAACACCCAAGTCCCATATATATTTTTCACTAATGGTGGGATGAAAATATTTACATAATTCCTAGGTCACTCTACTATGGTGTTGACCCAAGATCATACTCATTAGCACAAGGCTCAACAAGACAAAAAAACTCAACTGGTTCGTCCTTTCATTTTTTACTCGATGTGAACCATGTATACCAACACACACTACCATGAGTATACAAGAACAATGAAACATCATAATTACTATCCATAGGATGTATGCCCTATGAAATAAAGAATTAGATGGATCACAAAGAAACTAGCTCAAATTCCCATCATCTCATACAACCGTTAACTCAGATGATAGTGTATCGAGTCATCCAAATCTGAAAAAGAGAGAGGATCACATGGCCTTCTAATCAGCTGATCACGCTCAAGGAATGTATAACCTACCGAACCAATCACTCCTCGATGCTCATTCCCATGTCAAGGGTCAATATGCAACAACCATCCATCTGAACAAGGGTTTCCTTTAAAATAACTAAAATTCCTACTAGGGAAAATGACACCTGAGCAGCACCAAGAGATGGAAATATCATAGAATTGGAAAGGAATTGGACACTATTATGGTGATACCTACCACATGATTTACCCTTATGATGTATAAGTGTTTCACACAAATATATTCCACTAGGATCAAGAGCCTCTTTCATTTAATCCATTTATAAGAAGAATCATCCTATATATAAATGCTCACATCTCTGTTTGAAGGAATAGCACTAGAAACATTCAAATTACCCTACACGAGGTTACAGACAAAGGACACCACTGTAGGTTCAATTTTAAAGTCAGTTCATTAATTCACTCCAACCTTTAAATATTTTAAAGAATTTTTTAAACCAAACCTCAAGTGCCATTTTATAAAATAAGGTACTTGGTATACAATTTAGCCAACAGAATAAGGTAAAATTAAGAAAGCCTGATCAACTTAATTTTTAAACATTTAACATTCATTGAAATTCCATAATAATTAGGAAATTCACCATATAAATTACTTTTAACTAGTAAGGTGACCTATTGTGGTCCCATCCAAAATAACTTGGGTTCTTCAAAAAGTAAGCCAATAATATTTGTTTAACCATAGAAAGAATAAACTCCATAATAGTTCATCTCATAAAAGCATGACCAAACTAAACTACATGGGTCCTGTTGAGAATTTTGAAATTTAACCAATCCATTAAGTTTAGAACATAATATCTTTCACATTACACAATTTCAAAATGCATCATGCCTTTATGTTTAATATGGGTTTCCATTTCCCAATTCTTGTAGTGCCCACACACTTCATAAATTGAAAATTGGACCCCATTGATCACAACTGATCCACTTTAACACTTTAACCTTATAAGCCTTTTACAAGGGTTCAAATACATGGGTTACCTCTCAGTTATAAGGTGCCAATACACCTTAAAACTAAAAACTAGCTCTCGTTGTAATAACAACCAATAATTTTTTCGCATACAATCATTTAAATATCAAAACATATATAGCATGTTATCATAAGAATTAACACAAAAATCATGCTATAATACAGAAGCATGCCATATCAATAAAACATGATTTAAACAGAGGCAACATGAAATATAACCACCTAATCATATTATACAAGTAGGCATGTTGAAAGCTACCTAAACAGGTATAACAAAGCAGGATATAATACCCATGTACACACTGAAATTAGTAGGCAACCTACTAATGCAACTACATGGAATGGCATATGCATGAAATTTGAATATATAAGTTCCTAATATGATGCATGTAATGCTCCATCTTTTCTATACTAGGACAAGGTTAAAATTACCATAAATCCCACCAATCAATCCATAGTGAAAAATACACCATTCACTCAAGGTGAAATAATATCAACTGTAATAGAAAACAACATGAATAATAATCCCATCCCAATACACTGGGTCATTTATAATACTTGGGGTGATAAATCCTAGGTAAAACTATTTACCAAGTGCTGAAATGTTCCTAGCATCCTATTCACCAACCCAAAGTAGTAAGATGGAAGAACAATAGGCTCTGATACCACTTTGTAACATCCCGGCTGGAATAACCACTAAACTGGTAGTCATACATGTCACCAATTGTCCTCAAGCATGTCTCCACGTAAGGTAGAGACTTCTAACTAGTAGTGAAGGTCTAAGATGTGATATTGCAGAGACTATACCCTCACGTTGTAGTAGCATGACAGTTTATCTGATAGTAAATAGAATGAAATAATAGATGTAGTGTAAAGAAAAAATAAAGTATCAGAAAACAAATGTAATATCAACTGAAAATAGAATATATCCCATGCTAGTTTATAAAAATCATTCCTAAAAGATGATGGTGAATTATCTAAAATAGTAAACAAAAATCATTCTTTATAATTTATTACAATACAAGACTCAAATAAATCAAAGAAAAAAAAATTACAAAGGTGATATTCCACAAGTATCTTGAGCTCCATCTCAATCCTATGCTCTTAACTCCTTAGGTATAAGAAAAATAGCACAATTAAACGTCCATATCCCTACAAACAATATGGTATACTCAGGTACAAATGGTACCAGAGTATGGTGTGAGATAACATATCAGTATTCTAACACCCACAATGTGTAGCACAAAACAATTTGTACAATATAGTAATAAGGAAGTCTGTAGATAAACTGTTAAGTAGTAAATTAATGTAAAGATGCCCCTAGAATCTAAACTACTAAACCAGTAATAATGAAATAGCACCTCAAGGCTCCCTATACAAGATGGTTAAGCTCTTATAATTAATAAACTACAAATAATGCACAAATAAACAACATGGCCAAACTGTTCATATGAACATGTTATACCACCAAGACCTTCTCATATACCCCGCATCCCATACATTCATGACCCTTACATTCAAATAGATGAGTCATAACATTAACAACCTAGCTATATAATTACACTTGTCATAATATACCATGGCCAAGCTATATAACCGAACATATCATATACCTCACGGTCATTATATATGTTAAAGAGTCAAACCATGAAGGGTCTGATCCATGGCGTTGAAGACCAAGGTATCCTCATCGATTCCTAGGAGTATCTCAATGGAAAATTAGTTAGGCACTTGTTGGAGTCCTGGGATCATTTCATATCAGAAATTTCCTATGTGAGTATAAGTAAGTTGGATCCAAGGGTCATAAAGGTCCAAGGAATCCCATAGAATTAGGACCCAAGGGGAATACTCAACCCAAAGCGTCCACTACAGCATTCAAGATCCATGGAGATCCATCCATGGCATCTATAAAATAAATCATCTATTTCATATCATTTAATGTTCAAAACCATATGATTCTACATACTCATATATAACCAAATTCATTCAAAACCATACAATGAGTATACCCACTCATTTATCATCATTTAAATTCAATTACATTCAATGAGTATACCCACTCATATAATTATTCACATTTTAACATTCCACATGGGTATACCCACACATTTATGACCAATTAAATTTATTCATAACACATGGGTATACCCACCCATTCATCTAAATTCATGTTTTCTAAATAACCATTTAAGCAATTCAAGTTCATATAAGCCATTAAGTCAATGGGAATCACAAGACAAGAAAAGAAACCATCCTATAATTCTAAATCAAATTCCATTCAACAAAAATTAGGATTACTACATCTAGGAAAGCATGAGAATACACACCTTGGGTGGTTCAAACTAGGAATAACAATTCAAATTGAAAGTAACAAGATGGAACTTAGAAGGTGCAATGGTTCCATAAACATTCACAAGGGAAAAAATCCATTTCCAAATTCCATTAGATTTCATGTCCTAAACATTCCATATTTTACACTATTTCATATAGAATAGGTTAATTGACAAGCTCTCATCCAAAAAAGTATTTAAAAACTAACCAATAATTTTTATCTTAGAAGATTGTACACCTCCGTTCTAGGGGTTTTATTATAAAATCATGGCTTTGTTTCTCAAAAAAAATCATTTATCATAATTAAAAAGTTTATTCCATAATTACTATTAAATTTTCTAAAGAAGCACCATAATTTAACTTATTAAAAGAAGCAATTAAAAATTATTACAATTTAAAGGGTCAAGGATAGGGATCTTACCTCAAGAAGTAGACCAAACCAAACTACTTTATCATTCTATGCCTCCGACAAAGATCACTCCACACTTGAATGCACATACAATCTTATATATATTTACATACCCCTTAACCCTACATGTGTGAAAGTATTTGAGATACCACCAAACAATATAATTAACCTAGAGGGAACCAAAAATCACCAAGGGATCCTAAAAAATTGGTGAAACCAAAAAATGGGTGAAAATATTTACCTCAGACGAAGACGATAATCCAAATCGAACCATTATGCTTCACCTTCAGCATAGGATGTCAGAACTCATATGAAGGGGTCATGAGAGAGCCATAAGATACCCTAAAATAAAAGTAAAACAAAAAATCAGAACAACCCTACCCCTAGGGTTTTAAAAAAATGGCTCAGGGTGATGGGGAGACCGAAAATCGACCAAATAAGGAAGGAGGGAGGAGCTAAAAGCCTTAACTTGAATCCTTGACCAAGAATCAAGAGAGAAACCATATGAAATAGTGATTAGAGAGGGATATGACCATGTGGAACCCCTAGGGGGTACATCGCAAATAAGAGGGGGAGATATAGTTTTAAGTTTTCTTTTATTTTAATTTTAATTAAAACAATTCAATTCTAAAAATAGTTCATCACGAAAGGTTTGGTCTGCATAGTTTGGTAAACTGCGCGCCCTCTACTAGACACATGGGGAACCTCTCATGGGTTAGCCACATAGTTTGGAAACCAAGCACCAACTGTGTGGTGAATAGTGTTGAGATACTTCCCAATTTCCACTAACCATGATGGATAATACCACAGTTTGATAAATTGTGCATAAAACATATGAAAGACTTTGTCCACCTTCCTAAGGATACACAATTTCCTACTCTGGGCTGCATGATTTCAGACAACCTGTGTACCCTATATATGTTCTTAAAAACCTTATTTTCCTAGTCTGGTGCTACCAAAACTTATTGGGACACCCAGAGAAATTCTTGGGCCTCCACCCAAGTGAAAAAATATATCATTGGAGTGTTCAAACTCTATGAATTATGTTCTGAATCTCAGTTTTAAAAATGGCCCGTCCATTAATTTTCAAAACACAAATTCCCTTGGAAAAACACCCATTCCAAAGACATGAGATTCAATAATCTCCCCAACTTCTAAATTTTTTCCCTGAGAAGCCTTGGGGAAACAATGAAAACATAACCTGATCTACTAGGTCAGTGAAGTCTTGTTCAAATGGTCTCATTGCATATCTAAATTCCAAACACACCATAAAGAATTTCAAAATCCTAAGACATTTAACCCTCATAACTCAAGACAAAGTTCAATTTCCAACCAAAACATAAAATAAGAACATTACAAATACCTCTTAACTAGATAGACGATATCATCATCATCTCATTAAACAAAATCCCATTGGTTCTCTCCACCAGGGGTCTTATAATTTAATGACCATTTCCAAACCACTTCTTCTCCACTGTTGGAATTTCCTAAGAGATCAAGTCTTAAGAATTATTGCAATGATTATCACATGATTTATTTAATTGGGTAAACCTGATTACATCTTATGTCATATTATAGACCACACTAAAAGGTAAAGGTCGAACCTCATTCAACCAAAAAAATCAGTCATGCATGATTTCCTCGAAATATATCTCCAACCATAAACCAAACTTTCCTAAAACTGGAGAAGTTCTCTTAGAATGATTTCATCACTAACCAAACACATTGAACAAGAAGGATAACATTCTGAGACACTCCGATAAACTTATCTTGTAGGTTCCCATTCTAAATGGTCATTGAATTTCAATCCGAAACACTATTCCTTCCCCCGAGGCATCAAACAATTAACACAAGCACATACATATAAGTCCTCACCTGAATTCCATTAACATTACCATAACAAGCTATCACTAAAAAATTTTAAACTATTTAGCCTCAACATGAATAAAGGTGTAACTCAGATCTAGACCATAGGAATTTGTTACCCTTTTAAACACTCCTTTGAGCACAACTACTAGTCCAGGGTAACCTCAGATTCATTGAACTAGAGTATATGGAACTAATACAAGGTAGTACATACCCCAAATTATAAGTGAGATGTTGGTACAAAACCAAAAATCCACATAATAACATTGACAAATCCTATAGCGCTATCTGCCTGGCTATCATGTCTAGGGAACAGTGGGTGTCCAAGAGTCTGTCCAAGGCATTATTACATAGGAACCCAAGTATCACTCTAAACTAACCAAGCCTCCAAAGAACCACTCATCTAGCGTGTAATGATAACAAGGCACACAAACCATCCCAATGCCCTTTTGAACCTTTAGCACGGTGTAATACTGATTCTATCTTAGTGTATAAATGATTATTCCAAGAGAGGGGACATGCTCATCTCTTTAGGAAGAGTACACTAAGAGGATATTATTGAGAAATTTTTAAACAACCAATGGTTGAATTATTTAGAAGAAACTCAGATTCACCTATCAATGCATCACCAACCAAACCACAATGCCTACACCACCCAAAGTATTCAGGATATTTCAAAATTTACCACCAAAACTATTCTAAGACTAATAGAGTTTTTAAAGGGATGTGCATGCAGCCAACCTCACCAATTTCATGTTGCTGAGCAATCACTGACACTATACAAAAATTAAAATCCTCAAAGGCATTTGAAAACAGAAGTAACCATTTAATGGTATTCCTTAACTATGTTCATTCTACCTGAAAGAATAAATTTAATAGAATTGATGTAATGTTACCCACTTTAGGAGTGTTTTAGTCATCAAAAGAAGGGATAGAAAGACTAGGTGCTCACAGGAACACAAGTTTGAACACCTCAAACACACATGTGATGTTCCAAAAATCATGATCACCACATCAAATCATTTGGCATGAAATTTGAAATAAAACTAAATTGAGTTTCAAAACACCCAAGTCCCAAATATTTTTACTAAATGGTGTGATTAACTTCTTTCCATAATTCCCAGGTCACTCAACTCTGGAGTTGACCTAAGAACGTACTCTTTAGCATGAGGCTCAGTAGGACAACTGAACTCAACTGGTTCATTCTATCAATTTTTACTCAATGGGAACCATGTATACCGATACATACTACCCTGAGTATACATGAACAATGACACATTATAAGTACTATCCATAGGATGTATACCCAATGCAATAAAGTATTTGATGGATCACACAAAAAATGGCTCAAATGCACATCATCTCATACAACCATTAACTCCGATGATAGTGTATCGAGTTTTCCAAATCTGAATAAAAAGGAGGATCACACGACCTTCTAAGCAACTGATCATGCTCATGGAATGTCTAACCTGTGGAACCAATCACTCCTCGATGCTCATTCCCATGTCAATGGTCAAGATGCAACAACCATCCATCTAAACATGGGTTTACTTTAGAATAACTAAAATTCCTACTAGGGAAAACAACACCTGAGCAACACCAAGAGAAGGAAATATCATAGTATTGGAAAGGAATTTCATGCTCTGAGGGTGTTACCTAACACAGGATAGCCCCTTACAATGTATAAGTGTTTCTCACAAATATATTTCACTAGGATCAAGATCCTCATCCATTTAAGCCATTTCTAGAAGAATCATCCTATAAATAAATGCTGACGTCTCTATTCTAAGGAACAAAACTAGAAACATTTAAACTACCCTACATGAGGGTATAAATAAATGACACCACTATAGGTTACAAATTAAATTCATTTCATTAATTCACTTCAACCATTAAATATTTGAAAGAATTTTTTTAAACAAAACCTCAAGTATAATTTTATAAAATGAGGCACTTGGTATAAAATTTAGACAAATAGATCAAGGTAAAAATAAGAAAGTCTCATCAAATTACTTTCTAAATATTTAACATTCATTGAAATTCCATCATAATTAGGAAATTACCCATATAAATTACTTTTAACTGGTAAGGTGACCTATGGTGGTCCCCTTAAACAAACTTGGGTTCTTAAAAAAGCAACCTAATAATGTTTGTTTAACCATAGAAAGCATAAACTCCATAACAGTTCATCTCATAAAAGCATGACTAAACTGAACTACTTAGGTCTTGTTGAGAATTTTGTAATTTGACCAATCCATTTATGTTTATAACATAATATATTTTAGATTACACCATTTCAGAATTCATTATGACTTTATTTTTAATATGGGTTTCAATTTCACAATTCTTGAAGTGCCTATACACTTTTAAAATTGAAAAACTGGACCCCATTGATCACAAATAATCCACTTTAACACTTTAACCTTATAAGCATTTTACAAGGGTTCCAAATACATGGGTTACCTCCCAGTTATAAGGTGTCGATACACCTTAAAACTGAAAAATGATTCCCGCCGTAATGAAAACCAATAAAATTTTAGCCCATACAACCATTTACATATCAAAACATATATAGCATGTTATCATAAGAAGCAACAAAAAAATCATGCTATAACACAAGAGCATGGAATATTAACAAAACATTATAAAAATAGAGGCAACATGGAATATAATCACCTAAACATATTATACAAGTAGGCATGTTGAAAGCTACCTAACAGGTATAACTAAGAAAATTATAATACCCAAGTACACAACCAAAATTAGTAAGAAACCTACTAATGCAACTACATGGAATGGAATATGCATGGAATGTGAATTTCTAAGTTCTTAATATGATGCATGTAGTGTTCCATCCTTTCCATACTAGGCTAAGGTAAAAATTACCATAAATCCCAAAAATCAATCAATAGTGGAAAATACACCATTCAGTCAAGGTGATGTCATGTCAACAGTAATAGAAAACAACATGAATAATAATCCCATCACTTTCCACTTTGTCATTTATAATAATTGGGGTGATCAATCCCAGTCATGACTATTTACCAGGTGCTGAAAAATTCATAGCATCCCATATTCCAACCCAAAGTAGTAAGATGGAGTAAAAATAGGCTATGATACCACTTTGTAACATACCAGCATGAATGACCACTAAACTGTTAGTCATACAGGTCACCAAATTCCCTCAAGCATGTCTCCCCATACGGTAGAGGCTACTGACAAGTTGCAAAAGTCTAATAGGTGATATCATGGAGACTATACCCTCATGTCAGAGTAGCACGATATATTATCTGATTGTAAATAGAATGAAATAATAGATTTAGTATAAATAAAAAAATAAAGTATCAGAAAAAAAATGTAATGTCGACTGAAAATAGAATATTTCCAATGCTAGTTTATAAAAATCATGCATAAAAGATAATGGTACATTATCAAAAATAGTAAAAATAAATAATTATTTACAATTCAGAACAATACATGACTCAAATAAATCAAAGAAATAAAAATCTGAAAGGCGATCTTCCACAAGAATCATGAGCTCCCGCTCAGTTCTATGCTCCTAACTCCTCAGGTACAAGAAAAATTTCTCAATTAATGGTCCATATCCCTACAAACAAGAATGTCTACTCAGGTACCAATGGTACTAGAGTAGGGTGTGAGATAACATATCAGTTGTACAACACCCATAGTGTGTAGCACAAACCAATTTGTACAATGTAGTAATAAGGAAGTCTTTAGACAAACAGTTGAATAGTAAATGAAAGTAAAGATTCCCATGGATTCTAAACTACTGAACTAGTAATACTGTAATATCCCCTCAAGGCTCCCAATAGAAGATGGTCAAGCTCTTATAATGAGTCATCTACAAAAAATGAACAAATAAACAACATGGCCTTACCATTCATCTGAAAATGTTATAACACCATGACCTTGTCGTATACCCCACATCCCAAACAATAAAGACCCTTCTAGTCAACTATAAGAGTCATAACATTCACGACCGAGCTGTATAATTACACTTCTCACAATTTACCATGGCCAAGCTGTATAACCGAACATATCATATACCTCACGATCATTCTATATGTCAAAGAGTCAGACCATGAAGGGTCAGATCCAAGGCGTCGATGACCAAGGCATCCTCCTAAAGTCCTAGGATTATCTCAATGGAAACTCAGTTAGGTGCCAGTTGGAGTCCTAGGATCATGTCATACCAAAAATTTCCTATGTGAGTCTAAGTAAGTTGGATGCATGGGTTAGCAAGGACCAATGAATCCCATAGAATCAAGACCTAAGGGGAATACTCTGGCCAAAGTTTCCACTACTGCATTCAAGACCTATGGAGATCCATCCATGGAATATATAAAATCAATCATTTATTTCATATCATTTAACATTAAACACCATATGATTCTACCTACTCATATATAACCAAATTCATTCAAAACCATATAATGAGTATACCCACTCATTTATCATCATTCACATTAAATTACATTCAATGAGTATACCCACTCATATAATTATTCACATTTTAACATTCCATATGGGTATACCCACCCATTTAGGACCAATTACATTTATTCATAACACATGGTTATACCCACCCATTCATCTAAATTCATGTTTTATAAATAACCATTTAAGCAATTCAAGTTCATATAAGCCATTAAGTCAATGTGAATCACATGAAAAGAAAGGAAACCATCCTCTGACTCTAAATCCAATTCCATTCAACATAAATTAAGATTCCTACATCTAGGAAAGCACGAGAATACACACCTTGGGTGGTTCAAACTAGGCATAATAATTCAAACAGAAATAAACAAGATGGAAATTAGAAGGTGCAATGGTTCCATAAACATTTATAATGGAAAAACAATATTTCCAAATTCTATTAGCATTCATGTCCCAAACATTCAATATTTTACACTATGTCATATAGAATAGGGTAAACCACAAGTACTCATCCAAAAAAGTATTAAAAATATAACCAATATTTTTTATCTTAGAAGATACTGCACCTCTGTTATAGGGGTTTTATTATAAAATCATGGCTTTGTTTCTCAAACAAACCATTTATCATAATTAAGCAGTTCATTCCATAATTCCAGTTAAATTTACTGAAGAAGCACTATAATTTTACTTATTTAAAGAATAACTTAAACATTCTTAAAATTTAAATGGATGATGATAGGGATCCTACCTAAAAAAGTATACTAAACTGAACTACTTTGGCATTTAATGCCTTTGATAAAGATCTCTTCACACTTGAATGCACATACACTCCTATATATATTTACAGAACCCTTAACCCTATGTACACATTCCCCTAACCATGAGGGAGTATTTACAAGGAGGATATATATAGAAACACACACACATACCTTTTTATGGGTACACAAGTTTTTGAGATGCCAAAAAACGATCTAATTAACCCAAAAGGAACCAAAAAATCACCAAGGGACCCTAAAAAATTAGTGAAACCAAAATGTGGGTGAAAATTATTACCTCAGACTTAGAAAACAAGACAAATCAAACCAATTAAATTCACCTTCAGTGGTAGATGTCAGAACTCACTTGAAGGGGTCCTAAGAGAGCCACTAAATTTGCTAGAACCAGATGAAAACCAAAAATTTGAATAGCCATACCCCTAGGGTTTAGGCTGAATGGATCAAGGTAATGGGGAGACTAAAAATATACCAAATAAAGAAGGAGGGAGTAGCTAGAAGCCTTACCTTGAAACCTTGACCAAGAATCATGAGAGAACCAGAGGAAACAGTGATCAGAGTGGGATCCAGGGGGGTGTCATGCGGCCAAGGGAAACCCCCAGAGAGTGCATCATAAATAGAAGGGAAGGGAGGGGAGATATGGGTCTAAGTTTTATTTTATTTTTATTTTAATTAAAATAATTCAATTCTTAATATAGGTCATTACCCATGGTTTGGGCCACACAGTTGGAAAAAGCATGCACCAACTGTGTTCTCTCTACTAAACACCCCCTCACAGTTTGAAAATTATGTGCCAACTAGGCAATTAATAGTGTAGAGATACTACCCAATTTCCACTAGTCGTGTGGGCTAGGTGCAAAGTTTAGTAAACCATGTGTAGCCCATGCAAAAACCTCTGTCCACTTACATAAGGCCACACAGTTTTCTACTGTGGGCAACAAGGTTTCAAACTAACTGAGCGCCCTCTATAGGTCATTCAAAACCTGATTTCCCAAGTCTGATGCTCCTAAAAATTCTCAAGACACCCAAAAAACTTATAAGGCCTTTACCCAAGTCAAAAAATATCACATTGGACAGTTAAAACTTGTCGAATTGTGTTATGAATCCCAATTTTAAAAATGGCCCATCTAGTAATTGGGAAGACTTAAAATCCCTTGAAAAAACACCCGGTCCAAAAACACGGGATTCTACAGTACAATTGATGGGGTCACAAAAAAGATATTTGAATGAATCTTTCTTATAAGGGAATTACACCAGCCTTATGATCCTCATTCATAATTAGAGGATTCCAAATCACCAATGGGGTGTTGGTGTCTTCTCTATAGTGACAAATAGTGATCAAGGAAAAAATATAACTTCATTTTATGACATGAAATCATAGAGTACCACCAAAAAGAGGGATCAAATCCCTTATATAGATATTCTTCATTGGATGAAGAGGGTTGGGGCATCGAAGCATTGGATACCATCTCTTGGAAGCTAGCATCCATTACTAATCATTAGAGTGTTTGTTCACTAAAAACTTCAATGAATGTATAATAATCCATAAATGAAAAAATATAATTGATTTATAACCGAAGGAACTTCTTGTAAGATATGGTAGTGATGTAAGCACTCACACCCTATACATCCCATATCATAAAGAATATCATACACTACAATATATGTTAATTGAGGAATCTCAATTCCTTTATGATATGAGTATATGATAATTAACTTTTTTTAAATTCATCACATGAATATCAATAGTTACAATATAGGGTATATCATTTAATACGATATAGGGTATATCGTACAATATGATATAGGTTATATCATACAATACAATACACCCTTTTAGTGCATTTCCAAAACACACATAATTATTCCCAATGTAAAATGTCTCTAAACATGATACATTAACACCCAAAGAGGATATCAACCCTACCCAAGAACAATCATATACCATATACCATCAGAGAAATAACTCCTGCCTTGTATGCCCACATATATCGTCATGGGGAATAGTTCGCACCCTGTACACCATCATATATAATTTTGGGAAATAGTTTTAACCTACATCATAATATATCATTAGGGGTAATATTTTCTACCCATATACCATCATATTTTATTGGGGGAATATATACAACCCTGTATACCATCATATATCATCAGGGGAAAAAATGCTCTCCCCATATTCAATCATTGTTATCATGGGGGGAAATGATCACCTTGTATACCATCATATGTCATTAAGGGGAATACCAATGATTATCTACTTAATAGGGATACTATTAATTTTTTATTTTATAATATTTATGCGCTTCTTTATTCATAATCACCATTTTTAGCACATTTTAAAATTTAAACACCAACATGGTTGAAATTCTTACTTAAAGTTTACTATTACTCGGTACATTTTGAGACACATTGTAAATCCTCCATTACTCTTGATTTAAATTTAATATTTCATTTTCTGATTCCACATTCCATTGGAAATATTTTATCTTTATGGATCACATGAAGAATGAAATTGGAACATCACTAAAATAGGCCTTCATGCTAAAACATTATGGGTGAAGAAAAATCGACCACATTACAATTATTAGCATGATGCAGCCATTTCAAAGTTCTAATGAAGTTAAAATTTTAAATGTAGATATATAAGATCCTGAAGAAAATTTATCTAAGAGTGATGAGAGATAATTATGAGTTTTAAAGGTATTTTTAATTGGGTCAAGTTGAAGATGAAATTCGGGGCAAGATTCTATGTCCCACAAAAACAACCCATAATTTCGATATCATCTCAATGAAAAAACAGCAATTGGGATAAAATTTTACAACCTATTAGGGTATATCATGGTATAAATTTTTTTATTCTATGAACCACCCAAATTCATCCATATATGTGTTATTTTGGACACATATTTAGAAGGCATGTAAGATGGTTCCCATTTAGGGTCAAGGGTGGAAAATTCCACATTCCAAAAATTTAAACCACCATAGGCCTACCATAATCAAGTGGTAATACTTGTACTATTGGGGGATATAACCAAGGATTCTAAAATTTAAATTTATTTCAGTCATGGTGAAGGATTTGAAGGATGTTTTGTTTTATCTCATTTTAATGTTATGCTTCCAATTTGATGTTGTAATAACATTTCTTCAATTATAATTTTCTAAAATAACATTATATTATTAATAAAAATTCTTGTTCATCTCATTTTATGTTTTTTGTTAAAATATTGATATTTTTTCATAAAGGTGTAAATTTATTCACACAAATAAGATATAAATTCTTTTCACAATGGTGGAGTGTTCATTATTTCATTATTTTCCTACTTCAATTCTACCCCCAATGATTCTACTTCCTGATTCCATTGAGCACATAGAATCAATGGAGTTATAACCTATTTATGAGTTGATCTGATGGAGTATCAAGGGGATTTATTGGAAGTTATTCTCAATCTACTAAAGTTTAATTACATCTTTCAATTGATAATTTTATTTGATGATATTAATACTTCTCTATCCTTATTGAATTTTAAATCCACACAATTCAAGAGGTAATATGGACCTTTACCTTAGAGTGATCATAAAAATGATCTTCCAAGTGTTTTGGTGATCAAAAATAGGTTTTTTTGTATTAAATTAATGAGTGATGAATTTTTTATCTCTTTAAAATAATAACTCTCTAGTCTATCAAATTTAAATTATTAAAACGGAATTCATCCAAATAAACCAAAGCAATAACCTAGGATAAACTCATTCAATAAAATTGAATTAAATTAGGTCTATTAGTGTTAATTTAAACCATATCAAATCAACCTCAATTTTCCCAATTCATAGAAAAAAACAAATCCATATAATGTATTTTTCTATAGGTTTATTCTTAGGTCTCCAAGGATTTGACAACCCAAGCTACACTATAATAGATGGCTTTGACCCTAAACTTGGGTAAATTTGGGAGAGACAAAATTTTGGTTCCATTTATGGGGACCCAAGTAAGTAAGATTGACACTAATTTTATTCTCACCCATTTATATTTTATCATTCCAATTCTATTATATTTCCCCTTTCTTTCTTTCACTTTTCATGGCACTTGTCCTTATATACTCATGACCCATCAAACCTTCTAGTTAGGGTGGATATTACTATGGTTAGGGAGTCAAAATAACAATGATTATCTTTCAATTTGATCCTTATATTCCTAATACTCTAAATTCAAAAAATTGAGCTCAATTTAATTGAAGTATTTTAAAGAAAACAACCTATTAACCTAGACGATAACCAAAATGGAAATCCAATTGAGGTATCCACCTACTTAGGGAATATAGTCAATCAAATAATGAATTAATACGTCACACCTTCTTGAAAGAATGAACCCCATTGTATTAGGCATGATTCTATAGAATAATCCCACTATATATTCAAACCTCATTTTCTAAACCACCTTCAAACCTTCCATGGGATGGATTCAGAAATTCCATACCTTCATGTCAAGGACTTCAATGAAATTATGGAAACAATGTGACAACCACATCAACTTAATTCATCTAAGATGGGGATATTTTTTTCTTATTAAAGGATAAATTCATAAATTGGTTAAAAAATCAGAGGCCTAAATCAATCTACTCCCGAGTCTAACTAAAAAGAGAGTTCTACAAAAAATACTTCCCCTATCAAAAAATAAATTCATTAAAAAGGATCATACAAAACTATTTTATAAAGGAAGGGGAGTAATTTTATGAAACCTGGTAAAGTTTTAAAAAAAAACTCAACATGGTACCTAACCATGTATTTTCAATCCTATAATAAGTTCAAATATTCTATGAAGGGTTGGGTCTCAGAAAAAAACAATTCATTGACATGATGTGTAATGAAACCTCTAAAAAAATCTAGATGATGCTTACGAGTATCTAGAAGGTCCAGCTGAACAAAACCAAACATGGGGAACATCACCTTAGTATGATAATTCACAAAAATATAGTTTAATTCAGAACCTTAGAGAAGAATAAATACTTAGGTAAAAAATAATTTCACTCACTAGGATGGTTGATGAGATCAGTCTTAGGAAGGTCCAAAAAATCCAAACTGTTGATCCTATTTACACAATTTGTGAAAAACATGGCCAAAAGACTAATAAATATCCATCCATCCCTTCTATAATGGATTATATTTTAGTAGGACCACTAGTTTATTTCAATTCTTTAAAATTTCAAAATCAGAAATACCAAAACACTTTCAATCCAAGGTACAATGACCATCAGAGATTACATTTGAAAGACAACCAACCACCCATCCAACAACCTAGTCATCTACAAATATCAAAACCATACCGTACACAAAATTTTACAACCCATAATAAATTCCAACCATAATTGATCTAATACCAAAATCTCCTATTCAATTTCCATAGCCCATCCAATAACCTATTCAATAGGACACCCAACAACCAAAATATCCACTTGGACAAACCAACCAACTCAAACTATACCGAATCTATCCCTCTACTAAACCATGAATATTTGTGTAAATAAATGGATAAAATGAACTCAAAAGTATCATAAATTAAACAAGAACTATAATCCATTAAAACTGGAAATTCACCAATGTTGACCCATGTTTTCCCATCCCCAACCTTAAGGGTAGAATCCAGTTTCACACAAACCTGTCATGAACAACTAAAAGTAGTGATTGTCTTAAAAAGCGGTAAATATATTGAAAAAACTCAATAAAATATTCCATAACCATTAGAATCTTCAATATAGCATGAAAATGAAGAATAATTACCCTTCGGTTTGGAAAAATTTAATTAGAATGTAAAGGAACCACAACCACACAAAATAACCAAACAACATTCTCTCTTCCCTCAACACATGAGAGAAAAAATCTAAACATTAAATGAATGAAAAATTGAGGTAAATATTCTCACAAGTTAATTTTAAAATACCCCTTATTGATGAAATAAAAACCATACATAAATACTCAAAGTAATTGAAGGTCCTGTGTATATTCAAAAGGAAGTTCTCACAAAACAATCAAGTCCTTTTGGCATATAATGTGAGCCCCACCACCCAAGGAACCATTTATTCTCATTTAAAATACCTTGTTTTTTGATAAATAAATGTCAAAATAGGAGAAAAAAATTTCAAATACAATTGTAATATAGTATCTAGTCTTATCATCATTTCGTATTCCATGTATTTTTAGTTAGATATCAAGGAACTCCAACCCACATCTTTCACTCTTCAACTTTCTATTCCAAGTGTTTGAGTTCCTAAGAGAATATTAATGGATGTTTTGGTGAAATTTGATAATTTCATGTACCCTTATAACTTCATTTTCATTGATAATCACACAAGATTAGGTCATAGGGAGAAAACCACCATCATCCTTGGTCATCCCTTTTTAGAAACTATCAACTCAGTCATCTGAGTTAGGAATGAGAACATGACCATAACCTTCGGAAACATGATCCCCGATTTGAAAATTTATAATTAAAACTCTCAAATTTGATATGATAAAGAGATACATGAGGTCAATTGGATATATAGTGTTGATAGTGAACCATATGAACATTGGGGAATTTTTGAAGTATTTTTAAGTGAAGATGTGATTGATTTACTTTATTCACATGAGGAAATTTTGTATCATTAGCTTTAATATCTTTCAGATGACTACTTTAATGATTTTTCAGGATCACCAATCAATAATAACATTGTATAAATAAAAATAATAGAGTCCATACCCATTTTTGGCATTGATCTGGACAATGTGGTGGTTGAAACTTCTATTCAAAAGGAACTAATTCTATCAAGAAATTTGGAAAATGAAATTGAGTTCAATGCAAAGTCCCATCATTATTTAGAAAGTGTGTACCAATATAATGTTGAATTTATATTCATTCCATAATCACTCATGTATGAGTTATTATGGGAAAATCAAAACATACCAATTTTAATTTATTCTTATCTTGAATCCAATCATGAGAGGATACTTCTAGATATCTTAGGAAAGTACAATAAATCAATTGGATGGACCCTGTATAATAGTCTTGGGATTAGCCCACTCATTGGAACTCATAGGACTGTTCTAGAATCTGACTCCAAACCATGTTTTCAACCCCAGTAGAGAATCAATCCCAATATTATGGATGTGGTAAGTAAATAACTTCTTATGTTTTTTAAAGTAGGTATTATCTACCCCATTTTTTGAGAGTGAGTGGGTAAGACCAATTTATGTTATTCCAAAGAAGTCTAGAATCACTGTAATTACCGATGAGGTTGAAGATACTCTCCCCACAAGGGTGATTAGTGGATGAAGAGTGTGCATTGACTATGGGAAGCTAAATTCATGAACCAATAATGTCCATTTCCTATTTCTATTCATTGACCAAGTCCTTGAGAGAGTGGAGGGTCATCATTTCAACTATTTCCTAGATGTTTATTCTTGTTACAATCAAATTGAGGTTTCCTTAGAAGATCATGGAAGAAAACATTCACCTTTCCATTTAGAATTTTTTTATTTAAGTTCATTCCCTTTGGGTTATATAATTCTACTAGAACCTTATAGTGGTGTAAGATGGAAATTATCTAGAATGATGGAGGGTTTTATATAGGCCTTTATGGATGACTTATCCATCTTATGGGATGCATTTTAGGGATGCATTTTAAATGTTTAAAGGGTTTTGTCTAGATATGAGGATGAGAATATCATATTAAATTGGTAAAAATTCTATTTCATGGTAAATAAAGGAATTTTTCAATGCCATATGTTCTTTAGTTGAATGATTGAAGTTGATAAAAATAAGTTTTATATCATTCATCACCTTCCCTCTCCAAAAAATGTAATGGAAGTGAGGCCCTTCTTATGGAAAACTAGTTTCTATAAAATGTTCATTAAGAATCTCAGCTCAATTTTCTGACCACTTTGTGCCATACTGGTGAAATATGGTACATTTTCATGGACATAAAGATGTGAGGAATCATTATTAACACTCAATTCATCTCTTATCTCTCCACCTATCATTAAATATCCAAATTTGAAACATCCATTAAAACTCACATGTGATGAGACTGAATTCATTATAGGAGTTTACTTAGGACACTATTTTGTTAAAACCCCATGTTTTATTTCTTATTCAAGAAAATAATTAAATTATGAAAAAATAAACTACACCTACAATGAGAAATAGTCGCTTGTTATTGTATTTTTCATAGAAAAAATCAAGTCTTATCTCTCAGAATCCCCCATCATTGCCTTCACATATTATTTGACTCTAAAATAACTTTTACAAAAACAAGTATCCAAGGCTAGATTGATTATTTGGGTCATTATTATTCAAGAGTTTGATTTAACCATTATGGATAAAAAGGGTGTTGAAAATATTATAGCTGATCACCTCTTTAGGATGGAATTTAAATACAACTCACATAACCTTTCTGTATACGATTCATTTCCCGATGAGCACCTTTGTTCTGTGAGTGATTTCCCTTATTATGCTGATATAAAAAACCAATTAATTATGAGTGTCATTGCAAAATTGTTTGGGACCCAAGATAAGATGAAATTACTTTTTGATTTCAAACACTATGTGTTTGATGATCCATACCACTTCAAGTACTATCCAGATCAAGTCATTAGGATATGTGTTCCTGAGTCAGATCAAGAGTCCATTACTAAATTATATCATGGAGAGACATGTAGATGCCACTTTTCTGCAAAGAAAACCACTGAAAAGGTACTATAAAGTTTTTTATACTAGCCTGAACTCACTAAGGATTCCTATAAATTCTTACAATGTTTTCCTTGGTGTTGACAATAAGGATCCACAACCAAAAGGATTCAAATTCCCTTTACTACCATTTTGGTTGTCAAAATATTTATTTTTTGGGGAATTGATTTCATGGGAACTTTCCTAAACTCTAGTTGATATCTCTACATAATCTTATCTATTTATTATGTGTCAAAATGGGTTAATGCCATTCCCACATGTCTAATGACTATCATTTTCCGATTAGATTCCTGAAAGAGCATATATTTTATGGATTTTGAATTTATGGGGCTATCATCAGGGATCATGGAACCCATTTATGCAATATCCCATTCTCGTAACTCACATATAAATATGGGATTTATCACAAAGTTGACACTATATACCATCCTCAAACCAATGATCAAGATGAATAGAGAAATGTTGAAATTAAGAAAATTATTAAAAAACTTTCAATCCCTCTAGGAAACATTGGTCTAAGAAACTCTTGTATGACCTTTTAAAATATCGTACTATGTTCAAAACCATTATAAGAATGTCACTATATAGGTTGGTTTATGGAAAATCAATCCATTTAACTATTAAAATTTAATATAAGGCCTTTTGGGAAATAAAAAAAAGAACTTTAACATTTATTTAGTTGAAAAAAGTGTAAATTAGATCTTAATAAGCTTGGGTAACTTAGGATAGAGTCTTATGAAAATTAATGGATCAATAAACCTAGTGTTCAGGACTATTAATATAGAAATCTCAAATTCAAACACATTGAATTGGGAAAATTCATTCTCTTGTACAGTTCCAACCATCATTCACATGAAGGAAAGTTAATTTATATATTGTTAGTTCCTTCCACAGTGCATCATGTATACCCTCACGGGGAAATAGAAATTTAGGATACAAATAGTGGTAATTTATTCAAATTAAATGGTCATAGGTTAAAAACATTTATTAAATCATTAAATAAACTAGAAATGAAGGAGTCATTAACTGATCCAACCTATGACCAAAAAAAGTTGATAGATTTTGGGTATATATATTGAGATAATGAAATTAAACCAAGTGCTTTTGAGGAGGAAACCCAGCCATTACCTATACCTTAAATCAAGGTTTAGAGTTTCAAAATAAACAATTATATTTTTTATCCTTTCCTTTTTTTCTTTGTTTGTTTTTAGTTAAGGGAACATCTTAGAGTTTCCATGGTTTATAATTTGGTTTCTGTGTGAGAAGTAGGGGCTATTGAGGTTGAAGTTTTTTTAGGGAAATAACATACACCCATAAACTCCACACCATTCTACCATCCACTACAAGGATTACATGAGTCACATGGGGATCAAAGGATCATTTTTTGGGGGAAAAAATTAATCATTATATCACCAAGTCACATTATTCGATAACTCATTTTTAAATTTTAATTTTGTAACTTTGATCCTCTATCTAAACCCCATTCTTAATTTTCATTTCTATTAAAATATGGGAACAGGTTATTCTATGTCAGGGGGGTGAAATTAAAAAAAATTGTGTGTATAAAAAATTAAAATGGTATTTGAAATTAAAAAAATGTGAATTCATAAAAGGAACATTTTATGTAACCTTAAACATGATAATACACATTTAAAACATTGAAAATGAATATCAAATAATTTTACAGACCTTGATTATGATTTTAGTCCATGTATAAGTACATTGGAGTATATTTTTGAAAGTGTTACAGTATAATGTGATTTTTCACCATCTATTTTTTTATCTATTTTACAAAAAATCACAATTAGTATCCTTTGGATTATTTTTGATTAGTTTATGTTCTTAGGGTACCATAATAAATTACTTAATTTTGGTGATCATTTTAATTTTAACATGAGTATTCAAAAAAATCATCAATTTTTTAAAAAATAAATAAAAAAACTATAAGTTTGTGTGTAGAAAAATGAAATGACCTAATGCATAGCTCTCCACACTTGGGGATCATGACTCCATATTTTTTTGGCACAAATTTGAGAATTTTATCTCTATTTTTAGTAATTTGATTTTTTATTGAGTTAACTCATGATTATTCCCAATTATATGAGCATTACTTGGTGCTCTAATGTCTTTGATCCTATGATTCATTGATAAAGTATCTCTATAGGGGTTGACTTGATTGAGTGAAATTTAAATTATCATGGAAAAATTGAAAAAAGAAAAAAAAACAAAAAAATGAAATGAATACTCATCTTAATATTAAAATTTCATTCCACTTAGAGATTCTATATTTCCCCTTTGAATAGAAATGGACCTCCATGTCTATTGTGATGCACAACACATCATCATACTTAATTGAAACCGAATGAAATGTGGTGATGAATTTGAAAAAAGTAATGGTCTTAGTATTAAGATATTCTTATGAATCTATCTTGTATTAAATTATTTTTATGGGTTTAATAATTGTTTATTATGATGTATTTTTTTCAGTATTGTATGTTAAAATGTTTTTGGAAAAGAGAATTGAATTTCATATTTTTGAGATACTTCTTTCTTAGGAAAACAAAAACTCAAGTTGGTGGTGTGATTAGCCAATAAATGAGGATAATATTAATTTTTTATATTGTAATATTTATGTGAATCTGTATTCATAAACACCATTTTTATTTCATTTTACAATTTGAACATTATTTCACATCATTATTGTAATTCTTACTTAAAGTGCACTATTACTTGGTGCATTTTGAGACACATTTTAAATCCCCAAATCCTATTGATTTGAATTTATTATTTCATTTTAATATGTCCTATTCCATTGGTAATATTTCATCCTTCTAGGGAACATGAAGAATCATATTTGGACACCACCAAAATGAGTCTTCATGCAAATAAATTCTAGGTGAAGCAAGCTCAACCGCAATTCAATTATCTTCATGACACATCCATTTCATAGATCCAATGAAGATAAACTTTTAAATGGATATATAGGAAATCATGGGGAATATTTCATAAAAAAGTGACCAGAGCTAATTATGAGTTTTGAAGTGAGTTCGAGGTGGCCCAAGTGGAAGATGATATTTTGGTCTAGATTTTGTGGCCCAAAAAAACAGCCCGCCATTTTGATCATATCTTGAAGACCAACAACTAATTTGGAAGATTTTTTGTAGGATATTATATGAAATCAGGGGATTAGTTTTATTTTTCTATGGTCCACCCAAATTTGTCCATCTAGATGCTCTTTTGGACACATCTATAAGAGGCATGCAAGCTCACTCCCATTCCGGGTTAAGGGTGGAAAAGTCCACATTCCAAAAACATTCCTACACCCTAGTCATACCATTATCAAGTGGAAATACATGGAATATTGAGGGATCTACCCAAGGATTTTAAAATCTCTATTTAAGGTAATGGTGGTGAATAAGTTGAAGAATGATTTTGGTTTATGTCATTTTACCATTATTCTTCTAATTTGATGTTGTAATCACATTTATTAAATTTTATGTTGCTAGAATCACCTTATATTGTTTATAAAAAATAATATTCTTATCATTTTATATATTTTTTATTAATAAATTGATATTGTTTCGTCATTATTTTTAATTTATTCACACAATGAAGAGAAATATTCTTCACACAATGGTGGAGTGTCCATTATTTAATTATTTTCTTCTGTAATTATGCCCTCATGAGTCTAATTTCCACTTACATTGAGAGTATAAAATCAATTTAAATCTCAAAATATTATGATTTGATAAAAGGGAGTATCAAGTGGATGTATTGGATGTCATTTCTCACTCAAATAAGGTTTAATCAATTATTTTAATTAAGAATTTCATTTGATGATCTTAATACTACTTTTCCCTTATTGAATTTTAAGGTCGGTAAATTGAAGTGATAATATAGACCTTTAACTTGGAGTTCTAAAAAATGATCCTAAAAGTTTATTGGTGATTAAAATTAGGTTTTTATTTTCATCAAACTAATAATTGATGAAGTTGTTTTGATCTATTTAAATAAATCACTCTCGAGTCTAAGAAATTAAAATCGTTAAAATGAATTCAACCAAATCACCCCAAGCGATAACCTAGAATAAAATCATTCTCTCAAATTGAATTAACCTTGGTATATTAGTGTTAATTTAAACCATACCAAATAAAACTCATGATTTCCAATTCATATCCAAAAACAATCCCTATAATGTACATTTCTGTAGGTTTCTTCTTAGTTCTTTAGGGATTCGACAACCCAAAATACACTACAAGAGACCGCTTCAACCCTAAACATGGGTACATTTGTGTGAGACCAAACACCCTACCATTATACCATAATATTTCATAATCATTAGGGGTATATGTGACCCACACTAATATCTACATATATCATTCTCATTTGAGGGGTAAGCGTCCCACCCGAATATCACGATATATCATAATCAGATAGGTTGAAAACTCACCTAAATAATTTTATATACCCTTATGTATCAGAGTAAACCTTCTATACCATAGAGTTACTCTTATATGTCAGGTAATTTACTAATTTTCTAGACCCTTACATATCAAAGTAATCATTACATATCATAAGGTAACTATTACATATCATGTACATTACTAAGTTTCCAGATCCTAGTGTATTAGAGTAACCCTTACATGTCATAGGGTAACTCTTACATATCATTTACATTACAATTTTATAAAACATACATATCAAAGTGACCATTAAATATCATTGGGTAACCTAAAGTTAACATTTACATATCCTATGGTAACCCTTATGTACTATAGAGTTTACCCGTACATATCACATGGTAACTCTGATAATTTTTTAAATTTCAATTTGTAAGTTCTAGAAAACCCTTATATATTTCATATTTTATATATACTACTCCATAAACCATTAAATATCACCTTTATCAAATATTAACCCTCATGTATTAGAATTTAAGTACTTTCTTTTCCAATGATCAACGCTTATGTATTCTAGGGTAACCCTTAGGCATTACAAGGTTAATATTTAAGTATTTCCTTTTCCACAGACAACCATTTAATATTTCATTTTCCATAATAAACCTTTATATATTAACTTGTGAACCTTTACATGTGTAATATAAAACAATTGACTATCACCACCCTATCATATTTCCTTTATTAAATTTTTAGTGATCTGAAACTCTAAAACCTCTCGACTTCTTCAACTCCAAAACCTCAAGTTTTAATCTCTAGTGATCTCAACTCATTTAAAACCATCCTCAACCACTTAAATTCATCTAAAACAACTTCAAATGATTCCATTAAATTCCAATGTATTCATATAAACCTATTCAATGAAAACATAAGGCACTTTATATCACTAGTGAACTCAAATGATGATGCTTCTATTACTTTGCAATTAATACGACACCCATTTCATCTTCAACTCAACCTTATCATTTATTATCAATATATTATAGTATCTCAATCCATTGGTTTTAATATTCTCCAAATCTTCATAATATCCTATACTATAGGATGAAAATTCAAATTTCCCATGATTTTCACCAATCTATAACAACAAAAATTGTTACGACTAATATAAAGAGTAATTACAATAGTTATCTTCTGATATCTTAGTATCCTGACTACACTATCATCTTCTTAATTGTTTATTGGTGCTATATTTCCCCAGTTTATAGTAAAAATTCATAAAAAAACCAAAAAATATCACCAATAAGCTCTATTATGCTTCAAAATAAATAAAATATCTCCTCCAAGCCTTTAAGGTGTTCAATAGTGTTTAAGATTCATCTTCATCATGATTTTAATGCTAAAATTTTTCAATGGGATGAAATATATTTCCAGTAATGAATTAATGTTTAATATCATATTACCTAAATAATTATTAATTATAATTTTCAATATTTTCAATACATAAACTCTTCAAATATTTTTCCTTTTATATTTTCATAAGGATGTGTGAATTAATCAATAATTAAAAATTATGAAATTTCTAGAAAATACAGACACTCAAAGAATTATAGAATATAATCTCAGCTAATATTCTCAAGTTTATACCCCTTAATATTCTACCTTAAACTGATCATGTGTTTTTTCTCTCCTTGGCCCTCAACTCAATTACCACAAATTTCCATATTCTCATTTAAACTGGTCGAGATAATCTTCCAATAATTTATTCAGTTTCAATTTCCATTAATGGTTTTCAAATATTTTTATTTGACAATACCATAATAATTAAGAAGTGGAATTATTAAATTATTATCATTTATTCCTACTTATAGCTAAACTTGAATCATATCTCAATCCCTTTCTATCATGATAACTATGAATTTAATGTCCACAAATAATTTTCTAACTAAAATCTTGTGAATCCTGACATTTTTCTAAACTCAAAACCTTACAAAAGAAACAGAATATCTTATATATATCTTCAAAAGGATATAATATTCAATGTGTTCTCCAAAATATATTCTATAGGAACATGAGAATCTTACATATTCTCATAATATCTTATGTATGCCTTTAAATATATTTTGCATGAGACACGATATATTTTGTATCATAGATCCTCTTTTACTTAACCAAATTTCACTACTGAAATATCTTATATGTTTTTTGAAAGCTAAAAAATCTTATGTATTATAAAACTAATAATATGTTTCACCTATAAAACCTTATATATGCTCTGAAGTGTATTCCATATCACAATAAAGTTTTTAACTATACAAAATTTATGTAAGCACTTTAGCATATATCTTCTATAAGCCTTGAATATATTTTTTATGCATTGAAATATGCTATGTATCATCAAGAATAACCTTGGTAATATATTAAATATCATACATATTATAGTGTAACTCTAGTAATTTTTTAGATTATATAAAAAATAATAAAATATAGAATACTTATACAGGATTTTTTAGACAACTTCAAACAACCTTAGCATCTTAAATTCATCTCAAATAACTTTAGAGACATATTTTACATCTTGAAAACATTCCCAATAACTTCTAATGATCACAACTCATATTTGAAAATAAATATAAAAAACGTTCAACAATTTCATGCTTTCTCATATCAACCTTTTTAGATTTGTTGTCAACTATAACAACACACTCCATATTTAATCAAATGACAGACTTTATCTAGTAAAACATTCCAACACCACACTACAAGATTAGCCATTTTTTATAAATTTTCATCCCTCGGTGATAATAAAATTGTTCCCAAGTGAGGAAATGTGATTCTTATTCTCCCCCTCAGTCAAATAACTCATTTATCTATATTTCTAAAAGAACCCCATCTTTATATTCAAAAGAATAATGCATAATGGTTGTGTACCTTCCCCCATATCAATATAATTTAAATAAATGTGGGGCATTAAAAAATTATTCAAGTAAGAGGGAAAGTCTGAACATGAATATTCAACCTCAAGTATTCAAATTTGTCCCTAGGCATGGCCTTTATGAAAATATTAACAATTTTATCCCTTGAATGAATATATTGTACCCACAAATAACTTTTTTCAAAATTATATTTTAAAAAATGATAACTAATGTTAATGTTTTTATATTTATTATATGAAAATAAGTCCAAGAACTCCCCACATTTTTACATAAAACCATATTTCAAAGTCCCTTTTCTGTATTTAAGATCTCTCTTAGTATCCATCAAGTGATATTATTTTATATTACTTTGATATCAAGTGTGAAATGTTACTATATAAGAAATATTAAGTCTATATTCAATGAGATAAAGAAAACATACAATAATCTTCATGAATTAATTTTAATTCACACCCTTACCTATATAATCCTTTATCAACTTCACCCCATGTATCATGGGTGTGGAAACTAATTTGGAATCTTCTATTCCAAACTTATTTAACAATTCCTTGACATTTTTTTCTTATGATAAAAAAATGACATATTCTTTTTTAGAAACATAAAATCCCAATAAGAAAATCATCTCTCTAAGCATAGACATTTCAAAATGTCATTTTATTTTACTTATAAACCCCTAATAAGAATACTCATTGTCTCCTATAAAAGTGATTTTATAAACATAAAAAACTATAATTAGAGTACCTATGATCATCTACTTCACATAAATATTTCTATAAATTTCTCTTTAGTGGAATTTTACTCTCTTGAAAAGCCATAAAACATTCAATACTAGTTTCTAGGAGATTATTTTATTTTATATAGAGATTGTTTCAATCTTTACAGCATGGTTCCATAATTATCAATAAAAAACTCCAAGTTGTTCGATATAAACTTCTTCTTCAAGTTATCCATTAAAAAACTAATATTCATATCTATTCGATAGATTTTATAATGACTGTGAGTTGTAACATCCAAGATCATTATTACGGATTCAAGTGTTTGAAAATGTGTAAATTTATCTTCAAAATATAATCATTCAACCAGAGAGTAACCTTTTAAAACTAATATAGCTTTGTTTTTTTGAAACTCCACCTTTTCATTGAGCTTGTTTCTGAACACCCAATGGTTTCAATGAAATTATTCTCTTTTGGTGTTGGAATAAGATCCTAATTGTAATTACTTTGTAATTTGATCTATAACCTCCTTTATTAAATTCATCCATTATTTATGATTAATAGAATCAATAACTTTTTGGGACTCACTTTATGAAACAAGAGTCGTGTGGTTGTTTCACCTCAATCATCTTCAAGTATGAAATGGTGATTTTTGTTTCAAGTTATATTTTTATCTTCCACATGCTTATTTAGACTCTAATATTTAACTAAATCAACTTCAGTAGCACTTGAATCATCACTAGTCATATTTTAATCAATATCAACACTACCTAGTTCATTTTTAGCTTCTTCCTCGCATGTTTTTTTAGAAATCCTTATCTTTTACACATCTATATTTTAAAAATATGATTTATTTTCCACCCTAAGATTAGGTTTATTTTTAATAATTTTTATACAATAATTGTACAATTTTATATATAACCCTTTTATCCATCAATTTTATCCTCTATCATTAGATAAATAACCTATAGAGACTCCTTTCTTCACTTTCTCATCAAATTTTCCCAAATACAAAATTTTGGTCTTCATAGAGAATAGAATTCCAAAAACAATAAAATAATTCACAATTTTATTATTATTGTTACACCTTTAACAATCTATAATATTTGATTTATGCTTTAATAGGAACCTATTTTGAATGTGTACAACTATACTAATAGCTTCTCGACAAAAACATTGAAATGTTGAATTCGTCTTTCATGGTTTTTACTATCTCAACCAAGATCCAATTTTTACTCTATGAAACTCCATTATATTGAGGTATATATGGATAACTATATTTATGCTTGATCCTATGATTATAAATACATGATTATAATTAATTACCAGTGATATCCCTTTCATTATTAGTTCTTAACTTCTTGATATAAACTCCAAACTCTTTCTAAATATCTTTTTTGAAATTTTTGAATATCTTCACATTTATGACTCATAAACATCACATTAGATATTATTGTAAAATTTTCAATGAATGTGTTGAAATAATTATCAAAACATTAGTACTGATGCCTCATTTTCCCATATAAATATAATCGAATCAATTCAATTAGCCTAGTGGATTGATTTTCCACTTTCTTATGACTCACTTGAATTATTTTTTCATTTTTACATGTTTCAAAAATATATTCATTTTATCTATTAAATTTAGAAAATTATCTTATCACATATCCTCCTAAAAACATTCTCAAAATAATTTTACTAGGATGTCTATGTATTTTTTCCATATCTAGTTCTAATATTTCGAGCTTGAAAAGCAAGTATCGCCTGAATTTCTTATTTGGAACAAGTTACCACTAGTTATTTATGCTTTTATGATAACCCTTTAATACATTACGAACCTGATAAAGAAGAATTAATCTAGAAAATATATACATTCCCATCATCATAAAAGTAACTAAAACCCAATATGTTATGTTTAATCCCATTAATAAACATAACTTCTCTAGAATTTAGTTTATTAACTTCAATTTCAGTTGCCCTAATACCTATAATCTTTGAAGAGATGTATTTCCCAAAATAAATTCCAAATATATAATTTTATTTATTGTTCTTTAAGTTTTTATGTCTCCACATGACATGAAAAATATAAAAATCAGGTAATTATATGAGTTAAAGAAAATATTTCATTACAACACATTCCCAAGACCTTTTAGGTTTAGAGTTTTAGAGAATTAGGAAAAAACATTAACTAAATGAACTCATGCCTTTTTTAAATAATTGATGTTTTTATTTCCACCAGGAGTGAATATACATAGTCTATATCAATTCTATAACAATACATTAAATTATTCTCATAAGATACATTTATAGATAAATCTTACAT
This sequence comes from Viscum album, assembly GCA_963277665.1. Classification (NCBI taxonomy): domain Eukaryota; kingdom Viridiplantae; phylum Streptophyta; class Magnoliopsida; order Santalales; family Viscaceae; genus Viscum; species Viscum album. The sequence continues at coordinate 747,998,610 of OY728132.1, read as the reverse complement.
ATTACCGTTCTTCATAACCTAGGGAAATGGAAAAATAAGAAAAGGGTGAGCTCAGATGCTTAGTATCGAAAAAAATAAATAATAACAATAAATGATAAGTGAGAATAATATGAGCATATGGGTATAATTAATATACTTAAGAAAATCATATATTGAAAAAACATAGGTTATTTTACATGTGACCATAAGTACAAAAGATAGACATATAACATAAAATGATCAAACATTTATCATGGAATAAGAAACGAATATGATTCATAGATCATGAGGTATGTAATATTTGAAATAAAGTGACATAATCATAAAAATATCATTTCTTACCTTTTTGGACTTGGATACCCACCAATATATTCACATAGAAATTTACGAGTAGAACTAAACGCTATCACACTTACCCTTTATGAACATAGCTACTTTTTAACCTATTCACACATTAAATTGTGAGTAGATCTACTCAGCATCACCCTCACCCTTTTTGAACCTATCTACTAGATAAAATGTTCACATAAAATTTATATATCATGAGATATAATCTTTTTCCCAATTTATTAGAGGGAGATATAGTTTCCACCCTCTCCAAATCCATACATTTGGGTTCCACTTGAAAAACAATGATCACCTAATAAAATAATCCATTGAAGTAAAATGGTCTTCATATACATTTCAAATGGAATAAAATAGGGAAAACATTCATAATTAAATCAATAATAATAAAATGATGTACCCATGGAAAATAAATGGGTACCCAAATATATCCAGTAAATCTATAGGTAAATACCATTTTTTCAAGATAATCAAGTATATGGTATTTTCACCATATAGATAAAGGGTATACAGTTGGGAAAAAATTACCCAATTAATCAATGTATATAATTTAGGTAAAAAACCATCAATAAAAGGAGACAATAATACGGTATTCATAAAGTAAATTCATTGGATGAAAAATTACATTTTTATACAAAAAATTATTCTTCAAGAAAAAGGCAATAATTTATCATTTCTCTAAAATGGAAGGAAATTACAAACCCCATATAGTGAAATAAATTAGATGGTTATATTTATAAAATATACTCAATCAAGCATAAGATATATCAAAGGACAATGACTTAGATCAAAAAGTATTTTTTGAATTTTTAGAAAACCCACTTCAGAAATAATAAATATCCTTTATTATTTGAAATTATTTTAAAGGAGATATTTTATAAAAATAGGATAAAATTAATCCTTTAGAAATAATGAAAATTTTTGTAGAAAGATTTATACAAAATTAAAAAGGTAGTGTAATGATATGTTCACACATAAACATTAAAATGATAATTATTTCACATTTTGATAAAAAAACCCATACAAAAAATGTTAAAATTTAACTAAAACATTTAAAATAATGTAATTTATTGGAAAAAAACTTAATAAATTATTATATCATAGATAAGGACACTTGAAAAGGAATCCAATGAATAAATATATAGTAAAATGAGTTTTATCAACTGAAAAGAAAAAATGGGATCATTTTCACTTATAAGAAATGATATTGGTAAAATATAAGTCAAGGGGAAGTAAAATGTTTTGGGAACATATAAAAACCATGAATACAAAAAGTAAATGATGATAAGTTTTATAAATAATAAAAATTCCACATATGTATTATCCTTAAAAAATTTATTGATTTTAAAATAATATTTTCAATGAAACCCTTATGGATTGAGTAACATTTTGATGAAATCCACTTTCAAGTTTGATATATTTCGAATCGATGGCCATTTAAAAAAAGTCCATAATATAGATTTTAAAAACCCTTGAATATGGAAAAATAAATAAATTAATAAATAATCACACCATTTTAAATTTATTATAGTTTACATTAATAAATATTTCTCAATAAATTAATTTCAAGTTAAATTACCCCTGACCTTGTTTCCCCACTTAGTCGAATACACTCCCATATTGTTAAGAACATTGAGATTTCCTAAAAAGATCCCTTAGAAATGGATGGAATAGGATAATATCTTGTTACCATAATCTCAAGATAGTGACAGTGTATTATAGTTGAAGGAATAAGTGTAGGGTTTTATGAGGGAACCAAATTTTTAGGAGTGCCTTGACGGGGTGGTGAGAGGCCCCTTTTATAAGTGGTGAGAATGAAATTTTAGTAAATATTTCAACTTAATATAAATGGAGTGCATGTTAAACAAGTAAATTGGCACTAAAATTGATAAATAACTAAGTGAATAATATATAATTTAGATCCACACCTCATAAACTCAATTATAGACATTTTTTTCATCAATTTTCAATCCCTTTACCCCCTTGAATTATACTTTTACTATTTTATCTTATACTACACTAAATAGTTTTTACCTCAGGATACTTGTCCTTTATATACAAAATTAAAATGGTCCTTATTAGATAATTTGGAACCACTGATTCCAAATATTAAATACTTATCATTTTATTAAATTTACAAAATTGATAAAAAATGATTTTAAAATAAAAAAAGTATAATATATTAAAATAATATTTTGAAAAAAATCTTAAATTATAAAATGTAAAATATGGGTTTATAATTTAAATTCATGATTTTAAAAATTATAAATTAACTTATAAGATATTTATTTGGTCTTCAAATAAGGTTTCATAAATTTACAATTTATACTAATATACTAATATTTTCAAAAAGTCATGGTATTTGTAAAAATGGTATTTTTCACTATTCACCTAAAACTCAATGTTTTTAAAAAAAATTTAAAAAATTAAACCTAATATAATTTTGACCATCTAAATTCAGAAATAAACTTATTTTTATCTAATTAAAATTATGAAAATTATATATTTAATTACTTAAATAAAAATAAAAAATTATGAAAAAAATTGTTTTATTAAAAAATGATTTCTTAAAATTTAAGTTTCTTTGATATTATTTAATATAAATTTATAAATTATTTGTTATAAAACTTGTTTTAATGATAAAAAATCACGTTTCTTATGATATTAATGAGTTTTATGTTTTATGGAAGCATTTTATAATATAAGGAGGATTGGAAAATTTTGGCTATGTATGACTCACCATTGGAGATGAGTTACCACCAAGGATGACTCACCGTCAGACCTGACTAACCATTGAGGATGCCTCCAAAATGAAAATTTTTCTAAGTAAGATTCAACTTTAAGGATGACTCACTGTCAACTATGTCTCACTGCTAAAACATATTTTTAACAAAGTATGGGATTGACTCACCACTAGATGATGACTCACTATTGGACCTGCAAAGTATTGAAAACTACTACCCCCAAAATAGAAAATTCAATAAGTGTTAGAAAGACCTAGTGCTTGACCTGAGTCACCGTTGAAGATAACCTTATTCCAAAATGTAAAATTTTTAAAATATTAGAATGAATTACTACTGAGATGACTCACCATTATCCTAACTCACCGCCATCCTGACTTACCACAATCCTAAGTCACCGCCAGTGATTGTATCACCGTTCAAGAAGACTCACCAACAATATTTATATTCTGTTTATTTTGAATTAAAATATTTTTAATTTATATGATATAAAATTTAATTTGGAGAATTATTTTTATTATTCTTCTTAATTTTTCTGTATAGATGCATTAAAGTGTGTGTCAGATATCCAGTATGAGATGAAAAGGATCTAGATGATTCTTCTTTCATGTATCTGTTAAGAGAAGTACCAGAGTACCTCCTGAAAAAATCACTGCAATATGAAGTGTGAAGAAATATTGAGAGATATTCACACACACATGAAGTGATCCAATAACATATTCCAAGAACATGAAGAGATCTTCTTGGTGAGAGCATACACACTACATATTTCCTTTACACACGACTGTGGAAGATTCGATCTTACATAACTTTCACTTCCTTCCCACTATCAGAACAATAAGTTTTAAAGACACTCCATTCTTATGAAACCTTAAAAAACATTACTTGAGCTTCATTTCTAGATAAATTCATCTATTCATAATATATAGTACCAATTAGACAGAGAAACACAATCTTTCTATATATCTTTATTTTATATTTATATCTATTTATCTTTACATTATGAGCATTTTGGTTTAATATGTTTATCTAAACCACACTATATACTGTGATTTATATGGGAGATACTTGACATATTCTTAAAATATATTTAATGATGTTTATCTACGTGTTGTGGAAGAGGTCCTCTTGTTACCTGTGATTTGTTTTTTATGAGTTTTGTGGAAGAGGTCCCTATGTGGCTTGGATATTTTTCTTATTGTATACCCAATATAGGTTGTGGATCAAAATATTATATCATATAATCTACTTGCCAAAAGGATATGTCCAAGTGGAGAGGATTAGGTCTCATCTTGAGACAGAACGTCTAATATTTTATTTCGCTATTTGTTTTATTTTTTTGTTTTATATCTATGCTTTAAAACTGAATTTGTTTTAAACTATTAATAAAACCACAACCTTGATATTTGATATTAATTTTTTTATATAAGGTTTTTATTAATTAAATTTATTTCAAAAGCTAAAATAGTTTTCATATTTATTTTAATTGATACTTAATCAATCTTTGATAAATCTTTTAAAAGATCATAACTTTTATCGATATTTTTTTGGTTAACTGGGATAAATTAATTTAAACTAGGGGATTTTATTTAAACCTATTTTTGAATATATTTTTTATTGGGTTCAAAGTTCATCCTCCTATTGAGATACTCACTTTGACCAACACAATTTAATATTGAAATAGTGTTTTTAAAAATATAAATATTAACTATTATAATAAAATTTCAAATATGACCAATTTAATTTATTAAGCTAATATAATATACCAATTTTAAGTGGTTCTTTGAAAGGAATCATTTTTAAAATATTAATCAAATAGAATAATAATATATAATTATTTTATTAAATTATTTTCCTTTTATATACTATTGATTATATTATTCATGTAATTTTAAATTTTTATGGTTCATTTTAGATGGGTGTTGTATTAGTTTAGTGTAGTGTGTCATAGAAGCTATTAAAGATAGTATTAATATAATGTATCTATACTATTTGATTTTTACACTCCTATCATATTAAATGAGTAGATACTAACAAGTATCCATGGATTTTTTCCCTTTTTACTTTAAGAGACACTTTAATAAGAAGTGACTTCTTTGTTTTTTATCTTCTCTGAACCTTCTCATCTCCAGCATCCTGAATATTTTTTCATGAAATTTTTTAATACATTATTTAAAAAAATGAAAATTTTTTCACACCTTTCATATATTTTATCCAATCAATCAAAATTATCCTAAGTAGGTAATGTTGATAGATTTCTATTTATAGATTACTTATTGTCAGAGTTATTCCTCATTTTCTTTGAACATATCCCCATCAATTATTACCATATATAACTATCTGGAAATGACTTTTTACACTATAAAACATAATATTTATTCCCAAAGACTCCAAATTACAAAAAATTTCAATTAAAAATGGATCTTTGATAAGAATGATAAGTCTATTTTAAAAAATATGATTGTTGTACAGGTGAATTTCACATTTCACATTTCATTTTTCTTGGAGAACTCACTCTTATTAAATGACCCCAAATTCCATTGATACTGGAGTGAAGTATTAATGACTTTTCACAAAAATTCTAGTTTTTATATGAGGGCCTGCACTGTTAGGTGAATGAAATTTTATAACCTTGGAATAAATAATAATAGTTTTATCCTTCTTATATATTATGGAATTCAAATCATATTAGGATGATTCATCCTGAAAACTGTAATTTTGTTATGATATTATCCTATCATCTTCAAAGTATCTTTATCTTTAAGACACCTAGATATTTTCTTACTCAACTCTTCTTACTTTATAAACAATTTTACATCAATACCTTTCAACATTTTATCTTGTCCTACAATTATAACCATGATATTATTAATTTATTCAATGTAGTCATTCTTCTTCTTGAGTAAATAAACTTCACATTCTTTCTCCTTCTCAATCAATGTGACCCTTTTCTTGCGCAAGGTTTTTTTCTCTATACATACTTAAATTTTATCTTTAAACATATGTTCAATGTGACTCTATTCATCCTCTTAAAAACTTCTTGGAGTGACTTCATCTTATTTAAAATGATACGTGAATTTTTTCTTTTTTTTTCAATGGTTACTTAATCTTATTAATCCCTTATTTGTGATGAATACTCTCCTTATTCTTCTTCCATCATGATATTAATTCTTAGTCATTTAAGTTTTGTACCGTTTATTTTTAGATGAAAATTATTCTTGGTAATCATTATCAATTACATTAGATTTATTTTTGGGAAATAAACAAAAAAATGTCCAATTTTACCATAATTAAAGAACCTTAGAGGAATCATAGATTTTTATTTACCTCATCATTTTTTGAAGTTTTTAAAAATAAGATACGTGATTTATCATGCTCTTCATCTCTTTCTTCATCATCTTCGTATTCTGAGGACGATTCATTCCTATTTCCTTTGAGCTTGAGACATTTCAAGGAATTAAATACAATTTTATTCTATTTTTTAATATTCTTCTTTAATATATAATTATTTCTCATTTTATATGAAACAATAAATTATATATTTGATCAAGAGATAATTCATATCTATCTTCTATGATTAAATCTATTAAGGAAATTTCTTATTAACTTTTTGAAAATTGTTGAAACTTCTAAAGTTAATTTAAATCACTTTATGTTATTGAAAATTTCATTCACCCTTGTGAAATATTTATAAAAATTATCATCATCAACAGTTACAATATATTCAAAAATTTCCCTTAAAATATGTAGTTTGTCTTCTTTCACTTTGAAATTCCATTCAATTTTTTTTCAAGTTTATCCCATATTTATTTTGAAATTTTGAATCTCATCACTTTTATATAAAATCTGCCAAATAAAGACATTAAAATTAAATTCCTTTGTAACATCTTGGATTTTCCATGTATACTTTTTGGATATTATATGGATTATTTTCGACACTTGGTGCTGAGATGCTGTGAAATTCTAAGGCCCAATGTTCCTAGAACAAATATTTAAAATACATTAAATATATTAAATAGCAAGTGTATATAGTTTTCCTGAAAAAGTGGAATAATTCTTGAATGGGGGCCTGTATCATACGTTTAAGGGAACTGTTGAGTTTAGAATGTGATTTTTACCCTATGCACAATATAATCCTTATCAGTATGGGCCATTTTGGAAAAGGTAATAATGAGTGTAAATAAATAAAAAATAATAATTAATTATTATTTTTTATTATTTTTATCAAGCGACATGCTTCATATTTATATATACAGCTATGGACTTTGTCTTATGGAATTATACTAAAACCTAGATACCTAGGAGCCTTTGGAGGATATCATTCTTGGTGATCGATGATGGATCAAGATTGAACTGTGGATCTTTGTACCAAAAGAGTTTGTGAATCTCATCAATAATGGAAACACAACCGTTATCCATCAACGATCAATTCAAAATTTAGCTAATATGTTTTTCTATGTGATTTTCATATTGTTTCTTAATCACGAATGAACATAGATCAATTCCATGAACATAATTGATACACGCATCATTAGTAGAATTATTTTTTTGGAATTAATAATTTGTTCTTCCTAATTTATCATTTCCTCTTTTTTCATCTCTTTCTATGACAATGAATCGGGGCCGAACAAACAATGGATGAGGTTCATTCCCTTCATTTTATGGCCAATGGATTTCTCCCTAAATTTTTCATTTGATCATATTTTTTATTTTATTTTGGAAAAAAATTTGGCCAATACTTGGTTTCCAATCGTTTCACAATAGTTTTTTTGGTGAAGCCGATCAAAACCACGGGTACAACACGCAATGGAGGTTGCAGTTCAAGAATCCATGGCTATAGTGGGTGGATTAAAGGGTAATGGAACCAAATCCTGGGTTTTTCATTTTCTCAAGTGATTTGTGGTGATGGAGATGATGATATATCATTTCCTGACCTGTTTGGTTGCTGGAATCCGATGAACGATTGATGGTAAGGTTGTTCAACCCTAGATCTGGTGTTCTTGGGAATGATTGATGGTGGAGGTCATAAACACAGGTGATATGTGAACTAGGCACAATTTTCTAGAAAATCCTAATCAAAATGGAAGGTAAATCAGGATTACATGCCAGCTGGGTCCCATTTATTAGTGGCTATGGTATCATGATGATGATAAGGATCACATGGCATGTGACCCCTATCACAAGGAATGTGACCCCTTTCATGAGGATCAACATGTACTTCAAAAAGTACATGAACACAAAAAAATTTCATATCCAAGTGGCACACCTTGTAATTGGACACTAACACGAACAAAACCAAGTGACATGGGAAGGGTACCATGTTTCTTTAAATGAGGTGTACTGCTTCTATATTCCATGTATGTGGAGACTTACATGACATGTGAAGCTCTTCCACACATGCACACTTGAGGATAGTTGTAAATTCCATGTACTCCATGGTACATGCTTTATACCCTTATTAAGAGTGTTTCTTAGTTTCCTTAATTTAGAACATTCTAGGTTGATCATGTTACTTTAGTCTATTCCCTTGAGGGTATAGTGTGACATTACATCCACATCATAGGATTGTGATCCCCTTTAGAGGTCGAGTCTCACATAGAATTGTGGTGTCACTTCATGAGACTAGAGTGGGATCCCATATCATCTTTATTACCTAGTTAGAGTCTGTGGAATCATTATAACCTCCCTAAATAGGGCATTGATCCTCCATCTAGCAGCCAGTATTGGCGGGGTTTCTGGTATCATTGACGTATGATCCCCTATATAGTGTTTTGATCCAAATTTAGTTTGTTGTGTCAACTGGTGGTCCTGGGCATGACCCCCTATCTAAGTATCAGGGTCTGCTTAGATACATGATATTTATTAGGTGGGAAAAAATGATTTATACCTCTTCGTAGAGTGTCCCTGATAATAGCATGGCTCATGGAGTGGATTCTCCTAGAACGAACATCTCTTCAACCAGAATACCATGGATGACTGATAGTTATGATCATCTAGTGGGGTGGTATCTTTCCTGAGTATATTTTTATGTTTCTATTATACATTAATATTTATATATTGTATTGAGATGACTATACTTGGTGCATTGTTTTTACTGTTTTTGGGGTGTCCTATTAAGTATTATTATACTCACCCTTGCATGGGTTTTCCCTATATGAGTCGTGTCTTATGAAAATGATGGCCCATTTGATGGTGTCTTGGGAGAACATGGATAGGGTGGATCATAGTGGGATCTTGATAGAATAAGGTTTTTAATGAAGGATTTAATTTGAAATTTTCCTCTCCCTTGGAGTAGGTTGGACTCTTTACAGTTTTGGTTAGTCTTGTATTAAGTCCTCTTTATATTTCCAGTACCATACCATCATACCCTATTGTGGGATATTAGATGTATGCATGCATTGTTTTAGTTGTTTCAAATTTTAGCATTGTGTGGTCTTAGATATGTTTGTGTGTACATGTATATTAGGATAATGCCTCCCATTTGTGAGATACGCCTACTCAGTGCGGGTCTCCAACCCCTGGCCTATTAGAAGAGGGCTTGGGGTAGTTATGGGTCAGACCTTGGTAGGTTGGGTCATGATAGAGTGGTATCAGAGGAGTTGGTTTTACCATAGTATTGGAGTTAGGGAGCTTGTTTTTTGGAAACAATGTTAAGTGTTTTGAGTTTGAATTTTTGGCCATGGACTCTAGTGTTGGTGTGATAGAAAATGTATCCATACACCATGACACTGATGAACAACCTTTTGACTTAGTACATGAGAACATTGGTTTCAAGGAAAACAATGGTACATTAATCATATATAAATGGGCTGTATTTTCAAATTTTTTTCTTGAATCATCTTCCTAGATATACTCTTTTGAACATGGTACATATTATTTTATTTCAATATGCCTCCATACAAACAGCTAGACAGTATTCCACTACATGATCACGAGGATGATCTACCTAGGGAAGAGGCATTAGTGTAGGGGACTATGCTATAGATATCACCACTTGGTGGTTTACCAGCTATAAAACCACCTTTTGAGTATTAGATATCACTGGAAGTGCCAACTAAGGATACATATAGGATGGGTGTGTTTCACGAGTTTTAGAGGCAGTAACCTCCTAGGTTTTGGGGTGATTCAGACCCCCCCCCCAAGTGGCTAAGGACTGGCTAGATGTAGTCACTCACAATTTATGCCTTGTGATTATTCCTACATATCATATAGTGGTCCTTACAACGAGTCTCATTCCGAGATTTTTTGGGTGATAGTGGAGCTTAGTGACTCTGTCACATGATAATACAACTCTCTCCCTGTCAAACTTTGACCATCTCTTTAGTGAAGAGTTCTATCAAACCACGTTGAAATTGGTATGCATATAGAAGATCTTGCAATAGCCGTAGGGAAGTATGACCATGGAGTATTACCTAGTAAGGTTTAATGATCTCTCATATTACTCCTTAGATATGGTTCAAGATTAATTATTTAGATATTTGACCTTTGATCCGGGTTTTCATTGGTAAATCAAGTCTTCAATTATATCTATTTTCATTCCCACCTATAATGTAGTGCTTGAGTAAGCCTTGGTATTGTAGAGTCTTCTAGAAGAGTAGGAACTGACAGTGGGAGCTAATTGTGGGCATCTAATAGATGAGACCTCAGCAGCAGGTAGTCGATGGTAGTCATAAAGATCCAAGCATGTCAGACACTTCATGATGCCATTATAGGACACAAGGTCAGCGGTGTAAGGATCTTAGAGAGGCTCAAATCATCCAAGGAAGAGGTTGTGTTTCTCTAGTAATGGTTGGAGACATATGAATTTGGATTTTCTAACCTATTGTACTGCTAATCATGAGACAGTCAAGGGACTACTGATGTAGATATAGAGGCAGGAGTAGGGTGGTCCACAAGAAAATGGACATGGAAGAGGGTCTACTAGGATAGTAGGATTTGGTGGTAAGTTTGACCTATTACCATTACCACCCCTAGGTGGTCCGCACCAGGATCAGGGAGTTGGTGGACAAGGATGACGCCAGCTACAAGATATGGAGGCATATGGGCCCAAGGTTCCAGGGATGATATGAGGTATGATTAGTTTCTTTTCTACATTAGTTGTAATACTGATAGAAGCAAGTTTGAGTCATTCCTTATTTTCCACTTCCTTCATTTGAGACTTAGAGATTATGGTTGAGCTGTTGGCTTGACCCTTGTGGTTGGACACTCCGATAGGAGGTGGCATAGGGATTTCACACTCATGTTAGTTGTGCAACTGACACTTGGAGGTGCGCGATTTTTATGAGATCTCTTGGTAGAAGCAATGAGGCTTTATGACATCATCTTAGGTATATATTGATTATATGTAGTTCATCCCAGATTGACTATTTTAGGTGGAAGATGCAGTGTGTCCGTAGTGACTAAACAAGTTTTTCCTTTGTGGGTGAAAAGAAAACCTTGATGGGGTATGATGAGATCATGCATAAGATAGTGCAGCTGATCACACAATAGTTGGATAAAATAACTATTGATGTAGTGGGTATTTTGGTCTATTAGTTTTCTGTAGTGTTGGAAGGGTTTGAAGACGTCTTTCCTAAGGACATACTAGGTTTACCTCCCTAACAAGAGCTAGACTTCTACATCAACTTGTATCTTGGGATGGAATTGATATCTTCATGAGTATATCAGATGACTCCCAATGTTCTTTGAGATCATAGGGTGTAGTTAAAATACTTGTGGAAGAATTGACTTGTGAGACCTAGTGTTTTTACCTAGGCATCATCAATGTTGTTCTCCAAGAAAAAGAGCATGATCTTGAGGTTATGTGTTGATTACTGGTGCTTAAATCAGGTTCCCTTGATGAATAAGTATCAACTATCGAGAATCAAAAACCTATTTGATTATTTGAGAGGGGCATGGTGGTTCTCGAAGATTGACCTCGTATCAGAATATCATTAGTTGCAATTACGGGATAAGTATATACCGAAGACGAAATTTAGGTATCACTATAGTCACTATGAGTACTTAGTGATGATATTTGGAATGAAAAACACCCCAGCAGTGTTTATGGAACTCATGAACTAAATCTGTCATACTTTATTAGACTATTTATTAGTGGTCTTCAACGATGAAATCCTAGTTTATTCAATGCCCAAGGAGGAGCATGCAGGACACTTGAGGATGGTCCGGAACACACTCTAAGAGAACCAACATTATGGGAAGATCTAAAAGTGTCAGTTTTGGATTAAAGAGGTCATCATTCTAGGACACGTCATCTCATAGGATGGAGTATTAGTAAATCCAACAATGTTTGAGGTCGTTCTTTCTTGGGAGCCAGCTAAGATTATTACTAAGGTGTGGAGTTTCCTTGGGTTAGAAGGGTATTATAAGAGGGTTTTACCCTATTTCATCAGAGTGGAAGCACCCTTGACAGCCTTGACTTGAAAGGTACAACCTTTTGTGTGGAGATAAAGGTTCCATAAGTGCTTTGAGGAGCTGAGACAAAGGTTGAAGAGTGCTCCCATATTGATATTTCTAGAGGAGGGTTTCAAGTACATTGTGTTTTGTGATGTATCAGAGACTGAACATGGGTTGGTTATGATGCAGAGGGAGAAAATTATTTGTTATGGTTCACACTAGTTGAGACCATATGAAAAGAACAACAAAACCCCTAATAATAAGTTAACAGTGATAGTCTTCACATTAAATATGTGGAAACACTACCTGATGGGAGGGTGGTTTATCATTTACTATGATCAAAAGAGTCTCAAGTATATCTTATCTCAGAAGTATCTTAACATCAAACAGAGGTTATGGCTAGAGTTCCTCCATGACGATGACTTTGAGCTTTTATATACTATTGAGAAGGTGAACGTGGTGGTAGACACTCTTAATAAGAGATCCTGTTATTAGTTGTTGGCTGATGTATCGAAATAGTTATCCTAATTACAGTTATCCTTCATGGGAAAAGATAATGCTTCATATTTTTAGCCGATGGTTGTTTCCCCACCACTTTTACAACATATCATGGATCCTTAGCATGGAGATACTAACTATGAAACCATACATACTTGATATCCATATTACATGCTCATGATGGATATTTTGAAGGTAGGGAGCATGTTATCCTTTTCAGAAGATGAAAAATTGTACCTTTGATGTTGCAAGATGAGGTGATGTAGGAGTTACATAAATACCATTTTTTGGTATATTCAGGTGTAACAAAGATATACCAGGACCTTTGGTATTAGTTTTATTGGCCATACATGAAGAAAAAAGTTGCAGAGTTTGTCTCTTGATGGTTCACTTGTCAGTAGGTGAAGGAAGAGAACCAGGTTCCAGTGGGTTTAGCTCAAACCCTTGAGGTTCCATAGTGGAAGTAGAATAGGATATCCATGGACATTGTGATAGGATTACCATGTATTTCCAAGGGAAATGATTTCATCTGGGTGATCATAGATCGACTCAAAAATTCACCCCAATTCCTAGATATTTAAGAGAAGAGTTCAGTAGAGAGCTTAGGATTCCTCTATGTGAAGAAGATAGTTTTAATACATGGAGTGCCCTTGACCATCATCTCTAGCCATGATGCTTTATTTACATATCGATTATGGAGGGAATTTTATGAGGATTTTGGGACTTAGTTTCACTTGAGAATAACGTTTCACCACCAAACTGATGGATATAAAAAGAGATCTATCTAGGTCTTGGAGGACATGTTGCGGGATGGCATGTTGGACTTTGACCATATTTGGGAGTATAACCTACCCTTAATGGAGTTTACGTACAAAAACAATTACCATTATACCATTAGTATGAAACCATTGTAGGATTTTAATGGGAGACCCTACAGGTCACCATTTTCTAATATTGGTCTAGGTGATTCAGAAATCATGGGCCTGGAGTTTGTGAAAGATACTACAAAGAAGGTAAATACATCTAGAATTGGATTAGGAATGCACAAAATTCTCATATGTACTATTCATACCAGCGATGAAAACCTATGGAGTTTTATTAGAGAGGCCATGTTTTTCTGAAGGTCTCAACTCGACATGGATTTAGGATATTTGGCCATGATGGGATGCTATCTTTGAGATTCATTTGTCCCTTCTAGTTACTATGTAGATTTGGAAAGGTGTTGTACTACTTATCTCATCCACTATAGTTGTACAGACTACAAGACATCTTCCATGTTTCATAGTTGAGGAGGTACGTGCATGATCTGTCACACGTTATTAACTAGGAAAAGCTAAACATCGAGGATAAAGCTACCTCTATAGAGTACCTGGTGAAGATTGAGGATCAGTAGGAGAGGATCATTCCTGGGAATTTTATTCACCTTGTTCATGTCTAGTGGTAGCATGAGAATCCTTAGAATATCACCTATGAGGGGGAGACCCAAATGGACGACCAATACCCTCATATTTTGATTTGGTTTCTCTCTTTTTGGGATGAAAATCCATAAGGTGGAAAGAATGTAATGTCTCAGATTTTTGATTTATTATTTTTGGATATTATATAGATTATTTTTGAGACTAGGAACTAAGACAACATGTGATTCTAAGGCTTGGTGTGCCCAAAAAAAATGTTTGAAAATTTTTAAATATATTAAATAGCACACATGCATAGTTTTCCTAAAAAATTTGAATAAATACCCAATGGTGGACCATATTAGAAATTCAAGGGAATTGTTGAGTTTAGAATATAGGTTTTTACCTAGGTGTAACCTAATCCTTATTGGTGTGGTCCATTTGTGAAAAAGGAATCGCGGGTGTAAATAAATAAACTAAATTTAATTATTATTTTGTTTTATTACTTTCGATGTAGTGACTTACTTAACCTTTAAATATATGGATATGGATTCTATCTTAGGTTTGGACACTAAACCCTAGAGACCTAGAAGCCATTGGTGGAGAGTGTTCTTAGAGAATGAAGATGGATCAGAACTGGATCATGAATCATTACACCAATAGAATTAGTGGATCTTATCAATGATGGAAACACAACCATTCTTTATCAATGATAGATTAAACTCTAGGTTGGATGTTTTTTTATTTACATCCTATTTTTTAATCTTGGATAGATGTTGATTAATTCTACGAACAGAATTAATATACACATCATCGGTAGAATTAATTTTATGGAATCAATTATTTCTTCACAGTGATTTATCCTTTTCTATTTTTTCATCTCTTTCTATAAAAAATAATAGAGGCCAAATGAACAATGTGTAAGGTTTGTTCCTCAAATTTTATGTCCTATTGATTTCTCCCCAAATTATTCATTTGATCATTATTGGTATTTTAATTTGGCCAACAGGTTAACAAAACCCAGTTTTAAATCATTACATGTTAATTATTCTGCACAACATATCAAAACCATGAGCACGAAAGGTGATGTAGGTTTCGATTCTAGAATAAATTATTATAGTGGGTAGATTGGGGGGGAACAGAATAGGATCATGGGTTCTTCATTTTCCTCAGCAATGGGTGGTGACGCAGATGGCGACATATGATTTCCTAATCATTTTAGTGGATGAAATCCAAAAAACAATCGATGTAAATGTTGTTCAACCCCATATATGGTGTTATTGGGTGATATTAATGGTGGAGGTGAAAAATCTAGGTGACGTGTGAACTATGAATGGGTTTCTAAAAAATCCCAATCAACACAATATTTAAATGGGATTACAGGCCATGTAGGGACCATTCAGTTGTGACTAGGGTTTAAAGATGAAGATAAGGATTATAAAGTGTGTAACCACTATCACATGGAATGTGACCCCTTCCGTGAGGATCAGTATGTACTTTTGGAAGTACATGGACATGGGAAAAAGTACAGGGCCAAGTGGCATGCTATGTACTTGGACACAAACAAGACCACCGTACACATACACAACTCGATGATACGGGTAGGGCACCATGTGTCTCTATACATCCTATACTCCTTATACATGCATTGTTTGTGGATAATTACATTTTATGTGATTATTTTCCACATGGGATGACTTGGGCATATCTAGACATGTCATGTACCCCTAGTACACATCGTGTACCCCTTCAATAGTGTTTTTAGCTCTTTATTTCTTTAGTTTGGAACATTCTAGGTTAATCTTGTTCCCTTAGTCTATTACCTCTGGGGTATAATGAGAAATTACATACACATCATTAGATTGTGATCCCCTATGGAGGCTAAGTCTCAGATAGATTTTTTTGTTCCTCCATGATACTAAAGTGTGGTCCTCTATTATCCTTTTTACCTAGTTAGAGTTTTTGGAATTAGTGACACCTCCAAAAGTAAGGCATTGATTCTCCATCTAGCAGGCCATATCAGTGGGTTTTGAGGTATATTGACATATGATCCCCTATGTAATGGGTTGATCTAGATTGGATTCATGGTGTCCCCAAATGGTTATAGGCATGACCCCCTAACTGTGAATCTGAGTATTGTTAAACCCGTGAGATTTCTTAGACAAGGACCAGTGATTTATACCTATTCATCAAGTGTCTCAAATGATATCATGGATCATAGAGAAGATTCTCATTGAATGAGCATTTATTTGAGCAGAATCATGTGGATGATAGTTGGTTATGACTGTCTGGTGGCGTGGTGTCTTTTATTAGTATATCTAGGTGTTTTTGTTATACATTATTTTTTATATATTGTATTAAGATGACTATACTTGGTGCATTATTTTTAGTGTTTTAGGGGTTTCCTACTGAGTACTATTATACTCACCCATACATGGGATTTTCCCACACTTGTCGTGTCTTATGCAGATGACAAACCATTTGACAGTGTCCTGGGAGGATAGAGAGTGGGTGGATCATAGTTAGATCTTGATAGACCGAGGTGTTTATTGTGAGATTTGATTTGACTTAATCCTCACCCTTGGTGTTGGATGTAATATTTATATTTTTTTGGGCTTGTATTTTTCAAATTTTTCTATTTCCAATACCTTACTATTGTACTTTATTGTGGGATCGTAGATGTATGCATGCATTGTTTCATTTTTTTACATTTCAGCATTGTGTGGGCTTGGATATATATGTGTGTGTGTATAGATACTTTAAGATAATGCCTCTCATTTGTGGGATATTCATACTTGGTGATGGTCTCCAACCCATAGCCTATTGGATGTGGGTTTGGGGTGGCCACGGGTCAGACGTCAACAAGTCGGGTCATGACATCCTTGTTTTTACACCAAACTACAAATTAATTTTATCTATAAATTTCAGAGGATCATCTCCTTCAATTTGGGTAAATCATAGTCTAGTAGCATCAATAACTTTTATTCCATGAGAAAGTAGATAATGAATCATCATATTCTTCCAAACATGATAATTTTTTCTATCAAATGTTAGAACACTTATATTGTTAATAGAATGTTTTAATCATCCTATGTTGTTCCAACCATGATAATTATTGAATCATTTGGGGATCTATATTATTGAATGAGAAGAACAGATGAATTGGGGATACTCTTTTTACAATTTATTCTTTAAAATTAACCTATCTGGCCAATTAAAATCTTGATCCACTCTTTTTAAAATCTCACTCTCACCCAAATGAAACTAAAAAAAATACAAGGCACGTTAGGTTTTCTATTAGGTTTTCCTCAAATGTGGATGAATACTTATTGAGGGGTTCTTGTCAAGTCTGAGTCCCAAATTGAATCACTAATATAAAGACTGTTTATAATATCTCAATATCCCAACTATTTAATACTATTCCAATTGTTTTATTACACCGAATCATTATAGTTTACAAAAAGAATATGAAAGAAAACCAGGAAGATAACCTGCAATATATAGGATTATTCAACATCAACATAAGATCTTCCTTTTTCGATTAAAGTGTTCAATAGTGTTCACGATTCCTCTTCATCATGATCTTGGTTCTCAGACTGTTCAGTATGATAAAACATATCTTTAGTCTTAAACTCAATATCTATTGCTTATACTTTTATAATTCTCAATTAAAATTTTTATTATGTTCAAAAAATCAACTCTTCTCAATTTTTTTACTTTTATATTTGTATTATACCAGGTGAATTAATTAGTAATTTAGAATTATAGAATTTTCATAAAAACCAGGTGCTTAAATAATTCTAGAATAATCTCTCATGTGGATTTATCAGGTTTATTCCCCATGATATTCTCTCTAAAAATGATCATGTGGGTTTTCTCCTCACCATCCTCAACTCAATTACCACCAATTATCATCTTCTTATTTAAAATTTTCATGATAATAATCTTGTAATTTTTCTAAATTTGATTTCCATTAATGATTTTCAAATCCTCATATTTAAAAATACCATAATAATTGGGTGGTGTCATTTTAAAATTATTCTCATTCATTCCCCATATTGAATATACAATAATCATGAATCAATCCCTCAATATCACGATATTTATTACCAAAAGATCAGTAAAAAATCATATGACTAAAATCCACAGAATCTATATTTTTTTTTCAAACTAGTAAACCTTAAATATGAAATATAATATCTTACATATCTCTTAGGAATTATCCAATATCCTACATATTCTCTAGGATATATTTCATAAGATCAATATAATATTATGTTTTCTCAAAATATCTTACACATGAATTTGAATATATTTGTATGAGACACAATATATTAATTATCATAGTGAATATGATACTTTATAAATTTAAATTCTGTAATATATTATATATTCTGTGAAATATGATAAAAACTTAAGTACCATCGGTAAAATAATAAATTTTATCTAGAAAACATTCAGTATTATTTTAATTTTATTATGTATCATATTAAGGATTTTGGTTTTACCCCATTTCTATTAGTTATTCAGCATATGTATTTGGTATACATCTAATATCTTCAATATGCACTATAATATGTTATGTTTCAACAAGAATATCCTAAAAACCATATGAAACATGTTATGCATCATAGTGTAACTCCAGTACTTTTCTAAATTATCCAAAAACCTTGGAATCCAAAATAATTCTCTAGGATTTTCAACTCAACTTCAAACAACATTATCCACTTTGATTCATCTCAAATCACTTCAAACACATGTTTAATATCTCAATAAACATTCTCAATAATTTATCATTAGCTTCACTCATGGTTCACAACAAAAAACCATAAACAATTCCATGAGTTATTTAACTCACCTTGATTCTACATATAATGTTTTCCATATTATGAAGAGGATATCAGAAGATATCATAGTGGTAATTAGCTTGGAAGAGTGAATATTTGGAGTCTTAAAGGCATTCTTTGTGTTTTTCTTTTGAGGTGTTCCTTGGGATATTTTATAGTTTACTCAATTTTATTCTATTATGGGATTGTTAAGTTCCATGAAATTATCATGAATTTTTTATATCTATAAATATAAATTTGTATTATATTATTTTGTGGTTGGATTTTGTTAGTCTCATTGGGTAACTAAAGAGTGGGTGAATTGAGTTTCAGATAAAATTTCTACTTACAAACAATTTAAAAGCCTAAATCCCCCAATTTGATAAAACAAACTAATTAATAAAAATAGTAAAAATATATAATTTTTTATTTTGAAAAGATTATCAAAAGGTTTATCAGAGATTGATTAAATTAGTTTTGAAAATACGTTAAATTTTGAAACTAATCTACACATATCATGCACAGTATATAAAACAATAATATAAGTTAACTATCAAAGTAGTTTTTTGTTTAATAAATAAGAAAATAGAAAATGGTTTGTTTTAAAACAAAGAAAACAAAACAGTTAAAGCACAATAGAATTTTAAATAAGGGGTTCAGTCTCAAGTCAATACTTAATCCCCTCTACCTAGAAATCACCAACTACTAAGATGTTTATTATTTGATACAATTATCCACAACTTAGATTGATATTTAAAAACAATAACTCACAAGTCTGTCCAGATACAATGCCTCTTCCAAAGTTATACATGGTAGAAATGAAATAAAACAATTTCAAATAGACGATCCAAGAAAAGTGGAATCTTCCACTATTTTATGTGGGAATATAGGAAAAGAAATAGAAAAGAGTGTCTGGAACTCTCAAGTTCATTGTAGGAGATGATTCTTTTGAATTACTAAGAAAAGAACATTGATAGATTAAATTTAATTAAAACTAAGTAAGAGAAAAATAAGAAATAGTTGCAGTAGAGTATGTTTCTCTATTATTCTATTGGTAGTTCTTATCTTCCCATTTTTGTCTCTTTATTTTTAAAATATGTTCAAAGACATTATAATGATATCTATTTTTATCATAAATTCAATGAGAACTGAATGTATTAGATAATAAATAACTTATTATGTTATTCATTACTCTCTTTGTGTGAGTGTATCTATGTAATTTTTTCAATCTATTTTGTTTGAAATACATCATTGAGATTTTAACTTCTTTCTCAAAAAACAAGCCATCGAGATACCATCATGAAGATACTCATATTTTAGAAATGATTTTATAGTCACTTAATCCTTCTAAAAGGTATTAAAATATTCACTAAAAAGTGGTTGGATTAATAATACTAAAGAAATAATAAAATAATACTTACTTTTATAAAGGGTCCATTTAAAGTTTTCCATTTCAGTATCCACAGTGGAAATCACATTAGATATTTCACATTAGCATTCCATGATCACTTAAACACTTAAAAATATAATGTAGTTTAGATTCACACAAGTCTCTTCCTCTATGTAATCAAATTGACCACATAGGTGAATCATATTGGAAATTAATCCACACAACCAAATTCTACCGTGTAGGAAATTTATGTGGATGATTGATCCCCATAAACAATTCACATAGGTGATTGATCTATGTATAAAATTCACATAGTTTATTGATCTATGTAGATAATTTTCATAGCCAATTGATCTACTATTATTATAGTATATCACTTGTTTTTTCAGTCAATAGATGTCTTTCCAACTTGATTATAATGGTCACTTCAGTATATCACTTGATCTATGTAGATGTCTTCACTTATAGTATATCACTTGATCTATGTAGATGTCTTTCCAACTTGATCTATGTAGATGTCTTCACTTATAGTATATCACTTGATCTATGTAGATGTCTTTCCAACTTGATCTATGTAGATGTCTTCACTTATAGTATATCACTTGTTTTTTCATTTTTTATAATATTCCATAGCCATAAATTCTGTCCTTAGAGAAGAATTGAAGATAGGCTCTTCTTAAAAGGGAACTTCGGGAATATTCTTTAGAGAAGGAGGAGTATCCAGGAGCTCTAAAATATCCTCACCAGAGTTAAGTTGACTAGACATACCAAATTAGAAGAAGAGGTTTATTAGAGCATAATAGGTTCTTTTCTAGTTACAACAATTGAATCACTTCCTAGATTTAGTGAATCTCATAATCTCCATCATCATAATCCTTTCTAAACTCATTATATTGATCAATACCTTTATAAGATATAACATTCTCATTAGTTTTATCATATAGCATTTATCAAATAAAACAAAAACAATGTTTTTAGAAATAATTGATGGAGAAGACACTCCCATATCAAAGAATAGATTTTATGGTGGACTTTATTCACTATATGGAGAGGTTTTGAAAATTGGATCTCCCAATATCTCAAACATAGGAGGACTTTCCATTGGAGCCAGATCCATATTATCATTACATTAAGAGACTGTGATAACTGTTCCAAACAACATAGATCTTGGAAAACTCTCCCCCTTAGTAGATACAAATTCTTCTTCAATATATTCAAGTAATTTAGGAATTTCAAACTCTTTTTAAACAACATGGAAAATAAAATTTTGAAAACCAACAGTAGAATATGCTTCTTCTCTTAATGGTTCATCAACACCAGAAAGTTAAACTAGTGTTATTTATAATCTTTCCTCAAAATTTCTTCCAAATTCATCATCTAGATTGAGAGGAGCATCAAAATATTTATCATTTAAGGAGAAATTCAATTCCACTATTTCATATGGTTCTAAAATAGGTTCAATAATATCTCTTGGATTAGTGGGATAATAAATGGAATTGAATATTTCATACAGTTTCTCCTCATTATCCACCCACATATTTATACAAGTACAAAAACTAATATTCATTCTCTTATAGGTAGTCTTATTCAAAGAGACATGATTTAGTATCATATTCCTTTTAAATATAATAGGAACTATTCTTTTATATTACAGGAGAACAAAAATTAACTTAGGGTAATGAAGTGTATTGAACCTAGATAATGGCATGGTAAACTCTTCCATACATGTCATTAAGAAATGAGGCAAGTTTATCTGAATACCATGAACCGTCAGATATAGAAAGAAAAAAACTTGATAACAAATAGAAGTAAATTCACTCTTCCTTGGGAAGATACAATACTAAATAAAATTTAATAAAAGTCTACACTCGTCACTTAGATCATTATAAATAGGATTTCTAAAGGTTCTCTCATTCGTTAGTTATTCTAATGCATTTACAATCTCAAAATGGCGATAGTTTACTAGATATAAGCTCTGGTAGTCCTAAAATTTTATGATATTTAGAACTCTTAGATCATCACCCTATATGTTTTAGGTAAACTAACACTATTGACCAACTATTGTTGTTCGAATAACATCTTCATATTCACTAGATTCAAAAACCATGTTAAGATAAAAATCTCTGACCAGACATAGAAAAATGGAATATATTTATCTACAAACCAACATTCATAATTTTGATGAAAAACTTATCTTCATATAAATAAATGACTAGTTTTGAACTATTTAAAATATACTTCTCTTTCGGCTAAAACTTCTCAATAAAGAAGGTGCAGTTTTAAAAGATTCTTAGTCTTTCTTGAGTTGGCTTTTGATCTCTTGGATGATTTGGGAACATCATATTTAAAAAATCTATTCATATCCACTAATAAAGCTAATAAATTAAACTCAGGTTCTAGTAATTGAAATAATGAGAGTTAAAAAAATAGGGTTTGGTTTAGGTTTTAGAAAAGGTGAAACAATTTGACTTTGATTCGACACTATAATCATTTATGGATTTAATTATATGGTAATATGTGGAAAATATTAATCACATTTATGTATTTTTATACAATATATAACAGAAATATAATATTTGACAAAAAATATCATAAAATATTAAAATAACTAAGAAAAACAACTAAAGAAAAATTTACTAAAATTAATCATACCCAATTAATGTTTGATATAATTCATTCTCTCACTATTCAAAGGCTTTGTAAAAATTTTAGGATGCTAATATTCTATACCAATGAATTATAGAGTGATAAATCCTTTATTAAAATGATATCTCAGAAATTAATATTGTGTATATTAATATTCTTTATTCTAGAATGTTATATAATAATATTTTAAATTTTTATTTCACTTGTATTGTCACAATTTATTGGGAAATGTCAAAATTAATATCTATAGTCTAGTACTGTGTGTTTCATACAATAAAATATGTGAAAAAAACTACCTAAAGCTATGTACTTATCTTTATTAGTAGATAATGAAAAAAATTATTTATTACTAAAACATGAAACTAAATATTTTCCAAAAAAGTGACATTTTTCAGATGTTGTTTTCCTATATAACTTAAAACCACCCAAATTAGTATCTTAATAACTTATTAAGTTAAATGATTGTCATTTAGAGTAGAAAAATCCTTATTGATTATTCTTTTGAGGTATTTGAAAATTATTTTCACACCATGTTGAATCTTTTGGATTTTCTTGAAAACAAGAACACATACACACACTAAACATCATATCAATATAGCTAGTAGTTAGGTATAGTAATCTTCCAATCATCCAACTATAAGTGGTTTGATCAATTGATTTCCCAATTTCACAAAGATCTAGTTTACATCTTGTACTCATGGGAGTATTAATACCTTTATTACTAACCATGCCAAAACATTTTAAAATATATTTAGTGCACTTACTTTTATTTAAAATAATTACATATTTATTTGGAATAATATAAAAACCAAGACAGAATTTAGGTTCACCGATCAAACTCATTTCAAATTCACATTGAAACATTTTTGAAAACTCAATACACAAAGAACATCTTGAATATCCAAAAATAATATCATCAACATTGATTTTCACAACTAAAACATCTTTTGAAATTATTTTAATAAATAGAATAGGGTAGTCAATTCATTAAAAAATATTTAGAAAAAAAGGAGTTGAGCCTATCATACAAAGCACTAGGAGTCTTTTTTAATCTATATAAATCTTTTTTAATTTAAAAACATTATTTGGAAAGTAGGGATTTTTAAATCTAGGGGGTTATTCAATAAAAAAATCCTCAACTATATAACTATTTAATCATTCACTCTTAATATCCATTTGATATAACTTAAAAGTCAAATGTGTTGTATAAGAAAGAAATATCTTGATGGATTCAAGTATATCTATTGGAGAAAAGGTTTCCTCAGGGTCAATACCTTCTTCTTGACTATATCCTTGTGCAACCAATCTTTATGTATTTCAAATTATTGTTCCTAACTTATAAAAATTGTTTCTAAACACTGATTTAGTTCCAATAGTTATGTATTAATTGGGTCCTTCAACTAGTTCCCAGACTCCATTTCTTTCAAACAAATTTAATTATTATTGCATTTCCATTACTCATAATTCATCATTAATTGCATTATTTATGTTCATAGATTCAATCTTTGATAACAAATCCTGATGTTCAATATGTTCTCTACGAGAAGATCTAGTCCGAGTTACTTTATCTTGGTCACCAACAATCACATCTATGGGATTATATTTATCATCCCAACAACTTTAAGAATATATGTTTTTGACATCTCATTCTTATCAAGAGGTTTAGGTTCAATTTGTTTATTAGAACTAGAAAATATTTCTACAGGAGGTCTAGAAAATTTATCAGTAGGTTTAGCATTGACACACATGTTGGAAATTTCATTCTCAAGATTTTCTAAAGGGTTCTTAGGCTCAGGTTGATCTTTCTCAGTAAACATGACATGTACAAAATCTTCCAAAATCATAGTCCTTTTATTATATACCCTATATGATTTACTATTTATAGAATATCCAGAGAAAATTCCTTCATCAATTTTGGAAGAAAACTTGTCTAAATTCACTTTGGTATTGAGTATAAATACTTTACAACCAAAAAATATAATGTAATTATCTTTTGGTTTTATACCATTCCATAATTCATAAGGAGTATTATCTAAAAGTTTTCTAATTATAATTATATTCATTATATAGAAAAATGTGTTCACATATTCTGTCAAAAAATAAATAGGTTAGTCATACTCATTGAGCATGGTCTGAGATATTTCTTTAAGGGTTATATTTATTCTCTATACTATACCATTCCATTGTGGGATCCTAGTAGAATAAAACTTGTTATTATAGATATGTTGTGAGAACAGTGATTCTGACTCTTGATTTTAAAACTCAAGACCATGATAACTTCTTAAGGTATTTATTCTAAGACCACTAATATTTTATATAGATCTAACATATTTAGAAAAATAGGAAAGATCTTCAATTTTATGAGAATGGAAAATATCGAGGTATGTCTTGAATAATCATCCACTATAACATAGGAATAATGTTTTTATTATAAAAAAAATCTATAACGTCCAAATAAATCCATGTGAAACAAATATAAAGTGTAACACCCTAAGATTCCATGGAACATTTCCCTTTGAATAACACAGTAGTTTGCATTGTACGCAACTTGGAGTTTTAACACACCACGACCAATCGAACTAGCAGTTATGAATAGTAATACACAATTTTTGAAATTTTATAAACTTTATTTTCTAATATGGACTTCAATTTTGAATTTTGAATATCGAAATTAGCTTAGGGTGATTTATTTTTTATTTTTATGAAAACTTTCAATTTTTGATGAATAGTGAAAAACACTGTGTTATTGTTTAAAACCGACTTTTTATTTAAGTAATTAGTTATTTTATTTTAAGTTATTTTAGGTAAAAATAGATACATAATAACTATATATGTTCAATGCAATTCATTGGAGTCATTTTATAATAAGTTTGGATATATAAAATTTTATTGAACTTTTTACTCTCTTTTACCAACCTTCTAGGAGCATTTACAAATTTACATAAAACTTAATTTTACCACTTATGTGAGTTGAATTTAAAAAATCAAAGAGAAAAAATTACCATAATTAATTAAAATGTGGTTCAATAGGATGAAAATAATTTTTGGTGAATAGTAACTTTTGACTTTTATTTACCACGACTAAAAGTAAATTGGGTAATTAAGGGTAAAAATGTTATTATAATTACCCTAAGACCTGTGATAATTATATTAGATAAGTTTAATTTTACCAAAAACAACCTTAGGAATAAAATATGATCCTTTTGGTCCACTTGGATTAGATTAGGACATTTTTTATTATCTTATTTAAGGAAGAGTTAAAAGAGTTAAAATCAAAGTTTAATAACTAAACAATTTTTAATATAGGGTTACACACAATATAAATTCAACTATAAATATTAATTTTAAATATAAAAATATTTCCTACATAATGGTATTTTTTTATAATTTTTAGACATTAAATAATGTAATTTATTTATGACACAATGATGATGTAGTAATTACCTTATTAATGAAATATTAAAATAGTCCATATTATAAATATTCAAATAAATTTAAATTGAGACTTATGATAAATTACACTAATTTTATAGGTTAATATGAAATTTTAGGGTTGATTAATTAAATTTAATTTGAAGTGATACAGTTTTTATTGCTTTCAAGAAATCAAATACTAAATATTGTCAAAATTGACATAATTGAGTTTTTAAAGGAAATACTATAATACTAATTGATATAATATTCTTAAAAATATAAGGTTCATCCAAAGGACTTATATAAGGTTATATATATCAATAATTAACAACTTGGGGTTCTTTGGAAGTTTATAGTATGTTTATTAACCATATAATATAAAAATACAAAGAGACATGGTAAATGTCAAACTATTTAACTAAGAGTTAAATCTAAAAGATAAGGTTAATATGGTGACCAAAACCTATCTAAAACACATTTTTTAAAAGTTTTTCAACCCATAACCACCTTATAATATAAATAATTCATTTTGGATTCATTATAAACCGAAAATGATTTTATTATAAAATATTATTTCAAGATTTTCCTAAAGTGACCCTCACCTCCCTTATAAAAGGGTACTTACCCTTATCTCAAAATCACACCACCAAAGCCATTTATCTCAGAAAAACCCTGACCAAATATCATTCCAAATTCCCTAAAATCAACCTAAAATCATGAATTTGATCATAATTCCATCCTATGGATCCCTTTTGTTCAACTCAAAAGGAAACACCTAAAGAAGAGGTAATAATTTCACCACCCTCTTTCAAGTTCATTTCTTCTTCCACATCCTATTTCTTTATTTTTTCCATACCAAAAAAATAACAACAGTACCTTCAACATACTTTGATGTTATTATAAATATTTTACAACCATATTAATTATTATATCCATCCTATGAATGACCAAGTCATCATACGTGAGTACATATGGATTACCGTCTCCACGAATGCGATGAAATTCATTTCACCTCGTAATCATTCAAGAATAATTTTCAATTTATGTTTAAAAATAATGTTTAATAACTTAATATAATTATGGATTTGAATCAAATACATCCTATTCATGAAAAACATGGCTTACTTAACCAATCATATAAAGGAAAATGAATTAGTTACCACCCGAAACAATGATACTACTGAAATATTATTAACAAAGCAATATTAGAGAATAATATATGATATCATATTTATGTATATAGTTCTTGTATAATTTAATAACAATTATTTAAATATTATACAGGAGGATAACATAACCTCCACCAAGGAAATGTACAAGGTAAGGGTTATATTTCACAATCTCTTTTTTATCTGAGGTTGTTTATACACGAGTATCTACTCAGACCTCTTTATCATCCACATCCATGTTTTCTTAAAAATGCATTTCAAAACATTTTTAATATTTACTAGACTATGGTTTAAAGTCATTCATACCCTTATTTGAACGAATTTGTTTTCAAAAGAATCTTTCTATCATTTTCCAAATAAGGTACTTTATGACCTTTTCAAAAAAATTATGGTAGGAATGTTTTTTAACTTATATAGTGGGTGCAGATATTTTCCTCTGTTATAACATTGTTGAAGCTTAACTTACAATATTATAAGAATATTTTAAAAATAAATGTTTTCTATTATAATTATGTTAATTTTAAATGATTCCAAAAAAAGAAAGAGATATTTCACTCAAATAGTTTAGATTTCATCTATGTCAACATCCTTTGATGGATTTTACACTTGTTTGAAATTGATTCATTATGATACAAATCATACATATTGAATTGAATGTTTTGTGATATGATTGACTATGGATGTGTTTTTGTATACCATTCATGGTTTATAGTTAAGGTATTAACATTTCGTATGCTAGTTTTAATATGAATGTTAATGTTATTTTTCAACCTTTTCATATAAGGAATGAATTGGCTTAGTAGGTGATGGGTGGAGCCCGATATAGCTCCTCAATGCATTGGTAGGTCTCATGAGACAAACTAGTGTCTTAGAATAGGGACTTGAAAAAATCTTATTTGTAGTCTTGGCATAAGGCCTTGACTATGTGGTCATGAATTCGGGCATTATGCATTCCATCATTATGAAATTGGCTATTGATATTGCCAGTGATTTTTCAAATAGTAGAATATCCTTGTGAATAATCAAATGGAATTATTTGATTTATATTTTCCATATTATGTTGAATTTTAAGTTTAAAAGTCTTATGTTTTTGTCTTATACACTGCCTTAAATGTTTATAATTATTTATGAAAGTTTCCGCTATATTGTTATCCTTACTCAGCATCTGAGATCACCCCTTTCTATGTTTTATTTTTCACAGGATGTGAAGAAGTATATTATAACTGACCTACATGGATAGTCTAAGGGATATTAATGTGTTTTATGGAGACAATGTTTTTGTTTTTTTTAATTTTATAATGTAATGTAAAAATTAGGAATGTATCTAGTACTTCCAAGGATACTAAACTGATCAGTCTTTTATGATTTTATCCCTTATGATCATGCCGATGTTTTGTAATAATGAACCGAATCTTGGTAACTCATGTCAAGGAATTACAGTTGGTATTAGAGGAAGTTTAGTAAAAAACATGGAATCTAGATTTTGAAAAACTATGATTCGAGAACATTACCCTAATGTAGGCTTTGATGATTTGTATAGAATAACTTCTGATAATCTTTGTAATATAAATATTTTTTGAGTTTTCCAAGAAATACATCCCTACATGGATATGAGAAGGTAGAGGTAGCTCTGTCACATATGTACCTATGGGTAAAACCCAAAAATACCTCATTGAGCTAGACTCGAATGGGAACTAGTGCACGACAATGGGCTTGCTGCACTCTTGGTTACAACACTCCAGGGGGATATGATTAGGATAATTCAAATTTTCTTTACAAACCATTACGAAGTATTTATGAGTATATACCTTCTATAAGAAAACACTTTTAGGATCATGGATTATATTTAGAAACTGTTTAATTTATGTTAAGTGTTTTACAATTTTGGAATTATTTATTTTGATTCATAAACTAATCTACTATTTTCATTTGTTTAGAAATTGAACCTAGTGGAAAGAATGGAAATTGTATAAATGCATGTAATTCATGTAGAGATTTCCCTCCTACTCAAGGTAATTATAGTGGAGCTGGTGATGCAATAGGTGCTGATCAGCTTATCACCATACTAGAACAACTTACTCAGGTTATGAATAATAACCTTACCCGTATGGATCACCCAGATCCACAACATGGAGGATTAATGTTAGACCGCTTCATGAGGTAAAAACCCCAAAAATTAAATGGGAGTACACATCCATTAGTATCTGAGCAGTGGATAAGTTTCTTAGAGAAAATATTTCATGATTTGGGGAGTAGTGAAAGGGAAAAAGTTGTCATGGAAGTTTATCACCTCACAGGAGATGCAAATCAATGGTGGTCATTAATCCAAAACACAAAGGAAGATGAAGAAGTATCTAACATTGAATGGAGGGAGTTTAAAGAGATATTCTTAGAAAAATACTTTCCTCGTGACCATCGAGTGGATATTGAAAGGAAATTTCTGAGTCTGAGGAAAAAGGGGGATGTGAATGTGGAAAAGTATGAGGCTAACTTTACAAGGTTAGAAAGGCATGAAACATATTATATACATAACCCACAGAGTAATATTGATCAATTATTTGATGGGTTAAAACCATTTCACTTTCGAGCATTAGTCTCACAATCCTTCTCATTATAGAAAAATAATTTTCTAAGTCTAATGACTTTAAAGCAAAGAAATAGAAAACAAGATCTTCTAGACACTTTAGAAATGGAAATAAGGGGAAGAAGTGAAATGTCAAATATGCATCTTGCGGTAAATGTGGGAACAAACACCCCGATACTTTCCTGAAGGGAATGGGATTTTGTTACAAGTGTGGTGAAAAAGGCCACCAAGCTCGTGATTGTAAGGGGAAGAAAGAGGCTGTCAATTTTGAACACTACAATTATAGAGAAATGGGGAATTATGTGAACGAATTTTCTAAGTGCCAAGGAAACTTACCTTAGAAAAGGACAAGGGAAAAAGGACAAGCTTATGTGATTACTACTGCTGAGGTTGAAGCTCCAAAAGATGTGGTGGAAGGTAACTTAATGGTTTCTTCAAGTTTAGCCAATTATTTATTTCATTTTGGATCATTTAATTATTTCATATCTTCCCTATTTGCTAAGAAAATTAGATACTTTCATTTTGACTTAACAAGGGAGTTTTTAGTAAAACACCTAAGGGAAGTATCATCGCAACAATGTTTTTTGAATCAGTTCCCATTAGTGCATATAAATATTCTTTATCTTCTAATCTCATTGTCATACCCGTGATTGAATTTGATATAATCCTTAGAATGGATTGGATTTTGGACCATGATGTGAAAATTTATTGTAAGAAGAAGGAGGTTACAATTTTTTATGATGATAAAGAGTACCTTATCTTTAGAGCAGAAACGTCACCACCCAATTCTTTTCTATATCTACCCCTAGTAGCTCTACTAAATTCAATTATTGGGAAGGAATAGAATAAAATAACTATGTGTGAGGAAAAGAATATTCAAATAGAGGACATACCTATTGTGCAAGAATATGTTGATGTGTTTCCAGAGGATTTACCTAGACATCCTTCAGAATGAGAAATTGAGTTTTACATTGATTTAATTCCTCGTTCAAGGCCCATATCAAAGACCCCTTATGGAATGGACACTACAGAATTAGTGTAACTAAAGAAACCACTAGAGGAATTGAGTAATAAGGTATTTATTCACCCTAGTGTTTCTCCATGGGGATCCCTTTTAATTTTTATTAAGAATAAAGATAGATCTATGAGGTTGTGCATTTACTACAGGGAGATCAATGCTATAAAAATGAAGAACAATTATCTCCTACCTCGCATTGATGATTTATTCAACCAGCTTCATGGAGCTCAATATTTTTCAAAGATTGAACTTTGATCTGGATATCATCAGTTGTGTGTGAAGAATGAAGACATTCTAAAAACAACATTTCAAACCAGGTACATGCATTATGAGTTTATAGTAATGGCTTTTGGACTGACTAATGCACCCTATGTTTTCATGGATCTAATGAATAGAGTTTATAAGGAATATCTTGAAAACTTTTTAGTGGTATTTATTAATGATATTTTCGTATAATACAAAATCTACGAATATCATGAAAATAACTTGTGCATTATTTTAAAGACTCTTGAATTATATGGGAATTTTAGAAAGTGTGAATTTTGGATTTACGAGATTTGTTTTCTTTTCCATATTGTCTCTAAGGATTGAATCTCTGCTGATCATTCTAAGACAAGAGCTATAGAAGAATGGAATTCACCTATGAGTATAACTAAGGTACATAGTTTTATTGGTTTAGCACGTTATTATTGACGTTTCATCCAAAATTTTTCCAGGTTGGCTGACCCATTAACCAAGCTCACACGTAAAGGGGTTAAATTTGTTTGGAAAAAAGTGTGTGAAGAATGTTTCAAATAAATGAAGAGAATATTAGTTAATGATCCTATATTGACTCTACCATCAGGGAATGATGGGTTTGTTATTTATAATGATGCCTCAAAGAAAGGACTTGGTTTTATCCTTAAGCATAATGATATAGTTATTACCTATGTATTGCGACAGCTAAAAATTCATGAGAAAAACTATCCCACTCATGATCTTCAGTTAGCAGCTATAATCTTCACTCTGAAGATATGGAAAAACTATCTCTATGGTGAAAAATGTGGTATTTATACTGATCACAAGAGTTTAAAGTATATTTTCTTAAAAAAAGAACTCAACATGAGGCAAAGGAGATGGATTGAACTACTCAAGGATTATGATATAACTATACACTACCACCCAGGGAAGGCAAATAAGGTGGTAGATGCTTTGAGAAGAAAAGATCATGGAGTTTTGAATAATATGAGAGTTGATAGGGATCCAATATTTAGGGATCTAGTAAATATGGATATGGGAATAACTCTATAAGGTGAAACATAAATACTTTTTCAAATATTTTCCAAAACAACTTTACTAGTAAGGATAAAGAGTTATTAGACTGATGATGAGGTGTTTCAAAAGAAGATTAAAGCTGTGAATGATGGGAGATTGAGTGACTTCGTATATGAAGATGGAATTTCGAATTTTGGTAAGAGACTTTATTTTCCTAACATACTGGATCTAAAAAGGGAATTGTTGGATGATGTTCATAGCTCAAATTTCTCTATACACCCCAGGAGCACCAAGATGTTTAGAGATTTGAAGGAACGTTTTTGGTGGGACAACATGAAGGGGGAGATTACTGATTTTGTGTCAAGATGTATGGGTTTTCAGCAAGTGAATGATGTAAGGAAACAACCTGGAGGACTCATGCAACCTCTTCCCATACTTGAGTGGAAATGGGATAATATTATGAATGAATTTGTCATGGGGATACCAAAGACTCCTAGAAGGAATGATGCAATATGGGTCATTTTTTATCATCTTACCAAGTTAGCACATTTTCTTAATATAAGATAAGATTTACCACTTGAACTTCTGGTAAGATTATTTATTAATGAAGTCGTAAGACTTCATGGAGTACCTCTATCGATTTTTTATGATCATGATCCCCATTTTATATCATGATTATAGAAAGTCTTTAAAAGGCCCTAGATACTGAACTTCGTTTGAGCATTGCCTACCACCCTCAAATCGATGGGAAATAAGAATGGACTATTCAAACCTTAGAAGACATGTTGAGATCTTTCTCACTTGACTTTCAAGGTATACATGATCAATATTTACCTCTGGTTGAATTTTCCTATAACAATAGCTTCCATTCAAGTATTCAGATGACACCATATGAAGCATTATATGAGAAGAGATATCACACAAAAAATGTTGGGATTATGTTGGTGAAAGAAAACTTATAGTCCTAGAACTTTTTCGTAAAACAATAGAAAAGGTGAAGGTTATCCAAACCCACATCAAATCAGCCCAATGTAGGCAAAAAATCTATACCGATAACCAAAGGAAGAATTTGGAATTTCAAGTAAGAGATTATGTTTTCTTGAAGGTACCTCCATGGAAGGGTGTTATAAATTTCAGTAAGAAGGATATATTGAGTCTCAGGTACATCAGACCTTTCAAAATTCTTGAACGAATTGGATTTTTAGCTCATCGTTTTGCAATGAATCCAAGTCTTTCCAAAGTTCATGATGTATTCCATGTATCACTGTTGAGTAAATACATGCCTGACCCAACGCATGTAGTCACCTATGAAAAATTAGAACTGGAACCCGATCTGTCTTATTGTGAAGAGCCTATTAGAAATTTTGATACCATAGAACAAGTGTTGAGAAACCAGATGACTCATCTGGTAAAAGTTCTATGGGGAAACCATAAGATAGAAGAAGCAATTTGGGAACCTGAGGAACTTTTGACGAAGAACCACCCGAATCTTTTTATGTAGTAATATTCTTGAAATTTCATGAATGGAATTATTTTAAGAAGGGGAAAATCTAACACCACAAGCTTCCATGGTACATTTCCTTTTGAATAATGTAGTAGCTTGCGTTGTACGCAACTTGGAGTTTTAACACACTACAACCAATCGAACTAGCCATTATGAATAGTAATACACACTTTTTGAAATTTTATAAATTATATTTTTCAATATGGACTTCATTTTTAATTTGGAATATCAAAATTATCTTAGGGTGATTTTTTGGCATTTTTATGAAAACTTTCAATTTTTTATGAATAGTAAAAAAAACTGCGTTATTATTTAAAACCGACATTTTATTTATGTAATTAATTATTTCATTTTAATTTATTTTAGGAAAAAATAGATACATAATACCTATATATATTCAATGTAACTCATTGGAGTCATTTTATAATAATTTTAGATATATAGATTCTTGTAGAACTTTTTACCGTCTTTTACCCACCTTCTAAAAAAATTTATAAATGTGCATAAATCATAATTTTACAGCTTCTATGAGTTGAATTTAAAAAATCAGAGAGACACAGTTGAAATTATTAAGTAAAATTTGGTTGAATAAGATGAAAATAATTTTTGATGAATAATAACTTTTGACTTTTATTTACCACAGTTAAAAGTAAATAGGGAAATTAAGGGTAAAAATGATATTATAATTACCCTAACATATATCCTAATTCTATTGGATAAGTTTAATTCCACCAAAAAAACCGTGGGAATGAATATTATCCATTTGGTCCACTTGTATTAGATTATGACATTTATTATTATTTTATTTAAAGAAGGGTTAAAATAGTTAAATTCAAAGCTTAATAAATAAACCATTTTTAATATAGGGTTACACATAATATAAATTTGACTATAAATATTAATTATAAATATAAAAATATTTCCTACATAGTGGTATTTTATTTCTAATTTTTTGACCTTAAATAATTTAATTTATTTATGACACAATGATGATGCAGTAATTACCTTTTTAATGAAATATTAAAATAATTGATATTATAAATATCCTAATAAATGAAAATTGAGACTTTTGATGAATTCTGATAATTTTTTAGGTTAATATGAAATTTTAGGGTTGATTAAATAAATTTTATTTGAAGTGATAAAGATTTTATGGCTTTCATAAAATCAAATACTAAATAGTGTCAAAATTGACATAATTGAGTTTTTAAAACAAATACTATATTACTAATTGATAAAATATTCCTAAAAATATATGGTTCAGAAAAAGGACTTAGATAAGGTTATATATATCAATAATAAACCACTTGGGTTTCTCTTGGTAGTTTATAGTATGTTTATTAACCATATAATATAAAAATACAAAGAGACATGTTAAATGTCAAACTATTTAACTAAGAGTTAAATCTAAAAGACAAGGTTAATATGGTGACCTAAACCTATCTAAAACCAATTGGTTGAGATTTTTTAGACCAATACCCACCTAATACTATAAATAAATCATTTTTTATCCATTATAAACCGAAAATGATTATATTATAATATAATATTTCAGGATTTTTCTAAAGCGACCCTCATCTCTCTTATAAA
Source organism: Viscum album (assembly GCA_963277665.1). Lineage (NCBI taxonomy): Eukaryota > Viridiplantae > Streptophyta > Magnoliopsida > Santalales > Viscaceae > Viscum > Viscum album. The sequence continues at coordinate 747,962,862 of OY728132.1, read as the reverse complement.
AGGGTACTTCCCCTTCTCTCAAAATCACACCTCCAAAGACATTTGGATCAGAAATACCTACCCAAATATCCTCCAAAATTCCATAAAATCAATAGAGTCTTTACTTTTATCATAAATCCAACCTAATGAGCCCTTTCAGTCAACTAAAAAAGAAACACCAGAAGAAGAGGTAATAATTTCACCACCCTCTTTCATGTTATTTTCTTCTTCCACTTCCTCTTTATTTGTTGTTTTCATGAAAAAAATAATAACTCCAGTACCTCCTATATTCTATATTGTTATTATAAATATGGTATAACCATATTCATTATTCTATCCATCCTATGAATGACCAAGTCACCATACGTTCGTACATACAGATTACCGTCTCCACGAACGCGATGAGATTCATTCCCCATCATAATTATTTATGAATAATTTTCATTTTATGACTACAAATAATGTTTAAGAACTTAATATAATTTTGTATATGAATCAAATACATCCTAACCATAATAAATATGGATTATGTAACCAAGAATATAAAGGAAAATGAATCATTTAACACCCGAAACAATGATACTAGTGAAATATTATTAACAAATAAATATTAGATGATCTTATATGATATAATATTTATGTATATAGTTCTTGTAGAATTTAAAAAAAATTATTTAAATATTATACATGAGGTTAACATACCCTCTAGAAAGGAAAAGTACAAGGTAAGAGTTATATTTTACAATCTCTTTTTTATCTGAGATTGTTTATATACGAGTATCTACTGGGACCTCTTTATCATCCATATCTATGTTTCTTAAAATTATATTTCAATTTTTTTTACTATTTACAAGACTATGGGTTAAAGTAATTTATACCATTATTTGAACTTAATTTTTTTAAAGGAATCTTTCTTTTGTTTTCCAAATAAGTTACTTTATAGCCTTTTCGACAAAATTAATGTAAGAATGATTTTTTAACTTATATGATGGGGGTGTCTATTTTACACCTTTATAACATCGTCGAAGATTCCCTTACAAACTTATAATAATTTTTTAAAATAAATGTTTTCTTTTATAATTATGTGACTTTTAAATTATTTCAAAAAAAGAAAGAGATATTTCTGTAAAATAGGTTTGATTTCATCTATATCAACGTACTTTGATGGATTTTACACTTGTTTGAAATTGATTCATTATGATACAAATAATCCATATTGAATTGAAAGTTTTGTGATATTTTTGATTGTGGATGTGTTATTTATACACCATCAATGGGTTTTAGTAAAATTCTTAACATTTCATATGCTATTTTTATACGAATGTTTTTGTTATGTTTCAACCTTTTCATATGAGGAATGCGTTGGACTTAGTATGTGATAGGTGGAGCCCACTATAGCTTCTCAATGCATCAGTATGTATCATGAGAAAAACTAGTTTCTTGTAATAAGGCATTGCCAAAATATTATTTTTAGTCTTGGCACAGGTCCTTGACTATGTGGTTATGAAGTTTGGCATTATGCATTCCATAATTATGAAATTGGATATTGATATTGCATGTGATTATTCAACTAGTAGAATGTCCATGTGAATAAGTAAATGGAATTATTTGATTTATATTTACCATATTTTGTTGACGTTTAAGTTTAAAAGGATTATTTTTAGTCTTATACATTTCCATAAATATTTATACTTATTCATGAATGCTTTCTCTATATTGTTATCCTTACTGAGCATCTGAGCTCACCCATTTCTATGTTTTATTTTTCCCAAGATGTGAAGAAGTATATTATGACTAATCTGTAGGGATAGTCTAAGGTATATGAATGTGGTCTATAGAGACAATGCTGTTGTTGTTTTACATTTTATAATGTAATGTAAAACTTATGAATGTATCTAGTACTTTCAAGGATACTAAACTGATCTATCTTTTGGGATTTGATCTCTTGTGATCATGGCAATGTTATGTTATAATTCAACAACTCTAGGTAACTGGGGCCAAGGAATTATATAAAGGTCAAGAATTTGATACATATTTTTTTGGTTGGGAATATATTTTTTGTTGTTTTCCCTTTTGACAGGGATTATAGGCTTTGTCTGCTTGGAATTATGGTTTGGGTAGATCCTTGAAAAATTCTTTCCCAGTTATCATTCTAAGTGATTTAATATTACAATGACCTAGTCTTCTATAATAAATACAAGACTATTTATGAACTACAATTAAACAAGAAACATTCTGAGAAAATAAAGAATTTAAATCTACATCTTAAACATTATCATTTTGCATCGCAATAAAAAATAAAGCATGTTTGACATAAAAACCTTAAAAGAATTATTTTTAAACTTAACATGATAACCATTATAACATAATTGTAAAATTATAAGTAGATTATGTTTTAGTACAACTATAAATAAAGCTTTAGATATTAAAATAGTACTATTGTTACAGATTTGATGGAGACCAATAATTTTCTTTTGGAATTGCCACTAAAAGTGAAATGTCTACCAACTAATTTAATTAGGTTATTTATGATTTAATAGTCCCCAATCATATTTTTGGAACATAAAATATCCATATACCATAATTTATTCCAACAACTATTCAAGAAGGTTTCTTAAAAAATATTTAAACTAAAAATTATTTTGGTACACCTATTTTCTTAAGGACATATTTTTTAGTAATAAGGGATTTAGGAATCCATAACTATTTTACTAGATTCCTATAGCAGACCTTGTACTTTTGTAAATAAATAAATTATTATTATTAATGTAATAAGAACTATTAGTAGAACTGGATGAACTAGAACTAGGGACAAATCTATTCTTATAGATTTTTGTTTGTCCAGATTGGTATCTAATTCTTACATTATATTTAAGAGTATTATATTTACCAAGTATATGAGTTAATTTTTTTCTTAAATTAGTGAATATTTCTAGATATTTATTTAGTTTCTAATTAGATAATTTCATATTATTATTTTATTTTAATAGTTGATAATTCTTATCTTTATATGTAGTAAGATCAGTTTAAAAGTGAGCATACATAGCATACTTCTTCTTTAAACTTTTATATTTATCTTTTAATCTATTAAATATGTCTTCCATCATGTTATAATATTCAAATAATTCATCATTAGAAATATTTTCTACATAATTTAAATTTTTAGAATGGTTTTAAATGTGATCAAAAGATTCAGGAAAAGCATTTAGTGCCTAAAATGTGTTTTTCATGAAACACATATTATATTTTTCATTTACCTCTTCTCTGTTTGAGTTTTAATCACTTGATTTATCATTAGAGGCAATAAAAGTGGATTTCATGGACTTTTTATACATTTCACAGTTTTCTCACAATTCTTATTATATTTGATCTCAGGGCAGTCCCCATTGATGTTTCCTTTTTTATTTTACATTCATAGAAGATTACTTCATGGGTAGAATAATCCTTTTTCCACTCTTTTCTCCAATTCCCTTTATTTTTATACATACCTAAATAGTTCAATTTCTCAAAGAACTTATTATTTCAATATAAATTCTTTAAATTTCTATCTAGATGATTCATTTCTTCATCCCTATCCATATTAAATTCTTTATCACTTGAAATTTCAACATTAATCTTCTCTTTTTATTTTAAGTCATAGGTCTTAAAGGATACCAACTTCCTCTTTAGTTCATTTTCCTTCTCTATATTTAGTTGTAACTATTTTTCATACAATATGATATTTCCAATGAGTTATTTTTCTGTCAGTGTGCTAATGTTGCAAGATTCTCTAATGGATAGAAATGTTCATCTTCATCTGTCTGGTCGACACCTTAGAATTCACATGACATGATTCTTGTTAGTAATTATATTTCCAAGAGAATGCATCATGTGGAATAATTAATTAAACCTAAGATACATGTCATAAATGGAATCATATAGATCAATATTGAATTTTTTATATTTAATAGTATAGGTATTAAAATACTTTTCATTATTAGTTGAAGTTCCTTCATGATATATCCTCAGAGTATCCGAAATTTCAAAAGTAGTAGAACATGACGATATTTTAAAAAAAATATTTTTTTAAATCAAAATATAAATAATTCATATATTTATAGTTACAATAATATTCCACCTTAGTGGAATCACTCTAATAATATCTAGTATCTTTGGTTTTTTCATATTTTTCATCAATGACAGTCCCGATATCAATGACTATTCATTACAAATGTATTTTCATCTTGATTTTCTATTGAACATAATTTTTTCCATTAAAATAAATATGCTAATTAGTGGAATTTCCATATTTTCCATGTTTATACATAAATAATGATATTTAAATAAAATATAATTTCAAGATATTTTAGTAAAAACTAGGTCACAATAAAAATTAATTTTTAATGTGAACCGATACGAAATTTTGGTCCCAATGGAAAACTCAAGAGGGTGTTTAATTGAGTTTATAATAAAATTTTTTTGATTTTTTTTAAAATATGTAATCCCCCGATTTTATAAAATTTCCCAATTAACAAAAACAATATAATTATATAATTTAATCTTTTGAAAATATTCTCCCAAGATTGATCATAGCTCAATTAAAATAATTTTTAAAACACTTTATATTTTGAAACTAATATACTCATATCAAAAATTTTATATAAAAATTACAAGTTAATTTATCTATTAGAGTAACTTTTAGTTTAATAAATCAAAAAAAATAAAAACTATTTTTTAAAAAAATAACGAAATCAAAACATTTAAATCATAGAAAAATTATAAACAAGCGGTTCAGTATCAGATTGATAGTTAATTTATTATACTTTTCAATAACATAATTCCATGAAGTTAATTATTTCCTAGATCTGGTTTTATAAAAAATATCATAAGTTAGTCCAGGTATAAATCCTCTTCTATAGTTATATGTGGGAGAAATACAATGAAACAACTACTTATAAGTAGTCTAGGCAAAGCATCATCTTCCACTATTCTACATGAGAATAAAATAAAGAAAATATGAGAGAGTTAATTTTAATATATAGTTCAATACATTTGCTGGTTCTTAATATCTAAAAATAAAAGTGCATAGAAAGCTCAAAAGTAATTAAAATGGAGTAAGAGAAAAATAAGAAATTGATGTAGCAGAGTATGTTAATATGTTATTATGTAGGTAGTTATTCTCTCCTCATTTTAATCTCTTTATTTTAAAAATAAGTTCAAATATGTTATAAAGTTCTATGTTGTTGTTAAAAATTCAGTGAGAATACAATGTCACAGATGTAAAAAACAGAGTATATTCTTCGTTACTCTATTTTCATGAGTATATCTCTATACATTTTTCTCTCTATTTTTTCACAATGAATCTTTGATATGTTAAATATTTTATTTTAAATATATCCATTGAACGATCATTATGAAGATCCTCATACTTTAATAGTGAATATTTATTCATTTAATGCTTCTGAAAGGTAATAAAATATGCATAGAAAAGTGGTTGGATTAATAATACTAAAGATATAATGAAATAATACTTACCTTTAGAAATGGTCGATTTAAGGTTTTCCATGTCAATATAGAAAATGGCGGTGGTATCAGATATTCTATGTTAGTATTCCATGGTCGCTTTAACACTTAGCAATATAATTTAGGTGAGCTTCACATAAGTGAATTCTTTTACGTAAGTGAATTGATCGTGTAGGGGAATAATGTATGCAATTGATCCTCATATATGAATTCTAATATATAGATTAATTATATAGAAGATTGATCTACATAGCCAATTCATGTTGGTGATTGATCTGCATAACCGATTCATGTAGTTGATTGATCTATATAACTGATTTGCATATCCGATTGATATACATAGTTGATTCACATAGGTGATTGATATAATATTCTTATGATAAATAAATTTTTATTTAATTCTATCCATTCATTTGTAAATTGATCATGATGGCCAATTAAGAGATTATATGATCATTTAGTTCTTATTATAGTTATTTTTTCTTTATTATGGATGATCAGTTTTGCTGTCTCTTAAGTCTTTCAATAGTTGAGCAGCTATTCATGAGGTTAATCAAATCCATAATATATTATCCAAGGTCAATTATTTATATGGTGCGATCATTTCTAGACTTGGAAAATTTCATTATTTTGACCAGAAAAACATTTATTACCAGAGAACACAATATTCATTTATAATTTTATAAACATGAATTGGGGTCATTAAAATAAAGATGTGTTGGTCTAATCCAATATATTTTTTTATTTATAAAGGATAATTCCTTCTATTTATGAGTTTTATAAACTTGATTTTAGTCATTGATCCCTTGGTTATTAGAGGTAGTCTAAGAATTTCATACTTACTTTTGTTTTCAGCTCAAAAGAAGTCCTAATAGGGTTGGGTCATGTAAATTAGGATTTAAATTCATGAGAAATTTTGAGAATGTGTTTTTTTTGAGACCAATTATTCATAATATCAAAAATAATTATAAATTTACTATTAATTATAATATTACCACTACTTTCAAAAATGATAATGAATCTTTTGTAGCATTATTAAAATGTGAGTATATCAAAGGTGATTGGATAAAAAAACTCAAAATAAAAAAATACCCATGATCTATAAAAGAATTGTTAGATATATCAAGAATCTTTAGTCATGTGATAATTATAAAAAAATATTCACAAATTCATTACCACCTACAAATTTTGAGAAACTAATTTTTGAAATTGGGAGGTAAAAACTATAAAGTGTATCATGATTTAATTCGGGGGTTAGGAATGTTTCACTTTTTTCCCTTTAATCAATTTTTTCTATCGGTTTTTCCTAATAATATTTTTAACAATGTAATATAAAATTGACATGGAATTTAATTATTTTGGTTACATTTGTTTTTCCCATGTTTTTTTTCAAGTGAAAGTCTTATAAATTTCAATTAAATTGATGACATCTAGAAAGATGAGTTATATATAAGTAATAAATGTGGATGTGATAATTTTTCCAATTTTATAGTTCTCATGGATATAAAATCCCAAATCCAACATTTTACATTCACACTTTTCATATTACAATCATTGGATTTGACATGAAAGATAAAGATCAATTGAGAACATTGATTATATTTTCATGTAGTATGTATATATAATAGTATTCCTCGAATGTGACCTTATCATGGGATTTAACTTATATTATAATAAATTTTTTAATAATAAACTGAAATAATATTAAGTATATGAATGCCTATATTGGTGCATTGAGCATGTACATAATTATATTGGAATAAAAAAAATTATTTTTATGTAAAAAATGATGAAAATTTATAATCTCATATTTTTTCAACAGAACAGTTCTTCAATTATGCATGATTCACAACATCAGAAATACAAAAACAATTAAATTTAAATAGAAACATCACTAAAAGTATATAAAAAATAAAAGTGATAACTCCAGGAATCCAAACATAACACTCATACAATGATTTTTATATCTTCATAGTAGATTCATTCAAAATAACTAACTATATAAATAATAATCTTAAAGTTTGAGGGAATAAAGTAAAATATAAGTTTTAATATGAATATAAGAATTAGAAAATGTAGATAAAACATTCATAGGTAAGTGGGATGTTTTCATTTTTTAAAATATAAACAATAGTAGTGCATCAAATTTAAGTTTTTATAAGAAACCTACATTAACTATGATGGTGGATATGGTGTGAATGTAGAATCAGGGGTGTTTGTAAGAATTTATAATAGTTCATGATAAATTAGATGTGTATGTTCATTTTTAACATATTTTCATATATTTTTTATAAAGTGGTTATGTGTATTAAATAATTTATTAAGATACCTATTCTATTTTAAGTGTGCTAAAAATAATTAAAGTGTATTTTCTAAAAATAATTTTAGTTGAATTCGAAGCAATACAACTTATAAATTCCCAAAAAAATTGATATTAAATTTTAATACAGTATTTCAAAATTACTTAGTATATGAATGAAAAACCATGTGTGTTTCTAATATATACCATTAAGAGTATTATATTTAATTAACATTATATATTATAATACTTAAAATAATTTATTAGGCTTCCCTCTCAATACCTAGATAGTTTTAAAGTGGAATCTTATAATTAAATAACAATCAAGAGTCCAAAGGTAGGATTTAATATGTTGAGACTAATTAAATTCAAATTGAATACTTTAAGAAAATTTTTAGGTAGAAAACATCAATAAAAAATAATAAAACAAGACCAAATTTTGAAATAGTATAATATAATTATATGTACTTAGTATTTCCCTTGTAATTAATAAAAAAAATTTGTTAAAAGGAAAATAAGAAGTCTTGTATAAATTTGTAAGAATACATGATTAAGAATTTTAAAATTTATATAATGTCTTATTTGTGTTCATGGAAGTTTAATTGATTAAAAGCATATCTAATAGTTATATTGGTGACCATATTTGGTTTATATAAAATCAATATCAATATGTTTAAAAACATGATAAGTAATTGCATACTATACCCACTAACCAAGTCGAACTATTGAATAATATTTTTTTTGAAATGGTTATTTCATTATAAACATTTCAAATATTATACCATATTGATATAATTTTGGAAAAAAGTTAATATTTTTACCAAACAAACCTAAAGGTGTACTAAAGCAATGGTCTCTCAATAGAGTTTGAGGGGATTCCCATCATTGACTGTGCATATAGGTTAGATTTATTGTAATAAATAATATAATTAGTTATTTTGGTTGAGAATTACAAAATTGAGTGTCTGGACCGACAAATAAAATGTTTCAATATTTTAAAAGACATCCCAAAACACTCTATTTTGAGTAGGATTCATAATTATTATATTTTAAAGATGCTCAATAACTCTCTTTAAATGTATGTGGTAGGTAGATAATTGAATTGAAGAGGTTTTTCCTAGTATAGATATAAGGGGGGGGGGACAACATGATTCACAATATTAAAATAATATAGGAAAATACTACACTTGAAGTGTATACGGTGCACCTTCAATAAAAGAGAGGAATTCATCTCATTATTTATAGTGTTTCTATATAAGGTTAAGGATTGAACTATATTAAATATGATCACTGAAACATACAAATAAAATGTATTACAAGTGTTAAACAATTTATCTATGATACTAGATTTTTTTACTATGTATTATTAAAATATGTGTGATAAAAACCATGGTTACACTAACCCAATACACATGAACTAATACTAATTTTATAGAAGAAAGGAAAGAGAAGTGATGTAACTCACGTACAAGGAGACGAGATTGATATTTGACTATTACACTGATGGTGGTTTCTTTTATAATGGAATTGGACTTTATTATGAATTAGAATATTAAATGCATTATAATATTAGAGAAACCAAAAAAAATTAAAGGTCATCTCTTGAAAAGAAAAAACTATATCGGAATGCTTGTCTATGTTTGGTGTGTTACCTATAATAGTTTGGGTAATGCACTTATGCCTTTTGAGATGCTCTTGAAGAAAACTACACAAGTTATGCATTCTTATGTGAAGAGAAATTCGTGTGTGATATATTAATCACTTAAATATATCCGTGCAATGAACCATAAATTTTGGCATCATTATTACCCATGAATCATATTCATAAATCATTCCCATAATTGTTATTCCTTACCTAAAGTAAGTGCGCCGAAAATTATTTTTCATAAAAATTCATTATTTATAAAATGAAAATTCATGGTTTAGATTTTAGACTAAAAAAACTTTAAAGTCATATAAACATCAAAATATATAATGACAATTCATTCATTTATGATCTAATTATATATTGATGTTATCATTTTATATTTTATATCTCCATGAAGTTCTATATTTTTAGTATATGTTGAAATTGATTAAAGATATATATTATATGAACATAAAATATAATAATATAAATAAATGTGTAAGGTTGGAATAAGTCTTGAGTAAGTGATGCCCGAGATTATTTTCAAAGGACATAGAAAAAGCATTAACAGTGAATTATACATAAATATTGCTATCTGCAATAAATAATAAGATAAGTGAATCATGAAGGTCGTTCATAAATATATTATGCATGGTGATGCTTTTAATATATATAGTTTGTGGTTAACATGACATTATGATTTTGTAAGTTTAGATCGATCAGTCATTATAATTTGTAATTACTTAATTATACATAAAAATGAATATATTGAAATAATAATTAATGTGAATAAAATATTTATAATCAATTATATCGGTTGGGTTTTCAATATTAAAAATATATTGGTTTTATATTAATTAAAAGGTTTCATTAAAAAAATGACAATAAAAATGTGATAGAGGGTTCTATAATTTAATAAATAGAAAATAATACAATATAATTGTAATAAAATGTATAAAAATTCATACCTTCATGATTAGATCAGTGATGGATGTACCCATTTGAGAAGTTTTAGTGAAAGTCATATATTTATGTTTAGTTTATCTTCTAGAAATTTAACAATCACTTTGTATTTGGGTGATAATAATTTCTAATGTATTGTTTCCAATTGAACTTGTCTTAATTTATCAATCCAAATGACTTTTTTTTCTATATAGATACATTTACACCTTGAAAGAAAAATTATTCCCTCTATATATATGAGTATATATGAAATTTTAGATATAATATTAAATGGAGAAAACAACCACAAGCTATAAATTTTTAACCTTCTCACTCTTGTTAAGGAAATAAATACCATTAATAGTAGATTTATATACATGCCCTAAATGAAATCATGAAATATAAATATATTGAATATAATTAAAATTTTTAAATCTAAAATTGTATTTAAAAATATGATTTAAAATTTCCGAAATAGTTTTTTAAAAATAAAACATTAAAGTAATTTTTTGACAACTATATTGAACATTTTCCACCTTTGGTGTCATATTAAGTAAGTGTTTCTCAATTAGAAAAGTATATTAGGATAAATAAATTTAATTTTAAATATATATATATATATATATATATATATATATATATATATATATATATAAGAGGGTATGAAGGTGATCTATGCACGAGAAATGTTTTTTAATTTTCATTCGATGGTAAAGAAAAAATTTGGATATTTTATTTACACTTTTAGAATTATATTTAAATGATATATAAAATATTATTTCATTTTTTCCCTCAATATGATCACCCATAAGAGGTGGTGATTAAAAACAAATTATATCAGTTTGTACGATGGTAGTACACCGTACACATGAATGATGTTTTAATTTTTCATTATATGGTTAAGGAGAATGATAAAAGGTTATACCATATACATAATAAAATATTATTAAATGGGAAGAAATAATTTTACTATATCTAAATGTTTGGGAGGGGTTTGAAGGAGGTGGATAAGGAAATAAAATAAAGGAGTTCAGTTGAGACTTACATAACTTCTTCAAACAACCTCTATTGGTTTAAATATTTATCCTTATAAGGTGTGTATTTTGATCAATAAATAATATCTAGGTTACAGGGAGGAAGTCTAGAAATATATATGGTTAGGTGTTGTCTGAGATAAGAGGCTCTTTAGGAGTGAAATGTAGAAAAGAGAGGGTGTCCTTTTGTAAGTGAGGGAGGTGACACACTTTAAATTTTTTAAAAGATTTAAATATTATTAAGTAATTTTCATGGAAAAGTATCTCATAAAAAAATAAATTTCAAGAATAAGGTGATAAAGGTTTAAACAAATTCATCTAAAAACAATTTAGATGAAATTTGGTGGCCTTATCACTTAATTTTAACCTAGGTTAACCCGATTTACCCTTTTACTGTGGTGACATATTTTTTACAGAAGTAACTATTCATGATGATCAAAAATGAAATTAACATAATTAAAAAAAATTAAATTATGATTATAAATATGGAATCAATTTTTAAAAATTAAATATCTTGAAATTTAAAAAATAATATAATATAAAAATTTAAAATGAAACAAAAAATATGTTTCTAAAAAATAAATTTTCTTAGTTTAAAAGTGATTTTATACCAAGATAAAGTATAATGTTGATAAAAAATGTACAAATTTAATTAATTTTTTCAAAAAAATAAACTAATTAAATTTTAAACCCAATAAAAATCAAAATGGGTATTTGAAAATAAAAGAAGATAAAATACAATTTCCTTTGAAAATCTTTATTTTACATTGTTCATCCAAAAATAAACTTTTCAGAAAATTCCCCAAAAAATCACTCAAATATAATTTTGACATGAAGAATTAAAAAATAATATAATTTTCATTAAATTTAATTTATAAAATTTATTTATTAATATTTTAAAATAATCCATATAATACATGATATTTAGAATATATTTATTTACTTTTGATTGAAAAAATAACAAATATTATTATAATGAATGTGACTATAAAATACAATTCATGAATATTAATAAGGAATAAAAATTATTTATTATTTATTTTACCTGGGTTTTAACATTATTCCTCCCTTTTGAAATTGCACCCTCGTAATTTTGATCATTACTAAAATAAGTGGGGATATTTCTCCTTCACAACATTTTCTGATTCCTGTGTTACTTCTTATATCTTATGGGTTTTCCTAAAAACATTAACATGGTGAACCAATTTATTCCACAATGCCTGATATATGTGTTAAATAATATAAACTATCCATTCCTCATAGTAAAGGTTTTCTTCAAACTGTACTATTTAAGGGTTCAAGATATGAGATGCATCTGGCACTAATTTCCTCAACAATGAAACCTAAAATAGATTATGTATTTGGGATAAACATGAAGGAAAGGTAACATAGTAAGAAAATGATCCAATTTCTCTTGGATCTTATATTTTAAAATAAATTACAAGATTAAGTTCCCCTTTTAAAAAAATGCACGACAGTTCTCTAAAGAGATACTCTAAAAAAACATGATCACCTACCTCAAATAAAAGATATTTCCTTTGGTTATCTATACAAATTTTTTAACTACTCTCAGATTCTCTCATGTGATGCTGAATTATATTAATATTTCTAACCATACCATTCATTAACACTATTAAAAACATCTTCCTTTCACCAAATTCATCCCAACAAGTTAGAGTTTGACATCACTTTCCATATAATTATTTAAAATGTGTCATCTGTATATTGGAATGAAAACTATTATTATAAGAAAATTTAACCAAATACATGTTTATCTAAACTTCCTTGGTACTCCAATTAACATGCAAAAATCATATCTTCCGAATTCTAAATTATACACTCTTCTTATACATCATATTGAAAATGTAAAGTTATATTGAAATTTAATTCAATACTAATCAACTTCTAAAGGTTGTTCAAAAAAACTGAGGTTAATATGGGATCATTATAAAATATAATAGAAATTAGGACTCCCTAAAATATCATTATAACTTTAACATAAATTCTATAAAGCTGAACCAAAGACATACTATATTACATAGGAATAAAATACAAAAATTTTATTCAATATATAAACCATAACCCAAATTACATTATTAACTCAAGATGTATTTGGTAATAAAACCACAGAATCCATGGATATATTCTCCCATTTCCACTCTAGTGCTAGAAAACACTGAATCATCCCCTTCAGTAATTACTTTTCTTCTTTAAATGATTGAAAATTGAAACATTTAATGTTAAATACAATAATATATTTTTTCATTCCATCCCACATAAATGTTCTTGAAGGTCTATATACATCTTAATACTATCAGTGTGAATAGAAAAGGGAGATCTGAGAGATTTTCACAAAAATTCATTTTTAAACTAGGAAATATCTAAAACACATAATCTTTTTTCAAATCTCAAACTACCTTTCTTTTTAATGTTAAAATCAAGAAAGTTTCCATTATTAACAAATTTTACCTTTTTTTTGAAAATCATAGTCTTCCTTATGATATTTATTAATCTTATATGTCAAAAATGGTTTCATTGGAACCAAAAATAAAGTAGAGGGATTTTAAATATACAAAATTTCCAAGTCAACATTCAACAAATCACAAACCAAAAGCGCATGATCTAAAAAAATCGTAACTAATTATGCATTATCTTTTTAAATCAAAGAATCAGCTACTTTATTTTATTTTCATTGATGGAATTGAATCATGTAAACATATTCATTATGAGTTCAAATCATCTTTTATGCCTCATCATAAACACTTTTTGAGTGAATATATACTTCAAACTCTTATAATTAATATTATTTTAAATTTTACTCCACATAAATGATGTCTCCATATTTTTAAAGAAACAAAATCACAGCATGTAGTTCAAGATCATGTGTGTTATTATTTATCTCAGGAGTTTTCAAATGAAATGAATAATAAGAAATTACCTGATCATTCTTTATGAAAACATAACCAAGTACCCTCAAAGTATCATAATTGTAGATAAAAAACTCACCATTTCTATATTGAATGTCCTAAATTGGATAATTAACTAATTATTTTTTTAGTTCCAATAAAAATTTATCACACCCTTTTATCCAACTGAATTTTATGCCATTCGAGTTAACATAGTTAGTGGGATAGATAACAGATAATATTTTTCAACAAAGCAGCGGTAGTAACTAGTTAATCCAAGAAAACTATGAATCTTTATGACATTTATAGGTCTTGTCCATTATTCAACCACTTTTGTTTTATAAGGGTTAATAGTTAGTCCATATTTAGAAAACATGTTCCCATGTAATGAAATATGATGTGGATTAGTGGTTCAAAGGTGATGAATTTATCAAATAAATTCCTCAATCATTTTACTACAGCTTCTAAAATTCTGATTGCTTTGCTGAAAAAACATGGAAATTTTAGAGAACATAACATAGTCAAAATTCCCTCAAGAAAAAGTGAAACTAGTGATGATTAAAAAATGGTATAGAATACTCATAGGTATTAAAATAAAATATTGGAAAATAAAAATGAGCATGAGTAAAAAAAGTGTCTAAAAAATAAACAAGTTTAAAAAAAACATTTCTGAAGCATGTAATATTATCATCAATCATTTATGTCATGAGATTAAGGATTACAATATTCTAAATAGGAATCACTTACTTAGACTAACTAGGGACACAAGTGGTATGTTCTTTATTATGTTACTATAAAGATATAACATCTTTCATGTGGATTTAATAATGATTGGAATATTTTTTTAGTTAGTTATTTTACATGGTGTTTTTGGAAGCATAAAATATGAAAAAAAGTAAAACAATTCCTTGAGTAAGTGCAGATATACATGAGAATAATGATTTTATATAATTAGATCCAAAAATTATGTACCTATAAAATCTACACATGGAAAAAAATACCCACCCTATATCGAAGAAATAACACCAAAATAAAATTAACACGTGGATGGTAAAAATATATATGACGGCCTAAAATTCACTATGGTGCTAAAAGAAAAACATATTATGGAAAATTAATTAAATTTTATTTCTTAAAAATTAAATTAATTGGAACTGATTGAAGTAAAAGGAAAACAGACTAATGATGGATTGCCTTCTTTTGAGGACTAAGTTTACTTCATCTTCAGCTAGACATTGATGAAACTCCACCATGATCAAATTAAAATGTATACCATGCATCTGATTATTTATTAATAAAAATAAAAACCTATTATTAATTTACATATACATTAAATAATTTTTTTATAATACTTAATACATTACAAAAATAGAAGCCCAAAAAACATGTTTGTTTAGTGTCTTTGGAAACATGAAAACATAAACATTGGTACATAAGTGATCAAAATTATCTCCCACTAGGTTTTCCAAGACCGACACCCATCTTAGATATTTAGTACATAAAATAAACCTTCATAACTAGGGTAAGGAAACATAAAAAATGGGTGATCTCATATGCTCAATATGGGTAAATAATGGAGATATGTACACATAAACATGAGCGTAAGGGTATGAGAATGTGATCATAACATTAAAACATGACACCCTGCATATCACAAACATGAATCATGCAATAAAGTTTAGTAGTTCATAATGCATGAATCATGAGGAAATCCATATCATAATCAATGAAAGTATTACATTGTAATTTGACATGAAATTTTTGACATACACATAAGAATATAAAATCTTATGTCAAGGCTACCTACCAAGACCATCATAACATGTTAGGATTGGGATAATGAACTTTGTATAGGATTGGTTCTTTCTATAACACAAAATTTACCCTCTTATTTTTGAGCTTGGGATAAAACCCATGAACCCTATTACTTTTGGGCTTGGGCTAAAACTCATAAACCCACTTTCTTTTGGGCTTGGGCTACAAACCAGGAACCCTCTTTCTTTTGGTCTTGGGATAAAACCCATGAATCCTCTTTCATTTATGCTTAGGATATAACCCACATACCTTATTATTTTTAGACATGGGATATAACCCATGTAACTGCTTATTTTCAGGATTGGGATACAACCTGTGTAACTGCTTATTTTCAATCTTGGGCTACAACCTGTGTACCATCTTATTCTTGGGCTAAAAACCACGCAACTTATTATTTTTGGGCTTGTAATACAACCTGTGTACCCTTTTTTCTCATACACAATTTTTCTTTACCCAATCAATTGTATGTAGATATAGATCCCACACATCTAATAATAAAATAATTCATACATGTGCACAAGATAATAAAACTCTCATCATATCATGACCCATAAAAGATATGGGTTTTATAAACATAATTTCATAACCCATAAAATTAAATTGGGGTCATAAACATGTAATCATATCTTAACTTATGGAAGAATATTGTTTTCATAATAATCTTATCCTGGAATAACTTGTTAAAGGAAGTAGGTTTCATAATCATTTACATGGTATAACCCGTTGAAGAGAAATAGGTTTCATATACATCAATCCATAAAAACATAGATCATTCATAGAAATAATATCAATGGTATCCTTGTATCACATACCTAGTAAATCATATACTTTAAAAAATTATTTCATCTTATATGGAGAAAGATTTTGAATGATTGCATGAAATATTTCTTAAGGAAGATAGCCATTCTTTGTAAATACTTTTTTTAAATCCATTTCATTGAAAACATATAAAGGAAGATTTAAGTTTTTTTGAAAACCATTTTACATTAAAAACTTATAAAATAAGCTTGAATTTTTTTTGAAAACAATTTTCCTTTAAAACTTATAAAATATGATTGAAAACATTTTGAAAACAATTTTCCTTGAAAACTTATAACATCATCCTCAAAATGTTTTGAAAACCATTTTCCTCAAAAACTTATAAATGAATCATGAAAAAATTTTGAAAACCATTTCTTTGAATTTTTTTTTAAAAATATATTAAAAAAAACATGAAAGAATTTTGAAAACTTTTTTAATTGAAAATACTTTGAAAAAATATAAATAAATCTTGAAATCACTTTTATAAAACATGGTTTGAAAGAACACAAATTTCTACCAGAGGAGAGAGGTAAAGTCAGACATTCTTGGAAAGACTTTCTTAATCATCTTATGTACCAAAGAGTGGAAAATGTTACCAATACATCAATATATAATTAATAACCAAATGAGAATAAAATTCATTATAGTTCCCGATATATGGATTATAATATTTCATCAATGGATGCAAATTCCTAAACAATATTAAAAATAATGAGATTTTGGAAGTAAACTGTTACTAATTTGGTAACTATGAACCATAATACATGGGAATAATATAATTAAATGAATATTAAAATATCATTACAATAATTATATTTATGATATAACAGGAAAAATGGTAGTATATACACCTTGTAAAATAATATAGGTGCATGACATGGCATGTGTCTCAAAGAAGGAAAATTGAGATTAAATTACTTTACTTATTTTGTATTTTTGAAACATAAACCCCATGAAATAAATAACATAAAAAATATATTTAAATACCCATAAATTTAGTTATAATAATAATAGAATACATCCATGGATAGTGAACACACTACATATAATAAATAGGTGGTGAACATGGCTTATGTATCGTGAAAAACAAAAGTGAGATGGGAAGACCCTTACTTCTTGAGTAACTTTTGATTTTTGATTCCCAAGAAAGAATAAAATCAATAAAATCAATAAAATATTAATATATAATTAAATAATTTAAATTAATGATATAATATTTTATATAGAAGTATATACAACACACAAAATAATTGAGTGGTGAATATGGAATGTATCTCATGAAAATAAAAAGTTAGATGAAATCACCTTATATTATATCTTGAATCTCTTCATACTCATAAAAAACTCTTGAATAATAAATATAATATTATTATACATACTTTATAGAAACATATTCTTATATATAATACAATATATGTTTTTATTATGTCTTTATATTATTCACTTATTAATAATTCCAAGTTATGGTTTTACTTCGGGTAATATCCCCTTTGTTTTTCGCATGTGTCTTAATTTGTTATATTTTTTGTACTATTACATATATCATGATTTCCAAAACATAAAAAATGATATAAATATAATTTATATACTTTTTTATATTTATTTACAATAATATTTAGAATATATAAATATAAAATGGAATACACCGTTCATGGAGACGGTAGGCTGTACATACGCATGAATGTTGTTTTAGTTATTTTTTTTATATTGAAAGAAAATAATTAAAAGACATATATATATATATATAATATCATTACAGTATAATTATTATTTCATATATATCGTATAATTTCACTAAACTTATCTTTAATACATTCCATGTAGTGTGTGAATGAATCACATCACTTTGAGGAGGCAGTTGTCCACACTTCCCCAAACAAAATTATCGTATTTACAAAAATGGAAATAATGAAGGTATATGTTATATAATAATAATAGAATCATAAATACATCATATATATGTCATATATAATATAAAAATATAGTTTCTATCATAATTTCAAACCATGATAGGTGGTAAAGTAAAAATGAACAACATTATTTCGTGAGGCGATAGTTAATCGTACAAATGAACTTTACGTTTGTTACCCATTAGATGAAAGTGTGTGTATGTGTAGCAAGAAACATTATCATAAAATTTTTTAATATATTAAGGATACTGACGTTATTATTTATGCATGTAATAATAGGAATATAGGTATAGAGGAAAGAAAATAAAGTAAAGGAGCTTGAGGAAGGATGTTACCTCTTATTTGGGTAACTCCTTTTGGTTTGCACCAAATGGATTCCTTGCTTTGATTTCTATATAAACGGATTATTCAAAGAAAAATTTAGGTATTTTAGTAAGTTAATTGGGTAGATATTTTTTTTAAATTAAGCGGTTTTATTTGTGTGAAGAAGGGGGAGAGGTGGTGGTCTTTTATAATGGATAGAGGTGACACACTTGGTATTTTTGAAAACAAGTGAGGTGTACCCACGTTTTTACCTAATAAAAGTCATCAAAAATAATAAAAAATCATTAATTTAAGTTTTATGGTAGAAATATTTCCATGATATTGGTTTTTTAAAATGGGATAAGTCATTTTGTCCCTTAATATTAAGTTTTGGTCCCTTATTAAGCATAATTTTACCTTAATCACTGTAATTGATTTTTATCACTTTCACTAATCCTTTTGGTCAAAAAACAAGTTGATATTATTAGAATATAAATATCATACTAATTAAAACCACTTAATTCAATTTTTAAAAATTTAATTCAGATAATTAGAAAAAATGAGTTTAATGCCAATCTTGCAGATGTGGGGAGAAAGTGGGTTTCTAAATTGAGAATGTTCAAATGTTCATTAGGATTTTATATCTAAATTTAATATAAACTTTATTATAATTACATAAATTGGATTTATAGATTTATAATTGATCTATTTTTAATTTAACACCAACATAAAATATAATTTAATTATATGAATAAATTAGATGATAAAAAGTTTTAAATTAAAATTTAGTATTTTTCATTATTCATCAAAAAATGAAGTTTCTCAGAAAAATACAAAAATTATCCCTAAGAAAATTTTAACTTCATGAATTCAAAAATTAATTTTATTTTATCAAATTATATTTCTAAAAGTATCTAAAATTAATTTTATTATTGTTCATAGAAGGACATAAAAAGAAGGTCTTTCAAGAAAATAGTATATTCAAACATATAAAGACATTACTAAAAATTGTATATCTTATTTTCAATATGATTTATCTATATAAATATAATAAATAAAATTTAAAAATTAGTTTTTACTATTCATATTACAAAATGGTTCACTGCTATGTTATAAATATCTCATTTAAATAATTATAATAATAAAATGTTGTTTTATAGAAATACAATATTGCATGTAATGTAAGACAAGTCAGTGTTATATGTTGTTAAGGATTAAATTGGTATAGTGTATAATTAAAGATTAAGTTAGTGTTGTGTTCAATTAAAGACACCAAATAAAATTAATTTATTTTAAAAAAAAGGTTAAAGAAAACTCAGGGTGTTATAGTAAAAGTTTGGAATTTATTCATGAAAAGTTAAATTTACCGGAAAGATACACAATATATCAATGGAAAAATTCTAGTAAAATGGATGAATAGAATGAAATGAAAAAAGACCAACACACATGGGAATTAATATACCTCATCTGAAGAAAAACACATCGAATAATTGAATTTTGTGAAAAGGGCATCATCCTAAAGATCAAGAACAATACCTTTTGGAATTTTAAAATGTGAAGAAATTACCATAACAGTCTCTTTCATTGGTTGGATTATATCCTTAATATCATTGAATATTGTATCTGGGTTGAAAATGTATCCCAATTTTTTCCCCTCCAACTACTTGGACATGGAAATATATTGGATTCCAACTGAATTCATGCTCCATAGTTTAATTAATTGTACCAAGGTCAAGTGTATTGGGATAATAACTCATGTACCTGCATTAGTACTGCATTAACAACCCATTTAACATCTTATTTTGGTCTTGGGATACAACCCATGAACCCTCTTACTTCTGGGCTTGGGCTAAAACTCATGAACCCTATTTATTCTGGGATTGGTTTACAAACCGTGAAAAATCTTTCTTTTTGGCTTGGGATAAAACTCATGAACCTTATTTATTTTATGCTTAGTATATAAACTGTGTACCTACTTATTTTCAGTCTTGTTCTATATCCCATGTACTTGATTATTTCTAGTCTTGGGCTACAACCTCGGTACCTTCTTATTTTTAGGATTCGGCTACAACATGTGTACCCTCTTATTTATGGGATGCAACCCATATACCTTATTATTTTTGGGCTTGGGATACCACCCATGTACCCTTTGAGCTCATATAAAATTGTCCTTGACCCAATAAATTAGTGGGAGATATAGGTCATACTCATCCAATAATAAAACCATTCATACATGTGCCACAAGATAATAAAACATTCATCATATCATGACCCATAATAAGATATGGGTTTAAAAAACATCCTATCACAACCCATGAAATTAAATGGGTGTCATAAAAATGTACTCATATATTAACCTATGTAAGAATATAGGTTTCATAGTCATCTCATCCTAGAATAACCCGTGAAAGGAAGTGGGTTTCATAAGCATTTATCATGGTATAACCCGTTGAAGAGAATTGTTTTTCATAAAAATCAAGCTATAAAAACATAGACCATTAATAGAAATAATATGAATGGTATACTTGAATCAAATCCCTAGAAAATAATAAACTACAAAAAAGTATGTCATCATAGATGAAGAAATATTTTCAAAGATTTCAAGAAACATTACTTAAATAATATAACCTTTCATTGAAAATCCTTTTCTTAAAACCATTTCTCTAAAAACATATAATGTAATATTGAAAATAATTTTAAAACTATTTTTCTTGAAAACTAATAAAACAATCTTGAATTTTTTTGTAAAATCATTTTCCTTGAAAACTTTTAAAGAAATCTTGAATTTTTTTTGAAAAACATTTCCTTGAAAATATTTTTAAAACAAATAAAGAAATATTGAAAACATTTTGAAAACCAATTTATTTGAAAATAATTTGAAAAATTATAAATAAATCTTGATTATTTTTGAAAACATGGTTCGAAAGAACACAAATTTTTTCCTAAGGAGATAGGTAAACTCATAAATTCTTAAAAAAACTTTCTTAATTATATTATCTAGCAAAGATGAGAAAATGGTTCCAATACATGAATATATCATTAATAATCAAAGGAGAAGAAAATTAATGATATTTATTATGATATGAATCATAATATTTTATAAATGGAAGAAAAATCATAAAAAATCATGAAAAAATGGCAGTATAAACACCTTGTGAAATAATATAGGTGCATAACATGGCATGTGTCTCAAAGAAGGTAAATCGATATAAAATTACTTTACTAATTTCATAACTTTTGAAAAATAAACCCCGTGAAATAAATATCATAAAATAGATATGTAAATACCCATAAATTTAGTTATAATAATAATAAAATACATCCAAGGACAGTAAACACGCCACATATAAGAAATAGGCGGTAAACATGGATTATATATCATAGAAGATAAAATCGAGGTGAGTACTACTTGAGTGACTTTATATTTGTGGTCCCCTTAAAATAAAAACATCAATTAAATATTTTAATATCATTAAATAAATTAAAATTTCAACATAACTTGTCTTATGGAAGTATATACAACACAAAAAATAAGTGAGTGGTGAATATGAAATGCATCTCACAGAAATAAAAAGGGAGATGGAATTCTCTTACCTTATGTCTTGAATCTCATCGTACCTATACAAACCTCCTATATAATAAATATAAGTTTATTTTAAATATTTTAAAGAACCATATTCTAATATATAATACCATATATGGTTTATTATGACATTATATTGTCCTCTTATTAACAATTCTAAGATAAGGTTTCACTTCAGGTAATATCCACTTTGTTTTTTGCATGTGTCTTAATTTGTTATATTTTTGGACCTGTTACTTTATCATGATTTCTATAAAATAAAACATGATATAAATATCATTTATATTCAGTGTATATGTATTTATGTTAATCTATAGAATATATAAATATGAAATGGAATACACCGTTCATGGAGATGGTAGGTCGTACGTATGCATAAATGATGTTTCTATTTTTTTGTCATATTGAAAGAAAAAAATGACATATATATATATATATATCATTTAAGTAGAATGATTAATTCATATAAATCATATAATTTCACTAAAATCATACTTAATACATTCCATGTAGTGTGTCAACAAATCACATCACTCCGAGGAGGTAGTAGTCCACACTTCCCCGAATGAAAGTATCATATTTACACAAAATGGAAGACATGAAGGTATGTATTATATGATAGTAATTGAATGATAAATAAATAATATATATCATATATATCATATAAAAATATAGTTTCTCTCATAATTACTAACCATTATATGTGGTAAATTAAAAATGTACAATGTCATTTCGTGAGGCGGTAGTTCATCGTACACAAGAAATGTAATTTTGTTACCCATTAGATGGAAGTGCATGTAAGTGTAGAAAGAACCCCTATCATAAAATCATATCAATATATTGAGGATACCGATTCTATTATGTATGCATGGAATAAGAATAATTGAGTTAGTGGAGAAAGAAAATAAAGGAAATGATATTGAGGAATGATGTTTCCTCTTCTTTGGGTAACTCCTTTTGGTTTGCACCAAAGGGATTCCTTGGTTGAATTTACTCCAAAATGGAAGATTCATGAAGTAAGGTAGGTATTTTATTAATTTAATTGGGTAGATATTTTCCTAAATTAATTGTTTTTAGATGTGTGAAGAAGGGGGATAGGTGGTGTTCTTTTATAAGGGAGGTAGGGGACACACATGGTATTTTTCAAAACAAGTTAGGTGTACACACGTTTTTACCTAAAAAAGTCATAAAAAACCCAAAAAAATGCATTACATTAAGTTTTATGGCCGAAATTGTTTCATACTATTGGTTTTGGACAATTTTATAGATAATTTTGGCCCTTGAGTTTAAGGTTCAGTCATTTGGTAAGCTTAATTTTACCTTAATCACTGTAATTAATTTTAATCACTTTCACTAATTATTTTGGTGAAAAATTAAGTTGATATTATAATACTATAAATATCATAATAATTACAACCACATATTTCCATTTGTTAATATTCAATTAACATAATCATAAAAATTAAGTTTAATGATAATCCCGTAGACGTGGCGAGAAAGTGGGGTTTTAAAGTGAGAGTGTTCAAATGTTCATTAAGATTTTCTATCTAAATTTAATATAAGAATGATTCTAGGGAAATAAATTGGATATATTGATTTATAATTTATATATTTTGACTTTAAAACCAACATAAAATATAGTTTAACTATATGAATAAATTATATGAATAATTAGTTTTAAATTAAAATTCTGTATTTTTCATTATTCATCAAAAAATGAAGTCTCTCAGAAAAATCCCAAAAATTCACCCTAACATAATTTTTATATTCTGAATTAAAAAATTAATTTTATTTTATCCAATTAAATTTCTAAAATTAATTTTATTATTGTTCATAGAAGGTAAAAAAAGGAGTTCTTTTAAGAAAATTGTATTTTCAAATATATAAAGACTTTACTAAAACTATTATGTCTTATTTTCAATATGATTTATCTATATAAAACTATCATAAATAATATTTTTAATGTATCTATTATTATTCATATTAGTAAAATTTTAACAACTATGTTATAACTATCATGTTTGAATAATTATAAAAATAAAATTTTGTTTTGTAGAAATCCAATGTTACATATAACACAATCCAAGTAAGTGTTGTATGTAGTGCATGATTAAATCGGTATAGTGTACAAATAAAGTTTTAATTAGTGTATCTTTCAATGAAATAAATCAAAGAAAATTAATTTATTCAGAAAAAAAGTTCATAAAAACTTAGTGTGTTATAGTAAAAGTTTGGAATTTATTCATCCAAAAAAAAATTAACCTGAAAGATACAAAATATATCAATGAAAAATTACTACTCAAATGGATGTGTGGAATGAAATTAAAATATTCCAACACCAAAGGGAATCAATATAACTCATATTAAGAAAAATCACTGAATAATTGAAGTTTTTGCAAAGGGAATCATCATAAAGATCAAGAACATTACCTTTTATAATTTAAAAAAGAGAAGAAATTACCTTACTAGTCTCTTTAATTGGTTGGATTATATCTATAATATCATCAAATACCGTATCTGTATTGACAATGTATCCCAATTTGTTTTCACCTCCAACAACTAGCACATGTAAATCCACTGGTTTCAAACTCAATTCAGGCTCCATAGCTACATTAATTGTACCAAGGTCAAGAGTATTGTTAGAATATTTGGGTATTTCAAGTGAAGTGTTTTTTACCTCAATTAATTGACTAGGTGGGGTAGGCTTAATTGAAGTAGGTGACTCTATTATGTCAATAATGACATCTTTTTCAAAGGTCTCTTCCATACTTCCCTCATCATATTTCTCCATTAGTACATGTGGAACCACCAATTTAGGATTCTTAAGGAAATAACATTCTTTCATTATTTCCAGAAAATTATGAGTATTCTCCACCACAATCACTAACTAGTTTTTGAATCCTAAAATTTTTCAAATGTCTCCAAATTTTAAATTTCTTGAAACACACATATATTTTCAAAAACGTTGATTCAATTTCATTTGAAGTGATGTTCTATTTCATGTGGAAATCCAAGGTGACATATATCAATTAGGACTCTATATTAGTAAATAAGGGTCTTGGTTCAATAATTTCTTCATCCTCATAGAAATTTTCATCCTCAAAATGTTGAATATGATATACATCAATGCTACCCGGTCTTAGTTTTGGATTAAAGGGTTGTAAACTCATAGAACAAGGGCATGAAATAACATTTTTAGATGCACCATTGTGTTTAAAAAGGTGGAAAACCAAGCTCTCATATTCATGAAATGTGATTAGATTGGAAGAATGAATTTATGATGGAGAGGATTCACCGATGGTATGATAAGAATGAGGATCAATCAAGCTTGTCTCATTATCAAAATCAAGAATTGAATTTTGTTCAAATGGAACCCCTACTAAAATTTACTCAAAATAATTGTTCTGAATTGGATCATTAAGTGGTAGTGAGGAAGATAGTTAGATCATATGAGTCATTTGATTTTATGGATCTTGTGTTGAGGGAATTAAACTTTCATTATCTTCATATTGAAGTTTGAACCTCTAACTTGTATTAGTGATAGAAAAAAACAACATGTTCCCAAATATTGAAGCATTTGTTTCACATGAATTGTCGAGTTCTAAATTATCAGGAGTTCTTTGAATTCTAAAATGATTAAAATTTGTATAAGTACTTGTATAACAACATTGTGGAGCATTATCATATGGATCATAATATAGAATTGAATAAAAATTAGTATAACAAAAATAATTATCTAGAGTACTCTTGACCAGATAATAATTATACATCATAATATAAACTATAGGAATGTAGGAAGGGTATTTATTGTAATTTTATGGTGCTGATAATGAAATTTAGAACTTCTTCTTGTCTTGAAAGTCCCTATAATAAAAAATTTCCATATTAGTAAATCAATTTTTATATGTTCTTTATTTTGAATATAAATCAATATTTATGAGGAATTTATAATTCTATTATTCTCCCTAGAAAAGAAACTAGAAATTTGGTATGTGCATCACATCACATTCAATTTTAAAATTTGTAAACCTACAAAATACTTTTTAAGTGGAGATCAAGGATGAACCACATAGATAATGTGCAAAAACATTAGGAATATCCTCTTGGAAAAATGTTCGGGCAGATGAGTTTGAAAAGTTATTAACTGAAAATTTTAAAAATAAAAAAATTGTTTAAAAATGATTAATTAAATTAACAAAAAATATCTAAGTGAACTAAATTAATCTATAGAAGAAAAAAGGGGAGATGGAAGTGTCCAAGTTGTGACATCTAGTCAGGTGCATGCAATGCCAATTATTTAATTCCCACATCTAAATATTTATTTAATCAATATCACCAATTCAAAATTTAGTCAAAACATTATTAGGTATTATTATATGATTTTATAAAGTATTATAATTTCAACACCAATCATCCATCATTTTTTTTCTCTAATTTAATCTATAATTTTCACGTCTTGTTAGTATCAAATCCCTTGGTAAAATGCAACAACCCCGTTTCTCACAAATTCAAAGCGTCTATTTGTTCCAAGTTTACTGAAATGATATTACATATTAGATATCACTCAATAAATTTTAAAGGGGAATGCTCATAGAATATTAATTTTTCAATTAATATATTTATTTATTCAAAATGTTCTCATTTGTGATTTACGATTTTCTCACGCATGCTATCACCTTTTTGAAAAATAAATTCTTTGATGATATTTCATTCGTGATTAATTATTAGATATCACATGATGATCTTTATCTGTGCCCTTCCATGGCTCCAACTTGCTAAGACTATTGCGGCTTGGTCACGACAACATGCTTCTGGTGAGGCCCGAAGTATATCAACCTTCTTGGTCGCCTTCATCGTTCTTCTGGTGTGTGGTCCGTTGCGGCTAGCTTCTCAGTTTGGTATGGTGTGTCCAGGTGATGCCTTAATCATGTTTATGATAGCTCAAAGATGGATCTAGAATTTCATGAAGGGGGGGGGGGTCTTAGATTCTACATTTAGAGTGGTTTTTGTATGATTTTTTGCTTTGAATATGTTCATGTTATGCTGGTTTGGCATGCAATTAGTGATCTGTGGGTTGATTTTGTATGATCATATCAAAGTTTTATGCGTTGAATTGGTGGATTGGTCCCTTGAGGCCCTAGTTTGAGGGTCACAACATAGTGATTCTGTTTGCTTGAATGGTTTGTTGTTCAAAGGCCAGAAGTTTGTAATCCAGATAGCCTCATGAACAGACTTCAAAGGAGGTTCCAGAGCTGACAATTCATATTTTCATAGTTATTTGGATTTGGTTATTTGGGAGGGTATGAAGTCAGCCATCGGATCAGGCATGAACTTTGACACATGACACTTTCTTGCCAATTAGCCTTACAATGATGGAGAGCTTCTTCATGATCAAATGCTGGGGAGGAGCATTTTAGTGTTGTCATTCTGATTTTACTCATTCTATACTTCGAGTGTGATTTTCTTATGTTCATGATGTCTTTGGGTTTCCACCCCTTTCAACCCTTAAAATGGGGTTTCATCATATAATAAAAAATTTGAAGGCCTTCAGGTGGTTGGAGAAAATAAAAATAGAATATCATCATGTTCATATTGTCAAAATTGTCACTGCTAGCTTCCATCAACAATCACAGAATAATGACCATTGCTCCACTGGTCATCTAAATATGAAACTAAACCATCACACGTGTCAATGATGCATGCACCAACTACCCAAGAATGGGAATAAAATGGCTGTGTGAGGAACCTAAATGCAATGTAAGGGTGATGTCATCCCATCTTGGTGTGGAGAGGCACCGCCCTAGTGATGTGTGGATAATGTTACATGATGATCGACTTTATCCAATGAGGAGGCATTGGTGCTGATGTTGTACAACGGAGTGAGGGTGGATGGTTGAGGGAGGGGACCGATGGTGTTGTGGTTTTTCACAGATTCTTGTGTGCAGGTAAGAGGGGCACCGCTGGTATGGAGGAGGCACACCTGTGGGTTGCTGCAATGGAGTGTGACGGAGGCACTAAGGAAGGAGGATGAGGTGTATGAGGTGCAGTATAGGAGATGTGCAGGTCGTTGTTGTGGGTGCTGGGAGAGGAGGCATGGTCTGGTGTTGTGCATAGAGGTAGGAAGATTGATGTCTCCCTGATAGTCAGTGGTTGCATCGTAGATAAGAAGGCCCCCACTCCATATGTGATTTGTTGGGTGTAAATAGGAATACTTAAATACTTCTTTCAAAAAATTAATCAAAAATCAATTAATTATATGGAAATAATAATAATAATTGATGTAATAAATGATTAGAATAAAATATCTATATATAAATATTTATAAATACTAGTAAATTAAATAACATTAAAA
The DNA here is from genome assembly GCA_963277665.1 of Viscum album. Classification (NCBI taxonomy): domain Eukaryota; kingdom Viridiplantae; phylum Streptophyta; class Magnoliopsida; order Santalales; family Viscaceae; genus Viscum; species Viscum album. The sequence continues at coordinate 747,933,809 of OY728132.1, read as the reverse complement.
TAAAGTTATATGAAATTAAAATAATACATATATCACTATTTTTTTAATAAAGGTAATAATAAAATTAATGTACTAATGAAAGTTAATATAATTTAATAATGGTAATAAACTAATAATAATAGTAATATATAAAAAACTAATTTTTAAAAACTGCTAATACAATTTAATACTAATAAAATATGCTATTAAAATTAACAAAAATAAAGTTAATAATAAAAAAGTGTTAAAAAATATATGATTATAATATATATAATTATTATAAAAATGATATTCTAATAAATTACTAATATTGATATAAAATTAACTAAAAATTAAAAAAATTACTAAAACACTACAAAACTATAAAATATATAAAAAATAAAAAACATTAAATTATTTAATTAAAATTAAGTTGAAAAAATATATAAAAATCAATGATTTCCATGTTCATCAGGCTGCAAAAAATATTCATATTTACTAAATTTTCCATTAACTTATTTTCTTTCAATGATTACATAAAAATACTTAGATATATTTAATGATCGTCATGAATTCTAGAATATATTAAAATATCATCAATAAACACACAAAAAATTATCCAAATACTCATGGAGAACTCTATTCATAAGATCCATGAATATAATTAGTGCATTAGATAACCCAAATAGAATAACAACAAATTCAAAATGGCCATATCTTGTCTGAAATGTTATCTTTAAAATATTTTCCTCCATCACCTTCAATTGATGGTACCTCAACCTAAGATCAATCTTCAAAATATACCATTCTCTGAAGCTGATCAAACAAATCATCAATATAAGGCAAATGATACTTGTTATTAATGGTGATGTTATTCAAGGCTCACTACGAAAGATCAGTACAAGGGCAGTGCCAGCCTTTATCATCCCTAAGAAAAACTAATTGATAAGGGGGGGATTTATCAACGTTAACTAAAAATGCTAATAAATATACCCTTTATCAGTGTTAAAAAACACTAATAAAAGTGTACCATTTATCAGTACATTTTTTAGCACTGATACAAGTTTTTAATAAATAATATTAATAATTTATATAAAATTATTATATTTATATTATAAATTAATGGTTATTCCTATAAATTAAATAAAAATTCATGTTTGTAATTAGTATATATTTTTTAATAATTCACACACACACACACACACATATATATATAATATTTTTAAAAAAGTATTTATAAGATTATAAATAAATAATTATAAGACTATTATAATTTTTATGAAATAATAAATACATTTAATATATATATATTTAAAATATTTGGGGGTTTTCCAGAGTGATAAAGACTTCCCATAATCCTACATCAGACTCAGGTTCAAATCCGAGTGGGAGAAAATTTTCCCAGGAATGCAATGATGCAGAGAGATAGTGACGCATGCATGATGCATGCATGACACTACACTAAAAATTAGATCCAGTTTGTGGGACTTTGTTCAATGTAATAATCATTATTCCAACTGGGTCTTCGAGCCATGTACTGAATAAATACGGCTCGATGAGCGAGCTATCATTGGGGGTGCTATCGTCTGACTTTCCAACCCGCACTACTACAAAATAGGGTTTTATAAACACTAAAAAAATATTTTATCAGTGCTAAAAAACACTGATAATTGAAGTTATTTTTAAAAGGGGTCCCTTTTATCAGCACTAAAAAATAATTCATAAAAGAAAAAAATTAAAAATTTTAAAAAAAAATATGTAAATCAAAGGGCCCCCTTTTAACTGCACTTAACCCCCTTTCAATAGCGATAGGAAACCCCGCCCTTGAACGCGTTCCCACCATCCCTTTACCATTGCTAGGTGTATACCCCCACCCTTTAAAAATGATACCCCTACACATTCCCACACCCCCACCTCTGCTTGGATTCGAACTCGAGACCTCTCCCCTGCGTGCATGCACCTTTACCACTTGTCTATATTGCTTTTTTCTCAATTTAATGATATATATATATATATATTTAGTCATATTCATTCATATATTATGATATATTTATATTAATATATATTTATATTAATATATATAGTTATAATATATATATATATATATATTAATTTATATATATATTTATTTATATTTTCTACTAGTATATTTACTCATATATTAATATATATTTATAAGATTAGTTTTAAATACATTTATAAAATATGTTATTGGTGTGTTTATAAGTAAATAAATAAATAAAAACATATATACAACATATATACACATGTATATATATTATATATATGTGTATCTATAAGTTTAATTATACCTATTTATACCTATTTATATATATTTATATATATTTACATATGTTATATATCAATATGTATATTTATATGTTAGAATATAGAGATAATATATTTTAGTTTGTTAATACACACTCTAATATATATATATATACTGAAACATGTGCACACATTATATAGGTATATGAATATTCATATATTTTTATTTGAAATAAAATAGATATTAGTTTTTAATTAGATAGGGATTATATATTGAGAAATATTTTTTATATATAAATATGTTTAATTATTTATTTATAAAATTAAATTTTTATGTGTGAATATATAAAAAATATGTAAATATTTTTATATATTTGATTATAAATTATAGTAAATTGTAAAAAAATGATAAAATTTTAAAGGCATAATATAAATATGAATTTAATACATAGGAATAAATTTATTCCCCATAGAAAAGGGTAAAAGACCTCCTTAAACGAGACTGAAAATCCATCAAATGTTTAAAAATTGTGGTATACTGACTAAAAACTCAGTTTTTGGAGGCCTTCTATGTCTTTTTTGGTCTTAAAAAATGTGATAGGGGTTTACCTATGCCATTTAGGGCATATAGATCATTTTAGGCTCCAATTTGATATGTTCTAGAGCTCAAACAGACACCCAAATCAGATGTTTTGGTCGTTTGCAATTGAAGTTATGTTTTCAACTCATTTTAGATCTTCTATTAGTTTTTTTGATTTTTTGTGCCTTAAAATTGTTATTAAATTATTATTAATCAATAATAATTAATAAATTATTAATTTTAATATTTTTTAAATATTTTATAATCCATTTTTACTAAATATATTATATATTAAGTGTAAATGTCTATTTTTACTTATCTAAAACATATTTAAAATATATATATTATTTTTATATCAATATAAATATATTTATATGTTTATATCAATATTTATATATTTATATATTTATATATTATTTTTGATGATTTTCTTTTGAAATACACCCTTTATCAGTTTGAGTAAAAAAATGCTGATAAAGACCACCTTTATCAGTGCTACTAAAAAAGAACTAATAAAGGGGGTCCCTTTAATAGCACTAAAAAATGTTATGATAAAAGGGATATCTGAATCAGTGCTAGAAAAAAGTGATGATAAAGGGGTACTTTTAACATCATTTTAGCACTGTTTAAAGTACCCTTTATCATCAATTTTTGTAGTGTCGATAAAGGTACACCTATATCATAGCTTTATTTAGCACTATTAAAGGGTGGTGCTGTGAAAACCAATTTTTGTGGTAGTTTTATGTGTGTGGTGTGTGTGTGTTTAATATAATTGTACCCCCAAACACCTAATATATATATATATATATAAATATATGTTTCCTATGAATTTAATCAATAAATATATGGATATGTGAGTATAATTGACCTTCATATGTTATGTATTAATCATGACTTTTCATTTATACATTACACCCTCATTAATATTCATGTTGTCCATATATGTGATGACTCATTTTTTATGATTTTTACCTTACTAGGTATATGATTTATTTATGTTATACCCATGAATCTATTATGTTCTCATAAATACTTATAAAATTACAATAAATATATTTATTATATTTATAATTATAAATTTCTAGTTATATATAAATATGTTTTAAATATATTTATTTATAACTATAATTATAACTATATATATTTAATGTCGTTGTGGGATTTCTTGAGTTTTAAAAGCTCCCCGTAATCCTACATCACACATGAGTTAAAATCTAGGTGAGAGTGAATTTCTCCCAGCAGGCGGTGATATATGCCCGACGTAGGTAGGCGATGATGTAGGCAGGTGGTGATGCAAACATGATGCAGAAAGACGGTGACGTAAGAATTATGTAGGCATGATGTTGCATTAGGTCTTCAGACTAATTTATGGGCCTTTGGTCCATGTAATGAGCTTCACACACACTGGGTCTTCGGGCCATGTACTAAATACATAAGGCTTGATGGGTGAGCTATCCATTGAGGGGCTATGGTCTGCCTTTCCAGGCTGTATATGTGCTATGTATGTTTAATGTAATTGTACCCCCCAAACACCTAATATATATATATATATATATATATATTTATAATTATAAATTTACAATAGATACATCCATTATATATTTAAATATATTTATAATTATATACATATATTTATAAATATATTTATCTAATATTATAATTATAAATAAATATATATATATGTAAATAATTATAAAATTATAATAAATATATTTATTATACTTATAAAGTTATAAATATATATAGTTAGAGAACTATATTTATAATTATATTTTTTTATCTTATTTTCATTAATGCAAGTATCCTCATTTCATGTTTCAAAAGTGATTAATCACTAATTGGATATTTCAATGGTTTTTTTCATTGAATGGATGATGTCTTATTCTTTATATGTAGTATGGCATGATTTGGTTTCATTATTGTTTTGTAAAAATGGAAAACTATTATATTGTAATGTATTTCAATATATTTATTTATAGTTATAATTATAAATATATATATGTTTATTTAAATAATTATAAAATTATAATAAATATATTTATTATATTTAAAATTTTATTATTATTTATAATTAATATATTTATTGTAATTTTACAAATATTTAAATATATCTATTTTTATTTATAAATATTTAAATATATTTATATATATATTTTATTTAATTTTATATATTTACGAATAGATGGATTTTGGGTGTCGGGAGGCCTCCTATCCCAATGTCGATTAGGGTTCATCTGTCGTCTCTTCTTCTTCGGCATCTATCACTGACTATGATCGACTGCCCCACACCACCAGAGCTATAGATCTGTCACTCTATTGGTAGATCTGTTATGCCTGAAGAAGATCTCCACCATTGTTATTGCCTTCCCGCATTGTCACCACCTTGGTTTAGCAAAGATGCTGGTAGATCTGTCCTACTGTTGGAAGACCCTGCCGCTGGTGCTCCCATGTTGTCGCTGCCTCGATCAAGTTTGGTGAACACATGTTTTGTGTTTTGTGTTAATCTGTTTCAGTTGAATTCCCGAAACTTCTACCGATGACCTATTATTTTCTTTTTCAAGGATGTTTTGACTCTCATAAGAACATGGGGGATGGATTGAAGGATCAAAAAATCGAGAATGGGGAATTTCTTACTGCTATTATCATGGTCTGTGAGCACAACGAAGATTTCTCTCTTTCCAAGGGTTCAACTATTGGTCTTCACTGGAAGGGAAACATCACCCATGTTAATGTTGATCCGACCACAATCTCAAAATGAATAGAAATTCGGGAGCACTCTATCATTTCACTCTTAATACTACCAAGAGGATCATCAACATGGAAGTTTGGATACCTCATATAACAGATTTTGGATATATTCATATTCTCCACTTGGACATGCGTCTCGCTAGAGTGTGCTGTTTTTTACCTCCTTTTCACGTTTGAAGCACTGAAGATGAGGGAATGGGGTTATGGTTTAATCACCTTCATGCCATGATCTCTATACATCCGATAATGGTATCGTAAGTTCAACCCTTTTGAAATAAGTAACTCTTAAATTCAGACTTGGGTAAAGGTATTTGGTCTAAATTGGATTCTTTCGCATCCTAGGATACTCAATGATATTGCATTACCTATAGGTGTTCCTATAAAAATGAGTAAGGAAACTATAGTGTCCATGTACAGACACTATGCTCGTTTCTTGGTGGAAGTGTACATATGTTCCAATTTGATTGATATGTTTTACCTTTCCATTGAGGATGAATAACATGATTTTAGCGTGGAATTTGAAATTTTACCTTGGTATTTTTCAGATTACAAGGTCACTGGTCATGATACTTTAAACTGTCAGAGATCTCTTGCTTGTGATTTTTTCTCCATTCTAGGATATGAACAAAGTTCATATTTCAAAATTCTTAAAGTAGTAAAATCCACCTCTAGTGGGATTGATAAGGATCCTCTGAAATTACCTCAGAATGGGGAAAATTTTGAGCACGTTCAGGGGATGGAGAAACGCTTGGCACATCATTATTATAAGATTGATGATAAAAATGTGGTAAATAACAATGTTGTTTTTATAGAGACTCCCTCTAGAAATGGTGTGAAAAATAAGGTTTTAAATGAGTAGCATAGAACTCAATCATGGACTTATGTTGTTGAGTAGGAGAAAGAATCTGATATCCAGTTATCTGATGAACCCATGATTTAGAAAACCGGTCTGGTTCTCTCTGTGGAAGGAATAAATGCAATGGGGGAAGTGGAAGGAACCACTCGTGAACAATGTGAACCCTCAGCTAGTAGGGAAGGGGCTGAATCCTTTGAGGATGATCTAAAAACATGTTAATCTTGACTCAGGTAAGGACACTTTCAACCTTGAGACAATGTGCAGACAATGAAGAATGATACTTCACTTGTGCTTGGAATGAATGATATGGAAATAAAAAAAATTCATGCTAATGAAGGACAAGTGATCACCTCAGTGATCATGGTATCTCCTTCGCAGGATGCTCTTGAGAAAGAGGCAACTAAAGAGGATACAACTATGTAGGAATCTATGTCTAGAGGTGGCAAGTAGGAAAGCACTCACTGTGATGCATGGTAGCATCCCAAATCTTGGAAATTTGGTCTCCATACAAGATTTAATGGTCAAGGATGGGGTCATTATATTTCTGCATCATGAGGCTATGGTCGTGCTATAAGTCCGCTCACTATAGAGCAGCAAAAGCATAGGGAGAAGTGTGTTGTGCTCTTTAATAATTAGAATTCACAGTCAGAGTGGGAATATACTAATGATATCTCTGGTCATGATTATAGGGATGTTTGATTTGTTTAATTTGTAGTTTTTCTTTATGGATGAGGGCTTGTCACTTTGTTTGACCTTGTCCATCCTCGCTCATTTGTCATTTTATTTTCTAATAAATTTTTTCGGAGTAGGCTCGCCTATCTCATAATCCTTTTGAGTAATTATATATATTTATAACATTATAAGTATAATAAATATATTTCTTATATTTCTTATAATTTTTTTAAACAAATAAATATTTGTTTATAATTATAACTATAAATAAATATATATTTATTTTTAATCATATTTTTTTAATAAATATATAATATTTATAGTTATATATATATATTTAAATAAATATAAAATCATAAGAAATATATTTATCATATTTATAATTTTATTAATGTATATAATTAAAATATTAATAATAATTATATAATTATTTAAATATATCTATAGTTATTTATAATTATAATTAAAAATATTTTTATTTATTTATAAATATTTGTATACCTTTATAAATATATTTATTTAACTATATATATTTATTATATGCAGTTGGGGGCTTTCCCGAGTGGTAAAGGATCTCTGTAATCCTGCATCAGACCAGTGTTCCAATTCGGGTGGGAGTGAATTTCCGCTGGAAGGTGGTGATGCAGGAATGAAATAGGTATGCGGTGATGAAGACACGATGCATGTAGACGGTGACATAAGCCTGATATAGGTATTATGCTGCACTGGGACTTCAGGCCAGTTTGTGGGCCTTTGAGTCATGTAATGAGGGTTGTTCCCATTGGGCATTTGGGCCATGTACGAAATAAATAAGGCTTGTTGTGTAGGATATCCTATATCAGGGCTTTGACTTTCATTTCCAGATTGTGTGTGTATTGTGTATATTTTTAATCTAATTTTACCCCTAAGAACCAAATATATATATATATATATATATATGTATATATATTTATTTATTTATAACATTACAAGTATAATAAATATATTTTTAATAATTTTATAATTATTAAAATAAATAAACAATTATTTATAATTATAACTATAAATAAATATTTATTTATTTTAATTATTTTTTTAAATAAATATATACTTATTTATAGTTAGGATTATAAATAAATTTGTAATGGGGGATGGAGGAAAAAGAGAGGATCACGCTGCCTCCCGACAACTCTGGTGCCCTAGAACATCTGCGAGGTGTTAAGATGCACTCTTACTCACTATTTCATGTAGACCAGTAAGGATTGCCTCCAGTTAAGAAATATAACCTCTGTATCGGGGATGCATTGAAGGTTTTTTTGGGTTTCTCTAGTATTTCAGGAGGATCATTCATCTTACCAAAGGATCATGTTGCGCAAAGAATTGTTATGAAAGGTACAACCGCTCACATCTCAACTTCAGGTGGAGCTATTTTGAAATGTATAGATCTCTGTATGTTTTCATTTATTGCAGAAATCTCACTCACCAATGTTATGAAACATTGTAAAGTCACTGATTTAATTTCAATACTAGCTTCTATTTGGTGGTTCTCTGAGTTTAAATGTGTCTTTATTAGTCGAAGTTTTTTCATCTATTATTTCCCTCTACGGAGTTGAAAGGTCGTTCTCAGAGAATGGGTTCTGTGTATCTTAATCCTGGTACCATAAGTGTTCATGAATAGAACATGGATTTCAACCTCAATGACTTCAAAGATACATTTGCACAGGTTTGGGTCAAAATACATGGTTGATGTTGGGTCTTATGGAATCCAGAGATATTATTTGACATTTCTTCAACAATTGGTATCCCCATTAGAATAAATAATACTATGGAAATGGTCTTATATAGTTACCTTTCAAGGGTACTTGTTGAAGTTGATTTTATTTCATCAATGATAGACAAGGTTGTTCTTTCTACACCTAAGGATGAAATAAATATTTGAATAGAGTTTGAAAAAAAGCCTCTTTTTTGTGACTCTTGTAAAATTATTTGTCACACACTGACTAATTGTAGGATAGAGCTCGTTTGCACTAAATGTCAAGATAGATGGAATTATTCTCAAGACTGTCAAAGGAAGGTTGATCAGGTGGAAATTCAGGGCACTAATAACCCCCCTAAAGACCTCCGTCAAGATGCTCCACATAAATTTGATCCTAGGATAGTTAAATCCTTGGATGGAAAGAGTCTTGACAATGTAGAGAGTACCTCCTAGGGTACTATTTTTGTGGTTTTCGTTAGTCTTAAGGTTAATAGAGGCTTAGGTAGTCTGACTAATCCTCCTTGTAATTCTACTGTGAAGGCCTCTCCTTGAAAAATGTTGATAAGCCCAATATGTCATGGTTCAATTTGGTAGAGAATAATCATTTGGTTGCTATTGAATTCTCATTTAAAGATGTTTTAATTCAGGAGTTTAGAGATGACCAGGATGCTAACGACTCTGATGATAGCCAAGTTTCCTTAGAGGAATCTACACAAGAGGAAGTGGACTATTAAATATGTTAAGATAAACAAATGACATCCTCTAAACACTACAATGGAAAGTCAAAGATGGACACTGCTACCTCCAAACAAAAAAAGGCCGTCAAATATTCTTCTCAGATGAAGGTTATCTCTGATATTGGAAAGTTTTCTATCTATCCTGAAACATCTTATGCATCTCAATTTAATCTTAATCTGGATCGTAATGAACTACATGCTCCTACTACTCCTGATGTTGTTGTTTCAATAACTGAAAGTATAATAAAATATAACTCTACTACTAACCTAAAGGAAAAGGGTTGGAAGATTGGAGTGAATACCACATGCAATGTGGCTACTGACTCACTGGTTGCTCAATATGGCCATGATAGAGAGTTAAAACCCGCTGCTGTTAAGCCTATGGCTTCAAAAAAGGGATTGTTGAAGAGGTGTTTTATTAAAACACTATTTCTTGTCAAGATTTGATGAATACTTTACAAATTACTATTGTGAAGGATGCAATAAAGGATTCGAATAGTTTGGAAGCTGATAAACCTACTGGTCTTACCCCAGGCCAAGTTCATGGCATGGAGTCCTCCATGATTCCATGTCTAGACATGAGTGATGGGAAGAATACCACCTATATCGACAAAATGAAAGTGGATGGTTCCTCATTGGATTCTAAATCTGCTATGTATTCCAAAACTAAATCAGGGCGGAAAGTGAAGACCTTCAACCCTTTTGAACTTCTTGCATCCAACAGTAGTTAAGAAGAAGAAAAAATACAGGGTAGTGAAACTGGGATAGAAGAAAAGATGATTGTTCTTAATGCCGAAAATACTGATGACATTAGTGTACCATGGCTGCAGGAAAAAACATGGAGGTGAGGGCGACACCCTCATGGAAGGGGAAGATGTTCCTCAAACCACAACATGAACACTTGCACTCGAGTGAATTGAACTTTATTTTTTTCATTTCTCCTTTTGTTTTATTGTACTTTGTCTTCTTTAATATTGGGGCCACCGAGCCTCAACCTTTTATAAAAATAATTATAAATAAATTTTTATGTACTTTTATATATTTTTCTGATCTTTTATTTTCTTTAATAAATTTTATGGACCAAGCACACTCATATCTTGAACCTTTACAGTTAGAAATATATATAATTAATACATTTATTATATATAATTAAAAATATTAAAAATATATTTGTTATAATTTTGAAATTATTTAAGTAAATATATATTTATTAACATTAGATCTTTATCAGTTATTTTTTTTCCACTAATAATGATTTGTTTTTATCACTGCTAAAAAAGCCCGGATGAATTTGGTCTTTATCATCACTATAATTTTTGTGATGATAAAGGTAGGTTTTATCAATGATTTCTATTTTAGCATTGATAGAACATACCTTTTATTAGTGTTTTGCAACAAGAAAATATAAATGCATTTTTTTATTATAAAATAAATCCTATCAGTACCCCTACCACCACTTTCTCTCAAGCTCTCATAGAAGCAGACCTATGCTGCCACTTTCTCCTATCGCTGATTCCTCCTAACACTGTTTCCACCTTCCTCCACTACCTCCACTCCCTCATGTGACACTTTTGACGCCAATAACACATATGCTTCTTCCAACCTATCTCTGCTACTGTCCTCTGTGGTCTCAACTGTAGCTTCTGTCACTGAGCCATATATCGCCGTTGACCCATCACTACTGCTACCCTTCATGGCATCCACTGCTTCCACCACCACCTACACCGACTCTGCTACCTCTGGATCATATTTATACTACCATACCTCCAAATCTAAGCTATATTCTTATTTGGTTTTGAATTCTTATATAATTAAATATTAATTATTGGGTTTTAGTGTTCGAATTTTTTTTATTTATGAATCATGTGTTTGGTTTGATTCATTAGTGTGAGACGATGGTTTTTTGATTGGTAAAGAGTTTGATTGGTTTTTTGAGTATATTTTATGAAAATTTTGATAATTTTATATGTATAGTTGTATAATATTTTCGTACAATTAAAATTTCTGAATTTGGATTGATATAAATGTCATAGCATGTTTTGATGAGGTGTTTTGATATATTAGAAAAATTATAAGGATTGTTTTAGGTGAAAATAATTATGATGGGTATTATAATGGAGTGATTATGGTGAGTAGTTTGAATAAAATATTTTTTTCAAAGGATAAATAATATTAAAAACTTTTTATTTGGAAATTATTGTGAAATTTGTATATGTGTTTGGGTTTTGATTAAAATTTTGATGATTTATTTGGGATGAATTGAGGTGTTTTCTATGTATGGTTTTCTAATATATATTTGAATTTTTATACTGTTTTGTTATGGGTGTTGATGTGTAATTATATGCTTCAATGGATGTTATACCATGATGAAATGGTATTTTTATAAACGTGTTTCATTCATTATTAGTGTTTGGATTTCATAAAACCATCATGGGAATATATAATTAGAGATGTGGGAATTATAGAGACATGAGCTATAATATTATGGTCAAATATTTATAGTACCCCTATCTGAGATCTCACACCAGCTACTAGAATTTCCTTCTTGATTAGGCCATTAATGGTGAGTTGATTGTGTTTTATTTTTATTACAACAATATTCTTGTGTAATGATTCCCAAAAATTTTCAACTTAGATTATCTCCTTAAGCCTTTGGTAGGTACCCTTTAATGGTTAATTCTTGATATTTTATTGTTATTTTTTCTTATGGTTGTATCTTGGTAAACTATATTTTCTTTAAAAGGAAATTATATATTTTAGTTTTATTTACTCAAACCTATGTAATTAAATTATATTTTCATTAAAGGCATGTGAATGCTTTGAAAGTGTATTTAATGATGATTTCATTTTAACAAGGGGTGTGTGATGTTTTAAATGAAAATTTGTAAAATATAGAGGGTTGTCACTCATATTCAAAGATTAATACTATTGGGCCATGAAGTTTACTTTAATGATTTTAAAAAAATGAATTGTGGATTTGTGAAAGTGTGCTTGAAATTGATGGGTTTATTTTAAAAGGGTTTGTTATTTTAAAGAGGAATTTTTGTAAATGGTTGGGTTTTTAATGGGATTTCAAGTGGGATTTTATAAATAGTTTTCAAATGACATCTGAAATTTAGTTTTTTCTATAATATTTATGTTTATATTTTTATAGAATTAGAATAACAGTTTCATAATATAGGGAGGACAAGTAGATAGATAATAACACCATGTTAAGGGAATATCAAAAACTCTCTCAAACCCATAGGATATCCATCCTAACCTCACTTCTATAAAAGGTGATTTAATTTTTAACCCCATGGAAACTCTTAAACCTACTTTTAATCCAACATCACATGTATGGTTTATATTAGGAGATTCCAATACAATTACATATTCATCCTATTTTGTGCTTAGCATATAAGGGAATGAGTTTTAGGCATCAAAATGAAATAATAAATATCATTCAGATATTGAGTTCCCTTTATTTGGAAAACCCATTTGTGTATTTATTTTGTTACATATTTATATTACCGAATCAAAAATGATGTATATGAATAAAGAATGGATAGATGTCAATCATCTGATAAAAGATTATGAATATGGAGTGAAAGAGTACATCATGTTTTCAAAATAGAATGAATATGACCCTTCTCAAATCCTTTGTCCATGTACACAATATTTTTATTCAAGACTAATTAGTCCAGAGGTGATAGAAGAACACTTGACCTATCATGGAATAGATCGAATTTAAAAATGTTGGAATAAATAGGTGGAAAAAAGTGAATGTAGCTAGTGGCTAGGATAAAACTGGGTTTTACAGATCATCTGATATGATTATAAGTGTGGATAATGAAGAAGACCATATCGAGGATGTGATTATAGATGTGAATGATGATAAAGATCATATTTAGTAAATGATAAGGATAGTTGAAAATAAACATCATGATTTCCCACAATTGGTTGAGAAGTTAAAGAGTTGTGTGAAAAGATGTCATTATATGATAGTTGTACTACATATACAACATTGGCAGCCATACTGAATCTATATAATTTTAAAGTAGGAAATGAATAGAGTGACACCAGTTTTATGAAACTACTTGATCTATTGAACGATATGCTCCCAAAAGATAATGAGCTCCTGATCCGAACATGTGATACCAAATGAATGTTATGCTCGATGGGTATCATATCTGAATGAATACACACCTGGATGAATGATTGTATACTATTTAAAATGGACCACAAATCACTTGAAGAATTCCAAAAGTATGGTTCTTCTCAATATAAGAAAGACGAATCCGGTCCTATGAAAGTTGTATGGTACCTTCCAATTATTCCAAGGCATAAGACCCTATATATATGTAACACCCCAAGCTTCCACGGTATTCTTCCCTTTGAATAATATAGTAGCGTGTGTTGTACGCAACTTTGAGTTCTAACACACACACCACAACCAATCAAACTAGCTGTTATGAATAGTAATAACCACTTTTTAAAATTTTATAAATTTTATCTTTCAAAATGTACTTCATTTTTGGATTCGGAATATCAAAATTAGCCTTGGGTGAAATTTTGGTATTTTTCTGAAAACTTTCAATTTCTGATGAATAGTTAAAAAACACTGAGTTATAGTTTAAAAATGAATTTTTATTTAAATAATTATTTATATTATTTAAATTTAATTAAGGTAAAAATAGATACATAATACCTATATAAGTTCAATGTAATTAATTGGAGTTAGTTTAGAATAATTTTAGATATATAAAAATTTTATTGAACCTTTTCACTGCCTTTTACCCACCACCTAGGAGAATTTTGAAATTCGCATAAAACATAATTTTACCACTTCTGTGAGTAGAATTTCAAAACTCCGAGAGACATGGTTAATATGAAATAGTAAAATGTGGTTCAATGAGATGAAAATAATTTTTGGTGAATAGTAACTTTTTACTTTTATTTACCACGGTTAAAAGTAAATAAGGTAATTAAGGGTAAAAATGATATTAATATTACCCTAAAACATGTCCTAAATATATTGGACAATTTTATATCAACCAAAAACAACCTTAGGAATAAAGTATTATCATTTAGGTCCACTTGGATTAGATTAGGACATTTATTATTATTTAATTCAAAGAAGAGTTCAAATAGTTGAAATCGAAGTTTATTTAGTAAAACATTTTTAATATAGGGTTATACATAAGATAAATTTGATTGTAAATATTCATTATAAATCTAAAAATATTTACTACATAATGGTATTTTATTTATAATATTTAGACATTACATAATTTAATTTATTTATGACACAATGGTGATGCAGTAATTAATTAATTAATGAAATATTAAAATAATTGATATTATAAATATCAAAATAAATGTAATTTGAGAATTTTTATGAATTACACTAATTTTATAGGTTAATATGACATATTATTATTTGTTATATAAATTTTATTTAAATTAATAATGCTGTTATGAATTTATCAAAAACATAATACCCAATAGTGTCAAAATTGACATAAAAGAGTTTTTAAAATAAATATTATATTATTAATTTATATTCTATTTCTAAAAATCTAAGGTTATACCAAAGGAATTGTATCATGATAGGGGTATCATTAATGGACCACTTGGGGTTCTCTTGTATTTATATTGTATGTTTATTAACTATATAATATAAAAATACAAAGTGACATGGTAAATGTAAAACTAATTAACTAAGAGTTAAAAACTAAAAGATAAGGTTAATATAGTGACCCAAACCTGTCTAAATTCTATTTTTTGAGTGGTTTGTGACCCATACACACCTTAAAATTTAAATAATCTACTTTGGAGCCATTATAAAACGAATATAAATTTATTATAAAATAATATTTCTAGCTTTTCCAAAGGTGCCCCTCACAACTCTTATAAAAAGGGCACTCACCCTTCTCACTAATTCACACATTAAAAGACTTTTGGCTTGACCAAAACCTTCCCAAATACTCTCTCAACTTCCATCAATTCATCCTAGAGGCCTTATTTTGACCATAAAGCCAATCTAAGGATCCCTTTTGATCAAATAAAAAGAAAGAACCCGAAGAAGAGGTAATGTTTTCACCACCCTCTTTCAAGTTCATTTCTTCTTCAACTTCTTCTTTCTTTGTTATTCCCATTATGAAATAATAACTCTAGTATCTCCTATATAATGTGATATTATTATAAATATGGTACAACCATATTCAGTATTCTATCCATCCTTTGAATGACATGTCACCATACGTGCGTACGTACGGCTTACCGTCTCCACGTCGTGGTGTAATTGTTATTCAATATATTATTATTTGGATGGGTATAATAATGATGTGTAATTCAAGTAAATAATAAATATAATATTATAACTATTCTGTATATATATGATATTCCATCCAATTATATATTATTTTAATATCAAAAGAATGATATTATCGCTCGTGCGTACGTACGGACTACCGTCTCCACGAACGCGATGAGATTCATTCCCCATCATATCGATTAAGGAATAATTCTCATTTGATGATTAAAATTAATGTTTAATAACTTTATATCAATATGGATATGAATAATATACAACCTATCAATAACAAACACGACTTATGTAACAAAACATATAAAAGAAAACGAGTGATTTAACACCCGAAACAACGATAATACTAAAGTATTATTAACAAAGAATTATTAGAAGATCATATATGATATCATAATTATGTATATTGTTCTTGTATAATTTAATAACAATGTTTTAACTATTATACAGGAGGTTAACATACCATTGACTAAGTAAAAGTATAAGGTAAGGGTTTATTTCACAATCTCTTCAGTATACGATGTTGTTTATACGTAAAAATTTACTTGGACTTATTTATCATCCACATCCATGTTTCTTAAAAATGTATTTCAAAACATTTTTACTATTTACTAGAGTATGGGTTAAAGTCATTTATACCCTTGTTTGAATTTTTATAAGAGGTTTATAATGGAATCTTTCCTTCCTTTTCCAAACAAGGTCCTTTTTAACCTTTTCGATAGAATTAAGGTAAGAATGTTTTTTTTAACTTATATAGAGGGTGTGGCTATTTTCTACCGTTATAAAATCTTTGAAGATTCCCTTACAAGATTATAAGAATATTTTCAAAGTAAATGTTTCATTTTATAATTATGTGACTTTTAAATGATTTCAAAAAAGAGATATTTCTCTCAAATAGTTTTGATTTCATCTATGTCAACATCCTTTTATGGATTTTAAGCTTATTTGAAGTTGATTTATTATGATACAAAACTTCTACATTGTATTGATGATTTTGTGATATTTTTGACTATGGATGTGTTATTTTTATACCATTCATGGTTTATGGATAAAGGATTGACATTTCGTATGCTAGTTTTAATACGAATATTTATGTCATGTTTAAACCTGTTCATATGAGGAATGCATTGGACTTAATAAGTGATGGGTGGAGCCCGCTATAGCTCCTCGATGCATTGGAAGGTCTCATTAGTCAAACTAGTGTCTTGGAACAAGGCCTTGACAAAATCTTATTTGTAGTCTTGGCACGAGGCCTTGACTATGTGGTTATGATAGTCTGGCATTATGCATTCCATCATTATGAAAGTGGTTATTGATATTGCTTGTGATTATTCGACTAGTAGAATATCCATGTGAATAAGTAAATGGAATTATTTCATTTTATCATTTCCATATTATGATGAATTTCAAGTTTAAAAGGCTTTTTTTAGTTATACATTGCCTTAAATGTTTATGCTTATTTATGAAAGTTTTCGCTATATTGTTATCCTTACTGAGCATCTGAGCTCACCCCTTAATATGTTTTATTTTTTCCTAGGATGTGAAGAAGTATTTTATGAATGAACTATAGGGATAGTATGAGGGGATAAGAGTGTGGACTATAGAGACTATATTGTTTTAGTTTTAATTTTATGATGTAATATAAACTTTATGAATATATCTAATGATCCAAGGCTACTAAACTAATCGGTCTTTCGAGATTTGATCTTTCTTGTGGTCATGCCAGTGTTATGTAATAATGCACCAACTCTGGGTAATTGGGGTAGGGGTATTAGAGTTAATATCAGAGGAAGTTTAGTACAAACTTTGGAATCTAGATTTAGGTAAACTCTGATTAGAGCACAAATACCTAAGATAGACTTTGAGGATTAGTATAGAAGAACTTCCTAGAATTTTGGTATTGTAGAGATTCTGTGAGTTTTCCGAGCAATACATCCCTGTCTGGATACGAGCCAGTAGAGGCTGATTTAGCATGTATGTACCTAGGGGTAAAACCCAAAAACACCGCTTTGAGCTAGACTCGAACGGAAGCTAGTGCACGACAACGGGCCTTACTACACTCTTGGTTACGACACTCCTGAGGAATATGCTTAGGATAACTCTAATTTTCATTAAAAATCATTATGAAGGGTTTATGAGTATATACATCCTCAAAGAAAACATTTTTATGATTATGGATTATATCCATAAATAGTTCAATTTTTGTTAAGTGTTTTTATAAGTATGGAATTATGTATTTTGATTCATAAACTGATATAGTATATGCCATTGTTTAGAAATGGCACCTAGTGGAAGAAATGGAAACTGTATCAATACACACAATCCATGTAGGGATTGCCCTCCTGCTCAAGATAATTATAGTGGAGCTGGTGATGTAACTGGTGCTGATCAGCTAATCACCATACTGGGACAAATCACTCAGGTTATGAATAATAATCATACCCGTATGGAGCACCCTGATCTGAAGTGTGGAGGATAAATGTTAGATCGCTTCATGAGGAAACAAACATTAACGTTCAATGGGAGTACAAATCCCTTAGTAGCTGAGCAATTGATAAATTCCCTATAGAAAATATTTCAGGCTTAGGGGAGTAGTGAAAAAGAAAAAGTTATCATGGCAGTTTATCACCTCATTGGAGATGCTGATCAATGGTGGTCATTGATTCAAAACATGAAGGAAGATGATGAAGTATCAAATATGGAATGGAGGGAGTTCAATGATCTGTTTTTAGAAAAATACTTTCCTCGTGACCATCGAGCAGATATGGACAGACAATTTATGAGTCTGAGACAAAAGGAGGATGAGAATGTTGCAAAGTATGAGGCTAAATTTACAAGGTTAGCAAGGTATTATAGAGATTATATACGTAACCCAAGAAGTAATATTGATCATTTCTTTGATGGGTTAAAACCATTTCTCCATCGAGCATTATTCTCATAATCCTTTTCATCGTACGAAGCCATTTTCTCAAGTGCTATCAAGACAGAGAAGGAATTCTCTAATTATTATGACTTTAAAGCAATGAAATAGAAGAAGATATCTGATGATCAATCTGGGAATGGAAATAAGGGGAATAATGGAAAAGTTGAATATCTATCCTGCAGTAAATGTGGAAAGAAACATCCCGGTAATTTCTTAAATGGAATGAGAGTCTGTTACAAGTGTGGTGAAAAAGGCCACCAAGCTCGTGATTGCAAGGGGAAGAAGGAAGATACAGATTTCTAATGCTACAATTACAGAGAGATGGGACATTATGAAAATGAATCTCCTAAGATTTTGGGGAAGTTAACTCAGAAAAGGCAAAGGGATCAAGGCCAAGCTTATGCTATCACTACTGTTGAGGTAGAATCTCAGAAAGACGTGGTGGCAGGTAATTTAATTGTTTCCTCAAGTTTAGAAAATGCATTATTTGATTCTGGATCATCACATTGTTTCATATCTTCCCAGTTTTCTAGGAAAATTAGATATTTCCAATTGGATTTAACAAGGTAGTTGTCAGTCAAAACTCCTAAGGGAAGTATCGTTGCAACAAAGTTTTGTGAATTAGTCCCCATTAGAGCACTAAAATGTTCTTTATCTGCTGATCTCATCGTCATACCCATGACTGAATTTGATATAATCCTCGGTATGGATGGGATTTCAGACCATGATGTGAAAATTTATTGCAGGAAGAAGGAGGTTATGATTTTTGATGATGATGAAAAGGAACACCTTATCTTTAGAGCATAATCGTCACCACTAAATTCTTATCTAGATCCACCCCCAGTAGATCAACTAAATTCAATTATTGGGGAGGAAGAGAATGAAATGACTTTTGATGTGGAAAGTAATGTACAAATAGAGGATGTACCTATTGTTAAAGAATATGTAGATGTGTTTCCAAAAGATTTACCTTGACATCCTCCAGAACGAGAAGTTGAGTTTTCCATTGATTTAATTCCTGGATCAAGGCCTATATCGAAGACTTCTTATAGAATGGCCACTATGGAATTAGGTGAACTAATGAAACAACTAGAGGAATTGAGTAATAATGGATTTATTCACCCTAGTGTTTCTCTATGGGGATCCCCTGTTCATTTTGTTAAAAAGAAATATGGATCTATGAGGTTATGTATCGACTACAGGGAAATCAATGCTATAACAATAAAGAACAAGTGTCCCCTACCTCGTATTGATGATTTATTTGGCCAACTGCATGGAGCTCAATACTTTTAAATGATTTACATTCAATCTGGATACCATCAGTTGTGTGTGAAGAAGGAAGACATTCTGAAGACAACATTTCGAACAAGATACGAGCATTACAAGTTTACAGTAATGCCTTTTGGATTGACTAATGCACCCCCAGTATTCATGGATCTAATGAATAGAGTTTTCAAAGAATATATAGATGATTTTTTGGTTGTATTTATTTATGATATCTTGGTATACTCCAAAAGCTACGAAGATAATGAAAATCACTTGTGCATTATCTTGAAGACTCTTAGAAGACATTAATTATATGGGAAGTTTAGCAAGTGTGAATTCTGGCTTCAGGAGATCTCTTTTCTAGGCCATATTGTCTCCAAGGATGGAATCTCTATTGATCCTTCAAAGACAAGAGCAATCTAAGAATGGCCAGAACCAACGAGTATAACTGAGGTACGCAGTTTTATTGGTTTAGCAGGTTATTATCGACGTTTCTTCCAAAACTTTCCTCGATTGGCTAACCCATTAACAAAGCTCACATGTAAATGGGTTAAATTTGTTTGGACAAAAGAGTGTGAAGAATGTTTTGAAGAACTGAAGAGAATATTAGTCAATGCTCCTATATTGACTCTACCATCAAGGAATGATAGGTTTGTTATTTATAGTGATGCATCAATGAAAGGACTTGGTTGTGTCCTTATGCAGAATGATAGGGTTATTGCCTATACATCACGACAGCTAAATATTCATGAGAAAAACTACCCTACTCTTGTTCTTGAGTTAGCTACTGTAATATTTTCTTTTAAGATTTAGAGACATTATCTCTATGGTAAAAAATGTGAGATTTATACTGATCACAAGAGTTTGAAGTATATTTTCTCGCAGAAAGAACTCAACATGAGGAAAAGGAGATGGCTTGAACTACTCAAGGATTATTATTTCAAGATACAAAACCACCTGGGGAAGGAAAATATGGTGTCAGATTCTTTGAGTAGAAAAGATCATGGAGTTTTGAACATTATGAGAATTGAAAGGGATCATATTTTCATTAATCTAGTTATGATGGATATGGGAATTACCATGGAAGGTGAAACATCAATAATTTTTCAAATGGTTGCCAAACCATCTTTACTAGAAAGGATAAAGAGTTATCAAATCAGTGATGAAGATTTTCAAAAGAAGATTAAAGCTATGAATGATGAGAGATTGAGAGACTTTGTGTATGAAGATGGAATTTTGAAATTTGGGAAGAGACTTTGTGTTCCCGATATACCTGATCTGAAAAGGGAATTTTTAGATGATGCTCATAGCTCCAATTTATCTATACACCCTGGGAGCACCAAAATGTATAAAGATTTGAAGGAACATTTTTGGTGGGAAAACATGAAGATGGAGATTGCTGATTTTGTGTCAAGATGTATGGTTTGTCAACAAGTGAAAGCTAGAAGGCAACAACCTGGAGGATTCGTGTAACCTCTTCCCATACCAGAGTGGAAATGGGATAATATTACGATGGACTTTGTCATGGGACTACCAAAGACTCCAAGAAGGAATGATACAATATGGGTTATTGTTGATTGTTTAACCAATTCATAACATTTTCATGCTATAAGGAAAGATTTACCACTTGAACGTCTAGATAGGCTATATATTAATGAATTAGTGAGACTTCATGGAGTACCCCTATCGATTGTTTCTGATAGTGATCCCCGTTTTACTTCAAGATTATGGAAGAGTATTCAGAAAGCCTTGGATACTGAACATCGTTTGAGCACTACCTACCACCCTCAAACAGATGGACAATCAGGACAGACTATTCAAACCTTATATGACATATTTAGATCATGCTCACTTGACTTTTAGGGTATGTGGGATCAATATTTACCTCTGGTGGAATTTTCCTATAACAATAGCTTCCATTAAAGTATTCAGATGGCACCATATGAAGCATTATATGGAAAGAGATGTCATACACCAACCTGTTGGGATGAAGTTGGTGAAAGAAAACTTGTAGGCCCAGAACTAGTGGAGGAAATGATGGAGAAGGTTAAGGTAATCCAAAACCACATCAAAGAATCTCAAAGTAGGCAGAAGAGTTATGCTGACAACCGAAGGAAGGATTTGGAATTTCAGGTAAGAGATCATGTTTTATTGAAGGTATATCCATGGAAGGGAGTTATACATTCTAGCAAGAAAGGTAAATTGAGTCCCAGGTATATTAGAACTTTCAAAATTCTAGAGCGAATTGGGGCTATAACTTACAGTTTGGCAATGCCGCCAAGTCTCTCCAAAGTTCATGATGTGTTCCACGTATCACTGTTGAGGAAAAACATGCCTGACCCAACGCATGTAATCACCTATGAGGAATTATAACTGGAACCCAATCTGTCTTATTGCGAAGATCCCGTCAGGATTATTGATACGAGAGAACAAGTATTGAGAAACCGGACGACTCTTCTAGTAAAAGTTTTGTGGAGAAACCATAAGATGGAAGAGGCAACGTTGGAACCCGAGGAACTTATGTTGAAGAACCACCTGAGTCTTTTCATGCGGTAGTATTATATAAATTTTGAGGACGAAATTATTTGAAGTAGGGGATAATGTAACACCCCAAGCTTCCATAGTACACTTCCTTTTGAATAATACAGTAGTGTGTGTTGTACGCAACTTCGAGTTCTAACACACACACCATAACAAATCAAGCTAGCCATTATGAATAGTAATACCCAATTTTTGAAATTTTATAAATTTTATCTTTCAAAATGGACTTCATTTTTGGATTCTGAATATCAAAATTATCCTAGGATAAAATTTTGGTATTTTTTTGAAAACTTTTAATTTTTGATGAATAGTGAAAAAACACTGAGTTATAGTTTAAAACCAAATTTTTATTTAAATGATTATTTATTTTATTTAAATTTAATTAAGGTCAAAATAGATTCATAATACCTATATATGTTCAATGTAATTCATTGGAGTTAGTTTAGAATAATTTTAGATATATAAAAATTTTGTTGAACTTTTTCACCGTCTTTTACCCACCTCCTAGGAGAATTTAGAAATTCACATAAAACATAATTTTACAACTTCTGTGAGTGGAATATCAAAAATCCGAGAGACACGGTTAATATTAAGGAGTAAAATGTGGTTCAATGAGATGAAAATAATTTTTGGTGAATAGTAACTTTTTACTTTTATTTACCACGGTTAAAAGTAAATATGGTAATTAAAGGTAAAAATGATATTAATATTACCCTAACATGTGTACTAATTTTATTGGACAAGTGTATCTCGACCAAAAACAAACTTAGGAATAAAATATTATCATTTAGGTCCACTTGGATTAGATTAGGACATTTATTATTATTTAATTCAAAGAAGAGTTAAAAGAGTTAAAATCAATTTTTTTACTAAAACATTTTTAATATAGGGTTATAGATAAGATACATTTGATTGTAAATATTTATTAGAAATCTAAAAATATTTCCTATATAATGGTATTTTATTTATAAATTTTAGACATTAAATAATTTTATTTATTTATGACACAATGGTGATGCAGTAATAACCTAATTAATGAAATATTAAAATAATTTATATTATAAATATCAAAATAAATGTAATTTGAGACTTTTTATGAATTAAAATAATTTTCTAGGTTAATATGACATATTATTACTGGTTATATAAATTTTTTTGGAAGTAATAATGATCTTATGAAATTATAAAAAAAACCCAATAGTGTCAAAATTGACATAAAAGAGTTTTTAAAACAAATATTATATTATTAATTTATATTCTATTCCTAAAAATATAAGGTTCAGTAAAAGAACTTGTATCATGATAGGTTTATCATTAATGGACCACTTGGGGGTCTCTTGTATGTATATATAAAGTTTATTAACTATATAATATAAAAATACAAAGTGACATGGTAAATGTCAAACTAATTGACTAAGAGTTAAAAACTAAAATATAAGGTTAATATAATGACCGAAACCTGTCTAAATTCTATTGGTTGAGAGGTTTTCGACCCATCCCCACCTTCAAATATAAATAATCCACTTTGGAGCCATTAGAAACCTAATATGAATTTATTATAAAATAATATTTCTAGATTTTCTAAAGGTGCCCCTCACCCCTCTTATAAAAAGGGAACTCCCCCTTCTCACTAATT
Source organism: Viscum album (assembly GCA_963277665.1). Lineage (NCBI taxonomy): Eukaryota > Viridiplantae > Streptophyta > Magnoliopsida > Santalales > Viscaceae > Viscum > Viscum album. Next base: position 747,909,579 of record OY728132.1, on the reverse strand, counting down.
CACAAATTCAAAGCCTTTTGGCTCAGCCAAACCCTGCCCAAATACTCTCTAAACTTACCTAACTTCAACATAGATTCCTTATTTTGATCAGAAAGCCAATTTAAGGAGCCCTTTTGATCAAATCAAAAGGAAGAACCCGAAGAAGAGGTAATGTTTTCACCACCCTTTTTCAAGTTCATTTCTTCTTTAGCTTCTTCTTTATTTGTTAATACCATTCTAAAATAATAACTTCAGTATATCCTATATACTATGATATTATTATAAATATGGTATAGCCATATTCAGTATTCTATCTATCCTTTGAATGACATGTCACCATACGTGCGTACGTATGGATTACCGTCTCCACGTCGTGGTGTAATTGTTATTCAATATATTATTATTTGGATGGTTATAATAATGATGTGTAATTCATGTAAATAATAAATATAATATGATAATAATTCTCTATATATATGATATTCCATCCAATTATATATTATTTTAATATCAAAATAATTATATTATCGCTCGTGCATACGTACGGACTACCGTCTCCATGAACACGATGAGATTCATTCCCCACCATATCCATTCAAGAATAATTCTCATTTGATGATTAAAATTAATTTTTACGAACTTTATATAATTCTGGATATGAATAAGATACAACCTATCCATAAAAAACACGACTTATGTAACAAAACATATAAAAGAAAACGAGTGAGTTAACACCCAAAACGACGATAATACTAAAGTATTATTAAGAAATCATTATTAGAAGATCATATATGATATCATAATTATGTATAGGGTTCTTGTATAACTTAAAAAAATGTTTTAACTATTATACAGGAGGTTAACATACCATCCTCTAAGGAAAAGTACATGGTAAGGGTTTATTTCTCAATCTCTTCATTATCCTAGGTTGTTTATAAGTAATAATATATTGGGACTTCTTTATCATCCACATCCATATTTCTTAAAAATGTATTTCAAAACATTTTTACTATTTACTAGAATATGGGTTAAAGTAATTTATACAATTTTTTGACTTTTTATAAGAGGTTTATAAAGGAATCTTTCGGTCGTTTTCCAAACAAGGTCCTTTTTAACCTTTTCGACAGAATTAAGGTAAGAATGTTTTTTTAACTTATATGGCGGGTGCAGCTATTTTCCACGATTATAAAATATTCTAAGCTTCCCTTACAAGATTATAAGAAAATTTTCAAAGTAAATGATTCATTTTATAATTATGTGACTTTTAAATGATTTCAAAAAAGAAATATTTCTCTCAAATAACATTGATTTCATCTATATCAACATCATTTGATGAATTTTACGATTAATTGAAGTTGATTTATTGTGATACAAAACATCCATATTGTATTGAAGGTTTTGTGATATGTTTGACTGTGGATGTGTTATTTGTATAACATTTATTGTTTATGGAGAAAGTATTGACATTTCATATGCTAGTTTTAATACGAATATTTATGTTATGTTTAAATCTATTCATATGAGGAATGCATTGGACTTAATAAGTGATAGGTGGAGCCCGCTATAGCTCCTCAATGCATCGTTAGGTCTCATGAGACAAACTAGTGTCTTGGCACAAGGCCTTGACAAAATCATATTTGTAGTCTTGACACGAGTCCTTGGCTATGTGGTTATGATAGTCCAGAATTATGCATTCCATCATTATGAAGGTGGTTATTGATATTTCATGTGATTATTCGACTTGTAGAATATCCATGTGAATAAGTAAATGGAATTATTTTATTTTAAATTTGCCATATTATGCTGAAGTTCAAGTTTAAAAGGCTTTTGTTTTAGTTATACATTGCCTTTAATGTTTATTTTTATTTATGAAAGTTTCCGCTATATTGTTATCCTTACTGAGCATCTGAGCTCACCCCTTTATATGTTTTATTTTTTACCAGGATGTGAAGAAGTATTTTATGAATGACCTGCATGGATAGTATGAGGGGATAAGAGTGTGGAATATGGAGACTATATTGTTTTAGTTTTAATTTTATGATGTAATGTACACTTTATGATTATATCTAGTGATTCCAAGGCTACTAAACTAATCGATCTTTTGAGATTTGATCTTTCTTCTGATCATGCCAATGTTATGTAATAATGCACCGAATCTGGGTAACTGGGGTCAGGGCGTTACAATAGAAGTGATGAAACTACAGGAAAATTTAGGCGTCACACATATACAAGAATTAAAGGTTGGAAACTATGTCCCCAAATAATTTTTCCTTAGTGGAAGAGAATTGATCATGAGTACACTAAATTTGGAAATGATCTGAGAAACCCTTGTCTTGTGTTATCTATAGATGGAGTGAATCCTTTGGAATTTTAAAGAAACACTCATAGTACATGCCTGGGTATGTGGATAAATTATAAATTTCCACTTTGGTTACTCATGAAACAAAAATACAACATTTTATCTATACATATATTTGTACAAAAAAATAGGGCAATGATATTGATGTTTATTTGGCTCTATTGATAAATGATTTGAAATTATTTTGGGATTCAAGTGTTATATTTTATCATTCTTTTAGAAATGAATATTTCATGTTGAGATCTATTTTGTATGGGAATATAAATGACTTTACAACTTAGGGAAAATTTTCAGGATATAGAATCAAAATAACTCAAGGGTGTAACATTTTTAGAAATGGTACACAATCAATTAGGTTGAAACATTCATTGAAAACTATGTTTCTAGGAAATCATAGATTTTTACCCTGACGAAATAAGTACCGAACATGGATGACATCATTTGATGGAAGTTCAGAATAATTTACAACACGATATCCATGAATAGGTGATCAACTATTTGATAAAGTAAATAATATGAACAATTTTTTGGTAAACCATTTTCAAAAAACTGTATGAAAATCAGTTGGAAAACGAGATAAATATTTTTGAATTATTATAATTGAATTGTCTATACTTTATATTATGCATATTGAAAAAAATTTACGTGATAGTGTCATAGATATGTTTTTAAATGCACTCGGCAAAAAAAAATGAAATTTAGGCTCAGTTGGACATGGTTGACATGGGAATACAGGAAGAGTTGGCACTAGTAAATGGTGAAAAAAACTTTTATTTCTCTAGTTACTTACACTCTTTCAAATAAAGAGAGATATCAAATTTTTAACTTCTTGAATGAAGTAAATGTTCCAGAGGGGTATTCATTGAATATAAAGAACATTGTGTCAATGAATGATTTAATGTTAAAGGGTATGAAATCACATGACTACCATGTTTTGGTGTAAGATATAATTCCTATGACATTATGTTTCATTTTACACAAGAATGCCTATCATACATTAACCAATATTGTTTTATTCTTCAAAGATATATACTTCAATGTTACAGACCTGAAAAAATTTCCAGCCATGGAAAGAAAAATATCCATCATGTTTTATAAACTGGAAATGTTCTTTCTACCAATAGTCTTTGATATGATGGTTCACTTGGTGAGAGAGATTTTACTTTTTGGCCCTATACACTATAGATAGATGTACCCTATTGAACATTATATGATGATTTTGAAAGGGTATGTCAAAAATAAAATATAACCAGAGGGTTTTATTGTAGAATGATATATTTTTGAGGAAGCTATTGAATTCTATACTGAATACCTATCATGTGTGAAAAACATTCGTCTAGTAAAATATTGTTTCATTAGGAGTCTTGTTGGTGAAGGATTTTATGGAAGATATATTGTCACAATCAATATTACAGATCGAGAGAAGTCCCACTTTTACATTTTACATAATATTTTAGTGGTTTCCTCATATGTTGAAACCCATAAAGAGATTCTTAGGAATTTGAATCCATTAAGGGATAAATATGGATATCAAATACATATAATCAATAGTTTATAGGATGGTTTTGGGACCATATTTTTAAGTGGTTATATGAAAATCTAGATTCAATTTCAGATCGACTTTGATGGCTTGCTGGCGGAGAAAATGTGTATATATTATCTTAAAATAGTTATGTATTTAATGGTTATATGTTCTATAAAAATGAAATGATGAAGATAGTACCATGAAAAATAGTGGAGTTACACTTTCGGTTGAAAGGATGAATGTTTTTGGTACTAAGGAAAAAAAATTAAATTTATAGGAATATATCATACTTTGTCATCATCAAAAAAATATGGGAGTTGGATTATACAACATTCAAAGTGCCAATTTTTCAATTAAAGTGGGTTGATAATAGGAGTGAAATTAAAATAATTGAATTGGGATTCATGAAATATGATATATGTAAGGAAGGGTACAAAAATGAACCATTTATAATGGCATCATAGGCCGTACATGTATTTTATGTTCCATGTCCTAAAAATCAAAAGTGGTCAAATGTTATATTATTGAACACAATCAATAAAGGTTCAGATGATAATTCAGTTGAGGAACCTTTCATTGCTACATATCAATAATTTCATAGTGGTATCAATGTAGATGGTATTTAATATGTCATATGAGACCACAATGAAAGGATTTAGATAATCTATAGAGGGTTAAAATCCCTTTAGTATTAAAAAAATAGTGTTAAATAATCATGCTATATTTTTTTGTAATATACATCATATTACCTCATGTTATTATCCATTCAATTCTGTGTTTATGAACTATATATTAAATGTTAAACCACTTCTGAAGATAACAACTTCTACACGTGCTGGTGCTCTAAATCCTAAGGAACGATAGATCTCTCAACCTACTACTACTCATAGTGCAGAGGAATAATGAACTTCTACACGTGATGGTGCTCTCAATCCAAAGGAATAATAGGTTTATCGACCTAGTGCTTCTCCCAATGCATAGGTACAATGATCATTTGCACATAAATATTTTACCACTATAAAGGAATATATTGATGATGTTGAATATGAAGAAATGGTAGGTGATGAAAGGCCAGTGATGCAGAAAAAATAGAAGCATCATAGTTTGATGGTTTTAGCAAAAAAAAATTAATGAGAAAATCAAAGGCATCAAATACAAGGTTTTATGGAATGTGTGGGTATATAATGATAACCTCAATAAGGCCATGTTCAATAGTTAAATTGGAATCATCACTCAACAATGTGTGCCTATTGAAGGATATTCACAGAACCATGTTTTGTCCATGATTAAGACCCTGAAGTGGGAATAGATTATGATAACATTATGATATTATTTATTTATTTTATAAAAATAAATAAAATAATAAAACATGGACTTACCCTTCATCATCCTTTGTTGAGTGAATTTATAGTATATGAATCCCACAAGAAATATGTATTAATTCTTATTAGAAGGATTCATAGAGGCTTTCACACAATTATTATGAGAAAATATTTTAATGATGATGAAGGGAAAATAAACCCATACCCAGTTCTTATCTGTGCAAACCTAATAACCCAAGACGAAAAAGATTCTTTTACTGTCCATCATGGGGATGTGTCTTTTCAGGTACATTGTGGCCAGTAATATGTTGCTTGACAAAATGTGTATTCATTACATTGATTGAAATTATTTTATTTATGAAATAGAAACTGAGTGCTAAAAATAATGAATGGGTAAAAAAACCAATGTATGCCTACCATAAAGCAGGGATGAGGTATGATTCACTTGAAGAAATGGTACGTATTTTAAATCTACCGTAATAATTTTATGTGACATGAAACAACATCATTATTACATTCCTCTTTTTATATGATGATTGATAACTCCAAATCTATATCCATTTCCTTCCCACACTATGTACTATGGAAGGAGGAACATTTAAATAAATATTGGATACTAATAGATGAAAACACAAAAAAAATTGTTAGAAACATGTGTAAGTATGAAATAATTAAAAATTGTTTTTCTTTAAATCGCTATTACATAACAATGATTACTTATTTTACTATATTTTATACATTATTTTGAAATAATAATCAGGAACACCTGTATTAGATGAACACCCACTATTCATGGACTTCAAGTGGAGAAAATAGTATGGTTGCATCATAAGTGTGGGTTTTGGGGTGACACTCAAAACATATTTTGAAAAAAATAGGATCAAAGTGAATAAATGAAACATATGATAGAAATAATACCTAACCTTAAAGAATAATTCTAATGTTAGAGAGAGTTTCTAGAAACTTTTATAAGGATTGGGAGGTGGGATCAGAGAGAAGAATCAACTCAAGAACAGCCATCATGTGATGATCCGGCCACACCCATGATAGCTTTGAGGTGAGCCATTCCCCTCAAAGAGGAATCTTATTCATGTAAATCAATATTCGACAAACTGTTTCTATGAAATGTGAATCAGATAGACCCGGATACCTTTCTTATACTAATATTCTACAAGGTTAAAATAACTATGTTTTATATCTATCAATACCCACCCATCACCTTGCAGTGAGGGATAAAATGTTCAATATCTAAGGTTACAATATACAAAAAAGATCACTTCCAACAAGTCATTTGAGAGTGTGGATTAGTGTAACTCATGAGCCAAGAACTGAGCTACCTGTTCCACTTTATTTTGATGATATTTGTACAGCTGAACGAGCTGTTGGAACATTCATCGCATGACCCTCACATCTCGTAAAAAAAATGTCGACAAGAAGGTATTAATTTATAATTTATTTTTCAAGATAAAAATTTAAAAATTAAGGGAAAAAGTTAAGAATTGATGAATGTTATTATAGATAGAAAAATTTAAGGGGGTGAAATGAAAGAACAACTCAAAACCATATAAAGGATGGACTAAATGATCGAAAAGATGTAGCGAAAGCACTTTTACCCCACCCATTATATATTCACATTTACTATCATTGAAGGTTTATATGGTTAAATGTTAAAAGATTATTGTAGTGATATAGTTTATTTTGAAGAAAATATGTATGGAGAGGAAGTTGGAGACTACATTAGTGTTGAGAATGTAAATGAAATCATCAACTATGATTGTCTTGGTGCCTTAGTTGTAAATATATACATGAGGTATGCTTTCATGATTTGATTTTCCAAAAGATGATATATTATGTTTATTATGACTAAATACATTTCATATTTTTGCAAGGCATATATATAAAAAACAATTTAAGGGATTTTACCATGAATTTTTTTAGACTCATTATTCCTCACATCACCTATAAAAAATATCCATAAATTGAATAAAAAAGGATGAAATAGTGGCAGGCCTGGTCAAATAGTTTGAAAGAAAACTTTCAGATGACATAATCTTCTTAATACCCATGATACATGGGTAAAACTCTAAAATTTAATCATATCAAATATATTTTCATTTCTTTCACTACTTATTTTTTTAGGAAATATTGGATGCTAATTGAGGTCAATTTGGATACTCCAAAGATTTATTTACTTGATTCAATGCATGGATATCCAAAAGTATGACCACACATTCTGGAATTTTTAAAATTTTAATACACTACATCAAACATTTTAGAACTAAAAATCAAGTTATATAATTTATATGATCTTTTAATGAGGATTCTGTTATGATAGGGCAGTGCATCAATATCATGAAAAACAAGGAATGAGGCCAGGGGATAAACACGAGGATCCTAAAAAGTTATTGGATTAGATACGTATTACGGTATATATAATAATATTTAACTATCCAAATACATATAAAAACAGATTAATTATTCTCCTCAATGTTTCTGTAGTGTCTAGAATAAAAAAATGAAATTATTTTGGTTAATATGTTTGTAAATTTATGAGAGAGATCATATTCCATGAACAAAATAGCACCCACAAAGATGTATTTTGAAGATAATTACTATTTAATTTAAAATATTTATTAATAATTTGCGTATTTATATTTTTCTCATACTACTATGATGGTTGAAAAGACTCATATTCACAAGACAATATAGATTTTCTTCGAAATGACCATGAAGCATACCTCGTGAAAAAATGTATAAAAATATCATGAAGATGTAACTTCAATAAAAGTAGTGGATTTTTTCATTTTTATGTTTAATTTACTTATTTCTAGTATTAATCACATAATTTTTTTTTCATATACATGTGGATTCCTTTGTTCGAGTTGGGGTGGTTTGTTCAAAGATGCTCATGCTTGTGATAGATAATAATTCGAGGCTGAACCTCAAAATTCCATGAGAAGGTAAAGTTTTTTAATAAATGATGTTTTTTCTAATAATATCATCTTTCCCTAATAATTTAACATATTTTAAGTTAAGTGTTTGACTGCTCATGTAGACATTGTATTCCACAGACATCTACTCCCTAAAAACCATTTCACCACCACGATGTCTATATTTATCACTTCACTTAAAAGAAAGTGGACCTAACATGAATAAAAGTGATAAATGTCTATACTACATTGTTTTCTGTTTGATAGAGAAAGAAAATAGAAATCATGGTAACATTGATAATTATTATTATTTAAAATTATCATTAATTTTAGTAAAAAGAACAAGTGATAAACTGAAAACTAGGAAAACACCTTCGTATTGTTTTGATAATTAATGAAAATGATCAATGAGTAATTTTTGACATGTATGAGTCAAAAACACCATAATAAAACACAACATGTGACCAATATGACTCCAAGTGTTTCTTTTTAATTAATTTTTTTTATTAATTTAAGTAAAAAGAACAACTGACATATTGAAAAATGAGAAAACACATTTAGATTGTTTTGATATTTTAATAAAATGATTCATGAGTCATTTGTGACATATAGTAATAAAACAAACCTCAATCCTACATATAGTGCGACTGGTGTGACTAAAAGTGTCCACTATCAGTTTAATATTGACATTTTTGTTCAATACATTTCCCACCCTAAAAACCATGAAAACATGCTCATATTGTCATAATAACATAAGATAGTGGTTCTTAAGTCACTTTTGATGTCTATGAAATAGTTTCACATCATAAAGATTCACAATGCGATAGGTAAGACTCAAAATACATGTTTCTAGTTTAAAAGGACATTTTAGTAAAAAAACACAACTGACATACTGAAAACTAGGAAAACGTATAATGATTATTTTCATACTTTTGGAAAAGGATCGATGAGTAATTCGTGATGCGTATGAGTCAACCGTATCTCAATATGACGCACGGTGTGACTGATATGACTCAAAGTGTGTATTTTTATTTAAAATTGACATTAATTTGTGTAAAAAAACATGTGACATACTGAAAATCAATAAAACACATTCATATTATTTTGATACTTTAAGAAAATGATCCCTGAGTCATTTGTGATGTGTCTAAATCAACCAAAACTCAATCTGATTCATGGTGTGACCGGTATTACTACAAGTTTCTGTTATTAATTAGAAATTGACATTTTATTTCAAAATGTGTCACTCACTAAAAACAAAGAAAACATGCTACGATAGTCTTGATAATTTAGGACAGTGATTCATAAGTCATTTATTGATGTGTATAAAGAATTATTACATCATAATGACACATGATGCGACCTATATGACTCAAAATTTATGTTTCTAGTTTGAAATGACATTTTAGTAAACAAATACAACTAGCATACTGAAAACTGAGAAAAAAATTCTGATTGTTTTGATAAATTAGGAAAATGATCCATGGGTCATTTTTGATGTTTAGGAGTCAATATAACCACAATATGAATCAAGGTGTGACCGGTATGACTCAAAGTGTTTATTTTTATTTAAAATTGATATTAATTTAAGTACAAAAGAACAAGTGACATACGAGAAATTGAGAAAATGAATTCAGATTATTTTGATACTTTAGGAAAAAAATCCATGATTTATTTTTGAATTTTAATAATCAATATCACCTCAATCCAATGCATAGTGTGACTGGTATGACTAAAAGTGTCCATTATCAGTTTAAAATTGACATTTTAGTTCAAAACGTATCCCTCATTGAAAACCAAGAAAACACGCTCCAATGGTCTTGGTAATTTAGGATAGCGATTCATAATTTATTTTTGATGTGTAGGAAGTAGTATCACATAAATCCAACATATGATGTTACCAGTATGACTCAAAATGTGTGTTTCTAGTTTGAAATGACATTTTAGTAAAAAACCAAAACCAAAATACTAAAAATTGAGCAAAAACATTCAGATTGTTTTGATACTTTAGGAAAATGATCCATCCGTAATTTGCGTTAAGTAAGAATCAAATGCACCTCAATCTGATGCATAGTGTGATAGGTATAACTCTAAATTTGTCATTATTTAAAATTGAAATTAATTTTAGTAAAAGAATAAGTGACATACTCAAAAATGAGAAAACATATTCAATTTTTTTTGATATTTTTGGAAACAAAATCCATGACTCATTTGTGACGTGTAGGAATCAAACCCACCTCAGTACGATGCACTGTGTGACCGGTATAACTCCAAATGTGAATTTTTTATTAAATATTGAAATTTTATTAATGTTTTGTTCATATTAATGTTTAATTTATTACATTATAGTATTACTAACATAATATTTTTTTTCTTACATAGGAAAAATATTTTTCTCGGGTTGAGATGATTTTTTTAGAAACTAATACCATGGGAGGAATTTTTGAGAGGGGATCATGGGTGTTAAAAGATGAAACACTAATGTTTTTAAATGTTTGTTGGATAATTTTAAAAGTAATAATATAAAATATTATTTGAAATGTATACAGCAGTGTTTGTTTTTTATATACCATGGGTGGAAATTTCTGTATTCATGAGGTCACATTAAATGTATATAGCATTATTTGAAATTACATGTTTTTGCTGGGTATGCTGTTATATTAACAACACATTTTAACTAGCAAGACCATTATCAGTGATATTTTTAACACTCATAAAGGGTGACCATTATCAGCACTAAAATAAAATCGATGAAGGGGGTTCTTTATCCATTCCTTTTGGAGCACAGATAAAGGAACCCCTTTATTAGTTCTATGATTAATAGTGTTTTTAGCATTGCTAAAAAACTTTTTCTTCACTGTTAAATGGAATATGTGTAGTAGTGGCTCTATAATCAATAAAAATCCACATTGAACAATTTTTTTTAAAATAAAATAGGCGCACCACATAGTGAAGTGATAGGATGAATGAAACCTTTATCAAGAAACACATACAACTTCCTTTTCAATTCCAAAAGATCCACTTGACAAATTCAATAACGATGTTTAGAAATTAAATTAACATTAAGAGCTAATTAAATAGTAAATTTAACCTCTCAGTGGTAATAAAACAAGTAAAAGCATTAGTAAATACATCCTGATATTCATATACATTTATAACATCACTAATTCAAACATTTTCCATTTTCAATAATATGATCTATGTAATTTTCAATAACAACTTTTATCAGTTTCTCGTCTTCTGGAAAAGTTATCAAAGGTAAGGATTCATTCATTTACACAAATTGGAAGTCATTTTGAAAAATAACTTCTTTAGTTCTATAATAAATCTTAGTATGATAGACTAAAATTCAATATAAAACTAGATTAACGCCAAATTATACAAGAGTTAAGACATCAATATTTGTAAGGAAAACCTTTTCTAAGATGTTAACACAAATATTCTAATAAATTTTTGTCATCTTATTCCTATCGCCAGATGTTTTTATGAAAGTGTTTGAATATATTTATTAAGGTGAAATTTCTATTTTACCAGTAAAATTATCAAAAATTAAAGAATGTGTCAACCCCGATCAAAAATACATTGGCATAATCTCAATAAAAAAGTAATTTACCTGACACCACTTTTTTTATGGTCCAACACTCACTGAGTTCGTCCTAAAATAATTTTTTTCACTCTTCTATTTATGATATTGTTTAATTATATCATGGTTGATTAAATTTAGATATATATCTGAATAATGTCGCAATTAATTAAAACTAAAACATATCACTATTGGCTCGATATATTTCTTCCCATTATTAGTTGGATCAATAATTTTTTCCATTATGTTTTGAGCCATATGATAAAAATTTCCACCCTGATAATATTTCCCAAATACAATAAAACATTATTTAAAATTTCTCTTCCAACACTTGGAATAGTTGGGGTGATTACCATTGGATTTATTTCTTTAATATCATTCCATTTTCACCATGATCGCTTATTCCCTTTGATTTCATATGATGCAAAATCATCAAAAAATGATATTTAATCTTTATAAGAACAAAGAAGTTTTTTCTCATAACTTTTAAATTTATAAGAGTCCAAAGCTCTTCGATTTCATAGATAGAATCTTTATTAAAATCAACTAATTTATCTTTTAAGATCCCAGATACAATTTGATGCTTACCTGTATAATTGGGTAAATTTTACTTCGTATGAAACAATTGACTACTCCTACTTTTGATTTAATTCCAATAAAATTTCCCCATCCTAATTCAAACATACTTATGGAAATATTTCTCCAGGAAAATATTATTAAATTCATTCTATTCCATTTCCTCATGCTCTTATTATTACATGGTATTTTTAACCATTAACCATCATTGATCAGATTCATCTTTAAAATGATAAAAGTAAAGAGTTACATTTTTGAAATTTTAAACTTCCCTTGACATTGATTATCTTTTCCAGAATATTGATTCATCCATCGACTACCACTGGATACAGTGTTCCACTAAAAACTTGAAAAAGTCTTTTCATAAAATTAACTACAGTGAAAATGTTTTTATTTGGTAAATATGGTTTCTCTATAACATTTATTCCATAACCATTTATAGCCTATGTCAAATGAGCCATCATAGATTCAAAATATTCAGTTCTAATTCAAGCCATTCTAGAATACTTATTTGGAAGGATATTGTCCACCTGATACCTTCTTAATTTAGTTTCCATATTTAATCTGTGTAAAACCATTATAAAAAACATATATTAAATGAATCAGAAAAGTAATATTTGATCATTATATCATGTAAAAATAACCATAAATTGCAATATTTTAGGGATTTTATTTAATTATGTAACTTTTAAAATTATATAAACACTAAGATGATTCCAACTATAAGGACTTGTATCTTAATTAACCCCTAATTACATGTTTTATAAAACAAGTTATGCATTATTATATTCCCATTATATTTTAGTCTTATAGTTTTAGAGAACTATATCATCACAAATACAAAATAAACTCGTATATTTCAAGTGGAAACTTCCACTCAATATATAAAGGCCTAACCTTATTACATTACATAATCTTGATTTTATTCAAGAAAAAACTTCCTTTTACATTGGGGATCTTTTCATGTTCTGAGATTTAGAGAATTGGGACATAATAAATTCATAACCTTACACATTGTTACAAAATGGATACCATAAAAACACTCATTTTGTTCAAAATATTAATCATTACAGATTAAAACATGATTTCTTTAACAATTCATCAAAAATATGTCATGGATTCCTTCATTATTCTACACATCCTTATAACATGTAAAAAATATTTAAAAACATGGAATGAGCACAAAATGTAACACCCCAATCTTCTACGGTACGCTTCTCTTAGAATAATGTGATAGCGTGTGTTGTACGCAACATCGAGTTCTAACACACCACAACCAATCAAACTAGTCGTTATGAATAGTAATACCCATTTTTTGAAATTTATAAATTTTATTTTTCAAAATGGACTTCATTTTTGGATTCAGAATATCAAAATTAGGCTAGGGTGAATTTTTGGTATTTTTTTTGAAAAACTTGATTTTTTGAGGAATAGTGAAACCACTAAGTGGTAGTTAAAAAACTGAATTTTTCATAAAACTTAATTTTACCGCTTCTGTGAGTGGAATTTTGAAAATATGAGAGAAGCGGTTAATATCAAGGAGTAAAATTTGGTTCAATGAGATGAAAATAATTTTTGGCGAATAGTAACTTTTTACTTTTATTTACCACGGTTAAAAGTAAATAGGGTAATTAAGGGTAAAAATGATATTAATATTACCCTAACACATGTCCTAATTCTACTTGACAAGTGTATCTCAACCAAAAACAACCTTAGGAATAAAATATTATCATTTAGGTCCACATGGATTAGATTAGGACATTTATTATTATTTAATTCAAAGAAGAGTTAAAAGAGTTAAAATCAAAGTTTATTTACTAAAACATTTTCAATATGGGGTTATACATAAGATAAATTCGATTGTACATATTAATTAGAAAGATAAAAATATTTCCTACATAATTTTATTTTATTTATAATTTTTAGACATTAAATAATTTAATTTATTTATGACACAATGGTGATGCAGTAATTACCCAATTAATGAAATATTAAAATAATTGATAATATAAATATCAAAATAAATGTAATCTGATACATTTTATGAATTCCACTAATTTTCCAGGTTAATATGACATATTAGGATTGATTATATAAATTTTTTTCTAAGTAATAATGCTGTTATGAATTTATCAGAAACAAAATACCCAATAGTGTCAAGATTGACATAAAAGCGTTTTTAAACAAATATTATATTATTAATTTATATTCAATTCCTAAAAATCTAAGGTTCTGCCAAGAGACTTATATCATGATATTTGTATCATTAATGGACCACTTGGGGGTCTCTTGGAGGTATATAGTAAGTTTATGAACTATATAATATAAAAATACATAGTGACATGGTAAGTGTCAAACTAATTAACTAAGAGTTAAAACTAAAAGTTAATGTTTATATAATGACCCCAACCTATCTAAATTCTATTGGTTGAGTGGTTTTCGACCCTTCCCCACCTTCAAATTTAAATAATTCACTTTTTATTCATTAGAAACTGAATATGAATTTATTATAAAATAATATTTCTAGCTTTTCGAAAGGTGCCGTTCACCCCTCTTATAAAAGGGCACTCCCCCTTCTCTCTAATTCACACATTTAAAGCCTTTTGTCTCGTCCAAACCATTCCCAAATACTCTCTCAACTTCCCTCAATTCAACATAGAGGCCTTATATTGATCAAAAATCCAACCTAAGGAGCCCTTTTGATCAAATCTAAAGGAAGAACCCAAAGAAGAGGTAATGTTTTCACCACCCTATTTCAAGTTCCATTCTTCTTAAAATTCATATTTATTTGTTATTCCCATTCTAAAATAATATCTCCAGTATCTTATATATACTGTGATGTTATTATAAATATGGTACAACCATATTCAGTATTATATCCATCCTTTGAATGACATGTCACCATACGTGCGTACGTACGACTTACCGTCTCCACATCGTGGTGTAATTGTTATTCAATAAATTATTATTTGGATGGGTATAATAATTATGTTTAATTCATGTAAATAATAAATATAACATGATAATTATTCTATATATATGATATACCATCCAATTATATATTATTTTAATATCAAAAGAATGATATTGTCGATCGTGCGTATGTACGGACTACCATCTCCACAAACGCGATGAGATTCATTCTCCATCATATCCATTAAAGTATAATTATCATTTGATGATTTAAAAATAATGTTTAAGGACTTGATATCATTCTGGATATGAATAAGATAAAACCTATCCATTACAAACATGGCTTTTGTAACAAAACTTATAAAAGAAAACGAGTAAGTTAACACCCGAAACGACGATAATACTATGATATTATTAACAAAGCAATGTTAAAAGATCATATATGAAATCATATTATTGTATATGATTCTTGTATAATTTAATAACAATTATTTCACCATTATACAGGAGGTTAACCTACCCCCAACCAAGTAAAAGTAAAAGGTAAGGGTTTATTTCACAATCTCTTCATTATCCGAGGTTTTTTATATGTAATTATCTACTGGGACCTCATTATCATCCACATACATGTTTCTTAAAAAATGTATTTCAAATCATTCTTACTATTTCATAGACTATGGGTTAAAGTTATTTATACCCTTATTTACTTTTTATAAGATGTTTATAAAGGAATCTTTCTGTCGCTTTCCAAACAAGGTCCTTTTTAACATTTTCGACAGAATTAAGGTAAGAATGTCATTTTTAACTTATACGATGGGTGCAGTTATTTTATGCCATTATAAAATCATCGAAGCTTCCCTTACAAGATTATAATAAAATTTTCAAAGTAAATGTTTTATTTTATAATTATGTTACTTTCAAATGATTTCCAAAAAAGAGATATTTTTCTCAAATATTTTTTATTTCTTCTATGTCAACATCCTTTGATGGATTTTAAGCTTATTTGAAGTTGATTTATTGTGATACAAAACTTCCATATTGTATTGAAGGTTTTGTGATATGTTTGACTATGGATGTACTATTTTCATACCATTCATTGTTTATAAAGAATGTATTGACATTTCATATGCTAGTTTTAATATGAATATTTATGTTATGTTTAAACCTGTTCATATGAGGAATGCATTGGACTTAATACGTGATGGGTGGAGCTCGCTATAGCTCCTCGATGCATCGGTAGGTCTCATGAGACAAACTAGTGTCTTGGAACAAGGCCTTGACAAAATCTTATTTTTAGTCTTGGCACGAGGCCTTGGCTACGTTCTTATGATAGTCTAGAATTATGCATTCCATCATTATGAAAGTGGTTATTGATATTGCATGTGATTATTCGACTAGTAGAATATCCATGTGAATAAGTATATGGAATTATTTAATTTTATTTCTACCATATTATTCTGAATTTCAAGTTTAAAAGGATTTTGTTTTAGTTATACATTGCCTTAAATGTTTATTCTTATTTATGAAAGTTTCCTCTATATTGTTATCCTTACTAGGCATTTGATCTCACCACTTTTCTATGTTTTATTTTTCCTAGGATGTAAAGAAGTAATTTATGAATGACCTACAGGGATAGTATGAGGGGATAAGAGTTTGGACTGTGGAGACTATATTATTGTAGTTTTCATTTTATGATGTAATGTAAACTTTATTAATGTATCTAGTTATTCCAAGGATACTAAACTAATTGGTCCTTTGAGACTTGATCTTTCTTGTGATCATGCTAATGTTATGTAATAATGCACCGAATCTGGGTAACTGAGGTCGGGGCATTACAGTTGGTATCAGAGGATGTTTAGTACAAACCTTGGAATCTATATTTAGATAAACTATGATTAGAGAACATAGATCTAAGATGGACTTTGAGGATTAATATATATAAACTTCCTATAATTTTGGTATTGTGAAGATTTTGTGAGTTTTCCGAGCAATACGTCCCTGTCTGGATACAAGCAGGTAGAGGCGGCTCTGGCACAGATGTACCTAGGGGAAAAACCTGAAAACACCGCTTTGTGCTAGACTAGAATAGGAACTGGTGCACGACAACGGGCCTTGCTGCACTCTTGGTTACGACACTCCCGAGGGATATGCTTAGGATAACTCTTATTTTCTTTAAATATCATTATGAAGGGTTTATGAGTATACACTTCCTCAAAGAAAACATTTTTTATGATTATTGATTTTATCCATAAATAGTTCAATTTATGTTAAGTATTTTACAGGTATGGAATTATGTATTTTGATTCATAAACTGATCTAGTTTATGCCATTGTATAGAAATGGTGCCTAGGGGAAGAAATGGAAACTGTATCAATGCACGCACTCAATTTAGGGATTTCCCTCCTTCTCAAGATAATTATAGTGTAGCTGGCGATGCAACTGGTGTTGATCATCTAATCACCATACTGGGACTACTCACTCAGGTTATGAATAATAACCTTACCCATATGGAGAACCCTGATCTGCAACATGGAGGATCAATGTTTGATCGCTTCATGAGGCAACAACCACTGACGTTCAATGGTAGTAAAAATCCATTAGTAGCTGAGCAATGGATAAATTCCCTAGAGAAAATATTTCAGGCTTTGGGTAGTAGTGAAAGGGAAAATGTTATCATGGAAGTCTATCGCCTCACTGGAGATGCTGATCAATGGTGGTCATTGATTAAAAACACAAAGAAAGATGATGAAATATCAAATATAGAATGGAGGGAGTTCAAGGATCTATTTTTAGAAAAATACTTTCCTCATGACCATCTAGTAGATATGGAAAGACAATTTCTGAGTCTGAGACAATCGAAGGATGAGAATGTCGCAAAGTATGAGGATAAATTTTCAAGGGCAGCATGGTATGTTGGAGATTATATACATAACCAAAGAAGTAATATTGATTGTTTCTTTGATGGGTTAAAACCATCTCTCCATCGAGAATTAGTATCACAATCCTTATCGTCGTACGAAGACATTGTCTCATGTGCTATCAAGACAGAGAAGGAATTCTCTAAGTCTTATGACTTTAAAGCAAAGAAAGAGAAGAAGAGATCTGCTGATCAATCTAGGAATGGAAATAAGGGGACGAAGGGAAAATTTGAATATCCATCCTGCAGTAAATGCGGGAAGAAACACCCCAGTACTTGGTTAAAAGGAATGAGATTCTGTTACAAGTGTGGTGAAAAAGGCCACCAAGCTCGTGATTTCAAGGGGAATAAGGAAGCCACCGATTTCCAATGCTACAATTGCAGGGAGATGGAAAATTATGAAAATGAATGTCCAAAGTGTCAGGGGAAATTTTCATAGAAAAGGACAAGGGATCAAGGCGAAGCTTATGCTATCACAACTACTGAGGTAGAAGCTACGAAAGACGTGGTGGCAGGTAATTTAATGGTTTCCTCAAGTTTAGTAAATGCATTATTTGATTCTGGATCATCGCATTGTTTCATATCTTCCCAGTTTGCTAAGAAAATTAGATATTTACAATTTGATTTAACAAGGGAGTTGTCAGTCAAAACTCCTAAGGGAAGTATCATTGCAACAATGTTTTGTGAATCAATCCCCATTAGAGCACATAAATATTCTTTATCTGCTGATCTCATCGTCATACCCATGAATAAATTTGATATAATCCTCAGTATGGATTGGATTTCAGACCTTGATGCGAATATTTATTTTAGAAACAAGGAGGTTACAATTTTGATGATGATGATAAGGAACCCCTTATCTTTAGAGCAGAATCATCACCACCTAATTCTTACCTAGACCCACCCCCAGTAGCTCAACTAAATTAAATTATTCAGGAGGAAGAGAATGAAATGACTATGGGTGAGGAAATTGATGATCAAATAGAGAATGTACCTATTGTGAAAGAATATGTAGATGTGTTTTCGGAAGATTTAACTTGACATCTTCCATAACGATAAGTTGTGTTTTCCCTTGATTTAATTCCTGGATCAAGGCCTATATCGAAGACCCCTTATAGAATAGCCACTGTGTAATTATTTAAACGAAAGAAACAACTTGAGGAATTGAGTAATAATGGATTTATTCACCCTAGTGTTTTCCATGGGGATCCCCTATTCTTTTTTTAAAAAGAAAGATGGATCTATGAGGTTATGTATCGACTACAGGGAAATCAATGCTATAACAATAATGAACAAGTATCCCCTACCTCGAATTGGTGATTTATTTGACCAACTACGTGGAGCTCAATACTTTTCAATGATTGACCTTCGATCTGGATACCATTAGTTGTGTGTGAATAAAGAATACATTCCGAAGACAACATTTCAAAAAAGGTACGTGCATTACGAGTTTACAGTAATGCCTTTTGGATTGACTAATGCACCCTTAGTATTCATGGATCTAATGAATAGAGTTTTCAAAGAATATCTTGATGATTTTGTGGTGGTATTTATTGATGATATATTGTTATACTCCAAAAGCTATGAAGATCATGAAAATTACTTGCGCATCATCCTGAAGTCTCTTAGAAGACATGAATTATATGGGTAGTTTAGTAAGTGTGAATTATGGATTCAAGAGATCTCTTTTCTTGGCTATATTGTCTCCAATGATGGAATCTTTGTTGTTTCTTCAAAGACAAGATCAATCCAAGAATAGACAACACCAATGAGTATAACCAAGGTATGCAGTTTTATTGGTTTAGCAGGTTATTATGGACGTTTCATCCAGAACATTGCCCGATTGGCTAACCCATTAAAAAAGCTCACACGTAAAGGGGTTAAATTTGTTTGCACAAAAGAGTGTGAAGAATGTTTTGAATAACTAAAGAGAAGATTATTCAATGCTCATATATTGACTCTACCATCAGGGAATGATGGGTTTGTAATTTATAGTGATGCATCGAAGAAAGGACTTGGTTTTATCCTTATGTAGAATGATAGGGTTATTGCCTATGCATCACGATAGTTGAAAACTCATGAGAAAAACTATCCTACTCATGATCTCGAGTTAGCAGCTGTGATATTTGAATTAAAGATATGGAGACACTACCTCTATGGTGAAAAATTTGAGATTTATACTAATCACAAGAGTTTGAAGTATATTTTCTCAAAACAAGAACTCAACATGAGGCAAATGAGATGGTTTGAATTACTCAAGGACTATGATTGTACGATACACTACCACCCAGGGAAGGAAAATAAGGTGGCAGATGTGTTGAGTAGAAAGGATCATGGAGTTTTGAACAATATGAGAATTGAAAGGGATCCAATTTTCATGGATCTAGTGAAGATGGACATGGGAATAACCATGGAAGGTGAAACATCAGTGCTTTTTCAAATGGTTGCCAAACCATCTTTACTAGAAAGGATTAAGAGTTCTCAGACCGATGATGAATAATTTAAAAAGAATATTAAAGCTGTGAATGATGGGAGATTGAGAGAATTTGTGTATGAATTAAGAATTTTGAAATTAGGGAAGAGACTTTGTGTTCCCGATATACATGATTTAAAAAGGGAATTATTGGACGATTCTTATAGTTCCAATTTCTCTATACACCCTGGGAGCACCAAAATGTATAGATATTTGAAGGAACATTTTTGGTGGGACAACATGAAGAGGGAGATTGCTGATTTTGTGTCAAGATGTATGGTTTGTCAACAAGTGAAAGATGGAAGGCAACAGTCTGGTGGAGTATTGAAACCTCTTTCCATACCTAAGTGGAAAAGGGATAATATTACGATGGACTTTGTCATGGGGCTACCAAAGACTCCAAGAAGGAATGATGCAATATGGGTCATTGTTGATCGTCTTACCAAGCACATTTCTTTCTATAAGAGAAGATTTACCACTCGAAAGTCTAGCAATACTATATATTAATGAAGTTGTGAGACTTCATGGAGTACCTCTATCAATTGTTTCTGATCGTGATCCCCATTTTACTTCAAGATCCTGGAAAAGTCTTCAAAAATCCATGGATACTGAATTTCATTTGAGCACTGCCTACCACCCTCAAATAGATGGACAATCAGAACGGACTATTCAAACCATAGAAGACATGGTGAGATAATGCTCGCTTGACTTTCTGGGTATGTGGGATCAATATTTACCTCTGGTAGAATTTTCCTATAATAATAGCTTCAATTTCAGTATTCAGATGGCACCATATGAAGCGTTATACAGAAAGAGATGTCGCACACCAACCTGTTGGGATGACGTTGGCGAACGAAAACATGTAGGCCCAGAAATAGTGTAGGAAACAGTGGAAAAGGTTAAGGTAATCCAAAACCACATCAAAGCATCTCAAAGTAGGAAGAAGAGATATGCCGATAACCGAAGGAAGGATTTGGAATTTTAGGTAGGAGATCATGTTTTTTTGAAGGTATCTCCATAGAAGGGAGTTATACATTTCGTTAATAACGGTAAATTGAGTCCTAGGTACATCAGAACTTTCGAAATTCTACAACGAATTGGGGCTGTAGCTTACTGTTTGGCAATGCCACTAAGTCTCCCCAAAGTTCACGATGTGTTCCACGTATCACTTTTGAGGAAATACATGCCTGACCCAACACAAGTACTCACCCATGAGGAATTATAACTGGAACCCGATCTATCTTATTGTGAATATTCCATCAAGATTTTTGATACGAGAGAACAAGTACTGAAAAACCGGATGACTCATCTGGTAAAAGTTTTGTGGAGAAACCATAAGATGGAAGAGGCAACGTGGGAACCCAAGGAACTTATGATGAAGAACCACCCGAGTCTTTTCATGCGGTAGTATTCTTGAAATTTCGAGGATGAAATTATTTGAAGGAGGGTAGAATGTAACACCCAAAGCTTCTACGGTATGCTTCTCTTTGAATAATGTGATAGCATGTGTTGTACGCAACATCGAGTTCTTACACGCCACAACCAATCAAACTAGTCGTTATGAATATTAATACCCACTTTTTGAAATTTATAAATTTAATTTTTCAAAATGGACTTCATTTTTGGATTCGGAATATCAAAATTAGCCTAGGGTGAAATTTTGGTGTTTTTCTGAAAAACATCATTTTTTGATGAATAGTGAAACCACTAAGTGGTTGTTAAAAAACTGAATTTTTCAAAAAACGTAATTTTACCGCCTATGTGAGTGGAATTTAAAAATTCCAAGAGACATGGTTAATATCAAGGTGTAAAATTTGGTTCAATGAGATGAAAATAATTTTTGGTGAATAGTAACTTTTTACTTTTATTTACCACAGTTAAAAGTAAATAGGGTAATTAAGAGTAAAAATGATATTAATATTACCCTAACACATGTCCTAATTCAATTGGAAAAGTGTATCTCGACAAAAAACAACCTTAGGAAAAAAATATTATCATTTAGGTCCACTTGGATTAGATTAGGACATTTATTATTATTTAATTCAAAGAAAAGTTAAAAGAGTTAAAATCAAAGTTTATTTACTAAACCATTTTCAATATATGGTTATACATAAGATAAATTCGATTGTAAATATTAATTAGAAAGATAAATATATTTACTACATAATGGTATTTTATTTATAATTTTTATACATTATATAATTTAATTTATTTATGACACAATGGTGATGCAGTAATTACCTAATTAATGAAATATTAAAATAATTGATAATATAAATATCAAAATAAATGTAATTTGATACTTTTAATGATTTCAAATAATTTTATAGGTTAATAAGACATATTATAATTTATTATATAAATGTTTTTCGAAGTAATAATGCTGTTATGAATTTATCAAAAACAAATTACCCAATAGTGTAAAAATTGACATAAAAGACTTTTGAAAACAAATATTATATTATTAATTTATATTCAATTCATAAAAATCTAAGGTTCTGTGAAGAGACTTATATCATGATATGTGTATCATTAATGGACCACTTGGGGGTCACTTGGAGGTATATAGTAAGTTTATTAAATATATAATATAAAAATACAAAGTGACATGGTAAGTGTCAATCTAATTAACTAAGAGTTAAAACTAAAAGATAAGGTTAATATAATGACCCTAACCTGTCTAAATTCTATTGGTTGAGTGGTTTTAGACCCATCCCCACCTTAACCTTTAAATGATCTACTTTTGAGCCTTTATAAACCGAATATAAATTTATTATAAAATAATATTTCTAGCTTTTCCAAAGATGCCCCTCACCCCTCTTATAAAAGGGCACTCCCCCTTCTCACTAATTCACACATTCAAAGCCTTTTGGCTCGGCCAAACCCTGACCAAATACTCTATCAACTTCTTTTAATTCAACATAGTGGCCTTATTTTGATCATAAAGCCAACCTATAGAGCCCTTTTGATCAAATAAAAAGGAGGAACCCAAAGAAGAGGTAATGTTTTCACCACCCTCTTTCAAGTTTCTTTCTTCATTAACTTCTTCTTTCTTTGTTATTACCATTATAAAATAATAACTCTAGTATCTTATATATAATGTGATTTTATTATAAATATGGTACAACCATATTCAGTATTCTATCCATCCTTTGAATGACATGTCACCATACGTGCGTATGTACGACTTACCGTCTCCACGTCGTGGTGTACTTGTTATTCAGTAAATAATTATTTGGATGGGTATAATAATGATGTTTAATTCATGTAAATAATAAATATAACATGATAATAATTCTTTATATATGATTTACCATCCAATTATATATTATTTTAATATCCAATGAATGATATTGTCGCCCGTGCGTACATACAGACTACCGTCTCCATGAACGCGATGAGATTCATTCTCCATCATATCCATTCAAATATAATTATCATTTTATGATTTTAAAATAATGTTTAAGGACTTGATATCATTCTGGATATGAATAAGATACAACCTATCCATTACAAACACGGCTTATGTAATAAAACATATAAAAGAAAACGAGTAGGTTAACACCCGAAACAACGATAATACTAAGATATTATTAACAAAGAAATGTTAAAAGATCATATATGATATCATATTAATGTATATGATTCTTGTATCATTTAATAACAATAATTTCACCATTATATAGGAGGTTAAACTACCCCCAACCAAGGAAAAGTACAATTTAAGGGTTTATTTAACAATCTCTTCATTATCCGAGGTTGTTTATATGTAATTATCTACTCAGACATCTTTATCATCCACATCCATGTTTCTTAAAAAATGTATTTCAAATCATTCTTACTATTTTAGAGAGTATGGGTTAAAGTCATTTATACCCTTTTTAACTTTTTATAAGATGTTTATAAAGGAATCTTTCTGTTGTTTTCCAAACAAGGTCCTTTTTAACCTTTTCTACAGAATTAAGGTAAGAATGTATTTTTAAACTTATATAGCGGGTGTGACTATTTTCCGCTGTTATAAAATTATCGAAGCTTCCATTACAAGCTTATAAGAAAATTTTCAAAGTAAATGTTTTATTTTATAATTATGTGACATCAAATGATTTCAAAAAAAGAGTTATTTTTCTCAAATAGTTTTTATTTCATCTATGTCAACATCCATTGATGGATTTTAAGATTATTTGAAGTTGATTTGTTGTGATACAAAAATTCCATATTGTATTGAAGGTTTTTTGATTTGTTTGACTGTAGATGTGCTATTTTTATACCATTCATGGTTTATAGAGAAAGTATTGACATTTCGTATGTTAGTTTTAATACGAATATTTATGTTATGTTTAAACCTGTTCATATGAGGAATCCATTGGACTTAATAAGTGACGGGTGGATCCCACTACAGCTCCTCGATGCATCGGTAGGTCTCATGAGACAAACTAGTGTCTTGGAATAAGGCCTTGACAAAATCATTTTTGTAGTCTTGGAACGAGGCCTTGGCTATGTGGTTATGATAGTCTGGCATTATGAATTCCATCATTATGAAAGTGGTCATTGATATTGCATGTGGTTATTAGACTAGTATAATATCCATGTGAATAAGTATATGGAATTATTTCATTTTATTTCTGCCATATTATACTAAATTTCAAGTTTAAAAGGATTGTGTTTTATTTATACATTGCCTTAAATGTTTATGCTTATTTATGAAAGTTTGTACTATATTGTTATCCTTACTGGGAATTTGAGCTCACCCCTTTTCTATGTTTTATTTTTCCCAGGATGTGAAGAAGTAATTTATGAATGACCTGCAGGGATCGTATAAGGGGATAAGAGTGTGAACTATGGAGACTATATTGTTGTTGTTTTCATTTTATGATGTAATGTAAACTTTATTAATGTATTTAGTTATTCCAAGGATAATAAACTAATCGGTCTTTGGAGACTTGATCTTTCTTGTGATCATGCCAATGTTATGTAATAATGCACCGAATCTGGGTAATTGGGGTCGGGGAACTACCCAAAATCCTTGTAAGCGATATAAAAAGAAGTAAAGAACAAATTAGTCCATGAATACTTGTAACATATGAAAACATTTTCAAAAGACATACTTATCACCTGTATATATATAATTACATTATGAAACATGAAATTTACACAATACATAAGAATATAAGTAGAACCATAAAGGTATCTTGGGGCATTAGTTACATAATCTTGTAACCCTCTCGACTACCTTAGAATTTGTAACCCTCGCGGCTACCTTACAATTTGTGTAAACATTGCAGTTACACTTGGAGTAACCATACGGCTAACCTCCAACTTACACATACCCAATGTATTATAGGAAGATATAGGTAACAACATTAATCATAAACAATTCCCAAAAACCATAACATAATCATAAAACATGAATAATAGTATAAAAACATTTCTTTTGAATTTTGTAAAACCGAATTTTAAAAAAGGATTTTAAAGGAAAAAACCCTTACATAAATCATATAATTGAAGAGAGACTTAATAGAGTGGATAGAATATGTATATAAACTATAATTACACAAACTTTAACATGATATAAACAAAAACCATCACACAAATAATTATAATACCATATAAATAATGAAGTAGGATGTTAACCTAAAGAATGGAAATCAGGTTAAGAATTCCCTTACCTCTGGTTTGTCTTACTTATAACTCATTGAAAAAATCCAGTATAATAGTTAAAATAGTGTTATAAATATATTAAAAAATCATATAAATATTTATAATATCTTATATGATAATTTCATTACATCATTTCACCCATTAGTTTTTAGTAATTTGTTCCTTGCACTATTTTGGGTGAGTTCTTTACATGATTTTCATGATCGGTTAATGATGGATTGTTCTTGTTGATTGGAAGTGAAACTATTGAATTGGAATGTAAAGGTATTTACATATTTAAAGTACCATAATTTATATCATTTATCATTTTGATTTTTTATATGAGGATTATTCAAAAGTAAAAACATAAATGCTGTTCGTTTAGATCATTTTAGTGGTTCTTTGATAATAACAACCTCATTTTGTCTTATAAATTAAAACCATGAGTAAAATAGAATTACAAAACCACGGATGAGACATAAAACATATATTATAACCCAGTTCCACCATAAATTTTTTTCATGACCAGCATTGAAATAATTATTGTAAATTGAAATCACATCGTCCACGATGTCAGTAATTCGACACATCACAGACAATGTTTTTATTCCATGATTAAGTGGGAGAGGAGAAGAATAATGATGATGAATTTTCCATGAACATGAGAAAATCCAGAATATACATTATTTATAGATATTTCATGCCTCATGGGTAAGAGAATATGAGGAAATAATAAGAAAATAAAGGAACTCAAAATAAAAGAATAATAGAGAAATCCCTTACAAAAATTCAACAGCCTAACGGCTCTGCAACATGGTTTTAGAAAATATTAAAAAGAGAGGGGAAAAGTTAACCCATAAAAAAATTAATAATAATACATAATATATCAATAATAATAATGAAATAAAAACATGTCATGGAAGCATGAATGTTATACCACATAAAAGAGAACTTGAATGGAAAAAGAAATAAATTGAGAATTTTCTTACCTAGTAGAGTAACTCCTAGAACATGAAGGTTGGGACCTTGAGGGCTTGAGGAAACCTTGAGAGGAATAATAGGGAGGTAATGAGGCTAGAGCTTCATTAATGAGTAATTTTTAATGATGTTAATGAAGGAATGGTTTGGTATTTATAGCGAAAGTGAGGGAATATTTTAATAATTTCCAAGGGACACCTCATTAGTGGTATTTGCAAAACCATGGGTTTTCCCATGGTATAAACCACTTGGTCCACCTCATAACTTATTTTATTGTAAAAAATTTGACCAGATATATTACATCATTATTACATCATTAATGATGTCATTAATACAACAAAACTCAAATCTATATTTTTTTACAATTCACTAAAAAATCAACTGTTTCAAAAAAATACAAAAAATTTACACTTACTATTTTTCAACGTGTAGAATTAAAAAAAAACTCTATTTTTTAGAAATAAGTTTCTAAATATTTAAAATTTAAAATTTAAATAAAATCATACTTAATTCAAAAATTTACTATTTAAATTCTATAACTTCTTTTAAATCTCATTAAAAAATTAACCAAAAAGTAATTATCTTAAAGCCTTAAGAAACTAAAATAATATCACAATTTACTATTTATTAGGGCCATATTAATATTCATATCACTATTCATAAGGGTGTGTTACTATTCACTAAAATAACAAGTTGGTTTCATTAGACTCCAAATGACTTAATGAACAAAATTATAGATGACCATTTTTTTAAAATTTAAAGCATAGAAGTAGTAAAATTATATTTATAGTCTAGTTATAATTATGTACTTAAAACAAAGTTTCATACATTAAATTTATTTTTACCACACCATGGGGTGTTACATTATCCCTACCATCTATACATTGCATCATCGCAATTTTATTTACTTATTAAACAACTAAGGGTATTTTTCCCTTATAGAATTTTCAGACCCCCAGGTTCCTTATTCAACCTTGTGGTTTATCCCAAAAACTTTTACCTGGTGGATTACCGTATTCCACAATACCTGTTCCCTTCGATCAGGAATCTGAACTGGTTTCTATTTATAAGAAAGGTTCTCTTCTAGTTGAACTGCTTCTGGGCTCAAGAGATGTGATGAATCTTGCATATACTTTCTCAACATTGAAACATGAAAACATTGTGTACAGGAGACAAACTTGGAGGCAGAGAAACTTGAAATGAAACTAGTCTAACTTTTTCCAAGATTTCAAAAGGGCCGATAAATCATGGACTCAACTTTCCTTTCTTACCATAATGCATCACACATTTCCAAGGAGATGTTTTAAAGAAAACATGGTCACCTACCTCGAAATAGAAGTCTTTCCTTATGTTATTTGCATAATGTTTTCTTCCTACTCTGAGGTGTACTCATGTGCTGCTGGATCATCTTCACTTTCTCATCCACTTATTATACTAATTATGGCCCCATAAACTTTCTTTCACCAACTTTATCCCAAAATTCTGGAGTCTGACATCGATTCCCACAAAAAGCCTCAAAAGGTTCCATCTAAATACTAGAATGAAAACGGTTATTATAAAAAAAATCAACTAAATAAATATGTTAATCCCAACATCCCTAATATTCCATTGAACATGCTCGAAGCATATCCTCCAAATTCGGAATCATTTTCCCTGATGGCCCATCTAATTAAGGATGAAAATCTATACAGAAATTTAATTCTTTTCCTAATTAATTCTAAAGTCCCTTTCAAAAGTTAGAAGTGAACCTGTGATCTCGGTCTGATAAAATGGAAAGAGGAACTCCATGTATCCTGAAAATCTCTTTGAGGTACAATTGACAAACCTGATTTGAAGAAATTGTATCTCGAATAGAAATGAAATTTACATATTTTGTCAACCAATCAACAATAACCAAAATCACATTGTTACCATGAGAAGTCTTTGATAGTCCCACCACAAAGTCTATGGATACATTCTCCTATTTCCACTCTAGCACTGGGAAAGGCTGAACCATCCCCTTTGGTAACTACAGCTCCACTCTAACCTGTTGACATGTCAAACATTTCATAGTAAAATTAGCAATATCTCTTTTCATTCCATCCCACCCACAATAATCTTGAAGGTATCTGTACATATTAGTACTACCAGGATGAACTTAAAATGGAGAACTATGAGCTTCACACAACAAGTCTTTCTTAAACTAGGAATCACAAGGCACACACAATATTTTACCAAACCTTAAAACACAATCTTTATCAAGGTTAAATTCTAGAAACTTACCCACTTTAACTAATTCTATCTTTTTTATAGCTCATGGTCTTCCTTATGTTCTTTCTAAATTCTGTCTGATAACGATTACTGCACTAAAAATTGAGACAAAACAGAGGTATTTTATGCACCAACAACTTCTATGCCAAAATTCATGAAATAATTAATCAAGGGATCATGTTCTAGATGTAACATGATTAATGATGCATGATTTTTTCGACTCAAGGAATCTACCACTTTTTTTTCTTTTCTAGGATGGAAATTGATCATGTAATCAAAATCCTTTATTTTTCCTAGCCATCTTCTCTACCTCATGTTTAATTCCTTCTATGTGAATATTTACTTTAGACTTTTATGGTCAGTATATATTTGACACTTGGATCTGTATAAAAGATACCTCCAAATTTTCAAAGCAAAAAACCACAGCTACCAATTCCAAATCATGTGTGGGATAATTTAACTATTGAGGTTTAATTTATCTTGAAGCATAATCAATTACCTGATCATTCTGCATCAAAACACAACCAAGTCCCTTCAAAGAAGCATCATTATAGTTGAAAAACTCACCATTTTGGGAAAGAAATACTGAAATAGACTCATTCACCAATCTCTTCTTCAGTTCCTGGAAAAAAGGATCACATTCTTCTATCGAAACAAATTTATCCCCTTTTCATGTTAACTTAGTTATCGAGCTAGATAACCATAAAAAGTTCTTAACAAAACATTGGTAATATTATACCAATCAAAGAAAACAATGAATCTCTATAACATTTTTAGGTCTTAGACATTAATCAACTACTTTTGTTTTGGTAGGATCAACTGTTTTTCAATCCTTATTTATAATGTGCCCATGAAAAAAAATCTTTTACTACCCAAAATCACACCTGTAGAATTTTCCATAAAATTTCTCTTATTTTAAGGTTTGTAGAATAACCCTTAGATGTTTTTCATACTCCTATTTATTTTTATAAAATACCAGAATGTCATCAATAAACAAAACCACAAACATATCCAAGATCTCATGAAATATTTTATTCATAAAATTCATGGATACATCAGGTGCATTATTTAACCCAAATGGCATAACCGAAAATTTATAATTCCCATATCAAGTATGAAAGGCTATTTTCAGGATGTCGTTCTCTTTCACCTTCAGCTGATGGTATCCTGATCTCATGTCAATTTGGGAAAAGTACTGAGCTCTTTGGAGTTGATCAAATAATTCATTGATGTGCGGCAAATGATGTTTGTTTTTAATAGTGAATCTATTCGAAGTTCTATAATCAATTAAAAGTCTCTAGGAACCATATTTATTTTTAATGAACAAAATAAGAGCTCCCCATAGTGATGTGCTAGGATGAATGAAGCCTTTATAAAAAAAAATCCTACAACCAAATTTTCAATTTAAGAAGTTCTCTTTGAGCCATATGATAAAGGGGTTTTGAAATTGGCTTTGAATTAAGAACTAATTCAATTGTGAATTCGACTTCTCGATCAGGTATTACACCAGATAACTCACCATAAAAACATCAAGGTATTCATTTACCACTAGAAAATCATTAATATGAATAGTTTCTTGTTTTTAACAATATGAGTATGATAACATTTATTTCCATATTTTAAGAGTTTTTTAGCTTCTTATTTTGTTATCAATTGTGTGGGTTATTTATTGTATAAAAATTAAAATTCTTTCTGAAAAAAAAACTTCTTTAGCTCTACGGTCAACCTTTTCATGATAAAAATAAATCCAATCCATTACTAGAATAACATCAATCTCAACTAAGGGTAAAACAAAATGGTTTGTAGGTAAAGTCTTTCCATAGACCACAATAGAAAGATCCTTATAATTCCTCTTTTCTATAATATTCCCCCTGGTGTTTTAACAACAAGTTTTGGTCTCATTTGTTGAGGTGATATTTCCAATTTACCTAAAAATTTCCCAGAGATGAAGGAATGTGTAGACCTCCTATCAAAAAAAAGTTTAGAAAAAACCAAATGAACAAGAAAAGTACCTCGTACAACTTCATTGAATGGCCCAACATCTACTAACATAGTTTCAAAGGATCTCACTACACCTTTCTTCTTATAGTCTGTCTTCTTTTCATCATTTAGATCTCTCTTTGGGTAGGAATTTTCATAGTGAACCATCTCACCACCTTTAAAACACATTACATTTTACTTATCAGGATTAGTCTTTGAATCATTTTCATTAAAATATCAGGCCATATGTCCAAACATACCACATTTAAAACACTTCCATGTTTTTCTAAGACATTCTCCAAGGTGCTTCTTGCCACACTTTTCACAAACTGGAAACTGGATTTCCTTACCATAATATTTATTTTGTTGATTCTCACCCATTTCTTTCCATCTGGACCTATTCTTATGCTTGTTTACGAAATGCACATGATCATCATTAAACTACATCTCTACCCTCTCAGCACATCAGACAAGTTTCTCATAACTTTTGAATTCACAGGAGGCCAACACCCTTCGATACCTTGGCTTCAATCCTGAGTAAAAGGGGTTGATTTTGCTATCAAGATCTAGAATAATATTTAGATCATACTCGCCAGTCGGGTGAATTTATCTTCATAAAAAACCACTGAATTTTTCTCTTTTGCTTCAATTCAAGGGATTTTTCTCTATCTTATGTTTCACCATCTTAGGAAAATATTTTTCAAGGAAAATAATTTTAAATTCATCCAACTCAAAGGAATAAATATTATTTCTATCCCTGATATTACTTACCATTGACCACACCACTGACCAGCTTCACCTTCAAAACGATAAATGGCAAGACATTCCTTTTGATTATCTGAACAACCCATTACATCAGATATCTTTTCAATGGATTTAATCCATCCTTCAGCTACTACTGGATCAGAAGATCAATGGAAAGCAGGAGGGTGTTGTCTCATAAAATCTTCAACTATTATCATGTTCCATTGTGGAACCACTAGTTGTTCTCTGGAATGGATTCCACCACCATTTATTGCTTGCGTTATCTGATCCATAATTGTCACAAACTGTTTGGTTCTAATCCCTACCATTCCGGGCTATAGATTTAGAAGGATGTCATTTTGTTGGGGCCTCACCTCTTCATCTTCCCTTTTTATTCTGTGGAAAACCATTCTGAAAAAACATATCTTAGATGAATCAACATTTTAATCTATAAATTCTATAACAATTCAAATTAATCATAGAGTAAAAATTGCTTATGGTATTATTTTAACATCATCATAACCTCTAAATTTATCTAAACCATCCTCTGATAACAACTATAAGGACCCAACCTTATTACATTACATAATCCTGATTTTAGTCAATAAAATGCCTCCTTTTACATTGAGGATATTTTCAAGTTTAGAGCTTTAGATAATTTTGACATAATACATTCCAAACCTTACACATTATTACAAAGTGGATACCATAAAAACAATTTCAATTTTTTTTTTCAAAATATAAATCATTAAATCATAAAAAATTATTTCTTTTACAATTCATCAAAAATTTAACATGGATTCATTTATTGTGCTAAAAATCCTTATAACCTGTAAAAAACATTTAAAAATTTTTAATGAGCAGAAAATCTTAGTGAGGGATAAAAAAATAAGGAAAGAACACATTAGTCCATGAATACTTATAACGTAAGAAAACATTTTTAAAAGACATACTTATCACCTGTATATATATACATACATTGTGAAATATGATATTTACACAATAAATAAGAACATAATTAGAACCATAATGGTATCTTGGGGCATTACTTGCATAATTTTGTAACCATCTCGGCTACCTTAGAATTTGTAACCCTCACGATACCTTAAAATTTGTGTAACCATCGCAGTTACACTTGGAGTAACCATATGACCAACCTCCAAATTACACATACCCAATGAATTTTATAGAGATATAGGTAACAAAATTCATCATAAAAAATTCCCAAGAACCATAACATAATCATACAACAAGAATAATAGCATAAAAACATTACTTTTGGATTTTGTAAAACAAAATTTCAAAAGAGGATTTAAAAAGAAAAACCCTTTACATAAATAATATAACTGAAGAGAAACTTAATAGAGTGGATGGAATATGTATATAAAATGAAATTAATCATAATTTAACATAATATAAATAAAACCCATTACAAAAACAATTCTAATAGCACATAAATAATGAAGTAGTATGTTAACCCAAAGAATGGAAATCGGGTTAAGAATTCCCTTACCTCGGGTTTGTCTTACTCACAACACAGTTAAAACTCCTATATAATAGTTAAAAAAGTTCTATTAATATATTAAATACTCATATCCATATTTTTAATACCTTATATGATAATTTCATTACATAATTTCACCAATTAGTTGTTAGTATTTTGTTCCTTGCACAGTTTTGGGTGAGTTCTTTAAATGATTTTCATGATCGGTTAATGATGGATTGTTCTTGTCGATTGGAATTGAAAATCCAGAATTGTAATGGAAAGGTATTTACATATTTTAAGTACCATAATTTATATCATTTATCATTTTTATGTTTTATATAAAGATTATTCATAAGTTAAAATATTAAGGATGTTCGTTTAGATCATTTTAGTGGGTCTTTGATAATAATGACCTCATTTTGTCTTATAAATGAAAACCACGAGTACATAAGAATTAAAAAACCACCGATGAGACATAGACCATATATTAGGACCTTTTTCAACCATAAAAATGGATTCATGACCAGACTTGAAAGAATGAATGTAAATTTAAATCATATCTTCCATGATGTTGGTAATTCGACCCATCACACAATTTTTTTTATTCCTTGAATAAGTGGGAGAGGAGAAGAATAATGATGATAAATTTTCCATAAACATGATAACATACAGAATATAAATGATATATATAACTTTAATTACTCTTATTTAAGAGGATATGAGGAAAGAATATGAAAAGAAAGGAACTCAAAATAAAAGAATAACTGAGATACCCCTTAAAAAAATTCAGCAGCCTAATGGCCATGCAACATGGTTTAAGAAAATATTAAAAAGAGAGGGGGAAATGGTCACTCATACAGAAATAAATCATAATAAAGAATATATAAATAATAAGAAGTAAATAAGAACATGTTATGAAAACATTAATGTTATACAATATCAAAGATAAATTGAATGGAGAAAGAAAAAAATTGAGAATTTCATTACCTTGTAGAGTAACTCATCCAACATGATGGTTGGGACATTGGGGGATTGAGGAAACCATAAGAGGAATAATAGAGAGGTAAGGAATCCAGATATTCATTTATGATGAATTTGGAATGAAGTTAATGAAGGAATGGGTTGGTATTTATAGCAAAATTGAGGGAATATTTTAATAATTTCAAAGGGATTCCTGATTAGGGTATTTACGAAACCATGGGATTTCTCATGGTATTTGCCCATGGCATACACCACATTGAAAACCTCATAAATTATTTTACTGTACACAATTAGACTAGATTTATTACATCATTATTACATCATTAATGATGTCATTAACACATCGAAACTCCAAACTGTATTTTTTTACCATTCGCTGAAAAATCAACTATTTCAGAAAAATGCAAAAAATTTACCATTACCATTTTTCGACGTGTAGAATTCAAAAATGTACTCCATTTTTTAAAAATAAATTTCTAAATATTATTAATTTATTTTGTAAATAAAATCATACTTAATTCAAAAATCAATAATTTAAATTCTATAACTGCTTTTAAATCAGATTGAAAAATTAACCAAAATGTAATTATCTTAAATACTTAAGAAAATAAAATAATAAAAAATTTACAATTTATTGGGGTCATATTACTATTCATATTACTATTCATAAGGGAATTTTACTATTCACCAAAAAAACATGTTGGTTTCCTTTGACTCCAAATGACACACTGAACACAATTATAGATAACAATTTTTTTAAAATTCAAAACATAGAAGTAGTAAAATTATATTTAAAGGCTAGTTATAATTATCTAGTTAAATAAAAGTTTCATGCATTAAATTTATTTTTATAAGACCTTGGGGTTTTACACAATCCCCATTTTTCCATAATATAAAACAATTAAAATGAATCATGATTACTTTTGATAACAAATCTTCATGACTTTAAAAATAATTTTTTTGTTCCTATACATCCTTAAATCCTATGACAAAAATTTGAAAACATGGGATGAGTAGCAAAAGATAAATAAATTATATAAAGGGAAGGAAACTATAGTTTTAGTTAAAAACATAAAAAATCATTAAATGTTTACCTTTTTCACAATATTCTTTTGTTGAGTAAAATAATTCATATCCAAATGGAAAAAAATTCTAACTCAAAGGGAAAATTTTAAAGACCCATAAAAAGAAATAGAAAACCCTTATAGGCATATTAGAGTAACATATTCACAACCCATGTTCAATCTTGTCTAAAATAACTATAGACTAGATAAATCCATTGGAGAAACATTACTAGTTTACTCTCCCCTTCTTACCTTTGAAGATAAGTAATATTAACTAATGCATTGAAGAGCTATATCAGGCTCACCCACTATATAATTAGTATTGGGACCACCTTAAATATAATATATATTGGGATCCACTATCATATTATACAATTATTCAGTTCCATATCATGAATAAAACATTTTTAATATTTCTTCTTTTCACCATAAATCTCTTTAAATAACATTTGAACATATGTGTAAGAGCATTTCCGGATATTGAAATATCCTTTCTCAATTTTTTTTTGAAAACCATAATACACACAAGGGAAGAAATGTTTTTATTTTAATAAAACATGTAATTTTATAAATGAGGCTAAATATTTTTTGTGGTGGTGGGAAAATCATTGAGACCATATACGTTAAAATAGAATATTCTATTGGTCTTTTGTAATGAAATTCAAAATGATTTTTATAAAATACGTAAAAAAGTTCATTTTAATAAACCATTTAAAAAAGGATACATAATATTTCATGTATAATTAATTTATTTCCATTTAAATACATCCAAAAAAAAATTTTATAAATATGTATGTGGACGAAAAATATTTATAAAATAAAACTGTTAAAACGAGGTTTTCTGGTAATATAACCCTTCCCCCGAGTATAATTTTTCATGTATATGCTTTATCTTCATATATAATAAAAAAATTTTAATTATTTAATATATTAGTAATTGTTTTTATGTTTATTATTCCATTTAATTCACTTATTTCCATGTTATACTTGATTACTTAATTGATTAAGTTTGCGTCAAACATTTTGAGGATGTTTGACTTATGTGTCCAAAATGGTTTCGATAAGTTGACTATGGTAAAATGAATCATGATTACATAATTTCTATAATATTAAAAATAATATAATTATATTTTTCATACATTAATTATACTTTTATAACTAAATATATATGGTGGTTTTGAAAAATGAATTATGTTTTATCCTAGAGTTGGTAGTCAGTACATTCACATGAGAAGAATCTCTATTATTCAAAGAAACATGAGGGAAGGAAGGTAAGTATTATTTAACTTTATTAAATGATAAATATATAACAAATAACATATAATTTATTTAATACCACTTATATATACCATCCATTTGAGGCAGTTATGAAAAATAAAATACATTATCTCATGAGGCGGTAGTAT
The DNA here is from genome assembly GCA_963277665.1 of Viscum album. Taxonomy (NCBI): domain Eukaryota; kingdom Viridiplantae; phylum Streptophyta; class Magnoliopsida; order Santalales; family Viscaceae; genus Viscum; species Viscum album. Next base: position 747,872,476 of record OY728132.1, on the reverse strand, counting down.
GCACATACGCATGGGCAATGGTTTTACTTTTCATTGGATGTTAAAAAAGAAGTAGGATATTTTATTTTATATTTAATAATGATATTTATATCATATATATATATATATCATATTATTTCATTTTTATCCATCATTATGAGCATCTATAAGAAGTGGTGATAAAAAACAAATTACACTGATTTGCAAGGTGGTAGTCCACCATACACACAAATGATGTTTTCATTTTCCATTAGATGGATAAGTGAGTTTTAAAAGATTTATAACATATAAATAATAATATTTAAATATATTTTAGATATTTATGTTACTATATCATAGTGTCTAGGAGATTTTAGAAGGAGGTATAAGAAAAAAATAAAATAATGGAGCTCGGTAGTGACTTATACCTTGTCTTCGGGAAACCTCTCTTGGTTTAAACCTAAATCCTTATAATGTGGGTATTTTGATCAATAATTAACCACTAGAACATGGGGAGGAATTATACGATGATATTTGGGTATTTACTGGTCATAATAAGATGCCATTGAATTGTGGAAAGGATATGATATGGGGTGTCCTTTTATAATTGATGGAGAGGACACACTTAGATTTTTTTTCAAAATATTTTAGCATTATTAAGTCATTTTTATAGTAACGTATCCCATAAACAACAAAATTTAGAGAATAATGTGATTAGTGTATCAATTTAATCATAAAATGATAATTAAGATGAAATTTTCTGGCCTTATAACTTGGTTTTAACCTAGGTTAACCTGAATTGCCTTCTACCACGACGACACATTTTTTTTACCAAAGTTACTATTTAAAATGACCAAAAATGAAATTGAACTAATTAATAAATTTGTAAATTATGATCAAAAATAGGGAATCCAATTTTAAATATTAAATCTCTCTAAATGGTAGAACTTAATTTGATATAAAAATGAAAAATGAAATGAAAGTGGGTTTTAAAAAAAATGAAATCTTAAGTATAAAAGTGATTTTATACCAAGAATAAGTATAATGTTGATACAAAATATATAAATTGAATTAGTTTAAAAAAACTAATGAAATTTTAAAACCAATCAAAATAAAAATGTGTATTTAAAAATACCATAAAATAAAAAGTAGTTTTCTCTAAAAATTTGTATTTTATGATATTCACCAAAAACCCATTTTCTTAAGAAAATTCTAAAAAAATAACAATTTTTTGATAATATGAATTAAAAAAATATATATTTAATATAATTTTTTATATATGACTATATGAGTGATTAATGTTGTTTGGAGACAAATGTTAAATTAATCTCGAAAGAAAATGGGATCAATCCTTTGTAATATTTGGGTTTTCAATGTGGTCTGGAATATTTTAGGAATTTTAAGGTTACTTATTTATGAAATGATTTATGTTTATCTTTGGGTGTTATTTTTTAGTATTTAGATATTAATGAATTATTTCTTCATATTAAGGATTATTCATCACGATTATTATTTTAACTTCTGCTAACCAAATCTGTTGTTGAAAGGAGGAATAAATTTTCATTGTTTTATGGATCTTACAGTCGATTCAATGTTTATTTTAGTTCTTCAAGCATGAAAAATTCATCATGATCATTAATATTCACATAGAAGGATGAAATAAAGCATATATAATGGGAAGAAATCAAGAAAGTAAATTTAATCATTTCCTTCCAATACCAATAATAATGGAATTTCTCAAACTCAAGAAAACTAAGGGTAACTCTATCAAGTCTTAAGTGGAAAGTAACACTCATATACCAAGGTATATTTTTAGAAACTTATTTTAAAGTATTTATCTTATAATGGTTCATGCATAATAAGTTTTCTGATCATAAGATGAAAAATAAAGTTCATGATAAAATCTGTATCCAATTTTATTAATATGATATTATATATTAATTTTATAAAAGAAGAAATAAAATTGTGAGTATAAAATCTATATAAAGAGGGGATAATTTAATACCCCAAGATTTTAGTTTATAATTTCCTTTAAAAAACACCATTTTTGATAGCATACACTACATGTAACCCTGAGTTTAAATGAACCATGAAATAATATTATTTAAATATAACTATTATAACCTAGTTGTTGGGTCAGAGAGTGTGAATAAGAATAACCAAATTATAAAATATATGTAGAAAAGATTTTTTTAATATAAATAATGAATTTAATAAATAAATTTAATATTTATATATTTGTTTCTACTATGAAAATAATAAGAATAAATTCATTCTGTGTTTTAAAATTACTTTTACTCAAAAATTGTTTTTATTACTTTATGTGTGTGAATTTCACAATTAATTATTGTTACTTTTATAAATAGTTTTTGAAAAAATAAATTATCATTTTTTAAATAATCATGTAAATATTATCTTATGTTTATTTTTTTTATTTTTCTAAAAATATTTATAATTCATTGAATAGTGAAAAATACCATTTCTTTGTAAAACTGCAATTTATTTTTATTAAATAATTTAATTTAAAAGTATCATTTTTTTTGTATTTGGTTTTAAATTAACAGAAGATAAATTATATTAAACATAATAAATGTAATTATATAGTAATAAATATTATATTTTATTTTTTATGTGTTTTTTTATTCTTAAAACACAATTTTCAAAAAACAGTTTTTCATTGTATTTTATGCATTTATATTAAAAAAAATTTATTGCAATTATAGAAATTTAATCCTTTAAAATGGATTAAATATTTAAAATAATTAGTTTTGAATTTGTTAAATATTCTAATTTAATTATGAGTCATAATGGATAGTTACAATGGTAAAAGATTATCACCACGATAATGAGTAAAACATGTTTAGTTAGGTTAAAACTATATAATAAAGTCTCAAAATATAAAAATAAATTGTATTTGTCTATTTTTATAAGAGAAAATTTCTTATATGTATCTTAAATTCAAATATGTAATTTTGGGGCCATTTACCTTTAATAATGGCATCTATATTATTTTAATTTATGAAAATTACAAAATGTTACTCTAATTATTTTAATATGAATAATATATTTTAATTGGTATAAAAAGAAGTTATGATCAGTTATAAATTGTTATTTATAAAATTAATAAATTATTTTTAATTATTATTGATGAGAAAATTACATTAAATTCCTAAGAAATATTGATAGAGTGTTTGTGTTAGCAGTAAAAAAATCAAGGTAGATGGTTTAAAAATAATAAAAATAATATGTTTTATATGAATCATATTATTACATGAATTTAATAGGTTTTTATATATTAATATTAATTTTAAATGAGTGTATATTATAATTAATTTTTTTCTTGAGGTCATTGAAGTCAGATTAAATTAATAGTCCCAAAATGAATTTAATGATATTTTATGATAAAAATTATTTTATTAAATATTTTAAAAATACAAAATATTAAAATTAGAAAATTGGGATGTAAAATGGTCTAAAATATCACTAATGGACCATTTTTAGCCACTTTTCACCTTAGAAGTAAATTTATGATCCTTAAAAGCTAAAAAATGTGTTACCATGGTTAAGGTTAAAAAGGGGTAACAAGGGGGTTAAACCAAAATTTAAGGATTAAAATAAACTTAAACATGCCTAAGTTTTATTAATTGAAGTTATTTTGACCTTATAATGACCTAAATTATAAATCATGTCCATTTTGTTCCACTTGATATGATTATGATATATAATATATTTAAAAATTTAAGTAATTCCAAGTGTGTATTTTCCCTTATAAAAGGGCACCTTATATTCTAATTTATTCACAAAGATTGAAAATTATATATTAGAAAATACATAACAAAAAACATTACAATATTCATTAAATTAATTATTGAGATTATTTTATCCTCCTAATATGATCCTCAGAAGGCTTAAGGTGTAAGCCAAAGGAGGTTTCTCAAAGAATAGGTAATCACCATTATTGACACTTTCAAAGATAATTTCTTAATATACTTCCTATAAATATGTTTAAACAATCCTAAAATAGAACTAAAATATCATAAATATATTGATATGATATTATGTTTATTGTAAAACCATTTTACATGTCCTTTCCATCTTATGGAAAATGAAAATATAACTCGTGCGTACGTATGACCTACTATCTCCACATAACTATTTTATAATTTTTTAATCACCAATTTACTTAGATGGTTATTAATATGTAAAAAATGAATAAATATAATATTTTTTAAAACATTATGATTCTTTTAATATAATATATCATTTACCTTCTTACCATTCCACTTGTTAAAAAATAATATTGTTGCTCATGCTTTCGTGTGGATTACAACTTCACAATGGGATGTGATTCATTTTTTATGTCTATATTTCATGGATTATTTTAAATATTTATAATATTATTAAATAAATAAATAAATAAATAAATAAATATATTATATTATATTTATATCATTATTAACATTATATAACCATTACCAATATTTAAGGACAATAATTTATGAATTCAAACATACACGAAAAATGAAGCAGTTAACACTTGGAATTTTGATGATGATGAAAGATTGTTAATGAATGGGTGATAAGGTATTATAATAAAAACATTTATGGTATTATAAGTATGAATATGATTCTGGTATATAATTATAATAAATTTAAATATAATATATATTAGGTTAAAATTACTTATGAAGAAACTCAGATATAAGGTAAAGAGTTTCTTAACTCAGTTTCTTTTCATTGGGTTATACTACCTCTCCATTGTCTATATTATGAAAATATTATTTTTGTAATGACCTATGATTATTTTATGTTGTATATACACTTTTATTATATTGATTTAATTTTTTGACACATAATCACTTCATTTATTAATTCTCACATTAATGATACGATCTTTATAAAGGTTTCTCATCATAGTCTTGTTTTCATAAGACATATGCCATATTCACCACATGTTACCTTTATGTGGTATATATACAACCCCTTTAATATTTTATATCATTAATATATTTATATTCATGGTATTTAATGTTTCATTTGAAGTTATTTCTTTCACAAGGGGTTACGATTCAAAAGTCACCAAAGTGGTAAGTGTTTATTTTTCAATCTCTTCCTTATTCTATGGTTTTTATTTTTAAGTTATTATTTGGGTAATTATATGATATTTATATATTAAAACAATTTTATTTTATTATACTATGGTTATCTATGAAAATTATAATTTTTTCATTCATTTTATTCTCTCTAAGTACTCAAAATTATAAATGAATTATTTTGAGAAAAAATGAAATTGTTTTTTATTCATCCAAGAATATTTTTCTTCCATATCTATATCTTATTTAGAAATTTTCCAGAATGTTTTTAATATACTCCAATGGTTTATGAAATTAATTTTCCCCATTTTTTAATTTTTATAAAAACATTAAAAGTAATATTCTTATCATTTTCTAAATGAGGCAAATTTTACTAAATCTTTAAATGGAATATTTGTTTTAATGCTTAATACATGAATGACTTTTAACATTGTTATAGCAATTATTTACATTTAAGATTACATTACATTTTTCCATAGTTCTTTTAAAATAATATTTTTCCTAGTATTTTATAATTTTTTTTAAATAAGTTATTTTAAAATGAAAATGTAATTTTCCCATGAAATGTTTGGATGATCTTATAAATGTTTTTTCACACATGTCAACACCCTTTTATAGATACTATGATTTACTGAGGATATAATCTAATGATATAATCGACCATATTAATATATATTACTTATGATCATATTTATCTATTTTTTTACTGGGAAAATATTAACATTTCCTATACCGGTTTTTTAATAAGAATGTTTATGTTGATTGTGTATTGAATTTGTATTATTTTTTTTCATATGATAAATGCATTAGACTTAGTATATGATAGGAAATGCTTTTTATAGCTCCTTGATTCATCAGTAAGTCTCATAATACAAACTATATTAGGTATTTGGTGTATTTAATACCTATTTATGTATGGTATCTTGGTACGAATCCTTCGTATTAAGATTATGATGTCTAGGATATGTATTCTATCATTATGAAACTAGTTATTGGTATCCATGTAATTATTTATGGTGTTATGTAATACATAGATATGTTCTCCTTTTATGATATTATTTATGTCGAATATTTTATTATTTTTTATCTTTACTATATTATCCATGATTTATTTATTCTATAATATATTCTGTTTTACGATTTACCTTACTAAGCATCTAAGCCACCCTATATTCTTTTTTTCATTCCCTAGGATACAAAGACGAGATATATAAATGATACTAGGGATATACTATAAGAAATAATAATGTTCTTATTATAATTTTATGTTGTTTTTCATGTTTTCAAATTTATTGTGAGAATCATGTATGAATCTATTTTCCCAAGAATACTAAACTCTTTGATCCTTTAGAATGTGATCTATTTTATTTTGTGCCAATATAGTAAGATAACCACTAGCTCTGAGTTAATAGAGTCAGGGTGTTACAAATGTTATATTGAATCTTTTTCTATATGAAAAATAAGATATTTATGTAATGGTTGTATAATGTATCATGATTTTATAGTAAATGAAATATCTAATTATAATTAATTCATATGTATTGTAATATACTTTATATGAACGCTGAAATGATAATATCCCCTTAAATAATGAATTTCACATGTCCCTAATCGATGATTATCAAAGATTATTATGGGTTGTGATGGTATGTTTATATTAGCATGAGTAGTGAAATCATAGGACAATAAGTATAGAATTATTATTTGTACCGACCCACTAAGGTATATACAAATTAATTTCATAAAATGATCAATATACTTCTGGGTGCATACTTATTATCAATATTATTTTATTGAAGGATGGAGAGATATTTTGGATTACAACCTATATACATTAATAAATTTCTTACACAATACTTTAGTATTATAAAATCAAGGGGTGTTTGGGTGTGTCGCTTATCATGTCATCCGTTGGGGGTTAACTATGTCTAGATTTTTCCAATAATATTATGAGAAAATACAAATGGACCTTCATTGAATTATACTGAGGAAATACAAGTTCTCGCATAGTCGAATCAAATATTATGTGTTTATATACTTGTATGAGTGACATGTGATGTGATCATATGATAAATGAATGAAAAGTAATGTATTCATAAGTCATTTATTGATGTGTATAAAGAATTATTACATCATAACAACACATGATGCGACCTATATGACTCAAAATTTATGTTTCTAGTTTTAAATGACATTTTAGTAAACAAATACAACTAGCATACTGAAAACTAAGAAAAAAATTCTGATTGTTTTGATAATTTAGGAAAATGATCCATGGGTCATTTTTGATGTTTAGGAGTCAATATAACCACAATATGACTCAAGGTGTGACCGGTATGACTCAAAGTGTTTCTTTTTATTTAAAATTGATATTAATTTAAGTACAAAAGAACAAGTGACATACGAGAAATTGAGAAAATGAATTCAGATTATTTTGATACTTTAGGAAAAAAATCCATGATTTATTTCTGAATTTTAATAATCAATATCACCTCAATCCAATGCATAGTGTGACTAGTATGACTAAAAGTGTCCATTATCAGTTTAAAATTGACATTTTAGTTCAAAACGTATCCCTCATTGAAAACCAAGAAAACATGCTCCAATGGTCTTGGTAATTTAGGATAGCGATTCATAATTTATTTTTGATGTATAGGAAGTAGTATCACATAAATCCAACATACGATGTGACCAGTATGACTCAAAATGTGTGTTTCCAGTTTGAAATGACATTTTAGTAAAAAACCAAAACCAAAATACTAAAAATTGAGCAAACACATTCAGATTTTTTTGATACTTTAGGAAAATGATCCATCCGTAATTTGCGTTAAGTAAGAATCAATTGCACCTCAATCTGATGCATAGTGTGATAGGTATAACTCTAAATTTTTCATTATTTAAAATTGAAATTAATTTTAGTAAAAGAATAACTGACATACTCAAAAATGAGAAAGCATATTCGAATTGTTTTGATATTTTTGAAAAAAAAATCCATGACTCATTTGTGATGTGTAGGAATCAAACCCACCTCAGTACGATGCACTGTGTGACCGGTATAACTCCAAATGTAAATATTTTTATTAAATATAGAAATTTTATTAATGTTTTGTTCATATTAATGTTTAATTTATTACATTATAGTATTACTAACATAATATTTTTTTTCTTACATAGGAAAAATATTTTTCTCGGGTTGAGATGATTTGTTTAGAAACTAATACCATGAGAGGAATTTTTGAGAGGGGATCATGGGTGTTAAAAGATGAAACACTAATGTTTTTAAATGTTTGTTGGATAATTTTAAATGTAATAATATAAAACATTATTTGAAATGTATATAGCAGTGTTTGTTTTTTATATACCATGGGTGGAAATTTCTGTATTCATGTGTCACATTAAATGTATATAGAATTATTTGAAATTACATGTTTTTGCTGGGTGTGCTGTTATATTAACAACACATTTTAACTAGCTCGGCCATTATCAGTGATATTTTGAACACTCATAAAGGGTGACCGTTATCAGTACTAAAATAACATCGATAAAGGGGGTTCTTTATCCATTCCTTTTGGAGCACAGATAAAGGACCCCCTTTATTAGTGCTATGATTCATAGTGTTTTTAACATTGCTAAAAAACTTTTTGTTCACTGTTAAATGGAATATGTGTAGTAGTGGCTCTATAATCAATAAAAATCCACATTGAACAATTTTTTTTAAAATAAAATAGGCACACCACATAGTGAAGTGATAGGATGAATGAAACCTTTATCAAGAAACACATACAACTTCTTTTTCAATTCCAAAAGATCCACTTGACAAATTCAATAACGATGTTTAGAAATTAAATTAACATTAAGAGCTGATTAAATAGTAAATTTAACCTCTCAGTGGTAATAAAACAAGTAAAAGCATTAGTAAATACATCCAGATATTCATATACATTTATAACATCACAAATTCAAACATTTTCCATTTTCAATAATATGATCTATGTAATTTTCAATAACAACTTTTATCAGTTTCTCATCTTCTGGAAAAGTTATCAAAGGTAAGGATTCATTCATTTACACAAATTGGAAGTCATTTTGAAAAATAACTTCTTTAGTTCTATAATAAATATTAGTATGATAGACTAAAAGTCAATATAAAACTAGATTAACGCCAAATTATACAAGAGTTAAGACATCAATATTTGTAAGGAAAACCTTTTCTAAGATGTTAACACAAATATTCTTATAAATTTTTTTCATCTTATTCCTATCGCCAGATGTTTTTATGAAAGTCTTTGACTATATTTATTAAGGTGATATTTCTATTTTACCAGTAAAATTATCAAAAATTAAAGAATGTGTCAGCCCCGATCAAAAATACATTCACATAATCTCAATAAAAAAGTAATGTACCTGAAACCACTTTTTTTTATGGTCCAACACTCACTGAGTTCGTCCTAAAATATTTTATTTTTCACTCTTCTATTTATGATATTGTTTAATTATATCATGGTTGATTAAATTTAGATATATATTTGAATAATGTCACAATTAATTAAAACTAAAACAACTCACTATTGGCTCGATATATTTCTTCCCATTATTAGTTGGATCAATAATTTTTTCCATTATGTTTTGAGCCATATGATAAAAATTACCACCCTGATAATATTTTCCAAATACAATAAAAAATTATTTAAAATTTCTCTTCCAACACTTGGAATAGTTGGGGTGATTACCATTGGATTTCTTTTTTTAATATCATTCCATTTACACCATGATCGCTTATTCCCGTTGATTTCATATGATGGAAAATAATAAAAAAATGATATTTATTCTTTATAAGAACAAAGAAGCTTTTTCTCATAACTTTTAAATTTATACGAGGCCAAAGCTCTTCAATTTCATAGATAGAATCTTGATTAAAATCAACTAATTTATCTTTTAAGATCCCAGATACAATTTGATGCTTACCTGTATAATTGGGTAACTTTTACTTCGTATGAAACAATTGAATCCTCCTACTTTTGATTTAATTCCAATAAAATTTCCCCATCCTAAATCAAATATACATATGGAAATATTTCTCCAGGAAAATATTCTTAAATTCATTCTATTCCATTTCCTCAAGCTCTTATTATTACATGGTATTTTTAACCATTAACCATCATTGATAAGATTCATATTTATAATGATAAAAGTAAAGAGTTACATTTTTTAAATTTTAAACTTCCCATGACTTTGATTATCTTTTCCAGAATATTGATTCATCCATCGACTACCACTGGATATAGTGTTCCACTAAAAACATGAGAAAGTCTTTTCATAAAATTAACTACAGTGAAAATGTTTCTATTTGGTAAATATGGTTTCTCTATAACATTTATGCAATAACCATTTGTAGCCTACGTTAAATGATCCATCATAGATTCAAAATATTCAGTTATAATTCAAGCCATTCTAGAATACTTATTTGGAAGGATATTGTCCACCTGATACCATCCTAATTTAGTTTCCATATTTAATCTGTGTAAAACCATTATAAAAAAAACATTGATTAAATGAATCAACAATGTAATATTTGATCATTATATCATGTAAAAATAACCATAAATTGCGATATTTTAGGGATTTTATTTAATTATCTAACTTATAAAATTATATAAACACTAAGATTATTCCAACTATAAGGACTTGTATCTTAATTAACCCCTAATTACATGTTTTATAAAACAATTTATGCATTATTATATTCCCATTATATTTTAGTCTTATAGTTTTAGAGAACTATATCATTACAAATACAAAATAAACTCGTATATTTCAAGTGGAAACTTCCACTCAATATATAAAGGCCTAACCTTATTACATTACATAATCTTGATTTTATTAAAGAAAAAACTTCCTTTTACATTGGGGATCTTTTCAAGTTCTGAGATTTAGAGAATTGGGACATAATAAATTCATAACCTTACACATTGTTACATAGTGGATACCATAAAAACACTCATTTTGTTCAAAATATTAAACATTACAGATTAAAACATGATTTCTTTAACAATTCATCAAAAATATGTCATGGATTCGTTCATTATTCTACACATCCTTATAACATGTAAAAAATATTTAAAAACTTGGAATGAGCACAAAATGTAACACCCCAAGCTTCTACGGTACGCTTCTCTTAGAATAATGCGATAGCGTGTGTTGTACGCAACATCGAGTTCTAACACACCACAACCAATCAAACTAGTCGTTATGAATAGTAATACCCATTTTTTGAAATTTATAAATTTTATTTTTCAAAATGGACTTCATTTTTGGATTCAAAATATCAAAATTAGCCTAGGGTGAATTTTTGGTATTTTTTTTGAAAAACTTCATTTTTTGAGGAATAGTGAAACCACTAAGTGGTAGTTAAAAAACTGAATTTTTCATAAAACTTAATTTTACCGCTTCTGTTAGGGGAATTTTGAAAATCTGAGAGAAGCAGTTAATATCAAGGAGTAAAATTTGGTTCAATGAGATGAAGATAATTTTTGGTGAATAGTAACTTTTTACTTTTATTTACCACGGTTAAACGTAAATAGGGTAATTAAGGGTAAAAATGATATTAATATTACCCTAACACATGTCCTAATTCTACTGGACAAGTGTATCTCAACCAAAAACAACCTTAGGAATAAAATATTATCATTTAGGTCCACATGGATTAGATTAGGACATTTATTATTATTTAATTCAATGAAGAGTTAAAAGAGTTAAAATCAAAGTTTATTTACTAAAACATTTTCAATATAGGGTTATACATAAGATAAATTCGATTGTACATATTAATTAGAAAGATAAAAATATTTCCTACATAATTTTATTTTATTTATAATTTTTAGACATTAAATAATTCAATTTATTTATGACACAATGGTGATGCAGTAATTACACAATTAATGAAATATTAAAATAATTGATAATATAAATATCAAAATAAATGTAATCTGATACTTTTTATGAATTCCAATAATTTTATAGGTTAATATGAAATATTAGGATTGATTATATAAATTTTGTTCGAAGTAATAATGCTGTTATGAATTTATCAGAAACAAAATACCCAATAGTTTCAAGATTGACATAAAAGCGTTTTTAAACAAATATTATATTATTAATTTATATTCAATTCCTAAAAATCTAAGGTTCTGCGAAGAGACTTATATCATGATAGGTGTATCATTAATGGACCACGTGGGGGTCACTTGGAGGTATATAGTATGTTTATTAACTATATAATATAAAAATACAAAGTGACATGGTAAGTGTCAAACTAATTAACTAAGAGTTAAAACTAAAAGTTAATGTTAATATAATGACCCTAACCTATCTAAATTCTATTGGTTGAGTGGTTTTCGACCCTTACACACCTTAAAATTTAAATAATTCACTTTGGATTCATTAGAAACCGAATATGAATTTATTATAAAATAATATTTCTAGCTTTTCCAAAGGTGCCGCTCACCCCTCTTATAAAAGGGAACTCCCCCTTCTCACTAATTCACACATTTAAAGCCTTTTGTCTCGTCCAAAACCTTCCAAAATACTCTCTCAACTTCCCTCACTTCAACATAGAGGCCTTATATTGATCAAAAATCCAACCTAAGGAGCCCTTTTGATCAAATCTAAAGGAAGAACCCGAAGAAGAGGTAATGTTTTCACCACCCTATTTCAAGTTCCATTCTTCTTAAAATTCATATTTATTTGTTATTCCCATTCTAAAATAATATCTCCAGTATCTTATATATACTGTGATGTTATTATAAATATGGTACAACCATATTTAGTATTCTATCCATCCTTTGAATGACATGTCACCATACATGCGTACGTACGACTTACCGTCTCCACATCGTGGTGTAATTGTTATTCAATAAATTATTATTTGGATGGGTATAATAATGATGTGTAATTCATGTAAATAATAAATATAACATGATAATTATTCTATATATATGATATACCATCCAATTATATGTTATTTTAATATCAAAAGAATGATATTGTCGATCGTACGTACGTACGGACTACCATCTCCACGAACGCGATGAGATTCATTCTCCATCATATCCATTAAAGTATAATTATCATTTGATGATTTAAAAATAATGTTTAAGGACTTGATATCATTCTGGATATGAATAATATAAAACCTATCCATGACAAACAAGGCTTTTGTAACAAAACTTATAAAAGAAAACGAGTAAGTTAACACCCGAAACGACGATAATACTATGATATTATTAACAAAGCAATGTTAAAAGATCATATATGATATCATATTATTGTATATGATTCTTGTATAATTTAATAACAATTATTTCACCATTATACAGGAGGTTAACCTACCCCCAACCAAGTAAAAGTAAAAGGTAAGGGTTTATTTCACAATCTCTTCATTATCTGAGGTTTTTTATATGTAATTATCTACTGGGACCTCATTATCATCCACATACATGTTTCATAAAAAATGTATTGCAAATCATTCTTAGTATTTCATAGAATATGTGTTAAAGTTATTTATACCCTTGTTTACTTTTTATAAGATGTTTATAAAGTAATCTTTCTGTCGCTTTCCAAACAAGGTCCTTTTTAACATTTTCGACAGAATTAAGGTAAGAATGTCATTTTTAACTTATACGGTGGGTGCAGTTATTTTCTACCATTATAAAATCATCGAAGCTTCCCTTACAAGATTATAAGAATATTTTCAAAGTAAATGTTTTATTTTATAATTATGTTACTTTCAAATGATTTACAAAAAAGAGATATTTTTTCCAAATATTTTTTATTTCATCTATGTCAACATCCTTTAATGGATTTTAAGCTTATTTGAAGTTGATTTATTGTGATACAAAACATCCATATTGAATTGAAGGTTTTGTGATATGTTTTACTATGGATGTGCTATTTTCACACCATTCATGGTTTATAAAGAATGTATTGACATTTCATATGCTAGTTTTAATACGAATATTTATGTTATGTTTAAACCTGTTCATATGAGGAATGCATTGGACTTAATACGTGATGGGTGGAGCTCGCTATAGCTCCTCGATGCATCGGTAGGTCTCATGAGACAAACTAGTGTCTTGGAATAAGGCCTTGACAAAATCTTATTTTTAGTCTTGGCATGAGGCCTTGGCTACGTGGTTATGATAGTATGGAATTATGCATTCCATCATTATGAAAGTGGTTATTGATATTGCATGTGATTATTCGACTAGTAGAATATCCATGTGAATAAGTATATGGAATTATTTCATTTTATTTCTACCATATTATGCTGAATTTCAAGTTTAAAAGGATTTTGTTTTATTTATACATTGCCTTAAATGTTTATGCTTATTTATGAAAGTTTCCTCTATATTATTATCCTTACTAGGCATTTGATCTCACCACTTTTCTATGTTTTATTTTTCCTAGGATGTGAAGAAGTAATTTATGAATGACCTACAGGGATAATATGAGGGGATAAGAGTTTGGACTGTGGAGACTATATTATTGTAGTTTTCATTTTATGATGTAATGTAAACATTATTAATGTATCTAGTTATTCCAAGGCTACTAAACTAATTGGTCTTTTGAGACTTGATCTTTCTTGTGATAATGCCAATGTTATGTAATAATGAACCGAATTTGGGTAACTGGGGTCGGGGCATTACAGTTGGTATCGGAGGATGTTTAGTACAAACCTTGGAATCTATATTTAGATAAACTATGATTAGAGAACATAGATCTAAGATGGACTTTGAGGATTAGTATATAAAAACTTCCTATAATTTTGGTATTGTGGAGATTTTGTGAGTTTTCCGAGCAATACGTCCCTGTCTGGATACAAGCAGGTAGAGGCGGCTCTGGTACAGATGTACCTAGGGGAAAAACCTGAAAACACCGCTTTGTGCTAGACTCGAACAGGAACTGGTGCACGACAACGGGCCTTGCTGCACTCTTGGTTACGACACTCCCGAGGGATATTCTTAGGATAACTCTTATTTTCATTAAATATCATTATGAAGGGTTTATGAGTATATACTTCCTCAAAGAAAACATTTTTTAGGATTATTGATTATATCCATAAATAGTTCAATTTATGTTAAGTGTTTTACAAGTATGGAATTATGTATTTTGATTCATAAACTGTTCTAGTTTATGCCATTGTTTAGAAATGGTGCTTAGGGGAAGAAATGGAAACTGTATCAATTTACGCACTCCATTTAGGGATTTCCCTCCTCCTCAAGATAATTATAGTGTAGCTGGTGATGCAACTGGTGCTGATCAGCTAATCACCATACTGGGACAACTCACTCAGGTTATGAATAATAACCTTACCCATATGGAGAACCCTGATCTACAACATGGAGGATCAATGTTTGATCGCTTCATGAGGCAACAACCATCGATGTTCAATGGTAGTAAAAATCCATTAGTAGCTGAGCAATGGATAAATTCCCTAGAGAAAATATTTCAGGCTTTGGGTAGTAGTGAAAGGGAAAATGTTATCATTGAAGTCTACCGCCTCACTGGAGATGCTGATCAATGGTGGTCATTGATTCAAAACACAAAGGAAGATGATGAAATTTCAAATATAGAATGGAGGGAGTTCAAAGATCTATTTTTAGAAAAATACTTTCCTCATGACCATCGAGTAGATATGGAAAGACAATTTCTGAGTCTGAGACAAAAGAAGGATGAGAATGTCGCAAAGTATGAGGATAAATTTTCAAGGGCAACATGGTATGTTGGAGATTATATACATAACCCATGAAGTAAGATTGATTGTTTCTTTGATGGGTTAAAACCATCTCTCCATCAAGAATTAGTATCACAATCCTTATCATCATACGAAGACATTGTCTCATGTGCTATCAAGACAGAGAAGGAATTCTCTAAGTCTTATGACTTTAAAGCAAAGAAAGAGAAGAAGAGATCTGCTGATCAATCTGGGAATGGAAATAAGGGGAAGAAGGGAAAATTTGAATATCCATCCTATAGTAAATGTGGGAAGAAACACCCCAGTACTTGCTTAAAAGGAATGAGATTCTGTTACAAGTGTGGTGAAAAAGGCCACCAAGCTCGTGATTTCAAGGGGAAGAAGGAAGCCACCGATGTCCAATGCTACAATTGCAGGGAGATGGGACATTATGAAAATGAATTTCTTAAGTGTTAGGGGAAATTAACTCAGAAAAGGACATGGGATCAAGGCGAAGCTTATGCTATCACAACTACTGAGGTAGAAGCTACGAAAGACATGCTGGCAGGTAATTTAATGGTTTCCTCAAGTTTAGTAAATGCATTATTTGATTCTGGATCATCGCATTGTTTCATATCTTCCCAGTTTGATAAGAAAATTAGATATTTAAAATTTGATTTAACAAGGGATTTGTCAGTCAAAACTCCTAAGGGAAGTATCATTGCAACAAAGTTTTGTGAATCAGTCCCCATTAGAGCACATAAATATTCTTTATCTGCTGATCTCATCATCATACCCATGAATAAATTTGATATAATCCTCAGTATGGATTGGATTTTATACCATGATTCAAAGATTTATTTTAGAAACAAGGAGGTTACAATTTTTTATGATGATGATAAGGAACCCCTTATCTTTAGAGCAGAATCATCACCACCTAATTCTTACCTAGACCCACCCCCAGTAGCTCAACTAAATTAAATTATTCAGGAGGAATAGAATGAAATGACTGTGGGTGAGGAAAGTGATGTTCAAATAGATAATGTACCTATTGTGAAAGAATTTGTAGATGTGTTTTCAGAAGATTTACCTTGACATCTTCCAGAACGATAAGTTGTGTTTTCCCTTGATTTAATTCCTGGATCAAGGCCTATATCGAAGACCCCTTATAGAATATCCACTGTGTAATTATTTAAACGAAAGAAACAACTTGAGAAATTGAGTAATAAGGGATTTATTCGCCCTAGTGTTTCTCCATGGGGATCCCCTATTCTTTTTGTTAAAAAGAAAGATGGATCTATGAGGTTATGTATCGACTACAGGGAAATCAATGCTATAACAATAATGAACAAGTATCCCCTACCTCGAATTGATGATTTATTTGACCAAATGCATGGAGCTCAATACTTTTCAATGATTGAAATTCGATCTAGATACCATTAGTTGTGTGTGAAGAAAGAAGACATTCCGAAGACAACATTTCGAACAAGGTACCGGCATTACGAGTTTACAGTAATGCCTTTTAGATTGACTAATGCACCCTTAGTATTCATGGATCTAATGAATAGAGTTTTCAAAGAATATTATGATGATTTTGTGTTGGTATTTATTGATGATATCTTGTTATACTCCAAAAGCTATGAAGATCATGAAAATTACTTGTGCATCATCCTGAAGACTCTTAGAAGACATGAATTATATGGGTAGTTTAGTAAGTGTGAATTATGGATTCAAGAGATCTCTTTTCTTGGCTATATTGTCTCCAATGATGGAATCATTGTTGTTCCTTCGAAGACAAGATCAATCCAAGAATGGACATCACCAATGAGTATAACCAAGGTATGCAGTTTTATTGGTTTAGCAGGTTATTATTGACGTTTCATCCAGAACATTGCCCAATTGGATAACCCATTAAAAAAGCTCACACGTAAAGGGGTTAAATTTGTTTGGACAGAAGAGTGTGAAGAATGTTTTGAATAACTGAAGAGAAGATTATTCAATGCTCATATATTGACTCTACCATCGGGGAATGATGAGTTTGTAATTTATAGTGATGAATCGAAGAAAGGACTTGGTTGTATCCTTATTCATAATGATAGGGTTATTGCCTATGCATCACGACAGTTGAAAATTCATGAGCAAAACTATCCTACTCATGATCTCGAGTTAGCAGCTATGATCTTTTCATTAAAGATATGGAGACACTACCTCTATGGTGAAAAATGTGAGATTTATACTAATCACAAGAGTTTGAAGTATATTTTCTCACAAAAAGAACTAAACATGAGGCAAATGAGATGGTTTGAATTACTCAAGGATTATGATTGTACGATACACTACCACCCAGGTAAGGAAAATAAGGTGGCATATGCGTTGAGCGGAAAGGATCATGGAGTTTTGAACAATATGAGAATTGAAAGGGATCCAATTTTCATGGATCTAGTGAAGATGGACATGGGAATAACCATGGAAGGTGAAACATCAGTGCTTTTTCAAATGGTTGCCAAGCCATCTTTACTAGAAAGGATTAAGAGTTCTCAGACCGATGATGAAGAATTTAAAAAGAAGATTAAAGCTGTGAATGATGGGAGATTGAGAGAATTTGTGTATGAAGAATGAATTTTGAAATTAGGGAAGAGACTTTGTGTTCCCGATATACCTGATTTAAAAAGGGATTTATTGGACGATTCTTATAGTTCCAATTTCTCTATACACCCTGGGAGCACCAAAATGTATAGATATTTGAAGGAACATTTTGGGTGAGACAACATGAAGAGGGAGATTGCTGATTTTGTGTCAAGATGTATGGTTTGTAAACAAGTGAAAGATGGAAGGCAACAGTCTGGTGGAGTATTGAAACCTCTTTCCATACCTAAGTGGAAAAGGGATAATATTACGATGGACTTTGTCATGGGGCTACCAAAGACTCCAAGAAGGAACGATGCAATATGGGTCATTGTTGATCGTCTTACAAAGTAAGCACATTTCTTGCTATAAGAGAATATTTACCACTCGAACGTCTAGAAAGACTATATTAATGAAGTTGTGAGACTTCATGGAGTACCTCTATCAATTGTTTCTGATCGTGATCCCCATTTTATTTCAAGATTCTGGAAAAGTCTTCAGAAATACCTGGATACTGAATTTCATTTGATCACTGCCTACCACCCTCAAATAGATGGACAATCATAACGGACTATTCAAACCATAGAAGACATGGTGAGATCACGCTCGCTTGACTTTCTGGGTATGTGGGATCAATATTTACCTCTGGTAGAATTTTCCTATAATAATAGCTTCAATTCGAGTATTCAGATGGCACCATATAAAGCGTTATACAGAAAGAGATGTCGCACACTAACCTGTTGGGATGACGTTGGTGAACGAAAACATGTAGGCCCAGAAATAGTGGAGGAAATAGTGGAAAAGGTAAAGGTAATCCAAAACCACATCAAAGCAGCTCAAAGTAGGCAGAAGAGATATGCCGATAACCGAAGGAAGGATTTGGAATTTTAGGTAGGAGATCATGTTTTATTGAAGGTATCTCCCTAGAAGGGATTTATATATTTCGGTAATAACGGTAAATTGAGTCCTAGGTACATCAGACCTTTCAAAATTCTACAACGAATTGGGGCTGTAGCTTACCGTTTGACAATGCCACTAAGTCTCCCCAAAGTTCACGATGTGTTCCACGTATCACTGTTGAGGAAATAAATGACTGACCCAACACAAGTACTCACCCATGAGGAATTATAACTAGAACCCGATCTATCTTATTGCGAATATCCCATCATGATTTTTGATACGAGAGAACAAGTACTGAAAAACCGGATGACTCGTCTGGTAAAAGTTTTGTGGAGAAACCATAATATGGAAGAGGCAATGTGGGAACCCAAAGAACTTATGATGAAGAACCACCCGAGTCTTTTCATGCGGTAGTATTCTTGAAATTTCGAGGATGAAATTATTTGAAGGAGGGTAGAATGTAACACCCAAAGCTTCTACAATGTTCTTCTCTTCGAATAATGTGATAGCATGTGTTGTACGCAACATCGAGTTCTTACACACCACAACCAATCAAACTAGTCGTTATGAATAGTAATACCCACTTTTTGAAATTTATAAATTTAATTTTTCAAAATGGACTTCATTTTTGGATTCGGAATATCAAAATTAGCATAGGGTGAAATTTTGGAGTTTTTCTGAAAAACTTCATTTTTTGATGAATAGTGAAACCACTAAGTGGTTGTTAAAAAACTGAATTTTTCATAAAACGTAATTTTACCGCCTATGTGAGTGGAATTTCAAAAATCCAAGAGACATGTTTAATATCAAGGTGTAAAATGTGGTTCAATGAGATGAACATAATTTTTGGTGAATAGTAACTTTTTACTTTTATTTACCACAGTTAAAAGTAAATAGGGTAATTAAGAGTAAAAATGATATTAATATTACCCTAACACATGTCCTAATTCAATTGGAAAAGTGTATCTGGACCAAAAACAACCTTAGGAATAAAATATTATCATTTAGGTCCACTTGGATTAGATTAGGACATTTATTATTATTTAATTCAAAGAAGAGTTAAAAGAGTTAAAATCAAACTTTATTTACTAAACCATTTTCAATATATGGTTATACATAAGATAAATTTGATTGTAAATATTCATTATAAATATAAATATATTTCCTAAATAATGGTATTTTATTTATAATTTTTATACATTAAATAATTTAATTTATTTATGACACAATGGTGATGCAGTAATTACCTAATTAATGAAATATTAAAATAATTGATAATATAAATATCAAAATAAATGTAATTTGATACTTTTAATGATTTCCAATAATATTCTAGGTTAATAAGACATATTATGATTTATTATATAAATTTGTTTCGAAGTAATAATGGTGTTATGAATTTATCAAAAACAAAATACCTAATAGTGTCAAAATTGACATAAAAGAGTTTTTAAAACAAATATTATATTATTAATTTATATTCAATTCTTAAAAATATAAGGCTCTGTGAAGAGACTTATATCATGATAGGTGTATCATTAATGTACCACTTGGGGGTCTCTTGGAGGTATATTGTAAGTTAATTAAATATATAATATAAAAATACAAAGTGACATGGTAAGTGTCAAACTAATTAACTAAGAGTTAAAACTAAAAGATAAGGTTAATATAATGACCCTAACCTGTCTAAATTCTATTTGTCGAGTGGTTTTAGACCCATCCCCACATTAACCTTTAAATGATCTACTTTTGAGCAATTATAAACCGAATATAAATTTATTATAAAATAATATTTCTATCTTTTCCAAAGATGCCCCTCACCCCTCTTATAAAAGGGCACTCACCCTTCTCACTAATTCACACATTCAAAGCCTTTTGGCTCAGCCAAACCCTGACCAAATACTCTCTCAACTTCCCTCAATTCAACATAGTGGCCTTATTTTGATCATAAAGCCAACCTATAGAGCCCTTTTGATCAAATCAAAAGGAGGAACCCAAAGAAGAGGTAATGTTTTCACCACCCTCTTTCAAGTTTCTTTCTTCATCAACTTCTTCTTTCTTTGTTATTACCATTATAAAATAATAACTCCAGTATCTTATATATACTATTATTTTATTATAAATATGGTATAACCATATTCAGTATTCTATCCATCTTTTGAATGACATGTCACCATACGTGCGTATGTACGGCTTACCGTCTCCACATCGTGGTGTAATTCTTATTCAATAAATAATTATTTGGATTGGTATAATAATGATGTTTAATTCATGTAAATAATAAATATAACATGATAATAATTCTTTATATATGATATACCATCCAATTATATATTATTTTAATATCCAATGAATGATATTGTTGCCCGTGCGTACGTACAGACTACCGTCTCCATGAACGCGATGAGATTCATTCTCCATTATATCCATTCAAATATAATTATCATTTTATGATTTAAAAATAATTTTTAAGGACTTGATATCATTATGGATATGAATAAGATACAACCTATCCATGAAAAACATGGCTTACATAACAAAACATATAAAGGAGAACGAGTAAGTTAACACCCAAAAACAACGATAATACTAAGATATTATTAACAAAGCAATGTTAAAAGATCATATATGATATCATATTATTGTATATGATTCTTGTATAATTTAATAACAATAATTTCACCATTATATAGGAGGTTAAACTACCCCCAACCAAGGAAAATTACAATGTAAGGGTTTATTTAACAATCTCTTCATTATCCGAGGTTGTTTATATGTAATTATCTACTCGGACATCTTTATCATCCACATCCATGTTTCTTAAAAAATGTATTTCAAATAATTCTTACTATTTCAGAGAGTATGGGTTAAAGTAATTTATACCCTTTTTATCTTTTTATAAGATGTTTATAAAGGAATATTTCTGCCGTTTTCCAAACAAGGTCCTTTTTAACCTTTTCTACAGAATTAAGGTAAGAATGTATTTTTAAACTTATACAGCGGGTGTGACTATTTTCCACTATTATAAAATCATCGAAGCTTCCCTTACAAGCTTATAAGAAAATTTTCAAAGTAAATGTTTTATTTTATAATTATGTGACATTCAAATGATTTCAAAAAAAGAGTTATTTTTCTCAAATAGTTTTTATTTCATCTATGTCAACATCCATTGATGGATTTTAAGATTATTTGAAGTTGATTTATTGTGATACAAAACTTCCATATTGTATTGAAGGTTTTTTGATATGTTTGACTGTAGATGTGCTATTTTTATACCATTCATGGTTTACGGAGAAAGTATTGACATTTCGTATTCTAGTTTTAATACGAATATTTATGTTATGTTTAAACCTGTTCATATGAGGAATCCATTGGACTTAATAAGTGACGGGTGGATCCCACTATAGCTCCTCGATGCATCGGTAGGTCTCATGAGACAAACTAGTGTCTTGGAACAAGGCCTTGACAAAATCATTTTTGTAGTCTTGGAACGAGGCCTTGGCTACGTGGTTATGATAGTCTGGCATTATGAATTCCATCATTATGAAAGTGGTTATTGATATTGCATGTGATTATTAGACTAGTATAATATCCATGTGAATAAGTATATGGAATTATTTTATTTTATTTCTGCCATATTATGCTAAATTTCAAGTTTAAAAAGATTTTTTTTTAGTTATACATTGCCTTAAATGTTTATGCTTATTTATGAAAGTTTGTACTATATTGTTATCCTTACTAGGCATTTGAGCTCACCCCTTTTCTATGTTTTATTTTTCCCAGGATGTGAAGAAGTAATTTATGAATGACCTGCAGGGATTGTATAAGGGGATAAGAGTGTGGACTATGGAGACTATATTGTTGTTGTTTTCATTTTATGATGTAATTTAAACTTTATTAATGTATTTAGTTATTCCAAGTATACTAAACTAATCGGTCTTTGGAGACTTGATCTTTCTTTTGATCATGCCAATGTTATGTAATAATGCACCAAATCTGGGTAACTGGGGTCGGGGCACTACCCAAAATCCTTGTAAGCGATATAAAAAGAAGGAAAGAACAAATTAGTCCATGAATACTTGTAACATATGAAAACATTTTCAAAAGACATACTTATCACCTGTATATATATACTTACATTATGAAACATGAAATTTACACAATACATAAGAATATAAGTAGAACCATAAAGGTATATTGGGTCATTAGTAACATAATCTTGTAACCCTCTCGACTACCTTAGAATTTGTAACCCTCGCGGCTACCTTAAAATTTGTGTAACCATCGTAGTTACACTTGGAGTTACCATACGACTGACCTCCAACTTACACATACCCAATGTATTAGAGGAAGATATAGGTACCAACCTTAATCATAAACAATTCCCAAAAACCATAACATAATCATAAAACATGAATAATAGCATAAAAACATTTCTTTTGAATTTTGTAAAACCGAATTTTAAAAGAGAATTTTAAAGGAAAAAACCCTTACATAAATCATATAATTGAAGAGAAAACTAATAGAGTGGATATAATATGTATATAAAATATAATTAAACAAAATTTAACATGATATAAACAAAAAACATCACACAAAAAATTATAATACCTTATAAATAATGAAGTAGGATGTTAACCCAAAGAATGGAAATCAGGTAAAGAATTCCCTTACCTCGGGTTTGTCTTACTTATAACTCATTGAAAAAATCAAGTATAATAGTTAAAATAGTGTTATAAATATATTAACAAATCATATAAATCATTATAATATCTTATATGATAATTTCATTACATCATTTCACCCATTAGTTGTTAGTAATTTGTTCCTTGCACTATTTTGGGTGAGTTCTTTACATGATTTTCATGATCGGTTAATGATGGATTGTTCTTGTCGATTGGAAGTGAAACTCTTGAATTGGAATGGAAAGGTATTTACATATTTAAAGTAGCATAATTTATATCATTTATCATTTTGTTTTTTATATGAGGATTATTCATAAGTAAAAACATAAATGATGTTCATTTAGATCATTTTAGTGGTTCTTTGATAATAACAACCTCATTTTGTCTTATAAATTAAAACCATGAGTAAAATAGAATTCCTAAACAACAGATGAGACATAAAACATATATTATAACCCAGTTCAACCATAAAATTTTTTCATGACCATCATTGAAATAATTATTGTAAATTGAAATCACATCGTCCACGATGTCAGTAATTCGGCACATCACAGACAATGTTTTTATTCCATGATTAAGTGGGAGAGGAGAAGAATAATGATGATGAATTTTCCATGAACATGAGAAAAGCCAGAATATACATTATTTATAGATATTTCATGCCTCATGGGTAAGAGAATATGAGGAAATAATAAGAAAATAATGGAACTCAAAATAAAGGAATAATAGAGAAATCCCTTACAAAAATTCAACAGCCTAACGGCTCTGAAACATGGTTTTAGAAAATATTAAAAAGAGAGGGGACAAGTTAACCCATAAAAAAATGAATAATAATACATAATATATCAATAATAATAATGAAATAAAAACATGTCATGGAAGCATGAATGTTATACCACATAAAAGAGAACTTGAATGGAAAAAGAAATAAATTGAGAATTTTCTTACCTAGTAGAGTAACTCCTAGAACATGAAGGTTGGGACCTTGGGGGATTTAGGAAACCTTGAGAGGAATAATAGGGAGGTAATGAGGCTAGAGCTTAATTTATGAGTAATTTTTAATGAATTTAATGAAGGAATGGTTTGGTATTTATAGCGAAAGTGAGGGAATTTTTTAATAACTTCCAAGGGACACCTCATTAGTGGTATTTGCAAAACCATGGGTTTTCCCATGGTATAAACCACTTGGTCCACCTCATAACTTATTTTATTTTAAAAAAATTTACCAGATATATTACATCATTATTACATCATTTATGATGTTATTAATACAACAAAACTCAAATCGATATTTTTTTACAATTCACTAAAAAATCAACTTTTTCAAAAAAAATACCAAAAATTTACACTTATTATTTTTCAACGTGTAGAATTAAAAAATGAACTCCATTTTTTAGAAATAAGTTTCTAAATATTTAATATTTAAAATTTAAATAAAATCATACTTAATTCAAAAATTTACTATTTAAATTCTATAACTTCTTTTAAATCTCATTAAAAAATTAACCAAAAAGTAATTATCTTAAAGCCTTAAGAAACTAAAATAATATCACAATTTACTATTTATTAGGGCCATATTAATATTCATATCACTATTCATAAGGGTGTGTTACTATTCACTAAAATAACAAGTTGGTTTCATTAGACTCCAAATGACTTAATGAACAAAATTATAGATGACCATTTTTTTAAAATTTAAAGCATAGAAGTAGTAAAATTATATTTAAATTCTAGTTATAATTATGTACTTAAAACAAAGTTTCATGCATTAAATTTATTTTTACCACACCTTGGGGGGTTACATTATCCCTACCATCTATAAATTGCATCATCGAAATTTTATTTACTTATTAAACAACTAAGGGTATTTTTCCCTTATAGAATTTTCAGACCCCCAGGTTCCTTATTCAACCATGTGGTTTATCCAAAAAACTTTTACCTGGTGGATTACCGTATTCCAAAATACCTGTTCCCTTCGATCAGGAATCTGAACTGGTTTCTCTTTATAAGAAAGTTTCTCTTCTAGTTGAACTGCTTCTGGGCTCAAGAGATGTGATGAATCTTACATATACTTTCTCAACATTGAAACATGAAAACATTGTGTACATGAGACAAACTTGGAGGCAGAGAAACTTGAAATGAAACTAGTCTAACTTTTTCCAAGATTTCAAAAGGGCCGATGAATCATGGACTCAGCTTTCCATTCTTACCATAATGCATCACACTTTTCCAAGGAGAGATTTTAAAGAAAACATGGTCACCTACCTCGAAATAGAAGTCTTTGCTTATGTTATTTGCATAATGTTTTCTTCCTGCTCTGAGGAGTACTCATGTGCTGCTAGATCATCATCATGTTCTCAGCCACTTATTATACTAATTATGGCCCCATAAACTTTCTTTCACTAACTTTATCACAAAATTCTGGAGTCCGACATCGATTCCCACAAAAAGCCTCAAAAGGTTCCATCTAAATACTAGAATGAAAACTGTTATTATAAAAAAAAATCAACTAAATAAATATGTTAATACCAACATCCCTAATATTACATTGAACATGCTCGAAGCATATCCTCCAAATTCTGAATCATTTTCCCTGATGGCCCATCTAATTAAGGATGAAAATCTGTACAGAAATTTAATTCTTTGCCTAATTAATTCTAAAGTCCCTTTCAAAAGTTAGAAGTGAACCTGTGATCTCGGTCTGATAAAATGGAAAGAGGAACTCCATGTATCCTAAAAATCTCATTAAGGTACAATTGACAAACCTGATCTGAAGAAATTGTATCTCGAATAGAAATTAAATTTACATATTTTGTCAACCAATCAACAATAACCAAAATCACATTGTTACAATGAGAAGTCTTTGATAGTCCCACCACAAAGTCTATGGATACATTCTCCTATTTCCACTCTAGCACTGGGAAAGGCTGAAGCATCCCCTTTGGTAACTGCAGCTCTACTCTAACCTATTGACATGTCAAACATTTCATAGTAAAATCAGCAATATCTCTTTTCATTCCATCCCACCCACAATAATCTTGAAGGTATCTGTACATATTAGTACTACCAGGATGAACTTAAAATGGAGAACTATGAGCTTCACACAACAAGTCTTTCTTCAACTGGGAATCACAAGGCACACACAATATTTTACCAAACCTTAAAACACAATCTTTATCAAGGTTAAATTCTAGAAACTTACCCACTTTAACTAATTCTATATTTTTTATACCTCATGGTCTTCCTTATGTGCTTTCTAAATTCTGCCTGATAACGATTACTGCACTAAAAATTGAGACAAAACAGAGGTATTTCTTGCACCAACAACTTCTCTGCCAAAATTCATGAAATAATTAATCAAGGGATCATGTTCTAGATGTAACATGCTTAATGATTAATTATTATTTCGACTCAAGGAATCTACAACTTTTTTTTCTTTTCAAGGATGGAAATTGATCATGCAATCAAAACCCTTTATTTGTCCAAGCCATCTTCTCAAACTCATGTTTAATTCCTTCTATGTGAATATTTACTTTAGACTTTTATGGTTAGTATATATTTGACACTTGGATCTGTATAAAAGATACCTCCAAATTTTCTAAGCAAAAAACCACAGCTACCAATTCCAAATCATGTGTGGGATAATTTAACTATTGAGGTTTAATTTGTCTTGAAGCATAATCAATTACCTGATCATTCTGCATCAAAACACAACCAAGCCCCTTCAAAGAAGCATCATTACAGTTGAAAAACTCACCATTTTGGGAAAGAAATGCTGAAATAGGCTCATTCACCAATCTCTTCTTCAGTTCATGGAAAAAAGGATCACATTCTTCTATCGAAACAAATTTATCCCCTTTTCATGTTAACTTAGTTATCGGGCTAGATAACCATAAAAAGTTCTTAACAAAACATTGGTAATATTATACCAATCAAAGAAAACAATGAATCTCTGTAACATTTGTAGGTCTTAGACATTCATCAATTACTTTTGTTTTGGTAGGATCAAATTTTTTTCAATCCTTATTTATAATGTGCCCATGAAAAAAAATATTTTACAACCCAAAATCAGACCTGCAGAATTTTCCATAAAATTTCACTTATTTTAAAGTTTTTAGAATAAACCTTAGATGTTTTTCATACTCCTATTTATTTTTATAAAATACCAGAATGTCATCAATAAAAAAACCACAAACATATCCAAGATCTCATGAAATATTTTATTCATAAAATTCATGGATACATCAGGTGAATTATTTAACCCAAATGGAAAAACCGAAAATTTATAATTCCCATATCTAGTATGAAAGGCTATTTTCAGGATGTCGTTCTCTTTCACCTTTAGCTGATGGTATCCTGATCTCATGTCAATTTGGGAAAAGTACTGAGCTCCCTAAAGTTGATCAAATAATTCATTGATGTGCGGCAAATGATGTTTGTTTTTAATAGTGAATCTATTCGAAGTTCTATAATCAATTCAAAGTCTCTAGGAACCATATTTATTTTTAAAGAACAAAATAGGATCTCCCCATAGTGATGTGCTAGGATGAATGAAGCCTTTATAAAAAAAATCCTACAACCAAATTTTCAATTTAAGAAGTTCTCTTTGAGCCATATGATAAAGGGGTTTTTAAATTGGCTTTTAATTAAGAACTAATTCAATTGTGAATTCGACTTCTCGATCAGGTATGACACCAGATAACTCACCATAAAAACATCAAGGTATTCATTTACCACTAGAAAATAATTAATATGAATAGTTTCCTTGTTTTTAACAATATGAGTATGATAACATTCATTTCTATATTTTAATGGTTTTTTAGCTTCCTATTTTGTTATCAATTGTGTGGGTTATTTATTGTATAAAAATTAAAATTATTTCTGAAAAAAAAAATTTAGCTCTACAGTCAACCTTTTCATGATAAAAATAAATCCAATCCATTACTAGAATAACATCAATCTCAACTAAGGGTAAAACAAAATGGTTTGTAGGTAATGTCTTTCCACAGACCACAATAGAAAGATCCTTATAATTCCTCTTTTCTATAATATTCCCCCTGGTGTTTTAACAACAAGTTTTGGTCTCATTTGATGAGGTGATATTTCCAATTTACCTAAAAATTTCCCAGAGATGAAGGAATGTGTAGACCTCCAGTCAAAAAATAGTTTAGAAAAAACCAAATGAACAAGAAAAGTACCTCGTACAACTTCATTGAATGGCCCAACATTTACTAATGTAGTTTCAAAGGATCTCACTACACCTTTCTTCTTATAGTCTTTCTTCTTTTCATCATTTAGATCTCTCTTTGGGTATGAATTTTCATAGGGACCCATCTCACCACCTTTAAAACACATTACATTTTACTTATCAGGATTAGTCTTTGAATCATTTTCATTAAAATCTCAGGCCATATGTCCAAACATACCACATTTAAAACACTTCCATGTTTTTCTAAGACATTCCCCAAGGTGCTTCTTGCCACACTTTTCACAAACTGGAAACTAGATTTCCTTACCATAATATTTATTTTGTTGATTCTTACCCATTTCTTTCCATCTGGACCTATTCTTATCCTTGTTTACGAAATGCACATGATCATCATCAAACTACATCTCTACCCTCTCAGCACACCAGACAAGTTTCTCATAACTTTTGAATTCACAGGAGGCCAACACCCTTCGATACCTTGGCTTCAATCCTGAGTAAAAGTGGTTGATTTTGCTATCAAGATCTAGAATAGTATTTAGATCATACTCACCAGTCGGGTGAATTTGTCTTCATACAAAACCACTGAATTTTTCTCTTTTGCTTCAATTCAAGGAATTACTTCTCTATCTTATGTTTCACCACCTTAGGAAAATATTTTTCAAGGAAAATACTTTTAAATTCATCCAACTCAAAGGAATCAATATTATTTCTATACCTGATATTACTTACCATTGACCACACCACTGACCAGCTTCACCTTCAAAACGATAAATGGAAAGACATTCCTTTTGATTATCTGAACAACCCATTACATCAGATATCTTTTCAATGGATTTAATCCATCCTTTAGCTACTAGTGGGTCAGAAGATCAATGGAAAGCAGGAGGGTGTTGTCTCATAAAATCTTCAAGTATTATCATGTTCCATTGTGGTACCTCTAGTTGATCTCTGGAATGGATTCCACCACCATTTATTGCTTGTGTTATCTGATCCATAATTGTCACAAACTGTTTGGTTCTAATCCCTACCATTCTGGGCTATAGATTTAGAAGGATGTCATTTTGTCGGTGCCTCATCTCTTCAGCTTCCCTTTTTATTCTGCGGAAAACTATTCTGAAAAAACATATCTTAGATTAATCAACATTTTAATCTATAAATTCTATAACAATTCAAATTAATCATAGAGT
This sequence comes from Viscum album, assembly GCA_963277665.1. Classification (NCBI taxonomy): domain Eukaryota; kingdom Viridiplantae; phylum Streptophyta; class Magnoliopsida; order Santalales; family Viscaceae; genus Viscum; species Viscum album. Next base: position 747,842,087 of record OY728132.1, on the reverse strand, counting down.
AAAAATTGCTTATGGTATTCTTTTAACATCATCATAACCTCTAAATTTATCTAAACCATCCTCTGATAACAACTATAAGGACCCAACCTTATTACATTACATAATCCTGATTTTAGTCAATAAAATGCTTCTTTTTACATTGAGGATATTTTCAAGTTTAGAGCTTTAGATAATTTTGACATAATACATTCCAAACCTTACACATTATTACAAAGTGGATACCATAAAAAAAATTTCAATTTTTTTTCAAAATATAAATCATTAAATCATAAAAAATTATTTCTTTTCCAATTCATCAAAAATTTAACATGGATTCATTTATTGTCCTAAAAATCCTTATAACCTGTAAAAAATATTTAAAAATTTGGGATGAGCAGAAAATCTTAGTGAGGGATAAAAAAATAAGGAAAGAACACATTAGTCCATGAATACTTATAACGTAAGAAAACATTTTTAAAAGACATACTTATCACCTGTATATATATACATACATTGTGAAATATGATATTTACACATTAATAAGAACATAAGTAGAACCATAATGTTATCTTGGGGCATTACTTGCATAATTTTGTAACCATCTCGGCTACCTTATAATTTGTAACCCTCACGATACCTTAAAATTTGTGTAACCATCACAGTTACACTTGGAGTAACCATATGACCAACCTCCAAATTACACATACCCGATGAATTTTATAGAGATATAGGTACCAAAATTCATCATAAAAAATTCCCAATAACCATAACATAATCATACAACAAGAATAATAGCATAAAAACATTACTTTTGGATTTTGTAAAACAAAATTTCAAAAGAGGATTTAAAAAGAAAAACCCTTTACATAAATAATATAACTGAAGAGAAACTTAATAGAGTGGATGGAATAAGTATATAAAATGAAATTAATCATAATTTAACATAATTTAAATAAAACCCATTACAAAAACAATTCTAATAGCACATAAATAATGAAGTAGTATGTTAACCCAAAGAATGGAAATCGGGTTAAGAATTCCCTTACCTCGGGTTTGTCTTACTCACAACACAGTTAAAACTTCTATATAATAGTTAAAAAAGTTCTATTAATATATTAAATACTCATATCCATATTTTTAATACCTTATATGATAATTTCATTACATAATTTCACCCATTAGTTGTTAGTATTTTTTTCCTTGCACTGTTTTGGGTGAGTTCTTTTAATGATTTTCATGATCGGTTAATGATGGATTGTTCTTGTCGATTGGAAGTGAAAATCCAGAATTGTAATGGAAAGGTATTTACATATTTTAAGTACCATAATTTATATCATTTATCATTTTTATGTTTGATATAAATATTATTCATAAGTTAAAATATTAAGGATGTTCGTTTAGATCATTTTAGTGCTTCTTTGATAATAATGACCTCATTTTGTCTTATAAATGAAAACCACGAGTACATAAGAATTACAAAACCACCGATGAGACATAGACCATATATTATGACCTTTTTCAACCATAAAAATGGATTCATGACTAGACTTGAAAGAATGAATGTAAATTTAAATCATATCTTCCATGATGTTGGTAATTCGACCCATCACACAAATTTTTTTTATTCCTTGAATAAGTGGGAGAGGAGAAGAATAATGATGATAAATTTTCCATAAACATGATAACATACAGAATATAAATGATATATATACCTTCAATTACTCTTTTTTAAGATGATATGAGGAAAGAATATGAAAAGAAAGGAACTCAAAATAAAATAATAACTGAGATACCCCTTACAAAAATTCAGCAGCCTAATGGCCATGCAACATGGTTTTAGAAAATATTAAAAAGAGAGGGGAAAATGGTAACTCATACAGAAATAAATCATAATAAAGAATATATAAATAATAATAAGTAAATAAGAACATGGTATGAAAACGTTAATGTTATACAATATCAAAGATAAATTGAATGGAGAAAGAAAAAAATTGATAATTTCATTACCTTGTAGAGTAACTCATCAAACATGATGGTTGGGACCTGGGGGGATTGAGGAAACCATAGGAGGACTAATAGAGAGGTAAGGAATCCAAATATTCATTTATGATAAATTTGGAATGAAGTTAATGAAGGAATGGGTTGGTATTTATAGCAAAATTGAGGGAATATTATAATATTTTCCAAGGGATTCCTGATTAGGGTATTTACGAAACCATGGGATTTCCCATGGTATTTGCCCATGGCATACACCACTTGGAAAACCTCATAAATTATTTTACTGTACACAAGTATACTTGATTTATTACATCATTATTACATCATTAATGATGTCATTAACATACCGAAACTCCAAACTGTATTTTTTTACCATTCGCTGAAAAATCAACTATTTCAGAAAAATGAAAAAAATTTACCATTACCATTTTTCGACGTGTAGATTTCAAAAATGAACATCATTTTTTAAAAATAAATTTCTAAATATTATTAATTTAATTTGTAAATAAAATCATACTTAATTCAAAAATCAATAATTTAAATTCTATAACTGCTTTTAAATCACATTGAAAAATTAACCAAAATGTAATTATCTTAAATACTTAAGAAAATAAAATAATAACAAAATTTACTATTTATTGGGGTCATATTACTATTCATATTACTATTCATAAGGGAATTTTACTATTCACCAAAAAACATGTTGGTTTCATTTGACTCCAAATGACATACTGAACACAATTATAGATAACAATTTTTTTAAAATTCAAAACATAGAAGTAGTAAAATTATATTTAAAGGCTAGTTATAATTATCTAGTTAAATAAAAGTTTCATGCATTAAATTTATTTTTAAAAGACCTTGGGGTTTTACACAATCCCCATTTTTCTATAATATAAAACAATTAAAATGAAACATGATTACTTTTGATAACAAATCTTCATGACTTTAAAAATCATTTTTTTGTTCCTATACATCCTTAAATCCTATGACAAAAATTTGAAAACATGGGATGAGTAGCAAATGATAAATAAATTATATAAAGTGAAGGAAACTATAGTTTTAGTTAAAAACATAAAAATTCATTAAATGTTTACCTTTTTCACAATATTCTTTGGTTGAGTAATATAATTCATATCCAAATGGAAAAAATTATAACTCAAAGGGAAAATTTTAAAGACCCATAAAAAGAAATAGAAAACCCTTATAGGAATATTAGAGTAACATATTCACAACCCATGTTCACTCTTGTCTAAAATAACTATAGACTAGTTAAATTCATAGGAGAAACATTACTGGTTTACTCTCCCCTTCTTACCTTTGAAGATAAGCAACATTAACTAATGCATTGAAGAGATATATCAGGCTCACCCACTACATAATTAGTATTGGGACCACCTTAAATATAAGATATATTGGGATCTACCATCATATTATACAATTATTCAGTTCCATATCATGAATAAAACATTTTTAATATTTCTTCTTTTCAGCATAAATCTCTTTAAATAACATTTGAACATATGTGTAAGATCATTTCTGGATATTGAAATATCCTTTCTCAAAAAACCTTTTTTGAAAACCATAATACACACAAGGGAAGAAAGGTTTTCATTTTAACAAAACATGTAATTTTATAAATGAGGCTAAATATTTTTTGTGGTGGTGGGAAAATCATTGAGACCATATACGTTAAAATAGAATATTCTATTGGTCTTTTGTAATGAAATTCAAAATGATTTTTATAAAATACGTAAAAAAGTTCATTTTAATAAACCATTGAAAAAAGGATACATAATATTTCATGTATAATTAATTTATTTCCATTTAAATACATCCAAAAAATAATTTTATAAATATGTATGTGGATGAAAAATATTTATAAAATAAAACTGTTAAAACGAGGTTTTCTGGTAATATAACCCTTCCCCCGAGTATAATTTTTCATGTATATGCTTTATCTTCATATATAATAAACACATTTTAATTATTTAATTTATTAGTAATTGTTTTTATGTTTATTATTCCATTTAATTCACTTATTTCCATGTTATACTTGATTACTTAATTGATTAAGTTTGCGTCAAATATTTTGAGGATGTTTGACTTATGTGTCCAAAATGGTTTCGATAAGTTGGCTATGGTAAAATGAATCATGATTACATAATTTCTATAATATTAAAAATAATATAATTATATTTTTTATACATTAATTATACTTTTATAAATAACTATATACGGTGGTTTTGAAAAATGAATTATGTTTTATCCTAGAGTTGGTAGTCGGTACATTCACATGAGAAGAATTTCTATTATTCAAAGAAACATGAGGGAAGGAAGGTAAGTATTATTTAACTTTATTAAATGATTAATATATAACAAATAACATATAATTTATTTAATACCACTTATATATACCATCCATTTGAGGCAGTTATGAAAAATAAAATACATTATCTCATGAGGCGGTAGTCTGCACATACGCATGGGCAATGGTTTTACTTTTCATTGGATGTTAAAAAATAAGTAGGATATTTTATTTTATATTTTATAATGATATTTATATCATATATATATATATCATATTATTTCATTTTTATCCATCATTATGAGCATCTATAAGAAGTGGTGATAAAAAACAAATTACACTGATTTGCAAGGTGGTAGTCCACCGTACACACAAATGATGTTTTCATTTTCCATTAGATGGATAAGTGAGTATTAAAAGGGTTATAACATATAAATAATAATATTTAAATATATTTTAGATATTTATGTTACTATATCATAGCGTCTAGGAGATTTTAGAAGGAGTTATAAGAAAAAAATAAAATAATGGAGCTCGGTAGTGACTTATACCTTGTCTTCGGGAAACCTCTCTTGGTTTAAACCTTAAGCCTTATAATGTGGGTATTTTTATCAATAATGTACCACTAGAACATGGGGAGGAATTATACGATGATATTTGGGTATTTACTGGTCATGATAAGATGCCATTGAAGTGTGGAAAGGATATGATATGGGGTGTCCTTTTATAATTGATGGAGAGGACACACTTAGATATTTTTCAAAATATTTTAGTATGATTAAGTCATTTTCATAGTAACGTATCCCATAAACAACAAAATTTATAGAATAATGTGATTAGTGTATCAATTTAATCATAAAATGATAATTAAGTTGAAATTTTCTGGCCTTATAACTTGGTTTTAACCTAGGTTAACCTGAATTGCCTTCTACCACGACGACACATTTTTTTACCAAAGTTACTATTTAAAATGACCAAAATGAAATTGAACTAATTAATAAATTTGTAAATTATGATCAAAAATAGGGAATCCAATTTTAAATATTAAATCTCTCTAAATGGTAGAACTTAATTTGATATAAAAATGAAAAATGAAATGAAAGTGGGTTTTAAAAAAATGCAATCATAAGTATAAAAGTGATTTTATACCAAGAATAAGTATAATGTTGATACAAAATATATAAATTGAATTAGTTTAAAAAAACTAATGAAATTTTAAAACCAATCAAAATAAAAATGTGTATTTAGAAATACCATAAAATAAAAAGTAGTTTTCTCTAAAAATTTGTATTTTATGATATTCACCAAAAACCCATTTTTTAAAGAAAATTCTAAAAAAATAACAATATTTTTTTTGATAATATGAATTAAAAAAATATACATTTAATATAATTTTTTATATCTGACTATATGAGTGATTAATGTTGTTTGGAGACAAATGTTAAATTGATCTCGGAAGAAAATGGGATCAATCCTTTGTAATATTTGGGTTTTCAATGTGGTCTAGAATATTTTAGGAATTTTAAGGTTACCTATTTATGAAATGATTTATGTTTATCTTTGGGTGTTATTTTTTAGTATTTAGATATTAATGTATTATTTCTTCATATTAAGGATTATTCATCACGATTATTATTTTAACTTGTGCTAACCAAAACTGTTGTTGAAAGGAGGAATAAATTTTCATTGTTTTATGGATCTTATAGTCGATTCAATGTTTATTTTAGTTCTTCAAGCATGAAAAATTCATCATGATCATTAATATTCACATAGAAGGATGAAATAAAGCATATATAATGGGAAGAAATCAAGAAAGTAAATTTAATCATTTCCTTCCAATACCAATAATAATGGAATTTCTCAAACTCAAGAAAACTAAGGGTAACTCTATCAAGTCTTAAGTGGAAAGTAACACTCATATACCAAGGTATATTTTCAGAAACTTATTTTAAAGTATTTATCTTATAATGCTGCATGCATAATAAGTTTTCTGATCATAATATAAAAAATAATGTTCATGATAAAATCTATATCCAATTTTATTAATATGATATTATATATTCATTTTATAAAAGAAGAAATAAAACTGTGAGTATAAAATCTATATAAAGAGGGGAGAATTTAATACCCCATGATTTTAGTTTATAATTTCCTTTAAAAAACACCATGTTTGATAGCACACACTACATGTAACCCTGAGTTTAAATGAACCATGAAATAATATTATTTAAATATAACTATTATAACCTAGTTGTTGGGTCAGAGAGTGTGAATAAGAATAACCAAATTATAAAATATATGTAGAAAAGATTTATTTAATATAAATAATGAATTTTATAAATAAATTTAATATTTATATAATTTTTTCTACTATGAAAATAATAAGAATAAATTCATTCTGTGTTTTAAAATTACTTTTATTCCAAAATAGTTTTTATTACTTTGTGTGTGTGAATTTCACAATTAATTATTGTTACTTTTATAAATAGTTTTTGAAAAAATAAATTATCATTTTTTAAATAATCATGTAAATATTATCTTATGTTTATTTTTTTATTTTTCTAAAAATATTTATAATTCATTGAATAGTGAAAAATACCATTTCTTTGTAAAACTGCAATTTATTTTCATTAAATAATTTAATTTAAAAGTATCAATATGTTTTGTATTTGGTTTTAAATTAACAAAAGATAAATTTTATTAAACATAATAAATGTAATTATATAGTAATAAATATTATATTTTATTTTTTATGTGTTTTTTTATTCTTAAAACACAATTTTCAAAAAACAGTTTTTCATTGTATTCTATGCATTTATATTAAAAGAATTTTATTCCAATTATAGAAATTTAATCCTTCAAAATGGATTAAATATTTAAAATAATTAGTTTTAAATTTGTTAAATATTCCAATTTATTTTTGAGTCATAATGGATAGTTACAATAGTAAAAGATTATCACCACGACAATGGGTAAAACATGTTTAGTTAGGTTAAAACTATATAATAAAGTCTCAAAATATAAAAATAAATTGTATTTGTTTATTTTTATAAGAGAAAATTTTCTATATGTATCTTAAATTCAAATATGTAATTTTGGGGCCATTTACCTTAAATAATGACATCTATATTATTTTAATTTACGAAAATTACAAAATGTTACTCTAATTATTTTAATATGAATAATATATTTTAATTGGTATAAAAAGAAGTTATGATCAGTTATAAATTGTTATTTATAAAATTAATAAATTATTTTTAATTATTATTGATGAGAAAATTACATTAAATTCCTAAGCAATATTGATAGAGTGTTTGTGTTAGCAGTAAAAAAATCAAGGTTGATGGTTTAAAAATAATAAAAATAATATGTTTTATATGAATCATATTATTACATGAATTTAATAGGTTTTTATATATTAATATTAATGTTAAATGTTTTTATATTCTAATTAATTTTTTTCTTGAGGTCATTGAAGTCAGATTAAATTAATAGTCCCAAAATGAATTTAATGATATTTTATGATAAAAATTATTTTATTAAATATTTTAAAAATAAAAAATATTAAAATTAGAAAATTGGGATGTAAAATGGTCTAAAATATCATACATGGACCATTTTTGAGCCAGTTTACACCTTAGAAGTAAATTTATGACCCTTAAAAGCTAAAAAATGTGTTACCATGGTTAAGGTTAAAAAGGGGTAACAAGGGGGTTAAACCAAAATTTAAGGATTAAAATAAACATAAACATGCCTAAGTTTTATTAATTGAAGTTATTTTGACCTTATAATGACCTAAATTATAAATCATATCCATTTTGTTCCACTTGACATGATTATGATATGTAATATATTTAAAAAATTTAAGTAATTCCAAGTGTGTATTTTCCCTTATAAAAGGGCACCTTATATTCCAATTTATTCACAAAGATTGAAAATTATATATTAGAAAATACATAACAAAAAACATTACAATATTCATTAAATTCATTATTGAGATTATTTTATTCTCCTAATATGATCCTCAGAAGGCTTAAGGTGTAAGCCAAAGGAGGTTTCTCAAAGAATAGGTAATCACCTTTATTGACACTTTTGAAGATAATTTCTTAATATACTTCCTATAAATATGTTTAAACAATCCTAAAATAGAACTAAAATATCATAAATATATTGATATTATATTATGTTTATTGTAAAACCATTTTACATGTCCTTTCCATCTTATGGAAAATGAAAATATAACTCGTGCGTACGTATGACCTACTATCTCCACATAACTATGTTATAATTTTTTAATCACCAATTTACTTAGATGGTTATTAATATGTAAAAAATGAATAAATATAATATTTTTGAAAAAATTATGATTCTTTAAATATAATATATCATTTACCTTTATACCCTTCCACTTGTTAAAAAATAATATTGTTGCTCATGCTTTCGTGTGGATTACTACTTCACAATGCGATGTGATTCATTTTTTATGTCTATATTTCATGGATTATTTTAAATATTTATAAAATTATTAAATAAATAAATAAATATATATATATATTATATTATATTTATATCATTATTAACATTATATAACCATTACCAATATTTAAGGACAATAATTTATGAATTCAAACATACACGAAAAATGAAGCAGTTAACACTTGGAATTTTGATGATGATGAAAGATTGTTAATGAATGAGTGATAAGGTATTATAATAAAACCATGTATGGTATTATAAGTATTAATATGATTCTAGTATATAATGATAATAAATTTAAATTTAATATATATTCGGTTAAAATCACTTTTGAAGAAACTCAGATATAAGGTAAAGAGTTTCTTAACTTAGTTTCTTTTCATTGGGTTATACTACCTCTACATTGTCTATATTATGAAAATATTATTTTTTTAATGACCTAGGATTATTTTATGTTGTATATACACTTTTATTATATTGATATAATTTTTTGACACATAATCACTTCATTTATTAATTCTCACATTAATGATACGATCTTTATAAAGGTTTCTCATCATAGTTTTGTTTTCCCAAGACATATGCCATATTCCCCACATTTTACCTTTATGTGGTATATATACAACCCCTTTAATATTTTATATCATTAATATATTTATATTCATGGTATTTAATGTTTCATTTGAAGTTATTTCTTTCACAAGGGGTTACGATTCAAAAGTCACCAAAGTGGTAAGTGTTTATTTTTCAATCTCTTCCTTATTCTAGGGTTTTTATTTTTAAGTTATTATTTGGGTAATTATATGATATTTATATATTAAAACAATTTTATTTTATTATACTATGGTTATCTATGAAAATTATAATTTTTCCATTCATTTTATTCTCTCTAAGTACTCAAAATTATAAATTAATTCTTTTAAGAAAAAATGAAATTGTTTTTTATTCATCCTAGAATATTTTTCTTCCATATCTATATCTTATTTAGAAATTTTCCAGAATGTTTTTAATATACTCTAATGGTTGATGAAATTAATTTTCCCCATTTTTTAATTTTTATAAAAACATTAAAAGTAATATTCTTATCATTTTCTAAATGAGGCACATTTTACTAAATCTTTAAATGGAATCTTTGTTTTAATGCTTAATACATGAATGAATTTTACCATTGTTATAGCAATTATTTACATTTAAGATTACTTTACATGTTTCCATATTTCTTTTAAAATAATATTTTTCCAAATATTTTATAATTTTTTTTAAATAAGTTATTTTAAAATGAAAATTTAATTTTCCCAAGAAATGTTTGAATGATCTTATAAATGTTTTTTCACACATGTCAACACCCTTTTATAGATATTATGATTTATTGAGGATATAAGCTAATGATATAATCGACCATATTAATCTATATTACTTATGATCATATTTATCTATTTTTTTACTAGGAAAATATTAACATTTACTATACCAGTTTTTCAATAAGAATGTTTATGTTGATTGTGTATTGAATTTGTATTATTTTTTTCATATGATAAATGCATTAGACTTAGTATATGATAGGCAGTGCTTTTTATAGCTCCTTGATTCATCAGTAAGTCTCATAAGACAAACTATATTAGGTATTTGGTGTATTTAATACCTATATATGTATGGTATCTTGGTATGAATCCTTCGTATTAAGATTATGATGTCTAGGATATGTATTCTATCATTATGAAACTAGTTATTGGTATCCATGTAATTATTTATGGTGTTATGTCATACATAGATATGTTCTCCTTTTATGATATTATTTATGTGGAATATTTGAATATTTTTTATCTTTACCATATTATCCATGATTTATTTATTCTATAATATATTCTGTTTTACGATTTACCTTACTAAGCATCTAAGCCACCGTATATTATATTTTTCATTCCCTAGGATACAAAGACAAGATATATGAATGATACTAGGGATATACTATAAGAAATAATAATGTTCTTATTATAATTTTAAGTTGTTTTTCATGTTTTCAAATTTAATGTGAGAATCATGTATGAATCTATTTTCCCAAGACTACTAAACTCTTTGATCCTTTAAAATGTTATCTATTTTATTTTGTGCCAATATAGTAAGATAACCACTAGCTCTGAGTTACTAGAGTCAGGGTGTTACAAATGTTATATTGAGTCTTTTTCTATATGAAAAATAAGATATTTATGTAATGGTTGTATAATGTATCATGATTTTATAGTAAATGAAATATCTAATTATAATTAATTCATATGTATTGTAATATACATTATATGAACACTGAAATGATAATATCCCCTTAAATAATGAATTTCACGTGTCCCTAGTTGATGATTATCAAAGATTATTATGGGTTGTGATGGTATGTTTATATTAGCATGAGTAGTGGAATCATAGGACAATAAGTATAGAATTATTATTTGTACTGACACACAAAGGTATATACCAATGAATTTCATAAAATGATCAATATACTTATGGGTGCATACTTATTATCAATATTTTTTTATTTAAGGATGGAGAGATATTTTGGATTACAACCTATATACATTAATAAATTTCTTACACAATACTTTAGTACTATATAATCAAGGGGTGTTTGGGTGTGTCGCTTATCATGTCATCAGTTGGGGGTTAACTATGTCTGGATTTTTCCAATCATATTATGAGAAAATACAAATGGACCTTCAGTGAATTATACTGAGGGAATTCAAGTTCACGCATAGTCCAATCAAATATTATGTGTTTATATACTTTTATGAGTGACATGTGATGTGATCATATGATAAATGAATGAAAAGTAATGTATTCATCAACTAGGTTGGTCATTTTCGAAGAATCTTGAAAGTTTGAGATGACTTATACTATATTGAAATGGTTCAGTGTCTGGTGGTCATTAAGTATAACGATCATGCTCTATATTTCATTTTTAAACACGATTTATTACATAAAATTTCACATAATACAAATAAAAATATTTGGAGGTTTAGTTTTTTGGGAAATTAGGTACATTACATAAAAATATAAAACATAAAAAGAAATATCTTTATTGAAAACATCTTTAACATGACCAAAATGTTCTTTCATACTTAACACTCTCTGGGATAACTTGAGGACATATATAAAAAAGGGGTGAGATATAAAGCCTAGTATGGGAATAAAAATTGAATAACATGAGGATAATAATACATATTATACAAGGACCATAAATAGGGAATAAATGAACATGAATAATGAGGAATGATATAGCATGATAATCATAACCAGGAAAATATGGAAACAACTTAAAACACTACATCATAAAAAGGTCAAGGATAAAACCACCAAGACACCATAGTGGAAAAAGTACCATAAAGGAATCTGGAAAATACTATTTACCAACATTATGTAGCATTATTCTAACCATTACCCAATGCATTGGATCGCTATCAGGTGCACACTTCATAATCATTTCATTCTCAGGTTTAAGTGTGCCCCATAGATCATATAACATGGTTTCATTGAAAATAATAATTTATTCCATGATCAAAAAATGTGGAATACATACATGTAATTAACCAATTAATAATTATATGTTCATGAATGTTAATACCCTTGATAGAGAAATGGATATGGTATTTACTATACAATGATTTCAGTATATAAAATTATAGTGCAGTTTCGATAGCATAATGACATCATATAGAAATTCATAAAATGGGTTGATAAGAGGGAAAGTGGTATCTCATAATTTAGAAATGAAATGGAAAGTAAAAGAGAAATTTAAGAATATATTCCAACATAGACAAAAAGAATTTATAATACATAACATAAAAGTAATCCTTGATAAAAGATGAGGGTGGAAGATTCCTTACAAAATTTCGGAATAGTAATGGGTGTAATTAAGGGTTAATAAGAGGGATAAATGTGAGTGGATGGGATCCAATAATATAGACATAAAATGGTATGTAAGGGGGATATTTATGAATGTATCCGAACTTAAGAAAAAATATATCAAAATACATATCACAAATGTAATACTTGATAAAAAGAGGAGAGAGATAATCCCTTACTTGGATGTGTGACCCCAAGTTCTTAGGATAGGATTCTCGGGAGATTAAGGTCACCTTTTGAGGACTATAGGAAGTATAGGTAAGAGTTTGGAAGATCATGAAAGAGTTTGAGTGAATTTAAATGGGATATTGGGTGGGTTTATATATGAAAGGAGGGAGATTTCTTTATTATTTTGGGTTTGGACACGACATAATAAAATACACAAAACCACAAACCATCCGATGGTTTTTCCAATGGATTCTTATAAAGGGGAATTGGATACATTATTTTATAAGTCCAATAGATGAATATAATAAAATATTTTCTTTTATTATCTGGAGGTGAGTCACACATTCCAAGAAATGATTTTAAAATATAAAAATATTTTATAAGTCTTGGAGGATTCACTAAGTCTCTATAAATAAAATAAAATAAAATTAAAATCACATTTTTTAAAGGAAAAACATGTATTTCTCCTTTTATGTGTTTTATAGTATTTATTACATCACTATTCTAATACTATAATGTCATAAAAATAGTGTATATTTATACGGTATTTAATTTTTAAGAAAAAATTTGAATGTCTCAGAAAATTATGAAAAATTCACCATTAGATAATTTTGACATCCTTATTCCAAAAATTATATTCATTTTTCAGAATTATTTTTGAATATGGGAATTTTAACTTTTAAAATAAAAACTAATATTTATTGAAAATGATGGGTCTTTGTTAATAACAGTTTTTGAAAACTAATAAAAATTACATTTGTCATTATAAAAAACTATATGATCATTTACATAAAAAAAGTAATAAAATAATAAAATTTTATTAAAATTTTATTTATTTCAAAAATCCATTAATTAATCAAAATGTATTTCTTAATTGAATTTGAATATTAACCCAAAATACTATTTGGTCTTTAAAAATAATTTACACTGTAACAATAATTGGAAGAAAATATATTCAATATTATATAAAAAATAATGTACATATTCCTAATTCTAGGGTCTTGATACATACCCCTTTATTACTGTAGCATACACCCTAAGAGTAAGGTGTATGATGCTGGGTCTTTCATGGGGCCATTCAATGAACATGGTTTGGGTCGTGATCATAATGAGTTTTAACTTCTACTATAAATTATTTTACTCATGCATAATTTTTTGGATCTCAGATAAGGAGTTGTATAAGGAAAATCCCATAAATGATATCTCTCTTAGAAGCTCTGATAGATGTGATTCAAATGGTAGGATCTTACTGGTTGAGGCCATCACTTCCTCTATCTGTGCCCAAATGATTTATTAAAACCCTATATTTATACTAGTCATGTGATCACTTTTAAATGACTATATTATCAATGGTAAGGATACATAACTCTTATTTAAATACAATTGGATATTATAAAACAAAATAATCACATGTGTTTTCTTTATCTATAAGATATTTAATTAAATCAAAAGGGAAATTTTATTAATAAAAGTTAGGGTTGTTACAATATTCCCCCTTTAAAAATTTCACACTCAAAATTTATTTTTCCCACACAAAAATAGATATTGGTATCTAGGAATCATGAACTCCTCAGGTTCTCATATTTCTTCTTTAAACTTGTGGTGTCTCCACAATACATTGACGAGGGGAAATGTCTTATTTTGTAGAACTTTTTCTCTACGATATAATATCTTTAACTTATACTCTTCATAGGAAAGATCATTACCTAATAGTAACAAATCTATATTTAGTACATGTGAGGGTTTAGGTATTTATTTTCATAATAGGGATACATATAATACATCATGTACTTGAGATAGGTTTGGTGGGAGTGATAGTTGATAAGAAGCTACTTTGATGAAATCTAGGATCTCAAAAGGGATGATGTACCTTGGACTATGATTTACATTCTTCTCAAATCTCATCAATATCTTTAATAGAAATATGTAGAGAAATAACATGTTTCCAACAATAAACTCTAAGTCCCATCGACAATTGTGATCATATATCGTTTTTCAACTATAAGCAGCTATGATATGATAATGGATGGTCTTAACCTTCTCCACCATTTATTCAACCGTTTTAAGAAATATAAGTTTTCATTCCATAACTTCATCCAAACATACCGGTATTCTACACCTTTTCCCATAAAGGTCTTTATAGGGTTCCATTTGGATGCTTGAGTGGAAACTGTTGTTCTAAGAGAACTCCACAAAATGAAGATATTGGTCCCATCAGCCTTTGAAGTTCATTGAGAAATCTCTCAACATGTCCTCAAGTGTTTGGACAGTCCAATCAGATTGGACATAATTTTGAGGGTGATAATACGTAGTGAAGTTCATCTCAATGTTTAAAGCATGGTTGAGACTTTTCCAAAAATTAAAGGTAAATCTTTGATCTCTATTGGAAACAGTCAATTTTTTTACTCCATGTAGCCTTACCACTTCTCTAATGTATATCCATGCAATTTGATCCAGTGATAAATCCTATTGGAGTAGGATGAAGTGTTTTTTATTTGTAATATGATCCATAATAACCTAGATAGAAATGTTTCCCTTGGATGTCTTTGGATGTTCAGTGAAAATGTATATGGTGATGTTTTCCAATTTTCATGTTTGTATGGGTAATGGTTTCATCATCCCATCAGACATCTAAATATAATCCTCCACTTTCTATAATACAATGCATTTTTATGTATACTTAGTGATTTCCTTCTTCATGTTATCCTACTAATAGTTCTTTCAAAGATCTTGATACATCTTTGGGTCCTAGGTGAATGGAGAAAGTCAACTTTGTGCATCATCCAAAAGTTCATTCTTTAACTTAGGATTTGATAAAACATATAGTCTTGACCCAAATATCACAATTATAACTTAAATAACATTTAACTCCGAGGATTTCCCTTATCTGATAGTTTCCACTTTCTTCTGAATTCCCACATCATCTTTTTGAGCATCCTTTAATCTTCCCAAAAGAGATGGTTGAGAAAAAAATTGTTAGATGATTGATGATGTACCTTTCTATATGAATCCCATGTCTATATTATTCAAATATAAGAATATAATATCCTTTTAAATTATCATCAATGATAGAACTGCTGGGTCTTTTCTACTTGTGATGATGTTCCCCAGAATGAGACTTATTTTAACCAGAACTCTCACTTACTGTACTTTTCATAGAGATTATCCTATTTCAATATCTTTAGCAAAATTATTAGATTCTCTTCATGACACTCCTTGGTTTTGTAGAATATTATAATATCATCTATAAATACAACAAAAAATTTGTCGAGGTATTCTCTAATGACTCTATTCATTAAGTACATGAAGATTTTTGGGGAATTTGTGAGTCCGAATGTCATAACTATGAACTCGTAATACCTATATATTGTACGAAAAGTAGTCTTGATGATATAATATTTATTCACCCTTACATGGTAATATCATGAACATAGATCCACTTTGGAGAATTATTTTCCTCCATGTAGTTGATAAAAAAAGTATACAATTTGTGGAAAAGGATACTTGTTCTTTGTTGTGATTTTTTGAACTCATGATAATCATTGAAAATGTGCATTGACCCATCCTTCTTTATAACTACGAGGACTGGTGAACCCCATGGTGAAGCACTTAGGCCTATGAACCCTTTATCCAGATTCTTCTATAGTTGTTTATTTATCTCCTAATGTTCCAAAACTACCATACTATATAGAGTCTTGGATATTGGAAATTCCCCAGGTATAAGTTCAATCGAAAATTCAACCTCCCTACTTTGAAAAAGTCCATGAAACTCCTTAATAATCACATCAGTGAATTCCATCACAACATGCATGTCTCGGAGGTTGGTTTGTTCCATAGAATCAATAATTTGAGATAGATACGCTTGCTCTGAGGGAAATAATATCCATTATTTAGATGATGATTCTAAATAAGACTACTCCTCCTTCTTTCAATTGTATAGAAGTAGGGGTTGATTATCAATTTGGAGAGTTATTTCCCTCTCATGAAAATTTATGTTGTCTCTATATAGGGAAATCCAATCAATTCCCATAAATACATAAAATTCTAGAAAATAAAGTATGAAAAGGTTATCTAGGAAGTTAAATATAAAAATTATGATAGGGGAGGAGTTATATACATGGGATGCAATAATTTCCCAATTTTCCATTTTCACCAATATATCTAATTCAATGATTTGTGTTGGTTTTTGAATAGTTCTACTAAACTTTTTTGATATAATGGAATGCATTAAACCACGATCAAAAAGTATGTTCTCTATTCTTGAATTAATATCTATCCTACCTAGCACTACTTCATTGTCAGGATCAACCTTTGTGGTGGTGATGGAAATATCTCACCCTTGCATTCTTGGAGATTGTTGGATTCCTCAAAAAACCGTTGTCTTAGTGCATTGGTTTGAAAAGTGCCCATATTCCTTAAAATTGGAGCACTAAACAATGTTTTGAGGGTTGACTGGAGCATTACTTTACTATGTCCCATTGGTGGATTTATCCTCTCATCAATCATTAGACATGTTCCCTTATCTTCAACACCTAAAGAATTTCCTTGTTCACCTTAAGCAATTTGGGGGGGGGGGTGCTTCTTTCCTCACCTTTGATAAGTGGGGTGTTAGGATTTCTTAGTATCAGAGGATTTATCCATCAGGCCACTAAAAATAAAATCCAATTTCTATTTCTTATCCCCATGACACACCTAAGATCCATTGACCTCCATCTCAACTTTGAGGACACATCAGACCATTTCCTCGAATATATCAATGTCACAGATTGCCAAGGATTTTCATAGACTAGGATTTATCCCACCAAAGAAGCGGTCAACCTTGAATTCAAAGATAATGAAATAAATGATGGTGTATCACAAAATTCTTGTGAAGATTTCCTAATAGGCCCCAATAGATTTGTTGTAATTTTTCATGATTACAAGGAAATATACTTCCATCTTAAGAAGGATGGTGTAGGGAAAATACTTATCAAATTTTTTTTTATAGAATTCCTTCTACTCTATTTCTTAAATATTTTCCTTAGGATTCATATTCTTGATCAATTTCCACCACTAATTTTCTTCAACCTCCATATGATAAACAACTAGAATAACCTTCTATTATTTGAA
Organism: Viscum album; assembly: GCA_963277665.1. Classification (NCBI taxonomy): domain Eukaryota; kingdom Viridiplantae; phylum Streptophyta; class Magnoliopsida; order Santalales; family Viscaceae; genus Viscum; species Viscum album. Next base: position 747,824,155 of record OY728132.1, on the reverse strand, counting down.
ACATTAAAGTATGGAGAAGATATTTTCAATGTAATTGATCCATTGCTATGTGATTAAGGGATTAGATGATTCATTAAAAGGGGAGGCCTTTGTTGTATGAAGATCTTGACTATGAGATTCTCTCTCTTGGGGGGGGGAATCCTTCTAGTTTAGGTTTCTATTCATAACTTGATTTAATTGAGAGAGAATCCTGAAAAATCTTGTGATTCCAACTCCCATCTGTTTTGATATCTCATTAGAGAAATCCACACACAATCCTTTGCATCAGTTGTTACCATGATTCCTCCCATTTCCATCCATTGGATATAATAAAGAGAAAAATTAGGGATGATTATATTAAATAGTTAAACACATAAATGGGGAATCCAATGACATTAAAGGGATAAATTACATTTATCTTCTTAACTTATGAGTTTCTACGCTTCAGTCTATGTCATCCATGATCTAATTGCTAACACATATGCTTATAGGAATTTTTATTCCATTGTTAATGGAGGTAATGAGCATATGAATTTACCAAATAATATCCCTGAGAGTGTAAAACTAGGTGCATAGTAAGGATTGTTTCCATGTTCCAGGTTACCCCAAGACAGGCCTGAAACACCTTGTCGGAGTTGTTACTCCTTGGTACATCTGTTTTAGAACCACATCCAACTGTAGTATCTATATTGGAATACAATTTATTGAAAAACCACTATCACTATACTAACCAAAATTTAGGGATATTTTCTTACACATAGTATTGTTCCCAAGGATTTTTACTATGGTTTTTAAATCCTAATCCCAAAAATAATTAAACCTATTCTCTGATACCAAATATAAGGACCCTGCTCTTTATTTAATTTTTAAACATGATTTATTACATAAAATTTCACTTAAAAAACTCATAATATTGATATTTCTAGTGTCTTATAGAAATTAGGTACATTATAAACAACTTTAAATATGAAAACCAATATATTTATTGAAAACTTCTTTAACATGACCAAAACGTTCCCTCGTACTTAACACTGCATGGGATAACCTGAGGACATACATAAGAAAGGGGTGAGATATAAAGACTAGTAAGGGAATAAACATGTCATAACATGAGGATAATAATACATGTTAGAAAAGTCACATCAATGAGGTGTAAAATAACATGAATAATAAGGCATGATATAACATGATAATCATAACATGGAAAATGCGGTGACAACTTAAAACACTGCATCCTAAATATATCAAGGATAAATCTTCCAAGACCCCATGGTAGACAAAGTACCATAAATAAATCAGGTAAATACCCTATCCTAATATTATGTATCATGATTCTAACCATTACTGAATGCTTTAAAGTGCTATCAGGACCCACCCTTCATAAACATTTCATTCTTATGTTTATGTGTGCCACATAGATAATATTAAATGGTTTCATTCACATCATAATTTATTCCATTGTATAATATTGTTGAATAAATACATGTAATCCCCCAATAAATAAGTATATGTTCATGAAGTTCAATACCCTTGATAGAAAAATGGGTATGCTATTTAATACATTATGATTTCGGCATGGAAAACTGTGGTTGAATTTCGGCAGCATAACGACTTCATATAGAAATTCATAAAATGGGTTGATGAGAGAGAAAGGGGTATCTCACCATTTATAAATTAAATTGAAATTATTATGTATATTTAAGAATATATCCCAAAATAGGTATAAGGAATTTAGAAGACATAACATAAAAGGAATGCTTGATAAAAGAGGAGGGTGGAAGATTCCTTACAAAATTTCAGCATAGTAATGGGTGCACTCAAGGGTTAATAAGAGGGATAAATGAGAGTTAAAGGGATAAACTAATTTAAACCTAAAATTTATATTAAAGGGGACAGGTAAGAATGTATCCTGAATTATGAAAATTTAAATAAAAAGGAATATCAGAAATGAAATGCTTGATAAAAAGAGGATAAAAATACTCCCATACTTAGATGTGTGACATTAAAGGCTTATGAGATGATTATTGGGAGCTTGGGGTGCCTTGGGAGGACTAAAGAAGTATATTTAATAGTGTGTAAGAGATTTAAGGCGTTTTAGTGAAGATAAGTGGGTTATTGTGTGGGTTTATATAAGAAAGGAGGGGTATTTTTATTATATTGGTTTTGGACACTACATAATAAAATATTCAGGACCATAAAACAAACCCTGGTTTCGTAAAAAGGGGTGTGGAATAAATTATTTTATAAGGACAAGGGACAAAGATAATAAATATTTCCATTTATTATGTGAAAGTGAGTCACACTTTCAATAAAATGATTTTAAAATTTTAAAATATTTTATAAGTCTTGGAGTATTCACTAAAAAAATATAAAATAAATAAAATAAATTTAAAATCACATTATTTTAAAGTAAAAACATATATTTTGATGATTATACCTTTTATAGTAATTATTACTTCACTATTTAGCTATTATGATGTCATAAAGTGTACCGTATATTTATACGGTATTTAATTTTTACAAAAACATTGATTTTCTCAGAAAATTATGAAGAATTTACCACTGGATAATTTAAAAATCATGATTCTAAAAGTGATATTCATTTTATCAAAATAATTTTATAAATATGTAAATTTCCACTTTTAAAATAAAAACTGATATTTGTTGAAAATGATGGGCTTCTTTCAAAAATAGTTTTTGATCCCTAATAAAAATTACATTTGAATTCATAAAAAATTAAATAATAATTTATATTTTTAAAAAAGTAATTTAATAATAATAATTTATTATAATATTATTTATTTCAAAAATTTAGTAAGTCATCAAAATAGATTTCTTAATTGAATTTAAATATTAACCAGAAATACTATTTGTTCTTTAAAAATAATTTATGAAGAAAAAATAATAAGAAGAAAATATATTCAATATTATATAGAAAATAATGTACATATTAATAATTATAGGGTCTTCATACATATCCTTTTATTACACATGTACATTCCCTAAGATTAAGGTGTGAGATGTTGGGGATTTCATTGAGTCGTTTGGTGAACTTGGTTTGGGCTGTGATATTGATAAGCTTAAACATATCTCGTAAATGGTTTCACTCATGCTTAAGTTGTTAGATCTCATATTAGTATTGGTTAAGGGAAATTCCTAGAAATTTTATATTTCTTGGATGCTTTGATATATGTGGTTCATAGGGTATGATCCTACTGGTTAAGGCCTTCACTTCCTGTGTCTATGCCAAAAAGGATTTAATAAAACCCTATATTTATACTAGGCATGTGATCACTGTTCAAGGAAAATATTATCAATGATATATAAAATTAACATTAATTTAAATTCAATTGGATACAATAAAACCATATAATTTCATGTGTTTTCTATATCTATAAGACATTTAATTAAATCAAAAAGGGGAATTTTATTCATAAAAGTTCGTGTCATTACATTAAATTTCATGGGTAAATGGGTTATATGGGTATACATATTATGTGTATAATAAATCTTTTATTGTAAATGTTCATATTAAGATATGAATATGTTTTATGGAGATTATTCTAGAATTCTAAGTATCTTGAGTACCAGTTATGCTTTCTTACATGACGCTCTTTTCATACATCTATGAAATAATGATATCACATTTTTTATAAATTCTACTAAGTCTCACATGGTAACATATTTAGGCCTTTAAGAGAGGATTAAGTTTTAAACAATGTGTTCATTCCAAAATATAGAGATTTTGATAAACTATATCTAAAAGAGACTTGGATAGACTCACAAAAAGTTTTAAAGTTATGCTTAAAGTCCTTATGCGATTTTAGTGAAAGTGGAAAATTATTGGAAAGGAACTAAAACAGAATATCATATTTGGTGATATTCTATGTATATTAAATAGCTACATGCATATGATAAATATAATGTCCTATGATATGATTGTATCGTAATGAGGCACTACATGCTTCATAATGCCAATATTGTATCATATGATTGGTATGCTATAAAATTTTCCTAGGATGTTCATGCATACATATAATCATCTAATCCTCATAACTTCATTGATTATGAATTAACAATAATGATCCATTTATGTATTTTTAATACTATATGCAAAGTGTTCAATGAATGGAAGCATCAATGGGTAGTAACACCATGATATGGGAACCATGCCCTAACTCTCTTTGTTAAATGAATAGAGTATATAAAATGGATATGATCCTTATGTTGGTGTATAATGGATACTCAAAAACCAAATCCAAAACTCTCAAAATCTTTTACTGCCTAAACTATAAGGTCTTAGACAATAATATCCCTTCCTTTTTGATTTTTGAGAATTAGAGGTGTCTTGAGAAGGTTCTAAAGTGTTTTGAAGGGAAAATGGTGAGTTAAGTTGAAAAATTATATTGAAAAAGGATACCAAACCATAGAGGAATGAACTTCACTATAGGGTTTGTGGTTGTGGAATAGAAGGATAAGCTATGGAGTAGGGTCCCATGAGGAGGAATTTAGAGCTACTGCCCTTGGGGGTAGTTACTTCGTAGAGGTTGGTTGTGATGTAGGTCCTTCCATGGTAGTCGTGACGATGAATCATGGAGAGGATTCCTATGGTACAAGGGCCCCAGGTAGAATCTGATCAATTTTTCCAATTTCATCACCCTTGTAGTGTGGATATAGGCTAAAATGTATTCTTCTTTTAGGATTGTAGGGTTTTGTGGTGTGGTGGTTTAGGATTTGTCATATTCCCTCCCCAGGTAAATAGGAACTATTCTAGATCATTTTCATGGTTATTAGATGTTCCTTTAACCTATGGGGTTATGGCATAGTGTCCTTACTTATGTCATTTTGTGCCTTATGTTTGGCAGATATATGGCATGGTCTGAGGGGTTGTTCCTTGTATTTTAAAATTCAGTATTCCTATAAATTATCCTAAGGCCTTTCAAACCCACTTTTCATCCACTCCGTACTCTTTAACCCTAAGAACCCAAGGTCGGTTTTTGATGTTCTTTGAATCCCCTATAGTAAGGAATCAATCCCAAGATTATTGAGATCAATCCATGGTGATCTGAGGTGAGTTCTGAAACTTTTCTGGCAATTTATCCTCTGTTCAATCTTATTATCCTCCTACTATTCTTTCCATGCTATTTAGTTTGGTCTTTATCATTATACTAGATTTTAATTCTTTTTCTTGATGTGTTCATGGAATAATGACCTCAGGAGATCATAGTTTCCTCATAGTAGAGGTGATTGGATATCCACATTTTTATTCTGTTTCCCATTGAATAATAAATAAATCTTTTAGGTAGGGGATTAATTTATTCTCCTTTATTTTACATGAAAACATGAAGTTACAATGATTTTGATTCTTTGGGTTTAGGTGGAATTAACAATAATAATGGATAAACTATATAATGAAAATATTTGGTTTATGTATAGTGATCATTTGTGTTCTTCCACCATGATAATAGTTTGACTCTTGATTTACTAGATAGTGTCTTATCTATATTATTTTATTTAGCATGTTTGTTATGCCTTGTTTAGTATGTTGTTATGATTTGGGTTATCATGTGTTAAAATGATTAAATTGTGGAAGAACATAAAGATAGTAATTTTTTGATTAGATAAAGAACATCAATATGCATGTTTAATGAGCCTGTTACTCTTGTAATTTGATGGTAATCAAATTTATTAGTAGTGAATGTTTAATTAAAGTTTTTCATCCATGTGATAATAGATTTGGATAAATAACCTAAGATTTAATTCTTATTTTGGATAATAATAAAATTAATTTTTAACGGGTTTTGTCTTTCTCCTAATTTGTTGAAAAATGAAATGATTCTAGGGAGATTGTTTTAAAAATTTAATAGCTTGTGAAGGATGATTCCTTAGGTTACCCATAGCTATAACCTATAATACTATAATAAGTTAATTTAAGATGGAATATAATTGGTTGTTTTATAAATATAATTATTTGCGGATTAGATTTCTTATTTGCTTATAAAGGTTTAATGCCTTGTGTTTAGGGATGAGTGAGCCTGTTTGCATATAAATGTTAAATGCCTTATTTTAGAGACAAGATTCCATGTTGACCTTGTTGGTTTTTTTCATCCTCTGTGATTCTCAAGATATGATAATTACTATGTGATGTGATATGAGACTGGGATGACGAGTGAGATATGTGTGGGGAGGCCTGAGGTAGTGGCAGTAGTTTAAGCTTGTGATAGCAAGATGAATGGTGATGTACATGATGGTATTAGGAATGGAACTGAGTTTGATGGAATGAGTTGAAGTTCGTCTTACCCCTTAACGTTCTTAAAGATGAGATGATTTATTGATAATAAATCTATTAAATTCCAACTGGTCAATTTTCTTGTTTATCTACATTATTTTCCCCACTACATAAAGAAACCGGTTGTGTTTGGTTTCATATCTCTTTAGTGGTATATTAGGATGTTTCCTAGAGTCCCTAGAATTATAGAATGATAAATAATGTTTAATAAATGTTTTAACACATGGGGTTGGTTCTATATGGAATACTAAAAGTATATTAATCTTGAGAAATCATAGACTCAATTTGGATTATGATTGGAGGGCATAAAATTCACTCTGATGGTTAATTAAAAAGAATTAGAATAATTTTGATTAATTTATAATGAATTAATTAAAATAAGGTTAAATTATTAAAAGGTAAAGAAGTAATTTAATATAAGTCTTCTTAAATTATTGTGTGTTTATATGATATCTATTCTCAAGTAGTGGAAACTAGGTGTCCAAGTGACGATAGATGCAGTTGAGACTCAGAATAGGTTATGTCCATAGTTGGTTATGAGTTATATTATATCTTGTATATTTTGTTATTTCATATGATACCAACCCATGTTGGTAGGGTGACTAACACCTAGTGGAATATTGGTGGGTTTTCCCCGACATCCAGGTTAGTGATGGATGGATGTCTAACTTCCCCCTCAGGCCCTGCTCTCTTCTATGGGTAGTATTATATACTGGTTTGCATGGTGGTTAGTTTCCCATATATGTGTGTAGATGGATATAATTTCTTATGGTTATTTCACACACATGTATCTCTAGATGTAGTATCCTAAAGATTATTATATGTATAACATGTATGGGGTGTGGTGGCTCAAGGTACATTACTTGGTGTATGGGACGCGATTTCTTAAGGTATAATAATTAATGTATGTTACATGAAATACAGGTTGTGGTGTCTCTTAGAAAATAATCAGTTACAATATAGAGATGTGGATGGGTTGATGGGATGCAGTGATTTATGTAATGCCTGTTATGATACTTAGCCTAGGTGTCTTCAAGATGAGTTCTTTTAGAGATAGATGGCTCCAAATGTATGACGTTGGGGAAGAGTGGTAAATCATTGGGGAATTTATAACAAGGAACCCTTTTTGTTTTATTACTATAATATATGATATTTTTATGTGATACTTTGTGAGAGATAGCCATGGTGAGGCTGGGAACTTAGTATACATATTTAGGTAATGAGTCAAAATCACATGTTATTCACCAAAATTTTGTATTCTTTATTTATCCTTTGCATGAGAAGATTTTTGGAGGATCCTACTGAGTATACCTATTATGATAACCCTATATATATATAAACTATTTTTAGGTTATCAAGAGTAGGATAGAGATCAGGTTGGATATTTCAAGTTTATGGTTTTGTAGGACCTATTTGGGATTCATGGTCATTGATGAGTTTATATTTTGGGTAATTATAGTTTCCTTTCTAATTGTTTTAGTCTCACATTACATGCATGTACTTAGGATTTTTTTATCTATATGAGAATGTTTTTATTATTGTATCTATTTTATCTCTCTGTTATACATGTTCTATTAGAGGGTAATTCATTCTATTTGTATGTTTATTGAACCCTTGGTGCTTGTCCCAAACACGTGGTCTATTGGAGGTGGGATTTGGGTGGTCACCATATCTGTTCCCTCATTGCCAACCCAGGTGAGGTACTCTTTATTGGTAGGAGGCCATGACATAGTGGTGTAAAAGGTTTAAGTTGAGGGATATAAAGGAGTTTAGAGTTAGAAATAGGTGAATAATACAGAGTTTGTAGGTAAATGTTATCAGTTAAATGTATAAAGAAATGTAAACAAGGGGGGGGGGGGAAACCAGGACATGATTATTTAAGGCCCCTAATGATATGATACACAAACCTTTATGTTTACCAAGACTACTAAATGAAGTGATACTGGTTGTGAGGTAGAGACCTAGGAAAGGATCATGTATCATTATTCTTTTCACCTGTGTTTGAAATGGGTAGTCCTTGGGATAAATCTAAGCCTTAAATAATTCAATAAAGTAAATAATTAATTAATCTTAAATATTCCATATTCTAGGTTTAGGAGTCTCTAACAATTTTCTCATTTTCAGGTATGGATCTAGTTTGATGTCCCTATCAGGTTCAAGCCAAATATGTTTAGTAGGATATGTCAATGGATCTCTATAGAGTATAGGTTGATGATGAAAACACTTGGAGGAGAAAACTTCTAGATTTCTAGTATCAGAGCCTGTTGAATTATGAGGGATCCATTTCAGACTCAATGACATAAGACAGGTTGGAGGAGGTTGAGATATCCTTGATTTTGATCCATGCTCTGAAGGAGTATCAGATTTCATTTGCTACGACGATGATGCGTGGAGCAGTGAGGTAGTGGTGGATCTTATGCCTTACATATTGTGAGAAGTCATGAGTCTTATGGGAGATGTTTAGAGACTAAATTTGAGTAGAGTTTCTTTCTTCGACCTGAAGGTGCCCAATCACCAATAGTTACTTACCCATTTATAGGGGAGATCTAGTGCGTTCGAGTTTGGTTCTATTTCATGACCCTTTTATGATATGATTCAATCCTACTTATAGATGAAGAGTTTAGGGATAGGTATTTTAAGGAGGATCTGTGTCAAAATATACAGTTCCTGGTCATATCATTTATGCTACAAACATATCTCAAGGTACTGGTAAGAGCATAGGTTGTTTAGAGGGTGTTAGCAAGAACTAGATCGTTATGATAGGAGAGTCATCAAGACACCCCATAAAGAATATCTATGGTCAAGGGTTCTTAGTTACCTAGATATAAGATCTTTTAATAAGTTAGGGGTATGTCTCAGCCCTCATTATATCTATTCTCTAGGGGTGATTACTCTTAGGACTATGTAAAGTGATTATATTCATGTTTTCCTTATAAAGGATGAGTTCATTCGTGGTGTGAGTGCTAGAACCTTCTATGAATGAAGCATGCTCTAGGTTTTTCACTTCGGGTTCCTCCTTGATGTATTTTTAACTGAGGTAGTAGTGGTAGGATACTCTATCTTGAGATTAGTATAGAGGAGACAGGATATGTAGGGGATATCCCTAATATGCTCCTCATCCTCAGAGTGTAGAGGAAAACTGTGGAGGTGGTATTCATTAGGGTTAGAGAGGCCTTGGATAAATCCATAGTTAGCTTCATACCATGGTGTTTCAAGTGCCTAATAATCTAGAAATTGTTTTAGGTACCCTTTGTTTGTTTTCAACATTGATGCATGCTTTGTTTGATTCAGAGGCCACACACTCCTTTATATCACCTTCCCTAGTCCATTCTTCAAGACTTGAGGTGAAGATACTTATAGTTCCCTTATCTTTTAATATGCTAGTTGGAGGTTGGGCATATCTATATAAATTATGTAGAGACTTTGAGCTAGTTTTAGGGCATCACCACTCTTGGAGAGACTTACTATGTTTATGAATATATCCCTACGATGTCATCCATAGTATAGAATGGATGTATTCAGTATAGGATATTGTGGATTTCTTCGAGGGGATGGTTGTGTTCAATGATGCTGATAGAGATCCAACATTTTTTTGGAACGAGATGCCCTTGGATGAGATGAAGGTGAGTTATTCCCTTGTCTTCCTTGATGGTCGAGGTGATATTGAGTCTTTTTTGGTTCATCCATCAATGATTACTAGGGTTGTGGAGGAGTACCCTAATGTTTTTCCTAAGGAGGATGTGCTATTTCCCCTCTAATAGAGATCAAATTTGGCATAAATCAATAGTTTAGTGATTATTTATTCTTGATGTATCTATATAGGATAGTTCATTCAGAGTTGTAAGATCTATGATTACATCTCAACGATCTATTACAGTAGGGTTTTTTTCTTTTGATTGCTTCACCTTAGGGTGAAATATTTTTTTTGTGGAAAAGGTAGAAGGTAGTTAGCACTATTTTACTGATTATCATTTCTTGAATCAAGTGATAGTGAAGAACTATTATCCTCTTCTACATATTGATGATTTATTTGATCAGCTAAAAATAGAAATTCAGTTATCTAAGATCGAGTTGTGTTTGGGATATCATCAGATGCAGGTGAAAGGTGAGGATGTTCTGAAGACTAGTTAACGATGTCAATATGGGCATTACAAGTTTTTTGTGATGTTAATCAGTTTGTAGGATACAAAGGCATGTTTATGGGTTTTCTAAACATAGTGTAGAATAGGGAAAATATTGTTCAGGTAATTCATGAAAGGATGAAGGCAACACATGATCATCTGAATTCCTATTATGGTCATAGTAGGATACCTATAATGTTTTATTTAGAAGTTCATGTGTTATTGAAGGTGACACTGATCATGGGAATTGAAGGATTGGTCATGATATAAAGTTTTCTCCTTTTTTTGTTGGGCCTTTCGAGGTGTTATATCATGTTGGATCTATGACATACTGGGTAGAACTTCCCCCATAAATGAGGTAGATACATGATTCCTTCTATATGTTGTGTCTCTATAGTTACCTTTATGATGACTCTCGCATCATAGATTGGGTTGAGATCGATGTTGACAATAATGTGACCTTTAAGGAGTGGCCTATAAATATCCATGACCACAAAAAGAAGGTTTTGTTCAAGCATTATTTTACCTTGGTTTGTGTCTTATGGAAACAAACACTACTAAAAAATCGAGCATTAGCGACCGCCATTGGCGGTCGCTATAGGCCTATAGAGACTGCCCAGCGACCGCCATTGGCAGTCGCTTCAGCTTCGTCACTGTAGGCCAATAGCGACCGCCAATGGCGGTCCCTATAGGTGGCCGAAATTCCGGCCTTAAGTGACCGCATGGCGGTCGCTAGCCTGGGAATTTTTTTTTAAAAAAAATTCTTATTGAAAGAAAGAAAGAAATATATATTTATTAAATAAAAAATATATATACATATTGAAGAAAATATTTATATATATAATATTAAATAAAATATTTTAAATATATATATATATATAATATGTTTTAAATATTTTAATATATATATATATATTAAAGAAATATATATATATAATATTAAATAAAATATTTTTCATTTTTTTAATGAAATGTATGAATTGTGTTTTTTTCTTCACGGTGCAAAATCAGAGATAAACAAGGTAAAAATCCTAAAAAATGGAAAACAATTTCAAACAGCATAAACATCAAGATCGTCATAAAAAATAAATGATAAACGTGCTTCAACCATCCGAGTAGGTCCATCCATTTCAATCTTCTGCTTTAATAAACCTACAATAAGACAAAGAAACAAAAAAAACAAAACAAAGGTAAATTGGACATAATTATTCAGTTGTTATATACATATAATAAAATTAAATCTGACATCAAATAATGGTGGTATAATAATTTAAAAACCCCAATTTAAGAAATGCTATCATTTCAGGTCATTCAGAGCACGTTTGCTCCAAATTCGACCGTCTCATGCCGTTGTTGGTGTTTTATGACACCAGAAATGCGTTTCCGGTCACCTCGGTCAAACAACAACTCCGATTGATGTGAAGTCTGCTTGAACATTTCAAAAATCACTCAACAGCTGTTTTCATACGGTTTCATGGCATTCTGAGGTCGTTCGGGTGGTTTTGACCCCCCAACGCGCCATTTTAGCGCGCGTCGAGCTGCTGAAAACGACCCAATCGGCCGTACCGTGCACACCGCACATCCTATGGGCATGCAGTATCCTCCTACACTTCAAGAATAGTATTAAAAATGTTTTCGTGTGGTTTCAGGTCATTCGGATCACGTTTTCTCTGAATTCGACCATCTCACGCTGTTGTTGGTGTTTTATGACACCGAAAACGCATTTCCAGTCACCACGGTCAAACGATACCTTCGATTGACGTGCTGTCTGCACTAACATTTCAAAATTCACAAAATGGCTATGTTCGTACGGTTTCATGGCATTCTGAGGTCGTTCGGGTGGTTTTAACCCCCCAACGCGCCATTTTAGCGCGTGCCGAGCTGTTGAAAACGACACAATCGGCCGTATCGCATGCACTGCATGTCTGATGGGTGTGTCGTCTCCTCCTACACATCAAGAATAAGATTACTAATGTTTTTGTGTGGTTTTAGGTCATTCGGAGTACTATTGCTCAGAATTCGACCGTCTCACGCTGTTTTTGGTGTTTTATAACACCATAAACGCGTTTCTAGTCACCGCAGTCAAACGACCCCTTCGATTGACGTACCGTTTGCCCAACCATTTTATAAATCAAATGAAAGCTATTGTAGTACGGTTTCATGGCATTCCGAGGTCGTTCGGGTGGTTTTGACCCCCCCAACGTGCCATTTTAGCACGCGCCGAGCTGCTGAAAACGACACAATCGGACGTACCGCGCGCACCGCATGTCCGATAGGCGTGTCGTCTCCTCATACACGTCACGAATAATATTACTAATGTTTTCTTGTGATTTCAAGTCATTCTTAGCACGTTTTCTCTGAATTCGACCGTCTCACGCCGTTTTTGGTGTTTTATGACACATAAAACGCGTTTCTGGTCACCGCGGTCAAACAACACCTCCGATTGACATGTCATCTACCCAACCATTTCACAAATCAGAAAAAGGCTGCTGTTGTACAGTTTCATGGCATTCCGAGGTCGTTTAGGTGGTTTTGACCTCCCAACGAGCCATTTTAGTGCGCGCAGAGCTGCTATAAATGACACAATCGGCCGTACCGCGCGTACTTCATGTCCGATGGGCATGTCGTCTCCTCCTACACATCACAAATAATATTACTAATGTTTTTGTGTGGTTTCAGGTCATTCGGAGAACGTTTTCTTTGAATTCAACCGTCTCACGCCATTTTTGGTGTTTTATGACACCGAAAACACGTTTTTGATCACCGCGGTCAAACGACACCTCTGATTGACGTTACGTCTTCCCAAACATTTCACAAATCACACAACGGCATTTGTCGTATGGTTTCATGGAATTCCAAGGTTGTTCGGGTGGTTTTGACCTCCCAACGCGCCATTTTAGCGCGCGTCGAGCTGCTGAAAACGACACAATCGGCTTTACCATGCGTACCACACGTCCGATGGGAATTCCGTCTCCTCCTAAATGTCAAGAATAATATTCCTAAAGATTTTGGGTGGTTTCAGGTCATTCGGAGCACATTTTCTCCGAATTTGACCGTCTCACGCCGTTTTTGGTGTTTTATGACACTGGAAATGCGATTACAGTCACCGCGGTCAAACAACACCTCCGATTGACTTTCCGTCTATCCGACCATTTCAAAAATCACACAACGGCTGTTGTCATATGGTTTCATGGCATTTCGAGGTCATTCAGGTGGTTTTGACCCCCCAACGCACCATTTTAGCGCGCGTCGAGCTGCTAAAAATGACACAATCGGCCGTACCGCACGCACCGCACGTCCGATGGGATTTCCGTCACCTACTATACATCATGAATAATATTCATAATGTTTTCGTGTGGTTTCAAGTCATTCAGAGGACGTTTTCTCTGAACTTTACTGTCTCACACCGTTTTTGGTGTTTTGTGACACTGGAAACGCGTTTCTAGTCACCACAGTAAAACAACACCTCTTATTGATGTTCTGTCTACCCGACCATTTCAAAAATCACAAAATGGATGTTTTTTGTAAAGTTTCATGGCATTCCGAGGTCGTTCGGGTGGTTTTGACCCCCCAACGCGCCTTTTTAACGCGCGTCGAGCTGCTGAAAACGACACAATCAGCCGTACCGAGTGCACTGCACGTCCGATGGGCATGTCGTCTCCTCCTACACGTCACAAATAATATTTCTAATGTTTTCGTGTGGTTTAAGGTCATTCGGAGCACGTTTTCTCTGAATTAGATCGTCTCACGCCGTTTTTGGTGTTTTATGACACTGAAAACACGTTTTTGATCACCGCGGTCAAAAGACACCTCCGATTGACGTTCCGTCTACACGACCATTTCACAATTCACACAACAGCTATTGTCGCAGGGTTTCATGGCATTCCGAGGTCATTCGGGTGGTTTTGACCCCCCAACGCGCCATTTTAGCATGCACCGAGCTGCTGAAAACGACACAATCAGTCGTACCGCACGCACCGCATGTCCGATGGGTGTTCCGTCTCCTCCTACACATCATGAATAATATTACTAATGTTTTCGTGTGGTTTCAGGTCATTCGGAGCATGTTTGCTCCGAATTCGACCGTCTCACGTCGTTTTTTGGTGTTTTATAACACCAGAAATGCGTTTCCAGTCACCGCGGTCAAACGACACCTCTGATTGACATGTCGTCTGCCCGACCATTTTACAAATCACAAAACAGCTATTTTCGTATGGTTTCGTGGCATTATGAGGTTGTTCGGGTGGTTTTGACCCCCCAACGCGCCATTTTATCGCGCGTCAAGCTGCTGAAAACGACACAATCGGCCGTACCGCGCACACCGCACGTCCGATGGGCATTTAGTCTCCTCCTACATGTCACGAATAATATTACTAAAGTTTTTGTGTGGTTTTAGGTCATTCTGAGCACGTTTTCTCTAAATTCGACCATCTCAAACCGTTTTTGGTGTTTTATGACACCGGAAACACGTTTCCGGTCACCGCGGTCAAACGACACCTCCAATTGACGTGCCGTCTGCCCAAACATTTCAAAAATCACACAACAACTGTTTCTGTATGCTTTCATGGCATTCCGAGGTCGTTCGGATGGTTTTGACCCCCCAACGCACCATTTTAGCACGCACCGAGCTGCTGAAAACGACACAATCGGCCATACCTCGCGCACCGCACGTCCTATGGGCGTGCTGTCTCCTCCTACATTTTATGAGTAGTATTCCTAATGTTTTCGTGTGGTTTTAGGTCATTAGGATAACGTTTGCTCTAAATTCAACCATATCACACCGTTTTTGGTGTTTTATGACACCGGAAATGCGTTTCCGGTCTCCGCGGTCAAACGACACCTTCGATTGATGTTCCGTCTGCATGAACATTTTACAATTCACAAAATGGATATTTTCATACGGTTTCATGGAACTTCAAGGTCGTTCGAGTGGTTTTGACCCCCCAACGCGCCATTGTAGCGCGCGCCGAGCTGCTGAAAACGACACCATCGGCCATACAGCGCGCACCGCATGTCCGATGGGCGTGTTGTCTCCTCCTACACATCACGAAAAATATTCATAATGTTTTCATGTGGTTTCAGGTCATTCAGAGCACTTTTTGTCCAAATTTGACCGTCTCACGCCGTTTTTGGTGTTTTATAACACCAGAAATGCATTTCCGGTCACCGTGGTCAAACGACACCTCCTATTGACGTGTTGTATGCCCGACCATTTCACAAATCACACAACGGATGTCCGGGGTGCGGGGGGGGGGGGGGGCTACCTGGGGTGTGGGGAGGGATGTCTGGGGTGCGGGGGGCTATCCGGGGTGCGGGGAGGGCTGTCTGGAGTGCGGGGGGGGGGGGGGGGGGGCTGTCCGGGGTGCGGGGAGGGCTGTCTGGAGTGTGGGGAGGGCTGTCCGGGTTGCTGGGAGGGGTTGTCTGAGGTGCAGGGAGGGGCTGTCCTAGGTGCGGGGGGCCTGTCCGAGGTGCTGTTTCGGCTGTCCGGAGTGCGGGGAGGGCTGTCTGTGCTGCTGGAGGGCTGTTCGAGGTGGGGGAGGCCTGTCCGGGGTGCAGAGGGGCTGTCCGGGGTGCGGGGAGGGCTGTCCGGGGTACAGGGAGGGCTTTCCGGCATGCGGGGAGGGCTGTCCGGAGTGGGGGGGGGGGGGGGGGCTGTCCGGGGTGCGGGGAGGCTGTCTGGGGTGCGGGGAGGGCTATCCGTGGTGCGGGTGGGCTGTCCGGGGTGTGGGGAGGGCTGTCCGGGGTGCGGGGAGGATGTCCGGGGTGTGGGGGGTCTGTCCGGGGTGTGGGGAGGACTGCTCGGAGTTCGGGGGGCCAATCTGGGGTGCGGGAGGGCTGTTTAGGGTGCGGGGAGCGCTATCCGGAGTGCAGGGAGGGCTATCCGGGGTGCAGGAGGGCTATCTGGGGTGCTGGGAGGGCTCTCTGGAGTATGGGGAGGGATTTCCGGAGTGTGGGGGGGCTGTTCGGGGTGGGGGGGGGGGCATGTCCGGGGTGCGGTGAGGGCTGTCCAGAGTGAGGGGGTGGGCTGTCCAGGGCGCGGGGGGGGGGGGGGGGGGGGGGGGGGGGGTTGTCCGGGGTGCAGGAAGGGCTGTCCGGAGTGCGGGGAGGGCTGTCTGGGGTAGGCCGAGGAGTACAAATAGTGAACTCAACACATTCATCAAAAAAAAGTTTAATGATTTATATTAGGAATAACATGTTTTTTTAAAAAATATTACAGAACATGGAATTCAAAACATTGAAAATTAAATGAACAAAAAATATCAAATCACTAATCAGTTTCATGGTTACTTCTCAATTCGTGCACACAAACATTGCATGATGACAAATCACACATGATACCCCCAAATCACAGAAAAACTCTTTAGAAACCCAACATAAATATCAATAACAACCCCACCATTAAAAGTAGAAACACACCTTGGGAATATGATGCGTCATGCGTGGTCATGACTACTACCTCCATCAGGTGGGTTAGGGGCCTACAACAAAAAAACATTATGAATATTTTCATAACAAAAATAATATAAATTAAATAAATAAATACAGTATAAAACTGCGTTGTCTGATCCCCTGCACTATCACCTAGACGCACATATTACCACAATGCTCTATCCTCAGCGATCAATTGCACATTTACCTCCTCGGAAGCGTGCAGTCATGCCTCGAAATCTGACAACTGTTGTGTCATCTAAGCAATACCAGGACCGACAACCACAGTGCGTGACACTACAGAATGAGGAATCCCTATTCCATAGGTCAAACTATATCCATGCCCGTCCCGACCAATAATGCGATGAAAGATCTCATCCCTTCGCATGGGAAGCTGTCGCTAGTCCTCTGGCAGATGTTCTAATTCAGCTTCAAATTGAGCCTGTGAAATATTTAAATATATATACGTATATTAATATATAGATTTTAGGTAAGTATTGGTAATGAATACAAGAACTTACTATCTATGCTGCAGCCTCTGGATCATTGTGTTCACGAGTCCTCATCCACACCGACATTTTATTAGTTGGTTCACCTTGCTCCCGCAACTGTATATGAATAGAATATAAACACAAAACCGTATTAATTAAAAAAATTAAAAATTGAATAATAAATACCTCATGTCGGATCTGAGACATGTGACAAGTCCTGATCCTGTGAGGTGGTCCCTGCAATGCTCGATTCTCAGAATGGCATGTTGACACCTCCTATATTCAATTCATTCAAATTTCAAACAAATCACACATTCTTGAAAATATATATACCAATATAAATATACAAACCACAACACCCTCAGTAGACCAAAATGCAACTAAATCATGCCACAGCGTCAGAAGGACACCTCTCGGGACTTTTTCCAGAATGTATGGGGCACCCACATTTGGCACCCAGTGGTCCTCTTGACATTGCCTTTATAGTCTTTCCAAATCTTACAACATTTTCTCATACACACTGGCAGAAACTCATTGGTACAAACTTTCAAATTTTTCTATTAAAGAAAAAATTACATATGTTATTGTTGTTTATAAATAGGGAATAAAGTAAAATGGTCTTCTTACCTGATCCTCCCTCCAAAGATGATCTAATGTGTCCCGAGGGATAGAAGCCCAATCACGCGTGCTCAATGGAAATCTATGTGGATCACATATGATATGACCTAGATGACGAATAAATGCAGGGGAATTCCATCCCACATGATGAAATACCTCATCAAATGAGACATCAAAAGTCATGTCGGAATTCCATGATAATATGCCACGACTTGGGCCTTTCCTGCGAGAGGAAGAAGCAGTCTTGTCTGATCCTGTTGAAAACAATTTTATATACAAATTGAAAGATGTTATAAATATATATATATATTTATTAATTACATAAAAAATAGAGACAATGACATTCCAACATACCTCAACCTTGAGACATAGATTCCTTAGATGGATGATGTGGATCTTCTACCTCTTCCACTGACATGCTTGCAGTCATGGAAAACATTAGTAAGGGGACTATCCAAAGTATCCAAATGATAAATTGGATTGTTTTTAAAAAAAAATCAAACCTGTATAGTTGTTAATCAAACAAAAAGGGATTGAATAATTAGTTGTGAATGAATTTAAAAAAATCATAATGTTCACAAAACAGATATACAAATTATGTACAAAACCAATAAATGCATAGCCAAATTTCAAATTGAATTAATAAAAATTCTTGCAGCACATGAACCAAAGGGCAGCCAGAGGGATGCCAGAGGATGAAGGCTAGAGGACGGCCGGAGGGCTGCCGGACGGCTGCCAGAGGGCTTCCAGAGGAGGGTTGTGGGAGGCCCGAGGGTAGAGGGAGGCTGGAGGGCGGAGGGCGGCCGGAGGGCAGGGGGTGGCTGGAAGAGGGAGGGGTGGCGGAGGGCGGCCAGCGGAGGGCGGTTGGCAGAGGGTGGAAGGGAGATGGGGATGGCGGCAAGGGATGGTGCGCGGTGGCGGGGCAGGGCGCGCGGTGACTGGGGATGGCGGCGATGGGGAGGGCGCACGGTGACGGGGAGGGCACGCAGCAATAGGGATGGTCGAAGGGTTCGGGGGGGGGGGGGGGGGGGGGGGGCGCTTCGCGAGAGGAGGGAGGAGAGGGTTCGGGGGGGGGGGGGGGGTGTTGAAGCCGTTTTTTAGGGAAACCTAGCGACCTCCATTGGCGGTCTCTATAGGTAAAGGGGCTCAAAAGCCCATATTTCTAGTAGTGAAACTGATGTGGAGGAGTGTACTTAGGAATACGAGTCACAAATACATGCTTATTACCCTAAGTTTTTTATTATTTATCTCTTCTCCTATAATGTACCTCATTTTTTGGATATTGACCTTTTCCAGTTTAGGAGATGGTTTCCAATTGTTTCTATATTGGTAACCTTTCTCTAGTTTGAGTGGTACGTTCCTCATGAGAGTTTTTAGAAGATGGTTGTTGGTGTTCCATGATTTTTTTACTTTGTTCCACTGAGTGAGGTGGTTGAGCTCCTATGTTGGAGAGATTCCTGAGAGGTATATCATTGGGTGGTTGTTTGGACAACCATTTCTCTATATTTCTCTCTAGGTTTTGTTTTGGATTCTTAAGGATGGGAATGGTTTGATAGGAATCTGATGTAAGTTTTTGGACCCCAGTATCCCTTTTGATGTGTGTTTTGAACATTGGAGGTGTTTGAAGAAGGTTCTAAAGTTTTTGGATGGAAAATGGAGAGTTATGGGAAAAAATAAACTAAATAAAGGATTTTTTTTCTTGGAGGGATACACTACACCATAGGGATGGTGGATATGGAGTGGAAGGATTAGTTGTAGTATAGGGTCCCCTGAGGAGTAATTCGAAGCTACTACCTTTTGGGGGGGTAGATTTTCTATGGAAGTTCGTTGTGGCATATTACTTTCCTTTTTGGTCATGAGGTTTTGGCATGGAGAAGATGATTGTGATGCAAGTTACCTTGGGTGGAATTTGGCCAGTTCTGCCAATTTCAGCACCCATCTGGGGTGGAGCTCATTTTCAATGTAGTCTCATTCTGTAGTTGTGAGGTTCTACAGTGTGGTGGTTTAGGATATTCATTACACCCTACCATAGTATATATAATTTGTACTAGATATGCGCCATTATTCTTGGATGTACATTTGGCTAGGGGGTTGTAGCATGGTTTCCTGCCTTGTGCCATAATGTGCCATGTGTAAGCTAATTATGTAGCATGGTCTGAGGGGATGCATTGTGGTATTATAAAATCTAGTATGCCTATAAATACCCTAGAGTCCCTCAAAAAACTCTTTTATCCCACTCCTTTCTCTTGAAACTTAGGAACCCAAGGGTGTTTTTTTAATTTCTTTGAATCCCCTTTTCATAGGGATTAATACCCAACTTCCCAAGATCAATCCATAGAGAGTTCTTCTCCTTTTATTGAAGTTTATCCTCTATTTGATCTCATTTTACTACCATTATTCTTTCCAATATATGGAATTTTATCTCAATCATTATAATGGAGTTTCCTTGTCATTTTTGCTGTGTTTGTGTAACTGTGACATCGAGAGATCATATTTTGCTTACAGAAGTGGTGATCATATATTTGTATTGTCGTTTGCTTCTATTTGATGATTGATTAATGATTTGAGGTAGGGGATTCATTGATTCTCCTTTATTTTATGTTCAATCATAAAGATAACATGATTTATATTCTTTTTTAATTGGTGGAATTAACTATAATAAAGGATAAATTATATAATTAAATAAATTGGTATATGGTTAGTGATCATTTGTGTTATTCCACTATAATAATGATTTTCCTCTTCATTTAAAAGATAGTGTGTTATATATATTATGTTATATCATGTTTGTTATGATTTTTTTGCATATTGTTATGATTTTGGTTATCATGTGTCAAAATTATGAAATTGGTAAAGAACATAAAGCCTTTAATTTGTTGATTGGATAAAGAACTTCAAGATGCATATTTAATGAAACAATTATTCTTATAATTTAATGGTTATAAAATAGATTATTGGTTAATGATTAATTAATTTTTTTCTTCCACATGCTAATAGAATTTGATAAATATACTAACCTATAATCAGTATTGTGGATAATAATAAAGGAATAGTTAATGAGTTTTTTTTCTTCTCATAGTATTTTAAAACTATAAATGTTGCTAGAGAACATGTTTAAATAATTTAATTGATTTTGATAGCTGATTCCTTATGTTAATAGTAATTTTAACCTATAAAAAATGAATCAGTTAATTTAATATGTAATATAATATTTTTTTGATAAATATACTTTTATGAGGCCAAGAGTTCCTATTTTATTATGAAGGTTGGATGCCTTGTGTTTGAGATTGAGTGATCCTATCTGTATTTAAAGGATAAATTAATTGTTTCTGGGACAAGTTTCTATGTTTACCTTGTTTGTTTTTTTAATTACTATGTTACTTTGGATATGAGTCTTGTTATGAAATGTGATATGATCCTAGGATGACTGATGAGATATAGACGGGTAGGCCTGAGGTTGTGGTAGTAGTTGATGCCGATGATGGTGAGATTCATAGTGATATGCATGATGGTGTTAATAATGAAACTGGGTTTGATAGAATGGGTTGAAGTTATACTTAAGCATTAATGTTCTTAAAGATAAGATGCTTTCTTAAAAATAATGCAATTAAATAATAATTGGTCAAGTTGCTTATTTATCTACATTCCCTTCCCCACTACTTGAGGTAGTTGTTCTTTGTAGCATCTATCTTTTTTGGTAGATTAGGAAGTCTCCAAGAGTACCTGGACTTATTGAGGGATAAATAAGTTTTAATAAATATTTTAAACCCTGGGTTGGTTCTGGATGGAATTATGAAGATATTTAAATCTTGAGAAACCGTGGACTCGGTTTGGATTATTCATGGATAACATGCACTTTACTCTGATGTTTAATGAAATGGAATTGGAATAATGTTGATTAATGGATAATTAATTAATTTAAATAATGTAATACTAATAAAAAGGGAATGAAGTAATTTAATGTATGTATTCTTAAATGATTGTGTTCTTATTGGATATCGATTCCTTGGCAGTGGAAGTTGGGTATCCATGTGACCATAGCTATAGTTGATCCTAGGACTAGGTTATTCTCATAGTGTCATCTTGATATATATTATATCCTATGAAGTTTTTGATTTCATACACTACCCCACCCATGTTGGTAGGTAGACTAACACCCAATTGACTCTTGGTGGGTGTTTTCCCTAACATCTAGGTTTGCGAGGGATGGATGGTAGACTTCCCCCTCTAGTCCCACTCTTTTCTCTTAGTACTATTATGTACTGGTATGAACATTGTTTTGTTACTCATATATGTTTATAGAGGGATGTAACGGATTGTATTTATTTCACATGCATGTATCTGCAGATATATTGTGCTAAGTATTATTATAGGTATCATGTTTATGGGTTGTGATGGCTCGAGGTAAATTACTCAGTGTATGGGTTGTGATAGTTTGAGGTATAATGATCTGTGTATGAAACGTTACATACAGGCTGCGGTGGATCTCAAAAAATACTCTGTTACTATATTAATATGTATATGGTTTGATGTGATTATGTGATACATGAGATGGATGTTATAATACTTATCCCATGTGTCTTTGGGCTAGCTTCTTTTGGACAGAGATGGATTTTGACATACAATGATGGGGTAGAGTGAAAAAACGATAGGGAAGCAGTATTAGGATACCCTTGTTATTTTATTACTAAAATATATAATCTCTTGTAAACAATACATAGTGAGAGATATCCATAATAATGTTGGGAATATAGTATACCTATATAAGTGATGACTTAATTTTACTTGTTGTTCACTGGGCGTTAGTATGATTTCTTTATCCTTTTAATGAGAGGATGTAGGGAGGATCCTACTAAGTATACCTATTGTGATAACCCTACATATATATCTTTTATGTTAGTAATATTAGGTTAGATATCGGGCTAGGTATTTCTAGTTTCTGGTTTTTTAGGAGCTATTTGTGATTTCTAGTCACTGTTGAGTTTATCTTTTGGGTACTTGTAGTTTTATTTCTTGTTATTTTAGTCTTCTGTGATATTACTTGTATGTACTAGGGATTTATTTTATCTATCTAAGAAGTATTTTATTGGCGAATGTATCTTATCTCTCTCTTTCTCATGTTCAATTAGAGGTAAATTCCTCCCATTTATATGTTTATTATACCCTCGATTCTTATCGCTCTCCTATGGACAATTAGAGTTGGGATTTTGGAAATCATCATCTCCCTTACCTCATTATAGACCAATGAGTTGTAATATTTGTAGAGAGAGGGTAGTGACATGAATTTTCATTTACCTTAAAAAGAAGGTGCTATCACCCCTTTAGGAAGTTCATGATCTTCTCACTGCAAATGAGGATCCAAGTCTTGTTTACTACCAATGGATATGAGATTCATTTATTTGTTTAGTGATCTTCATAAAACATTAATTATTATAATTGATACACCCCAAGAATTTATAATATTTTCATTTATAAATAAATTTAACTTTTTTTCTTTCATTATTTTTACACAAAACCATGTTAATCTTATAATACACACAACAATTAGTTGGCTTTCATTACATGCAAGACCTACTTTTACCGAACAACAATATATTAATAAAATATTATTATTTAATATAATATATAACCTAACATTTAAATTAGTGGTTATGGATAGTATTTACCACATTTTAAATTTTATATATTCCATATAATTTTAAAATTCGTCTTATATATTTTCTAGACATAATATAAGAAAATATTTAATTTTTCAAATAAAAAAGTATTTAAAAAAAATCAATTTTACTACCTTGTAATTGAAAACCATTTTTAAATAAAATATTTGAATCTTTTATATATTAAATTTGACAATATAAAATTCTACTTTATAATCAGGACATAAAAATTTAGTTTGGACAATTGTTTGGTATTTTTCTGATAACTTTCAAATTTTAATGAATAATGAAAGATACTACATTTTAATTCTAAATTGATATATTTATAATTTATTTATATAGATATATTGCTATTTTATTTAGTTTTATAGTTTTATTAAATTATTATTTTATTATTTAATTCAGTTTAGGTCATTGAAACCAATTTCAAATTGAAATGGGATATAAAATCTATGTCAACTTTTGTACATTACTCTTTAAAAACCCACTTTTTTGTCTTGTATGTGGAATTAATTTAAAATCCAATTTTCCAAATTTTATAAATTGAATCAGATAAAATTAATTCCATATTAAGAATTATAAAGTTAAAATAAGTTTTTATATTCAATTTCATTTTTAGGTATAAAAAATTTACCTTGGTAAATTTTTTTTTTACCATAGTAAAAGTAAAATTTTGACAAGGGTTAAAGTTAAACGTTAAAAGCCTAAAAAACCTAAAACATACAATATTTAATGGTTGGTTCAGGTGTGTATCTACCCTAACAAGACTATAAAACATTAATTACAAGACAAATTCATGTAATTTAAAGCCACCTCTATATGGTGGGATTTTAATATAAAAAAATCAATAAATTAATCACCTGAACCCACCTCTCCACCAAAATATTTCAAAAAAAACATTTTATCTACAAAAGTAAATGCCCAAACCCATTATCCTCACACTACCCATTTCCATGTTATACTAGTCTCACCAAAATACCAAATCCAAGTCTCTGAAGAGTCTTTCTAGGAGGTGATATTCAAGAGGTAATTTTCTCAAAGTACCTCTCTTAATTTCATTTATTTTTCTACTTTATCCTCACCTACTTCACCCATCAATTCATGATAAGTCTATAATCAGATATATACTGATGTTTTATGTCTCTAATTGAATATATCATATCCATGTCATTCTCAACTCCTCTTATTCAATGAAATGAAATATTTTTCCAAGTTATGCTGGTTAATCGACTCTGTGAATATTGTTTTTGTTATTTTTATATTACCACCATCAAGAATAGTTTAAAACTATTTTCTGGTTAAATAATATTTTAATATTTAAATCATAACCTATTTCATATTCAGTAAATTTTATATTAAATATACCTTTATGATTTCCATATTGTGGATACACGATAACATCGTTTATGGAAGTGCGGACTACCACCCCCTCAAAGCAATGTTATTCGTTCCTGATATACATGGAACATATTAAGGATAATTTTATTAGATATATGTAACATATATGATATATATATGATAATATAATTATAGTATACATATTTATAAATGACTTTTCAATATTTTTATATGATAAATAAATAAAAGTAGCGTTCATGTGTACATATGACTTACTGTCTCAATGAACACTGTATTTAATTTCTATCTCCTAAAATTATAGATTATTATAATAAATATGAGCTTAATATGTAAGATAATTAAGTAATGGTTTACATGCTTTTTATGATTAAATCATGATATAAGCAATATATGTAGAAACTAACAAGTCAAAACACACTTGAGAAAACAGGGCAATTAACACCAAAAAACAGCAAAATAATGAATGATTATTAAAAAATAGATAATAAGTATTATAATAAGATGATATATAATATTATAAAAATGATTTTTGTTCTATAATAAGTTATTAAAATTCTTCAAACCATTATACTAGAGGTTAAATGACGATCACCCAAAAAATAATCCCAAGGTAAGTGTTAATTTCCCAATCTCTTTCTTTTCTGAGATTATTTATACATAAGTATTTATTCAGATATATTTATCATCTATGTCCAGGTATCTTAATAATTTAATTCAAAATATTATTAATATTCCTAGAAAAAATTTTAATGTCATTTTTATCCATGTTTGACATTTTATAAAATGTTTGAATGGAATCTTTCTGTCATTTTCAAAATGAGGTACTTTATAATTTTTGACAAAATTAAGGAAAAAATGTTTATTTAAACTTATATTGTGTGAGATACTATTTCTATCATCATGAATCCTTAATTTTTTGAATCTTACCTTACAATCTTACAAGTTTATTTTTAATGAAATGTTTTCTTTTATAATTTCATGGCTTTTAAATGATTTCAATGTAAAAATGGATATCTTTCTCAAATAGATTTAATAATTTTGTTAGATTATTTTCATCTATGTAAACATACATTATTGTATTTTAAGATTAATTGAGGTTGATTTATTATGAAACATTCTTTTATATTATATTTATGGTTTATGATATATTTGACTTTTGATGTGCTATTTTGATAAGAATAATAGTTTATAGTTAATGTATTGACATTTCCTATGCTAGTTTTAATACAAATATTTATGTTATGTTTTACCCCTTTTATAAGAGGAATGAATGGAACTTATTAAGTGATGTGTAGGTCCCACTA
Organism: Viscum album; assembly: GCA_963277665.1. Lineage (NCBI taxonomy): Eukaryota > Viridiplantae > Streptophyta > Magnoliopsida > Santalales > Viscaceae > Viscum > Viscum album. The sequence continues at coordinate 747,797,908 of OY728132.1, read as the reverse complement.
TAGCCCCTCGATGAATCAGTAGGTCTCATGAGATAAAATAATGTCTTGGTATAAGGCCTTGATGGTATGGTTATTTATGGTATTGGCACAAGGACTTGACTGTATAGTTATGATGTCCGACATTATTTATTCCCACATTGTGAGATTATATTTTGATATTACATGTGATTATTTGTCTGTTAGAACATCCATGTTAATGTTTTTGGAATTATTTGATTTATTTTTTCCATATTACAATGAAAGTTTTTTTTATAAGGAGTGTATTTCAATTTTATAACTTTCCTTAAAAGTTTATTCTTATTTATGATAGCTTTCTCTATATTGTTTATTCTTACTGAGCATGTGAGTTAAACCCTTTCTTATGTTTTAATTTACTAGGATGCCGAGATGGGTATTATGATTTATATATTGGTGTAATCTTCTAGAATAATGGTGTTCTCAAATGATTATCTATGTTGTATTTTATGTTTTGAATTGTAATGTAAGGTTGATGTATGTGAAATCTTTTCCAAGACTACTAAACTAATTTTTACTTTGGTATTTGACTCCTTGTAATCATGAAAATGTATTAAAATAATGCACCAGATCTGGGCTTCTGGGGTCAGGGTGTTATAATAATGGTAATTATTCTATGTAGAGGATCACCTAAATAAAAAGTACATCATTCAAGTGGAGTTAAAAACTTGGATTAACGATATATTATTTTTATAGCATCATTAAAATTCCTTGAAATACTAATTCCTTTAAAGATTATTGGTGGTTGAAAATAATCTATAACATATTTGGAATAATTTTTTAAGGATATTAACATTCTAATGATACTAAATAAAGATAGCATATATTATATTCTAAAATTATAAATCAAGAAATTAATTATAATATTAATCTTAAAAGTGGGAGTTAACTTCCAATGTATCTAAGTTAGTTTCACAAAGAAACTCATGGCACATAACCAAATAGGAATAAGTATAGTCGAAAATGAAATAAAAAAAGTGCAGATGATGAATATGATTTAAATATAAAGGAAGATAAATATAAATATATTTGTATGATATTAATAAATTAACGGTGAATTGTAAATGTATATAAACATAGTGCACTAAATAAAATTTATTCAATGTTATCATATAGATAAAAAATTAAAGAGAAATTATAACATACTATAATTATGTCAATGTATGTAAAGAAAATATTAAAAAAATCTTATACAGATGTATTTATGATCGACCACATAGTTTTAATATCAAAATACATTACAGTTTTAATAAATTTTAAAACCACACTAATAAAAAAATAATTAATCTTCATTTATTAAAATGAATTTAAAGGATATTTGTTAAAATGATACAACTTATTAATAAATAAATTTATTTTTTAACTGATAACATTATAACAAAAAATCTAGGTGGGGAAATAATTACTTTGCACTGTAGAAGGTACTATATTGGGGTTCTATAGTATATGATCTATTCACCTGATTTGGGCCCAAAATCCATGTATTTGGGCTTACGAGACACTGGGACATTGGTTCATTAGGCCTTTGATCCATAAACTTCTAAGGAGAGTTAATTATAGGATAAATCATGTGTCACACATGGAAATGTGACACGGGAAAACATTGTGATTTGGTTGGTGTGGCACAATGTGATGACATGAAGACATTGTAGGGTGATCAATAGTTTTAACAAGTGATAGGTGTGCTAAAATCCATATGATGGCCTTCTAGCCACATGGTTTCATAATTTGGGATGTAGGGATGTCCTATCACAATCTAGAATAAGTGGTACAGCGTGATAGTGTATAGTATAAAGATGAAGAAGCACATGTATGGTGAAGATGTTGTAGTATGTTACAATGTGATTAATAGTGAAGCAATGTGACAAGGGGAGACACTAAATGAAGTCTATGGTTGTGGAGTGATGAATTCGGCTCAGTTATCCTTCCATGTTAATCTCTTGAGGTCTTTGACTTGTAATGCCCGACCCCAGTTACCTAGAGTCGGTGCATTATTACATAACATTGGCATGATCACAAGAAAGATCAAATCTCGAAAGACCGATTGGTTTAGTAGCATTGGAAACACTAGATATATTCAGAAGTCTTACATTAAATCATAAAGTGAAATGCTACTACAACAACATATTGTCTCCATATTCCACACTCATATCCCCACATAATATCCCTGTAGGTCATTCAGAATTTACTTCTTCACTTCCTGGGAAAAATAAAACATAGGAAAGGGGTGAGCTCAAATGCCCAGTAAGGATAACAATATAGCGGAAACTTTCATAAATAAGAATAAACATTTAAGGAAATGTATAACTAAAACAAAAGCCTTTTAAACTTGAACTTCAACATAGTATGGAAAAAGTAAAATGAAATAATTCCATTTACTTATTCACATGGATATTCTACTAATCGAATAATCACATGCAATATCAATAACCACTTTCATAATGACGGAATTCATAATGCCAGACTATCATAACCACATAGCCAAGGCCTCGTGCCAAGACTACAAATAAGATTTTTCCAAGGCCTTGTGCCAAGACACTAGTTAGTCTCATGAGACCTACCGATGCATCGAGGAGCTATAGCGGGCTCCACCCGTCACATATTAAGTCCAATGCATTCCCATATCAAAAGGTTTAAACATAATATAAACATTCGTATTAAAACTAGCATACGAAATTTCAATACTTTCACCATAAACCATGAATGGAATAAAAATAGCACATCCATAGTCAAACATATCACAAAACCTTAAATACAATATAGAAGTTTTGTATCATAATAAATCAACTTCACATAAGCGTAAAATCCATCAAAGGATGTTGACATAGATGAAATCAAAACTCTTTTTAGGGAAATATCTCTTTCTACTTTGAAATCATTTAAGAGTCATATATTTATAAAATAATACATTTTCTTTGAAAATATTCTTATAAGCTTGTAAGGGAAGCTTCAACGATTTTATAACAATGGAAGATAACCGCACCCTCCGTATAAGATAAAAAATACATTCTTACCTTAATTCTGTCGAAAAGGTTAAAAAGCACCTTGTTTGGAAAATGATGGAAGGATTCCTTTATAAAAGTCTTATAAAAAGTCAAACAAGGGTATAAATGACTTTAATCCATATTATTTTAAATATTAAAAATGTTTTGAAATATATTTTTAAGAAACATGGATGTGGATGATAAAGAGATCCCAGTAGATTATTACGTATAAACAACCTCGGATAATGAAGAGATTGTGAAATAACCATTACCTTGTACTTTTCCTTGGTTGGGGTAGGTTAACCTCATGTATAATAGTGAAATAATTGTTATTAAATTATACAAGAATCATATACTTTCATATGATATCATATATGATCTTTTAACATTGCTTTGTTAATAATATCTTAGTATTATCGTCGTTTCAGGTGTTAACTTACTCATTTTCTTTTATATGTTTTGTTACATAAGCCATGTTTTTCATGGATAGGTTGTATATTATTCATATACAGAATGATATCAAGTCCTTAAACATTATTTTTAAATCATCAAATGATAATTATACTTGAATGGATACGATGGAGAATGAATCTCATCGCGTTCGTGGAGATGGTAGTCCGTTCGTACGTACGAGCGACAATATCCTTCTTTTGATATTAAAATAATATATAAATGGATGGTATATCATATATAAAGAATAATTAACATGTTATATTTATTATTTACATGAGTTATACATCATTATTATACCCATCCAAATAATAATATATTGAATAACAATTACACCACGAGGTGGAGACGGTAAGCCGTACATACGCACGTATGGTGACATGTTATTCAAAGGGTGGATAGAATACTGAATATGGTTGTAACATATTTATAATAATATCACAATATATATATGATACTGGAGTTTTTATTTTAGAATGGTAATAACAAAGGAAGAAGAAGTGGAAGAAGATAGGAACTTGGAAAAGGGTGGTGAAATCATTACTTCTTTTTCAGGTTATTCCTTTTGATTTGATCAAAAGGGAACCATAGGTTGGATATCTGATCAATCTAAGGCCACTATGTTGTAGTTAGGGAAGTTTGGAGAGTATTTGGGCTGAGTTTTGCCAAACCAAAAGGCTTTTAAGGTGTGAATAAATGAGAAGGAGGAGTGCCCTTTTATAAGACGGGTGAGGGGAACCTTTGGAAAAGCTAGAAATATTAATTTATAATAAATTCATATTCGGTTTATAATGGCTCAAAAGTTGATTATTTAAAATTTAAGGTGGGTATGGGTCGAAAACCACTAAACCAATAAAATTTATACAGGTTTGGGTTACTATATTAACCTTATCTTTAAGTATTAACTCTAAGTTAATTAGTTTCACTTTTACAATGTCTCTTTGTATTTTTATATTATATGGTTAATAAACTTACCATATACATCCAAGATAACCCCAAGTGGTCCATTAATGATTCAAATATAATGATTTAAGTCTCTTGGCCGAACCTTATATTTTTAAGAATTTAATATCAATTAATAATATAATATTTGTTTTAAAAACTCTTTATGTCAATTTTGAAACTATTCAATAGTTGATTTTTGTGAAACTCATAACAGAATGATTACTTTGAAAAAGGTTAATTAAATAAATATTAATATATCATATTATCCTAGAAAATTATTGTAATTCATTAAAAGTCTCAAATTATATTTATTAGGGTATTTATAATATCAATTATTTTAAATTTTCACTATTATGGTAATTAGTGCATCATCATTGTGTCATAAATAACTTAAATTATGTAATCTCTAAAAATTATAAATAAAATATAATCATGTAGGAAATCGTTTTATCTTTATAATTAATATTTATAGTCGAAAATCTAACATATATAATCCTATGTAAAAATTGGTTTTCTAAAAGATATATGCTTGTGTCATTTTTGTATTCATTTTAACTTAATTAAAATAAAGTGTCCCTATCACCTACAAGTGGCTCCATGGGGTCCCAAAATCGACCCAAAGATGCCTATGGTCGAACATGTATCAAACAATAATGGTAGGACATGTTTTATGGTAATTTAGTATTATTATAATATTATTTTTAACCCTTATTTACCGGATTAAACCTTAACCATGGTAAATAAAATATTTACCGAAGTAATTATTCAAAATGTCTAAAAATAAAAGTTACCTATTTACACAATTTGAACATCCTAATTACAAATATGGAATCCATTTTTTCAAATTCAAAACACAGAACTGGCAGAAATTAATTTAAAATTAATTCCCGCTGTTAAAACAAAAAGCGTGTTTTTAAGATATAATAACTATCAAAAGATTGATACTTGTTTATGTTCGGTTTAATTGTGAAATTATGTCCAATGACCAACATTTTATTAAATGGTAAAAATACATTCTAAATATACTTTAAAACCACTCAAATTCATAATTTATCACTATTAATTATTTTGATTCAAAAAGGTTTTTTTAATTAAAATTTGGTAATTTTCACTATTCATCAAAATATTAAAGTTATCCGAAAAGTACCAAAATTTCACCTTAGGCTAACTTCAATATTCCAAATCCAAAAATGAAGTCCATTTTGAAATATAAAATATATATAATTTCAAAAATTAGGTATTACTATTCATAACGGCTAGTTTGGTCAGTTATGGTGTGTTAGAACTCGGTGTTGCGTACAACACACGCTATCACATTATTCAAAGAGAAGTGTACCGTAGAAGCTTGGGGTGTTACATTCTACCCTCCATCAAATAATTTCATCCTATAAATTTCTAGAATACTACCACATGAAAAGACTCGGGTGGTTCTTAATCATAAGTTTCTCAGGTTCCCACGTTGCCTCTTCCATCTTATGGTTTCTCCACAAAACTTTTACCAGACGCGTCGTCCAGTTTCTCAGTACTTGTTCTCTCGTATCAAGAATCCTGACAGGCTCTTTGTAATATGATAGATTGGGTTCCAGTTCTAATTCCTCATAGGTGAGTACATGCGTTGGGTCAGCCATGTATTTCCTCAATTGAGATACGTGGAACACATCGTGAACTTTGGATAGACTTTGCAGCATTTCCAATCGGTAAGCTACAGCCCCAATTCGTTCTAGAATTTCGAAGGGTCCAATGTACCTAGGACTCAATTTACTTTTCTTACCAAAACGTATTACTCCCTTCCATGGAGATACCTTCAGGAAAACATGATCACCGACTTGAAATTCCGAATCCTTCCTTCGATTATCAGCATAGCTCTTTTTCCTACTTTGAGCTGCTTTGATGTGATTTTGGATTACCTTCACCTTTTCCATCGTTTCCTCCACCAGTTCTGGACCTACAAGTTTTATTTCACCAACGTCATCCCAACAGGTTGGTGTGCGACATCTCTTTCTGTATAACGCTTAATATGGTGCCATCTGAATACTTGAATGGAAGCTATTGTTATAGGAAAATTCTACCAAAGGTAAATATTGATCCCAGATACCCTGAAAGTCACATGAACAAGATCTCAGCATGTCTTCTAAGGCTTTAATAGTCCGTTCTGATTGTCTGTCAGTCTGAGGGTGGTAGGCAGTGCTCAAATGAAGTTCAATATCCAGGGATTTCTGAATACTATTCCAGAATCTTGAAGTAAAATGGGGATCACGATCAGAAACAATTGATAGGGGTACTCCATGAAGTCTCACAACATCATTAATATATAGTCTTGTTAGACGTTCCAGTGGTAGATCTTCTCTTATAGCAAGAAAATGTGCTGACTTGGTAAGACGATCAACAATAACCCATATTACATCGTTCCTTCAAGGAGTCTTTGGTAGCCCCATGAAAAAGTCCATCGTAATATTGTCCCATTTCCACTCCGGTATGGGAAGAGGTTGCATGAATCCTCCAGGGTGTTGCCTTCCGGCTTTCACTTGTTGACAAACCATACATCTTAACACAAAATCAGCAATCTCCCTCTTCATATTGTCCCACAAAAAATGTTCCTTAAAATCTCTATACATTTTGGTGCTCCCAGGGTGTATAGATAAATTAGAACTATGAGCATCATCCAACAATTCCCTTTTTATATCAGGTATATCGGGAACACAAAGCCTTTTCCTGAATTTCAAAATTCCATTTTCAAACACAAAATCTCCCAATCTCCCATCATTCACATCTTTAATCTTCTTTTGAAATTCTCCATCATTAGTCTGAGAACTCTTAATCCTTTCTAGTAAAGATGGTTTGACAACCATTTGAAAAATCATTGATGTTTATCCTTCCCTGGTTATTCCCATGTCCATATTCACTAGATCTATGAAAATTGGATCCCTTTCAATCCTCATCACATTCAAAACTCCATGGTCTTTTCTGCTCAAAGCATCTGCCACCTTGTTTGCCTTCCCTGGGTGTTAGTGTATCGTGCAATAATAATCCTTGAGTAAATCAAGCCATCTCCTTTGCCTCATGTTGAGTTATTTTTGTGAGAAAATATACTTCAAACTCTTGTGATCAGTATAAATCTCACATTTTTCACCATAGAGGTAGTACCTTTATATCTTCAAAGAAAATATCACAGCTGCTAACTCGAGATCATGAGTAGGATAGTTTTTTTCAAGAATTTTCAACTGTCGTGATGCATAGGCAATAACCCTATCATTATGCATAAGGACACAACCAATTCCTTTCTTCGATGCATCACTATAAATAACGAACCCATCATTCCCCGATGGTAGAGTCAATATAGTAGAATTGACTAATCTTCTCTTTAGTTCTTCGAAACATTCTTCACACTCTTTTGTCCAAACAAATTTAACCCCTTTACGTGTGAGCTTCGTTAATGGGTTATCCAAACGGGAAAAATTCTGGACGAAACGTCGATAATAACCTGCTAAAAAAATAAAACTACATACCTCAGTTATACTCGTCGGTGCTGGCCATTCTTGGATTGCCTGGGTCTTAGAAGAATCAACAGATATTCCATCTTTAGAGACAATATGGCCAAGAAAAGAAATCTCCTGAAGCCAGAATTCACACTTGCCAAACTTCCCATATAATTCATGTCTTCTCAGAGTCTTCAAGATAATGCGCAAGTGATTTTCATGATCTTCATAGATTTTTGAGTATACCAAGATATCATCAATAAGTACCACCACAAATTCATCGAGATATTCCTTGAAAACTCTATTCATCAGATCCATGAATACAGAGGGTGCATTGTCAATCCAAAAGGCATTACTGTAAACTCATAATGCCCGTACCTGGTTCGAAATGTTGTCTTCGGAATGTCTTCCTTCTTCACACACAAATGATGGTATCCAGACCGAAGGTCAATCTTTGAAAAGTATTGAGATCCATGCAGTTTCTCAAATAAATCATCAATGCGAGGTAGGGGATACTTTTTCTTCATCGTTATAGCATTGATCTCCCTTTAGTCAATACATAACCTCATAGATCCATCTTTATTTTTAACAAAAATAACAGGGGATCCCCATGGAGAAACACTAGGGAAAATAAATCCTTTATTACTCAATTCCTCTAGTTATTTCTTTAGTTCGACTAATTCTATAGTGGACATTCTATAAGGGGTCTTCGATATAGGCCTTGATCCAGGAATTAAATCAATGGAAAACTCAACTTCTCGTTCTAGAGGATGTCAATGTAAATCTTCTGGAAATACATCTACATATTCTTTCACAACAGGTAAATCTTCTATTTGAACATTCCTTTCCTCACCCATAGTCATTTCATCTCTTCCTCCCCAATAATTGAATTTAGTTAAGCTACTAGGGGTGGATCTAGATAAGAATTAGGTGGTGATGATTCTGCTCTAAAGATAAGGTGTTCCTTATCATCATCATCAAGAATCATAACCTCTTTATTCTTACAATAAATCTTCGCATCATAGTCCAAAAGCCTATCCATACCGAGGATTATATCAAACTCAATCATAGGTATGACAATGAGATCAGCAGATAAAGAACATTTATGTGCTCTAATGGGGACTGATTCACAAAACATTGTTGCAATGATACTTCCCTTAGGAGTTTTAACTGACAAATCCCTTGTTAAATCAAATTGGAAATATCTAATTTTCTTAGAAAACTGGGAAGATATGAAACAATGTGATGATCCAGAATCAATTAATGCATTTTCTAAACTTGAGGAAACCATTAAATTACCTGCCACCATGTCTTTTAGAGCTTCTACCTCAGCAGTAGTGATAGCATAAGCTTGGCCTTTATCCCTTGGCCTTTTCTCAGGTAAGTTCTCCTGACGCTTAGGACATTCATTTGTATAATGCCCCATATCCTTGCAATTGTAGCACTGAACATTGTTAACTTCCTTCTCCCCCTTTCAATCATGAGCTTGGTGGCCTTTTTCACCACACTTGTAACAGACTCCTGTTCCATTCAAGCAAGTACCAGGGTTTTTCTTACCACATTTACCATAGGATGGATATTCAAAGTTTCCCTTCTTCCCCTTATTTCCATTCCCAGATTGATCAGCAGGTCTCTTCTTCTCTTGCTTTGCTTTAAAGTCATAAGACTTAGAGAATTCCTTTTCGGTCTTGATAGCACATGAGACAATGTCTTCGTATGATGAAAAGGATTGTGAGACTAATGATTGATGGAGAAATGGGTTTAACCCATCAAAGAAACGATAAATCTTACTTCTTGGGTTACGTATATAATCTCCAGCATACCTTGCTAACCTTGTAAAGTTATCCTCATACTTTGCGACATTCTCATCCTCCTTCTATCTCAGACTCAGAAATTTCCTTTCCATATCTGCTCGATGGTCACGAGGAAAGTATTTTTCTAAAAATAGATCTTTAAACTCCCTCCATTCCATATTTTATACTTCATCATCTTCCTTCATGTTTTGAATCAATGACCACCATTTATCAGCACCTCTAGTGAGGCGGTAAACTCCCTTGATAACTTTTTCCCTTTCACTACTCCCCAAAGCCTGGAATATTTTCTCTAGGGAATTTATCCATTGCTCAGCTACTAAGGGATTTGTGCTCTTATTGAACGTTGGTGTTTGTTGCCTCATGAATTGATCTAACATTGATCCTCCATGCTGCCGATCAGGGTGCTCCATACGGGTAAGGTTATTATTCATAACCTGAGTGAGTTGTCCCAGTATGGTGATTAGCTAATCGGCACCAGTTGCATCACCAACTCCACTATAATTATCTTGAGTAGGAGGGAAATCCCTACATGGAGTGCGTGCAGTGATATGGTTTCCATTTCTTCCACTAGGTGCCATTTCTAATCAATGGCATAAACTATATCTGTTTATGAATCAAAATACATAATCCCATACTTATAAAAAACTTAACATAAATTTAACTATTTATGGATATAATCCATAATCATAAGAATGTTTTCTTTGAGGAAGTATATAATCATAAACCCTCCATAATGATTTGTAAAGAAAATGGGGGTTATCCTAAGCATATCCCCTGGGAGTGTCGTAACCAAGAGTGAAGCAAGGCCCATTATCGTGCACTAGTTCCCGTTCGAGTCTAGCTCAAAGCAGTGTTTTTAGGTTTTACCCCTAGGTACATATGTGCCAGAGCCACCTCTACGTGCTCGTATCTAGACAGGGATGTATTGCTCAGAAAACTCACAAAATCTCTACAATACCAAAATTTTAGGAATTTCTTCTACACTAATCATTAAAGTTCATATTTGGTCTACGTGCTCTAATAAGAGTTTATCTAAATATAGCTTCCAAGGTTTGTACTGAAATTCCTCTGATACCAACTGTAATGCCTCGACCCTAGTTACCTAGAGTCGGTGCATTATTACATAACATTGGCATGATCACAAGAAAGATCAAATCTTGAAAGACCGATTGGTTTAGTAGCCTTGGAAACACTAGATATATTCATAAGTCTTACATTACATCATAATGTGAAAAACTACTACAAAAACATATTGTCTCTATATTCCACACACATATCCCCACATAATATCCCTACAGGTCATTCATAATTTACTTCTTCACTTCCTAGGAAAAATAAAACATAGAAAAGGGGTGAGCTCAAATGCCCAGTAAGGATAACAATATAGCGAAAACTTTCATAAATAAGAATAAACATTTAAGGCAATGTATAACTAAAACAAAAGCCTTTTAAACATGAACATCAACATAGGATGGAAAAAATAAAATGAAATAATGCCATTTAATTATTCACATGGATATTCTACTAATCGAATAATCACATGCAATATCAATAACCACTTTCATAATGACGGAATTCATAATTCTAGACTATCATAACCACATATCCAAGGCCTCGTGCCAAGACTACAAATAAGATTTTGCAAAAGCCTTGTGCCAAGACACTAGTTTGTCTCATGAGACCTACCAATGCATCGAGGAGCTATATCGGGCTCCACCCGTCACATATTAAGTCCAATGCATTATCATATGAAAAGGTTTAAACATAACATAAACATTCGTATTAAAACTATCATACAAAATGTCAATACATTCACCATAAACCATGAATGGCATAAAAATAGCACATCTAGAGTCAAACATATCACAAAACCTTCAATACAATATAGATGTTTTGTATCATAATAAATCAACTTCACATAAGCGTAAAATCCAACAAAGGATGTTGACATAGATGAAATCCGAACTCTTTTTAGAGAAATATCTATTTCTATTTTGAAATCATTTAAGAGTCAAATATTCATAAAATAAAACATTTTATTTGAAAATATTCTTATAAGATTGTGAGGGAAGCTTCGATGATTTTATAACGACCGAAAATAACCGCACCCGCCGTATAAGTTAAAAAAACATTCTTACCTTAATTCTGTTGAAAAGGTTAAAAAGTACCTTGTTTGGAAAAAAACCGAAAGATTCCTTTATAAAAATCTTATAAAAAGTCAAAAAAGGGTATAAATTACTTTAACCCATATTATTTTAAATATTAAATTTTTTTTGAAATACATTTTTAAGAAACATTGATGTGGATGATAAAGAGATCCCAATTGATTATTACGTTTAAACAACCTCAGATAATGAAGAGATTGTGAAATAACCCTTACCTTGTAATTTTCCATGGTTGGGGTAGGTTATCCTACTGTATAATAGTGAAATAATTGTTATTAAATTATAAAATAATCATATACATTCATATGATATCATATAAAATCTTTTAACATTTCTTTGTTAATAATATCTTAGTATTATCGTCGTTTCAGTTGTTAACTTACTCGTTTTCTTTTATATGTTTTGTTACATAAGGCTTGTTTGTCATGGATAGGTTGTATATTATTCATTTACATAATTATATCAAATCCTTAAACATTATTTTTAACTCATAAAATGATAATTATACTTTAATGGATACGATGGAGAATGAATCTCATCGCGTTCGTAGAGACGGTAGTCCGTACGTACGCACGAGCGACAATATCATTATTTTGATATTAAAATAATATATAAATGGATGGTATATCATATATAAATAATCATTAACATGTTATATTTATTATTTACATGAGTTACACATCATTATTATACCCATCCAAATAATAATATATTGAATAACAATTACACCACGACGTGGAGACGGTAAGCCGTACGTACGCACGTATGGTGACATGTTATTCAAAGGGTGGATAGAATAATGAATATGGTTGTACCTTATTTATAATAAAATCACAGTATATATATGATACTGGAGTTATTATTTTAGAATGATAATAACAAAGGAAGAAGAAGTGGAAGAAGAATGGAACTTGGAAAAGGGTGGTGAAATCATTACCTCTTCTTTGGGTTCTGCCTTTTGATTTGATCAAAAGGGCTCCTTAGGTTGCCTTTCGGATCCAAATAAGTCCTCAAGGTTGTAGTGAGGGAAGTTGGGAGAGTATTTTTTCAGAGTTTGTCCGAACCAAAAGGCTTTGAAGGTGTTAAGAAATGAGAGGGAGGAGTGCCCTTTTATAAGAGGGGTGAGGGGCACCTTTGGAAAATCTAGAAATATTAATTTATAATAAATTCATATTCAGTTTCTAATGGCTCCAAAGTTTATTATTTAAATTTTAAAGTGGGGATGGGTCGAAAAAAACTTAACCAATAGAATTTAGAATGGTTTGGGTTACTATATTAACCTTATCTTTAAGTATTTACTCTAAGTTAATTAGTTTCACTTTTACAATGTATCTTTGTATTTTTATATTATATGGTTAATAAACTTACCATATACATCCAAGTGACCCCCAAGTAGTCCATTAATGATACAAATATCATGATATAAGTCTCTTGGCCGAACCTTAGATTTTTAGGAATTTAATATCAATTAATAATATAATATTTGTTTTAAAAACTCTTTTATGTCAATTTTGACACTATTCAATAGTTGATTTTTTGAAACTCATAACAGAATGATTACTTCACAAAAAGTTAATTAAATAAATCCTAATATGTCATATTATCCTAGAAAATTATTTTAATTCATTAAAAGTCTCATATTATATTTATTTGGGTATTTATAATATAAATTATTTTAAAGTTTCACTATTATGGTAATTACTGCATCATCATTGTGTCATATATAAATTAAATTATGTAATCTTTAAAAATTATAAATAAATTATTATTATGTAGGAAATCGTTTTTTCTTTCTAATGAATATTTATAGTCGAAATTCCAACATATATAACCCTATGTAATTTTTTTTTCTAAAAGATATATGCTTGTGTCATTTTTGTATTCATTTTAACTTAATTAAAATAAAGTGTCCCTATCACCTACAAGTGGCTCCATGGGGTCCCAAAATCGACCCAAAGCTGCCTATGGTAGAACATGTATCAACCAATAAGGCTAGGATACGTTTTAGGGTAATTTAGTATTATTATAATATTATTTTTTAACCATTATTTACCGGATTTACCCTTAACCATGGTAAATAAAATATTTACCGAAGTAATTATTCAAAATGTCTAAAAATAAAAGTTACCTATTTACACAATTTGAAAATCCTGATTCCAAATATGGAATAAATTTTCCCAAATTCAAAACACAGAAGTGGCAGAAATTAATTTAAAATTAATTCCCGCTGTTAAAACAAAAAGCGTGTTTTTAAGATATAATAACTATCAAAAAATTGATACTTGTTTATGTTCGGTTTAATTGTGAAATAATGTCCAATGACCAACATTGTATTAAATGGTAAAATTATATTCTAAATATACTTTAAAACCACTCAAATTCATAATTTATCACTATTAATTATTTTGATTAAAAAAGTTGTTTTTAATTAAATTTTAGTAATTTTCACTATTCATCAAAATATTAAAGTTATCCGAAAAGTACCAAAATTTCACCTTAGGGTAAATTTGATATTATGAATCCAAAAATGAAGTCCATTTTGAAATATAAAATATATATAATTTCAAAAAGTTGGTATTACTATTCATAACAGCTAGTTTGATCGGTTATGGTGTGTTAGAACTCAGTGTTGCGTATAACACACGTTATCACATTATTCAAAGATAAGCATACCGTAGAAGCATGGGGTGTTACGTGACCCATATTCATTTTGGATTTATATCCATCATCATCCAAGCCTTCGGTCCATGTAATGCTTGGGGTCTTCAGGTTATATAAGGTTTCCCTCTCAATATAATTAAAAACTAGTTTCTTTTCTTGATAAAAATGGGATCACAACATGTTTTAATTATTTATAATTGTTTATCAGAAGTATCAAAAGGTGAAAAATAAAAAATATCTTATTTTAATATAGGTCGGTTTAGTTTTTTTTCATCATGAAATAAAAATTTCTTTGGTCCAACGTGTAAACAAAATTGTAAACATAAATATTAACTCTAATCTCTATATCATGTTTCCCCCAACACCCTCATAGGTCAGCACCACTTTTCACTCCTCATATCAACCCCACAACAATCTTTAATACTCCATATTTCTCTATATGTTTTCATCATAGTGGTGCATTCCATAGTTTCTTCTATCGTGATCCATATCCACTTTACCTACTCTACAAATCTCGTCTCCTCTTATTCCCTTCATTTTGCATGTATGTTACTCCCCATTTGTAACCCTTCCATTATCATGAAACTTCAATGGGGAATGAATATTTGTGTTCCCATCCCCCCACCCAAGACTACTAAATGAAGTGATACTGGTTGTGAGGTAGAGACCTGGGAAAGGACCAGGCATCATTATTCTTTTCACTTGCGTTTGAAATGGGTAGACCTTGGGATCAAATTAAGCCTTAAATAAATAAATAAAGTATATAATTAATTAATCTTAAATATTCCATATTCCCGGTTTAGGAGTCTCTAACCATTTGTTAATTTTCATGTAAGGATCTAGGATGATGTCCCTATCAGGTTCATGTCAAATATGTTTAGCGTGATATGTCAATGGATCGCCACAGAGTATAGGTTGATGATGAAAACACATGAAGGAGACCACTTATAGATTTATAGTGTGAGAGCCTATAGAATTACGAGGGATCCATTTTAGACTTGATGAAATAATACTGGTTGTAGTAGGTTGAGATATCCTTGATTTTGATCCATGATTGGAAGAAGAATTGGATTTCATTATCTCTAACGATGATGCATGGAGCAGTGAGGTAGTGGTGGATCTTGTGCCTCAGGGATTGTGATCAGTCAAGAGTCTTATGGGAGAAGTTTAGAGACCAGTTTTGAGTTGTGTTTCTTTCTTCGACTGTGAAGGTTCCCAATCACCAAGAGTTTCTTACCCTTCTATAGAGGAGATCCAGTGTGTGGGAATTTGGGTCTATTTCAGGACCCTTCTATGATATGATTCAATCCTATTTATAGATGAAGAGTGTAGGGATAGGTATTTGAGGAGGATCTGTGTAAAAATATTCAGTTATTGGTTATCTCAATTATGCTACAAATATAT
This sequence comes from Viscum album, assembly GCA_963277665.1. Lineage (NCBI taxonomy): Eukaryota > Viridiplantae > Streptophyta > Magnoliopsida > Santalales > Viscaceae > Viscum > Viscum album. Next base: position 747,781,994 of record OY728132.1, on the reverse strand, counting down.
CTCAAGGTACTGGGAAGAGAAGAGATTATTTAGAGGCTGTTATCCAGAACAAGATTGTCCTGATAGGGGAGTCATCAAGACTCCTCATAAAGAATATATATGGTCTAGGGTCCTCAGTTACCTAGATAGATGATCTTTCAATAAGTTATGGGTATGTGTCATCCCTCATTATATTAGTTCTCTAGGGGTGATTACTCTTAGGACTATGTAAAGGGATTATATTCATGTTTTCATTATGAAGGATGAGTTAATTAGCGGTGTGAGTGCCAAAACCTTCTATAAATGAAGCATTCTCTAGGTTTTTCAATTCAAGTTCTTCTTTGAGGTAGTTTTAACTGAGGCAGTAGAGGTAAGATACTCCATCTTGAGATTAGTATAGGGGATACATGATAGGTTGGGGATATCCCTAATATGCACCTCATCCTCAGAGTATAGAGGAAAACCATGGAGGTGGTATTCATTGGGGTTAGAGAGGCCATGGATAAATCCATGGTCATATTCATACCATGGTGTTTCTAGTTCCTATCAAGCTAGAGAATGTTTGAGGTACCCTTTTTTGTTTTCAACTTTGATGCATGATTTGTTTGATTTAGGAGCCACACACTCTTTCATATCACCTTCCCTAGTCCATTATTTGGGACTTGAGGTGAAGAGACTTCTAGTTCCCTTATCATTTACTATGTTAGTTGGAGGTTGGGATTATCTATATAAAGTATGGAGGGACTGTGAGCTATTTTTAGGGCATCACCAATCATATAAAGACTTCATATGTTTATGAATATATCCCTATGATGTCATCCTTAGTATGTAATGGCTCTATTCCGTATAGGATACTGTGTATTTATTCACGGGGAAGGTTGTGTTCAATGATTATGATAGATATAAAACATTGTTTGTTGGAAGGAGATACCCTCAAATGAGTTGAAGGTGAGTTATTTCCATGTCTTCCTTGAAGGTCTAGGTTATAATGAGTCAATGGTGGTTCATCCATCAATTATTACTAGGGTTGTGGATGAGTACTCTGATGTTTTTTCTGAGGAGTATGTGCCATTTTCCCATATAATAGAGATCAAATTTGGGATAGAGCTATATTTTAGTGATTATTTATTCTTTATGTATCTATATAGGATAGTTCCTTCAGAGTTGAAAGATCTACGAGTACATCTCGATGATCTATTACAGTAGGGTTTTTTTCATTTGATTGTTTCACCTTAGGGTGAAATATTTTTGTTTGTGAAAAAGGGAGATGGTATTTTGAACCATTTTACTGATTATCATTTCTTAAATCAAGTGATAGTGAAGAACCATTATCCTCTTCTGCCTATTAAAGATTTATTCGATCAGATAAAAGTATAAAGTAAGTTCTCAAAGATCTATTTGTGTTTGGGATATCTTCAGGTGCAGGTGAAAGATTAGGATATTCTGATGACTACTTGAATATGTCAATACAGACATTACAAGTTTGTTGTGATGTTATTCTATGTGGAGAATACACCAGCCACGTTTATGTGTTTTCTAAACATAGTGTTCAAAGTTTTTCTAGATTTGGTCATGGTGTTTTTCATTAATGAAATCCTTTTGTACTTTGCATCTAATGAGGAGCATGTTGAGAATCTTCATGCCATTTTTGGAGTTATTCATCATGATAATCTATTTGGGAAGCTGTTGAAGTGTGAGTTCTGGGATCATGAAGTTCATTTATTGGGGCATGTTGTGTGATCATTGGGAGTAGCTATGGATACATCTAAGATAAATACAATATTTTCATGGGAATACATAAAGATTGTCGCAGAAGTGTGGAGTTTCCTTGGTCTTGAAGACTGTTATAGGAGGTTCATAGCCAATTTATCTCAGGTTGGGACTCCTCTGATAGACTTTATTAGAAAGGATCCGTTGTTCTTATGGAATAAAAAGTTTCAGGTAGATTTCGAGTACCTGAAGGAGAAGATGATCAACACAACAGTTCTTTATTTAACAATGGAGGATGTTCAGTTTGAGGTATTATGTGATGCTTCATGTATTGGTATGGGTTTTATTTTGATGTAGCAGATATCAATTGTTTTTTATGGGTCTCAATATTTATGTCCCCATGAGTGTAACTATGCCACTCACAATTTCAAGTTAGAAGTATTTGTTTTTTCCTTAAATTTGGGGTGACATTACCTCATTGGAAATTATTTTGTGATTTTTCCTAATCATAAGACACTGATTTATTCTTTATCCTAGTGTGTCATCATCTTATTACATTCAAGGTGGATGGAATTATTGTAGGACTATGAATTCAAGATTTCATATAACCCTTTAAAGTCTAATGATGTGGCTAATGCGCTGAGTAGGAAGACATGTAGTGATGATGTGCATAAATCAATATATTCTAAGAGAGTGATGGAAGATCTTTCAACAATACATCATGATATAGAAGAGGTTGGAGGAATAATTTGTCTCTATTTTTTTCTGAGGATGGTGCATTCATATTTAGTTAAGTAGGTAGAAGAGTACTGGCTGGAATATTTTCATTAATTTAGCGATGCATGAGACGGTTCTCCATGATTTCCAATCTCACCCTCGGAGGTATATCCGTGTACAATGTAGATGTTCCAAGCTCTAATAGGGAAAATTTTTTGTCCTGGGTTGAAGCATGCAGTTGAAAATATTTGGTCTACCAGAAGGTGGAGTTTGAACACTCTGTTCTTAATGGATTACTATAACCATTATATTTTCCTTAGTAAATGTGGGAAGAAATATTTATGGAATTATTTATCAATTTAAAACAATGTTAGGGATTATTTGTTTCTATATGGGTGATAGTGGATAATTTTATTAAATCGACCCATTTATAGTGGTTAAGGGGTCAACCTTAGTGGGTTATTTATTGAGGCAGTATTTGGAGGAGATGATGAGAGTCTACGAAGTCCCAAGGATGATCATCCTGAATCGTGATACTCATTTTACATCTAGGGTGTGGATAAGTATCCAATATGCTTTTGGATCCCATTTATATCTTATAACTAATTTTTATTCATAGATGGATGATTAGGATGAGTAGACTATCTAGACTCTTGAGGACATGTTGCATTCTTTTGTCCTAGATTTTGGAGGTTTGTGAATGAGGAAGCTTCCTTTGGTCAAATTTTATTATAAAAATCGTCTTCACTCCACCATTGGTATGAAAAGATTTTAATATTTTTTTATTTGACCTTACTATCCTCTTTTATTGTATTATGGTTGAAGAGTTAGAAATTATCAAGTTAGAACTAGTGTTGAATATGAAAAATATAGTTCAGGTAATTAATGAAAGGATGAAAGAAGCACATGCTCATCAGAAGTCCTATTATGATCATATTAGGATACCTATAAAGTAATATATTAGATATCATGTGTTATTTAAGGTGACACTCATCATGGGAATTGAAGGATTTGTCATGAGAGAATGTTTTCTCCTTGTTTTGTTGGGCCTTTTGAGGTGTTATCTCATGTTGGAGCTATGACATACTAGGTAGCACTTCCCCCAAACATGAGATAGATACATGATTCCTTCTATGTTTTTTGGCTCTATATTTACCTTTATGATGACTCCCTCATAATATATTAGGGTGAGATCGATGTTGATGATGATATGACCTTCAAGGAGTGGCCTATGGAGATCCATGACCACCAAAAGACGGTATTGTGTAGGCATTATTTTCCCTTGGGTTGTGTCTAATGGAAAAAAAGTGATGTGGAGGTGTGTACCTAGGAATGTGAGTCACAGATACATGCATATTACCCTATGTTTTTTTGTTTATCTCTTCTCCTATAGCGTATCTTATTTTTTTTGGATATTGACCTTTTTTAGTTTATGAGATGGTTTCCTAATTTTTCTTTATTAGTAACCTTTCTGTTGTTTTAGTGGTACCTCCCTCAGGAGAGTTTTTAGGATATGGTTGTTGGTGTTTTAGGGTTTTTTTACTTTGTTCCATTGAGGGAGATAGTTGAGCTCCTATTTTGGAGAGATTCGTGAGAGGTATATCATTGCGTGGTTGTTTGGACAACCATTTCTCTTTAGTTCTCTCTAGGTTTGGTTTTGGATTCTTGAGGATGATAATGCTTTGATAGATATCTGATATAAGGACAGGGACCCCAGTCGCCCTTCCATTGTGAGTTTTGGACATTGAAGGTGTCTGAAGAAGGAACTAAAGTGTTTTAGATGGAAAATTGACAGTTAAGATAAAAAATCAACTCAATAGAGGATTTTTTTTCTTGGATGGATGCACTAAACCATAGGCATGGTGGATATGATGTTGAAGGATTAGTTGTAGTATAGTGTCCCCAAAGGATTAATTTGAAGCTACTAACTTTTTGGGGGGTATATATTCCATGGAGGTTAGTTTAGGAATAGGAATTTTCTTTTGTGGTCATGAGGCTGTGGCATCAAGCAGATGATTGCGATGCAATTTACCTTGGGTGGAATTTGGTTAGTTCTACCAATTTCAGCACCCATGTGGGGTGGATCTCATATTCAGTGTAGTCTCATTCTATAGTTGCGAGGTTCTATAGTGTGGTGGTTTAGGATATGTATTATACCTTACCAAATAAATTGAATTTGTAGTTGATATGATCCATTGTTCTTGGATGTACATTTGACTAGGGGGTTGCAGCATGGTGTCCTGCCTGGTGCTGTAATGTGCGATGTGTTAGCCAATTATGTGGCATGGTCTGAGGGGTTGCGTTGTGGTATTCTAAAATCCAGTCTGCCTATAAATACCTTGTAGGCCCTCTAAAAATACATTTATTCCACTCCTTCCTCCTGAACCATAGGAACCTAAGGGTGGTTTTTTAATTTCTTTGAATCCCCTTTTGGTGGGGGATTAATACCCATCTTCTCCCGATCAATCCATAGAGAGTTATTCTCCTTTTATTACATTTTCTCCTTTATTTGATATCATTTTACAACCATTATTCTTTCGATTTTATGGTATTTAATCTCCATAATTATAATGGAGTTTCCTTGTTGTTTTTGGTGAGTTTGTGTAATAGTGAAATTAGGAGATCATATTTTCCTTATGGGAGTGGTGATTAGAGATCTGTATTGTCGTTTTGCTTCTATTTGATGAACGATGAATGATTTGAGGAAGGGGATTTAGTGATTCTCCTTTATTTTATGTTCAATCAAAAAGTTAATATGATTTATCTACTTTTTTAAGTCATGGAATTAAATATAATAAAGGGTAAATTAGAAAATAAAAATCATTGGTTTATGGTTAGAGATCAATTTTGTTCTTACACCATAATAATGATTTTCCTCTTGATTTACTAGACAATGTGTTATCTGTATTATGCTTTATCATGTTTGCTATGGTTTGTTAAGAATATTGTTATGATTTTTGTTGTCATGTGTTAAAATGATGAGATTTGTTAAGAACATAAATCCTGTAATTTGTTGGTTGGATAAAGAATTTCAATAGGCATGTTTAATGAAACCATTATTCTTATAATTTAATGGTTATAAAATAGATGATTGGTGAATGATTAATTAAAGTTTTTCATCCATGTGATAATAGAATTAGATAAATATACTAACATATAATTACTATTGTTGATAATAATAAAACGCATATTTAATGATTTTTTTCTTCTCATAGTATTTTGAAACTGGAAATTTTGCAAGAGAACATGTTCAAATAATTTGATAGATTTTTAAAGCTGATGCCTTAGGGTAACCATATTTTTTACCTATAAAAATTGAATCAGTTAATTTAATATGTAATAAAATATATTGTTGGATAAATATATTTTTATGAGGCTGAGAGTTTCTATTTTCTTATGAAGGTTGAATTCCTTATGTTTGAGATTGAGTGATCCTGTCTCTATTGAAAGGATTACTGCATTGTTTTAGGGACAAGTTTCTATGTTGACCTTTTTTTTACTTACTATGTTACTTTGGATATGAATCTTGTTATGAAATGTGATATGATCCAGGGATGATTGATGAAATATAGACGAGGAGGCCTTAAGTTTTGGTAGTAGTTGATACTAGTGTTGGTGAGATGCATAGTGATATGAATGATGGTGTTAATTGTGGAACTGGGATTGATGGAATGGGTTGAAGTTTGTATTAACCATTTATATTATCAAAGCTAATATTCTTTCTTAAAAATTAAGCTTTTAATGAATAATGGGTCAAGTTGCGTATTTATCTTCATTCCTTTCTCCACTACTTGAGGTAGTTGTTCTTGGTTGCATCTCTCTTTTTTGGTAGTTTTGGACATTTACTAGAGTACCTGGACTTATGGAAAGATAAATAATTTTTAATAAATAGTTTAACAAAAGGGGTTGGTTCTAGATGGAATTATGAAAATATTTGAATCTTGGGAAATTGTGGACTTGGTTTGTATTATGCATAGAGGGCATAGAATTTACTCTGATGTTTGATGAAATGGAACTGGAATAATGTTGATTAATGGATAATGAATTTATTGATATAAATTTATATTCATAAAAAGGGAAAGAATTAATTTAATGTATATATTCTTAAATTATTTTGTTCTATAGGATATCGATTCCCTAGTAGTGCAAGTCGGGTATCCATGTGACCATAACTACAGTTGATCCTAGGATTGGGTAATTCTCATAGTGTCTTCATGAGATATATTATATCTTCTGAATTTTTTGATTTCATATGATACCCCACCCATGTTTGTAGGTAGACTGACACCCAATGGGCTCTGGGAGGGTGTTTTCACTAACAACTAGGTTGGTGAGGGATGGATGGAGGACTGCCCCCTCTAGTTCTGTTCTCTTCTCTTGGTAGTATTATGTACTAGAATTCAAAATGATTTATTTATCATATATGTGTGTACATGGATGTAATGGATTGTTTTTATTTCACACACATGTATATCCAGATATATTATGCTAATTATTCTTATAGGTATCATGTATATGGGTTGTGATGGCTTGAGGTACCTTACTCAGTGCATGGGTTTTGTTAGTTTGAGGTATAATGATTAGTGTATGAAACATAATATATGAGATGCGGGGGATCTCAAAAAATACTCAGTTACTATATAAATATATCGATGGTTTGATGAGATGATGTGATACATGAGATGCATGTTATAATACTTGGCCTGTGTGACTTTGGGCTGGCTTCATTTGGAGAGAGATGGATTCTGACATACAATGTTGGGGTAGAGTGGAAAAACGATGGGGAAGTAGTAGCGGGATACCATTTTTGTTTTATTAATATAATATATAATCTATTGTATATGATACACAATGAGAGATATCCATAGTAAGGTTGGGAACATAGTATACCTATTTAAGTGATGATTTAGTTTTACTTGTTGTTCACTGGGCCTTAGTATGATTTCTTTATCCTTTTTATGAGAGGATCCAAGAAGTATCCTATTGAGAATACCTATTTTTATAACCCTATATATATACAATTTCATAGGTTAGTAATTGCAGGTTGGATATCAGGCATGATATTTCTAGTTTGTGGTTTTTCAGGAGCTATTTGCTATTTCTGGTCACTATTGATTTTACCTTTTGAGTACTTGTAGTTTCATTTCTAATTATTTTAGTATTGTGTGATATTACTTGCATGTAATTGGGATTTATTTTATCTATCTAAGGAGTATTTTTTGGTGTATATATATCATCTCCTTCTTTCGCATGTTCAATTAGTGGTAAACGCCTCCCATTTATATGTTAATCACACCCTTGATGCTTGTCACTAACCTGTAGACAATTAGAGGTGAGATTTTGTGAATCCTCATCTCTCTTACCTAATTATAGACCTATGAGTTGTAATATTTGTAAGGAGAGGGTAGTGACATGAATTTTCATTTACCATCAAAAGAATGTTCCATCACCCCTTTAGTAGGTTCAGGATCATCTCACACTGAATGAGGATACAAGGTTTGTTTACTACGAGTGGAGATGAGATTCATTTATTGCTTTGGTGATCTTCATAAAAAATCAATAATTATAATTGTAACACCCCAAGACTTTATAAAATTTTCATTTATAAATAATTTTTTTTATTTCTTTATATTTATGCAACACCATGTTAATCTTATGTTACTCACAAAAATTAGTTGGATTTTATTACATGCAAGACCTAGTTTTATAGAACAATAATATATTAATAAAATATTATTGTTTAATATAATATATAATATAGTCTATAAATTATTGTTTATGAATACTATTTACCACATTTTAAATTTTATATATTCCATATAATTTTAAAATTCATCTTATGTATTTTCTAGACATAATATAAGAAATTTTTTAATTTTTTGAATAAAAAAGAATTTTTTTTCAAAATCCATTTTGATACCTTAAAATCCGTTTTTAAATCCAATATTTGACACTATTATAAATTTAATTTGATAAAAATAAACTTATTCTTTATATTCAAGACATTAAAATTTAGTTTGGACTATTGTTTTTGTGTTTTTCTGATAACTTTTAAATTTTAATGATTACTGAAAAATACTATATTTTAATTAAAAACTGAATTTTTTTATAATTTTTTTATATAGATATACAATTATTTTATTTATTTTTATAGTTTTATTAGAATATTATTTTATTACATAAATCAATTTAGGTCATTGGAGTCAACTTCAAATTGAAAATGGATATAAAATCGATTTCAATTTTTGTACATTACTCTTTAAAAACCCGCTTTTTAGTCTTGTATGTGGAATTAATTTAAAATAAAAATTTCACAATTTTGTAAATATAATTGGATAAAATGGATTCCATATTCAGAATTATAAGGTTCAAATTAGGTTTTAAATTAAATTTCATTTTTATGTATAAAAAATTTACCATGGTAAAAAAACTATTGACCTTAGTGAAAGTATAATTTTGACAAGAGATAAAGTTAAAGTTAAAAGCTTAACAAACCTAAAAAATACAAAATTTAATAGTTATTTGAGGTGTGGATTGACCCTAACTAGACTATAAAACATTACTGACAAGAAAAATTCGTGTAATTTAAATCCACCTCTATATGGTTGTGTTTTAATATAAAATAATCAATAGATCAATCACTTGAACCCACCTCTCCTCAAGTATAAATACCACCTATCCACCACCCAATTTTAAAATAAAAAGCCTTGTATATCCTAATATATCTTCCCAAACCTATCCTACTCACACTACCCATGTCCATGTTATACTATTCTCACCAAAATACTAAATCCAAATCCTTTAAGGGTCTTTCAAGGAGGTGATATTCAAGATGTAATTTTTTCAAAGTACCTTTCTTAATTTATTTTATTTTTATACATTCTCCTCACCTCCTTCATCCATGAATTCATGATATGTATATAATAATTTATATACTAATGTTTTATGTTTATAATTTAATATCTCATATCCATGTCATTCTCACCTCCTCTTATTCAATGAAATGAAATATTTGTCTAAGTTATGCTGGTTAATCGTCTCCATGAAAATTGTTTCTGTTATTTTTCTATTACCACCATCACAACTATTATTAAAACTATTTTCTAGTAAAATAACATTTTAATATTTAAATTATAATATATTTAATATTATATATATTTTATGTCAAATATACATTTATGCTTTCCATATTGTGGATATACGATAACATCATATGTGGAAGTCTGGACTACCACCCACTGAAAGCGATGTGATTTGTTCATGCTATACATGAAACATATTAAAAATAGATTTATTAAATATATTTCAAAATAATATATATATATATATATGATAATAGAATTAAAATATACATATTTATCATTCAGTTTTAAATATTTTAATATGATAAAGAAATGAAAGCAGCGTTCATGCATACGTACAACTTACTGTCTCAATGAACGTTGCATTTAATTTCTATCTCCAAACATTATAGATTACTATAAATACATATGAACTCACTATATAAGATAATTATTTCATAGTTTTCATTCTTTATATGATTAAATCATGATATAAGTAATATAGTTAGAAAATAACAAGTCCAAATATAGTTGAGAAAACAAGGCAATTAACACCCAAAATAGAGAAATAATGAATGATTGTTAACAAATAGGTAAAAAGTATTATAAATAGATGATATATAATATTATAAAAAAGATATTTGATCTAAAATAAGTTATAAACACTCTTCAAACCATTATATCAGAGGATAAATGACGATCACCCAAAAAGGAATCGCAAGGTAAGGGTTAATTTCACAATCTCTTTATTATCTAAGATTGTTTATATGTAAGTATCTATTGGGAAATATTTATCATCCATGTACATGGCTCTTAAAAATATAATTAAAAATATTATTACTATTCCTAGAAAAAATTTTAATGTCATTTTTATCCATGTTTCACTTTTTATAAAACATTTGAATTGAATATTTCTGTCATTTTCAAAATGAGTTACTTTATGATTTTTTTAAAAAAAATGAAGGAAAGAACGTTTATATTAACTTATATGGAATGAGATACTATTTCCATCATCATGACTCCATAATGTTTTGAATCTTCCCTTACAATCATACAATTTTATTTTTAACGTAAATGTTTTCTTTTATAATTTCACGACTTTTAAATGAGTTCAAAGTAAAAGAGGATATATTTCTCAAATAGTTTTAATAATTTTATTATATTATTTTCATCTATGTAAACATCCTTTATTGGATTTTAATCATAATTGAGGTTTATTTGTTATGAAATAATTTTCTATATTGTATTTATGGGTTATGATATATTTTACTGTGGATGAGATATTTTGATATGATTCATGGTTTATTGTTAAAGTATTGACATTTTGTATGATAGATTCAATAAAAAATATTTATATTATGTTGTACCCCTTTCATAATAGGAATGAATGGAACTTAGTAAATGATGGGTAGGGCCCACTATATCCCCATGATGAATCGTTAGGTATCATGAGAAAAAATAATGTCTTGGCATATGGCCTTGACGGTATGGTTATTTATGGTATTAGCACGAGGCATTGACAGTACGGTTATGATGATAGAAATTATGTATTCTCTCATTATGAGATTAGTTTTTGATATTAAATGTAATTATTCAAATATTAGAACATCCATGTGAATGATTTTGGAAGTATTTGATTTATTTTTTCAATATTATACTGAAAATTTTGTTTATAAAGAATGGGTTTCAATTTTATACCTTTCCTTAAAAGTATATTATTATTTATGAAAGCTTTATCTACATTGTTTATCCTTACTAAGCATGTGATCTCACCCCTTTCTTATGTTTAATTTTACTATTATTCCAAGATGTGTATTTTGATTTATATGTAGGGGTAATCTAGGAGAATAATGGTTTTCTCAAAAGATTATCCATGTTGCATTTTATGTTTTGAATTGTAATGTAAGGTTGATGTATGTAATATATTTTCCAAGAATGATAAAATAATTGGTACTTTGGGATTTGACTCCTTGTAATCATGAGAGTGTATTAAAATAATACACCATATATGGTCTTTTGGGGTCAGGGTGTTATAATAATGGTAGTTATTCAATGTAGAGGATCACCAAAATAAATAGTACATCATTCCAGTGGAGTTAAAAACCTAGATTAACAACATATTATTTTTATAACATCATTAACCTTCCTTGAAATAACGCTTCCTTTAAAGTTTATTAGGAGTTGAAATTAATCTATAGCATATTTGGAATAATTTTATAAGAATATTAACATTATTATGATACTAAAAAATGTTATCATATATTATATTATAAAATTATAAATGAGTGAATTAATTATAATCTAAATATTAAAATTGTGAGTTAGTTTCCAATGTATCTAAGTTGGTTTCACAAAAAAACTCATGGTACATGACCAAAAAGGAATAGGTATAGTTGAAAATTAAATACGAAAGTGCAGATGATGAAATGATTTATATATAAATGAAGATAAATATAAATATATTTGTATGATTTTAATAAATTAAAGGTGAATTGTAAATGTATATAAAGATAGTATACTAAATAAACTTTAGACAATGTAATCATATAGATAAAAAATTTAAAAGAAACTAACACATATATAATTATGTCAAATTATGTAAAGAACATATTAGAGAAATTCCTATACAGATGTATTTATGATCGACCACATGGTTTCAATTTCAAAATACTTTGCAGTTTTAATCAATTTTAATACCGCATTCATAAAATAAATAATTAATCTTCATTTATTAAAATTAATTTCAAGGATACTTTTAAAATTATATAAATTATTAATAAATAAATTAATTTTTTAACTGATAATATTATACAAAAAATCTATGTGGGGAAAGATTTATGTGGCACTGTAGAAGGTACTATATTGGGGTACTATAGTAGATGAACTATTTGTAGAGGCCCGAAGCCTAACGTACATGAACTTTACATTACTTTTGCGGAATACTTATAACAAAAATACAAACACACAAGGATCGTAATAGTTTAGTGTCTTTGGAAACTCGGAAGGTAATCTTCTAATCGTGGTGAAAGATCTTCAACATCTCCCATAAAGATCTTCCTTTTTTTTATTACCTAAAACCTTTCTTTATATCCTGGGGAAAAGAAAACATAAAAGGGTGAGCTCAAATGCTCAGCAAGGGCAATAAAGGAAACAAAAATCATATCATATCTTTTTAAAAATCATAACCTGCAAAAGAGATCATAAAATCTTAACATGGAATAAATCATAGAAGTGAAATGAGATCCCCATAATCATAACATGAAATTTGAAACTTTGTGGCATGCACACATAATCATGGAAAATCATTTCTTGTTAGTCATGACTCATTGCCAAGACTATCTTAGTGGACAAAGTCCCTTTCTGAACCGAGTCACCCTCGTTCCAGTCCTGTTTCACTGAACCGGTATAGCCTACCGTTCCATCCATGTCTATCTCATGAGATATAAAATCTTTACCCAATGCATTGGAGGGAGATATAGGTCCCACCCATCTTATAATGAATCGTTTCTATTGTGTGCCACATAATCATAAACCATACATCATAGCGTAACCCATGCAATAAAAATGGGATTCTTAAACAACATGACATCATAAAACAATTCATACAAGATAAAGGAATTCATAAAAATATTTCCATCACAACATAATCAATGAAATGTAATAATAGGGATAAAAACAGAACCCTTTGATTATCTTAGATGGAAAATAATTTTGATAAAATACTTGAACTCCATTCTTGAGGAAAATATCCTTTCTACTTCAAAAACATTTTTCCTTTCATAACATGTCATACAACTTTAAAATAAAATGACTTGATTAAAAATAAACTTGAAAACTTGTAAAGGAAGTTTCTTGGAAATAATGTTTTAAAAATCCATTCATGAGGTATAAGTTAAAAAAAACATTCTTCGAACTTTTGTCGGAAAAGTCAAAAAGTACCTCGTACGGAAAAACGACAAAAGATTCCTTTCATATTCTTTACTAAAAACTCACCTAAGGGTAAAATTGGATTTAAACTATTGCATGTGGATGGAAACAATATTACATATTGAGGGAACATGGATGTGGATGATAAAATACACCCTAGTAAATACTTACGAATAAACAATCTCGGATAAAAATGAGATTGTGATATTTCCCTTACCTTAGGTCCGATTGTCTTTGTACGTGTCCGAAGCTCCTGTATAATGGTTTAAATAATGTTATTGACTTATTCCGGAATCATACATATTGATATGATATCATATATGGTCATATTCTTTGCTTCTTGTAAGTAATATTTCATTGTTACTTGTTACTCGGGTCTTTATTGCCTTTTGTTCTTATGCGTGTTTTGCCGAATACATTCTTATTATTCTTTTTAAGGTTATAGATACCTTATATCCAGAATGGTATTAGTGTAACATATATTATATTTATTCATTCAATTCATTTATATAATTACTATGTAATGATGATCATGTAGAACGAGTCGCATCACATCGTGGAGACGGTATTCCGTACGTACACACGAGTGATGATATCGTTCCTATGATCGTGGAACTGTATATTATTTCAGTATCAATATTACTTTATAATAATCATAAATAGTTACTCATTACACCATTATACCCATCCTTGTAATGTGATGGTGGAAAAATAGATTACACCACGGCGTGGAGACGGTATTCCGTACGTTCGCACGCGCGGTGATTTCATTTTTCCGTGGGATGGATAGAAGGTGAATTAGGGTTGTTTCATATTTATAATAACATATCAGTATGTAAGTAATACTGATGTTATTACTTTATCATGAAAAAACTAAAGAAGAAGAAGTTGAAGAAGAAAGAAATTGAAAAGATCGGTAATGGATATTACCTCTTCTTTGGAACGCCTCTTTGAATCCTCCACTTAGGGAACTAAGATTGGTCTTTGAAGAAGACCAGGACCTCTAGGATTATTCTAGGGAAGTGTAGAGGAGAAAATGGCAGGGTTTGGCCGAGCTTGAGTGCTCAAATTGGTGTGAGGAGGAGGGGGAGGAGGTGCCCTTTTATAAGGGAGGAGAGGGGCACCTTAGGAATATCTCAAAATATTATTTTATATTAAAGTCAAAATCGGTTTATAATGGTTCCAAAGGGTCTTATTTCGAAGCTAAAGTGGGGATGGGTCGAAAGCCTATCAACCAATAGGATTTATACAAGTTTAGGGTATTATTTTAACCTTATCAATTAGATTTAACTCTAAGTTAAATAATTTAACTTTTACCGTGTCTTTTTGTTTTCTTTCACTATATGGTTAATACACTTACTATAACATGCCAAACGAACCCCAAAAAGTTTATTATTAATATATATATCCTTATCTAAGTTATTTGGCTGAACCTTATATTTTTAGGAATAAAATAACAATTAATAATATAATATTTGATTTAAAAACTATTTTGTGTCAATTTTGACACTATTTGATATATGATTTTTGTGAAAGTCATAACAGAATTATATGTTCGAAACAAGTTGATTAAATCAACATTAATATATCATAGTAACCTATAAAATTAGTTGAATTCATAAAAAGTCTCAAATTACATTTATTTTGGTGTTTATAACATCAATTATGTCAATATTTCATTAATAAGATAATTACTGCATCATCATTGTGTCATAAATAAATTAAATTATTTAAAGTCTAAAAACTACAAATAAAATACCATTATGTAGGAAATCTTTTTAGATTTCTAATGAATATTTATAGTCGAATTTATCTTATGTATAACCCCATATTAAAAAATAATTTACTTATTAAACTTTGATTTTAACTATTTTAACCCTTCTTTAAATAAATTAATAATAAATGTCCTAATCTAATACAAGTGGGCCTAAACGGTCATATTTTATTCCTAAGTTTGTTTTTGGTCGAAATACACTTGTCCAATAGGATTAGGACATGTGTTAGGGTAATATTAATATCATTTTTACCCTTAATTACCCTATTTACCTTTAACCGTGGTAAATAAAAGTAAAAAGTTACTATTCACCAAAAATTATTCTCATCTCATTGAACCACATTTTACTTACTGACATCAACCATGTCTCTCGGATTTTTGAAATTCCATTCACAGAAGCGGTAAAATTAAGTTTTATGAAAAATTCAGTTTTTTTTAACTACCACTTAGTAGTTTCACTATTCATCAAAAATTGATGTTTTTCAGAAAAATGCCAAAATTTCATCCTAAGCTATATTTCATATTCCGAATTCAAAAATGAAGTATATTTTACCAAATTCATAACATAGAAGTTGCATTAATTAATTTTATAATTAAATCCCGCTGTTAAAACAAATAGCGTGTTTTTAAGAAACAATATCTATCAAAAGATTGACACTTGTTTATGTCTGGTTTAAATGTGAAATTACATCCAATGACCAACATTGTATTAAATTGTAAAAATATACTCTAAATATACTTTAAAACTACTCAAATTAATAATTTATCACTATTAATTATTTCGATTAAAAAAGTTGTTTTTAATTATAATTTAGTAATTTTCACTATTCATCAGAATATGAAAGTTATCCGAAATTTACCAAAATTTCACCTTAGGCTAAATTCGATACTCTGAATCCAAAAATGAAGTCCATTTTGAGAGCTAAAATTTCTAAAATTTTAAAAATTGGTTATTACTATTCATAACGGCTAGTTTTAATAATATTTTAATAGCATATCGTTGTTTAGTGAAACTCAGTATTGCGTACTACACATGCTATCGAGGAAGGTCGCGATTGCGTGTAATGCAAGGCAAGTCAAGGATGTGTGTTGTGCAAGCTCCTTTTGGTGTAGCGTACAACACAAGACATTAAAAAGAATATTTTTCATAAAATCTCAGGCTGTTACACTATTCACCAGATTTGGGCCCCAAATCCATGTATTTGGGCCTAATGGACACTGGGCCTTTGGTTCATTAGGCCTATAATCCATAAACTTATGAGGAGAAGTCATTAAAGGATAAATCAGGTGGAATACATGGAAATGTGGCATGGGATAACATTGTGACGTGATTGGTGTGGCGCAGTGTGATGACATGCATACAATGTTGGGTGATCAACAACTATAACAAGTGATAAGTGTGCTGAAATCCATATGATGGCCTTCCAGCCACATGGTTTCACAAAGTGGGCTGAAGGTATGTCCTATCATAGTGTAGAATAAGTGGTACAGTGTGATAGTGTATAGTATAATGATGCACATGCACATGTATGATGAAGATGTTGTAGTTTGTTACAATGTGATTACTAGTGATGCAATGTGATAAGGGGAGACACTACAAGAAGTCTATGGTTGTGGAGTGATGAATTCTACTCAGTTATCCCATCAAGTTAATCTCTTGGGGCCTTTGATCTATATTCATTTTGAATTTATATCCATCATCCTCCAAGCCTTCGGTCCATGTAATGCTTGGGGTCTTCAAGTTATGTAAGGGTTCCCTCTCAAAATAATTAAAAATTTGTTTCTTTCTTCAATAAAAATGGGGTCAAACCATGTTTTTATTAATTATAATTATTTATCAGAAGTATCAAAAGGTGAAAAATAAAAAATATCTTATTTTAATCTAGGTCATTTTATTTTTTTCATCGTGAAATAAAAGTTTCTATGTTACAAAATATAAACAAAAATGTAAACATAAATAATAACTCTAATCTCTCTCTCATGTTTCCTCCCACACCCTCATATGTCAGCACCACTTTCCACTCCTCACCTCAGCCCCACATCAATATTTACTACTCCCCATTTCTCTACATGTTTGAATCATAGTTTTAAATTCCATAGTATCTTCTATAATTATCTTTATCCACTTTACCTACTCTACAAATCTCATCTCCTCCTGTCCCCTTCGTTCTGCATGTATGATTCTCCACATTTGTAACCCTTCTGTTATCATGAAACTACCAAAGGAAAAAGGACTGTTTGTGTTCCCATCCCCCCCAACATGAAAAGGGGGTGGTGTGATATAATGTATGTGGTTGGGGTGTGAGGAATAGTACTCAGTTGGTCTTTGAAGATCATATCTTAGGGACTTCGAACCACATTTAGTTGGGGTTTAGGTCCATAATAATCTGAGCCTTTAGGCCATGTAATGATTGGGGACATTAGGATATAAAATTATTACGTATAAATATAATTTAAAAATGGTTTCTTCTATAATAAATATGAAATTTCACCATGTTTTGATTATTTATATTTATTTATCATATTTTTAAAAAGGTGAAAAAATATCTTATTTTAATTTAGTTTAGTTTAATTATTCTACATCATGAAAAAAAGTCAATATTATAAAATAAAAAAAATTTAAACGTAAATGATCACTCTAATATCTCTCTCATGTTTCCACCCGAACCCTTACACACTGGCAGCACTTTTTACTCCCCAACTCCTTCCAACATCGATTTTCACTACTCCCCATTTTTTATGTGGTTGAATCACAATTATGCATATTTCATTTCCTTATATCATGATCTTAATCCACATTACCTATAATTAAAATTTCATATCATCCTATCCCCTTCTTTTTTTCATGTGAATTTCTCTTCATTCAGTGCCCTTACATTGCCACATGATTACCAGAGGTGAAGGACCACTCATGTTTCCACCCCCTGTTCTTTTTTGGTAGATGCATGTTCCTTTTCTATGATTAATAATAATATCATTGTTTTAATTTTGTTTCAATATTAATATAAACAAATCTGCTCTCTATACAGGGATCCCAATATGTTTTTATTATTTATAATTATATATCATATGTTTCAAAAGGTGAAAGATAAGAAATATATTATTTTTATTTAAGACAATTTATTTATTTTTCATCCTGAAATGAAAATGAATATGTTCCAAAATAAAAACAAAAATGTAAACATAAATAAAAAATATAATTTCTCTCCCATGTTTCTTCCCTAACCCTCACACATTGGCGTAACTTTTCACTCCCCACCTCCCCCCACATCGACCCACACTGCTCCCCATTTGTCTATGTGGTCAACTTGTAGTTTCACATATCATAGTTACTTTTCTCAGAAACCTCATCCAATTTACCTACATTGTAACTCTTTCATACTTTTATCCCCTTCATTCTTCATGTTTTTTTCTATTTGATTAAAACCCTTCCATTGTCATGTGATTATCAAAGGTGAAGGAAAACTCGTGTTCCCATCCCCAAACTTTTTTTCGATTGGTTTTCATTCCTTTTATGAACTCATCAATAATATTGTTATTTTAATGTTTTTTTAATTCTAATTTAAACCAATCTATATGATATACGGGGATCATATCATTTTTTATTGTTTAGAATTATTTATTATAAGTTTTAAAAGGTGAAAAATAAAAAATATCTTATTTTTATTTGAGTTGGTTTGGTTATTTTTCATTATGAAATAAAAATTTATACATTATAAAATAAAAATAACTATTTAAACATAAATAATAACCCTAATAACTCTCTCATATTTCCTCCCCAACCCCTATACACAGGCACATCATTGTACTTGTCAGATTTGGTACCCTAGAATATAATTCTAAGTACCTGATTACATATATTCAATATCATAAATATAAATGAAGTTTCTTATTACATCCTGATTGTCCCACTATATGAAATTTTCATGTGGAAATTACCTAAAAATATATGTTGCACAGAATGGTCATAGAAGTTCCCCACTATGATGAGAACCAGGAGGTACTATGATAGTATTCTTAAAAATATGTTTTATAGCCTGATGATATCATTATATGGGATATAGATGATACACGATATCAATGTTGGAGACTTCTAAGACTTTGAGGAACCCTCTCATGGTGTATTACCTTGGTAATTTTCACAGTAAGAGAGTATGAGAACAATTCCCTCCAATAGGAAATACATATTTATATGTGCCATTTGATGTTCCTATATGTGGACGTGTGTATTGATCCTTATATTTTAAGATTATTATTAATGGATACCATGAGTCGTGTACTTTGATGTATAGATAAAAACCATGATGAAATATGCCCATGGTGAAGTAAGATATGTTGGGTGTATCATAAGTGATATAGTATCAATGGATAATGAAATAAAGGATTTATCCCTTCTATCCTTTTATAGAAGTTGATATCTCAAACAATTGGATAGGAATAGAATTGTCTGGATAAATCCATAGACATAGTGTTATGTGGGTGAGTTCAATTTCCAAAATTCAATGAGAGAGACATCAATTAAATAGGTTTATGAAACTAGTATACATCCTATTTGATTAGATATATCACAATAAATGGATTATATAATGTGGTAATCATTAATAAAAGGTTTTAGGTCATTAAAACATTAACCCCTTTCTCTATGGAATCCTTAGCATGTTTCTAGATGCAAAACTTGATCTTTAGGTGGTTCTTCCAAATGGCACTAAGAAAGAGTCCTAGAGGGTTACATGATAAGTGTATCTATAATCTCATTTAAATTCAGTAATGAATTTAACATGTTTGAATAAATAATATTTATTTGTGTTTTGGTTGATTGCTAAGATTTGATCACAAGTTATTTTAATGAAAAAGTTAGTTAAATAATAATAATAAATATTTATGTAACGCCCCGAACCCAGTTACCCAGAGTCGGTGCATTATTACATAACATTGACATGATCACAAAAGATCAAGTCTCGAAAGGCCGATTAGTTTAGTAGCCTTGGAATGACTAGATACATTTATAAATATTACATTACATCACATAGTGAAAACTACTACCACAACATCTTTTCTTCATATCCCCTCATATTATCCCTATAGGTCATTCATAAATTACTTCATCTCATCCTGGGAAAAATAAAGCATTAAAAGGGGTGAGCTCATATGCTTAGTAAAGATAACAATATAGAGTAACATTCATAAATAAGCATAAACATTTAAGGCAATGTATAGCTAAAACAAAAGCCTTTTAAACTTGATCTTCAGCATAATATGGAAAAGATAAAATTTAATAGTTCCATTTATTTATTCATATGAATATTCTAATAGTCGAATAATCACATGCAATATCAATAACCACTTTCATAATGATGGAAATGCATAATGACGAACATTAATTTCTGTGTCAAGGCCTCGTGCCAAGACCTAAGGGATAATTGTAACCGGAACCCAACCTGGAGAGCCTCTGTAACTGGACTCCATCCCGGAGAGCCTTTGTAACCGGACTCCAACTCGGAGTGTCTCTAATAACGGGACACCAACCTAGAGTGCCTCTAATAACCGGACACCAACCCAGAGTGCCTTTAATAACCGGACACCAACCCGGATGGTCTGCTGTAACCGGACCCCAACCTGGAACTTACTAGTCCAACACATTCATCTTAAAAAGAGGATGAAATATAACATAAACATTCGTATTAAAACTATCATGACCAAACATTAATCATAAACCATTAATGGCATAAATATAAATCATAAATAGTAAAACATATTACAAAACCTTAAATACAATATGTATGATTTGTATCATAATAAATCAACTTCAAACAAGTGTAAAATTTATCAAAGGATGTTGACATAGATGAAATCAAAACTATTTGAGAGAAATATATATCTTTTTAAATCATTTAAAAGTCACATAATTATAAAAAAAACATTTACGTTGAAAATATTCTTATAAGATTGTAAGGTAAGCTTAAAATATTTTATAATGGCGGAAAATAGCCACACCCTCCGTATAAGTTAAAAAAAAGATATTCTGACATTAATTCTGTCGAAAAGGTTAAAAAGGACCTTGTTTGGAAAATTGACGAAAAGATTCTTTTATAAAATTCTTATAAAAAGTAAAAAAGTCTATAAATGACTTTAACCCATATTCCGTAAAATAGTTAGAATGTTTTGAAATACATTTTTAAGAAACATGGATGTGGATGATAATGAGGTCCCAGTAGAAAATTACGTATAAACAACCCTGAATAATGAAGAGATTGTGAAATAAACCCTTACCAATTTGGTAACTCATAAAACATTCACCCAATGAAAGAGATATCATACAATGAATATTTAAATACACATAAATTAAAGTTTATTACATAAAGAATACAATTATAGGCAGTAAATACACCACACAAAAGGTAATAGTGGCAATATGGCATGAATCTCACGGGAATAAGGTGTGAGATGAAAACCCCTTACATTGTAATTTTCCTTGGTTGAGGGTAGGTTAACCTTTTTATATAATGGTGATAAAATTGTTATTAAATTATAAAAGAATCATATACATTAATATGATATCATATATGATCTTTTAACATTGCTTTGTTAATAATATCTTTTTATTATTATTGTCATTTTGGGTGTTAACTTACTCGTTTTATTTTATATGTTTTGTTACATAATCCATGTTTTTTATGGATAGGTTGTATCTTATTCATATAAATAATGATATCCATAAACATTATTTTTAATCATCAAATGAGAATTATACATGAATGGGTACGATGGGGAATGAATCTCATCCCGTTCGTGGAGACGGTAGTCCGTACGTAGGCACGAGCGACAATATCACTCTTTTGATATTAAAATAATATATAATTTGATAGTATATCATATATACAGAATCATTATCATGTTATATTTATTATTTACATGAATTACACATCAATATTATACCCACCCAAATAATAATGTTTTGAATAACAATTACACCACGACGTGGAGACGGTAAGCCGTACGTACGCACGTATGGTGACATGTCATTCAAAGGATGGATAGAATACTGAATATGGTTGTACCATATTTATAATAACATCACAGTATATATAGGATACTGGAGTTATTATTTTTGAATGGGAATAACAAAGAAATAATAATTTGAAGAAGAAAGGAACTTGAAAGAGGGTGGTGAAAACATTACCTCTTCTTCGGGTTCTTCCTTTTGATTTGATCAAAATGGATCCATAGGTTGGCTTTATAATCAAACTAAGGCCTCTAGGTTTAAGTAACGGATGTTTAAAGGATATTTGCGTAGGTTTTGGCAGAGAAAAAATTCTTTTAAGGTGTGAATTAGTGAGAAGGGGGAGTTTCCTTTTATAAGAGGGGTGAGGGGCACCTTTGGAAAAGCTATAAATATTATTTTATAATAAATTCATATTTGGTTTCTAATGGATCCAAAGTATATTATTAAATTTCTAAGGTGGTTATGGGTTGAAATAATTTCAACCAATATAATTTAGATAGGTTTTGGTCATTATATTAACCTTATCTTTTAGTTTTAACTCTTAGTTAATTAGTTTGACATTTACCATGTCACATTGTATTTTTATATTATATAGTTAATAAACTTAATATATACATCCAATAGACCCCCAAGTGGTCCATTAATGATACAAATATCATGATATAATTCATTTGGCCGATCATTCGATTTTTAGGAATATAATATCAATTAATAATATAATATTTGTTTTAAAAACTCATTTATGTCTATTTTGACACTATTCAATAATTGATTTTTCTAAATCCTTAAAAACATTATTAATTCGAAACCAATTCATTTAAGAAATCCTATAATGTCATATTAACAAATAAAATTCATTTATGTCATCATAACTTTCAAATTATATTTATTTTAACATTTATAATACCAATTATTTGATTATTTAAGGATAATAATGCATCATTATTGTGTCATAAAAAATATTAATTATTAAATGTATAAAAATTATAAATAAACTAATATTATGTTGGAAATATTTTTATCTTTCTAATGAATATTTATAGTCTAAAATCCAACATATATAACCCTATGTAAAAATTTTTTTTCTTAAAAGATATATGCTTATATCATTTTTGTATTTATTTTAACTTAATTAATATAAAGTGTCCTTATCACTTACAAGTGGATACATGGGGTCCCAAAATCAAAAAAATGATGCCCATGGTCAGAAATGTATCAACCAATAAGTTTAGGACACGTTTTAGGATAATTTATTATTATTATAATATTAATTTTTACCCTTATTTCCCGGATTTACCCTTTAACCATGGTAAAAAAATATTTACCAAAGTAATTATTCAAAATGTATAAAAATAAAAGATACCTATTTAAAAAATTTGGACAACCTGATTCCAAATATGGAATCAATTTTTCCAAATTTAAAACATATAAGTGGTAGAAATTAATTTAAAATTAATTCCCGTTGTTAAAACAAAAAGCGTGTTTTTAAGAGATAATAACTATCAAAAGATTGACACTGGTTTATGTTCGGTTTAATTATGAAATTATGTCCAATGACCAAAATTGTATTAAATGGTAAAAATTTATTCTAAATATACTTTAAAACCACTAAAATTCATAATTTATCACTGTTAATTATTTCGATTAAAAAAGTTGTTTTTAATTAAAATTTAGTAATTTTCACTATTCATCAAAATATAAAAGTTATCCAAAAAGTACCAAAATTTCACCCTAGGCTAATTTCGATATTCCGAATACAAAAATTAAGTCCATTTTGAAAGATAAAATATATAAAATTTCAAAATTTGGGTATTACTATTCATAATGGCTAGTTTGATTGGTTGTGGTGTGTGATAGAACTCGAAGATGCGTACAACACATGCTACTGTATTATTCAAAGAGAAGCGTACCGTGGAAGCTTGGGGTGTTACAATTTATTTTCAAAGTTTAGTGAGTATAATATTTATTATATTTACCAACGTATAATGTAG
This sequence comes from Viscum album, assembly GCA_963277665.1. Taxonomy (NCBI): domain Eukaryota; kingdom Viridiplantae; phylum Streptophyta; class Magnoliopsida; order Santalales; family Viscaceae; genus Viscum; species Viscum album. Next base: position 747,757,832 of record OY728132.1, on the reverse strand, counting down.
TGATATTTATTTATTAAATAAATATTCATTATTTAAGGATTGATAAATTTTAGGGAGGAAAAGGAGACTGAGTTTAATTGTTTGATTGGAAATAATATAAACGATATTAATTTAATCTTAGGTGATGCACATTTAAAGTCAAGAATAATTATATTATTATTAAGACACCGGGTTCCCTAAGAAATAATTAATTTGAAAGGGTATCGTGTGTTAATTGAAAACCATATACCTTCCTTTATAAATATCTAATTATATCACACTCCTAAGAGACACTTATTGTACACAATGGATAAAGTGAAACTATCTAAAGACCTAAAGAGAGTTATATAGATCTAAAATTTTGATATCTCATCCTATTATATCAATAATTTAAGTGATTATGAAAAGTTATTTATCCTCATATAATAATTCATGTGTGATTAACCACAAACGATACAAGTGCTCAGGATCGGTCATGCTAGCACCCGACGATTATACAGTGAAATTAAGAGATTATGATGCACATGTGGATCACCGCTAGAGGAATTATGCACTTGGATCCTATTGTGAAATTATGTCATGAAAAGATCAAATCAACTTAATCATCAATGAAGAAAGAATTAAATGTTTAGGTAATTCTTGATATGTGCATAAATTTATTATAAATTTTATGTAAAGATCCCCCTATTCTAGTTCCAGAATTTAATCAAGTCAAGTAATATGTGATTTTAATTAGCCCGGATGTCAATAATTATGTACGGAAATTATTATTCATAAATTAAGACTAAAAAGTTGATTCAGTCTTATCATGTAGGTGCTTATAATATACCTAAAAACTATAAGTGGTATCATAGTAGTAACATGTTTAATTTATAATTATTTATTGATTATTGATTGTTTAGATGTGTTTTTCATTTATTTTAGTTTAGATCGATTCAGTCATGAAATTCTAAAATCATCTTCTATCCCCTTTCTTAATTATTATTAACTTAACCTGTATATAGTTAAAATTAAAATGAAGAAACATCTACAAATTCCATCTAGAGATGCCAAAGGTTCTCTCTAGACAACAGAAGTGTACATGGAATGTACCATAAAACGACACAACATGTACAGGTATATCTCCTTCATATATCGTGATAAAATTTTATTTTTTCAATGAAATTTGATCATTTATTTGATAAAAGTGGATCAATATATAGATCCAAATAGGCTGACCCATGGTTTGAACAACTACGTATCGTGTAACATGCATATGTTTAGTCCTGATGTCTTCATAATGGAGAACATGGGGGGTCCAAGTGTGTCGTTTATGTATTATACAACATGGGAACTAACAAACTGTATAACTTTGAGGACACATGTTGTGTAGGAATACCATAATCCATGTAATTAAAACACATTTGCAGCAAGGAAACATTTACAATCTTGAATGCTTGTGTTGCTGGAGTAGGAAAAAGATACTACACACAATATAATCCAACACATGTTTTGTATTTTGCTATAGATAGTGTTCTCAAATTGATATAGAGAGAAGAATTGATTTTATAATTAAAAATATTCTCATGTGTTTTGTGTGTCACTTATTGATAGTACATTCCATGTCATGGGATTTATAATTATATATTAAATTAATTACGATGTTGAACTCTAAAACTACACATTAATTATGTTATTTTCTTATAGTATATTTTGCATATATCAAGATAATCACATGTAGTTTAATTCACATTTGTTCATTGTGTCATTTGTTTGATAGTACACACCATATAATTACCTATCATTAAATATGTGTTGGATTCCAAGGGATTTCACAAGCACAAGGATCATTTTAGGTGGTTTTGGAGAGTACATGTCATTGATTCTAAGTACACTTGATTATTTAATTAATTTTAAATTTTATATATTTATTTAAAATTATAGATGATTTTAATTTAAAGATGCTCAGGTGGTATTAAGATAAATTGAATTAATTGGATTAATTCATGGTGGTTTATCTTAATTAAAGAATGAATTCTTGTAATAATTGGATAAATTGAATATTTATGTTAATTTCATATTGTATGGATAATAATAAGATTAAAATAACCCTATATGTAACTAGTTTAATTTAATTTTTTATAATTAAATTAAAATTGATGACCTATATGTCATCCCATACTTCTTATTATGTAATGGCCTACATTCCTATAGTTTCTTTTATATAACCCCCCTTAATCTAATATATTTGATCCCCTCACCTATGTGTGAGTAATATATTATACCAGGATAGATCACTTAGGCGATATGAGGTAGTCTGGGTATAATATCTGAGGTGAAACCAATTAAAGTGATACATAAGAGCCATGGCGGAATGCTACATCATGAACCAAGATATGGTTAAATGTGTTTTTCTCCCAGGGTCGTGGGTTAGTTTATCATCCATTATATAAAATAACCATTGGAGAATCTCTACATCTTTCTGTTGGAGTTAGTTCCCTAAAACCAACTTCTATGTACTTTATGATAACTAGTATTAATAGTTTTTATTATTAATAAACTTATTATCACATCATGATCGTTCTTCTATATAACATTGTATGTGATAATGTCCCAAGAGTAGCTGTCACGCTAAAAGGTTATAATAGTTCCCCTATATGATGAGAACCTAGATGTGCTACAACATTGTTCTTAATATATTTCATATAGATGGTTGATATCACTTGAGGGACACAAATGAGATAGGATATCATGGGTGGATACTCATAGGAATTTGCGGCACCTTCTCATGGTGTATTCCCATGGTAATATCCAAAAGGATATTATGAGAACGAGACCATCCAGTAGGAAATTAACATTTATATATATCACTGGATGTTCCTATCTATGGATGTGTGTATTGTTCTGTAGACATTAATGTTATTATTAATGAGTATTATGAGTTTATTATTTAGATGTATTAATTAAAATTATAAAAATAGATGTTCATGGTGAAGTAGGATATGTTGGGTGCGTTATGAGTGATATTGCATTAATGAATAATTTGGGAATGGATTTTTCCCTTATGTTTCTTAATTTAAGCGGATTTCTCATGCCCATTTACAGAAATGATATAGATTAAATAATTCCATGGACATCGTTTTCTATAAGAAATTTCAATTTCTAGGAAGTCAAAGAGAGAGACATCGAGCACATAGGTTGATGGCGCTAGTATGAAACCTGCTTGATTTGAGATATCATGATAAAGAGATTACATTACATAGTAAGCATTCATATGATGTATCATGTCATTGTGGCATTAAATTCTTTGTCTATGGGTGCCTTGGCGTGTTTCTATATGCTAACCTTGGACTTTAGGCTGATTCTCATAATGACAATGAGAAAGGCCTAGAGGGTCACACTCTAAGTGTTTTTAGAATCTCAGTTAAATAATATATTATTATTTATTATTTAAAAATCTAAATAAATATTATTCCCAAATGTGGTTTAATAATTATTCATGTATGATTAATCATATATAAATATTTATTTTCTATTTATTGAAAAAATATTAATTTATTTATTGGTGAATATTGTAGTGATATTTATTTAATAAATAAATAGTCATTATATAGGGCCTGATAAATATGGAGGAATGGTAGACTGATTTTTTAGGTATAGTGAGAAATAAAAAATATGGAATATTATTTAATATTTTATATAATTCTCATGTTAAGTGAATGTTGAGAAATAATGATATTATTATTATTATTTGACCTCGGGTTTCACTGGGATTAAATAAATAATTAAGGTAACTTGTGTAATTATTTTATTTTAACCATAGCAATATATAAACCCATTTGTATTATTTTCTCAAAGATCTTATTCATTTTATCTTGGTTATGCTCAATATAATTGGAGAATTATCTTAAACCCTAGAGAGCTCCCTTCTCCAAGAATGCTCCCAAGAACGGAGAAAAATCTTCCACCATAAGATTAAGGATAACGATTTGGAATAATTTCTCGAAGATATCCAAGTATAATGATGAAAGTAAAATCATATACCGTTCTAGGACCCAAATATTACTTCAGTGAAGTTTGGAGATTCATGGAACACATGTGGATCACCGCTAGAGTGAATCTGCACTTGAGTCCTATAAAGCAATGACACAACAATGAAAATCTGTATTCAGATCCATCAATGAAGAAAGAATTCAAATAAAGATAATTATTTAATTAATAAATTATAAATAATATGTGATGATCCTCTCTATCAGTTATGGTGTGATTTACCTTGTCAATATTATTTGATTAAATTATATATATCACAATTTTTATCATTTTGTATATATCATATTGATAATCAATCATGGAAAAAATCAATGTAGGGGACCACCCATCGTACACATCCACTGAACCCATAACCTATAATTGGTATTAGGTCTAGGCTACATAATTATTTATAATTATTTAAATATATTTGATTGATTTATTCATTTGTAATTTAGTTTTTTAATTAAATTTTAATCGTTCTTTTAATCTGAATTGTGAGATCTGATTCCTCCTCCATCATTTCTCATAGATCTAATCGAGATGACTAATTTTATGAATAAAATAAAATTGAGGAACTCATAAGGAGGTTCCAATGATTTTTTAGGGACAACCCAATAGTACACTTCATGTAACTCTGGTTACATGATGAGTTGTTGTGTTCAATGTATCAAGAATTAATTCGGTAATTAATTTAGAGCGTGTGCATTTATGACACTTAATGTAGTTAATTATCACACCACATGTTGGCCGAGACATGGTGGCACATGGTCAACTGAAGTACACACATTGTAGGCCATGTACATTTCATGTAGTCCCATTGAGTCAAATATGGGCCATGTATTTCAATATGTAGCCTACCAGACTCGTGATTGAGTAATTTGTAGATCAAACAACTTGTATCCCATTGGACATGATGTGTACTCTTGTTTCTGAGGAAATATTTACACATCGTGTCCCTAGGAATGTACCTTAGATAAATGGTAATAGATGTGCATTCCATGTAGCGCTGATTCACACGCTGTGAAATTTTATCAAATTACGTAGATAAAAAATTTATTTATTATATTGTGTAAACCTTGAGACATGCACTTTCACGTGGTCATAAATATAAGAAACACCATGTGATAGGTTTTAATATATATATATATATATAATATCTATGGAATGTTCATATATTCATATCATGTATGATTCGTATTAAAATTTGTTACTCTAAGTGCATCGAAGCATTACACATGACCAAAAATAAAGCAATTCATGTAATTATTCAAGAAGTACATATTGCGAAAGTACGTGATAAGTCATGTATGCCATATGAAAAAATAGTAAAATAATATTCCAATATAACAAATTTTTGGTATATTCAGATGGGTATTCAAAATATTGTCTCCAAGTTACATTTATATACATAGATAATTTCAAATGAATTTATTTATTTTTTTTAAAATTATAATAATTGAGAATATTGAAGAAATTTAGATAATAATTAAGATAAAAAGAAATGATTAATTAAACATTATAATTAATTGATTCGAGCATGATTTATCTAAAATAATAATTATTAATAATTGAATTCTAGTTTTATTAAATGTGTAATTTATTTCATGAATGTGCATGATCATGAGATAGACCAGAACTTTGTATGTGATTGGTTTCATTTAATATATTATTAAATTTAACTGTTGGATTGTTTTCCTTTTCTCCTCTTATTATTTAAAAGGATTCATGCCCTCGGTTTCTTTCCAGTAAACCATTTTCCCCTCATCTATATGTGAGTAAATTTTTATGTAATGGATGGATCTCCCAAGCTTGTAGAGGCGGTTCAAGATTGGAGTTTAGGAGAAACCAATCCAAGATAGATACATTAGTGGACATGTGGAAAGTTGTAACATGAACCTTAATTGGTTCAAGGTGTTTTCCCTTAGGTCAATATTTATATTATCAACTGTAATATAACATAATAATTTGTATAAAAACATGATCATACTACTTTATTATTTTATTTATGTCATGTTGTATGGTTAATTCATTATGGTTGTTTTGTCGCGATCACATAATTAATGAAATTAACGAGTATTCAAGATAGAACTAAAATAAATTGGTTTATATGTAAATATTATATAATTAATGGTTAATCACTTAAGTAAATAAACTTAATATTAACAAGAATATGCTAATGATAATAATTGTAAATTTATGCCTACATGGATAAAATTTCACAATAATATATATTAAGTTGGTATGACATTTCACTACTTAAGTTAAAATCAAACCATAATTAAATGTTCTTGAACAACCAATATTGGGGTGCTTTCAATTATCGGGAAGTTATAACTTGAAGATTTGGGGTTCTTTCAGTCAGTTGTGGTGGCTGGGGGGTTTGGGTTTTGGGGTGGAGGTTATAGGGTCGAGTCCCCGGGATTGTTTTCTTCTTGCGTGGGTTGTCATAAAACCACCATTTTAACTTAGTTCACTTAATGGTTTTACTACCAAATTATTACATGGTGTAATTTATATGAAAAAGTTGAGGAAATCCATTTTAGGATTTCATGATTAGGGGGTCCACTCAGCGGATCAAGGAACTTTGAGTTAATGCAGATGGAATTTGAAATTCCAACCTAAAACTATTCAAGTTGCTTGAACAACCAATGTTTTGTTAATGAGAAGGGGAATATGGTTCCTTTTTACTAGTATATCCAAGTAATAATATATTCTAAATATAATGGTGATGTATATTGGGTTTCAATAAAATAGTGGGAGACTAATAAATATAATATGTTTTTGTTTATCTAATTTTTTTTATAAAGTACTAAAAATATTATTATACTATTTTTTGAAATAAATGTATAATTAAATAAAACATATCATTTTGATCCATAATTGATAAGGAAATACTTCTCACCAGAACAAATTTACAAGAGTGTAAAATTCTATGTGTTATCCTTCCCCATGAAAGGAAATTATATGCTCTAGAATAACCTTTTCAAGTTGTTCCTGGTAATGAGGCTAGTGATAAAGAGCTATCTCAATATGAGAAACATCTGAATGATTCAAAAAATGTTTAATGTTTTATGCTATCATCCAGGTATAATGATATTTTGAAGCAACATGTGGACATTGATTCATATATCATGATGTCTCACCCTCAGGATCTCTATCAAGGGTAGGCGAGTTAAGAGAGGCACAAGATCTCTGATTCCTTTTTTACAACTATGATTGGAGAGTCTATGATAGCTAGACCACATGTAGTCAAGCTTATTGGATATATTTAATGCTTATACAGATTAGGTATTAAATTCTTGGATGATTTGCCTACATATCTTAAACATTCATCACTGCCCTAGACCTTCTCTAATTTTATTTTTTATTACAATATGAAAAATAATGAGAAGACTCTCATAAAACATATTACATTTATTAACCAAGTGAATTTGGACATGGGGCGTGATAAACCCATGGTCCTTATGGTGAGTTGGAAAATGAAGAACATGGAAAATAGTCCCAATACCTATAAATAGTCCAAATTTCTTGAGCACTATCCTTCTAAGAAGAAGAAGATCCATAGACAGGGTAAAGAAAAGGAGGAAGTATATTTTTCATGTGGCAAACCAGGACACTGGAAGAAGAAATTCACCTAGAAGAAAAGGGATGTTAAATGTGCATTTGTTATCGAGTGTAATATTTTAGTATCAACACATTGCGTATTAGATACATCTTGTGGTCCTCACAAATAAATCCAAATGTAGGAACCAAGTAGATTCCAAAAGATTGAAAAAAGGAACGGTGGATTTGAGATCTGATTATAGTGAAAGGATTTATACTCTTTCCATTGATGAAAACCAACTTTCATTTCCAATGAAAATGATTTTGGGTTTAAAAGATTTTTATTACGTACCTATGATAATCAATAACACAATTTCTGTATCATGCCTATATGCAAATGGGTTATTTTTAGGTCTGGAAGTAAAAGTTGTTTATTTTTTAAGGAAAACATATGTTATGGTATGGAACATTTAAATAAAGGTATTTATGTATTAAATTATGAAAACCACGTGTTGGAAATTGATAACGAATCATGTTCACAAGACGCATATAACACCTATCTTTAGAAACACCCTCTTGGTAATGTAAATGAGATGAATTTGACAAAGATTTTTCAAGATGGTTATTTAGAATCTTCTAAGATAAAACCACATGAAATATGTCATGATTTTTTACAGGAAAAAATGACCAAACCACCATTTTTTGGACAAGATGAAAGGGACATAAAGCTTCCTGGATTGGTACACACCGATGTGTGTGGAGAATTTATAGTAGAATCTAGAGGTGGATATTCATACTTCATAACATTTACTAATGACATGATTAGATATGGATATAAATACTTGATGAGGTATAAGTCTGATTCCTTTGAGAAACTTAAGGAATTAATGAATTAAGTAGAGAATAAACTTGGTAAGATGATAAAGAATCTTCAATTTGATTGAGATTCAGAATATCTTAACAAAGAGTTTATCAAATTTATATGGGAGTTTGTGATTATATTTTAACTCACTCCACTTTACACACCATAGTGTGATGGTGTTAGTGCAAGGAGTAACCACACCTTGTTAGACATGGTATGGTTGATAATGAGTAATGAAAATCTTCAATTATCCTTTTGGAGATATTCCATACAAACGGAGGTATACAAATCAAAATGACTACCAAATAAGTTAGAAAATGTAATTACCTTAGATTTATAGAGTGGAAGGATACCCATTTTGTCACATACACATGTATGGGGTTCTAAGGAATTTGTTAAGGCCTTCATATGAAATAAACTGGCACACCAGGGCACAAAGTGTATCATTATAGGGTATCCCATGGAAACAAATGGATACTACCTATAAAACCACTCAGACAAGAAATTGATTGTTTCTAGGAAATCTATATTTCTTGAGAGTGATAACATCCTCAAAAAGGTTAGTGGGAGAAAGATTTAATTAATTAAAGTTGATACTCAAAGTACATAAGAGTTAGTAGAGGAACAGATTCTACATGTCCCCACAGAATAACTAGTTCCTGAAACACAAGTACCATGTATGAGTGTAAGAGAGGTAAGAGAACTACAGTGATATAGTGTTCTAGTCATCTAATAAAGTGACTCATTTTTTGTTAACAATGATGAAACTATCTCATACATGGAGAAAGTAGAGAGCTCAGAAGCTGCAAGATAGAAAGAATCTATGAATTCTAAAATTGATTCAATGTACCAGAACAAAGTTTGGGTTTTGGTTGATGTGATAGTTTATTTAAATCTCATTGTATGCAAATGGGTATTAAAGATGAAACTATATATAGAAGGAAATTAAAATACCTATAAATCAAATCTAGTAGAAAAAGGGTTTAAACAACATCATGGCATTGAATATGATGAATCATTTTCACTAGTTTCCATGTTTAAATTCATAAAATTTTTACTTTCTATAACATCTTACCGTGACTATGAGATTTGGAAGATGGATTTAAAAACATCATTCTTTAATGGGAGCCTTTAGTAAGCATTATATTTGACACAACCAAAAGGTTTTGTAACTCTAAGTGATGCCAAAAGTATTTTCAAGTTTCTGAGATCCATGTATGGATTAGAGAAATCATCCAGGTCATAGAACATTAGATATGATGAATCCATAAAATACTTTGGTTTAATTAAGAATGAATGTGAGTCATGTGTTTACAAGGGGTTTAGCGGGAATGAGGTCATTATCCTAGTAGTATATGTTGATGAGATATTACTTATTGGAAATAAAATATCAGTATAACAGTATGTTAAGGATTTTCTAAACAGGCATTTCTCTATGAAGGACTTAAGTGAAGTGGACTGTATTCTAGGAATCAAGATCATTCATGAAAAATCCAATAGGGTAGTTGGGCTAAGTCAAAGTACATATGTTGACCAGATAATAAATAGGTTTAGTATGGAACAATATAAGAGATGATTGGTTCTAGTGTAACATAGCATAAATCTTTTTTAAAAAATGTGTCCCTAAACACAACATGAGAAAGAGAGAATGAGTAAGATACCATACGCTTTGGCGATATGATCAATCATGTAGTCCATGTTATGTACTAGTTTTGATGTTTCCTATTCATTGAGCATGGTAGGAAGATATCAAGTAGATCCAAGCGAATAAAATCAGTATGATGTTAAGGATATCCTTATATATCTAAGAAAAACTAAGGATATATTCCTGGTGTATGGAGGAGAAAAGGATCTGGTCATTAGGGATTATACTGATGCCAGTATTTAGATATATAATAATGATTTGAAGACACATTTAGGATATGTTTTCTATCTTAATAGAGGTGCTATGAGATGAAAGAGTTCGATGTATACATTTTTCGATGATTCTATATGGGTTTTCGAGTATATAGAGGCTTCTGATAAAGACAAGGAATCCTTTTGGATTCAGAAAATTTTCCATGATATTGATGGGGTACATATAGGAATAGACGCTATCACATTTTATTGTGATAATAATATAGTTTCGGCTTGAAAAGAGCCATGTTCTTTCCAATAGACACATCATAAACTCCATAAGTATCACCTCTTGAGGGATTTCTATTATAGGGGTGAAGTTACAATAATCAGAGTAACCATGGAAGTGAACATAGTGGGCCCCTTGACTAGAGGCTTATATCAGTAGGATCATGAGTATCATGTGATTGTTAGAAAACTGAAGGTTGTTAGCAGCTGGATATAGTGAAAGTGGGATTCCATTGGATTTAGTTCCCTAGAACCAACTTCAATGTTTTTTTATGATAAACTGTATTTATAGTTTTTAATATTAATAAACTTTTATAACATCATGATTGTTATTCTATGTAATATTGTATGTGATAATGTCCCAACAGTATTTGTCTCATGAGAACTCAAAAGTGCTAAGACACTATTATTAATTTATATTATATTTCAAAATGATATCATTGTAGGGACACAAATGATATAGGATATCAGGGGTGGAGACTCATAGGACCTTGAGGCACCATATCACGGTGTACACCCTTGGTAATATTAAGTAGGATATTATGAGAATGAGACCCACTAGTAGGAAATCCACATTTATATGTGTCATTAGATGTTCTTATATAAGGACATGTGTATTTTTCCTTAGACTATAAAATATTATTAATGAGTATTATGAGTCACATACCTATATGTATTGATAAAAACCATGTTTATTGATGTTCATAGAAATTTAAGACACTATGGGTGTGTCACAAGTAATATTTCATTAATGAATAATGAAAGAAAGGACTTTTCCCTTATGTTCATTCATTAAAGTGGATATCTTAGACCGTTTGATGGAAATGATATATCCTAAATAAATCAATGACCATGGTGTTCTATAGGAAAGTTCAATTTTTGGGATGTAAAAGAAAGATACCTCAAGAACATAGGTTGATAGCACCAGCATGCACACTGCTAGATTTGATATACCGTGATAAAGTGATTATATTGCACCATTAGCATTCATATAAGGTATTATTTAATTAATCCCTTAAATTAATTCTCTATGTGTTCCTTGGCATGTTGGTAGACTCTAACATTGGACTTTAAGCTACTTCGCCTAATGCCATTGAGAAAGAGGACTAGAGGGTCAGACACTAAGTGTTTCCAGAAACTCAATTAAATAAAATATTATTATTTATTATTTAACAAGTTGAATAAATATTATTCTCAGATGTGGTTTAATAATTATTCATATACACTTTATTTCATTTAAATATTAATTTTATATTTAGTGAATAAAATATTTATTTATTTATTGGAGAAAAAAGCCGTGATATTTATTTAATAAATAGTCATTATTCAAGTCCTGATAAATATAGAGGAATGGTGAATTGATTTTTTCAGTCTGGTGAGAAATAATAAATATGTATTATTAGTTGATTAAATAATATTTAATTATAATTCTTAAGTTAAGTGAATTTCAAAAAACAATGCTATTATAATTAGAAATGGGGTTTCTATAAGATTCCATAAATGATTAAGAGCACTTTTTCAATTATTCTACTTTAACCCTATAAGTATATTAATCCTTTTATATTATTTTATCAAATACCCAATTCATTTTGTCTTGGTTGTGCAAAATGAAATCGTAGAGAGATCCATTCTCCAAGACCAATCCTAAGAACATGGAGCATTCTTCTTCCACTAGATCAATGAGAACACTTTGGAATCAGTTCTCGAAGCGATCAAAGATAGATGACAAAGCGCAAAGACCTGTCATGCTAGCACCCGAAGATTCCTTTGGAGATATTTAGAGATTCATGGAAGAATTATGAATCACTAATTTATGGAATATGCACTTCATTCCTACAAAGCAATGACGCAACAACACAAATATATTTCAAGATCCCTCAATGATGAAATAATTCCAATAATGGAAATTTGTTAATTGATTAAATTGATTATAAATAATACATGATGATCCTCTCTCTTGGTTCTATCATGATTTCCCATTTTAATATTCTTTGATTCAATTCCACAGATAACGAAATTTATCATTGTGTAAATATTCGATTGGTTGATGATCATGGAAAAAAGAAAAGTTGGGAACTGCCAATCACACACTTCTGATGCACCTGGAACCTACACATGCCCCTTATATTTTATTTATTCTAGTTGCATGTTTGATTTTTTATATTTTTGGATGATGTTGGATCACTTAAAAAATTAATTAATAATCATTAAATATGGAATAAAATAGAACTAGATTATATGTATCATTTTTCATACGTAGTTAATAACTTAAGTACAATCCATTTATAATTACCAAGATATGTAATAAGATAAAATGAGCTTTTACACAGTATGGTAAAAACACCTCAACTAAATTATTAAGTTAGTATATCCTACCATTACTTAAGTTAAGAGTTAAAACCATAGCTCAAAGTCTATGACATGTTAGGGTGCTTTCAATTATCAAGGAACATTTAGATTGATGTTTTGGGTTGAAATAAATTAGTTCACATTAAGGGTTTAGTACACAAGTAGAAAATGATGTCGCTGAGAGGAAAGGGTTGAATAATTATTCATCCATGATTTTAGGATTGGGGAGTCCACTCTACATTTCATGGAATTGGGAGTTATTGTAGTTGGAGAGTTACGCCTACCTAAAACCCTCCAATTAACATTTTAGGATCAAGTATGGGTTATAAGAATGGAATATGGGACATTTACACCAGATTATATATGGAAATGGATATTCCAAAAATAATGGTGTGGTATGTTGGGTTTTAATAAAATAATGGGAGATTAATAAAATTTAATTATATGAGTCTTATTTGGTAATCAAGGAAGTACTAATTATCTTATATTAATTTGTATAAATGAAAAATCACACAAATTTTAAAACATCACTATGATCCTTACTAAATAAGGATAAAATTCTCAATGGAACAAATTTATAATAATGGTATAAGAAATTAAAGGTTATATTATTCAATGAATTGAAATTATACGTGCTTGATACTCTACTTCCTGAGTTGGTTGCCAAAAAGGGTAGCGAGGAGAAAGTATCTCACTACCTGAAACCTCTGTATTATGAAATGGATGCCCATTTTTTTATGATATACTCTATGTAAAAGGATATCTTAAAGTAATATGAGGATATGTATGCATATGGAATCGTTTCCCACCTTCACAATCTCTATCGGGAGAAGGTGAGACAAGATAGATATGAGATCTATAATGCACTATTCACATAAAATCTTAGAGATTCAGCACTAACTGGGTCGTATGTAGTCAAATGATTGGATACATAAAATTATTAGATATCTTGGGGTTTAAGATCCCTTAGTATTTTAATGAAGATAAAATTATGTCCTCACTACCTAAAATATATCCAATTTTATTATGAATTATAATATGCTTAATAGTGAAAAGAGTCTATTAGAACTTCTTACTCTTATTCACCAAGTTTATAAATATATGAGGTATAAAAACCCATGGACATTATAGTGAATAAGAAGAATAAGGATAAGGAAAATTGTCCAATTAATCATCCATGTACAAGGCTCTAGATAATTTTTCTTCTAAGAAGAAGACGATCCAGAGGAAATAAAAGGAATAAAATGTCGTATGATTTGCATTTGGAAATAAAGGCCACTGAAAGAGGAACTAAACCCAACTAAAGAAAAAAGGGGAATCTTAATGTGTATTTTTTATCTAATGTAATATTTCTATATCAAGAATATTGGAATTAAATACTACATGTGGTTCTCAAATTTGTAACTAAATACAACAACCAAGTAGATTTTAGAATATTTCTAGAGGAAAGGTGGATCTATAGGTTATCGATAGAGAGAGGATGAATGATATAGACATTGGAAATTAGCACCAAACATTAAAAAAATGATTTAATTTGGTTTTAAATAACTTTTATTATGTTTCTGATGTTACTAAGAAAATCATTTTCATTTTTTATACATAGATGTATTTATTTTCTGTTTTGGAAATAAGTGTCTATACATTCATGAAGATAGAATATTTTATATCTTGACATACCTGAATAATAGTATTTATGTATTAAATTATAAAATCCAAATATTAGAAATTGATGAAAAATCAAATTCATAAGATTCATTTAACACCCATTTGTAGCATCACCGTCTTGGTCACATAAATGAGAAGTGTTTTTCAATGATCTATGAAGATGGTTATTTAGACTCTTTTAATCTTAAACCAATTGAAAGATTTCATTCTTATTTACAAGGAAATTTGAACAAAAAAAAAATTTGTGGTCAAGGTAAAAGGGGAATAGAGATTATAGAATTGAAAAATACTAATATGTGTGGACCTTTTCAACTAGAATATAGAGGTGGATTCTCATATTTTATTTCTTTTATCAATGATATGAGTAGGTAAAATTACATATACTTGATGAGGTATAAGTTTGAACCCTTTGATAAGTGTAAGGACTTGATGAATAAAGTTGAGAATCATATTTGTAGCAATATAAAGAATATTTGATCGAATTGAGGTGGTGAATATATTCTCTTAGAGTTCATCGACTTTCTATGGGAGTGTGAGATTTTATCTCAACTCACACATCCTTATACACTACCTTGCAATGGTGTTAGAGAAAAGAGGAACCATACCTTTCTGAAGATGGTACGGTCAATGATGAGTCCTACAAGCCTTCCATTATCCTTTTGGGGATATTTATTATGCATGGAAGCATATATACTAAAATGAGTACCATATAAAGGGGAAAATATTATTCACTTTGAGCTATGGAGTGGAAAGAAACCTATTTCTTCACATGTTCATGAATGGGAGTGTAGTATGTTTTTAGGGCTACATCAAACAAAAAAATTTAACCCTAGGGTATTAAGTGTATATTTAGAGTTTATCCTAAGGAAATAAGGGGAATCTAACTATACAACCCTTTAGACAAGAATGTAACTATCAACAAACATGTCATCCTTCTTGAGAGGGATAACATACTCCCGAAGGGTAGTGGGAGAAATATTAACTTCGATAATGTTAATTATCATGATACAAAATTTTTGGTACATAAATAAATTCCATTTGTTCCTATATAATAAGTTTTTCCTATAACATAATAATTTTTAGGAGTTCTAGAGAGGTTAGAGAACCAGAAAGATATATTTTTTAGTCATTGATGACACTGCCTCATTATTGATTAATGATAATGAACCTTTCACCTATACTATGGAAGTAGAGATATCAACAATTTCTATATGATAAGAATCCATGAATTCTGAGATGGATTCCTTGTATCAAAACAATTTTTGGGTTCTTATTGATCTAAAATTTAATGTAAACCTATTTGGTTGTAAATGGGTATTCAAAAGAAAACTGGATATGAAAGTTAAAGTAAATACCTATAATTCAGGGCTAGTATATTAATGGGTTTTGACAGTTTCAGTTAATTGAATATAATGAAACCTTTTCTCTAGTTTCTATCCATAACAATTTTACTTTCTGTAACATCTTACCATCAATATGATATTGACTATATAGACGTCAAATATTCCTTCCTTAATGGGAACCTTCAGGAGGATGTGTATATGACACAACTGGAAGGGTTTATAACTCCAGAAAATGAAAAAAAGTATGTAAGTTTTAGAGATACATTTATGTATTAAATTAAGAGTGCATGTGATAGAGAATTCAGTTTGATGTAGCTATAAATAATTTTTTCTCATTAAGAATGAATGTGATCCATGTGTTTACAACTGGTTTGGTGAGAGTATGGTCATTTTTATAGTATTATATTTTGATGAAATATTACTAGTTGTAAAATTATATCATCCGTACAAGTGGATAAGGCATGGTTTAGAAAGTGATTCTCTATGAAGGACTTGGGTAAAACATCCCACATTCTAGAGATAAAGATCACGCGTGACAGATCCAAGTGTCCACATGGACTAAGTCAAAGTACATACATTGACCTGATACTAAATAGGTTTAGTATGGAACAATATAAGATGAGATTATTTCTAGTGTCACATGATATTCATCTTTCCAAGAAAATGTGTCCTAATAAACAAGAGGAAAGAGAAAGAAATAGTAATATCTCATTTTCTTATATGATAAGATCAATCATGTATGTCATGTTATGTATAGGGATTGATATTTCCTATGATTTGAGCGTGGTAGGATGATATATATCTAAATTGTGTGAATAAAATTAGACTATTTTTAAGTATATAATTGAGTATTTGAGAAAAAATAAGTATATATTCATGATTTATGGAGGATATAAAGATCTAATACTCAGAGGTTATACAAATGGTATCGCTTTGACAAATTCAAATGATCTAAATTCATAATCAGGATATGTATTTTGTCTCAATGGAGTAGCTGTGAGCTGGAAGAGTTCAAATATGCTGGTTTTTATTGAATCTATATTGATGTTTGAGAATAGTGCATCTTTCAATGCTTCAAAAAAAGTAGTATAGATTTGTAACATTATCCAATAGCTTGATATAGTTCCAAGAATTAAAGACCTTATCATAGTTTACTATTATAGAACTGTAGTGGTGGCTCTTTCCCAAAATCCAAGGTCATATGAAAGGACAAATCATATACTTTAGAAGGTTTATCTCTCAAGGGATTTTTCCCGACTAGGTTAAGTGATAGAGAATATAATATCGAAAGAGTAAAACACGGATGGACCATTGAAAATGGATCTA
This sequence comes from Viscum album, assembly GCA_963277665.1. Classification (NCBI taxonomy): domain Eukaryota; kingdom Viridiplantae; phylum Streptophyta; class Magnoliopsida; order Santalales; family Viscaceae; genus Viscum; species Viscum album. The sequence continues at coordinate 747,740,630 of OY728132.1, read as the reverse complement.
TCTTAGTAGAATAATGTGTTTCATGTGAGTGCTAGTGGACTAAAGATTATTAATTGTAGGCTCTAGTGAAAGTTGGAGTTTGTTGCGGTTGGTACCCTAAAAACAAAGTTTACGTACTTGATTACATGCATTCTTTATTTTAAATATTAATAAATTTTCTTGTCACATCATGATTGTTCCTATGCATGAATGTTTTATCTGATAATGTTCGAATATTATATGTTTCACTAAAAAGTCATAGTTGTTCCCCATTGTGATGATAACTAGGAGGTTCTATGCCCATATTATTTAATATATGTTTATAGTAAGATGATATAATTTAATGTGACACATATAATATAGGATATCAGGGGTGGAGACTCATAATGCTTTGAGGCACCCTTTTAGGGTGTATACACTTGGTGATTTCCAGTGTAGTAGATTATAAAAATGAGACCCACCAATAAGAAATCTACATTTACATGTGTCATTGGGTGTTCTAGTATAGAGATGTGTGTATTGATCCTTAGAAATTAATATTATCATTAATTGATATCTCAATTCATGTAATTTTATATACTAGTGAAAACTATGATGACATATGCATGTAGAGAGGTGGGATACACTGTATACTTCACAAGTAATATTTTATTAATGAATAATGTGAAAAAGGATTTATCACTTATATCCTTTTATGGAAGTTGATATATGAGGACCATTTATGGGAATGGAACTACATGGATAAATCTATGGTCACACTATTCTGTAGGTGATTTCAATTTCACAATGTCAAAGAAAGATACATTGATCACATAAGAAGATGAAACTACTATAAAACCTTCTTGATTCGATATATCCTGATAATGGTATTATATTACATGGTAATAATTTGTATGATTCTATGTGTTGTTGTGGAATTAAAAACATTATCTATGGATTCATTTTCATATTTCTAGATGCTAACATTGGAATTTAGCCAGTTATGTTTGATTCCAATGAGAATTAGTCCTAAAGGGTCACACACTAAGTGTATTCATAATCTTAGTTAAATTCTATATTGAATTTTAAAAGTTATAATATATAATATTTATTTGCGTTTTGTTTGATCTCTAATTTTTAATCATAAGTTATTCAAATAATAATAGAGTTAACTAATATTAATAAATACTTATTTTCAATGTTTTTTGGATATAATATTTATTATATTTATCAATTTATAATACAGTGATAATTATTTATTAAATAAATTTTCAGTATTCAAGTATCAATAAATGTTAAGGAGGAAAAGCAGGATGAGTTTAATGTTATGATTGAGAATAATGTAAACGATATTTATATATTATTAGGTGATTCACATGTCAAGTGAAAAATAATATATTATTATTAATACATGGGTTTCATTGAGAAATAAGGAATTAGAAAGGGGATCATGTGATAATTAAAAACCCTAGACCTACCTTTATAAATATCTAAATATATCACTTTTCTAAGAGACACATCTTGTAAAAAATAGATAAAGAGAAGAACTCTCAAGACCAAGATAGAGTTATAGTAATCTAAAAATGTGTTATATACTCTTCTTCTCTCAAGACATCTAGAGATCATCAAGAGTTCTTCATCCTCAAAGAGGTATTCTAATATGATATACCATTAATGGTGCAAGTGATCAGGATTAGTTGTGCTAGCACCTGGAAATTCTATAATGATGTTTATAGATTGTAGTGCACTTGTATATCCCAACTTGTGAGATTATTCACTTGGATAATATAGTGAAATGATGGTAATACATGATAAACTCATATTGAATCATCAAAAAAGGAAAAATTTAATGTTTAGGTAATTCTATATTTGTACATAAATTGATTATAAATTACATGTTAAGATCCTCCTCTTCTAGTTATAGTGTTTAATAAATTTTATTAATATATTATTTTTTTGTCATGATGTCAATAATTATGTAAAATAATGGTTATTCACAAATTAAGACTAAAAATATGAGTTGGTCATGTCATACAGGCACTTATACTATGACCAAAACCAACAACACTCCCCACCTCCTCCCCACATCGATCTTCACTGCTCCCTATTTCTCCACATGTTTGACACATATTAACACACATTATTGATCCTCCATAATGAACCTCACCCACATTTCCTATAGTGTAATGATGTTCCCACACACATCTCTGAATACACATTGTCATTTATAAGATTAAATAATAATGTTCCAAAACTACACATACTATAAGGGTGTAGTAAATCAGTATTGCGGGGTCGATCCCATAGGGATCACTTGAAAGAAAGCAACCATTCAAACAAAAACCTTTGAAAAAATTTCTCTTGTTCAATATACAGATTTGGAATTACTATAACTAAATAACTTCGATTCAGATTATATAACAATGAAGGGATCAAGATCAATTTTAAGGACCTTGGTAGAAGATAATTCTATGTTTAGCATGGGATAATCCTATGGCTTATGCTATAGTGAGAGGGTCACCAATTAGTTATGGTCAAACTAATTGGATATACCTGTATTAAAAATATCCCATGGATTGGGTATATCTAACAACCTAGGTGCATTACACTTGGGTTCTTTAGTAGAAAATGTCATAGGCTAATAGTCATATCTCACCCAACTCCAATTAGGGTAGGATCATTCAATTACACTTCCCATGGTTAGGGTTGTGCAAAGTAATGGGATCAATTTTTTTTATTAAAATAATTACTATACATTGGGTTTCCAAGGTTCAATTCATAGATTCACTAGGCTTAGAAACACCCCTACTCTCACCCCTAACCCTAAGTAGATTATCCACACATGAGAGAGTTGATCAAAAGAAAATAAATAATAAACATTCTTAGAAAAATCATAAAGTGGTCTAAAAATCATCAATCCTCAATTAAAAAAATAAATTATCAAGATAAATAATTTAAATCAATGTAAATCGAATAAAAAACCTACTCATAATGAAGAAATAATAAAGGAACAACAAGCATCGATGATGAATGATGAGCAATATATAAAATAAGAGTTGAAATGGGAAAAAATCTCAATGAACAAAGAAAATACATATAATGGATAAAAAATCAAATATTTTAGATAAAAAAAACTAAATGATAAAATTAAAATTATGTTCATACAAGATAAAAATGAAAATTTAAAAAGAAATCAAGATACAAATGTAGGAATTAAAATCTCTCTATGTGGAGAACATCACCAAAAAACTTATAGGCATGAAAGTTAAATGGTATGTAAAGAATTCAAATTATGTATTCACTTAAAGATAATTCTATATGGAATTTTATATGATGTAAAATATTTACACACCATGTACTTCAATTCCTAAATCTCCTATGAAAATCTTTAGTATCATAGGATCATCAAGATAAATATTTTAATGGATTGGATCTCAAAATTTTTCACATCATGTACATTCTTCAAATTGCGTAATTTCTATGGAATATTGAATTTGAAAATATCACAATGTGTAATGTATTTACACTTCGTGTAATTGTCTCAAATAATTTATTTTCTCATAGGATAGGCGTTGTTATGTAGGGACGATGTGAATGAGGAATACACATTTTCTATGTGATTCACAACATGTAAAACCAATTTTTTTCCAATTTTCATCATTTAATCCTTTGAGTCCAATATTCAAAATTCCCGTGAAAACAAACAAAATACATGTGAATTATAATGTAAAACCTAAATATACTTTAAATATATTTACCCAAAATGTATTTATAGAATCAAATTATCAAATAGCCCCACACGCGAAAAACTCTTTTCCTTAAGAAAAAATAATCTCAATAGGGATTTTGAATGAAAAAAATTAAATCTAGAAACATTCATTACAACTAGGAAAATAAAACGAAGTATAAGAGGAAATATTAAGCCTTCCAGAATCAATCCTGCAGAGAAAATAATTCATTCCTCATTGTTAAGTTCATTATTATGATTCTTTCATCCTTCAATTATAATTTATTTACCGTTCCTTAAATGCTATACCCATTTTTTAATTCACCTCACAATAAATTTTCTTTCATCACTCAAGGAGAAATAAAACTAGAGTTATTCACATACCCTGAATACATGTTCCTAACCCTAGTATTTCATTGGTTCTATCATCTCCACTTCATGAAGACAAATACAAAATCAATCATTAGGGCCTCAGAAATAAGTTTCAAATTTCTATGAGGTTGAGGATCGGTGGGTATAAGATAAAAAAATAGAGGTTAAGATCAAATTATAATGACTAAAAATAATGAATAGTGTAATGAGTAACTCCTCCATGAAAAAATGTGTCCATGATCCAATAGCTCAAAGTGATACCATGAGTATTTCAAGTAGGTATCAAGAATGTTACCTTGTTCCTTTACTTTTATTTTAATTTATTTTTTGAAAATATTTTCTAGGTTAACTCTCACACCAATAACCTAACTATATATGATCCATCATAGGATTCATCAGTCTAGTAATGTTTATTTTTTTTCCTTCCTAATACACAACCCAATATCTTTTTTTTTCTTTCTTATTTTTTTATATTTATTTTTTAAAAGGAATAAGGTATACATATAAAATTCCAAAAGTAATTATGAACCACATCATATCAATTTTGTGAATGTGTCACCATACATCTCCTCAGTATCAACATTCTACTTATGGACAAGATGAAAAATCCCCCACAGTTGTTCAAAACACAATCATGCATTATACCAAGAGTAGGGTAGGAAGGGATAATAAGCTTTAAACATCTCCATCCTAACATTTTTATTCATGGATACTATGGGATAAATAATGAAAGATGTATAGTTGGGTCTTAGGAAAAAGTGGTTCACAAGGATGGAATCAATCATTTTTAAAATGTATTTGTTTAATTATAGACTCAATAAAATCTCAGTACCAGTTTTTATATGTTTACATGTCCTAGAAATCTCTCAATAAATATGATAAGAAATTAACATGGTAGTGTAATTATAGAATCCTCTCATAAATGGGAGTATAAAAAATTAACTGGAAATCACTCTAGGAATAAAATTTAGTAATATGTCAATTAAGAGAAACTTAAAGAGTCTTGAATTATAATTAAATGAATCAACTGATCAATCATGGTAAAAATATAAATATAAATAAAAATGGATTTCAATAGTATCTAACCTAACATTTTATTTTATTTAATGGGTGAAATGAAATTTCAAGATTAAAAGCATATTTTAAATAAAAATTTATCCTTTATAAGTGAAAACAATAAAAAAATAAGAGTGTATCGATAATATATCTCAAGAAAGACCACCCATACATAAAATTAGGTAGTTTCTACACTATTCTAGACTGAATCATGAGAGATAAAGATAGAAAAACATAGATAAAAATGAAATGGTATTTTAGGAATTGAAAATAGGTAATCAAGATTTCCTTGTAGTGAAATTAAAGCCGTGCAGAAAAAGTTTTCGATGGTGATTGTAAATTGGGATACCTAAAAACTATTAGAAATAAAATACTTTCACTAGATAAACCATTAGTCTAAAGGGGTTAACCAATTTTGAAGCAAATAATTAGGCAGGTGAAAAAGTTGATAGTAAGTAAAATCAACTTAGATAAATGAATGACGCTGAGTATAGAGAATTTTATGATGACCTATGAACCAAAATGCTGGAAAAGGGGAAAAAATTCATAAGCACTAAATGAAAATAAAGGGAAAAATATGGGTTTCCTCCCATAAATTTCTAACACTGACGTCATCAGCCATATGGATGGACAAACAAATCATTCAGTGTCATTCATCAGTACAGACATTCACTGCCTCTTACTAGAACTAGTGGTAGTGTTATCACGCTCATAGGGATGCTAGGCGGGATGAACCGCCTCAGGATTGTATTGATCACGAATCGAATGTGGTAGGAAGAGAATTTAAGAATTTTATTGAGGTGACCCATGAAGATAACATATCTCAATATAGATCCCCTCAACCTATCTTTATAGGCTAGTTACTTGCTGATAGATCTTGATTAGGATTCCAAAATATGTCCTAATAGGATCATTAGTTACCATTGAAGTAGTGGTAGAGCTAGACATTACTAAAGTAAGAAAATAGTAAAATTAAAATAAGCTAGAAATTAGTGTTGTAAAAAATGGTATCTCATACATATATAAGAAATGATACATCAGTGAAAATAGAGTACAAGTAGTAAGAAAATGGGGAACCAAACAAAGTAAAATAGGGGAAAGGATTAAGACATAATAAGATAATGAATACAATGTTGTTGAAATCCACATTAGGATCCCCCTTTCGAATAGTGGGTGCTTAATACTAGCCCACCCTATTGATGTCATTTATAGATGGTGGTGATGGTAAATCAACCACCGTGGTGGGTGTTAGGGTGATAAAAAAAATATCATTCAAGGATGGGGGTTTGAGGTGCTGATTCATAATAAGGTCATCTTTATAGTAGCTGGATTGATCATGGGAACCTCATATGGAGATGTAATATCAGGGCCTTCCCCCAACTAGAATTCTATGATAGGTACTCCTACCAGGTGGAAGGGTCCGTAATATTGGGAGGTAGGTAATTTATGGTGGTTTGTGGTGTGGAAATGGGTGTAGATACAAGGTTAGCAAGTGGGTGTGGTTAGGAAGATGAAAATACTGGTGGAGGAAGATGGGCGGTTAAATGAGACGGGTCAACGAATGTAACGCGTAGATGGAGAATTTTTTTTATTGTTCTCTAGGATGTCCAAGAGAAATGGGAAGAGATCTATGGGAATGGGTGGATGAGGTGAAGGTGTATTAGGGATAGTGGTGATAGTGATAAAATTAGTGGTGGCAGGTGGTATGGTAGTGGTAAAAGGAAAAGAGGCTATGGTTGAGGTGGTGGTAGGGATAGAAGTGGTGGAATCAGGGACATGGGCATGTGAGGCTAGGTCGGTTTCATACTGGGCTAGTGCATCATCTACATCCTCAACATATTCTGGCACCCATTGGTAGATGCTTCATGTCTTCATCATTAGTGACATCTTATATAGAAAAAGGAGACTTACACTATCTATAGAGTCAAGGGAAGTGTGAGGATGGGCAACATAGAAGGCACCAAGATGCCAAACCATATGGGTAATGAAGGATCCTCCCATCAGTATACCATAGGTCCACCTCTCCTAGTTTAGGTAGAAGACACCGAACAACCTAGCTATGTTGATGTCTAGGCTACCCATGAATGAGGAAAGAATAATCACCTCAATTTAGATCATGTTCCCATGAGCATCACCTTGATCTATTAAATCCTAAACATGGGACCATTAAAGAATCTAAAGGGAAACACCATGGAGCTGGGTTCTCTTAATCATGTGAGGATTGTAGGGGCTCCATCGGTCTCAGACTATCCCCACCCAAAGCTGTGAAACATCCACCATGTTCATGTCAATATATAGGGTGGGGAAAACTAGAGGGATGATGAAGTCAATATAGTAAATTATGAAGATGATTTAAAAGTCTCCTTGGTTTAGCTCCCATGGCCTACCGCTGAGTATTAACCTAATGGAGTTTATGTTCAACTCGAATGTGGCCAAGAACTTGAGGAGGATATCCATGTAGGTCTTCTCATGCACTTGAGTAATGGGAGAGAGGTGAATCTATCTGATTAGGTCAAGGAAATATTAGTGAATCTGTATCTACTCAAGCATAGTGAGGTGAAGATTTTTTTGGTCCACATGGGATTATCTTCGAGATGGACCAACCTAACATGGTGATCAAGTACTAATAAGTAAAGACATGGGAAGAGGTGTGGGAATAAAGTGGCCTACAACCCATTGGATCAAGACTTTGATTCCTCATAAGTGTAAGTGGAGGCATAGGAAAAGGTAGAAGAGGATGTGGTAGGTTCTATGGGTGGTGTAGGAGGGGTCGTTCATTACTTGGGTGGAGGAGGAATCTCACCGTCCTCAGGTGAATGTTTAATTGGAGAGAAGCAGACAAATTTGGTATGAGCCATATTAGAAAGGCAGGAAATTGAGAAGGGGAAGATTGGATGGTTAGTGATTTATAGAAGAGGAGAGTGGAAGAAGATCGGTAGTGAATAAGGTGGATGAGGGACGGCAAGTGAGGGTGGATGATGAATGGTTGGGAGTGGAGGGGTCTCACATATGTTAGGGTAAACATAGGGGGGTTGTGTGTCATGAACCTATGGTTCATAGCTTTTAAAAAAATCACTTGAAACATACATGTTTTTTATTGGATACATGACGTTGAAAGCTCTGTTTTTATACTATTTTTGTGGACCTTCAACTTTCATTAGCTGTGTAAAGGGTACATAGAGTGTATTTGGAAATTTTCACCCATTTTTTTTGGATATGTCCTTTTTAAAAGCATCCATCTATGCTAAACATTTTTCAGGACTATACTGACCTATTCTTCATACCCTGGGTTGCCTCCCAGTTAGTTCTTCCCTTAACATTGAGTACTAGAATATTTTAAATTTAGGTGAATTTGAGAGTGATGGCACACCCTTTGTGGAATGGTTCTTGGTATATCTTTAACATTTTCCCTTTTACCTTGAATGGTGGTTCACCACCTTTCAAAATTTCAAATACTCCATATGGGGAGACCTTAATGAATTATCAAGGACTCTACCGTTGTGGATTCATCTTTCTAGGTAACAATTTCAATGAAGAGTTGAATAATAGAACTTTATCCCTAGGTGTAAAAATTTATCATGTAATGCACTGGTCATGCAACTTCTTTGCCTTTTCATTAAATGTTTTTTCATTCTTATAAGAGTTTTATTATTTCTTCTAGATCATTAATTTGGAGCATTCTAACTTCCTCATGTTTTTGGGTATCCATGTTCAATTTTTTTAATGCCCAACAGGATCGGTAATCTAATTCCACTAGTAGATGGCATGGATTTCTATACACCATATAGAATGGATTAGTATTGAAGGTAATCTTTAATGCTCTTTGATATTCTAAAAGTGTATCACCCAATTTGATACTTCATTGCTTTTGACTTGTGTTCATCATCTTCTCAATAATTTATTTAATTTCCCTATTTGAAAATTCAACTTGTATTCTAGTCTGTAAATAGTAGGTAGTACTGGTGTTGTACCAAATGATATCTTTTCAATTATTCCCTTGATATAATCACTTTAAAAATGAGTTCCCTGATCAGTAATGAGTAATTGGGGGAATCTACAGCTTGAGAAGATATTTTGCATTGAAAATTTCATGACCACTTTTGATATGTCATGAGAAGTCGCCTTAGATTCTACCCACTTTGATAAGTATTCAACACCAAAAATGATATAAAATTCAGATTAGAATTATGGAATGGTCCCATGAAATCAATACCTCATACATTGAAGTGTTCGACTTACAAGATGGGATTTTGGGGAATTTCATTTCTTTCCTCTATAGTGCATGTCCACTTGCACTGATCACAGATTCAACAAATGTTTCATGCATATTGATGAACCCTGGTCCATAATAATTTACATTGTAGGACTGTAAATACCAGGAAATTTCAAGGAAATTTTTTTCTTGATTTTCTTTGGAATTTTACAAGAACGCAGTTTCTAATGGTGCCTAATTCCGAGGCCCGGTGTGCCCGGAATCAATTTTCCGAAGTTTAGCTTGGTTACGCTCCGTGAACGAACGAGTGGGAATTTCTAACTTTTGAACCGGTGCTCGGAATCAAATTCCGAGGGCACGAATGAAACCACAGTGCCGGTAATTTCTTAGAAACACCTTTTCCGGAGTTGCGTTTTCACAAGGGAGGTTGATAAAAATTATAGAAGATAGAATAAAAATTTAACTACAATTTTTATTTTCTCTAAGTGGATTTAAGCTTTGGGTGGAAGTTGGGTAACTACCCAACTTCCCATGGAATGTTATGAGAGTGGTGGGACCCACTCGTACCCCACCCCTTCACATTCCTTAACTCCCTCAACTCACAATTTAATTTGATAACTTAAGTTTTAATAACTTATGATATTAATGAAGTGTGTTTAATGTGAGTGTTTGAATTTCAAACTCTTGAATTTCAAACCTTATGTTGTGTTAAAAAAATAAGTAAGGGACTTATTTTATTTTGGGTTGGAGGATTTTTTTCTTGAGAGCTTTGGGAGAAGAGCTAAGGGATACTTGAGTTTCTTCATCCTCTTCGTCGAAGAACACGAAGAATGTGAAGAACTCGAAGAACGCGAAGAACGCCGGATTCCTCGGAGGTCGACGTCTCCTTCCGCGACGCCTCTTACCGCGACACCGACGATGTATTCTTTCGCAACGTCTCTTTCCATGACGAATCCTCGTTCGATGAACCTCCATTCAAGCTACGCTCGAGGTAGGGGTTATTTTAATTATTTTTGTTCGTGATTACTACTTTGACGTTCTTCATGGAATATGACCAATTTCTTTCGATTAACGAGAGGGGGCCGGACTGCACAAACACGGCCGACCCACCTCCATTATCCATGTTGGTTTCTAATGTGGTTTGGAACGGAATGGTGTGGTGCCGTCACACCGCACGGGATCGTGCGGCAAGAAATGCGCGGCACCGTCGCGCCGCGCCATGAAATTGAACAAGGACGCAACGCTGTCGCGCCGCGTCGGAGAAACCCGAAGACACCGCGGCTGAAGCGGGGCCGCGGCACCGTCGCCCCATGCCCGACGAACCAAGGCCGCTGCCGGTTCCGGGCCGCCGGCGTCGGAGCAGGGGGGACCGGCCGTCGCTGGTCTGTGGTTGTAGAAACCGGCCGGCCAAGCAGGCCGGCCGGACAAAGGAAGGCCGGGGGTTACGAACCCCTGGCGGCCAGCTCACCCCCCCCCACAATTGGGGGCCACGGTTAAAAAACTAGGGGGGCAACCCCCCCCTGCTCAATGGCTCGGCCTGCATGCCCAGGCCGTGCTGCGCCGCGCCCAAGCGGGCCAGACCCGGACCCTGTTCGGGTCGACCCGGTTCGGGTCGACCCTAGGGGTATCGGGCTGGGTCGGACCGGGCTCAAACCCCTAAATACCGAAACTTTTCTGGTCAGACGCCCATAACATGTGCTACGGGCCTCTGATCGACACACCGTAAGTTGAGATGCGATCCTTGGATCGAGACGGTCGTTTCGGTATATCTCACTCAAGGTTTCGGAATACTTTGGGTTCAGCCGAATTGGTTCGTACACGAAACCAACTGGGCCCTCGGAGGAGAAACACTCATATCTTGAGTTCCGGACGTCCGATTGACATGTCGTCGACTTCATTTAATTCCTCTTGATGAGACGGAACTTTTGGATTACTCCGCTCGAGGTTTGGACGCCGTCAGAGTGTGGTCGGGTTGGTTCGCTCATGAAACCAACCGGGCCCCTGGAACGGAAAAGCCAATAACTGACAGACCGGGCGTCCGATTGACGCGCCGTTTGTCTTGTTGAATTCCTCTTGATGAGACGGAACTTTTGGCATACTTAACCTGAGTTTTGGTTTCTGTTGGATAGTGGATGTGTTGGATTGTACCTGAAATCCAACCGGGCCCTTGGAACAGAAAAGCTGATATCTTTCAGACCGGATGTCCGTTTGACGAACCGTCAGCGACATTGGTGATCATGTTGAGAAAGGGTACCTATGAGTATACCCTATGAGATTTCGGGGTGTAGTTGAGATACGTCTGGGTTGGTTCTCTCACTAAACCAACCAGGCCCCTGGGACGAAAAGGCTAATAACTGACAGACCGGGCGTCCGATTGATGCACCGTCTGTTGTGTTGAGACCCCTATGAGGAGGCAGTTCTTTGAGATACTGCTTCGTGGGACTTTGAGATTTTTGGAGTATCGACTTGTAGCTCGTGGAGTGGACCCTCCCAGAGACGAGCGTGTGGAGTACGAAGACCGTGTAGCCGACTGAGACCTGAAGACTGCTTGACCGACTCGACTTGGAGTGAGTCGACTAGCCCAGTGGACGGAGCACTACTTTGTTTGGGTGCAGACCCAAGGCGGACAGAGCACTACCTGTGTGACAGTGCAGACTCGTAGTACTCATCCGTAGAGTACCTTTGCAGGCTACTAGGGGGTGTGCACTACTGTGTTTGGGTGGCATACCCCAGCGGGAAGCACTACTGTGTTTGGGTGGATGACCAGCGGTACTCGACAGGAGGAGTACCTCAGCAGTCTTAGGTTAGTGAGCAGTACCTCAGAGTCGTGACAGGACCATTGTACACTCTAGAGACGAGGCTCTTCAGCAGTTATAGTTTCAATAATGAAAATCCAGGTTTGAGCTGAGTCTATGACCTTTGTGTTTACCTCATGCTTGATATGGGTCACTTGATAACATAGGTATATGTATGGGCATGTACCTGGGTGGTGGTTATACATTTATTTCTTAATCCTTGTGTTCCTCATGATTGAGATGAGTTACATGATAACTTAGGTATATGTATGGGCATATACCTAAGTAGAGGTTATCTGTTGAGATCTTATTTTTGGTTATACTTGATGGTTTAGTGAGACCTTGTGGGTCTCAGGGTCCCTACTGAGTGTCGTTATACTCACCCCTGCACGGGCTATGCCCGCACCTCATTGTGTTGGTTGCAGACGATGGGCAGAGCTGATGGACACTGAGTGTTCGAGGACTAGACGATACTCGGAGGTGGACCACACGACGAGTCAGTATCCAAAGGTGGACTTCACGGTGAGACGACACTCGGAGGGGGTTGATGGGCGAGATCATTGAGGAGCTATGATATATGTACCTACCCTTCAGGTAGGATCCATGGTGGATGATCCAGGAGTTGCGCTATCTATACCTACCATTCAAGTAGGATCCGAGGAGGACGACCCAAGAGCTGCTTCCTTTGTTCCAGCTGTTTGTCTTTTTCTGTTGTAATTTCGTTCAGTTGTAGCTGTACTTTTAGTTGGGTTTGTATTCTGGCCCATTTACTTTTCATCACTTTCTTTTGTACTTAGTGTTTTACTTCCGCTTGTACTCTGTGGTGTTTTGTTTACTTTTATAAAGGCAATGACTTCCCAGTTATCAGGATTTACGCCTTTGGTTCTAGTCGCCAGCCCCTGGCCTATGGAAGGCGGGCTTGGGCTAGTCACGACACGGGGCCTGAGGATGGGTCTTGATAAATTGGTATCAGAGGAGTCGGTTCTACCATAGAACTTATAACCATGATATTTCCTTTCTGTGAAGCAATAATATTAAGGGTACCGAGTGTGGTCTTCAGTTCAGGGAGTCCAGTGTCATTGTGGGCGGCCGACGTATCCATACACTAGGACCCTGACAACTGATTTCTGACTTTGTGCATGAAAACACTTATTGCATGTGTGTTTCCAGAAGTTTTTTTTGTCATCTTAAACTAGGTCAGATCACCAGGTATAATCGTTTGACTGTGTCACAATGTTTCTTTCAGGATGCCTTTTCACAGACGACCAGCTAGAGCCCATAGGGATGTGCATACTGACAGCCTGCTGAGCGATGAGGCTTTGGTACATGGCCCTCTTGCACTTGAGAAAACAGTGGAGGCACCATCGGTACTACCATAAGTTGGGCCACCAATTCCACCATCCCCAGCAGTAGGCGATGCACGCCACTTGAGCGCACTGCATGAGTTCTAGCGCAAGAGACCACCCAGGTTCCAGGGAGAGATGGACCCACAGGCGGCTGAGGATTGGCTAGAGGCAGTGGTGAGAGTATTCAGGCTAGTGGGGACACCTGCAGACTTCATGGTGATCTTTTTTGTCAGCATTCTTCAGGCAGCAGCAGACAGGTGGTGGAGCCACTTGTTCCAGTTTTGCGATAGGATGAACTTCGTATGCTAAGACTTCGAGACCTTCTTCAGGGAGGATTTTCTGCCAGTAGCTCTACACCCCGAGCGTGTTCATGAGCTTCTGCCTTTTCCGTGTTTTTTTCGATCAGTATCCGAGTCATCTGTGGGAAGTAGACATATGATGTAGAGGTCCAGGAGGACCAGACCAGCAGTTGGGAAATCTCGGGTTTTAGGACCGGTGGTCCGGGGCACCCGGGGTGGGGTTAGAGCCAGCCGTACGAGGAGCAGAAAGTGTTATGAATGCAGCAGGAAAGGTCACCTGGAACGTGACTGTCCGACCCCCCGCACTGTCGAACTGCAGGCATTGGAGGAGCCACTGAGGTAGAAGTAGCGATGAGTGCTTGAGCAACAGCCGAGCAGTGGACAAGGCAGTAGAGCTCTGGGAGTAGGTGGAAAGGAGCGGAACTCGTGGATACGTACCTTGTACTTTTAGTTCCATATTTCTGTTGTATTCGTGTCTTTGTACTATGAGCTGCAATAATAAAAAGACACTTATCTTTTTTTTGTTTGCTTTCTTGTCCCTTTGTTTGGTTGATACTGAGTGGTCCCAATTAAAACTGTTGACTTGACCCTCAATTTCAAGATTTCTACTAGAGGAGACCTAGTGACCTCACACTGATGCCGATAGTGTGACTCGACCCTTGGAGGCGAGAGTGATAGTTGGATCTCTTGGTAGTTACGTCGAGGCCTTACGATGTCATCCATGGCATGAATACATCAATCATGTCAGGATTGACTGTATTATGCAATGGGCGTGGTTCATCCAGGGGATGAGACTGAGTTTCTCTTTTCCTCTAAGGAGAAATTTTAGCAGCTCTTCCAGATCATAGGCAAAGAAGGTTCAGATCATCCAGGAGCGGATGAAGACTGCACAGTGTAGTAAGAAACAAGAATCCGACGCCAGTCTTAGAGACTCGAGCGTGTTAAATGTTTCAAGAAGAGGAAGATTTAAGGAGAGATGAGTCTGCGAAGCAGGAGACGTGTAGTCAGAGCTAGGAGAGCAGCATGAGGTGGTGTATATCTTAACATGCTACAACCACCCTCCTTAGTTATCCCCGCCAGGCTTAGGGAGTTGGAGGGCGGATGAAGAGTGTGGCTGTATGCGGTCAAGGAGTGTGACCCAATGAATCTAAAAATGTTTCAAGGGACAGTCTGTATCCACTAAAAGCTATTCTAGTAATAGACGTCGATATGAATCATTCGCTGCTTTCACAAATCTTGTCCCAGACCTAGAGTTTCCGGTGAGCCGTGGACTTGACCCTCATGTCTGAAGATACCTTGGGAGGAGACTCGATAATCACACTTACGCTGATAGTGTGGTCTGACCCATGAGGCGAGAGTTTCGGTTGGAATATCTTGGTGGAAGCATCGAGGCCTTACGACGTTAGTTTGAGTATGGAATGGGCAATAAATGTTCATACTCAAATTGACGGTATTAGGTAAACGTCGGGATGGGTTTTCCTTGGTCGGTTAAAAGGAAAACCCAGGTAGCACATGATAAACTCTTGCACAGGAGGGTGCGACCGATCACTCTTGAGTTAGTCAACCTTACCCTCGTGGTAGTAGTCGTTTTAGGATTTAGTTCTAATAGTAATTGGAGACCTCTAGAGTTCGTGGATGTTGATCACATCCTTATATGGGTCTCACCTTGACGAGGTTTACGGAGATGTGGTCATGGCGGCAAGTTATCTCCGAGGTTCAACGGACCATTCTAGGTCCTCAGTTGGGTAGGCAAGGTGGTTTACCGCTTGACCCATCCACCTCAGTTGCACCAGGTGCACGACGTTTTCCAAGTATCTCAACTGAGGAGATACGTGCTCGACCCTTCGCATATCATCGACCATGAAGAGAAGGATGATGGCATTGGGGTTACTTCCATGGAGGTTCCAGTGGGGATCGAGGATCGACAGGAGCAGATCCTATGAGGACGTTCGATTCCACGGGTGCGCTTTCATTGGCTGTACGGGAGCCTCCAGGTAAGCACATGGGAGCGGAAGGCTTAGATTCGTGCAGAATACCGCTTTTGTGACCCTATTTTGTGTTGAAGCTTTACGGGGACGTAAAGCCCTGAGGTGGGAGTAATGTAAAGACCTGAAAATTTCAAGGAAAATTTTTTCTTAATTTTCTTTGGAATTTTACAAGAACACAGTTTTTGACAGCGCTTGATTCCGAGGCCCGGTGTGCCCAGAATCATTTATCCGAGGATTAGCTCAGGTACGTTCAGTGAGCGAACGAGCGGGAATTTCTATCTTTTTAACAGGTGCTCAGAATCGAATTCTGAGGGCACCGATGAAACCACAGCGCTGGTAATTGCTTAGAAAGACATTTCCTGGAGTTGCGTTTTCACGAGAGAGGTTGATAAAAATTGTGGAAGATAGAATAAAAATTTAACTACAATTTTTATTTTCTCTAAGTGGATTTAAGCATTGGGTGGAAGTTGGGTAACTACCCAACTTCCCATGGAAGGTTATGAGAGTGGTGGGGCCCACACGAACCCCACCCCTTCACATTCCATAACTCCCTCAACTCACAATTTAATTTGATAACTTAAGTTTTAAAACCTTATGATATTAATGAAGTGTGTTTAATGTGAGTGTTTGAATTTCAAACTCTTGAATTTAAAACCTTATGTTGTGTTAATAAAATAAGTAAGGGACTTATTTTATTTTGGGTTGGAGGCTTGTTTCTTGAGAGATTTGGGAGAAAAGCTAAGGGAGACTTGAGTTTCTTCATCCTCTTCGTCGAAGAACACGAAGAACGTGAAGAATTCGAAGAACGCCGGATTCCTTGGAGGTCGACGTCTCCTTCTGCGACGTATCCTTCCGCGATGTTTCCTTCCGCGACGCCTCTTACTGCGAAGCCGATGGCGTCTTCTTTCATGGCGTCTCTTTCTGCGACAAATCCTCGTTCGACGAACCAATATTCAAGCTACGCTCGAGGTAGTGGTTATTTTAATTATTTTTGTTCGTGATTACTACTTTGACGTTCTTCGTGGAATATGACCAATTGCTATCGATTAACGAGAGGGGGCCGGACTGCACAAACACGACCGACCCTCCTCCATTATCCATGTTGGTTTCTAATGTGGTTTGGAATGGAATGGCGTGGTTCCGTCGCACCGTGCGGGATCGTTCGGCATGAAATGCGCGGTGCCGTCGAGCCGCGCTGTAAAATCGAACAGGGACGCGACGCCGTCGTGCCGCATCAGAGAAACCCGAAGACCCCGTGATCGGAGCGGGGCCGCAGTGGAGGGGCGCAGCACCGTCGCACCACACCGGACGAACCAAGGTCGCAGCCGGTTCCGGGCCGCGACGGAGCAGAGTGACCGGCGGCCGGTTCCGGGCCGCCGACGTCGGAGCAGGGGGGACCGGCCGTCGCCGGTCCGTGGTGGCAGAAACCGGCCGACCAAACAAAGGAAGGCCGGGGGTTACGAACACTTGACGTCTAGCTCAACCCCCCACCCCCTCTTAATTGGGGGTCGCGGTTACAAAACCAGGGGGGCAGGCGCCCCCCCCCCCCCCCCCCCCCCCCCTCCCGCTCAACGGCTCAGCCGTTTGGCCGAGCGCCTGGCCAGCGCGCCGCGCCCAGGCCGGGCCGAGCTACGCTGAGTCCAAGCGGGCCGGCCCCAGACCCGGTTCGGGTTGACACTGGGGGTATCAGGCCGGGTCGGACCGGGCCCGAACCCCTTAATACCGAATCTTTTCTGGTCAGACGCCCATAACTTGTGCTACTGGCCTCCGATTGACGTACAGTCATTTGTGATGCGATCCTTGGTTCGAGATGGTCGTTTGGTTATATCGCACTCAAGGTTTCAGAATACTTTGGGTTCGGCCGAGTTGGTTCGTACACGAAACCAAACGGGCCCTCGGAGCGGAAACGCTCATATCATGAGCTCCGGACGTCCGATTGATGTGCCTTCGACTTCGTGGAATTCCTCTTGATGAGACGAAACTTTTGTCTTACTCCGCTCGAGGTTTGGACACCGCCGGAGTGTGATCGGGTTGGTTCGCTCACGAAACCAACCGGCCCCTATAACAAAAAAGCCAATAACTGACAGAACGGGCGTCCGATTGATGCGCCGTCTCTCTGGTTGAATTAATCTTGATGAGACAGAACTTTTGGAATACTTTTCCTGGGTTTTGGTTGATGTTGGATAGTGGCTGGGTTGGATTGTACCCGAAATCCAACCGGGCCCTTGGAACAGAAAAGCTGATATCTTTCAGACCAGATGTCTGTTTGACGAACCGTCAGCGGCATTGGTGATCACGTTGAGAAACATTCCCTATGAGTATAACCTATGAGAGTTTGGGGTACAGTTGAGATACGGCCGAGTTGGTTCTCTCACGAAACCAACCAGGCCCCTGGGACGAAAAGGCTAATAACTCACAGACCGGGCGTTCGATTGACGTGCCGTCTGTTGCGTTGAGACCCTTATGACGAGGCAGTCCTCTGAGATACTTCATCGTGGGACTTTGAGATACTTGTATTATTGACTTATAGCTCATGGAGCGGACCCTCCCAGAGATGAGCGTGCGGAGTACGAAGACCGTGTTGCCGACTGAGACCTGACGACTGCTTGACTGACTCGACTTGGAGTGAGTCGACTAGCCCAGTGGACAGAGCACTAATTTTTTTGGGTACAGACCCATGGCAGACAGAGCACTACCTGTGTGACAGTGCAGACCCATGGTACTCGTCTGGAGAGTACCTCTGTAGGCTACTAGGGGGTGTGCACTACTGTGTTTGGGTGGCATACCCCGGTGGGAAGCACTACTCTGTTTGGGTGGCTGACCCGCGGTACTCGACAGGAGGAGTACCTCAGCAATCTTAGGTTAGTGAGGAGTACCTCAGAGTCGTGACAGGACCACTGTACACTTTACCGATGTGGCTATTCAGCAGTTACGGTTTCGATAATGAAAATCGTGGTTTGAGCTGAGTCTATGACCTTTGTGTTTACCTCATGATTGAGATGAGTCACTTGATAACTTAGGTATATGTATGGGCATGTGCCTGGGTGGTGGTTATCCGTTGATTTCTTAATCCTTGGGTTCCTTATGATTCAGATGAGTTACTTGATAACTTAGGTAAATGTATGGGTATATACCTAAGTAGAGGTTATCTGTTGAGATCTTCATTGTGGTTATCCTTGATGGTTTAGTGAGACCATGAGGGTCTCGGGGTCCCTAATGAGTATCGTTATACTCACCCTTGCACGGGCTATGCCCGCACCTCGTTGTGTTGGTTGCAGACGACAGGCAGAGCTGACATAGGTCGAGTGGTTGAGGACTAGGCGGTACCCGGAGGTGGACCACACGACGAGTCAGTATCTAGAGGTGCACTTCACGGTGAGACGACACTCGGAGGGGGTTGACGGGCGAGATCATTGAGGAGATGCGCTATCTGTACCTACCCTTCTGGTAGGATCTGTGGTGGATGATCCAGGAGCTGCTCTATCTGTGCCTACCCTTCAGGTAGGATCTGAGGAGGACAACCTAGGAGCTGCTTCCTTTCTTCCAGTTGTTTGTCTTTTTCTGTTGTACTTTCGTTCAGTTGTAGCTGTACTTTCAGTTGGGTTTGTATTCTGGCCCATTTACTTTTCAGCACTTTCTTTTGTACTTAGTGTTTACCTTCCGCTTGTACTCTGTGGTGTTTTGATTACTTTTATAAATGCAATGCCTTCCCAGTTATCGAGATTTATGCCTTTGGTGCTAGTCGCCAGCCCCTGACCTATGGAAGGCGGGTTTGGGGTAGTCACGGCATGGGCATCGAGGACGGGTTGTGACAAGGACTTTGGCCATGTTATTTTTATATGCATAATTCCCTCCATCTTTTGACATATGAAACATTTCGATTATGATTTGTATTTCATATTTTGGGATGCAACACCACATTAATCCATCAACTCATCACTTAAAAAGTAACAAATTATCCCAGGAATAATGTGAAACTTCAACAAATAATATCTTCCTTAGATAATAAATTAGGTCTAGGTAGATTGATCCCTTAGTGAGATAATTTGAAATATTCAAAAACCATGGTCGGGCTTTGGTATTTTTCATGATCAAGGTTTCTTCAAGAAGTCATCCTCGATGTCAAGATTATCATCGTCTAAAATACATGGTAATGGATGTCTGGATAGATGATAAAATATAATGTTATTAGTCCCTTTAGTATATTTTACGATGATATAAAACTCTTTCATTAGTATGACCCACCATACTAGTTGCATTTTCACAACCATTTTACTTAGTAGATATTTAAGTTTTACATGATCAATGTGGACCACTACATTGGATAAGACAAGGTACGATTTTTTTTTTCAAATGCATAGATGAATTCTAGGGGTTCATTTTTAGTATTAGTATAATTTACCTGAGTTACTTTCATAGTGTGTCTGGCATAGTGTATGGCATAAAAGATATTTTGGTCATGAAAAACTAAAAAACTGCCAACAACGAAGTCACTAGAATTCCACATAAGCCCAAAGTCCTTATCTCAATATGGTTAAATGATAATTGGAGTGGCTAGAAGACTATTCTTAATGGTGTTGAATGCCCATTGACACTCATTAGTGAACTCAAAGAGGGTTTCTTTTGAAAATAAGTGGGTCAAGGGGTGGGTTTATTTCACAAATTGTTTTACGAATAAATGGTATAATCCTACATAGTCGAGAATGTTCCTTATGAATTTTACTATTATAGGATCAGTTAAGTCTTTTATTACTTTTATTTTCACTGGATCCACTTCCATGCCTTTATTTGAGATTTTATGTATGAGGACTATGCATCCTCGGACCATGAAGTTACATTTTTACCATTTTAATAGCAACAATGTTTCTTCACAATGTTGTAAGACAAGATCCAAATTACTCAGGCATGGCTAAATAGATCTTCAATATACAGATAAATCATCCATGAAGATCTCCAAAAAATCTTCCTATATATCATGGAATATATGTGTCATGCACTATTAAAAATTATTTGGTGTATTACACATAAAATAATGACATACATCTGTAGGTGAAGGCTATTAAGGGTAAAATGAATGTGGTTTTATAGTAGTTTTTTGGATCGATTTCAATTTGATTATATCTTGAATATCCATCCAAAAAACAATATAAATCATGAAATTCCATTATTTCAAAAAAATTTATCCATAAAGGGAAGTGGAAAACTATCTTTTGGATTGTTATATTTAGGTTCCTATAATCGAAGCATACTCTCCATCTAGTGATGTTATGAGTAGAGATCAGCTCATATTCATCATCTTCATAATTGTTAGACCACCCTTATTTGGAATGAATTGTAGAGTAATCATCCACTCCCTACTAG
This sequence comes from Viscum album, assembly GCA_963277665.1. Lineage (NCBI taxonomy): Eukaryota > Viridiplantae > Streptophyta > Magnoliopsida > Santalales > Viscaceae > Viscum > Viscum album. The sequence continues at coordinate 747,719,515 of OY728132.1, read as the reverse complement.
ATATTGAAAAATTATTCTTATGTTTAGAAGTTTCAACAATTATTTTTTTGACAACCTCTTTCATTAGTGGTGTGATTCACCTCTAGGGTTGGAATTTGAGTTTATCACTTTCTTCCAACAAAATTGTGTGGGTTCATATTGTGGGAATAATCCCCTTAATTTCTACCAGTCTCTGGGATATTGAATTATTGATCCTTTTTAGGAATTAATCAACCTTTCATCTTGTATTTGTGTCAGTTAGGAGCTTAAAATGACTATAAGTGCATTTATAGTCTCTAGGAATGAGTAATTTAATGTTTAGTAGAGGTTTAAGTTCCAATGTTGGTGTCTTGATCACCGGTGGTTTGAATTATGGGATAATTTCCTTTGTTAATTGTTCAGTGTAATTTAAATCCCCATGAACAATTCATTCATATTAATTAGATGACAAGCTCTCTTTTTCCTCCTTGAAGATCATAAATTCACCTCTTTCATCAATTATAAAGATGACTTGATAATAAAATGATTCATCACCTTGATCAGTTGCCTTTTCTAAGTTGTACACAATTTTTTCATCTCTAACTCTAAATATAATATACCCTTGATTTATGTTTATAAGATCATTCATAGTGGCTAGAAATGGTCATCCCAAAATAATTGGAATGTCTCCATATTATTCTATGTCAACTATGAGGAAATCGACTTGAAAGATTAATTTTCTGACATTAACTAAGAAATCATTGAGATGTCTATGAGGGTGATTTATGGATTAGTTAGTGTATTTTAATGACACTCTTTTTGGAATTAGTTCTTCAAGTATGATGTATTGAAATATTCTCATCGGAATAATATTGATGCACATGCCTAGATGACATAATTCCCTTCCAAAGATATATTCCCCAATAGTGTTTGTAATCAAGAAGCTATTAGGGTCTCTCATATTAGGGGTAAGATTCTATTGAATTATATTATAGAGTTATTAATTTAAATAAATGACTGATAATTATTTGATATTTCTTTTGTTGGAAAGTAGTTTTTTCAAGAATTTTGTGTAGGTCAGAATCTGATCGATGGCCTCAATAAAAGAGATTTTGATGTGTAATTTCTTAACAATCAATATTTTTTATATTTCCATTTAATCTTTCCTTTCATAATTATTTATATGAAGGGAAGAGGGGATTTTATAATCTGTTTGGCCCATATAAACTTCTTCTTTTTTCAGCTGATCTTTTATCAAATCATTTTCATTAGCTTCTGATTGTTGATTTATTTATTGACTGGCTTCCTTTATGTTAACATTATCATCCTCAATGATGATTATAACATGTTTTTTAGGTTCATACAACATATTTTCCTTCTCTTTTAATTGGTTCATAAAATTCCATCACATTCCAACTACTACGAATTATTGTTTTTGCCACTTCTATTAGGTGCGTCTTAGTTTTACCAAGCAATGTACCTGGTAGTCTATCTGAAATGGTTTTTGATATTTGACCAATTTGATGATTAAGATTATATAGGGAAGCTATTTGGTTTTTCATTTCTTTCTTAGTGTTAGTCAATCCCTGATCCATTTTTCGAAAAAATGTGGATATTATGTTTTCAATATTAGACTGTAGAGGTGGTCCTTGTTGTGGTGGTCTTTGTAGAGATAACTAGAGTTAATTCTGAGATCTAATTGGAAAAGGATACTAAAGTATTATTTATGGAGGTTGAAGAGATGAAACATGAGATAGGTACTAAGGTGGTCTTTGATTCCTTTGTGGTGTCTTAACACTCCTCTATTGATAATACTGCTGAGTGAGTTGTTGTTGCGACTCTTGAGCTAGTCTTTGCTAATAGTATTGATATTGTTTGTATTATTGAGGCAGTTGGAATTTTTGAACTCGTTGATTGTAATTAATGTAATTATAATCTTAGCCTTGAGGTTTGTCTATTCTCTACCTGTAGTCATTTTATGGGTGAGGACCTCCACACATTTCACATGATTGAATTTCCAACATAGGAACATAAGGGGGTGGTGGTGCAGCAGGTAACTGAAATGACTCAAGATTTTTTTATGATCCTCCACTTGCGTGGCGTGGTGGATAATATCATCCACATGATGGATTACATGAAGAGGGGTTCCTAGATATCCCTTTCATAGACTGAAATTTTGGGATACCTCATCTAGTTGTGCTTGGACAACATTTGACCTCTTAAGCATGTGTAATACATCAGCAGCAACATCCACTACAGTTCATGAAACATGTTGAAGTATTTGATAGAAAATTTGAATATGAACAACCACATAAAGTCTATGATGTGGTAATTTTCTATAAATATCTTTAAAATGATCCTATTATTCCTAGGATGACTCTTAATATTTTTGGTACATGTTATAGATTTCATTCCAGAGCTTAGAAATCTGTATCAAAGGGAAGTAATTGTATAGGAACATTTTGGCCGGGTCATCCCAAGTCATGATCGACTCAGGATCTTGTCTTTTGTTCCTACACAGAGAATATTCACACAATGAGAACAGGAATAATCATAATATAATTACATCATATTTCACACCCTAGTTGCAAAAGGTATCACAAATCTCTAAAATGTGGGAAATATTCTCATGCGGGTCTTTGCTTTGCAGACCACTGAATTGAACCATGTTTAGGATCATATGGATAAGTCTAGGTTTCATTTCAAAGTTATACACCTAAATAAGAGGGTGTACAATGTTGGGTGCAACACCACTTATGGAAAATAAGTTGTAATACATAATGGTGTAATATTCTAGCACTGGCCACTCTCCATGATTGATAGGTGGAACATATCAAAGGTTGTGGGAGTGTGGGGGAATAAAATCATTTTTATCATCCATTGTAGAGTATCATCATTTAGTTAAGGATAGATCTATATAAGGATATAATAGAATTAGTTTTTAAGAATCAAAGATCCTTGAGTGAGTCATAGAGCCTTGAATAATGCATTATCCAAGAAAAAGAGAGGGGAGGGGGGTGAGGTAATACTAGGTTCGATATGAAGGATAATATTCCTATGAAATAAAATTCCTTGGTGATAGAACTAGAATTTAACACACACACATGAATTATTGAATTCATGTGGGCATTTATTGGATTATAAATTTATATTCCCAAACCAAACTTACTACTAGGGAATTGTAAATTGTCATTATTGGGTCAAAACCATATGGATCACTAGAAAGAAAGAAAACATTAAAACAAAATTGTTTGAAAGGATTCAACATGTTTACTCTTAATATTTGGTTATGATAGACCTAATTAGTTTGGATTTAGATCAGATAATAATGAAAGGATCAGTTTCAATTTCAGGTCTCTTGGTAGAAGATAATCCAAAATCTAGCTTGGTATAATCTTATGGAATAGGTTAAAAAGTAGTGTAAGGGTAAACATTTGGTTATGGTCAAACCAATTAGATAAATCGATGTTAAAACTATACCTTGGTCTGGGTATAGCTAACACCTAGGTGCATTACACTTAACTACTTTGGCATACAACGTCAGATGGTAATTTTCATAGCTTGGTTGAATCTAATTAGGTAAGGTTCATTCAGTGGAACTTACTTGGTTAGGGATGTGAAAATTAATGATATAGAAAAATTTTATTAACCTAATTACTAGATATAGGGTTACCAAGGTTAAATTTATAGATTAATTAGGCTCAGAAGAACACCTACTCTCGACCCCTAATCCAAAGAGAATTAGTTGCGCATGACTGTGTTGATCAAAAGAAAAATAATAAACATGATCAAAATCATCATAATGATATTCATAAATAAGAAAAAAAAATAAAAAAAAAATAAAAAATGAAGATAAATAATTAAAATAAATGTAAATACAATCATACAATTACTCAAACTAAAGAAAAAATAAAGGAACAACAAGAATCGATGACAAATAATGAATGAAATAAAAAAAATTTGGAAATAGAAACAAAATCACAATAATTGAAGAATAGACTTATAATGGATAAAAAATTAAAAATATGTAATAAAAAAACTAAAGTAATGAATTGAAATATATATTTTTTAAGTAATAGATGAAAAAAGAAGAAAATGAGAGAAAACATAAGAATCTGAAGCAATCTGCTTAGAGGGTGGCACTAAAATACTTATAAGCACAAAAGTTACATGATGTGTAAATAATGAACATAATGTATTTTCTTTAAGTTAATTCTATATTATATTTAACACAACTTGAAATATTTATAATTCATATACTCCAAATCCATAATCTCATCTAAACATAATGAATTGTATGAGATCTTTGGGTTAAATATCTGATGGGATAGGATCTCAAAATTGTTCACATCATGTGCATTATTCACATTGTGTAATTTAAATTTGATATGGACTTTGAAAATATCAGGATTTGTAATGTCTTTACCTATCATGTAATCACCTCAAATCATGTAATTTCTCATGGGTTGTCCTTTAGTCTGTAGAGATGTTGTGGATGAGGAACACACATCGTGTATGTGATTCATGATGTGTAAAACCTGTTATTAAAATTTTCATAATTCCATCCTTTGAGCCAAAAAATATTAATTCCTATGAAAAAAACCAAAAAACAATTCATTATTAAGTAATAAATTAATAAACAATTAATAATTGTACCCAAGATTTCATCAAGAATGTGTGTTTTTCATCATATTCACCATTTCATTGTCACCTGATTACTAGAGATGAAAGGCCAATCATGTTCCACCCCCCTGATGTGAAAGGAAGTTGTGCAACGTGAAGTCTATGGTTTCAGCATGATGAATGATACTTAGTTGGTTCTCCAAGGACATATATCTGTGCCTTTGAGCCATATTTAGTTGGGCTTTTGGGACATTTTCATCTAAGACTTCAGGCCATGCAATGCTTTCGGATTCAAGTTTTGTAAGGGTTCTCTCTTAACATAACTAAAAATTGTCTTGTTTATTTAATAAAAATTAGTTCCAAACATATTTCAATTATTTATAATTATTTACCATAACTTTCAAAAGGTGAAAAATAAAAAATATATTATTTTCATTTAGGCCAGTTTAGTTATTATGAATCATAAAACAAAAATGTCTAAATTCCAAAAATAAAAAAAACTAAAAACATAAATAAAACCCTAATAACTCTCTAATGTTTTCCCCCTAGTCGTCTCACAACAGAACCTCTTTTCATTCCCAACATTCTCCCCACATAGATCTGCACTACTCCCCATTTCTCTACATAGTCGACCTTTACTCAAACATGTTGTAGTTTCTTATATCACAATCCTTATCCACATTACCTACTCTAAAATACTCTTGTCCTCCTATCCCCTTCATTCTGCACACATGCTACTCCTCTCTCATCACCCTTACACTATCATGTAATTATTAAAGGAAAATGACTTCTCATGATACCATCCCACTGATTTTTTTCAATAGATGTGTGTTCCTTTTATACACCCAAAAATAATCTTATTGTTTTGATATTTTTTACATTTCTCTACACCAATCAGACCGATATAAGGGGATCACAACATGTTTTGATTATTTATAATTATTTATCTTATATTTAAAAAGGTGAATAATAAAAAATATCTTTTTTTATTCAGGTTAGTTTAGTTATTTTTCATTATGAAACAAAATATATCATTCCAAAACAAAAAAAACATAAACATCAATTATAACCCTTATCTCTCTATTGTTCTTCCTCCACAACCCTTGCAAACTAGAACCAATTTTCACTCTCCAGCTCCTCCTCTCATCGATCTGCACTACTCGTTATTTCTCTATGTGGTCAACCTATAGTCACACAATACATTGTTCCTTTTATCATGATCCTAAAAAACATTACCTATGTTTTAACTCACATCTCCTCCTATCCCCTTTATTATACACATGAGTTTATACTCATTTTGCATCCTTACATTGTTACACAATTTCTACAGGTGGATTATCACTTATTTTCTCATCCCCACCCAAACATGATAAGGGTGTGGTGTGACATGATGTCTATGGTTAAAACATGATTAATACTGCTCAATTAGTCCTTCAAGGCCCCCTCTTGGGACCTTTGAGCCGCATTAGGTTGGGATTTTAGGCCATCATAATCTTAGCCTTTGATCGATGTAATAATTTAAGAATTCATGTAATATAAGGGTTACATCTCAATAAAAATAAAAATTGGTTTCTTTACATAATAAAAAAGAGATCATAAGATGTTTCGATTATTTATAATTATTTGTCATAAGTTTCAAAAGGTGAAAAAAAATCTTATTTTCTTTCATGTTTGTTAAGTTATTTTACATTATAAAAAATATATAAGATCCAAAAAAAATGTAAACATAAATAATAACCATAATATATCTCTAATGTTTCCTCCCCAACCCCCCAAACACTGGTTCCACATTGAACCCCCACATCCTCCCCACATATATTTACACTGCTCCCCATTTATATACATAGTTGACCCATAGTTTTTCACACTATAGTTCCTTTTATCATTATACTTATCCACTTTATCTACACTAAAACTCTAATTTTTTCATTTTTCATTATTTCTTCATGTGTGTTTATCCTCAGGAAACACTCTACCAGTGTCACATGATTACCGACTATGAAGAACCTCTGAGGTTCCCATGCTCTCAATTATTTTTTCAGTAGGTATCAATGCCTTTTCAAAACTCAAAAAGAATATTATTGTTTTAATATTGTATCAATATTACTCTAAACCAATAAAAACACTATAATATGGTCACAAAATGTTCTGATTATTTATCATAATATATCAAATGTTTTAAATGGTGAACAAAAAATATATTATTTTTATTGATGTCAGTTTAATTATTTTCATCATGAAACAAAAAAAGTTATATTTAAAAAATAAGAAAAATGCAAACATAAATAATATCCCTAACCAAGATCTCATGTTTCTTAACCAGCCCTCACACACTAGATCTTCCTTCCACTTCCCACCTCCTCCCCACATCGATTTGCACTGCCCTTTATTTATCTATGTGGTTGAAGAGGCATTTCATAGTTCCTTATATCATGAAACTAATACACTTTACATACTCAAAAACTCTCGGGTCCTCTTATACCAATAATCATGTATATGTGTTTCTCATCAGTAGAAACCCTTCCACCATCACATGATTACCAAAGGTGAAGTAACACTCATGTTCTCATCCTTAACCCCTAAAAAAGATAAGGGGTGGCATAACTTGGATTTTGTAGTTAACTCATGATGATTGTTTTTCATTTGGCCCTATAAGGTCATCTCGTGGGCCCTTTTATCCATATTCAATTAGGATTTTGAGTCATCATCATATAATCCATAGAGTTGTGTAATTATTTTGGAATTAAGGTTATGTAATGGTTTTAACTCAACATAATTAAAAAGAGATTTATTTCTTTAATAAAAAGGTGATTACAACATTTTGAAATTATTTATAATTATTTATCATAATTTTGAATAGGTGAAAAATAAATAAAAGATCTATTATATTCATTGCAGTCAATTTAGTCATTTTTAATCATGAAATAAAAATATCTATGTTAAAAAATATGATGAAAATTATAAACACAAATAATAACCCAAATCGCACTCTTGTGTCCCCCAAAACCACACACATTAGCAACAATTTTCACTCTCCACCTCCTCCACACATCAATTTTAACTAATCACCACTTCTTTATGTGGTCAACCAATAGTCATGAATATCACAATTCATTCTATCTTGATCATCATTAACTTTATCTCCTCTATAACTCTCATATCCTTGTATATAATTTATTTTAAATTCTTGTTTCTCATCATTCGATACCCTTCTATTGTCCCACAATTATCAGAGGTGAAGGACCGTTCATGTTCCCATCCCCCAAGACTATTTTGGTAGGTGTTCATGCCTTTTATATGATCAATAATAATCTTATTTGTTTAATATTGTATTAATATTATTCAAAAGAAATTCAACTTCTATAAGGGGATCAAACCATATTTCAGTTATTTAAAATTATTTATCATAACATTCAAAAGGTGTAAATGAAAAAATACCTTATTTTTATTCATGTCAATTTAGTTATTTTACATCTTGAAACAAAAAAGTATATGATCCAAAATAAATTAAAAAATGCAAATATAAATAATGACCTTTATTCACTCTCTCTCATGTTTCCTCCCCAACCCTCTCACCGTGACGATGCATTTCAAAACCCACCTCCTCCCCACATTAATCTACATTTCTGTCCATTTATTTACATGGACGATCTATAGTCGCACACATCCTAATTCATTATATCACAACAATAATCCACTATAAATACTTTGTAACTCTCACATCCTCTTATCCCCTTCATTATGTATTCATTTTTATCCTCATTTGACACCCTTCCATTATTAAGTGGTTACCAGAGGCAAATGACTGATCAGTTTATTAGATTATGTTTAAAAAGGGGTGTAAATTGAATTTTGAAAATAAATAAATAAAATAAAATGAAAAATGAAAAATAAAATGATTTATATATGGTGAAATAATAAATAAATAAAATTAATCTTTATTAAAGATAATATCAATGTTAATTAATCATTTAAGAACAGCTGAAAAGAGACCCATTGAATTTATAATATTTATGTGTATTGATATTTGGATGATGAAATTTGGAATTATTAAGAGAGAGAAAACACAAATGATATAGAGCTCACAAATAATAGGCAAGGTTCCCCCATGTCTCCACCCCACAATTATAGAGATGTGTCATATTAAAAAGTTCAATTGGTTTTAATGAAAATACAAGAACCATGTTCCTTGGGTTTAATAGAAATCCACAAACCATATCCCTTGGTTTTAATAGAGACCACATAACCAACATTATCTTGGTTTTAAAATAAACCCAAGAACAATATACCTATTTTTATGGTTATGAGAAGATTGAGAAGTTAATATAAGAGGATATGATTTTATTAGTGCAAATAATTTATAAATTTTGTCTTTTATCTCTCTGGAATAGTGGAAACAATTTGATAGATATAGAGAGAGACTAAGGTGAGAGCCTTAGAGATGGAGAAAAAAGGTTTGATCATTGGGAGGAGGGAATATAGAATTATAGTGAGTCATCAATTAAACTAGATAGTTGTTTCACAAGTCGATTGATTATATCCAAGCCTCCTTGATCCTCAATTTATAGACTTCAAAAGGTTCCAAAAAATTAAAGAATCATTCGGGTGCATTGAATCTGAAGTGGAATACCATAATGACCACTTTTACTACCTTAAATTCTTGCTTGGAGAGTTTATACCAATGCCACCAGTTATCTGATAGCCTCCACCGAGCATCTATTGGGCCACATGGAAAAAATTTACTTTTCAACAATCTAATAGGCTTGTTGGTGCACCTCCACTAGCTAGCAAGTAGAATCCGTCTAGCATAGATCATTATGTCATTGCTACTTGTTATTTGGTGGTACAGTACTGGAAATCCAGTGTTTCTTACTACAACAATAACACCACACATTCATTATAAACTCCTTAGACATTCTTTAAATGTTCTTACAACATGCTTCTATGACTTCAAAAATTACATTGAGACTTCAAACATATCTCTATGGAAGTAAAAAGACCTCAAATGAAAATCCAATATCCCCAATATTCCATCATTTTATATTAAATATAAACACTGAAACCCACTTTAAGGAATATGTTAGATACATAGGTGAGTGTTTTTGATCATTGAAACACCATTAGAGAGAGAGATAAGTACAACAATACCCCCCTTTAGATGATCACATACACAAAACATAAAAAGATTTATTAAATTTAAATAAAGAGTTAAAAATTATTAAAAGTAAATCAAGATTTAAGAGATAGATATATTAAACATGATTAAGTGATTAACATAATGATATTAAACATAAAAATCCCATTTATATATATAAAATATAATTCTATTTATTATCAAATAAAAAAATTCAAAAAAAATTATCATACTTTGAAATAAAAAAAACCTAAAAACCTCCTCTCTAAAAGTATCTCCCCATTTGTGATTATCAAAAAAGGAAAACAAGGGAGGAAGGAAGGTAGATTTAAATTAAAAGGATAATTTTACAAAAGATAAAATAATTAAGACATGAAAAAATATCTCCCCCTTAATGATTAAAATAATCTCAAAATCCAATATTAGAGAATAAAAATTAAAAATAAAGACAATCCTTAGATAGTAATGTGCAAGAGATAGATAAATGTAAAAACACTTAAGATTACATCATATAAACTACATAATAAAAGATAATAGTGGATCTTAAGATCTCAAAAAAGATATTAATTTTTTTTAAAAAAATAAATATATAAAAAAAGAAAAATTTGAAAAAAATTATCCCCCTTAAGGATTAAGAAAACATAGGAATGATATATATATATATATATATACCATGAAATAAAACTCAATAGAGAGATATAAAATTAAAAATATCCAAAACCAAATTCCCATGTAGATTTATCCAAATTTTACTAAAAAGGTAAATGATATGACCCCCCTTAGTTGGATAATCAATCAAATATCTCAATATGGAAAATGATAGATCAATCACTTTAAGTATTGAAACACCATGTTTATTAATAAGAAACCAAATAATATATCAATAAAGCTTGGTGAAAAAAGGCCTAAAAAATCTCACAAGAATGTGCCTTTTGGTATGTAAAGACCCTAACCCTATGATCCCAGTGTCAGTGGTTACTTTGTTGCATTCGAAATAGGTACAATTGATCACATACCAAAGGAATGAATAGTTTATTATTATTGGTAAACAACATACATGCTTGATCTTGACATTAAATTTGTAAATATAAAATAAAAAAGTATTTTATTTGAGAACAACACTATTCCAATAAACATATCCCAACATATCATCATAATACACATTATTTGATTTTGGGTAAAGGAAACTTAATACAAGGGTGAGCTGAAATGCTCAGTAAGGGAATGCATACAAAGGAATATAAATAAGGAATGAATAGTATGGTAGGAATAAATAATACTCAAATAAATCCATATAAATAATCACATGATCTTGAAACATAAACATGGATATCATAAATATTAAAATAATAACATAGACATCAATAAATTCTTTTATAATAATGGAATGCATAATTTTGGATATCTTAAACTTTCTGTCGAGGCCTTCTGCCAAGACATCTACACAAATAGGTAAGGCCTCGACCAAATACCCATCCTATTTTTGTCTCATGAGACATATTAATGCATTTATGGACTGTAATCTTGGACCCCACCAATCACTTAATACTTACAATTCATTCATCATATGATAAAAAATACAAATTAATAAACATTACATAAAAATAAAAAACTATCCATACTGGAAGAATTAGTAAATATAATGCCAATACTTTCCATATTCAAACAGATCATAAACAATCTGAATAAATTTGGTGTATGGTATCATTAGATTATATATTCAATAAATTATAAGATTCAATAAAATAATTTTACATATATAGAAATAATGAAAAATGATCATTTGAAAATTTCATAAGGAAAATACCCTTTCACATTGAAATAAATTATTGAAAATATAAAAATTTTCTAAACATTAAGGAAAATATTTTCTTTGAAAAGAACATGTGACACATGTAATGAAATCTTTAAATCATCAACTGATCTTGAAAGATATTTTTTTTATGTTATGTATATTAAAATAAAATTCCATTTCACATTTCTGGTAAAAAATCAAAATAAATTTTCATAAAATGATAATAATATTCATTTTAAACCGTATTTTAAGGAAAATATGGACATGGTATAAAAAAATTCATAATCGAGTAGAAAAACTATGTCCAATTTTACTTAAAAACTTATTTTGGTATCTTGAATACTTAAAGATGTGAAAATGAAATGAAAACACATGTTATCCAAAAATAACTAGATTATAAGAAAATATATTGGGTTTAATATATAAATATCAAATAATTCTTCCATCAGAGACATAAACCTAAATAATCCCAAATAATGTTGAGATTGTGAAATAAACCAATACGAATTTAATAACATTTCAATCAAAACCCATTAAAATCTAAATAATTAATTTAAACTAAAAATACTATGAATAAATATTTATTCTTAATATAACATTCAAAATGGGTTGTATATACACCTCATGAACATAAATAGGTGCACAACATCAAACATGTCTCAACAAAATAATATTGAGACGAACAACCCTTACCATATGTATGACTTCCTTAATAAATGTTCAAAAATCCTGTATAATAAATATTTATTTATTATAGATATATTATAGAATTATACTAATATATATCATACCATACAAGATTTACTTATAAATATTTATCATATATCTATTAATTTTTTTTATTAAAATCATTGTTTCAGGTGATAAAAAATTCATTTTTTAAATTTATTTTGGTTCAGTAGTTTTGGTCCTTATAATTTTATCATGGTTTCATTATATAATTTTTTTAATTATTATATAAATATCATATATATTTGTCTTTATCCATAAAAGTAAGAGATAAAAAAATGAATTTCATAGTTTATTAAGACGGTAGGTCATACATACATATGAATGTTGTTTTCACTTTTAGATGGCTGAAAAAGAATGTTATAAAATATATCACCTTTATAGATTAATTATGATATCCTATATATCATATATATTAATTAAATATATACTTACTATTATTTGTGTAAATTTGAAATGAAAAATTAATCACAGTGCTTCGTGGGGATAATAGTCCATATGTACACACAAGCAACATTTTTCATTTTCTAATGGATGGGGAGGTAAGAAACTATATATGGTATTATAATTATAGAAGAATAATTATATCATAAATATAATATTTAAAAATTATATATATATTTATATTCATTCTTGAAATGTTGATGTGGAAAATGAATTGTATAGCTTTGTGGAGACGATAGTCCATACATACGCATGAGACATGGTTTTATTTCACATTTGATGGAGAAAGAGATGGATAAATATTATGAAATAAATATAATTACTTATAATTATATTTTAGATAATGATTTTATTATATAATAATTAATAATGAAAAATTGAATAAGTTAAAATAAGATGTAAAAAAGAAAGATCTTGGTGAAGATGATTATTTTCTCTTAGATATGCCTCCTTTGAATATCCTATTAAGGAACCTATAGTTGGTATTCTGGGAAGAAAAAAACCTCTATAATTGGGATATATTTGTTTGGAAGATATTTTGGTAGATTTTTTGGGATAATTGGCTCAAAATTTGTGAATAAGTGGGGGGAGGAGGTTTCCTTTTATAATTCAGGCGAGTGACACACTTATAATTTTTCAAAGTTTTAAGATATTATTAAGTGACTTTCTAGAAAAAATAGATAAAAAATGACTCATATTTGAAATTTATAAGGTATATGTACAAATAAAACAGAAAATGTTTTTTAAGAAAGTTTTTGTGTCATTTTAACTCTAATATTTTTAGATTAACCCACTGCTAAAACTCTTTTAACCTTAACCATAGTAACCACTATTTCAATCTTAAAAATTTATAATATTAATTTTAATGTAATAATTGGCTCATAAATATACGTGTAATGAAATTTTAGAACATATATAATGTTAATTTTTCTATATAATGTTTTTAAATGATTTAATACACTATTATTTTTCATAAAATATCATTAATTTCATTTTTGAAATTGTTCATTTAATTTGACTTTAAAGGCATCAATATAGTAATCTAATTAGAATATAAAACTTTAATATGTCAATAATATGTTATATTCATATATAAAATTCTTGGGGTACTATAAATCACCCAAAAAATTACTTTTATTATTCTTAAAACCATTTATATGATTTTTCTACTATTTACACAAGCATTTTGTCAGCATTGTGTAAGAATTTAAGGTAATTATATTATCACTAAAAATTAAATATAACGTAATATGATAAAAAAATTACTTAATATTTAAAATAAAATTTTATAATCAAAATTATCCTTTTTTTATCCTAATGCAACAAACTTTTAGATATTAATTTAAAGAGAGTGAAATTTTTGAAATTTCTTTAATTAAATTAATATAAAGGTCGTTATCAAGGAAAAATGGTACCAAAAAACCATATATTCTAATTTATAATGGATATATTAAAACTTTTCCATAATATGAAATAATATAAATTTTTGGGTTGATTGTGAGACCTTGTTTCATGATGTAAATTTTGTTTTACACATTTTACCCTTACTGATGTGAAAAATATTCATCAGAGTTAGTATTCATAATGATAAAAAATAAAAGGGACCTATTTATCAATTTTAACCTCATAAGTCTATATATGGTATAGATTTTACCACATTAAATCTATATAAGTGGTAGAAAATAATTTTATAATAATTCTGCAAAGCATGACAAAAAAAAGTTTACATAAAAATGCCCTTTTAAGCGTAACAGTTTTTTTATACCAAAATAAAGTATAATGTTGATCCAATGGTATGAATTATAGTATTTATAAAAAATAAACTAATGGGATTTTAAAACCAATAAAAATAAAAATTAATTTTTTAAAATAATATAAAATTTTGAAAAAAGAAGAAATTAATTATAATGTCCATGCACAAAAAGAAATAAAAACCATTTTTGAAGAAAATGTATTTTTTGAAGAATTAAATGACTTTTCTAAAAAATATATTACTTATTTATTATGAATAAATATAGTATATAAAACATTTATAAAATTTTTATAATGTGTTTATCCCTATTCATATATTTTAGTCCAATGTTTAGGAAATAAATGTTACAATAAATATTAATATTTTTATTAATATATCGTGGTTTTCTTAAAACATAGTGTTGCATGTTAAGAAAGCTATTGAGAATTGTATTATGAATTTTCAAGGTGTTAAATTCTACTGCACTTAAATAAATTAGGTACTTCAAATTTTATTCAATATGAAAAAGGATCAATATTTGAAAATACTTTTGTTGAAACCCACATCAAACGAAGGGTTAATAAATATTTCTCTAAAAAGGGAAAGTGGGAAACTTAAATGTTACTTGAAATATAACATTATTGATCTCCCATATTGGGATAACATTAGTGAGAAGTTAAAATATAGACATGGAGGATAAAACTAGTATCTAGTGTCTAATAGAGAGTGATATAGAATATCGTCATGCGAAAGTTAATGACCTCAATTCTTTAAATTTAAATGGGTTAAAATATTATAAATTCATCATAAATGAAGGAAAAAAGTATAATTTTTTTATTTCAAGATCTTTTTCCTAATGTTGAGGGATTATTTTACTATCAAGATAGAAAATATTGGAAAATATAATTTATTAATTTATTTCCATTTCTTAAGCATAATTTTGCTCTATAGTCTATTTATACCATATTATTGCATTTTTCTCTAAATGTTGAGTATTCAAGTTGAAGTTTTCATGTCTGAAGTAGTAAAATCAACTTCTAATGGACCACATAATACTCTACAAGACAACAAGTTATAAATACTATATTTAAATAATTAGAAAACCAATATTTTTATCATAGGTTATCAAATATAGATAAATCTTCATATGATAAAATAAAATATTAATCCCTAAAATCATAATAATAACACTGAATATATGAGTTAACCTTAAGACTAATCCGAAACATGTATGACCAAATTAAAAGCCAAAATATCCAAAATATTTGAACATATTTTTTTTAAGATTAAAAAAATTATAATATCAAAATAATATCAATAGTTCATAATGTTATTTATCAAAAATACATATTCCCTGATCATATACTCCCCAAAATATGCGAATTGTTTCAATAAATATTATGAATCACTAAAAATATACAATAAAATCACATATGATTCCATAAATTGACTCAATATTCATTCTTTACATTATATTGACCTTAATCATATAATATTTTCAATATATTGTACTTATAATTAATTATATAGTCACTCAATCACCTTTCAATCATGTGGTTATCTATATGATATATTCCAAAATTTACAAACTCTTTTATCCCAATCGACAAAAATTCTGTCAACATAAATGATCATATTAACCCTAAAGGTTATCAATAACATTAAAATTATGTCCACAAGATATAAAATCACCATTCCCCAAATAACCTTTTTACTAAAACATATACTAAACCAAAGGGTTTTATTCCATTAAATGTTTCAAAAAATATCTTCAATCATGTTAAAAAGCCATCATATAAAACTTGAAAGGGGGCATCTATATATTTAAACATATTATAAACCTTAGATGTATCATCCCAATAAACATTAGGTTTATCCCATGTCACTATATAATATCATAGGTTTCCATAGGTTCTATCTTTTTATTCATTATAATGGTTCATAAAAAATATGAATCAACCCAAGCATATCACAAATGAGGGTCAAACTAGGAGAAAAGTAGGGGTACATTCACCATGCACTTGAGTGATGAATGAAATAAACTCAACCAAATATTTTTGTAGTTATTACCCCTAGATGCATATATTCCAAACCTATGTCTCCTTACAATATCTAGAAAATTATATATTTCTAGGAAAACCATATAATATATAACTTACCAAATCTTGAGGATTTTATCCTATACTTAGACTTATCTTTAAATTCAGTCATAGGGTTATGTTACCTAATATATGTTTTCCTAAATATATATCCCAAGGTTTATATTAATCTTCCTATGATACAAACTATAAATACCTTGACCCTGGTATCCTAGAGTTGGTGGTAACTTTATTGGAGTGGAATTAAATATAAGAAATCACATCCTAAAGGAACAAATATTTTATTTGCATTGGTAAAAAGACACATTTTTTATTATCACATTACATTTTAAAAGTTAAAATAAGTTATAGTATTTAAATGGAGGGAGAAAATTATTTTTAGTATATCAATGAATATAAATTATATTATACTTCTTGGTATCTTGGGAAAAGTAAACATAATAAAGTGGTGTTCTCAAATGCCCAGTAAGGGAATGTGTGTAGTGAAAGCTAAATTAGCCATGAATAATATGGTATGAATGAATAATAATAAAATAATTACATATAAATAAACACATGAGATTGAAATTTAACCATGGATATCATAACAATTAAAATAATCACATAGATGTCAATAACTGATTTAATAATGATAGAATACATAATGTTAGACATCTTAAACTTATTTCTGAGGCCTCAAGACAAGACATAATATAAACGGGTAAGGCATATGTAAAATAAATAACCTATTTTGTCTCATAAGGCTTATTGATTCATCTAGGTTTTATGTAATTCCAATCCCCCACCATGTACATAAAAAGTCTAATGTATTCATTTAATGAATAAACAATAAATCTTGATCAACATGCCTTAAAAATCAATAACTCTCTGCATCAGAATAATTAACATATGAAATGTAAATTCTTTCACTAATCCATATAATCATGAACCATCCAAATAAATATCATGGATGGTATCATTATATTACATCCTTGGAAAATCATAATATTCAATATAATATTTTGAAATAGATGAAAGTAAATTAAAAAGACCACTAGAAAATTTCTTGAGGAAAGTACACTTTTCACTTTGAAATTACTTATTGAAAATATAAAAAATCACCAAATAATAAGGAAAAAATTTTCTCTAAAAAGAAAATTTGAAACATATAAAGTAATATTCAAATAATTTATTGTTTAAGGAATCTAGATATTTTATTCATGCTGTGTACATTAAAACAATGATTCCTTTCACATTTTTAATAAAACGTCAAAAGTGACTATTTTGGAAAATGAAGGGTAGACTCCTTTAAACCCAATTTTAAAAACGTTATGTATAAATACAAAAGTACTTTAAAAAAATTGAGAATAGTAAAAATATTTTATAAAACATTTTTTCAGAAAATATGGATATATATGAAAAAGATTCCTGACCGAGTAGAAAACCAAAGTCGGTTTTTCTTAAAAACGTTATTTTGGTGTATTAAGTGCTTAAATAGATAAAAATGATATTAAAACATTTATTATAAAAAATATAAATAGGAGAATAAAATTGTTTGGGTTTAATATAGAAATATCAAATAATTACCTTAGTGGAGACTTAGACATAAACAATCCTCAATAATGATGAGATGGTGAAATAAACCCATACAACTAAAATAGAATTTCAATCAAATCCCTGTAAAAAATAAATTTTGAATATAAAATCTAAATAACATGTATAAATATGTATTCCTAATATAATATGTTAATGGGGAATTATCTACACCTCATAAACATAAATATATGGATAAAATAAAAAATATCTCAAAAAAACAATATTAAGATGAAGAACTCTTACCTCAGGTCCGATTTCCTTTGTACATGTTTTATCCTACTATATAATAAATATATATTTATTATAAATATATTATAGAAACATAAAAATTTATATAATATCATACATTATTTACTTATAATCTTTTATCACTCTTTTATTAATAACTCTATTAAAATCACTATTCCAGGTGATAATTGATTTGTTTTTCATGTATGTTTTGATTTTGTAGTTTCAGTACTTGTACTTTAATCACGGTTCCAACATCTCTAGGATATTAGTAATTATATAAGTATCATATATATTCAGTATATATATATATTCATTCATAAAATATAAAGTTTGAAAAATAAATTATATCATTCAGGGAGATGGTAGGTCGTGCATACGCATGAACGTTGTTTTCATTTTTTGAATGTTAAAAAAAATGAAAGGTAAATAATAATTCAACATTATAAAATAATTATAATGTCATATATATAATATATATTCATTAAATATGGTCTTTTTACCATCCATGTAAAGATAAAATAAAAAATGAATCACATCGCACTGTGGAGGTGGTAGTCCACACGTACACACAAGAATATTATCATTTTCAAATGGATGTGAAGGTAAGAAGTTATATTGGATACTATAACTAAATAATAATAAATATATCATAAATATAATATTAAATCATTAGATACTTTTTTATCATTTTTCTTGAAATGTGGATATGGGAAATGAATAACATCACTTAATGGAGACGATAGGTTGTATGTACGCACGAGCGGTGGTTTCGTTTCTAATTTGATTAAAGAAAAGATGGATAAATATAAATACATAAATATAATTACATATAATTATGTAGGATATAGTGTCATTGTTATATTGTAATGTTTAGGATATAATTAATGTCGTAAAAAAACAAATAAAAAAATGTGTTGATGAAGATGATTAGCTTCTCTTAGGGAAACCTCCTTTGGATATGTTTTTAAGGACCCTAGGGTTATAATTTTGGGAAGTCCAAAACTTATAGAACATTTATAATAGTGTTTTTGAGATAATTTAGTAATTTTTGGTCAATATAATTGGCTAAAAATGTGTGTATAAGTGAAGGTTGAAGGTTCCCTTTTATAATTGAGGTGAGTGACATAATTGTAATGTTTAATGGATTAAAATATTATTAAGTCAATTTCTTGAGAAAATGGATCTAAAATGACTCATATTAAAATTTTATATGGTTAATATAGAAATAAAATAAACCAATGAAGTTTATGAAGTATTTAGATCATTTAACCCTTATATTTCTAGATTAACCCCTAGTAAACCTATTTTAACCTTAACTGCATTAATGATTGTTTCAATCTTAATGTGTTATAATTTTACTTATAAGTTAAAAATTGAATAATAAATGAAAAAATGGTGAAATTTTAGACCATATATCATAATAATTTTCTTCTTAAAATATATTTTTCAATTTAAATAATTTAATAAATGCTTATTTTTCATAACATATCATTAATGTCATCTTGAAAATATTCATTTAATTTGACTTTAAAGGCATCAATATAGTAACTTAACTATAATATAAAACATTAACACATACCTAATATATTATATTAATATATAAAATTTTTGGGTTATAATAAATCACAAAAATGAATTACTGATAGCGTTTTAAAAATCATTTACATGATTTTTCTACATCCTATACAAACACTACTATAAATAAGTCCTTTTAACCATGCTAAGATAGTCCTTTGTCCTTGTAAAAAATCACATAAAATAACTGAATTATTAAAATACATAGGACTTTATTAGTTCTAAAATAGTGTAGATAAAGGTGGTCCTTTACCAGTGTTTGTTTAGTACTGATAAAAAGGTATACTATTATAGTGTTCTATTAAAATTAAAGCATGCTACAACAATAAAAACAGAAAATATTTGAGAAAATATAGGAAAAAATAAAGAAACTAATTGACATAAAATTTATAACATAAATAAAATAAAAAAACTATATTATATTCATTTAAAACATTGGTTTTTATAATTACATGAGTATGCTTAAATTATCACACACATTCAAAAACATCAAAGTTCATTTGTCTTCGGACCTCGACCCTCAATCATGCTATTAGATTCCAAAAAAACCACTCAATATCAAGTAATAAATTCACCTATATATGAAAATGATTCTTATGGTAGTAATCCTATAAAAAAATAATTAAAAAAAGTGTTAATTGAAAAATTAAAACATATAATTTGAGTCATACTAGGAACACTGTGTTTCAGATTTTGATGTAGTTGATTCTTAAATGTCACACCATTTATTATTATTCTAATAATTAGGTTCTCTTGAATTAGATATAATCTATAGTGATAAAAATCTCACTATGTATTGGATCCGATTCAAGAGGAATTCGTTTTTGGTGAACAAGCCTTCAATTGTGACACAATTTCTTGTTAATCGTCAAACATTATATCTATGAAAATTAACTAAATAGGTATAAGATAAAAATGATATGGAAATTCATTATGTAATAGTAGATAAAATTATTATGAAACTAACTGATCTCATTTTCCAGTTTTTTCAAATGGGATGCATGTTTTAAACTAAAATGGAACTTCTATACTGAAAGATAACACTTTGAGTTATACCAACCACATCGTGTGTCAGATTGTTATGTGGTCAATTTTTATATGTAAATAAATAAATTATTAATATTTATCCTAAATTCTGAAAAAAATTTGAGCTCGTTTTATCAGTTTTTACTAGTGATATGCATTTTAAGCTAAAATGACACTTGTATATTGAAAACATGAACTTGGAGTCATATCAGTCACATAGTGTGTCAGATTGATGTTTTGTCAATTTATACACATAAGAAATAAATTATGGACCATTATACTATATTTTTAAAATAATATAAGCTTATTTTTTAGTTTTGGTGATGTGACACATGTTTTAAACTAAAATTGATACTTTCTATTAAAAACAAACACTTTGAGTCATATCAATCACATCATGTCCTAGATTGATGTGTGGTCAATTATTACACATCATGAATGAATTATGGACCATTTTCTTATAGCATTAAAACATCATGAGCTCATTTTATTATTATTTTTCTATTTTTTTGTGTTTTAAACTAAAATGACACTTTAGTATTGAAAACACGTACTTTGAGTCATATTGACCACATCGTGTGTTAGAATGATGTTTATTCAATTGATACACATGAAAATTAATTATTTATTATTTTTCTAATGTATAAAAATAATTCAAGATCATTTTATTTATTTTAGCTATTGGATGTTTTTTAAAACTAAATAGATCTTTTGTTTTGAGAACACGCACAAAGAGTCATATTGACCACATCATGTGTTAGATTGACGTGAGACCAATTACTCTAATTGAAACATTAATTTTGGGCTATTCTCATGATTTTTAAAAATAATATGATCTCATTTTCTTTGTTTTTATTATGTGACATGTGTTTTAAACTAAAATGCCACCTTTCTATTAAAAACATGCACTTTGAGTCATATTGGATACACAGTGTGTTGGATTGATGTGTGGTTGAATATTATAGGTAACAATGAAATATGGAATATTTTCCTAAAGTTTTAAAACAATTAGAGCTTGTTTTATTGATTTTGGAAATTTGATGCATGCTTAAAAGTAAAATGACACTTTTTTATTGAAAACATGAACTTTGAGACATAATGACCAAATCAAGTATCAGATTGATATGTGGTCAACTCTTATAGGTCATAAATTAATTATGGACCCTTTTCCAATTTTTTTAAAACAATAAAATCTCAATTTATTAGTATTGTCTATGTGATGCGTCTTAAACTAAAATAATAGTTTTATATTTAAAAAAATAACTTTGAGTCATTTCAACCATATCATGAATCATATTAGAATGTGATAAATTCTTATATTTCAAAAATGATTTATTTATAATTTTCATAAATTTTGAAAACAATAAAGCTAATTAAATTGGTTTTGAAAATGTGACAAACCTTTCAATCTAAAATGGAACCTTTCTATTGAAAACACAGACATTGAGTCATATTGGTCACATTGTAATATCCTACGTAATTATATAATACGAAATTTTCATATACATTAATATTTATTAATTAGAAATTATTTTTTCTTAAAAAGGGATGATATGTCTTATAGTGTACCTGATAAGAAATAATGGGTTTCAATGGAATTTTATGTTGCACATAAGATTAAGATATACTGAAAAATAATACATTATTTATATAATTATTTTAAATGGTAGTTATATCCTAGACTTTGTATTGAAGGGAATGAACAGAATGAACTATATTATGTTTACATAAGTTTATTAAATGTTTTTACTTTATTCTAATAAAATTTAGTGGCTTAAAATGAGAATAAATCTAATTTTAAGTATAAAATACTCTAATAATTTTAAAAGGTAGTTTTACCTCCTTTTGATGGAGAACCCATTTTAAATATAGTTTTTCACACTTTTATAAGTTCTATTTGAAAAAATAATCTTATTATTTGGATTTAAGACATAAAAATTTACTTTAATTGAAATTTGGGTATTTTTCTCATTAATTTCATATTTTAATGAATAAAAAAAATATTATATTTGAGTGTAAAAATACTTTTTTATCTAATTTATTTTTATAGTTAGGATATCCTTTTATTTTTTTTAAAGTGTAATTGAATTATTTTCTATTATTTAATATAATTTTTGTCATTTGAAGTAATTTCAAATTTAAATCGGATATAAAAACATGTCATTTGTTTGATGGGTTTACTTAAAAAAATCATTTTCTTATTCCATAAATGAGATTAAATTTTCATGAATTTCTACTAATTATGTGTTTCGAATTTAGAAATATGGATTCTATATTTGGAATCAGAATTTCAAAATTATGTAAATATTTACCTTTTATTTTTGGACATTATAAATAGTAACATTAGTAATTATTTTTACTTACCATGGTTAGTGGGTAAATAAGGTAAATAAGGATAAAAATAATATTATAATAATATGAAACTACTGTAAAACTTGTCCTAATATTATTTTAGGTGATATTTTCAACCACCAAAACCTATGGGATGAAAATTTGTCCTTTGGAATCCACTTGGGTGTGATTATGACATTTATAACTTTTAATTTAAAGTAAATGAAAAACTATCATAAACATGTATCTAATTAATAAAACAATTTTATATGAGGTTATATAAGTGATATATTTGACTATAAATAGTAATTATAAAATTAAAAATATTACCTATATCATGGTATTTTATTTACAATTTCTAGACATTAAATAATTAAATTTAATTATGACACAATGATGATGTAGTGAATGATTTATTAATGAAATAATCAAATAAATGATATTATAAATATTAAAATAAATATTATTTTACATAATTTATGTCATACATAGACTTTATATGTTACTATGACATGTTATAAGTATATCCAATAGTTTTTTTAAAGTTATCTCTATGTTCGGATTTTATTTAAATGAAATGAAACAAATAGTGTAAAAATTGAAATAATTGATATTTTTATTAAAAAAATTATTAAATTATTTAAAAATACAAAAAGTTTTTTAAAATCAAAATGTTACTATTATAAGTTCTAAATTTTTATAAGTATCCAATTATAGAAAATTGATCACATATAAGTAAAATTTATAACCTCATAATATTTAAAATGTTGTTACAACAATTAAAATTAAAAGAGAATAATTAAGGGTAAAAAAAAGATAATCATTAAAATAAAATAAACACAATTATATAAATTATTGTATGAGAGAATTTAGAACTATAAATATATTATATTCAACATATCTCATTTTTGAGTCATTTCTATTAGCAAAATTATTTATATTAATTTAATATTTTAAGAGTTTCCAAGGGTGCCCCTCCCCTCTCCAATAAAAAGGTACCCACCCTTATATGATACTCATAGTTCAAGAACTATTTATTCATCCATGATCTACCAAAAAATATTTCTAATATTCCTCCTGATGCTTTTTATTCCTTATTTTAGGTAGAACACCCTTACTAGAGGTGTTGAGGATTTCTTCAAAGGTGATCAACAGAAGAATATGTATCGTTTTATTTATGTATTTATATTTTATTTATTCCTCCCCTTACTTTATGTATCCTCAAACCATGATGAGATAATAACTGTATTATTCCAAATATATTGAGATGTTATTCTATTAATATCATCACTTAAATCTATCTCCACTTCCATTAAATGGGAAAATAATTAATCGTTCATGAGTACATGTGAACTATCACCTCCACGAACTGATCTAATTCATTTTTATAACCATCTCTCATGACTGGTTATAATAATAGAATTGATGTTTATATTTGATATTAATGACATATTAATCATTTTATGATAATAATATATCAATTAAATTCTTACATTCCATGTACATAAAAATGATAACGTCATTTGTGTGTATATGTGAATTGTCACCTCCATAAAGTGATGTGACTCATTTTTATATGTTATATCACTTATATGATATATATATATAAGTATATTTGAATGATTAATATTATATTAATGATGTTATCATCATTCTCTAATGATAAAATAATACTTTAATTTTTTCTATAACGATCAATGAGAAATGGAAAATATTACTCATTCGTACATACAACTTACCATCACCATAATTATAGCATTGTTAATTTTCAATAACAACACTTAATTGTTTGATTTAAAGGTATAATTTATGTATAAATATGAAAATAATGTCTTGAATATTATTCTATATATGATTAACTTATGACCATATGGACCAATGACATCAACACCAAGTTCATTTTCGACTCAAGTACCAAATATCAACAAGACATCCGATATCAACATAAATAATTATGTAATTTTTATAACATGGTAATAAGTGATATAAAAGAAATAATGAAATTTAAAAATTTTCTCAAGAAAGTTTAAATTAATCTAATTTTATTATTTAGGAATATAATGATTGTACATGACGATTCAGACTCATGGTAAGAGACTTTGTCTCAATCTCATTCTATTGAGGAATATTTTGATAATATATACACCAACTTATTTTATATTGTGTATATTCAAACCTTTTGAATTTTAATTTAATTCAATGATTTTCAAAAGAATTATTTTTTATACAATGTGTTTTACTGAATGAAAAAATGAATTTTTTATTAACATATACAGTGACAATGACCTTTCAACTTTGGTGACCATTATTTGGTTTTTGGATTTTTATAAAAGGCATAATGTTTTTAAAATAAAAGTGAATACCATATTCCCTTTTTAGGTATTATGGTATTGAAAATGGTTTTGAGAATGGATTGATTATATCAATATCTTGAAATGATATCTTATGATTACAATATGTAAATGTATTTTTCCTATATGATTGTTAATGTTTTATGATTATTTTATGGTTCTTGGGAATTTATTATGTATACAGGTGATTCCATGATAAACTGAGGGTAGGTGGGTCCATGATACCTCTCTAATGCATTGGTTATTGAGAGAATATTAAATGATAAGGTTTCTCCTATAATATTTACGGAATACTATGATGGGTATTCCAAACATAGCCATGCAGGTTACTCCCTATATAGCTATGAAAGACACAATGTAGGTATGATATGGATTCCCCAAGTTACTTTTATGATTTACGATTTCTATGATGTTTTTTCAGGATTCCTATGATTTCATGGGTTTATAAATATTCACGGACTAACATTTTATTTCCTTATTTTATATACCTTACTGATATTTAATTCTCATCCCATTTTTTTAAAATGTTTTTATAGGGTATATAGATGTGTAAGGGAGTGAAAGAAGTGTAGAATATTTTTATGAAGAAAAAGATATCATGTTTCATTTTAAAAATTTTAAATTGTAGAATAAATAGATACTCTTGCAGTTATACCCACTTTGTATATATTTGAGTTGATATTTAATAGCTATGTCTTAATTCTCTAAAACTCTGAAGTTGAAAAGATTCTCAATGTGAATTCTTAACTTCACTCAATATTATATAATGTTTAAGGTTGGGGCCTTATAGTTACTATTAGAGGTTGGTTTATATTACATTAATGTTTAGTATATTATTAGTGTAATATCCATAAATATTTTACATTATTGTCAAATTGAAATGATAATGAATTTTAAGATTTCTATGTATCATTATCTATGATATGTTTTTTGGGAATGGTTTTCCATAGTGGAAGTAGTGCAGCTGTGTTGGGAGGATATCTAGAGGAAAATAACCTTCCAAATAAGCAACCTAAGATGGTTCGAATTGGAATTGAATAGTTTGTTGTAGTGGTGGCATAATTGACTCAGGCTATAAATGGTGGTGGTATCCATACATGAGATCATCCAGATTAACCATGGATAAATATATTAGTTATGTAGCATTTCATGAGGAAAAATCCTTCATAATTTAGATAATCATCTGAACTTGTCCTAGCTAATGAGTATATTAAATCCCTATGAAATATTTTTGATGTCATGGGGTGTTCAAAAAATCAAAAGGTTAGTATTTCTATTTACTATTTTGAAGTTGAAGCCAATCAGTGGTGGTCGATGGTTAGAAATATTAGAGACAATGGGGAGCTTGATTCTATGTATTGGTATAAATTCAAAGGTATGTTTCTTAAAAAATATTTTCTTAAGGTGGTTTGACTTAGGATGGAAAAAAATTATTGGAATTGAGGTATGAGGATGACTTAGTGGCTACTTATAAATCAAAATTCACCTGACTCAAAAGGTATCCCCGAAATTAAATCTGGGATATTGATAGTAAAATCAATTGTTTTTACTCAGGATTAATTGCAAATTATCAAACATAATTGGCTGCTTCATGTGTTTAAAATTTATGAAAAAGTTGTTCAATGTGCAGAGAAGGTGTAAATAGAGTTTTCTGATGATAATGTGTTCATTTAAAACAAGAATAAAAAGAGGTATATATGGTATCAAAAAGGAAAAAATTCTTCAAAAAAGTATGATGGTAAGAATATTAACATTATGGTTTGTGGAAATTGTGGTGAATAACACATCATGTGTTGCCTTTTGAATTCTGGTAATTTCTTCAAGTGTGGTAAAATGGGACATAAGGCTCGTAACTATACTGAAATACATAATTGTAAGACAAAATATGATATAGAGTCAGTGAAATGTTATAAATGTTAAGAGATGGGTCATTATGAAAACGATTTTCTTATGAATAATTTTAATAATTGGAACCAACCAAACTATAAGAATAAAGGTGTGGGGAAATCATTTTCAACTACGTTAGTAGATGTTGGGGCATCAAATGAAGTGGTATTAGGTATATTTTTTTATTTGTATTATTTCAATTTATTTTTTTATTTATGGTCTACACATTATTTCATATCTGAGATTTTTTTTGTAAATCAGAAATTCCACCTCAAGAAATGAATCCAGAACTTTTGGTAAAAACACCTAGTGAGAATATTAAAGCAGAAAAGGAATTATAATAATATTATTTTCCTTTTATGTGGAATTAATCTACCTAAAAACCTTATTATTTTTCCTCTAGTAGAGTTTGATGTTATTCTGGGTATAAATTGGCTTCATGTTTACCATGCTAACATTGATTGTTGAGCTAAAGATGTTTTTTTACAGAAATACTTTTAGTTTGTGTATAATAATGAACCCTTATCATTAATAATATATCTGGAAGCTATGAAACTATTAAAATATGGAAATGAATGTTACCTTTCACATATTATTGAATAATAATAATATTCCAGATTATTGATGTGTGATTGCTAAATGATTATTTTGATGTTTTTTTGAATGAGATACCTGGTATTATACCTAATCAAGAAGTTCAATTTACTATTGACATAGTTCTTAAAGCTAAAAAAATTTGAAAACCCCCTTATCGAATGTATCATATTGACCTTTTAGAATTAATGAAGAAATATAAAGAGTTATTAGATAATGGTTTTATTTTACTCATCACATCACTATGGGGTGCTCCTATCTTGTTTGTTAAAAATAAAGATGGTTCAATGAGAATTTTCATAACATCAATGTTAAGAAAAAGTATTTTTTCATTATATCGATGATTTGTTTTATCATTTTCAGGGAACATAATATTTTTTAAAGTTTGACTTGAGGTTGGGGTACCATTAGTTGAAAGTAAAGGAAGAAGACATTCTAAAGATCGTAGTTCATTCTAGATATAGACATTTTTTGTTGTGTTTATTGATGATAATCTGGTATATTCTAAAAGTAAAGAGGATAATGGAATTCATTTAAGGGTTGTCTTGAAAACCTAAAAAGAAAAAAACTGTGTGGGAAATTCAACAAGGGTGAGTTTTGGTTAAAAAAAATTTATTCTTTGGTTACATTTTTTTAAATATGGAATAACTATTAATCCTGCCAAAACAAATGTTGTTGAAGAATGTCCAAGACCCAAAAATATAACTATGATTTGTAGTTTTCTTGGTTTAGCAGGTTATTATTGGAGGTTTGTTGATAATTTTTCAGTTTATCTAGCACACAGACTAAGTTAACTTGAAAAGGTGTTATGTTCATCTGGATAAAATAATGTGATGAATGTTTTCAAGAATTGAAAAAAGGTTTGGTGAATGCTCTAGTATTGGCATTACCTTACCAAAATGGAGAATTTTTTTTCTATAGTGATGCTTCTTTGAATGGACATAGTTGTGTCTTAATACAGAATGATCATCTAATTTATTATGCTTCACGTTAGTTGAGAAATCATGAATTAAATTACCCTACACATGATTTGGAATTAGATGTTGTTGTTTTTACTTTAAAAAGCTGGAGGAATCATTTGTATAGTGTAAAGTGTGAACTATATATTGAACACAAAATTTTTAAGTATATATTCAATCATAAATAATTAAAAATGAGGAAAATAATATGGTTTGAAGTAATAAAGTATTCTGATTTCATCATTTATTACTATCCAGGAAAAGAAAACAAAGTGGTTGATGCTTTATATATAAAAAGTAATGCAACATTTACCATGTGACATTTGGAACATGAAACTTTTATTAATGATTTGATAAAATTTGGAATAGAAGTTGTTGGTGTAGGAAATTACTCTGTTTTGTTTTAGGTTTCTGTTCAATCATCTCTATTTTATAGAATTAAGATATCACAAAAGGAAGAAAATGAATTTCTGAAAAAGATAGAGTTGGTTTAGAAGGGTAAGTTACCTGAATTTAATATTGATAAAGATATTGTTTTGAGAATTGAGAGGAGGTTATGTGTGTTTTATGATTCATAGTTGAAGAAATATTAGGTATGTGAATCCCATAGTTCCCTATTTTCAGTTCATCCTAGAAGTACTAAGATGTATAGAGATCTTCAGAAGTATTACTGGTGGGATGGAATTAAAATATATATTGCAAACATTATTATGAAGTGTTTGACTTGTTAATATCTTAAAGCAGAACAGAAGTTACCAAAAGGGATGATTCAATCATTTATAGTACTAGAGTAGAAATGGGAAAATATATCCATGTATTTTTTAGTGGGATTACCAAAGAATTTTTAAGGTAATAATGCAACTTGCGTTATTTTTGATAGATTGACTAAATCTTATCATTTTATTTCAATATGAGATAGATAGACTCTAGATAAAAATTTGTGGATATATCTTAAAAATATAGTTTTGTTACATGGGTTTCCCCTCCCCATTGTATCTAATCCTGATCCTAGGTCCACGTCTAACTTTTGGAAAGGCCTTTAGAATTCATTGGGAACTAAATTAAATTTCAGTACATCTTTTCATCCTTAATTAGATGGGTAGTCGGAATGAACAATTCAGACCTTGGAGGATATTCTATGTGTTTTTTCAATGGATTACCATGTAATTTGGGATCAATTTTTTTTGATGAGTTTTCTTATAATAAAGTTTTCATTCTAGTATATAGATAAAACCATTTGAGAGATTATATGGAAAGTGGTGTCGAACTCCATCATTTTGTGATGAAGTAGGTGAAATGTATTTAATGGGACCAAAATTAGAAGAAGAGAAGGTGAAAAATGTTTAGTTGATTCAAAACACATGAGGAAATATCAGAGTAGGAAAAAAAGTTATGCAGATAACCAGAGGAAGGATATTTATTTTGAGGTAGGTGATCATGTCTTTCTCAAAGTTTCACCATGGAAAAGTATGATGTATTTTGGTAAGAAAGTAAATATGAGTCTGTAGTTCATTAGACCCTATGAAATCTTGGAGAAAGATGGATTAGTTTCCTACATAGTATTTTCACCTATGATTTTATCCTAGGTACACATTATTTTTCATGTTTCAATATAGTGAATGTATTTTTTAGATCCATCTCATGTTTTGAGTCCAGAAGTAGTTTTGTTAGAAGAGAATCTTTCTTATGAGAATCAACCAGTCTAGATTCTTGACCATAGAGAGAAAGTTTTGTGAAGTAAGGTGATTCATCAGGTTATGGTTTTATGAAAAAACAATATGGTTTAAGAGGAAACATGGGAATATGAAAATTCTATGAGTGAGAAATACCCCCACTTATTTGATAAGTGAATAAAATTCCAAGGATGATATTTCCCAAAGGGGGAAGGATGTAACATCTTAGGTAAATATAGAATATTTTTTCTTCATATATATTAATATTTATGATTTAGATATTAATTTTATTTAAAAGGGAATTCTATTTCTAATTGTGTAACTGATACACAATAATTGGATTCTCCAAAATCTTATGTTCCACACAAGATTAAGATATATCAAAAAAATGATGAATTATTAATATTATTATTTTAAATGGTATTTATCACCTAGCCATTGTATTGGTCAGAATGAAAAGATCTAAATATATTGTGTTTACACATTTTTATTAATTTTTTTAAAATTTTTCTAATAAATATTAGGGGCTTAAAATGAGAATAAATCCAATTTTATGCATAAAGTGCTCTAACATTTTTAATCGGTAGTTTCACCACCTTTTGAGAGAGAACCCATTTTAAATATTGTTTTTAACACTTTTATAAGTTCTATTTGAAAAAATAAATTTATTATTTGGAATTTAGACATAAAAATTTACTTTTGTTTTTGAAATTTTGGTATTTTTATGATAAAATTCATATTTTAATGAATTGTGAAAAATACTACATTTTAGTTTAAAACTACTTTTTTCATCTAATATATTTTTATAGTTGGGTTATCATTTTAATTGGTTTTAATGTGTAATTTAATTAATTTATTATAATGTAATATAATTTTTGTCATCAGAAGGAATTTCCCATTTAAATTGGATATAAAAAATGTCAATATTTGGATGGTTTAACTTAAAAAACTAGTTTTCTTATTCCATTAATGAGATTAATTTTTAATTAATTTATGAAAATAATATGTTTTTAATTTAGGAAAATGGATTCCATATTTGGAATCATATGTTCCAAATTATTTAAATTATCCTCTTTTATTATTTTGAAATTATGAACAGTAACACTAGTAATTATTTTTATTTACCGCACTTACAGGGTAAATCTGGAAAATAAGTGTAAATATAATATTATATTAATATAAAACTACCATAAAAATTGTCCTAATTTTATTGGATGAGATATTACAAAGAAATAAAACCCTTGGGATGAAAATTTATCTTTTAGAATCCACATGGGTGTGATTATGACATTTATAGCATTTAATTTATAGTAATGGAAAAATTATCATAAACATGACTCTTATTAATATAAAAATTTCCATATGGCGTTATATAAGTAATATATTAGACTATAAATAGTAATTATTGATATAATATTATTACCTACATCATGGTATTTTTTAATAATTGTTATACATTATATTTAATTATGACACAGTGATGATGTAGTATTTTCTTTATTAAAGAAAGAATCAAATAACAGATATTATAAATATTAAAATAAATATTATTTTACATAATTTATGTATTTAATGATTTTATAGGTTAATATGATATGTTATCAGTCTGTCAAATGGTTATTTTGAAGTTACCTATATGTTTTTATTTTAATCAAATTAAAGGAAATGAATAGTGTAAAAATATAAATAATTGATATTTTTATAAAAATAATAAATTAATAAATCATCTAAAAATCCAGAAAATATTTTTAATTAAAAAAGTGACTTTGATAAGGTCTAAAATTTCATCAAGTTTCAAATTACAAAAAATTGTCCCCATATAATAAATATTTATAGCATCATAATATTTAAAATGTTGTTAGCGCAATTAAAAATAAAAGAGAATAATTAAGGGTAAACCAAAAGGTAAGGTTTAAAATAAAATAAGTGCATGTCAAAAGATTATTGGATGAAATTATTTATAAATATCCTCATCATATCCTCAACATATATCATGTTTGATTCACTTGGATTAAAAAAATAATTTATTTTAATTTAATATTTTAAGAGTTTCCAAGGGTGCCCCTCCCCTCTCCTAAAAAAAGATACACACTCTTATCTAATAATAACACTTAAAGAACTATTTTTTTCAGACATTATCTATCCAAAAATATTCCTAATATCATTCCCCACTTTATTTAGGCCTTATATTAGGCAGAACACCCTTCTTAGACGGGTTGAGGTGTTCTTCAAAGGTGGTCAAATGAAGAAGAGGTATCATTTTCTTTAAGTATTTGTATTTTATTTCTTCTTCCTCTTCCTTAAATTCTCATAAAACTATGATGATATAATGACTATAGGATATTCAATATACTTAGATTTTATTATGTTAATATTGTCACCTAAATCCATCTCCACATCCCTCAAATTGGAATGAAATTTATCATTTGTGTGTATGTGCGAACTATCACCTCTATGAACCGATCTATTTTTTTCATAACTGTATCTCAAGACCGTTTATAAAAATGTAATTAATGTTCATATTTGATATTAATGACATGTTAATCATTTTATGTCGTTTGTGTATACATGTGAACTATCATCTCCACGAAGCATTGTGACTTGTTTTTATCAGTTATATAACTTTTACGATATATATAAGTATATTTAAATGATTAATATGATATTAATTAAGTTATGATAATTTTCAGAGTTAAAATAATACATATATTCTTTCCATAAAGATCAATGGAAAATGGAAAATTTTACTAATGCATACATATGACTTACCATCTCAATTATTATAACATTGTTCATTTTTAATAACCACACTTAATGGTTTGATTTAAAGGTATAATTTATATATAAATACGATAAAAAATTAAATAATATTATTATAGAGATTATGAAATTTTGACCACAGGGACTAGTGACATAAAAACCATCTTCATTTTTTACTCATGTATCAAATATAAACAAAACATCTGAAATGAACTAAAATAATTATGTAATTTTTATAACATGGTAATAAGTGATATAAAAGAAATAATAAACTTGAAAAATGATCTCAATAACTTAAAAATTAATAAAAGTTTATTTTTCAGGAATATAATGATTTTATGTGATGATTCAGACTCACAGTAAAGGAATTCTTCTCAATCTTCATTCATTACAGAATATTTTGATAATACACACCACCTTATTTTATACAGTGTATATTCAGACTATTTGACTTTTAATTTAATTTAAAGGTTTCCAAAAGTAATATTTTTTATACAATGTTTTTTACCAAACAAAAAAGGGATGTTTTTTTAACATATGTGGTGACAAAAACTTTTCCAACACTGTGACCATTATTTGGTATTCGGATTCCTCTCCAAGTCGTAATGTTTTTAAAATAAAAGTAATACCATATTACATTTTTAGGTGTTTTGGTATTGAAAATTGGTATTGAAAATGTATTGATTATATCAATACCTTGAAATGATATCTTATGATTTAAATGTGGAAATGTTTATTATTTTATGCTTGTTAATCTGTTTTTATTATGTTATAGTTTTTGGGTATTACGTATGTATACTGGTGGTTCGGTGATAAACCGAGGGCAGGTGAGACCATGATATCTCTACAATGCATTGGGTAATAAGGTATATTTAAATGATAAGATTTATCTTAAGAGATTTACAGAATAGTTTGATGGGTATTCAAAATTTATCCATGAAGGTTACTCCTTATATATCTATGAAAACAACAATGTAAGTATGATATGGATTCCTCAAGTTACCTTTATGATTTTTGATTTCTATGATGTTTTCTTAGATTCTTATGATTTCATACACATATAAATATTCAGGGACCAACATTATCTTTATTTTTTTATATCGATTACTGAGATTTTTCTAACATCCTAAGTATTTAAAGTGTTTTCACATGGTATAAAGATGCATAAGAGAATGGAAAAAATCAGGAAGATTTTTATCAAGAAAAATTAATCAAGTTTAGTTTTAAAAGATCTATATTGTGGATGAAATGGATATTGTTGTAGTTGTATCCACTTTGTATAAATTTGAGCTATTATGTAACATCTATATCATAATTCTCTAAAAATCTAAACATGAAAAGATCCTCAATTTGAATTCTTGACTTATCTCAAGATTATGTAATGTTTAAGCCTAGGGCCTCAGATACATTTTGTGTTAGATTGATGTACAATAGATTATTACACCTAAAAAAATGAATTATGGACCATTTTCCTAAGGTTTTAAAACAATATGATCTCATTTTCTTGGTTTTAGATATTTGATGCATGTTTTAAACTAAAATGACACTTTTCAATTAAAAAAAAATCACTTTGAGTC
This sequence comes from Viscum album, assembly GCA_963277665.1. NCBI lineage: Eukaryota > Viridiplantae > Streptophyta > Magnoliopsida > Santalales > Viscaceae > Viscum > Viscum album. The sequence continues at coordinate 747,684,462 of OY728132.1, read as the reverse complement.
ATAACAACCACATTAGTTTCTAGATTGATGTGTGGTTGATTCTTACATGTCGCTAATGAATTATGGATCATTGAACTAAAGCTTGAACACAATCCATGCTCTTTTTCTTGGTTTTGGTTATGTGATGCATTTTAAACTAAAATGACACTTTTATATTGAAAATGTGTACTTAGAGTTATATCAACCATGTCATGTGTTTAATTGGAATGAGGTCAATTCATAAATGTAAGAAATGAATTATAGAACATTTTCCTAAATCTTGAAAACAATATGAGCTCATTTTCTTGGTATTGGTAATGTAACATTAATTTTATACTAAAACGGAACCTTTATTGAAAAGATTCACTTTGAGTCATATCAATCAAATCATGTCTTAGATTGATGTGTGGTGGATTCATACAAATACAAAATGAATTATGGACTATTATACTAATTCTTGAAAAAAATATGATATATTTTTCTATTTTTTTTGGATATTTTATATATGTTTGAAACTAAAATGAATATTTTTTATTGAAAACACACACTTTCAGTAAAAAAACCACATTGCATTTCAGATTTATGTGTGGTAAATTCTTAAATTCCATAAATGAATTATGTACAATTTAATAAACTTTACATGATTCATTTTGTGAACCATGATATCATTGATTTAGTGTGATTACTACCAAATAAATTTATCAAACCCTAAACATGTAATTGATTAGGCTTGAATATAAATCTCAAACACTTTAATTAAATGGAAATCTATTTGAATGATACCAAAGTTGAAAGGTAATTTGAATAAAATGTTACTCAAACTGTAAGGGTTTTGATTACCCATATTATTTTCAAATAATGACTTTTCCTAAAAGATAATTAAACTTGGGTATTTATTATATTTCTAAAAATACTCTTCATTTTCTTATGATATTCATTGATATTTATATTTATTCCCAAAATATCATTACCCCTTGACTCATATTTCTCCCAAAGTGTTTCTGGAAATTTAAACTAACCGTGTCTGTTCTTATCAATCATGAACAACCATTTTTTCACTTGATATTACTCATGAATAACTTTTTAAAATGTCCTTATATATGCCCAAATAATTAATTGGTGTCATTTTCTATTACATGAGCTTATTTTAGAAGTCTTAAATATATTTATACCATTTTAATTAGGGGTTATTTTTGTAAAAATTTGAAAATATTATTTTTTAACAATAACATGTAAACACATCCAACCACCACCTTTGTCATTTTATATGAATCTTCCTCTACAAATTTTCATGGGTTACAAAAGGAATTATTTTATAATATATTTATGAAATATGTTTTTTGAAATGGATTCTAAAGATCATAGATATTAGTTTTTTTCAATGAGATTATTCAAAAACTCTAAGAAATTATTTTTAATACGAGCCATTATCCTTTAATATATGTTATTATTGATTAAAGATATTATTTAAATATAACCATGCATATAATTTCTTTTGATGAATTATATAACAAATTAATATTTTATATAAATGATCAATCAATACCTTTATCTTTTCTAATTGTATTCATTTTATGAATATAATTTTTTTCCAATGCATTTCCTCTATGGATACTTAGTTTTTTGTTCTCTTGATTGAAGGGAGTTCACCTATATTCCATGCATTAATTGATTTGGGAAATTATTGACATAACTGTATACTGTTATTTATATAGTGTAAATACCACATGCTTTAATAGCTTGATTTAAGGGTATTTACCTAGAAAATTATTAAATATATTTGGATACCCATTTAATTTTCATGTGTTATCATGTTATGATTATTGAAAAATTATGAATTATTTCACTATGATAATCAATTTAAATAAGATATTAAACCCATTTTATTTATATGGTTTCTTTAGGATATGATGAGTGAAACCCATTTTTATCTCATAGGTTCTTTATGATATGATGATTGAATGACTTGAAGTGGAACACATAAGTGTAGATTAATGAAGGGTGGGTTCCTATATATTCTTTAAATACATTGTTAAAAGGGTTATATATCATTAATAATGTATTCATGAGTACATTTTAGTTAGTTTTAATAACAAGTAATGATGGCGTGACTCATGAATGTAAGGTTTACTAATGCCAATGTTTGTTCCACTATTTGAGGATGTTATAGTTTTACGATTATTATCATAGAAATTTTATACTCATATTTATTTATTTTATTGATACTCTATTTGAATTCTTGTTTTATCTTAAACCAATAATTATGAAAATATTTATGATTTATTCTCTTTGGTTATAAATTTTATTATGTATCCTGATTATACCCATATGATAATCTTTTGTTAACTTATGATTTTGAATTTATGTCAATTATGTTTGCCCCTAGTGAGAATCTGAGGTCAACCCATACATATGTTTCCATCTCCCCCGGATTTTAGGATGAGTATAACTTATGATATGTCTAGAAAGAGTCATATGTGGCTCAATTATGGAGGACAATTATTTTTTTTGTAAAATAAATTACATATATATATTGTCCTCAAAGACACTACACCATTCATTTGTGGTATAGTGAGAATATTTTTTGAAATTTAATGTTTAAATTATGTAAATGAGATAAGATAAGGATAATTTTATCCTGGTTTCCTATAGGTGCCACTAATCCTGGGTCACCCTCTAGAAACTAGCTCAGTTGGGGAGGCCTCATCCACCAAATTAAAAAACAAAATCCACTCTAGTAGAAAAAATAACTCATTGAAATTTGGGTGAAGAGCCTTCTTAGAAAGTGATAATTTAAACAATTTCTATAAATTGTATCTCTTGAAAATGGAGTTATATAATTGAAAATGTTTATATAATCCATTATGATTCATTGGCCATGATAAAGACTCACAAGCTCCTCTTCCTTCATCTTATTCACCCCCTCAAGGAGAAACCATTGAGTGTATATGGTCTTAAATAATTAGCATGTCATTCAAACATGCAGTGGGTATGCAATAAAAATATTCAATTGATCTAGATTGGGTACATTCAATAGTTCCAAAATATATCTCAACCTAAGGGTTTAGTTGTTCTATGAAAATTGAATATTTTTTTAATTTCCTTTAACCACTCCATATCCTCTTGTGGACATTGACCATTATAAATGGTACGAAATGTTTGATATGGTTATTCGTATACCAATCTACATGGAGTATGTTTAGAGTCATCTACTAGAATAATGAAAATGAAAATATAGAATATGGATCTATTATGATTCTTGGGGAATTTTTTGGGTGGAATACTATAAATAAAAAATGAATCATAAAGTTAAATAATTATAAATAAGAACACAAATCACATATAGCTGTTTCCATATTCCCAATAACCCTTGAACCAGGAACCTATGGTGGTCTATGACATATCAGAGGCTCACTATCTATCAAAGTGGCATATAAACTAGTAGTATGGTATCAATTAATATATGTTGGGAATGAATTAACCAAATAAAATATAAATATATAGATATTTCACATTGGAGTTTGGAATGACCACCCAGTGAATCATAGATCCATGCGAAGAATTGTTTAAATAGATACCAAAGAAAATGAGTGAAATGATGAATTACTATTATAAATTGAAAACTCAAATAAAATTACTCAATAAATGTGAAAAAAGATAATTCCTATAACATCATAGGACAACATAGATGATGCATCTTCTACATAGAAAAAAAAAACTAAAAACAAACCCCCAGAACCAAGTCACCCAAAGTATTAACGATCATTGATAATTTAAAATGATAAAATTATGGAAAAATTTCCTCTTAGGTGTTTTTCAAAAACATATAAAACCTCTAATTTTATTATATAAATATGAAATTTTAAATTATTAGAAAATACCTTTATAATAAAACCCTAACTCAAAAAACATTCAAAACATATTTATAGATTTTTCCACATAAAAAATTTATTTAAAATGATATTTTAAAACATCAAACATCTCATAGTATGATTTTAAATGTAAAATTATGGAAAAAAACATTAATCATGTGGGAATTAAATGAATTACATGATTAAAGAAGGAGATATTACCATTAAACCAATTACACACTCGAATATCAAGAGAAATAATTGATTTCAGTCAAAATCACACATTTTGGAATAAATAAAATAATGCTAATAAAATAAAGAGAAATATAATATATAAAAAGGGGAGATAAGTAAATTAAAATTCACTTACATCATGAAATCATACTTAAAACACAGATAAAATCCATTGAATTACTTTGGATAGAGGATAACCAATGTGGTGGAAGTCCCTAGAATTATATGAGTTGAGTGATATAGTAGTATTTGATAAGGGGGTTAAATTTATAAGGGTAATAACATGAATTTGCACTTTTTTAGTGTTAGTAAAGGGGCATGGATTGGAAATATGGTTTAACGAATGATAAAACAACTATTCACCCTTCACTGGACAACCCTAGAGAGATACACTATTTGGATGAAAATTCTTAGAACTAGACACCAATCATAAAAATCACATATATTAAAAAATAACGACCTCCCACATGTTTTTTAAAATAATTATCACCAATCAGGCATAATCCTGCAACTATAAAACTATAAAATATGGTAATTTTCAGAGATTCTAATTAATATTAATGGTTGGTTGCAATCCTTTCACTATCTATGAACAATAAACCACATGTGACCAAAATGAATTGGAAAACTACTTTACATAAGGGTACTGGTATGACTCATACAAAACTATGCACTTCTAACCATGAAACAGAGTGTTCTTGTGTAAGGGTCATCCATAATATTTTCAAAACCATGTGGTACTGATGAAAATACTATATAATATAAAGAAATTCTTAAAATTTAAAATCATAAACATAAAACTAATAACTAAATAAAATATTAAGGAATTGAAAGGGTAGGGTGTAGAAGACAAGGTTCAGAATCATTGTATAAAATGAATTCATCAAACAATGTATTTGAAATAGGTTTCAATATGGAAAATCTAATATTTTCAAAAACAGTTCTTATTTAGTCAAATTTATGAAATATAAATTATACCACATTCAATTCTATACAAAACATCATTCCCAAATTTCTTTTTACCACTCTATGTTAATTAATCTCAAATGTTCTGGCCAACTCCTTCTTCATGACTACTAATAAATTAATTTTTGGAATCTCCAAGAACATATAATCTATATTAATGTGAGTTTTGATGGAATTACAATTAGAAAACACTTTAATGAAACAAAAATTATCCCCATTTCACTAAAATAATGATTTATGTTTCATAGAAGTATCAAAACCATTATTCAATTTTCTAAGTGCTTATTTATACAAAAAAATAACTATTTAAGATCCTTTAATCTATATCCCCAAATGAGACATATCATATTTATATCTAATTATTAAATATATAATACTTTTAATTAATATACTTCAAGTATATTTTTAGTAGTTTTATACTTCATCACTAGAGAGAATACTTCACTAAAATAAATCCCTTATATTTATTAAAATACATTACTAACCAATATTCCTATATAATTTTTTTCCTAAAACTTCTTTATTTATATTTTAAACCTATTTTATTGAGGTGGTTGTTTCCCTAGTGGTAGGCCCATCGACACCCATTTATTTTTCACATGCAACAAATTTATCACTTCCTCTATGGTCAACATTCATTACTTTATGTTACAAAAAAATTACATCTCATCCTTAATTTTGGGCCCCCTATATATTTTATTAAAAAGAATTTTGAGTTTTATTAGCGCCTTTAAAATTTTATCTTGAATTTGTTATACCTCATCAATTAACCTTAAGGATCAATAGTTTCTTCCCAAAAAACTCATATGTGATCCAAAAGCCTTTAAACATTATAGTATATCTATCCTTCTTGGTATCTCAAATTTTTAACCATATAATGATCTATCTAAGCTTTCTATTATACCAATAAATTTAGGACTCCCTGAATAAGAAGGTATTTTAAACATTTACTCAGTTCAAGCCGGTCACAATCCATTGATTTGTTTGTTCTCAACTACTTCTTTTGAATTTTTTTCTTATATAATATACCTTAATTAAAGGTGAAATTATAACTTCTAATGAAATTTCATCAATAATTTTACCCATGTTAAAATATATTGTTATTATCTCCATTCCCCAAAGTGAAACACATAATTAACTTATATATAGTTCATTTTGTTAGAATCAATACAGATATATATGATGCTTTTGATTATATTCCTTTATGAGACCTTTATTGGATTACCAATCTACAGTTCCTTAAAAAACCACTTCACCATCAAAATTAATGGGCTCTTTTTAATTAAGAATTATATATAATTCACTATATTCTCTAAAAACTCCTTTGGGAATCCATAATGAAATATTTTTCATTATTCAATTAATTTTTTTCCTATTCATTCATTCTTATAATCCATTATATTTTGGTCTAACAGGTCCTCTTTTCAAACATGGACCAAAATTTTCAATATAATAGTTTGAACATTCTTATTTTATTGTTACAACCATTATATAACAAAAAAAAATTAAAATTCAATAGCATTTTTTCCCCTATGGTTCTCTATCCAGTGAACATTCATAATTCTTTTGACTTATAGTTTCAAAATTAAACCCACACTTACCTTGTGACACCATCAATGAAAGTAACATGACACAATAAACCCCCTGATAATATATTGTAGTTATTACCCATATATCGATATATAAAATCCATAGCTTCTGAGACTTCATATCCAATCATAAAAAGAAAAAGATAATTTTTTTACTTTCCATGTGTATACATTTCATAGGTAACATGGATGTTAATTCAATAGTTTGGTATCTATTGTTTAACCAATAACCATTAAATGATATAATACCCCAATCAGATACAATTTTTATACCTTTTAATACTTTTTAAACCACCATTCAAAGCTTGGGGATCTTCCACATGCTAACCATGATTGTTTTAAAAAACATCATTTGAATAACCTTCTAAAATCCGATTCTTCATAAATCATAGTAAGTATATATCCCTCCACAATTTTAGTGAAAATTATTTCTTCGTATAAACATCAACATCACCTATTAATTCTATCTCAAGAGCTTTATCATTGAAAATATAAACCATACCAAACCTTTTAAGAATTAAAGTTTTCAAGAAACCTCTCTCCAAAATAGAGAGAAATGATTCTCAGGAATCAATAATGTTTGAGAAAAACTATACATTGACACTTAATAATAATGTACATCCAACCATATCATTTTTAGTGTATATATATAAGTCTATACTATGTAATATTTTGATCCTTTAAATATTTATTTTGATTTACCTAATTTTTAAACTAATAGTTTTTAGGAATGATACTGTCAAATTTACTTTAGTTCCTTTCTCTCAATCTACTTTGATATTTCACACTTATTGACTAAGTCAGTAATCCTCTATATTCAGAAATGTTTTTTGGTTTATTTTATTTCTAGAACACCTTATGTAAGATATCTTTATTCTGAATAATATCATGGATATACTCAATTATTTTTTCATTCATACTACTAGAACTTCTCATCAAGGTAATCATAACATCATAATATTATTTCAACGATAATAAGTGGATCAACACCCACACTCTACCACTAAGTATCATGTTAAAAGAATATAATCGTGTTTAGATCATTCTAAAATAATTCAAATGAATAAACACTGAATTTTATTTAGTTATATTAAAAATAAATATTTATCACATAAAAAACACAATGTTACTTGTAGTGGTAATTTTATTAATTTTTTTTGAATATAAAAATTATTTTTGAAATTATTTTTATCTCTTAGATATTAAAATAAAATATCATGTTAGCAATGTTTTAAAAACTCCATGCATTTATGGGTAATGTTTTCTCAATAAAATAATCTCAATTATCTCTAGATTAACTCTTGATAAAAAAATATTTCGGCTTTTTTGAAACAAATAATCATTAAAATAATATCTTTAAGAAGACATAAATTCATTCTACTAAACATATTAATCCCTAAGTTTACTTATTCTAATAACAATCACACTAATTAGGGCATCAGACATCATAGAAAACCCTTTAGTAGAAATTAAACTATACTCTTGGATCAATAATAGTGTTTTGATAGAAATTATTTTTCTACAACCCCAGATTCATTAGCTAAACCACAATGGGTGAAATTAATACCAGATAACTAAAAGAAATTGATAATGGGATATATAGGAAAGAATCCTCACTATTCTCTACAACGAACAAACATTATCTTTAGAATTCAATAGATAATAATAAGAGAAAAATTGATAATCCATACAGATGCTCTACAAATAAGAAATTTAATGTTGATTGGAATATACCCTATATCAATGAAGAAACACTATAATCTAATAAGAGATAAGAGAGAGAAATTCATGAGATAATTGTGATCTTACTAATCATTACTCAAATATAAATCATAATTTATATTCGAAAAAAACTTGTTATAACCTCATATTTATGGAAAATCCTTATAATTTCTCTTTAAATAGTCTTCAACACATTGAACAAATATTAATAGAATATTTCTACATCACCTAGTTAATATTTTTCCTCATAACACCTATATAATTTTTAATATTTTTTTAACAAATAACTATCACGAAAATATATCCAAAAATGAATCAGAATGTAATTTTACACCTAAAAAATACCACCATTAATCTCCTTGTGGTAATATTTCACAATATATTATTTCTTCACCAAACATTACTCCCAATTTTTTGGTAAATTCTTTAAAAGAATAGTGTCTATAGGTTAAGAAAATAGATTCACACCTCAACGATTTGGATCCTAATCTAGAAACATGATCACTTATGATTTAGTTTAAATAAAATGTTTATTTATTATAGGTTATATTCATAGATATGGAAATCTATGAATTATATAGTTCAAGGTTATGATGATTGCATATATTAAATCTATTTTGTTTATTTTCAAGGTTGAATTTATTAGTGGTGTTAATAGGATTCCATATTCTTGGGATTTAGATTTCAGGTTCTTAGAAATAGATATGTAATTATCATGATAATCTCATGTTGAAATGCTTAAATAAGTGAAACAATAATATAATTCATTTCTCTGGAGGATTGTCTTATCATATTGGAAGATTTTCATAATTATGTTTTATTATTTTTAGTGGAAGAATATACTGAAGTACAAGATATTTTTTAAGGAAAATAACATTGTTTTTTATTAGTGTTTATTTTCATTATAATTGATTCCAAAAGAGTTTGAGAATATGATATCATTATTTTTATTTTTTATAGAGGAAATCTAGGTGGTGGTGGATTATATACTATGGTGATTATAACATGTTTATTTTCTCTTGGAATTAATTCGGATGGTAATTCTAGAAGGAAATTCTTTCGTCAACCCACATATATAAAGGCATTATAAATTATTAACCATTAAAAATTGGGTACTATTTTTTTGGGAATATAGGGCCATGTATAGGAAAATGTTATCTCCCTCATCATGTTTTTTAGATAATTATAAATGATTAAATAATTTTTAGGGATAATTACACTTGAAGAAATAGAGTTATTTTAGTCTCATTACCTTAAGGATATATTCATTTGTGAGAATGATGGATAAAACCACTAAGAAAATATTATCATAGACACATTCATGTTCAAGAGGGAATTCATTATATTTTTCTACTAACTATAATTTGGAACGAACGTACCAAATTTCTAGATAATCAATTTTATGATGTATGAATATGTGTCAAAATGACACCCATATAATTTATCTAGATTTAGTATTTTCTGAGCCTCTATTGGTAATTTAAATTATATAAATTATCTCTATGGTTTTCTGAAAAATTTAATGTTTTATAGAAACTATATATAAGAACACATTAAGGATTAAATAGGATGTTAATAAATAGATCATTTCATTTTTATATGTCACCTCATTTATTTTTATCCCTTTAATTTTATATAAAACAATAAGATTGATTATTGTTTTGGCCATGAGTAAAGGGTGGTGTAAGATGTGGTTATACAGCGGTTCTCCTCACCCATAAATGCCTCTAGTATAGAAAATATAAGGTCATTGTAGATATCTTCTATAATGAGGTTGATGATCTAGATATAAGAAAATTCAAGGGATGAGATCACTTAGTATAGAGGGAGAAGAGATAATTTGAGGCACTATGTGGATTTAACAAACATTGGAATTTATATGGATATATATTTGCGTTTCCCACTACATTATCACACTTAAATTAGTATAATAATTAAGAATTAAGGTGTAGAAGATATTTAAGACATTTTTTAATTTAATCATATGGGGGATCAGTTTAGTTTAAAAAATTTATGTTGTAGATAGGAACTTGTTATGAGGAAATATTAGTCAACTTAGTATTTGATCACATAATACATAAAACCTATGATTCCATTAATTACATGGACTATTTTGTGAGGTTATATGGATTGTAATCAATATTTTTCCTATTTCAAAGAAATATAGAGTGTCCCTATTATTTTACACAGTGAGAATAATTATGAAATGGATTAATGACATGTTGAGTGAATCATTTCACAAATGGGAAATTTTATGTTTTCTATCATAGAGGTATTATTGGAGGGGTTTTCAATTATTTTTAATGACTATATTTTTTTTATTATGAGGTTATCACATTAATTTATATTCGTTGGATTAAATTGTTTATATAAATAGTATCTTCATGTCACCTTATCAAATATTTCATATGGTGATTAAAGAGTTACATGATGAAAATGATTATTTTATAAATGTGGCTTTAATTCACTAATGTGTGTCACCTTAGAGAGTTATAATTATATTTTAAAAGAAAACTGAGGAAAATTGGAGTTTTCATCAATTATATATATTAAACTTGGTGATAGTGAAGCTCTAGTATCATTTACCAAGGATTGGTGAATTTTATAATTAATTGAGTGGATCTAGCTAGTTTTTAAATATAGATTGGTCATAATTGTATCAAAATATGAGAGTGAAAGAAGAGGATATTCCAAAGAAGGACCTATGATTTTGATAAAAATATTTTAAATTCATTTGGGAATAATTATATTTTAAAAATACATTGGTTTTATTTAAGGAATTTATGAATTATATGTTTCACCCTTTTCTTGATAAATTTTTAGTGTTATAACTCTCAAATGTGATAGGTTTATTTTCTAGTCTATGTTATCTATTCGTGGGGTATATCTTAAGATCCATTGAAGATCACAATAGTTTTTTCTTGGTAATTACCTAACAAAAAGTTAGCGGTTTATTGATTTATTGATTTATGAAGTCATTATAAAAGGTTTATTCCTATATTTTATGAGTTTTTATATCATTTTACAACACTAATGACTAAAATTTATTCCTTTATCTCTATTTACTAGTGTCTTTCCATTTTTTATTTTTTTATGGAAAATCTTATTATCACCCATATTCATTATTTTCTTAAAGAATGAATTACCTTTAATATATATTTTAATTCATTTCATCATGTATTGGTTTGAGTATTGATACATGTTATGGAAGTCATTTATTATTGGTATTAGTGGTTAAAAAATGATGATTATAACTATAATACCCATTATCCTGATTCTATGGTTATGGTATTTAATTTAATATTTTTTATACAGTTCCTTCATAGGGAATAATTTTTGGTCTTTTCATACTAAATATTATACACTATATTTTTAAAGAGAGATTTAAACAATTACTAGTGTAGATGGGTGGAACTAATACATGATTATAATTTCAAGATCACATTTAATTTTAGGAATGGTAATTTTGTGATTGATGAATTGACTATGATGTATTGGGGTGATTTTTATTAGGATGAAAGTGAATATTGCAATATGTTGCAAAATTTTATTCCATTTCACCTAAACATAAATGAATATAGTTGTGAATGATTCTTGTATAAAATTATTTTTCAATATAATCTATTTTTATTAGTGGAAGGGTCTCATATAATAGACACTAATTTAAAGGTATATTGAGTCTGGACATTCAATATAGTTGTTCTTGATAGTCTGATAGAGGATACATAACATATGAAATTATTTCGTTAGAAGTTATATGTTTCTCAAATCATGAAGAAAGTAGTTTTTCATTAGTTCAATATATAAAATTTAATGAAACATATAGTTATTACAAGGATGTCTAATTATTTAATGAATAATTTAAATGTCCGGGGAAAAATTTAGTTGAGGAGTTTCTATCCATATGTCTTATGTAAATGTATGTGAAAATCAAGATTTTATTTTTAAAAGGTTTAGGATTGTTGGAACCATGAATAATACTATAAATGGAGTATAGTTTTTTTATTTTCAATCATCATTGGATGTTAATAAAGGTTTCTATGAATGGAATCATATAGATTATGCAGGCAACATTAGTAAAGGAGGCACCGTTTTCCAATTTTTGCCAAATTTTTGGGCCAGAAAGTTGGAAAACAGAGAGATGTGTTTTTGGAAAAGGAAGGTGTTTGAAATATTGGTGTTGTGTGAAAAAAACATGGATTGCACACTAAATTGGGTTTGTGATCAATAGTGAAAGCATGTTAGATTTTTTTTACACAAATGGTGTTTCAGAATCATAATTGTGAAAAATGAAAAAGGCATGACATGCACAAAAAATCAAGATATGTGCACAGAAAATGGTTCTTTTGCGAAAGACATTGTGCAAAGAATGGTAGTTTTTGTGCGAAATGGTGATTTATGAATACGGGGGTTGGTGAAACCTATAAATAAAAGGTGACCCACCTCGTTAGGCATAGCTGAAGACTTAGAGAATATCTAATATCTCATGTGCATAAACATTTCACAAAAGGGAGGTGCGCGAAAACATCAACATTGTGCGGAAAAGATAAAGTTGTGCGTAAAAGTTGAGGTTGCATGTAAAGGCTATAGTTGCATGTAAAGGTTGTAGTTTCATTAGATATTTCCACATGAAAGAAAAATATAGCATGAAAAATACTGTTATTGCACGTGCATGGTAGGTGTTGCACACAATTGTCAGTGTAAGCTGATTACATGTTTTGAATATCCAGTTTGTATGCTCAGTGATTTCAAGTGAAATAATTTAGAAATTCGATGTAAGATATGTCTCATGTTGGACTGAGGTAAAGACTTCAATACAAATCTATTGAAGAGACCCTCAACTCAATAAATCCAGTAAGATTTCTCTCAAGGCAGTGAGCTAGGGGGAGTTGATGGAAGTGATCTGAGGGACGTCGTGAGCTATCCATGAACCATTGTAAAGGCAGTATGTATGGAACAAAGTGACTATGAACGAAACATGTAATCCCTAACATATTGAAGATTTGTGGATTTAGGTATGACCAACACACTGTTAGAGTATGCTCCTTAGACGTATCCATTTGTGGTTAACAATGTAAATTGGTTATGTCATCTTCATATATTCATTTGACTGACAGATTTAAAAAATTTCTTACCAATGTGGGAACATAATCCATAACTGTAAAAAAATGACACCCAGATTCACCGCACTCATATTAGGGTGTTCCGGGGTCTTTGAAGTTGTATCAGAGGGAGGTTACTGGTGTTTAATCTATCATATAATGTCATAAAGAATTCAGCCAATGTTAGAGGATCCCCCCTCTTTGATGGAAGTAATTTTCAGATCTGGTAGAACAGAATGAGATCACATTTAAGATCTCTTGGAATGAATGTTTAATTTTCTACTGTGGAACAAATACAAGTTACTGATCCAATAAGGCTAGCTATGACTGATGTAGACACAAAATTTTTTGATGATGCTAAATTGCATAATGCTCTCACCATAGCCCTTTCTGATCATATCTATATAAAGGTGACAAGTTTCACCTCAGTAATGTCCATGTGGGTTAAACTTGAAAATATTTATGAAGGAGATAGAAAAGTGATGGAGGAAAAACTAAAAGTCCTTCACAAATAGGTTTTATGATCTGAAGATGCATCATGATAAGAATGGAGAATCCTTCTTTAATCAAATTACTAAAGTGGTTGGAGTAATTTAAGGTCTAGATTAAAAAATCAAAGATATTGATATTCTAAATAAAATATTAAGAATAATTCCACCCCTATACAATGAAAACGTGTCAGCCCATGATGAAATAGATCTTTCTAGACATTCTCTTGATGATCAGTTGATCATCCTGGTGGCATACAAAATGAGATTCATGCTATAAGATGCTACAACTCATGTGAGAAAGGAAATGGAATTCAAATCCATGGACAAAATGAATGTTTCATAATATAGTAGTGGTGAAGATGATGAAGAAAAAGAAATCCTTTCTCTCATTACCAAGAAGTTATTAAAAGGGAAAAGGGAAATTTAAAGGGATGTTACCTTTGACTTCCATTCATTGTGTCAAGGTTTGGCACAATGCCTCTCAGTGCTCAAGAAAGTCTTAAGATGAAGAAGGGAAGATGACCACAAGGAGAAGCCCCATAAAAGGTTTTTTCAAAAAGGAAGACTTAAATTCTATAAAGAATGTACAGAAGAATTGTTTTTTCTATAAATAGGAAGTTGATGATAGTGAATTATGTGAAGGGGAAGAACCATAATTTAAAACTGGAAACCATGATTCCATGATGAATACCATTGAAATGTCAGAACAATCGACAAATAAATCTATAGATGACTAGTTGAAAACTAATTATGATCCCAAGTTACAAATTAAGGAAGATTTTGGTAATCTAGAGAATAATTGAAATATTATCCATTAGTGGAATGAAATTGTGGAAGAATCATTAGAATATATTGATCACCTTGAAGCTGAAATTGAATGACTGGAAGAACTGGTGAAATTACAGTCATCAATACTTGAAAGGCCTGATGATGTAGAAGAACTATAGCTTATAATCAGATAATAGGCCAAGGTAATCAATGATCCTACCTCGAGACTGGATGGGAAGTCCAAAACTGTTGGGGGGCTCGAAGAAGATGTTTTTACTCATTGGATTATGCTCAAAAGTGAATCAAGTTCAAAAGAATCAAGGAAGAAAATACAATTTGGTAGGTTCTCGGATAATGAGCTACTAGAGAGAAAAAAACAAGGGTCTTGTGGAGTTTAAAAGATTTTGAGTGATCAAAGACCCACACTCATGGGAAACAGTGGAATCAGTTGTGATGTTGAAACATCAAATGCTACAAATAAAGTAGACCAGAATAAAGCCAAGATGAAAGTTGATCATGTCGTAAAATCATCAAAAGTGATTAAAATGAGACCCTTAAATAAAACTAAAAGGATAAAAAAATACTATCCTAGAGTATCTATAAATAATAGGCATTCAAACATTTTTCCCAAGGAAGAAAGAATAAGGGAAAATATAAGTGAGAAGACATTTTCTCTTATGAAGTGTCAGTTCTATGGATATTTAGGTCATACTAAGTCATATTGTGAAGAGTCAAGGGGATATCTAAATGGGGAAGAGTTAAGAGTTCAATAGAGAAGAAAACATTCATATCCTACTACATACAGAAGAAAACATTTCAATGGATATTGGTTTCATTGATCTAACTTTGGCCATAAATCCATTTATTATAGCTAGAAGAGTGACATAAACAACTCATACCAAAGTCAAAGACAATTAAAATCTCATCAACAATATATTGTTTCTATTTCAAATAAGATTACTCCTCTAGAAGAATATTTTAACAATGAAGAACACATGTACATGGAAGAGAGAATTGATAGGCCATCTGTGCCCTAAACTCAATCAAATATCTCATGGAAAGAAAATAAAAAATTTGAGAAACCCAACCTTGAAGAGGTAGCCCTAAAAGCTACAAAAGGAAACATGAAATGGATTCTTGATAGTGGTTGTTTGTCTCATATGATAGGAAATTCACACTTGATAACAAATGTATAGAGGAGGGTTGAAGGAATTGTATTATTTGTTAATGATGGAGTTCTGAATATCAAAGTAAGTGGAAGTAACGAACTAGATAAAGGAGTTCTAATGAAAACTGAAGTCCTTTATGTGGATGACATACTTTATAATGTCCCCAGTGTGAGTCAACTCTGTGACTCATGACTTATAGTTACATTCAATTAGAAAGGATACACTTTCAAGGGAAAGACATGAAATTCACTTATGAAAGGATGCACGATAGATGGAAACCTGTATCAGGCTGATAGTAAAGAAAAAATTTGATACATGACTATTAAAGAATAAAATAACACGTGGCATTGGAGACTGTGGCACATAAATAAACAAGACATGGATAAGATAGAAAAACTGAACATTGTCATAAATATTCCCACCATAAAGCATGAATGTGGAGATTCTTGTGATGCATGCATTCGGGGGAAGCTGGTCTACAGTTTATATCATCCAAAGAAGAAAAGGGAATCTCATCTTCACGATTACATTCATACAGATGTATGTGGCCCGATAAATTTAGTAATGAATCTTGGAGAAAGGCACTTCATCCTTTTCAAAGATGATTATAGTAGAATGTCATGTGTAATGGTTATACACAAGAAAAATGATAGGTGCTTGAATGCATGAAAACATACTATCAAATAACTGAGAATGATACAGGATGAACAATCAATGTTTTGTGATTTGACATTGGATGGGCATACATGTCCATTGAATTTTAAAATTACTTGGAGAAGAATGGGATAAAACACGAGGTAGCTGCTGTGAGACTCTACAACAAAATAGAGTTGTTGAGAACAAGAATCGGTAGGTGAACAACATGGAAATAACTATTCTGATTGAGAGTCATATTCCTTGAAATAATTGGAAAGAGGCCATTTAAGCTACAATGTATATTCGAAATCAAACCGGGCATTATATGGGTGAGATAAAGACATCATATGAATTATGGCATAGAAGGAAGCCCTCTTTGAAATAATTTTGTGTATTTTAAAGTAAATGTTTCATTAGAAAAAAAGTAGGAAATCAAGGAAAGTATAGTGACAATGAAGACAAAAGAAACTTCCTTAGATAGTCAATGAACATCAAAGTCCACCATTGTTTCAATAAGCTCTGGGGAAGGATTGTGTAAAGTAGCGATATTAAGATCATTGAATAGAAAATCGCAAATGCTTCGAGGAATTCATATATCGATGTAATAGAAGAAAAAAATGAAATTTAACATAGAGAGAATGAAAATACAGAAATAAAGGAAGGTGTAAAATTTTCTCAAGAGCCACATCATGATGTTGACTCATAAAAGTAATATATAGAGGAAACCATAGCAAGAGAGAATTCAGTTGAATCTGAAAAGAGAAATTAAAGGACAAAGATTGATTAGTCCAACATTATCAAGTATCTGAATTCACCTACATAGATAAGGATAATGAGGAATAATGCACAATATAAATTTCTATGAGTTTTGGAACCATCCACATTTGAATAAGCTGAAAAGGTTTAGTCTTGGGTGAAAGAAATAAATTAATAGTTAGATTAGATTGAAAAAAATCAGACTTGGGATCTTGTCAAGAGACCCTGAAGTCACAATTTGATTGGTACGAAGTGGATTTTCAAGAAAAAATTTAACGAGCATGAAAATGTGATGAGAAATAATGCGTGTTTGGTATGTAAAAGATATTTAAAAATTAAAGGTGTCGATGTTGAGGAGACAATTGCCCTAGTATCGAGACTATATTCAATCAGACTGTTTCTTACCATGGGAATCCGAAGAGGATATAAAGTGCATCAAATGGACATCAAGACAACATTATTAAATGGATTATTGGAAGAAGAAGTATACATTGAAAAAATCATGGGGTTTAATCTTGGTAATGACGAAACGAAGGTTTCAAAATAATGAAGGCCCTCTATGGTTTAAAGCAGGAAATATGAGCATGGTATTCCTAGCAAGATTATTATCTCAAGAAGCAGGAATTTAAAATAGGAGGAGTAGATCACAATATCTATGGGAATAATTTTCAAAAAAATCAGTTCATGGGGATAGTTTATGTGGATGATATTATCTTTGGTGGTAGCAGGTAGGGATTAGTTGAAGAATTTTTTAATCACATGAAGCCAGAATTTGACATGTTTATGATTATAAAACCCACATATTTCTTAGGGATGAAGGTGATTTAGAAGAAGGATTTCACTTCTATTTCTCAAGAAAATTATGCAAAATATATATTGAATAATTTTAATATGAAATATTCTAAACCAATGGGGACTCCGATTGTGGTTGGAAAGAAACTTCGAAATCATGAAGATGGGATGTATGGAGATCCCACAATGCATAGGAGAATCATTGGAATCTTACTATACCTGACAGTGACAAGACCAGATATTGTCTTTGAAACATGTTTAATGTCCCACTTTCAATGTAATCCAAAGGAAGAACATATAGTGGGAGTTAGGAAAATTATGTGGTACATTCATGGTTCCCAAAATTATGGATTATTCTTTATTTTAGTAAAAGATATTGAATTATCTGCAATTTCAGATACTGACTGGACTAGGGATATAGTGGAAAAAAAATCCACCATTGGTGGATGATTATATATTGGGTAGAAATGTGTGCGATGGTTGATCAAGAAATAGGAAAGTAGTTCTCTTTGTACTACTGAAGCTGAATATATATCGGCTACAAAGGCATGCACTCAATTACTCTGGATGAAGTAGAAACTAACTGACATAGTGGATAAGGTAAAACAACCAATGATGATTTAATATGATAACAAGAGCACAATTGATCTAAAAAAGAATAGTATGTATCATTCTCATCCAAAAAATATAGAAATTAGTTATAAATTTATCAAGGAAAAAGTTGAAAAAGGCGTGATTAACATGGAACATGTGGGAATAGATGAGAAAATGGATGACATTATGACCAAGAAACTATCAACATATATGTTTGAGAAACATTGTTTTATCCTCAGTGTTCATTCACCTACTAGTGCATGAGGAGGATACGTTTTTCCCCACTTCCTAGTTATGTTAAATGTTTTAAATCTGTTTGTAGATGTGATGTAGGTTAATGGGAGATATCTTATCCAGGGGTGTTTTGAGCTATACAGTGAACAAATACCATTCTATGGGTTTATTTTCAATGGTGGAGAAGGAATAAATTCAGTACATGTAATGGAAATTTAATGTTTCTGTGACATGATGAGAATTCGGTGTTAGGAGGAGAATGAATACATTCAGGACATGTAATGCTTCTATGACACAGTAAGAGAATATATTGGGTGCCTTTAAGAATTCCAAAACATCGGAACCAAATTCAAGATTCCCCTCTTTTTTTCTACACTGATCATTGCTCACATTGACATAGAGTGTTGGTTAACATGATTCTTGCATTTCAGGTTTTTATAGTGAATAATGCTTTTTTGATTATATATATATAGATTGCCAACAAAACCAAAGGGGGAGATTGCTAGAACCACAACCGATGTTGGAAATAGAGTATGATTTTTGTTTGTTTTCAATCCTAATTGGATTTTTACAAAGGTTTCTAGGAAATTAATCATATAGTTTAAGTGGGAATCATTACTAAAAGAAGGTTGGTTTTGGGTGCAATAGTGAAATCATGTTGGAATTTTTTCATAGAAGGTGTTTCAGGATCATATTGCCGAAAAATGGAAAAGGAGTGAGGTGCACTGAAAATATAGAGATGTGTGTAAAAAATGATTCGTTCATGAAAGGAATTGCACATAGAGTTGGAGTTTTTGCATGACATGGTGGGTTTTTAATGCAGGGGTTAACGACTTCTATAAATAAGTTGTGATCCCTCTCATTCAACATAGCTGAAGACTTAGAGAAGATCCAAGATATACTACACATAAACATTGTGAGAAAAGGGAGTTGCGTGAAAATGAAAACATTACACGGAAAAGATAAAGTTGTGCGTAAAATTTGAAGTTTCCTCTAAAGGATGTAGAAGCGCAAAATATTTCCACGTGAATGGAAAAACATGTGTGAAAAAGAATGATCTTGTGCGCACAGGGTAGGTGTTGCACACAATTATCAATATAAGCTGATTACATGTTTTAAATATCGGGTTTGTATGTTCAGTGCTTTCAAGTGCATTAATTCAAGAATTTTAAGTAAGAATTTTCTTGTACTAGACGAAGACAATGAATTCAATACAAATTTGTGGAAGAGACCATCAAGTCAATAAATTGAGTTAGAATTCTCTTAAGGCAGTGAGCTAGGGGGAGTTGATGGAAGTGATCTGAGGAACACAGTGATCTATCCTTGAACCATTGTAAAGGAAGTATTCCTAGCATAGAGTGATTGTGACCAAAACTTGTAATCTAAAAACTATTGAAGATTATTGTATTTAGGTATGACCGACACATTGTTGACCTATGCTCCTTGGATGTAGACCTTTGCAGTGAACCAAGTAAAAGTCACATGTTATATCCTTACATTCATTTGACTGACATATCTAATAGGTTTCTACCAATGTGGGAACAAGATATATATTTTTAAAAAGAAAAAGTTGACACCTTGATTCACCCCTCCCCTCTCAGGGTGTTTCTAGGTCCTTCAATTGTATCCATCGAGTGTTCTTTATCAGAAGTGTGAGGAAATTTACATATATTTTAGGGTTTAATTTCCTCATGTATTGAGAGATAATGTCATTATATGTCATTAAAAATATGATGATGAATTTAGCTTATTTAATCTTGTTTAAAAAAATCAAGTACAAAAATAGTCTATAATTTATTTATTTACTAAATGTAGTCAATATTTATGAAGTCTTCTAGATAATTATATATTTTTACAATATTTGGCTTGCCTATTAAATATAAAGGCGATTGAAATGCAATTTTAGTGTTAGTTTTTGTGCTCTTAAATTCACGAAAGATTTATTATATTAAAGAAATTTTATATTAGGGAATATATATTAATGGAAATAATTTATCAATTTTTTTTTGCATAGAACATTTTCGATTGTATGAATATAACCCTTATAATATATGTATTACCATGTTACCCCAGCTAATTATCATCACATTGAGTTATATTGATAATTTAACATCATTGTGAGTAAGATAACTTTTATATTGATACAACTGCTCAATCATTAAATATAAATTGGGGAAATGTTTTCCAGATAGAACCACTCAAAGTACACTAAATGGATTGACATAGAGACACACACATACATAATTAGTGTTACTCAAGTGAATATAAGACATGGATCCATTGAAATGAGGTTTTCAAATAGTTTCCACTCTCATGAGGTTTTATACTTTAATATCTATATAAATTCTTTTGATAATTTTAATAAAAACGTGATATGATATGATATTCATTAACTAAAGGGACTTATCTAAACAATAAAAGAATAAGTTTGTATATATTATGGGATTATAATTTCATGGAGGTTAATTTAGTTAAGTATGATTAAGTGAATTTACATTGAATGATAATAAAAAATGATGAAATTATATAATATTTAGTCAATAATAGGATTGATAGAAAGATATAATAAATACTTGATTAACATTATACATGTACGATGATTAATCTCAGTGTGAAGGAAAATAGTTGAATTACTAATAGATATTTTTTGAATTTAATCACATATAAACCGATTATAATTTTTGTATCTATGATTTGTTTCAACATACCTATCTTAATTTGTGATTCTAAATGATATTAATAATCAATTTCAAGTCTACAAAGGCCCCTTATAGTGACACATAAGATAATACTAATTTATATTTTTTTGGGCTAATAAAATTAGCCTATATATTAAAATTTATATGTTTATAAAAAAGAAAATGGAACTTTTGTTATAGAGATTATAAATAGTTAGAAAATTATTAGTTATTTAATTCAATAATTAATGATAATTTCTTATAAAAATAATTAATTCTTTAGGACTGATGTATATGCTTCCAAGGGACATTTCATGAGAGAAACTCATAGGCCTACCTAAAGAGGCCAGCTCCTTTGGCTATTTTAACTCATTTGGAGTATAATTAATGAACCTCATAGGATATTTTAGCACATTACAGACTTATAGAGGCTATTTAATACTCCAAAAACATTTAGAGGCACTTATTATATGAAATAAACATTCTAGGATTTCTAATGTCATGTAGTATTCATTCAATTGTTAAAGAGAAATTATACTCCTCAATGTTATCTAGTTTTCCTCATCTGAGAGAGTTCAATATTATTCCTAATCTATATAAGTTCACTATTTTTCCTTATTAAATAATTTATCTAGTTATTTATTATCCCTTTTTATATAATTTTCCATTGGGCTGGATATCATCACTTTTATTTCCTTAGGATCCTACCAAAGCATCGATGATTAGAATAATTGGTGGATACTAAATGAGGTATAGATTTGATAATAATAGCTTGATCTAAATATTCCAAGTCATTTTAAAAGGTATATTTATTTTATTATTGTATTTTTATGTTTCTAATTTCTTCATTATGACATTATATGGGTTTTATTATTACTCCCATTGTGTTTTGGGAGATGGTATCATTTCTAAAATATATAAGTGGTAACAAAGTCCCATTAAATTCAAAAAATATTTATAAAAGGGAGGTCAGAATATTACAGAAGATTCATGATATTTTTACATTATGTAGAAAACATTTAAGTCAAAATTAAAAAATTTATCACAAAAAATTACTATATAGAACATTGATGGATATTTTGATATTATTTCACTCCTGTCAAGAAATAACTAGAATTAGTCAAACTTTTTTAATCTAAACTAGTCCTAACATGGCCTGAAGGAATTCCCAATCCCCAAATTATGGAAAAAAGTGACCAGGTATGTAGAACAAAATTTATGAATTTTTTTTCCAAAATGAACATTTAATAAGGTGACATAAATATATAGAAAAATACTAGTACTCAAAAAACAACAAGAGAAAACATACCAATGATAGGGGAATGGTACCATGTTATATAAAACAACCAAAGTACTCAAAAGTTGCTCTATCTAAACTCTATATGATAAGATGTAACTTCCAAACTCCCACACACTGCTAACAAAAAAACCCACCTCCACCTTAAGATGCCTTTGAATTTTTTGTCTCATATAAAATAATATTTCTATACACCCAAAGGTGTATTCATGGTGTGATAAAAATATCCCAGTTGTATCCCACAATGTTTTTCATAAGAAGCATTTATAAAATAAAAACTTATGCTCAATTAAGTATAAATAAATCATGAGATACTATTTAAAACAAAGTACAGATAAATCAAAATTTTCAAAAATTAATAATTAATATCAATAAATAGTTTTTCATAATATCCCCATAATGAATTTCAGAGATAATCTGAAGAGAAAACAAGCCAATGGATATCAACAGTTCAAAGTAAAATGGGGATCCTCAAAAAAATATTTGTAATAGTAGGACACCAGGTGTTTGCATTATCATTTTAGAACATGCCTAGTGGGAAAGCTTTCACTACTATGGGTGTCTTCATTCCACAACATAGAAAACCAGGTGCACACATTACTCTAGCAGAATAGGACTAGGAGGAAAGAGTTCAACCCCAAGGATGGATCCCTACCTCATCATAGATCACATTTGGGTTTACAATATTTGAATAATCCAATGGTAAATATACCTTTTCAACCATACAACACATGATGTAAAACTATTTCTGTGTACAATAGCAAGGGAGAAATACTTTTTAGAAATGATACCCAAAATCAACACATTTTATCAAAATATTTTTCATGAATTAAAAAAAAAATTAAAAACATTTCCATGATATTGAAATGAATAGTTCTTTAAAATGATTTTAATAATATTTTTCATGGTGAAATAAAGAGATTTTTTATAATAAATCTAAATCATCAAACCACCTTCCTCAAAACAGCTTGAATTCTAGTTCATAGATTATGACAACCTAAGATTTTAAAAGTTGAACATCATGTTTAATAACTTAAATTACAAGATAAACCATGATTATATGATAATGTAACACTCTTGATACTTTATGATTTATTTACTTTTAAAAAATTCAATCTCCTCAATAGCTTGAAATTCACACAACACTAGGTTTGAATGAAATGCGATACTCTAGTAAAATATTATTATTTAAACATGACCATTATAACCTAGATGTAAAGTTGGTGGGTACGAATAATAATAAACAAATTATTAAAATTATAAGGATCAAAAAGTAATAAAATAAATTCAATAAATATCTATTGATTTGAAATAAAATAAGAATCATTTGAAAAAAGAATATTTTTTGAAAAATTGTATTTTTTAAAATGGCAGTTTAGTCATGCTTTGAGAATACAATTTAAAAATAATTTTTTTTCTAATTTTAGAAAAATTATTATAAAAAATAAACATAATTTTATCCATCTATAATTCAAAATTATTTATGGGTAATTTTTTGTGAATTTTTTGAAATGATTAAATTTTTTGATGAATTATGAGAAATGATGATTTTTATTAAAAAATAGTTTAAATTATTCAAAAAGATTAATTATATGTTATGTTTTTATTAAATTGAAATTAGTTAAATTATATTACTAATTAACTAATTTATTTTTTTGTAATCAATTTTATTTTAAATTCTGATATTAAAACATTTTACTTCATTGAATTGTTTTCTTCAGATCACCTATTTTTTTAACTAACCTATAGGTTTAAATTTAAGTTGAATTATTATCCATATGTGAATTTAATATGAAAAAATTTATTCCATATTTGAAATCAGCTTAGTTTATAATATATAATAAACTTAGCTTAATTTTTTACAAAAATGAATAATGATAAAAGTAAAAAATAATTATGGTTGCTAAGGTAAAAATGGGTTTTTAGGGGTTAAACAAAGATGATAAGAGATAAAAATGACCTAAAAATTGTCCAAAACAAATTTTATGGACATATTAAGATGTTATAACCTATAAATTTCTATAATGACCCGTTTTTTATGATTTTGGAATGATAAAAACATGGAGATTACTTTTCAATTTTAAAAATACCATGTGTGTCCTCTCCCCCACTTATAAAAGGACTCCCCATATCCCACATTTATTTCATAGAATATTACAAATAATAATTTTTTACTATTCTCATAACATCATATTGTACTTGGTCTTATCATAAATAATATCTTGGAAGGCTATAGGTGTAACCCTTTATAGTTCTTCAAAGAAGAGGGATAATTATTAACATGTGTATTTGTGTTATTTATTCTTCCACCCCATTAAAATAATATTAAATAAATTTAATATAAAAAAACATAAAAATATCAAGATTTTATTATGTAAATGTAATAACATATATCCATCCCCACTTCCATCAAAATTAAAACAAAACCATCGATCGTGTGTATAGCGATCTACCATCTTGAGAATCGATGTAATTTGTTTTCCATCACCAACTTTCAAGGATGGATATAATGATGGATTTAAAATATTCATATGATAAATAAAAAATTATTTTAATTACTAAATTTGGATATAATATATAAATTCTTACTTTCCATTTTGTGGGGTGATACGATAAAGTTCCTCGTGTGTAAGGAGAACTACCTTCTTTTGAAGCAATGTGGTTTATTTTTTACTTATTCTTGACTTAAAAATTAGAAAGGATAAATTTAATGAAATATATGTGATATTTATGAAAAAATTGTTTTTTAAATATAATATCACATATATATTCTTACCATTCAATCCATTAGAAAATAATAATGTCGCCCGTGTATACATGTTGAATAACTTATCCTCGTAGCAATTTGAAATGATTTTCATTTTTTAAAATGGATGGTAATAAGGTTAGATTTGATGATTATAAATGTTATATATTATATAATAATTATTCTACAAATGTGAATTGATATTTATTTTCTTTTCTACCTGTAAGAACCTGTATCCTCTTTTTTAGGTTTGCCTTTCTTTTCTGGTCATTTTTGAGAAAAAGAGGAATTTCTGGAAATTTCTTAAGCATATGTCATGTACTTTATGAGTACACACCGTGTACTCGGTTACCACTGGTAGTTGTGTGCTAGTCGTGTAGCGGCTGTGCACACGACCATGTGGGAGTTACCTAGAGGCCGCCTAAAGTATGGCTCGGTAACGGCGAGTACTCAACGTGTACTTCCAAAGTACACACCGTGTACTTTTTTTTCCCTAAATGTACCGGGGCTGCGTCTAACAGATATAACCGTCTACTTGTAGGTCTGGTTTGTCTGAGAGGACCTGTATGACCATGATCTTTCTCTGAGCCCCCGATCGAGCATCTGATCTACGATTCAACCGTCATTGATTGTGTTGGGATCACCTCGGTAAGGTCTTCTTTTTTCTAGAGCTTCGTTTCTTGATTCCTCATCTTTCCCAAGTTATCCTTGGTTGAATATTTTCAGAGTTTTTGTAGATCTACCATGTCTTGGGTGATTCAAGGCATTATGTTCACGTATAGAGATCTCCCTTCCCCAAGGTAGGTGGTTTGTGCTTTTCTGTTGAAAGTCTTTGAGTTATATGTGAAAAATCACAAATACCCATGAATGAGGTATTGGGTGTTTATTGTTTTAGCCCTATTGTTTTCTTGATATTCTTGTCTTCTTGAGTAGAGGTTAATTGAACGTGAATAGGGTGAATTTATATGCTTTGAAAGTGTTTTCTCATGCATGTTCGGTTATGAACATTTTGTACTAATTATCCTGTTAGGATGCATTGTTTTTTCCATGCCTAGAATTGTAGGATTGTGTGGCTATTGTTCTAAAATATTGTTATGCTGTGGACTATTTATCCAAGTAGTTCTTGAGTTTTAAATTGTACACTTTTCATTATTATGGTTTCTTGACTTACAAAGGGCCATGATAACCTGGTGTATAGACCATAGGGATAATAAACACAAGGAATTCTCCAGAGTTTCTTTTCTACTTACACTGTTATACTATAGGGGGGATTGATATTAAGTTCTCCCTCAGAGGGTCTATGGAACGTTACTAGGCCACATGAGTTATTGACATTGAGTGCTTCCTCATAGTGCCTCTAGTTACAGCTGAAAGACTATTGGGGTAATTGACGGTGAGTGCTTCCTCAGAGAGTCTTTAAATCACACATGACTATAGGGGGAATTGATGTTGAGTGCATCCTTAGAGAGTCTTTATCAAATCCTTGTAGATAGAACCAGAGGGGATAGGCTATGAGAACTTCCCAGAAGGTTGATTTTATTGTGTTTTTCTGATTAATGTGTTAAATGTAAATGTTTCATTGAAACTGTGGATTGGATACTACTGATTACTTCCTTGTTTACTGCTTTATGTACTTATTACCTGCCATAGATTCACTAATAGTTAGGCACACATCTTGTGGTGGTTGCCTGCTAGGATTTAGTCTCAAATCTTGTTTGGGCCATGCTTTTGGGCCAAACATATTATATTACTGCAGGTATAGATAAAGGAAAGCGCCTTTCTAATTCGGGTACTTGATTTACTATAGAGCTGGAGAGCATGGGACCAAGCTATGGCTTGCGATGCTGAGGAGTTGTTTACCTGCTTTCGTTTGTATGTTGGGTAAGTACTATTGTATTCTAGAATTGTGGTTTGTTTGTCTATCTTCCTAGACATATGTATCATGCATCATTCATGTATATGTGTGTGTGCTCCAGTTTATTATTTCTAGTCTTCCACTATTTACATTTTTACATATTATTATTGCATCCACTATTGTACATTTTCTTTACTTCCATTGTGTTACTCTTCCAATAAAGGCATAGTTTTCCCTCTATCACACCCAAGGCCCTCACTGCTAGTTGGCATCCTTTGGCGTTCGAGGAAATGTGCTTGAGGCCATGTGACCAACTAGGTCTGGGGGTGCCTTTGGGTGGTTTCTAGAACCGAGACGTTACAATGTAGTATCAAAAGAATATCTTTTCTTCTTGACTTACTATTTGGAGTCTTTAGCTAGGGATAAGATGGAATAGGTTTTTGGTAATAAGCTATGCCTAGGAGTATCTAACCCATGTATAGGGAAAAGCTAATTTACCTCATATATTGCCGTATTTTTCTCCTGGTTTTGTAGTTTTACGGTTGATTTGATTTTCACCATTTGGTGAATCACATGTTTTGGGCTATTTTTGGTTATATTATTGAGGTTCGATTTCAGTTGAAACTCGATGAGATAAGGGTATTCCAGGTCATGAATCATAGAGGCACCTGTTAGAAATCACATGTTATGCATTCTTTCCATTCCATTTTGGGTGAATTATAAATTTCATGATGTTATGATAGTTTTTGTGCTAGATATGCATGATATTGTGATAGATGCCATGATAGAATATCTGTTGTTTTTATAGGGTATTGTTTTGTGTAATTTTTTTCTAGAATGAATTCCAAACTTTGGTTCTTGAGGTGTTATGGTCCCTCATATATCGGAATTTGGTGGCTCATTGCACTATTATCCCTGTTTATAACATGTATAAGATGCCAAGATTTGATTCTCATGGAGTATGGGCCCTCACAGATCATAATTTGGCACTTTGATGTTTGTTTTAGTGTTTATATGGGCTCTAAAGTAGTTTCCAAGGCTTACTGTTTGGAAAAACCCATAATACATGTCATGTATTTTTGAATACACGCCAAGTATTCTTCTTTTCAAGAAGAAACTATTTTTCTTAAGTACATGTTGTGTACTAAAAGTACACACCATGTAGTCTCTAACCATGTCACATGCTGTGTGGATGGAGACATGAGGTTAGGAAAAACATGGGGAAACATGTTGTGTACCGGATGTACACGACGTATGTTCAGACCTTGCGTTCACCCATGTGACTAACAACATGGAGGGATAAAAACATATGTTTTGCATGTCGTGTCAGTCCTGAAAATGCCGTGTAGTGTGACCCTGGGATCCAGTCGTGTAATGAACAACATGGGTCGGTGAAATCCCTTAGTACATGTCGTGTCCATCTGGAACACACTGTGTAGAGTCAGTCATGTAACCGACTGTGTATCTAACAACACGGGTTGGTAATGTTTGTCTAGTATATGCCATGTCTTGAACTAACACACAGTGTAGTTTCGTTCTAGGGAGAACCATGTGTCCTATCTGTGTGAGGGAACTTGGGCACCGGAAAAGGAATCAAGTACACACTTTGAAGTGGACACACATGTCGTGTATCCTTGTTTTGTTAAACTTGAACACTTTATTTATCTTATTAATTTCTTTCACTAATAGTTTTCAGTCCTTGATAATTCTGATATAGGGTGTGCACTTGACCTTCCAGTGTCATGCCCGAGAGACGTACTTCGGTTGTATGCCAGTTGGAAGGTGGTGGTCAGACACCGGACATGGCTGACCAAGGACTTCCAGCAGATCCTCTAGTCGTTCCATACATGGCACTAGCAATTTTACCTGACATAGGTGCTAATGCATAGTTTAGAGGTGGGATTTATGATGATGATAATACTTTTTAGGGAGCACCGCCTCCTACCCTGTCAATGGACGAATTGACACGGGACTTTCAGTAGCATCATCCTCCCAACTATTCAAGGGATGGAGGACCCCAGGCTATGGAGTCATGGCTAGAATCCATGCAGACAATCTTAGAGCATCTGGAGATACCTCTATAGAAGATGACGAAGCTCGCTACTCACATGCTATGATATCCCACCAAGAGATGGTGGGATGTGATCTCATAGGAGGGATGCCAATAGGTTATGGCTTGTGGCGAGTTCTAGCATACATTCTATGATTACTTCAATCTAGAGATCTTGAGGGCTGATCTAGATCGAGAGTTTATGAGTCTGGAGTAGGGTACTCTTTCTGTTATGGAGTATTCCTCTCGTTTAATAGAGCTGCAGTGCTTCATGCCACTTCCAGAAGGTAATGAGTTATTATTGGCAAGGAAGTTCGAGGATGGTCTAAGGCATGACATCCGATCACCAGTGAACATATTCTGGCGGACCTAAGTCACTTCTATCATCAACTAGGTGCTGATCACTGAGCATAATCTAAGTGATTTTGTATCTGTGAGCTAGGGCGGTTCAGCGTCCAGAGTTTATGTTCCTCCAACTGACAGTAGGAAGCACCATAGGGAGACTACATGTAGACATCCATGTAGATGAGAAGTACCTTCAGGTAGCCAAGTGGTACGCTACCAGTGCAAGAAGGCCAGAAATACGAGGCCACATTGTTTGAGAGACCCAGTGCAGTGCCAATCTTGTAGAAATATGGGTCACCTTCAACGTTTCTGTCAGTTAATTTCACCAGAAGCTAGTGATAAGGGTTCTTCTTTGACTCCTAATTTGGGAGCAGTGCGACCAGTTTCTCAACAGTCTAGGAACTAGAGTTCTTCTGGCCGTTTAGGCCAAGGTGGAGGTCACGGAATTGGTAGCCTATTTACAGGCTTTCAGCAACAACAGGGTAGATCAGCTCAGAGTTGTCAAGAAGGGTCATAGGGCTGTTGTACGGGCCATAATTTTTTTGGGGTATACCCAGCATGATTAGGATCTCGAACCATCTACAGTTAAAGGTACGATATTAGTTTCCTCAGTTTTAGCTTATTATCTTTTTGATATAGAGGCTTCCCATAAATTTATATCTGTTGCTGTTGTGGAGATCCTACAACTCTATATCTAATTTTCAGTTGATATCCTCATGCTAGCAACTCCATTGGGGACAAGAATGACTATTGTGAGATAGTGCAAGGAGTGACCCTTAGAGGTTAGTGGGTGTCACTTCTTGTGGGACCTCTACATCCTAGAGAATACATGCTATGTTTTCACTCTTGGAATAGACTGGTTAGGTCCCTTCCAAGTAGTCGTCAACTGTTATCAATGTAGGCTGAGTTTCACATCACTAGAAGGTAGATCGTTTCATCATAAGGGCGAATGGGATGTCTAGGCGAGTAGAGTGGGACCTGCCATCATGGGTTTAGAGGATTTATAGCCCATATTTCTAGTATATATCTGGATGACCAGGGGAATTCACAATTGGAATTTTCTCCTGTGGAGGATCATTTCATAGATGTCTTTCCAAATAACTTTTTAGGTTTTCCTCCAGAGTGAGAGGTAGAATTTTCAATTGAGATTGTGTTAGGAGTGGCACCGGTGTCCATTCCTCCTTATAGGATGGCTACACTAGAGTTGTAGGAGCTCAAGAAGTATTTGGAGTATTTTCAAGAAAAGGGTTTAATCTAACCTAGTACTTCCCTATGGGGTTTGCCGGTCCTATTTTCGAAGAAGGTAGATGATAACCTTAGACTTTGTGTTGACTATAAGAAGTTGAACCCATTGATGGTCATGAATTGATATCCCTTGCTGAGGATTGATGATCTCTTTGATCTGCTTCAAGGAGACATGCTGTTCTTGAAGACTGACTTGAGATCCGGTTATCATCAATTGCACGTTAGACCATCTGATATACCTATCACAGCCTTCTGGGGCAGTTATGGTCTATACGAGTATATGGTTGTGCCGTTAGGTCTCACGAACACACCTACAGTTTTCATGGCATGATGAACTAAGTGTTCCATCCCTACTTGGATTCATTCGTGGTGGTCTTCGTGCATGATATCTTGGTGTACTCTCACACTCGACACGACCATGCTACCCATTTTGAGATCATTTTGAGTATACTGATAGAGCATCGATTATATGATAAGCTCTCAAAATGACACTTTTGCATGGATCAGATTCACTTCCTGGGTCATGTCATCTAGGAGTCAGGAGTATCAGTAGACCGAGAGAAAGTGAGAGCTGTAATTTCCTGGGAGCAGATGAAAAATGTCTTTGAGGTACAGAGTTTTCATGGGTTGGATGGATACTAAAGATGTTTCATAAAGGACCTTTCACGCTTAGAAGCACCATAGACAGGTCTAACTAAGAAGGGTGTGAAGTACTTGTGGTCAGATTCTTGTGAGTCAGCCTTTCAAAAGATGAAAGGGAGCCAAACTTCAGCACTGATACTAGTATTTCTAGAGCCGCAAAAGATCTATAATGTTTACTAGGATGCTTTAGGTATCGGGCTGGGAGCTATACTTATGCAGGGAGAAGGAGTCTTTCTGTACGGGTCTCGATAGTTGAGGACACATGAGAAGAATTATTCAATGCATGATCTTGAGTTCGCGATAGTTGTTTATGACTTACGTTGTCGGAGAAACTATCTGTTGGGAGAGAATTTTGTGGTTTTCATGGACCAAAAGAGTCTCAAGTATATCTTCTCTCTGGGTGACATGAATTTGAGAAAACTATGGTGGGTTGAGTACCTTCAGTATTTTGACTTTGAGCGTTCCTATACGCCTGTGAAAGGGAACAACGTGGCTGATGCATTGAGCATGAGGACTTAGATACATACAGTTCAAGAGGCTAGCAATGAGTGGAAGCTTATGGATATGTTCTCTAAGATGCATTTGGAGGTTCACAACTGACATGGGAAGACTTTTATTTCTTCGACGGCTGTTACCTCTACTCTTCTTGATCGAGTGTGAATGAGGCACCTATCAGACTCTGAAGGATTAATCCTATGAGGAAGCGTGTTAGGAGGGGAACCTATTCCTGGATGGGCCATAAGCGAGGATGAGATCTTGCATTTCCAGGGGTGTGTATGGGTGCCAACAGACATACGCAAGGAGTTGATGTGGGACTTTCATTCCTTTGTTTGGGTAGTTCATCCTGATGTCACCAAGATGTATCATGATCTACACCATTAGTATTGGTGGCCAGGTCTGAAGAGAGATGTTGCTAATTTTGTGATGAGGTGTTCCACCTTTCAGCAAGTGACAGAAGAGCATCAGTGACTAGCATGACTTTTGCAACAGTTACCTATTCTTGAGTGGAAGTGGATAAATGTCATGATAGATTCTGTGACAGGTTTATCATGGTCGCCTCGAGGAAATGATATAGTTTTGGTTGTCATTGATAGATGCATGAAGGTTTCTCACTTCTTGCCAATCAAGGGGACATTCAGTGTTGATGAGCTGGGATGGCTGTACATCCGAGAGATTGTACGTCTTCATGGGGTTATACACTATATTTTTTCAGACAAGGATACACATTTTACTTCTCGGGTCTGGTAGGGATTACAGAATGCTTTTGGTACACAGGTACTTTTGAATACATCTTACCACCCCAAAATAGATGGCCAGTCCAAGAATATGATTCAGGTGCTTGAGGTCATGCTCCAAGCATGCATCATAGACTTCGTAGGTTCTTGGGAGAAGCATATAGCTCTTGTGGAGTTTCCCTAGAATAATAGTTTTCGAGAAACTATTCAGATGGCACCTTATGAGGCTTTCTGCGGTAAGCCATTCCAATTATCCCTATGTTGGGTGGAGGTAGCAGAGGCATCTATGCTAGGACCTAGTCTGGTACATGAGACCACAGATCAGATAGGGTTAATTCGGAATAGGATGGCTACTACACAATCTCGAAATAAGTCTTATACTGATCGATGGAAATGACCTCTGGAGTTTGAGGTCGGGGATCGGGTTTTCCTGTATGTCACACTGAGGTTGGGACTCAAAAGGATTAGGAGATAGGGTAAGATTTATTTGAGATACTTCGGGCTATTTGAGATGTTAGAGAGAGTTGGGATAGTTGCCTATAGGATTCAGTTACCTCAATGGTACCGATCTATGCATGAAGTCTTCCATGTTTCTCATCTTCGACATTACTTCTCAGACCTGTCTCATGTCTTCCAACCCATGGAGGTTGAGTTGGATGTGGATGCATCATTGAAAGAGAATTCTATCTAGATTGTTGATCAAAGTACAAAGGTTCTCCATGGCCGGTCTATTCCTCTGGTACTAGTGTTGTGGTGGAACGGGTGAGTACATGACGATACTTAGGAGAGGGAAGGCTATGTATGATCATAGTGGCCAGATTTGTTCGAGAGTTCTTCTTATACAGCACCTTGATAGGAAAATTCAGGGATGATTTTCTTTAAGGTGGGAAGTTTTTAAGAACCAAGATCTTCTTTTTCAGGTTGGTATTTCTTTTCTGATCATTTTTGAGAAAATAAGAATTTATTTAAATTTCCCAAGTACACGCCGTGTACTTTATGAGTACACGCAATGCACTTGGTTACCGTGGATAGACTTATGCTGGCCATGTAGCAGCCGTGCACACAACCATGTGGGGGTGACCTGGAGGCCGCCTAATGTGGGTCTCAGTAATGGACAGTACACGCCCTGTACTTCCAAAGTACATGCCATGTACTTTTTTTCATTAAATGTACCAGGGTAGCGTCGGACAGACATAACCATATACTTCTAGGTCTGGTTCATTTGAGAGAACCTATACGTCTGCAATCTTTCTCTGAGCCCCTGATCGAGAATCCTATCTCAAATTTGTCCACCATCGATTATGTTGGGATTGCCTCAGAAAGATCCTCCTTCTTCTAGAGCTTCGTTTTCTGATTCCACCTCTTTCCTAAGTTATCATCGGTTTAATGTTTTGAGAATTTTTCTATATCTACCATGTTCTTGGGAAATTAAAGGATTTATGTTCACTAATAGAGATCTCCCTTCACCGAGGTAGGCGGTTTGTGCCTTTTTGTTGAAATTCATTGAGTTATATGTGCAAAACTTCCAATAATCATGAACGGGTATTGCATGTTTACTATTTCATCCCTATTGTTTACCTGCTATGCATGTATGGTTGAGTAGAGGTTAATTGAATGTGAATAGGGTGAATTTTTATTCTTTAGAAGTGTTTTCCCATGAATATTTGGTTATGAGATTTTGGTACTATTTAGCCTATTAGGCCACCTTGTTTTTCCCATGCCTAGTATTGTAGGATGTTGTGACTGTTGTTCTAACATGTTTTTATGCTGTGGATTTTTTAGCCAAGTAGTTCTTGAGGTTTACTTTGGCCGCATTTCATTGTTATGCTTTCTTAACTTACACAGGGCCGTGAGAACCTGATGTATAGACCATATAGATAATAGACGTAATGGATTCTATAGAGTTTATTTTCTACTTATGCTATGAGACCATAGGGAAGATTGATGTTGAGTGCTCCCTCAGAGTGTCTATAGAACGTTACGAGGCCAGAGGAGGATTTGACGTTGAGTGCTTCCTAAGAGTGCCTGTAGTTACCGCTGAAAGACTATAGGGGGAATTGACGGTGAGTGATTCATCAAAGAGTCTTTAAATCACAGATGACTATAGGGGGAATTGATATTGAGTGCTTACCTAGACAGTCTTTATCAAATCCTTATAGATAGAACTAGAGGGGATAGGCTGTGAGAACTTCCCAGAGGGTTTATTGTATGGGGTTTGGTTGATTAATTTGTTAAATGTAAATGTTTCATTTAAACCCTGGATTAGTTACTACGGAATACTTCTTTTTTTACAACTTTCTGTACTTATTACCTGCCATAGGTTCACTAATAGTTAGGCATAGATCTTTTGGTGGTTTTCTACTAGTATTTATTCTCACACCCTTTTTGGGCCGTGATTTTGGGCCTAAAAAGATTATAGTCCTGCAAGTATAGATAAGAGAAAGCAACCTTCTACTTTAGGTACTTGATTTCCTGTGGAGGTAGAGAGCATGGGACCATGCTATGGCCTGTGATGCTGAGGAGTTATTTACGTTCTTTCTTTTGTACTTTGGTTTAGTACTGTTGTATTCCAACATTGTGATTTGTTTGGTTGTTCTCCTAGACATATGTATCATGAATCATTCATATATATGTGTGTGTGCGCGTGTGTGTGTGTGTGTGTGTGTTTGTGTGTGTGTATGCTCCAGTTTATTATTTCCAGTCTTCTGAACATTACTTTTGTATGGATTATTACTGCTTCTGATATTGTATATTTTCTTTACTTCTTCTGTGTTACTCTTCCAATGAGGGCATAGTTTCCCCACTATCACACCCAAGGCCCTCGCTACTAGTCGATAACCTCTAGAATTCAGGGAAACGTTCTTGAGGCCATGTGACCAACTAGGTATGGGGCACCTTTGGGTGGCTTTCGGAACCGGGATGTTATATTAGCCATCTATTTATAAAAATTGAAACAACATTCATTCATACATATGGCCTAGCATCTCCCTGAACGGTGTAATCCATTTATATGTATTATTTTTATATATTACTAAAAATAAATATAGAATAAATATATATGATATTTATATGATATTTATATGATTTAATCATGATCAATGTAGAAGGATAAAAATTACCAAACCAAAACATACATGAAAAGTGAAGTAATTATCTCCGAAAATAATGATTTTAAAAAATAATTTTTATTAAACAAGTTATGAAAGATTTTAAGTAAATAATATATAGTATGACACATATTTTTTTGGTCATTTAATATATTTAAAATAATCCTATATCTATTATACAAGAGGTTTGGACACATACAAAAGAAGTCGAACCAAAGGTAAGGGTTTCTTGTCTCATTTTTACTTTTGTGAGAAATATGTAATATTAAACACTTATTCCTTTATATAGTGTATATAATACCATTTTTATATGCTATATAATTAATATATTTATCTTAATGTTATTTAATGTTTCATTGTGGTTATTATTCAAATTTTACCAAAGTATTAAGGGTTTATTTCCCAAAGGCATCATAATTCAAGATTTTTTTGTTTAAGTCCCCCTTGGGGGTTTTATTTGATATATATATCATAAAATAAATATTTTTATTATCGTATATTAATTAATGAACCAATAATGCAATAATATAAATTTTTTTATCTTTTTGGAACTTAAAAGGGATGAGAAAAAATTTTTAAGAAAATTTTACATAATTTCATTATTTAGTCGAAAATAATTTTTCTTAAAAAAATGTTTTATAAATTTGTTTTTATAAATTTGTTTTTTATCATAACAAAAAAATTATTAATAAAATTCACTATTATTTTATGTTCCTTTTTTTAAAAATAATATTCATGTCATTTTCCAAACATGTCCATTTGGATTTTATAGAAAATGTGAAAGGAATATTTATAGTAACATATATGGATTGAATATAATTTTCAATCTTCAAGAAAACTCATTGTTTTAAATATTAATTTAAAAAAATTTAATTTAATATTTAAAAAAATATTTTCCAAATATTTAGTTAACGTTCTGTTTTAAAAATATTATTAAAATGAAAAGGTCATTTTCCCAAAAATTATTTTAATGACATTTTAATGTTATTTATATTCATCCTTGAAATTAACTCTTTATTATACTTATGATACACTGGAGAAATTTTTTATTGATATAATCCATATTATTTGTTTTGATGATATATGATCAGTTTTTCTAAGGATATAAAATTTTATTATCATTCACTATATTACTCTGGATGGTTTATCATTATATTTATTCAATTGTGGTAAGTATTACCATTTTATAAGTAAGATTTTATGTATGAATGATTATGTTTATTATATTTAACCACTTTAATACAAGTAATTCATTAGATTTAGTAGGTTATGGGTGGGTCCTAGTAATAGATATCCCCTTAATGCATCAATAGGTATCATGAGACAAATAAGTTGGCCAAATTATATGGGTTTTCACCCACATATTTAAACTATGTTGTGAAAGGTCTTGATAGTATGTTTCAAATGTTTTTTATTATGCATTACCAAATTATGAGATTAATTATTGATGTCCATGTCATTATTTAATTAGTTATAATATCCACGTATAATTTTCAGGCTCATATAATCACAAATATGGATTTATTTGATCATCATTTACTTCTTCCATATTATATTCAAGTTATTAATTCTGTAGAATGTGTTTTTGTTACCATTACATACTAATTTTTCTTTTTTATTCATGACATATTCTATTGTAATCTTTCTATTACTAAGAATATTAGCTCACAAATTTCTTATATTTTATTTCCCTAGGATACTAGGAAGTATTATTTATTGATATACATGGAAATACAAAAGGGAAATATGAAATTCTCAAAGAAAACACTTTGTGTAATTAATTTTTTTAATTATAAAATTTGATTCAGGTATGTATCAATTCTATCAATACGAATAAACTATTTGGTCCTAAAGGATGTGATTTCTTGGATCAATTACCAATTTAATAAACTAATCATCAGATCTAGGATACTAATGTATGAGTATTTACAATTGGTATCAAAGGATGTTTAGTAGAAAATAGACCTTACTACACACCAGATTTTCCACTCTTATGGGATATTATTTTGATAATACACATTTTAATTACAAATCTTTAATAAGTATTTAAAAATATTTTTATGTTTTTAAAACTTTCCCAAAGAAACCATGTTTATTATTATGTGACTTTTCATGCATAAATTGTTCAATTTATGTTATGTGTTTCACTTGTTTTGGGATTATATATTATGATACATAATGTTATGATATAATATTGGGTATGAAAATATTTTAAAATGGAACCTAGTAGAAGGAATGGGAACAAAATATATTTACATAATATAAAGAGTAAGAATGATCTTCTCCTTGATGAATTTATGACAATATTTTGAAGGAAACTTGTCTCCCAAAAATTCTAATCATATGAGGATATAGTATGATGTTATATCAAGAAAAAGAATTAATTATCTATTTATTATAGATATGAAAGGAATAAAGAAATGAAGAGTTTGGAAGAGAGAAAATATATGTGAAGAATAAGGGAAAGAAGGGTTTTTATAACATGTCATAATTGTGCAATGAAACTCCCAAATACTTTGTTAAAGGGAGTGGTGTTTTTTTAATATGAGGAGAGAAATAACATTATGATTACGGTGAAATTGTAAGGATGAAAAAATTTATATTTGGTGTTTCAACTATATGGATATGGGGAACTATGAAAATAAATTCCATAAGTGTCAATGGAATATACCATAAAATAAGATAAGGGACCAATGTCATGATTATGATATTACAAAATATATAGTGGAGTAATTAATGTAATTGAGTTTGGATTCAAGAATTATGTTATAGAAGTATTTAATCAATGATATAATATGTATAAGAATCATGAAATTTATAAGGATTTTATCATAGTAACTTTTATTTAAATATTTGAAAACATATGATGTATGGTACTGTTAACCAAGAAATGTGATTCTGTGGTAATTTTATCTCTTTGGAAAAAAAATTGTTAAATAAGGAAAAACCTTAATATATGGTTGATGTTGAGACAATAATTTTTAAGATAATTTTATGGTATAGTTTTTATAACAATGAAATTGGTTAGTGATTTATGTTAACTTTGTAGGAGTTTACAACATTTTTGGATTTATGGAATATATCATACAAACCACGATTTTATTTTTGGAAGAATGAATGTTTTAATTATGTTTTTATAGTGATCAATGTATTCACATATTTGGAATGTGACATTAAGAGACACTTTATATTATCTGTAGAATATAAAATTAACTTAACAACCTCCCTTATAAATTTTTGGACTTTGAATTTTGTTAAACATATTTTAGATGAGTCATATTGTTAACTATTTATTCAATGGATTATGTTTGTCTTATGGTGTTATTGTATAACTCATTCTAAACATTTTGGTCTTGGAAAATATTAAGATATAGGTGGAATGAAATTTTATCTTTTTATGAGATAATGATTAGTTAAATGTAAAATTTAATGCTTTAGGAATAAAAATTCAGACTGGATACTCATTTATAAGAATAAGGGATAAAGTTTTAGTTGATCAAAGAACATAATTAGGATAAAAATATTCCAATGAAACATTAATTTACCAAGTTACTATATATTCATATGATCTCAGTCTATATAATAAATTAATTTCTCA
The DNA here is from genome assembly GCA_963277665.1 of Viscum album. NCBI lineage: Eukaryota > Viridiplantae > Streptophyta > Magnoliopsida > Santalales > Viscaceae > Viscum > Viscum album. The sequence continues at coordinate 747,644,781 of OY728132.1, read as the reverse complement.
TTTATTGGAAAATGATCCTAAAACAAAAATGATTTACTAATAATTTTATTTTCAATGAATCAAAAAACCATATAACTCATCATTGATTGATTTATTTTTGTTTTTTAATAATTCAAGATCATTTAATTTCTTGTGGCCATTTATCTATATAACTCTCCTATAATCATTGTGCATTAGTATATTCTTCCATGCCCATATCTTTACCTTCCAACAATATTCCCCTTTTTTGAAACATACCATATGTTATTTTATATGTCCATTATAATTTACTTCCTCTCTTATCATGGGTATGTCTTAATATCTATTTTTATGATGTTGGGTTTCAAGAATGGTATTTTCAAGTTTCAAACAATTAATTTCTGAGATCAATATTAAATTTAAATGTGGAAATTTATTTAAGGGGGTAGAATGTAAAACCATGAGATTTTAAAAAGGGAACATCACGTTTGATAGCATGAACGAATGAAAAAAACAATATTAGAATAAAATTTAACACACAAAGACATTACGATATTTTTCTTTTTCAATAAATTTATTCACTTTGAAAAATTTCAAGGCACACAACACTGGGTTTGAATGAAATGTGGTACATTATTAAAATATTATTATTTAAACATGACCATTATAACCTAGCCGTAATTTTGGATGTTACCAAATTTGTAGAAATTATATTTTTTAGACATTTATAAAATAAATTACATGGATATTTATTGATTATAAATAAAATAATAATCATTTGAATGAAAAATTAATGTATTCTAAAAATTGTATTTTCAAAAGGTAGTATTTTCACACTTTTCACACATAGTTTAAAATAAAATTTTACCACATTTATAAAATTTATTTTGAATAAAAAATATAAATTTTATAAATATAATTTTCAAAATTATCTCTCAGTTGTTTCATGATAATTTTCTGAAAATACTAATTGTTTGGATGAGTAAGGAAAAATACTTATTTTTATCAAAATAAAATTTTTTACATTTTTTTTATAAATTAAACAAATATATATTTTGTAATGTTAAATTATTTTAATTATATTAAAAATTAATTAATTTATTTCATTATAATCAAATTCATATTTAATTCTAATATCAAATCATTTTAAACATTTAAATTTTTTTCTTTGGAAACCCATTTTATTATTTGCCGATATGTTTAATCAAAAATTGAATTTTTAAATCACTTTGTTCTGAAATTTTAGAAATGGATTCCATATTCAGAATCATAATAAAAATAATTTTATAATAATTTCAAATTATTTTGTTTGCATAATGATTAGGGAAATTTGAAAAAATTAATTCTCACGATTAAGGTAAAAATGGGTTACCTGGATGTTAAACTAAGATGATAGGGGTTAAAAAATTCCTAAAACATTTAAAAAACCAATTTAATGGACATATTTATACTTTATTACCTATTATGTTTGATAAAGACACATTTTGGAGTGCATTTTAATGATAAAAACGTGGGTATCACTTTTTATTCTCAAAAATACTAAGTGTGTCCCCTCCCCCACATATAAAGTTATACCCCCTCTCCTCTCATATTCACACTTAAAAAACAATTTGTATCAGCCATGAACTTAAAATATACCTTCCAAAATCCTCTATAAACTTCCAATACTTAGATATTATTATGTTAATTAAATATCCTATATCCATATCCACCTACATAACATGGAAAATTAAACTATCGATTATGTGTACGGGGAGCCTAATCCTCCTCAACCAATGTAATTTATTTTCCATCACCACCTTTAATGGATAGATATACTGAATTATTTAACATATTTATATGATAATTATAAAATTAGTATACATATTTATTTATTATCTCACATATACCTTTTTACATTCCATTATATGGAGGGATATGATAACGTCACTCATATGTACATCGGACTACCACCTCACAGAGTGAGGTAATTTATTTTTTACATATTTTTTATATGAAATTTAATAAGGAAAAACGTAAAGAAATATTTGTGATATTTAATAACTAACCATAATTCTATAAATATAATTTCACATATAACTTCTTAAATCCCATTTCTTTGGAAAACAATAACATTTCTCGTGCGTACGTGTGGAATATCACATCCACATAGCGAAATGAAATGTTTTTCATTTTATTTTTAAATGGATAGTAAAAAATAGGGATTTAATCTATAAAAAAGATATATAAAATATAATAATTATTATGTAAAGGTTAATTAATATTTTTTTTCATTTTTCTCTATCTTTCGAGAAAAATGAAAATGATGTTCACGTATTGGTATGCCATACCGTCTCATGAATAGTGTAATCCATTTTCTATATCTACCTTTTATAGATATATATATATATATATAATGAATATATATTATATTAATAGAATTTTTTAAATTTTGTAGATGATATAACCATTATTAACGTAAAATGGCCAAAATCAATGATATAAAACATACATTACAAATAAAAAATATATAACCTGAAATAGTGATTTTAATAAAGAATTGTTATTAAACAGAAGATAAAAGAATATAAGTAAAAAAAATTATAATATATATGAATATGGATCTATAATATATTTATTATAAACCAATATTTTTTATACAGGAGGTTCAGGCACAAATAAAGGATGTTGAACTTGAGGTAAGGGTTTCTCGTCTCACATTTACATGTAAGAGACATTTTTCATATTAACCACTTATCTCTTTATGTGGTGTATATAATGAATTTTTGATATTTTATATGATGAGAATATTTATATTAATGGTGTTTAAATTCTCATAGGATTTTATTGCTTTCATGGGAATTAGGATTCAAATGTTACTAAAGAGGTAAGGGTGTATTTCACTATCCCATCATTATTCAGGATTGTTTATGTGTATGTCTATCTTGGGGTAATTTTTTGATATTTATGTCATATAATCAATCAATTAAATTATCTTGGGGTTATTTATTAACTTTTAGAGTAATAAAACCATTTCTAATCTTTTTTTTATATAAAATTATTGAGATAATGTTTATAAAAAAATATAACTTCAATTCTCTCTTCAGTCGAAAATATTTTTTTATTGAAAAATGACATTTTTTAAGAATGATTTAAAAAATGATTTGAACATTATAAAAATTATTTATTAAAGGGTTATTTATCCATGTTTGAAATTTTTTAAATTTTTTTTTAAGGAAAACTTATTTTCATTATCCAAAAAATGCCCTTTTAGATTTTAACAAAAACCTGAAAAGTGTCATTTTTAATGTGTACAACATGAATTATATTTTACACCGTCATTTATAATGAATATTTTGAAGATTATTTTAAATTTATTAAAAGTTTATTTTTAATTCAAAATATTTTAAAAAAAATTTGTGATCTTTTTTAAAAATTTTGTTTCAAAGTGAAATGTTAATTTTCTTCAAAAATTTTAATAACATTTTTATGATATTTATATTAATAAATAAGATAAAAAATTTATTGTACTTATGATTCACTTATTATATTTTTTTATTAATATAATCCTTATTCATTATTTTGATGATTTATTTTCATTTTGACTAAGGATGTACCATTTTTTTACCATTGACTTTATTACTTTAGATGGTTTATGATAATGTTTATTTTATTAGGCTAAGTATTAAGATATCATATGTTATATTTTTAATATTAACATTTATCTAGATTATGTTTCAATAATTTTATATGAGGATTGAATTATACTTAGTATGTGATTTGTGGGGACCATTTATAGATTACCCTTTGATGCATCAACAAGGCTCCTAAGACAAATCAGTTTTCCATCTTAGACATGGTTTTACAGAAATATTTAATATATCCTGTAAGTAATTTTAAAATTATGTTTTAAATGTCATTAATTATGAATTAAATCATTATGAGATTAGTTATTTATATATCTATGATTATTTTATTAGTTATAATATCCATGGATAAGTTTCAATCTCATTTGTTTGTTGATATGGCTTTATTATATCATTATTTATTCCTGCCATATTATGCTCAAGTTATTTTTTAAATGGAATGTTTTTTAGTTATTTAAATTTTTATATTGATTATGGTTATTTAGGAATGATAGATTTCACTATAATCTAACACATACTAAGCATCTGAGATCTCCCTGTTCTTATGTTTTATATCCTCATGATACTAGAAAGTGTTTTTTGATTGATATGTAGGGATATGCTGAGGGGAAATATGAAATTCTCAAAGAAAATAAATTTCATACTTATATTTTGAATTATAAAATGAAATTTTCTTATGTATTTAGTTTACCAAGCAAACTAAACTATTCAGTACTTCAGATTTTGATTCCTTATATATTTTTCCAATGTAATAATTTAAACCGACACTATGATACTTGGTTCAAGGTATTTATACACATGGGGTCTAAAATCCAAGAGGAACACAGGGTTCATAAAGATAAATATGAACCCTGATATATGAATTATCTAATAACAATATATAATTCATCATTTCACGAACATTGATAGATAGAAAAATCACTTACCATAATGATTCTTGAAGAACTTAAAACAATTAATGAAGATATAAAAAACAAAATCAAATTCTATGATGGATATGTAAGAAAAAAAATTAGTCATGTAACAAGACTAGGATCATCCACCAACAACCTTGATTTAGGGTTTAATTTAGGTAGATAAATATAGATCTATATGAATAATTAAGAATGAAAAATAATGTGAACATACCATTGTAAAACTATATCCAACACCAAATGATCCATAAAAAATAATCACTAGGATGCAAAAAATGTTCAAAATATATAATATTAATCTGCTGGGTTGGTAAACAAATCCATCAATTAAAAAATGATGAAAAAGTTGAGTTTTTGGTCTAAAAACTAAATTTATAGATAATGTATACACGTCAAATAGTTTGGAAGCATGGTTTAAAAACCACATGCCAAATGTGAGAGTCTTTATAGGATACTAGTGACGACATATAGTTTTCCCATATGGTTTTACAATATATGTCCTGGACATGTGAAACAACTCTATATAATGATGTATTGTTTGAGGAGAGGCCACACGATTTTCCCAAACTATTCCTCTAACCATGAACCCAACTTTAGAACCACAAAACAAAATCTATGGTTTCTAGGAAGAGTTGAACGGTTATCCCTAACCATGTGTCAACCCCATGTAGCCCATAAAACTATAAAACCCTCCAAATGTCACCCAAACTTACTCAAGAGAAGAACCAAATGAAATATGGTCAATCCAAAGGAAAATAATTACCTAAATGAATCACGATGATCTGATAATTCTCCCCACTGCATTTCATTATTCCACCATAAACCTAAGCTAACGAGGGTTGTCATTCAAAGAGAAGAATCCACTTATCTATCCTCAAAGACACACAATCACATGTATCTTAAGAATTTATACCCTAATAAGAATAAAATAAAACTAATTGTATAGAATTACCATGTAGGAACATTACTTGAGAGTCAAAAACCTTAAGTGGTTGCTCAGTCACAAACATATCAGGTGTTATTTCAAGGTATATATGATTCAAAACTTGAGATGCATATAGATGATACTTTGTGAGTTGAGAAACATGTATTATATCATCGATCTAAGATATATTTTGGGGTAATTACAAGATATGCAATAATTTTCCCTACCGTTTAGTGTCCTCTAAGAGTTCCACGTTACTCAGAGTGATATTCCCTTGATTTCTGAGTTGCTGGTGACCCAAGTAGGAATAGAAATTCTAGAACACCTGAACACCAACCAAAAACTACCATGTATGATGATGTTAATATTCATAACACTTGTACCATATTTGAGTCTTAAATAAATGCTGACAAACAGAATGGATCTTCACCATTTTCTCCTAAACGAACATGGTATAACTAGTGAAGATTCTATAAACCCATGCTAACATAAAGCAGTGCTTCAATGATGAATATATATATATATTTGAATGTTTCTATTCTGATATATGATTATAAGCTATTATTATAATAAAATTAAACTATCCAAAAAGGATATTCCAACCACCTATTAATTCCAAGACACATTCACACAACATATCTTTTTGAATATGATTATGCCCTTCTGTATGCCTATCTGTCTGAGCATGATATGCTATTATCAAACAAGAATAAGTGCCTAGTTCTTCTTGGGGGGACCTTTTAAAATGGTGAGATAAATAGGGGTCATTATCTATGAAAATTTCCATAGGAATCCCATAAAAGCAAAAAATCTCTAGCACATACAATATTACCTTTTTATACACATTAATGTTTTTATAGATTAGTATGAAATGAGCATATTTGGGGAATCGATTGACCATCAACTATAATGAGTTCTCTCCTTAGGGATTTTTAGTTAAAACATTAATTATGTCTATCAAAATATCATTCCACTTAAATTTTTGAATAGGGTGGTTATGAAGAAACCCTGAAGGTTTTTGGTTCTTGAACTATATTTATTGTCATGTAATAATAAAATAAAAATTCAACTATATCTAATTTCTTTCTAAGGAAACCAAAATAGATGACTCATTTCATAAAATGAATATTTGTTATTAGGGTGGCAAACCCACAAATAATGATGACAATATCCCAATATAGACATTCTTATAGATGAAGGGTCAACAAATAGGTTCCTGAACCAAAGAATACCCACCAAGGATATGGAGTATTCACAAATGGACTCCGTAACATATAAAAAATCCTCAATACTCCATAAATAATAATTTATTTTTTACCATGATGAATCATCTCAAGGAGAGAGGAGATCAAAAGAACACTTTTACATAATAAAAATAAATTCCCCCTCCTTGACTCCCATGTGTTTCTAGTAAAAAATCCCATAAAGTTACATTAATTATTTTACTCATTTAAAATTTGAGATGGTAGATTCTTGATATGATATTTATTAACCACACTACATTTTTCCAGTGTATAATAAATTCCTAAGTTCAAAAACTATATGTATTCTAATAATTATTTCTACTATAGGTTCATGTATTCTTATGAATATATATATACAAAACATTTATGGTAGGATATTCTGATAAAATATAACCTAAAGAGGTAGTGAAAAAAACATTTTATAGAATGAAAAACCACAACATTTTCCAAATAATTAGTTGGATAATTACCCTTATGAGGTCGAATTTGACGAGAACCATACAAGACTAAAAAATATTCATTCATGAGGATGTATCCCAAAACAAAACCGTAAGCATCATTGTAAACCACATTGACCTAAATGAAATATTTAAAATACATAATTGATTATCATGACAACCGCTGAATAAATATGTTAATGGATGATTGAAACTTTAGAACTTTACCCCCTTCTGGGTGAGAGTGGCCTATGGTGAAATAATCATTAATAAATACTTTACAAACCATTAATATTATATATAAAAACCTAAGAATCATTGAATCTTAAAGAAATTTTGTATTTCCTCCCATAAACTGAAGACTGTCACTTTTTTAATATCATCAAATATACCATGTTATTAGATCATGTGACCCATGAACATAACATCTTGGTCCATAATTATAACTTTGATAATTTTTCATAAAGGTGAGATCCCTCAAACTTCCCAAGACATGCTTCATATGACACAGAAGATCTTATTATATCTTATAGTACACTAAGATGTTTTCCCTAAAAACCATGAAAATTGATTCCATACAATGGGGTAAAATATATTTCATCATATCCATAAATAGAGTAAAAGCATTATTTAGAAAAACCTGCTCCGTAAGGTAATTGGAATTGATATACATACTCTTAAAGGAAGTCTTTGGAATATCCAACTCTTTGATACAATGTTAGTGATAAACATAATAATGTTCAATTTTAAAAACCCATCTTTCCCATTTTAAATATTCAAAAGAATAGTCAATGGTAGGAAACTAATATTTGTTCTTTACTGTTACTCGATTGAGTTTCCAATAATCAATTCATAAGCGAAGAGTCATATCATAATTCTTAGAAAAAATAATTGGTACTTCCCAAGGTAAAACAATAGGGAATATAAATATATTATATCTGAAATCATCAAACACAATTTTGGGATCTTTAACTTAGATGGATCCATAAATTAGGATGACATTGATATCGATTGAGTATAAGGAAATAAATAATTTGAGAACTCCACCTCACTCTATGGAGGAAAACCCAAGAATTCAATAAGAATAAATTTTGGAAACTCATTGACTAATAAAAAATGTTTACCATATAATAATATCTATTCTAACTGAGATATAGATAAAAAAACTCATTGATCTTTATAAGAGATGATCACACAAAACTGGACCTTGGATCCCTTTATCCCTGAAACCCAAGAGACTTTCCATTAGAAGCAGTGAAGAACACCAAATAATGTTAATAATAAATCTAAGACTTATTGTGAAATAAACCAATAAATTCCAATAATAACATTTATGTGTTCCATGTCGAGAGTCAGGAAATCCAAAACTAGCTCTATGTCGCACATAAACAAAGGGAATGAAGGATAATACAAACTTTTCTCATTAATATATTCGAGAGGCATCACTAATTCCATAATTAATAGAATAATCTCATATATATGTTTTAGAATATCCACTGTATGATATTTTACAATATATTGAGAGTACGTATATCAAGAAAGAAGTTTCTATGGTAGAAGCAACAGATATTGTACCTATCACAGTCACATGACCCACATGAACCTTATTATGAGACTCTTGCACAAACTATAATTTCCACTCCAATACCATATAGTTTAAATCTAGGATAATAGAGTCCCACTATAATCTAATCAGACCTTCAAGCATGAAGACAATGTAATTCACAATAAAATAGTAATGAGTCACTAGGAACTAAAAAAGTATATATTTATTTCATAATAATTGAATCACCTATTTATGTTTGATATTCCCTTGGAAGGATGATAGTTTCAAAAAATGAAAATTTCAAGTATCGCTTCTTGTTCTAAACCCATCAGTGTTCCACCTCCATGACCTGAATAAGGGAGGGTTCGAAACCATTGTTCGTGTCTCAGATCATTCTCGTGAACAATCTAATAAGACTTTTATCAACCACAGGGATTACCTTCCATGATTCCTCATAAAAATCCTCTTTATGAATTGTTGGATGTCTTTTGGGGGATGTGGTGCAAGACATCAATAGGAATATAGACATAAAAAATATGATTTCCAAAAATAAATAAGGATTTAATGTGAAATAATTAAATAAGACTAGAAAATAAAAACTATGATTAGAACAATAAAAATAAAAATAGAAAATTTCTCAATAACCCATGATAACTTAAGTATTATTACAATGAGCGATGGTTAGGAACACACACTCAAACTACCCCTCAAGTACATACATTTCTATCTTCTATCTAACAAGACATCCCAAATTGAATACTGACAATGAAAACAAAATAACTAGCAATTGATACAAAATTTTCAACAACAGATATAGACTAGACAACCTTTTGTAACTTAATCTAGACATGAATTTTCCTGAAGGGAGTTCCCTATCCCTTTAGGCTACCATAATGTTCATGGGAAATAAGAAAAAACATTAGGAACTATTTTATCATAATTAATCCTTAAAAAGGTTATTTGGAATACAAAAGAATAAGTATTCCAATACAATTATAATAGTAAACAAGATAAAAAAAGCATGGAAAACACATTCCAAGGTGCATAAAACAACTAAATTACTAAAAAAAAGCTATGTCTCTCCTCTATATGATAATATTACACCTCTAAAATCTCACCCCATTATCATAAAAATATCTCTACCACTCTGAAACATCATTACATTACCTATATAAAAAATATGATTTGAACAATTTTTTTTTATAAAATGTGTGATCAAAAGAGCCCAGTACGATCATACTATGTGTTTCACAAGAAGACTTTAAAGAATAAAAAAATTATCCTAAATTGAGTAGAAATAAGGGATCAGGTGTAGTTTAAATTAGATAATGAACAAATCAACCTTTTCAAAAATTATTAAATAATACTAATAAAAAGGTTTCTAATGAGTTTTTATAAACATCTAAATAATGAAAATTAAAATACAATTGTTAGAGAGAAAAGTATCATGGGTACTAATATCACAATTCTAATGAGGATCCATGTAACAAATACCATGATTAGTATTCCACCTGATGTGAACATTACCAAAATAGAATTGGTCTATGCGGTAAGAGTTTACCCCCAAGAGTGGATCCGTACTAAAATTCAAGCAACTAGGTGCACACATTACTCTAGAAGACTAGGTCTTGGTGGGAGAGAGTTCATCCTAGATAATGAATCACTCCCCCTCATCGATCACATTTGGGCTTACAATATTAGAATAATTTAATGGTCATTTGAAATTTTAAACTATACAAAACATACTTTAAAACCATTTATATTTCAACAAAAATAGATAAATCTAGGTCAAAAATGTTACCCAAAACCATCACAGATTATCACAAAATTCCTTATCCCTTGTAAGGATATTTCAAAAATATTTCAAAGCTAAACCCATACATCATGATCTACAACCAATTTAGAAATTAATTTAATAAAGAACAGAAGATTTTTATATTAAATAATGTCAAACCATGAAACCACCTACCAAAAAACAATTGGACTTACTACACTCACATATGGTCCACAAGCCTTACAAAACTAGTGAATCAAGAAGATAAAAAAAGAACTTTGTGATAATAATTATCAAATAAGATTATCCAATTCATCATTTCAATAACAACAAGAGAGAAATAAATCAATTACCAAATTATTCCCAAATAAAGAACAGAAAATCCATGAATATACAGAGAAAGAAACCCAATCCCGTGATGGAAATATATGAAACCCCCTTAGATATTGTCACAAACATTAGTAATGGAAACAAAATACCTAATATAAGGATATTTTCAAGGAGAGAAGATATGATCAATAATAATAATTATTTAAAACCACCAATGGGCACTTAACTTTGAAAAACTTGATTCAACACCCAATGGTCCATTGAAAATGATCACCAGGAGGCAAGGAATCTCCAAAATCTCTAATAGGTGTCTCTTAAGTCAAGAGATAATTCCACTAGAAGAATTATGAGGAAAAATAGATGAGTTTTAGGTCTTTAAAATAAAATTTTGGACAATTTATATTTATCACATTTTTTTCAACATTGTTTAACACAATATGAACCAACCAGATTCCCAATTATGGGATACATAAAAAGGTATGTTATTTTTCATTATAGTTTTGAAAATTGGGCCCCAACCATTAAAAATTAATTTTTATCATATTTCAAGGTTTGAAAAGAATATCCCATGGATTTATGTAACTGTTTTCTTAATAGTTCTCCCTCATTTGAAACCGGTCAACATGGTTCATGGTTTTATAGAAATAACTACATGATTTTTTTTAACTATGCACCATCCCTGTACAAGTTATAAGAACAATGAAAACCACTAAAGGTAATCCAAAATGACCCAAGAGAAGACCAAAAAAATATGGTCAGAAAAGAGAAGATAAGTAACCAAAAGAAACATAATGATGTTAAAATTATCTACACCATATCACTTTCCAACTAAAAAAATATATGTCAATGAAGGTTGGCCTCTAAAGGGATGAGGAAACTACTCCCCCATCAATGAATCCTACTCTAATGTATCAAGAGAATTATTACCATGATACCATAAAACTAGAACCAATGGTATAAAATTTCTATATATGACCTTCAATTGAGAGTCAAAAACCTAAACTGGTTTCTCAATCACAGACAATTAAGGTTCAGTGTAATGGTCTTCCCAAATCCGAACAGGATATGGGTTTGGGTGATATATTTTGTGTTGAGGAACATAAAAGACATTATGGATGGAAGAAAAACACGGTGGTTAATATAAGTGATAATCCACCATTCCTAGATATTTAATGATCTAAATGTTCCCCACATACCTAATAGATAGCTTTCATTTCTTTCAAATGCATTAGTGAGCAAAATATGGAGTGATTTTTAAGAACACCTAATCACTAACTGAAAACTTCAAAGGATTGATATAACAATATACATAATAATTTTAATGGGTTTGGGCCATCAAAAAATGTTGTTGTACCAACTGGATCTTAATTATTTTCTCCTAATATGAACTTTACCTGACCAAAAAATCTTTTCTATCCTCATACCATCAAAGTGGAGACATATGAGAAAATAATATAAATCTTTAAAAAAATTCCATTTTGATAGACGGATAGTTGTTGTTTTTATGAGACAGTTCGACCAGCCTTAAATGTCTATAGAAACCAACTCCGAAGTCCAAGACACAAGAACATGGCATATCTTTTAGTATTTTATTATGCATTTTTATTCCCATTAATCTAATTATAATATACTATTATCAACATAGGAAGCATTCACTTTACCTCATACAAGGCCTTCGAAAATGGTGAAGTAAAATGAGGTTCACTATTTGATATAGTGGCCATAGAAATCCCATGCAGTCTTATAATAAATTTAATATTAACCTTCCGAAGTCTTCTAATTTATTATTGTCAAGGATTGGTAGAACAATATCTGAATTTTTTAATATATTAATTAACATGAATATGGAATTATTTCCTTGGGGAGTTATAAGTAAATAAAAAATGAATTTTAATAAAATTTCATTCCACTTCCATCATGGAACAGGGAGATACTGAAGCAACCATGTTGGTTTTGGGTGGTTAGCCTTTATCTGTTACTATGTATAAAAAAAGAAACAAATTCATCTATGAATATTTTCATTATAGGCCCCCAAAAATGTTGCTTCATGTCATAAAAAATCCTCTTGGGGCCAGGGTGGTTTACCCACAAAGAATGATGAAAATATCACAGAATGAAATTTATCATAGATAAATGGACAACATATCATATATAGAAGAAATGAATACAATATGAAGAGAGAGAACACTTACTGATGTTCTATATACCATATAATGATTCTATGATACACCAAAACTCATCATTGAGATATTTATCTGAACAAATCATCTTGAGAAGAGAGCATTCCAAACAAACACTCTCATAAAAAACCAAAATCCTTTTACATAACTCCAAAGTTTATTAATGAAAAAATATATATCAACTTCCATTAATAATATTCCTTATATATTTTTTACGAAATCAACTTCCTACTGAGAGTGTGAGTAACTACATTAAATTTTAAATGTATATTGGAAATGTCCATGTTTAAAGACAACATGTATTTCATCCATCATCCCCTTTATGAGATCAAATATTTATGAGAAAACATGTATCCTAATATTTTTTCTTAGATAATATGAATAAATTTTCCCAAAAAAGTAGTGATTTAAACATTTTAGGGAATCCAAAATTGATTCAAATTCCAAATCATGAGAAGGATATTTTTATCAAGGAGTTTGAAGATAATGATAACTATAGGGAACTTCATGATCTCCTTTCATAAGGAAACATCAAACACCTACAAATAATGAATATAAGTAAACCACATAGCCCTGGTTGACTTCTAGAGAAGATAAATTCAATGTTGAAGTAAAATTCTAGTTCAGTTCATCAAAGGATTTCCGAATCTTCAAATTCCACAAGAAAGTAACCCCCATTCAGATGAGAGTAGTAAACGGTGACACTTTCTCAAAGAAATACATTAAAAACCAATGATAATATCCTTAAAAACTAAGGAAGATACATATCTAGAATTAATTTCACGATTCTTTAAAGTACATGATAACTGTCACTTTTTTAGGATTAACTGAGACACTATGTTTTGAGATCATGTGTCATAAGACCATGATTAATCTGATCCCAAATTTACACTATGAAAATTTCACATAAAGGAGGAGATCTCATAGATTTCACAAGATATTCCTTAGGTGACACAAATGATATTATTAATTATTATATACCACTAGTATTTCATCCATGAGCACTATGATAATAAAGTCAATATACTTATATAAAATATAATTCATCAAATCTATAAAAATAGTGTAATCATTAGTCAGGATAAAAGAAAATTTACATACCAACACATGTAGGTGGCCAATGGAGTATATGGATCATTGATTATATGTTTTTGATAACCTTACCAAATATCAATTTTTGAAAACCAACATTTCCCTTTCATGTAGTTGAAAAAATTAGCAATACCAGAAAAGTGATTTTTTTCTTCACTATTTTTTCTATTGAGCTTCCAATAATTAAGGAATAAGAAAAGTGTTTCATTGGAATTCATGGAAACAAGCATGGATGTTGTCTATAGTTATAGAACTAGGTGTATAAATCCCTTTTCTCTCAAATCATTCATTATATTTTTTGTTTGTTTTAACTCAGATAGTGGTTTTCAATATGATATCATCGATATCAGTTGAGGCCTCATCTATAATGTTCATACTCTCTTCGACATCAATGAGAAATTTATTAGTTGGGTTGAGGCTCTTCTTGGGTCATCATGTATTTCCATTCTGATCAGTGGTTCCCTATTGGGATACTTTTGGTTCTCAAGAGGGGTTAGCCATAGTGACCCTCCCTCACCCATCATCTTTTGGAATGCTAATGACTATCTTAGTCATCTCCTTCATCATATGGTGGAAAATGGTGTTTTGAAAAAAATCAGAGAAGCACAAGGTATATCATCTACATATTATCTTTTCTTTGCTGATGATATTTTCATATTCACTTAGGGAGATAATAGGAACATCATGAATATTAATTAGGCCATCCTCTATTATGAACAATTCTCTGGGTAGGAGTTCAACTGCAGGAAGACATTCATTTATTTTTCTAAGAAACTTTCAGCATCTAAAAAGTCCATCATGATAAATGAACTTGTTATTAGGGAGGGTACATTACCATTGATCTACATTGGGGTCCCAATGTTTTGGGGTAAACTGCATACTTCACATTTCATCAATATCCTTATCCAGGTACAAAGAACTTTTGAATCATGGAAAGGCAAATCGCTTTGTCCATCCAGGAGAGCCTTTCATGTTAATCATGTAATTATTTCAAACCTTGTCTACTTCTATATGTTCAACTCCTAGCCCAACTATATCATTAAATCAATTAATTCATTGATGAGAAATTTCATTTGGAGTGGAATTATCTTGGAGAGAAATATTATCATAGTTCCATAGAAGCAATATAGTCTGCCTTATGCCCTTGGGGGATTCAGTATAAAACATATCACTCTTTTCAAACAATCTATACTGGCACAATTCGTCTAGAAACTTCTCAACTTCAACATAGAGTCTCTGGAATTCCATATAAAATTATTTTTTATAAATTAAAATTATTAAAATCCTCTTATATAGAATCCTTTATTTGGACTGGACTGGGGGAAGTCTTCATTAACATCGTCCAAAACATTCACTAGTGGGTTTCTACCTCTTCATCTATATATTTAAGGACTAAAATTTGGCTTTTGAGTCCCCCTATTGATAGGTTTAACATTAGGGATTATAGTATTAATCAAATCCCTTCTATAAAATATAAAATGATCAACTTGAACACCCTACCACCTAAGATTCTACATTCTATTTCAGTCTATAATTATTCATAGTAGATTGGAATTCCCAACTGGGAACCATCTCTTGATGGGAAACTTGACTCAAAGTATTTTTACAAGAACCTCAACCAAGGCCCTCATATATGGATAAGGGACTTAAATAATTGTTGGATCCTACCCTTTATATTTTTACTACTCCAGAGTCTTCACTACAACAAGAACCCGGTTGAGATCAATCTCTAGAAAATTGGTATATCTATTTTCTCTAAATTTGTACTTTGTAATCAACACTATGAAGATGTAGATCATCTACTCTTATGATGCCAAACTTCTTCCACTATTTGGAAATCCATATTTGATACCTTTGAGGTTTGGCTACCATAGAAAACTAATATCAACAACTTATTACTTTAACTTCTCAACATCCTGATGTCAAATAAGGTATTGGTCTTGTTCCCGGGCACTTTTTCAGAACTAGTACATTTTATATGGAGAGACCTCAATATGATTTATCATCATTAGTCCCACTATAGTGTAAAATCATATCCTATGTTAATTATGTGTGCAGCTCAACATACCTACTCTAAACACTCATTACAATGTAAAAATTAAGTGAATGACTTCTCAGTCTTTATGTTTCTCAAGGATTATGGTATATTTCCTCATCTTCACCACACTATTGAGGTTTTTTGGACACTTACATTTGATAACTGGTTCAAATTTAATACGAATGAGGACTTGAAAGGGAATCCAAGACCATTAAGATTTATGTTTATTTTTAAATATTCATATGGTGAAATCATTACCTCTCAACATGGAATATGTGGAATTTATTCTACCTTAGATGTAGAGATGATAGGCCTCTTATGTGTTATTGATTTTTCTCAATAAAGAAATATGAACAATATATGGTTTGAGTGTGACACTACTACTATCTTTCAAGCAAATAGGAGTGGACTAGTCTATCTTTCTTGGATGCTGATCACGAAATGGAACAAATTCCTCAAACAACACTCATCAATGAATTAGGTCATCATGCATATCTATCAGGAAGGCAATGCTCTTGTGAGAACACTTTCTAATAAAGGAGTACATGATGAAAATTTTCTTTTTTCCAGCACCATTCCTGATGATCTTTTTTCGTTGTTACAAAAGGATAAATGTAGGATTTATTATTTCAAATTGACATAAATTTCCTTTCGTTTTTAATATTAGATCCAACATGCTCACCATTTTTAAAAAGGGAAGGGAGATCTTGGGTCATTACTATGGTATCTGGGAGTGCAATGGGGGATAATGTTAGTGAACATTTTAAATAGTTGGGAGGGTAAACTAGTAATTTTTATCCATTAATCTGGCACATAGTTTGGATGAATTTTTTCCAAACCATGTACAAACCCTGTAAGCCCATTGTCATGATATATCAACTCTTATACAGGCTCCATGTAAACCCACATGATGTGGGAAACTATGCGGAAGCTGTGCGAATGGCTCAATAAGTTGGGTTCACTTTTCATATTTTTATGGTACATGGTTATCCCAAATCATGCATTAACTATGTACCAATTTCATAAGGATTATTTTATAGAATTTCAATCCCCAAACCCCCAAAACACCACATAAACTTTATTGAATCCCTTGGATTCATTCCATATAATATTTTATATGATATTTATTTAAAAATAAATAAGAACCCACATCTAAAAGTTTCATAAACATACCAGTTCCCCAAAATATACCAACCCATTCTCAAGATTCAATCCTCGATATCACTATGCCTCTAAGGAAATATGCTCAGGCAACTGGGCTCTCATATAAGTATCCATATGATTTGATTCCTCCTAAATGTGCCCAAGCTTCAACAACACTCAAATTGAAGGCATGATCTTCTCCCAAAGAGTTTTCTTACTATGATCCATATTTTAAATCAAATGGTCCTCAAAGGAATCATCGACCTCAATCACCAAATTATCAAGATAAATCACAAGATAATGGTTAAGGGTGATACTATTAAAGCTATGACACTTTAATCACATCATTAATTTCACTATACCGACATGGAAGTTCCAATATAGATGCTATAAGATTGATTATCTCTAGGATATTAAATGTCCCAACATGCCAGATCACAGACCTTCCCAGCTTCAAAATCTGATGGTGGCCTAGTCTATCCAATACTTGCTGGAAAACATGGTTACCCACAACAAACATTAGTGGTTGAGGAAATCAATTAGGGTTTGATTTCAATATGCTCTCATTTATATCCATATTATTTAGATCATCTATATATTCTCCTATGTCTCCAATACATGACTCGGCCCCATCAACTTTTATTCTCCTACTCCAATCTAGAAAAAATGTAATTTGTGTTGCCAACAATATAGTTCCTCATATAGTTCCAACTGAATAGTCACTTGATAACTATTGTTATTGGTAAACATGAAAATATCTAGGTGTGACTCCAAGGATCAATAAAAATAAAGGATAGATTCTGTCATCATGTACTCCCACACTTTCATTGTTAATATTTCACATCCATAAATGATTGGTAGGTAGTTCTTAAGCATAATAGTACAAAAAACACCTTATGCAAGCATTTCTAGACCTGTAATGTAAAATATGTATCATGATTAGAAATAATAATCTGAAGAACCTAGTGAAAAAAGTAATATATCCAAAACTTATAACATACCAAACTAATTAATATTGAAAGTATCCCAAATTAGAAATAAATGATACAACCCTTTCAACAGGTCCACAATTTCCCATATCACATAACTCTTCCACGGAGTCTAGGGTAAACCACCAAAAAATACCTGGTAAAATCATCCCACTTCCATTACAAAATGGAAAAGGGTTGTAATAGATGAATAATATTCTAATTCTTGGCCTTTACCTAATAAAAAATGTAGCATAATTTCACAAAAATTGTGGTATCTTTCTTAATTTCTAGCAATTAGCACATTCTATGAATACCATGATACATTTTGGACAACCCAGGGTGTTCCTACCATTTCAAATCATGAAAATCATGTATTATCTACTCCTTTAAACTTTTATGCACATAATCTTGGAAGTTAACATGGATAAACTCATCACTATTGATGGTCTAGTCATGAGATAACCCCCCAACATCAAAATTTTCCCTCAATACCAGGCACTCAGGATCATCATACTACTTCCTCTTGACCCTGTTCAATAGAGATGGCATAATGGATAATGTTTTTAGGTTTAATAGTTCCTACCCTAAATGAAAACCTATAACAATCTTAGTGAATAAGGGAATCACCTTCCACTTAGAACATGACTCCTGAACCACCTGAGTATGTGCCTTATAACTCAAAGAATCAGAAAAAACTATTTTATTTTCCCATTGTGTTGGCTAGATCAAAATATAAACAATCAATTTTCTCAACCTACCTCCACTTCCAAGGATTTAGATCACACTAGGATAAGATTTATTTATGACTCTTACGATTTTAAAAACTATAATCCTTTCATCCATAAGATAATACCTCCAATATTTCAAGGCATGAACCACCATATCCAAATCAATATCATGTGTTGGATAGTTTTGTTCAGGTGGCCTCAATTACGAATCCCAATATTCCATGATTCAGTCTCCCTATCTCAAAACTACCCCACGAACAATCCCAAATACATCATAATATACATTATAATCCTTCACCTCTTTGGGTAATCTTAGAATCAATGTTTTGGTCAATCAGTTCTTCATCTTTTAGAATGATATATGGCATGATACAAACCACTAAAAAGTTATTATCTTCTTTGTATAATCTAGATAGACACACCATGAGGTGAAAAAAATTCCTCGATGATATTTTTATAGTAACATATGAATCCCAAAAGTTTTTGGGTGTCATAAGCATTATTGGTTACTCTCAAGAAGCAACCACACAAACCTTATCAGGATCCTCTGGTATATCATCATCTAAAATTAGTCGTCCCAAGAAATGTTTATTTTCCATCCAGAAATGGAACTTTGATATCTTTATGTATATCTGATTCTCTCTTAGTGTACTCAAGATTTGTTAAAGGTGATTGATATTATATTTTCCATAATGGGATTAAAGAAATATTCCATCAACAATGAAAACCAAAAACTGATCCAAATACTATTGAAATATTTGGTTCATTAATTCCATGAACATAGATGGGGAATTTTTCATCCCAAATGAGAAAAAGAAGAACTCATATAAGATATAACTTTTCTTAAAATATTTATGTGGTATATCAAATGACTTCCCCCACAACTGATGATACCCTAATACCAAATTACTCTTAGAGAATACAAGAGAACAACTTAGCTAGTCATAAATATCATCAATACAAAGAATATGATATTGATTCTTAATTTTCAACTATTTTAGCTTCTGGTAATCGATAGATAAGTGTGATGTTAGATAATCTATCATTGAAAATAGAACTAAAGAACCCCATGGTGACATACTCAGTTGAATGAAGCCTTTAGTCTCAACATCCTCCTACTATGACTTATGAAATTGAGGCTCCATGGATTCCATTATATACTGGGGAATATATACTATCTATTCGCAAATCAAAACTCAATAGTGATCTCAATAAAAATATTAGGCAAAAACTATAAAAAATACTTAGTAAAAAAATCTTGAAACTGATCTACTAAAGGAGGGATAACACCATGTCCACTCATACATCATCTATGATAAGTCTCACAACCAGGATTGTGATCTTACTATATTTTTTTATGGAAGGTCCCTAAACTTACTACCTATACAGCCCATTCACTATGAAAACACATATTATAACCTCATGGGACATGTAGGTCACCCCTCTATGATAAATGTTATTGTGAGCCTGTTATGAATGTAACCATTCCATTACAAATAAAAAGTAAAATTCAATAATCTCAAGATTAAACAAATCCAGAAGGAAATGGTACCCACCAATCCATTGGGAACTCTTCTTACAAGGATGGTTACCCTCTGATCACACCCCTGATAGTGATTCGATCAAAATAACTCTCTACAAGAATTCCAACACCAGGACAAAACTGCTCATAAATAGAGAGAGATGCAAAATAATGTGAAACTTTTGAATAAAATAATGAACTAGAAATCATAGAATCCTTAATAACCAATTTTCATATTTTCAATGTCTCATACTTGCTTTATATAGTTGTATGATGAACTACATGAATCTTAAAAATCCCGTTACTATGATCTCTTGATTGAGCCCCACACAAAACACTTATCTACCTATACTATAGATCTTTTCCTAACATACTTCATACTCTTGCTAGACCATTACTGCTGTTATAAATCCACATACCATATTGATGCAGGGTAGAAGATCCCCTTCCAGGGTTATGTATCATCATAAGGACTCCATCACTATCCATACTCCATGGGTTCTTATAGAACCTCTGTATGTGCCACATCTTAAAATAATATCAGCACTCCACTAGTTTTTGATGACATTGGCCACACATGTCACTAGGTTTTACACACTAAATTTGGAACACTTGATCACTTATTGGGGATTCTAATTTACACCCCTGGATACTCTACCCACTGCCTCCCTAGTGGATTGTATCATAACATTGATTCCTACAACCTAGTGACCTATTACTAGTTCAACCATCTGATACCATCTATCTTCCACTAGATGTCTTTTTTAGGTTTCCTGCTGAAATAAGGTCATCATTTTCCAAATTATAAAACTTCTTTAAGAATAAAATATTTACTTGGGACTTAATATCACATCAGAGTCTATCCTAAACAAATATCACCGTAGTTACCTCATCTCCTACCAATATTGGAGAAAAATGATGCTGGTTAGTGAAATAACCAGAATAATAAATCATAATAACTTTACCACAAGTCAAAATCATAAAAACTATGAGTATATCTTATATTATTTTG
Source organism: Viscum album (assembly GCA_963277665.1). Classification (NCBI taxonomy): domain Eukaryota; kingdom Viridiplantae; phylum Streptophyta; class Magnoliopsida; order Santalales; family Viscaceae; genus Viscum; species Viscum album. Next base: position 747,623,341 of record OY728132.1, on the reverse strand, counting down.
TCTACATAGATATATCCTAGTAATTTCTTTTGGAAGTTATTCTAAGACATTCCCACAATATACTCATCCTGGACCTGAATATCCCATGATAACTTCACTTTTCCCTTAACATACAATCATTCAAATTAACTATACTCTCTATAGGAGTCCCCAAATAGTCATGGATCATATGGATATACGAAATCTTAAACTAAGATATCAGAGTACAACCCACTCTTATGAATGTTGGAGGTTGTTGGGACTAGAACAGCCTAGTCGTGTAAAATATACTCAATACAGTCCACAATGAATCCATATCAATAAAAATGATAAACCGGATGAAATTATCATGTAACTTATATTATTTTCTGTAACCCATATCCGAAGGGGTAGATAGTTGAGTATCCATAGGTTCTTTCACATCAGTTTCATCCAATAATTCTACTAGAAATCATTATCATAGAGGCATCCCTAGATAATGAAAAACATACATTTCAAGTAATATAATGTATAATTTACAAAGATACAAAAAATAGGAGTAAAAAAATATTCATAAAAATCTAATTTAGATACAATATCACAACATAGATAACTAAAACATTATCACTACACTCAACCATCACTATCAAGGTCCACATAGTATAGTAGGGTATTGTAATCTTCCATGTTACAATATTTAAATTTACAACATTTAAACAATTTTTTAACATATTTAAATTTAAAAGAATTTAAAACCATTTATTAGGAAATATTTATTTTAAACCACAGGAAACAGAAAATAATTTTATTTCCCTCAACTCAATTTTTCTATTAAAATATAAATATATCATAAAATTATTTTCATTGTGTTCTTATTATGATGCATGTTAGAAAAATTCATCATTTCCTAAAATTATACATTAATTCACAATCTAATATCATAACGGTCCACAAGTAAAATATCATAAATCAATAATTTCACACAAAAAAGCGAATCACCCATGGTGAAATAACATCCATTTGTAACAAGAGAACCACTAATCTTGTAATCTCACACCTGAGTGCCTTAGTTCCCTTACAAATGGGTTAGCTATTCCCATGCATAATCCCATTACAAATTCCTAAAACATCTAAGTCTCCTCTATTCCTTACCCCAAATATTAATGAAAAAAATAAAACCTAAGGGCTCTAATACCACTATGTAATGTCTCATCTTGACTCACTCTAACTTGTTGCTGAACCAGTTTCTCACATGACCTAAGTTATGCCTACCCATACACCATAGGCTTTTAAAAATTAATGAGTGTCTTTGGGACACATGGGGAGAATATACCATCTTTCTTACAGTAGAACAAAAATCATAATAAAAAATTAACTAGTAGGTAACAACATATCACATATCAATTTCCAAAAATTTGTTAGTACAAAAAAAACATAATTAAACATGACATGTCATGATACTATAACATGTCAAACATAAATCCAAAGGAATACAAAAATGGAAATTCCAAAAATGGGTCCTGACATATATCCCAGTCCCCTCATCCAAGATTCATCCCATAAGTCCCAAATCAATCTTCTATAATTGGTACTTTTCCCTTATCCATACCTAAAACTATGATAATAGATCGGGCCCTAATGGTGGCCTGATAAGGGTGTGAGTACAACTCATTATTCCACCAACAATGGTCTCTAAAGAAATATCCAATCTTAAAAATAGTTAATGCAATATACAGTTGAATAATATACATTAAAATAAGTGAATACTTGTATTATAAACAAATATTTAATAATTATCCTTTTTAGCCCTTTTATTCTAAATTGACATCCATCCCAATCAATCATACTTCAGTAAATAATGGTCACCTGAAACATATTAAATATGAGTTACAAATATTAAATAAAAATAAATTCTTTATCACTTATTTTAAAAAGGTACAAAGAAGAATCAGTCTAAATAACCACCCCATGTGAGATGCTATTGGTTCTCTGAGCATCAACCGACACTCAAACTATGGATATGGAGAAATATGAAAATACCCATATCTTGGATGAAGGAAATCATGTCCAATATCCTAAATCAACGATATTTATTATCAATACCAAAATCCAAAATTATTAATGTGGGTATTCATTTCAAATATTCAAACTCATCCAATTAACAAAAAAATTCAAAGATCTACCATACTTGACATTTTATCATAATAAGATAATACAGTTTTAACTTTTCTAATGATCATTACTCACCAAGGGATATTATAATCCACACCCTTAATAAAATTTTCACATTTAAAAATTGTCAACATTTATTCATATAGAATATTTTTATATATTAATTAAAACCTTTTAAAAACATAACATGATGCTTTAACCATTTAACAATGGTGTCCTTCATCATGTCATAAAACAGTTAATTCCCATGTTATGCTAAGAATTCCCTTGATCTATCCAAAAAATCCAAGAAGCATGTCTAATAAAATCAGGCTTATAATCACCCTATTTCATCACTAAGACCCCAACTTACCATTTACAAGGTATTGGCATACCCCAAGAGGTGTCCTAGGTATGGTATCGTAGTCATAAATCAATCCAATGAGATCCATGAATAACATAAGACATAAATTAAGGGTCCAATGTATTTTTCTAAATAAAATAAGAAAATGTACAACATGTTGGTGAAATAGCACGCAACACATACACATGAGTAAAATATCAAGACGACCGGAAATTTCTTTTGGAAAACCAACCTTATGATCATAGACATCCAATTATCAAACCACAACCTTTGATTTAAGTTAAAACAAAAATAATAACAAAAATAAGGAAACTACATGGATGATTGGAATATGAGATAGAAATGACAAGGGGAAACCAAGAAGTTATATGTTTGAAGAATATAAGGAAAAAAGACTCATATACATACCTTGGGTTACAAATTTCTAGTAATGAAATGTAAAATAAACTAAAATTGAGGGAGATTCACACTTATAAGAGGAGGAGGATATTGGTTCTCACATATAGATACTACGAGTGAAATGGGTTGAAATTATGGTTAATTCATATAAATGTTTTGATGTAAAAATAATAAAATTTATACTTTTAAAGAGGATATTGATTTGGATGCAGGGTCTTCCAAACCATGCACCAATAATGTGATACCACTATCTAAGGTAGACTACCCTTGAACTGTCTACTAATAAACCCACATTGTTTAGGAAATATTTTTAAATCTATGTGAATAAATCTAGAAATTAGCTACTGAACTCACACGATCACGGTGAACAATTATCATTTACCATGTGCTAACCATGCCCCATGTGATGTAAGGAATCTTTTCCAAACATTCAATCATAGACCCCCCAAATTCCTTTTATACCTTCCCTAACCCAATGGAAAAATTCCATAAAATATTTTAAACTATGGTTAACCAAAATTAAAATATGAAATTACCTCTACAAGGGATAGGATCTTACACCCACTTCGATGGAAAACCTAATAGGTTGTTATGAAATACTTTATAAAACTCATTTAATAATATATGAAGTTCACCATAGAAATATTTATATTCAAACTAAAATATATAAAATAACATAAAATTACTATGATAAATATGAAAAATGAATCTTGAATAGACATTGAATCCCATTGTCCTTGAAACACATGGTAGTTCCCAACAGAAGTGATTAAGAACACCCATTGATGATTAATATAAATTTAAGAATTACGAGTGATCAAACAATCTATTTGATAATAAAATTGATGAGTTTCATATTGAGAACCAATAAATCCCCAAAACACCTCTACATCACAAATAATGGAAGGGCATAAGTGAAAATTGAAAATACACTCATTATTCATTTGTAGAGGAATCACCAATTTCATAAAAAATGACATGAGATCTAATGGATATTTTAGAAGTTCCACCATACTAGTTGATACAAATTATTTATAGTCACATGTATCAAATAAATAAATTTATAAGGTTAAGAAAATAGATATGGTACCTCTCATAGCAGCATGATATACATCAAGTTCCATTAGAGACTCTTATACCGTGTTAAAATTCTTTATTTTAGAGGCATTTTTCTAGAAACATATAGTTTTTTATGTATGTATCTACACCTATGATCCCCTATCTGTTGATAAGAATTTACTAGAGAGAGGAAATTATAGTGGCTAAAAAATTATTCGTGTTAACAAAAATCCCACTTTAGTGGAAAACTTTTAGTTAAATGGGGAAAACGTTTTTTGTGTTTTCTATCTAGAAACAATGATTACATGTCAATCCACTTTCTATTAATGATGGTGATGGAAGAGACCTCTAAGAAGAACCTCCACTATTTCCTCCCTGAAACTCACTCCACTTCCTCTTTCCCTTATAATCAATAATTGATCTGCAATAAAGAAAAAGGGATATCTATATAATCCTGATTTACCTATCTGGTCAATGTAATCCATCAAGGCACTTTCGGCCACTTCATCATTAGTGGTTACCTTTAAAAATAAAACCAAATATTGGTTATTAGATTAAAGACCCATATGAAACATTTGAGTCTTAATCTTATCATTATAGAAAACCTTAGATGAAAACACAGAGAGCTTGGTGAAGTGATTAACATACTCTATGATTTACTGATTTCTATACTCAAGTGTGAAAACTCAACGGATTTTTCCATGTTTATATATTTTTGTTATAATTCCATGTTGGAAATGGCCTTGAAATATTTCCATTCTAAGACCTAGTAATTTTTATCTAGGATAACCATATCCCATAACCTTCTACTTATTATTTCATGACTGATCATAGTACACTTCACTTTGATTGATTTGAGAGTCTCTAGAAACACATAAAGCCACTCAAGAGTTCACAACCAATCCTCTAACCCTAAGGGAGAGATATTATATTGAAAGAATGGTATTTTTATGTGATGATTTTTTTTGACGTGATTATTATCCTCATTTTTTTGAGGTTCCACTTATCTAGCCTAAGAAGAGGCATGTTACACACCTTTGTTTACAGGTAGAAGCATGAACAATACCAATTTAATTATATTTCAATCAATTGAAGAGTTTCCATACCATGGTTAATCAACACCACACTCTTGAGTAATAATTGGAAGTATTCTAGGGGACATGGTACTAGACATAAATAAAAAAATATACATGAAAAAATGATTTATAAGAATCAATTCTGATTTAAATTGACAAAATAAAATAATATGAGAAATGAAAGTCTAAGATTAAAATAATAAAAATACAAAAAGGTAACTCTCTCAAAAACTCATGGTAACTTAATTCTCATCATGATGAGAGTTAGTAAGGAACTTTCATGTAAACTAACCCTTATTTCCAAATATTCCTATGTCCATTCTTTTAAGACATTTCAGAATGCACATAAAAAAGGAAACATAAAAACCACCAGTTCTAACCAGTTTCTCAAGAACCAAACCTGATTACACAACCATATATAACCTAAACCAGTCCTGCCATGGAATAAAGGGAGTTCCCAATCCCCAAGATCTATCAAATTTTTTTTGGGCCTGATGAAAAAATACTGAGAATGATTTTATCTAATGATCATATAATAAAGTGTTATTAAATATTGGAAAATATTAGTAGGCTAAAATAAATTCATCAAAAAATAAGATAAAAAACAGTAGAATAAATTTCCAAGTAATATAAATAAACTGAAGTACTCAAAAAATTATATTTTTGAACTCCATGAGATAAGTAGTCACCTATATACTTCTACACCTTACTGATGGAAAAATCCTCTTGACCTTAAGATTCCTCACCCTGAACAATGTTAGATATAACAAGATTAAAAAACACAGAAATGTGTATGTAGGGTGTTAGAAAATGATCCTTGTTGGATAACACCGTGTCTTTAATAAGTAAACATTATAAAAAAATTGATTATTTGTACATATGTAGAAATAATTCATGAGATATAGTTTAATATAAATAATGGATAAATCAACCTTTTCAAAAATTAAAATGCAATAAAAATTAATATTTTTCCATATATTTTTGATAAACATATCAATCATGAATTTCAAAGATAACCAAAAGAGAAAACAATACCATGGGTATCCATAGTTCCTAGTCAAATGATGATTCCCATAACCATACCATGATTATCATTCCACCTATGGTTTACATTAACATAATAAAATAGGTCTTGGGGATAATATTTCACTCATGAGAGTGGATAAATTCCAAAACCTAGGCACCCCTAAGAACACATTATCGTAGACTAATACTTCTATGGGTAATGAGTGTATCCTCAAGGTTGGATCCCTACCTCATCATTGATAAAATTTTGGTTTACTATATTATAATAATTCAATGAGTATTTCATCTTTTAAAATATAATTTAAATGGTTTGAGACAAATATTTTTACAAAACCATGGGAGACATCCTTTTCAAAAATATTATAAAAAACTAACACATTTTATCAAAACATTTATCATGCCTTTTAAAAAAGTAAAAAATCCATTTCCAAGATGAAGCCTTAAATCATGGTTTCCAATAATTATAGTAATAATTAAATTAAAATTATCCTTTTAGTAATCAATTTCATGGAGCATTCATGAATGATTTTTTAATAATGCTGAAATAGGAAACCACCCACCTCAATACAATCGAAATTCCAACCCCCTCTTGGGCCTAGAAATCCAAGAAAACTAAGGAATAAAAAAGAAAATAAGAAACAATATAAAATAGTTATCTAATATTAATATTCAACTAATCATTTATATAATAACAGGAAATAGATAAATCACATACCATAATGATTCTAGAAGAACACACAATGATTAATGATGATCTTAGCAACAATACCAAATTAAAAAATGGATCTATAAGAAACCTAGTTAGACCATGTTACAAAACTTATATATAGAACAAAAAACCCCAAGATATGTTTTTTTTCAAATTGATAAGATAATATCTATATGAAAAATTAATAACAACCAACAACTAGAACATAACTTTTAAAAATAAGATCCAACACCAAAAGATCTATAAAAAATTACCATTGGGAGGAAATTAAAATAAAAAACACCTAAATGGAGTACCCTAGGTTTATTTCCTCTTCTATCATATAAATAATAAGACAAAATAGATAATTTTTATGTATTAAAAATAAATATCTATATAATTTATAATCATTACATTGTTTGTTTGTATGGTTTAACAAATAGTGCAATGAACTGGTGCCCCATTCTTGGCTACCAGAGAAGCCACATTGTTTGGACACATGATTTGGAGAACCTTATACCAAATATTTATAATTCACCCATCTCATATTACATTAATTTTGGATAAGGCTTCATAGTTTTCACTAATCATATGCTTAACCATGCACCCTCTACTAGAACACCAAAACAAGGTGCACATTTTCTTTGGAAGAGCTACACAATTTTATCTAATCATGACCCAAATCATTGTAGTCCCATAAAACTCCAAGAACCTCTAAAATTTATCCAAAATTAACCAATAGAAGATCCAAATGAAGAATCATCAAAATAATAGAAAATATATACATAAAATCACCATCAAGATGTGAAAAGTGCATTAAGAACAATTCTTTGTAGTGGATTTCTTCTCATCCCCAGTGTGAAATATTATATTTTCTATATTCTATTATATTGGAAATCTTAGGGGTTATATTCTTTTTCATATTAATTGAATTATCATTGAATCATAATATTGATTAATTTAATGTTATTGAGTTCTTGTACATCATATGAGTTACAAAAGTACGTTAAATATTTACAGTAATAATTAATATGAATGATATATATTGAGTATGTATATGATACATACTATACAATTACTCTAAATAAAATAATGTAGGGTATGTATGTGACATGTATAATATTGATAATAATAATAAATTTAAAACCATTCATTTAATATCTAATTATGGGTTGTCATTTAAAAAAAAAACATAGTTGTTAAGGACATGATTCTTGAAATAGATGAGATTTTCTTAGTTGAGAATCAACGGTATATCTTCTATTAGATTAAAAGGTTAGTAGTTACCCTATTCTAAATATTTGGTAAAACCTGATAAGGTAACCAAAAAATATTAGATCATAGAAGAATAACATTTAGTATATACATGGATGAATTAGATAAATGATTGTTCTCTAAAAAATCCATGATTTATAGTTGGTACAATTTACAAGAGTTGTTTACCTAAATTTACAGACCATAGGTGAAATATTTAACTGATTTATAATTTATAGAAAGAGAAATTTTTATTAATAAATTTATAATAGTTAGGGTTATTATTAGAGTGTGAAATATTTAATAAAATTCTATAATGAATAAAATCATAAATGAAACTAATACAAGTATATTTTATGTGGATATCCATGGAATTAGACACAAATTGAAACATAAAATTGAAATCATTCCTTGTGAATAAAAAACTGAATTATTACAACCTTTGTGATTGGTTTCATTATTTAATAATTTTACTCAAAAATAAAGAAATATATATATGCTAGAGTATGTAGTTCCAACTGAACCTACTGTGACTAACACCATGATGATCAGGATGATTATAAGAAGCATATGAAATATTCATTTAATGTATCATGTTAAATCAGTTCTATCATGATCTATGATCTTAAAAAATAACATCGATCAATGAAGGCATTAAATATATTTTAACAACATAAATATATATGTCAATAGAAATATGGAATTTAAATATATGGTGAACCAAAATAATTTTCCTTATGTAATATGTCATAAAGATCCTCTTATATTTATATGCTCAAAATTTTTGGGTTTATAAAAAATATAGATATTTTCATGTTCTCACCAATGAAATAGATAAAAATTTATGGGTTCCTAATATAATTTTTAGGAACATTTAATCAGTTTATTAAAATTATAATATTAAAAATATTTGTTTTAAAAATCCTAATATTCAAAATATGATAAAAGCAATTGAGAAATATCTTAAAAGGTGAATCCCTTTCATGATGATGAATAAGTGCCAGTGTCAATTATATCACTATAAGAAGAAAAATATTATAAATGGTAAAATTTTAATATCTATATAAAAACCAAACAAATTCAGTACATCAATGGGATATTAATTAGTCACAATTAATGTTTTTAATTCCATTTATGATTAGGATTGTCTCACAATACATAAAAATAAGAATAACATCTAATGAATCCTTGATAAGGTATTACTATTTTTAAATAATAATGAATAATTTGATGTAATTAAATAATATTTTATTGGTAAAACAACAAAATGCAATTTTAAGGGTAATCAGAAAAGATCTAAGGACTTATTAGAGATAACATATAACAATTTATATGGCCCTATAATTAAAGTAAATCTATGTGGATTTTAGTAATTAATTAATTTTTTTGATAAATTTTGTCGGTATGGGTATGTTTAACTCACGAAACACAAGTACGAATAATTTTAAATGATAAATGTATTGAAAAATTATTTGAAATATATACTTTTAAGAGGTATTAAAATTTATACACTTGAATGAATTAGAAAATAATGTGGTGAAATATTTTGTGACTATCATGGAGATTGTGGTATAGTATCAAAACTAAGAACACAAGATACACTATAGTCAAAAGGCATATTTGAAAGGATAAATTAAACAATATTGGGTATTTTTTGACCAATGATAATTTCATAAGACCTTCCTATTTCATTTGGGGTTATTCTCAATAATATTCTTTATTTATACGTAATAATGTTCCATCATACATTATTTATGATACACCATATATGATGTGGAATTAGAATTTTACTACTTTTTTATTAAAGAGTATTTAGAGATATGATGCATATGCATGATGTATTAGCACTGGTAAACATTAACCAAAATTAGAAAAATTTATATTTATTGGATACCCTAAATATATAACAGGTTATTATTTATATAATTATTTATAGAATGAGGTGTTTATAGCTCAACATATTTTATTTATTATAGGTAATTTATTTCATAAAATAATTATTTGTATACAATTTTAACATGATAAAGTTAAATACCAATACTATAATGGCATTGTTAAGATAAATGAGCCTAAAACACAAATGGTTGTATAAAATGAATTAACACAATATACATACGAATAATGATGGTATGAATAAGCACATATTGAATTCAATAGAAACTTTTTATTTCTAACATAGGTGACTTAATGATTATATATGATGATACAACATGTTATCAAAAGGATATATTAAGTTTTAACTCAAATGGAAAAAAATAAAAAATCTAAAATGAAATTCATGTGCAATAATAGTGTTTAGAACATTGTAGATCCACTTAACAGGGTAAAACCTCTTGGGATTAAGTGGATATTTAATATGGAGACATATATGGTTGATAAAGTGTCCATCTAAAAATATTTCTTGGAAGCTAAATTTTGATAAAAAATTCAAGGTATTTACTATTAATAAAAATTTTATCCAATGAATATAATAAAACCAATTCAAATTATTTCATCCATAGAAACATAATAAGATTATATGATATTTGAAGTAGATTCTAAAACTATATTTCTTTATGGAAATTTATTTTAGGATGACTAGACAATACAACCTTGAGGTTTTGAAGAATAAAAAAAATACTACTATGATTTTTAAGATGAAATGAACCATTTATCAGTTAAAAAAAGACCCTAAATCTTGATTTTTTGTATAACAATATTAATTAGCTTGAATGTATAAACAATTTCGGTGAACCTTGTGTATATATAAATTTTAATGATAATATATTTTTACTCATTTTTATGTATTGTAATGACATGAATCACATATAAATTTATCTTAATTATACAATGAATAGAAAATTGGTTGGGATATTACTCTTATGTAAGGAAAGTTTTTGAATAAAAATATATAATATGTACTAATATATATAGATATATATCAAAATAAATTATTAGATTTGGTTAAAAGACATACTTGGTAAAGTGTTAAAAGGATTTATCATTGAAAATGTGGTTTTTATTATGTTAAATTGAATGAATCTTTCGAAGGAATAATTTCCATCAAATGTTTAGGAAAATTACCACACGAGTAATATTACTTATTATTTAACTATTGGATCAATCATAAATTCTATGTTGTATAGCTATCATAAGGTATCTTAATGGTGGTAATTATTTTGATACATGTTTGCGATATCATTTTAATTAAATATTAATGAATTTTTATGTATAATGTGAATTAATATAAGGAGAATTGGTTTTTGTTTATTTTGAGTGAATATTGTAATTATTTTAATTAACTTATGAAAATCATGGTTTTGGTGCTAAATAAATCAATGATTCAATGAATTATTTATATAAGTTTTTAATAACAATTTTTTTGTTTATTATTTTGAAAATTTTATTAAAAACCCATTTTTCAAGTGATTTTATTGAATTTATATTTATGGATTTATATTTAAAAAAATTACATATTTTTATTTTTAACATTAATTTTGGGAACTGATTTTTTACCATAATTAATGAATCAAATAGGTGGAGATGGAGGCTTTTGGAAGCTTGATACCTAAAGAAGAACACAAAACATTTCCAAGGAAGTTTGAAACTAGTGAATCAGGTTCACATGATACATGATTATTATAGGTAGAAAATTATTATAGGGAGATTAACTTGGGTCACATGAACACTATGGTTAATAGTGATAACCACCAATTGGATGCCTATGATTCATGGTGACCAGGTACAGTTGCCTGGGGAGATGGAGTCTTTACCATCCAACATTCAAAATGGTAATTCAAATTCATATGGGGGGACTTAATACATACATTTATAAATTATATATTGAATTCATCTTGGAGAATAGATGGAGAACCAAGGGACTTGACAACATCCAGGGAAGGAGTTGGATTTTATAAAAAAAGAATCTTCTTTTTATTTTATTTATTATTTATTTAGGTAATGTTATTAAATAACTTTTCTAAAATGATATCTCGAATATTTGTTTGGATAAAATATTATTAGCCAAAATAAAATTGATTTATATTATATTATTTACTTTTTTATTACATTTTCAACTTATAATTTCATTTCGTTATTTCACTCATAAAATAAATACTTTCAAACACTTAATAATCATTAACCCGTAATATTGATTTCATTTTTAAAAAATTTTGAATTTATTCCCCAAAATATTATGAAAATATGATTTTTAATAAGTGAATATTAAACCATTATCAAAATCAATTTTATCTTGTGGGGACCAAATTCAACATCTCATTCACTATGTGTATTCAGTAGTATACCAGCTATTGAAAAAACTAGTTGAGAGTTACCCCTATAAACATTTGGATTCAACCATCACTTTTGATGTGGTTATCTAGTTTTTTCATAACTTTTAATTAAGGAATATAATTTTTTAATACAAAAAATTTAAATTCCCTCTAATTTTTCATTTTTGGTATCTACTATTTGATATTTACTTGTGATTTCCTCTTAACTTGTTATACATTCATCATTTCACTAATTAATTGCAACATAATGCACATCATTACTTCACCATTACTTAGGTTACTTACTTTCATCTGTGTGGGTTTCATTTTTTAAGCATTTTTTTCAATTTGATTGGTTAGTACACACATTCAACATTATTTGGGGTTTGACACCTTTTCACTTATTTAGTAGTATTAAGTGAGTAAAATAAATAAATAACTGATAGTTCTATTCCAAATCATCACATATGTATTAACAATGATGATTGTATACTAATGAAATCCTATTTATAGTGTTTGAAAAATTATAATAAAAAATTGAATCCCCTATGAAGAAATATGTATAAATTCTAAATGGTTGGTGGTAAGGAATATCTTAGTGTAAATGGTTACACCAGTGAATGTTTCCAAAGATTCAATGATAAATTTAGAACTTGGCCATGTTTTTTGTTTTTCCAAAATAGATGGGTAGTATGATATATTAGTATCATGAAACTAATAGTTTTTAACTATATAGACAAAGATAAATATATCACCACACCTAATGAAACTGATGAATATCTTTGTATAAATAATTTCATTACTAAATCGGGGTATTAAATCATTAAGAATCAACTTGAAATCTATTAGGATAACAATGGAGTGAATTAATTTACTGTGGATCCCAAGACTCTGGAAAAATCCAAACATATACTTCATTAATTTCTTATAATTTGAGATACTATCTAAATAGAAGATATTATAATGTATTCATTTCCCACAAAATATAATCTAGTGTATCCTTAAAGAAAGACACTTACAAAAAAGAGAAAGATGGAAACATCATCGATAACAGTATTAAATACTTCAATGATGGAATTTAATTAAAATTTAAATATTTTTTTGTATATTATTAATAAATATAGTAAAATTTTATTCTCTAGAAGAAATTTTATATAATGTAAATTATATTAATTAGAATTTATTACCTTTCACTTATTTTTTCATTGATCATTGAAGATTATAAGATAATAAACCCATAGAACATATGTTTTAATATTTATCCCAGATTAATGATAAAATAATTGGGTTTTAATGATATGGATATATTTGTAACACCCCAAGCTACCACGGTGTGCTTCTCTTTGAATAATACAGTAGCATGTGTTGTACGTAACTTTGAGTTCTTACACACACCACAAATCAAACTAGCTGTTATTAATAGTAATACCCACTTTTTGAAATTTTATAAAATTTATCTTTCAATATGGACTTCATTTTTGGATTTGAAATATCAAAATTAGCTTAGGGTGAATTTTTGGTATTTTTCTAAAAACTATAAGTTTCTGATGAATTGTGAAAAACACTAATTTTTAGTTTAAAACTGAATTTTTATTTGAATAATTATTTATTTTGTTTAAATTTAATTAAATTCAAAATAGATACATAATAACTATATATGATCAATTTAATTCATTGGAGTTACTTTAAAATAATTTTAGTTATATAAAACATTTATTGAACATTTCACAGTCTTTTACCCACATTCTAGGAGAATTCAGAAATTCACATAAAACATAATTTTACCGCTTCTGTGATTGTAATTTCAAAAAATCGAGAGAAATGGTTAATATGAAGGAGTAAAATGTGGTTCAATAAGATAAAAATATTTTTTGTTGAATAGTAAATTTTTACTTTTATTTACCACGGTTAAAAGAAAATAGGGTAATTAAGGGTAGAAATGATATTAATATTACACTAACACATGTCCTAATTCTATTAGACAAGTGTATCTTGACCAAAACAACCTTAAGAATAAAATATTATCATAGAGGTACACTTGTATTAGATTAGGATAATTATTATTATTTAATTCAAAGAAGAGTTAAAAGAGTTAAAATCAAAGTTTAATTACTAAAACATTTTTAATATAAGATTATACACAAGATAAATTAGATTGTAAATATTCATTAGAAATCTAAAAAGATTTCATAAATAATGTTATTTTATTTATAATTTTTAGACATTAAGGAATTTAATTTTTTTATGACACAATGGAGATGCAGTCATTACCTAATTAATGAAATATTAAAATAATTGATATTATAAATATCAAAATAAATGTAATTTGAGACTTTTTATTAGTTAAAATAATTTTATAGGTTAATATAAAATATTAGGATTGCTTATATTAATTTTTTTCGAAGTAATAATGTTTTTATGAAATTAACAAAAACAAAATACGGAATAGTGTCAAAATTGACATAAAAGAGTTTTTAAAAAAAATATTATATTATTAATTGATATTCTATTCCTAAAAATAAAAGGATCATCAAAAGGACTTATATAATTGTAGTTGTATCATTAATGAACCAGTTGGGGGTCTCTTGGAGGTATATAGTAAGTTTATTAACTATATAATATAAAAATACAAAGAGACATGATAAATGTAAAACTATTTAACTAAGAATTAAATATAAATGTTAAGGTTAATATAGTGACCCAAAACTGTCTAAAATCATCTGGTTTAAATGATTTATACCCATACACACCTTAACCTATAAATAATATACTTTGGAGCCATTATAAACAGAATATGAATTTATTTTAAAATAATATTTCTAGCTTTTCCAAAGGTGCCCCTCACCCCTCTTATAAAAGGGAACTCCCCCTTCTCTCTAATTCACACCTTAAAACTTTTTGGATCGGACAAACCCTGCCCAAATATTATCTAAAGAAGAACCCGAAGAAGAGGTAATGTTTTCACCACCCTCTATCAGGTTCCTTTCTTCTTCAACTTCTTATTTCTTTGTTATTTCCATTATAAATGAATAACACCATTATATTATATATAATTTGATTTTATCATAAATATGGTAAAACCATATTCCATATTCTATCCATCCTTTGAATGACATGTCACCATACGTGTGTACATACGGCTTACCGTCTCCACGCCGTGGCGTAATTGTTATTCAAAAACATTATTATTTGGATGGGTATGATATTGATGTTTAATTGAAGTAAATAATAAATATAACATTATAATGATTATTTATATATAATATATCATCCAATTATATATTATTTTAATATCAAAAGAATGATATCATCGCTCATGCCTACGTAAGGACTACCGTCTCCACGAACGCGATGAGATTCATTCCCCATCGTATCCATTTAACTCTAATTCTCATTTGATGATTAAAAATAATGTTTAATGACTTGATATAATTATGGATATTAATATGATACATCCTATGGATAACAAACATGACTTATGTAATAAAACATATTAAAGAAAATGTGTAAGTTAACACCCGAAACGACGATAATACTAGGATATTATTAACAAAGTAAAGTTAAAAGATCATATATGATATCATATTAATGTATATGATTCTTGTATAATTTAATAACAATTATTTCACCATTATACAGGAGATTAAACAACCCTAAACCATGGAATAGTACATGGTAAGGGTTTATTTCACAATCTCTTCATTATCCAAGGTTATTTATACGTAATTATCTATTGGGACCTCTTTATCATCCACATCCATGTTTCTTAAAAATGTATTTCAAATCATTTATACTATTTTATAGACCATGGGTTAAAGTAATTTATACCCTTTTTGAATTTTTATAAGATGTTTATAAAGGAATCTTTCTATTATTTTCCAAAGAAGGTCCCTTTTAACCTTTTTGATAGAATTAAGGTAAAAATGTATTTTTTAACTTATACGGAGGGTGAGGATATTTTCTGCCATTATAAAATCTTTGAAAATTACCTTAAAAGATTATAAGAATATTTTCAAAGTAAATGTTTTATTTTATAATTATGTGACTTTTAAATTATTCTAAAAAGAGAGATATTTCCCTCAAATAGTTTTGATTTCATCTATGTCAACATCCTTTGATGGATTTGAAGCTTATTTTATGTTTATTTATTATGATACAAAACTTCCATAAGGTATTTATGGTTTTGTGATATGTTTTACTGTGGATGTGTTATTTTTATACCATTCATTGTTTATGGAGAAAGTATTGACATTTTTTATGCTAGTTTTAATACGAATGTTTATGTTATGTTTAAACCTGTTCATATGAGGAATGAATTGGACTTATTAAGTGACAGGTGGAGCCCTAAATAGATCCTTGATGCATCAGTAGGTCTCATGAGACAAAATAGTGTCGTTGAACAAGGCCTTGAAAAAATATTATTTGTATTTTTGGCACCATTCCTTGACTATGTGGTTATGATTGTCTGGCCTTATGCATTCCATCATTATGAAAGTGGTTATTGATATTGCATGTGATTATTGGACTAGTAAAATATCCATGTGAATAAGTAAATGGAATTATTCATTTTATCTTTTCCATATTATGATTAAGTTATAGTTTAAAAGGCTTTTGTTTTAGTTATACAGTGCCTTAAATGTTTATGCTTATTTATGAAAGTTTCCGCTATATTTTTATCCTTACTGAGCATTTGAGCTCACCCCTTTCTATGTTTTATTTTTCCCAGGACGTGAAGAAGTATTTTATGAATGAATTTCAGGGATAATATAAGGGGATATGAGTGTGGAGACAAGATGTTGTAGTAGTTTTCACTTTATGATGTAAATGTAAACTTTATAAATTAATCTAGTTATTCCAAGGCTACCAAACTAATCGGTCTTTCGAGACATGATCTTTTGTGATCATGCCAATGTTATGTAATAAGGAACCAACTCTGGGTAACTGGGTTCAGGGTGTTACAGTTGGTATTAGAGGAAGTTCAGTACACACCTTGGAAGCTAGATTTAGGTAAACTCTAATTAAAGCACATAGCCCTATGATAGACTTTGAGGATTAGTATAGAAGAACTACATAGAATTTTGGTATTGTATAGATTTTGTGAGTTTTATGAGAAATACATCCCTATCTAGATATGGGTAGGTAGAGGTGGCTCTGGCACAGATGTACCTAGGGGTAAAACCTGAAAACACCGCTTTGATCTGGACTCGAACGACAACTGGTGCATGACAATGGGCCTTGCTGCACTCTTGGTAACGACACTCCCGGGGGATATGCTTAGGATAATTCACATTTTTTTACAAACCATTATGAAGGGTTTATGAGTATATACTTCCCCAAATATTTTTTTTATGATTATGGATTATATTCATAAAATGTTCAATTTTTGTTAAGTGTTTTACAAGTATGGAATAATGTATTTTGATTCATAAACTGATTGAGTTTATGCCATTGATTAGAAATGGGTACTAGTGGAAGGAAACAAAACCGTATCAATGGATGCACTCCATTTAGGTATTTCTCTCCTGGTAAAGATAATTATAGTGGAGCTAGTGATGCAACTGGTGCTGATTAGCTAATCACCATACAGGGACAACTCACTCAGGTTATGTATAATAACCTTATTCACATGGAGAACCCAGATCCACAGTGTGGAGGATCAATGTTAGATCACTTAATGAGGCAAAAAACAGCAAAATTAAATGGGAGTACAAATCCCTTAGTAGCTGAGAAATAGATAAATTTCTTAGAGAAAATATTCCATACCCTGGGGAGTAGTGAAAGGGAAAAAGTTTTCATGGAAGTTTACCTACTCAGTGGAGATGCTGATAAATGGTGGTAATTGATTAAAAACATGAAGGAAGATGATGATGTATCAAATATGGTATGGAGGGAGTTCAAAGATCTATTTTTAGAAAAATACTTTCCTCACGACCATCGAGCAGATATGGAAAGGCAATTTTCAAGTCTGAGACAAAAGGAGGATGAGAATGTCGCAAAGTATGAGGCTAACATTACAAGG
The DNA here is from genome assembly GCA_963277665.1 of Viscum album. NCBI lineage: Eukaryota > Viridiplantae > Streptophyta > Magnoliopsida > Santalales > Viscaceae > Viscum > Viscum album. Next base: position 747,605,097 of record OY728132.1, on the reverse strand, counting down.
TTAGCAAGGTATGATGAAGATTATATAGGTAACCCAATAATTAAGATTGATCGTTTCTTTGATGGGTCAAAACCATTTCTCCGTCAAGAATTATTTTCACAAACCTTCTCGTTGTACGAAGATATTTTCTCATGTCCTATCAAGATAGAAAAATAATTCTCTAAGTCTTATGACATTAAAAGATAGCAAGAGAAGAATAGATCTATTGATCACTCTGGGAATAGAAATAATGGGAATAAGAGAAAAGTTTAATATCCATCCTCCAGTAAATGTGGGAAGAAACATCCTGGTACTTTCTTGAAAGGAATGGGAGTCTGTTACAAGTGTGGTGAAAAAGGCCACCAAGCTCATGATTACAAGGGGAAGAAATAACTTAAAATGTTCAATGATACAATTGTAGGGAGAGGGGAAATTATGAAAATGAATTTCCTAAACATCAGGGAAACTTACCTCAGAAAAGGCCAATGGATCCAGGGAAAGCATATTCTATCACTAATGCTGAGGTAGAAGCTCTGAAAGACATGGTGGCAGGTAATTTAATGGTTTCCTCATGTTTATCCAATGATTTATTTGATTCTAGATCATCGCATTATTTCATATCTTCCCAGTTTTCTATGAAAATTTGATATTTCCAATTTGAATTAACATGGGGGTTTTCAGTCAAAACTTCAAAGGGAAGTATCATTGCTACAATGTTCTATGAATCATTCCCCATTAGAGTATATAAATGTTCTTTATATGCTGATCACGTCATCATACCCATGATTGAATTAGATATAATCCTTGGCATGGATTGGCTTTCGGACCATGATGCGAATATTTATTGTAAGAAGAAGGAGGTTACGATTTTTGATGATGATGATAAGGAACACCTTATCTTTAGAGAAAAATCGTCACCTCTTAATTCTTATCTAGATCCACCCCTAGAAGCTCAACTTAATTCAATTATCGGTAAGGAAGATAATGAAATAAATGTGTGTGAGGAAAGGAATTTTAAAATTGAGGATGTACCTATTGTGAAAGAATACGTAGATGTGTTTTCAGATTATTTACCTGGACATCCTCCAGAATGAGAAATTGAGTTCTCCATTGATTTAATTCATGGATCAAGGCCTATATCAAATACCTGTATGTAGAATTTCCACTGTGGAATTAGTTGATCTAAAGAAACAACTAGAGGAATTGAATAATAAGTTATTTATTCTCCCTAGTGTTTCTCCATGGGGAGCCCATGTCCTTTTTGTAAAGAAGAAAGTTGGATCTATGAGTTTATGTATCGACTACAGGGAAATCAATTCTATAACAATAAAGAACACGTATCCCCTACATCGTATTGATGATTTATTTGACCAAATACATAGAGCTCAATACTTTTCAAAGATTGACCTTTGATCTGGATACCATCAGTTGTGTGTAAAGAAGGAAGACATTCCGAAGACAGCATTTCAAACCAGGTACGGGCATTATGAGTTTACAGTAATACCATTTGGGCTGACTAATTCACCCTCTGTATTCATGGATATAATGAATAGAGTTTTCAAAGAACATCTCGATGATTTTGTGGTGGGATTTATTGATGATATCTTGGAATACTCCAAAAGCTACGAAGATCATGAAAATAACCTGCGCATTATTCTGAAGACTCTAAGAATACATGAATTATAAGGGATGTTTAGCAAGTGTGAATTCTGGCATCAAGAGATTTCATTTCTTGGCCATATTTTCTCTAAGGATAGAATCTCTGTTGATCCTACTAAGATAAGAGAAATCCAAGAATGGCCAGCACCAACGAGTATAACTGTGGTACGTAGTTTTATTGGTTTATCAGGTTATTATCGATGTTTCATCAAGAATTTTTCCCGATTGGCTAACCCATTAAAGAAACTCACATGAAAAAGGGGTTAAAGTTGTTTTGAAAAAAGAGTATGAAGAATGTTTTGAAGAACTGAAGAGAAGATTAGTCAATGCTCCGATATTCACTCTATCATTAGGGAATGATGGGTTTGTTATTTATAGTGATACATCAAATAAAGGACTGGGTTGTGTCCTAATGCAGAATGATGGAGTTATTACCTATGCATCATGACAACTGAAAATTAATGAGAAAAACTATATTACTCATGATCTTGAGTTAGCTGCGGTAATATTTGCTTTGAAGATTTGGAGACACTATCTCTATGGTGAGAAATGTGAGATTTATACTGATCACAAGAGTTTGAAGTATATTTTCTCACAAAAGAACTCAACATGAGGCAAAGGAGATGGCTATAATTACTCAAGGATTATGATTGTACGATACACTACCACCGGGGGAAGTCAAATAAGGTGTCAGGTGCTTTGAGTAGAAAGGATCATGGTGTTTTGAACAAAATGAGAGTTAAAAAGGATCCTATATACATGGATCTAGTAAAGTTGTATATGGGAATCGCCATGCATGGTGAAACATTAATGATTTTTTAAATGGTTTCCAAACCATCTTTACTAGAAAGGATAAAGACTTTTTAGAAGGGCGATGAAGAGTTTCAAAAGAAGATTAAAGCTATGAATGATAGAAGATTGAGTGACTTTGTGTATGAAGATGGAATTTTTAATTTTGGGAAGAGAATTTGTGTTCCCAATATACCTGATCTAAAAAGAGAATTATTGGATGATGCTCATAGTTCAAATATCTCTATAAACCATGGGAGCACCAAAATGTATAGGGATTTGAAGGAACAATTTTGGTGGGACAACATGAAGAAGGAGATTTCTGATTTTGTGTCCAGATGTATGGTTTGTCAAAAAGTGAAATCTAGAAGGCAACAACCTGTTGGAGTATTAAAACCTATTCCCATACCTGAGTGAAAATGGGATAATATCACGATGGAATTTTTCATGGGACTACCAAAGACTCCTAGAAGGAACGATGCAATATGGGTCATTGTTGATCATCTTACCATGTGAGAACATTTTCTTGCTATAAGTGAGGATCTACCACTTGAACGTCTAGCAAGACTATATATTAATGAAGGTGTGATACTTCATGGAGTACCCCTATCGGTTCTTTTTGATCATGATCCATGTTTTACTTCAAGATTCTGGAAGAGTCTTCAGAAGGCCTTGGATACTGAACTTCGTTTGAGCACTGCCTATCACCCTAAAATAGATGGACAATCAGAATGGACTATTCAAAACATAGAAGACATGTTGAGATCTTTCTCACATGACATTCAGGGTATCTGTGATCAATATTTACCTCTGGTAGAAGTTTCTTATAACAATAGCTTCCATTCAAGTATTCGGATGGAACTATATGAACCGTTGTATAGAAAGAGATGTCGCACACCAACCTTTTGGGATGACATTGGTGAAAGAATACTCGTAGGCCCCGAACTGGTGGAGGAAATGATGGAAAAGGTGAAGGCAATCTAAAACCACATCAAAGCAGCTCAAAGTAGGCAGAAGAGCTATGCCGTTAATCGAAGGAAGGCTTTGGAATTTCAGTTAGGAGATCATGTTTTCATGAAGGTATCTCCATGGAAGGGAGTTATATATTTAAGTAAGAAAGGTAAATTGAGTCCTAGGTACATCGGACCTTTCAAAATTGTAGAATGAATTGGTGCTGTAGATTACCATTTCGCAATGCCACCAAATCTCTCCAAAGTTCATGATGTGTTCCATGTATCATTGTTGAGAAAATACATGCCTGACCCAACACATGTACTCACTTATGGGGAAGCAGAACTGGAACCCAATCTATCTTATTGCGAAGATCCCTTCTGGATTCTTGATACTAGAGAACAAGTGCTGAGAAACCGGACGACTCATGTGGTAAAAGTTTTATGGAGAAACTATAAGATGGAAGACGCAACCTGGGAACCCGAGGATCTTATGATAAAGAATCATCCATGTATTTTAATGCAGTAGTATTCTATAAGTTTCAAGGAGAAAAATATTTGAATGAAGGGAGAATTTAACACCCCAAGCTTCAACGGTATCCTTCTCTTTGAATAATACAGTAGCGTGTGTTGTACGCAACTTCGAGTTCTAACACACACCACAAATCAAACTAGCTGTTAGGAATAGTAATACCCACTATTTGAAATTTTATAAATTTTACATTTCAAAATAGGCTTCATTTTTGGATTTGGAATATCGAAATTAGCTTAGGGTGAATTTTTGGTATTTTTCTAAAAGCATTCAATTTTTGATGAATAGTGAAAAACACTGAGTTATAGTTTAAACCAAATTTTTATTTAAATAATTACTTATTTAATTTAAATTTAATTAAGGTAAAAATATATACATAATTTCTATATAAGTTCAATTTAATTCATTGGAGTTAGTTTAGAATAATTTTATATATATAAAAATTTTATTGAACTTTTCACCGTCTTTTACCCACCTCCAAGGAGAATTTGGAAATTCACATAAAACATAATTTTACCGCTTCTATGAGTGGAATTTCAAAAATATGAGAGACATGGTTAATACCAAGGTGTAAAATTTGGTTCAATAAGATAAATATAATTATTTTCAAATAGTAACTTTTTACTTTTATTTACCACGATTAAAAGTAAATTGGGTAATTAAGGGTACAAATGATATTAATATGAACCTAACACATGTCCTAATTCTATTGGACAAGTGTATCTCGACCAAAAACAACCGTAGGAATAAAATATTATCATTTAGGTCCACTTGTATTAGATTAGGACATTTATTATTATTTAATTCAAAGAAGAGTTAAAAGAGTTAAAATCAATGATTAATTTATAAAACATTTTTAATATAGGTTTATACAAAAGAGAAATTATATTATAAATATTCATGAGAAATATAAAAATATTTAATACATAATGGTATTTTATTTATAATTTTTAGATGTTAAATAATTTAATTTATTTATGACACAATGGTGATGCATTCATTACCTAAAGAATGAAATATTAAAATAATTGATATTATAATTATCAAAATAAATGTAATTTGAGACTTTTTTTGAATTAAACTAATTTTATAGGTTAATATGAAATATTAAGATTGGTTATAATTTTTTTTAGAATTGATAAGGCTGTTATGAAATTATCAAAAACAAAACACCCAATAGTGTCAAAATTGACATAAAAGAGTTTTTAAAACAAATATTATTTTATTAATTGATATTCTATTCCTAAAAATATAAGGTTCAGCCAAAAGACTTATATAATAAAAGGTGTATCATTAATTAACCTCTTGGGGGTCTCTTAAAGGTATATATAATGTTTATTAACTATATAATATAAAAATAAAAAGAGACATGGTAAATGTCAAACTATTTAATTACGAGTTAAATATAAATGATAAGGTTAATATAGTGACCCAAATCTATCAAAAATATATTATTTGAAAGGATTTTGACCCATACCAACCTTAAACTTTAAATAATCTACTTTGGAGACATTAGAAACTGAATATGAATTTATTATAAAATAATATTTCTAGCTTTTTCAAAGGTGCCCCTTACCCCTCATATAAAAGGGAACCCCCCTTCTCTCTAATTCACACCTTAAATGATTTTTGGCTCGGCCAAACCCTGCCCAAATAATCTCTCAACTTCCCTCTATTCAACCTAGAGTCCTTAGTTTGATCATAAATCCAATATAAGGAGCCCTTTTGTTCAAATCAAAAGGAAGAACCCAAAGAAGAGGTAATGTTTTCACCACCCTCTTTCAAGTTCCTTTCTTCTTCAACTTCTTCTTTCTTTGTTATTTCCAGTATAAAACAATATCTCCAGTATCTTCAATATACTGTGATGTTATCATAAATATGGTACAACCATATTCTATAGTCTATCCATCCTTTGAATGACATTTCACCATACGTGTGTACGTACGACTTACCGTCTCCACATTTGGGTGTAATTGTTATTCAAAACATTATTATTTGGATGGGTATGATATTGAAGTGTAATTTAAGTAAATTATAAATATAACATTATAATAATTATTTATATATAATATAACATCTAATTATATATTATTTTAATATCAAAATAATGATATCGTCGCTCGTGCGTACGTATGGACTACCGTCTCCACGAACGCGATGAGATTCATTTCCCATCGTATCCATTCAAGTATAATTATCATTTGAGGATTAAAAATAATTTTTAATGACTTTATGTAATTATAGATATGAATAAGATACAACCTATGGATAAAAAACACAACTTATGTAATAAAACATATTAAAGAAAACGAGTAAGTTAACACCCGAAACGATGATAATACTAAGATATTATTAACAAAGAAATGTTAAAAGATAATATATGATATCATATTAATGTATATGATTCTTGTATAATTTAATAAAAATTAATTTAACATTATAAAGGAGGTTAAACTACCCACATCCAAGGAAATTTACAAGGAAAGGGTGTATTTCACAATCTCTTTATTATCCGAGGTTGTTTATACATAATTATCTACTGGGACCTCTTTATCATCCACATCCATGTTTCTTAAAAATGTATTTCAAATCATTATTACTATTTTATAGACTATGGGTTAAAGTAATTTATACCCTTTTGACTTTTTATAAGAAGTTTATAAAGGATTCTTTCTATCGTTTTCCAAATAAGGTCCTTTTTAACCTTTTCGAAGGAATTAAGGTAAGAATGACCTTTTTAACATATACAGTGGGTGAGGCTATTTTCTGCCATTATAAAATGTTTTAAGCTTCCCTTACAAGATTATAAGAATATTTTCAAATTAAATGTTTTATTTTATAATTATGTGACTTTTAAATGATTTTAAGAAAAGAGATATTTCTCTCAAATAGTTTTGATTTCATCTATGTCAACATCCTTTGATGGATTTTAAGCTCATTTGAAGTTTATTTATTATGATACAAAACATACATATTTTATTGAAGGTTTTGTGATATGTTTGACTATGGGTGTTTTATTTTTATACCATTCAGGGTTTATGGAGAAAGTATTTACATTTCGTATGCTAGGTTTAATAGAAATGTTTATGTTATGTTTAAACCTGTTCATATGAGGATTGCATTGGACTTAATAAGTGACGGGTGGAGCCCGCTATAGCTCCTCGATGCATTGGTAGGTCTAATGAGACAAACTAGTGTCTTGTCACAAGAACTTTACAAAATCTTATTTGTAGTCTTGGCACAAGGCCTTGACTATGTGGTTATGATAGTCTGCAATTATACATTCCATCATTATAAAAGTGGTTATTGATACTGCATGTGATTATTAGACTATTAGAATATCCATGTGAATACATAAATGAGATTATTTCATTTTATCTTTACCATATTATGTGGAAGTTCAAGTTTAAAAGGCTTTTGTTTTAGTTATACATTGCCTTAAATGTTTATGCCTATTTATGAAAGTTTCCACTATATTGTTATCCCCAGTGGGAATTTGAGCTCACCCATGTCTATGTTTTATTTTTCCTAGGATGTGAAGAAGTATTTTATGAATGACCTGCAGGGATAGTATAAGGGGACATGAGGGTGGAGAAAATATATTGTTGTAGTTTTCACTTTATTATGTAAATGTAAACATTATGAATGTATCTAGTTATTCTAAGGCTACTAAACTAATCAGTCATTCGAGACTTGATCTTTTGTGATCATGCCAATGTTATGTAATAATGCACCTACTCTGGGTAACTGAGTTTGGGTTGTTACAAGATTAATATGAGAATCATAATTTAAATAGTGATATAACTAACTACCCCATGGATGTAAAATGGAAAAGTTGTATCCGTATTGATCAATTTAAATTAAAACACATGTATTTTCATATATATATATATCATTGGGTTTACTAAAGTGTACATTGATTTTTGATATTTTATGTTTAGGTTTTCAAAAATATTCCATACTTGGGATGGTTTATACTTTGATATTTATATAAATACTTTTTGGAATGACCTGATTTTTTAAGTAAAATTCCTTTTCTTGTTAAATTATATGATTTATTAAGTAATGAAGTTATAAAAAAACATTAAATTATTTCTTTTGGGAATATTATATCCCATAAAATTTAATAGAATATTAATAATCATAAAAATTTATAACATGGCCATTTAATATATATCTTATTATTAGTTTCTATTTTAAGGGTTATGAATAATCCAATCAATACAAACAATGGAAGTGATGGCTTGAAGTAGTAGATCATACCCTATGAAGCTCATTTATCGAAGATTATAAGGGAGATAAAATATATGGTATTTAACTTGACCATTAAAAATAGGCGATTCAAAAACTAAATAATGATATAAACTGTTTATGAGAGAAGTTCAAGTTCATCGATTTTACAACCCAAACCATATTAACCAAACTACCACAAGAATATTTTACTATCATACACCTTATGCTTATGTAATTTTTTAGTGTATTAAATATCTATGTATCAGGAACATAATGAGATTAATATGTATATTATATATTATATTAAATATTGATTATATTTATTCCCTACTTATTTTACTTTATAAATGATTAAATAATGAGTATAATTTATATTAGACTTCAATATGAAGAAACTCGAATTGTATTTTTGGGTAATAAGAAATATCACTTATGAAATTCAATTTTAAGAATTTAAGAATTTTAGAAATGAATTGTATTTTAATACAATAATATTATTTAATAATATTCATTGATTATTTTTTATAATATAATTTTACGATGTCAAAAATAATTTTTATAAGGGTGAGAAAAATATTTTTGTAAAAAATCATCACTTTTCAATAATTAAGAAGTTTGATTCAAAAATAGTAATTTTGAGATTTAGAGATAAATTAAGATAAAATTAATATTATTTTTGGATTCAACACATCTAAAATATCAAATAGTGAATTTTATAATTTTATGTGATATTCGAATTATTGGGAGAAAAATTAGAAATGATATAAATATATACTATGTATTATTACATAATAATGATCCAAATGTTTGTAATATATTCTATAATATTTATCCATGAAAAAATCATTATTTATACATTAAAATAATTTGTGTTTGTGATTGTTTTAATTATTTTATAATGAAATTATGAATTATACAAAGCATATACTATATATTAAGGTTTTCAAATATATTATTTATAAACCTGACAATCTTACAGATCATTAAGGGTAATATTCTATTGAGTTCGGTTCTCCACCTTAATAAATAATGAGAACAACCCATATTTCGAAGAATACATTATAAAAAATCAGGGGATGTTTTTTTATTACTTTATTCTTTATATTCCAGAAATTAAGTTTAGGAAATAATAAATTACTTCCCTATCATTACGTATATAAACCTACCGAGGCTCTAATTTTCAATGAAAAAAAAATATATATTTTCAAAACTCTTCATTTCCCTCTCTAATTACCTCCCAATGTTCACCAAGATCTCTATAAGCTCCTCTCAAGATTTTGAAAACACCCTCTCATGGATGTTCTCCTTCACCTATTTATTCTAGAACATTTTTTATTTAATACATTTTTTAACAAAATTTATATTGATTGGATACTATTTTAAATATCCCACTTACTATAATTATAATTTCTAAGTGAGTAAATACCCCATTCAACCTCTTTAACCTCTCCCATGAAGCTCTATGTTCCCCCATTATGATGCCAAAATTATCCTATATTTTTCCCTTCCAAACATCTATTAATGAAACAGTTCTGTCTTATGAATTTTAATTCCAAATTTTTCATGTTGGATTATGTTCTTAAATATCCCTTTTACGTCCCTTATTATTACCATGTGATGATAGACCACTTTCACTCTAATTAATCCCTCCAATAAACCATTATGTTCCCTCGTTATTATAGTAAAATTGTCCGATTATTTTCTATGACAAACACTTGTGAAGTGTATAATCAGACCCATTTCTACTAAAGAGTATTCATCTAGTTGTACCTATACATTATTTATTTGGGAATTATATTTATGTAACCCAAAATATATATTCATTTGACTAAATGTGATGAAATATTTTCTTAGGTCACATGATCTATGTGGAACTCTTCCACATGTACATTATATGATTATGATGGGTGAACCCAAATAGTTCTCCAATACATTGGTTATTGTTTTAATATCATGATATTCCATGTAGGGTTTATGTGAGGTTATCATAAGAACATTATTTTATAAATTATTGGTGTTTAACATTGAATTGTTCTTATTATTGCATTTTTAATATTGTTTTAACATTCCAATGTATACTTTATGCAATCATGTTATCTCATGCCTCATTGTTCATGATTATAATTATCCCTTATTATGTTCCATTGTTATTCTTATTCTCCCACATGTATTTATTTACCCTAGTCTATTCTTTTTTTATTCCCCTACTGGGAATTATAGCCCACCCATTTCATATGTATGTCCTCAGGTTATCCTGTATAGTTTTAATAGTTCTAGTATTTTAGAATCATTTTGTGGATGATTTTAATAATGTCTATGTATCCATGTATCAAGTTGATGTGATATGTACCTATACTTTTAAATAAACTAGGATTATTGATCATTTAGTTTATAAGAAGTAATATTTTAGGTAATAAATCATGAATTAATGTGTAATAAAGATATGGTTTGTCAAAGTAGGTATTATAAAAAAGTCTATTTATTTTGGTATTAGGAATAGAAAAATTTAATAAATTCTTTAGGGATAAAAATAAATATATTAAAACATACCTAAAATATTATTAATTATTTGAGTATGTGTTTTCCAAGAAAATACATCCTTTCCTTGATACAATAATTTGTTGTGGCTTTGGAATAGATGTACCTTGGGGTAACAACTTCTAAAACACTGTATTGATCAATACTCAATTGAGAATTGGTGCATGATAATAGGATTTACTAAATACCTTTTTTGAAACTCTGGAGAGATATTCCTTTGTAAATTTTATAGCTCATTAAGAAATTTTTTTAAGGTAATAAAATATTCCTATAAAATTTTATATTAGGAAATAGTTTATGCATAACATAGATTGAAGACTAAAATTCAAGGGATATTGAACATATGTCATTTTGATTTATCCCTTTAAAATTCATAATGTTCTTTTTATGTGTTTAATAAATAAAAAATTTTCATCCCTAATTTTTCCTTTATTCTAGTCAATGTCTGGAAATATGAGTTACCGATTCAACAACCAATGTGGGGGAAATTTTGATGACTACCCAAATGAGATACCCAACTCAATGGGAGTTGGAACCAAGAACATGATGAATATAATTTTTCAAATGGATCATGTTTTGAATCGAAACATGAGTTAGGATGAATTACCAAATCCCCCATAATAAAGATCAAGTTTCAATTGAGGCATTTGTTAGGAAAAGGCCTCCAACATTTAGTTAATATTATTATCCCTATCATGGAGAAAAATGAATCAACTCCATTGAAAAGATCTTCTAAATTCTTAAATTCTATATGTAAGAGGAGGTTGTACTAGAATATTAAAATATGAAGTGATAAACTGAGAAATGGTGGACATTGGTCAATAATATGAAGCTCAAGTAGGATATCATGTTGATGGAGTGGAAGTAATTATAGAAAATGAGTTTTGATAAATATTTTCCTTACACACCCTAAATAAAATGGAGAGGGAATTCAATAGCCACAAAAAATAATGATGATTATATCAGATCGTATGATGAAAACTTCATGACACTTTCATGATACTCCTTCAGATTTTATATTACCCTGAATGTAAATATTACCTGTTCATTTGTGAAATGAATCATTGTCTATGAAAATCCATGGGAATTAGAGACATTGATAGTTATGAGTATATTTTCTGATATTCCATGAAAGTATAAATGAAGATAATTGAATATAAATGGTCTCATAGATATAGGAAGAGTAAATTAGAGTTCAATTATGGTGGTGTGATGAAAAAATCTAATGGTGGAATGAATATCCAAAATCCCATTTTTCAAAAGTGTGGGGAGATGAACCTTGAAAATTACATAAAGGGGATGAATATTTGCTTTTAGTGTATAATGGAGGGGCACCTAGCTAGAGATTAATGATGAGAGAAACTCGCCAATGTGATAGAATAGAGGAATAATCAATTCAACCCTCACACTATTGTTTAATGTTTCAAATAAATGGAATAAGGAGACTAGGTGAACCACTTCCCTAAGCCAAGGGTTGTCGAAGAAAATAAATTCTATCAACCTACTAGGTAGAAAGGGTGAGAATATTCTACCATAACTATAGAGGGGGATAATGAAAATGTAGTGTTGATAGCTATGAAAGTTATTCATTTATTAATATAAAATAAATTCTTTAATTTTGGTTATATACATTCTTTAATATCTACCATGTTTAGATGAACTATTAAAACACCATAGAAATGCATGAAAGTAGATTTATCACTATAAATAGAAAATATGGGAATTATTTCACCCAAAATATTTAAATCCTATCCTTTTAACATATTTAGAATTAAATTCCATGTGATCCTTGTCAAACTCCTTTTAGAGGAATTCAATGATATTTTGGTAATGGATTGGAATTCATTATATAGAGAAAATATAATTTTACAAGATAATAAAATCACCCTCTATATAACACATTTATCTTAGATTATATAAAATCAAAAGGAGGAAGATGAATCTTCTTTGGTTATGACATCAAAATCATGGATATTATTACCCTACATGAAATAGTATCTTATCCAATTGATTGAAGCTAAAGAAATTATAATCGATGAAGACATGACCATTGGGAGGGAATACAAAGATGTGTTTCTCGAAGAATTTATTGGTATTTATCCAAGAATAGAGGCGAAATATTCAATCAATATAACAACTAGATCTTTTCTTATATCCAAGAATTTATAACGAATTATTGTTGATAAACATTAGGAACGAAATAAACAATTAATAGAAAATTTGGATAGATGGTTCATATTCATAAGATCTCCAATTTGGGGTGCACAAGTCCACTTCATCAAGAATAAGTAAGGATCAATGTTGCTATACATATATTATTGTATGATAATCAATATCATAATAAATAAAAAGTATCCACTACCATATATTGATGATTTGTTTTATCAACTATGTGGATCCAAGTATTTTCCTTATATAGATATTCAGTCTGGATATAATCTTTTAAAGGCGGAGAAGGAGAATATTCCCAAGAATGGTTTTCTTTAAGGGTCTGATATTGTGAGTTCATAGTGGATCCATTTGGACTCAGAAATTCTGCTTAAATATTCATATACTTGATGAATAAAGTCATTAGATATTACCTGGATGAATTTTTGGAAGTCATTATAGAATATAATCTTATCTACATAAAAGGCATGGAAGAATTAGGTGAAAATATTAATATTATATTTAGAAACCTAATGAAAGAAAAATATTTATGGAAAGTATAGTAAATATTAGTTTTCTGGAGCTAGTAACTTTCTTAGGGGATTTCATCATAAACTAATATATATCTATGGATCCTTAAAAAATATAGATAAATGAAGTGTATAAAAGACCAACCTCTGTGAGGACAATCTCTATTTTCCTTGGATTATCTGGGTAATATCATCAATTTTTAAGAAACTTATCATGATTTCCATGCCCCAAACCAACATAAATTTAAAAGGGGTTAATTTTTTTCAAGAATAATTAAAGTGAGAAAATTTTTAATTAGATAAAGAAGTGGCTAATCACTACACATGTGATCATATAACCATATATTCAGAAAGGATTTTTGATAAAAAAATGATGCATTTTAAAAAATATTGGGTTTTGTACTCATGAAAAATGAACATGTGATAGGATATTTCTCATGCAAACTAATGATTCATGATAAGAACTACCCAACGTATGATCTAGAATTTTCTATAGTTTTCATTGTGTCTATAATTTTTAGCATTATCTCTGTGGGGATAAGTGTGATATATATACATGGACCATAAAATACTCATGTATATAGTCACACAAAAGTATATTAATATGCACCAATTTATGTGGTTACATCTGATCTGGTATAATGATTGTTCAATAAATTAAAATCCGAAGAATGAAAAAAATGTGGAAAATGCTCTGAGTATAAAGGATCCCACAATTCTATCCCTGATGAGGATTATAAAGGATCAAATATTTATGGTTCTGTAATGGTTGGATATGGGGATAAAAAAGGTTATTCATCAAAATATTCTTAAATAAATTCTGAACAATCTAATTTTGAGAGTATTAATTATGCTTAGAAATATGATTAGTTTCTATAGAAAAAGTAGTGAATATTTTGGAGTTAAACTTTAATGAAATTGTAGGTATAAGGTATATAACCCAAATATATGTCCAATGAAATCTAGAATTGAAGAGGGAGGTTATGTATTATGAACATTTCCCATCCTTCTCTATTTATCCACGAAGAACTAAGGTGTATAAATCCTTGAAGAAGAATTTCTCATGGGGAAACAAGAAGAGATAGATTCTGGAGTTTGTATCTCAATGATTGGTATTCAATAAAGACAAGTTGGAATAAAAAAAAATATAAATATATGATTCAACAATTTCCCATAATTGTATGGAAATAGAAAAATATAACCATAGATTTCATCATTGAACTTCCCAAGACTCCTAAAATAAATAATGCCAATTTGGTGGTAGTTGATCACCTTATTAACTCATCAAATTTCATTTCCTTCAAGATTTATTTCACTCTTGAAAAACTCACCAAGATATACATAATATAATTGATCAGACAATATGGAATTCCACTTTCTAGTATATATGATCGAGATATGATGTTTACCTTGAGATTTTGGGAAAGCCTTCAATAAGTGTTTAGTATAGAACTGAGCTTCAACACTTCTTACCACCCTCCAATGGATGTTCAGTCCAGAAGAACCATTCATAATCATGAATTTATGTTGAGAACTTGTTCAATGGATTTCCATGGATTTTTTTGTCAACACCTTCCCATAATAGATTTCCAATATAACAAAAATTTCCATTCAAACATTCAAATGGAATTTTATGAGTCTTTACATGGGAAGATGTGTTGGAATAAAACATGTTGACATGTTTATAGATAGTGAAAATTTATTATACCTAATATTATACAACAGATTTCATAAAAGTTTAAAACTATTTAGCATGACATGAAATCTACACAAAGTGGAAAGCGAAGCTCTGGAGAAAATTTCCCATGAGACCTAGAGTTTGAGTTCATTGATAATGTGCATCTGTATATTTATCCTAGGAATAATGAATGGAGTTTGGGAAGAAGGTAAAACTTAGTCTATGATACATTGACCCCTTTGAGATCCTTGATATAATCTGAGTGTTATCCTATCAACAAACAGTCCCACATAACCAATCAACCACTAATCCCACGTAACCTATCTCAAGTACAAGTTGTGTTCCATGTATCCCTCTTAATAATATACATAATTGACCCCTAACCTATATTAAATCCATTGGTTGTACAATTGGATAATTATCATTCTTACAAGTAACATCCAGTGATGATATTTGATCATAGAGACATCATTCTACAAAATTAGACAACACTCATGGTCAAAGTATTGTGGTGGAATAACAAGCTTAAAGAAGAAACTTGGGAACAAGAATAAGTGATAAAACTAAATTAACCTCATTTTTTAGTGTATGAAATGAAAAATTTTGAATGTGAAATTTATAAATGGGGGAACAATGTAACAACTTGAACATTTATAAATAAAATTTACTTTGTGGTTAAATTTAATGCCTAATTAAGTAATGAAGTTATTGAAAAAACATTCAATTATATAGTTTTTTGGATGATTATATCCAATCGGTTTTAATATAAAATTAACCGTCACAAATTTTTTAATATATTACTTGAATATTGATCTTATGATAAGTATATATTAAATATTATAAAAAATCCTATTTACTCAGACAAAGGAAGTGATGACTTTGAACAATTGATCATACCTGATAAATCCCATTTATCGGAGCATCCAAGGGAGATAACATCTTTAGTAATTTCCCTTGACCAATAACAAGTGGATATTCAACTACTAAATAATTACATAAATCATGTATAGGATAATTTTATGCTCATCGAGATCACTTCCCATACCATGTGCTGAATGACACCAAGAAACTCACATCATCAAACTCCTTACCCTTAGGGAATTCATTGGTGTAATTAAGTGAAATGTATATCAACCCAAATAGAATGAATATGTATATTTTATTTTCAATTAAATGATGATTATAATTATTCCTCATAGATTTTCTTCTATAAATGATTAAATGACGAGTTTTATAAAAATAGATTCCAATATAAAAAACTCATGTTGAATTTTAGGGTAACAAAAATTTTAAATTAAGAAATTACTTTTTAATAAATAATTAATAAAATAGATTATATATTTTATAAAATATTATTATTAAATATTATTTATTATGTATATATGATAATGTTATTTTATATTGTGAAAACTAATTTTTCTATTGGTCAGAAAACTATTATTGTCAAAAATATTATTTTTCAATAAATAGGGATTTTGAATAAAAACAAAAAATATAATATTTAGATATCTATTTAGGTAAAATAAATATATATTTTGGATTTAGTATATCAAAATTATCAAACAGTGAATTTTCAATAGTTTTCTGTGATAGTCTAATTTTTGAGTAAAAAAATAAAAACCTTATAAATATAGGGTATATATTACAACCTCATAATGACCAAGAAGTTATGAAATATATTAAATAAAAGGTATATATAAAAATATATTTATCCTTCTATATAATTTTTTATGTTATTTAAATTATTTTATAAATCCATTACGAATCCTCCAAAACCTCCACATTATATTACGTTTTTAAAATCAATTCTTTATGAACATAACTCATATCCACATCACCAATGGTAATATTTTATTGAGTTATTTTATTGGCCTTATAAAATAATTAAAACAAATCCAATTTAGATGAAATAATAGGAAAAGACTATGGGATTGTTTGTGGTATTGATTGCATAATTGTTTAGAGTCCAAAACCAATGTTTAGGAAGTAATAAAGAACTTCATCTCTTTTCCTATATAAAACCACCCAAGATATCATTTATATTCTCTCAAAATCCTTGTAGAAAATCATTTCTCTTACCTTACCTATCTATATTCCTCTTATGGATTCCCCAAGATCTCAAGAAAGTCATCCCATGATTTTGGAAATACCCTTTCAAGGTAAGGTATCCTCTTCTTCTCCACTTTATTCGTGGACCTTATTTATCTAATTACTTGTGTATTAAAATTAATATTTATAGGATATTATTTTACAAATCCCTATTAATTAATGTATGATTTAAAAGTGATTATAGAAACCTTTCATTCTCATTAATCATTCCCATGAACCGTTAGGTTCCCCATTATGTTGTCAAAATTATCTTGTGTATTTTCCACGACAAACTTTTATTCAATCACCCTTTTTAATTTAGTCATTTAAATTCCAAATTTATCATGTTATATTATGTTCATATATATCCCACTTACTTACCTTATTATTAAAAAGTGATGATAGACCTAATTTTCTCCCATTAATCCCTCTCATAAACCATAATGTTCCCTTGTTATGATCCTGAAATGGTCGAATGATTTTCCATGCCAAACATTTGTGAAGTGTATACCCAAATCCGTTTCTAAAAATGGGTATTCACCTAGTTGTACCTATACTTAATTTATTGGGGACTTCCAGGAATATAATCCACAATCCTTTATCTGTTTATCAAATGGGATGAAATGTGATCCTATGTTATTTGATATATGTTGAACATTTAATAATGTAAATGATATGATTATGATGGGTATACCCAGTTAGAACTAAAATGTATTTGGATAATTTTTTAATTTCCCAAGATTCCACGTAAGGTGAACATGTTGTTATCCAAAGAACATTATGTTAGTATTTCTGGGTTGTTAATCTTGATTTATTCTTATGATGTCATGTTTAATGTTGTTTCCACATTCCCATATTTCCTTTATGTTATAATTTTATATCATTCTTCCTTATTCATGATTATGATTATCATCTCTTATGTTACATTATTATGCTTCATGGATAACAAGTATTTATTTACCATATTCTATTATTTTCCCCTTAATTAAATTTATAAATAACTCCTTTAACATGCATGTCCCCATGTAATCCCATGATGTTTTAATATATATGGAATTTTATAAGCATGTTAAAGTAGTTTTTAATAATACTGATGTATCCATGTATCATGTTGATATGATGTGTACCAAATATTCCAAGGAAACTAGGAATCTTGATCTTATGGGTTTAATAAGTGTTATGTTATGTAATAAATCATAAATTAATGTTTAATAAATATATGGTTCTTCATACTTTTGAAATTTTATCTTAACAAAAATTGATTTGGTGTGATATTAATCAAGTAGAGAGATTTTATTATTGATGATATGATGTGTCTAACTATATGATAGGAGTATAACTTCATGTACCTATAGTGAGTTATGACCATGTTCACATTTATTTCAATATAATTATAGTTTTTGTAATTATATAATAATTTTTAGAATAATAATTTTGAAGGAAATTGATATGCTATATGGGACTGACATTGTCCATCTATTATACACAATTTCTTGTGGGGCCAATGTTGAATTTGTTGATATTGATATGTCAATATGTGTTAAGATAGTTTTGATGAAGTTCTGATTCCAACATAATTTTTGTGGATTCATGAAATGGAATTAGATGCCATTCTTCGACAGTTCATCATGTTTTACTCTAATGATTATGGAAGTTATTATTAATTTTTAAAGACATGGGGAAAATAACTAATACACAATGAATACAACAAATTAATACCATGATAATATTTATTTTCATGGTTAACTAATGTATCCATGAAAATAAGTGATGATTATTACATGAGGAAGTTAAGGATTTATTGAGAATTAGGGAATGAAATTTTATTTGACATACATTCATATTATTTTTTATACTTATATTTTTTATAGGTAATTTTTGTGGGATTATATTAAAATATTATTCCAACATAAGGGCCTATAAATTCCAGCTAACATGTGGGGCCCGGAGGTCAACAACTCTTAAGGTAACCATCTTGGGAAAGATTGCATGTGGTAGTGTAGGGTGGCCCATGTGCAAGGACCACATATAATGTAATGGATTTGCATCATAGCCACCATGTGGGGTGGTATAACTGTTGGGAGAGTTGGCATGATGTAGTAATGGGGGTTTGGTATTTCGAAGGGATGTTGGAACACTGAGATTAATAAGGTTGAAAAAATCATGGGAAATTTTTCTATGTGGGACAGTGGAAAATTATCATCATTCATATATTATTTAAACATATAAAAATTTAGACAACCATACGATATATATGATCTGAGTCGTTTAATCAATATGGGATAATTATCTTCCTTCAGCCTTGTTAGATGGATCTACGTAGCATTGGTTATCCAAAATTCATGAGCTATTGAGGTCATTCTTATATTCACTAGACCAAACAAAAGTCCATGAATTAATTAAATATTGTTACATTGAAATCTAATTATCTTGATGAGATCCATGCACACATGATGTTCAATATTCATGATCTCTCAAACATAAATAGTGGTCTACTGAACCGTGAAAATCTCCTGATAAATTCGAATGTTTTGATGAAGTAAACTCCATGTTTAAATCAAATGAATGATAAAAAATACATTTAGTTACACTTTAATGGATCAAATTAAGGGGGTTTAATGTGACATTACAACTTTTGGGTGATTATAACATGAGGTCGTGGGATATTCATTTACACATGGAGAAATAGAGAATTTGGTGAGAAAAATTTTATGAGGTATGATGATGAACTAGAATCCCAAGTATTTGAGCCTTTAAATGATAATATAATATTCATGATGTCACATGGAGAAGAAGTGAAACCCATTAACGTTGATTATTGAATATAATTGGAAATATATTTTAATAATAGAGGGTTTTGTGGTTGTTTACTAATTTCACATGAGAGGATCAAGCTAATACCTAATTCTCCTAGGTATTTGAGTATGAGATGCATGGAAATGCATGTATAGTTTCATCATAATCTATTTAAATACTATTAAAGACCAAAAAATAAAAGACGAGTGTTTAAATCCATATAAGAATATACTCAGACCTCTCAGATAGATTTTGTGAAAAAATAAATTCTAAATTTCATTTATAATGCATCCATGCAATTTGACCCATGGGTGAACACTTACCCTTATAAAGAATATGTAGAAAAATAACTTAATGGGTATTTGAAATGTTGAAGAAAATACCCACAACACATTTGAGTATTTTATATCTTTATGCATGAATAGGGTGTTCCACAACTTATTCAAAGTCACATGAGAAGAAGAAGATACCCCCTCATGGATAATTTTAGATACACTGAATGAAGAATGAACACTAGTGGGTATTCATTTCAATGATAAATACAATACCAAAGTTTATAGGGTGTTTAAAATGAAGAAAATTAATACCCATGATTCAATGGGGTATTTCAAATGAATGAAATTAATACCCACAACTAATTATGTACTCAAACATGAGAGATATCATAAATAATAATTATAATGTATTATTAATTGGATGAGGAAATTAAATTTGGTTATTTAATTTACACATTTACTTAAATATTTAAATTAGAGAGTTTAAATCAAGAATACTAATTGAGGATTTCATGCACCATATTTTTGTGTATAAATATGTTCATGCTAGTGATAAAGAAATACACCAAAATTGAAAGATCATTTTGAGACAACTTGAACAAATTTTTCAAGAAGAATTTTTAGAGTATGACAAAGAAAGATAATTCTTGAAGTAGGTGATTTCATGTTACCGAACATTTGAAGAAAGAGAATCTAGATTGTAATAAATCTGAAAAGAGTCTCAAGACCATCAATACTAATGTTATTGAGGGTGTACATGATTAAGAAAGAATCTATAGGGTCATAGAGGAATAATATATATGAACCTGTAGTGGATCAAGGTCTTAAAAAATGTGAAGCATTTTGGCTTTTTCCAGGAGTAGTTTAAGTCTTTTGGTTGGAGCTAAGAACTATTGGAGTCTCTCAATTGGAGCAATAACTATATGTATATTTGGTGGATCCAAAATAAAATAATGTATAATAGTTAGATAGAGATAAAATGTATTTCATTTGGGTCCAATATAAAATTCGTTCACATACAAAGATAGTGAATAAAATCCATGTTGTGGTGTCTAAACAACAAGGAAAGTTGCAGGACTTTTGTTGCTGAACATTGTAAATACCGTCTGCCTCCCTCTCTTATTTTCTGTGCACACAAAGTTATATTGAGATACAATTATAGAGTTGATCAAGAACCCTAAAAATTTTAAGAGTTTGAATTCAATGTAGAAAAAAATGAAAAATGAGTGTACCAATGATCCACCACCTCTCTCAATGGAACCTAATTTGGCATGGGTCTATACAAGTGGTAACAGAGGGTATTTCACCTCTAAAGATCCATTATATTCTTTATAAAGTGTATATTTTTATGAATTAGTAAGATAAATAAAATGGATATTTCTTCAAGGACTCATAATAATAGAAAGAATAGGCAGGTTAAGAAATTAGGGAACAATCTTAATGAAAATGGATGTAAACATCCAATTAAAGCTAATACTAAATGAAAAAATGTAATCATTATTTATATTATGACTCTACTGATGAATTATTCACAAGATGTGATGATGATTTATAACTTTGTGATCATATTTCTAAATATAAATAAAATCTCATGAAACTTAACAAAATGTTGTCAATTTTATTGTTGGATGATTCAAATATCTTCAAAATGAAAAATTATAGTTTGAATAAAAATCTCACTATGATTATATGAATGTAAAATATGTTCAATTTGAAGATAAAGGTAACACGATAAAGGATCTTGAAAATTATATAAAAGAGTTAAGAAAAAGTTATTGATAAAGAAATAAAGAAACTGAAGGAGGGTTGGGAAGAAAATAAATGATAAGTTGAGAATGAGAAGAACTCTCCTAACATGAAGTGTTTAAAGTTGGAGGTGAAATAAAAAATAAAAAATCACAATAAGCTAAAACATCCTACATTCTGGATAAATAAATATTTCTAGTCAAGTGTTCTTTAAAGATCATGACATCAATAATATATTGATAACATTATCTAATCATATATAAATATAATCTGAGGTGAAGGTATCCCATTATCTATAAACTATTTTGATTATTAATGTTGTTTCTTATTTTGGTACAAGTTTTAAACAAAAGTCTTTGAAAGTATGGATTGTGAAAAATTATCCCACCACAACAATTAATTATGAGACAATATGTGTGAAGAACTGTTACCCAAGAAGTGTCCTAAAGGGTGTTAGTTACACTCAAATATTTAAATGGTTCGAATTAAATAAAACCTAACATATTATAATATAAATTAAGATAATAATGTTTATATAATATTTTTGTTGGATGTTTGGGAATAATCCATTGGAATGTCGTAATAATATGTTAATTCATAAAAATAACACGAGGCATGTTTTTTGGTGGAGAAAAGTTGAAATAAATCCACATGAAAATTAATGTAACATGACATCATTGGTATTTTAACAAACTAAAAATATTGTTAAAAGAACTTCTATCAAGAAGAACAATGATAATTTGAATAATATTGGAAAAAATTAATAGCTTATATTTAGATGATGTACTCATCTTGAATATTTCAAATGATGAACAAAAAGGTTCCTCCTTATTCTCACTCATTTTATGTGTTTCATGATAACATGCATAGAATTTAAGAAGATTTTTGAGGCTTCCACTCTTAGAAAACATAAAGAGATATGTCTTTAGGTAGTATACTAACTTCCATTAAATAGAAATCTGAATCCCTTAAGTGGGAGAAATATTAAAAAGAATTTAAAAACCATGGGATAAATTAAAATTTGAAGATGAATATTTTTCATTTTATTCAAAAATATAATAAATTCCAATCACAATAAGAAAATTGAGAAATTATGTGCATGATTTCACGTGGATGGTAATTTATGGTAATATTAAAAAATCTTTGTTTTATCTAAAGTGTTTTATACTTTGGGTTATCTAATATAGACTTAGATTTATTATCTAATGTCCCTTTTCTAAGAAAACCAAGTGATATCATCATTCTATTTGAAGTGATCGTGAAATTTTAATATAAGTGAGAAGATCAGATTTTTGAGAAACAAATATGAGATGAGTAGTCCCCCCACTTATCCTTTTCATTTTATTATTAAATACACATAATTTTTTGAGAGTACATATTGAAATTTTAATGTGTTTAGATATATTAACAAAAAAATAAAAAGGGGGAGATTATTTTTTCTAGTGTAACATTTTTTGTTATTGATATTCCAATATGTTTTTGGTGATTTTTGATGAAGTGGTGATGCCTAGAGAGTTATTATAGATTCATAAAATGGAATTAGATTTCATGTTTGTAAAATTCTCCATGTATAACTCCGATGATTTTCAAATCTATTATTAATCATCAAAGTCATGTGAAAAATAATAAATGCACAATGCATACAATAAGTGGAGACCATGAAAATATTTATTTATAAATGGAATCGAAGTCTCCATGCCCAAAGAGAATATTATTTCATGAGGAAGTGAATGATATATTGATTAAGTTAAATTATAATTTTATTTGTCATTTATTAGTATTATTTTATATAGTTATCATTTTTATAGGTATGTTTTGAGGGCATACATTAAAAAATTATTCCACCCTATTTACCTTCCAAGCCTAGCTCACCCTTGGGCTCTTATTGGACCTGAAGGTCAACCACACCCTAGGGAACCACCTCAAGAAAGATCATGGGTAGAAGTGAATGCAGATACAATGTATATAGCCCAAATATAGTGAAAACAAGTAGCTATGGATCCCCCTTGTGGGGTGGTATAGTAGCTGGAAGAGATGGAACAAGCCAGTAGTGGGGGTTTGGGATTTCTAAATGATTATGGAATATGGATAATAATATGTTAGAGTGAATGTTGGTAGACTTGTATATATGGGATAGTGGGAGAATTTAATAGTTCATACATCATTTAAAAATATGAAAATTTCCACCACTGCATAATATGTCTGACCTGAGCCATCTGATTGAGCTAAGGTTTTAATCTTCCTCCCGTCTAATTTGGGGGATCTGAACAGAGAGGGTTATCAACAATTTATGTGCTACATAGGTCATTCTTGCATTCATCAAACAAAAAATATAGCCTAGAAATGATTAAATAATGCCACATTTAACTCCATAGATCTATGAAATCTCTACACACATTATTTTCAATATTGGTGCACTCTCAGGCATAAATAAAAGGTGCCTGAATTGTAGATATTTTATGATGAGGAAAAATTCCTAGATGATGTAAATAAAACATTTAAAGTATAGGTATGATAAACAATTGATGTAGTTACAATATCATGAATTTAATGAGTAATATTGAATGAGAAAACTAGGATTTGGGGTGATTATAACATGAAGAGACATGATATTCATTTATATCTGAATAAATAGAGTGAGGTGGGACACATTTTATATTTGATGGGGGGGGGAACCAGAAGCCGGAGACTTCATGCCATAAAATGATCCAAATATGTTCTTTATTCCACATGGAGAAGAAGAGAAACCTAATAACTTTGGTTATTCAAAATAAATTTAAATCTATTTTAATAATGAAGGGGCTCATAAATTTTTCATTGCACATATGAGAAGATCAAGCTAATACCGGATTTTCTCAGGTATTTGAGTATGAGATGCATGCACATCCATGTAATGTGTCTTCGTAATCCACATAAAGAATAATTAATACTTGAGGATAATAATAAGGTCTTTAAATGAATAATATGATATACCAAGACCTCTCAGGTAGACGTAGTGCATAAATACAACATAAATTTCATGCATAATGCAAGAAATCTATTTGATATGTGCATAAACACTTACCCATGTGAATAAAAATAATATATATACCTGAATTGGTATTTGATATGTAGTCAAAAATACCAAATGAATATTTGGGTATTTTATATATTTATGAATGAAGAGGGTGTTCCTCTTATTAATCAAATCATCATGAGAAGAAAAAGATACCACCTCTCAGGTAATTTGTGATGCATAGAGTGAAAAATGAATATTATTGTGTATTGATATTAATGAGAAAGGAAATAATTATGTTAATAGGGTATTCAAAAGGAAGAAAATAATACCCATGATTTAATTAGGTATTTAAAATGATATAAATTAATACCCACAAATAATGGGGTATTCAAACATGAGAAATACAATTCCTAAGAATTATCAGATATGATAATTTGAATGAGGAAATTAAATTTTTTATTTAAATAATGTATTTAATTTAGGATTTAAATCATTGAATATAAATAATTGAAATTAATTGATATTTCTATGCACCAAATATTTATGTATAAATATTTCCATTAAATGGATGATAATATAAAAAAAATTTATAGATAATTTTGAGACACCTTGCATCCATTATGTAAGATGAATTATAGGAGTGATCCAAGGATGGGTAGTTCTTTAAGAATGTGATTTCATGTTCCCAATAATTTGAATATGGAGAATCTAAATTGAACCTAATATGGATGGAGTCTTGACACCATCATTGCTGAAATTCCAAATGGTGTACATAAGCATGTTAAATACTATAACATCATGTAGGATGATTAATGATCAAACCATAGTGGATCAAAGCCTTCAATAATGGTGAAGCCTTTCAGTTCTTTCTAAGATTAGTTTAAGTCTAATGGTTGGAACCTTGAGTAGATGTAGTCTCATAGTTAGAGCCAAAAAAGAATGTATTTTGGTTGGATATAAATGATAACAGAGTCTCTCGGTTGGATATGGAGTGGAACTTTTTCTTTTGTAGATGAATTATATTGTATTATCATTTTTAGGCAGTGAAGAAAATTCATGTTGGGTTATCTAACCAATATTTACAGGATGATTCTTGTCATTATTGAACATTGTAAAAATATTCATTCTGGCCTCCCTTATTTTATTTCCGGACATTAAGTGAGATTGATAGATAATAATATAGTGGTTGAATGTCCTTAAAAAGAACAAGATGTTGAATTAAATGTAAAAAATTAATTTTGAGAATGTGATTGTAGCACTGATTCACCCCCTCTTAGTGGATCCTAAACTATCATTGGGATCCACAATCTCAATTTAAAAAAGTAACATTTCTAAAAAATATTTGGTGGATTAGACAAAACTAATCCCCTTTTTAATTTTATTAGCTATGATTTTTTCTCAATTTTTTTTAGTCTATAATTATGAATGAGATTTATTATTGTTTTGAACATCATAATGGTTCATTGGGGTTACACAAAAGGTAATGTTAATTGTATTTGTTTGGAATATTTTATAGTCCTTTTATTAAAATGTTAATGTTTATAACAATCACAAATATTATTTTTATTTCACACACATCAAATATTTAAATAAATAATATTTATTTATTTAGATAATTAATATGATGTCATAATAAAAATATTGAGATATTTATTTTATTAATACCAAAACATTATTAAATATCAAATCACATAATGGGATTTGGGTATGAGCTTGATGTAAAGGGATTCTAAGTCGCATTAATTGGGAGATACTCAATGTCAGACCTAAATAGTCTATTTAAGGAAATACTTTGTTAATGTTAAGTCATTTTTAATCTCATTAATTCACCTCCCAATGTGTTTTAGCACATTATACACTTTTAGAATCTATTTAATGCACTAAATAAAGTATTTAGTCTATTTATTACACAAAATGAGGTTTTTATTGATATTATCTTCCACAGTGAGTTTTAAAATACCCAATTTCTATAAATAAAATGTAATATCGTTGTTGTTATCATTATATTATAATAAATAAAAGTTGGTTCTTTAAGTTATTTAGTTTTAACATATGAGATATTCCATTATTTTTCATTATCCAAGATAGGTAATTTTTTTACATTTGTGAAGTGGTGTCCTTGGGTTTCCATATACATTCTTCAATACTTTTTTCTTTGGACTGACTATAATCAGTTGGATAGTAAAAGGATCCCACAGAGGCATTAGTGATTAAGATTATTAGTGGATACTTAAAGATATTTATAATCCATAAACAAAACTTGATATAAATATTCCAAAACATATTAAAAGATATTTTTATTTAATTGGTGTATTTTTTTCTTTTTTATTTATTCTTTATGATCTTAGGGTTTTGTATTAATAGCTGCACTATGTTCTGAGTGTTGATATCATTACTAGAACCCTTTTTAATAACTATTTATGCAATAGTATAACATTTTACTCACAAAATATTTTTTAGATTTAGATGATGATTTAGATATTTAATGATAGGTATAGATCTTGAATTCTATATTTAGATGGATTGTAGGATTCATATTTAACTCTAGTTGAGATTACATATAATATTAATTATTACTCATCTATAGGGATGTCACAATTTGATTAATTAAGGTGAAAAAATAATTATATAAATAAATATTAAATCATTTTTGATGAATGTTAAATAATTAAAATAATAATTTGTTCCCAAGAACCATAAGGGTTTTTTGTCTTTTGAGACTAGATAAACAATCTTTTAATTTCCTGAATGATCTCCAATATATCCTATAATTTTAATCTCAATAAGTATACTTCTTTAGTAGACCCTATATAAAACTTATCTTTATAACCATGGTAAAGGAAACATTTGAAATTATGATATTTTGTTCTCAGTATGGGTAAATATATAGTATATCAATCAATGATCATAAATGATAATATTATAAGCATAATTGTATGATACCATGACCATAAGATACAAAATTTATACACAATTAGTAAAATATCATAAATCATGAATCAAAAAATCATTATTTTTCATAAAAAAAGAGAAGGTATATGAGTGATAAATCATGAATAATAAATCATGAGGCATGATAAAAAATCACAAGTATAAGAAATACATTTTTGGCATACATATAGGGAACACAAATCATTTCCTTTGTCAAGGCTTACTAAAAAGACTATCCTAGTGGGATAGGGTCAATACAAATTCCAATAATTTCCATATTCAATCTTCACTACTAGTATTATCATAGTGGATATATTCCATTAATAATCTAGAATAAATCCATATTATAGTCCATATTATCTCCTAAGATACCCATATTTACCCAATATATTGGAAGGATATATAATTCTAGGCCCAATTATCACATAACGAAAATTATAAACTTGTTCACCAAATGATCATTATGAAATCATTATACCATCACAACATTAAATATGGAAAATAAATCGGGTTTTTAAAAATCAAATCATCACATATTAATAATCCATCCAAATAAATTAATTGGATAGTATCATAAGAGAATTCATTATCTCATCAAATCATAATTAACATGTGGGAAAGAAATTGGTTTCATGTAATCATCATAATATCATTACAATCAAAAGTCATCCAAAAAAATTTATGGAGTCATAAGATCATATCCCCATTAAATCATAAAAAACAAAAAATGATGTTGACATAAATGAAAAATTACTTTAAAATAACATTCTAATATTTCAAAAAAATATATAAAATACCATTTGATTTTTTATAATTAAAAACAAAATATTATAAGAATAATAAAAATTTTATTTTCATTTAAAATAACCATTGAAAATTGTAGAATAATCTTTAATGAAAGTAATAGTCATGACATCATAAAAATTTCTCTGTGCGATTAATGTTAAAATCAAAGATTCCCTTAACACTTTTTATAATAAGTATTAAATATATATTTTTGGAAGATTAGTAAATAATATTTTAAAAAAATTGAAAATAAGATAAAATATGTCTAATAATTATGTTAAACATTCATTATATTTTATAAAATAACATTACGGAAAATAATTTAACGAACACAATCATAGAAGAAAAGTCCATTGACCAAATAAGAAATATGGTCAGTTTTTTGAAAAACAATTATTTTCAATTTTAAATACCAAATAGTGTAAAATGATATTATTATTGGAAAACTATAGAAATAATAACTAGAGAATAATATATATTGGAATTAAAGGAAAAATTTCATAAAATTTAAAACAATGGAAATTTAACATAGTAAATCTCAAAAATAAATTAGAGTTTAAGATAAACCCTTAACAAAAGTATCATATTTCATTATATGTTTCGAAAATATGAATTATGAAATTAGTATTATATTTAATTATTATATATAATTTTACAACCATTAATTTAATTAGGTGAAGAAAAATTAATTACACCACTATCAAGAGATGGTAGTCTGTATATATGCACGAGTGATGTTTCCACCTTTTGATTAATGGAACTAAAGAATTTTAAATTTTAAATCAGCGTTACATAATCATTAGTATAAAATAAATATAAAATATATTCATGAATTCATTTTTTTATAATAAATAACAGTTTTAAATGAAAAATGAAGCATATCACTTTATGGAGGTGGTAGTTTACTCATACACATGAGTGACATTATCATTTTCCGATGGATGTGAATGTAATAAAGAAGATATGACATTATAATTATAGAACTAAATTTATGTTATAAATATAATATATAAATATTGAATCCATAATAATAACTAACCATGAAATATGTATATGGAATGTTTATTATATAACTACTTGGCGGTGGTAGTCTACACATATGCAACTGGGATACTTTGTTTTCTATTTTGATGGAAGGAAGGTATAAAATGATTATTCTATATTAATAATAACATCAAAGTATATTTATGAGATTGGATTAATGATTTTATGATGGATAATAAAAATATATAGGTTGTAGAATAAGAAATAAAATTTGTAAGAGTTTGGTAAGATGATTACCTTTTCATCGAGAGACCTTATTTGGCTAATACCTTCAGCCTTCTTAGGGTGGACTTATGTAAATAATGGGAGATAAAAAATAATTTTATGAATATAGGATGATTTTTGGTTAGATTTGGGCTGACATTGAGTGCTTAGAGTTTGTGAATAATGGTGGATAAGAGGTTCCCTTTTATTATTGAGGGGAGAGACACACATGGAATTTTGAAAATGATATAAATAATATAAATATAAATTCTTGTTAAAGTGTCTTAAAACGGATAATACATCAATTTATGGATAATATAACTTCAAAATATTTTATCAAATAATATTTATACAAGTTTAAGTTAAATTTGTACCCTTATTTCTATGTTTAATCCCCCGATAAACTCGTTTTATCCCTAACTAAGGAAACATAATTTTATTGTTTTTACTATTAATTTTGACGAAATAAGAAGATTACACTGTTAAATTATATTAATTATGATGATTAAAAATATGAATTTTTTTTTAAAAGATTCCATTTCAATATTTCACCTAAAATAATTTTAAAATAAATGTGTAAAATTTAATGGAAATCATTTTTTTGAAAAATATTTTTTTACGAATATAACTACATTTACATTATTTTCTTGTCAAGTAAAATAATTAGATGGATTTTAAAATATATTTGTTTAATATATATTCTATAAATTTAATTAAAATATATAGTGAATAGTTATTTATTTAATTTATTAATATAAAAACTTATTACACATATCAAAAAAATATTTCTCTTAAAAATAACAAATTTTATCTTCAAATGATTTTACATTAATTTCATAAAAATTGATAACCAATTAATTATTTTTAGATATTATTAAAAATAAAATAGATAAATACAATAAGATAACTATTAAAAGAAGATAAATTGACTATTTAATAAAACATATTTTTTAAAAAATTATTATAAAAAATATTTTAAAATAGTTTATAAGGATTAATTGTATTTCCCTTGCGAATTATTATTTTATTTGATAATTTTATTTCATTTAAATAAAATATACGGTGATTCATTTCAAAACGTATGAACATTATTTGTATAAGTATAATTTTGTGTATAATTCAAGATATCTATAACATTATATTTATTAAATAGAATTATATTATAAAATAATATGGTGTTAAATTATACCACCCTATAAAAATTTTCCCCTTTAAATTCTACCACACTGATAAAAATATTTTAGGATACTTCTACCCCTTAACATCCTTAGGATCCCATATAACTTCCCTAAATTTATGCATTCACAAGAAAAAAATGAGAGGTTGAGTGTTCTTGTTACAAAACACATTCTATATTTGATATAGAATCTTTACTGATTGTTCATTATAAAAGAAGTCTTTCTCTAGTGGTATGATCTCAAATTTTAATACATGTGAATAATCATGTTTTTTAATTCCATAGGTCATATATATGGGACACATCCTAATCTTGAGAGATATTTAGTGCAAAAACCAACGGTTAAGAAACCAACCCGATAATAGAAAGTCTTAAAAGAGATTGATATATATATTTCTCAACATTTCTTTATTTCTAAATCACAAAACCTTATTTAAAGAGTATATTCATAAATTTTTTTTTATCACAAACAAAAATCACTATATTTCACCAATAATTTTTACGAAAACTTTTTTTTCAACTCTGAGAAACCCTGATGAGCTGCAATATAACCCAATATTTATCTATTATTTTCAAAGTTGTATCAGGTCCCAATAAATTTATTTCTCCAACTTATTCTAAGAAGGTTGGATTTAAAAACATAATACCATAGAGGTATTAATATGGATCCATCTAAAATAATGAGTGAAAAATATTTTTATATGAAAATTTAACCCTGGGAATGTATTGATCCCAACCATCTTTGTAATCTAAAAATAGATGTTCTCAACATATCTTCTAGGGTTTAGTAGTCCTCTTAGATTGGTCATTTATAAATGGATGATATATAGTACTATGTTTCAACTATATATTCAAATCTTGTTAAATAAATCTTTAGAACATTGAGGTGGACCCTGAATCTTGTTCAAATAAAATAGAATGTCACATTCTATGAAATCTTACAAATTTTTTAATGTATATCCTAGTGAGTTGATAAATAGTGAAATATTATCAAATTTAAATTAAATGTTCTTAGTTTTTAAGGTGATCAAATATAACCAAACTACAATTATTCCCTTTAGATTTTTAACAGAGTCCAACATAAAAATACATGGTGATTTTTTCCATTTCCAGACATCTATGGGTAATGGTTTTATCATCCCCTTAAAATTATTCCACTCAAACTTAATTTTTTTGCATACCAAACATTGAGATACATACTCTAAAATATCCCTTTTCAGATTATTCCCTAGAAATTATGTTTTATATCTCAATACAAATTTATAAATAATATATGAATAGAAGCTTATGAACTACGAGATTCATCCAATAACTCCTTATTTAAATATGGTATTTATGGGACATATAATCTATTATTAAAAATTATCATTCCATCGTAATAATTGTAAAATAATGTATAATACTCACTATCTTTTGTAGGTTCACATCTTGATTCTGCACCTCTTTGATATTCACAGGGATGGATGGTTGAACATTCATCTAAGAATGATATGAAATATCCCCTTGAATCATTATTTCAAGATCTATATTCTATAAATAAAAAAGTACAAAGGCTCTTTGAAACCTCATCATTGATAAACTAGTATGGTCTCTTTGACTCACAACATCAGCCACCCTCTTCTTCTACCAGTTCTAGTAATATATTGAGTAGTGATAATATAAAATCAGATACAACCATCTCCTTTATTACATATTTATCTCTTACAATATGAATATATAATTAATGATTTTATCATTATATATATCACATCTTTCACTATAAATATAATTCCACCATATTTTTGATTAAAAAATTACTACTTCCAACTCCAAATCATGATTAAAGAAATTATTATCTTTAATTTTCAATTATAATGAGGTATAACATTTCACTATATCATTCTACATGAGAATGTATCCTGTTACCTTATTTGATGCATTACTATATATGAAAAAACCTTCTCTACTATAGGGTATTGTGAGCATAGGTGTGATAAATAATTTTTTTTAACTATTTTAAATTTTATTCAAATTCATCTATCTAGAGGAACTTAGCACCCATCCATATCAACATGGTTATAGGACTACACTATAGTTATAAATTTCATATAAGGCAATGATAGTATCCAAAAAACCAAAAAAATATATGGATATTGATCATCATGTTTTTATGGCCATTTCTCAATAACTTCTACCTTTGAATGATCCAATGATTTACCCACGTTTGTGATTATATGAAAAATAAAGAAATATTATATAAATATAATTCATACTTTATAATTTTGGAATATTACTTATCCATACTCAATCTCTTCAACACAATCATCAAATGATATTTGTGTTCGTCCTTTCTATTGGAATATATAATAATATCATATAAAACCACAACCATAAATTGATTGAGGTAATCTCTAAATACACTATTCATTAGATCCTTGAAGATAATGGGGGAATTGAAAATTCTAAATGGGATAACTATAAATTAAAATTGACCACATCACATATAGAATCCTGAATTAGTAATATCCTCCTTATTAACCCTAAAATGATGACATAGAGAAAAAAGGTCAATCATGGAAAAGTATTGAGACCCAGGATTTGATCAAACAAGTCATGAATACAGGGTTGAATATACCTATTCATGAGAGTGAAATTGTTATGTTCTTGATAAGAAATGATATAAAACATTCAACCATATATCATTATAAATAAATAGAACATCTAAAACTCATTTTGATTCCCTAGTTCACATGAATACCTTTTCAGGATTATCCTGTAGAGGAATCTTCAATTCCTACGACTCAATCGGTTTTATTCAAGATTTTGAAATATTTTTTGGACTATGTGTCGATTTTATAGGAAATTAAACTGTATAATTTTGGGGAATACAAAGAACTTATTTAGGAAATACATTATCATAATCCTAAATAATATGCACATTTTTAATGTTGTGATTTTCTCCAATTATTTTATATAAACAACCCACATTAAAAGGTAGCATGACTTATATAGTGGAAGAAAATTATTTCTAAAGTTCATGTGCATCTTCAAACCTATATTAGATCATATGGTGATTTTAAATATCATATTTGATTTCATTTTTCAAGAAATAATTATATGATCAATGTAGAGAGGGATAATTAATGATCAAAATCACAAAAAATTCTTCTAAATGAAGCATAATAATATTTTCAAAGGGAACGATCTTAAGAATTTAATATTCCATCCCTAAAATTATATTATAGGATATATTTTCTTTAACCATCATGACCCAAATAAATTATTAAAATAACATAGGAACCTTCTTTAACTAGAAGCTATCTCTTATATTTGGGAATCAAATTGGATAATTCCCCAGTTCCCCACATATAAGACATTGAACTCTTAGTGGTGTGTTATGATTAGCTTCATTAACCTAAATTGAGCACCTAATTTTTCCTCATAAATTAATTTCCTTGTGAACTTATTTTTAATACATAAAAATATTCTTTTTCAATTCATAAAATCCCTTTGGTGCTTCTTACCACATTCTCAACATGCAGGACACTGAATCATCTTTCCTCTATTGGATTTATCAACTAAACACTCCTTAAATGCCATTTTTCAATTATTATATGTTTTAGGAAACTCATCCATGTTTATTTTGTTAAATTTATATAAAGGTATATAGTTTGGAATAATCATAAGTTTTTTACATTCCAACACTAATTTAATTTTGTTTCTCATATGGAAAACCATTTAATTGTCTATCACATTCCACATTAAAACAATTCTAACAGGTTGGAGAAATTGACTAAAACTAAATAGCATAGAGTGAATAATAACAATCATATTGATAAATAATATAATCATGAAAAAAAATTGGTAGGAAATCTAAATCAGGACACATTATTTTAAAGTTCTATAACCTCAGGTTTATACAAGCGTTTTTATGGCCATTATCTATTCAAATCATCCTTAATGGTTTATAATGTATATATGAATTAAACCAATCATATCACCAAGGAGTGTATAGATAGGTGGTTAGTATTATTCCCACTCATATTTCACTAGTAATTATTGAGTTAACACCTCATCTTACACTTTTATAGTAATTACCCATAGGTGAATCTATCATTCTTCTAAATCCACTTTCTAGTATCTAGGAAAGGATTCAATTTCTAGTAAAACTACAATCATTTCTTTACCATAACAAATGATGATTCACTATACTTTGGATTACCCTCAGGGTTCTCACTAAATTTTTCCAATACTAATCCAAAAAATAACTAAGTCTTACTCGGATACAAACTGTGGTAGCCAATGAATTACACATATAATCATTATATAATTTTAAATTAATATTAAATAAACTTCATAGAAATACATTACCTATAACCATAACTGATTAGTGTATTTTGAGATTAGATAAATAATCATCTTACTTCATCAAATATCATCAACATATCATACAAATGTCTTCCAACATATTTCACTTAATAGACATACCCTACAAAAAACATATAGTTACAACATATGGAAACGAAAAATTATAAAATATGAGCTCATATGTTCAATAAGGATAAACATAAGAGATATCATTCAATTTTAATAAATTATAATAATATAATAGTAACAATATGATTAGATGATCATAAAAAAATTCATACCCAATAAGTCAAATATCATTAATAATGAATCAAAGAATATGGAATTGTCATAAAAAAATCATAAGTCATAATATTGAAGAATCCAAAATTATTATACTTGATCCATGGGAACAAATTTTAAGAATAATAAATAATTTTTTTCATACAAACAATCATATAAAATAATTTCCTTACTAAAGTCTCCAAATAAGGTGTATCATGGTGGATTGGTCTCACTACCCATTCCAATTCTTTCCTTAGTCAATGTTCATTCCCAAGACCATCATATGTGTAACATACTAGGTAAATAAAGAATAATAAATATTTCATATTTATTAATATTTTTAAATTAAATATTAATTTTACTTTAAAAGGGTTTCTATGTTCGATAGCGTACCCGATACGCAACATCGAGTTTCTTTGAAATCTTACGTTGCACACTAATAATATGATATTATTATTTTAAATGGTAGTTAACTCCTAGATGTTGTATTGGTGAGAATGAACTAAACTAACTACAATATGATTATATATGTTTGTTAAATGTATTTACATTTATCCAATAAAAATTTAGAGTCTTAAAATATGAACGTATCTAATTTTAAGCATAATTTACATTAAAAGGTCGATTTACTGCCTTTTAATGGAGAGCAATATTTAAATATAGTTTTGGCCACTTTAATACATTATAATTGACCAAAAAAATTCTTCTTTAGAATTTTGTCATCAAAATTTACTTTGTCTAAATTTTTGGAATTTTTCCGATAAAATTCATTTTTAATAAATAGTGAAAAATATTGTATTTTAATTCAAAATTGTGTTTTAATATAATTTATTTATTTGGTTATATTAAATTTTTATTAGTTTTAAAGCTTAATTAGAATATATTTTTACCATTGAATCCAATTTTGGTCTTTGGAATTAATTTCACTTTGAAAGTGGACATAAACAAGTGTCAATATTTTTATAGTTATTGTTTCTTAAAAACACTCTATTTGTTAACAGGAATTAATTTTAAATTAACTAATGCCACTTCTATGATTTTAATTTAGAAAAATAGAATTCATTTTTGTAATATCAAATATATCTTAGGTTGAATTTTTGGTATTTTTTTGAAAAACTTTAATTTTTGATGAAAAGTGAAAGCACTTAGTAGTAATTAAAAAAAATTCAGTTTTTCATTTAAATGATAATTTACAGCTTCTATGAATTGAATATCTAAAATCCAACATACATGGTTTTTATCAAGAAGTAAAATGTTGTTCAATAAGATGAAAATAATTTTTGGGGAATAGTAACTTTTGACTTTGATTTACCGCGGTTGAAGATAAATAGGGTAATTCAAGGTAAAAGAATATTATAATAATTCAAAATTACCTTAAAACTTGTCCTAAACTTATTTGATGAGTAATGGACGACCATGGTCATATTTGGGACTATTTTGGGACACCATGGATCCACTTATGGAAGATAATGGCACTTTATATTAATTAATATAAAGTAAAGACAAAAATGACATACACTAATATCTCTTTGTAAATTAAGTTTTACATGGTGTAATATAAGTTATATTTTCCACTATAAAAATTAATTGGAAAGATAAACATATTTTCTACATCATGGTATTTTTTTATATGTTTTATACTTCAAAATAAATTAAATTATTTATTACACAATAATGATGCAGTATTTACCACATTAATATATGATTTAAATAAATATGATTATAATGATTAAAATATTATCCACAACATGTAAAATTCTGTTTGAATGATTTTATTTCAAATATTAGTTATCTTACCTTCTCATTTAATGATTTTTGGACCTTTAGAAACAGAATATAATTACATAATAAAATAATATTTTCAGTCATTCCTAAAGATCCCCTCCCCCCCTTATAAAATGAGACCACTTATAACCAATTCCTCACACCTCTCAGTACTTTTAGATCGTCTAAAATCTATCCAATTAAGCTCCCAAAATCTCTCTCCTCCTCCTAGAAGCCTTACCATAGGCGTAAGGCACTTCAAGAAGTCCTTTTGGTTCAAACCAAAGGAAGTTACCCAAATTATAGGAAACCGTTTCTCTTAACTTGTTTTATATTATTTTACTTCTCCAACCCCCTAAAATCTTTTTATTAATTTATTTTGTAACAACACCATTATTCTAAATATACCAGGATGTTGTTATGAGAACTATTATAACAAAAATTACACACACCTCCATCTAATGGGTGAAGAACATAATGTTTCTGTGGATGGAAAACTAACACCTCACGAAACAATGATTGTTCAATTATTTCCTACCGCCTATCATGGTGGCCATTATGATAGCACTATATTTATATATGATATATATTATTTTTATGTTTTCTTTATTATTCTATAATTTCCATTTATAGCATACCTTTATGGTTTCCATTATGGGTAAACAAAAAAATTTCATTTCAGGAAGTGTAGACTACCACCCCCTCAAAGTGATATGACTCGTTCATACCATATCTGCTACGTATAAAGGATATATTTAATGATATTATATATGATACAATACTGGAGTTATAATACTACTATGTATCATTTTTTTTAATTCCATTAAATATGAAATAGAAATGGAAGTAGCGTTCATGCGTATGTACGGCTTACCGTCTCCATGAACGGTGCATTTCATTTCGTACCTCTAAATATTATGTACTATTATAAATACATCTATATGATGGATATATATTATATATATGATACCCAAATATTTAATATCATTATGTATATAATGAGCCATTGTCCACATGAATAACATGTAATTATAAGATGTCCATTTTTGACTCAAGTACCAAATATCGATAAAACTAACATCATTAACATAAATGATTAAATATTGTTTATAACATGGGAATAAGTTATATAAAAGGAATTATAAACTTGAAAAAGGTTCTTAAGCAAGTATAAATTAACTTTAGTTTATTATTCAGGAGATTAAAGAATGATGGAGTCAAGTCGGACATGAGGTAAGGGAACTTCTTAAACCAATTCTCATTATTCGGGTTGAACTTATATTTATTATTTATGTCATTCGTTGATTTTGTGAGAAATGAGTTTCTATATATTTTCATGTATTTATAATTTCATTATGTGAACTTATGTTGAATACACATAATCGATCTATTTTATTTACAAAATGATCTTTTTAAGGGACTTCATCTCAATCTCCTTTCATTGAGGCATATTTTGTTTTAATACACAACTTTTTTTTATAAGCTGTATAAACACCCTTGACTTTTCAAAGGGAATAATTTTCTACAATGATTTTTATTAAAAAAATGGAATGTTTATTTTAACGTAAGTGGTGACAACGACCTTTCCACTACCACGAGTATTATTTGTTCTTTGTGTTCCTTAACAAGCCGTAATGTTTTTTATGGAAAATAAATACCAACTACTCTTTTATATATTTTGGAACTGAAAATGGTTTTGATAATGTACTTTTTATGTCAATATATTTAAGTGATATATTGTTATTGAAAAGTGGAAATGTTTTCTTTCCTTTATAATTGTATTATGTGTTATGATTTTATAATGGTACTTGGTCATTTGACAGGTGGTTACGTGACAAACCAAATGATGGGTGGTGCCGTGAATACCAGGATGGGTGTTTACATTATAACCACCAATGCATTGCGTATGGAAGTTTGCAGTATGGTTATTCCATTTAGTGATATATGTGGAAGTCGACCGTATGGTTATTCCATTTAAGTATGTTTATGTCCCATGTTACCTTTATAGGTTATGTGTTATTTATAAGGGTTTTATGGTAATATTTTGGTTACAAAAGGGTAAGTAGTGATGTTTTATTCAGTGAAGAGTATTTACTACTTCATAAAGGTGAAAAGTATTACTGATGTTAAATTATTCATGGTTTACTTGTTGCTTTGAAAAACTAACAGTTCCTTCTTTGTGTACCACTTAATGAGATTTTTATGATCATCCCCAGTTTTTGTAATGTTTTTCACAGGACATAATGTGGAATAGGGTCAAGGAGAGATCTAGGAAAAATCATTTTTTCATAAACATGGAACTAGACATGAATATTTTTTTCAATAGTTTATATTTTTTAAAATAAATGGAAACTGTGTAGAAGTGCCTACTTTGTAATCTTTTTAGATTTAATAGTTATGTCGTAATTCTCTAAAACTATAAACATGAAAAGATTCTCAATGTGAATTATTCAGTTATTCAATATTATGTAAGGTTTAAGGCTGGGTCCTTATAGTTGCTATCAGAGGGAGGTTTAAATAACTTTAGGCGTTACAGTATTGTTAAATTAATATCCATAAATTAATTGATGCTAATATTTAAATTATATAGCATTTACTGATTACCATGTTGCTTCACCTAAGATATTTCTATGTTAAGAATGGTTTTTCATAGAGGAAATAGAGCAGATTTTATAGGAAGGAATATAGAGGGAAATGACCTTCAAGATCAGTATCCTGAGATGGTCAGAATCAGAATTGAATAGTTTTTGCAGTGATGGCTCAATTGATTCAGGTGATAAATGTTGTCTGTGTTCATTGATTATATTTTAGTTTATTCTAAATGTAATGAGGAGAATGAAAGTCATTTAATGGTTTTCTATCAAACCTTAAAAGAAAGGAAACTTTATGGGAAATTTAGAAAGTGTGAGTTTTGGTTAAAACAAATTTCTTTCTATAGTCACATTGTTTAAAAAAATGGCATAACTGTTGATCCTACAAAAAAATGTTTTTGAAGAATGGACAAGACCCAAAAATATAACCAATATTTGTAGTTTTCTTGGTTTAGAATGTTATTACAAGAGGTTTGATGAAATTTTATCATGGTTATCTAGTCCAAGGACTAAGTTAACTCAAAAAGGTGTTAAGTTCATTTGGAAAAAATAATGTGATGAATGTTCTCAGGAATTGAAAATAAAATTGGTGAATGCTCCAATTTTAGAACTGACTTCCAGAAATGGTGAGTTTGTTATCAACAGTGTTGCTTCATTGAAAGTAATTGGATGTGACCTTATGCAGAATGATCAGGTAATTGATTATGTTTCACGTCAGTTTAAACCCCATGAGTTAAACTAACCTACACATGATTTGGAATCAGATGATGTTGTTTTTTCATTAAAAATTTGGAGGCATCATTTGTATGGAGTAAAATCTGAAATATATACTGACCACAAAAGTTTAAAGTATATATTCCTTCAAAAATAATTTAACATAGGACAGATAGATGACTGGAATTAATCAAGGATTATTATTTCATGATCCATTATCATTTGGGAAAATAAAATAAAGTGGTCGATGCTTTGAGTCTAAAAAGTAATGTCTCATTAGCCATTCTAGGTTTGTAATGAGATCCTTTCAATTTTGTTTTAATAAACATTGGCATAGAAGTTGTTGGTGTAGGAAATTCTTCTATTTTGTTTCAGGTGTTAGTAAAATCATCTCCATCACACATAATAAAGAAAGCAAAAAAAGAAGATAGTGAGTTATGGAAAAATGTAGTGTTGTTTTAGAAGGGTAAATTTCCAGAGTTTAACGTTGATAATGATTGTGTTTTGAGATTTGGAAAGAGATTATGTGTGCCTTGTGATTAAAATTTGAAGAATGAGTTGTTATGTGAAACTCATAGTTCATCATTTTTAGTTCATCCTGGTATTACTAAAATGTACAGAGATCTTCAGAAGTATTACTAGTGGGATGGAATGAAAAGAGATATTGCAAATTTTACTGTGAAATGTTTGAATTATCAGCAGGTTAATAAAGAGAGGTAGTAATCTAAAGGAATAATTCATCCATTACCGGTGCCAGAGTGGAAATGGGAAAATATATCCATGGACTTTGTTGTTGGATTACTGAAGACAACTCGAGGTAATAATGCAATCTGGGTTATTGTTGACCATTTGAAAAAATCTGCCCATTTCCTTCCTATTTGAAATACTTTGCCTCTAGATCAACTTGCTCGGTTGTATGTTAAAGAGATAGTCAGGTTGCAT
The DNA here is from genome assembly GCA_963277665.1 of Viscum album. Lineage (NCBI taxonomy): Eukaryota > Viridiplantae > Streptophyta > Magnoliopsida > Santalales > Viscaceae > Viscum > Viscum album. The sequence goes on along the minus strand of OY728132.1, from coordinate 747,563,394 downwards.
GGAGTTCCCCTATCCATTGTATGTGATCGTGATCCCAGGTTTACTTCAATCTTTTGGAATGTCCTTTAAAATTCATTGGGTACTGAATTAAATTTTGGTACCGCTTTTCATCCTTAATCAGATGGGAAATTAGAATGAACAATTCAAACATTGGAGGATATGTTACGTGCTTGCTTGATGGATTATCATGGAAGTTGGAACCAACATATTTCTTTGGTTCAATTTTCTTATAATAATATTTTTCATTCTAGTATATAGAGGGACCCATTTGAGGAAATATATAGAAATCGTTGTTGAAATTTAGCTTTTTGGGATGAAGTAGGTGAAAGGAAACTGATGGGACCAGAATTGGTAGAAGAGATGGCAGATAATGTTCATTTTATTCAGAAGCACATGAGAACATCTCAGAGCAGACAGAAAAGTTATGCAGATAACGAGAGGAAGGATCTTTCTTTTGAGGTAGGTGATCATGTTTTTCTCAAATTTTGTCCATGGAAAAGTGTGATTCGTTTTGGTGAGAAGGGAAAGTTGAGTCTGAGGTTTATTGGGCCTTATGAAATTCTAGAGAAAGTTGGATCAGTTGCGTACAAAGTGGATTTACCTCCAAGTTTATCCTATGCACATAATATTTTTCATGTTTCGATGTTGAGAAAGTATATTCCAAATCCATCTCATGTTTTGAGACCAGAGGTAGTTCAGTTGGAAGAGAGTCTCTCTTATAAAGAAAAACTAGTCCAGATTCTTGACCATAGAGAGCATGTGTTTCGGAATAAGGTAATTCACCAGGTAATGGTTTTGTGAAAAAACCATGTGGTTGAAGAGGCAATGTGGGAATATGAAAAATTCTATGAGGGATAAATAACTCAACTTATTTGATAAGTGAATAAAAATTGTGAGGACGCAATTTCCAAAAGGGGGGAAGGATATAACATTCCTGGTAAATAAAGAATAAGAAATATTACATATTTATTAATATTTGTGAATTAAATATTAATTTTACATTAAAAGGGTTTCTATGTTCGATAGCGTAACCGATACGCAACAATGAGTTTCTTTGAAATCTTACATTGCACAATAATAATATAAAATTATAATTTAAAATGGTAGTTAACTCCTAGCCATTTTATTGGCTGGAATTAATGAAAATTACTACAATATGATTATACATGTTTGTTAAATGTATTTACATTTATCCAATGAAAATTTATCGGCTTAAAATATGAATGAATTTAATTTTAAGTATAATCTACATTAAAAGGTCAATTTAGCACATTTTAATGGAAACCAATAATTAAATATAGTTTTGGTCAATTTAATACATTCTAATTGAACAAATAAAATCATTCTTCAGAATGGGGACATCAAAATTTACTTTGTATAAATTTTTTGGTATTTTTCCGATAAAGTTCATTTTTTAATGAATAGTGAAAAATATTGTATTTTAATTAAAAATGGTGTTTTAATCTAAATTATTTATATGGTTATATTATATTTTTAATTGGTTTTAATGTTTAATTAGAATATATTTTTTTCATTTAATCCAATGTTGGCCGTTGGAATTAATTTCACTTTGAAAGTGGACATAAACAAGTGTCAGTCTTTTGATAGTTATTGTTTCTTAAAAACAAGCTATATGTTTTAACAACGGGAATTAATTTTCAATTAATTAATTCCAATTCTACGCTTTGAATTTATAAAAATAGACATAATTTTTGAATTCAGAATATCGAATATAGCTTAGACTTAATTTTTGGTATTTTTCTAAAAAACATCAATTTTTGATGAATAGTGAAACCACATAGTAGTAGTTAAAAAACCCCAATTTTTCATTTAAATGAATATTTTCCACTTCTTTGAATTTAATTTAAAAAATCCAACATACATGGTTGTTATCAAGAAGTAAAATGTGGTTCAATAAGATGAAAATAATTTTTAGTGAATAGTATGTTTTGACTTGTATTTGTCGTGGTTAAAGATAAATAGGGTAGTTCAAGGTAAGAATAATATTATAATAATTCAAAATTACCGTAAAAATTTTCCAAACCATATTGTATGAGAAATGGAAGATCTTGGACATCTTTGGGTTTTTTTGGGACCCCATGGAGCCACTTATGGAAGATAATGAAACTTTAGATTAATTAATTTAATGTAATGACAAAAATGACATAAACTAATATCTATTTGTAAATTAATTTTTACATAGTGTTATATAAGTTATATTTTCAACTATAAATATTAATTGGAAAGCTAAAATAATTTAATACATCCTGGTAATTTTTTATAATTTTTAGACATCAAATAAATTAAATTATTTATGACACAATAATGATGCAGCATTTACCTCATTAATAAATGATTTAAATAAATAAGACTATAATGATTAAAATATTATCCAAAACATGTCCAATTCTGATTGAATGATTTTATTTCGAATATGAGTCATCTTATATTTGATTTTAATTATTTTTGGACCTTTATAAATAGAATAACATATATAATAAAATAATATTTTCACATTTTCTTAAAGAGCCCCTCCCCCCCATATAAAAGGAGACCACTTCTAACTAATTTCTCACACCTCTCAAGCCTTTGGGAACATCCAAAATCTATCTAATTAAGCTCCCTAAATCCCTTTACTCCTCCTAGAATCCTTAACTTAGGCAGAGGCACTTCAATAAGTCCTTTTGTTTCAAACTAAAGGATGTTACCCAAATTAAAGGTAATGGTTTCACATAACTTGTTTTCTTTTATTTTACATCTCTGACCCACTAAACACTTTTAATTCCTTTATTTTTTAACAAAAACAATATCCTCAATATACTAGGATGTTTTTATGAGATTTATTCAAACTATACTTACTCACACCTTCATCCAATGGGTGAAGAACATAATGTTTCTGTGGATGGGAAACTAACTCCTCACGAAACGATGATTGTTCGATTATCTCCTACTGCCTCTCATGGTGTCCATTATGATGGAACTATATTTATATATGATATATATTATTTTTATGTTTTCTTTATGCTTCTATAATTTTAATTTATAGAATACCTTTATGGTTTCCATTATGGTTAAACACAATAATTTCATTTGAGGAAGTGCAGACTACCGCCCCCTCAATGTGATATGACTCGTTCATACCATATGTGGTACATATAAAGCATAGATTTAATGATATTATATAGGATAAAATAATAGAATTACAATGCTAATATGTATCATTATGTTTTAATTCCATTAGATATGAAATAGAAATGGAAGTAGCGTGCATGCGTACGTACGACTTATCGTCTCCATGAACGGTGGATTTCATTTCTTACCTATAAATGTTATGTACTATTATAAATACAAGAATATACTGGATATATATGATATATATGATATCCAAATCATGAATATCATTCTAGATATAATTAACCATTGACCACTTGAACAACATGTAATTATAAGAAGTCTATTTTTTACTCAAGTACCAAATATCGACAAAATGAACATCATTAACTTAAATGATTACATAATGTTTATAGCCTGGTAAAAAGTGATCTAAAATGAATTATAAACTTGATAAAGGATATTAAGGAAGTATAAATTAACTTTATTTTATTACTCAGGATATTAAAGAACAATCGAGTCATGTCGAACATGAGGTAAGGGAACTTCTTAACCCATTTCCCATTCTTTGGGATGAACTTATCATTCTTATTTATGTCGTTCTTTGATTATGTGAGAAAAGAATTTTTATATCATATCATGTATTTATACTTTATCTATGTGAGCTTATGTTGAATACACATAAGTAATCTATTTTATTTACAAAATGATCTTTGTAAGGGACTTCATCTCAATCTCTTTTCATTGAGGCATATTTTGTTTTAATACACGACTTTCTTTTATACGTTGTATAAACACCCTTGACTTTTAAAATGGAATATTTTTCTTTGAAGAGTTTTACTAAACAAAAAAAATGTATGTTTCTTTTAATGTAAGTAGTGACAATTACCTTTTTTCCGCCATGAGTATTATTTGTTCTTTGGCATCCTTAACAAGCCGTAATGTTTTATAAGGAAAATAAATACCATCTCATCTTTTATGTATTTTGGTATTGAAAATGGTTTTGATAATGGATTGTTATGCCAATATATTTAAGTGATATATTGTTATCAAAATTTGGAAATTATTTCCTTCCTTAATATTTATTTTATGTATTATGATTTTATAACGGTAATTGGACATTTGACAGGTGGTTACGTGATAAACCAAGTGACAGGTGGTGCCATGAATACTGGGACGGGTGGTTACATTATAACCTCCAATGCATTGGGTATGTAAGTTGGCTGTATGGCTATTCTATTTAGTGATATGTTTGGAATTCTATTATATGGTTATTCCATTTAAGTATGTTTATGTCTGAAGTTACCTTTATATGTTACGTGTTCTTTATATGGGTTTTATGGTGTTCTTTTGGTTACAAAAGGTAAGTAGTGATATTTTATTTAGTGATGAGTATTTAATACTTCATAAAGGTGAAAAGTATTACTTATGTTAATGTATTCATGGTTTACTTGTTGTTTTGAAATAATAATAGTTATTTTTTTGTATCCCTTACTGAGTTTTTTATGATCATCCCAAGTTTTTGAAATGTTTTTCACTAGAAATAAAGTGGAATAGGGTCAAGGATGGGATCAACGATAAGTCATGATGTCTTAAATATGGAACTAGACATGACTCATTTTTCAAGATTTTTTTTTTAAAAAAATGGAAACTATTTAGAAGTGTCTACTTTATAATCTTTTGAGACGTAATAGTTATGTCCTAATTCTATAAAACTTTAATAATGAAAAGATCCTTAATGTGAATTATTCATTTAATTCAATATTATGTAAGGTCTAAGACCTGGTCCTTATAATAAGTGATATATTCCCTTGCTAAACTGGGTTCACTCTTCATTCTAGACCATATTATGTCATTAAATTTACATATTTATTCAATGTGTTAGTAGACTATATAATTATAGTCTCAGCTTTAAAATAATGAAAACCATACATATTTGTGCCAAAAGATCAAGAAACATTAATAATATCATCATAAAATTTAAAATAAAAAGTAATCGGGTTTATTAATAAAATTATAGTCACATAATCATAATCCATCAAGAGAAAATATGTTTATGGTATTATAAGAGCATTCATCATCTCATCACAACTTAATTAACCCATGGGAAGGAGATGTGTTTCACTTAATCATAATAAGATCAATATCATCATAATCCATCCAGAAAATTGGATGGAATCAAAAGACCATATACTTAGTGAAATATAACAATCCTTAAAGGATGGTTACTATGATAATAAAAACCTTAAAAATAACTTTTGAAAATTTATTTTAAAATATGAAAAATATATTTTTCATTCGGTATCATTAAAAACCAAAATTTCACAGAATATTGAGAAAAAAAAATAATTTGAAAATAAAAATTTAAAATTTCATAGGATACTTCAAAGAAATTAATGTTCATGATAAGTTATTTTTTTCATTTTTTAATCAATAAAATAGATATTCTTTTCATAGTTTTTGAAAAAAGTCCAAAATAACCTGTTAAGAAAATTTTGTAAAAAATTAATTTTAATAATTTTTAAAACCAATTCAAAAATATATATATATATTAATTTAAAAAATTTTTTTTTCATAAAAAATCAAATTCTCCAAAAATATTTAATGTGTGAAGACATGGGAGATAATTTTCATTAAACAAAGAGGAAATAATGTCAGTTTTTATTAAAAATTTTATTCTTGGTCCTATTTACGAATTAAGGGAGGAAAATTGTACTATTACTTGAAAATATCTATAATAGAAACAGAAGAATTAAATATATGTGATATATAAAATAATATCCATATAAGTTCTCTCAATTTAAATTTAGCCAAAAAAATTCCAAAAAAATGAGATTGTAACATAAATCATTTCCTTAAGTCATATCATAGTTCGTACTTAGTCATACCTATTATATAATAATTATATATTTGTTATATATATATAATAAAATAATAATCATAAATAAATTACTATTTATCATTCCTTTATAATTTTTTATCCTATTATTAATAGTTTTTCATTAAAATGAACATTCAGTTGAAAATTGGTATGTTTTCCATAAATGTTTCAGTTTGATATTTCTAGTACATGAAACTTGTTCATGGTTTTATCATATATATAATTATAATAATTAAATAATTATAATATTTAATCGTTATATAAAAATTGATTAAAAGTTATATAACGTGGTGATCAAAAATGGTTTAAATAACTTTATTGAGACGATATTCCGTATGTACGCACGAGTAATGTTTTAAATTTTAGATAGATAGAAGTAAATAAAGATAAATAAAAATTAAACTTTATAGAATCAATATTATACTTTAGATATAAAATATTTTCCTTAAATTAATCCTTATAGAATGTCATTGAAAGTGAAAATGAAAAATTAATCACATCGCTTTATAGAGGTGATAGTCCAGAGGAAAGCACGAGCGACATTATCATTTTCCAACATATTAAAATGAATTAAGGTAGATAGTGTATCATAATTATAAAAAGAATAATTATTTTATAAATATCATATATAAATACCAAATACACCATAAGAACTAATTATGAATGATTGTGATGGAAAATAAATCATATCTCTATGTGGTGGCGGTAGTCCATATATATGGATAAGCAATACGTTCATTTTCAATTTGATGGAAAATAAGTGTAAAATAGTTACCTCAAAATCATAATAAAATATAATCATGTTTATGAATCTATATTCATATTTTCAGTATGTATATAATATATTTTTATGAATTAGAAGAATAAATAAATGTTAAAATAGTTGGGTAAGACCATTACCACTTTTTTGAGAGACCTCCTTAAACTTATCCCTTAATCCTTATGAGGATGGTTTTATCGTAAGACGAAGATATCATTAATGAATATTGGGAATATTGTAATGTTTTTTTAGGAATTATCCATTAAATAGTTCTCAAGGTTTTTGTAAAATGGAGGAGATAGGTTCCCTTTTATATGTGAGTGGAGACACACACATGTAATTACATAAAAGATATAATTAATATAAAGTCACCTTGTTTTCAAATTGTCATAAAATTACAAATAAATTTATGTTTATTTAATATTAGTTTAAAATAGTATAAAAAATTATACATTAACATGTTTAAGTTGAATTTTTATCCCTTTCCCTTAGTTGAACCCCTAGAAAACCCTTAGTATCCCCAACCATGGAAGCAAAATTTTATTGGATTTACAATTCAACAAGATAAAAAATATATTTGACTGAATTATATTGTATAAATTATGATTATTCAAAATATTTAATCCATTTTAAATTATTCAAATTCTACAATTGGAATAATTTTAAATTAAAATAATTGCATAAAATACAATGAAACTGTTTTTTTAGAAAAATTTATTTTAAGTATAAAATCAGGTTTACCTTTACTTCTTTAAATTTAAAAAATACAATTTGAGTTTAAAAATATAGAAAATAATATATATTCTATATATATTATCAAAATAATTAATTTATTGTGATTTATTTAATTTACTATGAAAAAAATATATTGTACACACATAAAAAATATTTTTCTAAAAAATAACTCCTTTTACCTTAAAATGTTTTTATTTTAATTTGTAACCATTTGATATAAAAATAATTCATTTTATAACTACTTTTTTTAAAAAAAATTAATTTTTAGTATTCTAGTTTTATTATTAAAATAATAGAACACTTCCATTGGATAGAATATACATAATAAATAAAGTTCTAATAAAAATATTTAAAATAGTTTTTAGGATCAGTAGTATTTCATAAGTGTGTTAGAAATTACTTTTGTTAATTATATTTACATTAAATACCAAATAATTTCTTTTATTTTATAATTTAAAAACATTATTCACTTATGTTTAATTTTGTATATAAGTAATTATTTTGAACAAATCAAGATTATTAAATAGAAATATGTCATAACATATACGGATGTTATAAGAGTTATATAGAAGAAAATATCAAACTCTAATATATTTGGTTGAAATTGGTGAATATGAATTTATTATACTTGTTTTGGCTTACAATATGATGGATATAGTAAAATTTATCCTATATTAGATAATAATATAATATAGTTCCAAATATTTATATGTTTCAAGAGGAGGTGACTATTATATGTTGTTTGTATTAATCATGTTTTCTTGATGTTTTTAATCCTCAAAGATAACATATATTAGTCTTATGTAAAATGTTTTATCCATGATTAATTTTACTTCAATATGTTCAATTTATTAAGGAATTGGTGTGTTTTTATCAGTTCTACACCTATAAGAATGATTTTAGGATGTTTTGCATGTATTTTAGATTCATAAATACATTCAGGACAATTTTCATCTGATTGATTGAGGGTCATATTAATATTAAGTAAGATGAAACATTTTTTCATTTACCCATGGATATCTAGTTTAAATAAGTGAACATGCTCCATGGTTGGATTATTCATCCAGTACAAGTTCTATTAAGATAATATGTTTAGAGGAGAATACATTGGAAAAAATATCATTAGTGAAAATTCAACATTCAAGTTTATATTAAATTTTATGTTTTTATGTAGTTATATGATGATGATTTGAATGAGATATGGTATTAAGTGAATTTTATAGTTATATTATATAATTTATCTTTTTAGTGACAAAAATACTATAAGAGGCATGCATTTTGGTGGCTTGATGTTTTGGTAGTTGGTATTATTTAGGTATGTAATTGATTTTTTATAAATGATTAGTATGGATTGATATTTTCAAGGTAGACATGTTTTTAAGTGGTATTTGACATAATTGTGTTGTATTATTTTGTATTTAATTTGAAACTTTTGGGGGTCATTTCATTTAATTTTGGATTTGAAGGCATGTATTGATTAACCTTTTGATATTAAATATTAATTCATGGTGTTCTATTTTGTTTAGAAAGGGGTTTTTTCATTTCGGTAAAATTTTGGAGAGAGATTGGGTTGTTGAAATAAATTGAATGTTGTTTTGGAAGGATTCTTGGTTTAAATAAATGGTTAACTTATAATAAATTACCTTTAATTATTAGGTAATTATAGGTAGTTGATGATGAATAGTTAGTTAAGCTGTTATGAAAAGTAACTGTATATACTAGAAATTTGTTAGGCAGTAAGGGTAGAATGATTAGTGTATAGTTAGATAACTATAAAATCCTATAATCTAAATGAATGAATGATCTTAATTTTTAATTTAATCAACATGGAATCCCCAATTTAATCTCTTTAATAAACCCTAAATGACTTATTTAATTATTAGGGGTTTATAGTGGTGAATTTTGGTAAACACTCCATGGATTTCATAGATTTTTATATTTGGAGAAACGACAGTTGTCAGGTCTAAAGATTGATATAAATCTATTCTTGATCGTATAAATGTGAATGCAATGAGTCAAGGTTATCGATCATGGAAATTTTGAAAACATTTATTTAATTTTTCAAATATTTATTGGACAATCATGGTAGATATATTTTTAATTATTATCCTTTTATTTTTATATATATATATTTATAATTGTTTTTTCTCATTGATGGATTGTTAAATTTGATTTTCACAGCTAATGTATTTTATTAAATTAAAAAGGTATTGTCAAAATGGAATTATATGTATTAAATAATATTTTTTTTACCATTATTACCTTAATAAAAATTATTAATGAATAAGAGATGATGAATGGATGTATTATTCTATAAAATATAACCATATGTTGTATTCCAAAATAATATTATTTGATTTATTATTTTGAAGTGGAAAATAATATGTGTTTTTTTAAATTTTCTAATTTGATTTTATTTTTGGAAGAGTATAATTAGGTTTGGTATTCCAAGGTATATGATAATATATAGTATTTTAGGATGTTATGGGAAAGAAATTGTTGAAAACATGATAAAGAAGTTTATGAAATGTATGTATTTATTTCTATTCATAATATATATACAACTTGTTAAATATTTTCTTTATTTTCCATGAACTGGTGTGACGACTAAGGTGGGTAGATTTTGTTATCATTAGATAATTGTGATAGGTTTTATAGTAGAAGTGACGAGTTGAGTTATCAGTTTACTGAGTGTGGGAGTATATTATTTTAAATTTTTTTTGTAATAGCTTGGTGGTGTATTCTCTATTTTTTTGTATAAACACTACCTAATTTAGATCAAGAAAAATAAAATATTTATATTTTATTAATATTATGGGGAAACCTAATATGCATATTTTATTAGATAGTTGACTACCAATTATACTATTATAGATAAGAAACATCAAAATGTGGAAAATTAAAATTATAAGGAAAAAATAACATTTCAAAAAAAAATCAAAATAATAAAAATAAATAAATTTATAATAATAAATTGTGCAATAAAAAATTTCAAGGTGTGAAAAAAATAAACAAATATAAAGCTAAAGAACCAATAACAAAATGTGACTATCCAAAAAAATTATATTTCAAATAATTTGATTCAAGTTTTTTGGTTATTTAAGATCTACTAAGAATAAATAACCAAAATATAATATATCAATAAGTAATAATAATAATAATGAAAACTCCAAAGGATGGTGAGTGGATAATTCAACCACAATATAAGGGCTTGGTTATTCTAATTTAAAGATGTATAATTTAATGTTAATATAGATACATTCCCAATTCATGTAGATAGATTAATTAATGTGTAGATTCTAGATACATATGAAAAAATAAAAAATTAAAGGTGTTTTGTATGAAAAAATATATCCACTATTGTTTATCAAGTATAATTTTATATCCCTGGAAAAACATTTCAATTAAATCCACATTATTGAGGAGATCTTAGAACTAGACCAAATTAACATTAACTAAGGCAGTCACTAATTTCTAATTGACGGTAAAATGAATATCCCTAGAATTTATTTTATCTAATATTGGTATAATGTTATGATTCTATCTCGATAACTTCTTCGATTGAAGATTAATAGTTGATAAGTATCTATCCTCAAGAGTTATTGAATCATGTATAATAGGATGGATTAATTGAATATAATGAATGTATTCCTTATAATGTTTTCATAAGAATATAATAAAAAGATAGATATAATTGATAAAAAGGTGGATATAATTCCAATAAATATCAAAAGATAGAGATTTGTATTTAAAAGAGATTAAGAAGAAGAAGAACAAATATAGGTGTTGTGATGTATTAAATTCTATTAAAAATCTCATTTTGTTACCTATAAATCCATCTCTAATCCACGATTAATTGAATACTTCTAATATGATATCCATAGAAGGTTATATCGAATATGAATTCATTCATTTTCAAATATATCCATTTATGTTTTTATGTGACTCATAAGATGAACACCCCTCATTTGATCACTGTGATTTTCATGTATTTAACTATAATAATTTATTAATTTGGAAATTTTAGAATATATGGTGTCATAATGTTAAACATTATAATGCTATTTATGCTTATTCAAATAGATATCCTTTTGAATTATTAACATGTAAAATATATTCATTGTACATAAATGTTAAAAAATAAGAGAATTATACGTTGTACTTACCTAAATTGTTAAACAATTCTACTCCTCAGTAACTAATCATCAAAAATCACGATAAAAGTGAAATTTTATATAAATTCCCCAATAGATCATTATAAATTTAAAATATTATATAAACTTTTACCACTTTAATTTTTCCTTACCCTTTAATTATATTAAATATAAAACTGTGATATAAGTGATTTCAAAGAGTCATTACTTAACTCTGGTATCATCTATTTATCATGTCATCTAATTTAAATGAAGTTATTATTTTAATTGAATCATATATAATCTATTTATCTCGAAATAGAACTTTTTTTTATTTTTAAAATATTGTTGAAGGTGATCTCACAGAAGTCATCACTTTAATTTTGACACATTTATTAATTAGTTCATTCATGTAGTGCTTCATCTATTCCTTTAATGCTCAAATACTAGGCCAATAATTTCCTTTTCATTGATTTCTTTTTCCATATTCTACATAAATTATTTTTAATATATTCATCCATATACCTATCATTATCAATTTATTTCAATAAAATAATTTACATAAATTCTTTAGATAAATGGATGAGTTCCTAATGATAAAAAAATTTAATAATTAATAATAATTAGAATTATAGTATTAGAAGGATAGCTAAAAAATCTATCCCTTTTTGTGTTTATCCTCATCCTTCTAGATTGAATTAAAAAAAAATAAAAAATATCAAATTGTGTGAAAATGGATATTCACAACTAGAAATAATAAATAAATTAAAAATAATAAAAATATAATTCCACTTATGAGATATTGATAAAAGTTTATAAATTTACATATTGTTAGGATATAATAATTTTAATTAAAAAATAACATTTTTTGATTTTCGATAGAATCATGAGTCATTATTTTTTAGAAGATATTTAAAAAAAGTATAGTTGAGTTAAATATTTTTTTATTTGATTTGTATTTTTACCTGATCTCATTATATTACTTATGTTTTGAAATATATTTTTTTACCATTTTTTAATAGGTGTTTCAACACATTATTATTCCCACAAGTTTTTAAATAATTGGTGCCCAAACATATGGGATTATTATATGATAGTCCTAATATATAAATGGAAATTAGTTCATTAAGGAAAAATTATAAATATACATCTTGTAAGATATATAATAAAGGGATGATATAGTATATAAAATATACATTAATGTTTAAGATGAATAAAGAATATATATAAAAAATAATTAGATAATCACTCTTTTCATTCATACTTTTAAATATATTACCCACTTTTCTTATCATCTACATGCCTCTACTTGATATAATTATTTAGTGTCACCCAACATACTCCTCAGGCATATACCACTCATATTCCTACTAACATTTGGAAAAATGAGTCTATAAAAAGAATCAGATTGTTTGAAAAGAAATTATTCCCATATCCACGTGTCTAATTTTCTCACACAAGTCTTGAAAGACCTTATTATGAGATGTTTATTAGAAATATATTAATGTTGTACTAGTTTAATAATAAGAAAATAAATTATGGAGATGATGATGAGGGTTTTTTATATTTAGGTGACCAAAATTTCATTAATTTTCAATGAGTAAACTATCTAATGTAGACTCAAACATTTATTGATTCCACCCATTCCAAAATTATTTCATATAAAACATATAATATTTTTAATAAGGGTTGGAAATTCAAAAATAAATGGATCCAAAATAAATCTCATCTCTAAAAGTATTCATAATAATGTTTGCTGAATGAAATTTTATATGATGTTTATGAATTCATCAGTCGATCATATCATTTATTAATATTTGAGTATTTGGGAGGATTTTTCAATGGGAAATTTTGAATAAAAAATTTCTACATCATATCATTCTGATCAATCATGATGCTTTATAATGTATTAATATATTATTAATCTCCTATCAAAGTAAATAAAAAAATTATGCAAGAGAATTATGTTTTTAATCCATTTAATTAGTATATTTCATCAAATGATGTTTATTATCCATAGTATTTTTAGTATTTGTGATATACCTATTAAATATAAGTTAAAAAATATCTATAAATTATGAGTTCTGTAATGTGATGATTTTTTATACATCAATACTGTTGTTTTAGGTACGAATACTATAAAAATATGTATTTAAATTGAAATTGGAAATTTTATTAGTATTAAATAAAAATATCTCCACCATAAGAATGTAACTAGCTCGAAAAATTATTAACTGATTTGGAAATCTTTTAAAAATAAAAAAATATTCTATCAGGTATTTCTATAAGAAAAAAGATCATCAAAAAATAAAAGGTGAATCAAAATAAATAGACAATTATAAATGTATAAAAACAAGGATTAATATCCAAAAAATAATCAAAATTTAGGCTCATGATTCAAAATGTACTTATTAGTGAGTAAATATTAGTTTTGAAGATCTTTAGTCTTGGCCTGTTAGAGTGAAAAAATTATCAATCTCTCTTTAGATATTATGTTTTTTAGTATTAGTAAGTGTTTATGTTTTAATTATCCATGGAAAAGATTTGATTCAAATTGATAGTGTAAACCAGTACCTTAATGAGTTTATTTATTAGAAAAATGAAGGAAATACACCTTGATACATTATTCATTCTTAAATTAAGAATTCAAGGTAATAAAAATAAATTATGCTCTGGATAAATATAAGGAATAAAAATAAAAATATATATATGCAAAGATCAATAATATATAAGAAAAAAAGAGTGCCTCAAAAACAAATTTATAAATAATTTTTTTTATAATTTTATTTATATAATCTCTAATAGGTATCAAATGTCTAATATAAATAAATCAGTAATGATTAAAAATAGTAAGTGAAAATCCAATGGATGGTGTATGAATATTTTAAGCTCACTCCCTGGTTATCTTTGTAACCAAGAAATTATTTTTTGTAGTAAATAGAGATACATACTAAATTTAAAATGTCATTGAAATTAAATCCTACGTCAAATATGGATAAGAACACAAAATATGTCAAAGTGGATTAGGATAATAAATCATGACACCCACTATTTTATATTAAGGATAAATTTTATATCCCTAGAATATAATTTTACATTAATATAAAAGGATATTATAATATTAATCTTAGATCTATAAAATATTGTGTACATTTATTTCCCTCATTCATATAGTATTCGTAGTCCTTATACCAAAGATTTATTTAATCTATAATTTTTTAAATCACAATTTATTATCTTCAAACCCTCTTTGATTAGAGACTAGTTGTTGAAATTTATCTATCCACAAAACTTCTTTGATCAATGATATAAGGAATAATGGAGAAAATACAATACATGTATGCCTTTTTTCAATTTAAAATAAATATAATGATACAGGTGAAGAAAAATTTAGTAAATCCTAGAAGGAAATTGTTTCTATTTTAATGTTATTAAGAAGAATAATAATTGAAGGAGGTGAAACAACAAATGTAATTATCTCTATAATTCTACCCTTTACCTCTATATATTTAACTCTATTTAATGGATAATTAAATACATCAAATAAGAAATATTTAATCCCTTATATATATTTTGCATTCAGCATTTGTGAAATATATTTTTTGGATTTTTGGTAAGGATTATTATTTGAATATCCCTAAGTTTAACATTTTGGAAATCATGGAATCATATATTGTTATTCATTAATATATCCCTTATAGTGTATTTTTATTCAATATAAAAAGCACTGTGATTTTATATATTAGTGTTGGTATGGATATCATGGGTCTACTTATGATAATTCAAAATTTTATGATTAAAAAGAGATTCAATTTATAAAAAATCATACACATTTTATATCCATGAAATTTCATAAAATTTATCACATCATGTTCTTTAACTATTATTCCAAAGTCCTAATAGAATTTTACTAACATATAGATTCCCTGATTGGTCTTAATAACAAGTAAAGATACTCGAAGCCTATTCTATTATAATTTTTCCTTTGTGTGTCATTATATTAAATGCTAAAGGATGATTAATAAAATTTAGTAAAGTATTTACGTAACTCTTATATCATTCATTAATCATGTTATTTTATTTATATTATATTACTTTTATAATAGAAGTCACATAGATCATTTATTCTTGTAACTCATATTTTTTAATATGTTTAGATGTTTGAAATTTATTCCATGGAATACATCAGTTGTATTTTATATAATTCATTATGTGCTTTATTTGTTCCTTTTATAACCCATAAACAAGTTAATTGGTTTTACAACATCAACGTCATCAACCTCTATTAATGGAATTATATATATTTTTTATTATACCACATATCTATCATTCACTATTTATTTTATTTTGAAAATTTATGAAACTTTTTTTATAAAAAATGATGAGTTCATTAAGATCATATACACTAGGTCATTATGGAGGATAGGAATTTTGGTTATTAGCACATGACCGAATAACCTCCCCCTTTTATATTTTCATTTTAAATGATAAAAAAGGTCATAATTTTATTTAATATATAAGTGTCCTATTTTTATTGAAACTAGTCTATTAGGGGGATGAAATTTTTCATCCAATGGATAACCTGACATGTTCCCCCATTTTAATAATAGGATGTTTTATTCCTTTATATAGATGCATTATTTTGTTGGTATACTAATTTTGGGATGTTTTACTCTTTTAAGGATGTTTTACACACTATTGGAGATAATATTTGTGGGAAGTTGGTCATAAGGTACATTAATGATATGTAATTATCTTTTTGTGTGAGTTATATTATACATATATATTATATTTTAGGGATGTTTTATTATTGTAGGACACAAATATATATGTAATTATATTTTAAATGTGTTGGAATATATTTCTTTCAATTTCATTCACATATGAATTTGTATAATTTTACCCCATTGATACGTGAGGGTTTTAAAGGATGATCCTACTAAGTTGTGTGTTTACTCACAACTAATTTTATCTTTCATTTTATTTATTTTCAAAATAGTTTTATATATCATTTTGAGATATAATAGTTATGAAAATTTGGTGGTTAGATGGTTTTGAAAGATTATATATTTTTATACTAACTTTT
Source organism: Viscum album (assembly GCA_963277665.1). NCBI lineage: Eukaryota > Viridiplantae > Streptophyta > Magnoliopsida > Santalales > Viscaceae > Viscum > Viscum album. The sequence continues at coordinate 747,546,688 of OY728132.1, read as the reverse complement.
GATATTTTGTATGTGTGATATTATTGACATGGATTTTTTTAATTCATCAGTTGTTTTATTTTATTTTCTCACATTATATATCACATATTTAATAGGATATTGATGTATTCATATAATTTTGTTATGGTATTTATAATTGTTATTCACATTGGTGAGTGGATTTCATGTAAAAATAGTAATTTATAACATAAATTAAATAGTATTCCATTAGTGTTAATCATTACACTTTACCCTATTAGAGATAAGCATTATTGATCACTCTTGATCACTAAAATTAAATAATATGAGACATAGGGGGAATGAGTCATAGAATAATGAAAAATATATATAGCAATAGAAAACCCCAAAATGGTATTACAGAATTCTCACATCATGAATGAAAACGTATAATGATGTAGACATTCTTGAATCATTACTTTGGGTATTTCTTTATATGATGTGTAGATAAAACGATATATGGAGGAATATGGAGTTAGAGTTCAAATAAAAGTTGTAGGGATGTGTTGTTGCCTATTTTAATATATTGCGCTATGATTAGTCAGCTGGAATATGGGGTTTTTATACGTCATATTTTAATACATCACGGGTAGTTGAGCTATGTTTGAATATCTTTATTCTGTTATAGGGGAGTATTCATGATATTTTAATTATTCTCTATCTTATATAAGAAGGATATATTCAAAATGAAGGTATATGGGTTATTCTTATATACAAGGTCCCTAGGATAATTTTATATGAATAAATTTTAGGTTAATAATAAATATAATCCACCACATATTTTCTCTATTTACAATGAAATGAGTTTTAGGGTGGTCAATTAATTAGGATCTAAATTCCTTGGTGTCATTGTATTGTGGTTTATAGCATTTTATTGTGATTCTTTTTAAGGTGTATTGGGTTATAGGGGAGAGGAAAATGAGATAACCAAGATCCTTAAGAGTTTGAGATTCACAAAATGGATACTTCATTCCTTCAAGGACCTCAATTTAATATATAAATTTTTTTACAGTTTTAAACCATGGAATTTTTAGATAATATTGAAGTGATTTTCATATTTGATATGTATTGTGGAATAACCATACCCTTCATATCTTTATGGTCTATATTTCTAGAATAATATAAAATTTAAGTGTTATAATTAATTTCTTTAAAATAAATCATCTTCTACCAAAAATTAAGAACTTAGCGTCTAATTTTCTCTGCCCCATTATCATTATTTGGTGGTGATTTAATTCTTGGATTCATGATATCATGATCATTTATTTTGAAGAAACATTCTCTTCATTTTATTGGCTCCCTTTTTATTCATATTTATTCTTTCTTATATGAAATCCATGATATCATTTTAGATTCATGTTTATTGGTATTAGATAAATGTATTAATGGATTCGGGTGTGCCATAACAAGTTTAGCATCTTACTCGTGTGTCTCTAGTGGGGTGTTTATCTTATTCACATTTTCCCGCATTGAATTTTTGATGCATTAGTTGAGGTAGAAGATTCAAGACTTCTAATTAATTATTTTTATTAAATTTGATGAATACAATGTCATTGAATTCAATAGCTAAATGGTAGGAATAAAAACAACCGGGATAATTAAAATAACCAAGATATTCAAGGGGAAATGGGTGATTTATATGTGATTTCTATGACAATACATTTTTACATAGTAATTATTGTTCTTTATGGATAATTGCGACCATGATACCCCATATTTTCTACTTATTATTGTCTCTTATCACCCAATATAATTTTTAAACACATAATGTTAGTAATGAATTGGTTGTGTGGAAATATTGATTTTTGGTTTATGTTTAAATATCAATTTTTGGTCTTATATAAAATATATATTAGTAAAAGTGTTTTAAATAAGAATAATTTCTAAATTCCATTTTATTTTCTACAATGTCGATATGGATTTGAATGCCTTAATGAGTATGGTTTTATGTAATGGGTTTTTGTGGACGAAATTTGCTTGTTATGATGTGGATATTGTGGAAAAACGGGTATTGATGATGTGTTGATGTCCTGTTTAGTTTGTTTTTGGATGGTGTGGGAAGAAGTGTAAATTTTTTGGGATAAGTTGAGAGAAGCGGCAACTATTGGTATTTGGTTGTGTACCGATCAAAGTGGTTTTGGGATTTGTTATTATGGGATGTGTTATTTTTTCTAGGTGGCATGGAATAGAGATGGAATACTTGAATTGGTAAATGGTATAACGTATTGAAATAAAATTATGGTGGTTGGAATAATTATAGTTAATGAGATATGAATGTTGTGACATTAAATATAGTATATAATATGTAATGTAAATGAAAAATATATAATTAATTAATATTTTAATAGAATTCTATTTTATTTATTATGTGTGGTTTTTTGGAATTATAAATAACTAAGTTTGATTAGATAGTTTTTAAAATTGTTTTTGGTGTGTGATGAATATAATGGAGTGGATTTTATTGTCTTTATTATTAGGATGTTCGAGTTTTTAATTGAACCTTATATTGGGTTTATAATTTCAATATAAGCAATAAATATTCATTTTATTTCACAAAAAGCACCACACAAGATTTTCAACCTTAAAAAAACCCATGTATGGACTTGGGTTATAGGTGTTTTCCCCAACATCCAAGTTATAGAGGGAAGAAATGGTTTATTTTGTTGGGTGTGCACTATAATATAATTGAATGAGATGTATGTAGTCATGAATCATACATTTCATGAACTATATATATTGTAACACCGCAAGAATTTACTATATTTTTATTATTTAATAAAATTAATTAATTTATATATTTCTTCATACACATCATCTTGTTAAGCATATGCTACACACAACATTGAGGTAGCTTGCATTACACAGAAGATCGGGTTTTAACACATTTGAATGGCACACCTATTTTAAAAATAAATTTTGAAACTTTTATAAATTAAATTTTTCAAAAAAATAATTTTTTAAAATGGAATTTCAAAATTAGATTAAGGTAATTTTTTAATATTTTTCTTAGAAGTTTCATTTTTTTGATGAATAGTGAAAAATTCAACATTTTAGTTAAAAAATACCAATTATTTAAATAATTTTTAATGGTAAATTATATTTTTAATTATTTCCTAGAGCCAAAAATGATAAATTATAAAAATATTAATCCAATTTGGTATATCAGAATATTTTTTATAATAAAATTGGATATAAAGACTTATTGAAATTTTGAACTTTTTTTCTTTAAAAATCCACATTCTCCCCACATCTATGAGATTAATGTAAACTTAATTTATCAACCTATATAAATTAAATTTAGAAAAATTGAAATAATTGTTTTTAATCAGTATGATATTTTTATAGTAAAAATATAAAAATATTGATTGACCAAAAATATAAGTAAAAGTAATTAAAATTAATTATTTTTATTAAGGTAAAATTAATCTTAACAAGGGGATAATCCTTAGACTGAAGAGAAAACATTAACTACAAACTTGTCCAAAGGCTATTTGATACAAAAAATTATACCATATACCCTCTTAGTTCATTTTTTTTGTTTTAGTGGGACAAATGTTCCTGAATGTTTTTTATATTATATGTTAATTTGGAAAAGACAAAAAAGTAACATTCTTTAAGTTTATCATTTATAAAACACTAAGATATGGAAAAAAATCATATTTTTGATATAAATATCCTTAATAATGGAAAATTGTTAATTTTTATCCTATGTTTTTATCATTAAATTTGAATTAGTTACCTTAAATGCATAAGTATTACCACCATAATGAATATTTAGTTAATTATTAACTAAAATAAATGATACTATAAATATTAAAACTGAAGTAAATTTATTGAAATATTGTCTTGAATTATTATTTCCAATAAATATATCTTTTTAAACATCTTTGAAATTAGTATATTTTAAATTCAATTTTTTTGATATTATTAAATTTAAATTAAATAAATAATGTCAAAATTGATATTAAAGTTATTTTATAATAAATGCTATTTTATTAAATGATTTAAAATTAATAAAAATACCATATTCAAAAAAGTGATTTTTTAGTGTTAATAAATATTTAATATTTTATATTAATGGAATAATTTATCTTTTAGAATTAACATGTTGACCCATATATTAAAAACAATGTTAGTACGGTACATATTAAAGTAGTGTTTTTCCGTGTTATATACGCTTGTTTTAGAATTAATTTCCAACAAAAAGGGGATTTTTATTTTGAAAATTAGATAAAATATTTATAATAATGCTGGTATATATTTTCTAATAAATATCACACTAATTTTTTTTCCAATTTTTAAATTAAACAAGTTAGAAAACTAGATACTTTAATAATAACCAAAATGATAAAATTGGGGAATCATTGGAGTTAAGGAACAAAATTATAAGAATGGATGTATTTTTATGTGGGGGAGCTTTTTATCAACTGTTATTCCCATTTAATACATTTTTTTTCTATTTTGGAAGCACATGAGGTAAGGTATACAACATATTAGTGCTTACCTTATGGTATTTACAGGAATACCACTCCTCCCCCCTTTAAAATAGAAAACACTATTCCCATTCCCTACACCTATTAATCCAATATAGCTCGACCAATATCATACCAAATATCTACTCATAATAACTACAATAAAAATATAAGCCTCATATTTGTCATAAATTCATCCAAATCATCCCTTTAGTGTAAACTAAAAGGAGTTACCAGAATAAGAGGTAACATCCTTCCTCCAGATCTTTAGTTTTATTTCACTTCCACTATTTGAATTCCCCTTGTTCCAGGATTATATAAAAAAACAGTGTCCTAAATATATTGAGTTTTTTTTTGTGTTATGGTTTCTACCTAAAATTACACACACTTACATCTTATGGGTAATGAACTTACTATTTTTATGTTTGAAAAAATACCGCCTCATGACACGAAGTTGTTCATTTTTCATTTACCACCTCCCTTGGGTGGGAATTATGATGGAAATGATATTTATATTTGAAATATAAGATATATGTTATGCCTATATCCTTTTTTAATTCTTTTATAACACATAACATTATAATTTTCATTTTCTGTAAATACAGTAAAACCGTTTGAAGAAGTGGGGACTACCGCCTTCTCAAAGTGATCTGATTTGTTCACACTATACATAGAAAGTATAGATGATGGTTTTAATTGAACATATTTAATATAAATGAAACATTTATGATATTATTGAAATAATTACTTTTATGGGAAAATAATATATCATTTTCTTTAATACTATTTTCACACACTAAAAAGTGATAATTTTGGTTGTGGATGTGTGGTCTATCTCCTCCCCTACACGGTGTGATTCCTTTTACATGATATGAATTCTATATATAAGTATATTTTATTAAAAAAATTAATTTGTGATATAATTATAATTCTGGAGAGACAATATGTTACTTAAAATTTTCCCATAATTATTATTGAAGAAGTGGAACATCACTCATACATATGTACAACCTACCGTCTCTATGATTATAATGTTGGATCATTTTTATAACAATATTTCATGAGTCATTTACAAGTATATTTGATATGTAAATATTATAATTATGTCATGATTATTATTTTTTATTTTTTTATATAATGATCCATTGCACCATATTTAAACTAACAAAGTTATTTCAATACATGAACCAAATATGGTGAAAACATCAGGCATAAACTTAATTATTTAAGTAGTGGTTTAAAAAATTGTAATAAGTGAAATAAAAGTACTGATAAATTGGAAAAAGGTTATGATGAAATTAAATAATTAACATATTCTTATTATTGAAGAATATAAAGACATACATGACAATTCAGTCTCAAACTAAGGGATTATTGTATTGCTTCTCCTTTAGTGGGGAATACACCATTTTCAGAAGATGTTTAATTTGTGTAGTGTATATACTAACCCTAGTGTATTTTATATAATTAAAACTTTTATCTTAATGGTATTTATATATTCATTTAAATTTATTTCTTCCCTAGGGATTATAATTCAAAAATTTACCAAGTAGTAATGGATTTCGTATCAATTTACTTTTCATTGAGGCTTATTTATTGTTATGTACATATTCACATTTATATAGTATATATACTTCCCTTTGACATGTTTTATCATGAATATAATAATTATCATGATATTATACGGTTCAGCTAATGATATTAATTCCCGGGGATTATTATTAAAATGTTTAAAAGTGGTATAGTAATCTTTGGAATGTTTCAGAACAATTTTCCTAAAGAATGTTTTATTAATCATTAAATGGAATTTCCATTCATTGACATAAATAACCCTTGTTGTGACTTATACCAAACTAGGGAATTATTGATTAAACCATATTATTTTTTAAATAGATATATTTTATGATAAGGTATAATTTTTAATAATTAAATTATTTATTCTACATATAAGTAATGCATTCGATTGCATATGTGATAGGCGGGGCCCACTATAGTCCCTTGATGCATTAGTACGTTTAATAGGACAAACTAGATATGGTTTTGGATGAGGTATTACCCATTTATTATTTTCTTTTTAGGAAGCATTATTAGTATGATATTCTTGGCATGAAGCCTTGAAAATATTATATTCTTAGCATGAAGCCTTGAATATATTAGATTTATGGCATGAAGCCTCGAGGATATGTTTTAGATAATAATATTTATGAATTACATTATTATGAATTTAGTTATTAGTATTGTATATGTTTATTTAATTAGTTATAATATCCAAGGATAAGTTTTATTCTCATATTATTGATTAAATGGAATATGTTTTTGCTGTCCACCATTCGTTATTGATTATTTCTTATCTGGTTATCTGAATAACATGTGTTATCATTTATTTACCTTTCTATGGTGATTTATTCTCATTGATTCATAATTTATTCCATTTTACATACCCTTAGCATTTGAGCTCAACCTTATTATGTTTCCTTTCCCTAGGTTATGAAAAAGAATCCATTTAATGAGTTTCTAGGTTGATAGTTATTTAATTTTATTATATATCATGTTTGTGTTTTCAATTTCAAAATTTATTACCGATATCATGTATGTAATATGGATTTATAAAACTTTTGTAATGATCAGTCCTTTAGGATTTGATTCCTTTTAATCATTCCAATGTAATATGATAAGGCACCGACTTCGGGTTTCTAGGTTCGAGTCATTATAGTTAGTATAATGGAAGTTTAATAGAAACATTAGAAGATAGATTTAGAAAACATAGATTTGGGAACACAACCCTAAGATAATAATTTAGAATAAGTATACATTAAAATCATATAATTTTTGTAAGGTAAAGATTATATGGGTATTCCAAGAAATACATCCCTATTTGGATACAATAATTGGATGTAGTTCTGGAACATATACATCTTGAAGTAACAACTCCAACAAGGTGTGTCGGGCCTGACTAGGTGTAACCTGGTAAAAAAATGGACCTTACTATGCACCAAATTAGATACTCTCAGGGGATACGATTAGGATAATTCTTGTTTTCTTTAAAAACCATTAAGAAAAATTTAATGATATCCCCAATTAAATCATGTTAATGATTATGAGATAAGATATGCCTATGTTTTTAAATTTATGTTATGTTATACACCATATTTAGAATTATACAATGTTTATCAATTTTAAGATATAATATAGTATATTCTATTGTTTAGAAATGGAACCTGAAAGGATGAAGTGTATCAACACTCATGGTTATAATAGTGGTTTACCTGCTGAGAAATTCGATGTAGCTAGTATTAGAAATGATCAAGTTATAGAAATTTTGAGGAAGGTTAATCAGGTTATGAGAAGTACACTTTCCCATATGTTGAAAACTATTCCACAATGTGACTCTCTTATGTTGGATCACATTATATGAAATTATCCCCCATCCTTTAATGGACTATTGATCTTATTACAATTGAGAAATGAAATAAGTATTTGAAGAAGATATTTTTGGTATTGGGATGTAGTGAAAAGGAAAAGGATACAATTGTAGTGTATTTTCCCTGAGAATATACTGATCAGTGATGGTTATTGATCCAAAATACAATGGAAGAAGAGGATATATAAATCATGAAATGAAATTTTTTTAAAGATAAATTATTCAATAAATACTTCCAATATTAGAAACAAATTGAGATGAAGATAAATTTATATAGTTTAAAGAAAAATGAGGATGAAAGTATTTTAGAGTATGAAGATACATTTACAAGGATATAAATACATCATACTGATTTTATACATACAATGGAATGAAATATTGTCCATTTATTGAAAGGTATTAAGCCATGTCATAGAAGGGCACTGGTGTCTCAAAACAATTCATCCTAAGATGAAATAGTTTATGTGCTATCAAGAAAGAGATTGAATTATCTATGCTTTATGGAATCAATTAGATGTAAGATAAAAATGGGATAATAGAGAAAAATATGGATAAAGGGAAAAGGGAAAGAAGTATTTTCCAACATGTCATACTTTTGTAAGGAAACACCATGGTACGTTCTTAAAAGGGAAAATAGTTTTCTTCATGTGTGGAAAAAAATTCCACCATACTCAATATTTTAAGGGAATAAAAGAATTTTCTAATGTCAAATGATTCAACTATAAGGATATGAGGACCTATGAAAATTAATTCCCTATGATCCAAAAGAATATAAACAATAAGAAGCTAAGTGATCAATGAAAACAATATGTTATTGAAACAACTGATGTGTTATGATTAATTAACTTCTATATTTAGATATATGTAATATTTCGTAATAATATTTTGCTGATGATTATATCATCATAGGATTCATGGGATGTATAAGTAATATACGATAATATTTTTTTATTAAAAATTTGAGATCATATGTTGAATATTACTAAGAAAAGTGATTTGGTAGAAAGCTAAAATTTTAAAAATCATGTGGTTTAGGGAAAGATAAATTCTGATATGTTTCTGATGATGAGACAATGATATTAGGATAATGAAATGTTTGATATTAATAAAGTAAATTGGATATTACTAAATCAAATGGAAATGTTTATAATGTGTTGGATCATGATCTTTTGGAATGGTTAACCATTTTGAAATTGTTTAAGTTGAACTTTGGATGTGGTTAGAGAGTTTAATATATTTATTCACCATATGATGCAACTTATGTTGTGGGATGAAGTATAAATTATTGAAGGTGCAATCAAAGGATAATATTGAGTTTATAAAAACTTATATTTACTTATATCCATATATATTATAAGAATATCAATAATTGTGGAAAAGTGTTTTAAAATAACTTTGTTCCCTATCATCAACATTTTTTATAAAACCAAAGACCTTTATTCATACATTTGGTTTATTAGTTTGTGGTTAATAACATTCATATGAAAATGTTCTCTATCACTCTCTATCATAATAGGATAGTTTGTTTTTTCTTCCATGTCCATATTATCACTAACCTACACCTATTTAAAAGCCTAATTTTATGGTTACCTTCACATGTTACTTTCCCAATTAATAAAAAAATATGTTATTAACCCTATTTATGATTTGGGTTTTTCAAAAATATTATTTTCAAATATCAAACTCTTAATTACTATGATAATGTTTAAATTGTGGGGTTAAAATTTATCTAAGATGGGGAAAATGTAACACCCAAAGTCATTACTATATTTTTATTTTATAACAAAATTAATTTTTTCTATCTTTAATTATACAAAACACATAGTTAAGATTACATTACACACAACACTGAGTTAGCTTGCGTTACATGCAAGATCGTGTTTAATACCCTATTAATAGAGAAACTATTTTGAAACTAAATTTTTTACACTTTTATTATTATTTTTAAAATAAATATCATTTTTGAATTCACAATGTAAAAATATTCTTTAGGTGAATTTGTTTTTGTTTTTCTGAGAAGTTTAATTTTTTTTCAGAATAGTGAAAAATACTTCATTTTAGTTAAAAAATGCATTTTCATTTAAATAAATATTAATGATAATTATATATTAAATTATATATTAAATTCAAAATAGATCAATTATACATATATTTATCCAATTGACATCATTAGGATAATTTTTATGTTGAAAATGAAAATAAAGACTTATTGAACTTTTGAACATTTTTACTTTAAAACCCCACTTTCTCACCACGTCTGTGGAATTACCATTAAACATAATTTATCCACATTAGTGAATTGAATTAAAAAAATGGATATAAATGGTTGTAATAAATATTATATTTTTAGTCTAAAAGATCAAATAATTTTTTTTAAAAAAAATATTAGTAAAATTAATTAGAATTAATTACAATGATTAAAGTAAAATTCAACTTAACAGGGGACTAAACACAAAAATTAAGGGCCAAATTGACCTAAAAACATGTATAAAAGACATGTTTTATAAATATTTATTCCATACCACCTATTAGTTTGAATTTAATGAGTCAGTGGGACACATGGTCATGAATGTTCCCTGTATGATAAGATAAGTGAGGAAAATGGGAAAAGGAAACTTCTTTAATTTAAAAATTTATAAAACAATGATATATATAAAAAACATATATGTGATTAAAAATATTATTTAAAAAGATAAATGGGTTTTTTATCATAATTACTTATCATTTCAGATGGAGTAGTTTCTTGAAATGCATAAGAAACACCAATTCAATGATCATTTAGTTAATAATTAACAAAAATAAATGATACTAGAAATATTAAATGTGAAGTAAATTGATTGAATTATTATATTTAATTATTTTTATATATGAATATATAATTTTACATAGTCTTGAAATTTATATATTTTAAATCCAATGTTTTTATGAGATATTTAAATTGAAATTGAATAAAAAAATTCAAAATTGACGTTCATGTAATTTTACGATAAATGATATTTTATTAAATTGTTTAAAATTAATAAAAATATGATATTCTTACATGTGATTTTTAAGTTTTAACAAATACTAAATATTTTCTATTAATGAATAAATTTATCTTTTATAATTAACATATTTACCCATATGTTGTAAAAACATTGTTAACACGGTAGATGTTAAATTAGTGTTTTTGCATGTTACATGCGCTTGTTTTAAAGTTATTTTCCAAGAGAAATGGTATTTTAATTTTTTCAATTATAAAACATATTTATAATAAATTTTTCCATTATTGTATTATAATTATCAATTTAATTTTTCTATAATGGTAAAATTAACTAGGTTATAAAACTGTACACTTTAATAAAAACCAAGATAATAAAATTTGGGAATCATTGAAGTTAACCATAAAATTATGAAAAATAAAATTTTTTGGATAGAGGGTTTTATAAAAAATTATACCCATTTAATTAATTATTTTTAAATTTTGGTATCATATTAGGTATGCTAGACCTCCCATTAGTGCTTAGCTTTTGGTATTTACAAGAATTACTCTCCTCCTCCACTATAAAACATAATGAACTCTTCCCCTCCATTAATCCTATAAAGCCACTTTTTCTCAAACAATATCTACCCAAAGAGATATTAAAAATTCATACTCTCAACCTGTAATCCTATACTTATAATTAAATCCATCTTAGGAAGCCCTTTGATGCAAACTAAAAGGATTTACCAGAATTAGAGGTAATATCCTTCCTCATGAGCTTTAGTAGTATTCTCTTTAAAATATTTCAATTATACTTATTACATGATTATATATAAAAATTATCCTCAATATACTGATATTTGTTTCATTATGTTCTTGACTGGCACACACTCAAACTCCAATCTAATGGGTAATAAACTTACTATTCTTGTGTACGATGAATTATCGCCTCATGAAACGAAGTTGTTAGTTCTTCCTATACCACATCACATAGGTGGGAATTATGGTGGAAACCCAATTTATATATGTTATAAATTATAATTATTATGCCTATTATATTTTTTTAATTCTTTTATTATAAATATTTTTATACTTTTTATTTTTTGTAGATACGATAACATTGTTTGTGGAAGTCTGGAGTATTGCCACCTCAAAGGGTTGTGATTTATTCACACTATATATAGATCATAGATAGGATTATTTTAATTAAAAATAGTAAACATAAATGAAATATATAATATATTATTTACATAATTATATTTATGAAATCATAATATTTCATTTTCATTATTAATCTATTCACACACTAAATAGTGATAACGTCAGTCCTCGCAGTGTGGACTGCCACCTCCCCGACGCTATGTGATTCCTTTTACATCAAAATAATTTTTTAAGATTAAATACAATTTAATTTATTATATAATTATCATTATGTATATATATAATGTTACTTACCTTATTTCAAGGACGATCATTGAAAAATAGAAGAATTACTAATTCATACGTACAACCTACGGTCTCCATGATTGTAACATTGGTTCATTTATCATAACCATATTTAATGATTTGTTTTAAAAGTATAATTTATGTATTAATATTATAATTATATCATTATTATTGTTATTTTGTATAAGTTTATATAATGGCCCCTTGGGCCATAGTCAGCCTACCATGTCGTTTTAACACAAGAACTGAATTTGGTCAAAACAGCTGATGAAATCATAATTGTTTATGATATTGTTTACAACATTATAATTATTGAAGTAAAATTATTTATAAAACATAAAGATTTTATGATGTAATTAAATAATTAAAAAAAATTATTATTTAGGAATATAATGACACATGCGAGAAGTCCGACTTAATGTTAGGGATTCTTGTCTCACTTTTCCTTTTGTAAGACATGCTCTATTTTCAAAAATTATTTCATTTATGTGGTTCATATACATCCCCTATTGTATTTTATATCATGAATACATTTACCGTAATTGTATTTAGATTTTTATTTAATTTTATTTTTTCCATGGGGATTATAATTCAAATAGTTATCATGTATTAAGGTATTTCATCTCAATTTACAGTTCGTTGAGACATATTTATTATTATTAAAAAATTCAATCTTATATTGCGTATATAATACCCTTTGTAATGTTATATCATTATTCATATTTTTTATGATATTATATGTTTCATTTAATTCTATTATTTCATTGGTATTATGAATCATTTGTTTCAAAGTGGTATGAGACACTTTGGAAAGTTTAATAATTTTATTACTGAATAATATTTTAATGATCTTTAAATATTTTTTCCCTTCATCAAAATCATTAACCCTTGTTGTTGATTACCTTCTACTATTTAATTATTGATAAAATTGTATTATTTATTCAATATTTATATTATATGATAAGGAACCTTTTTTATTAATTAAATTAATTATGCTACATTTGAGGAACATATTGGATTTCATATTTGATTGGAGGGGGCCATTATAGCCCCTAGATGCATCAATAAGTTTAATGGGACCAAATAGATATGGTATTGGCTGAGGTCTTAACCATTTGTTATATTCATTGAATGAATACTTAATAACATTAGATTCTTGGCATAAATCCTAGAGAAAATTAGATTCTTTGAATGAAGCCTTCAATGTATCACATTATTTGATTGAATCCTCAACAATATTTTTTAGATATCCATTATTATGCATTCCATCAATATGTATTCAATTATTTTTATTCCACATGATTATTTAATTAGTTTTTATTTCAATGGTTAAGTTTTATTCTCATGTTATTTATTAAATGTAATTTTATTCAGTTATCTACCATTCCATATTGACTATTACTTATCATGTTATTTTAATAGAATGCGTAATTAATTATTTTCATTTAAATTTTGATTTATTCTAATTGATTCACTATCAATTCCATTTAACTTACCCTAACCTATCATTTTATCTCACCATAATTATATTTCACTTCCACAAGTTATGAAGATAAATCCTTTGAATGAGATTCGAGGATGATGCTCATTTCATTTTATTATTTATCATGTTTGTATTTTCTATTCCCCAATGTATTAAGCATATCTTGTATATAATATGGATTTCAAAAACTCAGTAACTGGAAATTCCTTAAATAATTCATTCATTTTAATCATTCCAATTTAATAAAATTATTCACTAGCTCTGGACATATGGGTTTGGAGCATTACATATATATAATATGATGTTATTTTTAGGGAACATTTAATATATAAATTTTGACATTGTATTTTTCATGCATAGGTTAAATTAATAATATATATATATATATATATATATATATTTGATATATATATTATTTATCTCTCTATAATAGTTTATTAATATTCTAAAATTCATTAATGAATGGATTAAATTATTTGAATTAATTAATTGGAACTATTTAACAAATTATACAAAAAATATTTCAATTATTATATTGGTTTTTAGATGTATCACAGTTCATCTATATATGGGTATGTGATCCTATCATGTTGGTGTGTTCATTAGATGTGATTTTTATGAGTATCTACTAAACACTATTCCTACCAAAACACTATTTATATCATTTTAGAAGGAAATACAACCCCTTTTGATATTGGGTATCCTCACGATATGATCATAGATCCATTAGAAAAAGTAATACCTTGGAGGAAGTGTCCTTTTTTTCACTACACATTATAGTTTTCTTCAAGAATTATCCTTCATCAATGAAGAGAATGGTAAATTTTGTATATGACTTATAGGTACCTTATTTTTCTAATTATTTACATGTTAATTTCATGAAGAAACATGTCTTGTGTTTTCAGTTGTATTCCACCACAAATGATCATTAAATGATCACCCAAAATCCATCAGTGTAATTTGAGGTGGGTTTATATTAGAATTAAATGTGGTTTGATCACTGGATGTGAATTAAAAGGTATATTTTTTTCATAGAACAAATTCAGGTTATAGACCCATATTTAAATGGGTAAAGATAAATTACATTTAACCTTATGTTGGTCGGTTATGTAAAGGTGATACCCTTACATGGAAGGCCTATAGTAGGGTAACCTTTATATTACCTTTATTAAAAAATGGGTTTCACAGAACTTAGTACCCTATATGAAGGTGTTGTGTAATGGTAATACATTTTTTTAAGGAATCTATGTAATGGTAATTTATGTATTACATTTACAGAGCAGTGTTCAGGTTGAGTTTTGTAAAGGGAAGCTGCAAAAAGGTAAGATATAAAAATTTTAACCTTTATATTACCGTTATGTAGGCTTTTTGAAACCTCAATTATCAATATTTAGAGTTCTTTCATAAGGGTAAAAGATAGGATAACCTTATGTAAAATACTGGTGTTTTTTAAGGGTAGTCAAAATCGATTTTTAAAAATGGTTTTTGAATATTAACTTGTTTTATGGATATAAAATTATTATAAATCATGTAAAAATTTATTTTGGGGATATTTAAAATTTTAAGGATTTTAATTAATAACAAATTAAATTTAAAATAATTTATAATAAATTGAATAAATGTTTGCGAATCATTATTACTAAATATTAAAGGATAATATTTCAAAATACCTTCTAAAAAATTAGATGGTATTCCTTAATATTTATAAATAAATGGTTTATTTAGAAATCATAAGACATGATTTATAAAGTGTCTTGAAATAAAAAATTATAATATTTTTAGATTATTTAAAAAGTTTATACAATATATATTTATTTATAAAATTTTTCTGATTCATGAAACATCATATAAATTCAATTTCATATAAAATATTATGGTGTTCATATTTAAATGATATTAAAATATCTATATTCATTAAAAATTTTAAAAATTTTATTATTTTGATATATTTATGAATACTTCATAAATGTTTCATTTTTTAGAACATAAATAAATTGTTTATTTATTTGTTAAATTTCATTGATATTATTGTTAACAAATTTTTTTGGAAATATGAATATAAAGTATTCACATTTATATGAAAAATATTTTCTAGGATAGAGCCTTTCATTCAAAATAGGTTTGATAACATAAAATTATGATTTCATCAACCTTAACCTCATTCTGAATTTTTATTTATGAGCTTGAGAATAGTTGTTTATAACTGTTTGTTCATAATAGGTGTTAGTGTTATCATGAATTTAATTATATATTAAGTAATGTGTCCCTATGTTGAGAGCCTTGAGATCATACAACCTATATTTCTTGAGTCCTTCCTTGTATTGGAAGTTGAATGGGGTTAGCTATATGTTACTCTTGTTTTCATAATATAATTTTTATGAATCTTATATAACTCAATTCCTTTCCATGAAGAATTCTTATAACATTTAAATATTATTCATTTGAATATGTATGGATGAAATTTACATCTATTTTTGGGTGATTAACATAGCCAAATGTGTTGTCTAAATAGTTAAACATTTATCTGGGTTGAATAGATTATTTTGGTTATTTCAATTTGTATTAAAAAAAATAAATTTTTAGAAGCATACATACAATAAATGGAATAAAATGTGAGAAGATAATTCTTACATTAGATATAATAGTTTTCAATTTAATATTATAATAATGTATATTAAATTGTAGAGACTTTAAAAATGAGACCCCTCATATACTAAGTTTTAAATAATTTCTAATGAGACACGTTTCAAAACCTTGATCATCTAATTGGGTAGGACATGCTAAATTCAGGATTACATAAACTATATTTTTCATGGAATGAATTTAATGAGTTACTATGAATTATTTTGTTAGTTGGGTCCTAAAAATTCTATGTTCCTCTATGTCATCCATTTTTTGATTGATTTTTTTCATTTTCATTGGGTTACACAAGGTAAGAGACTCTAAAAGAGTTAGGTTACCATAGGAATATGGTCTATTATATATATATGATAGATTTGGATAAAGGTTAATCAACTTCACTATCCATGAGTTAGAACTATTATTATTTGGATGATTCCCTACTTGAATAACTAAATTGTGTGTGAAACACTATGTCAAATTGATTTTTGAATGAAATATTTATCTTTTATCACTAAATCAATATGATATACGGGGTCTTCATTTTTAGTTGGAGTAATTATATTAAGATTCCTTGATAAAAAGATATAAGACCCAAAATTCATATCTAAAAATGTTATTTAGAAGATAAATGAATCATCATCATCATATAAATAAACATTAAACTAATTCTTTAAATAAGAATATTAATGTAAGAAGCTCTTAAGAATGGTAGATTAAGAAATTTTCTTATGAAAAATTAATTATCTATATGTTAGAATTGTTCCTTCCTGAATAAAAATATGTTGAAATTTTTGAAAATGTGAATATAAAATTATATGGTTGGCTAGAATAATGTATTTAAGGTTTCAATGTCACTATATGCTAATTAACCTAAAGAATTAATGTGTAATATACTCTATATGATTGGGTATATCAATTATATAAAATATAATGACTATTTTTGGAGAGGCTGAATAATTATTTTAGATTTTATTCCAGCTAATGAATGAATTATATTTGTGTCTATGGAAATGTTATGAAAATATGGATGAATTAAATAAAATTATCCTTGATATTCTAATTCTTTTGAAAATAGATGATTAAGGAATATGATGTCTATGTTTTAATAATGTATAGGTAGTACAAGGAGGTAAATGGTCAAAACTAGAAGATATAAAGTTGGAAAGTCTGATAATATTTCATTAAGAATATTGTTAAGGTTGTTTAAAAATCTAGGTATTATAAAAAATGAGTAATTATTCCATATATTGGGATTATATAGAATATGTAAAGGGGTTTTGGAGCTTCATAGAATACCTATGTATGGTATTAATATTTTATATATTTATTCATTGATTTTGAAGGGTATATAACACCAAGTGTATATCGTATAAGTTTTTTAAAAATATGTGTGTTAATAGTTGACAAAATAATTGAAATACATTTTAGTTTGAATTAAAATTATTAATTAAACATTTTCTACATTATAATATTTAATGCAATGATATTTATCAAGATTTGACAAATCTACGTAAAATATGTGTATGTTCAACTCACTTATTTTATACAATGAGAGGTGTTAACAAAATGTTTTTGTGAGAAAAATGATATTATTTATTATATACACTGGGTTTATGATTCATTGTATTTATTTCATTTCCAAAGAAGAATAATTGGATAAAATTATTTTATTAATGATAAAGTGTTTATCTAGATATATTTTTAAAATACAATGGAATGTGATTCCCACCTAGTAGTGGTGTATTTTAATATAATCATATTCTTAATAAGTTGATCTAAACAAAAATAATTCCATGTGAGATATGGAAACAATAGTTTATCTATTATATATTCTTACTAAAAATTAATAAATTTGATTTCCTAAAACACAAAAAAAAGTTTTTTATGCATTATAAAGATATTCCACAGAGAATACAGTGTCTATTAGGCTAGTGGGAATATATTTAACATAGAGAATATTAATGTCAGAAAATAAAATTTTATGCTAGATTTAGTTTAAGTGATTCTTTACTTTCAATCGTTAAGAGTTTGGATATGTGATAATAAACAAAAAAATATTTTCATTCAGTGAATATTATAATGTGAATACCACTTTTAACTAAAGTATTGTATCGTTATAATATTTTAGTGATTATTCACTTTTATCTTAAATAATTCTAGGATTTGTGATGTTAGAGAAAACATCTATGAGTTACATTTAGTTAACATAATAATTAAACATCACTATTACAAAAAGGATTATACTATGTAGTACACAATGTGTATCACTTGGTATCCTAAAAGTGTTTTGGTAATAGAGATAGAAGAAAAATTTAAGGAGACATACTAGTTAATGTAGTGAATTGGATATCAGTTTATCCTAAAAGATTTCAGAATATACTAGTAAAGAAATAATGTAAATAGAAACATAATATACAAAATAATTCATATAAATTATTTCATTGAAGAGTTACATGGATGATGATGATGTACTTAGAATGGGTTCTATGTATATATCATAAGAAAACATTATAAAATTTTATATTATGATGTAATGGAGTTTGAATATATGTTTGAATAATTGAATACCTAGAATGTAATTCCTAAGTATCACTATTTTTCAATATAGTTTTCCTAAAAAAATTTACTAAGAGTTTAGTGGTAATATTTTATCATATGTTCCTGTAAGAATGTAACAATACTTACATATGTATGTAATGTTAAAAAAACCATTTTTGTAGAAACCACAAGAGGGTCATGTTATACTTCCATATATTAAGCACTCAAGAGATTTGTGGAAATGGTTGTAAACATATCATGTATTTATAAAAAAAGGAAATATCCATTTTTCATTCATTCTTCAATGCTATAATATAATTTACAGGAATGGTCTAATGATAAATATAACATCCCAATATTTTATGATATTTTTATTCTTAATTAAATTCATTTTCTCTAATAGCTTACATT
This sequence comes from Viscum album, assembly GCA_963277665.1. NCBI lineage: Eukaryota > Viridiplantae > Streptophyta > Magnoliopsida > Santalales > Viscaceae > Viscum > Viscum album. The sequence goes on along the minus strand of OY728132.1, from coordinate 747,527,336 downwards.
ACATGCAACATCGAGCTTAAATGAACCATGATATACTATTAAATATTAACATGACCATTAGAATAGTAATGTGACCATTATAAATAGTAATATGTCCATCAAAATAATAACCTTATCTATAAAAGTATATATAAAATCATGGTATCTCATAAATGAAAATAGGATATATTTATATCATGGAATAAGTGAATAAATTGTTTAAAAATGAAAAATTAAGTGTTTCTATTTTCGTGAAACGTAAAGGTTTATATATATTTTTATAATTAATATAATGATTTAGAAGATAATTTTATTTTAGTAAAATATATTCATAAATTATTATTCTATTACATTATAATTTTATGATAAATTTATGAGACCATAATTAATTATTAAAATTGTTTTCAAATCAATTATAATATTAGAATCGGTATTTCTCAAAGAAATAATGATTTTATTTGAAAATTAAATTTCTCATATTTGAAAACTTATTTCCATAAAATGGATTCCATTTTTAAAATATAAATATCCTAAAATATTTTAGGTAAATTATTGGGATTTTTCTAAAATTGTTGAATTTTTGATAAATTGTGAAATATGGAAATTTACATTATTACCATAATAATTTAAATACAATAATTTTTTAGTCATTCATGTTTTAAAAACCCATTATTCAGAACTAAAATTGACTATTTACTATACATAGTCCTAAAAATCAACACTCTTGATAGTCTTGAGCCAAAATAATAAATAAATAAATAAAATGTTCAAAAGACTCCCATCTCATCCACTAAAAATACTACCCCTCAACACACATTTTCCTTACACATTCAAGGTATTTAATATTATATAAATTCTATACAATTACTTTTACAAACCTATTCTCCAAATTCTAGACCTTTTGGTCTTACCAAAATTCCAAATCCAAGCATCTTAAGGAGGTTTTCAAGGAGACGATATCTGGAGGTAAATTCTTCATTCTTTCTCTTTTAATTTCATTTCTTTCCTTATCCGCTCCCCACATCAACTATGAAAATTTTTATGGAAACTATAGTACCATAATATAATTTTATTTTATTTTTATAATTTATTACCCATCATAAAATCCGTTCTCTTCACCTTTTATTTTTTAAAATGAAAATATCTTCACTGAAGTGTTGATTCACTGCCTTCACGGACGATAAGATTTCATTTTCTATTACCACCATCATGGATGATCCTAAAACAATTATTATGGTTAAATATGATTTTAATTTACTTATTATATGTTATATCTTGTTCTAGAACCACTAAATAATTATTATATTAATGAAAATGACACAAGTTCATGATGGTTGCAAAAATACTGAAAATAAATTAAGACATTTTCATAAACATTTTATCTAATGAATCATACACATACAATATAAAAACATTATATATGATACCACTTAATCTTATTTAATTAAATTTATAAAAAAATAATTTCTTTTCTGCATATGTTATTTTCATTTAAAAATCACTCCCATATTTATTCTCAAGGGAACGAACTATAAAACCATGAAAAGAAGGCTCTAGAAACAACAAAATTAGACATTATAAATCATAAAAATATCCCTTAACGAACATAAAAGTTATAATAAATCAAATATAAGTTCAATTATTTATTATTTAATTAATTTATAAATCAAATTTTATTATCCAGGACATTAAGTAAAAGTGTAGAACTCTTTCAAACATAAGGAAAGGGTTTCTCATCTCACTTTTACTTATGTGAGATATATTACTTATTAAAACCTAATTTATTTTGTGTGGTGTGAATAATAAAATTTAATTTAATATTTCATTAATATATTCATCTTCTTGCAATTAAATGTTTCATTTTATCATCAATAATTTTTTCATGGATACGGTTCACTAATTACAAATTTGCAAGATAATTCTTAACCCAATTTCTATTCTATGGGTTAAACTTACACTCCATTGATTATATCATGTTATGATTATGTGTAAAATTTATTTTGATTATTTTATTTTGTATTTCCATTTTTATCTGGACTTTCAATGGATACACATAATCTATTCATTTGGATAACACTCACACCTTCTTTTAAATATACTATATTAAATGTCTCTTTTAAAAAAATTATAAGGATTTTTTTTAAAAACGTGTATTACATGAGAAGATATTCTCCCATTTTGGACTCCTTAATGTATTGAAGAATCCCTTAAATGTTTAAAATGTTATTCTAAAAGAATTTATTTCTTTGCGTATGTTTTCAAATAAATTATTTCGCTGTAAAGTGGTATTTCTCTCAATAATTTCTCTATGATGTTATTTGAGTATTTTCATAAATGTAAAAACATTTTGATGGATCTTATTCTTAATTGAATTTGGTCTCTTATTTTTAGTTTGACTATGGATATTTTATTTTGATTCCATTCATCATATTACACTAGATAGTTTATGATTATGTTTATTTCTTGGGGAATGTTATTTTGTATTCTAATTTCAATATGAAAGTATATGATTATTATGTTTTACCCCTATCATATGAGGAAATAATTAGACTTAGTAAGTGATGGTAGGGGACCTCTATAGCCTATCTATGCATCTCTAGGCCTCATTAGACAAACTAGTTTCGATAATGGCTTATATATTACTGATTTTTATGGAATCTCGACCGAATCCTTGATGGTATGTTTATGATTCCCCACATTATAAAAATCCTAATTACGTGACTAGTTATTGATAATCTATGTGATTAGTCCACAAGTAAAATATACACATTAAATTATCATTCACATGTTATTATTTATATGGCATTATCTGAACATATTTTATTCCTTCCATATTATACTCATGATTATGTTTTGATGGAACATGTTATTAGTTATTCCCCTTGTATTATTGTTTATGTCTGTTTGTGATAGATTTAGCTATATTATTACACTTTATAATCATATATGACCACAACATTATTATCTTTTATTTTTCCTAGGATAAAAATATATATGATATGATTGGAATGAAGGATAATCTAATAGAATATTGGTGTCTCTAATGAGATACTATGTTGTACTTAATTACAATTTTCAACGTAGTACTTATGTTTGTATCTAGTTTTCCATAGCTAATAAAATATTTGTTCCATTGGGATGTGATCTCTTTTACTTATTACCAATTTTATTATGTATGGCATCAACATCAAGCTATTTGGGCTGGGATCATTAAATTCGGTATCAGAGAATGTTTAATAAAGACATGGGAAATAATATTTTTGAAAACATAGATTAAGGAAATATAACCCCATAACTAACTTTGATAATACTCCCATGTAACCAATATTATTATTTTGAGATTATTCATACATATATTTTTTAACTGTTTCACTAGTTTTAAAATTTTATAATCTAATCTAGTATATTCGATTGTTTCAAAATGGAACAAAGTAAAAGGAATGGAAACTATATGAACACATATATTCCATATAGGTATTGACCTCCTATTCATGAAAATGAAGTTGGATATAGACTTGAAACTATAGAAGAACAACATATAACCATACTGGTACAAATGACTCAGGTTATAAGAAATAAACATACACTTATAGAGCATCCAGATCCACAATGCAGTGTAACGATGCTAGATCACTTCATGTGACAACGACCTCCATCATTCAATGGGACTAGAAACCCATTTTTAGCTGAGGAAAGTATGTGTTCCTTAGATATCATATTTATATCTTTTATATGTAACAAAATGGAGAATATTATCATCGTAATTTATCATCTATCATGACATGTGTATCAATGGTGGTCATTAATTAAAAGGAAAAAGGAGGAAGAAAAAAATAAAAATAATGAATGAAAGTATTTAAAGGAATTTTTCATTGAAAAATATTCCTCTTGTGGATAGTGAAAAGATATAGAAAAAAATTCTTAAGTCTGAGACAAAATAGAATGATAAAATTTCTATTTATAAAGCCAAATTTACGCGGTTAGAGAGTCATGTCGCATAATTCGTAGATAATTCAAATAAAAAGATTGACCATTTAACTTATTTTCATAATCCAATTATATGAATGGAAATTTTATCCCAAAAATTCTTCTCATATGTGGATATAGTATAAAGTTCAATGAATATAGAGATATATCTTTCCAATCTATATGGCTTTGAAGGGAAGAAAGATAATATGAGGGATGTTAAATACTCTAGAAAAAGAAATATGGAAAAAGGGAAGAAGAGGATAATACAATATCTAACCTATAATAAATGTGGAATGAAACATCATGGAACAAGTCAATTAGGAATGAGAATTTTTTAAAAGTTTATAGAAAAATATTACTAAACCTATGATTTTAAAGTCGTGAAATAAGTCACCAATGTGAAATTCTTTAGTTCTAAGGAAATGGGGAACTATTCACATTATTGTCCTAGATAACAAGAAAACATTCCCCAAAAATTCTAAGAGAAAAAGGCCATTCTTATAAAGATACAATAGTTAAGGTTGATGATCCAAATAATGTGGTGGAAAGTACATTAATAATCTACTCAAATTAGTATATAGATCTATTTTTTTCAGTATAATCACATTATTTTATATATTCCATATATTTCTTCTAAAACATAGATATTTAGAGTTCACCTTAACAAGGGAGTTTTCAATAAATACTTCTAATCGAAACCTTATTCCAACAAATATGTGTCAAGATATTTATATTATGACATATAAATATGCTATAATTGATGATTTTATTATCATACCTATGGTAGATTTTGATATAATCTTTGGTATAGATTTAATTTTTTAATAAAATGGAAAAATTTATTGAAAATAAGAGAAATTTTTTATTAGTGATGAAGATACAAAATTTCTTATCTTTAGAGGGGATAATTCACCATCTATGTTATATATAGATCCCTCTCTAGCTGATCTTCTAGTTAAAATTATGGGAGAATAAGAGAAGATAAAATATACTAACTAAAAGGGTAATCTTAAAATTGAGGATGTCCCTATTTTGTAAGAATACATTAATGTATTTCCATATGAAATTCATGAGCACCATCTAGAGTGGTAAGTTGAGTTTCTTATTGTGTTAATACCTAAAGAAAGACATATATCCATGAATCCCTATAGAATGGACATGGTGGAGTTAATAAAGTTAAAGAAACAACTAGATGAATTGAGTCGTAATAGATATATACACCTTAGTGTTTCACCTTGGGAATATCCTTTTCTTTTAGTCAAGTATAAAGAAGGATCTATGAGGCTAGGAATTGACTATAGGGAGGCAAATTCTATTATGTTAAATAACGTGTATCATTTTCCTCAAATTTATTATTTATTTGACTAACTTCACGAAGGTAAATATTTTTGAAAGATTGGTCTTCATTCTGTATTTCATAATTTGTTTGTAATTTTGGAAGACATTCCAAAGAAAGTGTTTTGAACAAGGTATAAAAATTATGACTCTTGAGTAATTCCATTTAGACTGAATAATGCACCTTATGTTTTTATGGATCTAATGACCTATGTACTCAATGAATATCTAGATATTGTTTTGTTGAATTTATTGATGATATCTTGGTGTAATCCAAAATATATGAAGAATATAAGAACTAATTTAATATTTTTTGGATACTCTTAAAAGAAAAACATTATTTGGGATTTATATGAAGTGTGAATTCTAGATTCAAACAGTTTATTTTCTTGGCTTTATTGTCTCCAAGTATGAAATATCAGTTGATCATGTAGAGATAATGGTAGTACAGGAATGACCTACACAAATTAACACAACTGATATATGTAGTTTAATTGATTTAGTATGTTACTATCAGTGTTTCGTACAGAATTTTTCTCAATTAGCTGAATCGTTAAACAAGCTCACATGTAAAGGGATTATGTTTATATGGAAAGATGAATTTGAAGAATTATTTTATGAATTGAAGAGAATATTATTGAATTAATTTATATTGAATTTACTATTGGGAAATAATTGAGTTGTGATTTATAGTGATGGATAGAAGAGAGGACATGGTTGTGTACCTATGCAGAATGGTAGATTTATTTCTTATGCATCAAGGTAGTGTGAAACATATAAACCAAAAAATCCAACTCACGATCGTGAGTTAGCAGTTTTAATATTTTCTATGAATATATAGAGACACTATCTCAATGGTAAAATATGTGATATCTATTCAGATCACAAGATTTTGAAATATACATTCTCATAGGAATAACACAACATAAGGAAAAGTCAATGAATATAACTAATAAAAGATTATGATTATTCAATAGAAAACCACCCTAGGAAGGAAAATAATGTATATGATGTATTGAGATGAAGAGATAATGGAGTTCTAAACAAAATAAAGAATGACAGGGATCCTGTGTACATGGATCTAATAAAGAAATGTCTTGGAATTATCAGAAAATGTGAAAGATGATTATTTTTTCAAATGGTTTCCAAACCATATTTATGAAAAAAGATACAAAGTTTTCTATCTCATGATAATAATTTTCAAAAGAAAATTAAAGTTGTGAATGATGGGATATTGGTAGACATCATATACCAAGAAGACATATTGAAAATTGGGAGGATACTTTGTGTTCCCTGTATACTTGAGATAAAAAGGGAATTATTGGACTATGATCATAGCTGGAATTTATCTATACACCCTTCTAGCACTAAGATGTATAGATATTTAACAGAATAATTTTTGTGGGATAATATGATATAGGAAATTGATGATTATGTATTGAGATGTTTTGTTTTTCAATAGGTGAGGTATGAAAGAAAAAAATCTTAGAGGAGTAATGAAAACTCAAACTATTACTATATAGAAGTGGGATGTCAATACTATGGATTATTTACAATATTACCAAATATACTGAGAAATAATTATGTAATATGGGTAATTTTTGATCAAATTACCAAATATTCACTTTTCCTCAATATAAGGGAGGATTTACCATTTTATTTCCTTGCATGAAACTAAATTGACGATGTTATAAGGATTCATGTTTCACCAATATTGATTCTGTATAATTTAGATCACTGTTTTACATCAAAATTATTAAATATTCTTCAAAATGTTATGGATACTATGATTTATCTGAGTACTTCTTAACCCCCACAAACTAATGGGTAGTCTGAAAGAACTATTCCTATTAAAGGACTTTTTGATATAACTCTTACTTGAATTTAAGGTATTTGGGACTAGTGCTTACATTAGGAAGAGTTTTATTATAATAATAGTTTCCATTATAGTATTAAAATGGTCCCATATGTAGAATTAAATGGAAAGGGATGTCATAATACATCTTTTTGGGATAAATTAGGCGAGAGGAAAACTATTGTTGAGTCAATAAGGTTTTCCTTATGACTTTTCCATTCCTTATTGTTTTGAAAATCACAAACACCTTATACATAAGAAAATCTATATTTCACTTCTATAAGGAAAATTTCCTTCTTAAAGGAATTAAACCCAACCATATTTTCATTGTTCATATAAATATTTTTATTAATTATAAAAATTGGATTCATACCTAAAACCTCAAAATAATATAATACTTAGATATGAAGCATTCTTTTATAGGATCTGAATTTTGGATACGAACTCTAATGAAGTTCTTTTCTGAATTCTAGATATGAACTCTAATGAAGTTCCATTCCGAATTCAAAATATGAACTCTAATGAATTTCCATTTTGAATTCTAGATACAAACAGTCATGAAGTTCCTCCCCGAATTCTTGATATGAACTCTCATGTAGTTCGACTCTGAATTCTGGATATGAACTCTAGTGAAGTTCCACTCCAAATTCCTAAAAAGAACTCCCATATTGTTCGACTCCAAATTCTGGGTACGAACTCTCATGTATTTCGACTATGAATTTTGGATACGAACACTCATGTAGTTCAACTCCGAATTCTGACTCCAAACTTCTACTATTTCGACTCCGAACTTCTATGAGTTCGACTTCGAAAATCTACTAGTTCAACACCGAACTTTTACGAGTTAGACTCCAAACTCTGTAAGTTCAGATTCCAAATTTTAGTGAATCTAGTCACCAAATTTCCTTGAGATTCAGACTCTAGATTTCTACATAATTCAGGTTCCAAATTCCTACAAAATAGAATCAAAATATCTCTTTATTATAGACACTGAATTCCATTTTTGTTAGACTGTAAACTTTTATTTTCTTATATTTCGAACTTTAGTTTTACTTATACTTACACTTGTTTATTACAAAACGATGTCTTGCATTTAGTTATTAACTAACCATTGGTTGAGTGACACATGTACAGGTCCCACCGAAATTAAAGGAGAAATATGACTGTTAGGGCAAGGAGCCGACCATTGGAGCTTTGCCTATACATAAGATCTCATTTGAACGTGCTCATAACTTTTGGACTTTTGGTGATCAGAACATCCTGAAGTTATTTCTAGAGAGATAGGCTCTTATCAACTTTAAAAGTTCATGCAGAAAGTTTGAAAATCTTGTTTAAACTTTGCCTTGTACATGCTTTCTTCGTGCGACTCTGATTATTAGTGTTTACAATCTAGGGATTGGAAGACAGAGGTTACAACACCTTGAAGTTGAGGGCTTCCATGCTGAGGAAGAAAGATGTGTCGACTACCTGATAGTTGAGGGATTACAGGGATATCAAGACAGATTCCGATCTTCATATCGATGTCCTACCCTGGTGTGGGTAAAACAAACTTTCTTGAAAGTATAAATCCAGGTACCTTTATCCATGGTTGTTTGATACCCTTCTCTTTGGGTCAAAAGAGTTATTGTTTGATTACTTGTAGTTTTACTACTTGTTTTTTCCACTGTATTTTGTATTTCTAAGGAAAGTATAACTTTCTTATACTTCCTTACTTGTACTTTGATTTAGTTAGATTCTATACGCTTTAAGGTAGAATCTTAATCTCTGTAACTTTTGTTAAGTGTCTTTTTCAGAATCACTATTACAAAATCTAACAAGTCTTTAGTATTCATAGAGGTCTTGTGAATGATCTTTGTTAATGTTGATAAACATAACCATACTAAAAATTCCCTTAATAAATTTTAAAAGGTATTATTCACCCCCCTTTTGTTTCTGAGAATCTAATTCATAATTTGATCCTACGTTTGGTATCACAGAGTATATAATACTCAGATTCATACCATCCTAACAATTGGTATCAGTGTAGGTGAACTCATACCCTGTACCAATCAAACAATTGGTATCAGAGGTGGTGAACTCATACCCTGTTCCAATATAAAACTTGGTAATAGAGTGTTATTTCCATCTGAATTAATCTCATGATTAGATTCAGAAGAGAATCCTCAGAATTTCTTTTTCGGATTCATATTTATGGATTCATACTTTTCGGAATGTATTTTTATGAATCATAGTTCAGATTCACTTTTTCTTAGAGTTACAAAATTTCTTTCTTAGAATATTTTCTTTGTTTACAAACTTTTACTTCTAATAAGTTTGTGCGTCAATCTTTTTCTTAAGGATGGCAGGTTTAAATGTTGGTTCTATCGACAACATAAATCCTACCAGACCACCTATCTTTGATGGTAATGATTATGAATATTGGAGAGATCTCATGAATACTTTCATTACAAATACTGGAGTAGATAACTTTGTTATGCTTACTGATGGATACAAAATTCTTAATAAGCAAGTAAGTGCTTTTACTAATCACGAAAAGAATGAATACCAACTCAACTATAAGGTACACAATACTTTACTTTGTTCAATGACTAGAAACATATATATCCAAATTTCTTCTTGTGAAACAACTTACTGTATATGGAAGAAACATTCAATTACACATTTTGGTACATCTAAATTGATTGAGACTAGAAGATCCTTACTTAGAGATGAGTATAATGGTTTTAATATTCCTTATAATGAACTGATTTGCAAAGTGCAACAGAGATTCACGACCATCATGAAAATCTTACAATCTATGGGAGAGAAAGGTCTAGATGATGATGATATTGTGGATAAGATCATAGATATTTTTCCCAAAGAGTGGGAATCAAAGGAAAATGCAATTGATGAGAACAGAAAGGTTACTCAAATTTCTCTTGATGAACTATTTGAAACTCTTCTTCAATATGAGACAAGAATGAAGAGAGATGCTATCAACATAAAGAAGTAGAATGGGAATGGTAGTTTTGATTTTACTACAACGTCAAATAACATGAAAGATAAGACTTCTGAAAGAGTTACAAGATCCAATTCTAAGAAGGTTATTATGAAAGCAAAAATCTATTGAGAGTTAAGTCTCAGAGAATGAGTTAGTTAATCTTGCTCGATGGATGAACAAGATAGCTGGACAAAGAAATTTCCAATCCAAGTATAAGAAGAAGCAAAGGAAAGATAAGAAAGATTCCAAGGTCACACGCTATGAATGTAAGAGAGATGGACACATAAGACCTGATTTTCCTATGCTCAAAAGAAAATAAAGGAAAGAGAGGAATTATGAAAGGAACATAATGAAGTATTACAAGTCCAAAGATAAAAAAGTTTTGAAATCCAATGACACATGGAGTGCCATTGGCAGAGACTCTTCAGATGAATCTTTGGATTATGAAACTTTTGGACAGAAGGATCTTAGTCTTATACCCAGGCTACCTATTGATAATTATTTCTATATGGCTAAGGTACACAATGCTGAATCCTTGACCAATGTTTCCTTAACTTCCAATGATATTAAATATGTTAACTCTTCAGATGAAGAATCTAATTCTGATGAAGAAAATATTTTACATACCTATGAATAAGTTTCTAGGTTTTCTGAACTTCTTGAGATTGAGAACTCAAAATTCATGAAAAATCTTGATAAGGAAAACTCTAGGAATATTATTCTTACTATGGAAATATTAGATCTTTCTAAAGATTTTGATAAGAAAAATGCTGATTTTGAAAGTATTTAAAAAAATCTTGAGGATGTAAGTTCTGAGAGGAATAAAATTTTAAATGATTTAGAAAATTTAATTTCTATGAAAGATGTTTTCAAGCCTAGCTCTAGTTTAGATGCTTTTGAAAAAAATAACCTTGTTATAAAACTCAAATATGATATATTTTCTTTGAGTAAGTGTTTTTCAAACATTACCCATTGTAAGGAAAATTTTGATAAAATGTATTTACAAATATGACCTCAAAGGGATACTTCTGGTTTTAGTTACATAAGTTCTAAACCAATTTTTAGTAAAACAACATTGTTCCTCAATGTTCCCAATTTTTCTTAAAGTGTCAATATGGTGGTCAGCGGGCAAAGAATTGTTCATTAAACAAAACCCAATATTTAGGATTTCATAAGGCACATTTTTCTATGAAGATGTGTGTACCCAAAATTTTTCTTTCTAACATTTCCTGTAATGCCCCGACCCCAGCTACCTGGAGTCGGTGCTTTATTGCGTAACATTGGCATGATCTTAAAAGATAAATTCTCAAAAGACCGGTTAGTTTAGTAGCCTTAGAAACACTAGATACATTCATAAATGTTACATTACATCATAAAGTGAAAAACTACAATAACAAAGTCTCCGTAGTCCACACTCATATCCTCTTCTGACTATCCCTGCAGTTCATTCATCAAATACTTTTCACATCCTAGAAAATATTAAAACATTGAAAGGGGTGAGCTTAGATGCTCAGTAAGGATAACAATATTGTGGAAGCTTTCGTAAATATACATTAAAATTTAAGGCAATGTATAACTAAAACAAAATCCTTTTTAAACATTAACATTAGCATAATATGGCAAAAATAAAATTAAATAATGCCATTTACTTACTCACATGGATATTCTACTAGTCGAATAATCACATGCAATATCAATAACCACTTTCATAATGATGGAACACATAATGTTAGACTATCATAACCACGTATCCAAGGCCTCGTGCCAAGACTACAAATAAGATTTTGTCAAGGCCTGGTGCCAAGACACTAGTTTGTCTCATGAGACCTGCCGATGCATCGAGGTGCTATAGTGGGCTCCACCCGTCACTTATGAAGTCCAATGTATTCCTCATATGAACAGGTTTAAACATATCATAAACCATAACATAATCATATCAAATAAAACATGCATAAAGGAAACATAAAATGTCCACATTTCAATCACAAGATATCAATACAACACATTGATATAATAAAAACACTTTCAAAACCATTTTCAATACCGAAATAAAAGAAATGAAAAACATGGTATTTATTTTTCTTTTAAAAAAATTTATGGCTTGTAGAGGAAGACGAAACTCAAATAGTGCTCACGGAGGTGGAGAAGTCATTGTCGCCGCATACGTATGACAAGAAAAAACATTCCTTTTTGTCATTTAGTAAAATTATTCATATAAAAAATATTTCTTTTGAATAAACATAAAATTCAAAGGGTTTTATACACCGTATAAAAGAATGTTTTGTATAAAACAAAATATGCCTCAATGAAAGGAGATTGAGACGATGTCCTTACCAAGATCATTTTTTTAAATAAAATAGATCTATTATGTGTATTCAATATAAGTATACATAAAGAAAGTACAAATACAAGATAGGACATAATAATATCATAACGTAATTTGAAAGTAGGAGATTAACCCAATGAATGGAAATTGGGTTAAGAAATTCCCTTACCTCGTGTCTGACTTGACTCGACCGCTCTTTAACCTCCTGAATAATAAACTAGAGTTAATCTCTACCTGCATAAGAACCTTTTTCATGTTCATTATTCCTTTTATATCACTTATTACCATGTTATGAACATTATTTAATTATTTAAGTTAATAACGGTCGTTTTGTTGATCATAGGTACTTGAGTCAAAAATAAACTTCTTATAATTACACTTTGTTCATGTTGTAAAATATCCATATATCCATAATTATATTCATAATGTAGATATAATATAAATCATATATATTCAGTATATACATTAATTAATAATATTACATAACATTTAGAGGTAAGAAATGAAATGCACCGTTCATGGAGACGGTAAGCCGTACGTACGCATGAACACTACTTTCATTTCTATTTCATATTTTAATGGAATGAAACATAATGATATATAGGTATATTATAATTCCATTATAATATAATTTATAATACCATTTACTCCATCCTTTATACATCCCACATATGGTATTAACGATTCAAATCACTTTGAGGGGGCGGTAGTCCGCACTTCCTAAAATGAAAATATCGTGTTTACCAATAATGGAAACCATAAAGGTATGCCATAAATAAAAAATACAGAAACTTAAGGAAAACATAAATATATTATATATCATATATAAATATAGTGACATCTTAATGGCCAACTTTGAAGGTGTTATGTGAGTGTTGAACAATCATCGTTTTGTGAGGCAGAAATTCACTATTCACAGAAACAGTACGTTCTTTAACCATTAAATGTAGGTGTGTGTAAGTGTAGGTCGAATAATTATTATAAAATCATCCTAGTATATTGAGGATACTGGTTTTGTTACAAAAGAATTGGATAAAAAGAGGTTAGAGGGTTGGAGAAGCAAAATAAAACAAAATAACATAAGAGAAGACATTACATTAAAATCGGGTAACTCTTTTTTGATTTGAGCCAAAGGCTTCCTTGGGAAGAGTTCTGCCCAAATTGAGGCTTATAGGAGTAAGAGAGGGAAGTTGGGAGAGTATTTGGGGAGAGGTTGGCCGATCCAAATGGCATGAAGGTGTGAATAAGGTGGTAGTGGTGGGGGCCTTTTATAAGAGGAGGGAAGGGGCACTCTTGGAAAGATTGAAATGTTACTTTATTATGAAATGATTTTCAGATTATAAAGGTCCAACAATGATATATTTCAATGATAAGGTGATAAGGGTTCTAAATATACTCATCCAATAGGTTTTTGAAATGTGTAAGCCTTGGATTGTAAATTATCTTTTCATTTTATTTAAATCGTTAATTAATGAGGTAATCGATGCATCATCATGGTTTCATAAATAATTTAATTTATTTAATGTATAAAAATTATAAAACAAATATCATGATGTAGAAAATATTTTCATCTTTCTAATTAATATTTAGAGTCAAAAATATGACTTGTATAACCCCATTTAAAAATTGTTTTAGTAAAACAAGTCATGTTTGTGACATTTTTATTTTAACATTAAATAAAAAGTTTTTAATGTCATTTCCCTACCAATGTGGCTCCATGGGGTCCCCAAGTTGACCCATGGTTTTTCTTGGTCGTCCATGACTCATACAATAGAGGTAGGACAAGTGTCAAGGACATTTTATATTATTATAACATTATATTTACCTTAAATTTCACTAATTACCTTTAATTGCGATTAATTAAACATAAAAGTTACTATTCAACAAAAAATTATTTTAATCCCATTGAACCACATTTTACTTCCTAATGATAACCATGTATGTCAGATTTTTAAAAATCAAATCACAGAAGTGGTAATGTTTCATTTAAACAAAAAATCAGTTTTTTAACTACCACTTAGTGGTTTCACTATTCATCAAAAATTGAAGTTTTTCAGAACAATGCCAAAATTTCACCCTAAGATATAATTGATATTCTGAATCCAAAAATGATGTCTCTTTTAGAAAATTCCTAACATATAAGTTGCATTAATTAATTTTATAATTAATTTTTGATGTCACAACAAATAGCATGTTTTTAAGATACAATATATATGAAAAGATTGACAATTGTTTATGTCCAATTTCAAAGTGAAATTAATTCTAATGACCACCATTGGATAAAATAGTAAAAATATATTCTAATTATACATTAAAACCACTCAATAGTATAATTTATCACTATAAAATATTTTGATTAAAAAATTTGTTTTTAAGTATTTTTCACTATTCATAAAAAATTGGAAGTTCTCAGAAAATTACAAAAAATTCAACTTTGGTTAATTTTGATATGCCAAATACAAAAATGAAGTCCATTTTGAAATATAAAATTTATATAATTTCAAAATTTGGGTATTACTATTCATAACTGCTTCTTTGATTGATCGCGGCGTGTTAGAATCTCGAACTTGCGTACAATGCAAGCTATTGCATTATTGAAAGAGAAGTGTATCGTGAAAGCTTGGGGTGTTAGATTCTACCCTCCTTCAATAAATTGTTTCATCGCAATTTGAAAATGTTCTTCAAGAATAAAATGTTAAAAATATAAAATACCTTTGTGGAAAACCCAAATCGGAAATAGGGTTAATAAGAATATAACATTAAAAGAAAGAAAGAGAAGTACAAAGGTCACCTGAGATAGCACATACTAGGATTCTATGAAAATATGGATATGGAAGAAAAACAAACCCGCAAGGTCTGATGGAGAGATGTAGAAAACATGATTAGGAGAAAGTTAACAATAAGAAAATCACAAACTTGTGATTGGTTAAACGGTCATTGAATCCCCAATTCGAAAAGTTAACTGACAACGATTTTGTTTTAAGTTACCTTTTATAAAGTTGAGGAATTTATTTAAGAGATTTTCTAAGAACGTAAGGAAATATACTTACTTGTCGTGTAGACTTTCATTCCATAATAAATTTTTACCACAAACCCATCTTTCACTCCAAATGGTAACAGAACTCAAAAATATTCTATTTATCCTAATTGTATAAGGTTCTAAATATTATCAAATACCAATTAGATTAGGAAAACTATTTTGTAATAACCAGTGACTTCCTGTAGGCTAGTTGTAGGTAATAAAGGCTTGTCGCACTATGGTTGTGGGTTCGATTCCTGCAGCTTTGTCCGACACGCTGGGTTATTCCCCACCCTGCAGGTTGACCTTTTCCTAAAAATATATTATTATAATATTCCAAAAATGATCATCAGAAATGTTTTAACCTTAAACAATACTATCCAAAGATCAACTTAATCCATTCCAACCTTTATAGTTATCCAAAATACCTCCATCCAGACTTTCTATAAAGGGTCCTTAAATTCCCAAATCAATTATAACATTAGATTCCCTAAACAAAGTAAAGTTTCAATTATTGTCACATACTAAAAATATGATTTCCTTCATCATATTAAAACCTTAATGATAACAACAAGTACAACAGTACAATCCTTATATATATCACATTATTTTTATAACCAGAATATAATCCTTGAGTCCAAAAGCACCAATACATTAATTATTCCGCTTCAACTGTAGTAACAACATAAGATTTTCATTGATCCCTTGGCCTTTTCTGAGGTAAGTTTCCATAATGCTTAGGAAATTCATTTTCATAATTCCCCTTTTCCCTTCAATTGTAGCATTCAACATTGATAGCCTCTTTCTTTCCCTTGCAATCACGAGCCTGGTGACCTTTTTCTCCACATTTATAACAAACTCCCGTTCCTTTTAGGCAGGTACCGGGGTGATTCTTCCCACAATTATCAAATAATGGAAAACCCTTCATTCCCTTTTTCCCTTTATCTGTCTCTTGTTCCACCATTCTCTTCTTCTCTTGCTTTACTTTGTTGTCATAAGACTTAGATAATTCCATTTCTGTCTTGATAGAACATGAGACAATATCTTCGTACGATGAGAAGGATTGTGAGACTAAGGCTCGATGGAGAAACGGTTTTAACCCATCAAATAAATGATCAATCTTACTTCTTGGGTTACGTATATAATCTGATGCATACCTTGCTAACCGTGTAAATTTAGACTCATACTTTGCGACATTATCGTCCTCATTCTGCCTTAGACTCAGAAATTGCCTTTCCAAATCTACTCTATTGTCATGGGGAAAGTACATTTCTAAGAAATGCTCTTTGAACTCCCTCCATTCCATATTCGATACTTCATCATCTTCCTTTGTATTTTGAATCAATGACCACCATTGATCAACATCTCCAGTGAGGCGGTAAAGTGCCATGATAACCTTTTCCCTTTCACTGCTCCCCAAGGTGTGGAATATTTTCTCTAAGGATTTTATCCATTCCTCAGCTACTAATGTATTTGTACCCTCATTAAATGTTGGTTGTTGTTGCCTCATGAAGCGGTCTAACATTGATCCTCCACGTTGTGGATCAGGGTGCTCCATACGAGTAAGGTTATTATTCATAACCTGATTGAGTTGTCCCAGTATGGTAATAATTTTATCAGCACCAGTTGTATCTCTAGATCCACAATAATTATCTTGAGCATGAGGGAAATCCCTACATAGAGTGCGTGCATCGATACAGTTGTCATTCCTTCCACTAGGCGCCATTTTCTAAACAATGGAATAAACTAGATTAGTTTATGAATCAAAATACATAATTCCATACCTGTAAAATACTTAACATAAATTGAACTATTTATGGATATAATCCATAATCATAAAAATGTTTTCTTTGAGGAAGTATATACTCATAACCCTTCATAGTGGTTTGTAAAGAAAATGAGAATTATCCTAAGAAAATCCCCCGGGAGTGTCGTAACTAAGAGTGCAGCAAGGCCCGTTGTCGTGCACCAGTTCCCGTTCGAGTCTAGCTCAAAGCGGTGTTTTCGGGTTTTACCCCTAGGTACATCTCTGCCAGAGCCGCCTCTACCTGCTCGTATCCAGATAGGGATGTATTTCTTGGAAAACTCACAAAATCTCTACAACAACAAAATTCTAGGAAGTTCTTCTATACTAATCATAAAAGTATATCTTTGGGCTATGCACTCTAATCAAAGTTTATCTAAATCTAGCTTCCAAGGTTAGTACTAAACTGCCTTTGATACCAACTGTAACGCCCCGACCCCAGCTACCCAGAGTCGGTGCATTATTGCGTAACATTTGAATGATCACAAAAGATCAAGTCTCGAAATACCTATTAGTTTAGTAGCCTTGGAAACACTAGATACATTCATAAATGTTACATTAAATCATAAAGTGAAAAACTACAATAACAAAGACTCCATATTCCACACTCATATCCTCTTCTAACTATCCCTGCAGGTCATTCATAGAATACTTCTTCACATCCTGGAAAATATTAAAACATTGAAAGGGGTGATCTCAGATGCTCAGTAAGGATAACAATATTGCGGAAGCTTTCGTAAATAAACATTAACATTTAAGGCAATGTATAACTAAAACAAAAGCCTTTTTAAACTTTAACTTCAGCATAATATGGCAAAAATAAAATTAAATAATGCCATTTACTTACTCACATGGATATTCTACTAGTCTAATAATCACATGCAATATCAATAACCACTTTCATAATGATGGAATGCATAATGCCAGACTATCATAACCATGTAGCCAAGGCCTCATGCCACGACTACAAATAAGATTTTGTCAAGGGCTCGTGCCAAGACACTAGTTTGTCTCATGAGACCTACCGATGCATCGAGGAGCTATATCGGGCTCCACCAGTCACTTATTAAGTCCAATGCATTCCTCATATGAATAGGTTTAAACATATCATAAACCATAACATAATTGTATCAAATAAGACATGCATAAAAGAAAACATAAAATTTCCACATTTCAATCACAAGATATCAATACAACACATTGAGATAATAAAAACACTTTCAAAACCATTTTCAATACCAAAATAAATGAAAAGTAAAACATGGTATTTATTTTTCTTTTAAAAAAGTTATGGCTTGTAGAGGAATCCGAAACTCAAATAGTGCTCACGGAGGCGGAGAAGTCGTTCTCTCCACATACGTACGACAAGAAAAACATTCTTTTTTGTCATTTAATAAAAATTTTCGTATAAAAGTGATTCCTTATGAATAAACGTAAAAGTCAAAGGGGTTTATACACCATATAAAAGAAAGTTGTGTATAAAACAAAATCTGCCTCAATGAAAGGAGATTGAGACGAAGTCCTTACCAAGATCATTTTTTTAAATAAAATAGATCTATTATGTGTATTAAATATAAGTACATATAAATAAAGTACAAATACAAGATAGGACAAAATAATATCATAACATAATTTGAAAGTAAGAGATTAACCCAAAGAATGGAAATTGGGTTAAGAAATTCCCTTACCTCGTGTCCGCCTTGACTCGACCGCTCTTTAACCTCCTAAATAATAAACTAGAGTTAATAGATACCTTCTTATGAACCTTTCTCAAGTTAATTATTCCTTTTATATCAGTTATTACCATGTTATGAACATTATGTAATTATTTATGTTAATAACGGTCGTCTGCTCGATCTTAGGTACTTGAGTCAAAAATAATCTTCTTATAATTAAACTTTGTTCATGTGGTAAAATATCCATATATCCATAATTATATTCATGATTTAGATATAATATACGTCATATATATCCAGTATATGCATTCATTTATAATATTATATAACATTTAGAGGTAATAAATGCAATGCACCGTTCATGGAGACGGTAAGCCGTACGTACGCATGAACACTAATTTCATTTATATTTCATATTTTAATGGAATTAAACATAATGATATAAAGGTATAATATAATTCTAGTATAATATAATTTATAATACCATTTACTCCACCCTTTATACATCCCACATATGGTATTAATGATTCAAATCACTTTGAGGGGGCGGTAGTCCGCACTTCTTAAAATGAAAATATCGTGTTTACCCATAATGAAAACCATAAAGGTATGCCATAAATAAAAAATACAGAAGCATAAGGAAAACATAAACATATTATATATCATATATAAATATAGTGACATATTAATGGCTACCTTTGAAGGTGTTATATGAGTGTTGAACAATCATCATTTCATGAGGCAGAAATTCTCCATTCACAGAAACAGTATGTTCTTTAACATTAAATGTAGGTGTGTGTAAGTGTAGCTCGAATACAAATTATAACAACATCCTAGTATATTGATGATACTAGTGTTTTTACAAAATAAATAGATAAAAAGATTTTAGGGGTTTGGAGAATCAAAACAATACAAAATAACATAAGAGAAGACATTACCTTAAAATCGAGTAACTCTTTTTTTATTTGAGCCAAAGGCTTCCTTGGGAAGAGTTCTGCCCAAAGCGAGGCTTCTAGGAGTAATAGAGGGAATTTGGGAGAGTATTTGGGCAGATTTTTTCCGATCCAAATGTCTTGAAGGCGTGAATAAGGTGGTAGTGGTGGGAGCCTTTTATAAGAGGAGAGAAGGGGCACTCTTGGAAATATTGAAATGTTGCTTTATTATGAAATGATTTTCAGATTATAAAGGTCCCACAATGATATATTTCGAGGATAAGGTGATAAGGGTTCGAAATCTATTCATCCAATAGGTTTTTGACAAGTTTATGCCTTGTATTTTACATTATCTTTTCATTTTATTTAAATCGTTAATTAATGAGGTAATGGCTGCATCATAATGGTGTCATAAATAATTTAATTTATTTAATTTCTAAAAATAATGAAAAAATATCATGATGTAGGAAATCATTTTATATTTCTAATGAATATTTATAGTAAAATATATGACTTTTATAACCCCATTTAAAAATTGTTTTAGTAAAACAACTCATGTTTGTGACATTTTTATTTTAACATTATGTAAAAAGTTTTTAATGTAATTTCCCTACCAAAGTGGCTCCATGGGGTCCCCAAGTTGACCCATGGTTTTTCAAGGTCGGCTATGACTCATCGAATATGGGTAGGACAAGTTTCAAGGTCATTTCCTATTATTATAACATTATATTTACCTTAAATTTCACTAATTATCTTTAATCGCGATTAATTAAACTTAAAAGTTACTATTCACCAAAAATTATTTTAATCCCATTGAACCACATTTTACTTCCTAATGAAACCCATGTATGTCGGATTTTTGAAAATCAAATCACAGAAGTGGTAATGTTTCATTTAAACGAAAAATCAGTTTTTTAACTACAACTTAGAGGTTTCACTATTCATCAAAAATTGAAGTTTTTCAGAACATTGTCAAAATTTCACCCTAAGCTATAATTTATATTCCGAATCCAAAAATGATGTCTATTTTACAAAATTTAAAACATATAAGTTTAATTAGTTAATTTTATAATTAATTCCTGCTGTCACAACAAATAGCATGTTTTTAAGAAACAATATATATCAAAAGATTGATAATTGTTTATGTTCAATTTCAAAGTGAAATTAATTCTAATGACCACGATTGGATAAAATAGTAAAAATATATTCTAATTATTCTTTAAAACCACTCAATAGTATAATTTATCACTATAAAATATTTTGATTAAAATTTTTTTTAAGTATTTTTCACTATTCATAAAAAATTGGAAGTTCTCAGAAAATTACAAAAAATTCAACATTGGATAATTTCGATATTCTGAATACAAAAATGAAGTCCATTTTGAAATATAAAATTTATATAATTTCAAAAAGTGGGTATTACTATTCATAACTGCTTCTTTGATTGGTCGCGGCGTGTTAGAATCTCGAACTTGCATACAATTCAAGCTATTGCATTATAGAAAGAGAGGTGTATCATGAAAGCTTGGGGTGTTACATTTCCGGATCCAAGAAAGTCTGGATCATGAAAACCTAACTTTTTTTTCTTATTTTCAGGAAAATAGTGAAAGTAGCAACAACAATACTTGGTACATGGATAGTGGATGTTCCCAGCATATGACTGGTAACAAAATCTATTTCGAAAATATTATCAAGACGAATGGAGGAAAAGTAACTTTTGGAGATAATGCTCAGGGAGAAATTATTGGTATAGGTAACATTGTTCTTATTGGAAAAACATTAATTTCAAATGTTTTGTTTGTTAAAGGTCTTAAGTGTAACCTCATCTACATAAGTCAATTATGTGATGAAGGATACCTTGTGAATTTTAGCAATGATAAGTTCTTAGTACACAATTCAAAGGAAGAATTTATTCTTTCTGCCCATAGCCAAGAGAATGTTTTACACTTAACTTAGAAGACCTTAGGAGACAAGACTTATCTTACCTTATTGTAATGGAAGATCATTCGTGGTTATGAAATAGAAGGTTAGGACACTGTAACCTTAGGAACATTTGAAAACGTTCTAAGAAAGGTTTAGTTAAGGATCTACCAGAGCTTAAATTTGATTCTTCAAAAGTCTATGAACCTTGTAAATATGGAAAGCAACATAAATCAAGTTTTAAATTAGTTGGTGAAGTCTCAACCACTGATGAATTATCGCTAGTGCATATGGATCTTTTTGCTCCTACACAAACTGGAAGCATTAGAGGTAAGTACTATGTATTTATTTGGTTGACGATTACACTAGATTTACATGGTTCTATTTTCTAGTAAATAAGTCTGATGCTTTTTCTTATTTCAAAAGTTTTATAGCCCAAGTCAAAAATGAGAAAAACCTTCCATTGAAAACTATTCATAGTGATCATGGAGAAGAATTTCAAAATTCAGATTTTGAAACTTTTTGTAGAAGAAAAGGTATTACTCACAACTTCTCAAAACTCAGAACAACTCAACAAAATGGTGTTTTTTAAAGAAGAAACAAAATTATTCAAGAGATAACTAGAACCATGTAGAGTGAGGATTCTGTATCTAGACATTTTTGGGCTAAAGTTGTAAGTACTTCTTGCTATACTATAAATCTAGTTTTTATTAGACCATTTCTTAATAAAACTCCTTATGATTTATGGATTGGTAGAAAACCTAGACTTTCCTACTTTAAGGTTTTTGGTCACATAGTATTCATTTTGAACACTAAAGATAACTTACACAAATTGGCCCCAAAATCTGATGGATGAATTTTCTAAGGCAACTCCACAACTTCTAAGGCTTATAGAGTTTTCAACAAAAACACTTGCACTATTGAAGAGACAATACATGTCAAATTTGATGAAACTGATCCTTTTTTTTTCAAACAACCCAAACCTATATCCTCAGACGTGGTTTCAAAAACTGACTATAAAACATTTATATAAAATCCTTCTGATAAAGAAAATGTTGAAGAAGATGCCTCTGAAACATTTACCCAAGAAGATTTCCTACCCTATTTTGATGAAAAAGTTTTATAAAACCCTAACCAATTGTTTCTAAAGAATCATCCCATTGATAGTATCATTGGTGATGTGAATAAACCTAAAAGTACTAGAAGTTCCTTAATAAATGAAGTAGAGCATCTAGCATTCCATTCCCAATTGAAACCAAAAAGCACTGATGACGCTTTAGGTGATGATGATTGGATTAAAGGCATGCAAGATGAACTAAATAAATTCGAAAGGAGTAAAGTCTGGACCTTGGTTGAAAGACCTAAGGAAACTTGTGTTATTGGTGTAAGATGGGTCTTCATAAATAAGTGTGATGAAAATGGAATCATCATAAGAAATAAAGCTATATTGGTGGCTAAAATCTATAATCAACAAGATGGAACAGACTCTGAATAAACCTATGCTCCAGTAGCTAGACTTGAATCTATTCGTATTATACTTACCTTTGAAGCATTCTTCACTTTTAAAATTTTTTAAATGGATGTGAAATGTCCATTCCTTAAAGGTTATGTTTAAGAGGATGTTTTTGTTGAACAATCTCCTGGCTTTGAAGACACCAAAAATCCTGATCATGTTTTTAGACTTACCGACGCTTTTTATGGCCGTAAACAAGCCCCACAAGCTTGGTATGATATACTTACAGAATTTTTACTTCAAAATAACTATGTTAAGGGAAATGCATATCCAAACCTTTTTAAAAAGAAAGATAAGAAAAATGTTCTGATTGTTTAAATTTATGTCGATTACATTATATTTGGTTCAAATCAACAATCTCTAACTGATTGCTTTGCGGATCTAAAGAAATTTGAGTTTGAAATGAGTATGATGGGTGAGTTAACATTTTTCCTTGGTATTCAAATTTCTCAAAATCCAGAAGGAATCTACATATCCCAACATAATTATATTAAATATATTCTCAAAAAGTATGGGTATTCCAACACTAAGAGTATATGTACTCCCATCGGTACATCAAACACACTTGATCTTGATGAAGTTGGGAAACTAGTAGATCAAACATCTTTTAGAGATGTGATAGTAAGTTTACTTTACATGACAGTTAGTCGACCAGACTTGATGTTCTCAGTATGCTTATGTGCAAGATATCAATCCAATCTTACGGAATCTCATTTAAAGGCAGTGAAAATAATTTTTTGCTACTTAAAGGGAACCATGGATTTAGGATTATTTTATACTTCTGGAAATGATTCTGTTGTAAAGAGATTTTCATATGTGGAATTTGGTGGATGTAGAATGGATAGAAAGAGTACATTTGGAACTTGATTGTCGTAATGAAGTTTTCATACTGGAAATTTTTCATAATGGTGTTTTCGTACTGTAAATTTTTCGTAATGAAGTTTTCATACTCGAAATTTTCGTAATGAAGTTTTTGTACTGTAAATTTTTCGTAATGAAGTTTTTGTACTGGGAATTTTCGTAATGATAATTTTCATCATGAGAATTTTCATAATGAGAATTTTCGTACTCATGTTTTTTTCACAGTGAGTTTTTCATAGTGAGTTTTTCATAGTCAAATTTTCTTCAAGAAGAATATTACCTATTACGAATAAACTTCTTAGCCAATTTGAAAGGTATTACTTCCTTACTTATGTTTTCGTAGTAATTTTTAGTTGCTAGTAGTTTCTTTTTCTTATAAAATTTCTTGGATTCGATTCTTCTTCAATCCGAATGTTTTTTTAAAGACTCAAAAGATCGGATTCATGTTTTACTTGAAGATATATTTTCAACTGTCAGATCAGATCAGAGAAGTTTTAAACTGTTATATTTGTTTTGTAAGTTCAAATGTCAGCTCCATCGCCTATATAAAGGGTACCCCCATTTTTGTCCCACATCATTTTCAAGCTCTAGCGTGCTAAATCCCTACCTCTGATCTTAAATTCCATTCCTAATCTTTTAGTTCTCCTCCATTCCGAATGTCTATAGAATCCACATCCCAAGATATGTCTTCTATGAAACCAATCTCAAAATGGTTATTCTACAGGGAGAAGTTAGTCCATCTGGATTTCTTCAGTGATTATGATTCTCTAATTTCAAAGAATATAAAACTCAATGGAGAGAATATAAGGAGAAAAGGAAAGAAGGGGACCCTCAGTTCGGACTGGAGCCGGAAGAAGGGAAATAAGTTGTTGAAGAAGTAGAGAAATGAGCTGGTTAAGAAGTAGAGGAAGAAGTTGTTGAAGAAATTGAATAAGAAGAAGAAGTAGAAGAAGGAAGTGATGATCTTGATGACTTGATTAAAAAAGTTTAAGATTATCAAGAAAAGGCCGAATCCTCAATGATGGTCACTCCAGGAAAGGGATGTGACAAATATGGTAATAAAGATGATGCCGAGAAAGAAGAAAAAGTGAATTAATCATCCGAGGAAGTAAGCAATGAGAATCACATTCTTGAATAAGGAGCAGAGAAGGAGAAACTAGATGAAGACAAGATTGTTCAAGTATATAAAAGTAATAAAGAATCTTTTGATGTGGCAGTTCTGAAAGTTGATTAGGGGAAGAAAGTGCTTATGGACACCCCAACAGAAGATATTATAATAAAGAAAGATGTTGCTAGCTCTTCCAGAAGATAGTTGGTGGAGATTGAAGAACAACAATCCCCAATCAAGGTGTCTGATTCAGAATCATTATCACTGGGTCATGATTTTGTTTTTGAGTCTTTAAAGGAGTTAGTAGACACAATTCCGATCATTCCCACCATAGACTCCAGATGCCATATTCTTCAACATAGTCTAAATCAGAAATCATATTCTATATCCATGGTGATGGATAAGTGTGTGAATATTGAGGCAAAGAATAGAATTTTTTTATCAATTATGGTGTTCACAGAAAATCATACAACAAAATCACTCTATGGTCAATTAAAATTGATGATGACATAGAAGAGTTTGATCAATTTAAGAATGTTGTTAAAAAAGCATTCGACACCGAGGATGCCAAAGTAAAAGATCTTCAGGATAATCAGATCCTTGAGAAAAATTATCAGAATCAATAGGTGAGGGATCTGAATGGGATGCTTGCTCAGAACTGGAAAGGGGAATGAGATCTCGGGATTGAGATCGAAGAGAAGCTTGGGAAGTAGGTTTAAATTCTTAAGGCATAGTCTGAGGCTCTGAAGGCTCAAGATGAAAGGATTAAATCCTTATAAAAACAAGCTGAGGAGGACCATAATGACTTGAAGAACCTGAAAAACATGTTGAAGAAGTTAATCCCCAAGTAGAGAAATGAGATGGTTAATAAGTAGAGGAATAAGTTGTTGAAGAAATTGAATAAGAAGAAGAAGTAGAAGAAGGAAGTGATGATCTTGATGACTTGATTAAAAAAGTTGAGGATTATCAACAAAAGGCCGAATCTTCAAATATGGTCACTCCGGGAAAGGGATACGACAAATATGGTAAGAAAGATGATGTCGAGGAAGAAGAAAAAGCAAATTAATCATCTAAGGAATTAAGCAATGAGAATCACTTTCTTGAATAAGGAGCAGAGAAGGAGAAACCAGATGAAGACAAGATTGTTCAAGTATCTGAATGCGATTAAGAATCTCTTAATGAGGATGTTTTGAAACTTGATTAGGGGAAACAAGTTCCTATAGACACCGAAAAAGAAGATGTTATAATAAATATGTTGCTATCTCTTCCAGAAGAATGTTGGTGGAGATTGAAGAACAACAATCCCCAATCAAGGTGTCTGATTCGGAATCATTAGCACTAGGTCATGATTTTGTTGTTGATTCTTTAAAGAAGTTGGTAGACAAAATTCTGATCTTTCCCACCATAGACTCCAGATTCCAGATGCTTCAACATAGTCTAAATCAGAAATCATATTCCATATCCATGGTGATGGATAAGTGTGTGAATATTGAGGCTGGGCATAGAAATTTTCGTATCAATTATGATGTTTGTAGAAAATCGTATAGAAAAATCATTCTATGGTAAAAGAAAATTGATGATGACATGGCATAGTTTGATCAACTTAAGAATGATGTTAAAGAACCATTCGACACCGAGGATACCAAAGTAAAATATTTTCAGGAGAAGCTGATCCTTGAGAAAAATTCTCAGAATCAACAGGTGAGAGATCTAAATGGGAAGCTCAACTCGGTTGCTCAGAACTAGAAAGGGAAAAGAGATCTCTGGATAGAGATCAAAGAGAAGCTTGTGAAGCAGGTAGAAAATCTTAAGGCACAGTCTGAGGCTCTGAAGGATCAAGATGAAAGGATTAAATCCCTATAAAAACAAGCTGAGGAGGACCATAAAGACTTGAAGAAGCTGAAAACCATGTTGAAGAAGTTAATCCCCAAACAAAAGGAAGACAAATAGACCAATCCAATTTTTTGTTGTAATGTATTTCCTTATAAAAAAATTTTCAACTCTACTGAAGTATTTGGTTGGTTGTATCTTGTGGTATTATGTACTAATGTTTCAGGTACTTTATTTCTTTTCCATTCCCTTAAATTCTTTATGAAAATCACAAATGGGGAGAAGCAAAAATAAATACTCAAATGGGGAGAAGAAAAAATCTAAAGGGAGAAGAAAAATTTCTAACTTAATAACTATCCTTAAGTAAGGGGGAGTTTCTCATTACGAAGTTTTTCATTCCCATGATAATGAAAAATCCATCCCGGAAATCCAGAATACAATCCCTAGAGTTCCAATGCCTAAGGGGGAGTTAGTTGTATTCATCATCATCTATGAACAAAGGGAGATAAGTTTTAATTTCACAGTCAAAAGAATTTTTTTCTAAGTCCTTATATTTGTTTTTCAAAATGTTTTTTGTGCTTTCCAAAAAGGGGGAGATTGTTGAGTCAATAATGTTTTCCTTATGAATTTATATTCCTTCTTGTTTTGAAAATCTCAAACACCTTATTCATTAGAAAATATATCTTTCACTTTTATAAGGAAAATTTCCTTCCTAAAGGAATTTACCCCTACCATATTTTCATTGTTCATATCAATATTTTTCTTAAGTATTAAAATCAGATTCATACTTAAAACCATGGAATCATATAATACGTAGATATGAAGCATTCTGTTATAGGTCCGAATTCTGGATATGAACGAAAATGATATTCCGTTCCGAATTCTGGATACAAACTCTAATGAAGTTCCATTCTGAATTCTAGATACGAACTCTAATGAAGTTCCATTCCAAATTCTGGATACGAACTCTCATGAAGTTCCACACCAAATTCCGGATACGAACTCTTATGTAGTTTGACTCTGAATTTTGGATACGAACTCTCATGATGTTCCACTCTGAATTCTGGATACGAAATCTCATATAGTTCGAATCTGAATTCTAGATACGAACTCTCATGTAGTACAACTCCGAATTCTGGATACGAACTCTCATGTAGTTCAACTTTGAATTCTGAATTCTAACTTCTACTGGTTTGACTCCGAACTTCTATGAGTTCGACTTAAAACTTCTACCAGTTTGACTCCGAACATTTACGAGTTCGACTCCAAACTTTGTAAGTTCAGATTCTGAATTCTAGTGAAACCAGACTCTTAATTTCCTTGAGATTCAGACTCCATATTTCTACAAAATTTAGGCTCTGAATTCCTACAAAATAGAATCCAGATATCTTTTTATTATAGACTCCGAATTCCATTTTGGTTAGACTCCTAACTTTTATTTTCTTACATTCCAAACATTAGTTTTAATTTTACATACACTTTTTTATTACAAAACAATGTCGTGCTTTCAGTTATTAACTAACCGTTGGTTGAGTGACACGTGTACAGATACCTCCGAAATTCAAGGAGAAATATGACCATTAGAGGAGAGAGTCGACCATTGGAGCTTCGCCTATAAAAAAGATCTCATTTGAATGTGATCATAACTTTTGGAATTTTGGTGATCAGAACTTCCTGAAGTGATTTCTAGAGAGAGAGGATCTTATAAACTCTCAAAGCTTTGTCCAGAAAGTTTGAATAGCTTGTTCAAACTTTTCCTTGTGCACACTTTCTTCATGAAACTCCGATTGTTGGTGATTACAATCGAGGGATTCTAGGGATAGGAAGACAGAGGTTCCAACACCATGAAGTTTAGGGCTTTCATACTGAGGAAGACAGAGGTGCCGAATACCTGATAGTTGAGGGCTTCTGGGGATAGCAAAACAGATTCTGATCCTCGTATCTAGGGTTTACCTTATTGTGGGTAAGACAGAATTTTTTTAATGTATAAATCAAGGGACCTTTATCCAAGGTTGTTGGACACCCTTCTCTATGGGTTAAAAGTGTTATTTTTTGATTACTAGTCATTTTACTACTTTTTTTTTCTTCTATATTTTGTATTTCTAAGAAAATTATAACTTTCTTATACATCCTTACTTGTACTTTTATTTAGTTAGATTCTATATGCTTTAAGGTAGAATCTTAATCTTTGTAACTTTTGTTAAGTTTCTTTTTCAGTATCACAATTCTGGAATCTAGAAAGTCTTTAGTAATCATTGAGGTCTTGTGATTTATCTGGTTTAACTTTGTTAAACATGACCATCCTAAAAATTCTCTTAAGGAATATTAAAAGGTGCAATTCACCCCCCCTCTTGTATATGAGAATCTCATTCTTAATTTGATCCTACGTTTGGTATCACAGAGTATATAATACTCAGAGTCATACCATCTTAACAATTATAGGATTAATACTTTTTGAATATACAATAAAAACATAAATACTATTAAAGTACATATTAAAGAATCCCAATCATGGAAAAATATTTCTTATGGAATCTAGAGAAAGGATTTAGAGTTTCTAGTGGAAGATCATGACTTTCTGAAAGTATCTTCCCTGAATGATGTCATATAGTTCAGTAATAAAGGGAAACTGAGACCTCAGTAGATCATTCCAATTAAATTTTTCGAAATAATTGTTTATTTTGATTATCATTTGGTGATTCCACCTAGACTTTCTAATGTAAATGATGTCTTCTATATCTATTTGTCAAAGAAGTACTTGCCAAAACCAATGCATTTACTCAAATATGATGAAATAGAACTAGAACCTAATTTTTATTAGTGAAAATATCCAATAGAAAATTTTTGACACTAGATAGAATGTATTGAGATATCAGAAGGATCAATTAGTAAATGTTCTTTGTACAATCCATAAAATTGAAGAATTAACGCGGGAACCTATTGACTCTATGTTAAAGAACCTCTGTCATCTGTTTTGAAGGTAATACTTATAAAACTTTTGATGAATTTTTTTCAAAGGAGGGAAGAATATAAATCCATAATATTTTTCAATATGTATCTTATTGAATAAAATATATTTATTCGATTGATAACATTTCATCCAACACCAAGATTAGGCAAACTGTGATATACTATGAAATATTAACATGACCTTTAAAATAGTAATGTGACCATTAAGACTAGTAATAAATCCATTAGAACAATAACCTAACCTATGAAATTATAAATTAAATTTTGGTAGCTCATAAATGAAAATATGACATATTTATATCATGTAATAAGTAAATGAATTTTTTAAAAATGGGAAAATATGTTTTTTTATTTTTTGTGAAATGAAAATGTTTATTTAAAATATTTTAATTAATATATGGTTTTAAAATATAAATTATTTTTTTGGAATATATTAACAAAATAATTTTCTATTTCATTATATTTATATAACAATTTTAAAATAAAAAAAGTATTTTTTGAAAGAGTCATAAAATTTGTAATAATATTAAAATCTATATTTTTTTTAATAAGTGATCATTTTATTTTAAAATTTAATTTATCATATTTATCAAATTATTTTCATAAAAATGCGTCTTCTTTTTAATCCGCCCATCGAAAAATGGTTATGGGTAATTTCAGGGAATTTTCAAAAATAGGTTAATTTTTTATGAATAGTGGAATATGATAATTTACGGTATTTAGCATGATAATATAAATAAATGAACTTTTGAGTAATTTATTATGTAATCACCAATTATTTGGAACTCACAAGAACTATTTAATATACATAGTCATAATAATCAACACTATTGATTGTCTTGATCGAAAATAATAAATAAATGAATAAAACAAAAGAACACCCCCCTCCCCCATTTAAATACAACCCCTCACCGGCCCTTCTCATCACCCATTCTAAAAATTGATGTTTTTTTATAAATTATGACAATTTCCCATCCCATGTTCTTCCCCATGTCCAATAACTTTTGGACTTAAAAAAGATCAAATCCAAGTGTCTTAATGAGGTTCACAAAGAGATGATATTCATGAGGTAAAATCCTTTATATTTTAATTTTTTTCTTCTTCTAATCCTCTCCTCACCTCCACTATCCAATGTAGAATGGTTACTCTAGTATCATATATATGGTTGAATTTTATTTTGATAATGGATTTTGTATCATCAAATCCCTTATACTCTCATTAAAAAAATGAAAACATCGTTTGTGATGTGTCACTTCACAGGCTTCGTGGATGCCATGTTTTCATTTTCCATTACCACCATCAATTTTTGTCATAAAACCATTTTTATGGTTAAATAATATTTTGATTTAAATATTATAAGTTATATCTTGTTTTGGAACCATTATATAAATGAAACTTTTAATAAATTGACACAAGTTCATGATGGTCGTAAAACTGCAAAAATAAATTACGACATTGTTATCAAAATTTTATCTATTGAATAATCTTCATAACATATAAAACATTATACATGAGACGATTAAAACTTATATAAGTTCTTTAATACTAAATAATTTCACTTCAAGAGAATATTTTCCCAATTGACAAGAACTCCCCTATTTATACTCAAGGGAACCAACTGTAAAACCATGAAATGAATGCCCCCTGAACAAAAAAATCAAACATTATAAATCATCAAGATAGCCATAAAATAATTTAATAAAATTATAATAAATTAAATATATGTTTAAAAGGATCTTAATTCTATAATTAATGTATCTAATTTTACTATTCAAGGAATTATTTACAATTAAAGAATGTTTTCAGATATAAGGTAAGGGTTTCTCATCTTATATTTACTTCTATGACATATTTTCCTTATTCAACCCTTATTTATTTCATGAGGTGTTAAAAAATACCTTCAACATATCATAACATGAATCTATTTTTCTTAATTAAATCCATTGTCTCATTTTAAAATCATAAATTTTATGGGGCTTATGGTTCTATAGATTAAAAAGTGGTAAGGGAATTCTTAACCCAATTTCCATTCATTGGGTTAAAATTCAACTCTATTGATTCTGTCATGCTATGACTATGGGTGAAATGAATTTTTATTATTTCATGATGTACTTCCACTTTATGATGTGGATTTATAGTGTATATAGATAATATATTCATTTGGTTAAGACTCACACTATCTTTAAAAAAATACTCCTTAAAAGGTTCATTTACAAAATTGAAATGAAATGTTTGTTTAAAAACATTCATGAAATTAGTGTATTTTCTCACTTCCATGAATCCTTAACGTCTTCAGGAATAATTTATAGTTTTAAATAGATATTTTTAATGAAAATTATTTCATTTCATTAATTTTTAAATAATTTAGTTCAAGGTAATGATTTATTTATCTCAAGAATTTCTCAATTATTTTATTAGTGTATTTTCATCAATGTGAATACCCTTTGTTGGATTTCATGATTAATTGAAGTTGATCTCTTATGATTCCATATAAAATATTTTATTGAATTTTTATGATCTATTTGATTGTGGATGTGCACTTTTGAAACCATTAATCATATTATAATAGATGGTTTATGATTATGTTTATGTAATGGGGAAAGTTATTTCATATTCAAGATTAAATATGACTATTTATATTGAATATGTTTCTCCCCTTTCATATGAGGCATGAATTTGACTTATTTAGTGACGGTAGGTCCCCTCTATAGAATCTCTATTCATCGGTGGTTTTCTTTTCGACAAAATAGTTTGGATTTTCGATGATGTCTTACCCAATTATGTTTCATTTCTTAGATGAAGCCTTGAAGGTATGTTTATTATGTTTACCATTATGAATTACCTCACTATGAGATAAGTAATTTTTAATCAATGTTTTAATTCCACTAGTATAATACCCTAATTATCATTTTATAATTAATATGGTATTTTTTATTTTATTTTATTCCTTCAATATTATGATCAATATTATGTTTTAATCGAATTTGTTTTGAGTTATTCACCTTGAATTATTATTTATGTTTAATTTTGATTGATTCTATTGAATGGTTACCAATACTGAGCATTTGATCTCACCCCTTACTTTTTTTCCAAAATGAAAATATGTAAATTATGATTGACATGGAGGGATAATCTAAGAGAATCATGGTGTTTCAACTGAGTTAAATTGTTGTATTTCATTTCAAGTTACAGTAAAATACATATCATTGTATATATTTTTCGAATGATAATATACTATACTGTCCTTTTGGATGTTACCACTTATACCTAGTACTAACATTATAATGTAAGGCACTGGGTCTGGGATAATGGGGTCAGAGTCTTTACAATAAATACCCACTAGAAGTAAAAAGTTTATGTTGTCCTTATTCGATGATCATCAAGGTATATAATGGGGCGTGATGATGTGTAAAGGTTATCTTGAATACATTCTTATATATATTAAAAATTGTTGTATTTGATAAATTAATAACATAATCTTTAGGTAATTTGTAGATAATTTTTTTATTAATACATGAAAGTATATCTCAAGGAATGTCACACTATCATATGTATAGTTAGGGGTGTATGTTTGTTATCAAGCCTTCTATCTAAGGTTAGTGAGATAAATAGCCTGAGAAACTTTATAATTTGATACATTACATACAAAATTCATCAAATGATCTTAGATAGTCAAGGGGTGGTTGGGTATGTTGTTGATCTTGTAGTACGTTTGAGTGAAACCAATATGGGATTTTTTCACATGTATAAAAGAAACATTTATCCATTACATGATTCAATTAGACTGAGGAAATATATGTTCATGCTTAGTTGTTTTAAATTTTATGTGTTCGACTACTTGTATAAGTGATATGTGATGTAATTATGAGATAAATGATTTACATGAGATGTATTCATTGACATGGTTTTTCTTTTTAGAGAATAAAAAAATTATGAGAGGCTATAATATATTGTCATGTTCTATGTCTAGTGGTTGCTCAATGTCATAGAAAAAAGGATTACATAGCTATGCATATTATTTATAAGGTGTATCTTGTGGTGAAAGTATTTTTATATAGATATTAGTACGTTTTCGGGAGATCAAACCAGACCCCTTAGTAGATTTAGTAGCACTGATAATTTTCTACCAGCCTCTCTTCACATACATTTCTGAAATTGACATTTCATAGTTTTTTTCAAGGATTCTAACTCTAGAAGGGCCAAATAGTTTTTCCCATGGATATGTAATTTTTTTTAAATGAATGGAGTATGAACAAAACCCACATTTGAATATATTTTGATGGATTCAAAAAGAGTTGTATTGTTTAGAATAAATTTCTTATGGTATTTTTGGGAAAATGGGAGAATGTTTGATTTACACAAAAAATATACATGAATAAATGAATTTAGACATGCATAATATGGTTTCTGATGTCTATATATATATAATATGAAATTATATATAGTGTATATCTAATATTTACATATTATTCATGTATTTTCATGTATAAAAACCATGTATATAATATATATATTTGTGTATTTGATATGTAAAAATTATTTATCTATCCCAAATGGTTTATTAATCATTTATAATGCATTAATGAATATATTAAAGGATTTAAATTAATTAATTTAAAATAATTAATGGACTATACCCACAACCAAAAATGTATATAATTCATTTGATTTACCTCGTGATTCAGTAATATAATAATATGTAATACACTCTTATTATTGTGCGTGATATGCGTAATGTGTTTGATAATATTGTAAACTCACATCCTCCATAAAATTAATTTATCTCATTTGATAAGTTTTTATAACCCCATCATATATTGGCTATCCTCGTGATATGATTGTGGATCCATTGACTAGTGTACTCCTGCCGAGGTATGGTGCTTTTAGTTCACTTCTCTGGGTGATATTTTTTAAGAACTCCCAATCTTCAATGGATAATATAGCTGATGTTGTACATGTTTTATTGGAACTATGATTTTCGTATTATTTACATGTTAATTTCTTGAATAGTGTTCTCTTATTTTGTTGGTTATATTTCATTACAAGTGGTCATTACAGGATAATACACCACCAATCTAATTTCTCACTCATTTATGTTCTCCCTTCATGCATAGTGTGATCTATGATGGGTGATGGTAGGTAGATAATAATTTTATATAAGGGATTTATGATAATATATTATTATATTGGATAACATTATTATATAGTTGTGATGTGGTTATGTTGTATGGGATGTTCATTAATGGAGGAGGGAACAAGGTGTGAATTTTTATATTCCCACTCCCCTACTATGATGTTGATATAATGTGTGGTTGTGATTAGATTTTGGATGTGGATAAGTGGTCATGTCTATGATGGTATGATATTTTGTGGATATATGAATTCCAAAGGGATTGTAGAATATGAAATATGTTGTTGAGGCCCGAGATAGACTAAATAAGTGAGTAAGTGGTTGTGGGGTAAAAATGTTAATGAATATTCTTTTTATAATGTGTTACTATACCATGGACACCTTATTTAGTGAGTAATCCTTGGTAATTTTGGGTGATAATTTTCCTTTTTGAGAAAAAATGAATATTCTATATCATTCTTTTGAAAATAGAAACACACTTAGCTTTTTTATTAAAAATATTTTAGGAATTTTTGGTGTTCTAACTTAATGTATACTTTACTAATGATTCCTTTCTCGCAAGAATTAATGGGAACCATCTAATTTTTAAATAATAATGATGTTATTCTAAATTGAATCCATTGCAAAATATATTTTTTATGGATTGATTCAATGTCATATCAACTAAACATGAATAACATGGAATATGATCAGTATTGTTTATAACAAATTCATCTATAAATAGAGACAACTGATTCATGGAATAGAAGATTGAGATGATGAGATATAATTGAGTTTTACTTCATTTCCAAAATTTATTAAGAGTTATTGATTAAAATATTGAAATTTTATTTTTTGAATATATTTTTTGGTTATGTTTTCACTGTAATAAATCATAGTATTTTCCCTTGTAATTGTTTTTTTATGATCACGCATGATTTAGGAACATACAAGGATATAAATAATTATCTATTATATTTTTTTCAATGAAGTACTTGATTAGTATTTCTCTAAAAAATCATAACACCTGATGATATTATCAATGATAGAGCTACCTACTATCGATGTTTAGTTGAGTAAGTCATTGTGTGGTCTTGTAGCTTTGGATTAGGGACAGATTGAAGATGTTATTAATACATAACATGATACATACAAGATACATAGTCACTGGAGGTCCAATATTGGATCTTGTTAATACCTCAGATATATTTTATAGATCCACCTAGAACATTGATTTTAATGGGAATATTTCTTATGAATTAAATAGTTTTTAAATAATATGATTTTAAGTGATTTATAATTTTATCCATGAATCTATGCATTGTATTTATTACTTTTTGTTTTATTTTATTTTGGTTTATTTACATTGGTTTTATTTTTGGGCTTATTTTTTCGTTTTTTTCTACTTCATACTTGTATTTTGATACACTGATTTGAACGAATATTATAACTTCCAATCAAAGTTAACTTTTGAGTGGGTTGAAAATTTGTGTTTGGTTTTTTACTTCAATTCATCCCCATATTGAAGTTTCTATTACATTTATTATCAATAAATATTTTTGGTTTCATATATTTAGTCTGAATTTATTGTACATGATACACTTCAAATCAGTCCTCCAGAGCATAATCATTACCATTTTGGTTTTTGTACTTATTTTCTATTTGAGTATAGTTATATATAGAAGATATAAGATCATTTCGTTTATATTATGGATACCAATTGTAAATATAGATATTTTTAATCCAATCCATACTACTAATATCATTTTATATGACTATTAATACTAGGATGAATGGGTGGAGACTCTTGCTATAATTGTAGGAGTTGATTATTTCTTAATGATTGCAAAAATTTAAAAATTCTAGAGAATGAATTATCTCAATTTACTCATATTGGTAAACTTGTATATCATGAGAATTACGGGGTCTATAATACCTTATTGTTATTTATTCCTTGTAATATATAAAGTTTAATTTATTCATGTGAACCATCAAATAGAATTTATAGAGAAATGAAAAAAAATCTAACATTTAACGCCTTAGTGAAAAAAGTGATTATTCAAAATAATTATCATGAATTTTATTTTTTTGGGTGAATATATATTAAATATTAATCATATGTTTAGAATTTATGTTAATGTCTTACTATATTTGAGTGATAAGGATATCAATGACAGTAATTTTATTGAAAATGTTATAGACATTCGTATATTGGAATTAAATTATAATACAAAAATGATTAATGATACCAATAAATTGATGATTCCTAGTTATGATGACATGATTGGTAATCTAATTAAATATCAGAATCAACTGAAGAGAGATGCCCATAAAGAGAAAAAATAAAATACGAGTTTAATTTTATATGATGTCCATATCTTTTTACTTCTATTCTTATCCCAATGATGTATTATAATTCTTATATAAAGTTGATGAATAATTCAGATAGAATTGGGTTGAAAGCTAGTGAAGGTAAAAATGATCATGTTTCGAGACGTAAGAATAATATTTAGGGAAAAAGGAATTCCGTAAATAAAATAATAATGAAATAATGATAAATTATGAGAATAATGATTATATAGAATTTATTAATAAATTTTAATAAACAAAAACATTAGTCTTAATTGTCCCAACCTAAAAGAGAAATAGAGGAAATCTATAAAATTAGTTAATATGAATGAAAGATATGTATTTATATAAATAAATAATAAAATTTATGATATAAAAGATCCATATAATAGTTACACAAGTGTATTTGAAAGTGGTGATAGAAAAAGAAGCAGAAGATTTTCTATTATGGCATGATGTAATGAAATGTGCTTTATTTAAAAGGTTACCCCATATGATATTACAAAATTTTATTAATATATATGTTTTCCTTTTTCTTTAGATGGTGAATAGGAGGATTATTCTTCTTTTATTGAGTAAATTGATAGGTTTGTGACTTTTGTAGTCATTAAAAATAGAAAGTTGATGAAACAATATGGTTTGACAAATGAAAAACATTTTGAGTATAATGATATAATTTCTCTATAGACTTCAAATTTAGATGACATATATAAAAATATTTTAAAAAATTGTGACAAAATAGTTATAAAGATAAATAATGAATTTAGCATATAAAATATTGTTTTATATAATTTTACTTTCAGTAGGATTAATTTTGATAAGATCTTGAAAAAGTTCAAACCCAAAGATATATCTTTGAGAGTATCTTGGACTTCATGAAAGTCAAAATTCAATTATAACTATTTAATTTTGATAAAATTACTATATTAAATGCTAAAATGTTGGTAATTGGATAAAAAATTGTTCCTTAAACAAAGTGAAATCTTTCAAAACTCATAGGTCTTATATTTCATGACAACTAATAAATGTAGTACATGGTATGTAGTACATGGTAGGGTTGGAAAGATGTGTGTTCTGAATAGTATGTTTGATAATATTAACAAGACCAAGAAATATTAGGTACTAAATTTTTATAATTATTATTTTTAAGAAGATAGCGTGAGCAGTAGGAGTTATAAAAATTCATACATGGATATGTTTTATTCTCAGCACATGACATTAACTAAATCTAACTTCTAGAAATTACCAGAATGTGATAGGTTGATATTCTACATATAGATATAATGATCTCAGATATATTATATAAATATGTGAGGTTTCCTTTCATATAAAGACACTTATTTCAGATTTCATTTATGTTTTTGGAAATAAGAAAACCATTATCAAAATAAGTAAAGTATATTACTATGTTTACTCTATTAACATTAACAATGTAAAATATACCATCACAAGTTAAGAAGTAGATTATATTCTATCTAATTAGATGTGTTGTAATGATTACTCTATTAACGTTGAGAACAATTATTTTTGGAACATACATTCTTTTTGTTTGGAAGAATATTTTTCTTGGATTTGGAATAAAAGATCGGTACATTAAAATGTTCAGAATATAGTTAATAATTATTGGAAAGGAATAAAAAATGATTTACTAGAACATTTTCTTCTCTGCAAGAGTTTGTAACCTTGCTAATATGGAAAATAGTAAATTTTGAGTTTAAAAAACTCTAGAATAGTCTTAATATCTAATGACTTGCAATTAGTTAACAAGGATCATTTTTCAACTACAAAAAATAGAAGTATCAAATGAAACCACTATGTGTGTGTATATTTTTATGATTAAAAACACTATACTTGTGTTTATTATCTAGATCATAGTTCATACGTAATCCATTATTTTTATGTTTTTATGTTGATTTTTGGGACATTAAAAACCAACTAGTAACCACTTTTTAAATCAACAATATTTATGAGAATTTCAGTTATACATTTAATTTTTTTTATAATTCATAAAATATTACACCTAAGTTTTTGGTACCTAGAAATCCACAATAAAATTGTGTATTATAAAGTAGGTGAATAACCTTGGTGATAAATAGTTTTAAAAATGTATTTGTATTTTTCGAAAACTAACATCTTTTTAAAGAATGTTTTTTTATTTAGGAATCAGACCCATATTCATCAAAATGAAGATTCATCAGACTCATAGTATGTTATAAAGAAATATTTTTCTATTTTAAGAAGTTTTATTGTTGTTTAAGTGTTCCGAAAGAAGATTGTGAAGTCAAAAGATAAAAAGATTTCACACTTTCTAAACTAAGTCAGATAATGATTTCCTAATCATGAAGTTCACAAAAATCAAGAAAACATTCATTATAAAATCTTTTCAAGAAATGTTGGAGTGGATTGAAGAAATTCAAAATTTTAGAGTAAATAAATCCATCTTGATAGTAAATACAATTTTAATTTTCTAAGAATGAAAGAGAATTCATAGTCATTGAGAAGGAAACAAAATTCCTAATGAGTTTATAGGGAAAAATAATTTTTAATGAAATGAGAAGGAATTAGAAATCATAATGGGATGAGGAGGAAATATAAAGTGTAAATAGTGAGAATGATATATAATTTGTAATCCCTAAGAAGGAAAAAATTTGTAATGAACTGATAAATAAATGAAGATAATAATGAGATGCTTACGAGGAAAACTCAAAAAAAGATTCCATAATTTCTATGATGATTTAAAGAGGTCAAAATGTTCAATTAAATTTTCTATAAATCACAGAGAAATATAAGGAGGATTTAAGAATTCAAATTAGATGTTTATATGTTGGTTATTATCTATTATTTTGAAATTTTATGAAGATGGAAAAATTTTCATGTTCCTCGATTTTGTTTTCTTAGTCACATATAAATACTTTCTCAGATCATTGACTCCTTGTAAATTTTAAATGAAAGAGGAAAAGTCCTCACTTTGAAGAAATTAAGTGAAATTCATTTTTAGGTAGATATCTCATGAGGAGGACCATGCCACAAAATATTTGTTTAGCAGTTGGATTATTGGCCTAGATTTTGGGTTTTGTAGATTGAAAATGGGCTTATTTTATTGATTACATTTTATTAATAGAATCATATCCAAACTCTTAATATTGAATGAATCAAATACAGACTCATCATATTGATAGAATCAGATCCATAATCATTGTATTGAAATAATTATATCCACACTCATCGTATTGAGGGAATCAATTATAGACACATAAAATTGATATAATTAGATTCAAACTCATAGGATTGAGAAAATTGGATCCAACCAAATTTTTCTGATAATTCAGAATGAGAAATTATAGAGTAGTTTGAATAAAGTTCGAATTCATTTTTTGGATGAATGTTTTTATAAGAAAACATTTTAAACTAACAAGAGATAGTATACTCTTTCTTATCAGGATATAGAATGTGTCTAATGGGAGTTGGCACAAGTTGTTTTCACTTCTTCATAATATTTTATTTCCATAGAGCCATGGGAGTGGCTATATAAAGGATGTAGGTTATCACACTGAAGATGATCCTTGTATATCTGGTGTGATTAAAATTATTTCCTACTTTTCCATGCATAATTATTTATGAAAAGTCTATAAGGAAATAAATCATAACAGGTTGTATGGGATAAGTTTCAAGATGTTTTGAAACTTATAAAAAGTGAGCCACTATTTAAACCCCCTTCAAATTTTCTATTCGAAACATTTAAACTTAAATTGGTATTAGAGGTAAGGTTATGTTGTGGAATCCTTATCATGGATTATATAACTTCTTCAAATATTATAGGAATTACAATAGTTGATGAAAAAAATATTATAGATGAAAAAATAGGTTGATTCATTATCTTCTGTCACTTGGATTAGATGTTTTTAATAATGCTACTATTGGTTTTCAACCGATTAAGAAATATTCTCTTATGAGATTTGCTGATAAGGGAAATATAGTTGTTTATTTAAAGGATAGAAATACAATCCTTATTCCCTTATCAAAGAATTTTTATTATATGGTGATTGGTCTCAATACTTCAAAAGTTTTATGGGATAATCTGGAAATTATTTTTTGGAGGAAATACAAGAGTGAAGGAAGAAAATCTACAAATATGGAATAGTATATAGGAAGAGATAATAATGGTAGGTGAAGAAACTATTGATGAATAATTCAGAAGATTACTTTTTCTTCAATATCTTAGGATTCATAGATTTTTTGGAGGACTATACAATTGTGAACAAACTTATGAGAAACTTTTAAAATTTTTTTTTATAAAATTTCATATTTAAAAGGAATTGATGATTTATCTCTTGTTTAATTTTATAACATTATTATTTCTTTTTAAATGTGAAAATCTCTAATTTTTAAAAAGAAGATGAAATTAGAAATGTATTTTAATGCTATGATAAATATGAAAATCTAAAATATTGACAAAGTTGAACCTTGTGAGTACAAAAATTAAGAATATGATGAATTGAATGATAAATTTTTTCCTCTTATCAATAAAAACTATAAAATAGGAATAAAAAATATGGAGGAAAAATTCATCTCAAATGTTTCATGTGTCGTGGAATCATATATTTTTCTATTCATTGAAAAAATAAAAATTCCAAGATTATCAAGATGGTTCTGATGAAAAAAAATTGATAGAAGAAGTGGAATAAAAATTATAAAGATGAAAAGTAATCCAAAAAATACAAGAATAAGTTTACTGGATACAAAGTATGTTTATTGAGTAAGAAAGTTGAATTAGATTCAACTGAAAACAATTCATCTGAAGATGAATGTTTATAAAAATTTAGAGGCTTTATTGCAATTCTTTAGAAAATAATATATTCCTCAGAGAGTGAAGAAGGTGGTGAAAAATATTATAGAGGATATTATCTTAGAAAAAAACTTGTTTCATGTCTTGAGTGAAACAAATCTCTCAAGAAAGAAATTATAGAAATGAAGAAATATTGTGGAGATGTTTTTAATGGAAGAAAAGATGTCATCGATGAGGAGGAAGAGTACATTCAGAAGATACTAAGATATAAAATTAGAGTGTCCAAATAAAGAAAAATGGTTGATGATCTCAATATGAAGATGGAATCCTTGGAAGAAGAAGATAACAAGTTTGAATCAGTACTTGTTAAGTTCGAATGTACCTTGATGAAGATGAAAAAAATTTTGAATAATGATTTATAATTAAAAGTCAACACTTTTAAATTTGTTGAGATTGATTAATATAACAATTAGGTGGAATCTTCACTAACAAAAATTAATATTACACGTAATTATTTTATCATTTCATCTTCTAGAAACGGTGTTAGAAATTTTTTGGTAGAGAAAGGATGTGAGAAACATAAAAAATCCAAAAGAGTAGAAAACTCACTTAAAAGAAAAGATGGTCCATGTCATATATATGTTACAAGTGAAAGATGTTACCAACTTCAACAAAGTATCAATAGAGAGAGATCTTTCTTGAAGATAAAATTCCTATCTTATGGCCATTACTGGTTTTATGGAATCTATGGGTATAGATCGTATAATTTTTAAAACAAATTATATCAACCTAGAAGAAGGTTTGATCATAGTGGAAGAAATGTAGAAAGTAGAATGAGTAGCTTTCCTAACTCACTAAACGATGAAAATGTGAATTTTCAATATGTTATAAAAATTATAACAAAAAATAAATTTTAATGTTTGGAATATTTTTTGGAAGATGTTGTCATGTCGATCATCATGCCAAAAATATATATGAAACTTATTTTGGAACATGTTTTATATGATAGAATTGAATAGGAAGCTGAAAAGATGAAATTTGATGAAAGAGATTTTGTTGTTGAGATAAAATTGAATGAAATTATGTAATGTCCTTCCCCATTCAAATTGTTTTGAGTGAGAAGGGAGAAGTTAATTGCCCTTAAGAGACACCCACAAGATGATAAAGGTCGGAAATAAATGACGAAGGGATTCAATACATGTAGGGGATGATTTTCCCTATATGAATAAAACAACTAACCAGAAAATCCATAAGAAAAAATACCACTATACGATGCATGATAACAATTAATGACAACTAAAAATTTCTTTTATCAAAATCATACAAAAATCAAGTACCATAGTGGAAGACTACAATTTCAATGGAAATGGGGAAGACAAACTAATAAAACTCCAAGACAATTAAAAGACTCCAAACTTCACAAGATCCATTATATAACATCACAAACAACCCAAGTATCAAGAAGTAGTGCTAAAGAAATGTGATACATTACCTTTTTCCAGGTCCTGATAGATGACATCTGCAAAATCAGAAAATTCGAAAACTGGGGTGAGGATTAAAACTCAGTAGGTTTTCCCCAATGACTTCCCTTCTCACAAAAATAGGATAGAAAATTTAAATACATTTATATAAAACATTTTATATAAAAAAATTTCATAAAAATTTTATAACAATATATAAACAAGTTCCATATGAACTAGTTTTCCAAAAAAATCATTTTTTCAAATAAAGCAACCAAATAATGATTTAAAACCATTTCACAAGTTCCCTTTGGCATAACCATTCCATTTATCATATCTTCACCACCAACCATGAATGAATCATTATTAAAGTTCCATAATCAGGATTTATCTCCCATTGATGTACCTATTCATCACAAGGTAATTATATCCCATGTGACATTACACCTTTTTCACCGATCAAAAGTTCATATTTCAATAAAGCCTCATAAATTCAATATGAACATATAGAAAAAGTATGCCCAAAAACCATACTAATCCAACCATGTGAAAAAAATTCAATAAAAAAATCTTTCCATTGAAAACATTTTCCAAACAAGGAATTTTAAAATTATAGAAAATCCATATTTTAAAATCAACTTTTAAAATCATGAAACCAAATAACTTTGAACTATAAGTCTTCACAATTCCACAATTTCACCAAAAACCATAAATCATCACTAAATATGATTTATATCATGCTTTTTACCAAATTCAACAAATAATTTCTATCAATTAAATTAATCTGAAACAAATATAATCAGTTCTAGTAAGAGTAGTCATGTGCAAAGCCACCCACCATGATATTTTTAGTGAAAATAATAAACGAAACACAAAAAACATCACTAAA
The DNA here is from genome assembly GCA_963277665.1 of Viscum album. NCBI lineage: Eukaryota > Viridiplantae > Streptophyta > Magnoliopsida > Santalales > Viscaceae > Viscum > Viscum album. The sequence goes on along the minus strand of OY728132.1, from coordinate 747,482,665 downwards.
CTAGGTCACAAACTCCATGAACCTACCTTAGATCTCTTCCCATAATATACACCAAGCTAAATATAATCATATTTAGAATCCAGTACCTTATATCTACCCAAACTGAGGCCCTAAATATGAAACTGAGAGAGAGGTGAAAGTATATCTAATATAAAAACAAGAATTATGATGAATTAATCCTTACCATAAGAATCAATCTACAACATACCAATTAATGGATCCATACCACTTCTAATTTGATGGGAGAACCTTCCTTGACCTTTCAGAGATAAATATACTGATTTAGTGTCATATTGGGGAATACAAGGAATGAAAATATCAAACATACCTAGATACAATTTTTTAGGATCTTTTTTCTTTCAATCCATGGTTTAGTCGAATGGTTAGGCAAACCGTACACCAACCACAACCTTAAGGAATCCTCTTGCACAGTCGACTCACACGGTCTCCAAATCATGCACCAACCATGATGAATCCACTATCTCAAAATACAAATTCTAACATTCAGAGTGAATGATTTCTCTTAAGTGGATACATGGTTTGGGTAAACCGTGCACCACCGATGCAGCTTTCCCTTTTCCCCTATCACATTGTGCCCTATTTTTTGTATGTTATTCATGATTTTCACGAACCATGAACTAATTGAAAGGTCCCAAAAACTCTAAAAAGTTTTCCAAACTCTCCCAGACCTCACCCTTATAATTTATATATATATATAAATCATAAATAAAGTGTTATATACCAGAAAATGGGGGTTCTACATTCTTTCCACATTTGGTCTTTCCATCCTCAAAATGTAGAAAAATAATGTTACTTTGAAAGAGTTATAAACATTTACCTTTCATTTCTATCTCACATTCTCGGGTTTATTATTGAATATGACAATGTTTCAACAATATCCATGCTATACCTATTCTCTTTTGATGAAATACCTTCTCTTACCTATCCACAATTTGCACCGAGATATGTACCAATGAATAATTTAGTTCTATGTCAATGTGATCCCATTTGATCACATGCCTTGAGTTAGGATGATACTTTTTCAACTGAGATACATGAAACACATTATGTACCCCACTGAATCATGGTGGAAATCAAAAATAATATTCCACCTCTTTAACCCATTCAACTATCTCAGAATGGACTATATATCAAGAAGATAACTTGAACTGCTTCCCAAAATGTTGATGTCCAAGCATTAGAGAAATCATCAAGAACACATGAACACTCAATATGAATGAAAATAGCTATCAACAATGATCTTCATAATATTTATGATTACTCAAAGCTGTATCCAACCCCTTCCTACAGAACTAAATGTTATATGTAGTTTCTTAAATAATAAAAAACCAAACTAGTGAAGACTCACAATTTTCCATTCAACAATGTGGATAATGAAAAGAAAATCCATAAAATTATCCAAAAATAGTAATATAAATTGAGGCATGATAGCTTTTGTTATATGATAAATAAACTAACAACACATTCTCTTCCCATGATCCCCCAAAATCCATTACAAAATCTCACAAAATGTCTTACAACATTGGTATTGTTTTTTCAGATTGGTCATCCATCTGAGGATGATACACCACACTCATACTCAATTAATCCCCATGGTATTTATATTAGTATTTATATAAATGAGATAAAAAACATTGATCTCTGTCTGATACGATCAAAACTGGTATGCCATTTCTATTTACTAGTTATCAAATATATATTTTTCAAAGATCCTCCACCATATGAGTTTTAGAAATAGAGATGAAATGGGACAACTTTTTATGATGATACACCATCACCCACATGGATTTTTGTTTCCAAAATATTTTAAGGAGACCTATGAAAAACTATATAGATTTCTTCTCCAATTTACAATCTAGATTTGGTAAAGACTATATCACAACTGTAGGTCACTAATGTTTGCCTTAATTTTCTTACAAGTTTGGTATCTTGAAACAAGCTCAGCCAGATTTCTTTTTTATGCTGATCCAAAAAAATGTACCTTCAATGCCTTATACATGTTCTGTATTCTAGGATGAACAACCCATATCAAATGGTTTTAAGCCGGAAGATATAGTTCCTAGAAATCCATAGATTCGACCATCTAATTTCTGAACCACAACACTAAATTCCAATCCATCCTCTAACCTTTAGTGGTCTCCCTACCATTGAGTTTGGATCAAAATGAACCATATTTTGAATCAAATTTCTATTTTTCTACTACCATAGTTACCAAATCAGGAACCCCTAAATATAAAAATAAAATAACAAAATCACCTATATCAACACATTCCACATGTATTTCAGCTAGTACTGATATCAACTGCCACTCCTCTAATGCTTATTTTTTCAACTAAGCATACAACTTTCTGTTTAATGCATTGGCCACCAAATTGCATTTACCTGGTGTATACACTACGTCGAAGACGAACATTTGGAGATACTGCATCCATCTAATTTTCTTCATATTCAAATCCCATTGTGAGAAAATATTTTTTAATCTATTATGATTTGTAAACACAGTAAATATCCCACCAAATAGATAATGATGCAATGTCTTAAAAGCATTGATTATTGTAGCTAACTCCAAATAGTGTGTCGAGTAGTAATTATAATATAAACTCAAATCCCTTGATCCATAAGCAGCAAAACGGTCTCCTTTATTTGGAATACATGTTAACCCAGATCTCAAAGCATCACAATACTCCACGTACCCTTGTCCTAATTCTATAAATATCAAGATAGGTGCTTATGTAAGGGGAAACCTGAACTCCTGAAAAGATTCATAGAATTCCTCAGTCCATTGGAAATGAAAATTTTTCTACGAAAATGCTTCAATAGGTGAATCTGGTCATGATAAGTCCATAAAAAGTATCGATAATTACCAACTAGACCAAGAAAACTATATATTTTGATGAAATTATATTGTAGTTTTCAAGAGATAAAAGCATCTATATTTTTCAAATTCACTAAAACAATTATTTACTAAATTACATTTCCATAAAAAAAACCTATTATATCCAAAAATACCAATTTGATAGTTTTGAATACAAATAATTATCTTACAAGGCTCTCAACACCATCACTAAGTTTTTCTCATGCTCAGGCCTTACATTTTAATACACTGACATGTCATCCAAAAGCACAACAACAAAATTATCCACATATTGTTGAAATATCTGATTCATCAATTCCAAAAAGATCGATGGTGTATCTATATGATTGTAAGGAATTACCAAATATTCATAATGTCCATATATACTACTGAAAGCTGTTTGTGGAATATCCTCCTTCTGAACTCACAATTTGTGATATCCTGATGCAACTCAATCTTAGAGAACCACTTAGATCCCCTCAATTGACCGAACATATAATCAGTGTGTGGGAGTTTATATAAATTATTTATCATTTCATGATCAATATTATGATAGTCCGCAAATATCCTTAGTGTTCCATCTAATTTTTTAATGAACAAGACCGGTGATGCCCATAGAGATGTGTTGGGATGAATTAAACCATTGCTTTCCATGTTTTCCAACATCACCTTCAACTCCCTTAATTAAGTTGTTTCCATTCGAAAAGAAAAAAGTGAGATAAGAATGGTAACCATGATAGGATCAATCATAAAATCTACTTCTCTTACAAGTGGTAACTTGGATAAATTTTTATAAAACACATCTATAAATAGATCCACGACAGTTGGAAAAATTCTATTATTGATCTATTCCATTGATACCAAAGTAAATCCTACCAATTGGTAAGAGATCATTCCCACTCCTGGTTCCAAAAAACCCGTTTCACCTGCCTTTACATTCCTTTCTCATCCAATGATATACTTGACACCATCCTCAGTAGTGAAACTAACTATTCTTTTTTTAACAATCTATATGATTCATGAACATTATTAACCAATCCACAACCATGATTACATAATAGAAATAAATCATTAGCACAAATAAATCCCATTTATTCTTAGCTTCATCAATGGTTAAAAAACATTATCCATGATAAATTGATCGACATTCTCGTTGACAAAGAGGACTTTAATGTTTTATCATAAAAGGCATCATCTCAACTTTTAAACTCAACAAATCAACAACATGAGAATTAATAATGGAATGTGATGCACCAATATCAAACAACACTTTCGTGATGGTAGAATCAAAAGAATCATACCACTCACTGTAGATGGTCCATCCTGATCATCCACAATCACTTGTTCAACTCTATATAATTGATTCATTGCTCTACTTTTCTTTTTATTGCCCTATTGAGATTTCCCTTGATAATGAGTAATGGTATTTCTAGTATTACCGTTGATAGATCTTTTCTACTGATGAGAGTAATTCATCTGTCCTCACCTCGTTGGAGCATATGATGCATGTGATACTTGAGAAGTTTCTCTACCACTAGACCATTGAGCAACACAATAATAGTGCTGACAATACCCCATCTTATTATAATTATGGCATGATCTTTGTGGGGTTGTGGAATCTATCTTTATGTGGTCAGGTGAAACAAATTAGAAATATCTTACTCTTGTTATGGGTCTTAGAGGAAGATTCAATGATTTAGCTATTTGATTCTGACACACTCTCCCACCATAGAAGTAGGTTTCCCTCTTCCTCTTCCTCCTAGAATTAGAGTTCCCACCAGTTCCCATGGTTATCAAAATAATTCCACCTCCCATAGCTCCTAAGATGTCCCATTTATCTATTATCTCTATTTTTACTATCTCTGTATAATACATAATACAGAGCACAAGTATCTTAAAGTGAATCTCCTACCTTAGTCCCAATTCAATGATGCATGACTTTATGGATGCACTAGCTGCAACCTCATCTGAAAAGTGCACTAAATTCATAAATTTAGTCATATACATTTTTTCAAGGATATTTTCTTACATTTGGATGAATAATTCGACCATTCTCTGAATCATGAATGTGTGAGGATAGAATTTTTTGTCAAAAAATTCCACAAATCCTCCCAACCATGGCCTTGATCAACTTTAGCTTTCACCTATAGATCCCACCACAAGTATACAACATCCTCAAATATATGTGTTTCTAGATTGATTTTTAGATATTCTATTGTGATGATGAAATCAAATATATGATTTATCCTTTTTATCCACACCTTTATCATTTATGGTTCATATTCACCCTTGAATATTGGTGGATTATACTTCTGGAATATGAAAATATGATCAACATGTCTAGGATTATTCCTCATGTTCCCTATGTTCATAACCTAAAATTCTAGGATGATACTCTGAACAAGTTGTTGGTTCACCTGTGGCTTAGGTGCAACCACCTTCCCTACAGCTTCTTCAAGTTGGTTTCTATGACTCCTACCATGTGTATTTCTCTACAAAAACTAAAAAACCCATAAGTCCCTCTCTCTTGCAACTGAAGGCTTATAATTTCAAATTATATCATATCAAATATCACAACATTGCTTTATAAAATGAACCATTACCATTTTAATCCATTTTTGAAAACATGCAACTTTTTTTTGAAAATCATGAAATTTTCAAAACATCATAACCATTCTCTTTTAAAATTCATTCATTTGATAACAGTTTCAAAATTTTAATTTTTTTTCATATTTTTACAATTCATATATCATTACTCTAAATAAGACATGAAGTCCCAGTGGGAAGTCATTCCTATAATGAATGTCATGTTCGTGTCATTGGCTAAACCCATAAAAATGATATTAAAATCCTATAAGTGTCTCCAAACCACTTATGTACCCAACTCCATAGTAACATGAAGTTCAACATAAAAAGGTTAGCTATGTATTTTTATGTTCCACATTCCAAATCCCAAAAATAATACTCCTATATATGATCCCAAGTCAAGATATAGAAAATAATGAAATTTAACTCCAAGACTGCTAGTGCTGATGACTAATTGTTTCACACGTAAAGGAACAAGTCGATACCATTTGTCTCAAACCAACTTTTGGATAGAAAAAAATAATATCATTTGTAATGTCTCTCCCCCTTCAAATTGGATTTACCAGGCTGGGATACGTTACATGGCCTTAAGAAACAACCCCATCATTCTTAAGGCAGAAAATAAATGCTGAAGGGATTCAATACATGTGGGGGATGATTTTACATATATGAATAAAACAACTAACCAGAAAATCCATAACAAAAAAAACCACTATATGATGCATGATATCAATGAAATAAAACTAAACCTTTCATTTATCAAAATAATAATAAAATCAAATACCATAGTGAAAGACTAGAATATCCATGTAATTAGTGGAATAAAAACTAATAAAACTCCATGAAAACCACATGAATCCAAGATCAATAAGTTACATGCTCCAACTTCACCAAGCATCCCAAGTATCATTAAGTAGTTCTAAAGAAATGTGATACTTTACCTTTTTCCATTTCTTGGTAGATTCCATCTTCAAAAGAACCAAAGAGACAAAGTAGGGGTGTGTACTAAAACGCAATAGGTTTTCCCTAATAATTTCCCTACTCATGACACTAGGATAGAAAATTTAGAAACATTTATATAAAATAATTTATATAAAAACAATTTCTAAAATAGGTTATAACTAAATATAAACAAGTGGCATATCATCGAGTTTTCCAACAAAATCTATTTTTAAATTAAGTAAGAAGACAATTCTTTTAAACCATTTCATATTTCCCCTTTGGCACAATGCTCCCATTTTTCATATCTACACCACAAACTATGCTTGTATCCTTATGATAGTTCAATACTCATGAAAAGTATCTCATCGATCTGACATGCAATAACAATATAATTATATCCTATACGCCATTACACCTTTTGAACTAAGAACAAGAACATATATCAAAGAAGCCTCATAAATTCAATATAAACACACACACCAAGTGTGCCTAAAAACCATGCCAATCAGAACATGCCAAACCCATTTCAATAATACAGACTTTTTGTTCAATTTTTTTTCCAAAAAGACATTTCAAAAATCCATAAAATACATATTTTAAAATCTATATTTCAAAATCATGAAACCAAATCATTTTTCACAAAAATTCACCACAATTCCAAATTTTTTCCAAATACCATAAATCCTTACTAAAGAGTATTTATATCATGCTTTTAAGCACAATTACACAATAAAATTTTATCAATTAAATCAATTTGAAACTATGGAAATTAGTTATAGCAAGAGGAGTCAAGAGTGAATCCTCCTACCTAAAGGGTTTTGGTGAAAACAATAAATGACCCAAAAATTGTAACAAAACCATGTTGAAAACACCATGAACCCACCTTAGACCACTTACTTAACAAAAATAAAGCCAAATATAATCATATTTTACATAAAATACCTTATATTTACCCACAATAGTCTTAGATCTATGAAACTGAGAGAGTGGGTGAAGTAGATCTACTAAAAATATCAAGAACGATGAATAATGAAGCATTAACACAAGATTCGAGCATCAATTTCCCAAAGAATTGCTCCAGATTTCATTCAATTTAATGAGAGATCCTTCTTTGACCTTTGAGAGACCAAAAATTTAATTTAGGTCCATTTTGGGGAAAAAGGCATTAAAACATTAAACTAACCTAGAACCATTTTTAACGATCTAGTTTCTTTCCACACACGGTTATACAAATTGTGCGCTAAATCTGCGCTAGAAATTACCTTAAAAATTACTTTTATGGTCACATCGTGTGGTCTCTAAACCATGCACCAACCATGCCGAAGCCATTACTTCAAAAAGAACAAATCCAACTTTCAAAGTAAACCATTTCTCTTCAGTGGATGCATGGTTTGGGTATATCATGAACCACCCATATTACTTTCCTTTTGAACTTGTATCACTGTGTATAGTTTCTTACATGGGTTTCATAGTTCCCAAAAAATTTTCTCTACCCATGAACCTATTGAAATTTCCCCAAAACACTCAAAAGTTCTCCATGATCTCCCAAACCTCACCCATATAAATTATATACATAGAAATCATAAAGACAAGATTACATACCAGAAACTGGGGGTGCTACAAAGTCAAAAAGAACAAGATATGGATACTTTATAGTGGATATTATTCACATATGACAGGTGATATAAAAATCATGAAACATGATGATGGTCATGATGGAGAAGTAGTTACCTTTGGTGATGATAGTTACTTAAAAATCAGAGGAAATAGAATGGAAGAGATTGAATTAGAAAATTAAAAATCTAAGTTTGTTTTATTTTTTAATGGGATAAAAGATAACTTACTTAGTGTAAGTCAAAATTTTGATCATGTTAATTTAGTTTTCTTATAATTTTTTTTCAATCGTCAAAAGTCTTAAAGATGAAAAAGTTATTAAAAAATGAGAAATATCCAGTGGGAATAACTTCCAAATAAAGTAATCTAACATCTTCTATTACTTGACTGTGAAAGATGAAAAAAATTATTGTATTGAAGACATAGGCACCATGGACAGAGAAGTATGAACAGACATTCTAAATTTTATTCCATTCAAAACATTCCAAAATTACAAATAATATAAGAATTTGTTTCTTTAACTTTTCAAAAATGGAATATGACTAATAAAAATAACAAAAGGGTTGACATTCAATCTACCAGACCACTTTATATTATTCCCTCCAATTTATGTGCACTGATGAACATTAATCATCAAAATGTGATTTATAGATGATCAATTTTATTGATGATTTCACTCAGATAAAAAACATCATTTTTATAAAGAACAAGTTAGAGGCTATTGAAATTATCAAATTATTAAGAAATAATGTTTTCAATCAAATGAGGGCTTCCATAAAGATGATGAGGACACTTAATGGTATTGATTTCACAAAAAATACATTCGAAAATTATGTATGAAATCATGGAATCAAATATTATAATAGTTCTACCTAAAATACACACAAAAAAATGGAGGAGCAGAAATAATGATTGTATGTTTGGTAGAAATAAAATGTATTATGTCAGGATAATACAATATTTCAAAATTCTATTAGAGAGAAGCTATTAGTTTTTTTTACATGTTCAAAATATATTCTTGTTGGGACTAGAAACTAACATGAATCCTTAAGAAATGTGTTAGAATTAAAAACCATCATTGAAAAACTTCAATGGTTTTTGATGTCCATGTTTTTTGAAAATAAAAAATCTATATTTGGGAATTCTAGATGACAAAGATGAGGAATGAACTGTTATGGGTTATTCACCAAATAGAAGAAGTTACAAATGTTAGAACCAATATTTACAAAAGTTATAGTGGAATCATATGATGTGAAGGTAAATTAAAATTAATGTTCCTTACCAAAATTTCATGAGAATGATTGAAGGGATAAACTAGAGATTTACAATAATAGTGAATGTAATTCAAAACAACCTTATTAAGATTTAGAAGAATTGTGTGATGATGAAATTTCAGCTAGGAATGAATCTTTGGAATTTATTACCTTATAAAAACATGTTGAATATGAAACCATTATTAGTAATTTTAAGGAACTTGTTCAAACTATAAATAAGTTGAGATTAGAAAATTAGACTTCAATTATCTCAAAAGTTAAACCTGAATCAATTTCAGAAGCTATTTAACACAAATCATGTGTGGAATCTATGAATCAATAGTATTATCAAATTGTGAATAATGAAACATGGTAACTTGTTCCATGGCCAATAAATACAAATTTTATCAAGAAAATTGGGTTTATAGAAACAAATTTAATGAGAATTGAGAAGTATCAATAAACAAGGAAATATTTGTTTGTAAAGGATATGAACAGGTGGAAGGTGTGGGCTTTGATGAAACCTTTTCACTTGTTTCAAGGATAGATGCTATTCGAATGTTTCTTTCTATGAATCCTCATCATAATTAAATGTTTTATCAGATGGATATAAATTCATCTCTTTTAAATAGTGAGATTGAGGAAGAATTTTAAATTGGAAAACCTTGTGGGTTTATACTTGATGAGGATGAAAAAAATATTTTTAAGTTGAATAAAGCTTTGTATTTGCTGAAAAAAGATCTACATGCTTGGTAGTAAAAAATTTAAAATTGTTCGAAAATAAAGAAATTTTCTAATGGAAATGTTGATAGATACTTATATGTGAAATATTCGGACTCATGAATTCTAATTGTAATTTTTTATATGGATGATATAATTTTTTATAGGGACAGAGAAAATTTTTGTAAAACATTTTCTGAGGAATTGATGAGTAATTTTGAAATTTCTATGTTATAAGAATTATATTTATTCCTTGAATAAGAAGATAATAAAAGGAAAAATAAATTTTATTATCTCATCAAATTTATACTTGTGAATTATTAATGAATTTTGGGATGTAAGATTCCAAATAAGTTTCATCTCTTATTTTAGTGAGCACAAAGATAAGTAATGAGGAATCAGGAATAAGTGTGAATCATAAAGACTTTCAAAATATGATAGGATGTCTTATTTACTTTTCAATATCAAGGCACAATATTTTTTATGTTGTGACTTTTTGTGTCATGAATCAAATTAATCCAAAATAATCACATATGTTGGTAGAAAATAAGATTCTAATATATTTCTAAGGAAAAAATTAAAATGCTTTGTTATATAAAATAAATAGTGATATGAAGATTCATGGTTATACTAATAATGCATGGGTTATAAATTTTAATGATTGAAAATCAACCTCATGAGGAAATTGATTCTTGTGTTAATGTTGTGTGAGTTGTAAGAGTAAGAAACAAATTTACGTAACTTTGAGAACAACTGAATCCTAATATGTTGCAACTACACAATCTTATACTCAAATGTTATGGTTGAAATTTTATCTTAAAGATTTGAATGTAAATGTTTTTAAACCATGGAATATAAAATATGATAATCAGTTTATAATTGATCTTTCTAAAAATCTTATCCAACTTTCACGATCAAAACACATAGATATAATGTTTCACTTTATAAAATAGAATGTTACTATTGGAGATGTCTTGCTGGAATACATTTCAAAAAATTACCAGATTTTTTATATCATTTAAAAATAAATTTTGAATTAAAGGTCTGTGGAATTTAGGCTGTAAATTTATGTTCAGCCTCCTCCCATGACATATTAAACCTCATAAATAAGGAACATCCAAAGTGAATTTGATTATGTTAACAAAGAGGGAGAGTAAGTAACAAATTTTTAGTTTTTAAGTAGTTTTTTACATATCATTATTAAATTAATCTTAAATTGCGGTTATCATAAAATTGGGGAGATAAAAATAAAAGTGATAGAAATGAAAAGTGAGCGGGGGTTATCCTTACATGGACATAAAATTTTCTTGTCACCGGGGGATGAAATTCCTTCAACAACATTACATTATCTGGTTGTGTGGTTAGAAGACACTCTCTTTTGAGAATGGATCTATTTTTATAGATGTCAAAAAATTATGTTTTTTTACAAAAGTAGTGTTGTGAAATAATTATAAGAGTTCGATAAGTTGTTAATAAGGATTGTTAACAAATTCAAAGATGGAGATTAAAGAACATTTGTGATAAAGTATTTTAACAAAGTTTTTTTATATGTTGACAACTAACCTATTTTTTATATATTTTTTATTCAAGAATCAGACCCATATACTTAATAATGATGATTCATCGAACATAGAGTATGTGAGAAATTCATATGTTACTATTTGAAGAAGTCGTATTATTGCTAAAGAGATTTGAAAGAATATTGTGATGTTCAGAGTTAGAAAGTTTTCATACTCTCTAAACAACATTAGATGATTCTTTTTTGATCATGAAGTTCGGAAAAATAATGAAAAAATTCATGATAATATATTTTAATGAATGGTGGATATATTTTAATAAATTCAAAATTATGTAGTGAAGAACTACATCATAATGGGAAATTCAATCGTAATGTGTTGGAAGGAAATATATTTCATAATCACTGAGAAGATTGTATTATTCATAATCCATAAAAATGAAATATAATTTTTAATTATTTGAAAGGAAATATAATTCTTAACTGATGGGAAGGAAACATAATTTGAAATCAATGAGAAGGAAATCGAATTTTTAATGAGCTTAGAAGGAAAATAATTAATAATGAGTTCATAAGGAAATTGAATTTATAATGAGATGAGAAGGAAACAGAATTTGTAATCACTGAGAAGAAAACAAAATTTGTAATGAGATATGAAAGAAAAAGTAATTCATAATCATTGAGAAGGATATCAAATTTGTAATCACAAATAAGGATAATGATTCCTAATAAACTGATAAAAATATATAAATCATAATGATATGGTTACAAAAAAGACTAAAAAAATATTCCAGAAGTTGTATAAAGAGTTGAAGAGGTAAAAAATTGAAATTAATGTTTTCATAAATCATAAGTAAATCTAAGTAGGACTGTATAATTCAAAATTAATGTTGAAATGTGAGTAATCTTCAGAGTTTTTGAAATTTGAGGAAGTGGAGAACATTTTAATGTTTCCACTTTTCTTTTCTATGTTTCCTATAGAACGTTTATTAGTCCATTTGTCCATTGGTGAATTTTTCATTGAAGTGAAAAATATAGAGTGCTTGAGAAATCAATTTAATGTAATTTCTTTCCAGAGACCTTGTGATGAGAATTAGACTAATGAATGTTAGTTTAAGAGTTTGATCATTTGAGTAGAGTTTGAGTTATTTAGATTGATAATGGGCTCATTGAATTGAGTCTATCATACTGAGATAATTAGTTCCAGACTCCTCATACTGAGAGAATCAGACCCAAACTCATTGTATTAAGATAATCAGATCTAGACTCATCATATTAAGATAGTCAGATCCAGCCTCAACATATTAAAGAAATTAGATATGGACTCATCATATTGAGAGAATCATATCCAGACTCATCGTATTGAGAAAATAAGATCCATCCAAATTAGATGGAGGATTTGGATGGAGAAATTATTAATAAACATCAACAATATCCTGATTAAATTTTTTTGCATAGTTTTTTAAAATAAAACATTATGAACTGATGGGAGTCAGTATAACATTTCCTATCAGGATATAGAAGCTGTCTAATGGGATATGGAATAAGTGTTGTTCACTTCTTCATAATAGTGTATTTCCATAAACCCACAAGAGTGGCCTTGGAAAGGATCAAGCTTCTCACAATGAGGAAGAACCTCATAAATCTAGTGTACTTTAATTGAATTAATACTTTTTCTTGAAGGATTATTTACTAAAACCTGATAAGGAAACAAATATTAATAGGTTTTTGGGGTTTGGTTTCTAAAAGTTTTGGAACTTCTGAAAAGTGAACAACATATTTAACACCCCCTTCTATGTTGTTATTCAATCCTTTAGAACATCATAAAGAATATAATCATTCAAGAAATTTTCTAGGATTTATTGGGTAAATATTATTTTGTTATATATTTATAGGCTGATGTCATTGGTTCTTCATGATATAATATATACTTAGTTTTACCCATTTTTCATTAATAAAACCTCAAATATTATGGAATGGAATGGATAAAAAACATAGTTACAAATTTGTCTTATGACCTAAATTGTTTATACTATATACTGTAGACAATTTATATATAAAAATATGAAGACTGATGGAGATATTTTTCTCAGTTACTCGACCACTAGTAAGACATATAATATTTTCTCCAAAAATAAAAATACTATGGAAAAAACTATACATGATAAGTTTGATGAGGTTGATCCTTATAGAATGTTAAAAATTTGGATTATGAATGTAATACAAATTTTATTTTTGAAACCCTTATAGTTTTTTACTAGAAGTTAGAAAAGATCATATAGAAATTAACTTTCTAGAAACTATGATAATCAAAGTTATTAAATTTCTAGATTAGGAATAATAATAACATTTAAATAGTAATAATATGATCTTATATAATTATCCTAATGATGATATCGTTGGTGTTGTAGATCAACCAGTTATAAATCAATGTTCCTTATGAAATAAGTCTAAGAAACATTCTTTCCAATATCGGTTTGACAAAAAAATCAAGGATTATTCCACAATTGATGATAACTAAATAGTTTGAATGAAATAATATCTTAATCAACTGAGATGGATCAGGGCTTGGAACTTTATTTAGTACTCAAATGATCTTCTGGTTATAGGAGTCAAATGGGTATTTTGAAATTAGTTTGATTAGAATATAATTATTTTTAGAACATGTAAAGAATATTTGTTAAGTGTAATAACTAGGAAGAGGTCCTAGATTATAGAGTCAATTTTAAATAGGTTGCAATAATAAAATCAAAATAAATTCAATTATCTATAAAAACACATCTACACATTACTCTATTTTAAGTGGATGTAAATAGTTCCTTTATTAATTGTTATATTTATGGGGAAGTTTACATTGAACGACCTTATATTTTTTAAAATATCAAATTTTTAAAACATGAATTTAAATTTAGTAGAAAAATCTATGGGATTAAACATTCCCCGAGAGGCTATTATTATTGAATTTATATTTTTTTAATTAGAATAATTTTTTAGAGGAAGTACATATTCAACACATTTTATCAAGAATATTTTTAATTACACCATCATTGTACTAATGTATTTTATTTACATCATTTTTTGTTCAACACCAAAAAAATATTATTGATATTCTCTCAAAAAAATGCAATGTAAAATTTAAATGAGTTTGATGAGTAAAAATAATCACCTCCTTGAAATAAAAATATCTTAGAGATAAGATAGAAAAATATTAACATAATATATATACATTCAATAGATACCAAGATGATTCATGGTCCTGACAAGCTATCCCTTAAAATATCAATAAAAATAGAAGTATAGAGTTTAGTATTATAAGGATTGTTACAAAAAAGAGAGTGTTTCACACCCCACATATCATAATCAACCATCATCACACAATAGTTGGGTGTTCTGGAAGACCACATAATACTCACCTCCAAAATTTATTTCTTTGAAAGTTCATCTACGACCTGGTTAGCCTTCCTATATACATGTGAGATAGTCAAGTTAAGATGGCTAACAATATTGATTAAAGAAATACAATGAGGTATAATTATCCATGAAACATCCCTTGTTCTATATTTTAAGGAATTGACCAAAAGTTGGGAGTCATATTTAATATATAACACATTCTTATTATGGTGGAAGACATACTTAATTACATAAATGACCTACCTGATCTCATCCTCATATATAATTCCTTATACAATGAAGTGGTCAGAGCAGTATTAAACAAAACCACAATGATTTCTAAAGAAACCACTAAAACCTAAAGGACTAGATATTCTAGTAGATTCTATATTGATATTGACATTTATGAATGAGTGAATAGGGGGATCCATCGAATAAATTTAAATGTAGTGGGTTTCCTTGGTTTTCCGGAAATCCCCATTAGTCTGAGTGCTTTTAATTTATAAAAACAATTTTCCATTACACCTATTTGTATGTCAATAGAAAAATTGTTATCCCCATATATAATTATGATCATTGTGTTCAACTAGAGGGCCTGATTATCAAAAATATAGTTGTTCCTTTCTTTCAAAATAGGATTGAAAACCGAGGCAGATGCCACAAGTAAGAGATTGTAAATTTTCCCACTTATTCCATTTTTAATGATGCAATAAAAGAGATCCACCATGTACCTACATAATAAAAAATCAATGATAAATACTCTCCCAAAATAATCCTAGATATTCCAAGGAAAATTTCAGTGCAGGATGATGTGATGTAAATTTTATTTATCTCTATTACAGAAGTAACGTGATGAAACTATCTACTGAACAACCTTCTTTAATTGATCATGTGTAGTAATTCAGTTCTTCCAAATCCTCCAAATAAGTAAAAATCATGAGTTCTAGAGAAATAATACCCTAAACTATATTATCCAGCTTTGTAGTTTTGTATATTCATCACATTTCATGATGTAATATTCCTCTGCAGTGTAGTGTCCATTCTGCATGGTCTTCTAAATAAGGTTTTCGTCATCCATGAAGACATAATTTTCCATTTTCGAGGTTTAATAAGGTTATATAATATAATAAAAATATCATTTTCATGGGGCATTAGATAAAAAACAATCATTTTATGCATATTGGAAGTCATAATGGTGCTATTAATGGGACTTTCCAACCAAGGAGTGTGCTAGAAATTCAGGTTTGAGGACCTATGGACTATCCATTTTGAGTGTTGAATGATTTCATTGTAATAATTCTTGAGAGAGGGCCAAATAGATGAGGTGAGTTAGATTGATTATACATCCAATAGCTTCATTTTAAGCCATCATGACAAAAATTCAATCAAAGGGTCATTTT
The DNA here is from genome assembly GCA_963277665.1 of Viscum album. Lineage (NCBI taxonomy): Eukaryota > Viridiplantae > Streptophyta > Magnoliopsida > Santalales > Viscaceae > Viscum > Viscum album. The sequence goes on along the minus strand of OY728132.1, from coordinate 747,466,369 downwards.
ACAAGTGAATTTTTTAATGAGACCATTATTGAAAGTCTTGAGATCCATGATCTCAAGTCCACCCATGTCAATGGGATTAATAAAATCCCACCAAAAATTAGTATTGTGATTTATTTCATGCATAAAACCTATCCAAAAGAAGTTCCTTATCATGTTGTCAAGGTCATTAAAGAGGCTTATTGGATATATATATATATATATAGGTAAAATGAATACCTGAATTTATAAGTTATAATAGAATTAATGAGGAAAACCCCACTAGCTTGGGGAATTTCCTTCCATTTCAATTTAGAAAGATAATTAACGATGATAGAACATATGCTTGATGGTGGCGACATTCGACCTCAACGTAGAACAAAGGTACCATAAGATTATTGAAGGGGGTCATCCCTTTATCACTCTAAGAAGTCTAATAGTTTTGTTTTTCCATCCAATAATAATTATACTTCCAAATAGGATAAAATATTTGGTAATGATTTTGGCCTTACCAACCACCTCTTCATAATTTTTAAATAGTTATTTGGAAACAAAGGTGGTTTTTCTTGAGGGATGTCCAAAGAGTAGTATGTCATCACCATAAAGAATCTGAGATGGGACAAAGTTGTCATCGATAGATTTGATTTTCTTTTAAATCCCATGTTGGGTGAGGTCATGAAGACACATACATAATCTTAAGAAATTTAAAACATGAGCCTTAAGTGTGGATACCCTTGATGAACACCCAAATTTTATTTCATATATCCCCAAGGGGATCCATTAACAAGAATGGATAGCCTTGCTGATCCAAGGATAGTGTGGATTAATCTAATTAAATCACTATAAAATCCATAACTTCTTAGGACATCATGCTATAAGCTTCATTTTATTGTTTCAAAATCCTCTTAGATATCAATATTATGGGAAACAATCCCTTTATATAGAGTCTTCTTTAAAAAATTATCAATTTTACATGTAGTAAATAATCAATTTTTTATGCTTATTCCTTGTACAAACCTAAAATTATGTGGGGTGATATGTTAATTAATGATTTCTTCCATTATATTAAAAATAATCTTATTCATAACTTTTATAATTGTGTTCCGAAGGGAAATTGAAAAAATATATTTGATTTCAATTTCATTATTCTTCTTCGGTTGAAGAGAAATGAAATTGAATTTAATCCCAAAGTGCAATGAGTCATGTGTGAGTAAATCCTTAATTTACTTAGTTATTTTATCCTAAATAATGTCCCCGTAAAACATGAAATATTTATTCGTGAATCCATATCTACTAGAATTAATCTTTATATTGAGTAAAAAACGATCATTCTTGATTTTCTCCTTAGTAGGGGCCATAATGATAGATTAATTTTCATGATCCTCATTGTAGGTTATTATATTATCAACTATCTTACAGGTGATGTCCCTTCCATCATAAAAATATTATTATTTCATGTAGGTAACCACTTCATTTTATACTTCACCTTCAGAGGTGTGGAGACCCCCATTAATTGTGATAACCTTAATCCGAACTCCTATTTTCTTTTCCTTATGTAATATTTGAATGAATTTTGAATTCATATAACTTTATTTATCCATCTATCATTTAACATATTTCATCCATTATTTGAACTCCAGTACATAAATCCATTAAACTATATCTTGAAAAATTGGGGTAACTTATGGATTGTAGATTGTTTTGAGGGACGAATAGATTATTATATTACTTAATTGACCTTAAAATAAACATTATTTATTATTTTTGGTTCTGTATGAGATTCCATGTCTTTATGAAGGAATAAAATCTTAATGAATAAGATTTTTTTCTTAATAGAACCATCACGACAAATAATTATTTATTCCTATCTAACATAGTTCACCTTTAAGAGTTATTCAGATTTAAAATTTGACAATAATAGATTGGGCCAAAAGAGAATGTTTAGAACTTTTCATTTACATGGTGAACCTTTACTCTCATGTTCTAGAAAGATATAATATTTAGTTTTAATTTCCACATATTAAGATGAATATTTGGTTTTATGATGTTATTTTTATCAATTATTGTATATGTTTAACAAACTCACCTATTTTAGATTGGTTTTAACTAAAACAACTATTAATTATGATAGAACATTCACCACCTTTTTGTTATGGGACCCTGAAAATTATTCATAAGTAAAGTATAACGACATAATATGCAAATTCTTTAAGAAAACAAAAAAATAGAAATATTATTCTCAAATAAATCAGAAATGATGATCAAAATTATTATATTTTTCCTCAACCATTACATTATACTATATTTTAATAAATTAAACCAAATTTAGGTATGATCGAGAAAGAATTATCATATTTTCCACTATTTATATCACTATATTCTAATATTGAAAAACTTTTTCAGAAAGGGGGAGGTCATTCCTTAGTTTGTTTAAAAATGTTCTTTATTTTATGTAGATACTTTATATATATTTTAATATTTTTTACTAAACTTATCATAAAACATTTATCATATTAGGAATCAATACCTAAAAAAGTTAAATATATTATTTTTTAATTGTAGTTAAGTTTAAAAAGGTATCATTTACTTCACTTAACTATCATGTAATATAACCCATTAATATATACTCATATTTTATTGTTAATTTTAATATTATTGAATTTACTCTAAAAAAATTCAATATATACCTCTATTTTTTATTTTTTTATTTTATATATGAACATATTTTTTGAATAGTAAATTTTAAATTTTATTTATATATTCCCTTATATATGAATTTATAACATATTCACCCTTATGTGCGTTGTATGTTTTACCTTTTCATTTCAGGTACATAATATGACAAAATTTATGAAGCTATATTGGTTAATTATTCATTAACTTTCAAGATGGATGTTTATATTTTTATTAGTTGGAATGAAAGATAATTATTTTTATTTAATTTAAATTTTGGAACCATAATCCTTAAGAAGAATATTATCAATATCTATCAGAAGATAGATTAATAGTGGTATATTTTTTTAATCACCTATTTATTATTATCACTATATTTAATTGTTTTAAACCCAAATATAAAGATTGATATTAATAATGTTTATTTTTCAATAATGGAGGAATGATTTCTAGAGGGAAAAAATAATAGTTAAGGAATATGAGTTTAACCTTATAGGCTCACATTATATCTAAATAAGGATTAAATTCCATTGATGTAGTGGGAAATCATTTTATTATTTATTGTTAATTATATTAACAATTAAACATGTTCATAAGTATTTTCCAATGAATCTTTTTTGATTGGTTCTTTTTCAAAAAATTTAATCCCTAGACTGGATCACCTGGTCTGAGCTGAGGGAATGCCACATGAGCTAATGTGAAACTCTCTGTATGCAAGAGGATACATACTAGTAGGGTGAGCCAAATAAGCACTATTTGTAACAACTCGACTCCAGTAACCCAGATCCGATATTTACTTTATTAAAGTTTCACAAGATACAAGGGAGCTCATAATGCATGATCATTCAGTTTAGAAATCCTTAAAAACTATATACATATTTGATTCCAATATTAAATTATAATTATAAAAAAATTTCATAAATTCATTATTTCACCCTTGAAATCATTCATAATATCTATTTTCATGTATCAGGGAGAGGAAAACAAATAAAGGGTGGGATAATATACATAATAAGGGTTACATAAATTGAAATCTATCATGATTAAATCGGGTATAATCAATATGGACTTCTAGATAATCAGAACACATTCCTTAAATAAAAAACATGAGAATAATCAACATCATTGGATAATATATACATAAATATAACATGGATAGTGTGAACTAAATTCCAAACAAAGTAAATTCATAAATCTATAAATTAATGAACTTTCCATTAATGTAACAATAAGGTTTTCATGAATCTAACCATCTAGTCTTCTCAACCATGAAGTAGTTCTCAATAAATGGGTAAGTGTAAAATAAATACCCATAAAATATGGTATGATTTATGTTTTTTTTCATGTTACATATCAATTTATCAAGGATCTATCTATAACTTGGCCACACTAGTCACTTGTGAATAATACTAATTGCTAATATTTTGAATTATCAATACAATTTATCCCCACAATGTCCTATAATTTATTAATTATCCATATTTATTAAAAAATACAATATATAATGTTTTATCAAGTAAGTATAATAACATATTTAATAAGATTCGTTAAACTGATATCATATATAGAAATGGATATGGATGAAAAACAATCAAATTTGTTGAAATGATTATGAATTCAACCATGAAATAAAAAATATAGACATGATGGTGGAAGTTAATATCTTGTAAATAATTAATATGGATAAAAAAATGTTTATATGAAAGATAACGATATAAAAATAAGTTATTATCCATTATTCGGGAAGAATGATAAAACACCATTGATTCATCATGAATGGTTTTTTTATAGTAAAACAAAGTCTTAAAAAAATATAAGATGTAAATTAAAAATAACTTTATTGTAACATGGTGTATGAACCGAACTATAAATCCCTTTTTAAAATTCATTAATTTTTTTTTAAAAAATAATACACTTTCATTTTGACGTAATATTAAATAAAAAATCAAGAAATACTGAGAAAATATTTTATTTTAAAATAACTGTGAAAAATTATAAATGAATCTTGATAACATATAATGTTTATGATGGTAAGAGTGGGCTGTCAAGATATATACACTAAAAAAATCTTTTTGTACTTTTAAAAAAAGTCAAAAAATTATATATATAGAATGTGGAAAATTTTCTATTTTAATTCTTTATAATGAATATAAATAATATATGAAAATATTTTTTACCATCCTTTGAAGCATAAATACATACCATGATATATATAAGAAAAACAATCCTGTAAGGAAAACTTTTAAACATGATTTTTATAAGAAATTCACTTACATGCAACATAGATTTTTAATCTTGAAACAAAAATAAAATAATTGGAATATAAAAATTTAAAATCCCAACCTAACTAGTGGATTATAACATATAGGCAGTTTTCATGGTTAGGATCATATAATTCTTTTGAAGTAAATCTAAACATAAATAATCAAAAAATAAAATGAAATTGTAACAGAAATAGATTACCTTGGGTCTCCTATTAGGTGTACATGTTTGATCCTAATGTATAATAAGTTTCAAATTATTAAATAATTTATCAAGAAATTATTTCATATTTATTCTTTTTTATAGTCATTTAACAATTATTTTAAATATATTCACTGAATAGTTCTTTCTTATGTCATCCAATTTATTGTCGTTCAATAAATTTCTTTGAAATTACATCAGTATAGTTTCCATGGTTAAATGTTATAGAAATGGTTCATTATCCTCTAGAGAGTTAATAATTTAATGAATGAAATTTTTATTAACATATATTTTCATAATCACTCTTTTATGGTGGTAATGCGAGAATGAATTCTGTCACTTCATTATGGTGGTAGTCCACTAATTTTAATGAGCAAAATTATCATTTCGTGACCGATGGATGATTGATATGGTTGATGGTATATTGTTTTTGTAAAAAAAATTAATTCCTAAATATCATAAATATTTTAGTAATTCTATATTTATAACCATCCATGTAAAAAGGTAATGGTAAATGTATTACATAGTTATGTAGATATGGTAGGTTGTACATAGGCATGGGAAATGTTTTCATTTTCTATAGGATAAAAAAATGAAAATCGTTGTCCCATAATTTACATAATGTATAATTATATTTTTTATAAAAATTAAATATTTTATTATATATACAATTGATTTATATGAAGTATAAGAATTAAGAAACTTTGAAATAGTTGAGTAAGATATTTACATCTTGTTTGAGAGACATCCTATAATTTACAAATTAATCCTTATTAAACTTTTCATTGGATAAAAAAAATAGATAATGAATAGTGGTATGGAATATAGGATTTTTTTTAGTTGTTTATGGATTATATGGAGGGATCAATGTTTTTGAATAAGGATGGAGATGAGGTCCCCTTTTAAGTGAGCGGTGGGATACACAAGGAATTATTCAAACATTTTTAATAATATAAAGTAATTTTCATATATTTGTGCCTCGAAATTGTAAAATATTAAAAAATGAAAAGATTATTTTCAAATTATAACCAAAAAATTATGATTAAAAATGTATTTGGTGTTATGTTGAAGTATTACCCCTTTATTTTTAATAATTTTAACATATATTACCCTTAACTAAACTAATAAATATTTACCATAATTATAATTCATTTGAAAAAATAATAAGTTGACCATATTACCTAATATAATTATACTTATTCCAAATATGGAATCTATTTTAGATTATTAAACTCCTTAAAGTGGTGGAAAATTAATTTTAATATAGCTTCTCAGATCAAAACTAAAATAATTTTTAGATAAATAAATTTTTGGCATAAAAATAATTTTACTGAAAAATAAAGTATAAAAATTACCAAAATTATATAATTGCATTATATAAAGTAAATAGAAGTTTACTTATCTTTAAAACCTAACCTAAATGAAAATATAAAATGTAAATACATGATTGTGATAAAATAATTAAAAGAATTCTTTTTTTGAAGAAAATACATAACATAGATTTCAAACATTTTAAGGATATATTTGTATGTTAAAAATAATATTTTTATATTGATTATATTACCAATTATATATATAATTTTATTATAGAAAAATGGTAATTATTTCACCAATATAATGTCATAAAAGTGATAGTTTATTATAAAATAAATATTTTTCACTATTCACAAAAAAGGAACTATTTCCGAAGAGTCTCAAAAACCCATCCTAAGATAATTTTGATGTAATGAGTAAAAAACATTAATTATTTTATTCAAATTAAATTTACAAAATTTAAATTTTATGTTTTAATTACATTTTTGAATAATGTAATGTGCATTATATTATAGTTTTTGTAGAAAGAAAATTTTACTAACTATAAATGAATATTCTCTGTTACACTATGTCAAGAAAATTCCACTGGTAGTAGATAAATAATCACTATATATAATCATGATTGAAAATTTTATACTAATCATGGTGATTAAAATTTTAAACCCAAAATACCAACCACATCCCATGAAATAAGAGAAGATATAATATGCAGTTTAACGTGTCAATATACCCCCACATATGAAAGATATATATACGATAAAAAAGGTAAAATAAATTAAATGGGGATCTACACTAGATGACATGGGTTTATATCCCAAAATCACCTAAAATTACTTTCTCCTACTTCGTAGATTCAATAATAATGCCCTTTATCACATTTGAATTTATATCCAAAAAGTGTCACTCTGTATAATGATATTTTTGTACAAGGTGTTAGAATAAACCAATTGGGGAACCACCAATGCATCCCTAAAATATGTTTATAAATCATATTAAATTTTATAAGTGGTTTAACAATAAATTCAAAATAAATGGTTCAACCAATCAGGTGATGGTATGCTAACCGAACTGCCATGAACCCTCAGCATACCTAATTTTACTCATTTCTAGAAAATGATTCTATCAAAACCACAAACACATATATCTGAATCTTGTGCCTTTCTCTTAGGTAAAAACCTAGTCAACCACGCTGACTCATCTATGTATCTTTTGGAGGGTCCATCCATTTATCCTAACACATCCCTATAGACCCTAAAGAGGTCATCAAATGTACAAAACCATGCCTATGTGTTCTAGAGAGGTTATTGTGAATCATGCTGGTCATTCCCCATAGACATCGGGGATTCCACATTCAACTAAATCAACACATCCCCACATAATGTAGAAAGGCATCATAAAACCAAACTATCTCATCCTCACAGGATCTGGGGAGTCTATAGTGGGTATATTTAACAACTTAGGCACTTATTGTTTTTTTTAATTTTGGAAGCAAATTCCTAAATTCATTATAATTGTATAATAAAAGAAGTAGTCTTTATAAAAAATTAGGTAATCAATAATAATAGAATAATAACCTCATATATGAGTGTATAAATAAAACATATGTATCTTATAAGTGAAAATATTTTTGTATTTATATATTGCATTAAATAAATAAATGATTTTTAAATGATAAATTAAGTGTTGAAATTTTTATAATTCATAAATATTTAATTAAAATTTTATATTTAATATAATGATTTGAAATATATTTTCATAAAAAAATTCATAATTTTTTTATTGCCATATTATTTTAAGATAATTTTATGAGACCATAAATAACATTTCAGTGTGTTATAATGTATGTTATAAGTTTACATTTGGGTTTTTTAGAATAAATAATTATTTTAATAAAAAATAAATTTCTCATATATTAAAATATATTTTCAAATAATGGAGTTCATTTTTTAATTATAAATATCTTATAATTGTTAGGGTGAATTTTTAGGATATCTATAAAATACATGTATTTTTAGTCAATAGTAAAATATGACAATTTATGGTATATATACATTATAAGTTAAATACACTATAACTTGAGTCATTACTAATGTAATCACCATAATATATAACACTCCTCCATTATTTAATATATTTAATTATAATTATCTTAGTATTTATATCCTTTATCCAAAATGATAAAAGAATAAATAAAATAATGAGAAACACCCCTCTTTTCCACTATAAATACTACCCACCACCACCTCTTATCCTCACACCTCAAAGCCTTTTAGATTGTTTAATTTATACCCAATTCTGATAAAAAAACAGATTCATTATTTCCAATTACTTTTTGTCTAACCAAAATTCAAAACCATTTTCCTTAAGGATGTTCTCTACGAAATGAAACTAAGAGGTAAATTCCCATATAACTTTATTTTATGTTCTTTTAAATTTATTTTGTTTCATTTTCTCTTCTCACCTTCCCTCATCCCAGGGACATGATATCTACAGTATCTAAAAAAATTCTATTATGTTATTCTGAAAATGGAATATCCATCATCAAATATATCCTCTTATCCCTGTATTCTAAAAAATGAAAACATCATCTGAGATGTGTCAATTTACCATCATCAAGGGTGATGCGTTTTTATTTTCATTTACTGCCTTTAGATATAGTCATAAAACAATTAACATGGTTAAATTAGAATTTTTATACATATTATAATGTACCTAATGGTTTGGAACCAATATATAAATATGATATTAAATGAGATGATATAAGTTCATAATGGTCGAAAACCACCATAATTAGTCAAATCATTTTCATTAATGATTTCTCTAATGAACCATTCTCATATCGGGAAAATGGTATATGGTAACATTTAAAAATTTTAAAATATATTAATATCATTTATTACCATTTATAGATTTTTTTCTTCTAGTTGAAAACAAAATCCATAATGAACCTTTCATGAAAACCATGAATTAAATGCACCTAAAAATTTGAAAATAACAAAATATTATTAATAAATGGGAGAAAATATGTTATAAGAAGATAATATAGGAATTATAAATATTAATATGGTTATTTAATATGTTAATAATACTCTTTAAACCCTTATACATGAGTTTTTAACGTATTTTATGTAATACAAACCTGAGGTAAGAGAGTTTTCTTTAAATATCTTCTTTTAAATTTTTATTTTTAAAAAATTCAATAGGAATGTTTTTTATGAAGAAAGTATTCTTGTTTTATGAATATGTTACTATTCTTAAGAACTTTTTATAATTATTGTTGAGACCTATATCTCCCTCTAATCCATTGGTTATTTTTACGTTGGACATTAATTTTAATGGTTATCCAAAATCTAACTGTGATGATTACACCATAAGGTAATCATGAGGGTTACATTGTAAGGAAGCCATGGGGGTTAAACATTATATGGTAATTGAGAGGGTTACAATATTATGTAATTAATTTCCCATGTAACCTATATAGTTTTATTAATGTTTTCTATGTTTTATGGAAATATCTTATTTTCACAATGTAACTATATGATACTTTTAGGTGAGAAGTATGTTTTTGTGAAAAGGGTTTCATATTTTTATATGTATTCATGTAATCATTGTTAATTTCCTTCTTATTATGTTTCTTACTGAGGCATTTGTGCTCATTCCATGTTATGGAATGTATTTTGTTGTTTTTAAGTAATTTTATTATAAAAGAGGAATCTAAGAAGAATGTTGTGAAAATTTTGGATGAAAAAGAATTTATGTGTTATTAAAATAATTTATATTTAGTAAACTATTTTTGTATTATCCACTTTGTATTGTTTTGGTTGGTCATATATGAATTATTTCATATTAACCTAAAAATATAAACTGAAAAGATCTTTAGGAATGTAACAAGTTTATTCGAGTTGAGTTCACTAGATTATATAATTGTAAATGTCAATTTGTTATATTTATTATCATAGCATAGTTTAGATAACCTAAGGGGTCATGATCATGTTAATTGAATACCATAAATTAATTTTAACTTATGGTTATGTTGAAATAATATAACATTTAAATATTACGATGTTGATTTATCTAAGATATGTATATTAGAATAGTTTTTCATAACAGGAATAGGAAAGGTAAAGTAAGAAGGCACTGAGAGGATGATATCTTTCTAAATCCCCAACGTCAAATAGTGGGAATTAGAATTGATAAGTTTTTTATATTATTGGATCAGTTGAAACATGCCAAAAATAGTTGTAGCATCTATGAAAGAGAACAAATAAAGATACCACAATTGATCATGAAAAAAGTGGAATATTTTATAAGTTAAGACAATAATTCATTGAGTGGATATTCTAAACCATTAGTGGATGGGGGGTGTATTAAATCCCTTCAAAAGATATTTGATGTCATGGGGTGTTCAGATAATCAAATCAATAGTCTTTCTATTTATCATTTTAAGGTGAATTTGACCAGTGGTGGTCAATAGTCATGAATATTAGTGATAGAGAGGAGATTGATTCATTGGAATGTGATGAATTTAAGAAAATTTTCCTTTAAAATATTTTCCTAAGATGGTTTGATGTAGGATGGAAAATAAATTCCTAGAATTGAAACAAAAGTAGGAAGGTTCACTGGTTGTGTATGAATAAAACTTCACCTGATTGGTAGTTTATGATTAAAATATGATTCAATCACTTGATAGTAAAATCCATAATTTTTAAACACGATTGAATCCAAGATATCACAGTTCATTGGTTTCTGATGAATTAATATGTTATGAGAAACTTGGTTGATTTGATGAGTGGGTAGAAATAGAGTTTTTTAATGATAACGTGTACTTTAAAAAACAAATTAAAAGGTCTATATGTTATGAAATGGATGAGAATCAATCAAATAAATATGAAGGTAAGAAAGTACAATTTCTAGTTTGTGTAAAGTGTAGTAAAAATAACCATGGGTAATGCCTTTACAAATATGGGAAGTTTTATCAATGTGGTATGTTTGGACATATGGCACAATATTGAAATAAAAAATATCATGGTGATGGTATGTTTAATTATGATAAAGAAACTATAAAGTGTTTTAAATGTGGTGATATAGGGCATTAGGAAATTACCTACCCAACACAGGATTTAAATGATAGAAGATAACCATATTATAAGCTGAAAAGTGCAGAAAAATCATTTTTGACTACATGAGTAGATGTTTATCCATCCAATGATGTGATATCATGAACATTGTTTTTTTACTTAGATTTTTCAAATGTCTTGTTTTACACAGTGTCTAGACATTCCTTTATTTTTTAGATTTTTTTCAATTAATTGGAAATCAAACCTCGGGAAATGCAATTAAAAATCATAGTAAAAACAAAAAGGTTAAATATAAAAGAAAACAACATTATAAGAATCCTATAATTTTATTTGCGTGGGAAGAAATTACATGAAAACATTGTTATTTTTTCCATTTTTGGAGTTCATTCTTATTATGGGAATGGAATGAATTTCTTTTTATCATGATAAGATTGATTTTATAGGTTGAGATGTTGTTTTTCAGAAAGAGTTTTAGTCAGTATACTAGAATGAACTATACTATTAGAAACATATCATATAGCTGAGAAACTATTAAAATATGGAAATAATTATTATCATCCACATATTGTTGAAAACAATGAAACCATTTATATTAATGATGTTTCAGTGGTAAATGAATACCTGGATGTTTTTAACGATTAGTTTCTTGGTGTTATACCTAATTGGAAAGTTGAATTTACTACTAATTTTGTTTTTTATGATAATATAATCTCAAAACCCCATTATATAATTGATTAAGTGGAACTTCTAGAATTGAAAAATCCATTGTTGGGGTTTCATGATAAAGGATTCATTCATCATAGAACTTCACCATGGGGTGATCCTGTTTTGTTTGTTAAAATGAATGATGGTTCCCTAAGTCATTTCATTGATTGTAGAGAATTGAATCACATTACTGATAATAATAAGTACACATTACCTCATATTGATTAATTGTTTTATCATCTCATAGGAGTTCATCATTTTACAAATATTGACTTGTGATCTAGGTATTATAAACTAAAGGTGAAGTGGGATGAAATTCCAAAAATATAACTGCAAAATAGAAATGGGAATTATGAGTTTTTTGTTATTCCCATTGGTTTGAAAAATTCCCCTACTGAATTTATAGATCTTATGAATAAAATATTTTGTGAATATTTGGATAATTGTTTTTAATATTTGTTTATGATATTGTTTGAAGATCTTGAAAAACTTTTAAGGATTTTCATGAAAACAGTAAAAAAGAATTCATATGGTAAATTTTGAAAATATGATTTTTGGTTGTAAAAAGTTTCTATTCATGAAAAAATTATAAATAATGATGGAATAAGAGTTGATCCTTCCAAAAAAAATTGGTTGATGAATGGATAAGGCTGATAAATGTTACCGAGGATCATAGTTTTCTTGAATTGGATGACTATTACTAACTCATTGTTAAAACAATTATACAGTTATCTTTCCCTCTAACTTAGTTAACATGAAAAGGGTTTAAATTTATTTTTATAAGAGAATATAATGTTTTTTATTTGTAACTAAAAATAATAGTGGTGAATGCTCCAATTTTGGTCCTATCATTTATAAATAGTGATTTTTAATCTACAGTGATGCTTCATTGAAGGGACTTGGTTTTGTTCTAATGCATAATTATTAGGTAATTGCGTATGCTTCAAGACATATAAAACCTCATAAGTTAAATTACAACACACATCATTTGGAATTATAAGTTGTGGTTTTAATTTTAAAAAATTTGAGACATCATTTATATGGATCCAAATGTAAAATATATAGTGAACATAAATGATTAATGTGTATATTCACTCTAAATAAATTCAACACGATGCATGGAAGATAGATGAAACTAAAAAAATATTAAAATTGCATGATTAATTACCATCCAATAAAAGAAAAAAACTTGTGGATGACTTGAGTAAATAATATCACGCTATATTAACCATATTATATCTGAAACAAGAACCCTTGATTAATGATTTGATGAATTTTTTCTTGGAATTTATTACTGTAGGAAATTTCTCAGATTTTTTTAGGTGTCAGTGTAGTCTTCATTATTAGAAAAAATTAAGAAAGTGTATAAGGCAGAATGTGAGTTATGGAAAAATTTATAATTGGTTAATGATGATAAGTATCCCGAATTCAATTTTAAGAAATATTTTATCTTCATATTTGGAAAAAGATTATATGTGCCTTATGATTTCCAACTGGAGAAATAATTATTAAGTAAAGCTCATAGTTCCCCATTTTCAGTTCATTTTGGTTGCACTATGATGTATAGATACATTCAACAGTATTACTAGTGCGATGGAATGAAAAAAACATATTTCTTATTTTTCCATAAAATGTTTGACTTGTAAACAGGTTAATGTAGAGTGAAAATAACTAATGGGTATGAGTTAGAATTTTCCAGTTCTAGAGTGAAAATGGGAAAATATATTTGTGGAATTCATAGTGGGACTAGAAAATACATCTCAATGTAACAATGCGATTTTGGGTGATTACTGATCCGCTAAAAAAATCATCAAATTTTCTACATATTTGAGATAATTTATCTTTAGATCAAAATTCTCAGTTGTACCTCAAAGAGATAGTCAGGTTTTATGGAGTTTCGCTCATAAATGTATCTAAATGTGATCTCAAGTTAACTTATAACTTTTGTAAATTCCTTTGAAAATCATTGGGAATTGAATTAAATTTTAGCAGAACATTTTATCCTCAATCTAATGTATATTTAGGGGGAACTATTAAGACATTGGAGGATATGATTTAACCTAGTTCAATAGATTTATAGAAAATTTGGGATCAAAATATTTATTAAATCATGTTCCCTTATAATAACAATTTTCATTCACTTTTATAGATGGAACCATTAGAGGAATCATACAGAAAATGGTGCTGACCACTAGAATTTTAGGATGAAATTTGGGAAGGAATGTTTATAAGAGTATAATTAGTAGAGGAAAGGGATGAGAAATTAATGATGGACTAGAAACACAAGAGGATAACATAGAATAGACATAAAATATGTGCTAATAATAGGAGGAAATACCATTATTTCAATAATGGTGATCATGTTTTCCTTAAAATATCTCCATTAAAATGTGTTGTGCATTTTGGTTAAAATTTAATGCTAAGTAATCTGTTCATTGGAGCTTTTGAGATCCTAGAGAATGTTGGACCAGTTTCCTACTGAGTATCCTTTCCTTTAATCTTGTCTCAGGTACAATATTTTTTTCGTGTTTCAATGTTAAGAAAGTATATTCCTGATCCATCCCATGTTTTGAGCCGAGAATTAGTTCATCTATAAGTTAATTTTTCATATGAGAAAAATCCTATTTAGATTATTTATTATAGAGAGAATGTATTACTAAATATAGTAATTAAATAGGGTAAGGATTTGTGGAGAATCCACATGGTTGAAGAAGAAACAAGGGAATATGAAAATACTAGGAGGGAAAGGCATTATCACTTGTTCCATAAGTAAATAAAATTATGAGGATTCAATTTCCAGAAGGGGTGGGGGGATGTAACAACCTAGGTACTTAGAAAATATATATTTTTTAATTCTGGAATTAAATAGTTAAATTCATTATAAATGTATAATGAAATAAGTGGTATTTATAGATGATTAATGAATCAATATTAATTAATAATAACCTCATAAATGAGAGTATAAATAGAATCTAGGTATATAAGAAGTGAAAATGTGATATATTTATATTATGGATTAAGTAAATATTTTTTTGAAAATGATAAATTTAGTGTTTGTATTTTTTTAAATCAAAAATATTTAATTAAAAATTTATAATTTATATAATGATTTGATGTAAAATATATTTTTCGCAAAATATAATCACAAATTATTATTTTTTTGTTTTATTATTATAATATAATTTAATGAGACATTAATTAATTTTTCAAAGTGTTATAAATTAGTTATAAGTTTAAAATTGGTATTATTCATATAAATGATTATTTTAATTAATAGTTAAATTTATAATATTTAGAAAATTATTGTCATAAAATAGAGTTTATTTAAGATATCCCCACATCAATAAACTCTTAGGGTGAATTTTTGGGATTTTTCTAAAACACTTGAATTTTTGTTGAATAGTACAACACAGTAATTTAGGGTATATATACATTATAAGTTAAATAAACTATTACACGGGTCATTTCTGATTAAATAACCATAATATTGAACTTAACATTATTATCTTAATATATTTAGTGATAACTCTTTAGTTTTTCATTGTTTTGAGTCAGAATAATAAACTAATTAATAAAATGATTAAAAAACACCCCTCTCCTCCACTATAAATACCACCCCTGGCTAGCTCCTCTCCGCACAACTCAAAGCCTTGAATGTTATTTAATTTCTACAAAATTACCTTCACATGCCTCTTTCCCAAGTCCATGACCTTCTATCATCACCAAATATTCAAAACAATGTTCTTAAAAGAGGTTCTCAAAGAGAATAATTCAAGAGGTAAAATCTTATTTAATTTAATTTTTTTTCTTTTCAATTTCTTTTATTTTTTCTCTCATTACCTCCCCTCATCCAAGTGACATAAAAACTATATAATATTACTTATAATGGTATTTTATTATGTTAATGGAATACCCATCATCAAAAATATCATTTTCTCCTCTTACTCAATAAATAAAAACATCGTTTGTGATGTGTTGATTTACCATTATCACAGATAATGTGTTTTCATTTTCCTTATCACATTCATGGTTCATCCTAAAACCATTATCATGGTTAACTAATATTGTATTATAAATACGATAAATTCTATAATTTCCTGAACCAGTATATAAACATGATATTAAATGAGATGATATATGTTTATGATGGTCAAAAAAACCACCGAAAGAAATTAAATAATTTGTATTAATTTTTTATCTAATGAATCATCGTCATATAAGAGAAAATGATATATCATATCATTTAAAATTAGGGAAACAAATTAATACAATTTCTTTCCACTTCTGATGTTTTTCATACATTCTACTAAAAAATCCATAATGAAAAATCCATGAAAACCATGATATAAATGCACATGAAACAATGGAAATAACATAATATTATCATTAAATGGGTGGAAACATGTTATTTTAAGATTATAGACGGAATTATAAATATAAATATGGTTATTAAATATATTAATAAAAAATTTAAACCCTTATATATGATTTTTAACACATTTTAATTAAGACAAACTCTAGATAAGGGAATTTTCTTTAAAAATTGTCTTTAAATTTATATTTTTACAAAATTAAAAAAGAATGTTTTTCATGATGAAAGTATCATTATTTTATAATATTTTTATGGTTCTTTGTATTTTATTGTGATGATGTGTGGGAAATATATATCCTTCCAAATCATTGGGTATGTATGCATTGGAAGTTGACCATAATAATAATTCCATGTGTAACTACGATGATTACACTATATGGTAGTTGTGAGGGTTACATTATAAGAAATCCATGGGGGTTAAAAGTAATATCATATCTGATATGGTTACAATCTTATGTATGTAATTCCCCAATATACCTATATGGTTTCATTAATGTTTTCAATTTTTTATGGAAACCACTTACTTTCTCAATGTTACTATATGATACTTTATGGGTGAGAAGTATTCCTTTGTGAAAAATGATTCATATTTTTATTAGTCATCATGGAATAATGGTTTTTTGATACATATTATGTTCTATATTGATCTTTTTGTTCCCAAATTTTGTCTTTATTTTTCATAGGGTTTAAGTATTGGTAAGAAAAAAGAATAAGCAAAGATGAATGTTGTGAAGAATTTTCCTTATAATAATTCATTCCATATTAAAAACTTTTGTGTTATGGAAAATGTTTTAGTAGTATCCTCTTTCTATTCTTGTTTCTCTAAGACTCTAAACTGAAAAGATCTTTGGGAATTAAATAAGAGTATTCTAGTTGAATTAACTAGATTATGCAATGTTAACGTTCGAGTCCTTATATCACACCATTCATTAACTATAGATGTTAGAGAGAACATAACATTCATAAAAAATCATCAACATATACAAAATCTAACACACAGAATAAAAAGTCACAAAATAAACACACGACTTGATGACTCATTCACGATGGCCAACATCATCACAAAGGACCAAATTTTTTCATTCATGTCCATCCTCATATCACACATCCATCTATTCCATATCTCTCATTACAACCCCTCGTCAAAAAATAATCTAAAAAGTTATAAAACCATGTAATTTTGTCCCTTTATGAACCCAAACACCACATCCCTAGCTAAAACACCAATGAAAATAACCATACCATTATCTTATGTATATGGAGCTCGTTTATGGATTCATGGTACCCAAGAAATGAGATTATTTACAAAAACAACCACCCCAATTATATTGGACACACTGGACTCAAAATATTTATACCAAATAATTATATTCCCAAAAAACCAAGTATACATCTATATAGGCATTCATTATACATGATTTAATTTCATTATATTCATGGCATAATGGTTACACTCCCCCTCTAAGGGACCAACCACATTAACAAAGACCTCACCTTATATCTCAGAAAAAATGGAAGATAAATCACATGCATACTCACACACACACATGAAAATAATGGGATTCATATCCCATCAAATAGAATCACATATAAAGAAATTAATAATTCCCTTAATTAGAAACTAAACCCATCAAATATTAATTATTTTCTAATGACTGTAGATAAATTTATAGGTAGATACCATTCAATTAAATATATTTTATTTACAATATATAGATAATTTTTTTAGTATTAGTCAGTACATTCCCTAATAAAATGATGTTTTGAAGCTAGGTAAACTCCCTTCAATCATTGAAATCGTTCAAGTTGAAATAAAATTTATTCTTATTCAATGTGGGTTGATAGGAAAGATAAAGCATAAAATTTTTTATGTGAGTTTAATACCCTATGATAGTGTAATATAATTTATATAATGATTTATGTAAGTAAATTTCCAATTAAATATAATCATTTTGTGTTGAATTGGAAAATGGAAGCAAAAAATAAAAGTGTTTTTAGATTTTTTATAAAATTTGTATATAATAATATGTTTTAGGTCACATTCAAAAGTAATTATTTTATATAGGTTATGTTAAATCATTTGAAAAAATTTATTTTGAAAAAAAATCCACAAAATTATTTCTCTGATATAATAAATAAGGGTGTTCTTTAGAAAATAAGCAGCGAATGATAAATTAAATAGTCATTGAAGGAAAAACATTTTAATATTTTATAATAACATTATTAAAACGCACAATATTAAAATGGATTAAAAAATTTAAAATTTTTAAATTGTTAAAGGTAAATGAGGTGGGCATATGATATAACACAAAATTTTTTAAATATACAATAGAGAACATTACAGGGAATGGAAAATAAAAACAAATAAGGGAAACCATCATTAAAAAAGACTTGATTTAGTCTCAATTATGATATAATTTTTGAATACAATTTATCAAAGTAAAATATTTTAATTAAATATTAATTTTACCACGATGAGGATTATTGGGTTTGATGAAATAAATTCATTAGTTAGAAGAACTAAAATTGGAATAAATAAGTTTAATAATTAGAATTTTAAATCCGTAAAGGAAGTTGGGTTAACAAAATCCATTACAGTAATGGTATCATAAGAATCAAAAGAACATAAGGGAGTTACCATGAAAAGGAAATTAAAATATTATGAAATAAAATATACTAATTTTACATGAAAGAAATAGGTTATTCAATAAAAAATAAAAAATAAATGGTGGAGCATAATATCTAATATGTCTTATGTAATTTGAAATTGAGAGAAATAACCCTTTCCAAGGGCCCTGATTCATTTTCTACCTTTACATAACATCCTCAATATCAAAATTAATTTTATTGAATTTTTTTTTAATAAAATTTCCCATTATTTTTTTATTTATAAGGCCTATTTTGTATGATATTTTATTTATTTAATAAATAGTTTTTCAAAAAGTGATTAATTGAGGTGGTTCGGCCGGTTTTTATAAAACTTACATGGTATGTTTAAAATGGTTCAAGATGTTGTAAAATTGATTCATAATATCATTTTTATTATATTTTGGCCTTTCATTATTAAATTAAATCATATTTTTAAAGCTCTATTGTTTTTTTTCAAAATAGATTCAAATTATTAATGGTTAATGATATGTACCTTTCTTTGAGAGTTGAGTTTACTATCAAAGTTTACTGTTAATATTATTTAAAAAATTTCAAAACATTATCTTTATTAAATATTAGTATTTTAATAAATATCTAATATCTTCATTAATTTAATTATAAGAACCATTCATGAATTATTGTTATGATAAATGAAATTCATCATTTTTGGAGGCTTTAGTACCCACATACATATAAATAATGTTTCCTTTTCTCAATGAATAATATTGAATAATCGTATATGATAAATTATTATTTCAAAATCATAATTATTACATAGTTTACATATTAATTGATAAAATACATCAATAATATGTGTGACAAAACACAAACCACATTTCTTCATGGTGGAAGTATTTTACCCAAACACACAATTGAGGTTATTTTATTTTTCTTTAACAGATGGAAAGGATTATACACTGATTGATCAATTAATAAAATAACATTATAGTATATTAATAAAAAGTTTTTCATTATATCAGGGATTCTAGAAAAATTTTGGAAGAGCAATATTCTGATGAAAAGGCTAATATTTAATAAATATTCACATTGAAAACTTGGAATTTCTCTTAAGATATCCATGAAAATGGAGCTGTTAAGATAACTAATTGAATGTAAAGGATTATGGAAGTTATAGATGAATAAAATAGGAAAAAGGGAAGAGTTTTGGGATAAAATAATAATGGATAAGTGTTTCATTATGTGGTTTAAGTGATACCCTTTTATGAGTGAAGAGAAGGGTAAATATAGAAGTACTTGTTACATTTCAAAACTGATATGTACCTTTTCAAAGGAACATAGATTTTATAGGTTAAAATAATTTAAGGGAGTAGGGTTTCTTAATCCACCAATAATAAAGAAACATTCATTTAATTTTTTATATATATTTGTAATTTTACACTAATTTAAAATCAGTTTATCCATTTTATTTTTTTACATAATAACTAATGTTTTCAATAATGGTAATTAATTTAATTGGAAAAAATATAAAAAGGTATAATTGAATAATTTGAATGTTTTTATTTCAATTAGAAATTTATTTGATTGATAAATAGAAACTATTGTTTTAAAAAAATTAATTTCTAAATTGACGCACATGACACATAAAAACAATTTCTTGGAAAAGTTCATTTTTAAGCATTATTCTTTTCTCTTGGTTAAAAGTATCATTGTCACGAACCAGGCCGGGTCGAATGACGACCCGGTGCCCGACCAAGTCTGCGACATGGCCCGAAGGGCATTCCCGATCCCCACGGGATGGAAACTAGTGCCGGACATCAAAATAAACTAGTTGGGAATGGTTTGGCCCATAACAAGAAAAATAAACATAAACTGAACAAGCATATAAATAAATGAAAATAAACTGAAAAACGTGGCAGCAGAAAAAGTAATAAACCAAGAAACATGACATACCTCAGGTGACCCTATGGATCACCACGGTATGACAACCACACTCACTCCCAAAAGTGATCCATGACTGATACCTGTAACTGAAAAGTAAAGTAGGCGTGACCACTGAGATGCTTAGTAGGGAAGCCTAAATATAACCACGTCACATGCCTCTTCATTTATTAAGAAATCCAACTATGCCAGTTTGGAAATAATATATAATAAAATAATTTTTTCCCTTATTTTCAAATTCAAGTAATGAGTTTTCATTTTCAAATAAAGCATTTCACTCTTACTACATTTTCAAAATAGGTTCCAAGCATGCATTAACATTTCAAAATGGAAAGAAACCAGTTTGGAATAAAATGTGATTTTTTTTACAAACAAGACATTAGGTATGAAACAACTGAAAAGGGAAGTTATATCACATGCAGCTTGTTACAAATGAGCACTATGGGTAATCCCTATTGGTAGGTAGAACAAGTGGGAACCTAGAGACCTCATACCTCGGTTAAACGTGGCTTATAAGACCACGACCCTCAGAAAACATGGCTTAGAAGGCCACGACCCTCAGAAAATGTGGCTTAGAAGACCAAAACCCTCAGAAATTCATATGTTTAGTTAGTTTTGTTACGTCAATCCTGCTAGACAAACCGGGACAAACCCCTGCCGTGTCATCTAGTATACTAGTCCTGTTCACCCACCTAGATACCCGGGTTTCCCATGGTGCTCAATTTCAAGTGGTGGCAATTTTCTTTATCAAGCAAACATACAAGTACATTACACTTTCATCACTAAAACTCATTATTCCTTTCATCACTGCTCTCCCTACTTAAGTGCATTCACCCTCTTTACCTCACACAATCACGCACAAGCCTTTACACTAAGCACATATCACAAACCGCTCGTTAACACTTGCATCACATTTTATTTTCAAATTAAGGGGAATGACTCAAAAGGGGTTTTCTATTTTCACTAACCAAATCTTAAAGTGCCAAACGGGCCTCAATAGAGGATTTTCTATTTCATAAAACATTCTTAAGATGCCAAACAGCCTTGATTACAAAAAGGGAACACTTTTTACAATCAACCGGACAAAATACCAAACACCTTTGGAAATGCCTCTTACCAATTCAAAACCACTTAAGAAATCAATTTCTCAAGAAAAGTCAATTAAGACCAACGACTTTGAAATATATTTCAATTTTCCAATACAAGGCATAATAGTTTCTAGAAACCGAAATTAGGTTTCATAGCTTGTTGATATAGCATAGTGTAAAACATATTTTTAAAACAATCAAGCAATTATGAATTTCAAATTAAAAGCTTAGGCATGGGGGACCTACCTCAAACTTGTCGCTATCTGTCGATGGCCACTCGAACCGACACTTGGCGCGCACACGCACATGAATTTATACATATATATATACACAACCCTAGCTGCATTGCACATATTCCCCACGCCATGAGGGAATATGTACAAAGAGGGCACATATATATATATATATATGTCTTACCCTATGCATTTACATGTAGAATGTCTCGACATGCGAGGCCCAAAACCAATGAAGAAAGGCGCAACGCACTACACCTATAATTTAATAAAACCATTAAACACTTAAACAATCCATAAAGTGTTTCAAATTAACACATCAAGGGTTTGCACCAACGACGCGCCGCTTACATAACTCATAAAACTCATTGAAAATATTAAAAGAAAAGCACAAAAACAATTTAACCATTTCCAAAGGCTATTTCAAATCATCACATAAACCGGAGTCAATTCCAAAACATGCATTCCATTGATTAAACCATTTCCAAAACATGTTTTTCACCATTCATACAATTTAAATAAACCTTTTCACAATTTATAAAACAACCCAAGGTAACACCTCACTACCTCACACCGAGAAATTACCCAAAATCCCCTTTTTAGAATCAAAGGAACATTAAAAACAATATCCAAATATGTTTCGCAACAGAACTCTGTTTAATAAATCATTAGCACAATTATTAAAAACACTTCAAAAAAAAACACAACAACACTTTCATCAAGAACATATAGACATTCCAAACCCATCAAAACATGTTTTTATCACCAGCGTAATTTATTTAACTATTTAAAAAATTTATAAAAGGATACCAAAAAGCACAAAAAGACTTTAAAATAGTTGCACAACTTAGGTGAAATAGTCAATGAATAAATGAGGGTTTCCACAAAAATGAACTTCGCATTAAACTAACATGTTAAAAAATAAAATCAATGCATGTTAAATTCTTAAAAAAACAGATTTCGCACCCAAGTAAATAATAGAAGATTATGTTAGACTAATCAAACGAGAAAATAAATGAATCAATTAATGTTTATATATAGAACTACCCACCGACATGAATCGAACTTTGCAAAAATTGATGCAAAGCTCCCGCCGCACAACAATCGCACCGCCACCGACACACAAAGACCCTAAAAACCAGATGTTCAAACAAAGGCATAAAAAAACAGATAAACCAGACCATAAATCCATAACCGCAAAACTATCAACGGAAGAGATTCACCTATCGGAGAGGATTGAACGAGCGATGAAGGTGCGGGGAGGCAACCGAGCAAGATAGGAGGCTATCAGAGGTGCGCCGCACCGGAAATCCCAACTAGAATGAAATGGAGGCGCAGTTCTGTGTGGTGCAAAGATGCAAGGGGGGTGACGTGGTCCAGTGCAAAGTGGAAAACATTGCGTCTTGGTGGTATCTGATCGATGCAGCTGAAGAGAAGAGTAGGATGCTGTACGGCTGAAGGGATGGAGGCGCGTCGTAGGCCGCTCGGCCAAAGGGGGGGGGGGGTAGCGCGCTGGTGGTTCAGCGTCAGGCGGGTAGTAGAGGGCGGTGCGAGGCGAGCCAGAAGAGGCTGGCCGGGATGGTAGCAGGTGGAGAAGGAGAGGGCGCCAGGCAGGTCGGGGCGCGGCAGGCCGGGAGATGAAGGAAAGTGGTCTAATGGGGAGGGCGAACAGGGCAGCGTGGCTAGGGTTTTTCAGGTGAACAGTACCCGCGACGGGAGAAGGGGCAAGAGGAAAAGAAGGAAGAAAAAAAAGAAGGAAAATAAATAAATAAGAGGAAAATAAAATAAGAGGAAAAAAAGAAGGAAATAAAATAGAACAAGGCATAAATAAAAATAATAAATAAAAGTAAATAAAGAGATACAAAAATCAAAATAAAAAAAATAAAAATAAAATCTTGAAAGATGCTCTAACCCAAACTAATAATGATAATAGTAATGAAAACAAAAACTTTAATATTTAAGATAACTCAAATTATAATAAAATTTTATTTTTTATTCGGTTATTTAACCATTCGCGCACTGGGATGACTGCACGTTAAACTGGCGAAGCAACATGCCTTCACTCATGCCCTGCCCGCACGTCGGGTGATGACAAGATGATGCTCATTTATTAGCGCAAAATCACAGAACTCATATCGGCTCAGCCCACATTTCAACCAAACAATTCAAATAATGGAAAATAAAATTACGGGAAAAAAATTAAAAATTAAAATCATACCCCAAATGAAGTCCAGGTGTGACAATCATTGTTATTAATTAACATGATACAAATTGGATTATTATGAAAAATATTTTTACCATAAAAGATAAAAAAATTAATTAAAGGGGATGATCGAAAATTATTTTCAAATTTGAATAAAATGTTATCAATGTTTTAAAAAATAAACAAATGATTTCTATTTTCAAAATAAAAATATAAAAATAAAGTATTAACCCTGAAATAAATTATTGATTTTTTAAAATTTTTAATAAATTTATATATCTTTCTTATATAATGATGAAATCCATAAAATTTACGACTTTGGTAAAAATTAAATTTTCTCTATTACCATAAAAATCAACTATTTCTAAAAATTCTAAAAATATAATCTTATAAATTTGTTGAAATAAATTATAAAAAATTATTTTTAATTAATATTATATAATTTAGTAATCACATTTTTATTTAATTTTTTTGGAAACAATTTTCTTTGAAAAGTATACTTTTAAAATATTATTCATTCTTAATTTTATTTCCAATAAATTACTACATAAATACATGTTAATATATTATTAGTATAAGAAATATATCTTATCTATAATATATTTATTTTATTTAAATAATTTTCATTAAAAAATTTAGAAGAAAATACATTTTTAAAAGTAAAATGATTATTTAATTACATCAATGTGTTAGTAAATAAAAAAAAACTCATTAAATGTAAAAATGTGAAATGTTTGAAATAAAAATGTGATATGACATATTTCATTAATAATTAAATATTTCTTTTATATTAATTCCTTATTAGATAACCTTATAAGGATCATCTCATAATATCTTAACACAAGGTATGATATAGTGGCAGTCACACTGGGTGATTCCACTAGCATGGATCTCCTAGAAAATTTCATTAGATTAAATTTCTCTCACATATGAATTTTCTTATACCAAAATTATTGGATTTATGATGTGGTTTTGTGTAGGTAAACCCCTTGAGATGCTACATCCCTTTCAAATAGGGATAAAAGAACTTTATAATACTGACTTTTACTATATGATTCCATATCTTTCTTTTTTTCATTTCATATTTCATAATATTGTCGCATACATTTATACCATCTAGTTTAACATCTATATTATAGTGTAAAATTTTAATTTCATCATGTACCTATTTCATTTAGGTTCATTGTTCGATTTCAAAAACACAATTATCATAATATTTTATTTTTTGGTAAATAAATTTTAAAATTTCTGGTCATTAAATATCCCCTTAAATAAATTACAACCTAATAATTTTAATTATTACATATTAATGAAATAGTTTATAGTGTGAGTAAAATAAACATTAATCTTGATTTAATTTCGAAAGTAATTTTTTTCAAACTCTCATAGTATAACTAGATATCTTTTCATTTTTTCCTTATAATATGAATATAACTGTTATTGTGTTTTCCATTAATCTTTTGTGCAAAATACACAATATAATGGGGGTAATTTTTCATAGGTATTATATAGAAACCATTAATAGGTAGTCCTAGTTTTATTTTTTGAAGTGATTTTCCAAACTTGGTAATTATCATGGCCTCACTGTGAATAGATTCAATCTTTAACTAATATATTATCATATTTGACAAAAGGAAGGATACTAAGATTTTATATGAAACAATTATAATTAGGATACAATAATCATACCACTATGAATTTTTATTAATATTCAAAATCATGTAAATGAAGTGGTGAATTTATTTTTTCAACCACTATTTATTAGAAGAGTAGGTTTAAAATGAGATGAATACATGACCCATAGTTCTTGAGTGGAAAATTAGTGTTCCTCATTCCATAACATTTTATAACCCACTTTTGTAGTTGTGGTTTCATAGGCATTCCCATGTATAAGAAGTTGTTGGTTCCTATAATAATTGTTAGCCTTATATTAGTATATTGAGTTGTATAAATCCCAAGTTCCACCAATTAATTAATTTGAAACATTAGAGGTACCATTTTATGAAATGTTGTTGTCTTTCACAGTGTCTACTATGATCTTCACTTTTATATGGGAATTTCTTACTCAATAGCCTCGTTTTTTACACATAAAATATCTCTCAGTTACTTTATAACATTTTTCTATGAGATTATTACATCAATTATTATCATGAATTAAATTGAATCCTTTTTCCATCATCATTTTCACCAATGGAACATATATGAGACTCCATACTTCTTTTCTTTGCATGGTTTCAAAACTAAAAAATGATCATTT
This sequence comes from Viscum album, assembly GCA_963277665.1. NCBI lineage: Eukaryota > Viridiplantae > Streptophyta > Magnoliopsida > Santalales > Viscaceae > Viscum > Viscum album. The sequence continues at coordinate 747,439,459 of OY728132.1, read as the reverse complement.
TGTAAATTAAAATTAATGATAGATGATTATGTAAAATCATATTATTTATCTATCCAAATATTATATAAATAATTTTATCATTAATAAGATCTATGAATTTTATATGTAATCCATATTAACATCATTCCATTATGATTTAGTCAATAATAAAAAAAATCAATTTTTATTGATTGATTAAAAATTATCCCCATAGGAGATTTCAACCTCAAAAAATTCTTACTCTTTGAGATTATAATATTATAATTGAGTTCTACCTAAAACACACTCTATTAAACTTGGTTTCTTTATATTATATTACCTAATATTTCTTAACACAACAAATCCATTAAAATGACTTGTATATAAAATTTAATTATCCAGAGAATATCCCCTAAGAGTAGTTAGAAAGGTGTAAATAATTTGGCACATTCAGTGTTCACTTGAGTGAAGATTTAGTTGATACTCAATCATGCCTTTTCAAGATGAATACCCCTTTATAAATTTATTCTACAACCGTATATGCTTGCTAGCATTTTTAAATGGATGTAATTTCATGAAGAACCAAACAATATAAACTTCACCAAAACATAGATCTATTGTCATGTACATAGACATTTCCTTTATTACTTTCCCCAGGGTTTTCAATAAATTTATATTTTAAATATGTTTAAAAAATTCAAAATTAACTCAAAATATCTTATGGTTTATCAATACCTTTGATATTATGATTAACCATAACTTATAAACCCTTAATTTATCCTCATCTATATCCTAACCTCTAAAGGTATCTAAACCCAACTCTGATACCAACTACGATATCCCATAGTCATGTTTGTCTCATTATTACATGACTTATTAGAAATATTTTATTATAACACATTCTTAATATCTTTTAGGTTTATAGTTTTTGGGAATTATGAAAATACATTAACTAACAAATCCCATGCCTTTTTTAACTAATGGGTATTTCTTCCACTAAAAAAGAAGTTATATAATCTAAATTAAGTCTTCTACATCTCACCTAAATTATCTACACAAGATACTCATATAGTCACATAATAAATGTTAATTTTCTTCTTTACTAGATGAAATTGAAACAAAATTAAGGGGTAAGATCATATTCCAAATAAGGTTAATCTCATGTGATAATAATAAAAAATCATAAGTGGTCATCATAAGATAATATGAGTATAACTAATATACATAAAATAGCCATACCCATCAAATAATATATCATAAATAATCGTATAACGCATGGCATAACATAATAATAGATTCTGGAATTACCACATTTCAATGATTCACTATAGTAATAACATAGCTTATAATAATAGATCAATAATCTCAAATCATGGGAGCATAAAATAAAATTACATATTATCATAGAAAAGGTGAAAACCTATAATGTAATTGATCTTAAAAATAGCATCAATTTTGATAGTTTCAACAATCATAAGTGTCGAAAAACCCATGATTAAAATAAGTATTATCATTACTTTGTAAATAAACAGACTATATCCATGCATTAAAAATTATAAGACTAATTATATTGAATACTTCATCAGTAAACACATTATTTCCATGACTTACTATCCCATGAGATATAAAACACAACCATCTCATTGGAGAATGATATAAAACCCCACCCATCATCAACCATGTATATTTTTTCCACACAAAATCACTCATAGTCATATCATAAAGATCCCAAAAAAATAAAATTGGCTTCACATCCCTCTAAAATGAAATTATTTATGGAAGGAAATTATAATTCCATAAATTAACATAATAAACACATAGAATATAAATGGGAATCCTATGATTCAGAATGAAATTAAAGGAAGATATTATTAAATAAATTATATGGTATTTTCAGAATATAGATAAAGGGTATATTGTATAATCAATAATGTCACCAATCAATCAATGTATGGATCATAGGTGTACACATTTTAATGAATGATATTGAAAACATGGTATTAAAAATTGGAATATATTAGATGAAAAGTCATTCCTATTCATAGTGGGTGGTTGGGGAAAGAAAAACATAGTAATGAATTTCCATGAGGTTAATCTTTCAAACTAATATAATATAATTTTGAGTGTCATTCATGAAATGAAAATTCCAAGGAAATAATTATTATTTATGTCAAATACGAAAATGGAAGTGAACCCATAAAAGTGGTTTTTAAAAAAAAATTAACATTTAAATAAAAGGAAAAGTTACATTTCCCTTTTGATGAATTATTTTTTGACAATAAGACTTGAAAACATAGAAAGCATTTAATTTTTAAATGAATCATCTATAACGGAGCCCGAAAAATAGACATAATGGTTATCCTGGTTAAATGTCAAGTTTAAGAGAAATAAAATGATCATGGAAGGAAAACCTTTTTAATATTTTAAAATAATTTTTTTGAAATCCACATCTTAAAAATGGATAAAAAATAATTTTTAAAACAGGAAAATTGAAAAACAAAGGTCACATAAGAAAATAAATAATTGGGGTTCCATATATAAAGGAGAACATTGGCTGGTATGGAAAAGCTAGACAAGGAGGAGAACACAATGTGAGAGAGGATTATTTTTTTATCAATGATGATATACTTCGTGGGAAGAAAATTCATCAAGGTAAAATCATTTAATTAAAAAATAATGTTCCCCATTGTGAAGAAGAGTAGGAAAAATGGAAAAAACTATTTGGGTGGAAGAAGAAAATCTTTTAATAAGTAGGATTATGAATAATAATTTTAACTTAATGGATGGATTTGAGTTGAAATAATCCGTTATGGTAATGGTACTGTAAGAACCAAAATAATATTAGAGGCTAACCATGACATAGAATTTAAAATATAATCAAATTAAATGTATTAATTACAAATTAATTAAATAGTGCAGTAAATAGATCACATAAAATAATGGGTGGTGTGAAATATAAATCATATCTAATGGAATTAAAAAAGAGGAAAATAATCCTTAAATTGTGTCCTAACTCATTCTGTGAGGTTGAATAAAATCATAGATTGTAAATTAAGTTTTTAAAAACATTATTAAGAACTAATTTTATATATATAAGTTTATATGGTCTATTTATTATTGTTTTCTAGTTTTTATCAAATAGTTTTCCCTTATGCAAGTTAGATTAGGTGCGTTTCTTGATTCCTCTAAAACACATATGGTATGTTGACTATTTTAGAAATTATTTTATATTTTTTAGAAAATATATAGAATTATAGGGTATTAATTCTTTACTCCTTATATAAAAAACATTTATAATGTTTCATATGTTTTTCCAAATTGATTGAAATTAATAAAGTTCAATTGATATTTTATTTTTTTGGAAGTTGAGGTTATATGGCTGTTTATTGTTAATATCACATATATAATTTCCAATGATATCATTCAGATATATTAATAATGATATATATAATATATATCTTAATTAAAATAACTATTATAACCATCCATGAATGGTGGTGATGAAAAATAAAATATAACATTTTTTTGAAGCAGTAGTCCTCAAAAAATGCATGATTAAAGTATCCATTTCTCAATGAATGAGATGGTATTAATGTATTTGATAATTTATCATTCTTAAATCATAATTTAGAAATATAAAATTGTTTTATTCATCAAATACATCCTTATTTTTATCCAAGATAAACAATGATGAAAAATGAACCAGATCACTTCATCAATGCAATAGTCAACACGTACTCCCAATCGACATTTTTTTTATTAGAGGATGAAAATGATTTATTAATTGGTGATAAATTAATATAATAAAATTATATTATATTAATAATAATGATTTAATTATATTATGTTGGCTAGAAAATTTTTTGAATATAAAGATCAACAATAAAGGACTAAGTAACATATACTCACTTTGGGAAACTTGGGATCCTCTTGAAAATATCCTTGTAAATAGAGAATTGATATAACTAAGTAAGCATAAGGACAGATGAAATTTAGAGGTTATTATAGGATGAAAAAATGATAAATTTTTTTGATCAAATTATAATGGATAGGCATACCATGAAACTATGGAAGTGGTCCTCTTTTAATATATGTATAGAATGGTAATTTTGGAAGTACCGATTACATTTCAATAATTGTAGTCACTATTTCAGGGTTAAAGGCTATTAAATTTTAAAATAATAGAAGGGATGATGTTTTTCTAAGACAAATATTTTTTAATAACTTTTAGATTCATTTATTTATTTTTTTCTGTCTTTTTCATTAAAAAAACCCGTAATAACCCTTTTAATTTTACTATGAAAAATAATTTTTTTAACCTAATTAATTATTTTTAAGGAATAAATTAACCATTTACCATATTTATTAATTATAAAATTATAATTTCAAATATTTGAATCATTTTATCTAATAAAATCCATATGGATTGTAAAATTTAATTTCACAAATAATAGACATGATGAAGGAAAACTCTTTTTGAAGAAAGTGTATTTTAAAGATTAAACATTTTGTGTAAAATAATATTATCAATTTCATTAATATACATGATATAATATTATTTATTAAAAACAAATATGTTTTTTCTCTTTTAAATAAATCCAGTTTTATATTTTATAACTATAATTTTATTAAAGGAAATTTCAAAAAACTATTTTTAAATTTGATTAAAATGTTACCTAAGATCGAAAACATAAAATATGGTTTTATAAGATAAAAAATTTATTTGAACTAAAAAAATCATGATAGATAAATTTTTCATTTATGAAAATGTTTAAGAAATTATATGTTTTTCTTATTTAATAAAGTGAGGAATTTTACAATTTTGGAAAAAATAACATTTTCACCATTCACTAAGAAATTTGTTATTTCAAAAAAAAAACAAAAATATCATCATAATATAATATTTAAATTATAAACAAAAAAATATAGATAAATTTTTAAAATTCATATTACATAATTTTGAAATTCTTATTTTATGTAAAATCACAAAAATATTATGAAAAGAGTATTCATAGGAATATATCCATTTTAAAATATAAATCATTATTAATTTTTTTCATATCAAATAATAATATATAATTGTTAATATATTAATCATACAAAAATTATATATTGTATAAAATATATTTAGTTTTTTTAAAATAAATCACTTTAAAATGCATTTCTAGAAAAAAAAATATAATTCAAAAAGTAAAATAATCATGTTAATATTATTGATGCATTAGTAAATAAATAAGATTACATTTAAATTTAATAGTGTCATATATATATATAATGAGTTTGATAAATAACTTGTCACATTTATAATTTTAACTTTTTATTAGGCTAATTTCAAGTTAGTAACCCCTTGGGATATCAGTGTAAGACATTAGCATAAAGTTAGTTGTAGTGGTAGTCTTAGGTAGTGATACCTCTATAATGGATTTCATGGTAATTTCCTAAAGATTGAATTTATATCACACATGATTTTTCTCGTAGAAATATTTTTAGATTTTATTTTGGTGCTTGTTAAGGGAAAACCCTAGTGAGGCTACGACCTTTCCATGTATAGATAAAATGAGCATCATAAGGGAGAACTCTCTAACCTGATACTATTTATTTCATTTTTCATCCAATAGTTTGTATTATCATATATTCCTTTTATATCTACTAATTAAATGGATATATTATAAAGGTGAAATTTTATTTTAATGTATCATGGTTTATAGTTTAGGGTTTCATGTAGAATAATATATTAACACAATAATTATTTTTATAAAATACATAGTGAAATTTTTGGTCCTTACATTCTCTGTCATAAAAATAAGTTGAATCCTTGAAATATTTATTATTTATAACTAATGAAATAGTTAATGTTTCCATAAGATATACATAACTATAGAGTTGATATCTAATGAGGTTTCATCATCAGCACCCTTGGTATCATTAGGGAACTCATCTTCTCCCCATAATAGGACTAATGTTTGTTTTTTTCCATTAACTATTTATTCTAAAATATAAATTAAAATGAAAGTACATTTTATTGGGAGATTATTGTTATCATTAATAAGTAGTCATGTGTTTATTTTTAGATTCAATTTTCCTATATTTTAAATTATCACGGTACTATGTCAACAAATAAAATCCATACCTAATATCACATTAAATTTTATTAAAAGAATGATACTAATATTTTATATGAATAAAATTTCAAATACCATATATCAAAGTGGGGTTATATACTTGGGGTATAATTATCATTGAAAAAATGTTAATAATTAACCATCATTTCATTGGGGGTAGTGATATTAAATTTTTAGTAATAATTATAGGTATATTAGAGTAGGTTGAATAAGATATGAATACAAAACTAATGGTTATTGAGACTATGATCAGTGTTCCTCATTCCATATCATTTTTAGTACCCACATCTGTATATGAGGTTTTATAGGATTTCCTTTATCTTGGAAGTTAAAAGGGGATTATAATCCTTGTTAACCATGGGATTAGGGAATTTCCTTTGATAATGAAAACTTTTTAACATATTTTTGGCCTTGAAATATGAGTGGCCACTCGATAAGATCTCTATTTCCATTAACACATTCAACATAGCACATCACTTTTTATTTAGAATTAATTTTTCTATTTCCTTGTTTTTAACACATTCAAATATTTGTGTTCCATTATGAAATTACCCTAGGTGATTACTACCACATATTTAACTTGAATGAAACTTAATCTTCTTTATTTTTTCATTTTAATTACCTAAACATATCTAATACTACATCACTATCTTCATTGGTGTGTTTGAAAATTCAATTAAGTTTATGTTGGTAATCATAATTTATGATATCTAATTAGGAATAATGATAAAATTTATCAGTCGAAATCTTATCTAGTATGGTTTATCATTTTTAAAATCTTCATATTGTTCATGAAATCCGTTTTTAACTTTTCTTCGTTGGGATTTAGTAATTACTTAAACCAAAATAAGTTAATAATGTGTGATGAATAATTAGCACCATAAGAGAATCATTTTATGATATTTACCTGAATATTTCAAAAATATAAACTTCTTACTTTTTTAAATTATTACATTACATTTCAGTTTAACCTTAATTTATTTTACTTAAATCTATGTATCACTAGTTTGGGTTATCATATATTCCATAACCTAATTACCAAAAATAAAAAATCATTTATAATATCTTTTAAAGAGAATGTGGTTATCTAAATAATAACCCTCATTAGTGTTCAAACAGGTCTGTAGTATTAGGCTTACTCATCATGTGCCTGAGTGAACATTGAGCTGATAAGTAACCAACATTTTTATAGTGACTAACCATAAGCATATATGTACCAAAACTAGATTGACTTTCAAATATCCATATATTGGTGTAATTCTATGAGATCAAAAAAATATTCACTTTGGCAAAACATTGGGATGTTATCTTTTATATAAACTTATCCCATAGAATTATCTCTAGGTTTTAAAATAAATTCCCCTTATCCAAATCCCTTTTAATATTAAATACTACCGAAAATAACTTCTTGGGTTATATGTAACTTTAAAATTATGCTCAAATTTAACTTATTGACCCTTAAATTATCCTTAACTAGCACCCTATTGTGAAATTTTATCTAAAACATAATATGATTAAATCTATGATAGCCCACAAATGTGTATGTCTCATAATCACATGATATAATTAAAAAATGACAATAAAATACATTCCCTTGATCATTTAGTTATATAGTTTTGGTGAATTAATATAATTATTTATAAAACAAAACCGATTCCATTCTATACTAATGATAATTTTCCCATAGTATAAGAAATTGATTAATCTGTGTCATGTTTTTACCATATTTCATAAATTATCTAAAAAAGGATACTCTTATAGAAGCATTATACTTATTACTTTTCATCATAACATAGTGAAATAGAGACATAAAAAAGGTGTGAGGTCAGATGGTCATTATGGATAATGATAAGTGATAACAATCAAAGATATTGAGTGAGAATAAGATGGATATATGGGTAAAATAAATATATAAAAAAGACTCATACCCCAAAAAATATATTTTAATGATTTTCTTAAGGAATGGAACAACATAAAGGCATATCATAAAATTATTTTATATCTATGTGGCACAATTATGTGGATGTGGAGAGGGTTTGGGAGAACTATTGTGAAATTATAATTCCTATCAAGATTAGTATCTCTAAAATATGGACATCTATTAATTTCTTGGATCCTACCTTATAGCTGGAGGAGAGCCTACCAAATACAATCATAAAGTTACCATGGTGGAAACCTCTAGATCTAACTAAACTAGTATGATGATTTTTTTTAGGTTGATATGATCAGATCCCACAAATCTATTATGATAGACTTGGAAGATATGATTTGAGATTAGAAAAATGTGGTAGTGGATAGTTAGGTGTATAGATCGTGTTGATATTTTGTGGTGTAAAAAGATATGAATGATTTGTGTCAAGGTACAATGGTGGTGACACAGGAGAATGAAACTAACTAGTCTATAGAGGGGGGGGGGCTGAAACAAATGGAACTAATTGAAATAATGTAATGATGTAAGATAAGGAATATAGAATATGTTGATATTTGGTAGTGGAAGTGGAGATAGTTGATCTGTGTTGAGGTGCAATAGTGGATACCCAGGTGAATGAATCTCACTAGACTACATAGGTTCTTGCTGAATCGAATGAAAGTCAAAAATAATTTATTATGTCTATAACTAATGAGGAATCTTGTAATCATCAATATTTTTCAATGGGCATAGTTTCTTTGATGGTTTCAGTTCGAATTTATTTCACAACTAAGTTGAAGATATCTACTAATTAGACAATTACACTGAATTCCCTATAAGGTCTTGAAAAAAGTGTCCCCAATAGAATGAATCTTTCATATATAAAATATTTTATTATAGAATGAATTATGAATAAGGGTTAAATTGCCTATGTTATTTTCAATAGTAATGTTATTATTTATAGATTTATGATTCGTGAGAACCCCATCATTTTAGGGAATGTTAAACATATTAGAGGGACAAATTGAAATAGATGATATAGTTTAAAAGATAACTTCTATATATAGTAATTTATATTTGAGACGTATACCTAAGAGTCGAGTTTACTTTCCCATAAATATTCCATCTAAGGATCAAAAGCGTATGGTTTGAGGGGCTGAATAACCAACATTAAAGAAAGTTATGGTTTTATTTTTGGAATGAGATTTCTGATTCAATTCTAAAAAGTTTAATGGAACATGTCTGGATCCATTTTTCTGGTTTTCATTGGGTTATATAGAATACTAAAATTTTATTTTATATATACATTATTATGAGAATTTTGATAAAGATGGATTGGACCACTACAAATTATATGTTTGGTCATTATTCTAGTTTCCTAGAATATGTTTACATAAAATAAATCTTGATTGATTATATTTTTTCCAAATAATTAATGATATCTCTCTAAACGGGTAATATTAAAGGCTAATTTTATTAATTTAAATTGTCAAATTATTGGCCACGTCAATTATAATTGTCATAAAAATGTTGTTTTCCCATTTTTTCATTCAAAATAAATCATAGATAATATTTTAGGATGAAAATAATAAGTCCTTTAATATAGAAAATATTGTTTTTGTGGATGGTATACAATCCCCTCTAGACATTGGAAATTTGAATGTTATTGCAGGTTCTTCATGAATGGATGTGGAATCAATTTAAAAGAGACAAGTGACTTAGGAGGCTTAGGATAATAAAAAATAATTTCAGAATCATAAAATAGATGATTTTATGTCTTCTTCGATTAGATCAGGGCTGGGGATGACTCTAGATTTGGTTTTAGAATAATGATGGAAAGTCAGGTAAAGGAGGGCAGCTTTAAACCATGTGATACTCTTTAAATGGTGTATCTTCTATAGTCCAAAATTTCATCTATGAGGATTTTAAATATATGTGATTGAAATAATCTCTCTATAATCTCTATGAAAATCAATAAATTAAAGGTCACACAAGGAATATGTGGAATCTAGGTTGTTATAGGGGATGATTCCCTAAAATTCCTTCCTTTATTCTATAATTGTTTAATGAAAAAATAGTTCTTTTCAGTGACGATAGTTCCCATCCCAGGCCACACCCAAAATAAATGTGTGGGAAAGAGAACTCATATTTGTAGCCAACCCTAGTCTCTATGTCTCAAGGATACTTAGACTCTAAATTATATTGATTTGATGATGATGACTATTCCTACCAGTATGATTAAGATCTTTGATGATTCTTTTTTTCTTTCACTCATATTAGGATGAAGGAAAAAAAAATTTATGACCTCTAATATTTTTTATGTCTTCTATTTTTCTTTTTAACACAAAGGGTTTTTCCTTTTAATATTTAAAATAATAGGCATAATGATAATTACCTATCATGGAAACACAAGACAATAATATAAAATCATAGGTGAATAACATAAAAGTGAACAATATAATACAAACTAGAAATAAACATTAAATTTAACATATCCTAGAATTAATATAAAAATTAAAAAGGTGAAACAATCATATGTATCAAAAACCATGTAGGGAAACTCGTTATAGACATTCCTTTGTGAGAAACTCATTATACCTTTTCCTTAATATCACATGAGAAATAAGATATAACCAATGCATTAGTAGGAAATATAGTACACCAATTTTAATCACCCATACCTATTTTTACCAAATAAAATCAATCATCATCATATTGTAAATAAAACATAGAATAAAAATGGGTTTCATACCCCATTCTAATGGAGTAATTTTAGGAAAATATATATAATTTCCTCAATAAGCATGATAAAACCGTAGAATATAAAATGGTATCCACTGATACAAGATAGCAATCTAGGTAGATACCATTGAATAATATATATTCTATTTACACTATGTAGATACTAGGTATATGGTATATAAAATTATTTCCCCAATCAAAAGATATATGAAATCTAGGTGAACACCCATTAATAAAACAAATAAAAACATAGTATTCAAAAAGGAAATATATTGGAAAAAAATTTATGTATATTAATATTAGATGGTTTATAATGTAAATGGTAGTAATTTATTTACATTTGTTTAATACCCCCACTATTGTATAAGATAATTTATAGCGTAATTCCTTAGACACATATTTAATGTATGTAGATATTTTTATAATAATACTGAAATAGAAGAAATAAATACAGGAGTTTTCTATGAATTGTTTTTAACATTTTCATACAAAGAGAAGTTATGGATCACTCTAAAAGAAAATTTTTTAAAGAATAACATGGTTTTTTTAAAAATTTATCTTCAAAAAATCCTAAATATCAGAGTATTAGAAATAAGAATAAATTTTATATTGAAGAAATTTAAAGTGGATGATAAATCAAATGATCATGGATGAAAACCAATTTTATTATTTTGAAATATCTTCATTGAAACCCACATCAAGAAATAGATAACATAGAATTCATGTTAATATAGTATAAGGGAAATGTGAATGTCACATGAGATGACTTACAATAAGGATTCCACATATAATAGAAAACAATAGAGTGAAAGAAAATTTAGACAAAGAGGAGAAATCATTATTAAAGATAATGAGAATTATTCTGAATGATGATATAATTTATAAGAGGTAAACTCATGAAGATAAAATATATAAATAAAAAAGTAAATTTTTCCTAGTGGAGAAGGAAATGTTCCCTGAAATAAAATCTCACGTAGGAGGAAACCAATATTAGATGAACCATGTTTGAGAAGAATCATTTTATCTCAATGAAGGGTGTTGAGTTAACCCAATACCTTAAGGTAATTTTATCCTAAGGATCAAAATAATACAATAAGGTTAACATCAACATAAAATTAAAATATCATGAAATGAAAGATATTAATTATACTTGAATGCAATACGGTGAAGAATTGACCATATAATATAAATAATGATGTGGAATGTCTAACATGGCTTATGGAATTGATATTTGAGACAAATAACACTTATCCCAGGTCTTGAACTATTATCTATGAGCACATAATGTGATGAATAATAAAAATAAGTTTATTTTAAACTTTTTTATGAAATTTTCTTATCTGTATTTCATTTTGTAATGTCTATTTATTATCATATTTTTGTATTTATTAAATATTTTTTGCTTATGGTGTTTAATTAAGTGGGTTTTAATATTTCAATGAATATTCATTATTATATTGATTATCGTTCAATGTTTTTTAATATATATTCATAATATTGACAATTTTATAGTTTTATATATTTAATTATTATATCAAAACAACATTCATAAATTTCAATAAGTTTACAAAAATGGATTCAAATTTTTAATGTTTCATTGCCCATTTATTGTTAATATCCCCTAAAAAATATACAGTAATATTTTAATATAATATTAGTTGTGTAATAAATATATTATATCATTATAAAAATCATTCATAAAACCATCGAGTATGGGTGGTGGTGAAAAATGATGTTCATCATTCACAGAGGTGGTAGCCCGCATGTATGCACAATTAACATTTCCATTTCTCAATGAATAGAATGGAATGAAGGTATATGATAAATTTTAAATTTATAATCTTAATTCTGAAATTAGAAAAATATTAATTTATAAAATCAATCTATTTTTTATCCTTGAGAGGCATTGATGAAAAAACCCACATCGCTTCATGGAGGCGGCCATCCACAAGTAATCGTGATCATTGTTTATTTTTTTTCTAAGTTGATAGATAGGATAATATAATTTTTGATCCATTAATATGAACAAATTATAGAATTTTAATAATAAAAAATTAATTATATTAGTGTGGATAAAATATTTTTCGTAATTGGAAGATAAATAAGGGAAGAAAGTGGAGAATGAAATACCCACATTGAAAACAATAGATTTCTCTTGGATGTGTTTGAGTTATTAGAGGTCTTAAGTGAAACTTTTGAGACATAGTGGATTATGTAAATTTGAAAATAGTATAGGTGGAAAATAGCATATTTTTTAGATGATATTAGAGTGGATAAGTTTATCATGAAGTGGTGGAGGTGATCTATATTCATAAGTGAAGAGAGTGTAATTCTGGATGTATCTATTACTGTTTAACAATTGTATGTAACTATTAAATGGTCAAAGGCTAAAAAATTAAAAAATAATAAAATGTAAGTGGGGTTTTTTCCAGCTACCATCCACACACTATGAAGAATATTTTTAAATTATCTTTGTTCGTTTATAATTTGAGAAACTCAAAATACCATTTTTTTACTTTTACCATGGAAACTAATGTTCTTATCCTTGGTAATTAATTTTAATGAAAAAAATTAACAATTTACTTATTGAATAATTTTTTAATATTGATTTCAATTATAAAAATTATTTTATTAAGTAGAATATATAAGTTTCCGAAAAGTTATTTTTATACATGTCGTACATTATTTGTAGAAAGAGTAATTTAAAAAGTTGTGTTTTAGGATTAAGGATTATATTTAGTTTAAAATGATTAATTTTATTTATTTATATAAAATAATGCATTTTTTCCTTAAATGAAATCCAAGAACAAATTTTTCAATAGAAATTTTTATTTAAAAAATATAGAAAACTATTCTAAAATTGGAATAAAATGTTACCTAAGTTATTGAAACTAAACATTGGTTTTTTAATTTCTGAATAATATTTAAAATGAATAAATTAACCATTAAATAAAAAATCTGTTAATAATTTTTTTAATATGTTTATTTTTTTTCTTGTATATTGATGAATTCATAATATTTATAATTTGGAAAAAAACTATGTTTTCACTATTCACATAAAAATCAATTATTTCAGAAAAATAAAAAAACCAACCACATATAATATTTGAATCAATAATTAAAATATTAAGTTAATTTTATCAAATTAAAATTTCATAATATTATAATTTTACTTTTTGATAAAAATATAAAAACATAGTGAAAAATGTTTTCATCTAAAAACTACCTTTTAAAAAAATTAACCATCTTTAATTTTATTTCCAATTATTTAATAATTATATATGTGATAATATATTATTCATACCAATAATAATTTATTTTTAAAATATATTTTTTTTATTTAAATAATGTGCATAAAAATTCAATGTTAGAAAACAAATACATTTTTAATGTAAAATGGCCTTGTTAATTTGATCAATGCGTTAGTAAATAAACTATATTTTTTTATAAATTGTCAAAATTTGAAATGTATAAAATTAACATGATTAAAAAAAATTTACCTTGAACATTAAATGTTTATATTATTTTAATTTTAGGTTATATAACTACATATGATATCCATATAAGATCTAAGTATAATATAAGGTTTAGTGGTAATCGTGGTAGTGGTTTCTCTAGGGTGGAACTTGTGGAAATTTATACAATATTGAATTTCAATTACATATATTTTACATCATTGACTAATTATTGTATTTTGGATTGATATTGGTCTAGGGAAATGTATACTAAAGCTACTACCTTTCCATGCTCATACAAATGAGCTTTTTAAGGGACACTTCTACTACTCGATGCCATTTATTTCATTTTTCTTCTTATATTTCATTACATGGTTAGTTACATTTTTCCCCAAAAAATTATTGTCATTATTATGAAACTGAATTTTTTTTTTAATATATCATTGTTTCATTTTATTTCCACTTTTAATGTATATCAAACTATTAACAAAATATTTAAAGAAAATAAAAAGTTAAACTTCTAGTTGTTACACATAAACCTGCACTTGAGTCCTAACATCACCCCAAACAATAGAAAAAGACCATGACACAAATGTATAATATAGAAAAAAACCATAAATCACCTAATAAAATATATTCAAATTAAAATATTCCCTATTATTGACCTTGCAACCCCATGAAGTGTGTCTTGGGGTCTCTTCCAATCAACTAGCCTCTAGGAATGAATATCCATCTCCCACTCTCATGCCTTTTTGAAAGTTTCCATGAAACAAAAAACTAAAATTAGAGGTGTTTACATTGTTTTAACCCCTTTCCCCACATACATATACAACACATTTTAAATGCGCTTTTGGAGAAATACTTTCCTCCAACCTAGCATTCTCCCAAACGACTCAACACAAAGGGGTTTTCCACATTCCCAAGGGCCATGTTACCAATTTATCATGCTTTAAAAATCAATAATTCCCAAAAAACCCTTCACTGTGTTTTTTCACATGATTCTCCTCCTAAATAATATCCTGAACATTAATTCACCTCTTTAAAAATTAAACAAAACATAATCCACCCATTGAATAATGTCATGAAATGAGATTCACTCTATGAAACATGCCATGAATAATTGTTCCGCTATGAAATCATGTTGAGAAGAATTATCATTAAACAAAGGTCTGTATAATTGTTTAATCCTCTCTCAACCAGTCTATGTAACTATTTTACACCTGATCTCATTTGAACAATACCCACACATGGGTATATCATGATTACCAATTGAACATGGATGCTTACACAAAAAAAACCATTTCTACCACCTAGGCATATGATTTTGGTTTACCTATATTTATTTTGAAATTGAAATATGATATTTTAGGTCCTACTATTCTTTAGGCATGAAACCACCTTAGTATAAATTGAATAATGACATCCAAGATAACTTTTAACACTTCTTTCATATGCCAAAATTTGTTGAATCCTAATAGATTCCTCATAATAGATGAATCATAAGATTCCTAGAAAACCACTTTGACATAAAAAATCACAATAAACATCCAAAAATCATATATCCACTAGACATATCGATGGACTCCACATACATCACCAAACAATCAGCCATAACATACCTTAAAAAAAATCCTTGACAAACCATGTTCTATAATGAAATAGAATTAAACTAATTGATTTCTATCTCCACACTTTTTGCACAAGGGTCACCATTTGTTAAAATAATTCTCATCGAAACATGAAATTTGAACCCATGGTATTAAAAAAAGGTATTTAGTGCTTGTATCTTAGTATAATTTCCTTTATTTTAATACTCCTTAATCAACATCACTGACTAGAAACATTTTCCACGACCTAAGGTAAAACAAACCACATACATCAAACTAAACTAAACCCGGTATTAGATACAATCCAATAACCCACTAATATAAGGAATAATAGTATTAAAACATTCTCCACTAAAAGAGACACTTTTTTTACCCATCATCATTAAATCGTTCCATCTCTATTAAAATTAATTTAATACCATCATAAAGTGATTATAATCAACCAAAAATGACCTCTAATTTTCCTTTTATAACCACCACCAAAACCAATTCCATTTTTACTAATACAAACTGTTTGGTTATAGTTTTTTAAAAATTATTAAGAACATCCACACTCATTTATAAAACTTGATCAATTTACATGAAAAAATGAAATACCACTAAATTCCAAGGCATGTGAAACCCACAAATAAATATTTAGATCCACAACATAGTTTTTCTTAGGATTTTTTACCAAGGCACTACCCATCAGAGACACATATATCTACTAAAGTACTCCCAATATAATAGTTTAATAACATCATATGAAAATGTTAATTGGTCACTAAAATTTTAGTCTCTAATGGATCTTTTGAAAATACTAGGTCCCTTAGACCTTCCATCCATGAACATTAAAATCATTTTAACTTTCTTCTTAATTAAAAATTAATCTTAGTATACCTCAAGACCACTATGTCTTATCAGATGTCTGATGGTCCAAAGAAAAGACAATGGAATCCTTTCACTATTGGGATCAACTTTGAGTTAAAAGTTAAAAAAAGAGACAACCATAAGTTAAATATTACCCATTACACATACAAACCCTCTTTTATAATCTTCCCTTAAGCCCATATATATCTTGAACATGTGGTTCTTGTCCTGAAATAGTACATTGAATATTACAACAACTGATAGAAAGTCAAACATTCCAAAAGTCTCATCTGAAATACACTAATTTACCCAAAATTATCACTTTCTCACTCTGAAACAAAAATAACATGTATCATAGGTTTATACACAAACATATTTACAAATTATGGAATAAAAATTTATACAATAGTCGAAAAATGGTATGGATTTCTTACCCCATGTTCGAAATATCTAATCCATAAAGAATAACCACATGATTAGATCCCAAAACATTGGTTCCTATAAATTACCACTATAATTATAAAATTATTTTTTAGAGGAAAAAAACAAAAACATTGAAGGGAGATGACATTTGGAGAGTTCAATGGCCAGCCTTACCAAGAGGTTTCATAGGATTGAACAAAGATTTTATCTAATTAGTCAGAATGTTGAATGAGCGCTCTGAAACAAAAAACCTCCATTCTCATCCAAAAATTTTTATAGGAATTTAGGTGGTTAATTATTAGGGGCCTCAAGTGAGGCACCCAATTAATGAAACATGAAACACTTCCCAGGAGAAGTTCACAGTGTGAAGCATGCTTTACCATCATAAATGTATGGACTAGAGCTCCTTAAAAGCTCTACCTTAATAATTCAAAGCACAAATTAATATTTCAAACACTAAATACTACATTGAATTTTTGAATACATGTAGGTCTATCATCATGCCTCTTGAACCCACTAATGAGTCCTCCATACAACCTAGACAGCTTAAAATGACAATGATACACATGTCTTAACCCAAAGCCTAACCATTACATGCCTCAAAAAAGTATTGTAATAAAAAAATTACAATGGGTGAGTGTTTAGAGATGATCGAATGAATGCTAATTTTTCTTCTTATTAGGGGAGTTTCATCTTTTTAAGTTCAATTTTTCAATATAGTGAGTTGATATATTGTTTTTATATTTCAAATGTGGAGAGTATTTATTATGATGGATATTATTTTTATTCAATATAATTTCTCTTTAAAGTGGATAGTTTTGTCTCATGTATATTATTTCTAAGAAGATATTTATTTGATGTTATTGGGATATTTAATTTTTTTTATCAAACATAAAATTTCATTTCTACCCAGTGATTTTCAAAAAGGGAAATATTTTGCAGTCAGATAACTCTTTTATATCCTTTATTTTGAGATTTATAATACACATTATTTTATTCTAGGCAATATTTTAGTCATATGTAATAACTATTTGTATGGATTCTTAGCATTGGTTCATTGTTCCATTAAGTTGAATTAAACTATATAGTTACCATATATTGTGAATTCATGATAAATTACATTCATCATTATATTATGTTTTTTTTACATATGATAGAATATCAATTAAATCTAGAGAGTGTGATATAAAACCATTTAATTTTTAAAAAAATTTCTTATATAAATAGGAACCACCACTTTGAGAATGAAAGTAGATGATGATTAGATAACCAAAAATTTTACACCAAGATATATGTTACCTCAATGCCTTGATAGTCCTAGATTAAAACAATTTTATTGGTTTTGATACGAGTTTCCATTTTTAGAGGTCTTTATTATTGAAATATTTTTTATTTCTATTTTAATTATTAAACTTTTGATCATGTAAGATCAATGTGCTTCCAGGTATAGAGAGTTTTATATTACGATTGCTTTTCAACAATGTCTATTATTTGACTTTCTACTGTAAATTTTGGTTAACCAAGAGATGCTTAGGGATAGAGCTACAGACAATCTATGTTTCATCAAGGAATTCTTATTATGGGATTGTGTCTTCTGATCAAGGATATATGAAATAAATTTTATGTGTGGAACATACTACTACTAACTATGTTTTTCTAGGATGTTCTAGTGTTGATGATTTTTGATTCCTTAGATCCATTATATAGATCCATTAATAATTTTTGTTTAAAAGGTAATTCCTCATATTAATTGGATTTTGTTTGTAATAATATCATTTTTATAGTTTTATGAGTATTATCATTAACACCATGCATAATTTTTCGTTTAATTTTATATCTATTTTGTGTTTCAGTGGTTGAAATTTGTTAGGATGTTTAATTTTGATCAATTTTATTTTATGTAGTTTTACATTCATAATTAATTTTATCTGATACTATAGATTTTGATCAATTAATACTTTAGTTTTTGGATAAAAAATGCATCTAATTCTTTATTTTAATTTACCCACTCCAATAATTTTTTATAGGTTCATTTATCTCGAATAAAACACCTAGATTTAGTATGAGTAAGATATACTATTTATTAACTATGATTTTAGTATATTCATTCAAAATATTTATGATATCATTTGAGTATTGTCTAAAATATATTCCTTGTATACTAACCCCCTTATATATATGTATGTGATTGTGTGTGTTTTATCATTCACAAGAAGGAATTAGTTATTAGGCTAGATATTTATAGCTCATGTAGCTTATCAATATTTCTTATTGGTTGGTTTTGTGATGTTGTTGAAGGTATTTAATTTTATACTTTATTATTATGTATTACATGACATGAATTTATGGGATGTTGGATTTGATTTATTATATTGATTTTATTATAGTTTCTTTTAATATGTTCCTAATATTATATGGGTGAATAATTTCAATTTGTGATATATTATAACCTCGTTGTTTGAGAAAAAACCATGGTATATTGTAGTTGGTATTTAGTGGTATATCTCAACATCACTTCTATACCTAGAGTGGATCTGGGGGAGGAGGGTAATTAAAGAGCTTTATAGAAGCTGTGATTGAGAGTTGGGATGAATATTAGAGAAAATAAATGGTGAGGATTACATGGTCTTTGCATAGAATCAAAAATAATTGAGCCCAGATACGACATAAGTTGGGTAGATTAGTCAGGACATAGTAGTTTAGGGCCCTCTATAATCTTACACCTAAGGGATATAGGATTAGTAAATATGACATTTAATATAGTGATGATTGTTATACACGGAACTCAGAGAGTTAAATAAATAACTTTTTCTATGTTTGTGATTGACTTGGAGTGATTCCCGGGAAATGAAATGAACAT
Organism: Viscum album; assembly: GCA_963277665.1. Classification (NCBI taxonomy): domain Eukaryota; kingdom Viridiplantae; phylum Streptophyta; class Magnoliopsida; order Santalales; family Viscaceae; genus Viscum; species Viscum album. Next base: position 747,419,534 of record OY728132.1, on the reverse strand, counting down.
GATGAAATTAATTATAAAATTATGTCTATGGTATTTGGATTATAATTTTATTTTCTTGTGTATATATGCATGGTGGAAATAATTTTTGTGTGATTACTTATAAATAGGTGTTTTTGGATGATGTTTTTGGATATAAGAGGGTTTAATTGACAGTTGAAGATGAGTTTTTGAGGAATTCATTGTATGAATTACATTTTAGGGATTGTAAAATTATGAAGGGAGTACCCTAAATTAAGGGATAGAGTGTTGTTTGGGGGTTCTTGAGATCTCGATTTGTTTGATATCTTATATGAATGAAATATTGGATCCTTTTTTTGGGTTAGTTATTTGAGTGGGATGACATGCCAATGTCGGTTTCTATTCCTTTATTAGATTAAGTAGTTGGTAGTTTTGTGGGAAGAGTTCTAGTATTTCTTTCATGTGATGTTTCAATCTTCAATGATAAAGGTGGTAAAGTGATAGGGTTTTCAAACCCTTATATAAGGTATATAGATCATAAAAAATTTGTAAATTCATTTAAGGACATCCGTTAATATACACATAATGATATTTTTTAAGAATATGTTAGGGCCATAATTTTATGGAGGTGTTTTACCTAATGATTCATTGCTTGTTCCCCCATTTATATTGTTGTTTTATTTAGAGGCTCTATAAAAGTAAAAACAGATTGAAATGATACAACCCTAGAAAAAATATTGTTAAGAGTGAATTCATTTGAACATTTTAAGGGTCAGTGATATATAAGGATGTTTCTAGATGTTCGGGTAGTCAAGGTTTTCATATGTAGGGAGATGATCTCAGTAGTATTCTTCACATTTATCTTCAGTCAGTAGTTCATGGGAATCTCTTTTGAGATCAAATTAGGTTTAATTTTCTATTATTATTCATGTTCATTAGTGATTTATATTCCCAATCACCCTTGATAGTTAGTAAAAGTTAGGTGATTAGCTTCTATTACAACTTCATTGAATTATTTATTGAGGATTAGCAGGATTTCAACAAACAGGGAGGTGGTGGAGCAGGAAGATGATAACCCCATAATGTACCACACCATAAGGTACAACATAATGAACATGGCCATGGAGGTGGACATTTTTATGGTTAGTGAGGAAGAGGATTGGGGTATTATTCGTTTCATGTCCTGGAGATTCCAACACTAGATAGTTCAAAGATCTTCTAAAATAATATATAATTAATTTCAACATTTTATTCTAATTTATTTATTTTAGAGCCTAAAAATACTATATTAAATATTACTTATTTCTTACTTTATGTCTCATAGTAGATATGGTTCCAATACCCTAGGTGTTTACTACACCAGTTAGAGCTTAGTCTTGTTTGATGTGTTCTATAGTTTTGAGCTTATAATTAAGAAAAAACAAACAATCTAGTATTTCTTTGTATTACTAATATAACCACATGATTTCATTCCTGTAAATAAATAGTTGTATATTATAAATGTAGTTATAAATTAATTATTAAAGAGAGCTTATTTAATTATAAGTAAATATTAAATGTATTTTTTGATGAGTTGGACCATCAAATGGGTCATAGTAATTCAAAACATCTTTTGTCCTAGTTGTCAGAGCAGTTGTTGACATTTTTGGAAGTCTTGGTTTTCACTATTCTAGAAGTTAGAGAGTGTTTATATATATTTTTTGATATATATTATTATGATACAACAACTATGTGATATCATGTTTGGGAGAGATTCACAACCTAGAATCACGTTGATCTTAATGGCCTCTTATTGAATGATAACATCCAAGGCGTGGAAGTTCATGATTAAAATCGATGATGTGATGCGCATAGATTTAATCCACCCTAGTGTGTAATATTATAATGACATGATATTATTTACAAGGAAATAAATTTTTATTATAAATTTTACAATTTAATACCATTTATTAAAACAAGTGACGATCATGATCTATCACCCCTGTTCGAGGGTAGATGAATTGTTTGATCATTATAGGGTATCTAATTGGTTTTTTAAGATTGATATATAGTCTAGATATTATTATAAAATGGTGTAAGAGTATTATATATAGAATAATTCCTTAAATTATTTTTATTGTTAGTTAATTTCCTGGATATGGTTTTCATGTTTCATAGATTCCCTATCCATTTTCATGGGACTCATTGACGTTATGTTGCACGAGTTTTTAGATCAGTTTTCAGTTGTGTTTTTTAATGAAATATTATTTTTACTCCAAGTAATGAGATGATAAATTTGAGAGTTTGAGGATAGTTTTTTAGTTTCATCAAAAGCATCATATATATGAGACGTTAACCACATGAAATGATTAGAATTTGGAGTTACATTTTCTTGAACATATAGCATTTCAGTAAGGGGTAGAGGTTTATCATTTTATGTTAAAAGTGTTAATTTCTATGGAAGAACCAAAATATTTGGTATACATTCAAATATTGATTGGTAATGTGGTATATTATTTAATATTAGTTTTCAATTTCAATTATATTTTGAAACCATTGAAATCCATGACAAATAAGTACCTGGTCTATGTTTGGACTGATTAGTTCCGTGTAGATTTTGACTACCTAATGGAGAAGATGTTCATCATTTAGATACATTTATTTACAACGAAAAAATATATATTCATATTTTTTTTATGATTCTTCTCATATTATATTGGTGTGTGTTTTGATATAGAAAAGGTAAGTGATATAATATAGGTTTAAGTAGATAGGACCATATGATCATAATAATGACACCCATGATTTGGAGTTGGTAGAAAAGGGTTTTTATTAAATATATGGTGAAATTACATCATTTGTAATCATTTTGGGGTCATTAATTATCAAAGTAGCCTAATTTTTATATTCTATTAGGAATATTTGAATCCATGTTACTGATGATGGATATATTTCTTGTAATACTATTACTATGATATCAATATTACACCACAAAATTGAAATTTAGTTGTAGATGTGATGGGTAGGAATTCATGAAAAAATTATATTTGGGAGTTAGAAGAAGTAAGAAAAGTGATGGAGGAACTTTCTTTAAAACAACTTGATATGGGGGAGGCTGATGGTAGAGGTTTTTTATACTTGATAACAGTGAAATTTTCCTTATTGTAACAGGTTGACATTTCTCAGTTGGGAGATAAAGAGGTATTGTTGTTATGAGATCGTGTTATTTAGGGTTATGATTCATAGGGATATTTAGATGATAATTATGATTAGATGTTATTTCGATGAATGTTTTATATTATTTTAGTTATATGGTTGGTGGTCTATCAAGAATTTCATTTTTCACCCTTAACTAAACATCGAGGATTCTTCAAGATATAAAATTTCTTTTATAGTTGGCTTTTGTGGATATAGAATAAGTGATTAGTAGAAGAGTTCAGGTTGTATTGATTCAACTGTTAGAAGGTGAAGGTGGAGATTCCTATTTTAGGCATTTTTTTAGTAATTGGATTACCCCAAGTGTAAATGAGAGGATATTTAAATGAATTCCATCACTGTCCTACCTTAGGATTAATGAGGATGAGATTTTATTTGTGTGATCATAGAATCACTAAAAAAGACATCTCAATTCTTATTAATCAAGTAGTTGAGTTTTTTGTATGTTTTGGTGAGGTAGTATATAAAAGAAACTGAAATACTTCAAGGGTTTCTAAGAATGATCTATTAAAATTGAGGTACTTTATTTATTTAATTTATCTAGAGAGGATTAAATTATTTTCCTAGATCTTCTTTAATAATTATCACTATGATGCATCCCTAGATTGATGATTAGACCAAGAAAAACATTCAGACATTTAAAGATGAGTTCTAAGTATGCATTATAGTTTTTTTTTTGTTTCTTAGAAGAATAAATTTCCCTTGTTATGGTTTTCCAATTGGAATAGTCACCACCCTTTCATTGATATAGATCCTCTTAAAACAATTAATGAGAAACCATACATATCTATATTTTTATAAGGATGGGGATGGTTTTCCTAGGTTCATGGACTAATTATGGTGCAGAGGATGATCGGGAATGTATAGATGATTCAAGAGTAGTGGAATATTTATCAAGATTTTTAAAATACTTATACAGATCAGATAAGGATACCTCTAGAGTTTGTGGTTAGGGCCATGTTTTCTCTATGTTTTGTACTTTCTAGGGGTACAAATGATTTGGGTGAGGTAGTAATCTTTATATTGTATTTATAAATCAAATTAAGGTGCAATAGTGAATTAGTGTGTTGGATTATTTGTAATTCCTTCATCAATTACTGGATCAGATCAATGATGCCATTCCCATGATGCAGCATTTTTAAAATCATTACAATGAATCCAATATCAATATTTATGTTGATTTGGATTCCAAGGATGATTTGATGTTTGTGGAGTATCTAAAAGGTATTTGGGATCACCCAGAGTAGGTACATCATGGAACATAGTTCCCTTTCTTCTAGACATATAGGGGAATATTGGATTTAATGAGTGTATATGGGAAATTAATTTAAATATTTATACTTAGTATCATGAATTTTTTAACAATGATTCACCTTGATGGTGAAATTAATGTTTTAATACTATTTGTCTTGATTTTTTTCATAATGTTTAGTTTTGTTTTTGTGATGGAAATATTCTAATTTAATAGGAATATCCAAGAATGATTGGGTTTTGTGGATGTTTTTGACATTTTGGTTTAGTATTGATTGTTCATAATAGAAATCATTAGAGAGGTATCTATAGTAATAGATTTAACATTCTCAAACTATTTCATTATTTCTTTTAGGTGTTTGAGGCAACTAGAGAAGACTAAAGAAATAGAGATAATGTTAGATTGAAAATTTTAGTTATGAGGATTTAATGGGGAATGGATTAAAGTGATAAAAAATGATTATATGATGGAAGAGAATTGGATTTATTTGTAATCTAGGGGGTCATGATATAATGATTTATTATGAATTGTGATTTTTTGTATTAATGAATGGGGGAGAATCCTTGATATTTCCGTATCACTCTATCATGGAGATGATTATTGGTTGTAGTGTGATTAATGTTTTTATAACAAAATGGTTTAAAGAAAATTCTTATATAGAGTATCCTTGGATAAATTTTATGTGAATTCTTTTTTTGTTAATCCAATGTGAGATCAACTATATTGTTTCTCACCATAGTAATACATGGAGTTCTTAGTAGTTTATTTATAGGTTTTTCCAATCCTTAGTGTCATTGGGTCGTGATATCTACAACTATGTTATGGTTCAACATAAGGTGTGTTATGATTGAGGGGGAATTTATGAGTTTCAAATCATGATAATTATGGATTTATGTGTTTTGGAATGGACACTATGTAACACCACAAAATTCTAAATTAAGAGTAATTTATACAATAGCGTGTATGATATGCAATGCCAAGTGCATAAGGGAATGTAATATCCCTAGAATTTATAATATATTTACAATTTTAAATAAATTTAATATATTAAATATCTTTAATTTCATGCAACATGGAATTATATTGCATCGCACACAACAACATCTTTCTTTGAAATCTTACGTCACACAAAAGACCATGTTTTACTGAACAACAATATATTATTTATATATTGTTATTTAATATAATAAGTCTTAACACAAATGTTATATTAACTGTTATGAGTAGTATTAACTAAATATTGAAAATCTATGGTTTACAAAAAATATAAAATTAACTTAATGGTTTCAAATTAATTAGAAATGGATATTGAATATAAAGTGAATGTTTTTATAGAAAATTATTTTTATTATCACACAACTATTATATCCTAATAAATTAAATTTATTAAAATTATCAAGTTATATTAATTTAATAGATAGATTATATATTCAACAAAATATTTATATTCATCCAATATTCTTGATAAGAAAAAGATAAGAACAAACCTTGTATTTGTCATAAAAATCAATATTTTTTTAATACATTTTTACTTTCTTTTAATGGAGAACTTATTTTAAGTCTAAATTTTGTCATCTTTATATTTATTATATATAAAAATAAACTTAATATTTGATATAGAAAAATAATAAATATCTCTAGGTGATTTTTTTTATTTTTCTATGAAGTTTCATTTTTTAACATATAGTGAAAAATATAGAATTTTAGTTCAAAACTACTTATTATATAAAATTTATTTATAGTGCTATATTATTGTTTAATTTAGTTTTAAAGTCAACTTATGCTAATTATTTTTTAAATTATCCCAATCCATATCATTGAAAAAAATTTCAATTTTAAATTGGGTATAATAACATTCTAAACTTATGAATGTTTTTACTTTAAAACCATGAATTGTCCTCCCATTCGTGGGATTAAATCTAAATTATTTTCTACCACTTATGTGATTGGAATTTTGAAAAATGGATAATATTTTCGAATTAGTATAATTAATATTCTTTTATTATGTCAAATTAGTTTTAGACTTAAAATATTTGTGAAATTAATTAAAATTATTTACAATGATTATCGTATAATTATGATAATAAGGGATTAAACATTAAAATTAAGTTCCAAAATAAAATAGTTACTTTTATAAAATCCATTGCATGTCCATATTTAAATATGATACTACCTTGATTTTTTTATATTATTAGATCCTCATCCAATGGTACAAACATGGGTGGAATTCCATTTTCTAAAATGTACAAGAGTGCCAATACTCCTCCATTATAAAAAGGCACTCAAGCCTCTCACAACATCACACATCTCAAGAAAAATTTTAAGGATAAATATATACCCAAATAGATCATAAAAATCAATCTAATCATTTTATAGGCCTCCCCTTGGGTATATATCCATCCAAGTAATCCCTTTGGTTCAAACTAAAAGGAGTTACCTAAAGAAGAGGTAACATATATTTTTTAAGATATTTAGTTCTATTTCCATTACACAACCCATCAACTTTATTATTCTATGATTATATAAAAAAATAAGTATCCAAAATATATTGAGATATTTTTTGATAAGGTTTTTACCTACACTTATTTGCACTTCCATCTAATGGGTAACGAACATACTATTTGTGTGTATAATGAACTATTTTCTCATGAAATGGTGATAATTGTTTTTTCTTTTACCACATTTCATTGATGAGAATTATGTTGGTAATTATATTTATATATTATATATATAATTTATAATGTATTTATATTTTTTTAATAACATTTTAACACATAAATATATGCACTGCATTTTTTGTAAATATGATAACATCATCTGTGGATGTGTGGACAACCGCCCACTCAAAGTAATGTGATTCATTTAAAATTTACAGAGAATGTATAAAAAATGGGTTTAATAAACCTACATATAAAATATGGAATAGATATTAGACATTAATTATAATATAAATATATATAATTTTCTTTTCATTCTTTTAATATGATAATGAAATGAAAGTAGCATTCATGCGTACGTACGATCTACTGTCCCTGAACGATAAATTTCATTTCTCATCTCCAAAAAATATAGATTATTCAAAATACATACATACTGAATATATATAATAATTAAATAATTTTATAAATCATATATATTACTGAATCATGATCAATATAATAATAAAAACTTGTAACAATGTCCAAACATACTCGAAAGACTCAGAAATTAACAAAAAAAATAGTTTAAATAATGAGAGATTTATAATAAAAGGGTTATAAGATATTATAAGAAGATAATATATGTTATAATTAATATTAATATAGTTATTTATAAAGTTATTAACATTTTTAAAACCCTTATACAAGTGTTTAAAGTATATTTAACCAAAATGGGAATATAAGGTAATGGGTTTGGTCTCAATTTACATTCTATTAAGACTTATTTTTTATTATGAAGCTGGTTTCATTATATGGTTTATATAATACCCTTTTATATGTTATATCATGAATATATTTATTCTCATGATATTAGAAGTTTCATTTAATATTATTCCTTTATGAGGATTAGGATTTAAAATATTTCAAAGTGGTATCAGACACATTGTGATGTTTGATGATTATTTTCCTAAAGAATAATTTTAATGATATTTCAAAAGAATTAAAATTAGAAGAAATTATATTTCAAATATTCAATAACCAATTTAATTTAAATCTTTAATCATTATTTATTAATTTTTTTGAAGTATTATTATTATTTCACATAGTTTGGCACTCATAATTTTTTAGAATTTTTTCTAAAAAACCCCGACTTCATTTCTCTCTTTAGTCGGAGAACTTGTTTTCTTATAAAAATCCTACTTTATTAAAATGTTTTAAAAACATATTTTTCACCTTTATAATTTGATTTATTAAAAAAATATTAACATTTTTTTACTAATGTTTTCAAAGGAATATTGTTATCGATTTCGGAACAATGTATTTTTGTATCCTTTTTACCATGGAAACTGATTATTATTTCTACATCATATGAAAGGTTTAGGTTTACCAACACATATTTATTTGAAGATTATATTCCATGATTAATATTATAATTTTTAAACAAATTTTTTTCAAGAGTGATTTTGAAAAAAAAATTAAATTTTTTTAAAAAAATTATATTTTCCTCAATAATGTTTTACAATGATTTTTTATAGTATTGTTACTCATAAACGAAAATAACCCTTTATTTTTACTCCACTAGGGATATATTTTATTGATACCATTATTTTTATCTTGTGGTTGGTTAATGATTTATTTTTCCAAGGAGGGTATTCACATTCACATTCTTAATTCCTTTTTGGTATTCCTGTTCAAAAATTCAAATGATCCTTGATCATTCAATTTCTACTAATTATTCATATCATTTTTCATGAATATCTGTATTTCATAAACCATATACCATTTTTCATATTATGTGAAATTTTAATTTTTTTGAATATTTTATGAGATATTGATAAATATGTATCCTTTAATCAATATATATATATATATATATTATGGAATATTGTTTATTTAATTTGAGGAATGATTAAGACATGAAAGAAACATGATTAGTACCATATAATGTAATACCTATGGGTTGGGGACTGGTTAATGAAATCCCCATGATGCATTGGTAGTCTCATGTGATGAAATTAGTTAGCGGCAAAACCGTTGAGTTTGTTTCCAGTCAGAATAATTTAAACTATCTTATGAATTTTTTTTATAATAATAGTTCCATGAACCTGGGAAACGTGGAATCTAATAATTTTTAATTTACATCACCTTTGTTTAGTTACTATTTATCTATGAGATTTTGTGTCAATATATCTATGGACACATTTCATTCTCATTTTATTGATTAATTGGGATGTGTTTTAGTTTCTTACCTTACCATATTTATTTTTCATTTATCTAGTCATTTGAAAGATATACACATCAAGTTTTTTACTTTTAATATTGTTTATGAAATTTCCTATCATTTTGTTCTTTAAATAAAATGTGTGATCACTTATTTACCATTCCATAATTATTATACTCATTGATTCATTATTGTTACACTATAGTTTTCCCTTAATAATAATTTGAGGTCACCATTATATTGTTTCCTTTCCCCATGAATCCAAGAAGCATACTATGATTGATATATTAGGATATAATTGATGGAATATAGTTATTATCCTTAAATAAAACAAATTATGTTTTAATTAGTGTCTTAATTTGTAAAACAAGACTCATGTATGTATTTGGTTTAACTATTTGGTCTATTTAGTTATGATTTACTTGTATCTTATGCCAATGTTAATGGTTGCATAAAAAAGACTCCGATATTTCTAGGTTTGGGTTACTAAAGTTGGTATTATATCCATGTTTAGTTGTAACCATAAAACTAGATTTATGAAAACATAGCTTAGAGAGCATATCTTTAAGGAATAATTTGAGGATAATTATGGAAGAACATACTATAATTTTGGTAAGGTATAGATTATGTGGGTATTACTAGTAATAAATATCTCCCTGGATACTACAAGTGGATTTAGTTTTCACACATATGTACCTAATAGTAACAACTCTGACAAGTAGTGTCGGCGTCACTCAGCGTAACCTGGTGCATGAAAATGGGCCTTACTACGCGCCTATGTTGACACTCCTAAGGGTTTTTCATACGATAATTAATATTTTTATTACAAACAATTAGGAAGTATTCGAATAGATAATGAAAATTAAAGACCAAGGTTAATCCTTAGACTAATGAAGGAACTATGATGAAATAAATGGATGAATTATTTATGTATTGTGGTTGTATGGTAAACATTAGTTAAAAGGATATTGAGGGAATAACCTTATTTCACAGATGTCCATCATATTTATTTTTCATATAATATTAATATGGTTTTAAAAAAGGATATCAAGTATCCTAGGTGACAACCCATATATTCTAGAAAGTCATTGGGATGTGAACCCATTATCAAAGGATGATAAGGGTTTTGTTCCATCCACTAACCTATAAAATGTTCTCGTTAATATGTCACTTTTTTCTATTGTAAAAATTGGTGAATAAATAATAATGATGAACTAGTTGTGTTAATTTTGCGGTTTATAGAATAATTTATTAAGTATATTTACATTAGAAAATAGTTAGAAACAAATAGTTAGACTTTTCACTCTTTTATGGGCCTTAATATCCTTTTGAAATGTATTTTAGTGCTTTAGGAATCAAAATCAATTTTTTGATGAATTGATAAACTGATCAAATAACCACCAATGGATGAAATTTTTTTATAAGAACATATCAGGTATGTATATTTATTTATATTAATAGACACTAAAATAATTACCAAAAATTATAAAAATAACATAGAAATAAAATTTTTCATAATACCACTTTTTTTGTTGAATATATGGTCTTTAAAATAAAAAAAATATTGGATTTGAGTCCCTTAACTTTCCATTGATCATTCAATTAATTTTGATTTATGACCTCAATCACTCATTATAAATATTTAAAATTTTAATCCATTTATGTGTCTCTACTTTACACTAATGTTCCCTTTTATAGAGACCTAGTTATATGTTATTTCGTTTGACCTTTGTATTTCTCATTCTCTATTCTCTAGAGGATTTATTACGAACACTTCTCACTGTGTGGTATTTGAAAGAATGAGTTTTTAAATATCAAACCATATATTTCTATGATTAAATTTAAATTCTGAGGAAACAATTTAATTAAGGAGGGGAGAATGTAACACGTCAAAATTATAATGAAATAACATTGTATTAAATAGCATGTAGGACACGACACACCAACCGCATAAGATAATATAATATCATGAGACTTTATAATATAATTACAATTTTTAATAAAATTAATATATTTAATATATTACAATGAACAAAAAATTGAGTTCGCTTTCATCTCATGCAACAATGACTTTCTTCAAAATCTTTCATTACACGAATGACCATGTTTTACCAAAAAACAATATATTGTTATAATATTATTATTTAATATAATTAGATTCAACCAAGTCATTAAAATAACACATATTAATATTATTAACTAACTTATAAAAATGTATGGTTTACATAAAATATAAAATAAATTCATTGGTTTCCAATTAGTTTGAAATGAATATTGAATATAAAGGGAATCTTTTTATCGAAAACTATTTTTATGCTCGCAAAGCTGTTTTTTCCAAAAATATTAAATAAATTAAAATTCGAAAGTGATATTAATTCAATATATATATATATATATATTATTTATTCAATAAAATATTCTTAATATTCATCTAATTGATTTTATATTAATAAGATAAGAACACACCCAATATTTCACACAAAAATCAATATTTTTATAAATGTACTTTTACAAAATTTTAATGGAAAATGTTTTTGAAAACCAATTTTAGGAAATTTTATAAGTATTATATATCATAAAAACATAAAATTTTAAATTAAATCCTGAAAATTATATTAGAGTGATTTTTGTGTATTTTTCTATAAAGTTTCATTTTTTAATGAATAGTAATAATAAAATATTTTATTTCAAAACTATTTTTTCATATACATTATTTACACTGTTAGATTATATTAAATTTAATTTTAAAGTAACATTATATAAATAATTTATCAAATAATAAAAATAAGGATGTTTTAATAAATTTAACTTTGAAATTAGGTATAAAAACTATGCAAACTTTTTAATGTTTTTACTTTAAAACTCTGCAATATCATACAATCTGTGGGATAAAATTTAAATTAATTTCTACCACTTCTATGATTTTAATTTAGAAAAATTGATTTAATATTTTATATAAGAATAATTTATATTTTTAATAAGGTCAAAATAGCTTTTGACCAAAAATAATCGTGAAATTAAATAAAAATAATTATAATGATTAAGGTTAAATTTAGCTTAACATGGGATTGAACCAAAAACTAAAGGCTAAAAATGTCCTCTAAATTTTTCAAAAATCCTTTTTCTATAAATATTTCTAACCTACAATCCCTTTGGTATTATTTATTCTATTATTGGTTCCACTTTCAATGAGAAAAATGTTAGTGGAATCCCCTTTTACAAAAATTTAAAGAGTTCCACTCCTACTCCACTATAAAATGGAACTAAAGCCTCTAAAATAATAAGAACTATAATGATAAATTGGTTCCTCAAAATATCCTAATAAATATCTCCTAAAAAATCCAAAACCTTGTCATCGAATCCTCCCATTGGGGTATCAATCCATCCATGAATGCATTTTGGTGATAACCGAAAGGTGTTACCCAAAGAAGAGGAAACATTTTCCCTCAAGCTCTTTAGTTTAATTACTATTCTCCACCCCATAAATTATCTTTATTACATGACTATATAACAAAAATAGTATCCCAAATATACTAATATGTATTTATGATAATGTTTTCCTACACATACACACACATCCATATAATGGCTAATAAAGACACTGTTTATGTATATGATAAACTACCACCTCAAGAAATATTGATTGTCTATTTTTTCTTTACCACAATTCATGGATTGGAATTATGATAGATAGTATATTTAATATTTAATATTTAATATTTAATATTTATTTAAATTTTTGGAATTATTTTATAGCACATAGCTTTATGTAAACCATTTTTTATAAATATAACAACATAGTTTGTGGAAGTGTGGACTACCACCCCCTCAGAGTGATGTGATTAGTTCACACTATACATGGAATTTATAAAAAAAGGTTTTAGTAAAACTATTGAATAAATATGACATATATATGTTAAAATTATTTTTATATAAATATATATAGGTTTTATTTCATTATTTTAATATGAAATATAAATAAAAGCAACATTCACGTGTATATATAACCTACTATCTCTAAGAATAGTGTGTTTCATTTATTATCTCCAAACATTATAGATTATTATAAATACATATATACTGAACATATAAGATAATTAAATAATGAGGTTCATCCTAGATATTATTAAATTATGATGGATTCATGAAGAACTATAACAAACAAGTCAAAACATACTCGATATAATAGGCAATTAACACATGAAATAGTGAAAATAACGAGAGATTGTTAACAAACGGGTAATAATATACTATACAAAGATCATATATGACATCAAACAAGTTAATTTGGTTATTTAATAAGTTATTAGAACGTTTAAAACCCGTATAAATGAGTTTTAATTACATTCACCCAAAAAGGAAACGCAAGGTAAGATATTTCGTCTCAATTTACATTTCATTGAGACTTATTTCTTGTTATGAAAATAGATTCTTTTATAGAGTTTATACACTAAAAATAACATGTTATACCATGAATATATTTATTCTCATGATATTATAATTTTTATTTAATATTATTCTTTCATGAAACTTATAATTTAAAATGTTTCAAAGTGGTTGGAGATAGATTGGAACGTTCAAGGAATATTTTAGTCAAGATTAATTTTAATAATATTTCAATGGTATTTACATTCATGAAAATTACATGAACATTTACCAATAATCCCTTTCAATTTAATCTCCTCTAGTCATTCATGAACTTTTTCAATTATTAGTAAACTTTTCCTCTCTTTGGTACTCCATATGTTTTTGAAAATGTTTTTTTATAAAACATGACTTTATTTCCTTGTTTAGTTAGAGAACCTAATTTAATATAATAAACTTTTTTACAAAAAGAATTTTCCTTTTTTTTCGTTCCAAATTTTTTTATTAAATAAATTTTTAGTCTTTTCTCTTTTACTAATATTTTCAATCGAATATTATTATCTCTTTCTGAAAATGATACTTTTATATCCTTTTTACCTTGAAAAATAAATGTTATTTTTACCTTAAACAACATGCACAAATTTATCCAATATAATTTCATTAATGCATAATTTTCATTATTAAATGGTAAATTTTTAATGAAAATATTTTCAAAAGTTATTTTCAAAGAATTGTTTTCAAAACAAAAGGTTATTTTCCCCAATAATGTTTTTAAAATATATTTTTGTAGTATTTCTATTCATCAATGAAAAAATCATTAGTTTTACTCCAAATGAGATATTTTTTTGATGTCATCCTTATTCTTCTTTTATATTGTTTATTGTTAATTTTTACAAGGATAATATTCATAATTACTTCCCTAATACATTTTTGGTATTATGCTTGAAATTTTCAAATTTTCATTGAACATCTAATTTACCCAAGATATCCTTATCATATATCTTGGATATGTTAATTTCCTAAACCATATACCATTTATCATTTGATATTTTATAAAAAATATATTATATTATTTGGGGAAATATTTATAAATTTGTATCCTTTATTCAATATGGATATTTGATAAGGCATACTGTTTATTATGAATGAAGAATGCTTGGGACATGGATGTCATGGGTTTTAGACCATATATGAAAATCGCTATAGGTTATGTACCAGTTAATGAAATATTTATGATGCATCGGTACTCACATGGGACAAAATTAGTTGGAGAAAAACCATATTATTTTTTTCTTATTTATTATAGTTTAAACTATCTTGTGAAAGGTCTTAACAGTAATGGTTACATGTACCTTGAAAGCATGGCATCCAAAAATTAATAATTTCCCTCATTTTATTGATTATTATTTATCCATAATATTTTTTATCAACATATAAATAGATATATTTCATTCTCAGTTCCTTGATAAAATTGAAAGTGTTTCAATTTCTGACCTATCCATATAAATTTTTCATTATCTAACTATTGGAATTGAATGTGTTTACAATTATTACCTATCATTATTTTTTCTGAACTTCCTTATATGTTTGATGAAAACATGGTATGTGTGTTAAGGTATTTCTCATACAATAAATATTATTCTCATTTATTTATAATTTCTTCTGCAATACGTTACCCTTATTGAGCATTTGATCTCACCCTTATTTTGTCTCCTTTATCCGGAATCCAAGAAGCACACTATGAGTGTTATACAAGGATATAATAGATCGAATAAAGCTATTATCCTCAAGAGAAAAAAGTATGTTTAAATTAATTTCGTAATTTGTGATATAAGGATTATATATTTATCTCATTTACAAAGACAACTAAACTATTTGGTAATTTGGGACATGATTTAATTGTATATTATGCCAATTTAAATGGTAGCATAACACTGGATCCAGGTTTACTTGGGCCAGGTCACTACACACTATGTTCATGTCCAAACCTTCATTAATAATATTTAGTTGATGAATTTTTCCCCCTATGATTTTGGGGATATCATATTGTGGTTTTTTTTTATCTATGTTGTAGTGTGGTCACACCAATCACATTTTAACAAATGTTTTTCCTAAAAAAATTATAAATTTGGGTAGTCAATTGATTTACTTAAAAATAATACAACCTCTCCCAAACCCCTGGGTTCATAGAGAATATTTTTATATTATCATTCATCTTCCTTTTATGGATCTTTAATTATTCAACTCATTAGATCAAGATTCATTCAAACGACATGATATTCTCTTACTTTTCTCTCTTATTCTTGATTATTTCTTGTTCTTTAATCTAATAGATATAGTGGTAGTAGTTTTTATGTTTTATTTATTAGAATAGGTTGATGTTTTTAATGTAGGTTTGTTTGACATAGGATACTAATTTTTTTACATTTGTGTTGTTTTCATGGTGTTCATAGTCTTCTCATTTTCTTATGATGAATTATTGAAACATTTGTTATGGTAAGTGTTTTTAGAAATCTCATTCCCAATTTATATGTAATTATATAACTATTATTCTGTATTCATTTGATGTATGGATAGAATAATGTAAGTAAATTAAGATAACAGTTCTGAATAAAAAATTAAAATGGAAGGGGCGATTTTAATGAATATTCTAGAATATATCTTTACATGGGACTTTTTCCATATTGATACAATCAGCTTTTATACAGTATTTTTTATATAGATTATTTTGACATATAAACTTAAATATGTATTTAAATACATAAATTTTATTATGTCTTTGTTATATTTAAATCTATAATTTTTTTGTTAATTTTGAAATGTGAAATTATTGTTTAATATAGAATAATTATTAATAACCAGGTGTTCAATCGGAGGAATTTATATATTGATTTTTAATCACCTCTGTGTATGTGTGGATTAAATTTCTATGATTATATTAGCTTTGGTTAGGGGGTTTATGGATGGAATTGCAGTTTTAAAGTGATGTGATTTTTATAGAGAGGTTTTGAATGATGATATGTGGATTTTGTGGATGGTTAGTATTCGAATGGTGTAAGAAGAAGTTTTAATTGTGTGGGAAAGGTGGAAAAATGTTAGGGATATTGGTGTTTGGTTGTGTGGTGTCTATTGTGATTTGGTACATGGTTAATGTAGGTTATAAAATATTCTTATAATATATTATAATATGGATCAATTAATAGAATTTTAAGAGATGTAACATGATAACTAGAGGTCTTTTGAATCAAATTTGACAACTGAAATGAAACGATAAATTTGGGAATAAGTATAACCAACTTGCAATGAATGGTTTGACATTAATTAAGGTTAAATTAATGTTATATATCTTATAAATTATTAATAAATAATTAAGAAATTATTTTATTTAATGATATATTAATTATAATGTGGAGTTCTTATGATAATATAAATGGTTAGGTATGATTGTCGAGAGGTTGTCAGTGCATGCTGGTCAGAATGGATTTGATTTTATAGATAGAATTAATTAGTATTTTTAATTTATATTTATACCACTAGGATTTTACTAATTTGGGAATAAATAAATTATATTTCTTGATTCTTTATAAGGACCACCACCTAAGTCAGATAACCTTGCCATTAACTATATGAGGAATAAATGGTTAATTTATGCCACTTCTAGACTTTCCCTTAAAACAGAGTACATGCAGTGATGGTTGAAGGTGAATATATAAATATATGAGGTAATTCCTTAATTATATAGTATGTATATACAATTTTACATGATTTTTTGATTTTAACATGGTTGCTTAGTAGGATATGTTCATAGAAGGAGGGAATGAAGTTATTGTCCTTCATGTTCACTTTACACTACCACGATAAGGTTTTGATGCGTATTTTTGATTTAAGTATGGTGGTGAAAAAGTGGTTATGGCTATTTTTCCATATTATTATTTCGAATCATAGATGAGGAAGCAATTTTTGCCTAATATGTATTCTATTGGGCTGTGAGATTGATCAGATAAAAGGGGAGTTGGTGATTAGGCCACAAATGTTTACCTTGAGGAACATATGCTTGGTGTTCATAGGTTGTTACTCTATGATTTTTTTGGGTATTTCATTTTCTAGTTTATTTTTGTGTATCACATTATATGAATTTGTAATGAATTTATTAGTGATATTTTGAATATAATATCAAAATTTATTGAGTAATTCATCCCATATATGTGATATTTTACCCTCACTTCTAGTCTTTAGTATTTATTGGATTTATTATGAGGGATATGAAGATAACTATTATCTTCACATCCAACCCAAAAGGGTATCCAATGGGGGTGATTCACAACAAAACTTATATAAATACCTATAGAAACAAGATAAAATTAACCGAGGATAGAGGTGTCAAGTTGGTCAATGATATAGAGTGAAAAACAATCCTTATAAATATTATCTACATCACTATTACATAACATAATAGTATCCCTTCCATATGAAAATTTTAAAGGTATCAAAATAATCAAATATAAATTCACTATTTGTTCATAAAAGTAATACTTTGTTATATTAATGTAACAGTCTAAATAATCCAAATCCATAGAGGGAAAAAAAGAAGGGATTTTTGATATTTATTAATATCGATTAGGCTAGTTTGGTGGATGATGTAGAATCAACATATGATGTTGATTTATTTCATGGAAGAAAATATATCTCATAGATTATGTAAAAGAGAGGAAATATTTACTTATGTAAAATAAATGTAAATAACATTTCTATAACTAAATAATCTACCAAATTCATTTGAATGAAATAATAATTGAAGTGTTTTATAGAATACGTTCGATGAACTATATCAATTATATTTAAAAATAGTAGTTCTATAAATATTATAAAGTAATTTTCTCACTCTGTAGACATCCAAACATCTAATATATAGATATCAAATCTTTTAGGTGAATATTCAATACACTACAAAAAGACACAAATGGGGATTATAATGGTATAGTGCCTTTAGAAACATGGAAATATAAACAACTTATCAATAAGTGAGCTGCACTATCTCCCACTATGTTCATCATTACTATAACCCTTCGTAGATATATCATACATAATACCTTTCATCATAACTTAGGGAAATGAATGATAAGAAAGGGTAATCTCAGATTCTCAGAAGTGGTAAACCAGGGAGATAACAATATATCCTATGGATAAGTGTATGAAAACATGAGGATAACATTTAAAAATCTTATGTTTCATATCATATATTATAAAATTGAGTAATGGAAAAAATATTAGATGTTCACAAGATAATGAACATAATATAATTACTGAAAAAAATCCATTAGGGCATCAAATAAATATAATACATGAAATTTTGGAATACACGTAGTATAGGAAAATAATTTCTATAGTATTCATGCCTCATTTACAATGCAATAATAGTTGAATGGGTTCAATCCCCAAACTATCTTAATACATACGGTTGACTCCCAATACTATTATAGTGGAAAATATCCTTTATTGAACTCGGTTCACTTCCCATTCTAGTCATATTAATTTTATGAGATTTCAATAATTACTGAATTAATTGGAGGGATATATAGGTCACACACATCACATAATGAAAATCATATATATGTGTTCTATAATATCCACACAAAAAAATTGTTCATATTAGAAACAAGAAAAGAAATGGGTTTCATAAGAATTACATCATAGTAGAACCAGTGTAAAATAATTGTGTTTCATATAAATTCCATCACATAATTATAATATAACCTATAGAAAAAATGTTAGTTTCATAATCCTTCTTCATGATATAAACCATGGAAAATAAATGGGTTTCATAAATATATTTTCATTATAAAACTAATACATTAATAGAAATAATAATAATGGTATCCTTTTATGATATCCCTAGTAAAGCATATATAACATCAAAGGATGTCCCCTTAGATTGAAAATGATTTTGAAACGATAGTTAGAATATTTAAATAACATTTTATGTAATTCAAAAAATGTTAAAAAGTTTTTAATAAAACCTTTGGGGGATTTTAAAACATTTTTGAAAACATTTTTAGTAAACATGGTTATGGAAAAAATATGGTTTTCAACCAAAAAAATGAATGAAGTAAATTTTCCTTAAAATATTATTTTGATATTCTAGGTATAAAAAATAGAAAAATGAAATGAAAATTTGTATTTTCTTGAAATAACTAGTGGATAAGAAATTTAATTAGGTTCTTGAAAAATATATCAAAATATTTCATCATTTAAATTACAATCGCTAATAATCCCAATAAATAATTTTATTGTAATATCAAACATTTACCAATTAAGAATCTTTTGATCCATAGGACCCATCAAAGACTAAAATTAAAAAAAACAATGAATATCATGAGGATAAGTATATTCATGATATAACACATAAAATGGGTAGTATTCCTACATCATAGAAGAATATTGGTTCATAGCATAACTTATTTCTTGAAGATGGTAATTTGAGAGAAAAAACCCTTACCACATTGGTTACTTTAAACCCATAAACCACCTAAAAGAGAGATCCAAAAATATAAATAAAAATACCGGAATTATTTAGGATAATATTCATTAAATATATTCATGGTTATTATATACTTCATATAAAGAAAACACATTGTCTATATATCATTGGTCTCACAAAGACAAAAACTAAGATGAGAAGCCCTTACTTTAAGCCTTAAATGCCTTCATAAATGTTCAAAACTTCTACATAGTAATTAAAAGTTTATTATAAATCTATAAGATAACCTAAATTATATATATTATATCATATATGATTTTATTATTTCTTTTTATCACCCGTTTTTTAAAAATTCAAATTTAATGTCTTGTTTTAGACAATTGCTACTTTGGTTTTTTGTGTATATATTGATTTTTTATGTTTTTTGTCCTCTTAATTTTATTGTGGTTCCATAATATAATTAAATTTAGAAATGATATAAATATAATATATATTTATTATTAATTTATTATTAATTTTTCATAATGTAAGACATAACAAATGAAATACATTGTTCTTGGAGATAGTAGGTCGTATGTACGCATGAACTGTATTCTCATTTTCATGAAATTTGAAATAATGAATTTGAAATAATATATTATAATTGAAATATAATTTTTATATAATATATATCACATATTTTTATTAAAACTATCATTATTACCTTCCATGTAAATCAAAAATGAAATAAATCGCTTTGTTAAGCGGTTGTCTGTTGTACACACATGTGACATTATCAAATTCTCAAAGAATGGAATTTAATAAGGAATATGTTATATAATAATTCCATAAGTATAATAATATTATAAATAATATATATATATATATATATATATTAAATTTATATTCATATACAATCGTGGAAGGTGGTAATGGAATATTGAATAACTTCGGATTAGAACATGGTAGTCCTCCATACACAAGAATGATAAATTTGTATTCCATTTGATGTAAGTGAAGACAGATTTAGGTTATTCACTTAACATAAAAAATATTAGTATTATTAAGATAATTGGATTATTATATCATAATTGTTTAATAATAACTGAAGAAGATGGAGGAAGAAAAAAATAAAGTGATCGGATATGGATGCTACCTATTCTTCACAAAAATTAATTTTGTTTACACGAAATGCCTTATTAGGATGGATTTATGAAAAAAAACATGTATTATATGATTATATAAGGGAATTAAGGGAGTGAGTTTTTAGTAATTTTTTGGATCCAATGGGGTTTTATGTGTGAAGAGGAGATGCGAGGTGGTGAACTTTTATAAGTGCAGAAGATGGCACCCTTGCTATTTTTGAATAGAATAAAGTGTTCCCAAATTTTTTATATTCCAGAATGATCCAAAATGGGTACTAATAAAACCTTTGAGTTAATAGTGTCAAAATATGTTAATAAAATGTGGGTTTGACATGTTTTGGGGCATTTTAAACCCTTAACTTTTCAGATTGACTCACAGTATCCCATTTTTACCTTAATAGTTGTAATTAATTTTTACTATTTTTATGATTAATTATAATAAAAAATTAATTTTACATTATGAAATATCATAAATTATCTATTACTAAATATTCAATCTGTTTTTTCAAACTCTATTTACTTAAGTGGGAAATTTTAACATAAAATTAATCTCACAGACGTGAAAGAAAATTGGTTTCTTAAAGAGAAACGTTTCAAAGTTTTAATGGGTTTTTGTATCGAAATTCAACATGAAATAGATTCAAATGATATAAATTGGATTAATAGATATATAATTGAAATAATTTTCCTATCAAAAACAATATTAAATCAATTTTTTAGTTTTTAAATATTTCTTATCCAAAAGAATTTTTTTAATTAAAACGATTATTTTTAACTATTCATTGCTGAAATTTATCATTATTGAAAATCAAAAAAAAAATGTCGTCAATATAATTTTGAAATTTATATTTTGAAATTTATTTTTATTTTCATTAATAAATTTTCTAAAATTTGAAAAAAATAAATTTATTTTTTTTACAAAAATCAATAATTGTTTCTATGAAACTGGTATTATTGAAGATAATAAAGACCCTCTTAAAAATAATTAAATTTTATCAATATGAATTATTTATTCTAAATAATTAAACATATTATTTTAAATTAATTTATTTATAACAATATAACATTGTTTAATATAAAGGGAATATATTTTGGAATTAAATAATAATAATATATCAGAATTTTTGAAAACTCTATATCCCATATAACGAATGCTCAGCTAAGTATTCTGTATAATGAGTGGTGAAATTATTGTTTCCTATAATGAAATATGAACTCAACATTTCATATAACACCAGATCTCAAAGAAATTTAATTAATTCAGTAAATAATATTTCATAAAAAATCAAGGTGTTACATTTTAATCCCCTAAAAAAACTTCTCCCCTAAAATTCATTACATTGATACAATAAAATGATGATATTTCTACCTCATAATTTCCATTGGATACCACATAGATTCGTAAATTTGGTAGTTGAAAAAAAAACAATAACTACATGAGTGGTCTTGTTTTGTTGAACATTTTCATTATAATCCAGAATATCCACTTGTTGTTCCTTATAAGAAGGATTTTTACCCAATGGTATGACCTCTGAGTTTAGTATATATGAAGGGTTTGGCCTTTACTTTCTCCAGAGTAATAAATAGATCATATCTTGGACTTGAGATATGTTTGATGGATGATACAATAGATAGGATACCATACCCATATGATCAATAATTTAAAAGAGACATATATACCTAGGTATTAGTTTTCCATTATTTCAGATTTCATTACCTTCTACCATGGAGAAATTCATAGAAACACATTGTCACCAACATAAAAAAATAGATCATGTCAGATATTGACTGCATAAATTTTCTACTAATTCTAAGATTCCTTGTATTTTTTGGAATAAATCTATATTTATTTGCACTTTTCTTAGATTTCTCAAGCCAATATTGATTTATCTCTATATCTTCATTACATTATGATAGAATTATACATTTCTTTCAATTGATGGATTCAAAAGGACCCATCATAATAATTGAGTGAAAGACATTGTTATAAGAAAAAAACCATTGTAATGTGTTGATCTAAAATACATTCGAAATCCAAAGAACAATATCTCAGTATATATTCCAAGGATTTAATTTTTATTTCATATTGATTATATATCTAAGGATGATACACAATTTTGAAACATAACCATGTATCCAAATATTATTGAGGAATTATGTTGAACATTATAAAAAATCTTGGATCCCGATCAGACACAATGTAATGTTTTATTCCATTAAACCTTTTAACATCCATAATATATATTCTGGAATGATTATGAAGAGATAAATCATCTATTATGGGAATAAAGAGTGCTAAATTTATAATGATGTTGATTACAATCTATATATTATTATTACCTTTAAACATTTTGAGGATTCTGAAGTCAAAATATAGGGTAATGTTTTCCCATTAAAATTTCTATTTGGGTAATGGATTTAAAATCCCTTTATAATTTTTTCTGTCAGACTTAACTTGGTAACGTATGAACCACCGACAAAGAAACTTTATTATATCTCTATTCTTTCCATCATACTAGAAATATTCTTTCAAATATTGTCACATCATCAAATTTTTATGATGAATAATGAAATAAGAACTATGAGCTTCCTCTACTATTCGCTTCCTCAAATTAGATAAATATGGAATGCATATGTAGTTCTTGAACTGTATCATTCCACCACGATAATGACTA
Source organism: Viscum album (assembly GCA_963277665.1). Classification (NCBI taxonomy): domain Eukaryota; kingdom Viridiplantae; phylum Streptophyta; class Magnoliopsida; order Santalales; family Viscaceae; genus Viscum; species Viscum album. Next base: position 747,395,627 of record OY728132.1, on the reverse strand, counting down.
AACTCAAGCATAGTTATCACTTTTTTTTGCAACTTAACATATTATTTCTATAGCTATTTAATCTTCACATGGATATATGGTCATATATTCAGCTGAGAAAGATAATATTTATCATCTTACATAAGTATCTCCTTACCTATATTTTCGAAATACAGAAATATTGGATCTTTTGTGATCATCATCATAGATAATATAGAAAAATAAATTAAATATAAAGCATCATCCACATTATTTTATATCCAAAAGATATAGTGTAATGATAACCATTAATATTTAATCATATCTAGTAATATTCTATGTAACATGTTCAAATCCTTATATGTAAATATGTAAATTAATTTTCTAATAATATATATCATATTTATATCTATATAGATAATTCATCCACATGTTTAATTAAAAAATTATAACATCTAACTCCAAATCATGTGTTGGATTATTTTTCTTATTAACCATTAATTTTTTTGAGGAATAAGTTATTAAAATTTAATTTTTTTTAAAACACATTCCGAACCCTTCAAGGATGAATCAATATAGATTACAAACCCTTATCCCTAACAAGGTAGTGTAATCACAACCATGATAACTAATCTCCTCTTAAATTGCTTGTAATTTTCCCCAAATTTATCAATTTAGAGTAACTTGGATCCCTTCTAAGTTAACATGGAGAGTGGATTTGATAGTCATGATAAATTATCTTCAAACTATCATTAATATTCAACTATTAACAAAAATAAAAATTTTATTCACTATGTTGGTCTGGTCTAACATTCAATAGTATTTTTTTGATGGATCTATAGATATACGATATCATGATATTATATGAACCATAAAATGAAAACTGTTTCAACCAAAATACAAACTTTATAAAATTCCCATATAGTTTCACCTTCTCTAGGGTCTGTAGTACAATTCTCCAGTGATGTTCACGATCTTCCCTTATCTTTGAGTTGATAAGAATATAATCTATAAAGACTACAAAAAACCGATCAAGATAATATCTAAATAATATATTTACTAAAACCATGAACATAGAAGGGGAATTAAAAATATTGAATGGAATCACTATATATAAATAGTGTGCATACCTTTTATAGGATTAAATCTTTGGTATATCATCCTTATTGACCCTCAATTTATTATATACTAAACAAATGATAATATTTGAAAATTATTGATATCCACCCATTTGATCAAACAAGTCCTCTAACGTTTATCTCTCTATAATTCTTGTAGAGTCTCATTGATCCATGTTTATTCATAATAAAAATATAAAGTGCACCACATGGTGACACACTTGGTCAAATAAATACCTTTTAAACGTTATCTTTGAGTATCTTGTCTAATTCCTGCAACTCAATTAGTACTATTACATTTGGAGACATTAAAATTGGTGTTTTAATATGTATTAGTTCTACTGAAAACTTGAATTAATGATTCAGTAAAATACTAGGAAACTCTAAAAGAATGAAATAAAAAAATTCTTAAACAATAGTTATATATTCTATGTCAAGTCTCTCCCCAATCATCTAAGAAAATAACCCCTTATAAATTGCAATCAAGACCCATATAATGTATATGATCTGCATAATAAGTTTAAACTTCTCATCACACTGATATATGATTATAGGTTGGTTTGGAATATCAAATGTGACTTCCCCTTCTTGTCATTTGACATGGGATTTATGTATATAAATTTTATTCATTCCAAATATAACATCAAATTTAACTATATGAATAATGAGAAGATTTATTGGAATCACATTCCCACAAAATAAAACTAGATAGGTATAATATACTTTAGGTTTGATCGAAGTACCATTAGGGGGTTCCTTGATAATTCAAACTTTTATCATTTGGGGGCATGTTTATAAACCTAAAAGATTCTACATATATAAATGAATAGATATATATATATTGTCAAATTATAAATTATCACTTCCAAAATGGATGGTAAGGGTAGAGTTCACAAATTCCTTGTGGAATCCCTTGTAATAAATAGCAGTCACATGAAATTTCCCCTTATATCATCACAAAAGGTGTTATTTTTTGCCATAATAATCCATAAAAATTGGATTTGGGAACTAGTAAGCATAGTTACTAGACTACTTTCTTTTTAATGACTAGAGTGTGGGTTATTCATTAGGTGAAGGTTTACCTATATTCAAATAGTTAGCTAAAATCAACCCCTCAGTGCAATAATAAAGTCATCGATGACCTTCTTTCCTATAATAAAAAAATTTATCAATACCCAAATGGAAATTTTCCCCATGTTTCCTTCCGCAAATTTAATAGGATGAAAAGATCATCATCATACTCTCCATGGTTTTTAGAGTTTCCCTTGAACTCCATGTTCCTTTTATTGTACAATATAGGAGATTTAGGGGTAACTAATGTCCCCATTTCCACCATAATATCACATTAAATTATTCCTTCATTAGTACTAAAGTCCCTTATGATTAACTACTTTAATATATTAGGTTTTAAGAAATTTATAAATCAATAAACGTTACCTTAAAGTAAAATAGTAATTCAAAAATCATATCTTAAATTTATTTTAAATTTTTTTCTCGTAGTAACTAATATATTCAATGAATTTAATCATAATATAAATGAATTATTTCTCCATTTTGACAGATTGATTTTAAGGAATTTATTTTTTTAAAAGATTCTCTTAAATTCATCCCACTCCACAGAGTGATTTTTATAATGTTCCCTTATATTATTTATGAGAGTCCACCACTTATCTGCATTTCCTTCCAAAATATAAAATTCCAAAATGAATTTTCCATATTCTAAAAACTATAGAATGTAAAATATCTCTTCATTGGAACTGGTTCATTTTTCTACAACTAGTGGATCAAAAAATCATTGAGGGAAGGTGTATATTACCTCATGAGGGAATCAACAGAATTTTATTACCACTAGATATTCATGTTCCAGAGATACATCCAATTGTAATATCCATAAAAAGATGTAAATTCTTGGAAACTACTTTCTCTATCCATTACCAAAATTCCAGGACAATTCCCTACATTTTGACTCATCCTTAGTCTTATCCCTAGAGATCTCACGAATTTTTTCTTATAATAGATTTCATATTTGAACTAAAACTATCCTGTAATACAAATTATAAAATAAAAAACTTATCATATATTAATATTACATATTTATAGATGAATATCCATTACATGACACAAAAAAATACCCCTGGATTGTAAAGGTATGTTGAAATTTGAAATTTAGAAACATAAAAAAAACAGGTCCATAAGTGAGGTATATCATCTCCCACTATGTTATTCATAAAATTAAACCTTTTTATACATATTATATATAATACATTTCATCATAAGCTAGGGAAATGAACCATAATTAAGGGTGAGCACATATTCTCAGTAAGGGTAATCTAGATATATTTCAATATATCATTAGAATAAGGGTATGAGGACCTCATAATAAGAGTTGGATTATAATTTTACATATAATTGATCATTAACTTATTTGATGGAATAAATCATGGTTGTTAATAATCCATGATTCATAATGGAATCGAAGAATATGAGCATTGAGAACATAACAATGATATAAGGCATATAATTTTGGCATACATAGAAGCATATACGATTATTTCCATAGAATTAATGGATCATTTCTAAGGATGTCATTGTGGAATGGGTTCACTCCCTAGATTGTCATAGTAGACAAGGTTCCCTTACAAGACTATCATAGTGGAAGAATTCTTTACTGAATGGGGTTCACTCAACATTTAATTCCTTTTTATCTCATGAAATTTCAATATTCACATAATTCATTGGAGAGGGATATAGACCCCACCCATCACATAATTATATTCATATATATGTCTTATATAAGATCATAAAACATTCATCGTATCATAAATATTGAAAATAAATGTGTTTTATAAGTATTAAGTCATATAATAAACCATGGAAAATGAATGGTTTTCATATAAATTCCATCATTTCATCATTTCATAACCCATGGAAAAAATTATAGTTTCATTAGAAATTTATCATGGCATTACTCGTGTAAAAGAAATAGATATAATAAATATCTTAACATCATAATCATAAACCATTCATAAAATAATAAGTATGATATCCTTGTTTTATATCCCCAATAAATCATAAGTATCATCAAAGGATGTCGTCATAGATAGAAAATTACTTTCAAAATTCACTAGGAACATTTCATGAGGGAAATAAATTTTCATTGACAGTCAACTTTTAAACAAAAAATTTATAAAACATTTGTTAAAACCATCACTTTGAAAAGAAACATTGGATCATATAATGGAGGCTTTAAAAATATTTGAAAAAATATTCTTTTTAAAATAACCATTTCAATCTTTTAAACCCTTCAAAAATAAAAAACAAATTTTTATTAAAAAATACATTGAAACATATAATGTAATAATTACATCCTTGAGTGGTCATGATGTGGGAAAATACTATACACTTTAATATATATATATTCCTTTCCCAGTTTTTTGAAATTCCAAAAGGGACCTATTTTGATAATGACATGAACATTCCTTTTAAAAAATATTTAAAAAAATATATGGGTAAAAACAATTTAATAAATTATTTGGGTAATTTTAATAAAAATTTATTATTTTTATTAAAACAAGGATATAGAAGAAAAATGGTTTTTTGTTAGATGAGATAACTTGAACTGATTATCATTAGATAAATTATTTTTGGTCTATTTATTACATAAAAAGAGGAAAAATAAAGGGAGACATGTATTTTGATAAAATAACCACATGAGAATAAAATTCATAGTGTTATTGATAAATATATCATAAGACTTCATCATAAAAATTATAACCATAAACAATGCTGATAAATAATGATATTGTAACATTAAAATTTTACATATTTTGTATGTTTTGAATCGTATACCCCGTAAAAGAATATAAGGTAATGAAACTTTCACTAACATGTTAATGAGTTTCATGATATAACATATCAATGGGGATGTATATATATAACAGACCATATATTTCATACAAAGATATTACATCTAAATAGAATATTATCATTATATAACATATCGAAACCACTTTACAATCATATAGGTTTAGTGTGTTTAGAAACTGGGAAAAATAAAAAATTGGTTCATAAAACATCTACATCATCTCCCACTTATTCCTTCATAACTAGAACCCCTTTTCAAAAATCTTTCTTATTACCTATATTCATATATTTGGAAAAGAACCATAATAAATGGTGTGCTCGGATTTTAAAAATGGGTAATCAAGGTGGATATTAATCATATCATAAAAATGAGATATAATAATTTTAGAAAATCATTTGAAAAATTTATCCTAAATAAAAAATATAATGATATCATGTCTTGGGATAAATCATATAAGTTCATAAAAACCCTATTTCATTAGATCATAACATAAGACATGAAATTTCATCATACCCATAAGCACAGAAAATCATTTCCATATTATTCAAGGCTCATTTCCAAGACCATCATAGTGAAAAGAGTCCATTACTAGACTAGGTTCATTACCATTTTTTCCCCTGCATTCTTGAACTGGGTTATACTTCTTGTTTCAGCTCTATGTTACTAAATCAAGAAAATTTCTCATTCTAGTCATTTCTATCCCATTGGATATAAACTTTTACCCATTGCATTGGAGGGAGATATAGGTCCTACATATCATGTAAGGAAAATGATACATGTGTGTTCCCCAAGATCATAATTTCTTCCTCATATCAAAACCAATGAAAATAAATGGGTTTCATAAATATTATTTTATCATAATAGAACCTATGGAAAAATTATTTTCTTCAAAATTTCATCATAATATAACTCATGAAATAGAAAACGGATTCATCAACATCAATTCATCATAAAAATAATACATTCAGAGAGTGAATAAGAATGGTATCATTGGATCATATCCCTAGTAAAATATATGAAACCACACCATTTATTATCTTATATTGAAAATAATTTTGAGAGATCAGTAGATATAATTCTTGATTAAAATATCCTTTCTATTTTGAGAAAATTTTCTTTTACTAATATTTAATTTAATTTTTAATGAATACGTTTTATATGAAAATAACCTTCAAATATTGTGAAAAAATATTAAAATAATTATTTCATAATGAAATCCAAAATATCTATTCATTGTGTATAAGTTAAAATACATTATTCTCATAATTTCTATGAAAAAAGTCAAAAAGTACATCATCAGAAAAATAAAAAAAATAATCCTTTGAAACCATTTAGTAAAAATGTAGACATGAGAAAAAATGAATTTAAATAATTATATAAGAATAGTGAGAATATTTTTCCATACATTTTAATGAAACATGGACATGGAAGATAAATATTCCCCAATAATTATTTATAAATAAACAATCTCGGATAATAAAGTGATTGTGAAATTAACCCTTGTCTTAGGTCTAATTTCATTCATATGTATATAAAACTACTATATAATGGAATATTTAATGTTATAAACATCTTCCAGAACAAAATTTATTTTTCCTATATCATATATGATCATATTATCAACCATTAATAATATTTCATAATTATTATTTAATTGGCTGTTAAGTACATCATTTTCTTATTCCTGTTTTATTGTATAATTCCCAATTCTTATCCATGAGATATAATTCAATCATATAAATAATTATACTAAGGTAATATATTTCATATTTATTCATTATATAAATTTATATAGTCATTCTTGACTGGTGAATATAGAAAATTAATTGTATCATGTTGTGGAGACGGTATGTCGTTCGTACACACAAGTGATGATACCATTCCCTTAATGGTATAAGGATAAGACAGTGGATGGTGTAGATTTTGTTCCATAAAAAATATATTTTTTACTTATCATAAAATATGTATTATTTTCATCATTATACTCATAAAAATAATGTATTTACGAAAAACATGTTACACCAAGGTGTAGAGATGGTAAGACGTACGTACACAAGCACGATGCTTTTATTTTTTTCATAGGATGGATAAAATATGAAATATGGTTGATCAATAATAAAAAAATCTCAATTTATAGGTTTTATTGTATTTATTAATATATAATTGAAAAAACACCTTATGAGTTAGTAGTAGAAGAAATAATATTGAATGAGTCGATAATGATTATTACCTCTTCTTTAGAGAACTTCCTTTAGATATTCTCTTAGGGACACTAGAGTTGGTCTTTGGAGAAGATAATAAACTATATAATGTCTATAGATAACTCAATAAGATACATTTTTATGGTATGATCGATCTTGAATGCTTAATATTATGTGAAGAATTTAGGGAAGAGGTGCCCTTTTATAATTTCGATGAGGCACACATTTGGAATGTTCTCAAAATAATAATTTATAAAAAAATAAATATCAATAAAAATAACAACAAAATTAAATTTTTTTCTAAGATAATATTAGATAACGTTTTAATATCATCATCCAACTAATTTTTTTAATGTTTTGGTAGTAGTTTAAACCTTATCATTTTGATTGATCCGGAGTTAATCAATTTTAATGTTAACTATGGCAACCAATTTTTCAAAATTAAAAGTTTATAAATTTTACTTATTTGACGTAAATTAAATAATAAATGAGCCAATTATAAAATTTTGGACCATATTATAATTTTTGTTTATTTTAAAATATGTTTTTAAATTTTAAAATAATTTCTGAAAATATTATTTTGATAAAATATCATTAGTATCTATTTTGACACTATTCATTACATGGATTTTTAAAAATATTAATATAACAAGTTAACGTTAAATTTTATTTATTATATCCCTAAGAGGTAAAGTTCGTCTAAAAAATTATTTAATCACATTAATTTTCTAAAATTATATCTATTTTAAAATTTCAAGTATATTTATTTGATATTTCCATTAATAAAATAATCTCTACATCAATGTTTTGTAATTATTATATATATATATTCTTCACTAAAAATAAAAAATCAATTACCCTGATAAATATTAATCTTTATATATTTAAAAATACTATTTATATTATAATATTTATACTTTATAAACCTATATAATAAATGATATATGATTTGAAACATGAACGGGACATCATTAAATTTTTATTAAATAAAATTTTATCAATACCATAATTTCATGTAAGTAACCCAAAAAGTAAAAAATATATTTAAATTAAAAAAATATGTTTATCAAGAAAAAATATATTTTTATGTTCCTTCATAACATAACTTCTTACCCATGTGTACACACAATTCATATTAAAGACCAAGAAAGTGACATTTTGTGACTTTCATTGATTTTATTATCATATAAGTTATTTTCATGGACAAGTGTCTATTAAGCAACTTGATTTCAATACTTCGGTGTTAAGGGTATATTTTTATTCATCAAATTATTTTTTCCCTGTGTTTGAGTCATTTTATAGTCTTTATAATATTATTTTTAACTTAAATTACTTAATTTACCCACTGTCCTGGTAATAAAATTTAACCAAGTTACTATTCACGTTGTAAAAAAATTAAAGGGAAATATTTACAAAAATTTTAAGTTTTTAAAACGAATTTTGAGTACATTAGTCTAAATTAAAAAAATATAAGATTCAAAATTTAATCTAATATAAAACCAGTAAAATTCAATGAAATGCAGTTTTTCATAAAAATTACATTTTAAAACACAATTTTTTTTATAATAAATTCGTGTATAAATTATTTTAAAAAAACCATAATTGGATTATTTTATGTCAAACTGAACTAATTAAAATTTAAAACTACCTCAAAACATTCGTGGACATTTTAAAGACTTTAAAAAAAGATACACTTTTCAATAAAAATCAGTATTTTCTCTATTCCTTAAAAAGGAAAATGTTTCGAGAAAAAAATAAAATTGATCAATGATGTTAAAACATAAATAAATAAATTATATCAAAATTCAATATCCTAAAACTACTAAAAAGATTAATAATAATAATAATAAATCAATTATTTTGAATAAAACATATTTTTTGATGAATAAAGTGATTTTACTAAAAAATATGTGATCATTTTCTAGAAAATTATCAATAAAATATTATATAGTTGGATTATTTTATTTGGTTAATATAATCTTTATTCATATTTTTTGACCACTTTAATATCTTGGTTATAGAGTAATTTTTATACTAATAGTGTCTTTTCATTCATTTAAATTCACATTTGTGTGAAACAAAAGCTATTGAAGAATAAAAAATATTTATGGAGAAATATTTCTTAAAATATTGGGAAGTTAAAATATAAGCCTCATTTAAAAATTTTGTTTCATAACATAACTTATGTCCTGGAGAAGTCAATGTGAGACAAACATTCCTTACCGTGTTGGTAACTTTGAATCCGTAAACACTATGAAAGGATGATCCTAAAATGGATACGTAAATCACTAATTTATAAATTATTTGAGTGATAAAATATATTCATGGGAATTGTATACACCACATAAAAGAAACACATGATTAATATCACATTTTTCTCATAGAAAATAGATGAGAGACAAAAATCTCTTACATTACATCTTGATGTACATTGTACATGTTCATACCCCCCGTATTATAAATATAAGTTTATTATTAAATATTAAAGATCCATAATTATATATTTTTTACCATATATTATTTACTTATGACTTTTGATATCCTATTTCATAAAAAATACATGTCCAATTCACGTTTAGGGGAATAATTGGTTTGTTTTTCATGCATTTTATGATTAATTATATTTTTAATCCTCTTACTTTGATCATGGTTACATATACTAAAAAGTAATAAAAATGATATTAATATCATATATATATATATATTATGTATATATGTATTTATAGTATTCTATAAAAGTTAGAGATAGAAAATTAAATACAATGTTCATGGAGACGGTAGGTCGTATGTACAAATGAATGATGTTTCCATTTTCTCAAATGGCTTAAAGAAAAAAAAGATAAATAATTTATTATAATTAAATATTTATTCTTATGTCATATATTTCACATATTTTCATTAAATGCAACCTTATTAACTTCTATGTAATGCATGAACAAATGATATCGCATTATGAGGTGTTTTCCTTCCATACAGAAGAGTGACATTATCATATTCCAAAATATTGAAAATTAATAATATGATATATAATAACTTTAGAATTATAATAATATTATAAATATAATATTAAAAAATTAAAATTTTCATTATATTCTGTCATGAAAAGTGATAATGGAAAATTGAATGACATTGGTTCATGAGGTAGTAGTCTTCCGTACACACGAATAATGATTTCATATTCCTTTCAATGGAAGTGGAGAAGGATATAGGTAAAACCATAACATAAAAAAATATAATTATATTAATGATAATTATATTATTATATAATCATTCTTTAATAATAATTTAAGGGTGTAGATGAATAAATAATATAAACTCCTCGCTTAGGGACATTACATTCTCTTCAGACACCTTAATTTAAGTTTACAAACCATCCTTACGTGGATATAATTAAAAAATAATGGAACTAGAATGATAAGTGGTAATAAATTAATTAAATCATATAGGTATTTCTGAAATAAATAGTTTTGGAAGTGTGAAGATGAGAGGAGAGGGGTCGCCTTTTATAAGTCTGGGAGAGGAAACACTTTGTATTTTTGAAAAGAATAAAGTGTACCCAAATTTTTCATTAGACACAAAGCTCCAAAATAGAAAATTATATATAACTTTATATTATTTGGTATAAATATTAACATAAAATGTGTTTTGGGTACGTTTTGGGTCTTTTTTAATCCTGATATGTTTTGTTGAACCCCTGGTAAACCCATTTTTACCTTAACCGAGGTAGTTATTTGGTACTATGTTTAATATTCATTATGGTAAATAATTATGTTGAAATCGTTAGATAATATAAATTATTATAATTAAAAATATGAAATTTATTTTTAAAAATGGCATTCACTAATATTTATATTTTAAATTAAAAATTAAACATACATACTAGTAGAAAAATAAATTTTCCAGAGAGAAATGTTTGAAAGGGTCAAAACGTTTTATATCAAAATTCCACATGAAATTTATTTCAATTACCTAAATTGAATTAATAAATATATTATTGATCGAATTTTACATTTAAATACATACTTAAATAGTTTTTTCTGTTTTTCAATTTTGTAAACAAAAAGGAAATTCTTAAGAAAAAGTCATATTTCTCACTATTCATAGAAAAATAATCTAACATAAAATTCTAGAAAATTAAATCCAATATAAATTTGATATTTAGATTTCAAAAAATTATTTTTAATTTTTCTATTTCAATATATAAAATTTGTAAAAATTAATTTTGATATATTTTCACAAAATAAAATAAAAGATTTTTTAGAAAAAAAATATATATTTTGAAACATATGAACACTTTTCTAATGCTTTAAGTATAATTTTTTTAAAATTTTATTTCTTTATAAAAAACCATTATAATTAATATTTTATAATTACTTATAACTATTCATATCTATTAGATTAACATATATTGTTACAATGGTAACATTTATATAAAAATATTTATAATATATAACTATTTGTAAAAACTCCATGTCATGTGTTAAAAAAGATAAATTTGGTGTTATGTATAATGGAAGATAAAATCACTGATGCATGTAAAGAAAGATAAACGTAGTTTTTCAGGTAACAATATATATCAAAGAAATATAATTTATTCAAAAAAATAGTTCATTATAACTCAGGGTGTTACGTACTCAACACATTAATTTTTTTTCTAAATAAAAATATTTAATTTTATTTATCAATGATATAAATAATAAAGGGAACCATTTCATAAATAAATAAATTGAGATCAATTATAATTATATTACTGTAATCAATGAAAAAGAACTTTTAATGTTAAAGTTATTACATAAAAAAGATCAAGTGTAAAATGTAATAAAAACCATTCCCTAGAAAAGTGTTTGAGAAGAATATGGCGAAACTAGAAGTTTACCCTATCCCTTCACTTGAAGTTAAAAAAGAATAGAACACTCAACCCATGTTAAATTTCAAAAATAATTGTATCTTCATGTTTCTGTTGATTTGGAATCATTCATTCATTATATTTTAAATGGTTTTATATTTTTTGTCAGGGGGGACTAGAAGAAAAAAATAGAAAAATATTGTTTATGGATTAAGATAGATTAAATTATCATTTTTGGGAAGGTATAATATTGGTGCGAAAAGGTGTTATTGATATTAATTGTTTATAACTATTTTAAAAAATGATATAATCTCACATAGTCTTATGAATATTTAAAATAATTACATAATATATTGTTTCATTGAAATCACTATTAAAAATTTATCTGTGAAGTTATAGAGTGAAAGATCCATTAGTTTTATTTTTCCAAGAAACCCAAAGGGGAATATTTTTTATCCTGAAGTTAATTTTAATGTTTAATTATGTTTTTTGTGATTTTTTTCAAAAAATAACCCATAATATTATAAAATATTATTTAATTAAAATTAATGGATTTTTGAAGCTTCAATAGTTTTTTCTGTGATAAATACCAAGAATAAATCATGATTAACAACGTTACATAATGGTATGTGGATTATTAAATAGATAGATCAACACTGTATAATAGTTTTTTAGTTTTAAGATAATGTGTATTTTTTATAGCACACTTCGTAAGGAGTGACCATGGAATGGTAAATGTAATTATGAATTGAGTATTGTGGAAAAATATAAAATTTCACAATAATTTCGAATAAATTAATTCATAACATAAAATTGTTTTAAAATTTCCATTTTAATATATCTCAGTCATAATACCCTCTAATATTAAACCATGTTGTGCTGTCTTTCATGATAAAAAGGTAATTCAAAGAGTTTTTTATTTAAAAAATTAAGGAAAATGGACACATTATGTCTTTGTTTTTGTTGGCTGGAGGAATAATACATCGATGTGATGAATACGAAATGATTACACTATGTTGGAAAAATTGAAATAAAAATATATAAATAATAGAATAAAAAATTTCTTATTTGAGTCCATTTTTACTGTAATATTTTAACAAAACCAAAATTCATATAGTGTAAGAGACAACGATGAGGAATAAATCGTTCTATCAAAAAAAAAATTTCTTATCTCACCGAGATATTGAAAAATTAGTGATTTTATTGGATGAATATACATGTGTTTTGATGAATATTTTATAGTTTATATTTATATCCTTTTATATAGAATGTAGGTGCGATAATCTAAGGAGATATAGTGATCATTATTTATAGAGATATTGAAAAGATGAATAAGTTGAGGATGGGAATAAATAATAAGGAATAGAAAATTATGAGTGTTATCCATGGGAGAAGTTACTTTTTTTAGGATATTCCCTTAATAGATAATTATATTTCCTAGTTACACATAGTATTTAGAAAATTAACAATGATAAAGAATACATAATACATCATGCACTTTATTAATAAAGTTTTAATCATTGCATTATACTTGTATTTTATATAAAAAATACCTAGTATTGTTAATGAATTATATGATCCACATATTAAATGGGAAGCAAGAAGTAATTGAACATTTATGATGATACCAAACATACCTAGTGACACCCGACCTGAGTCGCTTTATAATCTATAATGCTCTGAGGGTACTGACTACGTGAAATAACACACCACCTGGAGAATCTAATGATTTATGCATAATACCACCCTATCAACAAAAACAATCACCTAAAAACCAATGGATACATACATTATACTTGGGAAAAATCCTTAGGTATATAATTGGTGAAACTAGTTACCCAATACACATTTTTAGTCCAATTTCCTTTTGCTAATATATTTTAATAACAATAATCAACTAGTAGATTAGGTTCCACCACCACTATAATTTGATGTATGGACTTCCATTGACCATTCTGAGGTTTTGAGGAAGGTACATTGATCACGTCCCCTGATGTAATATAGTGCCACTGACCCCATACAAACATGGTTGTGGATCATTAAACGCAATTTCTATGAAACTGTTGACATTGATAAAATTTTTAATAATCATATGGGGAAGAGTGGGGTGATAACTATTTGGTTGTCTCTATTAATTCCATTAGAAACCTCCAAATTCTAGTCACGATGTTCTAAAAACACTAAAATTCATTCTCGATGATTTTATCACCCATGCTCCAAAATCAAATCTTTTATTCCCTCAGCCAACATACTGAACATCACCCTCATACTCACAAAACCGCTATAGATCCCTTAGAAGCCCATCATGCACCCAATTTGTAAACCCCTACACCAACCTATAGCCGATGATAGAATGGACCTTCTTACATATCCTCTCCATCGGATGACTATCAGCCCCTTCCCTCAAAATATGCCCCATACTCTGTTCGAGTGCCACTCTTCATCCTCGTTATTTATTTTCATAGCCTTTAACCCCAAAGTCTTTGATGAAATATAATGATAACCTAAATTTTGTCATGTAATTTTGGTTTGTTTGATTAATTTATTGGGAATATATTTTTATTTGATTTTTTCATTTAGGATTTTTTATTTCCCAATTTTGATTCCCTGGTTTCAAAAACTGAATTTAATGAAATTTTTTTTGCATATATTTTTACTAATATTTATCATTTTTATGAATCATACTCAAACATATAATTATTTGACTATCAAAAATTATATATTTATTAGAATTTATTTTATTATAAATTTTTTATTTAATTGTCCAATTATTTCAATGTATATATTATTTAGAATAACCTATTATATGTATACATATTATTAAATAATTTTAAAATGAAAATAACCAATAATCTTTAGAATTTATAAAAAATAGGAATTTTTATAATGTATATTTTTAATTCTACACGTTTATATATATATATATGAATTACTATTTAATTCATTTTAATTATTTTGGTTTGAAACATAAAAAAATTATTATTTAATTTGTAAATGCTAATTGGCATATAAATATATTTATCTCTCTGTGTGTGTATGTATATATTATAAATCATATTTGTTTTGGTATTTTTTAAATTATTGAAATAACATTAGTTAGTTTAAATATATATATTTTATTAAGGATATTTTAAATATATGTTTACTCATATTTTGTGGTATTTTTTCATACATTTAGTTTTTAATTAAATTTTAAAATTATTTTAAAGATTTTCATTAATAATAATGTATAAATATTTTAAATTTACATTGCATTTATTTTATATTTATTTTTATTAAAGGAATTATTCATTTGACTATATTTCATTATTAATATTAGTATTTTAACTCATTTTAAAAAATTCATTATGCTATTTATTTTATTTATCATGCTCTTTATATTGGTTTTTCATTGTGAAAAGCACTATTATTGTTTTTAAATATATAAATAAAAAAGTTTAAAGTTAATATAAATTTCTTAAAAATATTATACGTAAAATAATTAAGAAATATACAAAAAGTATTTTACGTTACAAAATTTAAAAAATTAAGTAATTTCAATATATATTGATTTATAAATATTGATATTAATTAATGATTCTGTTAAGAGAGAATACACAAAATCATATTAAATGACTTCTAAAATTGGAGAGATAAAATTGTAATAGAGAAAAATGGAGAGAAGTGGGTAGGTGTTTTTGTAATTATATAAGACATTATTTCATATTTTTTATAACTACTATATGTTAGAAAAATTACCTCTGTAACTCATTAAAGTTTTTTAAAATAAATATTTATAAATATCTTGAGAGTTAGAGATTTTTTTGGTATCATTTCACAAATATTAATATTTACTATTTATATTTTTCAATTATTATTTTTATATAGATATAGATATGGATAAGAGAAGGATTGATCTACCAAATAGATTTTTTATGACAAATTTTAAGGGGACTAAATAATTTATTGATATGAACATTAGTTTTCAACATGATTTATTTATTTCTCTATATAGAAAATGTGAAAATAGATATGTATACAACAAAGAAACCATTAGGGAGCATCTATTTTTAAATGGGTTTTTAAAAATCATTAAGACATTGACACATTACGAGGAATTGTTTGTTTCAAATCATTAACCAGAAATTATTTAAATGTATGTTTTACATATAATAATTTATCTTATTAATGTAATGATCAAGGGAATGATATTTTAGTCTCCATCTAAAGATAGTATCATTAGACATGATGATGATGATGGGAATAATCGACATTCCAATAAATATAGAGAAGCATTGAAATTAATTTCAATTCATGATGATTCACCTGTTGAATTATAACTTAGATACTCTAGATTCAAAAAAATTAACATTATGTTGTTATGGTATAAGACATTAGATAAGTATATAATCTTATCCTTTAATATATTTTCAATATAGTTGTAGAAGGTACACCTTGTTAGAGTGTAGATTCAAAATTCCTAAAAGAAATCTTGAAAGTTGACCAACAACATCTATTTCATTTATGAGACCATTGATGTCTACCCCAACAAATTTATATTATTTTGAAAAGAGAATTTGTTTCTCTATAGCTGAACAATCTATAACTCATACATGTGGATGGAGGATGAGATTGATTAATTTCAACAGATTCTTTCTGATATGGCCTTGAACTATGGACAACATAAAATCGTGAAGAAAATACATTTCATCCCATTAAAATTGAGGATGTAGAGATTATTTATTCGATAAATAATCAGTAAACTTGTGAAAAATATATAGATAATATCAAAGATGATAATATGTTAAATCACTCAAAAAATTATTTGGAATGGATTTATATTCATTAGGCACACTCAGAAATTTCCTAGGATAATCGTAATGTTTGACTGGGTTTGGCTAAAAATGGTTTAATTTATTAAAGCCCATCATTGGTGAGACACCAAGTACATGGTCAATTGTGTTTATTAAATACAATCATCCCAATGTGTTATATAAAAAGTAACCAATTTTTATAACGTTACTTACTTATTAATAGACCTTGTTAACCTCCAATACTAAAAAGATGGATTTTTGTGATTTTAGTGACATATAAAAATTATGTTGCAAATAGTGTCCCGCATGGGGTTATTTTACACAAAATATATAGTCTTTAAAAAATAATATTTTATTGAAAGTTTATTAGAGATGGAATAGTGGTTTTTTGTGAATACATTTGGTGACAACGCATGTATGGTGGAGGGAGATAGTTATTTTTATGGAAATAAAAAGTACATTAGAAATTGACCATATATGAAGATTTAATTGTGATAAAATGTATATTTCCATTACAAATAATTCCAACATGAAGTACTATTTTCAACGTAAAGTGAATTCCATCACAAATGTGTTTTCATGTAGGGAATTGTAGGGATTGGAATTTAATACTATCACAAATATTACCATTTAAAGGAATATATGTTATAAAAATAAAATCTCTATCAAAAATAATCAATCGAAAGATTATTTGTAATAGATAGAGTCTATCATAATAATTTTCTTTAGATTATTGGGAATGTTTTCCATTGAAAATACCCATAAAAAATATATATGTAATAAATATAAGGACCTGGATTTAAAAATTACATAATATATCTATTTCAATTACATTTCACATCATCATAATACCAAAGATATTTTCCATTTAGAGTTATTGAAAGTTAGTAAAGAAATCATACATATCAACCCATTACCATACAATGTTCTTAAGATTAAAATAATATTCACTTCTTCAAAAACAAAAAATTTTAATACAAAACAACAACATGATATCTATAAAAAAAACTTTATAACATTCAACATGACATTTTTATTTCTAGTAAACATCCTTATAAACTATGAAAAACATTTAAAAACGTTGGATGAGAATAAAAATCTCAGGAATGGTTTTAAAAAATGGATATAAACTATTAGATAATGAATAATTAAAAATATATGAAATCATTTCGACAAACACATACTTCTCACCCATATATACTAACTTTGTGAATCATGATATTTTCATAAAACATTAAATAACATATATAAAACCATGAGGGTATCATTGGGAATTAATTACTTATATTATAACCCTCATGGCTACCTTATGATTTGTAACCCTCATGGATGCCTTGCAATTTATCCATCACGGCTACCTTATGGTGTAACCGTCGCAGTTACACTTAGAGAAACCATACAACCAACCTTCAACATACACATAACCAATGTATTTAAGGGAGATATATCTCCCACACTTCATCATAAAAAAGTAAAAGAACAATAACATAATCATAAAACATGAGTAATTTCATAAAAACATTGCTTTTTAATTTTGTGAAATTGAATTTAAAAAGTGCGTTTTTAAAGAAAAGTCCCTTACATATATCATATAATTAATGTGAGAATTGATAAAATGAAATTATTATTTGTATAAAATATAAATAAACATAATATGATTTAATATAAATTAAATTTATTACCCAAATGATCTTATTACAATATAATTAATTAAATAGAAGGTTAACCCAAAGAATGGAAACTGGGTTAAGAATTCCATTATATAGGGTTCTCTTTACTTAAATATTGTTTAAACATTATTTATAATGGTTAAAAGAGTGTTATTTATATTTTGAAGAATTTTATTCATGTTTTTAACACCATATAGTATCATTTTATGAATTCATTCAACCCATTTATAAATATTATTTTGTCATTCCAATTGTTTTGAGTGTGTGATTCACCCGATTTTTATGGTCGGTTTGTAAATGATTTACTTGTTGAATGGAAGAGAAACTCCATAAGTGGAATTAAATGGTGTTAATATGTTTCCATAATATTAAATGATTCCATGAATCATTTTGGTTATATGGTAACAGCATGATTCATTAGAAAAGTCATTAGTGATATTTGTTTAAATTATTTTGGCAGATCTTCGATAGTCATGAACATTCTTCATCATATACCATTAATATTATGAATATAAGTTAATTATAGAAAAATAATAGAGGTCATATAATACACAATATGAACTTTTTTAACCATTAAAATGATTTTACAATGGTCTTTTAAGGAATTAAAGGAAATTGAAAACATAGTATCCACGATGTCGGTAAATCGACATATCATAGACAAAGTATTGATTTTTAAAATAAGAGAAAAAGGAGAGGAAGAATGATGAAGAATTTTACATAAAAATATAGAATACATATAAAATTTGAGCTTCCATTCCTCTTGGATAAGGGTAGGATATGATAGTATAAGAATAGAAAAAATTGAAAAGAAAACACAAGAAGATGAAAGAGGATCTTCACCTTTTGATCTCTTCTCCTTGGGATCCTTCTTAAGGCCTTTGGTTTTGGACTTTTGGTGAAACCAATTGGTGTTGGACATGGGGAAGATTATTGGGAATATTATTTTTCAATATTTATACAATGATCAATGCTTTTTAGGTGTGCAAGGAAGAGGGGGTGAGGGTGGTATTTATAGTGAATGTGATGGTGTTTTTAATTAATTTCAAAGGACACCTCATTAGTGGTATTTGAAAAAACCATGGGTTTGCCCATAGTTTTGGCCCATTGTATTGGCCACTTGGGGCACCTAATATAATATTTTAATCATCAATAGTCGACTAAAATGATTAAATCATTATTACATTATTTTGATGTCATTAAAGACATCGAAAACTTAAAACTGAATTTTTACTATAATCAAAAAATTAAAATATCTCAAAAAAATACCAAAAAAATACCATAAACATTTTTCTATGTATAGAAATAAAATATGAATGCCTTTTTTTAAAAAAATAATTTTCTAAATATGATTAATTTAATTTTTAAATAAAATAATAATTTATTCAAAAAAAATAAAACTATAACTCATTTTATGTCAGCTTTAAAAATTAATCAATATAACATTATCCTATAATACTAAGAAAATAAAATAATAATAAAATTTACTATTCATAAGTGTCATATTACTATTCATATGGTATGTTACTATTCACCAAAATATTTGTTTTATCTGCCTCTAAATAATAAACTGATCACAAACATAGGTGAACATTTTTTGATATTTAAACCATAGGAGCGACAAAACTATATTTAACCACTAATTTATAACTATATCCTAAAAAATGTTCATTATGTAGAGATTCAGTGTTTCAATCATTTTAATTTATTTTTAAAACCACAGGGTGTTAAATTTTCCCCACCATATGGAAATTGTGTCCTCATAATTTTATTTACATATTAAACAAATGAGGGTAACATTACCTCATAGTACTTTCTGAATATCATGTTTTTTTTTCAACCATATGATTTATCCACAAAAACATGACATGGGGGATTAACTTATTCCGTAATAAATGTTCTCTATAATAAAGAATCTGAACATGTTTCTCTTCAAATGAAAGGTTATCTTCCAACAAAACAGCTTCTGGGCTCAAAAATGAGATGAATCTAGTACATAAATTCTCAAAATGGAATCATGAAATAAATTTTTCACCTATGATAAACTCAGAGGAAAAGCTACTCTGTTGGTGACTTGTCCAAATTTCTCCAAGATTTCATAAGGTTTAACGAACTATAGACATACCTTTCTTTTCATACCAAAATTCATAACACTTTTCCATGGTGAGATTATAAGAAAAACATGATCACCTACATTGAATGAAAAGTTTTTCCCCCTATTATATGCATAACTTTTCTACCACTTTTGAGATTTCCTCAACTATTGCATGATCATATTCACTTTCTCAACCACTAAATATACTAATTCTAGTCCCATAAACTTCCTTTCTCTGATACCTTCCCAAAATACTGGAGTTTGAAACCACTTCTCATATAATGCCTCAAAAGGTTCCATTTTTATATTGGATTGAAAAATATTATTATAAGAAAAGTTAACTAAATAAATATGATCATCCCAACATCTTTCGTAATCCATTTAATAAGCTCAAATCATATTCTCCAAAGTATGAATCATCTATTATGACTGCCCATAGAATTGATAATGAAAAGATGTATTATAATTTAATTCTTCTCCCAAAAACATCTGAAAGCCTTTAAAAAAGTTAGAAGTTAACCTGGGATTATAGTCAAATATATTGGAAAGAGGAACACCATGTAACCTAAAAATATCTTTGAGGTACAGTCAAGAAATATGTTCCAAAGACATAGTATCTTGAATAAGAAGGAATTGAGAAGATTTAGTCAGTTGATCAATAATAACCCAAGTTATGTTTTTTCCTTGAAAAGTATTTTGTAGTCTCACAATTAATTCCCTGAATATATTTTCCCATTTCTAATATGACACTGGTAATGTCAAAAGCTTCCACTTCAGTAACTTCCACTCTACTTTAACCAGTTGAATTTTCAAACATTTCACATTAAAATCTGAAATATCTCTTTTCATTCCATCCAACCAGTTTTACTCTCAAAGGTCTCAATACATCATAGTACTGCCAAGATGGAAAGGATATGGAGAAATATGAGCTTCAAAAAACAAATATTTCATAATCTCAAAAACACAAAGTACACACAATGTTTTTCCAAAACCCAAAACACAATCTTTATCAATGTTAAATTCTGGAAACTCATCCATCTCAACCAACTATACCATTTTCTGTAACTCCCCACCAGCCTTCTAAACATTCTTAATTCTGTATGAAAACTATTAATACACAAAAACCTGAAACAAAATAGAAGAATTTCCTACACCAAAATCTTCCGGGAGAAATTACCTCAAATCATTAATCAAAAGGTCTTGTTGCAGATGTAACATAGTTAATGATGCATGATTTTTTGACTCCAAGAATCTACAACATTGTATTCTTTTCCAAGATGGTAATTGATCATTAAATTATAATCTTTTATCAATTCAATAAATATTCTCCCCCTAATGCTTAATTCTTTTTGAGTGAATATATTTTGCAGACTTTTATGGTCAATATATATTTGACATTCAGATCCATATAAATGAAGCCTCCACATTTTCAAAGTAAAACCTAGAGAAGCTAATTCCAAATCATGCGTTGGATAATCAAACACATGAGTTTTTAGTTTCCTTGAAGCATAAGAAATTACCTGATCATTTGGCCCCAAAACACAACCATGTCTCTTTAATGAAGCATCAATATAGATTAAAAACTCACTATTTCTAGAAGGTAGGGACAGAACTAGAGCATTCAAAAATCTTCTTTTCAATCCCTAAAAAAAATCTGCACATTTTTTATCTTGATTTATTTATCTCATTTTCATGTTAACATAGTCAGTGGACTGGATAACTGTGAAATGATTTAAACAAAAATCTAGTAATAGCCTACCAAAGAATGAAAACTACGAATCTCAATTATATTTGTGGGGTCTTGGCAATTATTTAACCAATATTTATTTTTGAAATATATGCAGTTATTCCATCTTTAGAAATTATGTTACCAAAGAAAGAAATTTGGTTCAACCAAAATTCACACTTGTTGGGTTTTCAATACAATAACTTTTGTTTTAAGGTTTGAAAAACAACCCTTCGATGTTTTTCATGCTTTTATTTACTTATAGAATATACAAGAATGTCATCAATAAATATATAAAAAATCTAATCCATGAACTCATGAAATATTCTATTCATAAGTTCCATGAGTACAAAAGGTTCATAAGTTTATGAAAATTACATAAAAAAACTTCATAATGACCATATCTAGTTCAATAAGCTATTTTTGGAATATCATCTTCAATAACCTTCTGCTCATAGTACCTAGATCTCAAGTCAATCTTGAAAAAATACTAAACTCTGGGGAGTTGATCAAAAAACTCTTTGATGTGAGGAAAAGGATACATATTCTTAAAAATAATGTTATTCAGTGCTCTGTAATCAATGCAATGTCTCATTGAACCATCTTTCTTTTTAATGAACAAAATAAGAGCTCCCCATGATGAAGTGCAATGTGAATGAAGATTTTGTCAAGAAACTCCTACAAATATTTTCTCATTTTAACATGATCTAATTGATCCATTCAATAAGGGGTTTTGAAATTGTTTTAGCATCCAGAACTATGTAAATTGTCAATTAAACTCTTTGATCAGGTGTAAGGTCTCAGTTCCGAGTGTCGCCCAAAGGTGCCCTGTACCCGGTTGGTCACATGGCCACAAATTAATTTCCCCCGAATGCCAGATGTTGCCGAATAACAGTGATGGCCTTGGGTGAGATAGTGGGAAAACTATTCCCTCATTGGAAAAATAACACAGTGGAATAAAATAATAAACAGTAGCAGAAGCAGTAACCCCATACAACAAAGTAAACAGCAGAAGACTGATCGTATAAACAACTGAAGCATATATAAATAAATGATTCATGTCACATGTGTCTAAGAAATTATCAAAATAGGTTACAATTTTTGAAATACAATACTGAAACAAAAGTGTAGAAAACAGTAAACTCTAATAGCATCAGAAGCCTCATGTTGGACTCATGCTCACTAGCTCCAATAGAAATCAAGTACCTGATAAAAAAGGTAACTTTATCTTATTTATACCCAAAAAAATATAATCTATTTGGTTCCAAAATCATGACCCAAACAAAGTGTGAGATAAATAATAGTAGGCAACCACTAAATGAAATGCGCCTAACTATCAGTGAATTTATATAGAAGGAAATATGCAGAAATGAAGTAATAAACTTGAAATTACTCCAAAGTAAATAATCCTACAGTACTCAATTGAATTAATTTTAATTTATTAATTATTCAATCCATTTAATAATGGTACCCAGGGATCTAGTATAAGCTTTGTATCCCCCTGTAAAACAATAATAAACAGATGTCTCAAAAGACCGTCTATACAATCAAATAAGACTGAGTCCAAGCATGTGATTTGGCTTGGGAGGCTTGTCACAATCAATCCATCACTCAAAAGAAACCCTTTAATAATGTTCACATAGTCTAACCCCTCTAGTTTAACATATCATCAATTCAATAAAATAATAATAATGAACCTTTGGGAAAGCTCTCACAGTCAAATCCCTTTGGTCCCACATAGCACTATTTGATTACAAATGACACTTGGGTAGCTCTCACTATCAATACCCATTATTTTGTATAGAAACAATAAATAAAGTTAACCTCTAGAATATATCATAATTAATTCCCCATGGTCCAACATAAATTTAAATAACAACCCTCTTGGAAGCTCTCACAGTTTAACCCCTCTAGTCAATGACCCCACTACAACTGTCAGAGTCTATGCCTCTGGTCAATGATTACAACAGTTATATCTAATATACCATCTGTCAGGAAGCTCTCACTGTCAATTACCCTTTTTTATACTTTCACAATGTGAATTTCATGAATGCCATGTAAATAGTAACTCCATCCTTACTACACTAGGTATGGAAACAGAGCATGTATAACAGGCTTCCGGGACCCAATAGCCATAAAAAAATTAAACATGGAAAACACACCAATAATCAAAGTATAAACTTTATTCTTAAAAAATTTCCCCTTTATCAACATACCAAATCAAAAAAAGTAATAAATATTGTCAAATTCCAAAACACACAACACCGCAAACATGGGTATTCCTCACTTTAAGAGTATAAAATCCAAAGACACTCAATGAAAGGCCCAAACAACCTACCTTGACATTGTATGAGGAAAAATCTCAAATATCGGCTCTTGAATCAGACTAAAATGACGTATATCTACAAAAGGTTAAAACATTTCAACCATGGATAACATAAGAGAGAGGAAAAGTCAAGAATAAAGTCTCTAGGGGAAGAGAGAATGCACTAGTGGGAATCTGATGCACTCATAGGTGTCTCAATCGGAGCTTGGATGGAGGAATGGGAAGAGTTTGATGTTCTCAGCTATCTCATTGCTCTTCTGTATAAAAAAGGGAAGAATAACACACTTCTAAAGATTATATGTGACCTCGGCCCGATTAATCAAATATAAAGAAAAGTATACAGCGTGTTCATTTAATGCACACACCATGTAAAAGCTTTAACTGACCCCCACTTTAGGCAGTTAGCCATGTCACCTACATGAATTTTTAGTTTGTCATTTCATGGCTTCTACATGGATACATGCGGGAACGAGGTACACAGTGTGTACTCAAGAGTACACGATGTGTACTAAGAAAATTTCCAAATTCATCCTTTTACCTAAAAAACATCTTGAAATAAAGAAGCATACCAGAAATGGTGATCTGGGTTCTAACAAAGTTCCCCCATTAAAGAATGTTGTCCCTGAATTTCCCTTCAAATGGTGGTGAAGAAGAAACATTAAACAACTCTTGCCACTGGGATCATAGGTTGGCATCCCTCTCCCATGTCTTTTCCTATACTCGCCCATGCTTCCATAGAACCCATACCATATGAACAGACCAACCATGAAGAACCATCATACTACGATCTAAAATTCGAATAAGATACTACTCAAATGATGCATCCACATATAACTCAAACTCCTCAAGTTGAAAAATGTGAGATGGGTCTGAAATGTGACACCGTAGCTGGGAAAACTAGAAGGTGTCGTGCATAGCCTGATACCTCTGAGGTTAACTACAACCGATACGCAATCCACCAAACTCTCTCCAAAACCTCCAATGGTCCAATGTATCTCACATAAAGCTTACCCTATCTCTTAATAATCTTATGTCCCAACCTT
The DNA here is from genome assembly GCA_963277665.1 of Viscum album. Taxonomy (NCBI): domain Eukaryota; kingdom Viridiplantae; phylum Streptophyta; class Magnoliopsida; order Santalales; family Viscaceae; genus Viscum; species Viscum album. Next base: position 747,369,986 of record OY728132.1, on the reverse strand, counting down.
GGTATGACACATAAGAAAACCTGATCTCCAACCTCGAACTACAGAGGTCATCTTCATCGATCAACATAATATTTATGGAGAGACTCTTTAATATCCATCCTCTTCTAAATCAACTCCACATGATCAGTGGTCTCTTGGAAAAGATGAGGTCCCAACATAGCTAGATCTCCTACCTCTAGCCAACATAGGGTTGACTTGCATTCCCTATAGTATAAAGTTTCATAAGGTTCCATATGAATCATCACTTAGAAACTATTTCTGTAGGCAAAATCCAGTAGGTTTATCTGTATCTCCCAAGCCCGCAAAAAATCCAAGATTCATGCTCAAAGCATGTCCTCCAAAACCTAAATAGTTCACTTGGACCGTCCATATATCTAGGCATGGTATGCTATACTCAGATGTACTTGGGTACCCAAATACCTCTGTAGTCCCTTTAAGACACGAGAAGTAAATCGGGTATCCTAGTCTAAAACGATAGAGTGAAGAACCCCATGAAAACGTATAATCTCTCAAATGTAAAACCTTCCAAGATCATCAATACTGAAGGCTACCTTGATCAGAATGAAATTTAAAAAATTGAGGAGTATGTCAACAACAACCCAAATTGCAACATTTCCTCGAGGTGACCTCAGTAAACCCATCATGAAATCCATTGTGACATTATTCCACTTCCACTCGGGAATGGGTAACTAATATAAAAACCCTTCCGGTCACTGATGATCTACCTTCACCTACTGAAAGATGGAGAATCTCATAAAAAACCGTACAAATAACTCTTCATACCATTCCACCAATACTGGCAGTGTATATCTCGATAAACCATGGTGACACCATGATTAAGTACCCAAACTGAGGAATGAAAATCCCATAACATCTCCTCATGCATGTCTTTGGACACCCATAAATTCCCATGAAAAGAAAATATATAATCATTTTCTATGGTCCACTCAGATGTAGAGTCTTCTCCTGACACACTCTCCCATAGTACTAGGCCTTTAGAGTCTGATAACTACCACATTCTCACTCAATTTAGTCAAGTAGCGTAACAACTACATAAGAAAGTGATGTATGCCCCTGTCTATCATGTACCTAAAAATGCATCTCAGAAAATAGATCCATAAGAATCAACCCACTACCAGCCTCTTGAAATTCCTATATCTAAGTCCTCCTACTCAACACATCATCCACTGTATTGCTTTCTCATGCGTGTAGGCATGATCAATGTCAAAGTATTGATGGTACTCAACCCACCTTCACTATCTCAAATTCAGATCACACTGAGTAATGAAATATTTGAGACTTATTTGGTTAGTGTATACCAGAAAATGGTCTCCCAGCTGATAATGTCTCTAATAGCGTAAATCATGCACAACTACAGCTAACTCGAGATTATGCATTGGGTAATTCTTCTCATGTGGCCTCAACTATTGAGACTCGTACTCAATGACTCATCCCCCCATCATATTCCCTCCTCCCAGCCTGATACCCAATGCATCATAGTAAACAATGTAAATAATTCCTGGCTCTAGAAAAATCTAGGATCGATGCTGAATTCAATCTCCCTTTCAGCTCTTGAAAGGTTGAATAATAGGAATCAATCCATAAGTACTTCACACCCTTCTTATTTAGGCCCATCAGTTGTGATGATAAGCATGAAAATTCATGAATAAATATCTTTTAGTAACCATCCATCCACAGAAAACTCTATACTCAAATACATTTTTCAGCTACTTCTAGGAAACCACTATTATCACTTTCTCTATGTCTACATATTCTCCTTTCTCTGAGATAACATGACCTAAGAAGCGAATTTTATCCATCCAAAAGTGGAACATTTAGATCTTAGCATATAACTAATTCTCTCTCAGTGTACTAAAAAATACCTCAATATGGGTGGCATGGTCATGTCGAGTATGAGAGTACACAAGGATATCATCCATGAAGACTACCCCAAAAGAATCTATGTTTGGATGGAACACTCTGTTCATATGTGCCATGAAAACTACTGGAGCATTCGTGAGACTGAACATCATAACCACATACTCTTATAGACTGTAACAACTCTAAAAGGTTGTAAGAGGTATATCTGATGGACTAACGTGCAAATGATGATTTCCGTATCTCAATTCAATCTTTGAGAACACCTGAGCTCCTCAAAGATGATCAACAAGATCATAAAATCCTCGGCAAGGGATATCAGTTCTTGATGATCAACTGGTTTGGCTTCTGATAATCGAAAAAAAATCATAGGGTACCATCTACATTCTTTGTAAACAAGACAGGTAAACCCCAAGGAGAAGTATTGGGTTAGCTGAAACCCTTTTCCTACAACTCCTCTAACTTCTTCTTGAGCTCATGTATCTCTAGTGTAGCCATCCTATAAGGAGGAATAGAAATTGGTGTCGCTCCTAGCACAAGTTCAATAGTGAAATCTACCTATCACTCTAGAGATACACCTAAAAGGTTGTCTAGAAAGACATCCCTAAAATGATCCACCATTAGAGGAAATTACCTATGTGAATTCCTCTGGTTATCTATATATAAACTAGAAGTATGGGATATAGTTCCTCCCAACCCATGGTGCTTGGGTCCAGCTCTACTCGCCCAGACATTCCATTCACCCTTGTGTGGAAAATATCCATCCTCTACTTACCATAATACAATACCAGTCATCAAAGGCTTAGAAAGAGACTAACTAGTCGATTCTAATAATGACATTAAATCCTATCATCTATAAGGCAAATAGGTCCCAGAGAAAGTGACACCCACCAACCACAAGAGGAAAATCCTTTAACTAATGTACACTAGTCGTTCTAAGCCCCAAATGAGTGTCTAGCATCATAACATCCTCAAAATAAAAGATAAAGACCCTAAGGCTCTCCATAATGGAAATATATATAAAACTAAGGGATGCCCCTGTACCAATAATTGAAGAAGATAAAATTGAGTCAACTAGAAATTTACATTTAACCATAGAGGGTATGGGATCCTGCTCTTCTTGGGTTATCTCCAATGAAAAATTCTAACCTATACCGTGGTGCTGTGACCCTACATGACTAACTTGAGATGATCCACCCTACTGTTGCTGAAAACTTATAGCCTTACTACTACGTCTAGGACCACCTCCATGGCCTAAATGGCTCGAAGAACTCTAGTTCCCTAACAGATGAGAAACTGGAAGTCCTACTCCTGAATGTGGAGTCATAACAGCACCTATATCATTAGCTACTGATGAAAAAAACTGGAAAAAATGCTGAAGGTGGCCCATCTTACCTCAAGATCATCACTCAAATGGATCCTTCGGGAAACATGTTCTAGTATTCCCACTCTTCTTACACTAGTAGCATACAACCTAGATACCTATATAATAAAATCACCTTATGGATCCCTACGTCACTTCCTGCTACCTATCAATGAAGTACCAGCCCTGGATACTAAACCTCCCTGGTTCACAGCTCCCGACTCCTTGATATTGTGCTCGGTATCTAGCGTTTTCTTAACTATAGCTATCACTAAAGTTAGTATGAAAACATTTACCAGTGATCATATGTCATTCTTGAGACCATCCTCAAATCTCCTAGCCAAAGATAACTCGTCACCTCCCAGAATAGGTGTGAAGCGCTGATGCTTTGTGAAACAAGAAGACTATTCAATCACTAAAATAACACCCTACTTCAAAATCATGAACTATACAGATCAATCAGCACACAATGACTCATGATATATGTAGTCATTGAAGGTCCTATGAAGCTATTCCCACAACATATCCCAATGACGTCGTGCCTATGATATAACATCCCACAGTATCTTGGCAGAGTCACTTAGCATGTACATCGCAAGATTCCTTATCCTCTCTAGAGACATCTCCAGATGCTCAAATATATAAATCATGTCATCTAACCATAACTTTCCAACCTACGGTCCTCATTCTCTTGAGAAAGATGAAGGATGCTGATGTTGGAACACCCACATCAACTCTGCCATAGATGGAGAAGGATGTGGTGCTCCCTGAAAGATCTGTAACAACTTAAAAAAGCCTTTACGGAACTGTGCGTCAACACCTGCATCCAGTATAAAATTTGGTGACAAGAAGTGAACAATGTCAGGATCTACTTGTGATCCCTAATCCACCCTTTTTGGTGTATTATCATCACCCTCTACCTGGTGTACAACCAGAGGAAGTCTTGGTGGTATGACTCTGCAATTTCTAGCACGCACCTCAATAAAAGATTGTTAAGGAATTAAAAATATAAGTTCAAGAAAGGAATAAGAGAAGGAAAACTTTCATGTTATTCAAAACAGGGTTACAAGGCATGTATAAAAACTACACAACATGTTCGCTTAAGAATTAAACATGGCGTTTTCCTCTACAAAATGTGGTTGTGTAACACCCATACACAAGATGGGTTCCTCCTCAGACACGAAATTTACTTGAATATTCCCTCTTACCAAGATACTTTACATGACTAAACCACAATATTTTATCCTAGGTAACACTACATGGCATGTTCACCCAACACACGACATGTACTACTTATGTTCAAAACACCCTTGTCGTTAGTCACATGGTCGGAGACAAGGTCGAATCTACGTAGCGTGCTTGAATGGGACACAATGTGTACACCCTATGTTTCATCCACCCGTTTCATTAGTCACATGGTCAAATACATGGTCCACTATAACATGACGTGTACTCCCAATACACGATGTGTTCCAAAAATGAGTTTTCCAACACCGTGTCTGTTCTCATGTATTCTGTCACATGGTTAAAGAGAACAAGGTGTGTAAATACAGTATATGGAGTATAATTAAGAAAGTAGTTTCTTCCATTACAGAAGGACACATGGCATGTGTTCATAACACCACATGCAGTGTTGTCTGGGTCTCGAGATGATAAGCCTCTGGAAATTATCTGGAACCCTTGAAAACATTTAATTTTTTCCATGGAAGGACAAATTATGACTCGTGAGAGCCCCTAATCCCCCAAATCAATGTTTGGAATTCTAATTCATATAATAACTTGAAAAATTCAATTAAATTTCAAACATGATCCCCTAAATTTTGATCTAAGAGGGCCCATAACACCTTAGGAACCAAAATTTGGCATCCATACAAATAAAATTTACATATCCAATATCATATCATAATAGAATATATTCTATAACTAAATCTATCACAATTGCATGCATATCTTATAATGACCCATAATTTACATTCACTGTTATTGCTTCAAAATTGAAAGCACACTTTTTACAACATATAACCAAACCATGAAAGGACCGTATAGGTATAGTGTCTTTAGAAACTCGGAAACATAAACAACTGGTTCATAAATCATCTACGTTGTCTCTCATTTATTTCATCATATCTAGAGTTTCTTTTTGGCATATCCTAATTAATATACTTCTTCTTGACCTGGGGAGAAGAAAACATATGAAATGTTGAGATCAAATGCTCAGTGAGGGTAAACAAAAGAAATATCAAACCTATCATATTCATAAGAACATAACATTTTGAAAATCTTATCCTGCAAAAGAGATCATAACATGAGATAAATCATAGAAGTAAAATGTAATCCCAATAATCATAACTTAATACATGAATCCTTGTGTAATACACACATAATCATAGAAAATCATTTCTTAGTAGTAAAGACTCATTGCCAAGACTATCTTAGCGGACAAAGTCCATTTATGAACTGAGTTCACTCCTCGTTTCAGTCCTATTTCACTGAACTGGTTTAACCTGCCATTCCAACCATGTCTATATCATGAGATATAAATATTTACCCAAGGAATTGGATGGAGATATAGGTCCCACCCATCTCATAATGATACCATTCTTATGTGTGCCACAAAATCATAAACCATAGATCATAGCATAGACCATGTAATAAAAATGGAATTCTTAAACATCACTTCACCATAACATAATCTATAAAAGGATATCGTAAAAATAATTTCATCATAACATAATAAAATCAATGTAAAAATAGGGATATAAATAGAACCCTATATTATCTTAGATGGAAAATAATTTTGATAAAACACTTGATCTCCATTCTTGAGGAAAATATCCTTTCTAATTCAAAAACGTTTTCCTTTCTTAAAATGTCATATAATTTTGAACTAAAAAAATTTGATTAAAAATAAACATGATATCTTGTAAAGGAAGATCCATGGAAATAATGTTCTAAAAATTCATTCATGCCGTATAAGTTAAAAAAATATTCTTCCCGTACTTTGGACGGAAAAGTCAAAAAGTACCTCGTACGAAAAACAACAAAAGATTCCTTTCATATCATTTACTAAAACTCAACGAAGGGTAAAATTGGATTTAAACAATTTTAGGTGGATAATATTACAAATTTATGAAACATGGATGTGGAAGATAAATATTCCCCAGTAAATTCTGAAGTTTAAACAATCTCGGATAAAAATGAGATTGTGATATTTTCCCTTACCATAGGTCTGATTTGCTTCGTAAGTGTCCGAACCTACTGTATAATGATTTAAATAATGTCATTGACTTATTCTATAATAATACAAATTTTTATGATATCATACATGGTCATATTATAAGCTTCTTATTAGTAATATTTCATTGCTACTTGTTATTCGGGTGTTTATTGCTTTATGTTTGAATGTGTGTTTTGTCGAATAAATTCTTATTCCTCTTTTTATGTTATAGAAACCTAATTTACAGAATGGTATTATTGTAATATATATCATATTTATTCATTCAATTCATTTATATAATCATTATGCAATGAAGATCATGTTGAACGAGTCGCATCACATCGTGGAGACAATATTCTGTATGTACACACGAACGGTGATATAGTTCCCATGATTGTTGAATTGTATTGGAGTGTATGTATATAATAAATATCACTTTACAATAATCATATATAGTTATTCTTTACACCATTATACCCATCCATGTAAGGTGTTGGTGGAAAACCAGATTACACCACGGCGTGGAGACGGTATTCCGTACTTACGCACGCGCGGTGATTTCGTTTTCCTTAGGATAGATAGATAGTGAGATAGGGTTATTTCATACTTATAATAACATATCAATATATTATTGATACTGATGTTATTACTTCATAATGAAACAACTTAATAAGAACAAGTGGAAGAAGAAATAAAGTTGAATGAATCGATAACAGACATTACCTCTTCTTTGAAGCGCCTCTTTGAGACCTCCTCTTTGGGCACTAAAATTGGACTTTGAAGAAGACCAGGACCTCTAGGATGTTTCTAGGGAAGTGGATAAGAGAATTTGGTAGGGTTTGGACGATCTTTAAGGCTCAAAGTGGTGTGAGGAAGAGAGGGAGGAGGTGCCCTTTTATAATGGAGGAGAGGGGCACCTTTGGAAATATAAGAAATATTAGTTTATATTAAAAACCAACCCCACATAAAAAATTCCAAAATGACTCCTATCCAAAGATTAGATGAGATAGGGTAGTAATATCATCAAAAAATTAAATTTATACATGTTAGGAATTTATTTTAAACATTATCAACTTGATTTATCCTTAATTATCAATTTAATTTTATTTGTGGTAATAATATTCTAAATTTTAAATTATTATAAATAATTACATATGTGTTGTGAATTTTCCATAATTTGAAACTTTATGACATTTTAGACCATATAAATTTAATTTATAATTTTTAAATATTTTTGTGATTTTTATACAATTTTATAATATTTTATTTGTATAAAATAACAATACTGTCAATTTTGACACTATTCATTTATTCGAATTTAAATAAAATATATACAGAATATATGTTCGAACTAAAAGCTTGAATAGATTAATCAAATGTCATATGTATTTAGAAAATTAGTGTAGCACATTAAATAGTTCATTTAATATTTATATTAATATTCTTAAAACCATTTGTTTGATATTTTAATTAATAAAATAATTTCAACATCACTATTCTGTCATAATTAATGATAATTATTTAATCCGTAAAAAATAGAAATAAATTCATTTGATTTTTATAATTTTATTATATTTCTGGATAATATTCATGTATGAAGTTGCATTAAGTTTATCACTAAATTAAAATTATTATACTTATAATATTTAACAAAGTGACATTTGTCACTTTCTTTGGATTTAATAATAATTAAATTATTTTCAGGGAAAAAGTTCTATTAAATCAATATAATCTGACCCTTAGGTGATATGGGTCGACTTTTAGTCATACAATAGGATTTTGGTAGGTGTTAGGGTAATTTTATAATCTTATATTTACCCTTAATTACACGATTCTCCTTTAACTAGGGTAAATAAAATTTACCGTAGTTTCTATTAATAATGTCCAAAAATAAAAAGTTGCCTATTATTATAATTTTTACCCACTTATTCCAAACACGGAATCCATTTTTCAAAATTTAAAACACATAAGTTGCTGTAATTAATTTAAAATTAATCCCGTTGTTAAGAAAACGAGTTTTAGAAGTTAAAACATTGTCAAAGATTGAAATATTTTTACCTATGAATTCAATGTGAAATTAATGATAATGACATATATTATATCAAATGGTAGTAATATATTCTATTTATACTTTAAAACCATTAAATTTTATAATTTAACCATATAAAATATCTCAATGAAAAAAGTTTTTTTTAATATAAAATTTGCGTATTTTTACTATTCATCAAAATATGAACGTTATCAGAAAAATATCAAAAATTTATACAAGATAAATTTTTAAATCCTGATTCCAAAGAAAAATTTTATTTTGTCAAATTGAACTTATAAACATGTCAAAAACTAGGTTTAATGTGGGTGCGCCATCAAAGGGCAGCAAAACTGCATTTTTTTAAAAATTCTTATTTTACCCGAAAAAATTATTTTGTTCTCTTTCCATGTTCTATAAAATGTGTAAGATGAATATTAATGTTATAAAATTAAAAATGTAGTTAATACTATTCATAACGGCTAGTCCATAATAATATATTGTTTTTTAGTGAAACTTGGTATTGCGTACTACACACGCTATCAGGGAAGGTCACGATTGCATGTAATGTAAGCCAAGTCAGTGATGTGTGAAGTGAAAGATTCCATCACGTATAACATAATGTATAAAAAATAATTCTCATAAAATATCATGGTGTAACATTATACCCCCGTTAAGTTGAATTTCGCCCTCGAAATTCGTCAATTCGTAACAAACAGATTAGGATACATCTCCATCATTATATCCTCAAGTTCCCATGTAGCTTCTTCTAATTGGTGGTTCCTCCATAAAACATTCACCAAGCGAGTGGTCTGGTTCCGTAGGACTTTTTCACTACAATCCAGAATCTCTATCGGTTGTTCCTCATAAGAAAGATCTTGCTCCAGCGGTACAACTTCTGAGCTGAGTACATGTGAAGGATCGAGTATGTACTTTCTCAAAACAGATATATAGAACACATCATGAACTTGAGAGAGATTCGGTGGAAGAGCCAATCAATAAGCTACCTTCCCAGCATGATCCAGTATTTCTAAAGGACTGATATATCTAGGGCTCAACTTTCCCTTCTTTCCAAATCTCATGACCCTCTTCCAGGGAGATATTCGTAAAAATACATTATCACCCACTTCAAACTCTAGGTCTTTTCATCGGTTATCGACATAGCTTTTTTGTTGAATTTGAGCTACTGTTATGTGTTTTTGAATAGATCTGGAATTTCTGTCCTCTCATCAACAAGTTCAGGTCCTAATAGCTTTCTTTCCTCAACTTCATCCCAACAAGATGGAGTTCTGCATTTCTTTCCATAGAGGGATTCATAAAGAGCCATCTGAATACTGGAGTGAAAGCTATTATTATAAGAAAATTCCACCAAAGATAGGTGTTGATCCCAACCACATTTGCAATCCATAGAGCAAGCTCTCAACATGTCTTCTAGAGTTTGAAATGTCCTCTCAAACTGACCGTCTGCCAGAGGATGGTATGCAGTGCTGAAACTCAACACTATTTCTAGAGCATACTGAAGACTTCTCCAGAAGTTTGAGGTAAACCTCAGATCCTGATTAGATATAATGGAAAGTAATAGTCCATACAATCTTACCACTTCCTTTACATATATCCTGGAAAGCTGATCGAGAGAAAAATCTTCTCTAATAGCAATGAAGTGTGTCAACTTCGTAAGACGATCAACTATAACCCAGATAGTATTATTGCCTTTGGATGTTTTAGGAAGTCCAGTGACAAGGTCCATAGTGATGTTTTCCCATTTACATTCTGGTATGGGTAATGGTTGTAACATCCCCTTAGACTTTTGTCTCTCAGCTTTAACTTGCTGACAGACCAAGTATCAAGAGACATATTTAGCAACATCTCTTTTCATGCCATCCCACCAGAATTACTCTTTCAGGTCCCTATACATCTTTGTACTTCCAGGATGAATAGAAAATGAAGAACTATGAGCCTCGTCCAGTAGCTACTTCTTTAATTATGGGATGGGAGGAACACAAACCCAATTCCTAGACCTTATTATCCCATCACTATCAAGGTTGAATTCAGAAACATTTCTCACCTTCTTTTGTAACTGTACATCTTCTTTTTGTGCCTCTTTAATCTTCACGTGTATAGATGGTCGAACATTCATTTGATAATGATAAGATTTCTCCCCTTCCATTATAATTACAAGATCCATCAATTGTATATCCATAAATATTGGATCTTTTGTGATCCTCATCATGGATAAGCTAGTATGGTCTTGTAGACTTAATGCGTCTGCTACCTTGTATGCTTTCCCAGGGTGGTAATGAATTGAGCAGTCGTAATCCTTAAACAGCTCCAACCATCTTATTTGATGCATATTCAGCTCCTTTTCTGTGAAAATATACTTTAAACTTTTATGATCAGTATTAATATCACACCTTTCACAATAATGGTAATGCCTCCAAATCTTTAATGAAAAGATTACCGCAGCTAACTCCAAATCATGAGTTGGGTAATTTTTCTCATTGATTTTCAACTATCATGAGGCATAAGATATCACCATATCATTTTGCATGAGAAAACACCCTAGTCCCTTCTTGGATGCATCACTATAGATCACAAACCTTTCTCCACTGCAAGGTAGTGTGAGCACAGGTGCACTGGCTAACCTTCTTTTTAGCTCTTTGAAATTCTCTTCACATTCCTCCGTCCAAACAAACATAACTCCTTTCTGAGTCAACTTGGTGAGTGGGTTAGATAACCTTGAAAAATATTTCACAAAATGTCGGTAATATCTAGCCAAGGCAAGAAAACTTCAGATCTCAGTTACTATTGTTGGTCTCGACCATCTTTCGATAACCTCAGTTTTTACTTGATCCACAGATATCCCCTCTTTTGAGATTATGGGACCAAAAAATGAAACTTTTTGAAGACAAAATTCACACTTGTTAAATTTGGCATAAATATTCTCCTTTCTTAGGGTCATTAATACAAATCTCAAGTGATCTTCATGATCTTCCTTTCTCTTTGAATAGACAATAATATCATCTATAAATACTACCACAAACTGATCAAGATAGTCTCTAAAGACTCTATTCATTAGATCCATGAAGATAGCAGGGCCATTAGTAAGACTAAATGGCATAACTATAAATTCATAGTGTCCATACCTTGTACAGAAAGTTGTCTTTGGTATATCCTCCCTTTTGACCCTTTATTGATGATACCCTGAACAGAGATCAATCTTGGAAAAGTATTGGGGTCCGCGTAGTTGGTCAAATAGGTCATAAATGCATGGGAGAGGATATTTGTTCTTGATAGTGATCTTGTTATGTTCTTTATAATCATGGAAGAGTCTCATTGATCCATCTTTCTTCTTAAAAAACAAGATAGGTGCTCCCCAAGGTGATGCACTGGGTCGTATGAATCCTTTATTGAGATTCTCTTGGAGTGGCTTCTTCAATTCCTACAACTCAATTGGGGCCATTCTATAAGGTGCCTTTGAAATAGGAATAGAACCCGGTATGAGTTCTATTGAAAACTCAACTTCACGATTTGGTGGAAGACCTGGAAATTCCTCTGGAAAGATATCATCAAACTCCCATACAATGGGTGTCTTCTTAATCGTGATTTTCTCTCCAACCATTTGAGATAAATAACCTTCATTTAGTAGAATCGAGACCCATAAGATGGAAGAAATTTCCACTAGAAGGTTATGTTCATACTTGCATCGATAGACGATCATTGATTGATCTGGAATATGAAATGTGAATTCCCTTCTTTGGCAGTTGATATGAGCTCCATATAAAGAAATCCAATCAATGCAAATAATCAAATCAAATTCCACTATAGGAAGGATCACAAGATTTTTAAGAAGCACATTCCCACAAACTTCAATCGGAGAAGAATTGTATACTTTTTATGAAATCGTTGTACCATTAGGAGTTGTCACAGCTAAATCAACATCTAATTGTTGGGGTAATACGACGATACCCTTAGAAAATTATTTATAAATAAAAGAGTGGGTGGATCCATAATCAAATAAAACATTTTCTACTTCAGAGTGGATGTTAAGTGTACCTCTAACCTGTAAAGACCCGTAAAATTCAAGGGAAATTTTTTCTTAATTTTCTTTGGAATTTTACAAGAGCGTGGTTCCTGATGGCACCTGATTCCGAGGCCCGGTGTGCCCGGAATCAATTTCCGAAGTTTGGCTTGGGTACGTTCAGTGAACGAACGAGCGGGAATTTCTAACTTTTGATCCGGTGCTCGGAATTGAATTCCGAGGGCACTGATGGAACCGCAGCGCTGGTTTTTGGTTAAGAACGCCTTTTTTGGAGTTTCGTTTACACGAGGGAAGTTGTAAAAAAATGTGAATGTTAATATAAAAATTTAACTTCAATTTTTATTTTTATCTTTCCTTAAGTGTTTTTATCCATTGGATGGAAGTTGGGTAACTACCCAACTTCCCTTGGGAGGTTAAGAGGATGATGGGGCCCACACGAACCCCACCCCTTCATATCCTCTAACCCCCCCCCAAACTCACAATTAATGATGTGAACTTGAGTTATAACTTATGACATTATTAAGTGGGTTTAATTTGATTTTTTGATATTCAAACTCTTGAATTTCAAAGGTTGGTGTTGTGTTAATAATTTAAGTGTGAGCTTAATTTATTTTTGGTTAGTTCCTTTGTTGCTTGAGAGGTTTGGGAGAATCGTTGAGAGACTTGAAGATCTTCTTTGTCTTTGACAAAGAACGTGAAGAACGGTTCTTCTCCGACGAAGAACATCGACCCCACGACCTTCAAGATTCGGCGTCCCGGATTCATCCGTCTTCATCTTCCTCCTCGACAAGGGAGAATTCGCCGACTGTGGTGATCATCGCCAACGACAATGTACCTCCCTTCTTCGTCATAGCGACAAGTGAAGAGACGTCGTTTCCTCCTTGGACGCACCCCGACGTCCACGGAATCTACGTCCGACGCCGCGACGCCTTTCTCCGCGATACCCGACGTGCGACGTCAATTTTCAAGGTAGGGGTTGTTGTTATTTGTTTATTTATTTATTCTTGTTCGGGGTTCTAGCATGACTACGTGAGGATATTTAATTTGTGATATCATTTAACGTGAGGGGGCCGGACCGCATGAACACGACCGAACCCCCTCCTTCGTTCTTGTTGATTTATCTTGCGGGTGGAAACAAGATGGCGGGGTGCCGTCCCACCACGCGGATAATCGCACGATTATTTTGCGCGGCGCTGTCGCGCCGCGCCATGGAAGAATCATCAAGAACGCGATGTCGTCGCGCCGCGTCGAAGGGAATCAAAGGCGCGGCGGAGGGGCGCGGTTCCGTCGCACCATGCCAGACGACGAACACCACGGCCGGTTCCGGGACGCCGCGAGACGGGAAGACCGGTGGCACGGTGGGCCGCTGGCGTCGGAAACCAGAAGGGGACCGGCTTGCCGGTCCCGTTGGAGAAAAACCGGCCGGCCAGGTGGTCGGCCGGAAGGTCAAAGACCGGGGGAATAAATTCCCCCGGTCAACTCTCTTAAACCCCCCACCCCATTAATGAGGGGGGGCGGTTTCTTTGAGGGGGGCAGGCGGCCCCCCGGTTTCTGAACAAGTAGGCCCCCCACGAGGGGGGGGGGGGGTTCACAAAAGGCGCGGCTCTTAAGCCGCGCTGCCACATGCTAGAAGCGGGGGCTCAGACCCCGCGCGTGACCTCAGCGGCAGTAGGCCGCGCCACCGCTGGCCGGGTCGGACTCGGGTCGGGTAGACCCTGTTCGGGCCGACCCAGGGGGGTCGGGCCGGGTCGGCCCGGACCCGGACCCCTCGTTTTCGAGACGGTTTCGGTCTTTTGGACATAACTTGAGCCACAGACCTCCAATTGACGAACCGTCTATGGAAACACGATCCTTGGAGCGAGTCGGTCTTTTCGGTATATTACACTCAAAGTTTCGGAATATTTTGAGTTCGGCGGGATGGTTCGTTCACGAAACCAACCGGGCCTTCGGAGCGGAAACGCTAATATCTTGAGCTACGGATGTCCGATTGACGTGTCGTCAGCTTTGTTGTGTTCCTATTAGTGAGAAGGATCTTTTGGCATACTCCGCCCAAGGTTTGTACGTAGGAGGAGTACGGTCGGGTTGGTTTTGCCTTAAAAACCAACCGGGCCCCGGGGACGAAAATGCCAATAACTCTCAGACCGGGCGTCTGATCGATGCGCCGTCTGTTGCGTTGAGTTCCTATTGACGATACAGAACTTTTGGATACATCAACTCTGGACTTTGTGACAGTTGATGTATCAGCCTCTCGGCTCGTGGAGCGGACCCTCCCGTACGAACTTGTTGTGTGCGGGAACCCTAGTGATGGCTGCGTTTGCGACTGTGACTGCTACTGCTACTGCTACTGTGACTGCGACGACGACAGTACAGAGATCCTGTGTGGATTCGATGACGACGACTACAGCACTCGGCGATCCTGCGTGGATCAGTGCTATAGTTCCTGTGTGGGTCTTTGCGGTGATTATCTACAGGTCCTACGTGGGCCCGATCCTGTGTGGGTCTTTGCGGGGGTTAGTACCTATCGATCCTTCGTGGGTCCGACGACTTAGATGGATCAGTGATCACCTTTACCATCATCCGAAGAAGTATACCTATGTGAGATGAACCTCTTGTTTTACTCGATAGAGGTGGTGCGCCTGGTTGTAGCGGCAGACCCGCGATTCTGGAGACGAGCGTACGGAGTACGGAGACCGTGTAGCCGGCTGAGACGTGAAGAATGCTCGACCGACTCGACTTGGAGTGAGTCGACTAGCCCAGTGGACGGAGCGCCCGGTATTTGGCGGCAGACCCACGGCGGACGGAGCGCCTGGTAGTTGGCAGCAGACCCACAGTACTCGACTGGAGGAGTACCTCTGTAGGCTATTTGGGTGAGCGCCCGATATTTGGCAGCAGACCCGCTGTACTCAACAGGAGGAGTACCTCAGCAGTCTTAGGTTAGTGAGTAGTACCTCAGAGTCATGACAGGACCACTGTACACTTCAGAGATGGGGCTCTTCAGCAGTTACAGTTTTGTTAATGAAAATCCTGGTGTGAGTTGAATCCGGTTTCTTTCCTGTGTGGATTGTGTTTTGCTATCCTGTGTGGATTACGTTTTGCTTTCCTGTGTGGAATACATTTACTTTCCTGTGTGGATTACGTTTTGCTTTCCTGTGTGGAATACGTTTACTTTCCTGTGTGGACTGAGTTGTACTTGGGCTCGGAGGTTGGTGTGTATTTGAAATTGATGACTTAGGTATATGTATGGGCATATACCTAAGCATTGTCGGTTGTTACTTTGTGATTGTACATTTCTTCGTGGTTTATCCTTTGTGGATTTTGAGAGACCTTCAGGGGTCTCGGGGTCCCTACTAAGTAGCTTATACTCACCCCTACACGGGCTTTGCCCGCACTACGTTGTGTTGGTTGCAGACGACGGACATCGTTGATCTTAGCTGAGGCTTACAGAGTAGGACGGTACCTGGAGGTGGACCACTGGGCGGGACATGCTCGGAGCGGACGGCGGGACCCGTGGAGTAGTGGAGCTATCTGTACCCACCCTTCAGGTGGGAATTCCAGTGTACAGCTCGGTGTAGCGACTTTTACTTTTCAGTTGCTGTTTTCCCTTTCGAGTTGTACTTTACTTTCAGTTTGGGTTTGTATACTGGCCCATTTACTTTTCCGCACTTTCAGTTGTACTCTGCTTTTGCTTAGTGTTTACTTTCCACTTGCTTACTCTGTGGTGTTTGTTTACTTTACAAAGTCAATGCCTTCCCTTTTACCGGGATTTACGCCTTGGTGCTAGTCGCCAGCCACTGGCCTATTGAAGGCGGGCTTGGGGTAGTCACGGCACGGACCCCGAGGTCGGGTCGTGACACTCACCACTTCGTTGTCGTACTCCACATCGCCGATAGTAATTGCATGTGACTTTCCTTTGTCTTTGGCCTTAAGAGTTTGTTGACATCAATCATCATCATCAACCCTTGGATTTGAGCATTGATTGGCATAATGACCCATCTCCTTTCACTTGAAACATTGAAGTGTAGTAGGTTCATTCTATGTATCCCTTGCTTTGTTTTGATCATTAGACTTCATCTTCCCATTATTCCGACATTCAATTTCCCGATGACCTTCTTTTCCACACTTATAACATTTGCTTGTCCCCTTAAGACAATTTCCTCCATGTTTCTTCCCACATTTTGTGCATAAGGGAAAATCTTCTTCTTTTTAGTGTGGTCTTTAGATTTTCCTTTGAATTCCCTTTTCCTCTTCATATCAAACCCATGTGACTGATGGGTTACACCAATATCTATTTCAACCATGAGGGAACATCGACCAATTTTCTCGTAGCTTTTGAAGTCCCTTATGGATAACACCCTTAAAATACTTGTTTTTAAGCCACTGATGAATCGATCGATATTACTCTCAAGTTGGATAATAATTATGGAAGCGTACCTGGCAAGTCTTGTAAAATTTGCTTCGTAGGTACCAACAGATTTATCATCCTTTTTTTAGTTGAAGAAACTCCTTCTACATCTTTATTTGAAGAATACGAGGGAAATACTTATTGAAAAATAAGTTCTTGAACTCATACAATTCCAAGGACTCAATTTCATCCCTTTACCTCGTATTCTTAATAAGATTCCACCATCGATCAGCAACACCTTCCAAACGATATACTGCTAAGATGACTTTATCATGTTCAGAACATTGATGAACTAAAAATATCGTTTCAGTGGTACTGATCCACTGTTCAGCAACTAATGGATTAGATGACCCACTGAATGAAGGTGGACTCTGCCTTATGAAGGATTAAACAGAATGTTGCTCCTTCCTCTGATCATTTGGAAGTCCTGCATGATTCATTTCTTGAGAAAGTTGTGTGATCATGGCTACAAGATTTTTCATTCCAGCTCCCATAACGTTTACTTTCTCAGGGGGACAATCATTACATTTCCCGTCACATTCCGCATTAACACGGTTCCTTCAGGTTCCAGCCATTGACTAAAACCAAGAATAATATTGTGAGCAACACTAATTAAAATAGGAAAACCACATAATCAAGATGAAAATTTCACAGATAAGGTCTTATCATAGGTTGTTCATGGCCATTTCTAAAACACTAATATTGTGTTCTATGCTTAGACATATCCTTAGGTTTCTTACTAAGGCTTTCACATCCTAGTTTCCAAAGGTTGACTATACCTTTCCTCTTATACCAACTATAACGGTCTGGAATTACTTCCAGTGGACTATAATTGATTACTATCAGGGCACTCCATGGGCGGCTACACCCCCTGGGTGGGACACACCACCATCCCCAGTGGCAGACATTTCCTCATGAAGCCCTTGGGTAGAGAGCCATGCTTCGTCCAACGCTCACATGTGAGAGTTCCCAAGGATCAGATTAATTACTACCTTCTTTTCCTCTGATACCAACTATAACGACCCATAATTTACATTCATTTTTATTGCTACAAAATTGAAAGAAGACTTATTATAACATATAAAAAAACCATGAAACGACTGTATAGGTATAGTGTCTTTAGAAACTGGGAAACATAAGCAACTGGTTCATGAATAATTTACGTTGTCTCCCATTTATTTGATAATATCTGGAGATCCTTTTTGGCATATCCTACTTAATATCCTTCTTCATGACCTGGGAAAAAAAACACACGAAATGGTGAGCTAAAATTCTCAGTAAGGGTAAACAAAAGAAGTATCAAACATATCATATTCATAAGAACATAACATTTTGAAAATCTTATCCTACAAAAGAGATCATAACATGGGATAAATCATAGAAGTGAAATTTAATCCCAATAATCATAACTTAGGACATGAAGCATTGTGGCAGACACACATAATCATAGAAAATCATTTCTTAGTAGTCAGGACTCATTTCCAAGACTATCTTAGCAGACAAAGTCCATTTCAAAACCAAGTTCACTCCACGTTTCAGTCCTGTTTCACTGAACCGGTTTTACCAGCCGTTCCAGCCGTTTCTATCTCATGAGATATAAATCTTTACCCAATGCATTGGATGGAGATATAGGTCCACCCATCTCATAATGATACCATTCTTATGTGTGCCACAACATCATAAACCATACATCATAGCATAACCCATGTAATAAAAATGGGATTCTTAAACATCACGTCATCATAACATAATCCATAAAAGGATATCGTAAAAATAAATCCATCATAACATAATAAAATCAATTTAAAAATAGGGATATAAACATAACCCTATATTATCTTATATGGAAAATAATTTTGATAAAACACTTGAACTCCATTCTTGAGGAAAATATCCTTTCTACTTCAAAAACATTTTCCTTTCTTAAAACTTCATATAATTTTGAACTAAAAGAAGTTGATTAAAAATAAACTTGAAAACATGTAAAGGAATCTTCATGGGAATAATGTTCAAAAAAATCTATTCATGCCATATAAGTTTAAAAAAACATTCTTCCCGTACTTTGGATGGAAAAGTCAAAAAGTACCTCGTACGAAAAACGACAATTGATTCATTTCCTATCTTTTACTAAAAACATACCGAAGGGTAAAATTGGATTTAAACAATTGTAGGTGGATAACATTACATATTGAGGAAACATGGAGGTGGATGATAAATATTCCCTAGTAAATTCTGAAGTATAAACAATCTCGGATAATAATGAAATTGTGAGATTTTCCTTTACCTTAGGTCCGATTTGCTTCGTAAGTGTCCCAACCTCATGTATAATGATTTAAATAATGTCATTGACTTATTCCAGAATCATAATTATTTTTATGATATCAAATATCATAATATTCTTAGCTTCTTATTAGTAATATTTCATTGCTACTTGTTATTCGGGTGTTTATTGCTTTATGTCCGTATGTATGTTTTGTCGAATAAATTCGTATTCCTTTTTTTAGGTTATAGACAAATCATTTCCCGAAAGTTATTAGTGTAATATATATCATATTTATTCATTCAATTCATTTATATAATCATTATTTAATGAAGATCATGTATAACGAGTCGCATCACATCGTGCAGACGGTATTCCGTACGTACGCATGAGCGATGATATCATTCCCATGATTGTGGAATTGTATTGGAGTGTATGTATAGAATCAATATCACTTTAAAATAATCATATATAGTTATTATTTACACCATTATACCCATCCATGTAAGGTGTTTGTGGAAAACCAGATTACACCATGGCGTGGAGACGGTATTCCGTAAGTACGCACGCGCGGTGATTTTGTTTTTTGTAGGATGGATAGATGGTGAAATAGGTTTGATTAATAATTATAATAAAAATATAAGTATATTATTGATACTCATTTTATTACATCATAATGAAACAACTAAAGAAGAAGAAGTGGAAGAAGATATAAAGTTGAAAGAATCGGTAACAGACATTACCTTTTCTTTGAAGCGCCTCATTCAGACCTCCTCTTAGGGCACTAAAATTGGTCTTTGAAGAAGACCAGGACCTCTAGGATATTTCTAGGGAAGTGGAGAAGAGAATTTGGGAGGGGTTGGCCGAGCATGAAGCCTAAATGTGGTGTGAGGAAGAGAGGGATGAGGTGCCTTTTTATAAGGGAGGAGAGGGGCACCTTTGGAAATATAAGAAATATTAGATTATATTAAATCCCAACCCCACATAAAAACTTCAAAAATGACTCATATCAAAATATTATATGAGATAGGGTTGTAATATCATCAACCAATAAAATTATACATGTTAGGAATTTATTTTAAACATTATCAACTTGATTTATCCTTATTTATCAATTTAATTTTATTTGTGGTAATAATATTCCAAATTTAAATTATTATAAATAATTACATATGTGTTGTGAATTATCCATTATTTGACACTTTATGACATTTTAGACCATATAAATTTTAATTTATAAATTTTAAATAATTTTTTTATTTTTAAACAATTTTATAATATGTTATTTGTATAAAATAACAATAGTGTCAATTTAACACTATTAATTTATTCGAATTTAAATAAAATATATACAGAAGATATGTTCGAACTAAAAGTTTTAGTAGATTAATAAAATGTCATATGTATCTATAAAATTAGTGGATCACATTAAATAGTTCATATAATATTTATTTTAATATTTTTAATACCATTTATTTGATATGTTAATTAATAAAATAATTTCAACATCACTATTGTGTCATAATTAATGATACATATTTAGTCTCTAAAAATTCTAAATAAACTAATATGATGTATATAATTGTATTATATTTCTTGAGACAATTCATTTTCAATGTTTCATTATGTTTATCACTAAATTAATATTATTATACTTATACTATTTAAGAAAGTTACATGTTGTCACTTTCTTTGGTTTTAATAATAATTAAATTATTTCCATGGAACAAATTCTATTAAATGAATCTAATCCGACCCTTAGATGATATGGGTCGACTTTTAGTCATCCAATAGAATTTCTACAGGTGTTAGGGTAATTTTATAATCTTATATTTACCCTTAATTACCTGATTTTCGTTTAACTAGGGTAAATAAAATTTACCGTAGTTACTATTCATAATGCCCAAAAATAAAAAGTAGCCTATTAACATACTTTGGACCCACTAATTCCAAATATGGACCCATTTTTCAAAATTCAAAACACATAAGTTGCAGTAATTAATTTAAAATTAATCTCTTTGTTATGAAAATGGGTTTCAGAAGTTAAAACATTGCCAAAGATTGAAATGTTTTTACCAATGAATTCAATGTGAAATTAATGCTAATGACATATATTATATTAAATGGTATAAATATATTATATTTATAATTTGAAAATGTTAAATATTATAATTTATACATATAAATTATCTCATTGAAAAAAGTTGTTTTTTATTAAAAATTAGCGTATTTTTTACTATTCATAAAAATATGAAAGTTATCAGAAATATATCAAAAATTTATACAAAGTAAATAATTATATCATGATTCAAAAGAATAATTTTATTTTGTAAAATTGAGCTTATAAACATGTCAAAAAATATATTTAATGTTGGTGCGCCATCAAAAGGTGGCAAAACTACATTTTTGGAAAAATACTTATTTTACCCGAAAAATTTATTTTATTCTCTTACCATGTTCTAGAAAATGTGTAAGGTGAATAATAATGTTATAAAATTCAAAATGTAGTAAATACTATTCATAATTTCTAGTCCATAATAATATATTATTGTTTAGTGAAACCCGGTATTGCGTATTACGCACGCTATCGAGGAAGGTCACGATTCCGTGTAATGCAAGACAAGTAAGTATTGTGTGCAGTGAAATATTTCTTTGCGTATAACATAATTCATAAACAATTTACTTCTCATAAAATATCAGGGTTTTACATATCTAGCACAACATCTATCACAACAACATGCAATCAGTAATGCACCCTAAATGGAATGACATGAATGCATGACATGCGATACCTATCATGTGCCTATATGATGCAAGTGACGGCATACCCTCATCTCATGTGGTTGAAATAGAAATTGAACATCAATAATACAAATGATAACATCAGAAAACAGGTAAATAAACCAATGGTAAAATCAAATCAACTATAACAATTTCAAAACCATAAATATTGTAATATACGTGGTAAATTGTCTTTTCCCTACACACGAGTTAGCTACTCCCGGACACATCTTATTAACAAGTACCCATTTCTTCCTATCATTGCATATAGGCCCCAAATAGGAAAAAAATAAGAAAAGAGACTCCTTTGATACCACTTTGTAGCATTCTGGTTCTGGGTTCCACCGAAAGGTACCCCACACCCAGTTGGTCTCATGGCCTCAAGCACATTTTTCTGGTGCCGCTTAAAGGTGCCCCACACCTGGTTTCTCACATGGCCTCAAGAGCATTTTGTTGAATGCCAGAGGCTACCAACTAGTAGCAAGGGCCTTGGTTGTGATAGTGGGGAAACTATTCCCTCATTGGCATAGTAAAATAGTGAAATCAAATGATAAATAGTAGCAGAAGGAGTAATACCATACAATAAACTAAATAGTGGAAGACTGATTGTATAAACAACTGTAGCATATATAAATAAATTATTCATGTCACATGTGTCTATTAAAGAATCCAAAAAATTCAAAATACTAGAAAAAAAATCCTAAAACAAAAGTGTAGAACACCATAAACTCCAATAGCATCGCAAGCCTCAGCTTGGTCTCATGCTTTCCAGCTCCAACAACAATCAAGTACCAGATGAAGAAGGGAACTTTCCTTAACTATACCTCCAACAATATAGTCTATTTGAGTCCAAAATCAAGACCCAAATAGGGTGTGAGAAGAATCCCAGTATGAAACCACCAAAAGATATGTTCCTAACTATTAGTGAATTTATATAGCAGGTAATATACATAAGTTAAGCAATAAACTACAAAGTACTCCAAAGTAAACAATCATACAGTTCTAAATTAAATTCATTTTCATTTATTAGATATTCAATACTTTGAAAAATGTTACCTTAAGATCTAGCCTAAGCTCTGTATCACCCTGTATAACAATAATAAACGGACATCTCACAATACCATCTATACAATAAAATAAGACCAAGTTCCAGTTTGTGCTTTGGCTTGGTAGGCTCGTTAGAATCAATCAATCATTCACAAGAAACCCTTTAAGAGTGTTCTCATAGTATAACCCTTATGGTTTAACATATCATCAATTAAAAAAAATAATAAGAAGGACCATCTTGGAAAGCTATTGCAGTCAAATCCCATTGGTCCCACATCGCACTATTTGATTACAAATGATCACCTGGGTAGCTCTAAAGGTCAATACCCCTTGGTCTGCATAACAACAATAATTATAATTACTGTAACACCCCGAGAATTTATGAAAAATATTATTTTTAATTTTATTGATGTCGTGTGTTGTACGCTACATCAAAAGGAGCTTACACTACACACATCCCTGACTTGCCTTGCATTACACACAATTGCGACCTTCCACGACAGCGTGTGTTGTACGCAATACCGAGTTTTATTAAACAGCGATATGTTCTATAAACTAGCCGTTATGAATAGTAATACCCACTTTTTAAAATTTTATAATTTTTATCTTTCGAAATGGACTTCATTTTTGGATTCAGAATATCGAAATTAGCCTATGGTGAATTTTTGGTATTTTTCTGAAAACTTTCAATTTTTGATGAATAGTGAAAACACTAGGTCACTATTTAAAAACTGGCTTTTTATTTAAATAATAATTTATTTTATTTAAATTTATTTTATGTCAAAATTGATAAAAAAAATACCTATATATGTTCAATATAATTCATTGGAGTCATTTTATAATAATTTTAGACATAAATATTTTATTGAACGTTTCACCGTCTTTTACCCACCTCCTAGGAGAACTTGGAAATTCACATGAAACATAATTTTACCGCATCTGTGAGTGGAATTTCGAATATACAAAAGACACGGTTAATATCTAGGGCTAAAATGTGGTTCAATGAGATGAAAATAATTTTTTGTGAATAGTAACTTTTACTTTTTTTTACCACGGTTAAAAGTAAATAGGGTAATTAACGGTAAAAATGATATTATTATTACCCTAATACATGTCCTAATTATATTGGATAAGCTTAATTCGACCAAAAACAACCTTAGGAATAAAATATGACCATTTAGGTCCACTTGGATTAGATTAGGTCATTTAAGATTATTTTATTTAAAAAATAGGTAAATAGTTAAAATCAATGTTTAATAACTAAAACATTTTTAATATAGGGTTATACATAAGATATATTATACTATAAATATTCATTAGAAATGCAAAAATATGTCCTACATAATGGTATTTTATTTATAATTTTTAGACATTAAATAATTTAATTTATTAATGACATAATGATGATGTAGTAATTATCTTATTAATGAAATATTGACATAATTAATGTTATAAATACCCAAATAAATGGAATTAGAGACTTTTTAATACATAAAATAATTTTATATGTTAATATTACTTGTTAGTATTGATTTAATTAGCATTTTTAGATATAATAATTCTGTTATTATTTTCACAAAAATCAATTACCAAATAGTGTCAAAATTGACATAAAATAGTTTTTAAAACAAATATTATATTATTAATTGGTATTTTATTCCTAAAAATCTAAGGTTCAGCCAAATGACTTAGATAAGGTTATGTATATTAATAATAAAGATCTTGGGGTTATTTTGGCTTGTTATAGTATGTTTATTAACCATATAGTGTAGGAAAACAAGAAGACACGGTAAAAGTAAAATTATTTAACTTAAAGTTTAATCTAAATGATAATGTTAAACTAGAAACCTAAACTTTTATAAATTCTATTGGATAAGACGATTTCGACCCATCCCCACCATATCTTCTAAATAAATCAATTTGGGGCAATTACAAACTGAATATGACTTTATAATAAAATAATATTTTTAGTTTTTCCTAAGGTGCCCCTCTCCTCCCTTATAAAAGGGAACCTCCTCCCTCTCTTCCTCACACCACTTTGAGCCTTCAATCTCAGAAAAACCCTGACAATTTCTCTTCTCCACTTCTCTAGAAACATCCTAGAGGTCTTGGTCTTCTTCAAAGACCATTTTTAGTGCCCTAATAGGTGGCCAAGAAGAGGCGCTTCAAAGAAGACGTAATGTCCGTTACCGATTCTTTCAACTTTATTTCTTCTTCCACTTCTTCTTATTTAGTTGTTTAATTATAAGGTAATAACATCAGTATCAATCATATACTGATATGTTATTATAAATATGAAACAACCCTATTTCACCATCTATCCATCCTACGGAAAATGAAATCACCGCGCGTGCATACGTACGGAATACCGTCTGCACGCCGTGGTGTAATCTATTTTCCACCACCAACTTACATGGATGGGTATAATGTTGTAAATAATTAAAATATATGATTATTGTAAAGTGATATTTTTTCTGAAATATTATACATACACTCCAACAGAATTCCACGATCATGGGAATGATATCATCGCTTATGCGTACGTACGAAATACTGTCTCCACGATGTGATGCGACTTGTTCTACATGATCTTCATTGCATAATGATTATAAAAATGAATTGAATGAATAAATATGATATATATTACACTGATAAAATTCTGGAAATGAGGTATCTATAACCTAAGAAGAAAAATTAGAATTTATTTGGCAAAACAAGCATAAGAACAAAAATTAATAAACACCCGAAAAACTAGTAGCAAAGAAATATTACTAATAAGAAGATAATAATATGACCATATATGATATCATAACAATAAGTATGATTCTATAATAAGTCAATGACATTATTTAAATCATTATACAGGAGGTTCAGACACTTATGAACCAAATCGGACCTAAAGTAAGGGATAATGTTGCAATCTCAATTGTTTTAAATCTGAGATTGCTTATACGTAAGTATTTACTAGGGTTATATTTATCATCCATGTCCAAGATTTATAAAAATGTTTTCATGTATGTTTAAATTCATATTTACAATTTTTTGACTTTCACTACATTTTATGTAAGGAATATTTTTTTTACCATACGAGGTACTTTTTGACTTTTCTGGAAAAAGTATGAGAAGAATGTTTTTTTAACTTATACGGAATGAACAGATTTTTAATGTTTCATAACGCCTTATTTTCATGAAAATTACTCTACAATATTTCATGACTATTTTCAACAAAATACGTTTCTTTTAAAATTGAATGGAATTTTTTCAAAACAAAATGATTTTCAAGATGAAATGATATTTTCCTCAAGAATTCATTTCAAGTGCTTTATCAGAACCATTTTTCCTCAAAGATGACATTATTTAATATGTGTATGTTTCAAGTATAATGTATCTATGATTTATATGGTTTCACTTTTCTTATAATGAAATGATATCTATTTTTTTAAATGGATTGTGTTATGATGGGATGACGTTTATGAAACCCATTTTATTCTTGGGTTATGATGAATGATTTATGTTTATGTTGGGGGACACTTAAGAATGATTTCATTATGAGATGAGTGAGACCTATATCTCCCTACAATGCATTGGGTAAAGAATTATATCTCATGAGATAGACATGTCTATAATGGTAAGTTAATCTAGTTCAGTAATACAGGACTGGAACGAGGAGTGAACTCGATCCAGAAAGGGACTTTGTCTACAAAGATGGTCTTGGAAGCAATGCTATGGCTACTATGGAAATCAAACTATGTGCTTAATGGTTTCCACAATTACATGTTTTATTCCAAATATATTATATCATGATTAATGTTTCTTTATGATCTATGACATATTAACTTCCATGTTTTATGTCATTGCTCAAGAATTTGATGTTTAAATATTATGTTCATGTTTTCAAGTTCAAATGTGTATGTTTTGTTTTATTTTTTCCATGTTTACCCTTACTGGTCATTTGAGCTCACCCATTATATGTTTTCTTTTCCCCAGGATTAAAATAAAGGTTTTAGGTAATAAAACAAAAAGGGGAAGATCATTATGATAGATGTTGAAGATCTTTCCCCACGATTAGATGATTATTTTCTGAGTTTCCAAAGACACTAAACTATTACGGCCCTTGTGTTTTTATTTTCATTATTTATTAATTATTATGTAAAAGTAATGTAATGTCCATGTACGTGAATCTTTGGGTCTCTACAGTTGGTATCAGAGTAAAGGTTTAGCCAACCATTGGAAACTAGGATGCGAGAACTTCAGTGAGAACCCAAGAGATATTTCTAAGGTATGTCTAAAGATTTTCCTAAGGTTAAGTATATGTATAGGTTATAGTCCTAGAATTATGGTAATGAAATTAGAATTAAACCTAAGATGTTAGATATTGAAGGTACTCCCCCTTTATTATGTTGTTTTCCCTAGCATGATTTTTTCCTCTCACAATATTCTTTTTGGGTTTTGGACGATGTCTGGAACCCAAAGGAACCATGTTAACAAATGTAATTGACAATGCAAGGATTTTCCTCCTGAGAAACCAAATGTGATGAGAGAAGGAGTGAAAATTCTTATTTCTATACATACACAAGCTATGAATCATTCTGGATTTCCAAATGATCAGTGAAGGGAACAATATTCTATTGAGTCCTTCATGAGACAACGTCCACCATCTTTCAATGAGTATTCTGATCCACTTGTTACTGAACAATGGATCAGTACCATTGAAAAGGTATTTTCCATACTTCACTGTTCAAAACATGAAAAAGTCATTTTAGCTGTTTACCATTTAGATGGTGAAGCAGACCGGTGGTGGACTCTAATTAAGAATACAAGGCCCCAAGATGAAAATGAATCCATGGAATGGGACAAGTTCAAGAACTTGTTTTTTAGTAAGTAATTCCCTCGTATTCTTAGAAAAAAGATGGAAAAAGAGGTTTCGTGAGCTTAAACAGAAGGATGATGAATCTGTTGGTATATATGATGTGAATTCTACAAGAATTGTAAGGTATGCATCTATCTTTATCATCCAACCTGAAAGTAAAGTTGATCGATTTATCAGTGGTTTAAAACCAAGTCTTCGATGGGAATTAGCTATAAGAGACTTCAGTAGCTATGAAGAAATTGTGTGTTGTGCTATCAAGGTAGAACTGGAAGTTGGTATAACATATCCATCTCATGGTTTTGACAAGAAACGAAAGATGGAGTTCAAGGAGAGATCTCAGAATAATGGTGAAAAGAAGATGAATGTTTCTTTATGCTCAAAGTGTGGAAAGAATCATGGTGGATATTGTCTTAAAGGGACTAGAAAATGTTTTAAGTGTGGAAAAGAAGGTCATCAAGCAGGTGAGTTTCGAAGTAATTGAAAAAGGGTTTCTACTGATGTGAATAAAGAAAATACTATAGAGAACGCACCACCAACACTTCAATGCTTCAAGTGCAAGAAAAGGGGTATTATCCTAATCAATGCCCTAATCCAAGGGTTAATGATGATCAACGTGAGCAACCTCTTAAGGCAATGGATAAAGGGAAGTCACATGTGGTCACTATTCTTGATGTTGAGTATGAAAATGATGTTGTGTAATGATTAAGTTTTTATGTAATGGGATTTCAAAATAGTATCATGGAATCTCATTTTATAGTATCATGGAATTTTGAAATATCTTTGTATTGGTCCATTGTGGTTTTCTATAAGAATATGGTACCGGTAACCATGAAAAGTGTTTCAAATATTGTGGAAAGTAGATGATATGTGCATAATGATGGGATAAGGAGAAAATAAGTTGTTTGATAGTATTCAGGATCTCATTATTGATATAAATACTAATTGATATCATGGTTTGAGTATATAAAATTTTGAGGATTCTGGTATGTGGAAATTGTTAACTTTTAACTGCATTCATGTTTCACTAAGGTTCAATGGGTATTAATTTTTCAAGAGAATACATGATTAAGGCCTTCAAATGTTTGGAATGTGACCAACAAGATATATCGTATGATATATAGGGGATAAATAATGGTATTCACATACTTATTATGTGACCTCTCAAGTAATCATTTTCTTTACACTATGAGATAGGATAGAAATATTTTCGATAAGCTAAAAGGCTATAATGGATTTAGTTGGACATCGGATAAATTGTTTACAGCTAGAATTTTGTTTTGATATTATTTATGGAATGTTATAATAATATAGTTTTAGAAAAAGGGAAACCTGCAGGATGGGTGACAACCCGTCGCGTTAGACAATGCTGTGGGAATCGAACCCACAACTGAAGTGCGACAGGCCTTTATCGCCTACCACTGGCCTACAGGAAGTCCCTGTTTAGTATAAACTAGTTTTATTATATTAAGAAGTATAATATCTCAAGTATAAGTCCATTTTAGGAACCATATATGATTAATCTCACTATAGATGGACTTATGTATTTTTGATAAATATTTCTAACCTTTTGATTGAGACAGATGGAATGACCCATCATTCTATCACATGATCTACTAACACTTAACGAATGACAAATTCAACTTCATTTCTTTAAGGGATTAATTGGAAATTGTCCAAAGAACGACCAACGATGAGACTATTCCAAAATCAAGAATGTATTTCCTCTAATTCCAATTTCGTCAACTTTAGGGAAATGATCTTGAAAAATAAAAATGTTGTCCTAGTGACCTTATATCCGATGAATCATATGGTACCTTAGATCATCAAAAATCTATGGCTTTGTGATTTTTTGGAATTTTCATATCCATGTTCTCTACCCTCTCCATCAGAACATGATGGTTACATTTCTCTTCCATATCCATATTTTCACATATGTTCTCCTATAGTGAATTCCAGTGTTTAGTTAATTTTGGTATCTGTTACGTTTCATTCTTTAGTTTTTAAATATTGGTTTTGGTATTCCTTTTAAAGATGTGGGTTTCTATTAAAGAAACTTTCGAGTAGTAAACCACTTATAACCCCGATGAATTTCGAGGGCGAAATTCATTTTAAGGGGGGTAGAATGTAACACCCCGAGATTTTATGAAAAATATTCATTTTAATTTTATTGATGTCGTGTGTTGTATGATACACCAAAAAGAGATTGCACTACACGCATCCCTGACTTGGCTTGCATTACACGCAATCGCGAGCTTCCACGATAGCGTGTGTTGTACGCAATACCGAGTTTAACTTAACAACGACATGTTCTATAAACTAGCTGTTATGAATAGTAATACCCACTTTATAAAATTTTATAAATTTTATCTTTTGAAATGGACTTCATTTTTTATTTAGAATATCAAAATTACCCTAGGGTGAATTTTTGGTATTTTTCTGAAAACATTCAATTTTTGATGAATAGTGAAAACACTGGGTTACTATTTAAAAACTGACTTTTTATTTATATAATTATTATTTTTATTTTAATTTATTTTAGTTAAAAATTGATACATAATACCTATATAATTTCAATATAATTTATTGGAGTCATTTTATAATAATTTTAGATATATAAATATTTTATTGAATGTTTCACCATCTTTTACCCACCTTCTAGGAGAATTTGGAAATTCACATAAAACTTAATTTTACCGCTTCTGTGAGTGGAATTTTGAAAATCTGAGAGAAATGGTTAATCTCAAGGACTAAAATGTGGTTCAATGAGATGAAAATAATTTTTGGTGAATAGTAACTTTTTACTTTTTTTTAACACGGTTAAAAGTAATTAGGGTAATTAAGGGTAAAAATGATATTATTATTACCCTAAAAATGTACTAATTCTATTGGATAAGATTAATTAGACCAAAAACAACATTTGGAAAAACAAATGACCATTTAGGTCAACATGGATTAGATTAGGACATTTAATATTATTTCATTTAAAGAATAGTTAAAATAGTTCAAATCAATGTTTAATAACTAAAACATATTTAATATAGGGTTATAAATAAGATAAATTTGACTATAAATATTCATTATAAAGATAATAATATTTTCTAAATAATTTTATTTTATTTATAATTTTTATATATTATATAAGTCAATTTATTTATGACACAATAATGATGGAGTAATTATCTTATTAATGAAATATTGACATAATTGATGTTATAAATACCCAAATAAATGAAATTTGAGAATTTTTTTGAATTAAACTAATTTTAAAGGTTAATATGACATGTTAGTATTAATTTTATTAACTTTTTTAGAACTAATAATTCTGTTATAATTTTCACAAAAATCATTTACCAAATAGTGTCAAAATTGACATAAAATAGTTTT
Source organism: Viscum album (assembly GCA_963277665.1). Lineage (NCBI taxonomy): Eukaryota > Viridiplantae > Streptophyta > Magnoliopsida > Santalales > Viscaceae > Viscum > Viscum album. The sequence continues at coordinate 747,338,719 of OY728132.1, read as the reverse complement.
TTAAACAAATATTATATTATTAATTGTTATTTTATTTCTAAAACTATAAGGATCGGCCAAATGACCTAGATAGAAATATATATATTAATAATAAACAACTTGGGGTTCGTTTGGCTTTTTATAGTATGTTTATTAACCTTATAGTGTAAGAAAACAAGAAGACTTGGTAAAAGTAAAATTATTTAACGTAAAGATAAATCTAAATGATAAGGTTAAAATAGAAATATAAACATGTTTAAATTCAATTGTATGAGAATATGTAGACCCATACCCACCTTATATTCGATATAAATCAATTTAGAGCTATTAAAAACCGAATATGACTTTATAATAAAATAATATTTTTAGTTTTTCCTAAGGTGCTCCTCTCCTCCCTTATAAAAGGGCACCTCCTCCCTCTCTTCCTCACACCACTTTGAGCCTTAAAGCTCATTCAAACATGGAAACGTTTTCTTCTCCACTTCCCTAGAAACATCCAAGAGGTCCTGGTCTTCTTCAATGACCATTTTTAGTGCCCTAAGAGGAGGATAAGAAGAGGCGCTTGAAAGAAGAGGTAATGTCCGTTACCAATTATTTAAACTTTATTTCTTCTTCTACTTCTTCTTATTTAGTTGTTTCAGTATTAGGTAATAACATCAGAATCACTCATATACTTATATGTTATTATAATTATGAAACAACCTCATTTGACCATATATCCATCATACAGAAAATGAAATCACCGCGCGTGCGTACGTACTGAATACCGTCTCCATGTCGTGGTGTAATCTATTTTCCACCCCCACCTTACTTGGATGGGTATAATAATGTAAATAATAACTATATATGATTATTTTAAATTGATATTTATTTTGAAATAGTACACATACACTCTAATATATTTCCACGATCATGGGAATGATATCATCGCTGGTGCGTTCATATGGAATACCGTCTCCACGATGTGATGAAACTCGTTCTACATGATCATCATTGCGTAATTATTATATAAATGAATGGAATGAATAAATATGATATATATTACACTAATACCATTCTGTAAATGCGGTATCTATAACCTAAAAAGAAGAATAATAATTTATTCGACAAAACACACATAAGAACAAAAAGTAATAAACACCCGAATAACAAGTAATAATGAAATGTTACTAATAAGAAGCTAATAATATGAACATATATGATATCATAAAAATAAGTATGATTCTTTAATAATTCAATGAAATTATATAAATCATTATACAGGAGGTTCGGAAACTTACGAAGCAAATCAGACCTAAGGTAAGGAATAATGTTTCAATCTCAATTGTTTTCTATCTGATATTGCATATACGTAAGTATTTACTGGGGTTATATTTATCATCCATGTCCTTGTTTTATAAAAATGTTATCATGTATGTTTAAAGTCCTTTTTACACATTTTTTAAATTTACTACATGGTATGTAAGGAATATTTTTTTTACAATACAAGGTGCTTTTTGACTTTTTTGGCAAAAGTATGAGAAGAATGTTTTTTTACCTTATACGAAATGAATGGATTTTTACGGTTTCAAAATGCCTTATTTTAATGAAGCTTACTATACAAGATTTCATGACTATTTTGAACCAAAATACTTTTCTTTTAAAATTGAATGGAATTTTTTGAAAATAAAATGATTTTCAAGAAGAAATTTTATTTTCATCAAGAATTCATTTCAAGTGCTTTATCAAACCCATTTTTCATCTAAGATGACATTATTTCATATGTGTATGTTTCAAGTATAATGTCTCTAGGATTTATATGGTTTCAATTTTCTTATGATGAAATGATATCCATTTTTTTATATGGATTGTGTTATGATGGGATGGTGTTTATGAAACCCATTTTATTCATGGGTTATGATGAATGATTTATGTTTATATTGTGGCACACTTAAGAATTATTTCATTATGAGATGAGTGGGACCTATATATCCCTCCAATGCATTGGGTAAAGATTTATATTTCATCAGATAGACATGGATGGAATGGTAAGTTAATCCGGTTCAGTAATACAGGACTGGAACGAGGAGTGATATCGATTCAGAAAGCGACTTTGTCCACAAAGATGGTCTTGGCAGCAATGCCATGGCTACTATGGAAATCATATCATGTGATTAATGGTTTCCAGAATTACACGTTTTATTCCCAATATATTTTATCACGAGTAATGTTTCTTTATGATCTATGACTTGTGAACTACCATTTTTATGTCATTTCTCAAAAAATATATGTTTAAACATTATGTTCATGTTTTGAAGTTCAAATTTGTATGTTTTGTTTTATTTTTTCCATGTTTACCCTTACTGAGCATTTGATCTCACCCTTCATATGTTTTCTTTTCCCCAGGATATAAAGAAAGGTTTTACGTAATAAAACAAAAATGGAAAGATATTTATGGGAGATGTTGAAGATCATTCACCACGATTAGAAGATTATTTTCTGAGTTCCCAAAGACACTAAACTATTACGATCCTTGTGTGTCTGTTTTTGTTATGTATTAAGTATTCCTCAAAAGTAATGTAATTTCCATGTACTTCAAGCTTTGGGTCCTTACAATTACCCTCAGAAATCTCTCATAGTCAATTCCCTATGGTCCAACAGACATTTAAATAATGACCCTCTGGGTTTCTCTCACTGTCTAACCCCTCTGGTCAATAACCCCATAGCAGCTCTCACAGTATATGCCTATGGCCAATGATAACTACAATTATACATAAAAGACCATACATCAGGAAGCTATCACAGTCAATTACACATGTCCATACTTTCACAATGTGAAACACATGCATCCCATATAAACAATAACTCCATACTAACAACACTAGGCATGAAAACATTGCAATTCTAACATTCTTCCCAGAACCAACAGCCATAAACAATAAAACATGGAAAACACTAACATAATAAAGTTATAAACATTATGCTTCAACAATTTCCCTCTATCAACAGACTAAATCATGATAGGTAATAAACACGGTCAACTTCCAAAACCTGTAATACCCTAAACAAGGGTATTTGGAACTTTATGCATATACAATCCAAATACAATTGAAGAAAGGCACAAACCAACTACCTTAACGTTGTACGATGAACATTCTATAACATCGGCACATGAATCATCTTATAATGATGTAGATCAATAAAAAGGTTAAAATAGTTCAACCTTGGATAACTCAATAGAGAAGAGAAATCAAGAAGAGTGGCTTTAGGGAAAGCGATAACTCACTGGTGGGAATCCAATGCACCCTGTAATTTCTCAATCAAAGCGTGGACAGTGAAATGTGAGGAGTTCAAAGTTCTTGGCCATCTTGTCACTCTCTTGTATGAAACACAGGAAGAATAAGATGCTTCTGGAGGTTAGACATGACTCCGGTCTGATTAACTTAATAAAAAAATGTACATTATGTGTTCATTTAATATACACGTCGTGTAAAAGCCTCAACCAGCCCCCACATTAGGTGGTCAGCCATGTCACCTACATGGCCATGTACTCAGCTGTTACATGGCCAGTACACAACTACAGACAGCAAACGTGTACATGTCATGTACTCAAAAGCACACAACGTGTACTTAGAAAAATTTATAATTCTTCATTTTTCCTAAAAAAACAACCCGCTATAATGATTTATACCTGAAATGGATATTCGGGTTCTTACATCAGGTATAACACCATTAAATCATCAAAAAAAACATCAAGTTTTTATTTAGCACTAGAATATCATTAATCTAAACAGTTCCACTATATTCAACAATACGAGAAAGATTAATTTCATTTCCTTATTTCAACAATTTCTTAGCTTCCTAAAATGTTATCAACAGTAAAAGTTCATTATTGTATATAAACTGAAACTATTTATGATGAAAAACTTCATTAGCTCTACAATCAATCTTAGAAAGAAAAATAGAAAGCTAATCTATACTCAGAATGACATCAAACTCAACTAAGAGAAAAACAAAAATGTTTTCATGTAATTTATTTCCATAAATAACAATTGAAAGATCATAAAATGTCTTTTTACTATAACATTTACCCCTGAAATTTTAACAATAAGTTCTGGTTTCATCTGTTGGGGTGATATTTCCAATTTACTAGAAAATTTCTCAAAAATAAAAGCATCTCTAGACCTCATATCCAAAAAGACTTTACAAAAATATGACCAAACAAATGAAGAACCTAATACCACATCATTGGATGGCTTGAAAACTCCTAACGTAGTCACAAAGGATCTCACTACATCATTTTGTTTGTATGATAGCTATTTTTAATCACTCGTATCATTCTTTGGGCAGACATTTTCATAATTACCCATCTCACACCATTTGAAGCAATTTATAGTTTTCATATCAGGATTTATCTTAAGATCACTTTCATTAAATTCATGGGACATATGTCTAAACATACCATATAAAAAAACATCCTTGTTTTGGTAAGGCATTCCCCAGGGTTCTTTTTACCACACTTTTCACAAACAAGAAACTGAACTTTCTTAACATCATATTTCTTTGATTTTTTCTTACCCATCACTTTCCAAATGGGCCTCATCTTCTCTTTTCTCTCAAAGTTCATATGATCATTTGTGAATTAATTTTGTACACTATCTTCACATCGTAGACGTTTCACATAACTTTTCAATTCTTTGGAGGCTAATTCCCTTCAATATATTAGTTTCAATCCTGAGTAAAAACAATTGTTTTTCTACCAAGAATCAGAATAAGATTTGGAGCATAACTTGATAGTTGGTTTAAGTTTTCTTAATACACAGTCACTGGATCTTCCATTTTTTTCCTCAATTCAAGGAATTTATTCTCCAGCCTATGTCGAACCACCATAGGAAAATATGTTTTTAAGGAAAACACTTTTAAATTTATCCCACTCTAGGGCTTCAATCTCCACTATATCCCTGATATTCTTGAACATTGACGACCACATATCAGCTTGAACCTCAGAATGATATATGGAAAGACTAAAATTCTGATTATCAGAATATCCCATAACATAAAATTTCAGTTCAAGGTATTTATTCCATCATTCAGAAGATAATAGGTTCAAATATCCATTGAAAGTAGGAGGGTGTTGCCTCATAAAATGGTCCAATATCTTCATGTTCTTTTGTGGTATCCTTGGTTATTCTCTTGCATAAAAGACAACACCATTTATTTCCTACATCATCTGATCCATTACTATCACAAACTAATTAGTTCCAATTCCCTCCATTCTCAGTTATAGATTCAGATAGATATAAGCCTCTTGGTTCCTTCCAACTTCAGCTCCCTTGTTTCTTCTATAGAAAACCATTCTGGATAGGAATATCTCAGATGAAATAAAATGGTAATATTTAAAATCTATAATTTCAACATAAACATAGGGTATAAATAATTTATTTTATTCTATTAACATCATACTAACTCCTAATGTAATCTAAATTGTGATCGGATTCCAACTATAAGGACCTAACCATAAACATTACATAATCCAGTTATTTCAACTAGATTTCACTTCTTTACAATCCCAAAGATATTTTCTATTTAGATTTTACAATGTAAGGAAAAAAACTCTTACACATCATCCCACAAGGAAACAATGTGGGTACCATTAAAACAATATTCATTTCTTCAAAAACATAAAATTTTAACATAAAACTACAACATGATATCTTTGATAAAACATCATAAAATTTAACTTGACTTCCTAAATTATCTTACACATACTTATGAATAGTGAATAACATTTGACAATATGGTATAAGCATAAAAATCTTAGTAAGGGATATACAAATAAGGAATGAAAAAATTAAACCACGAATATTTAAAAACATATGAAATCATTTCCACAAAGACATACTTCCCATCCATATATAATTACTTTGTAAAACATGAGATTTTCATAAAACATTAAAGAAATTACTAAGACCATAATGTTATAATGGGGAAATATTAATTATATTTTAACCCTTGTGGATACCTTATGATTTGTAACCCTCATGGATACGTTACAATGTAACCCTCATGGCTACGTTCTGGTCTAACCATCGCACTTACAATTTGATTAACCATATGTCAGACCTCCAACTTAAACATAACCAATGAATTGGAGGGAGATATATGACCCATCCTTCATTATAAATAGTTCTTAAGAAAAATAACATATTCATAAAATATAAATAATTTCATAAAATCATTTCTATTGAATTTTTTTAAATCGAATTTTAGAAGAGAATTTTAAAAGAAAAGTACCTTACAAATATCATATAATTGATGTGATAATTGATAGAATGAAAGGAATATGTGTATAAACTAAAAATACATATAACGAAACATAATATTAATTATACTGATTAACCAAATCATCTTAATACTATATAATTAATGGAAGAGAAGGTTAACCCAGATAATGGAAACTGGGTTTAGAATTCCCTTACCTCATGTTCGTCTTATATAAAACTTGTTTAAAACTCTTGTATATTGGTTAATATAGTGTTATTAATATTTTACATAATAATATTCATGTTTATAAAACTTATATGATCATTTTATATTATCATTAAACTTATTTAACCATATTATTTTTTTATTTACATTATTTTGGGTTCCTACTTCACCTAATTTCCATGGTCGGTACGTAAAGGATCTTCTTGTCGAATGGATGAAAAAAATCCCGAAGTGGAATTAAATGGTGTTAATATGTTTGAATAATATTAAAATATTCTATAAATCATTTATTTATATGCTAAGTGTATGATCCATTAGATAAATTATTAGTGATATATGTTTAGATCATTTTGGCGGTTCTTCGATAGTCACGAACTTGTTTCATCATACACCTTTAATGTCATCACTATAAGTTAATTAATGAACATAAGAGAGTTTATATAATATAATTTAAAAACATTTTTAACCACTAAAATGTATTTAGATGTAGATTTTAAGGATGTAAAGGAAATTTAAGACACATCATCCATGGTGTCGGTAAAGTGACACGGCATAGAAAATGTTTTTTAGAATAAGAGGAAGAGGATAGTAAGAATTATAATGATTTTTTCCAAAAAAAAATGATAAAAATAAAGAATATATATAATATTGGATCATTCATGCCTCTTAGAGAAGGTAAGGATAACAGTGTATAATAAAAGAAAAAAATTGAAAGGAAAACACAAGAAATTGAAAGAGGATATTTACCTCTCGATCTATTCTTCTTGAGATCCCCATTAAGGAATTTTGTTTTGGTCTTTTTGTGAGACCAGGAGATATTAGATGTAGGGAAGAGACTTGGTAAATGGAATGGGTATAATTTAGACAATTCCCAATGATTTAGAGGTGTGGGAGGAAGGGGGGGGGGGGTTGGACAAGGGTGGTATTTTTTATGAAAGTGAGGGAGTTTTTAATTAATTTAGAAGGACACTCATAAGTGGTATTTGAAAAAAATGTGCTGAAAAATGGTTTTTACAATGGTATTTACCACTTAGGACACCTCATATCATATTTTAATCTTAAATAGTTGACCCAAATTATTACATCATTATGATGTCATTAAACACATCGAAAACCTAGAAATGTATTTTTTCTATTCACAAAAAATTCAACAATATCATAAAAATCTCAAATGAACACCCAAAACATTTTTTGACATGTATAATTCAAAAAGGAACTAATTTTTTTTCTAATAATTTTTCAAATATGAAAATTTTCATTTTAAAAAATATAATATAATATTATTTTTTTAAAAACTATAACTCATTTTATATCACCATGTAAAATCAATTAAGATCCCATTATCTTATAAACATAATAAAGTAAATAAAATAATATTATTTACTATTCATAAGGATCATATTACTATTCTCAAGGGTAAGTTACTATTCACCCAAAAAACCATTTGGTTCCATAATAATTCAAATAACTTACTGATCACAACCAAAGATTGTTGTTTTTTCAAATTCAACTCATAGAAGCGAAAAAAACTATGTTTAAAATCTTTTTTATAACTATCTCCTTAAAAAAAGTTTCATTATGTAGAGATTCAACGTTTCAGTCATTTCAATTTATTTTTAATACCTTGGGATGTTATAATAAATATCAATAAAAAATGTCAAAAATTTAATTTTTTTATAAATGATTAGCTTTAAAAAAAATTAAATAGTAATTACAGCCCAAAACACTAAATTAATTCCACCTGAGAATCATCAATTCCCATATCCTTTTTTACCCACAATCACACGTTTTTCATTTTAATGTGTCTTAAATTATAATCTAGATATCTATTTATATTTTTCTAGATTATAAATCTTATTTTTAGGATCTATATTCTAGTATGAAGACATATATTTTGTTTAGTGATGATTCACCATCATGAAAAAAGTATAACAATATATTTTTAAATTTTTTAATGGTTATTAATGTACTATACTGATTTTTTAAAATTTTATAATTCATTGTTAAATTTATTTTATTAGAGTTTCATTATATATAAATATCATGTTATTAATTTCCTTATGTTTTTTAGTTAGTTAATAATTTTATTATAATAAAATATTTTTAAATAATTATAAAAAATATTATTTAATAAATTACTAATTGTTAAGAAACTGCTAATTATGGATGCACTTTTCAATGGGGGTAGGCTACCCACCCCCACCAAAACTCTTTTCACTACATATAAAATGTAGTGCAACCCTCCTCCTAATGTTACTATAAACCAATGATAGAGATAATTTTTTGTGATCATTAATAAAATTTGTTTTCATTTTCTGTTCATCTTTCTATGCTATTCTATTTTTTCACATTTAATTTTTTTTTTCTCAACATGTTATCAACACAAATTCTCAAAAAGAGAAAGTTTTGTTTTTTTATTTCTACCACCTAGATGGATGGTTATGATAAATTATTCCTTTATCTTAATTTTACCGCTAAATTGGGTGGTTTATATTGTTTATTTTAATAACCTCTATAAAATTCAATTTACTTCTTATTTGGATGGTTTAATTTTTTTCATATGACTAATTGGATAGTATAATTTAATAAATCAATACATTAATGATTATTTTAAAAGAGTAATAAAATATATTGATGTATTTATTTTCAAGTCCCATGTAAAATATTTATTAAGTAATTAGGGTGTAATATATATATATATATATATATATAATATTAAATGATAATATTAACCTGATTTTAATTTTTTCTAGCTATCATCATGTCAAAACACTCAAATCTTGAATTCACAACTCTTGACATTACCTAAAGAAGTAACATTCCATAGATGATGGATGTAGAAATGTATCTCGAATAAATGGTTTCCATAGAAGAAATTTGATAAAATAATTTAAAAATGATCCAAAATAAATAAAAGGTGATGATTTCCCTTAGACGACATCTCGATGAGGGTTTGAAATATGAATACCTTACCGAAAAAGATCCATGAAAGCTTTGGAAGAGGTTTAAAGAAAGATACTATCATCAAAAAATAGGTCATTCTTACAGAAACCCATGATGAATGGAATGGTTTATGCTTCAAAGACATTAAAAGGGTCAGTGATTAGAATTTTTCCATTTCCTGAATTATATCACAAATCAAGTATAGTGGTATTAAGATTACTGATGCTAATATTCTGGAAAATACATATACAAAAATTTATGCATATCACATTACCCTATAACAAAAATAATGATTGTGAGGTTATTTAAAATATTTGGATCTCATATCATCATTACATTTAGCAGATACGAACAATGAAATTTATATTAAAAAATAGTAGTCTATTCCTACAATTTTAGAGGTATCATTTCTTGAATAAAATGCTATATTTCCTGAAAATAATCATAAAGGAAGATAGGGACATGATTCTCAGAATGGAGGTGGTTTTGGAGGTAAACGTAGTCGCGCATGTGGTCGTAACCATGGGATTTCCAGAATTAAATATAATAATCAATGAAATATCAGATCAAACACTCAGAGGAATACTAAATATTCATGCTAATGGTGTTGTTCTAAGGGACATTGGTCTCAATTTTTCTGAACCACAGAGCATCTTCGTAAGTTCTATAAAAAATCACTTGAAGCATAGAATAATGAATAACACTTTGGAGTGACATCCAATAAAGATAAATAAAAAGAGGTGAATTTTTCTAAGAATCACGAGCCATCAAATAATGATTTCACATACCTTGAAGCATGTGAATATACTTGTGTATTTTATGAGATGATAATTGAAAATAATTTAGAATTTTTTTTAGGTATGATATATGATATTTCATTTTTTTGTATGTTTTATATTTTAGATGTTGTATTAATTGAATTTCACAAGTTGTTTCTTATAATGTTATACTCTTTACATTCAATCATTGTAATGGATTTCTTAAAGGAGACAAATATTTTCATTCCGGATAGTGGAACAACAGACAAAATTCTTGAGGATAAAAAATATTTTTCTGATCTTAAATAAACAATACCAATTGTGAATACTATATCAAGTACTGCATATCTAAAAGAAGGGACTAGTAAAGAGAGTTTTTCTTTACCCAATGTGACACATTTTTTTATAAAATATTCATTGTTTTCCCTAAATTAAAAATTAACTTTTAATTTTTCAATGAAATATACAAGCATGGGTATGATAGTCAAACTCTATCTAAGAAAAATGAAAAATTACATGTTCATTACAATTAATAAATTTAGTAGAAGTAATGTACTAGAAAATCTACCAAATCTATCATCTTGATTGCATTATAAATATATATAAGTGCAATAGAAACACTTATGGTAGTAAAAAATGGACAAAAAAATAATTATTTTGTGGAATGTCTAATTATACCATCCTTGTTCAGAAATTATGTGAAAAATAATGAAATGTTCTCAAGGAAATTCAATAAAAGTCTAATAGATCTCTCCCCAAAGAGAAATTCCATATGAGACTTGTTCCCTTAGAAAGCTGACTGTGAGATCATCTCCAACAAAAATTAAGGCCAAAATGACAACCTCTCTTGAACAAATTCAAGGGGGTATATTTGGGGGAATTCATCTATTGTGATGGCCATTTAAATATTTTATGGTATTTATTGATGCATATAGTAGATAGTCAAATGTATGTTTTCTCTGAACTTGTAATATTGCATTTTCACATTTTCTTGGCCAAATAATTAATTTCAGAGAACAATTCCAAGATAATTTCATCTATAAATTAAGGCTTAATAATTTTATAGAGTTGACCTCTCTGGATTTCCATGATTATTGTATGGTAGTGGGGATTACCATGGAGCACTCAGTCGCCCATGGGAATACAAAACATGGTTTAGCTGAATCACTGATAAAACAACTCTAACTTATTACAAGACCATTAATAATGAGAACAATGTTTCCGAGATCTATATGGGGTCATAAAATATTGCATACTTTAGGATTTATTTTCATCAGGCCAATTTCCTATCATTAACACTCTCCAATCAAATTATATTTTCTCTATGATCCTGACATCTCCCACTTAAGAATATTTGGTTTTGCAGTATATGTACTAATTGCACCCCCACAATGTACAAAGAAGGGACCTCAAAAATGGCATTGAATATATATAAGATATTAATACTCATCCATTATCATATATCTTGAATCAAAAGTTAGTGAGGTATTTATAGAACGTATTTCTGATTGTCACTTCAATGAATAAGTATTCCCCTAATAAAGGGTAGAAAAGAAATAAATGGAGGATACTTCATGGGATGTGAAAACATTAACTTTTCTTGATCCTCCCACCTAGTAGTGTGTGATAGAAGTGAAAAAATATTTTTAATTTTCATGATCAAGAAAATCATTTACTAGATGCATTTACTAATTCAAAGACCGTGATTAAATCACATATACTCGCTATAAATACACCATCTAGAATTGATGTCCCAAAGACAAAATTACATAATGATGGTATAGAAATATAAAAAACATGCATGAAGAATGAAAGTTCAATTGTATCTAAGGATATAAATCCTCAGTAATGAAAAGGGATGGAATAATTGAAAACCCCATTATAGAGTCATGTGTTCTAGAAGAAACACATAATTTGAGTGTTCATAAAGAAACACTTGATGAGAATCTCAAAGAGAATTCACAGGATATAGAAACCCCTAAATGTTTCAAAAATAATGAAATATATCTTAATTATATCGCTATAGATAATATATTGAATTAGATTTATCTAGAAAATATTGAGGAGATATTTTCATATTCTATGTCACATGATATAGAAAATCAAGTCCCTAAACCATGGTCTGTTATGGAATGTCAAAAATGACTCTATTTGAATTAATGGAAAGATGCAATTCATGTTGAATTAAATTCACTAAATAGGGGAAGAGTTTTAGACATATCATGCCCACATGAGAATATTTTAAGCCAACTGGATATAAATGTGTTTTTGTCTGTAAGAGTAATGAGAAAAATGAGATTTTAAGATAAAAAGTTTGTCTTTTCACACAAGGTTTTTCCTAGGGACCTGGAATTGATTATGAAGAGACATATTATCCTATTATAGATGATAATACACTCTAATATCTACTCATCCTTGCAATATATGAGAAGGATAATATGCATCTTATGAATGTTGTTACAGCTTATTTATATTGGTTTCTTGATAATAGTATATATATATATATATATGAAAATCCCTGAAGGATTTAAAAAACCTTAAGTATTGAAATAAAAACCCAAAGGCTTATATTAAATTAAAGTGAAAAAATCCCTGTACAAATTTAAACATTCTAAGTATATGTGGTATAATAATTTAAGTGAATATTTTTCAAATAAAGTGTATGCAAAGAACCCCATATTCTCATGTGGTTTTATTAAGAAAAAAACATCTAGATATGCAATCATATCCATTTATGTAGATGATTTAAACATCATTAGAACTATAGAAGTGATCAATGATTTCATGAGAAACTCAAATGATTAATTTGAAATGAAAGACATTAGAGAAACCACGTATTTTATTGGATTACAAATTAAGCATATGCCAAGCGGTATATTTTCACATCAGTCAAATTACACTTAAAAGGTCTTAAAATGATTTTATATGGACAAAAAGAATCCTTTTATTTATCCAACGGTTGTTCAGTATTAAAATGCCGAGAGTGATAAATTTCAATCCATTGAAGAAAATGAGGAGTTTTTTGGTCATGAAGTACCATACCTCAATGACAAAGAGAATCCTTTTATTTATCTTTTTTGCATTATTGATTTTGGTTTATTCTATTCTAACAAATTAAAAAGGAAGATATATGGTTTTACATATGAAGGATATTTATATAATTTTTGTAATGTGTGATCACAAACATGTTATGCATTCCCAGTAAGAGGTACTAAAATATCCTGGAGATTACAAAAGCATACCCTCATCACAAAATATTCAAATCACATAGAAGTGATAGCATTACATGAAGCTAGTTCAGAATGTGTTTGGTTAAAAACTATGAATCAACACATTCGAGTGGCAAGTGGATTGTTAATGGATAGTAGCCCAATAAATTAATTTAAAGATATTACTGTGTGCATCACATAATTTATGGAAGGATTAATCAATAATGATAAGACAAAACACATACTATGAAATTTTGTCCCCTTATACAAGAGTTAATGATGAATAGAGATATCAACATGAAACATATCTGATCCAGCAACAATGTTGCAGATTTCATTACATAGGCACTACCAACTATTAAATTTAAAATGATTGTAAAAAATATAGGGTTGCATAGATTGAATTTTTTTTAATGTAATGTAACATTTAGCGGGAGTCTACGTGACTGTAATCTTTTTTTTCTAGTTTTTATCCCATTGGGTTTTTTTCGAGAAAATGGTTTTTAATGAGAAGTATCAAAACATGTATGGCATTGGTAGTGATATGAATTATAAGGGGGTGTTAGGTAGCCATTGATTGTGGCTGCACATTTTAATGGGTTTGGGCTACCCACCCCCACCAATCCTCTTTGCACCACTTATAAAAGGAAATGAAACCCTCCCCAATTATGTTACTCAAAATTATTGACAGAGGGGATGTAATACGATCATTAATAAAATTTATTTTATTTTTTGTTCATATTTTTCCACTCCTATAGTTTTTTTCACTTAATTTTTTTTTACCAACACTAAAAAATATATTTGTTAAAAAATTTAATTCAGTGAAATAAATTTATGTAAAAATAAATGAAAATTAATAAAATTACAAATAATTTATCATCAATAAAAATTTAGTGAAATTTATTTTTTAATTTTTATTAGAAATCAAAATAAATAATTAAAATCATATAGTAATAAATTTTTATAAATTTGTCAAACAAATTAGTTTTACTACTAATAGGTTGTGTGGGTAATATTTTTTTTAGAATAAATGGTGTGTGGAATGATTGATGCTAAATGATAAAGTTGTTGTGTGGCTTGACATTATCCAAATATGTTGTAATACTGGATACATTTATTCATTTCTAATATTGAATATACATAGAATATTTGATGTTTTAGTGCACATTGAAGTAAATAGATTCACTATACAAATTATTAAATGATACACCTTGATATCTATAAGGAACCAACCATAAACATTACATAATACAGTAAATCTATTTAAAATTCATAATATTACATTCACAATGTTTTTTTCATATTAGATTTTTAGAGATTTAGTTTATAAATCATACATTATAACCAATAATAATAGAATATGGTTACTAATAAAATAGTATCCATTTATTCCATGATACAATTTTGTTAATAAAACATTAAATGTTTTCATCAAAAATCATCACAACATTCATCTTAGATTTTTCTTTTATTTTACCCACCCTTAAACCCTATAAAAACATTTGAAAACATTTGTCGATTTGAAAAAAAAATGGAAGTAAAAGCAAAAAAAATACTTAGGACATGAATAATTATTAATATATGAATTCATTTTCACAAATACATACTTATCACCCATAAAGAATCATATAATTAATTTGTGTAAATAAGTGAATTCCATAAAACATATACAACATAAATAAACCATTTATTAAAATTTGGGAATTAAGTAATAAATATTGTAACATTAAAGGATACCATGTGATTTATAACCCTCATGGAAACCTTACAATGTAACCACCAAGGAATGCTTATAATATGAACCTCATGGAAACCTTATAGTGTAACCATCGCAATCACACTTGAAAAACCCATTAAATCCAACAGCCAACATAATCATACCCAATGCATTGGAGGGAGATAGAGGTCCCACCCTTAATTAAAAAAAATTCCCTAGAACCATAACATAATCATAAAACTAGAATATTATAAAAAATTACTTTTTATTTTAGCAAAAACTACAAATTTAAAAGTGTATTTTAAAGAAAATTCCTTTACATTTGGTATTTCTTTCTTGAAATATGTTCAAACTTCCAGTATAATTGTTTAAAGTGAAATAATAATATTTTATAAAATAATATTATTATTTTTAATTCTAGTTAATATATAAATAAAAAAATATTTCCACTTATTTACTAATAATAATTTGCCTTTTTTTATTGTTTTGTGTTTATTTATTTCATTGTTTCCATGGTTGGTTCATTATGGATTTTTTATAGAATGAAATAAAAACTCCTGAAGTGAAAATAATTTTTATTACTAGGTTTCCAATATTTTTAATAATACCATTTATCAATTACTTCTCATATGAGGATGAATCAGTTGATCAAACAATAATGAAAATGACTTAGTTTAGTGGGGGGGGGTTACGACCGTCACGAACTTATATCATTTTATTTAGTATCATGTTAATATATTAGATCCAAAACATTATAAAAAATATAATATGTATAATAAAATATTATTTAACCATAATAATGGTTTTATGACTAGTATTTATGGTGGTAAAGTAAAATAAATAAACATTATCCACGATGGCGGTAAATCGACACATTAGTGATGATGTTTTTATTTTTATAATGAAAGGAGAAGACGAGTGGTTTAATGATGAATTTTAAATTTATATAATAAAATAGAAATATAAATTTGATAATTAATATATCATGTCACTTGTATGAGGAAATATGAGGAGATAATATGAAAATAAATGAAATTGAATATGGCTTAAAAGAAAATAAAATAGGATTTTACCTCTTTAACCCATCTCCTTCATAACCTCTTTAAGGCACTTAGTATTGGCCTTTTGTTGAGACCACCAGTTCATGGACTTAATGAAGAGTCTTTGGAATGTAATTGGGAAGAAATTAAACTAAATACAAGGCTTTGGACATGTGATGAGATATGGTGGTGAGGGGAGGTATTTATATTGGAGGAGAGGGGGGATTTTTATTATTACATTCATTAGATTATTAGTTTGGCTCAAGACATTGAATAGTTTTCATGACATGAAAAAATAAAATAAAGAATGATGTATTGTTAAGGATTATTGGCTTACATTAGAAATAAAGAATCCATAAATTAATAATTCCTTTATTTTTGAAATACTGTAAATTACTGTATTTCACTATTCATTGAAAATTAAACTATTTAAGAAAAATAAAAAAATAAACCCCAACCATTTTATGATTTTTAAAACTAAAAAATGGACTACATTTTTTTACAATAATTTTGTAAATATGATAAATTAATTTTTTAATTAAAATCTTCATTTATTCCAATGGTACAAAATTTAAAATTATAACTGATTTTATAACCCTTTGAAAAATTAATTAATGTCTTAGAAAATTATATTATAATAATTTTTTAACTAAATATGAATTTATTAATCTATTTAATGATTATATATATTTTCTTTTAAATAATTATATTAATTATATAATTTTGAATAAAAATTAATGTGTCAAATAAATACAAACATTTAGTTTATCATTTTTAAAATATTTATTTACTTATTCCATTACATAAATATATAATATTTTAAATTTTAGGACAAAAAAATTTTATTTATACATTCATAGGTGAGGATACTATTTTATTTGTATAGATTCATTAATTTATGTAAATAACACTCAGTTAATTATACAATTGTAATGAATTTAATAATTAAATTCCAAAATGAAAATTTAGTACCTTTTTGATAAAGTATTCTGACAACGTCTTTTTATTTGTTGACAACTAACATATTTTTCAAAATAATGTATTTTTTATCCAAGAATATTGATGTTTTGGAGATAGAAAGAATTTAGTTGTTAAGACAGATTTTTCTAAATGAAGAAGCCTTTTTGTTGCCGAAGTGTTTTGAAAGCAGATCTTGATGAAGATTAAGAAGTTATAAGTCAGAATGTTTTTAAAGATTTCTAAATGAAATCAGACGATTATTTTCTGATCAATATGTTATCCTAAATCGTGAAAACTATCATGATAAATGAATTTGAATAAATGGTGGAGAGGTTTGTAGAAATCAGAATCATTAAAAATATTTTAAGTAAATTGGAAGATGTTTTCCGAGTAAATCAGAATTTTTTTTGACAAAATTAGAACAAGTTTCTGAGAAAATATGATCCATGATCTTGAGGAAATTAGAACCAGTTTTCTATGAAAATTATAAACAAGATTCTGAGAAAATCATACCTAGTTTTCATAGAAAATTAGATCCTAGAATTTGAAATAAAACAGAACTAGTTTTCTGAGAAAATCAAAACCAAGATTTTACGAAAATCAGATCCATTTTTTTGAACAATTTGGAACTATTTTTCTGAGAACATTTGAAGCAAGATTCTGAGAAAATAGAAACAAATATTCAGATCAAATCAAAACAATTTTTTATGAAAATTAGAACCATGATTCTGATCAAATAGAAACTCATATTTTGAGAAAATCGGTACCAAGATTTTGAGAAAATTAAAATCATTTTTCTATGTAAAATGGAATCAATATTATCAGAAAATGTAAACCAAGATTCTAAGAAAATCAAAACCATTTTATAGAGAAAATTAGTACTAGTTTTCTGATAAAATCGGAACCAATTTTTTATGAAAATTTGAACCATGATTCAGAGAAAATCAGAACCTATTTTCTAAAATAATTAGAACTAAGATCTTGAGAAAATAGAAACCAAAATATAGTATTATGATACATAGAAAATCAAAACAAATATCCAACTTTCTCATACTAATAAAATTAGACCCATGATCTATCATTATCGTACAGAGAAAGATCTGAATATTTGAACACGTAAAACATGAATTTAAATTTTTCATAAGTCATGGAGAAATATTAGGATGTTTTATGATGTTAGTTATTGAATATTAAATGAAAAATATTTTTGGAGATGTTGGGATTTGAGGTAGCAGGAGAGTTTTCATGTTTCCCACCTTTATTTTTCAATTTTCCCATAAATACATGCTCGGATCATTTGTTCATTTGTAAATTCAAAATCATGCACAAAAGGTAGAGAATTGGATAATTCGAAATGAAAAGTACCGACCACATTGAAGAAAAGATTTGTATTGAGTTTTTTAAAATAAAAAATTCAAAACCTTTATTACTGTACTGAGAAACATGGAGTCAACCAAATTGGATAGAAGATTCAAATAGAGAATTTGAGGAGAATATTCAAAAAAATTATTATTATTATTTTGGTCTCAATTTATTTATAATAAATCATTGTAAACTGATAGGATTTAGTATAATATTTTATATCTGGATATAGAAGGTTTCAAATGGTATTTGGAATATGTTGTATTCAATTCATTATAATTGTGGATTTTTATTGACCCATGAGAGTGTCTTTGAAAAGGATCTTGTAAATATTGTGTGATTTTATTTATTTTTTACATTTTAATGTATAAGTATTTACTATCTTTTTATAAGTATATTAATCTTAACAGGTTATAGGGGTTAAGTTTCTAGATGTTTTGAAACTTATAAAAAGTAAACAACTAATGACCCCCCTATCAACTGATATTCAATCCTTAGAAAATCAATTGGTATAAGGGGGAGGTTAACTTGTTAAATACTTATCATTGATAATATCTATTCTATCAATAGTAGAGTAATTCATACATTTTATGGAAAAATTATTATGTATAAAAAAATAGGATGATTTCCTATCTCCAATCCCTTGGCCCAGAATTTTTTGATGCTGCTACTATTGGTTTTCCCCATATTGAGAAATATTCTCCTACAAAGTTTTCTTATAAGAGAAATATAGAATGTAAAGGCTAGAACATAATTTCTTATGTACTTTTTAAAAAATGTTTTTCAAATGGTGAAGAGGCACAAAACATTAAAAAGTATGTGGCACAAGATGGAATGTGTTTTCGAAGGGAATACTAATGTAAACAATGCAATGCTACAAATTTGGAATTGTAAGTATGAAGACCTCAAAATGAGGGATGAAAAAACAAATGGCAGATACTTCAAATAAGTAAATAAAATTATTTCAAACATAATAGGACTCAGAGATGACCTGGAATATTATATAATTGTCAATAATATTATGAGAAATTTTCTATATAAGTTTGATTATAAAATTTTTCTCTAGAAGATAATAATGATTTATCTCATGATAAATTGCATAAATTTCTTCTTCCTTAAGAAATGAGGAAAGCCCCACTTTTTAAAAGGAATATTAAAGATAAAATGTTTTTTGAAGCTCTGAGAATGATGAAAATCCGAGATATTTATGAAGAAGATCCTTGTGAGTCTGATGATAAAATGGATGATGATCTGAAAGAAAAAAATCATGTCTTTTATAAAAAAGAAATATTGATTATGAATAGAAAATAATGGTGGTGAAATTTTTATCAAATGTTTTCAGTTTAGTGGAATCATAGACTTTTCTTTGAACATCCCAAAATATTTTTTTGGAAAATATTGATATGATTCTATAGAAAAACCATGATGGAAGAAGTCAAACCAAAAATTATAGTAAATAAAAGTATTCCAATAGATACAAGAAGAAGTTTATTGGAAAAAATAAGTATGTTGAGTAAGAAAGATTAATCAGACTCAACTGAAAACAATTCATTATAATATGAATGTTAAGAATAATTCAGAACATTCATTTAAAATGTTGAGAAAAAATATTCCATACAGAGTGAATAAGTTGGTCAAGAATATTATAGTGAGTTTATACATATAAGCAAACTAGTTTCATGTCTTGAGAAAAAAACTCTAAATAATGAAATTTGAGTAATGGAGGAAGATCCATAATAAGTTTCTTATGAAAGAAAATATATCCTCAATGAGGATGAATACATTTATGACATTTTAAGTTATAAAATTTTATTAGATGAACAAGGAAATATCACTGAATGTATTAGCAAGAATACAAAATCTAAGGAAGTATATTTTAGAAAAATGCAATTACAACATCTTAGGATTGAATATACCTTGAGGAAGATTAATTAAAACTTCAAAAAATCTTCCTATGTAAAATTTGAGACTTCTAAAGTTGCTGAGAAGGTTCAATACGAGAATCAAGTGAAATATTCTATTATTAAAAATAATATTTCATATGATCATTTTGATATTTTAGCTTCCAATAAAGTAATTAGAAAATTTTGGGTAGATATGGTAAGTGATAAACCTTTCAATTATTCAAAAGTAGAAATCTCACTCAAAAGAAAATATGGTCCATATCTTGATTATGTTAGAGGTGAAAGAAGTTAAAAACCTGAAAACAAATGTTTCTTTAGATAAAGATGTTTTTTGAATATAAAATCCTAATTTTATGGATATTACTAGTGTTGTGGAATCTATGGGCATGGATCTTTTAATTTTTGGCACAAATTATCTTTACCCGAAAGAAGTTTTGAGAAAAATATAAGAAATGGTGAAATAATAATGAATAAAAATTCCAAATTACAGGAAGTTGTAAAATGAGAATTCTCAAGATATTAGAATCATTATAACAAGAAATAAATTTGAATTTCACGAACAAGTTTTTGGAAGATTTGATCAGTCTGGTCATCATGCTTAAAGATGTATGAAACTCCTTAATGAATAATTTTTTAATGATAGAAATGAATTTTTTTGAAAGGAATATGGTTGAGGAAAGAGCTTTTAATATTGAGACATCTTTGAATGTAATTAGCAGGAATAGTACAATAATACTTGATACTGGTTTTTCTTTACATATGATAGGTGCTATAAGAATATTAAAACATGCTTAATTTCATGATGTATGAGAAATTAATTTTGGCAATGATTTTTCTTTAAAAATCAGAGGAATCATAATGGCAATGATTGAAGTAGTGAAATTGAATTCCAAGGAGATTTTACTTGTTAATGGACAAAAACATAACTTACATAATGTAAGTCAAATTTGTGATGATGGAAAAGAAGTAATTTTTAGGATGTATTATTATATCATCAAAAGTTTGAAATACGGAAAACTCATTATAAAAGGAGAAATAAATAGTGGGAATATCATTAAAATATGTTAATTCAATAACTCCTGTTACTTGAGTGCTAAAGATAAAAATATTTTGTCGCACCAAATACTTGGACACATTGGGTATAAAAACATGAATAAACATTATAAAGTTGATGTTGTCTAGAATATTCTAGAATTTAAAACAATAGATGAAGATGTTTGTATTATTTTCCAGAAAGGAAAGATGACTAACAAAATTTATAAAAGAGTTGAGATTCAATATACCAGACTACATGAGCATATTAATTCATATTTATGTGGACTGATGCGAATGAAATCGAAAATAAGGGACATATACTTTAACAATTTCATTAATTATTTAACATGGATGAAGAAAATCATGTTCATTAAGAACATATCAGAGGCTATTGAAATGTTCAAATTCTTCAGAAAATATGTTGCGAATGAATTGGGTTTTTCCATCATGAATTTGAGAAAAAATAATGGTATTGAATTTATATACAATTATTTCAATGCTTATCTGATAAAAAATGGTATCAAACCTCAATATAGTTCTCCCTACACTCCAAATAAAAATGGATTAGCAGAAAGAAGGAATAAAATCTTGGTGGAAATGGGAAGAAGTATTTTAAAAGAATACAATATTTCAAAATTATTTTGAAGAGAATCTATTTATAATTATTTACATGTTCAATATAGATTATTGTTAAGATCAGAAACCAACATATCTTCTTATGAAATGTGGTATAAAAACCTTCATTGATATACTTCATAGTTTTTGGAATTACATATTTACACTTAGTCATAAATATTGATTTAGGAATGTTTGATTAGAAAGCTAAGAAGAAACATTCATGGGTTATTCCCCAAATGGGAGAAGTTACAAATTATAATTTTTTTACAAAATTTGGTGGAATGTGTTGATCTTGATGAATAATTTCCCCCCATTTCAATGCTAAAAACAATTATAATGCTTCTTGTAGTGGGTTCCCATTAGAATAAAAATTTTTATCACATGGATTTAAAGTCAGATTTCATAAATGGTGAGTTTGTGGAAGAAGTTTACATTAATAATCCTTGTGGGTTTCTAATTGATGAGGATGAAAACAACATTTTTAAATTGAATAATGTTTTTTATAGGCTAGAACAAGTTCCACGTGCTTAGTATTTGAAGATTAAAAATTGTTTTATAATGATAAACATGTCTAAAGGAAAAGTTGATACCAATTTGTATGTGAAAGATATTGTCTTCATAACATTAATTATAATAATTTGTGTGGATGATATAATTTTTGATGGGATGAAGAAAATTTTTGTGAAGACACTAGTATACATAGTTTCTTTAAAATTAATTTATGGTGTTAGTTTTCATTAAACTGATGAAAAAGATAGGTTCAAAGAGTTTTTTGGGTGGTTTTAACATCAATCGACATAAAAGTCTTTTTTTGGATTTTTCACTTACTATATTTTAATAACAGACCCAAAACATTGATTTTATTCACTTAGGGCATCAGTTACTATAGAAAACTGATGTTGTAATCGAAAAAAATAGGGCCTCGGTTTTACGTAAAATTGATGCTAAAAGTCAAAAAAATACTTCGTCATCGGTTTTCCAAATAACTGAAGTCGAAAAGTTTTGAAAAATTATAATGAATCACGAAACCCTAATTTTTTTGAATTTTGAAACACTCACTCACCCCCATGATGACCTGGACGACAGTGACCCATGATCCTAACAGCTATTGTTGATTATTTTCTTTTATATCTATCATTATTTCATGATTATTTATTCGATTCTTCATTATCTATTACTATTTCATCATTTATAGACATATTTTTCTTTGAAAACCATTTTTTAGAAAACATTCAATTGTAGTTTTATTTTATTCATTTTTCTTGTCTATTTTTCATTTCTACAAAATAATTTGTTCGTTGTTGTAGTGTTCATTCTTCAAAATAATTTGAGGGATAAATTTTAAATTAAGCCTCCATTTTCTTTGGTGAAATCCAAATTTTGTAAGTTTTTATGTAATTTTGAAGTTTAATTATTTAGAATTTACTTTTATTATTTTGTTATTATACAAAATATTTGTTTTTTTGATTCTTATATATAAATTTGTTCCTAAATAATATTTATTTTGATTAAAAAATTTATTGATGAAATCACCAAAATGATGATATATATTAATTAATGTTTTTTTTCATAAATTATATGTAAAATATATTTCCTTCAAATTTTTTTACATTGTGATGTGTTTTAAATATTGATTATTGTTTTGATGAAACTATTATGATAATGTTGTTAAAGTTGTTCTATTATGATGATATTCTAGAAATGGTTTTGAAAAATATAATATTTCATTATATTAAATTACTTATGATAAGTTGATGTCAATCATCTGATGATGATGATGAATGTAGATGAATTTATTATAAGATAAAAAGTTAAAAATATTGGAATTTGAATAAATTCTCCTAAATCATGTGATTTTATGTTTATTTTTTGACTTTTGAAATTTTCATAAAAATGATGATATGAATTGTTGGAATGAAATTTTCAAATGATAATGTGGCTTGATAAAGAATTTTATGATAATTTTTTATTGGTGGCCAATGTGATTTTATATAATTATATGTAAACTACTATTTGACAAGGTAATTCAATCATTGATATGATATTGTGATTTGTATATAATTTGATAATGTGATCTAAAAATTATATCATCATTATATATTATTGATGTAATTATTGTTGTCTATCACATTGATGTTATATTTTGATATTTCTATGGTTTTTAATCATGCCGTATAACTCAAGAGGTGTTGTATTCTTTATTAATGATGGCATGAGAACCATAACTTTATAATATGATTACGAATCATTTTTATTAAATTTTTATTTTTTTTAATTTATCTATTTATATATATATATTTTGAAATGTTTATATGTTTTAATATATTCACCGATCATATAGAGATATCATGTATTAAATGGATCAAAATTAGATAAATTTAGGAAGAACCATTACTGAATATGAGAAAAGAGTATATGAATTCATGGAAATTTCTAAATTAAATCTTCAAGACATTTATTTAAAGTTGTGTCCATGTGTGAAGTGTTTGAATATGAGACAGTTAAACTCTAGAGAAATCAAAGATCATCTCATTTTCTATTGTTTACCCTTAATTATAAAGGTTGGATCTGGCATGGTGAATGAACAAAATATTCAACATGTAATATTGATAAAAATATTCATAATGAGGAAGAGGATTTTATTGAAAAAATAATTCATGATTTAGGTGTTGAAACCACATAAAAAATTGTAAATTTTAAATTATTTTATAGAGATTCGGAGTAACCATTATTCCTAGGTTATAGTATATATAATTTCTTATCAGCAGTTTTGAGATTAGATAACTTGAATGAAAGAAATGGGTGGAGTGATAAAAGATTATCCAACATACACTACTACAAAATGGCCTTTTATCAGTGCTAAAAACCGACATTAACAGCACCAGAAAAGTGATGTTAATGCTGGCGTAGATAAAGGGGGGGGGGGGGGGGTCCCCTTTATCAGTGCTAAAAAAAGCGCTGATGAAGGACACCCTTTATGAGAACTTTTTTTATCAGTGATAAAGGTCGTCTTTATCAGCGCTTTTCAGAGTGCTGATAAAGGGGACCCTCCTTATCTACACCAGCATTAACAACGCTTTTCTACCGCTAATAAAGGGGTTCCTTTTTCAGTGTGATCTTGAGCACTGATAATAGGGCTCTTTATCAATGCTGTTAAAGGTGTCCTTTATCAGCACTCAAAAAATCACTGACTGTACAAAACAGCACCCACACACAATATTTTGACAAACAATTCTATATACATTTACCTAACATCATGAATAAAAAAACACACTACTATATACATTTCAATAATTTTTTACATGGTTACATGTACAATTATCCAACAACAGTTATAAACATTAATGTTTCATCCTTTGATATATGTGATCATCTCTAAAAAATTGTCGTCCACGATATTTGTTGCCAAAAAATGCATCCGAACACAAGGAAAAAAATTCACCTATATAAAAAAAAATATTATGTTAGTAATACAATTATGAAATAAATTAAAAAATTAATATGAAAGAATACATTAATATCAAAATGTGAAACTAAAATTTGGAAATGATAAACTCAAATGATTTCATTCTGATAACAATGAAAGGGAATAATGTAAAATCAATAAGTTTTTGGATGATTTATCTCATTTAATAAATACTGAGTCTTCATCTAATTAAAAGAAATACCAGTCACATCGTGCAACAGATTGAGGTGCTGTTTATTCATACACTTCAAAAATGACTCATGGATCATTCTCCTAAAGTATGAAAACAATCCTAATGTGTTTTCATAGTTTTCCATATGTCGCATGTGTTGCTTTTTAAAGTTTATGTCAGTTTGAAACCGATATCAGACACTTTTAGCCGTACCGATCACACTGTGTGTCAGTTTGAGATGTGGTTAATTCGTAAAAATCACAAATGACTCATGGATCATTTTCCTAAAGTATCAAAACAATCCGAATGCATTTTCTCAGTTTTCCGTATGTTAGTAGTGTTGTTTTCTAAAGTTAATGTCAATTTCAAACTGATATCAGACACTTTTAGCCATACCGGTCACAACGTGCGTCGGATTGAGCTGCAGTCAATTATTACACCTCAAAAATGAATCATGGATCGTTTTCATAAAGTATCAAAACCATCCGAACGTGTTTTCTCAGTTTTCCATATGTCACTTGTGTTGGTTTCAAAAGTTAATGTCAATTTCAAACTGATATCAAACTCTTTTAGCCATACCTGTCACACTGTGCATCAGAATGAGGTGTGGTCGATTAGTACACCTCAAAAATGACTCATGTATCGTTGTCCAAAAGTATCAAAACAATACGAATGATTTTTCTTGGTTTTTCGTATGTCACTTGTGTTGTTTTCTGAAGTTAATGTCAATTTCAAACTGATATCAGACACTTTTAACCATACCGGTCACATCGTGCATTGGATTATAGTACGGTCAATTCTTAAACCTCAAAAATGAGTCATGGATCGTTTTCATAAGGTATCAAAATAATCCAAATGTGTTTCCTCAGTTTTTTGTATGTCACTTGTGTTGTTTTCTAAAGTTAATGTAACTTGAAATTTATATTAGACACTTTTAGCCATACCGGTCAAACCATATGTCAGATTTAGGTGAGTTCAATTCATACACAACACAAATGACTCATGGATAATTTTCCTAAAGTATCAAAACAATACGAACACATTTTCTCAGTTTTCCGTATGACTCTTATGTTTCTTTCTAAAGTTAAAGTCAATTTCAAACTAATAACAGACACTTCTAGCCACACTGATCACACCATGCATCGGATTGAGGTGCGGTCAATTCTTACACATCAAAAATGACTCATGGATTGTTTTCCAAAAGTATCAAAACAATATGAATTTTTTTTCTCAGTTTTCTATATGTCACTTTTGTTGTTTTCTAAAGTTAATCTCTATTTAAAACTGATATCAGACACTTTTAGCCATATCGGTCACACCGTGCATCGGATTGCGGTGTGGTCAATTCTTACAACTCACAACTATCTCATGGATCATTTTCCTAAAGTATAAAAAATCTGAACGTGTTTTCTCTATTCTTCATATGTCACTTATGTTGTTTTATAAAGTTAATGTCAATTCCAAACTAATATTAGACACTTTTAGCCATATCGGTCACATCGTGTGTCATATTGAGGTGCGGTTGATTTTTACACATCAAAAATAAATCAAGGATCATTTTCCTAAAGTATAAAAACAATCCAAATGCATTTTATCAGTATTCCATATGTTAGTAGTGTTGTTTTCTAAAGTTATTGTCATTTTCCAACTGATATTAGACACTTTTAGCCATACCGGTCACACCGTGCATCAGATTGATGTGTGGTCGATTCATACACCTTATAAATGACTCATTGATCATTTTCCTAAAGTATCAAAACCATCTAAATGTGTTTGCTCAGTTTTTCATATGTTAGTAGTGTTGTTTTCTAAAGTTAATTTCAATTTCAAACTGATATCAGACACTTTTAGGCATACCCGTCACACTGTGCGTCAGATTGAGGTGAGGTTGATTCATACACATCAAAAATGACTCATAGATCATTTTCATAATGCATCAAAACAATACAAATGCATTTAACATGTATTTCATATGTCAGTAGTGTTGTTTTCTAAATTGGGTGTTTTTGATCCAATAAGAGATAGAGTGAGGGTTCTGTTTAATGTTTGTGATTTTGTGATCATCCAGAGATTATGACTCCATGGAGGTGAAGTTTATAGTTGTTTTTATGAGATTATTGGGTTTGGAATGATATTTATATATCCTAGTTATGTTTTATTACACTATTTAAGTATGTATTAGTGTCTTAGGCCTTAAGAAGATGAATAATATAGTTTTATATATCAAAGATGATGGGGAACACCCTCTTACAGATATAAAAGATTCAGGGTGTGTGTGATGCATAGGATATTCCATATAGGTATTGGTGAAGTGTAACATAGTGTATTTCCTCCTTATAACTGGTTTAAGATGCTCGTGAGTGGACTAAATAACTATGCATCGGTCGACTTCCACACTATCGACCAGTGTAGTCCAATGAGTTATGCTTTAATAGAAAGAAAAATCATATCTAAAATAATTCTTCATAACCTATGGATATAAAACATAATAAAGGGTGATCATATATGATCAATAAGTGTAAAGAAGGTAGATATCAATGATCATATATGGATAACATTAGTAGGAATTCACCTTCGTCCTATTTGTGTACAATCTTTCATCAGGAATGTTGCCCATTTGTTTCTAAACACATCTATATCATCTTCTGAATATGATTTTTTGTGACAGTCATGGTAGTACTGAAAAAATATAAATACACAAAGGATTCTTAAATATTTTAAATGAACTCATAATTATTTTCAAAAAATACCTCGTCACAGATTCTAGTTTCGCGATGAAATACGATATCTTTAATAGATATATAAACATAATAACCATAGTCCATTCCGTTTGTTTGTTTCAGACACTTCAGAATCATTGAAAACAATAAGTAATTTGTATTGATATGTGTTTGGATAGTGCAATGTCATTATATATACCCGAATACTTTTCTAGTTGTATGATCTTTTAGATTTTCTCATCCTTATGCCCTGGATTCATTCCATGCATTAGATGATATTTATGCACCACCATATCATAACAGAATCCTCATTAAAATATAACATAATTATATAACTATTTGTTTAGTTTTAAAATATTGGATCTAGTATATTTCAAATTAACAAATTCCATCATGTGTGCTTGATTTTTTGGATATCCATGCATTGAATATAGAAAATAAATCTTTGGAGTATCCAAATTAACTACAATCAGCATCCAATGATCCCTAAAAATACAAAAAAATAAGTAAATAAAGAAATGAAAATATAGTTGATATGATTAGGTTGTAGTGTTTTACCCCTGTATCATTTTTATTAAAAAGATTCTGTCATCTGTAATTTTGTTTTCAAACGATTTGATCAGTGATGACATTATTGCAGTCTCTTTATCAGAATCTATTTCTTCTTTTGAAGAGGTGGTGTGAGGACTAACGAGGCCAAATTTATGTTCATGGGGAAATCCCTAATATTTTTTTATATATATGCATGCGAAAAATATAAAATTTATTTATTCATAATTATCAGAATATATAATCATTTGTAAAATCAAATCATGAAAACATACCTAATGTATAAATTTACAACTGAGGCACCTAGCCAATCATACTTTTTGATTTCATTTGAATTTTCAACAATAATGAAATCTGATGTTTCCTCTCCATTAATATTTTTTTCAAAATAAACTCTGTGAGCATTACTTTCTAACAACTTTGTATCCACAATAGCATGTAATGATGTTAACTGTGGGTACAGAATGGGCGGGGTGAAGGTGCTCTCAGTAGACTGTTTCAATCAGTTGGTTAATCCTTGAGACATTTTTTAGCAGATATTTCATTTCACCCCCTTTTCTTTGTCGTTTTGTAATAACATTCATCGGTTCAGACCTTTTTTATTAAATGTTAAAGGTCCAGCTTGACTAATCACTTGGAAATGGATACCTCCTTGTCGACATGTTTTTTTACCAGAACAGACAGCCATGCGATGAATGTTCCAACTGCTTGTTCAACCGTATGAATTTCTTCTTCATCTTTTGGAATAGGTAGCTCGACACTTGGATCCTTAGCTACATTAACTGACACTGTAAAATGATCTGTTGGAAGATGTCTGTTGTGAATAATTCCACTCTGCATATTGAACATCGTAGCCCACACTACAAGGCGATAGGTGGGAGTTGATAGATATAAATCACAATCATTTTCACCCTGTAGAGTATTAGTATTGGAAATTTATTAGTGTCTATGTGAATAACATTTCATAGAAAAAATTATTAAAACAATGATTACCTCAGCTAAGTTAGGTTTTTTAGGAAAATGTCTTGCATCAATGCTGGTGGGGGGTGGGGCGGGATCCTCACGCATGGGTTGTTGTTGAGTTATTTCTTCTCTTTGCCTCTCCCCCATGAATGTTGCTATCATTTCTCTCTGGTATTGTAATTATTCTTAAAAAATAGCTAAATTTTCATGCATCTTTTCCATTTTTTTCATTTTCATCCTCTGCTTGTTTTTGTTTTTGAAAATATGTTCAGGGTGTCACCCCAAAACACGCACCTCTGACATGGCCATACTGGTCTGGCCACTTCAAGGCTGCTGAAAGTATGTCTGAATCTGGTGCAGGTGTTATTGATTCCTGTGACTATGTCAGATAGAAAATATAAAAAAATAAGTAGTCATTGTAATTTAATAGCGATTTAAAAAAAATAAAATTTATATTCTGTCATACATACACATGTTTCCCACACATGTTGTGTGTTTTCATCTATCAGTTTACCCTCTTTATTTACACGAGCCTCCTTCCATAGCACATGGCATGGGATGTATTTGGATTTTTATTTCGATTCATCAATCTTCTTATAAATAGAGAAACATGGTTATGGGGTTATTTTATGTCACATAAAAGAATTATGGTATATTTAAAAGACGTACCGATTTTCTCACAAGTGAAGTATACCCCATCCATGCTTTATAGTAGGGCCACTCTTGTTCTGCTGCATTTTTTTTTATTTTTAGCACTCAATTGTTGTTTCATAAATAAAAAACTATCGATCAAAGTGATGAATACACGCAACTTCAAATAACGTATTACCTCACACAATGTACCTGAAATGTCTACTCCTCACGACAGTTGATAAACGCATCCCACGCTCATTGGTATATCAAGTGTGCATAAAGTGGATGTGGGTGTGGCTTTATTTTCCCTTCAGCATCTTTAAGATGATATTTCGTTAAAATTGTGTGGAAACCACTATGAATCCCTCCTGCAACTCTTAATACAAATTCATTATGCGAGGAATCTACTATAAATGCACTCTTCAATGGATGATGAAGACTATGTCAATGTATGGGTATTTTATTTTAATAAATTAAAAAAATGATATCATAATGTCACTGTATTCTCCTCCCACATTAGTGTCTTAAGACTAATGACATCATGGTGCCATGAATGTACATCAATCAGCACGCGTTGATGAGTGATGATTCCAATGTAGCTACTAAAGATGGCTATGTTGGGGTTAACATGTTGGCCTCGCTTATTCCATTCCACCTCAAATTTGATGCCTTTTTCTTTTGACTTATGGATTTTGGCTAACATTTTCAAACTATCAGGATCTTGTTTTTTCGCTTTCATGGTTTCATTTCCTACCATTTCCTCATAAGTATCATCAATACCATTCTCCAGAGCATTAGCATCAGCACTGGGACCAACATCAACAAGTTGAGAAACTTGTTGTTACTCTGTACTAGAACCAGCAACAACAGGTTTAGAATCTTGTTGTTGGTCTGCACCGGGACCACCAGCAGCTGGTCGAGAAACCTGTTGTTCCTCTACATAGGGACCACCAGTAGGTGGTTGAGAAACATTTTATGACTCGGGATTAGGTGCATCTGCAGGTGCAGAAGTCATTATATGTATAATTGGTTTAACATTTAATTTAGATTACATAAAAGCAGCGGTAGAGAGATAATAATATAACATATCACAATGTATATTACAATTAAAAAATAACCTAATTATTATACTGTCTTTTTTCATTAAAGGATGAAGATATCTGACTCCTATATTGACTATGTAAATACCTTCATTTTGGTCTCCTCTGACATAAAAAAATGTCGTCTACATTGGGACCCCTGCGAAATGATTTTGGGGTCTGGAACATAAAATACCTGTACTTCCTATGATTCCATTATAAATGGTTCGTCTTTCTCCCCTTCATTACTAGAATCATCTTTCATGAATCTTAATTCATCTATTTTAACCGCACTCCTGTTATCACCCCAGTTGTATTGAAAAATCATCACATTGAATTTCCTATATTCCAACTCCCATTTTCATTTGATGATGCCAAAGTATGACATATTCGCTTAAATTGTATTTTTTTTCCTTAGCACCAGAAACATGCATCGCCTCAGCCACAAGTATAACCCCACTATTCTATATGGTACTGGCTTCATCATATTAATTAGTATAGAATGTATAACCAATAAATTCATAAGCATTGTAAGATAATACATACACACTTTCTTCTCCGGCTAGCCATCGAAGTCATTCTGAAATTGAGTCTGGATTTTCACTTAACTGCATCAAAATATGGTCCTGAAACCATCCTATAAACTGCCGATTATGTGTATCTAATATCCATTTTTCAGTCCTAGATGGATTCATGTTCCTATGAATTACGTTGTGGGTTTGAACATATGGGTCAACGTCAAAACTATTATGCAAAATGTAAAGGTGAGCCTGCTCCCGATCTGTAATATTGATTGTGACAAAATCTCTTCCTGAAATTCATTCACCCTCAAGTTGCTTAGTGTGACAATATTTAGGTAGGCTAATGTTTTCCACACCAGATATCTATTCAGTACAAAATTTAATGGCTTCATCAACAATATATTTATCTACAATACAACCCTCTATTCGACTTCGATTTTTGGCATACCGTTTAAAAATCTTCATAAACCATTCAATGGGGTATATCCATCTATAATATACAGGACCACATAGTCAAATATTACTCACCAAATGAACCATTAAATGAATCATACTATCAAAAAATGTCAGCGGGAAGAACATTTCCAATTCACAAAATATGTTGGCAATTTCTCTTTCCATAGTGGGCAATTTCATCGGGTCTATAAATTTGTTGCATATAGCATTGACGAAGAAATAGATCTTCATTAATGTATGGAGGACATTATTGGAAAAAATTCAATGTAAAGATATAGGAATTGGATCTTGCATCAAAACATTGCAATCATGTGATTTCAGACCATTTATTTCTAAATCACTCATTGACACGATGTTCTTGATATATGATGAATACTGCACTAAAACCTTTACGTCATTCAATAAGTTTCAAAACTGAGATATCTCTTACTTGGAAAGAATTTAATAAGTAGGAGGAAGAAATATTCATTTTTTACCCTTCACTGGTGCCAACTCTTCTCATATTCCCATCTCAACCATGTTCAATCTAGCCTTAATTCCATCGTTCATTTTTCCGGGTGCATTTAGCAACGTGCCAATGACACTATCACAAACATTTTTTTCAATATGCATAACATCAAGAAAATGTCTAACATACAGACAATTCCATTATATTAATTCAAAAAAATCTAATCACTTTTTCTAACCAGTATTCGTATGTTTTTCCAAAAATGGGTTACCAAAAGTAGTGTCCAAATCATTTACCTTATCAAACAATTGATCACCTGTTAGTGGAGATGGTGTTGTACGTTCTTCTGAACTTTCGTCAAATGATGTCGTCCAAGATCGGTACTAATGTCGTCGGGGTAGAAATATGTGATGTCCTAAAAACATAGTTTTTGATGAATGTTTCAACCTAATTGATTGTGTACCTTGTTCGAAAATGGGACACCCTTGAGTTCCTTTAATTCTATATCCTGCCAAAATTCCATAAGCAGGAAAGTCATTTATCATCATGTACAACATGGATTTCAAAGTGAAATCTTCTTTTTTGTATGAATCATACAATGTAACACCTGAATCCAAGAATATTTTCAAATCCTCGATCAATGGAGCCAAATAAACATCAAAATCATTACCCGTTTGTTTAGGTCCTAATATAAGCATAGATAACATGATGTATTTTCATTTCATACATAACCATGGTGGTATGTTATATTTTACCAACATAACTGGCCATGTACTGTGACTGTTGCTTTGAAAACCAAAAGGATTTACCCCATCTGTAGATAACGCCAGGCGAAGGTTTCTCAGCTCGTTTCCAAATTCATGATACTTGTGATCAATTCTCTTCCATTGAGGAGAGTCTATCGGGTGATGTAGTTTTCCATCTTTAATTCTTGTTTATGCATTCCATGTCAATTTTCCTGTAGTCTCCTCACTTCCATATAAGCTCCTAAACCTTAGAATGATTGGAAAGTACCATACAACTTTCGTTGGGCTAGAATCATCTTTCTTGTATCGAGAAGCACCAAACTTTGGGAATTATTTAAGTGATTTGTGGTCCTTGTGAAATAATATACAATCATTCGGGAAGCTGTGTATTCTTTCAGAGATCATACCCAATGATCGTAGCATTTGTTTGGCATTGTATGTTCGTCTTGGGAGTTCATTATCTTCTGGGAGCATTTCATTCAAGAGAGATAATAGTTCCGTAAAACTGGTGTCACTCCACCCGTTGCCTGCTTCCAAATTATACATCTTTAGTATGGCTAACAATGTGGCATATTTAGTGAAACCAGCATACAACGTCATTTTTTCACAACTCTTTAACTTCTCAAACAATTTTGGGCAATCATGATGTTCATCTTCAACTATCCTTGTCATTTCCTCAGTACGATCATCATCATCATTCACATCTATAATCACAACCTCTATATACTCATCTTCACTGCTCAGACATGTAATCATATCAGATCTTCCATAAAACGTCGTGTTATATGAGCCACTACCTACATTCCTTTTTTCCCTATGTTTATTCCAACATGTATAACTTCGATCTATTCTGTGACAGATTAGGTGTTCTTCTAACTCCTCTAGACTAATTTTTCCTTGAATAACAACATCATAAACATGAACAACGGATTTGAGAAGGGTAACATGCACGATCTCTAGCAAACTTGATAAACTCTTTCACGCCATCTTCATAATCTTTTGTCAACTGATTGGAATTCATCCATTCATTATTCATATGCCTCATCTTTATGGGTTCAATCTTGAAATTTCCAAATATTATGTTTTAATTAATCAAGTAGCATTGTTTAGGTTTTATAAAAAAAATCATGGTACAAATTCCTCTACAATGAAATAGAGGAACCTTCCCCAAAACATGTTAAAGTACATGAACACTATCTATATACGGGGGACTATGCCCTATCTTTTGTATATTTCCATGGAGTACCTAAAACCTATACATGGAGGACTCTTCACCCAAACATGGGGGAGTACTATAATCCATATCTTCTCCAAACATCTCACTTGTCACTTGTGAACTCTCAAGCAAAGTGAAGATAATTAAAATATCCAAACCACATCGTGTGCAATTTCCAATGAATGAGGGAATCACAATATTGTGATCTATATGAGAAGATATTTATAATGGGCTACTCATACATGAAATATTATCATCTAAGTGAAATATAAAAAATAATAATGAAATTAACATAACACACAATGTGTTAAATGGATACACAAAGTGTATGGTTCTCAGTCAAGGTTGGTTGTATACTACCATTTCTAAACTCATGTGAAATCCATATACATGGTGTGTCCTATAGGGTGAACATCATCTATGGATAAGATACCTGCTTTAATCTGACATAAATCAAATTAATTCCAAGTTAGTCTTACAAAGACTGCATGATGCCTTTGAAAATACATGACATATAGAACAACTTGAGCTAATGGAATGTACTTTAGATACAAAATGAGTCACTTCAACAACTATGCATCACATTTTTGTGAAATACATAGTCTGTAGTCCTTACATGACCACTAGGGGTGTATAGTCTATACACATCAAGTTTTTATGGTATATATACATGGTGTGAGTGAAGTAAAACACATAATTATATGTCTTGGAGATACATTGTGTGTGACCTACGTTCACATGACATGTAACATTAAAAATAAAACTTATTACAAGTTTGAGTTAGAAGATGAGTCATGTGGTGTAAATTTTGGAGATAACTATTGTCTGGAATTAAAATCTATATGAAATCCATGTATGAGGAAGCTTGATCCATTTAACAAGACTACATAACATGTATCTTAAAAATATAAAGAATTTGAAAAACATCATCTTCACACCATAAAGTGTCTCATAGAGTTCTCTAGAAGTGGTTTTTTAAGACTCAATGGAATTTCACTAGTAGCTAAGTGGTGGTTCCATTGAAATGTGTAATTTTTGGATTGATATTCAATGGCGGAAGAAATACAACATGTTAATAAAATTTAATATTAATTATTCTAACACCTGCAACACAATACAAAAACTCAATCGTTCTCACAATCGCAACACCATACAAACCAAAAAATCACAATTTTATATTTTACAAAGCATCCCTTATTCGATTTTGTTTGTTAATTCTGGGGTGATCACAGAAGTTTTATCATCATGGTGAATTCATTAATAATTCAAGTATATTTAAATTACAATATTTTATATTCAAATGTTCAACAAGAACCAAACATCAAGCAATTCATTTAGTGTGCAAACATGGACCACCAACGACCACAATTTTCAGCGGGGCATTTAGCTCATACAATTCACATTATAACCATCAATATCAAATAGTAATAACATGCTAACAAGAGGAAACCAATAAGTAACAAGAGAGAACTCATCGTGAAGGTGTCGTTAAGCACATCGAAGAGGTGTGTTCATGGAAGAAGAGAGGCACACAATAGAGGATATTTCCAACTGAAAAGAATACATAAAATATTAGAAACTCATGAGAATAAAATAATCTAATACAAAGTAAACCATTTACCACATCCCACAAACCCCAAGAACCCACTAAAACCAAAATCAACCCACACCATGGTTAAACAAACATTAAGATAACAATAAATGATAGAACCCACCTTCGATAGAACGAGTTCAACAGACTTTTTAAAATATAAAAGATGAACATAAAATAGGTAATCCCTGACCAATAGGTCCTCTTTACTAGGTATAATCCCCAAGTTTATTCTAGATAGCATATCCAAAATGAGTAAGCCATGATCAATCCTCTGTTATCACACCTTTAAAGACATATATATCCTAATCGAATGACTTTAAAATTTATGGTACAATCTTTTCAACACAACATGTGGTATCTAGTGAGTAGGATCATATCCCTCTTCAAACTCAATGAGCCTACCCATACATCTTGACAAAAATTATGGGGAACACACATATTTCCAATGGGACACCCCTGGTACTCTTTTCCAATCTTAACATCACACCATGCCAAAACTCACCACACGATAACTAGCTACCCAAAATTATTCCAAAACCAAAGGAATATACCCATGATTCATTACCCTATACCCATCCATCTAGGTTCAATAGTGATGGTCACATTAAAACCATGCTATAAATCAATAAGGTTAGGAATCCAAAAGATCATGTCCCTCAATCGAGTGATAACACCAAAACTCAAGAATAGAGAGTGCTTCCCCTAAACAAATCCAAGGCATGACCATTCCTTCGCTATCAACTTGATAACACCAAATATGCATCAGTACCTCATGTCAAAGAATCTACCCTTGATTTATGTATCTACGGTATTCATAACACCAAGATAATCCCACTAATTAGTCTCCCCCAACCACCAAAACTCACTAACTCGCTAGCATCCTGAGTGGCATGCTAACGACCACTCGGATCTCACACAAACCCCTTACATCCATTCTTACACAATCCTTAGCCCATTGGTACCACTCTTATCCCCACCTAAAAACACACATCATATAGTGAACCAAACAAACCACTTACTATAGGTTCTCACACACCCGCTGTCTAAAACAACCTACAATACAAGGGTCTCACCACCTGGGCTCTCACTATTTCCCCAACTACTCATACATTGGTTAAAATCACTTATAAAAAAAGTATAAGTCATCATAATCATTAAACGTTCATCATTTCTCATTTATATTAACCCAAGAGAAGGAAAAATACACCTACACTGAGCAGCGGCTGTGGAGGTAACGGCGGCGGAGGTAGTGGCGGTCAAGGCATTGGGGGAAAACCCAACGGTGGTGGTGGCAGCGACAGTCACAACGGAGGAGAAAAACCCAATGACGGTAGAGGAAGTGTCAGAGGAGAAAACCCCAATGACGGAGGTGGAGGAGGAGGAAGTGGAGGGGGAGGATAAGGAGGAGGAGGATGAGGAGGACGAGGAAACAAAATAGGAGGAGAATGAGGAGGAGACATCGTGGCGTAAGAGGGGTCTGGTTCAGCTTCTGCGAAAGCTTTATCGTGTGCAAGATAGGAGGGCATGTTAGGGTTATTAAATAGAAACTGTTGGAACCTATATCAGTGCTCATGGAAATTACTGATAAAGGTATGTTTTATCAGTGCTAAAATAAAAGCGCTGATAAAAAATAAATTTATCTGCGCTTTTTTAGCGCTGATAAAGAGCTACCTTTATCAGCACTAAAAACCCACTGATAAATTTTTTTTTTCTCAGGACATTTATTTTAGCACTGATAAATATTATGATTTTATATAAATTATGAATAAAAACTTTTATCAGTGCTAAAATAAGTGCTGGTAAATGTAACCATTTATCAGCATTAAAAAAAAGAACTGATAAATGGAATACCTTTATCAGTGCCTATTTTAGCGCTGATAAAGGTTGGATTTATCAGCACTTTCTATTTAGCACTGATAAAGGGAAATTCTTCCCTTTCCCTGTTTTGTGGTAGTGTTACTTGATCATTTAAAAGAGCTAATTCAAGAAGCCAACAAGCTTCTAGATTCAATTTATGAGGCAAAAAAAATATTACGCCTAAAGGGATTGGGGTATAAAAAGATATATGCTTTACCTAATGATTGTGTATTTTATATGAATGAATGTGAATATTTTTCATGTTTTTCTACATTAGGGACATCTTGCTATAAGATAGTTGAAAATGTCATCTCAAATTCGTTGTCAGATGCTGTCATCTAATATCATTAAAAATCAATTTTTTTACTTTTTAATTATTTCATCCAATAACTTTTTGAAACAATTCTGATAATTCAAATGTAATTCAATATTAGGTATGAGAATCAAATCTCTTACTTATGAAATTTGTTACCTTCCAATAATTATTCATTTGAAGCATCTATTTGCAAATTCAATTGATGGAAAAATGTTAATATAACATTTTGATGAGCACATCTCTAATGATAAATTATGTCACCCTGTTGATTCACCATAGTGGAAGATATTTGAAAAAGAATTTTGTGATTTTGGATGTAATTTTAGAAATATCATAATTTAATTTTATAATGATGGAATGAATCCATACCAGAACCTTAGTAGCCAACATAGTTTATGACCTATTTTTCTAGTTGTTTATAACTTGTACCCACATCTATATATGAAGAAAAACTATGTTATGATGAGATTGATGATTCATGGACCAAAATATATAGGAAATGATATTGATGTGTATCTTTCACCATTGATTGATGATTTGAAACCACTATTGATGATTATTGTTAAATTTTTTCCATGCATTCAAGAAATTGTATTTTTTATTGCATGATATTGTAATGTTCACTATAAACAACTTTCCTTCATATGGAAACCTATCAGGATATAGTGTTAAGGGACATAAATCATGCCCTATTTGAGAAAAAGATGCATCATGTTATCAATTGAAGATGGAATAATGATAGTGTACATGGGACATCAAATATTTTTCTGAATTTTTCATCATTATTATATATTGAAAAAATATTTTAACTGTTTACAGGAACAAAACCTCCCCCTTGACCATTTTTTGTTGAAAAATACTATGATAGGGTGAAAAATATCTATTCCACACTTTCAATGAAAACAATTCATGGTCTTGAAAAAAATACCCGAATGAAACATTCTATCTTTTTCAAACTACCATATTAGAGATTTTTAGAGATAAAACATAACAGTGATGTTCTTCATGTTGAGAAAAACATATGTGAAAGTTTGATTGGAAATTTTTTATACATAAGAAGAAAGAAAAAAGATGGGTTTCATGATATATTATACTTGATATCAATGAAAATATTTTTGGACTTAGCTCCTACTTAAAACAGAACATATTTATCTCCAGCTTGTCACACATTAAGAAATATTGAAAAGATGAATTCTTGTTAGTGTCTTCATGGAATTAATGTATGAAATGGTTATTCTTAAAATGTAAAATATTTGGTGTTATTTAATGATTGTAAATTAATATGTTTTAAATCTCATGATTATCATGTATTGATGCAACAACGTCTACCAGTATCACTAAGTGGTGTATTGCAAGCAGCT
Source organism: Viscum album (assembly GCA_963277665.1). Lineage (NCBI taxonomy): Eukaryota > Viridiplantae > Streptophyta > Magnoliopsida > Santalales > Viscaceae > Viscum > Viscum album. The sequence goes on along the minus strand of OY728132.1, from coordinate 747,298,629 downwards.
ATCAGAAATTCTATCACTAGGTTATATAATTTTTTCAAATCCATTTGTAGTAATGTCATTAATATAATTATGTTAGATGTATTGGAAAATGATTCACCTCATATTATTTTTCAACTATAAATTTATTCCCCATATAAATTTTTTGATATAATGGTTCATATTTTGATACATTTGGTGTGTGAGATAATAATATTCGGGGCTCTTTATTTATGATTGATGTATCTTTTTGTATGATATATGATTATTTTGAAAGGATATGTAAAAAATCCTTATCCACTAGAGGCCACTATTATTCAAAAATATGTATCGAACGAGGTGAAAGAGTTATGTACTGATTATTTGTATGAATTGAAGCATATTAGTCTCCCTATATCTCAAAATATGATAGTTGATAGTAAAGGTAGAGGGATTCAAGTCTTAAAGTTAAATTTTATTCCACATGACGAAGTGATGCAGAAACATTTAAACATTTTTAACAATAAAGATGAAGTACAACCATATATATCATCCCATATTGCTGAATTAATGTTATGATATCAGAAAAGAAATGAAAATAGGAATATGATTAAGCAGAAAAGGACATTTGTTTCATGGTTTATTGATAATGTCAACATATATATATATATATCTGTATAAGAAACATTAATGTTGTTGGATGGGGAAGAATTTCTAAATGTGATCACATGGTCAGGTTTTTATATTAATGGCCACACATTCTACACAAAAAATCTGGATAACAAGAGAATCGTTCATAATAGTGCTCTAACAGTCTTCAATGAAGCACTTCATTTTTCGAGTTCTATGAAAATCACCAAATTTTTTCATCTACTCCATCTGTTGGAGTTATTGAAGACATATGGAAATATTATTATATTAAATTTCAAGTCACCATGTTTAACTGTAATTGGGATTTATGTAACCATGGCACGAAACATGATGAATATGAGTTTAAACCAGTTGATTTAAAAAAATTAGTTGTAATGAGGAACCATTTATCATGGCCATGTACGAAAACAATATATTTTATTTTATTGATCTATCGAATGATCATCAGTCCATCATTTTGAAAGGGAATGGAATCCCCTTGGTTGATTAGGAGGAGGATGAGGATGATGTTTTTTATTTATTTAAAGTTTCCCCATCTATTACATGATTTTTGGATAACAATGACTATAATGAAGATATAGTATATGTTTTATGAATTGATCATCCTAACGTGATATGGGAAAATACTGAATTACCCTCTAAATTAATCAGGTAATTATTTACGTTGTTGTTTATTTTTTGAAATTTACATCTATAAATTTTTTATTATTTAATAAATATTCAATATTATATTTATAAATGTTTCTGTAATTTTAGAATTAATGAATATATTTAATACTTTACCATATACATTTTTTGGGTTAATAATCGTAACATCATTATTATTTTCTTTAATAGGAACATGTGTGTCCTTTTTCTACTAACATATTTTAGTTATCATGTTTTATAATTATTCGATTTTCTAATAAATTGAAGGTCCAAAAAAAATTCATTATAATTTTCTGCTTCAATGATAGACATTGATACAAAGATAGATGAGAATATATCAAGGTAGTTGTCTTTTTGAAAAAATTAATCATCCATTAATTTAATTATTTTATGAAAAAAATTAATTTACAAAAAATAATTATAGGACTACTGATGAGACCTTAGTGTTTTATTCTTCTACATTTAATTATTTGAAATTGAGTTCTCGTGTTTTTAAACATGGCATTAAATTTTTAACAAAACATTCAGTTGCTCATGGAGAAAAGCGATTTCATATTACATTTCATGACAATAATAATGCAATTGGACCAGATTCAACACAATTTATCAGCTATATCTCTATTCATATACATTATAGGATTAACATATTATATCCTCATTGGAAGGTTGTTGATATGATGACGAAAGGTCATCTTCGATAGGTTGTAAAGTTGTATTATCTCAATTTATTTATTTTATTTTATTTTTCAAATATGATATATTTTAAATGTATAATATTTATTTTATTCAATAACTAATGACATTTATTTTTTAAGAAACAGAAGCAATTAAGAAATGAGTTCTTACATTGGAGATGGTTAGATGGAGAGATTTCAAAATGAACTTCAAAAAATATTATGTTTTTTGAAAAAGAAAAAATGAAAACACATGACTCAATTATCATTTTACAGATGCAAATACATTGAAGAAATTTTTATCCAGCTAACATAAAGTAGAATTTATCGTATGATAATTACATTAAATTGTAAATAAATATATATATGTGTACCTATCTACTTATTAGTTTAATTTTCGTAAAACATGCCTCTATAAAATCCCATCAAGTCATTTAGTTTCAAAATGTATAGCCTCATACTTTATAACATGGAGGGTATCGTTTTTGGAGATAAAATGATTCAGGAAAAGTTTGAAGTACTAAGATCTCACTTTACTAGTGGTTCTAATGAGGTTCAGTTTAGTTCATCTCCCCCTACTCGCCATGAAAAATGGAAAAAGGGAGATGAAGAAAAACCAAAATTATCTTATAGAGAATGATAAAAAAGTAGATAATAAAAATTTTAGTTAATATTATATATTTTTCTTCATTTTTTCTATTTTATAAATTATAAACACTAATATAACTTTTTCATTTTTCATTTTTGGATGATCATTAAGAGATAGAGACATACAGATCTTTTATTCCAAAGGGTCGGATGGACATCTTAGCCACTAATTTAGGAAAGGAAGAACACCCAGACCATGTTAGAGGATGTCAAGCAAGTGTCAGTATTCAAAATGTTTTTGTTCAGATTTAGAAATCTAGTGACCCCGAAATAGAATCCTTAAAAGTCGAGATAAAAGGTATGAAACTGTCTATGAGTGAGAAAATTCAAGAAGTCGGCCATAAGGCTTTTTTAGAACACTTGAAAAGATAGTCATAGTCTAAGCAGCCTTTCCAGCCTTCCCAACCAACTCAGCCAGTTGTGCAGCCTCTACAACCACCCTAGTCAGACTATGCTGCCCAACCCGCCTACTTTGATCCTCTACCTCCTCGCTCAAACTGTAACTATATACTGTGATTTTTTTCTTGACATCCTCATATACATATTGATGCATTATGACTCATGAATTTTTATGGAATTATGTACATTACTATCCTATGCAGATGGGTCTGGATAGAGTTTCAGTACATGATATTATTGATCATAATGGTCTTCTAAAATTTCTTACTGAAGAGATTACCAGATTTATGGATTTTATGTTTCATTTTTTACTTTATCTAACTAGGATTCTTCATTATATTTTATATAACATTTGAATTTTTTAATATTAATTACATATATTTGAAATTTACTTATAATTTTTTATGAAATTTAATTTATATAGGATTATCTAGAAGAAAAATAAATCAGAAAAATGAAACAAAACATTCAGAAACACTAGAATATAGCTACTTATAATATTTCTTGTTGGATAAATAGATCATCTCAGATTATTCTTTCATGAATAATATATATAAGTTTTAGATGACATCTGATATATGCAGAATAGATTATCCATGTACATTAATCAAAGAATATATCATGCATCTAGTTTAATTTGAAGAGTTTGACCTGAATGTGTTTTAGTGGTTTTCCATATTGGTAAATTGATGTTTCAATTTTCATTTATTTAATAAAAGATGGTCAAAATTTAATAACTACATTATCTTTTTAAATTATGTATCTACAAATTATTATTATAGAAAATGAAATCATTGGAATTTATGGTTTTATAGATCCAGAATATATTTCTAGGGATGTGAAACAAGTGTAGAATCTTAATAGTGTTTCATATATGTGGGATAGATTATCACATATAGAGATTGGGTGTTGGTTTTTTCCAATTTATTGATGAGTAAGAAAAGAAACATAATTATGAACTAATTATCATTATAATGTCATTAATTGTGAAATTTTTGTACTATAGGTGACATTAGATGTTAGGTGTAATTTTTCCAAGTGAATACTCTTTATAATGGTTTTTCTCTTTATCAAGGAGTGTTTTTAAAATATTTTCCACCATATTAGAAAGGTATGTTTTTTAGAATATTATTATGATTAATTATCATTATTTTAAAATTTATTAATAGTTGATATATATGAAAATGTATTTAATGGAAAAAAATAGAAAATTACACATGCTGATAAAGAAACTAAATGCAATCTAATATTTGAACAAAAAGGTAATTATTTTTTACATTAGATATTATTTTTATTTTTTGATATATATATATATTGGTTTTTATTATGAAGTTATTTTTTTATAACCACAGTGTCATCATCCACGAGGACATGTTGAATGTCGTTATTATGATCTACAATTCATGTATGAGATAATCACAACTAAGGTAACTACTGAATTTTATATGGTTAGTAATATTAATTAAATTATATTTTATATCATAGTAATCTATTTTATAATCTAATATCATTCAATGATTTTATAGACATTCAAGGATGATCATTCTTTTACCCAAAATGAACAAACCCATATTCAATATTTTTTAAAAAATATTTTTTAATGTTTTATTACAATTTATGGTATGTATATTCTAATGTCTGTGAATAATATACCATTTTCCTAATAATACATCTTCAAAAAAATAATTCTTTTTTTATAATAGGTGTTTGAACATAATGATATCAAATTAATGCTTTAACAAAAACAAATAATGACCATGTTGTAAATTTTAGGAATGGGGTTTTTAATTCTACATCATTTTAAAAATTTATAGATAATTTTTTGATTAACTATATACAATCTTTAATGGTTTTTCAGATTTTTAATCAATGATAAATTTTGTTTGATTTCTATATTCTATGTTTTTATTATAGGTTTGGAAGTGTAATATTCTAAATATTTTAAAAAATCATTTTCATCTTCAGTTTTTATGAAAACTAACACACAATCATTTAAAAAAATAGGTTTCTTCCATCTGTTTCATTATTAAACATACAACAAAAACTAGCCGTATGTTGTTACCTGTGTTGATTTGTAATAGACCGACATAGAAAAAAAATTTAATGGATTTTTAGTTTTATTTTTTATATAAACTGATCCCAAAAAGATTTTTTTTGCATTTCTATTATACTGATCAATAAAAAACCGATGTAAAAAATGAAAAAAAAAACAAGGTTAAATCCTGTTTTTTCACTTGTGAGAGTTTTCTAAAGAAATGAAAAATAATTTTGAAATTTCAATGTTGGGAGAATTAACTTTCTTCCTTATTTTACAAGTTCAACAAAGGAAAATTATATTTTTTATCTCCAAAAAATTATGTTTGGGAATTGTTAAAAAGTATTGGGATAACTGAATCCTAAGAAGCATCAACTCATATTTTGGTGATCAAAATGGTTAGTAATGTTTATTGCAGAATAAGTGTGAATCAGAAACACTTTTGGAAGCTTATATAAACTCTTGTTTATCTTACAACATCAAGGCCTAATGTTGTTTATACTCTGAATTTATGTTCCAGGTATCAATGCAATTCAATATAATCACATATATTGGCTAGAAATATTATTTGGATATATGTCAAGGAACAACTTCATATTGTTTTTTATAAAAAATAAATTTAAAGATGATGTTTCTTAGTTATACCAATATAGATTAGTGGGATTGAAATGATAGAAATTTAACCTTAAGAGGAACATTTTTTCTGGTCGAATGTTGTGTGAGTTGCCGTAGTAAAAAACAAAGTTTAGTAACTTTGAGAACATATGAATCCGAATATAGGCAGCCACTCAGTCTTGTACTCAAAGATGTGGATGAAAGTTCAATTGGTTGATTTGAAAGTAAAATCCAATAAATCATTGATGATAATTTGTTATAATCAGAGTGTAATTGATATTTCTAAGAATCATATTCTACATTTAAGATCAAAACACACTGATATATTGTTTAATTCTATAATGGAGAAAGTTTTTACTAGATATGTTTCACTAGAATACATTTCAACGAATTATAATATTGATGATATCTTTATAGAAGAAATGTCAAAGGAAAGGTGTGTTGAATTGAGGATGCAACTTCATGTTCAGCCTCCTCCCATGTCTTTATAAACCTTATAAGAAAGTACCCCCATCGTGCTATGGATTATGTTGACATAGGGGACAAAACGTCAAATAAAATTTACTTTGTAAAAATTTCTACTTATCTTTATTTTTTTAGTCTGAAACTGTGGTTATCATATAATGGTGGGGGGAGAAAAAGAAAAGTGAGAAAGGAAATGATATAATTGAGAGTAGTAGAAATGTAAGGGGGATTTATCTATACATGGATGCAAAATTTTCTTTCCATTGAGGGATGGAATTACTTTGAAACATTAATTTATCTAGTAGTGTGGTGACATAGCTCTATATTTTTTTAGAAAGATTGTGTTATGATAAAAGTCAAAAATCTGAGTTGTTTACAAAAGATGTGTTTTGAAAAATTTTAAGAGTTTGAAAATTTTTTATTAAGGGTTTTCAACAAATCAAATAGGGGAGATTGAAGAAACTTTTTGATAAATTACTTTAACAATGTTTTTTTATTTATTGAAAACTAACCATTTTGTATAAGAATTTTTTTATCTAGGTATATTAAAGTTTCTAAGTTAAAAATAAAGAATTTTATAACACAGAAGTTCCAGAATGAAGAAGTCTTTTAGATAATGATATTTTTTGAAAGGGGATATTGATATAGATTGAGAAGTCAGTTATTAGAACATTTTTCCAACTTTATAAATGAAATCAGACAAGTATTTTCTAATCAAAAAGTTCTCATAAATAATGAAATCATTAATGATAAAATCTTTTGAAAAAATGTTGGAGAGGTTTGAAAAAATAAGAATAACTAAAAATATTCCTTGAAAATCAGATCTAGTTTTATAAGGAAATCAAAACAAACATTATATGAAAATAGGAACAAGTTTTTTAAGAAAATTGAAACCAATATTTCGAACTAATCGGAACCAGTTTTTGAGAAATTTCAAAGAAGGATTCTGAGCGAATCTATACCAGTTTTCAGAGAAAATCAAAATGAAGATTCTGAGTTAATCAGAACCAATTTTCTCAGAAAATTAGAACGAAGATTCTAGTAAAATCAGATACATTTTTCTATGAAAAATGGAACAATGATTATGAGAATATCAGAACCAGTATATTGAGAAAATTGAAATGAGTTATTTGAGAAAATTAGAACAAATATTCTAAGTAAATTGTAACCATGATTCTAATAAAATCAGAACCAGTTTTCTATGAAAATAAGAAGCATGATTTTGAGAAAATTGGAACCAATATTATTAGAGAATAAATACAATTATCTGAGAAAATCATAACCAGTTTTTAAAGAAAATCAAAACCATGATTCTGATCAAATCGATACCAATATTCTAAATAACCTAGAACTAGTTTTCTAAGCAAATTAGAACCAAGATTCTAAGAAAATAAATACTAGTATTCTAATAAAATTATTTAACAACCTGATATTTTATAAGAAATATTTTTTTATGTCTCATGTTATATTCAACACCTAAGGAATCTTTCACTACACACAACACTGGATTGGCTTGCATTACACACAATCACAACCTTCCTCAATAGCATGTGTAGTACGCAATAACGAGTTTCACTAAACAACAAAATATTGTAATATTATTATTATGGGCTAGTCTTTATGAATAGTATTAACTACATTTTTAATTTTATTACATTATTATTCATCTTACACATTTTCTAGAACATGTTATGAGAACAAAATAATTTTTTCGTGTAAAATAAGTATTATTCCAAAAATGTAGTTTTGCAGCCTTTTGATGGCGCACCAATATTAAATCATTTTTTTGACATGTTTATATGTTAAATTTGACAAAATAAAATTTTTCTTTGGAATCAAGATAAAATAAATTTCTTTGGATAAATGTTTCATATTATTCTGATAACTTTGATATTTTTATGAATAGTAAAAACACACTATATTTTAATTGAAAACAACTTTTTTTCATCGCAATAATTTGTATGGTTAAATTATAATATTTAATAGTTTTAAAGTATAAATATAATATATTTTTTCTATTAAATATAATGTATTACATTACCCTTAATTTTACATTGAATTCATAGGTAAAAAGATTTTAATCTTTGACAATGTTTGAACTTTTAAAACCCGTTTTCTAAACAACGAGATTAATTTTAAATTAATTACAACAAATTATATGTTTTTAATTTTGAAAAATTGATTCCATATTTGAATTCATTGGGACCAAATTATGTTAATATGTTACTTTTATTTTTTTGATATTAGGAATAGTAACTACAGAAATTTTTCTTCACGGCAGTTAAAGGTAAATCTGGTAATTAAAGGTAAAAATAAGATTATAAAATTACCCTAACACCTGAAAAAATTATAATGGATGACTAAAAGTCGACCCATATCACCAAATGGTCAGAATAGGTTCATCTTATGATGTTTTGACCATGAAAATAGTTTAAACCAAAGAAAGTGACAACATGTCACTCTCTTAAATATTATAAGTATAATAATTTTAATTTAGTGATAAACATCATGAAACATCAAAAATGTATAGTCTCCAAAAAGATAATAATATTATATACATCATGATAATTTATTTAGATTTTTTTTTTGATAAAATAATAATCATTATTGAGGACAGAATAGTGATGTATAAATTATTTCATTGATTAAAATATCGAATTAATGGTTTTAAAAATATTAAAATAAATATTATATGAACTAATTAATATGATACATTAATTTTATAGATAAATATGACATTTTATGAATATATTAAATATTTTTTTTGAACATATATCCTGTGTGGATTTTTTTAAATTCATATAAATGAATTGTGTCTAAATTGACACTACTGATATTTTATATTATTAAATTGTTTAAAAATCACAAAAAAAAATAAAAATTACAAATTAAAATTTATATGATCTAAGATGTCATAAAATATCAAATTATTTATAATTAAGAACACATAATTAAGAATTTATTTCCATATAAAATTTATAACATTATTACCAGAAATAAAATTAAATAGATTAAATAAGGATAAATCAAAATGATAAGGTTTAAAATAAAACCAAACATGTCTAAATTTAATTTTTTGATTAGATTACAAACCTATCTTATATAATATCATAATTTGAGTCAGTTTGGATTTTTTTTATGTGGGGTTAGTGTTTATTATAAATTAATATTTCAAAGGTTTCCAAAAGTGCCCCTCTCCCCCTTATAAAAGGGAACCTCCTCCCTCTCCTCCACACACCAATTTGAGACTTCATGCTCGGCCAACTCCTGCAAATTTCCCTTTTCCACTTCCCTATAAACATACTAGAGGTCCTGGACTTCCTCTATGACCAACTTTAGTGCCCTAAGAGGAGGTTTAGAAGAGGCGCGTCGAAGAAGATGTAATATCATTTACGGATTATTTCAAACTTATTTCTTCTTCTACTTCCTCTATATTAGTTGTTTAATTATTAATTAATAACTCCAGTATCAATTTTATACTAATATTTTATTATGAATATGAAACAACCATGTTTTATCTTCTATCAATCCTATGAAAGAAACGAAATCACCACGCATGCGTACGTACGGGCTACCGTCTCCACGCCTTGGTTTACTCTTTTATTTCATCACTAACATACATGGTTGGGTATAAGATGGAATATATAACTATATATTATAATTTTATATTAATATTTATTATGAAATATTATACATCATACACTTCAATACAATTCCATGATCATGGGAATGATATCATCGCTCGTGCGTACGTATGGCCTACCATCTCCATGATGTTATGCATCTCGTTCTACATGATATTCATTTAATAATGATTATATAAATCAATTTAATTAATAAATATGATATATATTACACTAACATCATTCTGTAAAATAGGTATCTATAACCTAAAAAGAGGAATAATAATTTATTCGACAAAACATGCATAAGAACATAAAACAATTAACACCCAAATAACAAGTAGAAATATTACTAATAAAAAGATAAGAATATGACCATATATGATATCATAACAATGAATATGATTCTATAATAAGTAAATAACATTATTTAAATCATTATACAGGAGGTTCAGATACATACAAATCATATCGGACCTAAGGTAAGGGAAAATCTCACAATATCATTTTTATCTAAGATTGTTTATACTTCAGAATTTACTGGGGCATATTTATCATCCACATTAATGTTTCCTAAATATGAAATATTATTTCAATCCTCCTGAAAATTTTTAAATCCAATTTTTCTTATTGGTGAATTTTTAGTAAAAGTTATGAATTGAATCTTTTTTTTCAATAAGAGATTATTTTTTGACTCTTTCAACCAAAGTATGAGAAAAATGTTTTTTTAACTTATATTTCATGAATGAATTTTTATGATTTCAAAGAAAATTATTTCCATAAATCTTACTTTACAATATTTCAAGTTTATTTTCAATTAACTTCTTTTATTTTATAATTTTATGACGTTAAGAAAGAGAAAAAATGTTTTTGAATTAGAAAGGATATTTTCCTCAAGAATGGAGTTTATGTGTTTTATCAAAATTATTTTCCATATAAGATAATATAATTTTATATTTCTATCCCTATTTTTACATTGATTTGATTATGTTATGATGAAATATTTTTTATGAAGTCCTTTTATCTTATATGGATTATGTTATGATGGTATGATGTTTAAGAATCCTATTTTTATTGCATGGGTTATGCTATGATATATGATTTTGTGTCACAGATAAGAATGGTTTCATTATGAGATGGGTGGGACCTATATCTACCTCCAATTTATTGGGTAATGATTTATATCTCATGAGATATAAATGGCTAGAACGACAGGATAATCTGGTTCAGTGATACAGGATTGGATTGAGGAGTGAACTCGGTTCAAAAATGGACTTTGTCCACTAGGATAGTCTTGGAAATGAGTCTTGACTACTATGAAATGATTTCCTATGATTATGTGTGTATGCCATAAAGTTTCATGTTTTATGTTATGATTATTGGTATTACATTTCACTACTATGATTTATCCCATGTTATGATATTATGATCTCTTTTGCAGGTTAAGATTTTCAAAATGTTATGTTGTTATGAATATGATATGATTGTTATTTCCTTTGTTTACCCATACTGACCATTTGAGCTCACCCTTTTGTATGTTTTTTCCCAGGTCAGGAAGAATGGTATTAAGTAGGTTATGCCAAAAGGGACTTTAAATAAGATGAAATAAATGGGAGACAATGTAGATGCTTTATGAACCAGTTGTTTATGTCTTCCAGTTTCTAAGACACTATACATATACAGTCCTTTATTGGTTTTGTTATATGTTGTAATAATTATGCTTCAATTCTGATGTAATAAAAATGAATGTAAAGTATAGGTCTTTATAGATGGTAATAGTGGAATGGTATAGTCAACCTTTGGAAACTAGGATGTGAAAGCCTTAGTAAAAACCCTAACGATATGTCTAAGCATAGGACAAAATCTAAGTGTTTTAGAATTGGCTAGGAATATCCTATGATAAGACCTTAAGTGTGAAATTTTATTCTTGATTATGTGGTTTTCCTATTATGATTAGTGTTTCTCACACTATGATTATTAGTTTTAGTCAATGGCTTGAACCTAAAGGAACCATGTTAATGGTTAATTTGATGGGAAATGAAATGATTGTCCCCCTCAACAACCACAATTTATGGGAGCTGGAATGCAAAATCTTGAGCCATGCTCACAAAACTTTCTCAAGCTATGAATCATGCAGGACTTCCAAACGAGAAAATAATGTAGCAACATTATGTTGAATCCTTCATGATGTAGCATCCACCCTCATTCAGCGGGTCTATTGATCCATTAGTGGCTGAACAATGGATTAGTACCACTAAAAAGATATTTTCAGTTCTTCAATGTTATGAACATGATAAATTCATCTTATCATTATATCATTTTGAAGGTAAAGCTAATCAATGGTGGAATATTATCAAGAATATGAGGCTAAGAGATGAAATTGAGTCCATGGAATGGGACGAGTTCAAGAACTTCTTTTTCAATAAGTACTTCCCTCATATTCTTCAAACAAAGATGGAGGAGTTACTTGAACTAAAGAAGAAAGATGATAAATCTCTTGGAATCTACGAAGAAAATTCTACAAGGCTTTCAAGGTACGCTTCTGGGATTATTATCCAACCTTATAGTAAGATCATTCGATTATTTAGTGGCTTAAAACCAAGTCTTCAAAGGGAGTTAGCCATATGGGACTTCAATAGCTATGAGGAAGTTGTTCGATGTTCTCTCAAGGTTGAGATGGATATTTGAGTAACCCATCAGTCATATGGGTTTTATGAGAAAAGGAAAATGGAATTCAAAGGGAAATCTAAAGAGCACATTGAAAATAAGATGTGTTTTCCCTTATGCTCAAAGTGTGGAAAGAAACATGGAGGTAATTTTCTTAAAGGGACAAGTAAATGTTTCAAATGTGGAAAAGAAGGTCATAAGGCATTTGAATGCTGCAATGATGGGAATAATATGTCTAGTGAGCGAATAAAGAAAAGTCTACATAGAATGAACCTCCTATACTTCAATGTTACAAGTGCAAGGAAATGGGGAATTATGCTAATCAAGGCCCTAATCTAATTGTTTTTTATGATGATCGACGTCAAAAAAAAACTTAAGGCCAAAGACAAAGGAAAGTCACATGAAATTTCTATCGGCGATGTGGAGTATGATAATGAAGTGGTAAAAGGTACACTTACCATCCACTTTAATGTAGCAAATGTTTTAATTGATTCTAGATCCACCCACTCTTTTATTTCTAAAGAATTTTCTAAGTGTATTGCAGTATTAACACAATAATTAGATGTTGAGTTAGCTGTGACAACCCCTAATGGCACAACAGTCGCATCAAAAGTATACAATTCTTCTCTAATTGAAGTTTGTGGGAATGTGAATCCTGTAAATCTTGTGATTCTTCCTATAGTGTAATTTTATGTGATACATGGAATGGATTGGCTCTCTTTATATGGAGCTCATATCAATTTCCGAAGAAGGTAAGTCACATTTCATATTCCTGATCAATCTATGATCATCTATCATTGGAAGGATGAATATAACCTACCATTGGAAATTTCATCCATCTTATGGGTCTTGATGTTAATAAATGAAAGTTATTTATCTCAAATGGTTGGAGAGAAACTCAAGATTAAGAATATGCTCATTGTACGAGAGTTTGATGATGTCTTTTCGGAGGAATTGCAAGGTCTTCCACCAAATCGTGAAGTTGAGTTTTCAATAGAACTCATACAGGGTGCTTTACCTATTTCAAAGACACCTTATACAATGTCCCTAATTGAGTTTCAGGAATTGAAGAAGCAAATACAAGAGAATCTTGGTAAGGGATTCATACACCCTAGTGCATCACCTAGGGGAGAACCTATTCAATTTGTTAATAAGAAAGATGGAACAATGAGACTCTACATTGATTATCAAGAATGTAACAAGATCACTATCAAGAACAAATATCCTCTCCCACGCATTGATGACTTATTTGACCAAATACGTAGAGATCAATACTTTTCCAAGACTGATCTTTGTTCAGAGATTCATCAATTAAGGTTCAAAAATGAGGATATACCAAAGATGTCCTTCGTACAAGGTATGGAAACTATGAATTTATAGTGATGCCATTTGGTCTTATTAATGTCGCTGTTATCTTCGTGGATCTAATGAATAGAGTCTTTAGAGACTATCTTGATCAGTTTGTGGTAGTATTTATAGATGATATTATTTTTTATTCAAAGATAATGAAATAACATGAAGATTACATGATAATTGTATTGAAGAGCCTGAGAAAGGAGAAGATGTATGACAAATTTACAAAGTGTGAATTTTGGCTTCAAAAAGTTTCATTTTTGGGTCACATAATCTCAAAAGAGGGGATATCTATGGATCTAGCAAAAAAAAGGTTATCGAAAGATGGTGGAGACCAACAACAGTAACTGAGATCTGACATTTTCTTGGTTTTGCTGGATATTATTGACATTTTGTCCAAGATTTTTCACGATTATCTAATCTAATCTCTAGGTTGACTAGAAAAGGAGTTAAGTTCATTTTGGACAGAGGAGTGTGAAGAGAATTTCTAGGATTTAAAAAGAAGGTTGTCTAGTGCACTTGTGCTCACACTGCCTTATAGTAGATAATGGTTTGTAATATACAGTGAAGCATCCAATAATAGGCTAGGGTGTGTTCTCATGAAAAATTATATGGTGATAGCTTTTGCCTCATGACAGTTGAAAATCCATGAGAAAAATTTCCCAACTCATGATTTGGAGTTACCTGTGGTAATCTTTGCATTAATGATTTGGAGGCATTATATTTATGGTGAATGGTGTGATATTTATACTGATAATAAAATTTTAAAGTATATTTTCACACAAAAGGAGATGAATATGTTCCAAAGAAGATGGTTGGAGCTGATTAAGGATTACAACGGCTCAATTCATTACCACCTTAGGAGAGAAAACAAGGTGGAAGATGCATTAAGTCGACAAGACTATGCTACCTTATCCATGATGAGGATCACAAAAGATCCAATATTTATGGATTTACAAAGGCTGGATAATGGAATTATAGTGGAAGGGGAAAAATATTATCTTTCTCAAATGAATTTTCAACCATCTATACGTATGAGTATAAAAGAGGCAAGAAAAATAAGTTGTAGAGTTACAAAAGAAGGTGAGAAATGTTCCTGAATTCCACATTGATTGTGTTGAAATAATAAGGTTCAAGAATCGAGTTTGTGCTCCTCCCATCATATAATTAAGGAAGGAAATATTGGATGAATCACATAGTTCTTTATTCTCTATTCACCCTGGATGCACGAAGATGTATATGGATCTAAAAGAGTACTTCTGGTGGGATAGCATGAAATGAGATGTTGCTGAATATGTCTCTCAATGCATGGTTTGTCAGAAAGATAATGATGAGAGACAGAAGTCTAAGGGGATGTTACAACCATTTCCCATACCAGAATGAAAATGGGAAAACATCACTATGGACTTTTTCACTAGACTTCCTAAAACATCCAAAGGAAATAATGCTATCTGGGTTATAGTTGATCATCATACGAAGTTGGAAAACTTCATTGATATTAGAGAAGATTTATCTCTTGATCAGTTTTCCAGGATATATGTAAAGGAAGTGGTATGATTGTATGGAGAACAAATTTCTATTATTTCTTATCGGGATCTGAGGTTTACCTCGATGTTTTGGCCAAGTGTTCAGCATACTTTGGATACAGAGTTGAGTTTCAGTACTGCTTATCATCCTCAAACAGACGGTCATTTTGAGAGGATAATTCAACCTCTAGAAGACATGTTGAGAGCTTTCTCTATGGATTTCAAAGGTGGTTGCGATCAACACCTAACTTTTTTCGAATTTTCTTATAATAATTTCTTTCACTCTAGTATTTATATGGATCTTTATGAAGCTCTTTATGGAAAAAAATTCCGAACTCCAACTTGCTGGGATGAAGATGAAGAAAGAAATCTATTAGGACCTAATCTTGTGGATGAGATGGCAAAAAAGGTCTGATCTATTCAACAACACATAAGAGCAGCTCAGAGTCGACAAAAAAGTTATCCTGATAACCGAAGAAAATACCTGGAGTTTAAAGTGGTCGATAAAGTGTTCTTATGAATATCTACCTAGAAGAGAGTAATATGGTTTGGGAAGAAGGGAAAGCTGAGCCCTAGGTATATTGGTCCTTTTGAAATAATAGATCATGTTGGGAAGGTAGCTTACAGATTGGAGCTTCTACCGAATCATTCTCATGTTCATGATGTGTTCTATGTATCTCTCCTGAAAAATCACATATCCTATCCTTCGCATGTACTAAGCTCAGAAGTTGTACCATTGGAGATAGATATTTCTTATGAAGAACAGCTGATAGAGATTTTGGATCACAGAAAAAAATTTCTATGAAACAAGACCACTCTCTTGGTTAATGTTTTATGGAGTAACCACCAATTAGAAGAAGCTACATGAGAACTTGAGGACATGATGAGGGACAGATATGCACATATGTTTGTTACGAAGTGAAGAATTTCGAGGGTGAAATTCATTTTAATCGGGGTAGAATGTAACACCCTGAGATTTTATGAGAAATATTTTTTTATGTATTTTGTTATACACAACACCAAAGGAATATTTCACTACACACAACACTTGATTGGCTTCTGTTACACGCAATCACGACCTTTCTTGATAGTGTGTGTAGTACACAATACCAGGTTTCACTAAACAATGATATATTGTTATAATATTTTTATAGACTAGCTGTTATGAATAGTATTAACTATGTTTTGAATTTTATAACATTATTATTCACCTTATAAATTGTCCATAACATGGTATGAGAACAAAATAAATTTTTCGGGTAAAATAAGTGTTTTTAAAAAATGTAGTTTTGCCACCTTTTGATGGAGCACCCACATAAAATATAGTTTTTAAAATGTTTATGAGTACAATTTGAAAAAAAAACTTTTTTGGAATCAGGATATAAAAGTTTACTTTGGATAATTGTTTCATATTATTCTGATAACTTTCATATTTTAATGAATAGTAAAAACATGCTATATTTTAATTTTAAAAAACTTTTTTTTATCGCAGTAATTTATATGGTTAAAATATAATATTTAATGATTTTATAGTATAACTAAAATATATTTTCACCATTTAATATAATTTAGGTCATTACCATTAATTTTACATTGAATTCATATGTAAAAACATTTCAATTTTTGCAATGTTTTAACTATTAAAACCCGTTTTCTAAACGAGATTAATTTTAAATTAATTACTACAAATTATGTGTTTGGAATTTTGAAAAATGGATTCCATATTTGAATTCAATGGCTCCAAAATATGTTAATAAGTTAATTTTATTTTTATTGATATTATGAATAGTAACTACGGTAATTTTTCTATACTGTAGTTAAATGTAAATCTGGTAATTAAGGGTAAAAATAAGATCATAAAATTACCCTAACACCTTCCAAAATTCTATTAGATGACTAAATCTCGACCCATATCACCTAATGGTAGTAATATATTCATTTTAAGAACCTTTGACCTTGAATATAATTTAACCCAAAGAAAGTGACAACATGTCACTCTATTAAATCATATCAGTATAATAATTTTAATTTAGTGATAAAATTCATGAAACATAAAACATGAATAATTTCCAAAAATACAATAAAATCATCTAAATCATGAGAATTTATTTATAATTTATAGGGATAAAATAATTATCATTAATGCAGACACAATTATGATGTTGAAATTATTTAATTTATTGAAATATCAAATAAATGGTTTTAAAAATATTAGAATAAATATTATATGAACTGATAAATTTTCTCCATTATTTTTATAGATAATTATGAAATGTTAGGAATATATTAAATATTTTTTTTCAAACATTTCTCATGTGTGGATTTAATTTAAATTCAAATAAGTGAAATGTGTCAAAATTGCACTATTGATATTTTGTATTATTAAATTGTTTAAAAATCACAAAAATATTTTAAAACATACAAATTAAAATTTATATTATCTAACATGTCATAAATTATCAAATTGTGTATAATTAAGAACACATAAATAATTATTATACCCATATAAAATTAATAACATTATTACCACAAATAAAATTAAATAGATTAAATAAGGATAAATCAAAATGATAATGTTAAAAATAAAATATAAAAATTTATAAATTTAATTTTTTGATGATATTACAACCCTATATTATATAATATCCGAATTTTAGTCCCTTTTTAAGTTTTTAAGTGGTGTTATTGTATATTATAAATTAATATTTTAGAGGTTTCCAAAAGTTCCCCTCTCTTCCCTTATTAAAGGGCACCTCCTCCCACTCCTCCACACACCATTTTGAACCTTAAATCTCGGCCAAAACCTCCCAATTTATCCTCTCCACTTCCATAGAAACATACTAGAGGTCCTGGTCTTCTTCCAAGACCAACTTTAGTGCCCTAAGAGGATGTTAAGAAGAGGCGTGTCGAAGAAGAGGTAATATCCTTTACTGATTCTTTCAAACTTCTTTCTTATTCTACTTCCTCTATATGAGTTTTTTCTTTATTAAGTAATAACTACAGTATCAATTTTATACTTATATGTTATTATGAATATGAAACAACCATGTTCTGTCTTCTAACCATCCTATAAAAAAATGAAATCACCACGCGTGCGTACGTACGGTCTACCGTCTCCACACCGTGGTGTAATCTTTTATTTCATCACTAACACACTTGGATAGGAATAAGATGGAAGAAATAACTATATATGATCATTTCAAATTAATATTGATTCTGAAATATTATACACCATACACTTCAATATATTTCTATGATCATGGGAAGGATATCATCGCTCATGCGTACGTACGACCTACCATCTCCACGATGTGATGCGACTCATTCTACATGATCATCATTGAATAATGATTATATAAATCAATTGAATTAATAAATATGATATATATTATACTAACACCATTCTTTAAATGAGGTATCTATAACCTAAAAATAGGAATAAGAATTTATTCGACAAAACATGCATAAGAACATAAAACAATTAACACCCAAATAACAAGTAGCAATATTACTAATAAGAAGAAAAGAATATGACCATATATGATATCATAACAATGAATATGATTCTATAATAAGTCAATGACATTATTTAAATCATTATACATGAGGTTCGGATATGTACAAAGCATATCGGACCTAAGGTAAGGGAAAATCTCGCAATCTCATTTTTATCTGAGATTTTTTATACTTCAGAATTTAATGGGGAATATTTATCATCCACATTCATGTTTCCACATTATGTAATACTATTTCTACCCTCCTACAATTTTTTAAATCCAATTTTACCTGTTGTTGAATTTTTAGTAAAAGTTATGAATTGAATCTTTTGACGTTTTCAGTACGAGATACTTTTTTTCTTTTTCAGCCAATGTATGAGAAGAATGTTTTTTTACTTATATTGCATGAATGTATTTCTATGATTTCATAGAAAATTAATTCCATGAAGCTTTCTTTAGAATATTTCATGATTATTTTTAATTAACTTATTTTAGTTTAAAAATGTATGACATGTTAATGAAGGGAAAAATGATTTTGAAGTAGAAAGGATATTTTCTTCAAGAATGAAGTTCAAGTGTTTTATCAAAATTATTTTCCATCTAAGATAATATATGGTTCTACTTATATACCAATTTTTACATTTATTTGATTATGTTATGATGGAATTATTTTTATGATTTTCTTTTATATTATATGGATTTTGTGATGATGGCATGATGTTAAAGAATCCCATTTTTATTACATAGGTTATGCTAGGATATATGATTTTGTGAAACACATAAGAATGGTTTCATTATAATATGGGTGGGACCTATATCTCCCTCTAATGTGTTTGGTAATGATTTATATCTCATGAGATAGACATGGCTGGAATGACAGGTTAATCGGGTTCAGTGATACAAGAATGGATCAAGGAGTGAACTCGGTTCAGAAATGGACTTTGTCTACTAGGATAGTATTGGCAGTGACACTTGACTAATATGAAATGATTTCCAATGATTATGTGTGTATGAAAAAAAGTTTCATGTTTTATGTTATGACTATTGGGAATACATTTCACTACTATGATTTATCCCACGTTATGATATTATGATCTCTTTTTCAGGTTAAGATTTTCAAAGTGTTATGTTCTTATGAATATGATATGATTGATATTTATTTTGTTTACCCTTACTGGGCATTTGAGCCCACCCTTTTGTATGTTTTCTTATCCCCGGGTTAGGAAGAAGGGTATTAAATAGGTTATTCCAAAAGGGACTCTAAATATGATGAAATAAATGGGAGACAATATAGATGCTTTATGAACCAGTTTTTTATGTTTCCCAGTTTCTAAATAGAATATACCTATACGGTCCTTTCATGGTTTTGTTATATGTTGTAATAAGTATGATACAATTCTAATTTAATAACAATATATGTAAAGTATGGGTCATTATAAATAATAATCAGTTTTATGAGGAATTCAAAAACTGGTTTACTAAAAAAATTGAACCTAGATTCTAAGAAAATTCGATCAAATTTTTTGAGAAAATCAAATCCAACATTCTGAGAAAATCAGAACCAGTTTTCTTAAAAAATCAGGACCAAATTATGAGAAATGTGGAACTAGTTTTCTAAGAATATAGGAAAGAAGATTCTAAGAAAATATAAACCAAGATCAAATATTATCATCCTAAAAAAATCATAACCAAGATCTCTCTTTCTCATATTCAAAATATAAGGAGGCTTTACAATGTCAATTATTTAATATTAAATGTGAAAGATTTTAGGAGATTTTGAGGTTAGGGGAAGAGGAAATTTTTTTAGGTTTCCCACCTTTGTTTTTGGAGTTTCCTATAAATACTTTCTAAAATTATCTGTTCATTTGTATCTGCTAACGCACATAGAAAATGGGGAGCACTAGATAATTCCAAGTGAAAAGTTCCCACTTAATTAAAGAAGATTATTTATATTTAGTAGTTATGTAGAATAAAATTAGAACAATCATTACCGTATTGAAAAAAATCAGACTTAGCCAAATCAGATTGAGGATTTAGACTGATCATTTGTGGAGTAGAATCCAAATAGTTTTTATTCATTCATTTGGTTCAATTTTTTATAAGAAAATATTTTAAAATGATAGGAGTTAGTATAATATTTCTTATCGGGAGATAGAAGGTGTCTATTGATAATTGGAACAAGTTGTATTCCTATTTTCTTAATAGTGGATTAAAATACACCCATTGGAGTACCTATAGAAAATATGAAGGTTCTCACACTAAGGTAAAACCTTGTAAATCATGTGTGATTTTCTTACATTCCTAAATCTTCTTGCGTAAGTATTTACAAAAGTTTGATAAGGATATAAATCATAGTAGTTTGTTGGGGTTATGTTTCTAGAAGTTTTGAAACTTATAAAAAGTGAATAGCTGATTCAACCCCTATCAGTGGTTATTCAATCCTTGAAAATTTAAAAAACATAATATTTTATAGTTACTTCAGTTATTACATTATCTTATACTACTAAAAATTTTAACCTCAAAATTTTAATTCACTTATTAAATAAGCGTGGATACATTTTACTCATTGCATTTTCCTATTCCCATATTGCTTCTTTAAACATATGTTTTCTATAAAAAACAATACCAAGTGAATTTCATTATTCCACAATACTTTATGATAAAAATTAAGATTTTGAACATTATTTTTCTCATAAGAAATGTTATCTTCCAGCTGAACTTCTTTTAGGCTCAAAACATGCGATGAATCTAATACATACATTCTTAACATCGAATCATGAAAAACATGGTGCACCTTTGATAAACTCAAAGACAATGTTACTCGGTCGGTAGTAGGTATAACATTCTCTTTTATTTTGTACATTCTAATGAACTGTGTAATTATATTTCATTTCATACAAAAAATAAATAACACTTTTCCCAGGATATATTTTATGGAAAACATTATCACCTACCTTAAAAGAAAAATATTTACTACTGTTGTCTACAATTAATTTCATCTGAATCTGTGCTTCCCTCATGTGTTTCTAGATCATCTTCACTTTCTTATCCACTTCCTCAACTTATTTAGCTCTCATAAACATCCTTTCCCTGATATCATCCCATAATGATGGATTCCTACAAAACATTCCATATTATGCATCAAAAGGTTCCATTTTTATACTTGAATGAAAATTATTCTTATAAGAAAAGTAAACTAAATGAATAAATTGATTCCACCCCTAGAATTCCATTGAATAAGAATGCAACATATATTCTAAAGTTTTAATTTTTTTTCGGTATGTCTATAAGATTAGGGATGATGGTTGTAAGTAAATTTAATTTTTTACCAAACAACTTCTAAAGGCATTTCAAAAAGTCATAAGTGAATCTAAGATCATATTCAGAAACATGGAGAGAGGAACTCCATGTATCATTAAAATATATTGGTGGTATAGTCGAGAAAACTAATTTAGAGAATGAGTGTCTCTAATAGGAAGTAATTGTGAAAATTTAGTTCATCGATCAAAAATATCAAAAATTTCATTATTACCTCGAGAAGTCTTTGGTCGTCTCACTACAAAGTCCATGAATATATTTTATCCATTCTATTCTAGCACTAGAAAAGGGTGAAGCATCCCCTATGGTAGTTTATTCATTGCTTTAACATTTTAACATGTCAAACATTTGATGGTAAAATAAACAATATCTATTTTCTATCCTTCACAACAATTATAATCTTAAAAGTCTATATGTATCTTAGTTATGATAGGTTGAAATCAAAATAGAGAACTATAAGCTTCACATAATTACTCTTTCTTTAAATATGAATCACAAGCCACACATAATCTCTTCTGAAATCTCAAAACACAATCTTTATCAATGTTAAGCTAGGATAACTTACCATCCTTAACCAATACTACATTTTTTTATAACTCAAAATCCTCCTTCCAAACAATATTAATTCTATCTCATTAATTCGATTTCACTGAAACCTCAAAAACATTTCCTACAATAACCACTTACAAGGGAAACTTATTCAAATAATTAATCAAGGGGCGATGTTCCCAAAGTAACATGGTTAATGTAGTGTGGTGTTTTTAACTTACGGAATCCTCCAATTTTTTTACTATAATAATAATTGATCAGGAAATCATAAAAATTTATTAGTTCCATCAATCTTCTCTACCTCATCTTCAATTAATTTTAAGTGAATATATATTTTAAACTCTTTTGGTCAGTACATATTTTTTATTTGGATCAATATAAATGATGTCTCCAGATTTTTTATGAAAAAACTGAAGATATAAATTCCAAATCATGTGTAGGATAATTTAACTCTTTAAGATTTAGTTTTCTAAAAGCATAATCACCTACCTGATCATTCTACATCAGAATGAAACAAATTCCCATCTATGAAGCACCACTACAGATGAGAAAATATCCTTTTTTAGAAGGCATATCCAAAACAGAAGCATTCACTATTTCCTTTTCATTTCTTGAAAACAATCAAAATAGTCTTCTATCCAAATAAATTTAACCCTTTTTCATGTTATCTTATTTATAGGGATAATTAACCATGAATTTTTTTAACAAACCATTGGTAAAATTCTATTAATACAAGAAGACCATGAGTATCTGTAACATTTGTAGGACTTTTCCATTAATCAACAACTTTTGTTTTGGTTGGATCAACTGTTATTCAATACTTACTTACAATGTTCCTTTAAAAATAAATTAATTATAACGAAAAGTCAAATTTTTTAAACTTCCATTATAACTTATTTTCTTTAATTGTTTGTAGAAAAATCCTTATATGTTTTCCATGTTTCGCATAATCGTTGGAATAAAATATAGTCACATCAATAAAAACAACAAACAAATTATCCAAATATTCATGAAATATTCTATTTATATGATCTATAAATATAAAAGAAGAAGTTTTCAAACCAAATGGTCTAACAAAAAACTCATAATGACCATGTATAGTTTGGAATTATATTTTTTAAATTCCATCCTCATTTACCTTCATCTGATGGTGCATGGATCTCTTGTCAATCTTGGAAAAATATTGATCTCCCTAAAGTTATTCACCTAATACATTAATATGAGGCCATGGATACTTATTCAAAATAGTAATGTTATTAAAATCTATGAAATCAATAGATAGTCTCACAGAACCATTTTTATATTTAATGAACAAAATTAGAGCACCACACGGTGAAGTGCTACGAAGAATGAAAACATTATCAAGAAACTCTTGGAGCTCCATTTTCAAATCAGGATGCTCCCCTTGAGCCATTCGATAATACATGTTTGAATTTTGATTAACATAAAAAAAATTCAATACTTTATTCAACATCAAGAAGATGTATAACACAAATATAGTCATTAAGAAAAAACATTCATGTATTCATTTACCACTAGAACATCATTAAATTGGATAGACTCCATATTTTCAATAATATGTACAAGATAACATTCATTTTCATCCATTAATATTTTCTAAACTTCCTAATATTTTATTAATGGTATGGGTACATTTTTTAGACAAAACAAAAATATTTTTGATAAATGACTTCTTTAGCTTTAAAATAATCTTTAACATGGTAAAAAGAAATCCATTCCATGCACAAAATAACAACAACCTCTTCTAAGGGCAGAACGACAGGGGTTGCAGGTAATGTATTTCCATAGAAAACTAAAAGAATATTACTATAATACACATTTTCTTTAATATTTACCCTATTTTTTAACAATATTTCCTTCTTCTATTTCTTGAGGTGAAATTACCAAATTACCATAAAATATATTAGAAATTACGAAATGTGTAGACCCCATGTCAAACATATCATTATCAAAATATGAGTAAACAAACAATACTAATGATAACACTTCATGGGATGACACAGACTCTACTTAATTAGTCAAAAATTATTTCACTACACCTTTTAATTAATGTTAGGATGCATCCCATTATTTATATATTTCTTTACATAGGTATTTTCATAATGCATCATATCTCCACATTTGAAAATCTTTATTATTTTCTTATCCAAATTAAATATACCAACACTAATAACTTTTTCATTTCATTCTCAACCCATATTTCCAAAATTTCCACATCAAAAAAACTTCCCATATTAATTAAGGAAACCCCCTTGGTTCTTTTCCCACACTTTCGATAAAATAAAAGAAAGGACATTCTTAACCTAGGATTTATATGATTGATTATTACATATATTTTTCCCATATGGACCTTTTATTTTTCATGTTTTAAAAGTAAATATGATAATAATAAATATCAATTTATACACATTCATCACATCAATCTAGTTTCTAATGATTTTTATATTCAAGGGAAACCAATGCCCCATGATATCTTCACTTTAATCCTCTGTAAAAATAATTTATTTTACTATCAAGATCCCATGTAATATTTGAAGCATAATTTCCAATAGATTGATGTTTGGTTTATAAGCCACCATTGAATCTTAATTTTTTTTAATTTAATAAATTTTCTTTTCCATCCCATATTGAAACCGCCTCATGAAAATATTTTTCATAAAAAATATTCTTAAATTACCACCATTCTAAGGCATCAATCCTATCATTATACTTGATATTATTGACCATTAACCACTACTACATGGATTAGCCATAAAAATGATAACTTAAATAAATAAAATTTTTATTATCTTAACTCTATATGACATCAAATATCTTTTGAAGGGCTTTAATCCATCCTTTATCCACCATTGGGTCAGAATATCCATTGAAAGTTGTAGGGTGTTTCCTCAAAAAATGTTATAATATTTTAATGTTAATTTACGGTAAATTTAGATATTCTATTTGATGGATTACACCAAATTTTATAACCTATATAAATTGAACCATTAATTTAAAAAACATATCAGTTCCAATTACCACTATTCTAGGTTGTAGATTCAGAAAGATATCCTTCTCTTAATGCCATCCTTCTTCATCTTCCCTATTTCTTCGGTGAAAAACCATTCTGAATAGACATATCATACACTAAGAAACATGGTAATATTTAAATTCTATATCATTTTAACATATTCATATTGTAAAAAAATTATAGTATTATATTAAGATAAATATATCCCCTAATGCTATCTAAACCATGCTCTAATACCAACTACTGGGATCTGATCCTAAACATTACGTAATAGAGTAAATTCATTTAGGATTCACATTACTACATTCCAAAAGTTATTTTCATTTTAGAGTTTTTGATAATTTTTTCAAAAATCATACATGAAAACCCAAAAGCATAAAAATTGGTTATTATTAAAACAATATCAGTTTCATTCGTAATAGATATTTTTTTTAATAAAACATGAAATATTTTTCTGATAAATACTCACAAAATTCCTCTTGGAATCTTCTTTTATATTACCCATCCTTAAACCCTATGATTTTTTAAAACTTATTATTAGAAAAATAATCTTAGTAAGGATTATATATTAAAAAAACAAATAGTTTAGGAATACTTACAAACATATGAAATCATTTTCACAATGACAGACTTCCCACCTTTAAAGATTGATATACTTAACTTTTGGAAACATGTGATTTCTATAAACCATGGAAAAAATAAATAGGAAATTTAAGTGAATTTGGGAAATAATTACTTAATATTGTAACCATTTTGGCCACCATAAAATTTTATACGCTCATAGATAACTTAAAATAAAACCTTTAAGACTACCTTATAATGTAACCGTTGTGACTACCTTATAGTGTAACCATCATCATTACACTTAGAAAAAACCCTTATGACTAACTTCCAACATAAACATAACCATTGCATTGGAAAGGGATATATTTCACACCCTTCACCATTAAAAATTCCCAGGAGCTGGACCATATTCAAAAAATAATAATAATATAAAAACATTCCTTTTGAATTTTTTAAACAAATTAGAACATTAAAATAACATTTTATAAGAAAAGTCACTTACCTTAAGGTTGTATTACTTAAAACATGTTAAAACCTATTGTATAATGGTTTAAATATTATTATTAATATATTATGGAAAAATATTCATATTTATAATTCCTTATATAAACTTTTTATAATAAGTTTCTACACATTTAATTATAATATTTTTTTATTTCCATGGTTTCGAGTGAATTTATTTCACAGTTTTCATTGTTAGTTCATTATAAATGTTCTTATCGAATGGAATAAAAAATAAATAATTAGAAATAAATTGTGTTAATTTTTTTCCAAAATATTAGGTTATATCATATATAAGTTTTTCTTTAATATGAGGATGAATCATTAGATAAATCATTTAGTTTAGTTTGACTGTTTTTATGACCAACAAAAACTTATATAATTATTTATATCATATTCATACATTGGATCCAGAAAAATATATATCTTAAAATATGAATAATTTTTCTTATTTAATCGTAATAATGGTTTTATAAAGATCCTTGAAAGAAGGAAATGGAAAATTAAAACACATCATCAACAATTATAAGAAATCAAAACATCACAAAATGTGTTTTCATTTTTTAGAATGAGAGGGGAAAAAAGAGGTTTGATGGTGGATAATCAATTAGGACAATAAAATTACATTATTTTTAAGATATTGGATTTTAAAAAAAATTTGGATGATGGGTGGTGAGCATAGAATAAGAATTTTTTTTGAAAAAAATGAAAATTAACGTGGATTTTATCTCTTGAATAATTATCTTTGAGAACTGCTTTAAGGAACATGGTTTTAACATTTTGGTAATACCAACAGGTCTTGGTCAAGGGGAAGAGGATTTGAAAAGTAATTAGGTAGAAATTAAAAAATATAAATGTCTATGTTTTGTGAGGACAAGATGTGGTGAGGGTGGTATTTATAGATTAGGAGAGGGGCGTTTTAACTATTATATTCATTAGTTTATTATTTTCGCTATAGAATATGAATATTTTTGATTCCATGGATAATTTATTTTAAGGGAGAATTATATTTTTATATTATTTTATTTCTCCATCCATAAATATTCCATGACTAAATAATTGATTTATTTTATAAATACCGTAAATTACAGTATTTCACTATTCACTAAAAATTCAACTATTTTAGAAAAATCCAAAAAATTCACCCCAACCATTATTTAATGTGTAGAATTCAAAAATTAAATCATTTTTTGAAAAGTAATTTTCTAAATAGGAGAAATTTTATTTTTAATTAAATCCTTCATTTATTCCAAAAATATGGATTTTAATACAATAACTAATTGTATAACACTTTTAAAAGTTAATTAAGGTCTCATAAAATTATATTATATAACTCTGTAAAAAATATTAAATTTTGAATCTATTTTTTGAACATAAAGTTTCTATAAAATTATCATATTAAATATACAATTATAAATAAAATATTATGTATCGTAAAAATACCATCTTCAATACATTTATTAACTTATTCCACGATAGAAATATATCACATTTTCACTTATAAGATACAAACATTTTATTTATACTTTCATAGGTAAGGTTACACTTATATATGAATATATTCCTTAATTTTTGTAAATAAAACTAATTTTATTATACATTAATAATGAATTTAGAAATTTCCAGAATGAGAATAGATTATTTCATAAGTACCTAGGTTATTACAATATCTCTATCAAGGATATAAAAATAGTATGCATTTCATTGAGAAGGTAGTAAAAAGTGGTAATCAAAATACTAGCAAACTGAATCAACAACCCATCCAAAGGGTAGAGGAAAATCCTGACAGAGGCTTAGCCTAAGTGACAGAAGAGTTTAGAGAACCCGATATATGTGGGAACTAGGTAGAGAAGGTAGAGATATGGTGTAATGTGAAACCATGTGTAGGAGGATATAGTGTGGGGAAACATAATTATAATTTTATTGAGTTTTGGATGTTTCATCTTAGTTGGTAAGGCAGAGAGTAGTCTATATGAAATTCGTATATGGGAGAATAGTTAATGTATAACACTCCACAAAACAAATGAATATGAAACAGTTTCACGCATAACATTTTTCTAGGAGAATATTTTATGTTCTATAAAAGGGTTTTTATATCTCTATTTTAGAGTAGGGTGAGTTTAATTTATATGGTTGTGGAGTTTTCAGGGTTCACTCCCCATAGTGGAAGTTATACACTATAATCATTAAAATCATAGTATATGATTTTGAAAGATTATATAGTAAAATTATGTCTATGAAATGGTGACGTCGTGACATTTTTTAAAATCTAAGAGGATTTGGAGACCTTGATTCCATCGGGGAGTTTTCAATACAATTAAATTTAATATCAAAGGTATGTATTGAAAATGGTGTGGAAAAATATCTTCTACACTATAGAGGTTGTGAATCTGGTAGTTTGATTTGATTTTGTAGTTTAAAGTTATATGTGACTGAACCATGAAGAATTGATACACACTACAGACTTCATAGAACTTGGAATTGATTAAGTCAAAACAAACATATTACACCAGACATGGTGATACCAAAATGTGTTATAGAGTTACCATAGTATTCTGGTCTCGCTTGTCGTTGGTTGAAGTTATATGAGTCCCAAATAAATTACCCATTCTTAAAACGTTATTATAGCATAAGTTTAGGTTCAATCTGCTGGGAACAATGGCATGCATAAATTCAATTGAGTTAATACTTATTTAGGTGAAGTATGATGAATTTATAATTGATTGAGTTGATTTTGGTTTTTAATTGAAACTAAATTGTCTTACTTTGAATGAATGATTAACAATTTTAAATAAAACAACGGGTAAATTTAATGAGTTTAAAATAGGAAGAAAAAGACGTGTCGGGGCTGTGGTGATTAAGGAGTACTTTTACTGGTTGTTTAAATGGTTGTGTTGTTCATAATTATTCAATCATTCTGGATTTTGATTTGTTACAAGATTTCCTTGGTCTGGTTACTCTTGTTTGGAATTAGAGCAGTTGAATCCGTGGTCTAGTAGTCAGTGATATTAATTCTTTATTAATTTCAGTACATTATTTGAATCGGTGAAATCCTTCCAATGCTCATGGAAGCTTTCACCGTTACTTCTTTTTTGTATCACTGAGAATCCTTCCCTTGGTCCGCCTAAGAATTCTCAGTTATATTAGACAGTGGTTTAAGAAGAGTAAGAAGAATTACAATGATTCAAACACAACTATATAAAACAACATATAAATTATGATCCCATCATCCACATCCCCAACACGAGGGGTTTAGTTACACATAGAAAGTGGTAGAGAAATGACACACATGATACCTGACAGATTCATCGTGTAAGCATTGAGGTAGGGTGTCTGAAGGTGGAAAAGTAGAAATATGGCACCACAGTGGCTCTGGAATGGTATAAACAAATCTTCCTCTATCCTCCAATGGTTTTTGAACTCATAATCCCTAGGCCAAGGCCTTTTTTATAGAAACATAATGTACACAGCGTGTATAGAAAGTACACGATGTGTACTTTTCATGAACGCGCTTTGGTGCCAATTTCTCCATGGGTAGGCGGCCTAATACGCTGTCTTTGACTTTTGAACACGGCACCCCCTAGTGGTTGGCTATACACGGCATGTAGCGCCACCATACACGGCGTGTAGTGTCATAAGAATGGAGACCAACCCCATCTAGAATAGCAGACACGACGTGTAAAAATTCAAACACGCCGTGTCTCCTTCATCGACCACATGGGCATGTAGACTTTTCACAACAACCACCACTTCTAGAAAGTGGTACACGACGTGTAACTCCACCTCACAAAAAATGTATCTTCTACTTGGTGACATGGTAATGTACTCCCTACTTTGGTCAGTGTCCCTATCTGGATGTACAAGGTGTGTATAAAAGTACACTCCGTGTAGTTTCATAATTTTCACAGACATCCCTTGATCCGTGTATTTAGCCAGAAATCTCTTAAAAGTAAACAGATTCCCCAAAATAAAAGAACTTGTTCATAAAAAATAGATATTTTCTGAAAATATGTTTTTATTGTCAATTATATATATGGAAATGTATACACAAATTAGGTGCATCAAATTCCCCCACATTATTTTCTTGCCCTCAAGCAAAATCTCAACATCTAATTAAGAGAGCCTATACATTAAAAGGAAGGCATTTAATTAATCAAACCTATAATGGATAAATTTACTGAGGAAAATTTATAAAAGGAACAAACAAATTCAATTCCTAAGATATTTAAATCATGCCTCATATACAATGCAATTAACTACTCTCATCTTCTTTGAACACATTTTTCAACCTTTAAAAAATAAGCATTCCATTTGATGATTTACCTTACAAGTCAAAATCACACTCCACACTCAAGATTTTTTTTATTCATAGTTATGTACAATCTTAGGTATATACACTCTATCCATAGGTTTTCAAGATATCCTGTTCTCTACATCAGAAATACTGAATTACAAAAATCATGAGGGCTTTATCAATAAGGTTCATATGTTTTTGTGGCTAAGGGTTGGTAGGTTTAGATGTGAAAAAAAATTCTGAGGCTTGAAAAAGGAAGGCTAATTCCATTAAAAAACACTGCATGATATTCAAAGTGATGCTCACTAAAAATACATCCTTCAAAAGCTCAGTCAAATGCTTTTATAATCGTCACCATCTTCCTTAGGCAAGTAGGGTTCATGGGAAAATAAGCATATGGTTCCCTTGTTGTTTGTTTGTTTTTTTTAAAAGATAAAAGACAAGGGAAACACTAATGAATACAATGAGTAGTTGTTTGGAACCCATTCTGCCCCAAATAATCAAGAAGCACCCCCGACACTTTATTTCATGGTTGTGAACAAAATATAGCGTGTATTGCCAACTCCCTATTTAAAGCTCAAACGAAAAATCATGCAATGTTTAAAAAGAAATATGGTAGGAAGGGAAATAGTCTTGTAATGTGGATTCCTATAAAGGTTGTTCATGGCTTCTATGGGCTTAACGAAGATTAAATGTATGGTAGGTCTCAAGATAAAGGGGTTAAAACAATCTAATTCCTCAATCATTTTCATGTAATTCAAGAAATTTCTTCATGTTTTGAAAAGAAAACTTACAAATTCTGGTAGTGATACATATCCTAAGAATCTCTCAAGAAAGAGGATATTAGAAATGAAATACGAAAAAGGGTTTAGAATACCTCTCTTGAGTGGAAAAATAATAAAGGGATAATCTGGTCATGACATGAATATAAATGATTAGCCTAATCAATGTAATTTAATAAAGGATGAAAAGTTGCAATTGAAATTATATCAGCCATCATTTTAAAATACTTAATAACTAAAATAAGCATGCAACATTTCCAAAAGTTCCTACTGATAACTCTAGCATTTATAAGAATGATTAACCAAAATTGATTTACATTTTTAAATATAGAGTTTAATAATGATGTCTCCTAGATTAGTTTAAGGGAAAAGACTAAGGGGAAAGATATAGATTCTCCCCCTCACTTAATACGGTACATGGTCCACCAAGTGCAATATTAAGGTAAAGGGTGGGAAACAGGGAGAAATGGGGGAAAGCAGTGGAAGAAGTAAATCCAAAAAGAAAGAAAATAGAAATGGAAAAATACTCCCCTCATGAAAAAGTGATGCACAAGGTGCTCCATGATACCTGTGACCGGCGAGGAAAAAGAAAACTGCAAACATGCACAATATTACAACATAGAAAATGATATAAGAGATATATAAAAGAAAGAAAAATGTCACTATTATGGGGTCACCTCAGGGGAGGCATCAACCTGTACAGAATCGGCCGGTAAAGACGGCTCAGGAGGCATGGAAGTGGGAGGCCCGGACTCTACATCGGGAAGGGGAGCTGAAGAAGTATGAGCCGTAGGTTCTAGACTCGGTGAAGGTAGATCAGCAACAGGCCCTGGCCTGGTAGAAGTGGTAGCATCAGGGCTCACCAGAGTCAGCAAAACGGAATCTATGGCCTGCGTAGGAGATGGTGGTGGAGCAGTAGCAGATGGGAAAGGAACAGAGGCAGAGGCTGGTGGCTGAGGTAGTGGAACACCAAGATACTGAGCAATATGCACCAACAGATGCTCCATCTGGTCCTGGCATCCATCCAAATTAATAAAATGGCATACAATGGTGTCCTAAAGGATGATGATATGAACTAACTTCTGCTCCATCGTGGCTAGGCGGAAGGAATGGGTCAGATCGACTGAGGGTGTGGGGGTAGGTGGGATGGGGGATGGGATAGAAGAAGTAAGGTCAGAAGAAGTGGGGTCAGCAAGAGGTGGGTGAGGTGGGGAAGCTGGAGGGGGTGGGGAGGGAGGAGCGGGGTCAGTAGCTGGGGTAGGGGTCAGCAGGTGGCAGAGCGCGAGCTTGAGCAAGGATGTAGGAACCCCTGATTCCGGACTAATCCCATGAGAATGATCATGAGGAAGTCCATCAGCTAGGGTGAACCTATCAATTCATGAGGTAATGATGGCTCGAATACCCCTAAGTGGTGGGCAAGACGGGTGGTGTAAAACCAGCCGTTCAGGTTGCCCTGACGGCTAGTAAACGTGGAGTGGAAATAGGAGGTGGAAAGATAGGGGAGGTATGGGTAGTCGTGATGGATGACACATGAAAGAATCTCCATTTCACAGCAGGTCACGACCCCAATATCCTCATGGAGGGGGAAGAGGATGGTGCTGAAGAACTGGTGGGTGAAGCGAAGGACGGGGTCTGCTATAAGAGTGCTCTTCTGAGAAGTGGGGGAGTACCGGTAGTCAGGCCCAGCTATATCACACCACATGGAAACGAGGTCAAAGAACTCGGGCCGGTTCAAGTCAAAAATGGGGGGTGGGGTGATAGGATGGGGGTAGAAGCTGCACCCTCAGCCAAACTCTATCATTATCATAAAAAACGTCGGTCGCCTAGCCAGAATCGAACTATGGGCACCACATCGCCAGGTTTCTCTCAGTACTCCGCTCCATCGAACTCAAACGAGGCTGCAAACTCCAAAAATAAATCACAGAACACTGGAGTGCTGACCTGGAAAATATCGAGGAGTGCGGTGTGCCCGAGAAGCACCTCCAACTCCTCCCAAATACCGAGCCGCTGCGGAATGCTGCTGTCGAGGCACCGGCCACTCAATGGTATCAGCCGATGAGAGAAGCGTCAGAACATATCATATGCGAGGTCAGTGACTGGGAATACCATGCAGGGATAGGGAGCACCTGCAGGTCCCAGCCCAGGTGCCGATGCAGCAGTAACGTCTGGCTTGGGAGGTGGATCTACCGAAGTAGAAGGTGGCTCGGTGGAAGGTTTTCTCGAAGAGGGACCAAATGCTAAGGATGATAGTACAGGGAAAGTGGAAGCTGGTGAAGAAGAAGTTGGCCCGACCTCATCTGAGGGAGTGAGTTGCGACAGAATGGCCAATGGAGGGAGCTCAAAGACCAGAGCATCGGGGTTCGGCCACGTAGGTGGTCGGAGTCGGATCCAACGATAACTGGACTCCTCACCCTCAGTGACGGAGGCTAGATGTTTCCCAAGTGAATGATCATGATCTTCCATATCCTAAAATAGAAATACATAGAAAACAAAAGAAAAGAAAAAGAAAAAGAAAAGAAAAGAAAACCATGAAAATGTGAGAAAACTGGAAAAGAAAAGTACACGACGTGTACTCCAGAGTACACGACGTGTAGTAAAAAATGGAGAGTATCCCATGTTCTCTGGACAGACATGCCGAGGGTGAAAAACAAACCATGGAAAAGTAAACGGCGTGTACCAAACATACACACCGTGTTCACTCAATGTGTTGGTGGTCGTGTGGAACAAATGACACCACCATGTTTTTCTCAGTTAATAGAAAAAAATACACGCCATGTAAGTACAGGACACGACATGGACTGCACACGAAGAACATGACTATGTAGAGGTTGAGACACGGGCCGGTCAAACATCACACAGACACGGCATGTACTGAACACACACACTGTGTATAGGAAAATAGGGTGAGAGGCCGCATAGAGGGTAAACACAGACCTGGTACAGATATAAAGGATACGGCGTGTACCAAACATACACGCCGTGTTCTGGAACATGGGGTGACAGGCCGTGTTATGTGCCACACATGGAGGGGCCAAGGGAAATGGTCTATAAGGTGTGTACTGAACATACACGTCGTGTATGAAAATGGTGGGTGAGGCCGTGTGCAAAGGTGTACTCGGGCATGATGAAAAGGACACATTGTGTACCAAACATACACACTGTGTATATTCAAATTTTGAAATATTTTGTATGTGGTTGTATATAGAAGTACACGTCGTGTGTTCTTCATTTTGTGGCTGTGTACTGCCAGAAGCCGAACGGTCGGCCGATCTGGAAAACACCTTAACGAGTCTAAAAACTTGAAACAGAGGGTGTAGAATGGTGTACCAGGATCGAATATCACAATGTGAGAGGAATCAGAACATGAAAATAAACAAATTGATAGATCTAGAGAAGGGGTGTTTGGGTGGCGCTTGGGAGAAGAAACGGGAAGACATGATAAAAATGGGGTGGTCGTGCGACACGACCTCAAGCTAGGTGGGCCGCGGCTTATATAGACGTGGTACAGGGCGTGTATGTATGGTACATGCCGTGTATCCCAATTTTTTTAAGATTATGTAAATAAATATAATTATTATAGTACACTATATAATAATTATTATTAATTAAAATAAAATATATATATCTACAAATTATATTATAAATAAACTGATAAACGACGTATATCGTGAAATACACGCCGTGTATTTTAAAATGAGAAAAATAGTAGTACAACCTTTGGTCCGGTGCTTAGGGCGGGATTTGAACCGGCGATCGGCCGATTCGAACGGATGACCTTACCCACTGGAGAAAAGGTTGTTATGCTATCCATATTTATTATATATATATATTTATTCTATATGGCCTATACATATGGAAAGAAATAAAAGCACAACATGTGGTTTTTATTTAGGAAAGGATGGGGGTGAAGTGGAGAGATTAGCGTGATTCGAAACCGGGTCTTTTGAACCTGGTTTTGAGATTCTGCCATTCCAACAACTTCACCCACATGTAATTTCTTATTTTTAAAAAGTTTTTAATCTATATTTGAAAAATTATGGCACACATGGCGTATATTGTGATACACGTCGTGTGGTTTTATTAAAAGAACATATGATGGAAATGGGACAGTTGTCTGGATTTGAACCAGGGTCTTGTGATACTGGATTATGATTTCATCCAACCAGTCCATCCCCATCATGGGTTTTATTATACACACACACACACACATATATATATACATATATGGAAAATACCACCCACGCCGTGTAAATAAAAGGAGGAACCCCGTGCCGAAGGTAGGTCAGGAGGATTCGAACTGAGGACGGCTCGAACAAACTCCAGTGAATTTTCCATCGGCACTGACATCATCCCTGGTTATTATTTTGTTATTTTATAGATTTATACTATTAAGATTTAAAATTAAAAAGATAAGTACACACCGTGTATATAAGTGGTACATGGTGTGTAACCTCTAGGTTTCCACCCAGGAAGTGCCTTTGTTTTAGGTCGTTGGATCGACCTACTTACCTTGCTTACCTGAGGAGTATGGTGGACAACGTTCCCACCATGTTGTCTGTAGGATGGTAAGATTTCAAACACTACCCGTTTACCTTGAATGGTTGACCATATTCTCCAGAAATTTCTACAGCTCCATGATGAAATACGTGTACAACGTGGAATGGTCCTGACCATCGTGAATTTAACTTCCCTGGGAATAAGCGAAGATGAAAATTAAAGAGAAGTACCTAATCACCGGGTTGGAAATATTTTTGTGAAATCATCCGGTCGTGAATGGTTCTTGTCTTCTCCATGTACAACTTGGTGTTCTTGTATGCCTATAATCGGATCTCATCTAGTTCTGATAGTTGTAACTTCCATTTTCTTCAGCTTCCTTCAAATCATAATCTAGGGCTTTGACGGCTCAGTAGGATTTGTGTTCCAATTCTACTGGAAAATGGAAGGGATTTCCATAGATGAGGTAGAACAGGGACATTCACAGTGGTGTTTTGAGAGCAGTCTGATAGGCCCACAAGGAATCATCTAACTTCTTGGACCAGTCCTTCTGTGAATTGTTAACTATTTTCTCTAGGATCTTCTTGATCTCATGATTGGAGAGCTCTACCTGTCCACTGGACTAGGGATGATAAGGTGTCCCTATCAGATGCTCTACTCCATACTTCGACAGTATTCCTCTCATCAGTGTGTTTTTGAAGTGGGTCCCTCTATCGCTGATCAGTACTCGTGGAACTCCAAACCTGCAAAAAAAAAATTCTTTAAGAAATTTATGACTACCTTGGTTGTGTCGTGATCTATAGCAGTGGCTTCCACCCATTTGGAGACGTAATCGACGCAGACCATGATGTAAATGTTCCCAAATGATGGGGGAAAGGGACCCAAAAATTAAATTTCCTAGACGTCGAAAATCTCAACCTCTAGGAAGGGGTTCTGGCCATCTCAGCTCTACATCCCATATTACTGGTCCTCTAACACCTATCGCATCACGAAACAAAGGCCCAGGCATCTTTGTGCATAGTGGGCCAGAAAAATCCAGACTGCATGATCTTAGCTATGGTACGGTCTGGACCATGATGTCCTCCTACTGGTAAGGCGTGACAGAACTCCAGGACACCGTGAACATCATTCTTTGGGATTCAACAGTGGATCACTCCATCTGCACAGGATTAGAATAGCAAAGGATCCTCCCAGAAGATCCTATTCACATCAGAGAAAAATATTTTCCTTTGCTGGAAGGAGAGGTCGGGGTGAACGACACTTGTAACCAGAAAATTAGTGATGTCAGCATACCATGGCCTAGGTGTTTCATTGATCGAAAAGAGGTGCTCATCATGGAAATCCTCCCTGATCTCCCGATATTCTTCCTTCTCCAAATGAGGCAGCTCTTGGCAGGAGATATGGTTAGCAATGAAGTTATTACTCCCTATCTTATCTTGGATCTCAAGATCGAATTCTTATAAGAGGAGTACCCAGCAGATCTATCGGGGCTTCACATCTTTCTTGTTTAGTAGGTACTTTAGTGGTGCATGGTCAGTATAAACACTAACTTTAGACAACACTAAGTAAGAACGAAACCTGTCAAATGCGAAAACCTCTGGAAGCATCTCCTTTTATGTGGTGGTGTAGTTGATCTGTGCCTCATTGAGAGTCCTGCTGGCATAATAGATAGGTCAGAAAATCCGTTCAAGTCGCTGTCCTAAGACAGCTCCCACGACGTAGTTTCTCGCATCAAACATCACCTCAAATTCTTCCTCCTACTTGGGAGAAATCCGAACTGGAACTTCCACCAGGCGCTGCATTAGATGCTCAAAAGATCTGACACATGTCACATCAATCTCAAATATGGCATCCTTCGTTAGAAGATTGGTTAGGGGTAGGTCTATTTTGGAGATGTCATGGACAAACAACCTGTAAAAACCTGCATGCCCGAGGAAACTGCGGATGGCTCGGACAGAAGTCAGTATAGGTAGTAGTGAAATGACTTCGATCTTCACCGGGTCCACCTCTATCCCCTTTACTGAAATTCTGTGGCCAAGGACTATGCCAATTTGCACCATGAAATGACATTTTTCCCAGTTCAAGACTAGGTCAGTGTGCTCACGTCTTTCCAAAACAAGCTCTAGGTATCGTAAACAAATGGTGCATGATTTTCCGTAAATGGAAAAATCATCCATGAATACCTCCAGGATTCATTCCGCCATGTCATGGAAGATGGCCAGCATAAAACACTAGAATGTGGCAGGGGAATTGCACATGCCAAAAGACATCCTTCGATAATCAAATTTGCCATAGGGGCAAGTGAATGTGCTCTTTTCCTGATCCTCTAGAGCAATGTAGATTTGGTTGTAGCCAGAAAAACCGTCGAGGAAGCAATAGAAGTTGTGCCCTACTAGTTGCTCTAACATTTGATCCACGAATTGAAAGGGGAAGTGATCCTTTATTGTGGCATCGTTTAACTTCCAGTAATCCACACAGACTCTCTAGCCCATGATAGTGCGCATAGGGATGAGCTCGTTCTTTTCCTTTGAAATCACATTGATACCTCCCTTTTTGGGTACCACTTGGAGAGGACTCACCCACAGACTATCTGAGATGGGATAGATGATGACTGCATCCAATAATTTGATCACCTCATTTTTTAAAACATAATTCATGGTATGATTCAAGTGCCATTTTGGTTGTCGAGATTTCTTGGAACCTTCTTCAAGTAACAACTTGTGAGTGAAAATGGTAGGGCTGATGCCCTTCAGATCAGTGACTGTCCACCCAATAGCATGCTTCCGCTGTTTGAGAACTTGCAGAAGTGCATCTTCCTGCTCCTGTGATAGTTCTGTATTAGGTATAACAGGAAATGTTTGATTGGGTCCTAAATACCCATATTTGAGAGAAGATGGAAGAGGATTTAGTTCGACTTCATGCACCTTTAAAATCGAAGGCACAAGTGGCTGCACCTCATTCCATTCCAAACTATCAAGAACAACTGCACACTGCCAATAGTGCCGCCTTGGCCTTCTATGAATTGCAAGTCTTCTGGAACCTCTTCGAATAGAATATCTGGAATAGTTAAATTATTTGAAGTAAAAGAACATACCAGATCATCCCCTTTTTCGCTAAAATGATTAAACATTGAAGACATTGCATTACAGTCCTCATTCTCTGATAAGGATGAATGTTTGATGGCTTTGAGGAAGTTATAAGAAACTCTTTCATCACCTGCCCAAAAAATAAGCTCCCATTGGTGCACATCGATCAGTACCTTCCGAGTTGCCAAGAAAGGTCTTCTATGTATAATAGGTGCTTCCTGGTCATCACCCATGTCTAGGATGATGAAATCAGTGGGAAGGATCAGCCCACCCACCTTGACTAGTACGTCCTCCAGTAGTCCCTTCGGGTGTTTGATGGATCGATCAGCAAGTTGAAGGGCTACGTGGGTAGGCTTGAGCTCGTTGAGTCCTAGATTCTTGAAAACTCTGAGAGGCATGAGGTTCACATTGGCCCCTAAGTCGCAGAAGGCCTTCCCAAACTCGCAGGATCCAATCATACAAGGAATGGTGAAACTACCTGGATCATGGAGTTTGGGAGGAATGGAATGTTGAACCACCGTGGGGCACTCCTTTGTTAGTGCAATAACTCCCAAATCCTCCATCTTACACTTATTTGAGAGGATTTCCTTCATGAATTTGGCATAGGTGGGAATTTGAGTCAGGGCATCTGCAAATGGGATGTTGATATGTAGTTTCTTGAACACGTCCATGAATTTGCTAAATTGGTGGTCCTGCTTCCTCTACTTCAATCATTCCGGAAAAGGTAAGGCAGGCTTGAATGTTTGGATTACTTCCTTTTTTTTATTCTGCAAAGCCTCCTTCTGCGAGCTTTTGGATAAAGAGGGGTTAGTAATGGTACCTTTTTCATCAACAGTGGGTGTGGATGCAAATTGCTATGCTGATTGGTTCTGTTGGAGCTCTTTTCCACTCCAGAGCATGATAGTATTAGTCTCCTCCCTTGGGTTCTTTTCGGTGTTCCCCAGTAGTGTACCGGGCTGTCTCCCTGAAAGTTGGTTTGCCAGCTGCCCAATCTGATTCTCCAAGCCTCGAATCGAAGCTTCTTGATTTTGGAACCGAGTCACAGTAGTAGATATGAATTTAGTCATTAGATCCTCTAAACTTGAGGTGTTCTCCTGCTGAGGTGGTGGTTACCATGGCTACTGTGCACGAGGGTTTTGATACCCATGTTGCTGATAAGGACCCTGCTAGGGTTATTGCGGCCTTTGGAATTGGTTATGGTATGGAGGCTGGTTGTAGCTGGGCGGTCGCTGGGGCGGAGGATTCTGATGTTGTTGGCCCCATCCTATGTTCTGTTGATCCCACCATGCCTGGTTTTGGTACTGGTGGTACTAGTTGGGCCCTCGATTTTGGGCAACATAAATCACCTCGCTCGTCGAAGGGCCTCCGGTCGAACTCTGGCATTCTTCCATGATGTGGTTATCACCATAGTCACTGCATGATGGATGGTGCGCCGCATGAACTTGAGAGGCTTCTTTGAGGTTCAATTCATCTATTTTCTTGGACACAATGTCCAACTGAGCATCTAACATAGTGGTAGCGTCAATATTGTGCATACCTCGCTTTTATGTCCCCTGCTTAGACTGCCACTGGAAGCTGTTGATGGACATGCCTTCCAGTAGTTTGAATAGTTCTTCAGGGGATTTACGCATCACCGTGCCTCCAGCAACAGTGTCCACCACTGACTTGGTATTTGTGGTAAGTCCTCCGTAGAAGGTCTAGACTTTCATCCAGAGTGGGAGTCTGTAGTGGGGGCGTTTTCATAACATTTCTTTGAAACGTTCCTAGGACTCATACAACAACTCAAAGTCATGCTGCTGGAAATTATGGATCTCATTACGGAGTGTCGCCATGTTTGATGGTGGAAAGTACTTGGATAGAAACACCTGGTATAGCTCCTCCCAGGTGAGGATAGATCGTTGTGGTATCCCCTTGATCCAGTCTTTCACCTTGTCCCATAGATAAAAGGGTAATATGCGAAGACAGATGGCATCTTCGGACATGCCGGTGTACCGAAATGTGTTGGAAATCTCCAGAAAGTTGGAGAGATGAGCGTTCGGGTCCTCGCTGGCCAGGCCTCCAAATTGGACTGTGTCCTAGATCAGCTGCATGATAGTAGGCTTGATCTCTAAGTGTGGAGCCTGGATCAGGGGATGAACAATGCCTGTATCAGCTCCGTGGATTCAAGGAAGACCGTACTCCATAAGGGTATGTCTTGAAGGTTGCTGCTGAAGGGGTGGAGCATGAATGAACTTCTCTTCAGGGGCGAAGTATGGCCATGGGAAGAGTTGTTGAGGCGACCATTGGTAATCCCCTGGGATGAATTCCATCAATGCTCTAGGAGGTTGCTCTGGTAGACAGGCAGCGGGAGGCTACTGATCCTGGTACTGATGCTCAGTCGTAGAATCTATGGCTGGTGCTCCCTCTTCCTTGTTCTCCATGGGATGTGGTTGATGGTTGTGAGTTGTTGTCCATGTACGCCGACGATGAAGAAAGGTCTATTCGATTTCCAGGTCAAGCTGAACTAATTTTGAAGATTCAACACTTCTGGATCGTGTATGATGTCTAAACATAAACATTAAGGTCTACACAACACAAAAACGAAAACCAGGTGTAAAAGGGAAAAATAAAAGAGAAAATTTGAAATGGGATTAGATAGGAGATTTTTGATAATTTATGATTTTTATTTTCACTTAAATCAATTATTAACACAATTAAAATCGTACCTCTAAAACCAAAGATATCCCCGGCAATGGCACCAAAATTTGGTCTCGTTTGCCGTTGGTTGAAGTTATATGCATCTCAAATTAATTAACCGTTCTTAAAATGTTAGTATAGCATATGTTCGGGGTCGATCCACAGGGAACAATGGCGTGCATAAATTCAATTGATTTAATACTTAATTAGGTGAATTATGAAGAATTTAGAGTTGATTGAGTTGATTTTGGTTTTTAATTGAAACTAAATTGTCTTACATTGAAGTAATGATTAACAGTTTTAAATAAAACAATAGGTAAATTTAAAGAGTTAAAAATAGGAAGAAAAAAATGTGACGAGGCTGTGGTGATTAAGGAGTACTTTTGAAGGTTGTTTAAATGGTTGTGTTGTTCATAATAATTCAATCATTCTGGATTTCGTTTTGTTAAAAGATTTCTTTGGTCCGGTTCCTCTTGTTTAGAATTAGTGCAGCTGACTCCTTGGTCTGGTAGTCTGTGTTCTTAATTCTTTATTAAGTTAAGTCGATTATTTGAATCGGTGAAATCCTTCCAAAGGTCATAGATGGTTTCACCGTTACTTCTCTTTTGTATCGCTGAGAATCCTTCCCTTGGTCCGGCTAAGAATTCTCAGTTATATTAGACAGTGGTTTAAGAAGAGTGAGATGAATTACAATGATTCAAACACAATTATATAAAACAACTTATAAATTATGATCCCATCATCCACAGCCCCAACACGAGGGTTTTAGTTACACATAGAAAGTGGGAGAGAAATGACACATGTGATACCTGACAGATTCATCGTGCAGGTGTTGAGGTAGGGTGTCAGAAGGGTGAATAGTAGAACTATGGCACCACGGTGGCTCCAGAATGGTAGAAACTGAGATTCTTATCTCCTCTAATGGTTTTTGAAATAATAATCTATAGGCCAAAGCCTATTTTTATATAAAAATAATGTACATGGAGGGTATAAAAAGTACACGTCGTGTACTTTTCGTCAACGCACTTTGGTGCCAATTTCTCCACGGGTAGGCGGCCAAATACGCCGTCTTTGACTTTTGAACATGGCACCGCCTGGGGGTTGGGTATACACAGCGTGTAGCACTGCCATACACAGCGTGTAATGTCATTATTTTGGACACCAACCCCTTCTAGAATAGCAGGCACGACGTGTAGAAATTCAAACACGCCGTGTCTCCTTCAATGACCACATGGGCATGTAGAATTTTCTCAGCAACCACCGCTTCTAGAAAGTTGTACACGGCGTGTAACGCCACCTCACACAGCGAGTATCTTCTGCCTAGTGACATGGGCGTGTACTCCCTGCTTTGGTCCTTGTCCTTGTCTGGATGTACACGGCGTGTATAAAAGTATACGCCATGTAGTTTCAAAATTTTCACAGACTTCCCTTGATCCGTGTATTTATCTAGAAATCTCCTGAAAGTAAACAGATTCACCAAAATCAAATAATATGTTCATAAAA
Source organism: Viscum album (assembly GCA_963277665.1). Taxonomy (NCBI): domain Eukaryota; kingdom Viridiplantae; phylum Streptophyta; class Magnoliopsida; order Santalales; family Viscaceae; genus Viscum; species Viscum album. The sequence continues at coordinate 747,255,075 of OY728132.1, read as the reverse complement.
CCCAGATATTTGCTGAAAACATGTTTTTATTGTCAATTAGATATATGGAAATGTATACACAAATTGGGTGCATCATATTCAAAGATAAATATTAATATGTAAGTCATTTAATTGAGTGGTGGTTATTTTGAATATCAGTAACTACCATTTCAAATATTATTGGTAGAGTTCCATTTGATGATGATCTAATGGTTGAGATTGAGTAGCAGAATTTTGATTTTTGATGTCATTTGAATATAAAATTTTAAATACGAACACATTAAATTATATATCAGATATTCTTTGTAGAATTTAATAAATTGAGAAAGTGGGAAATAAAAAGGAAGAAGATAAAGAATAGTGTAGTGGAATAGTATGTTCAAAAATGAATGTGACAACAAAATGGATTTAATTAATAATCACAATTTAAAGATAATAGAGCTTCTTTATGATCATATGAAATTTAATATTTTGTTTGGAATTTGTAAGAAGTGTTGTTAAAAACATTGGAGATTAGTTTTGATAAGAGAGGTGGTGTTGAGTATGTTATTAAAAATCATGCTTATAGATATCATGGAAACATCTAGTTCATTGATGTGATGAAGGAAAATAGTATTGAATAATAATAATTCCTATACTATAATTATAATTTAGAGTTTCATTTTTTGTAAAGGTTATTTGAAGATTATTTCATCAACTATTATCATATGGAGTAGTCCGTATCTGGATGTTTCATTTGGTTTGAAATATGGGTTTCATTAGAGAATCAACATCATGAAGCGAGATAAATGATTCAAGAAATGAACTAATGTGACATACATGTTATTAAACTATAAAGGAGACCGATAAGTAGATAAACACAAATATTCACTGAATTTGTGTTTGGAGGAGAAGATGAGGCTGTGATTCTCATGAGTCAGTGACTTATCCTAAATATATATATATATATATATATATATATAAGGATCCTTGGGTGGTAGTGAACTTATCCCTAATTCTCATATGAGTAATGATCCTTAGTTAGGAGTGACCATACCTAAACATTGTATCAATGAAAAAGAGAGTAACAATGGATTATAGTATAGCAGTAAAATACTATGTGTATCCTCCATTGTGTGTCATTTTATAAGTGAATATATTATAATATCTTTGAGCCTTAAATTTGTATTAAAAAATATTTTCCTGTGATTTGGGTGGTTTGATCAATAATTTTAATTAAGTTTGAATTATATTTCTTCTTAAAAGGGGTCATGATCATGTAGAAAAGAGTAGAAATAAAATATTAATTGTACTTACATAATGATTCAACCTAATATTTGGGTGTCTTGACTCCTTATAACTGTAGATTAGTACAAATTAATTAATTTTATTAAAAATTGTTATAAAATAATGTTTAAATTAATTAATATTATTTTAAATTAGTCTGATGTAATATGATTTATTATTAATGCATTTATAAATTTGTATAAATTTTTCTATAATATTTTATATACTAGAATAAAAGAGAATAAATTGAACTAATTTACATAAGTTACTGTAAATTTGAATGAATTGTTATAAAATAGTTTAAATTAGTATAAATTGTAATAAATCATTGTAATTTATAATTAATTATTATAAATTAATGTAATTTTTTTAATAAAAGTTTAAATTATTATAATTTGTTTTAATTTTTTTATAAATTATTATTAATTGATATAAATTTTTATACATTATAATAAATTATTTTAAATTAGTATAATTTTGTTTAAATTTCTATAAACTGTTACATATTAGTATAAATTTTTTTCGTTTTTTCAAATTATAATATAAAAAATTAAATTTCTTTAAATAAGTATGAATTAGTTTTAATTGTAATAAATTCTAATAAATTATTATAAATTACTACTAATTAATATAAATTGTTAAAAAAATTATAAATTTTTATGAATAATTTTAATTTTTCATAAATTCGCAAAAATTCAAAAACAAAATAGTATAAATTATTATAAATTAAAATAAATTAATATGAATTTCTATAAATATGTATGAATTAATATTAATTAGTAAAATTTAGTATAAATTTCTGTGAATTATTATAAATTATTATTGAGAAATTGTGAATTATTTTAAATTAGAATAAATTTTTAAAAGGTAAATTTATTATGAATGGTCATTCACTATACAAGTCATTAAAATACTTTTACTACCTTAGTCATCATCCTCTACCTCCCACCACATCTCATTATCACCATATTCTACATGTTGTGTGCACCTCCGTTATGGGTGACACCTACCTCCCATGCTCATGTTAGAGAACCCCTTAAATACTAATATATATATTAAAATATTTTATAAAATATATTGCAAAAATTAATTTTCTTTTCATTAAATGAAAACAATTTTTATAAATATTTTCCACATTTTATATAATAAACTAAATTCTTTTATTTTCTTTAGAAAAAAAATTACCTATAAAATAAATACTAGTTTTTATTATGAGATCTCTATTTAATAAATCATTTAAAATTTTTTTGTGGTTCTGGTATGAATATTAGCTATATTAAAGGTGATTTTTTTAGATAATTCTCATTTTCAAATTTGAAATCTCTCATAAAAAATAAAATTTAGCACCCAACTAAGAAATGTGATCTTAGGATATTTGGAACATTATACAATGTTTGATTTTATCTATTGAATTATTTGTTTCTCAAAATATTTTTTATTTTAAAATCAACATCATTAAAAAATCAAAATAAGATACATATATTTTGGTTACAAATCCATCAAATTTTAAAAATGTATTACTTGTGGTTGTGGAGTCATATTTTTTGAAATTAATTCATCCAAATAATATGTCAAATAATAAGTTGCATATATATCAATTTGATAATTTCTTGAAATAAACTAGCAAGGATTAATTTTCTATATGTAAGATTAAAATATTTGAATCTTTTACAAAATTTGTGTCTATTAAATTAGATTTTTCAATGTCAAATAGATGTTTTAATCTAATATTCTTTTGGGCCTTATCATTTTTTATTTAGGTAAATACACTACATTGAAATTTTTATTAAAATAAGTAGTTGGTCTTTACTTTTTTAAATTGTTATCAAATGATCAAATTTTAGTTCAAAATATTGCATATTATACCATAATGAATATGAATCAGTACTTAATTTTCCAATATGTAAATAGTCTCAATTCACAGATGTAAAATAAATAAAGAACAAATTTGTTCATGTCAAATAATTGAGCCATTTTATGTTAAATATATATTTAAATTCATATTTTTATCTTGTAAAAAATCCATTTTGATCTTAAGGAATTATTCCAATATTTAAATTTGTATGATTTTAAATATTCCTTCTAATGAGAATCCATGTAAACTCATTAAAACTATTAGCCTATATTTTTCTTTAGAACCTCATACCATGTGGTTTTGTATTTTTTCTATTAGATTTCAGATTATGATCTTACGCCAATAAATATTCTTACTAGTCTATTATACTGACTTCATACAACAAACATCCATATATATTGAATAAGAAAAAACATATTTATTTTATGTTACTAATTACAAGAATTCCAAATGAAAATATCATTGTGTTTTGGAATCCATGAAATGATGAGTTCATTGTATTATTGTCTGATGGTGTAACTACATATGATGTTGTTATAGAAAAATATTTTGTACTGAAAGTTTTATAAATGTTAAAAATCAGTGAAATTACAAAATAAGATATGTTATTTGGATGAATTATACATGGTCCAAAATTAAATCTATATATTATAGGTGAAATAAAGAATTTATTCTTATCAGGGGGAAGAAAACTTTATTTTTTTATTACTATCTAACATTTATTATTGAAGATCATCATTTTTTACGAAACATAAATAACTCTACAAAAGGAATAATTTAATGATATGGAAATCTAGTAATGATATTTGGAATTATAGAAAATAATTTAATCTCTAAATTATCATTTATTACCTTTAGATCAACTCATCCACTAAAATATTGATGTTTTGAGGAGAGATCACAGTTTAGTAAAGAAACATTCTTTTTTAGGTCATGTTATAATGGCCTGATTTTTCTGTCATACATTAGATGTTATACATGTTTATAAGAACTATTTTTATAACATGTTTTCTATCATGATGAAAACACCTAAAAAGACTAAAGATGTTATTTATTAATGATTATATCCTAGCAAAATTTTATGACAGCCGTAACTTGATTTCTTTGAAAATGACAGAACATAATATTTAATGAAGCCAAACCAATATTATAAAAATTATAATTAAAATTATTTATTATTTTATTAGGGTACTATATATTTTAGGTTACTCGATGATTATGTATCTAATTTATTTTTATGTGTTATAAATTGTAATATTATCATATTAAAAAATTCATTTTATCTAAAACATAATTGAATGGTTTCTATCTATGATCCCTATATGGATATTGAATAATTTTTATTGGGATTTTTTGAATGAAATATAATAATTTTTTGAGACATTTTTTTGGAAACTAATTACTATTATGAAATTACTTTACTGTCAAAAGATGTTGTTGCAAAGATTTAAAATTTAAATAATGATTCTATTAATATACCCAAATAATAGATTCATGAAAAAATTGGGGATACAAAAATATAATAAGGCATTATTTGAGGGATCTATTGTAGAATATTACTTGAAAAATGTAATTTCAAATTTCTACCATAATTATTTCCAATATAAATATCCTTCCAAACATAATTAAATGTTTATCAATAAAAGAAATTTTATGATGTCATATACTTTTTATTATATATATTCTATTATTTAGAGCATGGTATTTGGTGTAATCCTTAATGATATATTTTAGACGATTAATAATACAAATAACATACATATATTCTTCACAATTGTGAATAAATGAAATTTTTGGTAGGATTTGTTGATTTTAGCTATAATTTTTAAATGTAAACTTATATTAATTATTCTAATAGATTATATGACGAGAATATCTAAAAAAATTTACAAAAATTTCTTTATTTTATTTTATATAATGTTGATAATTTAATTTTTCTTATCATATTGAATGATAATTACGTTAAATTGTTCATAGTATTACAAAAGAAATCAATTTTTTATTTTATATATTATTAAAAAAAATATTTTCAAGGTATCAAAAAAATTATAGTTGATTATGTTCACTAGGTACCCCACATCCAATTTTGTCAAATATTATAATGTGTATGGTTTAATGGATTCTGAGTTAATACAAGGGAATATGGTGAATAAAAAAATCAAGGAAAGATGTTATTTTTTTTGAATTGATACCTTAAAAAATTAAGTAAAATTGACATTTATAGAATGTTCTATGAAACAATTGTGTTATATTATTTGGTACATAATTATATATGAATGTTCCAATATCTATGGTTTGATACTAGTTGGTGGTTGTGCATTTATCCACAACATAGATTCATTCAAAATAAATATATGATTGTTATTGTATAAGATAGACCATTTATGTTTGAACATCATGTACATGATGTTTATTATAAAAATTATTATAGAAATTCAGGATATTTAAATTATTTCTTGAGTTTAATAAAAATGAAATCTCATAAAGATAATTTTATAGAAAATAAAATTTGATCTGCGGAGGTTTAAACAATTGAAATATTTCAAGAAACAAATAAAAATACATCTACTACCTAAAGAGATATAGATAATGATGATGATACACTACAGTTTATGGTTGAAAGTGTTGATAATATCTATTATGTAACTAATGATTTTCATATTTTAAGGGATGTTAAAATCGATGCAAAGATGAGAACTAATTATTTGAGGATGAACATTGAGACTTTATTATAAATGGATATAAATATGAAGATGATTAATGATTTATTAAATTTGAGTTCATTTCATAATCAATATGAATTATGTTTTTCAAAAAATATTAATTATTTTATTAAATTTGATATATGTATTAACAATTAGTAGTAGATACCATTATTTTCTTTTTATTCCTAAAATATTAATCCACGGTAGTTGGATGTAGTGATGTGTAGCTTAACTAGGGATGAGATAGCTGGTGATGAGCCACATGATTTTTTAGATAGTGGTTCTAAGTCGATTCTCGTTACTTGGAGGGATTGAGGCTAGGTGTGATTAATGATTACTAATATTGTTCTTACGAAGAATCTATCTCTTGACATTGATCCTCATTCGACGAAGTATCATTGAATTTTATTTTTTTATATTTTTTATTAATTTTTATTTATTTATTTATTGTGTCACTAATTATTATTATTTTCATAGTTTTTCACATATTACTGATGATTAAGCTAGTGCTATTCCAAAGAACTATTTTCTTACTCTATGTGTACAATGAGATCATGTTTTCACCTATATGTTTCATCATATTTTCGATAATTAGAAGTTATTTATAAATAATTTATTTCATTTGAAATTTATATTATTTATAATTTGATATATTATTGAATATTTTCAAGGATTATGGTATCCTGTTGTTATGAGATCAAGAACCTATATTTGGTAGAAATACGAGTCTTTTATGCATGCGTGTATCTATTTTTTACTTGTCATCCACATGATAACTATGGGGAGATACTTTATTTCTATCATGGGTGAGCCTTGCAAGACACATCAACCCCATTAAATCCTTGACTAGGAGTGGGAAGGTGTAACAACCCGAGATTTTATGAAAAATATTCTTTTTAATTTCATTAATGTCTTCTGTTGTATGCTACACCAAAAAGAGCTTGCAAAACACGCATCCTTGACTTGCCTTTCGTTACACACAATCACGACCTTCCTCGATAGCGTGGGTAGTACGCAATACCGAGTTTCACTAAACAACGATATACTATTAAAATATTATTAAAACTAGCCGTTATGAATAGTAATAATTTTTTTTTGAAATTTTTCAATTTTTATTTTTCAAAATGGACTTCATTTCTGGATTCAGAATATCAAAATTAGCTTAGGGTGAAATTTTGGTACTTTTCGGATAACTTTCATTTTCTGATGAATTGTGAAAATTACTAAATTTTAATTAAAAACAACCTTTTTAATAGAAATAATTAATAGTGATAAATTATTAATTTGATTGGTTTTAAAGTATTTTTAGAATATATTTTTACAATTTAATACAATTTTGGTTATTGGATGTAATTTCACATTTAAACCAGACATAAACAACTATCAATCTTCTGATAGTTATTATTTCGTAAGAACACGCTATTTGTTTTGACGAAGGGAATTAGTTTTTAAATTAATTAATGCAACTGATATGTTTTGAATTTGGTAAAATAGACATCATTTTTTAATTCATAATATCAAATATAGCTTAGGCCTAGTGTTTTGTATTTTTCTGAAACTTTCAATTTTTGATGAATAGTTAAACCACAAAGTGGTAGTTACAATAACTGAATTTTTCATAAAACTTAATTTTACTGATTCTGTGAGTGGAATTTCGAAAATTTGAGAGACATGGATAATATCAAGGACTAAAATTTGGTTCAGTGAGATGAAAATAATTTTTGGTGAATAGTAACTTTTTACTTTTTTCACCACGTTTAAAAGTAAATAGTGTAATGAAGGGTAAAAATGATATTATTATTACCCTAACACATGCCCTAATTCTTTTGGACAAGTGTAATTCGAACAAAAACAACCTTTTAAATAACATATGACCATTTAGTCCCACTTGTATTAGATTAGGACATTTATTATTAATTTATTTAAAGAAGGGTTAAAATAGTTAAAATCAAAGTTTAATAAGTAAATAATTTTTAATATAGGGTTATACAAAAGATAAATTCGACTATAAATAGTAATTAGAAATCTAAAACTATTTCCTACATAATGATATTTTATTTGTAATTTTTAGACGTTAAATAATTTAATTTAATTTTGAAACAAAGATGATGTAGTAATTATCTTATTGATGAAATATTGACATAATTGATGTTATAAACACCACAATAAATGTAATTTGAGAATTTTTATGAATTAAACTAATTTTATAGGTTAATATGACATGTTAGTATTGATTTAATTAACATTTTTTGAACTAATCTTTCAGTTATGATTTTCACAAAAATCAATTACTAAATACTGTCAAAATTGACATAAAATAGTTTTTAAAACAAATATTATATTAGTAATTGTTATTTTATTCTTAAAAATATAAAGTTCAGCCAAATGACTTATATAAGGTTATATATATTAATAATAAAAAACTTGGGGTTCGTTTGTCTGCTTATAGTATGTTTATTAACATTATAATATAAGAACACAAGAAGACACGGTAAAAGTAAAATTATTTAATTTAATGTTAAATCTAAATGATAAGGTTAAAATAGGAACCTAAACTTGTCTAAATTCTATTGTATGAGAGAATTTAGACCCATACCCACCTTAGGTTATAAATAAATCAATTTGGAGCTATTTAAAACCGAATTTGGATTTATAATAAAATAATATTTTTTGTTATTCCAAAGGTGTCCCTCTCCTCCCTTATAAAAGGGAACCTCCTCCCTCTCTTCCTCACACCACATTGAGCCTTCAATCTTTGCCAACCCCTGAAAAATTCCCTTCTCAACTTCCCTAGAAACATCATAGAGGTTATGGTATTCCTCAAAGACCAATTTTAGTGCCCTAAATGGAGGTCTCAAAGAGGCGCTTCAAAGAAGAGGTAATGCCCGTTACCGATTCTTTCATCTTTATTTCTTCTTCCACTTCTTCTTGTTTGGTTGGTTCATCATGAAGTAATAACATCAGTATCACTCATATACTTATATGTTATTATATGTATGAAACAACCCTATTTCACCATCTATCCATCCTACGGAAAATGAAATCACCGCGCGTGTGTACGTACGGAATATCGTCTCCACGCCGTGGTGTAATATATTTTCCCCCACCACCTTACTTGGATGGTTATAATGATGTAAATAATTACTATATATAATTATTTTAAATTGATATTGATTATGAAATAGTATACATACACTCCAATACAATTCCACGATCATGAGAACGATATCATCGCTCGTGCGTACGTACGGACTACCGTCTCCACGACGCGATGAGATTCATTCTCCACGTTAACCATTCATGAATGATTATAAAGTATATATAATAATTAATAATGAAATATATGACATAATAATGATTCTGGATTTATATTTATATATATGTATGTCATCTACTTAATTCCATTCAACTCAATAAGGAAAAGAAAACAGCATTCATGCGTACGTACGGTCAACCGTCTCCATAAACGGTGTATTTCTTTCCATTTACTGATCTATTATATATATATATATATATATATTCTGAATATATATTATATATAAATCATGTTTTATGTCTTGGAATTATGTAATAATGATCTAAGTAGTTATATGAATAATTACAAGTCAAAACACGGACGACAAATGAAACGATTTTAACCAAAACACTCTTTAACATGGAATTTACAAAATAACGGGTAATATAAAGCCATAAGTGAACCATATATGATATCATAACAATGAGAATGATTCTGTAATAAGTCAATGACATTATTTAAATCATTATACAGGAGGCTCAGACACATACGAAGAAAATCGGATCTAAGGTAAGGGAAATATCACAATCTCATTTTTATCCGAGATTGTTTATACTTTGATATTTACTGGGGTGTATTTTATCATCCACATCCATGTTTCCTCAATATGTAATATTATTTCCATCCACCTAAAATTGTTTAAATCCAATTTTACCCTTCAGTGAGTTTTTAGTAATGGATATGAAATGAATCTTTTGTCGTTTTTCATATGAGGTACTTTTTGACTTTTCCGACAAAAGTACGAAGAATGTTTTCTTTAACTTATACAGCATGAATGGATTTTTAAAATAGTATTTCCAAGAAGCTTACTTTACATTTCTTCAAGTTTATTTTTAATAAGCTTCTTTTAGTTTAAAACGGTATGACATGTTCAGAAATGAAAAGTATTTTTGAAGTAGAAAGTATATTTTCCTCAAGAATAGAGTTCAAGTGTTTTGTGAAAATTATTTTCCAACTAAGATAATAAAGGGTTGTGTTTCTATCCTTATTATTACATGGATTTGATTATGTTGTGATGGAAATATTTTTTTATGAATTCTTTTATCTTATTTGAATTGTTTTATGATGTTACGATGTTTAAGAATTCCGTTTTTATTACATGGGTTATGCAATGATGTGTGATTTATGATTTTTGTGGAACACATAAGAATGGTTTCATTATGAGATGGGTGGGACCTATATCTCTCTCCAATTCATTGGGCAAGGATATTATATCTCATGAGAAAGACATGGCTGGAACGATAGGTTATACCGGTTCAGTGAAACATGACTGAAACAAGGAGTGAACTCTGCTCAGAAAGAGACTTTGTCCACTAAGATAGTCTTGGAAATTAGTTTTGACTAATAAGAAATGATTCTCTATGATTATGTGTGTATGAAAAAAAGTTTCATGTTTTATGTTATGATTATTGGGATTACATTTCACTACTATGATTTATCCCATGTTATGAAATTATGATCTCTTTTTCAGGTTAAGATTTCCAAAATGTTATGTTCTTTTGAATATGATGTGATTGATAATTCTTTTGTTTACCCTTACTAAGAATTTGAGCTCACCCTTTTATGTTTTCTTTTCCCTAGGATATAAAGACAGGTTTTAGGTAAAAAAGGGAAGATCTTTATGGGAGATGTTGAAGATCTTTCACCACGATTAGAAGATTTTATTTCGAGTTTCCAAAGACACTAAACTATTACGATCCTTGTGTGTGTGTTTTTGTTATGTACTAAGTATTCTGCAAAAGTAATGTAATGTACGTTAAGCTTCGGGTCTCTATAGTTGGTATCAGAGGAAAGGTTTAGTCAAACTTTGGAAACTAGGATGCAAAAACGTTAGTGAGATCCCTAGAGATATTTCTAACGTATGTCTAGGGATGTCCCTAAGGATAATTATACGTATAGGATATAGTCCTACAACTATGGTAACGATAATAGATTAAACCAAAGATGTTAGATATTGATGTTACTCCCCATTTATTATGATTTTTGCCTCTAACACTATTCTTTTTGGGTTTTAGATGATGGCTGGAACCCGAAGGAACCGTGTTGATCAATGCAATGGACAATGCAATGATTGTCCTCCTGAACAAACAAATGTTATGGGAGATGGAGTGAAAAATCTTATTGTTATACTTACACAAGCTATGAATCATTCTGGACTTCCAAATGAGCAGATAAGGGAACAATATTCTATTGAGTCCTTCATGAGGCAACGTCCACCTTCTTTCAGTGGGTCTTCTGATCCACTTGTTGCTGAAAAATGGATTAGTACTACTGAAAAGATATTTTCAGTTCTTCAATGTTCTGAACATGATAAAGTAATCTTAGCATTGTATCATTTGGAAGGTGATGCTGATCAATGGTGGAATATTATCAAGAATACGAGGCCATGATATGAAATTGAGTCCATGTTATGGGACGAGTTAAAGAACTTATTTTTCAATAAGTACTCCCCTCGTATTCTTCGCACAAAGATGGAGAAGGAGTTTCTTGAACTAAAGCAAAAGGATGGTGAATCTGTTGGTATATACGAAGCGAATTTTACAAGGCTTGCAAGGTATGCATCTGGATTTATCATCCAACCTGAAAGTAAAGTTGATCGATTCTTTAGTGGCTTAAAACCAAATATTTAAAGGGCATTAGCTATAAGAGACTTTAGTAGCTATGAAGAAATTGTGCATTGTGCTATCAAGGTAGAAATGGAAGTTGGTGTTACTTATCCGTCTCATAGTTTTGACAAGAAATGAAAGATGGAGTTCAAGGAGAAATCTCAGAATAATGGTGAAAAGAAGATGAATGTTTCCTTATGCTCAAAGTGTGAAATGAAGCATGGTGGAGATTATCTTAAAGGGACTAGAAAATGTTTTAAGTGTGGAAAAGAAAGTCATCGAGCAGCTGAGTGTCTAAGTAATGGAGAAAGGGTTTCTAATGATGTGAATAAATAGAAGACTGTAGAGAACGCAACAACAACACTTCAATGCTTCAAGTGTAAGGAAATGGGGCATTATGCTAATAAATGCCGAAATCCAAGGGTTAGTGATGATCGACATGAGCAACCACTTAAGGCAAAGGACGAAGGGAAGTCACATGCGATCACTATTGGCAATGTTGAATATGACAACGATGTGGTGGAATGATTAAGTGTTTATGTAATGGGATTCCAGAATAATGTTGTATATAGTATCGTGGAATATTTGAATATTTATGTTTTGGTCTATTATGGTTTTCAATAATTTTATGGCATCGGTAACCATGAAAAGTGATTGAAATATTTCTGGAAAGCAGATGATATGCACATAATGAAGGGATAAAGAGAATCTAATTTGTTTGATAGTATTCATGAGCTCATGATTGATATAAGGACTAAGTGATATCATGGTTTGAGGATATAGAATTTTGAGGATTTTGGTATGTGGAAAGTGTTAACTTTTAACTGCATTCATGTTTTCACTAAGGTTCAATGGATATTCATTCTTCAAGAGAATACATGATTAAGGTATTCACATGTTTGTAATTTGACCAACAAGATATATCTGGGGGATAAATGATGGAATTCACGTGATCATTTTCTTTGTACTATGAGTTTGGATCGAAGTATTTTAGATAAGCCTAAAGATTGAAATGGATCATGTTGGACATAAGTTAGTATTGTTTAAGGATAATACTTTTTTGATATTGTTGATGGGATATTATATTAATATAGCTTTAGAAAAAGGACAACCTACAGGACGGGCGACAACCCATCGCGTCGGACAAGGCTGTGGGAATCAAACCCACAACCGAAGTGTGACTGGCCTTTATTGCCTACCACTGGCCGGCAGGAAGTCCCTGTTTAGTAGAAACTAGTTTTATTATATTAAGCAGTATGATATATGAAGTATAAGTCCATTTTTGGAACCATATATGATTAATCTCACTATAGATGGACTTATGTATTTTTTGATAACATTTCTAACCTTTTGTTTGAGACAGATGGAATGACCCATCATTTTATCACATGATCTACTAACACATCACGAATGACAAATTCAACTTCATTTTTTTAAGAGATGAAGTGGAAATTGTCCAAAGAATGACAAACGGTGAGACTATACCAAAATCACGAAATTATTTCTTCTAATTCCAATTTCATCAACTTTAGGGAAATGATCTTGAAAACCAAAATGTTGTCGTAGTGCTCTTATATCTGATGAATTAGATAGTACCTTAGATCGTCACAAATTTATGGCTTTGTGATTGCTAGCTTTTCCATAGCCATGTTCTCTACCACTCTCCATCAGAACATGATGGTTAGATTTCTCTTCCATATCCATATTTTCACCTATGTGGAAACCCAGTGATTAGTTTATTTGGGTAACCGTTACGTTTCATACTTTTTTTTATAAAGATTGGTTTTGGTATTCCTTTTTACGATGTGGGTTTCTTTAGAATAGTAAACCATTTATAACCCCAACGAATTTCGAAGGCAAAATTAATTTTAAGGGGGGTAGAATGTAACACCCCGAGATTTTATGAAAAATATTCGATTTAATTTCATTAATGTCTTTTGTTGTACACTACACCAAAAGGAGCTTGCACAACACGCATTCTTGACTTACCTTGCATTACACACAATTGCAACCTTCCTCGATAGCGTGGGTGGTACGCAATACCGAGTTTCACTAAACAACGATATGCTATTAAAATATTATTAAAACAAGCTGTTATGAATAGTAATAACCTCTTTTTGAAATTTTGAAATTTTTATTTTTTTAAATGGACTTAATTTCTGGATTGGGAATATCGAAATTAGCTTAGGGTTAAATTTTGGTACTTTTTCGATAAATTTCATTTTCTGATGAGTAGTAAAAATTATTAAATTTTAATTAAAAACAACCTTTTAATAGAAATAATTAATAGTGATAAATTATTAATTTGATTGGTTTTAAAGTATATTTAGAATATATTTTTACAATTTAATACAATGTTGGTTGTTGGATGTAATTTCACATTTAAACCAGACATAAACAACTATCAATATTTTGATAGTTATTATCTCTTAAGAACACGCTATTTGTTTTGATGACGGGAAATAATTTTTTAATTAATTAATGCAACTGATATGTTTTGAATTTGGTAAAATAGACATCATTTTTGAATTCATAATATCAAATATATCTTAGGCCTAATTTTTTTTATTTTTCTCAAAACTGTCAATTTTTTATGAATAGTGAAACCACTAAGTGGTAGTTAAAAAAATGAATTTTTCATAAAACTTAATTTTACCGCTTCTGTGAGTGGAATTTCAAAAATCAGAGAGACACGGTTAATATAAAGGACTAAAATGTGGTTCAATGAGATGAAAATAATTTTTTGTGAATAGTAACTTTTTACTTTTTTTACCACTGTTAAAAGTAAATAGGGTAATTAAGGGTAAAAATGATATTATTATTAACCTAACACATGTCCAAATTCTATTAGACAAGTTTAATTCGAACAAAAACAACATTAGGAATAAAATATGACCATTTAGTCCCACTTGGATTAGATTAGGACATTTATTATTAATTTATTTAAAGAAGGGTTAAAATAGTTAAAATCAAAGTTTAATAAGTAAATCATTTTTAATATAGGGTTATACAAAAGATAAATTCGACTATAAATTGTCATTATAATGATACAAATATTTCCTACATAATTATATTTTATTTGTAATTTTTAGACTTTAAATAATTTAATTTATTTATGACACAAAAATGATGCAGTAATTATCTTATTAATGAAATATTGACACAATTGATGTTATAAACACCAAAATAAATGTAATTTGAGACTTTTTAGGAATTAAAATAATTTTCTAGGTTAATATGACTTGTTAGTATTGATTTAATTAACGTTTCTCAAACTAATAATTTTGTTATGAATTTCACAAAAATCAATTACTAAATAGCATCAAAATTGTCATAAAATAGTTTTTAAAACAAATATTATATTTGTAATTGTTATTTTATTTTTAAAAATCTAAGGTTCGGCCAAATGTCTAAGATAAGGATATATATATTAATAATAAACAACTTGGGGTTCTTTTTGCTGCTTATAGTATGTTTATTAACCTTATAATATAAGAACACAAGAAGACACGGTAAAAGTAAAATTATTTAATTTAATGTTAAATCTAAATGATAAGGTTAAAATAGGAACCTAAACTTGTCTAAATTCTATTGGATGAGAGGCTTTCTACCCATCCCCACATTAGCTTCTAAATAAATCAATTAGGAGATATTTAAAACCGAATTTGGATTTATAATAAAATAATATTTTTAGTTATTCCAAAGGTGCCCCTCTCCCCCCTTATAAAAGGGCACCTCCTCCCTCTCTTCCTCACACCACATTGAGCCTTCAATCTCTGAAAACCCCTGCCAAATTCCCATATCCACTTCCATAGAAACATCCTAGAGGTTTTGGTCTTCCTAAAAGACCAATTTTAGTGCCAAAAAAGGAGGACTCAAAGAGGCGCTTCAAAGAAGAGGTAATGCTCGTTACTGATTCTTTCATCTTTATTTCTTCTTCCACTTCTTCTTCTTTAGTTGGTTAATCATGAAGTAATAACATCAGTATCACTCATATACTGATATGTTATTATAAGTATGAAAATACCCTCTTTCACCATCTATCCATCCTACGAAAAATGAAATCACCGCGCGTGCGTACGTACAGAATACCGTCTCCACGCCATAGTGTAATCTATTTTCCCCCACCACCTTACTTGGATAGTTATAATGATGTCAATAATTACTATATATAATTATTTTAAAGTGATATTGATTCTGAAATATTACACATACACTCCAATACAATTCCACGATCATGAGAACGATATCATCGCTCGTCCGTACGTACGGACTACCGTCTCCATGATGTGATGAGATTCATTCTCCACATTAACCATTCATGAATGATTATAAAGTATATATAATAATTAATAATGAAATATATGACATAATAATTATTCTGGATTTATGTGTATACCTATGTATGTCATCTACTTAATTCCATTTAACTCAATAAGGAAAAGAAAACAGCGTTCATGCGTACGTACGGTCTACCGTCTCCATAAACGGTGTATTTCATTCCATTTACTGATCTATTATATATATATATATATTATGAATATATATTATATATAAATCATGTTTTATATTCTGGAATTATGTAACAATGATCTAAGTAATCATATGAATAATTACATGTCAAAACACGGACGACAAATGAATCGATTTTACCCAAAACGCTCTTTAACATGGAATTTACAAAAGAATGGGTAATATAAAGCCATAAGTGAACCATATATGATATCATAACAATGATTATGAAACTTGAATAAGTCAATGAAATTATTTAAATCATTATACAGGAGGTTCGGACACATATGATGCAAATCAGACCTAAGGTAAGGGAAATATCACAATCTCATTTTTATCCGAGATTGATTAGACTTTGAAATTTACTGGGGTGTATTTTATCATCCACATCCATGTTTCCTCAATATGTAATATTATTTCCATCCACCTAAATTTGTTTAAATCCAATTTTACCCTTCGGTGAGTTTTTAGTAAAGGATATGAAAGGAATCTTTTGTCGTTTTTCATACGAGGTACTTTTTGACTTTTCCGACAAAAGTACGAAGAATGTTTTTTTTAACTTATACGGCATGAATGGATTTTTAAAAAATTATTTCCAAGAAGCTTCCTTTACATGTTTTCAAGTTCATTTTTAATCAACTTCTTTTAGTTTAAAACGGTATGACATGTTAAGAAAGGAAATGTATTTTTGAAGTAGAAAGGATATATTTCTCAAGAATGGAGTTTAAGTGTTTTATCAAAATTATTTTCCATCTAAGATAATAAAGGGTTCTGTTTCTATCCATATTATTACATGGATTTGATTATGTTGTGATGGAAATATTTTTTTTATGAATTCTTTTATCTTATATGAATTGTTTTATGATGTCACGATGTTTAAGAATTCTGTTTTTATTACATGGGTTATGCAATGATGTGTGATTTATAATTTTTCTGGCACACATAAGAATGGTTTCATTATGAGATCGGTGGGACATATATCTCCATCCAATTCATTGGGTAAAGATTTTATATCTCATGAGATAGAGATGGCTGAAACGGTAGGTTATACCGGTTCAGTGAAACAGGACTGAAACGAGGAGTGAACTCGGCTCAGAAAGGGACTTTTCCCACTAAGATAGTCTTGTCAATGAGTCTTGACTAATAATAAATGATTCTCTATGATTATGTGTATATGCCACAAAGTTTCATGTTTTATGTTATGATTATTGGGATTACATTTCACTACTATGATTTATCCCATGTTATGAAATTATGATCTCTTTTGCAGGTTAAGATTTCCAAAATGGTATGTTCTTATGAATATGATGTGATTGATATTTCTTTTGTTTACCCTTACTGAGCATTTGAGCTCACCCTTTTATGTTTTCTTTTCCCTAGGATATAAAGAATGGTTTTAGGTAAAAAATGGATGATCTTTATGGGATATGTTGAAGATCTTTCACCATGATTAGAAGATTATATTCCGAGTTTCCAAAGACACTAAACTATTACGATCCTTGTGTGTGTGTTTTTGTTATGTACTAAGTATTCCGCAAAAGTAATGTAATGTATGTTAATCTTCGGGTCTCTACAGAAGGACTATTTTCTTACTAGACAAAAAAAAATTAGGAGTTTATCATCATCTAGTTGGTAGAATATGAGGCAATGTGTTGTTACCAAGAAATTTGGGAGTCAAACATTCAGTGTTCCTCAATGATATTTGGTAAGTATAATTATTTAATTATATATATATATATATGTGTGTGTGTGTGTGTGTAATACTAAATTTATATGATTCATTTATTCAATATGGGATTGATTTAGTCATTATAGTGTTTGATGTGTACAAGTGGATATTAACTTATAGTAGTCCTACATAGATTTATAGTGAAAGATGGTGATATATTAGGTTTGTTATTGAAATAAATTAGTATAATATTTTTTTAAATATATCTAATATATGTTTTTAATATTTTAAGAGATAAATGAGGCAGATATTTATCAAATGAGTTAAGGTCAGGTCTAGATAGATAGTGGTGAAGAGGACACATACAATTCAGGTTTTAGTGAGTTATCTAAGTTGTGAGAGATAACTTAGGGTATTTAGAATGGTCAGGTGATTGGTATTTATTAATGATAAAAATCAAAACTCTCTACAGTTCTAGTGAAGTTTAAAAAGTTAGATAATATAGATCTTATGTAAGATAATTATCCTTCACACTTTTGGAATATGAGTTGAGGTTTTGAGATTAGGATGAGACTAGAGAGAGACTAGTCATAAACCAAGAATATTAGTGAATGTATTAGCAGGAAAAACATCAATAACATGAGCTGATGATGTAGTATAAGAAGTTATTTTCATGAGGTTTAGGGATAATGTTACATATTCCAGGTAGTGTTCATCAACCACCCACTCAGTGATGGTATTATTACAATATTTCTCTGAATTTTCTATATTATATATTTTTATGTTTATAAATAACATTTTTTAAATTATTTTATATTTTTTATAATTTTCATTAATTTTCTACTTTTATTCATAATGGATGTATTTTTGCATCACACATAATTATTTTCATTGAAATAATAATTTTTGTTTCAAATAAAAAGTACATAATTTTTTGTGATGGAGATTGTAATTCTATTGAAAAGAATATTTTGTAGAATTATTTCTGACGGGTAAAAAATTTCATGAGAAATAAAATTTATAACAATTAAATATAGTTATCGTAAATAGTTTCATTATGAGTTTCTTTACTATGGCCTATCAAAAATACAATTAATTGTGATATAACATTCCATGTTGGGTTTTAGAGGAAAAATCATTTCACAATTACATTATTAAAATTAGAATTTATAATAATAAATTTATAACAAAAATAAATTATTCATGTATAAATAAAAGATAAAAATGGTGTTTATAAGAAACCGTTGATTGATGAGATATGTTAATTTATTATAAAGGGTTTTTTGACTATGTATTTATAATGTAATGAAATATTAATACTATTTAAAACATTTTTATTGATAATTAATTATTTCCCAACATTTGATAAATTATAAATTTATATTATAAAAGGATAATTTGTATGTCATTACTACAATAAAAGTATGAAACTGACATCAAATAAGTATTGAAGATGGGGTTTACAACTTAGTCACAAAAGTTTTATTAAACTTCTTAAAAACATTAAATAACTAAATGTTTTAATTAATGGTTATTGGGAACATGAAATATCACTTTAAATAATTTATAGAGGTTAAAATTTTAGGACAAAAAGAACATTAAAAGATTCACAGAGTGTAAAATTTTAAGGATGCGTTGGGTAATTCATTTCTACACATTTAACTATGAATAAACATTGAAATCATATTTATAAAATAAATTTTATTTTATTTGAATATAATTATTAGAAATATAATGTTTTAAGGAATTATTTAAATTTTAAAATCATTGATAAAAATGTGTGTGATAATATACTATGCACCTTTTTACGAATCAAGGGGAATAAAATTTCATTTATAATCCATGATGTGATTTACAAGAAATGGGATTTAGAAAATAAAAAAAATTAAATTTATACAATCCTTTCATTTTTAATTTTATTATAATGATTGTTTATATATATTTTTGGAAAATTATATGATGAATAAGTGAGAGAGAGAGAAAGAATTTAACTTTTTATGAAGGTGAATAATTTGTATAATGTATATATGTTAAATATTTACAAGCATATAGATATGCTAAAGAATGGAATTATAGGGGTTGAAAAGTTTGGGAAATTATATTTTAATTCAGTTGTAATTACTAATTTTAATTCATGATTTTATATCTACCCATTTTTTTATGTTTTTGATTGTACATTCTAATTTTTGTAGAAAACCCTATTCAAGAAAACACTACATGGGTGATTTGAAATTTCTACAAGGTGAAACTATTCACACACTCTCTATGACACCCCCATTTATCTATTTTTTAATATATAATAAAATTATAGTGTTTATATTTAAAAAAATCTAAATTAAAAATATGAAATTACAGATTATTTTGAATGTTGCACGACTACCACACAACTACCTCACATTTAGTATCTAGTGTTTTGATGAAATATATATAAGGGGAAACTATGTGAAAGGAATTTATGTAAGGGAAAAATTTTATGGATGACTTTTAGGTATATGGAAAAAATGTGGGTGTCTCTTATGCATGGGATTTTTGATTCATTTGTGTTTCATTATTAGAAAATTATATATAGTAAATTGTGAATTATTAGTAGTGACTATGCACAGTTCCATTATATCTGGGTGAGTTATATTCAATAAATTGCATCCAATTTTTTAATTTTTTTGATAACCATGTTTGAAAAACATGGAAGGAATTATATCCAAATTCTAGAAGAGGGTTTTCATTTGGTTCATGAGTTTGTAAACCATATGAAAAAACCTTGTGCAATAACAAAAAAAATTTAAATTGAATGTTTCTTATAACCATACATGATATTAATCTCTATTGTCCACCAATCATCCTCATTTCACATGGATGGTCAAGAGGGAACTCAAGGAAGCTTCTTTCATTCTCCATGCATTCTTCAAATCCCTCATTACTATAGTTTCAATTGTATTTTAAATATTAGGCCACATTTTTATCTTAATTATCATTCCTTCTTGGATTTAAATATAGTTTATTTTAAAATGATAACCCAAAATATACATGATGGTCAAACCTATTGTATTAGAAATTCTAATATTAGGTCATTAATTTTATGGGGTTTTATAGGTCTTCATTTCCCATACTTTATCCTTATTCCATTGAAGGCGATTTGTTTTTTGAATTTGATGTAGGCTATTTTGTGGAGTCCTTTTTTTACATCACATATATTTAGAAGGATCAATATTCAAAATTAATTTTATATTATGTTATACATATATTTCATACACTAAATAGGTTTTTAAAATTACTTCTGAGCTTTCTATATGTGGCATAAATATATTTCCATGAATATAGAGTATTCACTATGAACACAAATGTTTTTATATTCCATGTTTTTATATAAAATCCAAAACATTTCTTAAAAAATGAATTTAAACATGGAAAATTATTTTAAACCAGTTTAATTTTTAGAAAGGATAATTCATGTTTTTAATGGGTTATTTTTTTAAATGTTGTAATTTTAGAACTTACTTAATTATTTCATATACTTATTTGTATTGATTATGTTATATGATGTCTCAAGTGAATTTTTGATTTCAAAATGATTTCAATTTTTTTATATGATTTTTTATAGGATGATTGATAAAATTAGTTTACATGACCGATCTAAAGGCCTAGTTGGTAAATTATAAAAAAACGTTTTTATTGTTAGTTAGGACACCCATTTTTGATCCCCTTGTGTTATTTATTTTTAATGCTTGTTCACTAAATATTTTTCATTAAATTATTATATAGTGTTTGTATAATTGTAAAACTTGATATTTTTTAGGAAGGTTTTTGTTTTTCGATGGGATGTTTTAGTATTATCATTGACTTATATTATGACCATATTTCTTGTTTAATTTTATCACATTCAGATTAATTAATTATTCAGATCCTGATGTTACTTTTTGTGGAATATTGGTTTGGGACACACTAGATTAGATTACTAAACTAACTTGTATCCCCTGCTATAAATTATGAAATTGTTTGGGGAGTTCCCCTAAAGAGTATTATGAGTGTGATGTATGTTTTTATATATTTTTAAAACATTGTATTTTATAGAAGTTGTTTTCAAAGGATCATGTCTCGAATTGTCTAATTTGATGTGTTAATGAGTTTTCCCAAATATTTATTTTATTTTCCAATGATTATTTCTTGGAGATTCTGATAAAAAATTATACCATTGTTCTCATCATAGCTTAGTGGTACCATTTACATTATTGTTATTTACTTCCTTTTTTTGATAATATGGTTATAAGATTATTTCACAATTTTTTATTAATTATATATTTTCCATTATATTTCAAAATTATTTTAAAAATTATATTTAAGAATATATTTGAAAAGAAAAAATAATTTATATATTTTTATAAACATTAAATTTTACCTTTTAATGTTTTTATATTTATTTATTTTTAATGTGATGGTTTCATCTTGGGTTTATATAATTTTTTAAAATTAAGGAATTAAAATAAAAAATATGTTATTATTTCACCTTTATAATTATGGGATAATTATTTTCCATGATTTGACCATTACCTAGTTTTTAAAAAATAATATTTTATCTTTTAAATTTTTAAAATGACAAATGTTTATTTAGGGAATAAAAGTATAATAATTCAATTTATTTTTTAAAATGAAACCATATTATATAAATGATTTTCAATCCATTTTTTATGAAATTTCATTTCAAAGGAATAACAAATAATCTATGACGAAGTCTGATTGGGTATGTTTAGCTCAGGCACTACATACACACCATCATGTGTACGCAGCTATGATGTTCCTATACAAGTGCCTGGGTTATGGTCTCTTATAGGATGAAATTATTAATGGTTCACTTAAAGATGTTTTGGGTTTTGGTGGGGACCTTATGTCACATGGTGGTGACTTTATGATTTTTAATATTTATGTTTCTTTTTTTAACATTATAGTTACCCTATTATCATCTATATGTATTTATATATAAATATTTGTTTTCATTGTAGTACCTTTTATATACTCATGAATTTTTTTCACACTTCGAGGTGAGATTGGTTGTTTATATTTGTTATTGCATGTTGGTTTATGAATTAATTCAAAAAATATGTTTACTGTATGGAAAATCAATGTAAGAACATAACATAATAGATTTTTTGTTACATGAAACTTCTTATTTTTTATTATTAGAGTGTTGAACTCATTCCACAAGGTTATATTTTATTTCCTTACACAAATTACTAGTACTGTGTGATTAGGAATAAGACACATTCATTCGGTTATGCTATCTCAGGAAACATGGGTGGTTGATCCAAGACAATTCATTACAATACTTCACTTAGAGAAACTATTCACACCGTCTTATTTTAATTTAATTGTCCACATGACCATAAATTTAACTGGTGAAGTTATTATCAATGCTCCAATGCAATTTAGGTGAATGTATCCAATGGAGTAAAACATAAATGAATTGAAAAAGTGTGTCTACAACAGAACACATCCAGATTACTTGATTTCATGTATTTAATTGATTAACAAATGTACAATTTTCTTATTAAATATTTTAATAAGCCAGAAAAAAATTAGATACACCCTTCAATATTGATTAATATCAGATTGAATATAGGAAAATGTTTAATATAGAAATTAATTAATGTGTTTAATCTCATTGATACATATATTTCAATAGTCCAATGTTATTTACATTCATGATGTAAGCTATATATTTTTCAATTATATGTTGATATGTTGATATTTAATTTATAATTATCTTCTATTATGTATTAATTTATTATTTATTTCTTTAATTTGAAATGGGAATGGTTTTGTTCGACTACAGATTATATCAATAATAATTATTTCATCAAATCCATTCAGTATGTAATGACCCATATATTCATATAAAATTGATTTAATAGTTATATAATTTGTCTATGGTGTCATTTATCAATCCCTAATCAAATAACATAAGTGAAATTTGAAAATTCATATGATAAATGATTTTGGTACGTTTATAGTCACTAAAGAACTCAAAAATTTATTCATTATTCTATTTATCATAGCTCATAATTATAATTTTCTCAATGAAGATGGAATATGATTTTTCATTAGTGATGTTAATGCTTATCATGAAATTAATATTAGTGGTATTTTTTCCATCTATTAATACTTGTTATTACTATAAAGTATTAAGGGAATTTATTTTTGTTATTTATAGTCATGGATTAAAATATATATATTTCATATATGGTTGGTTTGTTCAAGTTCATGGAATTAAAGTAGGCCATTGAAAATCTTTATTGGTAAACATAAAATATATTTTTTTTATAAATATGATTTAGTAAGAAACAATCAATTTATATTTGAACCCCAGACCGAGCAATTTTACTCAATTATTTCCAATTTGAATAGGAAACTCACGGTGAAAATGTATAAGGGGGGGGGGGTATGGGTTCTAATTGAGTTAAAATAACAACATATTACTACCATTCCAAAGAAAAATCCTATCAAAACGACTATTATTTTTTGAGAAGAAGATATTTAATGGGTTGGGGATACTATTGAAGGAGATACATCAAATTTATCTTATTAGTGAAAATTTTTAAATATCGTTTTCTAATTTCCTTTGAAAATTCATAATCATTATAAAATTTTATATGAATTATTGATAAAAAAATAAATCTATGTGGTTTTATTTTATTTGTACATGTACAGATATGTCAATAGAATCTCATGTTGCTTCATATTCCATTACTAGTATGTATGTCTTACATTTCTTTAATTTAGTATAATTTCCTTAAAATATTTAATCCAAACTATTTTTAATAAAAATAGTTATTTTTTACCACATTATGAATTTTTGTTAGAAAAACATTTTCCATATTCTATAAGAATTAGGTTTCCTATTAAAATAGTTTAATTTAGGAAATCTGATACCTAACTTGTTGTATTACTTGACAAACATTTCTGTAATTTTGAGAGGGTTGAGTAAATTGAATCATCTACTAGAATATATGGCATGGGACCCCCATAAATGCCACCTAATAACTCATGAGAAAGCATCATTTTCAAAATATATGATTGATATATTATGCAGGGAGTTTTAGATAAAACTAATGTATTTTGTTTCAAGGTATTATGATTATTATTATTACATCAACAATTTTTTAAAATACATACTATATAGATGAGTTTCAGCTTGTCTGCATTTAATAATGATGAATTACATTTAAATTTTTAAAGGTAATGGTTAATATAGATCTATGGGTATTATTTTTTGGTGTGTCATACATTATAAACTATTCCCACTAGGTGTTCATCCATCCTAATGGCAGACATTGGTTATGTTTTATTAAATTGAGAGTGAGATGGTAAGAATTATTACATAGGATATATATATTATTTTTTTATCGACTATTTATAATAAATAAACACATTAAATATAGACAACATTTAATTTTAGTCATATAATCAGGCACAATAGGTCACACTTTCTAGACATAGAACTCAACATGTGGATCCTCTTTTTTTAAAGGTATGGGAAATCCCTTTTAGTAATGAAAATGCAATGATATGATGGTGGGAATGGGGTTAGACAAGATTACCCAGTATCATTCAAAAACCAAAAATTTCAAAATTATCTTAAAATATCTAAATCCAAACTATTATAATGATCAAAATCATAATTAGATTCATCATCCAAAGGACTGATGATATTACCTTGATATTTTCTCTTTCTTGGCATAGATCTTGTTTTCATGGTGGGATTTAAATAGGTATAATTATTTATTTTCCTTGAATTATTTATTAGATCCAATGAAAACACATTAATTTTCCACCACCTTAAAATTTTCATCAATATCCCAATATGAAATTTTCCTTGTCGATTAATCATCATAGAATTCCGACCAATTTCCCCTAGTGCTATTTAAAATCTATCATTTATTGTGTTCATTCATGATCTGGGTACCATCAATAGAGAAACTAGAAACTATATCAACATGTTATATTAAATAATCTCTTTCCCTAAGAGTACCCAAAGAGTTCCCTATAGAAGGATATTGGAATATATCTTCCTCTCTCTTAGGAAGATCTTGCTCCATATCTAGATGAACACCTTCATAAAATTCCTATTTATCTCTAAAATGAACATCTACCTTCTATTATAAATGAAAATCTCCAGAAATAACCTTAGTATTATAATCCTCACTATTTTTAAACATTACCTCCTATTTTATAGAATCTGCCTACTATTTTTTTTATCAAAACTATGATGCCCCTATTCTAAAAAATGAGTCCCAATAATATCCAACTAGATCCCTTTAGGATCCCTCAAATGAACTATGTGATTTCATTTAGAGTACCATTCTAGAATAGAGGATGCATCCTTCCATTTAATTTTTAGAAAATTTCAATTGAATTTTTGATTATTTATATTCAAATAAAAAAATGACAAAACATCAAAACTAATACAATCTTCATTATGACTCCCTATATAGTTATATTTTAAAATAATTGAGGTGGATTATCATATTTGATCTATAAATTTATATCATCTTCCAAAGTAGAAATAAAAAATTTATAAACTAATGTATAAGTAAGATCAAATTCAAATAATATCCCAAAATATAGCCAAATCTATATAAGTCAATGGTTTTGTATATCTTAATGAGAATACCAATTCCTGATGCAATATAAAATAGAATATGAGGATTACATAATATCTGATTAATATGAAATATTTTTTATCAAAACCTGAACTCTATTGTTCTTTATAGATAAAGGAATAAAATGGAAATCTAACTCTTTTATACAAATAATTCCAAAAATAATTGAGATGGAATGAATTTTCCCTGACCAAAATTTTAGCACGTCACATGGGAATAGAATATTGAATTATACCTTTCCAATCGAGAAAAAAATAGTATTTCAGGAAACCACATAACACATTTCTGTTTTTTATAAGGATAGAAACTTTCAAGGGTTTTATCCCAACCATAAAAATCAATAAACTAAGAATAGAAATCCAACACATCATAAACCTATTAGGAATGGTATCCTCATTGAATTGAACATGTACAATTATATCCGTAAAGACTATTCCCATATGGATAGTGTCTATCAGAGAAGGGAAAAATTTCATCTTTTCTCCTTCACAATCCATGATCACCTCCTAGCCACCAAAATCGATTAGGTTTGCATGGCATGAACTGGAGTGGGAAAATATCTTGTAGATAATAGATTTAACTCAAAATCATGAAGAAATTACATGCATGTGAAGGAAAAGTAGGATCTATCATGGTGCCCATAAAATCTCCCAACCTCTCCTCCCATCCTCACTCAATTAAAACTCCATTCAGCACATGGAACAAAAGAGATATAATGTATTTTTAGAATTCATTTCTCTTTTATATATTTAAAATAATACTGTATAAAATGAGTATAAATTTGTAATTCTTTGTCACCATTGATGTAGTTATGCTAGCATGGTGGGTCTACTGATCAGATGTCATTTTAGATACAGACTCATTAAAAAACTAGTTTCAGGGATTCCTCTCTAATATTAAGAAAAATATTTTATAAAAAATATTTTTTTCATATAATATTCAATTTTTTTAACAATTATTTACCTATATTCAATAATATTTGTTCGATGTTTAGCCATTACAAATCCTAGAGTTGTACTAACATATGACTCTTCATTGAGTTGAGATATTTCAGAGTATTTTAGGCCAGGATGTTCATGGTTACTCATTTTTGTATAGAATAGGTGACCCACACAGTGATGTTTTTAGAGCAAAGGGGATTTGTGCATATAGATATATAGGGTTACACACATGATATGAGGTAGATGTTTTAGTGAAAACTACAAATTGCAGTACGGATTATTTGATTAAACTATTACAAATAGTGTTTGTAGAGAGACTACCACATATATTAGCACATAAAGAGGAGGGGGAAACACAACATCTCATTGATGGTGCATAGGTGATGAAAACACAAGAAATAAAGAAAATAAATTATGATAATATTGTTTTTTAGAATTCATATAATATATAATATTTTTATTTGTTGTAGGCACTAGATATAACTTTTGGACATCATCCTGAGTCTAGATATGATTCAGATGTAGATTTACCAGATGCAAGAGGTGTATTTCTAAAAAAATTATTTTTTAAAGTGTCATTTTAGATATATAATTGAAATTATTTTTCTATTTTTCTAAGTGGTCATAATAAAAAAAGCATATGTCTTGAATGGTAACATTCGTAAAACATATTTAACAACATTGTAATTATGTCAAAATATAAGAAAAAAAGCATAAAATTATATATGAAATGTAAAAAATAGATGAAATGTCAATCAAATGTGATTTTTTCTGAGAATGACTAAATAATTTTTTTAATGATATTAATGTCATGAAAAACACACTTTAAAGGGTAAAAACAATGAAAAACAAACTCTTTTTGTTGTGAATAATTTATACAATGAATAATTATTGACTACTAAAATGTAGGAATATATAACACAACAATCTATCATAGTAAAACATAGCAAAAAAATAGTAAAATGATGTGAAATTATAAATAAATGATTTTAATTATTTTATGAAATCTCAAAAATAGATGAAATGTCAATTGAATGTAAATTGTGCTAAGAATGAAAAAAAATAATGTTATAAAAATCATGAAAATTATGTATTATATGGTCAAAAAAGAAAAAAACCTCTAATTATTGTGAAATATTTTTGCAATGAATTAAAATTTAATTTTAAAATGTAAGAATAAATGTAACATAAATTGATGTAATGAAATACTCGTGATAACTAAAAATAAATTTATAGTGTTTTAAATCAAAATAACATGTGTGTAGTGGTCAAAATATAGTAAAAACCAGGAATTGATATAAAATTCTGGAATAATGATTCTTCAATTATTTTCCCCTGAGTATATGGGGTTTTTATCAGATGGTTTGTGTGATTTGAATGATTAAATAAGTTATTTTTTAAGATATTAATGTAATTAAAAACATACATGTAGGGATCAAAACTATGAAAATGACGTTGGATTAATAAGACGTGTTGTGGGCACAGAATAAGAAAATAAGTTGTATTTAAAGATACTACAGTCTTTAGAAACATGTTTCAAGGTGTCTGAACTAAGAAAAAAATCATAGATTTTAAATAAATCTTATGATAATAGAAAATAATTGATATTGTAAATATGAGAATAGATTTGATAAAAATACAAGATTCGATTATCATGGGAACCCAAAAAATAATCTTTTGGTGTGAAAGAAATATAATACTTTCATGTAACGTTCTAAAATATGAAACCAACTTTAATTGACATGAAATTATAGGGATATGATATTTTAATTATTCATGAAATTTTCTAATAGACAACACATAAATCAAAAATGAAGTATTTTCAAAATAAATAAATATGTTTTATTTAAAGGTATTATTTCATTTAAAATCTTTCATCTCTAGGTCAAAATGATGAAAAAAAATGCTTGAATATTGTATAATATTAATATATATATACTATTATGTTTTTTTTCTTAGATGTAGGAATATAAACCTCATTTATCCTAGTTGTATATTTAAGGGATGAAAAAAAGAAAATTTTCATGTTTTAGAATTATAAGGTTATATCTAATACTCCAAATTTAGAAAAAATAATGAATATATGTGAAATCATAAGAAAATTATCTTCGTATTGTTTATTAAATTTCCAAATTTATAGAACAAAAAATTGATGTCGGGTGTACTCAAAATTTCTAAATAAGTAGTCTATAAAGATATTTAACTCTTTAGAAATATGAATCATGTGGGTAAAAAAAATAAAAAAACACTAGTATTTTAATTAAATATTATGAAAATTGATATGATATATTTTTTAGTTTTATGAATTTAAATCATATCAATATGACTTTTTATTTTATTATAATGATAAAAAAAATTTCTTATAGTAATCTAAAATGGGAAAACTTGTGTTTAATGTTAAAATAATTGAAAACAACGACAAATTGATATAAAATCAAAGGAAAAAAGTTCTTTTAATTATATTCTAAATGTCAAAATTTGAACATGTCAATCTGATATTCCATGTTATCAAAATCAAAAAATAATTAGTTTTTATAGATATTGATATCTTTAAAAACATGTGTGATGGGGTAAAAAAATAAGAAAACATCATTAGATTAAAATGAAATAATATTAAAAATAAATTATTTATTTTTAATTTTTTAAAATATATTACTTTAATTAGAGTTATGGTTTTTATAAGATGACAAAAAAAGAAACATTTATAGTTTGAAAACTATTAAACATTCTTGTAATTTTATAAACTAACCAAATGAATGTGAATTGATATGAAATTTATAAAATAGGATACTTGAAATATTTTTCAAAACTATGAATATAATTCATGTCAACAAAACCTCAATGTTCTTATAATTAATGGAAAATATAGTTTTAGAATTAAAAATTATTAAAAATGAGTAATATGTTCAAATAAAACCATCGAACAATAGATTATTCATTTATTATTTTAGATTTTACTTTAAATAATAAATATTATTTCATGTTTTTTGTTATTTAATTTCTATATTAAAATTTACTTTAAATTTATTATATTTTCAATTATCAAATTATGACTGTGGAGCTTGATAAATGACTCAATGAGGTTAGTTTTGTGATAATTAATTAAATTATTTATTTTATGGATATATGATGAATTTATGATTTATAGTTTATTTACATTTTCATTTTTTAAAATACTATATATAGAGGTTTATCAATTGCATGGTAAGAAAACATATAGATACATCTATTTTGAGGTTGTTATTTCCTCTGATGAGATGGTGTATAATATGTTATATATGGTTGTCCCAATAGCATACAATGTGAAATCCTATAAATACCTACATAGGATGGAATCTATAACATTCTATGGGATAGACTACAGAGATATCTATATATCAATAATTGGATCCTCATTTGTGATAGCCTATAGGGTCAACCATATGGAAGTCACTGTCAAATATAACAAGGGGTAAACATAGACTACCAAATGGTGGTCACTCTGCAGCTGCTATTATCTATTAGCAATTTATTTTAGTGGTAATATGAAGGCCTTTTTGTATCAGTGGAATAGATAACCACAAATAATATATGAAATGATTATGGTCTAAATAGAGGTATCCCAAAAATTCTCATCCTCATAACCCCATATAAAAATTACTACCATTGAGGATGAAATAATATATGCCTCTGTAGATATCTTGAACATCATTACTAAATAAAATAATGATGACCACCACCATGACTAAATCATAAAAAAACAAATATTAAATAAATGGAAAGAAACTAAAGGTGGAATACTGACTATTTTAGAAGAATCATAATGAGGAACCTTGCTACCCACACTATCACTATTGAAATAGAGGACTCATAGTGTAGAGTCCAATGTTTTTAAACAGCACTAAAATGCAAATATTTTTGAACTTTTTCATTTTTTTAATGGGAAGAATTAAAATCCAAGACTCGCAACAGAATTATAAGAATTTTAACCTTTAAAAATGATATTTTTGGACTAGGATGAAGTCAGGAGAACTTTTTTAGGTGGTTCAGTGTGTTTTGGGAGCACCAGACTAGGAAGATAAGGATTTAAAGTATCCGTATAGAGCAAACATTTTTTCCGAAACTGTGTGGCGCATTACAGGTAACCATGCGGTTTGTTTTAGGGGGGCGAGGCTATCACACAAGTTATGCACAATTTTCTAAACCATGAACATAGATGTCATAGTTAGTTGTTTTTTTAGTATCTATACACAATTCATCACATGGTTTTTGAATGGTCAGGTAATCATGAGTGTCAATCTATGTGTGGTGTTTCAGGTTCCTAGCATAGGGCGCACGGTTGGCGCACTATCTTTTAAACCAAGTGGCCCAAAACATGTGCAATTACCTTTGTCAAAATTTTTTATTTTTAAATTAATTTAAAATTAAATTAAAAGGTGATTAAGGGGTTTTCCTCCCCACACCCAGGTCGTGCGACACACATGGATCTCCTCATAGGCATGCAAGGATCCTCTATGTCCTCCCCTACAACCTTCAATCCATCCCAACTTCTCATGGTTTCATGATTGACTCTCCATGGTAAGGATTTCTATTCCCTTATTCTTCTATTTCTTAACATATTTTGGATTTCTAATCGCTAGGGGTACCTTAGCTGAAATCCTAGATTATGGTTTCATTCAGGTTTCTTGTTTTTCTATCAGTTCTAGGGCATGCAAAGGCTTCCTCAGGACTTGTGGGTCCATGTTCAAGGATCCCCCACCAAAGGAAAGGAAAATGGGTTCATTTTTTATTACGGATTTTGATTGGGGAAAGGATTTAAAGTCATTATTTTGTTTAAAACCTTTATTTTGGGAGTCTTACGTTATTTGTGGGTGTCGATAATTGTTTATAGTGGGTTGTGATTATTTTTATAAGTATTGCACACATATACTCAGGTGTTCATATATATATATATATATATATATATATATCTTCTATGTATGTATTACCTCATGGTACGTAGAATATATGAACTGGGTTATGGGTATATATATGGATGTATGTGTTTGCGTGCAGTCAATAGCTTAAGTTAGAAAGCTTTTTCTTAGTCTTATTTTGAGGTATGGACCCTCTCATAGACGCAATAATTTCAATAGTGAATTAATTATTTCATTCTTGTAGCTTCCTTATTTTAATTAATTCATTTGGTATTTAGAAGAAATGTTTATTAAATGGAATTGAGTATGTTTTAGTATTGAGATGATAAATATGATAAATGAATTATTTGAATAGAAAGTTCATGATATTATAATAGATCCCCTCCAACAGAGGTGTGTTGTCTTCATGCTAAAAAATATTGATGAGGTCTTTATACTTTCTTGTCTTATTGTATTGATATTTCTTATGCCACGATTTCTCTTTTTAAATATGGTGTGTTTCGGACATGACCTCTAATGGAATTAGAAAAAGTGAATTTCCCAATTTAAATGATTATTGAACCAAGGCACCGTCTATGTTCTTGGTCCAGTTTTAGGTTGGATTTACCCATGTTTGAATATTTCTATACTTGTAATTTTAGTTTTTAGACATGTTTTTTCCCTGATTGAGTTTTCTAGGATTGACTATTGCAGGGGTAAGATTTTCCATATTAAATGACTGACTTATCCTATGAATTTCATAATGGAATGAACCAGGTATTCTCACCACTTGACTTGCCTAATGTAAGTTCTTTAATATGATAATTAAATGTGAAATTGAAGTGGGAAAGTATAAAAAGTATATGAATAGGCCTTATTAATTGTAATTGGATAATAAAATTCATGTCTATAGCAACCCTTACCATTTTAATGGAAGGTAATAGAGTTAACCATTATTATTGAAAATGTCATTAGTGGGTTAAATTAATGGCTGCAAGCTACTTGCCCTTATCATTCTAATGAAAGACAAGGCTTGAACCGAATGGACTTATCGAATTATTATGACATGATTAAATGGTTTCATTCCCAATAATCATTGTCACACTAATGAAAGGTAAATTCTTGAACATTATAAAATATATATGACTTCTTTATCAAGATAGGAATGATCTAACTTGATCTCTCCTTGGATTATTGAGGGAATGTCGTGATCACTCGAGGACCCCATTCTGAATTCAAGGATAAAACTTTATTAGGTTGAGACCCACCTAGAATCAAATCATTGTCTAACTATGTATTCCCATTATAACATTGTTGGATCCCTCATGTAGAACTATATGATGCCTTGGATAGACTCCTTTGATCTAGCATTGACAAGTAGGTGCCAGGATTAAAGCCCATTGGGCCTAGTCATTTATTAGGACCATACTCCCTTGGATGAACTCCTTGTAATTTTTCATAATATTATTATAGAATACTTTGGATGATTGTACTTTTATTACACTCTTATTTATCTACATGGTTCATTAGATACACTCATTGGCTCTAGAAATGACATGTATGTTCTATGGTTAAAGCCCATCAGGCCCAGTCATTGATTAACCCAATTTTACCTTTCATTAACTCCTTGTAATTCATTTTCATCTCATTTTGCAATGAAATTCAACAAAATCCTTGTATTACACTCTTAGATTTATCCATACCACAGTTATTATTGAGTTGGAGACCCTTGAGGTCTAAATTGCATTGGTTGTTACCATGGAACTTTGTTATTAAATATCATCATAGGTTTTCATGTTATATATTAGAACCATCATTATTGATTACTTGTATTTTGAATAAAACCCAATAACAATAAAATAATGAAATGGTAATAAGGTCAATCACCAGCCGAGGGTTGAAGCTGGTACTTGGGTATTTAGTTACATTATACTGCTTCACATTGTATATACATGTATGCACACTGTTTAATTTATATTAAACTATCTAGTTTGGTCTAGACACTGTGGGTTCCCCTCTACAAATATTATAAACCCACACCCTACTTGAGAACCCTTGGTACCCGAGTAGAACTTATATTTAAATGATCTTTGTTGTTTTTTATATTTTTTATCCATGGGAGTTAGGACCATATGATACACACGGGGCTCGGGGTGCTCGTGGAGATCACCCATGGGGATTTGTTGTCTTTTCTTTATTTTTCTATTGTATTTTAAAGGATGATATTTCTCACCATTTTTTCTCATTTATCATCATCATTTGAACGTACATGTAATTTTTTCAATTTGTGTTGAGCACGGATATTGAAATATTATATTATACTTCTACTACTTTTCCTTTCATTTCTATAAAACTAACACTATTGATTATGGTTTATTCTATTATACCACTATGCTACTAATATTATGAGCATATAGTCTCCCCACATAACCCCTATTACATCATCACTTCTAGTCAGCACCCTCTAGAATATAGAGAGGCATGCTTGAGGCCGTGTGACCAATTGGTCCAGCTACTAGTTTAGTTGTAAGATGGGTCGGGATGTTACAAAGTGGTATCATAGTGAATATATTTCCCTTTTGTATTCCTATTTTGGGTTGGTAGATATGATACTATGAATTATTCAGCACTTATTTGATATCCATTCTTAAGAATGATAACCCCATGCTTGGGAATTGACTATGTGGCCAGGGCATGGATTGATGTTCATACTATTTTCTATTACAGTTGATATGATTTCACCTAGAGTGATTTATGTTATTTCTAATGCTTATGACTTATGGAATTATTAATTTTACCCTTGTATGGCTATGGAAAGGATGAAAAATTGCACGCATAATAATAGAACCATAGAAAATTTACAATACATGCATGGTTCCAGGCCAAGTAGTTGCATTTTTGGTTTCATATTGATTGGATTTTATGCCTTGAGTGTTATAATGTTCCTAGATTTATACTTGTTGAGTGAATTTATTACCATGCCTTCTATGTTTAGTTATCAGTATAGAATGGTTTTGTGATTAAAATGATGTGCTTCTATTATTTCATCATGTTTATCTATGTTAGCTACTTGTAGTGACTTTCTAAATTTACTTGATTTATAATTGGTTTCTTTTGTAAAATTAAATGTTCTTGATTATGAGGATAGGATGTTTTTAGTTATAATATTAATGGGAACATCATATCTGGGAAAAGGAAACTCGTGGATTTGAACCATTGTAAGGTTCCATGAGAATTAAAATGCTAAATAAAATTAATTATGATTATAGGGAAGCAAGTGCCAAACCGTATAGTGTATGGGTGATTTATAGGTTGGTAGTTGTCCACCCATATAAATGGACCATTGTATGTGATCATTTAAAATTATAATTTGGCATTGTATAAGATAAATTAGAGCTAATTATCAATTTTTGGATTGTATTGTCACTTTAAGAATTGGAAAATGGAAGACTGTATTTAATGTAATAACCATGTTATGTTTGAAATGGTTATAGATGTAAGAAATACTATGTTTTAATCTGAAAAGAATTGGTTAATTCCCAGACAAAACTAGACCAAAGTAGGTCAGTTGTAAAATGTTTGTATGAGATGAACTGATATGGGTGTTTAAAATTTTAATGAATTAACTACTAATATTAGGTTTCATATTATTAAACATAGGTTTGTTAAAATGGTACCCATGTAGGTCATCATATCTGCTAAAAATTCATTGTTTTGTTCAATTTCATAAAAAATATATGATTTCCATGAATTTTTAAACATTGAAAAGGATGTTTAATATACATTACTATTTTTCTTTTGGGGAATTGGTTAAAAATAAAGTACCTTGAGTCTTATTTTGAATCAATTTTCCCATCTCTTTCTTCAACCATTCATTCCATTACTTGAGAGTGAGGAGAAACTACTAGAGAGGAAAACCATTTCCTTGCATAGATAGTCATGTCTTGACAAATGTATAAAATTTTATTTACAGTTATTTCTATCCATTCATTTTTATTTTGAATGGATGGAAAGTCAAAAATTAGAATTGTGCATTCCTGACCAACAGATTAAGGGTTTATAAAAATAATAATCCAAACTATCCCTCTCAAACTGACAGATTATTCTTATTCATCAATGACTTTTTTGTTTTTACACTAATGAAACGATCCTTCTAAAACTATTGGTGTTTTATCTAAATTAGAAAAATCTCCCTAAATCTGACTAGAATAAATTTTGGGAATCATACTATAATTCATCAAATTTTTCAAATATAAATCCAAATTTAAAGCACTCTCCCCTAAAACAATTTGATTTTATGTAGCAAAACCATGAAATTGTGCTTCACAATTATCATCCAAGCCATGTCCAGCATTTCAAAAAATCTGGGTACAAATTCATTAAAAATGATATATGTTTAGGGAATTATTATGAATGTGGAACATATATTATAAGATATATAGTGACAAGTTTATAGTTTCTTCATGGATGAATAGATAAATCAAAAAAACAAATTGAAAAATAATTTTTTTATCAAACTTACAATTTCATTAGGAAATCCCAAATATATTGAGCTTGACCAACAACATATTTTCTGGTTCTAGTGTCATTACTTGCATCTTCTCTACAAAAATAGTTTCAAATAGATATTTTATGACTTCTATATTAGTTACACCATATATGGTATATAGAGGTGTAAAATAATAGAAAACCTTCCAAAGTTACATTCAACATTTTAGTGATCCTAACTAATGTTAAGGTCATCTCCTTCATATTGATTATTTTAGTGACTCTGTATTTATCATTATTGAAGAGAAAAGTTGTAGACTCATAGAAATCATGAGTTTCTTACTTAAAAAATGTAGGGGTTAGTGATGTATCAAAAACATATTTCTGTCATTGATGAATTATAACCATATTCAACATCATTTTAGTTTTTTAACCACATGAAATTTATGGTTGTAAAACTCAAAATATTTCATGATATCTTCTGTCATTTCAACCTACCATATGAATTACCATATTATCCATTGGTTTTTTCCATATACATAGGGTTTAGGAATTGGAATGTCAAAAATTCTAGGTTAACATGGGTTAATGAAAAGAGAAAGAATAGTTAATTGTTTTTTAGAGTCATTTCACATGTAGAGTTGATACTCAATATCAGTTTTCTGTTCCTGATAAATAAGGGGTTATGCAGTAATGTTGGAGAAATTAATACAAAATATAGGTGATGTGACCTATGCGATATGAGTATTACTTGAAAAGGAAGTAAAAATAAATATTTAGAAAAATATAATTACATTCTAACTATAATATATATATATATATATTTAAATATATATATTAAAATATATATTTAAATATATAACATTATAAAATTAAACATACCTAATTTAGATTTAAAACAATCAAATATGTTAGTAGATATGGGTTTACCAAAGATATATTCTTGTTTTTCCTATGTCAAAAAATTCTAAAGTGATATCACGTTTTTGTGTATGTCCTCTTATAAAATGTTGTCTTAAGTCAATGTTCTTTGTTATTGAATGGTTTATCTAATTTTTTGAGATGTTGATAGAACTTGTATTATCACATTTGATTAAAACAATCTTAAAATTAAATCAATAAAACATTAAGGTGTGTTTCATTCACATCACTTGTGCATAGAATCTTCCAGATAAAATATATTATGCCTCTACTGCAGATAGTACTATATAATGTCGATTTTTAGTTGAATAAGACACATGATATTTTATAAGAAAATAAAAAGTTACTAAGGTGATTTTCCTACCTAATCTTTATCCATCAATGTCAGCATCAGAGTATGAAATTAAACTAAAATTTGATATTTTTTAGGAAAAAGAAGATATTGAGTTATGGTTCTTTTTAAATATATTAAAATTATTTGTGCAAAATTTAAATTTGATTATTTTAGATTAGAATGAAAACATGTACAAGTACATACTAAAAAGATAATTTGTGGTCTACTTTCACTATGGTATAACAAATATATAATGATTCCTCTATAAAACATGTTTTTAACTCATTTTCCAATTTCATTCGAGTCATGATTGATATTGTAGCTCGTAGGAGTTGAGTAAGTCATACTATTTTCAAGTCCAAACTTATTCAGTAAGTTATGTATGTATTTCGTTTGAATTAAAATATTTAAAAAATCCTTTTAATAAACTTTAAATATAGAATATATGTTAGTTATCCCATCATGGTCTCTTTAGATTATTTTTTTCATTATTTTTTCAAAATAATGACAATTATTTTGATTGATTCAATGAAAAATAACACCATCTAAAAATAATTATACTAGTAAAATATCAAAAAAAATCAATAAGGTTGGATTTTTTGTTTCTACTATAAAACCACTTAACAAAATAAGAATGATTAACGTTTCATACCATTCCCTCAGAGATTGTTTAAGTCCATATAGTGCTTTGGTAAGCATAAAAATAGAATTTTAAAAATGAAGATCCTTAAAAACAGATTGTTGTTCTATATAAACATATTCCATCAACACCCATTTAAAAGGTCTATTTTATTTCCATATGGTATAATTTAAAATTCATATAGGATGCATATCCTTGATGAATTATAATAGATTCAAATATAGCTATAGGGGAAAGCATTTCCTTATAATCTATTCCTTCTTCTCGATTATATCCATTGGAGAATAATCTATATTTATCTCTCCTTATCACACCATGGTTATCATGAGTATTTCAAAAATCCCACTTTGTTCCAATTATTGGAAGGTAAAAGGGTTATTCAGATAATTCCCATACTTTCTTTCCATTAAAATTATTTAGTTTTTCTTACATTGATTAAAACTGATTTTCATCTAGTAAGGCTTCTTCTATATATATAGGTTCTAATTAAGATTAAAAGGTTGATAATTATAACAAATTTCCTACATATCTTCTGTTTCTTACTACTTTATCAATGTTTCTAATAAAAATTTCTAATGGAAGGTAATTTAGGATTCTAGGTGTTCTAGGGAACACAGTTTATGGTTATCTAGTTTCTTACCTCATTGAATTTTTTTAAAGTAGTCATGTTCAAAACAGTATCCTTCTTATCGGGAAGGAATTATTTAAGTCTCATATTATTGAGTGAATCATTCTAATAATCAATTTTTGTCATTTTATTATCGAAGTGATAACTTTCATCAAATTTTAGATGAGTTGATTCATAAGAAATTAATGAATTTTTATTAAAAACACTATAATAATTGGATATAATATAGTAAACTAGGAAGATACCTTTATCAACCTTTGGATCAGACATTCCAAGATTATTATTGGTGTTCAATATGTAAACCTTGAATTCAAATACTTTGAATTATCATAAGTTTGGTATTATATTACTCTAAAACATATATAGTGTTTTCTTTAAAACATGTCTTATTAATATTCTATTATAGATATAACAGGCTATGTTAATAGCTTCAG
Organism: Viscum album; assembly: GCA_963277665.1. NCBI lineage: Eukaryota > Viridiplantae > Streptophyta > Magnoliopsida > Santalales > Viscaceae > Viscum > Viscum album. The sequence continues at coordinate 747,215,277 of OY728132.1, read as the reverse complement.
CCCAATAATGAGTGTTCATGTTATATTTACATAACATAGTCCTAGAAATTTTATGTAATGTCTTATTTTACCTTTCCACAACACCATTATATTGAGGTGTCCAGTGGGAATAGAATTTTTGTTTAATTCCTAACATAGAGAAGTAAGAATTAATTTCTTGATTTTCAAACACTTCCACATGATCACTTATTAAATACACAATTTGAATATCTTTTTTATTTCAAATAAGTTTAAAAAAATCAACAAACATAGATCATGATTCACTTTAAAATATTGAAAATTAAACCACTATTAATATCGAAAAATCATCAGCTATTACAGAGAAAAAATGCATAACAGTGAGACATTTGGTCCTAGATGGTCTGATAAAATCCATTTGGATAAGATCAAGAGGTAAAGAAGTAGTAACTTATTTATTTGATTTGAAATATGACTTAGGATGCTTTTCCAATTTGGAATGATTTATATAATTTATTTTTGTTCAATCTAAGATCAGGAAAGTTAGAAATGAAATTCATTTTTGAAAATTTTCTCAAGGAATGGACATTGTTATGTCCAATCCTTCTATGCCAAATCCATGATTCATCAAATTGAACATTTAAGAAATTTAAATTTTGTCTGCACAATGAATTAATATCTAATGTGTAAACATTGTCTATTTTGGGTGATTTAAATTTTTGACAAATATATTAAAAAACTAAATACACATTATTTTAAAAATAAACAGAATAAACATAATCACAAATTTGGAAATTACTTATCAGGTTGTTCTTTATGTCTTAAATGTAATTTAATTTTATGATAAATACAGAGTATGGATTTCCATCTAATCCAATTCTAACTATTTTCAATTTTTCATTGTCTCCAAATGTGACATATCCACCATATAATTTTGATGAATAATGAAAACTGGAATAATCTCCACCCGTATGTATTGAATAGATTCTATCTATGAACCATTTTTCATTGATGTTCATATGAATTGTTTCCTAGAATGAAAAATAAAATTGAAAAATTCCTTAGTACCCAAATTCTCATAGGTTCACATATGTTAGCTATAAGAGATTTAAGAATCCATACTTGCTAATATTTTTAATAAAACGTTACAGTTGTTTTGAAAAATCGTTTGAGAGGTATTTTTTTAATTTAAAACATTTTGGTATTTTCATATCACAAATATTATATAGTTTACTACTTCAACACATTGAAAAAGTAACTTTAGAAATATATCATTTTTTGAACAGGGAAAAAAATATTTTTTATAAAGTTTGGATTTTTTTCATTCATTCCAATTCAAAATTTTAATTTTCTATGTATATTTTGACCAATATTTTTGTTTGAATAGTCTTCCCATTCTGTAAAAAAACAAGTAGAATATTTAAAATATTGAACTTCCTTCAAAAAAATTTCAACAATTTTTATATATTTAGCATTTTAAAGAACATATTTTTCTAGCTGATCTTTCAATTATAAAATTTGATTTTTTAAAGATTCTTCTTCACTGTATATTTTTTTATATGAATTTCAATGTGATTTATTTTTCTTTTTTACACTTTCATACTTCATTAGTAAAATTGTGTAGTATTAATTTAATTTTTGAATGATCAATATTAATTTTCCGAATTAATTTCATCATTATAATAGTAGTAAAAAGAACCTCATCTAATTATTCTATAAAGTATATATTGGACATTTGAATTTTAGAATCAATTTCTAATTCTTATGATATGTGTTTTCAAGAATCTCTATAAGTGCTCTAGGTGGCATCTATGAATTTAGTATACTTATTATATCTAGTCATCTTGAAATATTTCTTTTATGTCCTCTTTTCATCTTTGATTCTTATGAAGTCATGCTTTATATGTCATATGTTTATTCATTCATAACGTTTCGAATCTTTAGAGTTGTTCTGATGATTTATGGTCTCCTTGGATGGCTCTCTAAATCCTCGTCTCATTTTATAATTTTTTTTTTAAATTTCAATAAAATTGAGCATGTTCATTATTTTATTCATCATTTCTTAACAGCATTCTTCTTCAAATTGTTCCAAAAAAATAGTTATTCTATTTTTTATTATTTAGAAGTAGAGGTATTCAGGGAATCATTTTACTTTTTAATGATTCTAGGATCCTCATTTGATACTTACATATCAGATTCATACATCGTAAGAGTTCCAATGAGATATTTTATCTTCAAATATTTTAATTTATATTTTCTAATAGTAGAAGATATCACATTCCAGTTTTGTGATTATACATTGAGAAAATTTAATGCTGGTTTACTTTATCTGATAGGCATTAACAGAGTAAAAAAATTTATTCATAATCCCTATGGTTATTCCATTCAGTTCATTAATACTTTATCATTCATCCATTTTTAATGTTTCTATATAAGTATTTAATATGACATATCTAAGGGTTTAGAAATTGTTTTTACCTTAATATGTTACTCCAATAGTAGTCCCTATTTAATGTATTGATTGACATTGATTGATTTGGTTAAACTCATCTCGCCCTAACTTATAGATGATTGAATTTATAGATTTAGAATTTAGATTATAGTTTTCTTCAACTGCAGCATCCAATGTTTGAGGTTTTATCTTGGGAATTACATTGGGATTAACTACTTTGAGGTAGAAATTCAGATTAATCTTTTCAGATAAATGCTCATACAAGATTTCTACCAACCAAATTTTTCACTATTAAAATACAGATCTTTGACCTTTGATATACCATCTCAGTTATCAGCCATATATATCATTTGATTATAGATCTCTTTACAAAAAACTGTTATAGTTATGAACTTCAATTTCTCATGATATGATACCAATTATTGTCTTGTATGATTGCAGACTAAATAATTGAAGAAGGGAGGGTGTGAATTGTGTTTGTAAAATATTATTTGAAATATATACCACCCCCTATGAATTATGCACTTTCAATTTCCTTTATTAATATTATATATAGTGATAAATTAAAACATATGGATGTAAAATTGAATGCATATGTTTATAGTTGTTTAGGGAATATAAATCCCCTAGTCTTCTCCACCAACACTATACTCTATAAACATGGTGATTATCACTAAACAAACCTTTTATCAAGGGCTGTCGGCAAAGTATAAGAAACTCTCACATAATACAATGGTCTAATATCATTCAACTAGGCTATCCCCTTACAAGCCCTATCCAAAACCCTAACGAAACTCATAAAAAATGTGAAAACATAGTATTTATAATATATAATTTCTGAGAAATGATTTTAGCACATAGTTTCAAATAGAAACTAACAGTATAATAAGATTCATCTTAAGAAAGATAAACTTAAATCATAGATCATAATGATATTCAATGTGGATGATGAGATAGGAAAGCCCAGCACAAGGCGAATTGATTTTAAATATGTTCATATCTTCAATGTTAGATAGGGGTAACCTTATTTAATTCTCCTCACATAATTTTTTTATACAGACACATATATATTGTGTTGTTTCCAATTATTCATTATATATGATGTTTTGAACTTGAGCATAAGGTAATTATTATAAGGGCCTAGCCTTAAACCTTACATAATCTTGAGTTATTACAAGATTACACATTGTGGATCTTTTCGGGTTTAGAGTTTTAGAGAATTAGATCATAAAACTTGCATTATAATCCACATATAAACAAAGTGGTTACATAAAGATAGTATTCTTCATTCCCATAAATGGTAACATATTCAAAAATAAAACATGGATTATTTCTTGACACATCCTTCACTCTATCATCTTATCATGTACCTTTCCCTTGACCTGTGAAAAACATTTCAAAAACTTGGGATGAGCATAAAACTCAGTATGGGTTAAAAAAAACATGGAAAGGAAACATGAGTTCATATATACATAAGAATGAAATCATACTTTACCCATAAAACATAGGCACATTATCACACCTCATAAAATCATGAATAAATCATAGAAATCATAAAACATAAAGGTATCTTGAGGCATTCATAGCATTCTTACGTAGGGAGTAACCCTCTTGGTTACGTTTGGAATACCCATCACAGTATATTCCCTAAAATCTCTTCGGAGAAACCTTAACGTTTCACTCCTTCGCGTTACCCAATGCATTGGAGAGCTATAACGGGCTCACCCGCCCTTAGTTTATCACGGAACCACCCGTCTTCATAACAATGCCCAAGAACCATAACATAATCATATCACATAAAACATGCATAAAGGAAACATAAAATTTCCACATTTCAATCACGATATATCAATAAAACACATTGATATAAAAACATTGTGAAAAACATTTTCAATACCAAAATAAAAGAAGAGTAAAACATGGTATTTATTTTTCTTTTAAAAAGAAGGTATGGCTTGTAGAGGAAGCCGGAACTCAAATAACGGTCACGACGGCGGAGAAGTCGTTGTCGCCGCATACGTACGACAAAAACATTCCCTTTTGTCGTTTAGTAAATGCTTCGTATAAAAAAGATTCCTTTTGAATAAACGTAAAAGTCAAAGGGGTTTATACACCGTACAAAATAAAGTTGTGTAGAAAAAAAAATATGCCCCAATGAAAGGAGATTGAGACGAAGTCCCATACCTCGTATCCGACTTGACCCGACCGTTCTTTAATCTCCTGAATAATAAACTTGAGTTAATCTATACTTTCTTAAGAATCTTTTTCAAGTTCATTATTCCTTTTATACCATGTTACGAACATCATGTAATCATTTAAATTAATAATGTTCATTTTGTCGGTATTTGGTTCTTAAGTCAAAAATAGACCTCTTACACTTGCATGTTGTTAATTTGGTCAAAGGTTCGTTATATCCAGAATGGTATTCATGATGTAGATATCATATATGTCATATATATCCAGTACATACATGCATTTATAATATTATATCACATTAAGAGGTAAGAAATGAAATGCACCGTTCATGGAGACGGTAAGTCGTACGTACGCATGAACGCTACTTCCATTTCTATTTCGTATTTTATGGAATGGATTCATAATGATATAATAGTATATTATAATTCCAGTATAATAACATATATAATATTATTAACTTTATCCTTTACACATCCCACATATGGTATTAACGAATCAAATCACTTTCAGGGGGCGGTAGTCCGCACTTCCTAAAATGAAGATATCGTGTTTACCCATAATGGAAACCATAAAGGTAAGAAAAAAATGAAAAATACAGAAGCATAAGTAAAACATAAACATATTTTATATCATATATAAAAATAGTGACATCATAATGGCAACCTTTGAAGGTGTTAAATGAGTATTGAACAATCATCGTTTCGGGAGGCAGAATTTCGCCATCCACAGAAACCGTATGTTCTTTAACCATTTGATGTAGTTGTGTGTGAGTGTAGATCAAATAAATCTTATAACAACATCCTAGTTTATTTAAGATACTGGTGTCTTTACAAAAGAAGTAAATAAAAAGAGTTTAGGGGGTTGGAGAAGCAAAATAAAACAAATGAACATGAGAGAAAGAATTACCTTTAAAAGTGTAACTCCTTTTGATTTGAGCCTTAAGGCTTCCTTTGAAACGATTCTGCCCAAAGGGAATCCTCTAGGATGAGGAGAGGGATGTTGAGAGAGTAAATGGGAAGGGGTTGGGCGAGCCAAAGGCTTGAGGATTGTGTGATATGAGGTAGAGGTGGGGGCCTTTTATAAGAGGAGAGGAGGGGCACTTTTGGAAAGTAAAGAACTATTACTTTATTTGAAATTGTTTTTCGGTTTCAAAAGGTCCCACATTGATATAATTCGTGGATAAGGTGATAAGGGTTAGAACTCCACTCATAAAATTGGTTTTGACCATGTGTAGGGTTTATATTTTTCATTATCTTTCCATTTTATTTAAATTGTCAAATAATGATGTCATCGCTGCATCATTATTATATCATAAATAATTTAATTTATTTAATGTCTAAAAATTATAAAAAAACTACTATGATATATTAAATCTTTTTATCTTTCCAATGACTATTTATAATCAAAATTTGGACTTGTATAACCCCACTTAAAAATTGTTTTCGTAAAACATATTATGTTTGTGTCATTTTCACTTTAACATTAAATAAAAAGTAATTTATGTTATTTCCCAACAAAAGTGGATCCATGGAGTCCCCAAGTTAGGCCAAGGCTTGTCTTGGTCGGCCATGATACAACTAATGAGGTTGGGACATGTGTCTAGGTCATTTCATATTATTAAAGTATTATTTATACCTTAAACTACAATAATTACCACTAATCGCGATTAAAAACTTAATAAGTTACTATTCACCAAAAAATTATTTTTATCCCATTGAACCACATTTTACATACTAATGACAACCATGTATGTCGGATTTTCAAAATTCAATACACATTAGTGGTAAACTTTCATTTACTGAAAAATCAGTTTGCTTGATTATCACTTAGTGGTTTCACTATTCATCAAAAATTGAAGTTTTTCAGAAAATTACCAAAAATTCACCCTAAGATATATTTGATATTATGAATTCAAAAATGAAGTATATTTTAAAAAATTCAAATCATATAAGTCACATTAATTAATTTAATAATTAATTCCCGCTGCCAGAGCAAATAGCGTGTTTTTACAAAACAATAAGTATCAAAAGATTGACACCAGTTTAAGTCCAATTTCAAAGTGAAATTGATTCCAATGACCACCATTGGATCAAATGGTAAAAATATATTCATATTACACATTAAGACCAATTAAAAAGATAATCTAATCATATAAATAAATTAGATTAAAAAGAAGTTTTGATGTAAAATGTAGTATTTTTCACTATTCATTAAAAAATGAACATTGTCAGAAAAATACCAAAAATTCACACAAAGTAAATTTTGATGTCCCAATCATAAAGAATAAGTTTATTTTGACAAACAGAGTTTATAAAATTGTCAAAATATATATTTAAAAAATGGTTTTCCATCATAAGGAAGTAAAACAATCTTTTAAGAATATTAGTGTATTCCATGCATAAGATTGTATTTATTTTCATTTTAAGCCTCTAAAACACTATATTAATCATTAATAGACATAGATAAAAATATCTATTATTCATTACTTACTTGGGATGTTACATCCTTCCCCCCTTTAGAAAATTGTGTCCCCGCAATTTAATTACTTATCGAATAAATTGGGGTACTTATCCCTCATTGCATTTTCAGATTCCCATGTTACCTCTTCAATCATGTGGTTTTTCCACAAAACCTTTACCTGGTGAATCACTTTATTCCGTAACACTTGCGCCCTGTGGTCAAGAATCTGGACCGGTTGTTCCTAATAAGATAGGTTCTCTTCCAGCTGAACTACCTCTGGACTCAAAACATGAGATGGATCTGGCATGTACTTTATCAACATCGAAACGTGAAAAACATTGTGTACCTGAGATAAACTCGGAGGTAAAGCCAATCAGTATGCAACTGATCCAACTCTCTCCAGAATTTCGTATGGTCCAATGAACCTTGGACTCAACTTCCCTTTCTTACCAAATCCCATCACACTTTTCCAAGGAGAAACCTTGAGAAAAACATGATCACCTACCTCGAAAGATAGATCCTTCCTCCGGTTATCCGAATAACTCTTCTGCATACTCTGAGTTGTTCTCATGTGTTTCTGAATCAGCTGAACTTTTTCTGCCATCTCTTCTACCAATTCTGGTCCCATCAACTTCCTTTCACCCACTTCATCCCAGAAAGCTGGAGTTTGACACCGCTTCCCATATAATGCCTGAAATGGTGCCATCTGTATACTGGAATGAAAACTGTTATTATAAGAAAATTCAACCAAAGAAAGATTTTGGTCCCAACTTCCCTGATAATCCATCGAACAAGCTCGTAGCATATCCTCCAATTTCTGAATTGTTCGTTCTGACTGCCCATCTGATTGAGGATGAAAAGCTGTACTAAAATTTAATTCAGTACCCTACGACTTCTGAAGGCCTTTCCAAAAGTTAGAAGTGAACCTGGGATCACGGTTAGATACAATGGAGAGAGGAACTCCATGTAACCAGACTATCTCTTTAAGATACAAACGGGAAAGTTGATCTAGATAGAAATTATCTCGTATAGAAAGGAAAAGAGCAGATTTAGTCAAGCGATCAACAATAACCCAGATTGCATTATTACCTTGAGATGTCTTCGGTAATCCCACAATAAAGTCCATGGATATATTTTCCCATTTCTACTCTGGCACTGGTAAAGGCTGAAGCATCACTTTCGGTAACTGCCGCTCTGCTTTAACCTGTTGACATGTCAAACACTTCACAGTAAAATCAGCAATATCTCTTTTCATTCCATCCCACCAGTAATACTCCCGCAGATCTCTGTACATCTTAGTACTGCCCGGATGAACTGAAAACGGAGAACTATGAGCTTCTCATAACAACACTCTCTTCAACTGTGAATCACAAGGCACACACAACCTCTTCCCAAACCTCAAAACACAAACACAAACTTATCCAAGAACTCATGGAAAATTTGATTCATAAGGTCCATGAATACAGAAGGTGCATTGGTTAACCCAAAAGGCATAACTACAAATTCATAATGGCCATATTTAGTACGGAACACAGTCTTCGGAACGTCTGCTTCTTTTACTTTCAACTGATGGTACCCCGACCTCAAGTCAATCTTTGAAAAATATTGAGCTCCCTGGAGCTGATACCACTTCATTCGATGGCCCAACATCTGCTGAAGTTTTTGAAAAGGATTTCGCCACCCCTTTCTGCTTGTAGTCTGGCTGCATTCCCCCAGTTCAGTTCTTCGTTGGACACTCGTTTGCATAATGACCCATTTCATTACACTTAAAACATCTTACCATTGGCTTTTCATTTCCTGCTTGATCATCTTCCTTACAGTTACAAGCAATATGACCAGACTTACCACACCGAAAGCACTTACCAGACATGGATAAACATTCTCCAGGATGCATTTTACCACACTTCTCACAGGATGGATATTTGGTTTTCTTACCTCCTTGCTTCTTTGATGAATTCTTCCCCTTTTCCTGCCAACTAGACCTCTTATTTTGTTGTTTGTCATAGAACACCTGATCATCAGAAAACTCCATTTACACCTTCTCAGCACATCGAACAAGATTTTCATAACTTTTAATCTCACAAGAAGCTAATTCCCTTCGATACATTGGCTTTAACCCTGAGTAAAAATGGTTTATTTTACTATCAAGATCTCGTATGAAGTTTGGAGCATACCTTGCCAATCGAGTGAACTTTTCTTCATAAGAAGCCACTGAATCATCCTGCTGCCTCAATTCTAGGAACTGTTTTTCCATTCTAAGACGAACCACCTTAGGAAAATATTTCTCAAGAAACATACCTTTGAATTCGTCCCAGTGAAGATCCTCAATCTCATCACTATACCATATATTTTTCACCATCGACCACCACTGATCAGCTTCACCTTCAAAACGGTAAACAGCAAGACTAACCTTTTGATGTTCTGAACACCCCATGACATCACAAATCTTCTCTAGTGCTTTGATCCACCCTTCAGCTTGCACAGGGTCAGATGATCCTCTGAATGATGGGGGATGTTGCCTCATGAAATGTTCCACTACTGACATGTTCCTCTGCGGTTGATCTGGCTGATCTCGTGCATGGATACCACCACCATTTATAGCCTGAGTCAACTGTGCCATCACTGCAACAAACTGTTCAGTTCCGATTCCGACCATCTCAGGTTGCTGATTTGGAAGGCTGTCTTCCTCCTGATGTTGTCCCAACATAGCTGCTTTGTTTCCTCAGCGGAAAACCATTCTGAACACAGAAATATCTTAGGCGAAGCAACATGGTAATCCTTAAATGCTATATCATTTCAATCATATTATAATTTAACACTTTTTTAACTCCTAAAGCTGTCTAAACCGACCTTTGATACCAACTATAAGGCCCCAGCCTTAAACCTTACTTAATCTTGAGTTATTAAGGGATTACACATTGAGGATCTTTTCGGGTTTAGAGTTTTAGAGAATTAGATCATAAAACATGCATTACAATCCACATATAAACAAAGTGGTTACATAAAGATAGTATTATTCATTCCCATCAATGGTAACATATTCAAAAATAAAACATGGATTATTTCTTGACACATCCTTGACTCTATCATCTTATCATGTACCTTTCCCTTGACCTGTGAAAAACATTTCAAAAACTTGGGATGAGCATAAAACTCAGTATGGGTTAAAAAAACATGGAAAGGAAACATGAGTTCATATATACATAAGAATGAAATCATACTTTACCCATAAAACATAGGCACTTTATCACACCTCATAAAATCATGAATAAATCATAGAAATCATAAGACATAAAGGTAGCTTGAGGAATTCATAGCATTCTTACGTAGGGAGTAACCCTCTTGGTTACGTTTGGAATACCCATCACAGTATATTCCCTAAAATCTCTTCGGAGAAACCTTAACGTTTCACTCCTTCGCGTTACCCAATGCATTGGAGAGCTATAACGGGCTCACCCGCCCTTAGTTTATCACGGAACCACCCGTCTTCATAACAATGCCCAAGAACCATAACATAATCATATCACATAAAACATGCATAAAGGAAACATAAAACTTCCAAATTTCAATCACGAGATATCAATACAACACATTGATATAAAAACATTTTGAAAAACATTTTCAATACCAAAATAAAAGAAGAGTAAAACATGGTATTTATTTTTCTTTTAAAAAGAAGGTATGGCTTGTAGAGGAAGCCAGAACTCAAATAACGGTCACGACGGCGGAGAAGTCGTTGTCGCCGCATACGTACGACAAAAACATTCCCTTTTGTCGTTTAGTAAACTCTTCGTATAAAAAAGATTCCTTTTTAATAAACGTAAAAGTCAAAGGGGTTTATACACCGTATAAAATAAAGTTGTGTAGAAAATAAAATATGCCCCAATGAAAGGAGATTGAGACGAAGTCCCATACCTCGTATCCGACTTGACCTGACCATTCTTTAATCTCCTGAATAATAAACTTGAGTTAATATCTACTTTCTTAAGAATCATTTTCAAGTTCATTATTCCTTTTATACCATGTTACGAACATCATGTAATCATTTAAGTTAATAATGTTCATTTTGTCGGTATTTGGTTCTTAAGTCAAAAATAGACCTCTTACACTTACATGTTGTTAATTTGGTCAAAGGTTCATTATATCCAGAATGGTATTCATGATGTAGATATCATATATGTCATATATATCCAGTACATACATGCATTTATAATATTACATCACATTAAGAGGTAAGAAATGAAATGCACCGTTCATGGAGACGGTAAGCCGTACGTACGCATGAACGCTCCTTCCATTTCTATTTCGTATTTTATGGAATGGATTCATAATGATATAATAGTATATTATAATTACAGTATAATAACATATATAATATTATTAACTTTATCCTTTACACATCCCACATATGGTATTAACGAATCAAATCACTTTCAAGGGGCGGTAGTCCGCACTTCCTAAAATGAAGATATCGTGTTTACCCATAATGGAAACCATAAAGGTAAGACAAAAATGAAAAATACAGAAGCATAAGTAAAACATAAACATATTTTATATCATATATAAAAATAGTGACATCATAATGGACACCTTTGAAGGTGTTAAATGAGTATTGAACAATCATCGTTTCGGGAGGCAGAATTTCGCCATCCACAGAAACCGTATGTTCTTTAACCATTTGATGTAGTTGTGTGAGAGTGTAGCTCAAATAAATCTTATAACAACATCCTAGTATATTGAAGATACTGGTGTTGTTACAAAAGAAGTAAATAAAAAGAGTTTAGGGGGTTGTAGAAGCAAAATAAAACAAATGAACATGAGAGAAAGAATTACCTTTAAAAGTGTAACTCCTTTTGATTTGAGCCTAAAGGCTTCCTTTGAAAGGATTCTGCCCAAAGGGAATCCTCTAGGCCGAGGAGAGGGATGTTGAGAGAGTAAATGGTCAGGGGTTGGCCGAGCCAAAGGCTTGAGGATTGTGTGAAATGAGGTATAGGTGGGGGCCTTTTATAAGAGGAGAGGAGGGGCACTTTTGGAAAGTAAAGAACTATTACTTTATTTGAAAATGTTTTTCGGTTTCAAAAGGTCCCACATTGATATAATTCGTGGATAAAGTGATAAGGGCTCTAAATCCACTCATCCAATTGGTTTTTTCCATGTGTAGGTTTTAGATTTTTCATTATCTTTCCATTTTATTTAAATTGTCAAATAATGATGTCATCGCTGCATCATTATTATATCATAAATAATTTACTTTATTTAATGTCTAAAAATTATAAAAAAAATACAATGATATAGGAAATCTTTTTATCTTTCCAATTACTATTTATAATCAAAATTTTGACTTGTATAACCCCACTTAAAAATTGGTTTCGTAAAACATATTATGTTTGTGTCATTTTCACTTTAACATTAAATAAAAAGTAATTTATGTTATTTCCCAACAAAAGTGGATCCATGGGGTCCCCAAGTCAAGCCATGTCTTTTCTTGGTCGGCCATGACACAACCAATGAGGTTGGGACATGTGTCTAAGTCATTTCATGTTATTAAAGTATTATTTATACCTTAAACTACACTAATTACCACTAATCGCGATTAAAAACATAATAAGTTACTATTCACCAAAAAATTATTTTTATCCCATTGAACCAAATTTTACATACTAATGACAACCATGTATGTCGGATTTTAAAATTCAGTACACATTAGTGGTAAACTTTCATTTACTGAAAAATCAGTTTGCTTGATTATCACTTAGTGGTTTCACTATTCATCAAAAATTGAAGTTTTTCAGAAAATTACCAAAAATTCACCCTAAGCTATATTTGATATTATGAATTCAAAAATGAAGTATATTTTAAAAAATTCAAATCATATAAGTCACATTAATTAATTTAATAATTAATTCCCGCTACCAGAGCAAATAGCGTGTTTTTACAAAACAATAAGTATCAAAAGATTGACACCAGTTTAAGTCCAATTTCAAAGTGAAATTTATTCCAATGACCACCATTGGATTAAATGGTAAAAATATATTCATATTACACATTAAGACCAATTCAAAAGATAATCTAATCATATAAATAAATTAGATTAAAAAGAACTTTTGATGTAAAATGTAGTATTTTTCACTATTCATTAAAAAATGAACATTGTCAGAAAAATACCAAAAATTCACACAAAGTAAATTTTGATGTCCCAATCATAAAGAATAAGTTTATTTTGACAAACATAGTTTATAAAATTGTCAAAAGATATATTGAAAAAAGGGTTTTCCATCATAAGGAAGTAAAACAATCTTTTAAGAATATTAGTGTATTCCATGCATAAGATTGTATTTATTTTCATTTTAAGCCTCTAAAACACTATATTAATCATTAATAGACATAGATAAAAATATCTATTATTCATTACTTACTTGGGATGTTACATCCTTCCCCCCTTTATAAAATTGCGTCCCCGCAATTTATTTACTTATCGAATAAATTGGGGTACTTATCCCTCATTGCATTTTCAGATTCCCATGTTACCTCTTCAATCATGTGGTTTTTCCACAAAACCTTTACCTGGTGAATCACTTTATTCCGTAACACTTGCACCCTGTGGTCAAGAATCTGGACCGGTTGTTCCTCATAAGATAGGTTCTCTTCCAGCTGAACTACCTCTGGACTCAAAACATGAGATGGATCTGGCATGTACTTTCTCAACATCGAAACGTGAAAAACATTGTGTACCTGAGATAAACTCGGAGGTAAAGCCACTCGGTATGCAACTGATCCAACTCTCTCCAGAATTTCGTATGGTCCAATGAACCGAGGACTCAACTTCCCTTTCTTACCAAATCCCATCACACTTTTCCAAGGAGAAACCTTGAGAAAAACATGATCACCTACCTCGAAAGATAGATCCTTCCTCCGGTTATCCGCATAATTCTTCTGCCTACTCTGAGCTGTTCTCATGTGTTTCTGAATCAGCTGAACTTTTTCTGCCATCTCTTCTACCAATTCTGGTCCCATCAACTTCCTTTCACCCACTTCATCCCAGAAAGCTGGAGTTCGACACCGCTTCCCATATAATGCCTGAAATGGTGCCATCTGTATACTGGAATGAAAACTGTTATTATATGAAAATTCAACCAAAGAAAGATTTTGGTCCCAACTTCCCTGATAATCCATCGAACAAGCTCGTAGCATATCCTCCAATGTCTGAATTGTTTGTTCTGACTGCCCATCTGATTGAGGATGAAAAGCTGTACTAAAATTTAATTCAGTACCCAACGACTTCTGAAGGCCTTTCCAAAAGTTAGAAGTGAACCTGGGATCACGGTTAGATACAATGGAGAGAGGAACTCCATGTAACCTGACTATCACTTTAAGATACAAACGGGAAAGTTGATCTAGATAGAAAGTATCTCGTATAGAAAGGAAAAGAGCAGATTTAGTCAAGCGATCAACAATAACCCAGATTGCATTATTACCTTGAGATGTCTTCGGTAATCCCACAACAAAGTCCATGGATATATTTTCCCATTTCTACTCTGGCACTGGTAAAGGCTGAAGCATCACTTTCGGTAACTGCCGCTCTGCTTTAACCTGTTGACATGTCAAACACTTCACAGTAAAATCAGCAATATCTCTTTTCATTCCATCCCACCAGTAATACTCCCGCAGATCTCTGTACATCTTAGTACTGCCCGGATGAACTGAAAACGGAGAACTATGAGCTTCTCATAACAACACTCTCTTCAACTGTGAATCACAAGGCACACACAACCTCTTCCCAAACCTCAAAACACAAACTCAAACTTATCCAAGAACTCATGGAAAATTTGATTCATAAGGTCCATGAATACATAAGGTGCATTGGTTAACCCAAAAGGCATAACTAAAAATTCATAATGGCCATATTTAGTACGGAACACAGTCTTCGGAACGTCTGCTTCTTTTACTTTCAACTGATGGTACCCCGACCTCAAGTCAATCTTCGAAAAATACTGAGCTCCCTGGAGCTGATACCACTTCATTCGATGGCCCAACATCTGCTGAAGTTGTTGAAAAGGATTTCGCCACCCCTTTCTGCTTATAGTCTGGCTGCATTCCCCCAGTTGATTTCTTCGTTGGACACTCGTTTGCATAATGACCCATTTCATTACACTTAAAACATCTTACCATTGGCTTTTCATTTCCTGGTTGATCATCTTCCTTACAGTTACGAGCAATATGACCAGACTTACCACACCGAAAGCACTTACCAGACATGGATAAACATTCTCCAGGATGCATTTTACCACACTTCTCATAGGATGGATATTTGGTTTTCTTACCTCCTTGCTTCTTTGATGAATTCTTCCCCTTTTCCTGCCAACTAGACCTCTTATTCTGTTGTTTGTCAAAGAACACCTGATCATCGGAAAACTCCATTTCCACTTTCTCAGCACATCGAACAAGCTTTTCATAACGTTTAATCTCACAAGAAGCTAATGCCCTTCGATACATTGGCTTTAACCCTGAGTAAAAACGGTTTATTTTACTATCAAGATCTCGTATGAAGTTTGGAGCATACCTTGCCAATCGAGTGAACTTTTCTTCATAAGAAGCCACTGAATCATCCTACAGCCTCAATTCTAGGAACTGTTTTTCCATTCTAAGACGAACCACCTTAGGAAAATATTTCTCAAGAAACATACCTTTGAATTCGTCCCAGTGAAGATCCTCAATCTCATCACTATACCTTATATTTTTCACCATCGACCACCACTGATCAGCTTCACCTTCAAAATGGTAAATAGCAAGACAAACCTTTTGATGTTCTGAACACCCCATGACATCAAAAATATTCTCTAGTGCTTTAATCCATCCTTCAGCTTGCACAGGGTCAGATGATCCTCTGAATGATGGGGGATGTTTCCTCATGAAATGTTCCACTACTGACATGTTCCTCTGCGGTTGATCTGGCTGATCTCGTGCATGGATACCACCACCATTTATAGCCTGAGTCAACTGTGCCATCACTGCAACAAACTGTTCAGTTCCGATTCCGACCATCTCAGGTTGCTGATCTGGAAGGTTGTCTTCCTCCTGATGTTGTCCCAACATAGCTGCTTTGTTTCCTCAGCGGAAAACCATTCTGAACACAGAAATATCTTAGGCGAAGAAACATGGTAATCCGTAAATGCTATATCATTTCAATCATATTATAATTTAACACTTTTTTAACTCCTAAATTTTTCTAAACCGACCTTTGATACCAACTATAAGGCCCCAGCCTTAAACCTTACTTAATCTTGAGTTATTACAAGATTACACATTGAGGATCTTTTCGGGTTTAGAGTTTTAGAGAATTAGATCATAAAACATGCATTACAATCCACATATAAACAAAGTGGTTACATAAAGATAGTATTCTTCATTCCCATCAATGGTAACATATTCAAAAATAAAACATGGATTATTTCTTGACACATCCTTGACTCTATCATCTTATCATGTACCTTTCCCTTGACCTGTGAAAAACATTTCAAAAACTTGGGATGAGCATAAAACTCAGTATGGGTTAAAAAAACATAGAAAGGAAACATGAGTTAATATATACATAAGAATGAAATCATACTTTACCCATAAAACATAGGCACTTTATCACACCTCATAAAATCATGAATAAATCATAGAAATCATAATACATAAAGGTAGCATGAGGAATTCATAGCATTCTTACGTAGGGAGTAACCCTCTTGGTTACGTTTGGAATACCCATCACAGTATATTCCCTAAAATCTCTTCGGAGAAACCTTAACGTTTCACTCCTTCGCGTTACCCAATGCATTGGAGAGCTATAACGGGCTCACCCGCCCTTAGTTTATCACGGAACCACCCGTCTTCATAACAATGCCCAAGAACCATAACATAATCATATCACATAAAACATGCATAAAGGAAACATAAAATTTCCACATTTCAATCACGAGATATCAATACAACACATTGATATAAAAACATTGTGAAAAACATTTTCAATACAAAAATAAAAGAAGAGTAAAACATGGTATTTATTTTTCTTTTAAAAAGAAGGTATGGCTTGTAGAGGAAGCCGGAACTCAAATAACGGTCACGACGGCGGAGAAGTCGTTGTCGCCGCATTTGTACGACAAAAACATTCCCTTTTGTCGTTTAGAAAACGCTTCGTATAAAAAAGATTCCTTTTGAATAAACGTAAAAGTCAAAGGGGTTTATACACCATATAAAATAAAGTTGTGTAGAAAATAAAATATGCCCCAATGAAAGGAGATTGAGACGAAGTCCCATACCTCGTATCCGACTTGACCTGACCATTCTTTAATCTCCTGAATAATAAACTTGAGTTAATCTCTACTTGCTTAAGAATCTTTTTCAAGTTCATTATTCCTTTTATACCATGTTACGAACATCATGTAATCATTTAAGTTAATAATGTTCATTTTGTCGGTATTTGGTTCTTAAGTCAAAAATAGACCTCTTACACTTACATGTTGTTAATTTGGTCAAAGGTTCATTATATCCAGAATGGTATTCATGATGTAGATATCATATATGTCATATATATCCAGTACATACATGCATTTATAATATTACATCACATTAAGAGGTAAGAAATGAAATGCACCGTTCATGGAGACGGTAAGCCGTACGTACGCATGAACGCTCCTTCCATTTCTATTTCGTATTTTCTGGAATGGATTCATAATGATATAATAGTATATTATAATTCTAGTATAATAACATATATAATATTATTAACTTTATCCTTTACACATCCCACATATGGTATTAACGAATCAAATCACTTTCAGGGGGCGGTAGTCCGCACTTCCTAAAATGATGATATCGTGTTTACCCATAATGGAAACCATAAAGGTAAGACAAAAATGAAAAATACAGAAGCATAAGTAAAACATAAACATATTTTATATCATATATAAAAATAGTGACATCATAATGTCCACCTTTGAAGGTGTTAAATGAGTATTGAACAATCATCGTTTCGGGAGGCAGAATTTCGCCATCCACAGAAACCGTATGTTCTTTAACCATTTGATGTAGTTGTGTGAGAGTGTAGCTCAAATAAATCTTATAACAACATCCTAGTATATTGAAGATACTGTTGTTGTTACAAAATAAGTAAATAAAAAGAGTTTAGGGGGTTGGAGAAGCAAAATAAAACAAATGAACATGAGAGAAAGAATTACCTTTAAAAGTGTAACTCCTTTTGATTTGAGCCTAAAGGCTTCCTTTGAAAGGATTCTGCCCAAAGGGAATCCTCTAGGACGAGGAGAGGGATGTTGAGAGAGTAAATGGGCAGGGGTTGGCCGAGCCAAAGGCTTGAGGATTGTGTGAAATGAGGTAGAGGTGGGGGCCTTTTATAAGAGGAGAGAAGGGCACTTTTGGAAAGTAAAGAACTATTACTTTATTTGAAAATGTTTTTCGGTTTCAAAAGGTCCCACATTGATATAATTCGTGGATAAGGTGATAAGGGTTCGAAATCCACTCATCCAATTGGTTTTTGCCATGTGTAGGTTTTATATTTTTCATTATCTTTCCATTTTATTTAAATTGTCAAATAATGAAGTCATCGCTGCATCATTATTATATCATAAATAAATTAATTTATTTAATGTCTACAAATTATAAATAAACTACAATGATATAGGAAATCATTTTATCTTTCCAATGACTATTTATTATCAAAATTTGGACTTGTATAACCCCACTTAAAAATTGGTTTCGTAAAACATATTATGTTTGTGTCATTTTCACTTTAACATTAAATAAAAAGTAATTTATGTTATTTCCCAAAAAAAGTGGATCAATGGGGTCCCCAAGTCAGGCCATGGCTTTTATTGGTCGGCCATGAAACAACCAATGAGGTTGGGACATGTGTCTAGGTCATTTCATATTATTAAAGTATTATTTATACCTTAAACTACACTAATTACCACTAATCGCGATTAAAAACTTAATAAGTTACTATTCACCAAAAAATTATTTTTATCCCATTGAACCACATTTTACATACTAATGACAACCATGTATGTCGAATTTTCAAAATTCAGTACACATTAGTGGTAAACTTTCATTTACTGAAAAATCAGTTTGCTTGATTATCACTTAGTGGTTTCACTATTCATCAAAAATTGAAGTTTTTCAGAAAATTACCAAAAATTCACCCTAAGCTATATTTGATATTCTGAATTCAAAAATGAAGTCTATTTTACAAAATTCAAATCATATAAGTCACATTAATTAATTTAATAATTAATTCCCGCTGCCAGAGCAAATAGCGTGTTTTTACAAAACAATAAGTATCAAAAGATTGACACCAGTTTAAGTCCAATTTCAAAGTGAAATTTATTCCAATGACCACCATTGGATTAAATGGTAAAAATATATTCATATTACACATTAAGACCAATTAAAAAGATAATCTAATCATATAAATAAATTAGATTAAAAAGCAGTTTTGATGTAAAATGTAGTATTTTTTACTATTCATTAAAAAATGAACATTGTCAGAAAAATACCAAAAATTCACACAAAGTAAATTTTGATGTCCCAATCATAAAGAATAAGTTTATTTTGACAAACATAGTTTATAAAATTGTCAAAAGATATATTGAAAAAAGGGTTTTCCATCATAAGGAAGTAAAACAATCTTTTAAGAATATTACTGTATTCCATGCATAAGATTGTATTTATTTTCATTTTAAGCCTCTAAAACACTATATTAATCATTAATAGACATAGATAAAAATATCTATTATTCATTACTTACTTGGGATGTTACATCCTTCCCCCCTTTAGAAAATTGCGTCCCCGCAATTTATTTACTTATCGAATAAATTGGGGTACTTATCCCTCATTGCATTTTCAGATTCCCATGATTCCTCTTCAATCATGTGGTTTTTCCACAAAACCTTTACCTGGGGAATCACTTTATTCTGTAACACTTGCTCCCTGTGGTCAAGAATCTGGACCGGTTGTTCCTCATAAGACAGGTTCTCTTCCAGCTGAACTACCTCTGGACTCAAAACATGAGATGGATCTGGCATGTACTTTCTCAACATCGAAACGTGAAAAACATTGTGTACCTGAGATAAACTCGGAGGTAAAGCCACTCGGTATGCAACTGATCCAACTCTCTCTAGAATTTCGTATGGTCCAATGAACCTTGGACTCAACTTCCCTTTCTTACCAAATCTCATCACACTTTTCCAAGGAGAAACCTTGAGAAAAACATGATCACCTACCTCGGAAGATAGATCCTTCCTCCTGTTATCCGCATAACTCTTCTGCCTACTCTGAGCTGTTCTAATGTGTTTCTGAATCAGCTGAACTTTTTCTGCCATCTCTTCTACCAATTTTGGTCCCATCAACTTCCTTTCACCCACTTCATCCCAGAAAGCTGGAGTTCGACACCGCTTCCCATATAATGCCTGAAATGGTGCAATCTGTATACTGGAATGAAAAGTATTATTATATGAAAATTCAACCAAAGAAAGATTTTGGTCCCAACTTCCCTGATAATCCATCGACCAAGCTCTTAGCATATCCTCCAATGTCTGAATTGATCGTTCTGACTGCCCATCTGATTGAGGATGAAAAGCTGTACTAAAATTTAATTCAGTACCCAACGACTTCTGAAGGCCTTTCCAAAAGTTTGAAGTGAACCTGGGATCACGGTTAGATACAATGGAGAGAGGAACTCCATGTAACCTGACTATTTCTTTAAGATACAAACGGGAAAGTTGATCTAGATAGAAAGTATCTCGTATAGAAAGGAAAAGAGCAAATTTAGTCAAGCGATCAACAATAACCCAGATTGCATTATTACCTTGATATGTCTTCGGTAATCCCACAACAAAGTCCATGGATATATTTTCCCATTTCTACTCTGGCACTGGTAAAGGCTGAAGCATCACTTTCGGTAACTGCCGCTCTGCTTTAACCTGTTGACATGTCAAACACTTCACAGTAAAATCAGCAATATCTCTTTTCATTCCATCCCACCAGTAATACTCCCGCAGATCTCTGTACATCTTAGTACTGCCCGGATGAACTGAAAACGGAGAACTATGAGCTTCTCATAACAACTCTCTCTTCAACTGTGAATCACAAGGCACACACAACCTCTTCCCAAACCTCAAAACACAAACACAAACTTATCCAAGAACTCATGGAAAATTTGATTCATAAGGTCCATGAATATAGCAGGTGCATTGGTTAACCCAAAAGGAATAACTACAAATTCATAATGGCCATATTTAGTACGGAACGCAGTCTCCGGAACGTCTGCTTCTTTTACTTCCAACTGATGGTACCCCGACCTCAAGTCAATCTTCGAAAAATACTGAGCTCCCTGGAGCTGATACCACTTCATTCGATGTCCCAACATCTGCTGAAGTTGTTGAAAAGGATTTTTCCACCCCTTTCTGCTTATAGTCTGGCTGCATTCCCCTAGTTGAGTTCTTCGTTGGACACTCGTTTTCATAATGACCCATTTCATTACACTTAAAACATCTTACCATTGGCTTTTCATTTCCTGCTTGATTATCTTCCTTACAGTTACGAGCAATATGACCAGACTTACCACACCGAAAGCACTTACCAGACTTGGATAAACATTCTCCAGGATGCATTTTACCACACTTCTCACAGGATGGATATTTGGTTTTCTTACCTCCTTGCTTCTTTGATGAATTCTTCCCCTTTTCCTGCCAACTAGACCTCTTATTCTGTTGTTTTTCATAGAACACCTGATCATCGGAAAACTCCATTTCCACCTTCTCAGCACATCGAACAAGCTTTTCATAACTTTTAATCTCACGAGAAGCTAATGCCCTTCGATACTTTGGCTTTAACCCTGAGTAAAAACGGTTTATTTTACTATCAAGATCTCGTATGAAGTTTGGAGCATACCTTGCCAATCGAGTGAACTTTTCTTCATAAGAAGCCACTGAATCATCCTCCTGCCTCAATTCTAGGAACTGTTTTTCCATTCTAAGACGAACCACCTTAGGAAAATATTTCTCAAGAAACATACCTTTGAATTCGTCCCAGTGAATATCCTTAATCTCATCACTATCCCTTATATTTTTCACCATCGACCACCACTGATCAGCTTCACCTTCAAAACGTTAAACAGCAAGACTAACCTTTTGATGTTCTGAACACCCCATGACATCAAAAATCTTCTCTAGTGCTTTAATCCACCCTTCAGCTTGCACAGGGTCAGATGATCCTCTGAATGATGGAGGATGTTGCCTCATGAAATGTTCCACTACTAACATGTTCCTCTGCGGTTGATCTGGCTGATCTCGTGCATGGATACCACCACCATTTATAGCCTGAGTCAACTGTTCCATCACTGCAACAAACTGTTCAGTTCCGATTCCGACCATATCAGGTTGCTGATTTGGAAGGTTGTCTTCCTCCTGATGTTGTCCCAACATAGCTGCTTTGTTTCCTCAGCGGAAAACCATTCTGAACACAGAAATATCTTAGGCGAAGCAACATGGTAATTCGTAAATGCTATATCATTTCAATCATATTATAATTTAACACTTTTCTAACTCCTAAAGTTGTCTAAACCGACCTTTGATACCAACTATAAGGCCCCAGCCTTAAACCTTACTTAATCTTGAGTTATTACAAGAATACACATTGAGGATCTTTTCGGGTTTAGAGTTTTAGAGAATTAGATCATAAAACTTGCATTACAATCCACATATAAACAAAGTGGTTACATAAAGATAGTATTCTTCATTCCCATCAATGGTAACATATTCAAAAATAAAACATGGATTATTTCTTGAAACATCCTTGACTCTATCATCTTATCATGTACCTTTCCCTTGACCTATGAAAAACATTTCAAAAACTTGGGATGAGCATAAAACTCAGTATGGGTTAAAAAAAACATGGAAAGGAAACATGAGTTCATATATACATAAGAATGAAATCATACTTTACCCATAAAACATAGGCACTTTATCACACCTCATAAAATCATGAATAAATCATAGAAATCATAAGACATAAAGGTAGCTTGAGGCATTCATAGCATTCTTACGTAGGGAGTAACCCTCTTGGTTACGTTTGGAATACCCATCACAGTATATTCCCTAAAATCTCTTCGAAGAAACCATAACGTTTCACTCCTTCGCTTTACCCAATGCATTGGAGAGCTATAACGGGCTCACCCGCCCTTAGTTTATCACGGAACCAACCGTCTTCATAACAATGCCCAAGAACCATAACATAATCATATCACATAAAACATGCATAAAGGAAACATAAAATTTCCACATTTCAATCACGAGATATCAATACAACACATTGATATAAAAACATTGTGAAAAACATTTTCAATACCAAAATAAAAGAAGAGTAAAACATGGTATTTATTTTTCTTTTAAAAAGAAGGTATGGCTTGTAGAGGAAGCCAGAACTCAAATAACGGTCACGACGGCGAAGAAGTCGTTGTCGCCGCATACGTACAACAAAAACATTCCCTTTTCTCGTTTAGTAAATGCTTCGTATAAAAAAGATTCCTTTTGAATAAACGTAAAAGTCAAAGGGGTTTATACACCATATAAAATAAAGTTGTGTAGAAAATAAAATATGCCCCAATGAAAGGAGATTGAGACGAAGTCCCATACCTCGTATCCGACTTGACCCGACCGTTCTTTAATCTCCTGAATAATAAACTTGAGTTAATCTCTACTTGTTTAAGAATCTTTTTCAAGTTCATTATTCCTTTTATACCATGTTACGAACATCATGTAATCATTTAAGTTAATAATGTTCATTTTGTCGGTATTTGGTTCTTAAGTCAAAAATAGACCTCTTACACTTACATGTTGTTAATTTTGTCAAAGGTTCGTTATATCCAGAATGGTATTCATGATTTAGATATCATATATTTCATATATATCCAGTACATACATGCATTTATAATATTACATCACATTAAGAGGTAAGAAATGAAATGCACCGTTCATGGAGACGGTAAGCCGTACGTACGCATGAACGCTACTTCCATTTCTATTTGGTATTTTCTGGAATGGATTCATAATGATATAATAGTATATTATAATTCCAGTATAATAACATATATAATATTATTAACTTTATCCTTTACACATCCCACATATGGTATTAACGAATCAAATCACATTCAGGGGGCGGTAGTCCGCACTTCCTAAAATGAAGATATCGTGTTTACCCATAATGGAAACCATAAAGGTAAGACAAAAATGAAAAATACAGAAGCATAAGTAAAACATAAACATATTGTATATCATATATAAAAATAGTGACATCATAATGGCCACCTTTGAAGGTGTTAAATGAGTATTGAACAATCATCGTTTCGGGAGGCAGAATTTCGCCATCCACAGAAACCGTATGTTCTTTAACCATTTGATGTAGTTGTGTGAGAATGTAGCTCAAATAAATCTTATAACAACATCCTAGTATATTGAAGATACTGGTGTTGTTACAAAAGAAGTAAATAAAAAGATTTTAGGGGGTTGGAGAAGCAAAATAAAACAAATGAACATGAGAGAAAAAGAATTACCTTTAAAAGTGTAACTCCTTTTGATTTGAGCCTAAAGACTTCCTTTGAAAGGATTCTGCCCAAAGGGAATCCTCTAGGATGAAGAGAGAGATTTTGAGAGAGTAAATGGGCAGGGGTTGGATGATCCAGAGGCTTGAGGATTGTGTGAAATGAGGTAGAGGTGGGGGCCTTTTATAAGAGGAGAGGAGGGGCACTTTTGGAAAGTAAAGAACTATTACTTTATTTGAAAATGTTTTTCGGTTTCAAAAGGTCCCACATTGATATAATTCGTGGATAAGGTTACAAGGGTTCTAAATACACTCATCCAATTGGTTTTGGCCATGTGTATGTTTTAGATTTTTCATTATCTTTCCATTTTATTTAAATTGTCAAATAATGATGTCATCGCTGCATCATTATTATGTCATAAATAATTTAATTTATTTAATGTCTAATAATTATAAAAAAACTACTATGATATAGGAATTCTTTTTATCTTTCCAATGACTATTTATAATCAAAATTTGGACTTGTATAACCCCACTTAAAATTTGTTTTCGTAAAACATATTATGTTTGTGTCATTTTCAATTTAACATTAAATAAAAAGTAATTTATGTTATTTCCCAACAAAAGTGGATCCATGTGGTCCCCAAGTTAGGACATGGCTTGTATTGGTCGGCCATGACACAACCAATGAGGTTGGGACATGTGTCTAGGTCATTTCATATTATTAAAGTATTATTTATACCTTAAACTACACTAATTACCACTAATCGCGATTAAAAACTTAATAAGTTACTATTCAAAAAAAATTATTTTTATCCCATTGAACCACATTTTACATAATAATGACAACCATGTATGTCGGATTTTCAAAATTCAATACACATTAGTGGTAAACTTTCATTTACTGAAAAATCAGTTTGCTTGATTATCACTTAGTGGTTTCACTATTCATCAAAAATTGAAGTTTTTCAGAAAATTACCAAAAATTCACCCTAAGCTATATTTGATATTCTGAATTCAAAAATGAAGTCTATTTTACAAAATTCAAATCATATAAGTCACATTAATTAATTTAATAATTAATTCCCGCTGCTAGAGCAAATAGCGTGTTTTTACAAAACAATAAGTATCAAAAGATTGACACCAGTTTAAGTCCAATTTCAAAGTGAAATTTATTCCAATGACCACCATTGGATTAAATGGTAATAATATATTCATACTACTGATTAATACCAATTCAAAAGATAATCTAATCATATAAATAAATTAGATTAAAAATCAGTTTTGATGTAAAATGTAGTATTTTTCACTATTCATTAAAAAATGAACATTGTCAGAAAAATACCAAAAATTCACACAAAGTAAATTTTGATGTCCCAATCATAAAGAATAAGTTTATTTTGACAAACATAGTTTATAAAATTGTCAAAAGATATATTTAAAAAAGGGTTTTCCATCATAAGGAAGTAAAACAATCTTTTAAGAATATTAGTGTATTCCATGCATAAGATTGTATTTATTTTCATTTTAAGCCTCTAAAACACTATATTAATCATTAATAGACATAGATAAAAATATATATTATTCATTACTTACTTGGAATGTTACAATTATAATGGTGAACTAATCTATATAATGATCCTGATAAGATAGGATTAATAGAGTGTGTATATGTTTCTTCTAAATATGGAGTTTATTTTGCGGCCGCAATGTTAGTGATTTTCCCTCTATGTGAAATTTTCTATTCATGAAAATCTTGGTACAATATTATCATTCATTAAATATAGAATATTCTATTAATTTACTCAAAAAGTATTAAATAAATTATTATGATATTAGAAAGGATAATCATGATATTATGGACTATCAAATATTCGAAGGACATCAACTGATCGTATTTTTCATCGTTGGATATCTCTTTAATAAGATAAAAATGTTGGCCTTTGTAAGATTATCCATCTTCAACTAATCATAAGAAATTTTTTTGGAATATAATAGTGTCATATTGATTTAGCTTTAAATTTTATTAAACTTATTCTGACTAAGAAAACTCTCTTAAAAAATGTCTTATATTGTTATTTCTATTTACGAGTTACAAAATATATTCCTTGAACATTGTAAGGTAATATTAATGATTAAGATAAATGCTTGAGGCCACAACATAAGATGGATATAATCTAAAACACTTAACAAACATTTTGGAATAAAAGTATGGATTTTGAGAATCATCAAAACATAATGAGTAAAGATGTATTAGAACAATACAATTTAGACCATATATATTATTGGGATTTTTCTCATTACGTAGAATATAAAATTGATGTTATAACATATCAATATTTTTTTTAACTAATCATATAAATGATATTCAAAATAAAAAATATGGGAAAATAAATTTCAATACTATAATTCACCCCCTTTTTAGGGTATTTCTCATTTATACCTCTCAACACGACATATCATCAATTTTGAGTAAAAATTTATGTAAATATAAATATAAAATAGTTATAAATAATATATAAATAATTAATTTTTTTCACTTTTATGAATATCACTTATGTTGATTGGTATTCACATTCATTAACCATTTATATCTCAAATGATTTTATTTTTAAAACCTAGTAATTTATAGACAATAAAAAATAATAATTTATAAAATAACTTTTAGTAATATTTTACATATTATAATATTTATTAAATATACATATATCAATATCCATTCGTACATTCTTAATCAAATCATTATGATTGACTTTAACTATATTATATTTTATACTTTTTTTATGGAAATACTTAGCACCTTATTTCATTAAATTCATGAAGCTACCATTAATAATGACATTTTTATCCATATTTTTATTAACCTATTCCATGAAACAAAAAAATTTCTTTAACACTATCTTCAAAAGATTCTTTAAAAATTATTGAGTCCAAATTTTGTATTTCTAGGATTTTATAATTCTTGATAAAGTTATAATATTATGTTCATCTTATTTATTTAGATAAAAATTACCAAATATGATATACCTTCTCGAATAATATTTTTATGTTATAGAATAATCCTTTATTATTGTACAACATTGAGATATTTACATAAACCCATGTAGTGGCCCATAAACAAGTAAACATACATAAATAAGAAATATATATTTAAAAATATTCAACTCCATACTCAAATATTATATATATGTATATCCTGATACCCTCTTTTACATGGTTATAATTTGAAACAATTAAAATCATTCCAATATTTACAATCAATTTATCTTTATTATTCAAATTAGTTTTAGAATATCTAAATCATGACATTTCCAAAACATGATATATTTGGATCCAAAATTTCTTTATTAGTTTTTTATACCGAATAACCATTCTTCGTTATACTATACTAAACTAGGTCTATTGAATTTTACTTATTAAGAAACAAAAAAATGAATTTACTACAACTTCTTCCTTTTCCTTATTCATAACTACTATAACGTCAATTATGATATTTAATTATTATTTATATATATTTATATTAATAGTAACCATGTATTATGTAATTTTAATTTACTCTTTATTTTTTATATTTCAAATTATTAATGAACATTGAATATAAATATTTCTGTTTTTTATTATTTCATATAAATATTCTTTCTAGTCATTCAGTATCAACTGCATATTCCCTTGAAAATATTTCAAATTCCTTTTATACATTATTAAGATTATTCCAAATCTATTTCATAAAGTATATATTCTCAAAAATAACATACAATATATCATAATAAACATGTCATTATTTTGTACTCATTTAATTTACCCTAAAAACATTGATATTCAAGTAAATTTTATTTAACTTCAAAAATAAGAACATTTTTTATTTAGAATAATTAACCACTTCACATGTATTTCATATACTCAATATTTCTTACTCATTTTGAATCATGATTTTTTTTATTTTGGTTGATTGTTTTCAAATTTTGTATTTCATTAGTTTGAAGCAAATAAAATATTTCTTATTATTGTTGAATATTTTTCATCTCTATCATTTCCACGTTATCCCTTTATGAATTTTTATAATGGGTTTCGAATTTTTTATTTATTATAATATGTAAAATGTTACATTGTTTTTTATTTTTTTACTTTAACTACATTAATTTTAATGTGATATACACCGTAATATCATTTTCATCCTTAATTTCCTTAATAAGTTTTTTATTATATTATAATTTTTATCATTTTAACAAATTTTTATTATCTTAACGCATTAAGGTATTTAAAATTTTAATCTAGTTATTAATGCATGGGATATACTAATCACTTGCAAATCATTAATTAATACAATTATTACAATTAGTTAAAAAATAAATGAAAATATATAATTGAGTTATTTTTAAATGTAATAAAAATATTCCTTAATAACAACTATATCAGTATTTTATTCTATAAGCTCACATATAGATCCAATAAATTTTTTAATTATTTCAATGAAATATTTAACAATTTTCCTTGTCAATATTTTTATATACTAAATTTATATTTTAAAATCAATTTCGTATACACATTTCAAAATATTAAATATTATTTATGTCTCAATAATTATTTTCTTCTAAAATGGAATCACTTAAATTAAATTTATGTATCAGAATTCTATAAACATTCAACCAAAATATTATAAAGTATGATGCCATTTTTTATTTTTGAAGGTATATTAGTAACCACCTAATGTAAGGGAACTCTATTATGATACATGTATTTCTCTATGTTAATTTTTTTGAATATATTATGACTTTTATCTCATATTGATAAATGGTTCTAGATGATAATATACATTGATATTTGTGGGGTGAATCGAAGGGAAACAAATATTTTTTATACCAAAAAATATTAATTTTTTCATTTTTAAATGATTTTGTTTTTTATATGTTTAAATCAATATTAGGGATAGTATTTGGAAAAGTCATAATTATTTCTTGATTAATTAATTGAGTATATAAGACATTTTAATAAATTTTGATTAGTATTGAATGAACAGTTGATAAATTTTTAAATAATAATTCATTACATATATTTATTTTAGTAAAAATGGGAATGTAAAGAATTCACATTCCTATAATAATTTTATTATTCATAATTCAAGTATATATTTTGTGAAAGATAATTATATTTATATTTTTATAAACAAAAGTCTACCATTTACTCCAATGAGGATCATAAATTACCTTTAAATATATTTAAAGATTTTCAAGGGTTATTATGATGGAATTTCAATGTAAAAGTGTAATGTCTCTCAAGGTTTGTTTGAATAAACATTAGGTCAATTCTAAAATATAATTGAAATTATTTTTTTCCTTGATCTATCTCTACCTATATATATCATTGAAATATTATTTATTATATATTGGTAATGTAATATAGGAATCACAGATCATTGATCATAAATTGAAATATCCTGGTTTTAATTTTTTTTTATGAATTTATGGATCTAATTAGGAATCATATCACAAGACATAGATCTGTTAAAATTAAAAAATCCTTATCATTGGTAGGATTCTTATACTCTTTCCTATGATGGTTTTGATCTGTTTTGGTTTTTAAGAATGTAATTTTTTTTAACATCCCCTATATAGGAATTATAATATAATATTAAAATATAAATTTATTTGATAAATCATATAAATTTTGTTTGGGTAAAAATGTTTTATTTTGATAAAAGTCATGAAATGGGATTTGGCAAATCAAGGAATTTAATTTTTTTGAAAAGAACACTTTCTTTTCAAAACCATTGGCGTTAATTTTAAATTATATTTATATGGAAATTTCAAGTAAGGGTGATTTAAAATGAGAATCATTTTTTATAACCAAATTTGATTTAAAATAATATACTTATTATGATTTATGTTGGGAAATCATTTATGGAATGGAACTAGTTTGGGAAAATTAATAAAAAAAAAGTGTATAATCGATGTAATTATTATAAAACATATTCTTTGGACCTTAGAAAATGGATTCATGTTACAAAAAACATATTTGAGAAAGATTGTGGAACAAATATGATAATTTTTTATGTTGAGAATCATAAAAAATATATTCATTTGTGTATATTGACTTGTTTAATGTTTCTCATTCTATTATAATATTTTTAATATAATGTTTATAGGATTTTATTCTTATATTATTATATAATAATGTTATTAATGATTCATTGACATGGATATGGGTGAATTGTGAATGATTAACCATTTAAAAAAACAGTCACGTGATTTATTTTGAGGACAATTTTTTCTTCATGTGAAATAATATTATAAAATGTTATATCATCAATGTTATATTATTTTTCTATAGGGAATTTATTTATCCAATTTTGATAGATCATTCATGGGTTATTATTATATTTACTTCTTCATGAATACCATAGTGGTTTTGTAAAAACTATATATCATGATTGAAGAAAATGGGAAATATTTTTTGCCCATTACCAAAGGACCGAAGGTGATTTTTTGGAGGGGATTTTTGTTATAGTTTAGACACATGTTTTTTGGATGATTTATCTATCCATAATCAATATTCATTTTTATGTTCTATAATATATAAATATATGATTTTTTGGTTTATATTGTACTCTGTTTCACTATAAAATGTGTTTAAAATTTTTAAATGATGAAAATATTAACTAAAGATAAAATAATATTGTCATAGGTATAAATACACCATCGTTTTTGTTTGTGTAAACTAAAATTTATTTAGGCTAACTACAATATGTTTTGTTGCATTGTGATTCATTTATCAGGAAATGATATCTGATTTTTCCTCTTTTTTACTTTATATTTTCATGTTCAATTATATCATCATATTCGGATTATTAGAGGAGTTTAAACATCTGAAATAATAATTTAAATTGTGAAGAGTTAATAAAAAAATTAACCTCATGTTTCCAGGATTGTTATGATTTTTTTTGAAA
The DNA here is from genome assembly GCA_963277665.1 of Viscum album. Taxonomy (NCBI): domain Eukaryota; kingdom Viridiplantae; phylum Streptophyta; class Magnoliopsida; order Santalales; family Viscaceae; genus Viscum; species Viscum album. Next base: position 747,183,673 of record OY728132.1, on the reverse strand, counting down.
TATTACGTTAATTGTTGTGAAATGTTTGAGTTCTATGGAAAATACGTGGTTTCCATAAAAAATTTAAATCCATATGAAGGTGATTTCATATGATTTTTATAAGAATTTTTATGAGAAAAACCTAAACCATATCACAGTAATGATGTTTTTTTCTTCATGTAATTATAAAATTTTCACATAGGCCATAGATTTATTGATATAATTATCATCACTGGGGAGATTTACGAGGCCTTTGGATTCTATAATAGCGAGGAATTTATTTTCTTCTCTTCATTGATCCTAGTCAAGATCATGTAGTGACTATTGGATAAATCATATCACAAAATAAAATTTATGATTTATTTATTTATTTTATTTGTTGTAAAAATTTATAGAAAGATCCTATGATAAAAGTATTCTCCTATAAAACACTTCCATGGTATCCAATCTATTTTCATACGATTGGGAATTAATTTTACAATATATATAAATTGATAGAGAAAATATGATTTTCTAGAATGATGGTGTGTTTTGTTTAAATGGCCATGGATTTTTATATTTTTTATAAGAACATAATTTAAGTAAAAAATGACCATGTTTTTATAAAATATATAAACCTTTATCATGATTTGGTAAAACTGGTGAGAAAATTTTAAAATATAGATCATCATAAAATAATAATTTATAGTCTTGATTTTTTAGAAAAAAAAATATCATGGTAAATATGAAAATATTATTTTCATAATAAAAACATGTTATCAATATTTAGGACTAATTTATTTTCTAGATGTATGAATTCTAAATGTTCATCAAAAAATGGCCTCTCTATAAAACCATATCATGGTTTACCATGAAAATAGTTGTCACATAAGAGAAAATGTTCCATGGATTATTATAAAAACCATTATGAGATATTAATTTAAAATAAAAATTGTATTTATAAAATTAGTAACAACATTCATTAACATTGAATCCATCAGGGGGCAATAATACAAACACAAATCATTTTGGTATAGGTAATTTAGGTTTAATGTTCAATTTTCATGGTAGATTTATATACTATTGATAAATATTAAAATAATTATCATACAAAATATTTTATATTGGTTTATGTAATTATAATAATGACAAATTTAAAAAATTTTATTATAATTCATTATTTATAAAATATATCATATAAAATTTACTAAAATACAAATTTAAAATTTGAAATATTTATAATATTTTAAATGTTTTTATAAAGATCATATTTTTTGAACAGGATGAAGTTCTTATTAAATATCATGAAAATGAAAAAATAAGAAATATTCATATATGTATATATATATATATATATTTAGATATATATATATATTACATTATGTTAATAAATATTCCTTAAATTATAAAATTTTTAAAATTGTTCCTATCTAAAATAATTAATTTTTTTTCATTTCTAAATATACAATGAATTCGTTTATTATGTTTCTAAAATGTTATATTATTTAGTAATATAATGTTGTTATATAATTAAAAACAATTTATTTAGCTTATATTTTTAAAATGAATCCTATAAATTTTATACCATCCATATATGGAGTTTAATTTTTTCGAGGGCCTCTGAGCAGCGGCTTCTCCCCCTCTCTTGAGGGGCTACGGTTTTATTTTCAGAGAAGTCTCCTCCTTTCCCCTAGTGTGTTTTGCTATGGATCGATGTCAGCTTTCTTAGATCAATGTCCATGTTTGGTCTTCAGCTTCCTATGGATCTTGGAAAAGTGTTAGCACAACTTGGGGATGGCTCTATAGTTTCCAACTTTTCCATTCCTAGTGTGGCTTGTCATCGATACCGGATTTGATTGAAGTGGGGGAGGATCAAGGTTTTCTTTCATGTTTTGGAGTTTGGAGGCTCTGTCGATCAATCTATTTGGTGTTCTTATGATTCATTTGATGGAATAGAAGTATGATATCATCACCTATTCATCCATGTCCCTATTAGTGTCCTCTCCCCTACATCCAATATTTATCTTGTATCACACTCCAATGAGGGTGCATCCATGGTTCAGATATGTGAGGATCCATGCAAATAGAGTAATTTTTGGTTCAGTGTATCTGGGACCCCCACATTGATGTTGTTCCATCACCGTGGTTTGGGTCTAGCTAGTTGTAGGTGATTATATATTATAATCTCTTTCCTTGGATCATCTTCTAGTTGCTTCAACGTATGTGGTGGCTCTGGGAGTCTTATAGATCATAGCGAGGTTTACTCCAAATGTTGTATTTAGTGGAGGTGAAAAATACTTGTGAAGGTTTTAGGGTGATGGGGATGTCTATGTAGGTTTTCTATTTAATGTTGTTGATTTTTTTTACATTATGGAATACTATTTGTGGTGTTTTTTGCAATGTGGCACTATGGTTCACAGTTTAAAGGACTTTGTATCCAGTTCACCTATAAGAGGCTTATCTAGATGAGGTTCAGAGATGAGAGTTTTCACCTAATAAATGTTATCCTGATTTGGATGTTTGAGGGGGTATGAACCTTTTATCGGTACCAGGCATTTGCATTCATGAAAGAGATAGCTTGCTGAACAACAATGAGAGGTGGAATCAAGTCTTATTATTTTTCTTGTTGGCTAAAAAAATTTCGTTATAGACTTTATTGAGTTATTTTCCTTGAACTCTTATACCATGGAGGAATTATTGTTGTTTTAGGTATTTGATGTCATGTTGGGTCCCCCTCAACCCTTAAATGGCGGTTTATTCTCATAAAAATTTATTTTTCAGTCAATCATATATGTATTTACATGCTAGGTATGGTGTAAAGATTAATTTCTGTTTAACCATGACTTTGATTGTATTGGTTATGAACATGAATGAAAAGGTTGAAATGATTTATAAATATTAATTTTTTGGATTATATTATAATTTTGGTCTCTCATGAGTAGTAACCCAAGCATAGTGGGTTTTTGGTCGGGACATCTCACTGTTATGGGGGCTTAGGATCACAGTAGAATTTTTTTTAATGTTTTTTCACCAATATTTCTCATGTAGGGATTTCAATTTTTCATTATTTTAAGAATTTATATGAAAGGGTTTCATACTGCTTGTTCATAATATGGATTGGGATATGTGTCAATGTAATATATATTTTTGGTATGTAACTCAAATAATTATTTATAAAATTATTTTTACATTAATATGTAATAAACATAGTAATTTAGTTGAAGATATATGATACTAAATGTAAATCATTAAAAACATGTATAAATTAAGGGAATACATAATATAAGATATTGAAAATAAATTCCCTTTAAAAATATTAAGTTTCATATTCTTCACATGTCAATACCTCTATTATAAAACTAGGTTGTTTTTTCTACAAAAAGGTTCCCATATATTATTTAGTTCAAGTCATGGTGGATGTGGATTAAATTAAGAGTTATTATAGTAAATCCTTCTATGAAATTTGATATACACTTAAAATGTGAACCTTAAGAGTTAGGATACATGATGAAAAATTTAGGATAATCCATATGATGGATTTTGGAGAGGATTTATCCACTCAACTATCCAAGATTCATTTTTATATGATAGAAAATATATTTTTAATACATTTATATTTTCAAAAAAAAATAAGTGGACTATAATTTTAGGGAAATATGGTTCTTGTATCACTAAGGGATACAATTTAATGATAGGGGAAATCATTAGAGTGAGATATTATTTCTCAAAATTTTTTATAGAATGATTATAAAACCTGATTCTCATTTGATAGAAACATTTAACGTGGTTAAAATTAAATAATTATCATCACACATAATTTTTGTGTAAATATTATTAAAGAATATGTTAAATGAAAGTAACTTCTAATACTTGTACAAAAATTTGTAATTAAATATAACTCAAGAAGAAATTGTATATATATATATTATATTTATCGATTCTGGAGAAGTCGATTATTAATTTGTTTTGAAAAAGTATGTTGAGATTATTATTTGAATCATAATAATGTTCTACTTAAAGACATCAAATTAATTAGTTTGATTCATGATAATTGAATAAATTTTAGTCTCTAATCATATACTCAATATGAGTAGGTTTATTAATGGCTTGGTGAGACTGTTCCCTCCTTTATAGATTTATCTATCTATATAATTCATTCAATAATCATTTTTTGGGTACTTACAAATATTATATTAATCAAAGTATATTTTATCACCTAAAGGAGTTAAGGATAGCTAAAATGGGAATGAGATGTATAAGGTCTAGTGTTAGGATGAAGATGTTGATAAGGAAAAGGTTATTCTTAATGAATAATATCATAGGGCTAAACACTCATTCAACGTTAGTCAAATAAAAAGGATGTCCCTAAAGTAAGAGTAATACTTCAATTATAGTGAACCTGGTCTCAAGAAGAGGAATTTCCTAGAATATTTTATGTGGTTTAGGAATCTCTCTAAAAAATTAATTTTTGTTATTAGGATTAGAGAATAATTTATTTTATTTAAAATGGTATATGTTACCAAATTTACATGTCAAAATTATTTTATACATGAAAGGTTTAAAAATTTACAAAGTTACTAATAAATCTTGCCTTTTATGTTAAAATATATTGTGATTAATATTAATTCATTTTTATTATGTAATAAAATAATTTATTTATAAAAAAATGGTTGTTATAAATGAAATAAGATGATTGATTTGATATACATGGTTTATCAATCATTATCTTATATAAAAATTTGGAAAACAAGATATGGGTAAAAATGGTTTTGACCATGATAAAATATATTATCAATGTTATGTGTTAAAATATAATAGAATGAGTTACCGCCACTAAACCAGGATATTTTTTATAGACTAAAATATTCTTCTTATAATACTTATGTAAAATAAATATAATATTATATAATATATGTTTATAAATAATATATTAGTTATGATTAAAAAAAATAGGTTTCATTTTTTATTATAAAGGTGTTTTTGGTTTAGATATTTATATTTATTTGAAAATATAGTTTCTATAGAGAAAGTATGTATATTATTGAACTTAGAGAATCTTAAAGTGTAACATTTAAATGATAAGACATGCTAAATTCAATTTAAGAGTCAATTTATATAAAAAATAAGTTCATATAGGTTTCGAAATAATGATATTATTATAACGAGTTATATTTTAAGTTTTTACCAAACGATATCAACCAAAATTTTGAGTATAAATAGTCCAAGATGATGATAATTATGCCATTAAGATTTAAATCTAGAAAAAAGTTATTATCATCAGAGAAATTATTTTTTTAATTAAATATGTTTTAATATTTTTTTCAAAGTGTCGAGAATGGGGATAATGAATCATAATCTCACCATTATTATAATGATATTAATTTATAGATATGGAATAATTACAGAGGATTTGTGGGTAATTTATCAAATGAGCATATATAAATGTTTTTGGGATTAGATAATGATTAAATGCGTTTAACAAAACCATAAAACTATAGTAAAAATAATCTGTCTCTTGTGTTCTGTCATATATGATAATATTATATGGGTTATATATTTTTTTATAAAATTTTAATTTTTTTATGAATATTTTAAATATATCATGTTATGAAGAAGGAATTCTCCATGCTAACATTATCTATAATTTTATATATTTATTTAGAAAGTGAAATGCTAATTGAACTTCAAAAGTATGACATTAATATATATCCAACAAATGGTTATAACAATGTATTATAGTTTTTGATGAAATAAAAAAATTTTTGGGGGTTGGGTTTGGTAAATGATATAGAAAAATATAGTTTTCTATATTGTATGACCATTTAAGTAAACCCCATGGAGATTTATACACACTATCATTAATAATTTTGGGGTTTATGGTTCATATTTAATCATATGATTGAGTTTTAAAAGACTCCTAGAATGAGAACATTTATACATTGATATCGTTGTTTCTCCACCCTTGAGGATGAGCTATCAAGGGATAATTGAGTATCTTTCTGATCATTTCACTAGTTTGGGATTAATAAGGATTGGTTTTTTCCTCTTATATAAAGTGTATGAAATTTTTCTCCCAAATTGGGAGAGAATGAGGATGTTCATGTCCATTCCAAACTATAGTGTTTAAATATTTGAGTGTAGGGAAAGTGATGTGATCCTTTACTAAGGTAAAAGATATGTATTATGTTTAAGAATCTAGTAAATTCATACTAAATATATATATATCATGTGAGTGGGATATATGATATTAACATTATTTGTGTCTCATGGTCACTCGATGTATTTGAAAAAAGGTAGTATATGATTTCGAACACATACATATGATATAGTGAGAGGAAATAGGTATCGAGATACATGTGTTTGATTGATACCAGGATTAATCTCATTCTATAATTATTATAAATACTCTATTATTAGGGTCAATCCTCTATTATAGTTAATATTTATGTAATTCATAACATTTTTCCAAAATACAAACTCATACGGGATAACACATTGTGTTATTGTGAATAAAAAATATGTTTCTAATAAAATTTTTGTACAAAACATTATGGTATCCCCCAAAACAATTTGGATGATATTTGAAATATTTTTTAAACATGTTCAAAAATGCTTACATATTTTTTAATATGTAGTGAAAATGATTAATAGTATTTCTATAAATTTTTTGGAAAATACAAAAAATAATTTTTATAAAATGTTTAACAAAATCTAACAAATGATACGATTTAAGAAAAAAGAGAAATTATTATATAGGGATTTAGTTAAAGTTAAATAATTGTTGAAGACATTAATTATTGTTAAAAACATGTTTTTTTAATAACAATATCATGCTCTATTCTATTTTAAACCATGATTTTTTATAGGAATTACACTAAGGTTTAAGGAATGAATGTTCTTGTATCATGTGATTAAATTTTACTCAATATCATTCTCCTATTGTACGCCATCATATTCATTTTGATCATGAGGTGAAAATTATTTGATGAGTTTAAACATTCATAATAATTATTTAAATGTTAAAAAATATTTGAAGAATTTAATCACATTTTACAAGTGTTGTAATAGTTTGAAATGATTGATTTTTAGGAGTGTTCTGGGTGGAAAAGGGCAGGTCATCTTTTAGGTAAGTAATTTACTGTAAATTCTATTATATAGTGGATGAGAAATATATAAACCAAATAAATATAAAACACTATAATTATCAAATTTTCACTCAATACTATAATAAAAGGTTCTACTATTTCATATATTTAAGGAGATATTTACTATTTATTGGGAGTTTTAATTAAATTGGGTATACCAGAAGACTAATGAGTTTATTATCAGCTTCTCATTGATCCCTACTATAATTACTCATACATTACATACATTTATATTACATAAAAATTGAAGTATATTCATTATAAAATATAATAATTCCATGATAGAACTGTATATGCATAGTGTCTTTAGAAACTGAGAAACATAAACAACTAGTTCATAAAACATCAATGTTGTCTCCCTCTTATATCATCACAACTAGACTCTTATGGGACATATAAACCATAATACACTTCTTCAACACCTATGGAAAATATTTATTTGAAAGGGTGAGGTAAATGATCAGTAAGGGTAAAAAATGGAAATATCATTCATATCATAATCTTAAGACTTAAGACTATAACTTTTTCAAGTCTTTTCCTACGTAAAAATGATTGGCATATCATGTTAGGGGATAAAAGGTCATAAAAATTAATGGACATAATCCCAAAATTCATAACATAAGACATGAAATTTTGTGGCATACAAATAATTATATAAAATAATTTTTTATTTGTCAATCCTTATTTCTAAGACAATCATAGTGTACAAAGTCCATTATTGAACCGAGTTCACTCCTCATTCCAGCCCTGTAATACTGAACCAGATTTATATGCCATTTTAGCCCTGTATTACTGAACCGGATTTAATTTCCATTTTGTCGATGTCTATCTCTTGAGATATAAATAATTACCCAATGTATTGGAGGGAGATATAGGTCCTACCCATATCATAATAAAACCATTCTTACATGTTCCATAAAACCATAAATATTTCATTATATCATAACCAATGAAATAAAATTGGTTTCATAAACATCATTCCACCATACCATAATCCATATAAAATAACATTCCTTAACTAAAAATATTAAATCATAGTAATTATATGGATATAAAAATAACACTATTTAAATATCTTTATCTTATATGGAAAACATTTTTGATAAACACTTGAACATAATTCTTGAGGAAAATATCATTTTTTCTTCAAAAATGTTTCATTTTCTGAAAATGTCACTAAATTTTAAAATTAATGAATTTATTTGAAAATAAAATTTAAATCATGTATAGGAATATCTATGGAAATATCGAATTATGAAGATGTAAAAACATGATCTTTCAGTACAAGTTAAAATAACATTCTCCTCGTACTTTTGTTGTAAATGTAAAAAAGTACCTCGTATCGAATAATGACTAAATATTCCTTTCATACCATTTAGTAAAAATTCACCAAAGGTTAAAATCAACTTTATATAATTGTAAATAAATATAAACAATATTATATACTTTATAAAAATTTCCTTGGATGATAAATATGATCTAATAAATACTTTCATATTAACAAACTCAGATAATAATATGATTTCAAAATTACCCCTTACCTTAAGTATGATATCTTTTGTATGTATATAAACCTCATTTTTAATGGATTAAATAATTTTATGGAATTGTTATAGAATCATGGTCATTTATGTGATATCATATATGATCATATTATCATACATTTTTATGTAACATTTCATTGTCACTCGTTATTTGGATATTATCTAATTTAGGTTCTTATACATGTTTTATCATATAAGTTTATGTTCCCATTATTAGGTTATAGTTATATAATTTACAGAATGATATTAATATAATATATATCATATATATTAATTCCATTCATGTATAGAATCATGGTTTAAGTAAGATCATCTATAAAGGATTGCATCGCATCGTGGAGACAATTGGTCGTAGGTACGCATGAGCGATAATTTCATTCCCACAATTGTTTAATGGTATTTAATTGGATGGTGTATAAAATTTCAGAATCAGTATCATGTTATGATAATCATAAATATTTATTATTGACATCATTATACCCATACAAGTAAGGTGGTGGTGAAAAATAGATTACAGTAGGGCATGGAGACTGTAAGCCAATTGTATTCACGCGTGGTGATTTCATTTTTCATAGGATTGATAAAAGGTGGAATATGGTAGTAACATAATTATAATAACATATGAGTATACTAGTGATAATTATGTTATTAATTTAAAATGAATCAACTAATTAATAGGATGTATATGAAGAAATTTTTTTGAATGAATTGGTAGAAGAGATTACCTCTTCATCAACATGATTCCTCTAAATCTATTCTTAGAGTAGTAGAGTTGGTCTTTTAAGATGAACAAAACCTAAAAAATGTAAATAGGAAAGTTTATAAGGAAAAAAGGAATGGTATGGAAGATCGTTAAGGCTCAATTTAATGTGAAGAGGTGGTGGAGGAGGTGCCCTTTTATAATTTTGTTTAAGGGTGCATTTGGATAGTTCATAAGTAATAATTAATAATAAAATAAAACCCAACACAAAAACCACATAAATCTACCAATTTCAGATATTATTTGATATAGGGTTTTAATATCATCAGACAATAAATTTTGTACAATTATTTATTTCAATTTAAACCTTTTCTTTTTAATTAACACTTAGTTGTTCTATTTAATTTTTAACTACGGTAAACAATAATTAAATATTAAAAGGGTGAAGTATTTACTTATTTTATGTAAAATAGAACATAAATAAATATAATATATTATTGTATACTATATAATATTTATTATAAATTTTTAAAAATTGTTTAATGTTTTTTAAATAATTTTGGAAAAAATTATTTTGATAGTTAACCAATAGTATCACTTTTGACACTACTCAATTCATTGATTTTTTAAAATATAATTATAACCAGATAACTTTAAACAAACTATTTTTTTAGAATACGAGAAGGTATAGGTAATCTATAAAATTCATTATAAATGTTAAATATCCAAAAATTGTATTTACATTAATATTTTTAATGAAATTATTTTGATATTTCTCTTAATAAAATAATTATTGCAAATTTTTTTTTGTAGTTATTTAATATTATTATTTGTTGAATAAAAAAAATAAGATCAATATAAATATACTATATTTCATAGGAATACTAGTATTAAAATTTAATTTCTATAAAATCCAATATTTAAACTGTTATACTTATTAAATTTTGATGGTGACAACTTTTACATCACATTAAAAAAAGAATATATGTGTCATAATCAGTTATATAAGGCTATAAATGGTCTATAACTTGACCCTTGGATGATTATAGTCTAGATATACTAAACCAATAAAATTTGGACAAGTTTTTGAATCTTTTAATGTGTATTATTATTTTAATAAAAAAACTCTATAGTTGATTTTTCATCAATTAAATAATTTATTCGTCAATAATGTATAATCTATTAAAGTAATTATTTATTTCTTAAAAATAAAAAAAACTACAATGATAAAGGAAAAAATTATAGATTTAAAATTTTAATTTATATTCGAGATTATCTTCTGTATAAAATTATACTAAAAATGATGTAGTTATTAAAGTTTGTGTGAGACATATTTAACTTTTATTTAAATAAAATAAATTAAATGTCCTAATCTCATCTAGGTGGATTAAAATGGATATACATTTGAACCAATGATGATCTAGGTCAAAAAACACACATCTAATAATAATAATGCAGTGCATTAGGGTAATTTTATAATAGTATTCTTGCCCTTAATTACCTAGTTTTTCCATTTACTGTACTGATAAAAATTATCGAACTTACTATTAATAATGATCAAAAATAAAATAAATCTATTTTCATAATTTGTACCTACTGACTCCAAATATTAATTCCATTTTTACAAATTCAAAACACACATTTTTTAGTAATTAATTTAAAATTAAATTCGTTGTTGGAATGAGAACAAGTTTTAAAAGATAAAACATTGCAGACAGTTGAAATATATTTATATTTGAATTCAATTTAAAATTCATTATAATGTAATAAATAATATTGAATCATAAAATTTAAATTCTATATATACATTAATATAATTTAGTGTTATAATTTAACCTTATAACTTATTTTAATAAAAAAATTGTTTTCATAAAATTTAGTGTATTTTTAGTAATTATCAAAAATTGAAAGATATTAGAAAAATATCAAAAAACCAAACAAAGTAAATTTTTATATCCTACATCAAAGGAATATGTATATGTTTTCATGTAAAAATTATTAAAATGTCAAAATCTTAATCTTAAATGGGATCTCTATTCAAATGCGTAGAATTTCCCTTAAAAAATTAGTTTTTTAATACATGAAATATGGTTCATTCATACCCTATGAATAAAATATCCATTATATGAATATAAAAAATAATTTATTAAGTATATAAAATTTATATCTCATTAATTTAATTACCAATATTAATTCTATCAAATATATAAATATTTAATTGATTTATATTTTCCATAAATAATTAGAAGCCAATGAATTCGCAATTCATTTTTATTAGTTATTTATACTTATTACCGCCAACATAACAGCTAGGATATAATAATAGTTTCATAATAGGGGAATCTCAGGGTTATTTTAAACTCACGATTTTGTGCAATTCATGCTACTGAAGAATTAAAATTATGTAAAAATATATATTTCATAAAAACATGTGAGTGTGACATTCTACCCCCTTAAAATGAATTTCACCCTTGAAATTCATCACTTATAAAAAAACTTATTAGGATACCTCTCCCACATCATATCCTCACATTCCCTCATAGCTTCCCCAAATTGGTAGTTCCTCTAAAAAACATTAACCAAATGAGTGGTCTAGTTTCATTAAACTTTTTATCTATGCCCCAAAATCATTATCTGTTATCCTTTATAAGAAAGATCATGCTCCAATGATATGAATATTGAGTTTAGTATATGTGAAGGATTGTTTATATATATTATCTTGAGAGATACATGGAACATATCATTAACATGATAAATATTTGGTAGATGCTCTAATCAGTTAAATAACTTCCAAACATGATCCATAATTTTAAAAGGACCGATATACCTAGGGGCTAACTTGCCCTTTTTTCAAAATCTCATTACTCTATTCTAGAGAGATATTCATAGAACAAACTTGTCACCCTATTCAAAATATAGGCCTTTTCATCAGTTTTCAACATAACATTTTTGTTTAATCTATGATGCTCTTATGTGTTGTCGAATAAATCTGACCTTTTCTTCCATTTCATAAATAATATCTGATCCTAATAGCTTTGATTCCCCAACTTCATCCTAGTATTTAAGAGTTATTTACTTCTTTCAATAGAGGGATTCATAAGGAGACATCTAAATACTATAGTGAAAGATATTATTGTAAGAAAATTCCACCAATGTTAGTTGTTTATCCCAACCACCGTTTAAATAAATAGAGTAATCTTTCAACATTTATTCTAGAGAATGAATTGTAATATCAGACTGATCATCTGTTTGAGGATGATTGGCAGTGCTAAAAAATAACTCTATATCCTGATCATGCTGAATACTTTTCCATAACATAGATGTAAACCTTAGATCTTGAGCAGATATGATGGAAATTTGTACTCTATGAAATATTACCACTTACTTTACATATATCCTAGAAACCTGATCAAGAGAGAAATAGTCTTTAATAGAAATGAAGTGTGTCGAATTAATATGGAGACCAACTATAACCCAAAGAGAATTTTTTACTTTGAATGTTTTTGGAAGTCCGGTGACAAAGCCCATAATGGTGTTTTCCAATTTCTATTTTGGTATGACTAATGGTTGCAACATCCCCTTAGAATTCTGCATCTCAGGCATAACTTGTTAACAAAACATGAATCAAGAGATACATTCAGCTTCATCTCTTTTCATTCCATCCCACCATATATACTCTTTTTTTCCCCTTTACATCTTTGTGATTTTAGGGTGAATAGAAAATGAAGAACTATAAGCCTCATCTAATACCTCCTTATTTAATTATTGTATTGGAGGAATACAAACCCAATTAATGAAACATATTATTCCATAACAATCAATATTGACTTTAGGAATATTTCTCACCGTTATTTGTAACTCAACAATGTTCATCTGTGCCTCCTTAATCTTCACCTGTATAGATAGTTGAACATTCATTTCAGAAAGATAATATTTTTCCCCTTCCATTAAAATTTCAAGATCTATCCTTTTAAAATCCATAAATATTTGATCTTTTGTGGTCCTCAACATAGAGATTCTAGCATGGTCTTGTCGACTCAAAGCATCTTCCACCTTGTTCTCATTCCCATAGTGTTAATGTATTGTGAAGTCATAATTTTAATCAACTCCAATTATTTTATTTGGTGCATATTCATCTCCTTATGTGTGAAAATATACTTTAAACTTTTATAAACAGTATAAATATCACATATTTCACCATAAAGATAATGCCTCTATATATTTTATGCAATTATTACCAAATCTAACTCTAAATAATTTTTTGGGAAATTTTTCTAATGGATTTTCAACTACCATGTGTCATAAGCTATCACCATATCATTTTTCATGAGATCATATCCCAACACTTACATGATGCATCGCTGTAGATCAAAAAACATTCTCCACTATATACAAATGTGAGCTTAAGTGCACTGGATAACCATATTTTTATATATTTGAAATTCTCTTCACATTACTCTATACATATGAACATAACTTTTTTCTGAGTCAACATAGTGAGTATATTAGATAATCATTAAAAATATTTCCCAAAACATCGATAATATCAAGCCAAAAAAAAAATCGGATCTAAGTTATAATTTTTTGTCTCAGCCAACTTTGAACTACTTTTGATTTTGATGGATCAATAGATATCCCATATCTTGAGATTATGTGACCCAAAAATGAAACTTTTTGAAGCCAAAATTCACACTTGGTAAATTTTTTCATAAAACTTCTTTGTTATCACGGTCTTCTATACAATTTTCAAGTGGTATTCATGTTCTTTATTTCTCTTCGAATAAATATGAATATCTTCTATAAATACTCTAACAAACTGATCAAGATAGCCTTTAAAGACTCAATTGATTAGATCCATTGAGATAATAGGCGAATTAATAAGACCAGAAGGTATCAATATTGATTCATAGTGTCCATACCTTGTAAAAAATGTCATCAATGGTATATCCTTATTGTTGACCCTTAATTAATGATATCCTAAATGAATATTAATCTTGGAAATGTATTGAGCTCTACATAGTTGATCAAATAAGTCATCAGTGTGGGGAAGATGATATTTGTTCTTGATTGTTATATTTTTAAGTTCTCTATAATCAATACAAAGTCTCATTGATCCATGTTTCTTCTTAATAAACAGAATAGGTTCTCCACAAGGTGATGCACTAAGGAATTTGAATCCCTTATAAAGATTCTCTTGGATTTGCTTCTTAAATTCCTACAACTCATTTGAGTCCATTATATTAGGTGTCTCTGAAATAGGAACATCACTCAGTATGAGTTTTATTGAAAATTCAACATCCTGATTTTTTAGGAGACCTTGAAATTCCTCTATAAAGACATCATCAAAATCCGGTACAATGGGGGTATTTTTTATCATGAGTTTCTCCTCAACCATTAGATATAAATAAACTTTATTTATAGAAATAAAGGCCCATAAGATAAAATAATTTTTTACTGGAAGGTTATATTAATCCTTTAATCGATAGATGATAATAGATTTATTCGGAATATTAAATTTGAATTCCCTTACTTGGAAATTGATATGGGATCCATAAAGAGAAAGCTAATAAATTCCAAGAATCACATAAAATTATACTATAGGAAGGTTATCAAGATTTGCAGGAAGCACTTTCCCATAAACATAGATCAGAGAATAATTGTAATCTTTTGATGTGACCATTGTTCCATTATGTGTTTTAAAAGATTAATCCACATCTACTTGTTGAGGTAAAAGGTCATCCCTTTAGAAAATTCTTCATAAATAATAGAATGGGTGGATCTATAATCAAATAAAAAAGTTGGTACTTTGGAGTTGATGGTAAGTGTACCTTTCACCACTTCAGTATCATACTCCACATCACCGATAGTGAATGCATGTGAGATTCGTTTTATCATTGGTCTAAAGAGTTTTCTGACATCAATCATCATCAATTACACTTGAATTAGGGAATTTATTGACATAATTCACCAATTCCTTGCACTTTTTGCATTAAAGTGTAGGATATACGTCATGTGTAGCCTTTTCTCTATTCACATCATTGGAAATATTTTTCCCATCACTTCAGCATTCAACTGCCTGATGTCCTTATTTTACACACATGAAAAATTTACTAGTCCCTTTATGATGATTTCCTCTGTGTTTCTTTCCACACAGTGACCATAATGGAAAACTCATCTTCTTTTTATTGTGGTATTTAGATTTTCCATTAAATTACATTTTTCTCTTCTTATAAAATCCATAAGACTAATGGGTTACTCTAATATCCATCTCAACATTGAAGGCACATTGAACGATATCCTCATATCTATTAAGTCAACAATGTATAATGCCCTTTGGAGACATAGATTTATTCCACAAAAGAATCAATCAATTTTACTCTCAGGTTGGATAAAAATTAAAGATATTTACATTGAAAGTCTAGTAAAATTTTCTTCTTAGGTACCAAAAAATTCATCATCATTTTGCATAAGTACAAGGGACTCATTATCTATTTTTGTATAAAGAATAAGAGGAATATAATTATTGAAAAATAATTTCTTGAACTCTTCCCATTCCACGAACCCAATTTCATTTATTTGACGCATATTCTTGGTAATATTACACTATTATTAGCTTCACATTTCAAATGATAGACTGCTTAGATGAATTTATTATGTTCAGAACATTATAGAACATAAAATATCTTTTCTGTGGTACTGATCCATTGTTTAGAAACTAATGGATCATAATACCCGTGGTAATAAGGTGGATGCTGCCACATGAAGGACTCAACAAAATGTTGCTCCCTACTTCTCTCGTTCGGAAGTCCTACATGATTCATAGCTTGATAATGTTGTTTGAGCATAGCTGCAATATTTTTTCATTCCAACTCCCATGACATTTGGTTGCTCATGAGAACAATCATTTCAATTACCATCACATTCATTATTAACGTGGTTCCTTCTGGTTTCATCCATTGACTAAAACCAACTTGAATAGTGTGAGAAACAGAATCATAATAGAAAAGCCACATAATCATGAATAAAATTTCAATTTTTAAAAATTTTGGTTTTATCCCAAGTTATTAATAGCCATTTCTAAAACACTAGGATTGAATTCTATACTCATACATATCTATAAGGTTCTTACTAAGGATTTTTCAACCTAGTTTCCAATGCTTAATTATTCCTCTCCTATGATACAAACTATAAACAACCATACATTACTTATATTGTTATTACTTCAAAATTGAACTATATTCATCATAACATATAATAAATTCATCAAAAGATCATATAGGCATAGTGTCGTTAGAAATTGGAAAACATAAACAACTGGTTCATATAACATATATGTTGTCTCCCACATATATTGTCATAACTAGACTCCTTTTTAGAAATATCTTACATAATACCCTTATTCAAGACCTGGGGAAAAGAAACATATGAAAGGGTGAGCTCAAATGCTTAGTAAGGGAAAAAGGAAAATATCAATCATATATAATCAAAATACATAATAACATAACATTTGGAAGTATTATCTAGAATATTAAGGATCACGATATCATGTCATGGGATAAAAGTACATGAAAATTAACAGACATAATACCAAAACAAATAACATAAGACATGAAGTTTTTTGGAATACAAAAAGTCCTAGAAAATCATTTCATATTACTGAAGGATCATTTCCAACACCAATATAGCAGACAAAGTCCATTACTAAACTGATTTCTCTCCCCATTCTAACCCTATATTATTGAATTGTGTTTAATTTTCGTTTCCACCTTGTATTATTGAACAATATTTACTTTTAATTTCTTCCATTCTTATCTCATGTGATATAAATATTTACCCAATTCATTTTATGGAGATATAGCACCAACCCATATCATAATTAAATCATTCTTACATGTTCCACAAAAATATAAATCATTCTTAATAGCATATCCCATGAAATAAAATGGGTTCCTTAAACATCATTATATCATAAAAATTCCATATAAAATGTCACTCAATAATCAACATAATCAAATAATAGTAATAATTGGGATAAAAACATTACACTATTTAAAGATCGTCATTTTCGATGGAGAATAATTTTTATAATATACATAAACTAAATTTTTTAATAAAATATGCTTTCATTTTAAAAAAAATTTCTTTTATCAAAAGACCGAACAATTTTAGATGATAAAAATTTAGTTAAAAATAAACATGAATTTATGTAGAGGAATCTTCATTGAAATATGGTGTTATGAAAAGGTAAAAATATGATCATTCTGTATATGTCAAAAAAACATTCTCCTCGTACTTTTTCCAAAAAAGTCAAAAAGTGCCTCATATTGAATAACGCAAAAATATTTCTTTCGTACTATTTTACAAAAATTCACAAAACGGTAAAATTAAATTTAAAAACTTATATAGGAATAGTAATAATATTACATACTTTGAAAAAATGGATGTGGATGATAAATATGACCCAGTAAATACTTACATATAAACCATCTCTGATAATAATGAGATTTCAAAATTAACCCATGCATTGGGTCTCACATCCTTCTTAGGTATCCAAACATCATATATAGTGATTTAAATAATATTTTTGACTTATAATATAACCATATTCATTTTTTTTATATAATTTTTGATCATATTATCATTATTTTGTTAGTAACATTTCACTGTTATTCGTTATCTGAATAATAACTGCTTTATGTTCTTATGCATGTTTTGTCAGATAAGTTCACGTTCCAGTTGTTATGTTATAATTATGTCATTTAAAAAATTATATTATTATAATATATACAATATTTATTTATTCAATTTATATATATAATCATGGATTAATGATGATCATGTAGAATGAATCTCATCACATCGTATAGACATTAGATCGTATGTATGCACGAGTGATGCCATCATTAGCATAACTATTGAATGGTAATGAAGTGGATGGTGTGTAATATTTAAGAATTTTTATCATTTAATAATAATAATATAAAGTTATTATTTCTATCATTATACCCATCCAGGTAAGGTGGTGGTGAAAAAAACATTTCACTGCGGCGTGAAGACGGTAAACCGTATGTACAAACACGTAGTGATTTCATTTTTTATATGATGGATAAAAGGTGTAATATGGTTGTTTCATAATTATAATGAAATATCATTATATGAGTGATAATTATTTTATTACTTTATAATTAAATAACTAATTAATAGGAAGTAGAAGAAGAAATATGTTTGAAGGAATTAGTAAAAGATTTTACTTCTTCCTCAACATGCTTCCTCTAAATATCTTATTAGAGAAACTAAGTTGGTCCTTGAAGATGAAAAGAACCTATAAAATGTAAATATAGAATATTATAATGAAAAATCAATGGTTATGGCTGAGTATGAAGGATAAATGTGAAGTGATGTGGTGAGGGAAGAGGTTCCCTTTTATAATTGAGGTAAGGGGAACTTTTGGGATCTCGATAAATAATAATTTATAATAAAATCATACCCTACATGAAAACCTCCAGACTGTGCCAATTATAGAGATGAGATGAGATATGGTTTTAATCTCATCAAAATTTTTTTTTGAAAAGTATTTCTGTCAATTTATGTTTTTTCTTTTGAATTAACATTTAGTTATTCTATTTAATTTTTAACTCGGGAAACGAAAAATTCAATATTAAAAATTGTAAAATATTTACTTATTTGATGTAAAATAGACCATAAATAAATATATTAGATCATATTATACAATATCCTAATTATTATATATATTTTTAAAAATGATAATGATTTTTAAATAATTTATTATTAAATTTTTTTTCTAAACAATTGATAGTATCAATTTTGACAGTATTCTATTTATTGATTTTTTAAAATAATAATATAAAAATATAACATTGAACCAACTATTTTATAATATTATTATGTGGTCAATTTATTCTATAAAATTAATTATACATGTTAATTATCCTAAATTATATATACATTAATATTTTTAATAACATTTATTTGATATTTTTATTAATAAAATAATTACTACAACAGTTTTGTGTAATTATTTAATATGACTATTTTTTTAAAAAAAAATTAAAACAACTGATATGATGAAGATAAATCTATTATCCTTCAAAATAATAATTTTAATCAAATTTAATTTCTAGATAATATATATTTAAAATGTTCTAATTATTATATTATGAAGGTGAAAACTTTAACATCACTTTAAATGAAATAATATACATGTCATAATCCCTTATATAAGGCTCCAAATGGTATATAACAGGATCTGTGGATGATTATGCTCGATATATACTCAACCAATAATATTTATTCATGTTATTGGATCTCTTAATGCGTATTATTATATTAATAAAATATATATTATAAATTTTTCATCAACTAAAAAATTAATGCATCATTAATTTATAAGCTTTTAGAGAAATTATTAAATTCTTAAAAATTAAAAATATATTACCATGAGAAAGAAAAAAAATTTATATTTCAAATTTATATTTATAATCTAAATTATATTAAGCATAATCTTTTATTAACAATGATTTATTTATTAAATTTTTTTTGAGACATATTTAACTTTTCATTAAATAAAATATATTAAATGTCCTAATCACATCCAAGGGGATTGAAATGGATTCAATTAAATCCTAATGATGATTTGGGTCTAAATAAACTCATCCAATAATATTAATACAAGTGTTAGGGTAATTTTATAATAGTATTCATACCCTTAAATATCTGGTTTACCCTTTTACCGTATTAATAAAAACTAACGAAATTTCAATTCATGATGCCAAAAAAATAAAACAAATATATTTAAATAATTTGGACCTAAATAATAAAAATATTGCCCATTTTTTTAAAATTCCAAACAGATACTTTTTTGTAATTAATTTAAAATTAAACTTTTTGTTGGAAAGGGAAAATTGGTTTTCAAAGCTACATCATTGCAAAAGATTGGAATATTTTTACATCTGACCTCAATATAAAATTATTTTTAATGAAATAAATTATATTGAATGATAAAAATATATTTAATTTAGACATTAAAACTATTAAATATTATAATATAACCATATAAATTATTTCTATGAAAATAATTCATAGAATTTAATGTATATTTACTATTCATAAAAACATGAATGTTTTCAAAAAAATATAAGAAATTGTTTCAAATTAAAATTTTATATCCCTCTCTAAAATAATATTTTTATGTTGTCATATAAAAATTATACTGTTTCAGAATATTAATATAAAATGGGTTCTCCATTTAATGGCCTAGAATTACACTTTAAAAAAATATATAGTTTTTTATACAACAAATATGGTTTATTTATAACCTATGACATAAATATCGATTGAATGAATATAAAAAATATTTTAGTAAGTATATAATATATATATATATATATTACTAATTTACTTACCAATATATATTCACTCAAAATGAAAAATATCAACTTAATTTATATTTTTCATAAATAATTGGTATCCAATGAATTCACAATGAATTTTCATAAGTTATTTATAATTATTCATGGTATCCTAACGACTTGGATATAATGGTATTTTTATACGAATTTACTCTCATGGTTCATTTAAACTCATGATTCCGTACAATGAAATCTACTAAAGAATTTAAATTATTTAAAAAAATATTTCATAAAAACATCTGGGTGTTATCGCTACCAATCTCATGTGGTGAATCTTGGAGATATTGGATCACCATGAAGAAAGTATACTTTTTCATTTATTTTATTCAATTAAAAATGAATATAAAATTCAAAAAATAAATTGGATTTTGGTTGTTTATTTCTTTATTTTTTGGAAAATGGATATCCCGTCATAACCACTTCATAGATTTGGGTTTTATATAAAAATTGAAATTATTTTGGTATATTATTTTAGTTAATTTCATTTATGGGTAAATTAATCCATATATACCTTATTAAATCCCTTAACATATTTTTTATCATCAAGGGATCAACACTAGGACTTGAGGACTTGTGGAAACCCCAGCTCAAGCCACAAGATTTGGAAAATAAGAAGGCATTAAAAATGATATTATAGACTACGTTTTATGTGGATTCACTATATATAAAATGTAAAAAAAATAAAAAATGATAGTCAATATTCAATATGCACCTGTAAAAAAATATGTGACATATTTATCAAAAAAATAGAATTTCTAAGTTGTTTTGGTATGGAGATGGTGTAAAATATTGAACTACCAAGGGCCCAATCAGACTAGTGGTATAATATAAGTTAAATGTCAGGACTTCCTCTAATAGGCCATGGGATGGTGACTTTCACCTTGTAGGATCAAAAAAATTATATGAGGCCTTACCATATTTCACTAGGACAGACACACACATCTCTATACGTATCAGAGTTATGAAAAAAGAAATGATGTAACAAATGGGCTTTGTTAGAAGCACATATACCCCTTTTTAACATTCTTATTGGGTCCTAGACTTCCAAATCCCACCAGTTTCCCTGCAGACATGGGGTCCCTTCCCTGGGGCCACCCTTGTTCCTAAACGGATCATCTGAATAATGAATTTCCCCATTTTCCAACACCTTTTATTTTTAGTATGATTTACCCACTCCCACACACCCTATTAATGTTCCATGAAGTCCACCGATCATGATAACTACTCATGCACAAGCCCATTTAATTATGGAGTTCTAAACAATTAGGCTCTTAAAAAGTTCGGTTCACCTTATTTACATGAGCCATATCATGTAGGCATTTAACACATTATCATTTTGGGGTGTAACACTCACTACCACCACCTTCAGAGTACAACATACTCAATTTGGACCATACATCTCAACCTTGGTAGTTCCACTACACATAAGGCACTAGTTGCCCTGCAAACATGTGATCCCCTCCCAAGGGCCCACCCACATTCCTAAACAAGTCATTGAATAATGAATTTCCACACATTCCATCACATTTTCTTTCCAGTATTTTTTGTCCTCACATGTAAAAATCCTATGAAACAACCCAAAAAGTCACACATAATGACAATTACTTTAGGCCAAACATGCATAACTATAGATTCTTAATCATGTAGGATCCATAAAAAAGGTTAACCATGATGACATGATTCATATCAATAATTCATTTATATATTTATCATTCTTTGGGAGTTATATTGACTACAAAATTATAAAAAAACATCCTCATTGTGGAACCTACATATAGACCTAGGAAGTTTCACCTCACTTAAGACTGAGTTCCTCCTAGAATTCCAATTTAATGACTGGGACCCCGTAAAAGCAAAGACACCACACCTTAACATGGATATCAAGTCATGGCCCTTCAGGTAGCACCGATTTTCCTACTAATATGTGGCCCCCTCCTAGGGACCCACCCAAATGCCAGAATGGATCATCCGGCTAATGAATTTCCCTACAGAACAACATATGTTCTTTATAATGTTCTTTTTTCATCACTCACGCATGCCCTGGGAAACAGACTATAAGGTTATCCATCACGATAACTACACTAGGGAATGAACTCTTATCTATGGAGTTATAATCATGTATTTTAACAAAAATAAAGGTTCACAATGTATACATGAGTCATATCATTTATTTATTTTACCCTATATTGTTATAGGGTTTTACAAATGAACAGGAATAATAAATTCATATAAGACAAATAATAACCCAAAATGAGTACAACAACACACAATCAACATTAAAGGGGAAAATAAAAGACTAATAACTAAATTATAGGTGCAACATGACATGGTGAGGGATAAATAGTCACACAACACAATACCAGTCCGGCCATGAGTCCTACTACCATAACCTACAAGAACCACTAATCACTACATATAGTTGGTCCTCCAAGATATATATTGTATTTCTTATTGTCTTAAAAAGATACAAAATTTGCACAGAAATCCCATATAGGGGTGAGTGTATACATTCTTGGTGGGACAACCTGAAATCATCAAAAATGAAATCATGAAAAAATTCATCTAAATTTTTTTCCAAGAATGTAACAGAAAGGATAACACCTAAATATTATCATTGAAGGACACACTACCTAGCATACATCCTCAAATTCACAAAAAACCAAATTGTATATAATCAATACCCATCAACTGATTAGTCTCAAGAAACAATATATTTATAACCTCAAATGATGTCTTAGGATTGTTTCACAATAGATATGGGTGAAATAGAAACTCTAGTTGATGATTTCTATCCCATATGAAATTTATGGATAGGTGAAATACTAAATCCATAAAAAGATATCCTTATCCCATATATGTTCGGTGATATGCTTAACCTTATATTATTCCATCGGTAGAGGATCTTGGTCCCACTCACAAATGGTAAAAATATAATTTTCTAATAAGATCATAGTCCTAATGGGTGATATGCCAACTCCCCATGGGAATAAAGATTCTAAAATCTATTTAACTCTATTTATTTAATATTTTTATAATTTAAATGATTATTTAACCTTAGGGAATGTTTAGGTTAAGACTCGAGAAGTTTAAAGAATGGTTATCAAGGTTTTGCAAGCCTTTTTATTGGTGCATGGTATGTAAAAATAGTGCTCAAGTATCCAGGAAACCATATGAGGTGTTTTGAGGTCTCTAGGTAGGTGAATGGTTGGCACATGGTTTGAGAAAACAATATATCTAACCATATGACATCAAATTATTCCAGAAAAATATGATTCAATGGTTAGCACATAGTTTGTCAAACGATATTTTCTAACCATGTGATGAAAAATGATTTGTATATAATTTTTTTTAAAACAATAAAAATTCCTAGGAAGTCTTCATCTACTGACATATAATATTAATTTTTATGGTTCGTTAACATTATTTTTAGTTATCCCTAATGTTTTTAATATTATAATGAAGATTCCATGACTGTTTGATATTGGAAATTAAATTTTAGGACACTATTCTTCCTTCAAATTTTGGATATCCATATATTTTATTAAAAATTACAATATATCATAGTTTTTAAACCTTGATCTATTGGTTAATATGATTTTTTTATATTTATTATCTTGGTATTTTTTAGAGAAAAGGAATAAAGTTTTTAGATCTATAAGATCTTGTATGGATCATTTTTCTGAATCAATTTGAGGATGGTGGTTTTTTCAACTTTCACATTTTATTAGAATGTGATGGATATTATGTTTCAATATATAAATATATTCCACTTTTTAATTTTTTCATATAATAATTTTTTTTATTTTCTCATACTAGTTGGCTCATGAAATCTGGGTTGTGAGTGTCACACATATTGTGTTTAATAAATTGATCAAATGGATTTCTCAAAGGGAGATTTTTTCTTTTGTTATCAATATAGTTAGGTTGTGTATGTTCATTTTCATGTGTGAAAATTAATTATTTATGTACCACAACCAAATAAAGAAACCAAATGCAGTTCATGATTAGGAGATCCATTATAAAATTAGGTCCATATGTGATAACCTGGTGAAAAGATGAATCACCAATCAAAAGTATAGGGAGGTCATTATCATGCTTCTACATGTACGTGTGACTGTAAAAAATAGATGTGTTATTATAAATTAAAATAATTAATTTCTTATTATTCATGAAGGTAATACTCATATTTAGTTATACATCATTTTATTTAATATTGTGGAATTTAAATTATCATCTTTTTAGATTCATCCTATATATTTTATAATTATAAGGACTAAAAAATATGCGGGCATAATTGTATGTTGGAAAAGTCTATTGGGGTTTTTTATTTTGTAATTAATGTTATTGGGGAATTTAAGAAAATTAGATGGTATGCGGATTTAATAAATATAATCACTTATCTGTGTAACATAATTGTCTCATGTGATGTGTAGCTTGGTATGAAATATAAAGATACCGTGTGAAATAATTAATCAAAAAAATTATAACAAAAATTACCTCATTCAATTTTAAGTCATGTTCAACAACCGATGGATTTTGACCACCATTTCTTAATGAAATTAAATTCAAACACCTCTAGATCATCTACACATGATTTGAAGGAATTAACCATTATCGATCATCAAAATCTAATATAAATAATAGATATACAACAATGAAATTTACATCCAAATAACTATGGATACCCTAATCCCTTGATCTATGGAGGGGAACTCTAATCAGTTGCTTAGATTGGTGGCCCCTCTCTCTAGGAATCGAGATAGAGGAGGGAGATGTGGTCAATATCATTCAATGAATTGTACTGTAATGAGATCATCCTCCCACATATTTAGTGAGGTAAAAAATACATTAAAATGGCTCCCCAACCCTTATATTTTTTAACTAGTAAATAAGCTATAAATGAAATCTTATGACCAATTTTCTGAGTAAAAAATATCATTTATTCTCTTTTACCACATGATTAAAATATATTAAATGATAAAATAAATCCATTTTATTTTCAATTAATTCCCACAAATAATAAATGAAGATTGATTATTAAATTAATATTAATTTTCTAAATATTTTCCAACATATTAACTTTAATTAACATGAATCCATTTAATAAAAAAACCCTATAAAAATTATTATAAACTCAAATGATAATGGAATTATTTATTCATTGGAAATCATTTATTCTAAGACACTTCATGGTCCTAATGGTGGGGCTGACCATCCTTATAATCTTATTCATATGAATAATCCATAATTTTGAATATTCTAAGTTTGTGACCCTCTATTCATTTATCTCGATAGCATTGAATACTATTCGTAGACCAGGAGTGGATTTCAGAAACTCATTGGGGCCCCTAGTAGATAATGTAATGTCATTTATACGAAAACCTTTATTTTGAGCACAAACCGAGTAATATAATCTCTTTATCTCATGATATCTTGTAATTAAAGAAGAACACTTGATGTCATTATCCTTTCTTTCATTATTAACCATTGACCTTAGTCCATGTGAATACCTTCCTATACAATGTCCATGAATTTATTGATGTAGCTACCATCCTAATCAACTAAACCTGAGATACCACTTACTTTTAGAAGTGAAAGATTATCACTTTATTATTCAACAAATTCCATTCAACCTTCATTGCACCCAACATAAGGTAACTTGATACGATATCAATTCCAATGATTTATTCTTACATCAATGTGTCTAATCAAATAGTATACACTTATAATAATTTAAAATCAGTAAACAATTACATGTGTTCACATATTGGAACCATACATGACACCTGAAACATGTGGTTTTTTTATTGGTAGTATAGACCACATGATTTTATCTATGTGAGATCACCATGTGAGAAATTCATGAGAATAATTATCAATAATTATGATTACCCATCACATAATAGTCACACCTACTCTGTGTCATATCAGCATGATGTTTGTGGACAAAAAAATAGAATTTTAAGATTAATGATATAATATCTTTAGAATCTCTTTATGTCCTATAAAATTATATAACCTTTTAACATGAAATATCATATTTTTGAATGACCATGAAAATAGTGGCTTAAAATATATCAACAATATTAGTATATTTTTACATCATTCATTATTCACTATATAAATGATATTGTAAATAGATATTAATGTCCATTTTTGGTCTAGGGAACCAAATTTTACCACAATCCAACTTTTACTTAAGTTATATTGCTAACTAATCCTATTATATCTCACATTATAGGATAATTCTTCTACTGGGTTTTGGCTTTAGTCATGGGGCATGAAATATCTCCTCTGTGTGGTTACTATATTATCTATGAATTCACCTCTTTGAGAACATCTCCTCAATATATGATATCCATGAATATATTATTTTTCTCCACTATCAAAATGGGACATCTTCTCCAGTATAAATGGATTGAATATTCTATTATATAATATGATAAAACATTACTTACTTGGTGTGATTCCAAGAACTTGAACAAATAATTGAATGTTACAAAATTAAAATTTTGATACTTAAGAATACCTAACACAATCCTGATTTAGAGATTTGAATATAACTAAATCTATTTAGAATATATTTATCATTAACATATCCTTATTGTCATATTATATCATATTTATCCAAAGGATTCCATGCTTATGTATCTTTATAACTAGTATACCATCCTCTCCATGTACCAGAAACATATCACTTATACTCTCTCAAGTATAATTAGAGAGTTCTGACTTCTTCTTGTGTATTTCCTTGGTATTATACAGATATTTTCCTACCCTAATGTGTTTTATGAAAAAATATCACCTAGTACAAATCATTTCATGTTTGATTGATCAATTATAGAAGTTTATGGAATTCAAATCTCTATATTAATCTCCTAATATGTCTCATATGTGTCTTCTTAGAGAGATTTATATATTATGATGTTGGTAATAAATCTCTCTCCAATTGTTCAAAAATGTATTTTTCAATAACTTGTTAGTATATGTACATTGAATTGGTTTAAGAGACTCATTAGATCTACCTTAGTATATATTTACAACTAAAACAAAGGTTTCTATTTTAAGTCATTATTTAGAGAGTAAATATCATTATTGTCTCAACTATATATAATAATAATATTTTTTTTCCATATGTTATCAAACATATTTTCCTTTCAAAAAAGTGGCACTCCCAATATCCTATCACAAAGACATGGTGAAAAATTATTCCAAATGTATGTACTATGATATTTCTTCTTACATCCATTCAAAACTGTATGTCAATAACTTTCACCCCTTATTTTAATTTAATGGTGTTTTTAAACCTTTATGGTTTTATCGTATATAATAATTATAATAAATGGTGGTTTTGACATTCAATGACAAATATAATGATCATAGAATGTATCTATAACAAGTAAAGTTATTATTTATTTAGGCATAAGGATTTTCTATAACCAATATATCCTTATTGATAACATTCTTGTACCACCCATGTATAGTCTTTCTTGAATTACCAACATAGTATCACAATCTGGAACATTCAAATTATAAAGCACTTGTACTTTGATACATGGAATCCAATTTTGAAATATAATTGATCATGTCAATATTATCTTGTTTACATTCACTACATACTTATAATATTCATTATTCTTAATGATTTATGTATTATAAACCGTAGTTAATGTAATACAACCATTGTGGTATTATCTTTCCCATGCAATATGTGTCTCTAGAACATTCTTTTTACACATGATCTTGTGGAACCTCTTTATCTGAAAATTACTTGATCATTTTCATTAACTAAATCTATTCTAGAATTTATCCCATTACTTAAAAAATATGTGGACACCCTTTTGTAGAAATAGAGACTAACACCTGACTATAACTTTTCTATATTATGGATTTCAGTAATATACTTTGAAACCATTTGACAGTTACTTTATATTTACAATTTGTGTTTCATGATGTGTGTTTTTTTATATTCATGAGACACTCCTTGAATCTAAACACAAGTTCTTATTAAATAATTGATTTATATAATACTAAAACTCACATGTAATCCATTTTTAATAATATTTGTCATATTTTTATGGGATAACACCAATATTTTTGAATAATTTAATGATAAATAATGGATGTTTCTATAATGGAAAAGAGTCACAACATTGGTGGTCCTTTTACTTACATCATTAATTTGATGTGTATAATGAAATTTCCATTTAGGAATAACACCATGCTACATTTTATTGAATTTTTCTCAGGTAATACTCTTAATCAATCTACCTTAACAATATCAGAGATTTGATGTATATAAGAAAATGTTATTTTAGGAATAAATCCACTCTACATTTCATGATCGATGAATGACTATCCAGGACATTATTTGAAAAACATACCTGAAGTAACTCATATATTCTAACTATACATATTTCATAGTCGAAATATAATATTCCTTAAAACAATAAATTGAATATTATTCATTCTATATTTACCACTCGATTAAACTTAGAATAATTTACACTTTTAGCTCAACTATTTAATAAATATTTGTGTCCTAACTTTATTTATAAAAAATTGTATGACTAGATCTAAAAAACTAACTGTTTTAAAATTACTTAAAATCATTATCTCAAAAAATTATAAACCATAATTGGTATATCCTCAACATCTACTTAGTTTAACTTGATAATGAATTATTATTTTCACAACAATCTATTATTGAAACTTAAAATCTATATTCATTTATTATCACCAATAATTTAAGTATTATTGAACAATTAGTTTAATATGAGACACAACAAGATACATTCATTCCAAAACAAAGTGTAATATATCTCTATGTCCAATAGACATTTGATATTATTATTTTCACTATAATCAATAATATTTTAACATGAATCATTAATATTTGTAAATATAAGTTTTTTACTTCTCACTTATAACATAATAATTTCCCTTTATCATCATATTAGTGAAATAAAATTATGTCCTACAATAATAATTACATTGATACTAATTTAAAAAAATTATCTTATTGGAATATTGTATTTAAATTACATAAATTATGATAGAAACATCACATATAGTTATGAATATACACTATGTGGATTATTTTTCTTTATTAAACATCATATAATTTCATTTAATCTTTTATAATCTTATCTTGTGACATGAGAAGAAAATAACCTCATTTATGAGAATATACCTCAGTTTATTGATGAAAATTATGATGGTTAATTTGGCATCACAATTTATACGGTCTTTTTCTCATTTTCAATAAAAATTTTCACCATAAGAAAAAAATAAATATTTATTTGTTCTTACAAGAATGTAGAACATTACATAAAAGGTAATGATGTATTTTTATTAAAAACATTCAGCTAAAGAACCAAAATTTTAGGGGGATTTTTTTGTTGTTAAGAATATTATAAATAGAAATATTACAAGATAATAAATAATATTTCAATTTACATGTGTTTGGTGCAATCAAACCTCATTTATATCCCACATCACTATCTCCACATAAATTCTTGAAGATGAGATAAATTTTTATACGATCAATGTCCTGATGTTTTCTTAGAACACATAAATCATTAATGACATAATTAAGATATAAAATTAAAATATTTCATATATGATTCTCCTATAATTATTATTGACATCCTCACTTCTTGAGGTGGCCCAACAGGTGGTGGGGACACCATCACATATAATTTTCTTTCACAATGTATTAATTTACCAAAGCACCAATAGCACACTTAGAATTTTGTGTCGATTTTAATGTATTATTTATCCTAAACTAATCATATTTTATAAGTGAAATTTATTTACATTTTCAACTAAAATAAACATAAGTGGATTGAAACCTTTTATATGGATTATAGATTATACATGACTGATTAATTAAGTAATTAGATATTTCCCACTATTTTATCAAACCCAAGTATCCCCCACATCATGATTTAGAATACCCAATAAATTTGTTATTCTAGTGGTATTCATCCTGAAAACCCAAACTCATAGTCCATGATACGACAAAGACACAACATGGAGAGTTTCAAGGTATGCATTTTATTTTCCAAGTGCTTTGACTCATGGTTCATTGATCTTTTGAGTTAATCATTTAGTTCTGGATATCATAAAAAAAGTTATAATCAAAACGTTTCTTCAAAAGTGGAAAGAACCAAGCTATAAATACATATTTTTGTTAAAATTTAGTTACATTATCACATCACTCTTATATTAACTCCCAATTAGTATGAGGCACCATCAAATATAGATGATGAGAACTTCTTACACTAATTTATTTTTCAAACTAAAAAATGAGAATGTATTGAGACATAATATTTAATTTAGGGCTTCTATTATTTCTAAATTAATGAATTCATTTTCTATCTAATATGTATGAATTATGTTATCGCACTGAAAACATGACAATGTAGAAAATAGAAAAAATTCATCACATCCATTTTAATATATGCTTATTATTATTATTTTATATTATCATGATCACTCTAATACTCAAAAAATTGATTCATAAATTAAATAAACAGTGGGATTTAATTATATAATTTTAAATTTACAAATGCATTTATTCTCAAGGGATCAATAATGACCCTTGAGCTAATATACCAATGTCATGTCTGATTTATATCATAGCTCGCACCCTGGTCTAATGTATCATCATCTCATTTGAAATAACATATCATCTAAAATAACATCTCATCTTAGTGTGTTTTTCATCTTAAAATATCCCAAAATTTAAACATAATGACTTTAGAATGCATAAAATCCATATATAAAATATTGATGGACATGTAGTCCCTTATAAATATAATTCGGGTTAATATGATACCAAGAAAATTAAAATAAATTTAATTATTACATGAATCGCATGAATATTAATAAATAATTAAATAATTTAAAATATATATATACATTGGTCGGTTGATCATCAATATCTGTCAACACATAAAAATTATGTGATAAAAATTATATTTTTGAGAAATTTGTGTCAAAGAAATTAAATTTATTAAAATAAATCATTAAAATATAAAACTGAAATAAAATGTGTCACATTGTCCCTGATTTAAGTTTATTATAATCCAAAAAACTAATTTTTTTTATTTTTTTTGTTATTATAAGGCCCCGGGTGGTTTGATAACCCACTAATAGGTGTTTCTAGCCAATTCTCGACTTAGAATGGGCATAGATGGTTAGTAAGGGATTGAATTGGAATGTCACGGGTTGAACCATACCATCGTGATTAAGGGTTAGTGTATAAGAATCAATTTAATGCACCAAACATTAGAATAGGAGAGGGTTAAAGTTGGGTCGACTGGCACATTTTCTATCGGAAGGAGCACGAATTAGAGGAATACGGTAGATGGGTGATCGGCAGTGGGAGGCTGGGATAATGGGGATATGGGTAGCTAGAATCCATAGGAAGGATGATTGATGATGGGGGAAGTAGAATGCTACGAGATTCATGTGCCAAAGTAGCAGAAGAGGATGACGGTGGTGTCTAGATTGCAGTGTATTAGGAGGGAGACCGTTATGGGTCGTTAGTAAACTAGAGGCATAATAACGGTGGGAGTCCATTAAGGAATGAATAGTTTTTGGATCCTACTCCATTATTTTATTTTATATTATAATTTATCATCTAGGTTTTACAACCTCTATTATAGTTTAGGTTGTTTTTGTTAAGATAATAAAAACCCCTACACAATTGATATTATTTCATTTTTTATTACCATACCTAGACTAGATTCCCACAATTTAGTTATTACAAATTTTCTCTAGTGCCTAATTTTAGGCCTTTTGGAAATAGAAAAATATGATTCAATTTTTTAATTGATTCCACTACTTTATGGGAATGCTGTGCAGATGAAAAGTTATATTCAAACCACTAGAATTGGTAAGAAATACTTTTGTTTATTAGATATCAACACAAATGAACTCTTTATGGGAAAATATAACCTGTGTGTGTGTGTGTGCTCTTAAAATTTAAAACTGCAACAAAATCTATTTCAATATGAATTAATACATCAAAGGTTCATAACATAGTTATATATGATTTGATCAAAGCTTAGTTCAATGATATTGATTTGTAATAATTCCATCTACATGAATTTAGTTAAACTTTAGTATATAATTTTTTTAAACCATCAAAAAATTTCATTGATACCATATTCAGGTACCAAGGTGCACAATAGAATCATATAGACCAAGGATTTAATTTTTATTATCACCTATCACCTTAAATTAATCATCCTAGTGAAGGAAAAACTGGTATGAAAGTAGAGGATACCGCATAATATAATTAAACATGAATATAAAATTGAAATTGGATCTTTTGATTTGAAGATGATTTTGTCAACTGCTTATCACTAGTGACCATTTCACAATGGAAATGAAGACAGATCCCTCTAGATCATCCACACACACTTCAAATTTATGTGTGAGCATCGATCATTAAACCATTATTAATAGTTCTAAGAATCAAGAATACATTCCATGTCTTGAAAAGAAACAGAACCTCAAAACATTGATCCATGATAGAGAACATAGATCAGTTTCTATGATTGAGAAATTATACCTCTATAAAGTGAGACAGAGAGAGAGGAGAGATAGGATCTCAAAATTATGTAGTTAATATAACCCCAAAATATATAATCCCCCCACTTTACTTTCATGGTAAAAAATAGGATATATTTTTTCCCATCCATCAAATATGTTTGAAATACTAAATATATTATAAATGAAATAATTTCACAGATTTACTGGGTCATAAATATCATTTCTATTTTTCATCACTTACCTATAATATAATATGCATATTTTAGGATAATGGTGAGCCATTAATTTGTCTCTTAATTATGGAAAATATTAAATAAACCTTGAATAATAAAATAATATTTGTTCCTTTAAATATTTTCCCATGTAAGCACCTAATATATTTACTTTAATTTTAATAAATAAATTCGATTACAATTGCAATAAACTCAATTAGTATTCAATTTATTTATTTATTGCGGATTGTTTACAATCATACATCACCAAGACCACATGGTGGGTCCCACCATGTCCAATTGCCATATTCATAAGATTAATCAAAAATTTTCTTTCTCTTATGTGTGCGACCTTATAAGATCTTATATTAATAGTATTTTATATTATTTTAGGACCAAGAGAAGCGAATATCAATCCATCAAGTCCTTTAAAGAGATAATGAAAATTCATAGTCATGTAAATCATTCTATGAACACTTTTTATGTAATATACTATATTTTTCTCAAAAAATATCATAAATTAGGATGCATACTTGATGTCATAATCCTTTATTACATTATTATTCATTAAAATTATTATGTAAATTTAACTTCTTCCACCATGGAATTGGATTTTGTTAAGGTACTTCCATCCTGATCAATTAGGCCAGATATTTTAGTTCTTTTCATAATTGAAAATGTTTTCCTCATTATTTAATCAATGTCATACCACTAATGACCAAACAAAAACATGATCCCTCACTATGACATCAATACCATAGTTTTCATCATTCATGAAATTATATAATCAAATAGAATAAATTGATAATAATCTCAATATAGAGGACCATTACATATGCATGAAAATAGGAACTACCAATGTCACGAAAAACATGTGGTGTTATTATTAGTGGTTTAGTTCTCATCATATAATCTAATCAAGATCACTAAGTAATAACATCATGAGAACTTTTTTCATTACTTATGAGCCCCCATCATCTAATAGTCTGACATCTTTGGTGTCCTATGAGGATGATGTTTCTAAATCATAAGACATATGTTTATGATTAATGTCATTGTATCTCTAGGTTCTATTTATAACATAGAAACAAGTACAAACTTTTTTATAAAAAACAAGATATGGACATCACCATGTAAATAGTAGACATAGAAATATCAATACTATTATGTTAATTATACATCCTACATAAACCACTATATATGTGATTTAGTCATTTAAATGTTCAATTCATGTTTGTTCTGGGTCATAAAAGTTTATATTAATATTACTCACCCATTCCATATTTACATTTGTGGGTATGAAGTTGTTTTTTCCATGATACAAGAAATATGAATGTGTTTTATTTCTCTAGTGCCACTTCTGGATGTCACATTCATAGTTGGTGAAGATAGAACTTTGTAGTGGTTCATGTATTGGTATGGGGTGGTGCCAAATTAGTTCCATATTCATTTACTACTTTGGAGTCATAGTATTGTTACTTTTTATGGTCGAATATTACTCATAAATAGGTCTATATTAAAATTTTTGGGTTTTTTTACATGAATCATTTATAAATATATTTTTGATTTTTTGTATTTCCTATTTATCATGTGAAGGATTTGTGTGTATCAATAGGGTATATTTTTTCACCCTTATATCTTTTTTTAATCCCTAACTATTTAATATAGCATTTTGTATTTGGGGAATGTCACCTAAGGTTAGTGGAACCACCGACCTAACACAAGAAAATAGGTTGGGTCCAGTTTTTAAAAACCATAGGTAACATTACATAGACACCAACAGTAGGAAATAAACTCTATGGGTATGAACATTATGATATAACAGGGGAATGATTTACACTATTTCTGCACACACACAACCTACAAAGGATAAATATAAAGTAAGTAAAATTTGGATAATGCATAAAAATTGTTAATTAAATAAAATCCAGTGTAACTCACATATGAATAGAAATAATGAATATACTACAGTACTGAAGAATTTCCACCTCTGAGGATTTCTAATTGTCCTCACTCAGCCTCATACTTCATATGATCATGTGAAAAATCCCATAAAAATAATTCTTAACTATAAAACTAGGTGAATTGGGATACCTCTAGAAACACTTTAGTTTTTTAGTTTTCACCTCATCATGGAAGAAAGAACAACCATAAGTAATTTGGCTAAATGGTATAAAGAAATTAGAAGGCTATGGAAACCATGAAATGGTGTCCCTCTGGAGTTCAAGGTATCGTCCTTATGAACTCAACTCTTATGAATTTCTTTTTTGATATTGGTGAATAAAATTATTTTCTTCCGTCTTGGATGGATAAAATAATCTAATTACAAATGGAAATTATCTCTCACACCGTGTGTATCAAGACACCCCCTAGACATCGAGAGTGAAGAGGCCTAAAGGAATAATAATGTTCCTCTACCAATGATGTAGTTCTATTTCTATGGGATTTTATAGTCCTATAAGTGGATAATAGTAATTTTATATTTGGAATGGTATTAATGGAAAAATTTAAATCTCATATTCATTTCCATGATAGTAAAATGAAATTCACATTCCCATATTGAACTCTTCACATATTCAAAGGGGGTTTGGATATAAATAAATATAGGATGGGAATTTATAATTTTTTGAAAAACATAACATTTTATTTATTAATAAGACAAAAGGTTCTATAGAATTAATTTGAAATAATACTCTACATTTTAGAGTGGATCAATATCCAGATGCCAATATGAACAATTTCTCTATGTTACCACCTCTGTGAGAAATCAAATTTTCTATTGATCTAATACTAGGAAAAAGACATATTTTGATCCCATTATATATAATAACTACAATATTTTTTTAAGAATTTATATACCACATAGAATAATTTTTGAGTAAAGGATTCATCAGAACTAGTACATCAACTTGAGATAAACTAGTTTTATTAATAAAGAATGTGATTAGTTCCCTATGATTATATATTGATGATCATAAACAGAATTTCATTATGAATAAAAATTGGCACCATTTTCCCCAAATTGATGTTTTATTTAATCAGCTAAACAGAACTAAGTGGTAATACAATATTGATCTATGATTAAAGTATCATTATATTGTTGTCAAGAAAATAGGTTATTTCAATGACAACATTATAATGTTGATATGGCCAATATTAATATGTCCTCATGCCATTTGGTGGGATAAAATCACCTAAAATATACATTTACATGATGAATGGAATCAAAATAGGTACCGAAATTCTCATATTTCGGTATTTTAAAAATATTTTTGTTTATTCTCTATGTGGGAATGACTACGATGAGCAATTGGAAATTATCCTATAAAGATTTCATGATCACTCATTATATGTCATAATTTATATGTTCAACTTCTAGATATAGAAGATTATTTCCATGGGAATTCAAGGTAAGATTGAAATTTTCATCTATTGGAATCCATTAAATATTTTAAATGAGATACAAATATTTCTTGTGTTTTTAGGCTATCATTATCACTTTTATTAGGATTTATCAAGGCTTTCTTCTCTTATGAATGCTATGATGAGAAAAGATGTTCCATTTACATGGATTGATGACTCTCAAAAATGATTTTAAGATATTAAAGCATGTCTCACCTCAATACCCATCCTAATATTTCCAAAACATTGTTAGGATTATGTGGTATATTATAAATCGTCTAGATATAGTATGGGTTGTGTTCTCATATAGTGACATCATCTTTTGTAAAATTGAATATGGATTTTGAGAACACATGAATATATTTAACTAACACATGAACTTGAATTAGATATAGTTTTCTATTACTTAATGAATTGTAATCACTATTGCTTCAGAGAAATATTCTTTGTTTTCAATAATTATAAGAGTTTGAAATATATGTTCTCTCAGCGAGACCTAAATTTGAGGTAATGATGATTGATAGAGTATCTCTAGATGTATGACTTTGAATTGGTGTACACACATGGTAAATGAAATTACATGGAAGATTATTTTATTTTTAAGTAATATAATGATGTTTTCAAGGAACCACATAAGAAATAGATATTGATGAATATCATTTTTGAAATGCATATGGATTGTGTCAACTTAATAACAAGGTATTTTATTCCCAATATTATTCTTAATGTGGGCCTTTCTAATGATTTATAGATATCCGATCCGTATTACACCACCGTTAGGTCAAACCTAAATGGAGTGAATACTTATAATGATGGGATAGAGTATGTGAACTCTTTGTTAAAAAATTTAAACAACTCATGGTCCTCTATCTTTTAATGAAAAAACTCTTTTTTTCATATCACCATTTTAAATCAGATATTGATATATGTATTGAATATATGTACCATCTAATGAAATATTTTTTTTATGGTTATATATTAAATAAAATACTTTAGTTTATATAATGAAATATTAAAATTATCAATAGAAAAATTATAAGCATCAATAACATACTGGTATTCTATAATCTATTCCTATAACCTTATAGATGTGGGAGTAGATTTTCATGTATGTTGTCACCATTCTATCAAGGATTCTTCAGAAGCATGATGTTATTTGGGTGACTGTTGATTGAATCACCATGTCAATCACTTCATCACAATCAAATATTCCCTCATGATAGAGGATTTGGAAAAGTCATATATTTGAGATGTAGTCAAGATGCATGGATTTTCAATTTATGTCACATCTAACTGAGATCCTTAATTCTCTTATTGATTCTTATAATCATTGGAATAGGCTCTCAGAACTCAACTTTACATGATCATGGAATATCATACTCGAATTTATGGAAAATAATAACACAATATATAGATGGTGAAATATATTCTTAGGATATATGCCATGAAATTTAGTGTCTTATGTGATGATCACATACCATTGATGGATTTATCCAATAATAAAAACAACTTAGAGATGATACACAAGGCCACTTTTGTGCATTATATCATCTTCATTTTCCTTCTCTACTATTTATGGTGTAAATTGGAAAAGCCTCATTAATTTGTTCTAGTCTAGTCTTTGAGACCATCGAGAAGAACTAGATGATCCAAAACAACGTAAAATTTTTTCAAATATATTTGAAATATGATGTAGATCATCATTAATGACCATTATATTTCAATGTGAGTGAATCTGTACTATTGAATGTTTCATTGAGGCAATATCATTAACTCATTGGAAAATAAAGAAAATTAACACCACGTTATATTTTTTCATTTTATATTGTTTAACAGGATTGAAATAGTGTGTATAGGTTCCTATTTATATAAAAAATTATTGTCGTTCACAATGTCTTCCGCATCTCTCAACTGAAGAATTATTACAAGGATCCCATCCATGGTATCAATTGGGACCATGTTACTCTTAAACTAGATGTGTTGTTTATCCATAAACCAAGTCAAAAGGTTGATAGATAAGAGAAGAACCTATAAGAAAAATTATACCTTCAATATGGATTATAAACATGGTAATATTCAAGAGGAAATAAAATAATGGGAGATGATTAAGTCGGAGTAGTGGCCAAACCTATTCCAGGTTTAGGATGATGGAAATCCCAATGTATGGGAATATGAAACTCCCTCAGTTTTAGATATTTTCTTTTTTTAATGTCATATATAATGTTAGGGAATGTGTATGTTAGTACTAAGGATTTTTTTGGAATATTTTGGAAGGTATTGTTAAGGTGAAAAGTTTGTGAAAGGATAGTATAAATCATGATAGTGTATTCAGAAAATCATGTGAGGATATTGTGGTACACTAGTATAGAACATGGTTAAAGAATGTTTTTGGAAAACCACGTGTCTTACCATGAATCTTGAAATCTTTGGGTCAAATCTGATTCCAATATTTAGTATATTCCTTATCAACCCCTTCTTCTTACCATGTGATGTGTAATATATTTTTACAAAATTGTTTCTAATCCTAAAACATGACTAAAATGACTCATTCTCCCTTCTCTAAAATAGGATTGTGGTTTCAAGGGTTCTATTATTTTTTTTATCATAAACATTTGGACTCTGATTCCAAATATTCAGCGACTATTTGATCATGGAGATTAAAGGTTAGGACCTCCTTCTTCATTTATATCATGGATATTCAACTTTTTATTGTATAGAAACCTATATTAGTGTTTTTATACTATATATATATATGGGATTCTATTATTTTTGATAAGTATTATTTGGCGTTTGATAGAGAAATTTTAGTAAAGGGTAAGATTTGTGGGATCACCTAATAACTGTATTTATAAAAAATATGATATTTTTGGGTTTTCCCTCTTTCCACATTTATTGGATTATGAAGACATTCTGGTTTATTTAAATAATTATCCTTTACATTTAAATTATTTATACCCTACTTAAAATATACTATATTTTCTCTAACTATAAGGCTCTTGAAATGAAGGTTATGGGTTTCTCCCATAACATTTTTGAAATGTTGATAAAATGGTACTTTAAAAGAAAAAAGGGATTTTAATTATGTTCCAGATATATATGGGTTGACTGTTTTCCTGTGAAATATAGTTGTATCATGGTCAATAGTACCACCATAAAAGTGTTAAACATGAGATAGATCACGGTCAGAAGTACCACTGTTAAATGGGGTCATCGGGTAATGGATTGGTGATATGGTTACTCATCAATTAAGAATATAGGGATGTACTACATATACATGTACATGTTTGGGTTGTGTGAAAAAATTTAAAGATTATACCCAGTTGAGAAATAATAATTTCATCTTCCACTTAAAAGGAAATCACATCTTTGGTTATACTTCTTGGATAGTTTATCCATATATTTCATTTAATATTATGGAATCTTCTTTATCTACTTATGATATTACTCATTCAAATTCAATAATCATGTGAGATTACCTGTTTGGGGTCTTAGTGGTATGTGGAAAAGTTTCATGGGGTTTTACCAATGGATATGATTAATCACCCCTAAATATCTACATCAGTTCATATAAATATGTATTTCCCTATGATACATGGAGGGGTAGGGTTTTTTATTTATCTATTAGATCTTCATGATTTAACTGTCATTGAGAGTGTATATGTAGTTGGGGACTTATTTTCAACATGCTATGGAGAGTTAACAACTAGGCACCATAGTCATTTACTACTTGGTGTCTTTGTATATATTTTTTCGATTTAGTGTTACACTGATGTTAACCATTAATACATTATTTATATTTTTACATTATATTTATTACATCATTTTCATACCTTTCGAGGTTTTTATTTATATATTTTTACGTGATGGTTGTGTGTGTATGTAAATAAACTATTTCTCTCATATATATTTTTTTATAAATTTTAATTTATTGATAGCCATTGGTGTCTTGTGAATTCACCCATGATTAATAGAACCTCTGACCTAGCATAATGTAATGGTTTGGTTGGGGATGTAATAATCTTCATTTAACAAAAGTGTCTTTAGAAAAGGGGAATCTCACTATTTTCCCTAGTGGTACACAGTGTGTCACTATGCATCTTCACTTGGTTATGTTTTTTCATTCCACAAGGCATGTCTTAGTTGAACTATACATAGTGTAGAGAGGTCATATGGTTTTTCATGCATATTGTTGTACTCAATATGCACTCTGTTTACCAGATTCATGTCCCTCGAATTGTACAAGGGATGTGTTCCAGTATACATATTATGTGGGGCCACAAAGGCCTACGGGTGTATACTCCTAATACTAGTTTATTTGGTTGGGTTGGGTCAAATGGAATATGACATGGCCATAGGGTCATGTGATACTTAAATCACCCTATAAACCATAGTTTATGCATCAGTGAAACACATGGTTTGTGCTCTTCTGAACTTCACATCATCTAGCAGTGATATTTCTAGAAAGTTATACATGTGACACATCTTCCAGTTTTCAATCCCCGCCACCGTTATTACCACAAAATCTATCCAAAACTCTTGAATATGAGTTTAAAATCATAATTGGATGAATGGAAGTTATATTTCATTGATTTTGTACTGAAAAATTGTTTATCATTACCTCTGGAACCGTTTACTAACCAATCCTTGTGAATGTATATGAATACCATAATATTAATCATACTTCCATCATCATTAATGTATCTCTATTGTGCTGTAATCTAATATAAAAAATCAACTACCAAAATACATAGAATTTGTGATCAATCATGAAACAAAACATGTTTATATGGATGTTGAAACCTCCAACCAATAGAATATTTGATATGAACACTCATATAAATGGGATAAAACCCATATAACACTAATCTGATAATAAAACATTGGCAATGTTTCTTTGGTAATAATTCATCTACAGAAATTAAAGAGGCGAGATAAAAATGTTCATTCAATGTACAACATTTATTAAATATATAAAACCAAATAAAATCCTGAATAAATGGGCTAGTCAATCATCAAAGCATGATTTGTTTCTTTAGGAATAATATTAAATTGAATCAATATAATAATTTATGACAATAATCATAAAATACTCTTATGTCAATTGAGATCAATAATTGATAAACAACACATTATCTAATGTTGTCATGAATGAATCCACTACTTTCATCATCAATCTGTGATCCCAAAATTTTCTACCAATGTTATATCCACATGAGATCCCCATAAGTGGCTATATATAATTCAATTCTATAGGGTTACATGGATCAACATAGTGAATTTCTATAAATAGTAATAAATAGGATAACTTGTTGGTTTAGAAAATTATGGAAAATAAATTAATATTTTACTTTATTTATTCTAATATTCTATTGATTGTGAATAACTTTGAAATCAAATGAAAATGAATGTTTTCTTGTGCCTATGGCAACCCAATATTCTGGACTCTATATTGATGTTATTTTTTTCATTAGAGGCCCTGATCATTATATATTTCTTACACATGGGTGGGTAGAATAATTAATTATGTTAATTAATAGATAACATGTTGAGGTTCAACCAACTCATCATAATTATGCCTATACGAGAGCATAATTAAACAGAATTAATAAAAAAATTAAAAGGGACTAAACCCTAAAACCATTACTTTTTTACTCTGATAACCTTCAGATAATTCACTCATAAAATAAAAAATCACTCAAAAAGGTGAGGGTAGTAATCCAGGGTTTACTTCTCTCACTCTCACAATCTTTCTTAAAGATTATCATGCTACCAATGGACACACAATTGAGGAATCAATCATCCTTAGAGAATCCACTTCTATCGATCCTAGATCACCATAGAATTCTTGAAAATATGTCACCTATCTAATATATCTAGATCACAGTAGTTATGAGCATTCATTATATCATTCATGTATCTCCTCATCTATGAAATGTGGAATATTTTGAGGACTTCATCGAGTTTTGGTGGTAAATTCAGGAAATATGAAACATTTCTAACCATAGTAAAACTATGGAACCATTCGATGCACATTATAGTTATCTTGTATCTTAAACCAAATCATTATAATCCCCACTATGTTTAGTCCATAAGGAACACAAGATTATCCTCATCAATATTAGAGGACCTCTCTCAGATGGATGCATAAGACTTAGGAGAAATCAATGATGTATTTATACATTCAAAAATGATATAAACCTTATTCATCTCCATCACAAACTCTAGTCCATGGAGAAATGTCTCTCCCAACATAGAAAAGTAAATAGGTAACCTACAGGTTCTTTCATAATGGGACAAAAATGGTTAAATACCAATCATGGAGGGATAGATGATGTAATATGAAAACTCTTAATTTTATATAATATACTCCAATTTCTTGTCAAAATCCAAAACAAAATCCATCACCATATCCTCCATAACCCATATTTTATGCTCCTTCTAACCATCAGTCTATTGGTGAAAATTCATGCCCAATTGAACCTATGTCTTGAAAGCCTTCTGCATACCAATCAAAAACCATGATGTAAATTCAGTTCCATGGTTAAAGACAATAATTAAGGGTACATCATGATTTCAATTGATCTTGTATATGTTATACTGTCCCGTGATCTTCAATGAACACTACTCATTGATAGATAAAAAGTGAATCGACTTGGTGAGTTTGTCACTAATAAACC
Source organism: Viscum album (assembly GCA_963277665.1). Lineage (NCBI taxonomy): Eukaryota > Viridiplantae > Streptophyta > Magnoliopsida > Santalales > Viscaceae > Viscum > Viscum album. The sequence continues at coordinate 747,140,039 of OY728132.1, read as the reverse complement.
CAATAGAATCATGAACTATGACTTACCAAATAAATCCTATAATGAAATCTTGGGATATTTTATCTCATTTACAATCTATAATATAGAGGGTTTACATAAATCCTTCCAAAATCTAATTATCATCCATTACACATTGATAGGTAAGGTAGTGGGAGAAAGAGTTTGCAATAGTCATCTTTATCAATGGACACTAATACTTTAAAGATGATCTAGGAAATCATTATGACGCTATGGTGTACCGTTAATGGATATGTATGGAAGTCTTTTAGAGCCTCTTTCCATTGTTTGATTTGTACCAAATTCCACTCAATGAATATATTGACATGATCCCACCATTCATAGAATTATTTAGAAGCAAGTAATAGGGATATCAGATCCTAAAAGACTAAATAGATACCATCTCCAATATCAGATTCCCTCATGTCATGAAGGAGAGGAGGTTCCAAAACCGTCGATCAAAGGTACACTTCTACATCCTTATCTACTAATTATATCTACAGTGAGGATAAATGATCTGACACGTCACTTTGAAACTGATAATGAGATTTCCTACTGAGAGTGAATGCCACCACATTTCACTTCTTAAGAGTAAAGAATATCATAAATTCATAGTTTTTTCAGGAAATCTATCTATAACCTATACCACATATTAATATCTATCTCTATAAATATATGCAATGGAGTCTTGTGGTTGAAATAATCAATGATGTTCTCACCAAGAAGGAAATGTATTCATGTATTCTGTGTGAGAACCATAGTTTTTAGATCCAATTCATGGGTTTTATAGTTCTGCTTAATGAGTCTCATCTTCTTAGACCCGTAAAATATAATTTCCTACCTCTGCATCAATCCACACCCATTCCAACATCCAAAGGAATATAGAACATAACATACTGAACCCCCACTTTTGGAAGTTTCATAATATGTGTGATCATAAACCCCTATGGTAATACCATGATGGATTATTTTAACTTCTCCAACAAGATAAATAGATTAAACTTTATTGTTTTGGTAGTCAATGGGGTTCATATCCTAGATATTTTTGGAATGAATCTATTATAATTACCATACAATCCAAGAAAACTCCTTACCTAAAACATTCTCTTATATGGAACCTAATAATGAACTACCTCAATCATCATTGCTTCCATAAATAATCCGTACAATGATATTACATGTTCCATAAAATGGACCCCTCTAATCTTGGAGTAAACATTCAATAGGTTCCCATATATCTGATGATCTCAAAACACATCTTATACCACCATAAAATTATCTACATGAATACTCTCTCATATTGAGTAAATTATAATTTCATTGAAAAAGATACCATGAACATGTATATGGATGAAAAATCACATTCATTTCTCCCATAAATTGAATTTGTTCATTCGTCATGATAAATGGAAGTCCTCAGGTACTAAAAATTATTATTGCGATAACAAAATATTTTCTTTGGTGTTTCCACCTAATTTACTCAATACTGATGATATATTGACCTGAGGAAACTGTTTTAGAACCACTTTGTCCCGATAAAGTAATCAAAATGGTCTTCAGTTCATAGTAGTAGATATTTATTTTTAATTTTCATGTATGTTGTTTAATGTTAATCCACATATAACCCCATACTCCCAACCACCTTTTGGATGAATTGTTTAATATCATACCATTGGGACACACTAGGTGTGATAAAGTCCTTCTTTTGAAGGTCCTCCAACTACTTCCTTATATATCAAATATCATTAAAAGATATGTGATATTTTACTAAATATATATCGTTTATCCCTAGGGATATGTAAAAATAGTGGTCAATCTCTTCCTAATTATGTAAAACAGGTACATGATCAAGAAATACATATTGGTAATCCACTACTACAGTAGGAAACTAAATATCCACTCACTCTACTACACCATGAGACAGTAAATACAAATGGTTAGATATCATTTTTAATTTCATATATATGATCCTAGCCTACCATGCCCTAAATTTCAATTATCCAGTGAAGGAAAATATCAACACATTTTCCCATTTAATCCAAAATTTATAATTCAACAAAATAAAATAGTTCATATACAAAAAAATTCCATACCATGAATGGAATCTTAATACCTCATTGAATATATGAAATAGTCCCATGAGAAATTTTTTCCACTAATAGTTATGTCACACTACCAATATAAGAGAGTAATCAATGATTCCTATCATGTAAGAATCTCCAACTGTATAGGTAGAACTAGAGGCTCTACCTGATATTCTTGTTCTTATACAATTTATAAATGAAATAAAGAATGGCTCAGGCCTGTCTCTATTAGAAAAAATTAGATGGTAGAGAATACATAGATTTTACCATAGATCAAGAAAGGAGAATTAGGTCATAAACCTATATAGATTCTAATTACCCTATATCCCTAACCAGTAGCTCCCTAAGATAAATGAGGACCACCTAGAGGTTGTAGTCATGGTGTCAGATCATAACATCAACCACCTCCTACATCTCTTTGGGATCCTCTTCCATGAAAACCTCTCAATAGATCCACCATATTGGGATTTTGGATTTATCGCAGAATCTAGTCTTCCTATCTCTTTTCACATGATGGTTCATAGAATTGGTTATGGTGTGACCTCACCCATCAAAGGAATAAAATCACTCTCCATGAACTGACTAGAATACCTTTATGAACATTGGGTTATGGATCCTCTAGTTTGATATTGGAAATTTTTTTGTATCAAGTGTCACAAATGTGAAACACTATTTCATACACAAATTGATAATGACTACTCCAACATGATAGTTTTCAAAAACAACTAGCTGCAATGGATTTACCAAAAATCTATCTATCAACAAATCATGCTCGTGTACAATGAAATAAATTTGTATGAAAAGGGTCACAAATCTTGCTCAAGTATCTCTGCATAGACTATGATTAAATTTCACTTCTTTGATTTTTTCATCACAAAAAATGTTATTATAGTATCATGTGAGGTTTATAAACCTTTATGAATACATATAAAATTACATTCTTCCCTACTGAAGAGAGAGAATATTTTACATCAGTGTCACAATGGTGTACTCCACCTAGAATTGATGATCAAACCCAATCATGGGGAGGGTCACATCATAATTAATAAACATCATAAAAAACAACCATCTCCTTTACAAACCACGAATAAGACACACCATAGGCACCAAAAATATATATTTAGGGGTTTAAATGAGATAGAATATGCATATCATGGACTCTTTCCAAACCTCTACTACACACATATTTATATCCCCTTAGAACCACAATGGTCTCTACCTATGAATCTTATAAATCATGATCAACCTCTGTGCATTATCATTATGAGTTTACAGAAAGCTATTATTTTTAAAACGAGGCAACATGTTGGCCTCCTCTGCTAGAGCTGTGTCTACTCACATCTCAATGGGTGGATGTTCCACTTGTTGCCCACATAGAGAGAATACCTCTAGAATAGGCACATGAACCATGTCTTCATTTATAAGATGATCCTTATCATAATCCAATTATAGGATCCTCGTTGAATATCTTCATGAAGGAAGCCTAATAGATAAAATATGTTGCATGGTTAATAAGATATATAGAGGGATAAATCAATGGCATGGAAAACATAACATATTACCTCATAATTCATAAACCATTGTTTTCTTGTTAGCTAGAATATTTATATACTAATTCTACGGGATTGTTATCAGAATCCTTGGGAATAGACATATATGCCACCACACCATCACATGGGTCCATCAACCAATATCTCAACAAGAAACATTTAAACATTATTTCCCTAAGGCCATAACCATTCCTAACAATACTAATAAATCCCATTCTCATCCCTCATAAAAATACCCTTTGATAACACTATATCACATCATAACCTAAATAGGACATGCCTGGTCTAGATGAATCATATAAGTGACAGAAAAAAGACACCTGTATTTTGATAGGGGTGAGCAACTGGCACTATGTAAGAATAATAAACTTCTCAGAGTACATTTCATAATTCACATTGACACACACACACACACACATATATACACATCTCCATACATACTTTCAAAATGAGGAATGTAAATGATTGGAACAGTAATTTAATTCACAACCATTATAATACCAAAAAAACTAATCCATTACATAATCAACATAAAGGGTAGAAATGGAGGCCCAATAACTAATAATTAGGTCCAAACAAACAAGGTGATGAAGAAATAGTCATAGCACACAAAACTCGGTTGAGCACAAGTTCTAATACCATAGCCTCTAAGCACCACCAATAACCTCCTGCACGAGCTCCTCCTATATCTCTATCATGGAACCTATAATCTACCTAAGACCCAATAGATAGGGAATAACCTTTACAATTTTGAATATATAATTACCATGTAGGGTACCCTAAAATCAACAAGAAGTAAAGCATAAAAAAATAATGTCTGTTATAACCTGTAACCAATATTGTAAGCAGGAGGAGAACATCCATATATTATCATAGAAGAAATAATTTCCAAGTGTTCAACCAGAAGTCCATATATATACCAAAAATTTAGAATCTAATGCTTTAAATCTATAAGTATCAATAAATTACACATTTATTTTCCTTAGATAATTTTGGATGATCCCTGTCCCATTAAAACTCTATTGATAGAAGAAATACCAACATCACAAATAGAGGATCAAATTCGCATATATATGGGTGAAATTACCAACCTTATCTGATTCCACTAGTAAATGATATTGACACCATGCTCTTGTGGGCTAAATGCTTCTCCCAAATAGGATCTCATTATAAGAAGGTGAGATACCAACACCACCAAGTAATAAGGAGGGGAAATATGAATGTGACTATAGTATCCCGTGTAAAGATGAAGTAAATGGAATGACCTAGTGGTAAAAAACAAGTAACCAGACATCATCAATTTATTCACAATCATTCATCCCATATAGTGCATCACATAATCACTTCATCTAGTTTAGAAGGGTTATAGTGTGTGTCATTTCTACCAATGTACTCAACATGTACTCAATACGCATGATCCATTTCCCTATAATTGTATATAGGGTATAATCTTGTACACATGAAATGTAGGCCATGAAAGATACCTTGGAATGAATTTCAAACACTCGCTAACCTGGATTGGTAGGGTTCACATAAAATTTGACACAGTTAAATATTCATTTGATATTTAAGTCCCTTTGAGAATAATATTCATTACTTTAGTGAGAAACACAATGTTTGTTCTTTCAAACTACACATTGCGTAGTTTTCAAATTTCAAAAAATTCATGTACACGATGAGAAATTCAATTTTAAATACCCATAAAAAATTATCTCTATGAAATGAACCTAAATCACCAAAAATATGTTAATCATATTCATCCATCATCTAGACTTTTAATTCCAACTTTTTATCACTAGAAAAATCGATAATCGTTTCCTCTTGAGCACACTACACAACAAACCTCATGAAAAAAAAATATTTTATAAAACTCTACAACATAATTTAATCGTCATAAATTTATTTACATCATGATATAATCCACTATGAAAAACCCACAACCTCAATCCATGGATCCCATGATATATTACATAATGAAATGGTTACAGGGGGCTTTATGAACCACAAAACTATCTAATATGGATGATGAAAGAATATAGATAGGAACGAGAAATGCAAAAAAACTCAATGTGAGAAATGATAGTTGGTCATGTTTAGTTAGAAATAGTTCATTTAGGAAATCAAATTATTCATATCATAATCATCATTCCATGAACTTCATTTAACAAAATATAAAACCAAATGAAAAACAACAACAGTCGAGTCAATCATTAGTATTGAATTTGTTTTTTCTGGACTGATTTTTAATTGCATCAATATCATCAATATGGATATAAATCATAAAACAATGTCATATCACCAAATATATCAATCATTTATAAATATCAAACTTTAAAGTGATATCATTGAATAATCTACTGTTTTCATCATCATTTTATAATTTCTTGTTCATTTATCAATGAATTTAATACCAGATATTCCTCTCATAGGTTCTACCACTATAAATTATCTTAGGTTATGAAACACACATAGTGAATTTCTAAAGAGGGGATTCAATATTCATATTTATTTTTTAATAAATATAAAACAATTAAAATAGTATATTAATTTATTCATTTTAATTCTCTCACAAATGTCCATCAGTCTAAAACATAATGATATTGAAATGTATGTGGTAACTAAGTTAAATACCACATTCTTAAATAATTTGTGGTATCTATTTTCCCATATAATTCCCTGATCATAATATATGTCATAACACATATGTGAGTATATTTTTTTGGAATAAAATAAAATAATCCACACTATTTTTTGAATGAGCCTCCATAATCATGCTATTACCAGAAAAAAAAATGAAAGGAATTTTGAAAATTTTATATAGGGAAAAAACCCTACAACTATTTTTTTAAAATTGATTAACAAATTTCTTATAGGGTATTATTTTAAGATTTCAAATTGGTATCGAAAATCATGGTATGTTTTAATGAAAATTGTGTTCTTGTATTAGTATAGACATGTATAATAATAGTTTATATGTAAATAAATACATAAAATTATTTCATTTCACAGAATTGGTTTTCTAAATGGTTTAAATTAATTAATTATTTTCAATTTTATTTTTTTTTAAAAAAATAAAAAAATTTAGTTGAAATTAATTTGATGGACTCTTTTAATAAAATTAACTAGATAAAGAATTTTCATGGGAAAAAATAGAGGCACATACACATTTATTTCAAATATAAATACATTGATGATATGTGATTTTAGAATTATTTTTTTATGTTTTGATAAAAATATTGGAAGTAATATGTTGATGTGGTTGATTACTTGATGGGTATTTTTCTCATTTAAAATGTTACATAGAGAAGGTAATTGTTTTTAAATAGTATAATTAGATACCAGAATGATATACCCAATATTTTAAATTTCTTGGTTTAGGTCATCCATGAGATTATAGGCGAGGATAAACCAGAATTCCCAAGATAGGTGGATTATATTTTAGGGTTCTAGAGGTAGAATCCCCTTGTATTTTTATGTGATATTGGTGTTTAAGAAACTAAATACTGATTGGGGAGGATTAAATGATTCGTCAAATTCCTTATTAACCTTATTTCATCAATGATATACATTTTTATATGGTTAAATAAACAACATGCTAGTGGTGGGAGACAAAAAATACGGGAAAAGATGTATGAATATCATCAATGGTTTTCATTTCTAAAGTTGCACAGTCAATATTCTACCAGTATATGTTAATATAAATAAATTAATATTATTGTTGTGTTTATAGAAAATTGATATTAAAATTATTTAATATGTATCATTCTTTGTATATATTTTTCAATTTTCATAGAATTTGAGAAAAAATAACAATATAAAGGCTTATAGATTTGGGTTTTGGATTTGATTAGAGAAAGTTTTTATGCATATTATAATGTATTAAAAATTAAAAAAAAATGGACATTGATGTTATTACATAGTAATTACTTGAAATTTTTGTTTTATAATTGATAAATTGATGAGAAGTTTTGTTTATGGTGGACGATAAAATAATGGAGGTAATGGGAAATAAACAGAGAAGGTTGCGGGTGAAAAAATGGAATCAATTACTCGATTGAAGGGTATAATTTATTTATTGGTATCTAGTTTTGCTTTTTAAACATACAATTTACCCACTAAGATCTCAGTGTCCTTGAAAATGTTAGCTAGTAGACTCTTTGGTAGTGTTTCATATGAGAACTTTTTTTTATTTTCCATCAAAAATAAAAAAAATTCTAACCTTTGTTTTAGTATTTTGTAATCATTATTCCTCTATATTGTCACGTCCAAGACACTCCTCTATTTCCCCTCTTCTATGATAAGTTCCCTTTAATATAATCAATCAGGATATTATAAAGTGTATTATAATTTTTATTGGGATAATATAATGTTGGAGTTATCTCTATTATCTATTATTCTCTTATTTTATCTTGAAATTTAATTCAATCCCAATTTTTTTCCCTCTTCAGATTAGATATAAATGAAATCCCTTTGATTTTTTTTATGTCAAAGAAGGATTATGCATTTTGAGATCTTGGGTTAGAACCAACTCTCATCACATTACAATTCTATTTTTTCCAAATATTAGTTACTGAAATAATAATATTACAATATTATAGGTTGTGAAAGTCCTTAAAAGTGTGGTATAACAATATCACCTAGAATATAAGTTATTTTTTATTGGGAAAATAAATAATTTACCCCCACTACCCTCAACATTATCAGTGTATTATATAGTAATAATGTGGGTCTAGTTCAGTAAAAAATACTTTGGTATCCTTTTGGGAATATCAAAATACACTTAATGTGAATATTATCTAACATAAAATGTGTTATTTGATGTTTATATGAGTATAGGTTTTTACATTGGTTTATCTCCCACTATTATGTTTTCTATTAAATTTGATAAGGTGATGTTTTTAGAATTACATACAATATAAACTACCATATTGCATTACTGTATAGATTCTAAATCATCAGATGTTGTAGTCTGAATCTATAAAAATTAGAAAATTAGGATCTTTGTCTGATATTTTTGTAATTGAACAAAATATTTTCATAATTCTAAAATTTATTATTGTTATATGTTATTCGGTAGATTTAACTTGCGGATTTACGGATAAAAATTGAAAATTTCTTTCAAAAAAATGATAAAATGAGTTTTTTATTTTTTTTATGTTTCATAAAATCTTTTTAATGATTATATTTTATTTATTTTTATTTTATTAGAGCATATGTATATGCTTTTTTAATTATATATTCTATTTATCACTTATTTTTTAAATTTTTCTTTGTCCAATCATTGAGATCTGAGAGATTTCTGGATGAAAGTATATATTTTTTTAATTTGGGCATTCAGGGGATTCTAATGAATAAAATTTAATACCGTTGTCAAATGGTTATAATTGATGATACTAAGATAACATTATGTTTTTTTATTTGATATTGTTGATTAAAGGGTCCTGGGGAATTGATGATAGACTCTATATAGTTAGGATTTTGATACCAAGTGACTAATTTAGAGGCATGTAACTCTTTGATGTTGATGTAAGATACCAAGATTAAAATTAAATATCATCCTAACAGTTTTTTTTATAAAATTTTAATTTTTCCTATGAATTGGTAGTTACCATATAATAAATATCATTTGGGTAATTAAATATTGGAATCATTAGCTCTATATAGTATTTTTAAGTTATGTATTTGTTTTAATCTCCATTATTCACATTATAATTATCAAACAATGCTTATTTCTTGATAGTTTTATTTCAAATGTATTTGTTTTTATAGTATGATATATTATAGTTTTATTGGATGTTATTTTGTGTGATAAACTTAAAATTTTATTATGATGAATATTTTTCTATTTTTTCAGGTAAAATTCATTCATCCGGTTTTAGTGTCTACCTACCTCCATATGTCAATCTATTTTTGGGAACAAAACCCTGTATTAGAAAATTTTTATACTTATAATTAAATAATTTTTCCATAGTATAAAATGATTTTTTTTATATTATGTATTTTACTGATTGATACAAGGGTTTCTTAACACTAACCATATAGTAGAAGAAATATATTTTTTATATGGCATGTATTATCCACAATATCATTTCAAATAATTTGAATCCAAATAGACCTCGTATTTTTAATTGTAATGAAAGAGAGTATTAAAGATGTATAATTTAAATTATTTATCGACACTAGTGTTGAAAACTACATTATACTATGCAGAGTATTTTATTATCCAGATAAAGAAGTTTCTATATTTTCTGTTGATGAACATGTTGATTTTCAACTAAATTTTCTGGTCTAAGATACATTACTTTTTATTATATAGAGAAATATATATAATAATGTTTCATCTTACTAAAAAGAATTTTGAATATTGAAGAATATATAGATCACTAATTTTAGAACATCTAGTGTTCTTGAAATAAAGAGTGTTATACTTAGGGCACTATATAAAATTTTAGATTTTTGATTTGTAGAATCTATATCTTAGACGCATTATAGTTTTATTAGCATCATCAATAGAACTAAATAAATTAGGTAATAGGAGTTTAAAAACAATGATTTGGTTTATAAATTAATATATATTCCATAAATATTGGCTTTCAAAGAGGAAAATCATTCACTATACAATGTGCATTAAATAACTAAGCTTAGATGATATTGTTGTAACTCTTATGAATTGTGAGGGTAGATTATATAGGGGTTTAGAAAATAAAAGAACGAAAAATAGAGTTGATTTTTCTTCAACATGTGGATATTTAAATTATAGAATTATAAAATAAATCATGTCAAAAACAATTTATAGAAAATGTTGGGATGAAAGTGATATGGAACCTACTGATGTTGCGATTAAAAACCATGAAAGGATAATATATAAATATAATAATTTTAGAGATATTGTGAAACAGATCAAAAAAAATATAAACATAAAAAATCCAAATCAAATGCTATATATTATGAATTAATGAAACTCAGACACATTCTACTAGATTTCTAGACATTCAAGAGAAAAAAATATAAAAGTATTTTAAAGAGGAATGAACGAAACTTTTTCCATGGTGTAAGTAATACCTGGAGTGTTAGTGATGATTTATTATCTTCAAATAATATTGGTTGTTCCGATAGCAATAATACCTAGATTATTCTTGTGTTTTATACTAAATCCACATAAGCTCTGCTAAATGAAAATTTTCATATGTAAAAGGATGCATCAAAATATTTTTTTCTGAATTTTCATTGAGAAATAATTATTCTTTTTATTTAAATATAGAATCATAATTATTTTATAAGTATATAGGCATTAAAACATATGATTATATAAAATATTATGTTTCAGAATGTGAAGATAATTATCATAAAAAACATAAAAAATTCATGGACCTTATATCTGAAATTACCAAAATAAAGGAAAATGTATCCATTTATAAAGATATATTTTCTGATGTATGAAACAATAATTATAGGCTTATATTAGAAATAGATAAAAAATGTTTACACTAACATTTAATAGATTGAAAAACCTTAATCCTTTTAAGAAGAAAAGGAAGAGGTGATTAAGGTTAATTCTAAATTTTAAATCATGAGTAGGTTTCTACAATATTTTATGACTTGAATGAATTATTAAAAAACATTTCTTGAAATTGATGCAAAAAACTACTACTTTTATATTAGGTCATAGAATCAGGGGATATAGGCATTACTAGAATAATTATTTTTTTAAAGAAGTTCACCATTTATTATAAAACTTCAAAGTTGTGAACACAAGAAGAAAAATAATTTTCATTAAACAAATTTAAATCTCTTGTTCATAACTAATATTTTATTTTAAAATAATTTTCCACTATTTCATTAAACATAACTATACATATCTAAGGTAAAAAGGTTTTTTCCTTATAAATATCAATCGATGATGGTTTTGATTCCTTGAATGTGAATTTTGATCAAATTAATTCACTACATATCAATATTTTAATTTTTTATATATGTAATCATGTAACTTGAATATTTTATGAATATTATAACATAAAATTTTCTTTCTTAGTTTGAGTTTTTTTAGGTTTCAATTTAATTGATGTTTATCTTTATATAGAAACTCCTTCGAATAGTGGTGGTTTATTTTAGTTTTTGGATAAATTTTATGTAATTTATTTACATTATAATTAGTAAATTATATGAAATAGAATTTTTTATTTCAACTATTTTAAAATTTTAAGAAAAAGGCCATGTTTCATATGGTAGAGGAAAATTTTCGAGAGGGTTCAAAATTTCTTATTATTAAGGTATTTTTTAATATGTTATCAAATTTTTACTCTTCATTTATTAAATAAAATATTATTTATAAACTATTTTTTATTTATAAATTTAATTTTTCTATCTATGGTAACAACTAATCTATTTTATTAATTAATTATTTGTATTTGTTTAAATATTTTTGATATTTTGAATGTATAATATGGGTAAAATCTCTTGAAATTAAAAATACCTAATGTTATAGTAAATAGTTGTTCTATAATTTATTTACAACATAATATACTATTAGGGGGAGTAGTATATATTTTATAGGAATAAATATTAGATAATATTTTTTTTCTAATTTCTTCATTTTTATAATATTTTACAAACAGTTAGAACTGATGTCCTAAAAATATATATAATTCTTGATATAACAAAATGTGAACAATGGAGGAATTTTAAGATTTTTTTACTACGTGCTTATTTTTTATGTAATTATGGATTATGTAATATATATTAATTTATTAAAATCATAACGAGGGAGAGAATATGGAAAATTAATTTGTTTATTAATTTCCAAATTCTTTCTTTTTATAAAAGTGGGAGTCTATTTTTATGAAAGGTAATATAGTAAATCTTATATCATAATTTTTAATCAACATACATAGGTGAGTATTCCTATTAAAAATTAATTCAATATTTTCCATTATATTTCTTTTGATTATCAAAATTTATTTATTTTTAGGTTAAAGGACACATCATATCCTTTGTTTTTTAAATTTTAATACACTGAATATGACTTTTACCTAACATGAATTTTTTTTTCTTATGTTAGTGAATGTACATATCTATTTTTTGTCATTTAAATATGGGTTAGTATATTTTCAAGTGATTTATATAAATTGAAGTTTTATTGAATTAATTTCTATGCAAACTAGAACATTTCAATAGCATATATATTCAGACACATAAGTAGATACAGTCAAAAGATACATATATCAAAAGATGATGCATTTATTCTACTGAATTTATAACTAAAACATTTTTTTAGAATTTTACTATTGAATTTTATTATGTGGGAATCTTAAAATTCAACCAAATTATTTGAGGATAAATAAGTGATAATATTCTTAATACAAGTGAATTGAATATTATTTTATCATTCCAAAGTATAAAAAATTATGTATAGAGAATATATGAATGTATATTCTTCAATGTAATGTTATAATAGAATACATGAATGAGTTTTTTATTGAAAATAATATAAATATTTCCTGTTTTAATTATTATTTCTCTATTCATTGATATAGAAGATATTCTTTGATAGAAGATGGTTTTTTAAGTAGTTTAATCAAGGGTTTTTTAGGATTGTAAGACCACACACTTATAATAGATTTAAAAAGAACAATTCTTAGGGGGCTTGAGATTATTATATCATGTTGTATTGATTGAGTAATTTTATGTATTAGAAGAGAGAGTTTCCATATACATAATGTTGATACATTCTAAAAGGTTTACGTTTGAGGAGCTTCTGAGGGTAAAAGTGGGTAATCTATATCAGGTTTAAAGATCCTTTATAGAACTAATATTTTCAATTAATTTTCATGGATTTCAATGAAATAAATCAATAATAAATTTTCATTTTTATTTTATCCAAGCCCTAATTTTTTTCAATGATATATTATGAATATGCACATGAGTAGATAATTTTTTATTTTTATGATTTTTTAATCATTTCGTCACTAAAATTGAATATGTTGTTCTTTTTTCAATTGTGATTTGTTTTAAGAAGGTTTGTTTTCGAACAAAAACTATGAAATTAATGTATGTATTAAGAATAAACATTTTACATAAAAACTCTTAACACATCATTTGAATTTCAATTTGATCATAAGGATTTACAATATATCATAATATTTTAAATATTGTCATAAATATTGATCATAGGACTTAATGACCTCTCTTCATATTGGAAAATATAAAATATCCAATACCATAGGGTTCTATAAACATTGACTAAAAATATTTGATCTCCACAATAATTCATAAGTGAATTTCAATGAGTAATGTCATACGATGAATCATCTAAATCCTTACACTCAAATCTTTTTGAAATTTAAGAAAATCTTGATGCGGTAAAAATGCCTCCAGGAAGTCATGAAGATCTTCCAACTTGGATTCACTTAAAAAAAATATAAAGAGTCACATATTGGGGAATGAGAATATTAAATGAGAATAAATTCATTCCATGCTTAATAAAATTTAATGTTTTCAACCAATTGGTACACAAATATAGAGTTTTTGTTCTTATTGTCACATGGACAATTCATGGATGAGTTTCTACACAACTGAGAAGATTAAATGGATATGATTGATGGTTAGAAAAAGCTCTAATAATTTTCCATAAATTTTCATAGAGGATGAACGATATGAAAAGAAGAAGGAACTTACAGATTGGTGTGTATTCAAATTATATGAGGTATAAGTTACAAGAGGTGTAAGGGGTTTATGATGAAGGAGGAAGACGGGAGTTAATTAATCCATGATCAGCCAAACTCATCTATGGTTCTCGGAGTATGATCTATGAAAATTCCATTCTGAGTAGATATTTCCATTATATCCCATTTGTATTTCAATTCAATTATGTTTTTTAATAATTTATTTCTTATTATTTATTGAAAGATTTTATTATAATGTTTTCTAGATTATTATATAATTATAAAAAAGTAATGTGAATTTTTTAATTATTAAAACACTATTGGCATTGTCATCAAATTTAGAATAGTTATTATAGTCTCATTAAACTTCTTGCAGGACATTGTGATTTTCAGTCACATCTATATATTTAAATACACTTATATCAACATCTTGGTATAGTATTTATATTGATTTAGGTGTTTATCTAGTGTTCTTTGGGTTAAAAACATGAAATAAAAAATTAAAGAAACTTTTTAGAAACATAATTGTGGGTCATAAGGATCCAAAAATTCTATATATATTCTATTAAAATTTTATTTTCTCTCTTCCTTTTCAATATCATTGAAAAAAAATTCAATAATTTTTTATTCCATTCATGATTTAATTTCTGTTCAAAACCATATAATTCTATAATTTATTGATAATATTTCTAAAAAATTAAAATATATGAAGTTAATGTTTGATAAATAACTTTAACAAGCTCTATAAGATAAAAAATAAAGTTCTAAATTAATAGATTCATTAGGGGATAAATTTATTATAAGGGACCCTTGAAAGATCTATTCAATCAATTTGCATTGTTGGGGAGGCTTCATAACATAATTTAAATTAAATTTTGTATAAAAAATAAATTCAAAACAAAATTGTTTACCCTTAAATCCTATAATTGTTAGAAGAGTCAAATTTAAGACTATAAATATTAGATATTATGTTTGTCAAAGTAGTTATTCTAACCCCAAGATGCTTATAATAATAATTTTATAACATGAGATCCTAGTGGATAAAAATAATTTATTAAAAAAATTGGATTCATCTTTTGAAGAAAATCAATAGAATTATATAGAATACTCTAATTCCCTGGATTGTTTTGAGATTAAATATTATCTTTTTATCAAAAAATTTTAAAATTTAGTGGCTCCACCGGTAATAACTCATAGAAAATTTTAAATAATTTATTTATCAATGTATTAACTTAATACCATAATGATTACAATGAAATCAAAAAAACTTATAATATTTTACTGTATATCTAGAAGGATTTTCCAAATAATGGTTCATTTATTCATATTCTATATTAATTCGATATTCGAATGAATTGAAAATTATTTTTATGAAAAATCACTTCCTTTTTCCAGAACTGGTTAAATTAGTAAAAAAAATTATATAATTAAGAACAATCAAAGAGAAATATTAATGAAATATTGTAAAATATTTTAGATAATCTGTTTTAGTGGTCCCAATATCCAAATAATTGAATTAACATTAATTGAATATTTTCCTGAATTATTTTTTATTAGTAATTGGAGTATGATTAACACTGATCTTGGAGTATATTTAATTAATAAAACACCTACTGTTTCTAGAGCCTTAATGTCAAACATGAAAGAAAATGCGCAAAATTTTGGATCAAGAGGCCTTTTAATTGGTAAATCTATACAAGAATTCCCCATATCCAGTTTGAAAGAAAAATGAATATAAGAAAACCTAGTTATATTAAAACCATTTTATTATCAATGTTGTTGTAGAACTCTACATAACCATGGACAAGACACAAAACACATTTCCAATTACATGTCTACTTTTTAATCATTTTTCAAATGACTATTTTAGTGACAAATGGACTCCAATGAAAGAGCCTACTATAATTTATAATATTCTATTTCCTAAATGATCATTTTAATCCAACCCAACAAGTTTTGTTTAAAAAAATTCAAACTAAAAAAATTATTTAATAATAAATATGAAAAAATATCTAGAAAACACGAACAACAATATAAATTTTTTGGCTAATTTTAGTAATTCTTAATCTTGGTACATTTGTACATATTACAATGATAAAATTTAAAGGAATCTCAATAATTATCATCCAATATAAATAAATACAACAAATTTTAAATAATCTATGTGAAATAATGTAATGAAATACCAAAAAAATTACAACAGAAATAGAACATTTTGAATACTTTAATGTAACATTTAGGTTAATAGGGTAATAGTGTGGGAATCATTAATAAGAAATTAAATGGACATATATATTAACAACCTAAAATAAAACCCTAATATAATTTAAATAATTTTTTTGGTAAAATATAATTTTGTAGTGGAACCAAACACAATGACCCCAACAAGGATTTTTTTAACATAATTTTAAACCCATACATAATTAAGTGTCTACCAAACAACTTTCACTATTTTAGACCCAAATTTTGAGAAACAAAATGTTGAAAATATCACTAAAAATTATAATGTTATTGAAAAAATAATAATTTTTATAAAAAGCTAAGTAATTTTCATGGTAATGGGAATTTAATGAAAAAACCATAAATTCTAAAAAATTATATTGGTAATTTTTTATTGAACTGATTATGTAAAATTTAAACCACCACTACCATATCATAGAAGTAATCCACTCAAGAAAATAAGTGCTAAAAAGGGGTTGGATAATGATATCATGGATATATTTAGTAAATTTCAAGACAATATTTCTTTATTATATATCATTTAAATAATTATAATTAATGATTTTTTTGAAATATATATTCCCTTAAAAAAAAATTGGTAAGAGAATGAAAAATTTGTAATTAATATTTGATTAATGATAAATAATATTTTTATCAAATTTAATGTTCTTAGAACATTTACAATTCACTGTAGCGAAGAATAATTTGAGTTAAATAATTTAATGCAACATTTACATGATTATAAAAGTTTTATTACACACTCTATTTATTTTTATTTACAGATTGTATAAAATAAACTTTATAGAAAGTTCCTTAAACTTTCTAAATGATGTACCACTAATCTTGATGGAGGTATTGGATGTTTTTTTATTTAGTTAAGAAGCAAGTTTTTAGTAGTTCATTTTTATGTCACAAATTTTTAATGTGATCGATTTATCACACATGCACATCTCATCCATGGGATATGCTTTTTGAAATCTACTGGATCATTCATTAATGTCCACAAAGGCATAATATAATTAAAATTTAGAAGAGAATTATTATATTTAACAATTTATCTATCCATGAAAAACTCAATTAAATATTGTTCATGAATCATCTCTTTCTCAAATTAACATAAATAATACAATAATCTCATCATTTAAATAATACATCTCACAAATATTCACACAACCCATAGATCAAAAGGTTTACTTTCATGGAGATTAGATACATAAATATCATATTTTAAAACACTTTCAAATATTTATACAAATACATAAACATAGGGATACTTTCATGACATCACATATTATACAATCATCATCATAAAATGGGATTATAAATGTAAGAAAGTGGTGATATCAAACTCTAAGTAAGGTAAAATAAATATTGTTATGTGTTAGATCATAAACATGAAGGAGAATATAAGGAAGACATAAATATCTATATAAAATACCATAAAAATATGATAATCACAAACAAAATTTGGAGAAACATAAGTTCATGAAATGATCATTAATGAATCATAATGGATATTTTATCTCCCAAACACATATCATTAATCATAAAACATGTGTCAAAGATATAAAAGTGTGGAATACATTGAAAATAATGAATGATAACGAAAACATGGAATTTCATTAATATAAAATGTATATTTTAATCCATGCCAGATCCAAGGAAAGTTTTAATGGAATGTGTTAAAGGAATCCTATAATTGTAAAAAATTGATCCTGCAGTGTCATAATTGGGATCCACTAATAGATGAGGATCAGGATCCATGTTGGGGATCAACCAAGGCAACTGAAATCTTGGAATCATAATAATATGCACAAGAATTTAAGGAATTCCCTCTAGATTCCTAGAACTAACTCGAGTCTGAAAACCACTATAGATATATCATTGCCCATATGTATAAATAAATAGGCACTATACATTTGATTCATTTAATAGTTAAGTTCATGTGATGGTCGTACCAATTAATAGTTAAGAGTTTTAAGCCTTTCCTTTCATTCCCATAACAAGGCCAAGGGACATGCAACCTTTTAATTCATTTCATATTTAATTACCTGGTTCTCTACATTACCTTTTATAACATGAAAAGTTTTTTATAAGGTGGATAATCCACTAGAAGTACAATAATATAAACTAGGAAATGACATATATATATACAATATAAATTTCAATTTACCATTTATCATTTATTACACAAGTTCAAGAACATACCTTTGGTGGGCCAAGTGTGTAGCACATATGAAACATAAAATTGAAAATTGAAAATTCAATAGTCATCTAATAAGGACCGGATTTTTTTAGAATTTTCAATATCAAGTACACACAAATGATGGATCAAAAGTGTGACAACACCAGAATATCAATTATAGAACATCACCCTACATGGGGTGGTTGATGTTATGGATGTAAAAACCAAGAAAGAACAAAATATATAGCATGGGTCCTAGAACATGTTATAACAACTACAAGAATGAAAATTTAATTCAGTTGATGGACCCTTAAAAAATAGTCATGATTATATGAAAATTTAAAAAATGAATTAAATTGAGGGACTAGTTATAGAAAACCTTCCTCATAGTCATACGACCCTTCTCGTCTAGTAGCAACCTCTAATTCATCCATGATTAATGTGAATATGAAGAATGCTCTTATGCCATAAAAATAGGGCATATGATCCTGCATATAAATACTATAATTAATATAAATAATAATGATAAAATACGAAAAATGAATTGAGATTTTACCAATGTGGATCTAATGAAACACACGATGATCGATTCAGACTCCCGGTAGATGATCTATCTAAAATCCTAGAAGAGAATTAAAAAAGCTCAAAAGTGAAAAAAAAAAGTATGATGTCTATTAGAAAAAAAAGTTGAAAATAATTAATTCTTTAATATTTCATTAAAGTGGAAACCTTTTTTCACCCAAAATTTACCCATTTCACGCTTTGGCCGCTTAGTTTGGGTACACCACAGGTATATTGTGCACAAGTAGTTGTAGGAATGGGAATACAGAACAGTTACGGAAATTGTGTGCCAATTGTGAGAAACAGATTAGTTAAAATTGTAGAAATTATTGCATCGATGTTTATACCATTCTCATGGTTAAAAATATCATGTAACCCATATCACCTCAAAGACCAACCATTCATGTTTTAAACAAATCATGCGGCCTTCCATGCATGATTCAATCTAATAGTGTGACGTGAGTTTTTCTCAAAAAGTTGGGTTAAAGGCTCTAAATAAGACCTAGACACCATTGAGGCCTCCAATAACTAATTAGGAATATATATTAGTTCCAAAATAAAAAATTAGATGAATATTTAAAGGATCCATACCTGAGTGAAAACTGGTGTTCTTACATTCTACCCCCTTTAATGGAACTCATCCCTGAGTTCACCCTCTATGGGAAAAAAGACTCTGTCTGGGGGAAAATCATGCCAATGGGCACACACGTCGACCACCCACTCCCAAGTCTCGTATTCTACATGACCATGCTTCCATATAACCCATAATAAAGGGAAAACCCAGCTTTAAATAGCCTTTATGATCTCGTCAATGATATGTATAGGATACTCCTCAAAGGTATCGTTGACATCTTGATTAACTTCTGGGAGATCAAAAGTATGTTATGAGATAGTACGGTACTATAAAACCAATGAAACAAAGATGATATCAGGTCAGGAATGATAACTCTAAGGTAAATACAATTGATATAATACTATCTTAACTCTCTCTAGTTTCTCAAACATCTTGAAAAATCATGGTAATAACTTCCCTTTCCTCTATATCCATCTATTCTCTAGCTGATACACATAGGAAAACACAATCCCAGACCATGAACCCTAGAGGTCATCATTAGTGCTCAAAATAATATTTTTGTCTATAATGATTAGTAGACACACAATTTTTGATCAACTGAACATACTCTAAGGTCTCTTTAAATAGACATGGTCCAACTAACTCTTCCTTACCTACCTCTTGCCATCATAGGGGTGAAAAAATGGCATACTAGAAAATTCCTCAAAAGGATTCATTTGAATTGACTCCTGAGAGTCACTATTATAAGAAAACTCAAAAAGAGGGATATTATTCTACCAAGAAACTTTGTAACCAAGGACACATTCTTAGATTATGTACTCTACAACTTGTATCATCCATTTTGATTTTCAATCATTCTATGGGTGAAACGATATACTGAACATCACCTAGGTACCCATTTCCTTCTTCAAAACCTTCCATAAATGTGATGTAAAATTAGAATCCCTATATGAAATTATATTATGAGGGACCCTATTTAGTCATATGATCTCACAGAAATAAAATATACCAAACTTATCTATTAAGAATGTCTCTTAGAAAAAATATGTAATGGGATACTTCCGTCAGTCAGTCAATGACTCGGCACACAACATTGTTACCAATTAGTAACCTAGGTATGATAACTAGAAAATCCACCGAAATATCTTCCCATTTCCATTCCCAGACTAGAAGCGACTGTAACACAATTGCATTTCTCTAGTGCTCCACCACCACCTACTAACTGGTGGAACACCTAGTGATAAATCCTATTATCTGATGCTTCATCCCAGGCCACCAATAATTGTATCCCATATCATAATACATTTCAAAGATTCTTGGATGAACTTACCACTATAACATGTTGGACACATGCATCAAATCTTCTCTCACATATATAAATTCCCATAAACACACATTTATATTCATGATCTTATGTCTATCTATAATACAATATGGAAGCAGTCTATATCCTTAATTACTCTCAGGGAGAGCCAAGCCCTTTGAATCTAAAAATTGCTTGCTCTTCAACACCTCAAGGTGGGAAGATGTAACTATCAATCCTGAGAGGTAACACTAAATGTTTCTATTAGAAAACTCTAGATGATACATGGAAAATAGGTACATTAATTTCCATTCATCACTAACATCCCATATAGCATGTTCTTGAGTTTTCGGACTCAACGCATCCTCTACTACATTGCGTTTTCTTATTGATAGGAAAGCTAAAAATAAAATTACTAAAGATATTTCCCTATCAACACTACCTGAAATTAAATTCATGTTATGTAAAGACATATATTAGAATCTTTTGGTCTATATTCACCACAAATATCTCACCCAATAGATTGTGTCTCCAGTAATGTTAGTCCTGAATACCTACCTACATCTTGAGGTCTTGTGTCAAGTAATTTCTCTCATGAGGCCTCAGTTGTTGAAATATTTAAACAAAAATATATCCTCTTACATCATCACTACTCCTTGTCTAATTTATATTTCATCAAAAAACACTATAAAGACACTTCTAGGGAAAGAAGAATTAGAATATGTATCAAGAAATGTCTCCCTTTCAGCTCATGAAATGATTTCTATCACTCTTCTGACCATAAGAACATAACACCCCTCTTAATAAGACCAATAAAAGGTGAATAATGTCTTGATAAGTTCTCTATGAAATACCTTTAAAATCAAAATATCCTGAAGACAACTCTATATATCAAACATGTTCCTGGGATTCTCCCATGAAACCATAGAACAAAACTTCTATGGGTCAAAAAAACTCCTAAGTCAAAGATAATATGACATATGAGGTGATATTTTTTAATCAATACGTAGGACTTAACAAGAATGTCATAATGATTCTCACTCAATCTACCAAGAATGATATTATGGTGCTTAGAATGGTCTCTACAAGTGTAAGAATACACCAATATTTCTTCCACAAAGACCACGATAAGGGATCATATATAAGGGTGGACTACCATATTCATTTGATCCATGAAAATGGTGGGCCTATTCGTAAGACCAAATGTCATAATGAGGTACCAATACATAAAATATATTCTATGGAAAGATGTATGATGTTTCTGTAATCTACTGAATCACACATTATGATAGCCTAATCTTATGTCAATATTAGAGAATACCATGTCTCTTCAGAGCTAGTGAAAGAGATCGTTTATTAGGGTTATTGGATATGAATTTTTAACCATAAACTGGTTCAACCATACAAAATAAATGAATAGTTGAAGGATCAAATCCTCATCCTTTGTGAAAATAACTGCTGAACCCTAAGAGGAAGTAATAAGATCTATAAAAACATTGGGCAATAGATCCTCAAACTACCACTTAAGCTCTGGGAGCTCTGTATAAACTACTATTTTTAGAATAATGGAAACTAGATATACTCATGTAGCAAGAACAATTATAAAATATACCTATATTTGGGTAGGTAAGATGAAAAGAATCATCTAGAAATAAATCCTTGAAATGATATACTACTGGTTGGAATTCAGCCTAAAATAAACTATGATTTTATATGAAGAGAATGGAAATCTGGGTGGTTACTTCACATATCCCATGATGCTTTGGTCCAGCTCTGTCGGCCTAGACACTCCACTCACCCCTATATAGATAACATATTCCCTATAGTGATGTAAACGATACCATATATCGATAAAATTCAACAATGTCATGATACAGAACAAACCAATCTATCTCAAGAATGATATCGAAGATAGTCATCTCAATAGAAATGTGGTTCTATAGGAAAGGGTAACTTTCTTCCTCAAGGGGGTAGTCCCTGAACTGGCATATTCCCAATGACCATACTCACAATAGTGTATCTAGTATAATTATACCATAGTAATACTGTATTTTAAGCCCGAGACTCTTCAATATTGATATTGAGATAAAAGAGTGTGAATCACCTATATCATAAAAATTTGATTTTGTAATGGAGGCTATTGGAATAGTACCTCATAATGTAGATGGTTCTGCAACATGATCATTATAGATTTGTTGTAGTACATGAAACTGGCCTGATCCACAAACCTATACAACAAATTGATATGAAAACAACTTTTTAGGTGCTATTGGTGATCATAATTCTGGCTATAATATCCATGACCTCCTCCTTGGCCATCCCCTCTGGTACTACTCTAACTCCCCACCTGACGCGGGGAATAAGAACATACCCTAAAGATGGAGCTGGAGCAGATCATATTCCACTAGAAGCTGACAAAATGTCCCGACTAAATATTTAAATATTCCCCAAATAGATGCAAACCCAGAAATCTAGATGGTCTTTACAACATCGAGGCTTCAAGTTCCCCTGTCATCAACATGGGTAATACGCCATGGAGATATAGGAACAAGTATGATAGCTTCCACTGCCCTAACAATAATCCGCGAGAGATCTCTTTATGTTACAAGATTAACTACTGGGTTGTCACTGCACTGTTCCTATATGTAAATTACTAACATAATCCTTCACGTTTTTCTCAGTGGTAAGAACTTAATTGAATATTTCAGATAATGTTTCTTAGAGAAAAATATTCACCTTAGTAAAAATTACATACATAATCCCATACTTGAATCATATATCAAATGAAACCTCATCACTATCTAGAAGCAGAAAAACATTATGTAACTCAGTAAGATGTAATTAATAATCTATATATTACATAAAAAACTACTTGATATGCATGAAATCATTGGATAAATTAGCTATAATAATTTGAAAAAAGAAATATTCATAAATGGTGGCATGAAAATCAGCCCATATCATGTCCTGATGGTGACCATATTGGGTTACTACATCCCACCAATGATTGGCCTAATCATTAAACATGTGTACATCAAGCATAAAAGTTCACTCTAGAGGTTTATATACATGCATAATTATAGAGAAGGTGACATCTACCAAAGACTCATCATCCTGTGAACCACTACCCACCAAGAAGGTAAGAGGATGTTGTTTCTAGAACATGTGTGTTAGATCATACATCATAGGTATAGTCTATGGAGAGACATACATGGACTACATCACACATAAGAAACTATCATGAACAATGTTATTAGTGCCTAAATAAGGTACAATAGGCAGTGTTTCAAGTAACACTCATACCAGTAAGATTGGAAACTAAGGGCCCACCATGTCTGGAACATGGTTGTCCCCACCCTCATTGATATTTACATGAGGACTTCATTGTAGTATTGGTCTAAAAATTAAAATCACGCATCTTAAAAAAATATTTATGAAGATATATACTAACACTAGTAGAAGTTGAATGTAATCAAATATATTAGAACCAATGTTTACTACCCCCACTACATGCATATGAGTCTAGGTGTTAGTATGTTATCATGTATATATCACATCATTTCCATTATATGAATGATCAACTATACCTTACCTCATCGTTTACCGGTAGCCACTTCATTAATTATATACTGAATTACTAGGTTCACTCCTTTAACATTCATAAACATGACATGGAAAGATTTGTATGAGAAAAAAAATCATTTTAAATGTAACACCTCTTGATTTCATAGTACGTTATCTCATTAAAGTAATTCGATAGGTTGTGCTACACACAACAACGAGTTCGAGAACACCAAAACTTACCAAACTAGCCATTCAAAAAGATATTACAAATAGTATTAACTACATTTTGAATATTATATATTATATATAGTTTTAACATCAATATTATTTGTTTCTTAGAAATATTATAATAACAAAGTCATTTTTTAGATAAAAGAAGTATTTTTCAAAAAAAAATGCAATTTTACCACATTTTAATGGTAAACCCTTTTTAAAAACAATACATTTCAATTTTATAAATTCAATTTAATGAAATTATATTCTTAATTATAAGAGGGATGTTAAAATTTAGTTTGGATAATCTTTTGGTACTTTTCTCATAACCTTCATAATTTTATGAATAGTGAAAAATACTATGTTTTCATTGAAAATGACATTTTTTATTCAAAATAATTTATAGTGTTAAATTAGGAATTTCAATGGTTTTGAAGTATAATTAGATTATATTTTTATCATTTAAAACAATTTATGTCATTATAAGTAATTTCACATTTAAATTTTACATAAACACTTTTAAATTTTTTGATAGTTTCTACTTTTAAAAAACCCACCTTTTTCTTTTGACAACAAGGAATTAATTCTAAATTAGTAAATGAAACTTATATGTTTTGAATATTTTAAAATAGACTTCATTTTTTAATTTCTAATATCAAAATTAGCTTGGGGTAAATTTTTGATATTTTTCAGAAAACATTCAATTTTTTTATGAATAGTGAAGAACACAACGTTTTTTTAAATAAATTTTTTATTTAAATAATTATTTATATTAATTAAATTTATTAAATTTAAAAATAGATAAATAATACCTATATTAGTTCAATTTAATTAATTTAAGTCCTTTTATAAAAAAATTAGATGTATAAAATTTTATTGATTTTTTAACATCTTTTACCCACCTTCTAGGCACGTTAGAAAATTTGCATAAAACATAATTTTACCCCTTCTTTGACATGAATTTAAATACACCTAGAGAAATTGTTGATATCAGTATATAAAATTTGATTCAATATGGTGAAAATAATATTTGGTGAATAGTAAATTTTGACATTTATTTACAACAGTTAAAAGTAAGTAGGGCAATTAAAGGTAAAAATGATATTATAATTACCATAACACATATCATAATTATATTGGATAACTGTAACTAGACCAAAAACAACCTTAGTAATAAAATATGATCCTATATGTTCACATGGATTAGATTATTACATTTATTATTATTTTATTTAAAGAAGAGTAAAAAGTGTAAAATTCAATGTTTATTTACTAAACAATTTTTAATATGGGGTTATACATAAGATAAATTTCACTATAAATATTAATTAGAAACATAAGAATATTTTCTATATAATGGTATTTTATGTATAATTTTTAGACTTTAAAAAATTTAAATTATTTATGAAACAATGATGGTGGTGTAATTACCTTATTAATGAAATATTAAAATAATTGATATTATAAATAATAAAATAAAAATAATTCGAATGTTTTGATGTCATAAACTAAATTTATAGGTTAATGTGACATGTTAGGGTTGATTAAATGTATTTTTCTATAATTATGAAGTTTTTATGACTTCCACAAAAATGAAATACTAAATAGTGTCGAAATTAACATAAATTAGTTTCTAAAATAAATATTATATTACTAAATGATATAATATTCATAAAAATATAAGGATCAAAAAAATACTTATATAATTATTAGAATCTCATTAACTAACCACTTAGGGTTATCTTTTAATTTTATAGAATGTTTATTAACCATATATTATAATAATACAAGAAGACATTGTAAAAGTTAGACTTTTTAACTTAGAGCTAAATCTAAAAGATAGGGATAATATGGTAACCTAAACTTATATAAAACGTATTATTTGAGAGGATTTAGAACAATAACCACCTTATATTTTATATAAATTAATTTTTATCCATTATAACCTGAAAATTATTTTATAATAAGATAACATTTTAAACCTTTTCTAAAGTGACCCCCACCCCTCTTATAAAAGGGCACTTCCACTTCTCTCAAAATCACACATCCAATGCCATTTTTCTGGGACAAACCCTAACCAAATATCCTAAACAATTCCCTAAAATCAACTTATAGTCATTACATAGATCATACATCCAATTTAAGGATCCCTTTTCATCATCTAAAGAGAAAACACACGAAGAAGAGGTTATAATTTCACCACCCTCTTTCATGTTCTTTTCTTCTTCTACATCCTCATTCTTTGTTGTTTACATACCAAAAAAATAAATCCAGTACCTCCTACATGTTGTGATGTTATTATAAATATTTTAAAACCATATTCATTATTCTATCCATCCTATACATAACAAAGTCACCATAGGTGTGTACGTATGGATTACTGTCTCCGTGTCGTGGTGTAGTTTGTTATTCAAACACTTCTTTATTTGGATTGGTATAATAATGAGTATAACTAATGTAAATAATAAATATTACTTTTTAATGATTTAGTATATATGATATACCATCCAATTACATAATATCTCACCATCAATATAAATATATTGTCGGTCATTCATATGTACAGATTATCGTCTCCACGAACACGATGAGATTCATTCCCCATCATAATCATTCATGAATAATTTTCATTTTATGATTAAAAATAATCTTTAAGAACTTAATATCATTATGTATATGAATCAAATACATCATTTCCATTACAAAAATGGCTTATGTAACCAATCATATAAAGGAGAAAAAATCTGTTAACTCCTGAAATAATGATACTACTAAAATATTATTAACAATGCAAAATATGAGGTTGTTTATACATGAGTATCTACTAGGACCTCTTTATCATTCACATTCATGCTTCTTAAAAATATATTACAAAATTTTATTACTATTTCTGAAATAATAGGTTATGGTTTTTTAAACACTTTTTTTACTTTTTTATAAAAAAATTATAATGAAATCTTTCCATCGTTTTCCAAACAAGCTCCTTTACGACCTTCTCGACAAAATTAAAAAAAAATAATGATTTTTTAACTTATATGGAATGTGCATCTATTTTCCACCATTATAACACATTCAATGATTACCTTAAATTATATGAATATATTACAAATAAATTTTTTCTTTTATAATTACATGACTTCTAAATGATTTCAAAATATAAAGAGATATTTCACTCAAAAAGTGTTGATTTCATCTATGTCAACATCCTTTGATGTATTTTAAACTTGTTTGAAGTTGACTTATTATGAGACAAACTATCCATATTATATTGAAGGTTTTTTGATATAGATGATTGTGGATGTGTTATTTTTATACCATTCATGGTTTTAGGATTTAGTATTGAAATTTCATATGATAGTTTTTATATGATTTTTTTTGTTAGGTTTAAACCATTTCATATGAGGAAATCATTGGACTTTGTAAGTGATGGGTGGAGCCTCCAATATCTCATTGATGCATCGGTAGGACTAATGAGACAAACTAGTTTATTTTCACAAGGTCTTGAGAAATTCTTATTTGTAGTCATGGTACAAGACCATGACTATGTGGTTATAAAGTCTAGCATTATACATTCCATAATTTTGAAATTGGCTATTGATATTGCATGTGATTATCTGACTAGTAGAATATCCATGTGAATAAGTAAACAACATTATTTGATTTATATTTTCCATATCATGATGATGTTTATGTTTAAAAAGCTTATGGTTTAGTCATATACATTTCCTTAAATTTTTATTCTTATTTATAAAATATTTTTGTATATTATTATCCTTACTGAGAATCTAAGATCACCAGATTACTATGTTTTATTTTTCCTAGGTTGTGAAAAAGTATATTATGACTGACCTACATGGATAGTCTAAGGGAAATGAATTTGGTCAATTGAGAAAATTTTGTTATTGTTTTTCATATTATAATGTAATTTAAAACTTATGTATGTATTAGTACTTCCCAGGCTACTAAAACGATTGGTCTTTTGGGATTTGATCCCTTGTGATAATGCCAATGTTATGTAATAATGCACTAACTCTGGGTATCTGGGGTCGGGGCATTATAATTTGTATCAGAGGACATTTAGGAACAAACTTGGAAATAGATTTTTATAAACACTGATTAGAGAACATTACCATAAGATAGACTTTGAGGATTATTATAGAATAACATTCTAGAATTTTGGTAACGTAAAGATTTTGTGTATTTTCCAAGGGATACATCTCTGCCTGGATATGAGTAAGTAGAGGTGGATCTGGCACTGAAATACCTACGAGTGAAAAGACAAACAAGGAGTTTAAGGCTCTAATTAGGGTATCCCGGTACACGAAAATGGGCCTTGTTGCACTCTTGGTTACGAAAATCTCGGGGTATATGCTTAATATAATTCACATTTTTATAACAAGACATTATGAATGATTCAAGAGTAAATAATTCCTCAAAGAAAAAAATTTAGGATTCATGATTATATACATAATATTTTCAATTTACGTTAGGTATTTTAAAATATTCTAATTATGCATTGTGATTAAAAAACAAACATATTGTATGTCATTGTATTGAAATGGAACCTAGTAGAAGGAATTATAATTCTATAAATACACATGATCGAAAGACTATGAAGGATAATGTCTTCAATGGTATTAAGACAAAATTTAAATGAAAAATAGACTCCCACATATTATCATCATATGAAGAAATAGTATCATGTGTTAATAAGATAAGTAAATAATTCTCTGAGTCCTATGGATTTGAAGGGATGCAAGGGAAGAAAAGGATGGAAGAGAGAAAGATGGATAAAGGGAAGATGGGAATGAAGAATTTTTTCATATGTAAAAACTATGGAAAGAATCACCTTGGTAAATGCTAGAGGAGAATGAGAGTTTGTTATAAGTGTGGAGAAAAAGAACACCAAGTACGTGATTGAAATGGTAAGAAAAAGGTTTCAAATGTACAATGCTTCATCTACAAGGAGTTGGGACACTACTTGAAGCATTGTCCAGATCCTCATAGTATACACCAAATCCTGCTGTTGGATAATAATAATGTTATGATACTGCTGAAGATGAAGAATAATGATTAGATATCTAATTTTGTTATTGATGTATTGTGTCATTTGAGTATTGTATTAATGATGTATATGTTATAAGAATTTTATAGTATAAAATGATTGTACTGCAGTGTTATTTCACCATGGATTTGAGATTGTGTGGAACAATGAAAATTGACTCAAAAAACAGGGTAAATTTGTTTGGAAGATATATGGTTGATAGAAAGATAAACCATAATATGGTTCCTAATAGTGGGGTAGTGATTTTGGAATAATATATGATTGATTTGGGTAAATTATATTGCATATTCTTGAATAACATGAACTTAATTAATGTTTTTTATATTCCATCATTATTGGAGTTTACAAAATTTTTTGATAGAAGAGGTATATCTAGTATTATATAAGGAATAAGGGAGCATGAATGTAATTAATTATGTTTCATGGTAATTCAGGGTATTATAGTGTTTTCAATGACTACATGATGAAGATATTCACGTGTTATTACACGGAAAAAAAAGATCTTCATTATGGTTACCTTCCTTATTAATTTTGGACTGTGGTTTTTGACATAAGTATTTTGGATAAGACTAAAGGTTGGAATAGATTATGTTGGAAATTGGAAACTATTTTTAAGGTTAAATTTTTTCTTAATATTATTTTTGGATTGTGATAAAAAGACAAACCCGGATGTCGGGTGACAACCCGGCACGTCTGGAAATGTCGCAAGACTTGAACCCGTAACCAAAGGGCGACAAGGGTGGATCACCTACCACTGGCATACTTGATGTCATTGTTTTTATAGTGTATACTTTATTAAATATTCTAAAAAATGATTTAAAAATTCCTTTTTTGGAACCCTATACGAATAGGAAATATAGAAAAAAATTTATTTTTATTATCTTTTGAAATGAAAGATGAGTTTGTGGTAGGAATAAATTAAAGGACTGAACTCTAATGGTAAAGTATTTTTCCTCTTATTATACGAATAAATTAGTTCTTAAAAATTAGGTAAGGGATCTTAAAAAAATGTTTCATCCTAATACCTTATGTTTTATTCAACTAATGATATTCTAAATCATCCTAGAATGATGAATTTTAGACCCTCAATTTTACACTTGTTTTTAATTGATGACCTTTATCACTCCATATAAATATTTACATTTTTCTTCCAATTATGTGTCTTTAATTTATACTAATTCTCTCCTAATATAGATCATAATTTTTTGGTTACTTTTTCATTCCCTTTCCCTCTTATTAAGTCTAAATTTTATTAACCCAATTTTTGAGGTGGGTTTTCCACAAAGGTATTTTTCTATTATTATACTTTTATTTTTGACGAAAAATTTAAATTTTTGGGGAAACAATTTATTTAGGGATAAGATAATGTAACAACCTATGATTTAATAGTACGTTATCTCATTAAAGTAATTCAATAGCTTGTGCTACACGCAACACCGAGTTTGAGCGCACCACAACTTACCAAACTTGCAGTTGAAATAGAATTTATGAATATTATTAACTGAATTTTGAATCTTATATACTCTATATAAATTTAAAATCAATATTACGTGTATTTAGATATAATATAATAACAAATTCATTTTTCAAATAAAAGAAGTACTTTTCAAAAAATGCAATTTTACCACCTTTTAATGGATAACCCTTTTTAAAAACAACATTTGATACTTTTATACATTCAATTTAATGAAATGAAATTCTTATTTTGAATTGGTAAATAATAATTTAATTTGGATAATTTTTTTTGGAACTTTTCTGATAACTTTCATATTTTGACGAATAGTGAAAATACTATGTTTTAATTGAAAACAAATATTTAATTGAAATAATTTAGAATGTTAAATAATGATTTTCAATGGTTTGGAACTATAATGAGATTATATTTTTGTTATTTAATACAATTTATGTCATTATATGTAATTTAGAATTTATATTTGACATAAACACATGTTAATCTTTTGATAGTTTTTTACTCTTTAAAAGCCTTATTTTTGGTTTTGACAAAAGGAATTAATTTTAAATTAATTAAGGAAACTTCTATGATTGAACATAGTAAAATAGGATTAATTTTTTATTTCGGAATATTAAAATTAGCTTACAGTGATTTTTGGATATTTTTCTGAAAACTTTCAATTTTTTGATGAATAGTGAAAAAACACTATGTTTTATAAAATCGACTTTTTATTTATATAATTATTTATTTTACATAAATTCAATTAAAGTAAAAATAGATAAATATTACCTATATTAGTTCAATGTAATTAATTATAGTCATTTTATAAGAGAATTAGTTGTATAAAATTTTATTGAATTTTTTTAACCTCTTTTACCCACCTTCTAGGCTTGTTTGCTAATTTGCATAAAACATAATTTTACCACTTCTGTGAGTTGAATTTCAAAACTCTGAGGGAAACGGTTGATATTAATAAGTAAAATTTGATTCAAAAATATGAAATAATTTTTGTTGAATAGTAATTTTTGACTTTTACTTGCCACTGTTAAAAGTAAATTAGGTAATTAAAGGTAAAAATGATATTATAATTACCTAAACAGAAGTCCTAATAACATAGTATAAGTGTAATTTGACCAAAAATACCATCATAATAAAATATTATCCTCTAGGTCCACTTGTATTAGATTCGAACATTTAATATTATTTTATTAAAAGAAGAGTTACAAGTGTTAAATTTATAGTTTATTACCTAAACCATTTTTAATATAGGGTTATGCATAAGATAAATTCAACAATAAATATTATATAAAAAGATAAAAAGTTTCCCTGTATAATGGTATTTTATTTATAATTTTTGGATATTTAATAATTAAAATTATTTATGACACAGTGATGATGCATTAATTACCTTCTTAATGAAATATTAAAATAATTGATATTATAAATATTCAAATAAATATAATTTGATATTTTTGATTCCATACACGGATTTTATAGGTTAATATGACATGTTAGGGTTTATTAAATGTATTTTTATCGATGTAATCATGTTTTCATGACTTTCAAAAAACAATAAATACTAAATTTTGTTAAAATTGATATATATTAGTCTCTAAAACAAATATTATATTATTAAATGATATAATATTCTTAAAAATATAAGGTTCTATAAAAAGACTTATATAATGATTAATATTTCATTAATGAACAACTTGGGGTTCTATTATCATTTTATTATATGTTTATTAACCATTTATTTTAAAAATACAAGAGGACATTGTAAAAGTTAAACTTATTAACTTAGAGTTAAATATAAAATATAGGGTTAATATGGTAAACTAAAACTATCTAAAACCTTTTGGTTGAAAGGATTTAGACCCATCCCCAACTTTTATTAAAAATAAATCAATTTTTATCCATTAGAAACCGAAAATTAGTTTTCTATAAAATAATATTTTAAACATTTCCTAAAGTGACCCTCACCCCTCTTATAAAAGTGCACTTCCTCATCTCTCAAAATTACACCTCCAAATCCATTTGAATCTACCAAACACTGCCCAAATATCCTCCCAACTTCTCTCACATAATCCTAGAGTCCTTAATTTGATTAGAAAGCCACCCTATGGATCCCTTTTGATCAAATCAAAAGGAAACACTTGAAGAAGAGATAATAATTTCACCACCCTCTTTCATGTTCTTTTCTTCTTCCACGTCTTTTTTCTTTGTTGTTTCCATACCTAAATAATAAATTATGTACCTCCTATGTAATGTGATTTTATCATAAATATACAACCATATTCATTATTATATCCATCCTATAAATGACAAAGTCACCATACGTGCGTACGTACGGCTTACTATCTCCACGTCGTGGTGTAGTTTGTTTTTCGAACACGTCATTATTTGGATGGGTATAATAATGAGTATAACTAATGTAAATAATAAATATAACATTTTAATGGCTCTAAATATATGTTATAACATCCAATTACTAATGATATCACCATTAATATAATGATATTGTCGCTCATGCGTAGGTACGGATTACCGTCCCCACAAACGTGATGAGATTCATTCCCAATTGTAATCATTAAAGAATAATATTAATTTTATGAATAAAAATAATGTTTAAGAACATAATATAATTCTGTATATGAATCAAATATATCCCATCCGTAATTAACATGGCTTAAGTAACCAATCATATAAAGAAAAATGAATTAGTTAACACCCAAAACGATGATACTACTAAAATATTATTAACAAAGGAATATTAGAGGATCATATATGATATCATATTTATGTATATAGTTCATATATATAATTTAATAACAATGTTTTAACTTTTATAAATAATTTTAAGATACCATCAACAATGTAAACGTAGAAGGTAGTGGTTAATTCCACAATCTCTTCATTATCTGAGATTGTTTATACATGAGTATCTACTCGGACGTCTTTATCATCCACATCCGTGTTTCTTAAAATTATATTTAAAAAAATTACTATTTCTTAGACTGTGGGTTAAAGTCATTTATACCATTTTTTACTTTTTATAAAATTTTTATAAAGTAATATTTGCTTTATTTTCAAACAAGGTCCTTTACGACTTTTTGAAAAATAATAAGGATAGAATGTTTTTAACTTATACGGTGGGTGCGCATATTTTTCACCGTTATAAAACCTTTGAAGCTTTCCTTACAAGATTATAATAATATTTTCAAAATAAATGTTTTCTTTAATAATTATATTAAATTTAAAGGATTTCAAAATAAAAAGAGATATTTCTCTCAAAATTTTTTGATTTCATCTATGTCAATATCCTTTAATAAATTTACATGTTTGAAGTTGATTTATTATGATAAAAATATTCCATATTGTATTGAAGGTTTTGTGATATACTAGACTGTGGATGTGATATTTTTATACCATTCATGGTTTATAGAAATTATATATTAAATTTCATGTGATAGTTTTAATATGAATGTTTATGTTATGTTTAAACCCTTTCATATGAATAAAGTATTGGACATAGTAAGTGACTGGTGGTGCCCACTATAGCTCCTCGATGCATCAGTTGGCCTCATGAGACAAAATAGTGTCTTAGCATAAGGCCTTGAAAAAATCTTATTTTTAGTCCAAGCACAAGGCCTTGACTATGTGGTTATGAGTTCTGGTATTATACATTTCTTCATTTGGAAATTGGGTATTGATATTGCATGTGATTATTCAACTAGTAGAATACCCAAGTGAATTAGTAAATGAAATTATTTTATTTACATTTATCATATTACGCTGAATTTTATGTTTATAAGTCTTATGTTTTAGTATTATACATTTTATTAAATGTTTATGCTTATTTATGAAAATTTCTACTATATTGTTATCCTTACTGAGTATCTGAGCCCACCCGTTTCTATGTTTTATTTTTCATAGGATGTGAAAGTGTATGTTATGATAGACCTGCAGGGATAGTCTAAGGGAAATGAATGTGGTCAAAGGAGAAATTTTTGTTTTTTTATTTTATAATGTAATGTAAATCTTATGTATGTATCTAGTACTTCCAAGGATACTAAATTGATCAGTCTTTCGCAATTTGAACCCTTCTGATCATGCCAATGTTATCTATTAATGCACCAACTCTATGCTTCTAGGGTCGGTGTGTTCCATTAAAAGTCCCATTTCACATTATAGTTTTTATTTTATTATTCTATATATCAATATTCATTAAACATTATTTTTTAAACCTAGTGAGTCAGGGATAATACTCTATATCACTGAGATTGAAACCCATTTAATTTTAATCTAATGGATTGACTCGGTATATTACAGACATCCGACCAACAAGGCCCCATAAAAAACTCATGAATTGATACCAGTAATAACTCAATTGTATCTAAGAGAATCATTTATATTTCTATAATATACAACACTATATAGCTTGTGAATAGTCTAATAGGGAAATGATATCAACTGTAATTGGAAAAAAAGAAAAAAAAATTAATTCAAGAGACTCATCATTTACCACAAACATGGGTTCACAATTCCCAAGCATGTCTTATAACAAAGCTATAAAGTGCTCCTATTATCTGACATATTTTATCCAAATATTAATGTAATCAAGGATCTGATGTGATAGAAATTTGTGATGTTCTGGGCCTAGATTTCACTTAGAGGTTCCCAACTGCAGTTGGCCCCATGGCCTCAAGCACATCTCCCCAAACACCAGAGTCTGCCGACTGGCAGTGAGGGCCTGATGTCTGTCCTTCATGAGACTTTTCCCTCATTAAAATCTTATAGCGTAGAGGATATGTAATACAAAATATGGTAAATTGTATAAGAAATAATAAATAATAATAAGTAACAACATAATCATTCATGAGTAATAAACTACATGCCAACTTATATAAATAATAATTAAATCCAACGATGACATGTCATATCACTATACATATGGAAAACAATGATACCAAGTCAAAGATGAACCCTACTATAAAAATGTAGTGAAAAAAATCCATAAATTATCCCGAGATCCATGTTTGTCATCTGCTATTAGATCCATCCTAAGAAATAAACCAATCAAGTGTTCGAATCTACCCGCTTCCCTTTGTCAACACATGTATACATATAGTCTTTTCAGGTACCAATGGATCCTAGATAGGGTGTGAGATAAATCGTAGTAGGCCACCACCAATGGTGTCTATAACATCATATCATTATCATATAAACTTGAATAGTGTGTAATCATGCACCTATAAAGTAAATCAATACAATAATGTAAATACCCATTTACCTACCTCATCCCTCAACTAGTTTTTGAACATGTAAGAAAAATTTAATTAATTTTCTTATAGTTTATATAAATAGGTCACATGAGGTATATCCAGTTGTGAAATCACCTAACAATAACAGTATAAGGGGTTCCAAGATGTAACCAGGAAACCATGATGATGATTATATAAAATATTTCCAAGGTACTAATCAAGTAAACCTAGAACTCAAGGGTTTCAAACTCAGTAGAAGTTCCATCTTTTCCAAGGGGTAATATTTTTATCACAAGATCATTGTTCAAGTAATTCTATATTATTATGATCTAATTGATTTCATATAATAAAACCAAGGTAAAATGAGATAAGATATGACTAGGCCTAAGGATATAACCAAGGCACCTAATGCCCATAAAATATATGCCCGATCCAAGTATTGAATTCAAGGAATCATATAATAATAAATAAAAGATTGTGTGGTTTCATACTGTGAATAAACTCAAAGATGAGGATCTGAATCCAAGGTGGGTCTCAACCAAGGATACTGAAATCCTTGAATCAGAATGACATCCAGTAGTGCTCGAGGCATGACCTATGGAATTCATGAACTAACATGACTTTGACCACACCTATAAATAAGTGAATTATCATATTTATAATTAATTAGCAATCTTACATTTTATTCATTTCATAATTAACTAAATGGTATGGCCATAAAATTTATGAGTGAATAGGTTTAAGCATTTTTTTCATTAGTGTGACAAGGCCAGGGGACATGCAACCTTTTAAGTCATTTCATATTTAATTACATGATTCTATCCTTAAGATTTTATAAAATGAAATGGGTGTGATAAAGACAAGTAACCACTAGAGATACATTAATATAAACCATTCCAGGTTATACATATATAATATACTTACCAATTTACCATTTAACGTTTAATAAAAACGTTCAAAAACATTCCTTAGGCGAGTCCAGTGTGTTGCACATATGGTAATTTCCATGTTAAACTCAAAATAAAAAATTCATATAATAAGAAAAGTATTATCATTAGATTGGTCATGCTTATGAACACTGTAATGGTGGCACAAAAGTGTCATAACATTGAGAAACCAATAATGGAACATCACCCTAAATGGGGTGGTTGTAACCACCAAAAAGAACAACATATTTGGAATTGGTATTATAACACGATCCCAATGACTATGAGCTTGAAATATAATGTCAATAGATTATTTTTGATAAAATTGGCGAGAAAATTCAACAATTATAAAATAAAAAAACTTGAGGCAGAGTATAAACCACCTACCTCAAACACGTATAGATCTCTTTGCCCAGTATCAACCTTTAATTTGTCATGGATTGGAGTAGATCTGAAGAATGGTCATATTACATGAAAATAGGGAATATAATCTTTAATATAAATAGATTCATTGATAAATAGAATAACAAAGAAATATTATAATGAAATTGAGAATGAACATGGGCAGACCCAATGAGATGAATGATGATCGATTCAAACTCGGGATGGATGATCTATCTCAAATCCCATAGTATGATTTAAAATGATAAAAATGGAGTGAAAACATGGTTTTTGTTAATTGGAATGAAAAGTGTGAAATAATTAAGGATTTATAATGTCATTAAGGTAAAAAATATAATTTTACCCAAAATTTACCCGTAGCATGGTTTGACCACACAATGCGGTAAAACCATGTTCAAATTATAATGGTACCCACTTTGTAAGGGAAATTTAATATTTGTTTATAAAAAATACACAATTAATGAAACTAATTGAACACCATATCACTGAAAAATTAATATAATTGATAGACAATAAAATAGATAAATTAGACACTCTCAAGATAAAATTGTAAACCAAAATAGAAATGACTAAATTTTGAGTCTAGATGATGGACTTTGGGCCAGTATAATTTATTTCAAAACTCTAATTAGAATTCCGCAATTTATATTATTATATGTAAAATAATTTACTAATAATATTTAGTTAGAACATAAATCAATTTGGGATGTAGAAACATGAAACTTGAACTTATTTTCTGATGAAAAATAAAAATATTTGTAAATACTAGAATATATTAGAAAAAATGTGTATGAAAGTGTTAAAGTATATAAAAAAAATATAAATATTTTTCATTATGAAATTTTTCTCAATAAAATCATAAAAAATGTGATAATGTGTTTCTTTATGACTCCATAATTGTTTTCTTATCAAGTAAACTTTATTTCTAGAAGTTAGGAACTTGCATTGTTACTAATGTTTTTTATTTTGGTGTTATCAATATTAAAAAACTAAATAAATAAATACTATTAATAGAATATGGCCACCAATTGAAGTTATTTAAGGAAAACTTTCAATAGCCTCAAGGATATAACGTCTATGTTTAAGCTCTTGAGTACCATTGAGCACTAGGTTCTGTCTTTAAATCCTACTTGCTTGGTTTTTTTCCATAATTTAAATTTTTTTCTCTCACGTTCAAGAATTAAGGAACAATGAAGAAATTTTACAAAAAAAATATGACTAGGAAAATATTTAGTTAATTTAATTTTTTTTGTTTCTTTTGTTGGAATTTTTTTTCCATTTTTATTTTTCATCATATTTGACTACTATTTTTTTTATTTTTTCATGTTTTTCATTCAATTTCAGTTTGTTATGAAGGAAATGTTTATGTTAAATGAAAATACCTCTTATAATAGCTTAAAAGAAATTAAATATACTATAATTAACATTGAAATTTTGATTCCCACTCCTCAAAATAGTATCTATATTTTAAATTCACACACCTTTGATTCCTCTGATCCAGATTGAACTTTTTCCACATTCACCATAATTCTTGAGATAAAAAGAATAATTTCTTTTCCAATTATTTCATTACTACTTTCAAAACATTTAATTTTGAGTCACTTTTTTTAAATGATTGTGGCTTTTATTTTTTGTAATTCTAATACCACTATTAAAAACATTTTTTTATTAAATCCTACATTAACATTTTTCCCAGTAATACTCAAATAATACATGATCATATTTGATGTTAAGAACATTTAAATCCAATTTCCCTATCCACCTTAATCCATGAAATGAAATACAATGATTTTGTTGAATTCATGTGTGGGGTTATGTTCTAGTTAGATAAATTTTTCATGTAGATGTGGAAAGAAAACTATTTGAAAATTAATAATTTTTCATCCAAAAGAAGTAATTCAACTGGATTTGTAAATATTTGGAGATTTCATAGTTGATTTTAGAATCCAAACATTAAAATATATGGTGTTGAATCTATTGACAAATAAAAACATCTAAAAATTTTAAATATGGTCAGAATTATCACATTTAAGAAAGAGGTAAGAATTTAGCACCACATTTTGCCGCTCAATATTTTTTTTATTCCCATAACTATCCTATAAATCTTCCAAATTTTGAACTTAAAACGAATTTGAAAGAATTTTTATAAATTGAATAAAGAGGGAAGAAAATAATTTTACCCTGGGTTTCTTCAAGGGAATGAGGCTTCCTTATATATTTCTGAGATATTGGATCTTATTTAAGATGGGAGAATGACGAGGAAAATAGTTGAATGAAAACTAGTCATTCATTTTTTATTCTAAAAGAAAAAAACCTCATTATTCAACAAAATATGATTTCACATTTGAAACCTACCAACCAAAATCGAAATAAAAACTTAATACAATCTCTAATAATTTATCATAATTCCTTGACTCATATTCAGTATATATTTACTAGTTTATACAACATTTGGTGGTGCTTTAATATTTCTGAATGAGAAAACATTATTTCAAATAAATACATCTTTGATGATGAAATATTTCGTGTTAGGTTAGTTATTTGTGTACATGGGAGGATAAAGGAAGTTGAAAATCATTGAATGAACAAATTGATAATTTTGAATACTTATTTTATAGGATTTATGTTATTTTTTATATTCTTGTTGTTTAGTTGGTGGATCCAAAGGGTTTGAGTTTTATGATAGTTTTTTTATATTTCCTTATAAATTTTCTAGAATAAAATGTTTTAATTATGGTGAAATTGATAAAAATAATACTTTAATTTTTTTATTTCAATGAAATAAAACCCCATTTTTTAAAATTTGATTTAATTTGTTTGCCTTTTTTATTTCAAGTATTTTATTTAATTTTAATTATTTTTTTAATTCACACATTAATGTTTTTAAATTGCTTATAGTAAATTCATATGTCTATTAATTATTTATATCTATTTTTTTCTTGTAATGGTTGGTTTATAACTTTAAACAATAAATTCTATTAACTCATTTATGTAAGGTTTGAACATAATGATTCTAGTAGAATCGTAAGAATGTAGTGGGATAATAATGATTTTCACTTCATCATTATACATCTACATATTTTAATAAATCTTTTTAGTAAATATTTAATACCTCTCCACCTCTTCAATATAATTAGAAACCGAACATCACAAGGATTGGTCTACAATGAACATAATGATTTGAATTCATGTGTAAGACTTTAAAGTCTTAAGATTAGTAAAAAACATGATGAATCATCCAAAGCATTATTCTCAACACATAATAAAATTTTTTGAAATATGTTAATCATGAAAATAATTTTAGGGTTTTATAATGATTGACCATCTTGGAATAATTTAAATAGATGATAAACAACTGTTTCGTAGGGAAGAAGAGGATTAAGAGTGACTAAATGCATTTCATGGGATACAATATTTAATTTTTTAACCCTTGTGTATAAAAATAATGATTTATTATTCCTAATACAAACTTTTTAATTCGTCGATGATTTGTTTCATGCATGAAAATATTCTTTAGATTATATTGATTGAAATATTAAAATTCATATAATTTCTCCCCATTTTCATTAAAGAAGTGATCTATAAGAATAAGATAGTTCTTATGGAAAGTTGTTCATAAAAAATATTATAGATAGGTGGTGCTAGAGTTATGTAGAATTCTTGGTAATGGAGGAATATTAGATCAGATTTATCCGAGATTTGTTAAACCCCTTACTGGTTGTGGTTGTGTGATATTTGGGAAATTCTTTCAAAGTCTATGTTTTTATTGTATCTTTTTTTTAATTTCCCATGAACTATGTTTCTAAATAACTGAGATATTCTTCTCTATTGAATGATTTTATTTTAAACTATTCTATATTTTTACCCATCTTATTAAAATAATGTTACTATTATCATTATTTAT
This sequence comes from Viscum album, assembly GCA_963277665.1. Lineage (NCBI taxonomy): Eukaryota > Viridiplantae > Streptophyta > Magnoliopsida > Santalales > Viscaceae > Viscum > Viscum album. Next base: position 747,098,113 of record OY728132.1, on the reverse strand, counting down.
AGTTATTTTTAATTTATTTATAATGTGCCTAGTAATTTTTTTAGGTTAAATTAATTGGAGGTATTTAACCTTTTGAATCACCTAAATAATTTTAACAACACATATAATGAGTTATAATAATATTTTTTGAGTATATTTGGGTGTCTGACTCGAGATCATTGTTTAATCATTGGGAAATAAGAATTAGATATTTATTTTAGATTAGGAATAAGGTAGTGTCCAAAGTATCCACACTTTTCATAACCACTTCTTTAAAATATTATTTTTTATCCTCAATTTCGATCTATTTACAATATCAACATAATATTCTCTTCACTAATTTTGAATTATTTTTTTGATTTATTTTTTGGTAAAAACAATTACCCATTTTAGTTATACTTTCTTTTTAAAATTATAAAACCATAGTGATAGTTTGAGAATAAAATCTAATATCCTACCAATGAGACAACCTAAGGGGTCTCTTTACTTAATTCTTTATTATGATAAATTGTATATAATTGGCCAATAAAATATATCTTCCATCAATCCTCCTACTACTTTCGATTAAATTGAAGATCAAAAAAGAATTGAGAACTGATAGTAAATAAATACTGTTATAGGGTTTGAAGGATTACCATCCTTACCTCTGTAAATTATTGTTATGTTGTTTCCCTAATTTAAATTTTTTTCAAGAACACTATTTTTATCAGATAATGTTTATATTCTAATAGTTTTATTAATAAATAGTCTTTATTTAATGATTTTATATTCTCTAAGTTGATCAAATGTTGTTTTACTCGATCAATATAACATATTAGCTAGACGGTTTTTTAGTTCTTTTCATACTATAATTCCCTCACACACTAATATTCTATTTTTTACCTCATTCCATATATCTATCTTTTTGGGACCAATATATCTAAGAGAGAATACACTAGAATAATGATTTTTCTATAAATAATTTTTTTCTAAATTAAATATTAAACCTAAATTATGACTTGGTCATGTATTTTATGTTTTTATTACAAGTATTACTTTTTCCCTTTATATTATGTGTTTTATGTTTCCTATAATAATGGATATGTATTGAATGTGTTTAATTATAAAATATTCTATATAGGTAATTTCATTATTATTTCATTAATTATTGTGTAATTCATATTATCATGTTAAGAATTTATAAGGGTGAATATTAATTTTTAAAAACTCAATAATGTTATGAAAAATTTTATTGATTGGTTTTTAGAGAGATAAAGAACACTAGGTGTCATGAATATAAACATATTTTCCTTTACACATATAATGATAAAATATATTTCATTAATATTCATCATTATTCACATTTTCCAATAAAAAGGTACTAACAACCCCAATATTTTTATCAATACATTCTACCAGATTATTACCTATGTTTGGATTAGTTTTGGTTAGTTCCCATGTAAATTAGATGGTCTGTGTGAATGAACATCATGGTAATACATTTATTATTTATTTTTAATATATATTTAATAAATATTTTTAATTATTATATACTTATATCCTTCCATTATGTTACTAATGAATACACATGATTTTATGATATATAGATCATGTTCAAGTCAAGATGAAATATTGGGTATTATGTTCTCAAACTCTATACATGCCTATTATGAGTGTGTGCAGACCTTCTTATTTTGGAGCTATGTAGAGGGAAACCATTGAAATAAAATATTTAATTTATTATATCCTTCATATTTATAAATGACATTTTGGGTATCTGATAATACAAATTGGAGAAGGAATCATGGGTTTATCCTATTTTTTCTTATACTATACTTTATTTTGATACTTTAATTTTATTTTATTTGTTTTTTCTATTAAAGATATGCATATAGTGGTCATAGATTAAAATATAAATTTGGTGGATTATTGGATATTTTAAATGTTTTTCTTGTCATATACACAAATATATTTTATTTTATTTATTTATATTTACTGAATATTATAAGAATTTCCAATGTATAGGTTCTCTATTTTAGTAGATATGATAATTTTATTTTTTGATTGTATTGTGTGTTATAAGGCCATGTTGGACTTTCAATAGGATATGTTTTATTATTAATAATCAGGTAATATTTTAAAATGAGAATATTTATTTATACTCTAGAAATGTTTTCCCATGGAATTTACATAATCCTTTCACAAGATTGAAGCATCCCAAAGATATTTTGGATATTTGGGTTAGGTAAATTGGTGATATGATTATGTTATGAAATAATTTAAAGAAAGATTAGATATATTATATTCTTAGAGAATGATATATTTTCCTCTGTAATTATATTCGGGTATAATCATAATGAAAATAGAATTTCATAAATAGAAATTACATCATTTTAGAAGAATAGTTAAGAAAAAATCAATAATATATTCCCAGGAACCATAAAGGTTTAGTTTCTTTGGAGAGTATATACACAATATTATTATATCATTAATTATCTTTAATTCCTCTCACATAGATCTCCCCATTTATAAATACTCATAAAAAACCCCCACATATTAAATTTATTCAAAACCAAGTGAAATGATGCAATAGAAAGGGAGAGATCAGATGGTTAGTAAGGGTAAACAATGGTTATATCAATGACCATATTGTTATAAAATGATCAATGTGCATGAGAACATGATCTTTAAATTTTAAACTCGTAACCTGTATAACATAGATCATAATCTCGAGTTATAGAATAAATCTTGGTAGTTTATAAGAGATAAATAATAAAGGAAATAAATGATCCTGAGTTATGATATAATAAACATAGACATGAGAATATTAAAAAATTATTACAATATTTTTAACATTTATAAATAGAAACAGGTCCACTCATTATGTTATATACCTGAAATCAGTCCCTCTAATAAACTTATTGACAAGAAATCCAGGTCCACAAATAATCACATAGACATGAAATTTTCTACCATGCATAAACTTATGTACATAAATACCAAGACCATGATTAATATAAATGAAATCAAGACCAAGTAAACACATGAAATTGTGATCATTAAATCATGCTCATTGATAACATATTTACCAAATGAGTTATCCATATTTCCCAAATGCATTGGAGGGCTGTATAATTATGGGTCTACCTATAACCTGATGAAAATCATGCATATTTATGACCAAAGTTCATAAAAAATCATCATATAATAAACCATTATTAATAAATAGGTTTCATCATCATTAAATCATATCAAATCTAATGTAAAACAAATATGTTTCAAAATAATTTCATCAATTTAACGTAGAATAACCCTGAAAAATAAAGAGTTTTCATATATAAATTTTAATAATAATCATAAACCAACCATAAAATGAATAGGTATGGTATCATTGGATCTTATCCCTACTATAAGATAATTTTCATCAGTTTTCGTTGTTATTAGTGAATATAAATACAATTAAATGATCATAAAATCATTCTTGGGTAAAATACACTTTTACAATAAAATATTCTTATCAAAATAATAAAATTTTGGAATAATAAATTAATTTTTTTCTTTCAAAATAACCTTTGACACATGAAAAAAAAACTTCAATTTATTGAGTAGTCCTGATGGTGGAAAATACTTATCATTCCATATATATTAAACCAACTATTCCTTCCACATTTTCAGTAAAAATTCAAAAGTACCTCATTCAAAAAATTAAAAGAAAATTATTTTTAAATAATTTTGTAAAAAAATTCAATCAAGAATAAAAATGACATTAAATAATAATTTTAAAATTTTAAGGTAATTCATTAAAATATTTTCAGAAAATCTAATCATGTAATAGAAATGATATTTTACTAAAGGGAGATCAATATTTTTTCCATAAAAATAATATTTTAGTCTCATGAGTACATAAAGAGATGAAAGTGAAAGGAAAAATTATAAAATCCAGAAATAGATATTGGGGAATAAAATTCAAGACATTATTAAGATATAGATATTATTATAATTCATCATCGTAAAATTAATCATAAATTATCCTAATAAACAAACAAACTATTACAATGATCCTTTACCACATTGGAATATTTTGAATAAAAATACACATGAAAGAGATAAACTTATATGGATATTTATATTCAATAATTTTCTTAAATAATTCCTTAAAATGAAATTAATGTGTGGTATATACTCTACAAAAAAATTGGTGAAAATGAAATTTGTCCCATAGAAATAAAAGTGAATCAAAAAATCCTTAACCCGAAATATCAACATTATTTGTACACATTCAAACATAATATTTTATGAAAATTGATTTAATATAAATATATTCCAGAATGATAATAATATAAATAACTCCATATATTGTTTAATTATAGCCTTTTATCAACCCTTTTTTAAGAATTATGTGTTAAACTCACTATTTCAGATAGTAACTGCTTCATTTCTCATGTATGTTTTGGTATTATAGTTTTGGTTATTTTTCATTGATTATGGTTCCATTTTATATAGAATTTTATCCATGTTTTAAATATCATGTATAATCATTATGTAATTATTTATAATATTCTATAAAATTTAGGTAATGAAAAATGAGTTACACAACTCATGGAGACGGTAGGCCATATGCCCGCATCAACATTGATTTCATTTTTTTTGACAAGTGGTACAAAAGAAATGTAAATAGTAATTAAACTTTCTAGATAAATTATTATATCATATTTATTGTTTTAATCCATTAAATATATCCTTATCATCATCCATAAAAAATTAAAAATGAGTCTTATTGCATTGTGGAGGTGGTAGTGGACACTTATACACGAGGGATGCTATCCTTTTCGAATGGATTATAAGATAATTAGTTAAATATAATAACATAATTATATAAGTATAACTATTTTATAAATATAGTATATCTAAAAATTAAATTAATCAATATATCCATCCTTATGAAGTAGTAATGGAAATATAATTACACTGGTTTGCGAGCTGGTAGTTCCTCGTACACATGATCAATGGCTTGGTTTCACATTTGATGGAACATGAGATAAAAATAGGTCATCTATAACAAAATAATATCTCATTATATTTTAGATACCAGTGATATTTTGTGTGAGATATTAAGGAATAATTGAATATAGTAATAAAATAAGTTAAAGGAAATATCTTTTTTATGAAAATTACCTTGACGTAGAAAAATCTATTTTTGCCCCTTATTAAGGGCCCTTAGGTTGAAATTTTAGGTAAATAAGTAGATCTTTGAAATGGATAAGGATTTTGGAGAGATATTTTCTTAGGTTTTCTAGTTATTAAAATGTCTAATGAGGTGTGAATAAGTGAGGGGAGGAGGTTTTATTTTATAATCGGAGAGGAGTGTCATTTTGGTATATATCAAAAACTATTCAACAATGGGAAGTCACTCTCAAAACGCATGCCTAAAAAATTGTTAATTAATGGGGTGGATAATATTCTGGATCAATTAACACCTCCACTTCAAAAAATTACATGTTTTATACATTTTATTCCTTATCCTCAAAGATTATATACTTCTAAAATTTATGTTTTCACAACAATAAATATTTTTTTATTTACATAGTTAGTTTTTCTTTTAATATCAAAAATAAATTGAACATATCATATAATTTGGAACCAATTATTCTAAATATTAAATAAGTTTTTTTTTGAATAAATTTTTTAACTGTGGGTAAAATTAATTTTGAATAGGTGCATGTAATGTGTAAAATCATGTTTTATGATTAACCAAATTAATAAACATTATAATTTTTTCAATACTAATAATGAAGAAAATTATATGATTGTATTACCTAATTTTAGTTTTTTATTCAAAATAAGAAATACATTTTCAAAATTAATTACATATAAGTGGCAGTATTTAATTTAAAATTAAACATTCCAGCAAGATGATAATGCAGTCTTCCAAAGAAATTTTTTATTATCTAAAAAATGAATTTATTTTAAATTTTAAATATAAAATTACTTATAATATTCTAAATTAGATTAATAGTTATTTAATTAAAAAATTAAATTTAAAATTGTTTTTAAAATATTTAATTTTGTAAATTTTTTAATTGAAGAGCTTGTTTTCAATAAAAATCAATGTTTTTCAATATTGATAAAAAATAGTCTTTTTTAGAAATTATAAAAAATATTTTACTAACATAAATTTTAAATGATGATTTTTAAAATGAAATTTCTTTTTGCAAACAACTACTATAAAACTTTTAAAAAATATTATTATTTTTTATGAAAAAAAATCATTTTGGAGGAAAGAAATGCAATTTTAAAGTATATAAAGTAAAAACATAAAATAATGTACTCATCTATCAAAAAATATTCCATATATAAATACATTATACTTAAATTTAATATTTTTTTATATATTGATATTTCCATGTTTAATGGCTATGATATAGTGTTCATGACTATTTATTAATGTTAATAGTACATTATGATTCGTTAAAACATGTTATTGTGTGTAACACAAACTATAGATGAAGTTAACGTTATTTGAAAACAAGAACATAAAATTTTGTGGTGTTATTATAGGAATATGTTTTTCATTATTTTTAATGTATATAATTAATTTCATAATTTTTGTAACCATAAGTTATCTTTGAGTTTGTCTTCTTTTCTCAGTGAATGAAAATAATGGTTTTGATTATTATGGATGTATAGGTCACGTGAAACACATAATATATTATTAACTATAATTGATATCATTAATTTTATATTTTGTGTTATAGGAACATATTTTAATAATATCTAATCATAGAATCTATAACTTAAGTGTCCAACTAAACACATTGAACAATGTTTTTGATTGATATGTATAATAATAATGGAGTTGAATCTTTGATACGAATGGGTGGTAACCATGATAGAGGTTATATTCCAAAGATTCATGTGAAGTTGTTCATTTTTTATCATGAACTAGTGGATCCTGAGGTCTAATATATGACTTAATGAGGTAAGCCTTTGATTATATATAATTTGATATGTACATTTCCTGGTTTCAGTTTATCTCACTTGTTAATATATTCAAGATTAGTAAATAAATTAGGTTTTCTGATGAATTTATTATTCTATCTAAGAATATGTGTACAAACTTATGATGAATGGTGGAATTTTGGTTCAAGTGTCGTTCTAATTCTACTATAATAAATAAAGATGAAATATATTAGGAATTTTTATTCCCTAATATAGAAATGATGAACCTCATCACATAGATTCCTAGGTTTGAGAAATCTTAGGAAAATATCAAATAATATGGTCCTCAAATTTCATTTGTAACACCAAATGATAGTTTCCAATCTTTTCATGAGGAGTGAAATTAGAATTCAATTAAATATGGTCTTGTTGATTTTGAAATGGTATATTTAGCTTTATAGTTGGCTGGTTTGGTTCTTAGATCATAAATTATATAGATAAAATGGCTTTTCCTATCATGGGGGATATCCTTTTGGACATATTTCATAATGAATTTTGATTAATACTATCAAATAGGTATGTTGAATTATCAATTGGACAGATTATTAAACATTGTGAGATCACCAGTTGACCATAACATGACTTCCACCTAACCTAAAGTATTCATTTTTATTTCAATAGGTTGTCATAAATATTGAGGATGACACATATAAAATGGGAATCAAAATAATTTTAATATTATGCACCATAGTTTACCTATCACCAAATTATAAAAATATAAACTTAATTCTATATGTATACAGACTCAAATAAAACAATAGTCCAAGAATATTCAAAATATCAACCGAACATAAGCGTAGGACAAACCTTACACAAATTTATGATCCGAAATAAATTATGGACATCACTATTAAAAGGTAATCAATATACAATGACATGATACTAATAAAATAAAATAAAGTACCCCATCATCACCTCTATATAAGATGGATTGTTACCTCTTAAAAAAAGTGAGGCTCTTCGATCCAGAGTCCATCTACCCTTGTGAATGGGTTCCTTTCCCTTACATTTATTACAGAGAACAAGAAAAGACCTCGACCCATGTTTCTCAGATCTCTTACAATTCATTATTGCATTGGTATAAAAAAATGAATATTTATCCCGAAAGAACAAATAGTTTAGTATTTTTAGAAGCTATATTAGATATTTTATCTTTACATTACAAATTGAAATGAAAAACAATAAAGAAACCTCATTGGAAACATCCATAACACATAGATTATCTGTGTATATCATTCATAATATACAAATTTGTGTCCTATGGAAAAATAAAACATAAGAAAGAATTGATATAATATTACTAGTATTGGTAATTAATATAGTTTAAGATAATATAATCAATAAGTAATAGTGAATAACTAAAAACACATTCCATTTAAACATAATATTGAGCATAATATGGAAAGAATAAAAGGTGTGTAAATAATACCATATAGATTACCACATGAAAAGAAAGCTTAACCATGGATAATATACTAATTAAATAATCACCTAGATTATTAATGACTAATATCATAATGAGATAATGCATAATTACAGACATCTAAAACATAGCATTGAGGCCTTAGACATGACATTTAAAAAAAATTCTCAAGGACTTGGCCAATCCCATATCTTTTTTGTCTCATATGATCTACCAGTACAACATGCTTCTAAAGAGGGCCCCACCAATCACTAAATAACTGTAATGTTTTCCTCATATTAATGGGGTTAAACATAAAAAATATATTCATATTAAGTGTTAATAACATTACCCAATATACAAACATAATCACTAACCATTCTGACTAGTACGGTGAATGGTATCAAGATAGCCCATCCATAGTCAAAATAATCATAAATCATTTAAAAAATATGGTATAATATAATATTATGGGATCAAAATAAATAAATAATAATATTCAATATAGGCATTGAAATAGATTAAATCAATCTAAGAAAATATCAACGAATTCTTGATGGAAACACCTCTTTTACTTTACAAAGAAGAGATCATTTCGAAAATTAATTTTAATTTTCCATAATTGTGTGTATAGAACCAAAATTAAAAAAATATTATTTTTATTGATAAAATGCATGATTTTATAAAATTAATTGTTTCTTATAACTGATTAAGGATGGTGTATCAAAATCAGTAATAAATATATAAGTTCTCTTTTATCAGCCTTGCATATCAAGGAAAATTGAGAAGGGATCCTTGTAAAACATGTATTTTACCATAAAATAAAATTGAAATGATATGAATAAATGTTTTTGGAATGTATATTTATAATTTTTAATAATTATATAATAATAATAATAAATAATTAAATACATGTAAAAATGTATAAAAAAGACTGAATGAAAATGGAGGTTTGGGAAGAAACAAATACCTAATGTCTGAAAGTCTTAAACACATGTACTTAATTTCTTGAATAAATAAATTCATAAGAATGATTAAAAAAATTTTAAAATTAATTCATGAATTTTATATATTTTAATTTTATTACATTCATTTATGGTATTTCGATTATGTATAATATTTCTTTCTGTCGTTCATGAGTTTTATTTTCCTTGGTTATCATAATTGGTGTAGTTGTATAAGAGTATCAAGGTTGATATAAAATGATAATAATTATCATGAACATAAATTATATTTTAATAATTATAATCCATCATATAATATTATTATATACATCTTTTGGTTTAATGGGGTGAGGATGAATCATTTGATAAGATAATAATGATAATCAATTAGATAATTTTTGTGGATTTTCAATCACCACAAACTAGTTTTGATTCATTAATTCATATCATGTATATTTAGTTTATCTATAGAAGTAAATGACTAATAATATGTATAATTAAATTATATTTAACCATAACTATTTTTATGAACATCCTTCAATGAGTTATTGAAAAATATAAATGCATTTTCCACGGTGGGAGTAAATCAACACACCATAGATGATATTTTCATTTTTAGAATAAAAAGAAGAGAGAATAGACTAGAATAAAAATCATTCCATCTAACATAATAGACATCCAATATATAAAATTTACTAGATTCATCATGCATCTTGTATAGGTGGAGGTGAGGAGAGGATAAAAATGATATGAAATTTTAATGAAAAAAAAAGAATGAGTAATTTTCATCTTGAATTTCTCCTCATTAGAAACCTCTATGGAAAAAGGGTTTGGTTTTTTGATGATATAAATGGCTCCTAGATGTGGGTATGAGGATAGGGAAGATAATTGGGTAAAAATTTTATTCTCTTCAAGGATTAATAGGATTGAGGAAAAGAGCTGGTGAGGTGTATTATTTATAGAGGAGGAGAGGGATGTTTTTTTAATATTTTATTCATTTGTTTGTTATTTTGGATGATGATTATGAACAGATAAAAATTATCAAAAATTATATTAAAATAATGAATTATAGTTCGATATTATTGAATTACATCATCCAAACATGATCTAGGACTCAATAATTCATGTATTTATTACATTCTGTAAATTACTGTATTTCACTATTCACCTAAAATCATGGATTTTAGGAAAATAAAAAATAACCCTAATCATTTTTTGATGTGTATAAATTAAAAATGGACTTTGTTTTATGAAAATAATATTATAAATATGAGAAGTTTATTTTTTAAATAAAATATTTATTTATTTAAAAATACCAATTCTAAAATTATAACTGATATTATAACAAATTGAAAATTTCATTAAGGTCTCATGAATTTATATTATAATAAAAATTAAAAAAATTATTAATTTGTGAAACTATTTTATGAAAATATATGTTCTTTTAAATCATTACATTAATTAAATACTTATGACTTACAAAAATACAAACACTTAATTTATTAGTTTTAAAACATTTTGTTACATATACCAAGATATAGATTTTTCATTTTTTCATTTATAAAATGAAATAATATTATTTATAATTTCATTGGTGAGTTTACTATTCTATTGGTCATATTACTATTCTTAATGGTCACATTACTATTCCAATGGTCAAGTTACCATTCCATTGGTATTGATTCCATAAGTTCTAGAAATTTCTCTGATTTCATTCATTATTCATTTATGAAATTTATATTTTATTCTATAAGTGTTTTTATGTGATTTATAATATATAAATTAACTATTATAATGGAAATTTCATTGAGTGAATTCAGGGTCATTACATTTTTTCCTACAACTTAAATTTCATCCTCGAAATTTACAGAATGTTACCTCATAAAAAGATTATAGTAGTTCATCATCATAACATTCTCTTGTTACAATGTAGCATCTTCAATTCTATGATTTTTTCAAAGTAACTTTACCATCTGAGTTATCTAATTCTTGAAAACCAATTCTCTAGTGTATAAAAGCTAGATATTCTCATCATAGTAAGATAAGTCAACATCGAATTATATTTCTTTAGAAGTGAGAAGATGTGTTGGGTTTGGAATGTACTTCCTTAAAAAATATATCTAGAACCCATTATCAAATTTAGAAAGTCTAGATGTAATTTCCAAATGATATTCCATAGGTCTAATTTTCTCCATAATTTCATATGGTCCGATGTACATGGGGATAATTTTCCCTTTCTCATGGAACTATATTACACACTTCCATGGTGATGATTTTAGTAAAACATGACATCCCATATGAAATTTCAAATATTTATTTTGGTTATTAGAGTAATACATTTGTATACTTTGTGTTGCTTTGATATGGATTTGAAAAGTATCTTCTATTGTTGTTGTTTCCTCTAAATGTTCTTAGCCTACAAGCTTCCTTTCTCTAACATCATCTCAACATGTTGTTTTATGAAATCACTTAATATATAATACATCATAAGGTGAAATTTGAATACTTGAATGGAAACTATTATTTCAAGAAAACTATACCAAAGAAAAATACAGGACCCACATACCTTCAAATTCTGGTGAGCATGATCTCAACATCTCTTCTCAAGTACGGATCATCCTTTATGATTGCTCATCAATTTTTGGGTGATAATCAGTTCTAAAACGAATCTTGGAATCTAATGTTTTATGAAGAGTTTTATAAAATTTCTATGTGAAAAATATATCATTGTTAGAAATAGAAGAAATAGGTTCTCCATTATGTCTTAAAACATCTCCAATATTGATTTGTGCAAGGTCATCCCGGGGAAAATCCTCTCTTATAGAGAGGAAATTTTCTGTTTTGTAAGTTGACTGTTGGGAAAAAATACCTCAAGGTAACATTGCAGCATTTTTTGGTTAATTGTGTTTGTTGGCAAAGAAGGTTTCCATGGTGAATTTTCTAGTTATAGAGATGGTGTTGACAATCAATGTTGAAAAAGAATCATGACAAAGGAATGGACGATCTAGAGGCAGTACAAAAAGAGCAGTACAAAGGCATGAATTTTGCAAAAGTGGATATCCTTGAAGATCATATATAAATATGGAAAAGGCATGAATTTCAAGAATATAGGCCTCATGAATTGGATTTTGCAAAGACCATAAAAATGATATCGGTGATTCATTGCGATTACATCAAGCTTCGTGAATGGAAGAGGTTGAAGTGCATCACCAAAATGAAGGTATTTTTGAGGGACCATCGTGGTGAAGGCATGAGGTAATTGATGGGATGATTTGTAATTACGACAAGACCCACGATTGGAAAATTGTCATGGTTCTTCGAGATTTTGATATAATTTTGGTGAGAACATCAGAGCATCACGATTTGAGATGATGTGGCGTTAACATCTCATGGATGGTTCGAGGGTCAGTGGAATCGCCTATAAATACGCCTCGACCACCTTGGGAGAAGTAGAGAGAATTTTTAGAGAAAATATTTTTTCTCTCGATTCGCGAAGGTGGTTCGTGAAGGCAGTCTGCTTCGTGAAAGGAAAGAGCTTCACAGCGGCTATTCTAGCTCTATGTTGTCATAGTTAGCTACATTAGGAAAGTTACTCTATGACGACTTGAGCTTCATGAGAGTGCTTCATGAGAGTGCTTCGCGAAAAGGTAGGATCTTCATGAAGTCTTGTTTAAGCTTCACAAAATTGGGAGCCTCGCGATGTAGGGTGCTTTTCGAAGGTATTTCCAAAGAAATTCCCTAGTGTTCAGAGGCAAAGGGGTATTCCTCAGTGGATGAAATTTGGACTTCAAAATAGCATCTATCAATAGTATAAGATATCTGTATTCATGAAAATGAAGATACCTATAGGTTTATAAACTGTGAGTGGATCCCTTCCAAGTGCAGTGAGAAAAGGAGGTGGAAGAACGTTATTCATTCTACCAGTAGTGATCTAGAGGGAGAGAAATAGGGAGTGACCCTTGGGAATGTAGTGTGCGGACCCTAAACGATGTAAAGGCAGTGAGCCTAGGCATTGAAGTGGTCCAGCCTGAACATTATTTTTAGTGAGATTTAGTGGATTTAGTACAGTGGCACATCACCATTATATGCTCTTTGGACGTAGCCCAGTGAGGGTGAACCATGTAAAAATCTCTTTGTCTGTCGGGTCACTTCCCTACTTTGCATTTAAAGAATCATTATCAGATAATGATAAAAATAAGTGATTAACATAAACACACAAGTGCAGACAAAGTTACCCTTGAAATATAGAGTTCAATACCCAGTGGGACAAGAAGAATTTTGAAATAGAATATCCATACCCTAATTCACCCCCCCCCCTCAGGGTATCTAGGCCCCTTTTGGTCCTAAAATTGATCAACAATTAACCATATTATACCATTATTTCTTGAGTTTTTGTTAATATAGTGATAGAATACATAGTAATGATATCTCATTTCCATGTAGGAATTGGAAGAGGTTTCATGAATCCTCTAGAATGTTGTCTTCCACCTGTCACCTATTGACATACTAAACCTGTTGATATATAATTCGCAATTTCATGCTTCATATTATCCCACAAAAATGTTCCTTTATATATACACATGTTAGTGCTACTAATGTGTATAGATAAATTTAGTCTATATAAATAATCCAATAAGTCACTTTTTACCTCTGTTATTAAGGAAACACTAATCCACTGCCCATATTTCATAATTTTTTCCACATACATGAAGTCTTCCAACATCCCATCATTCAAGGATTTAATTTTCCTTTTAAATGTTTCATCATTAGATATTGAACTTTTAATCAATTAAAATAAATAAGGTTGGGTAAATAATTTAAAATGTAATGATGTTTCACCTCCCATGATAATTCCCATATCCATATTTACTAAATCCATGAACATAGGATCCTTGTCAATCATTATTTTTTATAACTGCACAATCCTTCCAACTCAATGCATCTGATACCTACTTCAACATTTTTTGAAGTGGTGTATTGAAAAATCATAGTCCTTATGTATCATAATATATCACATTTTCCTAATGTTTTATTTTTTATGTTAGAGGATATATTTTTAACTCTTATAATCTATTCAGATATCGCATATTCCACCATAGGTACAGTTTCTCCATATCTTCAGAGAAAAGATTACAATTTCTATCTAATGATCATGAGTTAGATAAAGTTTTTAATAAGTTTTTATCTACCTTTATGCATAGGCAATAACCATGTCATTATATATATGGACACGTCCAAGTCCTTTCTTTGATGTACCACTAAAAAACACAAATCTATATTTTTCTGATGGTAGAGTCAAAATAGAATCATTCACTAATCTCCAATTTAATACTTTAAATCAGTCTTCACATTATTTTTTCAATGTGAACATAACCCTATTATGAATAATCTTGGCTAATGGGTTAAATAATAAGTCAAAAGTCATAAAGAAACACTAATAGTAACCTGATAATATAATGATACTAAATTCCTCGGTTATTATTTTTGGTTTACGATAATATTGAACTATTTTTTTCTTCAAAGGATCAACTAAGATTACATCCTTAGAGACAATATGGTCAGGAAAAGAAATGTTTTGAATCTATAATTCACACTTTATAAACATCCAATATAACACTTTTCATTTAATAGACTCTAAAACAACCCTCAACTGGATCTCATAGTCCTCATATATACTGAAATATATCAATATATTCTCAATAAATACCACAAAAATATCATAAATATATTCCTTGAACACTCTTTTCATTATATCCATAAAAATAGATGGTTTATTTATCAATCCAGATGAGATTACTATAAACCTATAATGTCTACACCTACCTCCAAATGGTGTCTTTGGAATATCCTCCTCCACACCTAATTGATGACATCCAAAGGAAATGCCAATATATAAAAAATATTGACATCAGTGAAGTTGATCAATTAAATCACCAATAGAATAAATATTATACCTATTCATTATTACAATAGCATTTATTTCTCTATAGTCAATGTGAAGCCTCATGGATCTATATTTTTTCGTGAAAAATAGAACAGGGGATCCCTACGGAGAAAAAATTGGTAGAGTAAATCCTTTCTCACTCAATTACTCAAGTTTTTTTCTTCGTCTCTACAAATTCCACAATTCAAATTTTATTAGGAGTCTTTGATATAGGTTTTACAACAAGAATTAAATCAATAGAGAAGTCACTTTCTTCTTGGGAGGATTTTTAGGTAAGTACTTTGGGAATAATCAATGTATTCTTTTACAATAGATACATTGTCAATTTTAAGATTTATTTCCTCATAAATAGATTATTTTTTATCCTCCACCCCAAGAATTTCATTTAGAAGATCTAATGGTGGTTGAACAGGATAAGAACTAGCTGATGGAGTTTCTGCTATAAAGATAAAGGATTTAACATCTTCCTCCCAAATTGCAACATCCTTCTTCATGGAATAGATTTTCACATCATATTTGGAAATCCATTCAATAATAAAGACTATATATAAATCAACCATAAGTATGATGATATGCTTTTCAACTAAATAATGATTATGTTTCATAAAGGACACTCACTGACACATATTTATTTCAATTATAATAATCTTATGAGTTTTAGTTGAAAAATCTTTTATTAAATCCAAATGGAAATGTAAAATTTTACTTGAAACCCTAGGAATACATAAAAGAGTGCAATGATACTAGATCAAATAATGCATTGGCTATGTTTGAGGAAATTATTAAATTACCTACCACTGGTTCATTTTGAATTTCAATATATATAGTTGTGATTGTATAATCTTTTCCTTGATCCCTTTTCCTATTCTAGGGAGGATTCTTTGATGCATAGAGAAATCATTTTCATATTGCCCCATATCATTATCATTTTAGAATTGAACATTGGTAGCTTCTTTATTTCCCTTTCAATCATGGTATTGGTGGAATTTTTCCCCACATGTAACTAGCACCTTTTTCTTTTAATCAAAATCAATGTTTTTCTCATCCAAATGTACCACAAATTGAAAAATCTCCTTTTTATTCTTCATTTTATCCATTATTTTATTTTACACCCTCTTATTCTCTTGTTTTTTCTCAAGGTAAAATGAATTAGAGAATTATTTTACTGTCTTGATAGCACATGATACTATATCTTTTTATAATGAGAAACGTTGGGAGACAAGTTCTATTCAGAGGAATATTTTGAACTCATTAAATAATCAATCAGCATTGCACCTTGGATTATGTACATAGTCTATCAAATAACTTTTTAACATTGTAATGTTTGATTCATATTTTGAAACATTTTCATCCTATTTTTTCTTCAAACTCATGAATTTACTCTCTATATCTTCTAGCTATTCAGGGGGAAATATTTTACTAGTAAAATTTTCTTAAAATCATTCCATTCAATTTTTGAAATTTCACCCCATTTGTTTTTTTAATCGATTTCCATTGTTGATCATCATCTTATGAGGGATAATAAACTAAAATGACAACCTACCCCTTTAATTAAATCCCAAAGTGAGAAATATATTTTCTAATAAACTTATCCACTGATCTTCTACAAATGGAATTGTAGTCATATTGAATGATAGAGGTTATTATTACATAACGTCATCTAACATTTCTCCAGAATGTTTTTGATCACGATGATATATAGGGGTTTGGTTATTGTTTATAACCTGTGTTAACTATCTTAGTATAGTTATATGTTATCGAGCACTAGTCGCATATCCAGTACTGATAACATTATCTTTCGTAGGATGGAAATACCTACATTCGACAACCACATTGACATGGTTTCCATTTCTTCCACCAAGCACAATTTCTTGAAAATGGTACACACTAAATTAGGCTATTTTTCATAATTGATAATTTTTAAACTATAAAAACACATAACATTAATTGGAAATTTATTCATTGATAATATAATAATCATATACATGTTTTCTTTGGGGATGTGTTACCTTTAAATAATTTATAAGGGTTTGTAAATAAAATGGGAATCATCCTGGGAATATCCCCATCATGGTCAAACTAGGTGAGAAGAAGGGCACATTGTCATGTACCAGGTTACCCCTAGTCAGGTCTAGGAAACCTTGTTATAGTTTTTACCTCTATATACATCTATTCTAAAACCATTTCCACTTTAGTATCCAAACATGGTTGTGTTTTTATTAAGAAACACATAATATATACCTTTCCAAAATTCCAATATGTTCTTCTATGTTTATCCTTAATGTCTATCATTGGGTTATGTTTACTAATAAATGTTTTCTAAATACAGTGTCCATGTTTTCTACTAAGCTTTATCTAATGAAAATAGTAAAGACCCTAGCCCTAGTTTCCAGGAGATAATGCCTTAATTTATTACATTGATATAATTAAAAATAAATTTTTATCCTAGATAGTTAAATAGTTTAGTATTTTTTGAACCTAGATATCATATATGAACATTACATTATAACATAAAATGAGAAACATCATATTAACTCCATCGAAAACATCTGTTTCTCTAAGATTATCCCTAAAGGTTTTTCATAATACATATCTTCATATTCTAGGGAAAATTAAAACATAAGAAAGGGGGGATCTCATATCCTTAGTAAGGGTATGTAATATAAAAAAATATTATATAAACAATTTTTCATTTTGAATGAAAAAAAACACATTCCATTTTAAAATAATATTGAGTATAATGTGGAAAGAATAAAATATAAATAAATAACTCCATATTAATAATCACATGAGAATTAATCTTATCCATTGATATTCTAATAGTCAAGTAATCTCAGAGATTATCAATTACTATTATCATAATGAGGTAATGCATAATGATGAAAATATATAACATAACATTTATACCTCATCCAATACATTGAAAAATAAATCGTTAAGGTCTTGGCCAATCCCGTTTCTGAATTGTCTCATGAGACCTACTAATGAATCGAGTGGATTTAGTGGGACCCATCACTTAATTAAAAATTCTAATTAATTCCTCAAATTATTGGGGTTAAACAGAAATAACATATACATATATAATATAAATAACATTCCCTAATCTATAAACATAATCGTTAACCATTATGAGTAGTATGGTGAATGGTATCAATATAGCACTTCCACAATCAAACTAATGATAAAATACATAATCAAATATGATAGATGAAAAATATAATAGATAAATCTCAATAAAGCATAATAGATCAATATAAATAAATCATAATTTTCAAAATATTTTTTTAAATACATTAAAATAATCTAATAAAACCATTGAGTAATTATTTAGATAAATAACATTTTTACATTGTAATGAAGAGTTCTTTTAGAAAAATAATTTAAATTTTTAAAAATTGTTTTTATAAAACTAGAAATAAAAAAATATAGTTTTTTCTTGTCAAAATTTATGATTTCATAAAAATAATTGTGTCCTAAAATTGATTATGTGTTGAACTTGTGAATGGGTAAGAAATTGAGTAGTTTTGTTTCATCGGGAATGCATATCAAGAATAATTGAGAATGTAGTAGTGTAAAAATTGTATTTCCATATAAAGAGAGTTGAAATGATATGGATAATTATTTTGGAACGTTTACATAGAATTTATATGATATAAATAATAATAATGAATAATTACTATGGTTTAAAGATGGATAAAGCATAACCCAAAATAAAAATGGATGTTTGAGAAAAAACCCTTACATTATGTCGGAAAGTGTGCTTCACATGTTTATCATGTCTGGGATAATAAAATTAAATCCTTTATTAAATTAATTAATAAACATTTCTACATGATTTTGAGTTATTATAATTTTATTATGTTCATTCATGGACATTTGATTAGTTATAATATTTAATTCTATCACTTGGGAGAGTTATTTTCCATGGTTTTCATGATTAGTTCACTTGTATAAGGGTATGGGGGTTCATTTAAAATGAGAATAATAAAAAAATTGTATTGTATGTTAATAATGATAATATATAAGATAAAATGGTTATATAAGTCTTTTGGTTATATGGGTTGAGGTCGAATCATTTGATAAGACAATATTGGTAATGGATTAGATTATTTCAGCTGTTTTCTAATAATCACTAACTAGTTTTGTTTCATTAATCAATATCATGTTTATATACTAGACCCATAATAATTTTGGAATTATAATATGTGTCATATATTATCACTTAACCTTAATTACAGTTTTATGAATATCCTTTCATGAATTGTTGAAAAATTAAATTGGATTGTCCACGGTGATGGTAAACCAACTCCCCACATATGATATTTTATTTTTTAGAATAAAATGGAGAGGTAAGAGATTAGAAGATGAATTAATCCATTAACAAAATAAAATTATAGTATTTAAAATATAATGTATTTATCATTACTCTTGGAGATTTGTACTTGAGAAGAGGATAAGATACGAAATGAAATTGAAATGAAAATAAAAGAAAAAGAATGAGGATTTTACCACTTGAATTTATCATCCTTAAGAACCACCTTGGGGAAAGGGTTTTGGACTTTTGATGAGGACAAGAAAAACTAGAAGTGGGTAAAGGATATGCAGGAGTATTGGTTTGAAATCGGAAAAGATTCATGTCTTTATAGATTTGAGGAGAGTAGGTTGTAATTTGTGGTATTTATATTGGAGAAGAAAGTTTTTTTAAATATTTTATTCATTTGGTTATTATTCTGGTCCAAGACTGAATATTTTTAGAATTATGATAAAATATATTAAAATAATGATTGATTTTTTAATATTATTGTCTTAAATAATCTATAAATCATTTATGAATCGATAATTCATGTATTATTTAAACACTATAAATTTCTTTATTTCCCTATTCAAATAAATTTCAAGTATTTTAGAACAATCAAAAAAAATCACCCTAACTATTTATTGATGTGTATTATTATAAAATGGAATAGATTTTATGTACCTAATTTCTTATATATGATACACATAATTTTAAAATAAAATTATCATTTTTTTTTGTGAAATATCATTCTTAAAATTAGAATTGATTTTGAAAAATTAAGGCTCATATTTTACCAAGGTAAGGCCATATCAGTTTTGGTAGATGTAATAACATAAAGATATTGGAGAATGAGAGGAGATAATTAAGAGAAGAAAATATGGAATCAATTGAATTAAATATCAATAAATGGGATTATCATATAACTATACAATTGGAGAAATGATAAATATGGTATCTTTTTAAAAAAACTACTCTAGAACTGACCATGCCTCTAATGGGTATCCACTGGACTTATAATGGAGACAAAAGTAACATTAGATATATGTTGGTTAACCACCAAATATCTGGTGCATCTACATTACCAAACCTCGATTTCACTGCCGCTACCTTCTTCCATTAACTCCCTTCCATTAAAATTGAAATCCAATTAAAATACTGTACAATATCTATTGATAATAAATAAATAAATAAATAAATGTAGAGGACTAACCTATATAATAAGGCCTACTATAGACTTCCAATCATCATGATAAGTATCATCAAGATACATCAATGATCATCTTAAGGAACGATGTTAATCCATACAACATTAAATTTACATTCACACTCCCATGTCCTATCTTTAAGTTGTCCATACTACCACCACACTCATAATAATGGAATAATTTTCTCTTATAAGACATTTTCAGTCCAGTTAGTGATACAAATTTTTTTCTCAACCATCAAAATCTAAATCCATGTTGTAAAAATAAATTACATGATTCGGATTGTGTATATATATCATTATCTATGTAACATGGAAGGTATTATAAACCACAAAAGACTAAGGTGAAAGATCCAATTTGTAAGATGTGCTCCCCTGAAATTCTTGGGAAGTACTAGAAAAACCCAGAACACCCATATTTATTTTCCATTGTGTGTAATGAATATCATAATAGGGGTTCATTGACCATAGTTGGTCATGAAAATGATAGTATTCACCCTATGACCACAATCACATCAAATCTTGCTTTTAAGTCAATATATATTAATTTAAATATATAAAAATTGTTACAATAACATAAAATTATTAATTGATAATTTAAAATTATATATTAATTAAAATTTTAATTTCAATTAACTATAATCATTATATATATATAATATTAAAAAATATAATATTATTTTTAATATAAAAATTAATTGTTAAATATAATTTATTATTAATTAATTAATAAATTATTTATAGTTGGGTGTTTATTTGAGTGGTAAAAACACCCCGTAATTATGAATCCTATGAGAGTTCAAATCCTCATATCACCCATTATGGGGGGATTTAACACTCTATTTATAAAAAAGATGTATATGGAAGGCATGCACAGAGTTGATGGTGGACACAATGGCGGGACATGGCGGATGACATAATGTGATAGGAATATAATATAGTAGGAGAACATGCATTAATCATTGAGTGGGTGGCTCAAAATAGTGATGAGTATGTTGGTTTCTATCAATCTTCCCT
This sequence comes from Viscum album, assembly GCA_963277665.1. NCBI lineage: Eukaryota > Viridiplantae > Streptophyta > Magnoliopsida > Santalales > Viscaceae > Viscum > Viscum album. The sequence goes on along the minus strand of OY728132.1, from coordinate 747,076,348 downwards.
ATAACTCCCTAGACATTCAATTGGGGTGGTGGGGTAACCTACCACATAATGACTAACATAGTGGAACCTTTAATATGACATGATGAAACTCGTTAGGCGATGCAATGGGGCACCACACATGCATCTGTGTGCAGGCGGATCAAATGACCGATGGGGACATATGTACATATCAATCATCCCTCATCTAATATAAACTTATAATGTAGAATAAAGGGGTTCTTTACATTCAGGGTGGGGAGAGGTGCGACCATCAAATAGAAGACATATTGTGATTATTACTGACCAGGGGGTAACACAATAGAAATTTGGTGACATAGTGTGATGCAAGTTACTCTATTAGGCCTTTGGGTCATCTCCTCCAAAAGGCCTCTAGGCCACAATTAGTCGGGATATTGACCCATATAGAACATTTGCTTTTGGACTAATCTATATAACAAAATAGTTCTTGTTGGTGCTTTCAATCCCTTATTGGGAGGGATGAGCCTTGATACACTATGGTGCCCGAATGTGTATTTTTTTGTGGATTTCAATATCATCTACTTAATATATAAAAATTAATTATTAATTAATTTTTATAAATCACTTAATATATATTATTTATTATTTACTACATAATATATATTTATTATTTATTATTTATTATTAATAGTTTAATTCATTAATTAATAAAAAATAAATTATTAATTGTTAATTATTTTATATTAATTTTTAATTTTTAATTTTTCATTATTCATTATTAATTCTTAATAATTAATAATTAATATTTACTATTTATTATTAATTATTAATTATTAATGATAATATAATAATTAATTATTATTAATTATCATTGCTAAAATTTAAGTTATTAGTTATTAGTTACTAAATATTTTTTATTTTTTATTAATTATTAATTATTAATTATTATTCAATAGTTATTACTTAAAATTTCCTAGTTATTAGTTATTAGTTATCAATTATCACTTTTTAGTTTTTAAATATTCATTATCTATTTATAGTTATACAGTATTAATTATTACTTACTACTTATCAATTATTATTAAATAATTTTATTACAACTAGTTAATACATATTGATTTTTTATTATCATCTATTAGTTATTTGTTATTAATTATTAGTTATTAGGTATTATTTGTTACAGATTAAATATAAAATATTAGTTTTTAATCAATAATTATAATAAAAAAAATTGTGATTTCATATTATAGCGGACATGTATGCATGCCACTCAATAGATGAAAGTTTGGACTAGTTCTCAACAAATATTAATAATATAAAATATAATATCTAATATGTACAAATAATTATAGCATAACACATTAGGGATAATATTCCTCTACTTATGTATATATGGGTGGGTGTTTATATGAATTTTAAATGACCTGATCTTTATAAATAAATTTCTTTTTTGGTTAAATTAAATTCTATATTAAGTATTATGTTTATTAAAAACATTTGAATTTATTTGGTTTTATTAAATCTTATTGGTATTTAATGAAAATTAAAAAACACAATTTTTAATAATATATCCTTTCAATAGTGATCATATTATAGGTAGAAATATAGAGTTTTGAAAAATCTAATTGGCATAGACAAAGGTAGGGATGGCCACTACCAGTAAGATCGTACCCTATAAATCCCAAATATCAAAATATATGAGTGGTATAGAATTACTTGTATATATAATTGACCAATCCAATTTTGATATCCAACAACTAAAGAATGAGTGAAATCATTTATGGGAGAATTTCTAGCTCGTAGAGATAATTACTCAAACCATGTATGCCAAACCACCTAATGAAAGTATCATTATTGCACTATTGAGTCAATAAGGTTTTCCTTATGAATTTTCCATTCCTTTGTACTTGAGGGAGATTATTAAGTCAATAAGGTTTCCTTATGACTTTAACATTCCTTCTTGTTTTGAAAATCACAAACACCTTATCTCAAGGAAAATCCCTTTTTACCACTTGTTTTACTTCTTTAAGGAATATTTTCTTCCCCAAAGAAATTTATCATTATCATGTTTTTCATGGTCCATATCAAAGTTTTTCTAACTGTAAAATTTGGTTTGAAACCAAAACATTAGAATCCTATAAATACCTAGATATGAATAATACTGTTTTAGATTCCGAATTCTGAATACGAATTCTGGTTACAAACTTTTCTGAGTTCTGACTCTGAGTTCTCTGAATACAAACTCCGAACTCCTATGAGTTCAGACACCAAATTCTGAATACGAATTCTGGTTATGAACTTTCAAAGTTCTGGCTCCGAATTCTGAATATGAATTCTGGTTACAGACTTTTCTAAGTTCTAAATCTGAGTTCTCTGAATACAGACTCTGAGCTCTTATTAATTCTGACTCCGAATTCTCATAAACTATGACTTCGAACTTTGTAAGTTTTCGTTCTGAATTCTTGTCAATCCGGATTCCGAATTTCCTTGAAAATCAGACTCAAGAATCTTATAGAGATCAGGTTCCAAATTCATAGAAAAAAGAATCAGAATATCCTTGTATTATAGATTCCGAATTCAATTTTTGTTAGACTCTGAACATTCATATTTCCTTACATTCCTAATATTTGATTTTAGTTATGTAACCATATTTTTTCTTACACTTGTTTTGTTATAAAACGATGTCATGCTTTCAGTTACTCACTAACCATTGTTTGAGTGACATGTGTACAGGTCCCTCCAAAATTCAAAGAAAAATATGACCATTGGAGGAGAGATTCGACCGTTGAAGCCAATCCTATAAATAGTATATCATTTGAAAGATCTCAAAACTGTTCTATGACTCTAGAGGTTACAAGCTGTTGAAGTAATTTCTAGAGAGAGAAATTAATGGCTTTGTGCGTACAAAATTTCGTGTTCTGTTTTTCTTTGTGTGACTCTAATTGTTGTTGTGTACAATCAAGGGATTTCGGGGATAGGAAGACATAGGTGTAAAATACCTTGAAGTTGAGGGCTTCCATACTAAGGAAGACAGAGGTGCCGACTACCATGAAGTTGAGGGCTAGCGAGGATAGCAAGACAGACTCTGATCTTCGTATCGAGGGCTAACCCTGGTCTGGGTAAGAAAAACTATCATGAAATTATAAATCATTTGACCTTTATCCAAGGTTATCGGATACCCTTATCATTGTGTTAAAAGACTTACTACTTGTTACTTGTTTGTTTCATGTTTTCTTCTGCATTTTTATTTTTGAGGAAAGTATAACTATCTTATACTTCCTTATATTTGTACTCCATTTTTGTAATATTTTATACGCGTTAAGGTAGAATCTTTGTTGTTGTAAACTTTAATTAACTTTCACATTCTGGAACCATATTTGGTGATTCAATTTCCAGAACCACATATCCGAATTCACATTCTCGGAATCATATTTCCATATTCAATCAAGTGTATATAATTAGAGGTTTTGTGATTTATATTGTTTAACCTTGTTAAACATAACCATATTTAAAAGTTCCAAAGGAATTTTTAAAAGTATACAATTCATCCCCACTCTTTTATATTGAGTATCTACATCATAGTATGATATTACAATCAGTATCACATCTATTTTATCTATCGATCCAATAATTGGTATCAGAGGAGGTTACCTTGAATCCTGAAACAATTCAAAAATAGGATTTAGTATTTTGGTTCCATTTGAATAAATCACCCGATTAGATTCAGAAAACAATTATTATTCTTCTTCTTCTATTTTTCAGAATCAATTTTTCAGAATCATAATTTTCGGATTTATTTTTTCTTAGAGGTACTCTTTTTCTGTATTTTTCTTGCTTAGGAATATTTTCCTTGTATACGAAATTTTTCTATTAATATGTTTTTGTGGAAAAACTTTCTTTAAGATGATAGGAATCAATGTTGGTTCTATAGACAATATCAATCCAAAATGACCACCTATCTTTGATGGAAATGATTATGAATATTGTAGAGATCGAATGAAGACATTCAATATCAATACTGGAGTTGATAATTTTTTTATGCTTATTGGAGGATAAAAAATCCCTGATAAAGACGTTAGTACCTTCACAAATCAAAAAAAGAATGAATATCAACTGAATTATAAGGTACACAATACTTTTCTTTTCTCCATGAGTATATATATATATATATCCAAATTTCATCTTGTGAAGCAGTAAACAGTATTTGGATGAAACATGAAGTTACACATTTTGGTACTTCTAAAGTTATAGTGACAAGAAGAGTTATGTTGAGAGCTGAATACCATGGCTTTATCTTTCTTTTTGGAGAACCCATATGTAAGGTTTAGCAAAGGTTTATGGCTAGTGTGAATAGTTTACAATCAATGGGTGAGAAAGGATTAAATGATGAATTTCTTGTTGATAATATCTTAGAAATCATGCCTAATGAATGTGAATTAAAGAGGACTGCTATAGAAGAGAACTGAAACGTTACTCAGATTACTCGTAATGAAATCTTTGGAACTCTTCTATAGAATGAGACTAGAATGAAGAAAGATGCTGATAATGTAAATAAGAAGAATGGAAATATAAGTGTTTATTTTACTAAAACTTCTAATCATATGAAATCCAAGACTCCTGAGAGAGTTACTAGATCCAAATCTAAGAAGGTTAAAATTCAACTTGAATGTAGTGAAACTAAATCCTCAAAGTATGATTTAGAAAATCATTCTAAAAGGATGAAAAATATAGATATACAGGGGAAAAATCAATCCAAATACAGGAAGAAATAAAGATAAGATATGAATGATTCGGAAGTTGCATGCTATGAATGCCAGAGAGCTGGACATATAAGGCCTGATTTTCCTATACATAAGAGAAAAGAATGAAATGAAAGGAATTCTGAGAGAAACCAAAAGAAGTATTACAAGGCTAAATCTAATAAATTCTTGATAGCTAATGAATCCTAGAGTTCCAGTGGTGGTGATGCTTCAGGTGAATCTTCAGATTATGAATCTTCTGGACAGAAGAATCATGGTCTAATAGCCAAACTATTTATTAACATTCGTTTTTTGATGGCTAAGGTACACAATGCTGAATCTATGACCAATATATCTTCTAATGCTAATGATAGAAAATATTATAACTCTTCTAATGAAGAATATTCTTCTGATAAAGATAATACTTTACCTTCTCATGAAGAAGTTTCTAGGCTTTCCAAACTTCTTGAGATTGATAACTAAAAACTCATAAAAAACCTGATAAGGAAAAATCTAGGAATACTATTCTTACTAAGGAAATATCAGATCTTTCTAAAGATCTTAATAAAAAAATGTTTATTTTGAAAATATTTCAAAAATTCTGGAGGAAGAAAATTCTGAGAAGATTAAACCTTCTAAAGATCTAGAAAATGTAATTTCTAAGAAAAATGTTTTCAAGCATTTCTCTAGTTAAAAATATAATGTTTTTGAAGACAAGAACTTGGTTATCAAACTCAAATCTGAAATATTTTCCTTCATGAAGTGTTTTTCAAACATTACCTTAGGTAAAGAAAATTTTGATAAAATGTATTCTCAAATCCGACCTCTAAAGAATAGTTCTGTTTTTTGTTATACTGGTTCTAAACCAATTTTTAGTAAAAAAAAATTTTTTCCTGAAAGTGATCCATTCTGTACTAAGTGTTACTATGGTGGACACTGGGAAAAACATTGTTCCTTAAACAAAACCCAAATCTTTAGGATTTTTTAAAGCCTATTTTTCTAAGAAGATGTGGGTTCCTAAAATTTTACTTTCTAAAATTTCTGGATCCAAGAAAGTTTAGATTCTGAATGTATAACTCTTTTGATTTTAGGAAAATAGAGAGTACCAACAGCAATACATGGTACATGGATAGTAGATGTTCCCGACATATGACTGGTAAGAAAAACTATTTTGAAAAGATTATCATGACGAAAGGAGGAAGAGTAACTTTTCAAGATAATGCTCTGGGAGAAATTATTGGTATAGGTTAAATCATTCTTCTTGAAAAAACTATAATTTAAAATGTTTTGTTTGTTAAGGGTCTTAAGCACAACCTCATTAGAATAAGTAAGTTATATGATTGAGGTTACCTTGAGAATTCCAGGAATGACAAGTTATTAGTACACATATACAAGGATGAGTTTATTTGTTCTGCCCATATGAAAGAGAATATTTACACAATAAACATAGAAGACCTTAAGAGCCAAGATATACCTTTCCTTAGTGGAATGAAATATCAATCTTGGTTATGGAAGAGAAGGATAGGTCACTGTAACCGTAGGAACTTATGGAAACTTTCTTAAAAAAGATTAGTTAAAGATCTATCATAGTATAGATTTGATTCTTCAAAAGTTTTTGATCCTTGTCAATATGTCAAGCAACAAAAATCAAGTTTTAAATTAGTCATTGAAGTCACAACTACTGATGAATTATAGTTAGTGCATATGTATCTTTTTGGTCCTACATAAACTGGATGTATTGGGGGCAGGTGTTATGTATTTCTCTTAGTTGATGATTACACTAGATTTAAGTGGGTCTATTTTCAAGCAAAGAATTCTGAAGATTTTTGATATTTCAAAAGTTTTAAAGCCCGCAATAAAAATGAGAAAACACTTCTTTTGATAACTTTTTATAGTGATCATGGAGGAGAATTTAGAAATTATGATTTTGAAACTTTTTTGTAGTAGAAATGGAATTACTGATAACTTCTCAGCACCCAGAACACCTCAACAAAATGGTGTTGTTGAAAGAAGAAATAGAATTATTCAAGAGATAGCAAGAACCATGTTGAGTTAGTATTATATAGACAAAAATTTTTGGGATAAAGCTGTATGTTTTACTTATTAAACTATAAATTGAGTTTTAATTAGAACTTTTCCTAATAAATCTCCTTATGAGTTATGGAATGGTAGAAAACCTAGAATTTCCTAATTCAAGGTTTTTGGTTGCAAGGTATTAATCCTAAATACTAATGATAATCTATATAAATTCTCACTAAAATCTTATAAAGTAATTTTCTTAGGCCACTCCAAAACATCTAAGGAATGTAGAGTTTTCAATAAAAACACTTGTATTGTTGAAGAGACAGTACATATTAAATTCGAAGAAACTGATTCTGTTGTTTTTAAACAACCCCAACCTACATATTTGGATGTGTTTTCAAAAAATGATTATCAAATTGTATTAGAAGATCCTTCTGATAAGGAATATGTCAAAGAAGATAGTTCTGAAATATTTACCCTTGATGATTTTCTACCCTATGTTGATGAACAGGTTTTACAAAACCCAAATCAGTTGTTTATAAAGAATCATCCTAGTGATAGTATCATTGGTGATGTAAACCAACCTGTAAGGACTATACTTTCCTTAAGAAATGAAGTAGAACATCTAGAATTCCTTTCCCAATTAGAACCAAAAAGCACTGATGAAGCTTTAGGTGATGATGATTGGATTAAAGCTATGCAAGATGAGCTAAAAGAAATTGAAAGGAATAAATTCTGGACCATGGTTGAAAGACCTGAGGAAACATCTGTTATCAGAGTAAATTGGGTCTTTAGAAATATGTGTGATGAAAATGGAATTATTGTATGAAATAAAAATATATTATTTGCTAAAATCTATAATCAATAACAATGAATAGACTATGAATAAACCTATTCTCCAGTGGCTAGACTTGAATCTATTAGTATTTTACATGCCTTTGTAGAATTAATCAATATAAAACTTTTCCAAATGGATGTGAAATGTGCTTTCTTTAATGGTTATGTTCAAGAGGATGTTTTGGTTGAACAACCTCCTGATTTTGAAGATACAAAACATCCTGATCATGTTTTTAGAGTTACCGAAGCTTTGTATGACCTTAAACATTCCCCTTGAGCTTGGTATGATAGAATTACAAGATTTTTGCTTCAAAATAATTAAGTTAAGGGAAATGTACATCCAAACATTTTTATAAATAAAGATAAGAAAAATGTTTTGATTGTTAAAATTTATGTTGATGGAATTATATTTTGTTCAACACAGGAATCCTTAACCGATTCCTTGGCGGATCTAATGAAATCCGAGTTTTAAATGAGTATGATGGGTGAGTTAACATTTTTCATTGGTGTTTAAATTTATCAAAAACCAGAATGAATCTACATATTCTAACATATGTATATGAATGATCTTGTTAAAAAGTATGGATATGACAACACTAAATGTATAAGTACTCCCATTGGAACCTCAAACACACTTGATCTTGATGAACTTGGTAAACCAGTGGATCAAACATCTTTTAGAGGTATGATAGGAAGTCTACTTTACATGAAAGCTAGTCGTCCATACATAATGTTATTATTATGATTATGTGAAATTTATCAGTCCAATCTTATTGAATCTAATTTAAAGGTAGTGAAAATAATTTTTTTCTACTTAAAGGGAACCATGGATTTAAGACTATTTTATTCTTCTCAAAATGAATTTTTTGAGAATTTTTTCAAAAGCTGACTTTGGTGGATGTAGAATGGATAGAAAGAGTAAATCTAAAACATTTCATTTCTTAGGAGATTCATTAGTTTCTTGGTCTTGAATGAAGCAACACTCAGTATCACTTTCCACTGCTGAAGTTGAATATGTATCAGTTGGAAGTTGTCATGCTCAAGTGTTGTGGATGCAACACACACTCACATACTATGGTATGAGTTTCACCAAAACAAAAAATTTTTGTGATAACACAAGTTCCATTGCCCTTATTAAAAACCATGCACATATCTCTCATGCAAAACACATTGATATTAGACATCACTTTCTTTGGGATCACACACAAAAAGAAGATATCATTCTTTATATTATCGGAACACAAGATCAACTTACTGATTTTTTCACAAAATCATTACCATCCGATAGATTTGAATACATTAAATAGAAGTTATGAATGATAACCATAAGGTAATACTCTATATTAACTTCTTATTGAAACCAATATCTTTACAGTACGAAAATCCTCTTCATAGGGGGAGTATATTTGCTATGATTTTTTTCATATTTTTTGTATTGAAATTTTTCATATTTTTTGTAATGCATTTTTTCATATTTTTCGTGATAATGTTTTTCATATTTTTCATAATGAAGTTTTTCAAATTTTTCTTAATTAATTTTTTCATATTTTTCGAAATGAAGTTATATATATTTTTCGTAATGATGTTTTTTATATTTTTCGTAATTAAGTTTTTCATATTTTTCGTAATTATGTTTTTCATATTTTTCGTAATGAAGTTTTTCATATTTTTCGTAATGAAGTTTTTTTGTTTTTCCTAATGATGATTTTCATACTTGAAATTTTTGTAATTAAAATTTTAGTATTGATGTTTTATTTATTTATTTTTTGTAATAAAAAATTTCAGAATCAAAATTTCATCAAGAAGAATTTCTCTACGAATAATCCTCTTTGAAATCCGAAAGGTATGATTTCTTTCTTGATTTTTCATAATCACCTTTTACTTACTGGTAGTTTCTTTTGATTTTAAAATTTCATGGATTCTAGTTTCCTTATATATGAATATTTTCCTTTAAAAACCTCAAAAGATGAGATCCTACCAAATTTTCCTTACGGCTATCATTTCAATTGTCAGATTAGATCAGAAGAATTCGTTTCCATTGGATTGAAATTGGAAGATGAACATTCAATTCAATTCCTATAAAAGGGGACCCCTGATGGTTGTCCCACATCGTTTCTTAAGACGTTGCATGACGAAGCTCTATCCATCTTCAAAATCCCATTCCGAACTTTTCATAACTTCTCAAGTTCGAATGTTTGGTGAAGTTACTTCTCAAGAGATGTCTACTGTCAAGCCAATTACGGAGTGGCAGATATATAGGGAGAGTTTGGTACATCTGAACTTCTTCAACAAATATGACTCTATTATCTCCAAGAATATCAAGCTTAATGGATGGGAGAGTGTATCCATTTAGAAGCAAGGGGCTCAAGATCTTTTGTATCTGGATCTCCACATTGAGTTTTATGAATGAACCTGTTTTTTCAAGGAAGATGGCAGTGAAAAACATTCCTTTAAGAGTTATGGAAAAATGTATAAACTTTCATACACCAAGGATGCTAGCTTAGTAGGGTTATCTTATGTAGGAGAGGTAGAATTATTTTCTCACAAGCTGCCATATGTTCAAGGGAGTTCTGTAAAGGTGAAGGCTAAGCAATGTCTTGGACATACAGATGTCAAGATCGAAAAGATTTCTCACCTGTCTACCAACAATCAGATCATTGAGTTATGGGTTCAAGGTTTTATTGTAACGAGAAAGGGTGAAAATGAAACTATTGAGAAAATTGATATATATATCTTGGATTTATTGGTAAATCTATGGAAAATCAAGATGATGAAGCATATTCTCATTAAAATATAGAATATCAATAATGGGATTCTGAGATCACATGTAATCATGTATCACACCCTACTCTCAAAGTTGATAGTTTGGTGTCTTGAATCATTCAAGATTCCTTGTAGTTCCAAGCCAAAGAATTAAAAATTAATTTTAGTAAGCGATGACACTTGGAAAGAATGAATGTTGAGTTTTCTAAGGAGTCAATAGAGTTTTATGATCTGCCAGTGAAAGAGGCAGAAGCCATTCCGAAAAATGCTGAAGAGGCTGAACCATCTAAGAAATCTAGAAGGAAAAGAAAATTGAAGGAAGTAGAAGTTGAAGGTGAAACCCCTAAAGATAAGGAAGCTCAAACTGCACCTCCAAAGCCTAAAAAGTGGAAAGCTTTTTCCGATTAAGATTTTTCCAAATTTAAGGAGGATTAGAAGAATAAGAAATAAGGGGAGCCACAGTTTTTCCTAGACCCTACAGAGGCCAAAGCATTGAAAGATAAAGATGCTGAAGAACTTGAGAAGAAATCCAAAGAGAAGAAACATAAGAAGAAATTATCTAAGGCTTATATTATTCAATCCCTTATAAAGGATACTAAAGTAGCATCTGAGAATATTCTGGTACCGAAATCCTTCTTAGTTAAACCATTACCTGAGACACCAGGGAAAATGATTATGACTCCAGAAAAAGTTCATGAGAAGGTTGTTGAACAGATAGAAGTTGTGGAAGAAGTGAAAGAAAAGGAAGAAAGTAGTAGCTGCACTGATGATCTGATTAAGAAAGTTTAAGATTATCATGATAATTAATGTGCGTCTGAAAAATTTTCATTCTGAACTTCTCAAGCCGGATCTTCGAAACTTGATACCCTAGGAGTCGATGAGAAGGCTGAAGAGGAAGTGAACAAATTATCTAAGGAAGAGAGTTATAGTCATCACTTTCTTCACCCTGAGGATATTGAGGCAGGAGGTGAGAAATAAAAAATTGATGAAGATAGGATTTTTTCAGTTGTCTGAGAGTGAGCATGAGTCTCCAGATGAAGAAGCTAATCTAAAAACCAACAAAGGTAAAAAATTGGTTGATGACACACCAACCAAAATTTCTTTAAGAAAGAAACGAGCTGGTGGATCTTCTAAAAGGAAGTTTGTCGAGCTAGAGGAACAACCATTACCTAGAAAAGTGTCAGATTTGGATTCATCAGCTCTAAGACATTATTTTATCATTCAGTCCCTGAAAAAGCTAATGGACACCATTTCAATCTTTCCAACAATTGTCTCCAGATGCCAGATACTCCAGAATATCATCAAATAGAAATTAGACTCTGTATCCATGGTGATGGATAGGTGCATAAATTTTGAGTCCAAACACAATAATTTCCTTATCAACAATGAATCCCACCAAAACTTTTGCAAGAAAATTGTGAGCTGGTCAAAAAATGTAGTCGAATATCGGAGAGAGAATGATGACTTGAAAAATGATGTTAAGGAAAATTTAGATACACAAGATAGAAAAATCAATGATCTAACAAAAGGTTTTGAGGAAAATATAAATCTTGAATATAATACTCAGATTTAGGATGTCAAAGATCTGAATGGGAAGATGAATTATGTTGTCCAAAGTTGGACAATAGAAAGGGGTCTTCAGATTGAGATTCAAGAAAATCTTGTGAAGCAAGATGAGTTGCTGAAGGCTCGGGCAGAGGCTCTGAAGGTTCAAGATGATAGGATCAAAGCCTTAGAGAAGAAAGAAGAGGAGGATCACAAAGATCTAAAGAAGCTGAAAATCATTATGATGAAGTTGATACCCAAGGAAAAAAGAAGCAAAATAGATCCAAATATGTTCTTTTGTTGTATCTATTTTTCCTTGTACAAATTATTCCAATCTTATTGAATTTGTGGTTTCTTGTTTTTTTGGATATTTGTACTATTATTTCAGGTACCATATTTTTTCCATTTCCTCAAACTCTTTTTGAAAATCACAAAGGGGGAGAAGGAAAAATAATTCCAAGTAAAAGAATAAATATCCCTATGTAAAGGGGAGTTTACCAAAGGGGGAGTTTATCAAAGGGGGAGTTCTCATTATGAAGATTTCCACATTCAAATGAAAAATTTCATTCTGGAAATCTAGTATACGATCCTTATAGTTCCAAAACCTAAGGGGGGAGTTAGTCGTATTCACTATTGTTTATATATAAAGAGATATAAGTTCTATTTTCAATGACCAGGAAATTTTTTGCTAAGTCCTTATATTCTTTTTTGAAAGGATGTTTGTGATTTCAAAAAAGGGGGAGATTTTTGAGTCAATAAGTTTTTATTTATGAATTTTTGATTCTTTCATACTTGGGAGAGATTGTAAATTCAATATTGTTTCCTTATTACTTTACCATTCCTTATTTTTTTGAAAATCACAAACACTTTATCTCAAGTAAAATACCTTTACACCCCTTGTTTTACATCATTAAGGAAAATTTTCTTCGCTATGGAAGTTTGTATTTATCATGTTTTTCATTGATCATATAAAAAAATTTCTAAGTGTAAAATTTTGTTTGAAACCAAAACATCATAATCCTATTAATACCTAGATATTAAGAATTATATTTTAGAATTTGAATTCTGAATAAGAATCCTAGATACGAACTTTTCTAAGTTCTGACTCTGAGTTCTCTGAATACAAACTCCGAACTCCTATGAGTTTTGACTCCGAATTCTGAATACAAATACTAGTTACTAACATTCTATGTTCTGACTCTGAATTACTGAATAGGAATTATGGTTACAAACTTTTCTAAGTTCTGACTCCTAGTTCTCTTGAATACAGACTCTGAACTCCTATAAGTTCTGACTCAGAATTCTCATGAACTATGACTCTGAACATTGTATGTTATGGTTCCGAATTATTGTGAATCCAGATTCTGAATTTCCTTAAAAATCAAACTCTAGGGGTATGTAGGATAAAACTTATGTTCTCCCATTAAATTAATTTGTTTTGAGGTAATTAGATTAATTTTGTAATTCCATTATGAATCCTCCAAAACCATTAATATATTTTAAGGTATTAAAATAATTTCTATAAGAAAATGACTCGATTCCACATCACTAAGGCTAAAATTTTATTAAGCTAGATCATTAGAATAATAAAATAATGAAAAAAAATCCTATTTTATAATAAACAAGTGAATTTTCCATGGATAGATTTTTGTTTTTGAATAATATATTATATAGATTCAAAATTCTATGTTTGGAAAATACTAATGAATACCACTCTCATTTAATATACATATTCACCCATGATCCCTTTACTCTTCACTAAAAAACCATTGAAAACTACCTTAATATACTATCCCCACTATGTAGTCCTCCCAAGTTACCTCTATGCTCTCATGAAAATCCTATTAGGATTTAGGAATCACCCTCTCAGTATAGGGGATCCATTTATTTTCTATTTTATTCAAAAATCTCCTTAATTAAATTCTTTTACATCCAATTCATAAGGATGGTATATGTTTTTTCACATCCCTTGTATTTTATGTTATTTTTTAAAATGATTACATAACCATTTTATATCATTAAAACATTTTATTAATATTTTAATACAAGTGTTATGAAAAAAAATTCACTATGTGTTTTCCATGACAAACCATTTTACATTGCATAATAGTGTTACTTCTACTAAAGGGTATTCAGAAATACATATCAATACTCCATTGATTAGGAAAATAAACATATGTATTTCAAATTACGTGATAATTTAATCATAAATGATGAAATATGATCCTTTGATGAATTTTCTATATATCACACTTATTAATATACATGATATATAAGTGATAATGTTTTAGACACTTGAGAAATAATGAAAGGTATTAGAGAGTGAACCTACTCAAGAAGATAACTTTTTACACCATTTTATTATTTATTGGGGGTTATCATTAACCTATATTATGATATGATGTTAAATTTTATTTCAACATTTCCATGTTACCTTAATTCTATCATGTTTTATCATGCCTTATTGTTCATGTTCATATTTCTAAACATTTTTAAGTACCATTTAAATACATATTTTTTATCATGTAACAATTTAATCATGTTATTTGATGTTTATTCCCTTACTTGTATTTATAGCTCACCCATTTATTATGTTTGTTCCAAGGTTTTTCCATGTAGCTTGATTTATAATGAAATATTATAAACATGTTAAGGATGCTTTCAAAAAAAGAAATATACCCCTTTTTAAAGTTGTTGTCTAATATACCTAAATCACAATTTCAAGAGACTTATTTATCTTTCAGGTTGTATTATGTGTAATATTTTGTAATTAATCTTTAATTAATATGTAATAAAGAGAAGGGTTTTGATAGTTGGTTTTGATAAAATATTTAGTAATTTTTTGGTATTAGGATTAGAAAAATTTCCTAAAAGCCTTTGTTATAACACTAAACATAAGAAGAGATCACTAAATTTTGGTAAAGTATTGAGTAAGTGGTTTCTAAGAAAGTAAATCCCTATTTGGATTATGAAGTGTATGTGGCTCAAGAACATATGTACCTGGGGTAAAAAAACACCCAATAAGAAAGATTCGATCAGGAACCAGTGCATGAGAAGAATCCTTACTGCACACATAGTTAGACACTCCTACGGGATATGACTTGGTAAATTTACAAGGTCATTGTGAACCATTATTAAGGGAAAAAATTCCTATTAGTGTCTGTGTTACAAATTGATTACGGATAACAATGATTGAAGACTATAAATTCATAAGTTTAAGAAATACATGTCATTAATATATTATACTTTCAATGTAATTTTATTATCATTTATGTGTTTAATAATTTAAAAATAATCATCCCTAATTTCCCCTTTATTCTAAAAAATAGATGTAAATATGGGGAAGCATTTAAACAACCAATGTGAGGGGAAATGTGATGACTACCCCATTGAGATTCATAACCCAATGGGAGTAGGATGTGAAAACTTTGTTAAGAGTCTCTCTTAGTTGACCTAGTTTATTAATATAATCATAATTATGGAGAAACTCTAAAATCTCCCAAATAATGAATAAGAATCTATCGATACATTTTTCTAAAAAACACATCCTATATTCAGTGGATCATCTGGTCAATTTAAAAAAGGAAAAATTCTTCAGCACTATTGAGATGATATTATCCATCTTTCAATATTTTGAGTAATAAAAGTTTGTACTGGCTATTTATCATATGGGGGAGAAGTTGATTAGTGTTGAAAATTGATCAAGAATATGGGTACCGAGGAAGAGATTGAATCATGGAGTGTGTGGAATTTAAAAAAAATGAAAATAACTTCCTCAAACTATATCACTTAAAATAGAATTTTATTTACATTCACATAATAAAGAATATAATGAATCCATCAAGGTGTGTGATCAAAACATCACAATACTTTCATGATACACCTCAATCTTTATTATTTCCCCTAAATAAAAATTTCACCACTTCATTAGTAGGATATAACCTAGTATATTAAAATTCCTTTTAATTTTAGTCTTTGATAGATATAAATACATTTTTTTCCTTTCCCTCAATGTTAAAATAAATATTATAAAATCACAAGGGCCTCCTAGGGTTAATAAGTGGAAATTAGTGTTTAATTCTAGTGGGGTGATGGAAAAGTATAATGGTGGTAAGAAATTTACAAACACCACAAGTCAAAATTGTGGAAATAAGAAACAAAGAAATTACTTGAAAGGTGTGAAGAAATGATTTAGATGAGGGAAGGAAGGTCACCTAGATATCAATTTTCAATGGGAGAAACCCACCAATGTAATGGAATAGAGGAATGATCCAGTAAACCCTTACGCTTTGGTCCAATATTTCAATTGAAAGGAACATGGTCACTTACCAAACCAATGCACTAATATAAGGGGGGAAGGATACAATAGGTGCTAAAACCCACTATTGTAGCAAGGGAGAGATTATTCCATTACAGCTGTTTAGGTTGATCCAAAAAATCAAGTGGTGACATGTACAATGTTTATTCAATCAAGAATAGTGTGCATAATTTTAATTCTGGTTTTTTGTACTACTTCATATGACACAATTTTAGGATAATAATTCAAACAACACCAAAAATTAGCGATGTAGAACTGTTAGGGAAAATGGTCAATTGAAAATTTGTTCCATCCCAAGTATACAACTCATCACCTATTAAAATTTTTGGATTGAAATATCATGGAAGAACATTGATACTCGCTTGAGTGTAATTAAATATGATTAAAGGTATGGATTTTATTTTCTTATATAGAGTCTTTATAAATTTCAATGAGAATTAAATGAATCTCTATATCAAAAATATTCACCAGATTCTATACAAGTGCTAGGAGGTGGATGAAACTTTTTCAGCAAAAGCATCTCAAGCATGGATATTTTTTGGAGTATCTTTGTTTGTCCAAAATAATTGAGACTAAGGAAATGATTATCCTTGAACTGATAAATTTTTTGAGGGAATACACTATTGAGTTTTTTGATGATTTAACCTGAGTTACTCTAAGATGAGAGGTTTAATTTTTTGTTGAGATTATACCTGGGGAATTACCATTATCCAAGAGTCCATATATAATTGATGTTGGGGAATTTATCGAGCTAAATAAAACATTATAGGATAATCTAGTTAAAGGTTTCATAAGACCAAGTGCTTCACTAGGGGTGAACCTGTCCTCTTATCCATGTAAAAGTATGGGTAAATGCACCTTTTTAGTAATTATCATGAGCTCTATAATATCATGATAAATAACAACCATCCTCTTTCACCGATTGATGACTAGTTCAATCAAATATGTTGAGTTGAATACCTTCACAAGGTATATATTTGATCACATTATTACCATGAAAGGCTGAAGAATGTGGATAACCATGATACTACTTTCTGAATTATGTAAAAGAATATGAGTTCATAGCATTTCTATTCAGACTCAAAAATTCTGCACAAATATTCATTGATTTTATTGATAGAGACTTTAGAGATAACTTTGAAAAAATTATTGTAGTATTTATAGATGATAATCAAGTACATTCCAAAAGAAAGGAGTATCATGAGGATCATCTGAGAACTATCCTAAAAAATTTAATATTCTATAAGCCTTTTGAGAAGTTAAAAAATGTTAGTTATTGTTGAAGCAATTATCAATCTTGGGGAATATTATCACAAGGATTGGTATATTTATGGACCCTTCAAAAAAATGAATTGAAAGATGGTTGAGGCCAACATATATGACAGTAATATTTAGTTTCTCAAGATTACCTAGGTATTATTGATGATTTATAAAAAAATTATCACATTTTTTAGACCCAGTAATTAAACTAACTCGGAATGGAGTCATTTTCTTGAAATATGAATCAGAAGAGAGATTCAACGAGTTGAAATGAGACTTATCACTACATATATACTTATAATAACCATAAGTGGAGATATTTTTAGGTTATATAGAAATGAATTGAATAAGGGATTGGGTTGTGTGGTAATGGGGAATGAATATGTGATATCCAATACTTCAATGAAATTGAATGTTCATGATCAGAACTTCCCAATACATGATCTATAGGTTTCTATAGTGAAATTCGCATGGAATATATGGTGACATTATCTCTTTTTGTAGAAGTGTAAAATATATTTGAATCATTAGAGCCTCAACTATATATCCACACATATTGATCTGAATATATACCTGTGAAGATGGTATAATCTGGTAAAAGATTATTAATGCTAAATCCAACAGTATCTTTTTAAATAAAATAATTTGTTAATTTCTCTAAGTATAAAGGAACCACAAATTTTATCATTGATGAAAATTTGAAATGATCTAATTTTCTTAAATGGGAAAAGGACAAACATGAGATTCCTAATTTAACCAATATCATCAATCCTTTCAAAAAATATTTTTCAACCTTCCCATATATAGAGGATAAAGTATCCTCAAAGAGATGATGGGGGAATTCAGAAGAAGGTGAAATTTATATGAAAAGGGAAATCCTAATATGTCAGAATGAATGAATATGGAGTTGTAAAATTTTGGTCAAGACCATATTTACCAAAAAGTACTGAGTTTAGAAAGGGAAAATTGGATGATGTTCACATCACGACCTTCTCCATCCATTTAGGGAGAACAAATATTTATCAAGATCTATAAATACAATATTAGTGGGACAATATGTGGAAGGTGATCGTGGAATAAACAACAATATTTCATGGATGTTATCTAGTGATGGTGGAAAGGAAAAAATCCAAGGTGGTGATAAAACCATTACACATTGTTACATTTAAATGAGAAAACATAACCAAGGAATTTTTCACTAGACTTTTAAAGACATCAGAGGAAATAATGTTATATGGGCTTTCATGGATTGTTAAACAATGTATTCCCACATCATTTAAATTAATGAGGACTTATCACTCAATAAAATGGAAAAGATATATATTAGGGAAGTGAGGAGTCTACATAAAACAACACAATTTTTTTATAGATATCCATGATTTACCTCAATTTTTTTAAGTCACTTCAACATTCCTAAATACTAAATTGAACATCATCTTGGCTTATTACCACAAACTAATGTCCAAAATGAGTGGGATATCTAGACACATGATTACATATTGAAATCATGCTCACATGACTTCAATGTACGATAGGAAAAACATCTTCCCCTGGTTGAGTTCTTATACAATAATAGTTTCCACTCAAGTATCCAAATGGAACTTTATGGATACCTTAATGAGAAGAGGTTCAAAGAACCTTCATGATGGGATAAAGATGGAAAAGAAAACTGCTAGTTCATAAAATAACAGAGGAATGGGTGGAAAAGGATAAGAACATTCAGTAGAACTTCAAGGATACTCATAGTCGATGGAAGAGCTATTTTGACAATAATTTACTAGACATAAAGATTCAGTTTATAGATAAGGTATTCATTTACATATCTCTATAGAAAAAATTCATGAGATTTGAGAAGAATTTGAAGCACAATCCAAGATAAATTATTTCCTTTGAGATCCTTGATCACATAAATAGTGTGGCCTATCAACTAGAAATCCAACATAACATATCTCAAGTATATGATGTGTTATATAAATCCATATTAATGATGTACATACCAAACCCCTAAAATGTGTTGAATCCATAGATGCTACTATTGGATAATGTACATAAGTATGAGGTGTAGTCAGTGAATATTTTAGATCATAAAGATGTTGTTATATAAAATAATAAAATACACCTGGTCAAAATTATATGGAGAAACCAAAAATTTGAATAAGTGACATGGGAACTAAATTAGGTGATGAAAAAAAATTAGGCTCATATTTTTATTTTATGAAATTAAAATTTCAAGGGTGGAATTTCTGATGGTGATTATTGTAATGACCCAGAAATTTAAAAATAAAATTCCCTTTTAGCTTGAATTAAACTCCCTATTATGAATTATCATTATAGAAAAAACATGAACTTGTTTGGTTGTATTATATCCTATTATATTTCAAATTATATTAAGATTCATAACCCATGATAATGTAGTCATTGAAAATTTATCATATAATTATTATAAATATGGTGTTTTGAACAATCTAATTGATATAGATAAAGGAAGTGGCAGCTTTAACTAGTAGGTCTGAACACTATGAAGCACATTTATTTGATCTTCCAAGGGGGATATAATCAGTGGGATTTTCCCTTGACCAAGATTATGATGATATCCAATAACTGAAACATGAGAGAATCTATTTATATGAGAAGTGCATGCTTATCGAGATCACGGCCCAAACCATGTTTTCTAGACAACCCCATGAAAGTCTGACCATCACACACCATACCCTTAGAAAATTTGATGGTGTAACAAAGGCATGTATATCAATTACCTAATAATATGAATCCATAAATTTTGATTAATAATTAATATATTTTCTTATTTTTATTGTTACTTTTTAAATGATATTTATTTTCATACAAAAATAAAAAAAAATTATCATTGGATAATATTAAATTTCAATTATGAAATTTAGTTTGATTAATTAATTAAATTTTTAAATTTGTAATATTTTAATAAAATATTATTTTCAAATAATTTTTATTAAATATTAATGATCATATTATTTTTATGATGTCAAAAGGAATATTTATTACGTTTTAAAAAATTTTATTGTCAAAATACCATCATTTATTAATAATTTCAAATTATTATTTTAATGTGAAAATTCACATATTTTGAAAAAAAATAGAAAAATTAAATATTCATTTTTTAATCGTAACATCAAAATTATCCAAGAATGAATTTTTAATATTTTTTAGAGACAATGAAATTTTTAGCTAAAATTTTAATATGATAAAAATAAATAGTGTGTATTATGACATCATAATGACCCTAAAGTGTTGTAATAAATTATATTAGCGGTATCCATGACCAAAGTTATGCTTCCCCTTTAAATTAATGTGTTTTTAAGGATATTTGTTTAATTTTATATAGCCTTCGTGAATCCTTAAAAACCTATAATATATTTTAATGTTTTAAAACCATTTATTTAAGAACATGACTCACTTCCAAATCATCAAGGTTAATATTTTAATATGTTCATCCCTTGTCCTTATACAATAATTAAAAACCACTCCATATTGGTAGAAACCTTGGGAAAAACCCCTATGATGTTTTTTTGTTTCCATTACTTTATTATATAGACTCGAAATCCTATGTTTAGAAAATATTAAATTACTCCCCTCTCCTTTCCTATATAAACCCACCTATGATATAGACAACCTACTTTTCATACATTATGATTACATCATTTTTACGATAAACAACATAAAAGTGCTACAAATCCATGATCTAAAGGTTTAGTTTCATGGGAAAATTAAGAGTATACATAATCTATACATGATAAAACATAACCATTTATTTAAATCCTTCTTTTTATCCATATAAAATTTCACATTATACTTAGTACATCTAATCACCATAGGATTTTCATCAATAAAATAGGTGATATAAATGAATAGTAAGAGAATAAATAAGGTATATGAATCTATATAACATGGTTGGGAACAATAATAATAATAATATCATAGGAATTGGATCAACAACAGTATCATGAAGGAAACATGTGATATTGACATGGAATGTGGAAATGCATAAGAGTGAAATATCATGTCATAGTGGTCAAATAACACACATTGTTGTGAAAACATATATGATAATGTCCATTTATAACATATTTTCAAAATCATAAAATCATCACTAGAAAAAATATAGAATCATTTTTATGCATAATAAATATTATCTCTTGAGATAAATCACATTACCCAATGCGTTGGAGGTATATATAATTCTGGGACCACCCATCACATCATATCATTAATATAATCACGCATGCCATCTAAAAAGTATAATAATCATAATCATAAATTTACCCAAGGAAATTAATGGGTTTCATAAAGATTTCAAAAAAGAATAAATTAATGGATGAAATTTTGGATTCCCAAATGAAAAAGGATATCAAAATTTGGAATACAAGATAATTTTTCTTTGCATAGAAATAAAACAAGAGGATTAAATGATTTGTTTTAGAGGTAAGAGAGATTTTGGAAAATATTTATATGATTTTTAAAACCAACACGGAACCATGTATACCCCCTAAAACAAAAGGGAAGAATATTGAAATGATATATAAGTAAAATTAGAGTATTATTCACACCGAAGATGTTGTGAAAGAGCGATAACCTTAAGAAAAAGTATTTGGGTTTGAGAATCTACCTAACTTTTGTAATAATGTTTTATTAAATTTTGATTAATATCCAATATAATAAATTTACATTTATTACATACTAAATTCAGGACCTATTATACATGTATTTGATTTATTATAATTTAATTAGGTTCATTTAGTTCTATTATGATGAGTTAAAGAGTTCAATTTCGTTATTCTAGGCGTGTTTGTTTTCATGGTTTTCATGATTGGTTCACTTGTATATAATTATGGAAGTTTTATTCAAATGGTAATAATTCCACAGAATTTTAATTATATGATATTAATGAAATTAAAAAGGTTTAAATGGTTTCATATGTCATTTTTAATTATGGTATGATGATGACTATTTTGATAAAAAGTTAATGATAAATGTTTAGTTTATTTTGGTGGTCTTTCAAACAATCAAAAACTAGTTTTGTTTTTTAAATATTATGTAAATAAATTAGTTCCATAAAATTACACAAGTTATAATACAATTTTTAAAATCTGGTTTAACCATTATTATGGTTTTATGACCATAATTGTAGGTTGTAGTAGAAAATGAAAACTCGTCATTTGGAAGGTAGTGAACTGAAAAATCGCAGATGATGTTTTTATTCTTGTAATAAAAAGTGAAAATAAAGAATTTGATGGTAAATATTCCATTAACACAATAAAATTCAGGTATATATGGAATACTAGCGTTATAATTAACTTTGTATAGGTTTTGTGAGAATATGATAAGAAATGAAAAGAAATTAAAAGAGAATAATTGTGGATTTTACCTCTTGAATATCATCTCCTTGAAAACCTATTTATGGAAATTGGGTTTACTCTTTTATTGACACCAAAACCTCTTGAACATGAGGAAGAGTCATGGAATGCTATGTTGGTAAAATATACAAAAGATAAAAGTATTATAGGTGTGAGTAGAAGAGGTGGTGAGAGTGGTTTTTATTGTGGGGGAGAGGGGTGTTTTTTTATTATTTTATTCAATTATTTATTATATTTTCTTAAGACTATCAATATTAGTCAATAATGTGAATAAATATATTAAATGGTTAGTAGAGTTCTAACCAATTGGTTCTTTCATTAACAATAAATCATCCATGACTCAAAAAATTATAAATTTAGCTAAAATCGTAAATTACTATATTTCACTATTCACCAAAAAATCATCTATTTTATAAACATCTCAAAAATTCACCCAATTTTTTTTTGATGTTGTGATTTCAAAAATGGACTCGGCTTTATGATAATAATTATCTAAATATGATAAATTTAATTTCTATGTTAAATAATCATTTATATTTAAAATATCGATTTTAATATTATAATCAGTTTTATTTCCCTTTGAAAATTCTTTTAAGATCTCATGAAATAGTATTTTTATTATAATACAACCTATGATTAATTTATGAATATATTTATTGAAAAAATTTTACCTTTCAAACCATTATCGGAATCATAAAATTGAAAATAAATAATGACAGTTTACAAAGATACCAACACATAATTTTTCATTTTTATAAAATTTAGTTAGTCATACCATGATATAATTATATAATATATTTATTTATAAGATACTAAAATTTTATTTAAATGTTTAAAGGTGATGTAACTATTCTAATAGTAATATTACTATTCATAATGTTCATATTACTATTCCAATGGGAAGGTTACTATTCTAAAAGTATTGATTCATTAATTACATTAAATACTACTTATTTCATTATTTATTGATAAGAATAATGTTTTTATTGGGTTCATTATGCGATTCAGGTGTTTTATGAAATAATTATAAAATGGATAATTATATTGATTAAATTTTGGGTTGTTACATTCTTCCCCCCTTTATTAATTTTTTCCTTGAAATATTATTTTACAAACTTAGGTTAAAATAAGTCAGGGTATTTCTACATCATTATTTCTTCTGGATCCCTTGTTGCCTCATTATAATTATGGTTCCTCCACAACAATTTAACAATATGAGTTATGTTATTGTATATATATTTTCCTCTATAATATAATATCTTCACTAATTTTTTCTTATATGATATGTCATTATCTAGTTGTACCAACATTGGATTTAGTAGATGGGAGGGGTCAGGTATGTAAATCCTCAAGAAATATAAATGGAACACATCATGAACTTGAAACATTTTTTGTGGAAGTGCAATTCACTATGCCACTGCATCTATGTGATCAAGGGTATCTAAGGGGATAATGTACCTTATTCAAAGATTCCCTTTCATTAATAAATACATGAATCTATTCCATGGTGATATTAGATGGAAAATGTTATCTCCAACTTCAAACTCTATGTTCCTTAGATAGTTTTAAACAAAGATCTTTTGCTGAATCTAACTATTTTTATATATTTTCGGATGTCTTGAACCATATAGGTCAACCATTTCACAAGATTAGTTCCAAATAGTTTTAATTCTCCAACTTCAACCAAAATTTTTTTTGTTCTACATCACTTCCCATACAGAGCCTCATATGGGGCCATATGAATACAAGGGTGGAAGCTGTCGTTGTACGAGAACTAAACTACTAGGGGATGAAACTACCATTATACATTTATTTACATTGATTACGGTTTTATAATTTCATCAATAATGTAAATAGTTATTTCTTATTATCCATCAGTTTGGGAGTGATAGGTCATGGGGCAATTAAATTTAGTACTGAAATCGCGATGAATACATCTACCAAATTTGGATGTGAACCCTTGATCATGATCAAATATGATTGAAAGTGGAACCCCATTCATATCCACCACTTTTTTCACATATGTCATGGATGTTTATTCAAGATAAAAATATTTCTGAATAGCAATTATGAAGGTTTTCTTGGTGAGTCTATCCACTACTACCTATATTTATATTCTCTATTAGATGTATTCAATAGAATAGTGACAAATCCTGTGGTGGTGTTATCCTATTTTTCCATAGTTATATTTAATAGTTTCATCATTATTTTGGAATTATTTCATTTTAAGCTAACTTCTTGAATTGTAAATCACCATGAGATTTAATCATAAATATTTTTCTACATGTTTTCCTACTAGAAATGATCTCAAAGATCACAGTACATCTTGGAACATTGAGGATGGATAAAGAAATATTATATATGTGCACTATCTAATAGCTTATTCCTTATAACTATTAATAACAAGAAAAAAAATCATATTTTCCAATTGAATAACACCTCCCTCACATATGTGAGAACCATATAGCTCCTCTTTCTTTACTTCTTTTACCTTTTTTTGAAACTCCAAATCGTCCAATTACATCTATTTGATATTCTCTTAGATAGATGTATATGAAATCATTTAAGAATGGTATCATTTATTCCATAACATTATTATTTCAAAATCCATCCTTTGAATATCCATGAATACAAGGTATTTCTCAATATTCCTCATGGATAAGGTATAAATTTCCTTTTTGTTAAGAGCATAATCTACCTTGATCATCTTTCCCAGATGTTAATGAATAGAGATATCATAGTCCTTGATTATCTTTAACTATCTTGTTTGACAAATATTGATTTTATTATATATGAAAATATGATTTAGAATATTATGATTTTTAAATATGTCCAACGTGTCACCATAGAGGCACTACCACTATATATTTAATGAATAACACATAATTGCTTTCTCCAAATCATGCGTTGAGTAGTACTAATCATGGATCTTCAACTATTGTGAGGTGTAAGCCAAGAAATTATCATTATTCATGAGTTAAAAACACAATTATTTCATTGAAGTATAACTATATAATACAAAACCATCTCCACTTCTTGGTTGTGTGAGAATAGGAGTAGTGATTATAAACTTCTTAAAAACCATGATGTTTTCACCACATTCTTCCCTCCAGACATACATTACCCCTTTTAATGCTAAAATAGTTAGCATACTAGAAAATTGTGAGAAGTGTTATTACAAAACATTGGTAGTACCCTACTAATTCATTAAAACTAAATATTTTTATCACACTAGTGGGTCGGGGCCATTCTTTAATTTCTATTTTTAAGGGCTATAGAAATTCCCACAATTGTGATCACAAGACATGAGAATGTGACCTACCACAACCAAAATTCACACGTTCGGAACATTTATGAAATTTATACATACTCAATATCTCTATAACATTATATAGATGTAATTTATGTTCCTCCTCTCTCTTGGATTATATGAGAATATAATTGATAAAAATACAAAAACTATTTAATTATATTCTCTAATGACTCTATTCAACAAAATATATTATTCTTGAAGGGGTATTAGTATGTCCAAAGGAAATCAGTAGGAAAAAATAATTCACATACCATTTTTGAAAGTATTATTCTAGATATATTCATTATTAAAATTCATTTCATGATATCTATAATTAATATCTATCTTCGAGAAGTAATTAGACCCTCATAGTTTATCAAACAAGTAATCAATCCTTTGAAGAGGATAATTGTTATTTATAGTGATCTAATTGAATCTCAGTAATTGATACAAAACCACATTGATCCATCATCTTTCTTTATAAAGAGAATAGGCTCACCCTAAGGTGATGCACTAGGATATATAAACCATTTTTAAAAATTCCATTCTAGTTTCTTCATTAACTCATCATGTTCAATATGGGAAATTAGGTAGGGACATTTTGAGATATTTTTGGCTCTATGTTAATGTTCTATTGACAAGTATACCTCATAATCAAGGGGAATTCTAGGAAACTCTTCAAGAAATATGTCATCATATTCCATGAAAATAAAAATTTACTCAAGGTTGATACCATCCATTGACTCATCAATTTGATCAAGGTATGCATCTTCATAGGGAATCAACACCCACACTGTTGAGAGACATTCCACAAGAGATTTATGATATTCATTACATTTTAAGAGGATAATGGGACGATTAATAGTATAATAATATATCTAATTTTCCATGAAATTGATTTGGTATCTATATAATGATATCCTATATATGCCTAGTATAACATAGAATTCCACCAGAGGAAGTATTATGAGATTCACTAAAATAATTGTCCCACATACTATAACAAGAGAGGAGTCCAACACATGGGTTGAAAGGATCACACCACTATATTGTTTAATGATATATCTACATCAAGCTATCTAGGAATCATTTCAATATCTCTAGAAAACATTTAGGATATAATGTAATGCGTATAACCAAAAGAAAATAAGACTTTTTTCATTCATGAGTGAATATGATTTATAACTTTTATAAATTATTTTTCTTGATCAACATTATATGTATCGATGGAATATGTTGTTCCATGATCCTTTGGATTTGGTATCTAATAATGTTGATACTCTAAAGGACTTGAGTTTTAGTGCATAGGCTCACATAATTTCCTTACGCTCTATAGTTGAATAATTGAACTATGGGTGGTGCACTTATTTCCTCCAACACATTGGCCATCTTCATCATGTATCTTCGACATTAATGGTCTTGGTTTCATTCTCTCTCACACTTTAATAAATTCCCTTTCCATTTGTGGAAGTTACCATGAATATTTTTCCAAATTTTTTGATATATGGGCGGTTAATATTTCCTTCCCCCATTTTCATTAGATCTACAACCATGAAACTCCATCTTTATTTTATCATATCCCTATCTTTGAGAATATCCTCTAAAATTCATGTCCATGTTGATATAAAATCAAATCACTTCATTATTACTCGGAATGTCTCAGTTACCTAGAAACATAAAATTGTGTGGTTTTAAACCACTAAAGAATTTTTTTATTTTTCTACCATTATTTATAACAAAACCTGAGGCATAACTTATAAGCCTTGTGATGTTTTTTGTAAGCTATGAATGATTCACTATAATATTTTTTTCAACTCTATAAATTCTATATCCAAATTTTTATGAAGTATTTAAGGGAAATTATTGTTTTGAAATATTTTTTTCAATCCTTCCCACTCCATATATTATTTTTTTCATTTGGATTTTCGTTTTTTATGAAGTTCAACCATTGATCAGTTTTACTATCTAAATGATTGTAATTTCCTGACCCATATGCCACACACTAGTGCCCTAAGCTAATTATTCACACTACCACCAGCGCACCTCCCCGTATACAAGAGGATGACAACAATTAGTGAGGGTCTAAGGTAAATCATAGTGAGATAATAAAAATATTTATCAAAGTATCAAAACAAATAAAATAAATAACCATAACTAAATATTGTAATCAATAACTAAACTAAACCAGTGTCAAAAGATGACCAAAACAACAAATAAAACATCCAAAACTAAATAGTATATTTTTCATGAAAAATATGTGTCTAATTTCAATATGAAAAACACAAAATAAATAAACACATAGAAAACACACTAGAGGGTCTCAAAGCACATATATTTATCTCATCCATGGTACATCCCAAGTCAATATACTAACATAGGACTCTTTCAATTATCCTATCCTACAAACATGAATCATATTTCAGTACTAATCCGGAAACCTGAGGACTGTGTGAGAACAAATCATTAGACCACCACCAATTACATCTAAAACATTATCCAATAAATAATAGTGTATTTAATTGTATGAAGACTAATATACATGAAATAAATTAAAAAATTTAAATATATTCAATCATTCTATATTTCTCTACAAAAACCCCCAGGTTCCCAAAGATACCAAGACCATCAATACCTACTTTGGCCCGTGACAGAGTCTAACCACATCACATAGGGAATATTACAATTAATTATAATCATGGGCTATCCTTGTGAATTTAATTTTAATTCATGTCATGGTTGATTGGAACCATAGTCCAATTCCAACATTTTGGGCTTTGAATGTCATGCCTAGCACCCTATAGGTATTTTAAGTAGTAGTATGTGACCCAAAACTCATTTATAAAACAATCCCACATGTTTCCTTTTTTATGTATTAGTCAGTGACCTGTACTCATTTATCATGATGGACTTTCAAGTAGTAGTTCATGTCACACAATCATTTATCACTATATTATTTTGAAGTAGCAGTCCATGTCCCACACATATATATCATAAAATAACATGCATCACAATATCACAAGTGTCAAAATTTAATAAATATCAAGGTTAATCCAACCATATCATAATTATCATTACCAATTAATTTTTAAACACATTATTTGACCAATCAAATAATCCCAAATTCTCATCAATTCCACAACAACAACAACCAATTAATTAATTCACCAATTATTTATCTAATTCCATAACCACAAAATTCCATTAATTAGTTATCTAATAATTTTAATTCAATTCAACAATCAAAAGAGTCTATTCATTAATTTACTAATTAATTAATTCAATTCCACATTTTCAATTTCCCCAATTTAACCCGGTAAATTAGCATATGAAAATTATATTAAACCAATTGAATCCTAGATGAAATTTCCATATAATTTTAATTTAAAATTTGTAAATTTCATATAAATAATTAATTCAAGACAATGGGATTTAATATTTAGACCATTTTCCTTAAAATTTATGACTGATGCTTGCCAAAGTAAATCTCCAATTGAAGTGGAACCACCAAAATCACGACAAAGAAAGAGATCTAGATCTAAATCATAGATCCAATATCCAATATATATGATATATCTAAAATAAGATCTAATCACATTAATAGAGAGTAAATCATCCCCCAAAACTATGAGATAATGATAGAAGAGAGGGAAGAAACCAATCTAGATAATAATATCTTATCGGGAGAGGTAAATATCTTCAATCTGGGATTTAAATTATCAAGAAAAATGGTTGGAAGGTGTTGGAATCTGTCTGAGAACCTTAAAAAATACATGAAAGTTGTTTAGGGTCAATATATGTGGTTTAGGGATATAATATGGGGGTTCATATAATTTTTATCTAATATTCAGTGGTTTAAAATACCATACGCACAATTTCTTTCATGGGGAACATAGTTTCCCCTTACTATGATCCTAACCATGAAACTTCTCTTAGGGGTCCACATAGAATCTAATAAGATGCAGAAATGATTGAAAAACACATTCCAACTATATAATTCCCCTCTTCTTGTGGTTTCATCATATTATAAAGAAGGGTGCATGTTTTGGTAAAACCGAGCACCAATTGTGTACTATCCAAAACCCTTCCAACATTTTCCCATTTCACCAAAAAAACACTCCAAGGTAAACCCCAATCAATATGTACTCAAAAAATATATAAAGTTACATGAAAACTAAACTGAGACATCTCCAGAAAAGATTGGTATCTTACAATCTCTCCACCTTATAATAGATCATCCTCAATCAGTACCCCCAAGTGATACAAATATTCCATGTTAAAAAGATCAAGATATTGAGAAAACATATCTATATATATCTCCCATGTTTCCTTTTGAACATGACAATGATTTCATCATACACATTATAACAACATCGAATTTCCACACAATAGTTCTCACTATGATCCGAAACACATATGTGATGCTGTATGGGTCCCGACAACCCACAATCCGGATTTCTAAAATGAAAAAAGTGATTTTCATCTAATATAATCCACAGATATCACATGAGAATGTTTGGGGTGATACCCCCAATGTTGTGACACATGAAAAATGTCATGCATGACACGATTCCTCATTGGATGATCCAATGGGAATTCCACCAGCCGATTCTCTCCACAACCTCAAATAGCCCCTCAAACCGTAGTCACAACTCTCCCTGCCTCTGTATCATATAGGTACCCTATATAAGAGACACCAAAAAAAATACAGGACCACCCTATAGAAAATATAGGGGTCAACTTCATCTATTATTATATTCCTTCTTTCTAATTATAGCTATTGCCCTATTCATCTGAATCAGCTAAACATTTTCTGATGCTCCTATATGAGACTCACTCTCAATAGCTCAGACTCACCTTCCTTCACCCATATAGAGGTGATCTCCATGTCATACCTTAATGACCCTCATATGGTTCCATCTGTAGTGTTTTATATGTAAACTATTATTATATGTGAAATACACTGAAGCTAGTTTCTTCTCCCAAGACCAACTAATGTTTAGGAAAAATGATTGAAGAATATCCTCAAGAACATTTATAGTATATTCCAAATACCCATATGTCTATGGGTGGAAATACATACCTAATAAAACATGTGTACCAAAATCCTTCTGTAATCCCTTCTAGAAGTGTGAATTAAAACAAAAATCATGGTTTAAAATTATATAATTTGGCACCCCATGAAAATGGACTATCTTTAGAACAGACATATCTCACAAATGATCCACTATGAAATGTTCTGGAATTGTCAAATGGTCCACGATCACTCAAATAACGTCATGCTTCTATTGTGTCCCCAGAAGACCCACCAAAATGATTGTGTTAATGTCATACCACTTCCATTCTATAATGGGAAATGGATATTGTAACCATCCAGGCCATTGATACTTGGACTTCACATGTTAATAAGTGTATCATTGTGGCAAGTACCTTGATATCTCCATTATCATTCATGGAAATTAAATCTATTGTCTTATGTCAAAATATAGTTTGGTCACACCTAGTTGCAACACCCACATTGAGGAATGAAATTCAAGCTTCAACTCCTCCCGCATACCCATAGGCATGAAAACCCAACTCCTAACATATATGATGTCATCCTCATCAATAGACCAAAATGAAGGTGTATCCTCGCCATCAAGTCTTTCCCCCATGGAAAATACTCCATATTCTCATTATTCTATTCCATGATCTAGATCAATAGATTATAATCCTATGAAACTGATATGAGAGTCAACTAGTCCTAGATCTCCTAAAACACAACATGAATATCAGCCTTCAAAGTTATCATCTTCAACTCATTATGAGACTACTGAACTGCTTGAGTCTATGTTTACCTTATTAAATGATTAATAATATTTTTTTACCTTCTCTGGTGTATATTCCATCTCAAAGTTTAATAATTGCAAATACTAAACCATGCTCGACTATTGGATATTCAAATCTCACTGTGAAAATATATAATCTATTCTCTTGTAATCACTATACACGGTGAACTTCTCTCCAAATATATAACATCACCAATAATTCAAATCATAGACCAATGCATCTAATTTGAGTTCTTGTATAGGGTTGTTGTGATCATGTGGCCTCCACTTCCGATACCCATACTCCAAAACTTAGTCTCCCTACAAGAACACTCCTCCATGACCTATTTCAGAAGCATCATCAAACATCATATTCTCCTCACCTATATTCGGTAGGATCAATATTGGTTTCATTTCCATGTGCTAATTTAATTCTGGGAAGGCTTTCTCACATGCATTAAACCATCAAAGGCTTACTCCCTTCTTGGTCATTCCAAAAAGAGGTGATTCTAAATGTGAAAGTTATGGATAAACCTTTAGTAAAGATTCTTTAACCCCAAAATTAAAATGGATATGGAAAATGTTTTTGGGTTTCTCCCAAGATACATCTTATGGGACCTTCTCTAGATCCACTAGCACACCTTCCTATAAGATGGTGTGACCTATGAAGTGTACCTATTCAATCAATAATTAACACATAGATGTCTAGGAATATAGTTAATTCTCTCTCAATGTACTTATGATGATTCCATGATATTGAGGATGATTGTCATGATATTGGATACACTGATATGCACCCAAAAAACAACCACAAACTGATCTAGGTATGGGTGGATGATTTTTTTCATCAAGGCCATAAATACTACTGAAGCATTTGATAGCCCAGACGACATCAAAACTAACTCATAAAGGCCATAAATTCTTATGAATGTATTTCTTGGTATATCACAAGGTCCAAATATCAAATGTTGATACCCCGATCTCATGTAGATCATGAAAAAAACACAACATGCACTCAAATGGTCAAATTGGTCATTGAAACATGGAAGAGGATACTAGTTATTCAAATTCTTCCAGTTTGACTAGTAATAATCAACACATAAGCCAAAAATCACATAATGATTCTTCAAAATAGTATTGGAGAACCCCAATGGGACATACTTGGTTTAATAAACCCCTTATACATCAAATTATTTAGTTGATTCTTAATCTCTTGATACTTTATTGGTTCTATTCTATATCGTGGAATAGAATCTTTATTAACCACTGGATTGAGCTCAATTACAAATTCCACATCTCTATTAGGTGAAAAATCTGAGAATTATTCAAGAAACACATCTAGAAACCTGACCATTATAGGTCTAAAGTCTTTATGATTTTCACCTCCATCATCTATCAACATACTACCAACCTGAATGGTGAACTCTCCAAATTTCGGATTAAATTTCAATGTTCAGCCTTCCTAGATATACAACCAATGATTTCCTTGACAACTTAATATGTAAGAATCAAATTTGACTATTTTCATAGTAGGAATCTCTATCTAGTCAAGTATAGTCCAGATAGTCTCAATCTATAACAAACCTAACTAGTCTCCTCCCTTTTTGTTGAAAGTAAGAGGGTACTACAAATGAAACTCCCATGTTAGCATAGACATAAATTTCACAATCCTCCCTAGATATATTTCAAAAAACTGTATGAAATGAGGAAATTTATCCTAAAAATACTCTCCCACCTCCTCACCTGGAAATAAAGTGCCTCGGGTTCCACTATCGGAGGATCATTTCATCCATAACCTCTTGTCATCCTTTCAAAAAGAATCATCATGGAGGCATATCTATAAAATAGAAAACACGAATCCTAGTTCACATAACACAACATTAAAAAATTTAAAATTTGGGTTTTATAAAATCCATAACAATACATTCCATAAATCTTTACCATGTGGTCATAAATGAGGATTTATCACTACGTTTAACCATCATATATCTTGTTAATGTTCAACAAGGGTAAACAATTTATCATAACTCAAGTTTCTCCTTAGTAACCCATTTTCCTCATTTTTCTTCCTTTTATAATTTTTCAATTTCACATTAGCAACCTCTTTCATTTATTTTTTTCAAAAGTTATAAAATCACTTTCAATTTGAATAAGTTCCCCAACACATTATTTTCCATGCTTTCCTAAAATAATTCTTGTCACAATAATTCATGAATTCCTAGAATGATGAATTCATACTCAACTCTCATTCCATACTAAGCCACAAGTAAAATCTCATTAAATATCAGAAACAATAATCACATCACACAACAAGTGAATCACCAATGTTGAAATAACATCCAATAATATCCACACACATCAATTACAATAATCCCACCGATGGTACATGAATTTCACCATCATACATAGGTTAGGAACTCCCATGCACAAAATCCTAAACAAGTCCAAAATCATCCTATTCTCTTTTTTTACATTTATCAGATAGTAAGTCAAAAAGAGGAATCTCGTATTTTATACCCCTTTGTAATGTCCTGATTTGGGTTCCCCACATCAGTCCCTTAAGATGGTTGGTCAAAGGACCTCAGGTGTGCCTCCGCATATTACAGAGGATATTAACATACAATGAGGGTTTAATATCAATCATTAGGAGACTATACCATTTTATTGACATAGAATGACTCCGTAAATAATTAAAAGTAATAAAATGTTATAATCAATTACTAAAACAAGACACTATCAAATGATGGAAAAACAGGAATCCAAATATCCAAAACTATATAGTATATATGTCATGCTAAATAAATTTCTAGGGTCAATATTCATAACCCAAAAATAAAAAGACACTAATAAATCCCAAAGAGGTCCCAAATCATGTCAGGTTCCCTCATCCATGATCCATACCATCTCATTCATTTAAGATAGTACTCATGCCTTTATCCTATCCCGTAAACATGATGTCTATTAGGGTACTGATCGGGCATCTTGAGTAAGGTGTGATCACCAGGTAGTAGGCCACCACCAAATATGTCTATAATAATATCCATTCAATTATAGTGTGTGTAGTTGTATTAAAATAATTTATAAGTAATAAACTAAATATGATACAAATATTAAATTATTCTTTATTTAACCACATAAATCCATAGGTTCTTGATTACACCCACACCATCAAGACCTAATTCATTCCATGCTATAGACTAAACCATATCACATAGGAAATATCCCAATTCATTATAATCATGGTATATCATTATCCATTCAATTTTAATTCATGTCATGATTGATTGGAATAATCATAAAATGATAGCATTTTGGGCCTAGAATACCTTGTCAAAACCCTATGAGTATTTCAAGTAGCATTCTGTGTCCCACAACTCATTTATCAAATATTCACACAAGTGGCCTTTTAAAAAATCAGCATGTGTCCCACACTCATTTATCGCTATGGTCTTTTGAAAAATAATTCCATACCCCACATTCATTTATCGCTATGGGATTTTGAATTATGATTCCATGTCCCACAAACATATATCACTTTGTGACATATATCACAATATCACATGTATCACAATTTTATAAACATCATGGTTAATCCAACCATATCATAATTTCTATTTTCAATTAATTCTTAAATGCATTAATTGACCAATCATACAATCCAAATTTGTAATAATTTACAGAATCAAAATAGTCTTCTAATTAATTCACCAATTAATTAATCCAATTCCACAATCAAAACATTACATTAATTAACTAACCAATTAATTAAATAAATTCCAAAATAACAAAAATCCATTAAAAAATTCATTAAATAATTAATGCAATTCCACAATGTCAATTTCCCAAATTTAACCCAATTAATCATCATATGGGAATTGAATTTAATATATTAAATAATCAATTTAATTTCCCAATCATTATAATTGAAACTTTCACAATTTCATACAGTTAATTAAATCAATACTATTGGATTTTCATTTTACACCACATTCTTCATAATTAATGATGAATGCTTTCCAACAAAAAATCCCAATTAATGTAGAACCACCAAAGTCCTGATGAACAAGGAGATCTAGATTCAGAACATATATCCAAGATCCAATGGATTATATCTATCTAAAACTAGATCCAGATTCATTACCACAAATGAAAACAACCCTCTTAAGGATGAGAGAAATACAAGAGAGTGGGAGGAACAATTAGGTTGAAAAAATATTTTCGGGAGAGGTGAAGGTCCCCAATCTATCCATAAAATCATCAGTATTAAGGGTTGGAAGGACATATAATCCATACAGGAACCACCAAAATTGTGATAAATTAGTTTAGGGTTAATCTATGGGGTTAAGTGATATAATATGGCGGTTCATAAATTTTTATTCTAATATTTAGGGGTTTAAAACCCCGTATGCGTGATTTCCTACTCAGGTTGCACAATTTCCCCTACCATTTGAATAACTATGTTTCTCCTCCTTGTGGGTCATATGGTTACTACTATGAAGCAAAAAAATTTGAAAAACCATGTGATTACCCTCTAGCTGGGTTTTCACAATTTTCTGGGATCGGTCTTGCGATTTGGAAAAACTATGCACCAACATTACACTACCCAAAACCCTTCATACATTTTTAAATTTCATTAAAAAAATTAATTGTTAAAACCCAAACAATTTGTAGTCAAAATAAGAAAAAAATGAGAACTTGAAATAAAGACCAATAATTTTTCATAAAATTACAGGATCTCAGAGTGATCTGTGTATAGATTTCCCTTCTCCTTTAATGAACCATGTGGCAAAGAAAATATATTATTCATTGAATTGACCCATTAATCGATGACTAAAATATTAGATACCACACTAAAAATGTGTGGTTGTTATTACAGAAATGAATCTATGGCTAATTTATCTTTCTTGGGTAAAGGTATATGTTCTACATGGTTCGAGTTGTTATTCATTGCCTAAGACAATTGTGCAAGAATTTCCATGATTTTTTTAACTCCACCTCACAAGAAATTAGGGATATCATTCGGGAAATCATTGAATTTTCCTTCACATGGGTTTTTCATGGTTCCACCTAGTTCCCACCAATTTACAAAAGAGAAAAGTTTTGAAGAAAATGAAAGATATAAGATCATGAATAAATAATATTATTCTTTTGAGAAATTAACTCTAAAGTAATGCGTTATGAGATCCCAATGATTATCATTTTTCTAAAACAATGTTTCTTGTATTATTAGATATATATAGTATTTTCCTAAGGGTTTAAAATATTTTTATGTAATCCTAGTTCTAAAATTAACAACATTTTCTCTAATACTAACTATATCGGCCATACTTTTCGGTCATGACTTTTACAGAACTTTTAAGTTAGACAACATTAAAGCATTACAAATCAAGGATCCAAAGGTTTACTGTCATTGAAAAATAAGGTTTATACATAAGTTTTACATGATATAACATAAATATTTATTTAAATAATTATTTTTTATCCTTCTAAAATTTCCCATTATTCCTCAAATATGTAATCACCTAAGGATAATATTTAATTAATGGGGTGAGCTAAATTCCCAGTAAGACGATGAACAAGGGACATGAATCAATATAAAATGGGTGAGAATAAATAGCATTATCATATCACAATTATTTGATCAACATAAAAATAAGGAAGGAAACATGTAAAAATATAATGGAATGTGGAAATAAAAAAATAAAACACCAAGTCATATTGGCCAAATACCACACATAATTGTGAACAAAGATAGCATTATGTACACATAAAGAATAACTGAATAATCATAATATCATTCAATGAACATATCTAGAATCATGTTCATGAATAATAAAGATTATAGAATGACATAAATCACATTACCTAATGCATTAGGGGTTTATATAATTTCTGGACCACAGATCACCTCATAACATTTACATAATCATGTTTGCCACATAGAATGTATCACAATCATAATCATGAAATTACCCATGTAAATGAATTGTATTAATAGATATTCAAAAATAAAATATTCATGGATAAGCTATGGGATTCCCAAATGAATAATGGAGATAATTCTTTGAAAAAAAATCATTTTTCTTTCGATAATAAATAAAACATAGAGTCAATGATTTTATTTGAAATAAGATTGATTATGAAAAGTATTTATATTTTTCATAAAACCAAGTTGAGAAATTGTATACACCAAAAAATAAAATTTAACAATAATGAAATGATATTTTTGGAACATTAGAAGATTATTCATGTCAAAGATGTTGTGAAATAGTCATAACCCAAAGAATAGGATTTGGGTTCGATAATCCCCTAACCTTATCTATGAATGCATTATGAAATTGTACTTATTATCCTGTATAATAATATTAAATTCATAAATTTATAAATTTATAACCTATTAAAAATTTATTTTATTTACAAAAATTTCATTTAGTCTATTTATGTTCGTATTGATGAGTTATGGAGTTCGATCTCATTGTTCTGGGAGTGTTTTTTTCACGTTTTTCATGATCAATTCACTTGTATAAAATAGTAGATGTTCATATAAAATGTTAATAAATATTCACATTTAAAAATATGTTTTATTAATTAAATTACATAAGATTAAGTGGTTTCATATATAATTTGTATTTCTTGTATTAGGATGATTTATTTGATAAATAATTAATGATAAATGTTCAGTTTTTTATAGTGGTTTTTTTACCCTCACAATCTAGTTTTGTTTTATTTAATATTATTTATATAAATTAGTTCTATAACATTAATAAAGTTTATATATACATATTAGAATTTTTTTTAACCATAATAATTGTTTAAAGTCCATCCATGAAGGTGTTAAGGGAAAATAAAAACTCATCTTCCACTAAGGTGGTGAACTGGCATATCAAGTTTGGTGTTTTCATTTTTTGAATAAACTGAGAAGAGAATATATTTGATGATAGATATTACATTAAAAAATAAAATAAAATACTATATGTAATATTTAAGTCCTCGATCTAATTTGGATATGGGAGGTGGTGAGTGGATAAAAAAAGATAAAAAGTTAAAAGAAAATAATTGAGGATTTTACCTATTGAGTATTGTCTCCCAAAAAACCATCTTAAGGAACATGGGTTTTCCCTTTTTTGAGACCACCATATATTAAATTTGGGGAAGAGTATTAGGAAGGTAATTGGGAAGAATTTAGATAATGTATAAGGAAGAAAAAGTGTGAGGATAAGAGATGGGGAGGTGTAGTATTTATAGGAGAGGAGAGGGGTGTTTTTTGATTATTTTATTCATTTGTTTTTTTATTTTTTCTCAAGACTATCAATAGTTTTTTATTACTTTTAAAAATTAAAGTAAATGTTTTAGTAGAATTTGAACAAATGGGTTCTTACACCATCCATACATTATCCATGACTCAAAAATTCATGTATTTTGATTATGTCATAAATTAATGTATTTCACTATTCACTAAAAATTCAACTATATTAAAAAATATATGAAAATTCACTCTATCCATTTTCCAACATTTATATTTCAAAAATAGAATTCATTTTATGAATATAATTTTATATATATATAATAATTTTAAATTTTAAATTAAATCATTAGCTGTTATACAAATACTATTTTTAATATTATTCTTAATTTTATAACAAATTGATAAAATAATTAAGGTCTTATAAAATTATATTTTAATTATAATAAAAGATAATATTAATTTTTGAATCAATTATCTGTAAATAAATGTTCATTTAAATCATAAGATCAGTTTAATATAATTTAAATAGACCTTTACATTTTATAAACATACCAACACTTAATATGTTATTTTTAGAGAATTTATTTACTTATATCATGATGTAATTACATAATATTTTCATTTATAAGATACCTAAAGTATATTTTTAATTTCATAGGTGAGGATACTATTCTAACAACTAGATTACTATTCCCAATGGTCAGATTACTATTCCAATTATCATGTTATTATTCCAATAGTATAAGATCATTAATATCTATAAATACTACTTATTTAATTATTAATTTATTGGAATAATTTTTTATTCAGTTCACTATGAGATGCATGTATTTTATAAAGAAATTATAAAAAGGGAAATTCCAATGATAAAATTTTGGGTTGTTACACTAGATCTCATTCCTCTTCACTCAACAACCTTAGAGAAAGTCCTCAATTTTCCTTCCCCTCTCTAGATTTATCCCATGATACCCCAAGCTATGAATTATATCTTCCCATGATTTTGTAATAACCCTATCAGGGTAAGGGATCCATTACTTCTCTTCTTTATTCATTCATATTTTCCATTTTATATAGTTTACTAACAATTCCAAATGTTGGGATTTGTTTTTCCATGTCTATATGACTAACCATTTGATGTCCAAATGACGAGATACCTATTTATATATTATTAAACCATTTTATGAAACATTAAATACCATTATTATAATACATAAATTTCACTTCTATTTTTCCATGCCAAATTGTTTTTGTGAATACCATCACTGTATCTGCTCAGGGGTATTTACATAGACATATATATACTCTATTTATTGGGTGAATATATGTATTTATTCTAAACTCCATGATCATGGAATTAAATATAATGAAATATTATTCTATATTGAATGTTTTATGTTGAACTCTTATGTGTGTACATGATATGAAAACAACGGGTTAACCAAAAATTATATAGTTTTCCAATGAATTGGGTAATTTTTAGTCTCATGAGGTATTATGCAAGGGATTTTAGAGTAAAAAAAATTCATCATATTAATGTCTCCATCATGTTATGATTTATTTGTGGTTATCCATGACCTATGTAATGATGTTATGTTTAAAGTTGCTACCACATTTTATTGTTTCCTTTATGTTATCATTATTTATCATGCCTCGTTTTTTAGGTTCATGTTTCTCACCCTTTTATGTACCATTTAATTACCTATTTTTAAATATTTAATACTTTCTTCATGTTATTCTATTGTTACTCCCTTACTGTGCTTTATAGCTCAACCCTTTTCTTATATATGTTCTTGGGTTATCCTATGCAGTTTTAAGTGTGATTTAATATTATGATAATTTTACAGAACATTATAATAATGATGATGTACCCATTATTTAAATTTTTTATGTATGGTACCTAATTCCTAAAAGAAATAGGCATCTCGATTATCAAGGTTATTGTTTGTGTAATATTTTGTAATAAATAATGAATTAATATGAAATAAATACGAGGGTTGTCATAATATTTGTACACCAAATACAAAATATAAATTAGGTACTATATGTAATATATTATATAGTACT
Source organism: Viscum album (assembly GCA_963277665.1). Lineage (NCBI taxonomy): Eukaryota > Viridiplantae > Streptophyta > Magnoliopsida > Santalales > Viscaceae > Viscum > Viscum album. Next base: position 747,035,110 of record OY728132.1, on the reverse strand, counting down.
TAATAATTATAAGTTTTTAATTACATTCAACTAAAAAAATTATACTAGAAGAGATATGGGATACCTTCTCTCACTAGAACCCTTGAGCAGTTTGAGATTCTTTGTCTGAATCCCTAGATCACACAGACATGGAAGACTTCTTCAAGCCCCATAGGTTTGAATCCCACCATTTTGCGACTCCTTTGAAGAAGAAGATACCCCATTTTCAGGATTATATCTCTCATTTCTATATGGAAGTAACCCCTTACAAGAATACACACACCCGACATTTCTTTGGTAGATCCCATGGAATCTCATTTCTAGATGCGCTGAGGAGCACTAATCCAAGCACAAAATTTTTTATGAAGCCTACTCTTGTAAGGATACATAATGATGGTGGGTTCTTAGTGGAATAAGATCTTGATGATCTTTATCAATGCACACAACTGTACAAATTCTCGGTCAAGGGCCGCATCTCATACCTTAAAGGTGGCCATCCATGGCCTCTTTCTGAATTGAATATGCATATTGCTCATTTTTGGAATGTTTTGACCTGGAAACTATTTCTAATAGGGAAAGGATACTTTCATATACTGTTAAAATTATAAGATGACTTAGATATGGTTTGGAAGACTGGAAACCTTAATCTAAAACAGCGACTGCTTAGAATTTCTGACGGGGACTCTACTTTTAATCTGCATACATATAGAAATACAATAGAACATGTTTGGATTAAACTTCATGGACTTAATAGGTTCTTTTGTCACCCAAAAACTCTAAATGACATTTTTTCATGCTTAGGGACTCTTCTAAAAATTGACTACCTAACCATAAATGCTGACCTAGGGATTTTTTCCAGAATTATGGTGGAAATTAACATAGATTCAAAGCTCCTTAACACAATCAACTTCCCCAAGAATGAATACAAAACTGAAATTCGAATTGAATATGAGGGGAAACCCCCTTTTATGACCTTTGTAAAATTATTGGTCACACAATATTTAATTAAATGGTGATTAGAAGACATTTAATCTCACCAATTCAGAGTTATTGGAAGGAAACAAGGAGAAATAAAAAAATATAAAGTTCCCATGATGGATACATATGAACCTCTTGAATAGAAATATGAAATTTGGGTCGAAAAACACAATATAACACACATAGAGTTCACCTATGGAATAAACTGGGAAAATGTTACTCTAGAAGAATACACCTTTATTAAAGTCCAAAGCCACTTGGAGGAACTAGAAAATATAGTTTTAGAAACTGTAAGGATATACAATGAGAAGGAAGAATCTGGTCAAACCACAGGGCCTATCCTCATCCAAGATGCAGATCATAACCTAGGTAAGAAGGATAATTCACATGACTAATATAATTGTAATTCTTTCAGCACATATTCTTCACCTCTAAAAAAGGATGATTGCCCTAAGACTTTTTCAAGTCAAAATGTGGTGAAACACACCCAGGATTTAGGTACTAGATAGATCTAGAATCCACATCATATAAATTCCAATGATATTTTAGATTTAAAGACTAAATCCATCAATAAATCAGATAATTCAGAGTTTTTACCCCACACTCAAGGTACATCTGTTATTTTCTATAAAACATAGAATTACATTGGTCAAATTTCAGAATCTGGAAAACTAATGACCACCCAGAAATACATTTTAGACACAACACAATCAACTAAAACTCAAATGACTAAAACTGTCACAAAAAATTTGGAATATGTCAACCCTTTTCAGGGAACTCCACCCTTAGTACAAGTTCCTACACAAACCCAAAATATCAACCGTTTCATAAAGCACATAGCAGTCGAGCAACCTGGGGTGGAAAAAGAACTTGATACAGGAATATCCACTATTACAAATACCATTTCCGATGGGTCTCAGCCTATTGTTAGTAGTGTTAATATTGTATCCAATTTTTCCTATAACATAAACCCTACAACTACAAACCTTAAGGATTCATTAATACAACCAGCTAACAAAGGAACTCGAATCCTAAATAATGATATCAAAATGAATAATAATTAATCATTTTCTGTTTTCCCAACTCACTCTAATACTATAATAAATAATACCATTTCTGGGATCACTGAGACACTAAATAATCCCTACAATACTGCTGTCATGGCACCAGAATTGATTGATCATGGTAGAAAAATTTCAATACCAGAAACTAAGCCCATGCAGCTTATGAATGTATCTGTGGAGAAAATGCAGTATTGTCCAGATCTATAAAAAATCAAGAAACAGCATGCAGCTACATCTCAGGCGCCCGATATATCTATCTCTCTACCTTTATATTGAAAGGAATGTGCTGCAAAAACTAGTAACTCTATTTCGAATCATATTTCCAATGATTCGTTATTGTGTTCTAATAAATCTATAGACTCCACTATGAGTAATCTAATAACTGAGACTACAGTGAATAACACCACAAAATCCAGAAATAATCAGGAACATACCTCTACTAATCTAGAAGTTATAAGGCCATCCAAAAATAAAGGCTCTGGAAAAAATAAAAAGGGGGGTTCTAACTCCAAAACTAGATTTTAATGAAAATCCTTTTTTGAAATTGTCAGGGGATTGTTAACTCTAAAACATTCATTGTGTTAAAGAGAATGATTGACACTCATCATCCTCTATTATTTTCTATTACAGAGATAAAAAATAACTATGACTCTAAATACCCTTATTTATGACAAAAAATATATTTTATTACTAGTGATATCAATAATAACCTCAATGCAGAAGTTTTATTGATTTTCTCGCACTTTTCTTTATAGAATATTTGTGTCTATAATATCTCTGATCATATTTTACTTGAAATATTAATATTTATGACACTCATACATTTTTCTCATTTGTATATGCTAAGAATAGATACCAAGAAAGAAGAAAGCTTTGAAATTTCTTCTCTTACCTTGGCACTAATATTAATGCACCAAGTATTATTATGGGGGATTTTAATGTCATTCTCAACACAAGAGAGAAAATTGGACCCTCTCACACATCTATTTATACAAGAGATTTTAGAACCTCGTTAGATGAAAACAACCTCATAGATATCAATCTCAATGGTGAAAAATACACTTTGTATAGAATTCACTGCAACAATGTAGTTTCCTATATGCTTGATAGAGCCTTTACGAATGTCACTACTTTAGATAAATAGGACACAATCTCTAGTATTACTCTTCATAGGCTAATATTTAATCATCATCCCATCCTAGTTAGTGTCTCCACCAAAGACATGAAACACAGTATGCCTTTTATATTTAACAATGTTTGGTTCTCTGAGGATGACTGCTCTCATATCATACAAAAATTTGGTCTTCAATGTCTCGTAACAATGATGTCTTTCACTGTAGTCTCAAATTAAAACATATAAAACAGACTCTAAAAATATGGTGAAACTCTAAATCCAAGTAAATTAATAATGTCATCATTATTCTTGAGAAATATCTCAGTGACCATTAAAACACAAAAACCTCCTAATATCTCAACATTGATCCTACTCAAGAACTAACCAATGCAATCAAACATAACTCTCTACTCACATTCAAAAAAAATGTGAGAAAACAAACATTTAACACTAAATGGTTTACATATGGTGATATAAATACTAAATTTTACAGTTATATTCAAATAATCCAGAAGTCCTAGGGGCCTTTAACCCTTTTAATGGATGGGGCCATGCTCCTTGATAATGAGGATGACATCTCTCATCATATTGTCTCCTTATATGAAACCATTTTCAATGGTCCTGAAATAAACAAAGACATCATACATGTGGTCATTACCCTAGTGATAAATGATGAGGACAACTCCTTCCTTCTCAAATCCTCGATGGATCATGAAATCACGGACACTATCCTAATCTATATCCTGATAGTGAACTAGCCTCTAATGGCTTCAACAATGGGTTTTTCTATCATTATTGGGATGTGATTTAGATTGATGTTTCTAAAATTTTAAAAACATTCTTTACCACTGGGGTTCTCCCTCATGCCCTTAAATTCCCAGTTTCACACCTTGATACCAAAAGTGGATAACACATTTGAGATTAATATGTTTAGACCCATTTCTCTTATCAACACTCTTTTTAAAATCATCACAAAAAGCATTGCCAATAAAAATTCCACTATAATGGAAACAATTTTCTCATGGAACCAATTTGGTTTTATAAAGGGAAGATACATTCAAGACTGTATTTTCCTTGTCTCTGAGTGTGTTAAAAATTTGAATAAAAATAACAGGGGATGCAATATAGGGATTAAACATGACATTAGAAAAGCTTTCAACACCATGGACTAGAGTTTTATCTTCAATATACTTTAAGGTTATGGTTTTAACACCTCTTTTATAAATGAAATTAGAACCCTCTACAACTCGATGTCTATCTCCATCCTAGTCAATGGATCCCCTAAAGGATCTTTTAAATGCACCAAAGGTGTTAGGCAAGGTGATACCCTCTTCTCCATTATCTTCTCGATTGCATAAGACTACCTCAATCGTCTGATCAATCGGCTGGTGGATCAGAACAAACTAAAGCCCATTCATTTCTCTACGAACATTAATGATCATACTCACCTCTTTTATGCTGATGAAATGATCGTTTTCAATTAAAGGGATAAATGAAACATTATTAACCTCAAAAATGCACTCTCACACTATATATAGGTTTCTGTTCAAACCATTAGCTGGAACAAATCTTGCATCTTCTTTGGGAAGAATTTCAATCCCGAAATAAAATGTAAAATTATTATTGATCGAGGAATGAAAGAAGGTATGATCCCTTTCACCTATCATAGTGTTCTCATTTTTTTCAGGTAGACCCAAATCTTTCCACTTTGTGACTATTGTTGACAATGCTCTAAATCAGCAATCATCTTGGAAAGGTAAATCTCTCTCTATGGCAGGTAGGACATGCCTTATTACATCCACTATTATCTCCAAGATGTTATATTCCTCGATGGTCCATAAACGGCCAGTTGGCCTCATTAAAAAAAATGAACACCATGATTAAGAACTTCATCTAGACCGGTAGCATCCTTGAAAGAAGACTTCTGATTGTTCCTTGCTCAACTTGTTACATTCCCCTTGAGAATGGTGGTATTGATATAAAAATATCAAATAATTTAATGAAGCCCTTCAATCAAGACTCACATGGAGCCTTTTTCACAACACCTCTAAAACTATTACATTTCTCAAAAATATGTATCTTGACAAACATAAAACGGGCAATTCAAACCTCATTAACTCGTCAATCTGGCCTCCCATCAAATATTCCTCCACCAATATTGTGAATAACTCTAGATTGATGGTCCCCAGAGACACCTCCATGAAATTTTGGTTGGACAACTGGACTAGTATGCCTTTAATTTCCATGATTCCTCCTGATCAAACCCTTATTAATACCAACAGCTCTATCAGAGACATCATAATCTTTGAATATGATCACCTTCTTGACACTATTGTTAATGTCATTTAAAACTACTCTTTCTCTCACACTTATGATTTTTTAACTTGGGAGCCTACTCACAATGGTATGCTCAACTCAACAAATTTCTATAAGAATTATTTCTCTAACATTGAAAGAGACTACAGTTGGTTAAAACATTTCAACAAACCATGGATAAATATTTTGAGATTCAACTTCATATGGCCTCTTGATCACAACAGAGTGCCCACTAAACCATGAATCTAATCCTTTGACATCAAACTCTATTCTAAATGAAAAATCTATAATCCACACAGGGATGTTGCTAACGACATCTTTTTCTCTTGCGCAGCTGCTTCTGCTCTCTGGAACTATATTCTTGACATTTATTACTGCAGATGGTTGGGTCTTAACACTATCAAAGCATAACTTAAAAAATTTACAGAAATGGATGGGTCTCAGCAAATTAGGAACCTCTTATATGTTGCAGTTTCTGAGCTCCATCATATGATATATTATGATTGAAATGCTATTATTCATCATAATTACTCATTTAATCAAAATGTAGGTCAGATGAGGATCCTCATTATTATGAAATATGCTACCCCAATTCAAAATGGTATTGGAACAACACCGTGCATGAATTTGTGATCCTGAGGCTTATAAGGATTAAATGAAACTTCTTTCAGCCGCATCATAGAATGGAGGTGTTCTTCCCCCCACCCCCTTCCTGGATGGATCAAGATCAATACTGATGGCACCTCCAAGGGAAATCTGTGAACTGTAGGTTGTGGTGTTGTTTTCAAAAATCACCTCAGTCAGATCCTTAAGTGCTTCATGAGTAAATGTGGCATTTCCACCTCCCTTGAAGATGAGATGTCTGGATTGATACATGCTATTACCTTTTCCAAACTATTTCATTAGAATAACCTTTTGATCGAAAGTTACTTGATGTCTATCATCCAATCAATTTGGAATGGCATAATCCACATTGCTTGGCCGAAAACTACCCGCTGGATGGAATGCACCTATTCACTTATCGATCTCACCTACATCATCACACATGTTTATCAAGAAGCAAGCACGGTTGCATATGGTCTGGCCAATATAGGAGTCAATCAAGACATTACTTGGTTTGAAGACCTTCCAATTTCTCTTTTTTCCTTTCATGAAAAATATTGTAACATGATCCCATTTTTAGACTCTTGTAATCTTGATTTCTAAAAAATATTTGTTCTTCAGTCATTTTTGACCAAGGTATCACCTTTTAAAAAAATTAATAGTTTTTAATTATTTATTGTAAATTTTTATTTATTAAATATTAATTATTTATTGATAATTTATATGTTGTTTCTTTTTTCATTTATATAATGTTTTTTTTTGTAAAATGGGTCAAATAATATTCATTATGATATTATTAGTAAAGAATTAATTTTGAGGAATGCTTAGTACATAAAGGGTTGAGTAATATTGGGTGAGGGTAGTGTCAAGGATCCCTTAAAATTTATTTGGATATTAAAGATCCCAAGATGAGAGGGGTTGTTGATGATTTTATAGGAGACACTCAAGTTGTGAATTAATGAAGGTGGGTATTGATTATAATGTAATAAATACCACATTATCTATGAATGGTTATATTATCTCCTCCATTTATCAGAAATCCTCATGATCTGGACTTAATCTTTGCCTTTCCTCTTTGGCATTATAGAATTTTTCTACATCCTAAATTATTTACCTTCTCATTGTTTTTGTATTCTTGGATCCTATTTTTTTTTTGGGTTTTAAGTTAATTTCAATTTATTTTATAATATATTCTATATAGATTCCCTTTTATATGAACCATTACCCAAAACCTACATCATTTGATAAAATTGATAATTCTTAGATGGTTTGGGATTCTTAGGTATGTATCTTTAGGGGGTGGTCTTCTCCCAGGAGACATGACTAGCTATGATATTTGGGTTTATTATTCATATTTTATGTCTTATTTTTCCTAATTTTTTTTGTTGTTTTGTTTAACGAATGATCATTATCCCCATTTTCTCATTCTACAATACATTTAACGGTTGTGTCTAAAAAATTGACATAATTCATGAATCATATGTGAGTTATGGTATTTTTTTATGAAATTTAGTATTATGATATTTTTCATTCAAATTGGAATTCAGTTTAAAGTTTTTGTTTTAGTTTGTGGATTTGTGGTATGAGGATAGAATGTTATGTGATTTCGGGTATAGTTAGGGGTATAGTGGGATGTTTAGATTTTAAAGTGTGTTTTATAGGTTTGACCACCTATATTTTTTAATTTTTAATGCACCATGAACTCAGGGGGACAAGGACTAGACACTCAATGGAATAGTACCAGGTATTTGGTAGGATTAATATGATATTGGATTTAAAATAATAGATATAAACATTCATAAGTTAAAAATTAATAATGATTATTTTTATAAAATATATCTTAAAGGTATTATTTTTTTTAGATAGTTATATAATTAAGAATGATAGAAACTGATAAATCCCATGTTTTTTGTGTTAAATGGAAATATTTTACAATTGCATACGAAATTTATTTATTCATAAAAATTAATCAAAATATCCCAAAAAAAATTTTAAACATTTTTGTCTTGAAACATGTTACATTTAAAAATCATATCTATTACGTAGGGAAATAGAAACATACAAATGGATGAGCAAAAACACTCACCATGGGAAAAATATAACTGAATAAATCAGGGCATACAGATGGAATAAAAAGCATGTTAGGAATATTTAAACAATGTGAATCCATGATCACCATTAAATTGAAAGAATGTTATATCCATGAAGACAAATGGAAATATGTATATCAATAAATCGGTCTCACACAAATTGAATGAATAATGCGAGAAATCAAAAACCTTTAGTTAGGGCCTTTTTCCAAGACACTAAAATTCTCATTAAGTCCATAGTCAAGAAAACATATATAATGTATTAATATAGAAATAATAATACACCAAAACCAAAACATTTTTGTTTCATGAGACTTGTATATTAATTTATGGGTTATATAATGTTGTTCCCCACAAATCACTTATTTGAGTCCAATGAATTCACCATAAGATTAAATGAATAAAAAAAGCATAATCACCTATTAAAACAGACAATCCTATTGATATAATAACACATGAAATGAAAATAATTTTTCATATATCAATAAAATGGATAACCAAATAATAACCCATATAAAGGATATAAGTGGATGGATAAACAATACATAGTAAATGTTTTGAAAATATTTAGTATTAGATTGCCAATAATTATCCTAATTTCCATTATGTATTTTAATTTTGTGGTTAAAATGATCAAATCTGAATTATGTAAAATGTGATTTCCAAATTTTAAAAATAAATAGATATACTACTGACACAACACTGTAATAACATTATCCTAACCCATCTAGAAAAAATAATTGTATAGTTTTAATAGAATACATTCCATGAAGTGAAAAATAGTTTTCAAAGGGTTTATATCTCAGTAAAATATATCCAGCGAACAAAATAATATAGTACCATATAATATTACAAAATTGTATAATATACCAAATATTTATGAAAAATTTTTAATGAATAATCATAACTCAATGAATGCAAATTGAGTTAGCAAAAATACTCACAACTAGGTAAAAAATTCAATCACTATAAACATGAATTATGAACATGATTTGTATATTAAATCCAATTATGTAAAAGGATAACAATATTAATGGGATATTAAATCAATAGAATACCATACAATGGAAACATATTATTTAAATTTTATTATGTCTCAAGGAATGATAATTAAAACACAAAAATTATTATGATGTGGAAACATAGGAATCAAAACCCATCGAAATGGAGGGATTCTAATTGAACATAAAATACCTTGATTAATATATATTTAATTATTTTATATCCAAAATATTCTCAATATACACTACATAAATGTTATTATGTGTTTAATTACAATACTTTTCTCAATAAAGATAAATTATAATGAAAACCATTACCTCTTTTCTAAACATTCATGAATGTTAATTAACCCCATATATCAAATAAAATTATAAATAACTTAATTAAAAACCCTAATTATATATCATTTCACTTATACTCTTCAAAATCGGTGATTCCCAGTATGAATTCTTCCGATCTTCAACATTGGGTGTTTATAGTTTTGATTGTTTATACAAATTTCATAATAGTGGGGTATGTGTTAATTATTATTTAAAATTTGATTATCAATTGATGATATAATATACCATAATATATGTTCCATGTTATTTTATAGAGTAATAATTTCATTTTACAATAATTTTGGTTATGAACCATGAATATAAAATCAACGATGGTCATATTTCATTGATTCTTAATAATGAAAGGTGTTTTATTTACTAATAAGAAAATTTTTTATATAACATTACCATAACAAAAAAAGATTTACATATTTATATCATATTAAATCAGTATATAACTTCTCATATTAACCCATGATATTAATTCTAATTATAGTTGGATTTGGTGGTTAAACCATCCCACACATGAACATACCTGGATTCGGTGAATGATAAAAAGGTGTTTCAGCTATAATATTATTATATTCAAATAATAATGATCATATTTTACGATTTTTATCTTGATATATTATAATTATAATTAATTATAACTATAATTAATGGATATTAAAATATAACATGATCAAAATAACGGATTTTCTACATAGCATGCTTATTATAAATGATTAAATTAAGGATGGTTGTTTTTTGTTAATATCATTTATAGTTTATAATATTATTTAAACTAAATAACAAATAATATGAATAAGATAATATTTTTCATTCAATATCATCCTTATATCCTTCCTTTTTATGAGTTGAAGGAAAATTAAGCGTCTTATATTATGGATATTGTATTTCGTACAATGCATAAGAAACAATCTATTTTTAATAATTAATGGGGAATATTAAAAAAATGATGATGAAATAAATATAGTAACATTACAATATATAAATTATAAAATTATAATAATATTATTGTGGATGGGATATATTGTAAACATTATAATTACCAAGAAAAACTAAGTATATGTTAACACTCACATCAGCGACATGAATTTTTTATGTAAGTGTCCTTGAATTTAAAAAACGTAGGATAACTATGAGTTACCATAATAATTTTTTTATGGGTTTGAAGGAAATTATAATTTAGTAGATTCATGGATTAATTAAAATTAATTATAGTTCTTGAAGTCGTGAAGACGTAACCCTTTTAAAAGTGAAGGAAATGGTAGTTTGGGAAACCCCATTGCATTTTTGAATAATTCCATGAATATGTTAAGGGTTCAAGGGTTAAAATTGGAAAAAAATATGTTAAAAATTTATTTGCGGAGAAGATGTCACGACCTATCCTTGGGGCCCTTGTCATGACTACCCCAAGCCCGCCTTCAATAGGCCAGGGGCTGGTGACTAGCACCAAGGCGTAAATCCCAGTAAACAGGGAAGGCATTGCCTTTGAAAAGTAAACAACCACCACAGAGTAAGAAAGCGGAAAGAGTAAACACTAAGTAAAAACTGTAACATGTTGTGCTGAAAGTAAAAGGGGTCGGAAATACAAGCCCAACTGTAATGTACAACTGAAAGGGAAAAACATCAACTGAAAGAAAATCCGCTGTGTCGAGCCGTCCTCTGGAAGTCCCACCTAAAGGATGAGCATAGATAGCCTCCACAGCTCCTCGGCCCAACCGTCCGCTCCGAGTACGTCCCGCCCAGTGGTCCACCTCCAGGTACCGTCCTGCTCCGCAAGCCTCCACCACAATCAGCGCTATCCGTCGTCTGCAACCAACACAACGTAGTGCAGGCATAGCCCGTGCAGGGGTGAGTATAAGCTACTCCGTAGGGACCCCGAGACCCCCGAAGGTCTCCCAAAATCCACAAACGAGAAACCACAAAAGAAAGATGCAATCTCGAAGTAACAACCGACAATGATTAGGTATATTCACATATATATACCTAAGTCATCAATTCCCGTTCGGCTCCAACATCCGAGCCCAAGCACAACCCAGTCTACACAGAAAAGCAAAATGTATACCCACACAGGATAGCACAACGCAATCCACGAAGGAGAGCAAAAGTAATCCACATAGGATAGCTCAACACAATCCACAAAGGAGAGTAAATAGTAAATCCACACAGGATAGTTCAACACAATCCACAAAGGAGAGTAAATAGTAAATCCACACAGGATAGTTCAACACAAGATTCAGCTCACACAGGTACTTCATCGTAAGACGTTAGAGATGATCAGATGTAGCCACTGATTCATCTTAGCCGTCAAAGGATCTGTAGGTACTAACCCTTGCAATGACCCACACAGGATCGATCATGAAGTTGAACCCAGCTATAGGGAAACTCCCTCTCTATCAAGTACAGTGGTAAAGCCACTACAACCAAGCGCTTCCCTCTTACGTTGGACTACTGTAGTACTCCACCTATTGGTTACTTTAGGCCTGCTGCTACAACCAAGCGCTCCCCCATGCTGCTACAACCAAGCGCTCCCCCATGCTGCTACAACCAAGCGCTCCTCCGTCGTGGGTCTGCCGCTACAACCAAGCGCTCCCCTATACTATCCGTAACACACCGAGTCGTTCGATCAGCAGTCGTCAAGTCTCAACAGTCTCTAGGGTTTCCACCCATGGCATGCTCGTTCTGGGAGGGTCCACTCCACGAGCAAAGAGGTTGATGCATCAACTGAAATGTAGCCTGGAGTTGACGTAACCCAAGATGTACCGTAGTAGTCACTGCCGAAGTCACGGAGTATTCTCGTACGGTTTTGATCATCATCACAGTTGAATCCACCGAGGATCTCTGTATTGTCATCGTCATCACAGCAGCAGTAGCAGCCAGCTCTAGGGTTCTCGTACACAGCAAGCTCGTTCGGGAGGGTCCGCTCCACGAGCCGAGAGGCTGATACATCAACTGACACGAAGTCTGATGTTGATGTATCCAAATGTTCCGTATCGTTAACAGGAACGCAACGTCGTAGACAGCGCATCAATCGGACGCCCGGTCTGAAAGTTATTGGCATTTTCGTCCCAGGGGCCCGCTTGGTTTTTAAGGCAAAACCAACTCGACCGCACTCCACCTACATCCAAACCTCGTGCAGAGTATTCCAAAAGATCCGTCTCACATAGAGGAATCCACCAAATTTGACGGCACGTCAATCAGACGTCCGAAACTCAAGATATGAGCGTTTCCGCTCCGAGGGCTCGGTTGGCTTCGTGTACGAACCAACCCGGACAAACCCAAAGTTCTCTAAATCCTTGAGTGTAATATACCTAAATGACCGTCTCGATCCAAGGATAGCATTGCCGCTGACAAAACGTCGTTTGGAGGTCTACATCTCTAGATATGGGCATTTGACAGAAAGTGGTCCCAAAACGGGGGGTCCGGGTCCGGGCCGACCCGGTCCGACCCCCCTGGGTCGGCACGAACCGGGTCGACCCGACCCGGGTCTAACCCAGCTGGCCCGGCCCGGCCAGGGCCCGGCCCGGCCCGGCTCGGCCGCGCGACCGAGCGACGCTCGGGGAGCTGTGGGGCGCTGCCCCCGCGGTCAGGAGATGCTGCGGCCCGTGAGCGGGCCGCGCTGGGACAACGGACGCGGAAGGCTACCATGTCCCGTTCGCGTGAGTCAGACCCACGCGTCGCTGTTCCGTTGGCCACCGCCGCCGCGGCTCAGCCGCGGCGGCCCTCTCCGGCGGCGCGCCAGGGTGCCACCGGCGACTTCCGCGGGCCACCAGAGTCCCTCTGGTGGTCCCTTTTCCTTCCCGTCTGCGCCACTGCTCCTCCCGGGATTCGTTCTTTACTACGGGAACACCAAATCGCCTCTGGGTCATGTTTCGTCGTCACCTGAAAAATTCGCACAACAACGAAGAACGACGGAAGGTTTTCGGGCCATTTTCGTTTGGCCCGCACCCTCCGCGTTAGGCGATAACAATTGGGAGGATATTACAACACCTAGAAACATAACCAAACAATTTTAAAGAATTAAAATTGTTCTTATTATCCGGGTTCTTCACCTTGAACGAAAACATTCATAGAGTATAAAACATTCAAATAAACCCCTACCTTGACAAGTCACCGCACGCGCGTTCTTCACGGAAAGTGGGGATCGTTGCGTCGTCGTGGTATCTGGCGTCGTGTCGCTGCGGAAGGGTGTCGCGTCGACGAACCCGAGGTTCAAGAACAAAAAGATTTAATTAATAATTAAATATGTATTGTTATTTTAAACCACAAGGGAAAAATTAAAGAACCGCAATCTCTCACCTCAACGGATGATCGAATGTTTTTTTTTCGCGGAGGAAGGAACGTCGCAGAAGAACGTCGTGGGAGAGGAAACGTCGGCGTCCCAACACACGGCGTCGCGTCGTCGATTTCAGTGTTCTTCGTCGGGGGCCGGCGTTCTTCGCGTACTTCGCGTTCTTCTCGAAGAAGGGTGAAGGCACAAGAACTTCTCTCAAAACCTCTCAACGTGTAATCCTCCAAAAGTTGGTGTTGGTCTTATTTTTATTATTATGCCAACGAACGGAAAAGAGGTAATTAACGACCCATTGATTCGTAGAATAAATTCAACGAAATAAACCGCCCAATTAATCCAACAAAATAATCCACCCAATTAATTGGTGCATTTAGAACTTAAGAAAACGCATTAGTTGACTTTCATAATGATGGGTTTTCGCGGGTGCGTTACTTAGTGGAAAAGAAACGGTGGGGCTCGTGTGGGCCCCACCCAACAAATATCCTTCCAAGTGGGTAGGATATTTTTGGATAGCACCCTATCCGTAACAACTCCGCTTAAGTAGCTTTAAGTGGCTTCAAGTGGCTTCCAAGTGGATTAAGTGAAATAAAATAAATTTTGTTGTACAATTATTTTATTTCTTAACTTTAAGCCCAAAAATTAAAAACCACACCCAAGAAAACGCAACTCTAGAAGAGGTGTTTCTAAGCAAGTACAGACGCTGCGATTCCATCAGTGCCTTCAAAATTTGATTCCGAGCACCGGTTCCAATGTTAGAAAAACCCGCTCATTCGTTCACTGAACGTACCCGAGCCAAACATCAAAAAATGATTCCGGGCACACCGGGTCACGGAATCAGGTGCCGTCAGAAGCTGCATTCTTGTAAAATTCCAAAGAAAATTTAAAAAAAATCCTTCAAATTTATGGGTCTTTACATTACTCCCCCCACAGGGCTTTACGTCCCCATAAAGCTTCACCACAAACATAGAGATACAAAGGTGGTACTGAGCATGCATCTGAGCCTCCCGCTCCCAAGTGCTCTCCTGGAGGTTCCTGAGCTGCCATCTGAAGCGCACTAGAGGAATCGATCATCCACGTAGGACCTGTTGTTGTCGATCCTAGATCTCCACTGGGACCTCCGAAAAAGTCTCCCCCATCATCAAAGACCAGCTCTCCAGGTCAAATATTTGTGTCGGGTCGTGCATGTATCTCCTCTGATGAGATACGTGGAAAACATCGTGCACCCGGTGCAACTAAGGTGGTAGAGCCAGGCGATAATTCAGCTGACCAAATTTCCATAAACCCCATCAAGGTGAGACCCGCTAGAAGACATGGTCACCATCCTCGAACTCTAGTGGCCTCTTCCTCCTGTCAGTAAAAGCATTTTGTCGGCTCTGAGCTGTCCTCATCCGCTCCTGGATGACCTGGACCATCTCTGTCGTGGACTGGACCATATCTGGTCCCACAAGAGCTGCTATGATTTCTCCTTTGCCGATAAGAGAAATCTGGTCTCATCCCCTGGATGAACCACTTCCTTTGCCTAATACAGTCAATCCTGATATGGATGTTACTAATCCATACCAAAGATGATGTCGTAAGGCCTAAATGCTACTACAAAGCGATCCAACCATTACTCTCACCTCCAAGGGTTGAGTCACATTGTCGACATCAGTGTGTGGTAACTGGGTCTCATCCAGTAGATGTCTCACCAGAGAGGGTCAAGTCAACAGTCTAACTGGAACTTCTTAGTCACAACACAAAAGAGTACAGGAATGATAACATCACAAAGGTAAGCGTATTTTACTATTACAGCTCATAATACAAAGACACTACACCATAGCAACAAGGAACTAGAAGTAGAAAAGACGTATCCACTAGTTCCGTTCCTGTCCAACTGCTTCCGGAGCTCCATGATCGTAGGCCTCATCTGCCTGAAGCTAAGCTCTCCCATGTCCTCCTATCCCCTCCGGTCGGGGTGGATCTTCAGGTGGTGGTGGTGGCAACACCCCGAAGCGTCGTCCACCTCCAACTGCACGGCTAGCTCCCCTGCCATGGCCGCCTGCTCCTTGCGGCCCTCCCGGATCGATCTTCTACCTCTGCCTGGGGGTCCTTCGTCCATCCGCTGGTCATCCGTAAGGCGGGTCGGACAGTCACGAGCCATGTGACCAATCCCGCCGCAGGAGTAACACTACCCTCACATGGCAAGTCGTTGTCCACCCCGAGTGCCTCGCACAAACGATCCAGAGTCATGTTGTCGACCACCTGTAGGTATAGTCCTCTTGGACCCCTACGTCATCTATCTACTGCCCGCTGCAGAAGACTCTACCGCATGTCGGAAAGTGGTGGGTCTTGTTGCTGAAGACTGCTCAGCAAAGAAACTCTCCACTAAGATGGCTCGCTCCAACACTCCTTCCTGAGTCGGAATGTTGAGGGAGATCATCGAAGCCCTAATCTCGTGCCTCAGTCCCTGCTCAAAAGTCGGGGCCCAGAAGAACGGGTCCCGTACCATATCTGTGGAGTAGTGAGAGAGATCAGTAAATCTCACAGAGTACTGGGCCACTGTCATCCTGCCCTGCCGTAGCTGTAGCAGCTCTTGGATGCGCACCGCACGGAGGGTGGCTGGGACGAACTCGGAGAGGAAGATGCTCTCAAAGTCCGTCCAGAGGAGAGATGTCTCATAATGAACCTAGAGCATCAAACTCCACCATATGCCTGCTTCCGAGTGCAGGAGGCTCACTGAAAGGACCACCATGAGGTCTGCTGGTGTCCTCACTAATCTAAAAAACCGTACAAATGCCTCCAGCCAGTCCTTGGCGGCCTGAGGGTCCGTCTCCCCACGGAACATGGGCGGTCGCTGGCGCTGGAACTCATGCAGTGCTCTAAGGCGACGTGCATCGTCTCCGGCTGGGGCTGGAAGCATCGGTGGCTCGGCGGGTAGAGGTGCCGCCAGTGCCTCTGCTGACAAGGAGCCCTGCACCGAGGCCTCGTCGCTCGGTGGGCTGTCATCACACTCCACTCTCGGAACCCTAGCTGGCTGCCACTGTGGGGCCATCCTGAAAAGAAACAGGTGCACCACTGTCAGAACTGTATACCTGGTTAGCTGACACAAGTAATCACAAAGAAAACTTGAACACACATGCAATCAATGTTTTCTTGCATTAAGTCGGAAATCAGAAGTCAGGGTCCTGGTGTACGGATACGTCGGCCACCGCACCAACACTGGACTCCCTGGACTGATAACCACACCCAATACGCGGTACACTATTGCTTCACATAGAAGAAAGATCAGAGTCTGCGGTAGAACCGAACTCCTCTGATAACAATTTGTCATGACCCGTCCTCGGGGCCTGTGTCGGGACTACCCCAAGCCCACCTTCCATAGGCCAGGGGCTGGCGACTAGCACCAAGGCGTAAATCCCGGTAAACAGGGAAGGCATTGCCTTTGAAACATAAACAGCCACCACAGAGTAAGCAAATGGATAGAGTAAACACTAAGTAAAAACTGTAACAAGCTGTGCTGAAAGTAAAAGGGGCCAGAAATACAAGCCCAACTGTAAAGTACAATAGAAAAGGAAAAACAACAACTAAAAGAAAAGCAGTCACGTCGATCCGTCCTCTGGAAGTCCCACCTGAAGGATGAGCACAGATAGCCTCCACATCTCCTCGGTCCAACTGTCTGCTCCGAGTACGTCACACCGAGTGGTCCACATCCAGGTACCGTCCTGCTCCGCAAGCCTCCACCATGATAAACGATGTCCGTCGTCTGCAACCAACACAACGTAGTGCAGGCATAGCCCGTGCAGGGGTGAGTATAAGCTACTCCGTAGGGACCCCGAGACCCCCGAAGGACTCCCGAAATCCACAAAGGATAAACCACAAAGGAAAGATGAAATCTCGAAGTAACAACCGAAACTGCTTAGGTATATCCCCATATATATACCTAAGTCATTAATTCCCATTCGGTTCCAACATCTGAGCCCAAGCACAACCCAGTCCACACAGGAAAGAAAAACGTATACCCACACAGGATAGCAAAACACAATCCATGAAGGAGAGCAAAAGTAATCCACATAGGATAGCTCAACACTATCCACAAAGGAGAGTAAACAGTAAATCCACATAGGATAGTTCAACACAATCCACAAAGAAGAGTAAACAGTAAATCCACACAGGATAGTTCAACAGAAGAGTCAGCTCACACAGGTACTTCATCGTAAGACGTTAGAGATGATCAGATATAGCCACTGATTCATCTAAGCCGTCGGACCCACAAAGGATCTGTAGGTACTAACTCTCACAATGACCCACATAGGATCAATCATGAAGATGAACCCAGCTTTAGAGAAACTCCCTCTCTATCAAGTACAGTGGTAAAGACGCTACAACCAAGCACTTCCCTCTTACCTTGGACTGCTGTAGTACTCCACCTATCGGTTACTGTGGGCATGCTGCTACAACCAAGCACTCCCCCATGCTGCTACAACCATGTGATCCTCCGTCGTGGGTCTGCCGCTACAACCAAGCGCTCCCCTAGGCTATCCGTAACACACCAATTCGTTCGATCATCAGTCATCAAGTCTCAACCGTATCTAGGGTTTACGCCCATGGCATGCTCGTTCCGGGGGGGTCCACTCCACGAGCTAAGAGGTTGGTGCATCAACTGACATGTAGCCCGGAGTTGACGTAACCCAAGATGTACCGTAGTAGTCACTACCAAAGTCACGGAGGATTCTCGTAGGGTTTTCATCATCGTCGCAGTCGAATCCACTGAGGATCTCTATACTGTAATCGTCGTCACAGCAGTAGTAGCAGCCTGCTCTAGGGTTCTCGTACACAGCAAGCTCATTCATGAGGGTCCGCTCCACGAGCCGAGAGGCTGATACATCAACTGACACAAAGTTCTATGTTTATGTATCCAAATGTTCCGTATCGTCAATAGGAACTCAACGTCGCAGACGGCGCGTCAATCGGACGCCCGGTCTGAGAGTTATTGGAATTTTTGTCCCACGGGCCCGATTGGTTTTTAAGGCAAAACAAACCCGACCGCAAACCACCTGCATCCAAACCTTGGGCGGAGTATGCCAAAATATCCGTCTCACTTAAGAGGAATCCACCAAAGTTGACGGCACGTCAATCGGACATCCGGAACTCAAGATATGAGCGTTTCCGCTCCGAGGGCCTGGTTGGCTTCGTGTACGAACCAACCCGGATGAACCCAAAGTTCACCAAAACCTTGAGTGTAATATACCTAAACGACCGTCTCGATTCAAAGATCGCATTTCCGCTGACGGCACGTCGTTTGGAGGTCTACAGCTCAAGACATGGTCATTTGACCGAAAGTGGTCTGAAAACGGGGGGTAAGGGTCCGGGCCGACCCGGCCCGACCCCCCATGGGTCGGCCCGAACCGGGTCGACCCCACCCGGGTTCGAACCGGCTGGCCCGGCCCGGCCAGGGCGCGGCTCGACACGGCTCGGCCAGCCTGCTCGGCTCGGCCGAGCAGCCGAGCGACGTGCGGGGAGCTGCGGGGCACTGCCCCCGCGGTCGAGAGATGCCGCGGCCCGCGAGCGGGCCCCGCTGGGACAACGGACGCGGCATGCTGCCGCGTCCCATGCGCGCGAGTTGGACCCGGGTGCCATGGGTCTGTTGGCTGCCGCCGCTGCAGCTCATCCACGACGGCCCTGTCCGGCGGCGCGCCGGGGCGCCGATGGTCTGTTTTTTTTTCGTCTGCGCCGCTGCTCCTCCCGGGATCCGTTCTTTACTACGGGAACACCAAATTGCCTCTGCGGCATGTTTCGTCGTCGCCCACAAAATTCGCACAACAACGAAGAACGGCGGAGGGTTGCCGGGCCGTGTTCGTTTGGCCCGCACCCTCCACGTTAGGCGATAACAATTGGGAGCATATTACAACACATAAAAACATAACCAAACAATTTTAAAGAATTAAAATTGTTCTTATTATCCGGGTTCTTCACCTTGAACGGAAACATTCACGGACTATAAAACATTCAAATAAACCCCTACCTTGATAAGTCACCGCACGCACGTTCTTCACGGAAAGTGGGGATCGTCGTATCGTCGTGGTATCCAGCGTCACGTCGTCGCGGAAGGGTGTCGCATTGACGAACCCGAGGTTCAAGAACAAAGAGATTTAATTAATAATTAAATTCGTATTGTTATTTTAAACTACAAGGGAAAAATTAAAGAACTGCAATCTATCACCTCAATGGATGATTGAAGTTTTTTTTGTCGCGGAGGAAGGAACATCGCAGAAGAACGTCGCAGGAGAGGAAATGTCGGCGTCACGGCACATGGCGTCGCGTCGTCGATTTCGGTGTTCTTCTTCGGGGGCCGGCGTTCTTT
This sequence comes from Viscum album, assembly GCA_963277665.1. Classification (NCBI taxonomy): domain Eukaryota; kingdom Viridiplantae; phylum Streptophyta; class Magnoliopsida; order Santalales; family Viscaceae; genus Viscum; species Viscum album. Next base: position 747,015,007 of record OY728132.1, on the reverse strand, counting down.
GCGTCCTTCTGGTTCTTCGCGTTCTTCATGAAGAAGGGTGAAGGCACAAGAACTTCTGTCAAAACCTCTCAACGTGTAATCCTCCAAAAGTCGGTGTTGGTCTTATTTTTATTATTACGCCAACGAACAGAAAAGAGGTAAGTAACGACCCATTAATTTGTAGAATGAATTCAACGAAATAAACCGCCCAATTAATTGGTGCGTTTAGAACTTAAGAAAACGCGTCAGTTGACTTTCATAATGACGGGTTTTCGCGGGTGCGTTACTCAGTGGAAAAGAAACGGTGGGGCTCGTGTGAGCGCCACCCCAAAAATATCTTAACAAGTGGGTAGGATATTTTTGGATAGCACCCTATCCGTAATAACTCCGCTTAAGCAGCTTTATGTTGCTTCAAGTGGCTTCCAAGTGGCTTAATTGAAATAAAATAAAGTTTGTCATACAATTATTTTATTTCTTAAATTTAAGCCCGAAAATTAAAAACCACACCGGAGCAAACGCAACTCCGGATGAGGCATTTCTAATCAAGTACCGGCGCTACGATTCAATCGGTGCCCTTAGAATTTGATTCCGAGCACCGGTTCCAATGTTAGAAAAACCCGCTCGTTCGTTCACTGAACGTACCCGAGCCAAACTTTAGAAAATGATTCCGGGCACACCGGGCCTCAGAATCAGGTGCCGTCAGAAGCTGCATTCTTGTAAAATTCCAAAGAAAATTAAAAAAAGATTCCTTGAAATTTACGGGTCTTTACAGAAGAACCTCAATCATTCATTTCACATCATTTTTTTTAATTTTTAATGTCTTTTATATTTGGTTAAACTCAACGTACCCCTTCTAAATTTACCTTGTTAAATAATTTCTAACCTTTTTAACCAATTATAATGAAATTGATTATGATTTAAAATTTTAAAATAATTTTTTACTTATGATTTATGATTTTAAAATAATTGTTTTAAATATTATTTTTAAATGTGTGAAATGTTATATTCAAAAAACACAAAATTGCATAATAAAAGAAATTTTTTTTTGTAAGATTTAAATTAGTATATAAGATAAAATTGTTAGGATTATAGCCTTAAATAACATAAATTAATTTAAAATAAAATAAATAAAATTTACTAATATTCCCTTTAAATTTAAAAATTAACCTCTCCTTGAAAGTACTTGATTTAACAAAAAGAGAGAAAACATTTTTAATATTAAAGTAACATTATAATTTGATATAAACATATTTTCCAAAAAATTTTACATTAAAATAATATTTTAAAATAAAACATTTTATTCCTAATTTTTTTATTGAATTAATTATTATTTTTTAAAATATTCAAAGTTATGTCGACATGGTTGTAAAAATAATGAAATTATAATTTTTATAAATCTGACATTTTTTACTCCAAATCATTCATTTTGAAAAATTATTTAATTTTTACACTAGTTCAATTTTTTTATAAGGAATTAAAAATAGAAGTAAATTTTTATTTATTTAAATCTTAAAAAATTACTAAATCAATTTTTGAATAAAATACTGTGATATAATGAAAACCTTTTTAATAGAAAATGAATCATTAATTTATTAACTGATATTATTATTATTTCGTATCATTTACCAACTAAATTATTGTCATCAAGTAATTAATATATAACATAATTCTTTATTAATGAAATGTTTCGTTAAATATAAATCTTTTTTGAATAAATAGAAAAAAAATTGGAAAAACATTTTCTAAATAATAAACGATTTTATTCTTCATTTTACATAAACTATTCTAATTTAATCTATAATAAAATTATTCTATAATTTTAGTATCCTTTTATTTCAAAACATGGTTACTTCTATTCATTGTCGATAATTCAAAAGCTATGTTTTTATATTTTTACTCAAATATTAATATTTTATCTCAATATATTGAGTAATTATTTATGTTTAATGCTGTGTGTGGAAAAAGCTATCAAAAAAATTAATTATTTAATGGTATTCATATATTATAATTTGGAGGTGTTGAATCCCCAACCCCTAAATAAATTTTATCCTTTTAGTTTTACACATACAATCACTATAATTTATATAGGTACGTCTTTATTAAAGATATAATTCTATATGATCATCGGTTTATTTAGGATGTTGAATGTCATATGTTTATTTAAAAAATAATTTTAATTCCATTATAACGAGATCTAACTTGTTACTAATTTCACAAACATTTATAATAAGGGTTGTTGATGTATATGCGTAAGGAATAACTTCTCACAAACCCAAAAAATTATAAATATGATAGTAATACCACTATGGGTTTTAAATATTCAATATCCAATATTTGGTTTAAACTGACATGACATTGAAAACTAGATAATTTAGATTGAAAAATCAATATCATATATATATTTATTAGTTTTAGAGGATTTTACTTCTTCACATTTTTTTGTTGTATACATCCCTCATTGACCCTTGGATTAGTACATTGAGTCACGTAATGCCCAACTCTCTGATAAATGAAGCAATGAATTTTTGTAACTTATCACTTTCCCTAAAATTGTTTGTATGACCTTAAACTCCACAAAAATATAATTTACCCTTCCCTTTAATGAAATTTACCCCATGTTTCTACCTAAATTATTGAAATATATGAAATTGAAACTTTTTCCATCCATAATATTTATACCTTGATCTTTCATGAGACACCTTCTTTATATTTCTTGGTGTGTTTAGAAATATGTATATTTTACCAATATTAATCATATTTCAGGATAGATGGTTTGGTATAATCATAAGGTTTCTCACTCTAAATCTCATTCCAATGGGTTGATTGTTAAGGTAATATCTATATTATCCGTCACACACATGGTTCCTTGTTGTTATGTCCATTACTAAAACCAAAAGAGTTAACCAATGTGATAATCACTATAATTGAATTATCATAAATAACAATAAGAATATTCTACATCATGATTTATCACTTGATAAACTACCATTGTAGACAATAGTTCTGACCACATAAATTGTACCATAAACGGTTCAACCTATATCACTCTCATATATCATTCATTAATCAACCTATGTTACTTTGAATTTTTCTTCTCATACATATTAACCTAATCTTTAAAATGGTGATAAACATTTGTGAGCACATTATTAGAATATACTAAACCCGATAAAGATTTTTATTTACGCTCTCAAAATCAAACTTATACTTCATCAAGAAATATAAATAATAAATTTGAGTACGTATATATAATATTCATATAATCTCAATAACATACCATTAAAAACATATTTTAATCTCAAATAAATTAGAATATATTGTAATTAATTTTTCATTTAAAAATTAACAATATCATTTACCCTCAAGTGGAAATAACCACTAGTTTATTAGTACACATACTAGTCAAGATTTATCCTAATAAAAAAATGAGAACAAAATATCCAAAAATAACATTAATAGATTTTGATTACTTTGGTTACCAATTCTATATAAATTACATAATAAAAATAAAACCAAACTTCTGTATCCCATTATCATGTGTATATTAAAAATAAGAGTTTTTCATACCTCAATCACGTGTTCTCCATTTTTTATCCCAGAAAAAATAAAATTTTAATAAAATATATTTTATAAGATATTAATATAATATTTGTATATGTTACCATACCATTAATGGAAAAATAATGAAGGATAAACCATAGATGGTTCATATAATTGTCATAAATATTTTAATATACTATAATAAAATTGATAACTATCACTCAAGAATGAAATTAATTAAGATTATCCAGAATTAATTTCTATTATGAAATCTACATCAGTACAATAGGTAAGACTAGGAAGCTCTATTTCTCAATCATAATATATATATATTGAAATTCATAACCATTTATATATACTCTATTATTTAGTTATAAGATATAGTTGTTTCTAGGTTAATACATTTCTTATTTTCACTCTCATTATTCTATTACAACCAAATATTAAAAAAAAATATAATGATATCTAAATGTTTATAGAAAAAAATCATTATAAATAGTTCTTCCAATATGAATCATTTTTTATCATATGGTACATTTTGATCACACTATGGTCTAATTTTGTATATACATGGCCATATGTGGTCATTTTTATACTATGTTCTAACCTAATTAGTCAATATCATTCATAAATCCTTCATACTTTTTTTAAAAACAATGTTATTAAATAAAATAATCTCCCATAATTGTGACTCACTTGGTGTGCAGTATTAGGCCCACTGATCATGAATCAGAGTTGTGATAGAGTGAATTATCAACCAAAGCTTTTTGGAGTGATTACCACATGGTAAATCTATGTCACTATTGTATCTACCTTACTTTATCTAGATAATGATTTATTACTAGGAAAAGACACATAATAAAAGTTTACTAAAAAATCATGATGTTATCTAACACAATTAAAAATTCATAGGGTCTTCACTAGGTTAATAGAACCTAATCCTAAAATTACATGTTTATTATTTCCATAAAATTAAATCATATAATACTTCAAAGGGTATTTTATACCATTAAAATATTGACAAACCTTAACACATCACCCTTTAAATTAACCTAATAAACATAGGGATCTCAAAACTGATCTATCCCCCAAATTTGATATGAACTGTGATGCCCCTAACATACTCTCTTGGACCTGGTTCTCATTATCACATATTGTACATACAATGTTTGATAATAGCTTGAAAAAATTACTTATAGACATACATTATTAAAAAATAAATAATTATTATTGAATATATTTAAAATGAATAATCATTTTAGTTTTAGATCCTTATAGAGTTATGGCACAATGTAATCTAATAAATCCCATTTTCATTGTATTTAATAGAAAATTTTACCATTATATTAGAATCTACATAATTCATGTCAAGCCATAAATATATACTACAAATTATTTTATAGTTTTATATTACTAAATCGGTCAGATGTATCTAATGTGTCTATGAACATGGGAAATATAACACAATAAGGGTTGAGATCAAACACTCGATAAGTGAAAACATATAAATAGAAAAATCATAGAATAAATATAGCATAAACCTTATGGAATGAATATTCAAAAAACATGTAGCCATTATCAAATCTAATATGAAATCCTTATATATATATGGAAATAAATGAAAATGTGGATATCAAAAATATTTATCCCATACTAAATAAATTCATAATACCTGGCTCGAAAGATCCTTTGTCATATAATTATTCTAAGACACATTACTTTTATTCAAGACCATATTAAAGACTCCTTATATTCCACATTTTGTTCCAATATAATTTTATGTTATGGGAAAATGCATGCACTAAAAATTCAATAGTTTTGTCTCATGATACCTATCATTTCATTGAGGGGATATATAATGTTGATCTCCACCTGTTACTTATTAATGTCCAATTCATTCATCATAAGAGAAAATGAATAAAAAATACTCAAACCATCCAATTATCATAATTATTGAAATAAAAATATGCATTATTATAATTATTTTTCCATTTTCATAAATGGAATAACTTAATCATTACCCATCCGGAGGGAGAATGCTGATGGATATGTAATACATAGTCAACTGGACAATAATAAACTATATTAGAATGCCAATACTTTTCCCTGTGTTAATAGCTTATAATAATTTCTCGGTGAAAATCATCTAATATAAGTTGTGTTAAATATGATTTTCCATTCATATTGAATATTGGGTATATTTATATGAAAATCAACAAATAATATAATCATATTACATGGAGACAAAGGTAGTGGATGGTTTTAATAGAATATATCCAATGAGGAGAAAAATATATTTCAAATAGTTTTGTAGTAGGAGTTTATATCCCTAAAACAGTGAGATAATACAATATAAAAAATCAAGGGGTATAATGTACAAAATTTATAATAAATAAGTTCCAACAAAGATCCTTACAAATTGATTAAAAACTGAGGTACAAATAATCCTCACTATAGATGAAATAATTGAATCACTAGACACCTGAAAAATATAACCTGATCTAGATATTATGTCACATGAAATCAATGTAAAATTGGATTCTTTCAATATTTAATCAATAAAACCCTATAAAAAGTAAACTTGGTGCATAAAATTTATTATGTCTTAAATATTTATAATTAAGACCATCAAAATATTTAAGACATGAAATCTTTTGAATCTATACCCCTTGAAAGAGAGGGATTTAAATTAAATCTATAATTCCATTATTAATATATAATTACTAATAGGATATCTTAAATAGTAAATATATACACCACATAAATAAAATTATGTTCAAAAATACAATACTTATCTCAATAAATGGAAATTTAGATGAAAATCCTTCATAGTTTTCACAACATCAACAAACATGATATAAACTCATATATATGTAATCTTTTTATCTTAAAATCTTTATCCGAAAACAAAATCATATATATTTTCATTCACACTCTTCATAATTTATATTATCTCTATGAATTATTTGTATTTTCCACATCGTGTATTTAGAGTTTTGATAATTTTCTCTAGTTTCAGAATAGATGTGTACATGCTTGTTGACCTAAAATTAAAAAAACACTTTTAATGTAAAATTGATAACCTATGAATGTATAAAATACAAACCATAAAAGATATTACAAAATGTATTAACCATTAAAATATAATTTTATCCTTAATTAATTTCTAGTGAAGACTGTTTACCTCTCTTGGCGGGTCATCGTTGATATGGTCTTAGAACCAATAATTCATATTTTCCAATGTTTGAATGTACCCTCCATTTTTCATTTCCCTTAATTGAAAACCGATACCAAAATAAGGTCCTCCTTTTGGATCCACTTTATCAGCTATTTCTTAGTTTACATAAGTAACATTCACTAAGTCATCTTATATGCCAATCTTATAAAGAATTGATAAAAATATATTTCTCCATTATTTCTTCCTTTGACTAGAAAATCATCTCACAATGTTTTACACTATTTGGGGCCTCCTTTAAAGCCTTTTATTTTTTTCTTTAGGCACATCCTAATGAGATCTAATAGGTCTTGGTGTTCTCATACACCACCACTAAGGATTCTTGAATCTTTCTTGGTTCTCCAATCACACCCCGAGCCTCTTGTTCACTGTTGTAAATTAATTGGGTTCCACACTAATCCATGACACTCACATTCAGATCCTTCCAATTATCTTCAGTTTCTATGTACGTCTCTTTAGGCCTCAATTTCAAAGCAGGTCACATGTCCATCAGTTTTGGTAGGTATGAGTAGTCATTTTTCTCTTTAGGTTTTTTATTTTTAAGAATAATGTAGCTTCTTGAATCCTTGTTTTCTTTTAAAACCTTCTTCCACATTATATTTTGGAGCCCCATTCCATGGTGAACCTTTTCACTTTCTTATGTGAAACTACGAGAGGGACAATCATTTATCTGCACCTTGAGGATTCATTGAACTTCATCATAACCCTCAAAATGGATTGGTTTTGGATGATCCGGATCTAACCCTTCAATAGACAGTCTTTCAAAAGGGTTTTAGAGCAGAATCAATAGCCTAATATTCCTTGGACCAGACCATTTATCAATAGAAATAACACCCCTTGTAACATGAACTCTCATAACCAGGTACTCTTTTTTAACACTTCCAATTTCAAGTTGGATAACCACATCCTAAACAATGTTAAATATGGGAAATAATTTCCTATCCCATGCAGTCCCCCATTGTGCTTCATTCCACAGCTAGTTATGAAGGCGTCAACAGAGGTGGATGCACTATATAAGGAAGAAGAACCGAAGGCATCTAATCCCTCGAACAACTGATACCTACACATATCCTACATTCCTAAACTAGAAAGATTTTGTTTCAATATTCAAAACACATCAGTGTCTTTCTTTATCAATTGAACTCAGATGAACCTCCTTATGGGGGGAATAACTTATATTGTTTCACCCAAAACTCACGGTTCAACTAACTACCTAGATGTGGGATTATGTGGCTCAAGTAGGACTCAAAATTACAAACCTATACACTCCTCGATCCTCATCTGAACACAGTTCAATTTCCCACACCAAAACACTGCTAGTAGATGAGAAAGACACTTGCATAAAAATAAATAATCACCCCAATGCTCAAAACAAACTAGTTTTATGTATCATAATTCCTCTCTAACCAATATCCACACATAAAAAACTACAAAATTTGAAAAAACATATTTGACAAAAATTCATGAAAAATCAGGTGATATACATCGTGATTTCTACTCTCAAAACATAAATAAAGACCACTGAATTACCAAGAATTAAAATGATTGTTCAAATTCTAAATGGAAAGGGGTGTTTAAGAAAATTTACCCAAATCCACATCAAGGACAAATATCAGGTCATATGAAAATAATAATACCACTTAAACTAGATGAATTAGAATCTATTGCAGATGTAGAGCGCACCAGACCAAGAAAAAATAAGATCCTCCTTTTTACTGAGCCAATATTCATATCGCTACTATCAAAAAGACCACCCATTTCTTGATCTTTAAGACCCCAAGAATAAAATACTAATCTATAAAATGAGTCAATCTAAAGACAATTTTTTTTAAATGACCAATCAGTGTCAGACTAAGAAAATATGTGGCATCAGTGAACTCTGATGTTTAGAATAAAAGTTGTGGGAAACTGATGAATAAGATGGTAAAATTAGATAATATAGAAATATGGTGGAAGGTAGGAAGAAAATAAAGATTAAAAAAGGGTGAGAATGTGCAATGTCAGACCCTCATGGTGGATGATTTAGGACTCTTCCCCTCCCACAAGAAGGGACTCGCCCACCCGTCATCGAAACCAAGAACATGATAGCGAGAAGGTGGACCAATGAGGGAGATCCCAAGTTCTTGAGGTGTATGTTATTGTTATTATTTAAAATATAATATTTACTAGATCATATCATATAGTTGAATATATGGTTCAATTTCTTTTATAAATTTATAATTTTATTTCATATCAGTTTTGGTTATGAACCATGTCAATGAAACCAACGATGACCATATTTTAGTGATTGGTAATGAGAAAAAGGTGGTTTCTTAACTATTAAGTTAAATTTTTATGTAATATTAATTAAAATAGATAACATTATTTAAATATTTATATAAAATTAAATAATTAAATATTTTCTTATATTTATCAGGGACATAAATTCACAACATTATTCGATTAGGTAGTTAAACATACCCAATCATGAACATACCATGATTTAATGAATAATTATTAGGTGGTTTGATTGTAATATAATTATAAGATAAGAATAATTATCATATTTTGTGATTATTAGTGAGATATATTATAGTTATAAAAAATTATAAGATGTAATTTATATGGAAATATTTCATAATTGGAATAAAACATTATCCTCTTAACATGGTTTTTTTAAGTGATTAAATTTACTATCATAATTTTTCATTCATATCATTTATTAGTAATTATAATAGCGATAGAATACCTAGAATGATATCATAAAAATAAATTTAAACTTTTATCCAATTCTTATGTCAAACCATGATAGGTGGTGAAGGAAAGAGAAATGTGTTACATCATGGAGGAAGTAATCCGCACAATGCAAAAAAAAACTATTTTTTCTTAATTGCAGGAGTATATGAATAAAAATATAACATCCTTAAAATAATATCTTTAAATTATATAAATTATACTAATATAAATATATTAGTGTGACTAAAATAAATTTCAACTAAGATACTTAACAAAAAAACTATGAAATTGATAATACTTGTGTTACAGTCCTAAATTCTCCATGGATGTCTCCTTTCTTTTGAAGGGATTAGGATAAATATGAGTTCCTAGGGGCATATTCTCCAAGTATAAGGATCTAGAGATATTATATTGGAATAAATAAATGATTTATATTATATTAATGTGTGTCTTTTAGTGGTGAATATTTTACCCGTTTATAATAGATTGAAAGGGCAGTTTGGGGAACACCTTTACATGTATGGAAAATTCCATGACTCTATTCAAGATCCAACGACTAAAATGTAGAATAAATTGTATGATACACATTTATTTAGACTATAAAAATATCTAAAATTCATTTTTATTATTTTTTATTTAATGTTCTTAGGTCTTTTACTCTTGGTTAATCTCAATTTTCCCCTTTTTCTTTTACATTGGTAATAATTTTTAATCCTAGTAATTAATTTTAATAAAAGAAAATATTCTAAAAAAAATTACATAATTTGATATGTATGATTTTAAATTTATATATCATTTTATAAAATATAAATTTTAATGTAGTGAGATGTTAATTTTAATATAAACACACTTAATTATGTAAAAAAGAATTTCTCAAGAAAAATTATATTAATATTTATGTTTACATATTAAATAAAAATTATATGGATACTAATTTTAATGAAATAAATTGATTTATAAGGAATTCAGTAAAATTTATATGTCTTAATAGACAGACCATATACAAAATCTCATTAAAAATACATTTTTTTATAGAAAATATAGAAATTAATTTAATATTAAAGTAAAATTTTAATGAGTTATCAAAAATTATTTCCATTGGTTTTATACATTCAAATAATTTTTGAAATAAATAATGATATACCAGAAAGTTTATATTTTATTGATTAAATGGTTTTTAAATATTATTTTATATTCATACTTTGTGATAAAATCATTAAAATTACAATTATCCTGAATCCCACAATTTTCAACTAAAATTAGCCCTTTTTAGAAAATGCTCAAAAATTTACACAAGATAAATTTTTATATAAAGAAATTAAAAATAAATTTAATTTTGATTAATTTCATATTATAAAACATATGAATTTTTTTTTGAATTAAATCTTAAAATATAATGAAAATATTTTTTTATCATAAAATTACATTTTAAAATATTAATTTATATTATTCTTATTTCAGGTCATTTAAAATATAAATTCATGTTAACCAATTATTAATTTCATTCCTAAATTACCATTAATAATTTCATTATTGAAATGGAAATGTGAATGGCTTTAAAATCATTCTTTTTAGAAAAAATATTATATCTAAAAAATTATTTTATTGGTTATTTTAAGTAGAATAATTTAATTTAATTTATATTAAAACAAATATGAATTTTCATTATCCAAAGATTCCATAAACAGGTTAGTCATGTTCCTTCTAGATACTTCAATGGATTGGTTTTAACGATCATGCATAAATATTGTTTCTTAATTTAAATATATTAAAGTTTCAATTAACTTTGGTGTTTCATGTAGATAATTTAATCAACCAAATTAAATTATTTAATTCTAATCATATATTATATTATTAGGATATTGTAGCTTCCAATTAAATTTTCAAGAGGAACCTCCTATGATTTTATTTTCCCATTGATACCATTCATTTTTTATAGAGAAACATGTGTTAGATCTATGGATTGTTTTTTATGTTGTCGAGGTGAAGTTTGAGTGTGTGTTAGGGTTTTAATATAGGTAATTGGTAATAAAAGTGTTACCTATATTTCTTATAGTTATTTTCCTTATTTTTAATTGGTTATCTAGGTTCTATTTGATGATCATTAATTTATGTTCATTATTTATAGAATATTATATAACTAATTTTTTGGGATGTTTTGTAGTTATGGAGTGCGCTTTGTATATTTTTGGATGTCAAAGGCATAATTAATTAAGTTAAGGTGTAACGCCCCGACCCCAGTTACCCAGAGTCGTTGCATTATTACATAACATTGGCATGATCACAAGAAAGATCAAATCTCGAAAGAGCGATTGGTTTAGTAGCCTTGGAAACACTAGATATATTCATAAGTTTTACATTACATCATAAAATGAAAAACTACTACAATAACATAATGTCTCCATAATCCACACTCATATCCCCACATAATATCCCTGCAGGTCATTCATAATTTACTTCTTCACTTCCTGGGAAAAATAAAACATAGAAAAGGGGTGAGCTCAAATGCCCAGTAAGGATAACAATATAGCGGAAACTTTCATAAATAAGAATAAACATTTAAGGCAATGCATTACTAAAACAAAAGCCTTTTAAACTTGAACTTCAACATAGTATGGCAAAAGTAAAATGAAATAATTCCATTTACTTATTCACATGGATATTCTACTAATCGAATAATCACATGAAAAAAATCAATAACCACTTTCATAATGTTGGAATGCATAATGCTAAACTTTAATTACTTTTCAAGGCCTCGTCCCAAGACCTTGGGGTTAACTGTAACCGGAACCCAACTCGGAGTGCCTCTAATAACCGGACACCAACCCGGAGTGCCTCTAATAACCGGACACCAACCCGGAGTGCCTCTAATAACCGGACACTAACCCGGAGGGCTTACTTTTACCAGTCCCTAACCTGGAGGCCTTACTTTTACCAGTACCCAACCTGGAGGGCTTACTTTTACCAGTCCCCAACCTGGAGGGCTTACTTTAACCAGTCCCCAACCTGGAACATACTTGTCCAACATATTCATATGAAGTAAAGATTGAAATATAACATAAACATTCTTATTGGAACTAGCATACGAAATGTCAATACATTCACCATAAACTATGAATGGTATAAAAATAGCACATCCACAGTCAAACATATCACAAAACCTTAAAAACAATATAGAAGTTTTGTATCATAATAAATCAACTTCAAATAATCTTAAAACCCATCAAAGGATGTTGACATAGATGAAATCAAAATTCTTTTTAAAGAAATATCTCCTTTTATTTTGAAATCATTTAAGATCCATATAAAATCAAACATTTTCTTTGAAAATAATCTTATAAGCTTTTAAGGGAAGCTTTGACGATTTTATAACGGCGGAAAATAACCGCACCCGCCGTATAAGTTAAAAAAAACATTCTTATCTTAATTCTGTCGAAAAGGTTAAAAAGCACCTTGTTTGGAAAACGACGGAAAGATTCCCTTATAAACCTCTTATAAAAAGTCAAACAAGGGTATAAATGACTTTAACCCATATTCTTTTAAATATTAAAAATGTTTTGAAATACATTTTGAAGAAACATGGATGTGGATGATAACGAGATCCCAGTAGATTATTATGTATAAATAACCTCAGATAATGAAGAGATTGTGAAATAACCCTTACCAGTTTGGTAACTTATGAAACATACAACCCATGAAAGAGGTATCATACAATGAATATGTAAGTACACATAAATTAGAGTGTATTACACAAAGAATATAATTATGGGCAGTACATACACCACACAAAAGGTAATGGTGGCAATATGGCATGAATCTCATGAGAATAAGGAGTGAGATGAAAACCCCTTACCACGTTAATCAACTGAGTCGTATGGCCAAAAGTTAATAACCACAAAATGATTTACAGAATAACATGAATATAAATAGAATCATGATAATATATATCAAATGGAAGTACACAATACACCACTTTCAATAATTTAGTGGCGAATAATGCAAATCTCACGGAATTGAAAGTGAGATAAGAATATCCCTTACCTTGTACTTTTCCTTGGTTGGGGTAGGTTAACCTCCTGTATAATGGTGAAATAGTTGTTATTAAATTATACAAGAATCATATATATTAATATGATATCATATATGATCTTTTAACATTGATTTGTTAATAATATCTTAGAATTATCGTTGTTTCGGGAGTTAACTTACTCATTTTCTTTTATATGTTTTGTTACATAAGTCATGGTTGTTGTATCTTATTTATATCCAGAATGATATCCAGTCCTTAAACATCATTTTTAAATCATCAAATGATAATTATACTTGAATGGATACAATGGAGAATGAATCTCATCGCGTTCGTGGAGACGGTAGTCCGTACGTACGCACGAGCGACAATATCATTCTTTTGATATTAAAATAATATATAAATGGATGGTATATCATATATACAGAATCATTAACATGTTATATTTATTATTTACATGAGTTACACATCATTATTATACCCATCCAAATAATATTATATTGAATAACAATTACACCACGACGTGGAAACGGTAAGCCGTACGTACGCACGTATGGTGACATGTTATTAAAAGGGTGGATAGAATACTGAATATGATTGTACCATATTTATAATAACATCACAGTATATGTGAGATACTGGATTTATTATTTTAGAATGGTAAGAACAAAGGAAGAAGAAGTGGAAGAAGAAATCAACTTGGAGAAGGGTGGTGAAATCATTACCTCTTCTTCGGGTTCTTCCTTTTGATTTGATCAAAAGGGCTCCTTAGGTTGGCTTTCTGATCAAACTAAGGCCTCTAGGTTGTATTGAGGGATGTTGGGAGAGTATTTGGGCAGAGTCTGGCCGAACAAATAGGCTTTTAAGGTGTGAAGAAATGAGAAGGAGTGCCCTTTTATAAGAGGGGTGAGGGCACCTTTGGAAAAGCTAGAAATATTAATTTATAATAAATTCATATTCGGTTTATAATGGCTCCAAAGTTGATTATTCAAAGGTTAAGGTGGGTATAGGTCGAAAGACACTCATCCAATAGAATTTAGACAGGTTTGGGTACTTATATTAACCTTATCTTTAAGTATTAACTCTAAGTTAATTAGTTTCACTTTTACAATGTCTCTTTGTATTTTTATATAATATGGTTAATAAACTTACTAATACATCCAAGAGACCCCCAAGTGGTACATTAATGATGAACCTATCATGATATAAGTCTCTTGGCCGAACCTTATATTTTTAGGAATTTAATATCAATTAATAATATAATATTTGTTTTAAGAACTCTTTTATGTCAATTTTGACACTATTCAATAGTTGATTTTTGTGAAACTCATAACAGATTGATTACTTCGAACAAAGTCAATTAAATCAATCCTAATATATCATATTATCCTAGAAAATTAGTTTAATTCATTAAAAGTTTCATATTATATTTATTTGGGTATTTATAATATCAATTATTTTAATTTTTCACTATTATAGTAATTACTGCATCATCATTGTGTCATAAATAAAATAAATTATTTAATGTCGAAAAATTATAAATAAAATATCATTATGTAGGAAATATTTTTAGCTTTCTAATGAATATTTATAATCGAAAATGAAACATGTATAACCCTATGTAAAAATTGTTCTTCTAAAAGATGTAAGCTTATGCCATTTTTATTTTTATTTTAACTTTATTAATATAAAGTGTCCCTACCACATACAAGTGGCTCCAAGGGGTCCGAAAATTGACCCAAGGATGATCATGGTCGGGTATGTGTCCACCAATAAGGTTAGGACACGTTTTAGGGTAATTTGGTATTATTATAATATTATTTTTTAACCCTTATTTACCGGATTTACCCTTAACCATGGTAAATAAAATATTTACCACAGTAATTATTCAAAATGTCTAAAAATAAAAGTTACCTATTTACGCAATTTGGACATCCTGATTCCAAATATGGAATCCATTTTTCTAAATTCAAAACACAGAAGTGGCAGAAATTAATTTAAAATTAATTCCCGCTGTCAAAACAAAAAGCGTGTTTTTAAGAGATAATAACTATCAAAAGATTGACACTTGTTTATGTTCGGTTTAATTGTAAAATTATGTCCAATGACCAACATTATATTAAATGATAAAAATATATTCTAAATATACATTAAAACTACTAAAATTCATAATTTATCACTATTAATTATTTTGATTAAAAAAGTTGTTTTTAATTAAAATATAGTAATTTTCACTATTCATCAAAATATGAAAGTTATCCGAAAAGTACCAAAATTTCACCTTAGGCTAAATTCGATATTCCGAATCGAAAAATGAAGTCCATTTTAAAATATAAAATATATATAATTTCAAAATTTAGGTATTACTATTCATAACGGCTAGTTTGATTGGTTGTGGCGTGTGTTAAAACTCAAGGTTGCGTACAACACACGCTACTATTTTATTCAAAGGAAAGCGTACCGTGGAAGCTTGGGATGTTTCATTTAAATTTTTTTTTTTGATGTCCCAATTTATTCAGATAGTTTAAAATATTTTATTTAAAAAAGGTTTCACTATTAAAGTTGATAAAAGTGCAATACTGAAAATGAATCTGTTCTTGCATTATGACTAAGAAACTCATAATAGAGATTCTAAAATTATAAGGATTATATAATGTTCAAAATGTTGTTAATACTATTCATGACCTCTTTTAATGGATTTTTTTTGTACGTCATGGTGTGATTGAACTCGGTGTTGCGTGTAGTGCAAGTTATTGAATTATTTTTAAGAAATAACACACTATGAAATCCTGGGGTGTTACATTCTCCCCTCCTTCAATAAATTGCGTCCTCGCAATTTGAAATTGTTCTTCAAAAATAAAAGGTTGAAAATAGAAAATATCTTTGTGGGAAAACCCACATCGGAAATTAGGTTACTAAAATTTAGTCTTAATATGAGGAAAAGAGAAATGAAAGAGTCACCACCAAATTATGATCTCGATTAGGAGAACATTGGTGGCAATTAGAGACATATAATTGGAGGAAAACGTAAATATTTATAGGTAGTGATTGAGATCATAAATCACAAACAAGTGTATAATTGAGGTCCTTAAATTCATCAATCTATGATGATTTGAAATACCATCGGTTCAACAAAACATAGGGTATTAGGATAACACATTTTTGACGTTTCAAAATATCATAGTTGAAATCCCACATCGAAAAATGAATTAACGAGGCCTCTATTTAAAATAAAGAGTGGAAAGTATGAAGATTACCGAAAATAACACATACTAGGGTTCCATGTAGGAAAATATGGATATGGAAGAGAAATATAACCATCAATTATTTGATGGAGAGTGGTAGAGAACATGGCTATGAAAAGGCCAACAATCCCAAAGCCATGAATTAGTGATGATTTAAGGTACCATCTAGGACAACATTTTTGTTCTAAGTTCCTTTTATTAATGTTGAGGAATATATTTATGAGATTGGCTAAGATCATAAGGAGATATACTTACTTTATAATTAGAGTTTTATCCATTAATAAATTTCTACCACAAACTCATCTTTCACTCTAAAAGATAATAGAATGTAATTTTTTTATTTATACTATTCGTATAGGGTTCCAAAATAAATGAATTTATAATTCATCTACCAGATCTTAAAAAACAACATTATTTAATTCAGGACATCTCGTGGGCCAGTGGTAGGTGATACACCCTTGTCGCCCTTCGGTTGCGTGTTCAAGTCTCGCAGCCTTGCCGGACGCGACGGGTTGCCGCCCGACCTCTGGGTTGTCCTTTTATGGTAATCCAAAATAATCCAAACAAGAACTATCCAAAATACTTCTGTCTAAACTCACAGTCCAACATTTATAAGGAAGGTAAACATAATATAGATCCTTTTTACCCCGTAATAGAATATGAATACCTTCATCATGTATTACCATATTCCTTATTGATTACATTCATGCTCCCTTATTCCATATAGAATGCTGGATATACTTCATTAATCCAAAAATGTTTTAAACCCCAACAATGATGGAATATACAAATCATTAATCAGTTCCAAGGTAGTCAAGAATATCCAATATAATTTATCCAAAACAATCACATATTATTCCAAAATCACTACCTCAGTATCAGAACTATATTATGATTTATCATTCTCTCAACCATATATTTTCCAAAAATTTATCCTTCTATTGAGTCACTTTTCTTTGTTCCACACAATCTCAAGTCCTTAATGAAATAGTACTGCAGTACAATCCTTATATACTCCATAATTATTATAACAAGTACATTGTTGATACAATACTCAATTGACATAATCAACATAAGAACTCTAATCATTCCTCTTCATCTGTGGTAGTATCATAACTTGATTATTATCCAATAACATCATTTGCGGCATAGTCTGATGACTGGGACATAGGTTCGCGTAGTGTCCAAACTCCTTGCAAATGAAGCATTGTACATTTGAAACCATTTTCTTACCCTTGTAGTCACGTACTTTGTGCCCTTTTCCTTCACACTTATAACAAACTCCCATTCCTTTCAGGCAAGTTCCAGGGTGTTTCTATCCACAGTTACCACATATGGGAAAATTCTTCTTTTCCATCTTCCCTTTATCCATCTTTTTCTCTTCTATCCTTTTCTTCTCTTGCTTCCCTTCAAAGCCATAGGACTCAGTAAACTCTTTACTTATCTTATCAATACATGATATTATTTCTTCATATGATGATAATACATGGGATACTATTTCTCTTATAAATTCTAGCTTAAGACCATGAAAGATATGATCCTTCCTTCTCTTTGGATCATGTGCATTTCCGGAGTTCTCATTCCTTCTACTGGGCGCCATTTCTAAACAATGGCATAAACTAGATCAGTTTATGAATCAAAATACATAATCCCATACTTATAAAACACTTAACATAAATTGAACTATTTATGGATATAATCCATAATCATAAGAATGTTTTCTTTGAGGAAGTATATACTCATAATCCCTTCAAAATGATTTGTAAAGAAAATGAGAGTTATCCTAAGCATATCCCCCGGGAGTGTCGTAACCAAGAGTGCAGCAAGGCCCGTTGTCGTGCACCAGTTCCCGTTCGAGTCTAGCTCAAAGCGGTGTTTTCGGGTTTTACCCCTAGGTACATCTGTGCCAGAGCCGCCTCTACCTGCTCGTATCCAGACAGGGATGTATTTCTCTGAAAACTCACAAAATCTCTACAATACCAAAATTCTTGGAAGTTCTTCTATACTAATCCTCAAAGTTCATCTTAGTTCTACGTGCTCTAATCAGAGTTTATCTAAATCTAGCTTCCAAGGTTTGTACTAAACTTCCTCTGATACCAACTGTAACGCCCCGACCCCAGTTACCTAAAGTCGTTGCATTATTACATAACATTGGCATGATCACAAGAAAGATCAAATCTCGAAAGACCGATTGGTTTAGTATCCTTGGAAACACTAGATATATTCATAAGTTTTACATTACATCATAAAATGAAAAACTGCTACAATAACATAATGTCTCCATAATCCACACTCATATCCCCACATAATATCCCTGCAGGTCATTCATAATTTACTTCTTCACTTCCTGGGAAAAATAAAACATAGAAAAGGGGTGATCTAAAATGCCCAGTAAGGATAACAATATAGCGGAAACTTTCATAAATAAGAATAAACATTTAAGGCAATGCATTACTAAAACAAAAGCCTTTTAAACTTGAACTTCAACATAGTATGGCAAAAGTAAAATGAAATAATGTCATTTACTTATTCACATGGATATTCTACTAATCGAATAATCACATGAAAAAAATCAATAACCGCTTTCATAATGTTGGAATGCATACTTCTAAACTTTAATTACTTTTCAAGGCCTCGTCCCAAGACCTTGGGGCTAACTGTAACCGGAACCCAACCCGGAGTGCCTCTAATAACCGGACACCAACCCGGAGTGCCTCTAATAACCGGACACCAACCCGGAGTGCCTCTAATAACCGTACACTAACCCGGAGGGCTTACTTTTACCAGTCCCTAACCTGGAGGGCTTACTTTTACCAGTCCCCAACCTGGAGGGCTTACTTTTACCAGTCCCCAACCTGGAGGGCTTACTTTAACCAGTCCCCAACCTGGAACATACTTGTCCAACACATTCATATGAAGTAAAGTTTGAAATATAACATAAACATTCTTATTGGAACTAGCATACGAAATGTCAATACTTTCACCATAAACTATGAATGGTATAAAAATAGCACATCCACAGTCAAACATATCACAAAACCTTCAAAACAATATAGAAGTTTTGTATCATAATAAATCAACTTCAATTAATCTTAAAACCCATCAAAGGATGTTGACATAGATGAAATCAAAATTCTTTTTAAAGAAATATCTCCTTTTATTTTGAAATCATTTAAGATCCATATAAAATCAAACATTTTCTTTGAAAATTATCTTATAAGCTTTTAAGGGAAGCTTTGACGATTTTATAACGGCGGAAAATAACCGCACCCGCCGTATAAGTTAAAAAAAACATTCTTATCTTAATTCTGTCGAAAAGGTTAAAAAGCACCTTCTTTGGAAAACGACGGAAAGATTCCCTTATAAACCTCTTATAAAAAGTCAAACAAGGGTATAAATGACTTTAAACCATATTCTTTTAAATATTAAAAATGTTTTGAAATACAT
Source organism: Viscum album (assembly GCA_963277665.1). Lineage (NCBI taxonomy): Eukaryota > Viridiplantae > Streptophyta > Magnoliopsida > Santalales > Viscaceae > Viscum > Viscum album. Next base: position 746,994,819 of record OY728132.1, on the reverse strand, counting down.
TTTGAAGAAACATGGATGTGGATGATAACGAGATCCCAGTAGATTATTACGTATAAATAACCTCAGATAATGAAGAGATTGTGAAATAACCCTTACCAGTTTGGTAACTTATGAAACATACAACCCATGAAATAGGTATCATATAATGAATATGTAAGTACACATAAATTAGAGTGTATTACACAAAGAATATAATTATGGGCAGTACATACACCACACAAAAGGTAATGGTGGCAATATGGCATGAATCTCATGAGAATAAGGAGTGAGATGAAAACCCCTTACCACGTTAATCAACTGAGTCGTATGGCCAAAAGTTAATAACCACCAAATGATTTATAGAATAACATGAATATAAATAGAATCATGATAATATATATCAAATGGCAGTACACAATACACCACTTTCAATAATTTAGTGGCGAACAATGGAAATCTCACGGAATTGAAAGTGAGATAAGAATATCCCTTACCTTGTACTTTTCCTTGGTTGGGGTAGGTTAACCTCCTGTATAATGGTGAAATAGTTGTTATTAAATTATACAAGAATCATATATATTAATATGATATCATATATGATCTTTTAACATTGATTTGTTAATAATATCTTAGAATTATCGTTGTTTCGGGAGTTAACTTACTCATTTTCTTTTATATGTTTTGTTACATAAGCCATGGTTGTTGTATATTATTCATATCCAGAATGATATCCAGTCCTTAAACATCATTTTTAAATCTTCAAATGATAATTATACTTGAATGGATACGATGGAGAATGAATCTCATCGCGTTCGTGGAGACGGTAGTCCGTACGTACGCACGAGCGACAATATCATTCTTTTGATATTAAAATAATATATAAATGGATGGTATATCATATATACAGAATCATTAACATTTTATATTTATTATTTACATGAGTTACACATCATTATTATACCCATCCAAATAATATTATATTGAATAACAATTACACCACGACGTGGAGACGGTAAGCCGTACGTACGCACGTATGGTGACATGTTATTAAAAGGGTGGATAAAATTCTGAATATGATTGTACCATATTTATAATAACATCACAGTATATGTTAGATACTGGAGTTATTATTTTATAATGGTAAGAACAAAGGAAGAAGAAGTGGAAGAAGAAATGAACTTGGAGAAGGGTGGTGAAATCATTACCTCTTCTTCGGGTTCTTCCTTTTGATTTGATCAAAAGGGCTCCTTAGGTTGGCTTTCTGATCAAACTAAGGCCTCTAGGTTGTAGTGAGGGATGTTGGGAGAGTATTTGGGCAGAGTTTGGCCGAACCAAAAGGCTTTTAAGGTGTGAAAAAATGAGAAGGAGGAGTGCCCTTTTATAAGAGGGGTGAGGGGCACCTTTGGAAAAGCTAGAAATATTAATTTATAATAAATTCATATTCGGTTTCTAATGGCTCCAAAGTTGATTATTCAACTTTTAAGGTGGGGATAGGTCGAAAACCACTCAACCAATAGAATTTAGCCAGGTTTGGGTACTTATATTAACCTTATCTTTAAGTATTAACTCTAAGTTAATTAGTTTCACTTTTACAATGTCTCTTTGTATTTTTATATAATATGGTTAATAAACTTACTATATACATCCAAGAGACCCCCAAGTGGTACATTAATGATGAAACTATCATGATATAAGTCTCTTGGCCGAACCTTAGATTTTTAGGAATTTAATATCAATTAATAATATAATATTTGTTTTAAGAACTCTTTTATGTCAATTTTGACACTATTCAATAGTTGATTTTTGTGAAACTCATAACAGATTGATTACTTCGAAAAAAGTCAATTAAATCAATCCTAATATATCATATTATCCTAGAAAATTAATTTAATTCATTAAAAGTTTCATATTATATTTATTTGGGTATTTATAATATCAATTATTTTAATTTTTCACTATTATAGTAATTACTGCATCATCATTGTATCATAAATAAAATAAATTATATAATGTCTAAAAATTATAAATAAAATATAATTATGTAGGAAATCTGTTTAGCTTTCTAATGAATATTTATAATCGAAAATCCAACATGTATAACCCTATGTAAAAATTTTTCTTCTAAAAGATGTAAGCTTATGCCATTTTTATTTTTATTTTAACTTTATTAATATAAAGTGTCCCTACCACATACAAGTGGCTCCAAGGGGTCCCCAAATTGACCCAAGGATGCTCATGGTCGGGTATGTGTCCACCAATAAGGTTAGGACACGTTTTAGGGTAATTTTGTATTATTATAATATTATTTTGTAACCCTTATTTACCGGATTTACCCTTAACCATGGTAAATAAAATATTTACCACAGTAATTATTCAAAATGTCTAAAAATAAAAGTTACCTATTTACACAATTTGGACATCCTGATTCCAAATATGGAATCCATTTTTCTAAATTCAAAACACAGAAGTGGCAGAAATTAATTTAAAATTAATTCCCGCTGTCAAAACAAAAAGCGTGTTTTTAAGAGATAATAACTATCAAAAGATTGAGACTTGTTTATGTTCGGTTTAATTGTAAAATTATGTCCAATGACCAACATTATATTAAATGGTAAAAATATATTCTAAATATACTTTAAAACTACTAAAATTCTTAATTTATCACTATTAATTATTTTGATTAAAAAAGTTGTTTTTAATTAAAATTTAGTAATTTTCACTATTCATCAAAATATGAAAGTTATCTGAAAAGTACCAAAATTTCACCTTAGGATAAATTCGATATTCCGAATCCAAAAATGAAGTCCATTTTAAAATATAAAATATATATAATTTCAAAATTTAGGTATTACTATTTATAACGGCTAGTTTGATTGGTTGTGGCGTGTGTTAAAACTCAAGGTTGCGTACAACACACGCTACTATTTTATTCAAAGGAAAGCGTACCGTGGAAGCTTGGGATGTTTTATTTAAATTTTTTTTTTGATGTCCCAATTTATTCAGATAGTTTAAAATATTTTATTTAAAAAAGGTTTCACTATTAAAGTTGATAAAAGTGCAATACTGAAAATGAATCTGTTCTTGCATTATGACTAAGAAACTCATAATAGGGATTCTAAAATTATAAGGATTATATAAAGTTCAAAATGTTGTTAATACTATTCATGACCTCTTTTAATGGCTTTTTTTGTACGTCATGGTGTGATTGAACTCGGTGTTGCGTGTAGTGCAAGTTATTGAATTATTTTTAAGAAATAACACACTATGAAATCCTGGGGTGTTACATAGGGGGTCCTAAAATATTTTTTAAATATCAAGAATTTTCTTGGGATATTCCTTTTACATAAATTACAAGATATATCATATGTCCTAGAGAATTTTTTTTTTGATATTATGAATGGAGAGTTATAATGTTTTTGATTTATATCATGTTTTGATTTTTGTAAGAAGTGAGACGGCATAAAATTATTGAGTTATTAAAAATATTATTATTTTTTGGAAATTAAATATTCAAATATTCCATTTAGTTATCTATGGAAATATAATTTTTATACTATTTTAAATTTTCTTATTTCAATATTTTGTTCATATTCTTCTTTAAAATGGTTGATCAAGTATTATTTTATTATTTCTATGGATTCATAAACATGGAAAATTTTAACTTCTCTATTAACCCATATCAAGAATATCACATATGTGGCCAAGAATATAAATAATATAGGAAAATAAATGGATAAAAGGGTAAAATGGTTTCTTTATAACTTTATCAACTTATATTTCCACTTGTAGAAGGGGTACAACCCTAAACACTAGAGCATTATGTGCTTGATAATTTTCTACTTTGCCTTACCCTTCAATGATCTATAAATTTTTACTAAAGTAATCATTTCATAATATCAAAGGATATATGTTTTATAATTAAATGACACAAAATAAACCTCGATTAAGATTTTCATCAATGGAGAAGTGATTTTTGGGCTAGCTAGGTTGTATTGAATGATATGGTTATTATAATCATATGCCTTCCAAAATAAGATTATTTCCAAAATAAAACGTAGTTTTTTAAAATAATAAATAACTATTCCTTATAATTAATTTAAAAATGTTTAGTATTCATTTTCTAAATCCATTTAACTTTTAACTTTGTGATAGAATGTAAAATTCATTTAGAAAAATTATATTTTCTCTATTTTAAATAATGTAACAATATCAATGAAAATTTAGTGTGATTTTATTGATAAAATGATGTTTTAATGTAAGAAACATAATTTTATATCAGATAAAAATCCTATTATTTTTAGTTTAATTCTTTGGTATGCACTTGATATGAATTCCTAGTGAATATATGGAGGATACGAGGAGGTCCAAGGATTGTTTGGAGCTTAAAACCACCATCGGTGGAAGAAAACACTTGGCCACATGGTTAGTAAAAACCATTCTGTCCAATCTACATGGAATAACCTAATTCTATGGGGGAAATTTGTGAGCATAGGGAAAGGACCACTATTTTACCTAACCATGTGCATAGTGCCACATGATAATGGTAAAATGTTTTCAATTTAAAAAAAACCAAATAAAATGGTTGTCACATAGTTTCCCAAACTGTACAACCATTCCATGTGAGTCCCCTATTTGGATAGTGGTCTATGAACATTTGACACATGGTTTGTCTAACTGTTTGTCCAAACCATGTGATCCCTTGATTTGGGATTGACATGGTGGTTGGTTGGTTCACGGTTTGTCAAACCATGTCGTCAAACCATGTTATCCCTTGAATTTGGGTAAAATGGAAAAATTAATTTAAATATTTTAAAACACAAAACCCTTATTTATTTTACAATTTTTAGTGGATGGAGTATCCATTTTAATCCTAAGAGAGCTCTACTTCCTTTCATCCAATGTTCTTGGATTACTTTACCATTCAAACTCAGAATAAAGAGCTAATCGTCTTATTGAATTCCACCATTGAATAGATCAATTCGTCATTTTTTATTATAGGATAAACTAAGGGTCAATACTACAAGCGGAGATTGCGACAAATGTAAGGTAGGTGGTCGACTACTTTTCCATAAAAGTCTAACCATTTATAAATTTTCATCGTTGTGTGCACACCAGTTTCACTGGGCTTTGCATCTCAAATTCATTTTCCTTTATTATAATCAGTGTGATCATTTTATACTCCCCTTTCTATATATGTTCTTTATAACGTTGGAGGGTTTTACCTCAATAAAATCCACCCAATTAATGTGAATTTCATTTTATTCCTTATTTCCCATTTTTAGACACCATTTGGATGAGATTTCCACTTTTCCTTATTAAGGTAATTTCTTCACCATAATTAAATGAATACTTAAATTGTTAAATGGGTAGTTTATTTTTAGATATAACTTAAACAAGTTAATTTTAATTAAATGTTAGTTGGTTTAATTTTTATAATCACTTAGTTATGATAATTGAAAGCAAATGGAATGAACCTATTAAATGAATATGTAATTAATGTTATAAATGGTTGCATGTCGTTGATTAACCTTCTCACATTGATGAAATGTAATGAAATGAACCTAATGACTTATAAATGGGTTGATTATTATATGGAATAAATTTAATAATGATATATATATATATAATTATCCTATTTCATATAGACCTTTTATCATTATAGTAATTGACAAACCCGATCCAGCTTCAGATTCCAGAGGTAATGCCTTTATCACTTATAGGACACCACTCTGATTTAAGGAGTGGTTTTATGAGGGTGATAAATGCCTTGGAAATTGTTTTTTATCTATTAGTGGATTCCCAACATGATTCCATAGGATCACATTACAATCTATATATATATTAAAATTCCTTGGATACACTTGTTGGATTTAGCATGGTGTCTATAGAGACAAGACGCCAATGATTCCCCCAATTCAGACCAGTCATGATTAGCCAATGATTACAATGGTAGAGATCAATGGCTTGGTTAAAATCATTTATTGTGGAATTCCTTGGGATATTTCCTTGGATTATACATTGACTCATTACTGTTAGACTAAATGAGTTACTACTATGAGTTTTCTAACCCCTGAGGTAAATGATGTCTTTGTTTCACATTGGACCTTATTTCATTAATAATATAATCTATTACATTGTTGTTGAAACATTCACTATAATCATACATATAAAATTATTGAAAATTAATTTAATAAATGATCCCATGTTTAGAGAAATTACTATCTGAGGCTGAAGCAGGAAAGATTTATTTATTTGGTACTACTTTACATTTATATATGTTCCAGTAGTTTAGTTATATTCACATATAGGAATTTTATATACACTATTGGTATTGGACTACTAGTATTTATCTCACTCTATATTGGGGAATCCATTGGTACTAGGGTAGATTATATGATTGTAGTTATATATAAAGGGTAGTATCCTGCCAGGGAAACCTGAATTTCATGTTTTCATTAGGATGGATATTGGTAGTAGATGACTGGGCATGTACTCAGTTTTCTTGGATAGATTTTGGCCTTTTGATTCCTTCATATAGCATGTACTATACCATTTTTATTCTTCCATGAATACCTATTTTCCTACTTTATAGACACGTGACATTGCATCATAATGGTTCATATATTATATTGTTCATCTTTTGAGTTTATTATTATTGGTGTATGATTATGATTATTTCTCATTTCAATCTTATTATTATTAGGATTCTACTATTTAATATTATACATTATTGTGATACACTATGACATGAGATCATATTATCACAAAAAACACACCAAAGGCCCATGCTGATATTCTGCATCATTTGGCATATTTTTAGGAATGCTTGAGGACTTGTGGCTAACCAAGATCGAGGCTCCTTTGAGTGCAACCTAGGTCAGGATGAAAAAATAGGTATCAAAGGTATTTCTTATCTTGCCTTACTATTTGGTAAATTTAGAATGGATAGTGTTAAAATGTAGGAAAATTGTTATAATAAATGACTAGGAGTATATAACAAGTTTTTGGGGTAATCAACAAGTTGTATGGTAATATGGAAATGTTGTTCTATTTTTTTCTTATTTAAGTTGATATACTATCAATATTGGGTGACTCAGATGAGTTTTGGTAATTAATATTTTATATGAACATTTTCCCATTCCCTTGTATAGTAAGGAGCATTATTATAGTCATCATCACTATCACATTGGATTCATATGTCATGCATATTCCATGTTATGTATGTGCATTTTAATTCATGATTTTTTTTTCTCTCATGTGATTGTGGAGTGAGTCAAGGATGATTTATATACCTGTGATTCTAACATCATTTACATGGTAAATAAATCATTATTTTTAAAATTTCATCATCACACTAAATAGTGTTTCTTAAAATGGATTATGGTGGAATATTAAATAGCCAGTTTCTAGCCATGCCAGCTATGTACACATAGTTACATGAGATGTGATTTGGTTATGATCACATGACTTCCAATTTCAATTATAGGGTGTATCGACCCATATGAGTTGGAATGGGTAATTCAATGAGTCGAGTGATCATATATTTTAAACTCTATATTATATGATTTAATGTAAGGTAGCTGATTAGAATTAAATGGGAATAAATTTTATTTATAAAGTGTATGGGACTTCATTAACAGGGAATGAAGATCTATTTAATCAAATCTTATTATATATAAATAAGTGCATACAAACAAAAAATGATAATCTTGACTGATAGGTGAATTTTTTTATAGTAAATGGAGAGGCCAAATTTAATCTAAAGAGTGTTTTCCTACTTAAATATCAACTAAAATATTCCTATATTGAAACCCCTATAAATCAAAGCTTGAACACTTACCAATACTCTGACCATATAATCAAGTAGTTGGGCTTGTCTTTTGGGTAGTGGACCCCTATTCTTATGAAATTTTTCAAATAATGCTTCTATCTATTTTAAAATCTCTTAAGGAGGAGTGTGATTGGAATTTGTGGTGATTTCCCACCATTATGTCCTTGACAATTGTCCCAGGAGGGAGGTGATGACCATACTCAACAGATTGTGGGACCTAGTCCACCAGTCTTTCACCTAATATTGGATCTTCTGGCATCACCTTGAATACATGGACTAGGTACATATGTAATGTCTCGGAGTTTTATATTTATTATTTTTTAAATATTATACGGAATTATTTATAGACCAGGCAAGAAGACGGCACATCATTTCAAGGTCTAGTGAGCCCGAAATGGTGGTTTGAACTTTTTCATGTTAATTGAGTCGGTGATTGTGTGTGGTTGTGGAAGTTTCCAAACGGATGCCTGGATTAAAAATCTGAGGGCACCGTTGTGTCCTGGACGACGACTTTACCTAAGAACCAGTCTAACCTCGACCAGCGCGGGTCGAGGAAAAGTGTTGATTTTTGGACATTTTAAAGTAAAATAAAATAAAATAAATTCACAAGTTTATTTTATTTCTTTTAAGGAAACATTTGTGTAGCGCGGTAAATGGCACAACTGTTTCCTAAATTAATGACGTGTCATGATTATCCAAAGAATACCATGTTGGAATCTTTAATAATGCCATGTAATTAAATGACAAACATGTTTCCCATATTATGGGGATAATCAAATGCTACTCATTGGCGGCGATTGAGAAGAACCTCTGTAGAATCTGCGGGACATTCGAACAAAACTCTTGGTGATGAACAACAATGGATTGAAGTTGAGAATCACAGATCCAACGAAATTCAAGGATCTCAATGAAGATGGAAGCACGAAACCTTCGTCAACGATAGATCCTTTAAAAAGGTAGGGGTTTGTTATTTGAATTCTTTTCCCCGTTTTTTATTTTAAATGACGAACGTGGAACAACCACGTACAAGATGGTCCGTGGATTCGTTAATTCCTGTGGGAGGGTTTTATTAGGATGATTCAAGGATTTGAACTATGTTGTTTTGTTATTGTTTATTCTTGCTCTGTTTAAGCTCGCTAACAGGAGAGGATCAATGCCATGAAGAACGATGACGGGGGTTTGTTCCTCACTTTGTTTATTGGATTTCTACCCCTTTTTATTTTCTCATGTGTTCTTCATGTTCTTCATGGGGCGACGAACAATGGATCGTTGTGCATCTGTTCCATGATGCAACGATCCCAAACAGAAGGTTTGACACCGCAATGACCTTGAAGAGGTGTGGCGATGATGGAGGACAGTGAATCAGACTGGATCAGAAAAGGGAATTCTTCATGTGTTCTTCACGCGAGAAGATCAAACCATGTACTCAAAGACGATCAAATGTCCGAAAACATTGGGAGAATCTTCTTGGTGTCGGGGTGACAAAAACCTAGACGTTTCATGATGATCGGACGGCCAGATTGACAAACAGATCATCACCGGGGGCGTGACGGCAGAAGTTCGTGTTTCTGGAAATTTCCAGAATACACGGCGTGTACTTCCGAAGAACACGCCGTGTAGTATTGGCGGCGGCTAAGCTTTTTGGGTTTAGAGAGGAATCACACAGAGTGTAAACCTGGTCACATGGCATGTCGGACTTTCCCCAAATCTCGATGTGTATTTTGGGAAGTACACTGACACAGGATGATCTACACTGCTTCAGAACACGTCGTGTACAACATGACAGGAGCGGCTACGTGGGACTCGGCGTGTATCCCAGGGATACATGGACACGGGTTATAGTACATGGGTTGATAACCGTGTACGACCACATGGCCAGTGGAATGGGGTCAACCCCAGTCACTCAGACATGGATTGTACATCGTACTACATGTCGTTTAGTCAGTTTTTCTACACGACCATCCTATGACACGGGCCGTTGTACATGGGCAGTACCCAGGGTCAGACAACACAGCGTGCATTTTTTCTACACATTCTGTACTTTTTGGAAAATGGTACGGTCCTCTTGTTCACCGTATCTTGGAAATCTTTCAATTGGGTTAGTGCCCCTTCCTCTCGTTCCCCGGAAGGTCAGGCATCATTTCCTCACACAAGAGTATGATCCCTTCAACATTACTTTCTATGATTGAGTCAGGCATCCATCCGAGAGGCCCGGATCGAGATCCTCTATCCATTCCTGGCCCTAGGTAGAGTCAGGTATCGACATGACCAACTCTACCAGGCGTTGATCCTCTACATAACTGTTGTATAACCTCACTCGTGAATCCGGATGAGTCGCTATATCCGCCATGGCCCTGGCAGTGATCCTCATCTGTGTATCGTGATCTTTCCCACTCAGGAGTGTGTCTCTCGTAATGAGTGCTTCTATCTATCAGAAATCCTCCCACTCAAAACTTTGTCTCCCATATTGAGTGTGACTACCTCTCGTGATGGTTCCCAACAAACTGTACTTCTCGGACGGACGTCATCAGAGCTGTAAGACTCATGGAGTTTGTTCTCCTGGAATGAGTGCACCATGGAATCTTCTAATATATTCCCTAATGAGGTTATGCGGTTGTGTGACTTGTCTCTAGACCACGGGTCTGGGTTCTGAGTATATCTGGTTTGTTCTATATGTTCTATAGACATATAATGTGCATAACTGTTCGTACCTTTACTTTTTGTTCTGCTTTGTGGTTTTCGGGGTCCTCCACTGAGTATTGATATACTCACCCATGCACAGGATTTGCCCAAAAGTCTGGTGTCTTGTGCAGACGAGCAGCCTTTTGACAGAGTCCATGGCATACTAGGATAGGACCGAGCTTTTTGAGTTCCCTACAGGATGAGGTGTTCCTACGATGATGAGCAGCAGTCCCATTACCTTTTTTGTTTACAGGTTAGACTTTGCAATTTTCAGACTCTTTTTTTTGGTGGGCTTGTATTCCGGCCCAATTTACTTTTTTAGTACTCTACCTTTCGCCTTACTCTATTTGTTGGGCTTAGTTGTTTGCATTAAATTTAGTTCGTTTGTTTTTTTTCATTTCAGCATTGTTGGCTTGGAGATGTGTGTGTGTGTGTGCAGGTATATAGGAAATGCCTCCCATGTTCGTAATATGCCTACTCAGTGCTAGTCACTAGCTCGTGGCCTATTGGAGGTGGGCGTGGGGAGTTACGGCATGGGCCCCACTAGGACGGGTCGTGAAAACATATGTTCAACTTCTATAGTGTATTCTATGTCTAATGTTTCCCATGCAAGGTTCTCTGTGATTAATACCTATTCTAGATAATATGACTCATGAGTTCTAGTAGCACTAGCCCCCCATCTTTCTGGGGGGATGGTGGTAGATAGTCTACTAATTCATGGGTGGAGTCCCTTATTTCTGTCAATGAGTATATACTGATTCTTCTAGAGAGGAGGGTAAATATAACCAATAACATATTGCCTATTTCTTTAAGGCCACAGTTGGATATGATTACTCAATATGATTCTCATTAGGTTATGGTTTTGTGCTGACTTCCAGATTACCTTGTTTGATTACTTTTTATCTCAGACGATGAGATTTGGTCGTGCCAGAGAGTTCATGAACATAGAGTAGGAAACTATGTCTCTTATGTACTATTCATAATATTTTTTTGATTTTCAATGAATTTCACCGCTTCTAGCTTGTGATGAGTGATCATGAGTCATATTTTTTTAAGATGTGTCTAAGTATTCAATCTTTTTAGAGTTGAATGTCTTTCTCCTATCAATATTTTTTTGATATTGTTATCCAGAAACACAAAACTAAGAGCAATATGAGAGAATCCAATAGTACCAAGAACAGAGGTTTTTTTGCCAATATCGGGTAGCAGTACTTCCAATAGTAGATAATGTATCCTTGAGGGTTCACGTGGTAGATATATTATCCATCCCGAAATATATATTATATTTAATTAGAGTGGCTCAAAAGGTTATATGATGGTATCATGTGATAGAGACCCTCTTTAATGTCAAGATTATAGACACATAGGACAACTTTAGAGATTGTTTTGGACTCTCACACCTGATTCTAGTAGATGAGGATATGTAACATTTCCACCATCAAGAGAAGGATTTGTTTTGCCGCATCAGTAAGGGATCTGAAGTATCACTGGATGAACATACTAATGAGGATGTCATGGTTGTCGTACAAAACATATAATTATCAGTTCCAATGGAGATGAACTTCTTAGGGTAATCCAAGAATAGATCAGGTATGTGGATCATTCTAGTTGCAAGATCTAAATCCAATACCCGAGGATTAGAGTTTAGGACCTTCTTCCAGAAGTGTTACTATTTTAATATCCTCTAAAATAATATATGATTTATTTAATATAGGTTCTTCTAAATACTTTATCTCTTTATTAGCAGTGTAAATTTTCGGTATAGAAATATTGTACTTCATTGGAGTAATGACCCTAGATATAGTATTGGGTGTGTGGTCTCAGGGTATACACAAATTATGGGATTGTCAACTTGAGGTAGGAATTTATCCCTTCTTTTGGGACCTCTTCATCCATAAGGTGATGGGATTTTATTTCATTCTAGTGATAGACTGGTTTGCTGCTTACCATGCCTAAGTGTACTGCTATCACCGTAGTGTATTATTAACATCACCTGAGGGTGGAAGTTACCTACACAAATATTAATGGAATGGATAGGCCATAGAAATCTGGGCTTGTGAATCATGGGCTTGGTAGAGTGAATTCCCAAATTTCTAGACATTAGCTAGAGGACCTGTGTTTAAATCAGGATAAATTTCTGCTGGTAGTGGATTTTTTTAGGAATTTCTTCCCTTATAATTTTTTTGGAATGACTTCTAAGAGAGAGGTAAATTTTATGATCAATATTATTCTATTTGTAGCTCCAATATCAATTCGTTAATATATAATCACACCAAATGAGATCGAGGAGCTAAAGGGATTGTTAGAGGATTTTTAATATAATGTTTTTATCTGACACAATACATCATATTGTTATTCACCATTTTTTCCCACCAATAAGGAGGATGGGACCCTTAATCCATTTGGGGATTATATATGGTTGAATTGTATTATGTTTAATAACTCGTATCCATTTCCTCGAATAGCTAACCTTTTAAACTATATCTAAATAAATAGGCTACTTTATATGATCGATCTATCATCAGATGTGAGTCAGGCATACAGACATACCAAGAATTACTTTATGATTATGGTTTGATTTGTATAGAGATCTTGTTGTGTATTATGGTCTTACAATTGTGCATACCACATTCATGGATTTAATTAATAGTTTTTTATCCTTATTTGGATTCCTTTTTATTGTTTTTTTTGAATTATATCTTAGTGTATTTTGGCAGTCATAGAAACCATGATAAACATTTTGAGATCATTTTGAATACACTAAGATATCATCAACTGTAAGATAATACTATTAAGTGGCACTTCTATATTATAAAATATCATATCTTATGCCATTTTATATCAAAATTAGGAGTATCAATTGACCCACATAATGTCAGTGTTGTTGTTTCCTAGAAAAATCCTAAAAATATATATGGTATATTAAGTTTATATGGGGTGTATGGTTGTTAAAGTTGTATCACAAAGGATTATAACACCTTTTAGAACCTCTTACTAGGCTGAAAAATAAGAGTGTGATGTTATTGTGGTTTGAATCATGGAAGAATGCTTTTCAGGAGGTGAATGGAAGGCTTGAATCGGCATCAATTCTTATTTTACCAAAGCCTGGAAGAGCCTTATATATTTTATGTGATACATTTTCCATAATGATAGGGGTAGTGCTTATAAAAGAGACTGTATGATCTGTTTAAGGATCTCACAAATTGAGACCTCATGAGTATATATACCCAAAACATGGCATTGATCTTGTAGCAGTTTTCTATTCATTGCATTGTGTGAGAAACTATCTGATGGATGAGTGATTTGTGGTGTATTCAGACCATAAGATCATTAAATATATATTTTCACAACATGTATCGATTAATATATAGTTATTATAGGTTGAATACCTTTATTACTTTTTTTCATTCCAATATACATAGAAGGGGAAATGCATAAGATGATGTGCTGATCAGAAAAACATTGGCACAAGCTGTATTGGAAGCTAGTGATTAATGGGAAGTGGTATCCCTATTTCCTAATGTGCATTTGATGTTTCATAATATTCATGAGATAACATATTTGAAATTCATATAAGTTACCTCTTCACTCTTGGGTAGAGTCAAGGAAATTATGTTTTTAGACCAAGAAGGAATGGTTCTCTGTGAGAGTATTTTCGGTGAGGACTTGCGTCTGGATTGGTCTTTTGAAGGAGACAACATCCAACATAAACATGGGAGTATATGGATTTATAAATATATGATAGGGTAAATAATTTTTGAGTCTAATTCTTCTCAGTGGTTAGTTCATTGATGCATCTTCAAGATGAATAGTAAAATTTTACCCTAGTATTGGGGGATAGGGACAAATCCTGAGATTATGGGTTTTATCAATAGGTGTTCCATTTATATATAGTTGAATGTAGAAATACATGGGCCTTTTAGATTGTTATAGTAGTTCCCAATCTCAGAAAAAAAAAATGGAATACTTCATGATGGATTTTTTGGTTGGTTTATAGATATTATATTGAGGCAGCAATATAGTTTGAGTATTCATGGATAGACTAAAAAAAGAATCCCACATCCAACATATCTGGTAGAGTTTCTCAGATGATGAGCTGGGGTGACTATATGTTAATGATTTTATATGTCTATAATCATTCACTTATACTATCATTTTAGATAGTGAGGATCATTTAACATTAGGGTAATGGTATGGGTTACATATTATTTTGGGTACACATGTTCTTTTTGAGAACATATTTTCACCCTTGAACAAATGGATGGTCAGATCAGATGATACAAGTGATGGAGGGCATTATCCAAGAACACATCCTTAATTTCAGTAGTTCATGGGAGAAACATATCACTATCATTGAGGTAACCTAAAATAATATCTATTAGGTGATGATTTAGATGGCTTTATATAAGGCCTTGTATGATAGTCCATTATGTTGGCCCCTACACTAGTTATAGGTAAAAGAAGTATTTCTAGTAGGTCCTCAAATCTAACAGGAGGCTTTAGAACATGTACAGTTGAATAGGAACCCATTTCAACCACTCTTCCAAGATATAAATAATATTATGATTGCCATTAATGACCTATATATTTTGAGGCCAGAGATCAGGTTTTATTATTGATATGAACTAGGTTTATGCATATTAAAATACAAAGGAAATGAAAGTTATTACCATGTTATGTTAGACCTGTTGAGATTCTAGATAGAGCTGGGCCGATAGCCTATCAGTTGTTATTAATTCATAGGAAAACTAACATGGAAAAAATCTTCCACATTTCATAAAATCATTGATATGATGATGATCCTATCTCATATTTTTGATCCTAAGGATACGGAGTTAGATATTGATACTTCTTTTTAAGAGTATCCTATAAACATTGTTGAATAGAGCATGAAGTCTCTTAGAGGCTGATATTTTTTTAAAGTAGGTACTATGGAAGCATATCCATTTAGAGGGTGAGACTTGGGAGAGGGAGGTAGACATATGTTATTAGTGTCCATAGTGTCTCTTATACAGTGTTCTACCACCCTTGGAAGGTCAAATCTGGGAAGAGTTTATTAAGAGAGGATGGATGTAAGAACTCCAATTTTGTATAAGGTATTAATCCTTTAATATTCTGTCTAATTTTTTGGTATGGACCTAATATGAATTATTAGTGAATATATGGATGTTAAAAGGGTTTATGGGTCTATTTCAAAGCCCAGAACCCCATTCAGTGGAAGAAAAAATTGGGCCACATAGTTAGAAGAAACTATGAAATACATTTTATATGGTTTCTTCTAATAGAGTGGAGGTGTTTCTAAGAATAGAGTAAGTTTCACTATGCTAAAATTTCTGCCATTTTTAGAAGATCCATATAGCATGGTTGGAAAAATGTTTCTCCCAACATGTGGAAAATCCATGTGGGTCCCCTCTTGGATAATGATGTCAACACAATTGGCACAAATTTTGTCCAACTGCGTGGCTGAATCGTGCAACCCCCTCTATGGGAAGTTAATGTTGAACAGTTGTGCATGGTTTGACCAACAATGTGATCAATTAGTGTAACCCCAATAACTTGGGAAAAATGGGTTATATTCTTTTAAATTATTTAAATCTCAAACCACCTCTTTATTTTTCTTTTTTTAATATATAGAGGCACAATTTTTCTCCTGATAGAGATAATCATCCCACTTTCTTAGTTCCTTAGATTGCATCACTATCCAAACTCAAAATAAATTGTATATCATCTCATTATATTTGTAACGCCCCGACCCCAGTTACCCAGAGTTGGTGCATTATTGCGTAACATTGGCATGATCACAAAAGATCCAATCTCGAAAGACCGATTAGTATAGTAGCCTTGAAAAACTAGATACATTCATAAGTCTTACATTACATCGTAATGTAAAATAAAACGAAAAAAACATCCTATCTTCATATCCCCTCATACTATCCCTGCAGGTCATTCATAATATACTTCATCACATCCTGGAAAAAATTAAAACATTGAAAGGGGTGAGCTCAGATGCTCAGTAAGGATAAAAATATAACGAAAGCTTTCATAAATAAACATAACATTTAAGGTAATGTATAACTAAAACAAAAGCCTTTTAAACATGAACTTTATCATAATATGGAAAAATTAAAATGAAATAATGCCAATTACTTATTAACATGGATATTCTACCGGTCGAATAATCACATGCAATATCAATAACCATTATCATAATGATGGAATTCATAATGCCAGACTATCATAACCACGTAGCCAAGGCCTCGTGCCAAGACCACAATTAAGATTTTTTCAAGGCCCGTGCCAAGACACTAGTTTGTATCATGAGACCTACCGATGCATCAAGGAGCTATAGCAGGCTCCACCCGTCACTTATTAAGTCCAATGCATTCCTCATATGAATAGGTTTAAACATATTATAAACCATAACATAATTGTATCACATAAAACGTGCATAAAGGAAACATAAGATTTTCACCCTTCAATCACAAGATATCAATACAACACATTGATATAATAAAATCTTTATCAAAACCACTTTCAATACCAAAATAAATGAAGAGTAAAACATGGTATTTATTTTTCTTTTAAAAAAATTTATGGCTTATAGAGGAAGCCGAAACTCAAATAATAGTCACGGTGGCGGAGAAGTCGTTATCACCCCATACGTAAGAAAAAACATTCCTTTTGTCATTTAGTAAAATCGCTTCGTATAAAAATATTCCTTTTTAATTAAAGTAAATGTCAAAGGGGTTTATACACCATATAAAAGAAATTTGTGTATAAAATAGAATATGCCTCAATGAATGGAGATTGAGACAAAGTACATTACAAAGATCATTTTTTAAAAAAATAGATCTATTATGTGTATTCACTATAACTACACATAATGAAAGTAAAAATACAAGATAGGACATAATAATATCATTACATAATTTGAAAGTAGGATATTAACCCAAAGAACAGAAATTGGGTTAAGAAGTTCCCTTACCTCGTGTCCGACTTGACTCGATCGTTATTTAATCTCCTAAATAATAAACTAGAGTTAATTTATAGTTTCGTAAGAACCTTTTACATGGTCATTATTCCATTTATATCACTTATTACCATTTTATGAACATTATGTAATTATTTATGTTAATAACGGTCATTTTGTCGATCTTTGGTACTTGAGTCAAAAATAAACTTCTTATAATTACAAGTTGTTCATGTGGTGAAATATCCATTATATCCAGAATTATATTAATTATGTAGATATCATATATATCATATATATCCAGTATATACATTCATTTATAATATTACATAACATTTAGAGGTATGAAATGGAATGCACCGTTCATGGAGACGGTAAGCCGTACGCCCGCATGAACGCTACTTTCATTTCTATTTTGCAATTAATGGAATGAAATTATAATTATATAAAGGTATACTATATTATAGTATAATATAATATATAATAACATTTAATCCATCCTTTATACATCCCAAATATGGTATTAACGATTCAAATCACTTTGAGGGGGAGGTAGTCCGCACTTCCTAAAATGAAATTATCGCTTTTACCCATAATGGAAATCATAAAGGTATGCCATAAATGAAAAATAAAAAATCATGAGGAAAACAAAAACATAATACATATCATATTGAAAAATATTTTAATCATAATAGCCACCATGAGAGGTGTTATATGAGTGTTGAACAATCATCGTTTCGTGAGGAAGAAATTCGCCATCCACAGAAACAGTGTGTTCTATAACCATTAGATGTAGGTGTGTGTAAGTGTAAATAAAATCCTTCTCATAAAAACAACCTAGTATATTGAATATACGTTTTTTTTTACAAATGAAAATAATAAAAAGAGTTTAGGGTGTTGGGGAAGAAAAATAAAACAAAACCACATTAGAGAAGACATTACCTTAAAATCGGGCAACTCTTTTTTGATTTGAGCCAAATGCTTCCTTGGGAAGAGTTCTGCCCAATGTGAGGCTTCTAGGAGTAATATAGGGAAGTTGCGAGAGTATTTGGGGAGAGGTTGGCCAAGAAAAATGGCTTGAAGGTGTGAATAAGGTGGTAGCGGTGAGGGCCTTTTATAAGAGGAGAGAAGGGGCACTCTTGGAACGATTGAAATGTTACTTTATTATGAAATGATTTTTGGATTATAAAGGTCCCACAATGATATATTTATAGGATAAGGTGATAAGGGTTATAAATATACCCATCCAATAGGTTTTGGGCAAGTTTATGCCTTATTGTTTGCATTATCTTTTCATTTTATTTAAATTGTTAATTAATGAGGTAATCGTTGCATCATCATTGTGTCATAAAAAGTTTAATTTATTTAATGTCTAAAAATTATATAAAAAGTATACTGATGTATTAAATCTTTTTTTCTTTATAATGAATATTTATAGTAAAAAATATAACTTGTATAACCCCATTTAGAAATTATTTTAGTAAAAGAATTCATGTTTGTGACATTTTTATTTTAACATTAAATAAAAAGTTTTTAATGTCATTTTCCTACCAAAGTGGATACATTGGGTCCCCATGTTGACACATGTATTTTCTTGGTCGGCCATGACTCATTCAATAGGGGTAGGACAAGTGTAATGGTATTTTCATGTTTTTATAATATCATTTTTACCTTAAATTTCACTAATTACCTTTAATCGCGATTAATTAATCTTAAAAGTTAGTATTCACCAAAAAAATATTTTAATCCCATTGAACAACATTTTATTTACTAATAAAAACCATGTATTTCAGATTTTTGAAAATCAAATCACATAAGTGGTAATGTTTCATTTAAATGAAAAATCGGGTTTTTAACCACCACTTAGTGGTTTCACTATTCATCAAAAATTGAAGTTTTTCAGAACAATGCCAAAATTTCACACTAAGCTATAATTGATATTCTGAATTCAAAAATGATGTATATTTTATGAAATTCCAAACATATAAGTTGCATTAATTAATTTTATAATTAATTCCCGCTGTCACAACAAATAGCGTGTTTTTATATTTTAAAAGATTGACAATTGTTTATGTCCAATTTCAAAGTCAAATTAATTCTAATGAACACCATTGGATAAAATGGTAAAAATATATTCTAATTATAATTTAAAACCACTCAATAGTATAATTTATCACTATAAATTATTTTAATTAAAAAAGTAGTTTTTAGGTATTTTTCACTATTCATTGAAAATTGGAAGTTCTCAGAAAATTAAAAAAAATTCAACTTAGGATAATTTCGATATTCCTAATACAAAAATGAATTCCATTTTGAAATATAAAATTTATATAATTTAAAAAAGTGGTTATTACAATTCATAACTACTACTTTGATTGGTCGAGGTATGTTAGAATCTTGAACTTGCGAACAATGCAAGCTATTTCATTATTGAAAGTGAAGCGTATCATGATAGCTTGGGGTGTTACATTCTCCCCCTCCTTCAATACATTGCGTCCTTGCAATTTGAAAATGTTATTCAAAAACAAAAGGTTGAAAATAGAAAATACCTTTCTGGAAAACTCACATTAAAAATAGGGTTAATAGGAATATAACATTAAACGAGAGAAAGAGAAGTACAAAGGTCACCCGAGATAGCCCATACTAGGATTCTATGAAAATATTGATATGCAGGAGAAACAAACCATCAAGGTCTGATGGAGAGTTGTAGAAAATAGGATTAAGAGAAAGTTAACCACAAGAAAATCACAAACTTGTGATTGTTTAAACGGTCATTGAATTCTCAGTTGGAAAAGTTAACTGACAATGTTTTTGTTTTAAGTTACCCTTAATAAAGTTGAAGAATATATTTAAGAGATTTACTAAGAATGTAAGGAAATATAATTACTTGTCATGTAGACTAAATTTTTACCACAAACCCATCTTTCACTCCAAATAGTAAAAGAACTCAAAAATATTCTATCTATCTTAATTTTATAAGGTTCTAAATATTAACACATACCATTTAGATTAGGAAAACTATTTGTAATAACTAGGGACTTCCTGTAGGCTAGTGGTAGGTAATAAAGGCCTGTCGCACTATGGTTGTGGGTTCGATTCCTGCAGCTTTGTCCGACGCGACGAGTTATCCCCCAACCTGCAGGTTGTCCTTTTCCTAAAACTATAGTATTAAAATATTCCAAAAATAATCTTCAGAAATTTTTTAACCTTAAACAATACTATCCAAGGTTAAACTTAATCCATTCCAACCAATATGGTTATCCAAAATACCTTTGTCCGGACTTTCTCTAAAAGGTATCTAAATTCCAAAATCAATTGTAACATCAGATTCCCCAAAAAATGTAAAGTTTCTCTTATTGTCACATAATAAAAATATTATTACCATCATCATATTAAAACCTTAATGAAAAAAAACAAGTACTGCAGTATAATCCTTATATATATCACATTTTTATTTTAACCAGAATATAATCCTTGAGCCCAAAAGCACCAATACATTAATTATTCCACTTCAACTATAGTAACAGCATAATATTGTCCTTGATCCCTTGGCCTTTTCGGAGGTAAGTTTCCCTGATGCTTAGGACATTCAATTGCATAATGCCCCATTTCCCTACAATTGTATCATTCAACTTTGGTAGCCTCTTTCTTTCCCATGCAATCACGAGCCTGGTGACCTTTTTCTCCACATTTATAAGAATCTCCAATTCCATTTAGGCAAGAACCTGGGTGATTATTCCCACTATTATCACAAAATGAAAAATTCGTCCTTCCCTTTTTCCCTTTATCTGTCTCTTCTTCCACCATTCTCTTCTTCTCTTGCTTTACTTTGTTGTCATAAGAATTAGAGAATTCCTTTTCTATCTTGATAGCACCCGAGACAATATCTTCGTATGATGAGAAGGATTGTGATACTAAAGCTCGATGGAGAAATGGTTTTAACCCATCAAATAAACGATCAATCTTACTTCTTGGGTTATGTATATAATCTGCAGTATACCTCGCTATCCTTTTAAAGTTGGCCTCATACTTTGAGATATTCTCATCCTCCTTTTGTCTCAGACTCAGAAATTTCCATTCCATATCTACTCGATGGTCATGAGGAAAGTATTTTTCTAAGAAAAGACCTTTGAACTCTCTCTATTCCATACTTGATACTTCTTAATCTTCCATTATATTTTGAATCAATGACCACTATTGATCAGCATCTCCAGTAAGGCGGTAAACTGCCATGATAACCTTTTCCCTTTCACTACTCCCCAAGGCATGGAATATTTTCTCTAAAGAGTTTATCCATTTCTCAGCTACTAATGGATTTGTACCCCCATTAAATGATAGCGGTTATTGCCTCATGAAGCGGTCTAACATTGATCCTCCATGTTGCGGATTTGGGTGCTCTATACGAGTAAGGTTATTATTCATAACCTGAGTGAGTTGTCCCTGAATTTTAATAATTTGATCAGCACCAGTTGTATCTCCCGCTCCACAATAATTATCTTCAGCAGGAGGGAAATCCCTACACGGAGTGTGTCCATTCATATGGTTTCCATTCCTTCCACTAGGCACAATTTCAAAACAATGGCATAAACTAGATTAGTTTATGAATCAAAATACATAATTCCGTACTTGTAAAATACTTAACATAAATTGAACTATTTATGGATATAATCCTTAATCATAAAAATTTTTTCTTTTAGGATGTATATACTCATAACCCTTTATAGCGGTTTGTAAAAAAAATAAAAATTCTCGTAAGCATATCCCTCGGGAGTGTCGTAACCAAGAGTGCAGTAAGACCCGTTGTCATGCACCAATTCCAGTTCGAGTCTTGCTCAAAGCGGTGTTTTTGGGTTTTTCCCCTAGGTACATCTGTGCTAGAGCCGCCTCTACCTGCTCGTATCCAGACAAGGATGTATTTCTCGGAAAACTCACAATATCTCAAAAATACCAAAATTCTAGGAAGTTCTTTTATACTAATCCTCAAAGTATATCTTTGGACTATGTGCTCTAATAAAAGTTTATCTAAATCTAGCTTTCAAGGTTAGTACTAAACTGTCTCTGATACCTACTGTAACGCCCAGACCCCAGTTACCCAGAGTCGTTGCATTATTACGTAACATTGGCATGATCACAAAAGATCAAGTCTCGAAAAACCGATTAGTTTAGTAGCCTTGGATAAACTAGATACATTCATAAGTCTTACATTACATCATAAAGTAAAACAAAACTAAAAAAACATCATGTATTCATATCTCCTCATACTATCCATGCAAGTCATTGATAATATACTTCATCACATACAGGAAAAAATTGAAACCTTGAAATGGGTGAGATCAGATGCTCAGTAAGGATAAAAATATAGCGAAAGCTTTCATAAATAAAAATAACATTTAAGTCAATGTATAACTAAAACAAAATCCTTTTAAACTTGAACTTTAGCATAATATGGCAAAAGTAATATGAAATAATACCATTTACTTATTCACATGGATATTCTACTGGTCAGATAATCACATGAAATATCAATAACCACTCTCATTATGATGGAATGCATAATGCCAGACTATCATAACCACGTAGCCAAGGCCTCGTGCCAAGACCACAAATAAGATTTTGTCAAGGCCTCATGTGAAGACACTAGTTTGTCTCATGAGACCTACCGTTGAATCGAGGAGCTATAGCGGGCTCCACCTGTCACTTATTAAGTCCAATGCATTCCTCATATGAACAAGTTTAAACATATCACAAACCATAACATAATTGTATCACATAAAACATGCATAAAGGAAACATAAGATTTTAACCCTTAAATCAGAAGATATCAATACAACACATTGATATAATATAAACTTTATCAAAACCATTTTCAATACCAAAATAAAAGATGAGTAAAACATGGTATTTATTTTTCTTTAAAAAATGGTATGGCTTATAGAGGAAGCCGAAACTCAAATAATAGAAATGGCGGCAGAGAAGTCATTGTCCCCACATACGTAAGAAAAAACATTCCTTTTGTCTTTTAGTGAAAACTCTTCGTATAAAAATATTCCTTTTGAATAAAAATAAAAGTCAAAGGGGTTTATACACTGTATACAAGAAATTTGTGTATAAAAGAGAATATGCCTCAATGAATGGATATTGAGACAAAGTACCTTACAAAGATCATTTTTTAAATAAAATATATCTATTATGTGTATTCACTATATGTACACATAATGAAAGTACAAATACAAGATAGGACATAATAATATCATGACATAATTTGAAAGTAGGAGATTATCCCAAAGAATGGAAATTGGGTTAAGAAGTTCCCTTACCTCGTGTCCGACTTGAATTGATCGTTCTTTAATATCCTTAATAATAAACTAGAGTAAATATCTATTTGCTTAAGAACCTTTTTGATGTTTATTATTCCTTTTAAATCACTTATTACCATGTTATGAACATTATGTAATTATTTGAGTTAATAACGGTCATTTTGTCGATCTTTGGTACTTGAGTCAAAAATAAACTTCTTATAATGAAAAGTTATTCAGGTGGTGAAATATCCACTATATCCAGAATTTATTCATGATGTAGATATAATAAATATCATATACATCCCGTATATACATGCATTTATAATATTACATAACATTTAGATGTAAGAAATGAAATGCACCGTTGATGGAGACAATAAGTCGTACGTACGCATGAACGCTACTTTCATTTCTATTTCTTATTTAATGGAATTAAATTATAATTATATAAATGTATACTATAATTCTAGTATAATATAATGTATAATACCATTTACTACATCTTTTATACATCCCACATATGGTATTAACGATTCAAATCACTTTGAGGGGGCGGTAGTCCGCACTTCCTAAAATGAAATTATCGCGTTTACCCATAATGGAAATCATAAATGTATGCCATAAATGAAAAATAAAAAATAATAAGGAATAAAACATAAAACTTATCATATAAAAAAAAGTTTCATCATAATGGCCACCATGAGAGGTGTTATATGAGTGTTGAACAATCATCGTTTCGTGAGGCAGAAATTCACCCTCCACAGAAACAGTATGTTCTTTTACCATTAGATGTAAGTGTGTGTATATGAAAATAAAATCTTTCTCATAAAAAAATCCTAGTATATTGAAGATACTGGTGTTGTTACAAATGAAAATAATAAAAAGAGTTTAGGGGTTTGTAGAAGGAAAATAAAACAAAACAACATTAGAGAAGACATTACCTTAAAATTGGGTAACTCTTTTTTGATTTGAGCCAAAGGCTTCATTGGGAAGAGTTCTGCCCAATGTGAGGCTTCTAGGAGAAATATAGGGAAGTTGGGAGAGTATTTGGGCATAGTTTGGCCGAGAAAACTGGCTTGATGGTGTGAATAAGGTTGTATTGGTGGGGGCCTTTTATAAGAGGAGAGAAGGGGCACTCTTGGAAAGATTGAAATGTTACTTTATTATGAAATGATTTTCGGATTATAAAGGTCCCACAATGATATATTTAGAGTATACGGTGATAAGGGTTCTAAAGCAACTCATCCAATTGGTTTTTGACAAGTGTAAGCCTTAGATTTTACATTATCTTTTCATTTTATTTAAATCGTTAATTAATGAGGTAATCAATGCATCATCATTGTGTCATAAATAGTTTAATTTATTTAGTGTCTAAAAATTATAACAAAAGTATCATGATGTAGGAAATCTTTTTTATATTTCTAATGAATATTTATAGTAAAAAATATTACTTGTATAACCCCATTTAAAAATTGTTTTAGTAAAAGAACTCATGTTTGTGACATTTTTATTTTAACATTAAATAAAATGTTTTTAATGTCATTTTCCTACCAAAGTGGCTCCATGGGGTCCCCAAGTTGACCCATGGATTGTCTTGTTCGGCCATGACTCATCAAATAGGGTTAGGACAATTGTAAAGGTATTTTCATATTTTTTTAATATCATTTTTACCTTAAATTTCACTAATTACCTTTAATCGCGATTAATTATACTTAAATGGTACTATTCACCAAAAAAGTTATTTTAATCCCATTGAACCACATTTTACTTCTTAATCACAACCATGTATGTCGGATTTTTGCAAATCAAATCACAGAAGTGGTAATGTTTCAATTAAATGAAAAATTAGTTTTTTTACCACCACTTAGTGGTTTCACTATTCATCAAAAATTGAAGTTTTTCAAAACAGTGCCAAAATTTCACCCTAAGATATAATTGATATTCCGAATTCAAAAATGTTGTCTATTCTATGAAATTCCAAAAATATAAGCTCCATTATTTAATTTTATAATTAATTCCCGCTGTCACAACAAATAGCGTGTTTTTATATATCAAAAGATTGACAATTGTTTATGTCCAATTTCAAAGTGAAATTAATTCTAATGAACAACATTGGATAAAATTGTAAAAATATATTCTAATTATAATTTAAAACCACTCAATAGTATAATTTATCACTATAAATTATTTTGATTAAAAAAGTTGTTTTTAAGTATTTTTCACTATTCATAGAAAATAAGAAGTTTTCCGAAAATTACAAAAAATTCAACTTAGGATATTTTCGATTTTCCAAATACAAAAATGAAGTACATTTTGAAATATAAAATTTATATAATTTCAAAAAGTGGTTATTACTATTCATAACTACTACTTTGATTGGTCACAATGTGTTAGAATCTCAAACTTGCGTACAATGCAAGCTATTGCATTACTGAAAAAGAAGCATATCGTGAAAGCTTGGGGTGTTACAATATTCCTCCAGGTTTTTGATCAATTCTTCAATTTTCGTCAAATCCATACAAATATAAGGGTTGATATTGGATGAGGATAGTGCTACATGCATAGAGAATGTGGTCTATGACTTTTTCCTAAATTTATAATCATTATAAAAATTTTAATAATTGTGTGCACATTGATTTCATTGGGTGTTGTTTCTAAAATTTCTATGCCTTTATTATAATACATTTTATAATATTCTATTCCCCTATATAAACATCTTCTCTAGGTTTTTGGGGTTTGTACCTCAACATCATCCACCCAATCCTTGTGCATTGCAGGTTATGCCTTATTTCCCCTTTTTAGACACCTTTTGGGGGAGATTTCCACTTTTCTTTATTTAGGTAATCATTTCACTATAATTAAATGAATCTGTAAATTAATAAAGGGATACTATATTTTTAGATATCACTATTACTATATGTGTTTAATTAAATATTAATTTGTTTCATTTATATAATTACTCTATCATGATAATTTAAAGGAAATATAGTAAATCTATTAAATGATTTAGTAATTATTGTGATAAATGGTTGCATGTCCTTGATTAACCTTCTCATGTTGATGAAATATATTGGAATTAACCTTACTAATTATTAAATGTCTTGAGTATTACCTGGCCTAAATTGTAAAATGATTTATGTATAAGGTTCCTATAGCATGTATACATTTTTATATTTATAGGAATGGTCATACTTGATCCATCCTTGGATTCCTAAGGGAATGCCTTATGAAATCAGAGGAGTTGGTTTCTAAGGGACATAACCACCTTGGAACATGGTCCTTATCTATTATTGTATGCCTAATAATATTTTTTTGGATCAATTCACTATATATCCATATATTATAATTCCTTGGATACACTCCTTGGATTTATCTTGATGCCTACAGACACACGATGCCATAGATTCATCCAATTTGGACCAGTAATGCTTAGCCCATGATTACCATGGAAGAGATATTGGAACCAATAAAAATCATTTAATGTGGAATTCCTTGGGTGATCCCATGGGATTATACTCAGACACTGTATTATTGTATTGAATGAGTTACTACTATGAGTTGTACAAACCCTAAGGTCAATGATGCCTTGGTTTCACATTGGATCCTCTTTCATTACAATTATAATATATTAAAATATTTTTAAAAAATTAACATAATTAGTCTATATAAACTGATTCAAAATTAATTAATTAATTGACCTCCTATTCAAAGACATTACTAGATGAGGTTGAAGCGGGTATGAGTCCTTTATTAGGAACTTCTTTATACTTATATAACTGCCCAAAGTTCAGTTATCTTCTGATAATGTAATTGTATCTACACTTTTGGTGGTGTCCTATTGGGATTTATCTCACACCCTATTTGGGATTCCATTTGTACTTGGGTAGATTATATGATCATAGCTACATACAAGGGGTAGTAACCTACCTTGTACACCTGACTTTCTTGATTGCATTAGGATGGTTATTGGTAGCAGAAGACCGGGCTAGTACTCAGGCTGGTTAAATAGATTTTAGTGTTTTTGATTCTTTTGTATAGAATTTACTATATAGATTTATTGATTCCATGCATCCATATTGTTTTATTTCATAAACACGTGTCATTACATCATCATGGTTCATATATTATAATATTCAACTTTTGAGTTGATTATTATTGATGGTTGATTATGATTATATGTCCTTCCAAACTTATTATTTTCATGCTTCTGCTATTTACAATTATATAATTGTTGTGATATACACAAACATGAGATCATAGTATCCTCGCATACACTCCCAAGGACTATACTGATATTCCGTAGCCTCAAAAATATTAGTAGGAATGCTTGAGGACTTGTGGCTAACTAGGTTCGGGGAACCATTGAGTGAAACTTGGGTCAAGATGACACAAAGTTGTATCCGAGGTGTATCTTTTCTTATCAAAATTTTAGAAAATTTAGATAGGAGATTGAGAATCTTTTGGAACATGGTTATAATCTATTCATGTTAATAGCTAACCAATGTTTGGGGTAAACAATAAGTTTTTTGGTAATGGGGAATTTTTGTTCTATTTTTTCTTATTACAGTTGATATACTGCTAATGTTGGGCATTGCACATGAGTTTTGGTAATTGATATGTTGTATTATTATTCTATCATGGCCAAGTACTATAAAGAGCATTATTTCGAGAATCATCATTGTCACATAGGATTCACATTTCTTTCATATATATTTTTATTTTACTGTTTTCATTTCATTTTTCCTGTTATTGGGGAGGGATCCATGGTTGTTATATATACTCAAGATGATAACATCATCTACTAGGTAAAGGAATAAGTTTCATACAATTTCATCATCAATCTAACAAGTGTTTCCAATATAGGTTGAGGGTGTAATATTAAATAGATATTTACTACCCATTCAAGTTATGTACACCCTATTACATGAGCTGGGATTTGGTTACGAGCACATGATTACTTATTTTAATTATAAGTTGTATCGCCCTACATAAATTAGAAAGGGTAATCTAATTGGAAGGGTCGTCATATATTTTAACCATCACATTCATGGACTGAATTAATGGTAATTTATTGGAAATAAATGGTAATACATTTTAGTAATAAAGTGTATGAGGCTTTATTAATTGAATATAAAGATCTATTAAATCAAATCTTATTATTTATAAATATGAACACACATACATAACATGAAAATTTTGACTGATAGATGAATTTTTTATAGTACATAGGGAGGTCAAATTATATCTAAGGAGTGTTTTACTCCTTAAATTTCAAATGACTGTTCTATATATCAAAATCCCTATAAATTAAATCCTGAAAACATACCAATAATATGGCCTTATAAACTGTTATTTGGGATAATATCATGGATAGTGGACCCTAATTCCTATAACATGTTTCCACTAATTCTTCTATATATTTATAATTCTTGATTAAGGTGTGTGTTTGGAATTCATAGAGATTTTCCAATATTATTTTTTTGAGTCTTGTTCTAGGAGGTTGGTGACGACAGTGCTCTAGATATTATGGAACCAAACCCACCACTCATACCTCTAGTAGTGCCACTTGTGGAACCACCTTAAATGAATGATATAGGTAGATAAACTCATATTCAATAGAGTATTCTATATATAATATATTCCATGAAGGGTGCTTCATGACCTGCACCTACGATTTCAAATATGACTCATGAGTTCCAGTATCACTAGCCTCCTATATTTTTACGGGGATGGCGATATATAGTCTACTGAGTCATTAATGTAGACTATTATTTCTATCAATGAGTATATAGATATTATTCTAGATATGAGGGTCAATATAACCACCAACATTCTGCATCTTTCATCAATGCCATGGTGGGATGTGATTACTCAAGCCAATTATCATTAGGGCATGGTTTTGGTGGCCTCTTAAATTTCTTTGTTTGATTACTTTTTTCTCTTAGATATAGTGATTCAGCTACACCAGTTAGTTTATGAACATTGTGTTGGTCTATTTGTCCCTTATGTACTATTAAAAATGTTTTATTAATTTTCAATGAATTCAACAACTTCTAGTCAATGATGGCTGGTAATGAGTGAGATATTTCGAGGATGTGGATAAGTATTTCATACACTCATAGATGAATGTCTTTAACCTATCTATTTATTTTTGTTTTTTTAACTGGGATCTTATAGTTGAGAGAAAAATGATAGAATCCAATATTAATAATTATAGAGGCTCAGTGCTGAGATAGTGTAGTAATTATTATGATTGCATAATGTGTATCCTTCAAGTTACTTATCAATGATGTGGATGATAAAGTATATGCACTGAAATATCCATTATATTACATTCATTTGGACTCTAAGGGAATATCAAGCCACTATGTGATAGAGACCATCTTTAGTGTCATGATTGCGGATGTGCGGGGAAAGTTCAAGTATTATTCTGGGCCCTTCCACCAACTTCTAGTAGAAAATGGTATTTACCTTCTCCACATTCAAGAGAAAGATCAGTAATGTCATATTAGGAAGGGATTTGGAATGTCACTGGTTGAATTTGATGAGGAGGATTTCATGGATGATATAGCCAGACTTCTTATTATCAGTTCCAAAAAATATTACCTGTGAAGTGTAACCCAACTATATCTCATGTTTAGGGATCATTCCAGTTGCAAGCTTTACAACTACTACCTGAGGATCAGAGTCAAAGATTGTCGACTGTACTAGGTAATATTCTTATATCTTCTACGACCACATATACATTATTCTATACAAATTCTTATTACTCCTTTATCTCTTTATAGATCATAGAAATTATTGGTATATAAATACAATACTTTTGTGGGGTAATGACCCTAGGCACAATAATGGGCGTCCATTTAGAGGGTATACACCAATGTTGGGACTATACCCCTGAGGTATGAAGTTATCCATTTTTAGGGGCCTCTTCATAATTGTGCTTGTGATCTTTAATTTTATTCTAGGGATAGACTGGTTTGTCCCCTATCATGCCTATGTGAAATACTTTCACCACAATGTATTGTTTACATCACTAGAGGGAGGAAGTTACCTACACAAGGGTGAGTGGAATTTCCCAAACAATAGATCTTGACTAGAGAATATTGTGCTAAGTAGAGTGACAACCCAGATTTATGGACTTTATTTGGAGGAGTATGGTGTACATCAGGATGACTTTCCATCAGGGGTGGTTTCTTTAATTTATGTTTATACTAATAATTTTTTATCTTACCTTTTGAGAGAGATGTGGAGATTATGATCAGGATTATTCAAGGAATAACTTTAGTATCTATTCATCCATATAGGACGTAAACAATTGAGAAAGAGGATATAAATAGATAGTTGGATGATTTAGAATCAAAGGTTTTTTTCTGACATAGTACTTCATCTTGTTTTTCACCCATGATTTTCAACAATAAGGATGATACGAACTTTAAGCTAAGTGTGGATTTCCAATGGTTGGACCAGATTATGGTAAATAACTTGTATCCATTGCATTTAATAAATGATCTCTTCAACCATATCAGAGGAGACAGGTTGATTTCAAAGATCAATGTAAATTTGATCTATCATCATATGTGATTCAGACAGAGATACAAACCACAGATAACTTTTCTATGTCAGTATGGTTTATATGACAATATTGATATGACTTATGGTCTTATGATTGTGCCTACCACATTTATATCCTTGATGAATAGGCTTTTCCATCCCTATCTAGATTCCTTTTTCATTTCTTTTCATTGTATCCTAGTGTATTCTGATAATCATAGAGACCATGATAAATATCTTGGGATCATTTTGAATACACTTAGACAATATAAACTATATCTTAAGCCTCCTATTTAGAACATCTAGATTGAAAAATATCTCATATTATGTCATTTTACATCAGATTCAGTAGTATCTATTGACCCATAAAATACAAGTGTTGTTGTTTCCTTAGTTTGTCCTAAGAATTTCATTGGCATATAGAGTTTCTTTGTGGTGGATGGATATTAATGTTGTTTCATATATGAAATATCAAAACTTTTAGAACCTCTTACTGGTCTGACTAAGATGAGTGCGATGTAATTGTGGTCTGAAGTATGGAAGAAGGCCTTTTAGGAGTTAAATGGATAGAAAAAATCGACATCGATTATAATTTTACTAGATCCTAAAAGAGACTATAATATTTTTTTGTGATACATAATTCATCATGATAGGTGTTGTGCATATGTAGGAGGATAGATTCTTTGGGTATAGTTCTGGGAAATTGAGACCTCAAGAGCAAAATTATCGAACACATGTCCTTTCTTTAGTAGCACTTGTCCATTGTTTGCATTGCGAGAGAAACTATCTGATAGATGAGTGATTTTTGATGTATTCAGCCCATAAGGTCATAAAATATATATTTTCAAAATGTGAATTTATTCTCATAATGTGAATATAGGTCAAAAACCATTAATATATTTATTTTTTTCTTTATAGTATGTCTAGAAGGGGAAATACCATAGCTTATGTACTTATCCAAAAAACTCAAAAACAAGATGCACAAGAAGCCATTGATTTACAGAAAATGATGAACCTATATTTTAAACTACATATAATATTTCAGGAGATTCATGATTAGACATATTTATAATCCTTAGTGGTTTCCTCTTCACTCATAGATAGGGTGAAGAGAAGGATGTCTTCAAACCCAGAAGGTATGGTTCTCTAGAGGAGTATATCTGCTAATAACCCACGTTGACATTGGTTTGATAATGGAGACAACAACCTATATATATACATGGTTATATCTGTATTTCTAAAGATATGATATAGGATCTAATGTGTGACTTCCATACTTCTCAGTGGTTAGTTCATTCAGGGCTCTCCAAGATGAATCATGATATTAGTCACCGATATTGGTGGTTAGGGATAATGAATTAGATTGTGTTTTTTGATCACTAGGTCCTCCAATTATCAGAGATTGAAGGTAGAACAACAGAGGCCTAATATATTTTTTCAATAGTTACCAATACAAGAATATAAATGGGAAGATTCCATGATAGATTTTTTGGTTGGATTATAATTATTTCCTTGAGGTAGTGATGCAGTTTGGGTAGTCATGTATTGAATAAAAAATGTTTCCCACATCCTTCCTATCTGGTAGAATTTATTAGTTGATGAGATAAGAAGACTATATTTCAGTAAAATTATATGGATACATGGGTCCCTTATACTATCATTTTAGATAAGGATGATCATTTAACATCAGGTTTATGGAAGGGGTTATAGAGTGTTTTGGGTACACATTTTCTTTTGACCTCACCATTTCACCCTCAAACCGATGTCAAGTCAGAACAGATGATACAAGTGATGGAGGACAGTTTACGAGCACACATACTTGATTTTTGTGGTTCATGAGAGAACTACATCCCTCTTATTGAGTTCACCTAAAATAATATCTAACAAATAAGAATTTAGATGGCTTTATATAAGGCCTAGTATGGTATGCCATTCATTTCATCCATGTGTTCATTATGGGTAAAAGAATTATATCTACTAGGTCATCCTATTGTGTAGGATACTTCATAGGAGGTACAGTAGATCATAAAGCATGTTTCTACCACTCTTTATAGATAGAAATAATAAGTTGGTTAATGTTGGAGACCTCTGTAGTTTGAGTTTGGGTATAATCTTTTATTGAGGGTATCACATAGACTTGGTAATATACTGATTTAATGTCAGTGAAAGAAATTTCAATGTTATGTTTGGCCTTTTGGGATTCTGGATGGAGTTGGTCCATTATCCTATAAGTTTTTATTACTTCACAGGTATTGTGCCATGGACACCAAATATGACATTTCATAGCTTCACTATTATCTTATTGATTATATCTAATTCTTTTGATCATGTGGATGTGGTGTTTGATGATGATGCTTCCTTTGTATAGTATCCCATACACATTGTTGATAGGAGCATAGAGGTTCATTGTGGAAGGTATTTTCCTTTATTTTAGTTACTAGGGAACCATGGCCATGTGAAAGATGAGACTAGTGAGCGGGAGGTCGGCATATGTTCTTTATGGCCAGAGTTGTTCTTAGACAGTGATCTGCCACTCATGGAAGCCTACATCAAGGTTGTG
Organism: Viscum album; assembly: GCA_963277665.1. Classification (NCBI taxonomy): domain Eukaryota; kingdom Viridiplantae; phylum Streptophyta; class Magnoliopsida; order Santalales; family Viscaceae; genus Viscum; species Viscum album. The sequence continues at coordinate 746,960,944 of OY728132.1, read as the reverse complement.
TGTCTTAAGAGGAAAAGACTATAAGAATTAGTTTTTCTATAAGGTATCGATCCTTTATAATTTATAATAATTCTTTGGTATGGACCTAATATGAATACCTAATGATGATATGGAGGATAAAAGAGTTTATGGGGCTATTTTGAAGCCCATAACCCAAATCAGTGGTAGAAAACATTGGAAACACTTTTATAAGAAACTGTAAAACCCATTTAATATAGCTTATCATAAAATTGTGGGTAATTTATGAGGATAAATTATGGTTTAACGTGCTAAAATATCTTAAATTTCTGTATATCCATATATAATTGTTGGAAATGTATTTCTCAAATCATTCATCCATGTCATGTAGTTCTCTTCTTTGGACATTGATCTAAAAACAGTTCATGATTTTCTTGTCCAACTATGTGGCTTAAATGTGTGACCCTCAATGGGTGTTGCATGGTGAATAGTTTGTGCAAGGTTTGTCCAATATTGTAACAAAACTTTGTGACCCCTATAATTTGGGTAAAATGTAAATAATTATCTTAAATTATTTAAATATCAAACTAGCTCTTTATTATTATATTTTTATTATATAGATGCTCTATTTTCCTCATGAGGGAGATCTTTATTCCATTCTCCTAGGTTCTTGGAGTGCATCACCATCCTAACATGAAATCAAGATTCAGTGATCTCGTTATATTCTACCATGGTTTTTATCCATTATTTGCCTTCTTTCCAATACAGGCCATAATAAGGGTTGATACTAGATGAGGAGAGTGCAACATGCATAAGAGAGTTGGTCTATGACTTTTCCCTAAATTCCTTGTTGTTTATAAATTGAATTCACATTGCACAAGATGATTTCATAGGGACTTGCTTCTAAAACTAATATTCATTTATCATAATCATTGTGTTTGTATTATAGGGACATATATATCAATGTTACTCATTCCCTTAGTGGTTGGGACCCCAACCCCATACACCCAATCTAGGTTCCTATAAAGTTATTAGTTGTTTACCATTTTTAGAATCCATTTAGAAGTGATTTATACTTATCCTTGTTAAGGTAAGTGTGCAAGTATAATTAAATAAATCATTAAATTATTACATAAAAAGTAATTTTATAGAAATCACTTGGAATAATAAATTTCAATTAAATTTTAATTGGTTAATGTCTATATTAACCATGTCATCATTAATTAAATAGAATGGAATGAACCTATTAAATGATTATGTAATTAATATAATAAATGGTTTCACTTCATTGGTTAAGATTTTCAGGGTGATATAAGGTTTTAGAATGAATGTAATGACCTATTCAATGGAATGAGTATTATTTTATTAAATTGAATAATCATATATTTTTAAGGTTTTATTTTCATATGGAATATTTTATCTTTATAGGAATAGTCTGACTTGATCTTGCTTCGGACTCTTGAGAGAATGCCTTGAGCACATAGAGAATGTCATTCTGATTCATGGAAAAGGTTTTCAACAGAAATACCCACCTTGGAACATGGTACATGTATATTATTTTGTGCCAGACGTGATTATGTTGGATACCTTCACTCTCACTCATGATATTATAATTCCTTGGATACACTCCTTGGATTTATCTAGATCCATCGGACAGACGACGCCATGGATTCACCTCACTGGGCCTAGTTATGGTTATCCCATGTTTATATTGGGAATGATATTTGGACTTGATTAGACTCATTTAAAATGGAATGCATTTAGTGATCCCCATGGATTACTCTAAGACCCATTACTTCAAAATTTCTTGAGTTTTGATAATGTGTGGGCCGACCCCTCGGGTCAAGGTTGCCTTGGTTTCACCTTGGATCTTCTTTCAATTATATTATAATATATATATGGATTTTGACACAATCACATGACTTATAAATATAAACTAAACATGAATTAATTAAATAGATGATATCATGTTTAGAGATATTACAACATGAGGATAAAGTTTGTTTCAGTAATTTATTTGGAATTTGTTTACAATTATATATATTCACATTATTCTATTATATTCACCATTTGGAATTGTATAGAATTTTTTGGTAGTGTCATACTAATATTTATCTCACACCCTCTCAACCCCATCAATGGAATATTGGAATATTATATAATCATGTGTATGGATAAGAGGAATTGTCCCTACTTAGATGCCCGAATCTCTTGATTACATCAGGATAGAGCTTGATAGAATATTACCATACCAGTTAAAATATTCTTTGATATATTTATTCCTTCTTCACTATGTTTTATAACATTTAATGTATTGGTTGCCTACTTCCACACATACCTTTTTCCTTGTTTTATAAATACAAGACATTAAATCATCATATATTGTATATGATATTATTCAACATTTGAGAAGATAGTAATTTATGGAAGATTATTTTTATTTTTTCTCCCCATGTTATTATATTTATGCTTCCTCTATTTAGTATTTTATCACCAATATTCTTCACTTTTACATTATGACATATGTTCCCCACGAACACACTCTATTACCTCGTAAATAGTACGAAATATCTGGGATATGGTGAGGTTCCCTTAGGTTCATATGGAAACATGGGTTCATGGATACTTTGAGTGGAACCTAGGTTAGGCTGTCACATTTAAAGTTTATCTTTTTATCCATTTATATATTTTCTCACTAAATTAATATTTTTACTAAATTAGTTATCTATAATTAATGAATTATTTAAAAGCAAACATACATCATGATGATTTTTTTTAATTTAACTTATATATCTAATTTCATTCTTCATATAGGTCAACAAAAGCATATCGCATATATTACTAAGGCCATGATTAATCCTTTATAATGTTTACTATAAATTCCTTATTTTGGTAACCACATTTTCAGTGACTTGTTTGTATATATTGTAATGATGCATTGGAGGTACTCACATAGTTTCTTATTCATGATGTGGTTTGTCAGCAAAACAACTAAAGGGAAAGATTATTACATAACTTATTCCATATTTACCATGTAAGATGTATATATTTTTGAATTCATGGTAAAATATTATTGGATCATCCATGTATTATGACATGATTATATATAACTCTTAATATTTTGATTTTGACATTATATTAATAGTATAGTAGAGATTATTTTTTATCTTTTGATAGCTAGAAAATATGATCTAGTTATAATTATAAATTTTCCATAAACATGGAAATATTTTTTTGACCAAGGATGATCATTATAGAATGGGTATGTATATATATATATATTACTTTATATAAATTATATTAATGTATTATATATGTTGACTTAAAATATTTAATGGAATGGGTTTTCCACCTTATCTATTTTATACCATATACCACATTCAACGGGTTGGGATACTAGAACCCTAACTTTGTATAATACTTTTCATTTACACAGGTTGGTTTCTTTACCATAACTCTTGTTTTTTAGTTTATCAGGAATAATTTTTTACTTGGGATTATTTATAACTCATTTTCAGTTGTCCATTGATTATAATGTTTATTTTACAATAGTTAATTTATTTTAAAATATTTTACTATATACATTGATTTTAATGACAAAAAGATGGTCTGTGTTGGGTTTAGTAATATGAGAGTTGTATTCAAGATAGGATTTACTAAAATACATTTTGAAGATATAGTAGTTTTGATGATTTATTTGGGGTTTATGGAAGTGGTGTTAATATGTCTTCTGTCTGGATCTCGGTCCAATAATCTTAGTAATGGTGTCATTTTTGATGTATACATTCACTAGATTCTATTAACCCTATTGTGAACATAGAAAACTAAGACACTACTTATGGGAAAATAATGGTCTATTCATAATCCTAGTATTGGTTGTGATATTACATGTCCTTCATGATTATATCCCCAAATATTTTCTGTTGACCCATGGTTCATCTTTGTTATTACAGGATGCCTCCATGTCAGAATCCAATGAGGATTCTGTGATAGGATCAAGATGATTACCAATTTATTAATGAGTTCTTGGTGGTAGTTCATATTCATGATTTATTCCCACTGGGTGGAAATCATGTACTACTGTCACCTGAGAAGTAGCAAATAGACCCACCTATTGTTGTATATGTGGTTTCTTTATAACACCCCCTGTTTTTTAAAAAGAAGAAAATTATGTTTGATAGAATATATGAAACACAACACTAATAATTAAATAGAATATAACACACAAAGACATTATAATATATTTCATTTTAAATAAATTCAATCTCACAATATCTAGCGATGGATACAATAATGGTTTTATATTAAACAAGATACTCTATTAAAATGTTATTATTTAAACGTGAAATATATATAATAGACATTAAGATTGAAGGTATGAATATAAATAAATAAATTATGAAAAATATACAGTTTTCTAATTTATAAAATAAATTCGATCTTTTTATATCAATTATAAATAAAAATATAAATTATTCAAATGAAAAAATGAATATTTTCTTAAAAAATATATTTTTCAAAAGAGGATTTCTTTCAAATTTTGAGAAATTTTTTTAATTTTTTTATTACTTTTATAAAACATATGTTAAAAATTTAACAACCTTTTTCAAATAATTATATCAAAATTAACCTATCATTAATTTTATATAATTTTCTAAACTGATTTATCTCTCAATGAAAAATGGATTTTCCTTTAAATAATTTAAAAGGTTAATTTATATTTTAAATTGGATCAATCATTATATTAGATAAATTTTATTACAATTTAAATAATTTATGTTAATGGTATCAATTTTAAATTCTATTTCTGTATAAAATTGTTCCATACTTATGAGAATGTTTTTTGGAGAACTGCATTTTCATTCCATCTATGGGTTTTATTTAAAATTTAATTCTACCACATATGAGAATTTAATTTAGAAAAAATTGATTCCATAATTTCAATAAGAATAATAAATATTATATAAACCATTAAACATAATTTTTTACCATAATTAATATCGAAAATAGTAAATATTTAATTACCATAATTATAGTAAAAAGTGATTTACCTGAGGGTTAAAAATGAATATTTGTTTTATTTATTATTAAAAATATTTAAAATAATTTTAAAATATGATAATATAATCACAAAATTTTATCATATATACCTATATTTTTTTATGTTAATGGAATAATCAATCATTATCTACACTTTTATCAAATGGTAAAATGAATCGTCGATCGTGTGTATGATGGACTACCGCCTCACTAATCGATGTAATTGGTTTTCCAAAACTACATATCAATGATGGTTATAATGATAGACTCAACATATTTATATTATATTTATAAAAATATTGTACTTATATAAATATCTTATCACATATACCTTCTTAAATTCCATTTCATGGGGGGGTATGATAATGTCGCTCATGTGTTTGGTGGACTACGCCTCGTTATATGATCATATTCATTTTTCTATTATGATTTAAATAGAAGGTAGTAAATATAAATTTACTGAATATATGTTATATTAATGATATAAACTATCTTTTGGAAATATAATATCACACATAACTTTTTTTCCTCCAATCTATTATAAAATACTAATACCACTGATGCGTACATGTGCACTACCAACTCCACATAACGATGTGAAATTATTTTCATTTTATATTTAAATATATGGTAATAAGGATTTATTTTATTAGAAAATATATATATATAATTAATAATTATAATTTAAATGTAAATTAATGTTTTTTTCCTTTCATACCATCCACCAAGAAAATGGAAACAACATTGATGCCTATGTACGACCTACCATCTCCTTTAATGTGTAGTACATTTTAAATATTCAATATTCATGGATTACTTTAAATACATACATAATGAATATATATTATGTTTGTATAATTTTTTATATTCTAGATATTATGTAAATATTATCAATATAAAATTAATGAAAATAAATAATCAAAACATATATATGAAAAACAAAAATATTATTACCAGAAATGTTATTTTAATAAGGACTTGGTAATAAAATGTTCATAAGTAGATCTTATAGAGGATGATATATATATATATATAAATATATTTATGTTAAATTAATATATGATTAATAAATTAAAATTTATTATAAGATATGTTTGAATAGATATTTAGGAAATCATACCAAAGGTAAGACTTTATCATCTCATGTTTACGTTCGTGAGACATATGCCATATTCACCTCTTATTCCATTATGTGGTTTTTGTAATTATATTTTTAATATGTTATATAATGAATCTATTTCTCTTCATTTTATTTTATGTATTTTTATTTTATTACTTTCACAGGGCTTGTGATTCAAACATTACCAAAGTGGTAATAATGTATTTCACAATCTCATCATTATTCAAGATTTTTTATGTTTAAGTCACCCTTTAGGAAATTGGTTTATATTTATTAAAACAAATATATTTTCCTATAATATTTTTATTCATGACCATTTCAAATAATATTATTATTTCCCCCTATTTGATAAATAAAATGACTGAGAAAAATATTACATGAAAATACAACTTTATTTATCTCTTTGTTTGAAATTTCTTTTCATCTATATCTATGTTTTCTAATAAAATAATAAAGTTGTTCAACATTATCTAAATGATTTATTGAATAAAATTTGACCCATGTTTTTATTTCTAAAAATGATTTGAAATGAAACACCGTGGTATTTCCTAAAGAATCCATGTTTGTATTTTATTGAAAATGTTAAAGGAATCATAGTTTTAACAAGTAAAACATGAATAAAATTTCCTAAAATTATGACCAATCAATGTTTTAAATAATAATTTATATGTTTCAGGGTTATTATTAATGAAAATAATATTAAACGTTTTTTTGATAAATTTCTCGCTCTAGAAGATGATTTTTTAATTTCAGAGGTTATTTTCTTCAAGAATATTTTAGAAGATCTTTCATGGAATTATTATTCCCCAATGAAAAAAATATCTTATTATATATATTCACGGTTTGGGATATGTTGTAATGATACCATCATTATTATTTCTATGAAAGGTTTATTATTTGTTTTCTTGGGGTATGTTCAAGTTGAATATTATTCATACTACTCTAGATGATTTATGATTATGTTTACTAGTTATGGTATTTGTAAACATTTCATATTCTAGTTATTAAATAAGAATTTTTATGTGGATTATAACTAATCAATTTTATAATAGGAATGAATATTAATTAATATGTTATAGGAGGGGCCCAGTATATCCCCCAAATGCGTCAGTAGGTCTCATGAGATCAAATAATCTTGGGTTTTATGTCAGGTCCATGCCCATTTATGTAATATGTCTTGGAATAAGGGCTTTACAATATAGTTATGATGTTTGAAATTATAAATTGCCCCATTATGACATTATTCATTTATATCCATGTGATTATTTAATTAGTTAAAAAATCAATGAAAATGTTTCAAGATCATGTGATTACATATTTGTAATTATTGATCTCTATTTATTCCTACCATATTATGCACATGTTATAAATAAATTGTATGTTTTTTAGTTATTTACCTTTACATAATTTTTATGTTTTATTTATTCATAGATTCTATTATACTCATACCCTAACTAATTATTTGATCTCACCCATTCTAAATTATCATTACCCATGATTCCAAGATTAGTATTATCATATATCTACCGTGTAAAACTAGAGTAAAAAATGATACACAAGAATAAAAAATACTATATTCTTTTTTATTTTTTCAATTTTCATGTGTGATACATCTTTGTATCATTTTTATGAATACTAAAAAATATAAAGTCCAATGGGATGTGATTCCTTATATTTTATACCATGTAATAATGTAACCATTGAATCGGGGATATAAGGGTCGGGGTCTTTATAGTTGGTATCAGATGATGATTAAAAGAAACAATGGGAACCAGATTTTGGAAAAAAAAGATTAAGAAGAATAACCCATACGATTGAAATTAATTATAAGTATATAAGAACATACTATAGTTTTTGTAAGGTTTAGATTATATGTTTTTTATAGAAATAAATCCTTTTCTTGATACTACAAGTGTACATGGTTCTGTAGAAGACATATTGGGGGTAATAAATCTGAAAAGGTGCATTGGGATTGACTCAGACATTACTTGGTATATAAAAATAAGCCTTACTACACACGTATTTTGACACACATGGGTTATGATTTGGACAATTCACATTTTCCTTATTATCCATTATGAAGGATCTGAATTGATAATGAAAATGAATAAAATATGATAAAAATAATATATTTTACATTAAAATGAAGGTTTCATGATTTAGATATCGTAGAAATCATTGTATTGATTCCCCACTATGATTATTATTACTCTGATTATGATTTTTGGTTTTAGTCAATGGTAACACCCGATGGAATACTGTTTATGATGAATATAAAGGAAAATGTGATGACTATGAGAAACTAAATGGGATGATGAATGGAGTTAATGATATTGTGATTATTTTTAAATAGTTATCTAGAATCAAAATTAATAACCTTTACCCAAATCAACTCTCAAACTCACAAAAAAAGTGAAATATTGAGTTTTCTATGATCCTATGTGATGGAGACCATGGAGGAAATAATTCTCAAATTCCTTTCTTTTAAAAAGGTGGAAACAGACCCACATGATATAATATAAAATAAATGGATAAATTTTTTATGTTTTGAAAAGTAGGGCATAAATTAATTAATTAACATATAAAAATTTAGTGTTTTATGGAAGGAAATAATTTTCTCTCTATATATCAATTTATAGTTCATTTTAATTAATGTGGGGAGCCTAGGAATTTTCTGAGTAAATTTCCTCATCTAAATGTTAAACCAAAAACCAAGGAAGGACTTGTATTGAATTAAAAGTGAAAAATTACTTATATATTGGGATTCAAGAAATATATTTTAGAATATTATTTATAAGTCATATTTGGGTATAACAATCATGTAAAATCAAAGGATTGTGTTGAATTTTGGAAGAATATTTTTCTTCATTAACTTATGAGTTATGGATACTATCATGGTTTTATTATTTAAAGTAAGGTAAAAAGTCTAATGTCATAAAACCCCATTTTTAGGATTAATATGATTTTATTTTACCAATATTATGAATATTTTGTTATACATTTATGGAGATAAAACCCATTGGTTTAGTATAAGTTCTTATAGAAATATTACGTAAGGAGTAATGAATTTACATTTTTTGTGAATATGTTTAAAAAATTTTAGCCTTTAGGGTTTATATGATCTTTTATTTTTTAGGTTTTATGTTTTATTACCTGTTGGTAATTTTATAAGAATTATAATTATGTAGTTTTGGAAAAAAGACAACCCGGATGCCATATGGAAACCCATCACATCTGTGAGGCCATGACGCTGGAACCCACAAGTGAAGGGATATAAGGGTTTAACACCTGCCACTATCCAACATGATATTATGTTTAATATTAATTTTTTTACTTAAAATATTTGATATATAAAAATTATTTTGATCCAATGGTGTTAATATTATGGTTTACAAAATAAATTTTTATACTGGATGACTCATTATAAAATATTTGTTATTGATAAATATTTAGAAACATAACAAAGGAATTTAAAATCTATTATGGATATTATAATTCATTACATGATAATTTTAGTGCTTCAGTCAAAAAAAGTCTTGGATAGTCATTCTTTATGGAATATGAAATGATGTGGAAATAGATCGATGAACAACTGATGGATGAAATAATATGTATATTTTTTAGTATTCCCTAACTTGATAGTATAATAATCCCTTAACATTTAAATAAAAATATTGAAATAATATTTTTTCCAATTACATTAATAAATAATAAATAAAATATTATTTTAACTCATCAATGATTTATTGTTTTGTGGTTGTTAACTTTCTCATGATTTTCACATTCTTGTGATCAATTACCTATATCACCCTCCATAATTATTTGGAAATTACACATTTATTCCTTATAGATATTATCAATATAATTTTTCATTAACCCTTTTTATGATGTAGGGTTACAACAAATGTATTTTCAAATTTAAAACCATTTATTATGAGGTTCAATATAAAATTTTGTGGATTAAATTTATTTTTTGGGGATATAATGTTACACCACAAGATTTTTTGAAAAATAAAATTCGATTTGATGTTGTAAATTACACAAAAACATATATTTGAAGATAAAGTGTCACTCCATGACACTAAGATATTTTTATAATTAAATAAATTTAATCTCACAATCGCTTGTGATGCATGTAACACGGAGTTTAAATGAACACAATACTCTATTAAAATATTATTCATTAAACATGAAAATTAAAACCTTGTATTTAAAATGGTAAAAAGAAATTGTATAAAATAATTTTTTTAATTTTATTTGTTTTAATTGAATATAAAATAAATTAAATGGTATCAACAGAGTATAGATAAAAAAAATATTTTTGAGAAAAAGTAGTATTTTCTAATTTTTTTTAAATGGAGTTTCGTCATGTTTGGAGAAGTTATTTTAAAATTAATTTTTAAAAATATGGTAAAATTTATATAAAAATTTAATTTAATTTTTTAAATTATCATATAAAAATTATTATATAGTGAATTTTTTAGATTTTTAATGAAAAGATTTTTTTCAATGAATATTGAAACCACAAGTTTGTTTTGAAAACTGCAGTACCATTTAAATTATTTAAAAATTTAAATTATATTTAAAATTGTTTTTAATGTAAATTTATATAAATTATATTAAAATTTAACCCATATATTTAATTTTTATAAATTTATGGGTCAATTTCAATATAAATTCTTTATATACTTATGAGAACGTTTATTTATTAAATCACTTTTTTATCACGTCTGTTGGTTTTATTTTAAATTAAATTATACAACTTTTGTAAATTTATTATGGAAAATTATTTTTCATATATTTAATAATAATAATTCATAACATCTAATAAGGTACTATTTATTTTTTTACCATAATGGGCAGTGAAAATAGAAAAAAATTAATTGCCAATGTTAAGGTAAAAACGGATTTTCTAATGGCTCAACAAAAAAGATAAGGGTTAAAATTACCTAAAGTATTGTCAATTTCAATTTTATAGAACTAGTTAGAATATATAATATATAATGTTATATAATTATACCTTTTTTATCAATGTTTCATGTGAAAAACATAGGTCAAAATAATCATTTTAAAATATTCAACTGGTGTCCTCTCCCACACTTATAAAATGCCACAACATATTCTCTCCAAATCACACTTCCATAGCCCTTTATATTAGAAAATAAAAACTAAAATTAATTCATTAATTACCTACCTTAAACCAATATTCCTTTTCTGATTAGTAAACCCTATAATGAAGGCTTTGGGTATAAACCTAATGATTCTCTCTAATGAATAATTAAAATTCTTAAACATGCATATATGATTTATTTATTCTTATACCTAATTAAAATAATATTTATATGTTCTATTATAATAATTAAAGTATCTAATATATACTTATACATTATTATTTTAATGGAATAATCTATATATGTCTCCACTTCCATCAAATGGGAAGTGGATCTGTTGATCGTGTGTATAATAGATTGCCGCCTTGCGAACTGATATGAATAGTTTTACAAAAAAACATCCAATGCTTGATATAATGATGTAATTGACATATTTATATGTTATTTATTACTCTATTTTACATATTTAATTATTATTTTACATAATTGTTTTTACTTTCCATTCTTCGGGGGAAACAATAATGCGACTCGTGTATACGGCTGATTACCGCCTCATGAGGCAATACAATTAATTTTTCTCTTACTATATACAAAGAAGGTATATAGGGAAAAATTAATCAATATATGTGATATTTATGATCTATAAATACTTATATAAACATAGTTTCACTCGTAAATTATTATATTCTAATATATTGAAAAATATTAATGTCGTTCGTGCATATGTGTGCACTTGCGCCTCTACATAGTGATATGAAATATTTTTCATTTTAGATTTATGGATGGTATTAAGGATTTAGTTTTTAATAAAATTTTAATATAAAAAATTATTATTATTATTATAAGGTTAATTATGATTTATTTTCCTTTTTCTATCATTTAAGAAAATTGAAATAACACTCATGTATACATACAACCTACTGTCTCTATGAATGGTGTAATTCACTTTATATCATTAATATTTATAGAATAATATTAATATAATATATATATATATATGATATTCATATCAGGTTTTAAATTATTGAGATGTCTTAACTATGATCAATTTAAAATGACCAAAAATAAAAAATCAAAATATACAATAAAAACAAAGTTGCTATTACCTAAAATGTGATTTTAACAATAAATTGTAAAAAAAAACAAGTTTTAATGTGTCATAAAAAGTCATATATGGTATGATATAGAGAATTATCTATCATTAATAGTTTTCTAATAAAAATAAATTTATTATACATGATCTTCGAATGTATATGAAGGAAATTAGACCTAAGGTAAGGTTTTCTCATCACACTTTTACTTTGATGAGAAATTTTCTATATTCACCACTTCTTCTATTTTATGGGGTATATAATATCCTTTTCATATTATATGTCATGAATATACTTCCACTAATTATATTTAATGATTTATTTTTATTAATTTATTTTATGAGTCTTAGGATTCCAACATTATCAAAGTGGTAAGGGTGAATTTCACAATATCATCAATATTCTGGATTGTTTATATTTATGACCCTATTGAGAGAATAATTTCATATTTATTAAACCACATATATTTTACTTTATAATGTATATTAATGAAAATTTTATAGTTATTATTCCATTTTTCAACTATATATTACTTAATGTTATTGGGAACATGTTTTGAAAAAAATAAAACATTATTTCTCTCCTTGGTCGAAAATCCTTTTTCATCCAAATCCATATTTTCAAAAAAAATCCAAAAATGTTTGATAAGACATAAATACCCTTGTTTTAATTTTAAAATATTTTTTAAAGTAATATTCATTGATTATTCCAAAAAAATAATGTTTGTATTTTAACTAAAATGTGAAAAAGAATATGTTTTTAATGAATGTAATGAATAGAATTTCTCACTGTCATGACAAATAAATACTTTAAATCATAATTTATAATTTTCAAATGTTATTTTTAATAAAAATTATTTTAATTTTTTTGTGAACAATTAGTTTTAAATGTTTATTTTCAAAGTGGAAATGTTATTTTCCTCAATAATGTTTAGAAAAAACTTTTCATTGAATTTATATTCATAAAAAACAAGAAACCTTTTTCATATAATTATATATTATTGATATTTTTTAATTATATGGTATTTATTATTTCTCTAGACTTTTTACCTTTTGTTTTACAAGGAATGTACTGATTTGAGACCATTTATATTACTCTGAATGGTTTATGATGATGTTTATTTATTAGAGGAATTTATAAGATTTAATATGATCATTTTTCAATATGAATTTTTATGTTGATTATGTTTCATACTTTAAATATTATGACATAATTGAAATTAATATTTGATGGTAAAGGCCCTCCATAGCCCCTCGATGTATCAGAAAGTCTTATGAGATAAGCTAGTAAGGATTTTTGGCCAAGGCCTTACCCATTTATGTAAGAGGTGTTGGAACGAGGCATTGGTTGTATACTTATGATGTATATCATTATGAATTATATCATTATGAGATCAGTCATTAATATCCATGTAATTATAATATTATTTATAAAAATCATTGAAATGTTCCAAGATCATGTTATTATGTATATGTAATTTTGGATCTTTATTTATTTTTGCAATATAATGCCTATGTTATTGATTAAATGGAATTTGTTTCTATTATTTACCTTATTCTGTTTTTTTATTTTTTTAGTCATAGCTTCAACCATAATAAAAAAATTACTATGAATTTAGGCCCACCCATTTTTTATTTATCATTTTCCTTGATTCTCTAATGATTATGAAGATTTATTTAAAGGATAATACTAGAGGAAATAATGATGAAATCAGTGAAAATACTATGATGATTTTTATGATTTATATTGTAATGTGATATTTATGTATGTATCTAGATTTATAAAACTAATAAACTATATGGTCTTTTAATATTTTAATATGTGTTTCTTATTCCAATGTAATAAACTAAACTCTAACTTTGAACTACAAGGGTCCCGGTCTTTATATTCTTTGTGTTAGATATGGAATTGGTTGGCCTGCTTAGTACTAGGTAATGGAATAAGTAGCATGAGTCTGATTTATGAGTATTAATGATAGATATTTTCCATGTATCAGGGGGATCTAGATCCTGATGCATATGAGGACTTTCTTGAGTAAATGGTTCAGTCATTCTACGTTATCAAGATAATCTAGACTAGATCGTGGTCATAGTTTCTAGTCTTACCAATTTATTTCTACAAAGATGTTGAATCTTGGTAACTTTCAATTAGAATGAGGTGACCCTACATTTTATTGAGTTCAAGAATCATATTCAAGATTATTATTTACCAAAGCCTCTTGAATGAGTGAATTTTGAGGAGCTTCTTGAGATGTATTAAATAATCATTTCAGTCAATATGTATGAATCATGGTTTACCAATATACTATGATACACTCTTGAGACTTCTCATGATGTTTTCTTTTGAACGTGGAAATATAATCACAGAACTTTCTATGAGATTCGAGTAATAATGGTGCCTCTCAGCATTCCTTCCTAACCTAGGGTGCAAAATAGAGTCCTAGTAATGTAAAAAATTCTAATAAAATGTTATCTTGTTTATATGGATGTCAATATTTTCATTTTGTAGGAACATATTCTACAAATAATATCTAGAATGATGGTATTTTGAAATCTAAGAGGATACCTCATCCTCAAACATATATATAGAGATTATCTTTCTATTGATCTCTGATAGGATCAAGTCATTTTGGTGATAAAAGATACTTATCTTATGAGAGAAGAGTTTATCTCTTGAGTTATTATCCCACCATTCATTTAGTTTTTTATAGACATGTATTAAATTAGATATTGATAAAAGGGATATAACAAGAACAGGGTGATCCATAGGGAGGAGGCCATAGAAGAGGAGCTATTAGGGCTATTTGAGTTGTTTGATGTTATGACTCGATACCACCACCACCACCTAGATGTGTTAAATATCAAACATAAGTATATGGTGGTTAGGGATTTAGGTAGTTGCAAATAGTGCAGTTTTATGACCGATAGGATCCTAACATAATATGATGTTGTATATTTTTCTTCTCATCCTTAGCTTCAATTTTGTTAGAAACATGGGGTCGCTATTCATTCCAATATTTATCCCTTTTTTGATAACTAAGACTCCTATGGGGCCTCTAGCCCGATCATTATGACTGAAGTCTCCAACTATATGGGATTTTTTTATCACACTTTTCTTCTAGTAGTGTGACTTGGCTCTTTAAGGAGAGAGTTTCTCATGGGATCTCATCATAGCAATGATTAAATTGTTTGATGTAAGTCTTGGTATTAATTATTTATCTATTATCCCTTCCTAGATCGATTTTTGATGAAATATATTGTGTACTTAGAATAATGGGTCAATATTTTCTTTCACTGGTTAGAAGGAGTTCCAAACCGAGCACATTGGGATAGTATATTGGGTGTTGTGGTTTATTTTCTATTTCTTGGACTAATTGACCCTTAGTGAGGCAAAAACCGCGGTTTCTAATTTTAACAAGGTGTTAGAAGATTAACCTTATGTTTTCTAAGAGGTTTTAACTTGATAACATCCTCCTTGAATGGATAATTTCTATATCGACAAATATCTTATGACTACTCTATTGTCCTTATTAATATATACAATTACCTGAGCTGATCTTGAAGAGTCGAGGGTATATTTGGAGGACCTATGTAACCCCATCAGATTTTGGGAAATATTTTTTTTCAAATTAATGTATTTTTATAAAGTATTTCATTTCTTGAATCATAGAGTAATAGTGAACCACAAAATACAATTAATAATATTGATTAAACCTGACCGTTATAACATACTTATTAATTTTGTGGGCACAAATAGGAATAAATATAATATAAAATTTATTTTATTTACACATGAATAATATAAATTAATGTGTTATTAATTTATTAGGAATCAGAATAACATGTCATATGAAATTAGTAGGATTGTATATCTAAAAAGCTGTTTTTATGCACAAGATAAATTTTTATTTTAATAAATTAAAATTTTATTTATTAGAATATTATTTTAATTTAATTTATATATTATATATTCATGAAAATGACGTATCACACATCTAATATTTTATAAGCATAGAAGGAGCATAAGTTGAGTAATTTTTTAAAAAACAATATTTTTATATAAAGTAGTTCAGTCGCATTACACAAACTTATTTTAGAAACATTTTATCAATATTAGAGAATTTTTTTATAAATAATAATATCATTTTTTGGAAAAAAAATATCAAAATTAACATACGTATAATTTTTTAAATTCTTTTTGAAAAGTTTAGTTTTTTGATGAACAGCGAAAATAACCCCCCCCCCCTAAGAAGGCCTTATGTATAAACTGAAAGAGGTTCTACAAAGAATAGGTAAATTTCATAAACTCATGTCCTTGTTTTATGGATTCTTCTTCTTCCATTAAATATTAACAACATATTATAATATAATATCACCAATATATACCATATAATGAGATGTTATTATGTCAATATAATAACATATATATATATATATATATATATATTATCTTCTATCAAATGTGAAATTAAACCGTCGATTAGGTGTACGACAGACAACCGCCACATGAACCGATGTAGTTGTTTTCCATAACCACCTCTCATGGATGGATATAATGATGGATTTAACATATTTATGTTATACTTAGGATACTATTATAATTTTATAATTATATTATCATATATACATTCTTAATTTCCATTTTGAGGGAATACAATAACTACACTTATGTGTTCGGTGAACTACCTCCCCATGAAGTGATGTGATTCATCCATCACTTACACTTTACATGGAAATTAATAAGGACAATTTTAATGAAAATATTTTAGGAATATATATTTATATATGATATTAAATCTATTTTTGTATAGGTAATATATTATTAACCATTTTTTCATCCTCCATGAAAATATAAACATTGTTCATACAAACAGACAACCTTTTATCTCCATGAATGGTGTAATTCATTTTCTATCTCATACATTAATTTATTACTATAAATGAATATATATTGAATATATATAATATTTATATCATGTTTATCATTTTTTAGATCATGTAATAATGAAAAAAATTTAGGTCAACTAGGCAAGATACCATAAGAGGGGGGTGAATTAGGGTGTGACAAATTAAAAAAACTGCCCACTTTGATCTTCTTTTGTTGTCAGATAAAACCCTCTTCTGTCTGCTTCTTGTTGAAGTGTATGAATAAACCTTAAAAGAAGCACAATACACATAAATTTTTACTTGGTTCACCATCAATGGGATATGTCTAAGGAGAATACATGGGCAGTGTGCCGAAGTACTAATTCCACTATAAGTGCACTGCTGTTTAGATGTTCGAAGTGGACTCACTGTTCGTCCAGGTTTACAACCACTTACAATATGAAAGATCACTGCTCTGTCAACTAAATTGTGCTCAGTGCTTCCTCAGAAGATCCGCTCATAATTTATAGACTTGTAGGTCTCTTCTTTATCACTAATGAAATCGGCATCTTTACATATTGGTAGATGCTCTGTTGACGTACAACATTCTCCCACAGATGAATCTCACTTTGCACCGATCATACCGGGTAACCCCATTTTTTACGCGCAGCCCTTACTGCACCTTGCGTGTAATTCCCTTGCAATGCATGAAATACAATTTTTTTACAACACCTATTTTATTTCCAACCACCAAATTTTACGCATAGCCTCTATACTGCCTTGCGCATAATTTTTTGGGTTTGTGTGAAATCTAATTTTTGCGTAACACCACTTTTCGTGCACCCTCTTCATTTCACGCAAACAATTTTTACACAAAAACTTCTTTTTTTCATGAAAATCTCTTGTGGACTACCATTTTTTATGCTATAACTCTGATACTCTCTATGTCTTGATCTACATCGAATGGAGGGGGGTCACTCTATATTTATAGGAAAAATCATCGTCGTGTGAAAAACCCTTATTGTGCGTATAATTCTCTTCAATCACGAAAAACACATCTTCTGCGCAACACCATATTTTGCGCATGGATCCAATATTTTACGCCCCCCATGCCTTTTTCAATTTTAGATCTTCGTACCTCGAAACGCCTCTTGTGTGAAAAACTTCATCCCTCTATTTCGTGCATCCCACAAATATTTCGCGCCACACTTGATTTTTCTACGCACTGTGCTGATTTTTTGTGCGCCAAAATATTTTTCATGCACCATGCTAATTTTTCATGCACCAACCATTTCCAAAAACACATCTCTCCATTATCCAATTTTCATCCCCAAAATTTTTTCAAACACTATAAAATGGTACAACCTTGCATTTTCTCTTTTTGTACCACCTTCAGATATTCCATTCTGTTGTTGAGGTTCTTCAATCAATAATGGATTGTTGTATGAATCCCTTGAACCCAAAAAATCACCATTTAAATCCCCTTTTTCAAAAAACACATACATCGTGGGTTGCATTGTCAACAAACACAATCACCTAAAAAATTCTTCAAATGAATCATTGAGGGATTTTTGCACAACAAAAATTTAAAATAACTAATAAATGTAAAATAAAAACATATATTAAAAAGAAAACAATTATTTTTTTAAAATTTATTTTAATAAGGAATTAATAATAAAATGCTATAAATTTCATTAGGAAAGCATATTTGTTAAGATATATATAATTAGGTTCTGTAATAGTTTTATAATAAACATATAATTGTTATACAGTAGGTTAAAACATGTATGATGGAAGTCGTTACATTAGTTAAGTCAATTACTTCTCAATTTGTCTTCTTTGGGACATACATGATATTTTGTACCTATCTTCATTTATGAGGTGTATATAATGAAACTATAACATTTAATATCAAGAAGTTTTTTGTTCTCATGATATTTTTTCAATAATTAAATTGTATTCCTTCATGTATCTTATGATTCAATATTCCCAATGTGATAAGTGTTTTACTAAACAATCTCATAATTTATCAGGATTGTTAAATTTATTCTTTAAATTTTGAAATAATATGTTCTATCACCTAATAAAAACATGAATTTTATTCTACTCTTGTAATTTCCTGAAAATTAAGTAGTTTTGTTAATTTTAGATAATTTATATAAATAATAGTTTGAGAGAATACTTTGAAAAAAATTAATTTTTTTATCTCCGGTTGAAAATAATATTTTTTTAATCCACATCTTCGAAAAATATTTTTTGAATAATGTTTTCACTAATATAGAACAATTTTTTAATGAAATTTTCTTCTTTGTTTTACTTTTACAAAAACGTAAAATTATTATTAATGTTTTTTTCAAATAAGGCTCGTTTGGATTTTAATGAAATTGTGAAAGGAGACTTCATTTTAACATGTAACAATGAATATAATTTCACACCATTATAACCAAACAATCTATAAAATATTACAATATTAGATTGAAAGGTTATATTAAATGAAAATATTTTGGAATTTTTTTGCTTTTTTTTATATCTAGTTTTAGTGTGAAAAGGTTATTTTCCTCAATAAATTATTCATATGATCATTCAAAATAACTTTTTAACCAATATTTATTCCTTTGATGTTAATTAATATTTAATTAGTATATTATCCATGTATATCATTCCTATTATTTACTTTAAATTTTTATGATTATTATGAAAAGATGTTTATGAAACACATTTCTATCCAATGAGTTATACCATGATCAAATGGTTATGAAAACTGATTCGTTTTTTAAGGGTTAATCTTTTATAAAATTAAGAAATTATTATAAATCTTATTTATATTACACATGTTATTTTATGAATAAATTTTTATTAATCCCATTTCTTCTCCTTAGTTCTAATAAGATGAGTGTTTTACGATCTTGTTCCACACATTTGTATGAATATTATTACGTGATGGATGGAACATATATCCCCTGGAATAAATTTGGTAAATATTAATATTATGTAATATAAATAGGATTTAATATAGATTTTAATCAAATTTTTAATGGAATTAATCCAAAATGATGGTCTTGGGAGTGAACCTTAACAACTGGGATGTGTTGGAATGTTAAACCATTCCAATATGGTAGTTTTGGAAATAAACCTTGACTAATAATGAAATGATTTTTTATTCATACGTATATGCCACAAATCTATGTCTTATTACAATTTTATATGCTCACAGATTATGGACTTTGATTTCTTTATGATTGATGTCATTTATGTTTCTAATATTTATAACGTGACACATGTACATGATATATGATATACCATATATTCTTTTAAAATTCTAATACCACATTCACATACCTTTTGGATATTGTAATTCTTATGTGATCATTGATATATTTATTTTTTTATCCTTAATAATAATCTTAGATCACCCTATATTATGTTTTATTCCTCAGGTTATATAGAAATTTTTTATTTTTGATAAGTCTAATAAGGGTTTTATTTAAGAATAAGTTAGTGGGAGAAGAGGTAGTTTACCCCTAAAAAAGATTTTTGGTATCCTAGTTTCCAAATTCAATAGACCTAAATGATTATTTCATGGATATTCAGGTTATGTAATAAATATTTATCTATTATTAGGTTTTATCTATGTGTGAATTTACGTTGTCGTTATAGTTGGTATCTGAGTAAGGTTTAGCTAAACCATTGGAAAATATGATATGAAAATGTTAGTGAGAACCCTTAAGATAATCTAAGTGTTGTATAATATCCTGTTTTATGGTAAATAAATGAGGAGAGTTTTTCAAGAAAATCTACCCAATCTGGATTCTATAAGTGGAAAAGGTTTTGGAACATATACATCTAGGGTCTATAACCCCAAAAATTGTTGTTTGAGTATGTCTCATCCATAATTCTAGTGCAAGGTAATTATTTCTTTACTGTGAACCTCATTTGAAACTCAAAGTGGATTTGTTTTGGACGATTAGAAAATCATTATGAACCATCATAAATGATACTAATAACGGCCATGACTGACAGAGGCTAAGACTTAGTTGTTGTAGATTGGAAATAAGGTGTCATGATTTAGAGATCATATTATGGATTTTTATTGATTATGTGGTTCCCCACTGTGTTTTTTATTACTTAATCTATGGTTTTTTGTTATATTTAATTTCGAGAAATTAAAGGAACTACATTAACTTTTAATGTGGTGGAAAATGTGTTGATTAGAATCTAAATCAAATATTGACTAGATTGAATGATAGTGTTATAGTTTCCAATCAGTTATCAAGATAAATTATTTAAAAAATAACATTAACCAACTCTCTAACTCACCAAATAAGATAATGATAGTGTTCGTTAAGAGTTTAGGTGGTTGAGACTATCAATAAATGAGATTCAATTTACAATATATTGATTATGTGGGGAGAAGCACACAATGGAAAGTCTTATAAGAACATGAAGTTGTTTTATAGATATAGAATAAGATAATAGGTTAAGTAATTTCCTTGCAAAGATGAGATGTTAAGTTAATTAAATGGAAGATAATGATTCTTTACCTAAGGCATACTCAATGGTATAGTTTTTTAAAAGTGTAATGTATGGGGATTATGAAAATCATTGTCATAGGGATAAATATCAAGAAGAATATATACAAGGTTTTATGACTAATATTTTTCCTATTGATTATAAAGAGACTACAAATTCCATCAAAAAGGAATGAGGTATTAATGAATAAAATAATGAACCATAGTTAATGGTTTATAAAGTAATTGTAATGGTTGAAGTGTTCATGATTTGGAATTCCTAAATTATTAAATATATATGGATTCTCTTATAAGAATATTTTCATTATATATTTTCAATAATATTTTTAATGTTATCGATGAACTAGATATGTGATTTAATAGTAATGTGATTTTTTAGGAATAACCCATGATTAAGAGTTAGACAACCCTAAATATATTCTTGATGTTGAGATAATAATGTTGGTATAAAGAGATGATTTATATGGATAATTTAAATTAGATAGTGTTTATTACCTATGAAAAAATTAATGGTATGATAAAAAAGTTTTTTGTGTTATCAATGATGAATTTTACAATATTTTTTGATTTTAGGTATATATTCAATAACATGTTATTCTATTTATTAAATGTGGATTGAGTTGATATTTGAATTAATTTATGTATTTATTAATGTTTTATGCTAATTCTTGATATTAACATGTTTTTGGAGAATATATGATAATGTTATTCCAATATTTCTAATGTTAAATTAATAGCTACTTCATGAACTTTGGGGATTAATGATTAGTTTATTTTGAAAATTTCATGACCTTGTTATTAAATTCTTTGTATTTCATTTTTGTATAATTTGGGTGAGTCTTAAGGTTATCTAATAATGGAATATACTAAGTTGGCCTTTGGATGTAATTAGATAACTTATGATAACCATTTTGGTTTTGGTAAATATTTAGAGGCTAAAGTAAGGACTTATATATAGATAATGATACTTCTAATACAAATATTTCACTTCTTAATATATTAATATGAATTAAATAATTTGTTTATCAATTATATAATCAAATATTTCTAATTTATATAGAAGCATGGAATCATAAAATATTAGTTCGTAATAGTTCAATATCATATACCACTAATATCATCATAATTGTCATTCTTCTGAGACATATCATACATAAAACCATTATTCTTGACTTTGATGACGAAAACATATAAAAGGGAGATATTGGATGCTTAGTAATGGTAAAAAAGGGATATATAATTGATAGTATAAGAATTATGTGAGAAAAAGGGCATGAGAACATGATTTTAACATTTCAATATAATACCCTTCATATCATATATATTAATTATGATTCTTTGAATAAATCGTGGGAAATTAAAAGATGTGAATCGTAATGGAATGAAAGAACATGAACTATGAGAGTGTAACATTTTCGTAATAAATGTAATTATTGCATAAAAATAAGCATAGAAAATTATTTCCTCAGTAGTCAAGGATATTTTTCCAAGGCTATAGTAGTTGAATTGAGTCACTCCCCATATAGTTATAGTAGTCAAGGTTCACTCCCAAGATAATCATAATGGAAATATTACATTTCTGAAATGGTTTACCATACTTTTCCATCCGTCTTTTTCACATGAGAAATCTATATTTACGAAAATCATTAGAGAGAGATATAGGTCCCAACTATCTTATAATAAAAAATAAATCATATGTGAGAAAAAAATAATAAATCATTCATCATATCAAAACCCATGAAAAGAAATGGGTTTCACAAAAACATCATCATATCATAACCTATTGACCAGAAATTTGATTCATAAATATTTCATCATTTCATCATAGCATAACCCATAGAAAAGATATGGGTTTCATAAATTTTTTTCACCATATGAATAATCCATTAATAAAAATAATAAATATTGTATCCTTCAATCATATCCATAGTAATCAAAGGTCATTTTTCTTAATTAGTAGAAATTATATTTAAATATCATTAAAGAAATATTGAGGAAAAAACCACTAAATTTAAAATAAATTATTATATAAAACTTTCTAAATATGAAGGGAAAATTTTTCATTAAAAGAACCATGTAGATTTGTAGATGAATCCCCAAAGAAAAAATTTATTCATGATGGGAAGAAAACCATTCATTCCATAAAATTAAAAAAATATTTCTTCCATACTTTTTTCATATCATTCACAATTCATTTGGTAAAATAAAAAATGATTCATTTAAAAAAAATTAAAAAGTCAAAAATTGGTACAAATGACCATATGAAATAAAATTATAATATTAAAAACATTTTTAAAACATTTTTATAGTAAATGGATAATGAAAAAAATAGGCGAAAGGGATAAATGAAGTCAATTTTACAGAAAAATATATTTTCTATTTATTAAGTAAAAATATGATGAAAATGAAATGAAAAAATGTATTTTCTTGAAATAAATTTTGGAAAATTAAATTAATATATTTTCTTGAGTGGTAGATCATAGTATTTTATCATCAGAGCCACAGTCAAAATCAATCTGGAAAGAAATGATATTATGACATAAAAACATTACCATAAGTTGTTTTTGGTTATGAAATCAGTCTAACCTCTTATTTAATTATATAATATAGTCATGGTTATAGTTATAATAAAATATATGATCCATTTATAACATTTTGATACCCATTTTTATCAATAATTCATTATTAAAATCATTATTTATGGGTGTCAACTATTTTATCTATCATGAGTTTTTCAGTTTAGTAGTACTGATCCTTGGAAATTTATCTTATTTATATAACTTATATAATGTTAATAAATATATAAATATAATATAAATTAGTTATATAAATATTTATATTCATCTATAAAAGTTATAGACAGAAAAAATGAATTACACCATTCATGGAGATAATAGGTTGTACGTATGCATTAACACTGTTTTCATTTTTTTGAAAGAAGGGATAAAAAAGATAAATATTAATTAACATTTATAGGATTATTATTATAAAAAATATATTATATATATTTAAAAAACACATAATCATTACCATACATGTTAATCATAAATGAAAGTTGAATCACATCGCTCTGTAAAGGTGGTAATCCAGATGTACCCATGAAAGATATTACCATTTCCCAAAGTAAAGGATAGTAATAAAGTTGAAATGTTTTTATAATTGAAAATTTTCATTTTTCACAAATATATTATATAAATATTAAACCTATCATAATACCCATAAATAAATTATGGTGACGAAAAATAAATTACTTCACTATGTAAAGATTGTATGTTCTACATACGCATGCATGATACATTCATTTCTAATTTTATCAGAAATAGGGTGTATAATAGTTTTTTCAAAATAATAATACAATTTAATCATATTGAGTATTCTAATGTTATAATATTATTATAAAAAATATATATATTGTGTAGGTGATAAAGTGTATAAAAGAAAGTGATTAGTAAATGTGATTACCTCTTCTTTGAATCAAATCCATTAGATATACTCTAAAGTGATCTAGGGTTAGTATTCTGGGAATAAATAAACCTATATAATGTTTATATGGATGTTTATAAGTTAAATTTATAGTGTTATTTCATTATATAAGGAGAAATGTGGTGAAAAAGTAAGGGTGTAGGTTCTCTACTATAATTGAGGTGAGGGGAACTTTCAGAATTTCTCAAAATATTGAAATATAATAACATAATTCTCAAGAAAAGTGATTCTAAATGGATATTTATTAAAATCTAAGGTAGGATAGGGTTTTAATCTGACAAAAAATAACAATATTTATTGATGTTTTGGGGCCATTTAAAAAATTATCATTTTGATGAACCCACAGTTTACCAATTTTATTTTTTGACTCCCTTTACAACTTTTTCAATATTAAGGGGTTGTAATATTTAAGTGTATGTTAAAATTTTGATTATAAATGAACTATACATGATAATTTTTTCTATATCATATTCACCTTGTCTAATTTAAATATTTTTATGAATTTTAAATAATTAAATAAAATATTATTTTGATAAAATATCATTGTTATAAATTTTGACAATATTCATTTAATTTGACATAGAAGACATAAACATTAAGATTAAATTAGAATATATCCTTTTAAAATATCCCCATATTTTCTTATACACCAATAAAATTCATGTAACACTAAAAATTACTCAAATTTTACAGATTTTAATATTTTCAATGTATTTTTGTTTTATTTTCTTTTTAATTGAACATATAACAATTCAGCATTGTGTAAGCATCAAAGGTAATTATACAAAAACTATAAATTTGAAATAAATTAACATAATTAATATATTTTCATTATTCATTAAATTAATTTTAATATACATTCATAACTAGTTATTTCCCTATGTGAAAACGAAAATAATATTAAAAACTAAGATATTTTCTTGTTATATCTATCATTTATTAAAATGATATAAAAATAATTTTAATGGAAAAGTGCCCATTAAGAAACTAAATTTCATGAATAAGGTGATAAGGGTCGAATTTTTGTAATCCAATAGTAATTAAAATGAAATATATTTACCTTGTCACTTCTTTTTATTCAAGATTAACCTTATTTACATTTTACTAGGGTGATAAATTTTTCTACAGATACTATTCATATTGGATAAAAATAAAAAGGGCGTATTTATAAAATTTGAAACTCTTGAATAATAATTTTCAATTAATTTTAACTAATTAAATAACTATTATTTAATAAAATTAAATTTAATTCATGAGCATAAAAATGGGTAAAAAATACTTTTTTGGAGAAAGTCATTTTTAGAATAAAAATAGATTTATGTGTATCCATTTTCTAAAGAAATTTAACATATAAAAAATTTTATCAAGTAAATATTATACATATTTCATTACAATAAATCACCAACAGTTATTAATTTAATGGAATTACATTGTTCCCATAGAATAATTTCTTCTAAAAACATCTCTTTTATTTTAAATTTTTTTAATTATAATCATTTGATAAAAATTAATTAATTTTATTTATGTGTTTAACATATATTTTTATTAATTTAGAAATTACTATACACAGTCACAAATCCCACTATATGGAGATATTGTTAATGTAATATTTTAATAATTTTATGTGGTTCTTCGAAACTTGTTTTTCTGTATAACACTGGATATCCAAAAAATAAAATTCCCAGAGGATAACTATTTCATAAAAAATCGGTAATAAATTATGGTTTATATGATGATCTTAGAGATTTAGGAATGAAAAATTCATCATGAAAATTCATTTCAGGGATGATGTGTAAATTGATCAAAGAAAAACCAAAGGATGAAATTATGGTTATGATATAAAGAAATGATGAGCCCGTGAAATATGGGACTCTTCAAAATTATTTATCATATTGGGTTAGTAGGTTATCATTTTTCACTTCCACTAAATCTCTCTTAGGATCATTTTGTGTTCCACGTATCTCTATCACGGGCATACCTACCTAATCCTTCACATGTACTGAAATCAAAATTTGTACTACAAGAGAATGATATTTTTTATGATGAAAACTAGTGAAGAAAATAGATCTTAGCGGGATATTTCTTTGAAAATAATTACACACACCTGGTATAATTTTTTTTCAAAACAACCAATTTAAATAAGCTATATGGGTACCGGAGAATGTGATGAAATCATCACTTTTTAATATTATATTGAGAAATTATGAGGTTTTAATTAGTGTTGAATGTAAATCCCCTTGATGATATGGAAATTGTTTTTCTAATTAATGTATTTTATTTGATGAAATTAGTAATATAAAACACCATGTTTAAATAACAACAAAATACTATTAATATTGTTGTTCAATCATGTATTTTTTAACCGAGGCATGAAGTTTAAATTAAAATATTCCACTTTTATAAATAAAATTTGAAAAAATATATTCCATTACATTAATAAGAATAAGAATTATTTTATAATAATTTAAACATATTTTTTTGATCAAAATAAATAGTAAAATAAGCAAACATTAATTACCACAGTTAAAGAGAAAATTTTATTATTAGGGAAAAAATAAAAATAAAAATTGTAAAATTACTTATAAATAAGTAAAAACCACATTTCAGTGATTTATTTAAAAATTATCACATATAAAGTTTATTAATTACCCATTTTAGAGACTTTATAATTTCAAAAACATGTGTAAACAATATACATTTCCAAAATTCCATGTGGGTCATATCCCCCACTTATAAAATGATAACCTCTATCCTCCCCACTTAACTTGGCTAAAACCATTTATTCCATCCAAGACCTTCCATAATTTATTTCTTACATCCATCCTGAAATTATAGATGGATTGTTTTGATTATTAAATCCTCCTTTGAAAGCACTAAGTATAAATTATAGTAGTTCTTTGAAAAATAGGTAAAATTATTAAACGTGTGTATTAGTTTTATTTCTTCTTGCACCTCTTTCTAATTGTTTACAACGATAATGATATGATAACATATGTATGTACCAACTATTTTTATGTTATTGTTTTAATTTAAAAACCTATATTAATCTTCTCCTCTATAAAATGGGGAAAGAATCCATGGATCTTCTACATGGTGGACTACCACCTCACGAACCAGTGTTATTGATTTTCCATCACCACCTATCATGAATAGAAATAATGAATGATTTAAAATATATGTATCCAATTTATGAATTTATTATACTTTATTCATTAATTTAATATATATAACTTCTTAAAATCCATTATGTGGGAATACAATAATGTCTTTCGGGTGTATGATGGCCCACCACCTCACTAAGTTATATGACCCATTCATCACTTAAGTTTTACATGGAATTTAATAAAGATTGGTTTAACGATCCTATGTGATATATATGAATGAAAGAAATTCTTTTATAAGTATATTATATTAATTACCTTTATTTGAGTTCGTCTAATGAGAAAATGGAAGCATTATTCATGCACATGTATGGTCAATCGTATCCATGAACTATGTAACTCATTTATTATCTATAACTTTAATGAATTACTCTAGATATATTTATCTGATATATAGGATATTTATATCATGGTTAAAATTATAAATATTATAGAACCTTAATCAATCTAAAATTATCTAAAATACCAAATCAATACATACATTAGAAAAAATCATTTATTAACCGAAATGTGATTTTAATTAGGATTTGATAATAAATAGGTAAAAAAGGGTCATAAGTAAATATAATATAGTATGATATTTATTTTAATAGTTCCATAATAAATTTATAATAATCCTAGATTTATTATACAGAATTTTTAAATATTTATTAATGAATTTGAGACTTAAGGTAAGTTAACATCATCTTAATTGGGTTCTTTTGAACATACATTATATAGCACACCTATTTTATCCTGTGAGGTATACATACAACCCCATTGACATATAATACCATTAATTTATTTATTATCATTTTGAAGACCTAAATGCAGTAAACTAGAGCAAGTTTAGTCTTTATTACAATTTAATTAAAACAATTGGTCAAATCCTAAAGGACCAATCAGTTTAGTTGTTTTGGTGAACTAGATACATAATGATACCCATTTTAAGTTAATAATAAAAAATTAATCAAAATACATAACAAAATAAAATGAATTTCATCATTGAAAACCCATTACAATAATTCTTCTTCATATCATGGGGAAGAGGAAAAAATTAATGGTTAGCTTAAATGCTCAGTGAGGGTTACGTGCAAAAAAAAGAAATCAATAATCAATAATCATAATAAACATAGAAATCTAAATAACCAAACAAACATTCCTATTAATCAATAATTGAGGATGAAATGCATCTATATATAATATCATAGTAATAGTATAATGGATAATAATAATAACTGAATTATCAAAGAAGAAATATTTTAATTATTGAATGTATTGTCTCAGGAACTTGATACCTCTACCATCATGATCTATCCTCAAGGCATTTTAAAACTAGTAGGTTAAAACCCATCATATTTGACCAATTGATTTGTCTCATGACTCATGTTGATACATTGAGCTGCTATCCATAACTAGGTTTTATCCATGTCTTTCTTTCCAACTCAATATCCATATATTAAATAATAGATTTAATTCATGAATTGTGTTCCTATACAAAAGTATCCATATTGATTAAAGTATAGTAATTTTTCTATATTTTTTCCAGTTAATCAAATAAATATCAAAGTAAGTACTACATATAAACATGTAATATGGTTTAGGAAATAATTATATCCATTTTATGTTAAGATACATATTTAATAGATATTTAATGTAAAATGAAAAATGTTTACAAGTAAGTGATTGTTTCATGAGAAAGTTAATAATCCCAAAATAAAGAGAGAATGTATAATAACTTTTACGAATTTGTAATTATCCTGTAAAATACCCTTTGATGAAATTATTCAAATTGACAGATATAATACCATGAAGTGTGAATGAATCCTGATATCACATATCAAACAAGTAGTATATACAAAACATAAAATTCAATTAATTTATAATAATAAATAAATTTCAATAGAATATAAAATATTATGAAATCACTTACCTCATGCGTCCTTTTGTTTGAACATTTTTTAACATTCCCTATAGTGGTTTTAAAAATGTTATTAACATATACATGGAAAATATTAATAATTAAAATATCATATTCTGTTATTTTATACCAACTTATCACTCATTCATTATTAATATTTTATTATTATCATTGTTTCAATTGTTGACTGCCTTGTATTCTCATTCATGATTTCCCATGAATGTTCCAGTTCTTCGGTATATTATATATTTTATCATTATAAGTACAATAATAAAAAAAGTATTTCATAATTATACATTAATTATACTTTTATGACCAATCATGAAATATAGTTATTTTAAATGTAGTATATTGTGATCATGGAGACGATAGTCTATATGTATGTGTGAGTAACCTTTCCTTTTTCCATTGATCATATGGAAATAAGGTAAGAAATATATTATCTTTCAATAATAATAATAATATCACAACTAACATATTATTTCTTTAAATACACTTTTACATTTCATCCATGTTGTGTGGTGATGAAAGGAGTGTCACAACATTTTGTGAAGGTGGTAGTGCACACGTACACGAATGATGTTCTTGTCATTCATTTAGTGAAATGGTAGTACATAAACTAATATATATTATATTTTATTAATGATAAATATGTCTTTAATATCATAATAATTTCATTTATATCACATATAGTCATTATCTCTATCTTTATCATCATCCATGTAAATCTTTAGTGAAAGAAAAATCACATTTCTCCTTGAGGATGTGTTCCACCGTAAATACGTGTAATGTTATAGTATCACCAGAAAAATGGAAACTCAAATGGTTTATATGATATAATTACTCAGAATTTATAAATATTTTATAAACATCATATATATAAATTTTATATCCATTATCATACCCAATCGTGATACGTGGTTATGGAAAAAACGAATGACATTTGTTCATTATGTGGTGGACCAACATACACAGAAATGATGATTTCATAAAACATTTGATAGAATTGGGGGTCATTTTAGGTCAGAACCTAATCCTAATTAAATATTAGTATATTTAATATACTGAATTTATTATATTATAATTATCAATTAAAAATTATGTTGGTGGAGGAAGAAATAAAATAATTTTTTTTTCTGAAGAGCATTTTCTCTTCTTCTGGTATCTTTCATAAGATTTCATGAAATAATTACAAGATTTTATTTATGCCCAAAATATGTTTTATAAGATGATTTTATAGAATTTAGTATTTATTTGGTCAGTTTCTGGTCAATCCAGATTTCTTTGTACGTGTGAATATGTGATGAGAGTGGGTTCCCTTTTATTATTAAAGAGTAGTTGTATTTTTGTAAATTCACAAAACAATTCAACAATAGTAAGTCACTCTCAGCCTAAGGGAATAAAAATTATATAATTAAAGGGGTTTGTGGTTTATGTATTTGAGAAAAACCGTCTCCACACACACAAAACACATGTTTTTCCTTAATTTCTATATTTCTTTACTTTTATCGTTTCTTCTCTTCACTATAGTAACTAGTCTTTTTTGACTAGGTAATTAATTATTTAATATTAATATAAATTAAACCATATTAGATACATTTTTTCTACTGATTGAATATATTTAACCCAATTTAGAAAAATAAAAATCTTCAGTGTGTTGAAGATTAATTTTAACAAAAGCGCTAGTGACATGAATAAACGTCGTTTTAATCTTGATAGTGGTAACATAGTTTTTGTTATTTAAGATTGAATATAATTATTATAAAAGAAAATTTGGACCATTAATGTGTATAGTTTGTATCATAAAACATTTAAAAATAAATTTTCCTAATTTATTATTTTT
The DNA here is from genome assembly GCA_963277665.1 of Viscum album. Lineage (NCBI taxonomy): Eukaryota > Viridiplantae > Streptophyta > Magnoliopsida > Santalales > Viscaceae > Viscum > Viscum album. Next base: position 746,928,843 of record OY728132.1, on the reverse strand, counting down.
TCATTTTAAATCATTTAATAAAATATCATTTATTATAAATAAATATTAATTTTAATTTACACATTATTCATTTAACTTAAATGTAAAATATATCATTATAATGATTTAACAATGATATATTATGTTTAAACCATTATAATATGATATATTTATATACAAAAATAATGGAACACAATAATTCATTTAATTTAATTGACATATACTATTTTTAATAACATTTATGTTATTTTTCTGTTAAATAAAAACATACTAAGTTGGTGTTTCTAAAGAATTAAATGTAATTATTTCATATCTAAAAAATTAAAATAAAATATCATGATAAAAACCTCATTTATAATTTAAAATTATATTTATAACCAAACATATGTTTTTCCAAATCCCAATGCATTGTAGATGTTAAAGAAAGGAATGTTCCTTTCTAAATTTTTTTACATAACATATAATATTGGTCATGTTCAAGTAATTGTTCCCAAAAACTAACAAAAATAGATACTAAGATTAAAAGAGACAAAATATTTCTATACCATGGGTTTTATACTGATTTTATATTTTTTTAACAATTATTATATTGGTTTAACCCCCCACTTGAAACCCATATTTTCCTTACCCATGGTATAAAATTTTAACTATTTTTACAATTAATTATAGAAAAAATTAAGTTCAACTTATTATAAAATATAAATTATTATGATAAAAACCTGGAATTCATTTTTAAAAATTACATTCACATTAGTGTAGAAATTTAATTTAAGTTTAATCTTACAGACGTGGTAAGAAAGTGGGTTTTATAATGGAAAATGTTAAAATGTTCACAAAGTTTTCAGATCAAAATTCAATATGAAAATAATTTAAATTACATAAATATGATAAATTTATATATAATAATGTAATTTTTCTTTGAAAAAAATTTATATTATAATTTAAATTTATAATTAATTTAAATAAAAAGGTATTTTTCAAATAAGGGATTGTGTTTTTAAACATTCCTCGAAAAGTGAAACAATTCATAAAAATATCAAACAATAACCTCAAAATAATTTGGATATTTCTTTTTCAAAAAATTAAGTTCATTTTATAAGATAAAATTTCTAAAAGTGTTCAAAATTGATTTTTAATTATGTTCTCAAAGTGTGAATAAAACATATTTTAGAAAAAAATTAAAAAAATTTAGAAAACCTTTTTGTCTTTAAAAAGAATTTTATTTGATTTATAATCAACAGAGAACAAGAATTTTCTTAATTTAGTTAGTACTATTTATAACCCTCAGTTTGACGACTAGTTTATAATGGTATACAATTTTATGTTTCATTTATAATTAGTTTTGTGTGTTATAAAAGCTGTCAAAGTGATTAAATTATTCTAAAAATATACATATTATAAATTCTCGGAATGTTATATTCCATTCCCTTCATGGGGTATCAATACATAAAATCTATCCAATATAATGTTCATATTTTCAAATTTTAGGTTTTCTCATTCGCTACAAAAAACATTAATTGTGTCCTCAGAATTTCAACATTATCTTGGTAATCAAGGGTAAAATATTTAGAAATAAGTTTTTTTGATATCCAAAATCATAAAAATATTTAGTAAAACACCTTCTTGATAAGAGAGAAATAGAAGTTTCAGGTTCATATGAAATAACACAGACTAGGTTTCCAAATATTATAACATATGTGGGAAGTGAAAAATATTGACATATAAGAGAAAAGTAACAACTAAGTACTGATAGAGAGTAATAGAGAACAAGGTCACAGGAAAGATAAAAACCACAAATCCAAAACCCAAAGTAGTCAAAAGGGTTATTGGTATCCAAAAATTGATGATAACATGAAAATATTTTTGTTTGAAGATCCTTTTTTAGAGTGTTAAGAAATTATTTTACTTGGTAAGAATATAAGGATATATAATTAATTGATATAGATGTATTTCACAGTCACAATTTCATCATTTGGTTGTGATACAATTAATTTCTACATCATCTTAACTATAGGAAATAAATATACAAAGATGATTTTTTTTTATTATGGGAGCACTGAAATATATCTTTAATGGATTGAAATACTCATTAAATATTAATATGATATTCCTACACTATTTACTAAAACATAAATGGTCAGAAAAATTTAATGGTTAACACCAATTGTTCAACTTAATCCATTACATAAATACTTCACCTTAACGATTTCCCAAAAATATGTCTGGCCAAATTTAGACTAAAGGTTAAAAATTCAACATTATATTCCCTAGACAATATTAAGTGGATTTTAATTTCATATTCCAAATATTTGAATACCTTGATCACAATAAAACCATAATGAAAACATGGATTCTTATTTATTCCTAAAATAAAGCATAGATTTTTTGATATATTACATAAATACAAAAAAAATTTAATCTCCATCAAATACAGCATAAACCAACTCTTCATCAAATCATTAATCAGTTCCAAGGTAGTCAGTACTATATAATTTACTCAATCAATATCGATCATATCTATATAAAAACATCATTACATAAATATTAGGAACATATTAAGGGTTATCTTTACCCAATAATGAGTTTTCTATGATGTTCAAATAGTCACTCAATCATATTTCTTGGTCATAGACACCATTCAACATTCACTTTCACATACTTAATGAAAAGGTTTTGTTGTAAAATTATTATACAAATCATTATTCTTATAACCTGGATGTAACATCCTGACCTGGGGTCCACCAAACATGTTCCCCAAGCTGGTTGGTCACATGGCCTCAAATGTGACTTCTAGTACTCCAGTGGATGCCGACTAGTAGAGAGTGTGTAAAGGTGGTACAGTGGGGGTACTATACATTCATCTCAAAGTGGAACAAAATATATAATAAAAATATACAACAGAAGATTCATGTGTGAATGGACATCATAATTAAAATGTAGAATAATAAATATAACTAAACAACTTAATAATAATCATAATTCAATTTGAATAGTTATATACATGGACATATAAAATGTTGATATACGAAGGGGAACATGGGACATGAAAATAAAATGATTCAATAGAAAATATAAAAAAGAACAAAATTATGTTTAATTGTAATCTCGAGAAAATGCTCGATCCTCTTATCCTAATATCCTTCTATAAATCATACATATCAGAGACCTGGTGTAGGGAACTTTCCCTTATCATTATCTATAGAAAAATAATATTCTCTTGTACCAATGTCATCTTAAGTAGTGTGTGAGATAAAATCCCAATATTAAACCACCAACTATATCTATAAATAATCCAAAACTTCTTGTATATAAATTTTATATAAGTTAAAAAATAAATGATAGACAATACTAAATAAATAAATAACAACATACTTAGGTTCCTAAGGGACACTTGGAAGCTCTAGCAGCTTTGGCTCATGAATGGGATGAAAGTTGGATATGTCAATATAAATATAGTAAAAAATATATATTTTATTTTAATATATTGTAGCTACCTATATTGAATAGGTGAGTACAAAAGCTAATGGCCATATACATGGAATACTAAGTGTTGGCTAGATCAGGGTGTAACTTAGAAATCCCTAAACACTCAAAATGAGCCTATAAGAATAAAAAATAGGGCATATTACCTAAATATCATAATGATTTGGAGATTCCATTCTCATCACTCAAGATGATGATTGTTTCATCATGTCAACACTCTAATCATGGGATGTAGTGCCTCTTTCCCATCATCCAAAGAGTGTTTCTAGTGTGAGACATCATGCTCAACACCTGATGTCATAGGGAGTGATACAATTATTAGAAATATAATCTTTTTCATCATACAACAACCTATATCTAGGATTAATAAAATATATAATATATTAAATGAGGCATTTCATCTCATTTATCCTGATAGTCAAGTATAAATAAAAGTGATACACTATAATTAATATTAAGAATACAATAAAATATTCATTAACAAGTGTGGCCTTTCCAAACTTCATAAGTAATTTCATTTAAATATTTAATTTATTTAAGGTATGTTAACAAATATTTATAGGCCATTCCATATATTTAAACAGTTTAATACATTATGCTTTGGAAATTCAGTTTATAATGGTCAATAGAGAACATAGAAGGTGTGATTTCCCATTGGGAAATTGTCTTCATGGGAAATTCTACATAGAGGTTAGTCTAATGACTTAATAGGTGTCTTTTATTAAATTTTACAATTTTATAATAAAGGAAAATCAATTTATAATCAAATAATAGTTCTTATAAGGTGTTCCATAATATTAAGAAACTAACCATAATGGGTAAATAAAATTTAAACACTCATGGGGAGCCATAACTGAGGTCAACATTCTATAATATACTAAAAAACGTTAAACATGTGTATGTAAATGTGTGTTGATCAATTTAATATAGAAAAATTAGTTAAATGTTGAAGTGAGGAATGGTTCGGCACAAGGCACAATAGAAAAGCTACGAAACACAAAAAACTGATTGGGAAAAAATGAGATCACCTACCTTAGGTCCATTGATGACTCCATGTCTGATGGAGACCTTAGATTTAATGTATTTTGGATGAAACTAACAAAATAGTCAAAATCCTAAAAAATAAGGAAAAGAGTTCGCACCTAAATAGTGAAACATATCCAAAGATAAACTGAAATATAAAAATAGATGAGTGTTGATATTATTGAGAAGGATGTGATGCTTCTCATGATGATCGACATGGACTTTGGACATGGGATATATCTAAAATCCTGGATTGAGGATCTTGGTTGGCTAAATGAGATGAAAACCAAAATCATATTCTATAGAAAGGAAGGAGGGAAGAAGAAAGGGTAAATAGTTTTAATTAAAGGAAAAAAATTTAATTTCACCTTCAAAATATAGGGTGCACGGTTTGGCTGCCTAGATTGTCCAAATTTAGAGTAAACCATGCTCAAGCCACTACATATGGAAAATACTAGAATTGTTAATAAGAACGGGTTTCTTAACCATAAAAAACCCATGATAAATGCTTATATAAATATTTTAGGTGGTTCTTACTACCATGCTCTTAGATTCACATGGTTTTAGACAAACTGTGCAACACCTACTTAATATCAGTGTCAGCCAACAAGATTAGTAGTGATAATTTAGGCTATTCATCCTAATTTCTACTAATTGTGTTGCCCAGTAATTTCTTCCAAGATATAGGGTTTTGAGTTCTAAACCACCCCTGAACACTCTTGTAACCTTTATGAGTCCATTGTAAAATATTATAAGGGCATGTTAGAGGAATTAAAAAAACAAATGATTAATACTTTAACACCTCGACCCCATTTACCCAGAGTCGATGAATTATTACATAACATTGGCATGACCACAAGAGATCTTATCCTGAAAGACCAATCAGTTCAGTATCCTTAGAAGTACTGGATACATACATAAGTTTTTCATTCCATTATGAAATGGAAAAATGGAAAAAATTTGTCCCCTTTGAAAACACTCATATCCCTTAGCCTATTCCTATAGGTCAATTATAATATACTTCTTTCCATCATGGGAAAAATAAAACATAAGAAAGGGGAGAGCTCAGATTCTTAGTAAGGATAACAATATAGTGGAAACTACCATAAATAAGAATAAACATTTAAGGAAATGTATAAGACTAAAACACAAGCCTTTTAAACACAAACTTCAGTATAATATAGAAAAGATAAATCAAATAATTCCATTTAGTTGTTAAATTAATATTTTACTAGTTGAATAATCACATGTAATATCAATAAAAAATTTCATAATGATGGACTGCATAATGTCAAACATCGCAAACACATAGTCAAGGCCTCATGCGAAGACTACAAAAAAATTTCAAGGCCATGTTCCAAGACACAATTTTGCCTCATGAGACATACCGATTTTTTGAGGGCTATAACGGGCATTGCCTGTCACTTTCTAAGTCAAATTCATTACTCATAGGAAATGTTTGAAACAGAATATAAAAATTTGTATTAAAACTAGCATATTAAATGTTAATACATTAACCATAAACTATAAATTTTATTAAAATAGCACATCCACAGTCAAACATGTCAGAAAACCTTTAAAACAATATGGAAGATTTTATCATAATAAATCAACTATAAACCAATGTAAAATCCGTCAAAGGATGTTGACATAGATGAAATCAAAACTATTTGGGAGAAATAAATACTTCTATTTAAAATTCACATAATTATAAAAGATAACATTTATTTTGAAAATATTCTTAAAATATTATAAGGGAAGCTTCAAATGTGTTATAATAGTGGAAAATATCACCACCCACAGTATAAGTTAAAAACATTCTTTCTTTATTTTGTCGAAACGGTAATAATGTACCTTGTTTGGAAAATGAAAAAAAATATTCCTTTCAAAACATTTTAAAAAAATTCAAACAAGGGTATAAATGACATTAACCCATATTATAAAAAATAGTAAAAATGTTTTGAAATACCATTTTAAAAAACATGGATGTAGATGATAAAGAGGTCCAAGTAGATACTTATGTATAAACATGCACGGAAGATAAAGAGATTGTCAAATTAACCCTTACCTTGTATTATTCCTTAGTCAAGGGTATGGTAACTTCCTATATAATGGTTAAATAATTTTTATTAAATTTTACAAGAACCACATACATAAATATTATATCATATATTATCCTCTAATATTTCATTTTTATTAATATTTCAGTATTATCATTGTTTTGGGTGTTAAATGATTCTTTTTTCCTTTATATATTTTGTTATCTAAGTCATGTTTGTTATGGATAGGATGTATTTTATTCATATCCAGAATGATATTATGTTCTTATACATTATTTTTTAATCATAAAATTATAATTATTCTTAAATGGTTATGATGGTGAAAAAAATTTCATCGCACCGTAGAGAGGGTAAGTCGTACGTACCCATGAGTGAAAATATCATTCTATTCATGGTGAAATAATATGTAATCAGATGGTATATTATATATATACAGAATTATTAACATTTTATATTTATTATTTACATCAATTTTATTCATTATTATACCCATCCAAATAATGATGTGTTCAATAAGAAACTACACCACGACGTAGAGACGGTAAGCAATACGTATGCACATATGGTGACTTGGTCATTCATAGGATGGATAGAATAATGAATGCGGTTGTGAAATATTTATAATAACACTAAAGTATGTATAGAGAAATGGATTTATTATTTTGGTATGGAAACAATAAAGAAAGAGGATGTGGAAGAAGAGAAAAACATTGAAAGATGTGATGAAGTAATTACCTCTTCTTTGGGATCATTTTTTTAATTTGAACAATAGGGCTCCATATATTTCCTTTATGTTCAATGAAAAGTATATAGGTTGAATTTAGGGTTTTTGTGAGGATATTTATGTATGTTATTATTGAGAAAAATGGCTTTTTATGTGTGAATTTGAGATAAGGGGAAGTACCCTTTCATAAAAGAGGTGAGGGGTACTTTAGGAAAAGATTGAAATATTAATTTATTATAAAATCATTTTCGGTTTCAAATAGCACCAAATGGATTTATTTTTATACTAATGTGTGGATGGGTTGAATTAATCTCAACCAATTAGTTTTAGACAATTTTAGGTCACCATATAAACATTATCTTTTATATTTAACTCTTAGTTAAATAGTTTATCATCTTCTATGTCTTCATGTATTTTAATATTTCATGATTAATAAACATATTATAAAATGACAAGATAACCCCAAGTAATTTATTAATGACATATATAACCATATCTAAGTCCTTTGGTCGAACCTTATATTTTTAAGAATATTATATCATTTAATAAAATATTATTGGTTTTAAAAACTCATTTATGTCAATTTTGACACTATTTAGTATTTGATTTTTTTTTTGAAATTTATAAAAACTTGATTATATAAAAATAAATACATTTAATTAACCCTAAAATTTCATATTCACCTATAAATTTCATGGATGGCATCAAAGCTTTCGATTTATATTTATTTTAATATTTATAATATCATTTATTTGATTCTTTCATTAATGAGGAAAATATTTTATCATTATTCTGTCAGAAATAAATATATTTATTTTATGTCCAGAAATTATAAATAAAATTCTATTATATTGGAAATATTTTTATATTTATAATTAATATTTATAGTCTAAAATATCACTTATATAAACCCATATAAAAATTGGTTTACTAAATGATATATGATTATGTTAAATTACATTACTTTAAATTTATTTTTAAAAAGTGTCATTTTCACTTACAAGAGGCTCCATGGGGTCCTAAAATCTACCCAAGTTTTCCAGTGGTCTGATATATATCTTCCAATAGGGTTTGGACATTTTTTAATGAAATTTAATATTATTATAATATTATTGTTTACCCATATTTACAGGATTTACCCTTTAACAATGGTAAATAAAATATTCACTAAAGTTAGTATTCATAATGACTAAAACTAAAAGTTATCTATTTACACAATTTGGACCTTTGGATTCCAAATATGGAATCTGATTTTTTAAATTCAAAATAAAGAAGTGCGTTAATTAATTTAAATTAATTCCCATTGTCAAAACCTAAAAGTAGGTTTTTAAGAAGTAAAAACTATCAAAAGATTGACATGTGTTTATATATAATTTAAATGTGAAATTACATCCAATGGCCTAAATTATATTAAATGATGCAAATTAATCTAATGATACTTTAAAACCACTCAAATGTATAATTTAACACAAAATATTATTTCAATTAATAAAAGTTTTTTTTAATTATAATTTAGTATTTTGCACTATTCATAAAAATATGATTGTAATCATAAAAGTACCAAAAAATCACACTAAGATAGTTTTTATATTCCAAATCCAAAAAACAAAGTCCATTTTGAAAAAATAATATTTATAAAATATCAAAACGTGGGTATTACTATTCATAACTTATTTTTAAATGGCTAGTTTGATTGGTCGTGGTGTGCTAGAACTCAAAGTTACGTACAATGAAAAATATTTTATTATTCAAAAAGAAACATACCATGAGATTTTGGGGTGTTACATTCTTTTCTCCTTGAGATAATTTAATCCCCTAAATTTCTAGAATATTAGTGCATAAAAAATATCAGGTAGTTCTTCATCATGCGTTCCTTAGGTTCCCACGTTGCCTCTTCCATTTTATGGTTTCTCCAAAGAACATTTACCAGACGAGTCTTTTGATTTCTCAACACCTATTCTCTGGTATCAAGAATCCAGATAGGTACTTCACAATAAGGCAGATTGGGTTTTGGTTCTATATCTTTATTGGTGAGTGCAAGTGTTGGGCCAGGCATGTATTTTCTCAACAGTGATACGTGGAACACATCATGAACTTTGGAGAGACTTGGTGGCATTGCCCAATGGTAAGATATAACACCAATTCATTCTAGAATTTTGAAAGTTCCAATGTACCTAAGAATTAATTTACCCATATTAATTAATTTTATAACACCCTTACATGGACATAACTTCAATAAAACATGATCTTCATCTTAAATTCCAAATTCTTCCTTTAGTTATTGACATAGCTCTTTTACCTAATTTGAGCTGATTTGATGTGGGTTTGAATAATCTTTACCTTTTCCATTGTTTCCTCAACAAGTTCTGGGCCTATGAGTTTTATTTCACCAACATCATCTTAACAAGATGTTGTGATAAATCTCTTTCCATATAATGGTTCATATGGTGCCATCTGAATACTTGAATGGAAGTTATTTTCATAGAAAAATTCCAGCAGAGGTAAATAATGATCTCGCATAAATTAAAATTCATGTGAGAATGATCTCAACATGTCTTCTAAGGTTTTAATAGTCCATTCGGATTTTCCATCGGTTTGAGGGTGGTAGGAAGTTCTCAAACAAAGTTCAGTATCCACGGATTTATTAAGAAGTTTGCAGAATATTGAGGTAAAACGGGGATCATGATTAGAGACAATCGATCGGGGTACACCATAAAGTATTAAAAAATCATTAATATATAGTCTTGTTAATCATTCAAGTGTAAAATCATCTCTTATAGAAAGAAAATGTTCTAACTTGGTAAAATGATCAACAATGACCCATATTGAATTATTCCTTCTTGGAGTATGTAGAAGCCCTATAATAAATCCCATTGTAATATTATCCCATTTCCACTGAGGTTTGGAAAGAGGTTTCATGACTCTTCCTGGATGTTTTCTTCAAGCCTTCACTTGTCTAAAAACCATAAATCTTGACACATAATCATCAATATCTCTATTAATGTTGTCCCAATGAAAATATTCCTTCAAAAATCTATACATATTAGTGCTACCAGGGTGTATAGGGAAATTAGAGTTATGAAAAGCATCCAACAATTCTCTTTTAGATCAAATATGTTCGAACCAAAAAGTCACTTCCCAAATTTCAAAATTCCATATTCATATATGAAATAAAAAAATCTTCCATCTTTCAGAGCTTTAATTTTATTTTGAAACTCCTCATCATCAGTCTGAGAACATATTATCCTTTCAAGTAAAGATGGTTTTACAACAATTTTATAAATTTTCTATGTTTCACCGTCTATGATTATTTCCATATCCATTTTAACTATATCTATAAATATTTTCTCCCTTTTAAATCTCATGTTCTTCATAACACCATGATCCCTTTTACTCAAAGCATCTGCCACTTATTTTCCTTTCATGGGTGGTAGTCTATAGGGAAATCATAATCCTTGAGTAGTTCAAGATATCACCTTTGTCTCATATAGAGTTCATTATTTGAGAAAATATACTTCAAACTCTTGTGATCGGTATATATCTCTCATTTTCACCATAATAATAGCGTGTCTATATCTTTAGATAAAATATTACCGCCGATAACTCAAGATCATGAGTAGGATAGTTTTGTTCATGAATTTTTAGATTTTGTGATGCATAGGCAATAACTCTATCATTCTGCATAAAGACACAACCTTATCCTTTTTTCGAAGTATCTCTATAAATAACAAACCCATAATTCCCTAATGGTAGAGTCAAGATAGAAGCATTGACTAATATTTTTTTAAATTCTTCAAAAAAAATATTCACACACTTTTCTACAAACAAATTTAACTCATTTACATGTGATCTTGGTTAATGGGGCAGCCAATTAAAAATATTTTGAATGAATCACCGATAATAACTTGCTAAACCAATAATGCTGCGTACTTTATTTATACTCATCAGTGCTATCCATTCATGGATTTATATTTCCTTTGATGGATCAATAGAGATTCCATCCTTAGAGACAATATGTTCAAGAAAACAAATCTCGTGAATGTATAATTCACACTTTCTGAACATCCAATATAATTCATTTCTTCTATGAGTCTTTTGAATAGTGCGGAAGTGATTTCCATGATCTTTGTAGATTTTGGAGTATACCAAGATATCATCAATAAAAACCAGTACAAATTCATCAAGACATTCCTTGAAAACTCTGTTCATTAGATCCATGAAAACATAGGGTGAATTAGTCAGTCCAAAAGGAATTATTGTAAACTCCTAATGCCCATACCTGTTTCAAAATGCTGCCTTTTGAATTTATTCTTTCTTCATGCAAAACTGATGATATCCAGATCAAATATCAATCATTTAAAAATATTTATCTCATTGATATTATTAAATAAATCATTAATGTGAGGTACAAGATACTTGTTCTTTATTTTTATAGCATTGATCTCCCTATAATCAATGCACAACATTATAGATCCGTATTTATTCTTAAAAAAAAGAATAGGGTATCCCCATGGGGAAACACTAGGGATAATAAATCTTTTATTAATCAATTATTTTATTTGTTTTTTTAGCTCCCCTAATTCCATGGTGGCCATTCTATAAGGGTTCATCTATATGTTCCTTTAACTATGAATCAATTGAATAGAAAACTCAATTTCTTGTTCTAGAGGATGTTTCGGTAAATCATCTTGAAAAAAACCAATATATTATTGTACTATAAGTACATCCATTATTTGAACAATATTTTCCTCACCCATATTTATTTCACTCCCTTTCTCTGCAATAATCAAATTTATTAGAGCTATTGGGGGTGGATCTAAATGAGAACTAGATGGTGACGTTTCTACTCTAAATATAAGGTATTCCTTATCATCATCAAAAATTGTAACCTCCTTATTCATAAAATAAATTTTAACATCATGGTCTGAAATCCAATCCATACCAAGGATTATATCAAATTCAATCATGGGTATAACAATAATATCAGTAGATAAAAATAATTTATATTCTATAATGGTAACTCATTAACAAAAATGGGTTGCAATGATACACCCCTTAAGAGTTTTGACTGATAACTCCCTTATTAAGTCAAATGGGATGTATGTATTTTTCATTAAAAATTGGGAATATGTGGAATAATGCTATGATCCAGAATCAAATAAAGCATTGCCTGCTTTTTAAGAAATGATTAAATTACCTACCACCACGTCATTAAAAGAGTCAAACTCAGCAGTTGTGATCACATAATCTTGGCCTTGATCCCTCAGCCTTTTCTGAGGTATGTTTCCTTGATTCTTAGGACATTCATTTGAATAATTCCCAATTTCTCTTCAATTTTGGAATTCAACATTGACAACCTATTTCATTCCCTTGAAAACATGAGCTTGGTGGCCTTTTTCTCCACACTTTTATCAAACTCACATCCCCTTTAGGAAATTACTTGGGTGTTTATTCCCATATTTACTGTAGGGTGGAAATTTAACTTTTCCCTCTTTTACTTTATTTCCTTTTACAGAGTTTTCAGAATATCTATTCATCTTTTTCTTCCATTTAATATCATAAGACTTACAAAATTATTTTTTGGTCTTGATAGCATATAAGACTATATGTTAGTATGATGAGAAGGATTGTGAGACTAATGCTCTTTAGAGAAATGGTTTTAACCTATCAAAGAATCGACCAATATTAATTCTTGGGTTACGTATATAATCTAAACTAATACTTGATAACCTAGTAGTGTTATCCTCACACTTTGTGACATTCTCATCCTCCATTTTTCTCGGACATAGAAATTTCATTATATATCCGCTCAATGTTCACGATGAAAGTATTTTTCTAAGAAAAGCTCTTTAAACTCCCTCCATACCATATTTTATACTTACTCATCTTCCTTTTTATTTTGAATTAATGGACATTATTGTTCTGTATCTCCTGTGAGGTGATAAATTACTATGAAAACTTTTTCCATTTCATTAATCCTAAAAGCATGAAATATTTTTTCTGGGGAACTTATCCACTACTCATCTACAAATGGATATATAGTCCCGTTAAATGTTGATGGTTTTTTCTTCATAAAGCGGTCTAACATTGATCCTCCACGGGTATGGTTATTATTCATAACCTGAGGGAGTTGTCCTAGTATGTTTATAATCTGTTCAGCACCAGTTGCATCACCAGCTCCACTATAATTATCTTGTGTAGGAGGAAAATAGCTACATGAATTGCATGTTTTGATCTGCTTTCCATTCCTTCCCCTAGTCTTCATTTATAAAAAATGGCATTTACTATATAGTTTATGAATCACAAAGCATAATTCCAAACATGTAAATACTTAACATAAACTTAATAGTTTATAAATATAATCCATAATCATAAAAAAAATTGTTTGGGCAAGTATTTACCCATAGATACTTCATAATTTTATGTAATGAAAATGTGAATTATCTTAATTATATCCCTCCGAAGTGTCAAACTAGGTAAACAGTATGGCCCATTATCTTGAACCCAGATACCCTGGTGAAGCCCAAAACTCATTGTCAGAGTTTTTACTCCTAGTTGAATCTGTGTGCCAGAACCACATCCACTTATAGTAATGAGATAGGGATGTATTACTTGAAAAACCAATATAATATTTACATTACCAAAATTTTTGGTAATGTAATCCACAAATTCAATCTTAGGGTAATGTTCTCTAATCAGAGTTTTTCTAAATCTTATTCCCAAGGTTTGTACAAAACTTTCTATGATACCAACTATAATGCCTCGACCCCAGTTACCCAGATTCGGTCCATTTTTACATAACATTTTCATGATCACAAGAGATCATGTCTCAAAATACTGATCAGTTTAGTATCCTTGAAATTACAAGATATATACATAAGATTTACATTAAAATATAGAATGAAAAAAGAAAAAAATATGTCCCTTTTGAACACACTCTTATACCTTAGCCTATTCCAGTAGGTCAATCATAATATACATCATCCTATCCTGATAAACATAAAACATAATAAAGGGGAGAGTTTAGATTCTCAATAAGAATAACAGTAGAGCATAAACTATCATAAATAAGTATAAACATTTAAAGAAATGTATATGACAAAAATACAAGCCTTTTAAACTTAAACATAAGCATAATATGGATGATATAAATAAAATAATTCCATTTACTTATTCAAAATGATATTCTACGAGTCAAATAATCTCATGTAATATCAACAGCTAATTTCCTAATGATGGAATGCATAATGTCAGACATCATAACCACATAGTAAAGGCTTCATACCAAGACTAAAAAAAATTTGTCAAGGCCTTGTGCCAAGACAGTATTTTGTCTCCTGAGACCTACCAATTCACAGAGGGGCTATAGCAGTCCCCTCCCATCACTTAATATGCCCAATTCATTCCTCATACGAAATGTTTGAAACATAATATAAATATTCGTATTAAAACCAGAATATGAAACTTCAATACATTAACCATAAAACATGATGGGTATAAAAATAGAACATCCATAGTCAAACTTATCACATAACCTTCTATACAATATGGATTATTTTATCATAATAAAGAAACATTAAACAAACGTAAAATCCAACAAAAGATATTGACATAGATTAAATCAAAAATATTTGAGACAAATATTTCATTCTATTTAAAAGTCACATAATTATAAAAGAAAATGTTTATTTTGAAAATATTCTTATAATATTGTAAGGGATGCTTTGATTGTTTTATAAAGGAGGAAAATATCATCACCCACCATATAAGTTAAAAAACATTCTTTCCTTAATTTGTTGAAAAGGTAATAAAGTACCTTGTTAGGAAAACGATGGAAAGATGACTTTCAAAAAAACATATAAAAATTCAAATAAGGGTATAAAATACTTTATCCCATTGTCTAGGAAATAGTAAAAAAAATTGAAATAAATTTTTAAGAAACACAGATGTAGATGATAAAGATATTCTAGAGTATACTTATGTATAAACAACCTCATAGAATAAAAATATTGTAAAATTAACGCTTACCTTGTACTCTTACTTAGTTGATGGTATGTTAACATCTTATATAATGGTTAAATAATTATAATTAAATTATATAATAACCACATACATAAATATTATATCATATATTATCCTCTAATATTTCTTTGTTAAAAATATTTCAGTAGTATCATTGTTTCGCATGTTAGCTGATTTGTTTTCCTTTATATATTTTGTTATGTAAGGAATGTTTGTTATGTATAAAATGTATTTGATTCATATCTAGAATTATATTTATTTCTTAAAAACTATTTTTAATCATAAAATGGATATTATTCTTGAATGGTTATGATGGGAAATGAAATCTCATCGCACCGTGCAGTAGGGTAGACCGTATGTACGCAAGAGTGACAATATCATTCTATTGATGGTGAAATCGTATGTAATTGGATGGTATATTATATATATAAAGAATCATTAATATTTTATATTTATTATTTAAATCTATTATACTCATTATTTTACCCATCGAAATAATGAAGTGTTGAATAACGAAGTACACCACAATGTGGAGACGGTAAGCCATACGTACGCACGTATGGTGACACTATCATTAATAGGATGGAAAAATAATGAATGTGGTTATACCATATTCATAATAAAATCCTGGTTTTTAGAAGTTACTGGAGTTATTATTTTGTTATGTAAACAACAAATAAAGATGAAGTGGAAGAAAAAAATAACATTGCAAGAGGTGATGAAGTAATTACCTCTCCTTTGGGTTCTTCCTTTTATATGAACAAAAGTGATACTCAAGTTGGATTTATGATCAATGTAAGACCACTATGTTGAATTGAGGGTACTTTTTCGGAGATTATAGTAGGGTTTTGATGATCCAAAATAATTTTTATGTGTCAATTTTAGTGAAGGGGAAGTAACCTTTTATAAGATATGTGAGGGGTACTTTAAGAAAAGATTGGAATATTAATTTTTTATAAAATTGTTTTCAGGTTCTTATAGCTCTGAATATATTTTTTTAAAGTATAAAGTGGGTATGGGTCAAAAATATCTCAACCAATAGGTTTTATACATATTTAGGTTACCATATTTACCTTATCTTTTTTATTTAACTCTTGGATAAATAGTTTAACATTTTCTATGTCTTCTTGTAGTTTTATATTACATAGTTTATAAAATTACTGTAAAATTACAAGAGAACCATAAGTGGTTCATTAATGGATTTTATAACCTTATATAAGTCCTTTAGATTAATATTAGTCTTTTAAGAATATTATATCATTTAATATAATAGTATGGTTTTGAAAAACTCAATTATATCAATTTTGACACTATTTAGTATTTAGTTTTTGTGAAAGTCATAACAACTTGATTACATATAAAATAAATAGAATCAATAATAACATTTTATATTTACATATAAAATTATTTTATGGAATCAAAACTTACTAATTATATTTATTTTAACATTTATAATAGCATTTATTTGTTTCATTCATTAATAAGAAAAATACTACATCATTATTGTGTCATAAATAAATATATTTATTTTATGTATAAAAATTATAAATAAAATCCCATGATGTATTAAATCATTTTTTATATCTAATGAACATTTATAGTCCAAAATATTATCTATATAAACACATATATAGATTTTTTTACTAAAAGATATATGTTGATGTTTTATTTTGCTTAATTTTAAATTAATTTTTATAAAGTGTCATTTTCTCTTAAAAGTGGCTCAATGGGGTCCCCAAATCGAACCAAGGATGCCCATGGTCATAAATATTTCATAAAATAGTGTTTGGATAGGTTTTAAGGTAATTTAATAATCTTATTATATTATTTTGTACCGTTATTTACAGGACTTACCCTTTAAATATGGGAAATAAAATATTTACTGAAGTTACTATTCATAATGTCTAAAAATAAAAGTTACTTACTTACAAATTTTGGGCCTTATGATTCCAAATATGGAAAAATGTTTCAAATTCGAAACATAGAATTTTTAGTAATTATTTTAAAATTAAACTCCAGTGTCAAAACCAAAAAGAGGGGTTTTAAGAAGTAAAAACTATCAAAAGATTGACATGTGTTTATGTAAAATTTAAATGTGAAATTACTTCCAATATCCTACATTATATTAAATGATAAGAACCTAATATAATGATACTTTAAATCCACTCAAATGTATAGTTTAACAATACAAATAGTTTCGATTAAAAAAAGTTGTTTTTAATTAAAATTTAGTATTTTAACAATTCATCAATATCTGAAACATATCATAAAAGTACCAAAAATTCACCCTAAGATAATTTTTATATTCCAAATCCAAAAAAAATCCATTTTGAAAAAATAAAATTTCAATAATTGGTCATTACTATTCATAATTGATTTTTAAATGTCTAGTTTGATTGGTTATGGGGTGCTATAACTCGAAGTTTTGTACAACACAAGCTATTTTATTATTAGAAGAGAAATGTACCATGGAAGCTTGGGGTGTTACACACACCTTAATGGATGGATGGGTAATTAAAACCTATCCTCTCTAAATTAAACCATCCCAAATTTTTCCTTATGAGGGTAAAGATGTATATTCAGTAAAGAGTTTATGCCAATGAGCTTATATATTAGATTCTCTTTCCTAGGTCTCAATCTATACTTGGTCTTTCTTCCATAATACCCATATTAAAGGATCTGACATTCCATGAAAGGGATTCATTCTCATATCAACAATACACGTAGTGTAGTCCTTGAAGGAAGAATTTGCATCTAACTTGACCAGATCTATTGGAAAAAAATTTCAAGGTCCAGATAATACCGATGAAGTTGATATAAGTGAGTTAAATCATGCATTGACCAGTATCTCTAAAAAAGTTACAACTGGAAGGCCACATGTCCCATACATTTCAAAACATTAAAGGGACTACTAAACCTCGGTGTGAGATTAATCTTCTTCCAATTACATCATTATCCTAATATAGGTGAGACTCCCAATAAAAACCAGTCTCGAAACACAAACTCAAGAGGTCTTCAGTGTCGGTTGGCACACCACTTCTATCTATACAGATATTTCATCATGTGCTTTCAAATTAGTTGAACTTACAATGTTTTCTTCTCCATGATATGTCATCCAAGAATAGATGTCTCTTATTCTACTAGGCATCATAGAGGTAAAATAAAATTCATACCATATAAGGCGTTATAATAACCCATCTTGATGGTAGACTAAAATATTTTATTATATTCCCACTCAATTGGTTGAATGTGGATCTCCCATTAACCCCCAAATTAAAGGACCCATGAACGAATTATGTCCTCTAAAACCCAAATCATATGCTTAGTATATCCATCAGTCTGTGGGTGATAGGACATTATCAGAAGCACTTGGGAACTCAATGTCATCTACAAACCTTGCGACAATCGTGACATAAATTGATCATCTCGATCGGAAATAATTGAATGAGGAGGTCCATTAAGACGTACAACCTCACAAACGTAGAGTATTCATAATTTTTATGTTGCTAAATTCACTCACACAGGTTATAATTGTGAGACCCTGGTCATACTATCAATTACATCCCATACTATATCATTTCCATGAGGTGATTAGGGTAAACTGGTTATGAATTCCATCAAAACATCATCACATTAAAAATTAGGAAAGGAAAATAGCTGTAAAATCTGTATGAGACATCAACATTCTTCCTTCACCTACTAAAAGGTTGAACATCGAGTGATGTATGCATAAATCTCTCATTTTATACCAGGACACCAATACTGGGATTTAGATCTTGATTCATTTTGGTGACACTTGGATGAATGTCCCATGCTAAGGTGTGCAATTCTTGCATCCACTCCTCTCCTTAGCATACTAGGTCTCATAGATGTTGATGGAATAGTAAGGTATCATCCCCATCCATGGTGAACCCTGAATATGTATAACCATATGAGATTCTCTTCATTAGTAAAAGGCCTTCATGATCAAATAGTTGCCTCATTTTTATTCATTCCAGAAGAGTTAACATCACACCTAAGGTTTTGAGGATTGTATGACTTGATCCTTCTGAACCATAATGTGTATCTCCCAGAATAAGTCCACGAGATACCATTATAAATTTGTGACTTGAAATTATGGTACTATATTCTTCCATCTCAAAAAATCATCCACTACATTGAATTTACCAAACATGTAGGTAAGCTCGAAATGAAATGATTGTAGGCACTCAACTGACGTATGTTGTGTAAGATTCCGATCCTTCGATGTGAAGATATACATGAAGATTTTGTGATCATTTTATACAAAAAAAATATTCCATGTATATATTTTCTCTAATAACATGGATAATGAACTATAAAGTCTAACTCAATTTTTTGTTTAAAGTAATTCTACACGTGAGGCCTCAACTGAAGAGACTTGTATGTGACAACACTCTCGTCCCACATCAAAATTGCTCAATGATTGATACTTGGTGTGTTATAGTATATAGTATAGCTTCTTTCTGACTTTAGAAGAATCAATATCAGTATTGAAGTCAAATAAACCATCAAATCCTGAATGGCTTCTTCACAAGCTTCTAACCACATAAATTTCACACCCTTCCTTGTCTAGCCCATAGGCGTTTCTACAAGGCATGATAGATCCTAGATGAATCATATATAATATTTTCATATATTTATGAATCTATTAATTCAAAATAAATTCTCGAGATTCTACCCAGAAACTAATTCTCTTACTTCTCAGGGTCTATCAAAACTCCTGAATCTGAGATAATGTGACCCAAGAAGTTGAGTTTTTCAATCCAATTTATCGAGTATTTTTATTGACTATGCTCTCTTACTGTATTCATACCAATAACAATATGATTTCCATATTTGTGTATGGATCGTGAATACACTAAGATAAAATCTATAAATACTACCCCAAATTAATCCAGATAAGGGTGTAATACCTGATTCATAAGAGCCCCGAAAATAACAGGTTGGTTCGTGAGTCTGAACAACATAACCAGGTACTCATATAGATCATACCTACTCATAAATTCTTTTTGAGGTATTTATGAAGTCTTGTCATGCTCTTAATGATAAAATTACCTAAAATATATCTTTAAAAACACTTTTGTTCCACATATCTAATCAAAGAGTTCATCTATTCTAGGTAGTGGATACCAATTATTTATTTTTAGTTGGTTCAATTGATTTTAATCCACACACATCCTCAGAGTACCATCTCCCTTCTTGACAAAATGTATAGTTGAGCCCCAAGGAGATGTTCTGGGGAATAAATAACCTTTAGCATCTAGGTCCCCTAACTATTTTTGGAGCTCCAAAAGCACCATGGGTGCCATCCAATAAGAAGTAATGGTTACTAGAACTACTCATGGAACATGATCAATAGTATATTATTCCTCTCGCACAAAAGGTAGACTAGATAATTCATCCAGAAATTCATACATAAAATTATCTTCTATAGGAAGTAAAATAGAAAGCATAACCCTTGATCATGAATGTAATGACTAGTGATTTGAGATGTCTAGTTTCCCACCCTCTACTACTCGGATCCTTCCCTAGTTTCACTAACATCCCATTTTACCATATGGATATTCCTATTGCCCTCTTTTTTTAACCATAAAATTCAATTGTAGAAATCAATGTGGGATTTTTAGATGAATAATAATTCGATCCTGATGATTTCGTCAAATCCCTTCATGTTTAGGACCAAAATATTCCACAGAAAATGGTATTCACCAATCTCAAGAGGAAAATCCTTTTAAATGTTAACTCCATATGATCAGATACTTAATGAGGTATCAATAATCATAACACCATTGGTGTATTCAATATCAAATCACAGACTCTTCCTAATTTCCATATATATAAATGAGTGAGACGCACCTATGTCAAATAAAGTAGAAACTGATGTGGAGGATACTTGTCATGACCCGTCTCCCAGGGCTCGTGCCATTACTACTGCAAGCCTGCCTCCTATTTGCCACAGGCTTGAAACTAGCACCAAATGATGTATTCCCTATAACTGGGAAGGCATTGCCTTTATAACATGTAAGCACACACAACCAAGCACAAAAAAAGATACGAACACAAGTCAACTGTATTGAAAAATGAGTCTTGAAAGTAAAAAGGGGCCGAAATAGAAGCCCAATAGTAATAGTACATGTACAACTGAAATATAATTCAACTGAAAAAAAATAAAGGCATCTACTAGGTCAACCTCTAAGGTTCATACCTAAAGGATATGTATAGATCGCCTCCTCAGCACTCCATGTCCGCCTGTCTCCACTGTGTACCGACCTGCCATATGGTCCACCTCAATGCCCCGTCTAGTCATGGTACCCTCAGCCTTGATTAGCATTGTCCGTCATCTGCACCAAACACAATAAAGTGTGGGAATAGACCATGTAGGGGGGAGTGTAACCATACTTCGTAGGGACCCCGAGACCCTCACAGTCCAACAAAATCCACAATGGATAAACCACAAATCCTGAAGTCAACTGTCAACCATACTTAGGTATATTCCCATACATATACATCTGTTAACAAGTATACCCATCTCAATCAAGAGGAAACCCAGAGTTCAACCCAAAATCCCAAAACTCAACTATTCCACAAACGAAGGAATAACTCAAAGGTAAGTACCTAACAGGTAGGCCACACAAATTTTTACCTTTCACTCTCCACCCACTGTGCTTGAGGTGAGGGTCTCATTAAGCGAACACTGGTGATGTGAGTTCAACGGTGCCCTCGGATTTTAATTCTGAGCACTAGTTCAAAAGTTACAAAAACCCACTAGTACATTTACTAATTGTACCTGAAAAAATGTTCATAATTTCATTCTGGGCTCACCGGGCCTTATAATCACACTCCGTCAATTTTTTTGGACTCGTAAAATTCCCATTTAATAAAAATAATTATATGTAAATTCCATTTCATTACATTCTCCCAACCATAGGGCTTTGCATCCCCGTAAGCCATAACTAAAACTAAAGGTACAAGTGGGGGTACTGAGCACGCATCTAATCCCCCCTCTCCCATGTTCTCTCCTGGAGGTTTTTGTGCTACCAGGGAACGCGTACCAGAAGTATCGACCTTCCATGAAGGACCCTCTCCTGTCGATCCTCAATATCAACTGGAACCTCTATAAAAGTCACCCATCGTCGACGTCTATCTCTCTGTGGTTGATGACATGGGAAGGGTCGCACAAGTATCTCCTCTCCTGGGATACGTGGAAGACTTCGTGCACTTAACGAAACAAAGTCAGAAAAGCAAAGCGTTAAGCAACCTCGCCAACTCTACTGAGGACTTGGAAGAATCTGATGAACCATGGAGATAACATTCCACCTCGGCCAAATATCTGTAAAAATAGTTCAGATGAGACCCATAGAAAGACGTGGTCTCCATCCTCAAAATCTAAGGGTCTCTATCTCCTATCAGCATATGAATTCTGCCTACTCTGTTCAGTCTTCATCCACTCCTAGATGATCTTCACCTTCTCTTTGGTAGCCCATACCATCTTTGGTCCCACTAGTGCTGACTCCCCTGGGTCAGTTAATCACAAAGTTGATCTAAAAGGTCACCCATAAAACACAACAAAAGGTTCCCTCCCAATGTTGGAGTGATAGCTATTATTGTATGAAAACTCTACCCATGGAAAGTGTTCCTCTCAGCTGCGACCGAAATCGAGGATGCAAGCACATAGCATCTCCTTGAGGATCTGAATGGTCCGCTCAGTCTGACCATCCATCCAAGGATGGAAGGTGTTTCTCAAACAATTTTGCATCCTAAAAGCCTCATGAAACCCATTCCATAGCTAGTAATTGAACTGTGCATCACTATCAGAGACAATCGTCAAAGATACTTCTTGTACCAGCACAATATTCTGCACATAAAGGCATCTCAAACTCTCTACTGAACCCTACTCTCTGATCGGTAGGAAGTGGGATGACTTGGTGAGTTGGTGAAAGATCACCCAGATAGATTCATTACCCTTGGATATACATGGAAATCCAATCATGAATTCCATGTATATCCCATCCCACTCCCACTCTGGGACCTCTAAATGCTGAACCAATCATGCTGGTACCTGATGATATACCTTCAATTGCTGACATGTGAGGCATCAAGAGAAAAACTCTGCTACTTCTTTCATCATCCACAACCACCATTGCCATCATCAGAGGTCCCGGTACATCTTTTCTACTCCTGGATATACCGCTATAGGGGATGTGTGGAGCTCCCTCAACAATTCCTCCTGATGTGACACTAGTACCATGGTATGTCCTCTGAAGAGGATGAAGTGCTCCCCACATTTAGAAAATCCATTAGGTTCCTACCCTATGGATATATGAGCATGTCGAGCCTCACAGTCATCATACCCACATTACACCTCCTTGACTCGCTGAAGAAGAGGGGGAGTGACTGTGAGGGATAGAAGAAAAGCTGCTCCACCACGTTCCATGAAGGATATTTGCAAAACGGCCTCCTGCTCTATCGCCTAACTTAGCAGCTATATACCAGATCATTTGCTGAGTGAATCTGCTAAAACATTACCATTCCAAGGATTATAGACTATCTCAATGTCATATTCCTAGAGGAACTCAAGCCAAATTCATTGTCTCGGGTTCAGGTCCTTCTAAGAGAAGATATACCTATGAATCTTGTGATCAGAGTAGACTGTATAACGTTCACCCATCAGATAGTGTCACTAAATCTTCAAGAGAAGATCACTACTGTTATCTCCAAGTCATGGGTAGCGTAGTTCTTCTCATGTTGTCTCAACTGTCTAGAACCATTTGCGAGCACTGATCGCTCTTACATCAAGATACATCTGAGCCCAGTCCCTGATGCGTCACAGTAGACTATGTACCCTAATCCATCCTCTAGAGGCCTCAAGATGGGGGCACTAGTCAGCCTCTACCACAGGTCCGGAAAAATCCATTGGAATATCTCTGACCACACGAAGGGCTACCCCATCTTCATCGATGCCGATAGTAGTGCTGCAACTCTAGAGAAATCAGGCAAAAATCATCAGTAGTAACCTGCCAACCCATGGAAACTCTGTACCTCCATCACACTCATGTGTGGCTACCAAGAAAGTACCCCCTAAATCTTCGCTAGATCTACTGTAACTCTATCCTCCAATATAAAAAGTCCCAGAAATTGAACCCCTCGGATCTAGAACTGGAACATCGAGAGCTTACCATAAAGCTGGTGCTCTCGGATTGTGTCCAATACTACTTGCAAATGATAGGCATAATCCTAAATAGTAGTTGAGTAGATCGAAATAACGTTGATGAAGACTACTACAATGTGATCAAGGTATGGATTATTGATCATGTTCATTAGTCCCATGAACACTGCTCGAGCATTGGTCACACTGAATGGCATAACCAAGAACTCGTAATGGTTGTACCGACATCTAAAAGTCATCTTCTACACATCATAATCTCGTACTCTGAGATGGTGATATCCTAATCTGAGGTATATCTTCAAGAACCAACGTGCTCCCTTCAGCTGATCAAAGAGGTTGTCAATCCTTGGGAGTGGGTACTTAGTTTTCACGCTCACCTGATTTAGGCTCTTGAAGTCAAAATACAGACTCAATCTCCCTCCCGCCGTCTTGGTGAACAAAATCATGGCTGCCTTAGTAGAAAGACTGGGATGAATGAACCATTTCCCCTGTAGGTCCTCCAGCTGTACCTGCAGATCACGATGCTCTGCGGGAGTTATCTGATATGCTAGTGTCGATATCGGTGTCGTCCCGGGGTAAAAATCAATGTGAAAGTCCACCTATTTGTGAGGAGGTAAACCCAGGACATCATCATGGAAGACTCCTGTATACTGATCCACCACTACAGGATAACTAAAAATCTCCACATCAATAGCTCTGAGGGTACGACTGGCCAACTGGTGAGTGATCGGCTGCATCTTCCTCCAGGTATGTCCATCTTGTGCAACAAAGGTTCCCTTCTCACCGGTGAAGGTAAACTGGTCCCATCCATGTGGACACAAGTCACTTTTTTCTTAATACAGTCAATCTCAGTAAGGTATTTAGATAACCAATCCATACCCATGATGACATCATAAGGCCTCGATGCCTCTACTAAGAGATCCCCGTCGAAACTCTCACCTCTTAGAGTAATCTCGCACTGCCGGAACTAGTTCATAATCATCAAATCCACTCTCATAAGAGTATCTAACTATAAGGATTGAGCAAACGAGTCCATTAGAATCTGTGAGCTCTGAACGAGGGTAGTGTAAATAAAAGAATCACTTGCACCTGTGTCAAAATATACTGCAACTAAGGTGGAGTAGACATAGATCGTAACTTGTATCATATCCGGAGCACTATGATCATAGGCCTTAGCTTCCAAGAGTTGAGCTTGACCCTATCCTCCTTCTACATATGGTCAGGGTGGACCACCTGGTGGTGGTGGGGGTAACATCTCGAACTGTATCCTACTTCTAGCTACACGACCACCTCCTCTGCCACATCTGCCTGCTCCCTACGGACCCCCTCGGTTGAACCTCTATCTCTTCCTGGGCTATCCTTCGACACCAATTGATCACCTATATGACAGATTGAATAGTCATGAGCCATGTGACCCTGCTCGCCGCAAGCATAACACTGCCCAATCCTTGCATTAATGGATTTTCCTCGGGTTCCCTGCATAATCGACCCTGAACCCTATGGTCATCCACCTGTAGGCCTGGTCCTCTTGGACCTCTGTGTCATCTGTCTCCTTCCATTTAAGGAAACTCTACTATGTGACAATTGGTTGTGGGTCCCACTGCTAGTGACTGCTCAACAAGAAAACTATCCACTAAGTGTGCTAGCTCTAACACCCCTGCCTGCTTCGGGATGCTAAGAGAAATCATCGATGCCCTGATCTCTCCCCTAAGTCCCTGCTCGAAGGTCTGGGCCCTGAAGAATTGGTTACGCACCATATCTGTGATGTAACTAGAGAGGTCAGTGAACCTCACTGAGTATTGAGCCATATTCAGGTTTCCCTACTACAGATGAAGGAGCTCCTGAATGTGCACAATGTGAAGATTTCCTGGGACAAACTCTTCCTGAAACAGGCTCTCGATGTCTGCCTAGAGAAACATCACCTCATCATGAATCTAGAGCATCATGCTCCACCATCTTCCTAATTCTTCCTGTATAAGGCTGGTGTAAAGGATCACCATGAGATCGTCTGGTGTCCCTACCAGTCAGATAAATCTCACCATGGCCTCCAACCAATCCTCAGCCGCCTGTGGGTCCATCTCTCCCCAAACCCTAGGTGGCCACTAGCGCTGGAACTCATGCAACACATTCAAGTGGCGTACACCCTGTGTTGTTGGGTATGGTGGAATCGGTGGTCCAACGGGTAATGGTACTGCTGGTGCCTCTACTGGAAGAGGGCCCTGCACCGAGGCCTCATCACTCGGTGGGCTATCAATGTGTATTATATCCGGAACCCTAACATGTTGTCTATGTTGAGGCATCCTAAAATGAAATAGGTGTTCCACTTTCAAAAAGTTATAGCTCCTGAGATGAATCAAAGAGATAACAATGAAAAATCTTCAAAACACACACAAAATAAGTGTCTTCTTTCACTAAGTCTGAAATTAGAAGTCAGGGTCCTGGTGTATGGATATGTCAGCCGCCACACCTACACAGGATTCCATAAATTGATCACCACACTCACAAAACTTAAAACTATAGACATTAAAAAGAAATATCATAGTCCTTTGTTCTATGGTAGAACTGACTCCTTTGATACCAATTTTTCGTGATTCGTACCCTCGGGCACGTGTCGTGACTACCCCAATCCCACCTTCCATAGGCCAGGGGCTAGCAACTAGCACAAAAAGGCATATTACTTATAACTAGGAAGGCATTGACTTTATAACCTGTAAACACACACAACCAAGCACACAAAAAGATACAAAAACAAGTCAACTGTATAGAAAAAAGAGTGATGAAAGTAAAAAGGGACAGGAATACAAGCACAACAGTAATAGTTCAGGTACAGCTGAAATAAAATACAAATGAGGAAAAATAAGGGCAGTTACTGGGTCATCCTCCATGGTTCCTACCTTAAGGGTAGGTACAAATCGCCTCCTCAGCAATCCATGTCCACTCGTCTCCTCTGTGTATTGACATGTCGTATGGTCCACCTCATGGCCCTATCTAGTCCTGGTACCCTCAGCCTCAATCAGAATTGTCTGTCGTCTACACCAAACACAACAAGGTGCGGGCATAGCCCGTTCAAGGGTGAGTATAACGATACTCAGTAGGGACCCCGAGACCCTCAAGGTCTCACAAAATCCATAATGGATAAACCCCTAATCAAGAAGTCAACTGCCAACCCTACGTAGGTATATGCTCATACATATACCTAAGTTATCATGTATAATTATCTCAATCAAGAGGAAACCCAGGGTGCAACCCAAAAGCCCAAAACTCAATTGTTCCCTAAAGGAAGGAATACCTCGAAGGTAAGTACCACACAGGTACGCAACACAAAAGAATACCCCAAATTTATTATCACAATGGAAAGTACCACATAGATAAAACTCATCTCACACTAGGTATAACTTAAGTACAATAGTAGAGATGATTAGATGTAACATCTGAATCATCTTACATTGTTAAGAGGCTCTTCTGCTAACCCACAGATGATGGATTAGTACTGAAACACACAAGACCGCTCATTGCTGACCCAAACAGGATCGCTCGGTGCGAACCAACAAAGGATTGCTAGGTGTTGACCCACATAGGATCGCTTTGTGCTAACCCACAGTGGATCGCTATTCATTCTTCATGTCACAGCCAGCTACTAGGTTCCTGCACTACAATCACTTGTCTCCGGGAAGGTCCTCTCTACAAGACACTATTCGATACTCCAACTGCCACAATGTCTTGGGATGAAGTATCTCAAAGGACTGCCATGTCATTGGGGTATCAACGCAATAGACGGTGCGTCAATCGGATGCTCGGTCTGTAAGTTATTATACTTTTAGTCTTAAGGGCTTGGATGGATTTGTGCTCGACCCTACCCGACCGTATCCCATATTTATCCACATATCAAATGGGGTATAACAATGAGACCATCTCCCCCCAAGGTTTACAATTCTGTTGATTGTTTTTCAAATGGACACCTGATGCCAAAGTTATATCTGATAAAACGAAAAGCTCATATCTAGCCTGGCTCCGGTCCGACCCAGTCGGACCAACCAGACTCGGTTTGGGTCGACCCGGACCACTGGGTCTATCCCAGACTTCTCGGTTCGGCCCGGCCCGTGCTGGGTGGCGTAGGGACTATGGATCGGTGCGAGGTAGCTAGGGCAGTGCAGAGGCTGTGAGAGCGACGCGAAGGTCGTGATGGTCGCAAGAAGTCGTAAGGGCGGCACGAGGCTATGGGGGGACATGAGGGTGGAGGGGTAGTGAGGCCGTGGGGTGGCATGGGTTGATGTGGGGCGGCGTGGGTTACCATGGGGCGGTGGTCCGCTGTGGCAGGTCGTGCGGCGCAGTCACACGCCATGCCTTCGCCGGCGGGCAGCTTGAGCAGTTGCCCTCCTTTTTTTCCATCGTCCCAGCCAACCATGGGGCCAGCCATGGTTCTTGAGTTCCATCGGTGCCAAAGGCTGGCACTGATCGTCATCGCCATCTTGAAGAACATACCAGTAATGAAGAACAACAGAGGGGTTGGGCCATGTTTCTTTGGACCACACTCCGCGCGTTATATCAGTAGCAAGCGGCTCAAGGGGGACTATTCACTGTGAGAGGAAAATTAACATTGATAAAATGAAAACACACCCCTACCTCGATGGTTCGGTTAAATATTTTCTACGGTTGAGATAGTTTGGTATTTGTCGATCCTGTAACAAGTCTCCTCCAACAACGTCAGTGAGGAGAGGAAAAAGATGAAGTCAGCAATGAAGAAGATTCATCAATTGTCGTTTCGTTCGTCATTGGAGATCCTTTGATAGATTTTTGAGAAATATTCATCGAATTAGAAGAGTTCTTCATTGGAATTCTTCATTGGAGAAGCTCTTCATTGGAGGAGAATAATTTCTCCAAAAGATCTCCTCTTCCAATCCTTTCTCCCAATTTCACCTAAAATGAAAAGTATCTAATATGATGTGTTCCATCAATTTAATTGTTGGAACAAATTTAAATTATCATAATTAATTACCATGAGGTTATCATAATTAATTTTGAAGAAACCTAGGGTAACCCCTTCATTAAATAGGTAGTTGAAAGGTTTACTCCCAATAAAGGGGGTTCGGGTGGTCCCCGCCTCTAAATTCAAAATGGGGGTTAGTTCAGGTGGTCCTTACATCTTAACATTCACAGGGGAGGTTTGGGCTCGGGTGGTTTCCTCCACCATAACCCATGTAGAGGGGGATTCTAAAATAAAAAATTTAGACATTTTTATTTAATTTAATTATTTCACGAAAAGAACAAAATTTTATCTTTCACTCTCGACCCACTGCGGTCGAGGTGACGGTCTCCTTAAGAAAAAACTGGTGCTGTGAGTTCAATGGTTCCCTCAGATTTCAATTCTAATCACCGGTTCAAAATTTACAATAACCTGCTCATACATTTACTTAACAAACATGAAAAAAAAATGTTTATAAATTCATTCCGAGCACATCGGGCATTGGAATCACACTCCGTTAATTTTCGCCGACTTGTAAAATTACCATTTATTAAAAAAAATTACATAAATATTTCGGGCCTTTAAACTAATATAATAGAAAATCATAAATTTGATGGATTGGAAATTTAATCCTCTAAAATATAATAGATTACATGAAACATTATGGTACCATGACCCTGATCCACTACCCAAATTCCTTATGCAGGCCCACTTGAATGTTGCTGAGAATCATGAGTCTAGCTACCTCTACCTTGACTACCACCTCGACCAAAGTGGATGGTGGTATTATAGCTTTAATACTTTCATAATCCTTCTATCCCTACTTGGATCATGGAGTAGGTGTGGGTCCCCACTATATATGCATTAATGGAAAGGTCTTATAGAAACTCTTGATATAGTCAATCCGTATGTAGCCTCTACATTACACTAGATCTTATAAGCAATGAGGCTTCTTGTGTCCCATCTTCCCACACTAGTGACATATGACAAAGCTACCAACATGTGGATCCTGACTTCTACTACCTCCATGAGTAGACTGAAAACATCTCTTTCAACTAGAATATGAATTACTAACAGATCTAGGTTCTAAACCTCCATGACTCACACCATTAACTTCCCTCAAATTTCCATTTGTGATAAGATCATAGTTGAGTATTTTAGAAGTAATCATCAAACTTGATACATTGACTTGTGAATGGATGACATATACCAGTCCATCATCAAAATCTCTAGGTGGTTATGTGATCATCACCTGCTATAGTTGAGTGAACTGATGTAGCTCTGTGAAATTAACATACTATTTCATAACTAACATGACTACCTATTGTAGGTGCATAAAATATCTACTTCTGTTAGACCTCAGAGTCTGTGGAAATAAAAATCCAGAGAATATCATCAAGAAATCTTCCCAGAACATATCATAATGTTGATATTCTTAGGTAATCACCTCCACCACCACATGGAATAATCAGGCAGTATATATGTGGAATGTTTGACCCACTCCTCTAGAGGTATATCCAGATTATAAAATATAGATCGGATAGCTTCAATTGAATACAAACCCGCATGAGTTCTTCAATCCCCCCAAAATGTGGGAGGATACTACTACGAGAAATCTCAAGTCAACTCTTCCAAACTCTAGGAAAGTCAAACAACATATTTTATAGATTGTAACATAAGTAGGAATATCTATCATAGTTGGGTTTGACTGACCATATGGGGAACATGAAGAGGTTCCATAGGTGGAACCATAGGAGGAATCACTACAATCTCAAGGCCCACCATCTCATAAACATTTTCATTACTACATTTAGGATGTATGACTGGAGGACTTTGCGATGGAAGGCTACTAAAATGATAAAAACATTCCTCAGAATAGATCTTAACAATTGAAAAGATTGCAGAAATAAATCTAGGATAAGTGTATAATATTCCTATAGTAATGTTTACACAACTATACATACTTCAAAATCCAGTTCTTGGTAGTATAAAAGACCATAATGTCCATAATAACTTAAGATACACACCAACTACCAACTACTAAGGCTGAGTTCAGGTTTATGTTTGGGTCTCACATTTTTGAGATATAAATTTTAATTTTAAATGTGATATTCATTCTAAAATTATTCTCCTTTAAATATTTCAATATAATTAAAATATTGAATTAGATGGATCATTATTTCCAATCCATGAGGTCACATTCTCTTTATGAATAAAAATAGGGTAGCAACTTAACCCACACCATAACACATTTTATCAGATGCCACCAATGGTCCATGAAAAAATGTGCCTTAATTTACTACTTAAGGTTTCTTCTTTAACTTATTTTGCAAGAAAATGAATGGTTAAGACTTGTAATTTTAGTGTCAATTATGTGTTCCAATCCCTCTATGAAATGTCAGCATATTTCAATACATAATCAAAGAAAAAACAATATGCAATAGGAAAATACATGCTAAAAGTAGACGTGACAAGGATAAATGCATGACATATTCGTCCAATTGTGACTATAGTGATGCATGTAATTAAATGACTCGTTTCATCAATCCTAAAATAACAATTCATCATATAAATAATAAAAATATAAAAAACATCAAAAAACTTGTGCATCACCCAATGGTAATGTTGTATCGTGATTAAATGGAATAATCAATAACTAAAATTTCCCATCTTAGGTAATTTGGGTTTCCCCTATACATGGTTTAGCTATGTCTAAGAACAGGGTTATTTAAAAATTCTATTGACTCCTAGTTTTCTTTATAATACCCAATAACAATAATTTAATGGAAAAAATAGTTCTAATACCACTGTCTAATATCCCCAACCAGGATCCACATAACGTGTTCCCTTATCTGCTGGGTCACAGGGCCTCAATCATGCCTCCCCATATGCCAGAGGTTGTTGACTAGCAGCAAGGGTGTAAATGTCATATAGTGTGGATACTATACCCTCATATCTAATTGGTGCAGTGGATATAACCATTAAGAGAAATATCAGAATCATATATGAACAGAAAAAAATTAGTAGTAGGGGAAGAAATATAATTGAACAACTAAAAAATAAAATAAGGCCACTTGATAGAGTCATATAATTGGATAAATGGAATGATAATGTACAAAAGAGGAACATGGGACATGAAAATTTAATCGTGTTATAAAAAATCTACAAAAATTACAAAATGATACTCAAATCTAATCTCAACCATGTGCTCGATCCTCTTCTCCTATGCTCTATCTAGAAATTAAATATATCTAAGACCTAAAGTAGGGAATTTTTCTTATATCTATATTTGTAAAAGAAATAATATTATTAGGTACCAATGGTAACCTGAGTAAGTTGTGAGATAAATTATTAGTAAGACACATCTAATAGTGTCTAGAAGCAACTCGTTTAGTGATCATAACTAAATAGTGTACAATTAATAAAAGAAACTATAGATGATGATGAATTAATAAATAGCAGCCTAATAAGGGACATCGGATGTCTCTACCTCCTTTTTCTCCTCACTGGGATATAATTCAGACGAGTCAATATATATATATATAGTAATAATATATATATATAGTATTGTTATACATTTTGTCAACTGAAGTAGACCAAGTGTATTCTAATGCTAATGGAAATATCCATGTAATACTAAGTGATGACTAGACCGAGTTGTATGATAAACATCAATGAGAAGTCTAAATGAGCTTATATGCTCAAGAAATAATGTACATGGCCAAAATAAATTAAGGATTGGAAGATTACATGCTCCCCACTCGAGATTGTGAGTCTTATAAATATAGATACATGAATAAAGGGACATGGTGTGTCATTACCACAGTCCAAATATGTCAGTTGTGTTAGATGACATTCTCAACACCCGATATACTAGAGCGTAAAACTGCCATTCCCAAAATATCCCTTACCATTATACCACTATGTATATAAAGTCTTAATAATATTTATAATATAGTATATGATTCATTTTATATCATGTAACAAAATACTAAATTCCAAATACAAGAAAACCATTATAATTTATATTAAGTAAAAAATAAAATATACATTAACAGGTGTGGCCTTTACAACCTTAATAAGTTAGTTCATTTAAATCATTAAATTAATTTAACTAAAAGAAAAAATCATGTATAAGTCATTCCATATACACAATCCATTTAATTCACTATGTTATGGATCTTAAATTTATAAGTCTAAATGGGAACATAGATGATGCAATTGCCAATTGGGAAATTTCCAACATGGGAAACTCTAATTACATGTTAGTCCAATCTCTTAAAAGGTTTGTTGGATAAAATTTAACATTTATATAATTGAGGAAACTAAATATATAATCCAAATAAAATTCTTATAATTAATTATGTGTGTTTAATTAACTAACTACAAAGGGAAACATGATCAGATACACCAAAGAAATTCCCATTACTATGGTATAAATCCTACAATCTACTCAATAATGCTAAAAAGGTGTATATTTACATGTGTATATAAATTTAATATGATGAAATAAATAAAAAGGTGATGTGTAGTAAGTGTTGGCATGTAGGCCAACTGAAAATCTACAAAACACAAAAACTCATTGAAAAAACATCGAGACCACGTACCTTAGTGTCTTTTAAACCCCTTATCTTATGGTGGCCTCAGATTTGAAGTAGTTTGGATGAAAATAATGAAATATTACAAAAACCATAAAATAGAGTGAAAGATATTACATCTAAATAGAATAGTGGATCCAAAGATAAACTGAAATAGTAATAGAGAAGACTATAGATCTTTCCAAGATAGATCTGATGCTTCTAATGACAATCAATTTTGAATTAGGATATGTGAATTTTCTCAAGTCCCATATTAAGGAGCTTGGAAGGATACAAGAGAAGAAAAAAAATGTCCACTAGAGAAAATGAGGGAATAAGAATGGTTAAATAGATTTATTTAAGTATAAAAAGTAATTTCACCCCCCCCCCCCAATAGGGGTTGTACAATTTTTCCAAATCGTTGGAAAATCATGTTGAACCCACTTCTTATGAAAAATACCCTGGATTGTTAAGGCACATTATTTACTTAACTATGCACAAAACAGAAAAAATTCCACTATAAAAATTGCAAGCTATGTCGCATGTTCATTCGCCTGGAGGCTTACTGTTTTAGACAAACAATGCAGCTTCTACTGGAACATTATTTGGCCTCGAATAGTTAGTAGAGGCTAGTGAGATTAGCTGTATTGTTACTACAAAATTTGTGGCCAAGTTATTTCTCCCAAAATCTGGAATTCCGAGCTCTAAACCTATCTCCAACACCATGGTGACCTCCATGAATCCATGTGAAAACATTATAAGGTCAATTGGCAAAATTTTAAACCAAATACCCATGATATATTTGATAAAATACTCAAATTATATAATTTTTGAATCCAAACAACAGAAAATTATTCATTCCACTTCATCTTTGGTAATTGAATAATCATGACCATGATCCATTAGCTTATTTATCAGTATATTCATATAATTATTGAGATATTAATTTGTATACTTCACTATCTCATATCAGTTTAAGTATTTTATAGTAAAAACATTTATTACCCTTGAAATCACAAGCATGGTGGCCTTCACTCATCACTTATTGAAAACTCCAAATACTTTTTATCAACCAATAGAGTTATTATTTCCTCAATTATATCATGTTGAGAAATAATTCGTATCTTTATTCCCTTTATCAATAATTTTCTATGTCATCCTCTACTTATCTTCACTTAAAATCCTTAATATTTATAGAATTATTTCTTTATATTTTTATCAGATGATATTATGTACTAATATTATGAGATAGTCTAGGAGATTATTTCAATTTGAAAATTCTTCCTAATCTCATCATATAAATGATCATCATCAACATTTTCATTACATGAATCGATTTTGATCTCATTCCTTCTTATAGGATCCATTTCTAGATGATGAAATAATCTAGCTAAAATTATATCATTATGAAGTTAAATTTATAATCCCAAAATGAGTGAAATATTTGATATAATTTTTTTTAAAAACAAAGCTAATCTCATAATTAAGAACATGGATTCATTAGGGATGTAATTATTTTCAAATAATTAAAAATGGTTTTCAATGAAAATGTGAATTATCCTAAGAATAACCCCAATTAGTTTCAAAACAAGTGTGTAGTTAGACCCATTTTCATGCACCTGGTGATGATCAAGTCAATCCCAATATTCCCTTTTGGAAGTAATTACCCATTAGTACATCTGTTCTAGAACCACATCAACTTTTAGCATCCAAACATGGATGTATTAGCACAAAAAGTGAATAATATATACCATACTAAAACTATATTATGTTCTTATATAATTACTCTCAAAGTATATAATAGGGTTATAATCCCTAATCATTGTATTCCAAAATCTATTTCCAAAGGATTCTACTAAAACTCCTCAAGTAAAACTATAATAACATGACTGTAGTAACTCAGAGGTAATGTATGTTTGTTAATTTTTAATATATATAAAGTGTAAAATCCCAAAGGAATGTCCTTTTTATCAGTTTTGGTGAACCATATATATACTAGATATTTGATTAACATTGTGATTTTGAAATAAAACACAATAAAAAACAAAATAAAATTAACAACCTTCTTGATAACTAATTCATAAAAACATTATTCATATCCTCAGGAAAGGAAATAAAATAATTGTGATATAAAATAATGAAAAATGGTTATGTATATTGGAATCTATCATGAATAAATAATAACAACCCACAAGTAATTGTATATAACTGAACACACAAGTAATTTGATTAATAATAGAGAATGAAAAAAATCCAGAGAAAATATCATAGTGAAAATATCATGGATAATAATAATCAAAAAATTATAAATGAAGGAAATTATTAGTTATGGGATATCATGTATTAGTAACATGATACATTTACCATCAATATCTATCCTTACGATAGTTCGAAACTACAGTGTAAAAACCCTTCTGATTTGGCAATTAGGTTTCTCTCACGAGACCTATTGATTCATCAAGGGGATATCTATAACTGGTCTCCACTCAGGTCTTCAGGTCCAAATAATTTAAAATATATCAAATAATAAATTTAAATAAGTAATAAAGTTCATTTTCATCATATATATATATATATTGAGTAAAGGATTCCAATTTATCTATATTTCCTCCAATTAATCAAATTACCGTCAAATTAAACAATGTATATAAAATTTGTATATGGTTTAAGAAATAATCATTTATATTAGACAATAATATTTATATTTAAGATAAATTCAATGTAAAATGAATAATTATTAGAAGTACATTATTGTTTCTATAGAAATTTTATAATCACCGATGAAATTGAGATTGTACAATAACTCTTACCGATTTTTAATTTTCAAGTAAAATACCCTGGGATAAAGTGATTCATCATAAAACCTAAAATAACATGATTAATGAATGAATCATGATATTAAATTACAAATGGGTAATATATACACCAAATAAAATTTAATGGGTTCATAATAAAAAATAAATCGTAAATGAATTTAAATCAAGAAAAAATCGTTTACCTCACACATCATATTGGGAGAACATCCTTTAACCTCCTATACAGTGGTTTTAAAAAAATTATTAACTTATAAAAGAACTATATTCATATTTATAATATCATATACTATCCATTTATGAAATATTATATTTAATTTATTAATAATGTTTCTTTATTTTTATTTTCTCAGGTTTTAATTGACTTGCTTTCTCATTCGTGCTTTATCATGAGTGATATGGTTCTTGTGCATATTATATCATATCATAATATCTAGAATAATAATAATGAAATTATTATCACTATTATACATCAATTATACTTTTAATACTAACCATGAAATATGGTTTTGAGAAATGAAGTATGTTACATTCTTGGATATGGTAGGTTGTACGTCCACATGAGTAACGTTTCCAATTTTAAAATATTGTTATTGAAAAGAGGTAATTAATATTTTATATTTATAAAATGATAATAATATAACATATGACATAATATTTCATTAAATATACTTATATATACCATTCATGTGGTGTGGTTATCAAAAGGGAGTCACATCGGTTCATGAAGGTGGTAGTCCACGCATACATGAATGAAGTTATCATCTTTCATTGAGTAAGAAGGTAAGAAACAATATGTTAAATATAGTTGTTTTAGAATGATAAATATTTAATTAAAATCATTATTAACTAATTTCAAACACATATAATCATAAAAAATCTACTTATCACCTTCCATGTAGAGCGTTAGTGAAAGGTGAATCGCATTGATTCATGAGGTGGCTGTCAGCCGTACACACAAGAGATGTTATCATATCTCCTACAAAATGAAAATTAAAATGATGTATATTATATAATGACTCAAGATGTATAATTATGTTATAAACATAATTTAAATAATTTATATTCATCATCACACCTAGCCATGAGAGGTTGTTATGAAAAAAAACAAATAACATTAGAATGCAATGCGGTAGTCTGCCATACACACGAATGATTATTTCATCACCCATTTGACAAAACTAGGGATGGATTTATGTAATTAAAAAACATAACAACATATCAACATAGGGAATACAGTAATTTTATTATATCAACATGGTTTAAATAAAATTTAAGGTGGGGGAGTGATAAATACAATAAAAAATCTCATTGATGAAAATTACCTCTTCACGTGTCCTCCTTAGTTTTAAACTAATGCCTTTCTAGGTTGAATTTAGTCTAAAACTATTGTATCTAGGATGAGAGTATGGAATTTGGAGAGTTATTTTTGGATGGTATATTACAATAAAAATTGCTTGAGTGGTGTGAATATGTGAGGAGAGTGGGTTGCCTTTTATAATTGAGGAGGAGTGGGATTTTGGTAAATCCCCAAAACTACTGAATAATGGGACGTCACCCACACTCCATGTGGATCCAAAACTATTAGTTAAACTATAGGAGGGATGATATGGTTGTTTAGTTCATTATCCATACACAAAAACAAATGTTTTAGACATTGTTTCGCTTAATAGGTTCGTTTCTTTACATTTACCATTTCGGTTTTTCGTTATAGTAACTAGCCTTTTAAACAAAACAAATTAAACATTAAGCTTAAAATAAATCGAGGCTTATTAGAAATTTATAACCAAAAATTATAAAAACTAAATAAAATTTTTAATATAATAATCTTATCTGTGTTTGTAATATCCCATGATTTTATAAGGAAATATAATAATCGATAGTGTATAAGATACGCCACACCCATCTTAAATGGACAGTGAAATATTATTTTGTGATTTCTATAAACTAGCACTTAAATTAGTCAAAATGAATATTATTAATTAAATTATTAAATATTTAATGGCCCCACCCATTTATAATTTATTAATTAATTATTTCTAAACGAGAACAAGATTTTTAGAAAGGTCATTTTATTCTTCAAAAAAACATTTTGTCTTTAAAAATTGATTATGTTGTTCTTTATGTACAAAAAATATTAATAACATATATAGATCTTATAAAATGTATTCGATAAAGTAAACATAAATTTTTTAATCCCTATATAAATTTTTTCCCATTGTTAAATTTTGATAATTTTCTGAATAGTTTAATTTTTAAATGAATAGTGAAAAAATACAATTTTTTATTAAAAATTCTATTTTTGAAGTATTTACAATGTAAAATTATATTATGAATTATTTAAAAATTCTAATTAGTACAATTTATTTAAAATATTCTAATTATCGTTTCTAGAAGATTTTATAATTTAATTTAGTATAAAATAATTATATAAAAAAAAGGAATATTTGGAAAAAGTGTTTTTCTTTGAGTTTTGCTGTTTTAATTTTAAAATGAATTCAAAAATTTATGCCTTTTGAATTTTGAAAAAAATTATTTAATAATTGGAATCATAGGGTCTAAATTTTTTAATGAATCCCCATATATTTTTGGACAATATGAATATTAACCTTGGTAATTTTTGTTTCCATGGTAAATTGTAAATTAGAAAATTAAACGTAAAAATAATATGATAAGGACTAAACAGTTACGCTTACATGTGAAAAAACAAATATTAGATTATTAATTATATTCCATATGTAATCATGTATCGAATTAATTAACTTTTATTTCCATTTTTATGTGATTATTTAATTTTTAATATATTAAATAATGAAAAATCAAATATAACACACTAATTTTTTTAATAACTATAACATTTTTAATATGAGGGCATACAATATTCTTATTATACTATAAATATTAATTTTTTAAGATAAAGTATTTATCTTCATCATTTTAATATATTTTTTTATTTTATTGTTAAATTAATTACATTAATTTCTCACACAACGTTGATATAGTAATTATTTTATTACAGAAAATATCAAATAAATGTTATAAAAAATATTAAAATAAATAAAATTTTCAATAAATAATGTGATAAACAAATTTTATATATGAAATTTACATTTAATTGATGTAATATTTATTTTTTGAAATTATAATTTTTATGTTGACATTATTAATGATTAAGTAATGAATATTCCTTAAAATTGGGATTATGAATATTTTATAATAAAATATATTTTATTAAATGATATTAAATAAATAAAAATATTAAATTAGACCATATTATTCTATAAAGCTATACATGTCATACATGATCCATTTTTCGGTTTTTTGGAATATTATAATTATATATCAACCCTCAAAGTGTAAAAATGTGTGTTATCATGATATAACTTAAAGGGGTTAAATAAGGGTTAAAACCAAATGATAAGTGTATAAATATAGTCAAAACATATATAATTTTAATATTGTGAAATTATTTAAACCCATCGACATCTTATATTAAAAATTAGTCACTTACAAGCCATTTAAAATTGAAAAATAATTTATATTAATTTAATATTTTTTAAAAATTACTGGAGTGCCCCTCCCATATCTTATAAAAGGGAGCATCTTCTTTAAATTTCACCACACATTATAACCATTTAGATCATCTAAAACATGATTAGATAAATTCTTAGAATACATACACACATTCTATATGTCTATTATTAGGCATAATAGGAGCCTTAGTAGTCTTAAGTTTCTAATAAAAATTGGATTTCCAAAGAAGTGGTATAGTTTTAATCTTTATATATTAGTTTTATTTCTCATTCCTCGTCCCTAAAATCATATCAAAATGTTATAATAATAACTATACTATCCTTCAGATATTGATATGTTATTATGTTAGTTTCATGAACCATATCCTACTCCACTTCTATCATATTGGAAAATAATTCAACGTTTGTGTCTACGAAGGACAACTGCCTCACTAACCAGTGTGATTCATTTTTAATCACCATATCCCAAGTATATTAATAATTATGGAGTTAATATTTATATATGATATTAATTAAATATTTATAATTATTAAAACAAAATATTTCATTTACGTTTTTATATTTACATGCACATAAAAATGGAAATGGTGTTCTTACGTATGTGTGGACGACCACCTGCATGAAGTGAAGTGATTCATTTTTCATCACAACATGACATGTATTATTTATATAATTATATTTAAAGAATTAATTTGATATATATGATCTTATTATCATTTTTAAAATATAAATTAGTACATACATTCTTTCCAAAATGAACATGGAAAAAGTGAAATGTTACTCATGCGAACGTATGGTAAACCATATCCCTAATGGTAGTGTAGTTCATTTTATGTAACAATATTAAATGAATGTAATTAAAATTAAAACTGATTTATAGAATTTATCATTATTTAAATTAAATTTTTCAATAAATGATGAAATTATGATCTTTTTGGAAATATTAATGGTACCAAATCAACTTTGCACTTATGAACTGAATATCATCAAAATATCCAATGTGAAATTATAAAGTAGTCATGACATGGTAATAACTGATATATTGAGAATAATAATCCTCAAAATCATTCACATGAAATTAAATAAATAATCTCTGTTAATTATTAAGATAAATTATATATGTGATGATTTTGACTTAAGGTTAGGAAATTCTTAACTCAATTTCCATTCCTTGGGTTTTCACTTCTAATTCATAGATTATTTCATGAAAATATTATGTGTGAAATTATTTTTGATAAAAATAAATTTTTATTTACACTTTTAATTTATATCTAAATCTAATAAGAATGGTGAATTCATTTTATTATTTCTCTCTTCAATGAAATGATATTTATAAGGGAATCAGTCTCACTTTTTTACTTATATGAAACACATGATTTATTCACCACCTATTTAATATATGTGGTTTATATGAAACACATGAATATATTTTATGATCCTTCTATAGAAAAATATTTTCATTCATACAACCATTTTAGGATCTCTATTTTTTGGCATTTAGGGCCCAAGAGTTACCAAATCGGGAAGGTATCTTTTTCTCAATTTTTCTTCTTTTAGATATATGTTATGTTATACACTTATATTATTTCACAAGGTGTATATAAATTACTTTTTACAAGTTATATCATGAATATATTTACTCATATGATATTCAATGTTTTGTTAAATTTTATACATTCATGGGGTATACGATTTTACTTATTAAAAAGTGGAAAGGTGTTTTTACTCTCACTTATATTTCTGCAATACTTGGTCCATTTTCACCACCCAATAATTTTGTGTATGATTTACACTACCATTTCACATATTATGTAATTTACTTACTTGTATTAAATATAATTAATGTTATACTTCATCGTATTATTTTATGGGTTTTAATATTATGAATGATTTATGATCATATGGAACACAAATATATATATATGGTCTTCATTATTTTATGGGTGGGACATATATGTCCCTATAATGCAATAGGTAAAGATTAAAATATCATTAGATAATAATGGGAAAACATTTTATGGTCTTGATACACTATGAGAAATAGTTTCATCCTAATCTACTATGGGAAACAGGTGTGTAGTGATCTAATATTTGATGGTTTTTGTAGTTAACCATGAACATGAAATGGTTTTCTATATTTATGATAGAGACACAATTTTATGAAATGAGCTTATGTTTCATGATTGATTTATCTATATTTATCACAATTATGTTTCAAGTTTTTTGAAATTATATTGTTTTTTCCATGAATGATGTTTTTGATCTATAACTGCTTGAATAAAAATTTTGTACATTGTGATCATGATCACATACCCTTGTTATTATATTATTCTTGCATATGATCGTAAATTTTTTCTCATATGTTTAACTTTATAAATAATATTATCTAACCCTTTATTTTGTTGCCTTTTCCCCAGGTTATGAACAAAGGTTTTATGTATGATAGTTCTATTAATGGTGCTATATGTAATGAAATTCTGGGAGTTGATATAATTTTTTGTGCCAGTTGATTATTTTTATATAATATTTCAGATTTTATTATAATTAAAAAAACAATAAACCTACAAGGATATTTTAAATGTGAGTGATCTAATAGTTTCATTTGATGTTATAATTTTTCGATGAAAAACTAAGGAAAATTTATAATGTATATGTCTTTAGAACAGGATCCATAAGTGTCCATTCTGGGTTATTATAGTTGGTACCATAGGTCAGTTTAGATAACAATGATGAGTAGGATGTTTTTGTATGATTTTATCTAAATAGTTATGAATACCAACATGGGTTTATAATATTATGTTTGATCATATGTTCAACGTCTTAGAAACCCCTTTATGAAATTTAAAGGTAACTACAAATATTATCAACGATATTTATTTTTCAGATAATTATAGGCTAAAAAACATTGGGATTGGGAATAAATGGTAAAATAAAACCATTTAGGATAAAATATATATTTAGTGTTGAATATATTAATTTTTTTAGGATGTTTCTCATTTTTATAGAATTTTACAAGGATAGTTTAAAAAAAGGACAACTCATAGGATAAGTGGAAAACCATCACATCTGACATGGCCATGATATTTGATTCTAGAATAGAAGGACAAAAAGGGGTTATCTTTTTACCCAACATACATGAAGTCCTAATTAGTATGATATTTTTTTTTAAAAAAAATTTATGGATGATGAATATTTTGATTTTTTGGAATATATGATTTATATTATACATAACCATGGGTTAAGATATTGCTTTTATTTGGTTATGTGATTAATTGTTTTCATAATAAGCTCAATTTTTTGGGAAACATATAAGATATTATTTGATATTATTTTAACTATAATGATTTAATTATCATTTTTAAGAACATATGATTTTGTTGTGGATTTATGGTGGTACAGGTTATTTATGGAATCAATTTTAATATCTTGTATATTTTGTTATTAGGGAAA
Source organism: Viscum album (assembly GCA_963277665.1). NCBI lineage: Eukaryota > Viridiplantae > Streptophyta > Magnoliopsida > Santalales > Viscaceae > Viscum > Viscum album. Next base: position 746,885,029 of record OY728132.1, on the reverse strand, counting down.
TTAAAATTTTTGTATTAGACTTTATGAGTGATTGATGATATATAGTTTTAAATTTTATTTTTATCTTGGAAGACAATGTAATTTTTGTGTTTCAGTTTTAGTCAATAATATTTTTAGTAATTTTAAGGATAATTATTTATTAAATGGTCCATATTGAACATTAGTTACTAATGTTGAATTTCATATAATAATTTATATTTCCTTATATGAAGGTTCATTACATTTTAATAACCAACTTATCTTTTTATCGTGCAAAATGTATGAATATTGGAGTAATATATTGTTATATTTATATAGAATTAATGCTTTATGGGAGTTGATTCTAGTGATTAATGAATGAAAAATGCATACTCATCATTTGGAGAAAAAGGTGAGTTTGAGGTTAAAATTTATTAAAGGATTAAACTCTAATTTTTATGTCAGTATGTTTATTTTTGTTTTTAGTATACATATAAATGAAATTCCTCAACTATAGGAAAAATGATCTTGATATAAAAATATTACCCATTTTATTTTCTTACCAAAAAACCAAGATCCCTTTAACATATAACATATTTATGATTTTTTGTTGGTTAATACTCTCATTACCATGTTCTATATAACTCTAATTCAATCCTTGTGAGTTAGTTTTATCTTCTATGTACATGTTTTTCAACAGGGAAACCATGTACGTGTTACTCTAGATAACCTTCTTACTTCCCTTTCTTTCTTTTAAAATAAAAGTCTTATTGATCCTTTTTACGATGAGGGATTACAAAAAATGTATTTTCAAAAATCAAACCCTGTTAACCAAGAAGTAGTTAATATTTTAAAGATGAAATTTATTCAATGGGGGAGAATGTAATATCTTGATATTTTAGATGGAAAGGAAATGTTCAATAGTGTACAAGATATGCAACACCCAGCTTAAAAGAACAATGAACAATTATTATGTGATTGTTATAACCTATTCCTTAAATTTTAAAAAATTAATATTATTAATATTATTGTTAAAAATATAATGGTCCTACTCATTTTTAATTTATTATTAAATTTTGGTAATATAAGCAATATATTTTTAGAAAATTAATTTTATTCTTCAAAAAATACATTTTCTCTAAAAAAGAATTTATTTTTTTATGTAAAAATAATATAATTAATATGTGGAAATTTTAGAAAATATATTTTATAAAATTAACTTCATTTTTGGAATTTATTTATCAACATTTTCCTATGGGTAAATATTTGTAATTTCGAAGAAAGTTTAATTTTTCAATAAATAATGAAATATATAAATATTTATAAAAAATATATATATTCCATGTATTTACAATGTCAAATTATGTTTTCTCTAAGTTTTAAATTTTAAAAAGTTAATTTTTATTCATAATTTTTGTTTTATTTTTTTAAAATATATTTTATTATTTAATTTAGTATAAAAATATTTTGTATTTAAAATAGGGCAATTTTTTGGAAAACAATTCACTGTATTTTTAAGATTAAATTTTTAATTAAATCTTGAAACTGATGTGTTTTGAATTTTTAAAAATGGATTAAATATTTTTAATCATAACTTCAAGAATTTTTAAATAGTTATATTCTGTTCTTAGAAAATATGAATAGTAACCATGGTTAATTTTGTTGCCACGGTAAAGAGTAAATCATGAAATTAAATGAAAAAAAATATGATAAGGAATATAAAATTACAATTAAACTATATAAAATTTAATTGTATTAGTAATATTCATCATTAATCATTCACACTTGGAATATGTGGAATTTGGTGTCAATTATTATTTGATTATGACATTTACAATATTTTATTTAATAAAAGTCAAAGATGTCACACTCATATTGTTTAATAACTATAAAATTTTAAATATGGGGTAATATAGGGGATATATCTTACTATAAATATTCAATCGAAATAAAACATATTCATCTTTATTACTGTAATTTTTTTAATTTTTTATAACAAATAATTACCTTAAATTCTTATACAGCACAATTGTAATAATTATTTTATTATTGGAAATATCAAATAAATGTTATTAAAAATATTTTTAAAAAATTAAAAATAAAAAAGTTTTTTAGGATACGTTTTATCATGCCATTTTGATTCTTTTATATGTTTTTCTATTTTATGGTAAATATACTAACCCTTATATAGTAAAAAATATGTGTTGTCAAAGTAATAGCTACAGGGATTAAATAAGGGTTAAGGACAAAATATTTGGGTAAAAATATACTAATTTTTTTAATTTTTATGATATTATTTAGACCCATCAAAATATTTTACTCTAAATAACACACTTTTCATCCATTTTTAATTTAAAATTAATTTATATTAATTTTATATTTTTAGATATTCCAAGATATCCAATCCAATCTCTTATAAAAGGGAACATGTTTTCTCATTTCAAAACACTTAAAAACCCTTTTGTACTTATAATACATGCCCAAATACCTTAATTGAATTTCTCCCCACATTCTAGATGATTTTCTAAGAATAAAATCATTTTAATTTGTCTTATGGTAGTATGGAAAAAATTATTTTCAAAGAATATTCATTGTTTTAATCTACATATCATAGTTTTGTGTCTCCTTCCTCATCGTTAAAATATTCTTAAACCATAATAAAATAATAGCTGAAACATAATAAATATATTAAAATGTTATTTTTATAGTGGCATGATTCATATCCACCTCATCTTTGTCAAATATGAAATGAATTAATCATTTGTGTGTATGGAGAATTACGAACTCACCAAATGATGTAATTCTTTTTTTATCAGTATCTCCCAAGATTGGTTATAATTGTCGAATTAATGATTATATATTATATTCATGACATATTTTTCATTATTAATATATTATATATCATTTATGTCCTTATAACCCAATGCAAAAAAATGATAACATTATTTGTGTGTACGTGTGGACACCACCTCTACTATGCGATGTGACCCATTTTTCATCAAAAACCACATGGATGATAAATATATGTGTATTTTAAAAATTAATATGATATTTATTTATTTAATAATCATTATTTAATAATAAATTAATACTTACATTCTTTATATAATGATCGTTGATAAATGGAAACGTTACTCATGTGTATGTACAACATACCATCTTCATGATTAAAGAGTAGTTCATTATCCATAACCATATTTAATGGTTGGATTTATAAGTATAGCTGAATTATTGTATTGATAACTATTTCAGCAATATTATTTTTTATATTATGGAATTATGACCATTTCGAGCATATTATAATTACCAAAGTCAATTTGAACTTATGAACCAAATATCATTAAAACATCTGACATGAACATATATAATTATGTAATTTTTATAACATGGTAATAAGTGAAATAAAGGGAATAGTATACTTGAAAAGTTTTCTCAAGAATGTAAATATATAGCCTATTTTTATTATTGAGTATCATAAATGTCATATGTGATGATTTGTACATAAGTTATTTTAATTCTTAACTATATTTTTCTTCCATTGGAATACAATACAACTTCATTGATTATGTACTACTAAGATTATTTGTGAAATGTATTTTCATTATATTATTTTTAATTTAATCCTTTTTTAATTGTATTTACATCTAATACAAACAATTGATTTATTCTATTAATGATTACTTCATTAATATGATATTTGTAAGGAATTTTCATCTTAGATTTTCACTTTTGTGAGACACATGCTTTATTCACAACCTCTTTTTTCTATGTGATATATATACTTCCCATGAATGTATTTTAAAATTATTTTACTAGATTATATAGTGATTCATGCAACCATTTTTGTATCATTATTTTATGGGGTTTACTGTTTAAAATTTACCAAATTGGAAAGGGTGTTTTTTTATCAATTTTCATTTGTTGATACGTATGTTGTATTTCACCCACTATATTCTTTAATGAGCAGTATATACAGACCGTTTGACATGTTATATAAGGAATTTATCTATAATCATGATATTTAATGTTTTGATAAATGTTATTCATTCATGTAGCATTTGATTTGACTGATTACAAAGTGGTAAGGGATTTCTAGTCTCACGTTTATTTCTTAGAGACAAATATCCTATTCACCACTTATTTATTTTATGTGGTGTATATACTAAACATTTACAACTAAATTCATGAAATTACTAATATTCATGATATTTAATGTTAATTTTCATGTGTTTATTTTATGGGTTCTGATATGATGAATGATTTATGATCTGGTGGCACATGCATGTATGATTTCCTTTTTCTGATGTGAGGTGCCTATATCTCCCTCCAACTCATTGGGTAAAGATTCATATCCCATGAGATAACAATGAGAAAAAATTCATTGGTCTTGATCCACTATGGGAAATAGGTGTGTCTTGATCCACTATGTTAATGGTCTTGGTATTTAACCCTGAACCAGGAAATGGTTTGCAATATTTATGATGGTACCATACTATTAAGACATGATTATATCATTCTGGATTTATTTATGATGATTTCTCAGTCTTATGGTTCATGTATTATGAAATGATAATGTTTATTCCATGAATCTTGTTTATGGTCTCTGATAGGTTCGGTATGAACTTCGTCTATTATGATAATGATTATATACCCTTATTCTTATCTTATAGATGCATAGGATCATAGATTATTATCTATTTTTTAACCTTACTCGGCATTATAGCTCACCACATTCTTATGATTCCTTTTCCCAATATCATGAATAATTATTTTATTTATGATATTTCAACGATAGGTTCTACAAGGGAAGAAAATTTGGTATATAATAAATAAAATAAAGGTCTATTTTTATGTTTCTATAATATTTAAGAGTCGATCTTAATTATCTATAATTCAAAACCAAAAAAACCTTTGATAAGTCTGTGATATTTTTTTAAAGTTATAATTTTTCTATGAAAAAATGGTTCACATTTATAATGTTTATGTATTTACCACAATATTTGGAAGCGTGGATTCGGGGCCATTATTGGGATGAAGATTAATTTTAACAAAAGCACATGTAATGTGCAAAAACATATTCTAACCTTAGGAATATTAACCAAGATTTTACTATTTAGTGGTTAGTATGGTCACTATTAAAAAAAATGGTTCATAAATTTGAAATATTTATTATCTTTAAACATTATTAAATTTTTTGAAAAAATATAGTATTTTCAGAATTTCAAATCACTTCAAAAAATGTATTTTTTTATAAAATATCATTAATGTCAATTTTCACATTATTTATTTAATTTTAACTACAAAAAATAAATTACGATAATGATGGAATTTGTATCTATAATTCTAAAACATTTATAACAAGATACATTTATCTACAAGATTAATGTAACATAATAATTCATTTAATTTACTTTACTTATAATATTTTTTTGTCATTTATTTTATTTTTCTATTAACAGAATAACTATTGAGTTGGTGTTTCTTAAATATTAAAAATAATTATTTCATCTCTCAAATTTAAAATTTATAATCATTATGAAAACAAATTATATTTTAAAATAATATTTATAACTGAATATATATTTTTTGAATCTCTATCTTAAATCATTAAATATTTAAATACAAGGAAGGTTTGTTCTTTGTCTTTTTATTTACATAACTTATTATATAGCTAACCTTCATGGGAAAGTAAAAAATCATAAAATAATTCATATTGAAAAAATGGAAGAAATATAGACAAAAAATGGGTGATGGAAAAATAAGAAGTTCATTTTAACCCTTATCATCATAGTTTAACTCCCAATAAACTCATGTTTACCTTAACTACGGTAAATAATTTTTACTATTTCAAATATTCATTATGGTCAAAAATTATGTTGACCTTACAAGATAGTATAAATTTTTATGATTCCAAATATAAAATTCATTTTCAAAATTCCCTTCACATATGTGGAAATCATTCACTTTAAGATTTATCTCATAGACATAATGAGAATGCTGGTTTTTTAAGAGAAAATGTTCAAAAGTTTACCCAGTTTTTATAAGCTAATTTAATGTTAAAATGATTTTAATTAACCAAATTAAAACTAATTGATACATTATTTAATGAAATATTAATTAAAACCAATCTAAGTTATATTTTATCCTTATAAATAATTTAAACAAAAATGATGTTCTGGATTAAAATTCATTATTTTTAACTATTCCTTGAAAATTGAAACATTTCAGAAAAATCCCCAAAATTTCCTATCAGATAATTTTTATATCATTATTTAAAAAAATAAATTAAATTTTATTAGTTAATTAATTTAAATGTTGAAAAAATTATTTTTAATTTATGACTACAAATCGCGACTAAACATTCATTTATAAAAGATACAGTTTTTTGAAAGAATTAATTTTTTAAAAATAATTATTATTTTATTTTTATTCAATAAAATAATGTAATTTTCATAATTTAGCTTTTCATATTTATACCCATAAATTTAATTGTTATTTTTTTGTGGTATATTATATTGCAGTTCTATTAGAATTGAGGTTACATGTTTCAGAAGCTACCAAAGAGATAAAATAAATTTGAAAAGCAATATATCACAAATTATCAGGTTATTATATTCACTTCAATAATTATTGTTTCATCTATCGACTCTATTGAATAGAGTTTCTATATTTTAAAATTTTATGATCTTACGCTCATGATATTTTATATTTCATTTAATTTTATTCTTTCATGGGGCTTACGATTCAATGTAACCAAAGTGATATGTATTTTATGATACAATCTCATAATTTATTGGGATAGATGGGTTTATTTTTCCAATGAATTTATTTTTTCTATCTCACTATAAACTCATGAAATTTATCTCCTCTATTTATTTCATGAAAATATATGTTTTTCTCTCATTTTCCTCTCTTTATGTACTCAAGAGTTTGAAACAATTATTTTAGGAAAAACTGAATTTAATTCTTTCTTTGGTTGAAATTTTTTTTATTAATTATTTGTGATTTCTAAGAAAAGGTTTTTTGTGAATGTTTTTAGTACCGTCCAATAATTTTTGAAAGACACTTTTACCATTTTTTAATTTTTTAAAAAAGGGTTTAAAAGGAATCCTCATGTCATTTTCAAAACAGGACACATCTGAATTTTGACAAAAATATGGAAGGAGTTATTGTTTTTAATGTATAAAACATGAAATTAATTTCCTTCTGAGATAAAAAATCCATGTTATAAATATTTCTTTATAATTTTTAAACTTATTTTCAAAGAAAATGAATTTTAAAATGAATTAATAATTTTAAGTTATAAAAAAATGGTTTTCAAAGTGAAATGTTTATTTTCTTCATGAATTGTTTGAAGTGATATTTCAAAATAATTCACAATCTAAGATGAAATATTTTGATTTTACATTAGATTTATTGGGGATAATATCCATGTATACAGTTTTTATTCTTTCTCTAAATGGTTTACGTATATGATGATAAAATTTGTATGAAACCCATTTCTCTCCAATGGGTTATACTATAATAAAATGCATATAAAACCATCATCTTTTTCCATAAGTTTTTATTTAATGAAATGATGAAATGATTTTGAAACATGTTTCTTTTCCTTAAGTTATGATTATATGAAATGTCTATAAAAACCATTTCTTTTCTTCGAGTTTGATATGATATATGTTTTATGTTCCTCTAGAATACAATGGATGATTTTCATTATGTGAAGGTTTGGACGTATATATCCCTTCAATTTATTTTTTAATGATTGATATATCATGAGAAAAAATTGGACTCAATTGTGGAGTGAACAAAATTGAGGAATGGACCTTTTCTATCATGATAGTATTGGGAGTGGACCTTGGATACTTCGATGGTTTATGGAGTGAAACCATACCAATATGAATCTTTTGTGAATGGGCCTTGACTATAAAGGAATTTATTTTATATAGTTATGTTTATGCCAAAAATATATGTCTTATTCCTATGTTCTGAACTCATAGATTATTTACTTTGATTCATTTATGATTCATGTATTATGAGCTTCAATTATTTTGTCCATTACTCAGTTTTATGTTCTATGATATAAAGGGTATAGTTTTGAAATTCTATGATCATGTTATCATACACATATTGCCTAGTTATTCTTATGTGATCATTTATTTATACACTATTTACCCTTACTAAGCATCTGATCTCACCCATTATTATTTTTTATTCCCCATGTTATGAAGAATGTCTTTATATATGAAATTCTTAATAAGGGTTCTAAATATGATGAAATTTATGGGAGAATATGTAGTCCACCTATAAACTAATTTTTTATGTTCTATTCTCCAAAAAGGAACTAGACCTAAAATATTCGTGAATGAATTGTTATTTCATGTAATGAATATTAATATTCTAATATGTAATATCTATATATGAAAAATCTGGGTCTCTATAACCTTTAAGGAAAAGGATTTATTAAAGATATAGTTTCTCCTAGGAAACTCTAGTTTTCACCAATAATATAGATGAGAGATTGCGGTTATGTGTAGAATACCATCAAATAAACCTAATAACTGTTAAGAATAAGTATCCGCTAATAAAAACCAATGAACTATTTGTTCAAATAAAAGGGTAAATGTTGTTTTTAAAGTTCAACCCCAGGTTAGGTTATCACCAACTATTGGTTCATATAGAGGACTTACCAACAATGATATTTGGATGTCTCTAATATTGTTATTTACACATTTTTATTCCTTTTGTCTTGAAAGAGGCCCCAAAAGTGTTTATAATAATCAAAAAACCAGATCTTCCACCCATACATAGTTCTATTTTAGGTGATATTAATCATTTATTTTCTTATTTAATTATCTTTATAGGATAAGAATATAGAACATTAATGTATTTTCATAGATGTTCTTTATAATATTTGGTTGAATGGGAAACTATCAGAGTTTTAGTTATGAATTATCGGGGTCCCCTTTTTGGGGAAGTTTCAACTCAAAATATAGAGTAGTTTAGGACTCAGTAATGATTGATGTGTTAATATAATAGGGTCCAACTAATTGTGTGATAGTGTTGTGAATATTCAATGAGTTAGATGGTCATTACGAATGATATGTGACATGTTTCATCAATGTTAGTATAAACTAGACTACCATTACTAGAAAATGAATACTAATATCTAGTTAGGGGAGTGAAAAAATGCCTTTTCGGATTCGAAGTAAATTTTTAAAGGTGATATTATCTTCATGTCTCTAGAGGAGGGGTTTTTGTATTATTTTGGTTTTGAAATTACTTTGGATTCAGGTTTGGGTGTGTGTTGATGTAAAGGTTAGTAGGGATTTCTTAATGATAATGGTAGTAGAAAATAAAATATTATAACTATGAAATCCATGAATTAGTGCTTGTGGATATAGTGCTCCCCCATGAAGACTTGGAGACACTATCTTCTTGGTCAGTCTTTTTTCATTTATTATGACCATAATTATCTTAGGTACTTCTTTACTTAGAGAGACCTCCACTTGAGTTAGTACTAATGTCTAGATTTTATTATAGGACTATAAAATCAAGATATTCTATACTCCATCAAAGGTAAACATAGTAATAATATCCCTTAGTATAAGGATTATGTCTCTTTTAGATAATGTATCATTATAGAAATTGAACTCATTATATCAAATCTTACTATATGGGGGAGGAACAACATGACAACAATAGATAGTTTTGACCTAAAAAATTATTCTTTATATCAGGGAATGATAGTTTGGATATATTTATTATGAGATTAGGTGAAACTAGATATCCACAATGAATCCTATTGTTGGAAACTGTAAAGGTAGGAATCACATCATCCTCTTCCAAGAATGTAGTGTGGTACTGTTCATGATTCATTTGGAGGTGCTTAGGAAGTTTCACACCTCCCCTTTAATGATGCATCATGTAGTAGAAATGATGTATTGGGATCTTTAGTGGTAGTTATAGAGGTCAATGATAAAGAATAGTGCTACTGAGTTCATCTCTGGATGCCTCACCTATCAGTAAGTTAAGATCAAGTATTTGGTTTTACTGAGTTTGGTCCATCCCCTTTAGATTCCATAATGAAAGTGGGATGGTATATATGTGAATTTCTTAGTAGGACTACCATATATATTTAGATTTCATGAAATCATATAAGTGAAAATAGAGAGAATCACTTTGTATGCCTACATCCTCACCAACATTGATATTAGTTCAGTGGAAATATTGGGATTATTTTATATATAAGAGATTACCTAGATTCATGGAGTTCCCTTTACAATTTTCTCATACCAAGATGCTTTATTAACATCTCTGTTGTTCATAAGATTTTAGGTAGCTTTCAAAACACAATTTCAGATGAGCATGGAATTCCATCCATAGATTTATATGTAGATTATATGGAATATTCTTTTCATAGGGGACATGGTATGCACTTATAAATACATTGAAAGACCACCTAGGTCCCTACATTGAATTTCTCCATATGACATTTTCTTTTCTCTCATGCACGAAAAAGATCCCGATCTACATGCAAGTTTCCACGACTTATTCTGTGCATTGAACGCTTTCCGATCACATGAGAGATTCCCCCCTTTGTTTCACGCCGCTTAATTCTTCTGGAATTCTTGTGAGCACCCAACTATTTTGCGCACCAATTTTTACTCTTTAGTGAAAATTCCTTGGGATTTCTGAAAGCATGAAAAAAAAATTTTTTCGACCGACTGATGTTGAGAGTGAGGCCACTGCAGCTACTAGGAGGACTCAGATGATCATGAACCCCTTGATTCATCATGCGATGAGGGTTGTGTCTGATAATCAAATGCTTTTTTTTCATTTTCATGCAAGATCAAAAAGATTATGTCCTAAGCGATAGCCTGCTATTATGGAAATTCGGAATTCTAGAGGAGGTGATAATGCATGTCCCCGAAACACATACATTGTGGTCATGGGTGACACGTGAGGATAGTCTCCCATTGTTCAATATCAGGAACAATGTCCATCCTTCTAGGTAAATTCAGAACACATTGATCTACGTCCTAAAGCCAAAGACTATGACTATTGAAGGGAGTGATCCGGCTCCTGAGGAATCTCCCACTCATTATACAAGCACTTTTTGAAGCAGTATTACTGATGATATGAAGGGTTGGTAGGAATTGTACCTCAGTTTTGGAGGAATCTTCACAAGTGAAGGGGACTAGGCATATTGGGTATGCCCAACATGCGAGGATTTCGGGTCGAATCTATGATCTATCAGGATTTTTAAAGCTGTTTGGACATCCAAATTGTTATTCTACCGGCTACAGAACCTGGTACCGGAGTTATTCAGTCACTGGTCTCCTGACACCTACACCTTCCACCTCTACCACAAGGAGGTTGGTATTTGTTTGTGGGAAATCCATTGTATTGGGGGAATCCCCTTGGAGGGGTACCGGTACGATGAGTTCCTACAGATAGAGAATGACTGGGGTGATAGGATGGGCACCCCATCCTAATGTGGCATCTTCTAGCATTGGCCAAGGAGAGGATGAAGAAAAAATATGTTCTAAAGGCCATATCTTATTTGGGATGGTTCAGTATTTTTCAGATGCAAGACAAGTCTGTGAAGATGTCGGACCGAGTAATGAAATACCCAAATACATCTCGGAGAGGAAAGGTGGGATAAAATTGGATGGTCCAAGAGGATGGAGAGTATAGATCATGTGGCTTTGTCCTAAATGAAATTTGGGACCCAAATGCACGATATGCCGGGTTCCATGCCGCATTCTTGGGTGGGAGGCCGTTTCCAGTGAGGGATACATGGATGGGAATGAGCCTAGGGATGCTAGTGATGACTAGAATCACAGCGGTGAAGAACAAGGTTAACCTAGGGTTTCCCATACTAGCTAGGTTATTTGGGATTCTAGGTTATATCTCGAGGGGAAGTACACCCATAAGGATATGGGGACCGTTTCAGATCCTTCATGGATTGGACATAGCCCACTATGGTGGATATGATTTCCCATATTCTATTTTCCCCCCACGTGATGGTATGTGGCCATCCCTCTTGAACATTGCTGGGATTCACCCACTAACGATTAGAGAAGAAGGGATTAAGCTCAATGCTGGAAGCCATACCCATTTCAACATTCACCCATTCCAGACCCATTTGGACAGATAGTATATGATGAGCGGGGCCCATTGGAGTATAGGGATTACCTACAAAGTATCAGGGATGTTGTTCTCATAGCTCGGATTGATAGAAAAATCTTTTACAAACCATATGTGCTGACCAAGTTCACCAGACAGTTTGGGTTCATGTAGCTAATGCCCAAGAAATTGTATACAGATGTTTGGGAAGAGAGTCATTTTTGAATCCTTCTCTAATTGTGGCTTATGTTCATGACTGCAGGCCTGGGAGAAGCCATCACTCTCCCCCCACTGATGTCAGTGTTGGCCTATCAACAGAGTAAGCAGAATGCTGGACAAAAACATATCCCAAGTTGATTCTACTGAAATGAATCTAAAAACACAAAGAGTATAGCATGAAACCAAAAGATCAGCTAGTTAAAATGAGTGCTATGAGGGAGGTGAGACAAATAGTAGGCCAAGTGGCTAACACGGCCTGATATGGAACTTCATAAACAGGAGCACCGCATGTTGAGAGTGGGCCTTCGCCTTCTGAGGAGTGGTGGTCCGGTGGGTGGCCCCATGGGCCATCTAGGTAACTCCTCAGAAAGTAGCTTAGACACCTCTTGAAGTTGAATGCTCATGATATCTTTCCATACCTCTGGTCCACTTGGAGGATGCTACAACAATCCATGGCAACCAAAGAGGTGTGGTGGATACTGGTGCATACTGGGCTCGAGTTTCCAAACATAGGGTACATCTAGGTGGTAGATAGGGTGAAATTTCATCTCCGGCATGCATACCTAATGTCCATGGATATGTACGCGTGCTAACAGGGGCGGTATGAAGAGCCACACCTCCAGGTGAAAGTGATGCTCGGCTAGGAACATGACCTGGAAAGACTACCATCTTAGGAAGAAGATGTAGAGGAGGGAGAGGAGGAAGAGGTAGAGGATGGAGGAGACAATGAAGAATCAGATTAAGAAGAAGAGGAAGAAGTGGTGGAATTGATGAAAGGGATGAAGTTGTTGAAGGTACTAGTGGTGATGTGCCTTCAGAAACACATTCTCATCAAGTAATCCATCATGAGAGCAGTGAAATTCCAGTCTCTGATGAAGAATTGGATGAGCCTCTTGAGGTGAGTTTGACTCCTATCTTCTCCAGCCTTTCCCTTTCCACAATCCTAGGTTATCAACCAAATTTCATCCTGTTTAGGAACACATGGACAGTGTCACTCATGGAGCCTTCCCCATGGGGGATGAAGTCATGCCCACAAAGGTAAGAGAACGTTATCAGGATCCTATTCTCAGAACGGAATGAGGAAGGGAACCATCTATGGTTTTATTAGGCTGGAATGAGCTAGAATAAATGGTGGCTTCTGGGTTCCCCATTGTTCCCTCCATTCAGGAAGAAGCAGTGCTGGTGATTAAACATACAAGTGCTGAGTGATCTCTTATAGGGGAGGATCCCACCATGAGGTAGACACTATATACCACCATACTTGGCACTTGTATGTCTTTAACCTTCTTGGTCCCCATATTTTATCAAGAACCTCAGATGAATAAAAATATCGATTCCCATTGCAGTAATTGCAATGATGGAGGCTCGACATGCCATTGACTAGAGGACATTTGTAGGATCCATACAAATGGCTACACCAGATCTTATAGAGCCAACCCTAAAAGTTGGGCCCACTCCAGTGCTCACAGATCCATAGGCTACAATCATCAGAGATGATGTGGTTGGGTTAGAGCTATGTGATAGCGAGGGTGAAGTTGTTAGGGAAGAAAGAATTACAAAAGAAGACCATGTCATTGCACTCCTGGCTATTTTCCCAGAGTATTGACCTGTAGATCCTAAGTAGATACAAAACTCTGACCCAGACATGATTTAGGAGAGCCATATGATGTGACACAAGGTGTAGAAGTGCATCAAATGTTTTCTCAGCCAGTCACATGTAAAATGGATATGACAAATGGACTCACATTTCACTTGGATACACTTTCTCTATGCTGGAGGGGTATATGCTCACCGTCTCCATATGATGATGTGAAACAATATGGATGAGAAAATGTGAGAGAATTTCCAATGCTCCAACATTTCTCAGTGTCGTATGGAGTTAAAAAATAACCAGGAATTTCTTAAGGTTGAGCAGGATATCCAAAATCTGAAAGAGTATGTAAAATAAAAGAGGTTGTTCATCGCAACCTTCTCAGAGCTCATTGATTTATTGGGGGCTCAACTAGAGGATTCCCAAGAGTTGGTAGTTTAGGTGAGTCACCAAATAATTAACCTCTGAGATGAACAAGCTTGAGCATAGGCTAGGGCCAATGAGTTATGCTCTGTGGATATGGATGAAGAAAGGGATCTTAGGGGGAGGGAGGTAGTATTGTAGTCCATGAACCAAAAGGTGTCAACTTTGGAGAAATATATTAAAATACTGAGCCTTGAGGGCCCTCTATTAGACAAACTCAATAATATTTCTCCTATTTGTTTGATCATCCCAAACAGTGAGCATAAACTTATTATCTACTTGCTTGTTTATTTTTTTATTACCTCACCTTATTCATAACCACGGAGTAACCTACAATCAATCCCAAAGGTCACATCGGTTGGGTCCGATGCGAGAAAGAAGTGATGACTACTCCATTATCTTATCTTAATCTGAGGGTACCGACTAAGATTCAGGCATCCGGAGCTTGAACAACTAATCCATATTTCAAGGGAGAGAGGGTGAGGCCTCACTAGAGAAATGGTTCTCAAACCAAACAAGATGCCTTTCCCAATGTTCTATAGTACTCAAGTGGGGTAACGCTAGGGGCATTAGAATTAATCCATCATTTGGGAGTGGAATGTGTGAATGATGATACCCAAAAATTATGAACACTATAGGGATGGTGTGATAATAAAGGATAAATTTTGACCATGTTCGAAACATAGTATCCATAATGTATTTTCTTGAAATGGGAAGATAACAAATAAGGGCCGACTACTGACCATTTCTGAAATATGGGGCCTAACTAGAGAATTCATCCATTAGTCTTCCAGAACATTGGCCTAGGACAATAGGTGATCCATAATTTGAGAATCCATATAGTTAGGAGCTTCCTTTAGATGTGAAAGATGACGAGGGACCAAATAAAGGGCATGAAAAGTGTGTAGGGTAGAGAGATGGGTTGTTCGAATAGAGTCCAACACTCATGAAAGTACACCACTATGATGAAAATACATTAGGTGGGCGCATCAGTCTGATCAGAAGTCAAACTTTATTTCAAACTGGACATATTGGGTGAGGACCAAGAATGCCCCGTAGATGATAGACATGTTGTTTATCATCGTACACTATGGACAGTGGACAGAATTTCAAGGTCATAATACCTAGACCATAATTTCTACCAAGGGTCCAGAAGGGTCAATGACCCTGAGGCTGGGCCTGAGGAAAAAGGCCCGGACATCACTATATATCCCATGTGGATGAGAATCAATACAAAGGTAGTTTTTAAGGCACAAAGTGGTTTGAGGCCAATACTGGTAGAGGGAATTCTCTCTAGAAAGGAAACTAACACATCCCTTTACTATTATAGGGAATCTGGAACTTGTTTAGGGTAGAGCTGCAATTATGTTGTTACCCAGAATGAGAATGTGTGGCATTGTACATATCCCGATGTGAATGAGGACAATAATAGTATACATTACACATTCCCAAAAGAGTTCAGACCATGGGGGCTAAAAAAGGTGGGGATCGGATTTAAGATTCTTTGGGATAGACCCGAAGATGGAATGTATGGTCATTCCTATGTATCCCATGAGGATGGGAATCAAGACACATGTAGTTATGGTCAGGTGTTGTCTTAATGTCGTATAAATGGGACATAGAGAGATCTTAGTTAGAAGAATTAGAGCTCAACTATAGATGATAAGGAATGAGGGAGAGACATGGTGAGGTAATTATAACACCCAATGTGAATGAGGACATCGATTCCAAATCACCATGTGATCCTTGGGGTGTTTTTATGTTGGCGGATCAAAAAAGAAAATTTGGCTATGCCTAAGGCAATGTGTGTGGGTGTTCCTACGTATCCCATAAATATGGGAATCGATCCATACATAGTTTTGAATATGGCATGGTAAGGTACCAGTGCTTGGGAAAATAAGGTTGTTTAGATTTCTCCCTCATAACAAAAGAATTTACATTTGATAGATCATGTTTGTCCTTTAGGATAGATGTGTGTGCATTTTTTTGTTAAGAGATATAATTAGGACATTGAGTCCAAGATTTTCTACAAGAATCAAGCCATATATAGTACTTGACAAATGGTATGGTGGGTGACCAATACCTAACATGATGTCCCCTCAGGTGAGGACACCACAAAGTGGTTTTGTTTTTTTGTCGTACGTCCATGACAATAATGTCATAGTTTAGGGTCGTATGATTAGACCTACCAATGCATTTTAATATCTTGTAGTAAATACACAACAATTTAAGGTCATGCAGGACCAAGAAGCACTGTTTAAGGTCATACTTCATGGACACATACAGAGTAAACAAGGGTTTAAAATGAATGTGCATTACATGATAAATCTTACCTGATGGTAATGAGGACGTGGTCCATGTCGCACCACGTGCAATTCTAGGGAAGAAACCTCATGCCAAGGGGCTAGAAAATTAAAGGGAAATTGGGATAGACCCTAATACAAAACATCTAGGTGTTCATATATATCCCATGAGGATGGTAATCAAGCCATACATAGATCTATTAATTTCATGCATTTTAACGTCTTTGCAAAAGGACATGGAGAGATATTAGTTTAAGGACTTAGATCTCGGACCATGGAAAAGTGAGACTCTTCCAAATGAGCATGAACCTCGACCAAGTCCAGATTCCCATGTGGGATAAAATTGATGGGGGAAATAGGGGCATAGAATGTTTTCTACAACACGTGGAATACTTGAGAAAGGGGGGAATGTGTGGGATTCCCTGAAAGACTCCCCATCGTGGCTTCGTCGTTCTAGTGTGCAAATGCACACTGAGGGATATTACCAAGAGTTTTAGAATTCCACTTGGAAATGCGAGAGTGGAAATGGATTTGAATCATGAGATCAATATTTAGGGCTTAATGGTGGTGGTGTGACAATAGAGGATTGCTATTGACCATGTACTAAACACAACATCCATATCGTGTGTCCTAAAATGGAAACAAAAAATGAGTGTCAACCGCTAACCATATTTGCAATGTGGGAGTTCAATTAATTTTTCATTTGAGGTCTTTAAGTACATTGGCTTGAAATGATGGGAGAGCCCTCGGGCTAAGTATCCATTCAATTCGTGGGACCTTTTGTATGTGAAAGATGATGGAAGCCAAAATAAAGGGGAGCATGAAGCTTTAAAGTTGGCGACAACATGTCCACCTAGGATTCCACACTATAAGTGAAAAACCATATTTCTCTCAAAAACATTGGAGAACTTCCAAATAGGGTCAAGGGGCCCAACATAAGAGAAACCAACTCAAAAGGATTAGTGTGGAACAAGGAGAAAGAAGAGATCTCGGAAGAAAGTGGTATGTGGATTGGTTGTTACAAACCCGACGTGATTGAGAATGTAATCCCATACCACACCGTATACCCCTCTCCTAGAAGAACTGAGGTCAGGGGGCCAGAAGGATGAGGAGGTTTCTGAGAAGTAGTGTTAGGCCTAATGACTAAATGTTTGGGCGGACCTATGTATCCCAAAAGGATGGTAATCAAGCCTCACATAGTTCTAGAAGCTGCTATGTAGTTTTACGTTGTGCGGCAAGGATGCTGAGATCTTGATGAGGAATGTGCACAGCACGGTGAGTAACCCGATGTGAATCCAGACATATTCCCATTCCACGCTGTGAAATCCTAAATGATAATTTAGGCTAGGGGATAAAAAGTTCAATGTACCTATGATGGGAAGTCCCAACAATTTTTTAGTTTAACGTCTTACGATGAGGACAATGATGATCTTATTTTATGTTTATAGGGTTATGACCATAGACACATGACCCTTTATATAGTTATTGCCTTAAAAAATCTCCTAATATCACATGAGAAATGCTCAATGTGGAAAATAAGGAATCAAATCATGCTTTCCCCAACATATGATGATATGGTAATGAAGGAGGCAGACTAGGCAGGGCTAACTCCCACCAGACGAATGCTTCTACCTAGGGCAGATTAATGCTTGAAGGGAAAACAGGATAATATGGGTCATATCACCCAGTATTTGGGACATATAAGGGCGGTGACAATGATGAAGGATAGTTTTTGACCATATTCTAAACACATCATCCATATCATGTGACCTAAAATTGTAATAACAAATGTGTGTCAACTGCTTACCATATTCGCAATGTGGGACACGTATGAAACTTTCATTTGATACCCTTAGGGACATTAGCCTGAAATGGTAGAAGTGACCTTTGGCTAAGAATCAATGTCGTTTGGGGGACCTTTTAGATGTTAAAGATGATAAATTCCCAAATAAAGGGAAACATGAAGCATGACTATGCATGTGCCATTTAACATCGTGCAGGATGATGAAAGAGGTGAAGATCTCCAGTAAGTGGGATACATGGTGTGGTCATGATGATATTGACATGAATGAGGGGAAAAGATGGCTCTATACCATGTGCCTTGATCCAAGGTGAGATCTTCATGTTGGGTCTGGGCCTACAAATGAAATGCCTGAGTGTTCTTATGTATCCCATGAGGATGGGAATGAATCCATACGTAGTTCTGAAAGGGCCATGCAGTTTAACGTCATGTGGTGAGGAGTTGGAATGAGAGGAGAACGATGAGGGAAACATGGTGTGATCAACATAATACCTACACAAGTGGGTCCAAAGAAGACTACACTACACCATGCAAGATCCTCCAGGTGAACTACACACAGAGGTGTAGTCAAAGAGAAGTGCATGGGGAAGGACTCAAGATGAGGCGTCCGAGTGTTCCTACATATCCCATGAGAATGGTATTAAAGCTATATGTAGTTATGGATATTTAGTTTAATGTATTTTAGGATGATGGTGGTGGGGAGATCTTAGTTTAAGGTCGTAGACCTCAGACCATTACAGTATTTCTGCCGCTCACATCTTAACGGAATACAGGACGAATTATGAGTATTTTTAAATCCTTAAATTCAAATGAGTAACACATTTTAACGTCATGTGGCATATAAGGTACTATTTATAGTAATGCGAGACTGTATAGATATTATTTTATGTTCATAGAGCTTGAACCGTTTTGCAGTTTATCATCATGCAGGACGACCAAGCTGTTTAAAGTCACGCGGGATGTAATAGTTTAAGTTCATGTAGGACCAGCTACTTAGGCAGAGCATTACTTGAGGAATTTGGAATTTTTGGTAGGATCTATATGCTCTCTATCCTTGGTAACTAAGGAGTATGTGCCATTGGGGTAATCCTTATGAATGATGTAAGGTCCTTCCCATTTGGGTTCCATTATGGGAGGTTTCCTACCAAGTATCATTGGTGTTATCAAAGCCAATATAGTTCACCTTGTAAAAAATAGAGGAGGAAAACTTTATTGTACAAATATATGAATATCTTGTTCTGATGCCTTTCCAAATTGTGTATGGCACGAAGTCTATTCTCGTGAATCACTTCCAATTCATCCAGAAGTATTCCAGCTACTTTGACTAGTTCTTGTTGATCGTAGACAATTGTACATAATTAAGGAAATTTAATCTCAATGGGTAGGATGTCCTCTTCTCCGTACACCAAGGAGTATGGGGTCACCAGGGTGGAGCTATGAGATATTGTCCAATAAGACTAGGGGTATTGGGGAGTTTATCTGGACAACTTTTCTATTTATAACCAACTATCTTTTGTAAGATTTTAGAAAGTGTTTTGTTGAAGGTATCGATCTTCCCATTTTCGAGTGTGTGATAGCGGGAGGTATGGTTAGGATAGATGTTGTAATTGGCGCACAACTTCTTTAACTTGGCTCCCTGGAAGTTGGCTATGTTATTGATGAGGACATCATGAGTGACTCCTACTCTGTATACGGTGTTGTATCTCACAAAGTCAATGACTTAATAGACCTTTACCCCCTTGAGAAAAACTGCCTCAGCCCACATGGAGAAGAAATCTGAATTGGTCAGGAAGAACCTGCATTGGCCAAATTTCACCGGTGGATAAGGGCCCACGATGTCGAGTCCCGAGACCAAAATGGTCCAAGAGTACTTGGTAGTGTGGAGAGGCTCTAGAAGGTTATGCACAAAATTGGTATGAATTTGGCATTCATGGAACCTGTTGGAAAACTCGATGTAGTCATGGATCATAGAGGGCTGAAAATACCCTAGTCTCCAGATCTTGTGGGATAGTTTCCACCCGGTCTGATGAGCCCCGCAACAACTAGCATGACACTCCTACATGAATTGAGAGATATCAACTCCTAGAATGCAATAGAGGAGAACCGCATAATACCCATGCTTGTAGAGGATCTACTCAAGACCGGTACCACTCTGGTGGGTAAACTACAATGCGTGGTGTAAGATTTGCTCCATCTTGGATCAATCTGTCAGGATATCATTGGACTAGAGGTTCCCAATAAAGGGGTTCCTTCAATCAATAGTAACTTCTAACACTATATTAGGGGGACCCATGGGTCCTGACGTGGAGGTGTCGGTGGTAAGGTAGCTTACATGTGGGCTATCATCTTTGTCTGGAGTAACGGGGGTGATGACTCTTTAGTGTGCCACATGGATAATCTAATCATCTTAATCAGGCTCCTCAAGAGATGCAGCCAGTTTGGCTAAGGTGTCGGTTTGACCGTTCTCGGATCAAGGGACATGGGTAACCTCTAGTCGAGATAGGAACTCAGGCATCAACTAGTAAGCATATTCCAATAATGGCATGAGCTATGGAACGAGCTATGGATTCCCACCTCATTGTGGGTACATCCCTATGACAGCAGGAACAAATATAGAAAAAACAACTTATGTTAGGGGGATGAAGATGATACCCATACCAACTCTATTGAGTTTTGGGTCCTTGAGCCTTCTTTCATTATGGCTTAGAGAAGCACCATAATATTGGATTTTCCAACACAATAGGACTTGGTCTACTGAGATGATTGCCTCATCAGAAAAATCAAGATCCAGGCACTGGTCTTCGAGAGCTGGATGGGCAGAAAGGAAATCTTCCAATGCCTTCCCATTAGTAACTTTCTATGGAACAAACCCGATGTCAAAGTATTTATGGATCATTTCCCACTTATCTAGTCGGCAGGTCAACATGGGGTGGTTTAGGATGCACATCAGTGGATCCACTTGGGACATCAGCTGTATCTAATGGTGCTACAAGTAATGTCAGAATGTCTACATTGTAGTGCCCTGATGGCTGTAGAATCCTCATACTCAAGGGCTATTTGGATTCGGTTATACCCAGATTACCCATCCATAAAAGAGAGACCATGCAACCCTATAGTAGCTTTAATCAATAGCTTTTTCATGGGAAGCATAAAATCCTCCTTTGGACCGTGATGGTAGAGATATCAAAAGTCAATGCAGACTCTGATCTGTCTATTATTCTTCCTGGCGGGCATGATGTTAGCTAATCATCTCAGGTACTGAAACTCCTTGACAAAATTTGATCTGATGAGCTTATCAACCTCAGTATTGACCATGTCCCCATGAGTTGGGTGTATCTTTCTGGGAGGTTGTTTTAACCCATGGTGCTTTTGTGGGAGATCGAGACGGTGGATGATGACCTGAGGATCTAGTCCAAGAGTTTCTCCATATCTCCAGGAAAATAAATCACGAAGTTGCTTTAGGAAGTCCACATACTACTGTTTCTCTTCGGATAGCATAGAGGTACTGATCAATGTATGTTTCGGATCCATCTCACTACCTAGGATCACTTGCACCAATTCATCAACTTTGGTAGAGAAACCCTCATCGAATGTAGGTGGAGCATCCTCATAATCATATTATTTGTTTAAGGAGGGATCCTTAGTGTGAGGTGATTATTCTGAGTCAACATATCCTTATGGGATAATGGTGCCAGCTTGAATGGTAGTGGACACTAAAACAGTGGACTCCTGTGTGGCCAAAACCATGGAGACAAAATCTTACGACCTAATCCCTTCCGGTATTCAGATCAAGGTGCCACGCTTGGTGATATCAAAGAAATAGTTGCAGGTTGTATTGTGCTGGTTTATTCCACCATGTGAAACAAGTGAGTAGGATGTATCTCCATTTCCATGGGGTTTACATCCTGATACCTTTTGGGGGTAGGGGGCACTGGGTTCACCCGAGATGGATTCGTGTATGAATTTGAGGCAATATTCTGATGCTGCTTAAAATTGGAAATGTGCTCCCCCTCGTTCTAGAAAAAATGAAGCATTTTCCCATATCTGTGGTTGTACCCTCAAATCAGTGGATTGGAAAGATGTAAACATCATCTAGATCTGTCCACAGGTCAGTTGTAGTCATACCATGTTCAGTCTCGTTAGATTAAATCTGCTTTTCCTTGCTCTTGGAATGGTCTACATCCAGATAGCGGGATTCAAAAGAGGCAAAGGATGATTAATCACCTAGAAGTACACCAACTATACCATTAAGGGGGTACATAAGGAACTGGTGATACAATTAAGGGACAACCACATGCAGGTGAATCCATGGCCCACCCATCAATGCATTGTAGGCAGTGTCATGGGTGACAACTTGAACTCGGTGCGGGTGACCAGACCATCAGACTGGGACTTCAAGAAAATCATTCCAACTAGATTCTTATTCATACTATCATAAACTTGGATTTTCATGTCAGAGGGACTCAAGTCATATTTAGATAGACCCATATTCTAGAGTGTCTATGTCAGGATTAAGTTGATCCCAAATCTGGTGTCAACAAGACAGCAACGACCTTCGATGCCATTGAAGTGGAAGGTGATGTACAGTGGGTGGATATGCCCCAATATGGGAGAGCCTTCATCTTCTCTAGAAAACGAGATAATTTTCTAGCATTCAACATGCTCAATTTCCTTGACATGGAAGGATTTTGTAGTTGCAACCTCCATCTCAAAATGGAAGGGGCTTCTTAAAGCCTCAGCAAGGGCTTCACACATATCTGCTGACATGAGAAGGGCCTCAAGGATAGAGAACCTTTCTAGAATGCTGGAAATACACATAAGGTCATTGTACTTCCATGTTAAGTGTTAACATCTTCTTAAAAGAGGTCAATCTATTGTTGAAGGCATTATGGTCCATATTGGCTGAACCAACGACTGACTGGTATTTGGAATGTCTCATTGCTCACTAGTCAAAGCTCCTAGAGTGACTCCTGGATGCAGTCCAGATGACTAAGACCATTCCATAGATGGATGTGGCTAATAAAGTAGTGGTCGGTGTGGTTCAACCTGATCAAGCAACACAAATGGCGGTGAATGAAAACCTAGAAAAATTAGATGAGGAGTTTGTGTATTCTGATCTCTACAATGGGCCTACTATCTAGTTTTGGTGGCATATATGGCCTGGGTGGAAGTACTAATGAAGGAACTCAAACGACCCATGTAGCTATGGATCCATCAATGATGGAAATGGCTGGGAATGCTGGGATGACCTTTCTGGCACTCCTCATCACCATGAATCATGTAAGGATTTACCAGTTCCACGGTAATAACCGAAGTGTACCCTTGATCATCACTTTAATAATCCTCCACTACCAGATGGGTTCTAGGAGGACTCTCCATCTCCGGGGGCATGGACTCACTGAGAGTATGGGATGACGATGACATTGGTGGGGGACTCTATTTCCCCTTACATCGCTGATGCTTTCTCTTCTGAGAAGAGGGATATTGAGCTGTTGATGAAGAGGAACTAGATGTGGGTGATACAACATCTTTTGAGGGATCAGTTCGATTCAGGCATGCACAGATAATACCATGTTAATGAGAAACTTTTTTATGATCCACCCATTCGTCATAATTATAGGACCCATTGTTAGAAACCTGATGCTAGTCAACTTCGGGGTCACTACCGCTATCTGGCTCCACGGATATACATTCAACCTATGTAGGGGTTGGTCCTAACCTAACTATGTTATTATCAACCTAGTCATGAATCTAGTCATTAAAAATGTAGCACTATTTTGAGATTGGCCCTAGGATCTGGTTATAGGGGTAGTGGTTGGGGTTATCGGTGAGATTTGCCTCTTCTGGCCTCCTACATTCAGGCCGCTATAAAATTCCCTATTCCAAGGCACGTTGAAAATAACCAAGGACTTGAACCTCATTGAATTATTAGGTTCAGTTTCTTCTATCTGGGAAGGGGAATTTGGGGGCCTAGACCTGACGATGGCTTGTAGGAGCCTATTGAGGAGGTGGAATCGGGTTATCTCACTAAGGTGGGGTGGTGCATTGCATGGGGTGCCTACCGATTCTAAGGTGAGCGATTTTGGGTCAAAGGATACGCCTATGGTGGTGGGCCTCTTTGAGACTGTGGAGGTGGATCCACTGGAAACAACCCTAGTTTTATGGGGGCCTCTATTTGGGCTATTGTGGCAGGGGTCATCATTAGCAGCTCTTCTCGCAGGAATTAGAGGAGGAAACATACAAGATTGCTTGTCCTACTATATGGATTCCTCTAAATGTTGGTCTTTATTAGAGAAATCTCAGAATCCCCAATGTAATTTTGGGTAATGAGAGAGGGGACTAGTTCGGTATTGACATTCCCCATGCACATTGTCAATAGCTGGTCTTGAGTTAGCAGCATATCCAGTGAGTAGGTAAGGCTTTTTTATTGGGCAATGAAGTCTACAACACACTCATCCATCCTCTACTTACACCTGAAGAGGTCTAAAATACTCGTCTTCTAGGAGGTAGAGCTGATCTGGTAGAGAAACTACTTACGGAGTTCTTCCCAACTAGAAACTGGCTGAATGGGTAGCTGGTTCTACCAGACAAATGTGGGCCAATCCAATGTATGCACGAAACACCGGAGTCTAGCAACCTATTTCTGCACTAGAGTTCCTACCATGGGTCCAAACTTTAATATAAAGTGGTCCTGATTCTGTAGTATCTGTCATTTCATGTTGAAGGCAGAGAAGGTAGGATTCCCAAAACCAAGGGGAGCTGGCATATCATCCACCCATGCCGGATATGGATTAACATCAAGTGGGATTGCCACATGTTGAGTTTCTAAATCCTCGAGGTGGGTAATGAGCACCTCTATTGGATCATATGGTTGGGGGTTCCTATCCTGATGAGGATACCTCACCACTAGTGTGTTGGCTGGTTCTTAAACATGATAAGAAGGCATGGAGGCTTGTGGAGTGACAGGTGGGATGACCTGCGAAGTAGCTAGGGCACCCTGAGTTGGGTCCCAGGGATTATCGTGCTTCTTGGGCAGATTTAGTGACATGTACCACACCCTCTTGTTGTAAGACCCAGTGTCCATCCTATATATGTGGGTAGGATGGTCAGGGTCACCTAGAGGCAATTCAACATGGGACTATTGTATTTTCCCCTACTTCCTTGGCCAAGGATAGCCATAGTCTGGTTGCTGCTCCCTGACATGTTCAGCAAGGAGGTTATTGACCATCTTCTTTTTTTATGGAAGATGCTGATGCAAATCAATTTTTTTAGGATCATCTTCTGTCTTCTACATTGAGCCGTATGGTCTAGAGGCTCTGAGATGGTCTTTGCCTTTTTTTAGATTTTGGTCGAGGGATAACAACTCAGTAGTTTCCGAAAGACCTAGTATGTTTATTTCTAGGTGGGTGATCCTTCCCAATAGATCTAATAGGTGTGATATTCACACAGTGGTTAATATCTCTCCATGTAGATATATCTTAGTCTCTTCTTCTAATATATTGTCCATGTTAACAATGAATCTTCATAGAGGCATATTCTCAATATTTATAGGTAAGTCGGGTTGGCACTGAATAGTTCTGAAATGGAGGGCAGCAGACTACCCCCAACCATAGTCCTGAACGTGGGGGTAATCATCCTTGATTATTATAGGGAGCACATTAAATATCTAAATGCATCATTGCTGGAGGGTCTGATGGTGATCAGGTGACTCAGTGTGTTGGGACACAGGGGGCGTGGCCAAGTTGACCATGCAGAATTTCTGGCCAATTCTATCAAAGTGTGCTTGACTCATTGGGTAATCCACTCACCGATAACATAGATAGTAGTTCATCACCCAAAGTGTTTGGTGAAAACACGGGACTTCCTCCTGGGCGAGCGATTCCGAAGCAGTGAAGTTCGATGTTGCGGCTGGACAAAACATCTCTAGAAAATGGTCTACCATAAGAATGTCCCACAAGATCCTCAGATTAGACTCGATGTCTGGCCCTTGGTTGCTACACTCATCAACTAGGGGTAGTTGGTGGATCGGTAGTGGTACTGAAGTAGGCCATTGAGATGGTAGGCTAGCTGGTGGAGAATACTGGAAGTGGGCTGACAAGCTACCGCATCTCAGGATATCCTCTAAAGAGTGCAGTGACTTAGACACAACATCATGATAAGATGGGATGGCGACTATGGTTTCTAGAATAGGGACTATGAATATTGGTGGAGGACCATACTGTTTCTCATCCACCATCACTTCCCAGAATAACTCTCCATGTTCTCTGGTTGAGATAGAGAGTTGTCTTGGTGATGATAGTGGCAATTGCATGAACAGACCTTGGAGGATGCATAATCCACATCCTCCAAGATGTATTTATAGAGAGAGGTAGGAATCCTATGGACCTCACATTTCAGAAGTGTGAGGTTGATGCACCTCGTCCATGCCCCAGTCCCTGATACAAAGGATAGAGATGACGGTTCCCTTGATGAGTCACATTTCTATTCTAAATGTGGAAAGAAGACAAGTTTAAATGCATTCTGAATCCTCTCGGCATTCTTTTAATGGATGCAGTGGCCTGCCCTCCTGCCCCGGACTTGTTCTTCGGGACATGATAGATTCTCAGCCTGAGGTCTCTAATCTGAGCTGATGTTGGGGTGGAGAGGAATTCCACCAGGGAGAACTGGGATATGAGGATCAACAGGAAAAATTTAGAGCAGAAAATGGGGAGGACCTCCTTGTCCGCTAGCAGGCACCCAAAAGAAGCCTCCACGAGAAGTGTTGGAGCAGGTAGGACCTTCGTTGGAGCTGATAAGAGCATGAGCAGGGCCTCCATGCTTGTTTCTCTTAGTGGGGATGTTGCGAGGAACGTCCTTGTACTAGTCACATTGGAAATGGGTAGGATATCCATGTTGGGTACCCCCAAAGTGGGGCCTACCTCTGCTTCTCTGATTTTTGGGGTGAGTAGGACCTTCTTCAGCTACTGTAATGACATAGGGAAGATCCACACGCTGACGGTTGACTGTACATGTATCAACATCACACTAGTGACCTGGGATATGAAGAATCTCTGTAACAGCCCGAGATTTTATGAAAACTATTCTTTTTAATTTTATTAATGTCTTGTGTTGTACGCTACAAAAAAAAGGAACATGCACAACACGCATCCTTGACTTTCCTTGCATTACACGCAATCGCGACCTTCCTCGATAGCGTGTGTAGTACGCAATACTGAGTTTCACGAAACAACGATATGCTATTAAAATATTATTAAAACTAGCCGTTATGAATAGTAATAACCACTTTTTGAAATTTTGTAAATTTTATTTTTCAAAATGGAATTCATTTTTGGATTCGGAGTATCGAATTTAGCCTAAGGTGAAATTTTGGTACTTTTCGTATAACTTTCATATTCTGATGAATAGTGAAAATTACTAAATTATAATTAAAAACAACTTTTTTTAATTGAAATAATTAATAGTGATAAATCATTAATTTGAGTGGTTTTAAAGTATATTTAGAATATATTTTTACAATTTAATACAATGTTGGTCATTGGATGTAATTTCACATTTGAACCAGACATAATCAAGTGTCAATCTTTTGATAGATATTGTTTCTTAAAAACACGCTATTTGTTTTAACAGCGGGATTTAATTATAAAATTAATTAATGCAACTTCTATGTTATGAATTTGGTAAAATAGACTTCATTTTTGAATTCGGAATATGAAATATAGCTTAGGATGAAATTTTGGCATTATTCTGAAAAACATCAATTTTTGATGAATAGTGAAACTACTAAGTGGTAGTTAAAAAACTGAATTTTTCATAAAACATAATTTTACCGCTTCTGTGAATGGAATTTCAAAAATCCGAGAGACACGGTTGATGTTAGTAAGTAAAATGTGGTTCAATGAGATGAAAATAATTTTTGGTGAATAGTAACTTTTTACTTTTATTTACCACGGTTAATAGTAAATAGGGTAACTAAGGGTAAATATGATATTAATATTACCCTAACACATGTCCTCATTCTATTGGTCAAGTGTAATTCGACCAAAAACAAACTTAGGAATAAAATATGACCATTTAGGCCCACTTGGATTAGATTAGGACATTTATTATTAATTTATTTAAAGAAGGGTTAAAATAGTTAAAATCAATGTTTAATAAGTAAATCATTTTTAATATGGGGTTATACATAAGCAAAATTAGACTATATATATTAATTAGAAAGCTAAAAAGATTTCCTACATAATGGTATTTTATTTTTAATTTTTAGACATTAAATAATTTAATTTATTTATGACACAATGATGATGCAGTAATTATCTTATTAATGAAATATTGACATAATTGATGTTATAAACACCAAAATAAATGTAATTTGAGACTTTTTATGAATTCCACTAATTTTATAGGTTACTATGATATATTAATGTTGATTTAATCAACTTTATTCGAACATATAATTCAATTATGACTTTCACAAAAATCATATATCAAATAGTGTCAAAATTGACACAAAATAGTTTTTTAAATCAAATATTATATTATTAATTGTTATTGTATTCCTAAAAATCTAAGGTTCGGCCAAATAACTTAGATAAGGATATATATATTAATAATAAACAATTTGGGGTTCGTTTGGCATGTTATAGTAAGTATATTAACCATATAGTGAAAGAAAACAAAAAGACACGGTAAAAGTTAAATTATTTAACTTAGAGGTAAATCTAATTGATAAGGTTAAAATAATAACCTAAACTTGTCTAAATCCTATTTTTTGATAGGATTTCGACCCATCCCCACTTTATCTTCCAAATAAGACCCTTTGGAACCATTATAAACCGATTTTGACTTTAAAATAAAATAATATTTTGAGATATTCCTAAGGTGCCCCTCTCCTCCCTTATAAAAGGACACCTCCTCCCCCTCCTCCTCACACCAATTTGAGCACTCAAGCTCGGCCAAACCCTGCCAAAATCTCTTCTCCACTTCCCTAGAAACATCCTAGAGGTTCTGGTCTTCCTCAAAGACAAATTTTAGTGCCCTAAGAGGAGGTCTCAAAGAGGCGCTTCAAAGAAGAGGTAATATCCATTACCGATCTTTTCAATTTCTTTCTTCTTAAACTTCTTCTTCTTTAGTTGTTTCATGATAAAGTAATAACATCAGTATTTATTACATACTGATATGTTATTATAAATATTAAACAACCCTAATTCACCTTCTATCCATCCTACGGAAAAAGGAAATCACCGCCCGTGCGTACGTACGGAATACCGTCTCCACGCCGTGGTGTAATCTATTTTCCGCCACCACCTTAATTGGATGGGTATAATGGTGTAATGAGTAACTATATATGATTATTATAAAGTGATATTGATACTGAAATAGTATACATACACTTCAACACAATTCCATGACCATGGGAACGATATCATCGCTCGTGCGTACGTACGAACTACCGTCTCCACGACGCGATGAGATTCATTCTCCATGTTAACCATTTAAGAATGATTATAAAGTATATATAAGAAATAATAATGACATATATGACATTATAAAGCTACTAGATTCATGTATATATATATGTATGTCATCTACTTACTTCCATTCAAGACAATAAGAAAAGGAAAACAGCGT